>OV656819.1:15000-10015000 GCA_927399485.1 Calamotropha paludella
CTCCGCAAGTCTGTCCGTTAGGACGCCGCTCTCATCGGACACCTCTATTAGGCGCGCTCCTACCTGAGTCTCCCTGGTCCGTGCCCCGGCCGTAATACCCATCTCGGCGAGGGAGATCACCGCCTTGGCCCTCTTCATCATGTGGGCGTAGGTCTCCCCACATTCCAGCGCCTCCGGCTTCAAGGTCAGGGTTACCGCCGTCGTCTTCGGAGGCTGAAGTTTTACTCTGCGCTTTGGTCTCGGCCTTTTTTGCGATGCTGCTACTGCTGTTGCTATCCTCGGCTCTAGGGACTTTGCCTGGGTGTTCCCCGCCACTCTGCGCTTTATAGCCTCCCTCCGTTTTTTCTTTCGGCCTACTGCCTCGGCCCAGGTTCCGTCTCGGGTGGATGGTGAAGGCACCACTGCTTCTTCCACTCTTCTTAACGGACCTGCCGGTCTATCCTCCGCCGTGCTTTGACTCTCTCCCAGCCTCTCCCAGCTCGACAATCGTTCGTCCACTGCCTGCCGCACCGCTTGCATTATCCTCTCCTCGCTAGCGGGCTTCTCCCAAGCCGCCAACCGCTCGTCTACAGCTTGCTTAACTGCTTGAAGCATGTCATCGCTGCACGTGGGCCTCTCCTGTGCTGGCTCCACTGTTCTTGTAGCCTCGGCCCTTTTTAGCTCCGCGACTTCCTTTCTTAGGGCCTCTACTTCGGCGTGCAGCCTCGTATTCGCCGCGTATATTTCGGAGCTGAGTTTTTCATTCTGCTGAATGATCTCCGCGACTCTCGACCCCTCCCGAGTGAGGACCTCCCTTGCCAGGTCTGACATTCCCAGCATGCAGTCCATCAGACCTTTCAGCGCGTCAACCATTTGTTCCTGGGTGTCGAAATCGAGGACGTCTGCCCCGTCTTGAAGGCCTTTCTGGATGCACTTCGCGTGTTCCACGGCGCCGTTCCGGTGCCGCTGCCATCTCTTGCGCTCCTTCTTCCTGACAGACCTGAGACACACAAACTTCTCTTCTGGCGTCGCAGTCTCCTCCCATCCCTCGTCTGGAGTCTCATCCGAAGACTCGTCGGTAGTGGCATCCTGAGGGGGTTTCCTGGTTGGCGGAAACCTCAGCTTGAGGCTGGCTGCCCGTGTGGCAACGGGCGAGCGCTCCCTCTCCGACTTGGAGTTTTTCTTTGACTCGGCACTGTTTATTCCCGGACCCTGTGCGCTGTCCATGCTCCGTCCTCCACCAGAAGATGGCTTCGGACCACGTCTTTTAGATTTAGGTTTATCATATACATTCATAGTTATTCCCACGAGTTTGGGAGATATAACGGACCGCCAGGGCAGAGATCCCGGTACCCTGGCTACCCTACTTACGCCTGGGGGGTCGGGAGGTACCCCAGGGCGACCGCTAATGGGCCGACTGCGATCCGCCGGCCACCTCCGAGAGGCGCCCCGACACCACGTATCCCAGTGCCGGGACTTTGACGATTTTTTATAGTGGTTTTCTCCACGCGGCCCCCACCTAAGTGGCGGCCCCCGCTCCCGCACCACGTACGAGGTTACGGTTGGGCCGGAACCGATCCTCGGATCGGAACACGCCCCGACTTGCCCGCTGACGCGAGCTGGGCCCGAAGGCCCCCTCGGGTGATTTTTAGAGGGGTTGTCTTCCCCGCGGCCCCCACCAGAAGGTGGCGGCCCTCGGTCCTGCACTACGTACAGGGTTACGAGTTCCTTCGACGACACCAGGCAGAACTGGCATCGCCTAAGACTCCCCATGCTCGGCTACCGCTACCCGGGATGCCCAGGACGCCAGCCGAGCTCCCCCTTGTTGGCCCGAAGGCCCCCCCGCGGGTGATTTTTTAGAGGGGTTGTCTTCCCCGCGGCCCCCACCTGAAGGTAGCGGCCCTCGGCCCTGCACTACGTACAGAGTTACGAGCTCCTTCGGCGACACCAGAACTGGCGTCGCCTAAAACTCCCCATACTCGGCTACCGCTACCCGGGATACCCAGGACGCCAGCCGAGCTCCCCCCCTGTTGTCGGATTATTAGCCGCCGTCGTATGCAATCCCCTAAGGAATTATATACGGCGGCGCCCAGGATGCACCGGCCCGAACCCATTGTCGTTCCCACCGCACGTATGAAGTGGGACCTACAATGGGCCGGGCACACGTGGAGGTTCTATCCGACCTTGCACCCCACCTAACCTAACCTAACCTAACCTAACCTAACCTAACCTAACCTAACCTAACCTAACCTAACCTAACCTAACCTAACCTAACCTAACCTAACCTAACCTAACCTAACCTAACCTAACCTAACCTAACCTAACCTAACCTAACCTAACCTAACCTAACCTAACCTAACCTAACCTAACCTAACCTAACCTAACCTAACCTAACCTAACCTAACCTAACCTAACCTAACCTAACCTAACCTAACCTAACCTAACCTAACCTAACCTAACCTAACCTAACCTAACCTAACCTAACCTAACCTAACCTAACCTAACCTAACCTAACCTAACCTAACCTAACGTAACCTAACCTAACCTAACCTAACCTAACCTAACCTAACCTAACCTAACCTAACCTAACCTAACCTAACCTAACCTAACCTAACCTAACCTAACCTAACCTAACCTAACCTAACCTAACCTAACCTAACCTAACCTAACCTAACCTAACCTAACCTAACCTAACCTAACCTAACCTAACCTAACCTAACCTAACCTAACCTAACCTAACCTAACCTAACCTAACCTAACCTAACCTAACCTAACCTAACCTAACCTAACCTAACCTAACCTAACCTAACCTAACCTAACCTAACCTAACCTAACCTAACCTAACCTAACCTAACCTAACCTAACCTAACCTAACCTAACCTAACCTAACCTAACCTAACCTAACCTAACCTAACCTAACCTAACCTAACCTAACCTAACCTAACCTAACCTAACCTAACCTAACCTAACCTAACCTAACCTAACCTAACCTAACCTAACCTAACCTAACCTAACCTAACCTAACCTAACCTAACCTAACCTAACCTAACCTAACCTAACCTAACCTAACCTAACCTAACCTAACCTAACCTAACCTAACCTAACCTAACCTAACCTAACCTAACCTAACCTAACCTAACCTAACCTAACCTAACCTAACCTAACCTAACCTAACCTAACCTAACCTAACCTAACCTAACCTAACCTAACCTAACCTAACCTAACCTAACCTAACCTAACCTAACCTAACCTAACCTAACCTAACCTAACCTAACCTAACCTAACCTAACCTAACCTAACCTAACCTAACCTAACCTAACCTAACCTAACCTAACCTAACCTAACCTAACCTAACCTAACCTAACCTAACCTAACCTAACCTAACCTAACCTAACCTAACCTAACCTAACCTAACCTAACCTAACCTAACCTAACCTAACCTAACCTAACCTAACCTAACCTAACCTAACCTAACCTAACCTAACCTAACCTAACCTAACCTAACCTAACCTAACCTAACCTAACCTAACCTAACCTAACCTAACCTAACCTAACCTAACCTAACCTAACCTAACCTAACCTAACCTAACCTAACCTAACCTAACCTAACCTAACCTAACCTAACCTAACCTAACCTAACCTAACCTAACCTAACCTAACCTAACCTAACCTAACCTAACCTAACCTAACCTAACCTAACCTAACCTAACCTAACCTAACCTAACCTAACCTAACCTAACCTAACCTAACCTAACCTAACCTAACCTAACCTAACCTAACCTAACCTAACCTAACCTAACCTAACCTAACCTAACCTAACCTAACCTAACCTAACCTAACCTAACCTAACCTAACCTAACCTAACCTAACCTAACCTAACCTAACCTAACCTAACCTAACCTAACCTTTTTTTTTTTTTTGTTTTCGCAGTAAATGCGTTACGCATTCGCTCGTGCCGGGAGAGCACGAGACGATATGTGGGACTCTCCTCCATGCCCCTACCCGGCCTAGCGCCCGGTAAAGGCTTGGAGGCCTACCCACTAAAACCCTGCGGCGTCCCGCAACACAGTGGTGGGGGTCGCGTGGCCCCTTACGGCTTCTTCCGCGACCCGAACCAGTGTGGGTCCGCGCTCGTGGGCGGACCTCGCCTATGCTCCGTGAGGGACGGAGCAACGGGGTGAGCCGTGACGCCCTGAACACCCCGCACGCCTGAGGGCCAAGTGCAATGCAGCTGCCGGTCTCCCGCTCCGACACCCGCTGGCCCCCTTTTGGTGGGGAGAAGAACCGCCGCACCCCTCGACCGACCCTAATGGCGGCCGAGGTGCGCAGGCACTTCCCCTCCCCACCTCAATCGGGCCGTGCGTCCTCGGAAGTCCCCCGGGAACAATAGTTCCCGGAGGGCTTCCGCGGTCGCCGTCCCGCCGAGCGCCCCTCTCGACCCCCCCCACGCGGCCTCGGAGAAAAGCTCCGATGCCACCTGGGGGCGGCGAGAGGGGGCTCTACCCTCGGGGGATGGTACCGAGGGTCCTCCTCAAGCGCTCCGCGTGCGACCCCCGCTCGCGCCCGCGCTTCCGGCATCTTTACGCCCCTCCCGCGAGGGAGGGGTGGAAGAGGCTCTCTCCCCCCCGAGCGTTTTTACGGGGGGGGTTGGGCACCCGATGGGCTGGGTGCCCCTACCTCCATGGGGTCCACCGGTGGTGGAGGGGGCTTCCCCTTCACCACCGGTGGGTCGCATCTGCGACTCCCCATGACGTGGTCGGCCGGCCGTCCGAAGGCGGCACACACCGAGCACGTTGGCTCCCGATTGCAGGTGGCGGCTTTGTGACCTGGTGCTCCACACCTGAAGCACAAGCCGCTCCTGTTCTCCGCTGCCAGGCACTTGGGTTGCGTGTGCCCAACTCCCATACACCTGTAGCACCGCAGGGGCCGGGGTCCAAGGACCCTGATCCCTGCAGTGCTCCACCCCACGCGGAGCTTCGCCCCGTCCTCTAGAACCGCTTTGGCGGCTGCGACCGGCAATCTGATCATCATATGCCTCGTCCCGCTTGGCCCTGTCCTTATTGGCTGGGTCTTGATGGCGCTCATCACACAGCCTGTTTTCGCAATCACTGCCTCGCGGACCTCAGTCTCGTCCACCGAGTCATCCAGGCCCGAGATCCGCACGTCCGCGGTCTTCTCGGGCCTGCCTATTACCGCGACATCCCCTAGCCTCCTTCTCAGCGCCTCGGCGAGTGCGTCCGCTTTCACTCCGCTGACGTCCGGCACCTGGATAATGCGTGCGCCGGTTGCTGTGGTCCTCACGGAGACACCAGTCTCTATTCCCACATCAGGCAGGGAAACAGCGGCCCTGGCTCTCCTGATGATGTGGGCATAGGTCTCCCCACATTCTTCTGCCTCAGGCCGGATGGTGATCGACACCGCTGTCGTACGGGGAGGAGTAAGCCTACTCTTCTTCGGTCCTCTCTTGCGGCTGCTCTCCGGCTTTTTGGGAGTAGCTTTATCCGCCTCCTCCGCGGCCCGCTTCCTCGCAGCGCGCCGTTTCTTCCTGCTCCCTGCCTCTTCCCAGCATAGGGCCAAAGATGAGGCAGGGAGGGCCTCCCTTTCTTTCCTCGCGGTACTTGGGCCTGGTTCCGCCCCTTTTGCCGCTGTCGTTTCCTTCTCCATGGGCTTTGGTTGCTGGGCTCCTCGAACTGCCAGCTCCCCTAGCCTCTCATCCAATGTCTCCCGGATAAGCTGCCTTAGCTCTTCCTTATTAGGCAGGGACCCTCTCATTGCCTCGGCGGATCTAATTTTCGCCACCTCCATCTTCAGAGCGGCCATATCTCTCCGGAGCCTGCGGACTTCTTTTCGGAGGCTCTCATTCTCCTTTTGGAGTTCGAAAAACTCCGGGTCATCCTCCATGAGAGCAATAGCGTGATCCCTGAGGTTTCTCACGTTCTGCAGTTGCTCATATGACAGGAGTTTTATCCTCCTTTTGAGGGCTTCTGGTATGCTGGCGCCCTCTAGTACCTCCGCTAGCTCTACAGAGAGCTTCTTCCCGATGTCGCGGAAATCCCTCAGCTCCGACATCTGCCGTTCTCCAATTTGCCGAACTTCGGCAGCCGACGATTCATCGGAGGAATGGTCGTCGTCCTCTTCTTCCTCGTCCACGCTTTCCTCTAGCGGTTCCGCAGCTGGGGGTTTGGTACTCCCCTCCTTCTTCTTGTTTTCTTCTTTCAGCGTCAGGCCTTTCCCTGCCGGTGGTGGTAGGGGTGGGAACTCCTTATCTAGGCGCTGGCGCTTACTACCTCTGCTCTCCTCGCTGGCTCTCGCCTGCGAAACAGCAGCTACTTCTTCGTGGCAAACCTCCATGTCCGTTGCCTGCGCACTGTTTATCGTCGGACACAGTGCTCCGTCCTTCGTCTCCGCCTCCACTTTTTTATTTTTATTTATTTTAGACTTTTTCATATTTGGACCCACGAGTGCGGGAGATCTAAAGGTCCACCCAGGCAGAGATCCCGCTATACCTGGGTAACCCTAGCTACGCCTGGGGGGTCGGGAGGTACCCCAGGGCGACCGCTAATGGGCCGACTGCGCTCCGCCGGCCACCTCCGAGAGGCGCCCCGACACCACGTATCCCAGTGCCGGGACTTTGACGATTTTTTATAGTGGTTTTCTCCACGCGGCCCCCACCTAAGTGGCGGCCCCCGCTCCCGCACCACGTACGAGGTTACGGTTGGGCCGGAACCGATCCTCGGATCGGAACACGCCCCGACTTGCCCGCTGACGCGAGCTGGGCCCGAAGGCCCCCTCGGGTGATTTTTTAGAGGGGTTGTCTTCCCCGCGGCCCCCACCCAAAGGTGGCGGCCCTCGGCCCTGCACTATGTACAGGGTTACGAGTTCCTTCGACGACACCAGGCAGAACTGGCATCGCCTCAGACTCCCTATGCTCGGCTACCGCTACCCGGGATGCCCAGGACGCCAGCCGAGCTCCCCCTTGTTGGCCCGAAGGCCCCCCCGCGGGTGATTTTTTAGAGGGGTTGTCTTCCCCGCGGCCCCCACCTGAAGGTAGCGGCCCTCGGCCCTGCACTACGTACAGGGTTACGAGCTCCTTCGGCGACACCAGAACTGGCGTCGCCTAAAACTCCCCATACTCGGCTACCGCTACCCGGGATACCCAGGACGCCAGCCGAGCTCCCCCCCCTGTTGTCGGATTATTAGCCGCCGTCGTATGCAATCCCCTAAGGAATTATATACGACGGCGCCCAGGATGCACCGGCCCGAACCCATTGTCGTTCCCACCGCACGTATGAAGTGGGACCTACAATGGGCCGGGCACACGTGGAGGTTCTATCCGACCTTGCACCCCAACCTAACCTAACCTAACCTAACCTAACCTAACCTAACCTAACCTAACCTAACCTAACCTAACCTAACCTAACCTAACCTAACCTAACCTAACCTAACCTAACCTAACCTAACCTAACCTAACCTAACCTAACCTAACCTAACCTAACCTAACCTTTTTTTTTTTTTTTTTTTTTTTTTTTATAGTGGAGAAAATGCTTTTCGCATACTCCCGCCGCTGGGAGTGGGACGGGAGTTATGTGGGACTCTCCCCTGCATACCTATCTGACGATAAGAGATCGTCAGATTGGTATGCAGGGGCCTACCCACTAAAAACTCCACTACGTCCCCTCAATCACCTTAGTGCCATTGGTTCGTCGAACCACTCATCATCATCAGACGATAGGTCGTTCGACGAAGCAATGACACCGGGCGGGGTCACGGGAACCCTTGCGGACACTACCGCGGCCCCGCCGGTGGTTGTCCGCCCTAGGCGGACCCGTCTATATGCCCCTGTGACCGGGAATCTGAGAATAACGGAGCGTCCCGGGACGTGTGGGACGCTCGACGTCAGCGAGGGCCTGTGCAGTGCAGGGGGCGGGCCTCCCAAGCCCGGCCCCTGCAGGCCCCCGCGGGATGCGGATGAGTCATACCCGCTTCCTGTGTTGTCCAGCTGGAGGAGTCGGTCAGCTTGCTGCCGCCTCCGGCCAGTTCGACGGCGTCGGCATGGATCGGCAAGAGGGTCATTTTCCCTGAGCCGTTCGGCTGCCTCTTTTTGGGACATAACGTCCTCACAAAATTCACCGACTGCTTCCCAGGCTCTGTCACTCCTAAGCATAGCGGTTATTATGCTCGGGAGCGAGAGATCCTGGCCCACTATTCTCCTTAAACTAGTGCGTTGTCTCGTCCAAGCAGGACACAACTCCAGTGTGTGTTGCGCTGTGTCTTCTGCGGCACCACACTCCTGGCACATTGGAGTTGTCTCCCGTCTCGCGATTCGGTGCAGGTACTTACCAAAACATCCGTGTCCGGTAAGCACCTGCACCAATCGGTAACTAAGGGTCCCGTGTCTACGGTTCCTCCACTCGTTTATTACTGGCGTCAGAGCGTCCAGTGTCCTTCTTCCAGCAGGTGATATCTCCAGGTGGTGTTTCCAGCACTCCAGGAGAACCTCTTCGGCTCTGCGCCGAATGTGCACTAAGCTTTCTGCACTGGGGCGTTCTCCATTACTCCTGGCCTCCGCTCTACAATGATATACCTCCGCGAGAACCGTAGCTTCCAGTTCCCACGGAGGCATACCTGCCAGCGCGCCAGCTACGGCGCCTGCCGTCGTTCGGTACGCCCGGATTGCGCGAGTGGCTACGATGCGCTGGGGTCTACGGAGAAGGGCTTTTGTCTCCGCATTCAGCGATCCTGCCCAAACTGGAGCGCCGTAAACCGCCATACTCCTCACCACCCCAGCGTACAACTTTCTGCAGCTGGTATTCGGTCCCCCTAAATTGGGGAGAAGCCTGCTCAGCGCTGTAGCCGTCTTCACTAATGCGGGGGACAGCCGATGGAAGTGCTCATTAAATTTCCAGCGGCTGTCCAAGACAAGTCCTAGATATTTTAGGTGGGGGCCAATAAGCACCCTATGCTCGTTCACTGTTAGGTGGGCGTTGGCTGGTGGTCTGCCTCCGGGGCCATAGAATGTTATTGCCTCCGTCTTTGATAGAGCCACTTTAAGGCCTAATAGCTCGATTCTCCCCACCACTAACGCAGTGCCAACGGTCGCGCGTCGCATTGCCTCATCAAAATCTTGGCCTCTTACCGCAACCAAAGTGTCATCTGCGTAGCAGATGACTCTCATTTTAGGCAATAACGCCCCGCGGAGTATCCAATCATACCCGAGATTCCACAGGAGTGGTCCCAGAACTGACCCCTGTGGAACCCCGCGCTGCATGGTCTTGGAAACCATTTCACCCTCCCTATTGATGTATAGGATGCAGCGGTCTTCGAGGTACTGCCCAATTAGCCGTCGCAGATATTCTGGCACGTGGTGGTAAATTAGTGCTTCCATTATGCGACCAAAGGGTAGGGAGTTGAAAGCGTTCGCTATGTCTAGCGATACGGCGACGACTTTTTCTCCCTTTTTGATGGCATCTTCGGACCATCTTTTCAGTTCGAGGACTGCATCTATGGTTGATCGGCCACGTCGGAAACCATATTGGTTATCCGACAGATTCGGTCCTACAGTCTCGAGATGCTCTATGAGTCTAGCAGCCAATATCCGCTCAAACAGCTTGCCTGTTTCGTCCAAGAGGACTATTGGGCGGAACGCCGATGGGGAATCTGGCGGCCGACCCTCTTTACAAAGCAGGCAGAGTTTGCCACTTTTCCAAATTTTGGGGAATCTCCCGCACTCCAGGCAATGGTTAAGCAGCTCCAACAGACGGTTACCTAGATGTTTTAGGATTAGGGGAAGAATCTTCCCCGGCACACCGTCTGGCCCAGGAGCCTTACGCCACGTGTTCAAATGTTCCAAGGCATTTTGGATTTCCTCCTCAGAGATTCTGGGAAACTCGAGGGTGGTTGCAGTTCCTGCAATATAAGGGGCCATAATGGGATGCTCCTCCTCCGTCTGATCCGGGAAAAGCCCAGACACTACAGCTGTTAGAAGTGCGGGTTCAAATGTCTCCGTGGGAGGTGCCTGCTGGCGCATTTTGTTCCGCACCGAGCGGTATGGGCGCCCCCACGGATCATTGTCGAGTTGACCCACAAACTCGTCCCACGCTGCGCTCTTCGCCCTGAGGATAGCGGTTTGGAGTGATCTCGCGGCTTCGCGATAGGCTCTGTGGAGAAGTTCTTCCTCGTCTTGGGTGTGTCTACGGCGGCGGCAGCGAGTGTAGTCTCGACGCGTCCTTATACTGGCGGCGCGGAGATCCGCCAAGTCCTGTGACCACCAGTAGACACTCTTTTTGTCCTTGCCCGGTCTTGATCTCGGCATTGCCGAATCGCAAACTGCGGTCAATGAGGAGCGAAGGTATTCCGCTTGTGCATCTACGTCTTGTCCGCCCCCATCGGGCGAGAGGCTCCAGTCAGCCACTATTGCAGCTTCCTCGGCTAGATCGACATTGAGCTTCTTGACGGCCCACCTTGGGAAATAATTAGCGCCTCTGCGGAATGCAGCATTGTTCCTGTTGGAGGAGTCATTATTTCCGGCCACGCTGAACAAAATATACCTGTGGTCGGAGAGGGATTCAGGCTCCACCAGCACCTTCCAATCACGAATGCGTGAGGCAATGGCAGGGGTAGCGAACGTCAGGTCCACTATCGACCCCCCCTGCCGCCTCACACATGTGAAGACCCCACCATGGTTCAGCACACATAAACCAGACGCCGCGTACCAGTCCGCTACAATAAGGCCCTTTGCGTCAGTGACGGGGGATTCCCATGCAGAGTGTTTTGCATTGAAATCCCCCCCCACGAGAACTTGCGCTGGAGACAACCTTCCCACGGCTCCACTTAGAGCATCAAGCCAGGCTTGCATTGGAGCTACGCCTTCATTGGGAGAAAAGTAGACTCCAATGATTCCTACTCCCCCGTAAGTGGCAGTAACGTAGCCGCGGCCTCTCTCCCGAAGCAAGAGAGGAATGGAGTTGCTACCCGAGGATACGACAATGGCGACAGTCCCAGCTGTATCCCCAACCCAGGCTGGACTATTTGGCACCCTATTTGGTTCTGAAATGATCCCAATATCCACAGACCATTCTGCCATATGCTGCATAAATAAATCTTGGGCAGCAATGCAGTGATTAACGTTGCATTGAAGAACTTTAAGGCGCTGTCTGTTCATCAAGCATATCCATTTCCTCCGCAGCCACGTTGTTGGCTATAGGGATTGGGGCTCGGGTCGATGGAGCCCCTTTTCCTTTCATCACCGGTGGCGAGCACTTCCGTCCACACATCATATGCCCGGATGGACGCCCAGCGTCTGCACATACTGCGCACTTCGGGTTCTTGGCCGGGCAGTCTGCCACCTTATGGCCTTCCTCTCCGCAGCGGAAGCACATTGAGCTTCGGTCCTTCTGCGCCGGGCACCTGGGGCGGGTGTGCCCCGTTCCCATGCAGCGGAAACATCGCATTGGCATGGGTTCAAGCGCCTTCACATGGGCCGAGCTCCATCCCACCAATAGTCGACCAGCTGTTGTTATAATTTTGGCCGCAGACACTGGGCACCGCACTAGCACGGATCCTGTTCCTCCGGGACCAATGTGAATAGCACCAACCTTCACCTGGTCAGCCGTGCAATTTCCTTTGGCAGCGATCGCTGCCACTACGTCGCCACCCTCGATTGAGTCGTCCAAACCAGTAATTCGTAGGTCAACACACTTGGTTGGACGTGCTACGGTTGCTGCATCCTTTAAAATTGCCTTGAGCTTTCCCGCGAGTAGGTCAGCTTTAGAGCTATTCTCTGGCCCTGAAATCTCCATCAGCCTTGCCCCTGTCGCGGCTTGTTTGATTTTGAGGCCTTCGATACCCAGGCTATGCAAGTCAAGTTCTTGTCTTGCTTTGGTCATGACTTGAGCGTATGTGCTACCCTTGTCTACGGCCTCCGGCAGCAGAGTCACCACTACCACAGATGTTCGTGGCGCGGTTAGTTTCTTTTTAGATGCCTTTCTTTTGGGCGTCGTCTTTGAAGTGCCGGATTGGCCCGTTTTGGGCCTCGTTAGTCCTGGTGCCGGTTTCGCCTGCGAGGTTGCAGGTGTTGCCTTGGGCACAGTAGTGGCAGCCTCGGCTGCAAGTTTCCTGGCGCGACGTCTTTTCTTCCGGCTCGTCTGCTCAGTCCACTCTACCTCAGGTGTCTGTTCCGGGTTCTTTGGTGCCCTCGGGACTGCTGGAGCGACCTTGCCCTTTACACTTCTAGGAGGGTTTTGTTTCCCCACCGGTGTGGAGGCCGTCACGTTGGCAAAAGACGGCGCTTCTTTTTTCCTGTCAGCCGCCAGGGGTGGCCGAATCGGCTTGTCGGGCAGAAGCCTGGGTTGAAGCCCTTCTATTCTTGCACTGATCATAGTGCCCACAGAGATCATGATCGATCGCTTGAGCTCCTCGATTCCCTCGCTGTTTAGTACGGGGCGTTCGTGTTGAGCGCTCCCCGAATTAATCCGTGCACATGAGCACCTCTCCGAGTTTGCTTTGCGGAGGGCCGCCATCTCCTTCCGCATCAACTCGACTTGATGGCTGAGGCGTTCATTGTTCGCTTGCAGCTGTCGAATCTGTTCTGTGGTGGTCCGGGCCGCAAGCGTTTCGACTGTCTTCCGAAGGTTATCGGAAGCGTCGATCAGGACCCGCTGGTATGTGCCCTTCAGGTTCTTGCTGGTCCGCGCCACTCTCAGAATGGCATCGATCGTTTCAAACGCCTTAGTGCAGGTGGGATCTGACGACTGTAGGTCCTCAGCAGCATCAGTTGGTTCCTCTTCCTGTCTACCTTTCTGCGGTGGTGTAGCTCGCTGAGAAAGGCGAGCAGATCTACGCAATGGGTCGCCGTCCATGGACCAGAATTGCGATTCCGCGAGCATCCGGTCTGCTTCCGCCTCATACGCAGTTCTTTCCATCTCTCGCAATTGCTCTTTGGCCTTAGCTAAGCCGACGTGTTCTCCGGTGGTGACCAAACGTCCACCGCGTCCAGCACGAGTTTTTGCCACCTTTGGTTTGTTGGCAGAAGCTGTAGTGTCCGTCTCGGATCCAGATGACAGTCCAGTAGAGAATTCCACCGCCTCAATTGGTCTTTTCCTGGTATCTTCCGCAGCAATGCTGCTTTGAAGTGAGGGGGCGGGTGAGGCACCTCTTCCTTCCTCCTCAGCCGACATCATTTCGTCCTCTGTGGCACTTGCTACAGAGGAGCGCGTGTGTTTACCTCCGTATTTAAGGCGAATCCCGGTCATGCTCTTCTGTTTAGAGCTCCCTGGGTTCTCGGGAATGGAAAATTCCCTTCCTTCTTCCGTCGAGGCGACGTAAGTTACGTCCGACTGCTCATTCGCGCCTGAGCTAGGCTCTCCGCCCTTAAGGGCACGCTCTCTTCCGCCCGAGCAGGGCCCGTCTTTAACATCATTAGGGTTATTTGTTTTGGGTTTAATAGATCTCATTTTTGTTCCCACGAGCGTGGTTGCAATTAAGAGGTCCACCCGGGCAGAGGCACCATACCCGGGCAAGCATAGGGTTATCGAAACAGAGGGGCTGCCGGTCCTCTGTTCCGTTGCCGTGTAACGACTGGACTCCCTCCAGCCATTCACCCCCTCGCCATCCGCGACAACAGACTTGGGGTTGGGGTTTTTTATTGAGGTTTTCTCCTCGCAGGGTCACCCAATTAAGGGCATGCCCCCCCCGGCCCCTCTCAACGAGGGGTAACGGGTTGGCCGATGGTTGGTGAGATTTCACCTGTCCGCTGCTCATGACCACCATGAGCAAACGGACCCATCGCCCCCGCTCGCACCGCCGCTACCCGGACTATCCGGGACGCCGGTCGAGCCCGAACCGCGCCGCCGCTACCCAGAGTACGTCTGGGACGCCGACCCGGAGCCTTCAACATTCGCAAAGCGAAACGAACCAGTAGGTCCAAGACCAAATACGAGGCAAGATCCTCGTCCCACTTGTGACCCAAACTGCCGCTACCCGGAAAACGTCCGGGACGCCAGATGGGTCCGTCTTTTGCTGGTTTTGGTTCACGCCGGATCCGGATCCGGTAGCCCCCATATCTGGGGGCCATTCCCCAATCCACCACCCGGGGGACGCGCCCGATGGCAGTTCCAGCAACTGCACACGGGAACCTAACCTAACCTAACCTAACCTAACCTAACCTAACCTAACCTAACCTAACCTAACCTAACCTAACCTAACCTAACCTAACCTAACCTAACCTAACCTAACCTAACCTAACCTAACCTAACCTAACCTAACCTAACCTAACCTAACCTAACCTAACCTAACCTAACCTAACCTAACCTAACCTAACCTAACCTAACCTAACCTAACCTAACCTAACCTAACCTAACCTAACCTAACCTAACCTAACCTAACCTAACCTAACCTAACCTAACCTAACCTAACCTAACCTAACCTAACCTAACCTAACCTAACCTAACCTAACCTAACCTAACCTAACCTAACCTAACCTAACCTAACCTAACCTAACCTAACCTAACCTAACCTAACCTAACCTAACCTAACCTAACCTAACCTAACCTAACCTAACCTAACCTAACCTAACCTAACCTAACCTAACCTAACCTAACCTAACCTAACCTAACCTAACCTAACCTAACCTAACCTAACCTAACCTAACCTAACCTAACCTAACCTAACCTAACCTAACCTAACCTAACCTAACCTAACCTAACCTAACCTAACCTAACCTAACCTAACCTAACCTAACCTAACCTAACCTAACCTAACCTAACCTAACCTAACCTAACCTAACCTAACCTAACCTAACCTAACCTAACCTAACCTAACCTAACCTAACCTAACCTAACCTAACCTAACCTAACCTAACCTAACCTAACCTAACCTAACCTAACCTAACCTAACCTAACCTAACCTAACCTAACCTAACCTAACCTAACCTAACCTAACCTAACCTAACCTAACCTAACCTAACCTAACCTAACCTAACCTAACCTAACCTAACCTAACCTAACCTAACCTAACCTAACCTAACCTAACCTAACCTAACCTAACCTAACCTAACCTAACCTAACCTAACCTAACCTAACCTAACCTAACCTAACCTAACCTAACCTAACCTAACCTAACCTAACCTAACCTAACCTAACCTAACCTAACCTAACCTAACCTAACCTAACCTAACCTAACCTAACCTAACCTAACCTAACCTAACCTAACCTAACCTAACCTAACCTAACCTAACCTAACCTAACCTAACCTAACCTAACCTAACCTAACCTTTTCTCTCGATTCTTTATAGTTTCGGAGGAAAAAATTCCTGAAAATAGACCAAAAAGCATCCATTTTCCACCAAAATTCAAAACCTTATTTCTCGAGATCCACTGAAGCTTTTTTCATTCTGTTTCGATATTTCTATAACCCTTAATACCCTTTCTATAATATTGTTGCACCAAAGCCAAACAACAAAAAATTAACTTTTTATCCCACGACAAACTTTGTCATTTTTGCTTATTTTAATTTATACTTTTAAACCATAGATTTTCGATATATTCTTCCAATTAAACTTCAAATTTATAGTTTTATTTTAAAGAGCTTACTAAAACCTAACTTTTATCTTAGTAACTATTTTTCCGATTTTGTTTAGTTTCGGAGAAAATAAGCCCTAAATATCAACCTAAACACACCAAATTCCAACCAAAATATAAAACCTTATATTCTGAGATCCATAATAGATAATTTCATTTTGTTTAATTTTTTGAGTAGTTCTCTTTTAGTATCACAATATATCTTTGCACCAAATTATTCCACTTGTAAATAAATTTTTTATCGATCATCGTACTTTTGTTGTTTTTTACTTAAAAATTCAAAATTAAAAATCATATAAAACTCTGCATATATAAGTTTATAAACCTGCATTTATATCGTTTAAGTTAGTCCTTAGGTTTCTTAATATATTAGTTTAGCACATCTTTGTTATAAATATTATAGTTTTTAAGATAAATTAGTTTGAAAAATATTATTTCCTTAAATTTGAAAAATTAATATTTAAATTTCTTATCTTGTAATTATTAAAATTTCTTACTGCTCTAATATCAAATTAGTGCTTGTTTATAGTACATAGTGCAACGCTTCATTCTAGGCATAAAACTCGTCCTTAGGTCTAGTTATTAAGTTCTGAATGTCTTCTAATATACAAAAATTAGTTTAGTGTATAATTCATTTACTTACGTTTGTGTGAAGTACTGACCCCATTATGGCGTTCGTTGCTCGCTCGCCACCACCCAAATCAAGGTTACGGGCCACCACTCGGCAACAAAGTGACTCCGCTATTGCCAATCATCCTGATACTGAAGACAATTTGTCACAAAGCGGCTTTAACACTTCGTTATTCACCCCTACATCACTGAGTCTTAGATACCCCGAGGACTCACCTGCACATTGTCCCTTCTCCAGTCCTAACTCGTTCGATGGGCTTCGAGCCCTGGATGATGACAGAGAAAGGACTCCTCCGAGTATACCTCCGCCGGCTGCTCAGCCACCCGTGAGCCACTCCCAGCGACCCCCAGACTCTCAAACTCTCGCATCATCCATCGATACGACGGCTTCTCAAAAAAGGAAGCCTAAATCTAAATCGACAACAGCTCAATATTTCCCAGACCCTCCTTGTGAAGTCGATTTAGACGGCTGCTTCTCCACACCCGCCAGTCCTACAAATTTGAAGGATATGGTCGGTAACATCTCAGCGCTGCTCAAAGGCATATGCTGGCGCATCGACCACGCAAAAAAAGGTCTCACCAAAACTCAAAAGGAGTGGATAAAGAAGGCGGCACAGACCTCAGATGAGTATCTAGGGGATCTCCTTAGAACTCACACCATAAAGAGTACCCCGTCCGTAAATCCTGCTACCACCACTGATAATCTCACAATCCCCTCTGGGACTAGTGAAACGGCGGATAAACCCAAAGATGAAGGAGGACTCCTGAGCAGCCATCTTTCCACTGTTATCGAGAGAGCTGTAACAAAGGCCGTCCGAACAGAGCTCTCTAGGATGTCACCCACCACAACTTCACCTCCTACCCGCACATACGCACAGATGGCAGCTGGACCATCTACCTTAAATCTTCCAACAACCACTCGACACACACAGGCCTTGATTAATCGGGACTCAGTTGCACGTCCGGCGATCATCATCTCCTGCGGCAAGGAGTCTCCTACGCGGGAGGATGCAATCAAGGTTCTTGACAGGCACCTTCGCAACAATAACAACCCCAGAATTGGCGTTTCCAACGTTAGGAAGCTGTCTAAGGGAAAGTTCCGTGTTGAACTGGACAAGAAGGAAGACGTCGACACAGCCATCCACCTCATCAATCAGGATCAGTTAGGAGCAAAAGCGGAACCTGAAAGGAAGATTTTCCCACGGGTCATCCTCAAGGGCATCAGTAAAGATGTCCCCAAAGATGACCTTACCACTATTCTCATCCAAGACAATGACGAACTCTCACAACTAAAAGCCGGTACCGATCTTAAGCTGTTGTTTGCCAGCTCGAACCGCAACCCCAATCTTTACAATGCCGTGCTGGGAGTGTCTCCCACTGCATGGCAAGCCCTCAAAGATATCCCCCGGGTGCGAACGCAGTATCAGCGAGTGCACCTGGAGGAGTTCTCCCCGTTTGTCCAGTGCCGCAAGTGCGCTCAATTTGGACACTCTCCATTGAAATGCTCCGCCCAAGCTGTGTGCACCCACTGCGGAAAGGCGGGCCACGACGAGCCTAATTGCGAAGACAAGAAGAGGTCCCTGAAACCGACTTGCACCAGCTGCGTTAACTACAACGCTAGATTTAAACTGAGCCGTAATACTGACCACTCCATATTCTCACCTAGTTGCCCTAGAGTCTCAGCAATGAAAAATAAAATCATAAGTAAAATAGATTATGGCACCCAACACTAATTTCCAACTTAAACTCATCCAATGCAACATCGATCGATCTATTTCAGGCTCAAAAGAATTTCTTAGGGAATTTTGTAAAAACCCTAATCAAATAGGTTTAATGTCTGAACCCTACACTGGCTCAGACAAATATGTTAAGAACATCCAGGACACTTACGTCTTTCAGAAAATTGCTCCGGACAGAACCGTTAAGGCGGCAATAATAATCAATAGGAATTTGTGCGAGAGATTAGGCGCAATCTTTCTCCCACAGTTTTCTACCCCCAACTTAGCGGTTGTTAAGATCTCACTTAGTCATCGTCAGTGGATCATTATTTCAGCTTATATAGAACCAAGGAACGACGCGTATGACACACTTAATAGTTTATCTCGTGCCTTACAGGAGCTAAATGGCTCTCAAACTTGCTGTATTGTGGGAGGGGACTTTAACGGCTGGCACCCCACTTGGGATCCTATGGATCGATTCAATCCCAGAGGTATTTCAATCTATGACCTCATCCAGGAAAACGACCTGCATTGTTGCAATACAGGCGAGGTGCCAACCTTTGAAACAATCTCCCATGGAATCTACCGACCATCATACATAGATATTACCATGGTCTCTCAAGATATGGCCAATCGTATTACCGGCTGGCATGTTGACCAGAATGCGATGCTCTCCACTGAACACAAACTCATCCGTTTTACTTTGGACACTGGGGCCTCCTCCCTCTCATACACCCCTACTACATCCACATACCGCTACGCCATCACAAAGGACTCGAACTGGGTTCATTTTAGGGAAGAGTTGACCCTGCGCATTCGAGATGCCGGATTCCTCAATGTAATTTTTGAACAACTCAGCGCTTTCGATTTGGACAATCTAGTATTAGACTTGACTGCATGTGTCAATGAAGCAGCAGCTGCTTCTTTTCCTACCCGTGGTGCAAACATTTCACCCAAAATTCGTGCCGCGTGGTGGACCGATAAACTCACTGAACTTAAAGTGCAAGTGAATGAAGCTCGCCGTAATGCTATCAGTGCTAGAGGCAGTGGCTACTCGCTGGACGAGTGTAAACGACTGGCCGAATTACACCGTGAGAAAAAGGAAGAGTACACAGACGCGATCAGGAAAGAGTCCTCCAAAAATTTTAGGGAGTTCTGCGAGCTACAGACGGGAGAAAACGTTTGGACCATGACCAATCGCCTTCTCCGGTCTGGGGCCCCCAACAAGCCTCCGGCAGTTATTCTCGCTGATGACAACCGATATACAACAGATCACCACATGACTGCTGATGCTCTCCTAACTCACTTCTTTCCTGCTGACCCACCTGCACTGGATTCGCCGGCACAAGACCAGATTCGGAACTCCAGCACCGATGCTCCAGACTCACCTGACGACCTCCCCTTCACCGAAGATGAAATACTCGAGGCTGTGCGGGATATGTCACCAAAAAAGGCACCAGGACTGGACGGTCTCACAGCTGACATCTGCTCTAACGTGACCAGAAACTTCCCCACACTCATCACCAACATTATGAACTGCTGTCTTAGGCTGGGTCACTTCCCGCGGCCGTGGAAGAGCGCAGTAGTGAAAATAATACCCAAACCTGGTCTAGAAGACAGCAGTTCTCTTAAAAATCACCGCCCCATAGGACTCATCTCAGTCTTTGGCAAAATGCTGGAGAAACTTTTCATTGGCCGCATCGTCCATCATCAAGCCATCACTGGAACACTCAACCCTAGACAATATGGCTTCCGACGACATACGTCAACATCACACGCTCTCAATGAGGCTGTGGGCCAAATTAAATCAGCCAGCGCAGCCGGCTCGCTATGCACAGCTATATCACTAGACATACAGGCTGCCTTCAATCGCGCCTGGTGGCCCGCAATTTTAGATCGCTTGCGCAAGATACATTGTCCAGCCAACATCTACAAAATGGTCAGGAATTATTTTGACAGCCGCAAAGTATTTCTTTCATACGCTGGAGCTAGCGCTACCAAAAACATGGAGAGGGGTTGCGTACAGGGCTCTGCATGCGGTCCGGCCCTCTGGAACTTGCTCCTTGACGACCTCTTGGAGCAATCTCTCCCGGAGGGCTGCCACATGCAGGCTTACGCAGACGACGTTCTCCTCATCGTTGCTGCCAAGGATCCGACATCACTACAGAACGCTGCCAACCGAGCTCTTGACATTATCACAACTTGGGGTAACAATGTCAAACTATCATTCGGACCAAACAAAACCAAAGCCTTGGCATTTTCCAAAAGAGCAGCCTTGGCCAACATTAATATGAGCGGCACCCCCATTCAGTTCTCTAGGGAATTTAAGCTGTTGGGTGTCATTATAGATGATCGTCTTAATTTCTCCAGTCATGCTAAATACATTATAGGAAAAACTACCAAACTATTTAATAGACTTTGCTTATTTGTGCGTCCCTCATGGGGCGCACACCCCGAGAACATCGACTCCATATACCGGTATGTGATCGTCCCCACAGTGACATATGCAGCTGGTATATGGGGTCACATAGCCAAACAAACTAATATTAAAAACTTGTTAGCTTCGGCACAGAGAGGCTTTGCCATCAAGGCAATTAGAGGGTACCGGACCATCTCCACATGCGCAGCTCTCGCTCTCGCCAGATTCCTACCACTTGACTTGGAGGTCCTCCGAATAAGGGAAGTTGAAAGGTCCCGACTCACCAACACTTGCACATACCTTCCGTCTGACATCCCACTAGAAACCCCTGTTCCTCTGTCCAAACTGCTGCACCCTTCTAGGCGTGTCACAGTCACTTTTGAATTAACACCTACACAGGAACGCATAGACATGGCCTGCACATCAACCAGCGTACAAATATTCACGGACGGCAGCAAGTTGGAGAACGACTCGGTAGGTGCTGCCTTAGTGTGCATCGACCCTGACCGCCAAGATTCCCGTCGCGTGACCACCCGTAAATTCAAGCTCCACTCGGCTTGCACAGTTTTCCAGGCCGAGCTCTTTGCTATTTGGAAAGCGTGCCAGTTAGCAGCCGAGAGGAGCTATTCTCATACCCTAATCTTATCGGATTCCCGCTCAGCACTTGAGGCTCTAGGCCAGCGCAGCAGCTCAGATCCTCTCGTAAATGCAATCCACCAAGCAATCGTGAGGCACCTACCGCACGGAACACTCAAATTCTGCTGGGTGAAAGGACACGCGGGAATCGCTGGCAACTGCTTAGCGGACCAAGCCGCCGGAGCTGCGGCCTCTGCACACTCTTCTTTTGCATACCACTATTTCCCCATTTCCTATCCCAAAAAGCTATCCCGCTCCCACGCCTATGCCGCATGGGCCAACAGATACATCCAATCTTCACAGGGATCACACACTCGCTCCCTGTTTCCATCTATTGGACTGATCAGCGAGTTTCACTCCATAGTACCCCCATCATTCCATCTCACCCAGTATTTGTCGGGTCATGGAGCCCACAAATCTTACCTCTATCGCTTTCACATTATCACTGATGACCATTGCCCATGCGACGACCTCACTCCCCAAACACCCAAGCACCTTATTGAAGAGTGCCCGCGATTTGCCACCGGCAGACATAACTATCTGTCGCAATGTCGCAACTTCAAAGGTTCTCCCTACTCCTTCTTGGACATACTCTCAAAACCGGCACAAACTAAGGCCTTCTGCACTTTTGTACATAATACCTTCTCACAAGTAAAGGCGTTCAATACCCTGTAATGCTCAGTCAATATTGAATCTGCTCTCAAGATCTGCAAAATTAAGTAAACTCGTAAATAATAATAATAATATTTGAAAGGGAAAAAAAAAAAAAAAAAAAAAAAAAAAAAAAAAAAAAAAAAAAAAAAAAAAAAAAAAAAAAAAAAAAAAAAAAAAAAAAAAAAAAAAAAAAAAATTATATATATATATATATACATCAGTTTAACTAATTGACACTCACACTACAACAACCAATTATATGATGGAAGATTCCAACATACATTAATGGCCCCTCCACTTACGGGCCAAACCTTTATATCCTCTTACTTCTTTTTTTCTTTCTTACTTTACTGTTACTCTATTTTCTAAATCTTAAGTAATCTGTCCTCTACCCTCTTCTCCCCCCCAAGACTCCCCCACCCAAAACATGTATGGAATAGCATGCACGGGGAGGGATTCTGGAACAACCTAACAAAAATAATTACAAACCTCGCAAACATGGGACAATTTACATAAATTATAGGAAAACAAAATAAAACCCTTAAAAACGATAACTAAGTAATAAAAAAAAAAAAAAACCTAACCTAACCTAACCTAACCTAACCTAACCTAACCTAACCTAACCTAACCTAACCTAACCTAACCTAACCTAACCTAACCTAACCTAACCTAACCTAACCTTTTTTTTTTTTTTTTTTTTTTTTAAAGTGGAGAAAATGCTTTTCGCATACTCCCGCCGCTGGGAGTGGGACGGGAGTTATGTGGGACTCTCCCCTGCATACCCATCTGACGACAAAAGATCGTCAGATTGGTATGCAGGGGCCTACCCACTAAAAACTCCACTACGTCCCCTCAATCACCTTAGTGCCATTGGTTCGTCGAACCACCCATCATCGTCAGACGATAGGTCGTTCGACGGAGCAATGGCACCAGGCGGGGTCACGGGAACCCTTGCGGACACTACCGCGGCCCCGCCGGTGGAAGTCCGCCCTAGGCGGACCCGTCTATATTCTCCTATGACCGGGAATCGGAGAATAACGGAGCGTCCCGGGACATGTGGGACGCTCGGCGTCAGCGAGGGCCTGTGCAGTGCAGGGGGCGGGCCTCCCAAGCCCGGCCCCTGCGGGCCCCCGCGGGATGCGGGTGAGTCATACCCGCTTCCTGTATTGTCCAGCTGGGGGAGTCGGTCAGCTTGCTGCCGCCTCCGGCCGGTTCGACGGCGTCGGCATGGATCGGCAAGAGGGTCATTTTCCCTGAGCCGTTCGGCTGCCTCTTTTTCGGACATAACGTCCTCACAATATTCAAGCATTGCTTCCCAGGCTCTGTCACTCCTAAGCATAGCGGATATTATGCTCGGGAGCGAGAGATCCTGGCCCACTAAACCTAACCTAACCTAACCTAACCTAACCTAACCTAACCTAACCTAACCTAACCTAACCTAACCTAACCTAACCTAACCTAACCTAACCTAACCTAACCTAACCTAACCTAACCTAACCTAACCTAACCTAACCTAACCTAACCTAACCTAACCTAACCTAACCTAACCTAACCTAACCTAACCTAACCTAACCTAACCTAACCTAACCTAACCTAACCTAACCTACCAACCCAGCATAAATAGACTTCTTATCAAACAATATGCAGCCGAAATCTTGAACATTGTCGAACCCCTCCAAAACTTCCAAAACACTGAAATAAACACAAAAATCCGCAACCTCGCAAATGAAATCCTCAAAATAATACCCAATAATGAACAAACAGAAAAAACAAATACCCTAGAATTAGACACTCCACAAACACCAACTCATAACTGTAACATTGACTTAAATAATCTCAAACAATTCATAAAACAGACAATACAGGAAGAACTCAACCCAAAACCAACCCCACAAAAACAAAACCAAAGATCATACGCTACAGTCACCAAAATCAATAATCAACACGAACCTAAAAAATTAGAACCTGTACACAAAATATCAAAACCCGCCATAATCGTAACTGTTACAGACGCTAACAATAGACAAGAAGCCACAAATAAGTGGCAAAAAAGCTTCTCCTTTAAAGATGTGCCTTATGCACCTCTAAAATTCCAGCCCATATCCACAAACAAGGTAAAAGTAGAATTTGAGAACAAAGCCCAATGCACCGAAACAATAGATAAAATCAAAACCAAAACCAATATTACTGCAGAGATGGCTCGTCTCTTACAGCCAATGTTTGTCATAAAAGGCATACCAACAGAAATAAAATTCGAAGAACTTAAAGAATATATAATAACTCAAAATATCCCCATCCAAACTGCCTTAAATAATAACCCTAACGCACAATTAACAGCCTGCCTTGCTAAAAAGAACAGGAACCCAAAACTCTACAATGCAATCTTCCGCGCCACCCCGGAGGTGTGGAAGAGCGCAATATCGCTAGATAAAATAAACATCGATCACAGAAGAATTCACATAGCCGAACACGCCCCGTTGCTACAATGTCTGAAATGCCAAAAGTTTGGACATACTAGCAAAAAATGTACAAATAATGAAACCTACTGTAGTCATTGTGCAGACAGTGGCCACACATTCCAGAACTGCCCCAACAAACAAAAACCAGAAACAGCCACCTGCATCAATTGCCAACAAATTAATAAAAACAAGGAGCAAAAACTTAACCCGAATCATTCCTCCACATCAAACCAGTGTCCCATTAGAAATAGCTACCTGTCCAAACTAAACGACAGAATAGACTATGGCACTAACTAAAATCATATTCACATGACTCAATTACCTATAGAACCTACCGTACAAAAACAAAATAACTTAATAATCCAAATCCTAAACCATTAAAAACTAGAACACCAAATAAACTCAAATAAATAACTATCCGACACTTCAAAAGCATAATTATGTGCCAAATATAAACAGAAAATAATAAAAATAACAACAACTTATATATATAAATACGGTAGAGTTCGCTCGTACATCGATAGCGAGGAACTATATCCGTAACCCAAACGGATCTAAAAAAAAAAAAAAAAAAAAACCTAACCTAACCTAACCTAACCTAACCTAACCTAACCTAACCTAACCTAACCTAACCTAACCTAACCTAACCTAACCTAACCTAACCTAACCTAACCTAACCTAACCTAACCTAACCTAACCTAACCTAACCTAACCTAACCTAACCTAACCTAACCTAACCTAACCTAACCTAACCTAACCTAACCTAACCTAACCTAACCTAACCTAACCTAACCTAACCTAACCTAACCTAACCTAACCTAACCTAACCTAACCTAACCTAACCTAACCTAACCTAACCTAACCTAACCTAACCTAACCTAACCTAACCTAACCTAACCTAACCTAACCTAACCTAACCTAACCTAACCTAACCTAACCTAACCTAACCTAACCTAACCTAACCTAACCTAACCTAACCTAACCTTTTTTTTTTTTTTTTTTTTTTTTTTTTTTTTTTTTTTTTTTTTTTTTTTTTTTATAGTGGAGAAAATGCTTTTCGCATACTCCCGCCGCTGGGAGTGGGACGGGAGTTATGTGGGACTCTCCCCTGCATACCTATCTGACGATAAGAGATCGTCAGATTGGTATGCAGGGGCCTACCCACTAAAAACTCCACTACGTCCCCTCAATCACCTAAGTGCCATTGGTTCGTCGAACCACTCATCATCATCAGACGATAGGTCGTTCGACGAAGCAATGACACCGGGCGGGGTCACGGGAACCCTTGCGGACACTACCGCGGCCCCGCCGGTGGTTGTCCGCCCTAGGCGGACCCGTCTATATGCCCCTGTGACCGGGAATCTGAGAATAACGGAGCGTCCCGGGACGTGTGGGACGCTCAACGTCAGCGAGGGCCTGTGCAGTGCAGGGGGCGGGCCTCCCAAGCCCGTCCCCTGCAGGCCCACGCGGGATGCGGGTGAGTCATACCCGCTTCCTGTATTGTCCAGCTGGGGGAGTCGGTCAGCTTGCTGCCGCCTCCGGCCGGTTCGACGGCGTCGGCATGGATCGGCAAGAGGGTCATTTTCCCTGAGCCGTTCGGCTGCCTCTTTTTGGGACATAACGTCCTCACAAAATTCACCGACCTTTTCCCAGGCTCTGTCACTCCTAAGCATAGCAGTTATTATGCTCGGGAGCGAGAGATCCTGGCCCACTATTCTCCTTAAACTAGTGCGTTGTCCCGTCCAAGCAGGACACAACTCCAGTGTGTGTTGCGCTGTGTCTTCTGCGGCACCACACTCTTGGCACATTGGAGTTGTCTCCCGTCTTGCGATTCGGTGCAGGTACTTACCAAAACATCCGTGTCCGGTAAGCACCTGCACCAATCGGTAGCTAAGGGTCCCGTGTCTACGGTTCCTCCACTCGTTAATTACTGGCATCAGAGCGTCCAGTGTCCTTCTTCCAGCTGGTGACATCTCCAGCTGGTGTTTCCAGCGTTCCATCAGAACCTCTTCGGCTCTGCGCCGAGTGTGCACTAAGCTTTCTGCACTGGGGCGTTCTCCATTATTTCTAGCCTCCGCTCTACAATGATATACCTCCGCGAGAACCGTAGCTTCCAATTCCCACGGAGGCATACCTGCCAGTGCACCAGCTACGGCGCCTGCCGTCGTTCGGTACGCTCGGATTGCGCGGGTGGCTACGATGCGCTGGGGTCTACGGAGGAGGGCTTTTGCCTCCGCATTCAGCGATCCTGCCCAAACTGGAGCGCCGTACACCGCCATACTCCTCACCACCCCAGCGTACAACTTTCTGCAGCTGATATTCGGTCCCCCTAGATTGGGGAGAAGCCTGCTCAGCGCTGTAGCCGTCTTTACTAATACGGGGGACAGCCGATGGAAGTGTTCATTAAATTTCCAACGGCTGTCCAAGACAAGTCCTAGGTACTTTAGGTGGGGGCCAATAAGCACCCTATGCTCGTTCACTGTTAGGTGGGCGTTGGCTGGTGGTCTGCCTCCGGGGCCGTAGAATGTTATTGCCTCCGTCTTCGATAGAGCTACTTTAAGGCCTAATAACTCAATTCTCCCCACCACTAATGCAGTGCCAACGGTCGCGCGTCGTATCGCTTCATCAAAATCTTGGCCCCTTACCACAACCAAAGTGTCATCTGCGTAGCAGATGACTTTCATACGTGGTAACAGGGCTCCGCGGAGTACCCAATCATACCCGAGGTTCCACAGGAGTGGTCCCAGAACTGATCCCTGTGGAACCCCGCGTTGCATGGTCTTGGAGACCATTTCGCCGTCCCTATTGATGTATAGGATGCAGCGGTCTTCGAGGTACTGCCCAATTAGACGTCGCAGATATTCTGGCACTTGGTGGTAAATGAGTGCCTCCATTATGCGACCAAAGGGAAGGGAGTTGAAAGCGTTCGCTATGTCTAGCGATATGGCAACAACCTTTTCTCCCTTTTTGATTGCATCTTCAGACCATCTTTTTAATTCAAGGACCGCATCTATGGTTGAACGGCCACGTCGGAAACCATATTGGTTATCCGACAGATTCGGCCCTTCCGTCTCAAGATGCTCTATAAGTCTAGCAGCCAATATCCGCTCAAACAGCTTGCCTTCTTCGTCTAAGAGGACTATTGGACGGAACGCCGAAGGAGAATCTGGCGGCCGACCCTCTTTACAGATTAGGCAGAGTTTGCCACTTTTCCAAACCTTGGGGAACCTTCCGCTGTCCAAGCACCGGTTGAGCAGTTCCAACAGGCGGTGACCTAGGTGTTTTAGGACCAGGGGAAGAATTTTCCCCGGCACACCATCCGGTCCAGGAGCCTTACGCCACGTGTTCAGGTGTTCCAATGCATTTTGGACTTCCTCCTCAGAGATTCTGGGAAACTCGAGGGTGGGTGGTGTTTCTGCGATATAAGGGGCCATAATGGGATGATCCTCCTCTGTCTGATCCGGAAAGAGCCCAGACACTACGGTCGTCAGAAGTGCGGGTTCAAATGTCTCCGTGGGTGGCGCCTGCTGGCGCATTTTGTTCCGCACCGTGCGGTATGGGCGCCCCCACGGGTCATTGTCTAATTGACCCACAAACTCCTCCCACGCTGCACTCTTTGCCCTAAGGATAGCCGTTTGGAGTGCTGTTGCGGCTTCGCGATAGGCTCTGTAGAGAAGTTCTTCCTCGTCTTGAGTGTGTCTACGGCGGCGGCAGCGAGTGTAGTCTCGACGCGCCCTTATACTAGCGGCGCGGAGATCTGCCAGCTCTTGTGACCACCAATAGACACTCTTTTTGCCCTTGGCCGGCCTTAATCTCGGCATTGCCGAATCACAAATTGCAGTCAATGAGGAGCGAAGGTATTCCGCTTGTGCATCCACGTCTTGACCTCCCCCATCGGGCGAGAAGCTCCAGTCAGCCACTATTGCAGCTTCCTCGGCTAAATCGACATTGAGCTTCTTGACGGCCCACCTTGGAAAATAATTGGCGCCTCTGCGGAATGCAGCATTGCTCCTGTTGGAGGAGTCATTGTTTCCGGCCACACTGAACAAAATATACCTGTGGTCGGAAAGGGATTCAGGCTCCACCAGCACCTTCCAATCACGAATGCATGACGCAATGGCAGGGGTAGCGAACGTCAGGTCCACTATCGACCCCCCCTGCCGCCTCACACATGTGAAGACCCCACCATGGTTCAGTACACATAAACCAGACGCCGCGTACCAGTCCGCTACAATAAGGCCTTTAGCGTCAGTGACGGGGGATTCCCATGCAGAGTGTTTTGCATTGAAATCCCCCCCCACGAGAACTTGCGTTGGAGACAACCTTCCTACGGCTCCACTTAGAGCATCAAGCCAGTCTTGCATTGGAGCTACGCCTTCATTGGGAGAGAAGTAGACTCCAATGATTCCTACTCCCCCGTAGGTAGCAGTAACGTAGCCGCGGCCTCTCTCCCGAAGCAAGAGAGGAATGGATTTGCTACCCGACGACACGACAATGGCGACAGACCCAGCTGTATCCCCAACCCAGGCTGGACTATTTGGTACCCTATATGGTTCTGAAATGATCCCAATGTCCACAGACCATTCTGCCATGTGCTGCATAAATAAATCTTGGGCAGCGATGCAGTGATTTACATTGCATTGGAGAACTTTAAGGCGCTGTCTGTTCATCTTGCAAATCCATTTCCTCCGCGGCCACGATGTTGGCTATAGGGGGTGGGGTTCGGGTCGATGGAGCCCCTTTTCCTCTCATCACCGGTGGCGAGCACTTCCGTCCACACATCATATGCCCGGATGGACGCCCAGCGTCTGCGCATACTGCGCACTTCGGGTTCTTTGCCGGGCAGTCTGCCACCTTATGGCCTTCTCCTCCGCAGCGGAAGCACATCGAGCTGCGGTCCTTCAGCGCCGGACACCTGGGGCGGGTGTGCCCCGTTCCCATGCAACGGAAACATCGCATTGGCATGGGTTCCAGCGCCTTTACACGAGCCGAGCTCCATCCCACCAGTAGGCGACCAGTTGCTGTGATTATTTTGGCCGCAGCCACTGGGCACCGCACTAACACGGACCCTGTTCCTCCGGGACCAGTGTGAATAGCACCAACCTTTACCTGGTCAGCCGTGCAATTTCCTTTGGCAGTGATCGCTGCCACTACGTCGACACCCTCGATCGAGTCATCCAAACCAGTGACTCGTAAGTCAACGCACTTGGTTGGACGTGCTACGGTTGCTATATCCTTAAGAATTGCGTTGAGCTTTCCCGCAAGCAGGTCTGCTTTAGAGCTATTCTCTGGCCCCGAAATCTCCATCAGCCTTGCCCCTGTCGCGGCCTGTTTAATTTTGAGGCCCTCGATGCCCAGGCTGTGCAGGTCAAGATCTTGTCTTGCTTTGGTCATGACTTGAGCGTATGTGCTACCCTTGTCTACGGCCTCCGGTAGCAGAGTCACCACAACCACAGATGTTCGTGGCGCGGTTAATTTGCTTTTAGGTGCCTTTTTCTTGGGCTCCGTCTTTGAAGTGCCAGTATGGCCTGTTTTAGACCTTGTAGGTCCTGATGCAGATTTCGACTGTGAGGCTGCAGGTGTTGCCTTGAGCGCCGTGGAGGCAGCTTCGGCTGCAATTTTCCTAGCACGACGTCTTTTCTTCCGGCTCGTCTGCTCCGTCCACTCTACCTCAGGCGCCTGTTCAGGGTTGACTGGTGTCCTTGAGGTTGCTGGAGCGACCTTGCCCTTTATACTTCTAGGGGGGTTTTGTTTCCCCGTCGGTGTGGAAGCCGTCACGTTGGCAAAAGACGGCGCTTCCTTTTTCCTGTCAGCCGCCAGGGGTGGCCGAATCGGCTTGTCGGGCAGGAGCCTGGGTTGAAGCCCTTCTATTCTTGCACTGATCATAGTGCCCACAGAGATCATGATTGATCGTTTGAGCTCCTCTAATCCCTCGCTGTTTAGTGCAGAGCGTTCGTGTTGAGGGCTCCCCGAGGTGATTCGTGAACATGAGCACCTCTCCGAGTTTGCTTTGCGGAGGGCCGCCATCTCTTTTCGCATCAGCTCCACCTGATGGCTGAGGCGTTCGTTATTCGCTTGCAGCTGTCGAATCTGTTCCGACGTTGTTCGGGCCGCAAGCGTTTCGACTGTCTTTCGAAGGTTATCCGAAGCGTCGATCAAGACCCGCTGGTATGTGCCCTTCAGATTCTTGCTGGTCCGGGCAACCCTCAGAATGGCATCGATCGTTTCAAACGCCTTAGTGCAGGTGGGATCTGACGACTGTAGGTCCTCAGCAACCTTAGTTGGTTCCTCTTCCTCTCTTCCTTTCTGCGGTGGTGTAGCTCGCTGAGAGAGGCGGGCAGATCTGCGCAGTGGGTCGCCGTCCATGGACCAGAATTGCGATTCCGCAAGCATTCGGTCTGCTTCTGCCTCATACGCAGTTCTTTCCATCTCTCGTAATTGCTCTTTGGCTTTTGCCAAACCGACGTGTTCTCCGGTGGTGACCAATCGTCCACCGCGTCCTGCACGAGTTTTTGCCACCTTTGGTTTGTTGGCAGAAGCTGTAGTGTCCGTCTCGGATCCAGATGACGGTCCAGTAGAGATTTCCACCGCCCCGATTGGTCTTTTTCTGGTATCTTCCGCAGCAATGCTGCTTTGAAGTGAGGGGGCGGGTGAGGCACCTCTTCCTTCCTCCTCGGCCGACATCATTTCGTCCTCTGTGGCACTTGCTACAGAGGAGCGCGTGTGTTTACCTCCGTATTTAAGGCGAATCCCGGTCATGCTCTTCTGTTTAGAGCTCCCTGGGTTCTCGGGAACAGAAAATTCCCTTCCTTCTTCCGTCGAGGCGACGTAAGTTACGTCCGACTGCTCATTTCCGCCTGAGCTAGGCTCTCCGCCCTTAAGGGCACGCTCTCTTCCGCCCGAGCAGGGCCCGTCTTTAACATCATTAGGGTTATTTGTTTTGGGTTTAATAGATCTCATTTTGGTTCCCACGAGCGTGGTTGCAAATAAGAGGTCCACCCGGGCAGAGGCACCATACCCGGGCAAGCATAGGGTTATCGAAACAGAGGGGCTGCCGGTCCTCTGTTCCGTTGTCGTGTAACGACTGAACTCCCTCCAGCCATTCACCCCCTCGCCATCCGCGACAACAGACTTGGGGTTGGGGATTTTTTATTGAGGTTTACTCCTCGCAGGGTCACCCAATTAAGGGCATACCCCCCCCGGCCCCTCTCAACGAGGGGTAACGGGTTGGCCGATGGTTGGTAAGATTTCACCTGTCCGCTGCTCATGACCACCACGAGCAAACGGACCCATCGCCCCCGCTCGCACCGCCGCTACCCGGACTATCCGGGACGCCGGTCGAGCCCGAACCGCGCCGCCGCTACCCAGAGTACGTCTGGGACGCCGACCCGGAGCCTTCGACATTCGCGAAGCGAATCGGACCAGTAGGTCCACGACCAAATACGAGGAAAATCCTCGTCCCTCTTGTGACCCAAACTGCCGCTACCCAGAAAACGTCCGGGACGCCAGATGGGTCCGTCTTTTGCTGGTTTTGGTTCACGCCGGATCCGGTAGCCCCCATATCTGGGGGCCATTCCCCTATCCACCACCCGGGGGACGCGCCCGATGGCAGACCAGAAACTGCACACGGGAACCTAACCTAACCTAACCTAACCTAACCTAACCTAACCTAACCTAACCTAACCTAACCTAACCTAACCTAACCTAACCTAACCTAACCTAACCTAACCTAACCTAACCTAACCTAACCTAACCTAACCTAACCTAACCTAACCTAACCTAACCTAACCTAACCTAACCTAACCTAACCTAACCTAACCTAACCTAACCTAACCTAACCTAACCTAACCTAACCTAACCTAACCTAACCTAACCTAACCTAACCTAACCTAACCTAACCTAACCTAACCTAACCTAACCTAACCTAACCTAACCTAACCTAACCTAACCTAACCTAACCTAACCTAACCTAACCTAACCTAACCTAACCTAACCTAACCTAACCTAACCTAACCTAACCTAACCTAACCTAACCTAACCTAACCTAACCTAACCTAACCTAACCTAACCTAACCTAACCTAACCTAACCTAACCTAACCTAACCTAACCTAACCTAACCTAACCTAACCTAACCTAACCTAACCTAACCTAACCTAACCTAACCTAACCTAACCTAACCTAACCTAACCTAACCTAACCTAACCTAACCTAACCTAACCTAACCTAACCTAACCTAACCTAACCTAACCTAACCTAACCTAACCTAACCTAACCTAACCTAACCTAACCTAACCTAACCTAACCTAACCTATCCTAACCTAACCTAACCTAACCTAACCTAACCTAACCTAACCTAACCTAACCTAACCTAACCTAACCTAACCTAACCTAACCTAACCTAACCTAACCTAACCTAACCTAACCTAACCTAACCTAACCTAACCTAACCTAACCTAACCTAACCTAACCTAACCTAACCTAACCTAACCTAACCTAACCTAACCTAACCTAACCTAACCTAACCTAACCTAACCTAACCTAACCTAACCTAACCTAACCTAACCTAACCTAACCTAACCTAACCTAACCTAACCTAACCTAACCTAACCTAACCTAACCTAACCTAACCTAACCTAACCTAACCTAACCTAACCTAACCTAACCTAACCTAACCTAACCTAACCTAACCTAACCTAACCTAACCTAACCTAACCTAACCTAACCTAACCTAACCTAACCTAACCTAACCTAACCTAACCTAACCTAACCTAACCTAACCTAACCTAACCTAACCTAACCTAACCTAACCTAACCTAACCTAACCTAACCTAACCTAACCTAACCTAACCTAACCTAACCTAACCTAACCTAACCTAACCTAACCTAACCTAACCTAACCTAACCTAACCTAACCTAACCTAACCTAACCTAACCTAACCTAACCTAACCTAACCTAACCTAACCTAACCTAACCTAACCTAACCTAACCTAACCTAACCTAACCTAACCTAACCTAACCTAACCTAACCTAACCTAACCTAACCTAACCTAACCTAACCTAACCTAACCTAACCTAACCTAACCTAACCTAACCTAACCTAACCTAACCTAACCTAACCTAACCTAACCTAACCTAACCTAACCTAACCTAACCTAACCTAACCTAACCTAACCTAACCTAACCTAACCTAACCTAACCTAACCTAACCTAACCTAACCTAACCTAACCTAACCTAACCTAACCTAACCTAACCTAACCTAACCTAACCTAACCTAACCTAACCTAACCTAACCTAACCTAACCTAACCTAACCTAACCTAACCTAACCTAACCTAACCTAACCTAACCTAACCTAACCTAACCTAACCTAACCTAACCTAACCTAACCTAACCTAACCTAACCTAACCTAACCTAACCTAACCTAACCTAACCTAACCTAACCTAACCTAACCTAACCTAACCTAACCTAACCTAACCTAACCTAACCTAACCTAACCTAACCTAACCTAACCTAACCTAACCTAACCTAACCTAACCTAACCTAACCTAACCTAACCTAACCTAACCTAACCTAACCTAACCTAACCTAACCTAACCTAACCTAACCTAACCTAACCTAACCTAACCTAACCTAACCTAACCTAACCTAACCTAACCTAACCTAACCTAACCTAACCTAACCTAACCTAACCTAACCTAACCTAACCTAACCTAACCTAACCTAACCTAACCTAACCTAACCTAACCTAACCTAACCTAACCTAACCTAACCTAACCTAACCTAACCTAACCTAACCTAACCTAACCTAACCTAACCTAACCTAACCTAACCTAACCTAACCTAACCTAACCTAACCTAACCTAACCTAACCTAACCTAACCTAACCTAACCTAACCTAACCTAACCTAACCTAACCTAACCTAACCTAACCTAACCTAACCTAACCTAACCTAACCTAACCTAACCTAACCTAACCTAACCTAACCTAACCTAACCTAACCTAACCTAACCTAACCTAACCTAACCTAACCTAACCTAACCTAACCTAACCTAACCTAACCTAACCTAACCTAACCTAACCTAACCTAACCTAACCTAACCTAACCTAACCTAACCTAACCAAAAATTTTCCGGACCCGTCTTCCCCAACCATGAGGAAGATAACCACACGCTCCGGCGTAAAAGCTAAAAAGAAACCGAATTCACCAATACCTACAACATCCAAAAAGAAACAACCCACTACCACTAAAACAACTAAAATTAAACAATCCACACCTCAAGGTTATCTTACCGAATCCGGCTCCTCTGAGGCTTCCTCACAATACAACTCCGTAGAATCAGTTAACACACTCGTCGACCAATACATGGAAGACGAATACGTACCATCCAATTTAATCCTTGCTGAAGAAATCGAAGAAACAGAAGCATCTGGAGAATTTGAATATCCTGGCATAGTCACAATAGGTTTAACACAATCATGCGACTCGATAATGGAAATAGTCAACACCCCTGAATACCTAAAAAATAAAGAAAATGTCAACAAAATTAAAGACCTAGCTAACAAAATTATAAACTATCTTACTCCAAATAAAGCAGAAAACAATCAACCTAGTGAAGCCACCAAAACACCAACTCATAGCTGTAACATCGACTTAAATAATCTTAAACAATTCATAAAACAGACAATACAGGAAGAACTCAACCCAAAACCAACCCCACAAAAACAAAACCAAAAATCATACGCTACAGTCACCAAAATCAATAATCAACTCGAACCTAAAAAATTAGAACCTGTACACAAAATATCAAAACCCGCCATAATCGTAACTGTTACAGACGCTAACAATAGACAAGAAGCCACAAATAAGTGGCAAAAAAGCTTCTCCTTTAAAGATGTGCCCTATGCACCTCTAAAATTCCAGCCCATATCCACAAACAAGGTAAAAGTAGAATTTGAGAACAAAGCCCAATGCACCGAAACAATAGACAAAATCAAAACCAAAACCAATATTACTGCAGAGATGGCTCGTCTCTTACAGCCAATGTTTGTCATAAAAGGCATACCAACAGAAATAAAATTCGAAGAACTTAAAGAATATATAATAACTCAAAATATCCCCATCCAAACTGCCTTAAATAATAACCCTAACGCACAATTAACAGCCTGCCTTGCTAAAAAGAACAGGAACCCAAAACTCTACAATGCAATCTTCCGCGCCACCCCGGAGGTGTGGAAGAGCGCAATATCGCTAGATAAAATAAACATCGATCACAGAAGAATTCACATAGCCGAACACGCCCCGTTGCTACAATGTCTGAAATGCCAAAAGTTTGGACATACTAGCAAAAAATGTACAAATAATGAAACCTACTGTAGTCATTGTGCAGACAGTGGCCACACATTCCAGAACTGCCCCAACAAACAAAAACCAGAAACAGCCACCTGCATCAATTGCCAACAAATTAATAAAAACAAGGAACAAAAACTTAACCCAAATCATTCCTCCACATCAAACCAGTGTCCCATTAGAAATAGCTACCTGTCCAAACTAAACGACAGAATAGACTATGGCACTAACTAAAATCATATTCCTATGACTCAATTACCTATAGAACCTACCGTACAAAAACAAAATAACTTAATAATCCAAACCCTAAACCATTAAAAACTAGAACACCAAATAAACTCAAATAAATAACTATCCGACACTTCAATAAGCATAATTATGTGCCCAATATAAACAGAAAATAATAAAAATAACAACAACTTATATATATAAATACGGTAGAGTTCGCTCGTACATCGATAGCGAGGAACTATATCCGTAACCCAAACGGATTTAAAAAAAAAAAAAAAAAAAAAAACCTAACCTAACCTAACCTAACCTAACCTAACCTAACCTAACCTAACCTAACCTAACCTAACCTAACCTAACCTAACCTAACCTAACCTAACCTAACCTAACCTAACCTAACCTAACCTAACCTAACCTAACCTAACCTAACCTAACCTAACCTAACCTAACCTAACCTAACCTAACCTAACCTAACCTAACCTAACCTAACCTAACCTAACCTAACCTAACCTAACCTAACCTAACCTAACCTAACCTAACCTAACCTAACCTAACCTAACCTAACCTAACCTAACCTAACCTAACCTAACCTAACCTAACCTAACCTAACCTAACCTAACCTAACCTAACCTAACCTAACCTAACCTAACCTAACCTAACCTAACCTAACCTAACCTAACCTTTTTTTTTTTTTTTTAACGTGAGGGAAATGCGTTACGCATACCGCTTTCCATGGGAGCGAGAAAGCAGTTATGTGGGACTCTCCTCCATGCCCCCACCCGGCCTAGTGCCCGATGAAGGCTTGGAGGCATACCCACTAAAAACCTCACGAGGTGCCACCTACTGTCTGGGAGTGGGTCCCGGGTAAATACGTTAGCATTCTACCGCAACCCACTCCCCAAAGATGTCCCAATGGACACCACCGCTCCCCCAAACAAAAAAAAAAAAGAGGGACTCCCATTTGGCACCACCCTTACCTGTCTAAAAGGCGAGTGAACTCCAGACACTCACAACCAAGCTCAGCCCGTGCAATGCGGCCACGAGTCTCCCACCACTCACGGCCGCGGACTGGCTACACTGAAGGAGGAAATCGACCATACTGCCGCCTCCTTCTCCCCGTACGTCGACGCCGAGCCACGTCCGCAAGAGGATTCTCCTCCCGCTGGCGCTCTGCTGCCTCCTTCTGTAACATTACAGTCTCAGCGAATGACCCTACAGCTCGCCACGCTCTCCCATCCCCGACCATAGCTTTCACCACCGCCGGTAATGAGAGTTCGCGCCCCACCACAGACTGCAGTCGTGCACGTTCTTCTTCCCATGCCGGACAGGATTCTAACGTGTGCTTAGCAGTATCCTCCTCGGCATCACAGTGATGACACCTCGTAGTCCGCTCCCTCCCCGCAACCTTGCACAGGTACTTTCCAAAGCAGCCGTGCCCAGAAAGCACCTGCGCAAGACGAAAGGAGAGCAGACCTTCCCTTCGAGTCACCCAATCCCGAAAGACCGGCTGGATTGCCTCAATCGTCCACTTACCAGCAACGGGCCTTTCAAGGCGTTCCTGCCACCGTGAGAACATTGCCTCCTGAGCTCGCAGCCTCCATCGCCTGATCTCTTCAGGCATCGGACGCAAGTCATCCCTCCGCCTCGCCAGAGATCGGTGAAACACCGTGGCAAGCACCTGTGCCTCTAACTCCCAGGGCAGAGTTCCAGCCATAACACACGCTGCGTCAAATGAAACGGTGCGGTAGGCCCGAATCAGCCTGATGGCCATCACCCGCTGAGGTCTCCGCAGAAGAGCCCTATTCTCCGCGCCCAGAGAATCAACCCACACGGGAGCCCCGTACAAAGCCATGGCTTTGATCACTCCTCCGAACAATTTCCTTACAAGTAAGGATGGTCCTCCCAAGTTAGGCAAGATACTTGCCAGCGCGCCTGCAGCCTTGACTAGTTTAGGCGAGATTCGTTGAAAGTGCGCCTTAAAACTCCATCCGCCATCCAAGACTAGCCCTAGGTAGCTGATGTTTTCCGCCACTGGGATATGAACATCCCCAACAAGAAGCTGCGTCTCCGAAGGTGGCTTGTTCCGAGGCCCATGAAACCACAGTGCCTCTGTTTTATCCAGCGAAACCCTGAGTCCTAGTCTTTGGATACGACTCACCACCTGACCCACTCCAACCGTACCCAGGGTCAACGCCTCTTGGTATGTCTTCGCTCGCGCAGTAACCAATGTGTCATCCGCGTAGCAAATCACACTGAGCCCTCGTAGAAGAGCGCCTCGCAGCACCCAGTCGTAACCGATGTTCCACAGAAGTGGACCTAAGACCGACCCCTGCGGAACACCGCGCGCCACCGGCCTACTCACTTGCCGCCCTTCACGGTCTTGGTACACCACGAAGCGATTGCGGATGTAGTCAGCCAAGACCCGCCGCAGATATAAAGGCACTCCGTGGTACCTCAAGGCTTCCAGTACGCAGCTAGATGGCAACGTATTGAATGCGTTCGCGATATCTAGTGAAACCGCCAACATCACGCCTCCTTGAGCGATCGCATCCTCTGCCGTATTCTTTAATCGCATCACTGCGTCTATGGTAGACCGACCCTGCCTAAAGCCATACTGGTTGTCCGCTAGATCTGGACCTATGGTTGATAGGTGCTCCAAAATCCGAAAAGAGAGGACGCGTTCGAATATTTTACCAGCCTCGTCTAGCAGCACAATCGGCCTAAAGGCCGATGGACTGTCTTCCGAACGACCATCCTTTTTCAATAGGACCAGCCTACCAACTTTCCACCTGTTTGGAAACCTCCCTGTGGCTAGACAAGTACTGAGGAGACTCCGAAGCCGCTCCTCCATAACGTCCTCCGCCAGTGCCCACACACGACCAGGCACACCGTCTGGACCTGGAGCTGAGCTTTTTCCTCTCAACTTGAGAAATGCCGCTCCCAGCTCTTCCTTGGTCACCAACGGAGCCTCCAAAACCTCTTCTGCTTCGCACTGCCGTAGGACCATACTTGGTGGCTCAAACCTTTCTTGCTCCGGGAAGAGACCACTCAGTACTCTCTCAAGTTCGACCGGGTCCATCGTTTCCGTGATGGGCATGCCTCCGCCACGCAGCTTCTCGCGGACCATCTTATACGGACGCCCCCATGGGTCCCTGTTAAGCCCGTCCAGCATTTCCCTTCGTGCCCGCTCTTTGGCTCTATAAATAGCAAGTTGCAGCACCTTCTTGCTAGATTTGTAGGCCACCCGTAGCTCTTCCTCCCGCGATTCAAAATCCTCATTTCGAATGCGGCGCCTACGATGTCGAGTGTAAGCTCGCTGCGCGGCAATACAGTCTGCACGGAGCTCTGACAATTCCTGTGACCACCAATATACCGCCTTCCTAGGTGGAGTCCGCCTTACCCGTGGCATGGACGCATCACATACAGCCGTCATTGCTTCGGCAATCCGCTCTGCTCCCTCATCTACGTTCTCTGACGCAACGTTAGGCTCCGAAAACCAGGCCTGAACAATGGCAGCTTCGAGTAGAAGATCCTTGTTGAGTTTCGTTAATGACCAACGGGGAAACGTCGATCTCCCTGGAATCCGACCTGAACCTCCTCGCATTCTTGTCTGACCTAGCCCAAAACGGACATAGCGATGATCGGATAAGGATTCCTCCCGGACGATCACCCGCCATCCCGAAATCGACCACACGAGAAAAGGTGACGCAAAGGTTACATCCACGATCGAATCCCCTTGTGGCCTTACACATGTAGCAACATTTCCCCGGTTCAAAAGAAGCAAGCCAGATGTAGCTGCCCAATCCTCAACAACTTCGCCCCGCGCATCCGTGTCTGGGGACCCCCAGGCAATCGATTTGGCATTGAGATCGCCCAAAACAATGACAGGGTAAGGTGCCGCTCGCTGTACCACCTCTCCTATCCGGTCCATATATGCCTCGAATTCGGACAACACCCTATTAGGAGAGAAGTAGACTCCGACCAGAACAATGCCACCCCATTGTACAGCCACATAACCCGGCCCACGCTCTCTCAATCGGAATGATGGAGACGAAGAATATGCCGACCGAATAACCATCACAAGTCCTCTCTCATCTCCCATCCAGTTTGGATTCGAGGAAACAAAATAAGGCTCCGCAGCCACCGCGATGTCAATCGACCACTGACGCATGGACTGCAGGAAAAGATCCTGGGCACAGGCGCAGTGATTAAGATTCGCCTGAAGGAATTGGACTGTCGGCACCCTATCCATAACTGATGTCCATTGTGGCCCCCGCTTGCGACTGGCTCGCTCCCGCCGATGTTACAGCTTCACCAGCAGCCTGCTTCTTCCTTGGCAGACGTGAGCACAGTCTTGTCCCCACACTGTGATCCGAGGGCCGGCCCGCCTCCGCGCACACGGGACAGTGTGGCTTTTCCGAGCAAACTGCCGCCTTGTGGCCATCCTTCCCGCAACGGTAACAAAGATTGCTGCGGTCAGTCTGAGCCGTACACATTGGACGAGTGTGCCCGATCTCCAAACATCTGAAGCACTTTATTGGTCGCGACTCCAACACAGAAACCTGTGCAGAACTCCAGCCGACCAACAGCCTTCCTGCGTCCACCAGGGCCTTAGCTGCCACCACCGGACATTTGACCCAAACTGAGCCCATCCCACCCGGGCCACGCCGAATCTCCCCAACTTTGACTGACTCTATAGAACAGGCACCTTTCTCAGCTATCGCCGCCTGAACGTCTGACTTCTCTATAGAGTCATCCAACCTAGAGATACGCAAGTCCGCGCACTTAGTCGGTCTCAGCACTCTAACACTGCCTGCAAGAGCACTTTTCAGTCGCTCCGCCAGCTCGTCCGCCTTTTCAACAGTGGTCTCCCCTCCCAACTCTATCATTCTGGCTCCGGTCATGGTTTGTCGAAACCTAAACTTGGAGCGGTCAATCCCTAGCTCGTCGAGATTGATAGTTTGGCGCGCCTTTGTTATTACCGCCGCGTAGGTCTCACCTCTGCTCGCTGCCTCGGGATCCAAAGTGAGAACCACCGCTACCGAACGTGGAGGACGTGGGACCGACTTGACCTTCGGTCCTGATACCTGACCCTGCCTCGCTCTGACATCAGTTCTCACACCTGTGCCTCGAACAGGGACCTGTGACCACACCTCTTGGCTGGAACCTAACCTAACCTAACCTAACCTAACCTAACCTAACCTAACCTAACCTAACCTAACCTAACCTAACCTAACCTAACCTAACCTAACCTAACCTAACCTAACCTTTTTTTTTTTTTTTTTTTTTTTTTTTTTTTTTTTTTTTTTTTTGTTTTCGTAGAAAATGGCATTAGGCATTCACACCGTGTCGGGAGAACACGGTGGATATGTGGGACTCTCCTCCATGCCCCTACCCGGCCGAGTGCCCGGTAAAGGCTTGGAGGCCTACCCACTAAAAACTACGGCGTCCCAATACACAGTGGAGCGGGTCGCGGGGCCCTTGGCCGGAATCGACCGCAACCCGCTCCAGTGTGGGTCCGCGCTCGTGGGCGGACCTCGCCTATGCTCCGTGAGGGACGGAGCAACGGGGTGAACCGTGACGCCCTGAACACCCCGCACGCCTGAGGGCCAAGTGCAATGCGACTGCCGGTCTCCCGCTCCGACCGCCGCTGGCCCCCTTTTGGTGAGGGAAGGAATAAACCACACCCCCCGACCGACCCCGACCCACACGGAACGAGACTCCCGCGCCCGCGATGATCACCCAAGAACAAGTTCCCGGGCGCCATCGCAGGCGGCGCGGTTGCCCCGCCCAGCGCAGGCCGGAGGCGGCCGAGGTGTGCTAACGGCCTTCCCCCCCCCACCTCACCGGGATGTGCGTCCGCGGAAGCCCCCCGGAAACAAAAGTTCCCGGAGGGCTTCCGCGGCCGCCATCCCATCGGGCCCCCTCTCGGCCACGCCGGGCGATAACGGAGAAAACTCCGGTATCACCCGTAGTTTCCGAGTGGGGGTCCTACCCTCGGGAGATGGTACCGAGGGTCCTCCTCAAGCGCTCCGCGTGCGACCCCCGCTCGCGCCCGCGCTTCTGGCGTCTTCGCGCCCCTCCCGCGAGGGAGGGGTGGAAGAGGCTCTCTCCCCCCCGAGCGTTTTTACGGGGGGGGTTGGGCACCAGATGGTGTGGGTGCCCCTTCCTCCATACGGACCACCGGTTCAGGGGACCTCCCCTTCACTAACGGTGGGTCGCACCTGCGACCTCCCATAATATGGTCGGCCGGTCGTCCATTGGCGGCGCACACTGAGCATGTGGGCTCCTTTCGGCACTGGGCTGCCTTGTGTCCCGATGCGCCGCACCGGAAGCAGAGGTAGCTACGGTCCTCTTTTGCTGGGCACCTGATCTTGATGTGCCCGATACCGAGGCATCTGTAGCAACGCAGAGGACGGGGGCACAATACCTTCACCTCCGCTACGCTCCATCCAACGCGAATCTTCGCCTCGTCCTTCATTGCAGCCTGTGCCGCTGCCACCGGAACTCTCATTAAAAGATGGCCAGTTCCATCTCGCCCCTCTCTGATCATCTGCGCTTTTACGGCGGTCCTGGCGCATCCGGTTTTAGCGACAAACGCATCTACGACGTCGCACTCCTCCACTGATTCGTCCAAGCCCGAAACCCGAAGATCCGCCGTCCTTTCGGGCCTGGTGACAACCGCTACCTCTCCAAGCGCATCTCGTAGCCGGGCAGCTAGTTGATCCGCCTTCACCCCCGTCGTGTCCTTGATCTCCAGGACCCGGGCTCCCGTCTGTGAGATCCTCATTTTTATCCCTTCCTCCAGTCCCATCTCGGGAAGGGATATGGCCGCCTTAGCCCTCTTTATTACGTGGGCGTACGTCTCCCCGCAGTCTTCCGCCTCCGGTCGGATTGTTATGGACACCGCCGTGGTCTGCGGGACGGTGAGTCTTGTCTTCCGCCTCTTTGCCGCTGGCACTTCCTTGGCGCCGGCTGTCTGCTCCGCGATACTCTTCCTCGCTTTCCTCCTTGCTTTCCTTCCCTGAGCCTCGGTCCACTCGTCGCTCTTTGGGAGGGGGAAAGAAGGGGTGCCTGCTGTGCACTTGTCGGCCTGCCTTGGTGCGGCCCCGGACTTCGGTGCTTGTTCTTGGGGCGGGACATCTCTTGACTTCTGAGGCTGGGACGAAAGCCTCGCCCACTCCGTCAGCCTCTCGTCAATCACCCTCTTCACCTCCTCCAAAAGGGTTCTATCGATCGGCGTCGGCGGAGGATGTGTACTGACTGACGACTTCCGCAACTCCGCCATGTCGCTCTTTAACTTTTCCACATCCTCACGCAATCTGCGGTTTTCTTCCTCTTTTTCTCGCGCCTGCGAGAGCGAAACTTCTATAAATTCCGTCCCCCATTGCCTCAGCTCCTCCATATGCCGGGTCATTTCCCTAATAGGTTTAAGGATCCCGGACCTCTCTTCGGATGACAAACCATTTCTCTTGTCTTTTATTTTTGCAAAGACCTCATCCAGCGCGTCCTTCACACCACAGTGAAGGTCTTCCCACTCCTGCATCTCCTCCGATTCCGATTCGTCCGGCTCATCTACAGTCATCTCTGATGACTCCCCGAATTCCACTGGCTTACCCGTGGAGATGTCCTCTTGGTGGATCTTAGCTTCTTCGGGAAACCTGAGCTTCACTGCCACCTTTTTTCCCCGGATAGCTACAACAGGCGACCGATCCCTGCTATTACCCTCCTGCTGGGGTGTGTTCTTCTTTGTGGCACTGTTTTTCTTCGGACGCTGTGCTCTGTCCTTGCTCCCTCTTTCGCCAGAATCTGGCTCCAGACTGCTTCCTTCAAAGTTTTTGTTATAAGTTTTATCAAATTCCATCTTGGACCCACGAGAATGGGAGAAATATACGTCCACCCGGGCAGAGATCCCTGTACCCGGGTAACCCTACTTACGCCTGGGGGGTCGGGAGGTACCCCAGGGAGACCGCTAATGGGCCGACTGCACTCCGCCGGCCACCTCCGAGAGGCGCCCCGACACCACGTATCCCAGTGCCGGGACTTTGACGATTTTTTATAGTGGTTTTCTCCACGCGGCCCCCACCGAAGTGGCGGCCCCCGCTCCCGCACCACGTACGAGGTTACGGTTGGGCCGGAACCGATCCTCGGATCGGAACACGCCCCGCCATGCCCGCTGACGCGAGCTGGGCCCGAAGGCCCCCTCGGGTGATTTTTTAAAGGGGTTGTCTTCCCCGCGGCCCCCACCAGAAGGTGGCGGCCCTCGGCCCTGCACTACGTACAGGGTTACGAGCTCCTTCGACGACACCAGACAGAACTGGCATCGCCTAAACTCCCCTAACTCGGCTACCGCTACCCGGGATACCCAGGACGCCAGCCGAGCTCCCCCCCCTGCTGGTTTTGGTCCGCGCCGGCTAAGCCAGTGGCCCCCATATCTGGAGGCCCCCCTATCCGCCACCCGGGGGACGCGCCCGATGGCAGTTCCAGCGACTGCACACGGGAACCTAACCTAACCTAACCTAACCTAACCTAACCTAACCTAACCTAACCTAACCTAACCTAACCTAACCTAACCTAACCTAACCTAACCTAACCTAACCTAACCTAACCTAACCTAACCTAACCTAACCTAACCTAACCTAACCTAACCCAAAAAAAAAAAAAAAAAAAAAAAAAAAAAACTGATTTTTTGACTGCGTTACAAACTTCAAAATTTTTAATATTTTTAACTAAAAATTTGTTTTTCCCATTACTTCTTTAATTTTCGTCTTAAAATAAATAAAGTAGTGTCTCAATATAGTTTCTGATGAGGTGCTTCTATATACATATAGTTTGCGCACGTCACTTTTAAATAGAAAAAGTTATTGGCATTTATATGCACCATTTTTCGATTCCCTCATTTTAATTAATGCGAGATGGAGGCTAAGGTCACCACTCGCTCCACCAAAGGCGCCAAGCCCGCGATCAATGCTGCTCCTAATCCCAAAGCAGGAGCAATACCCAAGGCCACCAAGGCGGCAAAAACACCGTCTAACTCTACCCCATTATCACCAATGGACAAATCAAACGAAAAATCTCCTTATGCGACACCACCTGAGCTACCGTCCCGACCTTCATCACCGACAGTCGAGTTAGATGCACCGGTCAGTGACCAAATCAATCATCCTCTAAAGCGGCTCACGGCTCTAAGCAATGAGATAGAATGTCTTCTCAATAAGGGAAAATCTCTAGAGAGAACACACAAGCTCGAAATATTCGGCCACCTTAAGGAAATAAAGCTAATTGCAGCATCATTAACGTATGATCCTGATGCCAATACTGTAGCTCATGATGCAACACCACCATCAGCGGCAAACAACCTCACTGACTTGAAGAGTGAAATAATCAATTCCGTCAAACAAGAAGTTGCAAACTGCGTCAAGGCAGAGATAGCTCGATTCAGAACGCAAACCACCACAATGACTGCAGCTCCTACATCTAGCGTACGCTCTTACGCTCAGGCAGCGCAACAGCCAATCTTCCCAACTAGCGCTCCGAAACCAATTATCGCCAGCAGACCAGCCATCATAGTGACACCCAATTGTGAAGTCAAGACCCGACAAGATGCGATGAATGCGTTCAAAAAGAGCATTAGTTTCAAGGAAATGGCCTTCGCGCCTGCCAGAGTGCAGCTAATATCCAACAACAAGCTCCGCGTCGAGTTCGACGACAACAAACAAGCGGACCAGGCTCTAAACAAAATTAAGGAAACCACTTTCGTCGCTGCGGAGCCGGCTAAGCGTCTTAAGCCGATGGTGATCCTAAAAGGCATTGCTAATGATACACCTTCAGAGGAATTAGTTGCGAATGTTCGCAAACAAAACCCCGAGCTAGATAAATTGTTCTCCAGCGACAATGACATGACCCTACGTTTCAAGCGCAACAACAGAAACGAACACCTATATAATGCGGTATTTTGCGTCACGCCCGAACTCTACCGCGCCCTAATCAACACAGAGAGAGTCAACATTGAACACCAGCGGGTAAGAGTAGCCGACTTTTCCCCGTTCCTGCAGTGTCACAAATGCCTCCAATTCGGACATACCAAGACTCATTGCAAGGATGAGAAATCACCTTGTTTCCACTGCGCTTCATCGCAACACTCTTTCGATAGCTGCCCGAACAAGAGTAACACCCCCAAATGCGTCAATTGCCTTACCCACAACGATAAATTCAAAACCAAGACCGACGTCAACCACTCGGCCATGTCTGATGCCTGTCCCCGCGTCCGAGCTATGAAGGAGAGAATAAGCAACAAAGTGGACTACGGCTGCCGCACAATTCAATAGAGAAATCAAAGTCATCCAGTGCAACATAGACCGCTCGAAAACCAGTCACCACGAGTTTATTCTCTCTTTCATACAAGGACCTTACAACGTGGGGCTCATCCAGGAGCCCTATGTGGGAAATGGCTTGACCATGAAAACCACACAAGGACTTAACCTCTACCAGTTTGGCGGAGGCAAGCGCGTCAAGGCATGTATCATCACGAAGCCGGAACTAGGCCCTGTGCTGGGTGATTCCCAGCTCTCTTCAGCCAATCTGTGTGTTGTACAAATAACGATACGAAATCAAGCCATCACCATAGCCTCGGCGTACATTGAACCTCGAGATGATGAAGAGCACACGTTAGAACGATTGGAGTTTCTTGCACGATCCAAACACAACCAAAGCCTCCTGATCGGGGGTGACCTAAATGGCTGGTGCTCCCTTTGGGGCAGCTCTTCCACTAATCCAAGAGGTGATGATGTGCTTGAAATGATTTTAGCGAATGACCTTGTAGTATGCAATATAGGCACCACTCCTACATTTGAAACTATTACACATGGTCAACATAGAAGCTCCATCATCGATGTTACACTCGCATCAAATCAAATATGCGATCGCGTCAAAGATTGGCGAGTCAATCTTGACATCTGCCCATCTTCCCAGCACAATGCTGTAGAATATGTAATTGAAACCAGGATCAACACTGCACACACTCAACAATCAACCTCAACTTTTCTATTCAAAACAGAAAAAGCTAACTGGGCACTCTTCAAAGAGACACTGGACTACAACATGATTATGTCGGACCTACTAGAAACAGACATCTCTGCAACCACCGCCGAAGAATTAGAGGTACTCATTGGGAAATTCACTAGTACCATACAGGATGCGTGCAGGAAGTCCATGCCCATTCGACGTGGCGGCACCAAACCTAAAGCACCATGGTGGACCGACGGCTTAGAGGCTCGGAAACAGGAAGTGCTAAGACTCCACAAACTGATACACACGACCAAAAGACTAGGTTTGCCAATCGACCAGCTACTGCGCGAACAGACTACAGTCAAAGAAGCCTATGCAGCAGAGATGAGGGCGGAATCAACCAAGCATTTCAGAGAGTTCTGCGAATTGCAGACCAAAGAAAACGTCTGGTCTTTGACCAACAGGCTCCTGAAAGAAGCTGCACCACGGCGCCCTCCAGCTACCATCAAAATTGGAGATCAATACACCCGAAGTGGGAAGGAAACGGCTGAGGCCATCCTCGACCATTTCTTCCCCACCGATACACCCGACAGTCTCAGCAGACACCATGAACTGCGATCGAGACAACACATCCAGCCAGACGCACCAGATGACCCTCCATTCACGGCCGGGGAAGTACTGGAATACCTGGGTCAAATGAACAACAAAAAAGCTCCGGGATTAGATCATCTTACGGCAGACATCTGCAAACAAGTCACTCAAGCATACCCCGACTTCCTAGTCGCCATCTACAACCAATGCCTGAAGTTACAGTACTTCCCATATGCCTGGAAAGAGGCCTATGTTAAAATTATACCCAAACCTGGAATACCCGATCAAGCGTCTCTCTCATCATTACGCCCTATTGGACTCCTACCGGTTTTCGGTAAACTACTCGAGAAGCTTTTCATTAAACGAGTAACTTACGCCGCCGCAAAGGCTGGTAAGAGCAACCCACTTCAATTTGGCTTCACAGAACAGCGCAGCACTGTTGATGCACTAAATATAGCTCTCGACAAAATTCGCAGATTCAAAGCCAACGGCAAACCCACGATAGCAATTTCGCTCGACATCAAATCTGCCTTTAACAATGCATGGTGGCCTGCAATGTTTGAGCAACTACGCAATAAGGATTGCCCCAATAACATCTTTGGTCTCATCAGCAGCTACGTGAAAGATCGCAGGGTCACACTGGATCACGCCCATGCTAGAATAACCAAACCCATGACCAAGGGCTGCATACAGGGTTCAGCATGCGGTCCGGTCTTATGGAACATTTTATTAGACGAATTATTCCGAGTCCCACTCTCCTCTGGTTGTCACCTACAGGCCTTTGCCGACGACGTTTTTCTCGTAGTGTCGGCAAATACTGTTAATGAACTGGAAAACATTGCGAATAACGCTCTAGACAAAATAATTAAATGGGGAAGCAGCGTTAAGCTTACTTTCGGCCCGGAAAAAACCCAAATCATTGCGTTTAATAAGAAAGCTGAAACAGCTAATATTGTTATATCAGGACAGCAACTCCAATTCAAGGATCAGATAAAACTATTAGGCGTCATCATTGACAAACAACTTCGTTTCGGTGCGCATGTGCGGTACGCCATAGCCAAAGCGACCAGGGTTTTCCAGAGGCTTTGCATGTTTGTGAGGCCAACCTGGGGAGCACACCCGGAAAACGTTAGCGTCATATACCGCCATGTCATCGAGCCGATGATCACATACGCGGCGGGGGTTTGGGGACAAGCTGCCAGCAATAAATACATCAGGCAAATGCTGGAAAGCATACAACGACGCTTCGCAATCAAGGTCATACGTGGCTTTCGAACAATCTCCACTGTCGCAGCAGTAGCACTAGCCCGGTTCATACCATTGGACCTTAAAATTAAGGAAGTTCACGACATCGAAAAGATGCGTTACACAGAGACGTTCGAGCAACTACCGGGCGATATCACCCTAGAAACACCCGTCCCACCGGAAAATCTACCCCATCCCAGTGTTAGAATTGCCCCAAGTTTCGACTACGCCAGCACACAAGAGCAGGCAGAGTCAATACATCAAGGAAAGGCGCACCAGATCTACACAGACGGAAGCAAGCTAGAAGACGACACGGTCGGAGCTGCTTTCGTCTGTTACGCCCCGGACATTAACAAACCGCCGATCACTAGAAAGCTCAAGCTACACAGTTCCTGTAGTGTGTTTCAGGCGGAGCTATTGGCAATACTTCAAGCCTGTAAGTTCGCAGTGACCCACAAATTCCCAGAGACAATAATATACTCGGACTCATTGTCGTCCCTGCAGGCAATCCAGAATCGCAGTAATACCCACCGGCTGGTCGCAGAAATACACGAAACTCTGCTGCTGCATTCTGGATGCCTGAGATTAGCCTGGGTCAAGAGCCACATCGGCATTACCGGCAACGAAGCGGCAGATGCCGCAGCGAAACAAGCTGCCACCTTACGGAAAAAGCTTGACTATGACAAGTTTGCCGCCTCATATGCCAAGACCAAACTACGACGCGACACCATGGCTCAATGGGAGGCCAGATATACAACTGCCACACAGGGAGCTACAACAAAGAAATGGCTTCCGACTATAGCGGATTGCCACGCCCTTATTGCGCTCACAGGAGTCTCCTTTAGTCTAACTCAACTCCTCACAGGACACGGATATCACAAGGAATACCTGAAAAGGTTCAAAATCACCGACAACAACCTGTGCCCTTGTGATAATCAAACAGTGCAAGATTTTGAACATCTTCTTAAAGAGTGTCCCAAATTCAGCATTCCCAGGTTGTCACATACGCAAATTTGCAACCATCTTCGAATTGAACCATTTAAATTAACCGAAATTAAACGTAAACAAACAACGCTAGAATCTTTTCAAAAATTTGTAGAACACATAGTTATAAACCTCAAGAAATTTAACAACACATAAACAAATTTATACTATAGCAATACTCGAATCAGTTTAAGTAAAATAAATATAAACATTATATCTCTATATTATGAAATCACAAATTATTAAATATTATATTATCAAAATAACACTTAAGTAACAAATTGAACATTAAAACTCACCAATGTCGACTCCTTACGGATAGAGAGTATCCAATCGCTCTCCACCCGAAACAAACAAACAGCTGAACAAGCTCCCCAACCTGCGAAACAAAACAAATAATATTAGTAACAAATAAGATCAATAAAAAAAAAAAAAAAAAAAAAAAAAAAAAAAAAAAAAAAAAAAAAAAAAAAAAAAAAAAAAAAAAACCTAACCTAACCTAACCTAACCTAACCTAACCTAACCTAACCTAACCTAACCTAACCTAACCTAACCTAACCTAACCTAACCTAACCTAACCTAACCTAACCTAACCTAACCTAACCTAACCTAACCTAACCTAACCTAACCTAACCTAACCTAACCTAACCTTTTCAGTTTTATTTGATTTTTATTTTTCTTGTGTTTATTTGTAGATCTCAGCAGGGCGCAAGTTTTTTGTAATATACTTTTTCTTTTATTTCTCATAGTTTTCGGGGAAAAAATTCCCGAAATTTCACTGAAAAACACCTATTTTCTCCAATCACAGAACACTCCATATCTTTTGATTCCTGCTAGATATTTAAGTTTTGTTTGTTAATGTATTTACTTTAAAGCCTTGCGCACTTTATGTAATTAGTATTTTGTTAGTTAGTTAAGTTTTTCATTATTTTATTTCATTTTGACTTTGTCACTTTTTGCATAAAAATTTCTTAAATTTAGAACCTATATAAAATCATAGTTATAAGTTATTTTTCTATTCTCGTTTTTGTTTATGTTAGTATGTAACCTACGTAACAAATTACTTTAATACATTTTCTCTCTATTTATCATAGTTTCTAAGTTATACTCTTTTAAATATAAAATTTTTCTTAATTAACTAAACTACAAATTTAACATAAAAACACCACAATGATGCACCGCACGCCTCCCCCTACACCTCCTAAATCAATAAATACGTCCTACTCAACCCCTGCAACCCCACCATCACCCAAAGATAACAAACGGGCTCCTACCAAAAAACCAAACTCTAGAAGACGTTTAGCAGACATAATGGCTGAACGCCAAGAGGGATTCGTTCCCACTGAGGTCGCTGGTCGCACAACTATATCGCTTATAAGAAGCGTTTTAGAATATCTAGATTCCGTGTTAGACAAATTATCGCAATGCCAAAACATACGTAAAGATATAAAAATCAATCTGGAGGAAAACGCAGAAAAGAAAATAGCAGAAATGATAGAATTAGAGTCTAGGATAGCAGAAATGGAAGACAGGCTACAAGAAAGCCAAGGAAGATCAATAATAGATATCAGAACCACAATAGCAGACGACAGAGAAGATAAAATCATAGATAAAATCAATCAATTACAAGATGCAATGGAAGAGCAAATCTCTGGCCTTGTCAATGAAAAAACCAACCAAAATAAAGAAATTCAAGAGCTGCAAAACAAGCTAGAACAAAATACAAAACTGCTCGAGTACAGCAATAAAAAACTCGATCAACTCAAAGAAAATCTCATAAAACAAGTCACATTACAACCACCCAAAAAATCATTCGCCGATGCAGCCAAAACACCCATCTACCCGCAAACACAACCCAAACCTACAGAAAAATGTAGCAAACCCGCAATTATTGTCACCGTCCCCACAGCCCAAAACCGTCAAGAAGCTCTAATGAAGTGGCAACAATACCACTCCTTCCGCAACGAACAATATGCCCCTATCAAATTTCACCCAGTCTCCACGAATAAAGTGAAGGTGGAATTCGAAACCACCGCACAGAGGGACGAAACCCTAAATAAACTCAAACCCAATAAAAACCTGCAAGCCGAAGCTGCACGACAGCTCCAGCCAATGTTCATCCTAAAGGGTGTACCAAAAGATATCCCACTAACTCAGCTCAAGCAGTGCATCCTCGCGCAAAACACAACAATAAAATCCGCCTATGAACAACCTGACTCTGAACTCGTGTCATGTCTCGCTCGAAAAAATAAGAGCGACAAACTGTACAATGCAATCTTCCGCGCCACGCCCAACGTGTGGAAAAGTGCTATTGCACTGTTAAGACTCAATATCGACCACCACAAGGTCCATATCAGTGAACACACCCCATTACTGCAGTGTTACAACTGCCTTAAATACGGCCACACAGGCAAACATTGTACAAGCGAACTATCCATCTGCAGCCATTGCGGCTCCGAAAAACACACTTATCACTCCTGCGATAAGAAAACCGTCCCAGAAGCAGCCAGATGCATTAACTGTGTTATGCACAATATAAAAAACAATCAACCCCCCGAAACAAACTCTAACCACTCATCCACCACAAACAAATGCCCGATAAGAAAAGCTTATCTGGTTAAAATCGAAAACCGTATAGATTATGGCTCTAAGTAAACCTAACAATTCAAACCATTTCAATACACCACAAAATAAAACATTTCATAACAAAGTATCACAGGAGGATAAACATATAAAAATAATTCAATGCAATGTAGATAAATCTTACAAAGCACACTACGAATTCATCCAATATATAACAAGTAATAAATACGATATCGCAATAATTATAGAACCATATGTGGGCAAAAATAACTATGTCAACAAAATAAATAACTACGAAATCCACCAACATTACGATAATAATAGACGAACCAAATCATGTGTACTAATTAAACAAAAATTCGGAACAGCAATCGGTATACCCGAATACTCCTCCCCTAACCTTAGCATAGTAAACGTCCAATGTAATAACAGAAATCTATACATCACCAGCGTCTACATTGAACCAAAAAACGATGAATTCAATACACTTAATAAGCTCGAATTCTTCTTACACTCAAAACCTAATGCCAATCACATAATTTGCGGTGATTTTAATGGATGGCACCGAACATGGGGCTCACCAAGCAACAACAAGAGAGGACGCGAAATAAATAGCTTCATCAACGCACATAATATTACACTCATAAATACAGGTAACGAACCCACCTTTCAAGCAACCACCCATGGAATAGTCAGACAATCTATCGTCGACCTAACACTTACATCCAACAATATATACAGCTTAATAACAGACTGGAAAGTTAACACCGAAGCCTGCATACAATCGCAACACGAAGCCATATCTTTTAATATAAATATAAATAAACGAACAATAAACAAAAACAAGACCACCACAACATTCAAGTACAACACTAAACACGCCAACTGGAGCGAATTCATAACAAAACTAGAAATCAACATGAAGAACTCTCAACTTGATACAATCAACATAAACAATCTAACCAATACACAAACCGACAAATATATACAAGAACTAACAAACACCATACAAAAAACCTGCAATGAATCACTACCCCGCGCCAAAGGAATCAAAAACAAACCGCAATGGTGGAACGATGACCTCGATCAACTTAAAAAAGAAAACATTCACCTTCACCACAGACTGCAACAACTAAAAAGAAACAACAAACCTCTAGAAAATATACTCAAAGAAAAACAGGAAGCTAAAGACAAATACTCCAAAGCCATTGAAAAGGCATCTACTCAACATTTTAAAGAGTTTTGCAGCATGCAAGGGAAGGATGACGTATGGTCCCTCACAAATAAACTTCTGAAACATGCTCCTAAAAAACAACCTCTAACTACACTACAAAAAGATGACAACACGCACACAAAAGACTCCAAGGACACAGCAACCGCACTACTTGACAAATTCTACCCAGAAGATAACCCACAAACTGACAACGCTACCCAAAAAACAACTAGATCACAGCAGAACGACACAATATCAACTAAAAACGACAAACCCCTAACAACAGAAGAAGTACTAGACTGCATAAACTCCTTCAACCCAAATAAATCACCTGGTAACGACAACCTAACCTCCGACATAATCCATAAATTTATAGAAAAGTACCCCAAACTTACCACCACACTCCTAAATCACTGCATCGAAATAGGTCACTTTCCAACCCAATGGAAAACCACGATAGTTAAACCAATTCCAAAACCCCACAAAGATAACTACAAAGCCATTAGTTCCTATAGACCAATAGGGCTAATAGCTGTATTCGGAAAATTGTTAGAAAAGCTACTAGTACGACGATTAACATACCATTTAGAGAACAAAAACTTGAGCAACCAAAAACAATTCGGATTTAAAGCCCAGAAGTCCACCAACACCGCACTCAATGCAGCAATCGACGAAATCCGGAAACGCAAAACCCAGCAAAAGCAAGTTGTAGGCATATCCTTGGACATTAAAGGCGCATTTGACCACGCCTGGTGGCCATTACTGCTAAAAAGACTGAGAGAACTACAATGCCCCAAAAACCTTTATCACACCATACAAAGCTACCTAACCGACCGAAAAGTCACAATCCAATACGCAGACACCGAAATAACAAAAGACCAAACGAAAGGCTGCGTCCAAGGCTCCGTCCTTGGGCCAGCATGTTGGAATATTATAATGGACGAACTGCTCAACAAAGAGTACCCGGAAGGATGCTACATCCAAGCATACGCGGACGACCTATTACTAATCTTAAGCTCAAAAACCACAACAGACCTTGAAGAGAAAATCCAACAAACAATCAAAATCATTAATACATGGACCGATGACGCCAAACTGGAAATCGCTCCTGAAAAAACTCAGATTATAGCCTTCACCAAAAAAGCCGAAAATATCAACGTAAAAATAAACAACATTAAAATAAACCTAGTAAAAGAAATAAAATATCTTGGAGTTATAATCGATAGCAACCTTAAATTCATTAAACACGTCAACTACATAATAAACAAAGCACATCAAGTCAATAAAAAATTAAATATGTTCGTAAGACCCACTTGGGGCATACAATCCGACAACATTAAAACTATTTATAATATGGTCATACAACCTATTATAACATACGCTGCTGAAATTTGGGCTCCCAGCGCTCTAAAATACAAATCAGTCTGCAAAAAACTACTTTCACTTCAGCGCCAATTCGCCATCAAAATAATCCGCGGCTTCCACACAATTCCCACTTCCACAGCTATAGCTCTAGCACAACTGGTCCCACTTGATCTGAAAGTTAAAACAGTAGCCAACATTGAAAAAACAAAAACTACCAAACACACACCGTACTTACCTGACGATATATCCTACCACAACCACATACACCCCTCACAACTCCTACATCCCGCCGACCGAATAACTATAAAAATCGAAACAGTAACAACAAATGAAGAAATAATAAATTTAACTGGATCCAATACACATCAAATATTTACTGATGGCAGTAAACACAGTGACCAAGTGGGAGCAGCTTTTGTGGCCTTTACACCCGCCAAAAAGACCATAACCAAAAAATACAAGCTTCACTCATCATGCACAGTCTTCCAAGCGGAAGCACTCGCCATCCTGGAAGCGTGTAAATGGTGCAGCAAAAACCATGTCACAAACTGCACAATATTTTCAGACTCACAGTCTGCCCTACTCGAACTAAAAAATAGAAACTCTACAAACTCTATTATAGCAGAGGCACATAAAATAATACAACAGATCCAACAGACGGGCACAATGAGATTCGCATGGATCAAAGCCCATTCTGGCCTATCCGGTAACGAACTAGCCGACGAAGCTGCCAAGAAAGCAGCAACAATGAAAGTACCACTCACATTCAATAACTTTCCTATCTCCTACCATAAAAAACAAGCTATACAAGAAATAAATACTGAAATCAATCAAAGATACATCAACAGCACAACCGGAAAACACACTAAAGACTTATTGCCTAACATAGAAATACTAACCGAAACACTAACCAAAATACCAACCAATTTTTACAACACCCAACTCTTTACCAATCACGGCTACCACTTACAATATTTACATCGCTTTAAAATAAAATCAACAGATAAATGTCCTTGCGACAACACCACAATACAAACCATCGACCATTTAATAAAAGATTGCCCCAAATTTAATAATAGCCGCCTACAATACACACAAACTTTTAATTATACAAATACAAACAATCAAAATCTTAACCCCTTCACACTAAAAGATATAATCATCAAAGAAACTACCACCCACGCCTACAACAATTATGTAAAATACATAATCAACAACCTCAAAGAATTCAATAAAAATGTAATATAATATGAGAAAAAACACCTCAACACCAACATCCGCAAAAACACCATCTGCAAAAATAAAAACAATAAATATTAAAACACAAATGTAAATAAAATCCACCACATATAAAAACAATTAAGATATAATTCGCTTGTACACCGAAAGCAAGGAATTGTATCTGTAACCTAAATACGGATACCACAAAAAAAAAAAAAAAACCTAACCTAACCTAACCTAACCTAACCTAACCTAACCTAACCTAACCTAACCTAACCGAACCTAACCAACCATCGATAAAATACGACCAAGTATTACCATACGACCTTAAAAATTTTCTCCAAGATAGTTCTCCACCACCCCTACCGACCCCCCTTTGACTAAAACCCCCTCCCACTAATAGTTTTCCCACAATTAATTCCCAAAAAATTTTTCCCATACATAAGTCAATGTTGCCCAGTCAGCACTCGACGCGTTGAAGTCTTTTGTATGAAACCGTCTGAGCTTAGGTGCATTTTTGACCAAAATCAGCCGACCCAAAAATTTTCAAATCTCCATAACTTTTCCAACTCTCGTCCGATTTTCTTCGTGTTACCCATTATAGATTCCTGAGCCCCTAAGGCATCCTTTGAGCATTTTTAATTACAAATCTACTTATTAGTTTTTGCAAAATAAGCATTTTTTCAAAATTTTCGTAAAAATAGACGTAAATTTCACCATTTTTTAGTTCTAACTTTTTTCGGTTTCAACCGATTTTCATTTTTGTTACATTTTCTTATAGAACTCGTTGAATACTAACTTTTTTTTAGATAGAATTTTCCCATATCTCTAATACTTTCCCCAAAATAAATTCCTGAAATTCACTCAAAAAACACCCATTTTCAACAAAACAGAAAAGCTTATATTTTCTAAAGTACTAGAGATATCTTCAATCTGTTTGAACCAATAGCTAAAACTCCACTAGCACTACATAATATTGTTGCACCAAGTAATTCTGTTCACAAATAAAATTTTTATTCAACTTCAAACTTTCTTAATTTCGATAAAATTTCTAAAATTTCTAAAACATTATATTTTTGCCAAATTTCAATATTTTTTAAATATTATTTTTTCCTTAAGTAGCATTCATTAAAACCTCGAAACGGTTTTTGAATTAACTCGCTAAAGCTAATACCTGATTTTTCAAAAATATTTGAAATTTCAGAAAATAAAAATTATAAAAAATACTTCCACTTAAAATTTCAAAAATTTTCTTAATATAGTATATACTATTCAATAACCTCTACGCAATAAATAAATAAAATCACTCAGATTTCTCTTTTTTATACCTTAAATACTGCATGAAAAAAAGGGAATCAATAAAATTAACTTTCCCAGATCTATCCTCCCCAACCATGAGGAAGATCAACACACGCTCCGGCATAAAAGCCAAAAAGAAACCGGATTCTCCAAAACCTACCACATCCAAAAACAAACAACCCACTACCACCAAAACAACTAAAATTAAACAATCCGAACCACAAGGCTATCTTACCGAATCCGGCTCCTCTGAAGATTCACACTACAACTCCGTAGAATCAGTAAACACACTCGTCGACCAATACATGGAAGACGAATATTTACCACCTAATTTAATTCTTGCTGAAGAAACCGAAGAAACAGAAGAAACTGAAGAATTTGAATATCCTGGCGTAGTTACAATAGGTATTACACAATCATGCGACTCAATAATTGAAATAGTTAACACCCCTGAATACCTAAGAAATAAAGAAAATGTAAATAAAATTAAAGATTTAGCCAACAAAATTATAAATTATCTAACACCCAATAAAACAGAAAATACCCAATCTACTGAAACCCCTAAACACGAATGTAAGTTTGACTTTAATACACTGAAGAAATTAATCAAAGACACAATCAAGGAAGAAATAACAGCAATAAAAACTCAACCAACACCAATCACCAAATCATACGCTGCAATAACTAAAACCCAAGATAAATCATCCGAACCAATAATAAACAAACCAACTCTTAAAACAAGCAAACCAGCAATAATTGTCACCATACCCAATGCACAAAACCGACAAGAAGCAACCACAAAATGGACGCAAAGCTACTCCTTCCGAAATGTGCCTTATGCACCCACAAAATTCCAGGCCATCACCACCAATAAAGTCAAAGTGGAGTTTGAAAAAGACTCCCAATGCCAAGAAACACTAAATAACCTCAAAACTAACAAAGAAGTAACTGCAGAAATGGCTCGACTCCTACAGCCGATGTTCATCATTAAAGGAATACCAAAAGACATCCCATTCGATCAACTAAAAGAAATCATACTATCCCAAAATACACAAATACAAACCACACTCAACAAACCCGGCGAAGAATTAACAGCATGTCTAGCTAAGAAAAATAAGAACGACAACCTTTATAACGCCATCTTCCGCGCTACCCCTGAAGTCTGGAGAAACACAATCTCCTTAGAACGAATAAACCTCGATCATCGTCGAATTCACGTAGCTGAACATGCCCCTCTCCTCCAATGTTTTAAGTGTCAGAGGTTTGGCCATACGGGCAAACACTGCACAAACAACCAAATCTTTTGTAGTCATTGCGCTAGCAGTGACCACTCATACAAAGAATGCCCCAATAAAAGTAAAACTGAAGAAGCCAAATGTATAAACTGCACAAATATAAACATCAAAAATAAAGACGAAAAACTAAATCACAACCACTCCTCCACATCCAACCTGTGCCCAATAAGAAATGGTTACCTGGCCAAACTAGAAGGCAGGATAAACTATGGCACAAAATAAATAAAAACAAACATAAATCAAACCAATATTAAAAATACAGCAAATCTAAATTATTAAAATACAAATCAATTAACAAAAACAATAAACCAACAGAAACATCAAATAAACCTAAATAAACAATCCATCCGAAAACAAATGCAAAATAAAACTTGCAAAAATAACACAAAGAAATAAAACAAATAACAACACCTACTAAAAATAAATGCGGAGAAACTCGCCTGTACACCGTAAGCAGGGAGTAATCTGTAACCTAAACGGATATTGAAAAAAAAAAAAACCTAACCTAACCTAACTTAACCTAACCTAACCTAACCTAACCTAACCTAACCTAACCTAACCTAACCTAACCTAACCTAACCTAACCTAACCTAACCTAACCTAACCTAACCTAACCTAACCTAACCTAACCTAACCTAACCTAACCTAACCTAACCTAACCTAACCTAACCTAACCTAACCTAACCTAACCTAACCTAACCTAACCTAACCTAACCTAACCTAACCTAACCTAACCTAACCTAACCTAACCTAACCTAACCTAACCTAACCTAACCTAACCTAACCTAACCTAACCTAACCTAACCTAACCTAACCTAACCTAACCTAACCTAACCTAACCTAACCTAACCTAACCTAACCTAACCTAACCTAACCTAACCTAACCTAACCTAACCTAACCTAACCTAACCTAACCTAACCTAACCTAACCTAACCTAACCTAACCTAACCTAACCTAACCTAACCTAACCTAACCTAACCTAACCTAACCTAACCTAACCTAACCTAACCAATATTATTGCACTAAGTAATTCTGTTCATAAACAAACTTTTTATTGTACTTCAAAATTTCCAAATTTTGATAAAATTATTAAAATTTTTAAACTATCATATTTTTGCTAAATTTCAATATTTTTTAAATATTATTTTTTCCTTAAATAGCATTCATTAAAACCTCGAAACGGTTTTTGAATTAACTCGCTAAAGCTAATACCTGATTTTTCAAAAATATTTGAAATTTCAGAAAATAAAAATTATAAAAAATACTTCCACTTAAAATTTCAAAAATATTCTTAAACATATATACTCTTCTTAAAAACCTCTACATAATAAATAAATAAAATCACTCAGATTTCACATTTTCATACAATAAATATCGCATGCAAAAAAGGAAATCAACAAAATTAACTTTTCCCGATCTGTCCTCCCCAACCATGAGGAAGATCAACACACGCTCCGGCGTAAAAGCTAAAAAGAAACCGGATTCCCCAACACCATCCACATCTAAAAATAAACAACCTACCACCACCAAAACAACTAAAGTAAAACAATCTACACCTCAAGGTTATCTTACCGAATCCGGCTCCTCTGAGGCCTCCTCACACTCCAACTCTGTAGAATCCGTAAACACACTCGTCGACCAATACATGGAAGACGACTACCTTTCAACCAATTTAATCTTAGCTGAAGAAACGGAAGAAACCGAAGAAACAGTAGAATCTGAAGAATTTGAATATCCTGGCATAGTTACAATAGGTATAACACAAACATGCGACTCAATAATGGAAATAGTTAACACCCCCGAATTCCTAAGAAATAAAGAAAATGTCAATAAAATTAAAGACCTAGCTAACAAAATTATAAACTATCTTACACCAAATAAAACAGAAAATACCCAAACAAATGAAACCCCTAAACACGAATGCAAATTTGACTATAACACATTAAAACAACTAATAAAAGACACGATCAAGGAAGAAATAACAACAATAAAATCTCAACCTACACCAAACACCAAATCATATGCTGCAATCACTAAAACTCAAAACAATTCATCCGAACCTACAATAAATAAACCAACTCTCAAAACAAGCAAACCAGCAATCATTGTAACCATACCCACCGCACAGAACCGACAAGAAGCAACCACAAAATGGACACAAAGTTATTCCTTCCGCAATGTGCCTTACGCACCCACAAAATTCCAGGCAATCACCACCAACAAAGTAAAAGTGGAATTTGAAAAAGACTCCCAGTGTCAAGAAACTTTAAACAACTTAAAAACCAACAAAAACGTAACAGCAGAAATGGCTCGACTCCTACAGCCGATGTTCATAATTAAAGGAATACCTAAAGACATCCCATTCAACCAACTAAAGGACATCATACTCTCCCAAAATACTCAAATTCAATCCACACTTAACAAACCCGGCGAAGAACTAACAGCATGTTTAGCAAAGAAAAATAAAAATGAAAACCTCTATAACGCCATCTTCCGCGCTACCCCTGAAGTCTGGAGAAACACCATCTCCTTAGAAAGAATTAACCTCGATCATCGTCGAATTCACGTAGCTGAACACGCTCCTCTCCTCCAATGCTTTAAGTGTCAGAGGTTTGGCCATACGGGCAAACACTGCACAAGCAACCAAATCTTCTGCAGTCACTGCGCTAGCAGTGACCATGCATACAAAGAATGCCCACACAAAAATAAAATAGAAACAGCCAAATGCATAAACTGCACAAACATAAACCTTAAAAACAAAGATGAAAAACTCAACCACAACCACTCCTCCACCTCCAACCTGTGCCCAATAAGAAACGGTTACCTGTCAAAATTAGAAGATAGGATAAACTATGGCACAAAATAAACAAAATAAATATAAATCAAACTACCAACAGCAACAATTACAATATAAATAAATTACTTAAATACAAACCATTAAATAAAACAATTAACATTGAAATATCAAATAAACATAAATAATGATCTATCCGAAACAAATGCATAATATAATTTGCAAAAATGTCACATAGAAATAAACAAAATAACTTCACCTATTAAAAACAAATGCGGAGAAACTCGCCTGTACACCGTAAGCAGGGAGTAATCCGTAACCTAAACGGATTATAAAAAAAAAAAAAAAAAAAAAACCTAACCTAACCTAACCTAACCTAACCTAACCTAACCTAACCTTTTTTTTTTTTTTTTTTTTTTGTACGAGTGGAAAATGCGCCTTATGCATACCCTGTCATTTGGCTTACGACAGGGTTATGTGGGGCTCTCTTTCGTGCACCCACCCAAGTTAACACCGAGTGGGGGCACGAAAGCCTACCCACTAAAAACCACTCGGTGTGCCCTCACCCGTTCCAGATCAGCGTGGGACCCGTACTAAATACGTCTCCACACTTCTCTGGCGGCTGGTCCGGCTGCCCAGACCCCCGCCCTAGTTGAGAGATGCCCGAGCACACTTGGGCATCTCTCCAGACAGATAAGGTCGTGATCAAGCAATTGTTGACCCGACCCTACGGCCGCTGATGTTGGTTAATGAGGCATGCGAAGGTTGTATCGCCGTCGCCTTCCCCCCAGCCGTTTGCGTCGAACCGGGCCCGCCTGGACGTCCTCCTCGCGGGCCCGCTCCGAAGCCTCCTTGTGTGACATAACCGCCTCGCTAAAGGACACTATGGCGTCCCATGACCTTTCACTGTCCAGCATGGATTTAATCACACTGGGCAGAGAAAGGTTCCCTCCCACGACGGCCACAAGGGCTTGCCGCTCACTGCTCCAGGCCACGCACTCCTCTAAGGTGTGCTGGGCCGAGTCGGCTACGGCTCCACACTCATGACATCGGGGGGTCTCCTCTCTTTGTGCAATTCTGTGCAGATAACCACCAAAACAGCCATGTCCGGTGAGTATCTGCACGAGTCGGAACGTTATTACCCCGTGTTTCCTAGCGACCCATTGCTCTAGCACCGGCCTAATCGCGTCCACCGTTCTTACTCCCGCATTTGGGGTTTCAAGACTGACAACCCATTGTCGCATCATATTTGCTGTTGCCTGATGGCGTATGTTGCGTAGCTCCTCTAGGGCCAAACGTTCGCCACGGTTCCTAGCCTCAACTTTATGCTGGTAGGTTTCTGCTAGGACTTGAGCCTCTAGCTCCCATGGTGGGGTTCCAGCCAGCACACACGCCGCTGTCCACGAAACCGTACGGTAGCTTCGGATTGTCCGAACTGCCATAATTCGTTGAGGCCTCCTTAACAGGGTCTTATTTTCGGCTGTGAGTGCATCGAACCACACAGGCGATCCGTACATTGCCATGCTCCTTACAACCATTGTATGGAGCCTACGACACTTCGCATCCGGTCCACCGATATTAGGCAAGAGCCGTCCTAACGCCATTCCCGTACTAATCAGACGGGGAGCAAGCCTCTTGAAGTGTTCTGTGAACTTCCACCTTCCATCCAAAATCAGACCAAGATATTTGATATTGGCCCTAATCTGTATCACCTGCTCATTCACATGTATCTGGGCCGCAGGGGGTGGTCTGCCTCGAGGTCCATAGAATTGAATGGCTTCCGTTTTCGACAGAGCAACTTCAAGACCTTGGGCCTGTATTCGACGAACTACTAAAGACGTCCCCGCTGTAGCCAGTCTAATTGCTTCCTCGCTGGTTTTGCCTCGCGCAATAACTAAAGTGTCGTCTGCGTAGCAAAGGATGTTCATTCGCGGCAGGAGTGCCGCTCGGAGTACCACGTCGTACCCCAATATCCATAACAGTGGTCCAAGGACAGATCCTTGTGGTACTCCACATCTTATATTCCGCCTTTGGATGTTTCCGCTGTGATCTGCATATAGTATTACCCTTTCTTCCAGGTAATTATTGACTAGCCTGCTTAAGTATGTCGGAACTTGATGGTACCGAAGTGCGTCTCTAATACATTGGTAAGGAAGAGTGTTAAAAGCATTGGCAATATCTAGAGACACTGCCAACACCTTCTCTCCCCTCTCTGTTGCTTCCTCGGACAGTTTGCGCAAGGCAAGTATGGCATCTATAGTTGAATATTCACGCCGGAATCCAAACTGCCGCTCCGAAATATTTGGCCCGACTGTCTCCAGATGTTGAGTTATGCGGTCAGCGAGCAAACGCTCTAGCATCTTACCCGCCTCATCCAGCAGAACAATTGGCCTAAACGCAGAGGGAGAGTCTGGTGGTCGACCCTCCTTTCGCAGTAAACAGAGGCGGCCCTCTTTCCATATTTTGGGAAATCGCCCCGACCTCAAGCAGCTATTGAACAGACCTCGCAAGCGGTCTCCCAGGTGTTTACAGGCAACGAAGAGTACCCGGCTCGGAACGCCGTCAGGACCAGGCGCTTTATTTTTCCGGCGCAGCCTCTCAACGACATTTTCCATTTCCTCGGCAGTTACAGGAGGAATCTCGCTTGCCTCTACTACTTCTAAATCCGCAGGGATCGGATTATGAGGTGAGTGTTCCGGTTGAGCTGGAAAAAGCCCATCCACAACTTCTCTCAGGAGTTCTGGGCAAAACGATTCCGTCGGAGGTGCCGGCTGCCGTAGTTTGTTCCGGACTGTTCGATAAGGTCTTCCCCAGGGGTCCCGGTCTAATTCCTCTATAAAGCTTTCCCACGCATCGTCTTTGGCTTTTCGAATGGCCAACTGCAATGTTTTCCTGGCTTCCGAGTATGCGACATAGAGGTGTTCTTCTTCGCCTTCATCCTGCCGCCTCCTTCTACGGCATCTTTGGTAGGCACGTCGGCGAGCCATGCAAGCGGTTCGAAGGGCTGCGATTTCGGATGACCACCAAAACACCTGTTTTTTCTGGGGACCTTTCTTTGCTCGGGGCATAGCAGTATCACACACAGCTGTCAAAGATCCTCGGAATCGGCTAGCTAATTCATCTACACCAAGAGTGTCGTCCGAAGCGGCTTGCCAATCTTCCACTAAGGCAGCTTCTTCCGCCAACTCCTTGTCCAGCTTCGCCAAAGACCAACGAGGAAAGTGTTGAGCTCCTCTCTGAGTTTGCCTTGCCACTGATGATCCTGGAGCAGGTGAAACCTCAAAGCGGATATATGGATGATCGGAGAGGCATTCTTCTTCCTCTAATACACGCCAATTGTTTACTCGAGAGGCGATTGCAGAGGTGCCGAATGTGAGATCAACCCGGGAACCCCCTTGTCTTCTCACGCACGTGTAGGCTGTGCCCCTGTTGAGAATCAGAAGACTTAAGGATGCCGCCCACTCCTGCACAAGTTCTCCCTTACAATCAGTTTCGCGAGAGCCCCATGCTAAAGATTTTGCATTAAAGTCTCCCATTAATAACATTTGTGTGGGTGCCGAACGACGAATCACCGGGGTAAGATTATCTAGGAACAGTTCCATCTCGGCCAGACTTCGATTTGGGGAGAAATATATACCTAGAATTATAATATTCCCCCACAAGGCGGCAACATAGCCCCTGCCCCTATTCTTAATCGAGAGGGGTGGTGAGTTAGCAGATGCATCACTTACTATTGCAACGGTGCCATCAGTGTCACTAGCCCAGTTGGAACGAGATTGCGGCACTGAGTATGGTTCCGAAATTACCACTACATCGATTGACCACTCTGCCATATGCTGCATTAGCAGATCTTGTGAACTGGCACAGTGGTTAATATTGGCCTGGAGTATTTTGAATTGTCGAGACCTATCCATCAAGACCGGATTTTTCAACCTCACCTGGGACAGAGCGTCCTTCCGTTGCTAAGGACGGCGACTGATTTGTCGCTTTACCTTTGGCTTTATTGGAGGGGGGTTTGCAACGACTCCCACCCATCGTGTGCCTAGCTGGTTTACTCGCTTCCGAGCAAATATCGCAACGGGGTTCTGCATTGCAGGTTGCCATTCTGTGCCCCTCCTTGCCACAACGGAAACAAAGCCCGCTGCGGTCTTCTCTTGCTGTGCACCGTTGTCTGGTGTGACCCACTCCCATGCATCTGAAGCACCGCATCGGGAGGGGGTCTAACGCACGAATCTGGGCGGAGCTCCATCCTACTAAAAGACGGCCTGCTTCGACCAGCATCTTGGCCGCTACGACTGGGCACCGAACGATAGACGTACCAGTACCTCTTGGTCCAGTTCTGATTTCGCCGGCTCTCACTTGCTCTATAGAACATCCAGTTTTTGCAGCAATGGCACCAGCGAGTTCCTCTTTTTCTACGGAATCATCCAGTCCTGTCACTTTCAGATCGACGCATTTGCTCGGCCGAGTGATGCGCGCTACATCACCGACGACAGTTTTTAGTTTTTCCGCCAGAGCATCAGCTTTAGTTCCGCTGGATGCTCCTGGGATTTCAAACATACGCGCCCCAGATGCCGTCTTCTTTACTCGGACCCCCTCTAAGCCTAGCTCTTCGAGTTTGAAAGCTGATTTGGCTTTGCCTATCACTTCCGCATAAGAGGCTCCTTTCTCTGCAGCTTCTGGATCCAACGTTATAACCACTGCTGTTGATTTAGGAGCAGTTAGCTTACGTCTCTCTTTCTTTTTGCCTCTTTTCATCGCATTCGCTGCCGACTGAGAAGGCACCATCTTTATTTTTTCAGTTTGAACAGCTACTGGCTGAGGTGACTTCTTCTTAATTGTCTTTCCCCCCCGCCCGACTTTCTGCCATTCTTCTTCGGGGTTAACTGTAGCTTGCGAGTTACTTGTCTCAGCTTGTGAGGTCGAGGGAGTTGCAGCCATGGCTTTCTTCTTCCTCCTTTTTTCCTTCTTTTTGGTGTTTCGCACCTGTGATCCGCCTTCAATTCTAGCTGGGGCCGGTATATCAGGCGTACGAGCCGCATTTACAGCCGAGCCCTGGGTTTTCTGAGTAGACGGAATTTGCGTGGAAGTTGCCGCATTTCCCGAACATGCCAGACGAGTATTTAACATTTCACCAAGTGACGTCATTAGTGATTGTTTTAGTTCCTCTATCCACTGCGGCTCAGGGGTCAAACGCTGTTTAGATACAGAGCTTGACTGCGAGGACGGTGCTAGTGGAGTGCAGTTTCTCTCAGAAAAGGCAATACGAAGGGCCTTCAGCTCTGCCTTCATGTTCTCCATTTCCTGGCGGAGACGCCCGTTGTCTGCTTGAAGCCGCCGCGTTTCCTCAGTCATTGTTCTTGTGGCGTAGGCTTCAATAATATCGCGAATCGCCGCAACCGAATCAACCATCGCTTTCTGGCACGATCCTTTTATGTTCTTGGACTTTTTAATATTGCCCAAGAGAAGCTCCACTTCTCTTACGCCCTTTTCTTTGAGTGCATCTGACGTCATGGCACAGGCAAAGTCATCAAATGACGCTGAGGCCGTTTCTTTTCTTTTTAGAAGGCGATCTTCCGGCGAAGGTCTAGAGGAACTGGCAGAGTCTTTTTGAGCTACCGCCTCCATAGCCGCAAGTCGCTCTCGGCGATATTCCTCCCTAGCCTTGCCTACGCCAATGTATTGACCGGTAGTTGGTGGTCGACCGCGCCCTTTGCGCATCGCTGGGGGTTTTGGTGTCGACCCGGTTCTTTCAGTTCTATCATCGTCGGTACCTGGGTTTGATTCCCCAGTACTATATTCCGCATCAGATCGCTTGTCACTTTCAGCATTAGACGATATGTCAGATAGGATTTCCTCATCCTCCTGATTGTCATAAGACGAAACCTCCGTTCTAGAAATTTGACTGACCATTTTGACCTCTTTGGAAAGATCAATATATTTGCTATCGGTAGTCGAAGCTTCACGCTCAAGTCGAGCTTTGCTGCGAGTTCTTATAGTGCTGGTACTGCCCGCTGCAGATACCACACTCGCTGCATCATCATTCTCCACTTCCGTTTCCTTGCACCTAGAGATGCTAGAGCTAGGTTCCTCCTGATATTCGGCTCTGTTTTGCCTCGGACTCAGAGCTACGTCCTCCACGACAGCCTCGCCAGAAATTGACGATTCTAGTCGCTCCACAACGACGACAAGATTTTTATTTGATTTATTAATTGACTCCATAACTAGTCCCACGAGAATGGGGGAAAAGGTGGTCCACCCGGGCAGAGACCCCTGTACCCGGGTAACCCTAACTACACCTCGGGGGGCGGGAGGTACCCGAGGGCGTCGCTAGTGGGCTGACTGCACTCCGCCAGCCACCCGCAATCGGGCGCCCCGACGTCACGTTACCCAACGCCGGGACTTTGAGGTTTTTTAGAGTGGTTGTCTCCACGCGGCCCCCACCGAAATGGCGGCCCCCACTCCCTGCACCACGTACAGGGTTGCGGGTTGGCCGGAGCTGATCCTAGAACCAGACACCGCCCAAGAAGAGTGATTTTTTAGAGAGGTTTTCTTCCTCGCGGCCCCCATCCCGAAGGATGACAGCCCCCGGCCCTGCACCATGTACGGGGTTACGGTATACCCCTGCTCGGCTGCCGTTACCCAGGCTACCCGGGTCAGCCAGCCGAGCCCCCCCCCAGTTGTCGGATTATTAGCCACCTTCGTATACAATCCCCAAAGGGATTATATACGAAGGCGCCCAGGATGCACCGGCACGAACCCATTGTCGTTCCCACCGCACAAGTGAAGTGGGACTTACAATGAGCCGGGCACACGTGGAGGTTCTATCCGACCTTGCACCCCAACCTAACCTAACCTAACCTAACCTAACCTAACCTAACCTAACCTAACCTAACCTAACCTAACCTTTTTTTTTTTTTTTTTTTTTTTTTTTTTTTTTACGGGGGGAAATGCGTTACGCATACCCCACCGTTGGGGAGACGGCGGGGTTATGTGGGACTCACCCGCCAGTTAGAGGCTGGCGGGCATACCCACTAAAACCCCCCGGTGTTCCATCTGCCGCTATGCGACGGGCCACGGGAAACTAGGATACTACCGCGGTCCGCCGCCGGCGGTCCTTGGGACCCCTCTTTGGGAGCTTACGAGCCCCCTCCCTCGGTGTGGGCGCGCCGAAACACAGAACGCGCCCTTCCACCACGAAAGCCCTGCAGTGGGCGACAGAGCTTCCCCATCTCTGCCGCCCGGCTCTCACCATTAACGGGGTCTGGGCTTTCTGCCCTTCCCCCATTTCGGCATTACTCTGCCGCTACGGAGGCGGCTATCTCCATCGCCTCGGCCCCATCTGCGGATGTGGCGCTAGGGGCCGGTGGCGTGGTCTTCTTCTTCGTAGGCCTGTTGGCCGTCTTACCCCGTGACTGGGCAGCCCTACAGGCTTGGCCGCCCAGAGGATGGTCGCTCGCCTTTCCAGTTGCCATGCATATCGCACAGCGTGGCGAGTTTGAGCACTCTGCTACTTTGTGGCCGGTCTTCCCGCAACGATAGCAGGTATCAGACCGGTCCACAGCCGACTCGCACATGGCTCTTACATGGCCCACCTCTAGGCACCTATAGCACCTTAAGGGTTTCTGCGGCAGAATACTGACTACCGCAGAAACCCAACCGACTAAAAGTTTTTTGCCGCCTTCAGAAATACGCTTAGCAGCAACCACCGGGCATCGGACCAGGCAGGCACCCATTCCGAAACGGCTGGGGCGAATTTCGCCGACGAACACAGCCGCTTCTGGGCACCCACCGGTTGTTGCCACCGCCGCCCTCACATCTTCCGCTGAGATGGTGTCGTCCAGACCTGCCAGGCGGAACTCCGCACACTTATAAGGCCTGGAGATCTCCACTAGACTCGGGTCCAGCAGCTCCCTCAGTTTTTCTGCCAATTTATCGGCGTTTTCTCCATTTCCGCCTCCCGGCAACTCAAGTTTCCGGGCCCCCGTTTGGGTTAGCCGGATGGCAAAGCCCCTCTCACACCCAAACTCCTGGGGTTTTATGTTACGCTTGGCCATCAGTAATGCTTCCGCGTATGACGCACCCTTTTCTTGCGCCTCAGGCCGGAGTTTTATAACCACAGCTGAAGTTTGTGGGGGGCGCAGCCTCACCTTTTTAGTCTGCCGGGGCGGCTTGTTATTTGCCTTCTGGGGCTTCTTAACTTTCCCCCTTTTCCCCACGGTCTGCCATGGCTCCTCTGTTGTTGCTGTGGGGCCGGTGGTTGTGGCAGTACTTTCTGCCCGATGTGGTCCCGCAGGCGCCGATCCAGACTGCGCCTGTTTTCCCGTCTTTTTCTTTTTGCCCTTCTTGGCCGCTTTCCCGTCGAGCGGGGCTGTGGCGGCTTTGGAAGGGCCAGTAGTAGCCTTCTCCAGTATCGGCGCAGGTACTGGAGCTTTTCTCTTGTCCGCTGCCAGTGGCGGCCGCAGTCGCTCTTCTGGCAGGAGGCGGCTTTGGAGCCCCTCGATGCGTGCGTTAACCATGTTGCCGGCCTGTTCCGCTATGAGTCGGCGGAGTTCATCGACCGACATTGCGCCCACGGTGTTGGTTCTTCTGTCGGTTGCATGCGGGTACGGTCTTTCATGCATTTGTTCTAGTTGCTCACGTAGCAACTGCACCTCTCTCCGCAAGCCCGCTACATCATCCCGCAGGGCGGTATTATCACGCTGTAAACGTGAGTTTTCGATCGCCGTGCACGACAGTTCCTTTGTCGCTTCGTTAAGTCGTTCCTCTAACCTCCTGGTATCGGCCGCTGCGTTGCGGCTCACCATTCCATCCATGACCTTTGCTATCAGGTCTGCCGCGTCACGTAGGGCCTTAACGCTAGTGCCCTTGAGGTTTCCTGATGTTTTGGCCACCTCAAGCACCACTTTAACTCCATCCATACCTCTTTTGAGGAGTTCGCATGAGGCCATCTCTTCTACGGTGTCCTCCTCCATGGACATCTCGTGTCTCGGTTTGGGCGGTGGTCGGATCCGGCTGGCCGCCGTTACTACCTCCTCTTCTAATTGCTCTTGCAGCTCCTTCTTTTTGGCAGCAGCCAGCTCGGCCCTGATCTTGCCTACGCCAATATACTGGCCTGTAGTAGGGGGGCGGCCGCGGCCGCGGCGAGCTGCTGCTACTTTCGCCGGGGTGGTATCTTCGTCTTCTTCGTCATCATCGAGCACATCTCTTGCTCGAGATCGTGAGCGCTTCCGTCCTTGTGTGCTCTCAAGCACGCTGTCATCGGAGTCGTCCATCAAAGTAGAGCACGAGGAGGTTCGGCTCATCGGAACGAACCCTTCTTCAGCCATCATCGCTGCTAAAGCAGGGCTGCGGGTGAGCCTGACGACAGGCTCTTTCAGCTGCTGCTTGGGCTGCTTAAAAACATCCTCTGTCTTCTCCGTATTTCCCGCGGACTGCTTTGATGCAGTCTTTTGCGGCTCCTGCGTCTTCGAATTTTCCGCGGACAGCTTTGATGCTGTCTTTCGCGGCTCCTCCGTCTTCCTAGGCTTCTCGCCTGGTCCTCCTCCAAACATGTTTTTAAAATTTAACGTATCCATATGGTTCCCACGAGTATGGTGACAATGTAGGTCCACCCAGGTAGAGGCCCCATGCCTGGGTAAGCGTAGGGTTCTCGAAGCAGGGGGTCCGCCGGTCCCCTGCTCCGCTGTCGTGTAGAAACTGGTCTCCCACCAGCCACTCACCCCCTCGCCAGTTCGCGACAGCAAACTTGGGGTTAGGGTTTTTTATTGAGGTTTTCTCCTCGCAGGGTCACCCAATGAAGGGCAGCCCCCCCCGGCCCCGCTCAACGCGGGGTAACGGGTTGGCCGACGGTTGGCATCGAATGCCTGTCCACTGGTCGCGTTAGCGATCCAGCAGACCCGCCGCCCCCGCTCGCACCGCCGTTACCCGGAATGTCCAGGACGCCGGTCGAGCCCGAATCGCGTCGCCGCTACCCAGAAACGTCTGGGACGCCGACCCGAAGCCGCAACCTGAAAAGGTCACCCGTCTCAGAAGCCACACCTGGCTCCTCTGACCCAAACTACCGCTACCCGGAAAGATGGGTCCCGCGGCTACTTCGCCGCCTCTCATGCCTGCTACGTAACAACCCTCTGCAATCAGAGGGCGACGTGCAGAACGGACCGTGAGGTCCACCCTCTCGTAATTTTTTAAAGAGGTTTTCTTCCTCGCAGCCCCCATCCCGAAGGATGACAGCCCCCGGCCCCGCACCATGTACGGGGTTACGGTATACCCCTGCTCGGCTGCCGTTACCCAGGCTACCCGGGTCAGCCAGCCGAGCTCCCCCCCTGTTGTCGGATTATTAGCCGCCGTCGTATGCAATCCCCGAAGGAATTACATACGACAGCGCCCAGGATGCACCGGCCCGAGCCCATTGTCGTTCCCACCGCACGTATGAAGTGGGACCTACAATAGGCCGGACACACGAGGAGGTTTTATCCGACCTTGCACCCCAACCTAACCTAACCTAACCTAACCTAACCTAACCTAACCTAACCTAACCTAACCTAACCTAACCTAACCTAACCTAACCTAACCTAACCTAACCTAACCTAACCTAACCTAACCTAACCTAACCTAACCTAACCTAACCTAACCTTTTTTTTTTTTTTTTTTTTTTTTTTTTTTTTTTTTTTTTTGTTTTCGTAGAAAATGCATTAGGCATTCCACCGTGTCGGGAGAACACGGTGGATATGTGGGACTCTCCTCCATGCCTCTACCCGGCCGAGTGCCCGGTAAAGGCTTGGAGGCCTACCCACTAAAAACTACGGCGTCCCAATACACATTGGAGCGGGTCGCGGGGCCCTTGGCCGGAATCGACCGCAACCCGCTCCAGTGTGGGTCCGCGCTCGTGGGCGGACCTCGCCTATGCTCCGTGAGGGACGGAGCAACGGGGTGAACCGTGACGCCCTGAACACCCCGCACGCCTGAGGGCCAAGTGCAATGCGACTGCCGGTCTCCCGCCCCGACAGCCGCTGGCCCCCTTTCGGTGAGGGAAGGAATAAACCACACCCCCCGACCGACCCCCGACCCACAAGGGACGAGACTCCCGCGCCCGCGATGATCACCCAAGAACAAGTTCCCAGGCGCCATCGCAGGCGGCGCGGTCGCCCCGCCCCCCGCAGGCCGGAGGCGGCCGAGGTGTGCTAACGGCCTTCCCCCCCCCACCTCACCGGGATGTGCGTCCGCGGAAGTCCCCCGGAAACAAAAGTTCCCGGAGGGCTTCCGCGGTCGCCATCCCATCGGGCCCCCTCTCGGCCACGCCGGGCGACAAGGGAGAAAACTCCGTTATCACCCGTAGTTTCCGAGTGAGGGTCCTACCCTCGGGGGATGCTGTTCCCGAGGGTCCTCCTCAAGCGCTCCACGTGCGACCCCCGCACGCGCCCGCGCTTCCGGCGTCTTCACGCCCCTCCCGCGAGGGAAGGGTGGAAGAGGCTCTGTCCCCCCCCGAGCGTTTTTACGGGGGGGGTTGGGCACCCGACGGGCTGGGTGCCCCTACCTCCATGGGGTCCACCGGTGGTGAAGGGGAGGTCCCCTTCACCACCGGTGGGTCGCACCTGCGACTGCCCATCACATGGTCGGCCGGCCGCCCGAAGGCGGCGCACACCGAGCATGCTGGCTCCCTCTTACAAGAGGCGGCCATGTGACCAGGCGCCCCGCACCTGAAGCACAGGCCACTCCTGTCCGTCGTCTCGGGGCATTTGGGTTTCGTATGCCCGAGGGATAGGCACTTGAAGCATCGCAGGGGAAGGGCGGTTAACACCCTAACCTCTGCTGTGCTCCAGCCGACGCGGAGTCTTCCGTCTGCACTAACTGTTTTTGCGGCTGCTATGGGCAGGTTCACTATCAACCACCCGAGACCATCGGATCCAGGTCTCATCCCCTTCGTCTTAATTGCTGACCTTGGGCATCCTGCCTTCGACATTATGGCTCCAGTAACATCTGCCTCTTCGACTGAGTCATCCAGGCCGGAGATCCGCAGATTTGCGGTCCTCTCCGGTCTGGATACCACGGCTACATCTCCGACCACCTGACGCAGCTTCTCTGCGAGCCGATTCGCCAGCACTCCACTTTCATCCGGCACCTCAATTATTCTTGCCCCCGCTTGCGTCTCCCTTGTCCTGACTTCAGCAGTGATGCCTATGTCAGGGAGGGAGACTGCTGCCCTGGCCCGCCTCAGCATGTGGGAGTAGGTCTCACCACACTCGATTGCTTCTGGCTTCAAGGTCAGTGTGACCGCCGCCGTCTTCGGTGGGTTTAAGTCCACCCTCTGCTGGGATCTCCGCTTTTGTGGTGCCGTCACTCTTTGCTCCACACTCTGGTTGGCCTCCGCCGCTACTACGCGCATCTGCTCCTTCCTACGACGCTTACGGCTAACCGCCTCCGTCCAAGTCTCTATCCGCTTGGGCGGTGGGAGTTCTACCACTATCTCCCTTTGTACTGGGCCTGCTGCTCTGGCCTCCGTCGCTGGTTGCACGCTCCTTCCTTTCGGAGGGTGGGCGGTTCGCTTCTCCCACGCCGTCAGTCGTTCCTCCACCGCTTGCTTCACAGCTTGGAGAAGCTTGCCGTCGTTGGCTGCCAGCCGCTCGTCTACGGCCTTGGATACTGCCTGTAGTATCCCATCTTTATTTGAGGGCGCCTCTTGAACGGGCTTCGGGTTCTTCGCCGCCTCTGCCTTCATCTTTTCAACGTCACGGCTCAGCAGCTTCACCGTAGCGACGAGATTGCGGTTTAAGCTGAGCAGGTCCGCCATCCTCTTTCCTTCGCGGGTGAGCACCTGCCTGCAAAGGTCAGCCATGCCCTGCATTGCCCTAGTCATCCCGCTCAGTCGCGTCGTTAGGACGTCCCTGGTGTGGGGATCCAGCTCATTTCCCTCTTCTTGGAGCTGCTCTTTCATGCTTCGAGCATTCCATTCCGCGTCGTCCCGGAGCCACTTCCATGACTTCCGCTCCTCTTTATCAACGGATTTGAAGCCTAAGAACCTCTCCTCCGCTGCCTCGTTCTCTACCTCCGATTCTTCGTCCGAGCAACTTTCTTCCAACTCCTCAGACTCTTCGGACATGGGTTCCTGAGGAGACTGTTCCCTCCGGGTGGGGGGAAACCTCAGTGTCACCTTTTTCTTTCCGTCTTTGGCTGCGGTTGAAACAGGGGAGCGCTCCCTCACCGCTGAACCCTCCTTTGGGGGTGTGATCTTCTTTTGTGCACTGTTTTGCCCCGGACCCTGTGCGCTGTCCATCTTCCGTTCTCCACCAGAACCTGGTTTTGAACCCCGCTTTTGATTTTTGTTTTTTGATTTACAAACATTCATTTTGAAACCCACGAGTATGGGAGAAACGACGTCCACCCGGGCAGAGATCCCTGTACCCGGGTAACCCTACTTACGCCTGGGGGGTCGGGAGGTACCCCAGGGCGACCGCTAATGGGCCGACTGCGCTCCGCCGGCCACCTCCGAGAGGCGCCCCGACACCACGAATCCCAGTGCCGGGACTTTGACGATTTTTTATAGTGGTTTTCTCCACGCGGCCCCCACCGAAGTGGCGGCCCCCGCTCCCGCACCACGTACGAGGTTACGGTTGGGCCGGAACCGATCCTCGGATCAGAGCACGCCCCGACTTGCCCGCTGATGCGAGCTGGGCCCGAAGGCCCCCTCGGGTGATTTTTTAGAGGGGTTGTCTTCCCCGCGGCCCCCACCAGAAGGTAGCGGCCCTCGGCCCTGCACTACGTACAGGGTTACGAGTTCCTTCGACGACACCAGGCAGAACTGGCATCGCCTAAGACTCCCCATGTTCGGCTACCGCTACCCGGGATGCCCAGGACGCCAGCCGAGCTCCCCGTTGTTGGCCCGAAGGCCCCCCGCGGGTGATTTTTTAGAGGGGTTGTCTTCCCCGCGGCCCCCACCTGAAGGTAGCGGCCCTCGGCCCTGCACTACGTACAGGGTTACGAGCTCCTTCGGCGACACCAGAACTGGCGTCGCCTAAAACTCCCCATACTCGGCTACCGCTACCCGGGATACCCAGGACGCCAGCCGAGCTCCCCCCCTGTTGTCGGATTATTAGCCGCCGTCGTATGCAATCCCCTAAGGAATTATATACGACGGCGCCCAGGATGCACCGGCCCGAACCCATTGTCGTTCCCACCGCACGTATGAAGTGGGACCTACAATGGGCCGGGCACACGTGGAGGTTCTATCCGACCTTGCACCCCAACCTAACCTAACCTAACCTAACCTAACCTAACCTAACCTAACCTAACCTAACCTAACCTAACCTAACCTAACCTAACCTAACCTAACCTAACCTAACCTAACCTAACCTAACCTAACCTAACCTAACCTAACCTAACCTAACCTAACCTAACCTAACCTAACCTAACCTAACCTAACCTAACCTAACCTAACCTAACCTAACCTAACCTAACCTAACCTAACCTAACCTAACCTAACCTAACCTAACCTAACCTAACCTAACCTAACCTTTTTTTTTTTTTTTTTTTTTTTTTTTTATAGTGGAGAAAATGCTTTTCGCATACTCCCGCCGTTGGGAGTGGGACGGGAGTTATGTGGGACTCTCCCCTGCATACCCATCTGACGACAAAAGATCGTCAGACTGGTATGCAGGGGCCTACCCACTAAAAACTCCACTACGTCCCCTCAATCACCTTAGTGCCATTGGTTCGTCGAACCACCCATCATCGTCAGACGATAGGTCGTTCGACGGAGCAATGGCACCAGGCGGGGTCACGGGAACCCTTGCGGACACTACCGCGGCCCCGCCGGTGGATGTCCGCCCTAGGCGGACCCGTCTATATTCCCCTGAGGTTGGGAATTGGAGAATGAAGGAGCGTCCCGGGACGTGTGGGACGCTCGACGTCGGCGGAGGCCTGTGTGGTGCAGGGGACGGGCCTCCCAAGCCCGGCCTCTGCTGGCCCCCGCGGGAACCTAACCTAACCTAACCTAACCTAACCTAACCTAACCTAACCTAACCTAACCTAACCTAACCTAACCTAACCTAACCTAACCTAACCTAACCTAACCTAACCTAACCTAACCTAACCTAACCTAACCTAACCTAACCTAACCTAACCTAACCTAACCTAACCTAACCTAACCTAACCTAACCATGACTACCCGATCTCCAATAAGCAAGCGTTTTACGCCGCCTGAAATAACCCATAGTGGTAGCGCTAGCACAGTAACCCCTAAAGCACGTAGAAATCTCACGGAAGCCATGTTGGGATCGGAGCCTACGTCAAGAAGATTTTCAGAATCGGCACAAAACTTGTTTGATGAGGCAATGTCCTGTGTAAATGCATCGGGCAACCTAAAAAAGAATTATAAAAACCAGATAGTCACCAGCTTGGAGGGTATGCTGGAAATCATAAAGAAATTAGAAAAGGGAAACGAATTAAAAAGTACACCCAAACTCCCTGATAAAAATGACAATGAAAGTAAAGAGAGCATTATCCTTCAAGAGGTGAAGGAAATTAAAAAGATCTTATTAGAGGACAGAAAATCTTATGCCGAAATAGCGGCTACCACAAAGGTACCAAAATACCAAGCGCCTAGACCGAGGCCTGCAGAACAAGCTAGTGCACCGCAACACAGCGTCATTATATCGTCAGGAAATGACAAAGACACCAGTGACGCTGTCCTAACCAAAGTTCGCCTAGCCGTAGATGCCAAAAACAGCGGGCTCCACGTTGACAACGTAAGAAAGGTGAAAAACCAAAAAATTGTTATCAGCTGCGGTAACAAAACCGACATTGAAAAAATCACCAAAAGAATCCAAGGCGAATGCAAGGAGCTTAAGGTAGAAACCGCAAAGTACAAGGACCCCTTGGTAATTATTAAAGATGTCCTCGCCTACAACACAGACGAAGACATCATAAATGCAATTAAAAATCAAAATGCGCACCTCACAAACGATATTCCTAAAGAAGATCTTCGTGTAGAGGTTAGGTACCGCCGCAGAGCGCGAAACCCCCACGAGAACCATGTGGTTCTGCAGGTTTCGCCAAAACTGTGGAAAAACATGACCGCTACTGGGAAGGTATATATTGACATCCAAAAGAGAACTGTACAAGACCAATCGCCAGTAGTGCAATGCACAAAATGCCTAGGCTTTGGCCATGGCCGCAAATTGTGCAAGGAGACGGTCGACCTCTGCTCCCACTGCGGAGGAGAACATCTAAGGGCCGACTGCCCTAAACGCATAGCAGGCGATGAACCCAGCTGCAAAAATTGCGCAGACGCAAAGATAGACCAGAATAACCATAACGCCTTTGACAACATATGCTCAGTCCGCCGTAAATGGGATGGCATAGCACGGCTGAGCATATGCTATTGCTAAAGTTGTCACGGGGAACAATTACGCTGCAACAAACCACCAAGTACTCCGACGTCACTGGATAATACAGGCAAATCTTCAACGAAGTAAAATAGCTACACAAGACCTAATAACGGAAGCAGTCAGAAGAAAAGCGAGTATAGCCTTAGTACAAGAGCCATACGTAGGCGCACAAGGTATATTAAAGAAACACATAGGCACAAGAGTAGTTCAAAAAGCACAAAATAACACAAAACCTATCAAATCAGCAATTATAGTGTTAGACAATAGCCTCAAAATAACAATAAATCCAGAACTACAAACAGAAAATATAACTACAGTACTAATAGAAAACCAAAATAGAAACCTAGCCATAATATCCGTATACCTTGAACCAGACCAAAGTATGAATACTTACCTAGATATACTCACCAACATCCTCAATAAACTCGATGACTGCGACGTGCTGATCGGTGGAGATTTCAACGCCTGGAGTACTTGGTGGGGTAGCCAATCTGAAGATGACCGGGGCGCGGAACTTGCTGCGTACCTGGAAGCAAAAGAATTGCACATCTTAAATGAAGGAGACGAACCTACTTTTGAGGTAATAAGGAATGGGAAACTATGTACGAGCAGAGTGGACATAACGGTATGTACAGAAAGCCTGATACCAAAAGTGGCAGACTGGCGAGTAGATAAAACTATCACAAACTCAGATCACAATGCCGTCATGTTCACTCTAACTCTAGGAAAAATAGAAGGGGTCATTCAAAGAAAAAGCACTAGGGTCTATAAAACAAATAGAGCGAATTGGGACAAATTTGATACGGAATTTCGCAGGCTTTTAGAAGTATACAACATTACAGAAAATAAAGTGGAAAAAATAATGGAAAAGAAAGAAATAGAAAACACTATCGCAAATTATACACAATGCATAGACTTCGCCTGTGAACCTTCAATACCAAAGGTGAAACCAAGAAAGCCGGGGCAATACCCGTGGTGGAATAAAGATCTGGACCAGCTCAAAAGAGACATGACTACCAAGAAGAGAAGGATAAGATGTGCTGCAGAAAGCAGAAGAGAAATAGTTGTTAAAGAATATCTAGAAGCAAAGCAGCTATACGAGACCGAAACTACAAAAGCACAGACTTCTAGCTGGAAAAATTTCTGCAATAAGCAAGAAAAAGAAACAATGTGGGAAGGAATTTACCGTGTGATAAAAACAGCCTCAAAACAACACGAAGAGGAACTATTAGTAAAGAACGGACAGGTGCTAAACCCTAAAGCATCAGCGCAGTGGATGGCAGAAGTATTTTTCCCAGAGGACAAAGCAGAGGAGGATACAACTGAACAAAATATAATAAGAAGGAAAGCAAGCCAAATGAATTATGAAAATGTTAGTGTAAACCCAGATCCATTCTTCACACAAGAAGAATTAGATCATATACTTACCACATTTAATCCTACCAAAGCTCCGGGTGAGGATGGTCTAACGTTTGACATCTGCGCAAGAGCCATCAAAAATAACAAAGACCTATACCTGGCTATCATTAATAAATGTTTGGAACTAGGTTGTTTCCCAGAAGAATGGAAGAAAGCCACGATAATAATCCTAAGAAAACCTGGAAAACCCACTTATACCCAGCCCAAATCATTTAGACCCATTGGACTTCTACCCGTATTAGGAAAAATTTATGAAAAATTAATATTAAATAGAATCAAACATCACATATTGCCCCAAATGAGTAGAAAACAGTATGGCTTCACACCACAACGCAGCACAGAAGACTCCCTCTATGACATAATGCAGCAAATAAACAAAGGAATATCCGAAAAACAAATGGTTACCTTAATCTCGCTTGACATAGAGGGAGCTTTTGATGCTGCGTGGTGGCCTCTCATCAAAATTCAGTTACTCCAGAAAAAATGCCCCGCAAATTTGAGAAAAGTAGTAGACGACTACCTCAGAAATAGACACGTCAGACTTACATATGCAAATCAGACAGTAGAAATTCCGACCACCAAAGGCTGCATCCAAGGATCAATAGGAGGTCCTACCTTTTGGAACCTCCTATTGAACCCACTACTAGAGGAACTAGATGCCAAAGGAGTACAAGTACAAGCCTTTGCAGATGATATAGTGCTATTATTTACAGGGAAAAACGCCATAGAAATTGAAAAACAGGCTAACAGCACATTAACACAAATATATGAATGGGGTAATAGAAATAAGTTAACATTTGGACCACAGAAAACACAAACAATAACATTTACAAAAAAGTTAAAATATGACAATCCAAAATTATACATGGGGGGAGTTGCAATAAAAACGGAAAAAGAAATCAAAATCCTTGGAGTAACCTTTGATCACAAATTAACTTTTAATACGCACATTTCTAATGTCTGCAAGAAGGCCACGACCCTCTATACACAATTGGCGAAAATGGCCAAAACAACCTGGGGACTAAATCCAGACGTAACAAGAACAATATACACAGCCGTCATAGAACCTATAGTCTTGTACGCAGCAAGTGTTTGGGCACCGGCGGCGGACAAGATTATAACTCAAAAACAACTAAACACGCTGCAAAGAGGTTTTGGCAGAAAGATCTGCAAAACATACCGGACGACCTCCCTAAATTCTGTTCTTGTTCTGTCTGGATTATTACCATTAGATCTACGGATCCAAGAAACTGCAGCAATATATAATGCAAAGCGCTTACAAACCTACGAAGATTTGCCAGGAAGAGAGATCGAAATCCGAGAATCCTACTTGCAACATCCACATCCATCCGTAAACACCAGCGTCGCCTTTGAACCTTTAGAAACAGCCGATCCTGAAACTCTTAACAATATATCAAACACCCAATACTACACGGACGGCAGCAAAATAGAGGGCAAGGTCGGTGCTGCGTTTACAGTATGGAAAGATCGAAAGGAAATAAAAACCTGTAAATTTAAGTTAGCTGAATACTGCTCTGTTTATCAAGCGGAATTGTACGCCATTTTTAGGGCGACAGAATTGATAAAACAGAGAAATGAAATAGACATATCTATTTTAAGTGACTCCAAATCAGCCCTTGAAACTCTAAAAAATTCTAAATCCCTACACCCATTGACAGTTAAAATAAAAAATAACATATCCCAAATCAAGAAGAGCGGCAAAACTGTGAGAATGCTCTGGATCAGAGCACACATAGGCACAGCCGGCAATGAAAGAGCTGATACCTTAGCAAAAGAAGCCGCTTACAAAAAGACTGCACCGGACTATGATAGGTGCCCTATCTCTCATGTTAAGCGCATGCTTCGAGAAAGGTCGCTAAGTGCCTGGCAGAGTAGGTACGAAGAAGCAGAAACTGCCGCGGTGACTAAGGCATACTTCCCGGACATACGCACAGCGTACAAAATAGTCAGGGAAATAGAACCGAGTCACCTCCTCTGCCAAGCACTCACCGGTCATGGAGCATTCTCACAGTATCTGCACAAATTTAAAATTAAAGATACACCAGACTGTATCTGTGAGCCTGGCGTTGAGGAAACAGCGCTCCACCTAATTACCGATTGTCCAAAGTACAGACTGAAGAGGATGGACCTCGAAACTAAAATTAAAACCAAAATAATCAAAAGTAGATTGAAAGAGATAATAGCAGATAAAGCTATACGAGGTCCATTTCTTGTGTTCGTAGTCGAAATTGTCAAAGACGCGATTGAACGAAACAAAACCTGAAAAACTGAAAACATTCAGGTTTTGTTGTGGCATAAAACATGATAATAAATAAGAACAACACATAAATCACAAATTAAATACAAATAATATTAAATAAGATGTACAAAACAGATTAGATATAACAAATTTCTGACCATTGTCAGAAGAAATAGAAGGAAAAAAAAAAAAAAAAAAAAAAAAAAAAAAAAAAAAAAAAAAAAAAAAAAAAAAAAAAAAAAAAAAACCTAACCTAACCTAACCTAACCTAACCTAACCTTTTTTTTTTTTTTTTTTTTTTTTTGTACGAGTGGAAAATGCGCCTTATGCATACCCTGTCATTTGGCTTACGACAGGGTTATGTGGGGCTCTCTTTCGTGCACCCACCCAAGTTAACACCGAGTGGGGGCACGAAAGCCTACCCACTAAAAACCACTCGGTGTGCCCTCACCCGTTCCAGATCAGCGTGGGACCCGTACTAAATACGTCTCCACACTTCTCTGGCGGCTGGTCCGGCTGCCCAGACCCCCGCCCTAGTTGAGAGATGCCCGAGCACACTTGGGCATCTCTCCAGACAGATAAGGTCGTGATCAAGCAATTGTTGACCCGACCCTACGGCCGCTGATGTTGGTTAATGAGGCATGCGAAGGTTGTATCGCCGTCGCCTTCCCCCCAGCCGTTTGCGTCGAACCGGGCCCGCCTGGACGTCCTCCTCGCGGGCCCGCTCCGAAGCCTCCTTGTGTGACATAACCGCCTCGCTAAAGGACACTATGGCGTCCCATGACCTTTCACTGTCCAGCATGGATTTAATCACACTGGGCAGAGAAAGGTTCCCTCCCACGACGGCCACAAGGGCTTGCCGCTCACTGCTCCAGGCCACGCACTCCTCTAAGGTGTGCTGGGCCGAGTCGGCTACGGCTCCACACTCATGACATCGGGGGGTCTCCTCTCTTTGTGCAATTCTGTGCAGATAACCACCAAAACAGCCATGTCCGGTGAGTATCTGCACGAGTCGGAACGTTATTACCCCGTGTTTCCTAGCGACCCATTGCTCTAGCACCGGCCTAATCGCGTCCACCGTTCTTACTCCCGCATTTGGGGTTTCAAGACTGACAACCCATTGTCGCATCATATTTGCTGTTGCCTGATGGCGTATGTTGCGTAGCTCCTCTAGGGCCAAACGTTCGCCACGGTTCCTAGCCTCAACTTTATGCTGGTAGGTTTCTGCTAGGACTTGAGCCTCTAGCTCCCATGGTGGGGTTCCAGCCAGCACACACGCCGCTGTCCACGAAACCGTACGGTAGCTTCGGATTGTCCGAACTGCCATAATTCGTTGAGGCCTCCTTAACAGGGTCTTATTTTCGGCTGTGAGTGCATCGAACCACACAGGCGATCCGTACATTGCCATGCTCCTTACAACCATTGTATGGAGCCTACGACACTTCGCATCCGGTCCACCGATATTAGGCAAGAGCCGTCCTAACGCCATTCCCGTACTAATCAGACGGGGAGCAAGCCTCTTGAAGTGTTCTGTGAACTTCCACCTTCCATCCAAAATCAGACCAAGATATTTGATATTGGCCCTAATCTGTATCACCTGCTCATTCACATGTATCTGGGCCGCAGGGGGTGGTCTGCCTCGAGGTCCATAGAATTGAATGGCTTCCGTTTTCGACAGAGCAACTTCAAGACCTAGGGCCTGTATTCGACGAACTACTAAAGACGTCCCCGCTGTAGCCAGTCTAATTGCTTCCTCGCTGGTTTTGCCTCGCGCAATAACTAAAGTGTCGTCTGCGTAGCAAAGGATGTTCATTCGCGGCAGGAGTGCCGCTCGGAGTACCACGTCGTACCCCAATATCCATAACAGTGGTCCAAGGACAGATCCTTGTGGTACTCCACATCTTATATTCCGCCTTTGGATGTTTCCGCTGTGATCTGCATATTGTATTACCCTTTCTTCCAGGTAATTATTGACTAGCCTGCTTAAGTATGTCGGAACTTGATGGTACCGAAGTGCGTCTCTAATACATTGGTAAGGAAGAGTGTTAAAAGCATTGGCAATATCTAGAGACACTGCCAACACCTTCTCTCCCCTCTCTGTTGCTTCCTCGGACAGTTTGCGCAAGGCAAGTATGGCATCTATAGTTGAATATTCACGCCGGAATCCAAACTGCCGCTCCGAAATATTTGGCCCGACTGTCTCCAGATGTTGAGTTATGCGGTCAGCGAGCAAACGCTCTAGCATCTTACCCGCCTCATCCAGCAGAACAATTGGCCTAAACGCAGAGGGAGAGTCTGGTGGTCGACCCTCCTTTCGCAGTAAACAGAGGCGGCCCTCTTTCCATATTTTGGGAAATCGCCCCGACCTCAAGCAGCTATTGAACAGACCTCGCAAGCGGTCTCCCAGGTGTTTACAGGCAACGAAGAGTACCCGGCTCGGAACGCCGTCAGGACCAGGCGCTTTATTTTTCCGGCGCAGCCTCTCAACGACATTTTCCATTTCCTCGGCAGTTACAGGAGGAATCTCGCTTGCCTCTACTACTTCTAAATCCGCAGGGATCGGATTATGAGGTGAGTGTTCCGGTTGAGCTGGAAAAAGCCCATCCACAACTTCTCTCAGGAGTTCTGGGCAAAACGATTCCGTCGGAGGTGCCGGCTGCCGTAGTTTGTTCCGGACTGTTCGATAAGGTCTTCCCCAGGGGTCCCGGTCTAATTCCTCTATAAAACTTTCCCAGGCATCGTCTTTGGCTTTTCGAATGGCCAACTGCAATGTTTTCCTGGCTTCCGAGTATGCGACATAGAGGTGTTCTTCTTCGCCTTCATCCTGCCGCCTCCTTCTACGGCATCTTTGGTAGGCACGTCGGCGAGCCATGCAAGCGGTTCGAAGGGCTGCGATTTCGGATGACCACCAAAACACCTGTTTTTTCTGGGGACCTTTCTTTGCTCGGGGCATAGCAGTATCACACACAGCTGTCAAAGATCCTCGGAATCGGCTAGCTAATTCATCTACACCAAGAGTGTCGTCCGAAGCGGCTTGCCAATCTTCCACTAAGGCAGCTTCTTCCGCCAACTCCTTGTCCAGCTTCGCCAAAGACCAACGAGGAAAGTGTTGAGCTCCTCTCTGAGTTTGCCTTGCCACTGATGATCCTGGAGCAGGTGAAACCTCAAAGCGGATATATGGATGATCGGAGAGGCATTCTTCTTCCTCTAATACACGCCAATTGTTTACTCGAGAGGCGATTGCAGAGGTGCCGAATGTGAGATCAACCCGGGAACCCCCTTGTCTTCTCACGCACGTGTAGGCTGTGCCCCTGTTGAGAATCAGAAGACTTAAGGATGCCGCCCACTCCTGCACAAGTTCTCCCTTACAATCAGTTTCGCGAGAGCCCCATGCTAAAGATTTTGCATTAAAGTCTCCCATTAATAACATTTGTGTGGGTGCCGAACGACGAATCACCGGGGTAAGATTATCTAGGAACAGTTCCATCTCGGCCAGACTTCGATTTGGAGAGAAATATATACCTAGAATTATAATATTCCCCCACAAGGCGGCAACATAGCCCCTGCCCCTATTCTTAATCGAGAGGGGTGGTGAGTTAGCAGATGCATCACTTACTATTGCAACGGTGCCATCAGTGTCACTAGCCCAGTTGGAACGAGATTGCGGCACTGAGTATGGTTCCGAAATTACCACTACATCGATTGACCACTCTGCCATATGCTGCATTAGCAGATCTTGTGAACTGGCACAGTGGTTAATATTGGCCTGGAGTATTTTGAATTGTCGAGACCTATCCATCAAGACCGGATTTTTCAACCTCACCTGGGACAGAGCGTCCTTCAGTTGCTAAGGACGGCGACTGATTTGTCGCTTTACCTTTGGCTTTATTGGAGGGGGGTTTGCAACGACTCCCACCCATCGTGTGCCTAGCTGGTTTACTCGCTTCCGAGCAAATATCGCAACGGGGTTCTGCATTGCAGGTTGCCATTCTGTGCCCCTCCTTGCCACAACGGAAACAAAGCCCGCTGCGGTCTTCTCTTGCTGTGCACCGTTGTCTGGTGTGACCCACTCCCATGCATCTGAAGCACCGCATCGGGAGGGGGTCTAACGCACGAATCTGGGCGGAGCTCCATCCTACTAAAAGACGGCCTGCTTCGACCAGCATCTTGGCCGCTACGACTGGGCACCGAACGATAGACGTACCAGTACCTCTTGGTCCAGTTCTGATTTCGCCGGCTCTCACTTGCTCTATAGAACATCCAGTTTTTGCAGCAATGGCACCAGCGAGTTCCTCTTTTTCTACGGAATCATCCAGTCCTGTCACTTTCAGATCGACGCATTTGCTCGGCCGAGTGATGCGCGCTACATCACCAACGACAGTTTTTAGTTTTTCCGCCAGAGCATCAGCTTTAGTTCCGCTGGATGCTCCTGGGATTTCAAACATACGCGCCCCAGATGCCGTCTTCTTTACTCGGACCCCCTCTAAGCCTAGCTCTTCGAGTTTGAAAGCTGATTTGGCTTTGCCTATCACTTCCGCATAAGAGGCTCCTTTCTCTGCAGCTTCTGGATCCAACGTTATAACCACTGCTGTTGATTTAGGAGCAGTTAGCTTACGTCTCTCTTTCTTTTTGCCTCTTTTCATCGCATTCGCTGCCGACTGAGAAGGCACCATCTTTATTTTTTCAGTTTGAACAGCTACTGGCTGAGGTGACTTCTTCTTAATTGTCTTTCCCCCCCGCCCGACTTTCTGCCATTCTTCTTCGGGGTTAACTGTAGCTTGCGAGTTACTTGTCTCAGCTTGTGAGGTCGAGGGAGTTGCAGCCATGGCTTTCTTCTTCCTCCTTTTTTCCTTCTTTTTGGTGTTTCGCACCTGTGATCCGCCTTCAATTCTAGCTGGGGCCGGTATATCAGGCGTACGAGCCGCATTTACAGCCGAGCCCTGGGTTTTCTGAGTAGAGGGAATTTGCGTGGAAGTTGCCGCATTTCCCGAACATGCCAGACGAGTATTTAACATTTCACCAAGTGACGTCATTAGTGATTGTTTTAGTTCCTCTATCCACTGCGGCTCAAGGGTCAAACGCTGTTTAGATACAGAGCTTGACTGCGAGGACGGTGCTAGTGGAGTGCAGTTTCTCTCAGAAAAGGCAATACGAAGGGCCTTCAGCTCTGCCTTCATGTTCTCCATTTCCTGGCGGAGACGCCCGTTGTCTGCTTGAAGCCGCCGCGTTTCCTCAGTCATTGTTCTTGTGGCGTAGGCTTCAATAATATCGCGAATCGCCGCAACCGAATCAACCATCGCTTTCTGGCACGATCCTTTTATGTTCTTGGACTTTTTAATATTGCCCAAGAGAAGCTCCACTTCTCTTACGCCCTTTTCTTTGAGTGCATCTGACGTCATGGCACAGGCAAAGTCATCAAATGACGCTGAGGCCGTTTCTTTTCTTCTTAGAAGGCGATCTTCCGGCGAAGGTCTAGAGGAACTGGCAGAGTCTTTTTGAGCTACCGCCTCCATAGCCGCAAGTCGCTCTCGGCGATATTCCTCCCTAGCCTTGCCTACGCCAATGTATTGACCGGTAGTTGGTGGTCGACCGCGCCCTTTGCGCATCGCTGGGGGTTTTGGTGTCGACCCGGTTCTTACAGTTCTATCATCGTCGGTACCTGGGTTTGATTCCCCAGTACTATATTCCGCATCAGATCGCTTGTCACTTTCAGCATTAGACGATATGTCAGATAGGATTTCCTCATCCTCCTGATTGTCATAAGACGAAACCTCCGTTCTAGAAATTTGACTGACCATTTTGACCTCTTTGGAAAGATCAATATATTTGCTATCGGTAGTCGAAGCTTCACGCTCAAGTCGAGCTTTGCTGCGAGTTCTTATAGTGCTGGTACTGCCCGCTGCAGATACCACACTCGCTGCATCATCATTCTCCACTTCCGTTTCCTTGCACCTAGAGATGCTAGAGCTAGGTTCCTCCTGGTATTCGGCTCTGTTTTGCCTCGGACTCAGAGCTACGTCCTCCACGACAGCCTCGCCAGAAATTGACGATTCTAGTCGCTCCACAACGACAACAAGATTTTTATTTGATTTATTAATTGACTCCATAACTAGTCCCACGAGAATGGGGGAAAAGGTGGTCCACCCGGGCAGAGACCCCTGTACCCGGGTAACCCTAACTACACCTCGGGGGGCGGGAGGTACCCGAGGGCGTCGCTAGTGGGCTGACTGCACTCCGCCAGCCACCCGCAATCGGGCGCCCCGACGTCACGTTACCCAACGCCGGGACTTTGAGGTTTTTTAGAGTGGTTGTCTCCACGCGGCCCCCACCGAAATGGCGGCCCCCACTCCCTGCACCACGTACAGGGTTGCGGGTTGGCCGGAGCTGATCCTAGAACCAGACACCGCCCAAGAAGAGTGATTTTTTAGAGAGGTTTTCTTCCTCGCAGCCCCCATCCCGAAGGATGACAGCCCCCGGCCCTGCACCATGTACGGGGTTACGGTATACCCCTGCTCGGCTGCCGTTACCCAGGCTACCCGGGTCAGCCAGCCGAGCCCCTCCCAGTTGTCGGATTATTAGCCACCTTCGTATACAATCCCCAAAGGGATTATATACGAAGGCGCCCAGGATGCACCGGCACGAACCCATTGTCGTTCCCACCGCACGAGTGAAGTGGGACTTACAATGAGCCGGGCACACGTGGAGGTTCTATCCGACCTTGCACCCCAACCTAACCTAACCTAACCTAACCTAACCTAACCTAACCTAACCTAACCTAACCTAACCTAACCTAACCTAACCTAACCTAACCTAACCTTTTTTTTTTTTTTTTTTTTTTTTTAAAGTGGAGAAAATGCTTTTCGCATACTCCCGCCGCTGGGAGTGGGACGGGAGTTATGTGGGACTCTCCCCTGCATACCCATCTGACGACAAAAGATCGTCAGATTGGTATGCAGGGGCCTACCCACTAAAAACTCCACTACGTCCCCTCAATCACCTTAGTGCCATTGGTTCGTCGAACCACCCATCATCGTCAGACGATAGGTCGTTCGACGGAGCAATGGCACCAGGCGGGGTCACGGGAACCCTTGCGGACACTACCGCGGCCCCGCCGGTGGAAGTCCGCCCTAGGCGGACCCGTCTATATTCTCCTATGACCGGGAATCGGAGAATAACGGAGCGTCCCGGGACATGTGGGACGCTCGGCGTCAGCGAGGGCCTGTGCAGTGCAGGGGGCGGGCCTCCCAAGCCCGGCCCCTGCGGGCCCCCGCGGGATGCGGGTGAGTCATACCCGCTTCCTGTATTGTCCAGCTGGGGGAGTCGGTCAGCTTGCTGCCGCCTCCGGCCGGTTCGACGGCGTCGGCATGGATCGGCAAGAGGGTCATTTTCCCTGAGCCGTTCGGCTGCCTCTTTTTCGGACATAACGTCCTCACAATATTCAAGCATTGCTTCCCAGGCTCTGTCACTCCTAAGCATAGCGGATATTATGCTCGGGAGCGAGAGATCCTGGCCCACTATTCTTCTTAGAATTGTGCGTTGCCTCGTCCAAGTAGGACACAGCTCCAATGTGTGTTGAGCTGTGTCTTCTGCGGCACCACACTCCTGGCACATTGGAGTTGTCTCCCGTCTCGCGATTCGGTGCAGGTACTTACCAAAACATCCATGTCCGGTAAGCACCTGCACCAAACGGTAGCTGAGGGTCCCGCGCCTGCGGTTTCTCCACTCGTCTATCACTGGCGTCAGAGCGTCCAGTGTCCTTCTGCCAACAGGTGATGTCTCCAGCTGTTGTCTCCAACGTTCCAGCAGGACCTCTTCGGCTATGCGCCGGGTGTGCACTAGTCTTTCTGCACTGGGGCGTTCTCCATTTTGTCTGGCCTCCGCTCTACAGTGATATACCTCCGCGAGGACTGTTGCTTCCAGTTCCCACGGAGGCATACCTGCCAGTGCACCAGCTACGGCGCCTGCCGTCGTTCTATAAGCCCGGATTGCGCGAGTGGTTACGATGCGCTGGGGTCTACGGAGGAGGGCTTTTGTCTCCGCGTTCAGCGATCCTGCCCAAATCGGAGCGCCGTACACCGCCATACTTCTCACCACCCCCGCGTACAGTTTCCTGCAGCTAATATTCGGTCCCCCTAGGTTGGGGAGAAGCCTGCTCAGCGCTGTAGCAGTCTTTACTAATCTGGGGGACAGCCGTTGGAAGTGTTCATTAAATTTCCAACGGCTGTCCAAGACAAGACCTAGATACTTTAGGTAGGGGCCAATAGGCACCCTTTGCTCGTTCACTGTTAGGTGGGCGTTGGCTGGTGGTCTGCCTCCGGGGCCATAGAATGTTATTGCCTCCGTTTTTGATAGAGCCACTTTCAGTCCCAGTAGCTCTATTCTCCCCACCACTAATGCAGTGCCAACTGTCGCACGTCGCATCGCCTCATCAAAATCTTGGCCTCTCACCACGACCAAAGTGTCATCTGCGTAGCAGATGACTTTCATTTTGGGTAATAACGCCCCGCGGAGTATCCAATCATACCCGAGGTTCCACAGGAGTGGTCCCAGAACTGACCCCTGTGGAACCCCGCGCTGCATGGTTTTGGAAACCATTTCGCCCTCTCTATTGATATATAGGATGCAGCGGTCTTCGAGATACTGCCCAATTAGCCGTCGCAAATATTCTGGCACGTGGTGGTAGATAAGTGCTTCCATTATGCGACCAAAGGGTAGGGAGTTGAAAGCGTTCGCTATGTCTAGCGATACGGCGACGACTATTTCTCCCTTTTTGGTGGCATCTTCGGACCATCTTTTCAGTTCGAGGACTGCATCTACGGTTGATCGGCCACGTCGGAAACCATATTGGTTATCCGATAGATTCGGTCCTTCAGTCTCGAGATGCTCTGTGAGTCTAGCTGCCAATATCCGCTCAAGCAGCTTGCCTGTTTCGTCCAAGAGGACTATTGGGCGAAACGCCGATGGGGAATCTGGCGGCCGACCCTCTTTACAAAGCAGGCAGAGTTTGCCACTTTTCCAAATTTTGGGGAATCTCCCGCACTCCAGGCAGTGGTTAAGCAGCTCCAACAGACGGTTACCTAGGTGTTTTAGGATTAGGGGAAGAATCTTCCCCGGCACACCGTCTGGCCCAGGAGCCTTACGCCACGTGTGCAAATGTTCCAAGGCATTTTGGATTTCCTCCTCAGAGATTCTGGGAAACTCGAGAGTGGTTGCTGTTCCTGCAATATAAGGGGCCATAATGGGATGCTCCTCCTCCGTCTGATCCGGGAAGAGCCCAGACACTACAGCTGTTAGAAGTGCGGGTTCAAATGTCTCCGTGGGAGGTGCCTGCTGGCGCATTTTGTTCCGCACCGAGCGGTATGGGCGCCCCCACGGATCATTGTCGAGTTGACCCACAAACTCATCCCACGCTGCGCTCTTCGCGCTGAGGATAGCGGTTTGGAGTGCTCTCGCGGCTTCGCGATAGGCTCGGTGCAGAAGTTCTTCCTCGTTTTGGGTGTGTCTACGGCGGCGGCAGCGAGTGTAGTCTCGACGAGCCCTTATACTGGCGGCGCGGAGATCCGCCAAGTCCTGTGACCACCAGTAGACACTCTTTTTACCCTTACCCGGCCTTGATCTCGGCATTGCCGAATCGCAAACTGCAGTCAATGAGGAGCGAAGGTATTCCGCTTGTGCATCCACATCTTGTCCGCCCCCATCGGGCGAGAAGCTCCAGTCAGCCACTATTGCAGCTTCCTCGGCTAGATCGACATTGAGCTTCTTGACGGCCCACCTTGGGAAATAATTGACGCCTCTGCGGAATGCACCATTGTTCCTGTTGGAGGAGTCATTGTTTCCGGCCACGCTGAACAAAATATACCTGTGATCGGAGAGGGATTCAGGCTCCACCAGCACCTTCCAATCACGAATGCGTGAGGCCATGGCAGGGGTAGCGAACGTCAGGTCCACTATCGACCCCCCCTGCCGCCTCACACATGTGAAGACCCCACCATGGTTCAGCACACATAAACCAGACGCCGCGTACCAGTCCGCAACAATAAGGCCCTTCGCGTCAGTGACGGGGGATTCCCATGCAGAGTGTTTAGCATTGAAATCCCCTCCCACGAGAACTTGCGCTGGAGATAGCCTTCCCACGGCTCCACTGAGAGCATCAAGCCAGTCTTGCATTGGAGCTACGCCTTCATTGGGAGAGAAGTAGACTCCAATGATTCCTACTCCCCCGTAAGTAGCAGCAACGTAGCCGCGGCCTCTCTCCCGGAGCAGGAGAGGAATGGAGTTGCTACCCGACGACACGACGATGGCAACAGTCCCAGCTGTATCCCCAACCCAGACTGGACTATTTGGCACCCTATATGGTTCTGCAATGATCCCAATGTCCACAGACCATTCTGCCATGTGCTGCATAAATAAATCTTGGGCAGCGATGCAGTGATTTACATTGCATTGAAGAACTTTAAGGCGCTGTCTGTTCATCTTGCATATCCATTTCCTCCGCTGCCGGGTTGTTGGCTGTAGGGGCTGGGGCTCGGGTCGATTGAGCCCCCTTTCCTTTCATCACCGGTGGTGAGCACTTCCGTCCACACATCATATGCCCGGATGGACGCCCAGCGTCTGCGCATACTGCGCACTTCGGGTTCTTGGCCGGGCAGTCTGCCACCTTATGGCCTTCCCCTCCACAGCGGAAGCACAACGAGCTTCGATCCTTCTGCGCGGGACACCTGGGGCGGGTGTGCCCCGTTCCCATGCAGCGGAAACATCGCATTGGCATGGGTTCCAGCGCCTTCACATGAGCCGAGCTCCATCCCACAAGTAGTCGGCCAGCTGTTGTAATAGTTTTGGCCGCAGATACTGGGCACCGTACTAGCATGGATCCTGTTCCTCCAGGACCAGTGTGAATAGCGCCAACCTTCACCTGGTCAGCCGTGCAATTGCCTTTGGCAGCGATCGCTGCCGCTACGTCGCCACCCTCGATCGAGTCGTCCAAACCAGTAATTCGTAGGTCAACGCACTTGGTTGGACGTGCTACGGTTGCTGCATCCTTTAAAATTGCCTTGAGCTTTCCCGCGAGCAGGTCAGCTTTAGAGCTATTCTCTGGCCCTGAAATCTCCATCAGCCTTGCTCCTGTCGCTGCCTGTTTGATTTTGACGCCTTCGATACCCAGGCTTTGCAAGTCAAGTTCTTGTCTTGCTTTGGTCATGACTTGAGCGTATGTACCACCCTTGTCTACGGCCTCCGGCAGCAGAGTCACCACTACCACAGATGTTCGTGGCGCGGTTAATTTATTTTTACGTGCCTTCTTTTTGGGCGCCGTTTTTGAAGTGCCGGTATAGCCCGCTTTGGGCCTCGTAAGTCCTTGTGCCGGTTTTGCCTGCGAGGTTGCAGGTGTTGCCTTGGGCGCAGTAGTTGCAGCCACGGCTGCTAGTTTCCTGGCGCGACGTCTTTTCTTCCGGCTCGTTTGCTCAGACCACTCTACCTCAGGTGTCTGTTCCGGGTTGGTTGGTGCCCTCGTGACTGCTGGAGCGACCTTGCCCTTTACACTTCTAGGGGGATTTTGTGTCCCCGCCGGTGTGGAGGCCGTCACATTGGCAAAAGACGGTGCTTCTCTTTTCCTGTCAGCCGCCAGGGGTGGCCGAATCGGCTTGTCGGGTAGAAGCCTGGGTTGAAGCCCTTCTATTCTTGCACTGATCATAGTGCCTACAGAGATCATGATCGATCGCTTGAGCTCCTCGATTCCCTCGCTGTTTAGTACGGGGCGTTCGTGTTGAGGGCTCCCCGAATTGATCCGTGCACATGAGCACCTCTCCGAGTTTGCTTTGCGGAGGGCCGCCATCTCTTTTCGCATTAACTCGACTTGATGGCTGAGGCGTTCATTGTTCGCTTGCAGCTGTCGAATCTGTTCCGTCGTGGTCCGGGCCGCAAGCGTTTCGACTGTCTTCCGAAGGTTATCTGAAGCGTCGATCAGGGTCCGCTGGTATGTGCCCTTCAGGTTCTTGCTGGTCCGCGCCACTCTCAGAATGGCATCGATAGTTTCAAACGCCTTTGTGCAGGTGGGATCTGACGACTGTAGGTCCTCAGCAGCATCAGTTGGTTCCTCTTCCTGTCTACCTTTCTGCGGTGGTGTAGCTCGCTGAGAGAGGCGAGCAGATCTACGCAATGGGTCGCCGTCCATGGACCAGAATTGCGATTCCGCGAGCATCCGGTCTGCTTCCGCCTCATACGCAGTTCTTTCCAACTCTCGCAATTGCTCTTTGGCCTTAGCTAAGCCGACGTGTTCTCCGGTGGTGACCAAACGTCCACCGCGTCCTGCACGAGTTTTTGCCACCTTTGGTTTGTTGGCAGAAGCTGCAGTGTCCGTCTCGGATCCAGATGATAGTCCAGTAGAGAATTCCACCGCCTCAATTGGTCTTTTCCTGGTATCTTCCGCAGCAATGCTGCTTTGAAGTGAGGGGGCGGGTGAGACACCTCTTCCTTCCTCCTCAGCCGACATCATTTCGTCCTCTGTGGCACTTGCTACAGAGGAGCGCGTGTGTTTACCTCCGTATTTAAGGCGAATCCCAGTCATGCTCTTCTGTTTAGAGCTCCCTGGGGTCTCGGGAATAGAAAATTCCCTTCCTTCTTCCGTCGAGGCGACGTAAGTTACGTCCGACTGCTCATTTGCGCCTGAGCTAGGCTCTCCGCCCTTAAGGGCACGCTCACTTCCGCCCGAGCAGGGCCCGTCTTTAACATCATTAGGGTTATTTGTTTTGGGTTTAATAGGTCTCATTTTGGTTCCCACGAGCGTGGTTGCAAATAAGAGGTCCACCCGGGCAGAGGCACCATACCCGGGCAAGCATAGGGTTATCGAAACAGAGGGGCTGCCGGTCCTCTGTTCCGTTGTCGTGTAACGACTGGACTCCCTCCAGCCATTCACCCCCTCGCCATCCGCGACAACAGACTTGGGGTTGGGGATTTTTTATTGAGGTTAACTCCTCGCAGGGTCACCCAATTAAGGGCATACCCCCCCCGGCCCCTCTCAACAAGGGGTAACGGGTTGGCCGATGGTTGGTGAGATTTCACCTGTCCGCTGCTCATGACCACCATGAGCAAACGGACCCATCGCCCCCGCTCGCACCGCCGCTACCCGGACTATCCGGGACGCCGGTCAAGCCCGAACCGCGCCGCCGCTACCCAGAGTACGTCTGGGACGCCGACCCGGAGCCTTCGACATTCGCGGAGCGAATCGGACCAGTAGGTCCACGACCAAATACGAGGAAAATCCTCGTCCCTCTTGTGACCCAAACTGCCGCTACCCGGAAAACGTCCGGGACGCCAGATGGGTCCGTCTTTTGCTGGTTTTGGTTCACGCCGGATCCGGATCCGGTAGCCCCCATATCTGGGGGCCATTCCCCAATCCACCACCCGGGGGACGCGCCCGATGGCAGTTCCAGCAACTGCACACGGGAACCTAACCTAACCTAACCTAACCTAACCTAACCTAACCTTTTTTTTTTTTTTTTGTTTTCGTAGAAAATGGCATTAGGCATTCACACCGTGTCGGGAGAACACGGTGGATATGTGGGACTCTCCTCCATGCCCCTACCCGGCCGAGTGCCCGGTAAAGGCTTGGAGGCCTACCCACTAAAAACTACGGCGTCCCAATACACAGTGGTGCGGGTCGCGGGGTCCCTTGTCGGACTCGGCCGCGGCCCGGACCAGTGTGGGTCCGCGCTCGTGGGCGGACCTCGCCTATGCTCCGTGAGGGACGGAGCAACGGGGTGAACCGTGACGCCCTGAACACCCCGCACGCCTGAGGGCCAAGTGCAATGCGACTGCCGGTCTCCCGCTCCGACAGCCGCTGGCCCCCTTTCGGTGAGGGAAGGAATAAACCACACCCCTCGACCGACCCCGACCCACACAGGACGAGACTCCCGCGCCCGCGATGATCACCCAAGAACAAGTCTCAAGAACAAGTTCCCGGGCGCCACCGCAGGCGGCGCGGTTGCCCCGCCCAGTGCGGGCCGGAGGCGGCCGAGGTGTGCTAGCGGCCTTCCCCCCCCCCACCTCATCGGAATGTGCGTCCGCGGAAGTCCCCCGGAAACAAAAGTTCCCGGAGGGCTTCCGCGGTCGCCATCCCGTCGGACCCCCTCTCGGCCACGCCGGGCGATAACGGAGAAAACTCCGGTATCACCCGTAGTTTCCGAGTGAGGCTCCTACCCTCGGGGAAGCCGTTCCCGAGGGTCCTCCTCAAGCGCATTCCGCTCGCGGGGCATTCATCCCGCGAGCCTGCGCTACTGGCCTCTTGACCCAAAGCCCTTCCCAGCGGGGAAGGGTGGGAAGAGACCCTCTCCCCCTTCGTGCGTTTTCACGTGGGGGGTGGACACCCAGGCAGAATGGGTGCCCCTTCCGCCATTTGGGGCGTCTCTAGAGGAGAAGCGGAGCTCCATCCTCTAGATGGGGATGCGGGTGGCATAACGCCGCCACCTTCTCCCCCGACGCCTGCGCCTTATGAGGGAGGAGTCTAAGTCCTCCTCCCTCCGCCTTTCGGCGGCCTCCTTCTGCGAGAGGACGTCCTCGCAGAAGGTGGCCACCCCCTCCCAGGACCCATCGCTCGTCACCATAGCTCGCGCCACGGCGGCGAGCGAGAGGTCACTCCCAATCGTCGCGACAAGATTGCCGCGCTGAGGAGACCACGCCGGACACACCTCAAGGGTGTGCTGGGCAGTGTCCTCCGCAGCGCCGCAATGATGGCACGACGGGGTCGGCTCCCTTCTAATCCGGTGCAGGTATTTACCGAAGCACCCGTGCCCGGTAAAGACCTGCGCCAGCCTGAAGGTCACCGACCCTTGGCGCCGAGCGCACCACTCCCGAAGCACCGGTCTCAGTGCCTCGAGGGTGCGCTTCCCGAATGGCGGGTCGATGAGAGACTCCTCCCACTCCCTCATCAGCCGTTCTTCGGCATCCCTCCTAGCTCGCCGGGCCTCCTCGGGTGCGGGCCTATCTCCACGCACCCGGGCCTCCACCTTTCGCAGATACACCTCCCGTAGGACACGTGCCTCCAGTTCCCACGGTGGTGTACCTGCGAGCGCGCAAGCCGCCGATCGCGACACCGTCCTGTACCCTCGTACAAGGCGGGTCGCAATCACCCTTTGGGACCGCCGGAGATCTGCCACTCCTTTGGTCCCTACGGCTTCTGCCCACACCGGGGCCCCATAGAGGGCCATGCTACGGATCACCCCTGCGTACAGTCGGCGGCACGTGGTGCCTGGGCCGCCGACGTTCGGCAGGAGCTTTCCTAGGGCCAGAGAGGCCTTCACCAACCTGGGGGCTAGCTGCTTGAAGTGCTCGCTGAAGTCCCAGCGAGCGTCCAGCAGCAGCCCCAGGTACTTGATGTGGCGAAGCACTGGTAGCCTCACCCCATCAAGCACGACCTCCCTAGCCCTCACCGGTGGGGCTCTCCTCGGGCCATGGAAGAAGATGCACTCGGTTTTATCGACCGAGACATCTAGTCCCATGGCCCGGATGCGCGCTATGGCCACCTCCGCCACCTCCTTGGCCCGGCGACGCGCCTCGAGGTAAGTCGTCCCCCTCGCGGCGATAAGTGTGTCGTCAGCGTAACACACTATCGCCGCGCGGGGGAGGATCGTCCCCCTGAGGAGCCAGTCGAACCCCATGTCCCACAGGAGCGGACCCAGAACCGCTCCCTGTGGGACACCGCACGACATGCTCCTCTCCACCAGCTCCCCGTTCGAGTCAGCGTACAGCACCACCCTATCCTGCAGGTAGTGCTCCACGATGACCCGGAGATAGGGGGGAAGCTGGTGGAACCTCAAGGCGTCCCTGATCACTTCGTACGGCAGGGAGTTGAATGCATTGCGGATGTCCAATGACACCGCAAACACTCCCTGCCCCAGCCGTTCTGCTGTGTCGATGACATCCCTCAGGGCTAGGATGGCATCGACCGTGGACCGCCCGCGCCTGAACCCGAACTGTCGCTCCGATAAGTTCGGGCCCAGGCCCTCCTCGAGGTGCTGCACTATGCGCTCGGCAATGATGCGCTCCAAACCCTTGCCGAGCTCGTCAAGCAGCACCACTGGCCTAAAGGCGGAAGGCGAATCTGCCGGACGTCCCTCCTTCCTCAGCAGGCAGAGTCTACCCCTCTTCCACTGCCTAGGGAATTCCCCCCTCTCGAGACAGAGACTGTACGTCTCGCGGAGGAACTCACCTAGGTGCTCCTGGGCAATGGGGATGACTCCGCCTGGGACTCCGTCCGGCCCTGGCGCCTTCCGCCGGCCTTTGAGGCGGTCCGTGACCAACTCCACCTCCTCCGTGGTCACCGGCTGGTACCCCGACGGCTGCTCGCGAGGGATGGGCGGGAGGACCATCCTGGGCGGGAGGATCGGCGACGTTTCGGGGAAGAGGCCCGACACCACCCTGGCCAGAAGCTCTGGCTCCAGCGTCTCCGTTGCTGGAGCCTGGCTCTTAAGCCTCCGCCTAACCATCCGGTAGGGACGGCCCCACGGGTCCCTGTCAAGTGACGACAGGAACTGGGCCCAGGCATCGTCCTTCGCCTGCCGGATGGCTAGATTGAGCCTCTTCTTGGCCTCCCTGTAGGTGGTGGTCAGGGCTTCCTCCTCGCCCTCCACCCTCCTCCGTCGCCGACGGCACCTCTGCAGCGCCCTCCGTGCCCGAACGCAGGCTGTCCTGAGCGACGCGATATGATCAGACCACCAGTATACGGCGGTCTTATCGGGTCGCCCAGTCACCTTTGGCATGGAGGCGTTGCAGATTGCCGTGAAGGCCTCTTTTAGCCTCCCCGCCCGCTCCTCAACTGTCCATCCCTCGCTTTCCTCGTCTTGCAGCCGCCAAGCCTCCACCACCGCCGCCTCCTCCGCCAGGTCCCTGTTTAGCCTGGCGAGGGCCCACCTGGGGAAACGTGATTGTGTTCCCCCCCCTGGGCGCCCGCCGGATCCACCCCTCAGGTCGGCTTCATACCTGATGTAGGGGTGGTCGGACAGGGACTCCTCCTCCGATAGGACGCGCCATCCGGAGATCTTGGGTGATAGCGATGGGGCTGCCAGGGTGACATCCACGCGGGAGCCCCCGCTGCCCCTGACGCAGGTGAAGGCGGTGCCCCTATTTAGCACCGCCAACCCCATCGCTATCACCCAATTCGCCACCACCACCCCCTTTGGATCGTTCGAGGGGTGGCCCCACGCCTGGTGTTTCGCGTTGAGGTCTCCCCCGAATAGGATTTTTCGGGGGGCCAGTCTCCGGATGACGCGTCCCATCCCATCGACCCACCGTTGGAGCTCGGTGAGGGCACGATTGGGCGAAAAATACGCCCCCACCACGGTGATGTCCCCCCAACTGACGGCTACATACCCCGACCCCCTCTCAATGAGCGAGAGGGGAGGGGAGCCGACCGCAGTTGTGGGGACGACTATCGCCACCGTCTCATCTGGCGACGAAGCCCAATTGTCCCTCTGAGGGCAACAATAGGGCTCCGAGACGATGGCTAGGTCGATGGTCCACTCCGCCAGGTGCTGCATGAGGAGGTCCTGCGCACCTGTGGAGTGGTTGACATTCGCCTGTAGTATCTTGAGAGGACCAGGCATTATTGGGCACTCTCAGATGTCTCCATGGCCGCATGGGCCGGTGCTCGCCGGACCCCAAAGGTTTTGGGGAGCGCCTTTCCTTTAACAGGCGGAGCCTTGCACGCCTTGCCCCCCATGGTGTGATTGTGGGGGCGCTTCAGTGACCGACAGAGGTGGCAACTTGGCTCCGCCTCACAGTCTCGGGCCCTGTGTCCTGCAACGCCGCACCTATAGCACAGGGCGCTGCGGTCTATTGTCGCCGGGCAGAGCGCGCCTGTGTGCCCCGGCTGGAGGCACCTAAAACATCTAAGGGTGCGGGGCTCCAGCACCCTTACGGAGACGACCGTCCACCCGACCCGGATTTTGCCATCTTTGGCGAGCACCTTGGCCGATTCTACGGGGCACCTAACGACGACCGTGCCTAGGCCGCCTGGGCCCTCCCTTATGTCGCCCACCTGGATCTGGTCGGGTGGGCATCCGGCTTTGACGGCAAGAGCGGCCTGTAGCTCTGCCGGCCCTGTAGAGTCGTCGAGGCCCGAGACTCGCATGTCCGCCATTTTAGTGGGCCTCGATATCGCCGCCATGTCGCCGAGGACTTCCTTTAATTTGGCTGCGAGACCATCAGCTTTGGTCCCGCTGCCCTCCCCTCCCACCTCGATAAGGCGCTTCCCAGACTGGGTGATCTTGATTTTTACATCTGAGATCCCGAGTTCACCCAGTCTGACCTCCTTCTTCGCCCTTTCTATGGCCCCCGCGTACGACACCCCCTTTTTAGCGGCCTCCTCCGTAATGGTGAGGACTACGGCTGCTGTTTTGGGGGCCGCTAGCTTCGGCACCGCCGGTTTGGGTTGAGCCGGTTTTGGCCCCTGTCTCTTCGCCGTCGTTTGCGTTGCCACCTTTGCGCGTTTGGCAGGGGCCTTCGTTTTGGCCACTGTTGCCCACGACGTTTTCCCTTCAGCCTGTCTCTCCGCTGAGGGTTCCGCTGTTTCAAGCGCTTCTTGCCCCTCTCTGCCTCCCCGTGCCTCTCTCCCCGCCATTGTCCTGGGGACCGTCCTCTTTTTATCGGCCGCAAGTGGTGGCCGGTGGCTCCTTTCCTGGAGGAGGCGACCGTCTTTTTCGAGTCCCTCCACTCGCGCATCGACGACCGACCTCACTGCGGCCAGTGTGTCGCGCCGGAACTCCTCTAAAAACTCGCCTAGGGTCTCCATAGTGAGTCCCTGGCCTACCCCCTGCTTCTCCATTGAGGACGCTGTTCTCCTCATCGCGGCAGCCTTCTTGGAGGTCTCTTCGAATTGGCGCCTGAGCGCCTTGTTCTCCTCCTTGAGACCTTCCATTTCTGCACGGAGGCGGTCGAGTGCCTCCTTATACTTCCTGGCCTCATTTCCAGAGTCGGGGGTCTTCTTTCCCCCTTTGGACCCGGGGGCCTTTCTCCCGGTTTTCCCCTTTTGCTTACCCTCCAGCTTGTTGGCGACCCCTCCAAGCTTCTTGACGGCCACCTCAACGCATCTTCGGTCCGCCGGGTCCATTTTGCCGGCCAACCCCATAAGGACCGTCCGCACCACCTCCTGCTGCTCTCGCAGCTCCTCCACCATTTCTCCCTCTCCTTCGGACGCCGATGTCGAATCGTCCTTGTAATAAATATTTCTAGGGTGTCTCAGCACCCTGGCGGATGTCGGACTCCCAGTTTCCGCCACGTCAATGTCAAGTTCCTCCTCGTAGGAGGCGTCTGAGTCTCTGGAAATGTCCACCCTATAATTTGTGGAAGTTCCGCTCGAGACCGGCTTGCCTGCTTTGGGGGCCTTCCCCCCCTTCGCACAACCTAACCTAACCTAACCTAACCTAACCTAACCTAACCTAACCTAACCTAACCTAACCTAACCTAACCTAACCTAACCTAACCTAACCTAACCTAACCTAACCTAACCTAACCTAATCTAACCTAACCTAACCTAACCTAACCTAACCTAACCTAACCTAACCTAACCTAACCTAACCTAACCTAACCTAACCTAACCTAACCTAACCTAACCTAACCTAACCTAACCTAACCTAACCTAACCTAACCTAACCTAACCTAACCTAACCTAACCTAACCTAACCTAACCTAACCTAACCTAACCTAACCTAACCTAACCTAACCTAACCTAACCTAACCTAACCTAACCTAACCTAACCTAACCTAACCTAACCTAACCTAACCTAACCTAACCTAACCTAACCTAACCTAACCTAACCTAACCTAACCTAACCTAACCTAACCTAACCTAACCTAACCTAACCTTTTTTTTTTTTTTTTTTTTTTTTTTTTTTTTTTTTTTTTTTTTTTTTTTTTTTTTTTTTTGTTTTCGTAGAAAATGGCATTAGGCATTCACACCGTGTCGGGAGAACACGGTGGATATGTGGGACTCTCCTCCATGCCCCTACCCGGCCGAGTGCCCGGTAAAGGCTTGGAGGCCTACCCACTAAAAACTACGGCGTCCCAATACACAGTGGAGCGGGTCGCGGGGCCCTTGGCCGGAATCGACCGCAACCCGCTCCAGTGTGGGTCCGCGCTCGTGGGCGGACCTCGCCTATGCTCCGTGAGGGACGGAGCAACGGGGTGAACCGTGACGCCCTGAACACCCCGCACGCCTGAGGGCCAAGTGCAATGCGACTGCCGGTCTCCCGCTCCGACAGCCGCTGGCCCCCTTTTGGTGAGGGAAGGAATAAACCACACCCCCCGACCGACCCCGACCCACACAGAACGAGACTCCCGCGCCCGCGATGATCACCCAAGAACAAGTTCCCGGGCGCCATCGCAGGCGGCGCGGTCGCCCCGCCCAGTGCAGGCCGGAGGCGGCCGAGGTGTGCTAACGGCCTTCCCCCCCCCACCTCATCGGGATGTGCGTCCGCGGAAGTCCCCCGGAAACAAAAGTTCCCGGAGGGCTTCCGCGGTCGCCGTCCCATCGGACCCCCTCTCGGCCACGCCGGGTGATAACGGAGAAAACTCCGGTATCACCCGTAGTTTCCGAGTGAGGCTCCTACCCTCGGGCGATGGTACCGAGGGTCCTCCTCAAGCGCTCCGCGTGCGACCCCCGCACGCGCCCGCGCTTCCGGCGTCTTCACGCCCCTCCCGCGAGGGAAGGGTGGAAGAGGCTCTCTCCCCCCCGAGCGTTTTTACGGGGGGGGTTGGGCACCCGACGGGCTGGGTGCCCCTACCTCCATGGGGTCCACCGGTGGTGGAGGGGGCTTTCCCTTCACCATCGGTGGGTCGCATCTGCGACTCCCCATGACGTGGTCGGCCGGCCGCCCGAAGGCGGCGCACACCGAGCACGTTGGCTCCCGCTTGCAGGAAGCGGCCCTGTGATCAGGCGTCCCACACCTGAAACACAGGCCGCTTCTGTCCGACACCTCAGGACATCTAGGGCTAGTGTGCCCAAGCCCCATACACTTAAAGCAGCGCATGGGGCGGGGCCCAAGCAACCTGACCTCCACGGCACTCCAACCCACACGTAGTCGTGCTCCGTCTGCTAGTATTGCCTTTGCGGCAGCCACCGGCATTCTGGCGAACGTAAATCTAAGCCCGTCACGCCCTTCCCTCAAGCCCTGCACCTTCACTGACGTCCTTGGGCATCCTGGCTTGGCTGTGATAGCCGTCATCACCTCATCCTCCTCAACGGAGTCATCGATGCCCGTTAGCCGCAAGTCCGCGGTTCTTTCGGGTCTTCCAATCCTGGCCATGTCGCCTATGGTGTCCTGCAGGCGTCTCGCCAGCTCGTCCGCCTTATCCCCGTTCTTCTCAGCTATATGAAGAATTCGGGCGCCAGTCTGAGTTTCTCTCATCCTGATACCATCCTCCAGGCCCAGGTCAGGGAGGGAAAGTGCCGCTTTTGCCCTCTTCAATATGTGGGCATATGTTGCCCCACTCTCCATCGCCTCTCGCTTCAGCGTGATGCTGACCGCCGTGGTCCGTGGGGGGACCAACTTGGCCTTTCTCCTTTTCCCTCTTTGCTCATGTGGTGCGGGAGTCGTCACAGGTGCCACGGTCTTCTTCTCTGCAGCTTGCCTAGTTGCCCTTCTTTGCTTCCTGCCTAAAGCCTCTGTCCAGGCTTCATCCTGTTTGGGCGGTGGGGGGTCTGCCGTTTGTTCAGCGTGCATTGAACCCGTCGTTCTAGCCTCCGTCACCAGTGGCCCGCTCTTTGGTTTTGGTAAGGGGGCGCTCTGCCTCTCCCAAGCCGTCAGCCGCTCTGCTACCACCTGCCTTACTGCTTGAAGCAACTTTTCTTCGTTGGCCGTCAGCCGCTCATCGACCGCCAGGCGGACTGCCTGTAATAGGTCTTCCTTGCTTTGAGACCCTTCCTCAATGGGCTTCGGGGGAGGGGCCTTTGCCGCCTCCGCCGCCTCCGCCTTCAGCTTCTGGACATCCTTGGTCAGAGTCTGAACCGTGGCGATAAGCTGCCGGTTCACACTGAGCAGCTCCCTCATGTTCTTCCCTTCACGGGTGAGGGCCTCCCTGGCAAGATCTGCCATGCCTTGCATGGCCTTCACCAGTCCGTCCAAACGTGCTTCGAGGTATTTACGGGCATCGGGATCCAGCCCGCACTCCTCGACCTTCAATTGGTCCGCTATGCTACGCGCGTTCCAGTCAGCATCGCAGCGTAACCACTTCCACGCCGACCGATCTTCTTCCTTGACGGATTTGAGGCCCAAAAACCTCTCCTCCGCCGCCTCATCCTCCTCCTGCTCCTCTGACTCCTCGTCTGAGCAGCTCTCTTCCGTCTCTTCTTCGGACATGGCTTCCTGAGGAGGCTGTTCCTTCCGGGTAGGGGGAAACCTCAGTGTTACCACCTTTGCGTCCTTCGGTGCGGATAAAATGGGAGAGCGCTCCCTGTCCGTCTCACCCTCCTTCGGGGGTGTCGTCTTCTTCTGCGCACTGTTTTGCCCCGGACCCTGTGCTCTGTCCCTACTTTCTCCACCAGAAACTGGTTTTGAACCTCTTCCTTTATTTTTCTTATTTTTAGTTGTTGAAATCATTGTGGACCCACGAGAATGGGAGAAATACGACGTCCACCCGGGCAGAGATCCCTGTACCCGGGTAACCCTTCTTACGCCTGGGGGGTCGGGAGGTACCCCAGGGCGACCGCTAATGGGCCGACTGCGCTCCGCCGGCCACCTCCTAGAGGCGCCCCGACACCACGAATCCCAGTGCCGGGACTTTGAAGATTTTTTATAGTGGTTTTCTCCACGCGGCCCCCACCGAAGTGGCGGCCCCCGCTCCCGCACCACGTACGAGGTTACGGTTGGGCCGGAACCGATCCTCGGATCGGAACACGCCCCGCCTTGCCCGCTGACGCGAGCTGGGCCCGAAGGCCCCCTCGGGTGATTTTTTAAAGGGGTTGTCTTCCCCGCGGCCCCCACCAGAAGGTGGCGGCCCTCGGCCCTGCACTACGTACAGGGTTACGAGCTCCTTCGACGACACCAGACAGAACTGGCATCGCCTAAACTCCCCTAACTCGGCTACCGCTACCCGGGATACCCAGGACGCCAGCCGAGCTCCCCCCCTGCTGGTTTTGGTCCGCGCCGGCTAAGCCAGTGGCCCCCATATCTGGAGGCCCCCCTATCCGCCACCCGGGGGACGCGCCCGATGGCAGTTCCAGCAACTGCACACGGGAACCTAACCTAACCTAACCTAACCTAACCTAACCTAACCTAACCTAACCTAACCTAACCTAACCTAACCTAACCTAACCTAACCTAACCTAACCTAACCTAACCTAACCTAACCTAACCTAACCTAACCTAACCTAACCTAACCTAACCTAACCTAACCTAACCTAACCTAACCTAACCTAACCTAACCTAACCTAACCTAACCTAACCTAACCTAACCTAACCTAACCTAACCTAACCTAACCTAACCTAACCTAACCTAACCTAACCTAACCTAACCTAACCTAACCTAACCGAGCCGACCCAAAAATTTTCAAATCTCCATAACTTTTCCAACTCTTGTCCGATTTTCTTCGTGTTACCCATTATAGATTCCTGAGCCCCTAAGGCATCTTTTGAGCATTTTTAATTACAAATCTACTTATTAGTTTTTGCAAAATAAGCATTTTTTCAAAATTTTCGTAAAAATAGACGTAAATTTCACCATTTTTTAGTTCTAACTTTTTTCGGTTTCAACCGATTTTCATTTTTGTTACATTTTCTTATAGAACTCGTTGAATACTAACTTTTTTCTAGATAGAATTTTCCCATATCTCTAATACTTTCCCCAAAATAAATTCCTGAAATTCACTCAAAAAACACCCATTTTCAACAAAACAGAAAAGCTTATATTTTCTAAAGTACTAGAGATATCTTCAATCTGTTTGAACTAATAGCTAAAACTCCACTAGCACTACATAATATTATTGCACCAAGTAATTCTGTTCATAAATAAACTTTTTATTGTACTTCAAAATTTCCAAATTTTGATAAAATTATTAAAATTTTTAAACTATTATATTTCTGCCAAATTTCAATATTTTCTTAATATTATTTTTTCCTTAAATATCATTCATTAAAGCCTCGAAACGGTTTTTGAATTAACTCGCTAAAGCTAATACCTGATCTTTCAAAAATATTTGAAATTTCAGAAAATAAAAATTATAAAAAAAAAATACTTCCACTTAAAATTTCAAAAATATTCTTAAACATATATATTCTTCTTAAAAACCTCTACAAAATAAATAAATAAAATCACTCAGATTTCACATTTTTATACAATAAATATCGCATGCAAAAAAGGAAATCAACAAAATTAACTTTTCCGGATCTGTCCTCCCCAACCATGAGGAAGATCAACACACGCTCCGGCGTAAAAGCTAAAAAGAAACCGGATTCCCCAATACCATCCACATCTAAAAATAAACAACCCACCACCACCAAAACAACTAAAGTAAAACAATCTACACCTCAAGGTTATCTTACCGAATCCGGCTCCTCTGAGGCCTCCTCACACTCTAACTCTGTAGAATCCGTAAACACACTCGTCGACCAATACATGGAAGACGACTACCTTTCAACCAATTTAATCTTAACTGAAGAAACGGAAGAAACCGAAGAAACAGTAGAATCTGAAGAATTTGAATATCCTGGCATAGTTACAATAGGCTTAACACAAACATGCGACTCCATAATGGAAATAGTTAACACCCCTGACTACCTAAGAAATAAAGAAAATGTCATCAAAATTAAAGACTTAGCTAACAAAATTATAAACTACCTTACACCAAATAAAACAGAAAACACCCAAACCAATGAAACCCCCAAGCACGAATGTAAATTTGACTACAATACATTAAAACAACTCATAAAAGACACAATTAAAGAAGAAATGACAACAATAAAATCTCAACCACCACCAAACACCAAATCATACGCTGCAATCACCAAAACACAAAACAATTCATCCGAACCTACAATAAATAAACCAAGTCTCAAAACAAGCAAACCAGCAATCATTGTAACCATACCCACCGCACAGAACCGACAAGAAGCAACCACAAAATGGACACAAAGTTATTCCTTCCGAAATGTGCCTTACGCACCCACAAAATTCCAGGCAATCACCACCAACAAAGTAAAAGTGGAATTTGAAAAAGACTCCCAATGCCAAGAAACTCTTAATAACCTAAAAACCAATAAAAATGTAACCGCAGAAATGGCTCGACTCCTACAGCCGATGTTCATCATAAAAGGCATACCGAAAGATATCCCATTTGACCAACTAAAAGACATCATCTTATCTCAAAACACCCAAATACAAACTACACTTAACAAACCCGGCGAAGAATTAACAGCATGTTTAGCGAAGAAAAACAAAAATGACAACCTTTATAACGCCATCTTCCGCGCCACCCCTGAAGTCTGGAGAAACACCATCTCCTTAGAACGCATAAACCTGGACCATCGCCGAATTCACGTAGCTGAACATGCTCCACTCCTCCAATGTTTTAAGTGTCAGAGGTTTGGCCATACGGGCAAACACTGCACAAGTAACCAAATCTTCTGTAGTCACTGCGCCAGCAGTGACCACGCATACAAAGAATGCCCACATAAAACCAAAATAGAAATAGCCAAATGCATAAACTGCACAAACATAAATTTAAAAAATAAAGATGAAAAACTCAACCAAAACCACTCCTCCACCTCCAACCTGTGCCCAATAAGAAACGGTTACCTGTCAAAATTAGAAGATAGGATAAACTATGGCACAAAATAAACAAAATAAATATAAATCAAACTACCAACAGCAACAATTACAACATAAATAAATTACTTAAATACAAACCATTAAATAAAACAATTAACATTGAAATATCAAATAAACATAAATAATGATCTATCCGAAACAAATGCATAATATAATTTGCAAAAATGTCACATAGAAATAAACAAAATAACTTCACCTATTAAAAACAAATGCGGAGAAACTCGCCTGTACACCGTAAGCAGGGGGCAATCCGTAACCTAAACGGATTTAAAAAAAAAAAAAAAAAAAAACCTAACCTAACCTAACCTAACCTAACCTAACCTAACCTAACCTAACCTAACCTAACCTAACCTAACCTAACCTAACCTAACCTAACCTAACCTAACCTAACCAAAAAAAAACAATAAATATTAAAACACAAATGTAAATAAAATCCACCACATATAAAAACAATTAAGATATAATTCGCTTGTACACCGAAAGCAAGGAATTGTATCTGTAACCTAAATACGGATACCAAAAAAAAAAAAAAAAAAAAAAAAAAAACCTAACCTAACCTAACCTAACCTAACCTAACCTAACCTAACCTAACCTAACCTAACCTAACCTAACCTAACCTAACCTAACCTAACCTAACCTAACCTAACCTAACCTAACCTAACCTAACCTAACCTAACCTAACCCTCTCGTTATTTTTAATTGTTTATCTTGTAATTATTAAAATCTTTCACTGTCCTAATATTAAACTAGTGTTTGTTTATAGTTTATAGTGCAACGCTTCATTCTAGGCATAAAATTCGTCCTTAGGTTTAGTTTTTAGGCTCTAAATGTCTTCTAATATATAAAAATTAAGTTAACTTTATAAGTACTGACTCCATTATGGCGTTCGTTGCTCGCTCGCCACCACCCAAATCAAGGCTACGGGCCACCACTCGCCAACAAAGTGATGCCGCTACTACCATACGTCCTGATTCTGAGGATGATGCATCACAAAGTGGCAACAACATGCCTCTATTCACTCCAACATCCCTGAGCCTCAGATACCCTGAGGACTCACCTGTACATTGTCCCTTCTCTAGCCCCAACTCTTTTGACGGCCTTCGAGCTCTTGATGTCGATAGGGAGGGTTCTTACACCAGCATACCTTCCTCAGCTATTCAGCCTCCTCCGGACACACAACGACCTCCGGATTTTCACTCCACCATTTCTATTACCGACATGGGGACCTCTCAACAGAAGAAGAAGCCCAAACCCAAACCTGCTGCAGTTCAATACTTCCCTGATCCACCAAGCGAAGTCGATCTCGACGGCTGCTTTTCTACACCCGCCAATCCTTCCAATCTGGAGGAGATGGTTGGTAATATATCAACGCTTCTCAAGGGCATTTGCTGGCGCATCGACCACGCAAAAAAAGGCCTTACTAAGACCCAAAAGGAGTGGATCAAGAAGGCCGCGCAGACCTCCGATGAGTATTTGGGAAATTTACTCAGGTCTCATCCTTCCAAGAGCGTCACGGCCGCACCCTCTTCCACTCATATGGATAGCCCATCCACCGTAACTGGAAATAGCGCATCCACGGTAAAATCCAATGAACAAGGCGCAACTCTAAGTAGCCATCTTACCTCAGTCATTGAGCGCGCCGTATCTAAGGCTGTCCGCTCAGAGCTCTCTAAGATGGCTCCAACCTCACTCCCTGCCACATCCACATCTACCAGGACTTATGCACAGATGGCTGCGGGACCATCTTCCCTGAACCTTCCCACAAGCACGCGCCACACACAGGCCTTGACCTTAGCCAACCGAGAACAAGTCACTCGTGCGGCGATCATCATCTCCTGCGGCAAGGAGGCTCCTACTAGAGAGGACGCAATCAAGGTCCTCGACAAACATCTTCGCAATAATAATAACCCCAGAATAGGCGTTTCTAACATAAGAAAGCTATCAAAAGGGAAGTTCCGCATCGAACTCGATAAAAAGGAGGACGTTGCAACAGCCATCCAGCTCATCAATCAAGATCAATCGGGCGCAAGGGCGGAACCCGAGAGGAAAATATTCCCACGAGTTATTCTCAAGGGCATCAGCAAAGATGTCCCCAAAGATGACCTCACCACCATTCTCATCCAAGATAATGACGAGCTTTCACAACTAAAAGTTGGCACCGACCTTAAGCTGTTGTTTGTCAGCTCGAACCGCAACCCCAATCTTTACAATGCCGTGCTGGGAGTGTCTCCCACCGCATGGCAAGCCCTCAAAGACATCCCCCGGGTGCGAACGCAGTACCAGCGAGTACACCTGGAGGAGTTCTCCCCCTTTGTCCAGTGCCGCAAGTGCGCTCAATTTGGACACTCTCCGCTAAAATGCTCCGCCCCAGCTGTGTGCGCCCACTGCGGGAAGGCGGGCCACGACGAACCCAACTGCGACGACAAAAAAAGGTCCTTGAAACCGACATGCACTAGCTGCGTTAACTATAACGCTAGATTTAAACTGAGCCGTACTACTGACCACTCCATATTCTCACCTAGTTGCCCCAGAGTTTCAGCAATGAAAAATAAAATAATAAGTAAAATAGATTATGGCACCCAACAGTAATTTCCCTCTTAAATTCCTTCAATGTAACATCGACCGATCTATATCAGGCTCTAAGGAGTTCCTTAGGGAATTCTGTAAAAACCCTAATCAAATAGGCTTAATATCTGAACCCTATACCGGCTCAGACAATTTCGTGAAAAATATACAGGATACTTACGTATTCCAAAAGACTGCTTCTGGCAGAATCGTTAAAGCCGCTATAATTATAAATAGAAACTTGTGCGAGAAGTTGGGCGCAATTTTTCTCCCACAGTATTCTACTCCTAACCTCGCGGTTGTCAAAATTTCAGTTAACCATCGCCAGTTGCTCATTATTTCTGTTTACCTCGAACCAAGAAATGACACTTACGACACCCTCAATAGGTTATCCACTGCTTTACAGGAGTTAAATGGCTCACAAACCCTTTGCATCGTGGGGGGTGACTTTAATGGTTGGCATCCCACATGGGATCCTTTGGATCGCTTTAATCCCAGAGGCATCTTGGTCTCTGACCTCATTCAGGAAAACGACCTGCATTGTTGCAACACTGGCGATGTGCCAACTTTTGAAGCCGTTTCCCACGGAATCTACCGACCTTCATACATTGACATCACCATGGTCTCCCAGGACATGGCCAATCGCATCACTAATTGGCATGTTGACCAGAGTGCTATGCTCTCTACTCAACACAAGCTCATCCGATTCACTCTGGACACTGGTGTCTCCTCCCTTCCGTATACCCCTACCACCTCTACATACCGCTACGAAATAACTAAAGACGCGAACTGGATTCACTTTAGGGAAGATTTGTCTCTGCGTATACGAGATGCCGGATTCTTAGACGTGAATTTTGAGTCACTTAGCTCCTACGACCTGGACAACTTAGTCCTAGATTTGACAGCATGCGTAAACGAGGCGGCAGCTGCCTCCTTCCCTACCCGTGGTAATAACATCTCACCCAAAGCTCGTGCTGCGTGGTGGACCGACAGACTGACTGCCATGAAACAAGAAGTCAATGAAGCTCGCCGCAACGCGATCAGGGCTAGAAGCAGCGGTTCCCCGCTAGACGAGTGCAAACGACTCGCTGAATCACATCAAAGGAAAAAGGAGGAATACTCAGAAGCAATCAGAATGGAGTCCACTAAGAACTTTAGGGAGTTCTGCGAGCTCCAGACTGGAGAGAACGTCTGGACTATGACCAATCGTCTTCTCCGATCTGGGGCCCCCAACAAGCCTCCGGCAGCCATCCTTACAGATGATCAACGATACACGTCAGACAACCAGATGACTGCTGACGCTCTTCTCACCCACTTTTTCCCGGCTGATCCACCCGCAACGGACTCACCTACACAAGCCCAGATTCGCGCCTCAAGCTCCAACGCTCCTGACACGCCCGATGATCTCCCCTTCACCGAAGAGGAAGTACTTGAGGTTGTGCGGGACATGTCGCCCAAAAAGGCACCAGGATTAGATGGCCTGACAGCCGACATTTGCTCAAATGTGACTAGGAACTTTCCCACGCTCATCACGAACATTATGAACTGCTGTCTTAGGTTGGGTCACTTCCCACGGCCGTGGAAAAGCGCGGTAGTGAAAATTATACCCAAACCGGGCTTAGAAGACAGCAGCTCTCTTAAGAATCATCGCCCAATAGGACTTATTTCAGTCTTCGGGAAAATGCTGGAGAAGCTCTTCATCGGCCGAATTGTCCACCATCAAGCCATCACCGGAACACTTAACTGCAAGCAATATGGCTTTCGCAGACATACATCAACTGCGCATGCTCTTAACGAAGCCGTTAATCAAATTAAATCAGCCGGCTCTGCCGGCTTACTATGCACAGCCATATCCTTAGACATACAAGCTGCCTTCAACCGTGCCTGGTGGCCTGCAATTTTAGATAGACTAAGAAAAATACAATGCCCATCTAACATTTACAAAATAGTTAAAAATTACTTTGAGAACCGCAGCGTATTACTCTCATATGCGGGCGCCAGTGCCACGAAAGGAATGGAAAGGGGTTGCGTGCAGGGTTCTGCGTGCGGCCCGGCTCTCTGGAATTTGCTGCTCGATGATCTCTTGGAGCAGCCTCTTCCAGAGGGCTGCCACATGCAGGCTTACGCGGATGACGTCCTCTTAGTTGTTGCAGCCAAAGACCCGGTGACACTGCAAAATACTGCCAACCGAGCTCTGGGAATCATCACATCCTGGGGCCATAACGTCAAGCTTTCATTTGGCCCAGACAAAACTAAAGCCTTGGCATTTTCTAATAGAGCAGCCTTGGCCAAACTTAACATGAGCAACACCTCCATTCCGTTCTCCAGGGAATTTAAGCTTTTAGGCGTTATTATAGATGATCGCCTTAGATTCTCTAATCACGCCAAATACATAATCGGTAAAATAACCAAACTGTTTAACAGGCTTTGCCTCTTTGTACGTCCCTCATGGGGCGCTCACCCTGAGAACATTGACTCCATATACCGGTATGTTATCGTTCCTACCGTAACATACGCAGCTGGTATATGGGGTCACATTGCCAAACAAGCGAACATTAAAAATATGCTGGCTTCGGCACAAAGAGGATTTGCTATCAAGGCAATCAGAGGGTACCGCACTATCTCAACCTGCGCAGCTCTTGCTCTTGCCAGATTTCTCCCACTCGACTTGGAGATCCTCCGAACAAGGGAAGTCGAGAGGTCCCGTCTTACAAACACTTCCACATACCTACCCTCCGACATTCCACTGGAAACCCCTGTCCCTCTCTCAAGATTGTTGCATCCCTCCAAGCGTGTCTCGGTTACCTTTGATCTCACACCAACGCAAGAGCGCATCGACATGGCCTGCACTTCAAATAGTATACAAATATTTACAGATGGCAGCAAACTAGAAAACGAATCAGTAGGCGCTGCCCTGGTGTGTATCGACCCTGACCGCCAAGATTCCCGCCGCGTAACCACCCGCAAATTTAAGCTCCACTCGGCTTGCACAGTCTTCCAGGCCGAGCTTTATGCTATTTGGAGAGCGTGCCAGTTAGCAGCTGAGAGGGGCTACTCTCATACACTTATCCTTTCCGATTCCCGCTCATCACTCGAGGCTCTGGGCCAACGCAGCAGCTCAGACCCTCTGGTGAACGCAATCCACAAAGTCATCGAGGAACACCTACCGCACGGAACTTTTAAGTTCTGCTGGGTAAAGGGACACGCGGGAATCGTCGGCAACTGCCTAGCAGACCAAGCTGCCGGGGCTGCAGCCTCCGCTCACACTAGAGCTGCTTACCATCACTTCCCTATCTCCTATCCTAAAAAGATATCCCGCTCCCAAGCCTACGTCGCATGGGCTAATAGATACACCCAATCTTCACAGGGATCGCACACCAGATCTCTCCTTCCTTCAATCGGACTCATTAGTGAGCTCCATTCCATAGTTCCGCCAACATTTTATCTTACACAATATTTAACGGGCCATGGTGCCCACAAATCCTACCTTCTTCGTTTCCACATCACCACCGATGACTATTGCCCATGCGACAACTCAACATCCCAGACACCTAAACACCTTATTGAGGAGTGCCCGCGATTCGCCACTGGCAGACACAACTACCTGTCCCAATGCCGCAACTTCAAAGGTTGTCCCTACTCTTTCTCGGACATCATTGCCAAGCCTTCACTAACTAAAGCCTTTTGTGCTTTCGTACACAACACTTTCTCTCAATTGAAGGCATTCAATGCCTCTTGATCCGAAGGATCTGCGAGACCTGCAATAGAACTTAAATATGTAAATAGTTAGGGAAAAAAAAAAAAAAAAAAAAAAAAAAAAAAAAAAAAAAAAAAAAAAAAAAAAAAAAAAAAAAAAAAAAAAAAACCTACCTTAGTTCTTAACAATTGCACTTTCGCAAACAATTTAAGTTGGTAAATTTCAACTATTATCAATGGTCCTTTATCTTTGGGCCAATCATCTATATTTTCTTCCTTCCCTTTCCTCACTTTACTGTTAGTCTATTTTCCACATCTTAAGTAATCTGTCCTCTACTCTCTTCCCCCCCCCAAGACTCCCTCACCCAAACATGTATGGAAAAGCATGCAAGGGGAGGGTTTCTGGAACAACCTATCATCATCAAATATTTATAAACTCCTCTCGCAACCATTAAATGAAAAGTAAAGAAATGCATAAATCAAATCCTTAAAAACGAAAACTAAGTATAAAAAAAAAAAAAAAAAACCTAACCTAACCTAACCTAACCTAACCTAACCTAACCTAACCTAACCTAACCTAACCTAACCTAACCTAACCTAACCTAACCTAACCTAACCTAACCTAACCTAACCTAACCTAACCTAACCTAACCTAACCTAACCTAACCTAACCTAACCTAACCTAACCTAACCTAACCTAACCTAACCTAACCTAACCTAACCTAACCTAACCTAACCTAACCTAACCTAACCTAACCTAACCAACAGTCGTCGTCCAGAGCTCGTGGAGAACGCGCGCGTCCACTTGAGCTCCGCTCCCATCCGTCATCGTTACCGGTCGTGACCGTTACCGTGACCGTGACCGTGACCGTGACCGTGACCGGGACCGTGACCGTGACCGGTCCTTGCCGTGACCGGACCGTGACCGTGACCGTGACCGGTCCTCACCGTGACCGGTCCTTACCGTGACCGTGACCGAGTTTTTGGATGCAGTGAGCGTACTTTTTGTGATTATCTGTGTGTTGTCGTGACCGTGACCGTTACCGTGACCGTGACCGTGACCGTGACCGGTCCTGACCGTGACCGTGACCGGGTCCAAACACTTGTGAACAACGATCAGTGATAACCGGGACCGTGACCGTGACCGTGACCGGTCCTTACCGTGACCGTGACCGAGTTTTTGGATGCAGTGAGTGTACTTTTTGTGATTTTCTGTGTTGTCGTGACCGTGACCGTTACCGTGACCGTGACCGTGACCGGTCCTGACTGTGACCGTGACCGGGTCCAGGCACTTGTGAACAACGATCAGTGATAACCGTGACCGTGACCGTGACCGGTCCTTACCGTGACCGTGACCGTGACCGGTCCTTACCGTGACCGTGACCGGTCCTTACCGTGACCGTGACCGTGACCGGTCCTTACAGTGACCACCGTGACCGTGACCGTGACCGTGACCGGTCCTGTCTGTGACCGTGACCGGGTCCGGTCTCTTGTGAACAACGCAAACAACGATCAGTGATTGGACCGTGATCGTGACCGGCCCCTGCCGTGTCTGTGACCGGTCCTGACCGCGACCGAAACCGGTCTCTACCGTGACCGAGCCCTTGGACATATGGTTACCGTGAGTGTACTTTGTTATTACCAGTGTTTGTCCTGACTGTGACCGTGACCGTGACCGTTACCGTGACCAGTACCGTGACCGTGACCGTGACCGTTACCGTTACCGTGACCGTTACCGTGACCGTTACCGTGACCGTTGCCGTGACCGTTACCGTGACCGTTACCGTGACCGTTACCGTGACCGTTACCGTGACCGTTACCGTGACCGTTACCGTGACCGTTACCGTGACCGTTACCGTGACCGTTACCGTGACCGTGACCGTGACCGTGACCGTGACCGTGACCGGTGCCGTGACCGTGACCGGTACCGTGACCGTGACCGGTGCCGTGACCGTGACCGTGACCGTTACCGTTACCGTGACCGTTACCGTGACCGTTACCGTGACCGTTGCCGTGACCGTTACCGTGACCGTTACCGTGACCGTTACCGTGACCGTTACCGTGACCGTTACCGTGACCGTTACCGTGACCGTTACCGTGACCGTTACCGTGACCGTTACCGTGACCGTTACCGTGACCGTTACCGTGACCGTGACCGTTACCGTTACCGTGACCGTGACCGTGACCGTGACCGTGACCGTGACCGTGACCGGTGCCGTGACCGTGACCGGTACCGTGACCGTGACCGGTGCCGTGACCGTGACCGTGACCGTGACCGTGACCGTGACCGTGACCGTGACCGTGACCGTGACCGTGACCGTGACCGTGACCGGGACCGTGACCGTGACCGTGACCGTGACCGTGACTGTAACTGTGACCGTGACCGTGTCCATACTCCTGTGAACAACTATCAGTGAATTAATCGTAACTGTGACCGAACACCTGTACATATTTTGGATACATCCTTGCCGAGACCGGTCCTGACCGAGACAGTGACCAAGTCCAAACTCTTGAAAACAACGATCAGTGAATTGGCTGTGGCCGTGACCGATCACCTGTACTTTTGTGGATACGTACCAATACTTGTACATTATTAAAATGACGACTCAATCTCCTGTAGGCAAGTGCCTTACACCTCTTGAAACATCACAAGAAAATAGCGCTGTAGCTGCGACACCAAAAGCTCGTAAGGATCTCACAGAAGTCATATTGAGATCAGAACCTGAGCTAAGTCAGTTCTCGAGATCGGCACAAAATCTATTTGACGAGGCAATGGCCTGCGTTAACGCATCAGGAAACCTAAAGAAAAACTATAGAAATCAAATCGCCACCAGCCTGGAGGGAATGCTGGAGATGATTAAGAAGTTAGAAAAAGGGCATAAAATCCAAAATATAACCAGACACACAGAGAAAAATGAAACTAAAAATACAGAAAATATAATTCTACAAGAAGTAAAAGAAATAAAAAAGATTCTCCTTGAAGAAAGGAAGTCCTACGCTGAAATAGTGGCCACTACAAAAGCCCCGAAATATGAGGCACCAAAACCGGTGCCTACGGAGCAAACCAGCGCGCCCCAACACAGCGTGATAATCTCATCAGAGAACACCAGTGATACAAGCGAAGTGGTTCTGAACAAAATACGCACGGCAATCGATGCAAAAAACAGCGGGCTTCACGTGGACAGAATTAGGAAAGCAAAGAATCAAAAAGTCGTAATAAGCTGCGGGAATAAAAGTGACGTCGACGATATAACTAAAAAGATCCAAAACGGCTGTAAGGAATTAAAAGTAGAAGCCGCCAAAAATAAGGATCCTTTAGTCATTATTAAAGATGTACTGTCCTACAACACCGACGACGATATAATAAGCGCAATCATAAAACAGAACGCGCACATTACTGAAGGCATCCGAGAGGAGGACTTCCGCGCAGTGGTAAAATACCGTCGCAGGGCACGAAACCCCCACGAAAACCATGTGATCCTGCAGGTTTCACCAAAAGTGTGGGGAAATATGACTACCTCTGGGAAGGTATACATAGATATACAAAAGAGAGTTGTCCAAGATCAATCCCCGGTGATCCAGTGCACCAAATGCCTAGGCTTTGGCCACGGCCGGAGAATGTGCAAAGAGGAAAAAGACCTCTGCTCGCACTGCGGTGGAGCTCATCTCAGGGCAGATTGCCAAGAACACAGAGAAGGTGAAGAGCCAACCTGCAAAAACTGCACAGACGCAAAAATAGGAAACGCAAACCACAACGCATTCGACAACACATGCCCAGTCCGCCGCAAGTGGGATGGAATAGCACGGCTGAGTATATGTTATTGCTAAGGTTGTCACAGGGAATAACCACGCGGACACAATCCAAAAAATCAGCACTCAACACCACATAATTCAGGCAAACTTACAAAGAAGCAAAATAGCAACTGATGACTTAATAAATGAAGCCATATATAGAAAAGCAAGTATCGCGCTCGTCCAAGAACCATATGTCGGCTCAACAGGAGAGATGAAACAGTACACAGGCACAAGAATTATACAAAAAACCCAAAATAGAAACAAACCAGTAAAATCAGCAATAGCTATATTCAATAACAATTTAAATATTACAATAAACCCTAAACTACAAACAGAAAATATAACAACTTTAATCTTAACCGACCAAAATAACAAAATAGCTCTTGTGTCTATATATTTTGAATCCGACATAGATATAAATATTCAACTAGCAGAACTTACCAATATCCTGGAACAACTGGACGACAGCAGCAGAAGGGTGCTGATCGGTGGAGATGTCAACGCGTGGAGTACCTGGTGGGGTAGTGCGTCAGAAGATCACCGCGGAGCAGAGATGGCAGCATATCTGGAAGAGAAACAAATGCACATATTAAATGAAGGAGATGAACCTACATTCGAAACCGTTAGAGGAGGGAGAACATACACAAGTAGAGTAGATATAACGGCATGTACAGAGCAGCTGATACCAAAAATTAACCACTGGAGGGTAGACAAAACAGTAACAAACTCCGACCATAATGCCGTTGTATACGCTCTTACTTTAAGGGAAAGTGCAATTACTAAAAACAGAACTACGCGCATTTATAAAACAAAAGCAGCGAAATGGGAAATTTTCGAAAAAGAATTCCAAAAAGAATTAGAAAAAACCTCTCTAACCGTAGAAAATATAAAAAACATAAACCAAATAGAAGAAATAGAAAATCAAATAGAAAGTTATACAAACTGCATAAAAATAGCATGCGAAAACTCCATACCTCAAATAAGAAAAGCCATAAAAAGTAAACAACTGCCGTGGTGGAATGATGAACTACTCCAACTTAAAAGAGACATGACAACAAAGAAGAGACGCATAAGATGCGCAGCAGAGATAAGAAAATCAAAAGTAATAAAAGAATACCTAGAAGCAAAAGAAAAATATGAAAAAGAAGTAAATACAGCACAAACAACAAGCTGGAAAGAATTCTGTACAAAACAAGAAAAAGAAAATATGTGGCAAAGCATCTACAGGATTATAAAAAATACGTCAAGACGCCAAGAAGAAACTCTATTAGTGAGGGAAGGAAAAGCGCTAAATGCAGAAAAATCAGCCCAATGGATGGCGGAAACTTTCTTCCCTGAAGATAAAATAGAAAACGACGAAGATTATCACACACAAATAAGAAAAAACGCAGACATAATGAACAAAACAACAATAGAACAAGAAATAGATCCGCCATTCACAGCCCATGAATTAGAACAGGTCATGAAAACATTCAACCCAACAAAAGCTCCAGGTAGCGATGGACTCACATCAGATATCTGTTCCAAAGCTATAAGAGTAAATGTCAACCTCTTCTTGACAATAATCAACAAGTGCTTAGAACTAGAATACTTCCCATCAGAATGGAAAAAAGCCACGATAATTGTCTTACGTAAACCTGGGAAAACTGACTTCACGCAGCCCAAATCCTTTCGCCCGATAGGTCTTCTATCTGTACTCGGCAAAATTTATGAGAAGCTAGTAATAGGTCGCATAAGACATCACATTCTACCGAAGATGAACACAAAACAATATGGGTTTGTTCCCCAACGAAGCACAGAAGACTCCCTATATGATCTAATGGAACTAGTAAAACAAAAACTAACACAAAAACAAATAATAACCATCGTATCCTTAGACATAGAGGGAGCATTCGATGCAGCGTGGTGGCCTATAATAAAATGCAGACTGGCAGAGAAAGGATGCCCAATAAACCTAAGAAGAACAATAGATAGTTACTTCGAGAATAGAGAGATTGCTTTACGATACGCGGAAGAAGAATACAAAGCCAAAACAACACAAGGATGTATTCAGGGATCAATAGGAGGTCCCACATTCTGGAACCTCTTATTAAACCCACTACTGGACGAATTAGAAGAAAAAGAAATAACTTGCCAAGCATTCGCAGATGATATAGTATTACTTTTCTCCGGTAAAGATGCAGCACAAATAGAAAGTCAGGCAAATCAAGCATTAAACTACGTACATAATTGGGGTAAGACAAATAGACTAAAATTTGCACCACAGAAAACACAAAGCATAACCTTCACTAACAAAATAAAATACGACACCCCAAATTTGCACATGGATGGAACAACAATAAAGACAACTAAAGAAATCAAATTACTTGGAGTAACAATAGACCAAAAACTTACCTACAACACGCACATTTCAAACATATGTAAAAAAGCTACTACAATATATACACAATTAGCAAAATCAGCAAAAGCCACATGGGGCCTCAACCCAGAAATCATCCGAACAATCTACACAGCTGTCATAGAACCGATCATAACATACGCTGCAAGTGTTTGGTCATCAGCTGTAAATAAAGAAATGACGAAAAAACAACTCAACACATTGCAGAGAGGCTTTGGCAAGAAAATATGCAAAACATATAGAACAACTTCATTAAACTCCGTTTTGATCCTTGCAGGATTATTGCCATTAGATTTAAGAATTCAAGAAGCAGCGGCTATATATGTAGCTAAGCGAAAACAAGAATTCCAAGAACTACCCGGCCGAGAAATAGAAGCTAAAGAACCATTCAGTACATATCCACACCCCTCAGAAAACACCAGCATCGATTTTGAACCCATAGAAACTGCAAACCCGGAAACAATAGACAAACTACCAAGGCTTCAGATATATACAGATGGGAGCAAAATAGATGGTAAAGTCGGTGCAGCCCTAACAATCTGGAAAAACGGCCAAGAAATCAAAACGGGAAAGTATAAACTATCAGACTACTGCTCAGTCTACCAAGCAGAGCTTTACGCAATCTTTAGAGCAACAGAACTCATAAAAACCATGGAAGAAACAGAAATTGCCATACTAAGCGACTCCAAATCAGCATTAGAAACATTACAAAACCCAAAATCACTCCATCCACTTACAGTTAAAATAAAAAATAACATCAGGAAAATTATAAAAAACAACAAAACAGTACAAATGCTATGGATTAAAGCACACATCGGCATAACTGGAAACGAAAGAGCAGACATGCTCGCTAAAGAAGCAGCTTTTAAAAAGACAAAACCAGTGTACGATGTGTGCCCTATATCATATGTCAAAAAACGACTCCGAGAAAACTCTTTAAATACCTGGCAAAAACGATACCAAGGAGCAGAAACAGCCGCAGTGACAAAAATATTCTTCCCCGATGTGCGCAGCGCGTACAAAACAATCCGCGAAATAGCACCAAGTCACTTTTTATGCCAGGCACTTACTGGCCACGGAGCTTTTGCTCAATACTTACATAGATTTAAAATAAAAGACACACCAGATTGCAGCTGTGAACCCGGAAAGGACGAAACAGTAATACATCTTATAACCGAATGTAATAAATATAACTTAGAGAGAATGAATTTACAAGACAAAATAAAAACAAAAGTAATAAATAATAGACTACATGAAATAATCAGCGACGAAACTATAAGAGGCCCCTTTCTAAGCTTCACAGTAAAAATAGTAAAAGACGCAGTCGAACGAAATAAAATATAGAAGTGGGCAAGACATGCAAAATAAGAACATATATTACCGGTCCTGACCGTGACCAAAAATGAAGAAAACATGCAAAACATAGAAATGGACTAAACATAGAATTGGATGAAACAATATATAGAAAAATAACATTAATATAAGATATAAAAGAAAACATAGAAAAATAAAATTTCTGACCAATGTCAGAAGAAAAAATGGGAAAAAAAAAAAAAAAAAAAAAAAAAAAAAAAAAAAAAAAAAAAAAAAAAAAAAAAAAAAAAAAAAAAAAAAAAAAAAAAAAAAAAAAAAAAAAAAAAAAAAAAAAAAAAAAAACCTAACCTAACCTAACCTAACCTAACCTAACCTAACCTAACCTAACCTAACCTAACCTAACCTAACCTAACCTAACCTAACCTAACCTAACCTAACCTAACCTAACCTAACCTAACCTAACCTAACCTAACCTAACCTAACCTAACCTAACCTAACCTAACCTAACCTAACCTAACCTAACCTAACCTAACCTAACCTAACCTAACCTAACCTAACCTAACCTAACCTAACCTAACCTAACCTAACCTAACCTAACCTAACCTAACCTAACCTAACCTAACCTAACCTAACCTAACCTAACCTAACCTAACCTAACCTAACCTAACCTAACCTAACCTAACCTAACCTAACCTAACCTAACCTAACCTAACCTAACCTAACCTAACCTAACCTAACCTAACCTAACCTAACCTAACCTAACCTAACCTAACCTAACCTAACCTAACCTAACCTAACCTAACCTAACCTAACCTAACCTAACCTAACCTAACCTAACCTAACCTAACCTAACCTAACCTAACCTAACCTAACCTAACCTTTTTTTTTTTTTTTTTTTTTTTTTTTGTTTTCGCAGAAAATGCCTTACGCATTCACACCGTGTCGGGAGAACACGGTGGATATGTGGGGCTCTCCTCCATGCCTCTACCCGGCCTAGTGCCCGGTAAAGGCTTGGAGGCCTACCCACTAAAAACTGCGGCGTCCCAATACACATTGGAGCGGGTCGCGGGGCCCTTGGCCGGAATCGACCGCAACCCGCTCCAGTGTGGGTCCGCGCTCGTGGGCGGACCTCTCCTATGCTCCGTGAGGGACGGAGCAACGGGGTGAACCGTGACGCCCTGAACACCCCGCACGCCTGAGGGCCAAGTGCAATGCGACTGCCGGTCTCCCGTCCTGACAGCCGCTGGCCCCCTTTCGGTGAGGGAAGGGATAAGCCACACCCCCCGACCGACCCCGACCCACACAGGACGAGACTCCCGCGCCCGCGATGATCACCCGAGAACAAGTCTCAAGAACAAGTTCCCGGGCGCCACCGCAGGCGGCGCGGTTGCCCCGCCCAGTGCAGGCCGGGGGCGGCCGAGGTGTGCTAACGGCCTTTCCCCCCCCCCACCTCACCGGGATGTGCGTCCACGGAAGTCCCCCGGAAACAAAAGTTCCCGGAAGGCTTCCGCGGTCGCCATCCCATCGGACCCCCCCTCGGCCACGCCAGGGGATAAAGGAGAAAACTCCATTATCACCCGTCGTTTCCGAGGGAGGGTCCTACCCTCGGGGGATGCTGTTCCCGAGGGTCCTCCTCAAGCGCTCCGCTCGCGACCCCCGCGAGCGCCCGCGCTACTGGCCTCTTGACCCAACCCTTCCCAGCGGGGAAGGGTGGGAAGAGACCCTCTCCCCCCATTCGCGCGTTTTCGCGTGGGGGGTGGACACCCTCCTTGGGTGCCCCTTCCACCTTGGCGTCGACTAGGGTGGGGGGAACGGTCCCACCCTAGATAGGGATGCGGGTGGCGTAACGCCGCCACCTGCCCCCCCGACGCCTGCGCCTTATTAGGGAGGAGTTGAGGTCCTCCTCCCTCCGCCTCTCGGCGGCCTCCTTCTGCAAGAGTACGTCCTCGCAGAAGGAGGCCACCGCCTCCCAGGACCTCTCGCTCGTCGCCATGGCTCGCACTACGGCGGCGAGCGAGAGGTCGCTCCCTATCGCCGCGACAAGACTGCCGCGCTGAGGAGACCACGCCGCACACACCTCGAGGGTGTGCTGGGCAGTGTCCTCCGCAGCGCCGCAGTGGTGGCACGACGGGGTCGGCTCCCTCCGAATCCGGCACAGGTACTTACCGAAGCAACCATGCCCGGTAAGCACCTGCGCCAGCCTGAAGGTCACCGACCCATGGCGCCTGGCTCGCCACTCTCGAAGCATTGGACTCAATGCCTCGAGAGTGCGTACACCATATGGTGGGTTGATGAGGGACCCCTCCCATTCCCCCATCATGCTCTCCTCGGCCTCTTGCCGGAGCCGCCGGACCTCCTCGGGTGCGAGCCTATCTCCTCGCACCCCCGCCTCCCTCCTTTGCAAGTACACCTCCCGTAGGACACGAGCCTCCAGGTCCCATGGAGGTGTACCTGCAATGGCACACGCCGCCGCTCGCGACACCGTACGGTAACACCTACCGATACGGGCCGCGACCGTCCTTTGGGACCGCCTCAGATGCGCCAGTCCCTCCTCCGCGGCGGCGTCCGCCCACACGGGCGCGCCGTAGAGGGCCATGCTCTTAATGACTCCTGCATATAGTCGGCGGCAGTTAGACCCTGGGCCGCCGACATTTGGCAGGAGTCTCCCCAGTGCCTGGGAGGCTTTCAGTAGGCGGGGGGCTAGCTGGCGGAAGTGCTCGCTGAACTTCCAGCGAGCATCCAGCACCAGCCCCAGGTACTTAATGTGGGGCTGCACCGGCAGCCTCACCCCGTCCAGTACCACCTCCCTCGCCCGCACTGGGGGTGCCCTCCTCGGGCCATGAAAGTATATGGCCTCGGTCTTATCGACCGAGACATTTAGACCCATGGCCCGGATACGCCCGATAGTGGCCTCCGCGGTCTCCCTGGCCCGGCGTCTGGCCTCCTCGTATGTTTTCCCCCTGGCAACGATGAGTGTGTCGTCGGCATAACACACCACCGTTGCACGGGGGAGGAGCCGCCCTCTGAGGAGCCAGTCGTAGGCCATGATCCACAGGAGCGGACCCAGAACCGCCCCCTGTGGAACGCCGCATACCATCTCTCGCTCCACCAGGTCCCCCCGCGAATTGGCGTAGAGCACCACCCTGTCCCTTAGGTAGTGCTCTATTACCTGCTGGAGGTACGGGGGGAGTCGGTGAAACCGGAGGGCCTCCCGTATTACGGCGTAGGGCAGGGAGTTAAAGGCGTTCCGGATGTCCAGGGACACCGCGAAAACCCCCTGCCCCAGCCTCTCCGCCCTCTCGATTTCCTCCCGTAGGGCGAGGACCGCATCCACTGTCGAGCGGCCCCTCCTGAACCCGAACTGCCTATCAGACAGGTTCGGGCCCACCTCCTCCAGGTGCTGCGTCACCCGACCGGCAATGACCCTCTCCAGTCCCTTGCCGGCCTCGTCGAGCAGCACCACTGGCCTGTAAGCGGACGGCGAGTCCGCCGGCCGCCCCTCCTTCTTCAGCAGGCACAGTCGTCCCCTTTTCCAGAGCCTGGGGAACTCGCCTCTCTCCAGGCACAGGCTGTAGGTTTCCTGGAGGAATTCCCCCAGGTGTTCTGCGGCGATGGGGACGACCTTGCCGGGGACTCCGTCGGGGCCCGGCGCCTTCTTGTGGCCCCTGAGGCGGTCGAGAACAGAGGCCATCTCGGCGGCGGTTACCGGCTCGAACCCCGTCGCCTGGTCGAGGGGGACTGGGGGGAGCACCATCCTGGGCGGGAGGGCCGGCGGCACGGCGGGGAAGAGACCCGAAACAACCCTTTGCAACAGCTCCGGCTCCATGGAGTCTGTTGCCGGAGCTTGGCCCCTCATCCTTCCCCTGACCGTGCGGTAAGGGCGGCCCCACGGGTCCCTGTCCAGGCTGGACAAGAACTCGCCCCAGGCCGCATCCTTCGCCTGCCGGATGGCCAGGTTGAGCCGCCTTTTCGCCTCCTTGTAGGCGGCCTGAAGGGTCCCCTCCTCGCCGTCCACTCTCGTGCGCCGCCGGCGGCACCTCTGCAGCGCCCTCCTCGCCCGAATGCAGGCGGCTCTGATCGACCCGATCTCGTCGGACCACCAGTAGACGGCGGTCCTACCGGGTCGACCAGTAACCCTGGGCATGGAGGCGCTGCAGACCGCCGTGAAGGCCGTCTTGACTCGCCCCGCCCTCTCCTCCGCCGAACGGTGCCGTCCCCAGTCCTCATCCCGCATCTTCCAGGCCTCCATTATCGCCGCCTCCTCCGCCAGGTCCCTATTCAGTCTAGCGAGGGCCCACCTGGGGAAACACAACTGCGTTCCCCCCCCCGGGCGCCCGCCAGATCCACCCCTCAGATCGGCCTCGAATCTGATGTAGGGGTGGTCCGATAGAGACTCCTCCCCCGACAGGACGCGCCACGCCGAAATTTTGGGTGCCAGAGATGGGGCCGCCAGGGTGACATCGACGCGCGAGCCACCGCTTCCCCTGACGCAAGTGAAGGCGGTGCCGGTGTTTAGCACCGCCAGCCCCGTCGCTGCCACCCAATTCGCCAGGACGACCCCCTTCGGGTCGTCCGAGAGGGACCCCCACGCCTGGTGTTTGGCGTTTAAGTCCCCCCCCAGGAGGACTTTTCTGGGGGCCAGTCTCCCGACGGCGCGCCCCATCCTATCGACCCACTCCGTAAACTCCCGGAGGGGTCGATTGGGCGAGAAGTACCCGCCCACCACCGCAATCCCTGCCCAACCGACGGCCACATACCCCTCTCCCCTCTCGATTAGTGTGAGGGGGGGGGCGCCGACTGCCGTCGCAGGGACCACGATCGCCACCGTGTCGTCTGATGCCGAAGCCCAGTTGTCCCGCGGAGGGGCACAGTAGGGCTCCGACACGATGGCGAGGTCCACCGACCACTCCGCCAGGTTCTGCATTAGGAGGTCTTGCGAACCTGTGGAGTGGTTTACATTCGCCTGGAGGATGTTGTACGGTCTTAGAGGCATTATTGGACCGTATCAACAACCTCCATGGCCGCCGGGGCCTGCGCGCGCTGCGCTCCAAAAGCCCTTGGGAGGGGCTTTCCCTTAACCGCGGGGGGCTTACAGGATTTGCCCCCCATGATGTGCCCGTGTGGGCGCTTCAGCGTCTTGCAAAGGGCGCAGCTCGGATCCGCATTGCAAGACGCCGCCTTATGCCCCTCTCTACCGCATCTGTAGCAGAGGGCGCTTCTGTCGACACTGGCGGGGCAGAGCGCCCCGGTGTGCCCCGGCTGCAGGCATCGGTAGCACCTCAGGATGCGGGGCTCCAGCACCCTGATGGAGGCCACCGTCCACCCTACACGTATTTTGCCCTCTATGGCGAGCTTTTTTGCCGCCTCCACCGGGCATTGCGCGACTGCGGTTCCGAGGCCACCGGGGCCCACCCTTATTTCGCCCACCTTTACCTGTTCGGGTGGGCAGCCCCCTTTGTTGGCGATCGCGGCTCGCAGCTCGCTGGGCCCCGTAGAGTCGTCGAGGCCGCTAACTCTCATATCCGCCATCTTGGTGGGCCTCGAAATCGACGCCATCCCCTCCAGCACCTCCGTGAGCTTTTTAGCGAGGCCATCGGCTTTGGCCCCGCTATTTTCACCGCCCACCTCTATAAGGCGGGCCCCGGACTGGGTGACCCTGATCTTAAGGTCGGATATGCCGAGCTCGCCCAGTCCGACCTCCTTTTGGGCCTTTATGATGGCCGCGGCGTAGGAAACTCCCTTCTTCGCCGCCTCATCGGGGATGGACAGAACCACCGCCGACGTCTTCGGGGCCACCAACTTCGGCCCCGCTTGTTTGGCCTGAGCCGGCTTTGGCTTGGGCTTTGCCGCCGCTGTCCTTTGGACTGTCCCCGCCGGTTTTTTTGTTTTAGCCGCCACCGTCGCCCACGAGCCACTCGCCCCCTGTTCCGCGTTCGCGGTTTGTGGCTCTAGAGCCGCCGCCGGCGTCGCAGATTGCGGGCGCTCTTGTTCGCCACGCGCCTCCCTTCCTGCCATAGTGCGAGGGGCGGGCTGCTTCTTCCCAGCTGCCAGTGGTGGCCGGTGGCTCTTCTCCTGGAGAAGGCGTCCGTCCTTCTCCAGTCCCTCTACACGGGCATCCACCATTGATCTCACCGCGGCCATGGTGTCGCGGCGGAACGACTCGAACAGTTCCGCCATGGCCTCCATGGTGAGAGGTTGGCCTGGTTCCGCCCTTACTGCCGGTGCTGGTGCCGGGGACCTCCTTGCTACAGCTGCGCGCTTAGCGACCTCATCGTACTGCCTCCTCAGGTTTTTATTTTCCTCCTTGAGCGTCGCTACTTCTGCTCGCAGCTGCTCAAGGGCCTCCTTGTATTTCCAAGCTTCCGAGTCCATTTCGGGGACTTTCTTCCCCTTCTTTGTTTTGGCCTTAAGGGTGTTGGCCGCACCGCCCAATTTCCGGACCACCTGCTGAATACACCTCTTGTCCGATTCGCCCAATGTTAGGGAGGTGTTTGAGAAGACGGTCTTCACCACCTCCCTCTGCTCTTTGACCTCCTCTGCCACTTCCCCTGAGGCCACCTCGGAGCAATCCGATAGGTCCCCTTCCGACGATGAGGCCGAGCAGTCCCTTTTGGAACCCGCCTTCTTTGTGAAACTCCTCAGCACTCTTGCTGAGGACGGGGTACCTCCTTCTGCCTCCATCTGAAGCACCAGCTGTTCCTCAAGGCTGGTGTCAGACCCACTTCTCAGATTTAACGAGAAGTTCGTGTTGTTTCCGCCTGAGATTGGCCTTCCCGCTCTTGCGCTCTTGCCTTTCGCCTTCTTCTTCCTCGCGGCCGTCTTTATAGCGTCGCTCCCAGAGCTGGAGCTCAGCCGCCCTCCAGAGCTCGGTCTCTTGCGTGCCGCGCTCTGGCTTCTGCTTCCTACTGGAGTCTCAGAACCGGCATCCATGTCCGAGCCCAGCGCCTCCAGATTTACAAACAAACCCCCTTTTTTTGACATTTCGCTCTTCCCCGGCACCACTAGCGCCTAAGGAGAGCGATTCCCCAGAAAAAACACCACTAGGATTGGTGAAATAGTCTTCCCGACTGGAACGCCCCTACTCCACCGAAAATCCAACAAAAGTCGAAAAGGGGAGAGCACTCCCCCCGACGAACCTAACAACCCCCCAAACTTCCCCAAACAACAACGAAATAACAAACAACAACAACGAAATAACAAACAACAACAACTACTTCACCAACAAAAACCAAAACCTAAGTTCAACTTAGGTTAGGTTCCTGCTGCCGAACCGCTTCAGAGGTGGCGCCTGCGAGACTTCGCGGCACAAGAACTCCCCCACTGAAGCCCCCTACTCAAACCGGGGACCAACTCCCCCACTCCTACACCGAGAAAATCGGGTTTGTCCCTGGACGCTGTTCGGCAATTTGGCGAACACCGCCAATTCGTCGAACAACGACAAGGTGGAGGACTCCCCCGACCTCTCCCAACGGGTTCCTGCTAGGGAATTGCTCGCCCTGAAAAGGGCGGAGACCGATCCGGCAGAAAGGCGCGCACAGCTATCTCGAAAACCGAGATAGGGGTGCCCGACACTTTGCTACCTCGACGATCTTCTAACAATTCACCGGCAAATTACCCTCAAATGTATGGAGAAAAAAAAGAAAAAGTGAACAAACTAAAAATTCACAAAAACTTAAATTTCTCCACACACTCCGAACCGATCTCAATTTTTCTTTCGCCGAAAGTTGCGTCTCCGAAAGCTCTACTTAACCTCCGAAAATGAAACTTATCGCCAGAAACTGACCCTCCGAAAAACGTCAACCTAACCTAACCTAACCTAACCTAACCTAACCTAACCTAACCTAACCTAACCTAACCTAACCTAACCTAACCTAACCTAACCTAACCTAACCTAACCTAACCTAACCTAACCTAACCTAACCTAACCTAACCTAACCTAACCTAACCTAACCTAACCTAACCTAACCTAACCTAACCCAACCTAACCTAACCTAACCTAACCTAACCTAACCTAACCTAACCTAACCCAACCTAACCTAACCTAACCTAACCTAACCTAACCTAACCTAACCTAACCTAACCTAACCAAACCAAACCAAACCAAACCAAACCAAACCAAACCAAACCAAACCAAACCAAACCAAACCAAACCAAACCAAACCAAACCAAACCAAACCAAACCAAACCAAACCAAACCAAACCAAACCAAACCAAACCAAACCAAACCAAACCAAACCAAACCAAACCAAACCAAACCAAACCAAACCAAACCAAACCAAACCAAACCAAACCAAACCAAACCAAACCAAACCAAACCAAACCAAACCAAACCAAACCAAACCAAACCAAACCAAACCAAACCAAACCAAACCAAACCAAACCAAACCAAACCAAACCAAACCAAACCAAACCAAACCAAACCAAACCAAACCAAACCAAACCAAACCAAACCAAACCAAACCAAACCAAACCAAACCAAACCAAACCAAACCAAACCAAACCAAACCAAACCAAACCAAACCAAACCAAACCAAACCAAACCAAACCAAACCAAACCTCTGATGCCTACACCACGAAATGAAACACTTATCCACATAATTTATGCTGCAAAATAAAAAAAATATTGGTTTGGATATAAAATAAACTAAATACATAAATTATAGTTAATTGAAATTGTGTTTTTAAATATAATCGATTATTTCAATGATCGATTACTTTTTCACATACCTTGAGTGGCAGCCGATAGGGGTGGCTCAGAACTCAGAACAATAACTAAAGCTATAGAAGCCGTGCTAAAATAAAAACTGTATAACAGCTCTCATATTCATTTAAAGTTATCTAACATGCATGGGTAAGAGCGAAATAGACAACAATTGCAAGGTTTTATTTTCTCGTCATTGTCACAAACTCTCAAAGTACAAATGTCAAATGTTGGTTGTAATTTAATACTACCAAATTGAAAATACGTGTTTGATGTAGTGGTGGTCGTTCCAAAGACGAACTGCTTTTATAAACAGTTTTGTGTTCCGCGACGATAGAACCGTTTTACGGTTCGTTTCAAAGCAGTTCTCGTCGCACAGCCAGTCCTCGAAATATTTGACGCGAATTTGTACTTACGTACAATTTAATTACAAGCTAGAATGCAATGGGACCACTACGACGTCGTCGCTCGTTACGGTCGTTTTGATCTTTAATATAGTGAAAAAACCTTTTTTACTGATTAGTTATGGTCGATTATCGTATAAGACTACTATTTATTTCGATGTTTCGTCTCGTTCGTAACGCGGTGGTCCTTGTTGTATCGTATGAGTATTGATATAGAGTGCAAAGTCGCTAAGCAATAAAACTGAAATTAAGAAAATTATGTATTTCCTAAGCTTGGGAAAGTATGAAGGGAAGTTTATTTATTTAATAAAGAAAAAGCAATAACAAACAATAGAAACACGTACACCAAACAACAACATAATGTTTCCATCACCTAACAACCATGTTTGAAGAAAATAAATAATTTTAAATTGTAATTATAATTTTATATTACTTTACTACAAAAACCGCAAGTTCGCAACCGTCGCCGAGACGAACGAATGTTCGCTTCAACGAGATTTCGATTGAGAGGCTGTTTTAAATTTGTAACGTTCGTTCGTCGCCGCGTTCGTCGTCCGTCGTCGTCTGCCGCCCGTCTCCAACTATCAAAACGTTGCGAACGAGAACCGCTTCGCGGAATAGTTTTCGTTCTTGAAAAAACTGTTGCATCCCGTCGTCAAAAAAATCAAGAACGACCCACCGCTAGTTTGATGAACGATGTTTCTGAAGTAAGACCAAATTCAGTGCGGTCGTATTACAGTGGCCGAACAGCTTTGTTAGCGGCTAGCATGAAATTATATTATTTTACAAGGAATTTGGTGATAAAACAACAGGAAAGTGTGCATACAGACGCTTTAGACATTTTGGAGTCCGCGTCCAGGATGGCTTGTGTTGTTCCAGACTGCAAGTTATATCACGGAAAGAAAATACGGATGAGGTGTTATCATTTCATCGATGAGTTTTGTTTCAAATTCTCATATTATTAACAATAATACAACGGTATTTTCAGAAAATTGTAGTAAATTATTATTTCAAATAGATTTCTCCATGAGTTTTGGTTTAAATTGTCTTATTTTCATGCCTTTTGTTTTGTATATGATAGTGATGTGTTTTTTTGTTATCGATGTCAACATTTTTGGTTTTTACTTTTTGCTTTAGATTTCCCAAAGATGAAACTATTAAAAATTAATGGATACACCGTATATCAAGGATCAATTGGACACCGAAAGCGCACAGTCACATTTGTTCGAAACATTTTAGACTATCCCGAGTCCCTTAAATTATTACAATCAAAAGATCTATCTTATTTCTATACTATCAAAGATGCAAATTTGTATGCAAATAAATTAATTGAATTAATTTCTCACTGCTTAAATCAAAATACTAAAATTGTTAATGTGTCAAGAACTAAAAGAATTTTAAAACCTTGGATTACTGATGGTATTCTGAAATGCATCAAAAACAGGAATAACTTACAAAAAAAAACACGCAAAGATCCAACGAATGAAATCTTAAAAATCACATAAACGATATCGAAACTTCTGTAACAACCTTATGAAAAAGCTAAAAAAACAGTATGAACGCGATCTTCTTAATAAAGCGAAAGGAAACATTAAAACCCTATGGAGATGTTTTAAAAATATATCTAATTATAATAACACAGAGAAAAACGTTAACGTAAAACTTTTAAATATAAAAAATACTGCTACAGAATCGGCTGATTATACCGCCAGTCGATGAAAATAGAACACCTGTTAAAATGGTGAAAACCATGGGCTTCCAGTGTTCAAACACAAAAAGAATTTTCGCGATATCACTCTCCGTTTCGGAGTTATTGCAGTTCAAAGTTTCATAATTAAGTTGCAGTAATTAAAATAAATTTATTAAAATCCTATAGAATCAATGATATTTAACAATCGGTAATTGGTATTTTTTTTATTGCTCGTATAATTATGGAAATAAACGTCCAAAACCAATCCTTGTTATTGACAAACCGAATTAAACTGCGCCTTAAATCAGCTGGTGCTTGACCCCTCAGCTTGACCCTATACTTACCTACCTCAAGATGTTCAGTGTGTGTGTCACTCACACAATCGCTGACCTAAAAGAACTAGTGACTGGTAAATGCATAGTGAACAATTGAAATGTTTCGATTTCTTGACTCTCTAATCGACTCCTTCAAATTTTATCAAGTCCGCAGAGTTAATAATTTTAGTCAGGCCGAAAGATACAAAGGTCAGAATTACATTTTGATCTTAAATCGAAATCGATCTGACAACAATGATATTCATTAGAGCTGTAAAAGTAACGAAAAAAAGTGTACCCGTATGTATTCGTTACAATAACAATAATAATTATTACTATCGTATCGTTACTTCAGTTACCTTATAACATGCTATGTTATGTGTAAGTTAGAGCAACAAATCCAATCGTATTGCGTACGAGTGCAGTATGACGTCGCGGCGTCGCAACATTCGTGATTTATAGAAAACATACTTATACGTTACATACCAAGCTGAGTCAGGTAATTTTTTTTCACTTTTCTGTATTTTGAACCAGACTTTTGATAATTAACAGCTTTTGTTATCGAAGAAACAATTTAATATCATTAGACTCATTTAGACACATCTCTTTTAAGATAACAACAAAAAACCGTGAAAATACGCGATAATAAAAAAAACTGGTTGGTTGCCTGTAAAGTCGGTATACGGGCGAAAGTTTTACGTGACAACGACTTTGAGTGGTAAAATAATTTTAATGTGAATATTCATTCGTATAGTAGGAAGAAGGATGAAATAATAGTAACAATTTAAAACATTTATTTATACAAAGAATTATATTTAAAACATTAATTTATAGGCACGCGTCCCTTCCACTTTTTATGTCTGTCTCTCTCGCTCTTAGGCGGGCTAACCATGCCCGAGTGGAAGGGACGCGTGCCTCTCACTCGCTCTCATTGTAAGCGCATAACGTGAGCGGAGCGTAACGCAGTTTCTTGAAGTGTCACCCGGCAAACCAATTTATAAGACGTTGTCACGTCAAAAACAAAACCATACATATTTCTTATTTGTAAAAAATACTTCCTTACCTTGTTTCTGTTACAATCTCAAACTTTGTCTACATACACAATACAATTTTATAAACAGTAAAAAACTTGGACGACTAATTTCCAAATTATACTTTACTTAATAAACAATCATCGTTCTTTGTAACGTACGTTTATAAATTCACTGAATAAGCGCGCGCATGCGTAAAATATACGATCATGAAACGTACAAATACACGCATCAACGGTACTTGCGTAAACTGAAATAGTGTAGGTACCCATACTACGAAAAATGCGAGTAACGAAATGCATTTGTGTGTAACGTTTCGTTACTCGGTAGGTACTAAATGGCCCACCCGTTACTCAGTACCGAATACATACGATTTGCTACAGCTCTAATATTCATACGAATCAAAAAGTCGATTCTGATACCAATGTCTGAATTAGTGATTTGATTCACATTTTACGAGTAATTTTTCCCAACTCTACACAGGACCGAGCTCCATCCAGGGCCGAACTTAACTGGAATATTATTAAATACATACTTTTGAAATGTCATTAAAATCCTTATGACCATTTTATTGACTGTTTTGTCCATACACGTGATGGTATTCAATTTACCATAACGACCAGCATGTACACATCTTCATCTTTATCGTTTTTAAAAAGTAGATTTCCTAGATAAGTTTCTAATAACAACAGAAAATACTCTAAATCACAAATCTTTACAAGACATTAAACGTAACATAATAAATTCAAAAACAGTAGCAACGCAATAAACAAAAACATTTAAACAATCTACCCCAATTAAAACATCATACTTTTGAAATTAATTCCTAAGTTCAGCCCGCGAAATGAGTGGCACGTGTAAGGCTGTCGTAGGTACCTTTTATCTTGCCGAAAGGCGAGCTTGCAGTGGTCGTTAAAATTAGGCTGTGGATACATTATTTTTTTATCGGAAAAATATTTTGTTGATAGTAGATAGGTACCTAGGCGCGTTTTTAACGTAATTTTGTGTTTTTTGGATTCGGATATTAGAAATAATATCATTTGACGTTGTTTGTAACTACTATTCATAGTTTTGATTTTGCTACTTGGGTGCCTAGATATGTCCTTATTATTAATAAATCGACTCAATCAATTTATTTTACGTTTCTGGTATTAGTTCGTGTTGAAGTGAGCCTGAAATTAAAGAGTTTTTACTTTTTATTAGAATTCCGTACATCAAAAGTAAAAACAAACGGACCCTTATGATAATAAGATCCTTTTTCTGAAAATATCTGGATTTTTTGTTGAAATTAACCACTACTAAAATATGTTCTGCTATACGAGAGTATAGCAGAACAGATGTAAGTTGATGGTACCTAAGGGTCATACTTTAATTTTTTGTTTTGAAATTTATTTTCTCAGAAAATAATATAAAAACATGTATTACATTCTACAAATAACAATATTGCATTATTATAACATTAATGGAACAAGTCATTTATTGTTAATGTTTGTAGTAAACGTTATTAATTATCTTTTATTAAATATTTTTCCAACGTGTGCACACCTTTAGTTAGGTAAAGTCCCTACCTTTGTTTAAAATTTCACGCTAGTGTGTGTACAGAAACCAGGGTTCCCAACTTAGAAGTTTTCCCCCTAAATTTAGGGTGTAAATAAGTGAGATGGGATTTTTGGGGGTGTTATATGTTTAGGGTTATTTTTATGGTTTTTGTGAACCTTCATATTTTTTAATATTTTATTTATCGAGAAAATTAAAGATTTAAAGTATAGGCCCTGGGACAGCCTTAACTAGCTAATCAAATTAATTTTTTACCTAGCGACCTCGGACTTAGTGAAATCTAGTGTACTTAAAATCCAAGTACAGTACTTGGAATTTTCAATCGAAATAGTGGATGAATGATCTTGTACAATATTCAACCCATCTCCTAAAATATTAGGCTTATTCAAAGTCAACATGTATGACTTTATAAAATCTGATTCGCCAGAAGAAAATGAAATGAAATAATATTTGACGTAATAAATGTAATTTATTTTTATAAATGAAAAATTAACAAAATTATATCATACAATTTATTTTAAAGGGGATTTCCAAGTAATTAGGGCAAATTTAGGGGTTATTTGAATTTAATTTAGGCTAAATATTTTCAAGAGTTGGTAACACTGACGGAAACTAACCACAATTCGCGGACGTGATTTGCTTATTGTGTCGTATGTGCTAGTTTTTTTTTGTGTACTTTTCTGGATAAGTACTACCTATTTTGTGATTAGTGTGGTGTTTATTTACGGATAATTATGCCTAATTTTATCAGTACAGTAATATCCAATACACGGATATGGTTTTGGCATATGGAATGGGCGTTGGGAACTCTGGTGAAGCATTGCGTTTGTATCTGGACTATTTCGGTCACCGCAATAATAACTATGTGCCCTCCCATGGTAGAATATTGTGTTCCCAACTTAGAAGTTTTCCCCCTAAATTTAGGGTGTAAATAAGTGAGATGGGATTTTTGGGGGTGTTATATGTTTAGGGTTATTTTTATGGTTTTTGTGAACCTTCATATTTTTTAATATTTTATTTATCGAGAAAATTAAAGATTTAAAGTATAGGCCCTGGGACAGCCTTAACTAGCTAATCAAATTAATTTTTTACCTAGCGACCTCGGACTTAGTGAAATCTAGTGTACTTAAAATCCAAGTACAGTACTTGGAATTTTCAATCGAAATAGTGGATGAATGATCTTGTACAATATTCAACCCATCTCCTAAAATATTAGGCTTATTCAAAGTCAACATGTATGACTTTATAAAATCTGATTCGCCAGGAGAAAATGAAATGAAATAATATTTGACGTAATAAATGTAATTTATTTTTATAAATGAAAAATTAACAAAATTATATCATACAATTTATTTTAAAGGGGATTTCCAAGTAATTAGGGCAAATTTAGGGGTTATTTGAATTTAATTTAGGCTAAATATTTTCAAGAGTTGGTAACACTGACGGAAACTAACCACAATTCGCGGACGTGATTTGCTTATTGTGTCGTATGTGCTAGTTTTTTTTTGTGTACTTTTCTGGATAAGTACTACCTATTTTGTGATTAGTGTGGTGTTTATTTACGGATAATTATGCCTAATTTTATCAGTACAGTAATATCCAATACACGGATATGGTTTTGGCATATGGAATGGGCGTTGGGAACTCTGGTGAAGCATTGCGTTTGTATCTGGACTATTTCGGTCACCGCAATAATAACTATGTGCCCTCCCATGGTAGAATATTGTGAACGTAGTTCAGCGTTTAAGAGATCGTGGCAGTTTTTCCAATCGCAACGTGGATTCCGGTGCTATAGGTGACGTGGAATTTAGGGATTCAATTCTCGCTCATTTTGATGTACATCCTGAGGACAGTACAAGAAGTGCCGGTCGACTTTTTGAAGTCTACAATGCCACCGTACACAAAATCCTAAAGACGGATGAACAGCCGCGACATCCATTTAAGTTTACAAAGGTGCAAGCATTATTGGTGGAAGATTACGAGCACCGCATGGACTATGCACGTGCAAGACTGTGTGTCCGTACAGGAAAGGAACTTTGAACATTTAATTTCAAGTGTAAGTGTATTTAGTGCTGTCTGGTGATTGAAGTGGAAATCATATTAATCTCTAATGGAGGTGATAACAACGGCACATTAAAAAGGTAGGTTTTAATTTTTTTTTTAGTACAGTCAACAGCATATCATGCAAAGAGCAGGAAGCACTTTGGACTTTGCACCGGCTTTATTTCGTAGGCGTAAGCGCCAATATCGAGCTGCTTTCATTCACCGTGACGTGCTATTGACCGTACATTGTGGAACTCTGATAAAAGATGGTACTCGTACACACGGTCCATTCTCACTCACCTGAGCGAGAATTTATTAAATTATTTTCAAAAAATTAGGCATCTTTGATAAATAAAAATATTAAATACCTACGCGTGTGACGCGGTCAATGAACGCGGTCAATCAGCGTTGACCCACGCGTTTAAATTTAAGGCGATGCGCTCCGTTCTTTTTTATTTCTTATTTTCAAAACTCTGTTATTTATTAGTTAATTGAAAAACTGATACAACAAATCTGTTACATTTGCGATACATGATAACCCATTAAAGCAGGTGTTCTATTTTCATTTACACCCTGTATAAACCATTATTTTAATAACGTTGGGAAAACACTTGCTGAACAAATAAAAACAAACCTGCCTCAGCAAACACTAGAACAGGATGACATTCCCTCACACGTTGGGTCTATTGGTGTCATTGAAATAGAACCGTTCGAAATTGATGCCATTATAAGCAACCTTAAACCCGAATCAGCTGCAGGATGGGACAAAATTCCAACAAGGTTTATAAAAATGGCTAGGCCTGTTCTTGTCCCTTTATTGGTCTCTCTTGGTAACCTAATGTTTGAACAGGGTGTATTTCCTCGAGATTTAAAACGCTCAATTATATATCCCATTTACAAAAGTGGAGATAGGGGCGACATCAGCAATTATCGACCTATCTCAGTGCTCCCAGTGATTTCTAAGATAATTGAAAAGTTGATTAACAATCGTCTGCAAGGTTTTCTCAATGCTTTTAGCATTTTATCAAAAAACCAATATGGTTTTCGAAAATGTATAAGTACTGAAGATGCCATTCTAGACCTAACTAAAAATATAATAACACATATCGACAGCAAAAAGAAAGCTTTGTGCATATTTCTCGACCTCAAAAAGGCATTTGATACAGTTTCTGTCCCTGCTCTTCTGCATAAGCTTAATAGAATCGGAGTAAGGGGTAACTTCCATGCATTGCTATCCGATTATCTCCAGGATCGTACACAAATGGTCAAACTTGATAATATTCATAGCCATTTTATCACCACGGCTACTGATTACGGCGTGCCTCAGGGTAGTGTCCTTGGACCTACTCTATTCCTGATCTATATCAATGACTTGACTAATTTAAGGCTTGCTAATGGATGTGTATTCTCGTATGCGGATGACACTGTATTGCTTTTCCATGCAGATAAATGGCCGGAGGTGTTTGCTAAAGCTGAGACGGGACTGACTAGGGTTATAAACTGGTTAAACTTAAATCTGTTATCTCTTAATACCTCTAAAACAAAATACATTGCCTTTTCGATTCGTCATTCAATGCAACCGGATAATAATCTGACTATTTCTGCTCATTCATGTTCCGGAGGTGACAGAAATAATTGCGGCATTTGCTATAGAATTGAACGCGTCAACCACATAAAATATTTAGGTGTTCTAATAGACAAGAACCTATCTTGGTACCCCCAACTCGACATGGTGTCAAACCGAGCACGAAAGCTTACTTGGCTATTCAAGCACCTACGTAATATAGCTGACAAAGAACTCATTATTTATATTTATAAAAGTCTTGTTCAATCATTATTGTTGTACTGTTTGATTATTTGGGGTGGTACTTACAAAACAACATTTTACTTACTATACTATACTTAAAGTAATGTTACGCAAAAAAAGACGATTCAGTACTAATTTATTGTATAAGGAAGCTAATGTATTAACCGTAAGACAACTGTATATTCAGCAATGTATTTTAAATATTCATAAAAACTACTCTTTTGATACCCAAAAACTATTAAGTAAACGTAAAGCGTACACAGTAGTTAGCCATAAAATTACCAAATCAGCATTTTCTTGTAAACAATTTGCGGCCCAATCGGTGTCAATATATAATAAATAGGATATTAAACATTTTTTCACTTAATTACTATACATGCAAACAGAAAGTAACATCATGGTTAAAATCACAAAGTTATGAAAGTATAGAAGGACTCCTATCGAACCAGTAATACTAAAAACAAACACACTCTATATAATGTTTTGAATCAGTAGTTTTGCATTGAAACGTAAAAAAAGTAGACCACTCCCTTTTCTACATTCCACTCAACATTACACCCTTAATAACCCTTACATATAAAAATGTATATATTTAACTAATAAGTTTATTATAAGTATGCATGCATTTCTGTACTTGGTGTCAAATAGATACTAGGATATTTCATAGCACAGTAAGAGAGGGTCTCTTCTAATACAGGTTTTTTAAACTTAAAAGAAGAGACCCACACATGGCAAAAAGAACTTGTGAAAAAAATAAATAAAGATATTTTGATTTTTTTTATGTCTATCCATTACCCTAGTATCCATACCACCAACCTTACAGTGCTTACTTTGGGCTAGGCTAATTGGTGTGAATGTAAGAAATATTTATTTATTAGACCTTATAGGTAGTCTTATCTTATTCAGGAGTTCGAAAAGTAGTAATTTTATACACCTATAAATTTTAATTACCATAAAAAATGGAATGCCAAATTTAAGAAAGCATCAATATTATAAATATGCGAAGATTTTTTTTTTTTTAGTAATAATAGTAAAGTTATTCAGTTTTTAAAATTGCGGAAAATATCGCCAAATTTACAGACACAATACATTGTATTCAATGAACTTCCGTCAATGAAAACGTATCACACCATCTCAAGTGAAAATGAACTTACTGTACATGGCAATAAGGTAGAATATATGCTAGCAAGCCGCCCCACTCCCGCTCAAGAACCAAAAAGCACCGATAGGTAAATACTCAATTAATGAATCAAACTTATCTTTCATACTTTATTGGGCGTAGAACCGACAAAATTACGTTTAGATAGGTATTAAGTTAACAAAATAACATACAAATTTTTTTAACCAAAATGCAAATAGGTCATTAAATTATTCACGAGTAATTTTGGCGTATTAACATAGTTAGAATTAGCATATGTAAAAAGATTATTGTTATGTACATTACCTGTTCACATTAAAGTCACTGTCTTACAAATATTTCATTAATTGTTCAAAGTGTCCTCCTCCATTTTCAACACACACACTAGCCCGTTTTAACAAATTTCCTTTTAAAGAAATTAATACGTTTCTTTGCATTTTCACTTCATTAAAAGCGTCTATTATTCGCTGTTTTAGCACTTCAATAGTGTCAGGTTCACTTACATACACTCTACGCTTTATTTCACTCCATAGGAAAAAGTCTAAAGGTGTAAGGTCTGGTGAGCGCGCGGGCCACGGCACCGGGCCGCCGCGGCCGATCCATCGGTCACCGAACTCTTCGGTGAGGTACTCTCTCACAGCAGGATGGTAATGTGGAGGTGCACCGTCTTGTTGAAACCACAACCCTCTCAAGTTCGCCAGTGGAATGTCATCCAACATAGTCGAAACCATCGTGCGGAGTAGATTTAAATAGGTTTCGCCCGTGAGTCGGCTCTCAATAAAATATGGACCGATGATTTCATCGTTCAATATGCCGGCCCAAACGTTTACACTAAACCTATGTTGAAACGAATGCTCTCGCGTGAGCATAGGATTCCTGTATGACCACCAATGTTCATTATGATGGTTAAACAATCCTATTCTGGTGAAAAGGCACTCGTCGGAGAAAAGCACGTTGGCGTTTGGATTACTTATTACCCAACGACAAAAAGTAATCCTCGGCTCTCGGTCAACGGTCGTAAGTTCTTGAACTTTACGATAATGGTACGGATGCATACCAGCCGAGTTTATTATCTTCCAAGCCGAATATTGATTAATACCAAATCGTCGAGCAGCATCATGGGTGCTTCTTCGTGGATCTTCCTCAAAGTACGTCACCACGTCGTCATACAAGTTCTGAGAGATCGGTGGTCTCCCTCTTCCTTGCGCGTGCGATGGCACGTAAAATGAGCCATGGTCTAGGAGCCGTTGATAAGCACTTAACACTGTACTGTAGTTTGGCTGTCGAGCATTCGGGTACAGCTCTCGGTACATCCGTAAAGCCGCCGACACGTTTTCACCGCTCAAAAAATAAGCACGAACCATCATGACATATTCACGAGATGTAAACTGATAAGCCATGATTTTATTATGTACTTAACGAGTGTAACTGATCGATCACAAAAGCGTATGCGCACAGGCCGACTGACGAGTGGTAACTAAGTAATTAGGTCAAGGTCAAAGAAATGGTTATGTTCCCGGCATTTACGTCATCAAATCACGTGACATGCGCAGTAGCAAGTTTAGGTACATTATTTACTACTGCGCATGTCACGTGATTTCAAAATGCCGGGATTATACACGTGCAGAGTGGTGCGGGTTAGGGATATTCGATATACATCGATGCATTGAAAACATCGATGTTTACAATGCGATGCATCGAATCGATCCAATGTTTTGAAATGCTTTCGATATACTCGATGTATCGATGTTTTTTGCATTCACAATGCAATATTTCTATAAGATATAAAATACGTGTGTAAAAAACAACTACGCCTCTGAGCCCTCAGATGGGATACGAACCCACGACCTTTCGCTATCCGGGTGACTGCTCTGACCGCTGAGCTACCGAGACGCTGGCAAACGTGTCGAATTTTACAAATGTATTTCAACTTCTACTATGAGCTAGTATCGTTCCACCAATGTTGAATGCTAACTATCTTCAACATCGAAAGGAATATTTTTTACAAATATTTAACAATCGATTAAGATGGAACCAGCTATAATTATGTTTTTAATTTAATTTTTTGCATTCACAATGCAATATTTCTATAAGATATAAATTCAAATCCCATCTGAGGGCTTGGAGGCGTAGTTGTTGTATTTTTTATCTTACCAATGAATTTCATAAAAACTCAAGTTTAACCACTAAAATTCTGCCTAATATTTTTTTCCCTATTTGTTTAATTAAAAAAGAAAAGTTGATGATTCAATAGTGGACTGGCATGAGATACAGGCTGGTGACAATCGGATAGCGAAATCTTAGTAATAGGGTTCCATTTTTCCACTTGTCAGTCCGTTACCGCGCCTTACCCCTCTCAACAGTCCCAGTACAGTGCGAATTATGAAAACGATGTCGGATTCTTAGATAAAAATGCCTATTTCTCGCTTAATAATTAAGCCAGGACCAATCAAAAAATACTACCATAAAGCTGATTAATACAGAATCCACCACAGAATATTAAGATCTGTGTATCTTTAGGACGGTTCCGTCCAATATCAACTCTAGACGCTGGAGTCGAAGGCGAAGAAACTCATCGGCAATAACGAACTTTTTAATAATAAGCTGAAGGGCCTTGAACATTGACGGAAGTTAGCTAGCCTATCCGTTTTTTATAGGATACATTTCCGAGGGTGTGCAGCAGAATTGCACAGCCTTGTTCCGCCGTCCCCATTTTTTCATCGGACAACCAGACTTACGAATTGGCTTTATTTGTTTGATATACCAAAGAGTCGCACTAAGATTTTTGGTTCCAATTTTGTAATACGTACCGCTAAAGAGCGGAACTCTTTGCCTGATAAATACAATTTAGGATCTTCAAGTCACTAGTGAATAGGTTTCTTCTAGGCAAGCGCGTTACATCCTAGATCGCATCGTCACTTACCATCAGGCGTGATGGCGGTCAAGCGCTTTCCTATTCACGATAAATAAAAACTCAAAAATAAATCGTAATTTAAAGCCACACGGTAATTTGAATATGGTAGCAATTGCTACCAGGACTGATGAGGGATGTTGACTGGCAATTACTACCGTGGCTTGACAAGTAGTTATACCCTTTGGGTATGGAACCCTAAAAAAGTACTCGATGCGTACAAAATATCGCTGTTTACACCTGATACATCGAAAGACATCGATGTACAGTTCTGATTTATCGAATCGAGAAAAACATCGATGTTTTTCCAAAACGGACACCCCTAGTGCGGGGGAAGGGAGCAGCGGGGGAGGGGCGCAGCGGGGAAGGGCGCGGCGGCGGGGGTTTTATGTTTGCACGCGCCAGGATTGGGTCATTGCGCACCGATACATACCTATGTGTAAGTTACGTATTCAATAAGATAGTAAAGTCGTAGTAAATATTTGAGATAGACCATTTTTTAAGTTTTTTAAGGATAAATTAGTTCATGTTTTTTTTTGCGCTTAAACCTAGGTCTATAGTATCAGTAGTCGATACTGATAACGCAGTTTAATTTTTTATGGTAATTATATTTTAATCGTGTATATATTTTTTTTATGCATTTTCAATGCGATCTTATAAGATAAATTATTGCAATAGAAAAATACTTGAAAAAATCGACTCGAGTCACAAGTGAATTCTCAGGCGGGACTCGAACCCGCAACCTTTGGAAATCCGATACAATGCTCTCCCAATTGAGCTACCGAGCCTTGTAAACACTCGTCGAAATTGGCAAAGCTAAGTTTTGTGGAGCACCATCGATTAGGAGAGTGCCCCAGGGGTTAATATTAGGCCCCTTATTATTTCTTATTTATATGAATACAAAAATTTAAATGGATGAAAAACTGCGTTTAGAGTATAGTGATTCGTCGCGGTTCAATCGCATCCAAAGGCGGCGCTTGAGTAAGTCTGCAGTGTTTACATTTATCTAGTTTCAAATGGGATGGCGATACAATGAAACCATACATGGTACGTACAAAATAATTTATTACAGATTCATATAACTAATATATTCACATTGGATCACGTGAAACCGTAATGATAGGGTACGGGTGTGGTGAGCACCCGGATATTTGGTATTTAGCTTCGATGTGGGTTCCGGGCGGGAGGCTATTCCCACTCGTCCCATTTTGATCTAAGAATGATGTCGTCATCAAACTGAAGAAATAATTGTCGGTTTAATCCTCTTTTCTGTTTGAAAACTGAGAATTATATTTTTCTTTAGTTTGATGTCGTCTAATCAAAAAAGTAAATATTTATTCGGCCGCCTGCATCGATATAGTAAAATCTATAAAAAGTTTATACAAAAATTTGCTGTATTTTATTTTTATACATACGTTTTTGATAATACTATTTTTACTTCGATTGAGTTCATTATATGGAATAAATTCAAGGATGCTATTACGGGTCGGTGCGTTTAGGTATGCAAATTGAAAACGGTTATTATACAGAAATGACGAAGGAATATTTTTTTTTAATTAGTTTCAAGTTTAGTGACGTCGCTTGTAATTGCTATTTAGCGAACGCGGAAGGGAAATCATTGAATTTTATTAATTTATGGGAGTACAATAGACTTTTAATGTTCGAAAGGCGCTAGTCTTGGAATGGCAGGGCGCGGCAGGAGTCGTCGTTTCGCGCGTCCAGCCTCAACGTCCGACCTGCCACGTGCGCTGTAGTGTTGCGCCAACGCCGCACTTTGAGAGAGTACGTCCCTCCCTCCGAGCTGAGCGCCCAATCGGCGCGTCGCACATGGTCGGCAACGTGCACGCGCACGCACAGCGCCGCCTCGTCGTAGAAGTCGAGCTGCGAGCGTACTTCTAGCCGCGGCTCAGCCTGGGCGTGTCCTTCGGCCGAAAGGCGTGCCCACGCCGTGCGCACTTCGACGTTTGCTGTAGCCACCGCGCCAAAACGCAGCTCCAACGCGGCGCTAGCGCTGCGCGACCACAGCGACACCTGCGGGCGACGAGAATTAAGCGATCATGCATCATTATTAACGATAAGTTTGTTATTATATTATATTAGAATTAATTTTAGTCGTTGTAGAACATTTGTAATGTAAAATTGTATAATATTTTCTTTGATTTATTTTCTTTACTGCTGAAACATAACAAGAGGCGGACGTTGTTTTTTCAATTTACAACTTCTTTACGCACGCTCTACTTAGGGGATAAGCTGGTGAATGCGTGACGAGAGCCTCATGAAAAGTGTGATCGAGCGAGGCGAACGGATTAACCTTAAAAACCATAATTTCGTCACTTTAATTAATTTAATTATAGTGGTGTCTGGTGTTTAAACTTACATTCTAAACTGTAAATGTTTAGCAGTGATAGCAATTAAACTGCAACTTTACAATATGAAGAATACTAGCTTTCCGCCCGCGGCTTCGCCCGCGTGGAATTCGGTTATATTGCGGTATAAAGCACAACTATAAGAAAACTTCTCATTCCCACAGAAAAATCTAAGAAGCGCGATGTAACGCTGGATACATTTAGTTGTTAAACCAAAACTGAATGGTACACTATATTATATGTTTTCCCTTGTACGTTGTTGTAAGTGCACCGAATAAGTGTATGAGCTACAGGTTAAAGAGCGAGATATCATTCCACTTCTTACGTATCTTAAAAAAACACTTTGTTACCATGTTTTAAAAAACACCCAGCGCCATCTATCGCGTACCTCAAGAACTAAATAACGTAACTAATACTTATACCAATTAGTAATTCGTTGACTTTAGTAATTTCAGGATAAGTAGATGTAAAAAAAAACAATTTAGACGATAAAACAAATTGTACGTCATCCCTCGAGAATTCCTCATTTTCGAGGGTTCATTTTCGTATCATTTAGCTTCAAAATTTACATGTTCATATTCGTTTGCAACATATAAGTAGATGTAAAAAAACAGTTTAGACGATAAAACAAATTGTACGTCATCCCTCGGGAATTCCTCATTTTCGGGAATTCATTATCGTATTATTTAGCTTCTAAATTTACATGTTTATATTCGTTTGCAATATTTTACATTGTTTTAAACGACACACAGCGCCATCTACAATCCATCCATCAAGCAAACAATATTTTTGTTTTTCCTCAGGAATATCAATTGTTCTCCGATAAAAAGTACCCTATTATTTAATCCGGACTTTTGTCTTTACGTCTGCAAAATTTCAAAGCAATCGGTTTAGTAGTTACGGCGTGAAAGCGGAACAAACAAACAAACAAACTCACTTTCCGATTTATAATATTAAGTAAGGATATTTGAAATCAAATTAAAAGAAACCACAAAGATAGGTAACTGATTTCAGTTTTAAAATTAATCCAATGAGATCGATGAATATGATGATTTTGACAAGTTTGTTGATATTAGGTTCGATTTTACTCAAAAACAGTCGTAACTCGCAGCGTTCGGTAACTTGCAAACGATTTCTATTTTAGTAAGCAGCGTTGTCACAGAGCTAAATCCACGTTCATACCAATACGGCCATTGAAATGCTATCAAAAATCGTCGAACGATCGGCCACAATCCAGGGTACAACTGCGGAATTGACTTTTGTAGCCAAAATTGTTGGTAGTCATTTTTTAATTCCATTTTTATTTCCTCTTTCGTTCTATAAGTTCTTCCTCCAGTTGGGCTGATATTGCTATGTTGACATTTGAAATAGGATCTAACACCCAGTCTGATATTTCCAATTTCAAAATGTACTGGGAATCTGTCAATGATATCACAGTGAAGATTTTCCAAATATTGGCAGTAGACGTGCAAGTCGTCGTTGTCGCTGGATACTGATAAAATAAACTTCTTCTTGTGTGAGAGCAGCTTGGCTAAGAAGCAGCGACGACATTTTATGTTTTTATTAAGTTACTAGCTGAATCGGCCACGCGTTGCTGTGCCGACTGCAGCGTCATCTGCCGGGCTGATTTGTGAATCTAAACCATTCTCAGATCCCCTTGAACACACACAAAAAATTTCATCAAAATCGGTCCAGTCGTTTAAGAGGAGTTCAGTGACATACACACTCACAGAAGAATTATATATATAAAGATCATCTTGAAGTTAGAGATTCAAATCATTAAGCAATTCATAAAGGTCTGTCAGGTATGCGATATCATTATTTGATGTGATGAGGTTGTCGCGCAATTCTGTGTCTTTGTTTTGTCCAGGAACTCTATGACTGAGGCAAACAGATTGTCGAGTCAAAAAACTTTCATTTGATAGCCAACGCACTTCTGTGTAAAAACTCAATCTGTTGAAATCTTCATCACTAGCAACACAAAGTTCATTAAATAATCTGTCATTTAAAGAGTTGTTTCGGGTTTTATTGACTGCTCTGATGATATGTTGCAATGATTGAAACAGTCGTTCAGTTAAATTTCTAGCAACTAAATGTTGTCGATGTATAACGCAATGTACAACAAGCTCATCTACAATTTTATTTTTTAAGTAAGTAAATATAAGAAAAAAAAGAGCATTCATAAAGGATTTAAATACGGCACGCACCGACAGGAATAAAACAAACACGCACAATCTCGTTTATCTCTTTCGACGCTCAATCGTACTGAGTGAGTTAAGACAAGTATCGATGAACCAGCCGATTCCTACCGGATTGCACCGATAGCGTTATTTCGCAGAAACTCGTGACAACTCGATTGCGTACGGCGTGCGGGCAATCCTACGAAATCTGTGTTAAGTATTTTAAGTTTTAACACCATCATACATCGGAGAAATATAAAATAATTATTCGATATTCGAAATTTAAAACATAAATATATTTAGACCGGGGTCGATGATTTTTAAGACCAAAAAAATTATAGAAGGATGAAACCCAGTGGAAAAGGTAGAGAATATAATAAAAATGAAATGAAAAATAATTTACGGGCTATAGACGACGCAATAGTTTTTAGTAAATACTTTTTATTCTATTTGTCAAATGTTAATGTAAATTAGTTATATAGAAAAAAAGAAACAAGTGTCATTCATTATAAACTCATTTGCAAAAAAAACGGGCACCTAAGCAATGAACCATTTCAAATGTTAATATTGCTTTGTTTGATAATTATAGGTAGTTATATCCTCACAATTTGGTATATTAATAAGAAAATAATCGTTTTCATCAGTATTTCATAAAATTTTGATACAATTTATGGGAAATAATGCTAAACCTCACTAGTAGTGTATGTTCGTTTGTAGTGCATATGCTCATGAAGTAAAAATAAAAAAGATTTTTTGTTTGTTTTTCTTTAATAAAGTAAAAGCAGATAAATGTTTAGTATCGAGTGTGACCCCCTCTAGCTAAAATCAAAGCTTGAATTCGTCTGGGCATGCTAGCGAGTATATCCCGGATACTTGATTGCGGAATACGTTCCCACTGCGCAGTAATCACATTCTTCAGCTCTCTGATGGTCTGCGGAGCCGGTTGTACTGATCTCACACGCCGTTTCAGAACGTCCCAGACATGCTCTATGGGATTGAGGTCGGGACTTCGAGCTGGCCAATCCAAACGACGAATGCCGACCTCTTGCACACACGCTTTAACATCGCGAGATCGGTGGGCGCGAGCATTGTCGTCCATAAAAATGGAGTCTTCACCTAGAGCGGCCAATGCGGGTTGTGCATGAGGAATTAGAACTTCCGTTATGTATCGATGCCCAGTCAGTGAGCCGTTTTCAATGAAGACTAACTCTGTACGATCCATTGAATTTATTCATTATTAAAACATAACAGAGCCCCCACCATAAGGTGTGATTTCTTCGAAACATGCATCAGCAAAGCGTTATCCTTGTCTTCTTAGCACTCGCCGTCGTCGATCTTCACCGAACAGAGATATCCTGACTTCATCAGAGAACAATATCCTATTCCAATCTTCATAAGTCCATGATTCACAATTTCTAGCGAACCTAAGCCTGTGAACTCGGTGCTCACGGAGTAATTTGGGGCCGCGGGCCGGGCGGTGACTACATATATTGGCAGCGAGAAGCCTCCTCCTGACCGTCCATAGACTAATATGCACATTTCTTACTTCTTGGAGAATGTTCTTCAGATCCACATACGAAGATTTGCGATTTCTCAATGCGCGACTCACAAGAAAACGATCATCCCGTGGTTGGGTACATGGTTTTCTTCCAGAACCAGGCCTTCTCTCGACGGAACCAGTCTCCTGATATCGGTGCCAGGTCCTTTGGACCGTCGAGCGACTAACATTCAGCCTCCTAGCCACGAAGCATTGGCTCCAACCCTCTTCAAGCAGTGCGATAATTTTGGTAGCTTTTACCACTTTATCTAACATTTTCGATACAGCCAAACAGCAATAAATAAAGCTTTGACAGTCAAGGATATGAAATTAATCGATGAAAATTTAATAAAAGTTATGAAAGTCGATGTTTACTTCTGGAACTTCGCGCCAAAAATGTAGGATAAAAAGGGGTTTTCTGTAAAAATTAGCATCAAATGAAAATTTGAATTTAGAATGTACTTTTTTAAATACCACGGCATTTTTAAAACCGGCCAGTAACGTGTACAAACGATTGAAACCTTTTTTGTAGTGTATCTTTTCAAAGATGAATGAAAATCAAAACCGCCCGTTTTTTTTGCAAATGAGTGTATTATTATAAAATATTTGCCGATTTTTTATTCGCTTACGTTGGCCGCTCTTCCGAGAAATAGTTTAAGCATTAACATCTAATATTGTATCAGCAACAGTGGTTTTTTTGGTCTTCGAGTCAGATACGAACATAGTTATGTTTAAAACTCCACCGTGTAGTGTAACTACACGGAAACAAAAGCGTCAGTTGGAAGAACGCAAAATGGTCGAACAACAGGCTTACAATATAGCGGAACCTATGATCCAATCAGTTCCCGGCACCGATAGTTCTAAACAGCCGAGGGACTTGGAACAATTGAAAGTCGGCACAAAACCCACAAAAACTCCCATCGAGTCCGTTAGAAGTATTTCTATTAGAACCAAACGATCCACATCGTCATCCATTGCTCGACGGAAGCAACTGGAATGGGAGGCCGCTGAAGCTAAGGCTCAAATTCGTCTAGCGCTCATCGACAAAAAGTTGGAAGCTGATATAGCCCAAATCGATGCTGAGGAGTCACAGAGTGAGCCCGACAGCGAAGTAAGTGAACACGTACTTTATAACAACACGCATGCAAGAGTCGAAAATTGGTTAAACAAAGATAAGGTTGAACCCACCTGCACTCCTCGGCAACAGCCGATAGCACCACTTGCCGGCAACGTCCATGCACCTATTGACTCAATACAACAATTGGCACTTACCTTGAAGGATATGATGACAACCTCGTCAGCACAGCATGAGGACCGTCTGCTCAGTCGCCTAACTATATCGCGTGACTTACCTCCATTTGGCGGCGATAGTGTTGAGTGGCTACACTTCAAAGGTGCGTATGATGAATCTACACGGTTGTGCAAATTGAGTGATACTGAGAACCTGTGGAGGCTGCGCAAGGCTTTACGAGGTGACGCTAAAGAGGCAGTGACCGATTTGCTGATTGGTAATACATCACCAGCTACTGTTATGGAGGCGTTGGAACTGAGGTTTGGTCGACCTGAAGTTATTGTCATTAACCTTACAACTCAAATAAAAAGGTACCTGCAATACCAAATGTATACCAGCACGATCTGATTAATTTTTCTATTAAGATTAATAACTGTGTGGCTGCCATACGTGCATTAAATCAGAATGATTACTTGCGTAGTCCTGAGTTGGCATCAGCTGTTTTATCTAAGCTGCCCAGTACATTAACTGGAAAATGGACTGACTTTGCCTGTAAGAATCTATGTGAAAATAAGTCAAAGTTGGAACTATTAGCTGCGTTTCTCAAGCATGAGGCAGAAATGTTATCAATATTTGGAATATCTCAAGTACATGAACCTAACAAGACAAATGAACTATCAGCGGTTAGAGATCGGCCGAATATGAATAGATATTACACTAAACGATCAGTATTATCAACCACTACTGTTGAAGAAAACATTGTGTGCAAGTTTTGTTCAAAAGTAGATCATCCGCTGCCCGAATGTCGTGTTTTTAGACGCGCAATGTGCCGCGACAGATGGAGATTCGTAAAAACACACAGGCTATGCTATTGCTGTTTAACTTCACGGCACGATAGGAAAGCATGCCAAGCACCTGTGTGCGATATTGATAATTGCGGTCTCGCACATCATAAATTGCTGCATTGGAAAAAGCCTACGTCTTCGCAAACGGTTATAGCTGACAACCCAACGAGCCAGATACGCGCCGCGACCAGAGCGCCGCACCTCTCGACGTCCTCTCCACCGGAGCCCGCGTTGCAAGCTACGGTGGCACATATGGATCAAAAATCGTCGTTATCGGTCATGTTAAAAGTGCTATCAGTTAGGTTACGAGGGCCTAATGGCGTAATTAATACTTATGCTCTGTTAGATGATGCAGCATCAGTTTCCATAATAGACTCGGATCTAGCCACCGAGCTAGGTCTTGAATGTAAGCAGTCGAGTCCTATTAAATTCATTGATGCGTTTGGTCTGGAGGTGTATCAATATGATGCGCCAACCGTATGTGCTCAGATAAGTAACATAAACGATAACAGTTATTATGACATTAAGTTGCGTAAAGTCTCCAGGTTAAATTTACCTGAACAGGATTTGTGTGTTATTAATAATTTAGATTGTAGTAATTTGTCTAGTGTTAACGAAAAAGTTTGTAAACGTCGTGTACTACCGCTAATACTTATTAGAGAAGACAATTATTATTTAATCGCGCCGCTTGAAATTATTCACGGCAACCAACACATGCCATATGCATCACGTTGTAAACTAGGCTGGTCAATTCATGGGTATTGTGGCCGCACTCACTCCAACGTTGCCAATGTGTTCCACGTTTCTCATAAGGATTCAGGTAATGATGAATTGCATGATTTAATTAAACATTATTTTTCATTAGACTCAATAGGAATTTCAACCGTACGTCGAGAAAATAGTGATCACCTTAGGGCATTACAGATATTGGATGAGACGGCACGTTTTACAGGTAATCAATGGGAGGTTGGTTTGCCATTTAAGAATGACATGTTCAATATGCCTAATTCATATGAACTGGCAAATTCGCGTCAACAGCTTTTAATAAATAAATTTCTTAAGGACCCTGCGTACGCCGAGCGGTATGAAACAGAAATGAAGAAACTGTTTTCAGAAGGTTATGCTCGAGAACTACAGAAAAAAGAACTCTCAGCTGATCACATATGGTACTTACCGCATTTTGGTGTTCAAAATCCTAACAAACCTGGTAAATTGAGGCTTGTTTTTGATGCTGCTGCGAAAGTTAAAGGTACATGTCTAAATGATTATTTACTTACAGGGCCTGACTTGTATAATTCGCTTATGGGTATTATGTTGAGGTTTCGAGAACATGAAGTGGTTATTATTGGGGATATTAAAGACATGTTTCTAAGGGTGAAGATTAGATTACAGGATCAACATGTACTTCGATTTTTATGGCAGAAATCACCGGATGCAGCCATTAAAACATGTGCTATGCAAAGTTTAATATTTGGTGCAACATGTTCACCTTTTATTGCACAATATATAAAAAATAAAAATGCTTTAAAATATGAAGATCTGTATCCAGAAGCTGTTGAAGCGATTGTAAACAGTCATTATATGGACGACTGCTTATATTCTACTCGGAACGCTAGCAAAGCTATACAGTTAGTGCAACAGATTACTCATATTCATAAGCAAGGTGGATTTGAGATGAGAGGCTGGTCAAGTAATAATAAACAGGTATTAGAAACAATACCGCCCGATGCGCTCGCACAAACAGCTGTACAATTTAAGGATGGAGTAATGAATACAACTGAACGCACTCTAGGTCTTTTGTGGCATCCATCAGATGACACCTTTGGGTTTAAAGTATCATTTAATAGGATACCGAAGGAGATATTAGATGGTACCGAGCGTCCTACTAAAGCAAACATGCTTAGTGTAATTATGTCGGTTTATGACATACATGGTTTCTTATCGCCTCTCTTAATTAAAGGTAAAATTATTTTTCAGAAAGTGCAACGTAGTGGTATTGATTGGAACTGCTGCATTCATGCTGATGAACATATAAGATGGGTAAGATGGCTCGATGAATTGAAACTCTTAGGATCGTTACGAATATCAAGATGTTATCTAGATGCGGGAGTTTGGACATCATGCTATCATTACGAAGACAAGGGAGATTCTGTAAGTGATCACACTATTGTATGCACTGAATTACACGCCTTTTGTGATGCAAGCATGAAAGCGTATGCAGCTGTGCTGTATTGGCGTTTTATTCGTTCAGATGGAAAAGTATCGGTTTGTTTCGTGGCGAGTAAAAGTAGAGTGACTCCTTTACGTCCCGTTTCAATTCCTAGACTTGAGCTACAAGGGGCATTACTAGCCGCACGCCTCGTCAGCACTATCCAGAGCGAACATAAAGATATAAAGGCGGATAAAAGATATTTTTGGACAGATTCTACTACTGTTCTACAGTGGATTCGTAGTGACCCAAGAGATTATAAACCGTTTGTTGCTCACCGACTCGGCGAGCTGGATGAGTTGACTACCGTTATAGAGTGGCGACATGTGCCATCTAGCCTAAATGTGGCCGATGTAGCCACCCGTGAGGATGCACCCCCATTACAATATCAGGACGTATGGTTTCAGGGACCTAATTTTTTACGACAGCCTGAAAATAAGTGGCCTGAGGACTCAAAAGGTTATATACAATCGGAAAATACAATTTGTGAGAAAAGGCAAATTAATGTCCTAACTTCCACTTCACCGATATCAACAGCATTTCCTGTACCTAATGAGGATCGTTTTTCTTCATGGAATCGTTTGCTCATGACAACTGCGAGGGTACTACTTTTTATCAATAAATGTCGACATATTGACACCGAATTAAACCATGAGCTACTTACCAAAGCAGAAGAATTACTGATAAAAAAATGTCAAAGTGATTCATTTAATGCAGAGATTACGTGTTTAAAGCAGAATAAACCTTTAAATAAAAATAGTAGGTTATTAAATTTAACGCCTTACCTCGACAGCGCAGACTTACTACGAGTTGGTGGCCGCATTGACAAGACTGATGGTGTTATGGAGACTGTCAAAAGGCCACTTATCCTCGATGGCCAACATAGATTGTCAAGATTACTTGTGGATTACTACCACAGGCGAGCGCTTCATGGATCTCATGAAATGGTGGTAAATGAGCTGCGACAAACCTACTGGATATTAAAGCTTCGACCGACTGTACGCGCCGTGGCAGCTCGTTGTCTGTTCTGCAAGTATCGACGCGCGGTGCCGCAGCCACAGCGTATGGCAGATTTGCCATCTGTTCGATTACAGCATAATCGACGTCCATTTACCTTTACCGGTATTGATTTCTTTGGGCCTATGGATGTTACCGTAGGACGGAGTAGACAGAAAAGGTATGGGATGTTATTTACTTGTCTAACTGTTCGCGCTGTGCATGTAGAAATTACTGAGAGCCTCAGTACTGACGCTACCATCATGGGCTTACGGCGAATGATAGCTCGTAGAGGATCACCGTCCATTATCTACTCTGATAATGGCACAAATCTAAGAGGTGCTGATTCAGAGCTTAAGCGCAGCATTGCTGAACTTGGTGTAGATGCGTTACGAAATGATGGATTGATAAGAGGTATCGAATGGCGATTTATACCTCCAGGTGCGCCTGAAATGGGGGGCTTGGGAACGAATGGTGAGATCCATTAAAACGGCTTTACCTGTTGTTCTGAAGGAGCGTGCACCTCGTCCTGAAACACTTGCAACTCTGATGGCCGAGGTAGAAGCCCTCGTTAATAGTAGACCTATTACACATGTATCATCTGATGCCAATTACCCAGAAGCTTTAACACCTAATCATTTTTTAATTGGAACATCGTACAACCTACCAACATTTGGTAAGTACGAAGACGTGGACATTCATCTTCGTAAACAATGGTGATTAGCGCAACGCCTAACGGATATGTTTTGGGCAAGATGGATTAAGGAATATTTACCTACCCTTCTGCCACGTCAGAAGTGGACTAGGGAGGAGAGGTCTCTACGTGTAGGGGACTATGTTCTATTGGTTGATCCAAATTTAGAACGTGGTTTATGGCGGCACGGTGTAGTGAGTGCAGCACGTTCAGGGGATGACGGTCGCGTTCGTGTGGTGGATGTGCGTACGCGCACGGGAACACTGCGTCGTCCGGTTACACGCGTCGTCCTACTCTCACTATTTCTCTTCCGAGAAATAGTTTAAGCATTAACATCTAATATTGTATCAGCAACACGGGCTATCTTAGGCCGGGAAGGGGATGGGGATGAGCTTTTAAGGGGAAAAAAAGGGTTTATCTTGATAACTTTTGCAAAAAAAAAAAACTTTTTTCACGAAATTTAGTAGAAATCTCCCTTTTTATGTTCCAAACACAATAAACTTTTTATGTAAAATATTTTTTTTTTCACCTCACTGACTTAATATCTAAAAATCACCCTAATTTTCAATCTAAAATTCTCACGACAAAATATCTGTTTTTGGTAAAGGTCGGTGTGCTTTTTATTCGTTGAAATCTCTACTTGCTGATGGTATAAATATATATATTACTATGGTATATGTTCTTTGAAAATGCAAATAATGAAAAAACTCGAATCCGAATTTATTTTTAATATTTATGTACAATTTTGAGCTATTTATTAAAATTTACACTTTAATTACTCGAATACGGAAGATTTCACGCTACATTAATAAACAAAGAAATGCTAATCGAAATATACTTCATTAAGGAGATGTTTCAAATCTGGCCTGCACCTTGTACATATATTCAAAACACGTGAAAAAATCATGAGATTGATAAAAAAATACCTAAACTTTAATCTTTTCAGTATTTCACTGGCGATTTAATTTTAAAGTGATTTTTTTATAATAACAGGCAACAATTATGACACAATGAATCCGTTCCTAAACATAATTCAAGTGTACGGTTAAATCTCAACTCCAAATGAAATTAATTTTTATAATGTTATTAAAAGATATGCTGTTAGAAATTAATGACTGTTTAATTCATGATTTGGTTATAACCCAACAAAATACACTAAACCATAATAAAAATCACAGTTTCCTGGATATATTTTTTCATATTTACTACTACTAATTCGTTTGTGATTTCTGAACGGACACTCATTGAAACGTCAAACTACCAAAATGACGACCACGGAAGAATGTTTGTTTTCATCATGCCGTGTTTTACATGCGAATGCTTCAGACAACGACAACGACAGTGGACTTTGTTTTTTTTTGACTCGGCTAGTTATTTTTTGGAACTTTCTTTCTTCTATACTTGTTGGACTTGGCTGTGTGATTTGGACCCTGATATTTGCTACTGTTATTTGGATTTCGTCGTTTGGAATATTCTTCAATTTCTCTTCTCAGGTATGTAAAATATAATATTTACAATAATACAAAAACATATATTAGTACGGTGCACGGTCCCATTCTCATTGTATTCATTTTTTCAAACATGGCGCATTGTTTGCTTTGCTTGTCTGCAATGATTGAGGATGAGCAGTATAATATGACGTGTAATATTGGCCCAGAAATAAATACTATCATTGAACAGAAACTTCAACATGAGGTAATTATATATTATAGAACATTATTTTCGGTAATATGAATTCACTAGATTTTTTTTTATTATGTACTCTATCTAATACATTTTTTACCCTTTTATTTTTTGATATCACCCATGATCAATCAATAAATTACTCAATAATATCACTCAATCACTCCAACTAAGAAGGCAGTTTATGGATTTATTAAATTTTTTGTTTAGATTGCAGAAGATGGACTGATATGTGCTCAATGTTTTGAAAATCTTTGAACACAATATTAACTTCTAAAACTACAACATTATACATTCCACTTGAAATCTATAGTAGTTTTGGACTAAAGTCCAAATAAGATAATGAGCTTTTATTACATAGTCACACATTTAAATTCTCTATATGTCCTAACTGTCTACAAAGCCTATGGTTGATAAATGTCGTAATTATCTAGTAGAAATTGTTTGAAGACAATTTGTCTTTGAAATCAAACAAAATAATATTTTCACAAGAAGGTATATGATAATATAATCATTTATTTAACAGATTCGACTTGGTGGGCTAGTATGTTATGCCTGTTGGGTTGCAGCTTGTAGAAATGTGCAACATGCCATTAACAGCAATATAAATATTGAAGAATTACAAGAGCCAGGCCTATCTCAGCCACTATAGAGATTTCTGTGTGTGGTGTGGTATATCATTGTTCCGAAGACACACCCATGGTTTGTCAGGGCCAGAGAGAGACGAAGTTGCTGCTAGGATTTATCTCAGTGAGGTAATTGTTGAGTTTTTGTATATCTAAATAAATGACCACTTTTTAAATTGCTTCAATAGTTTTTGAGTTCATTCTTTACCAAACTACTAACCTTTATAATATTAGAACAGATGCACAGATACAGGTTAGTATGGAAGTATTGATATGAAGTACCGGATTCATTCTTTGTTTACTTAGAATTATATATTCTGGTTTTAATTTTTTTCTCAAAAATACAAAGCTTAAAAAATGTCATTGTTTCAGATGCCGCAGCATGTCCTTGTTTGTTCCAACTGTTTATCTCGATCAAGAGAAAATATTCAGATTGCAGGAGGCCATCTTACAGAGACAGAAACATGCTGGACTCCGTACTGTAGGTTGCTGTGCTCATGTGATGACCATTGTGTGGTATTTAGGTTGGGCTCTGTACCAAGATAATATAAAAGCACCGGCTTCATTACTTGATGGAATTCTGGTCAGGCAGGATATCGAAAATGAATCATTATAAAACATTTTAAAAGATATGTTTTTTTTTTTTTATAAACTGTAATTCCTTCCATCTATTTGTTTATTACAACCTCAGTAATGAGTTCATTTTATATACAACCTGGTGAAACTTATTCAACATTTTGGATATAGCTAGTGAGTGTATGAATTCTCTATCGATGTAGAGGTGACCGTGGGCATATATAACAATCTCTGATCACGATACAAGCAGAAGACGTGGGAGATCGAAGTTTTTCTTCTTATCCAGTGGTTCCTTAATACCGCCTGAATGAGGGTAACGCGGCTAAATTAGGGAAGAAGAGCCTTTTCCCTTTTAGCCATTTTAAGCGCTCCAATAAGGCTTTAATCCTTAGATAGATTTAGACATAGTTCGACACACGACACATCACCATACGATTTAAATTTTTGCCGTACCATACATCACATAGATTGGTGATCAGTTATTTATTTACGTTTTCATCTTCTTTTATTGGATTTATTGGATTCATCTTATTTTATAGATTTCGCCAATGTCAAATGTAATAGTAATATAAATAATTAGTTACAATTAACCGGACATAATTGAGGTTAGTTAGTTGAATGCGCAGATGAGTAAGATTATGTCTAAATGTCAAATCAAACAAATGTCAGTGAAAATAAATATGGGGCGTGTTGCCTGTAATAATTGTAGTAAATTATTTAATGCGGCATATTTAAGCCAAAATGAGCCAAATAGTTAGTGAAAACACACTTATTTATTAATGTCCTTTCTTAATTATATGTGTACAAGGTGCAGGCCGGGGCTCCATACATTCGTGGAACATCTCCTTTACACCAAATAAGTTAATAAAGATTGATATTCAATAAAGCATTTACAATACTTTTAAGAAAGTTGTAGAATCTTCTTTAAATTATACCTATTTATTGCTATTTTAAGATTACTTATATATTATCGTAATTAAGGAGTAATATGCAGTCGTGCATCGGAGCTATCACGCATTTTTTTCTCTTTTAGTATTACGCTCCGCTCCAATATATGGTGCTAGCGAAGCTTTATGCTTAGCGGCTACATCGACCTAGTATATCGACGTTACTCACCTGCACGCTGGCGTCGAGAGCTAGCGCAGCGGCTGAACCCCATCGGCAGCGTAGTGGGGCGCCCACTAGCAGCGGTACTCTAGCGACGCGAATCTCGTGGGCTAAATGGGCGCGTAGGGCGGGCGTGGGTTCGCTGGCTGCTCCGCTCCACACGAGCGCCAGGAGCTCCCCCTGCCCCGCGAACAGGCGAACCGGCGCCAGCGCCACTCCGCCCACGCTCATCGCCAGGCCGCCCGACACCTCTTCCTCCTCTGCCGGTACATTTATTAACAGGGGTCAGATAAAACATCAGGCAGTAATATACGAACACTGAAAACACTGCTCACATAAAAAAATACCAGTTCATAAATATAGTGTAAATTAGCCGATAGCAAAAAACCAGATTTCACGTTTTGTGTTAATGTCACTAAACAATTAAAGTTTGTTGCATATGCTGCATACATAATAAACTTGTCGGTTAGAAAGATAGTGTTTGCGAGTAAATTGAAACATTCTATTATTTAACTCTTTAAGATGATAACGATTTTGACCCCATTATATTCGTGTTTATTATGTCAATATTTTGCAAAAAGACTATGTTAAAACACACGAATGAATTTTTACGAACCATGGTACTCCACATCAATAGCATTTTAGTTTTCATAATGATAAGTGAACTTAACTTGTTTTGACATAATAGTTAGCAAATTTATTGTTTCAGTAAAAAGTATAGTTAAAATCTCAAATAAGGTGTTTATCTTCTCCAACTACTAATGGTAGCATGCTAACATATGCAAACTAGAAAATATTCAAAATATGAAAAAATAAAACCGCAGTCGCAACAATATTTTAGGCAATCGACTAACACTATAAGTAATCGACACTGTTTTCAGCAGAGTTTTCAATAGTTTTCAATGGAAATTTTCTTATTTATTACGTCTCCCAACATTTTTAAACTATACGCTATACACTACATTTTTTGTATAAATGTGAAAGTGCACAAAACAATTAGAGGCAAACACAGCTTGGACTTAACAACAACTTGAAATAAGGTAAACATAACGATCAATAAGCTAAACTTCGCAACATTTAGAACAAAGGTTATTGTTGGATTTGCTGACCTTATTTGATCTAGTTTAGATCAGATCCAAATCCGATCTCATCTGATTTCATGCTTATAAGTCGATTTGGGGGTGCTCCTGACATGTCCCCACGATCCCATACTTTTTCAATTTTCAGAATGTATTCGCATTTGATCCCAATCAAGCCTAGTGGCCAAGACAGAATCCACGATGGACCGAGCAAATCCAGAAGATGCCTATTCACCGTGGCCTTGAAAACGGACGGGTTAAGAGTACTCCGAATACAGACGTAGGGAGGGAGTTCCGCTCCTTTGCTGTGCGCATCAGCGCTTAGTACGACAATAAGAAATAGCAACCAAGAAAGGGAGGTAGCCCGCAGGGACGTCTGGATGTCCGATGGAAAAAAGTGGACGGCAGCACATACAGACCCTGAGCACGCTCTCCTCTGTATACTGTTACAAAATAGGAATAGCAACCAAGAAAGACGGCAGACCCCGACTTGACTCACCGTGTTCGCCCTCGTGCAGCGCAGGGTCATCGTTGGCACCGTTGCCGGCGATTTTACCCAGCCCCCTCGCCCACAGCTCCACGCTGAGCAGGTCGGCGACGCCTGCCGAGGGAGGACCCAGCGCGTACAGGCGGACGGCGCCTCGTCTCAGCAGACCAGCAGACGCCACCTGCACGGACTCGAGCCGAGCGCGCCACTCGCCCTCCGCCCAGCCCGTGCCGCGGTCCAGCACCGACGATGTGCCTACGACAGGGTCGCTTTAACATGACAGAATCTGTATCGTCGGTCTTGCCAAAGTTAGACAAATAAAAATGGATTTTTAGTCAAAGTTCTTTAAGGGCGCTGTTATTGTTTTATTATTGTTATTTTCAATTGGTTTGCTCTCGATCCCGATCACACTTGGAGGCCAAGGTAGAATCTACAATAGCTCGAACTGACCCAGAAGGTATTTTAAAAATACTAATAGGTCTCGAAGAGTGTAAATTAGTAGTTTAATTTTGAAGTTTATCTACTATCAACTCAACTATCGGCTCACTCTTTACTCTTCAAAACCCATACGAGTGCTTTAATTTTAAAAGTTTTTAACATCTTATTAATGTCGCAAAGAAATCATTTTGATACATTCTTTATGCAAAGCTGGTTAACGATTATCATTAATATGCTTAAAAAAATATTTTCTTAAATTAATATATGCATCAGGCACAGTACAATTCTTAAACAGCATTTTTCCTTAAATAATAAAAAAGAAAAAATCAATAAAGTGGCAAAGTTATACTGATCAAATGCAATTGTATATTTTGCTCGTCGAAATTGAATCTAATTTTAACAGAAAAAAAAGAATGCCACGGGATCTTATATCAATATTCAAAATAGAATTTAATAGACTCACCGCCGATGGCGCGAGCATCCCAGGTGCGCAGGTCGGGCGGCATCAGCATCCTGACGGAGGCCAGGTCGACGCCGGCTAACTCCAGCTGCCGCAGCCGCTGCTGGAACAGGCGGCGCAGCTCCACCGGCCCTCGCCGCAACGCCGCGCCCACGCGGGCCAGAGGCGCCGGTCGCTCGGAGCTGGCGCGCATCATCAGGTCTGCACAGGGGATGCACACAACTTCACTTTGCCAACCGCCTTACAATTTGGAAACGTTATTTTCACCACACACGCTTGAAAAATTTGGTTTGTCATTCAATTTCTGCGTGCAAAATTGCGTTTTATCCGCTAGCGTGGAAGTGTTCTAAAATTAGAACCTTTCTTTGCAAAGAAAAACACACATGGTATGTTCCGAATCGTCATTATTTTCTTTATAAGTTACATTTTATTACACCACCGAAGAACGAAGTAGTCACATTAACAGTCTCTGTGTATTTTTTTGAAATTAAAAATATAAAACCGACCAAAACAAGTGCAAACGTATAATCTTAGTTCAAAATAATTACGAGCTCAAGTACAAGTGTTATCTAAACCAAATAAGTGCTATAACATTGAATAATAACGAAAATAATACCTATCAAAACATTATAGTAAAAACCTGTTAAAAAGTGTGAAAAATCCAAATAAAAAGTGAATTATGGATAAAACAAAATATAAGAACTAGTAAAAAATATTAAATAGTGTGAAAAAAATTAAAAAATAACCTGTGACTTCAAAATTGTGTGCATTAAATTCCTACTGAGTGACTCATTTCAACTGTCTTTCATAAATTTAAATTTATTTCTCTAATGCTATCTATAATTTTGCCGCTTTGAACAGAACATTGTGGTCGAGCTCGTTATGTGTGGACTCTCAATTAGCAGACTCGGATCGATTCTACGTGCAAGAGTAAAGAATTTTTTTTTTTGCACATTACTTTTCTTTACAATTCTAATACAGTGACATCTACATTTTGAATGATATTTAATGGATTATTAGCAGAATTATTCATGTGTAAAGTTAAATATTTCGGTCAAGAAATATTAGTACCACTAACTGTCGAGAGAGGTCGCTGAACCAATTTGACAAGTGTAATCCTTCCTTAACACTAGAGGGCGCTGCTTTGATTAATACAGTTATGGAGAATGTCACAATGCGTAGTAAAAAACACATACCTAGATCAAAATCTAATCTTGATCTATCTATTATTACCCAGGATATTTTAAATTCAACAATTATGGACACAACAATGTTAAGCATTCAAAGTGATCAACAAAATAACGAATCCACTCGTTTTGAAGAAGAATATATTACACTTAAAACTGCCCTGGAGCAAGCAGAACAGGAAATAGAAAATTTAAATATGGAAAATACGGATTTAAAAAAAACAATTGAAAAACAGAAAATTCAAATAGATTTATTAAAAAATTTAGCAAACGAAACTGGATGTAAAAAGAAAATAATGACACCACTAAGGAAAAAAATTCTTTTTATTAATAAAAATGTCTCAAAAACATCTCCGATTTATAATGACAAGCCTGTGTTATTTAATTCAACTTCAACTTCTCCGATTAATTTAAACCCACAGAAATCTATGGAGTGTAATATGGATCGTAGCATATCAGCAATATCTGAGAGTGTTTCATCCCATATTACAAAAGATGGCGCTAGTAGTAATGCAAACACCATGACATGCGACTGCAAAACATTGACAAAAAACTTACATACGTCACTCTCTAAACAAGAGGAGCGACAGACTAACGTGAAGAAGAGATGACCAAGTTAAGGGATTATCAAAAATAATGTATGACAGGCGTAGCACTCTTCAAAACACTTACACCATCACTTCTATATGCAAACCTGGAGCCACCTCGTCCCAGGTATTATGTTCCTGTGACGACCTTATGTATAATTTGAATGAAGATGACATAATTATTTTAGCAATTGGTAGTAATGATAAAAATCCATATCTATTTTTGTCAGAGTTAGGAATAGCATTGTACAAACTAAGAAATTTTAAAATATTTATAGTAAATGTTTTGTTTAATAACTACTTAAACATTGACTTACTAAACTATAATATGCAAATTTTGTTAAGACATTATAGTAATAGTAGTTTAATAAAAATGAATTATTCAGGGATGTATATACAGGAGCTTTGTTTTAAAGTAAACATTGAAATTGAATATTTACACTATCAAAATGAATTCTTGTTACCACATAAAATCAAAAAATATTTACAACTTAACTCAAGTATTAATATAAGATCTAACAAATGCAATAACATAAAATCTGACAGGTATAATAACATAAAAAGTGACAATTTAAACCAGAAATTAATGACTGATTATTTTAAGATAGAATCAAATAATTTATTTCGTACCCTTAAATAAAATTACAATACTCCACCAAAATATTGCTAGTATCTTGAGTAAAAAAGATATATTTGAGATAACTCTTGATGAGTTGAATAAAGATTTGGGAAGTATAGATATTATCTGTTTATCAGAGACATTTATAAAGAAAGGCTCAGAACAAAATTTAAATATCAAAAATTACAGGTTAGCTGCATCATTTTGTAGAAAAGAGCGTAGGGGGGGCACATGCATACTTCTCAAAAATTATATAGATTTTAATAAAATACATATAAAGCAGTCTATACCGAACATATTTGAGTGTTGTGCAGTCGAAATAATGCAGTATAGACTTGTAATAATATGTGTCTATAGAGTACCAGCTTCAAATATTGACCTATTTTTTCAGCATCTGGAAGCTATGTTAAATATGATAGTAAGAAAAAGGAATAAACATATTATATTGAAAGGTGATTTAAAAATCGACATGTTACAAGATAATAAAAATAGTAAAAACTTGACATCCATCTTAAATAATTTTAATTTAATAAATCACATAAACAAACCCACGAGGAAAAAAACGTGCATCGACTTGATTATCAGTAATTTACCTATTGTTTGTCCTAAAATACATTTACTCTGCTTATCAGACCATGAAACCGCTCAAACCCTAACATTTGAGTTACAGTCATCCCAAAAATATAAAAAAATACAAAATTCTTGGTTCGAATATAAAAGAGACATGAATAAAAGCAATAAAAACAAATTTATGGAATGTATTTCATCATTATCGTTTAATGAAGTATTTGAACAGAGTGATACCAATAAAGCATTTGCGTCCTTTCATGATCTTGTGATGTTGTTTTTTAATTTATGTTTTCCAGTTACAAAAATTAAAAAAACAAAGAAACCAATGAAAAATAACTGGCTTACTAAAGGTATAAAGCGGTGTTGCGTACAAAAAAGAAAGTTATATCTAAAATATCGATTGTCCCCTAACAACAAAGTGAAAAATAATAGACAATACCATCGTTACACGTCGATATTAAAAAAATGTATATTACAAGCACAAAGAAATACAAACTCATACTATATTGCTAAATCAAAAAACGTGTGCAAAACCTCATGGAGAATAATAAAGGACTGTGCACTCAATAATACTATGGTTAATGATATAGATAAAATAAAGTTGAAAAATAATCACTATATTGACAAACCGATTGACATTTGTAATGAGTTTAATAATTATTTTATAAATCTGACTAATAAACCTTTTGAAATCCATAACAATAAAAATGATTCATTACCTAATATTTCATTTCATCAAAACACCATATTTTTAACGCCGATAAATGAAAGCGATTTATATAAAATTATAATGTCATTGAGAAATACAAAATCTACAGGATATGATCATTTAAACACTGAAATTATTAAACAAAATGCCATATATTTTGTCCGACCCTTAACTCATATAATAAACCTATCTCTCGAACAAGGTATATTTCCTTCTAGCTTAAAACTAGCTATTGTAAAACCACTACACAAAAACGGATCTTATGATGAATTAGAGAACTATAGACCTGTTGCTCTATTAATAATATTTTCAAAGATATTTGAAAAAGTTTTTTATGAAAAAATCTCTACATTCATCACTAACGAAAAACTTCTGAAAAGTGAACAATTTGGCTTTAGGAAAAATAGCTCTACAACCTTGGCATGTTTTCATCTAATTAAAGAAATTACACAGAACCTTGACGATGGACTGCATACGTTAGCGGTATTTCTAGACATGAGCAAGGCATTTGATTTTGTCTCTCACAAACGGTTGCTAGATAAGCTCGAAAAATATGGCATAAGAGGAAATGCTTTAACGTGGATAGAGAGTTATTTGTCAGATAGGAAACAGTGTGTACAGATAACAACACTTTCAGGAAATGTGCGAGAAAATGTTTATTCTGATTATTCCTATAATCGATGCGGTGTCCCGCAAGGTAGTGTCTTAGGACCATTATTATTCCTGCTCTACATAAATGATCTTCCGGATGTAACGGATCAAAAGTGTATCTTGTTTGCGGATGATTCAACAGTTATTATTAGGTCAAAAAACAGACAAGAACTGGCGAATATAACAAATAAAAACTTAACTAATATTATAAAATGGCTTGAGTGCAATAATTTGTACATTAATATCAATAAGACTAAATTCATTAATTTTAAGACGCGTAACATAGAAAAAGTAAATCATGACATTAAATATAATAATAATACAATAGAAAATGTGAATAGTACAAAATTTTTAGGCATACATATTGATCAGAATTGCAATTGGAAAGCTCACATAGAAACATTAGTTAAGAAACTTGACAGGTACGTTTATGTTCTGAATAGAATAAGAGAAGTAGCCTCTAGAGAATCAGCTCTTGTAGCATATCACGGATACGTAGCAAGTATTCTACGGTATGGATTGATACTTTGGGGCAATTCAGTTGATATGGATAGAGCTTTCAAAGTACAAAAAAATGTATAAGGTGTATCTGTGGTGCGGGTTATTTAGATAGTTGTAAGCCCTTATTTAAAAAGTTACAAATATTGTCCTTGCCCTGTCTATACATCTTTGAAATGTGTCTATTTGTAAAAAAAAATGAAAACTTATTTCCCACTAAATGGCACTGTGAATATAGAGGTAGAAATGGAAATAAGTTGCGTATACCAAATAGGAGACTCGAGTTATACTCTAAAAATTCATATTGCATGGCAATTACTATCTTTAATAAATTGCCAAATAAGTTGACTCGAGTGCCTTATAATAAATTCAAAACTGATCTTTTTCAAATTTTGGTAGAAAAAATATATTATTCTGTCAATGAATTTCTAAAAGATGATTTGAATTACTGACATACACTTCGTTATATTATTTGCCCTTTGTATTCGTTTGTTATACGACATTATTTGACATTTATATAGTTTAAAATAATTTAATTTTTAATTTATGATACTTAAAGGATTTAGATTTATATTTAATAAGTTCATTGAGTATTACTAATGTTTTAAATATTTGCACGTCGACAAATTCGACAGGTCATGTTGTACTTTGAAATTATGTTATAAGATGTATTTTACCATGTCCTGGCAAATAAATGAGATATTATTATTATATTATTATTATTATTATTCTTATTTACATTATTACTACAAGACTTCATTTTGGCTTAACCCCTTGAAGCCCAGCTTTGTGTTAAAAGCGTTATTTCTCTCTCTGTCGCGTTATAGAGCATAATATGATGCTCGCGGATTTTAGGTATCGTTGTTGCGCGCATGATAAAATGCTCTCGGGTTTTGAGGGGTTAATTAAATGATTTTAATTCCCTAAATTAAAAAAACAACAAGAATGAATAACATTTACAATATAATATTTGTTAAGTATAAGAATTCTAAATATATACGAGCATATTGTTTTATTCAAGCTAAAATACACTTATAATATAAGGAAACGATCCGCTCGTGCACCTCGGGCCGTCCAATCGCGATAAAGTGTATCACACTGTGTGTGCGCGCGATCATATGTACCTCCCTATCGCACGCGAAACGCGCCTTATGCCCGCTGCAACGATCTCGCTCGCTTGCAAGTTCAATACACGACAGATCCTTTGCGTGGCGCTACGATATTGATAGAACACGATAGGCAAAATAATCTGTAGGCTTGGGTCGAATTTGGAAAAGTTTGAAGCGTTTTTTAGCTCGGCGTCTGCTTTTGTTGTGCAGACATGAAAATCGAAAACCGCATAATGTAGTTTTAGAACAATTAGCTCCTTTCCAGAATAACCATATTTGTGATTGCCTGAAGCTCGCTCAAGCATTGGATCAAAGCAGTTTTGTTGGCACAAAATTATTTTCCATCATCTTCTCATGTAAGTCGAACTCGAGCTCCATCTGCTGTGCTGAATTACTTTCATTTAAACTAAAGGATATGATTGCCACTATTCTAATCATTAAACCAGTACAGGAGCAAGCAAATTGAAGCTGACAGTATTCCTATTAAATCAGGTAGTATTACTGAACGAGACGTTTATATATTATGCCTTGATGCTCTTCACCATAATGTAAGTTTATTTTACAGGAAAGACTATGAGGAAGATGCCTCTGTGAAAGCTGAAATGATTTGTATTTTTCACTCTGCGAATAAAAGAAAAACCCTATGTATATTTGTTGTAATTGTAATTTTAACGTAGTAGTGAAAGGACAGGTGCATCATACCTAGGGCGGCGGCGCGCACCTCGAGAGGGCGAGGGGGCGCGGGGCGCACGGCGATCGCCTCCAGGCGGAGGCGGCGCTCGTAGGGCAGCGCGGTGGACGGCGGCAGCGAGGCCAGAGCCCCCAGCGCGGCCAGTGCGGGCCCCCGACCCCCACGCTCAGCCAGCTCCAGCAGAGGCTCCGCCACGTCTGAACGACGCAGCGCACCCAACGCTCGAGCCGCATCCGCGCGGCAATCGTCGTCCTTTCGGAGAAATAATGAATGTCACCAGTAAAGTAATCATTTATTCGGTGTTTACATTTTGCATTGTTCACAATACAGTGAAGTTCTCAACTCGTGTCGGAGCCTCTGAGCCACAACGCTGATTTTCCGCTGAACTCATTTAACTAAAATGTTTGCATCGGTTGCATTTGTGATAAACATAAATAAAACAGATACATACTGTGGCGCGTGAGAGACGCGCTCGGCTATCTCCGACAGTCACCGCCGACGGGAGCCAAATCTGGCTATAGCAGCGCGGGCGGTCCTCACTTCGGCTTCGGAACACAGCGCGAACGGACTTACATTCAATTTATAATTACCAGTAAAACCTATCATATACAGTCCGCTTTTTATAATTTCGTATCTAAAGTCTGAAGACCCTACACATATGTACGGTGCAAACGGCCGTACATACAGCGCGGTCAGCATCTCGCACCCGCAGCGAAGATTTCATAATGATTATTATAATTAAAAATAACTAGTTCACATTCAGTCATCGTACAGTGTACTCACATCATTATTAGCAATTTAATTAGCCTTTTAACGTAATCTCCAGTGTAATTTTATATAGCAATAAATTTAGTGTTCGCCATAATTTCTCATTCATCATTCTCATAATTTTTATGATTAACTGTACGGTAAACCGTACAACATACATACACTTAAACAAAGTAAACCAATTGGACTGCTAGCTAATTAGTTTTATGCTTACATGCCCATACCATCTGCAGCTATATAAAAGAATACCTCCTTACTCACTAATTTGACACTTAACACAGAGATGAAGGGGAGCGTTCCACCTGCTTGGAATCAAATAATCGAAAAATTAATATCTCCAAAGACACACATTACAAGACCTAGTGATTTAGTTAGCTCTTTTTGCAAATAATAAAAGTAAGATGGAGGTCGTTTCCCCTGCCGAGTTTAAATAAAAAAAAACTACATTATAATGCACTGAAAATAACTTATTTGAATCGTCCAACATTTTTATCTATTTCGGGATGTCTTTTAACTGACAAGAAAAATGATTCAACGGAAGGAACGACATTTACAATATTATACGTCGGCACCATACATAATCCACAACAAACAATATTATTCTGTTTTTGCTATAATAGGAGGGTTACGGTTTCGTACATCGTTGATAATAACAAAATAAACAAAGTATCTCCTTTAAGCCTTTGAACATTGCAGTAATGTACAGGGAATAAACGACAAATTCAAGAAAACAAAAAAGATGAATTTTGAGCTATGTCACCGAACCGGACCGAACCCGCCTTCTTTTAGGCTGGAGTTACACGATAAGATTGATCACGATTCGTTCGCGGTCTGACCTCGGTCTGGTAAAACTTAATCATGTTCACGATTCAGTCTTGAATCGTCAATAATCGAAGTAGGATGTGTTTAACTCATGATTAATAGTAAAATAAATGTAACGGTATTTAATTTCCTGTAATATTAGTGGCCTAAAATGTAAATATCATTTTAAAAATCAATTATTTATGCATAAATTACTTTTCTCAAAAGTCCACACTGGTTTAGACATTTAAATAATCACTCTTTTCATTTATTCAATAGAAATTTAAAAAATACAATGTACATATCTGTAAAATGTACATTAAACACATTTGATGCGATTGACGCTTCAATGGGTAAAGGTGGCTGAAGGGCAGCAAAAGAGCATTCATACTAGGGATGTTGCGGATGCATTTTTTTTCACATCCGCGGAAGCGGATGCGGATGCGGATTTTAAGAGGCTCACATCCGCGGAAGCGGATGCGGATGCGGAACTGTACAAAAAACCTAAGTTTTGGTTTGGTAGGGTAAAAAGCAGTAATATTTATCCTTTCTTTATCTATACATTAAAAATAAAATTGGAGTGTCGGTTTGTAATATTGAAATAACCGTTTTTTACATGCATATGAATATATATACGGTATATACACCAAAATAACATGTTTTACAATTTTTGTCTGTCTGTCTGTCTGTCAGTGTGGTCGGGCTAAACTCTAAAATGGCTGGACCGGTTTTGACGGGACTTTTATTGGCAGCTAGCTGATGTAATAAGGACTAACATAGGCTACTTTTATTTTTTCTAATATTTTATTTTAGAAAAATAAATTAATATTGCCATGTCCAAGTACTGTCCAGTACCGCGCGCAACTCTCACCACTTCTCCCACCAACGAATCAATGCTGCCTATCGCGCGGGCTCAGAACGCGCAAACGGGTTATTGCTGATTTTTAATAAAAAAATATATTGCATGGCTGGGTCAGGTAGTTTAATAATAAAGTAGAGAGTAAATTACCATTACTGATTACTTGTTTTAGTAATGAAATTTATATATGGAGCATTATATTTAATGAAAAGTAGAATGGCCGCCTTTTCGGACTCTAGTCTGTTTCGCAAGGGTTCGTGTATTAATCCTGGGCTACTAAATAACTGTTCACTTGGAACACTGGCTGGTGGCGCTGATAAGAATTTGCGTGCTTTTTTAGTTAACAGTTTGAACTCACTTTGATTAACACTCCACCATTTAAGAGGACTCTTATTTAAATTAATTCACTTTTTATTACGGAAAGTAAGTAACTCCTTCTTGTGAATTGTGTCAGGGCTGACAATTTCTGGTGTTTCCTGACTCTCCTCAACATCACTTGATAAATCGAGCATAATCGAGATCACTAATTAAACAGGACTGACATCCTGTAACCTGAGGTCTCTAGTCGTTCCGTTCTGTTTCCATGAAATCTTTCATTTTCTTCGCTCTTTCGGTACTTGGAGATATTGTTCGAGAAGCCAAGATGTCTTCCGTGTTTCTGTTAATCTTCAATATACCTAGGTAACACTGAAAATGTTTAGAAAATGAAAAACGGCTTAATGTAGAAAGTTGCCAATACATTTATTGTTTTTAGAAGTAATCTCGCATTCGATGGAACCACTGAGAAAGCAGTGGGCCCATTCTCCATTAGGGGTCTCTTCTATGGCATTTTCGTACGCTTTCACCGCATCTTCAGGGCTCGTAAAGCGAATTTTATCTTTAATTCTTGGGAATAAATAAAAATCGCAGGGCCCCAGGTCAGGACTGTATGGCGGATAACTCATTATCTCGACACTTGCCAAATATTCCACAGTCCGTTCTGCGGAGTGCGCTGAAGCATTGTCGTGGTGAAGTAGGATCCTGCTTCGAAGGCGCTGCTGTCGAATTTTTTCTAAGACAACAGGCAAACAGCGATTGACATACCAGTCTGCAGTAACTGTCCTTCTATCTTCTAGCACAACTGTCGCGAAATGACCATTCCGACCAAAGAATGAAGCAATCATCTTTTTTCCTTGACTTCTTCCTTTCTTTACCTTAGCTGGCCGATCCTTGAAAGGAAACACCCACTGAGCTGATTGTCTTTTGGTTTTGGGTTCGTAGCAATATATCCAGCTTTCATCACCTGTGACGGTGTCAAATACAGCATTTGAGTCACCGCCGTTGAACTTATCTAACATTTTGCGACACCAGTCCATGCGAAGGCGTTTCTGGTCATCGGTTAAAGTATGGGAAATCCATCTGGTACAAAGCTTCCTGGCGCCTAAATGTTCGTGTAATATTTTTTGAACTTGACTCATACCAATGCCTAGACTTGCCCGTATCTGCTGATAGATCACTCTCTTATCATCCTCTATCATGCCTCGCACAGCACTGATGTTATCTTCAGTAGTCGCTGTTAAAGGACGTCCCTGACGCGGATCATCATTGAGATTGCTACGTCCACGTTTAAACTCGTTAAACCAATTGTAAATAGTGGCACGAGATGGGGCTTCATTAAGAAATGCTAATCGCAGCCTATCATAGCTTTGTTGTTGAGTAAGCCCACAACGAAAGTCATAATAAATCATTGACCGAAAGTTTTCTCGCGTTAGGTTCATTTTCACTTGTAACAAGAGTTTTAGATTTGCTGCCAATTGCCCAAAAACAAATGACAAATGAATGCAATATACTACATCAGGTTACGAAAGAGTTCTAAAATTGTAATTGAAAAAGTTTTCATTAGCAATGTTTCTAACTGGTCAGTTCTAAACATTTTCAGTGGTACCCACGTATCATCTTTAATCTTTTACTCGGTCGACACGCGCCACTCGCCGGCCCCTCCCCTTTCTTTCTTGTCGCATCCGCATCAGCTCCGCATAGATTTATGCGGATGCGGATGCAGATGCGGATGTCTAAATCGATGCGGATGTTCCGCATATGCGGATGCGGATGCGAATATTCGCAACATCCCTGATTCATACTATCGATTCAAGACTGATCGCAACTGGAATGGGATTCGACCGGAACTTGACTGTTACGGATAGTATGAATACACACGTTGTTTCTCATTTAATAATATTTTACCATACTGAGATCGGTCCGCGAACGAACCATGATCGAGCTTAAAATGTGGATTTAGCCTTAGCCCGCTCGAGAGCTAATGTATTGGACGATAGTCGCCTGTTGTATTGCGAAAAGCCCTCGACCCGAGGCCGGTAAAAACGAATGAATGAGATTCTGAAACGGAGGAAACGTCACTTGCTGTCCCTCAGCGAATTTGTGTCATCGTATCGCAATTAATTTTGGTCGAATCACCGAAGGGCAAATTGTATTTTAAAACAAAGGTATTACCGTCTTTCTATCCTATTGAAAAAAAACTAGTTACTATATTAAAAAACCTCCGCGGTCGAGTGGCTCGCTCCTCCGAGGTCCCGGGTTCGATATATAGAAAACCACCTTTCCTATATTGGCTCGGGTCTGGGTGTTGTGGTATTATTGTTTTTGTTGAATTCCATAACACGAGTGCTTCTGCTACTTTCCTTGGGTTCAGAACTATATATGTAACGTTGCCTTATATTTATTTAATATTATTTCAATCAAAACACATTATTCTCTTTTGCTAACATACAATATAAGTGGCCGAAGCGCAGCCATCTAAGTGACTGACGCTTGAAAGAAAACGTGGAATACCTTGCACCGCGCGAGGGCCTTCGCGAGTCGATCCCGCATCAGGTCGGCGGCGGGTGTTGGCAGTTTGGCAGACGCGGCGGCGGCGGCTACTCGCGCCCCAGATGACATCTCCTGTCGCGGTGCATCAAAATAGATTACTATGATATTCGATGCAAAGTATGGAGTACAGAAATAAACATAAAACTATTACAGAATTAAAATTGCCAAACGGCGTGGGTATAAAGAATATGTCTTTAAAGGGTATTTTTTAAACTAATATAGAAATTATTATTTTGTACAAATGAATAACTTTTTCAATATGAGAAGATGCACATAACTGTTTCGTATAACACATTAAGTAACAAGCCTTTTTTATTAGCACAACTGCGAACTACCTCCAGCTTATGATGCCGTAGGACCACAACAAGGCCACAACTACTTATAGATGATATGATAAATTTAAGTTCCTTTCCTTCTGAGCATAATTTATATATTTGACCCAACCATTCTCCGCTAATCCGTTTAATTTGTATTTGTATTTGTTATGTAGAAAAAAACAAGTTTCCTATTTGTTATTAAAACATGAAACGGATTGGAAGCATACATTTTGCTAGATCTAAGTATTGTAAAAGATCCAATATCGTTTTCATTTATTTCAGACATTAGTCTTAGACAAACTCACCTAAGTTTAGTATCGGTAATGTTTAAACTAAGAGTTTTTGATGAAAAAATAAAAACTTATTATTATTACCGTTCAAATTAGATAATTCGGCAGCCTTCAGCAGTAACAAGACGACACTCGTTGTTCGGGGATGAGAATGTGTATGCTTAAGAGGAAGTTGATATTAAAAAATTATCATTTCAATGTTCTGCTATGATAAGCGTCACTAAAACTTTTATCTATTAAATGTTAAATAAAATGTTCGGGGTAAATGTTACGGAGTACATCCGCCAGATTAACCGATACGTAAAGCATTGATAATTGTATGTCTAATTCTAACTATATGAGCTGCGCTAAGTTCGGATCAATCGCCGCGCCACATTTGGTAAATTAGCCGATCACTCGTGTCGGAAGCACGCGAGGAGCTCGCCACTGACCTGGTCCTTGGCGTCGTCGGCCAACCGCGCCAGCAGCTCGGGCAGGGCGGGGGCGGGCTTCGGAGCCATCGCCGCCGCCTCGAGGAAGGCGCGCCCCGCCCCCCTGAGCGGGTCTCGCGCCGCCAAATGGAGCGCCCCCACAGCCGACGCCAGGGCCGCCTCAGTGCCCGCCAGGCCCAGCAGGCGGCTCAGCGGAGTCCTAAGACGAAGCGAAAACATTATTATGATTGAACGACTGTTCATTTTTGAAGTATAACTTCTTTATGCATTTCTTTTGACTTTGGGAGTAAGCTGGAGTAAGCTGGCGCGACGAGAGCGTCATGAAAAGTGGCATCGGGTGAATCGGAGGGAAGTTGAGAGGAACATGTATAAATCTTAATATATATAATTCTTCTGTGAGTGTGTATGTCACTGAACTCCTCCTAAACGGCTGGACCGATTTGAATGAATTTTTTTGTGTGTGTTCAAGGGGATCTGAGAATGGTTTAGATTCACAAATCAGCCCGGCAGATGACGCTGCAGTCGGCACAGCAACGCGTGGCCGGGTCAACTAGTACATAAATATAGCTGGAGCTAAAGAAGTTTCACTTTAGTCGTGTTGTCTAAAGCATACTGGTTCTTTTATGTTACAAACTAAAACAAGACTGACGGATTATTTTTTACATTTGCCAATCGGTTTAAATCACATACTTAAATTCACATGTTATATTAATTACGCATTTTTATTACGCCAAATCCGTTTTCACACGCGAAAAACAGACGGGAGTTTAAGAATATAAACATATCTATACATCATTAATATGGATTACATTAAAGCGGCGACGGAACTAACGTGATAAGAAAGTTAATCAATTAGGAGCTGTTGTGTCGATTTGTGATTAAAATATTTTAAATTATTTATTTTGTATGTTTATTTTGACGGAGGCAAGAGCACAACAAACTAATCACTGTAGTTTGTTAGGCTCGGTTATTCAGATCTTGATTCGTCAGAGATTAAAATAAACATACAAAATAAATAATTGAATTCAAATTCATTCAAATTCAAATTCAAATTAATTTATTTGCAAAATATGGGTACATTGAGCAGGTCTTAAAAGTTATTAGAACGCCACATTTAACCAAAATGGTGTGCAAATATAAAATAAAAGAAAATAATCTTACTATATAACAAAATACTACTTAAACAAATCACAAATTGAAATCTAATTATATTAAAATAACTTACATCATAATTTAATAGTTTGGTCAATAGAAATAAACAAAATAAAAACAGATCGTAAGCATGCAATGAGAAACATAATAATAACAATAAAAGCCCATGCAAAATAATACATTATCGGTCAACAGTTTTGTCATTTATTAAATCATTTATTGTATAATATACTTTTTCAACTAAAAACTTTATTAACCTATTTTTAAAGATGACCAATGATTCGACTTCTTTAACATTTTATTGAAATTATTATTTCAATTAAGTTTGAAATTATTTTAAACCATATAATAGACAATCTACGTCACGATAGCATAATGTAGCTGATACTCGGGCACACGAGTTGCCTGACACGAGGTGGGCGCACTCACAGCAGCTCGCGGTTGGCGGGGTCGTATAATAGACAATCAAGCCATATAATAGACAACAGCGTCGCGGTCAGTAGGGTAATATTGGGCATTCTAAAACACTTTTCACTCCAATGATCTCACTTTCGTTCGATCACTGTCGTAAAAGTGTTTTAGAAAGCCCAATAATCGAAAGTGAATTAGAATGCCCAATCGGTTTTCCGTCAACCACAAACCTCATTTTCGATCGATCACTGCCGTAAAAGTGTTTTAGAAAACCCAATAATCGAAAGTGAATTAGCATGCCCAATCGGTTTTCCGTTAACCACAAACCTCATTTTCGATCGATCACTGCCGTAAAAGTGTTTTAGAAAACCCAATAATTGAAAGTGAATTAGCATGCCCAATTGGTTTTCCGTTAACCACAAACCTCATTTTCGTTCGATCACTATTGCAAAAGTGTTTCTGAGATAGCTCAATAATCGAAAAGTGAATTAGAATTCCCAATCGGTTTGACGTTAACCATAAACCTCACTTTCGTTCGATCACTGTCGTAAAAGTGTTTTAGAAAGCCCAATAATCGAAAGTGAATTAGAATGCCCAATCGGTTTTCCGTCAACCACAAACCTCATTTTCGATCGATCACTGCCGTAAAAGTGTTTTAGAAAACCCAATAATCGAAAGTGAATTAGCATGCCCAATCGGTTTTCCGTTAACCACAAACCTCATTTTCGATCGATCACTGCCGTAAAAGTGTTTTAGAAAACCCAATAATTGAAAGTGAATTAGCATGCCCAATTGGTTTTCCGTTAACCACAAACCTCATTTTCGTTCGATCACTATTGCAAAAGTGTTTCTGAGATAGCTCAATAATCGAAAAGTGAATTAGAATTCCCAATCGGTTTGACGTTAACCATAAACCTCACTTTCGTTCGATCACTGTCGTAAAAGTGTTTTAGAAAGCCCAATAATCGAAAGTGAATTAGAATGCCCAATCGGTTTTCCATCAACCGCAAACCTCATTTTCGTTCGATCACTATTGCAAAAGTGTTTCTGATAGCTCAATAATCGAAAAGTGAATTAGAATGCTCAATCGGTTTTACGCTGAAGTAAATTTTTCAATGCAAGGTTCGTTCCGTTCTTTGTTCAAAACCGTGTTTGTATTTAGAACGCATCGTACCGTTTTATGTTTATTCTGTATGTGTAGACTCGTAAGTAATCAGTGTTTATATATCCCTTCAGAATCTATTTTAACGCATTTATTTAAAATCAGCTCGACTCTACAGGCCTGTATAAATAAATAATATGAAATTCGTTAAACAAAAACAATCGTTGAAATTAGATTGCTTTTGTACTCCGTTACCGAACGAGTCAAAACGTCATGGTAGTTTGTTACCAAATACAATACGCTGTCTTGTTTGTGGGCCATCAAACTGCGGGAAAACTAATTTAGTAATAAGTTTATTGTTGCATAAAGATGGTCTATGTTTTAGAAATCTTTATGTGTATTCAAAATCTTTGTATCAAACAAAATACTTGTATCTTGAAAAAGTTTTAAATATGGTTCCCGATATATCGTATCATAAATTTAACCATAACAATGAAATATTGAACCCACATGAAGCTTTACGAGATTCTATTATCATTTTCGACGACGTTGCTTGCGAAAATCAAAACAACATACGGGATTATTTTGCTATGGGGCGTCATAAAAACATTGATTGCTTTTATATTAATCAAACTTACACCAAAATACCAAAACAGCTCGTAAGAGACAATTCAAACTTGATTATATTGTTCAAGAAAGACGATATTAATTTGAAACATGTTTATGATGAGCATGTATGTTCCGATATGTCCTGGTACCAATTTCGGGAAATGTGTTCAGCTGTTTGGAACAAACCTTTCAGCTATCTTGTAATAAATAAGGACTGTGAAAAAAATAATGGATGCTACAGATCATCATTTGATACATATATAATATTGGATTAACTACATATTAGGATGATATATTATGAATGAATCACTATCACTCGTGATTCGGAGCCAAGAAGTATTCTGCGCAAGATGGAAAAAAAACTCAAACAAGAAATTGTGAAATCTGCTGCATCTGTAAAAAGAAAAGTTGAACTTTTGAAAGAAGCAAAAAATTCTCACAATATGGCTCTGGAAACAATATTTAAGCCAATAGTGGAACCGCTTCACTTGTTAACAAGTAAAAAGGAAGAAAAGCAATATATACCTTCCCCGAAAAAAATAAAAAAGAATCATAGAGAATCTTTTCATTCTTCTACTGAAAATTTCGACGATGATTACAGTGAAAAAGAACAACTCTCAGACAGTGAGTTGCACATAAACAAAACCCTTATAGCACCACCTTCTGAAGACCATAATATCAGTGAGGGTTCCTTCAAGTCTTTCCAGTCATCACCAAGTGTTAAAAATAATACACTTTCGTGGTCAACATCATCTGATGCAATGTTCGATGATATACCTTTTGGAATTCGAAACGAACGCGGGAAATTGATGCTTGGCAAAACATGTGTTTATGACGATGGTAGCATCCTGAAAATAGGAACGCAGACTATAAAAAAAACAAAGGGAATAAAAGAACTACTCTATAAAAAGAAACCGAATCTAGACATAATCACAGAGGAAGACTTACAAAACTATAAGCTAGTATTATTAGAAACCAATGCGCACAGGCGTAATTGTGATTCGTCTAAACCAATAAACAGCAATAAAGGATTTAAGTATATGAACATTATAAAACCGTTGTTTACATCTACGAAAAAAGTAACTTCAAGCGTGGAAAGTCTTTCAAGTGGCGAAGGTATTAATTTATTGAAAAAAGTAACAAAAAATACGGATTTGGTTTACTGGGATGATCCAAATGAATTAGTGAATCGATTAAAAATATTACTAGCATCACGTGATGCAGGCAACACTGGCTTGGACAATGAAATCAATGCAATCATTGAAGAACTGTGGGAAGAAGGTATAATCAAAAATATAAAATATAAAGAAAGTGCAACTGGAAAACTTGTTAGTGTGAAGAACCCATCAGAGCGGCGATGAGAGTGACAAGTTTGGTCACCACATTCATAAGCGTTTACGATTAACCGAATATTTTGATACCATCAACGATACATTAGTAAAGTCAGATACAGGGCATTACGATTTAAAATCAACAAAATTGAAAGGCTTGATAGATCCTAATGAAGACGACGAGGCAGTGAATAAAGCATATATGGATAAAACAGCTCAAGAACTAAGAAATGAAATAAAAAAAATTTTTAAAGACGTAAAAATTTACCTAAATAACTTGGAAAAAGCTACTTCCGATCGTTTAAATACTCTATACTACACAAGAACAGAAATAGATAGTTAGTAGTAGGGATTCGTGGGTTCTGGCGCACTTCCCCCCAACCTAGACCCCTCTCCTCCCTTCCCTTTGGTATCATCCAAACTAGATCCGACCAGCGTCACCGCCTAAAAAAAAAAAAAAAAAAAAAAAAAAAAAAAGGGTAAGCACCCCCATTTGGAGCGATTGCGCTGGGTCCCAGCTTCGTATCTCTTACCGTTTCCGAGATACGTTTTTGCTGAACTCATTCCTACTTGATTAACTAATAAACCCCTGTTAATGACACCTCGACGCTAATGACACACTCGACTTAAGGCCTTAATGACATGATTCTAATCACCTTCCCCGATGCTTCTCATTAACATATCGTTCATGGCTAATTGTTTTTTAGCAATGCTATGTACCTAAATAATAAAAATAATTTATCATGGAAATTATTTCCAAATTTGGAATCTGCTCTTCATCGGTCATTCTCGTGATACATTTACTATTATTTCATGCTCCTAAACTTATCAACTACGTATGAAATATTTTTAAAATTATGTTTTATTATTACAAGTAAAACACCATATTTCTTTGTCTTAAACGTATACTCATTCAATATTGAAATGCTTTATCAACTACCTGTTACCGCAGTCCATGGTCGAGGACAATGAATTTGTACCATTTTTCACCCCATGCATTCAACATCAAAGCAGTACAGATAATGAATTCGAGATCGATGGGTTGAGAATGATGGTTAATTGCACCTTATGCGTGGAGGAAAGAAATAGTGGACGTTTGGTTGCTGGTTACTCACGCCCATCATCGCCGATTCCGATGGAAGCCGCACCAGTCAACCCCCTCTTGCGGGATTGGACCGCAGAGGAAGATGAAGAAATCAACGAAATGGTCGCCAATACCGATACCGACATGTGGAATAGGGAATATCGTATTCTCCAACAACCACTTCTCCAACTTTGTTTTAATAAATACGATGTTTGTAACATATATTAAAGAATTGTAAATTAATTAAAGCATTTTTCTCTTTTACTCATCTTATCTACAGGCTACATATTTGGTCATCACTTTGAAAATACGGGACCTTGTCTACACAATTGCAACAATAAAATCTTGGCGATGCATACTATTATTTCATGCACCTAAACTTATCAACTACGTATGACATTTCTCTTTGCTGTATTTCAAACCAAGTTAAACGACATGAAACTTTTTAACTTATGTTTTATTATTACAAGTAGATACTCGTTACCATGCGAACACCATATTTCTTTGTCTCAAACGTTTACTCATTCAATATCGAAACGCTTTATCAACAATTTGAACTATTTGATTCCGCAATCGTAATGACTCGCCATTAACTTTCACTAATTTTGTTTTCAGAATCTTAATAACCTTGTTCATTATTTTATCAATTATTTGCTTCCAGTATCATGACAAGTTTTGTTTACTTGTATAACTACATTTTATCAATTATTGACAAACACATCTAATGATCTGAACTAGTATAAGAACAATCGCATCGTAGCATTTGCTAACAAAGTGCTATCCACTGCCATCGAAAACGTAGACTACTGCTCAAGTCAAGTCACGACAACCGATATGGATGTGAGTATTATTTATTATCTACATACTTTCATTATGCTTGTTTCTGATTTTGTGACTTGTTTGTCTAAACTATCAACCTTCAGTGTATTCCATAATGTTGATGTGTATTCATTGTTGTACTTACTATTCTTTGTATTCATTGTTATAGCTTACATCATGATCAGAGCTAGACAGATCAAGAGGTACCTTATTTTGAACGATTGCATATTTGAATATAAGCCACTGAGTAACATCGTTAAAAAGTATCATGACTAACGATACTATCATAGTGGATGTGCAAGGCTTTAAAAATGAAAAAAAGAATTTATATTAAAAGAATTAGTTATCGGCACAAAAGAGCACAGTCAAATATTTCTAATAAAACCACCATACCCATTCTCTACTCTGACTCTGGAAGAAAAGAAACGTGTCAAGTGGATCGAAAGAAATAGAGGATACCTTTGGAGTGAGGGGCACATTGATTACATAGAATTTAGAAGACTCATTAAGTCCTACTGTGATAAGCGGAGCATCATAGTGAAAGGTAGAGAAAAAGTTGATTGGGTGCGAGAATTATGTGGACATGAAAACGTTTTTGATATAAGTGATAAAGGTATACCTAATTTAGAAACTTTAAGTGAACTCTATTGTAAAGACATATCTACATATAATTGTTTTAACCATACGAAATATTGTGCATTAAGAAATGTTATATGTATTAGAAAATGGATTATAAAAAATAATATATCATTGTATTGACTATTAATAAATAACTGTTTTAATTTATTACCTTTGTTAACATTTACTTGTTTTTATTAATTTCAAGGGTTTTTAAATAAAGGCCAAAATAAATTTAAACATATTTATTACACAAACTTAAAACAGGTCACAAGTAAGTACATCATTTATAATCAAATCAATATAAAAGACTACATATTATTGACATTGTTCAAATTGTAAAGTTAGTAATTTTGAATACAAACTTGAACATTTTTCAAAAATTTGACACAAATCCTGTTTTTCCACTGCCACTAGGCCCAGCCTCTATACAAGTTAATAGATTGTTAAAATGAATCATTGTTACATCTTACTATAAGAACGATTAATTGGGCAGTGCATAAGAAAGGAAAGCCGACTACAATTTACAATTATAATAAGAAAGATATAATTAGTAGGCAAATACATACAAAATTACATTGGTAATAAGATCATTTTTGATACACAATTTCTTTATAAATTAATAAAATACATATATTACGAGCGACCCGTCTCGACTTCGCACGGGATGACGAAATACTTTAAATTTTTTCTAGCATTAAATATAGCCTATGTTACTCAGGGAGAATGTAGCTTTCCAACGGTGAAAGAATTTTTCAAATCCGCTTAGTAGTTTTTGAGTTTATTCATTGCAAACATACAAAATACAAAAATACAAATCTTTCCTCTTTATAATATTAGTGTAGATGTAGATAGAAGTCACAAAGATTATTCATAATTATATGTGAAACACTAAAAAACTGAAATAACACAACATTAAAAACATGCATAAAAGACAAATCTTACATATTTTTATTACAGATATTAAAACTACTTACAATAAAAAGAATACTATAAATAAAAAAACACATTGCTAATTAAATCATGCTATTTACTTAAACACAAAAAAATTAACATTTTCTTAAACTATAATGACCCCAAGATGATATGTAACAAATTAGGATATTTTTGTGTGAATATCACATGTTTGATTGATCAAAAACGTTGCATATTGGAAATAAAATAAAAATTTTTTTCAGTAAACAATTCTTATAATCGTCCATAGTATATTTTTTTGTTGTTATTTATTGACAACTTTAGCCTTAGCCATAACTTTGTAATAACACAACATTAAAAACATGCATAAAACACAAATCTTACATATTTTTATTACAGATATTAAAACTGCTTACAATAAAAAGAATACTATAAATAAAAAAAACACATTGCTAATTAAATCATGCTATTTACTTAAACACAAAAAAATTAACATTTTCTTAAACTATATTGACCCCAAGCTAAAGTGTCTGTTGAGTTAGGTAAAAGGCATCGTTTTGTATCCATTATAAGATAAACTAACTTTGGATATTTTTGTGTGAATATCACATGTTTGATTGATCAAAAACGATGCATATTGGAAATCAAAACATTTTTTTTTTCAGTAAACAATTCTTATAATCCTAACCTAACCTAACCTAACCTAATTTAGAAACTTTAAGTGAACTCTATTGTAAAGACATATCACAAATCTTACATATTTTTATTACAGATATTAAAACTACTTACAATAAAAAGAATACAATAAATAAAAAAACACATTGCTAATTAAATCATGCTACTTACTTAAACACAAAAAATTTAACATTTTCTTAAACTATAATGACCCCAAGATGATATGTAACAAATTAGGATATTTTTGTGTGAATATCACATGTTTGATTGATCAAAAACGATGCATATTAGAAATCAACCTAACCTAACCTAACCTAATTTAGAAACTTTAAGTGAACTCTATTGTAAAGACATATCTACATATAATTGTTTTAACCATACGAAATATTGTGCATTAAGAAATGTTATATGTATTAGAAAATGGATTATAAAAAATAATATATCATTGTATTGACTATTAATAAATAACTGGTCTAATTTATGACCTTTGTTAACATTTACTTGTTTTTATTAATTTCAAGGTTTTTAAAATAAAGATCAAAATAAATTTAAACATATTTATTACACAAACTTAAAACAGGTCACAAGTAAGTACATCATTTATTATCAAATCAATATAAAGGACTACATATAATTGACATTGTTCAAATTGTAAAGTTGGAAATTTTGAATACAAACTTGAACATTTTTCAAAAATTTGACACAAATCCTGTTTTTCCACTGCCACTAGGCCCAGCCTCTATACAAGTTAATAGATTGTTAAAATGAATCATTGTTACGTCTTACTATAAGAACGATTAATTGGGCAGTGCATAAGAAAGGAAAGCTGACTACAATTTACAATTACAATTATAATAAAAAAGATATAATTAGTAGGCAAATACATACAAAATTACATTGGTAATAAGATCATTTCTGATACACGATTTCTTTATACATTAAAAAAATATATATATTACTCCTCGTGCGAAGTCTCGACTTCGCACGGGTGGACAAAATTCTTAAAATTTTTTCTAGCATTAAATATAGCCTATGTTACTTAGGGAGAATGTAGCTTTCCAACGGTGAAAGAATTTTTGAAATCCGCTTAGTAGTTTTTCATTTTATTCATTGCAACCATACAAAATACAAAAAAAAACAAATCTTTCCTCTTTATAATATTAGTGTAGATGTAGATAGAAGTCAAAAAGATTGTTCATAATTATATGTGAAACACTATAAAACTAAAATAACACAACATTAAAAACATGCATAAAACACAAATCTTACATATTTTTATTACAGATATTAAAACTACTTACAATAAAAAGAATACTATAAATAAAAAAAACACATTGCTAATTAAATCATGCTATTTACTTAAACACAAAAAAAATAACATTTTCTTAAACTATATTGACCCCAAGCTAAAGTGTCTGTTGAGTTAGGTAAAAGGCATCGTTTTGTATCCATTATAAGATAAACCAACTTTGGATATTTTTGTGTGAATATCACATGTTTGATTGATCAAAAACGATGCATATTGGAAATCAAAACATTTTTTTTTTCAGTAAACAATTCTTATAATCGTCCATAGTATATTTTTTTGTTGTACATTTATTGACAACTTTAGCCTTAGCCATAACTTTGTTTTCTACATTCATTACATACATTTTTGATCTTAAACCAACAAATTCCCTAAGTTTTTTTTTCCATTATTTTCATCTTTAAAATAACCGATTTTTTTATTTATCTGAGGGAAACCATGTGGATTATCAGCTGAATAATCGGAAGTATCGAAGTATGAATATAAATCTTGTTTTATATCAACATAAAAATCATTAGTAAAAATTTGATACACGAGGCTGTCGGTATCTGTATACAATAATTTTATATTTTCTCTAAATTTAGCTTTCATATAGTTATAGTGAAAGTTATATATTAAAATTTTTGATAAATCTAAAATACTAAAACCTAAAAAATATATATTGGTTTATCATAAATTATGTTGGTTTTTTTAACTGTATAGCTACAAGGTTTTCGCAAAATACAGCTAAACTGTAAAAATCAGGGCGAGCAATAAGGCTTTCCGCACCTTGACTTTTACCTATATATTTCCAATGAGTTAATAATAATTTCAAATTAACACCTTTATCGACATTTACCATTGTTTTACTGAAAACAGAGTTATCCATCAATTTGTTAAGTCTTTTTCAAATTATGATTTTTGCTCTCTCTCTTAATTGTATATTTTGTAACCACGATCCTCGATTGAATTTTAACACTATGAATTTTTATTCGCAACTTTAAACAAAGCAAAAGATTTTGAAAATGAATAACATTTCTTTTATTATTTATATTGGCTATTTTTTACTATTTCCTGGTGTACAAATATTTTCTGGGTAAAGAGGAAGATCGGAATGAAGGTCGTGTAAATTATCGGAATAGTCTAAATCTACTTCTATTATGTTACCTACATCTGATGTTGGTGAAATATCAGAATTCACATTTGTGTAAGTCCATTCAAAACTACCATATGGAAGGTATTGAGACATCGCCCAACCATAAAGATTGTTTGTATCTAGATAAGTTAAAAAGGACACAGGTAGATTGTCGTCAAAATCATCTAAATATTTATTATTAGCTTCCGCATATCTATTACTACACCGAAAAATACCACCTCTTAAACCACACTTTATAAAAGCTATCATTTCAATATCACTCAAAAGTTCAAATTCAATTTGAGTTTGTTTTAACATAGCATCCCAACTAAGCCCGGGTAAAGTGTAATAATGTGCAGGATCTTAGCGATATGTACTAATACAAATATCAAATGAATTAAATTAGAGTAATTACTCTAATTTATATCTCAAAACGGATGTTTTGCTTTTAACAGACATTTTTGAAAATTTTCGCGATATTTGTATTAGTACATATCGTTAAGATCCTGCACATTATTACACTTTACCCGGGCTTAGTTGGGATGCTATGTTAAAACAAACTCAAATTGAATTTGAACTTTTGAGTGATATTGAAATGTGAAAAGCTCTTTACCCAGAAAATATTTGTACACCAGGAAATAGTAAAAAATAGCCAATATAAATAATAAAAGAAATGTTATTCATTTTCAAAATCTTTTGCTTTGTTTAAAGTTGCGAATAAAAATTCATAGTGTTAAAATTCAATCGAGGATCGTGGTTACAAAATATACAATTAAGAGAGAGAGCAAAAATCATAATTTGAAAAAGACTTTACAAATTGATGGATAACTCTGTTTTCAGTAAAACAATGGTAAATGTCGATAAAGGTGTTAATTTGAAATTATTATTAACTCATTGGAAATATATAGGTAAAAGTCAAGGTGCGGAAAGCCTTATTGCTCGCCCTGATTTTTACAGTTTAGCTGTATTTTGCGAAAACCTTGTAGCTATACAGTTAAAAAAACCAACATAATTTATGATAAACCAATATATATTTTTTAGGTTTTAGTATTTTAGATTTATCAAAAATTTTAATATATAACTTTCACTATAACTATATGAAAGCTAAATTTAGAGAAAATATAAAATTATTGTATACAGATACCGACAGCCTCGTGTATCAAATTTTTACTAATGATTTTTATACTTCGATACTTCCGATTATTCAGCTGATAATCCACATGGTTTCCCTCAGATAAATAAAAAAATCGGTTATTTTAAAGATGAAAATAATGGAAAAAAAAACTTAGGGAATTTGTTGGTTTAAGATCAAAAATGTATGTAATGAATGTAGAAAACAAAGTTATGGCTAAGGCTAAAGTTGTCAATAAATGTACAACAAAAAAATATACTATGGACGATTATAAGAATTGTTTACTGAAAAAAAAAATGTTTTGATTTCCAATATGCATCGTTTTTGATCAATCAAACATGTGATATTCACACAAAAATATCCAAAGTTGGTTTATCTTATAATGGATACAAAACGATGCCTTTTACCTAACTCAACAGACACTTTAGCTTGGGGTCAATATAGTTTAAGAAAATGTTATTTTTTTTGTGTTTAAGTAAATAGCATGATTTAATTAGCAATGTGTTTTTTTTATTTATAGTATTCTTTTTATTGTAAGTAGTTTTAATATCTGTAATAAAAATATGTAAGATTTGTGTTTTATGCATGTTTTTAATGTTGTGTTATTTTAGTTTTATAGTGTTTCACATATAATTATGAACAATCTTTTTGACTTCTATCTACATCTACACTAATATTATAAAGAGGAAAGATTTGTTTTTTTTTGTATTTTGTATGGTTGCAATGAATAAAATGAAAAACTACTAAGCGGATTTCAAAAATTCTTTCACCGTTGGAAAGCTACATTCTCCCTAAGTAACATAGGCTATATTTAATGCTAGAAAAAATTTTAAGAATTTTGTCCACCCGTGCGAAGTCGAGACTTCGCACGAGGAGTAATATATATATTTTTTTAATGTATAAAGAAATCGTGTATCAGAAATGATCTTATTACCAATGTAATTTTGTATGTATTTGCCTACTAATTATATCTTTTTTATTATAATTGTAATTGTAAATTGTAGTCAGCTTTCCTTTCTTATGCACTGCCCAATTAATCGTTCTTATAGTAAGACGTAACAATGATTCATTTTAACAATCTATTAACTTGTATAGAGGCTGGGCCTAGTGGCAGTGGAAAAACAGGATTTGTGTCAAATTTTTGAAAAATGTTCAAGTTTGTATTCAAAATTTCCAACTTTACAATTTGAACAATGTCAATTATATGTAGTCCTTTATATTGATTTGATAATAAATGATGTACTTACTTGTGACCTGTTTTAAGTTTGTGTAAAAAATATGTTTAAATTTATTTTGATCTTTATTTTAAAAACCTTGAAATTAATAAAAACAAGTAAATGTTAACAAAGGTCATAAATTAGACCAGTTATTTATTAATAGTCAATACAATGATATATTATTTTTTATAATCCATTTTCTAATACATATAACATTTCTTAATGCACAATATTTCGTATGGTTAAAACAATTATATGTAGATATGTCTTTACAATAGAGTTCACTTAAAGTTTCTAAATTAGGTTAGGTTAGGTTAGGTTGATTTCTAATATGCATCGTTTTTGATCAATCAAACATGTGATATTCACACAAAAATATCCTAATTTGTTACATATCATCTTGGGGTCATTATAGTTTAAGAAAATGTTAAATTTTTTGTGTTTAAGTAAGTAGCATGATTTAATTAGCAATGTGTTTTTTTATTTATTGTATTCTTTTTATTGTAAGTAGTTTTAATATCTGTAATAAAAATATGTAAGATTTGTGATATGTCTTTACAATAGAGTTCACTTAAAGTTTCTAAATTAGGTTAGGTTAGGTTAGGTTAGGATTATAAGAATTGTTTACTGAAAAAAAAAATGTTTTGATTTCCAATATGCATCGTTTTTGATCAATCAAACATGTGATATTCACACAAAAATATCCAAAGTTAGTTTATCTTATAATGGATACAAAACGATGCCTTTTACCTAACTCAACAGACACTTTAGCTTGGGGTCAATATAGTTTAAGAAAATGTTAATTTTTTTGTGTTTAAGTAAATAGCATGATTTAATTAGCAATGTGTTTTTTTTATTTATAGTATTCTTTTTATTGTAAGCAGTTTTAATATCTGTAATAAAAATATGTAAGATTTGTGTTTTATGCATGTTTTTAATGTTGTGTTATTACAAAGTTATGGCTAAGGCTAAAGTTGTCAATAAATAACAACAAAAAAATATACTATGGACGATTATAAGAATTGTTTACTGAAAAAAATTTTTATTTTATTTCCAATATGCAACGTTTTTGATCAATCAAACATGTGATATTCACACAAAAATATCCTAATTTGTTACATATCATCTTGGGGTCATTATAGTTTAAGAAAATGTTAATTTTTTTGTGTTTAAGTAAATAGCATGATTTAATTAGCAATGTGTTTTTTTATTTATAGTATTCTTTTTATTGTAAGTAGTTTTAATATCTGTAATAAAAATATGTAAGATTTGTCTTTTATGCATGTTTTTAATGTTGTGTTATTTCAGTTTTTTAGTGTTTCACATATAATTATGAATAATCTTTGTGACTTCTATCTACATCTACACTAATATTATAAAGAGGAAAGATTTGTATTTTTGTATTTTGTATGTTTGCAATGAATAAACTCAAAAACTACTAAGCGGATTTGAAAAATTCTTTCACCGTTGGAAAGCTACATTCTCCCTGAGTAACATAGGCTATATTTAATGCTAGAAAAAATTTAAAGTATTTCGTCATCCCGTGCGAAGTCGAGACGGGTCGCTCGTAATATATGTATTTTATTAATTTATAAAGAAATTGTGTATCAAAAATGATCTTATTACCAATGTAATTTTGTATGTATTTGCCTACTAATTATATCTTTCTTATTATAATTGTAAATTGTAGTCGGCTTTCCTTTCTTATGCACTGCCCAATTAATCGTTCTTATAGTAAGATGTAACAATGATTCATTTTAACAATCTATTAACTTGTATAGAGGCTGGGCCTAGTGGCAGTGGAAAAACAGGATTTGTGTCAAATTTTTGAAAAATGTTCAAGTTTGTATTCAAAATTACTAACTTTACAATTTGAACAATGTCAATAATATGTAGTCTTTTATATTGATTTGATTATAAATGATGTACTTACTTGTGACCTGTTTTAAGTTTGTGTAATAAATATGTTTAAATTTATTTTGGCCTTTATTTAAAAACCCTTGAAATTAATAAAAACAAGTAAATGTTAACAAAGGTAATAAATTAAAACAGTTATTTATTAATAGTCAATACAATGATATATTATTTTTTATAATCCATTTTCTAATACATATAACATTTCTTAATGCACAATATTTCGTATGGTTAAAACAATTATATGTAGATATGTCTTTACAATAGAGTTCACTTAAAGTTTCTAAATTAGGTATACCTTTATCACTTATATCAAAAACGTTTTCATGTCCACATAATTCTCGCACCCAATCAACTTTTTCTCTACCTTTCACTATGATGCTCCGCTTATCACAGTAGGACTTAATGAGTCTTCTAAATTCTATGTAATCAATGTGCCCCTCACTCCAAAGGTATCCTCTATTTCTTTCGATCCACTTGACACGTTTCTTTTCTTCCAGAGTCAGAGTAGAGAATGGGTATGGTGGTTTTATTAGAAATATTTGACTGTGCTCTTTTGTGCCGATAACTAATTCTTTTAATATAAATTCTTTTTTTCATTTTTAAAGCCTTGCACATCCACTATGATAGTATCGTTAGTCATGATACTTTTTAACGATGTTACTCAGTGGCTTATATTCAAATATGCAATCGTTCAAAATAAGGTACCTCTTGATCTGTCTAGCTCTGATCATGATGTAAGCTATAACAATGAATACAAAGAATAGTAAGTACAACAATGAATACACATCAACATTATGGAATACACTGAAGGTTGATAGTTTAGACAAACAAGTCACAAAATCAGAAACAAGCATAATGAAAGTATGTAGATAATAAATAATACTCACATCCATATCGGTTGTCGTGACTTGACTTGAGCAGTAGTCTACGTTTTCGATGGCAGTGGATAGCACTTTGTTAGCAAATGCTACGATGCGATTGTTCTTATACTAGTTCAGATCATTAGATGTGTTTGTCAATAATTGATAAAATGTAGTTATACAAGTAAACAAAACTTGTCATGATACTGGAAGCAAATAATTGATAAAATAATGAACAAGGTTATTAAGATTCTGAAAACAAAATTAGTGAAAGTTAATGGCGAGTCATTACGATTGCGGAATCAAATAGTTCAAATTGTTGATAAAGCGTTTCGATATTGAATGAGTAAACGTTTGAGACAAAGAAATATGGTGTTCGCATGGTAACGAGTATCTACTTGTAATAATAAAACATAAGTTAAAAAGTTTCATGTCGTTTAACTTGGTTTGAAATACAGCAAAGAGAAATGTCATACGTAGTTGATAAGTTTAGGTGCATGAAATAATAGTATGCATCGCCAAGATTTTATTGTTGCAATTGTGTAGACAAGGTCCCGTATTTTCAAAGTGATGACCAAATATGTAGCCTGTAGATAAGATGAGTAAAAGAGAAAAATGCTTTAATTAATTTACAATTCTTTAATATATGTTACAAACATCGTATTTATTAAAACAAAGTTGGAGAAGTGGTTGTTGGAGAATACGATATTCCCTATTCCACATGTCGGTATCGGTATTGGCGACCATTTCGTTGATTTCTTCATCTTCCTCTGCGGTCCAATCCCGCAAGAGGGGGTTGACTGGTGCGGCTTCCATCGGAATCGGCGATGATGGGCGTGAGTAACCAGCAACCAAACGTCCACTATTTCTTTCCTCCACGCATAAGGTGCAATTAACCATCATTCTCAACCCATCGATCTCGAATTCATTATCTGTACTGCTTTGATGTTGAATGCATGGGGTGAAAAATGGTACAAATTCATTGTCCTCGACCATGGACTGCGGTAACAGGTAGTTGAAAAAGCATTTCAATATTGAATGAGTATACGTTTAAGACAAAGAAATATGGTGTTTTTACTTGTAATAATAAAACATAATTTTAAAAATATTTCATACGTAGTTGATAAGTTTAGGAGCATGAAATAATAGTAAATGTATCACGAGAATGACCGATGAAGAGCAGATTCCAAATTTGGAAATAATTTCCATGATAAATTATTTTTATTATTTAGGTACATAGCATTGCTAAAAAACAATTAGCCATGAACGATATGTTAATGAGAAGCATCGGGGAAGGTGATTAGAATCATGTCATTAAGGCCTTAAGTCGAGTGTGTCATTAGCGTCGAGGTGTCATTAACAGGGGTTCATTAGTTAATCAAGTAGGAATGAGTTCAGCAAAAACGTATCTCGGAAACGGTAAGAGATACGAAGCTGGGACCCAGCGCAATCGCTCCAAATGGGGGTGCTTACAAATGGGGGTTTTTTTAGGCGGTGACGCTGGTCGGATCGGGTTTGGATGATACCAAAGGGAAGGGAGGAGAGGGGTCTGGGTTGGGGGGAAGTGCGCCAGAACCCACGAATCCCTACTACTATAGTTTAATCGAATCTAAGTTAAATAAATAAAAAATAATGAGTAAAAAAGAGTTAATTAACGAAATCCACAAAGCAGCAAGGAGAAATTTTCCTCGTCGATGTACGATCACAAAGGGTATAGATGATTTATGGCAAGCTGATCTTATAGATTTTCAGAAGTATTCTCTTATTAACAAAGGATTTAAATACATTTTAATAGTTATAGATGCTCTGTCAAAGTACGTCTGGGCAAAGCCTTTAAAATCAAAACAGAAAACATGTGTTACAAATGCAATGCATGAAATTTTATCTAAATCGTCGCGAAAACCTAAACATTTACAAACTGATTTAGGTAAAGAGTTTTACAATGAGACATTTAAAAAGTTATTAAAAGAATATAATATAAATCATTATTCTACCCACTCAGTCAAAAAAGCTTCTATAGTGGAAAGAGTTATCCGTACGTTAAAATATCATCTTTATAAACTTTTCAGCTTGCATGGAAGTTACTACTGGGTAGGCCAAAATTTGAGCTCTGTAGTAGACAATTATAACAATACTACCCATCGTATAACAGGATTTAAACCAGTTGATGTTAACAAAGCAAACCAAATGGTTATCAAGGGTAATATTATTAAAACACAGCTGCATAAGACCAAACGAAGACCAAAATTTCAAGTTGGTGACCATGTGCGAATTAGTAAATTTAAAAGTGATTTTTACAAAGGATATACCCCTAATTGGTCAACAGAAATATTTATTGTAGTTATGGTAAATCACACAAATCCACCGACATATCTTTTAGAAGATAAACACAAACAGAGAATTTTAGGCTCTTTCTACGAGTATGAAATGCAAAAAACTAAATTTCCTGACCTGTAGGTACCTCATTGAAAAGGTTATTAAAAGAAGAGGTAACAAACTTTTCGTAAAATGGTTGGGACTCGGTGATGCAGAAAACAGCTGGGTAGATAAAAATGAAATAGTTTTGTGATATAAATTAAGAATTATTATTCAATATAATTCAGTTTAAGAATACCGATGAAAGAAGGAAGTGGGATTATTAACAATATAATAAACAACTTACCGTTTGAGTTGCATATCCCCGGTTATTAATTTTGCGGACCCGGAACAAAACTTGAAAAACGGTTACAGAGAGGAGATCGAGGTATAAATAAATTGGATGAAGCTTGTATGTATCACGATATTGCCTATAATAATAAAACTTTTAACGCTCGACATAAAGCTGATTTAGAACTTTTAGATATGGCTAAAAAAAGATTAAAATCTAGGGATGCTAAGAAGGGCGAAAAAGTTGCATCATGGATTGTAAAAAATGCGATGAAAGCAAAACTCAAAGCTGGTGTGGGAGTACGACCTTTTATGTCGGTTATAAAGAAAATACGGTCCCAAATAAAAAAAATTAAATCTAAAGATCCTGGCACAGCAATAAAATATGCATATGCCGCTGCAAAGAAGTTATTTATTAATAAAAAAGGGATACGCTTGCCACACTGCATACCTCTTCCGAAAACTGGAGGCTTCTTACCTCTTATCCCATTTTTTGCTGGTTTATCAGCTCTTGGTTCACTTGCTGGAGGAGCAGCCGGTATAGCAAAAGCTGTTAACGATTATAAAGTTGCGCAGAAAAACCTTCAAGAATCTGAACGACACAACAAGGCGATGGAAGCTGTCGCTCTCGGCAAAGGACTCTCTATCAGACCCTATAAGAAAGGAACTGGTTTATATCTAAATCCTTCAAAAAACTAACTAAAAGGCTACCCAGACGTCCTCTTACTAACGTTGATATATTGGAACATGCTGCTGATATTCCATACTTTAGAGGAGTATTCATGAGAGATACACTACCGTCAAAGCCTAGAAAAATAGAGTGTGCTGTAATCAATTTGGATAAATCCGATAATCCTGGAACCCATTGGGTAGCCTACGTCAAACAAAATTACTATTGTGAATATTTTGATAGTTTGGGCAATTTAAAGCCTCCTTTAGAATTGTTAAAATATTTAGGATCTATATCTGTATACTATAACTATATTCAACATCAAAAGTTTGGCACTACAAACTGTGGTCACCTATGTTTGAAATTTTTGAGAAACTATTGGAAAACCCATTTATATTAAGAATGAAATAAAATCTTATCAGTATAAAAATGTCTTTCACTGTGTCAATTACTGGCAACGGAGAGTCTTTAATAACAAACTACACACCTACTTTACAATTACATGGAGAATATGAGTGCGGTCTTTTACATTTTTCGACTTTCAATTCTATCCCTAATATAGACAAAAGAAATAATAAATTTTACTATGGCAAAGACAGAGTTATCGAAATACCTGAAGGATCGTACGAACTTCAAGATATTTGTGATTTTTTAAAGAACAACATTATGAATGCCACGCTCAAATTGACTAGCAACAATAATACATTGAAAACAAGTATTTACTGCTCAGAAGAGGTCCATTTTGACAAGAAACATTCACTTGGTAAAATTTTGGGTTTTGGAAGTGAAACCGTAAAAGCTAATATAAATACAGAGTCCCAATATCATGTAAACATTTTATCGACAACTGTAGTACGCATCGAATGTGATGTTATCAGCGGATCATTCGTGAATGGAAAAGCAAGTCATATAATTTATGAATTTGCACCTAACGTACCACCTGGTTACAGAATAATTGAAATACCTAAAAATTTAATTTATTTTCCCGTCAACCAAAGCTCAATAAGTGCTATTAATATAAGGTTGTTAGACGCGGAAAATAAGCAAATCAATTTACGTGGTGAAGAAGTACAGCTGTATTTACATTTTAGAAAAAAATGTTAAATTTCTATAAAACTCCATTAACACCTATTATTAAGGTCAGTTCTAAGAGGTCCCCTCATACAGAAACACCACATCGGGTGAAGAAGAGACTAACCAAGAGTAATAAGGATTTTTTGAAATTACTAGGCTTGTTAAAATGAATATTTTGTATATTTCTCAACCAGCATTGTATGACAACCGCGTCGAAAGTTTCGAATATCATTCATATAAACCATACGTAACAAGTTTCAACAAGAATGATGAAATTCGAATACCGATTAATCAACAGGACTTGTACATACTGCCCGCACTCAGCAGCTTATATATCGAAGGCAGAGTCATTGTATATAAGCAAAACACTACCACTAAACAAAAAGAAAGAGCGATGAGCGTACATTTTGTAAATAACCCTGCATTATTTCTTTTTCAAGATATTCGATATGAACTGAACGGTGTAGAAGTAGATAAAGTAAAGAATGCAGGGATTACCACAACTATAAAATCCTACCTTTCGTTAAATGACAATGAATCTAAATGTGCTAAAGTTTGGGGTTGGTCGCCTACAGGTTCTAACACTGTAAACAATGGCGTTTTTTCTGCATCTATACCTTTAAATAAAATATTATGTTTTGCAGAAGATTATGAAAAAATCATAATAAATTGTAAACACGAGTTAGTACTCTTGAGAAGCAACACAAACCTTAACGCTTTGAGATTAAACACTGATGAAATTGAGGAGGATATAATAATAAGTAAGATTGTTTGGCGAGTTCCTCATATTAAAGTATCAGATCGCGAACGAATTAATCTATTAAATCATCTAGAAAAGGATCGTCCAATCACGGTACCATTCCGTAGTTGGGATTTGTATGAATACCCATTACTACCTAAAACACGTAAACACACTTGGTCTATTAAAACTTCATCACAGATTGAGAAACCACGTTTCGTGATAATAGCTTTTCAAACTAACCGTAAACATAATGCCACTATGTCTATGGCAGAGTTCGATCATTGCAATGTACGTGATGTAAGAGTATTTTTAAATTCAACGTATTACCCTTATGAAGGATTAAATATCAATTTCGCCGACAGCAGGTTTTCATTAATATACGAACAATATGCAAAATTTCAACAGTCTTATTATGGTCGTCGACCAGAGCCGTTGATGGGTTTGAAAGAATTTAAAGATATAGCACCATTATTCGTTATTGATTGCTCCCGTCAATATGAAACCTTAAAAGGTTCAATCGACGTACGTGTTGAAATTGAAACAGATCAAGAGGTACCTGATCAGACCGCAGCTTATTGCCTTATTTTGAACGATTGCATATTTGAATATAAGCCACTGAGTAACATTGTTAAAATACTATCATGACTAACAATACTATCATAGTGGATGTGCAAGGCTTTAAGAGTGGAAAAAATGAATTCATATTGAAAGAATTAGTTATAGGCACACAAGAGCACAATCAAATATTTCTAATAAAACCACCATACCCATTCTCTACTCTGACTCTGGAAGAAAAAAAACGTGCCAAGTGGATAGAAAGAAATAGAGGATACCGATGGAGTGAGGGGCATATTGATTACAGAGAATTTAGAAGACTTATTAAGCCCTACTGTGATAAGCGGAACATCATAGTGAAAGGTAGAGAAAAAGTTGATTGGGTGCGAGAATTATGTGGACATGAAAACGTTTTTGATATAAGTGATAAAGGTATACCTAATTTAGAAACTTTAAGTAAACTCTATTGTAAAGACATATCAACATACAATTGTTTTAACCATAAGAAATATTGTGCATTAAGAAATGTTATATGTATTAGAAAATGGATTATAAAAAATAATATATCATTGTATTAACTATTAATAAATAACTGGTCTAATATATTACATCTTTAATTTTTTTTAATTCCTTCACAGTATTAAAAGAAAAATAAAACAAAATTATATGCAAATATACAAATTCATTTATTAAAAAATAAAAATATTTCACAAAACTTAGTTAAATTAAATGTATCTCTGAAGGTGTATACGTAGCATAGAAATACTTCGGATAATACCTACTTGAGAAGTTTAATTGAACGAAATATTGATGATTAGAAGCTTTAAAAACTATAGCTATACCCACACAACTTTTTCGAAATATTATTTATAATACTCTCTGTCTGATCCATTATAGGATCAATATGCTCAGTCACCACATATTGCGCACTTAATAATGGATCAGTACTAGTCGACTCTATATCTAATATTTCTATTTTTATTAATCGACGAGCATTAGTGGGCGCACTTTTTATTATAAAAGATTTCTGTTGTAAAAAGCTTCTTTTTTTGTGCACTCTCTTCTTTTTTAAGCTTTCACCACCTTATTATACAACGGGGAATCGCTCTGTGGTTCCTCAATATTCCAGTTTGGGAACTCCTCCGTAAAACCGTCGAGTATGTCCTGCGCATTTCGGTCAAAACAAGGTGGTGGTGATGGTGAGTTGCGCGGACACCGTTCTGTCAGCTCCTTATTAACATCGTGTGATGCCATCTGAAATTTCTCTTGTTGTGTATTCTGAAATAATATTGTTTACATTACTATTAAATTAATGATAATTTGTCAAATTAAAATAAAAAATCGAATCGACTGGCAGGAAGATTTTCAGGCGGGAAGCGAACCCGCAACTTGCTTGTGTCGAATAATTTTTTCAAGTATTTTTCTATTAAAATAATCTATAATATAAGATAGAATTAAAAAATGCAAAAAAATATAAAAATGATTATTCGTTGACAAAATTACTCTACAAATTTTATGTTGTGCACAAAAATATATATAAATATTAAATAAATAAATCAGCTTACCATATTGATAACTCTGGACAAGCGCAGCCTTCACTTGATTGACAGAAATTAGTAGATAATTTAGGAATATCATAATTTTATGACTATTTATACTATTGATTACCTACGTAAAGCTTATACAGCAACACGTGATTCTCAACGGAACGATGTGCAATTTAGCATAATAATTAGGTGAATATGTAATGAAATGTTGCAGCGTTGACAACACGTGTAAATAAAGACACCTAGAATAATGCCGAGCTCATGCACTCATAGTATTTGTCTATCACAAACCTATAAATTTTATTAATTTATCGTGCTCTGCATAGTATTAGAAATATTGTTAAATAATACACATTGTTCAATTAATTATTTTTTATTGTTCATATATTTTTACAATAATTTTTGTAGGTACAAAATACTATAAGAAAATAGATACTCAAAGTCTTAGTGAAAGTTTCTTATACATAAGACATAATAATAATTTTGTAGGAAAAACAATGAATATGGAAGAAACAAATAAATTATAACTTAAATTAATACACAGTGAAATCATTTTTAAATTTTAATTATTTTAAAAATATAGTTTACCACAACCGCAACGTTAACAATAAAATATTATTATTTATATTACACAAAAATAAACTTTACACTATACTATCACAGTGACCCCATAATAAAGTAGAAAATTTTGTTATTCAATATGATGCGTTTGTCATCATTGCTTGACAAAGCTATCCTATTCTGCTCTTGGGTAAATATTTTATATTTAAGAGATTTTAATATGATATTTTTTTGCGTAAAAACTTATTTTCATTTAACACCTTGTAATAATCTTTAAAATGTACATCTTTAAAAACTAGCTTTTGGATGCCTTTTGCTTTCTTAAATTCATCTTGCGCTGTTTTTATAGAGTACAACTTTGACCTTAAACCTACAAAATCCGTAATCAATTTGCCAGCTAACTATTCTTTAAAGAAGCCTGCTTTTTATTTCGGTTAGGAATACTGTATTCGTTACTTAAAGCATAATTACTAGTATCAAAATAAGTCAGAAAATGTGACTTTAAGTCTTTATAAAAATCTTTCTTTCAATTGAATAAAGGAAACTATCGGTATCCGTATAACAAAGTTTTATCTTTTCCTTATAAAAAGGTTTCATAATGGAGTAATGAAAATCGAACATATGGCTTTAAGAAATTTCCAATACAGATGAGATTGAATTAATTAGTTTCAAATTAGAACAATGTCAAGTAACTTAATATACCGATATAATTATTGCTAAATCATTCTAAACTTGTAACCTGAGGTATCACGCATGGTGCAATTGTTAGCATTAAATAAATATTCTTAAACAGCAACTAATTAAGTTTTTTCTAAAAAAATTGTGGGTCATTTAAAGCGTCGATTTAAATAATAACTTCGTTTAATAATAAAACACCAACTAACCTGGGGTTCGACTCCTATTAGCGACACAAAATATTTGTTTTTGTATACCCTGTTATAACATTTTAGATTTAATTATATATTTGCTTTATATACAAATAAGTTCATTACATAAACATAAAACTACAGTGTGATTATTTATTTACCTACAATGAAGAATAGTTAAATCGTTATTTAATAACAATCATAATAAGTCAATTATACCACCACTGACAAAATAATAATAATTATAAATCAAGGTAAAACGTAAGATTATAGATTTCGCTGTTATCCTTATCAATTAGACAGTGTAACTCTAAAAGTTTTTATTTAAAGAGGGGTCTCGTTTAAAATCTAAAGGTTTGAAGTCATTACATCATTTAAAATCATTTTTGTTACGCGATAATTATTGTATCAATCACTTGATGGTAAACAACTGTACGGTGAAACCTACATTTATAATATGTATTTAAATTTGTTAATTTAGCGTTCTGCTTACCTCGCAATTACTCATTGTTATACCAGGATCAATTGTGCAGTGCAATACACGCATTCATATCAGACGGTCGTTTACCTTATCATCTTATAATATCATTTATCAGTCAATTATATAATTTTCTATCATTTATCATAAGTGTGGGAAATCACCCCACATTTTGGTCCTTCGAGCAATTGATCCAACGCGCGGAAAGGTCAAAAGCGGGACCTCGTATTAAGCTTATCAAATTTATTAAAAAATCGAAAGTTCCGTTTTCCGTTCCGTTTGTAAGCAGTTTAGTGACTCTCAAACTGTGACTATTGTGCAATTTTCTTGTGCTATCAAAAATATTTTTTGTAACAATATCATAAATTAAACTGAAAGGTGCAGTGTCAGTTATTTGTATCATAAACTACTTAAATTAGAATATCATAGACTAAATAAGTTAAACAGTGAAAAATAAGTGAATTGACTTTTATCAAACTATATCTTTATATCACCTGTGAAAAGTGGTTTCCTGCATCAAGTAAAACCTACTGTCGTGGGTTCCAAGGCATCGCAGAGGTATCACAGGTTGAGCTGGTAATCACTGCTCAAACTATCTACGAGCTCCAAGTAAGATCTTTCCATTTTCTTCTTTACCTATTATTCATCAACTTTAACTCATCATGGATAAACTACTTGCACGTCAAAGCGAGCTTATTTCCGTAATAGAGCGCATCGGTGTTAACTTTAGCAAAGATAGTTCGGTCCGTAAGACTAGAGATTACCTTGAAAAAAGGATCCGGACATTGGATGACCTCTGGAGTGAGTTCATGGCCAACGATAGAACTCTGGAGGGCTACGAAGATAAGCAACATGAATATTTCACGAAGAATATCTATACTCGTTTCAAGGAGTACTATGAAACTACCAGGCAGTTAATTTCCACGTATCCCCCTGTAACTTCTGTAACCCCTGTCACAGACCCCAGCACCCCTCACGGAACGAGCGAGGTGTCCAAGATAGCGTTTGAAGTCCCAAAAATATCGAGAGTTGATAGAGCTACAGTACCCTGCGGAGAAGTAGACGAGTTATTAGCACAACAAAGAACGAACTTTAGGGCATTTTATAGATTATCAGATCGTATAGATGAATTAGATTTATCAGAAAAATGGGAAATCGAGGATGAACTGAAGAATCTAGATAGACGCTGGTTAATTATTGACGATTTGCATTTACGTATAGATAATATTTTACTTGGAGAAAATGAACATTATAATAATGAATTCAATAAGTCCGAAAAAACATATCTTTGTATAAAACGACAACTAAATAAGAAATTGAGCTCAACTGTTCATTTAAATCATTCAACCCCCAAAATAGATATACCTACATTTTCGGGTAAATATACTCAGTGGCCTACCTTCTTCGACTTATTTACCGAGACTATCCATAATAATGTATTAATCAGTAAGGCACAAAAAATGCAGCATTTGAAAACGAAATTAAGAGGGGAAGCGGAGCGTCTCATCCAACACCTTCACATCTCGGCGGAGAACTATGATACCGCTTGGGATATATTAACTCATCGTTACAACAACCCCCAAGTATTATTTGCCAATCAAATAGAATTATTTTTAAATCAGCCGTCAATACATAAGCAGACATCCTACGAGTTAAAGCGCCTCCATGATATAACTATGGAGTGCATTCACGCAATCCACAACTTAGGTGTTGATACCTCAACATGGGATCCACTGCTGGTACATTTAATTTCAAAAAAGCTAGACGTTGTCACATATAGCGATTACAAGGAATCACGCAAATCACCACGCGATCTGCCATCATTGGACGAGCTCATGAGTTTTCTTGAGAGTAAATTTACCGCTCTCGAGCCTATAAGCAAGAAAGAAAAGGAACAACCATCTCCAAAGTTCACATCTCAACAGCAATATCAATCCAATAAATATGCGCCGAACAAATATAATCATCCGATAAAATATCAAAATAATAATTTTAAATCATTCGCAACTAATAATAATATACGATGTCCAATCTGTACTTATAACTATAATCATCAATTATTTCATTGCAAAAGGTTCATCAACCTTTCAGCGGATGCCAAATTGAGGACAATTGCGAAAAACGACATTTGTCAAAATTGTTTATTTAAGCATTACGGCAATAAATGCATTTCCACTAAACGATGCAAAGAATGCAACTTAGCGCACAATACATTAATTCATGATGCAATTATCGGTCAATCAACTAATGCTCGACACGTGAACTCAACACCGCATGCGACACCATCGGCCTCGACAAGTAATAAGAGCTTAGCAACGCCTTTTAATAATACATCGCTAAATGTAAATCATGTGGCCAATGAAGATGAAGAAATATTACTCACAACGTTATCATTGAAGGTTAAGGCGATTGATGGTACTTACTTCACACTGAGGGGACTATTGGATCAGGGTTCTCAAATTACACTTATATCAGAAAATGCAGCACAGATATTGGGCCTACGCCGCACTAAGTACCCCGCATCAGTATCAGGCATTAGCTCCTCTACAATAAAAAGTAAAGGCATGGTCAGTCTAGATTGTATGTCGATTTATGACGACTACCAGTTTACAACAGATGCACTTGTTATGTCGCGAGTTGTCAATAACTTACCTAACTCCTCATTTAGCAAACAAATATGGCCTCATCTGAAACATATCAACCTGGCCGATCCCGAATACAACATATCAAAACCCATAGATTTGCTATTAGATGCAAGTGTCTATTCTAATATCATTATGAACGGTTTAATTAAGGGTCCAACGCAGTCTCCTATAGCACAACAAACTAAGTTAGGATGGGTTTTATCTGGCAATGTAAAGACATTCCACTGCCACGTCGTCTTAAACAATATTAAAGACATTGCTAAATACTGGGATGTAGAAGATATCAAGGAGTCATCGGCCCAGCCCCTAACCACGGAAGAACGTCACTGCGAGGATTTTTATAAGGCTACCACAAGACGTTTGGAAGACGGTAGGTACGAGGTTGCCTTACCGATGAAACCAGACTTTGAAAATCAACTCGGCACATCAAAGCCTAAAGCAACAGCGCAGTTTCTCCAACAAGAAAGAAAAATGATGAAAAATCCATCTTTATTAGAAAAATATAGACAGTTTATGCAAGAGTACCGAGATCTAGGTCATATGCGTAAGGCAGAGGTCACACATGATTTCGAAACGACGCCTAGATGTTACATACCCCATCACGTTGTTTTAAAACTAGATTCGACCACCACTGCATTAAGGGTCGTATTCAACGCATCTTCGCAAACATCAACCGGGTACAGCCTTAATGATTTGATGGAATGTGGCCCTAACTTACAAAGAGACCTCCTAACTCTTATCATTCAGTGGAGAAAACATAAATACGTCGTAACTGCGGACATTGAAAAAATGTTTCGTCAGATTCTTATCAGAAGCTCAGATCAACCTCTACAATCGATTATCTGGAGAGACTCACCTACACAACCTTTAGAAGAATATTACTTAACCACCGTCACGTATGGAACAAAGGCCGCACCCTTCTTGGCGATGAGAACATTAAGACAGATAGCAACCGATAATCCCGATTACAGCCTCGCAGCAAACTCATTAACAACCGAAATGTATATGGACGATTTAATGAGTGGGAGCAATCATCAAGAGCATTTAAAAGAATTAATACGTCAGCTAATTGAAGTCCTGCAAGGAGCGGGAATAAATATCAGAAAATGGTCCAGCAACGAATTTGATCTCATAAAGCATTTACCGTCTCACAAACTTAATACACCACTCGAATTTAAAGATTCAGAATCACGTAAAACGCTCGGCTTACAATGGAACCCGTCATCTGATACCTTTACGTTTCAAAACAAATTAGATTATCAAGAAAATCATAACTACAATTCAAAAAGACAATTGTTATCAGATACTTCAAAAATATACGACCCGCTCGGTTGGTTAACAAAATTGGACAATAAAAACTAAACTTTTATTTCAAAAAACATGGCTGAATGATTTATCCTGGGACGACGAATTACCAAGCGACATCTGGAACGAGTGGCAATCACTAAGAGCAACGGCACAAACTTCGTAGGCGCTTCGCGACTGCTAAAAGAAGAATATCAGCAAATCATATCAAGTATCAATCCAGACTTTATTAGAAACTTGAGTGAGTTAGGAGTAACCTGGCACTTCAACGCTCCTGCATGGCCCAATGCGTCGGGACTCATGGAGGCTGCCGTCAAAAGCCTCAAGTATCATTTGAAGCGCACCCTAGGAGAGCAAAAACTCACATATGAGGAGCTTACCACATTATTACAGCAAATAGAAGCATGTATGAATTCTCGACCCTTATGTGCTCTCACCGAGAACCCAGATGACCTTTATCTAACACCAGGACATTTTCTAATCGGAGATACCATTATATCAAGACCGCAAACCGATCCCGATATTGTCAACTTATCAACACGATGGCAAATGGTACAAGGAATAAACAAACAATTTTGGAAAAAATGGTCAAATGAATATTTACAGCAACTTCAGAGTCGTTCGAAATGGAGAAAGGTTTGCAAAAATATAAAAATTGACGACGTGGTAGTTATTAAAGAGGACAACTTGCCACCCGGAAAATGGGCAATTGCCCGTGTAATAGATACCCATCCCGGTAGCGACGGTTTAGTCCGAGTTGTATCACTTAAAACCCAAACCAATATCATTAAACGACCGATAAATAAACTATATGTATTGCCTATACACGATGACGATGACAGCGCATCGCATAAATCCACTAAAGATGACTCCGGTTCAAAAGAATTACGACGCAAAAAGAAGCCAGTTATGAATACTTTATTCACAAATTGCTTTTATTTTTATGTATATTATCCCCGAGCATGCAACTGTCGACATCGAATTCATATAACGTAACAAAACTCAACCATCAAAGCTTGTATTTTGACAAAATATCCGATCTACTACATATCCGAGATGAATGGAAGTTAGTTGTTTATTATAATTTATCAACTTATTGGCAAGGTATATCAAACATTGATCATTACGTAACACACTTAAAAGAAGTGAGTTGTGCCATGGACACACAATATAAAAGTATCACATTACAATTGAAACACGAGTTGAGCGAAATTAAACATTATAACGAGCTACTTAAGAGTCAGAATAAGCGAAGGAAAAGAGGACTTATAAATGGAATTGGCTATGCAATGAACTCATTATTTGGGGTGTTGGATGAAAGTTTTGCAAAACAATATGAAATTGATATCAAGAAGATAGCTAGCAACGAGAATCATCTACAGAATCTTATCAAAAATCAGACGCTCATAATTGAATCCCAAAATAATATTCTAAAGCGCAATGAAGATATCATGAATCAGCAATTTGCCTCTATCAACGACCACATGAATAACCTTACCCTCCGAGTTAACGAGGTACGATTAGTTACGAATCAAGAGCTCTATTTAACATCATCTGCGTTAGCTGCTAGCATCATAATTTCCAACTTGAGACGGATACAACAAACCTTACTTGACTCACTCATAGACTTTCAAAACGGCCGCATTGATCCTCACTTACTGTCACCAGAGCAATTGGGACAGCAGATAAGCATTATCGTTAATCAGCTACGAAACGATCTTACTTTACCAATCGATAATTCGAATACTAGAGAACTATATAACCTACTACGTATTTTTACACGCATTCACCATGATTATTATATCATTGAAATCCGCATACCTTTGGTTAGCAATGAAGTATATGAAGTCGACAAAATAATATCAATTCCGCAAAAAAGAGACGAGTCAATTTATGAAGTGAAACTGGCTTTTCCATATATTGCCTTTAACTTGAGATAAGATATGGCAATTATGCTATCAGAGTTCGATTTAAATTCTTGTGTACATATACACACTAACAACAAGCTCCTATGCTCCGTAGATAAACCCGTCTATGATTTAAAGGTACAGAAATCAATTTGCGAAATAAAATTACCTAACGAAGCATTATATTGTTCCGAGACTGTGTCGAAATTAAAGGGTGACCGGTGGATTAAATTACACAGAGATAACACATGGATCTTCTCATGTTATGAACTATGCAGGGTACGTGTGTTCTGTGAATCAGAGATGGAAATAGTTGATTTAATCGGAAACGGCTTACTTAGTCTGCGACAAGGATGCGCACTAAAAGGGGATACGTTTACTATTTATGCACATAACCATTATTTCAAAAGTATTAAGGAACAGTTTGAAAGCGTGAATATACCTCAGTCTGCTCTGAATAACCTTATCAATACTAGTATGACTAACCTTAGTAACTACAAAATTGAAAATCGTGAACAATTATATTCGAATTTAAGAGATCAGATTAATACTATCAAAGAGCAAGAGAAATATCAAGACCTGAGTATCCATGACGTGCATCACTATTCAGCCATTTACGTTTTGTCTATTGTATGGCTGCTAACAGTCTCCGTGCTTATCTTCTTGTGGTGGCGCAGGAGGAACCCTCTAAAGGAGGGCTCCGTCGAAACTGGAGTACAGATGCCACCGGAGCGCCAAACAGATCAAGCTAGTGTTAGTGTTAATAGTGCTAGAACTGTAGATCAAGGGACCTCGCCAATAGGGTCACGGGTACGATCGGTAAAATTTGAAGTCCCTAGTGCAGTGACAATAGAGTGAACTGGATATTAAGTGAAAGTGAAAGAGACATGACATTTTTTATTCCTTTAATATTATATTTTTTAAGTTTTCAAAGTCTTTATATTAAGTATCATAATATGTTATTTGGTAATTTAAGTGCTTCGCTATTAAGACTTATCCATCTTTTATTGTCCTTTTCTTGAGAGGCGCAAGATGTACGGTGAAACCTACATTTATAATATGTATTTAAATTTGTTAATTTAGCGTTCTGCTTACCTCGCAATTACTCATTGTTATACCAGGATCAATTGTGCAGTGCAATACACGCATTCATATCAGACGGTCGTTTACCTTATCATCTTATAATATCATTTATCAGTCAATTATATCATTTTCTATCATTTATCATAAGTGTGGGAAATCACCCCACAACAACTATATAAGATAAGAAAGGTTAAGCAGGTAGCAAAGTAAACCTTTAAATAAAATGTTTATCCTCTGCAATTATAATACTCGGCTTTCATTAAATAAATAAAAAAGAAAATAATTATTATATATTTTGTTGTTTTTTAAATAACTAATTCAGTACTAAATAAAGTCTCATTATGGAAACAGTATTGAAACGCCACCTATTGAATTATAATTAACTCACCTATGAATCCAATGATTATTTAATTTGAATGATAGCAAGCAGGTAAATTACCTACATCATAATTTGTTGGCGGGAGTGTTGAATTTCACAATATACGTATAGATGTCGCTATTTAAGACAAAAAATATAACACTAACTTTTTCTTTTACATTATTTTGTATAAAATATTTTTTTTAATTAATGAATTTTTATCACAGGCTTTAGTTTTATGTATAAATATTTCATCTTTTTTGCGGTAGGCATACTAGTTTGCCATAAATTTAATATTTATTTATCTGAATGGATTCAGGGTAATAAGTCATAAAAGACATTATATTTTTTTATTATCATCGATTTTCCATGCATGCATGTAACCAAAATCATAATTTACTGCAAATATAATATTTTCATCATAGGTAGTTATACCGCCACCTATTGAACTATAATCTAATTAGGCATCGAATGCTGCAATTTTACTTGCTATCATTCGAGTAAAACACTTACCTGCTATCAAAAGCATGATTGATTTTACAATAGGCTCTCATTATAGATATACCAGTTTATCTTTTGATATTGTTTAAATTATTAATTTTTAATGTTTTATAATCATTTGCAAGGAAAAGGATATTAACTTTAATACAGTTTAAATGTTAAATTATTTTTTCTTTTATAATATTTAATAAATTAATATATGTAACTACATCGCGCTTACAAAGTTTTTATGTGCTCTGAGTATATATACAGTTTCACGAACATAGAATATCGAGATAGCTGTAAGTAGTGGCGGGCGAAGTTTGAGGCACAAAATGTGCGCTGGAACTCAGGCTGACCCCAACATGAAAACAGCGGGATGTATCTAGTAAAGTTGCGATTCCAGCTGCGACTGATACTAGGTATCTCCTTGGCTCACCCGACACCACGACGGTTCTCGTGCGAATTTGGAATACAAAAATAAAAGTTGCAGGTGACGACCTCGACTTTTGTTGTTTACGAGCGCTCGTGCTCAGTACCAACACAAATGAATTATATCGAACGAACAGGGAACGGCACGATGCGCTCTAAAACACACCCATTTTGCTATTTTTTTTTTCATTTCCATCTCGAATGGAATCAATTCGTAAAACAAACACGGTTTTGAACAGAGAACGGACGATACGCTTATAACCAAAACCTAGCGCCTGAATGTTTAAAACACTTGCAACGGTGATCGAACGAAAGTGAGGTTTATGGTTAACGTCAAACCGATTCGGAATTCTAATTCACTTTTCGATTATTGAGCTATCTCAGAAACACTTTTGCAATAGTGATCGAACGAAAATGAGGTTTGTGGTTAACGGAAAACCGATTGGGCATGCTAATTCACTTTCGATTATTGGGTTTTCTAAAACACTTTTACGGCAGTGATCGATCGAAAATGAGGTTTGTGGTTGACGGAAAACCGATTGGGCATTCTAATTCACTTTCGATTATTGGGCTTTCTAAAACACTTTTACGACAGTGATCGAACGAAAGTGAGATCATTGGAGTGAAAAGTGTTTTAGAATGCCCAATATTACCCTACTGCGGTCGCGTAATGTAGCCGGTACACAGAGACACGAGTCGCGTACTCACAGCAGCTGGTGGTTGGCGGGGTCGTCGAGCATCGCCCTCAGCTCTGGCGTACGCGCCCTGGCCAGGGCCGGCAGCAGGGCGAGCGCCGCGTCCGCCTGAGCGGCGCCCCCGCCCTCACCCGCCGCCTCCGTCAACAACGCGCCGCGGTGCATCTCCAACGCCGACGACAAACTCTGACCAATGAGAAAACAAAAAACTTATGTCTTGTACTAAAAACTAATGTATATTATGAAAACGTGTCTTTTTCTATAACAAATTCCTTTATTCTTTAATTTATATATAAGATAAAAACAATCGCAGTACCATTTTTTTTTAAAATACTATACGTAAATAGAAGATAAACAAATATAGATAACAGTACTGCCTAACTTCATTTTGGAATGTTTATTTATTTTATATTTTTATGTGAAAAATAACACAGTCTCCAAATACATTATTGGTGTAAAATGAACTCAATAATTTTATTTAATTAATTAAAAATATTTAATTTCGATTCATACGATAAACAAGTCATCACGAATACCTAAAAATCACAATTAACATTCAAATAACATAATTACTGAAAACGTTCGAAAGACTCAAGACTGCTGCAAGAAAATATGCTGTGTTCTCGAAGCCGCCACATAATACCTTTTTTTGTGTAAATTTGTTTAATCCACTGCCGTAAATCCGATGAAGTAAAACTTTGCTTGCACTTACGCAGAGGTTATGTGAATTGTACAATCATAGGTGTTTATTTTGAACACCCTAAAGCCGCCATGTTGTGTGCGAGCAACACTTCTGATGTATACACGTTGTTGCCTCCATTTACAAATACGAGCTATTAGTCCGCTTAACATCAGTCGGAACATACCTTGATACTATAAAAATACGATCCTTCCATGTTTGGGCGCTGGGCTAATAATTATTTCCCGCCATTGATATATGTTTTTTACATAATTGATTTGATTGACATTATTCATCCCATTTTTTTAGAAATTTTAGCAAAAAATTGCGCTCAGCGAAGTGGGCGGATGACGGCTGGTCGGCATATTAACATAAAGTTTCTACACTTAACTGTTCGAATGATATCTTCAGTTTTCTAATTTAATTTTTCATGTTCGTATTTTGATGACAAAAATTAGTTATTTAGGTTTAATACAGAAAAATACTGCAACCATGGTTATGGTAAAAACAACCTTCTGAATAAAATGTTTCGGGAAAAAGTTTACAGAAGTAAATCGAAAAAATAAGGCAATGTGTCCATCGAATCCAAAAAAATAAGTAGCCTAAAACCATCGACAGATTGTCCCGCATCGATTGGTCATGGTCCCATACAAACAGGATCAGTAGTTTTGACGTGATTGCATCACAAAGAAAAGCATTTTCATTAACTAGCGGCCGCTCGCGACTTAGTCCGCGTGGAACATTGCAACATTACTTTATTTTTCTTAAATAAAACATTTTTTTTCTAAAATAAAAGTAGCCTAAGTTACTCCTTATTACATCAGCTACCTGTTAATAAAAGTCCCGTCAAAATCCGTCCAGCCATTTCAGAGATTAGCCGGAACAAACAGACAGACAGACAAAAATTGACAAATATTTTGGTGTATGTACCGTATATATATTCATATGCATGTAGTAAAAAACGGTTATTTCAATGTTACAAACAGACACTCCAATTTTATTTATATGTATAGATGTGTCCCGTCACCAGTGTCGGAGCCTTTTATCGACAAATTGCCCCTCAAATTTGGGTTTTCTCAAAAAGCCAATAATTAAAAAATACACAAAAAAGAATCTATTTATAAGTACTATAAACAGATACAACAACACATCCTTTGTTGGTAACGATAAAAATCGGGACGGCCGCTTGCTTTTAGAACTACGAAGGCTGTCACACAGAATTCGTCGAAACCCCTTTAGGAAGCAAAAAATCTTATCGCAAGAAATGAAGATTCCCGCTGGGACTCTGTTGCGTATAGGTCAGTTAATTAAAGCTGGCACGATCAACACATTTACACATTGCGCTTGTGTAGCGTCTGTGAATAAGCGTGCGGCGTGACGTCGTACTGCATAGGCATCATGAAAAGTATGCCCGTCTCTTTCGCGCGCGGTCTATCTTATGAGCGTGAAGGGGACAGTTATTGTTTTTGGTTTTCTACTGTTTATAAATACAGCGTGATGTTAGCGCGTTAGTCACGTGTGATCGGTGCGCGGCGCGTGTGTTTATTTACCTATTTAGAGGTTAGAATAAAATGTCTTCGGAAAGAATTGGTTCCGGAAAAACTCTGAAGGGACAATCTCGTGAAATCGTGTACAATGTTTTTAACTATTTCATGCATCACAATAAAAACAGTGATGGTGGATATCTTCCAATGAAAACTTTGTACGATTTGACGTCGGAGGCGACTGGTGTTTCTCAGAGAAGTGTTCAACGAATTGTTTGTGAAGTACGCAATCAAGTAACAGCGGCTGTGAAAGCTGATGCAACATCTCAACCATCTACCTCAAAAGAAGGAGAACCGCAAGCACCGAAAAGATTGGCGCATCAAGTTACTTTCAGAACACCGGGTAAAAAGCGACCAAGGTTAGCAAAAAAATCTACAGTAGATAGTTTTGATCAAGAAGTCATAAGGCGAACTATCTATAACTTCCATCTGGTTCAGCATACATTTCCCACATTGAAAAAATTATTAGAAGTGTTGAAAGAAAGTATCAACTTTGAGGGTGGTGTTTCTTCACTAAGGAAGATCGTTCGGAGGCTAGGTTTCAGATGGAGAAAGACACAAAATAATAAAAAAATACTCATTGAAAAAAGTCACATCAGACTCAAAAGAACATTATATCTTTCGAAACTGCAAGAATATAGATCACAAGGCCGACCTGTAATATATACGGATGAAACTTATATACACAGCTCGCATACATTGCCACGAGCATGGGCCGACGAAACGAGCAAAGGTTGTAAAGTACCTATTTCCAAAGGCGATATGCTAGTGATAGTTCATGCCTGCTCGGAACATGGATTCGTTCCAAGAGCTTTGCTTATCTATCCAGCAAAAAAGCAAACGGGAGATTATCACAGTAATATGAATGCTGGTAACTATCAGAAATGGATTACAGAAAAACTTCTTCCAAATTTACCGCCTCAGTCAGTTTTAGTAGTCGATAATGCATCGTATCACAACGTCGTATCGGATCGAGTGCCCACCTCGAATTCAAAAAAAAGTGACATGTTAGCTTGGTTGGATAAATATAACATATCATACCCAGAAATAAACACAAAGCCTATAATATATGATATTATTAAAAGAAATAAGCCAAGCCATGTACAATTTGTACTTGATAAAATACTCGAAGATCACGGACACAGTGTATTACGCCTACCACCCTACCACCCAGAACTGAATCCCATAGAGTTACTGTGGGGTATTATTAAAGGGAAAGTTGCATCACAAAATGTTAAGTTTAACTTGACAACTGTGGAGGAATTGTTTAGAAAAGAAGCCGATTCTATTACTATGGATATGTTTAGTGACATTTGGAGAAAGACGCGAGTACATGAGGAACGATATATTGAACTGGAACCAAAAGTGGATAATTTCACTGACTCATTTATAATAACAGTAGGAAATTCCGACGGCGAAACATCAAGTTCTTCGAGCGATGACAGTTTGAGTGGGGTAGAAGATTTAATTTACGATTCTGATTAAAAGCAATAATGTAATAATCATAATATAAACAAGTAACACGAATATTTGTATTAATTTATTTACAACCCACCCATTTTACTAAAAAACGAACTCTAATTTACCTACATTTATGAATCAAAATCATTTATTTTTAAACATACTGTATAGTGAAATTGCATAAGTGTGAGTACTGTGAACGTGCCAGCTTTAGTTAACTGACCTGTATTACAAAACAAGACCAGAAGCTCAGTGATTATCGTCGATATACAGACTCTACAATTAAAGAAAAAGTATTTGAAGGATTGATCAAAATGCCTTCCACGATACGCAGGTGAATGAAATATCCTCTTTACCGATGAAAAAATTTTCACTACAATAAGCAAAATGGTAAAGTGAACGCTCACATTGCTAAGGAAGATCGTGTTGTGGAATCTCTCAGCATTACACTTTTTAAAAATATAATTTGGACAGGACTCTGCACCAGATCACAAGGCACGAACTACCGAAGCCGGGCTCGAAAACAACGTTCCGGAATTTATAAGAGCTGAAGACTGGCCCTCATCTAGCCCAGACCTCAATCCTTTATAATACAAATTATGGTCAGTTTTAGAGGACATGCCCTGCTCGAAACGATACGGCGACATCGAGTCCTAAAAAATCTCTGGAGCAGCGGCGAAATTTCTCACGGAAACAGTGCGTAAATCCATAGATTCGTGGCCAGACAGATTAAAAGCCTGCACAAAAGCCACAGGTATATAAAGTTATAATTTCGAATAGAATATGTTTATTTTATTAATGTGTGAAGCAAGTACGCATAAAAATTAATCATAATACATATTGCACACACCACATGTTAGCTATGTAATAGTGCAAGTAATAATCTATGAATCATAACAACAAAACCGAATACGATTTAATTTTATGGTGTGTTTATTTTTAAACTTACAACAGGCCACGCAATCGAGCCTGCTACGGCACGCCACATCAGAGCTAGTAGTCGACCGAGCACGCAATGAGCCGCCAAAACAATGTTTTGCCTCAACATATCACCCATACATTTGATATGTTGAGGCATAAAATTCTGTTTGGCCAGTAATGGAGGATATCTTCGATAGATTATTTATTTCTATTTAGCAAGAAATTAACGTTTAGTTTGCCCCGACGCAGTTATTTAAGCATCCGAAAAATAACTAACCAGTGATCTGCCAGTCTTTAAGTACAGAATAACTTATTTCCTCGACCTCGCTATGATTTTTGCAATCACTTAATATTAAAGTAAAGAACATTTTGTAAAATATATTTTTTAATGATCATCTAAACGAGAATAACGTTACCGCGATAACCACCATAAACAATAAATATAATTAAATACAAATATAAAAAAAACTTATAGGAATACATTTCCCAACACTTAAAACATCTCTGTCAGTGAGTTTTCACCTCTTATCAAGAATAAAAAAAGGTGTTTTCAGTTGTGTGCTAATTGTATATAGAGTCTTATTCGCCTGTGTAAATAGTTGAGGGCAGACAATGTAAGGTGCGGTAATGCGCGGGCAGAGGTTTCCTCTTATCGGCCGCAGATACCGCGCGCCGCTATCTTACTCGTTTGACCTATGATAATAACCTTCTGGTGGCAAGTACTGTCGAGAGCTATAGCTTGCTGTTTTCTTTCATTGCGTATTATGCATAAAATAATGAAGGAGTCAAGGTCTACTCTGAGAAAGGTCCTGCAATCAGAGACCAATTAGTAATTACAATAATTATAAAAGTATATACAGCATATTTTTATGTTTGATATATATACATATATTTACTTCATAAAACGTAGTATGTACTTGAAGTCTCTGTATGTGTAATAATTAATATCCGCTGCATACTTAAGGCTTCGCTTGGGTATCATTACTTTTGATATGATTATTTTTTTTCCTACTTTGTTTTTGTTTTGGAATGTTGTGATTGTTAATTCAAATATAAAACGTTTTTGTTTAATGGTAACTTTAAAATGAGAAGATGTAAAATGTAAGTCATGATAAGCCTACAAAGTTATATGTTCAAAATTGTCATTAAAAAATATCTTTAAACTGTATACTATCCTCATTTGAAATCAATCAGTAAATAAATGTCAACGTTATGTAATCATTACTGCGCTAATGAATTCACAAAGTGTTGCTATGTAATAATGGAGAAATTTTACTGAACATTTATATAATACATAATTAGATAGTGTGAACTTTCGTATAGTAGTATATTTCTATATTAAAATTCATTCCATGATAACGAGGTCGTAATATAAACTGCCCCTGTGAATATACCTTTGTGCTCACCAATTCATCTTCATCGGTTCCCAGGTCGTCCATAGTGAGAGAGGCGGGGGCGAGGGCTTCGGGCATAGCCGCGAGGGCGGCGGCGAGCGAGGGGAAGGGGGCGCCGGGGGAAGGGGAGGGGACGTCAACCCTCTGCAGCCGATGCCAGGAGCGCGCCTTGAGCGCCGCCGCCGAGGGGCCGAGCTGTAGTAGTTCCTCGGCGTGCACCGACTGCAGCGTCCCCTCGCGCAGGGAGTAGCGCGACAGGCGACGCGCCCCGCCCGACTGCAGCGCTGCATCGCCCGCACAGCGCAGCTGCACATTCGCAACAGGTCTTAGCACTCCTCTGGGTGTGTCATACTACCCATAATGTAAGCCTAGAGAAATGGTCTACACGATCTTCCATTCTTCACAGTCCTTTTGGAGGTCTAATCTAACTCAAAACTACTTCAATATAGAGAAAAATGTGTGGCAGTCTTTTTAGATCTTGAGTGGAGATACCCACCAAATGAAGTCTTCCGAGTAAAAAACATGATGATCAAAGACTCCGAAGTGTTAAAAATATTGTTAAGGAAAAGATGGTATTAACGAGATTTACATATGTGGAATATAAACATTAGTAGGTTTGATTCTTGCACTCAAACTTAACAATTTTTATTTAACTAGATGAAGAATTTGGACGACCGTTTGGTGCAACGGTAGTGATCCTGCCTTTCGCACCAACGGTCCTGGGTTCAAATCCTGGAAGGGGCAGATGTTTGTATGATGAATACGAACATTTGTACCTGAGTCATGGGTGTTTTTATATATTTCTATGAATATTACATATCTATGTATCATATATGTATGTCTATCCGTTACCCTAGTATCCATAACACAAGCCTTACTGTGCTTACTTTGGGCTAGGCTAATTGGTGTGAAAGTAAGAAATATTTATTTTATTTATTTTAACTGCTTACCTTTATTTTCCTAAAAACATCCTGCGATAGAGACTCATACAAAATGTTGCAAGGCCCTGAAATATCCGTTTCGTTGTGTTCCCCATCAATTATTTGCAACTGAAATAAAATAAGTCAATAAATATTTTGGATAAATAAATACTTATCTCTATAAAATATGAAACCACAACCTCAAACTCATTCTAGAAACAAAAAGTAATAGGTAATGCAAATATATGATATCTTGAAAATTCACACACAGTTATCGCATACTAATAAGTGATTTGTGTACTTTAAACAGGATGATAATGACTATCAAAAACATATTTGATGATGTTCTAACACAAACTATATCTAACTAAAAGCTATGTCACAACCACACTATGCTACGGAAGCCGATATCTGCATCGGCTGCTTCTAACAAATTTACCTGAGTGTCCAACCAATGATTTTACCATTCAATAGAAATTGCAGTAAAAAATCATTATCTGTTTCCACACACTTGCCCTAAAATAATAATCATTTTAAGGGTTAGTCTTTATCAGAATCATTATTACTAAATCATTATCTCATGTTTTATTTGTTAGTACAATTGAAGATAATTGTTTATTTTATCACTAGGTAAAGAATTTAAATCTATATTTACTCTGTGAATGAACTTACTTGAAATATACTGATTAATGATTTTTTATAGTTAATAAAATCTGGCAATTCCTTTGGATCTAAATATGAGTTCTCAATAAGTCCATTCTTCCAGTGTATGTAGAACGGCAGGTCATTATGAGAGTCCCACACGGACTGGTGGACCATGAAGTTGGCATTAGGGTGTTTGCCACGGAGATATAATTGGGGCTTCACCAACTAAAACATACACAGAACATTTTATTTATACAGAAAATTGAAATTAATAAATTGTCAATGTTTATAATTATGTGCAATAAAACTTATAACTTTCCAACTTTATTTAATTAACTATACATTTAATGGTTTATAGTTTGAATAACGTTTTGTTAATATAAAAACACTATATTGGTATCAAAGTTAAGTTTATATAAATGGGACGTTTAAAAAGTTTAAATTTTGAACTTACATGGAATTTTAAAAGAAATTCCAAATCGGAGTTCCTCCATACGGGCTGGACAGTGAGTTGTCCTTTAATCTTGTAGCTGACCTCTTTTTCCGTACTGGAGATGTCGTTGAGGAACAAAGTGGACTCCACGTCGTAAGCCGCCGGTTCTTCAAACAACTTCACCTCGCCCAACTTGTATCTCGATACCGAGCACGAGACGCCATTAAAAAACAACAAGGAATGCACCAATAATATTAAAGCTTTCATTTCTATGCTCCAATAAGTTCGATTAATAATTATAAAATAACTTTAAAAGTTCATTGTACTGCAGCGGACGTGTGTACTTCCGATGCTTTCCACAGAATAGATGCCGGCCGGCCTACCGACTGATACTGATAATACTCTGTGTACTGATAAGAAACTGATACGTACAGACTACTTCTGATGACTGACAGTGACACTAATTGCTTTTTACTTTTTTTGTAAGGATTTTCCACATAATAAGGCAAAAGACATAATGCCCATACAGCCTCATTGACGTTATTTCCACTATGTCTCCTGACATACGTGCTGTGCCTAGTTCAGGAGACAGGACACGTACTGAAATATATCACTTTATGACAAATAAAGATTTATTATTTAGATATGATGAATACTGATAAGAGTTAATTTTGGGTGTCAGTAAAGGTGTGGAGGCTATTTGAGACAGCGTAAAAACACCTTTAAATTACAAACCACTTTATTCGTGACCACGGGATGATTAAGGTAATGGTCAATATAAAGTTGATTATGAAATATGTTTTTTATTTAAAGAATATGTTTACAAAAGATATGTTAACTAAAGAAAACTGTTCAATGTTATGTGTAATAATAATAAATAATCGACAATTAATTTTCTTTCTATCCATCAAGCCTTATAACTATGACTCTTGAAAGGTTTTTCGCAAAAAAATGCTTTATTTTGATGTATAATTTGATTATTGGATAGAAGTTACTACTTTTAATTTACATTTTAAACCTAGCAACCGTAGTCTTACACAAAAAAAGTAAGCAACCATATATTCTAAAGGCTAAATTTTCGATGTGTCAATTTTTTGTTTACAAGTTCGGTTAAGGTATGAAAAAAAAAATGGTAGAATTTTTAATTACACATAATTTTGATCAAATTTCTTTAGGAAACCCATTAACGTTAATTTTTTTATGATATTTTATTTTATAAAAAAAAAAAAACATTTCATTTGGTTAGGTATTGATCGGTGAACGTCGACATCAATAACGAATTCTAGACAAATGATCGTGCATGTATGATGATAGTTAATATTTTTTTGCTTCATAAATAACAAATACTCATTTATGGTGTCTATATTTTACTGTGGCCGAAAAATGTCCCCATTTTCTTAACTTGCTAAGAATCGTAGTGGCAACAGGTGCAGTTTTGGACGGTATAGATCATAAGATACTAACAATGACAACATTTTTTTAGCTCCTATTTTATGTTGCTTAATTTATTATTTAAGTTTTTTTAATTTAAATATCTTTAAGCAGAATCACTTTTTTCCCTTTTATCAGTTAGATTAACACCACTTTGACATGACATAAATTCTCTTTTTATGTTTTTAATAGAGACGAAAATAAAAAGATTATTCTGCCTAAGATCTACAAGTTTTTATTCTTTAAAATAAAATGATCGTAAATGTGGGGTCACTTTTTACTCGATTTTTAAAAGATTCAGTAAAATCGTTTGGTTCATCATCAATCTATTAATGTTCCTACTGCTGGGGTCTAGGTCTTACTTATGGATGAAATCAATGGGGATAATGGGGCCTAACACACTACGCGGGCCCAGTGCGGATTCGTAGCTGGTAACGGCTAACGGATCAACGGCCTAAGATGCCTTCTGAGGCATGGGTGGACCTCCACTGGCCCCTGCGTAACTTGCCTAACCTCGGTAATATCAGGACGACCGTGCTCACCGCCATCGAGCTGAGTGCCTGACAGTTATGTTAAAAAACTAGCGAGTACCTAGTGATTGCATAATATAAATTTAATGTTTGGTGGCTTTGCTTTAACCAATAGGCAGTGATGTATAAGATACCCTATACAAAGTATCTGAAATACTAGATGCAAGATACTGTAAAAAAAAGTATTTCAGATACCAGATACAAATACTTTTCTGATAAGGTATCTGAAATACTAGATACAAAATACCTATCTTTCAACTACTTTTTAAAGATAAAATACTTTGTAAGAAAACAACATTTAATTGAATTTAAGTTTATTTGTTCGAGAAAACAATTTTCGAATAGATCGCGTTGATAACAAGGATCAGGAGAATGTGACAAGACAAAATATGAAGCTATTAAAATTGAGACTTTTATGTTTTAGTTGACATTTGAGTAAAACTAATTCCTCATACATATTGTCGCTCATCTTCCTTCGATGAGGCCTCATTATCATGCCCCCAAAGGAGAAGAGTCGCTCCACAGGGGCAGAGCTGGGCAAACAGGTGTTATATTTTAGAAATATTTTTTTTATTGTAGGATAAGCATCTTGACTGTTGAGGTACTGGAGTGTCTCAAAATCACTGGTGCTACTAGTGTTTTCGCCACTAGCAATAGAGGAATCGGAGTCCTCTAGAAACATATAATAAGAGTCATCTTTTGTTTTTTTTTATATCACCTTCAATGTTGTTTAAAACCTCCGATTTTTGTTTTTCATATCGATTGATCGTTCTTGTTTCAAACAGGAAAAGTTCTTTTACATATTCCTTTCGCGCTTTTGGTACCCATTTCAGTTTAAACATGGGATGGGAAACTGAGGCTACAGTCAGGTCACAGGTCACAGGTGTATCTCGGAAAGTAGGAGTTAGGTGAAAGGAATTCCTTTTTGCCGTGAAAAGATACGCTTGTGTTTTAGAGGCGTTGAAATTAACGAGGTTACTGTCGCCCCACTGGGAGACGTAGTTTAGCCTCTGGTTTATTCGCTAAACCACGGCCTCTCTCATGAACATCACGTCGTCACCGCTGGCTTTTGCGCTAGACAGGTATCTCTCAACAACAGTACTGTCGTCTGCATACCCAACAATTCCTGGCATTAACAGGTCATTGATGTGTAGCAGGAAAAGCGTCGCAGAAAGAACAGCCCCTGAGGAACTCCGGCATCAATAGCCACTGAGTCAGAAGAGCAGCCATCGACAACTACTCGGATCGATCGTTCAGTCATGAAATCGGCTATCCAACTACAAAAGTCAGCGGGGATACCGTACCAAGGAAGCTTGCGCAACAGACTTGCGTGCCAGACCCTGTCAAAAGCCTTCATGATGTCAAGTGACATGGCAAGTGCTTCGCCGTGCATCTCGAAGGCCTCGCCCCAGAAATGTGTCACATAAACTAGGAAATCCCCAGTTAAGCGTCCTCGGCGAAAGCCATATTGTCACGATCACTGAGGAGATCGTTGTCTTCTAGGTATGAGAGCAACTTGCTGTTCAGCACTGTTTCCATAACCTTAAAGAGTATGAAAGTGATGGTGATCGGTCGGTAATTGCATGGGTCGGCACGACTACCCTTTTTGGGTACTGGTTGCACATTGGCAAGCTTCCAGGATTTTGGGACGTCCGTCAAGAAGAATACTCATGCATATTCAGAAACACTCAGTGGTTAATAACACGCCATTATTACACACTAATATCAACCTCAACACAAAATTTAACAAGAAAACCAAAACATTAAAGTGACGCTTCGCGCTCCCGCCAAAACGTCCAATGTCGACTAAAGAAACGACGCGTTGCGTTCAGTTGCGTTCGGAGAGAAAACCTGCGAAGTTCATTTTAGTAAAAGTATCTTAGGGAACAAAGTATCTTCAAAATACAAAGATACCAGGAAAATGTATCTAAATATAAGATACAAAAATAAAATATTTAGAAAGTATTTCAAATACAAGATGCAAATACGTATTTTGTATCTTGTATCTGTATTTCAGATACTTTTATCTAAGATAAGTCACATCACTGCCAATAGGTACAAGAAAAACATAAATAGAAAAAATGATTTTAATTGAATATCAATTATTTCTTTATTAGCACCATAATTAAACATTCTCTTACATGCTTACTCATATAATTAAGTACTTAAGTATATTACATTTCAACAAATAACAACAGCCACAAAGAAGAGCTGAATATGTAGATAGTATTACTTATAAATCGTTTCTGGGAACAATAATAATTCACTTAAAATAACATTGGTTAGATAAATCTTTGACAATAAAAGTACGCATTTGATAACAATATCACATTGAGGTATCATATAAGAAGGTATTGTAAACGGCTAAAGGAATCGGAATAAATAAATAAATAGGTAGTTTATAAAGCTTTGTACTGCTAATTCCAGGTGTTTGGATTGAGGAGAATCTTTGGTAAGCGCAAGAGCACTGGACATCATCACACCCGGCAGCCGCTCACGAGTATATGGTCATCAGAATCATCTAGAGAAAAAAACACTAATATAATAATAATCATTTCGTTGTAAACAGCTTTTGTCGAAAATGCTTTCAATACAAATTTCAAAATATTTAAATTTTATTTTATTTATCAATAGTGAAATCCAATAAGTATTTAGATTTTAATGCTAAACATTAAAATAATACTGCAATAGATTACTTAAGTTTGAAAGTTTAATAACATATAGCCATTCTTGCTTGTTATACGTAGGTTGACTCCGTTTTACGTTACGGGCTTGTTATATGGGAAAACTTTACAGAGTGGCAAAAAGCGGCGGAAAATGCTGATATGCAAGACAGCGTATTTTGACTTGACCTATTTTGTGCGGTTGGTAAACCGTACAATGTGACTGAATAATTAATGACATTTGCTTATTTATAGATTTTCACTTAATTTTATAAAGATTTATATTTTCATTAAAAGTTATAAAAAATAGTTTTTGCATACCCGTACAGGGCCAATGTCTCGAAACAATGTTGTGGGGTGAATTCCCACACTTATGATAAATGATAGAAAATGATATAATTGACTGATAAATGATATTATAAGATGATAAGGTAAACGACCGTCTGATATGAATGCGTGTATTGCACTGCACAATTGATACTGGTATAACAATGAGTAATTGCGAGGTAAGCAGAGCGCTAAATTAACAAATTTAAATACATATTATAAATGTAGGTTTCACCGTACATCTTGCGCCTCTCAAGAAGAGGACAATAAAAGATGGATAACTCTTAATAGCAAAGCACTTAAATTAACAAATAACATATTATGATACTTAAATATAAAAGACTATGAAAACTTATAAATTATAATATTAAAGGAATAAAAAATGTCATGTCTCTTTTCACTTTCACTTAATATCCAGTTCACTCTATTGTCACTGCACTAGGCACTTCAAATTTTACCGATCGCACCCGTGACCCTATTGGCGAGGTCCCTTGATCTACACATCTAGCACTATTAACACTAACACTAGCTTGATCTGTTTGGCGCTCTGGTGGCATCTGTACTCCAGTTTCCACGGAGCCCTCCTTTAGAGGGTTTCTCCTGCGCCACCACAAGAAGATAAGCACGGAGACTGTTAGCAGCCATACAATAGACAAAACATAAATGGCTGAATAGTGATGGACGTCATGGATACTCAGGTCTTGATATTTCTCTTGCTCTTTGATAGTATTAATCTGATCTCTTAAATTCGAATATAATTGTTCATGATTTTCAATTTTGTAGTTACTAAGGTTAGTCATACTAGTATTGATAAGGTTATTCAGAGCAGACTGAGGTATATTCACGTTTTCAAACTGTTCCTTAATACTTTTGAAATAATGGTTATGTGCATAAATAGTAAACGTATCCCCTTTTAGTGCGCATCCTTGTCGCAGACTAAGTAAGCCGTTTCCGATTAAATCAACTATTTCCATCTCTGATTCACAGAACACACGTACCCTGCATAGTTCATAACATGAGAAGATCCATGTGTTATCTCTGTGTAATTTAATCCACCGGTCACCCTTTAATTTCGACACAGTCTCGGAACAATATAATGCTTCGTTAGGTAATTTTATTTCGCAAATTGATTTCTGTACCTTTAAATCATAGACGGGTTTATCTACGGAGCATAGGAGCTTGTTGTTAGTGTGTATATGTACACAAGAATTTAAATCGAACTCTGATAGCATAATTGCCATATCTTATCTCAAGTTAAAGGCAATATATGGAAAAGCCAGTTTCACTTCATAAATTGACTCGTCTCTTTTTTGCGGAATTGATATTATTTTGTCGACTTCATATACTTCATTGCTAACCAAAGGTATGCGGATTTCAATGATATAATAGTCATGGTGAATGCGTGTAAAAATACGTAGTAGGTTATATAGTTCTCTAGTATTCGAATTATCGATTGGTAAAGTAAGATCGTTTCGTAGCTGATTAACGATAATGCTTATCTGCTGTCCCAATTGCTCTGGTGACAGTAAGTGAGGATCAATGCGGCCGTTTTGTAAGTCAATGAGTGAGTCTAGTAAGGTTTGCTGCATCCGTCTCAAGTTGGAAATTATGATACTAGCAGCTAATGCAGATGATGTTAAATAGAGTTCTTGATTCGTAACTAATCGTACCTCATTAACTCGAAGGGTAAGGTTATTCATGTGGTCGTTGATAGAGGCAAATTGCTGATTCATGATATCTTCATTGCGCTTTAGAATATTATTTTGGGATTCAATTATGAGCGTCTGATTTTTGATAAGATTCTGTAGATGATTCTCGTTGCTAGCTATCTTCTTGATATCAATTTCATATTGTTTTGCAAAACTTTCATCCAACACCCCAAATAATGAGTTCATTGCATAGCCAATTCCATTTATAAGTCCTCTTTTCCTTCGCTTATTCTGACTCTTAAGTAGCTCGTTATAATGTTTAATTTCGCTCAACTCGTGTTTCAATTGTAATGTGATACTTTTATATTGTGTGTCCATGGCACAACTCACTTCTTTTAAGTGTGTTACGTAATGATCAATGTTTGATATACCTTGCCAATAAGTTGATAAATTATAATAAACAACTAACTTCCATTCATCTCGGATATGTAGTAGATCGGATATTTTGTCAAAATACAAGCTTTGATGGTTGAGTTTTGTTACGTTATATGAATTCGATGTCGACAGTTGCATGCTCGGGGATAATATACATAAAAATAAAAGCAATTTGTGAATAAAGTATTCATAACTGGCTTCTTTTTGCGTCGTAATTCTTTTGAACCGGAGTCATCTTTAGTGGATTTATGCGATGCGCTGTCATCGTCATCGTGTAAGGGCAATACATATAGTTTATTTATTGGTCGTTTAATTATATTGGTTTGGGTTTTAAGTGATACAACTCGGACTAAACCGTCGCTACCGGGATGGGTGTACCCATTTTCCGGGTGGCAAGTTGTCCTGTTTAATAACTACCACGTCGTCAATTTTTATATTTTTGCATACCTTTCTCCATTTTGAACGGCTCTGAAGTTGCTGTAAATATTCATTTGACCATTTTTTCCAAAATTGTTTGTTTATTCCTTGTACCATTTGCCATCGTGTTGATAAGTTGACAATATCGGGATCGGTTTGCGGTCTTGATATAAGGGTATCTCCGATTAGAAAATGTCCTGGTGTTAGATAAAGGTCATCTGGGTTCTCGGTGAGAGCACATAAGGTTCGAGAATTCATACATGCTTCTATTTGCTGTAATAATGTGGTAAGCTCCTCATATGTGAGTTTTTGCTCTCCTAGGGTGCGCTTCAAATGATACTTGAAGCTTTTGATGGCAGCCTCCATGAGTCCCGACGCATTGGGCCATGCAGGAGCGTTGAAGTGCCAGGTTACTCCTAACTCACTCAAGTTTCTAATAAAGTCTGGATTGATACATGATATGATTTGCTGATATTCTTCTTTTAGCAGTCGCGAAGCACCTACGAAGTTAGTGCCGTTGTCGCTAAACATGTCTTTCGGGGTCCCGCGCCGAGCGCTTAATCTCCGGAATGCGGCTAGAAAGGAAGTTGAGCTCAAGTCGGACACTAATTCTAAATGTACCGCCTTTGTTGTTAAACAAATAAAGACGGCTACATAACCTTTGCTAGTTCGGCTCCCTCTGCCCTTGGCTGATTTAATATCTATATAACCGGTGAAGTCCACGCCTGTTCTTGCGAATGGACGTGCGGGTGTAACTCTTGGTTGGGGCAGGTCAGCCATGATCTGTTGATGCTTTTCTTGATTCAACTTACAGCATTTAATACATCGTCTGATTTGCTTTTTCACGGTGCGGATTCCACTGATAATCCAATAATTTTCTCTAATCTGTGATAAAGTGAGCTTAGGTCCGCCGTGTAATGTTGTTTGGTGTGCCTGATCAATAATAAGTTCCGTAAATCGGCTATGAGATGATAATATAATGGGATGTTTTGCGCAATAATTTAAGTTTGCATGTTCGAGACGGCCACCGACCCTTAAAATTTCATCTTTGTCTAATATTGGTGATAAACTTGATAATTTACTACTTTTTCTAACGTGTCCATGTTTCTTTAAATAAATTAAATCATCTTCAAAGTCGATAAGTTGCACCTGTTTAATAATTAAATGAAGAGCATATTGAATTTCATTCGGCGATAAGACTTTATTGTATGGCGCCGGCAGCTGATCATGTTGCTTAGAGGCGCGTGCGCGTGTTATGAAACGCGATACCCATTGTTTTAATTACCTTAGTGATAGAGCTAATATTATTTAATAATTGTATTATTAAAGACGGCGTACTTGATTGTAATGTTAAGAAAACTCTAGGCTTTTTTTCTTCGATTGATGGAGATGGATAAGTGATAGGAGTGGCTTCTTTACTGTTGAACCTAGGTAGCCATTCTGGCCCTTGCCACCACAAAGTATGCTTTGATAGTTGTGCTGTAGTCATTCCTCTAGAGGCACAGTCTGCGGCGTTGTCTTCCGATTTTACGTGGCGCCATGATAATGATGGTATGATATCTATTATTTGTTTGACTCTATTAGCCACGAATGGTTTCCATTTTGATATATCTCCCTGGAGCCATCCCAGGACCATGTAATGTTCACCACATGAAGCAAATAAAGATCCTGATTATGAGGAAGTAAATTAGGTATTCAGAAGTACTGAAAACGACTCAAGTTATTCTAAAAAACTATAGCTAGTTTCGTATATGCGAAGTATAGGCTGTGGTTTTATGATGTTTTTTCTTTATCTAGTATGTAAAGTAAAAGGTAAAAATGTCAGTAAAGACGAATATCTACCTCTTCCAGAGAGAGAGGATTGGATTTCAGCCTGGACTCGAGGGCACGGTACCGCTCTGAAACAGAGGGAAACAATTGCATGTTGACAATTTTAAATGAGTTCGTATAGCAAAAGTTGTTGATTGTTTAAAGGACGTCGTCGAAAACCACCTCAGGACCAAAAAATAATTGACATAAATTACAGTTATTACAATCGATTTCTTATACTTGTGCGAATGTATTTATCAAAAGCACAAGCCGTGTTTAATACAGAACATTAAAAGCAAAAAAAAAAATCACTAGAGACGTCTCTATCTTTGACAAATAAGATTACTAATGCGAATTGATTTCAATTTCTTGCATCGAATTTGCAAAATGTGATATAAGATTATGAATAAGTTGAATAAGACTTTATTTCTTAACTAATACTAGAAATAAAATAATGTTTAAACAGAAGAAGACTTAAGTGAAATAGGCAAAATCGGAAATAGTGTTTCAAGAGACATCAATTTTATGGCATTGTTCAAATAATATAATATCTTGCGTTAAATCAATAAAGTTCCTCCTCCCACCACTAGATGGCGGTGTGCGTTATTAAATCGCGCTATGGTTTAACAATGTTGCGAGTATGTAAGTTGGTTCTTTTTTTTGTCAATAAAATTCTTTCTACCACAACAAGTTTTGAGTTATTTCAACCTACAAGCGACATCTGGTGCCGAAACCCGGGAGTACAGTGAATACAGTGAATGAAAAGTACTTAGAATCGTGCGTAAAGTGAACAATAGTAAAATAGTAAAAAAATTACAAGTGTCGTGTCGAACTTATAACAATCGCGAGTGATAATCCATTGACATAGAATATTTTCAACATTTAGAACTTCAACTTAGAAAATTCGCGAGTGATAATTCATTGACTTGGAATATTTTCAACGTTTAGAAATTCAACTTAGAAAATTCGCGACTGTTGATTTCATCGACTTAGAATAATTGTGCTGTTTGGACACTTAGAATATTTTAGTGAATTATTATTCAAGACAGACTACGGATCAAGTTAAGATTTAGAACATTTTACGCTAACAATTAAAATTGATTTGGACAAACCAATTATGGATAAGCTAGTTGCGAAGCAAGAGGCTCGATATGAAAGACTAATAAAATCTTATTCTAACTATAAAAAAACACCTAAAGATAGAATTAAAGTAACATATATAGAATCGAGATTGGAAAGTTTAGAAAAGTTATGGTTAGATTTTTTCGAGCAGCATCTGGAGCTATACTCAGCGGCTTCTGAAAAGGAAAGAACTGAACTTGAATATTTCAAACAGGATAAAATGACTATGTTTGAGGAGATATATACGGACCACAAAACCAGACTGAAAGATGATCTTCAAACACTGACGTTTGTGGTACCTGGCAGTAGTTCTGGCAACTGTGAGAATTCGGTTCAAGCCCCGTCACCACCAAGCTGTGAATTGATCAAGAATCCCGTAAACAGTGGGAAATTAACATTGGCACAACCGAATCTGATGAACTTCCAACTTGGCAACAATTAATAATCTTTTTGGAATCCAGATTCCGTACTTTAGAAATGACAGATTGTAGCCGGCCAGTGCAAAAGGCAAACACTACCAATTCCAGTAAACAAAGTTCTAAGCAAAAATCATTTCACGTCGCTGTTAGAGATGAGAAGAATTCCTTGAGTGGAATCGTTTGTGGGTTGTGTTCAGGGCAGCATCCTTTGTATCAATGCAAGCAATTTGCAAAACAATCTCCCGAAGAGAGATCGCAATATGTACAATCACAGAGATTGTGTTTCAATTGTTTGTCTTCTACCCATAGCGTGCGGAGCTGTCGTCAATCATCATGTTGTCGTCGTTGTGGTAGACGCCATCATAGTTTATTACATTTCGAGAAGAAACTAGAATCGAACTCAGAGCAAAACGAGCCAACTGAGGTTCCAATTACCAACGATTCCGAATACAAACTAGTTGCACATTTTGCTCAAGAGAGTCAAAATAACACAGTGTTATTGGCTACAGCTAGAGTTAAAGCAAAATCATTGAGTGGCTGTTCACAAACCATTAGAGTGTTAGTTGATCAAGGGTCGGAGGCCTCTTTTATCACAGAAGCTACTGTACAAGCACTAGGACTCAAACGTACTATGGTGAGTGGTCTGGTGTCAGGAGTAGGAGAGGGTACAACGAGGACAAAAGGTATGGTAATCTTAAGTTTACAGTCACTCTATAATCCTAACTTCTGTGTACAAGTCTATGCCTTTGTTTTAAGTACTTTGACGTCGTTCCTTCCATCTGCTAACATGGCGATCTCTAATTGGCCTGAAATTGATAATTTACCCCTTGCAGACCCAAAATATGGATCGCCAGATAGAATTGACATGATTTTGGGAGCAGACATTTATGGGGAAATATTAAAAGAAGGGCTGTTAAAACATCCTATTCAAGAGTGTCCGATTGCACAGAACACTCATTTTGGTTGGATTTTATCGGGAAAGGTTTGTCAGAATTTGGCACAGTCTGAGAAGCGAGTGATAAGCTTACATATTCAACTAAATACTGATGAACTTTTGAAACAATTTTGGGAGATTGAGAGAGAGCCAGAAAGTCTGCAACGACAGTTAACCAAAGAAGAGCGTACGTGTGAAGGAATATATGAAGCGACTACTGTGAGAGACAATGAAGGACGTTACACTGTGAGATTGCCGTTTAAGAGCCCCAATCCTGAGTGCCTCTACGGCAAAACTAAACAAATAGCACTTCGCAGATTTCATTTGCTTGAACGACGACTTCTTTGCTTTAGAAGTAAATAAAGCCTAAATATCATGAGAGTTATAAAGGGGCTATAGAAAATTATTTGCAACAAAATCACATGGTTCAAATTACCGATCAAAACCAAATCAACAATCCCTTTGTCGTGTATCTACCGCACCATGCAGTTGTCAAGGGTGATAGGGAGACAACTAAACTAAGACCCGTATTTGATGCTTCTTGCAAAGGCTTGAATAACGTGTCTTTAAATGACGAGCTACTTGTTGGACCCAAGTTACAACAAGATCTGAGACATATATTGATGAGATGGAGATGTCACAGAATTTGCATTGTAGCTGACCTAGTGCAGATGTATCGGCAAATTTGTGTTGTTGAGCGAGATACGGATTTTCAAAGACTCTTCTGGAGGGCAAATCCCAATCAACCGGTACAGGTTTTCAAGTTACGTAGACTGACCTTTGGGACTGCATGCGCACCTTATTTGGCGGTTAGAACTCTTCGACAATTAGCGATGGATGAACAATCTAAATATCCAGTCGCTGCTAAAATCACACTCGAAGATTACTATATGGATGACCTGATCACGGGTTGTGAAACATACCAAGAAGCCGTTGAAATCGTTGACCAGATGAAAAGTTTGATGAAGGCTGGTGGATTTACTTTGCAAAAGTGGTGCAGCAATAGCGACAAACTTTTAAAATATGTAAAGAATGAGGTACAAGAGAATGACAAAACCTTAACCTTTAAAGTCAATGACACGGTAAAAGTTTTAGGTATTAGTTGGCAGTGATGTGACTTATCTTAGATAAAAGTATCTGAAATACAGATACAAGATACAAAATACGTATTTGCATCTTGTATTTGAAATACTTTCTAAATATTTTATTTTGTATCTTATATTTAGATACATTTTCCTGGTATCTTTGTATTTTGAAGATACTTTGTTCCCTAAGATACTTTTACTAAAATGAACTTCGCAGGTTTTCTCTCCGAACGCAACTGAACGCAACGCGTCGTTTCTTTAGTCGACATTGGACGTTTTGGCGGGAGCGCGAAGCGTCACTTTAATGTTTTGGTTTTCTTGTTAAATTTTGTGTTGAGGTTGATATTAGTGTGTAATAATGGCGTGTTATTAACCACTGAGTGTTTCTGAATATGCATGAGTATTCTTCTTGACGGACGTCCCAAAATCCTGGAAGCTTGCCAATGTGCAACCAGTACCCAAAAAGGGTAGTCGTGCCGACCCATGCAATTACCGACCGATCACCATCACTTTCATACTCTTTAAGGTTATGGAAACAGTGCTGAACAGCAAGTTGCTCTCATACCTAGAAGACAACGATCTCCTCAGTGATCGTGACAATATGGCTTTCGCCGAGGACGCTTAACTGGGGATTTCCTAGTTTATGTGACACATTTCTGGGGCGAGGCCTTCGAGATGCACGGCGAAGCACTTGCCATGTCACTTGACATCATGAAGGCTTTTGACAGGGTCTGGCACGCAAGTCTGTTGCGCAAGCTTCCTTGGTACGGTATCCCCGCTGACTTTTGTAGTTGGATAGCCGATTTCATGACTGAACGATCGATCCGAGTAGTTGTCGATGGCTGCTCTTCTGACTCAGTGGCTATTGATGCCGGAGTTCCTCAGGGGCTGTTCTTTCTGCGACGCTTTTCCTGCTACACATCAATGACCTGTTAATGCCAGGAATTGTTGGGTATGCAGACGACAGTACTGTTGTTGAGAGATACCTGTCTAGCGCAAAAGCCAGCGGTGACGACGTGATGTTCATGAGAGAGGCCGTGGTTTAGCGAATAAACCAGAGGCTAAACTACGTCTCCCAGTGGGGCGACAGTAACCTCGTTAATTTCAACGCCTCTAAAACACAAGCGTATCTTTTCACGGCAAAAAGGAATTCCTTTCACCTAACTCCTACTTTCCGAGATACACCTGTGACCTGTGACCTGACTGTAGCCTCAGTTTCCCATCCCATGTTTAAACTGAAATGGGTACCAAAAGCGCGAAAGGAATATGTAAAAGAACTTTTCCTGTTTGAAACAAGAACGATCAATCGATATGAAAAACAAAAATCGGAGGTTTTAAACAACATTGAAGGTGATATAAAAAAAAACAAAAGATGACTCTTATTATATGTTTCTAGAGGACTCCGATTCCTCTATTGCTAGTGGCGAAAACACTAGTAGCACCAGTGATTTTGAGACACTCCAGTACCTCAACAGTCAAGATGCTTATCCTACAATAAAAAAAATATTTCTAAAATATAACACCTGTTTGCCCAGCTCTGCCCCTGTGGAGCGACTCTTCTCCTTTGGGGGCATGATAATGAGGCCTCATCGAAGGAAGATGAGCGACAATATGTATGAGGAATTAGTTTTACTAAAATGTCAACTAAAACATAAAAGTCTCAATTTTAATAGCTTCATATTTTGTCTTGTCACATTCTCCTGATCCTTGTTATCAACGCGATCTATTCGAAAATTGTTTTCTCGAACAAATAAACTTAAATTCAATTAAATGTTGTTTTCTTACAAAGTATTTTATCTTTAAAAAGTAGTTGAAAGATAGGTATTTTGTATCTAGTATTTCAGATACCTTTTCAGAAAAGTATTTGTATCTGGTATCTGAAATACTTTTTTTTACAGTATCTTGCATCTAGTATTTCAGATACTTTGTATAGGGTATCTTATACATCACTGTTAGTTGGAATAAGAAAACAGACAACTTTGAATACACCTTAAAATTCCCAACTATTGATGAAAGTGAAGTCACTAAGAGAAGAGTTTTGTCTGATGTGGCGAGATTGTACGATCCCATGGGCTGGATTGCACCCATTATAATTATAGCTAAGATCTATATTCAAAATTTATGGAAGTCGGGACTGAATTGGGATGAGCCTTTACCATCAAAGCTCCGCGAAGAATGGTATGAGTTTATAAGTGACCTTTGTAATCTTAAAGATATCACCATACCGAGATGGTTAAATTATAATTCAAATAGTCATGTGGAATTGCACGCTTTTGCAGACGCGTCTCAATTAGCGTATGCTGCAGCCATTTATATGAAATCTATAGATGATTCTGGAAATGTCTATGTAAATTTGATAACCGCCAAGACAAAAGTAGCTCCGATTGAAAAACAAATCTCAGTTCCCCGACTGGAATTATGCGCTGCACTGCTCGCTGCCAAACTAATACATGAGGTTGCTGAGATTATGCAAGTGTCTAAGAAATACTTATTTGGATGGTCTGATTCCACAATCGTTCTGGCATGGCTTAACGGAGAGCCAAGCAGATGGAACACTTTTGTAAGCAATCGCGTTTCAGAGATCTTAACAATACTGGAGAGAGATCAATGGGGTCATGTTAAAACTCATCTTAATCCAGCAGATTGTGCCTCAAGAGGTGTACGCACAACAGAACTGTTTAAAAATGAATTATGGTGGCATGGACCGCATTGGCTGCGCCATGAAAATAAGTATGAAGTCGGACTGAATGATCGTGATTATGTTACAGATGAAGAACAGAGACCGGTCAAGAATTTTAACATAACTGTTCCTCCAATAGAAAATTTTGAATGGAATAGATTTTCATCTTTGTCCAAAACTTTAAGAATTCTGGCTTACTGTAGACGGTTCTTAAGATTGATAGTACCAAAGGATAAAAGACCAGTAATATTAAGTTACATATCTGTGAAAGAGAAAAATGACGTGTTACACATGTGTGTTAAGGAAACTCAAAGATTTTACTTTGAAACTGAGTATAAGCAGTTGATGTGTAATTCGCAAGGAAGCGTATCGAAAAAAAGTCCACTGTATACTCTTTGTCCCATTTTTGATGATAATGGGATCTTAAGAGTAGGTGGCAGAATCCACCATGCGACTGCAAAGTATAATAAGAGACACCCAATTATTTTGCCTAGTGAGAGTCATCTCACTAAGCTAATAATATTGGATGCTCATTTTAAAACGATGCATGGAGGTCCACAAATGATGCTTAATTTTTTACGCTCAAAATATTGGATTATACGTGCACGACATTTGGTTAAAAAATGTTATCGACAATGCGTGATCTGTTTAAGATATTCGCGTCAAAATAACAGTCAGCTTATGGGGCAATTACCGGAAGCCAGAGTTACACCGTCTAGAGCATTTGAAGTTTCCGGTGTAGATTTTACAGGATATATCAATGTACGATTTTCTCCAGGTCGAGGGTCTAGGACATATAAAGGATATATATGTTTGATTTATAATTTTTTTTTTTATATATTTTATGCATTTTAATGCGATCTTATACGATAAATTATTATAATAGAAAAATACTAGAAAAAATCGACTCGGGTCACAAGTGAATCTCAGGCGGGAATCGAACCCGCAACCTTTGGAAATCCGGTCCAATGCTCTCCCAATTGAGCTACCGAGCCTTGCGAACACTCGTCGAATTGAAAATGCATAAAATATATAAAAATTATAAATCTAACATGGCTGCTTCATCTTAATCGATTGACCAAACATTTGTAAAAATGTTTCTTTCGAATACGAGAGGATGTTCCTCTCATTGATGAAACAACGCTGGCCTACAGCGTAAAATCAGGAAGGTACTAGAAAATTTCGACGAGTGTTCGCAAGGCTCGGTAGCTCAATTGGGAGAGCATTGGACCGGATTTCCAAAGGTTGCGGGTTCGATTCCCGCCTGAGATTCACTTGTGACCCGAGTCGATTTTTTTTTTTTCTAGTATTTTTCTATTATAATAATTTATATATATGTTTGTTCATATGTTTGTCGTCTAAAGCTATCCATCTGGAAGCAGTATCAGACTTAACAGCAAAGGGGTTTATAGCGGCTTTCCGTCGTTTTGTATCTAGGAGAGGTCACTGTAAACATTTGTACAGCGACAACGGTACAAATTTTATTAGTGCTGATAAGGAGTTAAGACTTATGTTTACTACGGCAGTATCGGAACTGCCCGATGAGATTGGTCAATTGTTGGCAGAGGAAGGCACGACGTGGCATTTCATTCCTCCACATGCCCCAAATTTTGGCGGTCTTTGGGAGGCTGGGATTCGTTCGACTAAATCGCACTTAAAAAGAATATTAGGGAATTCGACAGCAACGTTTGAAGAACTATCTACAATTTTAGCTCAGATTGAAGCGTGTTTAAATTCGCGTCCGCTGTCTTACTTGAGTAATGATTCCGATGACCCTCTACCCCTTACACCTGGCCATTTTTATAGGTGAACCTTTGATTTTAATTCCAGAAGAGGATTATGCAAAGTCAAATATTTCGGGTTTACAACGATGGAAAATTGGTCAAAAATTATTAAATGACTTTTGGCGAAAATGGTCAAATGAATATTTGGTTTCTTTAAATCAAAGATTTAAGTGGACAAAAATGAAATCTGAACCCGAAATAGATGATGTTGTTATCATTAAAGATCATAATTTGCCTCCTGCAAAATGGTTATTAGGGAAAATTGTCAATAAACATACTGGCAGGGATAATGTGACCAGGGTAGTGACGATTAAAACTGTAAATGGCTATTGTAAACGACCATGCAATAAACTTTGTTTTTTACCTCGAGCCGAATAACAAATGTTGCTTAAGCAGTTTTTTTTTGTTTAAATTAATGTCTCTCATTATTTACTTGTAAGTTTATACCACATAAATATATGTACTTGCTTCATTTTATATAATTTTATATCAACTTGTGTTTATATACAGTTCATTTTAAGTTTGAATGTTGTATCATCTTGAACCTTGTTAGATTTGTCTGCTATAGAATCTAGAGCATTAGTTTAAAATATGTTACCAAATGCTATTAAAAGGCCGAGATCCTTTGGTGGGCGGCATGTTCAAATAATATAATATCTTGCGTTAAATCAATAAAGTTCCTCCTCCCACCACTAGATGGCGGTGTGCGTTATTAAATCGCGCTATGGTTTAACAATGTTGCGAGTATGTAAGTTGGTTCTTTTTTTTGTCAATATAATTCTTTCTACCACAACAAGTTTTGAGTTATTTCAACCTACAAGCGACAGGCATTACTACAGAAAAACAATTTCCACAGTGGGAGAATAGATGTCGCTCTATTATTGAGATACAGAAAAGATTAATTTTAAACATACCTTGTTTTTTATTCATTTGATAACGGCTCGGTTACTCATGCGATAAAGGAATAATTGACTTGTTTTTCTATTTAATGTTTTATGTAGTTCGTGTAAAAAATTAATCTAAAATCCTTTATTTTCTATTTTTAATATTTTCATTGGTTTCACTTGTAGTTTTGCACAAGTATCGAGAGTTCAACGCATATTTACACCTGCTTACTTGTCTTTTGCGAGATTCGAATCCGCAAAACAGATAATTCGCATACAAGTCGAATAATTGTCTGGTATATTTTTCATGAAAAATCTGAAAACGATGCAACGGAAAATTGAGGTTTCTCAATTTTTCGATGCATTGTTTTAATTAAAGTACTAAACATGATGAAACTTGTGGCAAGGCAAAGGCGACCAGTTCTCGTTTCGAAGCATATTACTTTAACTCGATAGGCTCATAGTTCAGTTCTGCGTTAATTCTCAAAGCTCTCGTTTTAACTGGCAAATGTAGAGACAGGGTGTGTTGTTATAAACTGAAGTGAATTGTCGCCACTGCCAGTGCCAGTGTTGGTACCGTGCGCGAGGTGTAGGCGTGCCAGGGCCAGCAGGAAGGCGCCCGGCCGCAGCCAACCGTCCGCCGCGTACCGCACCACCACGCACTCCAGCACCTGCCGCCGAAAAAGGGACGTCATCCTTGGGACTTTGCGTAATTACCGTCTCAGCTAAACTACGTACACGAAAAATAGGGGGGTTTGCCATAAGTTCAGTTGGAGATTATCGGCATCGGGATGTTTCTCAATCTCCATACCGTGTCACGGCATAGATTTAACGTGGTCTTTGGTCCATATAACCATCACAGTTTTCTTTTATAATTGGAGCGGAGCAAGCGAAGCGAGCATAGCTCCCATGGATCAGCTTCAATGACGGAATGTCTGTTACGCTATAACATCCCGAGTTCTTCCGATTTTATGTGAAATTGAATCAACACATTTATCACCAGATTGTGACGGAGTCTGAATTTTAAAAGTTTACAAAAATAAGAGGTTATGAACAAAAAACATTGGCTCTATGGGAATTCCATTTTTGAAAGTTTTATTTCTTATGAAATTTTAAAATTTACTTTTGACCCAGCCACGCGTTGCTGTGGCACAGTAATTTTAAAGATTATTTCTAAAATAAAAGTAGCCTAAGTTACTCCTTATTACATCAGCTACCTGCCAATGAAATTCCCGTCAAAATCGGTCTTGCCATTTCAGAGATTAGCCGGAACAAACAGACAGACAGACTGACAAAAATTGTAAAAAATGTTATTTTGGTGTATGTACCGTATATATATTCATATGCATGTAGTAAAACACGGTTGCTTCAATATTACAAACAGACACTCCAATTTTATTTATATGTATAGATTATTGATTTTTGTCTACTACTATGCTCCGCTCCAATATATGGTGCTAGCGAAGCTTTATGCTTAGCGACTGCACCGCCTAGTTAATGTACGATTTATGTACAGTTTAGGCACAGATGTAACTTCTGATCATATAACCTACTTTGATGCGCTCGGCCTTTCGTAATAAACCATAATAATAAAGTTAGTTGGTTGCTGGCATGACTCAACAACAACTGTTACTTATTACTTACTTATTTAATGAACTCAACTACTTTTAACCAAGTGTTTCAACTTCAAGATTATCTTCTATCAACTTAACAACCAGCTTATTCTACACTCTTCAAGACCCCTACAATGAAATTGGTGTTCAGTGGGATAGTAATTAGTTGGAAGCACCTTGTTAGAGGCGGCTACTCCGGCCGCGGCCAGCAGCGGCCTGAGGCGGTGCGAGGGCGTACGCGCGCGGCCCCCATATGCGGCGCGCCAGGCCCAGAGGCGCGCGAGCAACGGCGCCAGCGCCGACGCGGGCACCCGCCCGGCCAGTCTTACGTCGTGCAGCGCCAGCAGCGCGCGACTCAGCGCCCGCGACGCCCGCGCGCCTCGCAGCACGGTGCAGCGCGCGCTCCGCAGCACCGAACGCAGCCCCTCCGCGTCCACCTGCGCGCCGTTCTTATTCGCAAATAATTTGACACCGACAATCCTAATCCAACATCCTACCTAGCCACTTCCCGGAAAATTCTGAAATCCTTTGTAAATGAGTACATTTATAATGGGGTCGAGAGTCTTTTAGATGCTAACCCATGTGGATTCGATTTCAGCCTCTCGAATCGACTGCTTAGTTGCCTATGTAAACTACATTTGTACTGTGATAGACGAACAAAAGAGAAGTCCATACAGATTAGAAATAGCTTTTGACCTCGTAATTCATGGTGTTCTTCTTTCAAAACTTAGACACATAGATATTCAAGGTATTCGCGTAAATGTGGTTGATCTTTTCTGAGGAATCAATCTCAGTCGGTTGCAATATATGTTGTTACCTTTGCAACCAAAAATGTCTCCTCTAGCGTTACACGGGGTTAACATTTGGGACCGTTCTTTTTTATAATTATAAACAACCTTGCATATTATATAAAATCTGAATCTTTATTTTTGATTTTCGAATATTGAAAAACACACTCTTACAAAGCTTGAACCGATCACTATGGTATTTCCGATTTGAATACGCACAGAAAGATTTCAGATGCTATGTTTCTGTTCAAGTCGATTGACGGAAATATCAACTCTCCAGAAATATTAGAACACATAAAAATCACTCTCCCACGAATTAGAAGTAGTATAAAACATTCACTCTCGATATTTGAACTACAAAACCCCGCCATCATTCACCACTGTATCGAATGTGTTATATGTATAATCCGATTTCGATATTTTTGATGATTGGTGTTTGATCTCAGTGGGGCGAAAGCTAACGTTCTAGCGAGAAAACGGCCGTAATATTATAAAATATTTCTGTGTAAAAAATCTTTCTGAAATCTTTCATTTAAATTTAGAATTGCCAGTGAAATAAAATGGCATTTTCATATTTAATTCTAAAATAAATTTATATGAATACCTCTTCGTTGCCTTTCTTTGCCAATACTTTGCCGATGACCGCTCGCACGTCCGCCTGCAAAAGATCCACTGTAGTGCTTAAAATTATACTAACAATTGAACAAGGAAGTTCTCCACAACAAATTGTAATAATCTTAATAAAGAGTTGTGGTATTTCTTGTAAATAAACTTTATGTTTGATTTTGATTCCTCGAAAGGCATAGGAGATCGTTTAATTATTTGATGTTTGATAGAATGATTTGGAAACCTAGAAGTAAAAAAGCTATAACTATTAGTAGGGAATAATCCCATCTGTCTACCTTTTAATTTGTATTTTCTTCTACTCCAAATCTCAGCAAATATAAGTTTTTGACTGTAACATAATCAGGTATAAAAATGCAGTAATGTCCTGGGCGTACAATGGAGAGCATCTGCCCCCTAGATTTTGGTTGCCTATGTTCGATTTTTCTAGTTTATTTAGGGTGGGTTTGCTCTTGATCCCAATCAAGACCGGGCGCCAAGACAGAATCCACGATGGAACGAGCTAACCCAGAAGGTGCCTATTCAGCCTGGCTTTGAAAATAGACAGGTTATAAGTTCTCGGAAATACAGACGCAGGGAGAGAGTTCTACTCCCTTGCTGTGCGCATTGTTAAGGATGTTGAAAATCGCTTAGTGCGACAGGTAGGAATATCTACCAAGAAAGGGTGGTAGCCTGCAGTGCGTCTCGATGTCCGATGGAAAAAATGAAATGGCGGTATGAGCAAATGCAGCTCTTGAGAACACTCTCCAAAATACAGTCTGTAGAAGACCGACAGACAGGCAAATTTGCGGCGATGAGCTAAGGTATGTAGCTTGCTGTTGTAAATTACCGGTAAAAGTTGAACGTTCTCCATAAATTCGGCAGCGATGTCTCGGATGATCATATTATCTTCGTTCACCTCCCTTTAACAAAAAGATCGTTACTTGCGACCACGAACGCCACTATAGTGAAATATTATAATGATCCGATAGGTTCGCCACGAGCACAGATTTATACTTATTACTTTAACAGCTTTTATCATGTTCTTGTCAGGTTGATTATTTATGGATGCTATTGAGTTCTATCGATTTGTTGTAATTTTACATTATTTTTTCCCACTCAAGCCCAGGGGCCAAGACAGAATCCACGATGGAACGAGCTAACCCAGAAGGTGCCTATTCATATATTAATATTACAAGTTACAAAGGAAACCCAGATACGAACAAGTAGAATTTTTAAACATTAGATGTTTGAGACCGTGGAGTGAGAGGGGAGGGAGAGTAGAGAATCGAGAGGGGTATACTCGCCAGACGGTGGTGTGGTCGTCGGTGAGGATGCGCAGCAGGAAGGCGGCGGAGGTGCGTGTGCGGCGCGTGTGCGGCACCACCAGGTAGTGCCCGGCGGGGAGGGTGAAGAAGGTCGCCACCTCGCGCGCCGCACACTCGTGCGTCACGTCCAGCGCGCGCTGCAAACGACACGCCACTTGTGTTATGACACATACAGTCACTTTTACAGTGCGATTATCAATGCAGTAAGGGCTGACCAGCGTGTGCAGCGCGGAGAGCGGCCTTCGCGGCGCTGCTCCTGGAGGCAGCTCATAGACGGCGAAGCCCACGGCACGCAGGGGTCCCCCGCCCCCGCCCGGCGCGTACTGCTGCACCACGGACACAACCACGTGGCATTTGCGCCCCGTCTCGCCACACACCTGCACGTGGAACTGCGGGTTCGTGCTCGTCGTCTCTGCGGGATAATAATTTCTCACCCAACAAAGCATGGGGACGGTTTGGATTACATACAGAGGAAAACTCTGGGGCGTGTCAGCTATACATTTTGGCGTTTGTACCGTAGAGACAAAACAATATTATTGGTATGAAATGTTTAGAACGTAGGAGACGATTTTATTGTTTAGATTTTATTGCTAACTAAACAATAATTGTGGGTTTCCTGCTTTGTATGTTTCCAAGGTCATTTCAGTTTAGTTTAGTGAGTTAATTAGACGCATAGGAATTTAAGAATAAACATTTTGAAGTAAAACTTCTTTATGCACGCTTGGCTTGGGGAGTAAGTAACTATTGGTGTGTTAAGAATGATATGTCTCTTAACAATGATAAATGTCAGATAATAAGTTTTACAAAAAAGATAATAAGTCTTGCCCGTGTTGATAAGGTGCGGGACTTAGGAGTATACTTTGACACTTCCCTTTCATTTAGGTTCCACTATGACCATATTTGTAATAAAGCTAATCAGATGCTTGACTTTGTTTTTCGCAGTGCTAAGCCGTTTAAAAATATAAAATCGTGGTTGATTTTATACGGCGCTTTGGTAAGGTCTACACTGGAATATTGTTCTTCAGTGTGGTTCCCTATTTACAATGTTCATGTGGATAGAATTGAAGCGATTCAACGTAAATTTGTAAGAGCATTGTCTGTTAAATGTGGTCTGCGTAGAAAATTACCCGAATATTTTAAGCGCTTGTATCACTTCCGCATAGTCAGCAACGAAGGAGATGGATGAATGATCTGTGTGTGCTTCACTCTGTTGCCAATGGCAGCTTTGACAGCAGCTTACTTGAGTATTTAAAGTTTAAGGTACCCACTCGATCGGTGCGTAACCAACAGTTGTTTTGTAAACAGTCTGACAGGAATAATGTTACACAAAAAAGTCCTTTAAGAAGAATGTGTTCATTTTATAATGAAACTAGCGACCCGCCCCGGCTTCGCACGGATGCAATGCTCTACTATATTGTGCATGTATTATAAATATAAATCTTCCTCTTGAATTACTCTATCTATTAAAAAAAACCGCATCAAAATCCGTTGTGTAGTTTTAAAGATTTAAGCATACAAAGGGATATAGGGACAGAGAAAGCGACTTTGTTTTATACTATGTAGTGATTTGCTCTGAGGTTGATATACACTCGAGAGCAATGAATCCGGGTCACTTAAAGAATGTTAAAAATCTCGGAAACTAAAAATGATAGGTTAATGCAATTATATAATATATTATATAATAATTGTATTTAATAGACAATGTAATACTCCTTAAATGAAAGTAAAAAAAATGTGAGTCACCATACATTTTATTAACACAAAATTACATAAAGAAAAAAACTGCTGATCTCTCCTTAAAACAAAAATAGGAAACATGAAATGTTTGAACTTTATTACGATTTTCTTGAATTTTAATACTTCGTATTGCCTCCTCGTGCTTCCATTACTGCGTGTTGCGGAGTTTAGTTCGCGCAGACGATAAGAGATGGCGCTGAGTGTCGATTAACTCGCGCACTAGTTTCGTTTTTCTGGGTCCTTATGACCAATTGATTTATTTGGTTTTCTTTGAGTAAGATACGAGTAATAACATTGAGTTGTGTGTTAAATCATATTAAATACAGTCCATTGCAAAAGTGCGTGTTATTTCTATTTGTAGTGAGTAGTGCCCGGAACAAAGTGGTCCAGCGTACCGGATTATTCTGAACAGTGAGTGAAAAAGTGAAGTGAACTTAACGGGCATAAGTGACAAAAGTGAAAAAAAAACAAGTGTCAAAGACTTAGTGCAAAAAGTGTAAAAAGGACTTAGAAAAATTAACGGAATCGGGACAAGTGCAATTTCGTATTTGTGGACTTAGAAAAATTCGTGTAACTTTTAACTTAGAATAATTTTAATCAGTTTAACTTGGACTTGTAAAATTTTCGGATATTTTCAAAGACTTAGCAAATTTCAAAAGACATTTTATTAAAACAGTGTAAAATAAATAACTTTAAAAATGGAAGAATTAATAGCACAACAAGAAATTACATTAGAGTTAATCAAGAAAATCGGGATTAATTTCAAGAAGGCTCCGAAATCGAGACTTACTAAGGGTTATATTCAAACGCGAATTGAGACCTTGTCACAATATTGGGATCAGTTTAGAAATACACATCTGCAAGTATCAAAACTAGTGTCTGCCAAAGAGAAGAGAGAATTTGCTTACTTTACTGAGGACTGGTTTGACGCAGGAGAGGAAGAGTACTTCAATATTAAGACAGAGTTTCAAGATTATTTAGAGTCCCTTAGTCAACCAACACAACAGAAAGTTTATGAGAGAAGCCATCAAGAAGTTAAATTACCACAAATAAATATACAACAATTTTCGGGAAGTTATAATGACTGGAGCACATTTAGAGACATATATACTTCATTGATACATGAGAATAAAAGTCTGAGCAGTGTACAGAAATTGCATTATCTGAAGAGTAGCATAAGTGGTGAAGCGCAACAACTGTTGAAGCATATACCAGTAACAGAAAGTAGTTATGAGAGTGCATGGACAACATTATTCAATAGATACAATAACAAGCGAATTATAGTAAACTCAATTTTGAACAAATTATTATCACAGAAGAAATTAAGCAGTGAATCAGCTAAAGGAGTAAAAGAGCTACTAGATACGACTAGCGAGTGCCTAAATAATCTAAAAAGCAACGAGATATCAACTGAAAACTGGGACATTCTGATCATTCACTTAATAGTTAGCAAATTAGATGACGAGTCGCATAAGAGTTGGGAAGAAGAACTTGGATCCATAGACATAGATACCTTGCCTACACTGTCAACATTCCTGAAGTTTTTTGAAACGAGATTTAGAGTTCTTGAGATGGTTCAACCTAGTTCTGCAACACGAGAGAAGATCACTAACAAACCAAAATCATTTGTGATAAATATGACATCATCCGAACCTACATGTGCCATATGTGGCGGGAGGCACGCTATATATTCCTGCGACGAGTTAGCTAAATTGGGAGTCCAAGAACGAGTACAAGAGATACAAAAATCGCGGCTATGTTTCAACTGCCTGTCACCCAAACACAGTGCAAAATACTGCAAGAGCAAGAGTTCCTGTAAACAATGCCATCGAAGACATCACACACTGCTACATTTTCCGAGTTCGAGCAACAACACACAACCTTCAAACACTACTCCACCGAGTACGAGTACGAGACGAGCAGAAGAGCAACCCACCTCAACACCGTGTAGAGAAACATACGACACCATACGATCACACCTTGTGACTCAAGGACAAAACGCCCTGATGGCTACAGCCTTGATAAATATTCAGACTGGTAGAGGACTTCAACTTGTACGAGTATTGATCGACCCCTGCTCACAAGAATCTTTCATCAGTGAAGAGACAGCTCAGAAACTTCAAATGAAACGCAAACCAGTAGAAGGACATGTGATTGGAGTTGACCAAATGACTGCACGGATAAATTATGCCATCGAGACACAGCTTCATTCGAGAAATAGCAACTTCACTATTCCCTGCACCGCATTTGTCGTAAAGCAAGTCACAGACCTCCTACCAGTCAAGAAAGTTAGTCACGAGTCATGGGAGCATTTGATAAACTTGAACTTAGCCGATCCTACCTTTTATCAACCTGGTACTATAAACATGCTACTGGGAGTGAACATTTATACCGAGATCCTAATGAGCGGAGTTATTCGAGGAGAACCTGGGTCACCAGTTGCCCAACAAACCGAATATGGTTGGATCATATCTGGAGGAGTATTAAATCAACCTAACGAGCGAGACATTGTAAGTTTACATCTAAACATGTCATTAAACTTAGATGTGATGCTTCAAAAATTCTGGGAGACCGAGAGTTTACACGCTGAAGACAAAAAGGCTTTCACTTCGCCTGAGATTCGAGCTGAGGAGATATACAGTAACACAGTGAAACGAGAACCAGATGGAAGATACGTCGTTGCACTTCCATTCAAACGAGATGAACTTGTTTTACCTACAAATTCGCGAGACATAGCCTTAACAAGATTGAGAACCCTTGAGAAACGCCTAACAGAGAACGAGAAACTTCGAGACGAGTATAACGCCGTGATGAGAGAATACCTTGAATTAAAACATATGGAGCCTGTCAACGAGATTGAGTCAACCGAGAGAGCAGTCTATCTACCACATCACGCCGTGGTACGAGAAGACAAGCAAACAACAAAAGTAAGAGTCGTCTACAACGCGTCACAAAAAGGTTTCAACGGAGTCTCATTAAACGACGAGCTTTTAATTGGGCCTTCATTACAAGAAGAGTTGAGAGATATTATCCTAAGATGGAGAATATTTAAATTTGGATTTGTCGCCGATATAACAAAAATGTATCGCCAGATCCTGGTTCGACGAGAAGACGTTGACTTCCAAAGAATCCTGTGGAGATTTAATCCTGGAGATCCTATTCAAGAATTTCGCCTACTTACCTTAACATTTGGAACGGCTTGCGCACCGTATCTGGCAATTAGAACCCTGAAGCAGATCGCCAACGATGAAGCACACGATGAGAAGTTGCAACAAGCACGAGAAGTAATCAACCACTATTTCTACGTTGACGATTGTTTATCCGGGAGTCACGACGAGGAGACAGCTATTGAAGTGCAGAGACAATTAACAAGACTATTGAGGAAAGGATGCTTTGAACTACAAAAATGGTGTTCAAATAGCGAGCAATTCATGAATGAGATTGAGCCTGAAAAACGAACTAAGAGCACAGAAGTTGCTTAACGAGAGAGAGACTGTGAAAACACTAGGACTTACCTGGGATGTGAGGCAAGACGAGTTGCAAATCACTAATAAAGTTGACATTCTAGAAGAGAAGAGAATAACAAAAAGAAACGTATTATCGGTTATCGCGTCTCTTTTTGATCCTATGGGTTTTCTCGCACCTACGATCATACTAGCGAAGATATTCATGCAGAGATTATGGAGTCTTGGCATATGGGATGACGAGTTACCTGACGAGTATCGAGATGAGTGGATAAAGTTTCGATCACAGATTCCTAAGCTAGAAGAGATTAGCATTCCGAGATGGATTGGAACTGATAGCCACACTAAAGCTGTAGAATTACATGGATTTTCGGACGCGTCAACTTTGGCATACGCAGCTGTGATTTATATAAGAGTTATTAGTAAAGACGGACAAGTAATTACATCACTATTAAAAGCAAAGACTAAAGTTGCACCTCTTAAACAAACAACGCTACCTCGTCTCGAGTTATGTGCCGCCGTCTTACTCAGTAAATTGCTACGACATGTTGTTGATGCTATGGGAATCTATCCAGAGAATACTTACGCGTGGAGTGATTCCAAAATTGTTCTTTCATGGATAAAGGGAGACCCTACGAGATGGAATACGTACGTGAGGAATAGAGTCATTGAGATCGACAACACTATTCATACTACCTGGTCTTACGTGGGAACGAAAGAAAATCCCGCTGATCCTGCATCACGAGGAGTGGCACCTGAAACATTAAAAGATAATACGCTTTGGTGGAATGGTCCATTATTTCTACGAGAAAGAAACCTAGAGTTACCTACCTGTAAAGTTCCAGACACTGATCTTGAGATGCGAGAGACGAAGATCTGTGCTGCAACGACAATAGACATTACCAACGACGACGAAGTAGATAATCCTATACTTACCTTGATGAAGAAATACTCGTCACTAAAGCAGCTGCTTGCAATTGTCGCCTGGATCCGGAGATGGCTGCACCTGAAAGAAAAAAGAGATATTAGAATTAACTTACCTGCATTTGTCACACATAATGAACGCAAGCAAGCACTCACCGTATGCGTGAAGATCACCCAGAAATTGGAGTTTCCAGAAGAGATGAGTCATTTGAGCAACGGGAAGCCTTTGAGAAAAGGAAGTAGATTATCTTCACTTACCCCTTTTATCGATGATAAAGGCGTGTTACGAGTAGGAGGACGATTAAAACATGCGGATATCGAGTACTTGAGCAAACATCCGATGATTATATCGAAGCACAATATCCTGTTACCTCTCATACTATTAGAAGCTCACGAGAAAACGCTGCATGGTGGGCCACAAATGATGTTGACATTCTTACGTCAGAGGTACTGGATAATTGACGCTGGTAACACTGTAAAACGATTTACGAGAAACTGCATGAGATGCATTAGACAGAGAACGGCCAATAGAACGCAATTGATGGGAGACTTACCCGAATGCCGAGTTAAACCATCTAGACCTTTTGCTATTACTGGAGTTGACTTTGCTGGTCCAATTAACACGAGAATGAGTAAAGGTCGTGGCAACAAATCGCATAAATCATATATAGCAATCTTTATATGCATGGTTACAAAAGCGATGCACATTGAGCTTGTCAGTGACATGACTACAGATGCATTTTTGGCTGCTTACCGAAGATTTATATCAAGACGAGGTATCTGCAAAGAGATGTGGAGCGATTACGGAACTACCTTTGTCGCAGCAAGCAAAGAATTGATAGAGATGTGGAAACAGGGCAAAGCTTGCATACCAGAGGACCTGGCTATCTTGTTGGACAAGGAGGGCACGAAATGGAAGTATATCCCGCCTAGATCACCTAACTTTGGAGGACTATGGGAGGCCGGTGTGAAGTCCATTAAATTCCACCTAAAACGCACCATTGGAGACAGCACACTTACATTCGAAGAGTTGAGCACTTTACTTACCCAAATTGAGGCGTGCCTAAATTCTCGACCTCTTTCACCTCTCAGCGATGATCCACGAGATTTAGAACCACTGACACCAGCACACTTCTTGGTTGGTGAACCTTTAGTGTCTTACCCGGAACGTGACATTACAGACCTGAAACTACATGGCCTATCAAGATGGCAACTGATTCAGAGAATGACGCAGACATTTTGGCGAAAATGGCAATCCGAATACCTAACAAGACTGCAACAACGACCGAAATGGTGTACACCTCAGAAGGAGTTTGATATTGGAGACTTAATTTTATTGAAAGATTCTCGTTACCCACCCAGCAAGTGGATGTTAGGACGGATAGAAGCGAAGCATCCTGGAAGAGATAATTTGACCAGAACTTATGACGTTCGTACCCAATCAGGAGTTTACACGCGGACTGTAACAAAGCTCTCAGCTCAGACGATAAGAGACTCAGCGCCATCTCTTATCGTTTGCGCGAACTAAACTCCGCAACATACTCCCCCCCAAAGAAGTCCTTTGGGGGGGAGTATGTTGCGGAGTTTAGTTCGCGCAGACGATAAGAGATGGCGCTGAGTGTCGATTAACTCGCGCACTAGTTTCGTTTTTCTGGGTCCTTATGACCAATTGATTTATTTGGTTTTCTTTGAGTAAGATACGAGTAATAACATTGAGTTGTGTGTTAAATCATATTAAATACAGTCCATTGCAAAAGTGCGTGTTATTTCTATTTGTAGTGAGTAGTGCCCGGAACACTGCGTTTACGCGGTTTGGCATGCTGTACACCAAGTTCCTTATACGATTTTGGGGAATATTCTCCAATTCCTCTGTGAGAGCAATTTTGAGCTCACGAAGCGTGATTGGGGGAGGGTTTCGTTGTTTTACGCATCTGCCTAGCTCGTCCCAAGCATGCTCGATCGGGTTGATATCCGGGCTGCGCGCTGGCCACTCCATACGAGTAATGTTCATCTCTTGAAGGTAGTCTTTCACAATCCTACCTGTATGAGGTCGGGCATTGTCATGCATAAATATAGCATCCTCACCTAAATTGACCATAAATGGACCAACGTGATCATTGAGGATTTCTTCCACATATCTTACGCTAGTTAAAGAGCCGTTTTCTATGATCACCACCTCTGTGCGACTTTCAGCAGAAATTCCGGCACACACAAGTACAGACCCACCACCGTAGGCTACTTTTTCTTCGATGCATGCTTGCTTGAATCTTTCCCCTGGTCTTCGATACACTCTGTGTCTTCCATTGTGCTTGTAGAGCATAAATTTTGATTCGTCGGAGAACATAACTTTTGACCAATCTTCAATACTCCAATTTACGTGGCTCTGGGCATATCTTAGTCTTGAAATACGATGCCCACGCTCCAGTTTAGGGCCGTTGTCAGGTCTAAGGGGTTTTAAGTTAGATTCAGCAAGCCGACGTCTTACTGTCCATGCACTTGGGTTACTTCCTCCGAGGCGTCGAAACTGATTGGTGAGTTCAGTTCCTGTGAGAAAGCGATTTCGAAGCATGGTGTTCACCAAGTATCGGTCTTCTCGTGCTGTGGTACACCTGGTTCTGCCCGTTCCTGGTCTGCGTAGGTTAGAACCAGTTTCTTCGTAACGTCGGAGAACTCTTTGTACTGTTGACAGCGACACACCGACAGTCCTGGCTGTATCGCGCTGACTCCGGCCGGTTTCCAGCATTGTAAGTATTCTGGTGCATTCTTCAGGCGTAAGCGACATAATTTCAGCTTGAATAATGAATATAGAGCACTATCAACATGGTTTATGTACCCACATAAATGACAGATTACAAACAAAAGCAAAACCAAATGCTGTTATTTCGTAGTTCCATCTTCGAAAGTGGCCCTTTTTCAAATTTGATTTTTTTATGATATAACTTTACAATAACTAAGAAGTTCATTTAAGGAGTGTCAGCACTTCCGGTCGATACAAGTACTGTAACGACTAACATTTACTTGTCAGCACTTCCGGTCGATACAAGTACTGTAACGACCAACATTTATTTGTTAGCACTTCCGGTCGATACATATACTGTAACGACTAACATCTGCTATAATAACTACAAATTATCAAATTATGTTAAGCAAATTATTACTATTAATTAATATGGTAAAACAATGTCAAAGCCCGCTTGTTTGTGCGATCAAATACCACACGCACATATAGCTATGTGCGTGTGTCAAAGTTACCACCTCTACCGATATAAATATGGCGTCGGATAGGCAAGCGGGCCTCATTGCGTTAGCAGTCGTCGAAGCGTACACAACTCTCTCAAGGCTGTTTTGTATCACATATAAGGTATGATTAAATGTACATCACTTGTTTTATTCTCTATTGTAAATTATAAATGGAATATAAAGACATGATACTGCGATTACGTATTTTCATTTAACCCCACTTGAACGCGGCAAAGACACGTGTAATCTCGGCTGTCTTACAACTCAGAAGTGGGATAGGTCATGAAAAGTAAATTTTATTTCTTCTCGCTCATTTTGCTCATTAAGATTATACACGTAAGGGCTTCTACTCTGTACAGGTTGATGCCAATTGTAAATTTTAGCAATCGCAAAGCGCTTCACATATTTTTTTTTTCTCTCTCTCCCTTTTATGTAATATTCCAATTTTAGTAATAATTGAACGGGCAATCTGCGTAATAATTTTACAAATTCACAGTGCAATGGAACGTGAAAATAGAATGCCGTCGCCTGGTGCGCTTCCGGCTCAATCAAGCAGCCCAATTCTTGGGACCTGTCCAGAGGTTGGGAAGCAATTATGTAGCCGCCGCGCCGAGCGGTCGAGTAGCCGTCGCGTCGAGCGGTCGTGCAGTCGACGCGCCGAGCGGTCGAGCAGCCGTCGCGCCAAGCGGTCGAGCAGTCGTCGCGCCGAACGGTCGAGCAGCCGTCGCGCCGAACGGTCGAGCAGCCGTCGCGCCGAACGGTCGAGCAGCCGTCACGCCGAGCGGTCGAGCAGCCGTCGCGGCGAGCGGTCGAGCAGCCGTCGCGGCGAGCGGTCGAGCAGCCGTCGCGGCGAGCGGTCGAGCAGCCGCCGCGTCGAGCGGTCGAGGAGCCGTCGCGCCGAGCGGTTGGGGAGCCGTCGCGCCGAGCGGTCGAGCAGTCGTCGCGCCGAGCGGTCGAGCAGTCGTCGCGGCGAGCGGTCGAGCGTCCGCCGCGTCGAGCGGTCGAGGAGCCGTCGCGCCGAGCGGTCGAGCAGTCGTCGCGCCAAGCGGCCGAGCATCTGCCGCGTCGAGCGGTCGAGGAGCCGACGCGCCGAGCGGTCGAGGAGCTGACGCGCCGAGCGGTCGAGGAGCCGACGCGCCGAGCGGTCGAGGAGCTGACGCGCCGAGCGGTCGAGGAGCCGACGCGCCGAGCGGTCGAGCAGCCGCCGCGCGGGGCGGTCAAGCAGCCGTCGCGTCAAACGGTCGAGCAGCCGTCACGCCGAGCGTTCGAGGAGCCGTCACGCCGAGCAGTCGAGCAGCCGCCGTACCGAGCGGTCGAGCATCCATCATTTCAAGCGGTCACGCAGCCGTCGCAATGATCGTAATGACGGGCAGCAGCAAGGTCAGGTACTTAATGATTATTCAGTTCAACGACTTAATGAAAACACAACGTCTGATGGCTTGGATAACATAGCGAAACTTGCTAAGGCGATTAAATTAATTAATCAAAAGGATTCTTTGGGTAAGCTAGGAAACGTGCACAATACAATACCAGAATTCGACCCTAGTAGGAAAGAGCAAACAATGAGTATGTGGTTGCATAAGGTCAACGAATGTGCATCAATTTACGAATGGTCTGAAAAGCAAATCATACATTTTGCATTACCTAAACTGCGAGGAGTAGCTCAAAGATGGTACGAAAGTCTTCCCACTATTCTTTATTCTTGGCATGAATGGCAAAGCAAGTTAATTTCTGCTTTTCCATCCGAAGAGAATTACGGTCAGATGTTAAGTGACATGTTAGCAAAACGTGCACGATTTTCAGACCCATTAGAAGATTACTTTTACGATAAGATGGCTTTGGTAAATAGGTGCGGAATAGCAGGTGTTCGTGCTGTAGAGTGTATTCTCCACGGCATTGATGATAGGTCAGTCAGGTTAGGCGCAGAGGCTGTTAAGTTTGAAGACCCAGACAAATTACTGTCTTATCTACGCAACGTTCGAAACATCAGAACAATCAACGAGCGTAAAATCATAAGCAGGGGGCCCCCCCTTAGAAATCACAACGCTATAGTTTCCCAGCCTTCGGAAAGGAATATTCGCTGCCTTAATTGCAAGCAGGAGGGACATAGGTTTGCTCAGTGTAAATTACCACTAAAAAAATGTACAACATGTGGCAAAATTGGTCACGAGAGTGAACAATGTTTCGCAAAGACTCCGGTCCCTGAAAAATCTGTCCTTAGGGTCGCTACCGATAGTCCAGAACACGAACCTCCTCGCCCTGACCTCCAATTTGGATGTACTGACGCTAACCAAAAATACTTTAAATATGCTATAATTAACGGTATTACTATACCCGCGTTTATTGATTTCGGAAGTGAATGCTCGATGATTAAATACTCTGACTTTAAAAGGGTGGGTGTACGATATGATACCTCAAACCTACCGTTACTTAAGGGGTTTGGCAACTCAGAGGTTAGGGCGATAGGAAGGTATCAGTCACAGATAGCTATAGACGGTGTATCCGCTAATGTGGACTTAATTGTTGTCCCTGATAGTGCTATGCATGTCCCTTTAATGATTGGGCAAACTTTCACAGAACAGCCACATGTTATAATAAGGAAAACTAGTGATGTCTTGGAGATTTCAAGCTTAGAATTAATTGAAAGCCCCATGTGGAAAATCAAACTGTTCTGTAAAAGAAAGAGTAGGATATCAGGGCTCACAATAATTGATATCTACACCGACAACTCTAGTTTTGAAGGGGATATTTTTGTTGAGGGAAGTCTAAGAAATAACGGCAATACACAATATTCGGTATCTTCAGGATTATACCATATCGAGGAGGGGCAAGCACGTATAGTAGTCACCTGTCTGCCATCTGCCGAAGTATTTCTAGATAAAGACTCACTAATTGCTCGTGGTAGGGTAGCGAGAGCAGATAATAGTCTGCAAGTAATGAATTGTTCTGGTTTTCATAGTCGATCTATTGTAGAATCCGATCTTAACATCGATAAAGAATTGCCTCTCGAACACAAACGACACTTGTTAGCGCTGTTAAATAAATACCGCGAGTGTTTCGCTTTTAATCTAACTGAATTAGGCAGTATCTCTACGGGGAAAATGAATATAGTTTTAAACGATAACGACCCGGTAGTATATAGGCCTTACCGTCTAGCGGTGACTGAAAAGGAAAAGGTTAGGGAAATGATCACTGAACTACTAGACAATGATATCATAAGACCTTCTACTTCCGCCTATGCAAGCCCAATAGTACTAGTGAAAAAGAAAACTGGTGAGACGCGCCTCTGCATTGACTACCGCGCCTTGAATAAGAAAACCATCAAAGAGAATTACCCAATGCCTTTGATTGAGGACCAATTAGACGTATTAGCTGGTAATACTCTTTTTACGACCCTTGACTTGGCGTCTGGTTACTATCAGGTGCCCATTCGTGAAGAAGACAAACACAAGACGGCTTTTGTAACGCCAGATGGGCACTTTGAATTCAACCGGATGCCATTCGGCCTAGCAAACGCTCCCGCTACGTTTCAGAGAATAATGAACCAAGTTCTAGGTAGTGCTCGGCATATAGGCGCGATAGCTTACTTAGATAATGTCATCATTACGTCTAAAACAGTATCTGAAGGTATGAGCAAACTGCAATGTGTGCTACAGTTATTTAAAGAAGCTGGACTGTCATTAAATCCATCTAAATGTCACTTCTTCAAACGTACTGTAGATTACCTAGGGTTTGAAGTGTCTGAAAAGGGTATTCGTCCAGGAAATAGTAAAGTTGCAGCAGTCGAGCATTTCCCTACTCCCCAGAATCAGCATAACGTCAGACAATTTCTAGGATTAGCTAGTTTTTTCCGGCGGTTAGTGCCGAAATTCTCTGTTATCGCCAAACCACTAACTTATTTGTTGAAGAAAGAAGTACGGTGGGCATGGGGTTCCGATCAGGAAAATGCTTTTCAGGCTCTGAAAAAAGAGTTATCACAAAAACCTACTTTGGCACTTTACAATCCAGAATCAGAGACCGAGTTACATACCGATGCTTGCAAAATAGGTTTAGGGGGGATTCTTTTGCAGAGAGATAGTAATAGTGCCCTTAAGCCAGTTGCATATTTTAGTCGACAGACAACCCCTGAGGAACAAAATTACTCTTCCTACGATTTAGAGACATTGGCAGTTGTAGCGGCACTTCGAAAATTCCGGGTTTATCTAATCGGAATTCAATTTAAAATAGTTACTGATTGTAATTCCTTAAAGGCAACGTTTCAGAAACGCGACATGTTACCCCGAGTGACTCGCTGGTGGGAGCAAATGCAGGAATTTAATTTCACTATCGAATATAGGCCAGGTTCTTCTATCTCTCACGTTGACGCGCTAAGCCGAAACCCAATTCAAGGTTCGGACACTGTTAAAGTGTTAACTGTAGTAGACTCCAATTGGCTAGTTAGCTCCAATTGGTTCAACAGGCGGATGATGATATTCAAAGAACTATTGGAATTCTAAAAAACCCTGAATTTGATAATTATGCTAATATTAGATCGAATTTTAAATTAAAAAATTATAAGTTGTTCCGAATAACTCCTGATGGTGATCGGTGGGTTGTGCCAAAGGGTGTGCGGTGGCAAATTTTAAAACAAAATCATGATGACATAGGTCACTTTGCTTATGAGAAAACGCTGGAAAAAGTTAGATCTAACTATTGATTCCCAAAAATGAGACGATTCGTTAAGAAATATGTAGCTTCGTGTTTAGAGTGTGCTTACTCAAAATCGTGCACTAATAAGAAACCCGGTTTTCTTCACCCAATCCCTAAAATAGCCGCCCCCTTTGACACAATCCACATTGACCACACTGGACCTTTTGTTCGTAGCAGTAAAGGAAATATGTACATTCTTGTGCTAATAGACGCCTTCACTAAGTTTATATATTTAAAAGCTGTCAGGAATACAAAATCCCAGACCACTGTAAAAGTACTAAGAGAATATATAGGTATATTTGGTACTCCAAGACGTATCATCTCTGATAGGGGAACTTCTTTTACGAGCGAGTGTTTTAGAAAGTTCACACATGAACGAGGCATAAGCCACGTATTGAACGCGGTCGCCACGCCCAGAGCAAATGGGCAGGTAGAAAGGTACAACAAAATAATTATCGATGCACTGACTACAAAGTCCATCGGGTCACTAGAATCGAAATGGGACGATCATTTACCTGAAGTACAATGGGGTATAAATAATACTTTTAATAAAGGGATTAATAGAAGTCCGGCTGAAGCATTATTTGGAAAACGGTTAGTAGGCGCTAGTGAGGGAAAAATATTATAAGAATTAAAAGATGATATCACCTCTAAGAATGATGGTCAGGACATTACGGAGTTGAGAGAAGAGATAAGCTCACATATTGGAGCTAATCAAGAGAAAGAGAAAGTCAACTTTGATAAAAAACGATGCGCGCCTCGTAAATACCAAGTAGGTGAGTTACTACGTGTGGAAAGACAAATACCAGCAACAGGGCAAAGCAAGAAGTTAATTCCCCATTTCCAGGGACCATATAGGATTACAGCGACATTTGATCATGACCGCTATCAAATAGAAGATACACCCCTTACAAAAAAGGGGAATCGGCTCTACTCAACCGTGGTTGCCGTTGATAAAATCAAGCCATGGCTGAACTTTAACAGACCTCACGACAGTGATACAGATATATCCATAGAATCCGATTGATTAGTTTTAGTTTACATTAATGGGTTTATGGTTATCCTTAAAGTATCATGACTCATCCATCCATCTATGAATTATGACGTTGATGATTCTACTATAGACATTCACGAGCAGAAGGGCTCAATAAAAACTACTTAAGAACGGAATGGTTCCTATGTAGTTATGAACGGAAGGGTTCTGTTATGTACCACGAGCGGAAGGGCTCTGATTGTTATCATTAGTTATGAACGGAAGGGTTCAATTAGGTTTTACGAGCAGAAGGGCTCTGATTATTATCATTAGTTATGAACGGAAGGGTTCTATTAGATTTTACGAGCAGAAGGGCTCTGATTGTTACCATTAGTTATGAACGGAAGGGTTCTGTTATGTGTTACGGGCAGAAGGGCTCAAATTTATTGATAAAAACTTCTTTATTTATTAACTATAATTTTGCAATTGTTTATAAAATATGTCATTGTAAAGGTTTGTGAATTTTGCTCTTTAAAACTTAAAGCTATTCTTATCTTATAATTGCTATTGTTTGTCTCTGGTGCAAGACATGAGGACATGTCCTAAGTGGATGGCCGACTGTCAGCACTTCCGGTCGATACAAGTACTGTAACGACTAACATTTACTTGTCAGCACTTCCGGTCGATACAAGTACTGTAACGACCAACATTTATTTGTTAGCACTTCCGGTCGATACATATACTGTAACGACTAACATCTGCTATAATAACTACAAATTATCAAATTATGTTAAGCAAATTATTACTATTAATTAATATGGTAAAACAATGTCAAAGCCCGCTTGTTTGTGCGATCAAATACCACACGCACATATAGCTATGTGCGTGTGTCAAAGTTACCACCTCTACCGATATAAATATGGCGTCGGATAGGCAAGCGGGCCTCATTGCGTTAGCAGTCGTCGAAGCGTACACAACTCTCTCAAGGCTGTTTTGTATCACATATAAGGTATGATTAAATGTACATCACTTGTTTTATTCTCTATTGTAAATTATAAATGGAATATAAAGACATGATACTGCGATTACGTATTTTCATTTAACCCCACTTGAACGTGGCAAAGACACGTGTAATCTCGGCTGTCTTACAGGAGTATTACATTGTCTACTAAATACAATTTATTGCATTAACCTAGCATTTTTAGTTTCCGAGATTTTTAGGATTCTTTAAGTGACCCGGATTCATTGCTCTCGAGTGTATTTAATTGTAGCATCAGTAGTTTTCGTAAAGCACTTTTACCAAATTGCAACCTCACACTTAGTCTACTTGGCACGCTGTTTTATGGGTTTTTTATTGATTTTTTCTTCTTCATTAGTGTTTTTCTTATGTTGTCCTGTGATTACATTGTTTAATGTCTTATTATATGGTCTGACTTAATTGTAACTAAATTTTAGAAGTGCTGTGCACAATTGTAATTGGGCGCAGACACGCTCGATGTTTATCGTGTTTTTTATTGTGCATTTTGTTTGTTGTGTGTTATTGTGCCTTTATGAAAATAAATAAAAGTTGGTGGATGCCGAAAGCGTTACGAAAAGTGTGATCGGGCGAGGTGAACGGAAGTTGAGAGAGAAATATAATTTAATAAAAATAGTAAGAGAGAGAGTTACTTTTCGTATATATGTATTACTAGCTGACCCAGCCTCGCTTTGCTGTGGCACAGTAATTTTATTTTTCTAAAATAAAAGATTTTTTCTAAAATAAAAGTACCCTTAGTTACTCCTTATTACATCAGCTACCTGCCAATAAAAGTCCCGTCAAAATCGATCCAGCTATTTCAGAGATTAGCCGGAATAAACAGACAGACAAAAATTGTAAAAAAAAAAATTTTGGTGTTTGTACCGTATATATATTCATATGCATGTAGTAAAAAACGGTTATTTCAATATTACAAACAGACAATCCAATTTTATTTATATTTATAGATATATAGATGGAGCCAAAGAAGTTTAACTTCAGTCGCAGGGTAAAAAGCACACTCTTTTTTTTCGTGTTATATTTCTATACCAAGTCAGTAATTGCATTCAAAGCTCTCATATAGTCGTTACCTGAAAAAATCCTCAGTACCTCGGTCTGCAACGTGTTCTTGATTTCAACAAGAGCTCTTGATTTCAATTATAAGGTGTTCAATTAGTCCGAAAAATTTATCAAGTGGACAAATCAAATGCATTTAAAAACGCCAGGAAGGCAGGAGAAATTGGCAACCATAAGTACGCACCCACACAGGAGGGCGGACCGCCCGCGTTGTGTCCGGGCGTCCACCGGCGCCTGGCGAGTACGGCGCGCCAGGGGCGGCGGGCCCGCAAGGCGCCCTCCCGCAGCCAGTCGTCAGGCCCGATGTGCACCAGCTCCAGCGAGCTGAACTCACGCGCGAACTCGTTGAAAGACATCCTACAAAACAATTATGACGTCTCAACACCTATGTGACGGTCAGCTACGGACAAAAACGCCAAAACTGGAGTTTGCTAAATAAATAATGCTCATAAAAGATAAATGACCATTTGAGATTGTTCGGCAAAAACAAACTTGATAATAATTTATTTCTAACGCGGCGGAAAGGGAGGTAACAGAACGTAAGGTAAACGGATGTCATTGAAATATTCTCTGGTAGCAAATCGGTAACATAAATTCGTAGTGGCTGCCGTATTGTACGAAGATTTATTCACGAATGATATATTAAAATAACTATCCGTAAAGTCGTAGTGGATACGTTGAGATAGTTGATGAGCTGGTATGGAATGAATCGAATACGACGCTAATGGACTCAAATATCGTCCTCATTCTGGTTAACTGCTTCAACAAAAGGATCTCTACATCATAGTTAGGGTCAGAACTGCATTATGTTACAAACGTTATTGAGGGTCGAGCAGTTTTAACAAATACCTGAAAGAGGAGTTGTCGTCTACATGACGAAATTTCTCGAGTTTTCCGAGAGTCTTCTGGAAACCTTGCTATGGATGCGGAGATGGATTGGTTTAGATCGGGGATTTGGGTGAGCTAACTTATTATCTATTGACTTTTTGAATATCATCGTGAAAATAATAATGTACGTAATTGATGTAGAATACTGACCAGAAATCACCCTTGCGCGCGGAGCGTCCGGCCAGCAGGTCGCGGTCGTGTTGCGGCAGCGCGCGCCAGCGGTCGCCGAGTGGCGCCCAGGCGCCCGCCCACGCGCCGCGACCCGACACGGCGCGCACGCGCACCAGCGCCTCGCCCCCCTCTGCCGCGCCCTCGCGCACGCGCGCCAGCCCCGTCACGCAGTACGGCTGCCCCGCCAGCAACCCGCTCGGCAGCCGCTGCCCGGGCGGCGTCTTGTCCTGGAGCAAATCGTTCATGTTACTGCGTTCGCAATCGGCTCACGCGCGATCGTAGCCTTAGAGTGAAAACTCACCTCGGGCCGGTGGGCCGTGGCCACGATAAGCGTGGAGCGCGGCACGGCCGAGTTGAGCACCTGGAAGGTGAGCGCGCGCGGCTGCAGCGCCAGCGGGAAACTCTGCACTACGCCGCCCGACAGGTCCTGCAGCGCTCGTGCCGTCGAGTCACCGGCGCGGGCGCCCGCGTACGACCCGTACAGCCTGCGACGACAGCTTTAATTAGGGGATGGCCGGTCTTTTCTGACCCGTTCGTTATTAGTAACCGATGTTTGAGTTACGCTCCAACCGTCAGTTATGCTCGGTGTGCATATAATTGGAATATGTCAATATCTTAAACTTGAATTTTATTGTGACATTTTAGCATGAACGACTGACCGATACATTATCCGCTCGACAATCTGGAAAACTGTATAAATTTCGAAAATTTGACATAGAATGCTCTTAAAATGAGCTAACAAAGAATATTTTTATAGTTTTAATAATCTTGTTTCTTTACACTGTTCTCTCTTAAAACTTACTCTTCTAAACTCTAAAAAAAGTCCAGTTAATTTTCAACCCACTTGGCGTAGGCCTTCTCGAGCAGCGGCAGCGTGAAGTCGGCGGGCAGCGCGCCGCGGCTGTAGAGCGGGCGCCCGCCGCGCGTGGGCAGCCGGTCGTCCACCACCACCTCGCGCCACTCGCCGAACACCCAGAAGTTGAACCTGCGCCACGCACACCTGTACTCGATTCTGTTGCTTACCCATCTAAAGTAATTCTCTTTGACAGTTATCACTTCTAGAAGCAAGAAAGTTAACCATCTTCGTTGTTCCAGGTCAAGTTCAAGTTAACCATCCCGTATCCGTTAGTATGTATAACTTTACGGACTTACACATTAAATGTACAACTGAAAAGCGATGCACAAAACAGAACAAAATTATTAATCAACAGATACAAAAGTTTTAATGTACATATATTCTCTCAAAATTGGCTGCATGAGGATGTAACGATCCAAACGAAATTATTAAAAATATTTTCAATGGTCAACTAAAATTATAATGTTACATTCTCGTAGCTCGACTTTAACATAAGTAGTTCGGAGAATCAGAGACCAAATTAACGCAAGAGCACAATGATAAAAAGCAATTTTATTTAATTTTTTTGCTGACCCCGATCGCTTTCAATTATTCAAAATACATAAACCTAGAACGTTTGAAGAATGGGTCTCCCCTGAGACCCATTTTTCAAAGGTACGTGTTGCGCATGCGGGATTCGCTATTTCCTGTATCGCGAGAATAAAAGAGCCAGGGGCTCGTCCCACTGAGCTCATACGTACCGGAAGGCGCCCGTATACCGCGCATGGAAGCCTTGGGGCGGCGCAGCGCGGTCGAGCAGCCTTGGAGTGGGCGCCAGTGCCGCAGCTGCCGCGCACAGGCCCGCGCACCCCACGCTCCCCACCTCCACGCTCCACCTGGGAGATGGCCACTCAGTCACTCACCAGTTTACCTACGTGTAAGCCATGCTAGCAATTGTTCAGTAATTATTATTATTAAAACGAAATTATGAATATAAGTACAATTATTAAATGAGTATAACGGTTTTTGAAAGCCACTAAACGATTACGTGTAATTGGCCGATTGCGTTTATTGGACGTGTGCTGTGATGGGCTACTTTTCAAAGTAATGGTTTCCCCCCCACCATTTGATGTTATAAAAGGTTTGCCTTGCTGTTAATTGAGCCCTTTTTACTTCGGTCTGTCGACGAGGAATAACCTCTTGCTGGTATTCTGCTAGTTTGACTTAGTACGTGCTTACATACGAGAGCCCTACCACCATCGACCCTCCGCCAAAGTATACTGGTCCACTCAAATTGCCAATAAACCTCGAAACGACAGATAATAAGCTGAAATTTTGGCAGTCTCGAAGTTATTTAAGGTCAATGGTAAAAAAAAAGCGTTTTTAGCAATTATCTCGCTTCTATTCTTTTTCTCCAATAATCTTAACATCTATCATAAAACTTGTAGAACATAAAATTCGGGCATATTTTATTTAAAACATTTTACATGCGTCCAAACGTGTTTAAGATAGAGGGCGGTGAGCGCGCAGCGCAGTTTTGAATAATTTGTATATGAGCACCGCATATGGACGACACTATTAGGAAAGCTTCGACACATATTTGTAAAAACTTTACGTGAAACTCGATAGGATAGCGTGCTGAGAAGTTACAATATAGAGTGCGTAAAGGTATAAACGGGCAGACCTGGCGGCGATCTCGTCGTCTGAGTCGTCGGCGGGCGCGTCGGTGACGGCGTCCTGTCCGCGGAACGTGGGCCGCGAGCACAGGTCCTGCCACGGGAAAACATTCAACTAAGAATAATAACCATTACATTACACAGTTTGTGAAAACAACCAAAAGGGGCAAAACTGTTACAAACTCTTCAAAACTGAAGGAGTGTCTATGTTTGTGAGGTCACAGCACTCTAACGATTAAGAGAAAGGGGTTATACGACAAATTGCCGACAAAAACTGAACAGGCGTGGTAATCGCATTGCCTCTTCACCATGTTGTCTAAATATATTAACTTGGTTCTTGAGCACATACACACTCAGTCTTAAACTTAGAGCAATATACACTTGAAGTTGCATTTTATTTATATCTGTAATTCAGACACTTATTCATATTTATTTTCATGACTTTTTTAATTTTGTTTATTTTTTTAGGTGATGCAAAGGCGAACATTGCCACCTCGTACTTATTTGTGACAATGTGATTGATGAAAGCCATGTTATACCTACACCTGAAGCGTGAAAGGTTGTACATAATACTTCCTTTCACGCTTCAAGCCAGAATACCGCAGACACAGTTAAAGTGAAGCGCCTCCGTCAAGTTTAACTTTTCTCTGAGCTCGATATGGAACTTCATCAAAGCGTTGTGCAGCAGTAGCGGGTATAAAAATGATGGATGATACATGAAAATGAATTTGACACTTGAGTATTGTCGTTATTAACACAGGCCCCATCAGGCCGTGGGTGGCAGGTACATAACTCTTCAATATAGCGTTCTATGAATTACATGATTAATCTATTGATATTGACCTTGTCTGCAATAAACATATTTCATTTTATCTATTTTATTTAGATATACATAGATAGATATACTATTTGTTTGTATCAAAGGCACACACATACAAAAACACATTTATTCATTTATTAAACAATTTACTTGCTGGCTTACAGTGTGCTTACAAGTTCATATTATTAATACTTGTTTGAGACATATGTATGTCCCAAACACAGCATGTGACGTCGGTTCGATGCGCTTGCATCGAATGACATACATAGTTTTAAATTTAGTATGTATATTTCCGCGGACTAGTACGGGTCGCGTATACTTACTCGTTAACATTTTTTATAACAGTTGCTACGTTGTGACAGAACATTATATTATTTTAACATTAACTTTACTTAGTTCTCATTTAACATTTTATCACCAACAACCCTCGCTCCTCGAACAATACTATTACATAAAAAAGAATGTCAATTATAAATGTAAAATTGTCTTATATACTAAAATACAACTACATAATGGCATAACGGATAATAATACAAATAATACAAATTAAGTCAATCATTGGAATGTCAAGAATTATCATAATACAGGTATGTCAAAATTAATTCATATCGGCTCATTTATGTTAGCACTTATACAAATTAGTACCTTGCTACATAATTGTTCAAAGCGGTCAGCAAATATGTCTATGTCGGAGTGGTGAGCGAGCAAATCTCCAATGAGACGCAAAGCACGAGTGGTAGGTGCATGCGCGGCGAACATGAAAACAGCAAAGTGAATAAGAAAAATAAACTATAAATACACTCGAGAGCAATGAATCCGGGTCACTTAAAGAATGTTAAAAATCTCGGAAACTAAAAATGATAGGTTAATGCAATAAATTGTATTTAATAGACAATGTAATACTCCTTAAATGAAAGTAAAAAAAATATGAGTCACCATACATTTTATTAACACAAAATTACATAAAGAAAAAAACTGCTGATCTCTCCTTAAAACAAAAATAGGAAACATGAAATGTTTGAACTTTATTACGATTTTCTTGAATTTTAATACTTCGTATTGCCTCCTCGTGCTTCCATTACTGCGTTTACGCGGTTTGGCATGCTGTACACCAAGTTCCTTATACGATTTTGGGGAATATTCTCCCATTCCTCTGTGAGAGCAATTTTGTTGTTTTACGCATCTGCCTAGCTCGTCCCAAGCATGCTCGATCGGGTTGATATCCGGGCTGCGCGCTGGCCACTCCATACGAGTAATGTTCATCTCTTGAAGGTAGTCATTCACAATCCTTCCTGTATGAGGTCTGGCATTGTCATGCATAAATATAGCATCCTCACCTAAATTGACCATAAATGGACCAACGTGATCATTGAGGATTTCTTCCACATATCTTACGCTAGTTAAAGAGCCGTTTTCTATGATCACCAGCTCTGTGCGACTTTCAGAAGAAATTCCGGCCCACACAAGTACAGACCCACCACCGTAGGCTACTTTTTCTTCGATGCATGCTTGCTTGAATCTTTCCCCTGGTCTTCGATACACTCTGTGTCTTCCATCGTGCTTGTAGAGCATAAATTTTGATTCGTCGGAGAACATAACTTTTGACCAATCTTCAATACTCCAATTTACGTGGCTCTGGGCATATCTTAGTCTTGAAATACGATGCCCACGCTCCAGTTTAGGGCCGTTTGCAGGTCTAAGGGGTTTTAAGTTAGATTCAGCAAGCTGACGTCTTACTGTCCATGCACTTGGGTTACTTCCTCCGAGGCGTCGAAACTGATTGGTGAGTTCAGTTCCTGTGAGAAAGCGATTTCGAAGCATGGTGTTCACCAAGTATCGGTCTTCTCGTGCTGTGGTACACCTGGTTCTGCCCGTTCCTGGTCTGCGTAGGTTAGAACCAGTTTCTTCGTAACGTCGGAGAACTCTTTGTACTGTTGACAGCGACACACCGACAGTCCTGGCTGTATCGCGCTGACTCCGGCCGGTTTCCAGCATTGTAAGTATTCTGGTGCATTCTTCAGGCGTAAGCGACATAATTTCAGCTTGAATAATGAATATAGAGCACTATCAACATGGTTTATGTACCCACATAAATGACAGATTACAAACAAAAGCAAAACCAAATGCTGTAATTTCGTAGTTCCATCTTCGAAAGTGGCCCTTTTTCAAATTTGATTTTTTTATGATATAACTTTACAATAACTAAGAAGTTTTAATACCTTCATTTAAGGAGTATTACATTGTCTATTAAATACAATTTATTGCATTAACCTAGCATTTTTAGTTTCCGAGATTTTTAGGATTCTTTAAGTGACCCGGATTCATTGCTCTCGAGTGTAGAACTAATATAAATAGCATTCTACTGACACAGAGTGTCACAACGATGCAAAAAGCCAATGTTCAGCGATATATTTGCATTCATAGAGCAAATTGCTGGCTTTGCTGGCCCGCACGACATTAACACCATTAGCTGCGAGTATACAGATAGTAACTCTACAGAGTGTGATGGATGACTGACAATAATAAGCTTCGTTCAATTCACAAACGAAATTGAATAGTGACCATTATAATTTTGCAATATGTTACGAGTTTAACAAATTACTATGACAGAAGGTGGTAAAAGTTATTTATTGAAGATACGTGCCAGTATATCCATTAGACGTGATGGCCAGTTTGCGCAGTGGATTGTGTAGACCACCTTTTACGTTTAATATATTTAAATTCTCCACCTTAAGTAGTTTTCTCCGCACGCAGTCATTGCAACTGCGTCATGCAGGTGGGACGAGGCAGCGCTCGCTGTGCAGCACTCACTTGTAGATAATCGTTCGGTGTAAAAAGTACAAAAAAAAGTAAGCAGGGAAATCTCATAAGGTGGTTTTAGGTGCTGTCGTGCTTGGAAAGCGCGCAAATCGTCAAAGCGGGGCGCGTCATCGATGTGATGCGCTCGCGCCGACAAAGGCCACTCGATCTGGGCCGCACTTGAATAAACTATACCTCTCATATTTGGAACAGCTTTCTGATCAACGCAAACGTCAGGACGGTAATACTTGCAAATAGTTGCGCGATTTCTGCTCAAATATTGAAACGAGGAGAGAGCGCGTCCCGGAAACGACTAATGCCGTCGTTTGAACGCTGTTCACAACAGTCTGTAATGTCTGGGTAACTGGCACGTTCGTTTCCGACCGTAGTTGAAATGTATCGATGCTAATCGGCGCGCCACTTGTTCGCTGAGCCACTCCACGCACCGGCACCCCGTGCTCCTACGAAACTACTCGCTGAACTCGCACAGCTCGCTTCACACAGCCACCGGTGCCGGAGCGTCGACACGAGGGCACTATTAGGCGGTTCACACACTAGAGATGCGTCCCGCCGCGGTGCGCGTAGCGACAGAAAATGCGCCCCCGCGCGGAGGCGCAGATCTGCCTATCTTAGCGGTGTAATCTGCTTCTCCGCGCAGATTTACAATACAAGTTGACCCTACTTCTTAACGCCCCGCGCTCCCGCGCAGAATCTGCGCGCGGGGCGCCTTCCCGCGCGTTCTCGCGTCGGCAGTGTGTTGTCATAGGCGTGTTTTCTATATTAATTGAGATTCTTGCATACAATAATAAAATCTGCGGCCACGCGCTACGCGACGGGGCGCGGTGCAGTGTGTTAACCGCCTTATTCATCATTCGCGTCATTATCTATATAGAATGATTTATTCGTGGCTTATAGGTACAATTACATAGATGTCATGTAATTACAAAGAACTTAACTCGGGCCTGCCTTCAGGCATATGAGTATTTGAAATGTCAAAGATTTAAATGAGTAATAATTACAATTAAAATGATATAAAGTATTACCTTTGAATTATATAAATAAATAAAAAAATATGTCACATAATAATTTATTAGGTTCACTGCACATCAAATTAAGAATAATATTTTTTTATTGTTTTTTCATCAATGAACTGAGCAAATGTTTTGTTTTAATGTTACATAATTATGATTTGTTACTTTAAAGACTTTATGTTACATTAGTTTGTTCCTACTTTACACGTGTCTGAATGATATTGTTGACATACAAGTGGTACATTGCAATCGCTTATATATTTAACTAGCGGTTGACAAATTTTTTTCTAGCATTAAATAGAGCCTATGTTACTCAGCGTGAATGTAGCTTTCCAATGGTGAAAGAATTTTTGAAATCGGCTTAGTAGTCTTTGAGTTTAATCATTGCAAACATACAAATCTTCCCTCTTTACATTATTAGTGTAGATTTGCTTACAAAAACAAATACTTATAGCGGCGATGCTACTGAATAAGGCGACAAAAAAAAAATATAATGTTTAAGCAGATTCCCCTCTCTTAGCTTTCAATGAGAACGTAAGATTGTTTAAGTTTTTAATGGATTAAATATACATATTACAATATCATTAATTCTCTTACATTATTCAATATATTTAAAGTATTGCTGTCTGCAGGCACCAATATTTTCAAAAACCAAACGAAAAGAAATACTTATTTATATATACTAAACAATCTTACTAGGAAAAGATCGCTTAAAATGTTTAGAAGTATAGCACCTATCGGTATTGTTATATATGTAATAAATAATGGTATTTACAGGATAGAGACCAATAGTCGGTAGTGGATAATTATGTAGCTGCCGTAGATGGCGCTGTAATCGCAAACAGCACGACGCATTCGGCACTTAATTTACCATCGCGTGTTGTGTTTATTTATTGACTAGCTTCCGCCCTCGGTTTCACTCGCGTGGTAATCGGTTTGTCGCGGAAAGTGAAAGTTAATCGTGCTTCCCCAGGGAACGTTAGTTTTAGACAGTTTACAGTGTTGCCGCCTTCCCCGCGTGGAGATACTACCAACATACCGCACAATACGTTTTACGTAGCTACTCCACCCACCCATCTCTAATATAATCTTTACGTCAAACGTCCGTTTTGTAGAACAGTTTTGGGCGCTAACTCGCCAGACTCTAGAATTGGCATGCTCTATAATAAGTATGGTGGGGCGTTAGACGTACATTTCATGTCCCTGGTTGAGTTTAAGGACCATAATCAGTGCTTAGTTGATAATGTTTCTGTTTTTCTCACTTTTAGTCAGTGTATTTAGGTATTGTAATGTATTGTATAGCACCTTAACATAGAGGTGGGCAAATCTATTTGCCCTTAGGATGTATGTAGCATGTTTTGTACACCTATAAGTGACTGTGCAATTAGTCTAAGTGCCTTAAGTTTCAGAACATTTTTGTAGAATTGCAACGGTCGTCGAAGTCCCTAATTAAATAAATAAAGTGACATTATATATTTAAATAATCATATTTATGATGGTCTTATAAATTCGTATTAAAATTTACTTTCTCGATAAAGATCTGTATTATTCTGTGTTGCAATTAATTTGTATTTTGTATTAAGTAACAAACATTATAAGCTATTTGTATAGCATATCGATCTGATTACAGAATATGTCGGGAACCATTGTCAATTGTACTCCATTCTGTCTATTAGATATCCCTCTTTTATTAAAGCTGACCCACCACATGCTGTCCTGTCCAAATTTCAATTAAATTTATAGCTATCGTTTTATGAATTTATGCAAACCTGGTATTAATTATATGAAACGCATTTCTGAGTGAGCATTGTACCCATATCAAAAACAATTTGAAACAAATATTAGACAAGCCGCGTCAACCGTTCACAAGTGATTACCGCTTACCAACGAACGTCATTTAATTTCCATTTATATAGTAGAAATATGCTGTTGAAACAGCGCCAAAGCACTCACGAGGCTTGAGTTGCCCGCGATTATTATTCTGTGTGGTACACGCCGACCGCTCGTGCCCTCTGGACATTACTTTGTGGGCTCCTATATAGTCAATCCTACTTCTTCAATAAGTAATTTTATAAGTAAAATAAAATATTTACTGTCAAGTTTGTACTATTAGATAAAAGTCCTCTTTTTGCATTTATATGATAATTAGAATATCAATAATAAAGGAATTTATTAAAAACTATATAATTATTTAAGCATCTCCCTGCACGATCTCTTACACGAAACCGCCTCGTCACTCGCCTTCGTGGTTACCAAAACACGATCGTAAAATCTGAACTACTTGTCGAAAGCAACAAAATATTGTTAAAAAGGCAAATTGATATCGTCATGAAAGCATTTTTATAATAAACGAGTTTAAATTGATAGGTATTTCAGATTACCTACTTATATTCCCAGTGATGGATTAAAAATAAAATATAATTTTTAGTCAAATTTTATCAATTTGTGTATTGTCGTCGCATACTTTTCTTACAGAATTTTTTCTTATAGAGTCTCGCAACTTATCTGTAGAAAGTAATATAACATCTCTTTCCGTTAAAATAAAGTTCGTAAAAAATACAAAACTCGAGCAGTTTTTCGTCGACTTTAGTTGTATAATGTGTCATCATGAAAAGCCCTTTTATTTTGACGGTAATAAATAAATATGCTACGCCCACCCTGAAAGTCCATTCAAAATATTAATGAAATACATATTAAATTGGACGATTAGTTTCTCAAACTACCTCCTTCCTACAGCTACACTGACAAACATAGCTTCTTTATAACATAAGTAAAGATAATAGATACTTATAAATGAAGGCTCTTGATATACATTTGCTGTAAGTAATAATGTGCTATTATAATCAATGCAATATTTTTTGTTTTTATTTGCGCACGCCCACCCGACGGGTGTGGGCGATGAACGACGAACGCAGAGAGGGCGGCGGGCGGCGTCGATGTCACTATTTTCATGCTATTTTATTTGATCGGTGCCACATTAAAAAGCAAGAAGGCAATACAAAGGCACCAAATTGGTTTAATTTGAACAATAGTAGAATTAATTGAACTCCTAGGCGGTAAATTAATCTCAGTGAGGTATATCAAACTTATAGCTATTGCGAAATGGTCATATGTGTTTGTTTGCTGATGTACGAGTTTGATACAGAAGAATATTAACGTTAGTCACCATTAACTTATATTCTCCTATACCCTACATGTGTCCTTTTGAGGTTACATTAGGCACCCCACGGCGTTTTCATCTGAAGGGATACCCCTATTGGCCATGTGGCCCCGCAGTCCATAAATTAATAGGTCATATTTGTCATCAATAAAAAATACAGTGACAATAACCGCATTATTCTCTACCAAATTGAATGTACCCTCTGCGGATATGGAAGTTGTTCCTTAACTCACTCACGAGAAACTGGCCTTAATGTGACGGTGTTGCTGTTTTATCAATCGAAATTCACAAAAAAATCCCGTGTTGTTGAATTTATCCATATGCTCAAAAACTATCACTGTTTACAAAGTTTTTGTAAGAAATCTGTGATTCAAAGCGGATTGATGAGTTACCGAGTTGAATAAATTAGCAGTACTTAAAGAGACAAAAAGCACGTATTTTTTTGGAATTGCTGCTGTCATCACTCGTGCGTTCGAGTTTGGTTTTTATAGAATACATAGAAGGCGGCTGATGGCGGACGTGCAAAAACTAATTGTGACCGCACCGCCTAACGCTGTACGCGGCAGAGCGGTGGCATTCTATCGGTTTTTTACTTTCATTAACAAAGATTTTCCTTCCAATTTTGTTTAAGACCGAAATGATACAATCTCTTGTAACTTAGCACAGCTTAAACATTATTTCCACAGGCAAAGGTCAGAAGATAGAGAACGACGAACGTTTGGTGCAACGTTAATGATACTGCCTCTCGCACCGACGGTTCTATATTCGAGACCCGGATATCGAGAGGTAGATGTTTATGTGAAGAACACGATCATTTCTATCTGAATCGTTGGAATGTAAAAAATATTATTTTTATTATCTTATTTGACTATATATATTTGTAATTGGGAAGTATTTGCAAAAAAAATCAATGCAAATATTAATATCGATTGAGTATAAATAAACAAGAAGCGATAAAAAGTGACTCAGAACAAGAACATACAACACAAACAAATATTACGGATTAAGTACGAGATTGACAATATTGAGCAATAACACGTCCACTGCTGGGGAAAAGATTTGCCAAGATATCCGCGCTGGCGGGCGGGTTGGAGTTAGTAGCTCCTTTTTTAGTGGTCTACAGGTGGTTTATGAGATTACATCGAGTATCATTTGTCGCTTTTTAACTCATTCACGGACACTCCGCCTATAGCCGTAAATCTAAGTGCTAACGATATGACACAACGCCTTAGGCCGGTAAAGTTCAAATAGTAAATAGTGTAATACTTTAACTATTGACGTGTTGTGACACTTGATCACGTGGGTCCCTTTGATGCTAAGTAATTGGTCCGACTACAGGCGATATGCCCGTTTTGGCTGTTTGAACTTTACCAGCCTAAGGCGTTGTGTCATATTGTAAGCACTTAGATTTACGGCTATAGGCGGAGTATCCGTGAATGAGTTAAGATTTAAAAGTGAAGTGTGAAGGGGAAATGCTATTGAACTCTGCCGGATAAATAATGCCGGACTAACAAAATTTTAAACAGTCCTTGCTCCTTAAGCACGTGATACTTTCCAAGAGCAGCCAATAAAGTCATCAACCAGCACCTTGCCCTCTTAAGGGTGTTTAACATATCTAGCTCAAATTAACCTCTAAGGTTGTTGAAATCGCCCACGCACGCAAAATGCCTAATCAGGGCGCGCATCGTGTGTCGTTGATGTCTTTTATACGGCGCCGCAATGGACAAACATTCTCTCACTATTAAATTTTTTTTTTGCATTTTAATGCTACCTTATATGACAAATTAAATAAGAAAAATATCGGTGCAGCTCACGAGTTATTCGCAGGCGGGACTCGAACTGACAACCGGTTCACTGCTCTCCCAATTGAGCTACTGAGCCCGGCAGCATCCGTAGAAATTTTCTAGTACTTTTTACTTTTTTTACGCTGTAGGCCGACGTTGCTTCATCAATGACAGGATGTCTTCCATTCGAAAGAAACTTTTTTACGAATGCTTTAACAATATATTTAGAAGGAACAGCCATTTATTATATATTTTTATTATATTTTTGCATTCTCAATGCTATCTCATATAATCACTACATAGTATAAAACAAAGTCGCTTTCTCTGTCCCTATATCCCTATGTATGCTTAAATCTTTAAAACTCCGCAACGGATTTTGATGCGGTTTTTTTTTATAGATAGAGTAATTCAAGAGGAAGGTTTATATGTATAATACATGCATAATATAGTCGAGCATTGCATACGAGCGAAGCCGGGGCGGGTCGCTAGTAAGTTTAATAAAAGAGAAATTCTAGTATTTATTTATTAAAAATACCCCTTTAATTATGCAAATCTTTTCTGCCACGTCTGTCGTCGTAGCTTTTAACAACAAGTATACCACAATAGAAATAAAATATTTTTGTTCATGTACGTACGTAAATAATTTTTAGGCTTTAGACTAAAAAAAATAAAATGAATTTTGTTAATGATATCCCAATATTTTTTAACAAACTAATGCTTTACACATAGATCGCTTAGCCGTTGAATGAGTCGAGCACAATATGACCACGCTGCTCGAATTATTTTTAGGAGAGTAATGACGTGTGTTGCCTACTAATAACCTTTTTCGCGAACTCAAACCTTCGTTGAATAAGGAATTATAGGAACTAGTTGTTCCTTTTAAGACTCGATGGCCATTTCGCGGATTAGGCATTATTCGATTTAACGATCACGATTGCCCCAACTTGATTGAATGGACACCTAACATGAAGGAGGACTACATAAGGTACATATAGAGGGAAATTAATTGTCCAATGAATAGGTTGAATTACATATATTATTATTATTATTATTAGTATAATTAGCATGTAAAAGAATTGTTAAATGCAAAAACAAAGTCCTGCCGCAAAGCACACCTGTCACTGATCCCAATGCAGTACTTGCGCTCTGAAAAAGTTGTGATTAAGTTATTTGTAATTATCTAGCCCCTCCTAATATAATAGGAAACAAGTATGCTTCTTAAATTATGCCTATAAATAAAATAATAAAAAAATATTGTCCTAACAAGAAATTTCTAATATAAGTTGTCCTAATATAAATGCCACATTCATAATTATATATTTTCTTATTCAAACTACAGTTGAACAGGTCTTTAGTCCCACTGTTGACGTTTCTAAACTTTCATTATTCTAATGTGAATAATTAACACTCAATAATTTTGTCAATCTTAATCGTCATATTATTCATTATGGCACTGATTTTATTGCCTGTCATTACTGTTCTAATACTGTGTCTTGGTTTTAAATTGAAGGGTCCTTGTATTTTTACCTTCTAACCCTGCTGTTGTTGATTCGGGGATGGCAACCGCAAACAAAACCGAATGAAAAATCCTCTAGTTGTTTATACTGTTAGCAACTAAATGAAAGTCATGATTTCCATATAAATTGTGACCAGGATGACTGTTAGGAAATATTTATAAACGCTGTACGGCTGAGTGGCGGACGAACGGGACAGCGATGTGCTCGCTGAAGAAATTATCGAGCTGATCGCAGTTAAAATCGATCTTTAAAGTTGAAGGCACCATGTTGTGGACGATCGAGGAGGAAAGGGGGGGCGAGGGAGGGGGCTGGTCCAAGTCCCGTTCGCCGACTCATCCGCGGTAATAAACGACAGTGATTGATTGGCATCTCGTTGCCACTGTGTCCACTACAGGTGCCGCTTATTCCTGGCGTGACAGCCTGTGCTACTGTCTCGGACAGTCAACTGATTATGCAAATGAGTTTAGTGAGGTAAATATGTTTTCACCTCACACGCTCAGAAAAGTTTGGTTCGTCATTCAATTTCTGCGTGGAAAATTGCGTTTTATCCGCTACCATGGAAAAGTGTTTAGAAATTGGAATTTTTTTTTCGATGTAAAACACACATGGTACTTTCTAAACTGTCTTTATAAGTTACATTTTATTCTTAAATTAATACTATAACAATCTATTTTGGTTTAATTATTTTTTTTTTCGTTCCTTAAATCATAAAAACAGCAATATATAATAAATAAATATGTAGTATATACTATTTGTTTAGTATAAGAGTTTTAAATGTATGGTGGGTGAAATTTTATAATATATGATAAGATTTCGGACCGCACCCGATAAAGAGTTATCAAAATTATCTTTGATGTTCTTAGTTAATTCACGTTGAATAGAATTCGATTTAAAAGTGTTTTTATATGCGTTCTGAAATTTTGTATAATCAGAAAGAATAAATATCAAAAATTTCCAGCGGCGACGAAGATACTTATTACAATTTTATTTGAGCTGTTTTAGCACCTAAGAATGTTCATCGCTGTAGTGAGGTGAAAAATTGTGTGTTTTAGCTCGGCAGCAAAGTTATTAGTGTCTCATACGTTTGAAACCCTCGCTACGCTTAGGACACAATAGAGGTAACTCGCGCCAAATCCCAACTTTGCAGCCTTGTATAACAAATAACTATTTACAGGGCGACGTTACCCGGGTACAACTAAATTAGCTCCGAGGCTCTGGGTACGCAAAAACAGTAGCACGCGAGCCACCTCGCCGCTTGCAATAGGCCGGTACTTATAATAGATTACATAATAGCCACCGGTAGTATCGAGACGGAATGCTTAATATATATTATCTACTAGCGTAGGCGCGTCGTGTACCATGGTGTCTTTCCGTCATTCTTTTCTTTTGTTATTAACAAAAACATTATAAAAAGGTTTTACTATTTGAATAAAAAACTTTTGTACGGATTTTGCGCATTTTTTCATTTTATATGACGACCGTTTGGTGTTGCACCAAACGGTAGCGATCCTGCCTTTCGCACCAATGGTCCTGGGTTCGAATCCCGGAAGGGGCAGATGTTTGTATGATGAATTCAAGCATTTGTACCTGAGTCATGGATGTTTGTATATATTTCTATGAATATTACATATCTATGTATAATATATGTATGTCTATCCGTTAGCCTAGTATCCATAACACAAGCCTTACAGTGCTTACTTTGGGCTAGGCTAATTGGTGTGAATGTAAGAAATATATATTTAATCCTGCCCCCTTTACAGGAGTCGTGATCACAGAATGACTAAGATAATGGTTGTCATGTATTTTCTACTACCTTCACAATATTTTAATCGGGCATGTTCCTAATTGTTAAAAAATTTATATAAATCAAATTGTTTTATTTTTATCAAAGGTTTAACTAATTAGGTGTGAATTTGTATTTAATTTGATTTTTTGCATTCACAATGCCATATTTTCTATAAGATATAAAATATGCTGTAAAAAACAACCACGCCTCTGAGCCCTCAGGTGGGATTCGATCCCACGGCGTTTGGCTATTCGGGCTGGTTACGTCTTAATCGAATGTTTAATATTTGTAAAAAATATTACTTTCGTTATTAAAGGAGTTAACTTTTAACATTGGTGGAACGATACTGGCTCATAGTAGAAGTTGAAATATCCCTGTAAATTTCGACGCGTCTGCCAGCGTCTCGTCGGATAGCGAAAGGTCGTGGGTTCGAATCCTACATGAGGGCTCAGAGGCTTGGTTGTTATTACAGACGTATTATATAGACGTATATCTTACAGATAACTGACTTTGTCTCAACTTACATTGAATTTAATACCCAAATATTGAATATTGTGTATCACGAAGTTGGTCACTTTAATTACAAATGGAAACTTCTATGGCTAGTAAAAAACGTAGACTAAGCTATTATTATGTAATGCCGTTTGTTTGCGAACAAATAAATAACTACGATTTGCAATCTTCCTTATTGGACAGAATCTTCTGATTATCTTTTCCACTCTACAAGACAATATATACTTGACGAAGTTAATTTATCTCATGATAACGTGACTCATGTTCTCATTGCAATGACAACATATCTTTGTATTCATTGCTATTTCAATAACTATGACATAAACGTCTGATGTCCGTTTACATGAAATACATAATTAATTATTGGAAGTGTTCGTTGCTGAGTTTTTCTGCTACAAGTAAGCAGCTGGCGCATGCGCAAAAATTTTTCCTACGTCGCGCCGCACCGGCGGTCTACTCGCCCTCCGTCTTACGACTTTTCGATCAGGTCCCGTGTCCTGACGCGATTATAACATTTTTCACCCATCCCAAAAATAGCACAACGCCGCTTAAGAAGTTTTCACTACAAAAAAAGGATTTTAGTTTTTTAAATAATTTTATTAAATGAATTTGATAATTTTTAGATTTGACATATTCTGTTAACTATAGACATATGAAAGACGTAGGTGAAGGTAAAATAATTACGAAGTTTGGTGCAACGGTAGCGATCCTGCTTTTAGTACTGACGGTCCTGGGTTCAAATCCCGGAAGAGTCAGATGAGTCATGGGTATTTATATATATATATTTCTATGAATATCACATATTGATGTATCATTTATGTATGTCTATCTGTTACTCTAGTGACCATAACACAAGCCTTATAGTACTTACTTTGGGTTAGGCTAACTGGTGTGAATGTACTCGTAAGAAATATTTTTTTTTTATTTAAGTTATTCAATGTGTAACAATCTGGTAATATTCTGTTAAAACTGTAACAAATTTCTATTTGCATGTTTCATTACGACATACACAAGTGAAATGTGGCACAGAAACTGAAGGCAGAGCGAGGTTACGTCCAGTTTGTACAGGTGTAATGCTAAGAGCATTATACAGCTCGTCGACAACCCATCCACGTGGCCGCGAGCCACCTCACACCATGAGCTCAAACCGAACCATAATTAAACCCAAGTAACTTTATTAAAAATAAGAGTAACGACACACCTTATTTATGATCTAATCAATATTCTTAAACAGTTATTCTAGCAACCATAGTGAGTGTTGAATTTAAACAAACTAGTACAGATGGCAGGAAAGCCATGAGAAACGCTTTACTCGAAATCTAACAATAAATAACGCATCGCATACATCGTTCTGAACAAGTTAAGTAGCTTAAATACTTGTGTCTTGGATTCAGAAACAAAGACAAATTGATTTTTACATTGTCGCGGCCGGAAATTGAACCCGAGACTTTGGAATGACGTTACCATGAAAACCGATATCCGAGCCACAAATATGTATATATGATACTTTATTAATTCAGAGTTTACATTTTAATTGTTAAGGTTACTTCCGTTGCATGTTGTGAATTAGAATGGGGAGTGATGATGATTTTTTTAGGATCGATGAAAGAGAAGGTGGTCTGGCAGAGAAGTAGCCATTCTGCGGTTTAATCGTTAGTGTAATTAAAACAATAAATATTGGGTACCCACACGACGCTCTGATTTCAACAGAGTCTAAACACCTGTATTGTGTTACAGAAAATTTTCAGTCAGTTCAGTCTCAGTCATCTAAATCCAAAGTATAATAAAAAAAAAACCACCCTTCATATCTTCCCAGACGTGTTTAGTCACTGGACCGCGGAAAGCGAACGGTGTCGAGTGATGATTCGCTTCGATTCGATCATCTTAAAATATTTGCGTCTATTTAGCTGTACTCATAACAACGCAGTAATAAAAAGCGGCTATGCGGTACCTAAGAAGTCGATTCGTCTCGCATCGGAAACGATACACATACACATGACGTCCACGAACCGAGTGTTCGTGCCAATAAAACATGCGTTTAATGTCCACAGTGAATCATGCTCCAACAAGCGGTCGGCCGTGCTGTCTTCAGCTAAAATTTGTACAACTCGATAAATACAAGTGACACATCAATAACATTTGGCTGGAAGATGGGGTATAGAGAACCTCACAATTGCGGTAAAATTCATGGAAATATTATGTTTTATATTTTGATCATACAAATCTTGGTAACGCAATAATAAGTCCGGCTGTTTGTATTGGAATAATTCATTGTGCGACGTTGCCAGTGATCAACTTGCGTCGCGTCGATGTATGCTAAGAGTGAGGTAACACGATCAGTATTACATCAGTTTGATCCATCAGTCTTGATTGACTGCAGACCGATAAATTTATTAAAATTACCAAAATATATGAATACGCCTTACTTAAGAGTATTTTGTCAGTCAATGTGTGTTACACGATCAGTCGAGTGTCAATCAATACTAGACTAATTAAATACTGATCGAGTAACCGGGAGGGATCTATATAAGAAACATGATGTGTGCACTCACAGCTGCGTCGCCGCGGTTCCCCCGAGGCGGACGCTTAGATGAAACTTATATACAGCCTTCCTAGGCTATGGCACTTTCTAAGTGGTGTTTAGTAAGTACGAGTATAAGTATGACAATGAGATTCGCAGTTATATAATTATGACTCCACCTCCGTCCCCCGAGTCCGGAGGGTGCCCGAGTTGCCAGGGGCGCAAAAAAAAATGCACTCACATAGGGACGCAGCCACAGCACGGGCGGTTGCCTACGCGTCACGGGCAACGCCCGCGCAGGCGGGAACTCCGGGTCCTCCCATAGCGCAGGCGGGCGCCCGGCTCCCGCGACCCCCCGCGAGCCCTCCGACCCACTCCAGTACCTGCTGGAATTCAAGAATTTTTAAGGTGGCATTACCTACATAAAATGCGGTGATAATATTCAATATCACGTACCTACACAACGAACAACAACTGAGCTTTAATTAATAAAAGCGTGTCTTATTCTTATAGAAATATTGCATTGTGAATGCAAAAGAAAAAAACAAAACTGTATTTTGTCTAGATACCATTTACTTCGCCCTACAAATTGATCCAAGTGGCTGGATAAGAATGGGGGATAAAGTATGGACTAAGAAGGGGGAAAGTTAAATTATAATTATGTTAAAGTCAATAAAGTTACCGGAAGGGTCGTTCTTGATCCCCATCACGCCCGGGGGCCAAGAAAGAATCAACCATGAAGCCAGCTACCTCTGAAAGGTGCCTATTCACCCTAACTTTGAACACGGACGGTAAATAAGTACTCTGCAATACAGACGCAGGGAGGGAGTTCCACTCCTTTGCTGCGCGCATTATGAAATATGTTGAGAAGCGCTTGGTGCGACAGGTAGGAATAGCAACCAAGAAGGGGCACATTGTCTATTGTATACTGTTACAAATTTTGATAATAAAATCGGTCTCGACTTGAATTTAAATTAGATTTATCCCCAAGTTTATTTGTAAACTTTTCTGTACTACATGCATTTTTGAGCGAAGCTCTCTTTTAGGCAACTCACAAATTTCGCTTGTCTCCCTCCTGCTACTTAGCGGTTCAACGGATGCGAACGAATTTTGGCATGAACATACATGATTATAACCTGACGGACATAGGCTATGTAAAAAAAAATAGACTTTACCATGGAGGAATAATCACCGAAAGAAAAATTCAAAAGCTGATCACAGCCAAACCGCTGATACTACATTGATGAAATTTGGCGCCAAAACTCACATCGTGGTCGTGACTAATGTGCAATAAAAGTGTTTTGAAATCGGACATACCATCGAGGAATAAACACTCTTCAAAAATCTAATTGCTTCGCTCAGTATTTGCAAACAGCAGCATGTATTGCAGACCTAGTTATAACTGTTTTGTGCATAACATATAATTTACGGCGAACATCATCAATGAGGGTAAGATGTGGTGGTGGATACCTGGAGAGGGTGGAGTGGTGCTCGTCGCGCCGCAGCCCGCCTCCGCCGTCTGCAACCACAAATCAAAACATATCAAATTAATATCACAACGGTATATTCCTTCAGAGGAGGCTTGTTCTTTAAGCTATGTCTCGATCTTCAGTATTTTTTTTACTTTTTAATGATAGAGCTAATTCATTAATGATTGATGATCAATGTATGAAGAGTGAAAAATTAAATAATCCCCTTCCTTAGATTTCAGTAGGGCTTTTACTTTAACCACCCTATCCATAGAGACATCCTGCAAGTGCATGAAAAGCTACCCTCTGCTGTTTTGTTTCACTTGTCAACAATGGCGCTGATCACCAAAACTAGGCGGTCCGAAATCCAACATTATTACATAACCATTACAAGTAGTGTTGCCCAAATGCAAGAACAAGACGAGACTTAGCCAGTCTTGGTCTTGGTCTTGCGCCAATACACCTGGTCTTGGTCTTGGTCTTGGTCTTGCGCTTGCAGTCTTGGTCTTGGTCTTGGTCTTGCAACAAGAGTCTTGCAAGTCTTGCAATTACCTATTAGTCTATTGCTATTTATTAAAGTTTACTTTAAATCTTAGAAAAACGTATTAGAATTGGAACATTGTGAGCTTGAATTAACATAGCCATAGTAAAGATCAATCAGATTAATAAATAACTGAAGATTTGATAAGAAAGTCGAAAAATCAACTGACCTATATGTCGTTTTCCATGGAAGTAACTGTTTCTTAATAAACATTTATGATTTATAAGCTTACATTTGCTAAAACATGTAAAAAAACAAATTAATTACAATAACTTGACTGTATTTTAAATAACAATGTCTGTCTAGAAAGAGATTGAACCCTCAACTTGCATGAAATTTAATAAAAGAGTTTTATGATTTATCATTTATTTCAATCAAAAATAAAATACAACACAAATCAAACATAACAGTACACAACAGCTTTATCATTAGGTTATGTTACTTTATATCAATTCTTTTGACCAAGAATTAATACAAAGTAACCATCTGGCTGACTCATCACTTAACCTATTTCTATGTTTTCTAATTACTAATGATGCTTTAGAAAATAATCTCTCAGCAGGTACTGAAGTTGCAGGTATTGAGAGAAAATCACGGGCCATCTTCGATAAAGTCGGATACTCTGTCTCATGCGTCCTCCACCAATCTAAAATGTCTTCCGAGCTGGCAGTTCTTGGTTTTCTCAGGTACTCCTCCAACTCGTCTATCACTAAGCCTTGAAGACAAGATCCAGATGACGTCGAGGGACATTCATAGAGTTTATCAAAGTCTATAATGTCTTCATCTTCATCACATACTTTATTTTCTTTTCTTGGCAATTCCAGAGATTTGTTCAGTGAGTGTAGACTTTTATATTCTTCATAAAGTTCATTGAACTTGCGCAGACTTTCTGTTTTAAGTTGCTTCCCCCACATTGTCAGGTCAAAAGTCTGAGCCTTATGCCTTGGGTCTAAAATTAAAGAAGTACAATAAATCCAGTTGCTCTTCTTATAATGTTTAAGCATTTTGTCTCGAGCTGCTTGGAAAGCTAGAATGAGCCTTTCATCCACTTCAGATCGATTAGGTTTCTCATCTAACTGTTTTACCATGGATTCAATTTTATCTAGCAAGAGATTGAATGATACAATGACTAGCGGTAATGTAACATATTTGTCTCCACCAAGTTTTGTACTTAAAAGTTTAAAGTTTATTAGAAATTTATGTAATTTTTCGAGTACCTGCCATTCACTAGCTGTGATTTGAAAATCATTCAATTCGGTGACAGAACTGCACAATATGTTAATGCCCGCTCTCACTTTTAAACCAAATCCAATCATATCATGTGTGGAATTCCATCTTGTTGGACAGTCAAGAATGGCATTTAGATTTGATGGCACGCCAGCTGCTTCACAAGCAGACTGAAACTTCTTCTTCACTATCTCACTTCTTTTTATTTTACTGGAAATACTGCGTAACTTTGTTACAGATGTACGCGAGTCAGCAATATTTGGTGCATATTCTTCATCTTCCTCAGTTTCGTCTGCATAGTCTTCATACTGCTGATCTTGCGCGTTAGTGTCAGACTCACAGTGTAATGCTAAGGTCTCTAATAAATCTTGTACACCAAGGTTTAAAATGTGAGCAAAGCACCGGAAATGTTGATTGTCTGAATCAAAGTGTGGCAACTGTTTGCCCAGTTCATACATAAATTTGGTATTTGCAGTTGCGTTGTCGACCGTGATACCTTGTATTTTATCAATTATGCCATATTCCAATAAACATTCATGGAAAATCGTTGCAATATCTTTCCCAGTATGTCGACCGCGTGATGGTATAAAATCAAGAACTACAGATCGATACTTCCATTCGTTGTCTATATAATGCATAGTAACCCCGTAGTAACTCCTACCAGCAATTGACGTCCACCCATCAATGGTAAATGACATTTTAGATGATAATTGTTGAAGTCGTTCCTTGAGATTAAATTGGAGCTCTTCAAATCGCTCTTTGACTTTCCTTCTAAGTGTAGACCTTTTAGGAAACTCCATATTAGGGCAAATACGTCGAAAATATACTTGTGTAGCTTCGTCATCGAAAAATGAGAAGGGAAGATATTTTTTCACTACCCAATCAACTGTAGCTGTCGTGATGTTGTCACTGCTGTTTTCCGACTGAAATAAAACAATAAATCTTGTGTTATTATTTAAAACATACTAGGTTTGAGCGTTTAGGAGGAGGAGGTTTGTTGTTGTTAAATCGAGAAAATCGTTAAATTGACATTTGTTATATTAAGGTTGCACTGTACTGTAATTTACCAAAATAAAGTACTTAGTTGTTACTGGCCGATTATGAAAACAAATGAAAATATAGGTGTTTATAAAAATATTTAAGACGATAATTACATACTTAATATGTCGCACCCCTAGATGAAAACACCACTAACTCAAAAATACTTACGTAAGTTAATGGCGTTTTTGAAAGTATCGCATGAACAGCTACGCGGAGTTAAAATTCCCGTAGCGACAATTTCGACCATTGTTAAAAATGACGCGAAATATGTACCTATGTATTACTATTTTATCAATATCTATAAAATATTCCGAAGTCAGTTTAAAGTCATTTGTTCAAAAAAGACTTTTTTGAGTTCCTGGAGTTTTCATATAAAAAAAATATATTCTTACCTGTCCACTTCTTCCAGCGGTTACTAAAAAGCTTGTGATATCTCCACTTAATTTTGGTTTAACAGGAAGAAATATTTGTGATTCCTTTTTGTGGAAAGATCTTAGATGTTTCCTTAAGCCTGAAGTGTTTCTGTTTTTCATTTTTATTTCAGTCTTTTTATGTTGGCACAATTTACACAAGGCAGTTTGGGATGCATGAATTATTTCGAAAAACTCCTCAAATTTGCTTTTGGGTCTTTTAGATCTGTGACTCAAACTCTCGTTACTCGGACTAGAATAATTTGAATCTTCGTCACTCATATTAAATTGTACACGTGATACGTTTTTAGAAAACAACAAGAATTAGTAAAAACAATTATTAAGTTAGACTCGAAGCACAGCTCAATTGGAAATGACTGGAATTAAAATAATTCCTTTGTTTATAGTACGTTTCCTTGCTTTCTACCGCGCCGCCTCGCCACGTGCCGGCTCTATTAAAAGGATGCCGCCGCAAATCAAACGATGCCGCGTGCGGCGTACAAACACAGATTATTACCTACTTGTACAGACGCGACGCGTGAATAAAATATATGTAAAGAATTAGTGCCAATCACTATTCTTTACATATAAGTGAATGTTTTGGCGTACATCTATACTAATCTATACTAATATTATAAAGCTGAAGAGTTTGTTTGTATGTTTGATGACAGAAGTTTTAAAATAAATAAATAAATCCTGAACGTCACTATACCTCCAAAGTTACTATTCTTCGTGGGCGAAGTCGCGGGCACTGCTTGTAAATACTTTTTTTTTTTTTTTATTTATTTTTTTTTATTTATTTATTTCATATACAAGAAAAAAAAATACAAAGATACAATTTAGTCCCACAAAACCGACTTGTCGGTTTGACTGAGGGATCTTTAGTCTCTTAGCTTATAATTATAATTATGTAGGTATAAAATACAACTATAACTGTATCAGGTAAAGTTAAGTGCACAATAATTGGATTTAGACTGAATTACAACAAACTGAAGGAAAATTTAGCGGTGATAATAATAAGATACAATTGTTGTAAGATATAAAATACGTGTGTAAAAAACAACCACGCCTCCGAGCCCTCAGATGGGCTCGGAGGCGTGGTTGTTTTTTACACACGTATTTTATATCTTATAGAAATATTGCATTGTGAATGCAAAAAAATAAATAAAAACATACAATTGTTGTGTTAAATAGTAGTCATCAGATAATCTTTTAATATTTTTTTAAATTTATTTTTATCCGTTTCACATCTAATAGTTTCGGGCAACGAATTAAGAAGATATGGTATACGCTTCTGTAAAGTTCTGTCACCAAAATAATTTTGAACCCTAGGAATTACAAATTTCTTTTTTGAAGTGGCTCTAGTGATCTGGTTATGATTTATGTATTCAAAAGTGGAGACACACTCTCGGCTGCCGTGATTATTTACTAATAATAAATCGCAGGCTTTTTATTTTATTAGTAGGTAAGTACCTACGCTTTTTATATTATTTTATTAATTATGTAGAATTTTTTTACACGTTTCAAGTATATTTAAAAGTGGCTACAATATTTATCAAACGGGTGATATTTGAACACTTTTTTGCTATTTTTTCTTGTAAAAACTTAAGAAATATAATGACTAAATGTACAATAATAGTACCTAAGTAATTAGTTTAAAACCATATAATCAATATTATAATATATACTTACTAGAATAAATTATTATGACATCTACTACCTATCCTTACCATTTTATTCTAATCATAATACTACTTGCGTGATCAGTATAATGTATTCATTTTCATTATAAGCACTCTGAAACTTATTTATTCTTTGGAACACCTGTAGGTACTCTTAAAATTCGAAATTATTTTGCATGAGTATACCTACGCCTACGCCCTGTGGCGGCAATCAAATAGTGTCAAATGTTGTGATTTCGGCGCGGCGGCAACGATTGTTGTATATGATTTCAAAAGAAGCCGCCGGCGCGTGTATTATAACCATGTGCTTCCGAAAAGCAGCAAATTTCTTTGAGAAGTAAGTACAAAACCTTTGATGCCGCATTATCAAAGTGCCGATGGTTAAAACATAACTATGCATGCACTCAGTTTGATTTTAATGGATATTTTTTTATTCGCTATGTAGGTATGTTTATGGTATTAGTCGTAATGCGCATAGATCCAGTTTTTCATATTCTTTGATACAGTTTTTTGCGTCTCATAGAATTCCTAAGCGTACCTATACACCGAACTGTTACACCTAACTACTCCGTGAAATAGCGCTAAGTCCTAGCTGCAAGACGCAAGAGTCTTGCAGGCTTAGTCTTGTTCTTGCTCAAGTCTTGCACGGTCAGTCTTGGTCTTGGTCTTGCTAAAAATACGCGGTCTTGTTCTTGGTCTTGGTCTTGCAAAAACGCAAGAACAAGACCAAGACTGCAAGACCAAGACTGAATTTGGGCAACACTAATTACAAGACAAATTTTATCAATCAAACTAATACTACTAAAAGTACGCTTCCCCTTCCGCCAAAGTAGTTTTATTTTCTATTTACTAAATGTTGCCAGTAACTTATCACTACTTTAAAGTACGTTTATACAAAACTGAAGTGCTGCCACTTCAGATTTGTGCTGTTCCAGAGGTGTTTGTAGGTAACCGGTATGATACGTAAAGGTATCAAACTAAGTACTAGGTAGTTCCTACTACGTCATGTATGCAGATGATGTTTGGTCAATGGCAAAATGGTTCATCAATGCTAATGACGAGTAGATACAGTATAAAAATAAATAACCATGACTAATGTATTCATAACACAAACATATGTCTCTTCCGGGCCTCCAGTCGGCGACGGTTTGACTTCGAGAGTATAACTTAAATAAACAATAATTAATAATTATAAAAACTCGCTGCAGAATGATGCAATTTGTTAAGGATGTGGATTTCGTGTTTTGGTTTGCGTAGGAAGTAGATTCCTTATTTTTAGTTTGCAAGCAATTTATGCTATTGTTTGATTATTTTTTAGTTCCCAATAGAACGATTCACCGCTGTCAGTATACTTAATGTTTTACAACTGCACGTGTGGGTGCTTTCTTGTTCTTTTGCTAATTGACTGCTGAAAACTAGAATGTGGAGTATGTAAGCTTTAGAAAGTTATTGCACATCAAGCAATTCCAAGAAATACTGTTTTTTTTTTTTACTTGTGTTTGTTAGGTCGGATGTTCCACGGGCAAACTATTTAGTTTAAGACTTTTTTTAGTGTTCCGTCACCATAATAATGGGAAACTCTTTTTTTTTGCTAATTGGAAAGTCTTAAGGCCACGTCAGTCAAGTGCAGCAACTTTAGTCTCATTCTGACCGTCTTCTCCTCTCTTTGTTCGGACATCATTTGTCTGTCGCATCCTTCGTCAGGAACTGATTCCCTAAGCGGCTCCTGCTTATTACCAAACAGCAGCTGCGCTTAAAATTCCGCTGCCGAAGGCGCAGTTCGCGACATCCTTGACACGTCAGAAATTGCGTGACTGCACGACAACGTACGTGCTAATCATAATTAGACGCTGGTTTTTATGCTTTCATACTTCGAATTATGCATATTAAGGATGTGACGGCGAGCCATTGTCAGCCTTACACGTTCTTGGCGAAAAGAATAATGCATGTGAACGGTGATGCCATCGAGCGTGAGGTTCCTTCTTTTTATACCACTCGGATAGGTAGGAGTAGAGCATGCTGTATCTTCATGTAGGAGTAGAGCATGATGTTTATTTCTTGCGATTTCTTCTTCTTGTTTATTTCTTAAAACGAAAATATATAGCTTCTATTGTAAGCTAGATATTTTTTTTTAAATGGCTGTGGGCATCCGTCAATTTTGGAGTGGAAAATTGTGGAGTTTGATTACTAAAAAATTTTTATTCATTCATTAAGCATTTATGTCCGTTTCAACCGCGCGGCTACCTCATAATATTTAATGAAACTTTGCTAGGAATTAGTGCTAATTTGTTACATTACACACCTCTTTTCGTGAATTTGTTAAAAAAAAAACCAAGAAGCTATGACAAAGAATAGTTGGCCGCTAAAACCGCCACTTGCCGTAGTCATCGTCCGTGATTACACAGAAACTACATAATGCAGATAGACGAATGATGCATCCAAAGAAAGGTCTTAATTTGTTCAATTTGTTACAAAAATAAAAAACGTCATAACGTAAATAAACAAAATTCGTACATAAGTATCATTGGAGGCCTCTTCTGCCTCCATTGATACTTATGTGCTTTTTTGGGTTCCGTACCTAAAGGGTTTAACAACACCCTATTATTAAAACTTCACTGTACGTTTGTCTGTCTGTCCGTCTGTCTGTCTGTCCATCTGTCACCAGGCTCTTTTATTTATTTATTTGTATCTAGTGAATCTGTATCTCATAAACTGTGAAAGATAGATAGTTAAAATTCACAGATTTCCGCTGTAACAACAAATACTAAAAAACAGAATGGAATAAATATTTAAGGGGGCTCCCTTACTTTGTTTTCGTGAAGAACTTTACCTAACTAAAAGTTTGTACGGAACCCTCGGTGCGCGAGTCCGCCTCGCACTTGGCCGGGTTTTTTATTATAGATCGCCACATTTCTAAAATAGGCGAACAAAGGAATCAACAGATAAAATCAATATATTTCAAATTTAACGGTGTGTGGATACGATCAAGATTACTGTAGGTATACACTTGCCAAAGATGATATGCTCTACATTTGGTTAAACCATGAACAGGCGAAAACGTCTCATATTTGACGCGAACTGATCCCCGCGATAAGCGATACGCAGTCGGAGCAACTGAAGTGGCAGCGCCTCCGCCGCCAACCGTGACCCGTGTACTTGACATCGTTCCCTTTACGTCAAAGCTATTGTTTTTTATATTATCTGCACTAAACGTTCTTAAACAAATTTAACACTTTTAAAAATATTTGACATTCGTATTTGTATTATATTAAAGTAAACTTTCTAAGGTCGAATTATAGAAGCCTTCACATAGATATCCGTTTTAATTGGTTACAATTAACAATTTAAATGCTTTATTTGACAATTTTTCATACCCTTGGAATGACCCTGTAAAAGCCTGAATTGTATATTCCTCTTGATTGGAAAGAAATTTCAGATTTTGGCGCTTAAAATATTTAAGTTGCAAAGAGTAACTATGTTATCCAGTAATCCAGGAATTTGGACGATACGAGGTAATAAATAAGTAATATTATAAATGGAAAATTATAAAAAAATATCTTTTGCACTGACGGTCGAGTCCCAGAAAAGGCAGATGTTTGTGTGATGAATAAGAGCATTTTTACCTGAGTCATGGGCATTTATATATATTTATATAAATATAACATATCTATGTATCATATCGTATGTCTATCCGTTACCCTAGTATCCATAAGACAAGCCTAGTTTAGTTTGGGCCAGGCTAATTCATATGTAATTGTAACAAATACTATGCCTCAACTGAAAGCTACGCTCCCGCCTGCCGTGGTTGTTTAATTAAAACTATAAATGGATTCTTGTACAGGTAACAACGTTTCCGAGCAGGTGTAATATAAAACTCATTACCCATCTGCCTATAGTTGCATTCGTTCTAATTGTTTCGAATGCACTGCCCGCCCGCGATCCGGTCACTCACCTCAAACCAGCTAATCCCATATGACTTCGGCACAGAAGCCTAGCAGGATATACTTTTTCGTAGCGAAATGACCCGCGATGGGTGTCGCCAAAACCCGAATATTTTGCCGAGTTTCACATAAAACCTATTTGGAGAATCCTGGAGAACGTGCCTCCACTGTTCTCACGACAGTACCAAGACAGTACCCCCGGAGCGCCGCGCGTCGTTGCGCGTGCAGATTGCCACTTCCGCGTCCCGCCACGCTCCGCTCATCGCTTAATTAGCCGGCGACCATTACTCGCAGCCAATCTTATGCTCTAATCACCACCTCGCCGTTTCATGTTATATTCCACAAATAAACGGTACAATACGGCCGAGCGGCAAATCGCGAGTGTGCCTTGCATGCAAACACGGCCACTCGTATTAGATTATGTTAGTTAGGACAATTATGAAGGAGCACGCAGGGCTCCAACGGGACCGGCGACGCCGAAGAATGCGCGCGCGCAGCCTGACACACTATTCATAACAACAATACAGTTGGCCCTTTTTTCCCGGCGAGGCGGTGGCATTTTAAAGCAGGGTTATAATATTCGTTCCCGTTGTATACATATAAAGATCAGCTGAGGTTTTGGTTTTTGGCACTCCCTAAGTTTCCGGCAATTTCTGTCTCTGCTCTCTCCTTGTCTTGTCGTCGCGATAGGTTGGTCCTATTGCAAATAAAATTTCTTGTTTATTAAATTACTAAATTATTATTTCACTTGTTTTATGATTTCCTGATGTACGTGTTGTTCCCGTAGTCTGGTTTTGGTTTTTTTTGTACAGCTTTGACCTAAACGGATCAAGTTCGATCCTCGGCTATTACTACGAACGTGGTCCTACTCATAACACAAGTGTTTAGCTAACCTTGAAGCATTGCCGGGAATATTAGTAATGTGAATCGTCAATATCATTTGAAACCACCGACAGACAACCATGATGCGAAGACTCGTAAGCGTTAAGAAAAGCTAAGCATTGCTATTAATTTAATACTAAGGCAATTAAAATAATTATAAGTGAAAGTGTTGTTCCACTGACGGTGAACGATTGGTGAATTGTCTAAATGCTATATCGAAGCTCTGGCACAGAACGTAAGGTTTCCAGATTGTCGTGCAACGAGAAAGTCGTCGCTCGTGATGGCCCACATAGAAAGTGCCAATTCAAGTAAAAACTTGGCTAAGATAAAAATACATAACCTACATGTTCGGCTCATATCTAAGTGACGCGTATTAGCGGGCGCCATTAAACAGTAAATGGCGCCCGCTAATACGCGTCGTAGCTTATGTACATCGGCGATGTACATAAGCTACGATTGCTGTTATTTACTATTATGAACGAATACTTAATGAAATCCGATCTCCACATCATAGATGAGAATGTCCTTATGAGAATGTGTATAGTCCCCGGCATATAAGTTGAACCTGGTTGCGAAATCACGTGACATGCGCAGCAGTAAATTCAAGTACATTATTCAATCGCTGCACCAGTCTATTGTTTATGGTTTGGCTCAAGTTGTAACAAAGTATAAAAGCGTTGATTAATCTCAATCGATAAAGGCAAGCTCCACTGAAGGTTGCCACACTCACGCGCAGCGGACGAAGTGGTGCATCTGCCTTTATTTGGGTTGGGTTGCCTTGCCACCTATGGCTGATCGCGTCTTGACATTCATATTAGAACCCTCTTCCTCACTTTTATTTTAATTTTTGGCATCTATGGCCGTAGTTGAAGTGGCATACTCCTGGTTGGCCCTCAGAGTGCAAAGTGAGCACTATTTGTCTTTCTACTCGACTGCCGAAGCAAGGTTATGTTTAGTTAGGCAGGCACCTAACTAAAAACATGTCAACTAACCGGTATCTGGCCTGATGGTAAGCAACGATGCAATCTAGGATGTGACTCGCTTGCCCAGAACATACCTATTCTATTCACTCGTGTCTTGAAGACCCCTCAATTGCATGTGTCAGGAAACACAGACTCAGGCAAAGAGTTCCACTCCTTAGCGGTAACTGTGTCAATGTTTTTCGATTGGCTATATTAAACTCAGCCTGAAGGCCTGCATGATTGTACGAGTAGCAATGACGGACGCCGTATGGTGCCCGGTTAGTAGAATAGTACCGAACCCTCACAATTTAGGCTGTGAGGACATGAAGGTGATCATTATGCACTTTTCGCAGACCATGAAATTGGCAGCACCGCCTTCCGAATTATTAAAGACATTCTACTGCGATTTCCTACCAAGCATTGAACCTCTCTTCCTCCATTTTTGAGGCTTCTCCGAGCAGTGAACGTCTCTCGATTGTGACGATAACGGTGGCAACGATGGTGTGCGAGCGATGAGTTAAAAAAAAAAAAACTCTTAAACACAACCACTTGGATAATTCCCCGCACCTAAAATATCTATTCAAAGACTCAAATTACATTAGCGTACAATAATAATCTTAGTTGTTGAAGAGTTTCCTATCGATAAAACAAACATTGTCATATTTCATAAATTATATAATGTTTTTACAAATAAATATTATATATTTAATACTTTCTTTATTGCTTAATCATAATTTATTTATAATGTAACAACAACAAAAACGAGCTATAATGTAGTTTTTGTTTTTAATGCCAGTACTTATAAATGTTATATTTAAGTATTGCATTATTCATAAGTAAACAACCGTTTGGTGCAATAAAAGCGATCCTGCTTATCGCACCAACGGTTCTGGGTTCGAGTCCCGGAAGGGGCAAATGTTTATGATGAATAGAAAACATTTGTTTCTGAGTCATGGGCATTTATGAATATTGCATATCTACGTGTCATGTATGTACATCCGTTCCCGTAGTACCCATAACACAAGCCTTACTGGAGGGAGACTCTGTACCAGGGTCGTCTGCTTAGGTACCTCCGTCTTACCTATTTCTGCCGCAAAGCAGCAGTGCTTGCATTGCTGTGTTCCGGTTTGAAGGGTAAAATATGGCAGTGAAATTACTGGGTACAGTGACTTTACACCTTATGCCACAAGTTGGCAACGTACACTGTGGTTCTTGTGGGGGTTGCAGTTTTGCTGCGAATCTCACAAGAGCCACATGTATTATAGGTGACTGTTACCACTTACCATCAGGTGGGCAGTTTGCTTGTTTGCCAACTTTATGCAATAAAAAAAAAAAAAAAAAGTACTTTGGGCTAGTCTATTTCAATGTTAATTTCGGTGTCAATGTCAGAAATGTTTTTGTTGAATCCGTAAAATAGCAGTTTCAGCTCTATTATATTAATAACTTTAAGATTACACTTTATTATGAAGATGATTATTTGCCAAGCTGTAATAAATACTGTAGGCTGTCTTACAGTGCGTTACTTAAGCAATCGTCTTCGTAATCGATTAACTTTTGTAATACTAAAAGGAGCGGGACCGCGGGCTGCAGTTAATGGTCATTGGATCATTAGAGAACATATAAATCACGAGGCGTCGGGAGCTTTCGGTTTCGTCGGGCGTCGTTGCTCAACCGCGGCACGACCCGTGGCGTACCGGCGCAAGCGGCGTCGGCGACTTTCACTAGTGCGCCGCCGGTAATCAATGCTAGTTCAAAGTGCTTAAACTGTAGGCGGGGAGGCGTTCCGGCGTTCCTGCGAACTGGCGTCCGGCGTGGGAAACAGTGAACTGGTTGCACCGCGCCGCCGGTTTTGTTCATGACTCAATGCGAGTACGCGCTAATGAGTTTTCGCGTTTGTTTGGAACGCGATTGTGCAAACTGACAACAGTTTTTGTGAAGGTATTCAGAGCAGTCTTATTCATGTTTGCAGACATCACACCGAGGCGATTAACTAAAGAAGGTCATCTTGGCTTTTTACATAGGTGTCTGGTAGACTAGTGATTTTCTTGCTTAGTAAAATATAATTAAAGAAGTATAAATAAATATCTATCTCTAATGTCAATAAGAAAAGATAGTTTCTTTCTTATGTTATATTACTGCTCGACTGATGTATTAGCAATTCTGTTAACTGCCACATTAGAGCTAAAACTGTATTATAATTGTCAATTTCTAAAATGCGCATTTCTTTTTGAATTTTGAAATACTTCAATGATTTGAACTCAAAAAGAATATTCTATGAAAAGAGATAAGTATTGGAAAAATAAAGTGTGTTACATATTGATGGGCACAGCAATCTGCTTCTATAGAGTGAAAAGCCTTTATAGAATTCGTAAATATCTCTCAGTTTTATGTGAGTCACTGGTATTATTTGTGCTCAACTATGGTGATTTAATGTATGGTCCTCGGTTGCTCTATAGAACTCAAGGGATGTCACAGCGTGTACAAAATGCCTGTGGTCGTTTCTGTTTTGATATCCCTCCTCGTACCCACGTGTCACCCTTTCTTAATAGTGCATCAATACTCAATATGGAATCACGCAGACGATTACATCTAGCTGTAATGTAATGTTTGACCTGCTAAAATTTAAGAGGCCAAAATATCTTTATGAAAAGTTAAACTTTCGCACTTTTCATTTTCAATATGGGTCAGGCATTAGCTGATCAGCACGACTCTTGCTAGCTTACTACTTACAAGCATAAGACTCTGGCTTTCATGGGCAGTTTCCGCCACCAAGCGACTAAGTGCTGGAACAATATACCCCCTCCAATAAGGCAGTTAAGGTCAAAGTATCCTTTTTAAAAATGTATGAAATCAGCCTTATTGGAAAAATTTCTCTCAGTAGTGGAAAACATATGGTTGTCATGCGTTTAGTTATCATATCTAAATCGTATCGAACAGTTACTGTTGTTTGTACCATTGTGCATGTTTATTAATTATACATTTTCTTAATAAGAAGTTACTATGTTCTCATACAATTATTCAATTTTATTGAATATCTTTGGTAATTATTTGATTTATTTATATTTATACATTTCATACTATTTATTTCATACTATTTATTTTATATTATTATTTCAATTATTATTAACAGATGTATTAATTATTTTTTATCTTTGACATATATAATAGTGGAAAGCACGGCCGGTTTCGTTACCCGGTCCTCGCGTCATACCTACTACGGGCAAAAGCTGAAATCCAGCGTTTTGCTCTATTATTGCAAATACATCGCTGAGCTTTGGCCTTTTTGCATCGCTGTGACACTCTTTGTCAGTAGAGTGCTATGTACCTATATTAGTTTGTTTGTATTTTTTTTTGCTTTTCTTCTTCACTTTGCTGTTTTCATGTGTTTTTGTATGTGTGTGCCTTTGATGCAAATAAATAATATATCTATCTATCTATCAATATAACAAAACGCTTTTGTTGGTTAACTATCGCGTTTGCACGACGTTTAAAGAGCAAAAAGTAAACGCGCGGTTAACGGCGTCGGCTCTCTGCGGTTAAGATTAAACATTAGAATTTTTGAATATGTGATTCCCTGTTATCCGCCAACGCGGCCGAAACAATGCGTGCGTCGGACTTTCCCAGTCACCCGATACAGTTTATTCAAAATTTAAAATGAAAATATACACCGGAGTGGGTCAGGGGCCCACATGCCCCGACTGCAGCGATAAAACATGAGAACTCGCATTAGCGGAACACTCACGACCGCTATGAATGGCCCGTTCACTACGCTATCTAAGTATCATATCACACTTAATTTCACTGGCAGCGTGATACGCACATTTCTTTGTACACATTTTTAGATGTTTCAAGAATTTGCCACAATCTGCAAACGTCTAACAATGCACAATGGTGGACGACGCGAGGGCCGCGCTGTGTGTCTTCGGATCTATTGAGTTTTTAATTAATACAAGACGGAGAAATTACTTTACCATGATTTGTTTACTATAACTTTCTATGTCGCGACTTATGATTACCAATTTCCTGATCTTATATAATTTCTTAAGAAGTCTTGTCCTATTATTAAAGAAAAACGAGAAAGTATTTATGGCTCCGGATAAATGGAAACAAAAAGGTCTTTTTACTGCCTTCTACAATAAATTATGAAATTAGAAAGTCGATAATAAAAGTAGATTAAACTATTATACTTAGTATTTAGATTATTGTTAATTGCAGTGTTTTGGTAATGCAACAAAATTGACATTTTCTAACCAGGGGCTCTATTATCAAAACATAGAAGCCCGATTGGCCTGTGAGAAGTGCGTGCTCTCTCCTATTCATAATAATATGAATATCAAAGACGACACGCGACTTTCGCATGCGTGCCGGACTCAAACTTGCAAAAGTAGGGACCCCGATCCCTTTTAAATTAATCTATGTACATTTATAAAAATTCCCTGTCACAGTGTTTGATCGCGATGAACTCCGAAACTTCTCATCCGGTTTAGATGTTTTTTTTTCAATTTGCTGGATTTATTCCAACTTAGCACATAGGATAGCTTTTATTTTAATGTATAATAAAAACACTGCAACGTGCGGCCGAGAACAGCTATTGTATATACATATTGTAAAAAGAGGGTGGCGCGATACTGACTGGCATGTCCGTTGAGGTGGCTGTGGGCGGGGTGCTTCTCGGGCGAGGGGGCGGGTGCGGGAGCAGGGGCGGGCCGCGTGCGTACGAACTTCCTCATGGCGCGGGCGCCCCCCGAGCGCCCCCCGCGCGACCACGCATCGCGACACGCAGCGCCTGCACCACAAACGGACAACCACATTACAACTCGTCACCACACAGGCTGATTTAGCTGGGATTAATGCTCTGTAAGGCATCTTTCTCCCGCACACACATATACAAGCAACAGGAATAATGAATGAACCAACAACTGCAGATGTATTTTTGATAGAATTAGGTGTTACTTAGCGGAAGTCCATATTCATTTGTAGCTTACTTCCGCAAAATTCAAGCAAAGTACACCGCCCGCCCGAGCGCTAAGTCAATATTGCACGGTCTAGCTCCTGATAATGCTCCGTGTGGGGGCGAAACACGTGTAGAGTAGTTGGTGAAGATCTCGGTGTCTGCGGTTTCTGCATTTATTTGCGGGCGGGCAGGCGGAGCACTTTGCTTGGATTTTGTGGAAGTAAGATACATATTTTTGTTTGACTAATTAACTGCAGATGAACCTACCTACCTAACCTTACTGACCTTACCTAAAAGAATGGGTTTTGAACTTTTTAAGTAGGAATGGGACAGTTCGTCCATCGGTAGGTTGATGTACTGTTGACTGTTATAAACGCAAATAGATGTGTATCTATGTAGCTCAGAATGGAAAAATTTGAGATGTCTTAGTGGATGAACTAATTTTGATAACATATCAATTTGGTAGCTGCTACGACGTAGTTCATTAGCTGTTTATGACACTTTGCTAGACAAAATAAAGTAGGTAGAGTCGATAATATTCGCCATAGGGATAGGCAATGAGCCTGTGAGATTTTTGACCTTAAGCTACAGAAGTCTCGTATAAAAGACTTAATTGAGCCTTTAACTTAATTGAGTTTTTAGAGGAGACGCCGTATTCCGCCGTTGACATAAGCTATATGAGGCATGATTTTTAGCTATCTATTAAGAATTAAATTAGTAAACTTAGGAAAACACCATTTGATGGTTTCCGCACCGAAAAGAAATTGGTCATCATTTAAAGTTTTCGTTTCATGAAACGTCGGCCATACTGTACTGTCATTTATCGGAAATATGTAGGGGCTTATATTGTTAATGTTTGTATTGGAAATGTTATGAGCAAACTACAGGTAAGCGTATTTTGTTACGATTAAAGAAAATGCCGAAAGGGTTCAGCCAAATCTGTTCTGTTATTATTTTTTGTGTCAATTATTGTTGCAGTGTGTGGAATAAACTATTTACCAATTTCTATCTAAAACGAATGTAATTTTTTTATAATATAGAGTATAAATCTAGTAATCTGCGTAGACTCTAATTCCTAATTAATAAGCGGTTCTACGCCGCCATAACTTTGTATCAAAATATTACTACTTAATTTTGTTCTCACCCCAATATACATTGTGTTACGAAAATTAAGGCATTGATCTCAGTCATCGTATTAATCGTAAACATCGAACAATGAAGTTGCTATAATGGGCCTTACTATTCGAACCTACTATTACTACACTGGATTGGCACAAAAGCTTTGGCGGGCACTGAGACAACCCGCTGCCCGATGGACCGGCACCGTGACTGCCACGTGTGGGAACTGGGTTACCTACCTGCGTCTGCGCACTACTACTGTACACCGCGTAGGATTGCCAGCTCTTAAATTAAAAAAGCCGGACAAACAAGTCAGTTTAGCCGGACATTTGGATAAAAAAGCCGGACACCCTTAAATTTCTTTTTTAATTTTCCGCAAAATCTTGGATTCTAATGAAACTTTAATAAAATTCAATTGATTAGTTTTCTTTTCAAGTGAAAACTTCTTTAGCATCGTTGTGATTTGAAAATCGATGAAATGAAAAAGCGACAGTTAAAAGAAACAGACATAAATTCATAAGATTTAACGTAGGAGAAAATGAGATAGGAAGCATTATGTACGTGTGTTAATTCGTGTCTGTGTGCGCATGCGTAGTACAAAGCTTGTGAGAAGGCACGACAACAACCGTGGTATTTGGTATACGTGTACGTGTTATTTTTAAAGGTTTCACTTCTACCACGTGTGAATTGCATACATGCTTTTTATAAATTTTGACGATTGCAATATTTGCAAATCAACACACCAAATGTAAAAAACGGCCAAATATAAAAAGGCTTACAAAATCCAGAAATGCCGGATATCATCTGATTTGGCCGGACATGTAAACAAAAAGCCTGCCTGTGTCCGGCTTAATCCAGACGCCTGGCGAACCTACACCCGCGCCACCTCTATCATTTGCAAACGCACTGTCATCGAATGTAATTCGATACATCGGCTATAGTCTCATCAAGTCCCTGTCAATAATACTTCATGACTTGTTTTTAATTGTACATAATACAAATCCAACTCAACAAGCAGAATTACTAATAGCACATCATTATATATTTTGCTATGCGTTTAGTGTTTTTTCTCTTTTGTGTAATTTCACATTTTAATTAATTTAAAACTCCCGCTTTATTACTTCTCACAACTGAACACTACCTATATCATTTTATAAGATTTTTAAGTTCCTTAAATTATTCTTGTGAATAAATATTATTTGCATTTTATTCCACAGGTATCTTAACATATTATTAATAGAAAAAAATCTATTTGTGTCAGGTGAATGGCGGGACCCGAATCTTATTTGCTTAGGTAACAAAAACATAATAATTACTTTGTTACATGTTAAAGAAACCATAGTTAAAAGTGATCATGGCTATGGTATCACCAGATATAGAACAATATGTTTCAGTTTTAGTGCCGAAAATAGTAAATGATCATTAAAATGATAACTTGCTACCTTACTTAAAGCATATAACTCCAAACTATGCAATGTTTCGCCCAAATGTAATAGATGACTACCAAAAAGGTAAGTGTTGAGCTTTTACGACTCTAAATCAATAACCTACAAAAATACTATTCTTTATCTTATTCAGTTATTAATCTATATGCGGAAAAAATAAGATGAGATAAAGATAACTTGCTCGTAAAAGTTTGGTGATCATTTATTAAATTTAGTAATGAAAGTACAGCTAAGCTTGTACTATTGTAATTTTAGGTTTTCTTACGTTGGTACAGGTTTTATTTTGGTATTTAGTGGGTATATTGTTTTAGGTAAGAAAACTTAGAAGTAATTTGCTGATCATTAATTTTAATCCCTTTTAATAATGTGGAGTGGGTGCAGTCGGGGTCAGAAAAAAATCAAGTAATTTTGATATATTTTATGTACAGCAACTGTAGCTCTAAATATTTCGATAAATGTAGAAGAAATAGTGTGAAACGTTTTTTTACAATTTCAAATTAAATCGAATTTTTTAGCTTTTGTATTAACAATGCAAGCCAATAGTCTTAGATAACAGTTTGTCAGGCGTCTTAACCACGCAATGTCTAATTTCCTTATCGCTTAGATAAGATCTATCTATTCATGCTTTCAAAATATTTCACCTTTGCTTTATTGACCTGCGTTTTTTACGCACGTGGATCGGATTTTGTTCCGCTGTGCAAATTTTAATTCGCATTTTGTAGTCGCTTTGCAGTGCTATCGAAGCGATCCAGTAAATATGGTTTATTTGGCTACTTATGGTGCCACGATGCCACCACGATATCCTTACTGAAGGCGAACATGTGATGTCAAGAATACGGATGAGCGTTTAAACAGTATGGACGAAATAGTACTTCGTAACATTTACGTATTTGCATAATATGTCAGAAGTACTAATATACATATTATTTTTGTTAGTTAAATAGCCTTGCAAAGTGCGGACCTTGTATGAACACTTGTGATGTGCTAACCACGCACGACGGCCAAGTAGGTGTCTGCTTACAATTTATTTCGGTTTAAGCAGTTTACATAAGTTTAAAATAACATTGTACACCTACTTACTTGGTTAAAAAAATATACCGATTAGAATGCGAGAGTGTCTTGTCTTTCTTTATTTATTTGAGCATATTGGGTAATAATTGGGTGAATAGGCACCTTCTGGGTTAGCTCGTTCCATCGTGGATTCTGTCATGGCCCCCGGGCTTGATTGGGATCAAGAGCAAACCCATCCTAAATAAAATAAAAAAATCATTTGTTTTCGATAATATAGAAAAATAATCAGTGAGAACCCTCAGCAGTTAACCATCACTTGTTAATTATTATGACATTTAAATAGTTATTTTATTGTATTGATATTTAATAATTTGTGTTTTAAATATTTCTGGTGATTTGTTTGTTAATTATCATGCAATTTAATACTAATTTTATTATATGTATTGATATTTATAATAATTTGTGATATAATCTATTTAATAATTAATGAATAATCTGAATATTTGTACATCGACCTGTCGATAGAATATACTGGACCTTTATTTTAAGATCAAATATAACCATATTCTTACAGATAAATAATTTATTATTATTTTTATCAGTTGGCAAACGATGATATGGGATCAACTCTCAGCCACTGCTACCGGTATTGATGAACTATGTTCACTCCGTCTATTTTCTTTGATTAGTCAAAGTGTGCGTTATATGCAGTTAGGAATTATAAGCAGCGTGGCTTGTTTTTTTTAATATATGTATTCTTTATAACAGATTTAACAGAAAACTTAAATGACCTTTTATCGCATTATGAATCAAGTTAACGTTTAGATCCCGGCTCCGGATAAAAAAATTAAATAAAACAAAAGTAATATAATAAGTCCACAAATTAATCTTTTCGAGTACTTACTCGAGTCTATTTTATTTTCTTAAAGCGTATCACGGCAGTAGGTCAACACGCTTACGACGACATTACCATACCATAGTTATGCCGTTAAAACGGCCTCAGGAAAGAAGTCTAAACCGCCAAGATTAAAACATAAAAAACAGTATCCGTTAAATATTGTATTTTAAACTAAACATTGCAACAATAAGAAATATAATGCTCTAATTTTTTGTAAGCAAAAATATTGCAAAATTAGCGGCAGAGATGGATCCGAAACGAGAATTTCTTACCAACTAATGGGCTTTGCCAGGTGAGGCGATGCTGATAGAATGATAATATTTTTTTAAATTTACTTCTCTATTACAGGTACTTTTCCCGAACGTTCGTTCAGTACAATAGGGTCACTAGTTTTAGAAAATTAGATTTCTATCTTCCTATATTTTATGTATTCTGTAAATAAGGTTATATAGGTCCTTCCAGTCCTATCCATGCAAAGGTTGTCGGGAAGAGATCGCTTTGAGAGATAAGACCGTCAATTGTTTAATTTAATTGGTTCTATTTTAAGTTTTCTTTGTTTAACGATTACTTCAATGTGGTGTTATCATTATCAATAAAGTGTTTTGTATTGTATTATATATTACAGAGATCCGATATTTTATAACATGCGTCCCTAGTCCTAAATTACTAATAGGTATATTACAGAACAATTTTCTAATGATAATCGCTTACACTAATGAGCAGTTTCTATCAGTGCCTAGGTATAAGTTTAGGCGTTATCGCCTCATTTGTTTAACTTTATCGGCGTGTGTTCTCATTGTCGGAGGATGACGATGTGGGTAGGTGATGAAACTGCAGTGATATTTCATTGTCTCGATTTGACTGAACCGCTCCATCTCACTACAATTAGGCAAAGGTTGTATTGCGACGATGTAGCCTTTGAACAAGAGATGTCGGAATAATATGCGATGCAAAAAGACAATATGTGCGCGCGGGAGTCGAACCCACGGTGCTTCCTAAAGGCATGCTACTAAAGGCATGTCTCCTGCGATTGTTTTCTTTAGAATCATTGGGGCGGGGCTATACTAATTTGTGTATCCATACAAAATGATTTTGTTTATTGAGGTGGACGGAAAACATCCCCAACGGGTAGAGGGGAGGGGTGTGTTTAATTTCTTTACAGGTATCACGCGTCTACACGAATTTATTTATTATACTAAAAACAATTCCCTTGTGACAGATTGTGTATGAAAAATAATGTTTTCTGTGTAATGTTTCGGAAAAACTCCAGCAGTAGACACGCTTTAGATAATGCTTTTAATTTCTCTAAAATTTGTTGGCGTTTTTGTTTTTACAGTTTCGTTCCTAATATATTTATAACTTGAAAAAAAATCCCTCGTCACTCAAGATGTTTTTTTTTTACGTTTTAAAGAAGAATCAAATGGTTTAGCGTTTTATACTTACAATTTCAGCGAACCTGTCGATCGGTAAAAAGCGGAGTGCCGCTAGAATCGGCGAAGTCTATCCGGAGCACGGGTACAAAGCTAACACTGGAGAAACGGGCGCCGGAGCCAATTCTCGGGGCACCGGGAACAGATACACTGGGCACAAGCACCGGGATACCACCACACAAACTATTCAGCGTTTGTTTTGCCGCCGACGTGACGTGACCGATACGAGACGTGGCAACTCGGCGGCGCGCGCGCCTCTACTGACTGACTGGCTGGTTGGTTGCCGATGCCCGCACGCACGCGCTCCTACCTTTACCTTACCGTTGAGATGTGCCCCAGATTACGTTCCTCATCCTCACTCGCATGTTACAACGACAGGATACCAAAGAGTCGCACTAATCTTTTTGGTGCCAATTTTGTGATACGTACTGCTAAGGAGCGGAACTCTTTGCCTGAGTCTATGTTTACTGACAAATACAATTTAGGGGTCTTCAAGTCAAGAGTTAATGTGAATGAGGTATCTTCTAGGCAAGCGCGTCGCATTCTAGATCGTATCGTCGCTTACCATCAGGCGAGATAGTGGTTAACTGCCTGCCTATTTACCTACTACAAAAGAAAATTAAAAGATCCTCAAGAAAAGCAGTTATTAGAAACTGTTAAGATAGATTCTATATCAACCGCTCCTGTTTGCTATAAACTTTTGGCGATGCGACAGAAGTATGGACTCGTAGACTTAAGGTCATAAATGTACGTATCCCATGAAGAATGGGGAGTTGAGGGACTAAAGCGTTCGGCTTATTATTGAGGCGTTTGGGCGTCCAAAAATTTACCATCCGTAGTTCGTCCTTTGTCAATGAAGGCCGTTGAATCGTTAAGCCGTCGGCATCGGTACCGGGTGCACGTAAAGGTAGTTAACGTAATTCAATGCAAACTAAGATTGACAGATGATAAGTTTAATCTTCAGCCACGAAAGTTTTATACTTACAACAGCAGCGTTGTATAAGGTCAAATGAGAAAATTCAATTGTTCTTAGAAATGTTATACTTCATCCGGCTTTGGGCGCTTTGGCCTTGATATTCACCAAACGGTGATAACTAGCTATACAAATATTCCTATTCATATTCTCAAAACCTTACTAGCAAAATTGAATTCCTTTTATAAATCTCCATTTATGATTCTTGTCAAATTTGTCTATTTTTAGAACAAGTGGACTACGTTTCTAACAATTTTTAGATCTACAAAACACACACGATACTTACATTATGTGCTCAACTGCAAACAAGTTGGTCCTTTTTTTATACCGCAACAGCAACACCGTATCAGATATTTGTAACACTTTGCAAAAGTAAACATGGCTTAAAAGAAGCGGCGAAAGGGCAGATTTACTAAATTGACGCGAAGAATGAAAAGGTGTACGAGCAAGCGCGTTCATCGTCCCATCAGCACTTTTTAGTTGACCTCAATTCATATTTATTAGCAATTTATTGTACAAATATCATCGAGTCGCGCGTACTCATTCTGTCATCGGCCTGTAGTGTCGAAGGGCATAGACCTTCTCTATGCTTTAAAACACTGTAGGGATGCTGGGTACAGCACAACCACCTTTGTTTAAGCAATTAACTTTTTATATAGAAAGCAATGTTTTGCAGAAATAGTTGTAAAAACTGAACTTGTTTCAGGTTTCGAACGGGACTCGAACCGTCACGTTTCGCCATCCTGGCGACTGCTTTGGAAGGGCAAACCCTGACAATCTTTTTATTTGAGTATTTCATATGCTGTGTACAAGCTCAATCTATTCCCATTTAGGTTAAACTGCTATATTCGATGTTTTACATTTAGAAGTTTCTAATAATCAACAAAAACATATGAAATTATCTTTTTTTGTTTACTGGCTTCCTTGCATGCGCATCATTTAGCAGCTTCATATTCAAAAATTTGTTATAAAACATGTTGAGAAATGTATAGTTTCCATTGAATTGAAACAGCCCCAACAAGCGGCAAAGCGTTTTAATTCCTTCGCCAGACAAAAGACGACAGATTTCGGTCAGGAAAATAACGACACACAGGATTCTATTCAATCGATACATACATACATACTTGCCTGGATCCAAAAAGTATACAAAACGGAGAACACTCAAATCGGGGTTTTCGATCACCTAGTATTATGATAGCTGTATCGATTTTATGAGTGATTTCAGGTGGAACTATCGCTTGTGCGATAATCGATTGTCTACAACACTAAAGAGCGGGAAAATCGCGGGTCTAGGGATTCCTTTAAGCAAACTTTAGGCTCTATGCTGTTTGGTGTAAGAGCTCAACGGTTTGAGGATAGGTAAAATTTGTCACTCGTCCGACTTCACAGAAATATAATAAAAATGCACTCTATGTATACATACATATAATGTCGCCTTTCCCTCCAGGGGTAGGAGATCAGAGATTACCACTTACCACGATCCCGACATACATCTCTCGCTTCTTCAACTTACGCATAATTGTACAACCCCACATTTTCCTTTAAATAAAACTACTCTTGTTATGAAACATTATCCATTTATTCATTTGGCTACAATGACTCGTAAAGACGACAATAGAAGGAGTTCACCGTCTAATAATTAACAGATTCTCATTACGCTACCAAGTATTAACAATAGAAAAATAATGATATACGCGGATAGGTGTACTATCACACACAGAGAGAGAGTACCAACGGGCCCGCCTTCTCGCCATCCCCTCTCTTAGGATCGACGATTACTCCTGGACCTTGTCTTGGCGATCGATCGAAGTCCAATCGATCCCTATAAACTTTAGACGGATACTAGTGGCGGATATCGCCGACACTAAAAGGTATCGTGCCAACTCCATCTTTTTCTCTCATACAACATTCAAGATTTCCTCCATCTTGAACATATTGCAGCAGTCCCGTCGAAGTTAATATTCTAATTATTCTAATTACATACGAGTATTGTAAAGGCTAGAAATGCCCGAAAATGCTGGCAAAACTGTTGGAATGAATGAGTTCGACCGGAGACTTCGGCCCTCTTCAACACATTTACGTCGTATAAGCAGTACATGAGGTGTTATTATAATTTATCCAAAATAAGTTACACACTGCGCGCAAAACTGTCAAGCGCTAACGTTCAGAAAAACACTTTATATTTGTGCGTATATCCATTGGGTACGAGCCCCAATATTGGTCATCCGGCTCGAAGGACTTATTTAGGTTACATTATAATAACACCTAATGTCCTGCTCGTACATACGTGTTATAGATGCAATAATATATCACAATTCACACTAGTTCGTACAACGAGCTTGTTATTAACGATAATTGGCTTCATCATTATCATTGGCCAAACTAAGCTTAAGATTGTGGTGAGTAATATTTTGAAATGGGACACATCATACTTGACACATTTTTTCATTTCAACTATGTCTATAGGCTAAATACGTAAAGACAATATAATCTGTGACTATTCGCTGTGTTTATGTTGATACAAACTAGTTTAGAGGCGCGGGGACTATGAGATCACGCGAGATATAAATGCACAATGGAATGTATAGGCGATGACATTCACAGTCAGGAACAATTATGATGCTGGAATCCTGAGTATGATTACGTAATTAAATTGGTGGTTTTTTTCGTTTCTTTTCGAATTTTAAGTTTCAACGAATGAATGTTATATTATTGATAATCTATTTTACAATCTACCTTACAAATAAGAAATAAAAAATTAAGAATTACATTTAGGAATCTTATGACAAATGTTATTTATTCAAATTTATAATGAACATGTTGCCATAATGTATGTAAGGTATTACGATACTTGACATTTGTTACACAATCTATCTATGGTTATTATGGTATCTAAAACTTTAGATTATATATACAATAGGCAGGACAGCCATAACCACCGGTCAATGGAGAGCGATCGTCAAAAGGGCGGAGTTAACAAAAATGTGTTTCAGGCATCCTTACATTTTCTTTGGAGGATCGTGATCAAGTTGCGATACATTTCGGAGATAAAATGTTAAAATTATCATATTTCGCTGTCGTGATTATAAACTGAACAGGTGGGCTAAAATAGTTACGACAACAGGAGCGATAGTTGATTTTGGCTACGCTACTCCGACTAGTCGGAGGCGGGCGAGGGCGGGTCTCCCATTCGCCTCTCCCCCTCCCCCTCGGGCTCCTCCTCGTCCGAACAGCACGAGCGGCTGGAGCCCTGCTGCAACCAATGGGGATACGCTCGTTACACCTCACACATGTGTTCAAATCACATCATCTGCCCGTTATTAAATTTGAAGTAACAGAAATAGAAAAGCTAATAAAAAATAGTTGTGTCTAGGGACGTCCGAAAGAAGCGAAGCTTAATGGAATATACATTCAAAAGTGTCTGAGGCAGAGTCTAGCATAGAGTAGAAATAGAGATAAAAAGCCACGCACACTGAAATGGGGAGGCAGCTGGCTCTTATATATATCGTGTATATAAACCAAGTAGTGCAAAGCTTATCTGAATTTATTTCTTTCTGTAACTGAAAACAATTCAATCACGTTGTCAATGATAACAATAGACTACTAGATTTAATTTTAAGTAACTCTGACTGTAATGTTGAAAGATGTGAATGCCCACTTACTAACGAAGACTTGCACCACAGGTCCCTGGTAATTGAGCTTCAGATAAATAACTTCTGTTTTTTAATCCCAACCCCTTTTTGTGTCTTTAATTTTCACCAAGCAAATTATAAAGAAATAAACTATGAAATAATGTCTCTAGATTGGCGAGGACTTTTTTCCAGTTTAGATGTAGAAAATAGTCTAAGAAAATTCTATTATATTTTGAATAATCTAATAGCAAGGTTTGTCCCACGTCGTACCAAATCTTCATCAACATCCGTTCCCGTTTGGCATAGTAAAGCGTTAAGAAAAATGTTAAATGAAAAACGCAAAATACATAAGTTATGGAAACTGTACGGTAATCCTTTGGATTACAAGAGCTTTTCTTCCCTTAGAAAAAGAACACGTAAACTTGAAAAAGAATGTTATGAAAAGTACATCCGATACTCTGAAGAAAAAATTAAGACACATCCCTCTTTTTTCTGGTCGTACATTAAAGCTATTTTTGACACTCATAAATTACCACAAGCAATGCACTACAAAGATAACATATCATCAGATGGTAAACAAATATGTGATATGTTCAATGAGCATTTTCATTCTGTTTTTGTGGAATCTAATAATAACATGTCCTTTCATGATTTCGAACCGAACCCCTCGTCAGTTATCGATATTAGTTCAATTAATATCACTTTAGAGCTTGTGCAAAAGCATCTCGATGCTATAAATGTTCACAAAGGGGCGGGCCCCGATGGTATTCACCCGCTTCTTATTAAAAACTGTAGTAAATCATTAGCATTACCCGTATTTTTAATATTTAAGAAGTCATTATCCGAAGGATGTATGCCTACATTATGGAAAGAGGCTCATATAACTCCCGTTCCAAAGGGAGCAGTTAGTCAGAGTATAGAAAATTACCGCCCTATCTCTAAATTATGTCAATTTGGTAAAATATTAGAAAAAATTATCACAACACAACTTTTTAATAGTGTGCAGCGCCATATTTCTCCAAATCAGCATGGGTTCTTTAATGGTAGAAGTGTCGATAGTAATCTTTTAGTTTTCAGTGATTTCTTATTTGATGCCTTGGATAGAAACCACCAGGTGGATGTCGTCTATACCGATTTTGCAAAAGCTTTTGACAAAATAAATCATGATATACTATTATTCAAACTCTGGCGACTCGGTATACACGGCGACCTCCTTCGGTGGATAAAATCTTACATAAGTAACAGAAGTCAAGCTGTTGTATCTGCTGGTTTCTCATCAGAGTTTAGGACTATTAGCTCTGGAGTCCCACAGGGCTCTCATTTAGGACCACTTTTGTTTATTTTATATATTAACGACATTTCGTCTATTACAAATTCTAATTCAATCTTATATGCAGATGATACAAAGATATATAGGATAATTCGTGATATTAATGACTGTCGTGCACTGCAAAATGATTTGTTATGTTTTGAAAACTATTGTAATGATAACAGCTTATTTATTTACTCTGATAAATGCTCTGTAATTAGTTTTACCAGATGTCGTAATCCAATAATATTTCCATACAAACTTTGTATTAAGCAGCTTGCTAGGGTTACAGAAGTACGAGACCTCGGTGTCATTTTAGACAGTCAATTGAATTTCAAAACCCACATAGATAAAATTTTGATCAAAAGTTATAAGCAGCTTGGTTTTATTCTACGCGTTAGCAAACCATTTAAGAATCCCGGTACTTATAAAATTTTATATAATAGTTATGTGCGAAGCCATTTAGAATTTGCTTGTAGTGTATGGAAGCCCTTTTATCAGATACACATTGATCGTATAGAAAAGGTTCAGAAAAAATTCGTTAAGGCTTTGGATTATAGAACTGGTTATGTTTATGGGGATTATCGTGTTTCTTCTAATAGACATCATATTGAATCTCTTGCGTATCGACGAGATAAATACGCTCTTATAGCACTTTATAAGATATTAAATAACTTCATGGACGCCCCCACTTTATTACATAAAATTTCATTTAGAATACCCCGTAGATGTGAACGTAATTGTCGTGAGAAACATCTTTTTGCAAGTTCATTGGGTAGAACCTGCTACACTGATAATTCATCTTTTATTAAGCGCACATGTAAATTATATAACAAAAAATTCAGTAACATTGACCTATTCTGTTTTAGTTCTATTGCTAAATTTAAAAGTAGCTTGAAGAAATGTAAAAAAGTTTTGAAGAGCACTTAGACTAATTGTATTGGATATATTGTAGTATGCTAGATATAAACTATTCTTGCAAGTGTTTGGTGTTTTGCAATGTAAATTTAATACAATTTTAGAGAAACTATAGGTTTATAAGTGTAAATAATCATAAGTTTTTATATAAGTGTAAAACTGTTTGTTTCTTAAATAAATTATAAATAAATAAATAAATAAATATCGTGTAACGGTACTGAATGTGGCGCTCTCGAGTAACGGTCAAATCTGAGCGGCCCGAACGTCCCTATAGAAACTTCGCTTTAAAAGTAAGTTATTTAATTCTTACTCTTTCGCGCCTATGACACATTTCAATAACCACTAATTATCAGATAACGCATTTATACTTTTTTCTATATTTAATCTTGAAACTAATATATGATCACAGGGTGTCTGTAAAGGAGTCGAAACACCAGAAGAAGTGGTTTTATTTAGATGCTTGAACTGAAGTGTGTCGAACCTGTCTGCTGCTCTCGGGCAGTAGGTGGCAGGCGCAGGCGCGCGAGTGCAGCAGCAGCACGCAGGCGCGCTCGGGGGGCGCGACGGACCCCCCACGCCCGACGCCTCCCGGAACCGCCCCCGCTCCCACCCCTTCCGGCCCCGGGCACGCCCACGCGGCGCGCCCCCGCGACGCCCGCGGCATAGTGCCCAGCACACCTGAGCGACGGCCGACAGCTATATTATCTCTGGTCGCTGAATATCTAGCTTACTTTGAGGCCCCTAACATCTGCAGATGTCAATACAAAAATACTACTTGCACCTTTACCAGCTACTTTAAATATGTTTAGCGATCGCAGGAAGTATGATTCAGCTCGCAGTAATCAATGATTCACTCATTCACTTAATAATACGTAGACCCCGAGTCGACATAAAATACTTTCTGATATTGCTGGGGATCGAACCCGGGAGCTCCATCAAATGTCGCCTGATTCTACCAAATTCATTGACCGATTACAAGACGTTTTAATTAGTTAGAGTTACGCATCGTAGTCGAGAACAACATCTCGATAAATGCAGATTAAAAATAGGAAGGCTCCTACCTACAGATTACTGTTACTTGTATTTAGATTAGCTGCAAGTCAAATCAACTGGTACCGGCGTGGTGGTGGTGTCGCGCGAGTGGCGCCCTCTCGTTGAACTCGAGCGTCTGGCAGGGGGCGCGCCACCAGCATGCTTCGGCCCCCGCCCCCGCCGCCGCCAGCGCCTCCACGCTCACCCCCGGCAAGACCCCACTCGTCCCCGCCACCGCCCCCGCCTGGCAATCACAGGTTTATTTACATCACATTACTATGTATTAATTTTAAACGATAAATATTTAAAAGAAAAGAACATAAGGGAAAAATATAGATGAAAAATGAACTAACTTTGGACTTGCATTGAACGTATATGCGTCATGAACAATAAACCAGTCGTTTAAATTTTATATTTAATATACAGTAATTATAATTTTAGACCATGCTGCTCTGCTTTCCAATTAAAGTAGGAACGTGGGTTTAACTAAAGAAAGGTTAAATGATAGACATTGATTCCGTAAGATGCTTCGCCCTATGAAATCAAATTAGTCTCTATGCTAAGAACAATGTCATCAATGCATTTAATTCAAAATGACGTCATTAATGCATTTTTTAATAAATTATCACATTGGTATACCACCATATTGACCACAGTTTTAATATTTAAATAAAATTATTGTGCGAGCTGTTAATATAAACTATATAGCTGAATATAATAACAACTATAGCTGAATAAGTTATCAATTAGTAACAAGGTTGTTTAAATATTAAAAAAACTTCAACCAACTAAAATCTTTAACTAAGCAATGAAAAGCAACTGAAAAAATTAAATTGATTTGAATTTTAAAAATGATTATTCATTGTGTGAAAAGTAGAGCAGACGCACCTGGTCGCTGGGCGAGGGTGGCGTCCTCGGGCGGCAGGCGAGCAGCGCCCTCCAGCGGCCGCCCGCCTGAGCGCCGCACACGCCCACGTTGGCGTACGTGTGGTGCACGTGGGGGGCGGGGGCGGGGGCAGGAACGGCTGTGGGGGCGACGGTGGGGCGGGGGCGGGGAGGGGGCGCCGGGGGGGCGCGGCATCAGGCCGGCCACTCGACGACGCACACGCCCGCGTACGAGCGGCCCACCGACATGCGCTCGCTCAGCACCGTCCACTGCTCTGTCGCCGGGTCGAACACCTGTACTTAGATACTTAGTCTGAATACATTAGAAATTAACAATTCACATTGTATTGACGTCAGCCATTATCAAAAAGTTTGACAAAATAGAAAATTCATCTTCATTAAACAGTTCATTTATACAATATTTTGACGGGTATTACGCTTGAGTGGTTATGACATAACTTCACTCTGCTAAAACTACAAAATACATACTCTAGGAGGCTAAGAATGGAAATTTTCATATTTTATTAGATTTGCGTTTAAACTGATTTTACTTTTTGTATTAATACAGTTGATATTTAATTTATGTATCATTAAGTAAACCGTTAACTTGAAAAACGGTTGACCTAATAGATTGCGAGTACGGCGCTCAGTGCGTTGCCTTCGCACCATAGTCCGTCTAACTTGAAAATAATGAAGATGCCACACTCAACCTTTACACGCATCATGTTAGGACTACTAGCTACATTTTAGGATACTAAAAACAACAAAATTGAGTGAAATATAATTTGAAATGTTTACTTCCGGTTATTCGAAGGAAAAAAAAACAATTTTCCAATTTGTAATATCTGCCAAGAAATACCTTTAAGCCTTCTCTAAAATCCACAATTATTTAATTTTTTTAACTTTTTAAGAAACATCACATATAACTTTCGGAATTTTCCAAAAGCAAATATGTATGTGTTATATGTTCTTTTAATTTCGTTAATTATTATTTGAAAACTTATAAAATAATAACTGGGTTTTATGAAAATAAATAACAATATAAACTTCTACTCAGATAATATAGACGTACCTATATTTAATCCAAATATGTACAAAATCCGAAACCTAACATAATATTCGTTGTCCGCTTCACGCGAAGAACCTATGTTCGAGCTGACCCAATAAATGACAATAATGGTAAAAACGGTATTTTATATAAAAGTTTTAAAATAACTATTAATCTAAATAAATATGGCATGAGTGCAATGGTTGAAAATAGGGTAACTTATAAAGTGATGACAAAGGAAAATTTCATTGTACGTAGCTTGCTCGTACAAACTAAAAGTGAGTAATTACAAAATTTTACAAATTTGACTATTGCTGACATTGTTAAAAATTGGGGTCTTTGAAACTTTTGTTAATAAGATCTAAGTGTGTGTAATATAGAAATAATGTGAGAAGCAGCCCCCACCTCGACGGTGTCCAGGTTGGCGGCGCCGTCGTCCCCGCCGACGACGAGCAACTTGCCGCGGTGCGCGGCCACGGCGGCGTTGCGCCGCTGGGTGTGCATGGGGGGCGCGGGGGCCCACTCGCCTCCGCCCCCGCCCTCCACGCGCAGCCGCTCCACCGAGCGGCGCACGGCGGGCCCGTCGTGCCCGCCCACAGCGTACAGCGCGCCCCCTACCGCACCGACGCCCGCGCCCGACCGCCGCGCCGCCATCGGCGCCACCGGCTCCCACGCGTCCGACGCCGGGTCATACCTGTTTATTCAAGTTAACCACTTTTCAGTCCCGAGTAGTAATTGCTAGTGATAGCCGATTAATTTTTGAGCCAGTGCTGAACAGATCCAGCGTCATAGGGAAGCGATAGTCAGCCGCAAGAACCTATCTCTGCAGGCAGTCTCCGAATGGGGCGACGCCAATCTGGTAAGGTTCAATCCAGGAAACCCAGGCGTGTTTTTTCTCCGCTAAAAGGAGTCCTTTCGGTGACTCCTAGTTTCCGAGGTGTGTCCGTGCCGATCACAGCATCTTGATTTCCTGGGCATGTCATTGTCACCAACTCTTAATCTTGGTTCCTACATAGAGAGTAAAGCTCAATTGGCTTCAAGAAAACTTGGCATTCTGGCGGAGGTGAGAAGGTACTTCACACCTTCACGAACAGTTGCTCAATCTTCACCAAGCGAAAGTTCTATCGTGTATGGCGTACTGTTCTTATCTTTGGGACGGTTCCGCCCAATAACTCCTCCAGACGCTCGACTAATATAGTCGAGACAAAGGAGGGTCAAGAAAATCATCGGAAATGACGATCTTTTTAATAATAAACTGAAAAACTGACAACCAGACTTACGAATAGGCGCCACCGTTATATGGTTGACATACCAAAGAGTCGGACTAAGTGTTTTGGTTCCAATTTTGTAATCCGTACCGCTTAAGAGTGGAACTCTTTGCCTGAGTCTGTGTTTCTTGATAAATAAAATTGAGGGGTCTTCAAGTCATGAGTGAATAGGTATTTTTAGGCAAGCGGGTTACATCCTAGATCGCATCGTACGACGTACGTCGCTGATGACCTACTATTAGCTAAGTTAAATAAAATGTAATATAATAATTGCTCTCTTGTGTTGTAACATCGGACAATACAAGATGTTACCACGAACTACTGCTTTTATTTAACACGTCCCCAAGTCGCATCTACTTGAGAACCTTTTGATGGTGACCCTGCCAGGATTGGGAACAATGATGAGAGTGAATTTTTACGATGCGCGCGCGCATCGACACCTAAAAGGGACAGAATGAAGTTGGCCGCTAATTAGTCTCAAACTTTCGTGAGAATTGATAACTATATTCAAGGTGGTTTATGTATATTTATTAATGTGTGTCTGTGCGTGATTTGATTGTTTTTACATTACTATTGGATAAATAGTGTTTGTGCTGATGTGTAGTAGTAAAAACTGCTTGATGCGAATACAATTTATTACCTTTTTTTACAAATTTTAAGCGTATTATAAAGAGATGAAAATTAGGGTGATGCTTTGTGTGCGACCAAGATTCCAATGCCACGACTTCGAACGGTTATCCAACGACGACGTCATAATCCTTCAAAAGACTTGAGGGTATCCTTTATTCTTAAGTAAGTGCCTGCTTAAATGATGTAGCAATTATGACGAAAGCAGAAATGTAGTTGCTCGAGATGGTAGAAGCTTAATGCGTGAACAAATAGTTTATTTTAATGGTTTTTTATATATTACTGAGTTCTGTATACAGGTATATAAAAAATCTTCACAAAGAATATCTTCACACGAGAAGAAATTTTAAATTATTTTTGTTCAGTTACGGTAAAGAAGTATTATTTCTTAGGTACGTACATAAGTCCACATACATGGTTTTTTTTGTTTAAATGTGCCCCGTTCCAGTCGTTGGGAAAGGTAAAGCGAGGCGAACTTTAATCGACGAGCGTGTGTGAAAGGTCTGAAGACGAGTTCATGAGGATCGTTAAAATTTATAATCTCAGCTTAACTCTATAGGAAAAAGACGTGATCATACCGCTCATCCCGTAGAATAACGACACAATTGTGGTTTTTTCCGTCTTGCGTATGCCATAATTATTCTAAAGTGATGTTGATATTATACCCTCATTTATTCAATTTCAGACAAAACTGCAATTGTGAAATTATGCTATCGGATGAGCGATATAAGTAAAATGAAATGCTATGTCTTCTGACTGACAGACCGAGAGATAGCGGCGACTGACCTCTCGACGGTGTGCAGGCACTGGCGGGAGGCGCCGTCGTACCCGCCGACGGCGTAGAGGCGGCCGTCGAGCACGGCCACGCCCACGCTGGAGCGGCGCGTGCCCATGCTGGCGATCGGCCGCCACGACGGCTCCGGCGCACTCGTGTCCAGCGCCTCCGCCGAGCTGAGGCCGCGACACAATGTCAGCATTCGTCATATACCTAGCCCTGCTAGCGGTTGCGTTGCCGAACAAGAGAGACTCGTTTATACTTGACGAGTAATGCACATGCACGTGTACAAACATCTCTCGGACATGCGCACGACGTTCAGTTTCAATGAGGGAGACAGACATTCATATTTTTCTAGAGCTCTACTAGCAATATAGGACTATTAGGTATATGTCATTAATCAATTAATGCAGGGTTTCCTAACCTTTATTTCGCCGAGTCTCCCCGAACCAAAAAAAAATCATGCATTATTTCATTGAAATAAGTTTCAAGAAAATAAGAAACAGATTATTTTTATATTAACGTAATTATTTATTTGAAGTTCAATAGGTAATGCAAACGTACCTATTACGCCCCTCCCTCCCGACATATCCCAACGCCCCCCTAGAGGGGGCGTGCCCTCTTGGTTAAGAATTAAAGAATTAATTAATTTGATTAATTTTAATCAGATTAAATTAATCATGATTGAAAAAGTAGTTTTAATCCCGACTATTGACGTTAATCATTGATCAGTACTCATTAATTAACTTGATCTATGATTTAAATAATACACCCGTTAAAGTTGTCTAGTCTCCATAAAAAAGTAAAAATAAAGCCACAGTTTTTATTATTAAATTTTTCTGAATTTTTCTAAAACTAAAAAAATAAATATATATTTCCAACGTCAAATTCAACGAATTTTTTTTGAGAAAATTGTTGCAATCAAGTCTGCTGATCTGATTGCTATAGAGAGCGAAAGAAAAAGCTAAGCTTACGCAAATTATCTTAAACCATACCCTCAGTGTTTTTAAGAATTAAATAGATCATAAAAGGAGGTTCTACAAAAGAGGCATAAATGTTTACTTTAGGATTTAATTGTTTCATTATGTATTCTATTTGGACATAGTAACTCGGATTAATAGTTATGACCAATAATATTAATCATTTTAAATTTAACCATGATTAATCAACTCGAGCGAAAGTTATTCCCCCCATTAGTGCGGTGGGTACCTCAGCCCGGTGACGCCGTCGAACCCGCCGACGGCGTAGATGACGTCCCCGATGGCGGCCACGCCCAGCGTGGAGCGGCGCGCGCCCAGCGGGGGCCCCGGCGCCCAAGAGTCCGACGCCACGTCGTACACGTCCACGCTGCGCACGCGCAACGCCCTGTGGACCCAAGGGGAGTGTGACACTCAGGAAAATACAAACGATGAGGAAGGAGGCTCGAAGAACCAACAATGTAGAACAGCGAATAAATCAGGATCAAAGCAGGTAGAATTTAATTTACAATTTTCAGTGCTTTACGTATCGGATTTCATAAAACCTTTCATACATTTTAAATATTTTATGGAACAATTATCAGTTTCAATGACGTCTTTACAACTGAAAGTTGTGATAAAAACTTATACACCTTGAAGGTAATATTTTACATATAACTTTTTACATCAGCATTCCCTTGAAGCACGCAGCCGCTCATTTCCGAACACTGCCGCTGCGTTCCGCTTTTTGCACTCTATACATTTTCGAACGTGCGGGAAGAAACCGCAATTCTAATTATTCCACTGAAGAAGAGTAGTACCTTTCACACCGTACGGTTAAAACACGGCTACCGTATCGTCTTGCTGCTCAGTGGCCTACGAAACCAAATGCACGTTTTCATACTAGACGGTTTCAGACCTGCAGGAACTGTCTCCAGTGCACTTTGTGTGGTTCTACAGTTTGTTTCAGTTGGTTTTTGCAGATTTTCAGTATAATGGAAGGAATCGACGCTGAGGTTTTGATTTCGCTAGTCGAAGCAAAACCTGTGTTAGGGGACAAAACTAGATATTTATAAAGATAGAATCGCGACTAGAAAAGTACAGGAGGAAATATGTTTAGAAGAGCTAAAAACCAGATTTCGAGATTCATAACAACAGGTTTAACTTTAACACTTTCAACAGAACTGATGAGAATAATCTTTTTGTACGGTAAAAGCAACCGGGCCACTATGTAAACCCGTGCGAGTTATGATCGTACGGGCGAAAACGTGTAATGTCCAAAGAGTGTTAGGTATCTGTGTTCGAGAGCCGTGGTCCAATAAATCTGCATAGGAATGTTAGCAGCATAAATGGAAATATTATGAGCCGGCTAGAATACGCACCCGTTGAACCCGCCCACTGCGTAGACGGCGTCGCGTAGACGCGCCAGGCCAGCGCGACATCGTCTGGCGGGTAGAGCGGCCGCCCCCCGCCAGCGCGCTCCACCCCCGCCCCCGCACGCGCCCCCGCCTAGCACCAGCACTTCCACCTGCCACCAGCGATGGTACATTCCATACAAGGCCACACAAAAAATACTATGTACTGAATATTTTTTTAATACTTTAAAATAAAATTTAAAATTGACGTCAACAGTAGAATGTGAAAAAACCAATGTCAATCGTAGCATACTCTGGCAGATGACGATTTTATTTAAGGTTTCAACGTATCAATTTCAGTTAATTATTTAATTTGGACCTCAAATGGAAACGAGATTCGCTTTTCATACAATCCTGGGTTTAAAAGAGAAAATGCCGGCCAGCGAAAAAAATGTGTCCTATGTTAATACTATGATACCGCAACTCTCTTTTAAGTAGAAAAATAAAATTATTAGGCATTTCTTGAAAATAATCATTTGTTATACAAGGCTATAAAGTTGAGATTTGGCCGCGAGTTACCTTTATTCTATAGAATCCTAAGCGTAGCGAGGGTTTCAAAGGTAGGAAACGCAATATTCACCTGACTACAGCGAAGAAAATTTTTAGGTGCAAGAAAAACAGCTCAAATAAAATCATAAATTGGTATGTTCGTTGCTGCTGGTCATTTTTTAATATTAATTCTATTGGATTTAACAAAATTACAGAATGCATTTGAAAAACTTTTGAACTGGTTGCTATTCAATGTGAATTTATTAAGGCGGTCGGAAATCTAAATCTATGTCTCGTGAATATATAACTCGCCCACATTTTAAATTCTTATGCTTAACAAATAGTATATTCTAAGTATCATTTATTATTGCTGTTTTTATGATTTAAGGAACTAAAATAATTCAATAAAACCAAAGCGAATTATTATAGTATTAATTTAAAAAATAAATTGTTACTTATAAAGACTATTGGAAACGTACCATGTGTAATTGTCTTTGAATAAAACGGGTCTAATTTTGAAACACTTTTCCAGGCTAGCGGATAAAACGCAATTTTTCCACGCAGAAATTGAATGACAAACCAAACTTTTCCGAGCGAGTGAGGTTAAAAATAATATTTTTAATTAGAAAATAACGCGAGCAGGTTCAATGTGTTCGATAGTATGTAATGAAATGCAACCCTGGTGTCTGTTAGTGTTGTATGCACCCACCTCCTTGATGGCCTTGGGCGCCTGCCCCCCGGCCACGAGCAGCGCGGCGCCCCGGCCCTGGGCGCGCGCCCTCGCCCTGCGGCTGCGCGCCGCCGCTTCCAGCCGCCGCTCCGGCCGCAGCAGGTGGAACGACAGCGCCTCAATCACCAGGTTCTGTCACCACAACGGGGGGCTCACTCGCCTCTTTTCTCGATAACCACGCTTAAAACTAAGTTCAAAATAGTATTTAACGAGTACAAATATTTAAAAAAATTAAGGATTCCACTATATGATTTGGAAGTGTTTTCGCAGGAAACACAACATTCCGAACGTATCAATATCCAAACTAGTTCGTATGACTATAGACTTTAGAGCATTGTGCGCATCTTCAGACTTGTGGAAATCCCACTGCGACGTGGGCGGGACTGAAATACCACTAGAGATATATCAGGATTGGAAGCTGTTCACTAGACCCACCTTGACGTCGACGGCTGCCGACGAGAGCGGCTCTGCATTGGCGCGCGCAACGAGCACGTCCTGCGGCAGCAGCGGGAGACGCACGTACTCCAGCACAGCCCCCAGCGAGCCGGACCGCTTCTGCGCCATTTCAACACAAGTTAAAAAGTGACACCGCAATGTCAATGCGTGATGAAGTAACCGTTACAAGAAGAACTTCAACTAGTCTCGGATGTTAGGCGAGACTCGAGCACACATACCCTCGCTATCGCCGGGTCAATAGGGTTCCAGTCTCGTCTCACACTAGAAAAGAAGTAAAGTTTTACTTGTAATGATTATGTTGCAACACAGCTCCTTTGTAAGCACATATGCATTTAATCATCTGCCACTTTTTATAGTAAATAGATTAGCGCTTGACCGCTATCTCGCCTGATGGTAAGCGACGTTGCGATCTAGGATGTGACGAGCTTGCCGTAAGTACACCCCTAAATTGCATTTGTCTGGAAACACAGATTCATCCAAAGAGTTCAGTGTTTCCAGACAAATGCAATTTAGGCAATCAGAGGCAAGAGACATTCAGTTCACTCTTAAGCTGCACGGATCACAAAATTGGAACTAAAACGCTTAGTGCTACTCTTTGGTATATCAACCATATAATAGTGGCGCCCATTTGAAAGTCTGGTTGCCCGATGAAAAAATGAGGACGGCGGTACAAGGCTTTGCAATTTTGCTGCACACTCTCCGAAATGTTTCCTACAAAAATCGTTTAGGCTAGCTTCCTTCCTTCTATGCTCAAGACTTTTGAGCTTATTAAAAAGAAAGAATCGCCCTTGCCGATGAAATACTTACCCTAACTCTCAATGGACTCAAGCGTCACGGGCTGGTATTGGGTGGAACCGGTCCAAAGATGAGAACAGTATTCAAAACACGATCGAACTGGCGCTTGGTGAAGATTGAGCAACTATTCCGACGTGAAGTAACTTCCCACCTTCGCCAGAATGCCAAGTTTTTTTGAAGCTAGTTGAGCATTACTCTCAATGAAAAAGCCAAAATTAAGAGTTGGTGACAATGATATGCCAAGAAGTTCAAGATGATCAGTGATCGGCACGGATACCCCTCGGAAAGTAGGAGTCAAGGCGGAAAGACTCCTTTTAGTGGAAAAAGACACGCTTGGGTCTTTGCTGGATTGAACCTTATCACATTGGCATCGCCCCATTCGAAGACTGCCTGCAGAGGTAGGTTCAAGCGGCTGGCCAGCGCCTCCCTATGACTTTGGATCTGTTCAGAACTGGCTCGTGCATATAAAAATCTTTACAACCGTGCTGTTATCTGCGTGGCCCAAAATAGTCTGGTATCTTTTATAAGCAGGTTATTAATATGAAGCAGAAAAATTGTTGCAGAACCCTGAGGGTACCGGCATTGATAGCCAAATGGTCTTCGGGATATCAAGAGAGACGGCAATTGCCTCTCGATGGCTTCGCTCCATATGTAAGCGGCGTATGCTAGAAGTAGACCGGTTTCGGTGAAACCCAAGTGACCAACAATATGTATACAACAGGAATCTATGGTTCAGTACACGTTCCATTATATTACAGAGAAAGGATGTAACCGAGATGGGCTTGTTATTAGCAGGATCAGCACGATTGCCCTTTTTAGGCTCAGTTTACACGATGGCCAGCTTCCAGGACTTTGATACTTGTCCTTCAGCCATAGATAAGCGATATAGGCGTGTCAATAGCCGAGCTAACTCAAAAGTGCAAATCCTAAGTACTATGGCTGGTATAATATCCAGACCGCTGGCTTTATTCAAGTCCAGTTCAAGCTTTTCTTAACTCAGTTTGTCTAATACAGATTTCAGACATAAAAGTCCCACAACTTGACAAAACGGAAGGTAAAGCATTGCCAGGATCCAAACGCGAATATTGGGCAAATAATTTAGCAAATAAATCAGCCTTTTCCTTGGTTGTGTGTGCCATCGATCCGTTAGGTTTCAGCGAAGGAAGTAGTGAGGAACAGCAGAAGTTACCGTCGATGGACTTAGCGAGGGACCAAAACGCTTTACTACCTAAGAAGCAAGCTTTTTCCCTATTTGGCTTATATGATCGAAACGATATCTTTCGACAACCTTTTTGCAGGACTTAGCGGCTTTGCTAAAGGCTTTCTTCTTTTAGCGCGTATTACAAAGTATTCCGGGATCAAGCTTCAACCCAGGCTAAATATGCCTCATGTTTTGACGCCAACGTGTCACCGCATTTGGCATTATACAACGAACGAGCTTTGCCGGCCAGCAGTACGTGGTTATCACCGAGAACCACTAGTTTAGCGGACGGGTACCGCTGTGGGGCAACGCCAATGCCAACTGCCAATGAATGTCAAAGAGCAGTCATCACATCCCAGAGAAATCACATGCAAACACCCGCATGAGCCCTAAAACAATGTTCAAGGACGTAACCCGGATAAGCAAGGTACGATGCGTCAGTTGGACATTGTATCTCTCATCTCATTCTCATCTCCGTGAGAAAGAACAAATGCGGTTTTCTAGTCTCGTGGTGGTGATGGATGGGATCGAGATTAGAGTGCTAACTTCATATATTAAAGACGTGCGCTATGAAAGAGAGGACGTGCGACACCTTTTTAATGCATCAGCATTGTGAGCTAAATGAGACCAGCAAAAGCTCAACACCATGGGATAGCCAAATCGGAGCCCGCGGGGACACCCGAGCCCCCCAAGGGTGTCCATAGAGTCCTCTCGTCAAGATTTTTCGTGAGATGGGGGCAGCCATTGATAAGTGAATAAGTCACTACTTAGGTCCCCGACTATCTGTGGTAGGCCAGCGGATAAACCGTGCCTCGGATTACGCTGCTTTTCGAATTTGGATATCCGATGCGTTGCTCCTACGCATCTCAAAAAACCAGCCATTGCATACAGTACAACTGTTCCGAACCGTCCTAAAATATGGCTTCTCCAGACTTCAGCATTGGAACACTATATATTGGGACCGTTTGGCAGTGTTGTCTTAGTCTGGTGGTTGGTAACATGCCGCGGCCGAAGCCTACCACCTGAAAGGGTCTTACTCGTTAGCTCCACCCAGGAGCTACGTCTAGGATATTGGGGGTTAAATCCCACGAACGCAAGTAAACTTGGACCCCCAAATGTTGAAATTACAAGTTTTCAATTTATTTATATCAAAAACATAAGGGACATAAACTTATGAATGAAACAGGTAACAGAGTCGTCATAGCAGTAATTAATGCTACGAACACAATAGAACTTAAAAGTATCTAAATAAAATATCTTACCTCCGGGTCGTGCTGCATCCATCGGATCACTGCGTCCAAGATGACTTCCTCGTTGGGTACCTAAAGGTAATACAGTTTATTTTAAAAGTTAAATTAATTAATTAATTAATAAATTGCCCTTAGGCTCACACATCAACAGACATAAGAAAGCCGAACTCACCATGATACGATCACTCTCCAAAAGCTGACAGAGAACATCTGACTCGAGTGCCAGAAATTCTTCAGACTCTAGGACCTGAAATGAGACAGGTCACAGTAAAGATATATGTTGCAAGGTGCAGATGCACGTTAATTTTAAATTCAGTGTCATTTAATAGGACTCACGCCATTTGTTTATCACGTAGAACAAATAAACTTATGATTCATCAACTTTTTTGTTATATTTTTCCTGAGATTGTTTAAGTTGTGAATACTGTCGTAAATAATTTTTTTTAAATCTCATTGGTGGATAGAGTCTAAAATTTTCAGTAGAGGATTCACAATCAATAACTTTTTTGAAAATGATGGAGTGAACCAGGGTAATTTTTAGACAGTAAAGATAATGACATCTCGGCCTTTTAGAAGTTTTTGTAAGTATTTGATTGTAGAATATACATATATCGAGTAATTCGCGATCGTAAGATGACTATTTCATTTGAGCGGCAGTGAGTGCTTTAGAATAAAATCATAGTTGGTTCCACTTCTTTCACTGAATAGAAGATTTATCGGCCTTCTTCGATTGTTTGAAATATTTTTTAAGAGGTCTCTATATATGAGTGAAAAGATTTTCGCAGCTCTTAAAGGGTCTTCGGTTTAGAAAAATCTGCAACTGCTCGAGTTTACTCGAGGGCCTGTGACGTGGTATCCTAAAGCATCTACCTCTTTTATAGAGCAAATCCACATTTTCTAAGTAGATCGTTATTCCATTTTCTTGAAGATGGCAAAATACGATGTTTATATGATTTTTATGGTCTATGTGGTCATATGAGCATATCAAAGAATCGTCGAGGTAGACATAAATGTTTTAATCCTTAAGTATTGAATATACAAATCTGTGGAATGTTTGCTCAGAGTTTCACAAACCGAACGGCATTCTATGGGAACTCGTGTGTTATTATCGCTGTTTTGTCTACTTCAGTTTCAGCAATAGTATGATAGGTCTTTTATGGTGCGGAGCGAGAGAAGCTTCAATGACCAAATGTATGTGACGCCATTACTGTAGGAGTTCTTAGCCGATTTTCGTATTTTTTGTAATGAATCGAACAGGTTTAGAACTAGATCGTGACGGAGCCCGAATATTGAAATTCGCATAAGTAAAATAGTTACTTATGCGAAAATATAAGTGAAGTAAGTTGTCAGCTGTAGCGCTCACCTGAGCTGCGTGCGTGTGTATATATCGCGCTGCGGCGTGGGCGAGGTCTGCGCATGCGTGGTGGTCGGCGAAGGCGCGGATGCCGAGCGCGTTGTCGGGCTGCAGCGCGGCCGCCAGGAAGGCGCAGCACGCCGAGCGCACGCCCCACACTTGCACCAGCGACGCGCCAGCCAGGAGGCTCTAAGCACCGAACGACGCTTTAACGAACCCATTCAAACACAAACAATTTCAACCTGATGCTTAGTAGAAACTCTATTTTGACAATGACAGATGAATTATTTTTTAAACTTATTTTAAACTTTTAAGTTTTATCAGCTAATTACATTATTTTGTTTCCCTATCCTTTGATATGTTGTTTACCAAATTTAGAAAACAACCACTTTCCGACAGTAATAATCAATTTCTCTGTTGCCAATAATTTCTTATAAAACAAAGTTTGACAAAAAATATGTAAATGGAATCATAACCTGAAAATTACTAATATCGCAGAACGCATAGCGATGAATCAGTTAGCCCTAGTAATGTTATACCTCTGGATTTTAGCTTGATCCTGTTTTTTGAGACATGCTGTATATATATAAATAAATAATATGTTTGACGGTTAGAAAGTTTTACCTGTACATTATCTTCTGTGATTTCAAGAGATTCGGGTGTGTATATGTACTCAATTATAGCTTCTAAGGCGTGCGGTTCAATATTCTGAAAAATTAAATCAGACACGTTTAAATGCAATAATTTATAAGTTATGTACTCTATGGATGAAGTAGGGCATAGAAACGGCGACGGTGTTACCTGTATGGTGACACAGGGCTGCAAACGCTCCTCAAACTGCGTAAACATGGCGAGGAAGTACGGAGACGCAGCGGCCAGGACGGCGCGGTGAGCAGAGACGCCGGGACCTGGTTCTTCTGCGCCTTCCGCTTGTGCCTATAAATGTAACCCATCAAATATAAATGTGAAACGAAAGTCAAGTTCAATATTATGATATATGCCTTGGTTGTTGACTTCAACGACAAAAGAAGTGAGATCTAAATGGGTGCCAAGGTCAGTCCTTAAATTTATTTATAACAACATAAAATATTATTTCTTCTTATTACTTAAGATAATATATTGTAGCCTAAGGTCAGACTTGGCTAGTTATAATATACAAGCAAGCCAAATTTTCGGAATAATAAAATAAGAACCGACAAGTAACAGGTTTAGAACTTGCGACGGCTATAATATAATTTGCTCGCTCGCCGGTTCTGTTCTTGAACTTGGCTTGACATGCTACCGCGTGTCTAGATTCACACCCATTGCTAAAACACCATCGCAGTTATGAGAAATAGACGTATACAATACACAATACTAACTTAAAAGGAACGCAGAACACATCTGTACAAATAGTACATTGGTATAATTTGACCTCATATTTAGGTCAACTCAAAGTTAGTGCTACCGCGCGCATAACTGTTGCGCTCTAACATTAAGAAATATCTTTTATAGTTGGTCAGTTCCATAATTTTCATCCTGACTTACCTCGTATAAGTATTGCATTTCAGGGAATCATACAAATCCCTGCAAACCCAAATTTAACATTCAAATTGGGTAGAGCCCCAATATTGGTCCATCGAGCCGGTATTGAACCAGCGACTTATGGTGAAACGCAGTTTTGACCGGTGCAACATTATTATCAATTTCTTAATAGTAAAATATCTACAACATTATGGCTTCTAAAAGTGATATGACATGGCTTCTGCGCAGACAAGAACTGATTGCTTATTGTATGATCACGATGGAGACAAACATCAAAAAGGATTCTGGGTCTAGAAGACGCTTGGGCCTCAATAAGAGCCGTTACACTGACTTGTATAACAACATCACAGAGTGTGTGGTCTCGTCGCAGTCGGGAGAGAGCGTCGAGAAGGCGTGCGGGGTGCGCAGAGGGAGGATCGTGCGCGGGCTCTCCCCCCGCCGGCCGCTGAGATGACTCGTCCAGCGACGACTGTGACGCACATCGCATCAGCAGGCTGGTAACAGGACCATAATGATTCTATGACTTAGTTTATAACAGTAATCTTGGTACTTAAAAAAAAATGAGACAGTAATGAGGCATATACGTCATGAGGACTTGAGAAAGGGACAATAATATGTACATAACAGGCATCTCTAGCCATTCTTATTATTTTATCAAGTAGCTAATACACAAAAATTACATGGTGAAATAAGGGTATAAGAGTTATAAACCAGCTAATTTCTCAAATAACTTATAGCCTAGTTACAATGATAGTAGTCATATGAAATTGAAATATTTTTCTCACTGAAGTATTTCAATGTTTTTTAAGAACGGGTAGGCACGGGTGACTGTCACCATGACTCTTCTGTCAATGTTCAAAAAGATGTTGTTGGCGACCCATTACTTAAGGCATTCCACAGGGTTCAATATTGGGTCAATTACTTTTCTTACTTACATCAATGAACAACTTTATTTTACAAAGAACTTAATAGAGACAGTTTTGTTTGCAAATGGTACTTTATTACTTTTAAAACTGACAGGAGCAAAATACATGCATAAAAAATATAACAAAAATAATGTAAAGCTTCCAATACCTGTATCTGCCCCGGTCTCCATCTCCTTCCACGGCGCTGTAGTCGACTCCCAACCTAATATATATATATAGAATATCATGAAGCTGAGGGTTAAGCAGTACTATTTAACTGACACAGTAAGATACATAGAGTGTCTGGCAACAGAATAGCACCAAATCTTCACATTTTAGGGTATCGTAAAAGGTGACTAATGATACTGTAGGTAACACCATACATCTGTCATAGATAAAAAATCCCTCATTAATCTCGATTTATCCATAAAACAGAGTTCGATGTGATCATGATGCAAAAACTAGTTTTTTAGCTAAATGAGATAAGGTCTCATCATCATTTAGCTAAAAAACTAGTTTTTGCATCATGATCAGATGAAACTCTGTTCTATGAATAAGTCGATTTTTTAATTTAATTTAATGCGATAATTCTCTTTTAGCTAAAAAACTAGTTTTTGCATCATGATCACATCGAACTCTGTTCTATGGATAAGTCGATCTAATCCACAAAAATGTTGATAAGATTTGCATTATTAGCTACCGCTCTATTACCACACTACTTTTCATTTCGAAAATTCAAGCTTATTTATAAGACTTTAATAATATTAGTAGACTTATAATTAGAGGATAACATATGTTTTGCTACTGCTCATACTGCTATAGGTTTAAGAAATTGACAGAAATGCTATACATCTCTGATATTAATAATTTGTATCTCCTAGCCCTTCCCAAAATAGTAGGATAACACTGACAACACTCCACTGCTTTCTGATAGTTAAACCTGCAGTGAGGCATTCAGACTGGTTTTAATCAAGTGACCATGTGGCTTATGCATAACTTAATTATTCCAGCCAACCCAAAATTCATTCTTATGCATAATAATGAATACTAGCCACTGCATTTTCATGCTATACTTAACACCTACACTTAAATATTAAGGCATCATGATAGATAGACATCTCAATTTTAGAGCACATATGGAAGCACTTATAAAATTAATATGTCTTTAAAAACTTTCATTTTTTGCATTTCATAAAATTTAACAAACGGCATTGAATATTATACAAATGTTGAAAATTGTTGATAATAGAACGCAAGCAATACACAATTATGAAAGTGAGGAAATCTTTTAAATTGAGCTTTGACCTATTTTAGGTTTTTATCACAATTGCCAAGTGATGAAGAAAGTCTATGGTATTTAAATCACTGGGTAAAATGTTAAGCAGCATTGATATGCAGCCTTTATTTAAAACAGTGCCACTTTGGCATGAAAACCTGTCAAACTGTAAATCGTAGTACATTTGAATTAAGTAAAATATTGACATTTTATTCTGCTCCAAATTTGCATATGACTGAATATCAGTGTTTTGAGGGTAGTTGTTCAAATAACATGGACAATTATTATTTATATATTGCCACCGGCTCATATTTCCATTAGTTGTCATTGATATTTGGGCTCATTTTTTTTTTACGTAAAGAGCTCTTGATTAAGAACTTATGTACGTAATTTCGTCACTCGGAACTTAATAAAACTCGACTTATTAATTATTCAAAATTATTGATTTTGTAGGTTAACCACTGACTATTTACTAGTTTTGACAGCAATTTTAAGCATTGTTGCCAACATTTCAAAGCCAAAACATTTCCGTTATATTGGTAGCATTGTTAAATTGACATAAAGTTTTAAGGTTAGAATAGCGCTATTTAGTTTTAACAGCACCTAAACCATTAACTATAGGACCGATTCGGTTCTGGCTGATACTTATTGTAATGATGATACTGATTATTATTATATACATTATATTATGTATACATACACAAAACTACAATAATAATCAGTATTATATACATTAATATTGGTTTGGTTAGGTTAGGTTAGAACTGTGACCACAATGCACGAGCCGAGCGAGCGAAGCGAGCGTGCCGCGGCAGCGGCCGGCGAAGTGCCAGAACCGAATCGGTCCTATAGTTATTGGTTTAGGTACGGTTAAAACTAAATAGCGCTATTCTAACCTTAAAACTTTATGTCAATTTAACAATGCTACCAATATAACGGAAATGTTTTGGCTTTGAAATGTTGGCAACAATGCTTAAAATTGCTGTCAAAACTAGTAAATAGTCAGTGGTTAACCTACAAAATCAATAATTTTGAATAATTAATAAGTCGAGTTTTATTAAGTTCCGAGTGACGAAATTACATACATAAGTTCTTAATCAAGAGCTCTTTACGTAAAAAAAAAATGAGCCCAAATATCAATGACAACTAATGGAAATTTGAACCTTGCCACCAACTAACAACACATCTCCAACCTACTAGCTGTAGGTTACTAGGTGTAGGTTCTAAGTGTAGTTTAAACAAGTTTTATCCAAAAATGGTTTTATAAAAAAAAATAAGACAATTATCAGTGCATTCCTGTTTGGTTGTAGAAAGAAATAAATAAATGTGGGGAATTTTTATCAATAGGAATAATTGTGAAAATTGTCTAACTCCATCCATTATTGCGTAACTTATATTTATGTCCAAATTAAGCATCTAATTAAAAGTGCAATTTGTAAGTTACAATGACGTTTTTATTATTTTTGGACACCATTTAAATATTCCATAACACTGTAAAAGGAATGGTAGCATTTGTAATCTTGCAACAAACCCAAACAGTATAGTGTAGACCATAAATATCTACCTAAAGGTAATGTCCTAAAATAAAGAAAAGTTAATATCAATCACTTGGTACTACTTAACATAGGTCCTAATTTTTTTCTGTCTCTTTAAGAGCAATAGAATGCAGAGATTTTGTCGCTAACTAAATTCATGTAAACTTTTCATGGACATAAGCTCTTTTGACCTTTTACTTATAGATATTATTACGAAATTTTCTTACTGAGCTCGATCTCCGTCTTGGTCGTTGTTGCCATCCATTTTGCCACTAAAACTGCTAGGGTTTTTCGTGTTTTTGCTATTCACACACGGTGCGTGCTCAGCAGGTTTGTTAAGTGAAATTATACTGATATTTCATTTAATTTTTCACTTCAGGAATCCAGAAAAAGGGCTAACGTGCAAGTAAAAACACAACATGAACACTTATTTTAACTTGACAAAATAAACAAGCAACAATCTAACAAGGCATTATTCTATTTTATTTAATATCTTATGACCTTAATGTTGATTATCATTAAGAGATAAAACAAAGCAACAACAAAAACAAACTGTTCGCTACTCGCCATTTTTGGCAGATTCCAAATTGACAGGCGAACCTTTTGTTTTTTTCTTGTTAAGTTTTACAATCAGAGACGGCAAAGGGTATAACGGCCATACGGCCTAGTCTTCAGTAATTCCTTTTTTTATTAGATTATAATGATAGAAGATTTATAAATAATAGATGATCTATGGATGATTAATGAATAATGAAATAATCCCTTTTCGTAGGTTTCAGCTCAGAACAATAACTAAAGCTATAGAAGCCGTGCTAAAATAGCAACACAATACGTTAGTTCGTACTATTTTGACTTATACAGTCGTAAATGTGTAAGAAAGAAATAAGTATACAGATTTTGTTTCGTAATTTATAAGGTAGTCACTAGTTTCCCTTACGTCAATGATGTAACGGCATCGATATTACAATCGATAAAAATAAAATTAAAAACATGTAAAAAAATTAATGCTGTTGGTATGTCAATGACACTAGAACGGACGGTAATGTGTCCATAATAAACACGTGTAGAATCTGCAATATGAACATTTTATAATGCAGTATTCATGGGTAGAATTTTGGACCCGAACCAATTTATTTATTAGAATTGCTGTCTTCAGTATCTAGAGAAACCAGGTAGGCACAGTTAAAAAATTGCACTTTGTATAGGTATATCATATTAGGCTACATGTTTCTATTTTAAGTTAGACCTCTAGCAGTACATTAGTGAACACTGCATTCAATATTATATTTTTTGTAGGTATAGATTAAAAAGAGGAAAAATTTTAAAAGAAATTAATCGATTATTTAATTTAAATTAACGAACTATTATTTTATACATATTTACTTATTATTTTCATATTTTTATATACTACTCTGTCAAGAAAGTACCGGGAAAAGATCAATAATATAGGAAATGTTTGTTATTCATCCAAATTTATTTTATCACCTTCAAAGTATGCTCCTTCAGAAACGATACACTTACGCCAACATAATCCAATCATCAAAACATTTTTTAAACGCTGTTTCCGGAATTGAGTTCAGTTCTCGCCGCGAATTTTTGTCATTTTTGTTTACACACTCTAAAAGTGCTAGGTATTCTTCTTGAACATATTCTTGTTTCAATTTTTCTATCAATATGTTATAAAGTTGAGATTTCTTCGCGTTGCTCCTTAATGTTCTCTTTGTTAAAGTGTTTATTTTGCGAAGACGTCACTGGTCTTTTTAACCCTTTCTTACTCTTTTTTTAATATTCCAATTTGGTTTTTATAATCTGCTATAATTTTCTGTAAATTAGATATCAGTTCAGAGATATCGGAATCAGTATTTGTTTCAACTGTGGTTCTAGATTTGGGGCGTTTACTTGGTGGTTCATAATTCCTTCTGAATGCAATAGTGGTTTCTGAAACACAAAAATAATATTGTAAATAAGCTATCATTATTATTTGTGATACACATAAAGCCTATCCACAAAAAAGACGATACAGACGTTTTGAATAATTATAGACCAATAGCATTAATATCCACACTAGCAAAGGTGTTTGAAAAAGCAATGCACGCAAGACTAAACATATCCTAAAGCACGAACAAAATGGATTCCGCAAAGGAAAATCCACTGCTCTTGCAGTATTTAACTTAATAAAAACTGTGACTGAAAATATTGATAGGAATACAGATACAACAGCGGTTTTCTTTGATATGAGCAAAGCTTTTGACTTTGTCTCGCATGATATTCTTCTATACAAATGTGAAAAATATGGTTTGAGAGGAGTAGCACTAAAATGGTAAGAATCGTATCTTCGGAATCAGAGTCAATACGTAGAAATTAAAAATATAAATCAAACTAAAGAGGAAATATCATTTAGTTCTGGACTTGCTATAAATAATGTAGGTGTCCCACAAGGTACAATCCTGGGACCATTACTTTTTATAATTTATATTAATGACTTATCCAATACTACCCCTCACCAACTTAATTTGTTTGCTGACGATATTTCAGTAGTTATTACTAAAAAACCTTATTTGAATTATAACGAGGAAATTAATATAACTATAAATAACATCTCAAAATGGCTTAAAAATAATAATTTACATTTAAATATAGATAAAACCAAATATATGAAATTTTATAATGTCAAACCTAAATCAAATAATTTTAATATACTTATAAATGATAAGCCTATCACGGAATCAGAGTCACTTACATTTTTAGGTTTAGAAATTGACAATCAATGCTCATGGAAAAATCACATCAAAAAAATTTGTAATAAGATTAATAGATTTGCATATGCTTTATGGCGATTAACAACCCAAGTAAATCAAAACGCTGCTTTGATGGCCTATCACGGCTATGTTGCATCCAACCTTAAATACGGTATACTCCTGTGGGGAAACTCCGTAGATACAAACAAAGCTTTTATATCGCAAAAACAGTGCATTCGAGCTATATGTAACGTCCCGCCACTTACGTCATGCAGGCAGTTATTCCCGGAGCTAAATTTACTTACTCTACCCTCTATGTACATTTTAGAATGTTGCATCTTTGTTAAGACACATCCTCATATATTTAAATTTAAAAACGCAAATACCTCCAGACTAGTAAGACACCACGGTATGTTGATGTTGCCCAGAATGCATTCACAATATTACAAAAGAAATTGTTATCCAAATTGTATTACAATATATAATAAGTTACCACACTCCGTCAAGGAACTTAGTCTTCCGATATTTAAAACCAAACTACAGATGTGGCTAAAAATGAAATGCTTTTACTCGATTAAGGAATATTTAGATTCAAAAATTTGCATTAAATAAATTAATATGACATATGATTTATTAGTAATTATTTAATTATAAACTTAATTTAATATTTTTTTTATCAAATGTATAATTTATTGAATTATCATATCACTAGTTTATATTGTCTTTCACATGCCCTGCGTTTGGCAAAATAGACGTTCAAAATCGATTTGACCACCGACCAACATGTAATTACCTACTCTATTTTGTGTGAATAAAGAAATTTCATTTCATTTCATTTCATTTCATTTCACGCTGCCAAAATGTTAATTAAAAATCTGAATATTTATTGGTAGGATCGAAATAATTATATGACAAAGCAAGACTAGGATAATGTGATATGATAATAATGATTGGACTAAAAAAGGAGCAATTTCATGTTCTGCAAATGTAATGTGGGTAAAGAATTTGCTTTCAGCCACCGAATTTTTTTGTTTTTTTGTGGCTCAAATGACTGTAGTCTAAAATGTTTTGAATAAATGTGACATTGCGCTTTCGGTGTCCAATTGATCCTTGATATGCGGTGTATCCATTCATTTTTAATAGTTTCATCTTTGGGAAATCTAAAGCAAAAAGTAAAAACCAAAAATCGATATCAAAAAACACATCACTATCATACTATCATATACAAAACAGAAGCCATGAAAATAAGACAATTTAAACCAAAACTCATGGAGAAATCTATTTGTAATATTAATTGACTACAATTTTCTGAATATACCGTTGTTATATTGTCAAAATATGAGAATGTAGAAACAAAACTCACCAATGAAATGATAACACCTCATCCGTATTTTCTTTTCGTGATGTATGAGACTTGCAGTCTAGAACAACACAAGCCATCCTGCACGCGAACTCTAAGATGTCTGAAGCGTCTATATGCACACTTTCCTGTTATTTTATCACGAACTTCCTTGTAAAATAATATAATTTCACGCTAGCCGCTGACAAAGCTGTTCGGCCACTGTAATACGACCGCATTGAATTTGGTCTTACTTCAGAAACAACGTTCATCAAAGACGTACTTTTAATTTGGTAGTATAAATTACAACCAAATTACAACCATTTGACATTTGTACTTTGAGAGTTAGTGACAATGACGTGAAAATAAAACCTTACAATTGTTGTAAAGCTAAAATAAAAACTGTATAACAGCTCTCGTATTCACTTAAAGTAATCTAACATACATGGGTAAGAGCGAAATAGACAACAATTGTAAGGTTTTATTTTCACGTCATTGTCACAAACTCTCAAAGTACAAATGTCAAATGGTTGTAATTTGGTTGTATATTATACTACTAAATTAAAAGTACGTCTTTGATGAACGTGGTTTCTGAAGTAAGACCAAATTCAATGCGGTCGTATTACAGTGGCCGAACAGCTTTGTGAGCGGCTAGCGTGAAATTATATTAGGGGTTAAAGTATGAAATTGCCGATTTGTACTGAAAATCTATATTGTTTATTTTTTAAATTTTTAACAAATTTATTTAATCAAAATAGTTGCCATTATTATCTATACATTGCTGCCATCTAATGGGAAGGTCATTAATGCCTTTGCGATAGAATTCCGACGATCTAGACTGCACAAACTGTGTGAAAGCATTTTGTACTGCCTCCTGGGAAGAAAACTTCTTGTCACGTAGATAATTGTCCAAATCACGAAAAAAATGGTAGTCCGTTGGAGCAAGGTCTGGTGAATACGGAGGATGACGAATGGTTTCTAACTGCAGTTCCTGAAGGGTCAAAATGGTTTCTCGTGCTGTGTGAGGTCTCGCGTTGTCGTGGAGCAATAATGGTGAAGATCGATTCATGAGTCGGGGCTGTTTTACTGCTAGTTTTGTCAACATGGTTCGGAGTTCGGCACAATAGACATCTGCCGTTATTGCTTGACCAGATCGGAGAAAACTATAGTGAATAACACCATGCTGAGACCACCAAACAGTTACCATTACCTTTTTATTGGTAAGTTTTGCTTTAGGACACTGTTGTGGCATTTGACCTGGGGTCAGCCATTGCATTTTTCTTTTCCGGTTATCATAAAGAATCCACTTTTCATCACATGTTACAATTCGATCCAATATTCCTTCATTTCTGTACCGGTTCAACAAGGCAACACAAGTTTCAACACGCGTTTCTTTCTGCAGATCAGTCAAATCATGAGGCACCCATTTTTCGTATTTTTTTATTTTATTGATTTGACGCAAGTGAGTCAATATTGTGGGTAAGGTAACGTTAAACCATGCCGCTAATTCCTGGGTACTTTGACTAGGATCGGCTTCCACTATCTCTCTTAATTCATCGTTATTTACCTGTGTGGGCGGTCTTCCTCGTGGCTCGTTCTTTAAGTCGAAATTTCCATCACGAAAGCGTTTAAACCAAAATCGCACGGTGCGTTCATTAGTAGACCCCTCTCCAAACGCAGCATTGATATTGCGGGCTGTTTCTGCCGCGTTAGTTCCGCGTCGGAACTCGTATTCAAAAATAACTCGAATTTTCGCAGTATCCATCTTTCTTGTCTAAATTGAATAACAAAAACAATTGAAAGTCGATATTCAAATGTTTTACATTTTTTAAAAAAAGAACATCATAGAAACCATTTAAAAAAAGTTTCATTCGAAAACCTCAAACCATGAAGATTCTATGTCAATTCAAAGAACCTATTGCAATAAAACGGCAATTTCATACTTTAACCCCTATTATTATTTTACAAGGAAGTTCGTGATAAAATAACAGGAAAGTGTGCATATAGACGCTTCCGACATCTTAGAGTCCGCGTCCAGGATGGCTTGTGTTGTTCCAGACTGCAAGTCTCATATATCACGAAAAGAAAATACGGATAAGGTGTTATCATTTCATCGGTGAGTTTGGTTTCTAAATTCTCATATTTTGACAATATAACAACGGTATATTCAGAAAATTGTAGTAAATTAATATTACAAATAGATTGCTCCATGAGTTTTGGTTTAAATTGTCTTATTTTCATGCCTTCTGTTTTGTATATAATAGTATGATAGTGATGTGTTCTTTGTTATCGATGTCAACATTTTACGTTTTTACTTTTTGCTTTAGTTTTCCCAAAGATGAACCTATTAGAACTGAATGGATACGCCGTATATCAAGGATCAATTGGACACCAAAAGCGCATAGTCACATTTGTTCGAAACATTTTAGACTACATTCATTTGAGCCACATGAAAACATTTGATTTCGGCGGCTGAAAGCAAATGCTATACCCACATTACATTTACAGAACATGCAATTGCTCCTTTTGTATTCCAAACATTATCTTAGTCTTGCTTTGTCATATAATTATTTCGATCCTACCAATAAATATTCAGAGTTTCAATTAACATTTTGGCAGCGTGTATCCCAAATAATAATGATAGCTTATTTACAATAATATTTTTGTGTTTCAGAAACCACTATCGCATTAAGAAGGAATTATGAACCACCAAGTAAACGCCCCAAATCTATGACCACAGTTGAAACAAATACTGATTCCGATATCACTGAACTGATATCTAATTTACAGAAAATTATAGCAGATTATAAAAAACCAAATTGGAATATTAAAAAAGAGTTAGAAAGGATTAAAAAGACCAGCAAGTGACGTCTTCGCAAAATAAACACTTTAACAAAGAGAACATTAAGGAGCAACGCGAAGAAATCTCAACTCTATAACATATTGATAGAAAAATTGAAACAAGAATATGTTCAAGCCGAATACCTAGCACTTTTAGTGTGTAAACAAAAATGACAAAAATTCGCGGCGAGAACTGAACTCAATTCCGGAAACAGCGTTTAAAAAATGTTTTAAACGATTAAGTTAGCGTAAGTGTATCGTTTCTGAAGGAGCATACTTTGAAGGTGATGAAATAAATTTGGATGAATAACAAACATTGTGTATATTATTGATCTTTTCCCGGTACTTTCTTGACAGAGTAGTATATAAAAATAATAAGTAAATATGTATAAAATAATAGTTGGTTAATTTAATTTAAATAGTCGATTAATTTTCTTTTCAAATTTTTCCTCTTTTTTAATCTATACCTATTAAAAATTTAATGTTGAATGCAGTGTTCACTAATGTACTGCTAGAGGTCTAACTTAAAATAGAAACATGTAGCCTAATATGATATACCTATACAAAGTGCAATTTTTTAACTGTACCTACCTGGTTTCTCTAGATACTGAAGACTGCAAATCTAATAAATAAATTGGTTCGGGTCCAAATTTCTACTCATGAATACTGCATTATAAAATGTTCATATTGCAGATTCTACACGTGTTTATTATGACACATTACCGTCCGTTCTAGTGTCATAGACATACCAACAGCATATTTTTTTTACATGTTTTTAATTTTATTTTTATCGATAGTAATATCGATGCCGTTACATCATTGACGTAAGGAAAACTAGTGACTACCTTATAAATTACGAAACAAAATTTGTGTACTTATTTCTTTCTTACACATTTACAACTGTATAAGTCAAAATAGTACGAACTAACGTATTGTGTTGTTATTTTAGCACTCCTTCTATAGCTTTAGTTATTGTTCTGAGTTCTATAGCTTTAGTTATTGTTCTGAGGGTTTCAGTAAAGGTGTAGAGTTTTACTAAAACCTCCTCGTGTTATAGCTAGGCACAAAGGATAACACGGGATAGGTGAAATAAAACCATAGATTGATGCCATTATGTGGCTGCGATATCCAACCTCCTAATCTTAGCTTAGCATAGTTACTGGACCTGTTTTTATGTCATTAATCTGACAACTAAACTTAATATCAAATTTTAAGGTTTTGGGTAGACTTTACTAATTCTTGAATTTTCTATAATTTTTCATTTTCTATTTTCATTTAGTACATTTGAGTCCTTGTATTGATTGATAATGACAAGTAACTTGGGGGCGGCTTTTCCGTCGCTAAGCAAGTACAAAATATCTAGGCGGGGAAGAAAGTTGCAGGTAACCGATGATCAAAGAACGTTGGCGGCATTGCCAAAAGACGTGCCTGAGAGGACTTGGTAATTAAATATCTGAAGTTCATAACATTTTGTTATTTTATACGTTCTCATAGAGTATTTCTGGATAAAATTGTGTAAGGTAGTTTCGTTTTAACAGACCACAGAGTTCCCAGTCGATACGTTTATTATGACTGGTAAGATCATCAAATATCGGATGCACTTAGCAATCTTTTAAGAACCTTTAACTGCCATCATTCATTAGTTTAGTTTTTAATCTGGATGTGGTGGCCAGGTGTATCAATTTTTTTTATATGACGTTTAATTATTCGACAGGGCCGAGGTACTCCAAAGGGAGGAGGATGACCTCTTCATCTTCGATTTGCGCGAGGAGATCTTGGAAGAGGCTCTAAAAGTCACCTATGACCGTTATATGGAGAAACAGAACGCGTTATTCACCGCTCACTGCGCCGCACAGGCTTGGCTCATGCTCATCGATTGGTGAGCTTTTCGCAGAACATACGATCAATATAAGGATACTTGCGGAATTAGGACCTGGCATACTTAGATGGTCGCCAACAAGAACATAGAATATATCTCCTCATTCTAGTTCGCTATTTTCACAGATCGCTAGATCTGGATGTGGTGGCCTCGATAAATGAAATTTAACAACTGTTCTAGTATATTGAACACTAGAACAGTTAAATTTAAACGAAAGCATTATAAATGCTTATTGTGCCTATACAAAGAATTTTATCTTTATAGGCATTTCTACCGGCACGACCCTGGTGAGGAACCGAGTGCTTATCCCCTTTGCTACATCCCAAAGCGGGCGGAGTCATGGATACCAGACGAGTTGCCCGCCCCCTCGCCCAAAGACACCTGGTGCCGACAGGAGCTGAATGTGGTAGAAGACGCTTCGGATGAAGTCCCATTGAAGAGCTCCAGTACCACCTCCCTTGACGTACCTCATATAGAGGAAATTCCGTCTGAATACTGGTGATTATTTTGTAATCTTAAGTAAATAAGATATGTGGTGGAAGTTATTACTGGACAAGATTTCCGATGTAAAAAACCAGTTATGGCTCTCTTCATTAAGACTTGTAACCGAACATAACATGTATAAGCAAATGAGCGATGCAATAATAATATAATATTAGACAACATCACATACATTATATTGAACCCAAGTATCTAAAGCACATGTGTCATAGAATTCAGAAACAACGACTGTGCTACATCACCCAGACTCGAACTAGAATAGATAAGTTAGATTTCTACATTGACCCGACCGAACCTTGTACGTTGGATCCTCTTCGAAATAGTGTTACCATAAAAACCGGTATGCGAGATACTCGACCATGGAGGTTTTTAAAATAAAAGAAAAAGCCATCAAATTACAAAAACACAAACTTATATAGAGGAATAATAATATACATAACAAGAACATATAAACCAGTATATAAAAATTAGTAATTGGAAAAACAATAATCTAACTCACGATACACTATATAGCAGACTCATACAAACTTAAGACTTATGTCCACGTAACAGTCTCATAAATGCAAATTTATTTGGAGATTTTTACATTCGAAGGTAAAGAGTTCTAGAGTCGAATCGCATTGAGCTTGAAAGATTTTGAGACGAAATCTGCATGATGAGCAGGCGTTTGAAGCATAAACTCTGTAGAAAAACGATTCGATGAAAACATTTTATTAATTTGTCTTCTTAAATTAGGTTCCCTGGTAAAATAAATGTTCCGGAGAGCATGCGACGCAAAGTTGTCAGGGCGACGTCGATGGGGGATGATGTTAGTACTCAGCCCAGTATTGTAGATACATTTAGTCCACTATTTATAGTTTGAACACATTTAGCGTAAATAAACTAGATCCATTGCGCTTTTTAGAAAATTAAGTTAGTTACTGTTTTTTCTGATCAAAACAGGTGTAGGTGTGCCATGAGCAATTTGTAGAAAGAAAAATAATATTAAATTAAATTGAACATAATTTATAATGCTTCTGATTTAGCTTTTGACAAGAGGCGTAATGTCGCCTGAAACTTCTCAATAATCGTTAAAGCGGCGAATGTTTGTAATACCATTTCTAATACTTATCTAACTTTAAGCTGTAGGCCAGCGTTGTCTCATCAATGTGTTCACAAGGCTCGGTAGCTCAATTGGGAGAGCATTGGACCGGACTTGCAAAGATGGCGGGTTCGATTCCCGCCTGAGAATTCACTAATGAGCCGAGTCGATTTTTTCTAGTATTTTTCTATTATAATTGTGTTTTGTATTGCTAAACCAAGCAAGGTCAGATATATAAATTCTTTGCGAGAAATACCAAGTTTCGACCACTTTACCTAGTAGAATGCTCCCTAATATTATACATCTGTCAATTGGTATGACTGTGTGGACAGGAGCGGGGTCGGAGGCGGCCGCTGTTGGTAGAGACTATGAGCGGGGTGTGGGAATCTGTGCAGGGCTCCTCCAGCACGCCCACCACGGAGGAGGACGACCGGCTCGCTGCCGAGAGCGAGGTGCTGCAGAAGATCACCGACTACAGCACCGAGGAGCTCTCTGCTAAAGTGAGCTAACTCAGATTTTTTAAAATGAATACTTCTATCTATATGATATGCCTAATCAATAGTGACCTTTTTGGAAGTTATGTCTACCGGAAAGTGGTTCGGATAGATTCTCAATAGTTTTAACAAATTTCAAGAAGAATTTCACTATTTTTTTCTTGTGTATGTTACACGCTTTTTATTATCTTATAGGGTTTGTAAGATGTACGAATATAAATATTCTTCTAATTTATGAACAGGCTGTAGGTAAACGATAATTCTCCAGGAATAACAAACTAGTTCTATTTGAGTTGGTTTTGCAATTCTGTCGTACCTATAACACTTTTACAGCCAGAAATTTGATTTAAGTATATGCTTGCCTTAAATATTTTTCTCAACTAAACTAAAACTAAACTAAAAACCAATAATGAGAAACTTTCCATCGACTACTAGATGTCCGGATACAGCGCGCTGAAGACCACGACGCCAGTGGAGGGGTCGCTTCGCGGCGCCGGCGACTCCACGCTAGATCGCGCGAAGCCCCGGCTGCGTCGCCACTCCGAGAAGAGCAAGTCCTTCAGCAGGCCCAGGTGGCGTAACCTTGTGACATTTAACCATAAACAAATATTTATTCATTTTTATTTTAGGTTTGTACATTACAAGGGTTGGGTTCCTCCATTTAAGTAATAATAAACTGTGTTAGAGGGAGCCAGCTGTTTTTTTCGGTGTTATTTTGAAAAATAGATAACATAACTACTAAATGTTCAGACTATACTTAATTAACTGTGTGTGTGTGTGTGTTTATGTGTGCGCATGCGTGCGTGCGTACGTGTGCGTGTGTCTGTGTGTGTGTGTGGTAGAATAGTGAATTAGCGTGATAGTAACTGCTCAGTTTGATCATAATCCGAACCGTTTGGCTATCCACTGGGAGACACTACGAAAACATTAAAAATAACGATTGTAAGGTCTGGCGCCGAGGAGTTAAAAGAAACACATGTTGATGGTACAATGATTAGATATTTAATCTTATTAGAGTATATATAGGATTACGCAGTTAATATACATATTTATAATTACTTCTACACCGCACGCCCCGCGGAGGCAAAAAAAAAATATTACATTGGGAGGTACATATTTTTTTTTTAAACTAGGTACAAAAATTAAAAAACTATGTTTACAATAAATCAAGGTTATTAAAGTATACGTTACAAATGTAATAAAGTAGCTAATTCTAGTAATGATTATACATTTTTTCTTACTATATTGTAAAGGTTATTTTGACTTATATAATTTTGTTCTATTTTTATGTACTGTTTTCTGTACACCTTTATCTAAAATTATTACATTCGGTTCACTGTCTTGTAATACCTCAAATGGTCCCACATACAAGGGATCTAACTTACTGCTTCTAGCCTCATTTTTAATCAAAACCAAATCACCTGGTTTGTAATTAATAATGTTTATATATGAGTCATAGCGTTCTTTTCTTAATTGTTTACTTACACACAAGTTGTTCCTAGCATCTAGTTGAGATTTTTGTATTCTGTACTTTAGTTCTTTAGCGTAATCGTTAAAACTATACAAAGGATCTAAACTTTCTGTTAAATTGGTAGGTATGTTACAACACTTTCCGAAAACAAGTTCATAAGGGCTATAATTAGTTTCGCTGTGTACAGTAGTATTAAATGAGAAACACCAATAGGGTAACCATGATGACCAATTTTGAGCGTTATTATTTGATTGAATACGTAAAAAGGATATTAAATTTTTGTGAGTATTTTCAAGTGCACCTATAGTTTGATGATGATAGGCAGTGGATGTCTTATGGCTTATATTCAATAACTGGCAAACTTCCTTCATTACAGAAGAAATAAATTCGGTACCCCTATCTGTTATGATTTCGCGAGGTATTCCGTAACGCAAAACAAAGTTACTTACAAAGGCAGAGGCGACGGTCACTGTGTCTTTAGATGAAATCGGATACGCTTCGACATACTTTGTCATATCGCACTGTAGACTTAAAATATATTTAGAATCGCTAATACTATCATTACCTAAGGGCCCTACTAAATCTAAAAATACTCGGTCGAAAGCCCATGTAGCCGTATCGGTAATTACCATCGGCTGCTTTGTGTACTTAAAGTACTTTTGTCTTTGACATTGATCGCATTTAGTAACAAAATCTGTCACGTCCTTCTCTATGCCTGGCCAGAAAAATCGTCTCTTAATATTTTTCACCATACGCCTAATACCGGCATGTGCGCTAGTTGGCAATATGTGATAGTCGTTTAATATAACACGAATCGTGTCCCTGTCTGTTATCCTCTTAACTCCTTTTATAATATGCAAGCGCGGACCGGTCCATTGAGGAGTTCTATTTATAGAATGAATTAATTCTTTTACAATTGTGTATCTATCTTCATTAAGGATAACATATAACTCGTCTATATTTACTTTATGACAAAATAAACTCAACTCCCTCGCAAAGGCATCTCGTGCGCAGTGTGATTGGGCTGTTGGTTTAACACAAATAAAAGACTTTGATTTTATATACGCGAAAAAGTAATTTTCACTATCAAAGCTATTTTTTAGTTGTTGGAACTGAGTCTCATTTAAAAATACTAATTCGGTGTAATTTTTCGGTAGTTTAAGCATCTCTACGACTCTTGGGTGATCAGACCAACAGTCGCTAGTGACCTTATTCTCCGAAACTTTACCCAAATGCGTTTCTTTTTTCTTTGTTTGTGCCCTAGTCATAACTGACACAATATTTTCATGCATACCTTTCAACTCTTCACTACTAATGCATACCCTGGACAATGCATCTGCAGCTACATTATCCTTTCCTTTCACATACAATACATCGAAGTCATACTCCTCTAATAGTAACCTTAGTTTCATTAACCTACTCGACGGATTTGATAAATTAAACAAATAAACAAGAGGTTTGTGATCGGTTTCGACTGTAAATCTTTTTCCGTACAGATACGGCCTAAAGTATTTAACCGCCCATGTTATAGCCAATAACTCTTTTTCTATTGTTGGATAATTTTTCTCTGCTTTATTTAACGTCCTACTTGCGAAAGCCACCGGCCTACGATCTCCGTTGTTAAGTACCGCGCCGATCGCAAAACCAGACGCATCCGTTTGCAAAATAAATTTGTTGTCGCTGCTAAAATTTGGATACTGCAATAATTTAGGTGAAACTAATTGATTTTTTAATTTTATAAATGCTTTTTGACAATCATCCGTCCATTCAAACTTCGCATACTTTCTACACAACGCATTAAGTGGTAAGGTAATCTCCGCAAACCCGGGAATAAACTTTCGATAATAGTTTGCAAACGCGACAAATCTCCTAACCTCGTCTGAGTTTTTGGGAACTGGATATTGGTTTATTGCTTTAGTTTTTTCTGGATCCGGTACTATACCTTTCGCTGACACAACATGACCCAAGTATAGAACTTCTTTTCTGAGAAACTTGCACTTGGCAGGGTTAAGTTTTAAATTTACTTTTCTGAGCCTAGATAATATGTCTATAAGATTTTTATTATGGCTAGATAAACTTCGTCCGAAACAGAGAATATCATCTAAATAAATTAGGCATTTTTCATAATTTAAGCCTGCCATTGCTATAGTCATTGCTCGAGAGAAAATACTAGGAAAAGTCTTCAACCCCATGGGTAATCTAGTTAGTTGGTACTGTCCCGTGGACGTTGTAAAGGCTGTGAACTTCCTATTGTTAGGATCCAAATTTAATTGAAAGTAAGATTGTGACAAATCAAGATGACTGAAATACATAGCACCTGAAAGTGAATCAAGTATATCTGCGATATTTGGAAGTGGAAATTTATCATCTAAAATTCGTTCATTTAATTTTCGAAAATCAATAACCAAACGCCAAGTTTTAGAACCATCTGACTTTTTCGGAACTAACAAAACGGGGCTCGACCACTCACTGCAGGAAGGTTCAATAATATTTTCGGATAATAATTTATTTACTTGATTCGTAATTTCACCTTTTTGTGTGCATGGTAATCTATAGGGTCTTGTGTACGCTGGTACAGCGTCAGGTTTTAATTTAATCTCTGGTTGGTAAATATTACATACTGACAACTTATCCCCTGGTAAATAAAATATGTCTGAAAATTTAGCACATATATTTTGCACAGATCGCCTTTCTTCCGTATTTAAATGAGAAAAATCTAAAAATGAAAACATTTTCCGTACCCGTTCGCTGTCAATAGATTCATTCTTATTAAAAGTACATACATAATAGCTATCCAAATCTTCTATCTCATGCGAAAAATAACTCAAAGTGACTTGTTCTTCACGTGAGTTTAAAATTTGAATAGGTATTTTTCCTTCTTTAGCCTTACATATACCGCCTGCTAAATAAACACCTTCACACAACTCTTTCGATCGAATAATACAATCCTCACTCATACGGGAATCTATATAAAAAATCTTCTCACATCGTGGTGGTACGGTCAAATAATTATTTCCGTGAAATGAGCCCAATTCTAAGGGTAAAGTTATTTTAAAATCATTTCTACCATAAGTCATAGAAACCGTATTTACTTCGTAATTTACAATGCATTTGTATTTTTGCAAATAGTCTTGTCCAATTATGCCATCATGCAAACAAGACATATTTCTTAATACATAAAACTTGTGTACAAATTCTTTTCCTTTTGTGGAGAGCTTTAAGTACACATAGCCTTCGCTGTTTAGGCTGCCGCCAATTCCTTTTATGCTAATGTTATCGTTAATGATCGGTATCTGTAATTCAATAATGGATTCATATTTTACTGCAGATAATGATGCGCCAGTATCTATGAGCCACCTTTTATTTACGTTGCCTAAACTTAATTTTACATGATTACTACTATTACACGAAAAAATGCATTTATGAACGAAAAAAATCAGTTTCGGCAGGACGCGTCTCAGTTTCGGCATCCCTGTTATCTAAGTTTGCAGCTAAATAATTAATAGATTTATTATAACTATGTCGATTGTAATGTCTCCAAAAGTATCTACCCCTTTCTGGATAAACACGGTGAGGTGAACGACCTCGAACGTCGCTCGTGCCGCCCCGCGCCGATGCGCTGCCGCGATAAACATTTTGAGTATTATGATTATACGAAGTAGGTCGGCTGCCTCTGAAATGCATATAGCCCCGACCACGACCTGTAAATTGTTGATTATAGTTACCTGACTTTCCTCGGCGGGCCATGAAGACAGACCCTTCCGATGAAGCTCGAGAGGTAGACAATTCCTCGTCCTTGGCTGCTCGGATGACGTCTTTCAAAGACGTGTAGTTACGCGCTGTTAAAATAATTCTTAAACTAGGGTTTCTAAGACCGTCAATAAAACTTTTTATAGTCAACTTTTCATTGATCGGCTTCAATACACTAAAAGCGGTGCTATTGCCTTCGGCTTGCGATATTGTTAAGTCAGTAAATAATTGTTCAAGCCTTTTACCATAATCTTCAATACTATTAGTGCCCTGACTTTCTCTCATTAATTGTGAATGAATAGCGTTACTAGACTTTTTTGTCAGTAAGTGTTCCCTCATATCAGACAGAAGTTGCTGACATGACGTGTAAGACTGGGAAAGACGCAGTTTTGCACTTTCCGATAGCCGCGTTTTCATTATAAATTTTATCAAAACATTTTCACTGTCCTTATCAATAATCGAACTATAGAGCTCAATAGAATCTATTAATTTTTTGGTAATATCCTCGTCTCCGTTCATGACGGGCAAGAGAGAAACCGCCGTTTTTAAATCAAACTTTTCCATGGTGTTTCGCTTTTCAATACTACTGTTGTTACAAAAATCGACAATTTGAGCGTACAGGGTTTCTATTCGTATACAAATTTCTTTGACCTTCACTACTATACAACTCTCAAGTTCACCTTCGCGTATTTTATTATCTAAGATATCAGCACATTTCAAATATTTATTATATAGTAATGTTGCATCATTTAATGTTTTTTCTAAGATATTTTTTGTTCTTCGCGATTTATTTAACTTAAATGTATTTTCCTTTAACCTGTTTATTTGTTCGTATACTTCATTAATATCGTGCAACATTACACTAAATTACTAATATATTTAGATAAATATAAGTGTATAACTATTGCAGTAGTACAAAATAAATGCGATTAACATACTGGTCATACTACACTAGAAAATACAAGTTGCAAAAAAAAAAATTAAAACTACATACCACACGTGCACAACACTTTAAACACCAAAAGTTTCCACTTAATATGTCTCCTCCTTAGTTGCATCCATAGCCCTGGTAGGGAGAGCGTCTCCTCCTCGACGTCCACGACCGAAAGATGACCAGGAGTTTCGCGCCAAGTGGTTAGATAATTCACGCCGTATTGTCCTCTTATGACACCTGTAGTACAGCTTGTATACACCGTACATCAACACTAGCAGCACCAGTAACAGAATCACGCCCAGCAGTATGGTAGTCGCGGATGCGTGGAACTTCAACTCGTTGAAAGAAACGTGGGCGTCATTTTTCCCGAATTGTGCTAAAACGATGTTGTTGTCATCTTTATCCTTGGTTTGTTGTCCACCCATTTTATTTTGTTAAAAAAAATTAATAATGTAATTATTACAAAGATCACCCACAGGCGACGAAATCGTACTTTGGACTGTCCCCATAATTAAAGCTGGTCTTATAATTTGATACTATAACAAACACTCGCGTTGCGAACTGGCTCGGGTCGCCATGTAAGGTCTGGCGCCGAGGAGTTAAAAGAAACACATGTTGATGGTACAATGATTAGATATTTAATCTTATTAGAGTATATATAGGATTACGCAGTTAATATACATATTTATAATTACTTCTACACCGCACGATGATTAATCGTAACTCTATTAGGGGCGCGTGAGGTAAACTGCCTGTCCTATTAATGGGCGTGTGATTGCTTCCGAATTTATTTTTAGAAATTTTTTTGTCTATTTGTTTATGACAAGTATCTAGGTATACTTTCTACATAATATGTTGTTGTTTGGCGTTTCGTAGCCAACCGTTAGGCCATGTAAAAATAACAATGTTTGTTGTGAACGAAGCGACGACACAGCAACATTTATAATTAATTTCTCTTTTGTCTTTGTGTTCCTCTTTGTTGTTAATAATTATTTTAGTTTGGTTTCTATTGAAAAATCTGTCGTGAAACTATTAAACAATTTTCATTTCATTTCCATTTCAAATTAAACTGTACGAGATGAGGAGCTAAAAGAGGAAAAGGTGAATTTAAAATTGCTGGATAAGGGAAGGAATATAAAATAGAGATATTTCACTAACGTTCCGTCGAAGCGGATGTGAATTAATATATATTATTTCATGTGTAATTACGCTAAGAAATAAACTTTATTACACACTTTGTGTACGAATAGTGTTTAATGACGAAAATACTGCATTTATCAACTTCGCTATCTCATGGGGCTTGTTATCCTTTAATAACACTGATCTGCAACGAAATCCTCTTTTAAATAAAAATATGATAAATATGAAGAGCTTAACATGCTGAATCTAGATTTGCTTTCCATTGTTTGCTATCACGTATACCTTTTTTTTTAAAAAAACATTAAATACCTCGAAATTCTGTATTTTTTGTGAGTCATTCTTGCACTAACGCTAACTTATTCAGTCTGGATCATATTTTTCCACACAATAACGACTTGGGTATGATAGAAAGAGAGAGAACGATATCGACTGAAGGTATTTTTACACTAATGCATACGCTTGCGCAGTTCTCGCTGTGACTCCGTGTTTTTTTTTTAAGTTGTAAAGTAATTAAAGAACCTTTAGTTCAAAATTTTTTCTACCACCACTCCATCTAAAGCTGGATCTAATGAAAAATTTTGTCAAAGCCATAAATAAGGATGGAGAAGGCTTTCAATACCTCAAAACACAATTTCTTCGAAACAGCAGCGACGTGAAATTGAAAGAGGGTATCTTTGTAGGTCCCCAAATACGAGAGCTCATGAAAGACTCAAATTTTGAAATTAAGCTGAGTAAAGCTGAAAAATGGGCATGGATCGCTTTCGTAGCAGTCTGGCATAATTTTCTTGTAAACACAAAAATTTAAAACTACAAAGAAATCATCCAAGAACTTCTGCTTTCTTACAAAGCTTTCTTACAAATGCAACATCTCACTCAAATTCATTTTTTAGATTCTTACTTAGATTTCTTTCCCGAAAATCTTGGAGCGGTATCTGATGAACACGGTGAAAGATTTCATCAGGACATATCGCACATTGAGAGGCGCTACAACGGAAAATGATCGGGAGCAATGCTTGCCGATTTTTGTAGTTCGATTCGTCGCGAAACTCCAGGAGACAATATAAAAACAAAAAAAAACTGGTTGGTTGCCTGTAAAGTCGGTATACGGGCGAAAGTTTTACGTGACAACGACTTTGAGTGGTAAAATAATTTTAATGTGAATATTCATTCGTATAGTAGGAAGAAGGATGAAATAATAGTAACAATTTAAAACATTTATTTATACAAAGAATTATATTTAAAACATTAATTTATAGGCACGCGTCCCTTCCACTTTTTATGTCTGTCTCTCTCGCTCTTAGGCGGGCTAACCATGCCCGAGTGGAAGGGACGCGTGCCTCTCACTCGCTCTCATTGTAAGCGCATAACGTGAGCGGAGCGTAACGCAGTTTCTTGAAGTGTCACCCGGCAAACCAATTTATAAGACGTTGTCACGTCAAAAACTACTAAGTAAAATGACAGAAACAACATGGAATTACATTGTCTTATGATTTTTAATGTTTTTAGTGTGATTATATGTAATATTTTGTCCTAATTATTAAAACTATAAATAATTTTTCGAACAAAAAATTATTTTCTTAAAAATTCCCTCACAAAAAATATATACGTGATACAATTTTTTTAAAACCCAGATTCTCTGTTGAGAAATATCACATCTATAATAATCTTGCACAATATTAAGGAGTGCAAAAAAAAATTTTCTGCAGACCAGTGTAATGGTTGTAAGAGGTTGAAAAATAAATAAATATGAAATGTGTCGTTATTTACGTTTTTTTTGGAATGCTTTGAAGATACTTAGTGGCACAAACTCTTTAGAGTATACGTAGGCACTCGTAAATTTTAAGGTGCCTGATGGTATGTGATGATTGCAGCATGATTGGCCGATCGCGAGGTATGCTGCCGCCTCTGGACCAGGAGTCGCGTTCCAGAATCAGTATCATCTCCGACTGTCGGCTAAGAAATTTGAGGTGAGTTAATTGCTTTTAATTAAATCAAAATTATGATTTTAATTTTGCCATAGTGGGGTAGAAAGTAGTCTTAGTTTATCTGATTACTTAGTAATTGTTGAATGAAACCATCGCATTAAGCAGCTGGCAAATGCACTAAAGACTGGTGGCGAACCAACACTGGCTCTACTACGACGGAATAGAGGGTAAGTTGGGTTGTTTTAGCAGGTAGTCCATCGGGCTGGCCGGGAGAGTCATTCTCTCGACCAGCCGGCCTAGCATGCACTACTCGAGCTATCTCGTGCACGATTGAAGAGAAGTTTGTCGATATCGACATATATCTCGTCGCCAGAATATCAGCGCTGCTGCGGTGGATCTCTGCTCGCAGTGGCCTATGCTGAGGCAGGGTCCTAGTTGTCGTAGGTGTTAATTTAATTATTGTAAGCACAATTGTTTTTATTTTATATGTTGTTTTCCTTAGATCACTAAATTCTTTCTTTCTTTTCCTTAACATGTGGACAAACGGATGTTGCCTTTGATATATGATTATAAACTACATTATTATCTGACATAGCCACATCGGTATAGTTCATTCAATTAATATCGTGTGGTTTTATCCCTTTATTTACTTTTCGGAAATGTGGATTACAACAATTTTGACGTTAGCGTTGACCGGCCTAGCATGCGCTACTTGAGATATCTCGCGCACGGTTGAAGAGAAGTTTGTCGATAGCGATATACCTAAGTATGTCTCGTTTTCTCAAACATGTAGAAAAACCATTTTTGCCTCTTGATATTAATTAAACTACTGTATTAGCTAACATAGCCACACCGTTATCGTTTTTTTATTAGTATTGTGTGTTTCACCCTTTTATTTACTTTTTAGAAAGGTGATGAAACCAAACGGATAAAAATGAAATAACGAATGTCACAATAAATAAATATGTATATACTTGTTTCATCACATCTGTTTTAGGATTCGAATTAATAAGGTACAAGTTAAATATTTGTGCCAATGTATCGTGAAAAATACAACCGGGAATGAATAATAAACGTTAATCAAATAAATGACTACATTTTGCCAGCGCATTATATTAAACCAGTAAGATTTATTAATATACTTATACCTATACATATAACTATGCTCATAATTATAGGAATATATTAATTGTTATAGAAATATACTCATACAGATATATTTATATAAGTATTAAAAATATAAACATAAGTATAAAACATATATTTACGTGTCGTTCGCCCTTATTTATATTACACTATTATTTACATACACACACCACCATCGCTTCAATCGAAATATCACACAAACCACTTGTCGTCTCCTTCTCTATGTACTGACGCATAGACGAGAAATATGTCGATAATATCGACAAAACGTAATTGCTATGTTAGAGTTTATAGACAAAAATCCGCGGCTAATTAAAACTACTCTTTTAACATAAGAAATCGACTTCTAAGCGCAACCATGGTAGAGACGATTGATGACAAATGACGAAAACGGGTCGACAAAATTTTGTCTTGTTGCGTATGCTAGGCGGGCAGGTCGTCTGGGACAGGAACTTAACTGATAAATCGGGGTTCCCCTCGATACAGGTATTGTTGACTTTGTTTGTCAACGATTTAATGAAACCGTATCACTACTATAATTGTAATGCGCAAATGTAACCAAAGAACGTTTTAGTTCTTTAATGACAGCCGAACAGAAAAAAACATGGAAATGTCAAGCATGCCGCTGTAAAGCTCCAAAAGTATGTAACTCAAATACACCTATACGCCCACAAGACCGGGAAAAACCCATAAAATGCATCCGACGTCTGATTACAGCAATGTGACTCTAAGAAAAAAATCAACAAATATCATAAATTATACTATAAACTCAGAATACTTAAAATTGGGTGACACAATATGCACAAGTGAAGTAGAGACCTCGATTACGGGAAATAATTCAGAATTGATACAGCAGTTAAATGAAATAATAAGACAAAGCCTAAAAGAAAATAACAAACTTCTTGTAACTGAATTAAAAGACACGATACAAATAGAAATATCAAAAGCTATATCAAATTTTAAAGAAGATATAGAAAAAAATTGGAATATTTATCTCAAAAAAATGAACAAAGGAAGAAAGACAGAGAAATTAAGTGCAGAAATAAATAAATTACACATTGAAAATGAATCACTAAAAAAAGATATACTCAACCTATCAGCCAAACCGCCGTACTCCGGCGCAGCACACTGCAATGATACTAAAGCTAAGAAATTTGTACTCTATGGCTATAAAGAGTACCACAAAGAGCCAGACCACAGCCTTCATAATAGAATTATTGACCTGTTTCGTGAAATCATGCATGTTGATCTTACGGGATTCATAGAGGATACATATAGAATAGGAAGAGATGTTAACAAAAATCGACTACTAGTTATTGAACTTTTGAGCAGAAGAATGGCGTTACATCATAAACAACAGCCAATGCTTTCAGGGAACTAGATTGTCAGTTTCTGAATTTGTTGATGAAAGGGCACGTACAGAAAGGCAAATACTACGAAATAAAATGATAGAGGTGAGAAAAGTGGGACTCTACGCAATCATTCGCAGAAATCAATTGTTTATAGAAGGCAAAAAAGTTGACAGCAAAGATGATCTCAAATTAAAACAATACAATACGACAATACATCGTAAAACTAGCTTATTTAGTAACAACAAAGAATCCATCAAATCAACTGTCGACAGCCCCACAAATAATTCCTTTCGATAGAACAGATCTGCAGTTTAATATATTGTTTCAGAATGTGCAAAGCCTTTATAATAAACAACATATATTGGAAGCTTTCGTATTACAAGATCAGACTTATAAGGCAATTTGCATATCCGAATCCTGGCTATCACCTGAAAAATTGGATTTGATACATATCGACGGCTACAGTATTGCATCTTCCTTCTCACGTGCTGGACAAACGGGCGGCGGCGTCTGCATCCTACTTCAAGATCATATAAAACACAAAGAAGTCGTTGAAATTACAGATATGTCTATTCAGTATATTATAGAAATGTGTGCGTGTGAATTACCAGGTTTAAATATATTGTTGGTAGTTATTTACTGGAATAGCAGAGGAACAAATGTTTCTGTCGCAAATGAAGTTACTTTTAGAATTCATAAATATAAAATATTCAAAGTCAAACGTTATTCTGGGAGGCGACTTTAATACAAATATGTTATTAGACAACCTAAAAAATAATCAATTCTTAGATCTAATGCGTGAATATAAATTTAAGCAACATATAAAAAAGCCCACACGTATAACACCTAATAGTTCCACATGTTTGGATTTACTATTTACGAATTTTAACAAAAATATTGTATCTACCTCGGTAAAAGAATTAGGATTTTCTGACGATTATTAGCTTAGAATTACCCCAACAAATTAAACAAACTACTTGGTTTACTAACAAAAGAATAATTGATGAATTAAATATGATACAATTTAAATTAAAATTAAGTGAAATAAAATGGAACGAAATAATACATAACAATAACAACATTGATAAAAATTACATAGCATTTAACGATATATTAGTAAAAACATTAAACGAAGGCATGCCAATGCAAAAAATTAAACTTAAAACAAAATGTAAAAAGTACTGGTTAACCGTTGGAATACGACGGTCTTGTAAAAATAAAAGATTATTAAAAATATTTATAAGTAAAACAAAAAATCAAGTATTGACTCAACACTACAAACAATATGAAAAAATATATAAAAGAGCTGTACAGACTGCAAAAAAATTACATTTTAAATATAAAATAATTAATTCGGAAAACAAGGTAAAAACGATGTGGAATGTTATAAATGAAAGAACAAATAAAAAAAAAAAAAGACAAATGCAATATTGAACTAAATATAAATAATATACTTGTTTCTAAACCTGAACAGATAGCCAACTATTTTAATAATTTTTTCGCATCTATTGGGCAAGATTTATCCGGTAGAAACCCAAACGGCCGGCGCCCCTGTACTCCATCCTACGGAGAATACAATGTATCTAAGACCAATAGATCCTTACGAAGTGTATAAGATACTTAAAAATCTAAAAAATAGGAAAAGTAGTGGAATTGATGAAATTCCACCAAATTTTATTAAATACTGTGCTGACGAGTTAACTTTACCTTTTTAAAAACTTATCAACCAATCATTCGAAGAAGGCATTGTCCCTGATCAATTGAAACATGCATTAATAAAACCCATACCTAAAAAAAACTGCAAAAGTGACCCAAATAATTTTCGTCCAATAGCTATTTTACCAACAGCCTCTAAGGTGTTTGAAAAGGCCATGTGTGAATGTATTTATTCCTTTTGTGAGAAATATAACATATTTGATAAATGTCAAAATGGTTTTCGAAAGAATAAGTCGACAAGTCTTGCAGTTTATAAATATATCCAAGGAGCTCTCGATATTATTAACAATAGAGAATATGCAATAGGTATACTGCTAGATATGACGAAGGCCTACGACAAGGTGCAGTTTAAAATATTGTTAGATAAATTATATGGTATAGTTATCCGCGGAAGAGCCCACGAATGGCTTAAGTCATATTTAACAAATAGACAGCAAACAGTAGAAATTGAGTTTTATAATAACCAAACTGGACAAATAGAACACATTAGATCAAACGCAAAACATATTAGCGCCTCAATCCCGCAAGGGAGTGTGATCGGATGCCTACTTTTCCTCATCTATATAAACGACCTACCTAAAACTATCAATGAGCCCTGTGTTTTATTCGCAGATGATGTCTCCCTACTCATTGCAAGTAAAAATAATTTAAACGTAAATGAAAAAATTATTCTATTTTAACTAAAACAGAATATTGGTTGGAAAGGCACAATCTAGAAATTAATTTAAAAAAAAACAAAACTTATAACCTTTCACCCGCACCAAAAGACTCCTTTAGATATAAACTTTAGTTTTCACGGGAATAAACTGGAAGTTGTCAGCGAATTTAACTTACTAGGGTTAACTATTGATACCCATATAAATTGGAAACAACATGTGTAAAAGATTAGAGCTAAATTATCGAAATTTTCATATGCCCTTAGAGAAGTCAAGAAAACCACAGATCTATCAACTGCACTCACTGCTTACTATGCATATGCTCACTCTTGGCTTAGCTATGGTATAATCTTGTGGGGAAATAGTAACGACTCACCTATTATCTTTACCGCGCAGAAAAAGTTGATTAGGATTATGATGAAAATCGATCAGACTGACTCTTGTAAACCCCATTTTCAGAGATTCAAAATAATGACTGTAACCTGCTTATACATTTTTGAAATATGTAAGTTTGTACGTAAATACCCAGAGTTTTACACACTGCGAAGTAACATTCATACCACAAAAATATTACGGCATAAAAACAGATTAAACCTTCCAATTTCCCGATTAACAATGCACTCTTCAGGCCCTTTAGTTATGTCTATTAAGATATATAACAAATTACCAATGGTCATCAAAAATGAAAGTAATTACAATACCTTTTTAAACAATTTAAAAGCATTTCTTGTTGACAAAAGCTACTATAGTATATATGAATTTTTTAATGACAAACAAACAAAATGATTATACAATAATAGGCTAAATATAATATAATATTAGAATAATCAATGTAAAATTGACATTTACGAATATGAATAATAACTGTGATATAAATAAATGATAATAATATTATTAACAATAACAATGAATATATAGAAATTTATCTTAAATAATTCAAAGCTACAGAATTTAAATTAATTATTTATTTACTTAAAACAAATATATAATATAGGGATTAAATTTCCAATAACCTAAAAATTATTGGAAATTTAATATCAATAAAAACTGTACATAAAAACTGGTTGGTTGCCTGTAAAGTCGGTTTACGGGCGAAAGTTTTACGTGACAACGACTTTGAGTGGTAAAATAATTTTAATGTGAATATTCATTCGTATAGTAGGAAGAAGGATGAAATAATAGTAACAATTTAAAACATTTATTTATACAAAGAATTATATTTAAAACATTAATTTATAGGCACGCGTCCCTTCCACTTTTTATGTCTGTCTCTCTCGCTCTTAGGCGGGCTAACCATGCCCGAGTGGAAGGGACTAGCGATGTGCCGAGTACGGCTTGACTCGAGTCAGACTCGATTCCTGCTTTGGACTCGCCAATTCGAATACCAATTAATTTTGATTCGAGAACGCCGGACTCGATTCCGGTACTCGAGTCAGGAAGAATAGATCTTGTACTCGCTGTCTCGAAACTATTATGCGAGTCCAACTGACTCGAGTCTAGTATTCGAGGCACCTCGACTCGCTCGAACTCGATTTCTGTTTACTTAAGCAATGAAGTGACACCTAAAATATAAGTACATTAATAAAACAAATAGAACTTGATCTCATTAACAGAAATTTTCTGGTTCCTAGATATCTCCTTAGTTTTCTATGTTTATTTCTTATGTTTAATGTTTAAAAATATTTTTCATTAAAATGTTGGTAGTGTTAGTTGGTTGGTAGTTATGCTAAACCTAGATACTGTTTGAAGTTTACTTCTTTCTAATTTTTCCTTTTGTACTTAAATCGGTAACAGACTCGAATTCTGGACTCGAATTCCCAGACTAAGGTTCTAGACTCGAGTCCAGGACTCGAGTCAAGATTCGAATACCAAACATAGAACTCGAGTACTGGACTCGAATCGCGGAATCGAGTCATGATTCGAATACCGTACAAACTGACTCGAGTCGACTCGATCCTAAAAAACAACGACTCGGCACATCACTAGAAGGGACGCGTGCCTCTCACTCGCTCTCATTGTAAGCGCATAACGTGAGCGGAGCGTAACGCAGTTTCTTGAAGTGTCACCCGGCAAACCAATTTATAAGACGTTGTCACGTCAAAATTATAAAAATCATAAAAAAGTTTTAACAATATAATTTTAAATCATTTAATTAAATTCGAACGAAAATCAAACTTAATTTATTAGCTATAGAATTTACTTCCTCTCTCCTATCAAACCGCCGTGCCCAACAGGGCCCATAATTGATTCAAAACATTTCTATGTAATAAGATATAAAATACGTGTGTAAAAAACAACCACGCCTCCGAGCCCTCAGATGGGATTCGAACCCACGACCTTTCGCAATCCGGGCGACTGCTCTGACCGCTGAGCTACCGAGACGCTGGCAAACGTGTCGAATTTTACAAACGTATTCCAACTTCTATGAGCTAGTATCGTTCCACCAATGTTGAACGCTAAAGGTCGTGGGTTCGAATCCCATCTGAGGGCTCGGAGGCGTGGTTGTTTTTTACACACGTATTTTATATCTTATAGAAATATTGCATTGTGAATGCAAAAAATTAAATAAAAAACATTTCTATGTAATATCTTTAAGTAACATTATGGAGTGCAATAAAGAATTGAGTATTGAATTGAGTATTAATAACATAATAACTTTTTCTTTTTTTGGGAAGTATGTATGGTGAAGACGTATAATATTGTAAATGTCGAGTATATTAATGTCGAGTTATACAAGTTTCTTGCGCCCATTCTTCTTGTCAGTTTAAAGACGTCTCGAATGGGTGGTAGGTAAAAATGTTGGACGATTTAAAATAACCTATTTTTAAATTATATCAATAAAGTTATTTTCATTAACAAAAAAGTTTGCAATAAACATGCGATATAAATGGACACTGCGTAGTATAACTACACGTTGTGATTGGATTAAGACTACAATACGATCCTTTTAAATTACACCACACAGCATTCATTGAAGTAAAGGTAAATACTTGCGTGAATTTCTAATGTTAGCCGAGTCAACTTGTTCTGAATAAAGTTGGTCTCAGGTGTGCTCTCAATGGGCACGGATTGGAACAAAGTGATCTTTCGATTCAGTACTCCGCGGTGGGAACCGATGTGGTCGGCACACGTGCGCAGCGGAGCGGGTTCCGTTCCCGGTGTCAGCGGAGTAGGGGAATGCGAAACAATCCCACAAAGGGTTTAACAGAGGGGACCATTATTTTATTAAAATTTGGGACTTTACAAACTGACGCTTGTAAGAGATTAAATATGTTGTGTAATACGTTTGTCGGTTCTAGTTTAAGAGGAAAGTCTAAAGATAGTGTCAGTAGTAATTTCTATAGTGAGTGGAATATCTACGACATAAAAGTGTAAATTAAAATTGACTGTATGATGTCAAATCTTTATATATCAAAAATCCCTATCACAGTGTTTGCAAGCGATGAACTTCGAAACTACTCAACGGATTTTGATATTTTTTTTTCATTCTTCTGGATTTGTTACAACTCATTTCGTTACAGCATAGAATAATAATAATAATATTTTTCATTTACACCAATTAGCCTAGCCCAAAGTAAGCACCGCAAGGCTTGTGTTATGGATACTAGGGTAACGGATAGACATACATAATGATACATGGATATGTAATATTCATGTTCGAATTCGAATTACATTTGTTTTAATAATAAGACGTTTTTTATTTAATATCAGCATTTAAAATGAATTCTAAGAAAGCCAACAACTGTGCAATGGCTTTGTAAGCCTTACGTCGGAAAACCCTCTACCAAGAAGAAGCCGCATGGATCTTGGCAAGGGCTATTTAATGTGTTACAGTTTTTAAAAATTAAGGTTACTTTTATAGAGCTAATAAAATGGCATTAAATTTACTTTACAAAATATTAATAAGAGCATTTTTGTTTTGACGTGACAACGTCTTATAAATTGGTTTGCCGGGTGACACTTCAAGAAACTGCGTTACGCTCCGCTCACGTTATGCGCTTACAATGAGAGCGAGTGAGAGGCACGCGTCCCTTCCACTCGGGCATGGTTAGCCCGCCTAAGAGCGAGAGAGACAGACATAAAAAGTGGAAGGGACGCGTGCCTATAAATTAATGTTTTAAATATAATTCTTTGTATAAATAAATGTTTTAAATTGTTACTATTATTTCATCCTTCTTCCTACTATACGAATGAATATTCACATTAAAATTATTTTACCACTCAAAGTCGTTGTCACGTAAAACTTTCGCCCGTATACCGACTTTTTTTAATTCACTATTACTTCAATATCCTTTTCTCATAAGGGTTTTTAACAAACTCTAACGGCAGTTTATAATAAACACCTTATAATAAAAGGTAGGTAATACATATACCTAAAAAAATAGACCTTCTGTATTTGCAATGTGTAATTTTAAACAGAAATATGATTGTTTTTCTAGTGGTGAACGAAGTTGTCATTCCTGATAGGTTTTTAATGGAAAATTGGGAGTCTTACCGATTACCATAAATTGATGATTATTGATAAACTCTGTTTAACAGTCGACAGCGATGGTTTATATTCAAACTAAACGAATTAATGTTCCTGCCTGTAATTACAAAGTTCAATTATTTTTTAATTAATACAACTAGTTTCATTTAAGTAATTGAAATTATGTTTATATATATTTCAGTTTTGGCGCTTGTTATTGTTTTCGTATTTGTATATCTCCTTGATTATTACTTCTTTTAGTTACACCGCCGTCACTCTGGTTTCTTATAATTATCTCCATTCCAAGGTTGTCTGGTAGAGATTTTTTTTTACCGCTTTTAGCGATAAGTTCGCCCATTATTGCACCTTAGTTTCCTCCTTTTGTTTTTGTGGTGTAAACAATAACGTGTTTTTTTATAGTTTTGTATTGAAATGAACACTTTTTATGTAAACTGTTGTCGGGTCTTCATATCTTCTTTTGACATTATGACCTCAGCTATTAGGTGCATAAGGCTCCTGAAAACAGAGAAAAGAAACAAGTTTCAGCTTTTCGTGTCAATAGTTGTTCTAGCTCTGATTGGGGGCGGTTGCTTCGCTTTACAAAGTAAATCAGTCATAGTTATACCGATTGATCAATATCCGTTTTTTGTCCGTATCGGCATGTTGGGCAGCCTACTGGTGGAGTGCGTCGACCCGGCATTGTCTATAAGAACGTGGTCCCATTCAAATGACATGAAAAGCAGGAATTAATGCGCCCCGTGGATAAAAAAAACTCGTATTTTATCAATACAATGTGTAAATGGCCCGTGTTTTGTTCGGGCCTGGACACTTGTGAATTATTGCTAGGGTTGACGATGAGTTGTTTTAGGTATTCTATTTTTGGAAAATTTAATCTCTTTTTAATATCGTGCTCAGGAGCTGCATGTCCTCATATCGCCATCCCCCTTCTTCCATCCAGACGCACTGCGGGCTATCATCCGTTCTTGGTTGCTATTCGTATTACCTGTCGCACCAAGAGCTTCTCAACTTCTTTCATAATGCGCACAGCCTACGAGTGGAAGTCCCTCCCTTCGTCTGTATTTCCGAGTACTTATAATCCGTCCATTTTCAAAGCCACAGTGAATAAGCGCCTTCTGGGTTAGCTCGTTTCATCGTGGATTCTGTCTTGGCCCCCGGGCTTTATTAGGATCAAGAGCGAAGCAATTCGTATTCATTGGCGAGATTCGAATCTCACTCTGCTTGGTTCAAAGATAACATCTCAACCGGTGCGGTCATCTTTCTCCCACGGGTTAAATTAAACATGTGCTAAAAGCGAGAATGGCGTGGATAGGAAACGAAAACGGAAACAAATAGTGGTAGACAGCCTTCTCTCACAGAGGACTATAACACTGAAATTGGAAGTTCAAAATATCGAAAGTTATAAGTTCGAAGTATGGAAGAGCAATTGACGTAGGTTAGAAAGTATTCAATGACGGTACGGTTTTTTTGTGGAAAATAAACTCGGCGTCAAAAAAATCGCACCTTATAAAAATCTTATTCAAAAATTCCTAAACCTTATATAGAGGATAGTGTTAGGTATCATTAGAAAGGTAACAAAAAGGAGCATCAAACAACAATTAAGTGCAATCTTTTTTTTAATTAAAATTATACAAAAAGCATAAAAATTTGAAAAATAATAAAAAATCTTAATTAAGTCCTAATTAATAATCGATAATTTACAAAAAAAATGTACAAAAAGTGTCTTAAAATTAACTCAAAATCTAGTGTTACCCCCCCTTGCCCTGATGACGGCTTCCATACGGTCCCTCATAGACCTCACCAACTTCAGGAGCTCTTCTTGAGGGATAAGACCCCATTCTTCAATCACCGCGGTTTGGAGTTCCTCTAGAGTCGAAGGAGCCGGATCCCGAGATCGAACCTTACGTTTAAGATGGTCCCAGAGGTGCTCTATCGGATTCAGATCAGGACTTCTCGCTGGCCACTGCATCACAGGAATTTGGGACCTCCGCAGGAAGTCGTTCACGATGGCTGCAGTGTGTGCGCGAGCGTTGTCGTGCATTAATGTGAACCCCTCGCCAAAAGATTCGGCAAAAGGGACCACATGCACATCCAGGATCTCTGTGATATAGCGGCGCGCAGTCAGCGACCCTTGTCCGCGAGCACCTCCGGTCCGGGAGACGCAGACCAGGTCGGTTTTGCCGGCAGCCGACATACCGCCCCAGAACATGCAGGATCCGCCTCCATATTCCACCGTCTCCTGGATGCAGGCTTGAGCGAAACGTTCACCCTGCCTCCGGTATACTCTTCTTCGTCGGTCGTTGCAGAAAAGACACACTCGTGTCTCGTCTGAGAAGAGAACAGCTCCCCACTGCTCAATGGTCCAATCGACGTGGTCGCGAGCAAACTGCAAGCGGGCTCGTCGGTGCGCTGCAGTCAATTTTGGACCTGTAGCAGCTCTGCGGGCTGCTATGTTCTTCTCCTTCAGTCTTCTTCTAACCGTGGATACACTCACGGTGCGTCTGCGAACTGCCTGGAGCTCCTGTTGCAGCTGAACAGCGTTTGAGAAGCGATTTCTCAAAGAGTACGACACAACGAACCGGTCGTCTCTTTCCGAAGTGCAGCGACGTCTACCGGACCCATGTCGCCGGATATAGCCACCGGTCTCTAAAAAGCGCTGGTAGACTCTACGAACCGAAAAACGGCTCAGATTCAGTTGCCGGGCGACATCACACTGCCGCACCCCTGCTTGCAGTAGTGCAACCACTTGAGCGGCCTCATCAGCTGTAGTGTCCATTTTCCAGATGTTCTTTCTTCAGTAAAATCAGTGCGTGTGTCCCCTTCAACGGTTTAATAGCGAATGACCCACATTGAACCCGTGTTGACCTCTTTATACCCACAAAGTTAGCGCAACTCGCGACTCTCCCGAGCAGCAAAATTTCCTTAGAATTTTTGTGACCCTTTATTTGTTGCTTTAGGTTTTATTTGATAATGAAAAATAATGTTTTTTTATTAAGTTAATTAAGTAACCTTTTAAATAAAATTATAATTAATACGACTGCATGTGCATATCCAGAGTTAATGCCATTTGAACGTGATTTTCTTAGAGGTGCGATTTTTTTGACGCCGAGTGTAGTCATGCGCTTGACCATTATCTCGCCATATAGTAAGCGACAATGCGATCTAGGATGTTGCGATGCGCTTGCCTAGAAAATACCTATTCACTCGTGATTTGAAGACCCCTAAATAAAAGCAGGAAAATATAAAGCTAAACGCTTGTGTTATGATTCACATTCTTAGTACATTGGGTAGGTTCGAATGTCGCTCTATTTAAGTACAGTACTTCGGTGTTATTTACGTCGCACTTTTATAGTGCCTTCTCCTACAATGTCATATCCTGGTGACACCAGGTGATACACGGGGCAGGGGGAGGTCAAAGCTTTGTGACGTCACATGTTATAACTAAAAATACTTAAACACGAAATATATATGTGAATAAAAATCTTCGTGTGACCTAATTTATGGATGGCCCCTTACGGTACTGACAGAGACCGAAAAGAGAGTTTGATTATCAGTGGTTGGTTTAGTGGCAACCCTGCATTTGGGGTGAGTAGCCAGGTCCAGGCGGGGTCGTCGGCCCCACCAGTCCATCCACGCGGGGCCATATGAAAAACTTTCCTCCTCCATTCCACAAACATTTATGTTAACTTGTTGTTAATATGAATCTCGCCGGGTGAGGAATGTTTCGTTTAACTCGGGGTTCAACTCGCGGAGCATCAACCGCCTCATTTTCATGCAATCTAAGGAGGAAACCTTATTTCTATACAATCCTATTTATATCCTTTTAAGATCACTCTGTTGACTGAAGTTTGTGTCTGTGTGTCTACTAAAACTTAATATTAAATAGTAATGTCTGGATATCTATTCGCATTTATGTTCATGTTTTTCGTAACGATCTCAAATAATTCACCTCGTCGCTAGAACAAGACAGGATTCATTAAAATAAAAAATAATTCACTTTGGTAAACCACTTTATCAGTCTGTGACGTGAAATGCAAGTGTTTATACTATATATATTTTTTATGTGTGTATATATTTATCGACTCACCTATTTAGAGTATTTTGAGGACTTTATAATGCACATTTAACTCCTGTGAGAAAATATCAGACAATATAGTAACTCTAGTGGATATATTTGAGAAGCCAGGTCATATAGGTATTCGGCATTACTATACACAAAGTCAAGTTATTTGAAATTGATTGATATTGAAAAATACATGTACATTTGTTTGATGGTTTGTTACTTTTAAAATACACAGTTTTAAGGGGTTCTGTACCCAAAGGGTACTGATACTGACTATGTAAGAATACGCTGCCTGTCACCAGGCTGTATCTCAAGAACTGCGATAGTAAGACAGTTAAAATTCACTTTCACAAATTATGTATTTCTGTTGCCGCTATAACAACTAATATTAAAAACAAAATAAAATAAATATTTCAGGGGGGCTCCCATACAACAAACGCGATTTTTGCCCTCTTTTGCTTGATATCAATAATGGCAACGGGTAGGCACTAGAAATATTCACAAAATACTCAGTTGTATTTTATTTACTTTAATGCCAATTGGTATACGTGCGTAGAAAACTAAAATAATACAAAAGGGTATTTTCATAACAATATTTAATAGGTTGAGGAAAAAGATTTTTCGTATTTTATATGAAAATTCAAGTATTATTTTTTTTCAAAGTTAATTTACATTTAATTACATTATATATGTGCCATTTTGTTCGTAGGGTTTCTGCTATCTTGTAGGTAGAGAGGTTGTAGAGGTATGATCCCGTTGTTGTAGAAATTTTGGGACTTCTGATCAAAAAACGCAACAAGTAGTTTTGGCAGTCCTCTCTTGAGGTTAACCTGACACTGCCTAAAGAATATTGAAGACACCGAAACAGGTGGAAATCTGATGGTGCAAGGTTAGGGCTATATGGCGGATGCATTAACAGCTCCCAGCTAAATTCTCTTAATTTTTGCTGAGTGACTAAAAATGTATGTATGTCTAGCGTTATCGTGATAAAAGACCACACCCTTTCTATTAATCAATTGCGGCCGCTTTCTCTTAACTTCTTGCTTTAATCTCATCAGTTGTTGGCAGTAGAGATCCGGATCGATAGTTCTTCCTGGCGGTAGAAGCTCATAATGAACAATGCCCTTCCAATCCCACCATAGACACAGCATCACCTTATTACGAGTTAACCCAGGCTTTGCCAGTCTGTGAAGCCTGACCAACTTTTGACCACGAACTTTTTCGCACTTTCTTGTCATATGTGATGCACTTTTCATCACCAGTTATCAATCTCTTCAAAAACGGTTCGGTTTCATTACGTCTCAATAAAGAATCGCAAATGAGTAGATGGTTCATTAGTTTTCTTTCAGTGAGCTCCTGTGGCACCCAAATATCGGGCTTTTTTGTGTACCCAGTTTTTTTCAAATGGGTCAAAACTGTTTTGTGGTCAATTCCCAGTTCTTCAGTTATGTCGTAACGGCTGTTTTGCCGAGCTTGTTCCATTTTAACAAACGCTAAATTTTGAAAACGCTTAAACCAACTTTGTCCTACTCTTAGTGACATTGCATTAGGTCCATAAAGGTCACAAATATTTGTCGCGGCTAGCGCTGCATTTTTTCCTTGTTTAAAATCAAATTTTAAAATTTATCTGATTTCTTCATGTGGTTCGCTCATTTTGACAGAGTTTAAAAACAAATGAATAATAGTGGGAAATAAAAATTTCCTAATTCGTTTCTTTTTTTGAAATGTTTAATGTTATGAAAACCACCCAGATACAAATAGTAGAGCCAAAGATATTTCATTACAAGTTTATACATACTACTAGTTGACCCGGCCACGCGTTGCTGTGCCGACTGCAGCGTCATCTGCCGGACTGATTTGTGAATCTAAACCATTCTCAGATCCCCTTGAACACACACAAAAAAATTCATTCAAATCGGTCCAGCCGTTTAGGAGGAGTTCAGTGACATACACACTCACAGAAGAATTATATATATAAAGATATGCGAAAAGACTTTTTCCCCGACCTAGTCATCGTTGCTTTTATTATAAGTCTCTCTTCTGCGTCCAGCTAAAAGCCAGCGGCCTTAGCTCTGCGAAGTAAAGACGTTATGCTGAGCTGACTGCCTATTTAGATACCTATCGAAGACTAATTATTGCCAATACATATAACATTTCCCACCTGATATTTTATAAGAAATTAACTTTCTATTACAAAAACTGCTTATTTTTATCAAGAAATAAAATGTTTTTTTTTCAGTTTACCGTAGTCGAGTAAAACTTATACTCGATCATCTCAACAGCAAATGCAAAACTGATAACTATCTTTATGTCTGACAGGGGGATCGTATTTCATCTAGTTCAGGCACCATTCTCTTCAAACTTAGTTAAATATAGTTTAATTTATAACTATTTTCATTGTTTGTGTAAGCACGTACTAAGTCAAACTAGCAGAATAACAGCAAGAGGTTATTCCTCGTCGACAGACCGAAGTAAAAATTGAAGGCAAACCTTTTATAACATCACATGGTGGGGGGGGAAACCATTACTTTGACAAATAGCTAATCACAGCACACGACCAATCAACGCAATCTGCCAATTACACGTAATCGTTTAGTGACTTTCAAACACCGTTATACTCATTTAATAATTGTACTCATATTCATAATTTCCTTTTGATAATAATAATTACTGAACAATTGCTAGCATGGCTTACATTTGTAAATTCTATGTTACTTTTAAAGAGAAAATATTATAATAATTTATTCAGAATTGAGGTCAAGCTTCAAGAGTAGGGGCTGGTTTTTTGGGTAGAATAAAATGCTAAACAATGTCAATGAACTATATATTGAAAAATTCAATAGGCTGTTATAAATGTTATCTTAAGAAGTGTTGCTAAGGGCACGAGTCTTTCGAGTTTATTACGAGTTCGTTACAATTACGCGCATTAAAAGCATGAAAGACACACAAGTCCTTGAGGGCTATCAAGCACCTATTTGAATATTTTATTTTAGTTCATCTGACATCAGGGTAATTTATTTTTAGAACTCTGTGTTCCAGACATTTCCATATCGAAATATTGAAACATTAAGATTTTATCAGAGCCGTGTTCTATGAAAATAAATACACTAAAATGCACTTAAAATATTCAAATTGTTTTGAATCGTCTAACTTTTTTACGTACTACCCGATCAGGATGTCTTTTAACTGCCAAGAAGAAAGAGCGCAAGAAACTCGTCAGCTTTAACAGAAGTAACGACATTAACAATATTATAATACGTCGGTACCATACATAATCCATAAAAGAAACTGTCTGAACTCGAGATTTGAGAATCTTTTGAATTCACCGGGTCTTGCCTGACTCAAGGACGCTCAAGAGCAAACACTATTCAAAATAAATCATTTTAAAAGTTGATTCTATCTGTTTTTTTTTTCATAAACAGTACGCACGTGTAACACACAATTAAAGGGAGAAAACGACAGGCCTCGTTGATTTTCTTGCTGCTTCTTCGGAGTGCACGGTACGAAGCTAAAGCATAACCGTTGTCGTCCAAACACACATTGTAAATTTAATTAATTTTTGTTACTGAATAATAATTAGTGCAATGAATTCGACTGATGTTCCGATTATCGGAATTCGTGTATCGTTTAATCGAAGTTTTATGTTTAAGATAACCCTATGTAAATAGTGTAATGAATTAGTGTCTCATTCGCCACCAAGATTATTAATATACCCTTCTCTGGCTTGATTTCAAAACAAACAGCGTCGAGTCGGCGTGATAAACTACGTCATTACAGTCGGCATATGAACATATCGGGGCGCTCGTATATTTGCTGAAACAATATTGGCGAGAAGGAGCCCCTTGCAAATGATGCCCGAACGGGTGCGGCAAATATTTGATGGCCCAGAATCGATATAACAAGCGAACGATGTTGATCGAGCGATGGCTCCCGCCGATATTGCACGCGGCTGATGAGCCATTACAAATAGACACAGCGCCGCCGACGTGTAATGATATTTCTATTAGAGGGAAACGTGCCGCATTAGGACGTGCTCTTTCGCGTCGAATTCGGGAGGTGCATAACTTATTTTAATCACTAGCGACCTGTGGATTATGTCTAAGGGGCGTACAACGCTCTTAGAACACAACACAACGATATTTTCAGGACGCTGTTGAAGTTGCCCCGCTTTTGTCGTGCGTCACTCATGTTTGGCACAAATATATTGACGACTTCTATGCCACTGAGCGAAAACGGATTGCGTCTTTGTTGAACTGGGTTCAAGCCACCTTTCAGTCATTGCGTGTAAAATGGACCATTTAGTTTTCTGAAATAAATTATTATTATTAATATAAACAGCAAGTCGTGAAACTGTAGCCATTTCGTACTGCTTTAAATTCCTTGGTGTCTGAGTCATTGACCAGCACCAGCAATGGTGTAAATGACACCACCATGTACCGTTTGTATCTATGATATCAATTATTCTACAAACTGTCGTGTGCTTAGCCCTGGTAGTGGTCTGGACGATTTTTTACGCTTTTCTTATGAACATCTTCTATCAAAGTTATATAAACCTTTGCTCGACGATGGGACTCTATCTACTGTTATTATTTTTCAAATTGATTGTAAAATAATAGCTTTGATTACGGTCCAGCGAATCTCCGCGTCATGTTATTATCATATGAATAACTAATAAATAACAAGCCTACGAAGCACGCAAATAATCAATTAGAGCGGTATTATCGTCGACAAAAGCTTCTCAGGATATTGTGTATGGTAAGGGAAGTCCATTAAATTACTGCCGACTCAATCGCGCCACTCCTCACATCATCGACAACAAATGCGATTTAATCAAAGGGGAATCGCACAGAGACGCCCATTCATACTGGGCCCTAATTTCTAAACAACCCAGGTTATTCCTACGTCTACAGCCGCCCTTGAGTTGACGGCATACGGATGAAAATGATTCGTTTGCGGGGTATTGGCGACGTGTTAAGTCTCGTTTTGGTGTGACAAATAGGCCAAAGCAAGCGTTTGAAGCTGGCTTCACATCGGCCGTATCTCGGGCTCCGTTTTTAGGGAAATTAAAGGATTTCTTTGTTAACTTGCGTCGTTTAATGTGGCGATTGTGTGGGCGCCTTCGAATGTAATCAACTTTGCTCTGATACAAAACAGTTAGCTTTATTATTGAGGCTCCAGTAGTGCAGACAGAGAACACTTTGAAATCGATCGGGTTCCAAATGCTCGATGTAACTTTTGTATGTAATTGTATGAAGAAGAGGGATCTTAAGTTTGGGTTAGTTGTCGTGAAGAAACTGCACGTAATGCACCACGTGCCCCTTGATCCTGGACGTATGATGCTTGTCTATGGGTTTAACAATACATCCCTCATTTTTGATAAATCAAGAGAGTTACTTCCTAACACTACTAAGGAAACATTTAGTTTCTTAAAATAATACTCATTAGCACATAACACTTCTTCGAGGTTTTTTTTGTGCGATTTTCTGAGTAAGATTTTCCTGTCAGTTTTATTTTAGGCGTTTGTTGTTGCATTCGCCACTTTTACCCACAATAATTCGAAAGGGGAGATTTCGCCTCACCACAAACGTGTCTACCTACGGGACACGAATGAGGTCGTACCATTTCTGCTCGGGGTGTTTGATCAATGTATTTACATTACATAGGATAGAATGGAACCATTTGTCGTTGAACGGTTTGCAATACAAATTCTGGCTTTGTTATCACCGAGGCACAAGGTTCAATTTGTCTCGAGCGGGTTTAGATTTGAAGTCATTGTTTGGTTTCTATGTCGAGAGTGTATTTTTCAACCTCTGGTTCCGAGAGTTTCTCATTTTATTTGAAATGTTAACGTTGTAGTTAATATTATTTTATCTACATGATCTCGAATATGTAAAATATTCATGTTGGAATTCAAATTATTTTTTTTATTCAATTGAACATCCGACTTGTTACCATTAAAACTATGTATTCGGAAATTTTCCTCGTCGGCGTATAAATTTCAATACGGTTCCAGCAACTCGAAGAGTCAATGCCACAGGTGATCGGCCTCCCTGCCTGCGGTCGCCGCTTCGATTCCCACCGTGACCTGTATAATATGACAGATTATACGAGAGGGAGTCCCATGAATTAGTATCTGGTAATTAATGGAAACAGCTGTTTGGTATTTATGTGCTGCTCGTGAACTTGATATTTGAATATCGATCGTCGAGTTATGCGCGGTCAGAGTATAAGGTATTCTCTGGAAGGCAGACATTAACTTATGGATGTTTCGAGAGCCCCAATCAGGTAGGGAAGTACCCTGTTTGAGCTTTAAGGAATAATCAATAAATTGTTTGAAGAAACAATGTCGACGATATGTTGATTACACCAAACGTGTTTTGTCGTACTTGTTGTAATATTTGCTCTAATCCTTTTTTGTTACAAATGCGGGAGCCCATATCTGTTATTATGGAATATTTGACGGTATAATTAAGTTTAATTTAATGATGACGTCTTTTCACCGTCAGAGTTTGCTGAGTTTTAAAATAGATTTCGTACATCTATCATCTCCATTTAAATTAAATATTAATACACGTTTTTCATATTATACAGGTTACTAGCTTATTCGTTCATATATCATGGAATGCTAATTATTCTGAAAATAGTGTTAATTTAGTAGTAGGTATATAAAAAAGATTTCCAATTTAAATAAGCCGCCGTGCTCGTGAATCGTTGTCAATTAAATGACTAGTTTCACTCTTTCAAAAATTCAAGTGATTAGAAATGAACCCTCGCCACGTGGATACGCTATTCCCAGCTATCTTAACTGAATATTTAATCTCAATATTTCGTGTGGCTCAAAATAACAACTATATATTTATTTTATTTTATTCGTTTATTTAATTATTAACGTCTTGTACATTTTAACATGAGCAATAAAAATAAAAATTATACAATCAATAAATGCAAAGAAACTCATAGCTAAATACAGCACGTTATCCACTTTAAAACACTAAAACTTAAACTTATCTATTAACGCATAAGAGTATTATAAAGAATTTTTTTTACTGACTTTGGAGTGCCATCCTTACTGATGCTATAATACTCGTAGAGCCTACTTCACCGTGAGACTGGTGACTTTGCTCCAAATGTAGTTTGGCGTATAGGAAAAGAGAACGGTTTTATAGTTGATCCGGGATATCTATACGGTATAATAATAAAATAACAAGTGTATAATGAAAAAAATATTAGTAATAAGCCTTGTGTCTTGTTAAAACAACCGGAAACGAGGCGACGTTGCGACCCGGCGGAAACTCGGGACCTTAGAAATGGCGGAACTAGATTCGGCATGATGGTCAATCAATATTTGATCACGGTTTTTGGATGCATTAAAAGCTACAACCAATTAAATCAATTGGAAAATTTAAATATGTCTGAAATTTACCTGAATCTGCGTTTCCTGACATACAATTTAGGGGTCTACAAGTCACGAGTGAATAAGTTAGGTATCTTCTAGGAAAGCGCGTCACATCCTAGATCGCATCGTCGCTTACCATCAGGCGAGATAGCGCTCAAGCGCTGCTTACTTAGTATAAATAAATCTAAAATACATAGTTAAAAAAACATTTGCTATTGTAATGGTGGGCATTCGTCTTAGCCGAGTAGTATCCCGGCAACACAGCCGCCGCCTGCAGCGCTGAGATTCAGCAAGTTGAGAATAAATAAATATTATATCGCCGCAATACATTATGTCGGGCGTCGTGATACATGCGCATAGTATTTGTCGCGGCTTCTTCTGAGGTCGCATCTGCATGTCACCTTCAGAGGCGGTCAGTGCACCGCCTGTCCACTCATCGGACATCTCTCAAACTAGCGTCGGATTTTATATGTTACGACAACAATTATTGGTCTGAGAAAAACGGGGAGAAGATCGTTTCTGTGTTAGATAGTAATTTTTGCCCGCCATTTATATGTATACACTAGCTGACCCGGCCACGCGTTGCTTTGTTACAAATTAATATGAAACCTATCCTATGTCCTAAGTCAGAACGAATTTCGCAAAATGAAAAAAATCGTCAAAATCGATTGAGTAGTTTCGGAGTTCATCTAACTAAACTGTAGCTAAAATTAGTAAGCGCCTCATGACTCTTTTTTAAAAAAAACCATGTGTATTAAGAAAATTTATTGATAAGGGAAAATATAATTAAATATTGTTAGGAGTAAATCACAGGAGCTAGAACAACGTCGTCTTAAAGATGTTTCCTCTAATAGCTTTCCCGAAACGCCTTCTGGGTGAATGGGCCATCCGTAGACGTGTCTTGATGCGTACATGTATGTCTATCCGTTACCGTAGTGTCCATAACACATGCCTTACAGTGCTTACTTTGGGCTAGGCTGATTGGTGTGAATGTGATAAATATTATTATTGGAGTTTAACTCCTAAGAATCTTTTCATATGTAGCGCACAGTATCAAAAATGGATGGATAGTAAAATTAAAAGTAAAAAAAAGTGAAGGGTCACATTTCCTCTGCGTAATATACTCCCCGCTCTTCGGACCCAAGTACACATTTACTCTCTCTCTTTCTTTCTCACTATAGTATTTAGTATACATGTAAAATATCATAATAAAAAATAAAAAGTAAATTAAAATAATAACACCATATTTTAAGTAATATATTTTATCAAATTAATATTATTAAATATATGAATTCATTTACTTCCTTTTCCTATTATATATATTTTAAGATAATCGTTTTTAAGGAGTAAACTCCAGTCGCGCGAAGGAGCTGACTCGCACAATTATATTAGCTATGAAATTGTCCATAATTTACACACTATAACGCATTGAGAGAACGTTTCAGCAAATATTCATACAAATCATATTATAAGTGATTTCGTGAGTCCATTGTAAGATGGCTGAACGAATACACTTTATCGGGATTTGAGATATTAGAAATCGTGTGATGTAAAGACGGTCGCAGGAGCCACCGGCGGGCAACGCACATGCTAACGTCTGCTTAGCAATTGTAATGGCTTCAAGGCCCTGCTTCGGGGATACATCGCTGTCCGCGTGACATCTTGCCTACGACATGTGTCAAACGTATATTTTTATATAAGACAGTAATTAGATAATGAACTTACGACAAATGGTGCAACGGTAGCGACCCTGCCTTTCGCACCGACGCGACGGCCCTGGATTCCAATCCCGAAGTTTGTATGATGAATACGAGCATTTGTACCTGAATCATGGGTGTTTTTATATATTTCTATGAGTATTACATATCTATGTTTCATATATGTATATCGATTACCCTAATATTCAAAATACAAGCCTTACAGTGCTTACTTTGGGCTACGCTAATTGGTGGGAATGTAAGAAATATTATTGTTGTATTATTATATTAGGGGTTAAAGTATGAAATTGCCGATTTGTACTGAAAATCTATATTGTTTATTTTTTAAATTTTTAACAAATTTATTTAATCAAAATAGTTGCCATTATTATCTATACATTGCTGCCATCTAATGGGAAGGTCATTAATGCCTTTGCGATAGAATTCCGACGATCTAGACTGCACAAACTGTGTGAAAGCATTTTGTACTGCCTCCTGGGAAGAAAACTTCTTGTCACGTAGATAATTGTCCAAATCACGAAAAAAATGGTAGTCCGTTGGAGCAAGGTCTGGTGAATACGGAGGATGACGAATGGTTTCTAACTGCAGTTCCTGAAGGGTCAAAATGGTTTCTCGTGCTGTGTGAGGTCTCGCGTTGTCGTGGAGCAATAATGGTGAAGATCGATTCATGAGTCGGGGCTGTTTTACTGCTAGTTTTGTCAACATGGTTCGGAGTTCGGCACAATAGACATCTGCCGTTATTGCTTGACCAGATCGGAGAAAACTATAGTGAATAACACCATGCTGAGACCACCAAACAGTTACCATTACCTTTTTATTGGTAAGTTTTGCTTTAGGACACTGTTGTGGCATTTGACCTGGGGTCAGCCATTGCATTTTTCTTTTCCGGTTATCATAAAGAATCCACTTTTCATCACATGTTACAATTCGATCCAATATTCCTTCATTTCTGTACCGGTTCAACAAGGCAACACAAGTTTCAACACGCGTTTCTTTCTGCAGATCAGTCAAATCATGAGGCACCCATTTTTCGTATTTTTTTATTTTATTGATTTGACGCAAGTGAGTCAATATTGTGGGTAAGGTAACGTTAAACCATGCCGCTAATTCCTGGGTACTTTGACTAGGATCGGCTTCCACTATCTCTCTTAATTCATCGTTATTTACCTGTGTGGGCGGTCTTCCTCGTGGCTCGTTCTTTAAGTCGAAATTTCCATCACGAAAGCGTTTAAACCAAAATCGCACGGTGCGTTCATTAGTAGACCCCTCTCCAAACGCAGCATTGATATTGCGGGCTGTTTCTGCCGCGTTAGTTCCGCGTCGGAACTCGTATTCAAAAATAACTCGAATTTTCGCAGTATCCATCTTTCTTGTCTAAATTGAATAACAAAAACAATTGAAAGTCGATATTCAAATGTTTTACATTTTTTAAAAAAAGAACATCATAGAAACCATTTAAAAAAAGTTTCATTCGAAAACCTCAAACCATGAAGATTCTATGTCAATTCAAAGAACCTATTGCAATAAAACGGCAATTTCATACTTTAACCCCTATTATTATACTGCTTGTAAGGCCACTATGACTAGTGATCACTTGCCATATCAGATATGTGACGAAATGAAGGTCTGTTTTGAAAAATATAGTAAATAGAATGAAAGTGAAAAGGCAGTGTTTTACCTATTTACTACACCGAACTATACCAGGAGATCGCATGTATTATCCATGTGACGTAATACAATACAACAACTAGAAGTAATTAATAATTTAATTATATGTGTGCAACAATCTGAACAGTTATCCATAAATTGGGTGATTACGTGTAAGCCATGATTTAAAAACAATGTTTTAATAAAAAAGTTTTTTATCATATAGGAATCTTGCGTTTATAATTTGATTTCTAAAACTCGTATTTACGTGAGATGTGAGCATTCAATTAGTCTAAACTCCGATATAAAATATTGTGAGACTAATTTCCTGTTTCTAAAGGTTTAGAAACCAGAATTTAAGCATTCCACCGGGCGCTACTACTAAACTACTAAACTACTTTCTTTTCTATTTAAAATCAATTTCAAATAAAAAAGAAAATGTTTACATGTTTTACATCACATTAAATCTGAATGCATAATAGGTATTTTTTAATGAAACTCACGTGCATGTAGGAGTTATATATTATAGTTGTATTGTTTGAGAAAGAAACATTGTCGCTGAAAATAAACAAAAACAGAACAGGCAAAAAATATTCATGTATAATAAACAAAACACAGAAAAAAGGCAGAAAATCACCTAGTTTATGTACCTATTTGTGTGTATTTTAAATACTACCTTCCACTAATATTTTATACTAAAAATACATGATAGGTTTGCTTTATTTTATGCTTGGTTATTGTTATTGTTACGCTAGTGAAGCGTTACAGTGGACTGGCAGGTAAAATTTTCCGATGGGTAGTCAGCTGTGTTGTTTTGAATTTCGACGAGGAACATTTATATTGAAGCGAAGATTTTAAGGAAATATTATTTTGTATTCTGTTCGTGCTACTTTTGCTACGTTCAAAAACTACTTATATATCTCATCGCGTTTAATTATTATCATTTTTTATAATAATTTATGTACGATACATAGAAAAGGTTTTTTTTTGACGTGACAACGTCTTATAAATTGGTTTGCCGGGTGACACTTCAAGAAACTGCGTTACGCTCCGCTCACGTTATGCGCTTACAATGAGAGCGAGTGAGAGGCACGCGTCCCTTCCACTCGGGCATGGTTAGCCCGCCTAAGAGCGAGAGAGACAGACATAAAAAGTGGAAGGGACGCGTGCCTATAAATTAATGTTTTAAATATAATTCTTTGTATAAATAAATGTTTTAAATTGTTACTATTATTTCATCCTTCTTCCTACTATACGAATGAATATTCACATTAAAATTATTTTACCACTCAAAGTCGTTGTCACGTAAAACTTTCGCCCGTATACCGACTTTACAGGCAACCAACCAGTTTTTTAGTAAATAGGTAGGCGCATGGCCGCTGTCTCGCCTGACGGTAAACGACGATGCGATCTAGGATGTGATGCGCTGGCCTAGAAGATTCAATTGTCACTTAAAGACCCCTCGATTGTACTTATTTGCAACAAAACACAGATTAAGGCAAAAAGTTCCACGCCGTAATAATTAACTAAAAATTTAAAATTAATAAATAGCTTTAACATTCCGACCAGGATTCCACGGTTTCCTTGTGGATTGTTTAAGAGTTAATATAGTAGAATATAGTTCGTTTGTCTTGCTGTTTTATATTTGTTCATGACATGTTACGTACCTTAGATTTTTTTAATAATACGTGGTGTGATTACCTAACTGTAAGGGCAGTTAGCTATATTTATATAAAAAATACTTATTTACGGTTTTTTGCGCATCATCTATATTTGATCCTGACTCCTTTACAGGAAACGCAATCACAGGATGACTATATTAAATATAAATTATGCGCGAAAACCGTAAATGAGTTTCTTATTTAAATGTGTAATATGTTAGCAATATGTTCTGATTTTTTTGTTTGCAAGCTGTATCTTCTCTTGGTGAAAAAATAAATAAATATTGTACTTAGCAAACTACATTGTTTCAGACTGGACACACAGTTCGAGGTTTCGCCAGAGAAAATAGACACGCCACCCGGAGAGGGCGTCAAGAGAAAGTGACGAGTATTAACAGATGTGACAAATATATTATAATTTTAGTAATATTTAAAACAAGCGATTTAAATTTTCCACTGCAGATTCGCAAGCCTGGATTTTATTAAATACTTTGCTTGATAAGTACCTATACGAGCATTGATAAATAGTTTGTAGTAATAAAAAAAAAATTTTAATTGTATGCGATAGAATTGCTTCTGCGTAAAACATTCATAATTGTCTCTTTAATGTTGGTGTCTTGTTATCAGATGGCAAAAATGTGATGAAAACCCTATAAAATTGTGGTTACTGGGTCTTTTGAAATAAAAGCACATCTGAAACAAGGTTGATTATAAATTCACACGGATGTATGCTTTATTGTGTTTGCAACAAAGTGCTTATTAAAATATGTACAAGTAGCTAAAATAACAGCTAACTTTACAATTATTTATTATTTTATGCGTAATAAATAGTTGTCAAATCAGCGCCTGTGGCTTTTGCACTCACAGAGTATGCGAATTGTTGTAATTGCTATTTTAATTAATCAGGTGTTATGATTTCAGTTTTCACTGGTTATGTAAAGTTATTTAGTTTTAATTATTCATTGCTGTATTCATTTGACAATCGAGAATCATGATAAATATATTTTAATTATGTCTTATATTTGTTTCTAGCATAATAAACTACGCTAGTGTTGGAATTTTTGTAAATACAATAGGTATATATAAAGTAGGTTGCAGGAATGATAAACGATTTGAGTTTGTTACTGTTGTTTTGTCTATTTTTGGACTCAATCAGGTTTTAGGTGTGTAAAGGCGACACCACAATAATCCATCTTTTCGTCGCAACAAGAGGGGCGTTAGGTGGTCAGTCCAAACAGACTGACGGACGATTCATCTTTCTGAGGGGTGGGACGGAACGGCTGATGTCAGCGGGCATTGTATCTGGGTTCATACCGAGAGGGGCGGTCGCGGTCACCAAGCGACCAACGCGGCGGCGGCGGCTGAACAAACAACGGCGCTTTTAATGTTGTTTAATGAATCAACATTATTAATAAACTTTGGAGAGGGATGGCATTCGGTTACACATTTCACTGCCTTACACAGAGGACATGTTTATTGCATCACGGAAAATTACATATGACCTCGTTAGCCCCCGCTGGCATGAAAGGGCAAAGTGACTTGAACTCAGAAAATGGGTTAGGTAGGTAAAGACTATTATATACTTATACGGAGGATTGAAGATATCATTTTGGTTGGTATATCAACATTCTTTCCTCGGTTGAGAGAACGATAATCCGATATTAATCCGCCGTATTCAAAAAATATGCTTTCTGGTTTGTTGAGCTAATAGAAAATATAAGTATAACTTAAGTTAGTGGTGGGATTGTCAAATTAAGGACGAATTAGAAAAAGAGAAAATATTCAAATAAAGCCACTTATAAAAGTGGCTATATTAAATGAGCGGTAGGTTAAAAAGTGTTAGAACAGAATAACCCAATTAATATAATATTGCTTGGGATTAGTTGGAATAGCTTACGGACATATCGGTCTAATGGGCGAGAAAAGTCTAGCCTATGTAGTATATAAAAAAAAAATTTCGTATTATATAATTTATATTTAATCCTGACGTTTACGACTCCTTTACAGGTCGATCCCCTTGTCCGAGTTTCTTTCGCCAGTTTTTCTCGAAGGGGCCTCCCAATTTCCCAACTCGGATTTCGGATTCAGTAGTGTACTGTGTAAAATGCAAAATTAAAAAACTTGATTAACATAAAACATTTCACAGTTAGGAACGTGCCCGATTAAAATATTGTGAAGGCAGTAGAAAATACGGCGACCATTGCTTTTGTCATCCTGTGATCACGACTCCTGTAAAGGAGTTGATACCTCAGGATTAAATATAAAATAAATTATGCGCAAAATCCGTAAAAAAGTTGTTTTATTTAAACGTGTAAAGCGCGGAGAGGTGTAAAAACTATCTAGTCTTTATTTATTTATTTATTTATTTATTTATTTATGGCACAGTTACAAGATACAAACTAAGACATGGAAACTATTACAGCAAAATATAAAAACATTAATTTGTACCCCTATTACAACTGCGCACATGCGATTAGAATTTAACTCTTTATTTGGGTATTAAATCCAAAATTGAGAAAGCAAAGACATTAAATCAATAGTTTACATAACGATATTTAAACATAATGTTTTTTTCGTGCGAGTACTCCCAAATTATCTCTGATTATATTCACAAATGTCTTGGGGCTCAGGTGGAATATATCCAGCTCTTTACTAAGTAAATTATACAATTTGCAAGAACGTATGATAGGGTTATTAACTGAAACATTGTTTTTAGCTGGAGGCTCAACAAACAAACATTGTTTACGATCCGATCTACGAGGGACTTTTAGTGAAACATGGCTTAAAATACCAGCATCCATCTTTGAGTTAACAACTTTATACAGCACTAAAAGATCGCTGATTTGACGTCTTGAGTAAAGTGATTCTAAATTAAATCTATCAAGTCTTTCTGAATAAGTAGATAAACTATTCTTTAGGCCCAACTTTGAAGTGATGCCACGAATAAATCGCTTCTGAACTGCCTCGATCCTATCAATGTGATTTGAATAATACGGTGCCCATACAACACTGCAATATTCTAGTAAACTTCTCACCAAGGTTGTATAGAGAATTATCCCAGTACGAGTTTGTTTGAATGGCTTTGAAATGCGATAGATGAAACCCATCATACGCTTTGCCCTTGAGATCACCGAATCATAATGTACTCTAAAGGATAACTTCGAGTCAAACCATACTCCCAGGTCACAAACTGCATCAGAGCGATTTAACGAGATTCCGTGTATCGAATAAGACGACTTGATGTATTTTTTTTTCCTTGTAAAAGTGATGAGCTTGCATTTTTCTACATTAAGGGACATACTATTTTTCTCACACCATCGTGTCAAGGAATCAATATCACACTGCAATGCGACGCAGTCATCTATTGATTGGATGTTACAATATATTTTGATATCATCTGCAAAAGCCAAACACTCACATTTGAGCCTATTCAGAAGGTCGTTAATGAATATCAGAAAGAGTAAGGGCCCTAGGTTTGAACCCTGTGGAACGCCGGAGTTCGCAATAAATGGAAGCGATTCATAGCCGTTCAGCGTGACAATCTGTGTGCGATTCAATAAATAAGACCTTAGCCAACGCAAGAGAGAACCATGTATACCCAAATGCTCAGCCTTAAAACAAAGAATCGTGTGATCAACGCGATCGAATGCCTTTGAAAAATCTGTGTATATTGAGTCCACTTGACCTCGTCTATCAAATGCGGAACATAAATAGTTCATATAATTTAGAAGGTTGGTGGTCGTAGATCTTGAATTAACAAATCCATGCTGGTGGGGACTGATAACAGCCCTCAGGTGTGAGTAGATATACTTGTAAACAAGGCCTTCAAATAGCTTAGCAAAACAATTAAGTATACTTATTGGTCGATAATTACACACCCTTTTTTTGTCGCCTGTCTTGTATATGGGTACGATTTTAGCCAATTTCCACATTGAAGGGAAATTACCACTTCTCAATGATTCGTTAAAAATTATACTCAGTGGTTCTACCAACGCTTCGGAACATCGTTTAACAAAGATCGGTGGTATCCCGTCAGGCCCAGCCCCTTTTGCAATTTCTATAGATTCAAGGCTAGACTTGATGAACTTTTCTGGAATGTGGATTGATGATAAGGTCACATTTGACTGTTCAAAATCCGGTGATTACGATGAAGAGTCTGCACTTGTATACACTGATGAAAAAAATTTTGCAAAAAGGTTGACAATATCTTGACCACAGTCAGCGGCGTGTTCATTATAATACATATGTTTAGGATAGTCATTAGTTACACTTTTTGCCTTCGTGTATCGCCAGAAAGATTTTATATCAGTAGCCATGTTCTCTTCCAGTCACAATATGTATAAATTAAAATGATTATGCGCTTTTACTTTGCATCTACTGCGTAGTATATCAAAAGTATCATAATCTCTCGGGTTTCCAAACTTTTTATATTTTTTGTGAAAGCGGTCTTTTTCTTTGAACATTTTAATTAAACTACTACTGAACCATACTGGAAATTTGAGTTTTCCAGTTCTACTTTTAGGTGTATGTTTTTCAATTGTCTCCCAGAGAATATTATAGAACCTGAGAAGAAAATCATCACACGGTAAATCTTTATATTTTTCCCAATCAATTTCTTTTAGCTCGGCTATACAGGACTCATAATTGGTTTTATGGAATAAGTACCTTGGTGTCGCTACTTGCTCAAGTGTATGCTATTTTTTATTCGAAATCGTTACTTCCAATGCTGGATGGTGTAAGTCTATGCGACTTAATTCTACACATCTGGTGACAGAGCATGATAGTCCCACACTTGCTAATACAAGGTCTAATATTCTTTCGTTTTGGTTAGTTACATAGTTTAGTTGAGACAAATCAGTACTCGTCAAAAACCCATTTAAAGATACTGATTTCAAATCGATAAACTTATGCGGCAGTCCTGTTGTTGTGTTCCAGCCTATATCACCCAAATTGAAGTCACCCAAGATAAGATGTTTATCGTCAGAATTTGATGATATTACACCTTCGCACTGATTTAAAAAATCGGTATAGTCCCCCATTGATAAATAAGACGGTAAATAAATAGCACAAATGTTCAACCAGGCATCATGCAATCTAATACGTACCCACAAGTCTTCCACTATTGTTTCCCAGTCAGGTCTGTGTTCAGACATAATGCTTTTCTTTATTGCTTTGAGAACACCGCCGCCATGTTTTTTTCCATACTTGAGTAAGAACTTATCTGCACGGTCCCTGCGATAAACTATGTAACGCTCATCAACTAATTCTGCACTGCTAACTGATTCATCAAGCCATGTTTCACTAAGACATACAACATCATAATTACAACATAAAATAGATTGATAGATATTTAACAACTTAGATTTAACTCCACGTACATTTTGGTAATAAATCGATAGTGAATTCAAGGAACCAAATTTCAAGGTAAAACTGACATAAAATTATTACATTAGGAAAGAAGTGATATAGATACTATCTTACTCTAGAGAAGAAACCGTCTGCAGGTTTTTGATATGTATGAAGCGAGAATTTTCATCCTTACGTACAAATATTTGACCATTTCTTACCCATGTAAATTTATAACCGAGTTCACGGGATTTGATACGGGCAGCAGCATGTAAGGCTTTATTTGCTGGGGATAGGTGTTCACAGACATAAATGTTAGACAACTGACCCGCGATACCAAGATGTGATGAGTTAAGTTTCTCATTAGGGTGCGCTTTGTTATATTTTTGAACCGCTGAATACACCTCGTCACGGCATCGACTACTTCGCAGCTTTACAATAATTACACGCGGCCGCTGTCCCGTCTTATTCATCGTTGCAACACGTGTACATTTTAATATATCTTCATCGGTCAACTTAGCTGAAACAACTTGTGCAATCTGTTTGACGACAGTAATAACATTCTCCGACTTAAACTCAGGAACTCCTTGGATTTCTAAATTTGAATCTCTCATATATTGTTCCATTACATTCAATCGATCTGAGAGACTGGTCACAGTCTCACGTAGCTGTGTACATTCGAGTTTTAGCTCCTTGTTTTCATTCATAATTTTGCGCATATTTCCTTAAAGTCCTCATACTGGGCACTCATGAACTTAACTGACTCATTTAACTCATCTAGTTGTATTTTAATGGGATTGAAATTAGTCTCAAATAATGGCTTCAGTAACGAAGGAAGTCCTGTACGCATAGCTGCACACACTTCTCTCCTGATAATTGCAGATATATCGCTACCATCAGTCAATTCGAGCGTTTCATTGTCAGAGTTTTGAATTGGGCTTTTAGACTCCGGCTTACAGTCATTTTTGATACGGCTGCGAAGCGATGATCTCAGAGTTATATTCGCATCTTGTAATTCATGATTGCGTTCCATAGTAATAGGGTTCCCGGATGCAGCTTTAGTTAGATGACTTATATTACACAGAGCTCGTTCTTGCACCGGAGTGTTTGTGTTATCCTTTTTTGGTAGTTTTGTACGGCATTCCGGGCATTTCCAGTTACCTTTCGCCTGTGTATTCATGTCGTGAAACTGTTTAGACGTAACACTGGAACATACCAGATCATACTTTTTTTTACAATGTGGGCACTCTAAGAATTCCTTATTTTTAATTGCACCTCTGCAGCCAGCATATATTTTATTTTTCGAAGGAGACATTATTAATAAAAATCCGCTTATTAAACAATAAAAAAAAATATTTTGAAAAAAAAAAGTCTTGATCTGTGAGGTTTGAACTGTGACGCTCTCGGCGATCCGTCAATCACAAGATGACTATGCGAACCGCTGTGCCAGACGAGCGATAACTTGTGTGGCAAAATAATGATACAGTATGTTGTGCGTTACATTAGTGCATTGAAGATCATCTTATTATTATTATTATTAACGTAACCGAGTGACAGATACAATATAGTCTTCAATTCGTATTATTATCGACGATTTAAACACAACAACACTTCACACTGCAGCCACGTATTCCACGATAATATGATGTTTTTCTTTCTTATTATGATGGTATAAAAATTGAGGTTGATTAATGAAGGATTATTTCACTTTTCTAATAAAAACATTGGAGCACTTCAATTCGTGTCTTCACTTTTTCGCGACCACCCACATACTACTTTACTACTACTTACTTCCACGCTAGGTCTTGTTAAGGCCTAGCGTGGAAGTAGGTACTTTTATGATTTTTTTTCGTTAGTTTTTACTTTCTTCGTAGGTACATGTTATGTTTCGATAGGAAATTCTGAATAAAAGGCAATAAAAACAAAAGTAGTGAATATTTGAAAAAAATAAAGTATTAATTGTGCGAAACCAAGAACTTTAAAACGTGTGATTTTCATTTGACATCGACTTATGAGTGTTGCCACTGCTGGGAACAGGCTAAAGACTATATAACCTACTTATAGTCTTTGGCCTGTGCCCAGGTTTAGTACTCCGTGGCACAGGCCTTCCCTGTGGGTGAAGACACCGAAGGGCGTATTGGCCTTGGCTCATCCACACGGGACTAGTGTGGATTATTGGGTGCAAACTACAGCATATACCTTCCAAAACACAAAGAAGCTCAATAAATCGGTGCAGATGACACTAATGAAAAAAAAATTGGGTCACCCATCCGCTCATAAAGAACTTGCTTAACCTACGCAATCCTAGACCGAAACCATTAAACACAATTTTCAATATCATACATTTACAGATTTTCATTTTCCACCCTTTTAACTCTCATCAGACCATATTCATACGAGGTTAAGGGCCTGACCTCTTTTCAGGACATCTATTTGGTCCCAGAATGTTGGCCTTAGTCTGCCAATATACTATATTTTAAATGCCTCAACATCCCATTCCTTATCTTCTTCCACACCACACTGCTTTATTATCACATGATTTCAATATTAATAAACATTAAATAAAACACTAACTGGATTTTGTGCGTAGATATACCCCATTCCAATTAAGATACGTAGTAACAGTAAATATATTATAATATTTAAGGTTTCGCGCTAACAACCCGTGAATATTTATTAAGTAATGTGGCTACGACCGCCCCACAAGGGAGCCCTTACAGAGGAAGATGCTTTGTTCCATTTCCGCCTGAGGTAGTAATTTTCCCAAAAATCCCTTTTATTTTCATAACGTTGGGCCATGTTGCCCCGGGGCGAAAGGGTGTTCGAATGCCCAGGGCCTCGGTTAAATACGGTTTTGCGTTGGCAAACCTATTCGAGTTAAAATTTTGTTATAACTTAAGATCTTTATTGTCTGCGATAGCTATCTTTTCTACTGCATTCATGGTCCCGAATTCGAAATCTGTTAAGCATATGACGCTTATGTGATGAGCTTAAGATTTTGTTCTACTAATGCTTATTCATAAAGTACATAGTCTGCTTAATTTGAAACTAAACAATGCTGTAAAATGTCCATTTATTATTTAGTTATATAAAAAAAGCTCAAGCAAAAACAAATGCGATGTCAATAATCAATGAATGTTTTTATTAGACGAGTGTTTGGTGCATCGTTATCCTGCATTTCGTAACGACGATTCTGGGTTCGAGTCCCGGAAGGGGCAGATTAGTGTGATGAATAAGAACATTTGTACCTAAATGTATGTCTATCCGTTACCCAAGTATTCATAACACAAGCCTTATAGTGCTTAGTTTGGGCTATGCTAATTGGTGCGAATGTAAGAAACATTATTATTCTTCGTAATTTTACGACTAAGTTAAGCAGTTAAGATGTAATGTTTTAGTTTCAAAATCCACTCCGATTGGTAAAATGTGAAGCGTAATATGTGGCACCAAATGCTCCGACCGCATTATATTAAATTTTTTTCTTATTAGTGTTCATGTATGCGCATAATCATGCAAATGGCGAGTGCGGTATCGCACTTTTACGTTTTACGAGTGATGTGAGTGGCGCGCATGTCAATGGGTTCGAACCAGCAGCGCCGCGGAAATCTCACAAGAAGGCCTTTCTTGATATACCATTAAATTAAGTTGACGAAGACGATGCGTTGTGCCTCTCCTGTAGGAACGAACAAAACGGAAAATTCACTGTTTAACTACTGATTACTGCCTAGTTACTGCGTGTTATGCAGCTCTACGGTAGAATTACTGATTTTTTTTTATAATTAGTGCTACTATTAGCAAATAAGTCAAGGAAGAACCATTTATTTGTTCTCAAACACACAACAATAAAAGATGTATGTATACAAAATAAAAAGAATAACAAGTATAAAAGAAAAAACAATAAAGGTTTCTATTATAATTAACATACAAAATAATATATAGTAATGGAAAACGGGTGTTCACAAGGCTCGGTAGCCCAATTGGGAGAGCAATGGACCGGACTTCCAAAGGTTGTGGGTTCGATTCCCGCCTGAGAATTCACTTCTGAGCCGAGTCGATTTTTTCCAGTAGTATTTTTCCATTCAAATAATTTATCTTATAAAATATGGTGTGTTTGAGCCCAACAGTAACATTAGTAGGACTCTCTATGGAATGGCAAATAGGACTTTTTTGTCACTCGTACTACCTTTTTATATGTATCAGAATGAAAGAACTTTCGTTTAATAAAGTTCTTATTTATGGAATGTGTTATCAAAGATGCCATTCGTTTAATAGTCAGGTTAGTCATCAGGAAACATATCAAAAACATTAAAGTTTGTAAACTTTTCTAGTAATAATCTGTTTTTAAAACATAACCATGTACAGTCATTATAAAGTTTAACACTTCGTCATTTTGAAATAGCCAGAGAAAATTCCTTTACCTGTTATTCCTCTGTGTTTTTTCAATAATAATAAGTGGAAGTGAGACTAAAGAATCCCACTAGTTCTACTGTTGACTAACACAGTAAATAGTAACACAAATAAGAAAGAAATTTCAAGTTCTATCGTAGATTTAATGGAATTGCTTCGTAAAATAGAATAATAACAAGAAATGCTTAGTACCCATTAAATAGTAGATACTAGGAAATCCTCAAAGCTCAATGTATACTAAAAATATGCGACAGCTAAATGCTAACCAAGGTATAAAAAAGCCTTTACTTGAGCTAAAAGTGGCTACAACTTGGAACTTTGTTATAAATTGTATTGTTTCTAAATTACAACCTTCAATATTATTTAAATTATTGTAATTGTTTCAAGTTTCAGAATAAATCTTCTATTCTTCGTTACTTGGACTTTGGACACAGCCTAGTATTTTTCACTATCATTTTCAAATTTGTTTAAGGGGTATATGTCAAATTTTCTTATTTAACAAAGGCAAAGTATTTCAAAATTTTATTGAAAAAAAGTGTGAAAGGTAAATAAGTGAGCAATAAAACGTAATGTTACCGATTACATGAGCAGTGTTCTCATGACACCACGTACGTGTTTGTTCCGGAAATCTGTGGGAGTGGTTGCGCCCTTTTGTTGTCGCATAACTTATTCACAAATGGCGCGGCGCGTAATTAGAACGCGCCCAGAGCTCTCCCATATTTCTATTCATGAGTGGTGCCCTCCCCCTTGCTGCGGTCACCCGGAGCCTCATTATCACGCAACCCTTCCTTGAAATGCATTAAGTTCGCTCTAATTTGTGTCTCGTGTCGCAACTTGAGTTGTGCGTCGAACTCACACCGCGATTGTTTGGCATTGTTTTGTAAGCAAAACTGCGCAGAGCCCCTTGACTAATGGATTTTAGAGTAATTATGAAATCTGTTTTTATCCTTAGGAAGGCTCCGCCCAATACCAGCTCCACGCTTGAGTCCATTGAGAGGATGGCCAAGTCTTATCGGCAATGACGATCTTTTTCATAAAAAGCTTAAAAGTCTTGAGCATAGACGAAAGATAGCTAAGCCATTAGTGCAGCAGAGTTGCACAACCTTGTTCCGCCGTCCCCATTTTTTCATCGGGAAACCAGACCTACAAATAGGCGTCATTATATGGTTGATATACCAAAGAGTCACACTAAGCGTTTTGGTTCCAATTTTGTGATACGTACCGCTTAGGAGTGGAACTCTTTGCCTTAATCTGTGTTTCCTGACAAATACAATTTAGAGGTCCTCAAGTCACGAGTGAATAGGTATCTTCTTGGCAGACGCGACACATCCTAGATCGCACCGTCGCTTATCATCAGGCGAGATAGTGGTCAAGCGCCTGCCTATTTAGTATATAACAAGAGAGATTACACCGAGTATAAGTTCACTGATCAAGGAAACTTGTCACGATATGTGACAATAATAATAGCATTTATTAAAGATGGAAAGTATACTATAATTTTTAATATTATTATATATTTCGATGCTCCACTATTTTTTATTCCTTTGGATGTTTGTAACGAATAACATTTAATATTAACATTTGATATTATATACACAATATATCTATTAAAATAAATAAATGCCGCAGTGAGATTGTGGACTGTATCAATATTTTTTAATACCTAATTAAACTCTGTTGTTTTACTTGACAATATTAAAACATACCTATTATTTCTTAATTTTGAGACTTAGGGGACGGGAAATTTGATATCAGTTTAACCAATTCTAAGGACCCGTCAAGTGTAGTGTGCCCTTCCGGCAGCAGGTGTGTTTACAAAATCGATTGTGACTGTGGTCTCTCCTATATCTGGCAAACAGAGAGACGTACAGGGACGCGCGTTAAAGAACATGTAGCCAACATAAACATATGACACTTCATTAAATATAATGGATATGATCGTTGATTAACAAGATAATAACTTTATGACCTATTATAGCACAAATTTATTAATTAATTATTTTAAATTAGTCACGAGCTCGTGACATCTACTATAATATTTGAATAATCTGACATTCACATATTTTGAAACTGTATACCTACTTATTTCTGACTTTTTGTTTTATTGATGTTTTATTTAACTATTTTTTTATAATCTTATAAGCATAACAGTAATGTATACCTTATAAAAGGTGAAAATGTAGTGACATTTTTAACTTCATAACAATCTTTGTACAATAATAAAGATAGAAAGCCACGCCAGCCACGCACACTGTCATGAGTAAAAGCGAGACATAAGGCCACGCATATTGAGGTAGGGAGGCAGCTGGCTCCTATATATGTATATCGGGTAAGGCTCTCGTGTAACGGTAAAATCTGACGCTTAGCACGGACAGAGTGGCCCTGCGTCGGCGCCTATATGCGAGCGGTCCGAACGTCCGTACAGCAGCTTCGCTTCAAGACATTTGAACTAGAAGTATTAATCACATTGCCCGATCATCATGTAGCAACATATTCATAATGCCCGGCCAATGTGATAAATAGGTGAGTTTAGATAGTAATTAATCACTTAGCCCGATATGGCTGGGCATTATTCATACTGCCCGCATTAATCACTATATATGTTATCTATGTTTATTTTATTTTACCACGTTTTACTTAACTTCACTTGTCTGTCTGTTGGTTTGTCGTCAAAATTTGAGATCCTTATTTCGACCTCTTCCTCTTATCCGATTTGGCTGAAATTTTGTATACAGGCTTGTTTCACCTATCAATTTCAGTTTTACATCCTAAAACCACTTAATTAGGCTTTAATTAAATTAACCTCCACGTGGTGTGTCTGGATATTTGATATATATCTATATATTGAAGAACTAAGTAGGGACAATACAGATAATTTAAAACTAAAAAGAGTTAAATAAATACTTTATAAAAAAAAACTTTTAAAAAACCACGTTTTACTATGGGTTATAGATGTACTAAAAAGGAGAAAATAAATTTTTACAAATGGACTAAAAAGATAAAAATAATTTTTTGGTAATAATGAAAATTTACGATACAAATATTCTAAAATTTGTTGAATATTATGTATTGTTCTGAACATTCATACGCAGAATTTGAAAATATTCCAAAAAATTAAAACATGGTGCGCATTATACTTGAAAAACTATTCAATGCCATCCACAGCATTACTATTGCATTGGTTTGGTTAGGAAGGGATTTAGGAAAGATAATGAAAATATTAATATAATATCAATAACGCTGTTGATCTAAATTACGCACCACGTTTTAATTTTTTGGAAATTTTCAAATTCTGCGTATGAATGTTCAGAACACTACATAATATTCAACAAATTTTAGAATATTTGTATCGTAAATTTTCATTATTACCAAAAATTTCTTTTTATCTTTTTAGTCCATTTGTAAAAAATTATTTTCTCCTTTTTAGTACATCTATAACCCGTAGTAAAACGTGGTTTTTTAAGTTTTTTTTTTCTTTTGTTGTGTGGTAAGTTATTTGTGTGTGTTTTATATATTCTTAATTGTATTATATATTATATCTACGTCTATATTTTATTTCTTTTTGTTTAGAATAAAAGTACGATGAAGGTCGATCCCATTGTCAGAGTTTCTTTCGCAAGTTCTTCTTGTGAGGGTGCTTATCTGGTAACTGCAGGTAGACTCAGTTTACAGTAATCGTAGACATAATAAAACCAAATAAAATACAAAATAAAACAATTAGGAACGTGCCCGACAACAATATTGCAAGGTACTAAGTGGCACATGTATGACGACCATTACCGTAGCGGTCCTGTTATAACGGCTTCTGTGAAGGAGTCGAAACGTCAATATTAAATATGAAAAATAAAATAAAATTCGCAACTTATCTGGCCTGACGGAACCGGGTTATTGTTGAAATTATACTTATATTTAATTGGATTTAGCTTACGGGTATATATAACACACTTGGTTACATTTACAGTAATTTTATTTTTAATGTAACACCTATGAAGACTGTCCAGATCAGATTGTAAAGATTCGCAGTCATGGTAGTCCTTGATGCGAAGAAAAAAAATTTAGACTCTTAAAGCGAGTGTTATATATCTTTTGGTTTAAAGTAAGTATTGATGGAGACCAGCTTAAGGATATACCCAATCTTGTCAGTGACTCCCTTAGTATAGGGAAGGACAGCAGGTTGACGGTCTACTGTGACTGGTTCGATGCGGCCTCTGTGACGTAGTCTTGGTACTCGCAACTTGTTATCTTGTAGACGTTTGACATGCTGAAGCTCACAGATGCCGCGAGCACTCTGAAACAAAGATTTCCCTACAGTCGCCAACTGTATAGGATGGTGATGAGAGTCACCATTTAGGTATCTATCTGCATTGTTGGTTTACTATACTTGTATAAGTAAGGAATTGATTCAGATTCCTGCTGATTTGAGTATCTAGGAGGACCATTTTTTTTATTTAGAATGGGTTTGCTCTTTATCCCAATCAAGCCCAGAGGCCAAGACAGAATCCTGGATGGAACCAGCTGTTATAAGTACTAGTGTGCGCATTAGGAAAGATGTTGAGAAGCGCTTGGTGTGACAGGTAGCAATAGCTACCAAGAAAGGGTGGTAGCCCTCAGTGCGTCTGGATGTCCGATGGTAAAAGGGCGATGGCGGTTTGAGCACATACGGCTTAGGAGCACACGCTCCAAAGTATATTCTGTAGAAGACCGATAGACAGGCAAATTTACGGAGGTGAGTTAATGTGTGAAGTTTGCTCTTCACCAATTTGCTGTTACCTTTGAGCCTCTCAGTTCGACGCCGAATTATGTCTCTGAATCCATAATAAATTGTATGCTAGGATGTATGGAGTTGAGGTTACTTCCACCACCCTGGCTTTCTGACCTACCACTATCCATACTATATCATATAATAAAAATAAATTCATACATAACAACGTACAGTACGTACGGTTAGGTACTCCATAGTCCAAAGCGAAGCAGCGCTCAAGTAGTTCTTCGGAATTGTAACAGATGCCACCACTTTCTATGCAAAATTTTTTGAATATTGTCCACGTGAGCCTGTTTTTAATTTATAAGTCAATGATTAAGACTATCACAGATGCTACAACTCGCGTCAAACAAAAAGACTTATATTAATTAAGCCAGTCCAAAACGGAATCACAAAATAAGCATTACCAAGGTAATTATTCATACAGGAATTAGTATCATACATACTTGTGCGTATGTACATAGATATGTGTGGTGTGTGTGCGGGTGTTTTTGAGAAACGAGTTGAACCTTTATGACATGGGATAAGTTAATTCTGAGACAATCAAATTCCCGACAAGTCAATTTAACTCTCGTTAAGGCTTTTTCACTCGTCCCTTATATATAACAGTTTGACTGTAGTTTTAATGATCTAAATAGTTTGAACTATTGTTTCGTGCAATAGTGCAATTGTGCAAGCTAGTATAACCATAAAACTACATAAAATGCTTAAAATTTCTTGACCAATATCAAATCGCTTCACTATACTGAATAAATTAAAAAGCAAACTGACTGAGCCTAAAAATAAATTCTTTCCACAAAGCGAGATGGAGAATATGCTGTCGGGACACTTGATTCCAAATTGATTCCGGGAATCGTCGCGGTCCTCCGGGAGCGCCACCCTTTGTGGGCGCTTTATCAATCTTGAAACGGGCTTTTTCTTCTAACGAGTCCGTTGGTCGCTTCCCAAGATAGGCCGCCTTTAGCCACGGTTTATTTTAAACAACCTATTTGTGACGAAATGTTGATAATTAGTTTCGAACGACAATTTTAAACGGGTATTTTGAAAATTTCCTTTGTAATTTCAAATAATTCTGCTTGAGAGCGAGCTTGTGGTGCGTTGTAAATAAGATGCCTGGTGTATCGTCGAGTTTTGTTCATTTATTATATAAAAACCCGGCCAAGTGCGAGGCGGACTCGTGTTCCGTACAAACTTTAAGTTAGGTTCATCACGGGAATTAAATATTACGTTTGTTGTATGCGTAAGGGGGATTCCCTTTAAATATTTATTTTATTTTAATGTAATTATTTATCTTTATTAATATAACTCAATATTGTGTGAATATTTTAAGCGTCTAACCGTTGCCGTTGTCAATATCGAGCAAAAACGAACAAAAAACACGTTTTTTGTATGGGAGCCCCCTTAAATATTTATTTTATTCCGCTTTTTAGTGTTTGCTGTTATAGCGGCAATAGAAATACATCATCTGTGAAAATTTCAACTGTCTAACTGCCACGGTTCATGAGATACAGTTTTATGACACGCGGACAGCGAAGTCTTAGTCAGAGGGGCCCGTTTTACCCTTTGGTTACGAAACTCTAAAAGTCAACTGTCCCAGGTGTCAGGCGGGACTGGAACTGGAACCCAAACCTCCACACTATCTGGACGAGCACTCTTGCAATTCAGTTCGACAGATATGCCGCATTTGTTATGGTGACGCCACTGCTATCTTAAAACGCCTCTCCATATTCTTGGTCCGATGGATATCTTAAGATTAATTCATAGAGTCCGAAAAACCTAAAATAATCTGAACTTACAAAGTTTTGAGTACCGGTGATCTGAAACAGTGTCCACCAAATTGGAGGGGCCGATAGGGCCGAATCAGGAAGGGTTCGAAAGGCCAAACGTCCGTCAGGGTCAAAGTTGGTTCGTGATGACACGGTCCCGCTCGACCCTGATGGAAATGGTGGTGGTGCATCCCAGGGGTTTTACCAGCTCCTCACGTACAAACCTATATAACTTTTGTAAATCTTTAATTGATTATAGCAGATTTGTGTTTTGTTAATATTTTCAGTATTATTGTTAATCTCATACAATCTGCCCCAGTGTGCGGCGTGCATTTGTCAATGAACACAGCTCTGTGGAAACAAAGGGCGGGTGGCTTTATCAAAATCTACGAAGGCGTTACAGGACGCCTTTAGATTGATTTATATTGGTATTCGCTTTGAGCGATATGAACACATTTGCTTCTGAATTTTCACGTGAATCCCCTTCACGTTTGTTCTTATGCGAAAGGAAATGTTATTTATTTTGGTTGTGTGTACTTTATCACAGTGAAATGTTTGATGAAAGTATATTGCAACAATGAACACTTACATGTTTTTGCTGCCATACCAGAGGAAAGATTTATTTATAGAATTTATATTTATTTCATACAATGAATCTTAATTTCGCGTCGAGACGTAATGAATTGAAACACTTTATCTATAGCGACGTTCGTTGATTTGATTTTATCAAATTCTGACGTAACGACACCTTTTCAGGAGCCCCCTTCCGGAGCCGGACGTAATAATGAATTCTTTACCAGTCTTCATCTCTTCTTTTGGGGATAAACGAAATTCATGTATGCGGTAAGATCGATAAGAAATTATAATATATAAATATAAATTTATTACTCGAAATATAAAATAAACATTCCTAACAAAGTTATAAAAGCACATATACACACACATTAGTTGGAAAGTGAGGAATGACGGTCGACGCCTTGATACACATTTAAATGAATCACGGCTCCTGTAAAGGTATAAAAATAAAGTATCCGTTAAAAAGTAGTTTTATTCAAAGGCGTATTAATTATCGATTTTTCTGATGGAATCGGGAAGGTCATTCCAGAGTGGAATAGCATGAACAGTAAAGGAATTCTCTATAAAGCCAGAATGAAAAAGGACAGTGGAGAGTGCTAATGAAATGATAGATCGAAGATAAACTATGAGATGATTAAGTACAACACAGTCAAATAGCAGAGTATGGAGAATATATCCTAATAATTAGGTAGAGTCATCACTACTCTGCAGTTTAAGCCTAGTACTTTGTGATTAAAATTTCCTTTTTAGGATGTATACCTGATGTACAGGTCTCTTTTCCCTCTCTTTTTGTTCCAGTATTGTTGCTCAGTCTGAACGCTTGTAACTTATCTTGACGACACCTTATAATTGACGTTGACTGTACCACTCGGCACAACTCTTGAATGTAATGTGGTATTCTAGATAAATAAAGCAATATATAATATGGTGAGGGCTTGCCATTCCCGTGAGTAAACATACATGGTAAAATGAGTAACTATTCCCTGAGAAACTACCGGCATTAAGTTATGGCCTCTCTTTAGTTTTATATAAAATTAACGAGATCATTAGATAATGATCTACAATTAATATAATATTCATATCATAATATTGTAAAAGGTTACTCTCGGACTTAAGGTGTTAGCGAACAACATCGTATGAATATAAAGCTAAATAATTTTAATGATAAATAATGTCCATATTTTGTTTTATATATATCATCATATATATAATATGATATCGTGTTCTTATACATAATTTTAATTTAAAAAAATATAAAGCGTTATAGACAATGGGCGGGCGGAGCACAGGCGGCCATTGTGAAAATGTCATCGGACAGTCGTTGTTGTAATTTTAAGGAAAGGAAAGGCAATAAAGGTATATTTCAGGAGCTGTACTGTGTTATTTTCCATAATCTATCAACATAAATGTAAAACATAAAGTGGTGGTGCAACCTATTTTATTTACATTCCAAAGGTGGGAAAAATTTTTAGCTTGAGGTTGCTGGTCAGGCCCCGAAGGTCCTCTTTGATCTTTGATCCCTTCATCCAACATTTAAAAAAAAACAGTTACTTGTTGACTTTGTTGTATTAACAATGTAATGAAACCATAACGCTACTATTATTGTCATAATGGGACAACATTTTGACGTGACAACGTCTTATAAATTGGTTTGCCGGGTGACACTTCAAGAAACTGCGTTACGCTCCGCTCACGTTATGCGCTTACAATGAGAGCGAGTGAGAGGCACGCGTCCCTTCCACTCGGGCATGGTTAGCCCGCCTAAGAGCGAGAGAGACAGACATAAAAAGTGGAAGGGACGCGTGCCTATAAATTAATGTTTTAAATATAATTCTTTGTATAAATAAATGTTTTAAATTGTTACTATTATTTCATCCTTCTTCCTACTATACGAATGAATATTCACATTAAAATTATTTTACCACTCAAAGTCGTTGTCACGTAAAACTTTCGCCCGTATACCGACTTTACAGGCAACCAACCAGTTTTTTTTTTGGGGATACTGTATGGTGATGACGTGTGATATTGGCAATATCGTTACTTCTGTTAAAGCTGACGAGTTACTTGCGCTCGTACTACTTCTCGGATGGAGGACGCCCTGAATACGCGTGGTAGGTAAAAATATTGGTCGATTCAAAACAACTTATTTTTAAGTGCATTTGAATAAAGTTATTTTGATTTTCATAGCAAAATAAATACATATTAGTTTTACGGATATGTAGTTGCTGAGTACGAGCACCAGTACATCAATTTACCACAAACTGACATATTATATCATTTGATTTTTATCTTTATTTGATGGAGTTTAAGCTTAAAATCGAATGGCCAAACACATTCGGCACCGGTACGGATAATTTAATCATAAACGTAACTGCGCATTCATCGCTTTTACTGCCGGTAGCGTAATAAAATATTTCAATTTCGATCGGAAATTTATTTGTTATTCTTGTTTAGAGCCTGGGTTAATAGAAAACGGAGAAAATACATTTTAATAAAGTTCAGGGCGGAAGAATTCTTTGAAAATATCTGATATCCTTACTAATATTATAAATCGGAAAGTGAGTTTGTTTGTTTGTTTGTTTGTTTGTTTGTTCCGCTTTCACGCCGTAACTACTGAACAAAGTCCGAACTGATAAAAGTCCGGATTAAGTAATAGGGTACTTTTTATCCTGGAAAAAATTGATATTCCCGAGGAAAAACAAAAATATTGTTTGTTTGATGGATGGATTGTAGATGGCGCTGTGTGTCGTTTAAAACAAGGTAAAATATTGCAAACGAATATAAACATGTAAATTTAGAAGCTAAATGATACGATAATTAATCCCCGAAAATGAGGAATTCCCGAGGGATGACGTACAATTTGTTTTATTGTTTAAACTGTTTTTTTTACATCTACTTATATGTTGCAAACGAATATGAACATGTAAATTTTGAAGCTAAATGATACGAAAATGAATCCTCGAAAATGAGGAATTCTCGAGGGATGACGTACGATTTGTTTTATCGTCTAAATTGTTTTTTTTACATCTACTTATCCTGAAATCACTAAAGTCAGCGAATTAATAATTGGTATAAGTATTAGTTACGTTATTTAGTTCTTGAGGTATGCGTTAGATGGCGCTGGGTGTTTTTTACCACGTTTTTCTTATCTCACTTTTTTAAAACATGGTAACGATGTGTTTTTTAAAATACATAAGAAGTGGAATGATAGCTTACGCTATTTAGTTCTTGAGGTATGCGATAGATGGCGCTGGGTGTTTTTTAAAACATGGTAACGATGTGTTTTTTAAAATACGTAAGAAGTGGAATGATAGCTTACGCTATCGCTTTATACCGCAATATAACCGAATTCCACGCGGGCGAAGCCGCGGGCGGAAAGCTAGTTTATAATAATTATCAAAATATCCGATAAATATCTATCGATCTGACTTATTCTTGTTAATACTTTGTAATTTTAAAATAATTGAAATGAAAATAACTTTATACAATTATTTTGCATGCATTTAAAATAGGTAGTTTTGCATTGTCCAATATTTTTCCAGGACTTCTTTTAACTGACTAGAAGGGCGCAAGAATTCATCAACTTTAACAGAACTAAAGACATTTACAATATTAGTCCTGAAATTCGAGAACGTTTTTAATTATACACTAGCGGTCCGTCCCGGCTTCGCACGAGTGGACAAATTCTTTAAATTTTTTCTATTATTAAATATTTTTCCGTTAGCGCCATCTAGCGTCCGGTAGACGGCTACTACTTGCGGTTAACGCGTTGCTATGGTAACGCGTTTTTAATGAAAAAAGGGCGGACAGACAAACACACAAATAACTGTGATCTTAGATTATAGATTAGAATGGAATTCAAATAAAAAACATTAATAGTTTTTAATGCGGAGCGTTTAAGAGATCAAGCTCCATCAATCCTATGTTTTCGTAGAAACGAAACGATCCAACCATCGTCAACGTTTTGCAAAATATGCGGAAGATCAAAATTTTATATGTTTTTATAAAAATAATATAAACGGATAAATATCATGATATAATTCATGAAACCCTGGGCAGAATGCACCTGTAGTGTCGTTATATCACGATGTCAGCTGTCGCGCCGGTCACGTGCCGCTGTGATGGTGCACCGACGTGACGTCATCACATCCCATCTGCTGCGGCGACCACCAGGCGGCTCTCGTGACGGATAAATGCAGTTCAGTTATATTATCGTTTCAGACAAAGAATTTCATTGCTGGACGGAAAACAAAAATCTGAACTTTTCGGGATTCGAACCGAGCACGGTCGGTGCGAAAAGCAGGATCGTTATCGTTGCGCCAAACGGTCGTTCCTTTAAGATTGGAAGGGTTTTGTTACAATTACCACACATTTAGAAAGTTGTATTGTAATTGTGTTTTATAATAAGGTGCCACACCATGTAACGGAACTGCCTTTAGAGGAAATTAAAAAAGTTAAAAAACCCTAATGGGAAAGCTCTATTACAGAATTGTTGATTATTTGAAGGACAAAACTTTGCCTGAAGTAATATGCCTTATATAGTTCTAATAAATACTTTGTAAAGTAAAATTTCAAATTTATTTTACAGGCGCTAGAAAAGTTTAAGTAGTTTTAAAAATCTGTGACACATTAAAGGGACAAAAAAAGTCCTTGCCAAGTTTGTTGCGGCTTCTTCTCGGTACAAGGTCTCCCGTCGTAGGACTTATGAAGCCGTAGTTGACTTTCAATAAATGCATTGTAAACCATTTTATCTTTATCCTTACACAGCAGTAAAATACCATTTAGAAAACACTCCTAGCTATTTTGTGATCTACAGGAGGTTTCTTCATTCCTAAGAGTTGGTGACTGCAACTCGACTATTTTAAGCGTTTATTTCGCATCTAGAAAAGGGAATACTTTACGGGAGCTACTCAATACACAATAGTTTATTGTGTTCCATAGATAACGAGAAGGCGTTATATACTGCGTTATGGACTGTTGTAATAATATTATTTGATAAAGAAAACTTATAATTGCATGTGTACAAAAATATATTTGGTAACCAAGTCAATAAAGAGAAATGTCTATAGTGACACACAACATCATAAGAAGTTAGATTAACATGTAGTGTTACATATTTGCCAGCCAGTATACAACATGGACACAACAGACGAACGTCTCGATTTACGACATATAGTCAAAGAGACTGCTCGACGACATCGTCAACCGAGTGTCGTTCGTCTGTTCCCAGCTTTACATATACTTCACTTTACAACCGAATTATTTTATTTTTTTATTTAATTTTTTTAAAGGCACACAGACAATAAAATAAAAAAATAAACTAAAAACTATATAATGTTGCATGTCTGCCGAATTACAATTGCGCATCATTTTAGAAACTAAACCATTTAAATTGCATATATCATTTATACCATTCGGATTTGCGTGGTTGTTTCATTAGAAACATAATAATGCAGTGGCATTTATCATTCAATTCATCAAATCATCACGATTGTGATAAATTGTGCATTTGAGTTGCAATAGCGGAGGCTTTTATATTGTAAGGAGTGACGTGATACGAGATAACACCTACATGACTCATTCAGTAGTTCACAATTGCTTTATTATTATATGACGCAAATTACTATTATTTTCTCTTATTTAACATGTGTTACATAGAATGTATCATTAATAAGTAATGGCTGTTTATGTTAAATAGGAGTCTGAAACTTTTGAATGCCATAAAGTATGGTTAAATAGGTCTAAAGCGGTCTCACAGAAATTCGTCTCCAGCAAATAAACAATTCATCAATTATTATAATAGAAAAATACTAGAAAAAACCGACTCTGGTCACAAGTGAATTCTCAGGCGGGAATCAAATCCACATCCCAATTGAGCTATCGAGCCTTGTGAACACTCGTCGAAAATGCATAAAATATATATAAAAAAAAAATTATAAAACTAAATGGCTGTTTCATCTTAATCGATTGCTCAAACATTTGTAAAAATGTCAAAAAAAAAAAATCAAAATAACTTTATTTCATAGGCCCTTGCGGGCACTTAAAATCGTCAATTTTACAGAATCAAGATAATATTCTTTTATAATAAAGATAGCCCGTGCGCTAGCGGCAAGTACATGCGCGGAGTTGATGCCGCGCATGTAATCGCCACGAGCGACCCGATTCCGAACGTAGGGGCTAACATGAGAAGAATCGGGCAAGAAACTCATGTGCCAAAACTCTTATAAAATCGCCAAATGTCTTACAAATTGTGCATATTACAAAACGATTCAGAGAATGAGCAATTCATTTCTTTTAGGTCCACGCTGCCTTATCATTCAAAAAATCTTTAACACTATAATAAGCCTTTTTGCATAACTGAGTTTTAATTAAAAATTTAAATTTATTCATTGACAAGTCATGCATGTTACATGGCAGCGTGTTGTACATTCGTATACAACACCTGCAAAGGAGTTGCTTATTTTATGGAGCTTTTATGTTTCTGTATTTTATGTTTCTTTCGAATATGAGAGGATGTTCCTCTCATTGATGAAACAACGCTGGCCTACAGCGTAAAATCAGGAAGGTACTAGAAAATTTCGACTGGGAGAGCATTGGACCGGATTTCCAAAGGTTGTGGGTTCGTTTCCAGCCTGAGAATTCACTTGTGACCCGAGTCGATTTATTATAGTATTTTTTTATTATAATAATTTATCTTATAAGATCGCATTGAAAATGCATAAAATATATAAAAAATATAAAAAAAATCATCATTTTATTTGATTCAGTAGCTTTCATAAATATCGGACGTTTTAGTACCTCAAGCCACTCATCTACAGTGGTTAAAATTCATCAGTCTAGGTATTTCCGATCATAATCAGTTATTGTCATTGTCATTATTAATTATTATTATTATTAAAAACTGATACATGCAATAATAAAATTGTCTTAAAATAAGCCAAAACTTTTTTAAGTATAAAAATTGATCTTCGAGATATTTTTATAATTTCACTGTTTTGGCCTGCGCCTTACGAGTGAATTATTGTCAGTAAATATTCCTGTGACATAATTTACGTAGCTCAATTAGTAATAGACGCATTTTCCAAGTGGACCAACTAGAACAGTCTTGGAACGTTACCAATAACGTGACGAATTAGGAGAAAAATTACTGGCTGACTTGTCTTAAACATATAAGTTCGATAATAGGAGACAGTCCCGAATTTGAAGAATATATGGTTGCACTACAACATTGGCAAGTCGGCGTGATACATTTCTGGAGCTCCCGATCCCGATAAGGGATAAAGGATGTTTTGACGTGTACAAATATTTGTCGTCTCCAATCAAATGTCCTATTCCGGGATACGAACCCATTACGCTGTGAGCGATTTCTGCGAGTGAAACACGCGAAATACGTGTGTACTCAGCGAGTGTACTCGACGTGTCGGCTGCAGACTTTAGAAGCAACACTTCAGTCATCGTAGCACTCACTTAATACTATAAATCAAACCTATGGTTAAGTATTTGTTGTGAGAAACGAAATGCCCGATAACAGAAAGGAATTAACGGGGAAAGATTAAGTTTTTTATATATGTGAAATGAATATAATATACTGGAGACCATTTGTAGCAAAGAAAGAATATGCGTCTGTATTTCCGAGCACTTAAAACCCGTTCATTTTCAAAGCCAGGGTGAATAGGATACGGAGTATACGGAATCTTAGTGAGTTAATTAATTCCAGAGTAAAGGTGCGCTATATCACCCTTAAAATTTAATTTTTAAAATGTACAAAATTGTTATACTTTAATTATGAAAATTATCACAACCAAAGCTAAAACAATTTATGCGAATGAAATAAACAATTTATTATACATGAAAAGAATAAATGGGTTTTATATTTAATTCCAGTCGTTGTTGGCCGAATATAATCCACTTCAGAAGTAACTAATGCATAGTTACCGGCCCACAAACGCGGAATATGGCATATTAAATTACCCAAGAGAACCGCAGGCTATTTAATTAACCGTTGGCTTGCTCCAGGACATCGCGACGCTATTAGGCCGGCGACATACGCAACGGTACCTCTACTGATTTTAAATATTATTTATTTCAAAATTAAACAAAGATTGTTCTATGGGTACTAAATAACGCATAGAATATTTAAACTACCGTGACTCGGGAATAAACGTTTGTGCTCATTACATAAATATATACCCCTAACAGGATTCGAACCCGGGACCATTGGTAAGAAGGTAAGATCGCTACCGACGCACTAAGCGGCCATCGAATTTTGGGATGGTATGTCATACTGCCATACTTAGTTTATTTGTAATTGTTGGTGTGGACTGCAATAAATCACTCTATAATAATAATAATATTTCTTACATTCACACCAATTACCCTAGCCCAAAGTAAGCATTGAAAGGCTTGTGTTATGGATACGAGAATAACGTATAGACATAAGTATATAATACATAGATATGTAATATTCATAGGAATACATATAAATACCCATGATTCAGGCACAAATGGTCGTGTTCCGACCTGGTCCTTCCGGAACTCGTAACCAGGACTGTCGGTGCGAAAGGCAGGATCGCTACCGTTGCTATGCTACCATGCTACTACCGTAGTTACTATGCTACCATGGCAATTAAATTACCCTATTCAAGAAAATATTGCTGTCTGTATGTTAATTCATTCAAAAAGATTAGTGTGACCGTCATGAAGAACCAATTGGCCCGCCGCAGCCAAAATAAAAATAATACCTTTGAAGAACCTTTCGCTTTTGAAAGAAAATTATTTAGATGCGATAATAGCAGTCACAAATCGAAATCAAAGGAATAGCGTCATCAATCTATAATTTATGATCACAAATTTGTTGTTTGTCTGTCCGCTCTTTTTCCATTGTATATGCGTTACCATAGTGTAAACCGCAAGTAGTTCGTCTACCAGACGCTAGGTGGCGCTTACGGGAAAATATTTAATAATAGAAAAAAATTAAAGAATTTTTTTCCACCCGTGCGAAGCCGGGACGGGACGCTAGTAGCAGATTAAAAAACTATTTTACTAATTGTTTGTGTGTTGATGAAAATAAGAAAATGTAAAATGGTAGGTATAATTGAAAAGTTTGATAAGCTAACTTTGAATAAAACAACTTTTTGACGGATTTTGCGCATAATTTATTTCATATTTATTCCTGACGTTTTGACTCCCTCGCAGGAGCCGTGATAACTGGATGACTGAGACAATATTCGTCATATATTTTCTACTACCTTCACAATATTTAAATCGGACAGGTTCCTAACTGTAAAAATTTCTAAATAGATCAGATTGTTGGGTTTTTTTTCATGTAACCCTCCATCGAGACGCGTACGTTTCAACTCAACATGTGTGAGCAGCCTTAGGCCCTGCTCGACGTCCGCCGTGCAATATTGTTCCGGTTTCAATGTTTCAGACAAGGAATCAGTCCGGCTATCAATATTGCGCCCGGCAAGGGACTTCCCCGCTCGGACTCAAATAGGCAATTTGCGTTGCTACAACCATTTGGATGTTGGACAAATTCGGAGATGGAATGTTACCGGGGAAGGCGTTACAGATGAGCTATTCAGTTTATCCAAAGGGTTAGTGAAAATTAATTTGTTTTGTCTTGAAATTGCAATGTGGAAATTCGTTCATATAATTGTACTAGCTTTTACTGTAGACTAAGGGTTAAAAGTTGTATTTCTATCACCCTGGCACAGTAACTACTTTTTTCTGTATAAAAGGTATCCTTTGTACTTTTTGTACCCCTGGTAATATGTATGAAAAATTTCATAATGATCGATTGAGTTAAGGCGTGGAAGTGTAACAAACAAACTCACTTTCGTATTTACAATATTAGTTAGGACAATGAGGTTTTTAACGATATGATATACAGCCTATCATTTGCGCAATTACACGTTCTTACTATATACCCAATTTAATCGCATTTGGTCAACCCGTTTTTGATTTAGAGAAGGACATACAGATAGGCAGACAGACAGACAGACAAAAATGAAAAAAATATTAGAATTTGTATCAGTGAGACATAAACCGAATATTTATTATAAAAATTGTTCAAATAACTTAGTGTACAGACTAAGCTTACCGATTTATATAGTAGTATAGATTTATAAGATTTGTTTCAGCATATGAACACAACGTGTTTGATAGGACTATTAAATTTTTTGCACAAACATAAAAGATCGTATGATTTAACTATACGGGATTGATCGCACAAATGCAGACCTGTGGCACTGCATTTAGTGATCATTACATATTTCCATTGCATACCCATGTAATGCTTTTAGAACAATAGCTCGAATTTTGAGGTGGCTTTTATTGGTTGGGATGTTAGCTTTAACCCAAGCGACGTGGATCCACTCGTATTATAAACATTCAATGAATGACGAAGGGTTGACGAGACTATTGATAATTTATTAATCTCTCAAAAGAGTAAGATATTTTGACTAGTAAGAAGTAATTATTGAATGTGTACTCTGTTGTAAGAGGTAGTCTTTGACAGAATATCACAATATTAACTGTTAAGACTGTTTTCAATTAGTTTTATTTTTTGCATCATAGATGGCGCTGTGCTATTCTAACACACGATATGGTTTTGCATCTTGTATTAATAATTCATTTGGTCATTTGAATAAAACATCTTCACATATAATATCAAACTACTTGTGGATTTTTTTGCAACTTATACGAACTACAATTGTAGCAGTTTCAGAGTAGCCTATAAACATATACCTACCAAAGAGTATGTTATTTCTAATTAGGTACTCAAATGTCGATATTTGTTATATATTTTTGTTTTTTCCCACGTCTGTCTGTCTGTGCAGTTGGATTCTTGCAACTCAATTTTGAGGCACTTCCCGGCCACCTAGCGAGTTGAAACTTTCAGCGTAGCTCAGAACTCGATAACAATGCACGCTTAAACAACTTTCAACTTTCTAGGTGCACTTCCAGGTCAACTTTCGGCGACTTTCACTTTTGTATGGGGCTTATCCGATTGTTGCGTCACACATGGTTACTTCGTTGAGTTAATAATTAAAAAGAATAAAATAATAATACTAGATTTAAAAATCTAAACATCCCACGTTTGTCAGTGACCAAAAAAGAATAAAATAACCCGGCGAGGCCAAGCTAGGGGCCACTCAGAACGTGGGGGCGTATGTTACTTATGGAGATGTAATGAGATGTATGATATGCATAGATGTTGAGAGTATTTGGAAAGATGCGCCCCCACGTTTTGATCGGCCCCTCGCTTGGCCCCGCCGGGTTACTTTATTCTTTTTTGGTCACTGAAAAACGTGGGATGTATAGATTTTTAAATCTAGTATTATTATTTTATATGACTATTATTTTTATATAAAAATCGTTTTCTACATGGGCCCGACCAGGGATCGAACCCGGGACCTCGGAGTGGCGTTGCCATGAAAACCACGACCACGAAGGTGGTCAAAACAAGTCTAGCAGTTGAATACCAAAATAAAATATAATAACCATATAGCTGTTTGTTGGGTGCTTGAAAAGTGTTACATTCCATGTTTTAGATAGAATCTCACACCAAAAGATGGCGCTGGCGCAGCTTAAGAAACACTTGAGGCAATTCGACAGCAAATGTTGCTAACTAGATCACAGAGTATAATCTAATTTAAAACGGATATAGGTAGATTTAATACTAAGTAATATTAAATCCTAAAGTTTCGACTTATTTGCAGGAGCCGTGATCCTATGATGACTAGGGTAATGGTCGTCTTAATGTGCGCGGAAGTGTTAGAACTAATATAAATAATATCTATTTCTGCAATAATTTGGAACGCAAGATGGATGATCTGTTCAAGATTCCATTTGGAGGCGATGTTTAATTAATACGGATCATTATTGCCCGGTGCGGTCTGGCCGGGGCGGGGCGGGACCAATCGGGCGCAATTTGTCGAATAGCTGTACTGTGGGTTTCCGAATTATTCAATGGAAGTTTTCTGTGACTTTTCCAGCCATTTTTTCTTGTTTGGTCAGTAAATAATTGGAACGTATTTAATTAATTTATTTGTGGATACATATTTGTAGCATAATTAGTTGAATATAATTCTTGTGATGTTTTTCACTAACTTCGTGTATTTTTCATCCTGAGAATGAATAATAAAACAATGTTCGAGTGTTTCGCTCTATTTGCTATTGTTATTTAGTTGCAAATGTTTTTGCACCCTCGTTTTTCATTATCAGAATCTTTAAAGGGAACGAGTAATTTGTCTTAGGAGATTTGTCTTACCATATCTGTTGGTTTTAAATAACACAACGTTGGTTTCCAGTAGACTTAATTAACTTCTGATATTTCACCTGGGTGCATTGAGTCTACCAATTTGTATACTTTATACCCAGGTGATTAAAATGCACCTTTGTGTAGACATAATGCACCTAGGGCCCGAAAAATTGTTTAATTTCAATTACTTGATATAGTAACAAGCTATAAATCGAAATTTACCTATTTTATAACAATTAGTCTACTATTTAAAATTGTGTAACAGAGTTAAAAATAATTTTTTAGCTAATTATTTATAATTTGTCCACATTTTTTCCATATTTATTCATATTAAAGGCATATTATATAAACGTGAAGATTTTTTTATTATAATGGTCTTGATCCCAATCAAGTCTGGGGGCCAAGATGGGATTCACGATAGAACGAGCTAACCCAGAATGTACATATTCACCCTGGCTTTGAAAACGGATGGGTTATAAGTTCTCGGAAATACAGACGCAGGGAGGGAGCTCCGCTCCTTTGCTGTGCGCATTATAAAGGATATTAAGGATCGCTTGGTGCGATAGGTAGGAATGGCAACCATGAAAGGGTGGTAGCCCGCAGTGCGTCTGGATGTCCGATGGAGAAAAGGAGATGGCGGTATGAGCAAATGCAACTCCTGAGTTTACTCTCCAAAGTACGGTATGTTGAAGACAGACGGACAGGCAACTTTACGGCGATGAGCTAAGGTTTGCTGTCACCAATGAGCCTCTCAGCTCTGCGCTGAATCGTGTCCAGTGCAGCAAGTTGGTATTTTGCCGTCCCAGAGGCGGCTGCAATATTCCATGCAAGATCAGATTTGAGCTTGATAGAGAGTTAAAGGCTGTCCCGGCGTGAAATATCGCGTGACCTTATTTAGGACGCCTAGCTTTTTAGCTGCAGTTTGAGCCCTGGACTCAATGTTGTTGCGAAGGTCTGAAGACAACTCCATACCAAGAAGCTCGAGGCCGTCGGTCACAGGTACAGATGTACCTCGGATGTGTTTATTAACTAACTGTTTTTATGTGAAAAATATATATTCTGTATATTCGCTTAGCAGTTTTCGCTAATATAAGTCATCAGATGAGTCAGCACATCATATCAAGCATTTTTATGCTTTGGAGAGCCGGTTACGCCGTTGCTCCAGGCAGCATCAGCAGCCATTAGCTCCTACCAGTCCGCATTCAGCCCGTGTGGTGGGTTATGGTTCATTTTCCCTAAAGTTTTAATTTATAATTCAAGCAAAATAAACAAAATAATAACATCAAAAATAAACGAAACAAGTAAATTGTATGAATAAACAAAGTCGGCACACCGTTCCATAAGGTAGTAAAGCATATTTTATGAACTATAAAAAGTTATTTTCATAGCCACCCTTTTCATTAACAATATGCCGTATCGCATTCCAAGAGCACTCCCTCGACCATTACACATACGAGTGGTTCGTCCACAATCCTGGAGGACTAGAATGAACCCATTTGAATTCAGGGCCCCTGGAAGCCGCACCCCGCCTTCACGTACGCAGAGTTCTACAAAACTGTTTATGACACAAACGCAGGTCCCATAAAAGGGGCCATATTTCTCCCGGAATCATCTCTGTGGATATCAAAATAGTTTATCTCTGAGAAATCACGTCTCGGTATTCGTTGGAGTTGATATTGGTTGTGTTAACATGCCCGCAAAAGATTTAAAATTCCTAAAGTATAAACTTGAAATCTGGTTGGGATTAAAATTTAGATATAAAATTTAATTTTGAAACGATTAAAGAGGACTCAAACCCACATCCCCTCGCTAGCCGGATGAGGACTCTACCAATTGAGTTATCTTACGGTATTCGATTGGCAGATCCGTCGAATTTTCCCAAGTAAATCTAAAACTGAAACCAGCTTTTTAAGTTTAAAAAAAATATACTATGTTTTTATCATTTAAACATTTAATTGATTTTTTTTGTGGTTTCGTTGAAATTGAATTTGTTTTAGTAATTTCTTAATTAAAAAAAACTTATGAGTAGATGCAGTAACAGATTGATAATTATTTAGGATTTATATTTGTTATGCATTTTTTTCAATATTATCTTTAAAGATAAATTATTATAATATAACGCTGGCCTACAGTGTATAATTGGAAAGGTACTAGAAAATTTTGACGGGCCGGGTTCACAAGGCCCGGTAGATCAATTGGGAGAGCGTGGACCGGACTTCTAAAGGTTGCGGGTTCGATTCCCGCCTGAGAATTCACTTGTGAGCAGAGGCGATTTTTTTAAGTATTTTTCTATTATAATAATTTATTGATTATTTAGGAGACAAAATGCGTGGAGTGAATGGCTTTTATCTTAATAACTACATTGCCAATAAAAGAATTGTATAATATTTTTTTCTGATGCATATTTGGAAGGGCTAGAAGTTACCTTAACAAAAAAATTTGTAACACGAGTTTCATAGGACTTAAAGCTGTGGTTAAATTGTTAAAAACTTTCAATGAATGCATTTTAAATGCTTATATTGAATAATAAGAAGAGTTAATTTTAAAAGATAAAAATGTGTTTAAAAGGGATTTCCAGTTATTGACAGTTTAAATGGTTTTTTGGTTTCTTTATCGGTTTTGTGCTAATATCGTAGTAGCTATGACACTTCGAGAAAGAATATGAATGTACTGACACCACACTCTTCAAATCGGATAAGCGGTTTAGACTTCAGGAGGATACAATGGAACGGATATATCATATATTCACATACATGAGTGCGAAAAACATTACTCTCCCACTAGGTAAGTCAGGTAAAAAGCAGTTCATATTTACGAACTTTCAAGGAACAAAATAGAGGTGTCCTGAAAAAAGGCCAGGTCCAAAGTAGTCTTAGCAGACGAGGTTGTATGAAAATGCTGATGAGAATTGAAGAAGCTAGAGATGTGTGTCGGGATCGTGGTATCAGTTACCACGATCCCGATCTGTGCCTATTCCTGTGGGAAAGGGCTTGATTTTATGAATGTATCAATGTTTATCTTCATCTCTTCAATCATATATCGGAGTCGTTAATCACTGCACACAATATGTCTGCAGCTGGGGTTAACTATATATATGTATGTAGTGATAGACAAACAGAAACACACTGTGTCAATGGGGTCATCGTCAACTTCAATAATGTAAGCCAAGCGGCGTCGGCTCAGGCGCAGTAATTACAAGGGGCTCGAGAAATAACCATTTCATATGCAATATTGTGTTTCGCGAATGAGACCTATTTCGGAATCACTCGTTTCCAACATGACTGAGTTAGTAGTAAGTTTAGTTGGATATCTCTTATTTAATGGTAGACCTAAGCGTTGCTTTGACGTTCAATATATGAAATTTGATAAAGCTCACATTTAAAAATGAAGAATTTTATCTCTCTATCTTGATTTTTTGTTTTGGCTAACAATATACTATTAAAAGTTAAAAGTATACCCTTTTTTGATGGTCACAGATTTTTTTACCTGTAAAGTTTTTTGAAAATTACAATAAAATAGTTGCCTAATGGATGCCTCTTTTCTGTTCACTTACTTCACTTATGAATACACTTTGTTCTCCACATCTGATTACTTGAACATATAATTCTTGTTCTTCATACACGTATAATTCTTATATACGTTGAAACTATTAGTGCGATTCCAAAAAGCAATAAATAAGACTATTCATCGTAAAAAAAATTGAAAGTTATCGATTGGGCTAACGGACTGTTATTATATAATTTTACAGGTGAAAACGGAGTTCCGAATGTTTCAAAAATTACAAAGTGAAATAAAAATCAGTTTTTAGCAATCGAGCATTAGGCGTGTGGTTCATGAATAAAGCCGCTGGATTCAGTTTTAGCGAGTGAGGCTCAAACAAACGCCTACATTCTGATAATATATTTATTTTTAGTGCGGGGGGCATCTCTCGTGATGGCGATGCGATCCATAAATGGGCCGGGGTGGGAATTTCGCGCGTACGCGTACTCACTGAGCAATGGTTGTCGATCCGTGTACTTTCGAAGCGTAGTGTGAGATGGCGGCGAATAATTTAATTATTTTATTTTAATAGAAATAAAACTATGTATGGACACAGCTTTTAACAGGATAACGAACACATGGCATCGAAGTTTCTGTCAGGAGTTTTAATTATATTTAATATTTCTTACATTTATTCATTCACTAATCAGTTTAGCCCAAAGTAACCACTGTAAGGCTTGTGGTATTTTGCTAAGGCATCGGATGTACATTCGTATATGGTACAAAGATATATTATAATACTCCTACGAGAATTTCTATCTGAATCATGGTTATTTATATATATTTATAGAAATATATATAAATAAACGTGATTCAGATAGAAATGCTCGTATTCATCACATAAAAATATGCCACTTCCGTGACTCGAACCAAGGACATTCGATGTAAAAGGTAGGATCGTTACCATTTTTTTGCGCCTCTAGCGATTGGGCAACCTCCAGAAGGACGTGGCGAATGGATACTTCGGACCGGCTTCGAAGTTTTGTCAGACTCGTACTGACTAAACACCACGTAAAGTTGGCTTGTACCCGGGAAGGATCAGAAGCCTTCGCCTGAGACGATCGCCCCTCTAGAGAGGGTCGGCGCAAGTCGTTACCATTGCATCAAACGGTTATCCAATTACTACATTAATTGTCAACTGATTTGGAAATGTGCGTTTTTAGTTAATCCTCACGTTTCGACTTTTTCCAAGAGCCGTGTTAGATGTACCACTTTCAAACGAATAAAATCAAATCAAATGGAATTTGAAACTGTCGCCAGTACAATGCATACTAAAAGGAAACGACCTGTTTCGATAATATTGTCCAAACACTTCGACTCTGATTGAAAGTTTGACTTTGGATAAAACTTACACATATCTATCATCTATCGGAATCCATGAGTTACACTTATTATGTTTATAATGTTTTTTTTCTCAAAAGCTGATTGATTTATGGTAAGATTTAATGTTTTTAATATTGTTTTATTTAATTCTTTTTAATTAAATTATTTTATTATTCGTTTGTATTAAAGAACCTGTTCTAATTTTGCGGAGTCTCACACACATTTCCAACCCCTATTTTAGGGACTGGGGGAGGATTTCTAAAAAATGGCAGGTATTTTCGTTAGTAACAAAGAGTCTGTGTGCCGATTTTAGCTTCCTGCCTTGAAAACTGCGAAAGGTCTCATATAAAATTTCACCCCCTCTTTTAAGGGGTTGGGTGCAGATTTCAAAAAAAAAATATGGGTGATTTTTTTGGTAGTCATAAATAGTCAGCATACCAATTTTTAGCTATCTACCTTGAAAATTGCGGAATGCTCCATACAAACATCCACCCCCCATTTTTGGGAAGTGGGGGATTAGAAAGGGGCAAAAAGTAGCCTATGTTACCTCCATCCCTTCAACTGTCTCCACTTAAAAAATCACGTCAATTCGTCGCTCCGTTTTGCTGTGAAAAAAAGACAAACAGACAGACACACTGTCCCATTTATAATATTAGTATGGATATTACATTTCCTAATGTTAAAACAAATAAAATTGATTAATTATCATGTTTGTATCATAGCAATTCGATATCACGAACGGGAAGGAAAGGCAATAGGAAAAAAAAGGGCAGAACTAATCGGGCTTATCATTTTACCAATTAGCTTCATACATAACCGCCTACTAACATCTTGATAGAGGTTTTTGATCAGTTCGAGGTGTTCATTGAACTAACGAAAACTAATTAGGTTGATTCGTTTACTCGCTATAAATGTAGTGAGTAGACGAATCAACCTAATTAATTTTACTTACTTCCCTTCACCTGTATTATTCAGAAAGGAATTCAGATAATATCACTTGGGTATATAATAACGATAATAACTAGGTCTGCAATACATGCTGCTGTTTGCAAATACTGAGCGAAGCAATTAGATTTTTGAAGGGTGATTATTCCTCGATGGTATGTCCGATTTCTAAACTTTTTTTTGCACATTAGTCACGACCACGATGTGAGTTTTGGCGCCAAATTTCATCAATGTAGTATGAGCGGTTTGGCTGTGATCAGCTTTTGAATTTTTCTTTCGGTGATTATTCCTCCATGGTAAAGACTATATTTTTTTTACATAGCCTATGTCCGTCAGGTTATAATCAAGTATGTTCATAAGATATAAAATACGTGTGTAAAAAACAACCACGCCTCCGAGCCCTCAGATGGGATTCGAACCCACGACCTTTCGCAATCCGGGCGACTGCTCTGACCGCTGAGCTACCGAGACGCTGGCAAACGTGTCGAATTTTACAAACGTATTCCAACTTCTACTATGAGCTAGTATCGTTCCACCATTGTTGAACGCTAACTACCTTCAACATTGAAAGTAATATTTTTACAAATATTAAACAATCAATTAAGATGGAACCAGCTATAATTATGTTTTTTATTTAATTTTTTGCATTCACAATGCAATATTACTATAAGATATAAACGTAAAAATAAACGTAAAATATAACACGTATTTTATATCTTATAGAAATATTGCATTGTGAATGCAAAAAATTAAATAAAAAACAAGTATGTTCATGCCAAAATTCGTTCGAATCGGTTGAACCGTTAAGTAGCAGGAGGGAGACAAGCGAAATTTGTGAGTTGCCTAAAAGAGAGCTTCGCTCAATAATAATTTCTTACATTCACACCAATTAGCCTAGCCCAATGTAAGCGCTGTAAGGCTAATGTTATAGATGCTAGGCTAATGGAGAGACATACACATAAGATACATAGATAGGTAATATTTATAGAAATATATACAGATACCCATTACTCTGGTATAAATTAATTACACAAACATCTGTCCTTTCAAAGGCAGGATCGCTACCGTTGCACCAAACGGTCGTCAAATTTTGAAAGATTACAAAAAGCCTAAAAATTATCTAAAAAAAACAAACTCTTTCGTATTTATAATATAAGTTTGGACTATAAAGTTTTTACCGATCACATTTTCTTTCCATATCCAAATATAAATCAAATAACTGACAAAAGCGATGTGTTTTTTTCAAACTTAAGGGACTTAGATGTATTTTACGACTACGTAAGGGTAGTGAATTTAACTGTCTATTGTATAGATGATAGGTCTGTTACAACTCTGATTATTTACTAGAAACTGCTTACCGAGTTATTATATAATAAATAATAATAATAAAAAAGTTTTTATTGGCTTCAACAAAAATGTACACATTCTTAAATTAGTAATCAGTGCCTCCTTTTAAGTTCTATATATTAGCCTGTGTCAGGAGACAGTGTTCTTCCTTTAAATGAATTGTTATTATATTAAAATAATATAGCAATAAAATAATATAAACTGTGTGTGTGTGTGTGTAAAATAACCAAATAAAATGCAAAACAAGAAAAAAGGCGTAACTGTTTTAAAATATTTTTTTTTACATTTATTAACATGTTGGCGGTGGTACATTTGTGACAACCAATACCACAGTTATCCTGTGAACACAGTATTAATACTTCATTTATTTGCCAAGACATAGTAAAGTTTACGTTGTATACAAATTATAACAACATGACTTATCATAGTTGTCGACGTGCAAATATTTAAAAAATTACAAACATCCAATTTTAATTATTTTAATTTATTTTATAATATCTTTAATTATCATTATTTAAGAACAAAAATAATAATACTGATTTAAAAGTCTTAAAATCCCACGTTTTTCAGTGACCAAAAAAGAACGAAGAACGAAAAGAACAATTAACTCAACGAAGTAACCATGTGTTACGCAACAATCGGATAAGCCCCATACAAAAGTGAAAGTTGCCGAAAGTTGACCTGAAAGTGCACCTAGAAAGTTGAAAGTTGTTTAAGCGTGCATTGTCATCGGGTTCTGAGCTACCCTGAAAGTTTCAACTCGCTAGGTGGTCGGGAAGTGCCTCAAAATTGAGATACAAGATTCCAACCTGACAGTCAAGACGACAGACAAGCAAACAGTCAAGAAAGCGACCTAAGAAAAACGTGGGACAATCATTTCAATCAATACAAATCTTAATTAACAAAAAACGAAACATCAGGGTAAGACATAATAATAAATGCGCTGTTAATCTTATAAGCAGGTTAATTACAAACTAAAATTAGATAGCTGATTAATATCTCTGCTAATTTGCTGTTTGGACATATTGCGCAATTTTGAGCATAGAACCTCAAGCGTAATGACGAAGTTAAAGACGCTTTTATACCCTATGAACATTTCAGTATCTAGGTATCTATTTTCAACGCCATTTATGATTACTTCAGTGAAAATCGTTTAAAAGGAAAACCTTGTTTTATCGGTAGAATAAGGCGCAGTAAATGCCCCTAATGTGTTTTGAGGAGAGATAAAATTTTAAGAGTCCTTTGGCTGCTCCTCTCGCCTATAATAAGCTACGAAAGCAGTAAACGTTACCGGCAGTTAGTGCCCGATTATTTTGCCAATCTGATGAACTCTATAAAGTGTTATTTCGAAAACCTAAATACTCAGTTTACGGGGTTGCTTGTTGGTCGTTGTTGTTTATTTGTTCAGCGATGTGATGCGAACATCGAGCTTGTAAAGTTTGCAAAATTTATTAAAGGTTGCCTCAAAAAATACGGTTAAGCGGAAGATTTTTGGTAGTATTCAAACAATTTTTAACATATTTTTTGGCAATCCTTGATTTACAATTGATCATAGGTTTTGAGATATCCGAAATTAAAGAAGTCAATCCGAAGAAACAAGGAAACTTTTTGAATTATGTAGACTTTGTATTGGGCACGAACACATTATCATTTCGAAATGAAAAATGAAAACAGAATAAAAGACAACAATAATTTGTTTTTTTTCACGTTATAAGTTTATAAAACTAATTATGCTTTTGGTTAAGTTTAAAAAAACGTAAGCGTAAGCGTTATCTTAATAATTTATGTCTCAGTGACCAATGATCTATTGAAAATTAACGTTTGTCAAAAGATATGAAAAAATACTCGAAAAAAAAAAGAAAAATCGCAAAACATCCATGATTCGGGTAGCCCTCGACTTCCGACTGCCCCTATTTTTTGGGACAGCCTGTATATTTCATGGGTGTCGGAGGTATTAATGGTTTTCAATTAGTTGGCCTAAGGCTGTACTATCACGTGGATAAGGAATTATAAAGTTAATGCAACCATCGAAAACAGTCATATTATTTCACTGTGTCATGTGTTAACTTACATACGCATAGTTCATCATTTCAATGTTACAGATCCCTCTTGTCACGTCTGTGTCACCATATAAGGAAGTCACGGAAGATATTCCCCTGGGCTAGATGTTCTCAACCTGGCGACTGTGAATCGACTGGTGTGAGTCGCACTTGTTTATATTTAAGGTGTGAAAATACAGATATCAAATCAAAATACATACTTCTTAATAAAAGGACTGGAGGTCGTTCCCCTGTCCGCGTTTCTTTCTCCTGATTTTTTCAGGAGGGCTTCCCAATTTTCGAACTGCTGGTAGATTCAGTAGTTTACAACAATCTTAGATTTAGTAAAATAACTAAATCAAATGTAAAATAAAAAGTTTGTTTGTATGTTTGTACGTAACGTAGAAAAGTGCTTGACTAAAATATTGGGAAATATTTGTGTGTATAAAGATATGTTTTAAAAAAAATAATCTTTTTCAAAATAAAACGAACTAAAAAATTAAAAAGCCCAAACTCCTACCACCTTCCAACTCCATCATCAGATTAGCTCCATGTCATCATAATACTGCATTGTCACTCGATATACGCAAATTTTTTTCTCAATCTGAAACCGGGAAATGGGTCAAATTTAACTTGCAAGAATTCATTACAGACATTGGGACTAGGGGTTGCAATCCAGCGGCGTTTTCAATACAGCTGGATTCTTGCTGGATTGACCTGAATCCAGCTGGATCCAGCGCGGAACCAGCAAAATGTGGATCGAAAATAAAAAGACGACATTTTAATTTTTTTTTTTTATTAATTTGTACTTCTTACGATAAATATGAAATCTTTCACTCATTTGGTGATATCTTACATCAATTTGCTTTAGTTTCTTAATCATTTGAGATCAAAAGAATCAACTTAAAATTAAATAACAAACATATAACCTCATGTTATATGAGGTTATATGTTTGTTATTTAATTTTTAGATAATGTTTCTAAGTAAGCAATATCTTATAACGTTTATGTTTAATGATAGGACGGCTAATCAGTAGCAATCAGTCTTACAAATTCTTTTAAAATGAACTACAAAAAAGGACCATAATAATAATACGACTTATTTTAATCTTCAATCAACTTTTTGTATCAAAAGTAACTCCGAAATAATCTTCTCTCCAGTCTCCACTCGTTAATAATTAGGCAGTTTAAAATCTGACGATAAGAGACTGACTATTTCTCTTTTTGAATTCTCTGAAAGTAAGACCTTAAAAAGCAAATTTTATCTATAGTCTTATCTCCCAACCTGCTTCGCACAGAACTGCATATGTAGCCGGCTGCTGAGAATGCCCTTTCGGTCTCTACACTGGTCGGTTTTAGGATCATTCAATACTCATAAACCATAGATAAATTTTCACCTCGCACTCCTTCGGTCTTATAAACGCTCATTTCTTTTTTCAAGACCTTTTCGTAATCTTATTGACCACTTGGCTTTTGTTTATTAAAGTTCTCCTTCTCTCTTTTAAGTTTCATCTCAAGCTCTCTCTCTCTCCATCTCTAAGATCATTTTCACGGGTTCTGCGTCATCATCTAGACCATCCACTTCTAACTCCATGATATCCGTTTTGAAAATGGCGGCAACTCAAAACTAAACAATAAAAATTGATACGTTTGCGGATCCGCATCGCTGGATCCAGCACTGTATGCTGGATCCGGCATGTTTAAAAAGGCGTTGGATCCAGCTGGATTGCTGTATGCTGGATCCTGCAATTGCAATCCCTAATTGGGACAGGTGAAAGATAATGAAAGGTTGTAAAACAAAATTAAATGAGCAATTAATCAGGTAAAAGTGGTTAAAATACACCTTTGGGAAATTTCTAGTGTTATGGCTGTCTCGAATTTTTTCCCTGGTGATAAATACTTGCCTCGTTATTGGCAAAGTGTCCCGCGAGTGGCTCGCAAGTGACAAATATGTGGGGTGTCACGTGTCTGCTCCCATAGACACCCTTGGCCCACGCGGTGAGGCTGCTCAGCCACCGTGCGTGGCCCAGTTATCAGCCGGAAAGCAATATTCTACGTGACATCAAACTCTTACGACCATATACTTGAGTAAACCGGCGCAGCTGAGCGATACGCAACCTTAAGTCATTCATGTTATGGCACTTAATACAATATAGTAATTGATATATGTATATATGTTATCGTTTCACTCCAACGCCGTTCTACCGATCATCATGAAAATTGACATGTATATGTATTTTTTATTGGAGAAGGTTTTTACACTGTCCTCTTTGTTGTAACTCCTCACCAGGTAGCGCTGCAGCATATTTATTGTTTTGGTGAAGCTAATAAATTTCACCTTTCAATGATGCAAATGGATATTCATAGGTTATTTATAAAATTTGTTAAAAATCGATCATACAGTATTTTTTTATTATTATTGTTTATAGTGTGAAAGCATAGTTCTTAGCGTAATTTAGTTTGTGTACACAGATCACATAGTGCCACAGTACCATTTAAAACACCATATTTCTTGTAATTCAGTAAATTAAATTATTATAATAGAAAAATACTAGAAAAAATCGACTCAGGTCACAAGTGAATCTCAGGCGGGAACCGAACCCGCAACCTTTGGAAATCCGGTCCAATGCTCTCCCAATTCCCGCCTGAGATTCACTTGTGACCTGAGTCGATTTTTTCTAGTATTTTTCTATTATAATAATTTATCTTATAAGATCGCATTGAAAATGCATAAAATATATAAAAATTATAAATTCAGTAAATTGTAAAGCCCGCAAAAGATTTTTACGCCCACCTATGATTCTTCACTCTGAAAATGTTTTCTTATTCTTGTATTACATTTCATTTAATTATTATTTATTTTTTATTTCATTTCATTTAATTCTTATATACCTATATATATTTCCCACCGCAAATTCACCCTCATGGTGTTCGGTTTGTCATGAAAAGTGTTTATCGGGGCTTCCCCAGGGAATGCTGGAGTTTCATCCAGTCAGTTTACACTGTTATATTTAAGATATTTAACTGTGTGTGGAAACCGAATAAAAATCTCTGCTGCAGTTTTTGCGTGATGTACGTACAGACAGATACACAAATAGATAAACGCAAATATTTGTTTTGTTCTTCCCAACATTTTTTCTAGAATATCTTCAAAGTACAGACCTGTTTTTAAATTTTTTTATAAGAGTACGGATTAAAAATGTTTTCCCTATAAAAAGTAACGTGCGTGTACTTTTTGGCGGGAGCGGAAAGCCTCATTTTAGTTGTTAGAGTGTAATAATAATGAATTGTTAACCAATCTCCCTTTCAAAAAGGCTATGGAGGTTTTAGTAAAACCCTTTACTGAAACCTAGGTAAGTGACTTTTGCATTATATTTTTTTAATCATTGATTAAAAAAATATAATGCAAAAGTCACTTACCAAGGTTTCAGTAAAGGGTTTTACTAAAACCTCCATAGCCTTTTAAAAAGAAAAACACTCACCTCACAAGTCATTCTCAAGCGGGACCTGAACCCGCAACCTTTGGATGTCCAGTCCAATACTCTCCCAATTGAGCTACCGAGCCTTGTCCTTGCCTTCCGCCGCATCAAAGAGCGAACAATTTCGTATTCGAAAGAAACATTTTTACAATTGTTTTTGAGAACTGTTTTATTACGGTATGATTTATATATTAAAATGTCATTCTCAAAATGACATTTTAAAAGGCTATGGAGGTTTTTAGTAAAACCCTTTACTGAAACCTTGGTAAGGTTTCAGTAAAGGGTTTTAGTAAAACCCTTTACTGAAACCTTACCAAGGTTTCAGTAAAGGGTTTTACTAAAACCTCCATAGCCTTTTAAAAAGAAAAACACTCACCTCACAAGTCATTCTCAAGCGGGACCTGAACCCGCAACCTTTGGATGTCCAGTCCAATACTCTCCCAATTGAGCTACCGAGCCTTGTCCTTGCCTTCCGCCGCATCAAAGAGCGAACAATTTCGTATTCGAAAGAAACATTTTTACAATTGTTTTGAGAACTGTTTTATTACGGTATGATTTATATATTAAAATGTCATTCTCAAAATGACATTTTAATGTCAAAAAAAGGCTATGGAGGTTTTAGTAAAACCCTTTACTGAAACCTAGGTAAGTGACTTTTGCATTATATTTTTTTAATCATTGATCATAAATTTATTCATTCAAGTAATCGAAGAAAAGTTTGTATCGGTAATGCACCTTTTGCCTTCTTTTATGGGAAAACCTAAAACAAAAGAAAATGATGTCAAATTAATTAACTCAGCTAGATAGTAACGATTTGATTGTACTTTTGAGAATGACATTTTAATATAAATCATACCGTAATAAAACAGTTCTCAAAACAATTGTAAAAATGTTTCTTTCGAATACGAAATTGTTCGCTCTTTGATGCGGCGGAAGGCAAGGACAAGGCTCGGTAGCTCAATTGGGAGAGTATTGGACTGGACATCCAAAGGTTGCGGGTTCAGGTCCCGCTTGAGAATGACTTGTGAGGTGAGTGTTTTTCTTTTAAAAAATAATTTAATATAGTTCGCTTAAAATAAGATATTAAATAATACCAAAAATACAAAATTTTGTCTCGGAGGCCGTACTTAATAAAAAAGGTTAACATATTTAAGACTTAATTTTTTTATGAATCAATATTGCACCACCGCTATAGCATGCGATATAAATCTAATATGCCAGAACTTTGTTGCAGTTGCCGCTTACTGAGGTCGGTTAGTGCAGCCGGTTAAGCGCCGATTAATCGAGTGCATGTGGGTTGAGTTGAAGCAAGAAATATCATTATTGAATAATCACTTCAGCTTATTGGAAATAACTGCTAACTGGGTTACAGTTATATTAAACCTATTTAGGTTGATATGTGTTCTGATAAAAAATTTGCTGAGAAAAATATTAGAAAAAAACGACTCGGTATTTCTTAGTTATTCTCAGGCGGGATCCGAACCTGTAACCTTGGCATGTCCAGTCCACTGCTCTTCCAATTGAGCTACCGAGGCTTATGAGCAGCCTTCGAAATTTAATAGTACTTTTTTACGTTGTAGGCCAGCGTTGCTTTATCAATGACAGGGACATTCCCGCATTGGAAAGAAACATTGTTACAATGTTTTGACAATCATTAATTTGGCTCACGAGTTGTTTAAAGGTGGGAAAATATGAAGAATAAAAAAATGGTAAATAACAGGTATTATTGATTTTAATATTTTTGCACTTTTAATGTAGTATGATAAGTTTTGTCATTAATTATTTTTATAATACAAGATATGCTATTTTGTATTATAAAGGTTGGAGCGTTCCACCTACTTGGGATCCAATAATTAATAAATTAATACCTCCAAAAACACACATTGCAAGACCTGATGATGTAGTTAGCTCCTTTTGCAAATAATAACAGTAAGATGGAGGTCGGTCCCCTGGTCCGAGTTTCTTTCGCCAGTTCTTCTCGGAAGGGCCTTCCAATTTCCGAACTGGTAGTAGACTCAGTAGTATATAATGTAATCGTAGTGAGAATTTAATAACTAAATAAAATGTAAAAATGAAACAATATGATTTATACAAAATAATTTTTACAATTAGGAACGTGCCCGATTAAAATATTGTGAAGGTATTAGAAAATACATGACAACCATTATCTTAGTCATCTTGTAAATATAAAATAAAATATGCGCAAAATCCGTAAAGAAGTGTTTTATTCTAATGTGTAATGTGCGCGGAAGTGTAAGAACTAAAGAAGATGTAATGTTTGATTCCCGTCTCATTCAGCCGATTGTCAATGTTCTATCTTATCTGAATAGATTTTGAATGTTGCAAACGTGAAATAATAAATGAAAAAGGGATCAATTCTGGTTCAAAAGTTCGAGATTTTTGGACTTGATTTTATAAAAGTAAAGAAGTTTACTTAATAGCTTTCTCTGACTGACTTTTTCTCTTAGTTGTTAGAGATATAACGCCATTAACGTAAAAATATTGAACTATATAAAATAATTTTAAGGACATTTGAATAACGTTTATAATTTTCATTTCATTTCATTAATCATCACCAGAATCTATACTATTTCCCTATTACGATTGGAACAAGAAACTCGTGTTGCGTTAACTCTGTGTAAGATCTGCAACATTTTGCCAGTTAGGATTGCTATTATTTCATAATTTAAACAACCCTTTGCCATTCCGTATACCCAACCTTTCCCATGAAGTACATATGAACAAAGTGGGCCTCAACTATATAGCCGGTACCGAGAAACTAACGCCACTCAAGGGCCGAGGCAAAAACCTGGCCCGGGGCGACTGCCCGTCCACCAGCCCAATAAATCAGCTGGTATATACGTACAACTTGCTGAACTACTTTGGACCTTATATGTGTGCTGAGAAGGCTTCGAATTGTGGACATGAGCGAGACCTTTCTAATGGTCTGCAACGGTGGCGCCAAGAAGAAAGTGTGTTCGTAGACGGAGAATGTAACGCTTACGATTCGACAGATCATTCAGAAAATATATAATTAACGTTTTATCATTATCAGGTAATTTAGGTTTAAAAACCTTTACGTTTATGTACTTTAGGTATATAAATATTTCGTTAATCTTGTTGATAATTCGACACATAAATATGTGTGCAAAGAATAAGGAAGGTATCAAATATATTTAGTTACATAATAATGTATTATTAATATATTTAATACCTCTGCGATCGCAATGTAAAAAATATGCAATTTTGTTCAGAAAACAGACAAAAACTTTTGTTTTATAAATTGTTAATTGAAATAATGATTTGTTTAGAACTAAACAAACAAAATAAAAAATATTTGAATAATGAAAAAAAATGTTAATGTGATTAGTGCATTGCTTTTGAATAAATTGAGAAACGTAATTATACTCATAACAATAACATTAATTATAACTCACGTAAAAAAACTTTTATTTTAATGGTGAAGAGCGTATGTGCAGAAAATACATAAATACACTCTCCGTCCTTAAGTGTCAATGTTTGATAAATGAATGAAAAAACTCTTAAGATTACTTTACTACTTATTTCTTCTACAATTATTTACTTTAAACTAAATGGTTAACAGGGATTGCTTTTCAATATTGCTTACAAGAAGTGTAACTTTAGAAATGCTGACACAAACATACAATAAACCACATTGTGACGTCAGAAAGCTGTACCAAAAAAACTGTATAACTTCTTTTGGTGTTGTTAATCCTAAAAGGAGGGACCGCCGGATTTACTAAGTTTTCTCTTACAAAACTACAATTTCTCCGCATGAATACGTTAGAAAAAAATCATAGCGCGAACGTGTGTGGAACCGGAAGTGGGTTAACAGTTGCTCTTGGCACACAGATTGCAATGAAATAAAATATGCCCCTGAAAAGGTCATGGGGTGTACCATGAATTCCAAAGTAGTCTTGGGATTCTGTGAGTGATAAACAGCTCGAGTTTAGCGGCACTTTCACGGTTACATTAAGGCTGGGTTGATTTTTTTAAACGGCTTTTGTTCCGCTCCGGAGGAAAGTATTTGCATAGCGAGAGAAGTGGATCTAAGTCAGCAAAAGCCTTGTTGTCTACCTATTATTATATGTTACTGCGAAAGTTTATTAAAATTTTTATAGTATCTAAATTCTTTTTGTTTCATTATCTTTTGATAATATTATATATCGTTATGAGCAATATAATTAATAACTGGAGTGGTTATTCTCTCCCTTCTTTATTCGTCAATTTAATCTTGCAATGAAAACCACAAATCCAAGTTAATGATCGTTTATTGTCGTCAACACAAAAACGAAAATTGTGTTGCGTGTTACGTTGTTTCAGAGACCCTTTTCTCTGAATCCGTCCATAGATTCGAAACTCAGGATATTATGGTATTAAAGTTTATAAATCTAACATAATGTCTACACAATCAACAAGACCCCTACATCCCAATTGCGATGCGAAAGAACTTTCGCGATAACGTGAGTCGCAATGGCAAACATGAATAACATGATATGCAATAGTGAACTTGGCAAATGTGATTCAGACTACTTTGGGAAACAGACGTGACTCTATCATCGTATGTGAGCTCGGAATATGAACAAAAAGGCATATAAAGCACCAAATACAACTCAAACAATTTCTTTATTATTTTATTTTAATTGTTACCTAGTGAACAGCTACGTTCTACGGCTGCGACCTTTCTTAGCGCCACACCATACACGTTACAGTTATAGGGCTTATATACCCTACACCTTTTTCTAATACCGATAAAGCTCAAAATTGATTAACAAATTCTGGGTTAGAACTGGTTTTTGGCCATGAAATGTAATATTTGTTTCGTAAGCGACAAACTTATTTGGAATTATAATTTATTGAAACCTGATTTGTATTCAAATACGTGCCTGCCGGTTCATTAATGAGCTGTTTTTATTTACTTTTACAGATGGTGAAAGGGTGAAGTGACAGCATTCGTTTTGTATTATTCTGCTGGGTTGTAGCAGCGTGAGACATATGCTGACGAGACATTGCTTTTTGAATTTCAACCAGGTGGTTGAGCGCCACGATTACAAATCATGCAAAGAGCAAGTTCTAATACAGTTTTTCAAGCGCGAATTCATTTCTTAACGATATTGTAGCTTACGTTTTAATTTCGCTTGATGATTGTATTATATTGATAAACTAAAACAGCAATACAATCTTAATAATTATATTATAGACAGTTGTTAATGTCGTTGCTTTTATAAGCTAATAATAAACAATCTTCCAGCTAAAACTCAAACGTAATAATTTGTTATTATTTATATTTCGATAATGAGCAATAATGAGCAATCAGAAATGAAAAATAATGAGCAATCAGAAATGAGGAGATCCGTAGGAGAACAAAAACCGCCGACATAGCTCAAAGAATTGCGAAGCTGAAATGGCAATGGGCAGGACACATAGCAAGGAGAACCGATGGCCGTTGGGGCGGAAAGGTTCTCGAATGGCGACCACGTGCCGGACGACGCTCAGTGGGTAGGCCCGCTACGAGGTGGACCGACGGTCTGGTTAAGGTCGCGGGAAAACGCTGGATGCGGGCAGCACAGGACCGATCGTTGTGGAGATCCTTGGGGGAGGCCTATGTCCAGCAGTGGGCGTCGTACGGCTGATATGATGATGATGATGATGATGATATTTCGATAAGATGTACAAAAGAAAGACTACTGTAGTCGCTGAGTTCCAAACTAGGTAAGTAGAGTTTCCACCAGGACTTCAGAAGCTGTGACGTTGTTTTAGGTATAGAATACAGGAGTATTTGAAAATATGCCTAAAGATCGTGTTCACTTGCCGAGATGGAAAACATATCTTGGACCGGTAACGCGTTTATTTTTATGTTTCTATTCAATCCGACTTCTTTTTAGGAGTGCTTTGTTCACGGGATGTTAGCCAGCTTCGTTTGTTATGGCTTCAGTCCGAAAATTTAGGTACAAAAGTTAGGAAAGTCGCTATTGGTAAATCAACAGTTATAAAAATAGGTACTTCTCATGGATTTCTTGAAGTTTTATGAAACCAATAATAGTTAGGACCTTAAATCTACAGGTTTTCCACGTTATCAACTTCTCCGTATAATACTGGAAGTTTCTCCTGAATATGTAATTCGGGGATTTGTATTTAATCACGAAACGCGAAGTTTAAAACTAGCAATCCCCGGGCCGGAGGTGGCCGGAAATTAATCGCACGATAAAAGTTGTCGGGTACAAGCGACGACATATCGCAACGCGCGAAGCTGACAATTATTTCGTAGGGAGTGCGTAGGGAGTGCAATCATAAAGATGTGATGAATTCAATGTAAAAAAGTAAGAAATGCTGTTTTATAATCATCTATGGAAAATTGAAAAAAACTACTATTCAAAGAAAAAAATATAAAATAAATACTTAGTTTTATTGTTTTTCTTATTCAATAAAAAATATTAAAAAAATGCATAAATACAAGTTTACATAAAATGCTTATATCAGGTTAGATGCTGCTCTGTGAATCATGACGTTTTAAATTCTGTTTTAAATGCCTTTAAACTAGAGCCCTTATGACACTAAAATGAAAATGGTTTTATTAGAGGGGGGGGGGGGAGGGGGGGGGGGATTACGACGTTTACTGAAGTCATACAATAAATTAATTAGAAAGTGTGAAAGGCTGCTGCTATTATATTGTCCGGAAGTGTAGTAATAATGGATTGATCAGATTGTGATATTTCTGGGGTGCGTTTGGAGTGTTCTCGGGACCTCCACGCCGGTTCATGACTCAAAAAGTCTACATGTCAAGTATACATGTCATTGCATGCTGGTTACTGCTAGTTATCAATTGAAAAGCAGCAAATAAAAACATCTCTACCTAGTCCAAGTGTTAGACTTGAAGCATTTGTCAACCATTTTCAACATTGTCGGACGAATGTTTTCCTCATTGCTGAAAACATCTTCTGTATGTACATTGCTGACCACGGCATGGCGTGGTGAGTACGGATTTGTATAGGTGCTTGACTATTGAGTAAGAAAGAGAGAAAGATAAAGGGAGCAGCAGAGATAGAAGGAGAGAGAGGAAGAGAGAGTAGGAGAGAGGGATGAAGAGAAACGTTTATTGACCAAAACAACATAAACATAAAATAAATTACACAAACAAAAAAGTAAACAAGTGACAAAGCCAGCACCGATTTCCATTCCATTAGAGTAACAAACTATTGACCATTCATCCAACCTTTTTCTTTTTTCGTTTTGACTTTATTATTGTGGGTTTTTAAACGAAAAAGAATCTATACTATATAAGTTTGTAAATTAAGTTTTCACATACCTATATAGCAAACCCTTTATTATTAGTTATAACGTGAGTAACTGCATTTCACACATACTTCCATTATTTATTACAATTTTGACGTGGCTTAATAAAACACAGACATTCTGTCTCTTACTAAACCGACATTCATTCACATTGTTTCAATGCATGCTATTATTTTTGTTTTGTTTTATGTGGGTACTATTACTTTAAAAAGTAACCTGTTATTAGTCTTACTTTTTTTATCTTTTTGTAACATTGTTTGTTTTCAATATATAATTTGACCTGAATGACCTCTTTTTCTTGTTTGTTCATATCAAATACGAGTTGGATACGCTAGTTAATACCTCGAACTTCAATCATTCTAGCTTTATAGCAATGTCGTGCACAAAATTATTGATAAATAAGTTGTCGTAATGGAAGCAAATGTTTGTTGTTTAATGCGTCGTCGATTGTACAAGTGGAGACGCGGCTCCCGGATATTGCCTTAAAAATTATGTCGAAAGAATTGAATAAACAAACGATAAATTTCTTCAGTACTGATAGGGTTGGCACGGCACACGTAGTGTTCCTTGGAGGTCAATGTCATTTACAGTGCCTCTGGGACGGCTCAGCAAAATACCAACTTGCTTCACTGAACACGATTCAGCGCAGAGCTAAGAGGCTCATTAGTGGCAAAATGATGAAAAGCAAGCTTCACACCTTAGCTCACTGCCGTAAAGTTGCCTGTCTGTCGGTCTTCTTCAGAACGTACTTTGGTGAGTGTGCTCAGGAGCTGCATGTGCTCATACCGTCATCTCCTTTTTTCGGTATGAGCACATGGACATCAAAACGCATTGCATGCTACTTCCCTTTCTTGGCTATTCCTACGTATCGCACCAAGCGCTTCTTAACATCTTTCATAATGCGCACAGTAAAGGAGTAGCATCTGTAGTTCCGAGTACTTATAACCCGTCCGTTTTGAAGGCCAGGATGAATAGGCACCTTTTAGGATTGCTCGTTCTATTGTGGATTCTGACGAAAGAAAAAAATCGGTCTGTAAATCATGATTTTAAATGGACTTTAATCCTGCATATGCTACGTAAAATAAAATTATTAAACTAGGTAAATATATGTTTCATGTAATTTAGCTGATGGGATTGTGGCAGCCCTTTCATTGTTTTCGCCAAGCGAACAAAAAGTTTGCGAATCTTCTTTGTATAACTGGGAAAAACAGGACGGGGAAATCGGGAATAGGATAAGTTGGGAACTACCCTGAGCCTATTTTTACCTGCCCCTTTTTGGGAAACGACGCTCCTCGTAAATATTTTACTTTGTTACTTATTTAGGGCAATCTCTTTGTTTCACGGGAACTGTGCGCTATAAAAGTGAGAGATTTCTTTCTTATCTCTAATGTAATACACAAATGTACTGTGTAGTTTTATCCACGGGAGGTGGGCAGGCTTTTTGAAGTAAATTTCTATACGCACGCTTGACTTGGGAAGTAAACTGAGGAATGCGCAACGAGAGCGTTACGAAAAGTGTGATCGGGAAGATGAGAGGGAGATATAAGTTAGTGAAGGTAGAAAGAGAGTTGAGTTTTGTATATTACTGCAAGGGCAAGGGAGAGAGGTGCTAGCACACATTTTCTTTCTCTCATAGCTACGTTTCGTATACCTAATATATATATATATCTTTATTGGAGCGGAGCGAACGAAGTAAGCGAAGCTCCCATGGATCAGCTTCAATGACGCAATGTCTGTTACGCCATAACTTCCCGAGTTCTTAACTGATTTTAATATGTTTTGTGTAGAATCGAATCTACAGGTTTAGGACCAGATTGTGACGGAGCCCGAATTTCGAAAATCGCAAAAATTCCCATCGTTTTTTTTGTTTTTTTTTTAAGGTATTACGTAACGCTCCAATATATGGTGCTAGCGTAGCTTTATGCTTAGCGACTGCATCGCCTAGTACATATAGATGGAGCTAAAGCAGTGTGGTCTAAAGCACACTCGTTCTTTTAATAAACTGACGCTGATGGGCGTTATCAGTAGAAGCTGTAAGTAGTATGAGTTAAAATAGATGAAGTATTTCTTGATGCAAAATCTTGTAACCTTTGGTAGAGTTTTATTCTCACCAAGTAGAAACGTCTGGCGAGTGAATACAATGATGCAATAATCATAACGAGATAAAGTATGACGCAAGAAAGAATAAATAATATTATATAACTTTGCGTAAAATATAATAAATAGTCTCATTTTTCTAATTAAAATTTATTTTATGTGCTTTTATTGATTGTTCGAGACTTGTAAAGTAACACATTTGATTTTGTAAGTAGTTACTAAGCACATGAAGAGATGGCGCTAGTGGTCAGCTTGAGAATCACTTAAGAAAATTGAACGGGTCAGTCAAGGTCCTCGGTAAGTCATTTGGGGGAGTGCTCGCCCGGATAGGGAGTTTTATTCGAATACTTTTTTATAATGTAATAACCTGTTTTTAACTAAGGTAACTTATCTTAATATGGATAGCTTGGAATGGGAAGTTTGTGACGGGGTGCAGCCGGGAGAAATAAAAGCACAAAAGGTCACTTGTTTTTGTATTTAAGGAATTAAGGCACAAAATAGTGCCTTAAAGAAACTGATAGACTTATAAACAGGAACTGGTGGTGCAGAATATATATACAGGAAAACTTGTGAATTATGCTTATGAGCTTATTATACTTGTGAGCTTATTATAACTGCTCAGCACTATAAATATATTTAAATAATTTGCTATCGATGAGTCAACCACTCTACGCGCTGACTCTGGTAGGAATAAACTTCAAAAGGGATGTGACTACAATAGAATCGTTACCTAAATAATAATGTATTGTTGCAGACCAGGAAGTAGCAAGGTTGCCAAGCGACCAAACCGTAGCAAGCTTATCTCCTTCCGAGGATAATACCATACATGAGACAAACCTTATCGGTGACCTGAGTCGTCTTCACGTCAGAGATCACGAGATCACAGTAATAAATCAAATCACATGCCAAGTAACAAAATATTATTGAATTCTTTTACCTTAAATAAAAGTTACGTTTTTTAAAGAGATTTAATTATGAATATGGCTTTTAAACGAAATTTTATGAGATTAACCAATTTTTTATGGTATCTAATGAGGTCACGTACCCCATATGATAAATTTCGATAGAAATATACTAAAATGAATTGCCTCACAAGATTTTCTCAGATCCGAAACGATTTTCTTAGTATTTTTCTATTGAAATAAAATGCAAAAATATTTAAATCAGTTACCCCATTTAAGTATTTGGGTTTTACATATTTGTTTAGACGCTTCTGTAATGATAGTACGTGAAGTGACATTTCTTATGATATAGGTATTTATTGTTTGGTGTAACGGTAGAGATCTTGCCTTTCGCGCCGACGCGACGATCCTGGGTTCGAGTCCCGGAAGAGGCAGGTGTTTGTGTGAAGAATGCGAGCATTTGTACCTGAGTTATGGTTATTTATATATATTTCTTAATATATATCTATGTATAATGGATGTATGTCTTTCCGTTACCCTAGTATCCATGACACAAACCTTACAGTGCTAACTTTGGGCGAGGCTGATTAGTTTGAATATAAGAAATATTATTATTATATTCAATAAGTACACACTTAGAGGAAAAGATTACCAATTTCACCTGAAATCACATATTCAAATTAGCTAAGTAGACACCTTAACTCCTTTAGTTTAGACTCCTTTAAGAGATATATTAAAAAGAAAGACAGCACACAGTCAGTGCTCTACACCTGGTGTTGCTAAAGTCCACAGACTACGGAGAACTACATAGACTGTAAGATATAATATACGCCTGTGAAAAACAACTACGCCTCCGAGCCCTCAGATAGCATTCAAACCCACGACCTTTCGCTATCCGGGCGAGTACTCTGACCGCTGAGCTACTGATACCCTGGCAGACACGTCGGAATTTAAAACGTATTTCAAGTTCTACTATTAATTATCGGTAATACTATATTTATTGCTTAGAATATTGATCACATAACAAGATTGTTGTTTTAACTTGTAACGAGTCGCCATAGCTATATTGACGACTCGTTGCTTTCATTGCGCTCTTCTCTGGCCATTTTTCATATTTTCTTTTCTCTTCGTTTCCTATTTTAAATTTACTGTCTGTCTCTGTTTCCTATTTTAAATTTATTGTCTGTCTCTGTTTCCTATTTTAAATTTACTGTCTGTCTCTTTTTCCTATTTTAAATTTACTGTCTGTCTCTTTTTATTTGTTTTGTCGTAAGTTTGGGAGGCTTTTGTACCGAGAATAAGACACAAGAAACACAGGAGTGGCCGACACGGCCGAGGAACCCGGAACCTCGGAGTGACTTTACCATGAAAACCGGTATACGAACCATTCGACCACGGAGGTCGTAAAAGAAAAGTATACATATTGAAAATATGTATACTTACACTTGTGTATGGAGGTGGGGAAAATCACTTGATAAAATAATCCGAGATACAGGAATAATCTTGAGCAAGTTACTTCCGAAAAAAAGGAAATAGTTCCATAAATGTTTACAATAAACTATAAGAATAAATATTTGCCCCTCTCTTTCCTTCTTGCTGTGCCTATAAAGTTACATGCGATTATTTAGTGCCATAACTAGTACCTATACTACTATATCAAGTACATCTTAATAGATGTATTACGACGCCTATCTATATCGCATGTAATGTGATTATAATTAAATAAATGAAAACAGATGTAAAGCATATATATATATATTTAGAAAAAATATATACTTATATTCATCATCATCATCATCATTTATTTGATATATGTTTCTTTTATTCGATATACAATGTTTTTATCATTTTCAACTTGTCAACGATTCCAATGCTGGGGTAGAGGATTTCTCTATGGCTAAAAACTGCAGGCTCAATGGTCCATTAACCTGGCGCCGACCCAGTATGGATAAAAGCAAACCACTGCCTATACAAGTTAGTTTAACAGGGCCATGTACCATGTACCTTAAAAGATTTGTTTTGTAAATACAAGTCACTTTTTGTCATCTCTCCATGACGTGACATGACTTTCGATGCTGTTTCTATTTGAAATAAAAAATTTAGCATCTATTTTTAAAGAAAATCCAACACATCTCCAAGTAATATTAGAGAAGTATACATTTTCTGCCTCACAAGTAAAACAAAAGACTTACCGAAACTATAGTGAGAGATGAAACACCCTATCGGAATAAATTACTCGCCTCACAGCTACCGGTCATCCATTACTGAAAACACCACACAAAGTCTTCGGGATAATTGCTTTTCTCGCTCAATGTTTACCAATCAAAAGAAAAAAGGTACAGTCGCGTTCAATCGTGCTACGGCAACAAGGGAGAGATCAAAAGAGGCGTCTTTCTTTCACTCACCGCCGAATATTGCACACGAGCTATTTATTTTGTTAGCGACTTCTAAGGAGCATGAAGGTATATGAACGGAGGAATTCAACTCCCGCTGTAATTGGATGGAAGACAAACGGATGACGGGCCGGAAAATTGGGCTGGATGGGTAATGAGCTGATTTGAACAGTGCTGCTTTAATTGAATAAGAACAAATTTATTATTGTGGACTCAGATGAAAATATGTGTGAGCTGCTGACAGTACATTTGAATAATAATAATAATAATAATAATAATAATTTATTTTTCTTCTCCACACAATCCCATTTACAAATAAAAGTTATTGCTACCAAGAAGTAATATCAACAAATATAAGATTGTGGAGAGACTGGTATCTGAACTAGGCCGCAGCCTGTATCTCAGAAAAACCAGTACTCTCCCCTCCTAAATATTCTTAAATATCTAAAATTAGTGATGGGTGTAGTAATATGTGTGTGTGTGTGTGTGTCTATGTGTGATTGTGTGTGTTTATGTATGCGCGGGTACCTGTTTGAGTGTGAGTGTATATGTGTGTTGTTGTTGTGTGTGTTATGTTGAATATGAGATGTTTTTTTTAAATACTAGGTACTACGCAGAAGATTTTCCGTCTCGTTATAATTTAATTTATTTAAGTATGTAACAATTTCCTTTTTGCACTTGAACTTTGTTTGTTTCAGTATACTGAGTTTTCTGTGCATTTTATTATACAAATAAGGACCCAGAAAATAAAAGAAACGTTGTGCCAAAGCAGATTTACACTGAGGAACCGGAACTACAATTCGGTTTCGACGTAAACAGTACTTAGGATCTACGGTCTTGTGTTGTTTTAAAAAAGTGTTGAGTATAAACAATTGTCGGACCGTTAGGACTTCACAGTATTGATAAAGGTCGTATGTGGGGTATAACATAGGTTTAAAAGTACAAACTTTGAGCACAGAATATATATGAATTGACAAAAGCTCATCAATCAACAAGGGAATGTCAAAACTCCGTGGCAAAATATTGAGTTTAATGAAATTGAATGGGGAAAAGTACACCGTTGTTGTAACACGAAAAAGTAATGTGTGTACTTTTTTAGATTTCTTCACTTACCTAACTTTTATATTAAATAAAAATATTTTTTTCAAATGTGCTTTCTGCAAAATGCACCTAAAATTCGAAAATTTGTAATTTTGAAGTGAAGGTTTGGTTTGTGAACCATTGTATTTTGAATGTTGATTATAGATTACTGAAGGTCATGTCGGTTAAAGATGAACGATACGCTCGTAGATTAAATAAGAAAATAACAAGATAAAAATTTAAAAGTTTTAGGAAAGTAAAAAAATAAAATTAAAGCAAAGCAAATATTTGTCGTCACATTTGTCATCAGCAAACGCATAGAAACTCCAACGCGGATTTGTGGGTGATAATGAAACGAAAATAATTCAAATGCACCTAAAAAAGTTTTGAATCATCCAACAATTTTACATTTTACCCATTCGGGACGTCTTTTAACTGACAAGAAGAACGGCCGCAAGAAACTCGTCAGCTTTAACAGAAGTAACGACATTTACAATATAATACGTCGTCACCATACATAATCCACAGAAAGAGACAATGTTACCCCAATAATAGTAGTGTTATTGTTTCATTACATTATTGAATACAACAAATTCAACAAGTATTTAAGTGTACTTGTTTAAAATAGATACTCTTTGACATTGTACATTGCTATGAGATACAGGGTATAAAATACAAATTTGAAATGCAACACAAAAATGTATGTCAATCAATTGTCGATAATACTGGTCGTTAAAAGTAAACCTATATCCAAAGGCAGCATCCGTTCACGAGCATGACGCATGATGCAAATGCAACTAGCTTAAATGCTAGCATGAGATTCGATCGCTAATGAGAGGAGTGCTAATTATAAATGCTAAATATATTTTTCTTCTTCGTTCCTTCAAAACAATGTTACTAAGAATATTTTCGTCTTTTTATGAACCTCTTATTTTGATTATGGTGTCCTCTCAACTTGTAGTATTATTCTAAAATGTTAAATAAGTTTTTTTTGTGATAGCTTTGTCGCTTATTATCGCCAAAGGTTTTGTTATCTAAAATTGAATATTTAATCAGATCGCATCATCATGAGAACTAAGAAACTTTGAGCCGAAATGTCCGTCGACTCCATTAAGGCGTCGGGCAATTTAACTTTCCGGCTGAGTTGTCCTTATAGCATTATGTATTCACAGATGAATCAGATAAACATTGGTGTACATTCATATAGAAAATACTATATTTCTTTAAAACTTATTAGCCAGCCCTGCAGCCATATTTTAATCTCATAATTATTCAAATAATAAAAAAATTGAGTATAACGCATCTTTCTGGCATTGTTGAGTCAGTTGGTTGACTTTTGGAGAAAAAAAAGTATATATAGTATAGTATAGTGTAGTATAATATGGTCACATTTGTCGATCATTGGAAAGATTCACAGACAACACATCAACCATAGGCCAACCATATTGTTTTTAAAAAAAAAAATCTCGGCTTTTTATAAGACGTTTCGATTTTCACGTTTTTGCTATTTGCGACGGCCAACTCCAACAACAGCAATACTATTGTGTTTCAATGTACTTTTTTGTCATGATAAATGTTAAGTTTTTCTCTTTTTATCATACTTTCGACGATTTTCGTGGTCAAGTGGCTCGCTTATCTCCTTTTATAGTAAAACCACTTCGAAATCCCAGCTTCGATCTATATTAGCTATGGTCTGGGTGTTGTTTCTGAATTCCATAAAACAAGTGCTTCAGCTGCTTGAAGAACGTTTACATATGTGATATTTATATTTACTATGAAATACTTAAACAAAAATTACTTGTGTACGCGCCGCAGAAGTTATGCTTTTTTATTAACTTTTTAAATGAGATAACTTGAAGTTAGCCTATTCACTTTAACAGCCAACTTCATGGTGTCGCTTTTTCATTGCATGCTGCGTGCGCAACTTCCGTTGCATGAAAAATCACCCCAATGCGCCAAAAGGAGTATAACTTTAATATTTACAAACACTTTTGCATTCGTCAGTCCGACACACGCGCGGACGCAGCTCGTGCCGCCACCCACCGGGCCACAACAACAACAAACCAATTAGCCCGAGAATTAAAATAAGCCCACAACTGGGCATAAGGTACTGTGAAAATCTCGATTGATGGTCTAACTGTGTTAATTACAACTGTCATAACGAAAACAGTATCAGTATTTATGGTTTACTCTGTACTGCTGTCCATTTCACAAAATGAAAAAAAAACATCAAAATCGGTTGAGTAGTTAAGGAGTCAAACATTTTGACAGGGAATTTTTGTATATAAAAATTTATTTAGACACAATAACAATTTACAAGCTTTGTAAAAACACATATGATTAAACTAAAATTGAAATAGAGGTCAGCTTGGAACCTACAACAATTGCGCACAACATTGATCTATATTAGTCAACTAAACAGTCGAATAAAACTTAAGTTAATTGTTTATATAATCTAAACAACAATCAAATTAAAGTTTATTTACGGAATATATATATAAACAGTTAATACAAAACATGTCTAAAATAAGTCCAGATCAACAGCAAAAAAAAAAACACTTAATAAGAGGTCTCAAATCGGAAGACTTCAAATAATTGATAAACCATTTGAACGTTTGGTGAAATATATCGACTTCGGTATTGAGCACATTGTAATTTCTACAGATTCGAAATAGCAGATCATTGTGCATTACATTAATCGTTAAAGATAAATACACACATACTTACATTCACATCAATTAGCACTGTAAGTCCTGTGTTATAGATACTAGGGACGAATAGAAATATATTGATGAGTAATATTTATAAAAATATATATAAACACCCATAGCTCAGATGTAAATGCTTGTATTCCTCACAAAAACTTCTACCTCGTCCGGGGACTCGAACCCAGCACCATCGGTGCGAAAGGCAGGCTCGCTACCGTTGCACCGAATGATCATCCTCATTCTATCCACTGAGTTATGCAAGTAATTGTTAATACCGTGGTGATGTCACTACGAAGTCCCAGGTTCGTATATTGTCTCGGCTGTGGGTGTTGTGGGACCGTCCTTGTATCTGAATTCCATAACACAAGTGCTTTAGCTACTCATCTTGGGTTCAGGGTGTTATGTGATGTTATTTAATAGTTTGTTTGTCACGCGAAGAATGTCACGTCGCCATTAAGGTTGCATGGCATTGTGTATTCAATATGACCGATTGTCAAACACAGCGTTGGCATTCTTCTACATAATTGTGTATTGAGTGATAATAATAATCGCACACGCTGGAACGGCGCGTGTCGCGCTAATTGATATGCTCCTCGGGTGCCATACAAACAAACAGACAAACACACGCGTACTACGGCTCGGGATTAGCGTTACGTAAGGCTGTGTTCACACCATACGTACTCACTCACGTTTGCTGAATTAGAATTCAAAGCAGCAATATATTTTATAAGTACAATTTAGTTTTTCTTTTCTTATTGTAATTACATATTTTTAATTGCTTAAAATTCTTGTAATTACATATGTTTTTAAGTTTGATTGGTTACAATTGAAGTTCAAACTATTATTTTTAGGAAATTATTGTCTGTTTGGATGTAATAACTTTATTTGGTTTATTTTCATTTTCCGTTCAATTCTGTTTTTTAGAAGATGGCACCCAATGATAGTGTTGTTATTACAACACTTAAAAACATAAAATATCATTTAGAAATAACACCATTTTAATACCATTTACACACTGTTGTAATTAAGTTTGTTTTATTAGACTTATTTATTTCGTGGATATTTTCCGATTTTCTCATATAAAATAATGGGAATTTCGTTATTGTTTCGGTATTTGCACAACTTGGATTTGTAATTAGGTTGGTTATATACAAAATTTACCCTTTTCAATAAACAAAAATATCATAAAAACAACACATTTTTTCTCGTATATAAATTAAGTAAAACTTTTTTAAGATTATTTCATTTTATTTAAATAAATTGAGTAATAATGAAGGAATTGAAACATCAGGAGAAAATATAAAAAAAAAAAAACAGAATAAACGTGGGCGACTGCTCTGACCGCTGATCTACCGGCAAACGTGTCGAAATTTACAAACGTATTTCAACATCTACTATGATGATGATGAGGCGTAGTTGTGTTTTACACACGCATTTTATATCTTATAGAAATATTGCACTACGAATGCATAAAATTAATTATTATTATTTTTATTAGCCACTTCGAAGTGGCTTCACTTGACCATGGAGGTCAGTGCATATTTATAATCTGATGAGGTCCAGTGTGGTCGGGCCCTTTGCCGGCACGTGGTCGCTGTCCAAGGCCGCGTTACGCAACCCGGCTACCCACCACCCACCGATAACGCCATCAACAACTGCGCGATACACGACCATTAATTAACCACCGATATTACTACTTACTTGGGTTTCATTATTTTTTTTTATTTATTTATAGATAATCTGACCTGGTGAATGTTGTCTCATAGAGATAAGTAAGTAAGATAAGGGTATGAACTCCAATTAAAATTAAATAAATGATAAAAATTGTATATTTCCTATAAGTTTTAATTGGTTTTATAATATAAATAAAATGTTTTAACTTCAACGTATTACTTTAGTTAAAGCTGACGTTTCCCGGGCTCCTTTTTTGTCCGGTTCAAAAACGTAGATTTTTTTATTTTCATTTTAATTTAGAATTATAATGTCCCTATCATGGATAACATAAATTACTTTTTTAATACACGAAATGCTTAAATACACTCTATTGCGCTTAATCGTGCATTCTTTAATAACGGTCAAATAATAAAAAAAAGTTATATTTTTAACAACCTTAATCCCCTAAAATATTCAGATTTGTAGTTAACATTATCCAAATCCATCATTAAAGACCAAAATCCATTATTTTTATACAGATTTAACGTTGTTTTCTGGTTATATGTTTGATCACTATTTATTTCACAACCACCACTGTGGGGAAAATGTGGTGTAGAAGTATTAGCATGATAAATTAATTTTAATTGAAAAATACCAGACAAAATCAACTTGACTCCCAAATGACCTACCGAGCCTTGTGATCAACTGTCGTTTTCTAGTACCTTTCTATTTTTTACGCTAAGGTCAGCGTTGAATCAATGAGACTATTTTCCTAATTTCTAGTACTTATTGATTCTAGTATTAAAAAAAAGGAAAAAAATATAGCATCAGTATACTTGCTAAAGTGTTCCAATCAGGTGCTCTAAATGATTAAGTTCTTATACTCCCGCGCACGCATTTAAATAAAACAACTTATTTAGGGTTTTCTGCGCATAATTTATATTTGATCTGGTTTGGTGCAACGGTAGTGATCCTGTCTTTCGCTCCGACGGTCCTGGGTTCGAATCCCGGAAGGGGCAGATGTTTGTATGATGAATATGAGCATTTGTACCTGAGTCATGTGTTTATATGTATTTCTGTAAATATTACATATGTATGTATCATATATGTATGTCTATCCGTTACCCTAGTATCCATAACACAAGCCTTACAGTGCTTACTTTGGGCTAGGCTAATTGGTGTGAGTATAAGAAATATTTATTTATTTATTTAATCCAGACGTTTCGACTCCTTAATAGGAGCTGTGATTACAGGATGGGAATCAAATTAGGCGCAAAAAACCCTAAATAAGTTATTTTACTTAAATTTTGTAAAGTAGTTCGGTAACAGTAAGCCACCTTGACAAAACAAAGAAAGTAGACGCAGTGGATGAATTTCTCCAAGATGGGTTGGAGCCGACCCCTTTAGAAAAACGTGACGAGTTTACATTATGGGGAATTTACTAAAACCCAGTCAGCATATTATAAAGCCCACGTCTTTCTAGCCTTGGATTTGCTGGAAAAGGGTTACAAATATCATCTGATGTGGTTTGTTTATATTAAAAAAATAATAAAAAAATATCTTAATTTTATAGTAAGTAAACATATACATATATTAGCTGAGCCTGCCACGCGTTGCTTTGTCTTAAATTAAAATGAAACCAAATTCACATGTCCTAAATCGGAACAAATCCAGCAAAACGAAAAAATCATCAGAATCGGTTGAGTACTTTCGGAGTTTATTGCGGTCATAAAAGATTTTGATGGATGTTGTATTTTAAAAGTATATTTTGAAGTACACAAATAATACAGCAGATATTAATTCAAAAAGAATGCTATTATAATATAAATTTAGTTTAACATAAAAAATACGCATACAAATACTTATAGATACTGATAGAAATGTATACTTTCCAAGTAAGTTATTTTATATTTTGGAGAATATAAGTTTATACTAGAAGAGAACTATGTACTGTAAACAAACTGCTAAGCAGTTTGGCAGATGGTATTTTGTTATAAAAACATTGGATCATTAATAATTAAAAAATCTCGTGTTTTAGTATCTTTGTCCCATTTGTCACAAACTGTGTTGTTGTAAATTGTACTATAAGTTTCTTTTAAATAACGAATCACTCCGCAAATAATCTGCGCCGTTGGCATACACTGCTGATGTTTTTTTTTCTATTTTATTTCGCCAGAATTAAAAGAATGTTTATAGCATCTATAATATATAGGATACATAAAGGCAAAGAAATCTACACAACGGACAACATTTCAATTATGACTGTTTTCAAACTTATATATGTACTGGCTGACCCGGCCACGCGATACTGTGGTTCAGTTGTTTTGATTTGCAATAAAAAAAAATTGGATCATAAATTAAAATGAAACCTATCCTATATATATATCTAATATATCTAAGTCGGAATAAATCCATCAAAATGAAAAAGAAAACAACAAAATTGGTTGGGTAGTTTCGGAGTTCATCGCGACCGAACACTGTGACAGGGAATTTTTATATATAAAGATAGATTTACTGTTTATAATTAAATGAATGGAATGAGCTTGTTGTTTGTATCAGCACCCCACGTGTATCGTGTTTAGAACGGAAACAACGATCTTCTGTAGGGCATTACTCTACATAAGCAATCGCGGCAAAACGCAAGATCAGCGAAAACGTCTGGATGTAAACATTGCGCGTAGATGTGATAAGCTCAGAATAGTTGGACCGTGGTCCCCGAGCCGTCCCATATCGGTGTAAGTACCCACTTCACTTTTCGCTGAAGCAATGTCGAAATTTCCTGCCCCCACGTTTGTACGGATGTTTGGAATAACATAGCGAAGAGATATGGTTAAGAATCGCTCCCAGTCTCTCCGTAACGCTTATTACATCTGTTCGTGACAATCGGATCACACTGTCATATATTCTAGTTTTTATGTTATGCAGAATGTGATGAGAGCAGTTATTTCGCGAAACTATCTGTTATCAGCTGAACTGAAATAAAATCAAGGTCTTTCCTGGATCGCGGAGGCCACGCGAAGTTTTATTGCTTGTTTGAAGCCAGCTGCTGATGTGATCGCACAAATTCGGCTTTTAAATTGATAACGTTGGTATCAAATTGTGAATTAACTATGTACTCGTTGAGATATGGAGTTTGATTAATTAATGTAAATCTTTAAGTATTCTTGTTGCGTTGTATTATCAAAGGCAGATTTACTATTGCATTTTTATCCTTTCTCTACCTATTTCCAGTAAAAGTCAACGGCAAATCTTTCCGTGGTTTATACTGAATATATTATGACTACACGATGAAAGCATTTCAGGCAAGGTATATAGAAAAAATGAGCTGTGATGGGGTTCGAACTAATCTTTGATGTACCCTGGGTCAGACGACGTAATCGTTAAGCTGCTGAGGCTTTTACCCCCCTATTGAACTCATAAAATGAAAGACACAAAAGAAAGAAAAAAATAAAATAACTGATTACAATTTTATTTATTTGTCCATTATTTTATTGATGACTTCAACAGTAACAATAAAAAAAAATCGGCCTTGATGACACCAAATAATAGAATAAAGTTACGTAAAATATTACAACCGACCGTTTGGTGCGTCAGTAGCGGCTCTTCCTTACGTGCCGATTTTTCTGGGATTAAGTCCCGGAAGGGATTGATGTATGTTTAATGAATACAAGCATTTGCACCTGAGTCATGTGTATTTATATATCTAAGATGTATATGTATCAATTACCCTAGTATACATAACACAGCGCCATTGAGCTTCTTATGTCAGTAGTTTACTTCATTGTTAGTTCTTACACCTTACGTATATTACACATTTAAATAAAACCACTTATTCTAGGGTTTTTTTTTGCATAATTTATATTTAAGCCTGACGTATCGACTCCTTTACAGGAGCTGTGATCACAAGATGAGTAAAGCAATGGTCGTCATATATTTTCACAGCATTTCAACGGGGTACGTTCCTATCGGTTAAAATTTATATATTTTTTTGCAAATAATAAAAGTAACATGGAGGTCGGTCTCCCTGCCAGAGTTTCTGTCGCCAGTTCTTCCCACTTTCCGTACTAGTGGTAGACTCAGTAGTGTACCCCTAATCGTAGTGAAAATTAAATAACTAAATAAAATGCAAAATAAAATAATATTTTGATTCATATAAATTTTAACAGTTAGGAACGTGCCCGATTAAAGTATTGTGAAGGTAGTAGAAAATATATGACGAGCATTGCCCTAATCATCCTGTGGTCACGGCTAAAGGAGTAAAGACAATAAAAATAAATAATATAAATTATGCGCAAAAAACTGTAAATAAGTTGTTTTATTTAAACCTTACTTAATGTTTACTTGCAATAAATGTGTTTTGTAATTATACCAGATTAAAATACCGGTGATATGACTCAAGTGTGACGTCACAAGACCGAACTCCGATGGCTGTGGTCAAATGAAATGTTTACCGTCTGCCCGATAAAGTGTGCTGGATAGCCTGGGTGACCTGCGCCCGCTGCCCCACAAGCAGATGCTTTATCAACACAATTAATATCGGCGACAGACGCAGCTATACTTTACATATTAAGCTGGTAATAAGTCACTAATTGAGTTAATATACGAACAGCGGTCGCGTAATAAATTAATATTTTCTAACGATGAAATATCGTCAACATTCAGCCTATTTACTTCTTCACAGCTGGGGCGAATAAACTTTAGGAAAGATGGATAACCCACCATGCAGTCCCAATGAGGATTTTTGGGTATTAAGGACCAAACGGGACCGTGGAAGAGCTTGAGAAAATAAAAATAATTTATGGATAAAGATTTAATGATACAAAATATGGTTACCACAATACTTTATATTATTTTAAAACGAAATTCAGTTGTAGAATATTCAGCTATCATGTACAATTTTAAATAATATAAAACTAAAAATAAACATTAATGTTATTTTTAATAATATCTTTTAATTTTATTTTATTTACAATTTCATTCAGTGTTCCAAGAAAAGTAAATAGCCCTCTGTTTTTAATTTGAATTGCATTTGATTTCATTCCTTTTTCAGTTTTAATAATGCCATGCCCTTACAGGGCCGTCACATAGACACTATTTTATGTACCACCTTTTTAAAACCTAGTAATAAATAGTTACAATTTGAATTTGAACTTTAGTCACTAATCCGGTCACCTGCTCTTGTGAGAGTCACTTGGTTTAGCAGCTCAAAAAGCTGGTTATGTACTAATGTTTTATATATCTTGCACGAATATTTTGACTATGACACATTTTGGGAGCATGTGCATTTTACTTTAATTATTTAACAACCTATAACACAGTTTTAAGTAATACATTTGATTCTGGCCCTTTGTGCTAAAAGCGAAAGCTACAACACCTAGAAAATTAGCATACGTCAAATTAATTATTACACAGACGCATCTTTACCTATGGTGCAGGGTGTGCGTTGCATGCGCGCGCCGCGATCCTAGAGGGCGCTGAGCCCTTTCAATCATTTAAATGTCAATAAATTGAAATCGTAAAAAAATAGACTCTCCATACAAAATGACCGATCAGCTGATCGAGTGAGAATAGAAAGTCGTTTAGTTTACGATTTACGAGACATGTTAACATACGTACGTTTTAGCTGCTAAATACAATCAGTCATCACATAAAGGCTTCCAAAACTGTCAAACTGCTGTAATCGATTTTCAATTTAATCTTTAAACAATAGAGTTTGTTATCCACTGGGGTATTATGACTAATTATTATGGTAATGTGCTGTTATTTGTACTCATTTCATATTGACCACACGCTTACTAGAGGGCGCTAGGGTAATGATTGCCATGGGCTCTACATGGGCTAGAGACGCTTCTGTATTAATATTCCAATTAAAGAAACGTGGTAAGCTAAATTATTGTGTTACAATTGCTAATGTCCATAGTACCTACATCGACGAGGATTGAATTCAGTTCACCTTACCTCTGCAGCGTTTATATAAATAACTGGCGTTTATATATATTTAAATTGACCTAAAAATTGGAATCTTGGTCTGCATTAATACTAATAATATTTCTTATATTCACACAAATTACCCTAGCTAAAAGTAAGCACTGTAAGGCTTTTGTTAAGGATACTCGGGTAACCGTAAAAAAAAAGACATACATATATGATACATTAACATGTAGTATTGATAGAAATAAATACATTAATATCTGTCCCTTCCGGGATTCGAACCCAGGATCGTCGGTGCGAAAGGCAGGATCGCTACCATTTGTAGCAAATGGTAATTATAGCATACCTGAAGTAGTTGCGGTGTACTGATAAATGGGCAGCAAAGTTTTCCGAGTTATGGTCTTTTTAGCTTACTTTAGCTCTCTAGCCAACGCAAAGTTAACTGTCTTTCGGTCTTTTATAGAATATACTTTGGAGAGTTCAGGAGTTGCATGTGTTCATACCGCTATCACCTTTCTTGGTTGCCGTTCCTAATTGTTGCATCTAGCGCTACTTAACATCCTTTAATATGCGCACAGCAAAGGAGTGGAACTCCCTCCCTGCGTCTGCATTCTGCTCATATTGCCATCCTTTTTCTTCCTTCGGACATCTAGACGTACTGCAGTTTCTTGGTTGCTATTCCTAATTGTCGCACCGAACCAGTCTCAACAGTTTTCTTAATACCCACAGCAAAGAAGTGTACTTAAAATTCGTCCGTTTTCAAAGCCAGGGTGAATAAGCACCTTCTGGGTTAGCTCGCTTCATCGTAGATCCTGCCTAATAAAAAGAAAAAATACTCCAATTGCCGCTAATAGCTGTCGGGTTTTGCTAGTTAGCAGGTCCGGATTAGCCCATAAGCAAATTAAGAAATTGTTTAGGGCATCATATCTTGGGGGGACTATAAACAGTCCTAAAAAAATTTTTAGCACTTAACTATATATTATATATAACTATATATAATATATTTATTCATGATGATAGCAAACTGCACAGCCGAATGATCTTTTTCGAAATTGTAAACAATAAAAAATGAAAAAAGGAACGAGGATGCTGCATGAAAGCTCGATGCTTCTTCAATATTATATATAAAGTCAGACAAACTAAAGAGTTGGACTTAAAAACTATTTCGTGCGAATTGAATACCCGTAAAAGTGGCAAGTCACATTTCAATGAACAAACTAGGTCGATAAGACAATGTACAAAAGGTTAACCTAATCTCGAATCTACAAATTCTGAACATCTTACATGTTTTAATTTTAGCAAAAGTTTGGAAAAATGTCGGCGACCATGTCTTAAGTCAAATACATACATACTGTATATTTTAAAAGTCCATAAGAATTAAAACTTTTGGTTTCAACGGGAAATCCCATGGAGCCGATGTTCTTTAGTCATAACTTTTTATTTTTGCGCATTTCAAAATTCGGTCACGGTCACGATCTAGTCCTAAATGTGTTGATTCGATTACATACAAAAATATTGAAATCTGTTCAAAACTCGGGAAGTTATGGCGTAACAGACATTGCGTCATTAAAGCTGATCCATGGGGGCTCCGCTCCAATAAAGATGCGTAAGTATATTTTATTGTATGTAATACCAACTCCCCATATTTCTGTAGTCTTTCATAAATATTTTAGGGTAGGTAATGATCTATTTCGTTGTAATAAATACGTTAATTGTTTTAAAAGATTGATACTACTTAGGGATTGCTTAGGGCATAAGGTAGTAGGACTTATAACTTTAACTTTCTCCTTAGCTAGTTGTTTAGTGACTGGTTTCCCTATGGGAACCACTACCCGATTTATGGTGGCGTGCGCAGCGGATATGTATGTTATAATTCTTTCAGTTTCAGCGTTGTTTACGCGCCGGGTCTAACGTATAAATAAATATGCGCATACAACCGTGGTATCGTCCCAGACGCACCGTTTACACCCAGCGGCAAAACAAACATGGCGGCAATAAAAGCGAAGAATAACTTATGGTATGTGTTCTAGTTAGGCAGCCATGATAAAGTGACATGCAATATGACTCTTGAAAAGTAGTGAAAACGTCAGGATAACATAAACCGACGTTTAGTGCAACTGTAGCGATCTTGGGTTCGAGTCTTAGAAGGGGCTTTTGTTTGTGTGATGAATACGAGCATTTGTACCTGAGTCATGGGTATTTATATTATTTTTAGGGAGTTAAAGTCGATGAAAATTTTTCTTGGTCAGATCATATTAACTTTATTTGTAACAAATTAAAAAATTTACTAGGTAAATTTTACTTCTTAAGCTTCAGAGTACCGATTGGTACCCTTAAATGTTTATATAAGTCTCTGGTGAAATCTATCGTGAGCTACGCACTCGACTGCTGTGGTCTTACATTTAAAACTAACATAGCTAAACTCGAGAACATGCAAATCATATTTTTAAAACTTCTGGTAAATAAAACAACTAAACACAGACATAAAAATGACTATAGACAACTATTTAAAATATGTAAAATTCTTCCGGCTGGTCTAAAACATAAATATTTATTATTAGTAAATAATCACGGCAGCCGAGAGTGTGTCTCCACTTTCGAATACATAAAACATAACCAGATCACTAGAGCCACTTCGAAAAAGAAATTTGTAATTCCTAGGGTTCAAAATTATTTTGGTGACAGTACTTTACAGAAGCGTATACCATATCTTCTTAATTCGTTACCCGAAACTATTAGATGTGAAATAGATAAAAATAAATTTAAAAAAATATTAAAAGATTATCTGATGACTACTATTTAACACAACAATTGTATCTTACGATCACCGCTAAATTTTCCTTCAGTTTGTTGTAATTCAGTCTAAATCCAATTATTGTGCACTTAACTTCACCTGATACAGTTATAGTTGTATTATTACATAATTATAAGCTAAGAGACTAAAGATCCCTCAGTCAAACGGACAAGTCGGTTTTGTGGGACTAAATTGTATCTTTTTGTATTTTTTATTTGTATATGAAATAAATAAATAATAATAATAAATTTCTATAAATATTACTTATTTATGTATGATATATGTATGTCTATCCGTTACCCTAGTATCCGTAACACAAGCCTTATAGTGCTTACTTTGGACTAGGCTAATTGGTGTGAATGTCAGATATATTATTATTATAAACCTGATTTCATAAGCTTAATTGTTTTGGCGTTTTAATAATGAAGTCAAATTATGCATAAGCACTAACGATTTTAATCAAAAAATACTCAACAAACTGCTATTCAACACCAACCATATTTACTATTATTGAGCTGATAGTGCTCGTCCTTGGCACCTCCTAAAAATAGGCCGACGCCAACAAGCGAAATACAACTAAAACTCATTACAGATAAGACTCCACTTCGTTTGTCAATTCAAGATTGCTGTTTGTTACGACTATCGTATTATGTTGGTTCTATTATTCAATTTTAGTATTTAAATTATATCGATAGAGCTTATTTTTATGTGGTCAGTTAGTTCTACGGTGGATGTACGATATTCACACCAATTAAGTGGTGGCAAGGATGAAATTCGTTTACAAGGTGTATTGTAAACAATGTTCGCGAATATTTCCGGGTGTGTTCGATAAATTGCGCGAATCTGGTGTTTTTGTTGTTGTTACCATGTAGAGAAGCGGCTGGCTCGTGATACTGCCATATTATGTATGATTTTTAATTAAATGCGTAATATATCTGTTATTTTCTTTATGTCCTTATTGAGTTTTAAGGTAGGTATCATTAATTAGCAACAGTAATTTAAATGGAGAAGATTATTTCTGGTACCTATTTGGCGATAAGATTTAACGTGGGTCGAAACGTAGTACTGACCTAATGGTTGTGCGTCTATTGTTTACTTATAAAAGGTAAAAATGAATATTATTTAAGTCTGATCCGAGATAATAATGACAAAATCCATTTTAAATACATGCTTTGATTTTAATGTTGGTAACGCTAGAATCAGCCCAGCGAGTTGGTCTTGGACTTTGTTGCATAATTTAATTCATTTTTTCGATACTTAACTACGCATAAAAATTGTTACTCATTTTATGGATTAATTTGGAATCTAGACCAACATATTAATATAGTTTTACAAACAAAATCACTTTATAATAAATTTGATAGGTAAAGAGAAATTACTTTTTTTTAATATCACGAAATTAACGTTTTAATACTTTGTAATTGTTTAAATACACAGTTTTTCTATATATTTTTTATAAACGTATCGAGATAATGACCAATGAAACACCCAATATTAAGTAATGAAGGATCATGTAGGAAGTAAAAAGTTAATTCAGCAAACTAATCGGTAATTTCCTAATAATAACTCAACTTGCAACAAATAACTGTTTTTTGTTGTTTATAGCTTCAACAGTTATGAAAGAATAACCTTTCTTGTACACACAGAAATACAATGACCGAGCAAAATTTAAGAAGACGTATAAATGGCGACCTTATCACTAGCAGCGATTTACCCCGGGCAACCTAGGGAAATAAAAAAGAAATATTAAAAATAAACATGATACATAAATACAGGCACGAAGATTGTTTTAAAAATAGTGAAATAGGCACATTATTGACGTAAATACTAAACTTGTGTAGGTACTTTCATTGAGAGTAAGGCTCAATTAGCTTCAAAAAAACTTGGCATTCTGGCGAAGGTGAGAAGGAATAGTTACTCAACCATTACCAAGTTCGTATGTATGGAGTATCTTTGGGACGGTTCCGCCCAATACCAATTCCAGACGCTTGAGTCCGTTGAGAGAAGAAAATAATTATTTTTCAGCGGCTCATCGCACACGTGACATATTTTATACTACGTTTATTATATAATTCATCGTGGATTTATAAAATAACCTAACATCACAATTATTGTATTGTAACACTGTGTTTTAACAAAGTAATGATTCTTATTTTCGTCTGATAAAAAAGTATCATCATGAAATCGATTTTTCGATTTGTCGATGAAACGAAAAAGCGACAGTAAAAAGATACAGACATAAATTCATAAGATTTAACGCAGGAGAAAATGAGATAGGAAGCATTATGTACGTTCTTTATACGTGTTTGTGTGCGCATGCGTAGTACAAAGCTTGAGAGAAGGCATCACAACGACCGAGGTATTTTGTATACGTGTACGTATTATTTTTGAAGGTGTCGCTTCTACCACGGGTGAATTGCATACATGCTTTCTTTTGTAATTAGATGTATGTTAAAATTACATTCTAAAATCGTGATATAGTTAAAAGTTACAGTAGAAAAATCGATTTTATTTATAATCATCCACTTGCTAGGTTCGGTTTCTTTCAAAAGAAGATATTATCTTAATTGTATATAAAAACGTATTTAAAAAAAAGTTAATTTGCTTTTCGTACCAACGATCCTGGGTTCGAGTCCCGGAATGAGCAAGTGTTTGTGTGATCACTACAAGCATTTGCACTTCAATGATGGGTGTTTTAATATATATCTGTAAATATTACATATCTATACATATCGTTTAAGTATATGTATGTCAATCCGTTACGCAAGTATCCATAACATAAACCTTAAAGTGTTTTTTTGGGCGTGGCTAATTGGCGTCAATATAAGAAATATATAAATAATTAATATTCTAATAACTTATAATTGGAGCGGAGCGAAGCGAAGCTCCCATGGATCAGCTTCAATGGCGCAATGTCTGTTACGCCATAACTTCCCGAGTTCCTAACCGATTTTATTATTTTTTGTGTGGAATCGAATCAACAGGTTTAGGACCAGATTGTGACGGAGCCCGAATTTTGAAATTCGCAAAAATTCCCATCGAAAAAAAAATTTTTTTTTTTTAGGTATTAAGCTCCGCTCCAATATATGGTGCTAGCGTAGCTTTATGCTTAGCGACTGCATCGCCTAGTAATTATATGGATCAGCTTCAATGACGCAATGTCTGTTACGCCATAACTTCCCGAGTTCCTAACCGATTTTATTATTTTTTGTGTGGAATCGAATCAACACATTTAAGACCAGATTGTGATGGATTTTAGACGAAATTCACATAAATAAAAAATGTAATGACCAAAAACGTTGGCCCTATAGAATTTCCCATGAAAACTTTTTGAAATTTTCATGTTTAGGGAATTTCAAAATTGACTAAATATTATTGATATTTTTATATTTTGAGTATTACGCTCCGCTCCAATATATGGTGCTAGCGAAGCTTTATGCTCAGCTACTGTGAAGGAAGCGCCTTAAAAACCAGTTAAAACAGTAAAGAAATAATGGCATGTAAAATACATTTACGAACCGTACTGCCCTAATTGATCAGTTTAAGAAGGTTGACGAGTTTGGCATCTGAATTACAAATGTGTAATTCTTTATTTTAACTATTATTTTTTCAAGTACACATTAGCTAAGTATAGCTATTGTTTTGGTTAGATGGGCTAAACGAACGAGGCCACACGATGGCAAATAATTCGATTCGACACGTGTAGCGTGGAGGCCGGCTTAATAATTGCCAGTTTAGGTGAAAATGGGCCGCGGTTAAACGTAAAAATATATTATAGAGATCGGACCAAAAGTTATGTCGACTGTTTGGTGCAACGGCAGCGATTCTGCCTTTCGCACGTCCTGGATTCGAGTCTCGGAAGGGGCAGATGTTTGTGTGATGAATATGAGCATATGTACCTGAGTCATGGGTATTAATATATTTTTCTATAAATATTAAATCCATTCCTTACCCTAGTATCCAAAACACAGGCCTTATAGTGCTTACTTTGGGCTTAGTTAATCGGTGTGAATGTAAGAAATATAATTATTATCCAAATAGATCCAGTGCAGATACAGTCAATCATTTATTCAGAGGTGTAGCTAGGTAATCAATGGCCTGGGTTCAAAAAGTCTGGGGCCTCAACTAAACTATTTAAGGTTTATCAAGTCAAAATAGAAATATACGCAGGCGTACAAATCTTTATCTTTATCGCGAACTTGTTGGTCATCCATCCCATGAACGGCCCTTGTGAAACTTGCTTATTCTCCGCAATCGACAGCCGCGCCACCATTTGGAATAATGTTTGACATGCTTTAAGTTAATAAAATTGTTGTCTTAATCTCTCTGACCATACTAGATACACAGATTAAATAAATCTAAAATAAAATAAAGAACAATAAGGGGTGGTATAATAGGCGGTCATATCGCTTAGAGCTGATAAATATTTATCAAACAACCTTTGGAATAAAGGAGAGAATGCTATTAATGACAGGTGTGTGAAGCAACAAAATATTAAAATTGAAATACTTCTCATAACTAATGAGAGTAAAAGGGATGGAGCGATAGTTTTTGGTAGCAAATATAGAGTGGAAAAATTTTAACTCCGAAATAGTTTAATTTTTCGCTGTATAATGTAAAAGTATTATTCGGTGTAGCTAGTAGTTACTTAGAGCATGAAGAGATGGCGCTAGTTGTCAGTTTAAGAAACACTGAAAAATCAAAGGGGTTTGTCAAGGTCTCCGTTCATTTGGAAGTGCGATCTCCCGAATAGCGAGAGGATGTAGGTTCGAGTCCCACCTTACTCTTCAGACAATTTGAATCTTTTCTAGCAAAAAAATCTTTACAATTAAATTACATTGGTATTGCAATATGGTTTCTAAATCATCTTCTTAGTCTGATAAGATGTCCATTGCTCTGTAAAATGTCTTCCATACGAATATAAACACCATCGCCATCACACCATCACCAAAGAATCGGTCAACAAATTGGAAACAAAAAGAAACTGGAGCTTATCAATGTATGGTCACCAATCGGATGAACTGACTTTACTACAATAATGACAGGTCGATACCCCTTACTCCAAGATTTTTTTAAAGTAAAACAAATGTCGCCACAACTACTATCTCCGACCGTTGACGACCCTCTGGTGCAACGGTAGTGATTCTGACTTTCGCAGCAACGGTTTTGGGTTTGAGTCCTAGCGGAGGCAGATGTTTGTGTAATGAAAACGAGCATTTCTATTTGTTTCTAATTGTATTTCTAATTGTAAATATTACATATCGTATCAAATATGTATGTATGTCTATCCGTTACTCTAGTATCTATAACACAAGCCTTATAGTGCTTACTTTGGCCTAGGCTTATTGGTGTGAATGTAAGAAATTTTATTTATTATTATTATTGAGGTAATAATTTTTAATCACCAGATTTTGTCGTTAAATTTCCATTGGCAACACCAATTAAATCTATTTTAAATTATCCAAACTTTTTTATTTGCTCTGGTAATCTACGAACTGCGAACGAACGTGATTACCTCATCCAACTCGACGATTAATTAAATCTATCTTTACTGGAGCAAAGATGTAATTTAGTCTAATAATGTTTGCATGTTAAATTGAGAGCACGACACGCTGATAGATAAGACTCATTTTTCGTTAGATCTCGTGGTACTTGTACTTTTTGTCTCGTATGCAAAATTTCTTATAATTTATTGTGAAAATGGTTCTTACAGAACGCCAGGAATTATTAATGAAATAAATGTAATTACAATAAATAAATGTATTTTTTCACATTAATACGTTTATTATAGTTTTTAAAAGATATTTAATATTTGTAAAGAAAATTTACTTTTTCTAGTAAAACTGCTTTTAATATAAAACATCTAAGAATGAAATGCTTATAAAACAAAAACTATACTTATTGAGATTTAATTCATAAATTATTTTAATAGAGAGTCGCGCCAAGTCGATTTTTTCTAATATTTTCTGTTAATACGTGTTTGTGTGCGCATGCGTAGTACAAAGCTTGAGACAAGGCATCAATCACAACAATCGTGGTATTTTGTATACATGTACGTATTATTTTTGAAGATTTCACTTCTACCGCGCGTGAATTGCACACATGGTTTCTTTTTTTTTGCTATTGACTCATTCAATAGCTGGTTTTGGTATCTAAATTTCTTCAGAACAAATTCAACTTGTAAGGCTGGGAACCCACAACATCGCTATTCGAGCGTAGGCTACCAATTTCATTGATATTTCTTTAGAGAAACTAACAAGCTTAACAAAGATTAAGTGAGGTACTTCTCGTCATGAATCGAATGAGCGAATCTTACATCAATACGGCAACCAAACCAAAAAATAAATAATTTCTCCATTAGAAATGTGATTCCAACAGAGTGAGACAGAAAGATTGATGACATATTTAGTGATGTTTCGACTATTTTCACAATATTTTAATCGGGAAAAATATTGTGAAGGTAGTAGAAAATATATGACCACCATTGCCTTAGTCATCCTGTGATCATGGCTCCTGTAAAGGAGTCGAAACGTCAGGATTACATGTAAATTATGCGGTAAGTACCCCAAAATAATTTGTTTCATTTAAAAGATTGATGATATTTCACGGCAGGTTAATGTGTTTCGGTCTGTACTTAACACTCATCATATAATATTACAAAGACGATAATAGTTTATGATCTATAAACTACATTGAACGTCTGCATGAAATTCTCACAGGAAAATCTTCCACGTGCCGTCTAAAGTATGCCAGCAGTCGCTACATGAATTAATCGTGTAAAAATGTGTACCTATTTAGAAAACATAATCAAACGCCAATAAAATAATATATTAAAAAAGCCGGGGCTGCTGCAGCAGCTGCAGAAAGTCGAAAAGTTCCAAAGTATCCAGCTCTTGCAAACAGTTTTTTTTTTTTTAGAAGGGGTTCACACTTGATCCCAATCAAGCCCGGGGGCTAAAACAGAATCCACGATAGAACGAGCAAACCCAGACGGTGCCTATTCAACCTGGCCTTGAAAACGGACGGGTTGTAAGTACTCAGAAATACAGACGCAAGTTCCAGTCCTTTGCTGTGCGCATTATGAAAAATGTTAAGAAGTGCTTGGTGCGATAACAACCAATAAAGGGTGGAAGCCCGCAGTCCGATAGAAGAAGGGAGATGGCGGTATGAGCACATGCAGTTCTTGAGCACACTCTTCAAAGTACATTCTGTAGACGACCGACAGACAGGCAACTTTACGGCGGTGAGCTAAGGTGTGAAGCTTGCAGTTACATCTTTGTTTCCTCCTTTGTGGAGACTATGGGGTCATGGGGCCCGAAAGCTAAGCTCTTTTTCAAAGAAATTTCCGCCCATTTAAGCGTCTGGGGACAAAAGATAAAGTATATTTATCCAACGAGAAACGCTGCCATTTTGGGCACTTTTTTCAATAGCAGCGGTGTGGTTGGTTTTCATCTTTTTTAGTTTCTTACATATATTATATTACCTAATCGTTCAAATAGAAACCTTGAATAACAATAAATTACATTAATAATATGTTTCCTTCTCAGTTAATAAATTGAGAAAATTAAAGTTTATCAAATTGTTTACTTATTCACCCAATCAATAGGTCAAATATTTTATTTGTATGAATACAAAGTACAGTGATCTTATCTGTGTAAAACATTTTTGCTCGCTGTGTTCAACTGGTTGGCGAGCGTGCAAACTTCGCCAGTGGTTCTAAAATCAATATTATTGATAAAATTCATGGTCAATAAAAATGTCTTTGGTCAATGTCAGATGCAAAATATTAGTTCAGTTGGAAAATTAAATTATAAACATACATAAAGAACAATAATCATCATTATAACCATCTATTTACTTTACTTAACACCCAGAGATACTAGTATAGCGAAGAATACATATACTAGTATATATTTCTTATTTATTTAATAAAAAGATATATTTCTTATTATCGTAAGCAGTACTTTTTTCTGAATAAAGGTACCCTATGTACTTTTCTCTAGCCCTTGCAAAGTGTATACAAAATTTCATGATGATCGATTGACTAGTTGAGGCGTGAAAGTGTAACAAACAAACTCACTTTCGTATTTACAATATATTACATACAGATAGACAAAATTTAAAAAAATAGTAAAATTTGTGTCAGTGAGTCATAATCAGAATGTGTAGTGATTATAATGCGATAAATGCTTGTATTGAAATCGACCTTTTTCACGACTCTTTGTGAAACTTTTGGTCTAAGATACTAAATTCATTTTAGTCAGATGGTAGCAGGTTTTATTTGCTAGCATATTGGATCATAATTTATATTTTGGATTTTATTTATTTTGGAATGTATTTTTAAATGTTTAAATTATTTTTTTTATTTCATTAATTATAAATTTAAATTTACAATTTAATTTGCACTTGAATTTGATATAAAAACTCTTCTTCCGAAATTGTTTGTTTGTTTGTTTGTTGACTGTGACTTTTGTTATGTGAATGTTGTACACGTCTGTTATTGGTGTTCATATCAGATTCTATAAGATGATTGTTTTCACTATGATGTCTGAATGTGTTCACTGTTGGTGTGTCTTAACTAAATAAATAAAACAAATATTTTTCATAAAATTTGTCCAATCAAATAAATGTACAGACAGATCTTACAGATTTATGTAGTTGTATAGATATAGAGTTCAGATTTAGGACATACAGTTTACGAAGAGTTTAAAAGATTTTTACATGTCCTCGTCCATATTTTGCAAAAGTTTTTTTTTTAATATTAAAACCCGTTATACTGTTTAATTAATTTTATGACCCGATACACAAGTTTGGTGTTCCGTTCTGTCAGAAATAACGGCAACATTAATGCATTTGATTGGTTTATAAATATTTAAAAAAGTCACTCATATATATATACAAACGAGTTTAATAGCTAGAAATCAAAAACTTTATTAATTTTACCTTGACTACGACATTTATTCTCAATCGATTTTGATGATTATTTTTTCATTTTGTTGGATCTGTTCCTACTTAGGACATAGAATAGGTTTCATTTTAATTTATAACATAGAAACTCGCGGCTGGGTCAGCTAGTTTATATTTAAAATAAAGTTTCTCTGAAACGAAAATACCGTTGGAAAATTGGGCCATAACTACACCAATTTATTACGGTCGATACGATACTACTACGCATAATTATTACTTAAACTTTGGCAACTAACTAGTAATAATATGACCCATATACTCGTATAAATAAATTAATATTCTCCTAACCGAGTTAGGATAACAAGTTTAAAATACCTAAAATGTTATTATTCGCCAATTTACGCTTGACCCCAATACAAAGAAAGGAAAAACATGTATTCGGCTAACACAATAACATCAAACTAAAATAATTGAAAATAAAGGAAACAAAATATGTTAAATCTTTTGAATAAACGAGCTTTTATTATTACTTGTTAATTAAACGAATGAAAATGTTAGAAAGCCTAAATTCCGTGGACTTCTGTCGTTCAGCTCCAGCATCAGATCAGCTCCATGTCATCATAATATTGCATTGTCACGCGATACAAATGTGCATGCAAAATTTCAGCTCAATCGAAAATCTGGAAGTTGGTCAAATTTATCTTGCAAGATGTCATAACAGACACCGGGACAGGTGAAAGTAAATAAAAGCTTGTAAAAACATTATTTATTGCTGAAATGGACTTATACCACAGAGAATCGATAGATGCTAGGTAGAAGCCAAACATTGAGCATTAGACTCGTTACTTAAAATTGAATTAAAACTTATTCATATGGAAAAATAATACAGCTGATATTTAGCAAAATATATATTATCCCAGCTGATCCGGCCACGCGTTGCATTGTTATAAATTTAAATGAAACCTTTTCTATTTCCTAAGTTAAAACAAGTCCAGCAAAATGAAAAAAAACCATCAAAATCGGTGAAGTAGTTTCGGAATTCATCGCGGTCAAATGTCACAGGGAATTTTTATATATAGAGAGAGATAGACATATAATCAAATACATTACATGCCTCTAAAAATACATAAGTGACTATCTCGGGTGTAAAATGATTTGCAATCAATATAATAAGCAACATGAAAACATGACTTGTGTATTCTGAAATCAACGTTCTTGGTTTTATTGAAAATACATACAAAGTATTAGAGACGCTTATTCCTCTGACTTATAATGTAACCACTCTCCCAAACCACGTAGACATATATAACGTAAATTATACCCGTCTTCCCTTGTGATTTGCCAGTAATTTAACTTTGTTTGTATTAGAAGAACCATCATTTCGAGAGTTGTTTGAATATATCCAGCTCTTACGAGATCATTCATTTTGAATGTGTTTACCTTTTATTATATTTTATGTTATTTAACTGATACAATTTTATATCTTAAGAAAAAATACATATAAATTCCTTGTCACAGTGTTTAACCGTGTTGAACTCCGAAGCTACTCAACCGATTTTGATGATTTTTTTTACATTTTGTTGGATCTGCTCAAAGTTTGGATAGGTTTAATTTTAATTTTTAATAAAAGAAATATTGCAACTATAATAAGTAAGCCACAGCAACGCGAAGCCGGGTTAGCTAGTATTTAATAAAATTTGACGGCTCTCTCAAGGTCTCGGTTGCGCACCTTTTACTTTTATTTTGAAGTTTTGTTTCATTATTTTCTGTATCCGCTCAAAGACAACATTCTTTTTCTTGTAATATTTTATTTAGACTAGCTGACCCGGTAACGCGTTGCTATGGTAACGTTAATTGATACAATGGAAAAGGAGCGGACAGACAAACACATAAACAACAAGTTTGTGTTTTAATAGTATATCTTAATATATATACCTAAATTGCATGTCACGTTGTTTGTCCGCGATAGACTTCTAAACTACTTAACCGATTTGAATCAAATTTGTACACCGTGTGCAGTTTGATCCAACTTGAAAGATAGGATAGATATCATTTTAATTTATAACACAGCAACGCGTGGCTGGGTCAGCTATTATAGTATATATTGAGCATAGACGGAAGATGTCTAGCTATCCGTTTCTTAGGATCTATTGGACACATTTTGAACAATGTTCCGCCGTCCCCATCTTTTAATCGGACAACCAGACTTACAAATAGGCGCAACCATATGATTGATATACTAAAGAGTCGCACTAAGCGTTTTGGTTCTAATTTTGTGAAACGTACCGCTAAGACGTGGAGTCTGTGTGTCCTGACAAATACAAGCTCTTCTCAACATTTTTTATAATGCACACAGCAAAAGAGTGGAACTGCCCACCTGCGTCTGTATTTCCGAGTACTTACCCGTCCATTTTTAAAGCCACGCCAGGCGCCTACACCTTCTGTGTTAGCTCGGTCCATCGTGGATCCTATCTTAGCTCCCGGGCTTGATTGGGATCGAGAGCAAACCCATTAAAAAAATACAATTTAGAGGTCTTCAAGTCACGAGTGAATAAGTATTTCCTAAGCAAGCTCGTCACATCCTAGGTCGCATCGTCGCTTGCCATCAGGCGAGATAGTGGTTAAAGTTATAATAAATGTATGACATATCGTTGCTTTACCCCTTACCGGTGAACAAAGTACCGTTGTTTAACTTTCAGAATATTACAGAGGAGGGCCATGAAGCGAATAAAACAGAATAAGGATTTCGCGGCACGTAACCGAGCTAACGACGTTCCAAGTTAGGTCGCTTAACTGCTCTCGGTTGAACTGAAGGTGCGCGCCCATCGGCCCACATACAAATCAGCCAACTTTTAATGATTGTTCTATACGCAGTAAACGCTTAATGCTAAAGCACTTTTCGAGTTGTAAGCACCGCCATCGACGGTTAGGAAGCGCTTTATTGAATTATGCTTTAACTTTGAGAGCTAAAGGTCGCGAGATTTATTTTACTTGTACTGGGATATTTAAAAAAAAATCTATATTTTTTTATAATGTTTAATAATCTTTAGTTCAACTAGCATTTGTTTTTAATTTGCCTTATTTTACACTGCCTTGTTTTTGTCAAAGCCCACGTCTAAGCGATATCAAAAGTGTTTAAATCTATTCTCTATTTATTATCTTCAACCGCCAGTTTGGTTTTATACAACTTGGTGCAACGGTAACAGTCTTGCCTTTCAGAACGACGGTCCTTGGTTCGAGTCCCGGAAAGGTAAGATGTTTGTGTAATAAATACGAGCATGTGTACCTATATATAGTACATGTATGTATGTCTATCCGTCACCTTAGTATCTATAGAAGCTTTACAGTGCTTACTTTGGGCTCGGCTAATTGCTGTGAATGTAGGAAATATTTTTATTATTATTTGAAGGTACCAAAACTTCGGATACGTGAAAAGCATAACCTTGTATTTGCCTAAAAACATCCCCACGTTGGTACATGGTTCAACCGTTGTATGGCGTAGGTAACGCGATCGAGTTGTTAACGATATTAAGCTAAAAATGAAGAGATAAGATAAGCAAGTGAAGCAGGTGGGCGTTTGTGAATGTTACGATTATACTGGTGAATTATGGTGGTCGGAGTTCCGGTAACAGCGCTAATGGATCGCGAACTTCTTAGACGTGGACGCGGTACAAGTCATAAGCGATCTACTTTTTATGTTTAACATGTTTGATAATTATTACTCATGGTTAGAAATATATTAATGTCCCCACTGCTGGTCTACAAGATTTCCCAATGGATAAAAACAGCGTAAGGAAGGTAGTTAGTTTGAGGGAGCTATATCCCCACTTAGCCTCATGATTAGGCATTGTACACGTGTTGGATTCTCCTCCTACTCAAAGTTTAAATATGCACAAACATGACTCTGCCAAGGCACCGTAATTACCTAAGTACTAAAAAGGATATAATTACATTCTTCTTAATATGAGCAGCATATTCTTGAGATTATGTGTTGCTCCAGCTAACCCAATTCATTACAGAATGCAAACAACCTTTTTAGGCTACTGCAGCCTTTAGGAAGAGATGCTGGAGATTGGAGTAGTTGTGCCCGTTGTTTTACACACGTTGTTATACAGCTTCTGCACAGAGGGCTGGCGGTCAACCTATGACAGATAAGTGCTCGTCGTACCAGTAGGGACTGATGGTACTAACGCCTTCAGATGCAGTTAATACCAATAGCTTGAGATGCTTTTCGAAGCACGAGCAGCTCCAGATAATAATGTTTTTAGGCGATAATAATGTGTTTAGGCGTTTATCTGATATGAGGCCTCGTAAAAGTTGCTTTATCTCCATGACAATTTGCCAAGCACTGCTTTAGATTAGTTATTAACTTATTTTAATAGGTTGGGGAAAAAGTTTCATCGCATTTTATATGAAAATTCAAGACATTTTTTTAAAGTTAATTTACATTTATTTACAGTATATACATATAAAAATATATAAATATCCATAAATAAATTAAAAATGCTATTATTCATAATACTAACACCTGCCCCTTCCAGAACTCGAACCCAGGTTCAGCGGTTACAGAATATAGATAAAAAAATCGCTCGCTCTTATGCCCTGCACCAAACGCTAAGCGTAGCAAGTCTTCCCCAAAATCATCATAATTTTGGAAGAGTGCGAACGCGCGTCGCGAGTTGTTTCGGGACTCCGGCAATGAATTATACATCCTCGGAGAAGTCAGGATGCCGCCCCATCTCGGCCAAAGGTGCTCATTATCGTACGACGTGGAAAAATTACACATATGCGTTGATTAGGTGTAAAAGGTAAAAACATATATTTAAAAAATTACTCTCTCACATATTTATATTATTTACACACACTAACCACCAAAACACACATAATAACAATTTTCTAAGACCTAAAAAACTTATCGAGAGGTCAATTGATTGGAAGGCTGGTTTGTACTTTACCCAGAGGATAAGTTTGGCGATACAACGAGATAACTCTATCAGTCTTCTGGGCACATTACCTACGAACAAAGATTTAGGGGATATTTTTATTTAGTTGAGTTTAATGCCTAGAATATTAGTTTTATTTTGAGTAAAATTTCCTTTTTTATTACCTATAGGTTATGGAATTTAGTTTTAATTTATACTTATATTGTTTGTTATATAGCTTTCAAATTCAATCTTATTACTATAAATAAATAAATTCGTTATAATATAAATACATGATTACCAGAAAAAACTTATCTTAAACATAAGGCAGGACTCGGGGGCTACCGAGAACTGGAAAGAACTGTCGAATTTTTTCACGTATTTCTTAAGCAGAAGGCAGCGCCATCTTTTGTTCTTGTACCTTACTAGTACCTATAGCATCGAACGTAATACTTATTGAAAGTATCGATCAATCGATAAAGAAGAAACAGCTGTGTAATTATATAAAACATTCAATTAATAATACATATCGATAATATGAGTAACGTGGTTGTAGTTTTTTTGGTTATTTTAACTTACTATGTTTCTAATCATGTCTCTCATATTTGTTTAACTTGCGGTGGGCGCTGATAGTTATGACACAGACTTAGACTGATTCAGTTATCGTTTAATGATTTCAATAAAGTTGCCATAATACTAGCGAACCCGGCAACGCGTTGCTGTGGTGTTAAATGCTCAGTTATTGTAATTTGCAATATTTTTTATTATTATTAATTTAAATGAAACCTTTCCTATGTCCTTAGTTGGAACAACTCTAGCAATATGAAAAAAATCCTCCAAATAGGCTCCGCCATTATGTGGTAGAACTATTAAGCGTTTTATTTCCAATTTTGTCATATGTACACCTAAGAAGTGGAACTCTTTGCCACAATCTGTGTTTCCTGATAAATACAATTTTGGGGTCTTCGACTCATGAGTGTATAGGTATCTACTAGGCAAGCGCGTCATATCCTAGATCTCATCGCTTACCAACAGGCGAGATAGTGTAGACTACTATCTACCTGCGCCTGCCTATTTAGTATAAAAAATAGTAGTTTCGGAGTTTATCGCGGTCAAATACTGTGATAGGGATTTTTATATACAGGGTGTCCCAAAAAATAGTGTCAAGCGTAAGTCCAGAGTTAGAGCACCTCTTGGAGTACCCGAATCACCCCCATGTATGTTCCGCGATTATTCGTAGTTTTCGAGTAATATTTTTTTTCTGACTTTTTGAAAATTTTGATCCAAAGAACTTAAAAATTTTAAATAAAAAAAGTAGAACATATTTTAATGTTTTTCTTTTTGCCACTGAATCATCTTTAGTGCTTCTTTTATGTCTAAAATAATCAGCTTCGTAACTTTAGTGGAAATTTAGAAAACAGTAGTGTAAAGTCAAAATTTGAATGTTAGTGAATAATTACTTAAAAATTCATCTTTAAATTAAAAATCTAAACAGGCGAATTCATGGTTTCTAAGTATGTGTAAAAACTTCTCTAGACTCTCTGCTTTCATAATCATTTAAAAAAAGAAGTACTTAATAGGGCTATTTTGGCTTAAATCGGCCATCAAAGACAGCGAGGTGAAAATTTCATAAAATTTACCAAATTCCTATCAGATGATAAAAAAAAATATCTGGTCTTTTTATAATTTCTGAGGTTCAGATTAATTACAATTTAGTAAAAATTAACTACATGAAACCCATATTTAAATATTTTTCTCGCGGATCACATCGGTTGTAGTGTTGGATGTAACGCAGTACTTACCTGCTAAAAAATTGCCCGAGTGAGAGGATATGAAAGAGACCGCATTATTGCTATCTCTCTCACTCTCATTGGCGAAATGAATAACTGTAACTGAGGAATGCTATTCTTTGTGACAAGGGGATGAGGCGGGGGGTGTAGTCCGAGCGCCTATTGTGTTCTGGCGCCAGTCGTTTGCCTGCTTTTGTTTGCGCCTTACGTACGATACGCTCATTTGTGATTATTTGACGAACTTTGCTTTCTTTACGGACCTTGAGTGCGATTACGATTTGGTTTTGTGTGAATACGGTATTTTGACAAATTTGGCATTCTTAACGGACTTTTCAAGCTCTTCATTTTGTGATGTCTTTTTTATCGCAAGAATATGCTCTTATGCATTACTTTTATGGATATGCAATATGTATTGATCACGAAGGTCGTCATTTTGAAAACTTTCTTTAAGCGATCGAATAATAAATACTTTGAAAATAATGTTTTGTTTCATTTATTAAGTTATAATAAACCTTCAAAGGTTATTAAAGATGGCAGCAGGAACAGTTATTTTTGACCTTCAAATAATAAATTTTTAGCTTTTCTACAATCATTTTTGGTTTATTAATAAATAATTGGAATTAAAAAAAAAAAAACAGAAATCGAGTTTTATGAAATTTTCACCTCGCTGTCTTTGATGGCCGATTTAAGCCAAAGTAGCCCTATTAAGTACTTTTTTTTTTTAATTATTATGAAAGCAGAGAGTCTAGAGAAGTTTTTACACATACTTAGAAACCATGAATTCGCCTGTTTAGATTTTTAATTTAAAGATGTATTTTTAAGTAATTATTCACTAACATTCAAATTTTGACTTTACACTACTGTTTTCTAAATTTCCACTAAAGTTACGAAGCTGATTATTTTAGACATAAAAGAAGCACTAAAGATGATTCAGTGGCAAAAAGAAAAACATTAAATTATGTTCTACTTTTTTTTATATAAAATTTTTAAGTTCTTTGGATCAAAATTTTCAAAAAGTCAGAAAAAAAATATTACTCGAAAACTACGAATAATCGCGGAACATACATGGGGGTGATTCGGGTACTCCAAGAGGTGGTCTAACTCTGGACTTACGCTTGACACTATTTTTTGGGACACCCTGTATAAAGACCTTATACCTTTTTGCTGATCATACATAAAGTTTTTCTTGAATTCGTAAAAAAACTTCCCAAAATTTCGTCGCTTCATTACTTCGAATACTTTTGGAGTTTAGCGAGACTCACGTTCGGCAATTGATTTCTAATACTTCTGTAAGACTAAGGTTTGAGGGGTGGCGAATCTGTATTTTTTTTATAGCGAACTGTAAGTCTTCTGTAAGCCTTTTAAATACTTTCGTGTATTAGGCTGACAAAATAAGACGATAGACTAGATGGATTTTTTAATTCTGCCCTTGGTTGGTTATTATTTTTTTAAAGGCTTCGCTCTTGATCCTAATCAAGCTCGGGGGTCAATATAGGATCCACGATGGAGCGAGCTAGATGTCCGACGAAATATGTGGTATATGCTCATAATGTCAGCAAAAGCGACATCAGCACGAGAGGTAAAATAATGTAATATCAGAATCCTCTCTAACAGCAAGTAGAATCTGTAGCACCGCAACAAGCATTGCGTAGCTATCGAGTCACGTCCAGCCGGCTCCATGAATGCCACCTAAATCTAAATGCGGTAGAGGCATACAATAAGGCAACTATGCAATGGATCAAAGGCCATAATGGGTCACGAGGTAACGAAGCAGCTGACCAGTTGACCCGGAGGGCATCTGACACGATGCCAATCGGCCCAGAACCCATCATGCCCATTCCGATCAGCTGGCTCAATAACAAATCCGTGAACACACAACAAAACCGCACTAGCAACAATGGAACTCTCTGGAGACGTGTAGACAAGCTAAACTCCTACAGCCGCGGGTCACCACATCCCTTTTACAGCTAAGTAGACTAAAATACTACGCCTGGTAACAGGCACCATTGCTACTCATGGCAATTTTAATAAACACTTCTTTTATTTAGGTATCACCGACAGCCCTCTATGCATGGAAGCGGAAGAAACAGCCACTCGTGTCATAATGGAATGTGACGGAGTGGCCCACTACCGGGAGAGGCATGTCGGCTCGCTGAGTCCGAGGTGCTCTCACCAAGGTGAAGGCGCTTGGAGTATTCCTGGCAGAGCTGGGATGGCTGGAATAAACGAGTTAACGTCCACCAGACGTAAAATAGGCGCTTAAAGTTGTCGAGTTGCGGATACCGCCCGTATTGAATGAAGAAGAAGAAGATGAGCTCATGCAGCTCCTGAGCACGCTTTCCTAAGTAGTCTGTAAAAAACTGAAAGACAGGCAACTTATATTAATTATTCTGCCATTGTAATTTAAAACGTAAAAAAAAATCGTTTACTCTTTAAAAATTTAACTGCTAGCTACTATGCTTTGCATCATATAAGCAATTGTTATTTTTCACATCTAAAGAAAAACATCAAGTCGACATGTACCAACATTTTGATATGAGGCTTGTTTATTTTTTTTCTATCGTACTAATAATTTGTTTACATGTGAAAAAATAGATATAGATTCGCAAATCAGTAGCATAGCCTTTACCTTACCTTACCAAAAAAAAAAAACATTTCAGTTTTTATTTCAATTTTTTCACAGGAAAGTCTAGTTGTTGTTGTGATTTTTACATCCTATTTGTTCTTCTTTCTTTGAAACATTATGTACTCTATAAATATTTGTTTTCTGACAACTTTTTGTGTAAAAGTAACTTAAGGAGTTAGATTAAAGAAGTCTCAAGTTTTTTTATTTTAAATATTAACGCTTCTTTAAACATTATTATAATATATAAAAAATGATTATATGGATGGATTTTTTAAAAATCCTATCAAAATAAAAGCACTATAGAATATCAATTTAGTAAAAAAAGAATTTTAACCAAAAATCTAGCCAAATGCCTAAATGCCATTGTAGCAAAAGGCTACATACAAACACGCTCACCCTTATTCACGTTTTATTTTTCGCATTATAAACAAACATATAATAAAAATACTAGTTTTAAAGATCTAAAAATCCCACGTTTTTCAGTGACCAAAAAAGAATAAAATAATCCGGCGGGGCCAAGCGTGGGGCCACTCAAAACGTCATTACAAATACTCTCAACATCTATGCATATCATACATCTCATTACATCTCCATAAGTAACATGCGCCCCCACGTTTTGAATGGCCTCTCGCTTGGCCCCGCCGGGTTATTTTATTATTTTTTGGTCACTGAAAAACGTGGGATTTTTAGATTTTGAAATCTAGTATTATTATTTTATTATTTTTAATTATTAACTCAACGAAGTAACCATGTGTTACGCAACAATCGGATAAGCCCCATACAAAAGTGAAAGTTGCCGAAAGTTGACCTGAAAGTGCACCTAGAAAGTTGAAAGTTGTTTAAGCGTGCATTGTCATCGGGTTCTGAGCTACCCTGAAAGTTTCAACTCGCTAGGTGGTCGGGAAGTGCCTCAATATTGAGATACAAGATTCCAACCGGACAGACAAGACGACAGACAAGCAAACAGACAAGAAAGCGACCTAAGAAAAACGTGGGAAAAACGTTGTGTGTACTTATGTACTCGTTCAAATTTTCTAGTACCTTGGCTGTCTCATCAATGAGAGGAACATTCTCTAATAATTGAAATAAACATTTTTACAAATGTTTGGACAATCCTGCCTGAGCATTTATTTAAAATTTATATTAATTTTCTCTAGTATTTTTCCATTAAAAATAAATAACACTGAAGTTTCTAAGCGTAACTTAAACTGTATAAATAATAATACTATTTCTTACTTTCAATCCAGTTAGCCTAGTCCAAAGTAAGCACTATAATAGTTGTGTTATGGATACTAGGGTAACGGATAGACATACATATATGATACATAGTTATTTGCTGATATTTACAAATAAACCCCTCAAGTGTCGAACATAATAATAATAGTCTTTGTATGTAAGAAACTAAGTTATGTAATAATTGCAGAAACATATATAAATACTCATGACTCAGATACAAATGCTCGTATTCATCACACAAACATCTGCCCCTTCGGGGATTTGAACCCAGGACCGTCGGTGCGTACGGCAGGATGCTACCGTTGCACTAAGTTATTATTATTAAATGACAAATTAACTTTTTAAAAACTATTTTAATTCTAATTACCCCAAAGTATATAATTCGTGTGTTATCTATGTAAAACAGTGTTTTTTTTAAAGCCTGGATGGTTAGCATAAAAAAGGCGTATTTTAGCGCATTTGACCTATTTCGGAATAACGCGAAAGTCAAGTAAAAACCTTAATTGAAACTTCAAAACAGCAAAGCCCAAATGCAAAATTACGTCGGACTTGAAAGTGTTACTTAAACTTGCCGACTGACAGCAAAGTTGACCTCGCCTTGAGGAACTTCTGCCGTATTTTTCCTAGGCCACTTGGAGTGGCTAAAGTTAATTTTGCCCACCCTTTACTTCTTCTAAATGGAAGCTACAGGGTTACACTAAATGGAAAGTCAGGAGGTTTTTTGATAAGTCTAGTTTTGGCTCTTAAATATACTCTGAGCGATAGAGACTCTGACTTATACGAGTAAAATGACTTTACGAGTAAGAGTCTCTCTCTAACTTTGGCGTTTCGACTCTGTTTAATGAACAATGACTTTTAAAACAGGAAATTATTTTTATCTGTGTTAAAGATTGCATGATAAATAATTGTAGATTTTCTAAAGATGACAACTTATTAATAAGCAACAGATCACAGACTATGTTTGAGAAATCTAAAACTTGAGGCGAATAAATTGAGTATTTTGTATATTTTTAATACTAAGTATAACTTCTCACCTTTAGAGTGTAGACTTTTTCGTATTAATTTAATATCTGTTATACTGTTTTACTATTAATATCGTTCTGTATTTCCTTTCAATTTAATATGTGACGTATGGAATCCGATAAAGTAGGATAACTAACCCATACGTAAGGGTTATGTAAAATGTAAATTATGATTCTGGAAGTAGTCAACGTAAACTTCCCGTAGACGCCACAAAATGGGCAGCAACATTTTCCGAAATATGGTACTTTAACGCGTTCTCAGACCCCCCCGTCTTCCTCGAAAATAGAGGTGCTTCCGTCAAACACTGGATGTTTTACGGCTGATATTCAGCCAATTTCAATCCCCAACATCACTCCCGGAAGCCTACAACAGCCGGAAAGGATGATAACCTTCTGGAATGAATTGGGACGGTTGGAATAGAAAGTCAATCCAAGATGCGCACAACAATGGTTCAATCAGGAGGCTAAGTGCGGGAAAATCCCGCTAAATTAATTTAATAACTATGATAAAATAATAACTTAAAATGGTTTCAATCCTTGATAAAACTAGGACCGATTCTCCTGCCGGGGCAGAGGGCTAGGTGAACCCGACCGTTGGCGTAGTGTACCATGGGTCCCCCATTTGGGGAAGGGCCTTTTGGCCATTCCCGTCGTTCGCATTGGTGGCGAACACCAACACTGGCTACGACGGAATGGAGAGTACATCGGGGGGATCTTAGCAGGTAGTCCACCGGGCTGGCCGGGAGAGTTTCTCCTGGCACGGTCGGCTAGGAGTCTTGAAAATAGGGCCGCCTCAGAATGCGGATAGGCTGTTATCAAATTGATTAGTTCTCCAAAGATTAAAGAATAAGCTAAAGATTTAAGACTTAATATTTTATAGTAACTTAGAAATGTGTAAGAGCTTTTGTTAGTTGTAAAAGTTGTTTATAGTATTTTGTATGTTATAATATTTTTTTAATCAATTTATTTAAATATAATTTAAAAATCGGCATTTGTTTAGCTTTAATAAAACTTGGTGCCGCCAATTAGAAGTCGTAAATAGATGACTTACGTGGGTTTCACGTTAGCAGTCAAAATTTGAATAAAAATAAAGATATAAGACACTTTGGCATTTGTTAATATTTCTGTTAAATATACCATCAGCATTAGTTTCTTCAGATAAATGGAACCTTCCACGATACTTGGTTTCTCTTCTCCGACGTGAAATCAGCGAAGTCAAGTTACTGGTAACCGTGATGAGCATGGGCCTGTCCTTCATAACTTGACGGGGATTAATTAAAACTTGTCGGAGCGGGAGCAAGTGGCTCCCACAACTGATGAACTTCCCATTTTTCTTTGTCTTTGACGGTAACTACAGAAAGTTCAATCATTACTTGGGGTCTAACTCCGTAATAGAAATGGACTCGTGTCATCGGAACTATTATATCAAAAAGAGTTGTTAGTAGCCTTTGATATCAATAAAAAATCCTCTAAACATAGTTCACAATATGGGTTATATATCAAATCCTGGTTACAGGAGAGTTTTTAGAAGTGGAAACTTCTTTAGGCGCGTTGGGTATTTTTTTTAAATAGGAAAAAAACATTTAACTCCCAATACCGTTACTGACAGTATAAACCGCTTTTAACAGTATAAAAGAACATAAATACTATAATCAAAAAAGCACTTATATCTAAATTCAAAGATATTGGCCGCTTTTTTTTTCTACGTTAACCTTAACCTATTATTTACTTAAAAAGCAAGTATTGCGCTAATTTTGTTGATTGAATTTTTCACTTTAATTAATTGTTCTTCGATTTTATTAAAAAAAAAGTAGGATCGGACGGCGAGTGCAGTAATAAAAGGCTTCGTTACAATGTTGACTAAAAATTATTATGACTCATATAAACAATCGTATAAAAAGTCAACTGCGCAGGATCTTTAATATCGTACATGTATACAACTTGTAAATAAATTGTTAGTAGCACATTGTTACTTGTAATTGATTTGTATAATTTAAGTAAAAAAATATTTCAATGAACGAGTGCAAATTAATTTTAATTTATCGAAAAAATTGTAATTTTCAATGAACTCCTTCTTTGTATTAAACAAAATAATGTAAATTCAATAATAATAATTAAATTTAGTTGAAAAAAGTATGTAATTTTCCATCAATGTTTTCTTATGACGCTATCACGTAAAACTATCGCCCGTACACCGACTTTACAGACAACCAATTTTTAAAGAAACCTGAACTGTGGCCCACATTTTTATGACCCAATAGCTAAAGCATAAACTTAAGTTCAAATTCAAGTTTTTTATTGCATTGCATTGTTGAAAAATGATGTTTAAGAAATAAAACGGAAGCAAACATGACCTTGCAAGGGCACAGCAATTTAATATAAAAAGTCTGTTCATTCTAACTTGTCTCATTTGGTAAACAATCTTGACACAACTTTTTAACAAAATCACCCATTTAAAAATAAAATAATAACAAAGTCAATAATCTATTACAATAAATCGTTATTATAGACTGAATTGTTGATTTTTAATGCTGCATTTTCAATAAAAAGGAGTGCCGAGATTGTTTACCAAATAGGACAAGTTAGGATAAACAGACTGTATGTTAATAATTTTATTTAAGTACCTTTCAGCTTGATTTATAAATTCTATAAATAAATAATATTATTATTATTATTATATAAAAATTACAATGAATATTTCCAATTAGTAATTGAAGTAGATACAGTGAATGCATATACTACACAGCTTTACATTTTTTCAAAAAATTATCTAACGAATACTAAAAGTAGTTTTTTGTTAGCTTTTTCTTTCAATTCATTTTGAATTGACTTTTAAAGTTTATTATATGTGTGACTGTTATTATAGAAATAAAAAAAAAATCGTAGGGAATATGAATCATAGTCTCTGATGTAGGCTCAGGGCCAAATGCAATTTTTAATAATCCTTTAATCACTCACTGATTTTTTAAATTACATTTATGATATTATGACAGAAATCTCACTATTTTTAATAGATTAAAACAACGTGTCCTGTTAGAGTTTTTTTTACAAAGCACGTACAGTTGTCGGGAAATTGAATTAATTTAAAAACATTTTAATAACAGGGCATGTTGTTCTTCCGCTTCAAAAGCAAACCATACCTTCTTCAGTTGCTAGCACGCATCGATATAATTGCCGGGTTCGGCGTCTATAATTATCTATCAGCTGTTTAAACACAGCCTTGGTATAAATTTATTAAGTGGCGGGCAACCGATGCGTTGGCCATCGGATATATTAAACATTTCACAATTTTCTTAATTGGGATGAATTGAATATGTAACGATGAAAACGATAACGAGAAATATTCCTACAAATCTTATGTTTAGATATTGAAAATTAGTACTTCTTCTTTTGATCGGAGAATGTTAGAAAAATTGAATTGACCCACAAGTTATTTTCACGTGGAACTCGAACCCGCAACATTTCGATATTCGATCCACTGCTCTCCTAATTGAGTTACCGAGCCTTGTCAGCACCCGTTGAAATTTTCTAGTACTATATAATAACTTATTAACAAAAGTTAAAATATTTCAAAATAAATTGACAATCCATTTAAAGGAAACAGATCTTATATGATAAATTTTAATAAAAAAATGTTTTTTTACTAGTATATTCCTATTAAAATTTATCTTATAAGTTCCATTGGAAAAGCGAAAACATAAAAATCATAAATCAGTAGTTCTTTTTAATAATCAAAAACTAAGATTGTATTGCAGAAATTTTGCCAATGGTGCGTAGAGGAGAAAATTGCAATAATTTGTTATAATATACGCATTTGTATTGATTTAATACTCGATTCGGCCATTTCGTGATGACAGACGTGCCACTTTAAAAAGCGGAATCCACAATCACGATACACAAGTCACGTGCTAGTCTGTGATGTATTTTTTTAATCGAATGTGGTAAAAGAAAGTTGCAAATAGTCTGTCGACTTCCTTTTTTGAAATTCAAACGAAAGTTCTTTTCAAGAGACATTTTAACTCGGACGCAGCAAAGGAATTATTTATTTATTCTTTCATTTAAAGAGGTACTAAGTCAGTAGGTTATATTGTTACTCTGAATACTCTAAAAAGGAAAAAAGACAAAAATGCGTGCAGTTAAAAGCCTTGTTTCTTTTTTTTGGAGTTCACTCCTGAAGAATTGATTTCCATGTAAGGAGCTCGGTGTGATAAAATATGATCGAATGACAGCATTAAATTTTTTGTGCGCAACCTATCGTGCGCAATTTTTACTTGCATAAGTTTTGTTTTATTATTTTTCTGTGCTCCAGTTGTGCGTCAGAGCTGACACAAACATTTTTGCAATGATAGTACTGCATAAAATCCGTTCATTGAATTTTTTTTCTTAAAAATACAGCCCTTTACTTGTTTCTTGAGTTTTCGTCTCGGTAGCTTTGACGTTCAATACATGCATTTTAAATGCTGATATTGAATCAAAATCATTTTATCTTTTAAAGAGTAAGATAATACAAGAGTACCTAGTGTTACCGCAGTATAAAGCAAAATAAAAATATTTTAATCATTTTTATAGAGGCGTTAATGCACGTGTTTTTAACTTTTAGCCTTGATGCGCAAAAACATCGTATTAGTCAATATAGCAATCGCGAAAATATATATGTGGGTGATTCTTTATGTCAGTATAGTTTGTTTCATTTTTGTCATATCCGGTGAAAATTAAAATTACCCGGCAAAAGAGGATTCCAAAATTAGTTAACCTGTCACTTTTTTGAACATTATAGTTTCAATGTTATTTTATAAGATTAATTATTAAAATAGAAAAAATCGACTCAGCTCACAATTTCCAAACGTATGTTTAAGTATTTTATGATATAAAATATTGCTTTTAATTGCCGGGCACAATACTAAAATAGTTAAAGAAACTTTTATGTTTGGTCGTTGTATAATTTATTCTACGCTGCGAACCTCATAATCAATTCTCCAAAGAATGACCCAGGTAGTTAAATATCACAAATGTGAATGGATATTTTTGTTGAAAGCGCATTTTATAATTTAGGAGCACCTGTTTAAAGCAAATGCCATTGAATTATCACAAAAAGAGTGTCAGCATACCAGCAGCTGAGTAACCCAGGTGGTCCTCACAGTGATTCATATCACCAAACCACATATTTACTACAGAATATAATTGAAAATTTCATCATCCACTAAAAATGAGGTGCAAAATATTTAGTTCTTACAGTTGCGGAACTGTTTGAATAAATCAAGTTTTATACGGATTTTGTGCATAATTTTTATTTAATGTTGACGCTTCGACTCCTTTACAGGGATGACGGACAGGAGTCGAAACGACAACATTAAATAAAAATTATTCATTGATCTGATCCCAATAAACTATAGCACTTGTGTTATATTACATAAACTTATTAGAAATCCAGTAACGACCGTTAAATTCAATAAGAGCAAGCTTCACACCTTAGCTCATCGCCGCAAAGTTGCCTGTCTGTCGGTCTTCTACAGACTATACTTTGGAGAGTGTGCTCAAGAGCTGCATCTGCTCATAACGCCATCTCCTTTTTTCCATCGGACATCCAGACGCACTGCAGGCTACCACCCTTTTCTTGATTGCTATTCCTACCTGTCGCACCAAGCGCTTTTCAACATTCTTCATAATGCGCACAGCAAAGGAGTGGAACTATTTCCGAGAACTTATAACCCGTCCACTTTCAAAGCCAGAGTGAATAGGCACCTTCTGTGTTAGCTCGTTCCATCGTAGATTCTGTCTTGGCCCCGGGCTTGATTAGGATCAAGAGCAAACCCATCCTAAATTAAAAAAAAAAACCGACGGGAGAGCATATAGTAAATATAGGTTGTTAAAGGTTTTATTTATTTAATCTTTGTTGAATACAAAAAAACATGTCCGAATATTGGGTGGTAATTCAAACCAGAGTTGTATAGTCTGAAGAGTGAAAGAGTTTGAAACAAAACCAGGACGGTGACAAGAAATGACAAGAGTTTCTTTCCAATGTGAACGAAGAACTGTTATAGCGGTTGGTGTGACTCGCCGAGACCCTGCGTATGCGCAAAAGGTTCCGGATACATATCCTGACAGAGGCATATGTTTGTTTATGTGTTATTAATTTAGTATCCATAGCACAAGCATTGCCTAGTTTGGAACTTAATAATTCGTATGAGTCTGAAAGTATATATAAATAAATAATATTTCTTACATTCACAACAATTAGCCTAACCCAAAGTAAGCACTGTAAGGCTTGTGTTATAAGTAATAGGGTCACTGATAGACATACATATATGATATTCGTAGAAATATAAAACTCTCGTGTCACAGTGTTTATTATCGAATTCTTCCGAAGCGTCCGAAAACTCCGAAAAACCTATTTTTATATATTTTTTGGGAATTATACTCTTAGGTGTTATTTTTATACTCTTAGGTGATAAGGGTGAACTTCTAATCCACGCGTACGAAGTCGCAGGAAACAGCTAGTATAAACATCCATGACTCGTATACAAAACAAACATCAGTCCCTTCGGGGACTCAAACCCAGGACCGTCGAAAGGTAGGATAGCTACCGTTGCCACAAACGATCGTCAACGGCTTATTAAGACACTTTTATTGCAATTGACATCTACAATCTTTGCCCAGGATAAGTAAAAAAATTATAAAATATCTAAATATTTGTACCTTCAAAATCGTCTCTCAACGTTGGAAAAGCTAGCTTAAATACTGCGGCTTTACTCCACCGCTTTCGAGGGTTGTTTAAGCGATACCTACTCAACATTATTAAGAAGCAACCGGGGCTACATTATCCTCGCAATAACGTTGAAAGCATTCATTATACGCGGATCCGCCATAGTCCAGATTCCGCTATGAAGTGATAACCGTATCGTAAAATTCTATTTCTCGATTTGTATAATGTTGAGTGGAGGCCTACTCTGTTTGTTTCCAAATGACGGCTTAATGCTCCCAGCGGTCGCAGCTTTGAATCCCGGGTGCGATAATCGTGAATGAATGATATTGTAGTAGTTTTGTCAGTTTGTCTGAAATTAGTGTCGTGAAAGTTTCAGAATGTCGTGAAAATGAGGTTGGATGTTTCTGGAATTTTAGTGAAAGGGATGACTGTTTTCATAAATTATTCAGTTGGTAAAGATTATCGTGGAATAAAATAATAATAAAAGTTGAATATAAAAGATAAAATACCTTTTTTTATTTAGAATGGGTTTGCTCTTGATCCCAATCAAGCCCGGGGTCCAAGATAGAATCCCATATGGAAAGAGCTTATCCAGAAGGTGCCTATTTTTTTTTTGCAAAATGATCCACGCCGTGTTGTCTTTCAAATAATCATCAATTCTGTAATAGCCCTTGCTCGTAAGGGTTTTTTAATTTATCTAAAAAATAATGGAGATATAACCGGAGTAAAATAATAATGATTATGCAATAGAGAATTGTGTAAATATGTTAAAAGCCAAAAATACGTGGTGGTAGTGGACTTAAATTTAATAACTTAATGCAAATTAAAATGTTGTCTTTAAAGTAAACATTTCAGATGCGTTTTTAGTATTTCAAGAAATATTCTTTCAATCGGGAAATTCTGTGATCCATTTTTAAAGGGAGGAAAAACAGCCCTTGTTGACTTTATTGCTTCGTCTCGATACAGTCTTCTAACGTATAACTTACAAAGCCATGTAAGTGCTTTTTAAGGTACTTATTGATGAAACAATGAAAACATATTTTCCGAATTATACCACCAGAGGTCGTTGTAACCCGGATGGTAAATTGCGTATTTCAAAGATGGCTGTCGATTGCTAAAACAGCAAAAACTTTAAATATAAAAGTTTAAATTAAGATATGAAGGTTAACTATGCGAAACTGTGTCTTCCTATTGTATATTTATAAACATTTATGACGAAACGGAAAATGTCCTCGCGTCATATCAATAAAACTCCCGGCGAGGCCGATGTTATAGTAAAAATCATGAAATATTGACGGAGTTGGAAATAGATCGTTAATGGCTACAAAAGGAATCTATGGTTATAAAAAAACACAATTTTGACACAAAACATAGATAACGAGTTTAGTATTGAAACCACGTACCACGCATTGTAGTGGTAGGGCAACCGCATGCGCGAGATTTAATTTGAAGCCACTTTAATCTGTCAGTTGTCTTCTACAGCGGTTAATAATTTTTTTTATTAAAATCTAATGACGCCATAGCTCTAGCTTCCTTATTATCCTCTCCATCCTAAGGTTGTCTGGAAGAGATCGCTTTTAGCGATAAGGCCGCCGATTGTTACTTGTTAGATTTAAGCAATTATCTGTGTTTGTGTATCCTTCTGTTTTTGTGGTGTAATCTATAAAGTGTTTTTGTATTGTATTGTAATGACTCTAGTAAGACTGCATTATATACTATGAGTAAACAAAATGATATTATTTCTTTTACTTAAATATTTATTTCGTTTTACAATATGTTAAAAATATTTTAATTATATATATAAATTAACTTTAAAAATTAATGACCTCCGTGGTGAAGTGGCTCGTATATCGGTTTTCATGGTACATTTCTATATTGGCTCGGGTCTGGGTGTTGTGGTACCAAGGTTGTATCTTAATTTCATAACATAAGCCACTTAAGTTCAGAATAATGTACGTGTTGTCTAATATTTATTTATAATTATACAAATCCTAACGGTACATCCCTATATATGGAATATCATAGGAACATCATGCCATAACCCATTCCGCTAAATTCTTTCAACTGCTGTTATTCGAAAGCGAGACTTTTTAAGTTACAGGGACTACAGTTCCTTAAGATTGCATAACCCCAACAAAATATTAAAAATAATAGCGACTCGTTACTACCTCAGCTCTGAAGAATCTCGAGTGATTTTTTTACCCATCAATTGACTGGCCTTTGTTCTCATTTGAATTAGATACACTATTATTTAAAAAAGGAGTTTTTAAATTCATAATTTTTTAATATATTTTATGCATTTTCAATGCGATCTGTTAAGATTCTAAGATTATTCTATTCTAGTAATTTCTCTTAAAAGGAGTTTTTAACTTTGTAGGATATTTATTACTAATCTGAAGTTTAAGAGTTTATGTAATGCCTATGTTTATGAATCTTTAGTTTCAGTTATCCACTTTCAATTGGTGTCATAATTTTTATTTATTTATTTAGGTAACAAATGGTAGTGTACAATAGTTATTTAATATAACACTTGGAAACAATCAGATCTCAAAATACCATGACTTAATACAAACAATATATAGTTGTGGAAAATTGCGTAAGATGCTATCATCCTTTAAAAATTACCGAAAATAATAATAATAATAGGCTATAATGTAAAAAAATTAACCATTATTTATATACAATATTCCTTTTATATTTTTATTTATCTAGGTAAAATACACATTTTTTTTCAAACCTCTGCCACGGTTCCATATCGCAGTCAATATTGATTCAATGTTTTCACCTATTAAAGATAGTCTGCAGCCGCCCTAAGGTGAACCAAACTCGAGTGGCGCCGCCGAACCGGCCTAGCGCTTATTTCCATACAAACGACCCATAAAAAAGATCGCGAAGGTCATATATTAACAACCACTCGGATAACCGGGCGCCATCTTTAATTTACTGTTAGTGTGTTGTGTAAAACTTGAATTGGCTGCGGTTCCGTCTTCATTTTTGCCTTCATGTGGGTGTGTAATCTTATGCTAGCTGTTTTTTTAAATTTAGAATGGGTTCGCTCTGATCCCAATCAAGCCCGGAGGTCAAGACAGAAACTACAAGGGAATAAGCTAAACGAGCTAACCCAGAAGGTGTCTATTCACCCTGGCCTTGAAAACGAGTGGGTTATAAGTACTTGGTAATACAGACGCAGGGAGGAGTTCCACTCCTTTGCTGTGCGCATTATGAAAGACGTTGAGAAGCGCTTGGTGCGAAAGGTGGGAATAACAACTAAGAAAGGGTAGTAGCGTCTGGTTGGCCGATATAAAAGGAAGAAGGCGGTATGACCACATGCAGTTCCTAAGCACACTCTAAAAGCACATTCTGTAGAAGACCGATAGACAGGCAACTTTACGGTGGTTATTGATTTCCCCACTGCTGGGACACATGGGCTTCCATATGGGTAAAGATACCATTATTAGTCATAAGCCACCAAGATGCTTCAAACGATCGCTGATGCAGTAAGGCCTGATAGTGCCTTCAGAAAGACCTTGCTAGACACAATGGTTTCCCATCCGTAGATGTGCTGTTGTGAATAATGCTTAACATCTATAATATTACGCTGATAGAGAAAACTATTACGCAATTGCTGCTTGAGCACATAAATTATGACTATATGCGATGATAACTGATACTTGGAAACCAGCGATAAACATTCCAGTGGTAAGACTAGTGAAAATATTTTTTTAATAGAATAGTCTTGCTTTTCCTGGCATTAACTCGTAAATGTAAACTGAAGTGTTTTTTGTAATTAATAACATTAATGAGTCATCATAATACGGCATATAAGTGGAGTCTTGGAAATGTGAAAATCTGTACTAATAGGGCGTAAGTTCTTAATTAATTAAAAAGTCTTTTGGAAGTTTGTTTGAGCTGGCTCAAATGTGAAAAAGAAATTAACATAAGGATCTATTTTTAGATGTCACGTTATTTGGAAAAATACGACTCACCAAGGTGCTCGTTGTTTTGTTTAAATTAAGTGCAAAGTGACTAAAGTTTTTTTAAGAACTTTAGTTTTGTTACAATTCTGTGTATCACTTTAGGGCTTGTGTTATGGATACAAGGGTATCGAATGTATACTGTAACGAATGAATGTGTAAATTTATACTACATAAATCAGTAATATTCATAGAAATATATATATAAATTCTGACCTACGAATTATGGTAAAAATGCTCATATTTATCACACAAATATCTTCATCTGGGACTCGAACCTAGGACGTCGCTGTGAAAGGCAGAATTGCTACCACTGCACCGAAGGGTCGTCGCCAAAGTCCAACTCAAGACTCATTTAAGTCATAATCTAACAAGCTCTACAACATAAGTCTAGCCCTTGAATTAGGACTTAAATAAATGGAGTCCTAACCGACACTTGTTAAAACATAACTTTACATAAGAGCAAAATAACTAAGAAGATAGATAAAGAAAACAGTGTCGAAAATAATTCTTTAAGCAGGATCAAATCTAAATTTTCTGGCAAGCCGGGCCTGATGCCCAGCTACCAAGGCTAGTTTTCTTTTGTTTTATTTTCAACATGTTTTTTATGCTTTCGTCTTTACCTAAAAACAGTTACCTGTTGGAAAAGTTAAATAACTAACTTTAAAGGTATAATAAATTAAGCAACTAAAGATATAGCTGTCAAAACCGTTGCCAATTTATAGGAAACATGGCGACCGGCCGCTGACAACCGTAACCACAAGCAGTTCAACTACGTTTTGTATAGGAATTATTAATGAAACGTATTGAGTAAGACCTTAAGGGACGCTTCCACTGCACAGACAATGTCTTCAATTTCATTTATTAATTCTCTTCATGGATCAATGTACAGAGTTGGACTTGATAGTTTATTTTCTTCCAGCCAACCTTAGATTCATGCGAAAACCAACTATGAATGTTGCCATGTATTATACATGGCAACATTCATAGTTGGTGCGGAAGGAAAAGATAATATAACTGTTAAATATAAGTAATAAAGATGACTAGATAAATATTTATAGATATACTAGCTGACTCGGCCACGCGTTGCTGTGTTATAAATTGAAATAAAAACTATCCTATATCTTCAGTTGGACCAAATTACACATAAATACCAACTTTCATCAATATCGGTTGAGTTGGTGAAGAGTTCACTAGGAACATACATTGTGACACTGCATTTTTATATATTAAGATAGATAAATATTTATAGATATATAGATAAAATAACATATGCAACAAAAAATAGAAGCATATAAAGTGTAAATATATAGAAATGCATATAAATTTGTACATAAATTTAATTGTATGTGTGCATAATGGTGCGAATTAAATGTTTCTAAACCAGAATACTGCGATAACAGGATTTAACAAGGGAACATTTTTGAACCAATGGAAAGATTCGTATGCCAGAGTATCTCTGGTGTCGTGTAAGAAAATATTTCAGAGAAGCAAGGATTACACGAAGAAGAAAGAATAAAGTGGGAAGGTAATTTCTAGTGTTGCTTTTAATATAAAAATCAAATACCTTTATTACTTTCCAGTTCTGAATGTTAACTATGCAGATGAAAAAGAAATATATCCTGTTAAATCTGCAAGGGTTTTCATTTCGATTTTGAAAGGTTATTTTAGGCAGGGAGACGGTCTGGAGAGAGAATGGTTCACTGTTTCTATTATATAAACGAGTGACATGAAAAAGAATGTGAAGAAGCATTTGACATAGCATCTTATACATATTTTTATTTTTTCGTGAAGATGTTAGAATGATAGTTGGAGGCATTTCAAATCGTGGATTCCAGCATTCGTCGACGCTTACAAATCCACATTGGCCACGCCTGATGGGGTATGAATAGGCCATTAACTTTAAACTGCTTTGAGTTTAATACAACTCATTGTCGTTTAAAAGTTTTGGTCGGATTTGGTCGCGCTCATAGAACACTGCCAAAGAGAAATCGATTTAAGTGTAGGTACATACAAGAGAATTAGTATTCACCGAACAGATACCGTCGTACATTGTACATACAGAAATGCATAAAGATAATCACGCCATATGTGTGGCTAAGCCGCAACGGTGTCGCTGCGACGAAGTGGGCGCGTTGCGAAAATCGTATGACGGATCGCAGAGGCGAATCCTTTACCGTCATTTTGAGGGTGCGAGTAGAATATTTAGTAGGTCATTTGCTTTCGACGATGGTTTAACCACAATGTTATTGATCACAGTTTGGTTTATTACATTCAGTTACTTAACCACTTATATTTAAATAGTTTGGTTTGTCCGAGGAAATGTTAAGTGAGAGTTTTGAAAAGTTTAGAACTTTATTTGTATTTATTAAGATTAGGTGCACCAAGAAGTTCAGAATCTCACTTCAACCCAAGTTAAGAATCAATTTATTACCTAGCATTTCAACTTTATTAATTTTATTAATAAGAAAAAATATCGTATTTTTAACCATATTGTGTTAGTGGTAATATGTGCTGGTTTTCATTTATTTATTTATAAATGAACAATGTAATGTATGACTAATAACCAAACCTACATATGGCAGTGGCTTCACATGTGGCAGTGATAATAAATAATCTTGTTCATTAATTTTATTTTATGAATTTTCGCAAACCAACAGCTTAAATAACTTATTTAGATACAAAAGGTATAAAATAGTATGTTTGTTATAGGTTTCTCTTAGCCAATAATTAGTGCAAAGTTGTGATATAAGTATCAATCTTAAAGTAGTTATTATAATGTGCGAAATTATGGTGAAAAAATAACACGAAAAAATTATATGCGTATGGAACACACATAAGTCGTTTAAAATATTAAAACTTCTTTATTTAACAGTATACCCTAGATAAAATAAAAAGTGGCAGTTCCCCGAAATGATTATAAAAATGGCTATTCTAGTCGCGGCGGGTTGCACCCGCTAATTAATAAGTTAACCGGCTCTCTCATCAGTATTCCGCGGGTGTCCCGCGCCAATGCGGGAGCCCTGCGGTACAGCCGACAGACGGCACGATGCTTTAAAAATGAGCTTGCATTGTTTACTCAAAGTACCTACAAACTGGAAAAATCACATATATTATTTACCGTATTGTATCCGGCAGATTAGAATACTCCTTCACATTTAGGGGCATAATAAAACGTGACTAATGACCTGAAAGTAACCACCATGCAATTCAGTCCAATTTTCTTCAGGTTACATAGAGGATTAGTAGATAATAACAGTATACTCTTTACGGCCATATAATGTTATCTACAAACTAGGACATAGACTTTGTTTAGTAGCACATAACATATTTTCAATGTTTAGATGCGTATTACTTATCTGAAGTGAAAAATACATTTATTATTGACAGTTTGGTGAAATAGTAGCAATCCTGCCTTTCGGACGGGCCTTTCTATTAGTATTACTTATCTATGTATCATATATGTATGTTTATCCGTTACCCTAGTATCCATAACACAAGCCTTACAGTGCTTACTTTTGGCTAGGCTAATTGGTGTGAGTGTAAGAAATATTTATTTATTGGTAAGCCATTTTTAATGTGCATATTTTGTTTTTGGTAAATCCAAAGAATACAAAACTGACGGCAGCGCTTTCCGAAACATGGTTTTTTACCAATGGACTTTATTCGAACCCCCCATTTTTGGGGGATGCTTCCGTCGTCTCTCTGCTGAGATGATGAATGTCACAAATGTTATTCTGTGTTATGTCTCATTTAAATCGAATGTAGGGGAAGGAATAGTGGGCACTGGTCGAATGTAACTATTTCAACACGATAGTGATGTTCGTTAAACAGATATTTGTTGTCTCTGTTGTAATCAGTGATATAAAGAAACCATAACACTATCTACTATTATCGTGATTATAGAATAATATTATTTTGTGTTGACCATGTATGGTGACGACGTATAATATTGTAAATGTCTTTAATTCTGTTAAAGTTGACGAGTTTCTTAGGTTCGTGTATTTCTGTTTTTTTAAATAATCATTAACTCTATAGTTGCCGTAGATAGGTGAATTTTAACAAAAACCCCTTTGAAAGAAACCTTCCTTTAAAATACTATAATACAATGCATTAAAACAAACTATAATTTAAATAATAATAATAATTCCTATATTCATACCAATTAACCTAGGCCAACGTAAGCACTATAAAGCTTGTGTTGTTTGATACTATGGTAACGGATGGATATAGAGATTTTATACATAAATATATAAAAATATGTGTACCTACGATTCAAGTAGAAATGTTCGTATTCAGCACATAAACATTTTCTCTTTCAGAGACTCGAACCTAGAACCACCGGTGTGAAAGGTAGGTTCGCTACCGTTTACCAAACGGTCATAAATAAATATACAAATAGAAATGTAATGGTCCGTCTGCCCCCGAATAAAATGATAATAAATTACTTTATATTCTGCGCGCACAACGACGACAGCTGATGTGCCGATACACACATTCAAGTCATGGCGTTATAAACAAAGCCGTATTGATATGCGATGCGGGTTCGATGCTCGAAAGATCTCATGCACATGCACGGTTGCTACGGCCTCACATGGCGGCTAAATAAAACAAATAGTTGTAGGCGGCCACGACGAGGCGAAATTCAACATTTTTCACTCAAAAAATATTGTGCATTTACACTGAAATTAACTTAAAACCGTTTGGTTCGAGTCTCGGAAGGGGCAGATGTTTGTGTCATGAATACGAGCATTTGTACACGAGACATGGGGATCTATATATATTTATATAAGTATTGCATATCTTTGTATGATATATGTATGTCAATCCTTTACCCTAGTATCTGTAACACAAGCTTTACAGTGCTTATTTTGGGTTAGGCTAGTTGGTGTGAATGTAAAAAAAATATTGTTATTAGATTTACGATTTTGCGAGAAACAGTGTGTATAAAATAGTTTTTTTTTTTTTAGACAGATAAAAGATCAGTACCTATATAAAACGGTTTATGGATCCTTACTAATATTACGAGTATAAATCGGAAAGTGAGTTTGTTTGTTTGTTCCGCTTTCACGCTGTAACTACTGAACCGATTGCTTTGAAATTTTGCAGACGTAAAGATAAAAGTCCGGATTAAATAATAGGGTACTTTTATCCTGGAAAAAATTGATATTCCCGAGGAAAAACAAAAATATTGTATGCTTGATGGATGGATTGTAGATGGCGCTGTGTGTCGTTTAAAACAAGGTAAAATATTGCAAACGAATATAAACATGTAAATTTAGAAGCTAAATGATACGATAATGAATCCCCGAAATGAGGAATTCCCGAGGGATGACGTACAATTTGTTTTATCGTCTAAACTGTTTTTTTTACATCTACTTATATGTTGCAAACGAATATGAACATGTAAATTTTGAAGCTAAATGATTCACTAAATGACTCATTCCTCGGATTCCAATTATTCCAACAGACCTCCCATTTCAATTTAAAAGACTACAATTTCCTATAAGGGTTTCATTTGCAATGACCATTAATAAAGCACAAGGCCAAACTCTAAAGGTTGCTGGAGTACACTTGGAAAAACATTGTTTTTCGCATGGTCAGCTCTATGTAGCGTGTTCCCGGGTTTCCAGTGCCCAAAATCTGCATATTTTTGCTCCACAAGGGAAAACATATAATATAGTGTACCATTCAGTTTTGGTTTAACAACTAATTGTATCCAGCAATCATATAGTTACATCGCGCTTCTTAGATTTTTCCGTGGGAATGAGAAGTTTTCTTATAGTTGTGCTTTATACCGCAATATAACCGAATTCCACGCGGGCGAGGCCGCGGGCGGAAAGCTAGTTGTTGATAAAAGAAAGTTAATAATAGGGGTTAAAGTATGAAATTGCCGTTTTATTGCAATAGGTTCTTTGAATTGACATAGAATCTTCATGGTTTGAGGTTTTCGAATGAAACTTTTTTTAAATGGTTTCTATGATGTTCTTTTTTTAAAAAATGTAAAACATTTGAATATCGACTTTCAATTGTTTTTGTTATTCAATTTAGACAAGAAAGATGGATACTGCGAAAATTCGAGTTATTTTTGAATACGAGTTCCGACGCGGAACTAACGCGGCAGAAACAGCCCGCAATATCAATGCTGCGTTTGGAGAGGGGTCTACTAATGAACGCACCGTGCGATTTTGGTTTAAACGCTTTCGTGATGGAAATTTCGACTTAAAGAACGAGCCACGAGGAAGACCGCCCACACAGGTAAATAACGATGAATTAAGAGAGATAGTGGAAGCCGATCCTAGTCAAAGTACCCAGGAATTAGCGGCATGGTTTAACGTTACCTTACCCACAATATTGACTCACTTGCGTCAAATCAATAAAATAAAAAAATACGAAAAATGGGTGCCTCATGATTTGACTGATCTGCAGAAAGAAACGCGTGTTGAAACTTGTGTTGCCTTGTTGAACCGGTACAGAAATGAAGGAATATTGGATCGAATTGTAACATGTGATGAAAAGTGGATTCTTTATGATAACCGGAAAAGAAAAATGCAATGGCTGACCCCAGGTCAAATGCCACAACAGTGTCCTAAAGCAAAACTTACCAATAAAAAGGTAATGGTAACTGTTTGGTGGTCTCAGCATGGTGTTATTCACTATAGTTTTCTCCGATCTGGTCAAGCAATAACGGCAGATGTCTATTGTGCCGAACTCCGAACCATGTTGACAAAACTAGCAGTAAAACAGCCCCGACTCATGAATCGATCTTCACCATTATTGCTCCACGACAACGCGAGACCTCACACAGCACGAGAAACCATTTTGACCCTTCAGGAACTGCAGTTAGAAACCATTCGTCATCCTCCGTATTCACCAGACCTTGCTCCAACGGACTACCATTTTTTTCGTGATTTGGACAATTATCTACGTGACAAGAAGTTTTCTTCCCAGGAGGCAGTACAAAATGCTTTCACACAGTTTGTGCAGTCTAGATCGTCGGAATTCTATCGCAAAGGCATTAATGACCTTCCCATTAGATGGCAGCAATGTATAGATAATAATGGCAACTATTTTGATTAAATAAATTTGTTAAAAATTTAAAAAATAAACAATATAGATTTTCAGTACAAATCGGCAATTTCATACTTTAACCCCTAATATTTCCATGATGTTCGCACAGGGTTAAACATGGCATTCTTGATAAACAACTTTATGCAATGATATGCAAAGGAATTTCACGTTTATTTTTATTAGCGAAAATATCTTGGTATGTTTGTTAAAATACAATTTGTTGTTTCCGTAGTACAGTAATAATAGCGTTATTTGTCAGCATCGCTTTTGGTTATAAAAACTTATTCAATATATTTATTATTCACTTTATTGGAAATGTCACCGAAAAGTTTTCATTACGACTTTTTTGTCCCAAACAAATACAAATTGGTTACCTGTTTTTTTGACCCAGATCGGACGCACAGCGATCGGAATATTGACAATCTCGTATATATTTTCGCGTTTGCACAGTTTCGTCAAATGTAAGTAAATTATATCACCGACACAGAGCAGCGCAATGTCTCAGTCCTCCAAGTTTTAAAATTGAACACACTAAAAGAAAACGGCCAGTGTTTATGATTGATTGATTCGATTTTAATGATTATGATAACATAACTTTTAAAATTTTATTTTTGACAATTTGATTTTATTAATTGAAATTAAAATATCACAAACTTACACAGCTTATAAGTTTCTTTGCTAACAGATTATGAGACATTGTTTCTCGATTGAATAAATTAATTTGATGTGATTATAGTATAAGTGAGGCTTACACAGTCCATAGATGTCGCTGTGAGTAACTGAGTCGAAGTAACGTTAGTTTATTTCGATTATATAAGATTCTCACATTTTCTAGTTTTCCTATTGAGGAAAATATGTAAGATATTGCAAATTGAGTAGTGATTATTATAAGCGAACAGTTAGTAGAATCAAAAGAAGAGACTGCAAAGTTACTTCGAAATATTGCTGTATTAGTTGCTGTATAAGCTAAGCAATGTAAACAAAACTATCTAAAAGACATGTGTCTATTATGAGATTTAAGCTCACGTATTTGTAGCTAATTAGAGCAGACTATTCAGCTTATAGTTTAGACGCATTTAATACACACATCTGTTTACCAATTTGATCAGAAAATAATATATATTATCCGTTAATCAGACCGACTATTACTTCTATAATAGGTCGATAATGCCAAAAGCTATCTAGAAAGTGATCAAACGATAAGAAGTAGTTATTTCCATGAGTAATTCGTTGTTTCTGATTTATGTGAGTTACGTTAGCCAAGTTAAGCTATTTGTATTGACAATTAAGTGTAAGTTTGCTCGTTAGCATTGACAAGAAGAAGAAATATTGTTGTTTTAACCGTTAACGATGGGAAAGACTTTATTTTGTTTTGCATTAAGTTGGACCTACTTTCGGTTTTTTCATTTTAATGTATTTAGTGATGTTCTATCCGCTGCTATGACGTCAGTATTATTTGGACAAAACACGGATACAAAAAATTCATTCAGGATCAAAATATAGTGTTGATTAAATTCGTTAAAGTGCCTTAGAGCTGCAGGCATCAAGGAAATCCTTTTCTTTGTCTTAATATTTTATTCCTAATTTACTTTGATATAAGTTGCAGGTTATTACTAGCCATCAAGTTCTATTAAATTATGGCTATTAAAATTATGCCTTTCAATAATCTACACAAAAAATATATACCGAAGGGTGAGCCGTCGCCTAGCGGTTATGAGGTAGCCCGTATCGCCAGAAAATCGTGGGTTTTATTCTAGTATTCAAGTAAAAATATTTTATATAGCAATATGCATAATTATTATTAAGTTATCATGCTGTGTTACCTATTTATCAATTATTGTGTACTACTTTAATTTTGTTGCTCATTGTTATACATAGCTCCATAAGTCTCTGAGCTCCGACTTGAACATAACAATTGTGTAGCTCTCTAAGAAGTTTAAAAATAACTCTTTTACGTCAGTTGACTAACGGGTGACATATGAATTACAGGAGCAGCACTTCGATGCAATTTCAAATTAATTTGTTATTCGTTACAATTTTACTTTCATACTTTGCTATTAATATCTGTAATCAATTTAAAAAATAATTTAATTAAATTTTAATTGCTTAAAATCGTTAGGTAGGTAAGATAGTTCTAATGCATGAGGTGACTGCCTGTAATTGATAAGACACTTAAATGTGAACCCTGCTTTTGTTAGTGTTAATTATTGTCTGATATCAGTAAATTTAATGTAACTGAAAATAAAAGAATTTTTTTAGTCTGTGGCTTGCGACCTGAACCGGTTCGAGCAAAAAATAATGAGATGTAGTTATAACATATGCTAACTGCCTTGTTTGTGGTACGGGATGACGTGCATACCCGTGTACACATGCTTGTTGTATATTTTACCATTTCCATTATTAATAGTTAGCATACTGCTGCTACCGTGACTACTTTTTAATACATTTATTATTATCCGCCTATGATGTCACCATAGGTGGGCACAGGCAGAGGTGAAAACAACGTAAAGATTATAATACATTCTTGACGAATTTCAGCGCCTATTTTGCGTCTGAAGGATCTTTGCTTAATTATTGCAGCCATCCCAGTTCTTTTGGGAACACTCCAAGCGCCTTCACATTGGTGAGAGCTTCCCGGAGGCTGCCCAGCAAGCCGAGATGCTTCGCACGATAGTAAGCCACTCTTTCACATTCCATTAGACGTGGGTGGATGTTTCTTCGGCTTCTATGCATCCTCTGCATAGATGGCTATCAGTGATACCTAAATAAAAGAGGTGTCTGTTAAAATTTCCATGACCAGTAATGCCGACTGTTGGCAGGCGAAATTCTGGTCTAATTAGCTGTAAAACGGATATGGATACTCGAGCATCCACCCGCGGCAGTAGGAATTCAGCTTGTCTGCACGTCTCCAGAGAGTTCCATTGTTGCTGATGCAGTTTTAATGTCTGTCATCGATTCTGTTATTGAACCAGCTTATCGGAATGGGGATGATAGATATCGGCACCGTGTCAGATGCCCTCCGTGCGAACTGGTCAGGTGCCTCCTTACCTCGTGACTCACTATGGTTTATGATCCATTGGATAGTTACCTCATTGTGTGCCCCTGCTGCATTTAGGTTTGGGTAACATGGAGCAGGCTGGACGTGACTCGATAACAACGCAGTGCCTGTAGAACCGACATACTTACTAATACCTCAATAATAAGAGGTCTTTTGACGTATTCACAGATCGCTGTAAAATACCATAATACAAAAAGCATTACTACACATTTTGTGGTTGACGGGATATAGAGCTAATAGCTCATCTAAAAAGGCAATCATGGTCTTTATCTCATGGCCTAATCACTGCCATGAGATCAGGGATGTTAGGGGCTTGCTATGCTGCATGTTTGCTTGCATGCTCGCTTGATTGCTTGCTGCGTGCTTGCTTGCATGTTGCATGCTAGTTGCTTGCTTGCATGGTGAATAAGTTAAGAAAAAAGGGGTTTAAATATTAAATAATTTTGGATATTACAATTTAATATTAATGTCTTTTATACTTTTAAATATATCTTTTTATTATTAAGAACTACAATCAGGGCATAGGTTGTAATGCTAATAAACCTTAATAAAATCATTATGGTAATTGTAATTACCTTTATTTATACAAATGTTATGTAAATTTTTAACTATGTCATAAAACCGTATGCCAACGTAAATTTTATGAAACCCAATACATACATTTTATAGACCCTATGGTGATTAACTTAAGGTTCATTAGTTTCTTTTTAGGACACACTTATGTGTTTAGGGTTTGGTGCTATAGTATATTAATAATAAAGTATTTATTTCAATAACACACACACACACGGAAACAGATACAAAGAAACTGGTACTTAAAATGAGAAAAAGTATCAGCGACTCTTCCATGTCACACAGCTGAATAAACATTTAAAACATTGTAACCTTAAAAACTTGATTTATTAATCGCACAATTTAATAAAAAGAAATCAATATATATTATAAATAATTTATACGTATATAATATTCAGGCTATGTGTGTACAGCGACTCCCTGCACATATGAACAAATATCCTTAGTCTTATCTCACACAATATTATATTATTAGTTATTACAATAAAACCTAGTGGTGAGTTTAAAAGACTAGATACATTAAATAGTAGGTTGCATTAAAAATAAACAAAACTTTAAAATTCCAACAACTTAGGTATATTACAATGGATAATGTTACTTTCGAAGTGTAAAAAAATTAAAATGAAGTCGATAATTATGATTTTAAATAAATTAACAATTTTGGTGGCCAGTAACTTTTGTTTTATTTTACACTAGAGATTAATAATCAGTGGCCTGTTGGTGCAGCAGTTGGTGATCTGGCCTATATATGAGACATCCGGAGTTCAAATACTGGATATAATCCTTGTTCCCGAGTCATTACTTTTACATTTAATTGCTAGATTTTGATATCCAAAATATTATAAGAAAAAAATTCGACTAGTGTAAGGTGTCAGGAACCCAAACTCTCTCGCTATGCGGGCGAGTAATCTTCTAATACTTTATTTATTTATAATATTCGTTGTTAAGTATAAGTTTTACATAGTTTGAGGTTAAATACTTGTTAAGAGTTGTTTGGAATTTAACATATAATTTCAAAGTTCAAAGTTTTTATTGCGCTTTCTATTTCGTACATGAAAGTTATTGCAAAAATTAGAAACAAACACGAAATCCTGCAAGGTTTACCCTTGCAACTATAAAAAAATATCAAATCTATATACAAAATTAATTAAATCCATTAAAAAACTTATTATTTTTATTTCTACATCTATTTATTTAACACTTAACACAGCTACTTTAAATATTTAAATTGAATTAAATAAATAATTTAAAATAATTAAAATTATAAGTATTACGGTGTATATACGGAGACGTGGTCCCTTACTTTGGGCTTTATAAAAATGCTGAAGGCCATTCAAAGGGCGGTGGAGAGTACTATGTTCGGAGTTTCCCTGCGTAATCGAATCAGAAATGAGGAGATCTGCAACCAAAGTAACTTGGCCCGCAGAATTGCCAAATTTAAGTGACAGTGGGCGTGACAGTGGGCGGGCACATAGTTCGTAGAACTGATGGCCGATTATTGAAAAGTTCACAGTGGCAACCACGGCCTGGAAGACGAAATGTAGGCAGGTCTCCCACTCGATGGATCGACGATCTGGTGAAGGTCGCGGGAAGCTCCTGGATGTAGGCAGCACAGGACAAGTTGCTGTGGAGATCCTTTTGACAGGCATTTAGTCCAACAGTGGACGACGTTTGGCTGAGACGACGACGACGAAAATTAAGTCTAACTTTGTTACCTATCTATCTAAGTAGAATTATTAAAATGCAATCGGAAGCTCTATGCAACGGAACTTTCTTGTAAAGACCCATATCTAAAACTTTTCATATTTTTTCTCCACGATTAGTTACCTAATCGAGTAGTTAGTGCAGACTAGTTTGAAGACGCAGCTTTCGCGACGTCCGTCACTTTCCAACCACCGGTTATGTTTATTTCGGTCGTACACTTGTGGATGCCTTATACACCGTACTGTAATGTTACCACTAAATCAGCATTAAGACAAATATCAATTTTATGATATTGAGTTGTAATTAACAAAAAGACAAATAAACCTCTTTGATTGGAGTTAATTTTCAAATTCCGGCACAAAATATTATCGACGTGATTTTATATTTTCTTTCTGTATCTGTCGATATCTGTCTATAGCTAAAACATCAGAGAGGTTATTATAATTTGGTAAAACCAGCTACAAATTAGATGCAACTTTTTCAGTGTACTGGTTGTATCTTAAAAAGTATATAAATTATAATTAAAATATATAACAGACGGGAAATTATTGAAAATCGTTCCATAGACAACTTATTTGGCTGTCTGGATGATACGTGGGTATAAATAATAAAAGGTTAGATAAGATTGATTTAGTGACGACTTAGTGCATGTGTTTGAACATTACAGAAAAATAAATAAATATTAGACAACCTCACATAATGCACTTATGTTATGGAATTCATAAACAACGACGTTACTTTAACACCAAGATCCGATTAATATAAACAAGACCTCGGAGTGGCGTTACCACGAGTGCTGGTATACAGTAATTATTCGATAAAACATTAAAAGTATGAACTGTGCTAATTAGTGTCAAATTACTTATTCTAAACTAACCTGAGAACCTATTAGAGCTCATCATCGTCATTCATAACCGACTTCAAAAAAAGGAGGTTATCAATCCTGCTCGTATGTATGTAACATATAGTGTATATATTATATCATATGTATAATGCTTCTTATCTCATTTTCTTCTACGTTAAATCTTATGAATTTATATGTCTGTCTCTTTATACTGTCGCTTTTTCGTTTCATCGACTTTGCTAAAAAAGTTTTCACTTCCAAATAAAGAAAAACACTCAAAACTGTTATTTATTTAATGAATTACTAAAAAGGAAAAAATAAACTGTTTAGTTATAAAATAAATACATTACAGTTCTGAAGTCGGTTTTATTTAATTTTTTATTTCTTTTTATGTGGATTCTACATATCGGTGTGAGTGAATGCCTTGTACATTAATAGCATATAGCCCAAGCTGTAAGCATGCAAGATGAATATTGGTTACGTTCAATACTGCAGCCATCTTGTTAGATAAATCATTATTCAATTCTGCTGCATTCGTGTATTTAATATTTATAAGATTTGCATTTAGTTCTTGCACTTTCGCGCCTAGGTATAATATTTAAATAAGACCACTTTTACCGGTCGACATGTTTATTTTTTTTTTTTATTAAATCTTGTCGCTTTGGCTTCTGTGAAAAGTCATACTTCTGCCACTGTTAAGAATAAGAACTGGCGAAAGAAATTCGGACAGGGGGACCGATCTCCATTTTACATTTAGTATTTACAAAAAGAGCTCACTAGGTTAATTGGTTTTCTTACTGGTAATTGACATAGTAGTTAACTAAATAAAATGGAAAATAAAAGAACTAGTTTTATTTTTATAAATTTAATAGTTATAAAAGTTTTACATTTTTATAAGATTTATGCATTTTTCAATGCTGTCTTATAAAGTAAATTATTTTAATAGAAACTTATTAGAAAATATAGCCGGGTGCTCTCAAGGCTCAATTGGGAGAGCATTGGACCGGATTCCCAAAGGTTGTGGGTTCGATTCCCGCCTGAGATTTCACTTGTGAGCCAAGTTGATTTTTTTTAGTATTTTTCTATTACAATAGAAACGTGTCCGATATAATATTGGACGTACATAATCGCAGTCATCACGACTCCTGTTAAGGAATCGAAACGTATAAAAAAATGACAAAATAGGTGTCGTTTATCCCGTAGGGGCGATTTTATTTCTTACATAAATAACTTATAGTATGCAAATAGCTGTTTACTATATTCTTGGCGATGCCAACAAAATATTTAAATTCTATCGTTTTTTTCGGAACATGTAGCATCCTGCTTTTAAGCAAATAAAGTGTTAACTTTAAATGTGCAAAGCTATTAAGCCCCGAACCCTTCATTTAATAGCATTTCAAACTGTCCTGTGGTCACGTGATCAGGCCAGTGGTTTTCGACCCGTCCCTACCTCGATTCCCATAAGTGAAGGGTTAATCTTACGTGGCTTGGTTTGTAGAATGGTTAGTTGGGAGACTTACACGCTTTCCCTTATCTATCACTATATTGAAAACATAGTATATTAAAAAGTTGTTTGTTTAGTGAAGAATGTAAAGAGACTTGACCATATTATTATAATAAAATTACATTGAAATTATCAGTTTCCAAGGAATAATCACATCTCTGCTATTAAAATGGGTCGAAATTGAGAAAAAAAGATAAAATAACATTCTTTTATATTTTATCTGTGTGTTGTCCACGCTTAAATATTAGGGGTTAAAGTATGAAATTGCCGATTTGTACTGAAAATCTATATTGTTTATTTTTTAAATTTTTAACAAATTTATTTAATCAAAATAGTTGCCATTATTATCTATACATTGCTGCCATCTAATGGGAAGGTCATTAATGCCTTTGCGATAGAATTCCGACGATCTAGACTGCACAAACTGTGTGAAAGCATTTTGTACTGCCTCCTGGGAAGAAAACTTCTTGTCACGTAGATAATTGTCCAAATCACGAAAAAAATGGTAGTCCGTTGGAGCAAGGTCTGGTGAATACGGAGGATGACGAATGGTTTCTAACTGCAGTTCCTGAAGGGTCAAAATGGTTTCTCGTGCTGTGTGAGGTCTCGCGTTGTCGTGGAGCAATAATGGTGAAGATCGATTCATGAGTCGGGGCTGTTTTACTGCTAGTTTTGTCAACATGGTTCGGAGTTCGGCACAATAGACATCTGCCGTTATTGCTTGACCAGATCGGAGAAAACTATAGTGAATAACACCATGCTGAGACCACCAAACAGTTACCATTACCTTTTTATTGGTAAGTTTTGCTTTAGGACACTGTTGTGGCATTTGACCTGGGGTCAGCCATTGCATTTTTCTTTTCCGGTTATCATAAAGAATCCACTTTTCATCACATGTTACAATTCGATCCAATATTCCTTCATTTCTGTACCGGTTCAACAAGGCAACACAAGTTTCAACACGCGTTTCTTTCTGCAGATCAGTCAAATCATGAGGCACCCATTTTTCGTATTTTTTTATTTTATTGATTTGACGCAAGTGAGTCAATATTGTGGGTAAGGTAACGTTAAACCATGCCGCTAATTCCTGGGTACTTTGACTAGGATCGGCTTCCACTATCTCTCTTAATTCATCGTTATTTACCTGTGTGGGCGGTCTTCCTCGTGGCTCGTTCTTTAAGTCGAAATTTCCATCACGAAAGCGTTTAAACCAAAATCGCACGGTGCGTTCATTAGTAGACCCCTCTCCAAACGCAGCATTGATATTGCGGGCTGTTTCTGCCGCGTTAGTTCCGCGTCGGAACTCGTATTCAAAAATAACTCGAATTTTCGCAGTATCCATCTTTCTTGTCTAAATTGAATAACAAAAACAATTGAAAGTCGATATTCAAATGTTTTACATTTTTTAAAAAAAGAACATCATAGAAACCATTTAAAAAAAGTTTCATTCGAAAACCTCAAACCATGAAGATTCTATGTCAATTCAAAGAACCTATTGCAATAAAACGGCAATTTCATACTTTAACCCCTATTATTAATAGTTTATAAAAAATAAACATATAGACATGTTGTCGTTTTTGAAATTACTGCCCATAAGTGAGTGAAATAAGGGAAGTTTTTTTTTAATTAATGCAAGAGTAACAAATAATTTGATATGCCCTTTAGAATAATAAAAAAGGCAATCTTAAAAGTATGAAATTGGGATTGAATTGATTAAATGTCTTATAAGTTTACGAGCTTTGAAGTGATAAGAATGTAGTTAATTATGTCGTGGTTTATTTCGGTATTTCTCGAAATCTGCTGATTTGTTGATTAATTAGGAAAATATTTATTTTCATGTAGGAACATCCATAACATAAGCTGGGAGTACATAAACGCGCTAACAGTGTAAACTGACTACAAAAAACTCCATTCTTTCTTTGGGAAGCGAGATAAAGTCTTTCTCTGACAAACTGAACACCACGTTAGTGAAACCTCGGATCGAAGTTAGTTTAACTCCAAGAATATTAAGACGAACTTTAAATCCGAGAATACTTTTGGAGTGTGAAATACTATACACAGGCGTATAACTCCTAAATGAGCTTCGTAATCTGCAATTGTTTAATAAATATGATTTTTTAAATGCAAATGTTATCCTTGTACACAAAAAACATGACTGAAAGAACTATATTTCCATCCTGTAAACAAAAAAAATGCAAATGCTTATGTGATAAAATTCAGAGTATTTTTTTGTTTTCGCCCGCAACCACTCGGGCACCCTCCGGACATGGGGGAATGAGGTAGTGAATCCTCATGTATACTTCAAAGCCAGTTGTGCGGTTATGTCAGACTCTCTACCGACTAAACGCGACCTGCGGTTGGTTTGTGACCGGGAAGGGTTTTAAGCCCTCATCGGAAGCGCCCGTCCCTCTAGTGAAGGGCGGCACATAACAAGAGTTAAAACACCATTTTCTTTTATATAAATGACTTCTGAAAACCCATTTTTATCTGAAAATTACTTATGAATAGCAACAGCTTTCAAAATTCTCGTAAAATGTGAAAATTTGAAAAGCCATATTCATTTCATTAATAAACGATAAATTTTAATAGAAAATACAAAAAAAAATCGTATGGCTCATAAGATGAATAACACAGGTCAACAAAAAAATTCCCAGACAGTATATTTTTTCCGATGGATTTTGGTGTGCATGGGCAGAATTGCTCCATGAGGTCAGGATTTTTAGATACTCTAACCTAAAAGTGCAAAAAACGCTATTTTTTGCCCATTTTGAGGTTATGAGATCCTTAAATTTCTAGTATACCTAAAAAACTACAGGCATCTTAAAGTACAAGTCTTGAACTTTCAATAGCGTTGAGATTGTTCCCAAATTCTTTTTTTTTGATGAGATATCATATTTTGAAGCTTTAATTTTTCTCAATTTTGCTTTATGCTACCTATACTGTGATCTACCTATACCTGTACCTATGATTTATCGTATTATATTCCATTGAAAATGTAATGGTCGTCATTGTCTTAGTCACCTTTAGTGATTCGGCTCCTGTAAAGGATACGAAACGTCAGGATCAAATATAAATTATGCGCAAAATTCTTAAAATAGTTGTTTTATTCTAATGTGTCATGTGCGCGGAAGTGTAAAAACTAAATATAAAAATTATAAAATAAAAAAATGTTGTTATAAAATATGGCGTTGTTGTTGTATTTTCGGTGAGTAGACGTGATACTAGATCTGTTATAAAATTAAAACTCGACTACTCAGGTATAAAACATATGTGTTATTTATTTTAATAAAAAAATCAATATGAAAACTTTTTATTGATTACAACTACACACAAAACAGCTAAGTCAGTGACTGCCTCTGTGTTTTTAATAAACGTAAGTATGATAAATGGCGAGTTTAAACTTTCACGTAAGCTGATGGTGTCAAGGCGATCCTGGGTGTTGACGGTTTGTATCACGACTAACTATACCATACTATACTATACTATAATGCTATTAAATGTCACGAACGAGGATAGTCTAAGCGACTGTTTTATTACTAACGTATTAAAGATTACAATCATATTTCTTAACAATAATACTTTTTACATTCACGCCAATTAGCCTAGACCAAAGTAAGCATTGTAAGGCTTGTGTTATGGATACTAGTGTAACAGATAGATAATGGACATACATATATAATATATGGATATGTAAATAAATACCCATGACTCAGGTAGAAATGCTCGTATACATCACACAAACATCTGCCCCATCAGGGAATCCAACCCAGGACCGTCGGTGCTAAAGGCAGGATCTCTATCGTTGCATCAAACAGTCGGGAAATGATTATGGTGACGCTGTACTTGTATAAAATTATAAAAGTCGTTATTCCTGTTATAGCTTGAAAGTTTCTTGAATGGGTAGTATATGCAAAAAAAATATTTGGACGATAAAAAATAACTCATTTTGAGTGCGGTGTTGTATAAAGTTTATCTGTTTAAAAACCGTTTGGTGCAACTATAACGCCTTTCTGACTAACGGTCCTGGGTTTGAGTCCCGGAAGGGATAGATATTTGTGTTATGAATATGTGCATAATTTATATCTGAGTCATAGGAATTTATATATATTTCTGTGATTATTACATATTTATTTATCATATATGTATGTTTATCCGTTACCCTAGTCTGCCGTCCTTACGATAAGTGCAATAAGTCGAGTTTTTGTCCAAATTGACTGTGGGTATAATTTACGTTCAAATGTATGTACAAATATAATATACTATTTTATAGTAGTATAGTAAGAGTTTCAAGTCAATAGCTATTATAGTTACGATGATACACGAAAAAACAAAAATTTAATATTTGATCGCAATTATTTCGAAAGTAGCTGAAACTACTTATTGCACTTTTCATAAGGATGGCAGTAGTATACACAACACAAGCCTTACAGTGCTTACTCTGGGCTAGGCTAATTGGTGTAAATGTAAGAAATATTATTATTATTATGTAATTTAAGGTATAGAGGTGAAATTACATTGATATCAAAACCATCTAGAGGTGAGATAATACTAAATAATAATGATAAAATGTAATTATTTCACACCACAAATGACACGGCAGAATTAGTTATAAAAACCTTAATAATGTTTTACAGATTTCACTATTTATTTAAACCAAGCAAACCTTGGATGGGTACCCGGGATTTTTTTTTTAAATCATATTACACGGGATTATATCCAATTATGTATCAACTATGGGATTTTTTGATATCAATCTAGATCTGATTATATCTGAAAAGACATGGAATTTTATATTAGTAAATTTTATTATGTATAAAAAGATTTGGCATTTTCTTGGTTCATTTCATGTCGTATAGACCTACACATAGCATCATATCTACTTTTACAGTTATGAATCTAATTATGCCTATAAAGATCTGGAATTTTCTTATTTCGTTTCATGTCGTATGTCCTTATACATAGCACAATAACTGATTTTATATTAAAAAATCTAATTATGTCTGAAATCATCTAACTAATATATGTTGTGTATAACTATATGTCGGAATTTGTCAAATTTTATCTGAATAGATTTAACCAAATCAAAAAGACCCATAATTGATACATAATTAGATATAATTCTGTCTAACATGATCTAAAGTTTTTTCCCGGGTAGGTTAAATACTTAATAATTGATAGAAAATACAATAAGAATTGAGAACAAACTTTTCCTCTTGCTCTTTCATCAAACAACTATAATGTACCTACCAAGATTCGATCCTCGTTGGTTCCTGCCTACTGAGACAGCATCGCTACTGGTAGGCAATTTAAGGTGTTAGTCTTATGCCCCCTTATCTGGAACCACTTGACACGAAGCGGTCAAGACGGTCCTTGTTCATATAGAATTACCTATTTATGATGTATGCAAATTAGTGAAGAGCAAGCGTCACACCTCAGCTCACCGCAAAGTTGCCTGTCTGCCGGTCTTCTACAGAATCTACTTTGGAGAGTGTGCTCAGGAACTATATACTCATACCGCCCTTTCCTTTTTTCCATTTGACGACCGGACGCACTGCAATTACCATCCTTACTTGGTTGCTATTTCTACTTGTCGCACCAAGCGCTTCTCAATGTCTCTCCCTGCGTCTGTATTTTAGAGTAGGTACTTATAACCCATCCGTTTTTAAAGCCAGAGTGATTAGGTTACCTTCTGGGTTAGCTCGTTCTTGATTGGGATCAAGAGCGAACCCATTAAAACCCGTAATCTTAGCGATGGTGACCCACAACGTACAGCAATAAACCTTTTTTTTACCGTTTCTATTTTTGGAGTGTTATCTATTTCATCAATAAAATCAATGGATATTAAATGACTATTTTTTTCTTCTTTGTTTTGTAAACGTGAATTGTAAACTTCTAATGAATTAACGTCATAATTTATAAAAATATTTTTATTTTGAATCTTTTTTAGAATAAATCCTCTTTCATATTTTTTTCTTACAAATACATGTTGGCATTATAAAAAGTCTTTAAAAGTTTGTTGGGCGAACGAACCACGTTGATAACTAATACATTTTAATGATGAAAGACTTTAGTTAGCCGTCACCCGCGCTTTTTAGAAAGGAGCGAAACAAAACCACGATTCGTGAATGTAGGCTAAGCTTCCATTAACAAAAACGAAAACTAAAGCGAAGCGCACAATAATTTTTCATTAGAACCGTTTCACAACGGCCTATCGCGGCCCACGCACCAATTTACTCTTTACAAACTCAAACAAAAATATATCTCCATGTTCTCTAGTGTTGTGGCGCCATCTTGCCTTTGTTTGAGTTATATTTCAAACTCAATTACGAACGGTTAAGCCCTAAATTGGTATGCTAACGTAAATGAGACAGTTACGTTTGAACTAAGGCCTCAGGTGTCGGTATACATGTGTATATATGTACTCGTATTGTATATGTGTCGAATGCAGCGCTCAGCTGTTGTTTGTTGGGCATGGTGAGGCCTCGGCGAGGGGGCAACGACCTGCCACAGATTAGATAGTGCAGACGCTGCACTACGGCAGAATGGTCTTGGGTGTTGACCTTCCAAAAGTTAAGATTTTTTTATAAATATTAAGAATGAGAATACCAAATTTTGAATAAATAAATAGTATATGACTATACCTGATAGACTCAAAGCTCTGAAGCCAAGTAGCCAAAACACTTGTGTACTTTTGTGTTGTGTATCAAACGACACACATATAGACGCGAGGAAATATAGAAAAGTTTGTTTTCCTGATCATTGACCTGGCGGGGAATCGAACTGGGGAGCTCGGAGTGACGTTACCATGAAAACAGGTATGCGAGCTACTCAATCATGGCGCCCGTGTTGTTCTAAGAATAGTATTTTGCTTAATTTTTTTGTTTGTCAGCTCTCGCACATTATGCTGTTAAGGCATACTCTTCATATTATCAAATAATTTAAACTCTGTTATCAATAAAGTTGATCAAATATTCCTCTCCAAAAGTTCTATAATCAATTGCGAAGTTTGTTTGACATAACAATTACCGTATACATCAAAACAGTGCGGTTATTGATACAACTAATATCGAATTGTGTTATGGAATGTTATCGTTGACACGTGAATTATATAAAATGGAGGCATCCTGTTAGGTATACTTTTTTCATAAGTTTGAAGCAGTACGGTCATTTAAGCGCACGATAGTATGAATTAATTAATCAGAACTTTCTTAAGTGAAATATGTAATTATAATTTAGCATCAGCATTTTAATTAATAGCTGTTGAAGTGAAAACTTCTTTGGCATCGTTGTGATTTGAAAGTCGATGAAACGAAAAAGCGACTGTAAAAAGAGACAGACACATAAATTCATAAGATTTAACATAGGAGAAAATGAGATAGGAAACATTATGGACGTGTGTTAATATGTGTTTGTATAGTATAAATATAATATAATAATATATGCGCATGCATAGTATAAAGCTCGAGAGAAGGCGTCACAACAACCGTGGTATTTTGTATACGTGTAGGTATTATTTTTGAAGGTTTCACTTCTACCACGTGTAAGCAATTTCCATATGCTTTTATTATAATTGTGGAAACACGTAATAAAAACATAATAATTATCTATATCTATACGAGATGATAGAGCAACCCTTATCATTAGCAGTTAAGCAAGGACTCATACAGAAGCTATGTTTTATGTCATGAAAAGGTGCTCAACACTAAGATGTGAAGGTGTCTGCATGAAAAATGGCGTAACAAATGTTTTAATAGGTATCATAGTAATTTTCAGAAAATAAGTCTTTTGCCCTTGGAGTATATTTTAGGCCCAACTTTGGGCTAGTGGGAATTATGGAATTAGTCTCTCAATTCTATTACACGTAGTTTTCTGTAATTCTTCATTGTATAAATTGTTCTTGTATAAATCTATATATATATATATATATATATATATATATATATATATATGATCTTTTTTCATTTTGCTAGACTTGTTCCAACTTAGGACATAGGATAGGTTTCGCCGGGCCGGGTTAGCTAGTAAATAAATAAATTATACAACTTATCAAAAAATGACGTAAATCGTCAAAAAAGATTGTTTTAAATATAAAACCTTGAAGGATATTATTTTACACGTAGCTAAAGATGTGTCCGTTTATCATTATCAGCTCAGTCGAAACACGTCCTCGAAAAATGGAGGATCACCCCAAAATAAGGGTAAAAAGTTTGGGGAGGAGGTTACCATTCCACGCTTAAAGACTTTAATCCGGAAAATCTTGTCCATTTTGTGGTGTACGGTCTAGTTACCTTCAGTATCAATATTGGTCATCTTTTACGATATTTTTAACTGTTGATGATTAATTATACAATACCGGGCATCACACAACTTGTTCTGATATGCTTCATATTCATATTATTTATTGCAAGCCACATGGTTTAGTACAGACATACAAAGGTACTTAGATCTGGAGTAAACGTACTTTATCGCCTATTTATTCCATAGCTTTTTACATGAGACTACTGCCATCAAACAACACAGGAACAATATTTCTAATAATATACAGGATCTGGAGTTGATTGTGGCATCCTGTGAGAGCGTACCAATTTAAATTTAACCTAGAGACGAACAATAAATTTTAGGATTCAATTAACAGTTATTAAAATAATTTTAACAATAATAAATTAAACTTTGCTTTTAAAAATCACTAATCATTATAAAAAAGATAAATACCATTCCTTTAAATTATAGTCAATACTAGCTGACTCGGCCACGCGTTGCTGTGTTATAAATTAAAATAAAAACTATCCTATCTCTTCAGTTGGACTAAATTACACATAAATACCAACTTTCATCAATATCGGTTGAGTTGGTGAAGAGTTCACTGGGAACATACATTGTGACACTGGATTTTTATATATTAAGAAAATATTCATTGTATTATTCACAATTTAGTGTCTTTTTTAATAAAAAAAAGCATTATTTTATTTCAAAAATCCGTATAGGCTTCGAATAGGTAGAGAACCAAAACTTTATTTGAATTGTACTTTCTCTATTCATAATCTATGCGGCTTAGCAACAGAGCTAGCTTGGTGGTGGCACGGCGCGTTACGCAACCCGTTCGATTCCAGTCAGGGCCCGCATTAATACAAACAGCTTATTGTTCTGCGTTTCACACATCCACCGACGAAACAGCCGTGGCGTGCGCGATGGTTCTACAAATACGAAATATAGGACAATGATTACAACTAGAAAGGGAGCCATTCATAACGCATAATTTCAAATGACATAAATTCACTTGGCATACTAATCAAAAGGCATAAATTGACATACATTGTAGGTAAGGTTAGGTTAGGTATTTTTTATTTTTTTTCCAGCCATCAAGCTATTTCAAATTATGCTAAATGATAAGTATGCATTCTTAAATTATGCTTTTTAAAGTTCTGCGAAAAAAGGTAGACCCAACTAGAAATCGGGCAGCTGGTAAAGACATCGTAACTTGTAATTATGGTCACCCATTCAGGACGTCTTTTGACTGATAAGAAGAATGGGCGCAAGAAACTCGTCAGCTTTAAAAGAAGTAACGATGTTTACAATATTATACGTCGTCACTATACATAATAATCAAAGACAATATTATTCTGTTATTACAATATTAGTAGTATTAGGGTTTCATTATATCGTTGATTACAAAGTCAACAAGTATCTGTTTTAATTGATTGGTTTAAAAATCTTTGTTTGCAGTGTTTTCGTCGATAAGGAGGGACGCCCAGCATTTAAGATAGACGATGATAAATAGTTATGAATCTAATTATGTGCTAGTATTTATTCGAAACTATTAATGACTTCAATTTTTTACAATGTTAATTTCACGATAATTTATAGTGATGATAAATGGATAGATATGTTTTAGTATGGATATTTATTATGTATTTTTATATATAGATCAAATTGCCTCAGGTGTCATAGGGGACCGGTAAAGTTGAATTATTCTTGTTTTAATTACTAATTATAATTAGTTTTAATGACTAATCGTTTATAATCATATCAGGAAGTAGGAAATAAAAACTTCTTTAGTGTAATTCATCATCATATCAGCCGTACGACGCCCACTGCTGGACATAGGCCTCCCCCAAGGATCTCCACAACGATCGGTCCTGTGCTGCCCGCATCCAGCGTTTTCCCGCGACCTTAACCAGATCGTCGGTCCACCTCGTAGCGGGCCTACCCACTGAGCGTCGTCCGGCACGCGGTCGCAATTCGAGAACCTTTCCGCCCCAACGGCCATCAGTTCTCCTTGCTATGTGTTCTGTCCATTGCCATTTCAGTTTCGCAATTCTTTGAGCTATGTCGGCGGTTTTTGTTCTCCTACGGATCTCCTCATTTCTGATTCGATCGCGTAGGGAAACACCAAGCATAGCTCTCTCCATTGCCCGCTGAGCGACCTTGAGCCTTCTTACAAGACCCATAGTGAACGACCACGTTTCACTGCCATAAGTCATCACTGGCAACACACACTGCTTAAAGACTTTCGTCTTAAGGCACTGAGGTATTTTAGACGCGAAAATGTATCGCAGCTTCCCGAACGCTGCCCACCCGAGTTGGATTCGACGAGAGATCTCTTTCTCGAAGTTGGACTTACCTAACTGTATTGTATGTCCTAGGTAAACATAGTGGTCAACAACTTCGAGTGTAACGTTGCCAACATTTACTGGAGCGAGTGTAACATGGGCGTTGGACATAATTTTCGTCTTCTCCATGTTCATCTTAAGACCCACTCGTTGGGATGCGTTACTGAGATCTTCGAGCATGGTGCTCAGGTCTTCCAAGGTCTCAGCCATTAGGACCACATCATCGGCAAACCGAAGATGCGTCAGGTACTCGCCGTTGATGTTGATTCCAAGTCCATTCCAGTCCAGAAGCTTAAAAATATCCTCCAACGCAGCAAATACTATCGTCGTAAATTTATCAATACGTGAGATTTGATACACCGAACCTTAAATAAAGTGATAACTCAATATTATGCGCAGAACCAATAATTCTTTTCGTTTATCATATTATTTAATCCTGACACAATGATGCAACATGACCTAAAATTGCTACAAACAACACGTTTTATACAAAAATCATCTTTAATATAAAAACAAGCAAAGTTTTATCTCAAAAACAAAACGCCACAAAGTTTGGAACAACTTTAGGCAGGACAATAAAAAATTCATAAAACCACTCTTGATTATGGCGGTCCCCAACTTTTTGCTATAATACAGTTCTTTCCCTTTATGGGATCATTAAAAGGACGGTGGGAGCTTTAATAACGATCGTGCAGCCAATAAATGCCATAAAATAACGATGGAACACCCATTAATGGCGGAACAATGGTAGGTAAACTATTACGACTCCGGAACAAACTATTGCGACCCAGTTATGTAAAAAATATAGTCGTTTCTCGCAATAGCTCTTAATGACTGGTCAACTGACCGGTTTTCTATTTTATTTTGAATAGGTTCGCTCTTGATCCCAATCAAGCCCAGGGGCCAAGACAGGATCCATGATGGAACAAGCTAACCCAGATGGTGGCTATTTACCCTGGCCTTGAAAACGGACGGGTTATAAGTACTCGGAAATACAGGGAGGGAGTTTCACTCCTTTGCTGTGCGCGTTATAAAAGATAGAGAAGTGAGAAGTGCTTGGTGCGACAGGAATAGCAACCAAGAAAAAGTCCTATGGAAAAAAGGAGAAGAATTCAATGTTTCACAGAGTCAAAATAAATGCATAAATGACTTTTATTGACCTAAGTTATACAAATAGTGTTTAAGATAACCTAGGTTTGACCTGGGACGATCTAGGATAGGTGAAAAAAAGCAAGATGCGATCTATATTTTATTTAAATTCATAGCGCGATAATATTTAAGCGTAGCGCCATCTCGTATCAGTTTGTGGAACTAATAATGAAAAAATTATCGTAAACAAAAAGAACAACAGATATAAGTTTTTTTTTTTGGAAACGCAACAGCATTTTTATTTTTTTGATTGTGCTAAAATTATTACCCAAAAATAGTCAATGACAGAGTTTCATGAGAAGTTACAACACAAGCCTTACATGCTTACTTTGGACTAGGCTAATTGGTTTTGGTTTTTCACATGGATAAAAAACTTCAGTAGTTCCCTTTACACTCTTTCATATTAGAAGGCATTTCAAAACGACCAAATATCAGGATGCCCTAAAAAGAACGACGTGTGAGCATTTCGTCATATTATCATTATAACTTAATCCCAAATGCTTAAGTTTTGGTAAGTTAGTTACTGCTTAAGTTTTGATGAAAATTAGCATTTCCCCTTCGGTTCTGAATATGCATTACTTAAGAGGAGAAGCTCGTTGATACGAATATCGAAGTGATGGAGGATATAGGTTTACAATTTTCATACAGAGAATTGTGAATTGTGAAAAAAATAGTTAAAACTTTATTTAATTATGGAAAACGTGTAGTTGGCCAAATAATCATGGTTAGTTTATGTTCGGGAATGGACTGGAGTCACGGAAAAGTATGTAGTTATGTAGTAGTTATGAAGCTGTTATACAACCTGTAATACTTGGTGAAACACATAAAGAAGAAGAAGAATGTATACAAAACTTAGTTCTTACACTTAAAATAAATATTTAGGGTCTTTTTCGCATAATTTATATTTAATCCTGACGTTTCGACTCCTTGACAAGCGCCGTGATCAGAGACAGTGATCTCTTGTTATTTTATTTAAACATGTAAACAAAACGTAGCTGTTTTCGTCTATACTAATTAAGGTACTTTCAGTTATCAAAAGATTTTTCCTCAAATAGATTCAGCAGTTTCAGTGATAGCGGATATGAACATAAACATAGCCACAAAATTATTCTCCTTATAAAATTGACTTTACTAATATTCCTTGTGTGTTGTTTTAAACTTTCATGGTCATTAACATTATAGTAATATAAGTTAGATCAGTCGCTCCATGATCATGGCACTGTAATGTATACTAATATGTACCTTTATAGTCTCCGATTTTCATTCATAACATTCGTTAAATTGTATATTTTATCATTCCATTTTGCATCATCATTTGTAAACGTATTAATCTCTGTAAATATGTATATATACAAAAATATTATACTCAATTGCTGAAAAGATACACTAGATTTTCATATAGAGCTTCGCAACCACTCAAAACTTCTATACAGAATGCTAAACACTTACCGGCATTGCTTATTTATTACTTATGGCTTATTTTAACCTGTCTTTTTGTTTAATCTATTTCGTTATTATTTCTTCATTTTATTACTAAAAATGTATTTATTTAATTTATTGACATATAAGTTTTTCTCCGTTGCCATGGCTACCCATGACACGATCTTTCATTTATGGTATTCAACCTCCAAAGAAAACCAGATTTTATTCTTTTTATGTCTTCTCGAAGACAATCTAAATTTAAATGGCTCTGGGCCTATAAAAGACCGAGCTGACCTGCCAAGTGATTCAGTTCTTCGGCAAAAGTTGCCACGTTAACGTCTATAGCTCGCTACCGAGCTCTTCGAAATTCTAAAAGGCCTTGTCCCGGGGCCGGCTGCCCCGGGACTCAAGAAAGTCCTCAACGCCGTAAGGCAATCTTTTGGCTCAAGAACCTACACTTAACTTAGCCACTCTCTACCACTAACGTTGCCTGACCACCAGCGGTGCAGGCCATCCATCTGCAGCGCCGCCCTACCTACCTGCTACGCCGCCCGACCTACCAGCAGCGCCGCACGTCTACCAGCAGCGCCGGCAGTAAATCGGTGCAGGCCGTCCACCAGCAGCGCCACCCTACCTACCTGCTACGCCGCCCGACCTACCAGCAGCGCCGCACGTCTACCAGCAGCGCCGGCAGTAAATCGGTGCAGGCCGTCCACCAGCAGCGCCGCCCTACCTACCTGTCACGCCTCCCGACCTACCAGCAGCGCTGCCCGTCTACCAGCAGCTCCTGCCGACGTCTGCCCCGCCTCCTGTCTACCGGCAGCGCCACCCTTCATCCGACGGTGTCACCGCATCTGGGCCCTAAAGCCCCGGGCCTCAAGCCACCGATATAGAAGATCGCCGACGACCCACAACCACCTACTCACATTTTCACTGAACTCTACACATACTCGCCCTCACTCTTCTTACCTCCAATCTTTTTGTTCTTTAAATTGTTTTTGTAAATATATAAACTGTAACTTTACCCTGATCTTCCGTCTTTATATTTTGTCCCTTCACGACAGCACTTGCAACAGTGCCGAAATGTCGGAAACTCAATAACAAGGTACATGGTAGCAATCCCGTAAACACCTTATATTACTATAATTCCTTGTGTGAACTATAATTCCTTTCTTACAGTATCGGATGAAATATTTTTATGTAAACGATGTAGAAATTTGCTTTTTATTATTTTCTTTATTCAATATTATTTCGATTGTCGTTCTTTGCTATTTTCAACGACAACTAATAGCCTAGAAGTCCCTCCCTGCGTCTGTATTTACGAGTACTTATAACTCGTCCGTAAAAAAGCCAGGGTGAATAGGCACTTTCTGGGTTAGTTCGTTCCATCGTAGATTCTGTCTTGGCCCCCGGGCTTGATTGGGATCAAGAGCGAACCCATTTCAGTTCAGAATAATGTATTTGCTTTAATAATAAACTTTAATTTAATATTAATATTAACTAAATAAAACACGAATGCCTGGGAGGCAGTAATCTGTAGAGTACGGTCCGCATATCAGAGCGTGGGGTCAAAGGTGTGCGCACGCCGATCGTATCGACGCGACCTCCGATCTACGACGCGAACAAGCATCTATGTACCAGTTATTTATTATATACTCTGTGGTACGATAAGTGACTACCCACAAATAAGTATAAAACGTATTATACTTTTTTTAATATCTTGAATGTTATTAATGCATTTAGAAAATCTTAATATCTAAGTCTAACAATATTTAAATAAAACAACTTATTCAGGGTTTTTTGGTCATAAGTTATATTTAATTCTTATATTTCGACTTCTTTACGGGAGCCGTGATCACGGTGAACTGTTAAAAGAAATATTTTGATTTATATAAATTTTAACAAGAATGCTCCCGATTAAAATATTGTGAAAATATATTACGAACATAGCATTAGTAATCCTGTGATCACGGCTCCTGTAAAGGAGTCGAAACTTCAGGATTAAATATAAATCATTCGCAAAAAAAAAAGTTGTTTTATTTAAATGTGTATTGGGCGAATCTTACAATATTGGTGATATGTATAGTTACGGTTGCTACGGTTAATTTTAAATCAAATTAAGATTTTTGCTATATTTTAAGGGGTATTATATGAATAAGTGAATTTATATATACGTATTGCTCAAATGTTATCATAACTAATGTAAGAACAATTAGCAGTTTCAAAATTTAATAAAAGCCGTACTCATTCTCATTTGGAAGTGGCAGTTTGTAACTCACTTATTTCACACTTCTAAACATCAGCATCATCCAATTAGTGGCCAAGCGTTAGCGCCGACCGTCCGATTTCACCGTCAGCTCACTTTACTGCCCACAAACGTCACCTGATTGATAATAAACGGTTTGCAAACTTAAAATTACAATTACGGCGAAAAACTTGAGAGAAATCTTTCCTTATCACCGAAGGATAAGGTTCAAAACTATTTAGACGTGAACTAATCGGTGAAGTGGCTCAGTGGCGTAAAACCTCTAGGAAAATAAGACTAGCTCATACAAATGAGGTATAAAAAGAATATAAAAAAAGACAATAGAACGTGGGGTCACGCACGCACAGTGCGCGGTGGCTCATTCCCGCCATATCGCCGCCATTTTGTTATCTACAAAGGAAGTGATTGCCAATCAATATTTACAACGTATGATAGATAAAATACATAAAAATAAAGTCTTTATTCACTCACACAAAACACTATTTAAGGTTTGATAATAGCATTATTATAATAGAGCAAGGCCCTAGTTCTTGTTTTTTTTTAATCTTCAAGGAATGAAGAGCAAAGGAACTTATCCCTATACCAACCTACAACAGTCTAATATGAAAAGCGTCAGTGTTGCAATACTAAAAATTACAAGTTTATACAATACTAACATTATAAAAATAATCAGTTAAATGCTTATACAACAAAAAATATTAGTATATTTTACTATTTATTTATTTATTTAGAAATCTCCAACAGGACAATACACAGTACATGGTTAGAATTAAAATATATGGATACAATATGCTTGTTCTTCCAATTATAGGCGGCTACAGCGTGCAATTAATTTTAATTATTACATGCAATAGCAATATAACTAAAGACTGGAGATTTTTAAGCTTTATTTATTTATCATCACTGAAATAAACGACTCAAGCGGGGGGTGGTGGTTGTTAAAAATGACTGCAAGCACCAGTACAGCCACAAACATCTCAATTCATTTGACGTAACAATAATGAGCTGCTATTATCATGGTTGGATAAAGATTGCGACTTCTCTGATAAATATTAAAAAAATAATATCTCTCACACAAAACTTTTGACAATTAAGAACACAAATAGTTATTAGCGACATCGTTTGAACCGTTTTCAGTGATGTGTCTTAAATGGTTCTTAATTAATTAATATGATTTTATTAAATAACATGTTTTCTCCAACTCAGAGGTTGTCGAGTAGAGCTCGCTTAAAGCGATAAGATCGCACATCGTTTTAATCACAATAAAGTATTTTTATTCATTCATAATGTATGGGAAAAAAGCAGGTATCTATTTTAATGTGACTTCTTAATTTTTCTTGTTCTATAAATAAAATAACAACTGATAGCAAAACGGTGCGAATACGATGCGGTCCTACCCTCGTTTTATGTCACTTGTCAACTTTTTGGCATTTATTGACGTTATTACAAAGTAATAATTTATTTTTACCTTTATGATCACAGCCTTATTTGTGGAGCTCGACCGCGCAATGTTTTGTGCATTTGACTTGCGATTGCGGTGGTTCAGCAACTTTTGTACAGGCCATTTATCAAATGGGTGAGCAAAGGCACATGCACACATTTTTACAGTGTCTTAAAATCTATAATAGGATGCCACAAAGTATAAAAGACATGCCTTTCAATATGTCTAAAAACACTACATTTCATCTCGATATACAATCGATAATATCGATTAGATACATTATTTTAATAGAAATATACTAGAATACATCGACTCGGCTCACAAGTAAATTCTCAGTGCGGGAATCGAACCCGCAAACTTTCGATGTTCGGTCAAATGCTCTCCAAATCGAGCCTTGCGAACACCCGACCAAATTTTCTAGTACCTTTATATTTTTTTACTCTGTAAGCCAGCGTTGTCTCATCAATGAAAGGAACATCCTATCTCAATTGGAAGAGCATTAGACCGGACATCTAAAAGTTGCGGGTTCGATTCCCGCCTGACAATTTACTTGTGAGCCGAGTCGATTTTTTCAAGTATTTTTCTTTTAAAATGATTTATCATATTTAGATAGCATAAAATATATAAAAATCTTAATATTTCATAATTGGTTTAGCGAACAGACTTTTTAGACAATTAATGATTTTTTAATTACAGAGATTGACATACCACAGATATCACAAATAATAAATTAATTGACTTATAATTGAATTATAATGTATTATGTCTACGTGGTTAATTTATTATCGAAATTATTTTATTATTATTTTATTACTATAATTTTATTAACATTATTAAACTCCATCTCTTATGTGCAAATAAGCTATTGATTGATCGATGGCTGAATAGGCAATGAATTATTTGTAATATTACTCCATCTTATACTGTACCTGCCCTATTCGAAAGCAATGAATAATATTCTATTCTGTAGTCCATTTTCCATACGGTGTTTTAATCTATAGGTAAGCCCTGTGTCCCAGCTGTGGGACCAACACGTTTATTGGTGCGTCACTATCTCTGCTATAATAAAAAAATAAAAATCACGTATCTGCCTTAAAAAGATTCTGCCTTATAGGTTTATGCTCATAAGATAGCCGGAGTTCTTTCTGTTTTGTACCGAAAGTTAAGTCAAGGCTTAATAGAACGCCGGCGTTCTTACGCGCCCCGACTACTTTTTAAACTATAATTCTCCTGCTCCATTATGTTTTTATATGAGCAATTTTCGTCAAACCAACACAGAAAATGTATAAATGTCATTTTGGACTTTCTTGCTGTTTTTGTCCTGATTTTCCTGTTCCTGACCATTTCATAATTTCCTGACCTGTCCGAATTTTGAGCGGTTAAGGTGAATATGTCTTTAGTCTATTACAAATTATACTTAAAACCCAACTTGTTTACTTTGTTGTTATCAAAGATGTAATGATACCATAATAGGTACTACTATTATTGTGATAACAGAATATTTTTTTTGGATTATGTATGGTGACGACGTGTAATATTATAATTGTCATTATTTCTATTAAAGCTGTCAAATTTTTTGTGCCCATCCTTCTTGTCAGTCAAAAGACTTTCCGAATGTGTGGTTAGTAAAAATTTTGAACGATACCAAACAACTCATTTTAAGTGCATTTCAATAAAGTTATTTTAATTTTCAGTCAGATATTTCTATTGATAATCCTTGGGCCACATTATTCGATACATGGGCTCTGGTACTCGAATCAATATTGGATGTATGACACCGGCATTTTACCGTGTATCCCGCAAAGTAAATATTATCTCTTATAGTCGCCGTCGCTAATTGTCCGATTGATCGCGAGGCCACGATGTTGGTTTGAACAGCTTCGCTCGCACCATTATACTCAAATACACTCGCTTATGTCAATTCGGACACAGGTTAAGTGTACAAAGATTTAAATATGAGCCACAGAAGAGACAGTGCAGACTTGATAAAGTTATCCACGAGAATATTTGGTTGCTATTCCTACCTGTCGCACCAAGCGCGTCTCAACATCTTTTATAAAGCGTACAACAAAGGAGTGGAACTCCCTCCCTGCGTAGGTATTTCTGAGTACTTATAACCCGTCGGTTTTTAAAGCCAGGGTGAATAGGCACCTTCTGGGTTAGCTCGTTCCATCGCGGTTCCTGTCTTGGCCCCTGGGCTTGATTAGGAGCAAGAGCGAACCCATTCAAAATAAAAAAGAATGAGTGGCCCTCTCAGAGTCTATGTTTAACTCTCAGTCAGGTCAAGTTTTTTGTCTTTTAAGTGTGTGATTTTAAGCACAAGTTATTTCCGTTATAAATCTTTGAAGACCGTTTGGTGCAACGGTAACGATCTTGCCTGTCGCACCTACGGTCCTGGGGTTGAGTCCCAAAAGTGACAGATATTTGATAAATGATGTTTATTTTGCTCAGAAACATGATAAGAAATTTACAGATATAGTGTATACTATATTGATCAGCATGTTTTGCCAACTTCCGGCATAAAAAAATATTATGGTTAAAAAGTTAAATAATTCCATAACTTGTGTGATGAATACGAGCATTTGTATCCGAGTCATGGGTATTTATGTATATTACCTATCTATATATATAGCTAGGCGATGCAGTCGCTAAGCATAAAGCTACGCTAGCACCATATATTGGAGCGGAGCGTAATTTTTTTTTTTTGTTTGGATGGGAATTTTTGCGAATTTCTAAATTCGAGCTCCGTCACAATTTGGTCTTAAACCTGTTGATTCGATTCCACACAAAAAATATTGTGACGTTTATGGACCTAAAGCAGTGTCAGTAAGAGTAGCACAAAGTTGATTTAAGTGTTTTCAATGCGGGAATTTTGATGTCAAATATGCACCTCGCTCTGGTCGCCCTGTTTGCCCTGTTACGGATAAAATGGACGCTTTTTTTTTAAAAAGTGGAGCAAGATCGTCATATCAGCAGTTACGACGATAGCTAAAGAACTGGAAATTGACCACAAAAAAGTTTCGACCCATTTGAAAAAGCTGGGTCCACACAAACTCGATGTTTAGGTGCCACACGAGCTCACTGAAAGAAACCTAATGAACCGTGTACTCATTGCGATTCTTTATTTTTGAGAGATTTATAATTGGTGCTGAAAAGTGGATTGCGTATGACAAGAAAGTGCGAAAAAGGTCGTGGTCAAAGATCGTTCAGGCTTCAGAGACTGTGGCAAAATCTGGGTTAACTCACAATAAGGTGATGTTGTGTCTATGGGGCCGTCCATATATTACGTCATTCTAAATTAGGGGGGGGGGTTGGTCTGCGGATGACGGTAAATGATAGATAGGGGGGGGGGGGGTGTTTCGAAATTGACGTCATTCTTATTTATTTATTTATAGTTTATTGTTCACGTACAAAAAGATTATTTCTAAAAAGAAATTTCTTCCAGCACACCTAGTAAGTGAGACTGCAAATGTGAGAGGCGGCTAAGGCGCGTACAATACTAAAAAAACTCATAATAAACATACATAATGCAACATAGATGTACACAAATACAGTAATAACTACAGATAAAATACTCTAACAATAATATTACATATAATACTAGCTGCCCGCCCCGGCTTCGCCCGTGGTACTTACATGTATTATACATATAAACCTTCCTTAAGAATCACTCTATCTATTAAAAAAAACCGCATCAAAATCCGTTGCGTAGTTTTGAAGATCTAAGCATACATAGGGACAGACAGCGAAAGCGACTTTGTTTTATACTATGTATTGATAATAAACACAATACTTAAATAATAACTACAACATTACATAATTAATAAAAGTACATAAATACTATACTTATACTTAAATACATGTCTCATACTAAGGAAAGATAGTGTTCTTGTGATATTTTGCAAGTATTTAATGGTATTAATTATTGAACTCATTATTAATTTATTACAAGGTCAAGGCATGTCTACATTATTTTTTAAAACTATAAATAACATCGTACCTATGAAAATAGTTCGTATGCGACACTGTGTTTATTAAACGAAGATTGGCGGCGACTCGGCGAATAAAAGAGTGTGTGTTTTAATCATATAATACCCTATTTTTCTCAAATCTGCAATGTTTTAATTTTGTCAAACTGGTAATGACGTCAATTTTGAGAGAAGGGGGGGGGGGGGTCATTAAGAAATGACGATAGGATGATTGTAGGGGGGGGGGGGTCTATAATCTGAAAAAATCGATGACGTAATTTATGGACGGCCCCTATGGTGAGATTGGAAGGGCATTGTTCATTATGAACTTTTACCGTCGGGCAGAACCATCGATTCGGGTCTCTACTGCCAACAACTGATAAGATTAAAGCAAGAAGAATCTCAGGCGGGAGAGAGGCTCAATTGGGAGAGCATTGGACCGGATTTCCAAAGGTTGCGGGTTCGTTTCCCGCCTGAGATTCACTTGTGACCCGAGTCGATTTTTTCTAGTATTTTTTCTATTATAATAATTTATCTTATAAGATCGCATTGAAAATGCATAAAAAATATAAAAATTATAAATTTAAAGCAAGAAGTTGAGAGAAAGCGGCCGGTATAGATTAATAGAAAGGGTGTGGTCTTTCATCATGATAACGCTAGACCACATACATTTTAGCCACTCAGCAAAAATTATGAGAGTTTGGCTGGGAGGTGTTAATGCATCCGCCATATAGCCCTGACCTTGCACCTTCAGATTTTCACCTGTTTCGGTCTCTTCAGAATTCTTTAAGCAGTGTCAGGTTAACATCAAGAGAGGCCTGCCAAACTATTTGTTGCGTTTTTTGATCAGAATTTCTAAAATTTCTATAGCTATTCTTTCTTCTTTCTATAGCAACGAGATCATGTCTCTACCTACAAGATGGCAGAAAGTCTACGATCAAATTGGCACATATATACTGTAATGAAATGTAAATTAACTTTGAAAAAAATGTCTTGAATTTTCATATAAAATGCGAAAAAACTTTTTCCCCAACCTATTATTTTGTTAGGATCAGAGTTATATTATATTATATATATATATAGTTTCTTTGATTCGAGAAATTAATACATATTCAAATAGAGGAAAATCAGGCCTTACCGTGTTTCTTGAGGCTTCGCTCGGTACATTCCAAATGCTCATATAAAATAAACAACCTTTTCACTTTTATCTTATTTATAAGGCTGCGGAGATAGCGATCCTATCCATGCTTCAAAGGCATTAAAGCATTTGATTCCGAGTTGTTTATAATACCGTTGAAAATTGTATAAATAGAAATTAAATAAATGTCTTGCCTTGTATAGATTAGAAAAGCTTCAGAGAATTTCACCAAATATATGTATGTAACCGAAATATATTTGTAAACAGACCCTATGATGCTTAGCACGGATAGAGTGGCCGCACGGCGAGCGCCTCTATGGGAGCGGCCTGAATGTCCGTATGGATAAATTAAGCTAAATTAACTAAGCTTCAATTCGGAAATCAAAATCCTTAACGTATTTTTGAGACTGATGCGATGCGGGTGGCAATTAGAAATATTTAGCCGTAATTTATTAGTAGATAGATTCATGCATATTACTGTACTGCCAATAATTTAAATTCTTTGACTATTACCAAGATAAGTCTCTTGGCTGAGCAAACGAGCAGTCGGCCTCAGTGTGGCGCCTCCGATGTGAACCGTGCTTATAATGTGTAATGTTTGGTTTTCTCGGTCGTTACTCGACTGCGGGCGGTAATGTAGACAAATAACTTGTTAATTCGTTCCAACAATCTTATCAGACACTTTATTTAACTGTTCACCAGTTAGAACTGCACCTAAGCGTGTGTACTGGAGGTTTTTTGTCGTTTTATTTGTTATAGTATAGGTTTTTACTGTTGCATGTGACAGACTCGTGCATTATCTGGGTAGGAGTTGAAAATCAGTGCTTTGTTCTCAGAGCAAAGGTATCGCTGAGCTTTTTCCCTTTGCGAATTTGCGACACGCACGCTTGAATTTAAAATTATATATATGTTAAGATTAATTGTTTTAAACATGTGTGTGTCTAATTATGCTAATAACTTATTATCTTCAGTAGGAGATTAAATGGAATACTATGACGGAAGTGAGAAATTTGCTACTGATGTTTCGACGTTGCATTTAGCACTAATGTTTTTGAAATTTGTTCTTTTGGGAGTATGAGGGTTTATAATATTTCTTGCTGGATTGCCTTTGGTCTTGTAATCGCAGATATTAAGCGGGTTTCGTAAGAGGTGACCTTTGGTTGGGGTAACCAAGAAATTATTACTTCTTACTCTCCCGTGCGTAGGAAGGTATGCTACGTCAGTAGACCTAGCTGCATCTTCAATATTCAGCACCAACTCGCACTGGGTCAAGCTGTTGGGCTATAAGATAGAGGTAGGTTAAGTCCTTTAATGTTACTATTGCACTGATGATTATATAAATAAATTTAAGTATATTAATAGAATGTAGTTGGTTATTTTTATTGCGCAGATTTTTGTTTTGTCCTCTCCATTTTTTATGTACCTATTTAATTTCCAATATCCGATAATAATTGTTTATGGAATAAGTGGGTATGGCCGTTATGGTGTTTTCTTCGATAAGAAAGGTCTGTATCCCAGTACGGGAGACACAAATATACTGATGATAGTAAATGTAAATTGAACAAAAACAATTCTAGAATAACTTTTTTGCATACTGCTTTTATTAATCGTACTTTGCTAACTGTAATCTAGTCGCATGCGTTTCGCATACTGTGTGGTGTGTCGGACTCTTTTGCACTTCTTTACCCTATGTCGCGTCCTATGAAGGCTTGACGGCATATCTCGAGGAATCACCACCATCTCTGTAGTTGGGCAGTTAGTTTTCTAATGTCTATAGTTCCAGGTCCTGTGTAGAGCTTTTGATAGCGATCCGTCCTACTGTCTTCTGCACCATCTTTTCCACTCTCGAGCACTGGTGGGGCATCACTTATGTTTGTGATGAGCATACCCATTTGTTTCCGCCATATTTAATTTTAATAAAAGATATTTATTTGCACCAATTTATTATTGATTTATGTTTTCTTTTTTTGTTAAACCTTATAAATGATTTTTTCTTGTTAAGTAATAATTTGACGTCCTTCCAAATTTTTTTTTATCAATTTAATTTAATTATTCATTTAATCAATTTTTAATTTAATGTAATTGTAATTTTTTTATCTAGTCCTTATTATTATTTTTTAATCTTAATTCAAATTTTTTATAATTATTATTGTATGATATAAATGTACGATATGTTAAAACATGCTGTTCGCACATGTGTTTGGAGTTGCAGCCTACCGTGTTGTTTTGTTTGTTATAATGTGTAAAAATGATACTGCTGTAAATCTGTTTTGTGTGACAAATAAATAAATAATAATAAATAATACCATATTGATTTATGCGTTTCATCCGTTATTCAGTGTACAAGGTTGTTATGAACATTGCTTAGTTATGAACTTGGTGATAATTATGCAAGATGTTTTATTTAAAAAGTGATTAAATAAACATATAACATAAAACATAAGACGTAAGTTATATACAGTTAAGTCTAAAAATAACTGTGTGATGGTAAAAAAACTAAATATGGTGTTTTCTAATTTCATCTGTTTATGGTGTTTTCTAATTTATGTAACGGCCCATGGCCGCCGCATAATTCGGCCGTGCATCCGCGGATATTGTCGGATTTTATGGTCACAATGTCATTTATGGTATTACGAAAGAGCTGTCAGTTCATATACATAAACATGATTATGGAAATAGACTTCGAATTTATGTCTGACTAAAAATGAATGCGGATTTATCTGTGTCGAATGCTGAGTTGGTTGAAAGCACTTGCCCTGGTTTTGAAGGGGTATAAATTCGAGTTTCGTTTGCAGCTTATTTTCTACAACATCAATTGTAAAACATTTTTAAGTCTTCTGCATTGTAATAAGTAGACTTTATTTAACCCTCGGTTCATCGCGTGGGGTTTTTAAATCCCTAGCTTAAATAAAATATCAAATAAATTAACCTTTTCTTCGTTGATAGCTTCCTAAATAGGATTACACTCGATGTTAGCGCTTGTATTGATAGATACAGAAATATGTTTCTTCACAAGAACCGGAAAGACCCCACACCATGACCGGTCTCAGTAACATGTTAGTGACACTTTCATTATTTATTCTTACTTTATTTTAATGTGCTTTTTTGTTTTACATCTGTTCTAATAACAAAGATATGAATGAAAGACCGTTTGAAAGTTAGGAGGATAACAATGACATTATCTGTAGTCAAGCGGCTTAAGAACAATATTTGCATTGATTAAATTAAAAACTTAATGTTGTTATTTTATATTCACGCATACTTACAGATTTCCACTTTCCACGATTCTAACATCTCTCGCTTCTTCTTCTCTTATCAGACCTTTGATACAAGCTTGTCGGTAAAGGATACTTTTGACTGGCCTTTTTTCAGGATAGCATCTATATGGACCCCGAAAGTTCGTCTTGATCTGCCTTTACCGACGCGCCCATGCACATTTGCCCCATAAACTTATTTTATCGATCTTCTTTCGTCCATCCTATCTACATGTCCAAACCATCTAAGCTTTTTCTATATCTGTCACTATCTCTTCTTCCGCACCACATCATTCCTTATTTTATCAATCTTTACTTGATGTTGTTGTTATGTATTAGTAAGTGGTAAAATCTTTTTGGCTTATGTTTATTTGTAATATAGCCATAAATGTTTTATGTTTCCCTAATAACTAATTAAATAATTTGGAAGAAGCTTGTGAATTTGACATAGTCTTGAATCAACACTGCGAAGATAATTATTTTTAAATATGATTCATTCATTTCATTTCATTTAGATATGTCAAAGTTTCTTTATGGTTTGTGAGTTTCGTTTCATCATTAGCTTGTATTAATGTAAGCCCAAGTGAAATGGAAATAGTTAAGAATGAGAGGAGTTTAGCTTAGTTTGGATTAAAAAGTTTAATATTTATAAAAAGTTAAATTTCTTTCTTGTTTTTCTTCAAGTTCGTTTGAATAATTACAAATCAGTAACTTAATGTTGAATTGATGTTGTTGACCGTTTGGTGCAGCGGCAGTGAACCTGCCTCTCGCATCGACGGTCCTTGTTTCGAATTACGGAAAGGGCAAATGTTCGTATGATATATACGAGCATTTGTATGTATATATATATTTATAAATATCACATATCTATATATCATATATGTAAGTCTATGCGTTACTCTAGTATCCATAACACAAGCCTTATAGTGCTTACTTATGGCTAGCTAGGCTAATTGTTGTGAATGTAAGAAACATAATTTTTATTATCTATAATTATTCCTATGTAAAACTGTAATGTTTTAAAATAAAATGTAAATTGTAAATTGTAAAATTAAACGGCGATTATTTATGTGGACCTCCGATGACTCCGTGGGACAACTTGTGTTTCCAAAAAGCCGCTTCGGGTTGAGGGTTAAGACCTTTTATGATTATTGTGTCGATTATACATATTATAACATTTGATTTGTTATGTTATTTTCTTTTAATCTTCGCTTAATATATTTTTTCTTCATTATGTAATTCTCCTTTACAACAAAGGTGAAAGAGATCGCTCTTAGTGCTAAGATCGGCTTTAGTAAATAAGTAGCTCGTCCCATCGTGGATACTGTCTTGGCCCCCGAGCTTGATTAAGATCAAGAACTTACCCATCTTAAATAAAAAAAAGTAATTTTGAACTCATTAGGGGACCCGTTGCTTTTGTGTATAATACTATACAATAATGCTCCTCTACTTTTTAATAAAAAATAATTGTTTACTACCAAATTAAATATGGAAATGTTTTGTCAAAATTTATTTCATAATTTTCCTATGCTATTGAGAAAGACGAATGGAACAGCTTGACTTACGATTTTGTTATTGCCGATCGAGAATAATAATCAATAAGATCATAGTATAATCGTTATTGGTTGCAACACTTTAAGTCGTTTAATCAAGATTTATATGTAAACAGTGTTAATTGCGGTGGATATAGCCGAATTGAGCGCCGCGTGAGTCGTGACTAGATGTCGTAATTGATGGATCGTAATCTCCGATTGATTCTTCTTGTCATAGCTTTAATTCTAGTGCTATTTATTTGTAAAACAAGCAAAAATTGGTTGTCTGTAAAGTCAGTTTACAGACGACAATTTTACGTGATAAAAACTTTGATGAACAATTGCAGACTACTATGAATTGAATTGAATTATTATCACTGAATCATAATTATTTGGTATAATACAAAGAAGGAGTTAATTAAAAATTATTATTCTTTTCCTTTTTTTTCGATAAATTAACATTAAATAGATGCGGCATTAAATAGATAGGCAGAGCGATAGATGCGCCACAAGTCGAACGCTTAGGCCGATTGTTCCTCTCTATCTCTTGTTCCGCGCTCTCAGTTGCATACTCGGCTCAATCGGAATGTAACACTTTTTCGTGCATGCAGCCGGTGTTCATCGATTTATAAGACGTTATCACGTCAAAAATATGTAGCTTACTTCGGCAGAATCCAAGCAAGATGCACCGCCAGCCCGTCTGCAAATAAATGCAGAAACCGCAGACACCTTCACCAACTACTCTTCACGTGTTTTGTCCCCATACGGAGCATCATCAAGACTTAGAGCTTGGTATTTTACGGTCTAACAGCAGATCTAAGGTCTGCGGTTTCTGAATTTATTTGAGTGGGCGGGCGGTGTACCTTGTTTAGATTTTGCGGAAGTAGGCTACATATTTTTGTTTTACTAATGGATATGGACTTCCGCCAAGTAACGCCGGATTCTATCGAATTGTTCTGTTTATTTTTATTCGTCTTCACAGACGAAAAATGTTTACTCCAGCTGAGAAAACCTTTCTCAAAAATATTTAAGGTTTTTTCAATAATTTTCATCATTCATCATCATAAATTTCATTCATATTGTTGGGTGCTTTAAGTGAGACACCTCAGGTAAAATTCATTCAGATACTATTGAGCTGGTTAGAGATTGCAGTATGTCCATAAATTGTCAAAACCTGTTGCCCGTTTTATGTAATCTATGATAATTAAATAAATTAAAAATAACTTAATCCATATGCACTTCATATAAGTTGTTTTGAATCGTATAACATTTTTACCTACCACCCATTCAGAACGACTTTTTATATATTATTCTGTTATCACAATAACAGCAGTGTAATGGTTTCATTACATCGTCGATTACAACAAAGTCAACAAGTATCTGTTTTCAGTAAGTATCCTTAAACATTGCAAACACAGAGAATAAACGACGAATTCAAGAAATCAAGAAATGTATTATCATTAGTAGTCTTACGGCAAACTTAAGTATAAAGAATTGTTGCTATTCTGTTCTGCCGGATAACATATGGCAATCATGATTATTTTTAATCTACGATATCTAAACTGCTGAGATGGATGCCCTATGGATGTAAATACCTCCACGTGTTCCCGAGATAAAGGGTCTTGACAGACAGACAAACGGACGGACAACAAAGTAATCCTATAAGTTTTCCGTTGGAGGTACGGAACCCTAACAACAAAGTTTATATATAGTTTCATCATAAATGCTATTTACAATATACTTATAGATTCTCTACATTTGTTCCAGTAGCTTTTGCTGTTATTAACAAACAGCATATATATAAATATATATATATGTTCTGATCTGTTTACATTTCATAATGTATCGATTAACGTAAGAGCATACGGCAATTATTACAAGTTGTTACAAAACAGATGGCCTGAAACGCGTAAGCGAGATGATGTAGCAAGGTTACCTTATCGCTCATTTGGGCTTCAAAAACATTTGATGATAAATTATTTATATAATTGGAGTGTTAGGCATTACAATTGTATGATGCAAAGCTTTTTTGGGCGTTCGCTGTCCATCTTTATTCGAACACATTCAAAATAAGTTTTTTTCCAGTACTTCCTTATAAAGATACTTCCTTATACTTCCGCTTTAATACACATTTAAATATAAAACTTATTTAGGGTCTTCTGCGCATAATTTATATTAAGTTCTGGTAGTATTGTAAAATATTGTGAAGATAGTAGAAAATATAGTACGGCCATTGCCTTAGTCATCCAGCAATCACGGCTCCTGTAAAGGAGTCGAAACGTCAGGATTAAACATAAATCATGCGCAGAAAACCCTAAATAAGTTTTTTATTCAAATGTATAATATGCGCGGAAGTATAAAAACTAAATACGTTAAGATAATAGAATGTTATACTAACTATAATATCATAATGTAAGGAAACGCCGTTAAAATATAGTATTTTGGAGACCTTCGTGGTCGACGGCGCGTGCGCATGACGATCCTTGAACCACAATCTCTGAGGTTCTATCTACAATTATATATTGTCTCGGATTTATGTAATAATGTCTGTCTTTTCCTAATTCCACGACATAAGTGCTTTGGGTACAGGCAACGACACTAGCCTCGAAAACAGAATTTTCGATATAAACCGTGTTTTATTTGTTTCGAATCATGGGTTACAAATGAACTCCGAATCTATTCGTTACTACTTTCGCCGTGTGGTATCCTGCAGAGAAGAATAGAACTAAGCCTTCACACTTAAGGGCATCTTAAAAGCGACTTGTGATACTGGAGGAAATAGCCATACACCCCTCATACCATAAAATGGGCAGATACGTTTTACGAATTACGGTGTTTTTTAAATAAATATGTAAATAGGTAAGCGCTTGACCGCTATCTCGCCATGGTAAGCGACGATGCGATCTAGGATGTTACGCACCTACCTAAGAGATACCTATTCACTCGTGACTTGAACACCCCTAGATTGTATTTGGCAGGAAACACAGACTCAGGCAAAGAGTTCCACGCTTAAGCGGATTACATTACAAAATTGGAACCACAAAGCTTAGTGCGATTTTTGGTATATCAACCATATAATATTTTGCTGGTATCTCCTACCCTCCTGCCAAGTGTGGTCATTATGGTGAAACCCTCGTCTTTTTGGGAGAGACTCGTCCACTTAACTATAGTAGGCCTCTTTTCCTAAGTTTTTGAGCTCACATATAAAAGTATTAATGTTTTCCGGGCATTTAATAGTATTTGGGATGCTATTGTATATTTTTATTGTCCTAAAACGAAAACTGTTTTTTGTAAACCAGTTAGTAATGATGACTTGCAGCTGTGATAATGGTCTCCTTACTATAAAAGTATATGAATTTGTAAATCAAATTAATCAGCAAGTAACATAATACATACAAACAAATAAGTTTGATTTGGTTAGTTAGTAGTTTTCGATCGAAACTCTAGCACATGCACCACAGAGCAATAAATCATACGATATACTAAGCAATTGATTAAAACCCACACACACACACACGACATTTCCTCATTCAAAATAATATGTTTACCATCCTCAGTTTCAATAATTCAAGAGCAATATTGATTGAAAAAACATTTCCTACCCAATAATACTTCAAAACATAAAGATGAAATACAAACATGGCGTTGTTTTTTTTACAACCTTCGAGTGGTTATACATACGCGGAAACGGAAGCCTTTGGGACCATAAACAATGGGCCTATGCAAACGTACGGGGCCCTTTGGAAGGTCGCTATTGCACCATCGGTGGATGGTACCTTGATAACTGTCAAACTGTGGTGTGTGGGTTTCTAAACGACAAGAGAATAAACATCACAGGTATTTGAACCTTGCTTCTATTGACTATGGACTTAATTTATTTTTTTACTAGCTGACCCAGCCACGCGTTGCTGTGGCACAGTAATTTTATTTTCTGAAAGTAAAAGAATTTTTCTAAAACAAAAGTAGCCTAAGTTACTCCTTATTATATCAGCTACCTGCCAATAAAAGTCTGGTCAAAATCGGTCTAGCCATTTCAGAGATTACCCGGAACAAACAGACAGACCGACAGACAAAAATTGTAAAAAAATGTTATTCTGGTGTATGTACCGTATATATATTCATATGCATGTAGTAAAAAACGGTTATTTCAATATTACAAACAGACAATTCAATTTTATTTATATGTATAGATAAATGTTATGTATATTGATGAGTGTGCCTAAAAACTTTTTATTTATGATTTTAAATTATTTTCAATGCTATCGTGTATGGTAAAATTTTTAATAGAATAATACTAGATTTAAAAAAAACTATAAAAAAAATTATCATACAAGATAACATTGAAAATAAATTAATATTTATATCATACATTAAATGGCTATTTCATCTAAATCCATTGTCAAAATGTTTGCAAAAAATTTTTACGAATGCGAGGTTACTCCTCTCATTGATGAAGTCTACACTCTATGGTCTACAGCGTAAACCAGTAAAAAGTACTAGAATATTTCGACAAGTGATCACAAGGCTCTGTAGCTCCATTAAGAGAGCAGTGAACCGGATAAGATAATTTATTTGCTTTTAACATGGTATATAAGATGGTACAGAGAGTTATACAATTGTGATCAACATTTTTAGCTAACTAGTCTAGCGTGCAAATTTATTATTATTTCCTATGCCATTTTTTTATTATTTAGGATGGGTTAGTTCTAGATCCCAATCAAGCCCGGGGGCCAAGACAGAATCCACGATGGCACAAGCTAACCCAGAAGGTGCCCATTCACCCTGGCTTTGAAAATTGACGGGTTTTAAGTTCTCGGAAATACCGAAGCAGGGAGGTAGTTCCACTCCTTTGCTGTACGCATTATGAAGGATGTTAAAAAGCGCTTGGTGCGACAGGTAGGAATAGCAACCAAGAAAGGGTGGTAGCCTGCAGTGCGTCTGGATGTCCGATGGATAATTCATTTTATAATATTTTGATACATTGAATTATTATTATTATTTTACTAATATATGTATTTCATTACAGATCATATAAATTGATAAAATTAAAATTAATAAAATTAATAAAATTGATAAAATTAATTAATTTTTGAGGTTTATTAAAAAAATATATTTTATAGTAATTATTATCATTTAAAAACATAATACGGGCATCCAAAAGTTGTGTGTTGGAGTCCCGCTTGAGAGTAACTTGTGTATTTTTTCTAGTATTTTCTATTGAATATTTTTATCAAACCTTTTAGCAGTGTAAAACTATGACTTGAAATTTACTGCATCCCAATATAGACCCCTAAAATTCTTATTATTTCATATAAATTTAAACCGTTTGTGTTGGTAGAGTAATTTTTTTTAATAACAAAGAACAGCATAAATTGAAGTACCAAATTCCAACTTCCCAAGGTCGTTTGTAGAAAAGAACACACATTATATCTTTTATAGCTCTCGAATTTAAACAAAAACTGAGGGAGTTAATCTTTCAGCACCCGAGAGTGCAGGGACGACGAGGAACGCTCATAAAAATACATCCTTTTCAAATATCCTCCAGAGGCACTTATGCAAATTTGATACGCCTCTTAAATGGCATTAAAACGTCAACACTCAAGCGAAATCTTAGGGCTGTGATCCAGTGAGAACATTACCACGCATTGAGTATAGCAACGATTGTGCCAGTGTTTAATTAACATTATATTTCTTATTTAGTTCTTACAATTCCGCGCATATTACATATTTGAATAAAACAACTTTTTTACGGATTTTTCCTTTTAAGTTGTCCCCTGTCTGTTCGGTTCCCCTGCCCGAGTTTCTTTCGCCAGTTCTTCACAGAAGGGTCTCCCAATTTCCGAACTGGTAGTAGACTCAGTAGTATACAATATAATCGTAGTGAGAATTTTGATAACTAAATAAAATTTAAAATAAAACAATTTGATTTATATGAAATTTGAACAATTAGGAACGTGCCCGATTAAAATATTGCGAAGGTAGTAGGAAATATATGACGACCATTATTTTAGTCATCCTGTGATCAAGTAAAGGAGTCGAAACGCCAGAATCAAATATAATATAAACTATGCACAAAATCCGCCTGTGTCCTAAGTTGGAACAAATCCAGCAAAATGAAAAAAGAATCATCAAAATCTGTTAAGTAGTTTCGGAGTTCATCGTGATCAAACACTGTGACAGACAATTTATGTATGTATAGATTTAATAGAAAAAAATGTACTTTAATCCTCAAAATGAACAAATACTTATTATTAATCGTTAGATGACAGGTTATTCATCGATTTCGGACTATTTTTTATTTCTATGATTTTTTTTTTGTATAAAAAATCTAAGCCTGTATTCTCGTATATAATTTTGATACCCTGGAGGAAAGAATTGGGGAAGGACTGCGAGCGTTTTTATCGCTTGCAGTGGTTCTCTTGCCTTACACGGGCCAGTGCCTCGCCCAGTCCCTGGGGGAAGTGTTCTCCGTATCTTTAATTAGTGAAATATGCTAAGCAGGGCCACTCGCCCCCTTAGATTAAATCTGACGCGCAAACAAAACGCGAGCCTCTCGGGACACGAGGCTTTTTGTGCTGTTTATAATGCTTCTGGGATTGAGGAAGTTGCCTATTATTCTGTTCGGCCTTTTTTCTGTTGATTTTAATAGGTTACGCAAGATATTATTACATTTTGTTGGGTGGGAAACCGTGTTTTCCTCGTTGTGGAACGCTGTTTAGGAGCAAACTTTGCTTGTTACGTTTTACATGGAGATTTTAATGAGGATTAGGTGAATTTTCATTTGGTAATATGAACAAATTCTGCCGATGAGTTTTGTTAAAAAAAAAAAAAAAATTATTTTTTTCAATTTACACTTAACTACAAATGAAATTCAATTCGGAATGGAATTCTTTATATCCCTTCATATACTTTTTTACGTAAGTATGTAGTAGTAGTAGTGTATATATATGCAGTGTACATATGTGTAAGTGGTGTGTATGTATATATATTATATGTAGTATATTTATTCATAGTAGGTACCTAATTTTGCATTTTAATTGAGTGTAAGAAATCGGATTATTGCGGATAATAACATATGTTTCTTTTAACCGTGAATAACTATAATTGGCTAACAAGATTATAATAATTATGTTTGTACATATCAATTATAATCTTAATATATATAAATTACGTGTCACGTTGTTTGTCCGCGAGGGACTCCCAAACTACTAAACCGATTTTGATCAAACTTCGTAACTATCTGTTATTTGATCTAACTTAAAAGATAGTATAGGTTTTATTTTACTATCTTTAATCACTATCTTTAATTTATAACACAGCAACGCGTGGCCGATTCAGCTAGTTATATATACATATATATATATATATATATACATATATATATATATATATATATATATATACTAGCTGTTGCCCGCGACTTCGTCGCGAAATTTGATTTTATCACGCGGTCAACTGATATACAGCAAAAAATAAATAAAACAAAAATACAAAGTTTGGATTAATGCGTAAATTGTAGATAAAAAGGAAATGTGAACAACTGGACACAGATTATTATTTTCCAACTTAACCTGGCCGGTGATTGAATCCGGATCCCTGCAGGCCAAAGGCACTTGCGGTACCATAAATGACCTCTGTGGCACAGTGATCATTTATGGTACCGCAATGGTACCGTATGGTACCGTTTGATCGAGACAATCAGCAAAAATAAAAGCAGCCAAGTGCGCGTTGGACTCGCGCACATAGGGTTCCGTACCATATGAGCTAGTACCTTATAATGCCTCTTAATAGACAACGTTCGATGTGGTTTGGTTCGGAATATAAACAAACAGTTTGTTTGGTTGACTTACACTGGAGAAAGCGACATAGAGCTGACCGTGTGAGAAACAGCCGACGCTGAGGTCCACGCCGGCAACACGTAGCGTCTGCCCTTGGGCTTTGTTTATAGTCATTGCATAACACAAACTCACCGGGAACTGTATACGTTTGAAATGGAATGGGTAATTATTGGGAATCAGTGGAATTCGTGGTATAAAAACTCTTTCACTGACGCCACATCCCGCCAAAATCTCCGCTTTTATTATGTTACGCTGCAGAGACTTTCAGTCTTGCCCCGTAGCATAATTTTGGGGGACTTCAATTTCTCAACAAAATAATTGGGACGCTAGTTTTTAAATTAATCTTGTGTGTTGGAAGTCCAGGAGCGCTCAAAGAATTAAGAAATTCAACGGGATAATTGGTAGCGCCATCTTGCTCCATTACACCGTTAATAGAAGTATACTCAACTACTTCTCCTTCAACATTGTTGAGTATATCCAAATTGATTCTTGCGGCTTGGTCATTTCACGGAGTCTTGGTAGCGCCATCTTGCTCCATTACACCGTTAATAGAAGTATACTCAACTACTTCTCCTTCAACATTGTTGAGTATATCCAAATTGATTCTTGCGGCTTGGTCATTTCACGGAGTCAAAATTGCTCTTTCGCAAGCCATGAGTTCTCATTATTTTTTATTTGATTTTGTTTACCGTACACGGAAGAGATAAGTTCTTTAATTGAATCAACAGTGTGGCAGAGATTTTCAGATAAAACAATTTGCCCTTCTTCTTCCGGATGTGTCCCTTTAGCAATAAATCAGAAAATTCCTGTGCATTTGTGTTGCCTCTTGTTCGCGCCCTCATGTTCACTGTTAAGTGCATTCTTGTGACGTGTCGCCAAAGGCTTGAGCTCTATAAGCATGCTCTTATCTCGTCGGTTTTTGTTCCCCGTGGTACTACTGGCAAAGTTTGTCTAAAATCCCCACAAAACAGCATGGTTACGCCACCCATAGGTTCGGACGTCATTTTGACGGATACCTTTGAGAGTTCTATTAACTGCTTCTACAGCTTTTCGGTATGCCATAGTGCACTCGTCCCAGATAATTAAACAGCAATCGCATAAAACCTTCACTGTATCACTGCTTACAGAAACCACATACAGGATGTTCACTTATGTCTAAATCTATGGGGATTTTAAACGTCGTATGAGCAATTTTACAGCCGAGTTACAAAGTGGCTGGTTATCGAGACGACGCCAAGGCAAGAGCTATTTTGGCTTAAACTCGTTATTGTGCCAAGATGACTTTTATGAGAAAGGTTTTTCCCGTCCCACCGGGTGCATCTAGACATATAATTTCTCCTATAGCATTGTCAGTACTGTGAAATATACGGTCGACAGTGTGCTGTTGTAAAGTAAGACTGTGGACTCCGGTTCGTAAAGTTTGAGCTAGTTCAGCGGGATCATAATTTATTTCCGCAGCGTATTCTCTATTAATACGTTCCCCTTCTATGGTCAGCGCTGGCAAACCATACTGAGGGAGAGAATCACCACCCATAGATGTAACTAAATCCTGTAAAGCTACTAAGCATTGATTGAAAGCGATATCTCGTAACCTGTGGTTAAGGTCACCGTCAATATTTTGTCTTATATTCCTAAAAAAGTCTTCCGCTAATCTTTCTTGATATTTTAGCCACTATTGCTCAGCATTCGAAAGACCACAAAATACCAGTAATACAGCAAATAAATGACGCAAGCGGTGTGGACTATCACTGACGCGTTCATCGGCTTAGGCACTGAATCCCGTCACTTTTATAGGATTTTAGTTAATTCGGGCGGTAATATAAAGTATCAGCATAAGGTAAGTAGATAAGTTGTGTGTATTAAGATGTCCAAGGTTTGTTTACTATCCCACGGGAACCCTTTAATTTTCCGGGATAAAAAGTATCTAAGATGTTGACCAGGGATATAAGGTATCACCATGCAAAATTTCATTGAACTCGGTCTAGCCATTTCGGAGATTAGCCCGTACAAACAGATAAACAGACAAACAGACGAACAGACAAACAGACAGAGAAACAAAAAATTAAAAAAAAACATGTTTTGGTATTTTCCCCTTTTTTACATCCCCCTGACTTGGTTTTAAGCATTTTTTTTCTATGTACAGAAATTCGACCTCCACAGTTTTATTATAAGTATAGATATATAAATTACTTGTCACAGTGTTTGACCGCAATAAATTCTGAAACTAATCGTGGGATTTTGATGATTTTTTTACAATTTTCTGGTTTTGATCCATTTTAGGATATAGGATAGGTTCCATTGTATTCATAACAAAAAAAATATGCAAATTATAATATCATAAATAAATGAATAACTGCTAATATGTACCAGGGCATTTGCAGACGAGATAGTCATGGCAGCAGGTCGAAATGGCAAACCACAGCCAAAGAGAAAATGAAATAAATATTACATTAATTAATATTTCTTACACTCACACCAATTAGCCTAGCCAAGATAGAGATAAATGATACATACATATGTAATATTCATAGAAATATATATAAACTATGACTCGGGTGCAAATGCTCGTATTCATCATACAAACATCTGCCCGGGTTGGTGTGAAAGGTGGGGTCGCTACCGATGCACCAAACGGAAGTCCTTGGAGGAGGCTTTTACCCTAAGGGGGTCAATACAAAATTAAATTAAATTACTAAATTGAACTTTAAAATTAAATTTTTACTATTGAATATTAATTTAATTAAAATTGTTTATTATTTGCCAAAAATCGACTGTTTCAGTAATGAATAATGTATATGTTTTTTATATGGAATAAAGCTGTGTTATTATTTTTATTGACTTCTAATTACCTGAAGTTATGTGGTAGAATTAAAGATAGATGAAGTCGTGGGTTTAAGGGCTATTAATCCTGAATTTAAATGTTCGCTGTTAACAGTGGCCTCAATTTTTTAATTCATTGAATGGACATCGGTGAATTCATTTGGATCGGTTACCGCCCACGCGGTGTGTGAATATTTCGCATTACTGATATTAAAATTCTAGGACAATGTAGACGTTACAAGCGATATTAAGATATATTGATTCGCCAATGGCTAAATTATATGTAGATGTGATGTTGGGATGTTTTCTATTTTTTTATTAGAAGATACATAGATGAGAATTAGAATTTAGCAAACGCTGTAGAGATTTTTGTAGAATATTGTTCCAGGAATTTACAGTACTCACAGTTAGAAGCGTATATATTTTTGAAGTGTGCCGTTTCCATAGAAAATATGCTCATCACTTCCCTAAAGTGGGAGATAAACAAAGCCGCTATGTGTCTCGTCGCCGTGAAAATAATTTAGTTGTAGCAGCAGTAAGTCTAACCTTATTTAAGAATAAAGCGTATTATATGGCTATTAAAGTGTATAACCAGCTTATAATATTTAATAATGTCAAAGCTTCCAATGATAGTACATTTGAAATTAAACATAAAAATAAAAAATAGCCAAATGTTTTTACAACATGAAAGAATGTTTTTATTTTTTTTCATTAATATAAATATTTGTATAAGGTATAAAATACATGTGTAAAAAACAATTACGCCTCAGAGCCGTCAGGTCGGATTCGAACCTTTCACTATCCGGGCGAGTGCGGAGTGTTTTTTACACAGGTATTTTATACCTTAACGTGAAAAAATATTTCGAATGTAAATTGTAACACTGCATTTCTCGCATTATTTGCCAAATATATTTATTCTTTTTAATATATATTACATATTTATGTAATCATTGTCAAGAGTTAAATTTTTATTTGTTTTTTAAGTTACAATATTTTGTTTCAATCTTTATTTAATAGGCCTTTATATCTTAATAACCTAAAAAGGTAAACTTAGCATAAAAAAACGCCTGTAATCACAAATATCCGGTATATTATGTACTACTTTTATACTAGAAGACTGTCTTTATTGGTGTTAAATGGTTGTACAAAAGGTGGTATAGAGATCAGTAAAAATTTGACACTTTGTATCCAATTTAGCCATAAAAAATTACGTTAATTTTTGTGAGAGATCTTGCGAAAAATAACCATTTTTTTTAACAATTAATCGGTTTTATAAAAATATTTCTGAAACTCATCAGAAAAATTACGTAATATAGTTTTGAACTCGTCATTTAATGAAAATGTTCATACTGAAGTATTTATTTAGATTCAAAATCAGCAAAAACTGCAAACTAAAAAAGTTTTTTTTCATGCTGAAAGCTTAGATAATAATTCTAATATTTCTTACATTTACATAAATTATTACTAAGGATAAGGGTAAGAAATAGACATACATTTATGATACATAGATATTTATAAAAATATATATGGCTCAGGTACAAATGCTTGTATTGATTACACAAACATATGCCCCTTCCGGTAAAATTAACTGAAATATCAAGTTATATACATAAACCTATAGAGTGCCTAGGAGAAAATTTATACAATCAATGGACAAAAGGAATCAAAGTAATTAGTTTTCCTATCTATAACGAATGATATAGATAATACCCGCCAATAAGAATAAAATTTGTTACATTTCAAGAGCTATTATTTCAAGATATTATACTGATTTAGTTTGATAAAATTATTTGTAATTTCTGCTATATTTTCATAGAAATCTTGAAAAGGGCTTTTAGGCTTCCTTTATTTATTCCAGACTTATAAGAAAAGATTTGTCTCGGGTGGTAAATTATAATCTATTTGACGCATTGATCCAATTGAATTTATTTCAAGAATCAAAGTCTTATAAGGGTCAGTAATAATGAAAGCTAAAACTTAGGTAAGTACAAATTAAATTAGTGTATGTTTATTAATTTTGGTCCTCTCAGAGGACTTTCTAGGAAAGGGTACTTCAAAACCAAAGATTCCAAGCAGCATTTCCTCAGTCTGTGTCTGTATCGCCATGTAGGTCGTCAGTGCCGCCCACGCTATATAGCAGTGCTATAAAAGCTCCCGTGGCCCACTTGGAAGCGAACCTAGGAAGTCCCTCCATATAATTAATGGAAGCGGCAACCACTACTTGGCTAACCGCTTGGTAGCGGATTCTCATCAAATTGACTTTTATACTATCATTTTTTTATAGGTTAACGACGATTTATCGGATAGTTTTATTTTTTATTTAGGGTAACAGTGTCAGTTATAATATTCAAAATATCATATAAAATATAATTTTTATTTCTTCGTATTAACAGTTGAGAAGTTTTACGTGTAGCTAGAATTTAATAAATATGTCAATTGTATAATATTTAATAATTTTTACTCCTTTTTTATTATCGATATATTATAACGTTGATCTATTAAAAACTGAAATAAAGTTCTGAATTAAAAAAAAACTATTACAAACTTCTAGATAGATATTTTTTTCCATAAAGTATGTATATTACACAAAGTCACGCATAAAATTAACAAAGTAAAAGTAATAAGAAAGTAAACACATATGACTACAGTAAGCTGTGTGCCGCAGCAAAGAAAAATGGCAAAAACTCAGCTTTAGAGCAGACTACTGGTTTTCAGTATTGGTCTAAAGAAATAGCCAAAACAATTTGCCAAAAATATGAAAAAAATGACATTGGTATAGTTAAAAATCATAAAAAATAATCAATTGATAAACATTAGTATTGTTTGATAAACTTTAATAGAAAATTTTAGAAAAAACCGACTCGGCTCCCATATTGTTCTCAGACGGGACTTAAACCATCTACTGCTATACCAATTTCTCTAGTATTGTCTATCAAATATGTATCATATAAGATCACATTGTATACTACTAAGTCTACTATCAGTTCGGAATATATAGTACCTAGGTAACACTGAAAATGTTTAGAAAATGAAAAACGCCTTAATGTAGAAAATTGCCAATACTTTTATTGTTTTTCGAAGTAATCTCCGTTCCTCTCTACACATCGTTGCATTCGATGGAACCACTGAGAAAAGCAGTGGGCCCATTCTTCTTTAGGGGTCTCTTCTATGGCATTTTCGTACGCTTTCACCGCATCTTCAGTGCTCATAAAGCGAATACCTCGAATTTTATCTTTAGTTCTTGGGAATAAATAAAAGTCGCAGGGCGCAAGGTCAGGACTGTATGGCGAATGACTCATTATATCGATACCTGCCGTAGTCAAATATTCAACAGTCCGGAGTGCGCTGAAGCATTGTCGTGGTGAAGGAGGATCCTGCTTTGACGGCGCTGCTGTCGAATTTTTTCCAAGACAACAGGCAAACAGTGATTGACATACCAGTCTGCAGTAGCTGTCCTTCCATCTTCTAGCACAACTGTCGCGAAATGACCTTTCCGACCAAAGAATGAGGCAATCATCTTTTTTCCTTGACTTCTTCCTTTCTTTACCTTAGTTGACCGATCCTCGAAAGGAAACACCCACTGAGCTGATTGTCTCTTGGTTTTGGGTTCGTAGCAATATATCCAGCTTTCATCACCTGTGACGATGTCAAATACTGCATCTGAGTCACCGCCGTTGAACTTTTGGCGACACCAGTCCATGCGAAGGTGTTTCTGGTCGTCGGTTAAAGTATGGGGAATCCATCTGGTACAAAGCTTCCTGACGCCTAAATATTCGTGTAATATTTTTTGAACTTGACTCATACCAATGCTTAGACTTGCCCGTATCTGCTGATAGGACACTCTCTTATCATCCTCTATCATGCGTCGCACAGCACTGATGTTATCTTCAGTAGTCGCTGTTAAAGGACGTCCCTCACGCGGATCATCATTGAGATTGCTATGTCCACGCTTAAACTCTTTAAACCAATTGTAAATAGTGGCACGAGATGGGGCTTCATTAAAAAAATAATCGTAGTGAGAACTAATAAAAAAGGAAAGTTAATAAAAAAAAAGTCTCTGCACTAAACTAAAGTAAATAAAACATATCCCCTAAATTTTTTCTCTAGAGGTAATATGCCCAGAAGTCTGATGATTTGCCTAATTTTGAACATGTAAAATATTCTTGATATAGGTGCGTCAATATTGGCAGAAAACACAAAGTACGCGAAAGTACCTGCATTAAACATTACATGGAAGTGTGTATTCAAAAACTCTGCTCTCTCAACTTGGGCCGTAACTTGGCCCGCACCTGCGGTGCTCATAAAATTAATTAATCAAATCACATGGCAAAAGTTAACCATAACCGCGAAACTTTTGTAAACAGGAAGTTATGGGACTTTAACGGATGCCGACAGTCGCTGCTGACGAATAGTGCTGCTCTGATATCGATACAATTCGATTTATCGATAAGGTGGCGTATTTGAATATTGGCTCATATTTCCCTTTCGTATTTGAATTTCATGGAGCAATACCTTGCTACTCTTTATACTTATGACGTAAAAGATTTACATTTTTATAAATAAAAGTCCTTTGTTTGATTTATCATTTAATCTGATGTTTTTAATGTTCTTTACAAATGCTTATGTACCAAACTAACGATAAGGGCTAAAAGTTTTCTGATTATAGTTATTTTCTGTGGCTATGATGTGGTTTTCTTTAATCTTACATGTATTTCAATAAGTAGTTATTGTTTTGATCTATACTGTACTAACATTACTGACCGCTGCATTTGGAAGGATAATGCTATGAGGAATATGATTTTTATCTGTGAAGAATGAGGATGTTAATTTGGCTAACGTGGTCAGCACCTGAAAATAATGCGCCCATGATGAAAATAGCAGCAGAAAGGAATCAGGGAAAGTATAAGCGAACCCACAGCGTAGTAAATTACTTACACTTGTTATTTCTTTTTATTGAATTTATTGATATGTTGTGATGATCGCAATGCAATTTATCGATACTTGTCGAAATTTCCTCACTTGTAACAACACTTATAGTAGGCCAAAGCGTGATGGATTCCTATTAAATTTTAATTAGCCAGGGGTGGCCACTTCGCACGGTTTCACTATACCTGTCCTCTGGTTGACGTTTTAACTGTATTAACTACTTTCTTAATTCTTTATGTTATGTAATTTTTTTTTTCGTATTTCCTTATGTTTTTTATTATTCTTAAAAATATAGCTAATATTTAATTAAAGTAGGACAATTATTAAATAAGTATTGTTATCTCAGCAACATTGAAAACAATGAAAACAGTTTTGAATTATCTATGTTAATATATATGACGACTGACGACCATTTGGTGCAACGGTACTGATCCTGCCTTTAGCACCGAGGGTCCTGGGTTCGAGTCCATCGGGCAGATGTTTTTGAGATGAATACGAGTATTTGTGCCTGGGTCATGGGCATAAACACAGTTATACACCATGACTAATGAAGTCTCCGAAAAAGTTTTAGATTCACTACCGTTAAAACGGGCACCATATTTTTTTACATTATTAAAAACTTATAGGGATTTTAGGTTTAGTTTTAAATATAATTCATCATTTTACACATCATCAAGCATTTAATAGTTAGATTCTATTATAAACAAAATTTTAAACAAAATTGTTACTAGATAACAACTTCTCTCTCTCTCTAAAATTGAATTAAATAAAAGCTTCCGAGCCTTCAGGAATATCAAAACAAGTTACTATACTTTGTCCAATGTAGGATGATACTTTTGACAGGTGTCACTTCCTTATTGCTACGTCCTAAGATTGCGATGGTTTCCTTATGTTTGGTTTGACATTGCGATAGCAACTTTATACCCTCTATATAGGTATCAACTGTCAAATCATCCTACATTGGACAAAGTATAAAACGTTTTTAAGAGAGGTAGGGGTATTTGAAAATTCCTCTCAATTAAATATCCTGGTTGGAGATTGTGCAAATATCGATGAGATATAGCAGATAACTAACTAACTAACTAAATATTTCCTACATTCACACCAATTAGCCTAGCCCAAAGTAAGCACTGCAAGGCTTGTGTTATGGATACTAAGGTAACGGATAGACATACATATATTATACATAGATATGTAATATTCATAGAAATATATATAAACACCCATGACTCAGGTACAAATGCTTGTATTCATCTGCCCCTACCGGGATTTGAACCCAGGACCGTCGGTGCGAAAGGCAGGATCGCTACCGTTGCACCAAACGGTCGTCAAATAAAATAAATGTCAAATAGATAAATGCATAAACAAAAATATTACATAGCTGTTTCTTCTTTATCGATCCTTTAAAAGTATTACATTCAATGTTGTGGGTAGTAGTTACTTAGAACACGAAGAGATGGCGCTGACATCAATTTAAGAAATATTTGGGAAAATTCAACGGGTCAGTTAGTCTTGGTAACTCAATGGGAAGAGCACTCGTCCAGATAGCGAGGACATGTGGGTTCAAGTCCCACACCTGACACCGGAAACAAGTTGAGTTTTTTCTATTAAAATTTTATTTAAATTGTGACGTTCCTGATTATACCATAAAAGAAAAAATCATTAATGAAATGAAAATATGCATCACTCGAGCGATGTTGCTTGTTCTAACAGCTCACAGTTGGTGAAGGTGCAAGGTGTGTCGGTGTCTGCGGTGTCTGCATTCATTTGCGGGCGGGCGGGCAGTGCATTTTGCTTGTTTTATGCGGAAGTAAACTACATTTTTTTGTTTTATAAATGGATATCCGCCATTTAACACCTGATTCTATCAAATATGAGAAAATTTAGATCTGTCGATGAGCGTTTGAGTCATGACATAATTATCAACAAAACTTTTTCTTTCATTTTCTGGAAGTTGTAGCGACTTACTTTTGAATTCATTAATTTTCTTTTCTTTGTTGAGTTCGAATGTTTATGAATTCTCTCTTTAACTCATCTTACGGTCAAATGCTAGGAGTTTTGTTTAGTTGTGTAAGAAAAGTCGTCGATTGCTGTGACTATATTGCTGTTTCTCAGCTGTAATCGATATCAATATGTTTCCATGATTTGAATGGAATCCATCGATTTAGATATATTCAATTAACCACACTGAAAGCGATCGCCAAATTGAGTTTAAATATTAAATTGAATGGAGACCTTCAAAAATACGTTCTCGTTAAATTGAAAATGCTTTCGACAGGAATCTAATTAAAATATTTACAAATTTATGAATAATGTATTTTAAAATAGAACTCTCCATTCTCTAAGGAAATTAAAAAAAATCTTATGCGTCAAGCGGGACCGGAGACAAGATGATATTTTTTTAAATAATCTTTAGATATAAAAATCTACCAATGGAATGCCTTAATAACATAAAAAAAACATTTTGTCGTTAAATTAAAATATTTATTTGATAGAGAATCAAAGAGTAAATAAAATCTGTTACAATTAAATTTGGTCAAACAGATAAAGTTCTGTTAGAATATTGCAATCAAGACGTATTTTTTATTTTTCATAAAAAACACTAAAACTTGGCTTTTGGATACTAGGATAACGGATAGACATATATGATACGTAGATATTTCACATTTATTAAAATATATATAAATACCTATGAGTAAGGTACAAATGCTTATTCATCACACAAACATCTGCCCCTTCCGGAACTCGAAAACTAGATGATCAGTGCGAAAGTCAGGATCGCTACCGTTTTACTGAATTGTCGTAAAAATACGAGATATATATGCACTAGCTTGTGAATAAAATAAATATAATTTTAAAAGCGAGAATATGTACTTTGTTTTTATAAAAAGGGCTCGCACCATTTAAAAAAATATATTAAACATTCCCAAAGAACGTTATCAATTTGGGAATGAAAGGAGGCATTGAATATTTGTGAGTGGTGTTAATAATTGAAAAAATTCGCACGGTCCGCTAATGGGCGTGATCAAGTATTCCATCTGGCTCAGACAGACGGACCGGCCAACCGTTAATTATTTACAGGAGGCTCCGCTGCACCTCGCTAGGTTGGAAATTATTTTCAGCACTTCTCGACGCCTTTTTCAGAGCGATTCGAATGAACATTTTCCAGGGTAGCGGAAGATATATTCGGCGGGTTACGCTTATGTTTTTTTGTGCAATATGTAATTATTATGATTTTTTTTTATAATCAAGCATTTTAATGTCTATATATTTATCGATATATACAATAAATTCCTGCCACAGTGTTTGACCGCGATAAAGTCCGAATCTACTCAACCGATTATGATGATTTTTTTTTATTTTGCTGGATTTGTTTCGACTTAAGACTTATTTATTATTTAAAAATATTGGAAATTATAATAACTGAGCTACAAAAACGCGTAGCTGGGTTAGCTAGTATCTATATAAATCATTACGAGTAAATATGCAATTTGTCCTAGTTGTGTGGTACCTCGCCCGACAGAGAAGGGGCCCGTAGCGGGATGGCTGTCCAGCCAAAGTGGTGTTTCCAACAAAGGGACCCACAAGGCTGCAGGACAGTATGAAGGCAGTACAACGAGTTTTAGTGGGTATACCTTCGATCACCCACTGGGCTTCCTCGTTGTCGTTGTCGGGTGATCGAAGGAGAGCCCCACATAACTCCGCTGTCTACCCAAGCAACGGAGTATCCAATAAGGTGCATTTCTCGTCGAAAAAAAGAAAGGGGTGTGGTACCTCGGAACATTACTAGATAGAGCTGGCGTCAGCTTAAGAAATACTTGTTAAAATTAAAATTTGTGTATGGTTATATTCTTAAGTGTAGTATAGTTTTTTTCAATCAGAGTTCTTTTATAAATGGCCTAGCGGTCATCATGTCGACCATAGAAACCTCGATGGGTCCTGGGCCTGTCAAAAGAATCTCCAATTAAAAAGTGACTAGTTTTTAGAAGTTAATATAGAGAAAACAAACATTGGACACGTCAAAGAGTCAAAACCGGATAAACAATACTAGTTTTAGAGCGTTACACACTTTCCCGTGCCATGCGGATTACAACCTTAATCCGTCGTAATAAGGGCTACGGTAATGCTTTTATTTATAGTAGTCGTAAAGTCGCGATACTCCTTTTAGAAGCTTATTTACGACGTGTTTTCTTTTATGTTTTTTTTATCTCATGAAGTTGCTATCGAAAAGGGAGATTAAAAGATATGTTAAGAATAGATACCTGTATCTTAAAATATTGGATCATTCAACATCCAGCTTTGTTTATCTTTCGCCCAATTTAAAGAAGTTAACGAGTTTCACTTTGATTAAATGACGACTGTGAATAAAATATGTGTTTTTTTATACTTTCAGCCACTTTTAACTAATTTTATCACTTCGACAGTGACGGAAGGAAACCTCGTTAGTGAAATGGTGTTGAAATTATTTGACATTTTATCTTAGTTCTTCATATGAAAAATTTGTTTTCCTCGGCTTTCACAGTATGTCACCGATATTATGATGTTGATCGAGTATGATTTACAATTTATTCCTCTCCTCAAACACGGAAGGTAGTTTAATATAACAATTTGACATCAAAAAATAAAATTATAATTATTAGTAGTTACAGTCGCATATTGACTTTGTGCCCAACGTACTGAATTATATATTCAAGATAACACTTTTGCCTGTTTTTAATCTTTTTGATCTAAACTTAAGTGATGAATTTTGTTCTTACACCTCCGATATTACACATTAAATTTTTTTATGGTTTTTTGCGCGTATATTTAATCCTGATATTTCTACGCAATAAAATGTAATATAAAACAATATTGATTTATATAAATTTTAACAGTTGGAAATGTGCCCGATAAAAAAGTGACCATGGTCTTAGTCATTCTGTGATCACGGCTCCTGTAAACGAGTAGAAACTTTAGGATTAAATATAAATTATGTGCAAAAAACCGTGAAAAAGTTGTTTTTAAACAAGTGATGGATGAAAAAGAATCTTTTATTTTAATCTGTTTATATTTAAATCACAAATAAACCACAAATCTGAAGTTATATAAATTTCAGCGCTTGCTTACTTTATAAAAAATCTTTGTATGCATTTAAGATAATCGAGTTTGATACCTCATTAATAACAATTTGCTGTCAGAATTTGTAAATGGCTAAACTGTATGTAGGTGTGCACACACGCGATACTACCTCCCAGACACAAATAAAACATGGTTGACACCACAAGTAGTGCAATCAGAACCAGGTCTGAGAGCTGTGACTAAATTCCTTTGCGTAATTAGGACATCTTTCATTCAAATTTGAACAGCCATGTTTGTTGCTATTATATCAGTCTACATCTATATGTAGGCTAAATAAATCTAGATTTGTAATTTTAAATAAATTTTATATTTTTTTATGCTGTCTTATAAGATAGATATTTTTTCTATTTAAACAATTTATCTTATAAGATAGATAGATAAATAAATTATTCCTTCATCTTAATTGATTACCCAAACATTGGTAGAAATGTTATTTTTGAATACGAGAGGATGTTCCTCTCATTGATGAGACGGTGTAAAATAAGAAAGATACTAGAAAACTTCGACGGGTGTCTCGGCTCGGCTCTGTTGCTCAATTGGGAGAGTATTGGACCGGGTATCCAAAGTTTGTGGGTTCGTTTCCACCTGAGAATTTACTCGTGGTCCGAGTCGATTTTTGCCAGTATTTTTCTATTAAAATAATTTATCATACATATAGATACACAATATTTAATGCAATTATCCAAATGGAGGATTATAAGTGTATGTAGGGTGGCAATGCTTACGTCATCTGCGGCATAGTCAAGTGACGTTTGGTGTATTAATAAATCCATTTGAAAAACATCTCAAACCTGTTATAGACACTACCGTTAAAAAGTTTTTCATTCTTACACGCACACACATCAACTTATATTATAATGTAAGTTGTGATAATTATCACTGACAACATTTCAAATAATATTTTTCTTTTTTTTAAAGATGCTGAGATTTGGAGCTTGTTTTGATTTAATTCAATAATGACTAGCGGCCCGTCCCGGCTTCGCAATGGTGGACAAAATTCTTTAATTTTTTTCTATTATTAAATATTTTTCCGTTAGCGTCATCTAGCGTCCGGTAGACAAACTACTTGCGATTAACGCGTTGCTATGGAAAAAGAACGGGAAAAGGAGCGGACAGACAAACACACAAACCACTATGATCTTAGATTATAGATTTGCAATAAAAACACTGATTTTTTTGTGTTGACTATTTTAAAATTTCACCATTACGTTTATTAGAATAAGTCTAAATGGAAATATAGTTTTGTTTTACTTTTAAGTAATCGTATTTATTACATACAATGACGCCTCTTTACCCGCAGGGGTAAACGAAAACATAGATTTCCTCTTACCACGATCCCGACACACATCTCTCTACTTCAACTCTCATCAGCCTTCTCATACAAGCTCATCGGTTAAGGTTACTTTTGACATGTCCTTAATTCAGGACATCCTCTATTTGGTCCCTGAAAGTTCGCCTTGGTCTGCCGTTACCGACTTGCCCATTCATATTTGCCTCATATATCTATCTTGTTAACCTTCTTTCGTCTATCATCTCTAAATGTTCAAACCATCTAAGCATTCCTTTTTATATCTTTGTCACTATTATATTCTTCCACACCAAACCAGTCTCTTATCACATCATTCCTTATTTCATCTATCAAATTCACTCCAGATATACTTCTTGAAGCTCTCATTCCCACTGCATTAATCATACATCCGTGCTTCATCTGCCAAACCATAAAATTGCAATTTAAGTTTTCTTTTGTTTTATTTTGTTTATTTTCTTCTAATGGGGTTCCAATGATACCACTACTGATTCATGAAATATTGGGGTCTTGAATAATACAATTATTTACTATGCGTAATTTCGCGTGCGTCCAATGTGTTATTTAGAATGCGTAACGTAACACATATTAGCTATGCGTGACCTATTAAACCTGCTTAAACATACAATGAGCACACACTATCTTGTTTTTCATATTGTCAATGTCATCAAGTGAATAGTAAATGTAAATAATCTATTTTGGTCTCAATTAAAGCAACACAATTTTGTACTTTGAATTTTTATGTTTGTTAAGTTTCATTGTATCGTTTCATATTTTACTGTAACCTATACTACCTACTGTACTTTCGCGCCTATTACACATTTAAATAAAAACATTTTTACTGGATTTAGCAATGCTAATATTATTGTTTTTTTTATTTTATTCTGAGGTGATCACAGGATGACTAAGGTAATGGAAGACATACAGTATATATATAAATCGAACTGGTAGTTTACTTAGTAGTTAACAGTTATCGTAGATATATGAAATATTAGTATTCAAATTGTTCGGGCAAACTTTTTGAATATCCGCCATTCTTTTAGGAAAAACAAGAAACTGTTACCTTTTTGTATTCTTTCCTATAGGAGAGGGCAAAGGGTGCAAAGTCTATACAGCCTATAAAATACAAAATAAACAATTTTAAATATAAAAATTCAATAGTTCGGAACGTGGCCAATTAAAATTTTGGAAGGATCTAGCAAATGTTCGACGACCATTACCTTAATCACCCTGTGATCATGTCAGGATTAAATTAAAAAAAACAAGGATTTTCAAATTTTACTTTATCTAAGTTTATTTGGAAAACTAGCAGTAATATATAATGCGACTAAGCTAGCAAATAACAACACACTATGTCAGTTTTTTCTTATAGATACCAAAACTCATTGTTACGGTTGAAAGTAATAAAATTTTAAGTTGTTTTAGAGAGTCTTATCAAAACAAGTTTACATTTACAAGTTTTGGCTTTGTGGGCTAATAAATCTATTCGGATACAGGTTGTCCACGATAGCATCTCGTGTTAAGTTTTTCTGTTCAAAAACTTTCGTCCCATTAAATGCCGACAATACCGTCTTATTCGGAAATCTTTTCCTATCTGTAATCATAACTAGGGGATTCTCTTTCTATCCTCAATCATAAGAGAATTCTCGCCTTCCGTCAGCATATTATGAGACGCAACTTTTTAAATAGAAAAACTTAACACCAGATGCTATCGTGCACAACCAGTATCCGAATAGATTTATTAGTCCACAAAGCCAAAGTTTGATAAGACTCTTTATACATAATATATGTATGTTCTGCCATAGTACTACACTATGATTTGCCGTTGACCCGTTTATTTCACCAATATTTTATCCCTACAGTCGCATCTCTCTGTTTATGAAACGTTGGCAGATTTACGCCTCGCCAGTGCTCGCCCTGTGTCTCTCCGCCCATTGGAAGCGTATTTTTGTGGCACTTATAATAGCGGTAAAGTATTTGCCGAGAGATCATCGTACCCTAGAAATGTTCGCAACGAATCATAAACCTATTTACCCTTCCTATTAGGGCCATGACTCACTACGCTAACCGAATGTGGACTGGTAGGTTTTGAAGTGAAAACTTCTTTAGCGGCGTTGTGCACTTTTTGGGATGGGTAAAAATTTCAAACTGGCGTCAGGACACGTGACCTAATCGAAAATTCGTAAAACGGAGGGAGAGTGGACGGCCGGCGCGGGGCGTATGCGTATAAGTACTTGGTGCGACTCTAATGTATATCTACCATATAAGTGAAACCAAAAGTTTAAACTACTTTGTTCCAAATTATAAATTTTTTCTTCATCCATCAACATGAAAACTTTTATGGGATTAAAAAAAAAATCTTATCTCGTTATACAGATCACTGGTCTAGATAACCAGAGTATTCTGGAATATCTGGAATACACATTTTTTTTAGGAAATCAATTTGAAAGTTACGATGGTAAGGTGCAACGGTAGCGATCCTGCCTTTCGCACCGGTGGTCCTTGCTTCAAATCCTGGAAATGGCAGATGTTTGTGCCACTAATACGAGCATTTGTAACTGAGTCATGGTTATTTATATATATATATATATATACTAGCTGAACCGGCCACGCGTTGCTGTGCCGACTGCAGCGCCATCTGCCGGGCTGATTTGTGAATCTAAACCATTCTCAGATCCCCTTGAACACACACAAAAAATTTCATTTAAATCGGTCCAGCCGTTTAGGAGGAGTTCAGTGACATACACACTCACAGAAGAATTATATATATATATATATATATATATCAATAAATATTATATATCTATGTGTCATATATTGCTTAGTACCCATAAAACAAGCCTTACAGTGCTTACTTAAGGCTAGGCAAATTGCTGTGAATGTAGGAAATATTATGAACTAGCTTTCCGCCCGCGGCTTCGCCCGCGTTGAATTCGGTTATATTGCGGTATAAAGCACAACTATAAGAAAACTTCTCATTCCCACGGAAAAATCTAAGAAGCGCGATGTAACGCTGGATACAAAATTCATATAATTCATTCCACTTCTTACGTATCTTAAAAAAACACTTCGTTACCACGTTTTAAAAAACACCCAGCGCAATCTTTCGCATGCCTCTAGAACTAAATAGCGTAAGCTATCATTCCAATTCTTACGTATTTTAAAAAACACATCGTTACCATGTTTTAAAAAACACCCAGCGCCATCTATCGCATACCTCAAGAACTAAATAGCGTAAGCTATCATTCCACTAGACGATAAAACAAATTGTACGTCATCCCTCGAGAATTCCTCATTTTCGAGGATTCATTTTCGTATCATTTAGCTTCAAAATTTACATGTTCATATTCGTTTGCAACATATAAGTAGATGTAAAAAAAACAGTTTAGACGATAAAACAAATTGTACGTCATCCCTCGGGAATTCCTCATTTTCGGGGATTCATTATCGTATCATTTAGCTTCTAAATTTACATGTTTATATTCGTTTGCAATATTTTACGTTGTTTTAAACGACACACAGCGCCATCTACAATCCATCCATCAAGCAAACAATATTTTTGTTTTTCTTCGGGAATATCAATTTTTTCCAGGATAAAAAGTACCCTATTATTTAATCCGAACTTTTATCTTTACGTTTGCAAAATTTCAACACAATCGGTTCAGTAGTTACGGCGTGAAAGCGGAACAAACAAACAAACAAACTCAGTTTCCGATTTATAATATTAGTAAGGATATTATTTTAGGATACTTTCAACCGCTATTATTTTATTTTGTGAAAAATGTAATGTGAAACACTGTGACTTTTAAAGGTAAAAATTAGGAGTTGATACTCTGTTCATTCAAGCCAACGAGTGTAAGAGTTTGCTAGTTATAAAGTATAAAAAAACATATTTTATGTTGATACGACCTAATTCTTTAAGCGGTATTCCGAAAAAGCGAGTAGATACTTATCGCTTCGGGTCACTGTACGCCTATCACGTGTTTCCAAAATCTAAAATGGTAACAGAGAAGTGCGTGCCGCGCCCACATAACCCCGGGTTCCGTATCTAATAAAGTAATCGCAGATTACGTGAAAACCGTTTATTTGAGCAGATTAAAGCAATTATTGTAGGCAACTTTCAAGTTGTAATTCACATTAAATTATAAGTTAACTACAAATAGGTTTGCCTTGGTTGTGATATAAGATATATCTTTATTAGCATTTATGTTATAAAGGGGACAGATTTGAAAGTAAACACACATACATTGCGGGCTCAAACGGAAATAATAATAATATTTCTTACAATCACACCAATTAGCCTAACCCTAAGTAAGCACTGTAAGGTTTTTTTTATGAGTACTTAGTAATATATGATACATAGATATATAATATTTATTGATATATACATAAATACCCATGACTCAGATACAAATGCTCGTATTAGTGGCACAAACATCTGCCCCTTCCGGGATTCTAAGCAAGGACCGGTGCGAAAGGCAGGATCGCTAACGTTGCACCTCACCATCGTAACCTTAAAATTGATTTCCTAAAAAATATGTGTATTTCAGATAGTGAGCACTGTAAGGCTTGTTTTATAGATAGTAGAGTAACGGATAGACATACATATATTATACACTAATAAGTAATATTAATAGAAATATATATAAATATCCATGACTCATGTACAAATGCTCGTATTCATCACACAAACATCTGCCCCTTCTGGAACTCGAAGCGAGGACCGTCGGTGAGAAAGAAGACGCTACATATCAAATATTAATAAATATAGGCATTGTAAATTTACCAAACAATGTGGGATGTTTAAGATGTTGGGTCTTTTTTGTTCTTCTCCAATTTCCTAACTGGTGGTATCAAATGGTAGGTAATGCGCACAGCAAAGTAGTGGAACTCCCTCCCTGGATCCTATGATGGGACCAAGAGATCATTAAAAAGGACTCTGTTTTTAGTAGACATAATAAAGCAACTAAATACTAGGTCTGCAATACATGGTACTGTTTGCAAATACTGAGCGAAGCACTACCTTACCTAACCTCACCACCTGACCTTACCTAACCTAACTTTCGGCCGCTTACGGGCTCCTTTTTTTGCACATTAGTCACGACTACGATGTGAGTTTTGGCGCCAAATTTCATTTCAATCAATGTAGTATCAGCGGTTTGGCTGTGATCAGCTTTTGAATTTTTCTTTCGGTGATTAAAGTCTATATTTTTTTTACATAGCCTATGTCCGCCAGGTTATCAGGTATGTTCATGCCAAAATTAGTTCGAATCGGTTGTACCGTTAAGTAGCAGGAGGGAGACAAGCGAAATTTGTGAGTTGCCTAAAAGAGAGCTTCGCTCAACTAAAAGAGAGCTTCGCTCAATAATGAAATAAAACAAAAAAAAATTGGAAGTCAGGAATATGCCTGATTGAAAAGTTGGAAGGCCATGGTAAGGCTTGGCCAAGGCACTTGTTTGACGACTATCTCCTTAGTTATTCTATGACCACGACTCCTGTAAAGTCGAAATGTCAGAATTAAAAATTAAAAAGAATAAACGAGTCGTAAATCTGTTTAAAGAGGTTTTTATTTACAAGAAATGTATGTGAAATTTCAGTTAATACCAACAACAACATTTTAATACCAATATTTGTAGTTAAACCCGGAATCAGGTACCGAACATTAGAGATGGCCCTCATTTAGACGTAACTTGAAAACCATTTTATCTTGCCAGCATGTAATGTAGTATAAAGGATCTTCAAACAGGACTATAATGGCTGGCTGTCAAAGCCTTTTCGTTCAGAAATGAATGTACCATTTTCCTGGGTTATCAGTTGCCATGGCGGCTTCAGCGACCTATTTCAGAGGCTGTCACGGCCTGATGTCGCAACTGGGTCAACCATTTATAAATAAATTGAGATTACTTACTCGTTTTATATATATATTTCCGTGTCCACAATTCCAACAGTTACTTTTCCTTAAACAGTACAACTTCACAGTGATATATACATTTTTGTTATCCTATGTATTTCCCTAATATACAGCTTTATATTACGAGTACAGCTCTCTATTAAGTCTAATATTTGCACATTGTAAAATGTGAATTTAGTTCGCCATACACCAAATCAGATGGAGTTGTATATCGCGCTATGGTTTGGGTTTTGTGTTCAATACTAACACCAAAGGTCAAAATAAAAATAAAGATTTCGACGTCCCGATCACACTGGCCAATGCTTTTCCATCGCATCTCATCCTCAGATTTTTTACAAAATTCACATAAAAATTACAAAAGATAACAATAAATTAAACACTAAAAAATAACAAAAATGTTAAATTAATATCAATGGCATTTGGACTTGTCTCATACATGCATTTTTTTATTATAAATAGGTTGGCTCTCGCCTGATGGTAAGCGATGATGCGATCTAGGATGTGACGCGCCTATTCACCTATACCTATGCACTCGTGACTTGAAGACCCCTAAATTGTATGTGTCAGGAAACACAGACTTAGGCAAGGAGATAACCACGTGTCTTAACAAACTTAAAAATAACGGAATGAGCTAACAGTTGATTGGCTCAGGCAAGAACCCGATACCATTATCGATCAACGTAAAAGTCCATCTGCAGTTCAATTTAAATATTCAAATAACGGGAGAGATTTTTATTCACCGATTATTCTATTCCTATTCTTGGAAGTCACGTTTTAATATTATTGTTATAAGCCAGGCGGGTTTAAAAGGCAAATTTTCAATAACTCTCATAAAATACGGAATTTTTTTAGGCAGAGGGAAACTTGTTTGCATTCCCTGGATACACCGTGCGGGTTCCGGGTCAATCGTGTGTGGGGTTTCTGGTTTCACCTCTTTTATTTCTCGAGTCTCTCGAGTATATTAAGAAATTATGAAATATTAAATGTAACACGATCTTTTTTAATCTATGCTTTATTAATAATTCGACGAATGGATGTAATCAATTAAATCAAATAGTATTTTTTACTTAACCTTACTTACTTATGTATTATTAAACTAGCTTCAACCCGCAACTTCGTTCGCGTGGAATAGTTACTTTTTCCTAACGCTTACTTTAACTTTAGGTAGAAGGTGAACATATTTTTAAAACTGCGATATCTCCCAAGATACTCATTGAATTCGAATAATATAAAGGGCAATTTTGTTTTAAATTGCATACTTGTGATGAATTTCGTATTTATATGGATAAGGAGTAATATCATTTTTATAAAAACACCTTTGCAAATAATGCATTGTTTTACAAAAAAATTGGTTAGCATAAAACAGGTTATATTGAGCCAACCTTAAAAGATAGACATATGCTGTCGCAGACTTTTCAGAAATTTTAAAGGGGGACAATGCTGTCATACATGATTTTTGCGAAACTTCAAACGTTTATGCAGCGCACGCAACGGAAGCTATCAAAAGGAAAAAAAACCGATTTTGAAACATTCTTCATTGCTGCTCCGCTACTCTTAGTGTGATAATATATAGCCTATAGCCTTTCTCGATAAATGGGCTATCTAACACTGAAAGAATTTTCCAAATCGGACCAGCAGTTCCTGAGATTAGCGCGTTCAAGCAAACAAACTCTTCAGCTTTAAGATATTAGTATAGGTAATAAATTAAATTAACTCTACCCGGTTGGTCTATATAAAAAGTAAAGACTTGACTTGTTTATAATTATTGGGTCTCTACTAGTTCCCAAATGTACAAGTCTTTAATTGAATAAAATTACTAGTAACAAATTTAGATAACTATTAAAAATAATGTTTAACAAAACAAACATTTTGCTTTCAAATGAAACTAAAAACGCTATTCTCATCTTCTGTTTTGAGTCACGTGTAATATGCGTTTCTTAGGAAATGGAGTCCTTAACTAAAAGTAAACCCCAGAATTATCGAGGCAAAAGACCCTTATCGTTAGGCAGAGAGAGAAATTCCGACTAGATCCCGAAACTTGTGACAGGGAAGCTGTCACGATGCATTTCAACACAAAAACAGGCTACATTTACCGTTCGTTTTGGAAGAAACTTGTTTTTGTATTTTGGTATGAATGATTTTCAGCACATAGAAACATGACATGGCATGTTTCAAACTGAAATATTTTCAAGCATATTCTAATATGGCATCCTTATAGATTATTAGAAATAAAAAAAATGAAATATATTGGAGACCAGTTTTCGATTAGTTTTCTTTTTAATCATAGATGGCGCTTTGCTATTCTGACACACGCTATGGTTTCTTTTTTGTATTATCATTTGGTTATTTGGAATAAAACCTCTTCACTTTTTAAATGAAACTAGTTGTTTTTAAAACCTACACGAACCACATTTGTAGCAGTTCCAGAGCAGTCTTAGGGCAAAACCTTATCCCGATCGTGTTTGTTTTAGGTTCAAATTGTAGTTAACTAAATTTTCCAGAGGTATTTTTCGCAAATTTTTGATATCATTCTTTGTTTCCAAATTATAAACCGTCAAAATCAAGTATTATGATTTTTTTTCACTAATTCGGCCATAACTTTTTTTACTTTTGACTTTCTGGAATAATTCTTTTTGCATCTTATAGCTCTTGTAAATACGCCTCTTTTGAGCCTTTTTGTATATCATATCTTCACAACTCTCTGATATATAAGGGGATCGCACTTTTTCGTAAAATCTGAACCTATACTGAGGCGAACGAAAAGACATTTCTAATGTCAAAACATCAATTTTAATGTTCTGATCAAATATTTTATTAGAATAACCTGCTGCATTTTGGGGTAAAAGTAAATTATAATTACAGTATCAGTAACCATTATTGAGTGTATTTCTTTAAATAAATATGGGCGACTTACGTGGTCGAGTGGCTCGCACACCGGTTTTCATGGTAACGCCACTCCGAGGTCCCGGGTTCGATCCCCGGCCGGGTCAATGTAGAAAACGAACTTTTCTAGATTGGCTCGGGTCTTCGCGTTGTGGTACTATCGTTGTTTCTGAATTCCATAACACATGTGTTATAGCTACTTAACTTGGGTTCAAAATAATGTCTGTGATTTTGTCTTATATTTAAATATATAATTTACTAGGCGATGCAGTCGCTAAGCATTAAGCTACGCTGGCACCATATATTAGAGCGGAGCGTTATACCTAAAAAAAGATTTCTGCGAATTTCAAAATTCGGGCTTCGTCACAATCTGGTCCTAAACCTGTTGATTCGATTCCACACAAAAAATATTAAAATCAGTTAAGAACTCGTAAGGCGTAACAGACACTGCGCCATTGAAGCTGATTCATGGGAGCTTCGCTCGCTCCGCTCCAATTAAGGGTAACAGAGCATACTTTTAAAGAAAAACTTGAAAACAGTAAAATTTTAATCTGATATTTTTTTAAGGATAGCTAATTAGAATTTTGCCCAAAGTTTAACCAACTTTAACGGAAATACAAAAACAAAGAACTAAAACTAAACCAAATTATGCTTAGAAGTTTCCTTTATACATTCAAGATGGCTTCCAGAAAGAATGTCCAACGAAGAATTAAACCATGAGAGATCTTGCTTTCCATCGGTTTTTTGGCCATCTTCTTCACAGACTTCACAAACATAATGTATTTTACAAACGAAACATACTCGTTGTAGGTTAAGACGTGTTTTCCTTTAAATTTCAAGGTAAATACTTTTTGGAAGAGATAACGCGATCTGTATACATAACAATGTAATGTTTCAAGGTCTATAAATTATTTCTTACACTTGTTGTGATTTTATCGCTGAGGCATACTCTATTCAAAGCAAATTGATTTTAAGTTTTTATTTTTATACATAATATACAACGAGTATGATATGTGAAAAAGTAAATTATAGGCACTTTCTTGGTTGCTATTCCTACCTGTCGCAACAAGCGTTTCTCAACATCTTTTATAACGCGCACAGCAAAGGAGTGGAACTCTGTCCCTGCGTCTATATTTCCGAGTACTTATAACCCGTGCGTTTTCAAAGCCAGGGTGAACGGGCACCTTCTGGGCTAGCTTTAAAGTGCTAACCCAGAAGCTTTAAAATTCTATACCTACTTTTTCTGTTGTTTTTTGTTATAATATTGATTGTTTATTTGACAAAATTTTAGCGTAACATTATTGTATACCTTGTAAAAGGTTGAAATATAGTGAGACATTTTTAATTTCACAACAATATTTGTACAATGTTAGATTGTTTAAATATTATATTGGATGCCATTAGTAACTAAAGAATAATCAATTAATTAAATTGTGCTATAATAGGCCATAAACTTAATACGTCATGTTAATCAATAATTATAAGGCTAATTTATATATATTATTATTTTTATTTTACCACACTCCTCAGCAACCACTGGGCTTTGGACGCGAGAAGATGTTGAAAAACGCTTGGTGCGACAGGTAGGAATAGCAACCAAGAAAGGGTGGTAGCTCGCAGTTACTGTTTCAAACTGCTATGGCGAAGGTTGTAGACTCCATTATTGCCAAGCTTGGATAGAAGACGGCAAAGGAAGAAGAACAAGTACGTGGCCTTGTGATGGCTGGCAAAGTGAAATAGCACTAACCTCTCTGACTTAAGGTAAACGTTTAACTGCTAAGTTATTTTATTAATATATTTATGGCGGACTTAATGCCATTAGGCATTATCTACCAGCCAACAAGAAAAATTGGTAAAACAATAAAAATATTTTCTTATTATAATTTAAAGGTTTCCCTTTTTTATGTATATAATTGGGCAATATAATTCTCTACGAATTACACGAAATCACCGTATCAACGTATTTATAATCAGCAGAGATCGAAGTTATTGATATAGGGCCAATGACCTCAAATGTATATGTTAATAAGGACATGCCCACGAGATTGTAATATTATTAAAATCTGAATTAACAGTAAACGATTATAATTTTATTACCTTTAGTGTATTCTGTTAAGGTTGTACATATTAAAGGTTGTTTTCCTGGTCATGTGTAGCATTCTAATGGACACTTAAACGAGTTAATATTTAAATTGTAGTTTTCTTCTGTGCAGATAATTAAGCCGCCTATTTTATATTAATGGTTATAAAGCTTTTTAAATAAATAAATAGATACCGGGAATAAATCCTTATGTTGCGCGGATCTTTAGCGCGAAATAAAATAATAATATTTCTTAAATTCTGCAAAATTAGCCTAGCCCAAAGTAAGCTGTGTAAGCTTGTGTTATCGATACTAGACATACATATATGATACATAGATAATGTTATATTCAAAGAAATATATATGTTGTAGTTAAATTTTATTTTTTGGGGCGGAGCGAACGGAGCGAGCAAAGCGAACGAAGCTTCCATGGATCAGCTTCAATGGCGCAATGTCTGTTACGCCACAAGTTCCCGAGTTCTTAACCGATTTTAATATTTTTTTGTGTGGAATCGAATCAACAGGTTTAGGACCAGACTGTGACGGAGGAGCCAGAATTTAAAAAATTCGCAAAAATTGCCATCGAAACAAAAAAAATGTTTTTCCTTTATTTTTAGGTATTACACTCCGCTCCAATATATGGTGCTAGCGTAGCTTTATGCTTAGCGACTGCATCGCCTAGTATTTTGTAACTTTCAACTTTGATGGAACGATACTAGACCATCGATCGAAAGGGAAATGCCCCTTCTGGGCCCACCGTGGACATCATTAAATAAGAAAATGATTTTGTACATACATTTTGTAATTTAAATTTATTAATTTTACATATATTCAAACAGGCGCCATTAGAATATATTTTGATAAATAAAAGTATTTTTGTCTTGAAATTGTCATGTTATGTAGCAAAATGTTGTGACACGTAAATTACCTTTTAGATATAATTTTACTTTAAATCTTGTTACGATTCGATTGTGACGAAAATACATTCAACTTAAGATTTTGCATAAACAACATAGTGCACAAACCAAATAATAGAAAATAAAAATGAAAATAAAGCTAAGGTTTTAATTATATACAAAAAAGAAAGTAATAAAATAAGTCAATTAAACGATTTCGTGTTTATATATTTTTGGTTTCCTTTCTTGGCAACACTTGTTTGTCAATCAAATGTCAGTAATTCAAAATCATTGTCAGATCTCATGTCACTTATTGCTTACGATCAAGCTGATGTGTTCTGATTTCTATTTCGATTTCATTAACTACGACCTGGCTTCCCTATACGGACTTAATTTTGATCTTTACCGACGACTTGCTCACTATTAACGACGACTGGCTGTGGAATCAAATCACTGCTTCATGACAATACTTTGGTATATTGGTTGGGCTAGATATGAGTCGATTATAATCCCTCCTGCACTGTTTTTGGATGATATGTTGGTCATAGAAGAAAATAGATGTTAAGTTATTTTTTATATACCCTAATGACTATAATTATATAAAATATAATGAAAACGTGTTTCTCCTTATATTTTACACACCACCTCGAGCATAGAACCTAGTGAAATTCCAAATTTGCCTCACAGTATTATATTTCTTACATAAAAATGTTTCAGTTTCTACTCTTTCTAAAATAATGGCGTTCTTTTTAATATTTGATTTATCTGCGAACGTCTCGGTACCTCGGCGTTCAGAGCACTCGCCCGGATAGCGAAAGGTAGTGGGTTCGAATTCTATCTGAGGGCTCGGTGATGTGGTTGTTTTTTATAGACGTATTATTACATCTTATAAATATATATGTTCCAATGGTACCAATGTTCGTATTCATCATATCACATCTGCACCTTCCGACACTTAAACCCATGACCGCTAGTGTGAGAGGCAGGATCGCTATTGTTGCACCGAACTGCCATCATATAACTTAAATAATCAATCAGTTATACCTTGTTTGGATCTATATATATGTGCCTATAATTTATAGATCGTTTTATTGTTCCGTTTACATGTAAACAAGAACATAAAAGTGTCATCGTTATTTTGTATTTATTTGCCATTCACAGTCACTCGCTATGCGTACTCAATCATATCACTAGCAACTTCTAACTATAAATTACAGACAGACAGTAGGTACCTACCTATTGAAGTTCTAGATTTTAGTGGCGCTTGATAAACAAACAATTTTTGAAGCTGTACTTCGCGATGGAGATAAATTTCGATTACGCCGACAAAACTGTTGACTTTGATGTAATCAACGATGTAATGACATCATAACAGCAGTATTATGGTGCCATATATATGTTTATCTACTCTAATACTATAATACAAAGATTCTAAAACTGAAAACAAAATGCTTATGACAAACATTACGTACAGGCCAAAAATAATAAAAAAAAAGTTTCATTACGATACAGGTCTTGTATGGACACCTGTAACATAATATAACTTTTTTATAAACTCCAATTGCAAATAGACGGGTTCGACCAATGCAGGGATGAATATGAGCAGGCCCTCAGGCTCATCACTGGATTGGAGAAGCAACTTTATGAGGCAAATAAACATATAACAAGTTTAGAATCAGAAAAATCAGAAATATATTCCTCGCAGAACCAAAGTCTATTTGATGAATTGGTTGGTAGCGCTCCTGACATGGTTTCTGCTCCATTTAATATCAATCCTGCTACATCAATAGACCTATCAAATGATAAGATTTGTTCCTGCAAAAGTGTAAAGGGATCTATTAAATGCAGTAGAAAGAAGTTGAAAAAATACATTAAAATTAATAAATTTCTTCAGAAAACAAATAAATTGGTTAAGAAACAAAAAAAAACTTTTAACAACTCAAAAAATGCTAAAGAGCGGCTACAATTGATAGAACAGCTGAATGTATGCTCATCCATTATTCAGGAAAATAGAACAATTTATGAATGTAATGTCGAGAGACTAAATAGCAAAATCATTAAATTGCATGAGTCGTTAAATAGTATGACTCGCAACTATGAGGCCTCAAAAAAGGAGATAGGGGAATACATACTGGCCTTACAACATTTAACAAATGTGTCAATTTCAGAGCAGGAAACCAATAATCCATTTAACTCTGAGGCTTCAGGCCTAGCTGCCCCGGAGGAATATATAACCCAGCCAGCATGTGAGCCTTTAATCTCCAGTTACTGTAATGATATGATAGGCACAAGTGAAAATAATTCCTCTACAGATAACAATTGTTATAAAACTGTTATTTACTGTGATGAAATTGGGAAGAATTTAGGCCAATTAATTAGGAACCAATCCCAGGAAAGCATTATTAACTATTGTATGCCAGGATTAACTTTAAATGAAATAATGAAAAAAGCTGTCAAACATAAATACAATCAAAACACTAATTTAATAATTTTAATTGGAAATAGGGGTAATGTAAACAAAGAAAATTTGCTGAAATATTGTAATATACTGGGTACCCTAAATATCAAAAAAATTGTAATGTTTACATTCCCCTATAGCAGCAGTCTGCCACAAGCGGAAAATAATTATAGATATCATTTAAATGTATCATTAACTACTATGGCACATTATAATAGCCAATTTCATATAATTGATATTAATAAATTTATAAAGAAATTTTATATGACAAAGGATAAATACTATCTGCCTACTTATTATAAGAGACAAATAGCTATATCGCTATCTTATTTTTTTAAACAATTAGCCAATAACTTGGCTAGTAAAACTGCTGCTTCTATTGAGCAGTATAATATTGACATTAATTATTCGACTTTGGAATTAGTTCCAAATAATTGTTTATTAAAATCTAAAGATAATATTTTAAATTAATTTATGAGACAATAGAGGAGTCCTCTGGCCCTATAGTGACAAAAGAAAAGTCTTCCTATTTGAATATTGTTCATCAAAATATACAAGGCTTCTCTGGCAAGGATTTAGAATTAAGTCTCTATTTAAATTATGAAAATATTGATGTGTTATGTGTAACTGAGCATTGGCTAAAGAATTACGAATTGATGACTAACATAGATAATTATAAAATTGTAAGCTCGTTTACTAGAAAATCAGCCAAAAGAGGTGGCTCTATGATAATTTTACATGAGTCAATACAATGTAAGGAACGCAAAGATATAGTATCCAAATCAATAGAACGTATTATTGAGATAGCATGTGTGGAACTAGACAAAATAGTTATTGTATGTGTATATAGACCTCCCAAGAGTTCATACCCACAGTTTGAGGCCGCTATGGAGGAAGTACTAAGAATAACTTTCAACAAAAATAAAAAAGTGATTGTATGTGGAGATTTCAATATAAATATTCTTGATTCAACACATCTGTCGGGTGGGTTCCTAAATTTATTTAAATCTTTTAATTTATTTAATGTATTTAATGAACCGACCCGAATTACTCCCACATGCGCCACTTGTTTGGACAATATTTTTTGTAATAATAAAATACTTAAAAAATCAATAATTAACTGTATTAAATCCGACCACAGCGGCCAATTTGCCTCTATTGAGTACCATCACGTTCCTTCGAATCGCGAAATAACTTGTAGACCATTATCTAAACATTGTATAGATAAATTCAGATACAATGTAAGTAACAAACTTGCAACTCTACCGGTCTCCAACTTTGAAACTAATAGTCTTTATAATCATTTGTTTAATATAATTAATAATGAATTTAGCAATATATTTAGACAAAGGGTATTTAAAAAAGATAATGTAAAAAAGAAATTTAGTGATTGGGCTACACCTGGAATTTATAAAAGCAGAAGTAAATTATATGAACTTTATGCTTTAAAATCTACCTCCAGTGATACTAGCTTTATTGAATATGTTAAGAAATATTCTAAAACATTTAAAAAAGTATGTTCTCTTGCTAAATCTATGTACATAGCTAACAAAATTAAGTTATCAGAGAACAAAATAAAGACTACGTGGAATATAATTAATAAAGAAACAGGCAAAAGCAAATCTCAAATACAATCTTTTTCACTAGAAATTAACAAAAATATTGTAAATTCTGACAAAGTTGTTGCTGGTGTTTTTGAGGATTTTTTTTCTAGATTACCATTAGAAACTACAAGTTCCCTACGTTCGTGTCCTAATGTTGCTGCTGCCCTCCTAGAATCGAGTGTTGATAGGTGCAATGTAAAATTTAATTTTACACATATTAATACAGAAGATATTATTAAAGCATTCAAAAGTATTCGTATCAAAAAAACAGAAGATTTATGGGGTATGTCAACTAATAATATTAAATCAATAATTGACATAATTGCGCCTTACTTAGCTTATATTTTTAATAATAGTGTTGACGAGGGGGTATTCCCACGCTTAATGAAACATAGTAAATTAGTTCCCCTTTTCAAATCGGGAGAAAAAAATGATCCCGCTAACTTTCGACCTATATCTATATTACCAGTGTTCAGTAAAATTTTTGAAAAAATTATCTATATGCAGTTATTGGCTCACTTTACCGATACTAAAATTTTTCATAAAAATCAATTCGGTTTTTCTAAAGGTAAAAGTACTACTGATGCTGGAGTTGCACTTATTAAACACATACTTGATGCTTGGGAGGGCAAGCAAGATGTAATTGGCATCTTTTGTGACCTTTCTAAGGCGTTCGATTGCGTTGATTACCGCACGCTATTAGAAAAGTTGGAACATTATGGTGTCTCTGATATGTCAAAAAGCCTAATACAGTCGTATTTGTCAAATAGAATTCATAAAGTTGTCATTAATAAGAGTGAGTCTGCTGGAGCCCCCATAACTATGGGCGTGCCCCAAGGATCAATATTAGGGCCTTTACTTTTTTTGATCTATATTAATGACCTTCCTTACTATGTTAAAAATCTTTGTGAGACAGTACTATTTGCAGATGACACTTCCTTAGTTTTTAAAGTCTCTCGACACGATGATTGCTCTGACGATGTAAATAGTACGCTATCAAAAGTTTTACAATGGTTCACCAGTAACAATTTATCACTAAATTCAAAGAAAACAAAGTGCATACAATTTACGTTACCGAATGTAAGGAGGGTTGACCTACATGTAAAGTTGAATGATGAAGTAGTCGAATTTGTTGAAAAGACAAAATTTCTGGGTATAACATTAGATTCACGACTACAATGGGACCCTCACATTGAGGCCTTGTCAAGTAGACTCAGTTCTGCGGCATATGCTGTAAAAAAAATAAGGCTTTTAACTAATGTTGAAACGGCAAGGTTAATTTATTTTAGTTATTTTCATAGTGTAATGTCTTATGGGTTGTTGTTGTGGGGCTCAGCTGCTAATATTGAAAGCATTTTTGTATTACAGAAAAGAGCTGTCCGTGCAATATACAGCCTTCGGCCTCGGTATTCTCTCAGAGATTTCTTTAAGGAAATTAATATTCTTACTGTGGCGGGACAGTACATTTATGAGAATATAATTTATGTACGAAAACACTACAATACTTTTGTCAAAAATAGCGACGTACATTGCTTTAACACCAGAAATAAGAATAGACTTGCCGTTCCAAGATTTAGACTTCAAAAGACAGGAGGCTCTTTCTTGGGGAAAGGTATAGCACTGTTTAATAAAGTTCCACAAAGTATAGTAGATTTGCCTTATCATAAGTTTAAAATGTATGTTAAAAATAAGCTCATGTCCAAAGGTTATTACAAGGTCAACGACTATTTAATAGATCGCGATGCATGGAAGTAATATGTGTCATTTCAACATGACACTATTTATTGCAGGTTGTAACATACAGCATTAGCATTTTTTAATTTTTTAAAACTAATTTATTACTGGTAGATAAGAGTATGACATGCTCTCTTAATACATTTCTTGGGTGGTGGCATGTGGTGCGGATCGTTACGTTCCCTAAGATATGGTTGAGCGAAGCGATGGCTGTATCATGCGTCATGCTCGTGAACGGGTGCTGCCTTGGGAAATGGGTCTGCTCTAACCTTCAGTATTCAGTATTGGCTAAAACTAAACATAAATCTTGTTGTTTTCTTAAATTTGTCGTTTATTCCCTGTATGTTATTGCAATGTTTAGGGATACTTACTTTAAGTAAGTACAGATACTTGTTGACTTTGTTGTAATCAACGAAACAACGAAATAATGATATCATAACACTATTAGTATTGTCATAACAAAATAATTTTGTTTTTTTTTTTTTTGTGGATTGTATATGGTGACGACGTATTATATTGTAAATGTCGTTACTTCTGTTAAAGCTGACGAGTTTCTTGCGCCCATTCTTCTTGTCAGTTAAAAGACGTCCTGAATGGGTGGTAGGAAAAAATGTTGGACGATTCAAAACTACTTATTTTTAAGTGCATTTGAATAAAGTTATTTTCATTTTCATTTTCATATCATAACGATACACCTATACAACCTCCAGCTGGACCAAGGAGGTTGAACCTCTACTTTAAAAAGGTTTCAATGAACGAGTCCTCGACGACCGACGCAACACGCATGCGCAATTGATGTTTGCACCTTGGCGCCAACATTTGACATTTAAATAAATTTGTTGTTATATTCAGCGTTTTATTTGCAATATTGTTTTACATATTATAGTATGAGAGTAGATAAAGTAGTGTATGACACTGTACATAACTTGGTCTTATAACACTCGTGTGATACTATAAAAAAACTCGCCTACGGCTCGTTTTTTTAAAACACACTCATGTTATAAGAACCCTTATTATGCAACAGTATCATAAACTACTATTAATAGCGCTATTATTGTGATAATAGAATAATATTGATTTATGTGGATTAAGTATGGTGACTATGTAAAATATGGTTTTTTTTTAACGTATAATTTTGTCGGTCAGTTATGACTATCCAGCATAATTTACAAATTCGGGCTCGAAATATTGAAGATATTATCACCATAAAACAAACCGGCCAAGTGCGAGTCGGTTCCGTACAAACTAGCTAAGTAATTAAAAAAAAAAACTACTTACCAGATCTCGTTCAAACCAATTTTCGGTGGAAGTTTGCATGTACATCACATATTTTTTTTAGTTTTATCATTCTCTTATTTTAGAAGTTACAGGGGGGGATAAATATTTTACCACTTTGGAAGTGTCTCTCGCGTAAACTATTCAGTTTAGAAAACAATGATATTAGAAACCTCCATATCATTTTTGAAGATCTATCCATGGATACCCCACACGTATGGGTTTGATGACAATTTTGACGTGACAACGTCTTAAATTAGGTTGCGGCTGGGAGTCACTTATGAAAAAGTGTAACGCTCGGTAACGTTACGATGAGTCACCGAACGAGAGAGAGGCCCGCCGAATGCCTTGCGTCTCTCTCCCACTCAACTATGATCGGTCTGCCGCGCGCATTGTGCAATTTAATTATATTCATATCAATAAATATTCTACCGAGAAAAAGACGTTGTCACGTAAAATCTTCGCCCGTAAAACCGACTTTACAGGCAAAAAAAAAAAAAAAAAAAAAAAAAAAAATGGTTTTTTTTTTTTGTTTCAGTTCTAAGTATGGGGAACCCCCAAAATTTATTGTTTTTTCCTTTTTTATGTGAAAATCTTAATGCGGTTCACAGAATAAATCTACTTACCATTTTTTAACAGTATAGTTCTTATAGTTTCGAAAAAAGTGGCTGTGGCATACGGACAGACAGATAGACAGACACGACGAATGTATAAGGGTTTCGTTTTTTGCCATTAGGCTACGGAACCCTAAAAAAGGTTTAGTATAGGTAACGTTCCAAATAAAAAGGACAACAATTAAAACAAAAACAAGAAGAAAATAAAGTATTAATACCCAAGCGAAGCCTTACTCGTGCAGCGGATAATAACATTATTTTATAAATTAAATTACATTTATAAGTTATAGTAATTTTGTAAATTTTGTAAAAAGGACTTTCTTGCACACGTTCTTGTAAGAAGACATCCTGAATAGACGGTGAAATATGTAGAACTTATTTAAAGTGCATTTTAATAAAGTAATATTTTATTATACTAAGGTAGATATTTTTTCAGCTTTATAAGTTTTTATTTATTTAACAAAATATAGACAATACATTGTTAACCAGCGCATCGGATTTGTCTAGTGTTATATATCTACTAAGAACTAATTAGAAATATATAAGGACGGCTTATGTTTATTAGGTTACTTACTGACTATATGTGAAACATTCACACATTGAATTTTCATATTTAAAGTCAATCAGTCAGTCAAACCTTTCGCAGCGACGGACCTGGGTTCGAGTCCGGGAAGGGGCAGATGTTTGTGTGATGAATACGAACATTTGTACCTTAGCCATGGGTATTTATATATATTTCTATAAATGTTACATGTCTATGTATCATACATGTATGTCTATCCGTTACCTTAATGTCCGTAACACAAGCATTATAATGGTTTCTTTTGGCTAAGCTAATTAACGTGAGTGTAAGAAATATTATTATTAATTATCGACGAAAGACTAGTCAACATTATTACTTTTAAATATTTGATAACCAATTTGAGATTTTGTAAGGTACCACAAACATTTTTTCAATTGTCATTAAACTATATAATAGGTGAATTGAACTTTAAGTCTTCATGTTAACGATAGTTTTTGATTACCCCTTCGAGGTCCGACCTTTGTGAAAGTTCGACCTATAGATCCGTTTCGCTGTGGCGCCATCAATTATTAATAATTCTCTTGTCATTGAATTATTTCCACTTAATTTGGTTTCATTCGTTTTATTCTAAAAAAGCTTTTTGAATGGTATTGAGTTTTAATCATAGCTTTTTTTTCATTTAGAATGGGTTCCCTCTTGATTCCAATCAAGTCCGGGGGCCAAGACAGAATCCACGATGGAATGAGCTAACCCAGAAGACGCCTATTCACCCTGGCATTAAAAACGGACGGGTTATATGTACTCGGAAATGCAGAGGAAGGGAGGGAGTTCCATTCCTTTGCTGTGCGCATTAAGAAAGATGTTGATAAGCGCTTGGTGTGACAAGTAGGAATAGCAACCAAGAAAGGGTGGTAGCCCGCTGTGCGTCTGGATGTCCGTTTTATTTTAGTATCATATTTCTGTAGTATATTTAGAAGGCCATCGATCACAGATAATGGGAAATATATGAGATAAAAACTAATGCAATAAAATTTATTTTCAAAGAAATAAAAGTTTTTAATCAATAAAAACATATACTAAGAAAATATTACTAGAAATCAATTTGTTTCAGGTTTCAGGCGGGAGACGAATTCACACCCTCTCACTGTCCAGGTGAGTATAATAATTATAAAGCTGTATCTTCTTTTTAGATAATAATTGATTCGGCTCACAAGAGCAGTGGACCAGACATCCAAAAGTTGCGTGTTCATATTCCGCCTGAGAATAACTTAGGAGCTGAGTCAATTTTTGTAGTATATTTCTAATAAAATTTATCATATAAGATAGATAAATCATATACGAAATAATGTCATTGACTTCTCGAAGAAGACATGTTGAGCTAATAATATTGTAAATGTCGTTACTTCTGTTGAAGCTGACGAGTTTCTTGCGCCCATTCTTGTTAATTAAGAAACGTCCTAAAAGTTATTTTCATTTAATTTTAATGCTCCTCTTTGAACTTATTACACTTTATTTTAAGTAGATACACAGTTATTCAATTTTTATTTTTATACTATTTAACAAGTAGATCAGCAACTACATTATTAGTCCTTTTTCTCAATTATACATCTTATTATAATCCTTATAATTCTATCATAAACCAGGGCCTGATGTCAGCATGACTTTGTGAATACGCAGATGTTAATTCAAAAATAAAATAAGGGATTGACTGAAATAAATACCTCTAAATTGTTTTTATCAGGAAACAGATTCAGGCAAAGAGTTCCACTTTTTGGCTGTACGTACCACAAAGTTGGCTCCTTGGTGTATCAACTATATAATGGTGGCGCCTTTTTGGAACTCTAGTTGTCCAATGAAAAAATGGGGACGTTATATGGGGAAATTATAGTTAAAATAAATATTCTTAGTTTATTTTGAACTTATGATGTTAAAACTCTTGTGATCGGGTTAATTGTAACAATAATGCATTCGTACAAGCATTCGACTTGTATGAATACATTATTTCAATATCAGATTATTGGAAAGGACAAGGTTGGCTCGTGTTGTGTGATCATTTAGAGCTGTTCTTTCACAACATTTGTTCATTATGGAATAATAATAATATTTTTTACATTCAGACCAATTAGTCTATCCCAAAGTAAGCACTGTAAGGCTTGTGTTATTGATACTAGGGTAACAGTACATACATATATAATACATAAATATGTAATATTCAAAGTATTTGCCCCTTCCCAGTTTCGAACCCAGCACCGTCGGTGCGAAAGGCAGGATCGCTACCGTCGCAACAAACGGTCATTCATAATATATAGCATTTTTTAAATGTCGTCGACTCAAATCTTTGTTTGTTTAAAAACCTTAGATATAGCGTTTTCAACACCTTTTAAATCTGTATCAGGTTATTGCCTTTAGTAAACTTCGATTGAGTTTATCCATCTTTAATAATAAAAGTTTTATATATCATAATTACATTAATAATTGATTCAACAGCAAGACGAGACTTTTACAAATGTTATTACGAAGCAATAAATCTGACATCTTAAATTACAGACAGTGGAAACAGCAGCTGATATTTTGTCCAGCGCCATTATTAGAGTTATGAAACAATATGTACCGTACACTCTTGTAAGACATATTAGTGAATAACTAGCCCGATATAGTGAAATATTTATAATAGTAATGAAAGATAAATTAAAGTAATAATTCTTATATCAATAAATAAACAACAAAAACGCTGTTTTTATTTTACCGCAACGGTGCTGGATTCGAATCCCGCAAGAGACATACTTTTATGTAATAAATACTAGCATTTGTACCTGAGTCATAAGTGCATCTTATATATAAAATTCTCGTGTCACAGTTTTCGTTCCCATACTCCTCCGAAACGGCTTGACCGATTGTCATGAAATTTTGTGAGCGTATTGAGTAGGTCTGAGAATCGGCCAACATCTATTTTTCTTCCCCCTAAATGTAAGGGTTAGTCCACCCCTAAATTTTTTTTAAATATTTTAGACAAAATTTTTAGTTTCTTTTTTTTATGATACAACATATAAAAATACATACAACCCTAAATTTTCACCCCTCTACCATCAACCCCTATTTTTTATTAATTAATTAAAAACTTTTCCTAGAAATAATATACATGGCAAAACAACGTTTGCCGGGTTAGCTAGTATATTTATATATTTCTAATAATGTTATACTGTATGATATGTATCCATAGCACAAGCCTTATAGAGCTTACTTTGGGCTAGGCTAATCTGTGCGAATGTAAGAAATATTATAATTCTTTTTTAACAAATAAAAATGTTTGTATTTTTATGTAAATCACATACAAAGTATAGTATGTTCTTCAACATTTTACACTCCAGCGACTTGAATCTTCCACTTTCTTAGCTACAAACTTTTTGTAAACTTTATAAGGATGGCAGTAGAATCCATTTATGTCAAATAAATAACAACGTAGCTTACTTCAGCAAAAAAAAGTTTGTTGCGATAATTGACTACAATTTTCAACTGAATTGATGTTTAAAAAGGAGTAGCATTTTGACGACCATTACTATAGTAATCTTGTGGAAACCACAAAAAAAGAGAAAAGAGTCAAAATGTCATGATTAAATAAAAAAAATCCATTCAAAAGGATTTTTAATTAAATGAGCTATAGGTGCGGAAATGCAAGACCTAAATAAACTTTATATATTAAATAAATTAAATATACTTCATTACAATTTAATTTGCATACTAGTTTTAAAATATTTACAATGAAAATCAAATTAAATTTATTTATACCTCGTATTGTGTTTGGCAGACTATCTTATCCTTGATATCCTCGACTTATCTTATCCTATGATATGATATCTACATCTATCTTATCCTTGACACTTAAAAGTGGCATAGAGCACCTTCCATAGCAGCATTTTCGGTATTATATGAATTCTTTTACTGTTTTCTTCAACCTGCCTGCGTAGAGAAGGTTCTAAATAAATATGAGACAATATAATATACATTATTCTGAACCCAAGTAAAGTAGCTAAAGCACTTGTGTTATGGAATCCAGAAATAACGACGGTACCACGACATCCAGAGATTTTTTTTATATTGACCCAGTTGGGGATCAAACAAGGGACCTGGGAGTGGCTTTACCATAAAAACTGGTATGCGCGTCGTCAATCGTGGATAAACGCATTTTCATTGAGAGGGTCTCCGTTTATCAGTGGACATCTTCTAGCTGAGATTATAAAGATAGCACTTTGCTCTTTATCTGTATCTACAAAAATCACCGTCACAATGTTTAACGGCGATGAACTCCGAAACAAATCAACCGACTTTGATGATTTTTTTCTTTTCGCTGGATTTGTTGCAACTTAGGACATAGGATAGGTTTCATTTTTTTCCATGACACAGCAACGCGAGGCTGGGACAGCTAGTTATCTATAAAATACATATTTCGTAATAAAAAAAAGCATTCTTAGTTTCGCTCCTTCACATAAACTAATACCTACTATTAAATCTATCAAATACAAAAACACATCCGTCTTTCCAAAAGTGTTACAAATCCACACACATATATTATATATATTATGTACAAAATAAACCACTTTATTATCATTATGGCGTGCCGACTAACGAATGTAACGCAATCATGGTGAAATTAAACGGCACGTAATCGCGCGACGGTGACCGTAATGCACCGCAGCATGCAGGATATCGGATTAATAGTAGTTCTATTGAACTACTCAAAATAAATAAAAAAACAGTGCACTTCGAGAGTGCCGGCAGAAGTAAAAACACAATTATAATATCTATGTTGAATTAACAGAAACATGTGTTGAATTGAATAGCAACACAACTGAAAGCATTCCCTTTTTCTAACTCAAGTTACCCACGATTCCCATACACACACTACTATGAAGAGAAACTGAGCTCTCATTAGCTCCTTTATACTGAAATCTTATACGATTCAATATTTAAATAGCAATCGACAGTGTGTTAGATTGTACATCTTCGGTAAGGCATTGCATGTGTGCATTAAATAGCATACAAAAAAAGGCAATGGTTTTTACCCATCCAAAAAATGACAATATGCCAACTTATATACTCGGTTACGCTAACAGTGTCGCGTGTTCAATGGTTTTTTTTCCATCTTACGAAATGCCGAAAGGACTAAAGAATAAATATTTCACTTGAAAAAATTGAAATCAAAATGCTTTATTTTTTAATAGATACTCAACACTAGTTGATGGTGCTTTTTTAGGTTAAACTATGCCTGTGCTAGGAGACAAAGCTTTGTATAACAACAAGTAGGTATATTATGTTAATAATTAACAATGTTTATTATTTGTAATTATAATTTAACATTTCAAGGTATCGACTCCTTTACAGGAGCCGTGATCACAGAATGAGTGAGGCAATGGTCATCATATATTTTACCTTCCTTCGGAATATTTTAATCGGGCGCGTTCCTAATTGTTAATATTGGCTGCACTTTAGCAATTTTTTAGATTATATGATGATCAAATGCTGCATTTAATACTTTTGTTTAAAACTATTACAGTTACGTCACCTTGCTATAATTTTGTATTCAGTATTATTTAATTTGCATAAAACCACGTCACGCAGAACTAGCATAAATGACGAAACATCAAAAAGACTTCCGCATCGATTTCCCTTAGAAATGTATTAGCTGATGAAATAAAAAAAAATGTTTGGCACCTGTTCAATGATAAATAGTTTTTGGCGAGATGTCAAGTTTTTTTAATATAACTATTCAAAACAAACTATTCGAAATAACTGGTTTAATGAATTATTTTCTAATAACTTTTAATATCCCATAAAACATATACATTTTTGAGTATATTTGGTATTAATTGAAGTTACACTTCTTTTGGCGCATTAGGGCTGAAATTTTCAAGTAACGAAAGTTGCGATGCAATGAAAAAGCGACACCATGAAGTTAGCTATTAGTGAATAGACTAACTTCAAGATATCTCATTTAAAATTTTAACAAAAAGGTATAACTTCTGCCGCGCGTACAGAAGCACCCGCACGATTTTTTAAATATTTCTCATATTGATCGTTTTTGTTGACGCGTGGATAGCATAAGACGCCAAATTCAATTCTCATTTGAAATTAAAATATAATCGGATCAACAACATGAAAACATCTTAATATTGCAATGATGTGACTTAAAGTTTTTCAGTTATCAATGTAAGTTGGTAAATACAAAATTGTTTGTGATAATGCATAATTTGTGTAGTGCAACCTTGCTATCAGAACTTAAGATCAATGGGACCCAAACGAATTACATGATTGACGGTTCAAGAGTGGGACCCTATAGGTTCTGATACATTTGTGAAAATTAATAATAGCCTTGTTTGATAGCCAAGGAGTTTTTTTTCTACATGCAACACTCAAGTAACTTTGAAAAAAGGCCCAAGGGATTTTTATATAAATGAATTCGAAACTGGTACTAGTTGGAATATTAAATTTAATGTTATTTAAGAAAAAGTGTGTTTCAAGAGCAAGCTTTCAACGATCTCATTTCAGAAGTGAGTGCCATCAATCATACGCATACCTGTTGTTTATTTTCGCCTACTAATATTTTTTTGTCGTTGAAAACATATCCTGTTCCTATTGTATGTGAATGCACATCATATATTAATTCATTATTTTGCAATGGAAAATTCGGCCTTTGCAATGTAACTTTTAAATATTTTTTTGGAAAACAAAGGGTAGAATTTATTTATTATACACTAGCTGATGACCACATCTGTGTACGCGGAAGTCTCATAATCCATCCCCGTTTGAAAAATTAAAAAGATCAGCCACAAAACAAACAAATAAAATCAGTCAGTACAGTGCTTAGTGTACATTATACTTTCGGTACTTAAAAAAACAGAAACCTTTGAATTGCGACTGATTCTAATGCGATGCATATACACTACTACGTTTTTTAGATTGATACAATGAATGACCGGAGATCGAACTAAAGATCTTGGAGTGGAGTCACCATAAATACTGGTGTGCTCGACCACAGAGGTCATCTATGAAAAAATATATTTTAATGTATATCCTACAATATTGTTTTAGGTTCAAAAACATTTATTCTAATACAAAAATACATAGTTAAAGCTAACGTTTGCTCTGGCGCAGTTGCAAACGGCACAATAAAGCTTGAATTGAATCTGGTAAGTAATAATCACTTACATTTTGGACATATAATCCGCCAGCGTTTCATATTAAAAATAAATTTTCGTCACTAAATTTACCTTCTCACTTTTTTACTCTGCTGTTGTTAGATAAATATCAGACAGCATCACATTATTTTATTGTAAGTAGGTAAGCCCTTGACCGCTATCTCGCCTGATGTTATACGATGTGATCTAGGATGCCTATTCACTCTTGATTTGAAAACCCCTGACTCGTTTTCTGTTGAATATCAAATCCGGGCCCTCAGATTGGCGTCACCGTTAAAACCATTATGCAAAACACTCGACCGTGCGTCGTCACCATTAAATCCCAGTAATATCACATCTCATGGTCCCCCTACCACAGCAGGGAGTGATCTCGCTACAACTTCACTAATGGTGCTTCTGTGTAACGTAAAATGTTTTTTGTCGTTCTCTATTACAGCACGTACAGAAATCGAGACATTGCACGACACCTCAGTAGACCTTAACTTAAAGAAATAAGTTTCAAAGTAGAATAACAAGCGTGTGCGGAAGGGTTATTTACGCGTCAGCACTAATGATGCGTTAGGAAGTAATGTAAGACATAAAAGCATAATGGTTCTGTGTAAACGTCACTTTAGTTATGAAAATGTTGTAGAGACAGTTTTATGCGGATAATAGGTGCAGACATTTATTCTAGACCTTGTGTAGCAAGTGGAACTCATAGGAGAACCTCGTTTTCGGTATTCCGTTTTACGAAATGAAAATAGGAAATTTTACTGGTTTTCGGCTGGGTTAAACATTTTATAATATAGCCTGGCATTTATTTTTTTAATATGTTATTTAAGAGATACCATAACGTCGTTGCGCGTGAAAGAGTCGCTATGTGTTTTTTTATAAATTTGTTTTAGGTCTGTGAATTATAACACTTAACGTGTATATATGGAACTTTTGAAGTATGAATGTCACATAGCTACATTCGGAAACTCTTTAAATATTTCATTTATTACATAGTTGTTTTTACAGTATGTGCGCATTGAAATAACGATCAATACTGCATAAAAATCCGAAAATAGCTTAAGAACACATAGCGATTTTTGCACGCGCAACGACGATAAATGTCTTTTAGTTATTTTCCCTTAAAAATTATCATTCAGTTTTTTAATGATAAAATAACTTTATGAATATACTTTCTGTGACAATTTATTTTTAAAAATAAAGTTGAAATTGAAGAATATCTTGGCCTACGAACTCCTGGTCTCAGATTATATATTCAATAGTCATTATTTGTTTAACAATTACTTAAATTTTAAAATTGCTGTATTTTTAAATATTTGTTATATGGTTGATACTAAGGCAAAGAGGTCCGTATCACAAAATTGGAACTGAAACGCTTAGTGCGACTCTTTGCTATATCAATTTTTTTTATAGGTTCGCTCTTGATCCCAATCCAGCCCGGGGGCCAAGACAGAATCGACTATGGAACGAGCTAACCCAGAAGGTGTCTATTCACCCTGGAATTGAAAACGGATGGGTTATAAGTACTCGGAAATACAGACGCAGGGAGGGAGTTCGACCTCTTTGCTGCGCGCATTATGAAAGATGTTGAGAAGCCCTTGGTGCGACAATTAGGAATAGCAACCAAGAAAGGGTGGTAGCCTACTGTGCGTCTGACTGTCCGATGGAAAAGGGAGATGGGAGATGGATCGGTATGAGCACATGCAGCTCCTGAGTACACTCTCCAAAGTACACTCTGTAGAAGACCGACGGGCAGGCAACTTTGCAGCGGTGAACTGGTTGCCCGATGAAAAAATGAAAAATTGCAGAACTGGGTTGCATAGAATAAGTTCGTCTGGAAACATGGTAGTTCAGTCCCTGAACTGTTACACGACCACTATTACACAAGCCTATATATGACCATAAATGTAAGACTTTAATAGGGCTGCTTGTATCGCCAGAAGCAATACACGCATTTAGTCGCTTGAAAGCTATTTTCAGTTACAGACGAGTAGTACTGTTATAAAAGCTAGTATTTTGAAATTTATTTATTTATTGTTGCAATTACATGTGTTACGAAGTAATAATAGTAAAACTTAAATAAATTTACACGCAGGGTGTACGGAGAAAGCCTATTTCCGCAATAAAAACACGTTTTTGTGTATCGTCTAAGGCTTTGTTCTGTAATTATAATACATTTTTTTCTACATACATATTGTTTGTAGAAAATCTAATACGCTCCATGTCCCATTTCAAATCAAATTACAGGCGCAATTCCTTTTTAATTCGAGTGAGCGAGTGTTTTAACATATTAGCGAAGCAACATGACATATACTTCTTTAACAGCGCCTGTCGGCTTTAGCGATTATTTCGTTATCTTTTTTTCTTTTCTCTTGTTAAATAGACTCCTTTAGCACTTTTATTAATTTGCACTATTTTAAATGATAAGTAAGCATACTAGTTCTGCTTGTGGAAACTTGTAAATGGCCTTCTTTATTTATTTTATGCTTCTTATGTATGTTTCTGTTATTTTCCCTAAAATTGTTAAATAAATTATTAAACGTGAATTGATTTATATAATAAAATTATTTAACAATTGAATTTACTTAAGTGTAACGAATACTTAAGTACACCAAATAAAATTAACAGTGAAAAACTTATTTTTAAATGTTACCATATGTTTTTTTGGCTACAAGTTTTGGTTTAAAAATAACTACATAATTAATAGAAACCCTAAAGGATATTCAAAATTATAATCATAAAAAATAGGAATCAGCTGTTTGTTAGTGTAATATACTTGTAAAACTTAATTCGATTGGGCCAATAACATATTTTGTTCATTTGTGTTTCAACATTCTCATTAAATATAATAATTAAACCGGGTCCAAACAAAATTCAATGAAAGTTTCACAAAAGATGACACCAATGAATTATATAATTATACTCATACAAATGGATAAATGAGAGAAATATTTTTTGTTAATTATAAGTACAATATAACATTTCTTTAAGTATAAAATTGAATGTTATGTTACCATACCATTGATATTAAGAACATACTTGCTCATTTTTCATCAATTTAAGGTTCATAAGTCATGTTATTAAATAAACAAAAACATAAGTCAGACAACAGAAATATTGGGAATAAAAAAAATCGAAAAAAGTCGCAAATCAGCCTCACCACTGCTGTTTAGAAAGCCCTACGCCGAAAGCTGGCACCGTTTCCTATGGATAGCTATACTTATAGGGTGGCTGAAGAAGCTGCCAAATCTTTTATCTCCAGTAGCTTCGATTAACCTATAATCTCCACACCGAAGGAAACAAAGATGAAGATGTAACTGCTTACTAGGGCTGCATTTCGAACTTTGCGACTTTTTGCAGTTGATAGCTCTGCATGGACTGCATTTCAACTGTATTCCTCCGTGGTGAAGTAGCGCCGGTTTTCATGGTACTGTCACTCCTAGGTACCGAGTTCGATCCCCGGCCGGGTTAATGTAGAAAACGAACTTTTCTATAATGGCTCGTGTCTGGGTGTTGTGGTACCGTCGTTGTTTCAGAATTCCATAACACAAGTGCTTTAGCTACTTAACTTGGGTTCAGAACATTTTCTGTGATGTTATCTAATGTTTATTTATTTATTTATTATTTTTTCCGACTACAAAAATGCAGTTCAGGTGCACACTAAATGCAGTTGATACAACTGCAGTAGAAATACCAACGAAGCACAAGCGGGCAGTTCTATTGCAATAAGGGTGCATTTGGCGTGTAGTTCCAACCCCGTTAATTGTTTATAAAATCACAATCGTTATGAAAGTATTCTATTTCTGATATTTCCAGGCCTTTATTAAACTTCTGTTCACCCGTTTTTCCTAAACAACTCATGTTACACTGCAAGGAAAGACCTCTTGAGGTAACCTGTTACACGACCTGCAAGTTCGTAGAAGAAACATGCGGGATGCAGCAGCGGGTAATTATCCAGGTATAAATGAAGTTAAAGGGCGAGAGAGGAGGATGCAAGTCATCTCTCCTCCGCAGGAGAAGGGTTAGGAGGTGGAATAGGCAGTATGCCCACCGAATGCAGTAGTAACCGGGGTCGCTGCAGTGAACTTCAACATTCAGCGTCATTCCGTACAGTTGCGGGTCTCATTGTAGGTACCTAGACAACATCCGACGGAGAAGGGGTCTGTAGCGGGCTCGGTAAGGTATTAAAAAAAATATTATAGAAGTGGGGGTGAGTTCTACTTCTGTGACGCAAAGTCATAATTATCCGGCTAAAGTGGTAATTCCGAAACATGGACCCACAAAGCTGAAGGATAGCATGAAGGTTAGCTCGTTCCATCGTGCATCCTGTCTTTTACTGACGGTTGAGTCCCACACAACCTCATTGTCAACCCGGTGGGGTATGCGTTAAGCATTTCCCCTCGTCAAAAAAAAGTTTTTAAAGAAGGTAAGACCTACTTCTGTGGCGCGGACACCAATAATTAATTTTACTTCTAGATTTAATTATATTCTCTTGCATAATGTTACTATAAAACTGTTATTCTTTGTTGGAGTATTTAAACTTCCTTTTATGCACTTTTTAATGAGATTATATGTCTTAAAATAGACCAATAAATTAGTTTTGTAGTAAACTGCAAGGCAACGACAAAAACAATTAATGCTCTTTAGAGTATTACTGCTTACGTAATGCTTTTAAGTAAGGAAGTTTATAAAGTTTTATTAGACATGATTAATTACAGTTTTTTACTAAAGGATTGCTTTGCTAGTTTAATGACGACAGTTTGGTGCAACGGTAGCGATCCTGTCTTTCGAGCCGACGGTTCTAGGTACGAGTCAAGTAGTATAATTATATGTGTGATGAATACTTGCATTTTTACCTGAGTATTTACATATTTTTCTATAAATATAACATATTTTTGTATCATATATGTCTAGTATCCATAACACAAGCCTTACAGTGCTTACCTTGGGCTAGGCTAATAAGAAGTGTAAAAATATATATTTAAAAAATATTATTAATAGTTTAATTTCTTAGCCTCTGCTTCTGGTAAGGTCTACGGGAGGAGTCAGGAAGAATAAAATAATAAAAAATAAATAATAGACATAGATTTTTTATACGGTTGTGGTAATTATTAAGTTACCAGAAAATGGTTTATTTTGCAAAAAAATAAGAGTTTCAGCATATGTCATATTATTGTACCAAAGAATCTTATGATTTTATTTGTATCAATTTTATTTTATAATAATATTTCTCACAAAGACATCAATCGGCCTAGCCGGAAGTAAGCACGGTTATATATTGTTATGTTTAATTTATAATTTTTTTTTTTATTTATTTTATTTTTGTTACAATCCAAGTAGTTTTTTACACTTTGTGACTTTTACAAATTAAAAATTTGTCGATTGTCTCAGCTGGAAAATAAAAGGAAGTTCTATTATTACTGTAATATTTTTAATTAATTAAAATTGCAACAAGTTGTTCTATTATTTAATGACGAATATAACTATTTTTACGTCAACATAATTGTATGATTATTATGTATGGATAAAATAACGTAATTTTTTTTTATATTATGAAAAAAATATTTATGTGAAAAGCGATATGTATATATGTATGTAATTTAAAAAAAAATTAAGATTAAAAAAAGTACTAATTATATTGCTTTTGAATTTATGTTTATTGAATAGACTATTTGTACATTACTTGAATTTAATTAGCTTGTTTTGTTTTTCTTCGAGAGTAAACGGCCTGGCCTCTTGAAGGTCTAGAATAACAAAAGACAGTCTGCCATTTGATCTTTATTACGCGAAACATAAAGTTGAAATTAACCACTTTTTAAGGTTAATCAAAAATGTTCAATCTTATTGTCTTAATGATAAAGACGATATTATGAGCTGGTCATACGAAAATTTTATAAACTACGAAGGCTTCGAAGATAATAACAACGCAAGTGGTTCGGAGTTGTGACCCCCAAATATTGAAAAATAAAGTAAAAAACTAAACAAAGAATTCGTTTACGCGATTTTTATTTTTAAATGATCTAATTGTTTGTGAACACTTTAGGGTGAAAACGTTTGGAAAAAAAATCGAATGAATATATGCGATAGTGTTATATCTAAATAAAAGTATAGTATTTTAAAACAGTTTCGGTTAATACAAAACTGAATTATTGAAACCATAGTCTAAATGATTAATATGTGAAATTATTTATCGTTAAAAATATTTCGAGTTAATAAAGAAAAGAGAGCACTTTCAGTTTATAAGTTGCCCCAACTTCGCGGTATTTAAAAATATCTGTTACTCAACATAATATAAACACTAACACACACACACTCAAACACACACACAGACTCACACCCACATACAATCGATATGATTGTTACTGACGTTAAAAGTAACCCTGCGCGTTAAGAATCTTAACACATTGTTTGCAGGTCCCGAGTTAACTCGTCATATCGCTTTTTATACTAATGCGCGGGAAACGAGTTAACTCGTTTTGTTTCGCTAAATGGTGGGGCGATGAAAACTTGTAATCAAGCGCGCCAAACGGGTGACGAACTACGCACTTTCTATTGCCAGCGGTACCCTATGCGTCTACCTTTTGACACAATTAATTTGGGACCGGAGCGATTTGGCGAGAAAATGCCCGCTTACAAAGTGTTAAGCGCTCTCTCATTATCGCTTACATACTTCTTTATTCCAGGCTAATACTTCTTTATGCCAGCTTCGCTAGAATCATATATTGGAGCAGAGCGTAATACTAAAAGAAAATCAATAATGTTTAGTAAATTTTTAAATTTCATAAGAATAAACACTTTAAAAAAGCGCGCGCTTTTTCTTTCGATGGGCAATCCCATAGAGCCACAGGACCAGAGTCCTAAAAATTTTTCTATTTTTTTAGTTGAAATTAAGTTTAATAGAATAATAAAAATACGCGAAGATTTCAATATAGTAATAATATTTTGATTAGTTTCATCTTGGTGGGATTCAAACTATATGCCTCTCTGGCTAACAAGGTTAAACTCTTTAACAAATGGGATAAATTAACCATTTAACCAATAGCCGATCTGGTCTTTAGAAGTTTCTTACATATTCAGCATTGTGTCATTCGGGGTTTTGAAATAATAATATAAAATACCTGCCTATTTTTTGGTGGTGCTTTCTTCTTGCACTGGAACTCCTTCAGCAAAGGAAAGAACGACTAAATCTCAGTCTATCACATGACCTTTTCTCATGAACATTTAGTTTTCAACACATGTTTTCATCTAACAACGTCATCCCAAAAATATAAACAGTAAATTAAAATTGACTGCAACAGCAAATACACGAGGCGTTACACAATACAACATGAAAGGAGCAACAATAAACAATGTTGCGTGATGGACGCAATAAACAGCCGCGTCGCCTGTCTGTCACAATGGCGGGCGTCAGTCGCGGAACATCCACTTGGAACATCGCCTGCTTTAAATTAACCTCGTATCTTCACTGACAACTGTGTGCCCTGACGTTTTCGGGATTTATATTTATATAATGGTTCACCAACAACTTGTGCACAAAGTATTCTTTAAAATGCTTATAGTCTTAAGTCAATTATAGGTAAACACTTCATGCAAGACAGTAAGATTATATTATTCTACTAGGTCGATGCACTCGCTAAGCATATAGTTTCGCTAGCACCATATATTGGATTGGAGCTTAATACTAAAAAAAATATCAATAATGTTTACTTAATTTTAAAATTTCATAATAATGAAAACTTTAAAAAAGCGCACGCTTTTTCTTTCAATGGGCAATTCCATAGAGCCAATGTTTTTTTGGTCACAACTTTTTTATTTTTGCGAATTTCGGAATTCGGGTTTCGTCACGATCTAGTCCTAAATGTGTTGATTCAATTCTTAAACTCGGGAAGTTATGGTGTAACAGACATTGCGTCATTGAAACTGATCCATGGGAGCTCAGTTCCAATAGATAGACTCCCAAAAATATGTCGACTATAACACTAAATGCCATATGTTTAAGCACTGACTTCTGGTTTGATTCAAAAGTAAAAAAGAATTTACAGGTAATTTATGTATGGAGATAACTTTTAGTAACATTATTTTTATGTTACAAGACCCTTAAATGTAAACAGCGACAGTATTTTTGTTAAGTCATCGCTTTTTACCCGATTGCGCCAGAAAGAGAGTATGTATGTATAATTGTTTGGCACGCTCTACGGCCTGAATGATTCGATAGATTCCTGCTTGAGAGGTGTCGTTAGATTCGTATTTACTGTGAGAGTGTCACTGGGTATATCAAAATAATAAAAAACAAAATGGCGGATTTTTGGCGCCATATTCGAATGTTTGGCACGCTCTGCAGCCTGAACGGCTCGATGGATTTTAGCTTCAATCGTGTCGTTATATTCGTATTAATTGTAAAAGTAACTCCGGGTATAAATTTTGAATCAGAACACAACATAAGCTGGGAGTACCTTCATGCGGTAAAGGCAGTAACAATTTAACTGGCTAATACTCCCAAAATTAAATATCAATGCCTTCGGGCTTATGTTGTTGTCATTGTGTGTTGTTACCATTTGATATCCACCTCCTATTTGACACGGTAGCCTACCTGGTAACGCAGGGGAGCAGCCATATAACATACTTATTTGTATTGACAAATAATTTATAAGTAAGTATTACCTCACCTATCTCAAGTAGGTACCTATTATATAGTATTTGTTGAGCTTGACCATCTTGCACTTGATCGATTAATAATAGTTCTATCCCGGAATAAAATAAAAGAACTAAGATTGCTACATTGAAAAAAGAATCTCCTAATAAACGCGAGAAACGTTAAAAAAAACGGAAATTTATAAAAAAAATCCGACTGTGTTTCTTTCCGAAAATAAAGCGCCTAAAGACTGTTAGGTAAGGTCTAAATTGACATTTTTTGTATGTATTTGACGCTTATAAGCACCGCCTTAGCAACTTTGGCGATTCTTAAGCTAAGTGCAAACGGGTATGACGACTTTCTAGTTTTAGGGTTTTTTCACTTCCAAATTACACAGAAACGCAGTCGGGTATTTTAGTTTTTAGGGTTTGGTACCCAAAGGGTAAATTTTGGTACCCTATTACTAAGACTTCAATGTCTGTCCATCCGTCTGTCCACGCGTCTGTCTGTCACCAGGCTGTATCTCAAGAACCGCGATAGCTAGACAGTTGACATTTTCACAAATTATGTATTTTTGTTGCCGCTATAATATCAAATACTAAAAATAAATATCTAATTTGGCTCCCATACAACAAACGTGATTTTTTACTTAACTAAAAGTTTGTACGGAACCCGTCGTGCGCGAGTCCGACTTGCATTTGGCAGGTTTTTTTATTTAAATTACCGTTTTTTATTTTTTATCGTCCGATGTTGTTGTTTGTTACTGTCCCTAATAATATCCATCACAGATGAACCTATTTATAATAGAAATGGCTTAACTTTGATAATAAATTGCTAATAATTCATATGGCATAAGCTCATATGAATTATAAGCAATTTCCATCACAAGGTTTTAAATTTGTGTCACAAATGTAACAGCGTCATGTCAACGTATCGCTACACTAATATACCGTTAGCACAGGCCTATACTTTTTAAACGAGCTGTTACAACGCCCTATTTAAACTCAAAACTTATAAATAGACTGTTTTGGCCTTATTTGTTTGTTTTTAACACGTTCTCATCAACTTCACCAGTATGTTTGTTGGTAACGGAACCTTCTAACGTGGTTTTTATCTACTTCAAAACGTCAGATTAATTTGAAATTTTGCACTCTTATCAGTGACCGATAACAATACAATGATTTAAAATAGGGTTCAACCGAGAAATTTCGGGAAATACTTCAAAATACGAAGAACTGAAAAATTATAATGACAAGTATTAGGAAAAAAATCCCTCTTACATAGTATATTAAAAATAAAAAACAGGTTTTTATGATAAACCGAACTAAAAAGTAAAAAATAAATTTCAATATAACTAATTAAGTGATTATCGATAAAGTAAATGTCATTGTAAGAAAAGCGTGGGGTGCTTTTTACGACATTCTTCTTACACTAACTCTGCATTTCAAAATAAAAATAGGTATTTCGGTAATAAATGAATAAATTAATTAAAAACACAACAATCTATATCGAGCACCTGACATTTGTCTTTACAATGACATTAATTTTCTCGTTAATCAATTGTGTATATTCTCATTATTTTTTTACTTATTTTATTCGGTTAATCATAACGATTGTTTTTTTGGTTTATTTTTAGTGTACTCGTAATTTATTAAATCTGTAACGTACGAATCTGTAACGGCACAAGCCCATACTATCCTTAAAGAGCTCTTACAAAGATTTTAAGTGTGTACAACATACTATTTAAACCTTAAATACGACTGCTGTGACCTTTTCTCTTATATTATATTTATAAGCTTTGGATATACATATATATCTTTATATAAAAATATTCCCTGTCAGAGTGTTTGCCCGCGATGAACTCCGAATCTACTCAACCGATTTTGATGATGTTTTTTTACTTGGGACGTAGGGTTTATTTTAATTTCTAATAAAAAAATATTGATAATTAAAATAAACGAGTCACAGCAACGCGTAGCCGGGTCAGATAGTATATATTTTTTGGTAACAAACAGTATTTTTTTACTCAAGTACTTATTTTATAATTACTAGCTACAACAGACCTTTAGTGCCGATGAGTATTGGACAAATTATTTAAACAGTTGCATGAATATGATTTAATGTAATTTAAGCTCATTTCATTTCGATACAATATCTATTATGTAGCAAGTTTGGTACATATTGAACATTTGAAATTACATAACGAGTTACTGGAAATATCAATATCTGAGTTCAAACTTTAAATTTCTATTGTAGATATCATAAGTCATAAGGTCTCAGTAACCACTGGTTGATGGTGTAGGTTTCACAATTACTTTATGATTAAGCTCAAGAATGGAACTCTTTACCTGAGTCTCTGTTTCCTGATAAACACTACATTTAGGGGTCTTCAAGTCGCAAGTGAATAGGTATCTTCTAGATCCTAGATCGCATCATCGCTTACCATGAAGCGAGATAACGGTCAAGCGCTTACCTATTTACTATAAAAAGCATCATATAATAAATTAAATCGGTCATAATCATAATAAATTATAAAAGCGACACTAATTTAAATAAACTTATTTAAATTTACAAATAATAAATATGTATTTTACTATCTTTGGAAGTGTTTCCGACTAATTAATTTTCCCTAATTCAGTTTCCAGCTACCAACACACGTTGTCATTATAAGGTAACGTGCCCCCCCAGCCACCCCCCTTTCTCGAAACATTATGCAAACTGACGACTTTCATGCGATATTGTTGTGCGCTTGATTGGTATAATTAAAGTCAAAAGTGGAAGCGTCCCAGCTGGCGCCAACCCGCTTTCTAATATCGACGACTGGTACAGACGCGATGAAAACTCAAAGCCTACTAATATTATAAATGTGAAAGTTGTTGTATGTTTTCGGAAAAATGTTAGGTACTTCTGGGATTATTAAAAAGAGTCCTGTAGGATCTAATTGAATTTTTCTAAAGTCAATGCAGACGAAGTTGTGGGTATAGCTTGTTGTTCGATTAATAAATTATTGTTTATTTTAATAAAATTGCTTTCGTCGATTAATTTGGTAGATATATTAAAGTGGGAATCAAATAAGAAAAATAAAAGGGAGTAAAGTGTTTTTTAATACTCTTATTTCTACAGTGTTTTATGGTGGGAGGAGTAGGAGAAAAAAAATACGTTTCAGTTACTTTTTGAAGAAGGATGAGTTTTGTGGGTTGTATTGACTAATCAGGGTCATGTGCATGTTATATATAATAGTTATGTATCGATAAATATTTAATAGAATAAAAGCTGTCACATTCGCTACCAAAGTATTAACACTTAATCGGGCATATTATAAAAGTGAGCCTTTTATAAGTTAACTAATGTCTTACTAACAGTAACAAGAATTAAAACAATGAGAATAAATGATTACCCTACTAATAACCCAGTGTTAGTAGTCCCTGGTTCGTCGTTTACTTTAATATCTACAACTCAAGTCCCCAAATGCCTAATTTCAGATGGGCTAATTGGTGTGAATGTAAAAATTTCTTTTATTGCAATATAAGGAAGTACTAAACAAAATAAAATTAGAGAACAAACTATTAATATATTGTATTATTAAACATTTTGATTACTTTTCTAAATAATAATATATTTTGACGACTCGTTTGGTGCAACGGTAGAGACCCAGCTTTTTGTACCGACAGTCGTGAATTGAAGTGCCGAAAGGGACAGATGTTTGTGTGACGAATACAAGCATTTATACCCGAGTCATGGGTATTTGTACATATTTGAAAATTACATATCTATAATTGGAATATGTTTGTCTTTCCGTTACCCTAGTATCCATAATACAAGCTTTACAGTGCTAACTTTGAGCTAGGCTAATTGATGTGAATATAAAAAATATTAATATTCGTTTTATCATATATATACAGTTAAATGTACGTTTATAAACTTCAGCATTGTCGTTAGAAAGGGTCGATTTGAGGCGATCGTCTCAATATCCACGTAAGGCTTAACAAATGGCGACACATGACTACTCAGAGGAGTATTAATTACGAGGCTGGTCTCACTGAACAATCGCTCCAACTTGAATCGTTCGTTTCAAAGTTAAGGAGGCAATCTTTACTATTGAAAGTGAAACTCATTTTATTTTGATGTCAAACAATCCTAATAACAGCCCTACAGTACTTACTTTGGGCGAAAGCAATAATTTTTTTAACTTTTTTACGCACGTTTGACGTGAGGAGTAAGTTGGTGAATGCGTTACGAGACCGTTACGAAACGTGTAATCGGGCGAGGCGAACGAAGGTTGAGAGGGAGATATAAGTTAGTGAAGATACAAAGAGAGAGAGTTACGTTTCGTATATCTAATATATATAGATGGAGCTAAAGAAGTTTTGCTTCAGTTGTGTTCACTAAAACACACTCGTTTTTTTAAATTCTAATTTACATATTCTTAATGAGTATAATAAAACACTTTTGTGTGCGCCTGTCTACGCCATTCAGCGCGCTTGGTAACAGAGTTCCGTTCAAACATACTCGCGACTAGTTTGTGGTTCAGATGCAGTTAGATAACTGACTGAATGTCGCCCCGCGCGGCACTTATGACACTATACAACCTATTAACTCCAAGAAATAAAGAGAAAGAAAAAGAAACAAGTAAAAATAGTGATAAACAGGAATAAGGATAGATAAAGAAATAAAAAATACACAAATAACGCTTCTCAAAATATTTCATAATGCACACAGCAAGGGAAAGGAACTTCCTCCCTACGTCTGTATTTCTGAGTACTTGTAACCCGTCCGTTTTTAAAGGGTGAATTGGCACCTTCTGAGTTAGCTCAGTCTATCATGGATCCTGTCTTTGCTAACGGGTTTAACTGTGGTCAAGAGTGAACCTATTGAAAATAAATAAAGAAGTAGACTTTAATATTAGTATGAGAAGAGATAATGATATTAATAATATTAATAGGAAATGTAATGTAAAGTTAAAAAAAATGTGGGACAATGTACTAGTAGAAATAAACAAAGTAATAATAAAAAGAAGTTAATGGATGACTCCAGTAAATAATGTCGACGATAGTAATAGTTAAATAAATATGACAGACCATATTCAATGTCTAGAAAAGTTTATAATAAATTACCAGAATATTTAAAAGCTGAGACCATTATAAATAAATTTGCAAATACTTTTAAAAGGCTCTAAATTGAATGAAGACGCCCCTCTCTCTTCTTGTAACTATGGCTATCAAGGTACATGCGATTGTTTAGAGCTTAGAAGAAATGTATTTAGACTCTTATCTATATCGCATAGAAAACACCAAGAACAATGAAAATGTATTAGCATTTAAGAAATTTGTAAGATGCAAATAAAAAAGAAATATGGCAAATAGACGACCGTTTTGTGCAACGGTAGCGATCCTGCCTTTCGCACCGACGGTCTTAGGCTCGAATCCCAGAAAGGGCAGATGTTTATGTGATGAATACAAGCATTTGTTCCCAAGTCATTGGTATTTATATATATTTCTATATATACTTCAAAAATCTACGTATGTATGTTTATCTGTTACCCTAGAATCCATTACACAAGCCTTATAGTGCTAACTTTGGGCTGATTGGTGTGAATTTAAGAAATATTATAATTATAAAAAAGAGTAAGGCATATATATCAAAGCATATAATAATAAAAAACAGCCGTGAGCAGTTGAAAAAATCTCATTAACTTCGCTATACATGTCACTTATTACATTAACATTTGATGAGGAAGAAAGTTGTTGATAACATAAACATACATTGTATTTAATAATACATTTTCTAATGGTTCAATTAACCTTCGCCATTGGGTAGCATTTCACTTATGATGCGGAGGTTAATAACGGGCACCCAAAAATATATTATCTCTTTTTTTTGGCTTGGGAATAGCGTTGATTCTCGCTGCATTAGTAATAGTTAGCAGTGATGGATTATTATATTTGTTTATATGTACGGAACGGAGAATTCGGAATGGCATTTAGTTACTTTTTTGGGTTAGAACTAGCGGCCCGTCCCGGCTTCGCACGGGTGGACAAAATTCTTTAAATTTTTTCTATTATTAAATATATTTCTGTTAGCGCCACGTAGCGTCCGGTAGACGAACTACTTGCGGTTAACGCGTTGCTATGGTAACGCATATACAATGGATAAAGAGCGGACAGACAAACAACAAATTTGTGATCTTAGATTATAGTTTAAGAATATGCTAAGTTATTACCATTCATACGGAACTCTCTGTCTTGTCCGGTTTTTTTAATTTATCATTTTGCAATGTTCGTATGTTGTCCACTTTGAAATTTGCTAACCATTTTTCGACAACGTTGTTATGCTGAGTGAGCTGAAAGTAGGCATACTTATGCAAGTCCGGTAACCGTTTGATTACATTTATGCAACAATACAGATTATGGCAAAAATTATTTCGCTAATCTAAAACTAACTAAAACTTTACATGAAAAATAATTTAATATCTATATAGCTTAATATAAAAAGATGAAATGTAATAAAAGAAAACTAAATTAATACGAGTAACATAAACTTTTATAAATGCTTGTTTCGTTCAGCGGAACAGGAAAAAATATAATTTAGTTTTATATTTCGGTATCAGATAGTCTATTGCAATTATTATGATATATATATACTTTTAAAATAGACTTCTAGTAACCTAATTAACTCACACAATTTATTGTGTAGGTACCGATTTTAATCGGTGCATTTTTGTGACGAAAAAACATCAGTGATTAATAAACAACTGATTTAACATAATATATCCTAATAACTTCTTCAAATAATGTGTTATTAAGTATAGAAATCGTTTATTTTTGTGACTTTATTTTATTATTTTTTTTGCACGTATAACCTACTCATCTCCAATTTCCAAATGATTTTGTAAATATATAAATTTTACTTAATTTCGTCTTATTAAAGTCTCAAAATAGCTTGAAAAAGGTATTATTTAGCTTAATTAGATAATATAGTAATTTAAAAAAATATTTCCATTACTCTACTTTTTTATCTCTTATTAATGAATTTGGTCTGAAATAGATGCTGAAATCAATCTATGTTCAGGCTCCCCGATCAAATTCAGAATCAATTAATCTTATAGGCCCACACTCTGCTTGCGTGTTGGGTAATTGGCTAAGTTCAACTAAACTTCTCATAAATTAAAAACCATGGCAGGTAGAGACAATTTCTCTTTATCTACGACATGGGCGGCAGGTGGTCCACGGCGATTAACGTGATAAACGATCACCGTAACTTATGAACCGGCTCAAACGCGACTGCCAAAAGTGTTTTGTGTGGTAGAAGTGCTTCACGGTCCGGTTACTCCGAATCGGATGGTATAATCCACACATCTCTTCTCTACTTCATTATAATTAATACTTGCTGACCCGGCCACGCGTTGCAGTGTTATAAATCAAAATGAAACCTATCCTATGTTCTCAGTTGGAACAAATTTAGAAAAATGAAAAAAAAATCATCAAAATCAGTTGAGTAGTTTCGGAGTTCATCGCAGTCAAACACTGTGACACGTAATTTCTTTATATACTATTTTTTTTATTTTAAATGGATTTGCTCCTAAACCCAATCAAGCCCGGGGGCCAAGACAGGGTCCATAATGGAACGAGTTAACCCAGAAGGTGCCTATTCACCCTGGCTTCAAAAGATAGACGGGTTATAAGTACTCGGAAATACAGACGTAGGGAGGGAGTTTCACTCCTTTGCTGTGCGCATTATAAGAGAAGTTGAAAAGCACTTGTGGTACAGCAACCAAGAAAGGGTGGTAGCCCGCAGTGCGTCTGGATGTCCAATGGAAGAAGGGTGATGGCGGTATGAGCTTATGCAGCTCCAGAGCACACTCTCCAAAATACAATCTGTAGAAGACCGACAGACAAGCAACTTTGCGCTGGTGAGCTAAGGTGTAAAGATTGCTCTTCGCCAATTCGCTGTCATTAACAAGCCTCTTAGCTCTGCGCTGAATCGCGTCCAGTGCAGCAAGTATTTTGCTGAGCCGTCCCAGTGGTAGGTGCAATATTCCATACAAGATCGGACTTTAGTTGAATCTTTATTTCTTCTTCCACATATATATATTTGTGATAAAGACATTTAATCAGCTTAGTCTAAGATACATTTGTAAGTGGATAGTCTATGTGAGAGGCTGACTTCTATGCTAGGAGACCTGTTTGACAGATAACCAGTCTCCTCACAACCGGACACGATGGAGCAAGGAAACTGGCTTTTTTATAATGCCTCGTAAATATTAAGATGGGCAGTGTGCGATAAAGATCCATGTTATTTTTGAGAATTCTATTACAATTTTAAAAAGAGCAGAAAATCTAGCTCGAAGTACCATGTGGAAAGAGCAGAAAATTGTTGTCCTATTCCTAAAAGGAATGGGATACTGTAAGTGCCCGATTTAACTGAAATGATTAAACACAATGTTATTGGCACAGTCTAATGTAGGTACGATGATGCGAACGTTGAGATATTATAACAAAAACAAAGCAAAATGTAAGATTTTTTTGTACTAAATAGGTCAGCGATTGGTATTACCAACTATATTTATCAATCAAACCATAAATGGTGATAGATGTTAATTTAACAACAACAGATTGTATTTACTGATACTCTGACTTTTAACGTTTTCTTCTTAATGAAAATTGAATTTATTTTTTTCATTTGACATGAAATTTTAATTATAATTCTTTAGCGTACAAAAAATTTTTGAAGAGTGGATTAGAAACCGATCAAAATTTCAAATATCAATTTTAAATTGATATTTGAAATTTTTAAGACATATTAAAATTCAGGTTTGAATATTATATTTTTCATAAAATCTGCTAGGCAAACGTTTTGTGTGAAGTGGTGCGATTGGCGATTGGTGTTAGGCTATATTAATTTATTGATTGTACCATATTATTCACAACATTATTAATAATGTGCACAGCAAAGGAGTGGAACTCCCTTCTTGTTTTTGTATTTCCGAGTACTTATAACCCGTCCGTTTTTAAAGCCAGCTTGAATAGCCACCTTCTGGGTTAGTTCGTTCTATGATGGATCCTGTCTTGGCCTCCGTGTTTGATTGGGATCAAGAGCGAACCCATTTAAAAGAAAAAAAGAAAAGAAATCATTTGTTTTGATTCTGGTGGGTTACTAACCGACCTTTTCATATCTCAGAGTTGTTATAGAGGCGATATCAACCTTCAATTTGATTAAGAAATATTTTTTATCACGTATTGTCTCATACAATAAGCGAATTTCCCAACAAAAGTGCGAAGCAAACATTGAGAAAGGGTCAATAACTCCCACACCGGACCTATCAGCACACAACTGTGATGCAATCGAGATGCATTACGTCATCGAGCAAAACAATATTCTCGAAATTACGACAGTTCACTAATGAGCTCCCCGAATTATCCGTTCATATAGTTTTTCCTATTGGGATAGGTTCTAAACATGCGGGTCAATGACTTAACACAAACACACCTAACATCAACAACAACCTTTTTAATACACCCGCAATTTAACCTAGAATTCTTACCGCGAATACATAAGATCTATAATCCCAATTGTCATTCTAACGGAACGGCAAAGCTAAGTTTGTAGCTTCTATAATCGAATACAGATTTCGCTTGTGAGCGTTCCGTTGTACGCAGCAATAGAGTTGTGCAATGATTTCGAAATGTTCTTTCGAAAACTTTAATAAGTGGTATCGGGATCTGTCGATGATTTGTTTGGCGATTGCGCGCTAAAGGTCAGGTTAATGTGAGCGCAATATTATGTATTAAATTAGATTGCTTCGTGTCTAAGTGTATTTTCATTGTGGTCCTGTATATCATTACATCGACATTTTAATTAGAGTTGTTTAGCATTAACTATTCTAATCGGATGGCGTTTTAAGTGGGAGAGAGAACTAGGAGAATACATTCTGAGGATATATTTTACAGCACATTTTTATATACTAAAATGATTCTTAGAATTTTTGGAGACAACTTTTAAAAACAATAACAACTCTGAGATGGGAAAACGTTGGTTAGTAACCCACCTGAAAAAATCAAATGATTCTTTATCTTTTTATTTTAAATGGGTTCGCTTTTGATCCCAATCAAGCCCGGGGGCCAAAATGGGATCCTCGATGGAAGTTAGTTAGTTCAAAAGCAACATCATCTAACACCATTGAAATTCTCTATTCAATGGTGTTAGATGATGTTGCTTTTATAACCCAATTAGCTAAAGCACCTGTGTTATGGAAATCAGAAACAGAGACAGTATCACAATATCTAAATCAGAATCAATATAAATAAAACGACTTTAAAATATGGGTATTACTTTAATACTATTGTCTGTAGTAAAACACAAGAAAAAAATAAAAATGGAAAAAAAATCTGGTAAGATTTGCTAAGATCTGGTAAGACAGCTACGTCTTTTCTAAAGCATGCGTTGGAACCTTACCTGCGGATTAAATTTAAATATTATAAACTTATATCGATAAATGAAACTATTGTGTACATCACTAGTAGTAGGACACTGCACTCACTCACACAAACGCAGCTCTCGGTTAGCAACAGAGTGAAGGCAGCAAGATAGATTGCACGCACCACTACCAAGAAACAGTATACACGTCAACCACGTACTTGTCGGTATAAACGACATCCAATACCGCTTGCCCACTAAACATCTAATTTCAAACACCTTACGAACCAGCAATGTAAAATAAACTAGTAAAACATCGCAAAGGTTTTTAGAGGTGGGTAGGTAGATCGCATCCATTTCTAGGTTATTTTGCAGTACCTACGTGAAGCTTAGCAAAAACATAGCCCCATATATCTTAAGTGACGGATGCATTTGGATTGTGGGACCAAGATGCATTTGTTACTAGATATCGGTATGAAAAAAAAATGTTACTAAGAACTGTATGATTTCTTTATTTTCCCACAACTGGGATACTGGTGTGACTTATAGGAGAAGTAAAATAAAAACTATGCAGGCCTAGTAAGAAATGGGTATAAATTGCTTCTAACAAAGCGTTAAGTGATTTTAATTATTATGGTTTTTATATAGATAATAAATGGTCGTCCATCCAATGATTAGCCTTTGAGATACTTGCTTATCATCTGTTATCGTACACCAAACACCATCGAATTTGACTAGGTACTAACTTTTTATAAGTAATAATAATAAATATTAGATAACTACACAAGCATTGTTTTGATGAAAGATGTTGAGAAGCGCTCGGTGCGACAGGTAGGAATAGCAACCAAGAAATGTGGTAGTCCACAGTACGCTTGGATATCCGATGAAAGAAGGGAGATAGCGGTATGAGCAGTATGTATCTCCTAAGCATTCGCCAAAGTACATTCTGTAGAAGACCGACAGACAGGCAACTTTACAGCACTGAGCTAAGGTGTGAAGCTTGCTCTTCACCAATTTCCTGTCACTAATGAGCCTCTCCGCTTTGCTCTGAATATATTTCTATCAATGTTACATATCTATGTACTATATGTATGTGTATCCTTTAGCTAGCCCTAGCATCCATAGCATAAGCCTTATAGTGCTTACTTTGGGCAGGGTTAGTCGTGTTAATTAAACAATATTATTGTGTTATTAATATGATTTTAGGTCGTCAGTGGTTTTAATCTTTGAATACAGCACTTGTTGAAATTAAGATTTTCTTTGTTTCGCATGCTTTATTCAGATGGTTACGCAACCATGAATAATTTATTTCTCGCCGTAGAAAGTGGGTTCGAATAATAATCTGTTGACAAAGATATTGTTGTCAACCCAATGTTTAATATCTAGTCAGTAAAATTATGTATACTTTGTATTACTTTAATTTTAAAACACCTAAAGTTTTCTCCCTTTTTTTTAGGAAATTATTTTATTGACATAATGTATATTGATAAGTAAACATACCAACTTATTTGAAAAGAAAATTATTTTGATGTTATTGTAGTTGAGTTACGGGCCTTTCTGTTTATTTGTTAATATTACTTTTTATAGTAAATGGGCAGGCGAGATAGTGGTCACCACTATCTCGTCTGATGGTAAGCGCCGATGCGATTTAGGATGTGACGCGCTTGCCTAAAGATACCACTTCGTGACTTGAAGACACAGACTCAGGCAAAGAGTTCCATTCCTTAGCGATACGCATCACAAAATGGGATTTAAGATATAATATAAGTATACCATACGTTACCTTAATATCCAAAACCTAGCTTTATATGAGCTAGGCTAATTGGTGTGAATGTAAAACATATCAAGTTACTATTAATGTTTAGCAATTAAAATCCTTTGTTTGGAATCCCATATGTTTTTATTGTAAATACTTAATGTATTTATAGCTGTGTCCATTTTTTTTATTTATTTATTTATTTTATAATTATTTTATTTTATATTTATTTTATAAAAATATTAGATGATATCGACTCGGCTCACAAGTGAATGAATCCCGCCTGAGAACTCACTTGTGAGCCCAGTCGATATCACCTAGTATTGTTCTATTAAAATTATTTATATTATAAGATAGCATTCTAGTCGGGTCTAGTTATTAAACTAACTCAGTTAATAAGTGAATGACATAACTTAGAGGTGTTTATAATGTATGCCATGAATGACGCCGTTAGCTAACCGGTACATGAAGCTCGTTAGCCATTTCAAAAAATAGCTTACGGAGAAGAGATTAGACAAGGTAATGTCACGGTGGCTCAGCGGTACCACTTTCTCGGTTATCGAGGTCGCCAGTTCGTACCCGTTCGTACGCAATACTGGCAGATCTTAGTTCGTTTTTATTTAATTTTTTAACGAATTTAAATTATTGCAGTCATTTACAATTATGAGAGGATTAATCGTAATAACAACTTCTTGAATTACAGAATGATATACCTACTGTTAAGGATTTATTAAGAACGAAGAAATATTAATTTTTCTGTTATTGATAACAATTAAACGGGTTTTATCCCTGATACAAAATTGATTTTATGATATATAGAATAATATATAATGACAATTTTTTTTGATAAACACAGAATAATATATATTCACAAATAAAACACAATATAATTCACTAAAAATTATTCATTCCAAATAAATAAATCAATTTTAAATAACATATTCTTAGATTTACCCCAATTAGCCTAGCCTGTGTTAAAAGAATATATTAGTTTAATACTAGCTGACCCGGTAACGCGTTGCTATGGTAACGCGTATACAATGGAAAAAGAGCGGACAGACAAACACAGACAAAAAAACAACAAATTTGTGTTCTTAGATTAAAGACTAGCGGCTCGTCCCGGCTTCTTTAATTTTTTTCTATTATTAAATATTTTTCCGTTAGCGCCATCTAGCGTCCGGTAGACGAACTACTTGCGGTTAACGCGTTGCTATGGTAACGTTATATGATACAATGGAAAATGAGCGGGGAAAAGAGCGGACAGACAAACTCACAAACCACTGTGATCTTAGATTATAGATTTTGATATTTATAGAAAAATATAAATACTCATGACTCAGATGTAAATGTTTCGTATTGGTCACACAATCACCTGCCCCTTGCGGGACCCGAACCAGGGGTGCGAAAAACAGGATAACAAAACTGTTGCACCTAACGGTCATTAAATACAACAATAGTTTTAATTTAATTTGTATTTTTACACTAATTTCATCATATAATTTTTTCTTAATCGATCAATCAATTGAATAGATAATCGGTTATAGCACTTAATTGTATATTATAATTATTGTTGATAACGAAATTATTACAAGGTAAAATTTTACAGTTTTTAGATGTCAGACAATTAATAGCTTGATTATTTTGTTGAAATTATGGGGTCTAAGAAACCACATAACGTCCAACTTAAGGCCAAAGACATCTTCAATTTTAGGTAATATTTATCCAGGGAACTTTGTACGTAGATATGATGTAGAAACTGTAGTTGCGCGGTGTACGTTCCTATACTAATGCGCTTTCTTAGCGTCAGCGCCATCTATGTTACGATGTGTGCATGTTGTTGCTTCATGTAACAAACATGTTCCCTCTTTCTTCTATTGCGACACTTCATTGGTGCCATAATTAGAATTACGTTTTATAAAATACTGGGTGTTTATTGGATCCATTGGACCATCCCATGGATCAGCTTCTAAGACGAAATGTATGTGACGGCATAACTTTATGACTTCTCAGGCGATTTTCGTATTTTGACTTGATAACGTCTTATAAATCGATGAACGCCGGCTGTACGCACGAAAAAGTGTAACGTTCCGCCTGAGCCGAGTGTGCAAGCGAGAGCGCGGAACAAACGATAGAGAGGCACGATCGGCCTAAGCGTTCGACTTGTGGCGCATCTATCTTTATTCCACTTCATGAAGTGAAAAGTTAATGTCGTTTCCATTGTTTATTACAAACATAAACATAAAAACATTTTTTTTATTTGGTTCTAAGACAGGACTTTAATATACAACACAAAGATTGAGAACTAAAGAGATGAAGAAGAGATGACTGAAGAAGATATTACAAAAACTAAATGTTGATTTATCAAAAAAAAAAATTAATTAACTCCTTCTTTGTATTATACAAAATATTAATAATTCAATGATAATAATTCAATTTAATTCATAAAAGTATGCAATTTTTCATCAATGTTTTCTTATGACGCTATCACGTCAAATTATCGTCCGTAAACTGCATTTACAGACAATCAATTTTTTTTGATATGAATCGTGTTGGTTCGGTTCATATTTATTATTCTAAGAGGTTTAAAACGAGATCGTGACTGATTTTGAAATTCGTAAAATTGAATAGTTACAATCAAACATCATTTGCTCTATGGGATTTCCCATTGAAACAAAAAGCGCGCGCTTTTTGAAAGTTCACTTTTATGGATTTTTTTTTTTTTTTACTATCACGCTCCTCTCTAATATATTATGGTGCTAGCGAAGCTTAATGCTTAGCGACTGCACCGATCTAGTTAATAACTAATTTGAATATAGAAAATAAGTTATTATATCAATTATATCAGAGATATTTGTTTAATAAAGTGTGTCATGTAAAATACATATTATTTAGTTCTTCACTCTTTTGTCTGTGAACTGAAATGAAACAGTTTTTATAGCATACTGAAACACGAGAGTGCCTACGAAAGATTTGAATAACCTATTAAAAGACAGATAGGCTTGGCATGTTTAAATATATAAGTTCATATATTTTCAATTAATTTGTTTCCTTTGGTTTTTGTTTTATTGCATTGATCTGCTTGTTCTTATACACTGACCAACTGATATAGAATGTCGCAAGGCATTAAGTCCACCTTATGCTGTTTTTGCTGCGATAAATAAAAACAATATTATACAGCTGTTTCTTTTTTAGCGATTGTTTGACACTGGTAAAACATTTGATGTTTCAGGTAGTACGTAAAATATATAAGAGATGGCGCTCAAGAAACATTTGGAGAAATTCGACGGGTCTATAATGGTCTCCATAGCTCAATTAGATAAGTACTCTCCCGAAAAGCAGCATGTGGGTTAGTGTCCCGTCTGACACCTCAGATGAATAGAATTATTTCTTTCTATGAAATAGAAATGGTTTTATCTTACTGGGGATAGATTTTTTTTACAGATATATTAACATGTTAAATCATTATATGCAATTACATATTTTTCAATACAATAAGAAAAATATCATCGATAAAGTAACAGACGCGTTTAAGAAACTCAGAAAATATTTATGTGCAAAAAAAAAGAAATAATTACAAGGATATTGACTAGATGAGCAGAAAAATGGAGTATTAAGAAGACATACTAGTGATTTAGATATTATTGAAGAGAAAACTTCTTTAGCATCGTTAGAATTTGAAAGTCGATGAAACGAAAAAACGACAGTAAAAAGAGATAGACACATAAATTTACAAGATTTAACGTAGGAGAAAATGAGATAGAAAGCATTATGTACGTTGTGCGTTAATACGTGTTTGTGTGCGCATACGTAGTACAAAGCTTGAGAGAAGGCATCACAACAACCGTGGTATTTTGTATATGTGTACGTATTATTTTTGAAGGTTTCACTTCTACCACGTGTAAATTGCCCACATGCTTTTGATATATATATATTTTTTAATTAAGTATTTTTAATTAGAACACTTTGTAGTTTAGACAAACCGCAAAAAAGGTACGTTACGTTATACAAGGGTATCAAATCAAGTTTAGTTTCAGACTAATGTTAGAAACGCCCCTGTAAAGGAGCAGTAAATATTTTAATTATTTTTTTCAACTTAAAAGGGTAATTCCGTCATTTTGTTTATGCTTTAAAATGAAAGTATTATATAAATTTTCACTAACCATTGCAACGCTTGCTATGTAACGCAACACCACAATTTATGATCGTATTAACAGTAAAACTGTTGCGGTTGGTCATGGCTATGCTAAGATCACGTTTCAGTATTTAAATCTGCCATGAAACTTCAAGGAAAAATAGACTTAATAATCGCGATTATATACGATGATTTTCTATGCCAACGTTTTTGTAAACAAAACTGTAAGAAGTCGGTTAACGATAATATATTATTTTATGTAATAATGTGCATTTTAGCGCAATTGGAGCGAATTTTGATATGAAACTCGAGAAATAAGTTTGTCGCTGGGAAGATTATTTTACGCGTTGCTGTGGCTCAGTTATTATAATTTGCAATATTTTTCTAAATTATAAATTAAAATGAAACCTATCATATGTCCCAAGTCGGAATAAATCCAGCAAAATGAAAAAGAGTCATCAAAATCGGTTGAATAGTTTCAGAGTTTATCGCGGTCAAACACTGTGACAGGGATTTTTTATATTTATAGAAGAAGATACACATATAAGTTTCAAGTTATATCTTACGTTGTAATAGTAGTGTAAAGAAAATTGGAAACAAGTTATGTTGATCTCTTTAATAATAATATTTCTTACATTTACACCAATAAGCCTGGAACAAAGTAAGCACGTGTTATTCAAGGGGCAGATCTTTGTGTGATAAATACGAGCATTTGTATTTGAGTCATGGGTATTTACATATATTTTCGTCTATCTTTATATATAAAAATACCCCGTCACAGTTTTTGACCTGGATGAACTCTGAAACTACTCAACCGATTGTAATGATCATTTTCACTTTGCTGAATTTGACTTAGGACAAAGAATGTGTTTTATTTTATTTGACAACACAGCAACGCGTGGCCGGGTCGGCTAGTATTTCTATAAAATATTAAATAAGCTATGTATCATATATGTATGTCCTTCTGTTACCTTCTTATTCATAACACAAGTCTTACAGTGCTCACTTTGGGCTTGGCTAATGGGTGCGAGTATAAGAAATATTATATTATAACTATTATATATAAACAGAAAGCATTGTGTGTATTAAAAAAATACAGCAAAAGAGTGTTTTTATTTACCTTCGTCTATATTTCCCCAAAAATTATGTTTAGTTACAGTTGTTTATATGAATAAAAGGGATAATTTATTAGCTTGACCTAAAAAAGGTCGCTAGTAGAAAATGAACTACCAACTAATATTATTTCTTGATTAATGCCCGCAATTAATTTTAACAGCTCAGTTTTATCGCTGGAATTATTTAGGTAAGATAAGATTTATGTGATTTTTTTTGTTACCAAGGCCGCTTGGACTGTAGATATTTACTTTTTAATTGTTTTATATATAAACGTATATTTTTTCGGATTTTTGACGGTTGTTTATCTTCGAAGCATTCCAGCAAAATTATTAAGTTAAAAACGAAAAAAAGTAATTACAAAGACATAACGAGATTAAAAATAATAAAAATAAGCATGTTATTTATTTCATACATTTTTTATTTACGACCGACCGCTTAATACCATTCGTACATTGTTTTTGTACGCAATGAACTTAAGATAAACTAATTATAAGAGTGACTAATGACAATTAGCGCTTGGATAAGCTTTGTATGAGATACGCACGAACTTGTCTTTTGAAGGCCAATTAATTGGAGATTTTCCCATAGATTCGGGGAGACTGTTTCATATTCAAAGAACATGGAAGTAAAAGAAATTAGACATAAAGCTAGAATAAAATAAAGGAGATGATAGTACTAATCAATTGATAGACAACAAGGAAGGAAAATAAAATAGAAAATAAAAGTATTTTCATTTATATAAATTTTAACAGTTAGGAACGTGCCCGATTAAAATATCCTGAAGGTAATAGAAAACATATGATGACAATTACATTACTTAGTCATCCTGTGGCCACGGCTCCTGTAAAGGAGTCGAAATGTCAGGATTAAATATAAATTATGCAAAACAACCCTAAATAAGTTGTTTTATTTAAATGAGGAGAAAAAAATATAAATAATTAAAAATCTTTTATTTGCTAAAATATTGTTATATTAATTCAACCTAGTCCAACATATTCTGTCGAATAGTTCAATGTGCATTTTTTACATTTAATCAATAATTAATCACTTCAATTAACTCAATGATAGTCCAAATAAATTTAAAAGGATAGACAAAAGATTGAAGAAAAAAGAGTTCATATATTAGGATCGAGAGCCAATTAAATTGACAAGAATATGTGGAGACGTGATCAGTTTTACGGGAACAAAATACAGACATCCGCGTTGATCAGCCTCTACTCAAAGCCCAAGATTTCCAACATTATCGTTTACTATGGGCCTTATAAGAAGGCTCAAGGTTACGTGATATGCTCGGAGTTTAACTACGTGATCGAATCAGAAATGAGGAGATCCTTAGGAGAACCAAAGTAACCGACATAGCCTGTAGAATTGCTAAAACAAATTGCACATAGCTCGTAGAACTGATGGCCGTTGGGACAGAAAAGTTCTAGAGTGGCGACCATAGACCGGAAGACGAAGTGTAGGCAGGTCTCCCACACGGTGGACTGACGATATGGCGAAGGTCGAGAGAAGCACCGGGATGCGAGCAGCTTAGTTGAGATCCTTGGGGGCCTTTGTAAAGCAGTGGACGGCGTTTGGCTGAAATGACGACGATGCTTAGAGATATGAAATAATTCCCAAACGCGATAGGCAAGAGCGACTTATAATCAATTCTGGAGTATCTGGAGTTTCCAAATGCCTGAAATTTTGAAAGATTTACGGATTTACTGAAATTAGCTGACCATGCACTAATTACTTCTCGTTGATTTTATCAGCATTAGCCTGCACATATCTATTATCTAATTATGTAATCTTTGTTGAAATGCGTCTAGAAAACTGGAATTGGCGTTGCATTGTTAAGCCGTTTTCTATTTAAGTAATAATAAGAATGCCGTTGATCTTTCATTGCAAGCGTGTGTGAATATGTAATTTCTAAAGACTATTTTACCAAATTACCGTAACACTAAGCTAACGTCTAAGATATTTTTTGTGTAAGTGAAATTTAAACATATATTTTTTAATTTATGCAAATGCAATTCGCTCTCCCTAAAACGATCCTTCTGTTTTTTGAAGTTTAAAATTTGGAATGGTAATAGTGGTAAAATTAGCAATCACATTATATTATTGGTTGTTTAATTACTTAAACAGCTGTTTACAAATAAGAATGCTGTTCATTTTCCTAAATAAAAATGAAGAAATAAAAAATAAACAAACGAAAGGGGAAGACAACAACCGAAATCAAAATTTTCACTTATTTTCAGATTATTCTGGAATAGTGATATATTTCTATCCGATGTAATGACCCCTGTAATTGAAAACTTGTCGTGTTACTTAGTTGCTATTTATCTGGTACTCTGGTGGTGGAGTGATGACAAGGCGTTCCCGTGCGGAGGAGGACAGAGTGCGTCTAACGATGTAGTGGGCTTTATTGCCGACACGCCTTTTTGCGGTTAGTTGTTTGTTCTGTAAGCTGATAGACCAGTGCAAGCGAAGATTTATTTTTATTATAATTGCTTTGTATACGAAACTCAATCAAGGAAATGGGCCGGAATGAGAAAATAATACTGAAAATGACAGCATTAATTATATATATAAATTTCCTGTCACAGTGTTTGACCCCGATGAATTCCGAAACTACTTAACTGATTTTGATGTTTTCTGGATTTGTTCCAACTTAGGACATTTTAATTCACAGTAAAAAAATGCAAATGTAATAACTGAGCCATAGCTACGCGTGGCCGGGATAGCTAATAATATTATATAGAATACTAGCTGTCCCCGAGCTGACGCGTTGATGTGTTATAAATGAAACCTATCCTATGACCTAAGCTGGAACAAATCTATCAAAATGTAGAAAAAACGTCAAACTCGGATGAGTACTTTTTAAGTTCAGCGCGGTCAAACACTGTAACACGGATTTTACTATATGTAGATATGTTTTGAGCATTAATTCTCGCATTTAAACCCTTTGTGGCAAATTTTTCCTCTGGTATTCGTTGAATTTAGATTAATTATGTATTTTTTTATTTGGTTAATTAAACGCACGATTGCAAAATACCCTTAGTGCTAGTTAAGACGCTTTTATAACATTCTCATTTTCATTATAAAATAATAGTATTTATTAATTATGCACAATCCCACATGCGTTAACCAAGACAAGGAAAAAGTTTTGTTACATTATAAATAATCTTATCCTCACTTGCCATTTAACAAATGATAGTTAAAAAAAAAACACCGGGTTGCACTCCGGGAGTGCTGGTAGAAGTGAAAACATGAACATTAACGTTGTGCATTTTTGACATTTTGGAATGGTAAGGGAGTAATTTTGCACGAATTGCTTTAATTATCAGTAGAAAAGTACTATTATTTATGTGGTAAAATACAATAGTCGTTGATTGCACTATCGTACACAAACATGATAACAAACACACACGCACACCCGTGCAAGCGCCCTGCGCCGTTTAAACGAAACAGCAGGAGCAAACATACATTTCGCCGCGCGGTAGAAAAAGAGGGGGGTATTACTTCCTCTCCTACGCCGCGCCGGCGATGTACTCTTTTTCCGTCTTACGAATTACGTAACAATTTTTGGATTAAGGTAAGTTTAAATTTTTGTGTTTTACAAGAGTTTGTGTTTTATTTTATTACATATTTGATTTATATATACTGGTCTTTATTTTTACAATGGTTTCCTTTTTTCTTTTAGTTTTTAAACTGCTACATGAATCAAGAAAGAAAATAAATATATAACGTATCTAACGTTATATTTTTATTTCCTTATTTTGGTTATAATAAATCAATTACTTTTTTGATCTTACATACTTCGTTTTATTTATATATTTCACTCTATTTTCATTTATTTCTTTGGGTTCAGTAGTAACCCCGTGCGACTATTTGTGTGATTTTCTTAATGCGCCTAATTAAGGGTTAAGAACAGCTTTACAACACGTAAGAAATTTAAACCATTACCGTTGAAATATTTACGCGTGACATTTTATTCCGGCCAGTTATAATCCTTACTAATATTATAAATGGGAAAGTGAGTTTGTTTGTTTGTTTGTTTGTTTGTTTGTTCCGCTTTCACGCCGTAACTACTGAACCGATTGCTTTGAAATTTTGCAGACGTAAAGATAAAAGTCCGGATTAAATAATAGGGTACTTTTTATCCTGGAAAAAAATTGATATTCCCGAGGGAAAACAAAAACATTGTTTGCTTGATGGATGGATTGTAGATGGCGCTGTGTGTCGTTTAAAACAACGTAAAATATTGCAAACGAATATAAACATGTAAATTTAGAAGCTAAATGATACGATAATGAATCCCCGAAAATGAGGAATTCCCGAGGGATGACGTACAATTTGTTTTATCGTCTAAACTGTTTTTTACATCTACTTATATGTTGCAAACGAATATGAACATATAAATTTTAAAGCTAAATGATACGAAAATGAATCCTCGAAAATGAGGAATTCCCGAGGGATGACGTACAATTTGTTTTATCGTCTAAATTTTTTTTTTACATCTACTTATCCTGAAATCACTAAAGTCAACGAATTACTAATTGGTATAAGTATTAGTTACGTTATTTAGTTCTTGAGGTATGCGATAGATGGCGCTGGGTGTTTTTTAAAACATGGTAACGATGTGTTTTTTAAAATACATAAGAAGTGGACTGATAGCTTACGCTATTTAGTTCTTGAGGTATGCGATAGATGGCGCTGGGTGTTTTTTAAAACGTGGTAACGAAGTGTTTTTTTAAGATACGTAAGAAGAAAAGTACAGAAGATAAATGAATTATATGAATTTTGTATCCAGCGTTACATCGCGCTTCATAGATTTTTCCGTGGGATTGAGAAGTTTTCTTATAGTTGTGCTTTATACCGCAATATAACCGAATTCCACGCGGGCGAAGCCGCGGGCGGAAAGCTAGTCCTTCATAAAGCAAAGGAATGGAACTCCCTCCCTGCGTCTGTGTTTCCGAAAACTTATAACCCGTCCATTTTCAAAGTCACGGTGAATAGACACCTTCTGGGTTAGCTCGTTCCATCGTGGATTCTGTCTTGGCCCCCGGGCTTGATTAGTATCAAGAGTTAACCCATTATAAAATGTTGCCAAAATGATATTACATAATATAATATAATATTTCTTACATTCACACCAATATTGCTTATTTTGGGCTAGGCTAGCCCAAAATAAGCAATATTAGGCTTGTGTTATGGATACTAGGGTAACGGATAGACATACATATTATACATAGATATGTAATATTTAGAGATATATATGTGGGAGATCGATTACTTTTTGCTTTATTATTTCCGGTTGAAAGAATTAATAAGTTACTCAATTGACTAATTTTTACTGACAATCGCATCCACTAGCGCCATCTTGCGACTTGTTCAACCGGAAGTAGGTGGAGATGACGGATGCGAATGCTATAAAAGCACGCGGTTAGTTTTTCGGTGGATCAGAAGTTGTTCGACGGTGAACACTGTACGTTGGTGCTCTGAACTGCCTTGACGTCAGGTAATATCGCTTTTAGGACATAGTTTTTGTATGATCGTTATGTAATTGGTTCTTAATATTCACTAGTAATCTATATATAGTTCGCTTGTGTTTATAACAAGTCTGTTTTCTCAATGGATGTTAAAATATGCAATAAATGACTGCATTTTATAAAAAAAAAATGAGTTGACGCATATTTCTAAGGCGCAACTAATTAAATTTCTTGTTGTCAAAGTGTGACTCGAATGACGAATATATCAATTACATTTCATTTTATATGGCATGTATAATTTATTTTATAAAGTTACATGAAAGAAAGAAAGAAAGAAAAAGCATTTATTGACACACGCGCACTTAAAGAAACAGAGAAAAAACAAAATAAGGGACAAACAAAGGAAAAAAAAATACAAAAGTAAAAATAAAAAAAGATTTAAACTAATGTGCGGGGTCAACAAAATACCCTGCCTCAGCATTTTTGCCTCTGTGTCCTTCACAGCTGGGCAGAATAGACACAGAGGCGCTGTTATTCTGACAGGGTTCAAGCCAGGAAAATAAAATAAAATAAAAAAGCGCCTTATAATATAATATCGAAACTTATAAAACTAGCAATCATATATATATACACATATACACATACACACACAAATTTAAAACAATAATAATAAATGTTATATACAAGTTCACATACATCATTAAATAATTAAAAAATAAAAGCGGCTAAGCGGCAGCATGGCCCGATTCATTTGCCGTTACTCTACGTATCAACCGATACCTAATCTGTGATGCCATTTTGACATGACTAAAAATCAATTGCCACATCAAAAATGCCACGCAAGTACCGCATGGTGATTAGTCGAATGGTTGGTACATATAAGCGATTAAAATGAAGCGGGGTCAGTGCTGTGTTATATATTTCGAGTGCAATGAATAAGACTCCATACGACTCAATGTCCGCCAAGGGTGTGATAGGCAACTCGCCTCATCGGTAGCCGGACGCAATCCATTGCACATACCTACGTTGAGCTTGACGTGAAGAAAACAGAGGTAAGCTGGTTTATATATTTGTGTGACATTTCTGCTTCATTAGTAAATGATTCTTGAGCTGTTTTTTAAAAGCGTATTTTGTTTTCAGTTCACGCATCGGCGGCGGAAGGTCATTCCAGCACTGAGAGGCGGCGTACCTGAACGAACCCCGGAAAGCCATCGTACGATGCTTCGGAGTGCAGAATATATATTTACATTTTCTTTTTGGATAATGCCTACGCTCTTGCGCCCATATGAGTTTATCTAAGAGGTAACGCGGCTTTTCTGGATTAAGTACTTCAAATAACAATGACGCGAAATGGAGACTTCTGCGAGCCTCCATCTTGAGTAGATTTGCAGAGTTTAAAAAAGGGGTCACATGTGATCTAGGCGGTACTTGAAAACTAAATCTAGCACAGGAGTTTTGTACACGTTGTATAAGTTTTTTAGTCCATACACCGTGTCACAGTAGTTCAGCCTGGACAGGACCAGCGATTCACATAGTCTGATTCTAAGTTTCTCACACAAGTATGGTCTTATTTTGTATAATAACTTGAGCCGATAAAAACAGTTACGCACACATTCACCTATGCGAGTCTCAAAATTTATCCAAGACCAGCCCCAGATTTCTAATCTTCTCCACACGTTTGATGTTTTCCCCTTTCAGTGAAATGTCAAAACAATGACCGTTTTTATTAAAACTAATTAAATTATACTTACTACCAAACAATATTAGTTTTGACTTTTTGGGGTTGAGGGTTAGACAGTTTGACTCACACCAAGCAGCCACCCGAGCCATGTCCTCATTTAATTTAGCTTCAGCTACAGCATGGTCTGATGAAGGGAAGGAGATATACAGCTGCAGGTCGTCAGCGTACAAGTGATGTTGACTGATGATTTGAGTTATATCTGTGCTGTACAAAATGTAAAGAATTGGCCCCAAAATGGACCCCTGGGAAACTCCACGGGTGACCGGAAGTCATCGAGCACATACCCCAATAGAGCAGAAATGTCAATTATTTTGTTTGAAAACAATTCCGCTAATTCGCCGCTTTTCACACTGCGCTCCGATTGGCTATCCTAAGGTCAACTAACACTCTAGATATGTGGTAGTGTCCAAGTATCTAAAGTTTATCGATATCGATAGCCAATACATCAGTAATTATAGCAATAGTGAATAATACAAACGTGTTCTCTTATGGAAATAAATGCTTATAAATGCTGCTAGTGATCAAATAAGAAGATATTAACCGCTGAATTGCACGTCAACAAGAACCAAACCAATTATCAAATTACATTTATTTAGTTGTATTAAAAGTAAAGATGAAATAATCAATTAACCATTCATTGGTTTACTGATTTTTAAAATGAATTAGCTTCGTATAACTTCATCTGACTGCTTGTTTCTCATCATGTCTTTCTTTTGCTAAGAAAAGCTAATAAAAAAAAACAATTTCTTTGTTACAAACCTATATATTGAAAAAGTATTAAATCCGTTCAACCGTTTATTTCAACTACACTAGATACCTAATATATCGGTATAATCGATCAATATTTATATAATCGATAATGCAGAACACTATCAATTAGATAATTAATGCAAATATTATAATTTCAAAATTACATTTACGTTTGAATAAAATATGTAATAAGCTACAATAATGTCTTTTATCGATTCACCCCTTGATCTTTTGAATGCAGCACTAGTGATAAGAGCGTAGACTAGAAAGAGATGACGTTATGGGAAATTGTGTTATGTGGAAGCAGGACGCATAGACACCTGAACACGTGTGTCAACCATTTCACTTTGATGTCCAGTTTAACTTGAGCCCTGACAATTTTTTATAAAAAGTAATTTTTAACTATAACTTACCAATGAAAGGTTATTCCGTCGGTTTTATAATTTGAAGTTATGCTGTTTTTTCCAAGTTTTCCACACCACCGAATAGAACAGCACGCCATTATGAAACTATTTAATTGAAATTAAATTTCGAAATAAGCAGACACGTACGCACAGATCCAATAATGGTTTTGTACTGTTTTAGTGGGAGCGAGCGTTAATATTTATAAGTGCAAAATCACTAATCAGTTGCGGAGGCGGACAGCCCAATATTACCACTCTATTAGGATATGTGCTCGATGCCGGAAGTGGACTGTATTTTGTCCCCATTTGCTCCAGGAAGCTCAACATACTGTCGCCTATTTGAAAGGTAACTATCGAACCATTTGATTGCTTTAGAGTCAATTCCATAATACGATAGCTTTGATAACAAATGACATGTATGACTATTATTATTTGAATTAATTGTTTGCTTTTTATGTTTTTTTTAATTGTATATATTGATACCATTGATGTTTCTATAATTTAATCCTCTTTGTTTTAAATTTGCACACCTGTGAGGGCGTTAATATGGCGTTAATTTTATTTAAGTCATCTGCATTTTTTGTACCCATATTCTATGCGTATCAAATATTTTGATTTGATTTGGCATCGCCTCGCTCGCAGTGGAGGCATGTCCCTTGTTTCGCCACATTCGGCCGTATGGAGTTTATGGCCGGTTACGACGCTGGGTGTTTCTGGTCCGCGATATTGCACGATCCAAGATAACTGCTTTCTCTCCGGTTCTCTTCGCTGTTTGTAATAAAACGATTTCTTTTGTATTGATCGCTACAATCATCAGCACACATTTTTAGGGTTCTTCTCTGGCTTCAATAATGATGAGTCAATATGGTTTATTTATTTATTTATTTAATTAGGTCTACCAACATTTTTAAACCACAACTTACAAATTAAATACTAAAGTCGTACAATTAAAAGAAGAGTGAAAAACAATTAAAGGCAACCCCAACTTCAATATATAAAACACGATATTAAAGAATAATTAGAAGAATTCAACAAAAGCAAATTAACTCTCAAGCAATTATACAAAAAAAAAAGAAAGAAAAGAAGCCTTCCTAGTAATCTTATATAATTCTTCCTTATAAGATGATAAAGAAAGTTTAAAAGGATCGATAGAGCGACTATACTTGTGTTCATCACACAGTCCATTAATAATACTTTGCCTGCCTAAATATGGTATTTTAAAAAATGACAGAGGACTGTTGTTTTTCTGAACTGTTCTGAAACTGAAAATCTTTTATAGATTTACCAAAATTAGTGTGTAACTAATACTATTGTGTTGTATGTTTACTACTCATGTTGTTACTAATACTAACTTTTTCTTGACGAGGGGAAATGCTTGACGAGAGGTTGACGATGAGGTTATGTGGGACTTGCCCGTCAGTAAAAGCCCGATCGGCGTACCTACTAAAACCCCCCGTTGTACCTTCGTGCTATCCACAACTTTGTGCCTTGATTCAAAATCACCACTTCAGCCTGACAGCTTCTCCGTTGGACTATATGTAGGTACAACCCATTTACACTGTCTAGAAAATAGACTTCTAGAAACTAATACTAACCTTACCTAATCTAACTATAGTTTTGAATAAAACTACTTTTTTACGGGTTTTGCGCATAATTTATTTTATATTTAATCCTTACGTTTCGACTCCTTAACAGGAGCCGTGATCACAGGATGACTAAGGCAATGGTCATATATTTTCTACTACCATAACAATATTTTAATCGGGCACGTCCCTAACTGTTAATTTTTTTATATAAATCAAATTGTAAAAGAGTCGTTACGTCAGAATTAAATATAAAATAAATTATGCGCAAAATCTGTAAAAAAGTTGTTTTATTCAAATGTGTTATATGCGCGGAAGTGTAAGAACTAAATATTACTCAAATTATAACTGAAAAATATTCTGAGAGATAAGACCAGGAGATTCTTTAGCATGGATGTATTAGTTTGGACTACTGCCATCTTTACAATATTGTGTGACATTTTGCATTTGGGCAGAAAACAAGTACAACTACTAAAAATTCCCTTTTTCTTTATAGACAAGGGCAAAGCATGGTATTAGAGGTCGATCGCTTAAATTAGTGTTCGCCCGCGCGGTACAGGGGTGCGGGGGTACTTCGGGTTTCAGAGCAGAGCATTTTCGTACCCCAGGTCTAACCTACGAGCACGGATTTTAGATACTGAACAAACTTGAGCTGAAGTCATAAGTTTATTTGAATTTTATAAAGCTATTAGAGAATTCCATAGAAACAGTTTAGAAAGAAATATAAATTACCATATATTTTTATGAATATTGGGGTTGAGCTCCCTCTAAGAACAACTTGTTTGGCTGAATTTTTGTATTAAAATTAATTATGTAAGATATCATTGAACAAGAAATAATATAAAAATAATACTTAAAATTGACAAAATTGACAGAGGTTTAACCGAGACCTCTTATTGCGATGCAAGCCCCACTGTTGGAGAGAGACGCCACTGTACACCGTGTATAGTGGTGTCTCACTTTGACATACTTGCCTTGTCCTAGGATCTCATAGTAAGGGCTTAGTTCGTGTCCGTACACGTGCCTCGCTTGCACCGCGTGACGTACTCTTCACACGGATCTACAATGCAGATCTATTACCATCCATAATACACTATTCTACAAGAATAGTGAAGTGAAAGATTAGGAATTATAAATATTTTTTATCTTTATTTATTAAGAAGCTTTTGTCTCCTGACATGCCAACCCCATCGAAATATATTTACATGATTACTTATCTCATTAATGTACATAATACATGTAACCAATAAGTTACACAAGCACAAAGCTGTCTCAGATTCAGCATGCTCTGAACCATCCACGCATCCAGCCTATTTATTCTAAATCTACTTTAAAATAGTTGTCTTTGAGCATAGTTCCCCTCATATTCCACCAAAAGGTTATTCACGTCCTCAATTAGTCCACATATTTCACAATTGGGTGTATGTATTTATTTTGTTCATCATGTATGCAAACTGATAGAATATAGAGAACTGATAGATATGATAGAACATGACTGGACCTTATCTTAAGTTTCAATTTTGCCTACTTAAACTACTATTTACAAACCATGGCATTTGAGAAGGCTCACTTTGTATCGTCTTATACCAGATGCCTTTTGTTTTGGATCGTTTGTCAAAGTATACCTTCCACTCTTGCTGACATGAAGCTTTTAAATATTAGAAAGAAGAAAGAAAGAAAGAAACTCCTTTAATGGCTTCGCACATAACTTACACAGTCCAACACATTACATTAAAAAACAATAAAAAAAACTACATTATCAAATACAAAGAGTATAACGAGTTAAAGTATATTTCCTTTAAGTATTTAGTCTTAACTATTATTTGGTTTAATTTTTGTATTTATTTTATTCATAACGTGATATATTTCTAAATTTTGAAATCGTTTATTTACCTCATTATAGATTATTTTGTTCAATGCATGCTGTATGCTTTGTTGGTTGTTCTTAAATAAATAAATACAACATACGAATGTTATTAATAAGACGTTATTGTGACCTACAGTAGAATTTTTTTTATCTTTGTTATAAACATATCCAATTGTGTCAATATACTAATGTACTACTACTGTAGTACTGTAATAAATAAACAAACAGAACATCCAAACTCGAAAATGCGACTTCTGATATTAAATAAGTACTTAACTAAGAAGTTTGAGAGATACAATTGTGTTTTTTTAAGCTTTTGTATGACTTGGGGTCAAATGAATAGACATTACTAGGGACAGTAATAGATCTTTTGAATTTTTAAATATGTCCATAAAAGGTAGAAAACCAACTTGGGCTAGTTTTGAAGTTTGAAATTTTTGTAACGATTTCTTTAAGGCTAACTTTTTGTATCGTAGGCAACTATTATTACTATAATTTGAGAAAATATGTAACTTTAAATACAGTAAAAACTCGAATGTCATAAAAAATCTAAGAAAGTTTTCTTCAACCAAGACGTATAAGAAAAAATACCTTAACATTCAACAAACTTTATGCAGTACTCTCATTCGAAAAAAAAAATGGAAACAAGTCATACTTACTCTAGGCTAAGTCATTATTATTGGGACCCAGGAGTTTCATATGCAGACGAAAACGAATATTAGAACTGACCATAATTCATTGCGCGTACGCATAGCGAATTAATATCGTATGATTAATATTACATTTAAAATATAAGTTTTTTAACTTATTTAGAATTACGTCAACACTTTATGGCATCCTACTAAATATTTACATATTGTGATATGAATAAAATTCCCGTTCAATAAAATATGGAATTACAAATAAGCGCATAGACAAACAGACAAGGCAGTGGTCCTAGGTCATCAGGTCATAACCTCACTTACTGGATCCTCGGCCCATATTCAATGGAATACTAAATATTTATTGCCATGAACCTTTGGTGTCACCTTCCTGCTACTGTAAGGACTAAGATCTAAGGCTATAGGTAATACGTATGGCGTGTTAGGTTTTTATTATATACAACAGACTAGCTGCTACCCGCGATTTTGTATTTTCTAATAATTTCGAAACAATGTATTAAAATTAAAGTCATACAAACTTTGCCATCCCGTTTTACCCCCTTAGGGGTTGTATTTCCCAAAATCCCTAGTGAGCACCTATGTCCTAAAAGGAACTTCAATGCAAAATATGGGACTCCTAGCTAGAGTATATTCTAAGATTTCGTGATGACTTTCGTTTTTACCTTTCGTTTATATATAATTTTTTATTTTTTATTTTCATAAAGGCACAATAACAGACAACTGATAAAATGCACCATAAACACGATTAACATCGAGCGTGTCTGCGCTCTTTTAAAATTTTATTACAATTAAATTAGACAATACAATAACAGAACAACTTAATAAATCAATGAAAAACCCATAAAACAAAGTGCCTAGTACCTAGGTATGAGGTTGCAATTTTGGTAAAAGTGCTTTACGAAAACTACTGATCTATATAATATATATAAAATCTAATTTGTGATCCCTAATCTTATTGTGTTATAAAATAAAATCTAATTTGTGATCCCCACATACACACACACAAATACACGCACACACGTACGTATATACGCATACACAACTCGTAACAAGCACAAATTTTATAATTTTGTATTTATATTACCTTATATTATAAAAAAATAAGAATTATATGTAAAAAAATCTGTACATAACACGATTTGTTATGGAAGAGTGACTCTTTCTGGCACAGGTGTCTTAGCACTTAAAAGAAAGAGCCAACTTTTGAATTTGTTAATTTCTTTCGTGAACGAAATATTTATTGATTTTTCTTTGATTGTGTCATCTTATAATGACGGTTCCTGTAAAGGAGTTGAAAGAAAAAGAAAAGAAAAGAAAAGAAAATGTTTATTCAGTATCTTTACAAAGGTTCATAAACAAATGGCTAGAGTCCCCATTTAAGTATAGTACCTGTGTTTGGGGACCCCGCTCTTTCTTAAAATTAACAAAAGATACATTATATTAAATTAAATTAAGCTTGTAAATGTGCATGTGTGTGTGCGCGTGTGTGTGTGTGTGTGTGTTCGTGTGCATGTGTGTGTGTGTGTGTGTGGATGCGTGTGGAAGCAAGTGCGTGCGTGTGTGTGTGTGTGTTTTTGTATGTTTTGTGTGTTGATATGCCAATATGTGTTTTCTGAGTCTGTAGGAGTGATAAAATGTGACTTTCATAGCATAAAGCTATTGTCTTAAGAGAACAAAATAAATGATTGAATGAGTGAATAACTCACTGTTATAGGATAAGGTTCTCTATTTCAGTATAGTTTTTACTTTTAAGCCAATTCTGTAGTATGTGTCTGTAGTTGAAACGCCAGGATTTCAATCTATACTAATATTATAAAGAAGTAAAGTTTGTGTGTTTGTATATTTGTTAAATTGTAAGGGGAAATCTCGGGATCTACTGAACCGATTTTAAAAATTCTTTCACCAATAGAAAGGCACATTATTGCTGAGTGTCATAGGCTATATTGAATGCTAGAATTTTTTTTAAGAATTTTGTCCACCCGTGCAAAGCCGGGACGGGTCGCTAGTATAAAATAAAAACAAAATTAAATGCGTCGTGCAAGTCATCCAAAAATGCAAGGCGGTGCAGGCGAGCAAGTGTAAGGACTTCATATTAAATTTTTAAATTTCCGCAACTACATTGGTTTATTCAAATAAAGGTATTTGAAAGAAATAAGCGGTCATGATTATATCTTTGAATTCCAAAATATTAACAACACATATACTCGTATATTTAAGAATTTGGTATTTGAGCATTTTTAATGTGTTTAAAAAAAATTGAGCAAAAAAAAATTTTCTTCCCGAATATTTATATGACAATGAAAACGCATTTTCTGTTCTTGTTTACGAGTAACACCATACTATCCTAGCAGATGCAGTATAAAATAATTTTAATGTTCACTTTTACAGTTAATATTTTATATCTGTTCCAAAAATACTATACGTAGCCGCCATAATGGATTTCTCCATGACGTCATTACATAGTAAACACCAATTACATATCTAAATTGTTACTAAAGTGAATTTATTTGTCGGTTACTTTTAGGGTTCCGTATCCAAAGGGTAAAATGGGACGCTTGAAATATTCACAGAATATACTTCCATATATATGTATATTCACTTTAAAAATAAATAAATAATTTAAAATAAAACAAATATTTAAGGCTCCAATACAAAAAACGTGAAATTTTGCTCGTTTTTGCTCGATATTGATAACGGCACAGGTAGACACTCGAACTATTCACAGAATATTGAGTTATAATATGTGATTTACCTAAAGAATGTAAAGTACCTTTTGTGTGCGAGCCCAATTCGCACATGGCCGGTTTTTTTAATTAGTAATATAACACTTGTACGTAGCATATTTTATTACTATTGAAAACCGGAGACCTTAAAAAACAGCATATTAACGTTGACTACAATAGAATATTTGATGACCTCAATGGTAGAGTGGCTCGCATGCGGGTTTTCAACGCTACTCTACGGTCCCGGAATCGATTCCCGGTCGGTTCAATGTAGAAAACCAACTTTTCTATACTAGCTCGGGTCTGGCTGTTGAGGTACCGTAGTTGTTCTTTACAAGTACTTTAGCTACGTGGCTTTAGATCAATGTATCTTGTCTAATATTTATCTATAATGATGTGCCAAACCAAAGCAACATGGCGGCTAGCGTTTCCACGCGAAAATTGAAAATCTGATGCACCTTTTAATCCCGTTAAAATTGTCCCTTCTGGTAATTTCTACTAAAATAAGATAATGTACATAATTACCTCATAAACTACATAAGAATTACATTCATACTTCGTAGGGCGTAAATTTTTGCAAAATTATCTGAAAAAATGGATTGATTTATTTTAATCAAATGAAAAAAATATTTATTAACCCAGCGAAGCGGGTGGGTGACGGCTAGTCAGCATATAAATATAAGGTTTCTACACTTAACTGTTGGAATGACATCTTCAGTTTTCCCATTTAACTTTTCAAGTTTTTATTTTGAATTAAAATCTTAGAATTTGTTATCATAAATACAGAAAAAAGTGACCGAAACTGAGAACATAGCAACCCACAGAATAAAATAAATTCGCGAAAAAGTTTATAAAAGTAAATCGAAATAAGGCAAAGGGTGCATCGAATCCAAAAAATAAGTAGCATAAAACCATGTACCCGCGTTGATTGGTCATGGTCGGATACCGACAGGTTCAGTAGTTTTGATGTGATTGCGCGATCATGTTTTTATAAACTTCCTTATGCTTTTACACATTCTCTTAAACGGTTAAAACCCTATAGAGGCATGTCGTTTTGTCTAGTCATGTTTGTATGTTTATTTTTAATACCTAAAGATATTTCGTTGACGAATAATTTCCAATAAATAAAATATCTCGGTTATTTTACAATCTATTCTAAAAATATATTTTACTTTCGATGTTTGAATAAAAAACCTTATGGGCTGAATAGACAATGCTTCATGGTTTAATTGAAACAGTCGTGCCAATGACCTGGATGTGGAATTCGGAGCAATAGAGTGGTCGCTCGTCTGCAACAGTCGGGGGTGTATCACGGTCGCAGCCTTTGTTTGCGGTGACACGGTCGACCCCCGCGTGGCGTCACTCAGGGTTGCCTCGCTCCGATTGTAGACTTTTTTGCCCATTGTAATGGGTTTGATTTTAGGCAAATAATTCAGTTTTAAATAATAAACGAAGGTGTCGTTTCGTTCGTATTTTTTATTTAGTTTCGACGGATTTTTTTTTTAACTATTAAGTTGATGAAACTGTGATTGTATTCTCATTCTATATATCTACATGTAAAAAAATTTAGCGAATAATGGTTAAGTAATTTTTTATTTGTTCTAGATTTATCACTAAATTCTTTTATTGAATGTTTCCAAGTATTCGTAGCGTGGTTTCAGCTAGCCTATAAATTTCTTCAAGAATTGAGCTATCCATTGAATTTTACAATTCGACTGGCAGTTCCAGTGATTAAAAAAATATAATAATTTATTAATTAGATTCTTCAGAATCAGCTATTTTCCAATGTAATCAACTTAGTGTGGAGGTTAAAGAAAAATGTTTTTCTTAGTACTATTAAAAAATAAGTGGTTAAAGATATATAAATGATTATCTTTTTGGATTTTTGGTGCATGGAGCAAAACTTAATAAAATAATAAGATCGAGAGCGAATCCATTAATAGTAGTTTATTGATTGAGTAGTCAGTAAGGTTTCCGATTAAAATATAGGAAAGTAGTAGCGTATGTATGACGACCATTACCTTAGTCATCCTGTGATCACAACACCTGTAAATAAGTTGAAACGTCAAAATAAAAAACAGAACTAAATGCTTTGATTTTCGTGTTAATTTAATATAAAATTGTTTATTTAAAAAAATATACGTACGAGTATATACGGTTTAGGCAACGTGTGGCTGTGTCAGCTAGTACATTAATATATTTATACGATAACTCTTGCAAGACTTCAATTTGCGCATTGGAAATAACAAAGATATGTTACCTTATTATAATAGAGATATGGTTCGATTTGATACGCATAAGATAAGTTTGGTTGTTGAAACATCTCGACTCGGACAAGGGGCAACCCTGATGAGGTTATTTGCGTGCGGTATGTCACTTTGCCCTGGGGATGATGAGCCGTGTACCGTTATCAGTCGGAACAGGTCCCGACTACGCCAGTACGCGGTTCATTTGGTTTTGTATTTCATTTCATATCTTTAGCGGCCCCTGCGGCCATATTGAAAATGAGATGCTCTGTAAAACGGAAAATGTTATTATTTCTACAAAATGTATGTCTTTGAAATCAACGTTGTACAAATATGTGTAGGTGGAAGCGAAGTGGGTTTTGTTATTACTATTTCAATTATATTAATACGTATTGTTTGTTTATGATTTTTATATTTCAATGCTGTTTCTCAGTCTGGAATCGAACCCGTCGAACCGTCGAATGTCGGGTCCACTGCTCTTCCAACTGAGCTACCGAGCACTGGGGGAGCAATGGACTGGACACCCAAAGATTGCGTATAAGAAGATATATAATCTTTGTTTGAATTCAATATGTTGTGAAACTCTGTTATTGACTAAGAGTTATTTATATTTCTTTATTTCGTACATTATCTTTTAGCTCCAATCAACCTAGCCCAAAGTAAGCACAGTAAGGCTTGTGTTATGGATTCTAGGGTAACGGATATACATACATATACGATACATAAATATGTAGTATTAATAGAAATATGTAGTATTAATAGAAATATATAAATATCCCTGACTTAGGTACAAATGCTCGTATTCATAACATAAATTAAAACTCTGGGTTTAATTTTTTAATAAAACTAAAATTACTATCGATTTTTTATTTAATACTACTAAAATAAGAAAACAATAAAGTAAGTAAATGTGCAAAAGATATTATCCACTCTGTGGGCCATTTGGCCCAACATGGACAAATAATTATATCCGAAAAACTTTAAAAATTTTAAAAGCTTACACTATCTTTTATACTGATTACATATTTCTTTTGTTTTGTGTCAACATTTTTAAATAAAATGTTTAGAAGTTATTTAGATAAGAAAAGGTGGAGGTAAATGTAGGGTCTTCAGACAAGTTAGTCCGTTCGCGTTGTGTCTCTAAGCCGAAGTGAGAACCGCCCGCGCGGCTATGGCCATGCTGAAGTTTGAAGTTTAGCGCGATACGAATTTTTGAATCGTTCCTTGATCACAACTTTAACTGAAACGCAGACGTTTCGTAGATGAACCTCAACTGTTTTAAATAGAGCGATTGGGGCCCTGATTCGGCTCCCGTCGGCGGCGATTGTCGGAGATAGCCGGGCGCGTCTCTCACGGGCCAATAAAAATTCATTCATTATATGGGCATAGTGACGTACTGTCTTTCATCCAGCTAAATCATTATAGTACTCGTAATATTAGCGGACCCAGCCATGCGTTGCTGTGACTCAATTATTATAATATGCAATATTATTGAAATCATGAATAAAAATAAAACCAGCTTATGTCCTAAGTCTAAATAAAGAAAAAATATATTATCAAAATCGGTTGAGTAGAGTTGGAGTTCATCGCGGTCGAATACTATAACAGGGAAATTTAATATATGTAGATTTGTAAACCAATCTTATAAAATTAAGAAGCACTCGTATAAACAGTACTCAAGATGCAATAAAAAAAACATGAGTGTAGCGGAGGTTGATTCTTGGAATTAATGATAAAGAATTTCGAAATAAATCGTACCTATTATTACGCAGAATGAACAATAATCTATTTGAATAAAATAACTTTTTACATGTTTTGCGCATAATTTATTTTTTATTTAATCCTGACGTTTCAACTTCTTTACAGGAGCCGTGATCACAGGATGACTAAGTCAATGGTCGTCATATATTTACCACTACCTTCACAATATTTTAATCGGGCACGTTTCTAACTGTTAACATTGCCTTGATCATCGTGTGATCACGGCTTCTGTAAAGGAGTCGAAAGGTCAGATTTAAATATAAAATAAATTGTGTGCAAAAAAGTTGTTTTATTCAAACGAGCGCGGAAGTATAAGAATTAAATAATATATTTGAATATTAAACTAGCTTATCTCTGGATTAGCTCAGTAAATCTTTGTAAATAAAAGCTGATATTTTTCATGAGAATGCATATTGACCAATAAATGGCAAAATATAATTTTAGGATTTCCCCTTTTTATTATATCGTAACATCTGTTTAGAAATTATGTCATGGGTTTTTTGAAGGCTTAAACCTCTTCGTGAATAAATGAATGAATAATTTAATGTTTCTGTTGTTTCATTTAAATGTGCGGTTTTTCAGTGTTAACGACCCTATACCTACACAGACTAGCTAGGATGTGAAGTAAAAATAAAGAATTAAGTAATTTAATGGATTTATTCGGGATAATTAAAACCTGCACTCTAAATTTAACTTATAATTCCAATACAATATCTCATCATGTAAATAACTTTAAATCTTTATCATCAACCAAGTAAGACTTACAATGCTCACCAGAATATCTATATACAAAGAGTTATATACCCTCCACGATGTGCTCAAGGCGACGTTCACACAACGAATGACGCTCGGACGGCTGTTGCGCCATTTTTATATTCTCAAGGCAGACGTAAACAACAAGATGGCGGCCGTACGAGAGTCTTCGTTTAACAACTTTTACCTTTTAATCTTAAACAATTTAATTAAGCCGAACAGCTAATTTATAATTTTAAATAATAAAATATCAACAATTAGGTATTCCAGTGTAGTTGCTAACAGATTCGGCCATCCAAGATAAAGTGTGTCCTCACACTTAACATTAAAATTGTTAGTAACAAAAAATCTTTGCAAAATAAAAGTGGGTCTCATTGTCCCCAAACACTTTATAAAGGTTAAAATAATTGTTAATAACAAAAATCTCTGAAAAATAAAAGTGGGCCTCATTGTCCCCAAAACACTTAATAATAGTAATAGATACCTCAGACCTCTTTGTTCTGGGTTTAAAATATTTTGCTGTAAAAGAAAAAAAAGGTTAAAATTTCTCTGAAAAATAAAAGTGGGCCTCATTGTCCCCAAAATAGTTTAGTAATTGATACCACAGACCTCTTTGTTCTGGGTTCAATGAATATATTTGTAAATCACAGGCCTCATTGTCCTGATTGTTTCATATATTAATAGACTTACAGACCTCTTTGTTCTGTGTCTAAAACATTTTGCTGTAAAAGAAAAGGTTATTAACTTATTAATCAATAGTTACGCTATATATATTTCTTTATAATAAAGCATGCAAACTAATCAGTTTCCATTAACAAAGAATTTTCACTGCCCAGGTTGATGAAACTTTCCATAGGTATTTTGTTGACCAGTGTGGTTTCTAGGGATAAAAGGAGACTTTTCTTTTCGGGCCAAAAATGTACCTTGGTATAAGTAATTTGAAAATATTCATAAATCTGTACAAACACTTATTTAATAAGTATATAATATATTTGCGTGTTTTGAACCTGTTTTGAGTCAAACACTTATAAAAGTAACAGATACAATGTTTTCTGTTACCAATCTGTTAGAAACTATTTTACTTTTAACCATCTATGTGTATACACAATATACCAACATAGGCATTTCAAAGTACCCAAATATCATTAGTGAGCTGTTAACAGATATTAACACTTCTGAACCGTGACCGTCTAAACCTGATTTTCTTACAGTTTCTTTCAGTTTTACTTTTAAAACAGCAATAAAAAATAGTGTTCATAACACTCTATTCGGATACCGTTACAATGCCTGGTTGTCACGCTGATTGATGTTTGTTGTTAGATTTGTTTATTATTAATAATCAGAAATTATATTTTAGAAGGCTAAATGTTAATAGTACTCGACCATAACCTTGACATTTACTTTAATTGCTTTTTTTGGCTAGATTTCATTGCAACACTCAATTTACCATTTACGTTTAAGTAACTTGGAAGGAAGGACAGAGTTGTTACCACTAAACGAACCCGTACTACATATGCACATTGTCAATATGGTTAGTTATCGTCCTATTTGTATAATATAATTAATAAGAACTTGGAAATATATCCAGTGACCTTACGCGAATGCAGAAAAAGATTATCAGCGTGGCTAAAACCATTGACATACGATGAAACTGAAGATCTCTTAAAAATAAACACCTAGCGTAACCATACACACACACACACACACACATACATATAGTAATTAATAATATTATTAAGTTGTTTGTATATTTAGTTGGTATAATTATTCATTAGCACTAAGTACTTTGTGTTTTATTACTCACTACTTATGAAAGGGTGACTCCATCTGGCACAGGTGCACTATGCACTTAATAGAGGGAGTCAATCATAATGCTGTTACAATTATTGGTACTGCAATAAATATTTTTCATTTTTCATTTTTCATTTTCAACTTCTGTTGACATCAAACTTACCCATTAATTATTTAGAGAGTGATATTATTCTGAACCATAATAAATAGTATAGTTATCTGTTAAAAGTAGATTGTTATACTTAGCTACACTTACATAGAGTTATTGAATAACAATAAAAATAAGCCCTTTGAATCAGAATCTAGTAGGTAAGCACAAGTTGTCGAGAATTATTAACAGTATTCAAATCACCAAAGTGTACGAATCCAAGTTAATATAGCCAGGTCATTAGAGTACCTAAGTGAAACGAAAATCCAGAAAGAACCACCGATTTTAAATGAAATAAACACCACGAACAAATAGCACTCCCAGAGATAGCAAAATACCTAAAAGTGAATTATACTGAACGGAATGTATAAATAAATAAAAGGCTTTCTTTTTAATGTGACAGTCGGTCAGGTTTTAAGTTTTTCACGGGTCCATATTGGCTCACCTAAAGTCATTTGCCCGAAATTGTTCCTCCCAATGATCCGCAATCCGAACGATCACTCTTCGCAAAATCTTTCATCCCAAAGTTTTCATTCATACTATTTGTAGTGCTACCGGCGATGTTCATAACACTCATGTCTCCGAAAATCGTAATTAATAATATCATTAATGTAAATATATTTAAACTCTTACTGTTTTTTATCATAACACTTATCTCTAAACATAATTACCATAATATTTTCACTCATACTCAGAAAGAAACATTTACCAAGTGTAATAAAAAAAATATATGTGGGTAGAAGAAGATATTTATAGTTTTAATTTGAGAGTATGATTATTATTTGGGGGTATGCTTTACATTACGTACTGAGTTGTATCTATTGCTAAGTTCATGTCAGTGTATTATCATAACGTGCATGTTTGTGTTAATGCTTTATTAATATGGAGGAAAATTATTTAAAAATCATTCAAAACCAGTCGCGGAGGATTAAAATTAGATGTAGGTACATGGATTTATATATAAATAAAAAACCCGAATAACAGTGGATAAACAATATTGGGCGTGTGAATTAAGAAGCAACAAAAAGTATAAGTGTAAGGCGAGATTAATCACCACTTTCGATAAGGAAGTCAATAAGTATAAATTACTGGAAGGAACGCACCAAGAACATAATCATGAACCAGATGCTTTGAAGGAAAAGGCTTGTTTTAAACTATTTCTTGTGATTACTAAACAACTTTTCACATTTTTACATTTGGCCATTTTATATTTGGTTATGGATGTTACATACATAATACTATAACTATTCCTGAGATAATTATGTCAAAAAAATACCAGCTGCTTAGAATGAATAGAGGTCGTTTCACAGATTTTTGTCTTAAATGAATAAAATTCATAAAACACGACTCATTCACGGTTATGTTTATGGCCTGGGAGTTTATACCGCAGTTTTAACCGTACCTAAACCAATAACTATAGGACCGATTCGGTTCTGGCACTTCGCCGGCCGCTACCGCGGCACGCTCGCTACGCTCGCTCGGCTCGTGCGTTGTAGTCAGAGTTCTAACCTAACCTAACCAACATTAATGTATATAATACTGATTATTATGAATAAAAAGAAATCTAAACAAAAAAGATATGACTTTGAATAATAGTGTAAAAGATGGTTATGTTGAGAAAATATAGGATAACAGAGTATAATAAATGTTTATTGCTAATGACATTATGAAGTTGAATGCTTCGGAATCATGAACATCAAAGACAGAGTAGTTAGTAATTGTGATCGCTAGGATGAAAAATGTTAGGAAGAACACCCTCGGATCTACAATTATCAGAGTTGAAAATTTAGGTGAACTTTGGCGCACCTGTAGTTTGTTGTTCGCTGAATGATTGTTGCGGATTTATTTCACACCTGCACCGCGTGGCGTGAACGCCGATACCAGCGCAGTGCCCGCACAACAGACACGATGACAGCACTCGTGCCCTGGATCCTGGATATCGATATACGACAGCACTCGAGGACCCGCGCGACGGCAGCACTTGAGGATCCGCGCGATGGCAGCACTCGAGGATCCGCGCGATGGCAGCACTCGAGGATCCGCGCGATGGCAGCACTCGAGGATCCGCGCGATGGCAGCACTCGAGGATCCGCGCGATGGCAGCACTCGAGGATCCGCGCGATGGCAGCACTCGAGGATCCGCGCGATGGCAGCACTCGAGGATCCGCGCGATGGCAGCACTCGAGGATCCGCGCGATGGCAGCACTCGAGGATCCGCGCGATGGCAGCACTCGAGGATCCGCGCGATGGCAGCACTCGAGGATCCGCGCGATGGCAGCACTCGAGGATCCGCGCGATGGCAGCACTCGAGGATCCGCGCGATGGCAGCACTCGAGGATCCGCGCGATGGCAGCACTCGAGGATCCGCGCGATGGCAGCACTCGAGGATCCGCGCGATGGCAGCACTCGAGGATCCGCGCGATGGCAGCACTCGAGGATCCGCGCGATGGCAGCACTCGAGGATCCGCGCGATGGCAGCACTCGAGGATCCGCGCGATGGCAGCACTCGAGGATCCGCGCGATGGCAGCACTCGAGTATCCGCGCGATGGCGGCACTCGCGCACAGGCGCGACGACGGCTCAGTCCCTCTCACCGGTCGCGCCACCCCACGACTAGGCGTCTGCCAGCAACGCTCGTCGATATTGGGTTGGCGTGGATATTAGAAAAAGAAAAATGTTAATAAAATAATAAATGAGAGTAATTGCTGTTTACCGCAGCGTGTATATGAAGTAAAATGTAAAAATTCAATAACATATTGATGAAAATCTATAAATTGTATCAAGTCATTTCACGAAGATGAGAGATATCTTACACATCTGTTCTACTATCAAATCAACATAATTAATTTTATGGATTTTTTTTTCAACCAAGGTTTATTTCTTATCTTTTTTTTTAACCTTAAAAACGTTTTTTTGAAGATAATATTCATATTTGCGCAATCTGTTAACCCAGAGGGTTGTAAAATGTTTTACATTTCATAAAACAATAAATGTGCTTTTGGCGCGCTGAACGTAACAGCTGCTTTCATTTTTTGATAATTAATGAAGGTTCCTCAATATTTAACTAGATGGCGTCTTAATGCGTAAGGTTTAATAAAAGTTGACTAGTACTTATTGTAAATATTATTACAATTTACACTGTGCAATTGTTTCCATAAACGTTTCTTTAATATCAATACCACCAGTAACATCAATATGTCAATAATGCAATTTCAGTTATTAACAATAAGCTCCATGCTGCTAATGAAATTTAGGGAATAAATCATGATAAAAACTAGCAATATTGATACTCCTATTCAATCACGCTATCAAATTACGTCACAGAGATTTAGCGAAGATTGTCTATACCTTTACTTTGTATGTGACGTTGATCAAATTCATTATGTTTCTATTACAAACTTCCTTTTAAAAAAAAATAGACGGTTTTTTTTTATTACGTGGGCTTGAAGTTGATCCCGCTTCTGATATGTTAACGACCCTATACACAGACTAGCTAGGATGTGAAGTAAAAATAAAGAATTAAGTAATTTAATGGATTTATTCGGGATAATTAAAACCTGCACTCTAAATTTAACTTATAATTCCAATACAATATCTCATCATGTAAATAACTTTAAATCTTTATCATCAACCAAGTAAGACTTACAATGCTCACCAGAATATCTATATACAAAGAGTTACATACCCTCCACGATGTGCTCAAGGCGACGTTCACACAACGAATGACGCTCGGACGGCTGTTGCGCCATTTTTATATTCTCAAGGCAGACGTAAACAACAAGATGGCGGCCGTACGAGAGTCTTCGTTTAACAACTTTTACCTTTTAATCTTAAACAATTTAATTAAGCCGAACAGCTAATTTATAATTTTAAATAATAAAATATTAACAATTAGGTATTCCAGTGTAGTTGCTAACATCAGTTTATCTTGACTTATATATATTTTTCGTGGACGAATTAATTTTAACAAATTTCTGGGAATCTTATGAACCAAAAATTTATGTTTTTAATTTTACTTGTAACATCGAGAAGGAAAACCGCTTCAATTATATGTTGAAAATAAAGTCCATAACTTAAATTTGAATAGCTACTTTAAACTTTTTTCTTCAACGAAACTTTGCAACTGTTTCGTAGAATATCTTCAGAAAATAGCAAACTTTAGAGGTAGGTCTTATCACTAACTTAATAGTTAACAATTTCGCATTATTTGCATTGTTTTATTTTGGATGGGTTCGCTCTTGATCCCGATCGAACCTGGGGGCCAAGACAGGATCCACGATGGAATTAGCTAACCGAGAAGATGCCTATTCTCCCTGTCTTTAAAAACGGACGTGTTATATGTTCTCGGAAATACAGATGCAGGGAGGGAGTTCCACTCCTTTTCTGTGCGCATTATTTGTACCTTTTACGCTGTAAGCCAGCGTAGTCTCATCAACAATCAATTAAGATGAAGCAGCCAATTATTTTGCATTATTCCTAAGTTAAAACAAATCCAGCAAAACGAAAAAAAAAATTACATCGAAATCAGGTAAGTAGTTTCGGAGTTCATTGCGGTCACACACAGTGACATGGAATTTTTATATTCATAAATATGTATATCATATTTTGCGTTCCTTTAATTTGATGCATGTACGTAATTTTCCTTTTATGTTTTTGCCAAGAAGAAGCGAGCGTATCGCGTATGTTTGTTGGTTTCATGAAAACAGTAATTGTACTACTGTTCAAGGTACGATTGGATCCCCTTACAACTTACGTCAATAATTGAAGGGGTTTGCCAGAAATGCTTGGCATCAAATCGCCGTCCATTTAGCGTAGCGCCACCGTAACGGATATCGGCGTATCATAACCGTCAGATCAAGAAGATGGCGGACAAAATGGCGGCGCGTGCACACGTGGCGGAGTTTTTTATACTAAGATGACAATAGAGCTATTTCTGATTGAATTTTTAATTATAGAATACATAATACGTTTATACGATGTGTAGTATTTTTATTTATGATCAGTTGATGTAATTATGGGGATTAAGTCCATGAGTTAAGGTTTGAGTTTTGGGAAGGGCATACACACATCGTGTGAAGCGCAATATTTAAACCCAACTCGTGATTTTTTTTAAATTTGAACATGTAGAGTCAGCGCTGGTATTAACTTGAGAAATACATGGATAAAATTGACGGGTCTGTCAAGGTCTCGGTTGCTTAGTTGGAAGACCACTCGCACGGCGAGGGTTATGAGTTCATGTCCCGCTTTACACCTGAAACATGGTTAATTTGTAGTTGCTTTTGTTGCTTGAACTGTGTAGAAAATACTGTATAAGATATAAAATGCGTATGTAAAAACGACCACGCCTCCGAACCTTCAGGTAGGATTCGAACTCACGACCTTTCGCAATCCGGGTGAGTGCTCTGACCGCTCAGCTACCGAGACGCTGGGAGATTCGTCGAAATTTTTTAACATGCGTATTTTATATCTTATAGAAATTATATATAGATAGTAAATGCAAAAAATAAAATTAAAAATAGAAAATATTGTGTTTTTTGGGAATTTTTGTATATATTAAATATTAGGGGTTAAAGTATGAAATTGCCGATTTGTACTGAAAATCTATATTGTTTATTTTTTAAATTTTTAACAAATTTATTTAATCAAAATAGTTGCCATTATTATCTATACATTGCTGCCATCTAATGGGAAGGTCATTAATGCCTTTGCGATAGAATTCCGACGATCTAGACTGCACAAACTGTGTGAAAGCATTTTGTACTGCCTCCTGGGAAGAAAACTTCTTGTCACGTAGATAATTGTCCAAATCACGAAAAAAATGGTAGTCCGTTGGAGCAAGGTCTGGTGAATACGGAGGATGACGAATGGTTTCTAACTGCAGTTCCTGAAGGGTCAAAATGGTTTCTCGTGCTGTGTGAGGTCTCGCGTTGTCGTGGAGCAATAATGGTGAAGATCGATTCATGAGTCGGGGCTGTTTTACTGCTAGTTTTGTCAACATGGTTCGGAGTTCGGCACAATAGACATCTGCCGTTATTGCTTGACCAGATCGGAGAAAACTATAGTGAATAACACCATGCTGAGACCACCAAACAGTTACCATTACCTTTTTATTGGTAAGTTTTGCTTTAGGACACTGTTGTGGCATTTGACCTGGGGTCAGCCATTGCATTTTTCTTTTCCGGTTATCATAAAGAATCCACTTTTCATCACATGTTACAATTCGATCCAATATTCCTTCATTTCTGTACCGGTTCAACAAGGCAACACAAGTTTCAACACGCGTTTCTTTCTGCAGATCAGTCAAATCATGAGGCACCCATTTTTCGTATTTTTTTATTTTATTGATTTGACGCAAGTGAGTCAATATTGTGGGTAAGGTAACGTTAAACCATGCCACTAATTCCTGGGTACTTTGACTAGGATCGGCTTCCACTATCTCTCTTAATTCATCGTTATTTACCTGTGTGGGCGGTCTTCCTCGTGGCTCGTTCTTTAAGTCGAAATTTCCATCACGAAAGCGTTTAAACCAAAATCGCACGGTGCGTTCATTAGTAGACCCCTCTCCAAACGCAGCATTGATATTGCGGGCTGTTTCTGCCGCGTTAGTTCCGCGTCGGAACTCGTATTCAAAAATAACTCGAATTTTCGCAGTATCCATCTTTCTTGTCTAAATTGAATAACAAAAACAATTGAAAGTCGATATTCAAATGTTTTACATTTTTTAAAAAAAGAACATCATAGAAACCATTTAAAAAAAGTTTCATTCGAAAACCTCAAACCATGAAGATTCTATGTCAATTCAAAGAACCTATTGCAATAAAACGGCAATTTCATACTTTAACCCCTATTATTTATTGGGGTTTTCTTTGGCTAGCTTGTTTACTATTCTGTAGTCACTTGGCTATTCATTTCATCCATTTTATTTTCTTCAACACTATGAATTATTCTTTTTACGTCACTTTGATGACAAACAAGCAAAATTTTATACGAAAATCATCAAACAGCGTTATTGATCCAAAACCGAACTCGTATAAGTATATCGAACCGCCAAAACTTCGCCCTGGTAATAAAATATATATAATAGTCTGGAATATTGCACTATTTACATGGTGAAATTATTTTTTTATAATCTCTCTCTTTAATGTTCTTACGAGCGTTTGGTGCAACGGTAGTAATCCTGCCTTTCGCACAGACGATCCTAGATTTGAGCCCCAGAAGGGGCAGATGTATATGTGATGGACACGAGCATTTGTACCTGAGTAATGTGTATTTATATATATTTCTATAAATATGACACATCTTTGTAACATATAAGTATGTCTATCCGTTACCTCACTATCCATAACATAAGTATACCTAAAAATGTTACTTTGGACTAGGGTAATTGGTAAGTGAATGTAACAAATGTTATTATTACATCAATAAACATACTATGTTTATCAGTTATATAAACTGAAGCTTTCATAACAGGGTACTATCATAGGCACATAATATAATCAGTATTCATGACACGTGTCTATGATTGCGCGCCTCTTCTTCAGTAGAGCGACTAAAATACATATTTGTGTGTACGTTTGGCATCGCACGATGTGATAACTATATTTACGCCAAACGTGCTAGAAAACGCATCGAGAAAAGTTTGATGTAATCTAATAGTCATGACTTCGACATTCGTAGATAAAGCGGTTATTTTCTGAAAGTTCGCCAAAAATCTCCATTACCAAGCCAAAAACTTAAGATATTTTGATGTGATTGGAACATAATTAAAAAAATTAATGTCGACTACCGATTAAAAGTTATTATCCTTCGGGAACAGTACCTTTTTCTGGATACAAGGTACCCTATATCCTTCTCTGTAGCCTTGAAAAAGTGTGTGCAAAATCTCATGATAATCGGTCTACTAGTTGATTCGTGAAAGTGTAACAAACAAACAAACTTACTTTTGTATTTATAATTTGAGGAGTATCCAAGGTTACTGTATCCAATCCAGGGATGTGTGGCTAATTCATTGCAAATATTACTTAGAGATTAATAATGTTCTGGCAGAATGTAGGTAGTCTTTATTTACTGTAAGCAATAGTAACATTCGACAAAACACAAAATAACAGTCATCATAGTAAGTTAAATAAATTGAAAACATCAACAGAAAGTAATTATTTCCATAGTTCAGTAATGTGAACATTGGGGATTGGTAGATAGAAAGAAACACCTTTATTGGCTACGCAAATAAATAACATATTACAACACACTACATAAAAAAACAATTAGAAAAAAATAACATTAAACTCAAGGAGTACATTCACTTAACGTGTATCGTACAGCGAGGCCAATACAATTGAAAGCCGAGCGCGCTAACCGATGCGCCATCAAACCCCTATCTATTTTAAATATAAATCATATATAATAAGAACTATATGTATATATATATATATATATAGATATATGATTTATATTATGAACATAAATCACATATCTATATATACATATAGTTCTTATTTTCACCCGGCTTCTTCAAGGCTTGTGGATACTAGAATAACGGACAGACATACATATATGATAAACTAGCTGATCCAGCCACGCGTTGCTGTGGCACAGTAATTTTAAAGATTTTTTCTAAAATAAAGTAGCCTAAAGTACTCCTTATTACAGCAGTTACCTGCCAATCAAAGTCCCGTCAAAATCGGTCAAGCCATTTCAGAGATTAGCCGGAACAAAAAAAAAGAAACAAACAGACAGACGGACAAACAAAAATTGTAAAAAAAATATTTTAGTGTATGTACCGTATATATATTCATATGCATGTAGTAAAAAACGATTATTTCAATATTACAAACAGACACTCCAATTTAATTTAAATGTATAGATAAATAAGTATCGTTCATAGAAATATAAGTGTTTGTATTTATCACACACATATTTGCCACTTCCGGGACTCGATCAAGGGATTCGAAACAGATCATCAAACATAATTACAATGAAGATTTTAAAGTAACTTCTTAAAGCAGATTATTAAGCAAGCTTGATAAAATAAATTTATTAATAGCTTCCAATGAAACTCCATTGAGATTACACTTAAAATGTTAAAGAAGAGTCGAGAGCCGCACTCCGAACCTGGCGAGTCATGATGACCAGATACCTAAAAAATAACACTCCTTCCCTAAGTTAACAGCTTCCAAGGGCTTCGGCGTGACTTATCAGCCTCAACTTTGTTATGCTTGTAGGAATAATACGGGGAAATTCCTCTGCATTTTCGGTGGGTTTAAAAAAGTTTGTTTTCACTCCGTTTCGTTTTCGCGTTCATTAACATTCTTACAATTGCGAAACGTAACGTTTTTAAACAAAGAATTTGCTGAAATAACTTTTGCGTTATAATGAACAGTGTTTTTTTAGAAATGTTCCGTTTTTTAACTTTTGCTTTATAGTCGTTCTATTTAGGATAGCATGATAATATATATACGAGTATATAACTGACAATTTGATTTATACATAAGTTTATCCATAAATTATAAGTTACCAGTATAAATTAAAATTCTAGTTCACAAACCAAGGAGTTGTTAAGCTAACTCTATAAAACTCTATATCTCTGATAAATATGAACACATTTATTTCTATCATTTATTACATATTTATATCATATATTTATATCTATCTGTTATACCCTAGTACCCATTAAGTAAGCCCTAAAGTCATTTATTTCGTTTAATTGGAGTGAAAATAACAACTTTTCATAAAATTATTATTTTAATATTATCATATGTTTAAATTGGATAATTTGATTTAATTTATATTTATAGAACATATTTTCAAGAAAGAGGTTTCATGCAGTGGTTATCGCATTGGGTTTTCAATTAACTAAATAAATATTTTTCACTAGTTGGTGTCAATACACCAACTAGCTTAGCCCAAAGTACTAAGGTAACGAATATGGTATATGATACGTAAATGTTTAATATTTATAGAAATATACATAAAAACCCATGACCTAAGTACAAATGCTCGATTTCATCACACAAACATTTGCCTCGACAGGGACTCGAACCCAGTACCGTCGTTGCGAAAGGCAGGATCTCTACCGTTGCATCAAATGGTTGTCTAATAGTCTATTTATAATTAATGCGTTATTAAAATTGAATGTTAGAAATAATAAAACCAACGTTTAAAACAAAATATTTGTGATAGATTTAAATATACAAATTGTCGAAGTGAGTGTAGGCGAGGTCGACGAACTTAGCAGAAAAAAAAATCTTAAAATGGATTGTGGTTCATTTCACTTTTTATTGATAACGCCAGACTTTTTTTATTAAGTGCAAGAATGTTTTTAGACCATTTAGACGATGTAAAATTTCTTAAATAATTCAAAAGCTCTAATTTATGACGACCGTTTGGTGCGATAGTGATCCTGGGTTCGAGTCCCGGAAAGGGCAGATATTTCTCTGATGAATACGAGCACTTGTACCTAAGTCATGGGTTTATATATGTATATATTTCTATTAATATTACTTATTTATAAATGGTACGTCCATCCGTTATCCTAGTATCCATAACACAAGTATTACAGTGCTTACTTTGGGCATCGGCTAATTGGTGTGAATGTAAGAAATATTATTATTAGATTGAGTGTAGGATTAGTACTTTTTATTTAAGGAAATATGTTTTTTCCTATAGGAAAGATAACTGGGATATATAACTTCGTATGTATATTAAACTATGCGATAGGGCATACGCCCCGCCGATTTTTATTAAAAGATACGGCTGTCATATCGAGCACCACCCGTTCACGATTGCAGTGAGCGCGTGTCAACAGCTTTACGCAATTGCACAACGCGAGGTCATTCACCTGCGATCAGCTGATAATTTTAGAAGGCACACGTGTCGCGAATTGGACAGTTGTTCACGTGAATTTCGAGTGAGTTTCTCTCGAAACGTCGTGTTTAGATCGTGTGAGGTTGTCGACGATATTAGTTTGGTCTATTTATGATTTCACTTCCATGTTTTGTAATATATCTTGTCTTATAAATATATTTCGGCGTGTTTTGAAATTGCGATTATCTAACTGCAAAGTAACAATTGAAAGCGATTTAACTTCATATAAGTAGTTATAAAGTATGCGACCTGATTCCTAATATTCAATAATTGTTTGAGACACGTTTGAAATATATAAATAACATGACTTTTATATTTGCTTCACAAAAATATAAGTAAATTAACTCAAATTGAAAACAATTGAAAATAAATCATAAAGTTTTGACCGCGATGAACCCTGAAATCACTCAATTTATTTTGATGTTTTTCATTGTGCTGGATTTCTTCTATGGACATAGGATAGGTTTTAATATTTTATACATCAACGCGTGGCCATCTCAGCTAGCATTTTAATGAAAAGTCCAACTGACAGAGTAAATAATAAAAATAATAAATTACACTTTATTGCACACACAGATAGGATACAGAGAAAAAAATATTTAATAAAGAAAAGTATACAGACAGGCGGCCTTATTGCTAAACAGCAATCTCTTCCATAAATATATTTAGTTTTCACCTAAATAATTTAAGACCTTTATTGTCCGCACCAGGAATTTTGATAAGATATTGACAGTTTTCATTGGATTTGGTCTTCAGTAATATAAATTAATCTCGATTCCAATCCGAGACCATGTAAAAGCTTAACAAATCCCATTCAAGTAAACAAATATTTGTGCTGTTGTTAAATCAAACCGCTAAGACATTGGATTTTCTCCACAAATTGAAAACAAAACTGGCAACAAAAACATCTTCAAAAGAATCCACATTTAAAAATTGGACGCACGATTACTAAATCATATTGTTTACATTGAAGATTTTGTTATTCAAATTTTCCAAATTCTACGTAAGTAAAGCGTAATGTATGGAGTACATAGCTTTTTGTTGTCCGTGTGAAGTAGTACCGTGGGCTGGGGCACGCTTGCTCTGGCGCATAGCCAAACTTCTGTTTTGCGTCCGTCTTCGCTAACGCCTTGCTAAATTTATCCTACTCCAGTGATTTACGAGCCGCTAATAGTTAATTAATCCGCGGTTAACACGTGTCAGATTGACTCTAACAAGAACGGAGTGGAAAACAGCGAGGTGTTGTGAAAAACATGTTGGTTTTGTTGAAAATCGACGGAAATATACCTTTGAAAAGTTGTTCAGGAAAAAGTGTAGGAATAATATTTGATTTATTCTTCTTATTTGATTTGATTTATGGTCAGGATAGGATATGTATTTTTGAAGTATGAATAAAATTAGTGACAGTAAGTTGGTGAAGAGCAAGCTTCACACCTTAGCTTACCGCCGTAAAATTGCCAGTTTGTCGGTCTTCTACAGAATTACTTTGGAAAGTGTACTCGGGAGTTGTATATGCTCATACCGCCATTTCTTTTTCCATTGGAAAGCTACCACTCTTTTTTGGTTGATATTCCTACCTGTCGCACCAAGCGCTTCTCAATATCTTTCATAATGCGCACTGCAAAGGAGTAGAACTCCCTCCCTGTGTATGTATTTCCGAGTACTTATAACCCGTCCGTTTTCAAAGCTAGGGTGAATAGGTATTCTGCGTTAGCTCGTTCCATCAAGCGATTGATCGTTCCATCGTTCCATAAGGTGAACGAATACATCAAAAAAATTAAAATAGGTGAGATTTATTTCGTCAAAATTTCTGTCTCCAAACCATTTTTACGGATGTGTTAATGCGTTTATTTATTCAATTTTTCTTATTGTTTATCTTTTAGAAGCTGTGTTCACAGGATGACAAATGTAATGGTTGACCGAAGTGTTTATGTATCCGTAAAAGTGTGTGATTCCGATAAACGAACCTAATGCAAGAAGAACTTTATGATTATTCGATTTTACATGTTTCTGCCAATTATATCTCGTTTGGTTTTGGTAGTTTTTTGTTAATGTTATCCTACATTTATTTTGTTTGCTGCTTTGGAATCGACAGTTATGCTTTTATGCTCTCCTTTTAAAATAATAGACAAATATTTATCAAAGTTGGAACAAACTACGAGACTCTTAAAAGTTCATTTTTCAGTTCTTAAAACTTCCATTTTTTTATACATAAAACTAGCCGTCACCCGCCCGCTTCGTTGGTTTAATAATTATCTCTTTTTATTGATATAGTTTTTTGATTGCATCAACCCACTTTTTCAGATATTTTTGCAAAAGTTTACGCTAGTAATCATTACGTTGACGGTTAGACAGCACATAAACATAAAGTTTTTACACTTAAGTGGACTGACATCTTAAGTTTTCTTATTTAGCTTTTCACGTTTTCATTTTGGAGTCAAATAATTAGTTAATTAGGTTGAATACGGAAAAATAATGACTGAAACCGTTACCATAGCAACCCGCAGCGAATAAAATAAATTCGTGAAAAAGTTTATAAAAGTAAAAAAGGCAAAGCGTCCATCGAATCCAAAAAATAGCCTAAAACCATCTACAGATTTTCCCGCGTCGATTGGTCACGGTCCCATACCGATAGGTTCATTAGTTTTGACGTGATTGCGAGACAAAGAAAAGCTATTTAGTTCACTTAAGATTGCTTCTCATTTGATCACATCGGGCATTTTGTCATTAAGTAGTTGGTATAATTTAATTTACGTTTATTATTTAAGTTTTATTATATAAGGTGTATTACTTATTCTCAACTCTCTAAAATTGTTGCATTTACGCAATTTTACTGTTACTTATTGAAGAAATAAGAATAATAGATGTTTGTCTCGTTCGCTTATTCATAACTGTAAATACGCTTCACTTATTTCTTGGTCCTTCGAGCAGGATATCGATGTAGCACTTTGCTGTTTTATTTATCCAAAAACAAATTAAATACTTCAAAGAGTAAAAGATACGTGACAGACGGCCATGATGTAGAATACAATATAGTGGTAATCGATAAGCTTGTACTTATAGAAAATGAATGATAGTGAAGGCCATTTGAATGGGATCTAGAAAATAGTACCTTCGTTTAGACAAGGTGTGAAAAGTGTGAATTATGATAAATTATTTTAATAGAGAAATACTACAAAAAATCGACTCGGTTTAAAGTTATTCTCAGGCTTTGCTTTTTTCTAGGATTTTTTTATTAAAATAATTAACAATTTTTAAAATAGAAATTTAATTGTAATTTGCCTAATATAACATAAGTTCATACGAATAATTAAATACACATTGATATACAAATACAAAAAATATGTAAAAAAAAGCATGTGTGCAATTCACACGTAGTAGAAGGGAAACCTTCATGGATATCAAGATAATGAGACGAATGTAAAATTTCGGGAAGAGGATAATTGTAGGTTTTAGTAATAATCATAGTGATACAAAGTAAGATAATTGTTTTACATTTTATTCGTATATATTACATAGATTTATTCAAACTCAGAGCTTACATTTTCCATAAATGATACAAGAGGCTTATGGTAACTAAAATACATATCACGAACATAAGAGACATTGTATAAAGCTTCCTATCTCATTTTCTCCTACCTTAAATCTTATTAATTTATGTGCCTGACTCTTTTTCGTTTCATCGATTTTCAAATCACAATGATGCATTGAAAAATTTAAAATATAAAAAAATCATTAAGAACACAATTATATTACAAATTATTTTAGTGTATAATTACGTAGAGCAATAATGTAGAACTCATGAGAAACTAAAGAAAACAAAAATAACATTAACACATGCTGTTGGTGTGGAGTTGACAAGTTGCGAAACTGAAATTGGTTTAGAAGACCCATTTCCCCGAATAAACTAAAATCAACAAGTCGTGTGCTAACTCCAGCATCTCAAATTCATACGAGTAAGCTGGTGAGCATTCTGAGTTACTGGGCACTTGTAAATGTCGTTACTTCTGTTAAAACTGACGAGTTACTTGCGCCCATTCTTATCAGTTAAATTGTGTCCTTAATATGGTAGTTAAAAATGTTGGACGATTTAAAACAACTTATTTTAAGTGCATTTGAATGAAGTTTTTTTCATCATACTTAATAACGCCGACCAAAAAAAAGTCACTGTGTTTCAAATTTAACAAAATGATTTTAAATATATAGCAGCGCTTTCAATAAAACAATCGTGCGTGAAACATAAAAAAAATGTGATAACATGTATCTAACGACTCCCCTCTGAGGAGTATCTTATCTTATCCTAATTCTCCTAATTATAATAAATTGATCAATAAATTCAACCATCATTCGTTTTTCAATTTTCAAACTAAAACTATTGACATGGCTTATCGATAAATACTATTGTGTATTTATTGTAACACACACATTCTTAGTTACGGAAGGGCACTTCAAACACACCGGGTGATTAGCATCGTTGTGATTTGAAAGTAGATGGTTTTTTTTGGGGTGGTTGGGATCTACCTCCTAGCGGTCCACCCCGGGCAACGGCATCATGGACCAACTCGGCCCTTGGTGACGGCTGATGATCCCAACGGCGGTGGTAGGCTCCGCAAGGGGCCGCCTGGCTCGCGACCACCATCCTGCCGAAGTCCGCCGCCAAGCAGCTTTGCTGCGTTCCGTCGGAGGGCGGGAATACCAGTGCCAATGGGGGTTGGTAATAAGTCAGTTGCGCAGCTTAGGACCGGTCTTGGTATCTTGGCTATGCTGTACCTGGTAACTCATTCTGGAGGGTAGCGGGATCCGAAGCACGGTTTAAGCCGCTGGCCGACCGCAGTTAGTAGGGGGCCCAACTAGCGCGCTAGCTACGCGTGAAAGGCTGCCCCGCCAACTCGCGAAAAATCCCGAAATGCTCCACCGTGCCAGTTGGCGACTGGACGGGAGGACCCGGTGGCCATTTCGGAGGGGTTCGGGCGTCCCCGCAGTCTCCAGATGAGTTCCCTTATTTTGGTCAGCTTAGCCCAAGAAAACTTCCTTTGGTCGACTAAGTAGCGTCTCGACTAAAATCCTACCCCCCAACATTCACCATTATGAAAAACAAAAGAATAAGAAGAATCTCAAACAGCGGCTGCACTTCCTCCCATTTAAAGTGCACCTTGCGAACATTAGAGGACTGCACTCAAATCTCCATCCGGTCCATCACCATCTGGAGACCGAGAAGCCGCACCTATTCTTCTTGACGGAGACTCAGATAGCAACCCCGTCGGACGTGGCGTACCTCAACTACCCTGCTTACACACTTGAGCATAAGTTTAAGATGTGTGCAGGGGTCTGTGTGTTCGTCCGCAATGACATATGCTATAGGCGTCTCCGTTGCTTTGAAAAATCCGGGTTTTCTGTTATCTGGCTTCTGGTGGACACAGGGGTAGAGAAGATGCTCTACATCTGTGTCTACCGATCGCACAGCGGTGACCGGGAGACGACTCGGCTCATAGACTACCTCACAGAGACGGCAGACTTGGCAGCTCAGCGATATCCAGCGGCGGAGCTTGTTTTTCTGGGGGACTTCAAAGCTCACCACAAAGAGTGGCTGTTCCCATACCAGAAAACTGACCATGCTGGGAGAGAAGCGCGACGATTTGCCCTAGCGCTAAATCTTACCCAGCTGGTGGATCAAGCGACGCGAATTCCAGATATTGCTGGCCACACACCCAATTGTCTTGACCTACTGCTGACAACTGATCCACACAAACATTCGGTATCGGTCTCAGCTCCACTGGGATCGTCCGACCACTGTGTGGTGAAATCCGTATCAATCTGCTCTCCTCCAGATGATAGCCCTAAGGGCATGAGACGAGTATGGCGTTACGAGTCAGCAGATTGGGACGAGATGCGTATTTTCTTTGCTTCTTACCCCTGGCGGCAAACTTGCTTCTCTTCAAGCGACCCTTCGTGCACCGCTGATGCGATCGCGGATGTAATTCGGCAGGGAATGGAGTATTTTATTCCATTCTCCGACATCCCGCTCGGTTACAAGTCCCGACCTTGGTATAATGCGGCCTGTGCTCGTGCTGAGGCCCGAAAACAATCTGCTTACCAAGCCTGGGTGCAAATCCGCGATCGCGGGGTTCGTGCACGGAGAATTCGAGCGAAGAAGAGAGCCTATAATTCGGCCGCCAAGTCATGCAAAAGGGTGTTACTAAAGGCGAGATTCGACCACATCAGCAGAATAGGGATGAAACTGTCTTCCTATCCAAATGGAAGTAAACAGTTCTGGTCCCTCTCGAAGTCAGTCGAAACGAATTTCTGCCGTCCTATGCTACCGCCATTGCTGGAATCTGACGGATCACTGGCCCATTCTGCAGCTGAGAAAGCAAGTTTATTTGCCTCTCTGTTTGCGAGCAATTCCCGTCTTGACACCGGCTCTCAACAACCACCAATCATACCTCGCTGTGATTCTTCGATGTCGGAGATCACAATACACAATAAGCAGATCCGTAGAGTCTTACTTAGTCTGGACGTGAATAAGGCCAGTGGTCCTGATGGTATACCAGCAAGAGTGCTGAGGTACTGTGCGCCTGAGTTGTCTCCTGTGCTAACACGCTTGTATCGCCTCTCTCTCAACACAAAAACCGTCCCAAAATCCTGGAAGCTTGCCAATGTGCAACCAATACCCAAAAAGGGTAGTCGTGCCGACCCATGCAATTACCGACCGATCGCCATCACTTCCATACTCTGTAAGGTTATGGAAAAAGTGCTGAACAGCAAGTTGCTCTCATACCTAGAAGACAACGATCTCCTCAGTGACCGTCAATATGGCTTTCGCCGAGGACGCTCAACTGGGGATCTTCTAGTCTATGTCACGCATTGCTGGGGCGAGGCCCTCGAGATGCACGGCGAAGCACTTGCCGTGTCACTTGACATCTCGAAGGCTTATGACAGGGTCTGGCACGCAAGTCTGCTGCGCAAGCTTCCTGCGTATTGTATCCCCGCTGACTTTTGCAGTTGGATAGCCGACTTCCTGACTGAACGATCGATCAGAGTTGTTGTCGATGGCTGCTCCTCTGACTCAGTGCCTATTGATGCCGGAGTTCCTCAGGGGTCTGTTCTTTCTGCGACGCTTTTCCTGCTGCACATCAATGACCTGTTAATACCAGGAATTGTTGGGTATGCAGACGACAGTACTGTTGTAGAGAGATACCAGTCTAGCGCAAAAGCCAGCGGCGACGACGTGATGTTCATGAGAGAGGCCATGGTTGAGCGAATAAACCAGAGGCTAAACTACGTTTCCCAGTGGGGCGATAGTAACCTCGTAAATTTCAACGCCTCCAAAACACAAGCGTGTCTTTTCACGGCAAAAAGGAGTTCCTTCCACCTCACTCCTACTTTCCGAGGTACATCTGTACCTGTGACCGACAGCCTCGAGCTTCTTGGCATGGAGTTGTCTTCAGACCTTAACTTCGGCGCCAACATCGAATCCAAAGCTCAAATTGCAGCCAGAATGCTGGGCGTCCTAAATAAGGTCAAGCGATATTTCACGCCAGGACAGCTTTTAACACTATAAAGCTCAAGTCCGATCTTGCATGGAATATTGCTGCCACCTTTGGGATGGCTCAGCAAAATACCAACTTGCTGCACTGGACACGATTCAGCGCAGAGCTGAGAGGCTCATCGGGGACAACAAATTGGTGAAGAGCAAGCTTCACACCTTAGCTCATCGCCGCAAAGTTGCCTGTCTGGCGGTCTTCTACAGACTGTACTTTGGAGAGTGTGCTCAAGAGCTGCATCTGCTCATACCGCCATCTCCTTTTTTCCATCGGACATCCAGACGCACTGCAGGCTACCACCCTTTCTTGGTTGATATTCCCACCTGTCGTACCAAGCGCTTTTCAACATCCTTCATAACGCGCACAGCAAAGGAGTGGAATTCCCTCCCTGCGTCTGTATTTCCGAGAACTTATAACCCGTCTATTTTCAAGGCCAGGGTGAATAGGCACCTTCTGGGTTAGCTCGTTCCATCGTGGATTCTGTCATGGCCCCCGGGCTTGATTGGGATCAAGAGCAAACCCATCCTAAAAAAAACGAAAAAGCGACTGTAAAAAGAGACAGACACATCAATTCATAAGATTTAACGTAGGAGAAAATGAGATAGGAAGCGTTATGAACGTGTGTTAATGCACGTTTATGTGCGTATGCGTAGTACAAAGCTTGAGAGAAGGCATCATAACAACCGTGGTATTTTGTATATGTGTACGTATTATTTTTGAAGGTTTCACTTCTACCACGCGTGAATTGCACACATGCTTTTTTATTTATCACCATTCAGAAAGCTACTTCAAATGATTAGTATTTCAAATTTCTGCGAAAAAAGGTGGACCCCAAACACACCAGCAAGTCATATGCGGTTGAAGTTTACATAACAAAATTGATTACAATTATAGTAGTTTATCTACTCTGATACTATAATACAAAGATTCTAAAACTGAAAACAAAATGCTTATGACAAACATTACGTACAGGCCAAAAATAATAAAAAAAAAAGTTTAATTACGATACAGGTCTTGTATGGACACCTGTATCATAATATAACTTTTTAATCATAACGATACACCTATACAACCTCCAGCTGGACCAAGGAGGTTGAACCTCTACTTTAAAAAGGTTTCAATGAACGAGTCCGCGACGACGCAACACCTCAGAGTAAACAGGACTGGAGTAGCCTTTGCCTAACATTACCCCTCTGCCAAATGCACAAGCGTCGGAATCCTGTGCGTTATATAAAACTAGTTGAGCCGCCATTTTAAAACCACAATAATCAGAACGTCTTACCGTGCAGAGCTCCCACGAAAACGCCTGCCTGTGCTGTTTTCTACTGTAAAAAAAATTCGAAAATATCTAGTATGCAAAAAGATGGTGTCACCTTTCATTTGTAAGCATAATTTTTAGGTTTTGATTATTATTTAATTCATAATTTCATGTTTTAGCAGACTACAATTTCAAATTTCGCGCTCAAAGTTCGTTTGATGACGTCACGGCCGCACTCCCCACGAGACTACCTAGGGTTGACCATTATCGCATTTCAATTAATTAAGACAAAAATTAGAAAAAGTTTGTTGGTAATAAATAACTGTAATTTTGTATTAATTAATTACCAATTATAATTTCGTTTTAACAATGTACGTTGCGTGTTTATTTTTAGTTTAGTATTAAGTACATACCTACACTTTTGCGGCTGCTTGAAGCCTATTCTTTGCCACACAACATGGAAATATAAAATAATAAATAAAATAATTAATTAAAATAATAATCAAACTATTTGTCCTTTTATTCATGCTGGGCGGCGCTCATAAACATTAAGAGTACTAATGCTGTATATGCTTCCAGTGTCCCTGACTTCATAAAAGAGACACGGTTAAAAGGGTACCATCGTCTAACCAGCACACCCGATCATTTCCGAGAAACCAAAATTTTTTTTCGAGCCACAGGACAAATTGTTTTTATTTTGTAATCAGCAACCCTTATTAATTTGTACAATATTAATTTGCACAATAGTGATGTCAACTTCATCGATATTGTGATTTTACGAGTGAGTAATGAATGAATGAATGCAAGTAACATACTTAAATTGGAAATATGTATTTTTAATTTAAATCTGTATGTCGCAGGGAAATTGTATAATTCCGCAGTTTACATTCGGCGTCATCAGTTTAAAAAACACATACCCTTTTCTTAGTTCTTTTTCTTAACAATAATAAAACACAGCTTGGATAAATTACAGTTTGTTTCAGTAATTATTACCAGGTATTAATGATGATTTCAAATAAGAATAAGGTATGTGATTTTGAACTGATGACGCCGTATGTAAAGTGCGGAATTATACTATTTACTTGCGATATTATACATACGAGAATAAAACTGTAAAGATATAGAATAAAACAGGTCAAGTCCACCTTAAACCAAATGGCTAGTAATGAGAGTAGAGGAAGCGAAATCACTAATTTTTGAACATTTTGTCTGTCTGTATGTATGTTTGAGCACGCATCACCCAAAAACTACGCGACGGATTTTGATGACATTTTAGTATGGTAATAGCTAAATGTCATCGTCAACATTTAAGTTAAGTTTTTTATTAATATTGTAGCATTTATAGCTCCTTTTAAAAACCGGCTTGTCCAACTGCAATACTTCAAGGTACTAGGAGTAAGGTATGTGGTACCAAAAGTCATTTGTACATAAATGAAAGCTATTGGAAGATAGTATTGCAGTATTAAAATTAGAAATGATCGGTATGTGTAGTTCAGGCAAATATACTCTGCCCCTAGGCGGTATACTAATTGTTGGTATTTATACTTTAAGCTTTGATATGCCCGGAAACATCTAATTTTTCATATTCAGTTTTCCTAAAGAATACAGCATACGAAAAAAATGGATTCATGCTTGTAATAGGTAATAGGGCATCTTGGGCATCTTCAAGAACAAGTACTATATGTTCCATACATATTGAGCCGTCTCAGTTTCAAAAATTATCTAACAATAGAAGAAGATTAGTTGCCCATGCTGTGCCAACGTTATTCTTGAATGATCCTCTTAGTTTATTATATAACTAGTTATGCTTCAAATAGATATTAACATGTAATATTATAACAGTTTTAGTTTATTACATTTAAATGTATTAATTTTAGGTTAAAAAATAAGTTGAAAAGGAAATACCTGCAAAAAGTGATGTAAGCAAATCGCAAAAAAATACAAATAATCAATCGGTCAAAGTAAAAATCTGAGAAATATAACTATATTCACTATCGCTTTGTTAAAAATAATGTTTCAGAGTTCCTCCTTTCCATTATGGGTATACGCAAAAGGGTCCACAGTGAATTCTATATATATAATAACACCTGTTGTAAATATCTTTTAAATGCAATAAACTATCAAGTTTCAATTTGTATTTGTAGGAATACTAACGCAAAGTTAATAAATTCATTCATTGAACGAAACTGATTTATCGATATCGATATTCTCGTGCTATGTCATGTCACTTCTCACACAATGACATTCGTGTGTTTGAATAGAACGTTAACACACTATTTTAAGCACGTGTGCGTGTATTTTAAATATGTTTGTCGTATTATGCATGTGTGCGTTTGTAAACACGCAAAGAGTTTTTGTTCCTGTGTGCTGGCATTGAATGTAGTAGTAACCTCACCCCCCGCAAAAAATGGCAGAAAAATATGTACGAGATATTGACTAATGGCTACTCCAGTCCTGTTTACTCTGAGCGCAACACGCATTCACAATCGATGTTTGCACCTTGGCGCCAACATTTGACATTTAAAAAATCTTTTCAATATTTAAACAAAGTTTGGTTTTGTTTGCAACATTGTTTTACGTAATATAGTATGAGAGTAGATAAAGTAGTGTATGACACTGTACATAACTTGGTCTTATAACACTCGTGTGATACTATAAAAAAACTCGCCTACGGCTCGTTTTTTTAAAACACACTCATGTTATAAGAACCCTTATTATGCAACAGTATCATAAACTACTATAATTTGTGATGTTAAAGAAAGAAAGTATTTTTTTTTAAGTTAATTGAATTATGCGTCAATGTAACAACATTGATTAACAAATAAAATAATTCAAGGTTTGTTACATTAAATAATTAATTATCACTTACTAAGATATTCTAATTCCAAAACTGGCTTCTTTACATATCAATCAATCTTATCAGTAAATAAGACAATGTTTGGACACTGAATGAGTAATACTATAACTATATCGACGATTGCTTGGTGCAACGGTAGCGATCCTGCCTTAAGCACCAACGGTCCTGGGTTCGAGTCTCGGAAGGGGCAGATGTTTGTGTGATGCATACGAGTATTTGTACTTGAATCATGGGTATTTATATATATTTTTATTAATATTGCTTATTTATGTATCATATAATATGTATGTCTATCCGTTACCCTAGTATCCATAACACAAGCCTTACAGTGCTTACTTCGGGCTAGGGTAATCGGTGTGAATGTAAGAAATATTATTATTATTATATCATGGATAATAACATTAATTCGGTTTAAAAAATTTATTTATTTAATTTAAGATGTGCCATAATTTATGACATTATTACACAATTCTATATTATACATTTTTTCTCTTTATATCTTTTACTCGTATATAAAAAAAATCGAATTAGTTTACAAGTTATTTTTAAGTGGGATGCGCCGAGCCGAGTACGTGTTTTCTAATATTTTTCTATTATAATAATTTATTAATATCTAACATTTTGCATGTTGAACAATGAGGAATATGATAAACGACTCAATTATAAAATTTACCATCACGTAAAATCATGTTTTACGCAAATAAAAAAATTGATTGCTTTCACAATTATCATTTTAATAAAATAACTTCTTTAGGGTTTTTTGCGTTTAATTTATATTTAATCCTGACGTTTCGACTCCTTTACAGGAGCTGTGATCACAGGATGACTATGGTCCTTTACAATATTTTAATCGGCCACGTTCCTACGTTTATATAAATTTTAACAGTTAGCAATGTAGCTGATTAAAATATTGTGAAGGCAGTAGAAAATATAAGACGACCATTAGTCATCCTGTGATCACGGCTCCTGTAAAGAAGTCGAAACGTCAGAAATTATATTTCGTTTCTGATGTTTCGACTCCTTTAAGCGCAAAAGACATAAATAAGTAGTTTTAATTTATTTTATTTTATTTTTTGCATTCACAATGGAATATTTCTTTAAGATATTAAATACGCTTCTAAAAGAAACTCCTCTGAGCCCTCAGGTGGGATTCGAAACCACGACTTTTCGCTATTCGGATGAGTGCTCCAACCGCTGAGCTACCAAGACGCTGGTAAACGCAGCACTCGCCCGGACAGCGAAAGGTCGTGGTTTCGAATCCCGCCTGAGGAGGCGTAGTTGTTTTCTACAGGCGTATTATCAAATAAATTTATCTTTGATCCATTCTGTAACTCTCTCTTGAAATAGTCAAATAGATTTCTCGAAGTTTCACTAGCTGGAAACGTGCATTCTATAACCAGTCGAGGTCAGTTACTATCTGACATGTTGCACATGTGTCCTCAGGCGGTAGACGCCAAAAACAATAGTGCCGTAATTACCCACATCAAATCCGTCGCATGTGTCAACTTTCGATGTTTTGTGTTTCTTTGTTGGCAATGAGAGAGAGTATGCACGTTTTGTCCACTATACATTGCCGTTTTCCATTCCACGTTTTAATAAACAATGTTTGTACGAAGCTATGTAAAGCGAAGACAATTTTTCTACATTCTCCTTGGGGAATCGTGTATCTTTTTTATTTTTTGTTATTAAAACATATCACAATTGTAGTGCTCTTTTGAACTATGGAGACCCTGAAAGACCCGTTGAATTTATCCAAATGTTTCTTAAGCTGATTATCAGTGCCATCTATTCAGGTGCTAGGTAACAACATATCTTCAATTTTGGCTCTTTTGCCCTACGGAGACTCTGAATGAGTCGTTAAATTTATCTCAGTGTTTTTATACTGATTATCAGCGCCATCTATTCAGGTTCTAAGTAACTACATTTCATCAACATCGGATGTCATTCTTTTACAAGTGACAAAGCTAGATTTTATCTCTCAAGTTTTTTTTATGAGAAATAAATTTAACTCTAGAGTAAAGCATGAGTATCCGGGCGAGTGCTTCACCAATTGATTGACAAGTTGTTTTTTTCTACTAAATAGTTTTCAAATATTTATCTGCACACTTTTTCTCATACTCTTGAAATAGCTAGAGATGGATTCTCGTCTATTAAAACAGTGTGTAATATGAAAAAACGAACGATGTAATAATATTTATTACTCTGGCAGTTCAGTAGTGTCACAATAAAATCGTAGATACATTATTTTTATGTAAATTGCGTCACTGAAATCTCTGGTGCGTCGTACATTGCAATTAAGATTGGGCACTGAGCGAAAAACAAGGTGATTTCAATTCTCCTGAGTGTTTTATTACTTTCTTAAATTCTTTAATAAACTCTCCTGGGTTTAATAAACCGTAAGAAAAGCTACGTATGTATTAAAATAATTGATGGGGTACGATTTTAATTTTAATGATGATACACTGCCAATGTGTGTGAAGTGTTCGTGAATGTCTGATTATGAATTGGAAAGTAGATACAATAATAATGGCATCTTAAATGCAGTGAAAAAAGTGCAAAAAATAGCTGAGAGCGATTCGGGCGTACCCAGGGATCCGTACAAATTTGTACTTTATATATTTTTTGGGTTTATTTTTGTTACATGTGTAAGGAATTAATATTTAAATGATTTATTTTAGCACATTAATTATATATTAAAGTAACTACTACTAAGTTTCGTAGTTATCGTTGGTTTAATAATCGATTGTTCAATCGATTATTGACGTTAGTAGTAACTATTAAAGTGGCTAGTCTGTGGCTGTCAATTAATAGTCTGACTTTTCATACCTTTTTGGTCGCTGGCGGCATTCACTCGGGCAACGCGGTATTGTACGGTTGTCTGGCCATTTACTTAACGGTTACAATCTTCGAAAAGCTAATGGAATACCAAACTGCTGAAGTAAGTAGCATTGGCTGATTATTTTATTACTCTGAGTAAGTGTAGAGCTTGAAAAGGGTTAGGACTAGTAACTATTCTTATAAAACATGAAAACGATGTAAAATAAACGTTGTCAAGAAGTTAATTTTTGTATTATTTCACGGTCTCTAATAATTCAGAAGTGGGATAGGCAGGTATTCTTCCGAATCACTTGCTTATCCTGCCCACGTGATTTTACAGACCAAGCAAATGTTCGTTCCTTTTTACTTTAAATCTAGCAATAGGTATCGTGGTCGCCATTGGTTTTCATGTTTTATACTTCAGTTTAACAGAACGTATCAAAGTTTTTTTTTTACCCCTGTATCAGTTTTGTTACGCATTTACTAAGATAATGTTAAAGTAAAAAAAAAAAGTGTAAGATTTATATTTTTGTAATATATGTGATGTGAGGGTCCAACTCAGACTTGACCGTTTTTGGACCTATATTATATATCTTTAGTGTACCTCTAGGGTTTCTAAGGGGGTCAAAATTTCATTATTTTTACGCTACGATGCTTACTTTTTGAGATATTAGCCATTTTAGTTAGAAATATAATAATGTTATGCTCTATGAAATCAAATTATTTTGCGTTTTTTCTCCTTTTCATTCACCCGTATAGTTTTAATGTCAAATGTTTGAGACAAATATACAGAATTTATCGAAATAGAATTTGATCTCATGGTTACCCTTACGGTTGCGAGTTCTAGATATGGAGTATGGTGCTAAAGAAATATAAACTATCGATCATGATGGCGAAGGTGTGCATACCAACACGGAGACGGAGAACGCCACTGCTAGGTGCAGTACCCGTGGACGTTCTCGGCTGCGGTCGACTGGCTTGATAAGTGAGGGAGCGGAAGGGAGCCTGAAAGGTAGGCAAAGCCGCAAGCACTTATACAATAGATTAATATACTTATATAATGATAAATCTAGCCCCGTAATCCCGTTAAGCGGGAGGCCATCGCTTTTATGAGGGCGTCAGTTGAGAGACCCAAGCAGTATGGGCGTTTTTTGAAAACCGTTACGTAAAGGTTTTGAAGTTTCCATAACGTTATTAAAAGCCGTTTTCAGTTTTGGTTATCACTACCGCGGTTGACGAGGATTTGGCTACTTCAAAACGAATGAAAACTAAATCGCTGTTAGCTAACGTAACGCAAGTTTTTGTTTTAGTATTACGTAATTATGGTTATGACGTTATCTCTTCGTGCTTTTACTAGGTTAAGGACTAGTTTGTTAAAATTAAAATGTATGAACTATTAATTTTTAATGTAATGTGAATAGACGAGAAAATTAAAGCTTTTTTTTTGGCGCATTTAAAAATAGTCCTATTTACAATAATTTTTATTTCGAATTTTTTGATAACATTTCTGATAAAATTACAAAATTATTTGTTTTATTATTGCGTTTATAACTATTTTTGCGCATTTAACCGATCATGGCAGCGCGGTTTTCAATTTTGGTTGTATTGCGTTGGTTATGAGAAAAACGGTTTTATGTTTTGCGGTAAGGTTACGTTTTGGTATGAAATTCAAAACGGTTTTTAGTTATGTTTTGGTGAAACTTTCTCATGCGTACCGAGCAGGGAGTCATCGAGGCAACGTCTTAATGGCGGGGAGTCTCGATGGCAATGCTCTAGAGTTGATCTATATCTATTGAGTGTATATCGCAATGTAGTCGAGTTGATGATGTAAAAGGACGAACGTATCGTAGATTACGTAGAGGATCAAAGCATAAGTCATTCACGTAGCAGTTCTGAGGAATGCTCACAGAATAAATTTCGTAGCAGTCCGTATGGACGCCAACGTAACAAGAAACGCCATCCTAGTAGCAGTTCAAGTAATGATCGTTATTCAGATAATAAATGAAAAAAAAAATGAATTCTCGTTACCCTGACGTTAGTACGATTAGACAAGAGCTTGAAAGAAATAATAACATAGATATACCAAATAATATTTTAGATAACTTTTTAGACATCTAAAAGAGTATGAAGGGTCATACTTCCCCAAAGTTGCCCTTGAATAACGTTCTATTAGAATTTGACCCAATGTCTCAGGGTCAAACTGTGTTAATGTGGCTGACAAAAGTGGAGGAGTGTGCTGACATTATGGTTGGAGTGAAAAATAAATTATTTACTTTACTCTTCCAAAGCTAACTGGCGTAGCAAAATCCTGGTACCAGGGGCTCAGCACAGTCCTCTACTCTTGGTCTGAGTGGAAGAGAAAATTAGTAGAGTCCTTTCCTTGTCGCGATGGTTATGCAGAGTTGTTGACGGTTACGCTGGCAAAAAAGGCACGCTATGGGGAGTCGCTCGAACAGTATTTTTATGCTAAGATGAATTTATTGAATCGATGTAGTATTAAAGGTAGAAAAGCGGGCGATTGTATTTTAAATGGAATAGAGGATAGTGCTGTTCGCGTTGGCGCGCAGGCTGCTCAATTTTGTGAACCCGAACAATTGCTAATGCATTTAAAAACGGTTAAAATAGGTATTCTTAGGGATGCGGGGATAGGCAAAGACAGGATAAAAGAATCAGGGGTACAATCCTGCCCTCAGTTCTTCGAACGTTTCAACCAAGAAATTTATATGTTACAAGTGTAGTGATCATAAGAGTTATCAATGTGCCAAACCATCATCTAAATGCAACAACTGTAAAAAAGTAGGCCACATGAGTAAGTATTGTAGATGAGGGCGTAGCAATGACATTGTAAACAAGCAGGATGAAAAAACAAGTTTTTGAACTAGGGTCATCAGGGGAGTTTAATTCTAAATATATTTTTGACATTTTAGTCAATGATATACAAATATTGTATCATATTGATTTAGGTAGCCAATGCACGCTAATAAGAGTATATGAAACAAAAAAAAATTGAATCCGTTAATAGATACCATAGATTTACCTTTAATGAGAGCTATTGGAGGTTATCATGTGAAACCGTAAGGTAGGTCTAGGGCTAAGATATCCGTACAGGGAAAACGGGAAAACGTTGAAATACTTGTTGTTGTTGAAATAGTTGAAGATCATGTTTTAAAATATCCTGATTTGTTGGGACATACATACGTTTACTGAGTTACCTAATATCTTGATCATTAAAACACTTGAACAACTGATTTTCAAAAGCACAATCCTAATAAATTAATTTTACGTGTCTGGGAGACAGTGACATTGACTTCGCGTGAAATAAGTTTAATAAAAGTCGACTCACATGATGGATATGAAGGTGGTGTGTATGTTAGTGGTCCTTTGAGAGGATGTAATAACCAAGAATATTACCTTTTCCCAGGGAATATTCATTTAAGTCTGGATTAGGTGTTGTTATCGTTTAGAACGCGTGCGATCAAGATTTAATTTTTGCTAAAGATACGTTAGTTATGCGAGCCAATCAGGTGACTGGTAACTGTAAAGTATATGCTGTGACTTTAGATAACGCTTACTCAGAAGACACTTTAGTTTTCGGGCACAACATTACTAGTGCAGAACGGGCCTTATTACGGTCGCTAGTGTTAAAATATAACTGTTGCTATTAATCAGGACTTAAAGATCTAGGTTTAACGAACGCGGGGGAGATGGTGATAGAGGTAGAGAATAGTGAGCCAGTTGTATACAGACCATATAGAATGTCCATTGCCGAGCGCAATGTTTCTAACGATATAGTTAGTGAAATGTTAGTTGCTGGTATTATTCGAGAATCTTCCTCACCATACGAGCCCTATTGCGCTCGTTAAAAAGTTACCGCGCCTTGAACAGACGGACAAAGAAAGATCATTATCCTCCACCCCGGGTTAAAGACCAGCCGGATAGGCACGCCGGTAACATATTGTTTACTTGTTTACATTTGGCATCAGGATATTACGAAATCGCTATCTTTTCCGTGTCTCAAGAGAAGACTGCGTTCATTACGCCGGATGGAGTGTATGAGTTTCCTCGAATGCCATTCGGTTTAGTGAACGCACCTTCCGTATTTCAAAAAACTATGAATCAAATATTAGCATAATCAAAAATAAATTATGCGCTTATATATATGAATGACATATTGATTCCATCTCGTACGTTTGAAGAAGGTCTTAGTAGGCTCGAAGAAGACCTAATTCTTCTACAAAATGGGGGTCTCACTTTGATTCTAGTGGTAATAGGCCCGGCGCCCGAAAAACTGAGGCAGTATCTATGTTCCCAACCCCACGGAATCAGCACGAAGTAAGGCAATTTATCGGCCTGGCCGATTTTTTTTCAGAAGGTTTGTTCGTGATTTTACTGTTATCTGCAAACTATTGACGGACCTTTTAAAGAAAGATGGCACGTGGAAATGGCTGGAAGATCAAGAGCAAGCATTCAAATCATTAAAAGATGCTCTTGTTACCAGGCCGATTTCAGTCCTTTATGACCCTAAACGCGAATCGCAACTTCATACAGACGCGTGTAAATATGGGTAGCAGTAATCTTATTGCAAAAAGGCGATGAGGGTCTGTACAAAGCGGTCTCGTATTTTGGCCGTAAGACTACATCCGATGAACAACGGTTACATTCGTTCGAACTAGAAACTCTTGCTGCGGTAGATTCTTTCGATAGATTTCGCGCGTATTTAATAGGTATACCATTTAAAATATTAACTGATTGTAACGCGTTACGGACTACCTTAACGAAACGTGATTTAATTCCTCGTATCGCCCGTTGGTGGATACAATTTACTGAGTTTGATTGCGACATAGAGTATCGGCCCGGAACCGGCATGACCCATGTTGATGCTCTTAAGTCGAAATCCAGTAAGTAAAGCAAATATAGACAATCGTATTCTAGACGTACTTACCACTGAGATTGAAGATTGGATTGCGACCGTGCAATCCAGTGGCGATGTATTATCCCGTATTAAGCGAATATTATGCTGATCAGAGTCAGAGAAGGTTGTCGAAATTGTAAAAAAAAAATTATAAATAACGGTAAGGTATATCGTATAACTGGTCTTAGTGGGGATGATGGTTTACGATAGGTTGTGCCGAAGGTAGCCCGATGGCAAGTAGCAGAGGTAAACCACTTTGGGTAGGATCCAACAGTCCTTCTGGTTTCCTAAAATGAGACGTTTTGTAAAGATGTATATGCGGGCGTGTTTTGAGTGCGAACAGCCAGGCGAATTGTAATTCGTCTATCCTATCCCAAAAGTCGAGATTCCTTTTCACACGATCCACGCTGATCATCTAGGCCCCTCCATACGTAGTAAGCGGGGCAACGTATATCTTCTCGTTATAATTTGTGGATTTACCAAACTCATTAATATTACGGCCTTTAAAAATACTAAATCGGCCACGTCAATAAGAGTTCTCAAGGAACACCTGAGTTATTTTGGTACACTGGTTAGGCTCATCACTGATCAAGGCATTTCATTCACAAGTAATGATTTCCGTTCGTTCTTGAAACCTTAAGGTGTCAAACACATTTTTAACGCAGTATCCACTCCGCGGGCCAATAGCCATGTAGGAAGATTCAAATGGACGCTTTGTCTACTAAGAGTCATGGTTAAGATGACAAAGGCTGGGATGAGCATATACCAGACATACAGATCGGGTTAAATACAACGAAACACGAAACCACAGGTTGTAGAAACAACATTAGTTGTAGGATTAAAAGTAGTTCCGAGAATATTCTCAATGAAGTTATTGATGAAACAGTAAACTGGGGAGCTTGATAATATTAGACATGAAGCGGGGGATCGAATCCGTATTGAACAAGCTAAAGATAAAACTAATTTCTATGCGAAACGTCTAATTAACTAACCCCTACGAAAAGACGTAGCTTTTTCAGTAGGAGACTTAGTAAGCGTTAAACGAAAAACGCCAAGTGACGCTAGGTCTAAGAAATTGGTAGTAAAATTCCAGGGACCCTACAGAATTAGGAAAGTCCTGCCAAATGACCGGTATTTAGTTGTAGATACAACTCTTACACAAAAAAGGGTAAACGTCATTATGAAAACGTGATAACGGTAGATAAACTAAAACCATGGCTTAGTTTTGATAATAATTACGGTAGTTCACAATCAGATAGCGACGAAAGTACTCATGAAGTCTTTGGTTCTTTATAGCTAGTACGACCGTTACTTTACCCTATGCTATTAATCTGTTTATTTTTACTGTCAAAGTTATTGTAACAAAATAAGTAACACTTGTTTATTTTTATAATTTGTTATCTATCTCCATTGAGATTGCATGATAATGTTCTATGACGTAAGTAGAATCATTTCATATTTTTATTTTATATCTTATAGAATCATTTCGTTTAGTGAAATTCTTTGAGTGCGTAGTTATTTGATAACTACATATTTGATTTATCATTAAATTTTTTCATTAATTAAAATAAAATCCAGAATTTAACTGTTCATTCAAAAAATAATAATGTGATTGATTATAATAGAAAATTTGGAAATAAGTTATTTATTTATAGTTTACTAAACCAACCTTAGACATTGGGACGTCATTTAGAATTGATCTCTTGGTCATCCTAGGTACCATTAATTAATAATGTTTAGGTTTTATAATTTAAAAGCAAAGGGACTTGCTTCAGCAGGATGGCCGAGCTGTAAGGAATTAATATTTAAATGATTTATTTTAGCACATTAATTATATATTAAAGTAACTACTACTAAGTTTCGTAGTTATCGTTGGTTTAATAATCGATTGTTCAATCGATTATTGACGTTAGTAGTAACTATTAAAGTGGCTAGTCTGTGGCTGTCAATTAATAGTCTGACTTTTCATACCTTTTTGGTCGCTGGCGGCATTCACTCGGGCAACGCGGTATTGTACGGTTGTCTGGCCATTTACTTAACGGTTACAATCTTCGAAAAGCTAATGGAATACCAAACTGCTGAAGTAAGTAGCATTGGCTGATTATTTTATTACTCTGAGTAAGTGTAGAGCTTGAAAAGGGTTAGGACTAGTAACTATTCTTATAAAACATGAAAACGATGTAAAATAAACGTTGTCAAGAAGTTAATTTTTGTATTATTTCACGGTCTCTAATACATGGCATTGCTTCTTGTCAAATTTCATAGTTCCAGCTCAACCGGAAGAATAGTAAAAGTTTTGATCGCTCTTTGTTATAAACTGCTCTATCTTGTGATGGCGTTGACTTAGAAGTTTGATTTTTGTCATTGCTCTCCAAGTTTACAGTCTGGAGTATTTGATAATAATTTCAATTTTATACCGCCACGTGTTTCTGAGAAAACTTGACAAATGGAAGGATTGAAGTGATCCTATATGGATTATATTTTTACTTTTGGGGTACGTAACCCTAGAAACTGGTCTATTAGATCAAGAATAAGTTCATGCATGTAACTATCCATATCTTAAATAATTTGCAAATGTTGTTCCAGCTCTATAATCTCCGGCTGAACATTTTAACCTCTGCATAATTCAGTCAACCTTTTTTTTTGAATAATTTCGCACTTGATTCCAATCAAGCCTGTGGGCCACGACAGGATCCACGATGGAACGAGCTAACTTAAAAAGTGCCTATTAACTCTGGCTTTTGCATGTGTAATGCTAAAAAAATAATATTAAAATAACTATAGGCACATGAACAGAAATACATATTTCTAATATGTTAAAAATATTCGCGGAAACGCCAGGCAGTCTCGCTCTTCAATCACACGTCAAATTCACACCACAAGTCATAGAAATAGTCCCCAATATCCCGAAGATCAGCTAATAGACAAACATGTTTACTGCGCGGCCGCCAACCCGCGCATCTGCTGATGACGTCAGCACATCCGTTATGTCATTTGGACTGCACTCAAAATTAATGTGGAACGTGGCGCGACCAGGCTTCATGTCAACTTTGCTGCGAATAATGTATTAATATTTTCTGTTGTACCAGTCTGTCTATCGCAACGAGAGAATGCGTACGTCGCACCGAATCAATTTCTCAACGCCTTGTCGCCGAGTTATTTCTAAGACCTGTTTTATCTGTTTTATATACATCTATTTCCCTAAGGGAGATCACAGATTTCCATTTTTGACGATCCTGAAATACATATCTCGCTTGTTTCTCTCTCTCTCTCGCTCCTTACTCTCTCTCACTCTCATCAGGACTTTCATACAAGCTCGTCGGTTAAGGGTATTTTTGATCTGGTCTTTTAAGGACATCTTCTATTTGGTCCCTGAAAGTTCGACTTGATCTGCCTTTACCGACGTGCCTATGCACTTTTGCCTCATACACTTGTTTTGTCAATCTCCTTTCTTCCATCTTCTCTACATGTCCAAACCATCTCTTTAACTTCAACCATTCAGTAAGCATCCCTTTTTAAACTTTATCATTATATCTTCTTTCACAACACTTTTACAAATATAATTAATGGTAGTTTGTATTTTTTTAAATATTTCACTTGAATCCATTAGACATAAACAAATGGTTTTAAACCCTTTTTACCGGATTCAGGACGCGTTTTATTTTGTTTTTTTTTTGTATTTAATCCTGAGTTGAAACGTCAGGATTACGGGGATCCCTTACGGGCCGAAAACCAAGTGCTTTTTCAAAGAAATGTCCCCCGTTTAATGGAAGTGACTGAAGACAAAAGAGCTGACAGCTTCTTCGGTCAACGTTTAAGCATAGCTATCCAACAAGGAAACATTATGAGCCTTTTGGGTACTTAAATAATTTGGGTAATTTTCACCTTTTTTAAGTTTTTTTTTATATATTTCTTTTGTCTCGTTTAGTTTAAGTTTACAATTGTTTTTTTTTGTATCTAGTAAAAGTTTATTACAATTATGATGAAATCATGAAAAAAAAATATATATAACATGCAAGCGACGTAAATAGGATCAAATTGTACATGTATTGTACCCATGCGTGGTTACACACACGATTTCATGTAAGAAAGATTAAAAATATGGTCGATCTTCAACAACTAGATTAGTATCGCGTATCCAAATATGGTTTCGTGAAAAGGCATCTTTGGTATCATCATTGTCATCAGCTTTAGTTCTCGTTAAGGGACATATTATGCGCAAGCGCAGGTCACGCACGTCTCATAGGGATATGAAGGCGGTGTTTTGTGAAGTGATCACTTCTTCTAACGCATAATCTAAAATGTACATCATTGATAATATTTTCTTTCCTTCATTAATTAACCAATTTAAAAAAAAGGAGACTGACAATTCGACCCTTTGTATGTAATATGTTCACAATTGTAGAGTTTTTGTATATTAGTCTGATAACACTTTTTTGACTTTTAAATATGGGTGCCAAAATTTATAAGTATATGTATGTATGTTTGTTTTTGCATACCTCAAGAACTATAAGTCGGAAAGCAAAAAAAACAAGGTACAGTCCTACTTAGGAAACTCTATAAGTTTCATTAAAATAGGTTTTTTAGTTTTTGAGATAGAGAGTAGAGTGTGTATCGGTCACTTACAAAACGTGTCGTTGGCCTTAAAAGTCATAAATCATAATCCATGTATGTATGCAGTTAGGCTCAGCTCATAAACAGACTTTAAAACTGTATTTTATTTAATTAATCACTAAAAAGTGAGAAATAAAAGTTTATGTGCCAAAAAAAATTAAAGAAAAAATGGCAACAAATCTTTTAAGAATCTTTAATTTTTTTTACAATATCAAACATTTTTTTTAGTTATTAAATACATTACCTTTATAAAAAAAATATTAAACTAACTTTATAAATAACTAGCTGACCAGCTATTATAATTTCTTAAAAAAATATTTTAGTTATGAATTAAAATAAAACCTATCTTATGTCCTAAGTTGAAAAAAAAACCAGCAAAATAAAAAAAACATTAAAATCAGTTGAGTAGTTTCGGAGTTCATCATTAATTTTTTTATGTATAGATATTAACATAAGTATGTCAGTTTAATATTTTGAAATTACCGCTATTATGCACATATGCCTTTTAGGGACCGCCTTAAGACTATCCACTTATTATTTATTCCAGATGACTATGTGAAAACAGTGGCAACAACGTGAGGTGAAACGCGTCGGCGACAAGAAAGGCGGCCATTATAAAAGGGTATTGATAAAGTAAGACATAACTCAGGCACCGCAGGCCAGCGGCCCGGAAACATCAGATAGGCAGGCTGCCGACGAAACGGTACTGTCCAGGGGAAAATCTCAAATGAAATTTTTTAGCTATAAAATTTTGCAATATAAAAATAATTTAATTCAGTCGATTAATTTATAATAACAGAATTAAAATTAGATAAAATTAAATGCCAATTAAATTTAAAATATAATCACATTGAAACTAAACTTTGTTTATAAAATAGCAGAATGTTTGTTAAATCATTAAATTTAAGGAAGTGATAAAATGAAATAATAAATAATGAAATAATTAATTAATAAATTAGTTATTGAAAAATAAATGTAATTGTATTAATTAAGTATGTAAAATATCTATTGTGTACAACTTTACTGGCAATACAATTTACGTGAGAAAAACTGAGATTATATTGTAATTATATATATAAGTTGATTTTAAATACTGGTGAAAGAATTATTTAAATCGAAGCACTGGTTCCGGAGAGTACCTTCGACATAATATAAACCTAAGAGATTACTTCTTCATAATATTGGTTGAGATATATTTTAAACAATAACTCACACACATATAATGTCATTATATTCACCAGTATATTCGATATTATTTTTATTTTTATGGATAATATTTTTCATGTATTAACAATGTTAATAATATTTATTTATTTCTTTGTTGTTTAATTCAATTCAATAATTTATTTCGAAAATAATATCCATATTTGTGTAAAAATGTTAGAACAAAGTAATAAATTTATGTGTTAAGAATAATGTGAATAGAAAAAAAACAATTTTCATTGGGAATCAGGCGGGATTCAAACCCATAACCTTTCGCCTTCCGGGCGACTGCTCTTCCAAATGATAAAGATAATTTTTTTTTTTTACAAAACGTGTATTACACATCAATAATTACACCATGGCTTCTTAAGTCCTAACGTCGAGAGAGCTTGGCAAGGGCTTTTTTTAATAATTAGTGAGTATGAGATCTTAAATTGGAAAACAAAACTGCCACACACCTTCACAGTGTTGCATGTAGTGATATAATTGTGTGCACACCCTGTGTGTGTAATATAGGTTGAAGTATTCCACTCCTGACCTGAATTCTTGGCCCAAAAAGTGTTTTTCACTTTGAAGACTGACGTTGAGGTCAGGTATCAGTTCTAATAGTATTTGCTGCGTACTTTCTCAGTAAGACTACTAAAAAATTAGGTGTGCATAATATCTTCGTGTTGTTTTTCGTAACTTTGATATCGCGTGACGATACCTGACTTGTTCACACTGACTGCGTTTTGGCGACAGTAATTTTACGCTAGCGAAATATCAACGTAGGAGGTACTTGACTACACTACGGGAGTGTTTCTTTGTCAAGTCTTCGGTATAAAAAATCGACTTGCTTTTTACGGTGATGAGAGAAAAACATTATCATGATGTCATGGTGTGTAAAATCGTGTTTAGTATTTGTATCTTTGTCACTTAAAACAGATTTCCAAAAGTAATGTAAATAATTTAGTTCTTACACTTCCGCGAACATTACACATTTAAATAAGACAACTAATTTAGGCTTATAATTTTTATATATTTTATGCATTTTTCAATGGTATCTTGTAAGATAAATTATCATAATAGATAGGCAATTATGTACCAAAAATTTGGTTCGGTAACTAAAGGTTAAGATGAAAAAGCCATTTAGTTTTACAATTTTTATATTATTACAAGGCTCGGTAGCTCAATTGAGAGAGCATTGGATGGGACTTCCAAAGGTTGCGGATTCGATTCCCTTCTGAGAATTCACATGTGAATCGAGTCGTTTTTTTTCTAGTATTTTTCTATTAAAATAATTTAATTTATTTAGGGATTCTTGTGATCATGTAAAACGTCAGGGTTTTTTGTCATAAATAAGTTGTTTTATTTAAATAATGTAAAAAAAAGGTTTAATTTATATAATTCAATTGTCCATCTCTATTTATATATGTTTTTAAGTAAATTCAAGTCTATCACTTGTTAATTATTTTGCTTGGGTATTTAAGAAATGCAGCTTTGGCGATCTATAATAAAGTGTGCTATGTGATTGTATCAATGGAGAATGTATAAGAATATTGCAGCGGTGTATATTTTGTTGGTCTTATATATATGTATATCTATATATACATATATATAAGCAGTATAGGAGTTCATCGCGACAAAACAGGGAATTTATATATATATATATATATATATATATATAACTGAACTCCTATACTGCTTTTTTTATATAAATACTAGCTGACCCGGCCACGCGTTATTGTGTTATAAATTGAAATCAAATTCAGCAATATAAAAAAACATCAAGACCTGTTGAGCAGTATAGGAGTTCATCGCGACAAAACAGGGAATATATATATATATATATATATCAGCTAGTATTTATATAAAAAAGCAACGGGTTGCACTCGGGAGTGCCGGCAGAAGTGAAAACATTTTTGATATTTTGGAATGGTTAGGGAATAATTTCGTACGAATTGCTTTAATTATCAGTAAAAAAGTACGATCATTTATGTAGTAAAATACAATATAAATTTATTGCGCTATCGTACTCACATGACAACAAACACATTTGCGCAAGCGCCCTGCCCTCCGTCTTACGGATTTTCGATCAGGTCACGTGTCCTGACGCGAGTTTAACATTTTTTACCCATCCCAAAAAGTGCACAACGCCGCTAAAGAAGTTTTCACTTCAAAATTCCCTCTCACAGTGTTTGATAGGAACGAACTCCCAATTTACTCAACCGAATTTGATGTTTTTTTTTTATTTTAATGAATTTGTTCAGACTAAGGACAAAGGTAAAGTTTCACGTGGCCGGGTCAGCGTATAATTAATGGATTAAAAATAATGTCATAAGTTGCGTTTTAGTATACAATATTACGGTACGTTCATCCCAAAGCGATATGAGTAGAACGATTCTGAAACTTTCATGAATAATGACAATTGTCAAACATTCGAAGCATCCAAGTTTGACAGCAGATCTAATTATTTATAACGATCTGCTTGTATTTATTTATATATTTATTAAAAGAACTAACAAGGATAAATTATTATAATAGAAAAATACTAGAAAAAATCGACTCGTGTCACAAGTGAATCTCAGGCGGGAATCGAACCTGCAACCTTTGGAAATCCGGTCCAATGCTCTCCCAATTGAGCTACCGAGCCTTGCGAACACTCGTCGAAATTTTCTAGTACCTTCCTGATTTTACGCTGTAGGCCAGCGTTGTTTCATCAATGAGAGGAACAGCCTCTCGTATTCGAAAGAAACATTTTTACAAATGTTTGGTCAATCGATCGATCAGAGCATTGGACCGGATTTCCAAAGGTTGCAGGTTCGATTCCCGCCTGAGATTCACTTGTGACACGAGTCGATTTTTTCTAGTATTTTTCTATTATAATAATTTATCTTATAAGATCGCATTGAAAATGCATAAAATATATAAAAATTATAAATAGAACTAACAAGGTCATTCACTTTACACGTGAATAACTTAATGATATGAACCGCTTAAACTAAGTGTTGCCTTACTTAAAGGTTGCCACGGAAAGCATAATAATAAAAACCTAAAAAGCAGAAGCCATCTTAAATTCTATCTTTGTTAAATATGTTTTAATATTGACGACCTTGTCCTATACTATGATTACTAAATTTTGGTTGAAATACATAAATAAACGACCGCCTCCATGGTCTAGTGGCCCGTGCACATCATTGTAACGAACTCCGAGGCCCCGGGTTCGATATGGGTTAATATAGAATATATAGGCTCGGTAGCTCAATAAGGAGAGCATTGGACCGTACTTCCAAAGGTTGCGGGTTCGATTCCCGCCTGAGAATTCACTTGTGAGCCGAGTCGATTTTTTCTAGTATTTTTCTATTAAAATAATTTACGTATAAGTTGCTAAAAAAGTCGTAGATTTTTGCAAGAAAACTTGTTAAAAGAAGTGACAAAGCTTATTCTCCGATTTTATATTCTAAAAAGGTTTTTCTTTAGAAGACTTTTCTTCGTAACATCCTCTCGTTATCGCTCGAGGCGCACAAGGCCGGACCGTCGCTATCGCTCGAATTTACATTCCTCACATCCTGAAACGGATGAAAATGAAAAATCGTTCTCGACGCGTCAACCCACCGATAAGGGCGAAGGTTAAACCGATATTAGAACTGGGACTTTCTTATTGTCCAAGGAGTTGACTTAAACTATAGTAGAAAATAGTTCGTTTAAACTTATTTTCTTTGTTTTATAACTAGCACAATAATAATAATAATATAATATTTGTTACACTTACATCAATTAACCTAGCCCTAGTAAGCACTGTAAGGCTTGTGTTATTTTTTATTTTACTTCATTAAGGATTTTAGTTTAGTTTTAAATGCCCTTGAACCTTTTAAACATGTTATATTATTTTTTATTTGAATATAAATTCTTATGCTAAATAAGCAATACAATATTTAATCATTTTTTTTAATCTCCAGATGTGCTCTTTCAATTTCACAGTTAATTTATCAGCAAACGAATCTTAAAATATGATATTCATCAATAACATCGTTTATCGACAATGAACAAGGATACGCTGACAGCACAAAGTGTAAATTAAACTTCAAAGCGTTGGGCACAAAGGATTACGAATTACGTTCGTACAGTTTACAAAACTCCAACACTCATTCTACACCAACTTTGTTGCGAATGTAGGTCATAATAACACTGCAACAGTGTAATACACAGCAGTATAACAACTGTTTTTATCGTGCATAGGTAGCGCTTGACAGCTGACGCTGGTAAGCGATGATGCGATCTAGGATGTAACGCGTTTGCCTAGAAGGTACCACTCGTAACTTAAAGATCCCTAAATTTATCAGGAAACACAGACTCAGGCAAAGAGTTCCACTCTTGAGCGGCATGAATTACATAATTGGAACCATAACGCTTAGTGCGACTCTTTGGTATATCAACCAATATTCTTTATTACCAACGGTGGCACCTATTTTAAATAAGTTGAGTACTCTAGTTCATTAGAATCGCATTATGTAGAGCTATTTGAATAGATTGTAATAAATATTTTTGTCACATGCGAGATTGTAATCTGCAATCGTTGGTTTGAGACTTAATTTCAACATTAATCTAGGCTGAAGCACACATAATTTCTAACAACTAGAGTGCATTAAATATTTCGACATTCCTGTATGAAAGGTCTGGTTGACGTTGTTCATTCGGCTCAAATCGCGGCAATTAAGCAACTTTTGCGGAGGCTAGTTTTTAGATCGACGATCCAAACTATTACCTAGAGCTTATCCATGCTTTAGAATGTAACCCGTGCTGTTGGTACCGACCGTAACCGCAACCTCGCTTTAATAATGATAGATTAAAAAGGCAATTCAGAAAAAAATATATCCAAAAGGCGGCGTTTTGGAAAACTAAACTATTCATTTTTTATGATATATAAATATAGGAAAATAAAAAAAGAGAACCGTGGTATCTTGAATTGAAAAATGACTATATTACAAGAATATTGTTTTGGAGATTTTAAGTGTTTACTTTTTTTTTCAGAATATTGTTTTTTTTTCATAAAATGTCATGGGTTCAAAATCAAATCAAAATCAAACAATATCCTCCTTTATTTACATGAACACATATTATAATAACAACAAGCTAAGAATCTTGTTTAGGTCACGTGATCAGCCCGCTAGGCCGGCGTGCAAATTTTAATTATTTTACAATGTTATGTCAAAACTATTAAATAATACAATAAATCCCTTATATTGTTCTTTATTTGTAGTAGAATTTGATGTCCTGTCTAAAAGTATTTTGTTTGAACGATATACTCGTTAAGGTATTACTGACAACCTCTGCACTGTGTCAGTTAGCTATTTAAATTCCCCCTACGAAATACGTTCGTTAGAAATACGTTCTATTACGAGTTATTTACGTTTCTCGTTTCATACAAACAACGCCACTAACAATGATTTGTTACACTCTTAGTATATTGGCGTTCAGTTCAACACCTAACTTTTATATCTCGACCTCAATTTCGGGACTTGAAAGGCAAAATTGAGTAAAACAATTCCAGTTCAAAGATCTTTGAAAATTATCAAAAGTCACTTAAATCAGTTCAGAATTTATGTCTTTGGCTGTAGCGTTTCAGATATTTTTTATCTTCGTTTTTGTAGTTCTAGTTGTTAAACGAGACCCTATTACTAAGACTCCGCTGCCCGTTTGTCACTAGGCTGTATCTGCAGGTGAAACTTTCAAAGATGACATATTTCTATTGTCGCTATACCAACAAATACTAAAAAAAGGAGTAAAATAAATATATAAGGGGACAACAAACATAATTATTTTGCTCGCTTTTTATAAATGGATATAGACAACATAAGAAACAGGTTTCTTATATAATAAATTATTTTAATAGACAAACACTAGAAAAGTACGATTCGGCTCACAAGTAAATTCTCAGGTAGGAACTGGATATCCGGACAAATGCTCTCCCAATTGAGCTACCGGTACTTGTGAACATCCGTCGAAATCTTCTAGTACCTTTCTACTTTTTACGCTGTAGACCAGCTAACCTCATCAATGAAAGCATTGGATCGGATATCCAAAGGTTACGGGTTCGATTCCCGACTAAGAAATTGTGAGCTGAGTTAAATTTTTCTAGTATTTTAATATAAATAATTTATCCTACCAGATAGTATTAAAAATGAAAAAATATATCAAAATCATAAAACTGAAGTCTGATCCTATCAAATTTGTTATTTTAGTGCCTGTATGTTCAGAAATTTTGAGAATATCACAATTTGCTAAACAGCCGTTCTGTTATACGTAAATTCTCAGATAGTTGAACATATCATTACATGGACCATATATTGATCAGCCACACTATTTTACCTTCTGTACGGAGATCTTCCAGAAGTTATCCCCATTTTCACCCCCGACGCAAAAGGATGAGTGTCATAAGTTTTACGTGTGTCTATTGTCTTCGTGCGATCGTAGCTCTCGATAGGGTGCACTGATTTTTAGTTGCTTTTGCTTGAAAGATTTTCAGGGAGGTTTAGTGTGACACGTTATATGTTTGAAATTATGCATTATTATTTTTAATTTTATGATTATATTTAATAATTAGTTATAGCTTGATAAAATATTTTTTCTGTTGGATATTTTTGCGAAGAATCACTAGTCATCTTATTTGTCCAAGGATAGTTCGATACATCTAAATTTTTTTTTAATTTAAAAGGCAGGTGCTTGATGGTAAGCGACCATGTGATCTAGGATGTTACGCGCCTGCCTATTCACTCGTGACTTAAATACCCCATATTGTATTTGTCAGGAAACAGAGACTCAGGCAAAGAGTTCCACTTCTTAGAGGTACGTATCACAAAATTGGTACCAAAACGCTTAGTAATGTATTTTAATTATGTAAAAAAACACATCGTTAATGTCTCAACATTTTATTGGCAAATAAAAATTATACAATGCACAATCAATGGCGCGTTAAAGTATACAAAACTGACGAAATTCTTTATATTATATTGAGCTTCAAGTCCAACAGGTAGAGTTCAATTTGTTATGAAAATTTTACAGTTTTACCAAACTTTTATTACTACTCTAATTATATATAAAAATAAATAAAGAATTTTGAATTAAATTTTAAATTTATAATTTTTATATATTTTTATGCATTTTCAATGCGATCTTATAAGATAAATTATTATAATAGAAAAATACTAGAAAAAATCGACTCGTGTCACAAGTGAATCTCAGGCGGGAATTCCCGCCTGAGATTCACTTGTGACACTTTATCTTAAATAAAGTAATAATTTATCTTAAATTTTAAAGTCAAATCAACCTACCAAGATCCACGTGACTGGTAATAATTATGAATCATTTTTAGGCATATTTATATAAAAAATATTTAAAAATTCGCCTCATGTGGGATTCGCCACGTCTTTCTCGCAAGCTCGGACAGACACCTTAACTGCTCGGCTACTAAGGATGTCGCCTACTCAGAGATATTTTTTCAACGCTATGTACTTTATTATATTTTTTGTTATTTAAGAATTTAAATGAAGATGTTCATATCTTAATCGATTTTTAAAATAAAATTGTAATCTCTGGTGTTTTTTTCTAAACATAATTCCTTAATTAATAATAAAAAAAGAAATAGCTTTTACTTCTTTATCGATTATTGGATACTTGTTAAAATATTTCTTTTGATATTGTAGATAGTAGTAACTAGAACAAGAAAAGATGACGGTAGCACGTACAAGAATGGGTCTGTTGTGGTCTTTCTTGCTCTATTGTAATAGTATTCGCCCGGATAGTTCGAGTCCCGCCACATAATATCTTCTTTTTTTGATTTCTCATAGTGTTTTATATAGTCATTTATGAATCCGAAATATAACATTAACTAGAAATATATATTTCTAAAGAAAATTTAGCCTGTTCGATTTCTGTTTCAACATATAACGAATATTTAATAAAAATATAATTTTAATAACTAAATAAAATGTATACAAAACAATTTGTTTTAACCTTATAACCTGTCTGTTTTCAAGGCCAGGGTGAATAGGCACCTTGTGGGTTAGCTCGTTCCATAGTAGATTCTGTTTTGGCCCCCGGGCTTGATTGGGATCAAGAGCGAACCCATTCTAAATAAATAAATAAAAAAAATATTAGTTAGGAACGTGCCCGATTAAAATATTGTGGAGGTAGTAGAAAATATATGACGACCATTGTCTTAGTCATCCTGTGATCACGGCTCCTGTAAAGGAGAGGATTAATTGTGAATTATACGCAAAAACTGTAAAAAAGTATCAAAGTATTTAAAAGATATCGAAGTAAACACACACTGGCACACTGGCAATAAAAATGTAAATCATAGTTTTTCTATCAATAAATAAAAAAGTGTCATCTCGGTAAACTGACATCTATACACTGCGTAAAAAGTGCATTAATAGGTATCATAACAACAATTTTCCTGTTGACAACAAGAACTGATAAAAACTTAAACTCTATTTTTCAAACAATAAACTAATTAACTCTTATTATAAGCTGTTATTAAATCAAACTGAGCGTTACATTGTTCTGGACCATCATAACGGATAAATTGCTTCGATTTGATCTATAGATCATTTGAATACGCGATAATTATCGCCATGATGGGTACAGAGCTGGTGTTGCGTCAGTCAGATCAGAACCAAGGTCGGATGCTGTTCTATTTATAAAACGGTAGAAAAAACTCTACCATTCGAGTTATTAAGATAAATGTAGGTTAGTAACAACGTTGTTTGAATGTAATTGTTAATGTCAATGACACTGTGTTTAAGTGCGTAGATTATTCTTGTTTTAAATTTATGATTTAAGACTTCGACTGCAACATTTTTATATTTAAAGAAACTTAAACTAGTAAAATTAGACATATTTCATGATTCAGACGGGACTTGAAACTATATCCTCTCTTTCATTTGACTGAGAAAAGTTGCATCTTTTTATTCAACAGCTGGATTTGAAATCTATCAAAGTTATTTTTTTCGTCAGCGAAGGTGACACAAATAACTTGCACAAACTGTTCTTTAGAAAGAATTATTGCTAAGATTTCTTCGTTCTATGACATCGTCTTAAAACCCAATGTTTACTATGCTATATGTATGTACGTATTATTTTTGATTTTGCTCTATTAACTGAGTAATTTTTTATCTTGTTACTTCTTAATGTGACGTTTCCTGCGAAACGCCTGCAAAGATGGAATCCAGTGGATCTGTATTTAGTTAAACAATCTAACTTATTTAAAATGTACCAGTGTTTCGTGCGCAATGAATAATTATAAATTACATTGTGTGGTAAATAAATAATTTTATACGCCCGGGCGACTGCGCGTTGGACTAAGACGAATCATACGGGTATTAATCGCAAATTGAAATTAGTATTTGTCTATTGGACAGATATACTTACATGTAAATCTTTCACTCGTGAAAATTACATTGTGTGTGCAATCTTTAACACTTAAATAAATATTTCAGGACAAAAAAAATATAGTATTTTTGTGACTGCAATATTTTTTATCAAATAGATTAAGATAAGATATAATACTTTTTATGCAATCTGAACATGTACAATGCATTCTTTAAAAGTCAACAACTATACTATGACTTCGTAAGTCCTACAAACGGGAGATTTTGTACCGAGATGAAGCCACAATAAACTCAATTCGGATGGTGAAATTAATATATAAACTAACTATTTTTTTAATTATACATATTTATTATATTAGCAGGGCGTCCAATTCAAGAATATCAGCGCTGCTGCGACGAATCTCTGCTCCCAGCGGCCTATGCTGAGGCAGGGTCCTGGTTGTTTGTCGGTCTAAGACTGAGTATTAATTTATTTATTTTTAAGCACAATTGTTTCTTTTTATGTTATTGTTGTTTGTAACTATTTCATCCTTTCATTCCAACCTTCGATCAATAAATTCTTACTATCTTTTCTTTCTTTCTTTCTATTTAAGCAGTATCATGACGAACTTCACTCTCTATTGGTTACAGTATAAGTCCTTCATTTCATCAGTTGCATGGACGTTGCTGAGTGTAATAGAGGCCAATGCACTTTAAACTTAATTACCTACTTTTAAAATTGTATTCAAGGTGTTTCTAAGCGTGGTTTTGCAGATTTTATTATTCACAGCCTTGATGCCATGAATACGAGTACGTTAGAGATGTTCTGATAAGTTTAGTTTTTTACTGTGCCCGCCATGGCTTCGCCTGAATTAAATATAATGTGTACCTACATAAACTATCTATCTTTATATATGACGACCTCTATGGTCTAGTGGCTCGTGTACCGGTTTTCATGGTAATGCCACGCCGAGGTCTCGAGTTCGATCCCTGGCCGGGTCAGAGTGTTGTGGTACCGTCATTGTATCTGAATTCCATAACACAAGTGCTTTAGTTAGTCAACTTGGATTCAGGACAACGTATGCCATATGAATGTGTGAAAAAAAAACATTCGCATGGCTCAAAACATATGATACAGACATTACTTAATTATACAACTATTACACAGCATTAACACTTTTTTTACATACTGCCATTTTTGTATTCTACCCTCCTTTCCTATATCTAAATTTATACACGCTTCTAGATGATGTAGGTAAATCTTATTTCTAGGCTCATTGGGTTTACTTGATGGAATCAGACCCACTCCGTGCACGAGAAATAAATTAAGGTTACGAACGGATTTTAGATCCTTTCAAGGATTAAAGTTCTTTTCCCTGTACAGGAATAGGGATAAGGTTTTATTGCGATTCGATTCCGGGGAGAGATCTTGTTAAAGTATTTATTTAATTTCAGGGGATAAGTATTTTTTCAAGACAACTTTTTTGTAAAATAATAATGCTTAAACACCACAAGTCAATTTAATTAAAGGTCAGATTATATGTATAAGTGTGAGTTATACGTTATTAATAAGTTACGTTATAATTTGTCTAATATTCAAGTTACTTAAACTGTCCTCATATAATATTACTTCTTATATTTTAATTATTTGCAATGTCATTTGTAATACCCTTCTTATTCTCGTAGTAACAATAATCTAAGAATCTGTTTTTTTATGTGTTTGTCTGTCCGCTCTTTTCCCCGCTCTTTTTCCATTGTATACGCGTTACCAGAGCAACTCGTTACCATAGCAACGCGTTACCATAATAACGCGTTACCGGGTCAGCTAGTTATATTCTAATTTCTTCTGAATTTTTACTTTGTTTCAGACAGATTTTTATTCCGCTTTCGTGTGGATCGCAATTCTTTGTGGATTTATCTGGTCCTGAACACGAAAACGGTTAGTTCTTGATCCAAATCTAGCCCGGGGCAAGAAAGGATCCACGATAATACGAGCTAACCCAGGAAGTGCTTATTCGCATTGGCTTTGAAAACGGGTTGATTGTAAGTGCTTGGAAATACAGACGCAGGTTCCTCACCTTTGCTGTGCGCATAATAAAAGATGTTGACAAGTAGGAATAGCAACCAAGAAAGGGTGGTAACCTGCAGTGCGTCTGGATGTCTAATGAGATACCTATTTGCAATTAAATAAAAATATATAAGTAGCTGCTTTATATTGTTTTTTTGTGGTCACTTACATTAGAACTTATAATAAGTTTGAGGTTCCGATATCATGGCGTAGTTGCTTGCACCATCTTTACGGAAGGAATGATCAGTTCTAAAAATACCGAAGGTTTAGCTATTATATCTTTAATGTGTCCCACTTGAGAGTGATAACAGATTCATAATCGATAACCAGCTTTACCTGAATGTCGAGCTGAGTAATAGTTGTCACTGTTATTTATTTATTATTTAAAAAAGTAATCAACCACTTGGCAGGTGCACTTCCGTGCGTGCTTACTATCTACTTTAATTACGAACTCATAATGTAAAAATCATTTTCTGCCCGTGATTAAAGTTGTGTCGTGACCACGCGTCGTTTTGTGAAACTGGTGACGTGGCATAACAATGGAAAACCACCCTTATATATTTTAGTAAGGGTTGATTTTCCTCTAAAACTCAATCTAAATGAAGGATAGATTCAGTAAATCCTTGTTTATTAATCAAGGTTTAGTTTAAAAGTTAATTTTGTAAATGGCTCCGTTTCAGATTGTTTCGTGTGCTTAAAAGTGGTTTCGTTGGGAACATCGCGCCGCCATTATAATCCAGCTATAATCACTAAAATGACACAAATTTAATATATAGCTAATAACCTGCCCAGTCTTTGCCCGGGATAAACATAGTATATACTTAATATATAATTTATAGACACTTGGAAATATATACTTTTCAAAAGAAATGAAATAAAAAGAAAATGAAATTTATTTATTTGCAAAAGACATGGTGACAGAAAGAAAGACAAAATGAAAGAATTTATATATTTTGTTTTTTAAGCATTAAAAGGCTTGATTTATATATTATCTAGAGAGAAAAACTTTTCTCAGGTGTCCGACCCACGTTGTCAAATGGAAGGAAGGTATTTGCCAGGATAGCGAAAGGATAATTGGTTCCAGTCCTGCCTTATACCTGAAATAGTTTGAATTTATTCTTGTAATAATTTCATAAGAGGCAAGAATTTCATAATTTTTAATGAACGATCACATTGAAAGTGCAAAAATATAAAAAATCAACGATTACAAAATCCACTTTAATACAAATTTTTAAATTAAACTAACTTATCTTTTTGTTTAAAGCGATGATTACTTGCTTATATCCGTAGGTCACAGGTTCATATCCGGCTGAAAGGACCAGTTCTTCATTTTCATTATTTAGGCCGCTGGTTTATTGTTTATAACATTTAACAGTTATATAACCAGAAGATAATCTATAGAGATCAACTAAGCCGGCTGAATGCGTTCCGGAAGTGATTATTCATACAATGAAAACGGAAGTTTTCCTATTAATGCCAGCGTTATTTGAATATTATAAAAATAAATAATATTATAATAATAAACTTATATGTACGATTTGTGCAATTATGTAGAGACTTTAATTGAATCTTTAATGATTACGATATTACTTTATTTAATGACAATCCTTCATGTTTTTTATCCCTATTGTATTCCTATCTGATTATGAAATAATTTAAAAATTTGTATAAACAAAACAAACAATTTAACCTCCTAAATGAATGAACAAAATTTACATTAATTTTTTTTTAAAAACCCTCATTTTTCAGGTCAACTAAAAAGTAACAAATAATTTACAGCCGCATAAATACTATAAATACCAAATGTTATCTTTTATGCGCCCCCAGTTTTTGGTATTGGACACATGGCAGAAATTATTTTTTTCTTTTTAGTTGGCCTGAAAATCGAGGGTTTTTAAAAAAAATTAAATGTAAATTATTTTCTTCTTTTCAGTTTTGTGTCTATGATTTCAAATTGCTCGATCTAAAATGTCAAGTAGCAGTTAGTATGTTATTATGCAACATTTGTTGCCTCAATTTTAGCGCGATCTGTGGAATTTTTCGGAAATATTTTTTTTCCAATCGAAATTAAATTATGTAAATATTCTCTGTAATTGTGATTGAATCATGTCTGAAAGTATATAATCATATATTGTCTTCAAGTTCTGACCTATGTTTAAAGTTTCAGAGCTCTAGCTAGTCGGGAAATGGGTGAAAATTGAGTTTCAAGATTTGTACGTTACAGACAGACAAACTGACACCAAGAGAGATAGAGAAAAACGAGGGAAAACCGGTTCTGTATTTAGCCTATATACTATAGAATTATAAGCGAAAGGTATACCAGCAAAATCTCTTCATAACCTATTGAAAGACCTTGGTTTATCCAGAACTGCAGTAAGTTCTATACTAGAACGAGCATCTAAAGCTGCATTAGCAGATTCATACCAGATTTGGCTGGGCAGGGAGAGAAAGAAATACGAGTGCTGAAGGTGAGTGTTGATGTTCACCGGAAACGGACCCCTTAAACCTAAACTCGAGTTACAAGTCTCGGGATCTACTCGGAGTTTCTCTTTGCCACACGATAGACCCGGCACCCGCACGGTGAATCCATAGAATGCAAAGAAGTTCTCATATATGTTTAGATGTTGCCTGTAATGATACTTCCATGAATCATTTCCAGCAGTAAAGTTATTTGGAAATAGCTACACCTGATGCTATTTTTTGCAGGTCTTTTTTACAACTTAAGTTTTCATCAGAATTTGATCAATGGTCGTAACCATTGGCAACAAACATATAAACATTTTTATTTATATATATTGACAGACCTTTAAAATATTATGGTATAGTCATATTCTTTTATTCCTTAAACAATTAATATTGTATTGGAAATTGAATATAGTTCTAATAAAAAAATTAAAAGAAAATTACAAAACACAAGTTATTATAAAAATATTAATTTAAAGTTCTATTCGTGCTATAAAGAAAATAATTATTCAGGCATACATTTTTCTTATGATTTTTTTATCGATAAAAAGCAACTACTTTAAAAAATTATCTGAACACCTTTATTTTATTTACAATGATTTATAAAAATAAATAATATATAATAATAACAATCATCACGTAGACTATACATTAGACACTGTATAGCCATCCCATATAGACTATACATAGAAATCTTTGGCTTTTTGTTTAACGCTACGGACGTGTTTTCCCAGCTAGGGTACCCCTCCGCAACGCCCCATAAGGAACTTCGTGTCAATATTTGCAAAATAATAATAATAATAATAACTTATTTCTATTATTTTAATAATCATCTGTTGAATAGTAACATTTTTCAATAACAAGGACTTAAGTTTATCTCTAAATTTATTCACATCGTAATTATTTTTTAAATCCACTGGCAAGGCAATAAATAATTTGATTGCATGGAATCTTAAAATATAGGAAACCTATTAAAAAATAAAGTTTAAAGCAAAGAGATTATAAATATATTTCTATTAATCTTTTCAAAATGAGTAGCAAAAGTTCAAGAATGGTTTCCTCGGAGAATTTCAGCGAATTTATTTTTATTTCAATGCCCTTTGTTTCAGTTCTGAGAAAAGATTTTCAGCAAAATTTCCTCGCTGAAAATAATGTACGTTGAAATTTCTCGGAAACGTCTATTATGTAATGTTTATTGTATCGAGTTACCGAGAAGTAAGAAAGAGATTATAAATTCTTTTTCTGTAGCAAGAATGAACAACATTTTATTATTACGAAATACCTTACCTACCCCCCGCTAATCCGACTTACTTCGCCCCTCGCCTATTTTGTTTAAATGGATTCTTCTGGGGGAAAGACCTTTATTATTGAAAAGTTTCCGCCTGCGGTTGTACCCACGTTGTGTTCGATTGGTCACAGAAAGTCTTTATCCCGCTTCCCCAGAGAACACTGGAGTTTAAGCTAGTTCATAGAATGTGATGAAACATATCTTAGATATTTAGTTCTTACACTTCCGCGCACATTACACATCAGAATAAAATCATCAGAAACGTCAGGATTAAATATAAAATAAAACATGCGCAAAAATCCGTAATAAATTGTTTTATTCTGACATATCTTAGATGTAAAGTCGAACTCCAAATTTTAACTGTAAAAACACAAAGTGTACCATTTTTTGCGTATATATATAATAGACAAACAGACTAAATAAAAATTAGGAATATTTACGTCCCCTTCCCAATTGTTTTTCTGTTCTCTACGTACTAAAGCATAGACGAGAAATATTGTCGAATATCTGTGTCAAAATGTCGACAAAATTCTGTTGCCATATTACTAAACTAATTTTTTCGACATAAGAAGTCGAGCTTTATGCGCAACTGCGTTGGAGACGATAGTCGACAAATGATTAATACACGAGAAGACGGGTCGACTAAATTTTGTCGTGTTGCGTATGCTAGGCGAGCTGGAATATCCTCAATGTAAAGACATTTTTTTATATAGTAAACATAAAAACACCTAAGAAAAGGGCACAACTTACGCAAGTACAGTACGTAGGTATGGGTAAATATTTTTAATAGAAAAATACTAGAAAATGTCGACTCGGCCCACAAGTGAATTCTCAGGCGGGAACAAACCCGCAACCTTTGGAAGTCCGGTCAAATGTTCTCCTATTAATGAACTAGCCCGTCAAAATTTTCTAGTACCTTTCTAATTTTACGGTGTAAATAATATTCTCGTATTCGTAAGAAACATTTTTACAAATGTTTGGACAATTGATTAAGATGAAACAGCTAGTTTTTATATTATTTTTGCATTTTTTTCAATGCCATCTTATAAGATAACCGCGTCGATTTTTTTCTAGTCTTTTTCTTTTATAATAAATCATCTTATAGGATTAATGATATCAGTGTATACCCATAAAAACGTTCTTTAAAAGAGACATGTTGAAAGCCCTCAACGGCTCAATTTAACGAGTCTCCCCCGTAACGCACAAAAAGAATACAAGAATGCTTCATAGAAAGCTTGCCGAGGACATTATGGGAGTTATTAACCGTATGCGGAAGTGGGCGCCGAAATTACGGCGAACGCTCGCGTGCGCATCGGACGTTACCGTAAACTTGCCGGGGTACACTGGCGTGAATAAAAATGGGACACTCGACATATTTTTTTGTAAATTAACTTAATTAACGCTTGACTACTGTCTCGCCTGATGGTAAGCGATGATGGGATCTAGGATGTGACGCGCTTGCCTAGAAGATCAGAGACTTATTCGTGACTTGAATACCTCTAAATTTTATTTGTCAGGACTCCGGTAAAGAGTTCCAAGGCTTAAATGTACGTAACACAAATTTCTTTGGTATATCGACCATATAATAGTGGCACCTATTTGTTAATCTGGTTGTCCCATGAAAAATGGGGACGGTGGAACAATACTGTGCCATAACACAAGAGTGGTGTAGCTACTTAATTTGGGTACAGAACAAATATTTATCATCATATATTCATTTCGACCATCAAGGATCATTTAATAATCACAATAAAACAATACATAATTACAATTATTAACCAATAGTACACACTATAAATAAAAATTACAAATTCAATTAAAATCAAACCAAACTAATATAAACAAGTTACAAAATAAAAATTGACAAAATTTAATTTTAATAGAAAATAAATTAATATAAATTATAATTCTATATTAATGTATTCTACTTTATTTATTAGGAAAGCATATATGTGATTAATTGCAATGTGATCAATAAATAAAATATCAAAAATGAGTTTAAGATATCACTCTACACCTTTTTGTGACTGGATCTGGATATATTTTACAAGTAACTTTGTTGTCTATATGTATATATAAAAACTAGCTTCCGCCCGCGGCTTGGCCCGCGTGGTGTTTTGATAAAAAGTAACTTATGTTCTTTTTCAGATTTCAGACTATCCATATCCAATTTTGTAACAAACGGTTCAGCAAATTAGCCGTGAAACAAATATTTACACAGTTACAGTAAATTAATTTGAATATTAATGATTATATTAAAAGAACGGTATAGATTTGGGTATAGCATTTGATTAAAAGAGAGTAGGTATGTTTAAAAAAATTAAAGAATATCTGTTTACAGTAGGTATAAGGTACCTATGTATTCCATTAAGTGGCAGAAAGTACCTAGGAAAATTTATTGGTCCCTTATGTCCAAGAGACACTTTACAGGGGCCAGCGTCACGTTGTGTACAAAAATATTTTAAAATGACCTAATTTAAAACATTTTTGTACACAACGTTTGCTGTTTTGTTATTATTTGTTAAAATGTGGAGATTGTTTGGAGTCGACACTCGCGAGCAGGCCACGTACAGTTGGCCATGCGAAAAACAGTTTTTCTCTAAATGGACACCTGCTACTTTAAGTGTTTGATCCGTTCCGTTCCGTTCGAATTTCGGGAATTCCGTTTGTAGAATTTCACCCCCTCAGTGGTAAAAATTTCAAAATGCTAGAACAAACGATTTTTGTTTCTTATTTAGTGCTTAAATACAAAATGTAATGTTTTTATCTTCAAAATGACGAACTTCATACAAACTTTCAACCCCTATTGCATCCTTTCCTTTCACAGGTCGAAATTTCAAAAACGCTACAACAAATTGTTTTTTTATTTCTTATCAAGTTCCTAAATATAAAGTTTCATAGTTTTATCCCCAAAAATGACAAAATCCCATACAAACTTTCAACACTTATTTCACCCCCTCACTGGTCGAAATTTCAAAAACGCTAGAACAAATGTTTAATTATATCTTATCAAGTGCTTAAATATAAAGTTTCATGGTTTTATCTTTTAAAATTAAGAAATCCCATACAAACTTTCAACCCCTATTTCAACGTCTTCATCCCTTTTTTTCGCCATAAAAAGTAGCCTATGTTCTTTCTCAGGGACTAAAGATTGTCTGTGCCAAATTTCATCAAAATCGGTTGAGAGGTTTAAGCGGGAAAGCGTAGCAGACAGACAGAGAGACAGACAGAGTTACTTTCGCATTTATAATATTAGTAGGGATGTTTGACCGCGATGAACTCCAAAATTACTCAACCGATTTTGATGATTCTTTTTTCATTTTTCTGGATTTATTCCAACTTAGGACATAAGAGAGGTTTCATTTTATTCTATAACAAAAAAAATAGTGCAAATTATAATAATTGAGCCACAGCAACGCGTGGGTTAGCTATTTGTGGTATAAAAAGTGGGTTAGGGGAAGTTCTGGGTCGAGATTTGTGGCGCGACTTGACGAGCGTAGATTACTTTCAATAGTAGACTAACTATGGTTATTGATTGACTGATAACAAGTTGAACCATTAACTTTTAATCAATTATTTTAAAAAGTAATACAAAGAACGCTAACACATAAATAAATGTCTTTCATGAACAAAGTTAAGGAAATTGAAGGATCGAAAAGGATTTACGAGACAACGTTTAATTCGATTTTTTCAGCTTTGCTCATCCCTTTTAGAGTAATTTTATTTCTCTGGAGCTTTATATTTTACATTTTATTGCAGTGAAGGGCGGAGTTATTTCCGCGAGGAAGTATATTAGTCGGCCTTGGGCCATAGTGCAGTGTATGCTCTCAGTAGTATTGTAATGAATAATTATTAAAAATATTATTTCTTATTTTCACGCCAATACCTTATTTGAAAACATTGTAAGGCTTGTGTGATAGATATTAGGGTAGCGGATAGCGACCGATTGAGTCTTCAAGTGACTTGTGATTTGAAGACCCCAAAAATGGTAATTATCAGGAAACATAGACTCAGGCAAAGAGTTCCAGAGGCAAGCAGTTGAAACAAAAACTCTTAGTAAGACTCTTTGGCATAACAGCCATATAACGGTGGCTCCTATTTGTAAGTCTGTCATCTTGTTGTCCAGCTACATATTTTCCTCGTATTTTTTTGTATTATCGTATTAAGGGATATTATGATTGAGTTTGTATCAGTAATGCATGTTACCGCACCATTTATCCAGTAGTAACAAATGATTGAATTTTTTAAATAAAACTTGAATTTTTTAAAGATTTTGGCCATAATTTAATATAGTGGAACGTGGCTAATCAAAATATTGTGAAGGTAGTAGAAATCATATGACGACCATTGTCTTAGTCATCATATGATCATGGCTTCTGTAAGAAAGTCGAAACATGCACAAATATCCGTAAAAAAGTTGTTTCATATAAATGTGTGATATGCGCCGATGCGTAAAAACTAAATAAATGATTAAATTGTGAAGGACTTTTTATACTATGTATACTTTGACTATGTCGACTCGCCTCTGCTAAAAGGAAAAGCTTAAACCGGCAATCTGGACCGGTTCCACATCAGGACGATAATAAAAACATTTCTGGTTATAAATAGTCGTTACGCAATAAGCCGTATGTTTTGGAGAAGCAATTTTTGCGATTTTGCATGTTTATTAGAATCGTTGTTTTAAAAACACAATAATTTTATTTGTAATCGAATTTTTTACATTATTTGATTGGATGTGATATTTTATTTTAACTTTGGTATTAGTAATTGTTTCTGGTAAGTAACTTATAGTGTTTAAATTTTGCCATCAGTGTAAGATTCATTTGATAAAAAGCTGTACCTGATATATTGAAATTGTGGATTTTACAATAAAAATCTGATAAGTATACTCACGATATTAATCACTTGAAGTAGAAAACAAAATGTTTTGCTCATGTGTTTTGGACAATAAAAATTTAGAAGTTACATCATGTAGCGTATTCTGGTGAGGTAAAGTCATTTCAAATAAAAAACTTTCACTCCTGGACATCAATCTCCCCAAAAATGGGGTTGATGGGACCACAATCTCCACGATTAGCAGATAGGAGTAGAAGACCATATTTCAGAAAACTTCACTGCTCATATTGTGGTCTATGGAAGTTTTTTGGTGGTTACCTCTTGAGATTTGACGACCATTTGGTGTAACACTCCTGCCTTTACTATCTCGATCTTCGGTTTGAGTCCCCGAAGGGATACACGTTTGAAGAGTCATGGGTAAAAATTCCATGTATGCATCATATATGTATGTGAATCATTTACCCTGGTTTCCATAATACAAGCGTTATAGTGCTTACTTTATCTAGGCTTATTGATGTGAATTTAACAAATATTATATTATTATTATTATTATTCGCCTCTTACGACACCAAGTTTGAAAGGTTGATAAAATAAGATAAAATAATTTATTCGCAAGCAAACACGGTTGAAAAGCTATTACAAAATATTACACATGAAATACTATTCTGCTGAACACCGCACCACATATAAAATCTATTATATATTTTTTCTCATTTATTTACGAGCGGTCGACGATAAACATATAAACAGGAATACAATTTCAATATGCAAAAGAATTATACAGTTTAATAGAAACTTAAGAAAAAATTATAAATAACTAACAGTTAATATAATATAAGTAAATATACACTTAACAGCATTAAGTTACTAACATTATTAATTGTTATAGTTTCTTTCATATATTTACAATATAACTTTATATAATTATAGTTTTAAAGACATAACAACGATTGATGTCCATTTAAGAACACGATATTATAGGATAATTATAATTAAGCACAATAGTCCTACTTTGTGTAACATTTTTTAACGCAATTTTGAAATAAATGAAATAATGAAACACTTAATAGTTCGGTTAATAATTTAGAAATTTTAAAACTTGTTTTATTTTTATTTTTACGTAACTAATTTAACGCAATTATTTTGGTGCGTTATTCTTATATATTCCATGTGGCTTGTACATATAAATAAATAAATAAACGATATCTAAACATGAATTCAAGTAAAAACTCCCAATAAGATTCCTATTCTTAAGAGTCCTATTTTGATAAGAAAGAATTACTTGATAAATAAAATGGATATCCCATTTTTATCACCGCTATTGTAGAAGTCGAAGTCACAGTAAACAGCGGTGGCAGAATTCCGCCGGACAGACAAACTCATAAAATGCGCCCCGCGGCCTACCACTCACAATTTATATATACATAATTATTCAAAACACTTCCTAGTAGTCTTTATCTTCAAGCAGATAAGGTTCATTTTCGCTTAAATCACGATATGAGTTTCCAAAATATGGTCTCGTGGGGCAGGTTAACTCGCTCCTGTCACGATATGAGAACTAGAGGCTATTTTTTATGAGTCACGTATGATAAATAACTTAATTCAACGATTTACATAGTGCGTCATTGTTATTAATCATGTATTTTAAAATAAAAGTATATATGATGACCCCTTGCGCACCTCCTGCTTTTCCATCCTACCTTTGCACCGACGGTCCTGGATTCGATTCCCGAAAGGGGCAAATGTTTGTGTGATGATGACACCCGAAACTACTTAACCGATTTTGATTTTTTTTTTGCTGGATTTTTTACAACTTAGGACATGGGAAAGGTTTCATTTTAATTGATTATTTAAAAAAATGTTAATAACGCGGGGATGGGTCAGCTAGAATTTTCATAAATATTAAATGTATGCCTATCAGTCACCGTAGTATCAAAAACACAAGCCTGACAGACAGGACTTACATTAGAGGTCCCCGTTCGATCCCCAACCAGGGCAATGTGAAAAACTAACTTTTCTATAATGTCTTGTGTCTGGATGCTGTGGTACTGTCCTCGTTGTTTCTGAATTCCATAACACAAGTGCTTGAGCTACTTAAATTAGGTTCAGAATGTATGTGATATTGTCTAATTAATGATATATGACGATTTACTACTATACCAATGTAATACAGGTAGAGCTGGATTAAGACTACTTGATGCCATAAGCAATCCACGCCTGCCCCTCCCCCTTCCCCCCATCCATTATAATATTAACGTATTTATTACAACGAAAGAGATCCTTACGTACCTTTGAATATTTGTGAAAGACAAGAGAAATGGGGAGTAAAAATAAAAGATTTAACCTAAACAGAAGTAACAATTACACCGCTTGTCATAAACATTTGTAAAAATATTTCTTTCAAATGGGAAGATGTTCCTGACCCACAGCATATAAATGTAAAAAGTGCTAGATAATTTTGATGGGTGCCCACAAGGCTCGGTAGCTCAATTTGCAGAGCAGTGGACCGGTTAACCAAAAGTTAAAGATTTTTCTATATCTACAAATATTTTAATATAGTTACAGCTAAAAAAATATCAAAGTGTTTCAAATCTGTTTTTGTCGACCGTTTGGGGCAATGGTAGCGATCCTTCGCATCAAAGGTTCTGGGTTCCAATCCCATAGGGGTTTACTTTGTTCTAGGCTGATTGGTGTGACTGTAGGCAATATTTTATTTTTTTAATTAAAAAGGAAAGAATTATAAGAACCCTCGCTTTAGACTTCGACACATGTACATAGTACCATAGCAACGTAGGTATATAACAATGTTGATTTCAACAGCTCGCATGACAAACGCCAGTTAGCGGCTAACTGAACGCTTAATAATAGTAAAAATATCGCCAGTTGTAAGTGGTGAGCGGGCTTTGGTTTACAATTAAAAATAAGACATAAGCGGAAGCGATTTCAAACTCTGAAGTGATTTTAAAGAACCTTAGACAGTACGATTTTTGGTCTATTTTCAGAGCTTTCATAGTATTTTACTCATCATCTGGATAAGTCAACTTCATATACCGGTATACATGAACTTATGGGTTGACTGTAACTAGAAGAGGCACTCTTTTTTGAGATAAAATTTAAAAAACCCCATTACACATTATAAGGAGAAAACAACAACCCTTGCCGAGGTTCTTGCGGCTTCGTCTCGATATAAGGACGTCCCACGTAAGACTTACGATAGTTGTTGGCTTTTAATGAACGCATTGCCGGTTTTCATGGTAATGTCACTCCTAGGTCCCGAGTTCGTTCTCCGGCCGGGTCAATGTAGAAAACGAACTTTTGTATATTGGGTCAGGCCTGGGTGTTGTGGTACCATCTTTGTTTCTGGCTTTCCATAACACACGCACGTGTATGTCACAGTCAGCTCAGCGATCTGTGAACTCTGAGATGTGACTCAAAATAAGTATACTTATCATATTGTAATTTAAGTATCCCTCTCTCTAAAACCTCTTAAAAGACCTTGGCTTGTTCAGAACTGCTGTAATCGATACTGGAACGAGTGTCTAAAGCTGCATTAGCAGGTTCATGGCAAAGGCTGGGCAGGGTGAGAAACACGAGTAGTAAAGGTGAATGTTGATGTACGTCGGAAAGGGCACCTTAAACCTACACACGTTTCACAAGTTTCGGGATCTAATCAGAGTTTCTCTTTCTGCTACACGATGGATCCGGCATCAGCACGGTAAATCCAAGGAATGCAAAGAAATAAAAAATATGGAAGTCCAAGCTACTAGATTTTTAACTAAAAAGTGAAACCCGCTTCCGCTACAGCTCATGTTTGACCATGCCAAAGTCTTGATTACAATTTATTACTGTTTACATACAACCGGCTAACAATCGACGTAATTTTGCGTCAATTAACATTGCAAATGTATTAAGAAACGAGTAGCCGCCATTATTATCGGCAGATATTCAAATTACCGCTATTTATGAGGCGGCCATCGAGCTGCTTCTGTCGTTGCGTAATCGTACTAAACAAACGATAATTCTAAAGGTCCCGCGATGACGACCGTTTGGTGCAACGGCGATTCTGTCTTTCGCACTGTCGGTCCTTGGATCGAGTACCAGAAGGGGCAGATGGTTTTAAATGAATACGAGCATTTGTACCCTACTCATGGATATTTATATATATTTCTATTAATATTACTTAGGCCTAAGAGGCTTCCTGCTTTCTTTGGGCTAGGCTAATTGGTGTGAATGTAAGAAATAATATTATTATTATGTAAAAAACTGAAATATGTAAAATAAAAAACTCTTTTCAAAACACTTTTTTTATTAATTAATATTTTTTCTATTAATAAATTATATCACGCAATTTATTTTTACTTGTTTGATGTGCGTAACCATTTATACCCAAAGGTCAGCTTTAAATTCTATTTGTATTAACCACAATTAGTACAATTACGTTTACGTAAGATCATATGTGTTAATGTATTTCTTTTTAAAATTGTTGTTATTTCTACTCTGTATGGCATAGCAATGTTTAAGTATACTTATCCACCTCTCAGTCCACGGTAGCAATTGCTACCGATAGCCGACACCCCCCGTCAGTACCTGGTAGCAATTGCTACAATATTCAAATTCCCGCGTGGACTGCCTTTTTTTTTTAATTACGATTTATTTTGAAGTTACAGAGCTCCAAATATTCTGTGGTGGATTCTTTATTTAATCAACTCTACGGAAGTATTTTTGTTTGGTCCTAGCTTCATTATTTAGCAATAAAATGGCATTTACATCTAAGAGTCCGATTTTTTTTTCACAATTCGTATTGCATTTTGCAGCATTGGTATTGTTGAGAGGGGTGGGGCGCACGGTAGCGGACTGACAAGTGGTTTTAAAACATGATATAAGAAAAAAAAACACTTTTTAAAACAAGCTTTTATTATTACTTGTTAATAAAACAAATGAAAAAAAATAAAAACTTTAGCGATGGGGTTGTGTCGTTTTATTGTGGAGTTCCTATGGCCAATTTCCAGCTCCATCACCAGATCAGCTCCATGTCATCATAACATTGCATTGACACACGATATGCATCCAAAATTTCAGCTCAATCGAAAACCCGGAAGTGGGTCAAATTTAACTTCCAAGATCTCATTACAGAAACCGGGACAGGTGAAAGTAAATAAAAACTAGTAAAATAAGTACTTTTTGACTTTTTTGTATTATCTTCTATTCTTGTGATAATAGAATATTTTGTTTTTTGTAAATTATGTATGGTGACGACGTATAAAATTATAAATGTTATTTCTGTTAAAGCTGACGTGTTTCTTGCGTCCGTTCTTCTTGTCAGTTATAAGGCGTGCTGAATTGGTGTTGGGTAAACAATTTTGGATGATTTACTTATTTGAATTACATTTGAAAGATGTTATTTTTATTTTGAATTTATTAAGACATGTCTTGGTTTTTTTATATTATTTTTTTTTTAATTTAGTTACCTACTAAATTAAAAATAATTTACAATTACTTATCCAATAGTCACAGATAGAATTTACCAAAATTTAGTTAAAAAATGGTTAAGTCACACATCCAGTTACCAGCTATTCCAAAAGTTGCTTAACATCGACAACCAAGCACTGACAACACAACACAGTGAATGAAAGCACTTTAAAGTGCACTGTTGTTTTCTTGCCACCATTAAAGGCTTCACATTAAAAACTGTGTTAATTACTGTATTTATAATAGGGTACTTGCGTGTTTAATGAACAAACCGGAAGTTGAATGTAAATGTACGAACGCTGATAAATCATGAAGAATTATCACTATGACTAAATATTACTTGAATTGGTAGTTTTAATTGTCGGTATTTAGTGAATTCTCTTTAATTTCTCTACAAATTGAGGAACGAATCAATGTTTTAAAAAAAAACATGAAATAAACAAACTTCAATATTCATCCAAATAGGACAAAATAAAATAAATCACTAGATTTACATATGTCATTGATTTAGAATCAGCGCAGAACAATAAAACTGTGATAATTTTAAATTATTTTGATAGAAAAATACTTTAAAATATCGACTCACCTCACAAGTAAATTTTCAGGGGGGAATTTAATGTAAAAAATAAATTATCATAAATTAAAAGATAGCATTGAAAAATGCAGTAAATACGTGTATATGAAAATCATAAACTATAACATCCTTATAGTAATATAAGTTATTTACGGGTACATGTACCTTGTTTTTAGCTAATTTCCGATATTTCGGCACTGTTGCAAGCGCCCATGATCACGGAGCAACGTAAATGGTAACAATCCCGTAAATAACTTATATTACTATAATGTTAGTGACCACGAAAGTTGAAAACAATATATTATAATATCTTTGTTTTTTTATTTATTATAATCATAAGTATTCTTTTAAGGTCCGCCTAGGTGATCTAAAAGATTTTTATGTATTTTATTGATAAAGCATTGAACTGCTAGATGTTTATAAAAAAAGTGTCTGCGTCAGACGCACGATTGGAGTTTACTCCTTATGAACGATTATCTTTGATAAACACTGGAAATAATAAAACAAAAGATTCGATCACAAAATTTTTCTCTTCATATTTTTTGAAGTAAAACCTCTTTACGCAATCTTACGGACTAAGCTGGTGAATGCGAGACGAGAGCGGTACGAAAAGTGTGATTGGGCGAGGCGAATGGATGTTGAGAGAGAGACAAGAAATAATGTAAAAATAATATTAATTTATATTGTAAACAAATAAAAAAAAAATCGTACTGACTGTTAAGCAAATCATATCAATAAACGCATACGTAAAAGTTTATTAATAAAAACCACTTTTATCATTATTATTATGAAAGTAAAATAATAATATTATAAAATTGTTATTATAATATTATATACATAATTGTTAACCACCAAATATAATTTAAAATCACACACACACATGTTCATAAATATTTGAGTTTGAATATAGTTATTAGTTCTCAAGGAAAGATGAGACAATTAGCGGCCAACTTCATCATATAAAAATTCACTCTCATCATTTTTCCCAAACGCGCCAAAAGAAGAATAACTTTAAAAATTCATGAGATATATTATGTACCTATAAGCATAGGTAATTACTATGAGCGCTTATGTTGACTCAGCCCTATTATATATATATGGAGCTAAAGAAAAAAAGTTTTACTTCAGTCGTGTCGTCTACATAAGAACTAATTCTTAAGGAATAAACTCCAAAAAATAGTACTAAAATAATATTTTTAGATAAACGTATGTAAGATTAACATAATTTTTTATCGTTTGGTGCAACGTTAGCGATTCTGCCTTACTCTTCTACAGAATATTGTATTGGCTTTTAAGGGATGTGGGTCTTCGTAAATAAATAAATAGATAGTTAGCCCTGGTTTCGAGTACCGGAAGGGGTTTAGTGATTAATACAAGCATTCGTACCTGAGCCATACGCATCTATATGAATTTCTATGAATATTAAATATCTAGTATCATATATGTACGAGTATGTCTATCCGTTACCCTAGTATCCATAACTGTTTTACATATTACATATCCTTACAGTGCTTACTTTGGGTTCGGTTAATTGGTGTGAATGTAAGAAATATTATTATTTTTATTAAACGAAAAACCGTGCCTGGATTTAAGTACGCACGTCAGAAGTTATATTTTTAATAAATTTTTAAATGAGATATCTTGAAATTAACCTATTCACTTTAACAGCTAACTTCATGGTGTCGCTATTTCGTTGCACGCTGCGTGCGCAACTTCCGTTACATGAAAAATTTCACCCTCAATAAGCCTAAAGAAGTATAACTTCAAAAAAATCTATGGCATCTCAATTTGGAAAACCATAACTTTAATGTTTTTTTTTACATAATAATTCACTGAATTCGTAATTTTAACGTTGAAATTTGTACAGTTAATTTAAAAGTTAAAATAATATGTAGTTCATTTAACTTTAATCGGATTAATAAAACGGTTAACTTTGTTTTTTCGACTCCTTTACAGAAGCCGTGATTACAGGATGACTAAAGTACGCATACTTTTTATTTTTATTTTTATTTAAAAGTAAGTGCTTTCATTTAAATATGTTTGCACCATTTGGTAAGACGGTAGCCATCCTGCCTTTCGCACCAACCTCGGTTCGACTCCCGCAAGGGGCAGATGGTTGTGTCATAAACACGAGCATTTGAATTTTTTATTCCACTTTCCACTATTCTTACCTTACCAGTCAGCAAGCTATTTCAAATTATGCCAAATGATTAGTATGCGTTTTAAATTATGCATTTTAAATTCTGCGATAAAAGGTAGACCCATTTGTAACAAAGCTACTAGTACTATTACCATCTAAATAGTATTGTTACGGCCATGTTACACAACTTAGAAACTGACAATACATTACAATATAATGGCCGAAGTTGTGCCTCATAAATCTGTCCACTTATTGTTAACAAAAACAAAGAAATGTTGCCGTCCTACTCCCTCGGCGAATGCTCCATAGTGCCGTCTCGTTCGCACTTTAATTGAAATAATAATTTATAGTTCAAATGTTATTAATAGCCGCTTCGTTATGAGTTTTTGTTAAAGAAATGAATCAACGTTAAGTTATGAAGGGTTGAAAGAATCCATTTTGGTGTTTAATGTTTTTAAATATTCGTATGGAAGAATGGGTTATTTATACAGTGCTGCGTCATCAAAATTACAAAATAAAAAATATTATTAATAATTTTTTCAATAATTCTGAAAGCTGAACTTAATTTTTGCATTGAATAGGGCTGAGTCGGTATAAGGTATAAGCGCTCAGTCTGAATAATATCCCATGCTTACACATAATATATGTTACGAATTTTTGAAGTTATACTTCTTTTGGCGCGTTTCGGAAAAATGATGAGAGTCAATTTTGACAGGATGAAGTTGACCGCTAATTGTCTCAGCTTTTCTTAATAACTATGTTCAAGGTAGTTAATTAAATATTTATGAATGTGTTTGTGTGTGTTTTTAAATTATATATTTTTTAATATTATTATTTAACTTTTATTATAATAATGATAAAAGTGGTTTTTATTTATAAACTTTTTCGAGTGCGTTTATTGATTTGATTTGATTAACAGTCGGTACGTATTTTTTTTATTTGTTTACAATATAAATTAAAATTGTTTTTACATTATTATGGGATAAATATTTTATTTTAAAGAGTTTTGATATTTTACTTTATTCTTAGCTCTAAATGAATTAATTGTTTGATACCTTGTTACTGATCACTATCTTTATCATTTTGTTTCACAAACAAAGAAATTTTTAGGTATTTTTGCTAAGCTAAAGAAGTTTCACTTCTTAAGTGCGTTCATAAATACAGACACACGGTTATTTTTTATGCTACTCCTTTGTATAGATCGCAATTTACTCTTAGAATAATAGTTTCCTACAAAGCGGACTGTCGAAACCGAGGTAAGATTAAAATCTATATGTGCGTAAGTATTTGCCTTTACACTCGACGAATCGAATACAAGTGAAAATAATAATGTTTCCAATACATTAGAATTACCCTTAAAATAGGCTGTTGAAGTGTAGTTTGCACCATGTGATTTTTAAAAACAGTTTCTGTAACAATCCTGTTAAAACAAACATTTTATACAAGTAGATTTATTTTAATTTAATATCAGGTAGTGCAATTAAAATATTATAGAATAAGGTGTTTGACTGTCTAGTTAATAGCTTAATTGAGACAAGTTGTACTTGTAATTAAACTACAAAATGTGGTAGATGTTTTTCCCTTCGGCAACATTATCATAAAATGTCACGTCAGGTGATAAAAATTTTTTTTAATAAATATTCTACGTATAACTTTAAGTTTTAAAACATAATTTATACGTGGTAAATAATGTTGCAATCATTTTGGTGTTTCTCCGATGAACTGTGACATCCGTTCATTGCACAAACCGTCATTATAATCAAAATTTCAGGAGCAGTGCTCGACATGACACTACTTTGAGTACTAACGGTCTGAGTAATAAACTAAGCCGTTAAGTCTTTTAAGTTTCTTCACTTAACGAACCCGAAAGCCCTTTCTAGACGTTATTTTAAAATATATATTCTATTTTAGAACTGCATATCATTGGTCATATTAAAAAATGGATGGTTTGGACATGTAGACAGAATGAACGAGAAAAGATTGACAAAACAAGGCCAAGGGACCAAGAGATGTCTTGAAAAACGGTCAGGTCAAAAGTACTATTAACCGTCGAGCTTCTTATATCAAGATCATGGATATGTATGTGCAATGAATTTAAAAATGCAACCACTTAGCATTATGTCACATATATCAGACAATACTACGCTTGTATCCGTCGTTACCCATAATTATATAATTAATTCTAATTTTTTTAAGGTATGTGAATTTAATTTATTATTCAGTTCCATAATTCATAGTGTCCAAGTGCACCCGAGTTCGAATTTACTGTACTGTGACCCAAAACATTGCAGTCGGGCGTTTAAATCGCTTTATCGCCTATCGCAGGATCGCTCGCCTGCGCGATACTATCTAGGAAGTGAAGGGTGCGTTTCCATTATAATACGTACCATAGAGTTTTAAAAAAATGACAGATTACTTATTTTATTTTAATTATATTAGCCTTTTGTTTGTTGTGAGATACATAATTAAAAAAAATATATATAAATTATTTGTATTTTTTTTTGTTAATAAATTCATATTGGATACTTCGTCTTAAGTGTAAGCTATGCTGGCAATTGTTCAGTAATTATTATTATCAAAACGAAATTATGAATATGAATACAATTATTAAATGAGTATAACGGTGTTTGAAAGCCACTAAACGATTACGTGTAATTCGCCGATTGCGGTGTGTGCGGACGTGTGCTGAGATTCGTTATTTGTTTTGCTGTCAATTGAGGCCAATAAATGTCAAATAAGAAAATAAAAACGTTACAAAAAGGAATGTGAATAAAGGCTTTATATCGTAGCTTGAAAGATTACCTTTATTAAAGATAGAGAACATTCATTTTAAGGAAATGGTTTTCAATGGTTATGAGGTGAGGTTTCATTTTCGTGTCGCGCCGTCTGTCACTGGGGTCCTTTTTCCTGCAGCTCATGTCCCGCGTTTGCCCGGACCGGTGTTGTCATTATATGACCAATGCTTAAATATTCTTTGAAGCTAAAGTAAAATAGTGAAAAACTATTAGTCATCTAATTTATCACTTAAAGATAAGTAAAACTTCATATCATAGATCAGAAATACTTCTTCTCTACAGACGATATTTTTGGTTTCTCTTTAATTTTTAAAAGTATACTAGCATTTTAAATGTAAAAATCTAATTTTTTTTAGTCCCAATGTAATGGAATAAAATCGTAATGGTATGTCGTGTGTGACAATGGGAACGGCGCAGAGACACAGTCTGTTGGGCAGTGCCTAACTGCCCTTTGTGGCGGGCAACTGGGCCGGCAAACCGGGCTTATCATATGTTAAACGCACCGATACAAACGGTGAGCTATCACTGGAAGAAAGTTACATTTGAAATGGTTCCACCGTAAATAATATGTCGAAAGCGTACATTGTTCTTTCCAGATTGTCTTATTTTATGAATCACGGTTCGGTGGCGCAATGGTTAGCGAGTATGGCTTTACCTCCATCATTGGAAGAACTAAAAAATATTAGAATAGAATAAATTAATTTATTTGCGAATACTGAGTATGACAGTTATTTTTTACGAATAATAATTTGGCATGTCTACAGTATTTGCCTTTATATAGGCATGCAAATAATTAAGTTAAGTGATGAAAGATTATAGGAATTTAAAAACAACAAATACATTGACTAAATTGATGAATAAGGTATGACACAATAAATATAAAAATTAACTTCGGTCGATTTTTTTTTCTTGTCATTTCTTGATTCGGGAATTTTTAATAATTTGATTTTTTTGTTCTGTATTCTGAGCTTTATACATACATACGCTCTTTCCCGCAAGAGTAGGCAGAAATCACAGATTTCCACTTACCACGATCCTGACATATATATCTCGCTTCTTTGGCTTAATAAGCTGTATTTTCTGTAGCGGTTTTTTTATTAGTAATAAAAAAAAAAAATGTGTTATCTGTTTATAAATTCCCTGTCATAGAGTTTAACCGCTATGAACTCCGAAACTACACAACCGATTTTGATGTTTTTATGTCATTTGGCTGGATTTTTTCGGACTTAAAATAAAAATAAATAAAATAATAGTATATAAAATAATAGTAGTAATATAAATAAAAATAAGAATTATGAACATAATTACGATAAGGGAACATAATAACTGGCCCAGTTACGCACGTAACGCTTTACATGGATCGCAGCCATCTTAAATGCTGTAACGATTTTGATGCGGTGATCGTAAAATCGAATGACTGCGGCTGCAAATAGATAAGGATGCGCTGCGATACAATTTGTAGCAGCAATATTTCACAGTGATAAAATATCGGGTTATATTACTTTTTCATTTATGTTGTGAAGAGGGAAGTTTTACTATCTGAGTACAGTCAACAAAGCTGTCAAGTCTCTTCAATCAATCTTGAACTTTAATATCCATGAATAGTGCTTATTTTTAATTTGTCAATTTAAAATAGGGCGATGTTGTTGACTATAAAAAAAAGTCAATAATGTAAAGAACAATGGCGAACTCCCATACATCATTTTCTTTTACCTAAAATTGAAGCGTCTTTAGATTAAAAAATACTAAAATGATCAACCATTAATTCCTGAAACTGCGTGACTTAGAATTTTTTATTTAAGAGGCCAGGAAAAATAGATATTAAGCTTCGAAGTTTTCAAGATTTGGTTACGGTAGTGTTGTCACAAAATCGATTATATCAATCGATAACATTCACTCTGATTAATAAACAAATAGATATTATCAAGACCAACGTGTTTGAAAATGTATCTATTATAATCTGCTATATATTTAGGTAATTAGGTATGCAATGTTGTTGAAATTAATAGGTATCTATCGTTTAAGTCGCTGCTGAAGTGTTACCTACTATCGATTAAATTCGATTTATCGCCGTATTCCATATATCCAGACAATTATGGTAACCTTTTTCTTTGAAATTCAATCAACGTCTGTTAGAATATCAACATATTTAACCACATTATAAGCAATGCTATCGTTACTAATAGGTCACTTAAAATCGAGTGTATGCCATCTTATTTCTGCCTGTTGGTAGCTACTTAAATAATAGGTAAGTAGAATTATAATATACTCATTAAGTAGGTGAGTATGATGCACCTGTTTCACGGGAGAAAAAAAATAGCAGTGTTGCTATAACAATGTTGCAATAAAAGAAGAAAACACTACATATTTCTTAATATCAGTACTTGATTTATTTTTAAATAACACAAAGTATAGTATGGATATATTATATTAGTAAACAATAAAATGAACTTATCAGGATATCTTGAAACCTATTTTTACATAACTCGAACAATTATAATAAAATGGCAACACGAAAGAAAATGGTATCTAGCGGAATTTCGATGTTTCATTTAACAATCAATGATATGTCCGAAAAAGCAGTGTTTTTTATTCTGGCTCTTACTAGTTATAAGCTTTTGATGTAAAAATGTAGAAAATTATTTTATTTCGTTCTGTAGAAAGAATATTTCAAGATGCTCAAAAATATCTCAAAGAATATTTCGCCATTGTTCTTTCCATTATTCCAACGGATTTTCAACTTTAAACCCAATACTTTCGAATTAAAACATAACAGCTCTCATGGTTATTGCTAACAACCATTTTAATGTATTGTCACTAGTAAAGTGACAACAAAACCAACAATGTATTTCTTGGAACGCACAAGTATTCCTACGTATTTTATCAGCGTATTTAATCACCAAAGTGACCTAATATGATATTAAGTGGTACATCACTAATTCGCGCCACGACATTATTAATGGGGGCACTGTTTATTAGTTAGTTATCTTAATAGCATCAGTGAGATTAAACGTCACTAAAGTGGGAAGTCATCACCATGGATTATGATAACAAGAAAGGCGCTTTAAGCTGGAGTTGTTATCACTTATGAGTTTACTAATAATAATAATATTTCTCACATCCACACCAATTAGCCTAGCCCAAAGTAAGCACTATAAGGCTTGTGTTATGGATACTAGGGTAACGGATAGACATATAACATAAAACGGATAAATATATAAATACCCATGGCTTAGGTACAAATGCTGGTATTCATCACACAAATATCTGCCTTCTAGGACTTGAACCCAGGACCGTCGTCGATGCGAAAGGCAAGATCGCTACCATTGCACCAACTAGGCTCACGTTATAACGTATTAACTATACGGTGTTCTCATATATTAGAAATATTTATGGGAACATTCATAGATTTGTGAAAGGTACATAAATTAAACTTTTCTGTTGAAGATTGTTAAGTGCAACGGTAGCAATCCTGCCTTTCGAATCGACGGTCCTGGGTTCGAGTCCCAGAAGAAGCAGATGTTTGTGTGATGAATTCCAGGATTTGTACCTGAGTCCCCATGACTTACAATATAAATACCCAGTATATTGAGAACTGGCTGTTTTAGGTTTTTAGATACCTACTCAATGCTTTTAAACGTACGTCAATATGACATAAAAACTTACATCAATGTTGTCTTTAAAAAATTACGTTTGTACCGAGTATATATATATATTTTATTAAACTTCTTTATATTTAATACTGTTATTTCACTGTGAATAGCTTCCAACGACTCTACAGCACTCTACAATGGTTATGGGCTATTAAAAAACAGAGAAGTACGGATTATATACGGAAGAAAAATATATATTGTTCGGGAGAGTAATTGTAAGTTACATAGTTTTGTTGATTGCGTGAACGAAAATGAGTTCAGGAATGGCGGTGAGAATAGAACCGTTGGGCAAGGAAAACTATGATAGTTGGCGAATTCAGGTACAAGCCCTTTTGACCAAAAATGATACGTGGAAGTATGTAAGTGGTAGATTAATGAAACCCGTAGATGCTGGAGAATCCGAGAAATGGGAAATTGAGGATGAAAAAGCGAAGGCTGATCTCATACTGTCCATAAATGGTAGTGAATTGAGGCACGTAAGAGGGTGTAACTCATCACGTGAGGTTTGGCTCAAACTTGAATCCGTTTTTGCATCTCGCGGACCAGCGAAAAAGGCTACCTTGTTGAAGAGATTGATGTTGCACAGAATGACAGAAACGGGTGATATACAAGCACATATTAACGAATTTTTCGACACCGTCGATAAGTTGGCTGATATGAATATAAACATTCATGAGGACTTATTGTCCATTATGTTGCTGTATAGTTTGCCAGAGCGCTTCGAAAACTTCAGGTGTGCGATAGAATCGAGGGACGAGTTGCCGAAACCGGAAAGTTTAAAAATAAAGATTTTGGAAGAGTACGAATCGAGATTAAACACGAACACGAATATAGGCCAAATGCAAGAAAATGTTATGCATACATATCGGAAAAATAATGATGGACGGAAAATTAATACGAATACCGTGAATTTCAACCGGAGTAGGAATACGGCGGCTAATAAAGATAAGTTTAGGTTTAAGTGTTTCAAATGTCATGAACACGGACATAAGGCTTCTGAATGTCGAAATAAAGTTAAAAGAGAACATGTTCATAATATTGATTCTGTAATTTCAAATTTTTCAGATAATGAGATTTGCAATGCTGTATATATGTTCAAAAATGAATGGATATTGGACAGTGGGTGTACGTCTCATCTATGTAACAATGTGGATATGTTTGGTAAAAATTTGGAACACGTAATCGCAAAAATTAATTTGGCAACAAATGTAAGTAAAGATATAAAAGGTAAGGGTATCGTTAGATTATCGGCATATAATGATAACTCTAGTAGTACAATTCAGTTGAACGATACATTTTACGTTCCTGATTTGAGGAGCAATTTGATTTCCGTAGCTAAATTGACTGATGATGGATATATTGTCAATTTTAGTAATGATCATGCAGATATCGTTGATCAGAAAGGGGAGATAAAATTTGTTGCTTATAGAAAGGGTAACTTGTATTGTTTTCGTAAAACTGAATTTCTAAATAGTGTAAATAATGTCGATATATGTAATTGGCACGAACGCTTAGGACATGTAAATGCTAAGGATGTACTAAAGCTTTTGAATAAAGTAGGTGCTAATGTAAATAAAAATGAGATACAAAAATTATCGAACTGTAATATTTGTGCCAAAGGAAAATTATGTGCAATGCCGTTTAATGAGTCGAAAAGTCCATGTAATGAAAAGCTTAAAATTATTTACACCGATATTGTAGGTCCAATGAAGTGTGAATCGTTAGTAGGTGCGAAATATTTTATAACGTTTATCGATGACTGCACTAGATGGTGTGACGTATATTTCCTCAACTCCAAAGATAAAGCTCTAGAGGCATTCAAACGTTATAAGTTGAAAGCAGAAAATCTTATGGGGACGAAAATTAAATATATTCAGTCGGACAACGGCGGAGAATATTGTAACAAGGATTTTGATGACTACTTGAGACGTGAAGGGATATTAAGAAGATTGACAGTACCAAGGACACCTCAGCAAAATGGAGTAGCTGAGAGGATGAATCGTACGTTGGTAGAAATGGCAAGATGTATGATGTTCGGATCTGAACTATCAAAGGGATTTTGGATGAACGCCATAGATACAGCTTGTTATATCCGTAATCGATGTCCAACTAGGAGTCTAGATGGAGGTATTCCGTATGAGAAGTGGTATGGAACACCTGTGAAAATTGACTATTTTCGAACATTTGGGGCAAAGGTGTATGTTCTAGATAAAAACCCCGGAAAAGATAAGTTTGCTGCAAGAGGTATTGTCGGTATTTTTGTCGGCTATCCAGAAACTGCAAAAGCCTATAAAGTTTGGATTCCTGAACAGAGGAAGTTTGTAGTAGCGCGAGATGTTAAGTTTCATGAAGATGAAAGAACATCAGATGAAGCTAGTAAGCAAACTTGTAAATCTGTAAATAGTAGTTCGTTAGATAGGATTAAGAGTTTTCTTGATGTAGAATTTTTTGCATTACCTAGCTGTAATGTGGAAACTGTCCTATAAGTCGGAAGTCTTATAGTGGATATTCTTTCATTTTAGGCGGTGCATGTATATCGTGGTCATCGCGTAAACAATGTTGTGTCGCTACATCGAGTTGTGAGGCGGAATATGTTAGCTTATCGGAGGCAATGAAAGAAGGTATTTATTTAAATAGCTTATTGAAAGAGATTGGTTTTCCAATGTATGCTAGAGTTACCTTGTATGCCGATAACCAGGGTGCGATCCAAATAGCTGAAAATCCGATCTATCATGCTAGAACCAAGCATATAGACATAAAATATCATTTTATTAGGGATGTTCTATCAACTAATAAAGAAATAATGCTGAGACATGTACCCACTGATTCAATGCTGGCGGATGTTCTAACTAAGCCGCTTTGTAAAATAAAACACTATAAATGTATAGAAGGTTTAGGTGTTGGCATTGTTAGTGTATAGTTTATGTTGCTCTAAAGTTTAATAGCTTGTGTAGTGTATATTAAATATGGGATTATCTAAAAAAGGGGGCGTATTGAGAACTGGCTGTTTTAGGTTTTTAGATACCTACTCAATGCTTTTAAACGTACGTCAATATGACATAAAAACTTACATCAATGTTGTCTTTAAAAAATTACGTTTGTACCGAGTATATATATATATTTTATTAAACTTCTTTATATTTAATACTGTTATTTCACTGTGAATAGCTTCCAACGACTCTACAGCACTCTACACAGTATTTATATTGTAACATTTAAAATGGGAGGGTAAAAGAAACTCATACTAATGGACCAATCATTTATTCATTAAAGTTTTATGCATAGTAATATTTTCTTTACATTGGGAGAAGATCCACTTACATTACTTACATAAAGATATCAAAAGTCGAGATATACGATGAAAAGGTTGTGTGTCTAAAGAAAATGTCAGTAAGGTAGTACTTATCTAAAAGGGCGGCACCGCCACGGGTTGACCATAAGCGAAGTATTATAGAGGAAACTATGGCTCCTCGTAGAAGGGAACCGTCTGCCAAGAACCCGGACTTCTTGCAGACGTCACCACCGGATCAAGTGGGTATTAATTGCCCCAACCAAAAACCTCCTGTAACGTACACAACGCATTACCGTACAGAATAAATAAGCAGGGCCTAGATCGGGATCGAATTGGAGCTATTTGCGATTGTGGTCTTGAAACTCAGCGGATCGGTCTACCTTGCTAGAGCACATCTTTTGGACGTGACATAATCTTGTTTCTTTTTTATACATATAAAAATGCATGCTTCTCTATGTTCCTTTTTTTCGCCCGAACAAATGTGTGGTTGTGCCCGAACAAAAACCCTTCGGACTCGGGGAAGGGAGGTGGTGAATCCCCATGGATATTTCGCGGCAGACTGTGAGATTTATGTCAGACTCGTACTGATTAAATACCATCTGGAAAGTGCCATAGATCTGGGAAGGCTACATGAGTTTAAGCAACTCCGCCGCCGCAGCGAGGTTATGTGGGAATCTTTTTCCACCCCCTTATCCAACTTAGTGCCCAATACAGACAAATGCCAAGAAGCTCATGAGCAATGATAATCTTTTTTATAAAAAGCTCAAAAGACTGAAGGTGGCTAACCTATCCGTTTTTTATAGGATACATTTCGGAGCGTGTAAGAAGAATTGCACAACCTCTGACGTCCACATTTTTTCATAGGACAACCAGACTTCCAAATAGGCGCCAACATTATATGGTTGAAGAAGAGTCTTTTTTTATTCAATTTTTTGATTCGTACTGCTAAAGAATGGTTTTTTTTCATAAAAAACTTTTTGACATAAAAAATTTAGGAGTCTTCAAGTCACGATGAGTCTTCTAGATAAGCGCGTCACATCCTAGATCGCATCGTCGCTTACATGCGAGATAGCGGTCAATTGTTCACCTATTTACTATAAAAATAGACATACAGGGTACAGACCCGCTAAAAACCCATGTTTACCCTCAACTCTGCTATGGGTTCGGTGAAAAACAGTAGCGGTATTTGTCACCATGAACCTAAGTTAACTCCATCTCGAATTTTGAAAAACTAAATAAAATTATTTTGTGTGCCGATGAGATAGGGCAAGGTGTTTGTCACACCAGAAAAATAAATTTCCTTAATAGAGAAAATATAATACCATTATCAGCAACCATCTTTCAAAGTTTCACTTTCATCAAAAACTTTAATACGGACGCTGAGTAAACTAACCCTGGTGCCTGGATGGAATGGCACAAGTTATTAAACTTCCGTTAGTTTAACGAGTAGTTTGACGGACCGTTACCGATTTAGTTCTGGGTCCACGAGTTAAGGTACTGTGGGGACAAACATTAACGGCTATATAATTCGTTATAATATGTAGATATATATAAGCTTTCTATGGTCCGCTACGCTGGGCTAATAATTATTTCTTTTCGTTGGTATATGTTTAGGGGAATAATTGATTTAAATGTCATTAATCAACCATTATTTTTCAGATTTTTTTCTTTTCACATTCTTATTTTGACTTCAAAGAATTAGTTATTTAGGTTAAATACAGAAAAACAATGACCGAAACTGTTACTATAGCAACCCATCGAATAAAATGAATTCGGGAAAAAGTTTATAAAAGTAAATCGAAAAAAAACAAATCATCCATCGAACCCAAAAAATAAATAAATAAATAGTAGCCTAAAACCATCTACAGATTTTCCCGCGTCGATTGGTCATGGTCCCATGCCGATAGGGTCAGTGGTTTTGATTTGATTTCATGACAAAGAAAAGCATTTTTCTATATAAAAATTCCCTGTCACAGTGTTTGACCGCGATGAACTCCGACTCAACTGATTTTGATGATTTTTTTCATTTTGTTGGCTTTGTTCCGACTTCGGACAAAGGATAGTTTTCATTTTAATTTTTTAATTGCAAATTATAATAATTGAGCCACAGCAGCGCATGGCCGGGTCAGTTAGATATTAAATTTATTTACACTTTGCTGTGTTCATTTTTATTTGTATATATATTTATAAATTCAAAGCAATTATTCAAAGTCTTCAAGACGGTTCTGTTATTTTTTAATATGGAAAGAAAATGATTAATTTTAGTTTGTTATTTTTATGCTTTTGACGGGATTCAAAGCCGCGTCTTATAAGAAATCGAGCAAGAGTGTAATCGCTAGTTAGAAAGATAATAGGTTAAATTAAATGTTAGAAATTTAATGTTTTGTGTTTTTTTCGCCATGACATTAGATTTATTTTATTTATAGATTATTACATTCTTTAAACTCGTTTTTTTAAACTTTTATATTATTAATTTTTATTAGTAACAAAAACTGAAAAATTTGATAATAATTTTATTCAGTTTTTCTTTCTTTCGTTATGAAATATTATATTTGTGAACTACATATACTGTGCCATCTAGCTCTTCTAAGTTAATTTTTAGATTCTGAGTTTCGCAAAAAATACAAATTTAATATTTGACGAGGAGATTTTTGAGAAGAGATATTTGAGAGTACTTATCGGGGAATTTTCTGACAAATCCATAATCATTTTATTACATCTTACTTAGAATAAAATCTCGTAGGTATTTTCGTAAAGCTTTTCGATAATGCGATAACAAAAGCTTTGCTTTAAGGAAATTCCGTAATCACTCTCACTTCAACGAAATTGAATGTAACATTGTAATATTACAAAAAGGCTGCCCATTTAGATTTTAAGCTTTTTGTTTAATCATTTTTTTCGTGTATCTAATTGTATTACACTTAAGATTTAAATCGACCAGTGTGTCTTGCCAGTGATGTTACGACAGTTACTGAACGGAGACGTGGTCCTTACTATCGGCCTAATAAGGCCTCATCGACGACGCTCAGTGGGTAGGCCCGCTACGAGGTGGGTAGCACAGGACCGATCGTTGTGGAGATCCTTGGGAGAGGCCTATGTCCAGCAGTGGGCGTCGTACGGCTGATATGATGATGGTGATGATGAATAAGCCCTCAAGGTCACCCAAAGGGCGATGGAGCATGCAGAATTGTCAAACTTAAGTGGCAGTGGACCGATGATTTGGTGAAGGTGGAAGGTACCTGGATTCGAGCAGAACAGGCGCCTTTGTCCAGAAGTGGACTTCACTTGGCTGAGACGACGAAGATTTAAATCGATGAAAATGTATAATGGTCTATATATATGCTTACTTTTAAGTTTTGTTTTTCTACCAAATTATTATTAATTTTTTTAAGTGATTACGAAATCGTTCGTTATGATGTTATGTGTGTTTTATTGATCGGTATATAAGAACGTACAACAAAAATAATAAAAAACTGTGTATCAACATAGTACCAAAATATTAATTTTGTTTACAAAAAGAGATAGAAAGCCACGTCAGACACTCACACTGAGTTGGAGAGGCAGCTGGCTTTTATATATATCATGTAACGGTACTAAATCTGACGCTCTCGTTTAATAGTAAAATCTGACGCTTAGCACGCATATAGCACCTATATGCGGGCGGCCCGAATGTCGATTAAGTAATATTTTTTTAGTTCGTACAGTGTTCAAAAGTGGTTATTTCGATATAAATAACGTTCAAAATAGTTTGTATTAAGTCTTGAGAAAGAAAAAATAAGAACCGTTAAAAACACTTTAAAGAAAATGTTAGTTGAACTAGTTAGTAGTTAAATTAGCGAGATAAGGCAGGTGCGGACAAAGTCTTTGTAAGTTGTTGGATGCAATTAACCCCTTTCTCTAATTGGAAACTAAACGAAGGGACGAAGACGCTATACAGGGTGAATAATAAAACAACTCCCTCGAAGAAAGTATATCTTACATGTGAAGAAGTTAATTTCAGGAATTTTTAACTAGAGATTCTTCAAAAATCGATCTTTTCAAACTGAAATCGATCGATGCAAACATACAAAATTCAATAAATAAATAATAATAATACATCTTATATTCACACCAATTAACCTAGTCCAAAGTAAGCACTGTAAGGCTTGTGTTATGGATACAAGGGTAAAGATGGACATACATATAATATGATACCTAGATATGTAATGTTTTTATAGAAATATATAAATACCCATCAATCAGGTACAAATGTTCGTATTCATCACACCAACATCTGCTCCTTCTGGGACTTGAACCTAGGAACGTCGGTGCGAAAGGCAGGTTCACTACCGTTGAACCAAACGCTTGTCAAATATAAATATAACCATTTCATATGTTATACCTATGTTATAAAATTCAGAAACAACGACAATATCAAAATACTATCCCGAGCCAATATAGAATAGTTAGTTATGTAATACGCGGTCGGGAATCGAACCCGGCTCCTTTGGGTCAGTTACCATGAAAATTGGTATGCAAAACACTTCACCGTGGACGTCGTCTACAATAAAAACCAATCTTAAAACGGTTTTAGTTTATTTCTTAAAGCAAAAGTCATTAGCTCCACGCAGTTCTATCGTTCAAATAATCATAAATTCTGCAATAGCCTGCTCATTTTTTTTTTAATTTCTCTATAGGCAATTAAAATTAAGAATACTTTTCTAGAGCTTGTAAAAGAAGATTATCCTATTTAGCACCCGGTAGAGGAAGGGTTCGCAAGATAAAACTCATATTAACCCTTCAACAGCATCAGTTAATTTGGCGGTGCGGCCTTTTCGACCCTCCCGCCGAGTGGGACGTATGGGTCGCCCTCAAATGGTGATTAATCGACGCCATCGACGTTCGGATCAACATTCGGGGCAACAAACAAATTAATCGAGTTTGTTGTTAATTATCGTTTGTAAACAAAAAAGGTATTTGTGAATACAGACGCATTGTTTTCCTTTGTGGGAGAGACTTTTTTAATGTAGATTGTTTTTGGATTTTTAATAGGATATATAATGAAAGGAAACGATATTATTGTTTTAACTGATGTAATGAAAATAATAAATAGTACGGGTAAGCAATTTATTAAGGTTATATCTTAATAAATAATTAGTTTTTAGCCGTGGCTTCGCTCGCATAAATGTAGACTTTCGCAGAAAAGTTATATTTCTATATCTCTGCAACAGTACTTTTGAAAAATAATAAAGTAATAAATTAAATCGGTCAACACGTGCTCGACTTATAGATGGACGTACATATAATTAAGGTTTTTCATGATTAAATATATAGTTTTTCATTTGTGCAATTATATGTCCTTATCATATACCAAATTTCATTGAAATCGGTCGACCCATTCTCGACTTATAGAGGGACATACAGACAGACAAAAAAATAGAAAGAAAAACAGCCCTTGCTGAGTTTTATGCAGTTTCTTCTCGATACAAGGTCTTCCATCGTAGGACTTACGAAGCAATTACATATTTGTTGACTTTACTCAAATTGAATTATAAGCATTTTATCTTATCTTTATTTCGTAAAATAAACTTAGCTAACAGAATATAACCAATAGATAATTATAAATATACAGTGGATTTCATTTGTAACATCCGCTGTTGTATCGATTTTTTTGTTTTATTTTGACGTGACAACGTCTTATAAATTGGTTTGCCGGGTGACACTTCAAGAAACTGCGTTACGCTCCGCTCACGTTATGCGCTTACAATGAGAGCGAGTGAGAGGCACGCGTCCCTTCCACTCGGGCATGGTTAGCCCGCCTAAGAGCGAGAGAGACAGACATAAAAAGTGGAAGGGACGCGTGCCTATAAATTAATGTTTTAAATATAATTCTTTGTATAAATAAATGTTTTAAATTGTTACTATTATTTCATCCTTCTTCCTACTATACGAATGAATATTCACATTAAAATTATTTTACCACTCAAAGTCGTTGTCACGTAAAACTTTCGCCCGTATACCGACTTTACAGGCAACCAACCAGTTTTTTTTTATTTGGCTCAAAAAACTAGGTAGAATTCATTTTCATTATACATATAAAAGTATAAAAATTAACTTACTAGAATTTACCCTACTCGAAGTAAGCACAGCATACTTAGTTACATATCGAAATTGGACGACTACCTGATATGTAAGTAATCTAGTTTTAAATAAAGAAAAATAATTAAAATTTAAATTTTACCCCAAAATGCGCAACAAATAAAAGTAGAATAATAATTTAGTGACTTCGTATACTTTCAGAAAGAAAATAATGTGGCTATACCAACTTCGGATATAACGCGGATTTCCGGTATAGTATAGGACCTCGTAGTTTTAATGAACCATTTGTAACAAGTTTCGTAATATCTCATGAAATGTTGTGACCGAGTCTATACAAAGACTTTCTTTTCTTTTTTTCAGCTGGTCAGCAGTTTATGAATATTTTAATAAAACAACTTCTTCACGGATTTTGCGCATAATTTATATTATTTCCCCTGCCCGAGTTTCTTTCGCTAGTTTTTGTCGGAAGAGCCTCCCAATTTCTGAATTGGTAGACTCAGTAGTATACAATGTAATCGTAGTGAGAATTTAATATCTAAATAAATTCCGAAATAATACTTTTTGATTAATATTAAATTTTAAAGATTAAAATATTGTGAAGTGAAGAAATTATATGGCGATCATTACCTTAGTCATCTTGTGATCACGGCTCCTGTAAACGAGTCGGAATGTCAGGATTAAATATAAAAAAAGCATGCCTAAAATCTGTGAAAAAGTTGTTTTATGCAAATATGTAATGTGCGCGGAAGTGTAAGTATATAGTATAAGTTTGTAAATAGTCAGATAGGTGAAGGCAAATTTAAGCATTCCGTAGTTAATCAGGTATCATGGCATCATCTTAATAATTATAATAAATTACGCTTTATTGCACACACAGATAGAATAGAGAGAAATAAAAAATATCAAATAAAAGTATACAGACAGGCATATATCTTTAATTACTTAATGCATCCGTTCTACCTTTTTCTCCCCACTATCTTCATATATAGTGACTACCGGAAATAGCGAGGGAATTATAGTGGCCCCTTGATTCGTTATACACGAAATCCACTGTATATATGATACACTTCCGCTAACTAATAACGATCTCATTTCAAAGTTATTAGCTATATTTATTCAGGGCAGAACCATCAGTCCCCCGGGTGCATTCGACCCGCGCTCTAATGCCCAGCATTAGGGGGTTAACGGAGACCATTCAGTAATCGTAATTGATCTGGGACGAAACCCTCATAATCTAGATATTGGACTAAGTTAACCGTTAGTTATTAACGTAGTTTAAATTGAAATGTAATTGGAAACCTGCTTCGATTGGTTGTACTTGTCGAAGGCTTGTGTTATATATACTAGGGTAACGGATAGACATACATATATCATACACAAATAACATTTAAAGGAATATATAGAAATACCCGTGACTCAGATACAAATGCTCGTATTCATCACACAAACATTACCCCTTCCGGGATTCGAACCCAGGACCGTCGGTGCGTCAATTATAGTATTCTTAATGAAAATTTATTCGTTTTTACAAAACCATAACAGCTTTGCCATTGAAATTTGAAAATTTTGAATAATATTAATTATTTTTTACTTAAAAAAGAGTTTTAGCGTAATATAAACAGATTACAAAACCCTTTAAATGGATAGATTGAATAATAATACTTTTCAGCTGACCCGATCCCGTATTGCTGTGTCCAATTATTATAACACGCAAGAAAAAAATGATTATAGATTAAAATCAAACCTATCCCATGTCCTAAGTGGGAACGAATCCAGCAAAATGAAGAAAAAACATCAATTTCGTTTGATTAGTTTCGGTGTACACTGCGGTCAAACACTGCGCCAGTGAATTTTTATACGAGTATACAGTCTAGCTAACCCGCCCATGTGTTGCTTTATTATAAATTAAAATGAAATCTATCCTATGTTCTAATCCAGCAAAATGAAAAAAAATCAAGAAAATCGGTTGAATAGTTTCGAAGTTGATCGCTGTCAAACACTGTGACAAATAATTTTTATATATGGATTACAACATTTTAATCTTTATTTGCAGCTCGAGGAAGTAAGAACATTAGGCTGAAAATCCAGTTCATATATGTTTTTTCTAATTCTATTACTATAACTATTATATATACTATAACTGTTATAATATTTTGATTTTATATATCAGAGGAGCTAAATTAAAATAGGCCATTATGGTGAAAACTGTTAAATTTGTTGTGTTAAATTATTTTCCACTAGGATGATAATACGACTGACTCTCAGCACAGCAGAATACAAAAAGAGATAAATAGAAGTGATTCAAATGAAACGTGCGAATGATCGAATGAGTGGGGTTTGATCGCAAAATTTAATTTAGACTTTCCTAGTCATGTTAATTTTTACTTTAATGTAAATTCAAATATTAATTCAATAGGATTATTTTTTGCTAATTACATTTATTAGATGTAAATACGCCTGTAAAAAATAAAATAACGACCTTTCGCTATCCGGGCGAGTGCTCTGACAGCTGAACTACCAAGACGCTGTCAGACGTGTTGAAATTTACAAACATATTTCAACTTCTAGTGTGAGCTAGTATCCTTCCACCAATGATGAACGTAAACTACCTTTAAAATAGAGAGTAATATTTTTACAAATATTAAACATTCGATTAAGATGGAACCAACTATAATAATGTATATTTTTTGCATTTTCAGTGCCATATGTTTATAGAATACTAGCTAACCCGGCCACGCGTTGCTGGTATAACCCGGCCACGCGTTGCTATGGTAACGTTAATTGATTATAAAAACTGTTATTCTTAGACTTATGGTAACTATGGTAGCTATATATGGTAACAAACCCGCAAAGTCCTTCTTTTATATAGTAGAGATGATAAAATACACCTTAGGACACGGAGGGGTGGTCGTTTTTTATGTCTGTAATATTAGATATACGAAACGTAACTAGCTACGAGAGAAAGAAAGAAAGAAAATGTGCGCTCGCACCTCTCTCTCTCTCTTGCCCCTACAGTAACATACGAAACGTAACTCTCTCTCTTTCTATCTTCACTAACTTATATCTCCTTCTCAACTTCCGTTCGTGTCGTCCAATCACACTTTTCGTAACGCTCTCGTCACACATTCACCAAATTAAGCATGCGTAAAGAAGCTTTACTTCAAAAATACAAAATTACAGGAATTGTCAAATAACAAACTCTCCGTTTAAATTAATAACGAGCCTTAAGTAATACGAAAGCGGCATTTTCGTATTCCGTTTGACCTCGGCTGTTCGCTGCATTACTGTAAAGGTGTATGCTGATTTATGTGGCAGAGGAAGCGAGGTAGTTCTCCCTTGCGCAAGGCAAAGTTCACCGCGACCTTTTCAAAATGGCGGGAAAGGTTTCGCGCGCTTTATTGCGAACCGTGATCTTTCGGGGTCTTGCGGTGCCGTCGACATTATAGGGTTAATGGTACGTCGGATGTAAGTATAATTAAAATAAATATATTGAAAAATATTATAATAATTATAAGTCCTCCCTGCGTCTGTATTTCCGAGTACTTATAACCCTTCCGTTTTAAAGCCGGGGTGAATTGGCACCTTCAGGGTTAGCTCTTCTCTTCTGGCTTAATTGGGATCAAGAGCGAACCCATTCTATATTAAAAAAAATAAAAATAATAATAAATAAATATAAGACAACATCACTTATATTATTCTGAACCTCAGTTACGTAGCTGAATCACTTTTGTTATGGAATTTAAAAACAATAACGGTACCACAACACCCAGACCCGAGACAGTGTAGAAAACGTACGAACCCTGGCTGGGGATCGAACCCGGGACCTCGGAGTGGCGTTATTGTAAAAACCGGTATACAACTGCAGAAACACGCTTTTATGGTAAATCAAATTAGTAAGTAAAAATAAATTATTTGAGAAAATTAATAAATCATTTTAAGAAAAGCGTTGATATATAGACTGTTATAATTTTTTATTTATTTATTGGTTGCCGAAATACCTTACTCTTTTTATTTCAAAATGCAGAGGTAGTCTAAGAGAATGTCGTACAAAGCACCCCACGCTTTTCTTATTAATTTATCGATAATCACTTAATTGTTGTACTGAAATTCATTTTTTACTTTTTAGTTCACTTTACCATATTAACGCGTTTTTTATTTCTTTTCAATATGCTATATAAGCGTGCCTTTTCTCATAATCCTTGTCATTATAATTTTTCAGTTCTTCGTATTTTGAAGTATTTTCCGAAACCCCGTTTTTTAAATTATTGTATTGTTATCGGTCTCTAATAAGTCATTTAAGTAATTCAAATTAATCTGTCGTTTTGTAGTAGGTAAAAATCGAGTTACAGGATTCCGTTACAAACAAACATACGGGCGAAGTTAATAAAAGCTTGTTATAATAAGATATATTATATGAGAAGCTGGGTGGAAGCGAGGTGACCAAAAATTTATTTTAATAAAATATATTTGGAATCCAAAACTATATTTATAAGGTTTTTTCTACAAACAAAATCAAATCCATTATTTATAAAATAATTAACAAACTGTCTTTGAAAAATTGTATAAATACATTACATAGTAATGTCATAGACAAATAATTTCATAGCATTGTACACGGATGGAATAGGTATATGTCTCGATTTCCAATAACGATCAATAACACAAAAAAAATCGTTTATATTGCGTTTTTTTATATATTTCATCACATCGTGGCTGTCAGCGATTTTAGCGGGCAGGACTCCGGTTGCAATTGCCTTGAAACTTAAGATACAAAGAAAGCATATTTTTTCATTGCATAACATTGATTATTGGTATTTTATAATGCATTTTTATAAGCAGCTCCATGGCACAATAGTTATAATATTATCTTGCTATTGTGAAGGTTAATCAAATTTCGTAATAACTGGTCATCGGATCCGTATCAAAGATTTTTTTATAGCTTTTAAATTATTCTGAAAGCACTTTAAGGTGTTGATACCAAATGCATAGTTAACGAAGACTCAGTCATCCTGAGATCCTGCAAAGGAGTCAAGAGTCCTGCAAAATGTCAGGATTAAATATAAAAGAACAAAAATAAACGTGTCGTAAATATGGTTAAATAAAGGTTTTTTAATGAAATAATAATAAAAGTTATATGATTTCTCACATTTACACCAATTAGCCTAGCCCAAAGTAAGCACTGTAAGGCTTGTGTTATGGATACTAGGGTAATGGATAAACATAAATATACGATACTTAGATATTCAATATTTATGGAAATACTAGCTGACCCGGCCACACGTTGCTGCGGTTTTTATAATTTGCAAAAAACTTATCATATGTCCTAAGTGGGAACAAATCCAGCAAAATGAAAAATACATCAACGAAATCCGTTATTATATTAGTTGCTTAGTTTCGGAGTTCATTGCGGTCAAACACTGTTACACGAGATTTTTATGTAGGTATAAAGACTCAGTTGCAAATTCTCGTAATCATCACACAAACATCTGCCCGTTCCGGGATTCGTACCCAGGATCTTCGATGTGAACAGTAGGATAGCTACCGTTGCACCAAACGGTCGTGTACATTTTTTAGGGTAGATACTATCAATGTAACTGTAGGACCTAAAATCAGTGTTAATCATGATAAGTGACTCTTGTTGAAAGCTCTAAAAGCTTCTAATTTGATATTTACGCAAAATGTTTAAAGGTTAATGTGCCCAGTGTGAAAAAGAAACTTTATTTACATAAATTTAGGACCTTAATGGTTACGACGAATGCGCAATATTTTTAACAAACATCTCATGTAATCACAAATGCGATTATCACACCATTACCATGCTTTGAATTCGGGACCCATCTCGGAAACGCTTAAAATTAATTCAAATGACTTGTAACCATAACTCAAAAGGGCTGCAATAAAAGGCTGACTATACATTACTCGCTGACAAGCGGCTGCGGGTCGCGATTTATGACTTCACGCATCGGTGGATGGCGAAACACGGGTCGGTAGGCTGACACAGTGCAGGGAGTTGCAGTTTGTCCATTACGTACCATGGTAAAAAATGAAAAAATATATAATAGCAAAATACTAGAAAAAAATCAACTGAACCTACAAGTTATTTTTAGGCCAATTTTACTAGTATTCTCCTATTGAAATTTATCATATAAAATAACATTGAAAAATCGTAAAAATTCAAATCATAAACGAGAAATATATGTTCTAACTGTGATTGACCATTTTTTAAACTACACGAGTGCAAGGACATTTGAAACAGTTAAATATATTGTGAAGAGTTTCCGAACTGTGAACCTGGATGTCCTTTGCAAGAGAGATATGATGAACATAAGCCTCACAAGACGTTCATATTTTCACAACTGCTTAAAATCACAATGATAAAACCAATTCTTTGGCATACCAGGCATTCATGGGCCGTTGAGAATAATTTAAGGAGAGACTCAGAGGATATCCCATCCGGTATCGATATCGGAGCCCCAAAAATAATGTCATGATTGGTACAAATGTGACCATGAAAATAGCGGCCATATTTAAAAACTAAAGGCTTATTATTCTAACCCTGGTAGAGGTGGTTTTGCGTAAACAGCATTGCCATTTGTTCTCGTGACATGATAGTTTCTATATTTATTTACATAGAGTCGCGTTTAAGTTCCAATTTTGTAGTCCGTACCGCTAACGAGTGGGACTCTTTGCCTGAGTCTGGGTTTCCTAACAAATACAATTTAGGGATCTTTAAATCACGAGTGAATGAATGAATCGCATGGTTGCTTACCATCAGGCGAGATAGCGATCAAACGCTTACCTATTATTATTTTTTTGTTAGGCAAAGCTACAAAGAAGAGAGATAAGCAGACATTTAACTAAAATTTATCTTTAAAATATTCTTCATTGTAGTATTTAGATACATTTTGAAATCAAGAGCTTAAGTATTTGAATTATATATTAGTAATTTATATTGGTCTCAAATTTTAAGTATTCCGGTAATTTGTTGTAAACTTTGTAGTCCGGAACTATGTTGTTTATTTCTGTTATCCATTATCCAAAATTCCACTTATTTTGAATTAAATATTTAATATAAGGTATCTGGAATTTATTATTCTCAGTAACTAACTATAACAGACAACTTGATTTTCTAAAACCATTTTCGTCATGGCATTATCGATTTAATGAAGTTACTATACCAAATACTTATCTCTATCGGTGATTTAAATATCAAATTACGAATACATATTTATAAATTAAAAATAACAGAGTCCATTCTAAAATTAGTTGCATCAATAAACTGACTACAGAAAAGAATTGAGGAACTGCATTATAGTTCCTCAATTTTAGTAATTGTGATTTCATTGTAATCTTGACCTTTGTGTTGCAACAAAAAAGATATCAGATTCATTTTAAACATTGGGACCGGTAAAAATAACTGTAAATTGATGTTATTTAATAATCAAATGCTATTCGTTTAACAGAAGAAGTAACAAATAAATATGTTATTCCATTTTTTATGTAAGTAGTTCATATATAAACTATGTAAGTAATTAATTTTTGACCACATGCCATTTTCAACTCTAGTATAATAAAATTTAAACACATTAGTCATTTAGTGCAACTGTAGCGATCTTATCTATTAAACCGACGGTCCTGGGTTCGTCATGATTGTGTGATGAATACCAGCATTTGTCTGAGTCAAGATTATTTACCCATATTTCTAAAAAAGTTAAATCTGGCACATTGATGAAAGCAAAAAGTAAAGAAAAAGCAAAAAGTGTTGATATAAATTAACAAGAACAAAGAAACGTGGATTTGAATTCCTACTGAGGCTTTTAATACCTTAGTCATCCTGTGAAAATGGCTCCTGAAAAAATATTATTACTTTATTATTTAAAACTACATATAATGTCCAAATAATATTAGTAATAATGTGATAATAATAGTAATGTTTTATATTTATTAAAAAAATAGACTGGGAAAAAAACATTTGGTTGTCACTTAACAGTCATTGAATAACATATGAGTTTAAGAAGAAAATTTACTATAAAATTCATTAAAAAAAATCAAATGGATATAAAAGTGGTCAACATATACAAAAGAAACAAAGAATTTAATATATAAATAATATAATAATATTTTTTATATTATTATAAACCACACCACCACATAGCCACACCAAATAGCTTATAATAAAGTAAGCACTATATTCACAAACATCTGCCCTTTCGAAACTCAAATCCAGAACCGTCGTCGCGTTGGTCGGTGCGAAAGGCCAGATCGCTACCGTTACATTATTATTTATTACTACCAATTTGTCGTCAAAATGACGACAAATTGGTAGTAATAATATTTTTCCATTTCAGGTTTGACCAAAAAGAGCATGGGTTTTTTTTTATATACTTATAAAATTATTAGACCACAAATATTTTTAACCACTCTACATTATACATTTTAATAGAACAACTTTTTCACGGATTTTGCACTTAATTTATTTTATATTTAATACTGAAGTTTCGACTCCTTTACAGGAGTCGTGATCACAGGATGACTAAGGCAATGGTCGTCATATATTTTTAAATACCTTCACAATAATAAGTTTACACAGTTATAAGTTTTATATAAATTCGGCTCCTGTAAAGGAGTCGAAAAGTCAGAATTAAATAAAAAATAAATTATGTGCAAAATCAAAGTAAGTAAGAAATAAATTTACTCGTACACTACATTATGTTCCTAAATATGTATATTTTATGTGTGTACTGTATATTTTAGTTGATTGGATTTTACAGGCGCCCACTGTTAAATCAACGAGGTCAACTTTAATAGACTGTGGTTCTGCACCACAAAGGGCATAGAAATTAAATAAAAAACAATGGCCACTATTGTGTCTGGGGGTTTATGAGCCTTGCAGTCGATGCGACTGGGATCACTCTTTGTTTACAACTATTCACAATTAAAATTTACCTATTTCAATTGTTAGTGTGAACTGAATTAAAACAAAACACACCCACACATAAATGAAATACTTGAGCAAGGTCAAGAAATTAAAAAGAATATCATTTCAAATTGCTATAAAAATAAATATTATAATATATATAATATATTATAATATTATAAAAATAATATAAAAGATTTCAGCACCAATATCGACATTTAGTAGCTTGTAATAAAGAATTACTATAAATAAAACAATGACAGTTTGTTGCATCACGATCTTGGGTTCGACTCTCGGAAATGGCGTATGTTTGGGTAGTGAACAAGAGCATTTGTATCTAAGTCGAGGGTATGTATATATTTCTACAAATATTAAATATCTGGTCATAATATATGTATATCTATCCGTTACCCTAGTATTCATAACACAAACCTTTCAGTACTAGGCATGGCTCACATGGTTATTTATATATATTTATATAAATATTATATATCTATTATATGTGTTTGTCCACCCTAGTATCCATAACACAAGCCTTACAATGCTTACTTGCGATAGGCTTGTGAAAGATGTGTTATTATTTACATATAAATGAGTTCAAAAAAATCATTTCTATTTGTGTCTTGTTACACCAAAAAATGGAGAATGCTTATCTTAAGTAAGTTAAGAAATCGCTCCAAATCATTTAATCTTTAATAAGTAATGTTTTCCTATAGAAACTTAATTTACATACTCAAAGTTGATCACAAAAGATTATTTAAATGAATTAACGTAGGCATGGTGAACAGAAACAATGTTTCTGATGGCTCGACGTTTCCGCTGACGGTACATCCGATTTCCTGCAATCGTTACATAATATGCAGTGTATTAAGGTACTCGTTTACGTTGCATCTAAATTGTATGTCAAATTCGTGAGCCATTGAACTTATACAACTGTTGTTATATAATGTAATATGATCGAGTTCTATGTGCAAAAATAGGAATTACATATTTATGATTACATAATTAATTATTGTGTACAAATCTGCATATTTTTCATATTTATTGGTGCCTTTATTGTTAGTAAGCAAACAATTTTCTTGTAAATTAATAACAAAATAAGACGTAACAAAATAGAAATTAAATTATTATAATAGAAAAATACTAGAAAAAATCGACTCGGGTCACAACCTTTGGAAATCCGGTCCAATGCTCTCCCAATTGAGCTACCTCGTCGAAATTTTCTAGTACCTTTCTGATTTTACGCTGTAGGCCAGCATTGTTTCATGAATGAGAGGAATATTCTCTCGTATTCGAAAGAAACATTTTTACAAATGTTTGGGTAATCAATTAAGATGAAACAGAAATTTTATATCCATACATATTGTTTTATAATAATGATAATATTTCTTACATTCACATTAATTACCTTAGCCTAAACTAACATTGTATTTATGTATACTAGGGTAACAGATAGATAAGTACATATATGATACATAGATATTTAATATGTAGAGAAATATATATAAATACACTCGAGAGCAATGAATCCGGGTCACTTAAAGAATCCTAAAAATCTCGGAAACTAAAAATGCTAGGTTAATGCAATAAATTGTATTTTATAGACAATGTAATACTCCTTAAATGAAGGTATTAAAACTTCTTAGTTATTGTAAAGTTATATCATAAATAATCAAATTTGAAAAAGGGCCACTTTCGAAGATGGAACTACGAAATTACAGCATTTGGTTTTGCTTTTGTTTGTAATCTGTCATTTATGTGGGTACATAAACCATGTTGATAGTGCTCTATATTCATTATTCAAGCTGAAATTATGTCGCTTACGCCTGAAGAATGCACCAGAATACTTACAATGCTGGAAACCGGCCGGAGTCAGCGCGATACAGCCAGGACTGTCGGTGTGTCGCTGTCAACAGTACAAAGAGTTCTCCGACGTTACGAAGAAACTGGTTCTAACCTACGCAGACCAGGAACGGGCAGAACCAGGTGTACCACAGCACGAGAAGACCGATACTTGGTGAACACCATGCTTCGAAATCGCTTTCTCACAGGAACTGAACTCACCAATCAGTTTCGACGCCTCGGAGGAAGTAACCCAAGTGCATGGACAGTAAGACGTCGGCTTGCTGAATCTAACTTAAAACCCCTTAGACCTGCAAACGGCCCTAAACTGGAGCGTGGGCATCGTATTTCAAGACTAAGATATGCCCAGAGCCACGTAAATTGGAGTATTGAAGATTGGTCAAAAGTTATGTTCTCCGACGAATCAAAATTTATGCTCTACAAGCACGATATAAGACACAGAGTGTATCGAAGACCAGGGGAAAGATTCAAGCAAGCATGCATCGAAGAAAAAGTAGCCTACGGTGGTGGGTCTGTACTTGTGTGGGCCGGAATTTCTTCTGAAAGTCGCACAGAGCTGGTGATCATAGAAAACGGCTCTTTAACTAGCGTAAGATATGTGGAAGAAATCCTCAATGATCACGTTGGTCCATTTATGGTCAATTTAGGTGAGGATGCTATATTTATGCATGACAATGCCCGACCTCATACAGGTAGGATTGTGAATGACTACCTTCAAGAGATGAACATTACTCGTATGGAGTGGCCAGCGCGCAGCCCGGATATCAACCCGATCGAGCATGCTTGGGACGAGCTAGGCAGATGCGTAAAACAACGAAACCCTCCCCCAATCACGCTTCGTGAGCTCAAAATTGCTCTCACAGAGGAATGGGAGAATATTCCCCAAAATCGTATAAGGAACTTGGTGTACAGCATGCCAAACCGCGTAAACGCAGTAATGGAAGCACGAGGAGGCAATACGAAGTATTAAAATTCAAGAAAATCGTAATAAAGTTCAAACATTTCATGTTTCCTATTTTTGTTTTAAGGAGAGATCAGCAGTTTTTTTCTTTATGTAATTTTGTGTTAATAAAATGTATGGTGACTCATATTTTTTTTACTTTCATTTAAGGAGTATTACATTGTCTATTAAATACAATTTATTGCATTAACCTATCATTTTTAGTTTCCGAGATTTTTAACATTCTTTAAGTGACCCGGATTCATTGCTCTCGAGTGTATTAGCTGTCACCCGCTCGCTTCGCTGGACTAATAATTATTTTTATTCATTGGTATATGTTTTGTTAAATAATTGATTGGATTGTCATTTACCAACAAATTTTTTCAAAAAATTTTGCAAAAATTTACGCCTATGCTTACATTTTCTACACTTAACTGTTGGACCGAAATCATCAATTTTCTTATATAACTTTTCACGTTCTTATTTTGACGGCAAAGAATTAGTTATTTAGGTTGAATACAGAAAAATTATTACTGAAACCGTTACCAAAGCAATCCGTCGAAGAAAATAAATTCGGAAAAAGATTAAAAAAGTAAATAATAAAAAGGCAAAGGGTCCGACGAAGGCCTGAAGAGTCAGGCCTTTCATACAAGCTCGTCGATTAAGGATACTTTTGACCTGGCCTTTGTTCATCTTCTATTTTGTCCCTGAAAGTGCGCCTTGATCTGCCATTACCGACTTGCCTATGCACATGCATAACGATGATGGATATAAAATAACTATTTAGCTTAGAAATTGCTAAGACAACCTTAAAACTATGTAAATATATTAATTTTACAAAATACTACATTCTACTTTGATTTGAATTTGATAAAGCAAAAGAATGTATTAAATAATATTTTTGTAATAGAAAACATCGATATTGCTTATATGTTGTCTCAGCTGAGTCGACTTTTGCTACAAGTTTTTAGAAAAAAAAATCAAATACTAGTAATAATATTAGCCAAACCCAAAGTAAGCACTTAAGGCTTGTTTTATGGATACTAGGTTTAACAGATAGACATACATATATGATACATAAATATGATATATTAATAGATTATATATACATAAACACGACTAAGGTTCAAATGCTCGTATTCATCACACAAACATCGGCCTCTTCCGGGACTCGAACCCAGGATCGTCGGTAGGAAAAGTAAGATCACTACCGTTTCACCAAAAATAGCATTGAAAATGCAAAAATATTAAAACCATAAATTAAAACATCATTTTGCTAATTGATTGTTGTCAGTTCAAATCTTTCTATCTTATCATTTCCACTAAAACATTTCATATGAAATATGATAGTTTCATACTAAAATAATTAAATCAGTTGATTGCATTTCAGTGATGTCAGTTAACGTTTTAAAATATTTTAATTAATGTTTTTAAATTATCTTTTACTATGATTCATTTGTACCTACCCATTTTGTTTTCTCTCAACATTAATGAAAAGAAGTTGACGGCCCAATTATATAGAATGACTATCATAAATTGTTTTGTAAGTATATTCCAATTAAATCTTAATTTTCTCTTCTCTCAATGCTACTTTAATTAAAACAAAATGAAATGAAAAGAACTATATTCAAATGCACTTGAATAATGTTGTTTTAATACGTCCAACATTTTTACCTACCACCCATTTAGGACGTCTTTTAATTAACAAGAAGACTGGGAGCAGCTTAAACAGAAGTAACGACATTACAATTTCTTTTTAATGAGTTCGCTTTTGACTCCAATCAAGCCCGGGGGCCAACACAGGATCCAACATGGAACGAGCTAACCCAGAAGGTGCCTACTCACCCTGGCTTTAAAAACTCCGAAATACAGACGCAGGAAGGGAGTTCCACTCCCTTGCTGTGCGCATTATAAAAGATTTTGAAAAACACTTGGTGCTATAGATAGGAACTATAATAACCATACATAATCCACAAAAACAATATTATTCTGTTATTATTAACGGAGCATTTTATTTTAATACGAAAAAATATATAACTTTTGAGTATTAAAAAAACGACATTTCTTAGGTGTCAAACGTGACTCGAACTTATGACCAACCTCTCGCTATCGGAGCTACCGAGACTTTAGCGGACCTGTTGTTTCTTTAAAAGTGTTTCCTTTACTGAGCATCTTTACCATTTTTTTTTTATTTATTGGTATCTACTTATAACATACAAAGTAAAGCTATTGCTAGTATTAAACAATCGATTAAATCATGTGTTCGTCAAGGTTATGAAAAACAATAAAAAATTGGGAATTTCATCCTCAATAGATACATACATACAATCCCGCTATTTTCCCGCAGGAAGAGGCAGAGATCACAGATTTCCACTTATCACGATCCTGACATACATCTCTCGTTTCGTCAACTCTCACGAGCCTTATTATAAAAGCTTGTCGCTTACGGGTACTTTTGTCTTGACCTTTTTTCAGGATATCCTCTATTTGATACCTGAAAGTTCACTTTAGTCTGCCGTTACCAACCTGTCCATGCACATTTGCCACATATATTTGTCTTTTTAATCCTCTTTACCTGTCCAAACCATCTAAGCTTTTTCTATATCTGTTAATATATCTTCTTCCACACCACACCACTATCTTATCACATCATTCCTTATTTAATCCATTAAATTAACTCCAGATATACTTCTGAAAGCTCTCATTTCCTCTCCATTAATCATACATTCGTGCTTCTACTTTCATTTCATCATTAATAGATCCACCCTATACGTTTTTGAGGTTTGGTTGGGTAAAATAAGTGTCGGAATTTTGGAAAGAGTCACTAGATTTAATCTCTACATTTCCAAACCATTTAAGCATTTCTTTTTCTATCTTTGTCACTATATCTTCCTCATTACACCACTCTCTTATCACATCATTCCTTATTTTATCCATTAAATTAACTCCAGATATACTTCTTAAAGCTCTCATTTCCTCTCCATTAATCATACATTCGTGCTTCTACTTTCATTTCATCATTAATAGATCCACACTATACATTTTTGAGGTTTGGTTGGGAAAAATAACTGTCGGAATTTTGGAAAGAGTCACTAGATTTAATCTCTACATTTCCAAACCATTTAAGCATTTCTTTTTCTATCTTTGTCACTATATCTTCCGCATTACACCACTCTCTTATCACATCATTCCTTATTTTATCCATTAAATTAACTCCAGATATACTTCTTAAAGCTCTCATTTCCGCTGCTTTAATTTCTTCTTTTATTTTATCTTTATCAAAATAACTGTCGCAATATTGGGACGAGTTCTTAGTTTTAGTTTTTGTTAAAGATCTCTTTTCCATTTCTGAAATTTAATAAATTTAACTATAGTAATATACCATTGAACGCTATTTGATAAGTTAATAGAATTTTCGCACAATTTCCTCTCAGTAAATGGGTCATACAAAATAACACAGCGTGCGGTGACTAATTATTACGTTGTATTGTGTATATAATTACAGTTTTTATTTATGATGACAAGCTTCGTCCGCGGCTTTGTTCACTTCGAATCAGCGAGGAAATAATATCCCTATATTATTATGCACTACATACCAGATAGGGTCAGAAAAAAATAAGATGAGATAACATTGAAAAATGCAAAATGTATAAAAATGATAAAATTAATTGGCTGTTGCATCTTAATGGATTGTCCAAACATATGTGAAAATGTTTCTTTCGAATATCAGAGGATTTTCCTCTCATTGATGAGACAATGCTGGCCTACAGTGTAATAAAGTAGAAAGGTACTAGAAAATTTCGTAGGTTGTTCACAAGTCTTGGTAGCTCAATTCGTAGAGCATTGGACCGGACATCCAAAGGTTGTGAGTTCGATTCTCGCCTGAGAATTTACTTGTGAGCCAAGGCGATTGTTCCTAGTATATTTCTATTAAAATAATTTATCATATTTCTTCCCTTTTGAAGTAAAACCTGTACAGCGTAAGTAATACGTGTAGATATACATGTAGATACATGTATATATATATATATATATAAATTCTCTGTCACAGTGGTTGCCCGCGATGAACTCCGAAACTACTTAACCGATTTTTATGATTTTTTCATTTAGCAGGATTTGTTCCAACTTAGGACGTAGAATACGTTTCATTTTAATATATAAATATATGTATAACTGCACAGAAACGCGTGTCCGGGTCAGCTAGTAATTATACATAACGTATTACAAAAAACCTCGTAAAAATATAATAAATTATCAATGCGAAAAATATTGTCAACCCTAGTAAGCTGTCACTGCGTAGCATTGAAGTTTTCATAGATTATTTAACAGTGTACATTTTAACGGATTATAAGTTTTTCATTCAAAAAGGCGTGCAAACTCGATAAGAGGAATTAATGGCTTCGAAAAACGTCAAGTCGAAAGAAAAGTTATGTTGTCAATTTCAAATCTTCTAATCATCATCATCATCATCATATCAGCCGTACGACGCCCACTGCTGGACATAGGCCTAATCGATATCTTACAATTATTTCGTGTTTTAAAAAACATTATTTCAAAAGTTATAAACTGAAAAAATGGTAAACTGTTTTAGCAATAGCAGCGTGTAAGATCTGTTTTCACGTCAATAACACACAAGCATTATTAACCATCTCCCGGCGAGCGAGGTTGTGCATTGAGCAAGGCGGACCACACTTTAAGCCGTTTCTGTAAATTTGTTGTTCGATACGAAAAAGTAAGTATTAGTTGAGGTTGAAAGAGACCTTACATAAAGTACCTATGTCAGGTCCTTTAGTATTTTCTTTGACTTGTAATATCGATCAGAGCGGCTTCCTTACATTTTGTTATTGACTCTATGTCGTACCGCGGATATTAGGTAAAAATGTACATAAACATTCTGTGTTATTTACTCTCTAATTATATGGAAATAGGGCTGGCACATAATAGTTTTTATTTATTATTAATATTGGCGGTATCTCATACTGCGATACTACGGTTTTCAAATATTGTAAATTGACTCTTTATAAGGGACCATTTAACCCCGTTTGCGCTTTATGAGTATTTTTGTAATTTATATCTTACATAAATACATAACATGGCTACAATTAAATGGCATAATTTGAGATATTATGTAGTTAAATGCATGTTTATGTAGTATATAGTTTCAAATTCTATTTTCCTTCACCAATGCACCACTAATACGATATCATGTTCCAACTCACCGGTTGACTGGGAGAGAATGCTTTGCTTGAATAGTAAGGCTTGTATTATGTATACTAGGGATAATCGTACATATACTCGTATAATGCATAAATAATTCATAAATGCTCGTATCGTACAAACACACCCTCCCGGGACTCGAACCCAAGACCGTCGGTGCGCAAATTAATGGCAGAAATATTTCTCATAATGGTGAAAAATATAATAAATTATTACATAATATTTAGAGATGCGCCGAATATTCGTTTTGTATTCGGTATTCGGCGTATTCGGCATTTTTTCCACTATTTGTATTCGGCCGAATTATTCAGTTTTGGTGCCGAATATATTGGGTTCTAATTTCTTGGCTACATGACCCGGTATATAACTAAAGTATATAATAGTATAATATATAATATTTCTTACACTCACACCTAGTCTAGCCTAGTCCAAAGAAAGCACTATAAGGCTTGTATTATGGATACTAGGGTAACGGATAGACATTCATATATGATACATAGATATGTAATATATATAGATATATATATAAAGAAAGGCCTCAGGAACAAATGCTCGTATTCATCACACAGACATCTGCCCTTCCGGGATTCTAACCCAGGACCGTCGGTCGGTGCGAAAGGCAGGCTCGCTACCGTTGCAGCAAACGCTCGTCAAAAGACACAACTTCTTCTGTTAAAACTCGAAAAAATACTACGAAAATATTATTTTAATAACGCTAATAAAATAAAAGCAAGTAAACTTCAAGTCGACATTTATTTTAAACCAAAAATCAACATATTTATTTCTTGAACTATGTATAGTCAACATTTATTTTAATTTTAAAACCTTAAATAAGGCTTAAATCATAATTTATATTTTAAACCTCCAAACCAAATATTTTAATTATATATTGACATAATATTTACCTCTGAAACTAAACATAATCAGCATTTATTTTAAACCCTAAATCAACATTTTTTAAACCTCAAAAACAATTTTCTTTAAACTTCAATTTTACATTTCTTTTTAAAACTTATACCATCTTTTATTTTTAAACCTCAAATCAATATTATTCAAGTGAATATTATTAATATTCACTGCAAATGTATTTCCAATCAGCTCTTAGTTGCAGAATGAGCTAATGAGCACGCACGCGCTTATAAATACACGGAGAGTTGTTGACCTGCCCCAACGTGCGCATGCGCACGTATACTGCTTCTACGTTTCTCTGAGCACGCGCACCAATGTAGATATGAAATATTGATTTTCCTGTAATTATGTAAGATTAATCATTATATTATAATATTTCTTAAATTCACACCAATTAGCCTAGCCCAAAGTAAGCACTGTAAGGCTTGTGTTGGGGATACTAAGGTTACGGATAGACATACATATATGATATATAGATATGTAATATTTATAGAAATATCTATATATATATATATAAAAATCACTGTCATAGTGTTTGACCGCCATGAACTCCGAAAGTGCTAAACCGTTTATGAAGATTTTCATTTGATTTTGCTGGATTTGTTCCGACTTAGGACATAGGATAGGTTTAATTTTTATTTATAACACAGCAATGCGTGGCCGGGTCAGCTAGCATATATATGTAAATACCCATGACTCAGGTAAAAATGCTCGTATTCATCACACAATCATCTGCCCCTTACGGGATTCGAACCCAGAATCGTCGGTGCGCAAAGTAAGAATTGCTTTTACTAGAATAAAATATGCTTGTTTCAGAAGTCAAGCGGGATTCGAACTCACAGCATCACATCGGATTATAGATAGAGTCACCATCCGATGTGATACACAGCTGTTTTTACTTTATCACTTGTTTGATACTTGTAGGAAGTAGTACCTAAAACATGAATAGATGGCGCTGGTGTGAGCTTGTTATTAATTAGAAAAATCCATGGGTCTGTCAAGGTGTCGTCGGTAGCTCAATCGAAAGAGCACTCGTTCGGATAGCAAGAGACTGTGGATTCGAGACCCGCCTCGCTCCTGATAAAAGTTTTTTTTTCTAGTAAAAATCAAATGCTTTCATAACCCATCAAGCGGGCCCCAGGATGCTACTGCTGATACAGCTGGGAAAAAATTTTGGTCACCAATCCGATTTACCGACCTTAGTGAAAGTTGTTTAGCCGTCGTAATCGTAGGGCGGAAGCGTTTACTATGCCCCATCGTGCTCTACAAATGTTGATGATTCTTTACGCCTAAAACTATTACAATAAAGATAAAATGCTTTTTTGTAAATATGAGCATGTACAATGCATTTAAAGTCAAAGCTACACCATAGCTTCGTTAGTCCTACGTCGGGAGACCTTGTACCGAGAAGAAGCCGCAAGAAACTCGGCAAGGACTGTTTTTTCCTCCCTTTTATTATGTGACACATTACATAGTAATACAAAATTTAAGAAAACTTTTCTTGACTACCAAGAGGTATAAAAACTATTACAATGAACGTATTTACAGTATTGTCAATAGAAACTAAATAAAAACAAACTTATTAACTCCACGCATTATTGTCTTTAAATAATCATTGATATTTTAATATCCTTATGAGTGTTCGACCTTCGACTTCATCCGCGTCAATTTCTGTTATTATGATCGCGATTCACTGATGATTCGAACCAGTAGTTCCTGAGATTAGCGCGTTCAAACAAAGAAACTCTTCAGCTTTATAATATTAGTATAGATTGAGTAATGAGTGTATTTTTGACAACATTTCTAAACGTGCAACGATAGCTATGAACGATAGATACGAGCATTTGTACCTGAGTCATGGGTGTTTATATATATATATATATATATATATATATATATATATATATGTGTGTATCTATATACCTATATGCGTAACCCTAATATCCATAACACAAGCCTTACTTTGGGCTAGGCTAATCGGTGGTGTAAGAAATATATACAAATGGTAGTTCAGTAAGCTTGTGTGGAACTTTATCATAAAAAGTAAAACTTCTACCCAAAAATGAAGCCTGAAACAAGTTAAAGCAAGTTTATTTTTACAATTGGTCATTAGTTTTTTATAAGACAAATATAATTCGTGAGTTGTTTTTTACGTTTTAAATAACAAGATAATTACATTCCACTGCGCCAGATGTTTTTTTTAGTTCACGTATGAAGTGAAAAAAAATATTTTCGGCTTTTCCTCATTGTCTAGTTATTTCTAGATCTGTAAGTTTCATAGGCGGTTTTTTTTTCATATGAGCCGCAGTAATAAGTATATTAGTGACCGGGTGACTAACAAATTTACTACAAAATCAAAACAAAACAATTTTCAGACGGTAGTTATAATAATGGGTGTTTTATATCTGTTTGATATTTGGCTAGTAGAAATTCATTTGAATTACAACACTTTTCTAAGTTTATTGTTTAAACATTATGAAATTTATTTAAACTTTTCTTATTCTAACTAATTCTATATCGAAAGAAATTTAAATATTTACAGTAATAATTTCTTCAAACATAAAAATCTAGCAGTCGTTTGGTGCAGCGGTATCGATCCTGCCTCTCACACAGACGGTCTTGGGTTTGAGTCTGGGAGGAAGCAGGTGTTTATGTGGTAAATACGAGCATTAGTTATCTGAGTAATGAGTGTTTATATATATATGTCTATAAATACTTTCCATTTTTAAGAGAATTTCTTTTAAATAACAATTACCTTCACTGTTTGTTAAAAATACTTTTATACTATATGTACGTATCATAATTAAGGCTCATCTTTGCCATTATGTCTTGAAATATGCATAAAACTAAAAAATATTTTTTATAACGAAAAATTGATAAAATTAAAAGCAAGTCAACGGATCATCAATATTGAGTCTGCTCCGTTTTTGCAGTGCATCAGGTGCTTTGTACAACATTCTTCTAACACTAACACTTCGAAACAAAAATACTGTAGTGTCTTAGTTGTACATGAATAAATAAATTAAAAAAGTGAGTGTCTCAGCTCCAACGCACGACTGTCTTTGAATTGATACAGAAAATAAAATTTCAAAATAAAAGTGAAAGGTACGCACGATAGGTTGCGCACAAAAAGCGTAACGCTGTCATTCGATCACATTTTACTCTTCATATTGTTTTCATACCGGGCGCCTTATTTGAAAATCAATTCTTAAGGACATTAATTTTCTCGTTGATCACTTAATTTTTATATTGGAGATTATTTTTTTCTTTTTAGTTCGGATTAACATAAAAGTGTGTTTTTTTAGTTTATGTTAACTATAATTTTTATGCATAACATGGCGTTTCTTTGATGACGTCACAGTTTTGACTGTAATAATTGGATGTCATCCATACTGTCTCCCTGAATGTCATTAAACTTATATTACTCTAATTGTACGTTAAACGAAAATAAAAGTTTTATTTTATTAGTCACTTTCTTTAGATAATTGTCTAAAAAAATAGTACTTGAGTGGGCGGTACGTGGGTTTCGCAAATGGTGTCAAATGGAATTGGATTCTTTAGTTTGTTAGTCATGGTGTATTTTGCTTTGGAGGTCGATGCACTTGAAAAATTATTTGTGCAGATTACGGAAATTTTATTAAAATAAACTTTTACTTTCACTTTAAATTAAAAATACTTTTGTATCCTATATGTATGTATCATTATTTTTATGATAAAGACTCATCTTCCCCATTTTACCTTAAATGATGCAGAGAACTAAATTATATAAAAAGAATATTTAAATTAAAAGAAAATAACGGATGTCTTAATTTATTTTCTTCGATAAACAACAGATTATAAAAGTTGAATTGTTAAAATTTCAAGAGTACTTGCCTATAATCGCACTTTTTATTGTCTTTTATTACATACGACCGTTTGGTGCAACGGTAGTGATCCTGCCTTTCGCACTGATGGTCCTGGGTTCGAATCCCGGAAGGGGCAGATGTTTGTGTGATGAATGCGAGCCTTTGTATCTGAGTCAGGTGCTTATATATATTTCTATGAATATTACTCGTACATATCTATGTATGATATATGTATGTCTATCCGTTACCCTAGTATCCATAACAAAAGCCTTACAGTGCTTACTTTGAGCTAGGCTAATTGGTGTGAGTGTAAGAAACATTTATTTGTTTATTATTTATTTATACGAGACCTTCCAAATTATTATTTGTAAAATAATACTTATATAGTCAGTATTCGCAAATAAATGATTCTATTCTATTCGAAGAACTGGCGAATACAATTCCGATTGAAATCCATCCTATATATGATGCAGCAGACATACACTTACATATTTATATATAAGATATGTAATGCATTTGCGGTATGGAAATTATAACCAACAAACGGTATTACAACACCCAAACCCCAGCCAATATAGAAAAGAAACGCAGCTGTTTAGCCAAATAAGCTAGAGAAATTTTTTGGTAAAAAAATTCAACAAGTCTCAGATGTCGTTAGGGAATCGAACACACATCCACTCGCTATCCGCACGAGTACTCTTCCGATTGAGATATCGAGATCTAAAGTCACGGTTTAAGTATATTTTTTTATCTTAAAACATCTTTTGATATAAATATCTAAATAAATTATATTATAAAAGATATATAGAAAAATAATATAGGCTTTTTAATCTGTTGCACCTGCTCTGTTCATGCAGTATAAAATGCACATAATTCATAAGATAAAGATAAAATGCTTTTTACACCTCCAGTGCCATCGGTCCTGGGTTCGAATCCTGCAAGGGGCATTTGTTTTAGACATATGGTTGTATTATAATTAATGAGTAACAGCATTTATAATCGGGCTTAGTTTATTACTCATCGCTCAACTCAAACAATTGTCGTAAAGAGCACTGCTCCTGAAATTTTAATTATAAATGACGGTGCAGTGACTGAATGTCACGGTACATCGGAAAAACACAAAGAAGATACATTACTTTTCACCTATCAGATATATTTTTAAACTTTTACATGAAACGTTCAATAAAAATAAAGAAATTTCATCATCTGACGTGACATTTTTTGAAAATGATGCTAATGGGGAATGTCCATCCCACATTTTGTATTTTAAACTAGCGGCCGCCCGCCACTCCGTCCGCGTGGAACATTGCAACATTATTTTATTTTTCTAAAATATTTTTTTTAGTAAAAGTAGCCTAAGTTACTCCTTATTACATCAGCTACCTGCCAAAATAAGTCCCGTCAAAATACGTCCAGCCATTTCAGAGATTAGCCGGAACAAACAGACAGACAGACAAACAAAAATTGTAAAAAATCTTATTTTGGTGTATGTACCGTATATATATTCATATGCATGTAGTAAAAAACGGTTATTTCAATATTACAAACAGACACTCCAATTTTATTTATATGTATAGATAAGACTATTGATTGTCTAATACCCTATTCAAGTATATTTTGAATCCGGTGGATTGTAGTTTTTCGTTTAACGAAACTTAATAATCAAATTTATCTTTTTAACGGATTTTGAGCATAATTTAGTTTATACTTAATCCTAACGTTTCGGCTCCTTTACAGATGCCGCGATCACAGGTTGTCAAAGGCAATGGTCGTTATATATTTTCTAATAGCTTCACAATATTTTAATCGGGCACGTTCTTAGCTGTGAAAATTTTAAATAAATCAGATTAATTTTTAATATAAAAATTATAACAGGATCGGACTCGATTAAAATATTAGGAAGAGTTTGTGTAAGACAGGTTTTTAGATTTGATTGTATTTGACTGAAATTAAATTATAACTATAGATACTTGACAAACGTATAGGATATGACAGCTTTTAGAAGTCCATACTCCTTACTTTTAAGGTAATTGTTATGTACTAGCTGACCCGGTAACGCGTTGCTATGGTGACGTGTATACAATGGAAAAAGAGCGGACAGACAAACACACAAACAACAAATTTGTGTTCTTAGATTATAGATTTAAATTTCCTCTATTATTGTATATTTTTCTTTAGCGCCATCTAGCGTCCGGTAGACGAACTACTCGCGGTTAACGCGTTGCTATGGTAACGTTATTGATACAATGGAAAAAGAGCGGGAAAAGAGCGGACAGACAAACACACAAACCACTGTGATCTTAGATTATAGATTAAAAGCATTATTTTTGAAATGAAACATCTTTACGCATGCTTGGTTTGGGGAGTAAGCTGGTGAATGCGTGATGAGAGCGTTACGAAAAGTGTGATCAAACGAGGCGGATTAAAGTTGAGAGGGAGATATAAGTCAGTGAAGATAGAAAGAGAGAAAGATGCGCACATTTTCTTCCTCCCTTTCTCTCATAGCCAGTTACGTTTTGTAATACAGATGGAGCTAAAGAAGTTTTTATTCAGTCATGTGATCTTAATCACGAGTTTTTTTGTTGTTGTGTACGTTTCGTCAAGAATTATTATTCTAATCGTATGCCATAAATAAGCAGCAATAAAATTGATAAAAGCCATTTTTTATTAGGAAATTAAGTTTTTGATTTTACTATTATTAAAGTATTTGTAGTGTAGGCAAAACAAACTGTTCTATTATCAGAGGACTTGTAACACATATAATTTCACACCGATAGCACAGTTCAACGCCTCGTGTCACTAACCTACCACAAGGATGCGCTTGCACCGCAACAATGTAATAAATATACCACTTTGTGTTTATAGACATAAGGTAATTTTTAATTAAACCACTCTGAGTATTAAAATTATGTTTCATATTAATACGATAATACCTAAATCTGTTAACAGAAAACTCTGATTTTTTGCATTAATATTGTGTTTTGTATATTCAAGTTGTATTTGCCTATAATTGAATACATTTTTTTGAAGTGAAAACTTCTTTAGCATCGTTGTGATTCGAAGGTCGATGAAACGAAAAAGCGACAGTAAAATGAGACAGACATATAAATTCATAAGATTTAACGTAGGAAGAAATGAGATAGGAAGCATTATGTACGTGTGGTAATATATGTTTGTTTGTGTGCGCATGCGTAGTACAAAGCTTGAGAGAAGGCATCACAGCAACCGTGGTATTTTGTATACGTGTACATATTATTGAAGGTTTCACTTCTACCACGTGTGAATTGCACACATACTTTTTATTTTAAACACATTTGTATTTAATATCTAAGTAGTAGTATAACAATGTTGGTAGACTTAATTTAGAAAAATGAAAGATTGACTTTAAAGTTACGATTAAGTACTTCACTTTATTTGATTTTAATAATAAATTGAACAATAGCACTGATTTTGATTAAATTTTTTGTATGTATTTGGACAATTGGAATTTATAGGTGATGCTGAGAGCGCGTAGGCCATGTTTGCTGGTTTAATAATATTTATCTGTCACAGATTAAGTTAGTCATCTCAAATTATTATCAAATTTTATGTAGATAGTTATTGCCTTTTGCTCTATGTTATTTGAACTGATAATTTAGATTTTACGATCGTGTTTTGGTGGCGAGGCGCAAAGTGCGTTTGTTTTTTAGACATCATTTAATAATTATTTATATTAGAATTAATATTAATGATGATATTCATATTCTCATGGTCGAAAAACGACAATTTTGAAATGAAAATATCCTAAAACAAGAAGAAAAATTGTAGCAGTCGGGACCCAACACCCGAGGCTTTATACTTATGCTAATGATCTAATAAAGTAGTTTTTTTAACATGTTATCAACAATAATCATGTGTTAGTATAAACAATATGATAAATTATTTTTAATAGAAACATACTAGAAATATCGACTCGACCTTTGAATATCCGGTCCAATGCTCTCCCAACAGCGTTAAAAGCAGAAAGGTACTAGAAAATTTCGACAAGTGTTCACAAGGCTCAATTTTATCAATATGTTGAATAATTTTGTTTTTCATATTAAAATACAAGACAAATTTTCACTTTTACGATAATCATTCAAGTGTATTGTGTACTATGTATGTGTGTATATATGTGAGTATTCTAATACTCACACTACGAAGCCCCCAGTCTAGTCTCAACTAAGCATAATAATTCAGACATAATATTGAATACAAAATTCATTGTAGAGCAATGAAAACAATATAATATTAAGGTCAACAAGCAAATAAATATACTCAACAAGACACAATAGATAGCAAATTTGTAGATAAGCGTTTATTTTGTTTCTATGGACAAACACACAATATATGAATAGGCAAAATGATAAAGCTAAAATAAGCATTAATGTTTCTTTTTAGAAAACACCTAAGATAATCAATTAAATTATGTGATATACATAAAACCTATTATGTACTAAACATACAAATTCATAGTTTTGTTAAATTTACAATGTCGTATGAGAATTATTAAATATTATCGCATGAAAATCCGTTCAGTAGTTCGTAATCCGTGAAATATAAGAAATATTGTTTTATCATAGAATGTATCAAGGAATATAAGACTATACATGGTCCGACCATAAATTCAGTTACAAATGAAAATGCATTAATTTTTATGGTAGATTACTTCATAAAAAATGTTACTAAAATTTATATGTACATATTTATTAGTCTCAGCAAAAAATTAAAAAAATAATTTATTCGAAATGGCCACCTTTGGCTTTTATCTGTCTGGCCACGAATTTTTGGATTGACACACTGTTTCCATGGGAAGTTACTTTTAAGAGACTCGATGTCGCCGAGTCATTAAGAGCAGGCTATGTCCTCTAATATGTCGAATTATGACGATAATTTGTAGTCGAATGGGTTGCGGTTGGGGCTAGATGAGGGCCAGTCTTCAGCTCATATAAATTCGTTGGTTTGAAACCAGGCTTGGGTAGTTCGTGCCTTGTGACCAGGTGCAGAGTCCTGCTGGAAAATCCACAATACATTTTTAAAAAGTGTATTGCTGAGAGGTTTCACAACACGATCTTAGACTGTATCTTGATACACTTTGGCTGAAGTTTTCATTCCTTTTTTCACAAAAATGTAGCTCTGTGACGCCTTGATAAGACTCGCTCCACCTTGATCAGCTTCTTTAGAACTGTGAGCTTACACTTTATCATTTTACTTATTGTAGTGCTCTTTAATCGTGAAAATTTTTTCATTGGTAAAGAGGATATTTCCGTGCCTTTCACCTGCGTGACAAAAAACAGTGATGACAGACAGTGACAGAAGGCATTTTGATTGATCCAGTCTCTTTAATTGTAAAGATTAATTTAGGGCATGTCCTGTATATCGACGATAAGCACCGAGTTTCAAGTCTTGTTTTATAATACGCGACAGAGACCTAGCGGTAATCTTCATTTCTCGCGAAAAGATTTTTGCTTTCTAATGGAGTTTCGACGAATTCTGGCTTTAACAGCATTAACAGCCTTTGAAGTTCTAACAGTACGCGGTTACCCCGATCTGTTATGGTCTTCGACAGAGGAAGTGTTGTTGTATCTGTTGATACTCGTAGTACGATTTACAAACATACCTGATATCAAGCTTTTGAAGTGTCTGGAATACGACCGATAGCTCCATACCCAGTATATGCAAGGCGATCACTGCAATACTATTTTCTTTAACATCCCATCCCATATTCTAATATGATAATGAACACAAAAAACACACGTGAAATCGAATGAAGGATTTAAAATAATAAACGCGTTCGAAATTCAAAATAATTAAAAAGTAAAAAAAAGAAAAGATTTTATGTAACAGTATTTATGGCCAGACTAGTTATAAATATAATAGAAATATAGACAGAATATGAATGATAATGAAAAACTGAAAATATATTTATTTCAGTGTTACAACATCGTGATTACTATGGTGGTAACTCCTTCTATTAAGTGCATAGTGCACCTGTGCTAGATAGAGTCGCTCTTTCACAAGTAGCGAGTAATAAAATACGAGTACTTAGTGCTAACTAATAATTATGCCAACTAAATATACTAACAACTTAATAATATAATTAATTAGCAGTAATTAACATAATGTAACAGTCGTTGTGTCGAATATTCAAGAGTAAATTATACTCAAGTCCACCAGATACCCAAGATACCTCTCACAGCTAACGAGTCCTAGGCGTAGCATAGGTACTTGAAAATATTTCCACCAGCTATTACAATAGGGTATTTGACAGATTTTCGTAAAGCACTTCAAAATGTTCTAAAGTCGCTAAAGATACGCTTGACAAATCTTTTTCTTATATTAAGAGCCATTTTAATAACAAAAAGATAGTTTTAATAATTACATTTTGTATTTCCCGCTGACCGCTTTGGGGGTCCAAGTTTACTCGCGTCCGTGGGATTTAACCCTCGATGTCCCACACGTGGCCCCTGGGTGGTGCTAAAGGAGTAAACCCCTTTCAGGTGGTAGGCTTCGGCCGCGGCGTGTTACCACCCACCAGACAAAGACAGCACTGCCAAGCGGTCCCAACCGATCGTGTTCCAGTGCTGAAGTCTGGTGAAGCCATATTGGAGGACGGGTCAGTACAGTTGTGCTGGTTGCAATGGACGATTTATTGAGATGTATCAGGGCAATGCATCGGTTATTCAGATTCGGAGAGCAGCGGGATCCGAGGCACGGTTCTTCCGCTGGCCGACCGCAGATAGTTGGGGGCCCGAGTAGTGAGCTAGCCACTCACAAAAGGCTGCCCCGCCATCTCGCGAAAAATCCTGGGGGTGCGCCATCGTGCCGGTTGGCGCCCGGACGAGAGGACCCGATGGACACCCCTGGGGGGGCTCGGGCGTCCCCGCGGTCTCCGGTTTGGCTATCCCGAGGTGTGAGGCCCTGACTCTTCTCATTTGGTTCGCAATCAGCATCTCGTTCTACTTCCGTCCTTCGTTACATTACCTTCCCTCACGACAAAATGAAAGTAAGCAACAGGAAAAAGGTTAAACAGCGGTCGCACGTCCTCTCCTTCCTAGTGCACGTCTCTAATATAAGAGGCTTGCACTCTAATCTCGACCCCGTCCATCACCATCTTGAGACTAGAAAACCGCACCTGTTCTTTCTCACGGAGACGCAAATAAAACGTCCAACTGACGCAGCGTACCTGGCTTACCCGGGTTATGTCCTTGAACATTGTTTTAGGGCTCATGCGGGTGTTTGCATGTATGCACGCGATGACATCTGTTATTTGCGTCTCCGTGATCTTGAAGACCCCACCCTTTCTATCATTTGGGTTCTGGTGGATACAGGTTTAGAGAAAATCATCTATGCTTGTGTCTACCGTTCGCATAGTGGAGACGCGGAGACTACCAGGCTTATCGACCAACTCATTGAGAAGGCAGACATGGCCCTACAGCGATACCCGTCCGCTCAACTGGTGGTTCTTGGTGATTTCAACGCACACCACGAGGACTGGCTGTTCCCTTTCGAGAAAACCGACCACGCTGGTCGAGAAGCGCGAAAGCTAGCCTTGACACTTGATCTCACCCAACTGGTCCAGGAAGCCACTAGAGTGCCAGACTCTGACGGACAAACAGCCAATTGCTTGGACCTTCTGCTGACGACAAATCCCGACAGTTACTCGGTGTCGGTTACACCACCCCTTGGCAGTTCTGACCATTGTGTGGTGGAATCTATGTCGATGTATTCTCCGCCCGACCCAAGCCCAAAAGGCTCCCGGCGGATTTGGCGTTTTAAATCAGCAGATTGGGATGAGATGCGTTGTTTTTTTTTGCATCTTATCCTTGGCGGCAGGTTTGCTTTTCTTCTAGCGACCCCTCAGTTTGCGCGGATGCTGTGACCAATGTGCTTCGTCAGGGTATGGAGTATTTTATTCCCTTCTCTGACATATCACTGGCCGGCAAAGCTCGCCCGTGGTATAATGCCAAATGTCGTGATGCGGTGGCATCAAAATACAAAGCATATTTGGCCTGGGTTGAAGCTCGATCCCGCAAAGCTAGTAATACGCGCGAAAAGAAGAAAGCCTTTAATAAAGCCGCCAAGTCCTGCAAGAAGGTTGTAAAGACAGCTCGCTTCGATCACATAGGCCGCATTGGGAAGAAGCTTGCCTCTTACCCCTCGGGTAGTAAAGCGTTTTGGTCCCTGGCTAAGTCGATCGAGGGCAACTTCTGCCGTACTTCAGTGCCTCCCTTGCTGAAACCTGACGGATCATTGGCACACACGGCCAAGGAAAAGGCCGATTTATTTGCCGAATTATTTGCCGAAAGTTCGCGTTTGGATCCTGGCAATGCTGTACCTTCCGGTTTGTCAAGTTGTGGGACTTTTATGTCTGAAATTCGTATAAGACAAACCGAAGTCAGAAAGGCATTGCGGGAACTGGACTTGAATAAAGCCAGTGGTCCGGATGGTATACCAGCCATAGTACTAAGGACTTGCGCTCCTGAGTTAGCTCCGGTATTGACACGCCTATATCGTTTATCTTTGGCTAAAGGACAAGTGCCAAAGTCCTGGAAGCTGGCCAACGTGCAACCTGTGCCTAAAAAGGGCAGTCGTGCTGATCCTATCAATTATAGGCCCATCTCGGTCACGTCCATTCTCTGCAAGATAATGGAACGTGTACTGAACCACAGGCTCCTGTCGTATCTAGAAGAAAATGACCTCCTTAGTGACCGGCAATATGGGTTTCGCAGGAACCGGTCTGCCGGAGATCTTCTAGCATACGCCACTTACAAATGGAGCGAAGCCATCGAGAGGCATGGTGAGGCGCTTGCCGTCTCTCTTGATATCTCGAAGGCTTTTGATAGGGTGTGGCATGAGGGCCTTATTAGCAAGCTTCCGTCATATGGTCTTCCCACTGGTTTGTGTGTCTGGATATCGGACTTCCTGAGGGATCGGTCAATACGAGTTGTCATTGACGGTAGCTCGTCTGACCATTTGGCTATCAATGCCGGCGTCCCTCAGGGTTCCGTTCTCTCTGCAACTCTTTTTCTGCTGCATATAAATGACCTGCTTTTGCCCGGTATTTTGGGGTACGCAGATGACAGCACTGTTGTAGAGACCTATATGTCTGATGCACGAGCCAGTGCTGAACAGATCCAGTGTCATAGAGAGGCGATGGTTAGCCGTATGAAACTATCTCTGCAGGCTGTCTCTGAATGGGGCGATGCCAATCTAGTGGGGTTCAATCCGTCAAAGACCCAGGCGTGTCTTTTCTCCGCTAAAAGGAGTCCTTTCAACTTGACTCCTACTTTCCGAGGTGTATCCTTGCCGATCACTGACCATCTTGAGCTTCTCGGTATGTCTTTGTCACCGACGCTCAATTTTGGCTCTTTCATTGAGAGCAAGGCTCAAGTGGCTTCAAAAAAACTTGGCATTCTGGCGAAGGTGAGAAAATACTTCACACCGGAACAGTTGCTCACCCTTTACCAAGCACAAGTTCGATCGTGTATGGAGTATTGTTCTCATCTTTGGGACGGTTCCGCCCGATACCAGCTCCAGACGCTTGAGTCCATCGACAGGAGGGCCAAGAGGCTCATCGGCAATGAAGATCTTTTCTGTAAAAAGCTCAAAAGCCTTGAGCATAGGCGGAAAGTTGCAAGCCTATCAGTATTTTATAGGATACATTTCGGAGAGTGTGCAGCTGAATTGCACAACCTTGTTCCGCCATCCCCATTTTTTCATCGGACAACCAGACTAACAAATTGGCGACACCGTTATATGGTGGATACACCAAAGAGTCGCACTAAGCGTTTTGGTTTCAATTTTATGATGCGTACCGCTAAGGAGTGGAACTCTTTGCCTGAGTCTGTGTTTCCTGACAAATACAATTTGGGGGTCTTCAAGTCACGAGTAAATAGGTATCTTCTAGGCAGGCGCGTCACATCCTAGATCGCATCGACGCTTACCATCAGGCGAGAGAGTGGTCAAGCGCATGCCTATTTTCTATAAAAAAAAAAAAAAAAAAAAAAAAAAAAAAAAAAAAAAAAAAAAAAAAAAAAAACGCTAGGTCACGTGACAAATCAATAGCGTGACGTCACGATGTAATAGTCTTTATGTAAACAATACGCGAGAGGTTAGTTTTTCGTTCATGATTCTTTAAAAAATTGGCTTCAAAGACATTTTGTTTATTACATCGTGACGTCACGTGCTCTGATTGGTCGTTGAGACGTTTCGTGTAAATGATGCACAGATTCAAAAACTCTAATTTTTATTTACGAAAATAAAATATTTAATCATTTTTATTTGTAATTTAAGTAAAATATTATTAATTAGGACCTTAAATTCTATAGTGTTCAATACAATACTTATTTATTTGTCAACTATGTCAAATACCCTATTGGTAGAATGCAGTGGGCCGCGTACACCTGATCGACCCTCGCGTGGCCTTCCACATCTATTACAATAACAAACAATCTGTAGCCACCGATAGCTTACCGGATAAACCTTGTCTTCCACCGACACCGCTAATATCTTTATACATCCTTACTAATATTATAAATCGGAAAGTGAGTTTGTTTGTTTGTTTGTTTGTTTGTTTGTTCCGCTTTCACGCCGTAACTACTGAACCGATTGCTTTGAAATTTTGCAGACGTAAAGATAAAAGTCCAGATTAAATAATAGGGTACTTTTTATCCTGGAAAAATTGATATTCCCGAGGGAAAACAAAAATATTGTTTGCTTGATGGATGGATTGTAGATGGCGCTGTGTGTCGTTTTAAACAAGGTAAAATATTGCAAACGAATATAAACAGGTAAATTTAGAAGCTAAATGATACGATAATGAATCCCCGAAAATGAGGAATTCCCGAGGGATGACGTACAATTTGTTTTATCGTTTAAACTGTTTTGTTTACATCTACTTATATGTTGCAAACGAATATGAACATGTAAATTTTGAAGCTAAATGATACGAAAATGAATCCTCGAACAGTATTTGAGCGCAATTAACTCCAAAACTACTAAACCGATTTTCATGATGTTTTATAATTTTGTTGGATTTGTTCCAACTTCGGACATAGGATAAGTTTCATTTTAATGCAGAAACATTCAGGTCAGCTAGTATGATTATAAAAAAGTCACAAAAAATTTTTGCAAAAATATTCACTTTAATATAAGATTTTTAAATAAAAGAACTTATTTGGGATTTTTTATGCATAATTTACATTTAATCGTGACTTTTCGACTCCTTTACAGGAACCGTAATCACAGGATGACTAAGGCAATGATCGCCATATATTTTCTATTACCATCACAATAAACGAATAAATCATAATAACTAACTATTAAAAATTATATAAATGAAAATTGTTTTATTTTGCATTTTATTAAGTCATTAAAATTTTCAAAATTAAAAGATTTTAAGACAAGTTTGCGTTTTAGACCTCCCGATACTATCTCTGTCCGCCCAGATTCAGTATTTCACTTCCTACACGATCTTTAGAGTCCTTACGTAAATAGTTCCGCTGACTTACTTGCGGTGGAATTACAACTTTATGCGGCAGTTGAATAATTTATCCTCAAAATGTGTTTATTAGTCAAATACAATACAAAATCTGTATCATAATGTACAGTTCACCTTCAGCTGTCTTCCCATAGATTTCAACAAAAAAACTTGTTGTTTTGAATCGCATTGCTATTTTTTATGCTTTCATTTTATTTATTTTTTGACTTGTTTCTCTTATTGGCTGAATTTGCACGAAGAATACATATACACATACATATATGAAAAAAAGAAATGATTTAACAATACCTTATCAAATGTTGTATACATTGAATGTCCATTGGCAGTCGTTATAAAATAAAAATTTGGAATTTTGGAGTTATGTAGTTTTTGTGTCGTATTCAATTACTATATGATTATATTTTTCAGTGTTAAATTTTATTCTCACTTGCAATAAAAACATAGTTTTTGTTATATGAAAATCTTTGTCACGGTTTTCAACCATGATGAACTCCAAAACTACTTGACCGATTTTGATGATTATTGTTACATTTTTCAGGATCTATTCCGACTTAGAACAAAGGATAAGTTTCATTTATAACATAGCAACGCGTGGATTGGTCAGCTAGTAAGACATATGTTTAATAACTAGAGCTTATTTGGAATTTAAATTACATTTGACGACGACGGTAGCGATACTGTCTTTTAAACGGAGGATCAGTTCGAATCGTGGTAGAGGTAAGTTTTTGTGTAAACCTAAAATTTGTACCAAAGTCCTGATTGTCATAATCCAGTAGATTCGGAGGTACGAGTATCCTCTGAAGATGAACATTATCTTACGAGTATTGCCAGAAAGATGAACAAATAAAGTGCCTATTTATTGACAACAATTAGAATAAAATTTAGGGTTCTATCATAATAATATGATCTATTTTTTTTGATAAATAAAAGGTAGAAATGATGCATTATTTAAACAAAATATGTTTTATCCCAAAGAATTCACTACACAAATAAATATTAAAGCAAATTCAGTAACTCTATAAGAGTCCAGCTTGAGTGTAAGAACACTCGTATTCGAATCCCACCTGAGATAACTATAGCAGAACATTCTAACTCCGTTTACAAAAAAGTAATCCCGATTCACCGCCTTAGCAACGGCCTGAAAGATAAACAGCCATTATTAGCTGACGTTTCGAAAGGCGTACAATTTTCGATCAGCTTCGTATCAAATTCTGCCGAGTAACTGAACGGGTCACGTGTGCGAAACACGCGAGTCGGTCAGCTCCGGGTTTCGTCACCTTTACTCTCAAATATGACCAATCTTTATAAGATATTTATTTGCCTAGAATGCATTTTTATGCATATGATATACAATATCAAATAGATCAGACACATTTCGCTACATCAAGCATTTTTTTTTCATTTTCAGTGGGTTCGCTCTTGATCCAAACTAGCCCGGGGGCCAAGATAAGATCCACGATGGAAGGAACCCAGAAGGTGCCTATTCACCCTTGGTTTACAAAGGGGCGGGTTATAAGTACTTGGAAATACAGACGCAGCGAGGGAGTTCCAATCCTCTGCTGTGCGCATTATAATAGAAGTTGAGAAGCGGTTGGTGCGACAGGTAGGAATAGCAACCGAGAAAGGGTGGTAGCCCGCAGTGCACCTGCATGTCCGATGGAAAAAAGGAGATGACGGTATAAGCTACCCCAGTGTCCACCAGAAGCCAATTAAAGGCAAACCCGGATTTTTCAAAGCATCGGAGACGCCTACAGCAAATGTCATTGCGGACTAACACTCCGACCCCTGCACACATCTTGAACTATTGCCCAAGTGTGTAACCAGGGTAGTTGAGGTACGTCTCATCCGACGGGGTTGCTATCTGACTCTTTTAGTTACCCGTTCTTTTCAATATAATCTAGAATAATAAGCTATTAGACTATCACGGTATCTTAGTGTTCCTTTGAAATTTTCTGAGTGCCGTGTATCTTAATAGATATATAAATAAATATTTCCTACATTCACACCAATTAACCTAGCCCAAAGTAAGCACTTTAAGGCTTGTGTTATGGATACAAGGGCAACGGATATACATACATATATCATACATAAATAAGTAATATTCATTGAAATATATACAAATGCTCGTATTCATCACACAAACATCTGCCCCTTCCGGGATTCAAACCCAGGACCGTCGGTGCGAAAGGCAGGATCACTACCGTTGCACCAAACGGTCGTTAAACTTAATAGTAGTACACTTAAGACTCCTTATATAAAGTGTTTTTACTCAATACGAGCATTTACAGTGCGCGTATTCAACGACAAATCTACGTCATGACTCTGTAAGTCCTACATCGTGAGACCTTGTACCGAGTAGAAGCCACAAGAAACTTAGCAAGGGCTGTTTTTACTTTCCTTTTAATACATAGCTTAAAAAAAGTTTTCTTGTACTACCGAGTTGTTTAAGAGAAATTTACTTTTAATAAAACTGATAATAGTAGTTTATGATACTGTTGCATAATAAGGGTTCTTATAACATGAGTGTGTTTTAAAAAAACGAGCCGTAGGCGAGTTTTTTTATAGTATCACACGAGTGTTATAAGACCAAGTTATGTACAGTGTCATACACTACTTTATCTACTCTCATACTATAATACGTAAAACAATGTTGCAAAAAAAACCAAACTTTGTTTAAATATTGAAAAGATTTTTTAAATGTCAAATGTTGGCGCCAAGGTGCAAACATCGATTGTGAATGCGTGTTGCGTCGTCGCGGACTCGTTCATTGAAACCTTTTTAAAGTAGAGGTTCAACCTCCTTGGTCCAGCTGGAGGTTGTATAGGTGTATCGTTATGATTAAAAAGTTATATTATGATACAGGTGTCCATACAAGACCTGTATCGTAATTAAACTTTTTTTTTATTATTTTTGGCCTGTACGTAATGTTTGTCATAAGCATTTTGTTTTCAGTTTTAGAATCTTTGTATTATAGTATTAGAGTAGATAAACTACTATTTTAGGCCTTTGACCTATTGAATAATAATATACTGAATCATAATAGTCGGTTTGTACACTTAAAAAGGTATTTCGAAGAGTTTAAGGGGACATCCATTAATCACGTGAGGTCTAAATAAGGGAGGGGGGGTTTCGGAAAATATCACTATGGATCATAATGGCATAGGGGGAATTACAGTTACATACCGTGTGTATATTTTGGTGTTATTATTTCTTATAAAGTTACTGTTGAACACAGTCAAGCAAAACCGTTGTCCGATAATGCTTTTCAGATTAATATGTATTTTTTTTATAAATGTTTATAATGTACATAAGGTACTATTCTTTAGTTAATTTGTATTAAAAAAATTAAAATATCTTTTAATGAAATAAATACACGTGATGTCAGAAGGGGGAGGGGGAGAAATTAGAACCTCACCACGTATCACCAGAGGGGAGGGGGAATATAAAAAGTGGTCCAAAAACCTCACGTGATTAATGGACGACCCCTAAGACTTATTTGTGTATATAGTTTATGTTTCATCATATTTTTTTTGCATTTTCAATGGTATCTTATTTGATAAATTCTTTTTATAGAAAAAATACTAGAAAAGTATTTTTAGTATTTTTTATTAAAATAATTTATCATATCGGTATACAGTTTAATATTATCGCTCTTAGCATTAAAATGTAAATGTTTTAATATAGAAAATAAACACATGAAAACACGTTGGAATGTCTAGACATATGGTGATATTTTTTATTGTAATAGCCTGAATATTTTCAGCATTACCGACTGTTTGTTCAAGGTGAAGTGTGCCTTAATGAATGCCCATTGAGTTCCATTCCAGCTGAGCAAACTTTGACTAATACTGGAATGCTAATATTGACTGTCTTTTTAATAGCGATGTGCAAAATATGGTACCTAACACATAGGTTTGCATTTATTTTCTATAACAATATGGAGTCATCAATATATCTTGAAGTCAATTAAACATTTCAAATCAGCAGCAATATAGTAAAAATAGAGTCACTAATTTTTATCTTTTGTAATTTTATATTTTATAATACGACTTTTTTTTCAGATTTGCTTTTGTTTTTGTAGAAAAGACCGGTCAGAATTTAAATTATCACGACATAATTACTTTTTTCTGATTGAGATAAAGAACTAGTTATTCTGGATAAAATCTTCGCATGAAAAATTAATTTATACAATTAAATATAAGGAAATAAATCAAGGTTATGGAATTTTTGTTTTAATTTATATATTACTTATAGTTACTCGTATAACATGTTTTTATTGTTAAACATTATTATTATTTTTTTTTAGTTCGTGTCATGTATTAAATTTATTTATACAAATAAGGGATTAGAAAAATTAAAAGTTTTTTTTTATGAAGCTAGGTTTCAGTGTTTTCAAAAGTGTAAATAAAAAAATAAAAATTAAAAGTATGTTCTGTTTTTCTAATGAAATAATTAAGAGAGTCTTTCTACATAAATAAAAAATCATAATTACATATTTAATAGATGGTCAGTTAAGAACAGCTAGACAGAAGCAGATAAAAATGAGACGTACAAAAAATATCACGCAAAACTCATTTAAAAATGTTACGTTTAGTTTGACATGTTTCATAAAAAATGGTGAAATCTTTCCATTTATTGCATTTTAATAAGTCAAGAATTCATTTTTTGATAATTTAACACTTACTGATTGACTTACTTTGATTAATTAACTTCTTTAATTGATTAACTTCTTGACAAACCAACTGTCTTATAGACAACGCAAATCCTTAACATAAGTGTAATTTATAATTTGTATATATTTTATGCATTTTCAATGCGATCTTATTATCTTATAAGTGTAATTGATAAATTACATTAATAGTTTTTTTTAAATCGACTCAGCTCACAAATTATTCTCAAGAGTGACTCGAATCTGCAACCTTTCGATGTCCGGTCCACTACTCTTCCTATTGAGCTACGGAGCCTTGTGAGCATCCATCGAAATTTTCTTGTTAGTTTTATCAATGAGAGGAATATCCTCTCGCATTCGAAAGAAATATCATTACAAATGTTTGGACAATCAATTAGAATGAAAGAGCCATTTCATTTTTTTTTTTTTATTCTATTATCATAGAAGAAAGCATTGAAAATGTGGGTTCGAATCCCGTCTGAGATAACTTTTGAGCCGATTCGATTTTTACTAGTATTTTTTCGTTAAAATAATTTATCATATAAAATGATTAAACAAAATTTTTATGTGTAGTTGAATAGTAATAATAAAAAATTGATAGCAATCATAAACCTAAAGATATTTTAATTACCAAAAATAACTTTAAATAGTCATAAATTTCAGAAGCCGTGATCACGGCTCCTGTAAAGGAGTCGAAACGTCAGGATTAAATATAAAATAAAATAAAACATGCGCAAAAATCCGTAAAAAAGTGTTTTATTCTGATGTGTAATGTGCGCGGAAGTGTAAGAACTAAATATAGTCATAAATTGTCTTCTCTTATACTTATAATGCCCGACAAGGTCCATAGTGATTTCAGAAAATGAAAAATCTTGTACAATGGAATTCAATAAAGATATTGAGAACATAAGATGGCATTGAAAATTCAAAAAAATATAAAAAAACAAGTATATAAAAACAGGCCAAGTGCGAGGTGGCCTGGCGCATCGAGGGTTCTGTACAAACTGTAAATCACGTCTGTTGTTCGGGACCCTTAAAAAATAATTTTATTTCAATTCAATTATTTATTTTTGAAGTGATAAATATAACTAAATATTCTGTGAATATTCCAAGCGTCTACCTGTTGCCGTTATCAATATCGGGCTAATACGGGCTAAAACGTTTGTTGTATGGGAGCCCCTTTAAATATTTATTTTATTCTGTTTTTTAGTATTTGTTGTTTTAACGGCAACAGAAATACATCATCTGAGAGAATTTCAACTGTCTAACTATCACGGTTCATGAGATACAGGGTGACAGACGGACAGACAGATGGACAGGGTCCCGTTTTACACTTTAAGTACGGAACCCTAAAATAAATGTAATTTTGGAATCACTTCAACAGTGAACTTGCACCGTGCGAAACCGGGGAGGGTAACTAGTTTTATTAATTTCAGTCACGCGAGTTTCTTGACACTGAGCTTAAAATTGCTAACTAAACCATTTACATTGCTGAATCAATAGATGTGTATTATAATTGAATGTAATGAACTCCGATAGTGCGAGTTATTAGTTATTCGTGTGTGTGAGATAGCTAGGTCACAGACCTACGGCACATAATACGACGGCTAGATAATCTACATATACAAACATGTTCGTTCTCATTTAATTCTATTATTACATATTTCGTTAACCTTTATACAATTTATAGCAAAATATTGACACCTATAGAATTTACAGTATTTTTTTTTAATTTTAATAATATTTCAAAGTTACTGTCTAAAATTATTTTCATGTGTTTAGAAAAAACATTTTTTTTTTGGATCTATTGTTTTTACAGTGTAATTGTTTATTCAGGAAACAACAGCTTTTTACATAACACATAAATACTTAATTAAGAAAAAAGAGTTTGCACATTAGCCTAACAGTTTCCACCTCTAATTAGTACAGATAAAGGTATGTTGAGTGACAAAAGTGCGAATAAACTATAAACTATTTAGTTAAAACTAATACATAAGTTAATAAAAATAAAAATAGCAAATACATACTTATATAGACTTAACCTACAAAAAGCAATTAAATGACACTTAACCTACACAAAGCAATCAATACCCCACAGAAGGCTTCGAAAACGACTAAGTTTTTCCCATGACAATGACCCATGCAAAAATACTACGCTCAGCATACAACTTTCGACCTGGATATTCTCTTGTAGATTTATTCGTCTTCATCATCAAAACAGACAAAGCACTTTTATGCTTTTTGGATTTGGAGCCCAGAGGAAGCTCTAATCACCTTCAAGTTGGTGACGATTTCTTGGAGACTACCTAAAATATCGGCATTATATAATACCCGGCATTATAGGAGAATGAGAATGGCTTTTTCATGTAGTTGCTCTCAATAACATCAAGATTGAAAAGATGTCATATTCAAATCTTACACATTTGCACCCATTCCTGAAAATTATAAACAATATTATCCATAACACAAGCCTTACAGTGCTTCCTTTGGACTAGGCATTGGCGTGAATGGAAATTATATTAATAAATTTATTTGTTAAACCAAATGATTTTAATATACTCGTATAATAACATTCCACACTTTATATTGTGTTTATTATTTTGTTACAATTGTAGTAATAAAACTAAACACGCAATTTTCTTAACACTTGAGGCATTAATCGTCAAAGTATTGTTTGGAGTTCATTTGTCGTAATATAAGATAAATAATAAGCAACTATATCGGCTCTAGAGTTTGCTAAGCTTTGTTCCTTATTGCAAACATCTTCTTGTAATCCAGGAGAAAATTGCTTCCTATCTACAACGTATGTACAACATCAAATTCTGCTTATTAATTTATTTAATCTATCACCAACATAATAAGAACTGTGATGTAAAATAAGGTTAAAAAAATCATTGCAGGCGAAGAAATCAAGTGTTAAAAGCTACACCAAAAACAAAAAATAGAGGTCGGTCTTCCTGCCCGAAATTCTTTCGCCAGTTCTTCTCGGAAAGGCTTCCCAATTTCAGAACTAGTGGAAACTCAGTCGTGTGCACTGTAATCGTGAAAATGTAAAATGTAATATAAAAAAATTGATTTATATAAATTTTAAGAGGTAGGTAGTAGAAAATATATGACTACCATTGCCTTAGTCATCCTTGATCACGGCTCCTGTAAAGGAGTCGAAAGGTCAGGATTTAATATAAATTACGCGCAGAAACCGTAAAAAAGTTGTTTTATTTAAATGTGTAATGTACGCGGAAATGTAAAAACTAAATAATTATTTTACAATACTAATATTCGTAAGACAAAAAATAGTTAATTGAAAGAATATAAAACTAACACTTAATTTCGAGAGGGCTGACCTCCTGAATGCAATCCGAAAGAATGTCTTTAAATATGACCATGTTATTGGACTCTCTAACAGTACAATTTATGGGAGCGTTTAGCTAAGATTAGATTTTCAGGATTGGTTTACTAATAGGTTGAATGTGGACATTCTAGTCTAGGGAGTTAAAATGGTATTGTACATAAGAAGCTTTTTAAGAGTTCAGGAATGCCAAGACACCATTGCCAGCTTATACAGAAATATCGTATACATCTTGAATCCGATAGATTTTTTTTTGAATGACAGGATCCACGATGGAACGAGCTAACCCAAAAGGTGCCTCTTCATCCTGGCTTTAAAAAGGACGGGTTATAAGTACTCGGAAAAACAGACGCAGAGCTCCTTAGCTGTGCGCATTATAAAAGATGTTGAGAAGAGCTTGGTGCGACAGGTAAGAATAGCAACCAAGAAAGAGTGGTAGCCCGCAGTGCGTCTGGATGTCCGATGGCAAAAGGGAGATGGTGGTATGAGCATCTGCAGCTTCTGAGCACACTCTTCATAATACATTCTGTAAAAGACCGACAGACAGGCAACTTTACGGCTGTGAGCTAAATGTGAAGCTTGCTGTCACTAATGAGTGAACTAATTACCAAATCTGCCAATGGAATCAAGCCCTATTTGTTATTAGGAATAGAGATCGAAATATCCAGTTCCCCACGGTATACAAGTTTACCAGCAAAATATTGCAACGTTTTAATGGTGAATTCAAAACAGCGACTGTGCTATGCTATACTATCTTAATAGTGATCTGATTGCTTGCCCTTGTGTAGCTCGTTTTATCTGCGATTGTGTCTTTATGCTGGGAGAGTCACAGTGATAGCATTTATTATTTTAATCGTCGTTTTGAAACGGATAATAAATTATATACATTTTTTAATAAATAAATATTTGAATGATATAAAATTTTAACAATTACAAACGTGCCCGATTAAAATATTGTGAACAAGCTTCACAAAATAAATTAAAATTCATATAATTATTATATTTTATTTAAAAAAAACTATTCTCAGTTGTCAGGCGGGGTTCAAAACTACATCCTCTCGCTATTCGGACGAATGGCATTGAATCAATTGTTTAAAATTCACATCTCCTGTATCTCCAGTAAAAGTACAATTTACAGCTAATCAAGTGATATACGCTTTGATGTTTCGTCTTTATTAAAAAGATGTCGTTATGTTAAAAATTCTATTAACTCGTTTGTGTCTGGCTGTATGGTTCGTTCCTTCGCCTAATCGCCTATTGTTTAAAAAATATGTTCCATTTTACATGAAATATTTATAACCACTGTTGTAGAGACCGTTTTAGTGACCATACAATCACAAATCTAGTATATTAATTTTGTTATTTATTAATAATCCAAAATGTCATTATGTGAAAATTTAACAAACAGGTTTGTGTCTGGCTGTATGGTACGTTTCTTCGCCTTTCCATTTATTGTTTAAAAAAAGTTCATTCAACATTTCACACGAAATGTTAATAAAAAAATTGTCTATTCCATGCAAATGTGTCAGAAAAGTCGTTAGCAATGTATTATTATCGGTCAATGCACTCTCGACTCCATTACAGTAATGTTGCTTGGAGTGCAATACCCCATTAACGCCCTTTATTATAAGGTATTATTAAAAGTAATCATTTTTTTGTTTTGAATGGGTTTGCTCTTGATCCCAATCAAGCCCGGGGGCCAAGACAGAATCTACGATAGAACGAGCTAACCCAGAAGGTGCCTATTCACCCTGGCTTTAAAAACGGACGGGTTATAAGTACTCGGAAATACAGTCGCAAGGAGGGAGTTCCCCCCTGTGCGCATTATAAAAGAAGTTGAGAAACGCTTGGTGCGACAGGTAATAGCAACCAAGACAGGGTGGTATGAGCATAAGCAGCTCCTTAGCACTCTCCAAAAAGTGTAGAAGACCTTCACACAGGCACACACCTTCAGTTATTTTTTTTAAATATTCACCGTTCCTAAAATAACTCATATTGAAAAACAATATTTCTATAAAACATAAATTCAACCAATTTGCATATACACACAGATCAACAGACAAAGACACAGAAGTTTTTAATAGAACCGATGTTTATGAATATATTATCTTTATTATTAAAAATACTACTGCATTGGTAAACGGTGACCTCACTGCTTGAAACAGTGCGAATTTATAATACATACATAAGTTTTTGTTACTGAAACACTTGTGTAATTAAAATACTATAAAAATAAGGTAGCTGATACAAAATATTGTAATTAATGCACCAGACAAAAGCCTACGGATGCCTTCGGTTCTTTGTTAAATAAAAATATATTTCCTTAACCAATTTTCTCTGTAGAAAAATAAAAATATAAAATTTTATCTAGCGCTTCCTAATTTTCATTTAAATTAGTTATACCATCGGATATTTGTAATTTTAATTCTATTGATTGTACCATCACATCTGAATTCGATCTCGATTGCTCAAATACCCGAGATGGTGGGAGCTTGATGACCTGTGCTGGCGGGTAATTCTTTACCTATTTGGGGCATCACTAACTTAGCTAATATTAGTAACGATAAGACTTATAGTAATAGTTTGCGGTGAGAAACAATTAGCATATACTTATAACGACGGAATATTGGCGTTGAAATAAGCCTATACGTCACAAGTCCCGGGTTCGAATCCTGGTAAGAGTATGAATTATAACCGAACCTAACCTAACCCAAAGTAAGCGCTGTAAGGCTTGTGTGGCAATATTGCACGGTTAGACCGTGCTCCTCCTAGCTCCTGATGATGCTCTCAGTGGGGGCCAAACTCGTGTAAAGTAGTTGGTGAAGATGTATTTTGCTTGTTTATTGCGGAAGTAAGCTATACATTTTGTTTGATTAATTAACTTATGGAATTTTTGTTACATCGAATTTGTATATAGTTGATACGTGGTTTTATCAAATAATTTCACATGGATATTTACTAAATAATATAGGAACAACTAAAATTAGTGTATTAGGAATGTTATATATCCTCATTAATAAATATATTTTACCAAAACTTTTAATTTCTTAATTTAACGTAATTTTATTTAAATATGTCTAAATAAAGTTTATTAAATTATTAAATATTTCTTTTACAAATAAATAAATGTCAACATTGGACAAAATTTACTCAAACTACTTTAATCAACTGGATTCAAATAAAGTAAACAAAACTTTATATTAAATATTGAATAAAACATACATTTGTTTAACCTACAAACGGATGTTGGTACTTACAAACAATTATATCATTAAAATGGCTCTCTAGGTCACGAAATAGATAAGCTAGGTCTAGACCAGTCGAGGCCAAGGTTGAGATGTTGCTACGCTGAGGTTGTCCTACGGCAGGGCTGCATTGTGGTAACTCTCTCACTCCGGTTTCTTTTTAGGTCCATAGTATTGCCCTAAGAGTAAGTGAGAGCAACATCGAGTTTATGTTTTCTCCTTTTCTCTTACTCCGAAAAGGTCACATCTTACCGACGACCTTTCCGGCTAAAAATCATTGCTCGGCCGGAATTTTTCTTAATGATTGTGATATTTCGCACAAATTATATATGAGATTGATCATAATTCGTGATGACGGATAAAAATAGAAATTTAATAATATATAATTAATTTAAAATATTTCCGGTCAATTAAATCCACGCCGACCAATCAATTCTTATTCGTCTAAATGTTTACTTTTATTTTTTATTAAAAAATTTACTAAGCTCCGTGATTAAGCTTTCAGGTTTGGTGGCTCCTGGACTATTATAATGACAATTTTGCGAGAAATACAGGGTAGTGTATTGAGAACATGTCAAATATCATTGTCACACATTGGTGACTGTTAGGTGCCTGTTCCACACTTAAGGTCTAATGGTACTGAATAACCTATAGTATGGGGTAATAGTAAGGATTGGAACAGTGTTCGTAGCACAAAAGAAATTGTGGCATCTGGACAAATCAGCTTGACATACTTTAGAATTGGCAAACCAGTCTTCAGTATTAAGATATAGTCTAGTATAGATAGAGACTAGGTTAGTTTGTAAAATAGTAATACTTCGATTGTAGATCGTTTGGTGCGACGGCAGCGATCCTGCCTTTCGCATCGTCGGTCCTGGATTCGAGTCCCGGAAGGGGCAGATGTTTGTGAATACGAGCATTTGTACCTGAGTCATGAGCATTTATATATATTTCTATTAATATAACTTATTTATGTATGTCTATCCGTTCCCCTGGTATAATAACACAAGTCTTACTTTACTTTGGGCTAGGTTAATTGGTGGGAATGTAAGCAATATTATTATTATTATAAAATACCTGCTAGCAGACCGGGTAGACGGTTCCCTGTCTGAATGTTGGTTTATTTGTCGTAGTGCCACCTATTGGGTTCAATTATGAATTCAAACCAAATTGTACATAAAATCACAGGCCCCACTCAACACACGAAAATGATCAAAATACAAACGTGCGGAAAAATTAAATTACTATATGCTTTAAGAATTAAATGTGTGAGTAGAAATTAGTTTAGTAATTGTTATAACAGTCATAATTCATCAGTTACGGAGATCTACTTGATTCAAATCTATATTTGAAAACCTAGATCCTTTCTTGCATCTGGAGAATACCAGTGCCAAGATGACTTGCAATGTCACGGCTTATACTGAGCAGTGGCCTATTAGGCATCAATTATTTCTTTTTACCTTTTATATCTTTTGTTGTTAATAATTTTGTATTGTTTTGCATAATTAATGTGCCAAATAAACTTTCATTCATTCGTTTTCTATCGCTTTACCTGAGGATGTGAGGAGTGACCTTTTTGATGATACAGGATCACTAAATATGTCCTAGAAAAAGAGTCGAAATTTCATGGTTGAATATAAAACATAAAAAAATGAAAAAAAAAACGAAAATAATATGTAATTTAAAAATAAATAGTTAAATTCAAACGGCTCTTAAGAATAAGAATAAGAATATTTATTTGCTAATACCATGTTACAATGAGACGGGGTGTTACATCGATTTTGTGAATCAACAGTATTCGCCATATAGTAGTAGGCATGCAAATACGATACATAAAATTGAGTTTTTAATACATTTTTTTTTTAAGTTACAATGTCACAAGATTAGAGAGAAAAGCAAGTCAATAATTAAATGTCATTTAAATGTCTTATTGTGCTTTTAATATGTTATGTTGGAATTGTATGTATATGTGTTAAATTAGAAGATCGCTTGTGCAGTTGTGGACGCGATCGTAGTTGCGAATAAGCGACCTTCGCACGGGCTGGACATTGGATGGGTGACTATTTTTTTTTCGAGCTGTTCCGTGCTGCAGACAACAAGCGTTAACGGCAACAAATCTGCACCTTGATTTATGGTGTTTTTAAATATAGGATAATACTATTCCCATAGTTGAGGACAATAATACAATTACCCCACTACGCAGTCTATAAGTGGGCGTCGTTTTAACGGGCGTTTTCATAATAACTTGCAAATACTCAGTTCGCAGCTATCGTAGTGGTAAGTGTTTAGGAACGTGTGGGATGGTTGTTAACTGGGGGTAGCTAAAAAGATTCTTTTAAATAAAGAAAATTGTTACCGTCCCTACAATAGTTTAATTACTTTTTTGGGCGCCTTAGACTACTTGGGCACCCTCCTCCGAATACGGGGGAGGGAGCTAGTAACTAAGATACCTCACAGCCGGCTGTGTGGTTATGTCAGATTCTTACTGACTAAACTCGACCTGCGGTTGACTTGTACCCGGAATGGTGAGAAACCTCCATAGGATGCGACCTCCCCTTAACACGGGATGGGCGCGTGGGCCACTCACCTAGGCGCAGTTATACACAATAAGTGTCCAGAACAAAAGTCGGGTCAGCTGACTCCTGGATAGTTCAGTCGACAAAGAAGAAGACTAGGATTGACCTAAAGGTTCGGGAATGGTGCGTTTACTGGCAGTTTCCTGAGCCTGTAAGAGGATATTCAGGTCAGCCGAAAGTTGATTGGGAATAACGCATTTTGCATCAGAAGCAATAAATGGGCTACCCTCAGGATACGGGGGAAGGAGATGGTATATCCTCATGAATATTCCGACCCAACTTCGGAGTTATGTCATACTCTACATACTAAGCACCACCTATAAAGTGCCATAGCATAGAAAGATATATGTATACTTAAGAAGAGAAGTCTCGACAGCGCCAATGTGTAAATGCGTGATATACTTAAGCGACATCTTTTGATGGGTTTGGGAACTAAACAACACTCAACATTAAGGGCTAATTGTAAACATTTTTTTATTAATACTAATGGTCACGTGATCCAGATGTGCCACACGTGGTCCCGTTTGGTCCCGGTAGCCTTCGGTACGAGATCGGGCGGACAAATTGAAATCTATTTCTTATTCGCCGTTAATCAGAGTGACCTATATACGTACGTATTGCACGCTCATTCCGTGTGATAGCAATGGAGACTGTCAATAGAGATGTTTCCATTTAGGATAGAATTTGTATAGTTTAAGGATTTGCAGGACATAGTATTACGCTGGTAGTTTTTTTGATAACTATCAAAAATAAATTTTAGGTGATTATGATGTAGCGTTAAGTGCGCTAGTGTGTTAAGTCATCAGAGCGGAAAGTATGTTTTGAATCTCTCTCAATAAATCCACGGAAGTATGTTTTGAATCTCTCTCAATAAATCCACGGAAGTTTCAGAAAATTACCACTTTTTAATGAAACCTATGGAAAAGGTTTCTTTCAGTAACCTATGATATCCATCATTCATAAATCAGATTCTAGGCTGTACAGGTTTTTTACCCTTTGCTTTCCCTTATGTGCAAAAATAAAAAATAAACATGTAATTTGTAACTTAACACGGTTATAAGTCCCCAACTCTGTTTGTATTTTAGCAAGGAAAAGTGACAACATCAACTTTATAGTGATATGAGTTTTATCCCCGTTTTAAAACAAGGAGCTTATTATTAAAAAAATGTTTTTTTTTATCGAAAAGGATGTTAAATATTGTTTAACTTAATTAGCTAAGACTTAAAAAACATGTTTTTATTTATAAGTAATAGTTTTTTTACTCTTTTTATTAGCCAAACTTAAACCTTTTCTTGCTAGGTCAGTTGTAGGCTAATAGGAAATCCTTGGAATTTTGACAGGCAGTGTGATAAATCATATTATAATTGATTATCTCTTGACTACGCTAGAAATTGTAGAAAACCTTCCTATGGCCAAATTTAAAAGCATCGCCCAGAGCATAATAAACATGGGATAAACAAAACGTTACTTAAATCTGATATTTATTAAGTGAACTGAAAAAAACCTGAAATTAAAAAAAAAAAGACCTTTGTGACCGAGTGGCTCGTGTACCGGTTTTTATTTTAAAGTCAGTCTGATTCGATCCCCTTCCGGGTCAATGTAGAAAATGAACTTTTCCATATTGTCTCGGGTCTGGTAGTTGTGGTACCGTCGTTGTTTCTGAATTCCACACAAATGCTTTAGCTACTTAACTTGGGTTAAAAACAATGTATGTGATGATGTCTAATTTTTAATATTCATTGTTTTAATTATATAAAAATATATTGGGCAACCCTTTTTTTTATTTAATTCTTTTACAGTTCTTGAGACTTTTCAAGATTTTTATCCTTTGTAGGATTAATAAAGTATGAGATTTAATTTTAATAATATTAACAAAAGTCATTTTATTTTGTGGGTCATTATTTCTTCTATATATAAACATTAGTTTAAACATGACAATTTTTTCTAAATATTTCAAAGTTTAAATTATTTGTTATACATTTAAATATTAATTTAGAGTCCAATTAACAATGGCCTTGGAATACAAAATAAGTTGCACCTATTTTCGGTCAAGAGATACGTAATGAGAACACGACAAACTAGCTCAAACCGGCCGTATCAACCTAGCTAGCTATCATCCTTTTTGCAAATCGTATGAACATCGCATCTAATACAACCAATTTCAACTCTATTTCTAATTAATTAAGTGCACTTTTCTACTAACACCATGTAGTTAGATATGTCATTTTGTCAGTGAATATTAATTTATTCAAATAATATTATATTTGCTGCGATAAAGGAGTGCAAAATGGAGGCCATTTGCTCGTGTGTTATCTCAAGTGCTTGGATTTATTATTTAATATACAAAAGGTTGTTTTTGACAAAAAATGGGGTGAAGGAAAGGTTTTGGAAATTGATTTTTCAAGAGATGAGACTTTCTTTATTCAAATGCACTTAAAAATAAGTTGTTTTGAATCGTCCAATATCTTTATTTACCATCCATTCGAGCCATCTTTTAACTGACACGAAAATGGGCGCAAGTAACTCGTCAGCTTTAACAGAAAATTATTCTGTTATCACAAAAATAGTAGCGTTATGGTTTCATTATATCGTTGATTACAACAAAGTCAACAAATATCCGTTTAAAGTAGATGTTAATGGGTAGATGATAATTCACTACGGCTACTTTTCGAATAAGTACCGCTAAGGAGTGGAACTCTTTTCCTGAGTCTGTGTTTGCTGACAAATATAATTTAGGGGTCTGCTGACAAATATATTTATAATTTAGAAGTCACGATTGAATATATCTATTCAAGCGCGTCGCATCGTCGCTTACCATCAGGCGAGAAAGTAGTCAAGCGCCTGCCTATTTAGTATAAAAAAATGGACTGGCTCTCATCGTCTAATTAAGAATAGAAATTACTGAAAATTAAGACACGGCTTAAAGGACACGCATCCGGGCCATAAAATATTTTAAAAAAACCTGGCGTTATATCATTACCCTAGAACACTCGGTACATAATAATAAATCATCAAAGTGATACTTTCGTGTATTTTTCGAGCACTTACCACCTGTGGGTAGGGAAGTAAATATGGCTTGTGTCAATATGTGCTCGATTGGCGACCGAGACTTAAAAGGTTAGACCCACTTTTACAATACAAGGTTGGTATTACCCAGGACAAGGTTGAAGAAAACTGGGAATAACAATCTTTTTAATAATCAGCTGAAAAGCTTTCAACATAGACGAAAGGTAGCTAGCCTATCCGTTTATGGAATTCATTTCGGAGAGTGTTCAGCAGAATTGCACAGCCTTGTTCCGCCATCCCCATTCTTTCATCAGACAACCAGATTTTCAAATAGGCGTCACCATTATATGGTTGATATACCAAGAAGTCGCAATCCGTACTGCTAAAGAGTGGAACTCTTTGCCTGAGTCTGTGTGTGCTGCTAAAACAATTTAGGGGTCTTCAAGACACGAATGAATAGGTATCTTCCAAGCAGGCGCGTCACATCCTAGATCGCATCGTCGCTTACATCAGGCAAGATAGCGGTCAAGCGCTTACCTGTTCACGATTTAAAAAAGACCTTTTAAAATTACAATGCCTTACTTCAGGATGTTTTTAAATTACTCACTTATTAATTATATGTTTTTCATTTTAAATAACTAAAGAAATTATCATAAGAATAAATTTAACATGTCTAAATTGTCATGCTGACCCCACATTTCTCGCTATCCGGACGACTGTTATCCCATTTTCTCTTCTTCTTTAGATTCAAAAATCCAATCAGTGCAATGTTTAAAGATTTTATAGAATTGGCGGTATTTGGTGGAAATCCATTTCCATTAACAAAACTAAATTATGTAGCTTATTTCCACAAAAAAACAAAATGCAAATGTAGACAACAATACACCTTGCACCTTCACCAACTACTCTACAAGTGTCAATAGAACAGTGATCAGCTTTCACTCTGTTTAAGAAGGTTGATTTTATTTCACAAGGCTCGATCGATTGCCCCAAACTGCCAGTAAAATTAGATTTTAATATGACCACGAAGATTGCTCAGGTCTGGTAGTAATCGGCTCTTCAATGAACCAAAATGTAAAACCAATTTATAGGTCGACAACGGGAGTACTGTGATAAAGGGGATCGAGAGAGGAGTGGGCGGCAGGCACGCATAGTGCGCCTCCACCCCCTTTTCCCCCCTCCCCTTTGACGCTGTACCCCCGCGTCCCTGTACCGCGCGGGCGAACACACATGTAAACGATCGATTTATAGGGCATTGCTTCTATTCGCGAGCAATATCTCTGTACAAAGAACATAGTGATAATATTCATCTTCTAACATTCATATCTAAAATTAAGAAATTGGTGATCTAATAAAACTATATTATATTGTTGTTCAATATATTGTTGTAAATGTAAATAGTTTAATTTACTTAGTTTTAAGTTAGTGCATGTGGTGCCTTCGTATAGGTAATGTTTTTTGCATGCAATGTAGAATTAGAACCGAATACATTTCGTTATCCAGGCAAGTCTTCTGACCACTCATAGTAGAAGTTTGTTAATGACGCGTCTGCCAGCGTCTAGGTAGCTCAGTGGTTAAAGCACTCGCCCGGATATCAAAAGATCGTCGGTTGAAATTCTAACCGAGGGATTAAAATGTCTTAATGGAACACTTCGTATTAAAACCGTTTTGTTATTATAGTTATGTTAAAATAAATTATGATGACCTGTAAAATATACATTTCACATACAGTTGTTTAAAATAAGGTTGTTTGTGTTTTTCACAAAATTCACGACTGATACTGTGACCCCGAGTCAGTTACGTCATGATTGAGTTAGTGGCAACACCAGTTTCTGTTTGTTGAAGGAGGAGATAAGATGATTGATGAAAGCGCCATTTAATATTTATATCCGATAGGGTAGGGTAGCCATGATAATTTTGAATACTGGTAATAAAATAATATTTCTATTGCAAGACAATATTTTTTTAATTATTTTAAATGGCTTCTGATCCCAATCAAGTCCGGAGGCCAAGACAGAATTCAATTTGAAAACGGACGGGTTATAGGTACAGGGAATACAGAAACAGAGACAGTACAGAGAAAGAGTTCCATTCCTTTGCTGTGCGCATTATGAAAGATGTTGAGAAGCGCTTGGTGCGACAGGTCGGAAAGGCAACCAAGAAAGGATGGTAGCCCGTAGCGCTTCTGGATGTCCGATGGAAAAAAAGATGGCGGCATGGGCACATGCAGCTCCTGAGCACACTGTCCAAAGTACATTCTGTAGAAGACCGACAAACAGGCAACTTAGCGGGGGTGATGAGCTAAGGTGTGAAGTTTTTTCTTGACCTTATTGTACTTTATTTACTTATCTGGTGGTAATCAGCATACATCTTCCGTAAACCAAAAAATGGGTAGCAGCAATTTTAAATTATCGTCTTCTGTTGCGATCTTCAATCCGCCGGCCAACTGATTTGGTTTTGTCAAAGCCCCCAAATTTCTGAAGGAAAATGACCTAATTTAAAGATTACTACTTAAATGTTTTTCAGATCAAATGTAAAGACATATTAATATGTAAATATATTAATGTAAATCTATCAATATTTACATAGATTATCCTCTTGATACACGCACCCACTCCCCTATTATCTTTATTTATTCTTTTCACCCAAGGTTTCCTGGAAGAGATTGCTATTTAGCAATAAAGCTTATTTGTTTACTTTTCTTTAGTGTACTTGTCTCTTTCTATATTCAGTGTGTGCAATAAAGTGTAGTTTTTTATTTTTATTTATTTACATCATAAATGTCATTTTCAGGTGACATATATTAATACATACAATAATAATAATGATATTTCTTACATTCACACCAATTATCCTAGCCCAAAGTAAGCACAGTAAGGCTTGTGTTATGCATACATATATTATACATAGATATGTTATATTTATAGAAGTTTATATATAAACCCATGACTCAGTTACAAATGCTTATATTCAACACATAAACATTTGCCCCTTCCGGGACTCAAACACAGGACCATCGGTGCGAAAGGCAGGATCGCTATCGTTGGACCAAACAGTTGTTGGGTTGGTTATAAAACTAAAGTATAAATATAGATAAAAAGTTAAGAATAATAGCAAATATAGTTTTTTTGTGTTCCCTGTTTTTGATCGCATGGTCACCCGAGTGTGGTTCGTCGGTCTGTCGGTGTTGTGCAACTTTCTACTCAGCTTGTCCTCTGACATAATAATTAGCACCCACTTTACTGTCATTATATGTTTGTATAATAGTTTTATATTAGTCATTCAGAGATATTGTTAGAGAGAATGGATTTCGTTTTATTCATTATTATACTTATGTACACTATGTGTTTTGATAATTCATAACTCAGATATATCAAATAAATTTTAATAAAAATATAATTAAAAACAACAATTCATTGATAACAATTATCATTGTATTTTCAAAATGTAAATTATTACACGTCAATTTGAATCCTTTTACAGACATTTTCCATTTAAATATTAGTCTTTCCTATACTATTAAATTCAAATATATTTTTGTATCTTTTTTACAGCCCTGGTTTGCCGCGTCATAGAGCGTGACGCGGTTAGTATGCATAAGGTACCTACGTGTAAAAAACGTAAAATAACATCAGAAAATAATGATATTAAATCTTAAAATTTAAAATGACTCCTTTAAAATTGTATGTGTTCTTGAGAGACTTAATAACCATTAATAATGAAATATTATTGCGCCAGTATCAAATTAAAATATGCCGCGTCATTTATTTGTGTTTTTGTAATTTTGATTAGTTTGGTCGACACTCCCAGCCTCACCTCCATTTACTCCATTTCCCTTTCGCACATACCTTGTGTCTTGGAAGAGCGAGACGATCGGTGAGACTATCGGTGGCAAATCATACCGCAATGTGGCCAACATGCAGGCAAAAAGAAAAGGAGAAATTGAACTAGTGGCCTATCCGCAAACCCCAACAACAAACTACAGTTTTATGTGACGGTGTCTTCGTATGCCTAACAATAAGGAATAGCGTCCCCGGCAGCCTCCAGCATCTCACACCACGTGGCGGTCAAGGTATCGTGCCCGTATTAATTTTTTCATACCGCAATACAGTCTACTAATTTTGAATCGCCCGCACAACCAAAATGAAATAAAAATTATTTATTCAAATGCACTAAAAATAAGTTGTTTTTAATTATAAAATAACAAAATAAAATGCCTTTTATTAACTTAATTAAATTAATGCAATCATTCGCAAAAACAATAAAAAAGTAGTAATAACAAACAAGATTTTAACATTCAAAATACGCCAATAAAAACAACCAGATCGCCGAGCCGGCTCTGAGATGTAGCTGTTTTTTCATAGGAGTATTTGGTATCCTATACAAATATGGCATTTATTTTAAATTATCTTAGATCTGCCAGTTCACGCTTAACCATTTTCCTCTCATTAACATACCTACGTGTGAGCAGATAAGAGCGGTTTAGGCCGCGCCTTCACGCTCTACGGCGCTATCTCTTAATGTGAATCGCATTCGTTTTTGTCCACCTTTTTATTACAATGAAAGTGCGTGATGTGTACGTTTGTAACAAAATCGTTACATTGTTAACAAAAAAAATGTGTTTGTAGTCGAGATCAACAGTTTAGTAGTCGGCAGAAGAAAGTAGGACTGATTCAGAAACCGGTAATGTTGCTTTGGTGTACCGCAAGGTGTGTATTGGGTCCGATTTTGTTGATAAAACATATAAACGACTTGACTTGTTCTGTTTCTGGTGAGTTTTATGGAAATTGAGTAGTGACGAATTGACAACAGATAAGAATACATTACTCAAGTGCCAAATATAGGAAGTTAAAAATTATATTATATTTACATAAACATTTTAAAAACAGTTTCTATAATCAAATTATTATTATTTTTGGAAATTACTTCTTTTTAAACCTACTGTAAGCACTATAAGGCTTGTGTTATGGATAATAGGGTAACAGATAGACATACATATATGATACATAGATATGTAATATTTATAGAAGTATATATAAAACCCATAACTCTGGTACAAAGGCTCGTATTCATCAAACAAACATTTGCCCCTTTCGGGACTCGAACTTACGACCATCGGAGGAAAGTAGTTATTTAAGATTAATATGTTACCATGTTCAAGTAAATAAGTATATCTTATCTAAATTAAAGGTGATACTAGTATTAGAATTTCACATTTGACTTTAGTTTCTGTCGATTCCTCCCACACAGGTCAGACATAGTATATTATTCACACCTGAACCTAAAATTCATACCTGAACGCTTTTCTCCTTCGACATGGCGTACCATAGTCGAAATCCGAGCATTTAGAGGCGATATATAGCATCGCGTGCTCTCTTTTTGGTTAGAGCGCCATAATTAATCTATACTGGCTCGGAGACTCCCTCATGGGAAATGCCGTCCATCTAGAAAACCATTACAGTAGCTTGCTACTCTCGGCTTGAGGTCCATCGCCACCTTAAAATCCGCTGACGCTGTGGCGGTCATCTGCGTCCAACAGCAATGAAATATTATAATAAAAGTTGACTTTACAAATTAATAAATAATTTCTATAGAAAAATACTTGAAAATCGACTCGGCTCGCAAGCGAGACTCGAACCCGCATCACTTGGATATCCCGTCAACTGCTCTCCTAATTTAACTGAGCCTTGTAAGCACCTGTGGAAATTTTCTAGTATTTTTATACGCTGTAGGCCAGCGTTGTTTCATCAATGAGAGGAATATCCTCTCGCATTTGAAATAAACGTCATCTCAAATGTTTGGACAAACGATTAAGATGAAGCAGACCTTTAATTTATGCTTTCCATTCAGCTCACAAGTTATTCTCAACCGATACTCAAACCCTTAACGTTTGGATGCCTAGCCTACTGTTCTCCCAATTTTTTTTCCAGTATTAAACAAGTTCTATAAGATACAATTATATTATATAAGATACAACACAAAACAAATTCATAAAGTAATGTTAATCAATTCTTTAATGACATACGTATTTAGGATTTAGCATTGTTTAATGTTACAACATGGTGGTATTAGTGCTGACGTTAGGAAAATACATTTTGCTGAAAAGACAAATGTAATAATTTTGTTTGTACCCAATTCTGTAAGGGATTCTCCAAGAAAACACTTCGCAGAAAATGTTATTATGGCCTTAATACCCCTCTATATTAAGAGCTTGCTAGAAATTTATGACAACAAAGATAGTTATCGTAAAAGGGTGGATATTCTCGAGTACAGCGTAAGAAATAGGGATAATACATGATGCTTCTGACTGAACCACTATATATTTATATTAGTGAAAGTTATTATGAATATATACTTTGTATGTTTTGTATAAATAAATACAATTTTTCCAACGTCTTATTAAGTCGATTTTATCATTCTATACAATCAATATTTGAATACGAATTAATCTATCCATTTGCTACGTAAAATTAGATCAACTTTGTGAAATATTAAAAATAAATAAATATTGTAAAATAAACTCAATTTGACATAATTTGAGCCACGAGTAAAAATGGTGATGTTTATTTTGCTTTTTTGCTCAATTTTCTAAGAGAAAGTGGAGATTTCCCTACGACCGTTCGACAACGTCGACTATTAAGATCGCGTTCGTGATTATTAACGATATGATAAGATCATTATTAGTCATCAAATCATCACCACCCTAATCGTCACTTTAATAAATCTATACGTACATAATCTATGGCTATATTTAAACGTAAATAAATCTATATATAAATAAAAATGAATACTTGTTTATTTGTTCCCCGTGCATTCCGAAACCATCCATCAGAGATTGTCATGAAACTTTGTTTAGTTATTGTATACTTGCCAGGTAACGTTTATATGTATAATCAGCAAAAAAGAGCATTGCAAAGCATGCCGGATGCAGTTAGTTTATTATTAAACTGAATTTTACGGAAAATACGATGGAATTTTCACGATTGGTCTTGATTGGTTCTTTTATTCACGTTTAAATGCCAAGTTTTGTTTGATTAGTGAATTGTTAAATTGTCACTGGTAAATTGTTAGAAGTAACTTAGAAATAATAAATGAAAATAAAACATTGTTTTTTTTAGACAAAATAACCGTGTCAGTGCGCGACCCTCGAACTCGCGACCCGGCATTGTATGTTAAGCGGCAACTGAGTCATTGCGGTTTCAGCTAAACGTCATAGAACACTAAAGCCAGTATACTAAAAAAATATAAATTAGTCAATTATACTCAATCTTTTATACAAGGTCTTCTTATGAAGGATAATTAGGGTCTCAATTCATGTATCTCGAATACATAATAAAAAGCATTTTAATTTTTATTTAAATAAATAATATTAAAATTTATCAATAGCTACTTACCTAAAAAAAGAAAATCGTTTGACAAATAAAAAAGAAAAACGTATTTAAAGTGCTTGGCTTTATCTTTTTATTACAAAAAACATAAATTATAATTATTATTTTATACTTAAACACTGAAATAGTATGCGTTTCGTATTTTTTTAAGACCAATGTAAAAGCCACATTACAAAAGGAACATAATAATGAAAATATGATGCTTGCCATAGACTTACATTTTTACCAATTTATACGTCTAACAACACAATAAAAAAAATTACCAAAAGATAAATGGACCCCGACCTTAATTTTTGTCCTAATGATGTGTTCCTGATATTCAGACATTTTGATGTTTATTATTAACTAGATGATCCGGCCACGCGTTGCTGTGTTATGAATAAAAAAAAAAGTTGGACCAAATTACACATAAATACGAACTTTCATCAATATCGGTTGAGTTGGTGAAGAGTTCACTGGGAACATACATTGTGACACTGGATTTTTAGATATTATTAACTTTTTTAAATTAGGGATGAGTGAGAGTATTATAAACGTAAGAGTGAACAAATATAATCAGAATGCTCCGAACTGCTAAGCTGTCAGGAGTTACACGTGTTAGTGTGAGTCAACCATAAAAGATAGACATATGCTGTCGCGGGATATTTTTAGACAATTTTATGTAGAATATTTCCGTCATACATGATTTCTATGTAACTTTAACCATTAAGACTGCACACGCGACGGAAGCTTAAAAAATAGAGTAACTTCTCCCGTTTTCCCATTTCCCTTCACTACTCTGCTCCTATTGATTGTAGCGTGATGAAAAGTATACTGCAACCTGCCCAGGAGTATGAAGAATAATTGTACCAAGTTTCGTTAAAATCCGTCGAGTACTTTTTGTTTCTATAAGGAACATACAGACAGACAGATAGACAAAAAAAAATTTTACTGATTGCATTTTTGGCATCAGTATCGATCACTCATCACCCCCTGATAGTTATTTTGAAAATATCTTTCATGTACAGAATTGACCTCTCTACAGATTTATTATAAGTATAGATTGTATTTAAAAAGAAAAAAATATTATATTACATGAAGTCGGATATGTGTAAATAATCAATACAATATGTATATTATATATTAAATAATTTTGCAATAGACTTAATAACATTTAAAGATGTAATGTCAGATATGAGATCTTATAATATGATAATTATTTAGGAGAAATAAACAACGGGTAGCTTATTACAGTTCAATCATTTATCTGCCTTATACTATTGATCAATTCGATTTAATAAAATTGAGCGTTTGGTTTATACGAATTCTTATTGGAGCCATAAGGTTTTATAGGGCCCAATAAATTCATTTTATAATTTAAATTGAATCTGAAGGAGCACTTTCTGAATTTATTAAATTTATCGAATCATATATGTATTAAGAATAAGAATATTTATTTGCTAATACCGTGTTACAATGAGACGGGGTGTTACATCAATTTTGTGAATCAACAGGATTCGCCATATCGTTGTAGGCATGCAAATGCGATACATAAAATTAAAAATTTTAATACATTTTTTTTTAAGTTACAATGCCACAAAATTAGAGAGAAAAGCAAGTCAATAATTAAATGACATGAATACAAATAAACCAATCATTATTTATCAATTAATCAGTGTTAAATAATAATAAAAAAAAACAAGTATTTCGATATTTTATAAATAAGAATTACACAATATCACTATTATTAATGTCATTACATTGATTTAAGACGAGAGCATGTTTTTGTCATCAAGAAACTGCTTTATAGAGTAGTAGTTGCATTCGACAAGCCAGCTGTATAGGGAATTTCTTAACCTATTCTTGCCTAGAGGTAAATCTCTTAAAGTTTTTGGTAGTTTGTTAAATATTTTAACAGCCATGCAATACACATTTTTACTATATAAGGTAAGATTACTTTTCGGAACGATTAGTTTATTATTTCTACAATTTCTCGCATTCGGGTTCCTTTGATAACGTGTCTCAAAGTATTCGGGAAAACGTTTAATAAAAAGGCATAGCTCTGCTATATACATGCATGGCAAGGTTAAAATTTTATGATGTTTAAATAATGGCTGGCATGATTCCCAACTTCTGATGCCACATAGTGCTCTAAGACAACGTTTTTGGGCTCTGAACGCTCGTTCAAAATCAACGCTATTTCCCCAGATTATTATGCCATAGCGAAACATTGAGGCGACATATCCGTGGTATGCTTCTAATGCAACGGTAAAAGAAGTTACTCTCCTGATTCTACCTAGGGCAAATACAAAATTCACTTTTTTGCATGTAGTGTCTATATGGTTTTTCCAAGATCAGTGCTCATCCACGGTAATTCCTAAAAAAGTTGTTGATTCTACCACTTCAATGTCAATATTATTATACTTAATGTCAAGTTTTATTTCATTTCTTTTAGAGGTTCTAAATTGTATAGCTTTAGTTTTATTAATGTTTATTTTTAAATTATTATTAATCATCCACTTAGAAATATTGTCTATAGTCTATTATTTCTAGATGTTGTCTCTTATTGTTATATAAATAGCTATATTTATATATTATATGTATGTACATATATATTTATATATATTATTTGTATATATTTATATGTTTATTTCTGTATATCATTTATTATTTAAACATTTATTTCACATGACTGCTTGTCTGCATTTAGTGACACCCACTTATACGATCAACCACACTTATTCTGGGTTGACTGGAAGAGATCTCTTTCAGAGATAAGTCCACCCTTGCAAACAATATTACCTACTTTTGTATATTATTTATCTTTTATGTGCAATAAAGAACATAATAATAAAGAAATCGTACTTCTCATGAAAAACTAGATAACTGAATCGATATTAGACATCACATACATTATTCTTGAACCTAAATAGCTGCAACACAGCCAATATAAAAAAATCTGTTTTCTAAATTAACCCGACCGGAGCTCAAACCCCGGAGTGCTTTTACTATAAAACTAGTATGTCAGCTACATAATTAGAGACACCAAAGACTGTAACAATTATACAAAAATGTTTTAAGCTATTCTTAGTAACGATCCCACTTATAGGTATACATAGCATGCTTAATCCTAAGGTCAAATAAATTTGCCTACATCTATGTTAAGGTACTATATAATATACGACTATATACATAACAATACATAAATACACCGACTAAAAAAAAGAGAAAAACGGAAGCACTATCAACTAAGCACAGATCATAGTGTTCTCAAACTTAACCAGGGTCATGAAATGTACGTCTTATCAAGTTATAAATAACAACTTAAATGTCATATTCCAGTCACCTATTAACTTAAAACAGGTCTCGAAACGTAGCCGATTTCATAAAGAAAGCAATAAAATAAATCCCAAAAATAGTCGCGGACTATTACATAGTCATATGTGATAAATAGCTTTGTTTACTTCGAGTAGAGCGACGACCTTCCGATTTAGAATCGTTATGAACTCGAAAGCAGAAACAACGTCAAAATAAACAATTTAAAAATTAATAATAATAAATAACAATTTATTGCACAAAGAAAAGATGTAGAAAGAGATAAGTACATCAAAGATTGTTATATCAAACCCAAAGTCTGTCACACTGAACCCTGACCCGGCTATAAGACAGGATTAGTGGAGCAGATTTATATAAATAACTAAAAATGAAAATTCGTTGTCAAATGTATAAATTTATTCTAATTACAAAATAAAAAAAATGTTGTATTCAACCTTAAAATATAACACAAAAAAGACATGAAATAAAAAAAAAAAATATGTATTTACAGTCGTAGAGTAATATACATGGGTCCCTTTCCTATTTTTGCTCTCTTAAAATAATCTTAACCTATCTATTTATATTCGCAAAAACTATTATACTAATATTAACTTATTTAGACATATACTTAAGTTTACGATAATATTGACTAAACTTATACGACGACCGACTCCCACGGAGAATATCAAAGTATCATACCTTAAGTTCCTCTATTTTAAACTAGGTATGTGAAGTAGAGAAAGATCTCGTTCAGAGTTTCAGGCAAACGACCACCTACTTGACCACACTCTCTTCTCGTTATCTGAACCGCTGAACAAAGAAAAGCCCGCTTCCACCACTCCTGTAGTAAAGAACATGTATTGTTTACATAAGATGCCGAAGAAATAGAAGGAATCCTAAGTAACAATAAATAAATTATGTAAGTTCTGCTTACATACCCTTATAAAATATAATTATCCTGCTCGACAACCACGTACATAATAAAACCCCTCGAACACCTTGCCAAATAAGTAATGGAGTTATTGGGTGATTATATTTCTATGTCGTAGCTGAAATATCAAAGAAAATGTTTTCAATTGCCTAATACACTATTACATAATGCTTAATATATATAACACACAAGTTATTACAGATAGTAAGTTTGCTGTAATTGTTCAAAAAACTACTTACCAATGCAATTTACGAAGTAGATATAAATATTATGTAGTAAATTAGCAAAACAATTCAATAATATTCAGTACTGACATAACAGCATTTCATTCAGCACAATATTGAATAAAATATTTCAAAAAATTGTTAAAACAAACTCCAGTTCAAAACCTGGAGCCGAAATAATCTTTTCGCTCCATCAATTTTTCAGTCAGCCTTAGTGCGCATGCGCGCTAGAATTCGCGCATGCTCCGTAAACCTATTTACCACCACTGGGAGTATGTATTTGCCGCGCTTTCGCATCGAAGATATCAGTTAACATTCACAGTTAATAAATACAATAGAATTTAAGCAATAATCAATGACATTATAAAATATATTATTATATAACTATTTGTATCATAATATTAACAAATAAATATGATAAATTAATCTGCCTTATAAAATAAAATATTTAGGTACTGTATAAGATAATTTATTTGAATTCTATAAATAAGATAGGTACTTTATAATTTGAAATAAATATTATTAAATGTTTATATAACAGAAGTACTTAGCAAAATAAAAGAAATAAATGCAATGTTACAAGTCCTACCTGAGGGCTCGGACTTAAGTCTTATAGAAATACTAGTGGACCCGACAGACGTTGTCCTGCCTGTTATATTTGCAGTATAGATAAATAACCTAGATACCGTCTGCAGCGCCATCTGCCGGGCTGATTTGTGAATCTAAACCATTCTCAGATCCCCTTGAACACACACAAAAAAAATCATTCAAATCGGTCCAACCGTTTAGGAGGAGTTCAGTGACATACACACTCACAGAAGAATTATATATATAAAGATAGCATTGTGAATGCAAAAAAAAATCTTACAATTAATAAATAAAGGACCCACAAAAACGTTTAAAAAAGATAAAACGTATTTTAATTCAATAATAATAACAATGCTTCAATCGAACGATAATAGCTACGCCATCGTAAGTACTACGTTGGAAGACCTTGAATCCAAAAGAAGCCACAACAAATTCGGTGAAAGCCGTTTGATTATTTATTATGAAGTTTTATAATTTTAAATAAATATTCTTGTACTACAAACACGTGGAATAAGAGGGAAGTTAAATATAGTGGACAACACCACGTCATACAAAGAATAATGTATTAACATATTTAGTGGGTACTTACGACTTTCGTTCGAGTGATAAATTTTATCTATGCTTTAAATCAAAATCAAATTCATTTATTTATGTCGACCAACGAGGATCATTACATTACATTAAATAGATATTATTATTAATAATAATCAATGACTTCCTTGATCGAGAGGTTAGCATATTGGTTTTCATGGTAATGCCACTCCGAAGTCCCGGGTTCGATTTCCGATCGGGTCAATGTGAAAAGCGATAGTTTCTATTTTGGCTCAGATATATTTATATATAAAAAACATATTTGATGGCTGCTTGGTACAATGGTAGCGATCCTACCTTCTCCGCTAAAGGTCTCGAATTCTAATCCTGGTTTAGGCATATATTTATGTACACAGGCATTTGTAGCTGAGTCATGGTCTTCTTTAACCTTATATATGAATTCAATGCATTATTTAGTCTGTTCTACCTATATCCAAAACTGCCTTTTCTCGTAGATCCTTCAGATTTATGGGCACCTATTTCTATGCTAAAGTATTCAAAATTAACAATAACATCCTCAACATGACTAGAACAGGCTGCAGAGTAACAGAGTAAATGGATACAAGCGAAGAGTTATAATGAAACAGAAACCCTACTATAAATTGTGATGTAATACTACAGCGGGCTTGACATGATGATTTCATGAAACAAATGATAATGTGCTGAGGATTCTTAGTACTTTCACATATATTGGACTTTGTATGTATGTATATAGGGATATGTATGTATATAAAGATAAATACATTAATAAATAGATCATTACAACACACACAAACACACACAACAATTCACAAGCACATAAATACATGCTTAGTTCAAATAGAAATACTGGTCTTCACGACACAGGTAATTCTAGTGTGAAGTCCAGTGATACAGTTCGCAATTAAATATTACTGTTTTGATAATACTCAATGGCCCTTTGATTGTAACATTAACTTATTTATGTACTGTGTTGTAAATTAAACTAAATTAAATAATTTTTATTTTTATTTTATTTATAGTACTGTTTAGTTCGTGATCAAATAATTACTGTTATCCACAAGTTATTATTTTTATGTAGCGTAAACAGTATTCCGTTTGACGTTGATTCTATTATTATGACAACAACTATAAATTATTACTAATGAAAAACAACGTTTAGTTCAGTATTCGCGATAAACATACTGATATGAATGTATTTTTACATCCGCGAATCGCTCACTACATATTGAGATTAGTAAATGGGACGTTTTTACCGCGTACTTATCAAGTTCTTATAGCTGCTTTACAATTTCTACTTTTCCAGAACATTAAATGTTTATAATTTTAAAAGTATATATCATTAAATAGGAGAAATTTACTTGTAAATAAAATAGACCTTGAAACTTGGGTCAGTTTTTTTATAGTGATTCGGTAAGCGCTTGATCACTATTTCGCCTGTCGGTAAGCGACGATGCGATCTAGGATGTGACTAGCGTAGAAGATTACCTATTCACTCGTGACTTGAAGACCCCTAAATTGTATTTGTCAGGAAACACAGACTCAGGCAAAGAGTTCCACTCCATAGCGGTACGTATCACAAAATTGGAATCAAAACGCTTAGTGCGACTCTTTGGTTTATCAACCATATAATAGTGGTATAGAGAACCAGACTTACTAATAGTAAGTCTGGTTCTCTGATGAAAAAATTGGGATGGAGGAACAAGGCTCTATCCGAAGAATCTATATCTTTAGTAGTTTAAAACTGACATAACTCCCAAGGCAGCTACCGTTCACGAGCGTGATCCCAAACGTTACAGAAAACTAGAATATTATTAATATTTTTATTGTTTTCTTCCTTACACCTTTCAGGCTTCAATTTACAATGTACTTACAACACCACATCTCCAATAATGTCTTATTAATTTTTAATTATTATTTTTGAAATGAAAACTTTTTAGCATCGTTGTGATTTGAAAGTCGATGAAACGAAAAAGCGACAGTAAGAAGAGACAGACACATAAATTCATAAGATTTAACGGAGGATAAAATGAGATAGGAAGCATTATGTACGTATGTTAATACGTGTTTGTGTGCGCATGCGCAGTACAAAGCTTGAGAGGAGGCATCACAAGAACCGTGGTATTTTGTATAGGTGTACGTATTATTTTTGAAGTTTCACTTCTACCACGTGTGTTCATTTATTATTATTTAGTATTTAGATGGTTTTGCGATATTATTAATGTTATATCATACAGTATTAATATTTATAAATTGATTTGTATCGATTTTCATCTATAGAATAAAGGTGAAGATTTATTGTTTTTTTTTTATGATTATGACGGTTTAACAACGCAATAAGATAAAAACAGAAATATTTACCTAAAAATAAACTCATGCTAGTTTATCAATTTTTTATAACTTACTGCTTTAATTTGTTCTTCATCATCCCATTTATCATTTAAGAGTATATAACATTTGATAGGTGAAATTGTCTTGTAAATAAAATTAACCTTGAAACCTCGTTGAGCATATCTGTTCCGTAAATATGTTGTTCGCGAGCATAGCTCAAAATAGTACATTATAACATTAGCAAAAATTTTTTTTCTCTAAAAAGACAACCTTGATTCCATTTCCTTTAGAGCTTGAATACGACAGAATAGGGGAACTTTTCGTAACGCATAATTTAAATTTTTACAGTCACCTGGCCATACGCGTAGCTAGGTAACCAAAGGCCCTGGTTAAAAAATCTAGGACTCTAATTAAATTGTTTAAGTTTTATCAAATCACAACAGAAATATATTTAAATACTTTAAAGGTATAAAGTTTTTTATAGCAATGCATGGTACAGCAAATCTATTTACTACATGTGCATAAATCTGAAGTAATTTACATTTGAAATAATTTGTTTCAAATTTGTTTATAGTGTATAGACAGGCACTTGACCACTATTTCGCCTGACGGTAAGCGACGATGCTATGGATGTGACGCGATTGCCTAGAAGATACCTATTCACTTGTGACTTGAACACCCCTTAATTGTATTTGTCAATAAACACAGACTCAGACAAAGAGTTCGATTCCTTAGGGGTACGTATAACAAATTTGGAATCAAACGTTTAGTGCGACTTTTTGGTAAATCAACCATATAATGGCACCTATTTGTAAGTCTGGTTGTCCGATGAAAAAAAAATGGAGACGGCTGAACAAGGCTGTGCAATTCTGCTGTACACTTTCCGCATTATTAAGCAATAAACGAAGACAATCAAATGTTTTTGCACGTATATATCATAGTTACCAATATGCCAAATTTTAGAAAGAAAATTATTCCAAGGTTGCAAGGAATTTAGACAAAAAACTGTCAATGGCCACGGCAATGGCCACGGCAATGGCCTACGGCCCCTCTTATAATATATAGGTAGTTATTTTAACATTTTTTAATTTTAAATTGTATGTGAACTTTTATTCTATATGTGTATATTTCTGATATTGACATTAAATTTGATTGTGTATCATTTAAATTAATTTTGTTTTTTTTATTTTAATTGTATCTATGGATTTTCAGTATTCGAAATAAATGATATAATAATAATGAAATTGAACTTTGATAAAGTAAGTTTTGATGATTTCTTGATATCATAAAATGTCTTCATCGTCAGGTATGATGAAGTGCTTAGTTGATTGGATTGATGCCAAGCAGCTGCCAACCACATCGCCACGTGTACCATCACACGTGAAGCTCTGAACGGCATCAGCAGAAGTAATTATTAATTGATGCATATTGATGATCAGAATATCCAAGTCAAACTACTAAAGAGACAACAGATTTTACAGATGGTAGTAGCGACACTTTCATTCATGTTAAAGATTTTTGGAATATTCAGTTCTTGCACTTCCGCGCAAATTACACATTTAAATAAAATACCTTGTTTGCCGATTATGCGCATAATTTATTTTACATGTAATCCTGACGTTTCGACTCCTTTACAGGAGCCGTGATCACAGGATAACGGATGATTAATATGTGTGCATGATGTGTGATATGATATGACATGTTTGTATGCGTGTCTTTGTGTATCTGATTTAAAACAATTAATTCAAATTCCACATCATTTCTATTTGTTTAGAAACGCTCGACAATTTTTATTTCATCCTTCAAAATTAATGAATGAAAGACAAAAAAATTATTTAGTAGGTAGTCTTACATAAAATACTGGACAAAATTATATTTTTTAACAAAAAAAGATTAAAATAAAAACCTAGAGCTTAATAACCATTACTTAAGAACCAAAGGTTCTGTTCAGTAAAAGCAGTGACAATGCAAGTCACCACTTCACTGGCATATTTAACTAAAATAATAAATATATTTTCTTATTTTGTGCTATTTAGTGTATGAGCATAGTTCAAAACCATATTAGGAACAAGAAACAAAAATAAGATATTTTGCAAAAAAGTATGTGACAATATTACCCCTCTCTTTTATTTTTCTTTGTATTTTATGTTAGAATAAAAAAAGTAAGAAAATTGTTAGTAACAAAATTGGACTCTGTATTGTCTGTAATGAGAGTTTTATTTATTGTTACCAGCTTAAATGTTCATATTATGAAGTTTAATATTTCATATTGAAATAGCTCTGTTCAGCCGTTTCATCAGTCTTTTGGACAGCTATCTTTTTATTCCTCTCATAAAGTGTCGTAGCGTTATGTCAAATATTCCTTAAGAATCAAGATTGAAATTCAAAAAGAATTTTCAAATTCCGACCGAGAGTTCCGGAGATTTGATCAGATTCGAACCCTTCAATTTAATTATATAAGTAAAGATATAATTATTACGCAAGAAATTTCACTTTTTGTGGCATGATAAATAAAATTTGATATTAAATAGCTTCTTGAACTTAGTTATCTATAAAAATTCCATATGTTTGACCGCCATGAACTCCGAAACTAATTAACCGATTTGATGTTTTTTTTTACATTTTGCTGGATCTTCTCCCACTTAGGACATAGGATAGGTTTCATTTTAATTTTAAACACAGTAACGCGTGGCCGGATCAGCTAGTTATCCTATAAATTTATTGTTCTGGTGATTTGTATTATTCAACTCTGAGGGCTAAGAGGCGTGTTTGTTTATCTTTAATATATATAAATTACGTTCACATTTTTTTTCCGCGATGGCCTCCTAAACAACTTAACCGACTTTGATCAAACTTCGTAACTATCTGTTATTTGATCTAACTTTAAAGATAGGATAGGTTTTATTTTAATTTATAACACAGCAACGCGTGGCTGGGTCAGCTAATATATTACAGAAATATAGAATTATGCATGCAAAAAATAAATTAAAACACAACCCTTATAAGAAACAAAATCTTATTAGTGTCTGTTATTTCTGCAAATCTATATACATTCGTCTTATATCCTTATAAAAAATATGATCAATTCGCAGAAAATATATTTTATATAACTTTTCTATCCATTCCTGAATTAATGTTTCTGTTTCTTAAAATAAGTTAAAAAATGTAAATATTATTTTCTTTTTGTTTGTTAATATTTCTATCAGGGATATAGAAAAAGACATGAAGTATCATCTAGATTAAATAATTATTATTTTAATATTCATTGGACCACTTGGTGCAACAATAGCGAACCTGCCTTTCGCATGGTCCAAGGTTTGAGTTTAGGAATGGGTAGATGTTTGTGTGATGAATACCAGTATTTGTATCTATAAATATTTCTTATCTGTATATCATATATGTATGTCTATCCGTTACCCTAGTATCTATAACACGAGCTTTACAGTGCTTACTTTGGGCTAGGCTAATTGCTGTAAAGGGAAGAAATAATATAACAGAGTATTTTACTGAAAATTTTGATACACATCCCATGGTTAATTTTATGGAAGCACTTAGTTTTTGCTACAATATTCAGAACAAGCTTGTTCACATTCTTTAACTATCTTTGTATAACATCTGCCTCTACCAAAATATAATTTAGACCGCTATTGTAATAGGCAAGCTCATTAATTGTACCAACCCGTCATGAATATTCACTTAAATATCGGTGGATCCTAAATGTATAATTAAATATAATTAAAACATTAAGTTGTTCAAAGTATATGTTATAATATTGAGTTATTAACGGCAACGAAGAGTGGGTGGACGCCAATGAATGGATAAGCTAATTTAAGTAGCTGTTTACTTTTATACCTAAGACGGTTTGAATTACCGGGTTCTGGATAATCCAGGGTATGGCTTCCAGTTAATGGTATCATAGGCATTAGGAGTGGGTGGTTAAACCAGTGAACAATGATCGCTTTTTGATAAAACGTGAGAATAACATGCTCACTAGAAATGGCTCACCAGTAAATTAGTTTTTTTTATCATTAATATAAATAAATATTTTGTACACACCTAGCTCAAAGTAAGTACTGTAAGGCTTGTGTCATGGATACTAGGGTAACAGATAGACATACATATGTAATATTCATAGAAATATATGTAAACACCCATGATTTTAACAATGTAGTCTTTTAAGTTAACAATAGAAAACTAGTATATTCTACACTATTCGTCTTCGCAGTCTTCGCCGCTCATCTCAGGTTTTTGTCATAGTGCATTCGTTGTTTTGATGTGAAACCTTCTTAGCATCGTTGTGATTTGAAAGTCGATGAAACGAAAAGGCGACAGTAAAAAGAGAGACATAAATTCGTAAGATTTAACGTGGGAGAAGATGAAATAGGAAGCATTATTTACGTGTTTGTGTGCGCATGCGTAGTATAAAGCTTGAGAGAAAACATCCCAACAACCGTGGTATTTTGAATACGTGTACGTGTTATTTTTGAAGGTTTCACTTTGACCACGTGTGAATTGTACACATGCTTCGCTATTGATCCTAAACAAGCCCGGTGGCAAAAACAGGATCCATGATGGAGCGTGCTAACCCAGAAGGTGCCTATTCACCCTGGCTTTTAAACGGACGGGGTATAAGTACTCGAAAATACAGACGCAAGGAGGGAGTTCCACTCCTTAGCTGTGCGTATTTTAGAGGATGTTGAGAAGCTCTTGGTGCGACAGGTAGAAATAACAACCAAGAACGGGTGGTAGTCCGCAGTGCTTATGGGTGTGATGGAAAAAGGAGATAACATTCATGCGAAATAAGTCGTAACATAAACAACGTTATTTGTTATTAACGGTTAATAAAATTATTAGCAGACAATAAATTGTTAAAAATATTAACTTAACGTTGTCTTGCAAGGTTCGCTACTACACAAGGTGTTATGTGTCCAAGTAAGTTTTTTAAAAAAAAATGCTATAATTGCTATACCAAACCTTTTCCTATTCTTTCGTTTAATTTAATGCGAGATAAAGACGGATTTATATCCATATAAATACCGAGGCATCGTCTTCAAGTGAGTGGTCGATAATAAAATAAGTGTTATGTCAAAAGATTTACATAAAACACTCGTGTAATATTACGATGAATACCTTTTAACTATACAGCAGAGCTCAAAATCAAGCATCAATTTAAATCTTATAGGCTAAATAACTTGACATTAGAAATGAGTTTCTATTTTGATCATGGTAAGGTTGTAAATTGATTGTACGTAGGTGCGTTTGCGTTCACTAAATTTCATTGAGTGAATTTGTGTCAAGGTCCCGAGTGAATGAACCTCGTATGGGTGCATTATATATGCAAATCGTTTCGTTTGTGATTTACTGTTGCTTAGTGCCTTTAACGTGTTTATAATTGATTGCGTATATTAATTGCATTCTCAGATACGTTGTTATATATTGACTTGTAATAATACTTTTTTGAGTTTACTCCTTTAGCATTGATTTTCATATAAGGTGCCCAGTATGAAAAAAATATGATGTTGAAGAAGAAAAATTTCACTTTTATTTTGAAATTTTGTTATTTTCTGTGGCTGTTCAAAGACAATTGTTCTTAAGTAGTAAACACGTACTATTTTTGAATGGGTACGCTATTTATCCTAATTAAGTACGGGGGCAAGACAGGACTTACGATGGAGCGAGCAAACCCAGAATTGTGCTTATTCATTTCGGCTTTGAAAACGGACTTGTTATAAAATCAATTTGTAAAGCTGTTGTTTTGAATATAACGTACAGTCTTTAATTCCCTCTGTGGCTGTTCAAAGACAATCGTTCTTAAGGAGTAAACACGTTTATTTTTATTTTGGGTGGGTTCGCTCTTTATTCTAATCAAGAACGGGGGCAAGACAGGACTTACGATGGAGCAAGCTAACCCAGAAATGTGCCTTTTAATTCTGGCTTTGAAAACGGATGGGTTATCAAAGAAATTTGTAAAGCTGTTCTTTTTAATATATCGTATAGTCTTTTTGTTAATTCCCTGTCCTAATAGTCGTACCCTACTTATTTTTATCATGGAAGTAATTACTGACTAAGTATTGAGTGTTAGGTGTTTTGTTTTATTTCTTAAACTGAATTGAGTAAACTTAATAATAACTTAACAATATGATTACAATGACCTCCATGGTCGAGTGGTTTACCTGTTTCCATGGTAACGCCACTCCGAGGCCCAGGGTTCAATCCCCGGCCAGGTAAATGTAAAAAAAGGACTTTTTATATATTGGCTCGCGTCTGGTTGTTGTAGTACCGTAGTTGTTTCTGAATTCCATAACACAAGTGCTTTAGCTACTTAACTTGGGTTTATAACAATAACCTTGATATTATCTAATATGCATATTCATAAAAACTCGCCTTTTTGCCTCAGGGGAAGGAAGATATCACAGATTTCCACTTACCACGACTCATCAGACTTTTTGTATAAGCTCATCCGTTAAGGTACTTTTGACCCGACCTTTTTTCAAGATATCCTCTTTTTGGACCATGAAAGTTCGCCTTGGTCTCCCGTTACCGACTTAAACGAAGACGGCAAAATAAAAAAGTCATTCCAAATAGCCCCATTGTTGGACAAAGGATTTCTTTATGGATGAACGGACCAAAACAAAAGTTATGCCCAATACAAATTTGTGGCTAATGACAGCTGATTTAGCTGCTTGATGTTACCAATCTTCAGTCACCAATCCAACGATAAGCCTTTGCGAAAATTGTTACAGAATAACAAGCACCAACCACTGCACCGTCGAGTCGCCTTCATATCAACAATAAGAAGAAAACTTTATTTTTTTGAACTTTAAACACTTAGATGAAAAGATGGCGCTGCCATCGGCTTAAAAAATTAATACATACTTAGAGAATTCGACGAGTAAAAAATAAATGTTTAGAGTAGGTACTTGCCTGAATAACAGGGGTATGGCAGTCTTGTAATAATTTGTTAAAAATAAGAAAATATTTATAAATATATAAATTTGATTTAAAATCTGATTGATAACCAATGTAATCGATCATAGTACAATTTCTTATTTTAATATAATAATAACTTATTCATAAAAATTACATTTTCGTTAAAAAATTACGAGGGCAAGCTACGTGGCCTAAAACTGATTAAAAGCAAGCTACAAATGGCTAAGTTAGTAAAGAAAAGAACATCTAACAAACTTAAAAATAGCACTTATCACAAAGGGTTACGGTCGTATTTAGGTCACTGTGTCCAGTTTGATGTATTATAGTTAGTGCGAGTTTGCGCACGCTCTGCCAAGATCTATTATTGGTTTGATACGATTACTCGAGTCAGTGGTTGTGTGTGATCGATCACGAAATCGATGTTAAACCTTTAAGATACTGTTACATGTTTATCCTTCGATACCTTTATTAAAAAAACTAGCTTTTACCCGCGGCTCGCGTTAACGTAGACTACCGTATAAAAGTCATATTTCTATCCCTCTGGAACAGTACTTTTTTGTGGGTAAAAGGTATGTAACCCTATGTATGTTTCTGTACCCCTGGCAAAGTGTATGCAAAAGTTCATGATGATTGGCTGAGTAGTTCAAGACAATCTGTACGACTGCAATAAACTTATTGGATTGAATTGAGTGGAACTCCCTCCCTGCGTCTATATTTCCGAGAACTTATAACTCGTCCATTTTCAAAGCTTAGGTGAATAGGCATCTTCTGGGTTAGCTCGCTTCATCGTGGATCTTGTCTTGACCCCCGGGCTTGATTGGGATCAAGAGCGAACCCATTCTAAATAAAAAAAAAGCTTATACAAGACCGGTGTGTGCTATGCCTTGCATTGACTCAAATAAAACGACCAAATTTGGGAGACGAATCGACTGAATGTATTTTTAAGTCAAGGGGATTATATCTAACACAACCAAACTACTTAACAAAAACAGTTTGGCGACATTATTTAAGTAAATCTATAGAAGTGAATTTGGATATATATGACAAAAAATACATTAATATTAAGATAATCACATATTATGTTATATTATCTAATATAACGATATGACTAATATAACATTTTAATAGTATTATCATTATCATACAAATATTAAACGTATTTTTTATTTATTTGGCTTTTTGACAGTATGTTTATCATTAAGAAAATACAAATGACACATTAATTATAAAAACCGGCCAAGTGCGAGTCGAACTCGCGCACGAAGGGTTCCGTAGAAACTTTTAGTTAAGTAAAAAAAATCACGTTTGTTGTATGGGAGCCCTCCTTAAATATTGATATAATTTTAATTTTATTATTATTTATTAAAATAAAAGTACAACTGAGTATTTTGTGAATATTTCAAGTGCCTACCTGTTGCCATTATTGATATCGAGCAAAAAACTGCAAAAAACTCGCGTTTGTTGTATGGGAGCCCCCCTTACATATTTATTTTATTTTGTTTTTAGTATTTGTTGTTATAGCGGCAATAAAAATACATAATTTGTGAAAATTTCAACTGTCTAAATATCGCGGTTCTTGAGATTCAGCCTGGTGACAGATAGACGGACGGACAGACAGCGAAGTCCTCGTAATAGGGTCCCGTTTTTACCCTTTGGGTACGGAACCCTAAAAAGCACCACATACAGTAAAAATTGCATAAAGTATTTAATGAACCAAATGATAATATTATAACTTCATTATTACAAATTTCAATGAAACTTTAAACCGTTTTAATATATTTTTAATAATTAGTATCATTATTATCTAAGATAATATTATTAACATTAAAAAAAATATTATACTATTAAAAGGTATTAATCCAAAATAAGTAACTTTAACTTAACATTTACACTCACACCTCTGTTTGGAAATTACGCCTTTATTAATATAACACAATACAATACAATCAATCCTGAATAAAAAAAGAGATTACTCTTTTTTGTAAATAATTTCATCAAGATAGTTTAACAATTTTAGCGTCAAACTAATGTTAGTTTAAGATACGTTTAAATGTTACAATAAGATAACCAAAATTCGACCGAGTTGGTAAGGTTATCATCTATGACCGACTATAGAACATGAAAGATAATTATATTACTCATCTACATGGACCCTCATTTACCTTAACTTCGATAAAAAAACATTATTTATTTTGAAATTAAACTGAATCATTGGATAAAACTTAGTGGTACTCGTTGGCTCTCCTTAAAATAATATGAACAAATAAGTAAAACCAAAAAAGCCAAAAAAAAGACACAACTGGAAGTCACCTCCTTTTTTTGGCGAAAGCCTTCCCAAAAAAGCAGGGGAGGTTGCCTTAATCTCCACTCTTGACGGGCGGGTTGGAGATCACAGTAAGGGCAATGCATCAAATATTCAAATTCGAAGAGCAGCGCGATCCGTGGCACGGCTCTCCAAGTGAGCTAGTCACTCACGAAAGGCTGAGGCCAATTCTGGGGGTGCGCCATCGTGCTGATTGGTGCTCGGACGAGAGGACCCGATGGACACCCTTGTGTGCTCGGGCGTGATGTGGGGCTCTGAAACATCTCATTTGGGTCACAAACAGCATCTCGATCTGCTTCCGTCCTTCGTCACGTTCCCTCTCAACAGTATTAGTCAGGTGCGTCACATCTTAAATGGCATCGTGGATTATCATCAGGCGTCACAGCAGTCAATCACGATTAATAAAAAGGTGTACGGTGATTACCTGCTTCGTACTATCATTTGTATCATTTGTCGTAAAGCGACACCCTAAAGTGTGAAGGTTTGGGTTTGGAAGGTTTGACATCATAGGTCATGAAGTATCCACGGCATTGAGTACATGACGTAAAATTACCTTTCCTTTCTTTTAGTAGCATCGCTAATTTAATTATGTTTAGTGGACCTTGTATGATATACAAAAAAAACCGGAAAAGCCTAATTGAAGATTGAAAATAATATTAAAAAAGCGTTAGCAGCAAGTGGCCCTCAGCTGGGGACCTATCCTCAATTGTCTCAATTGACAAACTGATACTTTTTAAGTACCTACACTGTCTGCTAGATATGTATCGATAGCTAAGCTTAGCTAAAGTACTACTTAAACCTTCCCAAAAAGTTACGATAAAGTAACTTAAATATTATCACTTGAATAAATCTATAATCTAAGAACACAAACTTGTTGTTTGTGTGTTTGTCTGTCCGCTCTTTTTCCCGCTCTTTTCCCATTGTATACGCGTTACCATAGCAATGCGTTACCGGGTCAGCTAGTTATTAGAAAAAAAACGACTCGGCTCACAAGTGTATACAAGAGAATGTTCCTCTCATTGATGAAACAATGCTGGCTTACAAGGAAGGTACTAGAAAATTTTGACGGGTGTTAACAAGGCTTAATAGTTCGATTGGGAGAGCATTGTACCAGACTTCCAAAGGTTACGGGTTCGATTCTCGAAATTCATTTATGAGCCAAGTCGACTCTTTCTAGTATTTTTTCTGTTAAAATAATAGATCTTATAAGGTAGCATTGATGCAAAAAATATATAAAATTATAAATAAATAGGTGTTCGATGAATTAAGAATAGTATATAATTGCTATTTATTGCCAAACTGTGTAGAGTTTACAGATTAAAATGAAGTAAGTAACAACCATGTATCCATAATGGGCAAGCAATGTGCAAGTTTCTTAACAATATTTTTTTTATTTTTTATGTATGTCAGGATCGTGATCAAGGGAAATCTGTGATCTCTGTCTACCCCTGCAGAAAATAGGCTTGATTTTATGTATGTAATAAATCTCTTTTTGCACATACTTTGTTAACTACTTTACTAAATTTATATCTCAAATAGATTTTTTATAAAACCTTGGTATAAATAACATTAGGTTTTGTAAACAAAATATTCATGTGTCTTTAAAATACATGATTAATAAGCCACTGTTTTAAATCACTTTTAAATAGAGGCAGATAAAGAAATTTTATATCTGAAGGTAAATAAAATACTTCTCAAATAGTGACTTTCGACAGTTGTAATGATAGTAGTGGTGAGGGTAAACCGATCATTATAGTAAGAAAATAAACAGCATTGGTTCGTTTTTCTAATTTATTCGACTTTTCCTTTTTTCCCCTGAATTAGTCTTCGTCGAATATTTTTACAAATATCTAATAATCAATTAAGGAGAAAATAGCTATAAGAAATGTATTGTTTTAGCATTCCCATTACCAAATTTCTATAACTCTATATAAAATTGATGGAATGATACTATCTCATAGTACGTAGAAGTTAATATGCGCTTGTTAATTTTGACTCATCTAACAGCGCTTCGGTAGCTCAGCAGTCAGACCAGTAGTCCGGATAGCGAAAGGTCGTGGGTTCGAATTCCATCTGCGGACTCGGAGAAGTGTTTGTTTTTTTAGGTGTATTTAATATTATAATTTCTATAAATTTGCTTTAAATTTAATACTACTTAGTATTGAACGCAATTTATTATACTGTAGTATGAACATAAGAAGGTAATAGTGTAATAAGGTAAAAGAGATTTCATATACCACCAAAGGGATTGCAAGTTGATACTTAAGTTAGCAGTTTTAAGTAAAAAAAACTGTGTGCGTCAGCTCCATCGCACGACTGTAGTTTACTCCTTCAGAACGATTATCTTTGATAAGGCACAGAAAATAATGAAGGGTTATGGGTGTTTTTATCTTTAAAAGATGGTAATTAATTGAATAAGAAAACTTTTATTCTTCAACTGCACAGCAAGAACACGATGTACCTCAGAACAAAGATAAGGAGCAGTCATAGACAATTCTGTCACCTGGTTAAACTTTTTAAAAGCTTATTTAATTCAACAAATAATAACACAAAGCTTATTTATAAAAGTGAAAGGTGCGCACGATAGGATGCGCACAAAAACCGTAACACTGTCATTCGATCACTAAGTTTTACTCTTCATATTTTTTTTCATATCGGGCGCCTTATATAATAATAATAATTCTTACATTCACACCAATTAGCCTAGCCCAAAGTAAGCACTGTAAGACTTGTGTTATGGATACTAGGGTAATGGACAGACCTATATGATACATAGATATATTTATAGAATTATTTATAAAAATACCCATGACACAGTTACACATGCTCATATTCATCATACAAACATCTGCTCCATCCGGGATTCGAGCCCAGGACCAAGGTGCGAAATGCAGGATCGATACTGTTGCACCAAACGGTCGTCAAATAGTCAAATATGAAAGTAAATTCTTAAGGAGTAAACTTGAAAAAGTTTATCTTGATTTTATAACATTCTATTATAGTTTCAACATAGCATACTAGCTTTCTAAATAGACGATTAGGGTTACTCCTACTTAATTGTAAGATTTTATTTTTAGACGCGGAACCCACAAATTGTATTACCACACGCGCGGCCAATTACGGCAACGAACTGAACGACGTGTGAATTCAGAAGTTACATATAGTATGTACACTATACATATATATGTAAGAAATTATTAAACCACATCAAATAAATTGTTCTGAACCCAAGTAGCTAAAACACTTATGTTATGGATTCAGAAACTACGACGGTTCCACAACACCAAAAACCATAATACAATATAACATGAAATATTCATTCACACCAAACCCTAGCCCAAAATAAACATTGTAAGGCTTGTGTTATGGATAATAGGATAGCGATACATAGATATTAAAGATTTATAATAATATATATAAATACCCATGGCTTAGGTACAAATGCTCGTATTCATCACGCGAAAATCTGTTCGCGTTGATAATATTCTAAACATGTTAGTTTCGAATCCTCTACTAATGAGGTTTCAACCCATCTTCGCGAATTTCATCAACATACAATCATTTTCTAGATTTGTTTCTTAAACTCACAAATTTTACGAAAATACAAACTTGTATCGCCTACTGCGTAGTTAGCAACCAAATAATCTACTCAACAATGTGATATTAGATTCTAAATCCAACGAGACGGGAAATATCTCTTATGCCTGTATTGCAATTAAACTTTAGTGCAACAGAAATGCATTTTTTCAGATTTCCCATACATCACTCTATTTGTTAAAGACTACGAACAAAAGCGGCGATCAAAACCAGCATGTGATGTGGTACATATACAAGTTTGTGTGGTTTCTTAAGCTGTATCTGTTGGTTTGGTAGCTCGTTCGAGAGCAAATCCAGCGTATAGCCTGACTGTGGTAAACAAAACGATTAAGGATCGTGCTTCAATTGGTACAGATCTGTTTTCCAACAACGCTTCTGTGTCGCTCCGTGTCGAGGTAAATCAACCTATTTAGAAACACTATAAGTCTGTTTATCGAAGATTGTGCACATGAATATTTTAGATGATGTTGCCAAGTCTGTAGAGAAGTTTAATTTAGTTTGCAGATGTGTATTGAGAATAATACTCCTTCAAACAAATTCTTCTTTTTGGAGATTTTATAGTAAAACTGGATTTCGTGTTACCTTTAATTGACAATATTTACCTGCGTTATTTATAGATAGGTAAAACACACCACCAATTCGCATTAGTACAAATGTAAAAAATTCTTACATTCACACCAATTAGGCTCGCCCAAAGTAAGCACTGTAAGGCTTGTGTTATAGATATTAAAGTAATGGATAGACATACATACAAGATACATAGATATGCAATATTAATAGAAATATATATAAACACCCATGTCTCAGGTACAAATGCTAGTATTCATCATAACAAATATCTGCCCCTTCCGGGATTTGAACCCAGGACCGTCGGTGCGAAAGGCAGGATCGCTACCGTTGCAAGTGTCAAGTGTTAATTAGTACACTTAATTTCATGAACTCTATTTTATTAACTTTTTGTTATTTTTGGGCAAGTTTGCCCACTTGATTGATGTTAGAAGTTGTAGTTAACGTTGGAGAACGCATATAAGGAAATTATCGAAGTTAAATAGCTTGTTAATTATAAGTTAACACGTAAAAAATGCATAAAAACAAAGTTATAGGCAACTCTTTTCTTATACCGTTCAGTGCAAGTCTTTTTAGGTACTAATAAAATTAAATATATATAATCAGTAAAATAAATAAAAAATAATTAAATATTTATTAAGGACTGCCAGCTAATTAGTAAGGGTTAATATTGTGTCTAGCAGTTATAGGCTTTTAACTTGAAAAAGTTTTTTTAATGTAAATTATAGTATTTATAATAGTTTGTGCAACCTAATAAATAAATGAAATACGGTAAGTCGCTAGTAAGTTATATACGGGATTGTTACCACGTACCTTGTTTTTAGTGAGTTCCCGTATATAATGAAAGTTTAAAACAATATAAAGTTAGTAGATTTTTAAATATTTTAACAATACTTATTTATTTAATAAACATTAGTTTTTCTTTTCTTTTACTTAATGAACAAACCTAGTCTCACCTTTGGAATAGAGTTTACTCTTAATGTACTAATTTATTTTATGTTAAGTTGCTTTCCGTTACTCTCAATAATTTTAATAACATAATGTTTCTATACTCAGCTCCTCGGTTTACTGATAGAAAAATTAAAATAACTAAATTCAAATGCACTTAAAATACCTTGAATCGTCCAACATTTTTACATACCGCCCATTCGGGACGTCTTTTAATTGACAAGAAGAACGGGCGCAAGAAACTCGTCAGCTTTAAAAGAAGTAACGACATTTACAATATTATACGCCATCACCATACATAATACACAAAAAACGATATTATTCTGTCATCACAATAACAATAGTGTTATGGTTTCATTACATCGTGATTACAGAGAATGCTTAATGTCATTAAGTCCACAATTTATACCGTTTTGTGTGGAAATAAATACAAAATAAAATTGATTTCTCCTTGTATTGTTGTCTAATCAATTAACACCTTTAACAACTTACATTAAAGGACATATTTTCATGTTACAAGAGCCACAGACGGACAAACAAATAAATTAAATGTCAATAATAAATTCGGTCATGTACGACTTTGTCCTTCATAACCAATCAATCAGACTATCGGATCCTGATCCTTAAACCTTAACACGTAAGATTGAAATTGGGATGGAGTTTAAAGGTTCTCTGTATGGCTTTGTATTTTAAAAGCGTGTCATGAGTGATATTTTTAGTACACGTGCGTCCAGAATTGAATTGAACAAAGGGTCTTATGTGACGGTACGAGACTTAATTTGCCAACTGTACTTTATAAATAAGATTCAGGAGATTATGTCATCATCTTCAATAGCCCATATATCTACAAACGGGAGACTATCATAACGCATAATTTCAAATGACATAAAGTCACTTGGCGTATTAATCAAAAGGCATAATCTGTCAAACATTGCTGGTTAGGTATAGTTAGGTATTTTTTTATCATCACCAGCCAGCAAGTTATTTCAAATTATACCAAATGATTAATATGAGTTCGAAAATTATGCATTTTAAATTTCTGCGTTAAAAGGTAGAGTCCTCCATACTGCAGGGTCATAGCCCTAAGGATAAAGATACGGTTGTGATAATGGGGCATAACACAAAACCTTATCGCTGCATTAAAAGAGAAAGGGCTATTAGCCGATAATGCATATTAAAACGTGGTATCTGAAACAAGTATCTAGCATTAAGTAAATAATAAAGTAATTATTAAGTAAAACAAAACACAAATTTAATATTGAAATAAACAATATGAGAAAATACAATACGTGTATTGAACGCCAAAGCTACGACATGACTTCGTAAGTACTGCGTTGGGAGATCTTGTACCAAGAAGGAGCCGCAAGGTACTCGGCAAGAGCTGTTTTTTTCTTTTTTATTATGTATTATATTATATTTATTATTATACAATATTTTAGAAAACTTTTCTTGCTCTACCAAGACGTAAAAAAAAATATTACATCACTTCTCTTTACAAAAAAAATAGAAATGAGGCTGTTGTTGTCACATTCTTGTCTTTTAAATAATCACCGATATGGTAATAGACTTTGTTCATGAGTGCGTTTTTAAACCTTTTTAAACTTTCCAAAGAGTAGCTAAGTCAGCTTGTGTGGAACTTTGTCATAAAAAGTCAAACCTCTACCCAAAAATTAGTCACTTGACTTTTAAGCCTGAAACTTGGAAGCAACTAGCAACTTGTTTTGAGTATTAATTTTTATAAAAGTGTCGTAGTGTTTACGTACATACATATTTTCGTAGATATATTGGGACCTGAGTGTTAATATTTTAATAGACAAACTTCTTAGCGTTCAGAAACTCCGAGCAGATATCGAGACTTGTGACATGGTTGTAGGTCTATGATGCCCCTTTTACATCTGCAGATGCAACTTCACGCTCACACTCTCCCTGACCAGCCAAATCTGTATATGAACCTGCTTATACAGCGTTTGATATTCGTCATAATAAAGAACTTACTGTTGTTCTAGGCAGACCAAGGTCTTTCAGCAGATTGTTGAGAGATTTTGCTGGTATACCTCTCGCTCCCACTTTTTCAATTTTATTAAGTTTTTGAAAAATCATATAATAATGAAATGGTTTTAATATTGTGAAACGTAGGTTATTATACAAAAAAAAATTAGTTATTAAAGTTTCCATCTTTTCCAAGGTATAAAATAATGCATGAGTTTTTAAAAATACTACATCTTAAATAAACATTAAAATGACAATAAAATGCCAAACTTATATAATCACGCCTATTTTTGCAGGGTAGGCAGATACCACAGATTTCCATTTACCACGACCCTGACATACATTTTTCGCTTCTTAAACTCCCATCAGCCTTTTCATGCAAGCTTGTCGGTGAAGGGTACTTCTAACTTGGCCTTTTTTCAGGATATCCTCTATTTGGTCCTTGGTCTTCCTTTGCCGACCAAACTTGTCTTGTCAATCTCTTTACGTCCATCCTCTTTACTCCAAACTCTCTCTCTTGCGGATGTTCGAATCAAGAATTTTACCACGAAAGGAAACTTCTAGCATTTTTTTCTTATTATATGCTGGGTGTCTCTGAAGTATTTTTATCATCATCAATAAATAATTTGACAAGATTTGATATGGTATTTGCTAAAGTCCTAAAATCGCTAAAGTTAAATTTATGTGGTGGTTCTCGTTTTGCTGTTCCATTTTTGTTTTGACGTGACAACGTCTTATAAATTGGTTTGCCGGGTGACACTTCAAGAAACTGCGTTACGCTCCGCTCACGTTATGCGCTTACAATGAGAGCGAGTGAGAGGCACGCGTCCCTTCCACTCGGGCATGGTTAGCCCGCCTAAGAGCGAGAGAGACAGACATAAAAAGTGGAAGGGACGCGTGCCTATAAATTAATGTTTTAAATATAATTCTTTGTATAAATAAATGTTTTAAATTGTTACTATTATTTCATCCTTCTTCCTACTATACGAATGAATATTCACATTAAAATTATTTTACCACTCAAAGTCGTTGTCACGTAAAACTTTCGCCCGTATACCGACTTTACAGGCAACCAACCAGTTTTTTAGTTTTAGTTTCTTTTTTAAGTTGATTGTTTATTTTGCAATTATTTGTTGACTGTACCTACTTTTATAAAAGCTGTACATATCTGTGATTAGTGTACTCGTAAAATAAAAAAAAACTGTTGTTGTGTGTTAACAATGTGTGTACAGCATGTTGGTGCGTCATAAATAAATAAAATAAAATAAGAATCTACAGGATGTGACTTCTCACATAAAGAAGATCTTTCCAATTTTTATTTCATGAAAAATATAATAAAAAAGAAACCAAGGCGACATACCGTCAATAGCTTACGCACAACGCCGCGATTAACGATAGTACACCCTCATTAAGGCCATGACGTCAGGGTTGCCACTAATCTCGCTGAGTAAAATATCATTTTCATTCATTACACAGAAATTTAGAGAAATTATTAGTAGAAAACATTCAACCTGTCTCAGCTCTCAGGCGGGAATTGACTCGACTTCCTCTCATTATCCGAGCGAGAACTCTTCGTGTAAAGCAAATAAGTTTTATGAAATTGCCGTTTTTGTGATTCTTATTATTATAATCTATACTACTATATAAATCTATAGGTTCTGTCTGTACATTTATTTTGTGGACAAACGTGATAATAAATATTATTTTTATGATTCACTAATACCAATTCTAATATTTTTTTTGTCTGTGTATCTGTATATCCTTTTATAAGTTAAGAACGGGTTGACTGATTGCGATGAAATTTGATATATGATAAGAACATGTGATTGCGCAAATGATAAGCTATATCATATCTCTAAAGACCTCATAGTTCTAATTAATATTATAAATACGAAACTGGGTTTGTTTGTTACACTTTCACGCCTTAACTATCCAATCGATCATCATGAAATTTTACACATACACTTTGCCAGGGGTAAAGAAAAGTACATAGAATACCTTTTATCTAGAAAAGAGTTACTGTTACCGAGGGACAGAAATATATCTTTTAATCTGTAGTCTACATTAACGCGAGTGAAGACGCGGTTTTAAGCTAATCCTTACTAATATTATAAATGGGAAAGTGAGTTTGTTTGTTTGTTTGTTTGTTTGTTTGTTCCGCTTTCACGCCGTATCTACTGAACCGATTGCTTTGAAATTTTGCAGACGTAAAGATAAAAGTCCGGATTAAATAATAGGGTACTTTTTATCCTGGAAAAAATTGATATTCCCGAGGAAAAACAAAAATATTGTTTGCTTGATGGATGGATTGTAGATGGCGCTGTGTGTCGTTTAAAACAAGGTAAAATATTGCAAACGAATATAATCATGTAAATTTAGAAGCTAAATGATACGATAATTAATCCCCGAAAATGAGGAATTCCCGAGGGATGACATACAATTTGTTTTATCGTCTAAACTGTTTTTTTAACATCTACTTATATGTTGCAAACGAATATTAACATGTAAATTTTGTGAAAAAAATGATACAAGAATGAATCCTCGAAAATGAGGAATTCTCGAAGGATGATGTAAATTTTGTGTTATCGTCTAAATTGTTTTTTTTACATCTACTTATCCTGAAATCACTAAAGTCAACGAATTACTAATTGGTATAAGTATTAGTTACGTTATTTAGATGTAGATGGCGCTGGGTGTTTTTTAAAACATGGTAACGATGTGTTTTTAAAATACATAAGAAGTGGAATGATAGCTTGGGAAAACATTGTTTTTCGCATGGTCAGCTCTATGTAGCGTGTTTCCGGGTTTCCAGTGCCCAAAATCTGCATGTTTTGCTCCACAAGGGAAAACATATAATATAGTGTACCATTCAGTTTTGGTTTAACAAGTAATTGTATCCAGCGTTACATCGCGCTTCTTAGATTTTTCCGTGGGAATGAGAAGTTTTCTTATAGTTGTGCTTTATACCGAAATATAACCGAATTCCACGCGGGCGAAGCCGCGGGCGGAAAGCTAGTTTACTATAAATATATATCATTGAAAAGAAACATACAAAGCCCGATTGAAAAGAAAAGGTTATTTGATAACATAATTCAAGTTATAATCGTTTCTCCCAACTGCATGCGTGTAAATAAATAAAAAACGATATAAACGAAGACACAATTTTTTGAATGGGTTCGCTCTTGATCAAGCCCGGGGGCCAAGACAGGATCCACGATGGAACGAGCTAAACCAGAAGTTGCTTATTCACCATGGCTTTGAAAACGGACGGGTTATAAGTACTCGGATATACAGACGCAGGGAGGGGTTCCACTCCTTTGCTATGTGCATTATGAAAGATGTTGAGAAGCGCTTGGTGCAACAGGTAGGAATATGTTAAAGAGTGTGAGGTCAGGATAGTGTAATAATTATACCACTGCAATGTTAATCAGCTATTTATTTTTGACAGAGTTATCCTGTCACAAATCGAGCAAACGAAAGAGGTCGATAAGCCCGCTATACCCCACTTTATATTATTCGCAATTTCCCCCGCTCAAACCTAAGACATATAGGTCTAATTTTAACAGATAACACTGATCTAAATTGATAAAGATTATATCTAAACAGTTTAATTACATTTCATATAATTGTATGAAATTATATTACACTATTTAATTAATTATAATTATTGGCGGAAGTGTCACAGGCGGAGCATGACTTTTCGCCTTGTCTGTAACAAATAGCAATCAAAAAAGGGTGGCAGCACGCAGATAGTTTAAAAGATATTATACATAAAAATATTTATAAACAAACAGTGGCAGCCCTGAATAGAGTTGGTACAATGGGTGTGCGTGCGCTGTTAAAATCGTATTAAAATGCAATAAGCTTGCAGAACCATAAAGAATATCTCGTTCAACAGCGACGTTTTCCTGTTTTTTTTTTAAAGTGTTATTGTTGTTCTTCGCAGATGACCGCAACAACGATATCGGGTTTTGGGACGGCGAGATCCTTAGATGAATCTCAAGCCATGAGTAGCGAGCCACAGCCACCATACTGGTATTCTAGATGGACGGCATCTCTCCGAATCACTACGGCGCACAGTGGTCCGGATTTTCAAAAAGGTGGACATAGGATCGAAAATGCTTATTTAACTTAACAAAAAATTGTTTCGTATAGGAAATTTAACGCTGATTAATACTTATTTTTACAACTTTTCAAAAAAACTGCTCCTTCACGTCAAAAAAAAATATTGAAAATAAAAATGTATGGGAGAAAATCTATTTTATTTTTTTTCTCCGTTCAGTATCAAAGTATAGCAAGCAAACCTTATCTTCTGGTAAGTACTTATTGTCCTTAATACGACGACATATAAATTGCTTGCGTATCCCTGCGGCCTTGGCGCCTACGATGCTATAAAGTTTAAAATTTTTATGTTGAATTATCTTATTATTATTAACGAGTTTTTCTATTAAAATTAATCCAAAATATATTTTTTAATAAAACAAGCCCCCTGCGTGCCCCATCCTTTTATGAGGCTCGCCCCCTATTACTTGGTACTTAAATATAACTGGCGAAATTACAGTGTACTATAGTGTAGTATACACCTTTGCCTTCGGGGAATATAAAGCGTGACGTTATGATAAAATAAGCATTTTTGCTTATTTTTGTTTTAAATAATCTTCTGTTGATTATTCTTTCATCTGTTGATATTTCCTATTGATAAATCATGGTTGATATTGGTGGTTATACTACTAGTGTGACTTATCTTGAAAGAAACAATTAGAAATAGATTTAGCCCTGAAAAGGGCTTTTTCTGAAGTCTTGAAAATGACTATTTTAAGTCATCATCATCATCCGAGCGTCTTCTTGTCTTCCAGTCCAGTCCAGTCTAACCGGATACGGCTGAATATTACGACCCTTTGACTATTTTAAGTAGTCCTGAAAAGGACCACAACTTAACTACTACTACTAACAAACTCAATTCTAACAATTACAACATCACTAAATCTGTCACGTTTACATTAATGGATCATGTTCAGACTGCAACTCCTGTAGATCCATATTTTCGGTTTCTTCTGTTACTACCTCAGGCAACAACAAAAGCTCTTTAACATCTGGAAAAAAATCGAATTGCTTTGAGTTGCTGTATTTTGGTCGAATATGGGATAAATATGGGTCTGAACTAATTAAAAAATTATGAAGCAAGTCCTCGTTGGTCTTTATCCTGTTAAATTTTCTTGTGTGAGACTCACGAACTCTTCGAAATTCTTTATTTCTTGCTTCTCCAGCTTCTTCGGAAAGAATGCCAATTGGTAGGAGGCCAAAGTGATGACAAATGTCTGCACCGTGTATGAGTAGCTTGTGCACACTTGCGGGCATATAAAACCATGGGTATAGATGAACAAAGATCTCAGCTGTTTCTCTGCAATAAGTCCTGAATTTTTCAATATCTATGGCACATCCTGATGAAATCGTTTGAAGAATAACCGCAAAATGCTTTAGCAGGTCTTTGTCAACATTGGTTATTTCGGCAGATTTCTCATAATCTCTAAAAAACCTTCTGGCTGTGTTTCCGTCGTTTGTGGTTCCAAAGCCTTGCTTCACAAAATCCACAAGTATTCCCATTTGCTGTTTGAATTCTTCTTGTGTCAAATGTTTCTTCGCAGCTTTTAGTTGCTTGTTAGCACCTCGTGCAGTCCACATCTCAAAGTCCATGTTGTAAGATATGTGTAGAATACACTCCATACAACGAATCCACATATGAAGAGTAGAAAGTCCATATTTATAAACATCTTCTCGAACAGGTCTTGTAAATACTTCTGACAGCTTGTTCATCTCAGTTGGCTTAGCAAGGCAAATATTGCAGGCAGATGCAGACGAAGTATCCGTTATAATAGTGGCCACTTTTCCGTCGATCATTGTCATATGAAGCTTGTGACCAATCTCTAGCCCTGCCCATTTTGTAGAATCGATGTTTTTTATTTCTTCCTTCAATGCAGCTTCTTCTTGCTTGATGTATTCTGCTGTCTCTTTACAAAACTCAAACTTAATGGGCCTGCAATAATGTGATGAAGAAGGTGTTGGGTTTTCCCATATGGTGCTATTATTAGAAACTAATTTAAGAGGGACAAGACTTGACATGAAAACCGATGAATCACTGAAGTCTACATCTTCACTCCTTTGCTTGTAGGTACTTTGTGAAGAAGCACCATCAAAACCCCATTTACTAATTAACTTCAATCCTTCAGTTGACGAATCAATCTGGGTACCAGTAATTTGAAGAATCTTCTGGCCTGTCAGATCCAATAGGACTTGAAGCTTCACTCTGGCTCCTCTCTCAGTACCTAATTTCTAAATCATGAGGATAGCATCTATTTTTAGCTTCAAGGAGTTTGTGATACGATGGTAACACTGGAACTTCACAATCTAACAGCGCTTTCCTTAAACACAAGTATTTCCATTTTGACAGGTTCAATGATGTATAAAGACCAAGAGCATAATCTCCATCAAAAGTTTTTTTCGTATTTTTCTTAAACAATGTGGCTTGAACGATAGCAACACTATCAGGGTTCTTCGCTATATGGTCAATAACACGAGCTAAGTCATTCTTCTTGTCTATCCTAAGTCTTTCGACTAATGCAAAAGTAAGTTCTTCCGGCGAATAGTCCAAAAGAGACTCTGAACGTCTTTTCTTCTGTTTGTTGCTGAGGTCAACAAAAGGCTTCCTAATCTGAACTTCAGTAGATGTGCCCACAGTTGTTTTACTAGATGTCGACGGAATCACAGCTGTTGTAGTATCGATGTCAAATGAAGTATTGTCTGACGATATGTTTATGATAACTTCATCTTGGGCTTGAAAAATCTCGGATAAATTAACAGTAGTGCAATTTGGCCAACTAATATTTGATTGTAACCACGCAGCATGTCTATTCATGAAAGTTTTCTGATTTCTAGAAGCACTTGTCCATCTGCGATTGATATTACTGACGTAGTTCTTCAAAAAGGTCTTGATTATTTCTAAATCTTGTGAACATGTTTCAACTGGGATATGTAGAATAATAGCTTCATAGAGTCGTGCCCAATTTTTCATATCTCCTTCAACACGGGGAACATAAAGATGTCCAAGTTTGTTACAAATGCAGCCATAACGAAACTCACTAAACTTTCACACAGCACGGATAATTAGATATGTTGCTTCCTCAAGGGTTGAGAAACAAGTGCCTTTAATTGTTTCATGCACAGATATTTATAACAAACACACGCGCGCAAGTAGTGACTGACAAAATTAGTACCACATCTTCAACAGCCAATCAGCGTCGTCGATGTCTCCAGTGGTGGGGGTAAATGATTCTTATATCACAGGAGTCGTTTCAGTCAGTTACAAATAGGCAACGAATCAGCACGTGACTGTTGTTGAAGACTTTTATTACTCTTTTTTATTAAAATAAAATTAAACAAATGCTGGAATGCGTATGTTTTAATTCTTATATAATTAAGAAATTATATTCTAAATTCAGCATAATTGAAAAACTCGATAATAATTTAAAAAAAAACCAATTGAAATTTTAAACTTTGAATCGTCGTAGGCGTCAAGGCCGCAGGGATACGCACGCAATTTATATGTCGTCATATTAAGAACAATAGGTACTTACCAGAATATAAGGTTTGCTTGCTATACTTTGATACTGAACGTATTAGAGAAAGGAAAATGCACTTTAGAGAAAATAGACATTGTAATTTTAATTTTTCACACAGTCAACAAGGTTGCCTAGCAACCACGCATAGAGTTTATTACTCTAATACCAGCCCTTAAACTCTCGTTCTATGCTAATAACAATTTAGTAATCCTAAATCTTTAACAAAACCGACATGCTTCTCTACAGACAGAGGTTTTGTTAAAACATCTGCTAACATTTTCTCTGTTGGCATATAGTCAATTGTTAACACCTTTTGGTTCACAACATCACGAACAAAGTGATGTCTTATGTCTATATGCTTAGACCTACCATGAAACCTACTGTTTTCAGTCAATTTTATAGCCGATTGGTTATCACTAAAAACAGTAATTTTAATTGCACCTACTATCACCTCAGAGAGGAAACTTTTAATAAATAGAGCCTCCTTACAGGCATCCGACAGCGACATGTACTCAGCTTCGGTGCTTGATAAAGCTACCGTACGCTGTTTCTTGCTTTCCCAGCAAGTAATAGAGTTCCCTAATTTGAAAACATAGCCAGTGTAAGATCGACGGTCAATATCATTAGATCCCCAGTCAGCATCCGCAAAACCTGTAACAGCTAGGCCACTTTTTCCGTACTCAATAGTATAATCGATAGTACCTTTTAAATAGCGAAGCACGCGCTTTGCAGCAATCCAATGAACATTGGAGTAACAGTTGTTGTATTGGCTCAGCACACTAACCGCATGGCAGATGTCAGGACGCGAACACACAGCTACATACATCAGACAGCCTAGTAACTCTCGATACTCCAACTTCTCATCCACTTTCTCAGCTTTTGAGAGCTTCTGACATTGCATTGGAGTTCTAGCAGGCTTACAGTCTTGCATATTGTACTTCTGCAAAATTTTATTAATATAAGCAGATTGGTCTAAAATAATTTTACCATCCTTTCTGTTAATCCTTAAGCCCAGAACTTTCTCAACCGAACCAAGATCTTTCATGACGAATTCTTTCATCAAAAGTTGTTTGGTGGTTTGTTTCATTACCTCACAGTTGGAAAACAAAATAACGTCATCGACATATAGCGCAATAATAACCAGCTTCTCACCATTCCTCTTAATGTAAACGCAAGATTCCGAAGACAATCTTTTAAATTTTAACTTGTTCATTAAGACGTCATTAATCTTCTCGTTCCACGATTTAGGCGCTTGTTTTAGTCCATACACCGCCTTTCTTAGTCGATAGACTTTATTTTGACCTTGACCTTCTGTGAAACCCTCAGGAATTTCCATAAACACTTTCTCCTTAAGGTCACCATTTAAAAACGCGGTTTTAACATCCATATGATCAATAGACATATCATATTCCGAAGCTATGGCTAGTAACATACGTAGAGTCTCGTACCTAACCACAGGTGAAAACGTCTCGAAATAATCAACACCATACTTTTGCGTAAACCCTTTTGCAACTAAGCGCGCTTTAAATTGAATGACTTCACCATTCAAGCCTCTTTTCTTCTTGAATATCCACTTAGTTTTTACTGGTTTCGCACCTTTTGGCAAATCAGCAAGAATAAAAAACCGATTATCTAAAAACGATTGATACTCAGCTATCATGGCCGCTCTCCACTGTTCAGCTTCCGAAGAACTTAAAGCTTCCTGAACAGTCTTTGGCTCATCTGAATCATAAGCTTCTCCAACTAAGAATGCAGACAGCAACGACTGATCAGCCTCCTCGTTACCAGCCCTCGAATCGTCCGACTCGAACGAAGCATCTGGAATATAGGTGGCATCAGATCCATCTACTACACTAGAACTGCAACTCGAAGATATAACAGCATTGTCAGATATATCATCAGTTCGCTCAGGTTGCACGCGGCTTAATTCAAACGAAATAGATTCAACATTCGAAAGTGTAGTGTTATTTTGAGTCAATTGCACGTTTGAAAGAAATTCAGTCTCTATAAATGTCACATGCTTAGCAATCGTCAGTTTATTAGGGCACTCAGGATCCAGTAGCCTATAACCCTTTGTGTTCTCGCAGTACCCAGCAAAAATGTACTTTTTGCACTTAGGATCTAGCTTCTTACGATTGTTTTGCACTGCATATGCCAGACACCCAAAAACTCGCAAATGAGAAATATTTACCTTGCGCCCAGAGTAACGTTCTTCCGGCGTCATACCTCTCACTGCCTTGGTAGGTGACCGATTCTTAATGTACACCGCAGTATTTGCAGCCTCAGCCCATAACCGTTGGTCTAGACCGGCCTCCAGCAGCATGCAACGTACCGCCTCCATTATAGTTCGGTTCGCTCGTTCAGCAACTGCATTTTGCTGCGGACAGTGGGGAACAGTAGTCTGATGTCGTATTCCACACTTATTCAAATACTCTTTAAACCGTGCGTTAATATACTCTCCTCCATTATCACTACGTAAAACTTTAATTTTCTTACAAGTTTCATTTTCAACTAACGCTTTGAACTTTGTAAAACACCCAAAAACCTTATTTTTAGAATCAATAATAAAGCAAAAAGTTTTTCTAGAAAAATCGTCAATAAAAGTTAGCAAATATCTCGCACCTCCTAAAGATTTCACTGGCATAGGGCCACACAAATCTGTGTGTACAAGACCTAAAACCACATTAGCACGTGAAAACGATTTCTTAGGAAAAGGTAACTTAGTAGCCTTACCTTCAATACAGGCAATACATTGCTTATAAGTTGACGAATCAAAGTCGATTCCATTTGCCATTCCACTCTGTAGTAGCCTCATACTACGACTATTGAGGTGTCCCAACCTACGATGCCAGAGATCATGACTTTCTAGCTTAGTATTAGAAAATCCTTTACTACACTTGCTAGAAGAAGCATTACCAACAGCCACTGTATGTACGCGCTCGACAGTTGTTGCGGATGCTGATCCGGTTTCCAATTTATATAAACCCGACTCACTACGTTTCGCGATCGCAACAATGTTATTATTTTTATAAATACGACATAAATTTGACTGAAACTTGACATGACAGCCTCTTTGTGTCAAAACATTTACTGACATTAAGTTACAAGACAAATTTGGAATATAAACAACATTACCTAAAGTCTGCATATAATCTCTTAATAATAATTTTACATCACCTCGTCCTGCACTAGAAAGTTTTTCACCATTCGCGACAGTCACATGCAAACTAGCATCTTCGACGAAATTGTGAAAAATTTGCTTATTGTTGCTCATGTGGCACGACGCACCGGAATCGATGTACCATACATTTGGGTTCGCTTCCACATACAGAACTGACAATATCGTAGCTTCTTTCTTTACAGTAGAGCTCAAGCTTGAATTTTTTGTAGCTTTCTCCTTATTCGTAAACTTCTTAGGACAGTCCTTCGCGTAATGACCAAGCTTACGGCATCTAAAGCACTTAGGCCGTTTCGATATAGCAAGGGCATTTACATCAGAGCTCGACGCCTCTTCTTTACTCTCACGACGTTGTGCTTCTTGTAGTAGTTTACTCTTTACAAGTTCACTAGATAACTTCACGCCGGAGTGCTCAAGTGTCATGATTAATGGATCAAAATTTTCTGGCAGTCCACTTAACATGATCACCGCTATGAAATCATCCTCCAGAGGAGCATCAATATCCTGAAGCTGCTGTGCTGTATCCGATATCCTCGTCAGGTACTGGTCCATGTTATCAAACTTTTCCAGTTTAAGTCCGAACATTTCTCTAAGCAGACCAAGCCTTCTCGACAGACCTCTATCCTCAAACGCTTTTTGTAATTTGCTCCAAGCGTCAAAGCCTGTCTCACAGTTTCGTACTATGGACTGTACTGAACTTTCTACGCTCAGACAAATTCGAGCCAATGCCTTCTCCTGCTTTTTCTCATTAGTGCATTGAGGTCCTCCTTTTTCATTCACCTTGATACAATCAAACAAATCCTCATGTATCAAAACCATCTTCATTTCAAATTTCCAACGGGCGTAATTCGCCATCCCGGCGAGTTTCGTTACATTGCATACACTAGTCATTTTAGTGATTTCAGTGCTCTGCTACCATATTAGAGAAAGGAAAATGCACTTTAGAGAAAATAGACATTGTAATTTTAATTTTTCACACAGTCAACAAGGTTGCCTAGCAACCACGCATAGAGTTTATTACTCTAATAGAACGGAGAAAAAAAAAATAGATTTTCTCCCATATATTTTTATTTTCAATATTTTTTTTGACGTGAAGGAGCAGTTTTTTGAAAAGTTGTAGTAATAAGTATTAATCAGCGTTAAATTTCCTATACGAAACAATTTTTTGTTAAGTTAAATATGTATTTTCGATCCTACGTCCACCTTTTTGAAAATCCAGACCACTGTGCGGCGCTCTACCCGAAAAGGCGCTTTTCCTGGATGCGAATAACAGAAAATCGACATAAAATAAATGCAAAAAAAAAATATTATACTTTTATTGCACTTACAGAGTAGTGGAACAGTACAGTAAAAAAAATATTAAGAGCAATAATGGGCTTCTCTATAAAAGAGATCTCTGCCAGCCAAGGGTATGTGAGTGACTTAACAGAAGATAGAGTGCAGTTCAAATTATATTCATAAATATACACTTACTAGCTGACCCAGCCACGCGTCCTATCTTTCAAGTTGGATCAAACTGTACACGGTGTACAAATTTGATTAAAATCGGTTAAGTAGTTTAGGAGTCCATCGCGGACAAATAACGTGACACGTTATTTATATATATTAAGATCATTTCTGTTTAATGATTCATAGATATCTAACATTTGTATAAATATATATCTAGATACTCATGATCTAGGTACAGATGCTTGCATTAATGAAACAAACAATCCTCTTCCGGGATTCGAACGTAGGACCGCTGGTGAGAAAAGCAGGGTCGCTACCATTGCACCAAACGGTCATGGATTATGTTCTGGCTATGATAATTAAAACGAAAGGGTGGTAGCCCGCAGTGTGTCTGGATGTCCGATGGAAAAGAGAGATGGCGGTACGAGCATATGCATCTCCTGAGTACCTCTCCAAATTACTGTACAAGACCGACAGACAGGCAAAGGAGGAGGGTCATTAAGGCGGGCTTTAGGCCCTTTCATTTTTGACCTTAAAATTCAAAAAAAAAGATTTTTATCTACTATATGGACTAACAAATCGATTTCACCCCAATCGAAATTAATCGACTTAACTTGATAAATGACAAAGAAATTAAATTTATATATACCTTTAATTCGAATTGTTATCAGTTATCATCATAATAAAAATTATAATTAGAATCGCAATACTCAGTTCGGCCTCAGATAACAAATGTTAAACGGCTTTTGAAAAGGCTGATAAGAGGGTGATCAAAACTCCTAACAGGCATAGCAAACCGCCCATCCGCGTCCATGCCTTGTCGTTCTTATAATATTCAAGCAAATAGTTAAAATAATAATTAATTTTTATTTTTTGTTATTTAAGCGTTTAACTGTAAGATTTTAATATACAAAGATATTTGTTCTGGTAATGGGAATCGAACCCTAGATATCCGCTGGCCGGGGTCGTAGCAGACTACTGTGCTTCCTGAAACATTGAATGTTGCGAATTTAGCTATCGGCCAGCACTTTAACTTCTGTATCATCATCTTTTTATCAGATCGTTATAAGATTGCACTTTTAAATCCAAGCAAAATATTGTTACAATTTTTTTAATAATCAGTAAAAATGAGACCATTTTTGCAGATCTGAAGAAATTTACTATAAAAATTCACATCTCGCTATCCGAGTACTTCTCCAAATGTAGGTAGTAGTGCCTATAACATTAATAGATAGCGCTGGCGTCACCTTAAGAAATACTTGGAAAATTTTAAAAACCTATCAAGGTCTCAGTAGCTACATTTTTTTCGTAATGATTTCTTGAAATATAAAATCTAGCAGTCAAATTCTTTATTTTCCCAGTATATATATAAAAATTTTATATAGAAAATTGAAATTCAAAAAAGTTTTCATTAGCAATGATTCTAACTGGCCAGTTCTAAACATTTTCAGTGTTATCCACGTACGAAGCCACACCATGTTACTGAACTCCCTTTAGAGAAATTTAAAAACAATAGTTTAAAAAATCCTTAGGAGCAAAGGCTACAGAATTGATGATTATTTGAAGGACTAAAAGGCGTGGAGTTTATGGTTTTGCTTTAAAAACTATGCTCCTAATAAATATTTTGTAAAGTTAATCTTTGTAAGACATTTTACAAGCGCTAGAAAAGTTTCCTTAAATTAAAAAAAAGTCTGTAATACCTTAAGGGGAGAAAAATTAGTCGTATTTTTGCGGCCTTTTCTTGGTACAAGGTCTTTCGTTCTAGAACTTACGAAGGCTAATAAATGCATTATAAATGCTTTTCCAGCCTTTAAAACTTATAGTATTTCAAATCCAGTATCCGCCATTTTTTGTATAAATAATAGGGGTTAAAGTATGAAATTGCCGTTTTATTGCAATAGGTTCTTTGAATTGACATAGAATCTTCATGGTTTGAGGTTTTCGAATGAAACTTTTTTTAAATGGTTTCTATGATGTTCTTTTTTTAAAAAATGTAAAACATTTGAATATCGACTTTCAATTGTTTTTGTTATTCAATTTAGACAAGAAAGATGGATACTGCGAAAATTCGAGTTATTTTTGAATACGAGTTCCGACGCGGAACTAACGCGGCAGAAACAGCCCGCAATATCAATGCTGCGTTTGGAGAGGGGTCTACTAATGAACGCACCGTGCGATTTTGGTTTAAACGCTTTCGTGATGGAAATTTCGACTTAAAGAACGAGCCACGAGGAAGACCGCCCACACAGGTAAATAACGATGAATTAAGAGAGATAGTGGAAGCCGATCCTAGTCAAAGTACCCAGGAATTAGCGGCATGGTTTAACGTTACCTTACCCACAATATTGACTCACTTGCGTCAAATCAATAAAATAAAAAAATACGAAAAATGGGTGCCTCATGATTTGACTGATCTGCAGAAAGAAACGCGTGTTGAAACTTGTGTTGCCTTGTTGAACCGGTACAGAAATGAAGGAATATTGGATCGAATTGTAACATGTGATGAAAAGTGGATTCTTTATGATAACCGGAAAAGAAAAATGCAATGGCTGACCCCAGGTCAAATGCCACAACAGTGTCCTAAAGCAAAACTTACCAATAAAAAGGTAATGGTAACTGTTTGGTGGTCTCAGCATGGTGTTATTCACTATAGTTTTCTCCGATCTGGTCAAGCAATAACGGCAGATGTCTATTGTGCCGAACTCCGAACCATGTTGACAAAACTAGCAGTAAAACAGCCCCGACTCATGAATCGATCTTCACCATTATTGCTCCACGACAACGCGAGACCTCACACAGCACGAGAAACCATTTTGACCCTTCAGGAACTGCAGTTAGAAACCATTCGTCATCCTCCGTATTCACCAGACCTTGCTCCAACGGACTACCATTTTTTTCGTGATTTGGACAATTGTCCAAATCACGAAAAAAATGGTATTATCTACGTGACAAGAAGTTTTCTTCCCAGGAGGCAGTACAAAATGCTTTCACACAGTTTGTGCAGTCTAGATCGTCGGAATTCTATCGCAAAGGCATTAATGACCTTCCCATTAGATGGCAGCAATGTATAGATAATAATGGCAACTATTTTGATTAAATAAATTTGTTAAAAATTTAAAAAATAAACAATATAGATTTTCAGTACAAATCGGCAATTTCATACTTTAACCCCTAATATATTTCGAAACTCTTTTTCCATACCCTGTACAAATTTATATTCACACAAGCTATTCCCGAGGCTTCGCTCGAGTTAATGTAGACTACCGATTAGAAATTTTATTTCTATCCCTCTGGAACAGTACCTTTTTTCTGGATAAAATGTCTGTACCCCTATCAAAGTGTATGCTAAATATTCATGACAACCACACTTAGTAACAAACAAACTTGCTTTTTTTATGATATTAGTTAAGACTACAAGATTTTTAGCAAAATGATATATAGCCTATCATTTGCGCGATCACGTGTTCATAACATGTACCAAATTTCATCTCAATCGGTTGACCCGTTTTTGACTTATAGAAGTACATACAGACAAAGAGGCAAAAACTTAAGAAATAATAAAATTGTTATCAGTGAGTCACAACACGAATATATGTCATAAAATTTGTTTCCGGGCATTTATAACAATTATATAGTCCTAAACTAATCTGACATGGTACTACGGTACTTAATTTATAGAATACATTAATAATTATAAAAACTACTTTGACTCGAGAACAAATGCATTATTCATCATACAATCATATGCCTCCACCGGGAATCGAACCCAGCGCACAAGGTAGATTCGTTACCGTTGTACCACACGGCCGTCAAGATTAATAAAGATTTACAAGTCGAAACAGCTTCTAGTTTCCAAGATCCAAAGAAAGTTAATACTTGTATGTCCCTTATAAATGGTGGCTACCTACCCACTTTCTAGTTGACTGCCGCTATCCATTTAGTTTTAAAACTAAATGCTAATTTATACAGATATCTAGATATGGCAAACATGAAAACTAGCCCGAGGCGAATTTTATTAACACACTCAACTTTATCGTTCTTAATGGCGAATGGCGGTACTAAAAATTGACAATTACTTAACGAGCGTTTTGTGCAATGGTAGAGATCCCGTCTTTCAGACCCACGGTATTGGGTTAAAATTAGGGGCAGAGATTTATGTGATGAATAGGAGCATTTGTATCTTAGTCAAATGTATAAAAATTAGATGCTACAGTGGTGGACTCCATAAACTCCGAAACTACTCAACAGATATTGGTAATTTCTTTTGAATTTGCTGAATTTGTTCCAATTTAGGAACGTATATACATACGATATGTCATATAACATGGCAACGCCTGTCCAGGTCAACTAGCATATCTGTAAATATTAAATATCTACGTTTTATATGTGTATGTATCTATATCCGTTACCCTGGTACCCATAATAAAGCCTTACAGTTACTTTGGGCTAGGCTAATTGGTGTGAATGTAGGTAATATTATTATTATTTACGAATAATCCGCATTGGGCCTGCAATGTTTTTAAACATGGAGTAGACCTTTTCTTTCGGATATTAGTAGGTTAAAGAAGGTTGTGTGTATGAAAACCTGGTCAAGTGCGTGTCAGGCGACGCGCTATAGGGTTCCGTAGTAATACTATTGTAAAGTTTCTATCGAGAATGTTCAAAAGGTAAACAACAAGGTTAATGTAAAACGGAATTGTTAGTTAAATTAATTATAGTAAACTAAAGTGTACCTATGTTTTGCTATAGTAATTATATAAGTACCAATTATTATTAACGCGTTGTATAATTGTAATAACATAATAAAAATTTTATCAGTTAGCATCTTATTGTTGATGAATGACTTGTAACATTACCCTATTCTATTCATATAAAAAATCTAAAATTTAACAAATTGTAATAAGTAAAAATACCAGAAAAGACTGTTCATGACGCATTTTTTCAAGCAATTCACGAAATGGTTGACAAACGGATGAGTTATAAAAAGAAATTATTAGCTCTCCTTTCTGAAATACATTCAGTCGTCGATCGTTGTTACATTTCCAATCGTTAGCCGCCAAAACGCTTTAAGTGATCATTCTCATTTTCCCCACGGTGTTTTTACCCATTGGGAGACTGATAAAAATACATAGAAACCTGATTTTAATCTACATAATATAAGACATTTTATGTACGTAAATGTATGTTCATGTAGTATTTAGTTGTCAACTATCTATTCACTAATAAAGAATGCCTATTGTAAGTACGCCATTTAAACATATTTTTGTGTGCTTCACGCTATACGGACGCTTCATCCTAAACAAAAAATATCATAATTCTATAAACTTGTTTACAATTTTCCTCATCTCTTATTTCTATAGAAAGATAATCTAAATTAACTTTGACATTTAAAAATTTGATATTAATATTGAAATTGTTATTTGACATCATGACTCATTCTTATTTTTAAAAGTTTAAAGTAACGTTCTTAAGTTGTTTGTGAACTGGATAATATTCAATTTTAAAACTGTGTTTTTAAATTATAAATTATGATTGGGAATTGTTAATGAAACTCTATGGTTTTTATGCTGTTTGATGATAATATATTATTAAGCAAATCTTACGTTTTTGCGGTTAACAATGAGATTCATTTAAAACCGGTAAAATTTATAAATATTTTTTTTTTATAAATAAATGTTAGATAAGATCACATACCTTGTTGTAAACACATTTTAAGTCACCGTATAAAACTATTTAGGCCAGCTACCAATAGATGGCGCTGATAGTACAAAACGGTCATAATTAAATATTTCTTGTTCTTATACAAAGTACAATTAACAGTTCGTCAACTTAAATGAAAATGTCAAATTTCTCCAATCACCTACAAACTTTAAGTCCAAACAAATAAAGTTTAATATTAATTGAAAAAGTTTGACGTTTCATAATAGATCGGTGTGAAGTGACATTGACGTTAAATTATTAATGACCTGGAAACCGAAAAAAAATTAAATTGATTCATTCATCAATCGGACTGTTATTGTAATGAATTTTTGCATTTTATCTAATATGATAAATAACTTGAAAAATTACTTAAAAAAATCAATACGGCCCACAAATTATTCTCAAGCGGGATTCAAATCCGCGACCTTTGGATGTCCGGTCCACTGCTCTCCCAATTGAGCTACCGAGCCTTGTGAATACCCGTTTAAATTTTATTACTTTTTTTACGTTGCATTAATGAGAGGAATATCTCCTCGCCTATGAAAGAAATATATTTATAAATGTTTTGACTGTATTAAGATAAAAAAAATAGAACTAATAAAAGATTTTTAAAAACCACGATTTTATAAGCGGACTAAAAAGATGAAAATAATTTTTTTCCCAGAATTGTGATGGAAAATTCTTTTCCCGAAATGATAAAAATTTCAAAAATATATTCAAGTACTATGATGTAATATGACTAAAAACGTGGGGCGGGCGGTTTTCAGGCTTAACTTAAGACAGGATCCAAGATGGAACGAGTTAACCCAGAAGGTGCCTATCCAACCTGGTTTTGAAAATGGGTTATAAGTACTAGGAAATACAGACGCTGGGAGGAAGTTTCATTCCTTAACTGTGCGCATTATTAAGAATGTTAAGAAGCGATTGGTGCGACAGGTAGGAATAACAACAAAGAAAGAGTGATTCTGCATCTGAATGTCCGATGGAAAAAAGAAGTTGGCAGTGTGAGCACATGCAGCTCCTGAGCACACTCAAAGAACATTCTGTAGAAGAATGGCAGACAGGCAGCTTTGCGGCGGTGAGCTAAGGTGATGATCATCAAGGTGTGAAGCTTGTTCTACTCCAATTTGCTGCCACTAATGAACCTCTCTTTAAGGCAACCTTCACCGTGACCAGGCGAGCCTTTAGTGACAATTTCTGAGTTTGTATAAATCCTACCCAAGTAATACTTACGTTAATAAAAATTAATTAATTTTATTAAATAAATAATTATCTGATGATGTTTTGACGTGACAACGTCTTATAAATTGGTTTGCCGGGTGACACTTCAAGAAACTGCGTTACGCTCCGCTCACGTTATGCGCTTACAATGAGAGCGAGTGAGAGGCACGCGTCCCTTCCACTCGGGCATGGTTAGCCCGCCTAAGAGCGAGAGAGACAGACATAAAAAGTGGAAGGGACGCGTGCCTATAAATTAATGTTTTAAATATAATTCTTTGTATAAATAAATGTTTTAAATTGTTACTATTATTTCATCCTTCTTCCTACTATACGAATGAATATTCACATTAAAATTATTTTACCACTCAAAGTCGTTGTCACGTAAAACTTTTGCCCGTATACCGACTTTACAGGCAACCAATTTTTTTAGTGGTGATGACAATCCGAAGCAATTGTTCGTTATGGGTTTATTGTTTAGTTTGTTTTATATAATTATGTTGTTTTTATCAGATACAAGCATAATGAGATTGTTGAACTCATGTGTTTTAACATAAAATATTTTATAGGAGTCTTTATCTCAATTTGTATTATTAATATAATTAGATTCGTTTTTATGAATAAAGATTCAGAAAATTTATTATGATAATGGTAATTGGTTTGTTTTTCTACAGGTTTAAATAGGAATTTATCTGTGAATCACAAAAATAACAAAACTTTGTTACAGTGCCGGCAAAAGATAAAGTTTTGATAAAATTCAAGTCTAATTATTATAGTATAGTCCAACTCAGGAAACTGTGCGTGTTTCATGGAAATCGGTTCAGTAGTTTCTTAAAATATTGGAACAAAAACAAAAAAAAATATTTAACTGACTACAAAACTGCAATTTATTTAATTAATGACTAAAATTTACTTGTTCACCTTCAAGGATTTACCCTTGCATTTTGACTTATACTATGATTCAGAACAGATTCCCAAATTCGAGTCCGGAATGGGCAGATGTTTATGCGATGAATATGAGCATTTGTACCTGAATAATGAGTATTTATATATTCCTATAAATATTGAATATCTTATGTATCATATATGTATGTCTATCCGTTACTCTAGTATTCAAAACATAGGCCTTCCAGTGCTTACTTTGGGCTAGGCTAATAGTAAATTAGTGTGAGGGTAAGAATAAGAAGTATGTACTAGCTGACCCGGCCACGCGTTGCTGTGTTAGAAATTAAAATGAAACCTATTCAATGTCCTAAGTCGAAACAAATCCAGCAAAATTAAAAAAAAAATACATCGAAATCAGTTGAGTAGTTTCGGAGTTCATTGCGGTCAAACACCATGACAGGGAATTTATATATATAAAGATTAGGCAGCATCACATTGTTTTGAGCCAAAATTAAGTAGCTAAAGCTATGGAATTTGGAAACAACGTTGGAAGTCCCGGGGATCGAATCCGACACTTCCGACTGGCGTTTTGTTTAAAGATAAAGAGTTTCCACATCAGAATGCTAAAACGACACACATTTATGGGGAGTTGTATTCTCGCATAAAGGGTGCAGTCACCTCTTATCTACAACTGGCAGCTTATCACTTTACCCACCTGGGGATCGCTGGGCATATAACACACCTGCAGTTGATAACATTTTAATTATACAAACCCCCTATTCTGTTTCATTTTTTAGTGCTCGATATCTCGTCTGATGGTAAGCGACGATGCGATCTAGGATGTGGTGCGCTTTCCTAGAAGATATATTCACTCGTGATTTGAAGACCCCTTAATTGTATTTATCAGGAAACACAGACTCAAGCTTTTCACTCTTTAGCATTACGTATCACAAAATTGGAAACAAAACACTTAGTGCGACTCTTTGGTATATCAACCATGGCACATTTTATTCATTTGAAAATAGAACAAAAAAACGGTAACCCATTTTTTTTTTATCTTTTTGTTTTTACTGTATTTTGTAAGATTTTTTTGTTATAAATTTTAATCATTACATAATAATCTACACTCTTTAATAAGGAGGAAAGATTTGTATTTTTGTATGTTTGCAATGAATAAACTCAAAAACTACTAAACCGATTTCACCATTGGAAAGCTACATTCACGCTGAGTAACATAGGCTATATTTAATGCTAGAAAAAAAATTAAGAATTTTATGCACTCGTGCGAACCCGGGACGGGCATTTTGGATCAAATTATTTATTTCTTTTTATAAGTTATTATAGTAGACGATAATAATTATAAGGATCACCAACGTGCCTGTGTGTCAACATGCAAATATTGTAATGTATACAATAAAACTAAAAAAAAGTCATGTCAAAATTTCGTTCATTAATTGTTTAAAATATAAATGGTTGTTTTTATCTCTATAGGAAGTCAAAAACTCTCTCAACCTCTTTCACACCAGCCTAACACAAGGTACTGTAAGGTTGCGTTATGTATAAAAGAGTAAATAAATACATCAATATATATTAGACAATATCACATACTAGTACATTGTTCTGAACCCAAGTTAAGTAGCTAAAGTACTACATTAACCTGGCCGGGGATCGAACCCAGGGCCTCGAAGTGGCGTTACCATTTAAATCGGTATGTAAGCCACTACGGTGGTCATCGAGAAACAGAACAGATCTGATACATAAATAATATTCATAGAAATATCAAGACTCCAGTAGAAATGCTCACAAACCTTTGCCCCTTCCGGGATTCGAACCATTGGTCGCTTTCGAAACGGAAGTTTCTGGTCACATTTCCGGTGATCAGTCATCGCTAAACTGGCTTAACATCCGCAAATGCAAACCGAATGCACTACTAGACTATCAAGATTCAAAATAACAGATATTTATTATTATCAGAATATTAGAACACAAATTTACCAAATTCTAATGTTGTAAGCTGTACCTAAGTTCTATTCTTGTTTGACGACCGTTTGTCGTAACGGTAGGGATCCTGTCTTTCGCACCTACGGTCCTGGGTTCGAATCCCATAAGGGGTAGATGTTTGTGTGATAAAAACGAGTATTTCTACCTGAATAATGGGTATTTGTATATTTCTATTAATATTACATATCTATTTGTCATATAAGTATGTTTAATCTTTACTCTAGTATCCATAACACAAGCCTTACAGTGCTTACTTTGGGCATCGGCTAATTGGTGTGAATGTAAGAAATATTATTATTATTTTGCTGGCGGTTGGCTGAAAGGTCGCTAAGCCACAAAATATTTATTTGAAATATGAGCGAAAATCATTCAAAATAGTGAAATTGATATTTTGTTCTTACACTTCCGCGCACATTACACATTTGAATAAAACAAGTTTTTTTACGGATTTTGCTCATAATTTGTTTATATTTAATCCTAACGTTTCGACTCCTTTACAGTCGTGATCATAGGATGACTTAAAATGGTCGTCATTTATTTTGTTTTATTTAAAATTGATGTTTTTGCCAGAACTATTAAATAATAATAGAACAAGTAATATAAATATGATTCAGAAACAGATCGAAAGAGATGTTTGTTTGCATAATTTATTAAATTGGCATTTAAACTTATTATTTCTTTGCCTTTCCCGACCTTTTAAGGTAACAGTCGACAGATTTATATGATTTCAACAATAAAGAAAGCAAGGAAAAGCAATTTTTACAATAAAGAGTAGAGAGTGAATGAAACTTTGTGTATTATTTCGAAATAGCAGAGATATGAAAGCGCCGACACTAGCAAACGTGAACGCGAAGCGAGAAAGGTTGGTTTCTAAGTAGATACGGTGTTTCATCAAAGCGAACAGAGATGGCGCTACTAGTACTTCAACAACACGCCCCGGCGAAACGTTTTCTTAAACAATTACAGCTCGATCTTGATGCAATAGAAATTTTCCTATAAGCATTTGATGGTTTTCGTTGGCGAATATGAAATCAAAGCCAATATTGTGCTATTGTTTGAGTGAATGACGTACCGAATCGATTTGGCACTACGCTACAAATAATGTTTATTCGATTTAATAATGGACTGATGATCGACTTTGAAAACAAAAATATGTTTATAATACGATTGTATATTTTTACATTATGTTTTAAAAGTATGTTTGGTTTAAAAATACATACATAAAATCACGCCTTCTTTACTTTTCTTCAGGCAGAGATCACAGATCACAATCCTCACATACATCTCTACCTTCTTCAACTCACATAAGCCATTTTATACAAGAGTGCCAGTTAAGGGCTCTTTGACCTGTCCTTTTTTCTGGACATCTATTTAATCCCTGAAAGTTTGCCTTTGTCTGCCCTTACCGACTTGCCCATGTACATTTGAATCATATATGTCTTGTTCAGGTATTATAATTTTATTTTATTTTTATTATCAATTAAACCTATTGTATGTCTTAGGTTGGAACAAATCCAGCAGAATGAAATAACCTCATCAAAATCGGTTGAGTAGTTTCAGAGGTCATTGCGGTCAAACACTGTATGAACATATATTATATTTTACGGTATGACTGTTACCCGATTGTCTTAATGAGTGCTATAACAAAAATTATTATTCTCATTTTAACAACGTGTTGTATTACAGAAAGCATTTATTTTATAAATTTCCTAATACAATATTGGAATTATATACAATTCCGAGGAAATTTACACATTTCCTAGGATATCTATGCATTAAATAGTTTTTAAACAATATTTTATACATTTCCTAAATAATATCGGAATTGTACACATTTCCTAGGATTTGTATACAATTCCTTGATTTCATACATTTCCGGTAACACATACGCTAGCTGAAATTTATTCTATGTCCTAAGTAGAAATAAATACAGAAAAATGAAAAAAAAGGTCATCAAAATCGGTTGAGTAGTTTCAAAGTTCATCGCGGTCAAACACTTTGTTAGGGAATTTTTATATATAGCTATATTAATGCAAGTTTATTTATAAAAATGGAAGATATTTCGAAAATATTTATATTGTCCTAACTATTTGTGGACCCATTTCGTACGCCGTTACAAGCCATTAAGTTTTGCCGTCGATTAACTCCGATAGTGATGTTCGGTGGCGCCGAACTATCGATAATTTTTAACCTGTACCATCTAATGTCGCCAGGCAATCACGTCGTTTGCTCTGCGGTTAGAAAGCAAAATTACATCGGCTCAGAATTATCTCTTGCACAAAATGCGTAAAAGTACAACCGACAACATTATCTTGAATTACATAAACCTCTTTGGTCAGTCGATTTGATTGTAAAAACTTTCTTTTACATAAAGCAAAAATGAATAGTTACATATTACAATTAAATTAAAGGTATTATTTACTTAAATTAAGTTAGAGTGAATACATAACATTATTCATATTAATGAATACGAAATGAAATAAAAAAACAGTTAAAAAAATTAAATACATTTTATATTTTTATCTTCCAAAGATATTATTATAGTATTTTTTTAATTAACTTTTGAATTTATCTTACAGTGTTCTAATAAATTCAAAAATATTTTAAAATATAATTTCTTATTGATTAGCTTTTCAAATTTTCAATCTACTTAATGCCTGATTAGTTTGTTTAAATACCTTGGTACCTTTTGATCGAACTGAGTGACTAAAAAGATATTGCTACCTCTTCGGTCCACAAAGAAACACTTATTTTTTGATTTAGGTGAAGCTATAATGTTTAAAATAATAAAAAAAACACTTTTTTATAAATATATCTTACACTCACACCAATTAGCCTAACCCGAATACTGTAAGGCTTGTTCAATGGATTCTAGGGAAACGGATAGACATACATATATGACACATTGATATGTAATATACATAGAGATATATATAAACGCATAACAAACAAATATCTGCCCCTTCGGATTCGAACCCAGGACCGTCGGTGCGAAAGGCAGGATCGCTACCGTTGCACCTAAGTTATTATATCCTATAACAAAGAAAAATGCTCAAAAACAACATTTGTATCTTTTTATTAGAATTCATTGTTTTAAATAAATATCCTCATTGTTTATCTCAAACTTACAACTTCCAGTTTACTTCGGTAGCTGCGATCGTACTTATCCAATGGCAGTATATTAATTAATCATTCAGTATGAATCTCGAAACGTTGAGCCTTCTTACGTAGTAATAATTTAGTCGGTCGACATAGAATCAACTATAAACGACTTTAATTTCCGTCGATCGAACCGACTCGGTTCCAAAATGGGAATTGTTTACAACCGAATTCGTGATTTATGGACGTTCATCTGTTTATAGAGTTTATAGTTCATGCTTTTGTTGATCTATGTGTAGAACAAGAGTGAAACTATAGCGCGGATATACCGGTTCGAATCCCTGAAGGGGCAGGTGTTGGTATATATATTTCTATAAATATTACATATCTATGTATTATATATGTATGTACTGTTACCCTAGTATCTATAACACAAGCCTTACAGTGCTTACTTTGGGCTAGGCTAATTGGTGTGAATGTAAAAAAAATATATTATACTGTGTAGATTCGAGAAGACATTTAAAATACAAATGAACTACGCGGCATGAATAATCAATTAGTTTTATATATAAAAAATGCGTCACCATTTTATTTTCGCGAATCTTTAATGGCGTTAAGCAATCTTTTATTTTTCTATGCAGTATAAAACCTTTTTAGATAGTGATATGCTGGTTTGAAATTGATGTTTACTTTTGTAAATAATTTTATAAAAACACATTGTTTTTAAAATACATAATTAGATGGTCGTTTCATAATTATTTTAATTAGAATAGTATGATGTTTTATTTTTATACAGTCTGTCTTGTCATTTTGCTTCTACTGTTTTGAAATGGCGACGTTTTAATTATTTTTGTTACTGTGTTCAGGTGGGTTCGTTTATTCAGCCATAGCTGTTGATGCAGAAGTCCTACAGATATAAAATTTCATTCGATAGCTAGAAAAGTAGGCAATAATTCAAATAAAAAATAGTTTATCAAAACTCCCATTAAAACCTTAAAAAAATGCTTGAAACGAATAAGGGTAAAAAAATGGTTGACTTTTTAAATGTTAATAAATTCTGGTCTCTTAACATACCTACATTTGTTTGTTACTATTTAGATGCACTAGATATAACCTTAAACCTATCCCAAGACTTAGCTCTTAGTCAAATAATTTAGGAGTTGTGACTATTTCAGTAGCAAATTCATCCCCATAATATGACCACACGTAGTTTTATTTTTGGCCTTTTTTCTTCCAAATTACTTCTTATTTCTTTACGTTCACAGGTCGGACACAGACGGTTTGTATACAACTCATTTCTCACAAATAATGTACGAAACTCAAATAAATACTTATCATAAATGAATGGAGAGATATCTAGGTATCTTTGTATCTCTATTTAATAGTTTTACCTATCGCTTATGGTAAGGGTTGCACCGATGTTGTCTGGAACCGGTCACGAAGCGAACCGACCGAAACCAGTTATGGGACCAGCTTATAAGTATTTATATATGCATATTATCTTGCTCCTAGCTTGTTTATTGCTAGGTTAATTTCATGATAATTTATGAAAATGTTGCTCGCTGTTTTCTTTGTTTTTGAACATTATATCGTGTGTTTGTCATATCTTATCTTTTTTAGAGACTTGTATTCTCCTTTTATGAGTTGTAAGCGGCATATGTCTACACATATAGGGGGAGGAAAGGTATCAGGGTATGAAAACAATGGATTCCATTATTGAAACTATGTATTTTTTTCTTCAATAATTTCTACAATTTTTACGGTCTATCAAATAAATATCAATTATAAACAATTGATACATTTATATATTATTATTATTATTGTTAGTTTTGTATATGTCGATTTTTAAGAAGTAAAATGTTTTTTGTTGCATTTTTATATCTTTTTTGATGAAAGTGAATTCTAGTACTATGATATTGTGCGTTCAAAACACTGGACCCTACAAACATTTAGATTTCGTTTAAAAACGGTTAGTCTATTGAATTACATTTAATGTAACAATTAAACTGTATGAAGGAAAATGCATTTGACTGCAATGAACATAGTATCAATTACATAACTGCACTGTTGTAGTACTCATCTCTTTTTGCACTGGACTATAATGACGCAGCTTTGCGCGGCTATAGAAAACAATCTTACAAAAAAATTACAATCTTTATATTAACTTAAATAACTTAATACTTTTTATAACTATAATAATATAACCTGAGATCTTAGCAGGGGCCCGGGGCCCCCAGCGTTCTTATTGCCTCCTTTCGCTCTAACCACATACGGCTACTTCATAATCTGCTTGCGTTTACACATTCATAAAAGTATATTTTCTCCATTTAAATTTTACACATTACAAAAGTAGTATCACAAACAAATGTACAAACTAGTACAATTACATAAACGTACACATATCTCCGGCCCCCGCGGAGGCCGCTCTAATAAATACGATTACGATACATGAAATATAGGATCTACTCAACTTCAGATAGAACTCGAAACAAAAAATAATACCTAAGACTAAATCGATCAGGGTATCAGTATCACACGCGCAGCGGCGACTGAGATCAAGGGGTGCGCACCGGGTTCCGCCACTCACGCGTCCAACCGACTCGCAACCATTAAAATATGTCCAATAGAATACAAACAATCGTCCACGTACAATGATCATAACACATAAGTACAGGCGGCGCTCAGAGAACCGGGTCGGCCCTCAGCCGGTGCGTCGACGCCGAGCACCGGCCGCGCTCGCCGATCTTACTCTATCACTATACATTACATAATTATCACGCTGTGCTTTTTTTTCTCTTATTAAAAATATATAATAATTAATATACATATAATAATATTGATATTTGTTAAAATAACGATACGTAGATATCGAGGAGGGCAGTCAGTCGGCTCGCTCGCATCACGCGCTTGTTTGTATCACAGCCGGTTCACTCGGCCTGACCTCGGAACAGTTTCTTTTTCTCTATCGTGAACTGGGGGCTGATGATGATGGTGCCGCTCCGCGTTAAATTTCTATAACAAAAGAGAGGATATGTTAGCCACGCCAATCCATAACAAACGAAACCATTGTAAATGATTTCATGGAAAGATATTAGAAAAAATCGACTCGGCTCACAAGTGAATTCCCAGACGGGAATCGAACCCGCAACCTTTTGAAGTCCGGTCCAATGCTTTGCCAGTTGAGCTACCGAGTCTTGTCGTCGTGCCGTCGAAATTTAAAAAAAAATAGTATTGAAACTACAAAACAAAAAAAAATGAAACATTGTAATTTTTAGTTTGATAAACAGCGGAACTCACTTTAAAAACTGCGGCAACAGGCTAGTCCAGTTCGTCGAGTCATGTTCTAAGTGTAGATGTATTTCGTGCGTGGTGAGTTGGTTAGGATCTATCTTGAAGGCGGCGAGCCTCCTCCCAGCGACGTCGATTATGACCGCCGCCCCCCTCGACCCGCAAGGCTCCCCCTCTGCCAACGCCAGCGTCTGACGCGAAGCCCTCGAAAGCAACTCCGCTGGTACCAGAACCTCGGCAGTGGCGAGCTCGCTGGCTCCTTTCGCCGCTCGTAGCTCTCTCTCGAGCCTCTGAGCCAACGCCGCTTCCGTCGGTACCGGCATCGGCGCGTCCCGCCATGTCGGACCGTTCCATGCTACAAAAAAGAAGAAACAAATTCAAAATTCGAACACTTTTTTCACTTATAGTTTTAAATTTGGAAAAGAGTTACTTCTATATTTGAAATAGGAACTTTAGAACACTTAAAATAACGGCAAATCTAATTGGAATCTTTTTTATTTGAAAAGAAGAATGTAAATGTACGGTCGGTTGCTTAAGTGTACCTAGCAACAGCGTTAACTGAAATCGGAAAGTGAATCGAATCTTGATTGCGGGCGCAACACAGCGGAACAGCTGACGTGTCAGCTGATCGGGCCCTTCGGGCTCCGGCGGAGGCCGGTGCGCGCGCCGCCTAGCAACATCCGATCGTCTAAAACTACTTCCCTCACCACCAGAATAGAAAGTCAACTCACCTTTTTCGCTGTTGAACCCCACATTAAACTGGTTGGTGACAGGTAGGATCTCCATGTTCTCCAAATTTTTACTTATATTGTACACTTTTAATAACGATAAAAATTTTAAACGTTCCGTATCGGAACTTAAACGCTAGAAAAATATCACAAGTCTCTTTTGTACTGCGAATGCGCACTGTACCGGCTTCACGACCGGCGACTAGTTATCGTGAAGAGATCGATGGGAAATTGAAAAATGTCCGATTTTAACACGACCGCATCAGATCTGATCTCGTAACCTTAGGGCTTCGTCACTCGCCCTCGGCTCACTGCTTGACCCACCCGACCCTGTCGCTCTGTGTGACGGACTGACGATAAGAGGCCGTGCAGCCGGTTATATAGATGCCCGAGGTAGGGGGTGCGGGAGGAGAAGCGGCAGGCGAGCGCGGGGACCCCGCACGCCAGTAGCCGCCGAGCGAGCTGGCGAGAGGTCGTCTCCACGCCGCTCCGCACCGGCTTTTACCGAAAGCCGGCCGGCTTCTTTGTTCCGCTCCCGTCGGTTCCCAGTGGGACTTTTTCGTGCCACCACTAAATCACTCACCCCGAATACGTTTCCTTAATCAAAACGCGCGTGCTACCGTTCCCAATTCGCAAAGAACATTCTAGATAAGCGAGTCAAACCTTTGTTTTGTGATGTGAAGGCTCTTCCAACGGAACGTCATTTTTGCATTCAACTGTGTTAATTTAATTTTTGAAACAAGTTGCAAGAGCCTAAACAGTTATTGTAGTCTTATTAATATATATTTTGTATTATAATTGATAAAATTGTATGTTGAAATCATATATCGTGTATTGGATTAAGAAAATTGATACCTGGCGTCGGAATGGCTGCCACTGTAGGTCTCACCTTGGAGATAAGAAAAATGCGATATAGTCGATAAAATTGTTTGTCGTTTATACTTGTAACCACGTAAGTACGAACTTGAAGATGTTTGCATTCAATGTGTAAAATTAGATTTTTTCCATGATTCAATTGCATAGCGAGTGTATTTAGAAAAATACATATCTGTATTATTTTTCTCAAAACTATAAAATTGTATTTTACGAGGTGTGTACTGACTTAGTTTATATAAAAGAATCAAAAATTATTTAGATTATTGTATTTCACAAAAATATATTTGGATTCATTTTCTCGAAATGTTACAAGATGTGTATTGGGTTAGTTTATATAAATCATTATCTTTAAAAACCAATTAAGGTTTATTGTAAAAGTGCAATTCGTTATATTAATTAATTTTATTTTTCATTATTATTATTAACTCATATAAAATGAGCACTAAGCCTGATCACGTTAATATTGACTAAAAACATATATTCATGGTTAAGTATATTTAATTAAACAACAGTTTATGCAAGAACAAACCGGTTTACTGAAGTAAACATATGCAATAAAATGCATCAACAATCGCGCTATTGAAACTATAAAGGCGAACAAGTAAGTTATTTAAATCATTAGCACAGTTAATCCGGTGTGAAAGTTGCGTCAGATGTTTGTCAGGCCGAATATCAAAATTACCGGCATAAAAAGAATTTCAAATTTTCATTTATAAATTTCACCAAAAATATTCTCACGACTTCTTGACGTTCTCGTTAGTCGATAAGTTTTTGATAAGTTCATTATGTAAGCAAATTTGATTATCTTAAATGATATCAATGTTATAAAAATTTAATAAGACTTTCAACAAAAGCAAAAATCAAGCACACAAGAGTTCATGAATATGTTTACCATAAAAATTTAAAACAGTTCTAGAACACAATTTACAATAGATATTCTAAAATCAATTTGATAGAAAATGACAAAAAGTGAGATTTTCAACACAAAAAAATTAAGCACACGTTAGTTCATAATACTAATACGTTCAATACCATTCAAAATTCAAAACTATTCTAGAACTCATTTACCGTAGATATTCTTAAATCAATTTAATGGAAGACAAAGAAATATAGAACCGAATGTTCGGCCCCATAACAATCGTACCAACACTAACGTAACAATCGCAAAAAGTTTGACAAAAAAGAAAGAAAAGAAAAAAACGTTCGATTTGGTTGCTAAGAGCTGCCGGCCGGCGAGTTGGCCTTGTAGTATAGTGAGTCACAAGCGACACTCCGACTGTCAAGAATATCGTGACTATGGTATTACAGTAAACTATTATCGCTTCCTATTCCAATCCAATAAGTAAAATTTGTATTGAGAACTCATTCTTTCTTTTTTTTTAACTGTGCAATTAATTTCAAAAATGGAATAAGGCAAAGGTTAGCCTTACCTGTTCACAAATAAAAGTGTTGTGACAAAATTGAAAGCACTATTTAACAATGTAAAAGTTAGTCAATAAGACTTTTAATATTTGAGCAACTAATTTGAAAGTGGCCATCATGACGTATGTTTGAAAAGACCAAAACTGAAATAAAGAAAAGTACCATAAAAAAAGCAATCGGTGCCATCTTGAAGTGTAGGATTGTTACATTTCTGCTGTTCTGGGCGTGGCTGTTCTATTACGTTCTTTGTTTCTTCAGTCCCTAATATTAATAGACTACGCTTCTATACATATCAGTAAAGTTAATTAACCTATTATATAATACAGTTGCTTAATAAACTGTTTTGGTTTTCATAAACAACTTTTATCATTATTTAAGAAAGATTACACATACATATTTTTTCAATAACAAACTCAAAGTCACTTCCTCAATAACTCATGATATGTAATTTCACTTATCAAATGGCAAATAAAATTGCACAAGCATATTTGTATAGTAAATTTAAACGTTTTAATGACAACCATTGTTTTAATTATGAGATAACTTTACTAAAATTTGGATGAACTAATATAGTAACAAACATCTTTTTTTTTTTATTTATCAAAATAAAAGTCGTATAGACTGATACATTATCGAAAGCAAAAAATATTATCTGACAATAAAGATATGTTAATAAAAAAATTACATAGATTAACTAAGAACTATATTGGATTTGAATATTAAACAATATCTCTAGTTATTGACCGCGGTATAATATTACAAATCCTTATGTTGTCCAAACTGATGTTCCAAATTTGAATTACACAAAACAGAAATTCTGACGTGCCATCTCTTATTCTTGACCGTGGTATAATATTACAAATCCTGATGTTGTCAAAGCTTATGTTCTAAATTTGAATTACAGAAAACAGAAATTCTGACTCACGAATTATTTGTTAATACTATTTATTATGAAACCATAGACTGAGCCCTTGTAATCCGATATAAAGGTTACAAAATAGTAATCCTCATTGGTTATTCCGTACACGGAATTCTTACAAATGCTGGTGGTATCGCGTCTCGATTGTATCCGAACGCGTTAGCGCACAATGGTCCATCTTTCAGTCGGCAAAAGGAAAGATGGTCCATCCGACGAGTCTCATCCCCGTCGAACTTGTCCCAACCTGTTTTACAAGTCGCCGTACCAACCCCTTTTTCGATCTTACGCAATTGTTAATGATAAATGAGAAATGGTAATGTCGAAAACGTTAAATGGTGAAGCGTATTCTATTTTTGTATCGCTAATAATAATATTTTTTACATTCACACCAATTAGCTTAGCTCAAAGGTTTGTCTTGTGTTATAGATACTAGGATAACTGATAGACATACATTTGTGAGTCAAATATAAGACATAAATGTACCGACGACTCAGGTAAAAATGCTCGTATTCATCACACAACCCAGAATTGTTGATGTAAGACAGGATAGCTACCGTCACACTAAACAGATGCAAAAATTAAAATCTAAGTAATGTCCGCATTTGTTATTAGTAACAATATGCTTACGAACTATGTTAATAATAAGATAGCCTTAATTTTTGTTATTTAATTTTTATTTAAGATTTAAATTTGTGTTTTCGACTTCTTTATTTGGTGGCTTCTATCTCATTTATATGACAAACATTATATGTGATCAATATTCTGGTAGTGTTCGAACGGTGTGCCAAGATAAGGCGAGGCTTATTAGCAATTTAAAAGTGTGCTTTGTTTAGCACTCGTGTCTATTGTATTGTTGAATGTTTTTCTTTTTAATTCTGGACATAAAAAGAGAGTTGTAGATCCGAATCGGCTCGATTTTATAACATGTTAATTTGGCTTTACCGATACCCCGTGTTTGTCTGCCTTACGATTACATTTATATGATGTCATTGTTTAATAATTGTTTTATAGTAAACATATAATAAATGTGTCCTATTGTTTATTGATGACTCCAACCGAATATCAAAGAATGGTGTAATGTTTTTGATTGAATAAATTTATATTTAAAAAACGAAAATGTTTCATTTGTGTTCTCGAGCCCCAACGCCATTAACGTACGTTAAATTCACAAAGTTATTAATAACGAATTAAGTGGTAAGTGAAATAGGTTATCGTGCATTAATATATATTATCTGTACCAGACAAAACTCATTATTATCTTGGGTCGTTATATTCTACCGTGACACAATATTTTGTGCAATTTAGATAAAATTATAATTATCGAAATTAAGACTAAGCACTTTATCCTTTAGAGACCCGGTTTTTTATATATTTTGATAATATTATCTTCTCTTGTCTGTTATATATATATGACGTGATTTTTTTAACTTAATAAAATTTACCTATGATAAACAAAATTGCTTTAAAGATCATATATTCAGCCTGAATTTACAGCTGAAAACTAATCAATTTTGATATGAGATTTTGGTATAATAATTGAGGTTTAACTAATAATCAAATAAGTTTTCCTGAATCAACTCTGAGACAATAAACGGTTCGCAATTAACCAAGTGATATAACACAAAGAACAAACAAAACAATTCTCAAATGTAGTTAAACAAATAAGACAATAGACTGCAATGTTATGCAAAGCAGGTTGAAACCATTGTTTTAACAGAACTTGGCTTGGCGACAAATTCTTCGAAGGACACTGCGCTATTTATTTGGTAAGTACGTTGTGTAACAATGGAAGAAATCTGATTAATTAAACTTTATTGGATAAATAGACCAAGACGAAATAAAACATCATTTTTTATGAAAACTTAGAAAAATATTACATCCTTTAAACAATGAAATCAAACCATAACACTACAATTATTTTGATAACAGAATAATATTGTTTTTTTTTTATAAATTATGAATGGTGAAGACGTGTACTCTAGTAAACGCTAGTTCTGTTAAAACTGACGAATTTCTTGCGCCCATTCTTCTTGTCAGCTAAAAGAGGTCGTGATTAGGTGGCAGGTGGATTAGACGATTCAAAATAATTTATATGGTTAATTTTATCTCCCGTTTTTAAGGTAATTCAATATATTCGTTATACAGTATCCTTGTTATAAGGTCTAATTAATTTAAGACTAAGTAATTAGTACAATTTGATCGAACAATCATTAATTATGTCAATTATTATATTATAATAATACTTTTTACATCTATACTAATTAGCTTAGTCCAAATTAAGCACTAAGACTTGTGTTATGGATACTAGGGTAACGGTTAGACATGCATATATGATACATAGGTATATAATATATAAATACCTATGAATCAGGTACAAATGTTCGTTTTCATCCATTCCAGGATTCCGGGAAGCAGGTTCGCTACATTTGTACCAAACTGTCGTCAAACAAAGTATGTGTGTTGTGTTACATTTATTATTGATGTTTTATTATTAATAATAATTCATGATATATATACATTTGGATCTGTGACTCGATCCCGGATCCATTGGCTTCGCAGGAAGGGGTCACTATTGCTGGTTAAACCGGTCTACAAGTTTATTATTCTAATTTTCTATTCAATAGCCATATAAAAATAGATATTCAGACATACATATATATATACTTACTACCTTTACTAAAAACGATGTTTTTTTCAGAAATCTTGTTATATGACTGAAATAAAAAGGATAATCTTACTTTTATGATAAGTTATTTTAATGGAAAATACTAGAAAAATCAACTCGGCTCACAAATTATTCTCAGGCGGGAATCGAACCCGCAACCTTTGGAAGTCCGGTCCAATGCTCTCCTAATAGGCAGAACATGTGAGCCGAGTGGAATCTTTCTAGTATTTTCCCATAAAAATAATTTATCATATGAGATAGCATTGAAAAATGCAAATCTATGTATATAAAAATTCCCAAAACAATGTGACGAAACTACTAAATCGATTTCTATGCTTATTTTTTCATTTTAAACTCAGGTCTTAGGATAAGCGTCATTTAAATTTATAATAAAAAAACACAAATTATAATAACTTAGTCACAGCAACGCGTGGCCTGGTTAGCTAGTAATGTATAAAAATTATAATCTATGGGCAAGTCGGTAACAGCAGACCAAGGTGAACTTTCAGGGACCAAATAGAGGATGTCCTGAAAAGAGGCCAGCCAGGTCAATAGTACCCTGGACCGACGAGCTTGTAAAATGCCGAAGATTTGAAGAAGCTAGAGATGTATGTCGGGATAGTAGTAAGGGAAAATCTGTGATCTACATTACAAAAAGCGTGATTTTATTTAAGTATGTATAATCTAACTTAGTTTAACTTAGGATAAAATTCTATAAAGTAAAATTAGCCATTTTCAATTTTATCACAAAATTATCGTAAAAAGCCATTTGCTATTTTGATTAAGTTGTTCTTAGTTTTTTTCTTCAGATATATTTCTTAACATTTTTATATGTAATATGCAAACACTTGATACAAATAAAGTGAATCCACTGCAATTAAAAATAGGTTTTATAACAGAACAAAGAACGTAACCTAATAGCGTTGATGAAATTTGTTAAGCTTTTGAGACATTTATCCAGATTTGTTAAAAAGCGGGATTTCAGACTTGAATACATCTGCGAGTTTACGATGGCTCCCCGTTTATATGATATTAAATCTATAATCTAAGATCACAAATTTGTTATTTGTTTGTCCGCTGTCTTTCCATTGTATATGCGTTACCATAGTTCGTCTACCGGACGCTAGATGGCGCTAACGGAAAATATTTAATAATAGAAAAAAATTAAAGAATTTTGTCCACCCGTGCGAAGCCGAGAGTATTAAATTTAAGATAATAAATATTAGATAAAATCACATACATTGTTCTGATCCGAAGTTAAGTAGCTAAATTAGTTTGGGAATGGAAATACAAGTTCGTTTTCCACATTAACCCGACATGGAATTAAACGTCGGAGTAACTTCACCATGATAATTGGTATGCGAGCTACTCCACCATTGAAGTCGTCAAATAATATACGGACTTAATATACGAGTGTCCATTTTAGTTTTTATTATGCACTATCACAATAATTTCAGAAGTGCAATCTCAGCTTTTTATCAAATTGGCTTCCAGCCATTTCCAGTATCAAGAATCATAAGATATCGTCATATATTACGTTCGTTTTGAAGTTATTGGTGCAAGTATCGTTTTACTGGACTGGCAACTAGCCAATAGACTGAGAAGACGCAAGGGATTGCAAATTGGGACTTTTGTCATAATAAAATGCCACAAAGTTGCCTGTGTGTCGAACTTTTCAGATTTTACTTCGGAGAGTGGGTTCAGAAGCTGCATTTCCTCATACCGCCATCTCCCTTCTTCCATTGGACATCCAGACGCACCGGGGGCTACCACCCTTTCTTGGTTTCTATTCCTATCTGTCGCACCAAGCGTTTCACAACATCTTTCATAGTTATGTATTTTTATATTTTTTTGCATTCACAATTCAATGTTTATAAAAGGTATAAAATACGCGTGTAAAACTATATTTACGTGTGTATTACTTTCCATGTTGAAGGAAGTTAACGTTCAATTGGTGGAACGATACTAGCTCATAGTAGCAGTTGAAATACGCATGTTTTCGACACGTTATCGTTATCTCGGTAGCTCAGCGGTCAGAGCACTCGTCCGGATAGCGAAAGGTTGTGGGTTCGAATCCCACCTGAAAAAACCCCCTTGTTTTGGCCCCCGGGAAAACAGGATGGGATCAAAAGCCAACTCATTGAAAAAAAATACTATATAATGTAACAAAGGATTTTCTATGGTCTATGACCGATTGCGTACAAAGTTGTCAGATACAGATAGATAAAGAGTTTGTTACAACCAGTTTCTGAAAGGCAGTCGAAGTCTCAGGATCAACTGAAAGATAATGACACTGATAAAGAAGTACTGATTAAAAACTTTTTACAGAATTCTAAAATAATTTAATTTCATGATTTTGACTTTTCCGCTCCTAATTATTCTTAGCGAAAGCTTGTGTGCTTGCATTTTTTTTTGCTTTTGATCTTAATCAAGCCCAAGCCCAAAACAAAATTTATCAGATCACTACTTATGCGTGTAGCATTAGACTATACTATCTTCACTGCTAGCTACCACCCTTTCTTGGTTGCTATTCCTACCTGTCGCACCAAGCGCTTCTCAACATCTTTCATAATGCACGCAGCAAAGGAGTGAATCTCCCTCCCTGCCTCTGTATTTCCGAGTACTTATAACCCGTTCGTTTTTAAAGCCAGGATAAATAGGCACCTTCTGGGTTGGCTGGTTCCATCGTGGATCTTGTCTTAGCCCCCGGGCTTGATTGGAATCAAGAGCGAACCCATGCAAAATATAAAAAAAAGTGTGTATTTATTTTGTCGTAATAAAAATACTCACTGGTAAGTGGAATGATAACGGACACGTGTATCTTTATTTTCGATTTGTAAACATTAAAGTATTCCCACATGGGTGTTTACATGTAATGTTGTTTGCATTCGGTAATACATGCTGAGTAAGTACCGAGATGCCTAACCCATTAAATAGTTGTACATTTTAATAGTAAGATATTTAGTTCTTACACTTCCAAGCACATCATACTTTGAAATAAAACACTTTTTAGGATTGAACACTCGTCGAAATTTTGCGGGTTCGATTACCGCCTGGGAATTCACTTTTGACCCGAGTCGATTTTTTTATATTATAAGAATTTATCTCATAAGATCGCCTTGAGAAATGCATAAAATAAATAAAAGTTATAAAAAAAAGCCAGGTTAGGTAAGCTTATTTAATTTTTCACCCATTCAGCATTACTTAGCAAGCAAGTTATGTCAAATTATACCTTTTAAAATTATGCCTAAAATATTCTACCAAAAAAATTATGCCATAATAAGGAGAAACTATTTCGTATTCCTATTTGGTTAAACAAGAGTTAGAATTTGAGTTACAATTATAAAATAAGTGTCTAGTTTTATGTGTTGTCATCTATTGTTCTATCTACTGTCAGCGTTACTGTAGAGTATGCATTAAAAGTTATATTTCTAACCCTCTGGGATAGTACTTTTTTAATAAAAGGTATCCCATGTAGGTACTTTTCTGTACCCCTGGCAAAGTGTATGCTAAAATTCGTGATGATCGATTGAGTAGTTAAGGCGTGGAAGTGTAACAAACAAACTCACTCTCTTATCTATAATAAAAGTAAAGACTATAGGATTTTTACCGATATGATATATACCAAATTTCATCGAAATCAATCAACCCGTTCTTGACTTATAGAAGGGTATACAGATAGACTGATATACAGACATATAGCCTATCATTTGTGCAATTATATGTTCTTAATATTTACCAATTTTTAATGCAACCAATCAACCCATTCTTGAATTATAGAAGTACATACAGACAGACATAAATTTGAAAACTAGTAGAATTGGTGTAGGTGAGTCATAAAACGAATATTTATCATGATTTTTTTCCAAAAAATAAATGTACAGACAGAGCCTACAGATTTATATAGTAGTGTAGATAGAGATAAATTAATCGTAATAATCTTTCTAACTTTCTACGTCTTGACCTATATTACAGCAAATGTAGTAAGGGGGATGTAATTTACAACCAAAATATATTACTATTCTTTGGCCAGTTGCCCGAATTACTGTTTGTGATAATAAAATAAATAAAAAACCCTCTGTTTATATTGAACTAATTTTATTTCCTATTCATCTATTTATATCAACGTTCCAATTATTTTTTATTGTGTGTTTCTGTAATAAATTGATTCAAATGTTGCACACTGACGACGAAGTGATTGTTTTTCGTGATATATTTTTATTGTGATCTCAAATTTAGAGGCCTCAGATTCGATTGCTGTGTATAATATATAAAGCAACTGTTTCACAAATGAAATCAAAAGAAATGGATTAAAAATTATTAGAAAAAAAGTTTTAATATTTTTTTGGATAATAGATAACAGCTAAAAATCTAGACATTAGTATGTGTAATAAAATTATACGTTTTTATATTATAGTTGTAGAGATCTTCAAATGATTTTGCTCTAATTTAATCCACTATTGGTATATAATGGGCATTTTCACTAAGCAATGTAAATTGAGACAAGACAAGTTTGAGTCCCACTTGAAGAAAGCCTTTCAAAACATTTTTCCTATATTGCCAAAAAAAAATAATTAAATTAAATAAAAAAGAAAACGAACAATCATATTGTGTTTAAATATATTTATTATTATTTATAACAACGGTACGTAGTTTGCAATGGCATAAAAATGAGAAAGATCAGTGAATATATACCCATTATATGTCTAAATTCCATACCTACAACAGCTAACAAAGTTGCTGACCTTGAAACGGCTGAATCAATTTTGATAAAACATGTCTAAGCACCACCACTAAAAATTTCATTTCAAAGAAAAAACCACATATAAATCAGTTTACTTTTTTAAGAGATATGGTGCAACAAACAGACACATATATCAAACTTATAAAACTTATCCGTGCTAAGCGTCAGATTATACCGTTACACGAGAGTGTTAGATTTAATACCGTTACACGATATATATAGGAGCCATCTGCCTCCCCACCTCAGTGTGCGTAGCTTTCTACCTCTTTTTCGCTTTTTACTATAAAGCTTCGCTTTTTTCGGGCGTCCGTAGATGTTAAAGCTGAAGGTTTTTCGTATTTTTCTATTAAAATAGTAAATTATTTGTTTATTATTTAATATATAATAATTTATGGTATAATTAAAACAAAAGCCTCGCTTTACAGGCGAAGGAAGACAATAGCCTATGAAATATAGGGACGTAAGCCATAATTCATTTGACAGCCTAGTATTATAATGTTGGTGTGGAAATTACTAATATTTCAGGCACGCCGATGATTTACAAGCACTCCCCTCTAATAACTGCTAATGCCCTCAATTAGTGGGCGACGTCGTTGCATTTGCGTTATTACTTATAATGAAGCCATGCCGAAACTTTGGGGGAAAACGTAACGAAAGAAATTGTGTAAATAATAAATGTTGTAAATAAGTAATGTAACAAGTTCCTACAGTTTCGCTGCTATCGCAAATTGGAATAAAACACAAATTCCACTAAAGAAATATTATATGTAAATATGAGATTCATAATATTTATCCATAACTAGCTGACCAGTCAATGCGTTGCTGTGTGTCCGTTATTAAAATTTGTATAACAAATATATAAATTAAAATGGAACCTATCCTATGTCCTAAGTCCGAACAAATACAGTATGATGGCAAAAAAAAACATGAAAATCCGTTGAGTAGTATCCGAGTTCATCGCGGTGACAGGGGAAACACTGTGACAGGGAATTTTTATCTGTATATATAGATTGGGGAACTACATTTCTGTCGACAGCTGAAGCACTAAAGGTCGAATAAAGTCCAAAAATCCATGTATCATAACATCCAAGTCTGAAATTCCTCCAAATCCAAGATTTAAATCTCTAAAGGTCTGAGTTACAAAAGGCCACGTTTAATTTGATGCACAGTCCATTTGGACATCTAGAGGAATTATGAACTGAATATAAAAATATTCAGTAATAGTCTTGTAAATAATTTTAAACTATGCAAATGTTGTTTTGTTTATTTTCTTTTATATACCTATTATTTCAATTCAAATTCATTTATTTTCCAGGAAATTGTACATAGGTGTTTTTACTGATTTACTGACAGTTATCAATGTTCAAAATATTGAAATTCAAAGTTAAATTATTATGATATAGTATATAGTGATTATATCACAACGATGAATTTATTATTTCGGTTCAAGATATTAAAGCTGAACGCTATATTATTATATCATATTAATTATACAGCTTAAGCTTTTTATAACTATTGTTAAAATGATCCATTAAAAAAAACAAATTCTTATTTATTTACAGATGTTACCACGAAATACGCAAACGGCGGGCGTTGAAAATGCGTAAATTCCTAACAATATTAAGGTTACATTCAATTCATAAAATGTATATTTTATGATTGGAACCAGAAGTGGAGTGATCTTAGTGCAAAAATAGTATACGGCGTGACGTATCACGGCGTCAGTCCCGCGGGAGACAATCTCGATACTTCCGCGAATACAAGGCTGGGATACCACAGTATAAGGGACTTCACCAGTAACATAATAATTTACCACCAGTGATCAGATAAAGATAAAACGATAGCGAACCTGCCTTTCGCACCGACGGCAGATGTTTGTGTGATGAATACGAGCATTCGTACCTGAGTCATGGGTATTTATATATAGACGCTGTTAAGCATTCGTGTGTTAACCCACACCGAGCTAGTTTTGAGTAATCAGCTGTTAAATTTTTTGAGAACAATCTTCTTTTTCCGCTTATGTTAAGCAAAAAAATATTGTTATGCGGCATCATTTTTTTTGTTGAAATGCATAGATTAATAAAATAAATGTATATATTATAATAAATTCATTTTGAAATAAAAAGAGCTTAAAAATGGTTGATGCTTAAATTGCTGAAGGGTTTATTATATTTAGCATTCATGTGTTATGTGCCTTAACACATTAATGCAAAATTCTGATTTGTTGTTTTAAAATGAATAAGTGTACTTATTTTTAGAAAATGTCATAAAATAAACTTCTAGCATGTTAAAATTTTAATGTACTTATTTATTTAAAGTTTTATTGCTATAATATGCTTTGATTTACATTATAAGTACTGCTTAAAAAGAGAAATCCAATAAGTAAACACTTATATTATTTCAATTATTTCAAAATTTTAAAGAAATATTTTAACTTATTTTTTATTATTATTTCAAAAAAATTAAAAAAATAATTAATATAATTATACTTTTTTTGTATACATCAGATCATCATCATCATCATATCAGCCGTACGACGCCCACTGCTGGACATAGGCCTCCCCCAAGGATCTCCACAACGATCGGTCCTGTGCTGCCCGCATCCAGCGTTTTCCCGCGACCTTGACCAGATCGTCGGTCCACCTCGTAGCGGGCCTACCCACTGAGCGTCGTCCGGCACGCGGTCGCCATTCGAGAACCTTTCTGCCCCAACGGCCATCAGTTCTCCTTGCTATGTCTCCTGCCCATTGCCACTTCAGCTTCGCAAGACCCATAGTGAACGACCACGTTTCACTGCCATAGGTCATCACTGACAACACACACTGGTTAAAGACTTTCGTCTTAAGGCCCTGAGGTATTTTGGACGCGAAAATGTATCGCAGCTTCCCGAACGCTGCCCACCCGAGTTGGATTCGACGAGAGATCTCTTTCTCGAAGTTGGACTTACCTAACTGTATTGTATGTCCTAGGTCAACAACTTCCGAGTGTAAAGTTCCCAACATTTACTGGAGCGGGTGTAACATGGGCGTTGGACATAATTTTCGTCTTGTCCATGTTCATCTTAAGACCCACTCGTTGGGATGCGTTACTGAGATCTTTGAGCATGGTGCTCAGGTCTTCCAAGGTCTCAGCCATTAGGACCACATCATCGGCAAACCGAAGATGCGTCAGGTACTCGCCGTTGATGTTGATGCCAAGTCCATTCCAGTCCAAAAGCTTAAAAATATCCTCCAACGCAGCAGTGAACAGTTTCGGAGAGATAACGTCTCCCTGTCTCACTCCTCGCTGTAGTTGGATAGGATTAGAGCTCTGGCTCTGTACTCGGACCGACATAGTGGCGTTTTGGTACAGGCACCTTAACACTTCGATATACTTGTAGTCCACTTGGCACCTCTGGAGAGACTGCAGCACCGCCCAAGTCTCGATCGAATCAAAGGCCTTCTCATAGTCCACAAATGCCAAGCAAAGTGGCCGATTATACTCTTCGGTCTTCTGTATAACCTGCCGCAGCGTATGAATGTGGTCTATGGTGCTAAAGCCTTTTCGGAAACCGGCTTGTTCGGGAGGTTGGAAGTCGTGCGAGCAAGACGATTCGTAATGACCCTCGAAAACAGCTTGTAGACATGGCTCAGAAGCGAGATGGGTCTGTAGTTCTTCAGTGGGGTTTTATCGCCCTTTTTGAAGAACAAAATCACCTCGCTTCTGCTCCATGCCTTCGGCGTTTTGCCCTGGACCATGACAGAATTGAAGAGCTTCTGGAGGACTTTAAGTACCGGCGTGCCGCCCGCTCTCAGAAGCTCTGTTGTAATTCCGTCATCTCCCGCCGCCTTGTTGTTCTTTAGCTGTTTGAGGGCCATTCTAATCTCGTACAGGCTGACGTCCGGGATATCTTCGGTATAGTGTCGGGTAAGCTTGGCTCTAGGATCTCGAGCTCTGCTTTGGCTTGGTGTGATACTGGAATACAGCTGCCTATAGAAACTCTCAATCTCTCTCAAGATTTCAGGAGTCGATGAAATGATACTGCCGTCCTCAGTTTTCAGCCTCGTCAGTTGGCTTTGCCCAATAGACAGATCTCTAGCGAACACTTTGGAGCCTTTGTTCCGCTCTATGGCCTCTTTAATACGCTCGGTATTAAATTGGCGAAGGTCGCTCGTCAGCGACTTCGAGATCTGTCTATTGGGCAAAGCCAACTGACGAGGCTGAAAACTGAGGACTTGTCTGTCTATAACGTAGGGCATCCGCTGAGTCTTGCAGTCTCATTTCATGTCTGTTATCCATGAGTTCGAGTGTATGTGCGGAGAGTTTCTTCAATTTGGGACGGTGGGTTTTGAAGTATTTTGACCCTACCGGACGGACAGCATCCACCACCAGGTCGTTCAGATCGTCCACATCTATGCTGTTATTAAGGGTATCTATGCTGTTATTAAGGGTCTCGAAGCGGTTCTGGAGCTCGAGCTGAAAGCGCTCGGAGTTTTGAATCTGGGTCGGCACTGGTCGGAGCGTAGATTTTATCAGTCGCGATCTTTCAAGCTTCACGTTGATATTCAATGTGCCTCTTACCAGTCGGTGATCGCTCCCTGTCTTAACAGCGTTGATCACAGAGACGTCATTGAATATTTGCTTCCTCGTTGACATGATAAAATCAATCTCATTTTTGACCTTGCCGTCGGGACTTATTCAGGTCCATTTGCGAGTTACGGGCTTTCTGAAGAAGGAGTTCATCATATAGAGGTTCTCCCTCTCCATAAAGCCAGCATCTGGCCTCTGTCGTTTCGTTCCCCAAATCCAAATTGCTTCACTCTCAACTCGTCACCGCAGCGCTTCCCCAACTTTGCATTGAAGTCCCCCATCACAACCGTGTAGTAGATTTGTGACTATGTATGGCCCTAGAAATCTCCTCATACATAGCCTCCACTTCGTCATCGTCGTGTTTCGAGGTTGGGGCGTATACCTGGATGACCGTCAACGACCACCCACGGATAGTTGGTCGCCCTCCCGGAAGTACAGCAAGTTACCGGAGTCCAAAATTATCGTGTCCTCTCCCTCTCTTCAGACTTCAGACAACCCGATGACGTCCCAGTGTCTTGCCGATAACTTCTTCCAACTCTGTAATTTTCGCGTCGGTCCTCAATGTGCGCGTGTTTAATGTTGCCAGGTCCAATCGTGGTGTTGGTAGCCGCAACCTTCCCGGGGATTCTTCGCACCCCCTGCCGCACCGTTACCGTAGCCGCTACCGTAGCTAGGAATGGTTTGGCTGCCGGGGACTAGGGGCCGTTTTTTGGTGGGCCTATCCATAAAGGGGTTTTGCCATAATCGCCACGCTTGGCAGGCGGGTTGGCGATCGCAGTATAACCCGTACGCATAAAGAGATGCTGCTGCCCATCTCCTTAGGTGAGGTTTCCCTAAGTCGGCTCTTACGACACCCACGGGATGAGAGGGGAGTAATGCTATTCTAGAGTAGGCCGGCACTACACGGGGATACACATCAGATGGTACAAATCTATTATAATTAGTAACTGTGAGTCTTATTCTCTTGCTCTATTGCTTACTTTTATAACTTAAAACTTCTCCTAAGAACATTACGTTCTACTTAAATAATAAAAAAAACAAAATAAAACTTTTCCATTTCTTTTCTTCATTATAAAGGTATAATAAAGGTATAATGAAGAAAAGAAATGGAGAAATTTTAAATATTTAATAGGTTAAATTTTAAATATTTAATACGTTCATATATTCATATTTGTCGTGTGGGAGTCGAACCCATAACCTCCGACATTGGCGTCCACCAACTAAAAGCAAATGTAAAAATGTACACGTTTAAAATTATAACCTTCCTTTTTATCTTTGCCGTACCTGAATAAAATGGTTTTAAATGAAAGTATCCAAGCACTTACGAATTGAAATTGCCTACTGTAAAAAAAACACTTAGAAATTAACAGGTTTTCAGGTGAGATTAGCCGAAACTGTTTTTCGTTGAATTTAGAGCTGAAATGATCAAAACTTTTCTTTCCACTACATCATTTCGTCATTATAATAAGAATTTAATGAATTTCTTAACACATCTAATTAGATTTATGTCAAAAATTAATAAAAAACTTGTGTTGGTGTGGTCAACAATTCCGCGCAATCCTTACCGCCCTCAGCTACCCGCGCTCGAACAATTTTGGATTAATATTTAAAACCACAATCCGACATACGTATTTTTATGTTAACTGCAGTATAACACATTATTGCTTTTTGTTGTGGTCTCATTAGATTTTGGCATTAATAATGTAAGGCACTTATGACATAAACGCTAAATACAAATCTTAATTTAGAAAATAAGCAATAACGATTTTAGGACTCTAGAATATTCTGCGATTTTTTTTCAATAAAATGGATTTCACTATCGTAAACCTTGTGATCTAAAGAATAAAACTGCATTCATAACTCAAAACCCGATTTTCTGTGGGTTAACACACGAATGCTTAACAGCGTCCATATATTCTTCTATAAATACATATATATGTATCATATACGTCTATTCGTTATCCTAGTATTCATAACACAAGCCTTATAGTGCTCACTTTGGGCTAGGCTAATTGGTGTGAATGTAAGAAATACTACTTATAACACAATTATTGGAGCGGAGCGAGCGAAGCTCCCATGGATCAGCTTCAATGGCGCAATGTCTGTTACGCCATAACTTCCCGAGTTCTTAACCGATTTCAATATTTTTTGTGTGGAATCGAATCAACAGGTTTAGGACCAGATTGTGATGGAGCTGGACCGAATTTTGAAATTCGCAAAAATACACATCGAAACAAAAAAAAATACCTTTTTGTTTAGGTATAACGCTCCGCTCCAATATATGGTGCTAGCGTAGCTTTATGATTAGCGACTGCATCGCCTAGTTTAATATGATCATTAACAATGCATTTCTTGAAATTCAACAACTATGCAATGGTTCGTAGCTTCCACGACGCGAGACCTTGTACTGAGAAGCAGCCGCACTTTTCACATGATTCACGTTACATCGTGAATCCTATCTTGTACCCGGGCTAGAGCGAACCCATTCAAAAAATTTGAATTGTGAATTTTAGTTACTGATCAATTTTATACTGTGTCAATAAAGTATTTATGCTTTGAATGATTTTACAAAACGACAGTTCCTCATTCGAAAGTATATGACGCCCGTGCCGTTCCTGACGCCTGTCAGGAATTAGGGATTTGAGGAACAGTTTTTTTTTATCAATTTTGCGTCAGCAACATGTTTTTTTGCCCGATGTTGTTCTACAAGCCTTGCTTATATATGAAAACTAGAAACTCAAAGCAATAGATCAGCCATCCAAACACCCGCCTATGTGATCTGATCATAATATTGGATAAACAATTTTTTGGATCAAACTCAATAATGGCAAGATTATGTAAATTAGTAAATCAAATCAGATGACCGTTTGGTGCAACAGTAGAGATCCTGTCTTTCGCACCGACGGTCCTGGGTTCGAATCCCGAAAGGAGCAGATGTTTGTATGATACGAGCATTTGTACCTGAGTCATGGATGTTTGTATATATTTCTTTGATTATTATTTATTTATGTATGATATATGTATGTCTATTCTTACCCTAGTATCCATAACACAAGCCTTAAAGAGCTTACTTTGGGCTAGGTTAATTGGTGTGAATGTAGGAAATATTTAATAAAGCGACATAATCGACATTTCGACTCGTCAACCAAGATCCGTAAAAAAATCTAGATTCATGGAATGAATCAATTGACAACGCCACATTTAGTGCTTAAGGGTAATATTTTTTATAAAAGAATTGTACTAGGTTGAACATATTTACTGCTTGAATAAGTCTTCGCTCGGGCGGTACAGGGAGGGGCGCGGAGGAACAGCGACAAAAGGTATCCAGTGAGTGAGAGTTTCCGTACCTCCTTTTGTCGGATCCCTGGACCGTCAGTGCGAAAAGGAGGATCTCTACCGTTGCACTAAACGGTCGTCAAAATCCTCACAAAATAGTCACAGAGCTTCCCCGAGGGAGAAAAGCCATAAAAAGCTACATGGTCACAATGAGGTTTTAAATGATGCAATTTGTGTTATGATCACCCATCCTATAATTGTCCTTTGCAAAAGTTACTTATCCTCTAAAGTCATACACCAAACGAGGTATCCAAATCAAATTTCATCTCAAATTTAGGTATTTCTAAGTCTTATATTTGTAGCGAATATCTGAATTGGTAACTGTTATTTTTTGTGGACCGTTAAAACTAACAAATCAGAACGACACCGATCACGATCGTCGGTAAAAAATCAACTGTTGCCAGTTAAATTATAACTCTAAAGTTATTTTAGTCAATTCACCAAAAAAAATGTTATCCTTGACTAAAAACCTAATTTGCACGCTTAATAAATAAGCGAATTATTACAATTTGTGCTTTTCTGGGTGACATTAAAAATATCGTATCATTATCGTTTAGTTTTATCGTATTTATATTTCAATTATAATAATAATCACCTCTCTTATATTCATACCAATTAGTCTAGCTCATAGAAAGCACTATAAGGCTTTTGTTATGGATTCTACAGCAATCAATAGATATTTAGTGTTAATTTAAATATATATATTAATACCCATGACTCACGTACATCACACTAACATTTGCCCCTTCCGAGACTCGAAACCATGAACGTCGTTGCGAAATTTAGGACCTTAAATTGGAATGGATATCGGAAAATTAACGTTTTTTGGTAAAATCAAACTAAGTTCGGCTGTAAAAGGTCTTTTTTTCTTAACTTCTGAAGCATATACTTATTAATCAGCTATGTTTAGTGAACTAAAATGAGATGGTCGAATAAGAGTTCGAAGTTCGATTACGGTATCAAAAAATAACTATTTCTTTTATATTTTTTTTGTATTTTATGCATTTTCAATGCGATCTTATAAGATAAATTATTATAATAGAAAAATACTAGAAAAAATCGACTCGGGTCACAAGTGAATCTCAGGCGGGAAGCGAGAGAAAAAAAAAAAAAAAATAGCCCGCCGCCTTCCCATTCCCCCATTCCCGCCTGAGATTCACTTGTGACCTGAGTCGATTTTGTCTAGTATTTTTCTATTATAATAATAACTATTTCGTTTATTAGATTCTGCTTCAAACTTTTCCCCATCTTTTGACGCATCAAAAAGCATATTTACTAACTGTCGTGATCGATCTATTCAAAAAGCATTGTGTATCAACCGCAAACCATAACTACAATATAGCTTTAACACCATCGCAATAGAGTTGAATATTGTACCGCAAATGACACGCTCGATTTGCCTCCATAGGACACGCGTGCAAGCAAAAAATGGCACTGTTATCTACTGACATAGTGAACAGAATAGCAGAAAGTATTGAACTTACATGTTACTTACTTACTTACTAACTTATTGAACGTTATTGTACTTACATGGTCTTTTTTCAGGTCATCTTCTATTTAGTCTCTGAAAGTTTGCCTCAGTCTGTTACATTTGCCTCAAAAATTTGTTTTGTCGATCTCCTTTCGTCTATCCTCTCTACATTTCCAAACCATTTAAGCATTCCTATTTCTATTTTTGCCACTATATCTTCTACACTACACCACTCTCTTTCAACCAAAAGTACCAATGAATTAAACTTTGTTCTTGTATCATAAGTTCATGTGGAAACACTTAATACATATACACGTGGCCTATAATTACGGTTGCCAACTATACTGTTTTCAACAGTATTATAATAATAAAAAAACTTTACTGTTTTTCACTAAATTATACTTTTTACTGTTGAACGAAAATAAAGTATACAAAATACTGTTTTCAGCATGCAAACACATTATTATGTGTTATACTTAAACTCTCACACAAATTTGTTTTTATTTAGTCAGAGGGCGCTCACTGCTCAGTGCAGCGCTGCCACAAACAAATCACCCCGAGTTTCTGAACGAATCTGTCAATGTCAAATATTCAAGAGAAGTTCTAAAAAATATGTATTTAAATCAATAAATAAATAAAATAGTGTTTATTTTTCTAAAAAACTGTCTAATATTCTTCACAGACTTGAATATATTTTATTTCTTGTAAAAAACGTTGGCAAGGCTACCTATAATACAGGCTATGAATATTTAGTTCTTACACTTTCGCGCACATTTAAATAAAACATTTTTTTTACGGTTTATTGCGCATAATTTGTAGACATAACTAGCGGAAAAAACCGTAAAAAAGTTGTTTTATTCACTGGATATTTGTTAACTGTGGCTTGTCAGCCGTCAATGCTGTTGCTAGGCGGTCGCCTATTGTCTGGGTGTTGGGGGACCACTGCGTAGTAACAGGGTTATAAGTACCTATTATTGTTAGTACGATATTCACAACGGCTTGTAACCCCTGCTATGCAGTTTTATTCTTGCATTTTTTGTATTATCTTTGAAAGCCCATTGGTGCTACGGGGGCGACCCTGCTATGCACTAAAGGTCCAGGGTACGAACTCTGGTTGGGGTGAATAGTGTTGAACCAAAGTTCAATAAGCATTTTTCTGTGATATTAACATTTTAATCATAAATACTTAAACAAAAGTATGTTAAAAAATAAATTTCAGTGAAGTAGTGGGCGTAAACCATTTCATGTTTGTTAAAAAATAAATAATAATAATATTTTTTACAATCACACCAATTAACCTATCCTTCTTTAGATATGAAAATTTAATTGTTAAATGCTGAAACAACAAAATTTGATAATTACTTTCAAATGCAAATATAATGTTTTTTAACTACATAAATAGTTCTTAGACCGTCCTACAAAAAAATATAATTTCGACATCTTTATACATATAATGGCATAAGGAAAGTAAACATGTCAACATGTTATTTAATATGCATAAGATTGTACTTTGTATATTAAGTAAATTACTGATATAATTGTCTATAGCAATCCTGCCTGCTGCACAGATGTACCTGGGTTCGAGTCCCGGAAGTGGCAATTTTTTGTGTGAATAATACGAGCATTTGTACCTGAGGCATGGGTTTTTATATATATTTCTATAAATAATACATTTCAATTTGTGAGTTGCCTAAAGGGGAGATTCGCTCAATTATTAAGTTACAATAAAATTGTTACTGTATTTTTGTCACTAAACTTAGTTACAGAAGTTATCAAAGACAAAGACATCATCAAAGAGGTTTATACAAAAGACGTAATAATTTGATTACGTTCCGTTACACTCTCCGTTCCCTAAATATTAAAGCAAACTAAAAGGAATTGGGTCAAAGGAACAAAGCGATTTGGACTTGCAAAGTGACTTTGTTACAGGTTACCGCTAAGCTCGGGTAATTGGGTGCTTTGATGAAACTTGCTGACGAAACTGGAAGAAACTGTTTCTGTGCGAACTAGTTATGTTGAGGAAAGTGGATGACGCAATTTCCTCTGGTGTTGGCTGGTAACAATATGAGAATATCTTTCTTATTTTATTGGATTACTAGCTGACCCGGCCACGCGTTACTGTGTTATTAATTGAAATGAAACCTATCCTATGTCCTCAGTCGGAACAAATCTAGCAAAATGAAAATAAAAAGTCAGTAAGATCGGTTGGCAGTTTAGGAGTTCATCGCTGTCAAACACTGTGATATGATTTTTTTTATGAATATAGATTTGTAGGTTGAAATTAAACATAATTCTAATGATAATAATGTTTCACACATTATCAAATACCCTTAACTGGGGTACACATGATCATATTCATCACACAAACATAGGTCCGGGACTCGAACCCAGGACCTGCGGTGCATAAGGATCGCTACCGTTGCACCAAACGGTCGTCTATCATACCGTCGTTGTTTCTGAACTTTCAATATGATGTATTTATTTTATTTTTAACGCATTCCCACATCTGTTTATTGCTTTTTATCTACCTATTTTAACTTATACATATGTGATACATATGTATGTTATACTCGTAGAAATATATGTCAGAAACAAATGCTCGTATTCATCACGCAAAAATCTGCCCATTCCAGGACTCGAACTCAAGAAAGTTGGCGCGATAGGCAGGTTCGCTACAGTTGCGCCAAAAGGTCGTCTTTTAATAAATGCTCGCTTTTGAAGCGAAGCTTTTATAGGGACGTTCAAGCCGCTCGCATATAGGCGCTATCCGTGCTAAACGTCAGATTTTACCGTTACACGGGAACGTCATATTTATTACCAGCCAGCTGTATCCCTACCTCAGTGTGCATGTCTCGCTTTCACTCATGTTAGTGTGCGTGGCTGGCGTAGCTTTCTATCTCTTTTTCGCTTGATACTATAAAGCTTTTTTCATGAGAAAATAATTGCACATTCTTTCTTGTTTTCGCGTAATCGTTACTCCAAAATTGCGTAGGGCCCGCACCCAAATGTCATTTTGTTTCATATTTTTTCACACTTCAGCGCGGCACCAGATTGGTCTGCATAATTACATTGGTTTTTGAGGTTTTACGATCAAAATGGCGTCCCTTAATTTGATTCAGAGTTTTAAATTCACTTTTCTTTCTTTGGGTGCCATTAAATTTGGATCGTAATCGTTAAATGAGTGTGCGGTAAATCGTGATAATAACTTTCTTCTCGTTTTGGAAATTATATCTTTATTCCTATTGTTTATATAATACGCTGTTAATACTCTGTAGATTTTATATACTCAAAACGTTTTCATTTTAAACATTGCTTTATAAAATTCAATAATTATATGAAATAAGCTATATGCATATATAAAAATTCCCTGTCATAGTGGCGATGAACTCCAAAATTCTTTAACCGATTTTGATGTTCTTTTTTCATTTTTCTGGATTTGTTCGGGCTTAGGACATAGGATAGGTCTCATTTTAATTTATAACACAGGCCGGGTCAGCTAGTATCTAATGTAATTACGATACAGCCTTCTATTGCGGTATCACAACCAGGTCAAATTCATCAAATTACTTGGTATTCTTGTTGCCAACCACCGAAGCTAAGCGCTCGGTTAATTCCACGTCATTTTCCGTCATTAACCATCATTATAGCCGGTAGTTAAAGACCAAGGTCGTCACCGGACACTGAGCTCGTGAATAAATATCAATTATTTGATGGGTGATTAGTGCTTTCTTTGGATTTTATAAATTGGAAACAGAAACCAAAAGTTGAAGTCTTTCAGCTCATATTGAGCACTGATTTTTTCTTACTGCTGGAAAAAAGAAAGAAAGAAACATTTATTTGATCTCAAACCCACAACAACAAAAGATGTACATATATAAATAAAAAGAATAACAAATAAAGCAGAAATAAACAATGCAGCTTTCTATTATAATAAACGTAAAATTAATATACACAAAAAAAGAAAAGAAAGAGGCCAAAAGGACCCTGGCTCAGCATAAAAGCTGAAGACAGGTCTTCCTTAAATATATCATTAATAATATTAGATATAAAATACGCCTGCTAAAAACAATCACGCCTCCGAGCCCTCGGAAACTACGACCTTTCGCAACCCGGGCGAATGCTCTGACCGCTGAGCTATCGAGACGCTCTGGCAGACGCATCGTTTACAAACGTATTTCAACTGCTTTTATGAGCGAGTATCATTCCACCAGTCAACTTAATGATGGAAATAAATAAAAATTGCGAGGAATTTTCTGAGTGTATTCTTTTAAGACAGTAAAAACAATAAAAAACCAAAAGATGATAACTTCAATTTCAAAATATTAAGACATTAATAAATCTGTACAAAAAGGTTTTATAACACCATCAATATTAAAATTTAACGACCTTCAACATCGAAAGTAATATATTTATCCCTTCTGAGGGTTCGGAGGCCTGTTTTTTTACAAGCGAATTAATAGGGTATTGTGAATGCAAAAAATATTATTTCTTATATTCATACTAGTTAGCCCAGCCCAAAGCACTGTGTAGATATTTTTTCACGAGTAGAAAATGCATACTCTTTTGTTGGAAAATGCAGGAGTTATGTGGGACTCTCTTGCCTGCAAGCTTACCCACTTGATGTACCTTGGGCAGATCTCTATCCCCGTCTTGTGATAGCATTCACCAGTACCAAGGCAGTCGGACACTCGCCAAGACCTTAATGGGATGCAGAAAATACTTCTGCAATTCCAAGGGTAATTCCAACCGCTTTCTAGAAAGCGCACTGCACATAAACACCAAGCTTTTTTATCAGTCTTATTTGTTTACGTGTGTTTTTGGGACATGCAGGGTCTTCAGACTTCGTAAAAAGGCGGAATGTATTTTATAGGGTACAAGTATAGGTTTAAATATAGTGGTTAGTATTTTTGGGCTATGTATTGGAGCCAAAGTAAGATGAGGTTCTGCCGGAGATATAACAGGACCCATAAATCTCAGAACAGGGAATTCCATCCCAAACTTGCTTCATATGGATAGTGCATTCTTACAACTGCTAATTCAACTTATGCCAAAGGTATGTACAAGCTTTAAGGAGCAAGAGATAATAACTTTTTGGTCACCCATCCGTTAGCAAGCCTTTACAAAAATTACTTAACATAAACTTAGTCCTAATTGAGAATTGTCCGTTTAAACATCAAAGGCTTTCTAAACTGTCTGTTTATCTTATGATAAATACGGGTACTACACGTCCATTAGTCAAAGCAACTTCACCGAATTTCCTAACTTGGTTATCTCTACTTGGAACAAACTTCCTCAGATTATCTTTTCCCATACACCCGAAATTAATTAAATTAACACAGACCGAGTAGATGGTAGCATTCTTAACTCCAAGCAAACCGAATTATGTACTCAACATATTAACGAAAGCATCTTATAGTAATAAACTACTTTCATATCTAATAAATTATTTTAATAGAAAAATACTAGAAAAAATCGACTCGGCTCGAATCCAAAAGTTGTGGGTTCGATTCCCGCCTGAGAATTTACTTGTGAGCCGAGTCGATTTTCTTCTTGTATTTTTCTATTAAAATAATTTATCATATATAGCATTATAAATACAAAAAAATATATAATAACCATTATAATTATATCTTTCGAAATTTTCAAAATTTATATGAAAAAATGTATTTTTATTGTATTTATTTAAGAAAAATCATCATGAACTTAAAAAGTGAAATAACACATTACATTCACACCAATTAACCTAGCCCAAACATTAACCTTATTATTTTCCAAAGCTAGCTAAAAACATAATTTAGTTGACTAAAGCTAAGTGTATTTTTTTTTATTTTAATGCTAAAATTGATAAAAGGTAGGGCCGATAACAATTAAAAATTTAAATAGGTAAGGTATTAAACTAAAATAGTGAAAACACAAGTACCTATCTGGTTCCGGTACCGGATTTTTTCAAAAGTTTGCGAAATCGTGTATTTTTCTTCAAGGGAAATATAATTTTAACCCCTGAAGTCAAAAGAGGGTTGTTATAAATTTGACCGCTATGTGTGTGTGTATCTGTTTGTGGTACTGTAGCTCTTAAATAGAGAATCCGATTTGGATGCGATTTTTTTATTTGAAAGCCGATTTTCTAGCGGTGGTTATAGGATGGTTTGATCAAAATAGGTTAGGCTGTTTTTGCGTTGGAGGTTTCTAAAAAATTTATCTCATTGTATTATCCAAGTCAAACACATTATTAGTTACAATTCAAAGATAATCAGGAACCTTTCGTCATGCATAATTTCAATGTCAAAAGCTCACTTGGCATACCAATCAAATGGCATAAATTGATATTCATTACAGGTTAGGTTGAATAAGATATCTTTTTATTAATTACCAGCCAGCAAACTATAACTAATTTCGCCTTATGATTGGAATGCTTTATAACATTTTCACAACCTAATATGGACACATAACCATCTAATTTTAAGCACAAAAAAAGGGTAAAAGAAATGAATTTCTTAGTATAAGTATAGTCTCCGGCAAATAAGTTGAACATGATTTTGAAATCACGTGACATGCGCAGTAGCAAGTTTAGGTACATTATTCACTACTGCACATGTCACGTGATTTCAAAATCATGTTCAACTTATTTGCCGGGGACAATATCTTTTAACTTACAAGAAGAATGGGCGCAAGAAACTCGTCAGCGTCAACAGAAATAACGACATTTACAATGTCGTCACTATACATAATCCACAGAAAACTATAGAGTTATATTATTACAGTGTTGTGATTTCATTACATCGTTGATTACAACAATATTTAGAAGTATCTGTGTCAAATAAGTAGATTTCAACATTGATATAACATTCAGATAATAAAAAGGCTATATAAAAATGTAGGTGGCAAATAACAAGGCAGCACCCGTTCACGAGCATGACGTATGAGACAGCCATCATTGGGTTGGTTAATCTCCTTTGTTTATATTCTTTTCATTAGCTTAACAAAGAATCGAAATATCAGTGTTTTGTTGCTGATCTCAAATAAGCGGAAGAAGTTGCTAGTGGTTGCTAATTGATGTTAATTTGCTCGTGAACTGCTTAGCAATCAACTCTTTGACTCGAAGACCCCGACGAATATTCTTGCTGCATACAAATCCGAAGATTAAAAGAAAGATGAGGCTTAATGTATTCAAAAGGGTGACATCTTTATCTTAGTTCAATAATAAGAGACTATTCTGTCTTCATTAAGATTCTGAAAAAAGAAGTCGGTGAAATCAGATTGTTAACTTTGCGTTAGATATAAAATAATTTCTATAAAAAATCCCTGTTGAGCGCGATGAACTCCGAAACTACTCAACCGATTTTGATGTTTTTTTTTCATTAAGCTTGATTTCTTCCTACTTAGGATATAGGATAGGTTTAATTAAAATTAATAATAAAAAAACTATTGCAAATTATAATAACTGAGCCATTGCAACGCGTGGCCGGGTCGGCTAGTATATATATATACATCATAATACATACATACATACACACACACGATCCGGACACATCTCTCGGTTCTTCACCAATAGAAAGGCACATTGCTGAGTGTCATAGGCTATATTGAATGCTAGAAAAAATTTATAGAATTTTGTCCACCGGATAAGGGTATATATATATGTAGGTGCAACGGTAGATATCCTGCCATTAGCACTGACGATCTTGTGTTCGAATCCCGGAAGGAGCAGATGTTTCTGTGTTGATCACGAGCATTTGTACCTGAATCATAAGTATTTATATATATTTCTGTTGTGATATACAATCTTTTTTTATAATCAAAACTTATTTTATGACTTAAGGTACATATTTAAACATAGAATATTATTTGTTACTTCAAAATATACTGTTGACAATGTTTACACGTTTTTAATATTTTTCCTATAAAAAATATTTCCAACACGTTATCAGCACGAAAATAAGTATTTTTGAAGTCTTTAGTGTGATATAATAATGGCAAATGGTAGTGGTGATGTTTCTGAAAAAGGATTTTCTTCGTCACTTCCATCATTTTCTCTTCGTAACAGAGATGGCTACAGTCTTTGGAAGTTCAAGATGCGTAATTATTTGATGCATGAAGATCTATGGGATGCAATAGATGGTTATCCAAGTGATGATGTTGTATGTACTTGCTTCGTCAGATATTCAATCGCCAGATATTGAAACTGTCGCTTCATCGGATATTCCACCGCCGAATGAACCTGAGACAAGTTCTCAAACTGAAGGCCGTTATCCTTCTAGAGTTCGTAAGCCGCCTGACTATTTTTCGTACAGTGTCGCGCTGAACGATATGTTGGAGCCTCAGACATACACACAAGCCATTACATCTGATGATGTAGATAAATGGCAGATGGCGATGGAAAGTGAATATCAGTCTCTTATGAAATTAAAAACATGGAGGCTAGTGGACAAACCAGACAAGAAAGTTATTCCGTGCAGATGGCTTTATAAGGTCAAGACGGATGCACATAACAATATTATCAAGTACAAAGCGAGACTTGTCATTAAGGGTTATAGTCAAATAGAAGGCGTTGACTATCATGAAACGTTTGCTCCTGTTGTAAGGAATTCATCGCTTCGAACCCTCTTTGCTCTTGCTGCCGAATACGATTTAAAGATGCAACATCTGGATGTTGACACTGCATTTTTAAATGGTGATCTGTCGGAAGAAGTGTACATGGAACAGCCCAAAGGATTTGTTGTTAAAGGGCAAGAAAGAAAAGTTTGCTTATTACAAAAAAGTTTGTATGGTTTGAAGCAAGCTCCGCGTGCATGGTATACAAAACTGAATGAAACATTATGTAGTATTGGTTTCACAAAATTACCTTCAGAGCCGTGTATCTATAAAAAACTTTTTGGTTCTGATATAATAATTTTGGCAATTTTCGTTGATGACATTATTGTCTTTCATAAGAATGACAGCATTTTTGACATTGTGAAATCTGATCTACAAAAACATTTCACTTTGAAAGACCTCGGTAATTTGACATATTATTTAGGTATAAATGTTAATAAAAATTGTGATGAGATACGTATAAATCAAAAGACATATATTGAAAAAATACTTAAAAGGTTTAATATGGAATCGTGTAAAGGCTATTCTACACCTTTGGTAAACAATAAGTTAGATGATGGAACCGCAGGTGAGTGCAATTATCCATACCAAAATCTCATAGGATCTTTGATGTTTTTAGCTGTTAATACCCGTCCCGATATAGCATATGCTACGAGCTATTTAAGTCAGTTTAACACTTGTTTCAATAAAACTCATTGGGAAGCTGCAAAACGTATATTGCAATACTTAAAACAGACTATAGACTACTCTATTGTTTATAGAAAAACTGAAAGTCCTTTGATTGGATATACGGATGCAGATTGGGCCAATTGTAAGCGTGATAGACGCTCATACACGGGGTATTATTTTAAGCTGGGAAATGAACCTGTAGCGTGGGCCTCACGAAAGCAGCCAACGGTTGCTCTGTCTTCAGCGGAAGCAGAGTATATGGCACTTACAGACGCCGCTAAAGAAGCCATATACTTGCGTCGTTTGATTTATGAGGTATGTGGTAAATTATACGATTGTGTTACGATTTACAGTGACAGCCAAAGTGCACAAAATATCGCAAATAATCCCGTGTACCACAACAGAACTAAACATATTGATACCAAGTATCAGTTTATTAGAGAGAAGGTATTAGAAAATATTATTGGCTTAAAATATCTTAAGAGTACAGAAATGTCAGCTGATGTGTTAACAAAGCCATTGACCTACGTTAACCATCATAAATGTATATCTTGTATGGGAATAACGTAATGTTGTAAGCCTTTATATTTTTGTCCTTTTTGTTCCTAAATTATACTTAGTTTTTATGTTCTGTAATTTTTTGTGGTCAGATGTTGTATGTACTTACATATAGGTTTTGATTAAGGGGAGGTGTTGTGATATACAATCTTTTTTTATAATCAAAACTTATTTTATGACTTAAGGTACATATTTAAACATAGAATATTATTTGTTACTTCAAAATATACTGTTGACAATGTTTACACGTTTTTAATATTTTTCCTATAAAAAATATTTCCAACAATTTCTAATAATAATACATAATTATGTATAATATAAATATGTATATCTATCCGTTACACTAGTATCCATAACAAGCCTTATTTATAGCCTAGCCCAAAGGCTAATTGGTGTGAATATAAGAATTATTAATAATATTTTTTACTAATACCTTATACTTTATAATACTCATTTTATACTTTACATTTATAGAATTAACATTGAAACGGAGATAATTGTTTTATAAAAAAAAAAATAATGTCTTAAGTATGTTGTAAGTATGCAATGTAATATATTATTTATCAGCAAGTTGAGGACATGATTCAATATATCCACACGTACGATTGACGTCGAGAAGTCTGGGAAGCTATTTATTTAATTAACTCTGTTGTAATGCGCACAGCAAAGGAATGGAACTCCCTCCCTGCGTCTGTATTCCTGAGTACTTAGGACCCATCCGTTTTTAAGACCAGGGTGAATAGGCACCTTCTGGGTTAGCTCTTTCCATCGTGGATCTTGTCTTGACCGCCGGGCTTGATTGGGATGAAGAGAGAACCCATTAAATAAAATAACCTTTTGCCTTTTACGTTTTTATTGTTAGGAAATGAAATGAAGTTTCTTAGCTTTCTATACTTAAAATAAAATTATCTTCTTAAGAAACTATTCAAATAAAAAACGTCCTTAGATTTTCTGTGATTATTTATTATAATAAATAAAGAAAATAATTATTAGCACTGCCTCAAAATTTAATATACATTTCAAATCTGCACCAAGCCTAGAAAAATAAGCCAAATTCTTGAATTTGGCTTGAATAATTTTTCTTTAAGAATTTAAACAATCAGATTTAATACTGATTGATCTGAATGAAATCAATAAATAATTTATATATTAAGTAGTTTATTATGTTATATATGCATGTCAATGAAATCTTTAGCTCTCATTTTCTATTTTCCATTTGAATGCACCATCAATACGCTATAAGTTTCTAACTCTCCGATTGACTGGTAGAGAATGCCTATATAAGTCCGCCACTTGTACGTATTTATGTGTGCAACAACGTTTAAATGAATAAAATTAATAATAAATAAATAAAAAACAACTCTTTAATTTTAGATGTCAATAAATTTGACAATATGTCAGAAAGCAATAAACCATATACTTAATATATTTCCGTGATTATAAACTATCGGAAATGTTTAGTAAAAGAGACGGACTGATAATTTTAGTATAAAAATAATAATTCTCACATTCACACCAATTAGCCCAAAGTAAGCACTGTAAGGCTTGTGTTGACTAGGGCAAAGGATAGACATAACATATATGACACATATATATTTAATAAATTTAGAAATACTAGCAGACCCGGCCACGCGTTGCTGAATTATTAATTAAAATGAAACCTATCTTACATCCTCAGTTGAAACAGATCCAGCAAAATGAAAAGACAATCATTAAAATCCGTTGAGTTGTTTCGGAATAAAACACTTTTTTAGGGGTTTTTGCGCATGTTTTATTTTATATTTAATCCTGACGTTTCGACTCCTTTACAGGAGCCGTGATCACAGGATGACACGGAGGACATTGTTTCGGAGTTCATCTCGGTCAAACACAGTGAAAGGGATTTTTTATATATATAAATAAATAAATAAATATAAGATAACATAACACACTTTGTTCTAAACTCAAGCTGAGTAGCTAAAGCACTTGTGTTATGGAATACGGAAACAACGACGGTACCACAACACCCAGACCCGAGACAATATACAAAAGTTCGCTTTCTACATTGACCCGGCCGGGTATCGAACCCGGGACCTCGGAGTGACATTACCATATAAATAGATGATATCGCTACCGTTGAAAAAACACTCGATAAATACTTTAACTAATAATAGATATTCAGTAATAATATAAACAGTTCGTATGTAGCTATTGTGGTTATTACAAAACACACAGTCATGTGGCAACACACTGATACTATGTAAAAACCGGTTTATACCGGTTTGGTACCGACTTATCTAGTGTCTGGCTGTTTATCAACCGTAAACGTCATAGCTAACCTTATTTTCTTATTTCTACGAGTTAAAATTGTAAACTCAGTTATCTATTTACTGGATATATTAACACTAGCTTCGTGGGAACGTGAGTTTTGACAATATTCAAAATAATCTCTAATTTGATAAATTATTTTAATAGAAAAATACTAGTAAACATCCATTCGACTCACAAGTGAAAACTCAGGCGGGAATCGAACCCGCAGCCTTTGGAAGTACGATCCAATGCTATTGCAATTGAGCTACCGAGTCTTATGAACACCCGTTGTAATTTTCTAGTACCTTTCTAAATTTACGCTGTAGGCTAGCGTTGTTTCATCAATGAGAGGAACATCCTCTCGTATTCGAAAGAAACACTTTAACAAATGTTTAGGCAATCTATTAAGATGATACAGAAATTTAGTTTTATAATTTTATATTTATTAAAATAATTTATCTCATAAGATATACGCAAAAATATTTAAATTAATAAAATTTCTCATTGGTTTATGGCTTCAATTTTTGTTTTCTGATTTCAGTACTACAAAAAACAGCAAACTGTTTTTTTACGTAAAAAAGATCAGAGAAAAAAATCTCCTTCGTAAATGAGATTGAGAGATGATGATGACATGTTATATAAAAATAATTGTTACATTCACACCAATTAGTCTAGCCCAAAGTAAGCACTGTAAGACTTGTGTTAAGGATACTAGGGTAACGGATAGACATAAAAAATACATAGATAAGTTATTTAAAACATATAAATGCCTATGACTCTAGTACAAATGCTCGTATTCATCTCACAAACATCTGCCCCTTCCGGGATTCGAACCCCGTCGATGCGAAAGGCAGGATTGCTACCGTTGCACCAAATGATCGTTCTCAGTTAACGGTTTTTAAACTGTCATTACCACAAACGTCTTTACAACAAAAGTAAACTGATAAACTATGATTGAGTTATCGGATGTTCATTTCCAATAATACTTGTCCCATCAATAATTATTCCTATCGGAAGTAATGAATCATTAAGATGTATCCCAGTCATTAATTGTGCGAAATTAATGGTATAACGGTCCAATGAATACTGCTGATACTCCCACCGACCCAGAAATTAACACAATATCCATTAGCTGATACAGGATATAAGAAATGTAACGATATTTCTACAAATATACGAGTTGAAATTATACTGGGTACATTTTTTTTGTTATTTGAGCTAAATGCTAGATTTTTATATCTAAAGAAATATCAAATTCTTCTTTATCGATTGTTAGATATTGTAGAATTATAACATTCTATGTTGGTACTAGTACCTAGAACTGTTAATGTCTTGGTAACTGAAAACAAAATGTTTTCTTGGTATAATATCTTAAAACATAAAATTGTATTAACCTATTTGAAGAAATAATGGCATCATTGCGACTTTATTTGACTCTTCAACAATGTTTTCAACATTATTATTGTAATTTACAATCTCAAAAAAAATACAAGTGACACATATAATTATAAAAAAGTGCCACATGCAGCAGAAATTGCAAATAGTACTTAATTAACTCATTAATTTATTTTGTTTCTTAGTAATAAGTATTATTGTTTAAAATATCATTATTTGTTTATAAAAAAAAGACAATTAAAGTACTATAATATTCGCATTAATCCAATATAAGTAAATGAAACTAGTCATCAACAAAATTGATGACTTTAAGAACCGAAACCTTTCTAGTAATAATTTCTTTAGATTTAAAAGTCATTCAGTAAATTGCTTCAATATCAAATAAAATAGTTTATGAAATATATTTTATTAATATGACAATAAAAATAGTAAACATAAATTTGACTATAATTAAAGTGATAAAACTTATTTCTTAAGTGTATTTCATAATTATCTTAACAGCTTCATAAATTTGTGTTCAAATTAAATCCGTCTGGCGCCGTTTAGATGGAGGAAAATTTATAATAAATATATTATTATACATAAATTAATAAAACGGTAATTGTTACTGATTAGAAATTGTGAAAACAAACTATATTAGGAAGGAAAAAACATTTAAATATAAAGTTATAGATTTTTACTTACTATGACGCGTTTTACTCTTGTTAACCAAAAATAATTTCAGATTATTTTATTTTTAGTAATCTAGCTGACCCGGTCACGCTTTGCTGTGGTTCAGTAATTATAAATTATAATTATAAAAAAAATACAACAAATGAAAAAAATCAAAATCGGTTGAGTAGTTTCGGAATTCATCGCGGTCACTGTGACGAGGATTTTTTTTATATATATTCTAGTTGACCCGGTCACGCGTTACTAATAAATAATAAAATTAAACCTATCCTATGTCCTAAGTTGGAACAAATCCAGCAAATGAAAAGAAATCAAATTCGGTCGAGTAGTTTCGGAGTTTATTGAGGTTAAACACTGAGTTTTATTTATATGGAGTTATGCTTGACTGCTATCTCGCCAGATGGTAAGCGACAATGCGATCTAGGATGTGACACGCTTGTTTATTTATTATTTACTCGTGACCTGAAGACACTTAAATTATATTTGTCAGGAAACACACTCAGGCGTTGTGCTATACCTACATTTGCATTTTCGATAATATTTTCAAAGTATAGAAACGAACCGCAGTTATTTTATATTTATTGACATAAGGAAGTACATATAAATATCTTCATTTTGGTTTTTCAGAATCTAAGCTCTGATACTTGGTAATCTTTAAATACGAAGATTTCCTCTTAATTTTAGCTTTCCTTACGTGTCTGAATCTATAATCTAAGAACACAATTTTTTTATTTGTATGTTTGTCTGTCCGCCCTTTTTCCATTATATACGCGTTACCATAGCAACGCGTTACCGGGTCAGCTAGTCTATAATCTAAGAACACAAATTTGTTGTTTGTGTGTTTGTCTGTCCGCTCTTTTTCCCGCTCTTTTTCCATTGTATACGCGTTACCATAGCAATGCGTTACCGGGTCAGCTAGTATATAACAAACAATAGAACACTTACAATTTCGTAACAAAAGACTAGTTCCTAAGAATATAAAATGAAAAAAAAGATAAAAAAGAAACCTGACATCATTGGTATTTAACTTATTTTAACAATTTAGAAAGGAAAAATGCGCTAAATATAAGGACCATCTGATAATAATATTTTGTATAGAAACCCATAAAATCACGTGCATCTAATAAAAATAATGAAAACTCTAGAAAACCGGAATAAATATTTTTTTAATAAAGGAACTTTAAAACAATGTCATACATTAACTAATAAGTTTTTTTGCCTTCATTGTTTTATAACAAAAACCTTGAAAATAAAACTCCAGGCAGGATTAGGACATGCTTCTTTTGCCACACCGGGTCAGAGTTCTTAAATTTTCAAATATTAAAATTGTCAGTAATGGTAATCACACAGATGGATTCCATGCGTTGCTTCCCTACTACAGTGTCTAGGTAACAGTTGCAACAGTATCCTAAAAGTGATTGCAGACAGAGAGGACTGCCACATTCAAAGGCACTGGATCGAAATAGCAAAGGAGCGAACTGTGGTCAAGCATTAGTTAACAATACTAACATAGGTATAAGTAAAAATTTTACTAACACAACTAACAGGATATGGATATTTAATCTGAATTAAATGACTTTATTATTACTATTATAATATGGAAAATATATATGTTTCTATCTTTTCAGAGTCAGAATGGATAGGCACCTTCTGGGGTAGCTCGTTCCATCGTGGATCCTATCTTGCTCCTGGCTTGATTGGGATCAAGATCAATGGGTCCGCCTTTAAAAATAAAAAAAAATATTCAGATGAAAGTATACCTTAAACACTTAAGTATAACTGAGGCTTCATTTATAAAAATCGTTACTTAAATATATCCCAAAGAGTTTGAAAAAACAAACAAAGCAACAGGCCTTCGAAGCCACAGAGATTAGTACCTTTTATTCTTATTTTAGTAAGCCGAAAGCCAATTGAACGAACCGGATAATGACTGTGCGTACAAAGGTGTAAGAGTGCAGTCATCACTCATCAGGGCCAATACGAAAGTAATTTCACGATTTCATCAGGGGCAAGCATCGGGCGCGCTTGGCAACACGTCGTGTGACTCGGCCTGCGTCACGACGGGTAAACACACGTTGTAATCCTTCAGGATACATAAGCAGTAATAATGTTACTTTTTATTTATTTTGAATGGGTTCGCTCTTGATCCCAATCAAGGCCGGAGGCATGACAGGATCCATGATGAAACGAGCTAACCTAAAAGGTGCCTATTTACACTGGCTCTGAAAACAGAGGGCTTATAAGCACTCGGAAATACAGATGCAGGGAGGGAGTTCCACTCCTTTGCCGTGCGCAAATGATGATAAAAGATGTTGAGAAGCCAACCCAAAACCGGATGTGGGGAGTAAAGTAGAGGTTACTCCACGCTTGGTTTGGATATGAGATCTTTGGATGATGAAACAATTTTGGATGATTCAACAAAATTTTTTAAATAAATTTGAATAAAGTTTACTTAATATTTTTGGTTTAAAATGACTTTGGAAGATGTGGTACAGTCAACAGCATATATATCGTCACAGTCGAAGGACTGGTGAAGGGAAGCCTTCCCTAAAATATGGGAAGGTTTGCCACAATCTCCAGGCGGAGTGGAGATGGTAAAAGACCATAAGAAAACACTGCTGCCCATAGTCTACGGAAAGTGTAAGGTGATTAACTGTAATATTATTAGGCGCCTTTATGACACCAAAGTTTGAAGATTTAGTGCTATTCTACTATGCTTGATACCAACACCGACACCACATTAACCTACCCAAAATTGTCAAGTGTGCATTATCAACTTCCAACCTTATAGAAACAGAGTTGAAAACCAAATTATGTCATTGTGTGGTAGATTGTTGTTCTTTTGTTCGTACAACAATGTAAAAATAGTAGTTTTTTTCCCGATAATTCTAAAATATCTGGTCACATCACAAGCAGTTCGTTTCGCTTCATTGCGCGAGCGCAAACGTGACGTTTCGCACTCACACCCCCATCACACACTAAAATTACAATTTTCAACCTTACCGTTTACAAAATAAAGTGTGTTTTACTTTACTTTGCTGCAATGCCGACTAACTTGTTTTTCCTGTGCAACTCAATATCATGTTTACTTCATAAGTTTCATATGTGAAGCTCTTATGAGTAATACAATAAGGTCGAGAATGTTCCACTACCAACGAAAACTAATTTTGTTTTAGCAAAACAATTGGAGTTGTTGTGAATCATACGTGTGTACTTTAAAGTTCAAATTTGACTGGCAGGGTTGCGTATGAAATACTACTTTGTTGGATGTGTTGCATCAGACAGACGGGCTGGCTTCTATGATTTCTATGACATTTATGAGTAATTTTCTTTTGCACAAATTACCTTAGCGGTTTCCCAATAGCTCTTATGATGTTGGTCGTAAAGTATGACTTATCAGAACTTATATTTTTAATCAAATATAATTAAATTCTTTTGTCATAATTACGGTAATTGTCTCAACATAATTAAGATACAATTAAACAACAGCCATTTGAGTGATTTTTATTTCGATTGTGTTCGGTTGGTTAAGCAATTTTTCTAAAGGCGAATCATTGCATGGATTCATAAAGTGAAATCAATTAAATTAACGTTAACTTTTAATCGCTACCGTCGTACAAAACGGTCGTTAAGGTCCCATGATCCACTTCTGTTGAGCTGGAGAGATTCAAAGTCTACATATTGGCCAGCGACACATCGATAAGTTATAAATACATAGTATAATCGTCTTATTCGACGTGAAGCTTTCCCGTGAGAAGCAACCCGATTAAGAGTGGAACCTTCATCTCGTGGAAGAACCCGACCAAGAGCTAGGGTGAATAGGCACTTTTTTATTTGTTTTTTTAACGTGCAGAAACTTGTTACACATACGCCACCGCCAGGAGCGCGGCAGACGTTATGTGGGAGTTGTGGGACTCTCCTCCGTGCCCACTAAAAACTCGGTCGCAATCCGGTGGGGTCGATTTTGGTAATCACCACCCTAGAGAGCGACGGGTTGGCTTAACGACTTCCTCACGAATTGGGGATCCCGTGGTACATTCCAGGGTCGCCCCAGGCTGGCAAGGTTGTGCAATGCCGACGGTCGGATTCCCGGTCCTCCGTCGGCTAGCTTTACCAGGAGATACTCTCATCTCTTCCGCCGATCCACGGTGAATAGGCACCTCCTGGGTTAGCTTGCCACACATTAGATGCTGTCTCGGATCCCAGACTTGATTGAGATCAAGAGTGAACCCATTAAAACGTGTTGCGTAAAAAACTTTTTATATGAATATTAATAATTTGATTGACGCATTGTTAATATTTTATAAAATAAAATGAAATGACTGCGCCATAAGGTTGAATTTCGTTAAATGGATACATATTTTCAGCTTTATTTAACCTAATGTTGGAAATACTATTAGTTAAATTGACGGTTTTCCGTTTGATCCTGATTGTGGCCATTTAATTATCAATTCTTACAATTATTGAGTCCTGGAAACCTCTTTGTGGTTTTATATTGAACAGAAAAACAAACAAATCTCGCTGTGTCGTTCCGTACCTATAAAACTATTGTATTACAATAAATAAATTGTAGTCAACAAAAGTTATGACTCAAATATAATGTAATACATCATAAAATTAAATAAGTAATGTTAAAAAACAACAACGTAAATTGTTATAAACTTAGTACAGAGGGCAGAAATAATTTAATCTCATTTATATTCTTATAAATAATTTTATATAGCTTTTGAATAAAACACCATTTTACGGATTTTGCGCATATTTTATTCTATATTTAATCATGACGTTTCTAAATAAAATATAGAAATAAAACAATTTGATTTACATACTAATTTTAAAAATTAGGAACGTGCCCGATTTAAATATTGTGAAGGTAGTAGAAAATACATGACAACCATCATCTTAGTCATCCTGTGATCACGGCTCCTGTAAAAGAGTCGAAACGTCAGGATTAAATATAAAATGAAATATGCGTAAAATGCGTAAATTGCACAAAAAAGTGTTTTATTCAAATGTGTAATATGCTCGGAAAGGTAAGAATTAAATATTTTATAAAGCTGTTAAAATTAATGGATTTAATTGATTTAACTAGAGAACGATGTAAAACTTGTTAAAACGAAAACAATTAAATTATTTCTACCCTCTGTACTGAGTATTATATTTCTACAAATCCACATCCCTCCCTATCCGGGCAAGTGCCTCGGTAGCTTATTTGAAAGGTTTACTATTCGATACTTTTAAAAGTATTCTTTCGATCTTGGAGTACATAATAACTAGAACGCGAAAAGATGACGTTGGCGTCAGCTTATGAAATCAACGGATAATTTTTTTCTGGTATTAATTTCTCAGGAACAAATATTTGCGCACACCCAACCAAGATTCGAATCCGGGACTTTCGGCGAAAAAATTAGCGGGTGTCAAATTAATTTTAAAATGGCTTTGTAATTTAGGAATTATTGTACAGATCCCTAATTTACCGTTAATTGAGTGATTATTCATTGCTTACTCATAAACATTACTCAAAACATCGTTTAGCAATTATTCTTAAGAAGATAAATAAAATTAAATGGCGGTTAAGCATTACATTTATCTCATTTTGCTGTCGTATTATAAAGACACGTATGCTCCTCTGAATTATCGCAGTTATATAGCGAACACAATTAATGTTATCAAAGCAATAATTATTAGAACTGACATTGAAATGGCCGCCCAATGTCACGTTTCGGGTCGTGATTCAGCGGTTAATAAAGTCTTTTGTTTCATTATAAAATGTGCCTCGATAGCGCAATGGTTAGTAGGCGTTATATAGCTACTGGAGAGGTGTGCTGTTGTAATCTAGTAGAATTACAGTCTTTATTAGTCTTTACTTGGTCTAGTGTTCACCCCACAAAATTCGAGATTATATGATAGACGCTAAAATATTGATAACTTCACTCAAAAATTACTAAAAAATCAAATAATGATATACAGTTAAAAAATTAACATCCTTACTTATTATATATACTGTAATACAGTACATTCTATTAACTTAATTTAGAATACACAGTATCACTGTAAGTGATGACATAGTGTAGTTATTATGTACTTCGTCACTGCAATAAACTTCATAATAAGTGTGTGTATTTATGAGTTATGTTACTAATCGCACCTACATACTGGCTGTACATTGAATGTTGACTCTAATTCATCTCATCATGGCATCTGCCATGTTCTGACATGGCTAGCTGCCCCTGAAAAATAATAAGCCTCCTGTTCTATTGTGGTTTCCAACTTGAATTTATAAAAAAATATTCACAATTAAAATTAGCAATTATTGTCCCAAAAAGGACAGAGTCTTATTTCTAAATGATTGTTTAAGTTATTTAAAACGTCGAAGTAAGTAAATCGAAAAGATGCATCTAACTGTACTTAGTTAGTTAATATAAATATTCTTACTTTCCTTTAACCTGTATAACCACGTAAATTTGTGTAGTCGTAATGCTATTGCTGTTATTTCGTGATCATATGCCGATGTCGCCTTTAATTAAGTTTACACTTGTTCAAGTTATTACTAAGTTTGTATATAATAATATAATATTTCTTACATTCACACCAATTGACCTAGCTCAAAGTAAGCACTGTAACTGTGAAATAAATAAATATATAAAGAAACTACAATATTAAAAATTATTTTAACAGAAATTTCAAAAGCAATAGCTTTTAACAAAGAATTATTTTCCCATTATGTTGGTTGAAATCAGACATTGTGTAAAATAAAAACAAGACTCTTTGTCGTAACAAAGAAATTTACGCCAACCAGTATTGTCACAAAAGACTTGAAGCCTAGGCTAGCCGAGTGACCTAGTTATTGTGACTCATATACCTAAGTCACGTAGGTACATTTAATATATAACATAGTATTAGATTCGTTGCTATAAAGTCGCAGTTTGTTAGATTTTTAAACGTATTTTATGGATTCATAAATATGTTTTTAATTAGTTTTTTTTTACAACTTAAAACCTTATTTGTAGATATTCCACGATGACTCATGTTTATGGTTTAAAAATAATTTGCTTTCTAACATAAATTCAAAACCGTTGAAAAAATTATTTGCTCCGATAAGGAATAATTTCTGGTGATTGGAATACCTTCGCTAATGTATAGTTGGGGAAAAATATAGTTGCATCATGCTCGTGAACGCGTCCACCTTTGGGAGATGGAGCTTTAACCTTCAGTATTATTGACATATATTCAACATATATCTTTGTTGCTTTCTTAAATTTGTTGTTTGTTTTCTGTATATTATTGCAATGTTTAAGGATACTTAAACTTTAAACAGATTATTGTGGATAATGTATGGTAACGACGTATAGGTAATATTGTAAATGTCCATTTTCCAAGGGGGAATAGGAACCTTCTGGGTTATCTCGTTCCATCGTGGATCCTGTCTTGGCCCCCGGGCATAATTGGGATCAAGAGCGAACCCATTCTATATATTTATTATATATATAGTTACTTCTGATACAGCTGACGAGATTCTTGCGCCCATTCTTCTTGTCAGTTAAAAGACGTTCTGATTGGGTGGTAGGTAAAAATGTTGGACGATTGAAAACTACTTATTTTAAGTGCATTGGAATAAAGTTATTTTCGTTTATACGTGATTAATTAATTTCTCTCAACTTAAATATTCCGTGGAGTAAGCAAGAGAGTGGCATGAATACATGTTTAACTAATGTTATGGCTAGACCACTGCGTTGTTTTGAAATGGCCGACAGTAGAACTGCATCGCTGTTAAAACATATTTCTTTAAACAAGTTATGTGTAAACTCTTGTTACTTATTTAATTATTAAGAAACTTACAGCTACAATTAAGATATAAATAATACAATATTAATTATATTTCAATATAATACAATAGCAAAAAATTAAAAAGGTGAAAACCAACCTCACCGCTACTGTTGAAAAAGGTCACACCGAAATACAAATTACTCAGGTACAAATGCTCGTATTCATCACAGAAACATCCGCCCCTTCCGGAATTCGATCGCAAGACCGTCGGTGCAAAAGTGGCGGTCGCTAAACATAAAATAATTATTTATTTAACTATTCTTTCTACTTATCACTTTCTTTATCAGCATTTTTGTCGTTAATTCTACATAAGCTGCACACAGTATAAAACCCCTTGGTTTCAATTTTAATCCACGCTCATTTTAGTACAATTTTAATTATATATCAGGTATTTCAACGATGTATGATAAACTCGGGCCGCCATTCTATCATATTCCGACTTCCAATCAGAATTCTGGCAACCTATTATTTTAAAATATTTCCATTTACCACGATCCTGACAAACATCTTTTGCTTCTTCAACTCCCATCAGAACAAGCACGTCGTTTAAGGGCGTTTTAGACCTGGCCTTTTTTACTAAATAGCCAGGCGCTTGATCAATATCTCGTCTGATGGTAAGCGATAATGCGATCTAGGATGTGACGCGCCTGCCTATAAGCTACCTATTCACTCGTGACTTGAAAACCCCTAAATTGTCAGGAAACACATTTTTCAGGTCACCTTGAAAGTTCGCTTTGGTCTACCTATACCGACTTACCCGTGCAAGTATTAAATTCAGTTTTATATTACAAAATATTACATCAGATCGATTTTAAAAATTGTGACTGACGCAATACATCATGTTCGAACGTGTCAGCGCTATAATGACGTGTCTGAGTTACTAAGCTACTGAAATATTGGACAAGTTATTTACTTACTTTCTGATTATGATATTATTAATAACATAATAATATTTCTTACATCCACACCAATTAGCCTAGCACAAAGTAAGCACTGTAAGCGCTTGTGTTATGGATAAGGTAACGGACATACATATATGATTATATAAATATATAGAAATACCTATGATTCAGGTACAAATGCTCGTATTCATCACAAAAACATCTGCTCATTCCGGGATTCTATGCCAGGACCGTGGATGCTAAAGGCGGAATCGCTACCGTTTGCACTAAACAGAAAATTTAATATTATGATATTTAATACTAATGCTAATTTAGAAATTCTAACAATTTGAAACTACAATTAAGAATGAGTAACAAGCGTCTGTTTTATCATTAACATAACCGATATCTCGGTTACATAGGTTTGCTCGACTATAAATATTGCTTTTCCTCCACTATCAACAAAAAATATAATCATACTAGCTGACCCGACCATTGTTGCTATGTTGAAATTATGAATTAAAATTAAACCTATCATATGTCTTAGATTTTTATTAAAATCGGGTGAATTTTTTCGGAGTTTATCGTGGTCAAACACTGTGATATCGAATATTTATGTATATAGATATACCTATAAGATAAGTATGTATATAAAATTTCAACATAGCGTAGGTACGTCGTAAGAAGTGAATCACTTTCGTCAACCCAAGTTTCCGAGAACGGTGGATGTTTAGTGTATCAAAGTACTCTTGCGCAGCTGTTGCTATGGACGAAACGTGAGCTAATTTCCGCCCGTTCGTGACGACCAAGAAACATTGTTGTGACATCTCAACATCGGGACCAAAACGGACGAAGGAATATATTCTCAGAAATTAATTCACTTAGGGCTAATTTCACCATCTCTTTATAAAACTAAGTTTAATAAAACTAAGTTCAAGTGGCGATTTTGATCTCCGATTTCATCAGTTACAGTTTGATTGCGTTTACAAAATTGAGATTGGTCTAAAAAAGGCAATCTTGGACGACGAATAACAGAATACTCATCAAATAAACTTTCATGCTAACGCACTTTTAATTATCATACAATTAAAATATCAAAATCATTTGATTCTGAGTTAGTAAACAGCTGTAATGGCAGCTCTTGAACCCGTCGAAAATCGGCCGTTTATAATTTGAACGAGGTTCTACCAAAACTACATTCAATATTATTGGTGAAATCCAAAAACATGCTCGGAACTCAATTAAGCGCGTAAACTGAGTTTAACTCGAATTGATCGCGTTTATTTTCTATGGTGAAATCAGCCCTTAGAAACTGACTCACCGTTCCCACTTTGTTTTTCTTTCTTAATTCACTTTTAAACTAGCTTTTGCCGACTTCAACTTTCGCTCCCTGGGGAACATCTCACCGGGAGTGAAAAGTAATTTATATGTTAAACCAATACACTTAAGGCGTCTTTATATTGAATTTCGTTGAAAGTGTGTAGAGGAAATTATACCAAATTACTCTCGAAACGTACAAAACTAAATAAATATATTTATCATAGGATGTAAAAAAGTCGAAACGTCAGGATTAAATATAAAATATGAGCAAAAACCCTAAATAAGTTATTTTATTAAAAGAATGCAATAAAATGATTTAATAACAAAAAATATAATAAATATTTAGTACCAGTTTCTCATAACTATAATTTTTCGAACAAGTTTTTTTCGTACGATTGACCTTGTAATAACTTACTTATCACAAACACCCAGACTCAAGGACGTAGCTGTTTTCAAAATATAATTTTCAATAATATAATGTATCATAATGATCCTCAGTCATATACCAACGATGCATTATAACAAACAATAACATTATAATTTATTAGTCGTAACTCTCGTCCGCCATTTAATTAGATGCCATAATATCTGGTATTATAACTGTTTCCATAAATATTATTTTACGTAATTGACTTAATATAGATATTTTATAACGTACTTTCACTTAAACGTAATAAAATGGAGACAATGAAATTTGTAAAAATGTTTTTTTCGAATATGAGAGGATGTTCCACTCATTGATGAAACGTTGGCCGACAGCATTAGACAAAATTAGAAAGGTACTAGAAATTTTCGACGAGTTGACTACAAGGTTCGGTAGCTCAATTGGGAGAGCATTGGACCGGACTTTCAAAGGTTGCGGGTTCAGTTGCCGTCTGAGAATTCACTTGTATTTCTTCCAGTATTTTTCTATTATAATAATTTATCCGTACTAACATTAAATTATTCTTATCGAGTATTGCAAAAGTTTATCAGAAATTTGAATAATAATTTTTAAAAAACAAAAAAGAAACTTAAAAACATTAAAACTTGGAACTTAGCGTTCTGAAATAAATTGTTTGAATTGAATTGAATTAAAAGTTAAATAAAATTAAACATGATGAATTATACAATTAAATTATTAGTTATTTGAGACAAAATTTACATAAATTCATAAACATTAAAATAATCGTAATATAGTGCATATAAAACAGGCCCAAGAAGTAAAAAAAAAATTCGGTGTAGAACTGACCAAAAAAGCACTAGACAAGCGAGCGTAGCGAGCGTCTGACGATGCGCCAGAGACTGTTATTTCAATTCTTGCCTACAAAATGAAAAACCTGAATTTATAGCGATATATATTTAATGATAAACTATTATTATAGATACTAAATGTGAAATGGAAAATCAATTATATATTATAAAAATATCTATTTTATTTTGCCGAAATTGTTCCGACTTAGGATATAGTATAAGTTTGATTTTAATGTAAAACATAGCAACGCGTGGCCGAGTCAGCTAGTATCATAAAATAATTCCTTACGAAAGTATTCCTCAAGTAAGTAGAAATTAGTAAAAATAATTTTATTTAATTTGTAAGTAATAGTGAGTCTTAGTAGAAGATAAATCCCGATTATTCAGGGACGGCAACTATTGTTTTTAGACCAAGTTAAGTAGCTAAATAGAAATAACAACAGGACCTGTACCACAAAACCCAGACTCGTGACAATAAAATATCTTATATATCGTATTTTACATTAACCCAGCCGTATATTGAATCCGAGTCCGAAACCCTCACGATAAAAACCGATACCACAAGTCAAGAGTGACCTGGAGACCAACCAGGAAGTCAAAAGTTCGTTAAGCATCGGAAACAAGTTTATTATAATCATTTTAGGCCTGACATTTTGCGAAACCGATTGACTAGCAAATATTTACCTCAAACTGTTTATTACTTTTTGCTTCTCAAAAACGCCAGAATCAAGTTTTTCAATATAAAAAACTAATTGTAATAAACTTAAACCAGACACAATATAAAAGAAACAAGACGTAAAAAATACTAAAATATTTAAAAAGTAGTTGACTTTAATAACTAAAAAAAAACCTTTATGTTATCACATAGCTCTTAAAAACGTTATATAAAATCGTAAAAATTCGTCATTATATGATAAATATCATCTCGTTATGTTTTTGCAGTTAATTAGATTTTAATATTTCAAAAATTAAGTGCTTGAACTGAAATTAGTTTTTTTTGCATGTACGAAATATGGTTTATAATTTGTATATTCTCTTTTTAGGACATATTTTTAAATTAAGTTCGTATATTAATGGTAAATGTAGTTGGTGTTGAAATTAGTTTTACTATCTCAGAGAATTGTTAATAACTTTTTAATTTAATGCTGTTTTTTTCATCTAAATAAAAAAAATCGGTAAAGGAAATCGTAACTCTTTTATAATTACCTACATCGTAAACAATCTCATATTATAGGTACTTCACACAATCTTATATAAACCGCATTGAGTATATGACTAATGGTGAAGGTGATTCACAGATAAGAATTGTAAAGTTGCCAGTAGTTTCATCATCATCACCAGTTAGGTGAGTTTTTTAAAGAAGCATTAATTCTCACTTAAGATAACACAGAAAACGAACTTTATATTTGCTATCAATATTACGGTCTTGATTTGAACATATATAGGGTAACGGCACCAGTGGCCAGCCAGGCACCAGTGCTCAGCCTTTTACATCGTATATTGGCCATAAATATCGCTATAATCAGAATAAACAATTCATTTGCACTTAAATAGACGCTCTCATTCCTCATTGGTTAATGTGTCACGCGACAGGAGCGGCAGGGTATCAGGGGGTAGAAATAAACTCGTTCATATCAGTGCTGTCCAACGACAAGAGCAATAGTGTGAAGTCCGCCATATTTTTTATTACACGTAGTGTTCTCTTAACAGGTATGAAAGAACCTATTTTATTATGAAATATGATTGTGGTTTCTACATGGTAGCTTTATAAATTAGTTCATGTATTAAATTATATTAAATTTTAATAAAAATATCGCTTTTTTACGTATAAATTGAGGGGGCTGACCATTGGATATTACTTTTTTTACAAGAGATCCAATGGACAGCCCCGGGGCTGATGACCGAGTTCTTCGATTATGTTTGAAATTACAAGACGACCATTAGAACCGATAAATATAAATTTCCAAATTTAGTACGACAAACATTTCCTAATGGTCGAAAAACCCAGTGATCAGCTGCATTTTAAATTATTTTTTCATGCGGCTGATCACTGGGTGTTGAAGATCCAGTACTCAGCCACGATCTTATTTAAATAGTATTTTTAGGGACGAATGTAGTTATTTGTATGAGAATCTATAAGCAATACTTAAGTTTTACCTGAAATAGTCACAAAATTCATATTTATAATCAATGATTATAAATATACATTTTACAACTATTACATACTTACAAGGGCTGAGCATTGGGTTCATCGAGGCTGTTTACTGGTTTTTAGAGGCTGTCCACTGGGACAAAGTGCCATTTTTTGTTTAAACGTAATTATATATTTTATAAGGAAAATTATTGTTTTTGACATATATATTGTTTAAAACTATAATAAACAATAAATCCAATCATGTTGAAGATTTCATTATCCGACATATGCTGTAGAAATGGCAACTGTTCAAACTTCAAAAAGTCGTTATGAGGCTGACCACTGGTGCCTTTACCCTATGATTTTTTTAAACTGATTTAGTCTTTGTTGTACTAGTTACTAAAGTGTAAATTACTAAAATAACACTTTTTAAAGCTAAGCACTGGAAAGCTTGTGCCATGAATACTACTTCTTTATATTTAAAAAAATCCCTGTCACATTGTTTGACTGCAATAAACTCAGAAACTACTCAACCGATTTTGAAGATTTTCTTTTCATTTTATTGGATTAATTCCAACTTAGGATATAGGATAGGTTTTATTTTAATTTATAATACAGCAACGCGTGGCCGGGTCAGCTAGTCTATATATATAAAAATTACCTATTCGAGTTTAACCGCTATGGACTCCGAAGTTACTCAACCGATTTTGATGTTTTTTTTTTCATCTTCTCGATTTGTTCTCACTCAGGACATAGAATAGACTATTTCTTCAATCTATCTATATAATAATTTTGATCTTTAATTAAAAATATAATAATAACTATAATAAATAATTATTATGAATTTATTAATTTATTCAGACATCTTATAAGTTAAGAGATGATTCATTCAAGGTAATTCATTAACCTAATTAGGGAACATTATTCCTATAAAAAAGACAGAAAAGATAGCCTTAGTCACAAAATTGAACCGTCTTATACTTAAAATATTATATTATACATTATTTAAAATGTCTTTATATTCCAACAATTAGTTGAATAAATATGAAGCAAATCAATGCAAGAAAAAAATGTCTAAAAGTGTACTAGGCGATGCAGTCGCTAAGCATAAAGCTACGCTAGCACCATATATTGGAGCGGAGCGTAATACCTAAAAAAGAAAATAGTTTTTGTTGTTTCGATGGGAATATATGCGAATTCGGGCTCCGTCACAATCTGGTCCTAAACCTGTTGATTCGTTTCCACACAAAAGATATTAAAATCGGATAAGAACTCCATGGGAGTTTCGCGCGCTCCGCTCCAAAAAAAAAGTAATATTTATAAAAATAGACTAGACTAGTACAATTCATCACGAACTTCCCCATCTGGGACTCGAAGCCGGTAACCGTTTGGATTGAAATAAAAGTCTGGGTAGCTGTCTCTGTTTATTTTCTTGTTATGATGATGTTTGTAATTTTTTCTCCAATTATGTCTAGTAAATTTTTAATTGTAATTTTTTTTATTCATTATTTTTTATGTATTTAATTTGTGATGACGATTTCGCGATTTTTTATTAATTTATTTACAATGGGTTGGGCGCCAAGACAGAATCCACGATGGAACGATCTAACCCAGAAAGTATGTACGCCTTAACTGTGGTGCATATCAGAACCAAAACAAAATGTATATTTAATTTATAATGAATTATCAGACGGCGGTTGAGAACAGCTATAATTTTCGGTGTAGAGTCTGCCTTATGATCTATGACCTGTATATGATCAATAAACATACATAATTCAGAGCTAATCTTGTTTATTTATTATGTCTTTTCTATTTATTGACCTTTCCAAATGCTAGACTTTCTCATTTAGCATAAAGATTAGATGTTTCGTTTTACGTATGTAAATTATTATCGCTGATTTGATTCTTATGTGTCTAAAGCTACTAATATCTTTTATCATACAAGCTTCCCGGCTTCGCATGGGTAGAGAAAATTCTTTAAATTTTTACTATGATTAAATATTTTTTCCGTTAGCGCCATCTAGCGTCCAGTAGACGAACTACTTGCGGTTAACGCATTGCTATGGTAACGTTAATTGATACAATGGACAAAGAGCGGGAAAAAGAGCGGACAGACAAACACACCAACCACTGTGATCTTAGATTATAGATTAACATAGTGTAATGGTGTTAAATACTAGAGTTAGGCAGAGATCAAATATTTCCAATTTCCACAATCTGAACACACCTCTTCACTTCTTCAATTCTCATCAAACCTTTCATACACGCTCATCGGTTAAGGATGATTTTGATATATCCTTTTTTCAGGATATAATATTTAGTCCTTGAAAGTTCGCTTTAGTCTGTTTTTACCGACTTTAATATCTACATATAAATTATTTAAAATTACATACAAACATGTTCCCGATTCTATTTGGTTGCTTCTGGCAACGGTGTATGGACCAGAATGAGATGAGGCCATTTCACCATAATTTTTAAAAATACTTAATACTCTTATATTTAAAAATCTTGTGTCACAATATTTGATATGGAACTCCTTCTCAGGTATAAATGCTTGCATTTATCACACAAACATCTCTTTCGGGACTGGAACCTGGTACCAAATAATCATCAGATAGACATGGAAGTGAAACAATGTAATAACATATGCAGGTATTAAATAAACATTATTAAAACATTGTAAGTGTATTATGTGACACTGCTAATATACACTATAAAAACGGCCAAGTGCAAAGCGGACTCACGTACCGAGGGCTCCGTACAAACTTTAGTTAAGTAAAGTTCATCACGGGAATAAAAAATCACGTTTGTTGTATTGGCCCCCCTTAAATGTCCGTCTTAAATATTAATTTTATTTTAATTTAATTAATTATTTTTAAGAGAATAATATAACTCAGTAAATATTTAAAGCGTCTACCTGTTGCCGTTATCTATATCGAGCAAAAACGAGCAAAAAAAATCACAATTGTTGTATGGGAGCCCCCTTAAATATTTATATTATTCTGTTTTTTAGAATTTGTTGTAACATAAAATACAACATCTGTGAAAATTTTAACCGTCTAACTATCACGGTTCATGAGATACATCCTGGTGACAGACGGACAGACGAACGGACAGCGGAATCTTAGTAATAGGGTCCCGTTTTACCTTTTGGATACGGAATCCTAAAAACGACCTTGTAGTAAAGCAATCAAAGATAAGTATCTTTCTTTTATATTTTATGCATTTTTCAATGCGATCTTATGAGATAAAAATGTTATAATAGAAAAATACTAGAAAATATCGATTCGGGTCACAAGTGAATACTCAGGTGGGACTTCTTGTGACCCGAGTCGATTTTTTCTAGCATTTATTTATTATAATAATTTATCTTATAAGTATCTTTGTGATTAGGTTTTCAAACTTATAGGCAGCTAGACTTAACTTTAAATATGGCTTTATCTAGTACAGTCTATGATTCAGCCTATCATTCCAATGATCACATGGGACTGCCCATGTGATCATTGGAGTGATAAATAATTAGGTACCTATTTTGTAGCGGACGATATACTTAGCGTGCTATAAACAAGATTTTTTTGATAGCGATAATCTATGAGTAATATCCCACTTGTAGGTTTAATCATATATATATCAAAAAGCACATATTAGGTAAGTATTAGTCATATTATTCATTGGTAGCCTAAACTATCCATTTGTTATAATTTGCAAGCAAAAAAAATGAATAAATAATTCAATCAATTAAGCCACCTTCAGCAAAATATCAACTTGCTGCACTGGACACGATTCAGCGTAGAGCTAAGAGGCTCATCGCTGACAGCAAATTGGTGAAGAGCAAGCTTCACACCTTAGCTCTTCCTACCTATCGCACCAAGCCCATTTCAACATCTTTCATAATGCGCACTGCAAAGGAGTAGAACTCCCTCCCTGCGTCTGTATTTCTGAGAACTTATAACCCGTCCATTTTCAAAGCCAGGGTGAATAAGCACCTTCTTGGCTAGCTCGTTTCATCGTGGATTCTGTCTTGGCCCCCGGGCTTGATTGGTATCAAGAGGTAACCCATCCTAAATTAAAAAAAAAACACAATTAAATTAGTTCTTTCAGAATATGATGTAATCTTGAACTTTGGGTGACTGATGAAACACTAATATTTTAAATAATTGTTCCTTACAAACTGGTCCATTATAATCATCAGGTGATAAGAGAATAACTGCCGTCTTCTTGGCCGAGTGACGACATTTTATAAGTTCCGGGTTCGATATCTGATGTAGAAAAAGAATTTCGTTTATTTTCTTGATTTGTGGTGATTCTGGTAACCTAGAGTATATGCGAATTTTACAATAAGAATAGCTTACGATATGCTATAAGGCTTGCTACAGTGTTTGTTTTTTGTTTTTATGAATAAACTCTTAATTATTTATTAAATGCAAATGAGAATAACGCCTAAAAATAACTTATGAGATTTTTTTCTATTAAAAGTGATCATATAAGATATTGAAAATTACGTAACCATAGTAATCATAAGTTACTCAACGCTCAGAAGATACTACGGTCCGTTAGTTAAAATATGGCTTAACCTCAGTGTCAAAGTTTTGAATGCCAGCATAAATGTAAAAAAAAAAAATTATGCTTGTGTTATGGATGCTAGGGTAACGGATAGACATATATAATACGATACATAGGTATAAATACTCATAGAAATATTTATAAATACCCATGACTCATACAAACATTCGTATTCATCACCCAAACATCTACCAATTCCGGGATTCATTCCCCGGGATAGTTGGTGCGAAAGGCAGGATCGCTATCGTTGCACAAAACGTTCGTCATTTTTGAAAAACGGTGTGTGTATTTATGTGCGTACGTAAAAAGTTAAAGTTATTAAGAGTAACCAAACAAAAATAACTGAAAATTTCTTTCCATGTATTTACTCTTTGTTTGTGAAAAGAAAGTTAAATATAAAAAAGACATCAAATGCAATTGATAACAGTTTAATTAAATACATGCCAGTTTATCACGATTATGTAAAATTGTTATAATATTATTGTAAAATACAAAATTATTAATATAGTATTATATAAATTATTGTTAACTACCATATATAATTTAAAATTACACACACACACACACACACATTCATAAATATTTGAGTAACTACCTTGAATATAGTTATCAGTTCTAACGAAAACTTGAGACAATTAGCGGCCAACTTCATCCTGTCGCTTTTAGGTGTCGATGTGCGCACGCATCGTAACAATTCACTATGATAATTTTTCCCAAATGCGCCATAAGAAGTATAATTCAAAAATGGTTTTGTGACTAAGCAACGTCTTAGCTAGCATTATAGCATAACATAAGCACTATTTTAACTTTCTATTTCTATACACCCACTCTAAGCGGAGGTTGTAAAAAGCGACCCAGGATTCACTTTCTCTTAGCTCGGTGCGTTTGCATATTAAACGCACAGCTGGTTAGCAAAATTTACGAAAGTTACGGATTTGTGTAAATATAAACTTTATGTTATTACTATAAAAGTTAATTTTCAATATATTAGTTGATAGTTAAAGATTTAATGATTCTAGTGAACACAGGAGAAGTTGCTATTAATTTTATATTACGGAAAATGCAATCGTATATATAAAATTCAATTTCCGTTCGTTAGTTTCTAAATAAATCGAAAACTACACAATAAACGATGGCTATTCTCATTTCGCACCGACGGTCATGGGTTCGAGCTAAGGTAGGCTGTGATGTTAGAAATATTATTGTTATTATTAATTATAATATATAGAATAGGTTTATTATAATTATATAGTCAGCAAAAAAGAGCGTTCAAAACACGTCGAGTACAGCTAGTATAACATATAAAAAGCAGGACGAATGAAAACTACGATTTTTACCAATTCGATACATGTTGTGATAGTGGCTCTCGAACTAAAACTAGTATTTACTGCTTATACTCGTATTCAAAACCTAAAACTAGTTTCTGATAAACTAGAAAAAAAAGTGTTGTTTCGAAACCTGTTTCTAAAATTAATTCGACCGTTAGTTTGTCCTTGTACATTAAATAAAATTATTTATTTACATGACTACTTTCAAGATCCACAAATCATCGAAAAACTATAATTATTATAGTCAATACCAAATAAGTTATACAGCTGACCGTTAGCGACAAGGTCGGTAAGCCTTCTAGTCCGGTCAAATTAGACCAAAAAATAAGAGTAAAGTTATATAAATTCCCACCAAGCTGAAAATCGGTAAGATTGTTTAAAATATCATTAAAAACAAAATTTGAAAGTTCCCCATCTTTCCCCTGTAAGGAAAAAAAAATATTCAAGGTCAAAGGTCAAAGAAATGAGTTTTTCGCGATTTTCAGCAAAACGGTAAGTTTTATCATAAAAATACACCAGACAAAAATTGTAGATCATAAAATTATCTACAAAAAATTTGTTAATACTTTTTTTTCTACGAGCCACCATTTTTGAGATATAACGATTCAAAAAGTTGTAAAATTTTTAATCGTCATAATATGCACACATTTCGTCGCCACCTATGAGGTAGTGTACTTAGCGCGTTTTTTTTAACGTGGTTTCCCCAGTAGGCCTATTCCACGGGTCAGTTTTGATCCTGTTTAATTTGAAACTATTGAAAAATAATGGATAGATATAGCAGAGATTGAAAAGATACAATTGAACAGGGGACAGATGTTTTCTCAAGGTTACACCTTTTGTCCCATTGTGTTGTGTCAAAAAACAATGGCGTATAGATTATTTCATTTTACCTATGTTATAACTATAACCATAGTTATAACTATAAGAATATCTCTTATAGTTATAACTTATGTATATTTTATATTAGTAGTGTAAGTTACAATGACCGATAGAAAAATATTTTAAAATATATTACAACTATAGAGATGTATATATACGTGGCATACTCATGCATATTATGGCGATTACAACTTTTACAACTTTTTGAATCGTTATATCTCAAAAACGGTGGCTCGTAGAAAATAAAGTATTAATAATTTTTTTGTAGATAATTTACTAATATGATATACAATTTTTGTCTGAGGTATTTTTATGATTAAACTTACCGTTTTGCTGAAAATCGCGAAGAACTCATTTATTTGACCTTTGAACTTGAATTTATTTTTTTCCTTACAGGGGAAAGATGGGGAACTTTCAAATTTTGTTTTTAATGATATTTGAAACAATCTTACCGATTTTCAGCTTGGTGGGAATTTATGTAACTTCGAATGTCTAAATTGACCGGACTATTCAATGCTTGCAATTTATACAAAAAATACTTTTTCGATCTGTCTCCGTATATTTCTAATACTTCTAGTTTTGAAATTGTACTAACAAAATCAGCAATTTTACGCGTTTTTCGCTCAGTTCTAAAAAAATTCTTTGTGACTTCGTGACCTTTTAGCCCATGGTCGCAGTAAAGCGTTCTTTGATTAAAATTTGAATGAAACTATTATAAAAGTTTGGTATCTTCTCAATACTTCTCAATAGCGTAACGGTTAAGGAATATGACATAGATTGAAAAAGAGATAGATTCGTCTCCAAAATGGTTTTTAAACAGCTAAGGTATTGTTTCCCTCACAAAAAATGCACACAATTATCTATATATACATATAAATATATATATCATTTACCTGTCACAATGTTTGAACGCGATAAACTCCGAAACTACACAACAGATTTTGATATTTTTTTTCATTTTGCTGGACTTGATTCATCTTAATATATCGAAGATGTTTTTTTTTAATTTATAGCACAGCAACGCGTGGCCGGGTCAGCTAGTATATTTATATATAAAAATTCCTGTCACATTGTTTGACCGCGATGAACTCCGAAAGTACTCAACAGATTTTGCTGTTTTTTTTTTTGTTTTTGCTGCATTTGTTTCAACTTAGGACTAGGTTTCATTTACAACACAGGAACGCGTGGCTGGGTATGATAGTAAATGTATATTTTTTAACCAGTAACTATTAACTTTTTGTACATGTAATGCTATGTATATCGCATGCCGTTGCTACCTCTAATTATAGTTTCACTCAAGGGTACATTATGTTCATATCTCTTTTATAATTGCATTACTGCAACCTTGTTGGTGATCCATTAAATAAATAAATACTTAGCAAAATAATTATTCATTTCTGCTTTAATATTGTGCAATTAACTGGAAAGATAATACTTGATATGACCTCTTATCGAAAATGAATGAATACTTTTGAACTTTAAGCAAATAAGGACACTGATTGTTTTTATTTTATTAAAACTACGTCGATATATTGAAATGGTATGAAACAAGTTTATTGCGAAGTTTATGAGTTTCATGATAATCTAGAATGCTTTACTCATTTTATTTTACTGTTTGGAAAGCTTACTGCTGCCTTATATGGTATTTATATATTTTGGATTTTCAATACTATCTTATATGATAAAGTATTATAATAGAAAAATACTGGAAAAAATCGACTCGGCCCACAAGTGAATTCTCAGGCGGGAACCGAACCCGCAACCTTTGGAAGACCGGTCCAATGCGCTCCTAATTGATGAGACCGCTGGCCTAAAGCATAAAAAGTATAAAGATACTAGAAAATTTAGACGGTTGTTCACAAGGCTCGGTAGCTCAATTGGACTGGATATCCAAAAGTTGCGAGTTCGATTCCCGCCTGTGTATTTACTTGTAAGCAAAGTTGTTTTTTATAGTATTTTTTTTATTAAATTATCCCTTAACGGGTTTTCACAGAGCTTTTTCATAATTTAGGTGGTTTTTGCAACTAGTTTTGCGTCTGGATATCAGGGTAGCTCCTTCCTCACAGCTGAGATCCGGAATTCCTCTACATATTAAAAACCATTTCAAAAAACTTTACGTGAAGATATGAAACGGGCACTGACAAAAATGCTCGACGTGTTTTTACCGAAACATATGAATAGTTCCAGCATAAATATTTATATTAAAACCACGGTACATAAGAAATAAACGAAAGGAACTTAGAAAGCGAAATCTTCAGGAGTTGAACGAGGTATTCTAAAACAATGTGGGCCTGATGATACCTTTCGCCTGCCATCAAGTTGGCGACCGTACCATTGCATCATCTCTGGGGCGAGGGAATTTACGAGGGTGGATCAGAGTAGACGAGCGGTTTTATATCGGATGTAACGTCACTGCAAAAACAAATCAACAAATCGAATCAGACGACTGTTTGGTGCAACGGTAGCGATCCCTTCTTTAGCACCGACTTAAGTCAATTACAGCGCTTTAAAATGTTTTATGAAGTTTATATATAATAGGAGGTAGCTACAAAAACCAAAATACTCGAGCTATGACTGGCTTGCAAATGAATTTATGCTAACACAATTAATAAGTATTAATTTATGCTTAGATGGTTTGGAGATGTAGAGAGGATAGGCGAAAGAAGATTAACAAGACAGATGTATGAGGCAAATATGCATGGGCAAGTCGGTGATGGCAGACCACGGCGAACTTTCACAGAGAGACAACTAAACAGAGGATGTTCTGAAAAGAGGCCAGGTCAAAAGTACCCTTAACTTACGAGCTTGTACGAAAAGGCTGATAAGAGTAAAGAAGCGAGGAATGTATGTCAGGATCGTGGTAAGTGGAAATCTGTCATCTATGCCTACCGTTGCTGGAAGAAGAAGGCGAGATTTTATGTATGTATGTAATTTATAAGTTATCTATAGCTAATTCATCAAACTTTATTTTAAAAGTACAAACTAACTTAACTGTAACACTGATATCAGTAGCAGCGTTTTAGCCGCTCGTCTGAACCACCAACCCCTAGCAATCGCACAAATGATTCGAGAATTTATGGCCTCGAAGCAGGTGCCTACCGGTTTATTGCGAACTCAACACGAACGCACACAATGGAATATATTTGAGAAGACTGCCTGTCAACTGAACTGGCGTTGCGGAATATTAGTTTTTTTTCTCTCTCTTTATTTTGGTACGAAACAGTCACTACGATAATTATGTACATAAAATTTTAACATATTATATTTTTAGACACGGATTACTAAAAGTTTCTAAGAATTTCGAACAATAATTTGATATGAAGCTAAGATAAAATGCGATAATACAAGAACAGTACCGAGGATCCACGATGGAACGAGCTAACCCAGAAGGTGCAGACGCAGAGAGGCAGTTCCACTCCTTTGCTGTGCGCATTATAAATGATGTTGAGAAGCGCTTGGTGCGACAGGTAGGAATAGCAATCAAGAAACGGTGGTAGCCTGCAGTGAGTCTGGATGTCCGATGGAAAAAGGGTGATGGCGGTATGAGCAGATGTAGCTCCTGAGCACACTCTCCAAAATACAATCTGTAGAAGACCCATACACAGACAGACAGGCAAGTCTGCAAACAAAAAAATCTAGAGCAAACATATAGATCAATTGGACAGCCAATAAAAGCCTGACGTGCTGCCATTTTTGTAGCATATTAAACAAAAAAGAACACAAAATTTTAGGTATACAAAAGTAGACGAATGTTTGTTTTTTTGCACTCACTATGACATATTTCTATAAGATAAAATCCCACCTGAAGGCTCGGAGGCGTGGTTGTTTTTTACAAGCGTATTTTATATGTTAAGTGAGACAAACCTCATTATCTGTCATAAGTGCATAATTCAGTAATGCACCTTTTAAACTTCTCAACGAGTCATTGAATGAAACTATATGGTTTTTATACGAAATTCGATCGAGTCCCATTTAAAATGAAATTCTTGCAGCCTTTCCCGAGATGTGCGACGCAGAATCTCATAAAGGTATTATTTGATGGGTGGTCGTTAGTGACGTTTATGTTTGAGGGTTTTAACGATTCTTCAGGCACTTTTTTTACTCCGAAATATTTATGAGAAGCAAGATTGCACTTTTGATTCGCGTTCATTTTTAATTTTAATTAATCTGGCTATTTTACATTCCTAAATTAACTTTATATCAATTCTCAAGGAACAACTTTTTTTTTCAGTGCGCATAAAATTGCTACAGATTTAAAAAAATATTGTAATCTATAGTCTACATTAAGGGCGAGCGAAGCTACGGCTCAAAGCTAGAACGCTATGAAACAAATACATTGTATTTACTTTTATTTTTTTACATTCACAATGCCATAATTTCTATAATATATAAAAGGTGGGTAAATCAGATGGAATTCGAAGCCACGACCTTTGGCTATCTGGGCGAGTGCTCTGAACGCCTTGTCTTGTTTTTTACATGCGCATTTTATATCTTATAAACAAATAAATTATCAAAAATCTGCTGCTGTCTTCTGCATCTAGACATACTATAGCACACTAGAATTTCCTCACGAAAACCACACATAAGGACATCTCCTTAAAATTCAATCTATAATTTATTTTAATTACACGTAAGCCACATGAAAACAACATGCCTCCAGCCTTCGTTTGACATGTCCCTCCAACCTGTGCTAATAAAATATAAATCAGACAGAGGGTTCCGTGCACATTAAGCGTATTATAGCAAATGTGTCAAGAGGCCCGAGGGCTAGAGAGCTTAATTAAAGCCCTTTTTGTAGCTTTCGGTAAGTAATGACCTTCCTGAAGGCCACTACCTTTCTGAAGTACAATAATTAACAAGTGAATTATACAAAGAGAAGGTATACTTTGACATAAAATCGGTTGTGTGAAGGGGTAATTTATTTTCTCCATCTGTACACCCTTACATTTAAATTAAACTCTGCCAGAATCTGTGTTTATTGACAAATACAATTTAGGGGTCTTCAACTCACGAGTGAATAGGTATCTTTTAAGCAAGTTCGCCACATCCTAGATCGCATCGTCGCTTACCATCAGGCGAGATAGTGGTCAAGCGCCTACCTACTAATAATAAAAAAAAATAGAAATTCCCTTCAGGATGGACTTGTATATCCCAAATCAATTAGATAGTATCACATACATTATCTGAACTCAACATAGATTGATAACACACTTAAATTATGGTAATGAGAAACAGAGACAAGAAATGAAAAGAACATTGTCCAATTTTGGCCATTTGTGGACACGATGCTATGAAAAAAACACATTTAGCAATATTTTCATTTTTATTTTAGATAATGTTATTTACCAAAAAGTTTGTGTAAATTCACAATTCAAGAATTAAACATTTTTTAAGTATTTAATTTGAATCTTGCAATAATCTGCTTCGGCAATTTGGTTCCAGTGTTGCTAAATAAAACATCAAAAATCGACCAATTCGTGTCGATAGTAGTTGATGCCTCCTTTGTATTACTTGAATTACACAATGTTCAGTACTTGTGTTATGTACTTTTCCGCAAGATTTTAGATTTAGTGAATGTTATTGATAGATTATACAAATATTTAAATGATTTGATGATTGAATTAGTATATTAACATTTTTTGGAATAACTTGTAAACGTGTAATCGAATAATCGATTTTCAAAATGATCAATTTTTTTTGACATGGCAATAAAAAACAAAAGATGACAATTAGGTCGTGTCAAAATGTGAGCTGTCATTCGATTTGTTTTCTGCATTTGAATCCTCAGAAAAACATTTAAATATAATATCTGATACAAAGCTAGGCTTATATTTTGTCTTTTAATTATGTAAACTATTCATTATATCACATATGATAAGCTAAATGTTCTGTCCATGAGTGGCCAAGGTGTCTATAGAGAGTGAACAATCTCCTTTGTTTTTAATATTGACCTGGCCGCGAATGGAAACCGGGACCTCATAATTTGCATTCTCTACCAGGCAGTTCGTCAAAAATGGCGTCTGGTTGTCGCCTTATAGAACTATGATTACTGTCATGTCTGTTGTGACACTCGGAAGATTAAGACATATCAATTGATGTAAGAATCTTCAAAATCGGCCCGCGCGTTTGGTCTCTGGCCACATACAAACAAACATATGAGTTGACCGCTTAAATGAGTGTTTCGCCCTTGCGGTACAGGGGCGCGGGGGTACAAAGGAGGGTACGGAAAAAGGGGGAGGGGCGCACTATGCACTCCTGCCGCTCACTACTCACTCGATCCGCTTTGTCGCCGTAACCCCGCACCCTTGTACCGCGCGGGCGAACATTCATATAAGTGGTCGATATAATATACATCCATAGACTGATAAATACATAGGTACTCTGTGATCTCGGTTCCTGTAAAGTCGTCGAAACGTCAGGTTTAAATATAAATTATGCGCAATTTATCCGGTAAAATTAGTTTTATTTTTAGGAAATATTCTAGTATTATTTCTTTTTATAATTAAATATATAAATATTGTTGTTTAAAAAAATTTAATATTACATCCCCATATTTTGATTTATTTACATGAGTCCCAGTTACAGCTCCGGCCGGCCTAGTGCACAGAGGGTTCCGTAAAAACTTTTAATAAGTAAATTATTAAAGTATCGAATATTGCTCTACAAAATGATCAACTGATTGAAGGATAAACTCAACTTTTCCGTTGGAAAACTGTTGTCCCCATACATCGTGGTTAGTTTACAAACACCAAATAACTTTGCGATCGAAACTACTGATGCAACTGCAAATTTACGGTTTTCGTATTTTTTACTCGTGCTACATAACACCGCTTCATGCCAATATTCATGATTCTAGCTCAACGTATTTTCCGTCTAAATTTATCCCTATACATTTTGATTCTCTTGAGAGTATCTAAATATAGGATTTTTAATCTTTTTTTCAAATTAACTTAGAAATTTGATATTTTCACTGTTTCAAGGGACTGTAGACTTGAGTTTGGTTTTAATTTTAACTCCATACCTCCACGCGTTGGCGAGATAAATGGTCTTGTCACATAGACGGACGAACGGAAAGGTTCCGTTTTTTCCGTTTGAGGTACGGAACCCTAAAAAAAGGTAAAACTCGTCGTATGCCAGGTTAAAGTGGTTTTATTTAAATTAAGACACTTTCATTAAAAATTATGTATTCATTGACCCTGATTTTATTGTGTTACTAGGTACTGTTTTAATCGCAGAACGGAGTAGTGTGAAGTCGAAATGTGCTGGTATTCAAATTTTCAAATTCAAATCCATTTATTTTCAAAATATGGGTGCATGGAGCAGGTCTTCAAGGTTATTTTAACGCCATGTTTTAACCATAGATGATGAGCAAATGTAAAAAGAATCTAAACAATATATTATGTATTTAGTTTTATTTTTGCATTCACAATGACATATTTTTATAAGTTATAAATACGCATGGAAAAAAGACCTTTCTGGATAGCTCAGCGGTCAGAACACTCGCCCGGACTGCGAAAGGTCGTGGGTTCGAATTTTATTTCACATGCGTATTGAAGTTATACTTCTTTAGGCGCGTTATGAAAAATGATGAAAGTAAAATTTTAATAAACTAAAGTAATTTTTAGTGACACAAAATTATCATATTTACATTACTATTGGTTAAACAGTTTATTTTAATGGTTTTTGATATATTACTTGATTCTGTTTACAGATATAAGGATAATTTGTTAATATTTTGATGCTTCTTTCTGATCACTATTTAATTTATAAATATATCTTTCTTTTCAGAAAGATATATATATATAAATTATATAGTGATCATACATACGAGCACACGGGAGGAAATTTTTAGTTATCTTTGTTTAGTAACGATAAAGTTACACTTCTTATGTGGTGCGTACATAAGTACACACAAAGGTTTTTTTATGTCAAATAATCTTTCATTACAATTTTTAGGTAATTTAGCTTTTCCCCTTTTATTTATTTTTACCTTTAAATCTTAATTTTTTTCTATTTGCGGATGGAAACTAGGTTTACCTACCTCTTACAGTTTTTTATTTATTACTTATAAATTGTTAAGTTGTTACACTTTCGCCTCTATCGCACATTTAAATTTTACTTGATTAGCTATGCATTTAATTTTTTTTAAATATTTAATCCTGCTGTTTCGTTTCTTATATCAATTATTATCGCTAATATTACTTAGTTACATATATCTTAATATATAAAAATTAACTGTCACAGTGTTTGGCCGCGGTGAACTCGGAAAATACTCAACCTATTTTGATGATTCCTTTTTCATTTTGCTGGATTTATTCCGATTTAGGACATTAGATAGGTTTTATTTTAATTTATAACACAGCAACGCGTAGTTGGTTTAATTAGTAACGTATATATTTCAAAGGTTTTTCACAACTAGTACTAATATCCCTAGATTCTCTGTGTTTTTTTACACAATATGAACAATACGATAAGCATGATATTAATATTTCCGTTAACCACTCGCGATAAGCTATATGCAAGTGGGTCAACGTCCGTAATACCTCGACGAGGATCGAACTCAGTCCGTTTGGGTTTAATACTCCTACTCGTATACTTATATATATAGTGAAATAAGCATATTCTAATTTAGATTCATTGTGGTTCTTATTTTTTTTCTCTATAGTTTTAAATAGTTTTTGTAGACAGTTACATGTTAACATCATCGTTTTTTTTAATTATTTTGAATGGATCCACTCTTGATCACAATCAAGCCTAGAGGTTAGACAGGATCCACAATGGAACGAGCTAACTCAAAGTGCCTATTCATCCTGGTTTTAAAAACGGACGGGTTTTAAGTACTCGGAAATAAAGACGCAGGGAGGGAGTTCCACTCCACTCCTTTGCTGTGCGCATTATGAAAGAGGTTGAAAAGCGACAGGTAGGAATAGCAACCAAAACAGGGTGGTAGCCCGCAGTGCGACTGGATGTCCGATGGAAGAAGGGGGATAGCGGTCTGAGCAAATGTCTATTTAATATTACGCGATCTAAGAGTAATGCTTTTTGCTGCGAATCTGTAAGTCAACACTGTTGCTTCAGAAATAGGGTTCGGAAGTGCAGTCCGGAAGACAGCAATATCAAACCGGTTGACTATTAGTTTTGCCATTGTGTCTTCACTAAATCTGCTCGATTTCTGATACACTCAACCGACAAATGCTGGACATCGTCAAGTTTGCCACACATCATGTAATTAGGGTAACTAGTTTTGTTCATCACATGTCCAAACAGTCGGGGACGTACGGTGGTCCTAAATTAACAATAGTATTTCTCATTATATCTTTATTGTACTATATATATTTGTATTTGAATGTATAATAAAGTATATTTCAATGCCCCGAAGCAAAAAGTCGGTACCTAGTCGCAGTAGCAAATTTTGTATTAGGTTGCATTGTGGTTTACTGAAAATAATAAGTTTTTTTTACGACAATAATCTGGTAAACGCGACTTGCCAATTCTTTTTTGTTACAGTAATTTTGCTGACATAATTTTTGTAAATTTATTTCCATGCAATAAACGTACTTATATCTTCATATATAACATTATGAAAAATCTGAAAAGAAAACATTAATTTTAATTTGAGTTCGAATTCGTCAAAACAGTATAAAGTCCATGATAGCACTGTATCGACTTTTTGCGTTGGGATTTGTACAGATCACATTTCAATTTATTCTGTTGTGCAACTGAAATAAATGTTAACGTATTGTAATTTCATATTCTGTTTACTACCGGTAACCTCGAATAACACTTACACTTCAAAATAGAACGAAAACAGGTTGCGTTTAAAATAGTATTGTTTTTGTAAGAAAACAACATTATTTTTAAAAGCAATCTATCAATTTTTGTCGTTAGCATAATCTTCAACGTCTTTTCTTCGCTTCTGGGGCACAGGTGTTGCTATGGATGGAAAATCTATATATAAAATGGACCTCTAAATTAAAACACAACTATGACAAGAAAGGACAAGAAGAAGGTCGTTCCATCGTCGATTCTGTCTTGGCCCCCACGCTTGATAAACCCATAAAAAAAAGTACATAGTTCCGGAACATATTCAATGTCCATAAAAGTTTGCAAAAATGACCGGAATATTTAAAGTCTGAGACTAATCTATAATCTAAGATCACAGTGGTTTTCCATTGTATATGCGTTACCATAGCAACGCGTTACCGGGTCAGCTAGTCTATAATCTAAGAACACAAATTTGTTGTTTGTGTTTGTCTGTCCACTCTTTTTCCATTGTATCAATTAACGTTACCATAGCAACGCGTTACCATAGCAACGTATTACCGGGTCAGGTAGTATAAATAAATATACTAATACTATAAAAAAGCTCTTGATTTCAAAATGTTTCTGAGTACTCCAAGGAAGAATATTTTAAAGATAAATTTTAATAAAAATGAAATTAATGTCTGTCCCTCTCTTCCTTGTTGCTGTATCTACCAAGGTACATGCGATTGTTTGGTGGCAAAAGTCACCGACGGTTCTGGGTTCGAGACCCGGAGATCTGTAAGGATATTTGGTCATAAGCAGATCAGGTATTGATATAGAGAAAAAAATTAAAAATGAATAACTTAATTCAAATGCACTTAAATTAAGTTGTTTTGAATCGTCCAACATTTTTAGCTACCGTCCATTCAGGACGCCTTTTAGATCACATGAAGAACGGGCGCAAAAAAAATTGTCACCATACATAAGTCATAAAAAAATAAAACGAAATTATTATGTTGTCACAATAATAGTAGTGTAACATACACACAAAATACACTTTTCTCCACCATTTTAGTTTATTAGTTGTAAAAAAGAAACCTTATGCAACTTTATGAAGACAATGAAAAGTATGAGGCAATCATTTCCTGTCCCATTCGACGTAACGTCGTCGATGAGAAATTTTCAGAGCGTTCCAGTATACATTTTCGTTCAGTTGACTCATGCTTGCTAACTTGTGCGTTATCGCACTTGACAACTGTATAGTTGATTCATGGCATACCGCCACAGAGGTAGATAATCGAACAGAAACATAAACATGTTATAACAAGTTTTGGCCCTTCGTTAAACTCATTTTGCCTTATGGACAGTTTAAAATTGTTTCTAGAAATATTACTAGTACTTATAAATCGTCCGTTTTCAAAGTCAGGGTGAAGACGAACTTTCTGGGTTAATACTATCGCAGATTCTTTCTTGGCCTCCGGGCCAATTGGGATCAAGAGCGAACCCATTAAAAAATACAGTCAAGTTTAGGGACACCCGAAAGATGCTAAGCTTTATAGCATAAAGCGTAAAAGAGATAGAAAGCCACGCCAGCACGCACACTGACATGAGTGAAAGCGAGCCAGAACGCCACGCACACTGAGCTGAGGAGGCAGCTGGCTCCTATATATATATATATATATATATCGTCTAACGGCACTAAATCTGACGCTTTCGTGTAACGGTACAATCTGACGATTAGCAAGGATTGAGTGCCGTTACTTCGCTTCAAAAAGTCTCAGTTGGGACACGAAGCCACATCCCACGTTACTCAGGCGACTGCTCTTCCAATTATGTTACCTAAAGCTTAACAGTCTGACGTCAGCGCCATCTCTTCTTGTTCTATGTACCTACAACATCGATAATAGGTAATAAGTAAGTAAGTACTTGTAAGTATACAAAACTTGTAAAAGGAAACACTCGATGTTGATTTAAATCTAGCGGCTAATGGCTAAATAAGAAAAAACAACAATATAAAAAGGTAGTTAAATATACACTCATGAACTCGACGGTCCTGGGTTCGTGTCCCAAAAGGGTTTGTGTGATGAATACGAGTATTTGTACCTGCGTCATGGTAATTTATATATAATTCTATAAATATTACATATCTATGTATCATATATTTATATCTATCCGTTACCCTAGTGTCCATAGCTCAAGCCTCATAAGGCTAAATCTAGGCTAGTCTAATTGGTTTGAATGTATAAAATATTATTATTCTTTGTCGTCTTAGCCAAATTACGTCCACTGCCGACAAAAGCCTCTCCCAAGGGTCTCCATAACGACTTGTCCTGTGCTGTTTGTTATCGGTGATTTAAATTAAAAAAAAAACAAAAAATATTTCTTAATATATTATTGTCATAAAATTACTACGATCCCAACATACTCGTACATCTCTAGCTTCTTTTCATACAAGCTCGTCGGTTACGGGTACTATCTTCAAATATGTATAATACAATATATTTATCAGCTCTAAAATATCAGAAACAATAGTAATTACTTCACGGAATATGAGTACTATCCGAATTGCACAAACCGGTGTGTAAGAATGTATTTATGGTGGTTCGTAGTCCGTAAAGTGTAATGGGAAATTGGAATAATTGTTTGGATTTTGTGTTTTATTAACTCGGGAGCAATACTTGGCTGATTGAAAAGGAACTCTGCCATTTTTTAATTTAAAACAATATCTTGTATTTACCTAAGAGAATACCAATCAGTTCGCTGCCGAAATAATACTTTCCTTTTTTTTCATCCCTTGCTATTTATACTTGCTTTTAAATGTTATGTTTCTTTCTCTTAGGAACAGTATTTTATTCTGGATGAAAGGTACGCAATTCATTATCTGTGTCCTTGACAAAACGTATGCAAATTCTTATAATGATCAGTTGAGTATTTAACCGTGAATGTTTAACTAATAAACGAATAAACATACTTTGGTATTTATAATGTTATTTAGGATTATTGAGAATATAAGTTATATAATAAAATAATTTTTATTTACTTTATAAAATTGAGTCACAACAAAAAATCACACCTGTATAATTTCAGCCTTAAATCTGTAGCAATTTTTCGCGCACTTAAAAATACATATGTTTTGATATTTAAAAAATTGATCGGAAGTTTATTTGAGAATATAAAACTCTTTTAAAATAGGCGGATTTATTAAAAATAAAAATGAACGTGAATCAAAAGCGCAATCTTGCTTCTTATAAATGTTCGGAACGTACATAAGTAACAAAGTAGGTATCTAAAGAATATAGGAAACCCTCAAAAATAATGAAGTCCCAATGCTGCGTGAATTAGGTAAAAATACGCTATTATAATAACAGAAAAAATATTGGCAAAAAAAAAACAGGAATGGCTCGTCGAGTCAAGCGTTTAAAGTGTTAAAAGCAAAATTAACTAATTTATGATGAAAATGGTATTATTTATGAATTTGTCTCTGTTCGCCTATAAGCAACTGCCCTCACGCCACGCCATTCTACAAGCTTCCAGTCAACGTATGGTGCCCACGCGTCTGAGCGTGCATAAAACGTGAAACACATATCGAGGCATTTGATATCTCGTTGATATAGAGATTTCTTAATATATTTTTTAGTAATTGTTGGTTAATTAGTCGCCGACTTTGATTTCAGGCGAATATTTGTTCCCAAGCGTGGTATTTTGTGTAGTTAATTTGCAATGCGCTGATAATATCAGCTATGTATAGTATAAGTACTGTTACTAATAGATACATTTTTATTGAAGCTGTTGACAAATGGTTTAATACGCGAATAATATTTATTATGACTTTTTTAATTTATCTACCATATTATTGTATATTTGTTTATATGTTTTTCTTATATTTTTTTTAAATTCTTATTAAGATTGACATTAATTTTTAATGACATGGAAAAATAATTAACAATATAGTGATTTTATGAAACATGTTAACATACAAAAATAATCACTTAGTTTCACTTTCTGATACTGGAAGAATTTTAGCCAAAACTAAAATATACGAACTTTGTGACGTTATATTATTTAGTAATATTACTAAGCAAGTAATAAATCAAAGAAAAGAATGATGGCTTGAATATCATAAAAAACCATATTTTGCTATTTAATAATATTTTTATATTAACTATTTACACTATAGACACTACGGATTTTTTTTTAAGAAATAATTCATTTATTTAGAGACTGGCGGGATATAAAAGCGATAATCATTAATAAGATTTTTTGAAACAATAATAATAATATTTCTTACCTAACCGCAATACAACAAGTCTTTATAAAATTAACATACAACTCCAATTACTGTCATTATAACATTTATATTGTCTCATTATAACAATTAAACACACATCTCCCCTTAGGGGTATGTAGAAATCATAGATTTCCACTAACCACGAACCCTGACATTCGTTTCACTTCTTCAACACGATGACAGCGGTTTTTATTAATAGGTCCGAGAAAAACTTAGTGGATTAGCAAAACTTTCCGCTCATTTTTCAGCTGCTATCGAAATCTACTTTTAATCTAATCGTCAATAATAATCTTTCTTATATTCACACCAATTAGCCTAGCCCAAAGTAAGCACTGTACTCGAACCCAGGACGTCGTAACCATTGCACCAAATGGCCATCAACAATCTTTGATCCGTTACAAGTAAGTGAGTAAATAGCGAATTCGTTTCTTTGTCTACGGTAGGTGCCACTTATTTTTCGATTAACACAACCGGGAATGGAGTTCGGGTCAAGGCGTACACTATCCGACTTCCGAAATTCGTTTGTCAGAGTGGCATTATTACATAGAAACGAAACAATAGCGGCCGACTTTATTTATGGTTCGTTGTGGTAATTTGAATAAACGACCGACAAAATTAGCCGTTTCTACTTCTACTGTGTTGTGGAAACAGAAAGAAAATAACAACAGTTAGATTTTTCTTTACATTTACTTAAGAATTGCAAAATCAAAGTATACTGCTTCTATATAAAGAAACCATGTCCCTTAGCTATTCAAGAAAGTACTCTTTATGTATGTGTCTTATGTATATGCTATAATGTGCTATAACGTCACTTATGTAATTTTAGACAAAACTGAACTGTGTATGAGAAAATACTCCTACCTCTACTCTACCTCTTTACTTTGCTTGCTTTTACTCTAAAATGAAGTTCAAAGTTGTAGCTTAATTATTTTATTTGTTTAGCCGAGAAAAACTATATGTTGTAAGGATGTTCAATTTTTAAATGCTCCTCTGAAATATTTCACCATTTGCATAAGTGACGTTATAGCACCGTATGTGCGATATATACATATATATATATATATATATATATGTATATATATATATATACATATATATATATATATATATATGTATATATATATATATATATATATATATATATTAGTTTTTTCAATAAAGTGTTTTGTTTTGCATTATAGTACAATTGAGCTTCTGAGACCTAGACAGGCCCGTCGAATTCAGATTAAGAAATACTTTGAGAAATTGAATCTGAAAACATTATGTATTTTCATTTAACAAATTTAAAAGTAACTAAATGTGTAAAATGATGTAACTTCCTCCAAAATCATGGACCAAGCCATAATACAGTCATAACAAACATGGCACCATTCGTTATCTTCTCGTACGATGTCGCTTGACTGATAACAACTGATATGGACTCAGAACCGCTAGCTTAAGTTATCTTCAGACTTGGGACTGCTATATGCGCCCTAGTTATTTTCTTCTGAATCCAACAACACCACAACGACCGTTTCTGAGAAAAAGGGTCTTGACAGACAGACAAAGTGATCCTTTAAGGCTTCCGTTTTTTCCTTATGAGGTACGGAACCCTAATAAGGTATTATTTACATATTATGTACTTATAAAATGCAATAATGATTGGTATTAAGTTGTTATACTTTGTCGTTGTTATACCTTTCCACTTTCTGGAGTAGTTTTGGCAGGATATTTTTACAATTAATTTAATTCTCTTCTTGATAACGCTCAAATGTTTCTCACTAAAGTTCTTAGCATTAACAATATTACTAAGATATGTATAACACACAAGACATACAGTATGACTGATCTCCTGCCTTTGTGAAGAACGTGAGCATTTGTACCTGAGTCATGGGTATTTATATTCATGTCGATTTGACCAACGTTCGGTACAAAGTAAGAGATGCCGCCTTGAGCACCGACGGTCCTGGGTTCGAGTCCCAGGAGGGCAGATCTTTGTTTGATGAATACGATCATTTGTACCTGAATCATGGTTATTTTTAAATAGTTATTATAAATTAAAATGAAATCTAACCTGTGTCCTATGTCGGAACAAATCCAGCAAAATGAAAAAACATCATCAAACTCGGTTGAGTAGTTTCGGAGTTCATCGCGGACTGTAACTGTGACAGAGACATTTTTTTATATATAGATTTTTGTATGAATATTACATATCTTTGTAACATCTACCTTAGTATCTCTAACGCGATTATTGCTTACTTTAGGCTATACTAATCAGTGTGAATATAAGAAAGATTATTTTGACGATTAGATTAAAAGTAGATTTCGATAGCAGCTGAAAAATGAGCGGAAAGTTTTGCTAATCCACTAAGTTTTCCTCGGACCTATTAATAAAAACCGCTGTCATCGTGTTGAAGAACCGATACGAATGTCAGGGTTCGTGGTTAGTGGAAATCTATGATTTCTACATACCCCTAAGGGGAGATGTGTGTTTAATTGTTATAATGAGACAATATAAATGTTATAACAAGAGTAATTGGAGTTGTATGTTAATTTTATAAAGACTTGTTGTATTGCGGTTAGGTACCACTACGTATCGGCTTACCTCCCCGACCAGACACCTTGGCACCTGATGGTAACCAACACTACTCACCTGTAAACATGCAAAACAAAACTTAACACTCTTATTGCGAACAATATAAGGTTTAATCTCGCATGTTGTTATTGTAACGACCGCACGATTCGCTTAGATTTGCAAGAAAATGCAGCCAATTATATTTGCAAACGAAATTGGACTATAATGAGAATGAAATAAAGATGGTATTGGAATGGTTTGTAATTTTTTTCTTCACGCTTCGTGTGATTAGAAAATTGCTTTTAAGTTTCAGCTTTGTTTTAAGGTTTTTAAGGTTGAGAATTGTGTATCGTAAGTGGTTGCTACCTTAACAGGTCGTGACGTCACAGTCACGCCACTTCGCTGATGCAAGTGGATACCAATCATCAATGCAGTTACCTATAGTAATTAGTATAATAGATAGAATGAGATACGGAGTTATTATTTCTTATGACTAGAACAATTATGGCTGACAACGGAAAATATTTGCCAAGAAATTATTTATTTTGCACTAGTTTTTGTCAGCGATTTAAGTGTAGACTGTATAATTTGTTGCTGAATTGTTATAATGCCGTGTGGTGACAAAGAAGAATAAAAAACACAAAGACCGAATGCTTTATTGCTACGTGAAAAATGGACTTATCAATAGATGCATTTTTGTATGCATTAGTTGGGATTGATTTGTGGTCGAGTGGCAGCAAACTGATAAGTAAAGCCACGTCGAGGTCCAGGATTCGATCCCGGCCAGATCATTGTAAAAAACGAACTATTTTATATATCGCCTCAAGTCTGGGTGTTGGGGTACCGTCATTGTTTTAAATTCCATAACAAAATACTTGAGCTATTTAGGTACAAAACAATATATGTGATGTCTAATATCAAAGATTGATTATATAGATCGTTTGCAATATTATAAGTGCTTTTTCTTCAACCGGGAATCAAATCGATGGATAAAGATGAAATTATTATTTGTCAATATACTATATGTCCATAAAAAAGTCAATATTAATAATATTTGTTACATTCACACCAATTAGCCTAGCCCAAAGTAAACACTGTAAGGCTTGTATTATGGATACTAGGGTAACAGGTAGACATACATATATGATACATAGATATGTTATATTTATAAAAAATCATTACACAAATATCTGCCAATTTCGGGACTTGAACCCAGTAATCCATATAAAATGCGAAGAAATTTTTTCCCCTACCTATTATACTAGGACTGCAATGCTGCTGCTGTTTGCAAATACTGAGCGAAGCACTACCTTACCTAACCTCACCTAAATTTCATCAATGTAGTCTCAGCGGTTTGGCTGTGATCAGCTTTTGAATTTTTTTTCGGTGATTATTCCTCCATGGTAAAAAGACTTTATTTTTTTTACATAGCCTATGTCCGTCAGGTTATAATCATGTATGCTCATGCCAAAATTCAATCCAATCGGTTGAACCGTTAAGTAGCAAGAGAGAGACAAGCGAAATTTGTGAGTTGCCTAAAAGAGAGCTTCGTTCAATATATATACATCTTTATATATATAATTCTTCTGTGAGTGTGTATGTCACTGAACTCCTCCTAAACGGCTGGACCGATTTGAATGATTTTTTTTGTGTGTGTTCAAGGGGATCCGAGAATGGTTTAGATTCACAAATCAGCCCGGCAGATGGCGCTGCAGACGGTATCTAGGTTATTTATCTATACTGCAAAAATAACAGGCAGGACAACGTCTGTCAGGTCCACTAGTTATAGTATAAAATTAATTCCAACAATTTAATTTGTCCAAAACATGGCAACTAAAATTTTGCTACTAATTTCTTTAAAGCAGATCAGCTGAAGCACTAATACAGCAATGACCATATAAATATGCTAAGAGTTGTAAATTGAATTTAGAACTCTTTAAAACCTTTTTCGTAGCCATATCATCAATAAAACAGTAATCAAGATAAAAATGAGTGAGCTATTCATAGGCAAATGTCTTTTGAATATCTTAAATACGAACATTTACGCCTAAGGTCGATTCAGACCGACCGGCAAGCATCGGCCCGGCCCGGAAGGCATTCCACAATGCGGTAAAGGAAATTGAAACTTGTAACAAGAAATAAAAAGTTCATATTTCTGCCACATATACATTCCGCGACGGCCGTACGGCTCTGGTCGGCTCCGGTCGGCTCCCGCGGCTGCCGCGGCATGCGTCCGCATCCGTTCCGGTCCGAGCCGATGCGGGCCGTGCGGTCTGAATCGTACCTAACTAACTTCGCCTAAGTTTATTAACTTAAGCATAGGAGGCGTATATCCGAATACTAATGTCATTATGTCCATAAAAATAATTTTATTTAGATATATTTATTCATAATATTAGCTGTTGCTCGCGACTTTGTACGCGTGAAATAGAATTTATTTATTTTATTTATTTATTTGAAAATTTATAGTTAACTTCACAACTTTTCTCAACCATAAATACAAACTTCCAATTACGAACGTGAATTGCCAGTAAAGAAGTTTGTCATATTACAATTCTTATATTAAGTCGATCACTGGATATTCTAATTTAAAATTAATTAGTTACATTAAACCACAGTAAATTTGATACGTAAAAATAACGGAGCTTGTATGTGTGATTTGTGTGGTGTATATATGAGTGTGTGTGATACAAATGCAACCTCCTCCGCACTGCCGACGTCAATCAGTCCTACATCTTATTATAAATGTGAAGAAGGGACTTCAATACTTACTGAAGGCGTTTCGGCTCAAGATAAAGATATCGGCATCTCTGAACTTGTCCTCATATGTTTTCAGTATTCTCTGTAGTACTGAGTGCTTGGCATAATTTGTTGGAGCTGAACCAATAGCCAGACTCCGTGAGCTCCGGACAATCGACGACAGCATTGACCACGTCATACAGCAGTCTCATGTCTGCGATTAGACGCCGGTCCTCGAGGGACAGCAAATGAAAGAAGCGGAGACGATCAAGGCTACCCTTATCACCAAGGGGTATAAAGAACCTATTCTCAGACCTAACAAATATACCTACACGACAAAATTCGTAAAAATTGGTTGAGCCGTTTTGGAGGAATTCGATAACAAACACATTGACACGATATTTTTATATATTAGATTTAAATATACGACAACTGCTATCGCTTTAAAAAGAAAAATACTAGAAAAGTTATCCTTAGCTGGGTCTTGTGAGCAGAATCGATATTTTCTATTAAATTTATTATATGAGTTACTATTAAAAATACAGGCAGAACAAAGGCAGAACCGCTACCGTTGCACTGAAAGAACGTTGCACGTTGCAAGAATATTTGGATAATAAGAAAAACAATATAAAGAACTTCTATGAATTAGACTGTTAAATATTTTCCTTACATTTGTATAATTAATTTTTATTTGATTTTGACACTGATGCACTAATATTAAATCATTTCGATTATTTTGTAATATATCGTAAATATTCTATTGATATTATATAATTATTGTAATTTAAAGTAAAATTGGTATTTTCAATTTATTATTTTAAATAATTATAGCTTGTCAGCGTAATAACTAAATTTGATGAAACACTAAAAATTAATGACATCTAAATTATACATTTTATGCAATGAATGCATTGTATATCTCAAGTTGACATAACAACTCGCTCACCGATCCATTTGTTGACCTTTACAGAAATTGCTTAGCATTTATTAACTTTAACAACATCCGTATACATCAAATGTCCTCGATAAACAAAACTAAAAATATGACTTCGACTACGTGACTTCAGCAGTGCAAGCTGCGTGGGAGCGAGACGGCGACAGATGCCCCATACGTGTGAGTAGGACGGCGGCAAGGTGAAGGACCGATCCATTATTACTTCAGTTAACTTTCGCACTCGATTTTCCTCGAACACCCGAATATAATACTCAGTGAAGCTGGTAAGAGTATTTTATTTCATTGTGTATTGTACAAAAGCGTTCAAATAAAAATAAAAAATTCTTACATTCACACCAATTAGTCTAGCCCATAGTAAGCACTGTAAGGCTTGTAAGGCTTGATTATATGTACTAGGGTAACAAATAGACATACATATACTATACATAGATATGTAATATTTATAGAAAATCTAGCAGACCCGGTTCAGTTAAAACCAATCCAGCAAAATGAAAAAAGAACACCAAAATTGGTTAAGTAGTTTAATTGTAACAGGGAATTTGTTATATATACAAGATATTTATATAAATACCTAAGATTCAGATACAATTGCCCGCATTCATTAAATAAAAATTGCCCCTTCCGGATTCGAACCCAGGTCCATCGGCGCGAAAGGCAAGTTCGCTACCGTCCAAACGGTCAGTCATGGCGAAGTTAATGATAAAAAACATTCTATTTTCTCAACCAAATAAAAACTATGAAAAGGCGGAGATAGAGAAAGAAAATATGAAAGCGACATTTCAACGTAATACCAACATAAAAATAAAAGTCAGTTCTACAGATAAAATTATACAAACACAAAATAATACATACAAACATATAAAGTATGTCTTTTTAAGCATTATAAATATTTGAATAAAACGTTTTTTTTACGGATTTTGCGCATAATGTATTTTATACTATGATCATAGCTCCTGTAAAGGAGTCGAAACGTCAGGATTAAATATAAAATAAGTTATATATCAAAATCCGTAAAAAAATGTTTTATTCAAATATGTAATGTGCGCCGAAGTGTAAAACTAACGTTAACACAGGTGGGAACTGAACCTACGCAAAAACATATTGTTTCCATTAATAATAACATGATGAGGTTTTAATAAAGCAAATACATGTAATAACAACTAATTTTCGTATGCGAGCGTATATGGGAAAAATATCATTATTTATATTAAAAACATACCATAATACAACGCAATAAAAAATTCTATATACATAAATAATATATACTAAAGAAAGAATTTATAATTATATTATTATTGAATAATCAATACTTTTTAAATAATCTTATTCAAATATTAACATAAATACTTTGTCACGCAAAATGCTGAAACGATTTGCATGAAATTTGGCTAACAGTTTTTTACTTTGAATAACAAATGTAATAATAATAATATTTCTTACATTAGCTTAGCCCAAAGTAAGCCTTATAAGAATTGTATTATGGATACTAGGGTAACGGATACACATACATATAATGATGCATAGATATACTCATATAAATAGATATATATAACCAATATGGATAGAGCTTTCAAAGTACAAAAAAGTGTATAAGGTGTATCTGTGGTGCGGGTTATTTAGATAGTTGTAAGCCCTTATTTAAAAAGTTACAAATATAGTCCTTGCCCTCTCTATACATAGGTAATCAAAGGTAAAAACATCAAAGGTAACAAAAATCAAGAGGTAGAAATGGAAATAAGTTGCGTATACCAAATAGGAGACTCGAGTTATACTCTAAAAATTCATATTGCATGGCAAAAACTATCTTTAATAAATTGCCAAATAAGTTGACTCGAGTGCCTTATAATAAATTCAAAACTGATCTTTTTCATATTTTGATAGAAAAAATATATTATTCTGTCAATGAATTTCTAAAAGATGATTTGAATTACTGACATACACTTTGTAATATTATTTGCCCTTTGTATTCGTTTGTTATACGACGTTATTTGACATTTGTATAGTTTAAAATAATTTATTTTTTAATTTATGATACTTATAGGATTTAGATTTATATTTAATAAGTTCATTGAATATTAGAAATGTTTTAAATATTTGCACGTCGACAAATTCGACAGGTCATGTTGTACTTGGAAATTATTTTATATGATGTATTTTACCATGTCCTGGCAAATAAATGCGATATTATTATATTATTATTATTATTAATGATTTAGGTGCAAATACACGTATTCATTACACAAACATCTGCCTCTTCCAGGACTCGAACCCAGGACCGTCGGTGCGAAAGGCAGAATCGCTACCATTGCACCAAACGATCGTCAATTAGTAAATGTTGTATAGCAGTTTAATGTGAAATTATTCAAAAATAATCTATAGGATATATCTATTAGAATTTTTCTAAAATCAACATGAACGAAAAGGTAAGCTGAAGCTATATATTGAAATTTAATAGAAAAATGATTCCAGACGGTAATCGAACACGCAATCTTTCGATGTCCAGTTCACTACTCGTTGCGAGTTCGAGTCCTGCCTGAGAATAAGCCTAGTCGATTTGTTATAGTATTTGTCTATTGAATATTATCACATAAGATAGCGTTGTAAAAGCAAAAATATAAATATCGGAAACTAGTTTTATGTAAAAAACAACACGAACTTTGCTTTTAAAAATATTATCCTTCAAACCGTGATGTCAGGATTTGCGTACGTGCGGGAAGGCACGATACGATGTAATCGGTGCATCATTTAATATCGGAAAAGATCTTTATACTCTAAACCTTCGTTTATTAAGTTCAAAATCGAATAGCAATTAATTAAGGGTAGACAACGGTCTTTACGATGTTTGCTATAAAAAGTAAACCTTCCTCCATGTTTTATGATAATAGCCTTTTGTATGGTTTTAAAGTATTGAAGTTATAAATCAAAATAATTTATTTTCAGACAGAGTCCATTTTAGTGACAATTTTCTTAATTCCTATGTGGGTCTTAATTTAATTGTTTTTTTTTCTTTAACTCTATACAATTAAAAAATAGATTTTATATAATAAATATATATTTCGTTTAAAAAGGATGTTGTGAAAAGTAAGATTTCCTTCAAATATCATGCTTAGCAGATGTTATTAAAGTGAAGCTTCTATACGGAGCTTCTATTCACTCTATACGTGCTAAGCATCAGATTTCATCGTTACATGAGAGCGTCACATTTAGTACCGTTACCAGCCACCTGCCTTCCCACCTCAGTGTGCTAGGCCTACTCTCTCACTTGCTCTCATGTCAGTGTGCGTGGCTTCGCTTCTTTTTATATTCTAGGATACCTAGTACATGTCAAGGATACCTAGAAGTCTTAAGCTAAGACTTTTTCCAAGCTTGGTATAATTGGCGACCGTTTGGTCCAACGGTAGCGATCCTGCCGCTCGCACCGACGACGATACATTCGAACCCCGGAAGGGGCATATGTTTGTGTGATAAATACGAGCATTTGTACCTGAGTTACGGGCGTTTATATATTTCTATTCATATTACATATCTATGTATCATTTTGTATCTATCCGTTACCCTAGTATCCATAACACAAGCCTTATAGTGCTTACTTTGGGCTAGGCTAATTGGTGTGAATATAAAAAAAAACTGGTTGGTTGCCTGTAAAGTCGGTATACGGGCGAAAGTTTAACGTGACAACGACTTTGAGTGGTAAAATAATTTTAATGTGAATATTCATTCGTATAGTAGGAAGAAGGATGAAATAATAGTAACAATTGAAAACATTTATTTATACAAAGAATTATATTTAAAACATTAATTTATAGGCACGCGTCCCTTCCACTTTTTATGTCTGTCTCTCTCGCTCTTAGGCGGGCTAACCATGCCCGAGTGGAAGGGACGCGTGCCTCTCACTCGCTCTCATTGTAAGCGCATAACGTGAGCGGAGCGTAACGCAGTTTCTTGAAGTGTCACCCGGCAAACCAATTTATAAGACGTTGTCACGTCAAAATATTACATTATATATTTACTACACAAATATCTGTTTTGTCTGCCATCACTACCTCGAAGAGTATTATCAGAGAAGTGACATCAGTTAGGTAGGTAACTGTTAAGTTATACGCTCAAACTTTTCCAGATGACAATTTCTCCTAATTCTATAGTTGTTTCATTAATAAAATGAGACAACTTGTGGTTAGTTTAATTGTTCGCAAAACTATGTATAGTAAGTATAATAAATATGTTCTGAATAGACGATATTTTGAAAAAAGGGCAGGTCAAAAACACCCTAACCGGCGAGCTTGTACGAATCCATAGGTCGCTGGTTCATATCCGGCTCGAAGGACCAAAAAGAAACTGTATCGTATCATACAGTTTACGAGATGAGTGAAAGAAGATTTGTAAGGGAAGGTTAATGCACGAAACAAACCCAATGATAGTCGTTATAACTCTCTCTTTACTACTTAGTGACTATAAAATTGATGTATGAGCAGCCGTACGGAATTTAGGTATAAATGTGTGAATATAACAATAAATTTAATATTATTTAAAGTGACCTAAATAACAAGTCATTGACATTTCATGTTTAACATATTATTACTGTTCGGTAACCCGTACAAAAGGCTAATGAGAGTTGAAGAAGCAATAGATTTATCTTAGGATCGTGGAAAGAAGAAATCAGTGACCTCTGCCTATCCCTGGGAAAAAGCAAAAAAAGATGATTTTAATCAAATCTATAATCTAAGATCACAGTGGTTTGTGTGTTTGTCTGTCCGCTCTTTTTCCCGCTCTTTTTCCATTGTATCAATAACGTTACCATAGCAACGCGTTAACCGCAAGTAGTTCGTCTACCGGATGCTAGATGGCGCTAAAGGAAAAATATTTAATAATAAAAAAAAATTAAAGAATTTTGTCCACCCGTGCGAAGCCGGTACGGGCCGCTAGTCTATAATCTAAGATCAAGTTGTTTGTGTGTTTGTCTGTCCGCTCTTTTTCCATTGTATATGCGTAACCATAGCAACGCGTTTACCGCAAGTAGTTCGTCTACCGGACGCTAGATGGCGTTAACGGAAAAATATTTAATAATAGAAAAAAATTAAAGAATTTTGTCCACCCGTACGAAGCCGGAACGGGCCGCTAGTAAGAAATTAATTTCAGTACTCATATTGAAACAATAATAGTTGTAAACATTGATGTTGTCCATATATGTTATATTCCTGTTTTTACCTTCCAATGGATTGTATAAACATTACATTTATCACGTTCTCCCGTTTGTACATCGCGTAAGAAGTGCGACTAAATGTTTTCCCGCAAAATTCATGTTATTCCCATAAATCTTCCTTTCACGTACGTGAGGGAGTGTGTGGTGAGGCACTTCGTGATTTTGACAAGTCCCCAGAGGAGGTTCTATGGGGTAACCGTTGCTACTACTTTCTTTATGAATTTCCATTTTATGAAATATACAAAATAATTATTAGACAACGTCACATACGTTATTCACGTTCCCCAATCGGGGAACGAACCCGGAACCTCAAAATGGCGTTATCATAAAAAACTGATTTGCGAGCGAGGAAGATACCGTACTAATTACTAAGCCTGATTCTGAAAAATTTTGTTCTAAAAAGTGTGAAAATTTTCACATCTGAAATTGAGTGGTCATATGCCAGTTTGCCAAAAAAATATATTCTTAGGGTATGTGGCAGTATGACCTTGGTTATCTGGATATCATTAACAATATGTCGCTGGTTTGCGAGAATAGTGACGGAACTAAAATCAATTGATTTTAAAAAATAAGGTTTTCAAATTTCTAATTAAACCTTTATTGCATAATTGCAAACTGTATCTCTTTCGAGCGAACGGTGGCGCGATATCTGTTCACTTTAAAATATCAAAAATTTATGATCTTTTGGCATATTTAGTTCAATTTGACAGATTTTTGAGTTGCAGCGATATTCTCGCAAACCAGCGATGTATTAAATAAATTAAACTAGCTTCGAGCAAAAGACCTAATATGAGACATAGTTTGATTATGGAAATGTAATATTTATTCACAGAAAACGGAGTACCAAAAATACAAAAAAGTTAGGATTTATTTTTCCATTATTTTCCTATTAAAATTTATCATCATTCATGCTATCCGTATTGAAAATTCAAAATATGAAAATAACAGAGAATATAGGTTTGGTTTCGTTTACATTACATTATTATGAAATTACTTTATATAATTATAACAAATAAAATAAAAAAAAAAAATTAATTGTCATAAAACTCATGACATCTTGTCAAACAATTATGTAAATTAAATATTTATAAGATAAATTATTATAATAGAAAAATACTAGAAAAAATCGACTCGGCTCACAAGAGAATTCTCAGTCGGAAATCGAACCCGCAACCTTTGGAAGTCCGGTCCAATGCTCTCCCAATTTAGCTACCGAGCCTTTAAACACTCATCGAAATTTTCTATAGTATCTTTCTAATTTTACGCTGTAGGCCAGCTTTGTTTCATCAATGAGAGGAACGTCCTCTCGTATTCGAAAGAAACACTTTTACAAATGTTCGGGCAATCGATTAAGATGAAACAACCATTTAGTTTTTATTTAGAGCCGAGTCAACTTTTTCTAGTATTTTTCTATTATAATCATTTATCTTAATTATTTTTTATGTATTTTATGCATTTTTTTTTTCAATGCTATCTTGAAAAAAAAAAGGTTAAAATACATAAAAATTAAAAAAAAAACATATGTCATATTTGGAGTTCGACTTTGGGCTAGGCTAATTAGCTAGTCCTTTACAGGATGACTAAGGTAATTATCGTCATATATGTGCTAATAAATTCTTAGTAAGTAAAAACATGATTTTTATATATGTAAAACATACTATACTGACATTTAACCGCTGTATGTAGTAGCGAGCGATACTCGGTAGACATGAAGTCGCCCTCTATTTATAGGGCTTACGTAAGTAGCAGTTGATCTACATAACCGATCGATTTGTCAACCAAGACATTTGCACCAGTTGCCACTCCTGTTACGTTGTGTTAAGGTTTAATTACGCTCGAATACACTGCAAAGTTAAGTTTGTAGATAAGGAATGACCTCGAGATATTGTCTTTGTTGTTTTCAGTTCGGTTTATTCAGCGGTATATTGTTTTCCTATATTGCTAATCTGTAATGTTGTTTTGTTTGATAAAGATCTGGCTCCCACTTCCAGTGTTCCTAAGGGATGTTTTTTACTTTATAAGCTACACGAGTCCCTGTACAGGCAGATGTCACTGTGATTATGTTAAATAAATAATATTTAGTTCTTACTTATAACAATTTTATTTATTTTATATTAAATCCTGACGTTTCGACTCCATTACAGGTGCCGTGATCACAGGATGACTAAGACAATGGTCGTCATATACATATTTCCTACTACCTTCACAATTTTTTTTAAATCAGGCACGTTCCCGAGTAGCCTGCAATTTTCGAGTTTCATAATTATTTATCTTCTACGAGTAATATATATAATTAACTCATGAAATTGAAGCTATTGTTTTCATGATAAATTCACGAAAAACAAGGAAGTGTACTTATCGTATTAACTCGTCGACATTATCAGAGACAAATAAATTTAATGTTGATAAAAGCTTATGTATGACCTTCAACGTAAGATTTGGGAATCAGCTGTTTTTTTATGTAAATAGTCACAATTTTGTCGAAGAGAAACTAAAATATTCCAAAATTTGTTATTTACTTAGTCTATGCAGTCGCTAAGCATAATGTTTCGCTAGCATCATATATTGGAGGGAAGCATAATCGGTTGAACATTAAAGAGATATAGTTGTTAAAATTTTTCAAGATTCAGCATTTATACAACGAATTCACTAGAGCTTATATTTTTGAAATCACTAATCATATTTCTTCTATTGTGCGCTTCAAATGATTAATTTAATCTTGAAAGATAAATAGAAAATCCTTAAAATAATGGTTTTATGAATAAATAAAAGCAAAAATAAAAAAAAAAAAAATTTTACGTAAGATTGAAAATTTCCAAAAAGCGCGCGCTTTTTGTTTCAATGGAAAATCCGAAAAAGCCAGTGGTTTTTGATCATAACTTTTTTATTTTTGCGAATTTCAAAATTCCGTCACAATCTAGTCCTAAACTTGTTGGTTATGCAGATGCCATGGTACTGAGCACTGAATATGTATTGGCATTCGCTACACTTTGTATTTAAGGAGTACACGAATAAATTAGCTTCGGTAATTAATTGTTTTCGTGAAAGTGATGGGGAATCTGGCAGGTTTCCTACACTTTGGCAGAACAAACATATTACAAAATAATATAAGTTTTACTTTTTTATTTCTATAGTAAATAGTAATAAAAATATTTCTTATATTCACACCAACCAGCCTAACCCAAAGTAAGCACTATAAGACTTGTGTTATGGATGCTAGGGTAACGGATGAAATAAAAATAACTTTATTCAAAATCACTTAAAATAAATTATATTGATAAGAAGGGGCACATGAAATTCGCACGCTTTAACAGAAGTAAACGCCATTTACAATATTATACGTCGTTACAATACATAATCCAAAAAAAAATCTGTTATCACAATAATAGTAGTGTTATGGTTTCATTACATCGTTGATTACAACAAAGTCAACAAGTATCTGTTTTAGGTAAATATCCTTAAATAGACATACATATGTTACATAGACATGTTATTTTTATGGAAATATATATATAAATACCCATGACTCAGGTACAAATCGTATTCATCACACAAACATCTGCCCTTCCGGGATTTGGTACCCAGGACCTTCGATGCGAAAGACAGGATCTCTACCGTTGCATTAAACTCTTCCAAAAATGTATTAATCTCGTGTGATAATTCATAGTTTTGAAAATTTAAATTTGATTACATATTTTTTGTATTTTTCAATTAACAATATGATAAATCATTTGAATAGAAGAATACAAAAAAATCTATTCGTCTTACAAATTATTCTAAGGCGGGAATCGAACCCACAACCTTTGGATGTCCGGTACTAAGCTTTCCTAATTGAGCTACCGAGCCTTGTGAACACCTCGGGTCACAAGTCGGGTCTAGAAAGTCTAGTGACCTTGATATTTTATCATTTGTATCAATTTAACGGTGGAACTGCTCATGAATAAACCAACACGTATTTGTTATATTGTTAGAAAAGATTAGAACATAATACTCTAGTACATAATACATTGTACATCACATACGACAAAATAAAGACAAGGAGAAGGCGATAGGATACATTTCGAAGAGTGTGCAGCAGAATTGCAGAACCTTGTTCCGCCGTCCCCATTTTTGCATCGGACAACTAGACTTACCGACAAGCACCACCATTATACGGTAGATATACCAAACAGTCGCACCAAGCATTTTGTGATACGTACCGCTAAGGAGTGAATCTTTTTGCCTGAATCGGTGTTTCCTGACAAAAATATTTTAGGCGTCTTTTAGATGGCATTGTCGCTTACCATCAGGCGAGATAGTGGTCAAGCACCTGCCTATTTAGTATAAAAAAGGAGAGGCAAACACACAAAGTATAAATGGCGGCCTTATCGCTAAAAAGCAAATTCTTCCAGGCGTACTTTTGATGGACAAGAAAGTGAGCAATAATATTCGACTGATCTGGAAGTCGGTGGTTCTCAATTAAAATAAACTAAATATAATAATTTGTTGATAAAATATATACAAAATATACCAATACATACTTAATATAATATATTGTTACATATACCTATGGTATACCAAACACATAGTGTTTTTTAGTAATAAAGATGCAATTAATAACTTATTAAAAGCATGTTGTCAGAGTTGGTACTTCTTATATTCGAGATCATTTTAAGCTGCAGAACCTCACTGGTGTACTTCATGCAACACAAACCTCTTACTAAATGTAATTACCGTGATATTTAGAAAGTATTAATATATATAAAATCGGAAAATTAAAAAGAAAATTAATTAGGTAATAGTCTCAGAAAAACAGGTTGGAATTAATCAGGTGTACGTTTGTAAAAATACCGTTAAAACAATTTAAAACTATATTAATCATTTTAAAATTAGATAACCGGTTATAAACCGTTAAAAAGCTGAGTGATATATTATAGGATTGTTTTTTCTTTTTGATTTTATAAGTTAATTTTTATATTTTATATGACTGTTACGTTAACACGATTTTAAACATAAGTACACATATTTTGTATTAAACCAAATTATTTTTTTTTTACGCGGGCTTAATGTGTGTACAAACTGCAGGTAAATAACCTTTCATCATAAGATTGGCATGCAACGATAATTCAATGCACCGTAGTGTAAACATCGTGCATAAAAAGTAGGGTCTCAAATTAACCGATAAAAATTTGTTGAAAAATCATAATCTATAAATAACTCTATATAATCTTTGCTATAGTCAAAATTATTTAAGACAATAAATTTATATACCTAAAGACCACGCGAAGAAACAAAACAAATATTATAACCTCATAAATGAATTACCTAACAAAAAACGGTTATGCAGTTAGTCTATATGCGTAGAAGTAGCAACGAGAGGTATACTTGTCCAGAACTGCAGTAAGTTCTATACTAGAACGTGCATCTAAAGCTGCATTAGCAGGTTCATACCAGATTTGGCTGAGCAAGGAGAGAAACACAAGAAGTGAAGGTGAGTGTTGATTTACATCGGAAAGTGGCCCCTTAAACCTACACCCGTGTCACACATGTCTCGACATTTCTCATTCCGCCACACGATGGACCCGGTACCCGCATGGTGAATCCATGGAATGCGAAGAAGTTCGTCTCATATAAAGTATATTAAAAATATGTCTTTTTGTTACGTTCGTCATTTTTAGATTTATTATTTGAAAAGAATAGAATTGCTTAGTAACATATAATAGGCTGAATAAGCATAATGCCAAATTAAAAAAGTAAGTGATGCAATCTGAGATACTAGTCTGTGAAACGGCAATAATAAATGGCGTAAACGACTTTTTGGCGGGAGCGGGAAGCAACGCATTAAGAGTTTTGGTTTTCTTGTTAAAATTTGTGTTGTGGTGGATATTAGTGCGTAATAATGGTGGATTATTAACCATTAGGTATCTGTAAACATGCAAGAGTGTTGGCAACTGAAACAAAGCAGAGAAAGTTGTCTTTTTTGCTCTCTCAAAAAGTCCACGGACCAGGTCCAGGTCAGGATCTTATAAGATAGCATTGAAAAAATACAAAAAATAAATATAAAATTTTAATATTTCTAGGAGACACAATCGCTCCGAGTTTCTGACGCAATTCAACTATCATGTGTCAAATAAGTTATCACAGTCTGGTGCAATGTCTACATGTCAGTTTTGAAAAAACATTTTATCATTCACGGAAAATAGCTAATTACTAGCACGAGTCATTTTCATACAATGATGATAATGTCGATATCTTTACACTCAATTGCATAACGCTTTGATATATGTATTTATAACTACTATTATATTAATTACGTTAATTTGTTTTCCTTTAAACTGAATATTGCTACTAACTCTGCTTATCAGAGAGGTGGGATTCTAATGGCCTGATATACGGTCATTTTTTTTTATTAAGGATTCGCTTTTGATCCTAATGAAGCCCAGCCAAGACAGGATCCAGGATGGAACGAGCTAGCCCAGAAGGTGCCTATTCACCCTGGCTTTAAAAACGGACGGGTTATAAGTACTCGGAAATACAGACGCAGGGGGTTCCACTCCTTTGCTGTGCTCATTATGAAAGATGTTGAGAAGCGCTTGGTGCGACAGGTAGGAATAGCAACCAAGAAAGGGTGGTAGCCCGCAGTGCGTCTGGATGTCCGATGGAAAAAGGGAGATGGTGATACACAATTATAATTTTTTTTTTAATTTTTATATGTGTTCTTATTTCGAGGTAAAGATATCAGGATATTTTTCTTCAAAAATTTGTAAACGGTCGATATAGAAGTAAACAAGTCTTGTTTTGATTTCGAAAGAATGAGTCATTATATCAATGTTTATGTAACCGCTAATGAAATACCTGATTAAAGAAAGGTACAAGATTCTTGAAGTAAATATGTATTAAATGTATTTGACATGACATTGGAAGAAGTAATTCATTGATAATGAAAGATTGACTCTTATCCTCCCGCATGAGACATTTATTTATTTATTTTTAGGTACACTGATAGATTATTATCAAAGCTATATATAAATTAAGATAAGCTAAACTATAATCCATAGTGTACACAACATGTTAAATTTATAATAATGCATATTACTACATATACAGAAAAAAACAAATATACAGCAAAAAGTCTGAAACATTTAAGTGCAGTATATCATTCAAAGAAAAGAGGATTTTTGTCTTTTATAGATAAAGGTATATTCATCGCTTATAAAGTGGAAAATTGGCATAAAAATATCAAAAGAATTACGAAATGAGGTAAAAAAAAACACGTTTCTTTTTAAATTAATTCAATATTTTTTACGATAACATATAGCTAACTAGAACTAGCTAGAGTTTGCGTTGGAATATCTAAATATTCCAACGGAAACTCTGGTATTTCTAATGTTTGTTTTGTTTTTATCTTTTCAATCATAAAATCATACAAACGGTTACTGCAATCGAAAGCTCTTTAACTTGTTTTTATTTCAATGTCAAATAACACGTGACTTGCCTATATCGATTGTACTGGTACCGATATAAAAGTAATAAAAAGCGAACGTATTATTTTACACGACGGTTAAAAATTTAACAGCTGTCGGGATCTATGAGAAATAATAACATACAATTAAAAAAGAAACAAAATTAAACTCGCAATTGCAGCAAATAAAACACATAGAAACTTATGCATAATTCAAAGTAATTACTGAACAAGAAATATCGTATAATAACGACGGTGGCGTGATCGGAATTACTACGCTCAATTGTTTAATTTATAACGTCAAAGTGGCAATAAAACATTAAAATAATTACATATCTGCTTCTGTGCGAGAGACATAAGCCACCGACAGTACAAATACAGCATCTGATAATGAAATAAATAAAGACCCAACAAACATTCGCTTTACTAATACAAGAACATAATAGACGTTCATTAAAATCAATTAAGTGAGCGAGTTAAAATGTTCTTCATTTTCCATTCCTGTTCTGATGGACACAATTAAACGATGTGCGGATAATTTGCCCGTAATGTAAATTGAAATCTGCAAATATGTCGCGGGTAATAACGTGATAAGTGTCACAGTTAGTTGGTGCGCCGTGCGACGAAGCACGTAGACAACATGATCGTTCTAGATACTGTAACTGATTGGTATGAAAAAAAAACAAAGAAAACTTTAAATTAAAAAAAACTGACTACAGCTATCAACCACCTCAGCTGGTGGTACAGTTCGTCACTTTAACTCAAAGGTATATGATAACAGTATCGCACTAACAAGATATGGTTGACAGCATTTTTGGACTATTCAGTTACCACTATTTGGCCGCCCGTACCCTGGCGCCCGTCCAAAACCTGAAGGAATGCGAACACTAAGATAAATACTAGTCTGCACAATCTAACATGAAAAATGTTGGCAGTTTATCATTAGAAAGTCGAGCGGGAAAAATGCACAAGAGAGACGGATTGAAAAAGATTTATTACAACAATAAAATAAGTACGTAAATAGTACGATAGCTTATCAAAAAGGTACGATTAATGTACAATTTCACATATATCTTTGTCCACAACTTATCAAATCACTTTTCCGGGCTATCACTGTCACCGATAGTCAATGGATTTTCGTCCATCCCAGATATAACTACATATTGCGTTGAACTGTACTTTTTCATCTCTTGTTCAAATAGTATGTTGTTGATAGCTTGTTTAATCATGGATTGAGTTCGTTCATCGTGTTTTCTTAAAGACACAGCTATGTACTCCCCGAAGCTATCACATTCATCCTTTTTCCTTGACAATTCTGATCGTCTTAATAGCTTTAAAGCTTCTATTAGCCTATTATCCAGTTGGCTCGTGGTCACCTCTCTTGCGACGGGCCTTTTTACTGTTTTCGTCAGTCTTGGCTTGTGGTGTGGTATGGATCGGACCTTCTTAGTTCTGATGATTGGTTCTTCTTGCATCTCATGCTTGATCATCAATTCTTCGTGGCAACGGTCATCATAGTTGGTCTCATTATTATCTGACGATGACTCTTCTTCGGAATGTTCTGGAGCTTTTCTTTTTGTACTCGTTTGTTTCTGTGGGAAGAAATTAGTATGATTAATTATGTTTTCTAATATATTTTTTATTAGATTAGAAGCTGACCCGTCGGTACAGTCATAAATAATTTTCTGTCCTCTCTTATCCATGTAGCTACGTGTATTTTTAATTTAAACTTTGCTTGTAAACATTCAATAACCTTCAATTGCTCATAATGTTATTGATAAATAAATTGAATTTAATACGGTAACTTTAAGCGATTCTGTACTTTATAACATTTCCTATAGAATTCAAATTGTAATAAATCACAGTTGAATTGTAAATAACATTATTCATAATTTGTTTGTTCAATTATGTGGTTTGATAAAGTGTTACATAGGAAACAGTTCCTGTGTCTATTTTCTATTTTATTGAATAACAAATAATAATATTACTGATCGGGAGCTTGTGTTGCACGGAACTTAAAACAGCTGTTTACATTTCTAATTTTGATTAGTGTGTGAAGATTTAGACGTATAATGGCTAGGTAGCTTAATTAAATAGTCACAGATAAACTAGCGTTGCTGTGTTATAAATTAAAATGCAACCTAACCTGTATGATGACTGTTTTGTGCAAATTTAGCGATCCTGCCTTTCGCAACCATGGTCCTGGGTTCGAGTCCCTTAAGGGGCAAATGTTTGTGTGATAAATGCGAGCATTTGTTATGGGTTTTGATATATGTGTATATTTTTATAAATAAGTATTACATAATGAAAATTAAATAAAAGTCATCAAAATCGATTGAGTAGGTAGTTTCGGAGTTCATCGCGGTCAAACCTGCGACAGGATTTTTTTTATAATATATAAGTATACATATACACAGAAATTATAAACTTCGTCAATCAATTTTCAACTTAAATCACAAAGAATTAAGTTTTCTATTGTGAATCTAACAAGTTGATATCCTGTTGATTGTACTTAAGGATTCGTCATCCTATTCTTATGTTTATGAACTTATTAGTCAAAATCGAATATTACATTGAAATAGTAATAATAAACATGTTCTTTATGGCTCAGTGGTTAGAGTATTTGGCTTACTATTGCGGAAGCATAAGTTATTATTAATAAAAAACAAAATTATCTTGTCTCATATGATTGACGGGACTCGAACCCATAACTTAAGACAAAATCTTTTTTTTTATAACAACTTTTTTACATATAAAAATATAGCATTCAAATGATTACATAATAAAAAATATAACTTGAGTATATCAATTGATAGGTTTGTAGATCGATAGGTTATTACATTTATTGCTGCCGAAGGCATGATAAGCTGTTAGTCTAAATTCCATTTGCATTCGTTTAACACACACCAGTCCTTATTCGGCCCGTACGGATTATGGCCTTTTGTCTACGGCCTGTGCCCTAGCAGTGGGACAAAAATAGATTAATGATAATAAGTAAAATTCATATAAATAAATAGCTGACCCGGTTACGCGTTGATGTGTTATAAATAAAATCTATTTTTTGTCCTAAGTCGGAACAAATCCAGCAAAATGAAAAAAGAATCATCATAGTTGAGTAGATTCGGTGTTTTTAAATATTGATTGTAGATAAATAACATTCAACTCTTGATAACAATCAAATATGTCGTTATTAAAATCATTTTAATTAAATTAAATAGTATTGTATTAAATTTTACCGAATATGAATATTTTAATTTAAAACTTGTGAATGACAACATAGGTATAATCTTGAAATAAACGATTCTTATTTTATTTTATTTATTAATGTATAAATATAGCCCGCTTTATAAAAGAAATATCAAATAAGGCATTATTTTTTTTAATATCCATGGGCTATGCCTAAAAATATATTATTGATTTTTTTGTTTTTATTGTCTTCCATAAGTTGTATCATTATAGTCAGTATAGTAAAGGTATTTTCTTTTAAATTAAATTAAGCTGTTATCATAAATATTTAAATTATTTATTCATTCTCATCTCGAATTGTCAATTCCTGAACGAAACTTTTCTCTAAAAATAAGAGTATTTTGCAATAATATCCAAGATTGGCAGATAACTTAATGCCATAATTAAGAAAACACTGGTACCCATTTTCTGGTCTGCCAGATATGCATGTATTTTCAGTAAGTATAAAAAGTCATCTCAACTAAAATGTTAACATTGATATGCGACCTACTGTACCTAATCTCTTGTTTGCGTACTGTATAATTTTCCGGCGAATATTAATGAACTTGACTTTAGTACTTCACCTTGACATTGAGTGCAAAATCCACGGTTGCAATGTATACGATACAGAAATTATTGTTATTTTCATGTCTGCCTACTTATATAGCTAATAAATAAAAAATATAGTTTAAACAAACTAAAAAAACACGCTTTAATAGCAAATCTATAATCTAAGATCACAAATTTGTTGTTTGTCTGTCCGCTCTTTTTCCATTGTATCAATAACGTTACCATATCAACACGTTAACCGTAAGTAGTTCGTCTACCGGACGATAGATGGCGCTAACGGAAATATGTTTAATAATAGACAAAATTTAAAGAATTTTGTCCACCCGTGCGAAGCCGGGACGGGCCGCTAGTCGAACTAAAAATCAGAAAGTAACTTCATTGTAAAAAAGTGTGGGGTGCTTTTTATAACAAATTTCTAAACTAACTTTATGTTTACAAATAACTACCTACTAATTATATATTTACAAAAATCAATATCGAGCACCCCACACTTTTTTGCAATGAAATTAATTTTCTTTTCATAGCTTTATTTTTATTTTAGAATTTTTGAAAATTATTTAAACATTGAGTTAGTATACTTTTTATGACAGTCGAATAAAATATAAATTAAAAGTTATTTCTGATTTTTAGTTCGATTTCCTATTAAAGCGTGTTATTTTAAACTATTTTTTTTGGGATAAGCTTATCAAAATATTGTATTGTCGTCGATCGTTGATAAGTCTGCAACGTTTAAAGTAAATCTGATCGCTTAAAGTTGGGCAAAATCGAGCCCAAACGCGTCAGTTACATACATACATACAAACATATAAGGGAAACTAATAAAAGCGTGTTAAAAAACGTACGACTATCGTGGTCGAGCGGCTCGCATAGCGGTTTTCATGGTCCCAGGTTCGATATTTGGATGGGTCAATGTGGCTTACTAACTCTTTGAATTTGCTCGCGTCTGAGTGTCCATCACTGATGCCTGGATTGAATGATTTTAATTCTGATGAAATAAAAAATAAACATCATACATGTTGTTCTGAAGCCAAGTTTAGTATCTAAAGCTCTTATGGGATTCAGAAACAACGACGGTACCACACCACCCAGACCCGAACCTAAATTGGCCTGACCAGGTATCGAACCCGGGACCTCGGAGTGGGGGTTACCATCAAAACCGGTATGCGAGCCACTCGACCTAGGAGGTTGTCGTATTAATAACCTACATAAAAAGTATACAGAATAGTAACTGCTAAATATTACTATTTACTTGTTGAAATGTAAATACCTTCCTGCCTATCTTTTTGTCTACTTGTAAATGACAAAATTATTAAAATGTATTTCCTAAACATGATTGAAAAACTTCCAAATCAACCAAATACCTCCAAAACGCCATCATTAATATAAACGAAATGTTCAATGTTCGCAATTGAATTTGAACACAACACCGTTGTATTTAAGTTGAAAATGAAACAGTTGACCCTGTGTTTACTGCAACTACCAATAATGTTGTTTTTATCATTAATATTCTTTGTTGCATATTCAACTTTAAGTATATGGTATTAAGGATTATAGTTAATAATACGTACTCCATTAGCTTCATCTAATTCCAAATGGCTCGGCAAAAAGCTCAAATAAGGGTACAGGAACCAAGTAGATCTCTCGCCTCTTCGTACCTTCCCCTTTTCCCGGCGATGCGAAGCGAAAACCGAATTCAACTTCTTACGCAAATCAACAATATCGCATTCGAACGCGTTAGCTAATTCCATGTACGCCGAATACTTAGCATTCTGCGCTCTGTACAGCTCGTGTGAAGTATCCCATAACACAGGCCTGTCTTTGTATTCCTCAATCAAACGTATCACTAAATCATTCGTCCATTCGATTTCGGCCATTTTGTAAATTTTTCCGCGTAAACTGACAGGCGAAAGGATTTAAAAAGTTTGTGTTTGTACACAACGCGAAGGTTAAATGAGTTTTTGAATATCGAACGCGATGCGCGAACGTGGGTTGGTTCGGCACGTGTTCGCTCGCGCGCGGCTCGAGCAGCGACTAATCGCGGGGTGACGGGAGAGGCGAGGGGCGCAGCCGCGTCCGGCCATGTTCGCCGTTCGCTCGGCATTCGATTGTGTTCGTTGGAGTGTGATTCTCTCTGCTCGTGTCGTTGCTAGGGATGTGCCGGTTTTATCGATTAGCGCCGCACCGCTTTGCACGAACACAATTCAGTTTCTATTTTATTCCATACCTGTTTACGGATCTGTGGCGTGCCTGGGTAACATTTGCGTTATGGCGTAATATTGACATTGAAAACGGGTTGCGGATTATAGTTATTTATATAGAAACAAAAAAATGGCATAATAAACTTAGGCAACAAAATTTCGTAAAAATCTATAATGTAAAAATCATATTATCGTCATTCTATAACGTATTCTAACAATAAGCTACTTTCATTAAACTTTGTACTTTAACAACTAATATATAAGACCCTTATTTTGCCTTCAAACATACGAAACGAGAGTGCAAACCAAACCAGCCACTTTATTGAATGGCCATGTAACTTGACCTACGGGTGCCAAGAAAAGCTATAGGTTCAAAAGTTCTTCTCAAACTGGCCAAAAAGCATAGGAATAGTGGTTCTAACCAGTTTATGTTGACCTTTCGGTGCTTAAGTTGTAGGAGGGAGAAAGGACACTTGCAAAGGTTCAAGTGTAAACAGTCTCCCGTTTGAATGAGAGCATCAATGAGGGTATGAGGGATCCTATATTGACTGAGGGCAGTATTAGGGAGATCAAGATTCAATTAATGGCACTGTTTTGTTTGGTGAGGTTTGCACGCAAACATAATTTGATTACAAATGCTTTTTGTCTACGCTTTGTTGTGATTTGAGTTGCTTTTAGAAAATTAGTCTTATTTAATTACTATAATAATATATAATGTAGAAGTTATAACGATTTCTTATACTTTATTCTGTTTATCCATTCTTAATTTACTTTTTGTAATTCATATCATTTTAGTGTTTAAATATTATTTAAGCCGGTCTTAGTAAGTAAATAGTTATGTAACAAAGAAACTAATCATGGTTAAAAATAATATTTCTAAAACCAATTAGCCTCGCCCAAAGTAAGCACTATAAGGCTTTTGTTATGGATACTGGGATAAGGGATAGACATACTCATATTTTACATAAATACGTATTAATAAGAATCAGAATTCATAGATCAGACCCTTCTACATACGTAAATATATTTATTCTCATTCTACCCCGATTATTAATTCATACCAAAATATAAATTAAAATTTATTAATAACTAATGTTATTACATTCCTGGGATTGTGGTGGTTTTTAATTAAAATACAGGTTTCTTATTTGAACTAGTATACGCGCAGGTGTAAATAGAAACTGAACAACCTCCATTTTGTTATTTAAACTGTAAGTGAATTTGATGTGTAAAATACTAATAAAATTATTAAATGTATTGATATTAATATAATAATAATTTATAATAGCTTAAATAATAAAAAAGATCACCATATCTATAGTATCTTCATATCTATAAATAAATAATAAATGTCTTGTTTCTGGGAGTTCCGAGTTTTAAGTCAAAAATATAGATTTTTTTGTTGTTTAAATTTGCTAAGATACACTTGGAATAAATTAGTATAAATAAAATAAAGTAAATAATCGATTTTTTAGTATTGAAAATTATATTAGCTCATAGTTACTAACATAGACTATGATGGCTTCTGTTTTTTAAGCTTTTATTTTTATGTTTTCCGTAGCAACCTTAAAGTAAGGCAACTCTTAGTTTAAGCGGTTCATATCATTAAGTTTTTCACGTGTATTGTGTATGATTTTGTTCGTTGTTGTAATAAATACCTACTCGTATTTTATTACGCTTACAAGTCCACTTTGAGTCAATATATTCCGTCATGAACACAAATTTCCAATCTATTTTCATTTTATGTCCACAAAAAGTCGTATAAATCAAGTTTATATAACTGGAAGCCGTAACTTCCCATTTCCGAGTCATTGTCCAAAAACGTCATAAGTTAAAAACAATATGGCGGTGCGGTGGCGAAGGGAAGAAAAAGGTTATGCCAAATATGCAATATGGAAGAGTGACGTCATAACCGGTTTATCGACTATCGATGGATAATTTATTTTGTAGGGGGTGGATAATTCTTACATAGTAGTTATTATTTTTAATAATAAAAAAAAAAAAATTCAATTGTATAAAAATGTAGATGTAATAATGTTATTTAGTCTTAGCAATTAGCCTAGCCAATGAAAGCATTCTTCTTGTATTATGGATACTAAGATAAAAAAATATATTTATATATAAAAAAGTAAAATTCATAGAAATAAGTATATAGCTATGAGGTACTGTACCAATGTTCGTATGAATCACATAAATATCTGCTCTTACTAAAACTCGAACTCAGGACCGTTTGCCTTCAAAAATAGGATCATTCTCGCTCGGCTAAGTCGTAATCTTTTGACAACTTATGTGATCTTTAAGTTTGTTCCTTTTATTATATTCATATAAAAGTTAAGAATAACAAAATAAAGAAGTATTTTTAGTACTTATTATATTACTATATATGCTTCATCTTCTTATTTCATCCTGATAAGATCAAAATAATAGGAGAAACTATTATTAGCCAAATGGTTTGACTATGAAAACTGGGACATCACTATTAGGTCCCAGGTTCGTTGTAGAAAACTAACTTTACTATTTTGCCTTGAGTTTGGGTGTTGATGTAGCGCCATTATTTCTGATTTCCATAACACAAGTGGTTTCTAAGAACTATTTATTATATAATATAAGATAAAAATCTTTTGGTCCTTTTTATTAATGTAAAATTCAATATCGCAAGCACTTCATGTTAAATCGTCAATTCAACCAACGCATGTCGATGCGGACTTATCTCTCGTTTCGTGACACGTGAGTGCGGGTTCGAACCCCGCCTATCGTCCTCTTCCAGCCAACAAAAGCGGCATTTGTGACGCGAAATTTACGAGACACTTTTACGAGTGCAAAATAGGTGGGACCCGTTTTACGAGCCACCCTGTATAATAAGCGAACCGGGGGATAGTATATGCGGAGAACGGAGAGCTTTTGTTTGGCCCCTTTTGTCCTATGCATTGTAATTTTTACGTTTTACTAATCCAACTTTATGGGTTGAAATTTAATTAAAAAAACACCCTGACCTATTAAAAAAAAATATTTCTTACATTCACACCAATCAATTTAGCCCAAAGTAAGAACTGTTAGGCTTGTGTTATGGATATAGGGTAACGGATAAACATACATATATGATACATACATATGTAATATATATAGAAATACTAGCTGACCTGTCAAAGCCGGAACAAAACCATCAAAATCGGTTAAGTAGTTTCGGAGTTCATCGCGGTCAAATACTCTGACAGGAAATTTTAATAAACTCTTGACTCAGGTACAAATGCTCGTATTCATCACATCTACCCCTTCCGGAACTCGAACCCAAGACCGTAGGTGCAAAACGCAGGATCGCTAGCGTTGCACAAATCGGTCGTCGTAATAATAACAGATAGGAAAAAATAAATTGTTATTATTTTGTAATTAACTTTTAAAAGTAATAACAATGAGAAAGAAAATTATCTGTTTTTTTATATTATTTCTACTTTTCAGACGATTTCAGCTTTCGGGCCGAATGGGGATTTATGGGTGTAATACAAAAATAACACTATTAAAAAGATTGAATCGTCCAACAATTTTACCTACCACCCATTTAAGACGTCTTTTAACTGAGAAGCAGAATGGGCGCAAGAAACTCGTCAGCTTTACCAGAAGTAACGACATTTTCAACATTATACGTCGTTACCATACATAATGCACAAAAAATAAATTATTTTATTATCACAATCATAGTAGTGTTATGGTTTCATTACATCGTTAATTACAACAAAGACAACAAGTATATATCTGTATATAACAGAAGCACCGAAACAGCTGATCTGTTAGACTGTCGCATCTGTTTCTAAGTGTACTGTAAAAAAAATTGTAAGCGTTTCAGAGGGTGAGGTTCATATCAGCAACTATTGCCTGAAGCTAGGGGCTACACCCAGCATCATTGTGCGTACTGCGACTTATTATGACGGACCAGGGCCGGACTAGGGGCCCCGGGGCCCGGCAGAACAATACTAATTTCAAAAAGTTATTTATAACAATCTGTTGTTAATTTCTAATAATAGTAATAATAATAACAACAATAATGAAAATCTGGCAAATCTACTGTAATACCGGGAAAAATAATAGTCATTACTTGGTTTGGTTGGACCCGCAGTGATAACAATGCCAGCATTAAAAGCGGAGTTAGAAATACCCATAATATTTCCTCCATTCAGACCAATTAGAATAGTCCAAAGTAAACACTATAAGGCTTGTGTTATGGATACTAGACATGCATATATGATACTTAGATATGTAATATTTATAGTACAAATGCTCGTATATTCATCACACAAAGGTCTGCCCCTTCCGGGATTCGAAACCATGACCGTCGGTACTAAAGGCAGGATCGCTACCGTTGCACAAAATGTTAATCTGTCTTTGATATTTGTTTGCTCCTTACAAAAAAAATAAACATTATTATTGACATTTGTATTACATTGTCTTTGACATAATCTGAATTGTATTCCTATTTTCTTTTACTTGGTCCTGATTTTTACTTATATGTAAAATTTTGTAGTAAGTAATACTTGACATTTTAAATCTAAAAAAAATACATATTGGCTGATCAGAATTATTACTATGTGCATATTTAAACACAAAGACTAAGATTTCACTTTTCTAGAGTAAAAGTTCGATCTAGCTGCCTATGGAATTGCAAATGGCGTACCTTTATGACATACGCCAATATTTTTCAGCTTATTATGATATTGTTTATCTAAATATTTTCGATGTACAAAGTTTAAAAAGCGTTATTTTGAAAGGAACTGTTTCTAAAGGGAAATTACTGGTTTTCCTGGATGCGAAAATATACCTACTGCATTTACATTATTTATTTACTAGCTGCACCCGTCATGCTTTGCAATGCTCGTTTTTTTACTATACATATAAACCTTCCCTAACACGCATATAACAAAGTTTCATCTCAATCTTATCAATTATTTCGTAACGCATGAGGAAGAAACATACACAAACGTCGATTTTCATAATTAATTATTTAACTAAAATTATTAAAAATTTAATTTTTTATTTTCATTTTATCTGATACTAAACATATTACTTGGCAATTTTTTTTTTGCAAAATGGGTTTTGTTTAAAAATTAAATTTAAAATTACACTTCGTCCCTTATTCCGGCCCGCCATCCCGGAACTAATTCCAGCTAAGCTCCTTTATTATGATTGCTGCCGTTTGATAATGCCGCGTTTCACCCGCGTCAAATTAGCTTGGCGTTGACGCGCCACGTCGAAATGACGAACCAACGACATTACTTTGCCGAGCGATTATAGGACTTCGGTACTGTAATTAAGATGTATTAAATTACAAGCAAGGATGCGTTCAGATGATTTTTACATTCGTTTCCAATTTTTATTGTATTTTTTTGTTTACACACTATTAATTTAGATAAATACCTACGTTCCATTTTAGTGTTAGGGGTGGCACTGATCTTTTTATGAAAAATTTAAAAAAAATTAAATTTAAACCGGATGAATGAACTGCTCCATAAAAATTGAGTATTTAAATAAACATCAACATTGTTGTTGATTGATTGACAACATATTGATCACTGAAAAATAATTTCGCCTGCTACGACGCGTTCATTTTGAACGTTTGAACTTTACTATTAAATTGTTATATTATACAAAAATCTAATTACTACTAATGGCACAAATATAAACAAACAAATATAACCACACCTTTGTACGCGGCACCCGCGACTGCGACGTTCGCTTAAAGGTTTTATTGAGGTATAATTGAACTTAAATAAGAAATTTTCATCGGACAATCAGTTTTACAAATAGGCGCCACTGTTATATGGTTGATATACTAAAGAGTCACCAAGTTACGATTGAATAGGCTTTTTTTCCTTTACAGAATTTATTGGCGAAAACCTCGAGGTTTTATATGCTAATGAGAGGAAGGTATCTTTTAGGCAAGCGCGCCCTAGATCGCAACATAGCTAGATCGCTGACTTACTGTCGGGCGAGATAGCGGTCAAGCGGTCAAGCGGTTACCTTTTTCCAATAAAAAAAGCAAAAAAAACAAATAATTACATATTTTTATGATCAATATTTATTTGTTATTCAAGATAATCAGATATATTTAGTTTAAGTGTTAAATATTATAAATTACTAGCGACCCGCTCCGGTTTCGCACGGATGCAATGCTCTACTATATTATGCATGTATTATACATATAAACCTTCCTCTTGGATTACTCTATCTATTAAAAAAATTCGCATCAAAATCCGTTGCGTAGTTTTAAAGATTTAAGCACACATAGGGATATAGGGACAGAGAGAGCGACTTTGTTTTATACTATGTAGTGATGTAGTGATTATCAAATCATTTTGGGTTTTCACGTATTTGCATTTTCCATATAAAATGTCAGATAGATTATTTCATATCAAAGGAGTGGAACTCCCTCCCTGCGTCTATATTTCTGAGTACTTATAACCCGTCCGTTTTCAAAGCCAGGGTGAATAGGCACCTTCTGGGTTAGCTCGCTCCATCGTGGATCCTGTCTTGGCCCCCGGGCTTCATTGGGATCAAGAACGTACCCATTAACAAAAAGTACACTTTTTCTACAAAAGGTCCGCAAGTCTAACAAAATTTCGTAACTATAAAAATAAATCAACCCACGCTGCTATTTTTATATAGCAGTTAACTTAATTGCTTAGCCTTCTATAAATCATTCTGTACTCCACGAACGAAATATAAAAGGCAGGGTCCATTATTTGGGACTACTTAAAAAAAGTTTGGTTTTTCAAGAAAGGTGCTATTAAATTTTTATTTGAAAGCGGGTTGGTATTAAAGGATCATTATCACGTATTTTACTATAATTAAATAATGAGGTATATCTTATAATCACAGCAATTAGCTTAGCCTAAAGTAAGCACTCTAAGTAAATTGTGTTATGGATACTAGGGTAAAGGATACATGATATCATTCCTAATTTAAAAAAAAATTCTAATACTAATACTTTAACGGGAGATAAAAATAGCCGTTGCCGATTTTCTTGCGGCTTCTGCTTAGTTCTTCCCATATTGAATAAAACGCATTTTATCTTTATCTTATCTTTAGGTAATCAAAAAAAATATAGAAACATGAAATTGGTACCTGCCCCTTCGATGGCTAGAATGCCTAATGCGTAATCCGGAAATCGAACCCAAGACCGTCGGTGCGTAAGGCAGGATTACTACCGTTGCGGCAAACGATCGTCTATTAATAAATGCTAGCTTATGAAGCGATGCTTCTATAGGGATGCTCGGGCAGCTCGCATATAGCCGCACTCCACGCGGTCACTCTATTCGTGCTAAGCGTCAGATGTTACAGTTACACGTGAGCGTCAGATTTAGTGTAGTTACGCGATATATATATATATATATATAGGGGCCAGCTACCTCCCCACCTTACTGTGCGTGGCTGGTGTGGCTTTCTATCTCTTTTTCTACTCTATGCATCCTTGCCAGTCACTTTTGAATATCCCTTGCGATCAGCTGTTTCGTTTATCCTTTGTGTCGATACTAAATCGTAGTTTTAGTAGACTAGAAATGTTATTATTTTTCATGATTTTTAACGCTAAACTAAAAAGTTTTTTTTACTTCATATTGATTATGTTACATGTATTTTTGATATATTTATAAGTGAAGTTAACACATCTACCAAACTATTGGGAGCCAAATTAAAAAGAGCGCTCTCCCTAAAATGAGAAACACTAAAAAGAAGATTTGCATATCAGCGTCCGTTTCAATTTAATGTGTCAGTCTCGGCATACAGATTACTGTAATTCAATTGAAAATTGTTCAGTAAAAAGTTGCACTACACAATGCCATTATGCGAACAACAATGGCGGTTAGCAACTAACACAAAGCAGGGAAAGGTAGAAGATTGTCTTGTAACTCATTTAATAATATTTCTTTTGTTCTTTTTTTTTCTTGATCCCAATTAAGCTCGGGGGCCAAGACAGAATCCACGATGGAACGAGCTAACCCAGAAGTTGCCTATTCACCCAGTCTTTGAAAACGGACTGGTTATAAGTACTCGGATATACAGACGCAGGGAGGGAGTTCCACTTCTTTGCTGTGCGCATTATTCTTGTAATTAAAAAATTTAACGGCTATATTTTTATATCTAAAGAAATTGACTGTCGCCAGCGCCATCTCTTCGTGTTCTAGGTAATTCTACCAATAACATCGATTGTGATACTTTTACCAGTATCGAACAATCGATGGAGAAGAAAGAGTATTATGATGTGTTTTTTTTTATTTAAGCATGAATTTCTAAAGAAAATATTTTAGTTGGAGTATTCGCTCAGATAGCGAGAGATCTGGGTACTTTTTTTACTTTTCGTATCGCTTTTCGATTTGTATTAATATTAGCGGGTTTTCCCGACTTTATCCAGATCGGATTTTAAGCCTATTTCCATCTAGGAAAATGTGGTTTGGAAATGAATAAAGAATTTCTTAAATAGCTTCAGTGGTTCCCAAGATTATCGTCCACATATAAACAAACTAACAATATACTCTCTATATACAATACAATTACATATAGATATAATATTTTTAGTTATTGATACCATAAACTGACGACAACATGCTTAATCAACTACCTATAAACTAATAGATGGATTCCTATTTAAAAGAAAATCGCAGGTTTTTGAATCAATTAAAAAAATCAAAATCGTGGGAAAGGTTTTTTTTATTTGTTGATTAAGATACTACATTCACACACTATGAAAAACAATGTAGATTTAGTAAATAATTCAGCATAAGCTAGATAAGTAACTTGTTGGATATAATCTATCTATCTATTTAGAATACGTTGCTGACCATTTTATGATCTACGGGAAGTGTATGGTGTATCATTGGTGGCCATTTAGGACACCCTTAAGTGTGAGGGTTTGTTGTTTTAACCTACTCTTCCAGTCACCATATGTCATGAAATAAATAATTAAATATGGATGTTGAAATTAATATAATTCTTCATTTTGCCCAGTCGCCATTACTGTATGTGTATTTAGTCTTTAAATGATAGAAATAAGTTATCACAATTGTTTTTTTGCAAAGATTTGTTTTATTTTTTTCTTTTTTATTTGTATTTGTAATTTCCAATACAATATTAATTGTTAAAGGAATAAATGTATGTCTGGCTGATAACAGATGGCGCTGTTTATTTTAAGATCGCGGTAAAGTTGACTTGAATTATATAAGTAATTTGCTCATATGACATTTTTCGTGCACTTGTTTTTGGTTACGGTGGTAACAATATATGCTATTTGAAAAGGTGTGTTTTATTGCGATTGTGTCGCCCTCTTCAGTGCTGTTTGGACTTTTTTCCATGACGAGTTACCGAAGCATAAATGCGCTGTGGCCGCAGTGCGATCCCAGTAATAACATTTAATTATACGCTGGCAACACAAAGAGTTTTCACATGGCAACGTCGCGTCACGCTCCACCTAGCGGCTAAAAAGCGCTAGCTTTACATCACTTATCGCTTTGTTCTGTTTTGGCCGATTTGATTATGACAATAATAATTAGGCCACGAGTGGATTTTCATTAATTAAATATGGAGAACCACATGGTTCACTGGTCGTGTAGTTAGAATACCAGCGTTCGTGATAAAGCCACTCCGAGGTCCGGGGTTCGATTTCTCGCCCGTTACATGTAGAAAACTAACTTTTCTTTTGTGGCTAGGTGTTAAGTTTTCTTACACTCATAGCAATTAGCCTAGCCCAAAGTAAGCACTTTAAGGCTTGTGTTACGGATACTATGTTAAGTGATAGACAGACATACCTATATGATACATAGATATTAAACATTAATTGAAATATATACAAATAACCATAAATTAGGTGCAAATGCTCGTATTCATTGTACAAACATCGGCCCCGTCCGGAACTCGAACCCAGAACCGTCTGTGAGCGAGGATAACTACCATTACCAGCTACTTGTGACGACCGTTTGGTGCAACGGTAGCGCTCCTGCCTTTCGCACCGATGGTCCTGGGTTCGAATCCCGGAAGGGGCAGATGTTTTTATGATGAATTCGAACATTTGTACCTGAGTCATGGATGTTTATATATATTTCTATGAGTATTACACATCTATGTATCATATATGTATGTCTATCCGTTACCCTAGCATCCATAATACAAGCCTTACAGAGCTTACTTTGGGCTAGGCTAATTGGTGTGAATGTAAGAAATAATTATTTATTTATTTATTTATTTATTTATTACTTAGGTTCAAAACAATATATGTGATTTTCTCTAATATCTATATTAATTTGTACACTTAATATTAAAACCCATACGAGTCTACCGCCATTTAGGATTGTTTTCGTTATTACTAAAGTTAATTTCGCACAACCGAAGAAACTTATATTACTTTTACGTCGTATTAGGTCAAAGATTACTTCAAAGCAATATATTAGTTTGGTGGCACGCACAGATGGCTTCCCGCCATATGGCGTAAAAAATAACTAAGCGAAGGAAGAACACGCGAAAACAATAACAACGTGTAATATATACAAAACAAATTAAATAATTTTTTGAAGTGAAAACCTCTTTAACATCGTTGTGATTTGAAAGTCGATGAAACGAAAAAGCGACAGTAAAAAGAGACAGTAAACAGTAGAATAAGATTTAACGAAGGAGAAAATGAGATAGGAATCATTACATCCGTGTGTTAATACGTGTTTGTGTGTGCATGCGTAGTACAAAGCTTGAGAGCAGGCATCACAAGAACCGTGGTATTTAGTATACGTGTACGTATTATTTTTGAAGGTTTCACTTCTACCACGTGTGCATTGCACATGTCGATAACCATAAAAGTGTGTTTTTTCGTTTCTTGTAAACTGTATATACATATATATATATATATATATATATATATATATATATATATATATATATTTAAATAAAACGTGTCTTAAATTCCAAATTAAAATAATTTTAGGTTATAAGTATTGAGTTTAATATTGATTCTTTTATTGATAAAATTCTTTAAAACGTCTTTGTTGATTTTACACCTAGTAATAAAAATGATCTTATTATATACCTTTGTGTCTAAGAGAACATTAAATGTAAATGCTTCATATATAAATTGTTTGCCATTAAAGATGGTATTGCTTAGTTGTTAACTAACAGGAAAATAAAACTGCCCACTATAAAAAATGCACAAGCAGACTGCAAGACGCTAATGCTATCCAATTAAGTCAGACTTGAAAGCCGGGTTCTGTTAGGGTTGTCAATTGTCAAAAAATTACAATACCTAAAAATAAGTTTAATAACAAAAATAAATAATTAAGACCGACTTTTATTTACATAAATAACAGCCTTTTGTGTACGCAATGTAACGATAAAAATCTTGGATTGTGAGTTCTTCATATAAGTTTATAATAATATTTCTTACATTAACACCAATTAGCCGTCCAAAGTAACTAGAGTACCGGATAGACATACGTATATGATACATAGATATTTCATATAAATATACTCAGGTACAAATGCTCGTATTCATCACACAAACACATGCCCCTTCCGGGACTCGATCCCAGGACCGTCGTTGCAAAATAAGGATCGTTACCGTTGCATCAGAGTCTTCTTATTCAATTTATTAATTTGGAATATTTAGTAACGTGGTTTGAACGAGGTGTCATAAAAACGCGGGAAAGCTTACGATTTTATTTTGATTATCAGCCTATTAACAAGGACTTTAGGATATAAGACCAAGGACACAGGCCTTTCCCTCACCACCACAAGAGCTCAGTGCTAATTGGTGGGTGTAGTCTATTTGATATTCAGTAACTCAATTTCTAAAATGATTTCTCAGGTCAGGTTATTATAGTACTACTAGCTGTCCCGGCCACGCGTTGCTGTGCCGACTGCAGTGCCATCTGCCGGACTGATTTGTGAATCTAAACCATTCTCAGATCCCCTTGAACACACACAAAAAAAATCATTCAAATCGGTCCAGCCGTTTAGGAGGAGTTCAGTAACATACACACTCACAGAAGAATTATATATATAAAGATATATATTATTATATATATAAAACTATCACACACACACTTCGCCAAACAAGGTATAACACACTATTGCAGTTATACTTCGTTTGGCCCATTGAAGGTCAAACTTTTCATGTAACGGAAGTTGCGCACGCAGCATACAACGAAAAATTGACACCATGAATTTAGCTGTTAAAGTGAAAAGGGTAATTTCATTTTTTTTTAACTTAATATTAAAGTATGACGACCATTTAGTGCAACGGTAGTGTTCCTGCCTTTCGCAACGACGGTCCTGGGTTCGAATCCCGGTAGGGGCAGATGTTTGTATAATGAATTTGCATTTGTATTTGTACCTGAGTCGTGGGTATTTATATGTATTTCTATGATTATTACATATTTATGTATCATAATTGTATGTCTATACGTTACCCTAGTATCCATAATAAAAGTCTTATAGTGCTTACCTTGGGCTAAGCTAATTGGTGTGAACGTAATATTTATTTATTTATATCTTCTGCAGCGCGTACATAGTAGGTATTCTACATTTTCTTATCACACAAAACATCATTTTTACTATTGTTTAATCTACATAATCTAAGAATATTGTATCTCTTTACCAAAAATGCGTGGCGATATAAATTATATAACTATTTATATAATTTATATCGCCACGCATTATAAACAAACATTTTTTTATTGATGAAAATATTTTAGTGCTGACAACCCTGACGGAGACACGATCATACGATCGGTTGCAAGGTTTCAATGCAATTATGCATTAGACTAAACTACCTATTTAGATTTATGTTTTAAATTCATTATGTAAGCAGTATTTATTAAATTCAACAATAAACAGCTCATCAAAGTTATATATTTTATACCAATTATATACATCACATACAATGTGCGGAACCTAAGTTAGGTGGTTAAATCACTTGTGTTTTGGAATTCAGAAACAACGACGCAACCAAAACACCTATCTCCAATATAGAAAAGTTATTGAAGTGAAAACTTCTTTAGCATCGTTGTGATTAAAAAGTCGATGAAACGAAAAAGCGATAGAAAAAAGAGACAGACACAAAAATTCATAAGATTTAACGTAGGAGAAAATGAGATAAGAACCATTAGACAGTGTCTTATGTTATGTTAGTGGTTCTCTTTGTGCTCTGCTTCGTACCCCCTCCACTCGTGATTACCAAGGCATAATGGGAGTTTGCTTGGGCCTCAGAGTTGTACGTGTTTTCAGGCGCATGCGTAGTACAAAGCTTGAGAGGAGGCATCACCACAATCACAGTAATTAATATACGTTTACGTATTTTTTTTTATATATTGGCCCCGCCAGGAATCGAACCTTGGAATAGCGTTACCATAAAATCCAGTATGCGAGTCACTCGTCCACGAATGTTGTCAAACTGTTTATTCTTCCTTTTCATCATCTGACTTTCAATTACGGAAGAGATGCCATCAGCTCTTCAAATTCATCCCGGTCTTGCCACATTAGATTTTTTATCCCGGCAATTCTCGCCCATTCAGAGATTTTGTACAGCGAGGACTCTTCCTAGTACTAATACGTGTCTTGCTTTTCAGTTTGTCTACCATAAAAGTCTCATCAACCGTCAAAGCATCATATATGCCATGCCTTAATTACCGATTTTATCTTAATCGGGTGGAACGATACTAGCTCATAGTAGAAGTTCAAATACGTCTGGTAGCATCTGGGTAGCTCAGCGGTCAACGCACTTGCCCGGGTAGCGGCAGGTCGTGGGTTCGAATCCTACCTGAGGGCTCGGGGACATGGTTGATTTAATGGCGTATTTTAAATATTATGAGATGTTGTCAAAAATAAAATTTCTTCAATAGATTTTTGCATCATCACCAGTGCCTCTGTACTCAGGCACTGACTTCTCCTATCCAGAATTTAATTAGGATAAAGGTGTGTTCACGACTGCAATTGTAGCAGACACCAACGGCTCGACTGTATTTTGCAAAGTACAGGATATAGTTCTTACACATCCGTCGCACATTACTCATTTAAATAAAATCATTTTTTATCGGATACTTTATTTTTAAACCTTACGTGTTGACTCCTTTACATAAGACTTGATGAGACGTGACGTGTCAAGGAATCAACACTTTAGGATTAAATGTAATTAAAGGTATAGCTACACCGAAGTCCCGGATTCGATCCCCGCCGTGTCAATGTAGAAAATATAATTACATTAATAGACGATAATATGGACTTTGCTAAAACATCTTATAATAATATCATAATATTTTTATGGCGTTTAAAAATGTAGAAGTCAATAGCAATCTGTTCAGCAATATGAACTTTATTGTTATGTAAATACGATGTCCTATATTTTGCCCAGCTGCGTGTTTTTTTACGTTCATTTGGTTAAACATTGTCAGTGACATTGGTTTGTATGCTTAGCAAATAAACCTATTATTTTTGTTGGTTGGTACAGTCATCATGAAAATACTTATAATTTTTTATAAAATAATTCAAGAAAAAAAATTGTTTTTTTCTATTAAAATTTTGTTAAAATTTTAAATATAAGAATCATAAGTCTTTACATCTTTTTTGATATGTAACCCACAAGTTGAAGAATACTTCAAATGTTTTTCATGTATCATATTCTGTAATTTTCAATAATATAATTAAAACTATAATTATTTCTTATTTTTTTAACTGTGATCTAATTAAAATATCAATAACGAAAATTCACAAAAGTAATTTAATCAGATCGCTATCGTAGGCACAAAACTGTTCGATTTCAATATTTTTTCTACAGAAACTAGTACCTATTTTTTATACTTATTTGAAAATCAACAATTCATTTCTAATCCCAATAATTCTGGATATGAATTTAGGTATTTACAACAAGTTTGACAATTTTTTTCGAAGACAAATCTAAAAAAAATTGCTCCAAAACTTGCAAAATTAGCAGCATCTCAATTTTATTAAGATCCTTTATTTACTAAAATATTATTTCCATCATAATATTTTTAATAATGTTATTTCACCTGCGCCTCACTTTATGGCAGGACTTTCTTCTTCTTGCATTTTACAAAATGTCTTCTATATATAAGGTCCGATGTCGCTCTGGTAAATTGTTACTTAATGGAAAAACAATGTGTGCATTCATACTATCCTTGACAGTCAAGTTCCGTTCGAATCCCATTCCAGTCGCGATCAGTCTTGTAGAAATTTTGTTTGAGCGCGATCGAACGTGTCACGACATGTATCAATAATAAGAATGCTCTTTTGTTCCCGATACAGTCAGCCTACGTTCACTGTATTTTTCTTATTAACATCTATTCTTAATACAGTATCACAGTTTTTCTTTGTCCATTATTATATTATAAAGAAATGTTTCATAATATTTTGATACACTTTTTATTACTACGCTCAAAATATACTTAACCCTCTGCGACTGACGTGGTAGTCCAACAGACACCGCGAAATATAAAATTCGGTTTATTGCAGTTAATTATAAAATTTGAGCGCCACAGCTCTTGGTACCTTACTGTAGTGAACTAGCACGTTGATTAGTGGGCGCAGAGTGGTCGTAGCGAGTGCAAGAGTGTAAATCGAAAGGAAAGTGTCCACGAGACTACCACGTCAGTGTTAAGGTAAGTGTCCACGAGACTACCACCTCAGTAAAATTGTTATATTTTCATAGTGTCTCCTAAACAACCACATCAGTAAATAGGTTTACTTTATCTTCCGACAAGGTATTTATTGTATTATTGAGTTCAGCCATATTGGTTGTGCGGGCGATTCAACTGCATTGCGGTATGAGAAAATTTATGTCGACAACAATATGAGAGGAAGATGAAGGGGGTATGATACCTGACCGCAATGTGATGAGAGATGCTGGAGGCTGCCGGGGACTGGTCCCTGGGATTTGCTGTTCGTTATACGCACACGAGGACGCCGTCACATAAAACTTTATTTTGTTGTAGGGTTTTTGTGGATAGGCCACTAGTTCAATTTAAAATTGCGAAACTCGGTACACGCTTGCGAGCAGCTATCAGTAGTCTTTTTTTTGCTCGCTTGTTGGCCACATTGCATTGTCGTCTCGCTCTTCAATATACGTGACAAAGTATGTGCGAAAGGGAAATGGAGTAAATGGAGGTGAATCTAGGAGTGTCGACCAAACTAATCAAAAGTACAAAAACATACAAAAAATAACGCGGCACTTTGAATTTAATACTGGCGCAATCGGATATGTTTGTTGAAGATGAAGATCTGACGTTCAAGCCAGAAATATTTTTGTTGTTTTTTTTTTAGTATAAGAGGTGAAAAAGAAATGTTGCATTCGTAGAACCAGTCGTTGGCCTATGGCAGTTGTTCAAAGAGTACTGGACATGGCAGGCATAAACAGCGTTGTATTATATCAAAGTTACAAATATCCGTTAGAATACAAAGTTATATAAAAGTGCTGACAGTGATAACAAAAAGAGGAGAGCAACTTTTTTCAAGAGATTTTGTACATCAATCATTTTAAAAGCTGAGTATACAATAAAAGATTGTCAAGAGAGCTGCTTATGACTATCACCAGGATATCCCCTCTCCACCACCAGTAGTTGGATCTGTTCTACCAAGCTGAAGAAAACTTTGTTATATAACTCCAACAAATATAAAAAGATAAAACTACATATTCTTACTCTAATTGTTCGAAGCCGATTTGCCTTCAATACTCCCAAACAAAGCTGTGATTTTGAAAGTCTGTAATTTTGAAGCCAACCAATGAATGTGTCTCATTTTTCTTAGAACGATTATCGTAATTGTTAATTTTTCATATGTCTAATTTTAAATTGAAAAAAAAATGATTTTGTATTTTTTTATGTCATTAATGTTTAAGTAGAGAATTATAGACTGATTTTGGGTCAAGTAAATAAACACAGTTCAATTTTGTAAATACAAACTGTTTTGTTTATTAAAAGTTCATTTTACATTTTGAAAAGGCTGAAAATCTAATAAATATAAACGAAATAGCTGCTTAATTTAATTCTATAAAAATATTTGCTGTCGAAATGGTGTCTCGTGGACTACCACGTCAGTACAATTGTAAAAATTTTGCCACGTCAGTCACAGAGGGTTAAGGAAAACAATCGTTTGTCTTTGTGAGAATAATGAAACCTCTTTGATTTATGACTATTTAAGTTATATATATAAATCTCTGGAAAAAGAAACTCACTTGCAGGTTATTTATATAAAAATTTATATGTATTGAGTTATTTTCGACGGTGACTGTACGTTCTTACCAACTCTTTTAGCATTGATGTAATGTCAACAAATGATCGACGTATCACTAATTAAACTGAAAGACAATGCCAAAAATTGTTTTTCTTTTAATATTTAAGCCCATTCTTGTTCTAATATGTCTTCTTTATATGTTCCATTCACAAATAATTGAGTTAAAGAATTCGTTATTGCAATCTTCCTTGGTTGAGCTATTGTATATTGGTTTTGTAACGATTGAGTGACAGATCTGAGTGTTGAGGTACAACCTTTCTTTCTGTTTTATTAAAACACTGGCAGAACCGGCCACGCGTTGCTGTGTTAAAAATTAAAATGAAACTTACCCTATGTTATATGTTGGAACAAATCCAGCCAAATGAAAAAAAACATAAAATCGGTTGGATAGTTTTGGAGTTCATCGCGGTCAAACATAGTGGGAATTTTAAGTGCTTTAATATCTAACGAACGAAAATAAAGTTACATTTTACATTTACACTTCTTGGCAGAATTATCAAATGTGATCTTTAACCCTAACATATTTTTACTTATCGTATTTTTACCTTATCATATCTTTACTTTACCATATTTTTACTTATCATATTTTTACTTTACCATATTTTGATTTTATCATATTTTTACTTTACCATATTTTTACTTATCAGATTTTTACTTTACCATATTTTGATTTTATCATATTTTTACTTTACCATATTTTTACTTATCATATTTTTACTTTACCATATTTTGATTTTACCATATTTTTACTTTACCATATTTTTGTGGCAAACTCTCCCATATTTTTGTGGAAGTCACCATTTCAAGGTCTTTCAGATTATATGACGAAAAAACAATTATAAAATTATCCTTTGGAATCCGAAGGTAATATAACTCAGTATTTCCACATGAATGGAGTTTTCCTGTAACATACGGTGATGTATAATTGTTATTAACAAAAAAAGCAATAGGTTTAAGTCGTTTTAATCACTATAATTGCGGAGCGTTACCTAGAAATATGCATCTAACGGAAAATTATTGCAACGAACGCAGTCACCAATTGTTACGCAGTACCTCAAGTTTGATTGGTTTGAAAATAATCTCTATGTGAATTTGATTAGTTGTACAATTACGTATTCTCATAATATTTTTGTTTCCCCATTTTTTATCGGACAACCAGACTTACAAATAGGCGCCACCATTATATGGTAGATATACTAAAGAGTCGCACTAAGCGTTTTATTTCCAATTTTGTGATATGTAACTCTAAGGAATGGAACTCTTTGCCTGAGTCGGTGTTCGGACAAATACAATTTAGGGGTATTCAAGTTACGAGTAAATAGTCTCTTCTAGGCAAAGTGTCTTCTAGGCAAGCGCGTCAAATGCTAGATTGCATCGTCGCTTACCATTAGGAAAAAAAATTAAGTACAGAACTGCTAGATTTTTTACTGCTTGAGTTTGATTTTATTTAGTGAAATGGTAACAAGCAAAGAATCAACTTGTTTCAGGTGTGTGACGGGATTGGAACGTACATCCCTCGCTATCCAGGCGAGTGATTTTCAATTAATTTATCGAGAGCTTGACAGACTTGTCGTAATTCCAAGTATTTCTTAAGCTGACGCTACTTATCGTGTTCAAGGTGTTAATACTAGGTATTACGTATTATTTCTTTCCCTTGCTACAGGGAATATTTGAATAGGTTATAAAGACAGAAAAAACATTTGTATATGCTAAAACGTCAACAGAAATTTTCAGTTAGATTAATTTTTGGATATAAAATTTGGATAAATATGATCAGGTGTTGTAATATTGTACGAAATTAAAATGGTCTTTTTCTTGTCATCATTGTCCTAACAATATCTTCACTGCAGGTGAAATAGCTAAAGCTACTTATTAAATATAACTCTAAATCCTGAGGTAACATTAATTAAAAAATAAATTATATTAAACTCTACAAATGTCAAAAAACGTCGTATAACAAACGAATACACCATATAACCATGCCACATATTTAGAACAAAAAATAACATTGGATTTATCTGATAGTTAGTTCTTTTCAATATACATGGTAATAATATTTCTTACATTCACATTGATTAGCCTAGCCCAAAGTAAGCAGTGTAAATCTTGTGTAAAAGTTACTAGACTAACAGATAGACATACTCATACGATATAGAAATGTGTAATCTTCATAGATAACCCATAACTGGTACAAATGTTCTTATTCATCACACAATCATCTGCCCTTTATAAGACTTGAACATAGGATCTCTACCGTTGCATCAAACGTCGTTAAGAAAATATTCGTGTTGTCAAAAAGGTTTTAAGCTAACATAACTTTACGGCTTTTTTATCACTTACCTATGTAAGGTTTTATTGTTTTCCCAGTAAGTTGAAGATAAGGTACTGCATTCAAGTTGTCATTGAGTAACAATCACTGTTCATGAGTGATTTGCCGCCGGTGGAGCGGTGTACCGGCAGATCAAAGGGGCCGTGTCTAGCATGCACGACTGCGCCCGCGCATTCAAAAGAAAAAAATACCATTTCTTTGTCAACACAGTCAAAAGGAATATCGGAAATCAATTTATATCAGAAAACCATTTAGATCTACATCAATACTAGTTTACGAGGAAGGAAGTTGACTCCACTTTTTGAAACTGAAAAAGGCCAAAGAATGGCCAACCCAGAATTATTTTTTGAAATGAAGTGGTTGATATTTTTATAATTGTAAATAGGTAGGCGCTTGATCACTAACCTTACACGCTTGCCTAGAAGATACCTATACAATCGTGACTTGGAGAATCCTAAATTGTATTTTTCAGGAAACGAATTCCACAGCTGTGGTACGGATCACAAAATTGGAACCAAAACGCTTATTGCGACACTTTGGTATATCAACCGTACATAATCTAAATGCTGGGAATTAACTTACATGCGGTGGTCACCCTATTGACAAGAGATTAGATAAAAATTAAATAATTCATATTATTTATCATTGTCACTGCTATCTTTTACAAAAATGTACTAGAAAAAAATCTAGAATAAATCGATCCGGCTCACAATTATTCTAAGGTGGGACTCGAACCTGTAACCTTTAAATGTACAGTTCACTGCTATCCCAATTGAGCTACCGAGTCTTGTTGCCAGTGTTGCTTCATCAATGAGAGGAACATCTTTGCATTCGAAAGAAACATTTTTACAAATGTTTTTATAATCTATTGGGATGATTGCGGGTTCGAGTCTTGCCTGAGAATAACTTGAGCTGAGTTGTTATTCCTAGTATTTTCTCTATTAAAATGCACTTATACAATATCAGTGTCAATAATAACAATATAATATTATTTTTTTGTATTCTGATATATCCCAATAATCTAGCATCATTTTTTACTAATCTTTCCTATACTTTCCTTTTGTTTAATCCTACACTTCAAAAGATATATCTATGCAACAAAACTGCAACGTAAATGCATCCGTGACTACGTATAGTATGAGAACGAAGACAATATCATTCTCAAACTTAAGTGCAGATTTAACTGAAATTATCAAAAACAACGGTACAGATACGACCATTTTGTCCTGGTTTCGAATTCTAAAAGGGGCAGATTATATAAGCAGCTTATAAAATGAATACGAGCATTTGTACCTGAGTCATGGATATATTTCTATAATCATCGAAGTTATCGACCCGTTACCTTAATATCCGTAACACAAGGCTTAAGTGCTAAATTTCAGCTAGGCTAGTTGGCGCAAATATAAGAAATATAATCAATTATATTATTACAAATAATATTAAACTCGCATTGTCTAAATGTGTGTAGAAATTTGATTCACTAATACCAACCAGCAATATCGTTACGTCGAAAAGAAAAATTCCTCGACAATAAGAATAAAAATGTTTATTTCCACGAGCAATATTTTTCAAGTTCATATATTTTCCACTGCGTGAGTCATCGTAGGTCATTGCTAAGTTATTAACATGCCAATCTATGTAAATTTCATCGTACGATGTTTTGTTATCGGTTATAGCAATTATTCAAACCTATTAATACCAGTTTTCACCTGCATTGTTTGTTTCCTGGATCTCTGAATGCATTTGTCATGCACTTTTCATTTTAGTTGAAAGTAATGCATCGATAATTATAATGATAATATATTTAGTCATATAGACAATTCACCTTTATCTACCTAAGCTATGGAAGATTATTTTTATTTTTTTTATGTTTAGGTATAAAAATTACGTGTCACCGTTTTATAATTTTTATATAATTATAGATCTTTTCAATGCTTTTTTATAAGATAAATTTGAAAATTTATAATTAGACTATAGATTTTATAATTAGCATTCACTTGTGAGTTTAGTCGATTTTTTCGAGTATTTTTCTATTATAATAACTAGCTGACCCGGCCACGCGTTGCTATGGTAACGTTAATTGATTATAAAAACTGTTATTCTTCGGCTTATGGTAACTATGGTAACAAAACCACACACATACAAAGTATTGTCATAATATAATTAGGATTTACGTGTCATACAATGTTTGACTGTAATGAAATCTGAAACTACTCCACCGATGATTTTGAAGATTTTTTTTCCATTTTACTTAGGATAAAGGATTGGTTTCATTTTATTTACAAACAAAAAAAAGCTAATTATAATAACTGGGTCAAATCGAAACGTGGCCGGGTCGGCTAATTATCCATGTGATATATAATAAAATCTTTCCTTTTTCACATAATCACGTCAAAAATACAGTACTTATCGGTTTGGGACCGTGACCAATCGACGCGGGAAAATCTGTAGATGGTTTTAGATTATGGATTCTATGGACCCTTGCCTTATTTCGATTTTCTTTTGTAAACTTTTTCGCGAATTTATTTTATTCCATGGGTTGCTATGGTAACTGTTTCTGCATTTAACCTAAATAACAAATTATTTGACGACAAAATAATTCTTTTCATTGCTATATAGGTATTTTGTTGAATAATTGATTCGATTGTCATTATTCAACTCATTTTTTTCAGAAATTTTTGCAAAAATTTACGCTCAGCGAATTAGGTTTTTTCGTTTGATTTCAGATGAACCTGCAAAAAATGTCCTTCTGCTTTCGTCTCAGTGAAATTTTACTGTACCAATAAACTTATTAATAATGTGATCGAGTCATATTTTTGTCGCTTCTTTTAAAGATTTTCGGCTGAATATTAAAAGTAATTTAGTAAAAGAAAACAACATTTTGTTAAAAAATGGTATGAGCAGTAGTTGATAGGCTAATAATTTGATTTTTTAATTTCATTTAGACGAAAAAAAAATATCATTATAACAAAACAACGTCATTAAGGCTCCTGTAAAGGAGTCGAAACGTTAGGTTTAAATATATAGTATGCCCAAAAATTCTAAATTAGTAGTTTTATTTAAATATTTAATGTGGGCGGAACTGTAAGAACTAAATAAAAATATATATTTTTTTTGTAATATATCCAAAGAAATTGTTATTACCAGAAATATAGTAGGTCCTACCTAAGATATGAAGAGATGGTGATGGCGTCTGCTTAAGAAATACTTGGAAAATTTCGACGCGTCTGTCAAGGTTTTATTAGCTCAAATGGAAGTATACTCGCCAGGTTAGCAAGGGGAAGTGGGTTCGACTCCCACCTGAACCCTGATAAAAGTTGAATTATTTTTCGTAATAATATCTATAGATATAAAGATCTTGCAGTTAAATGCTAGAAAAACTATGTTCACTGTTAACATTTAAATTATTTTAATAGAAAAATACTAGAAAAAATCGACTCAGCTCAAGTGAATTCGCAGGCGGAAATCGAACCCGCAACCTTTGGAAGTCTGGTCTAATGCTTTCCCAATTGAGCTAGCGAGTCTTGTAAACACCCGTCGAAATTTATAGTAGCTACGTTTCTAATTTGACGCTGTAGGCCGCTGTCTCTTCAATGAGAGGAACATCCTCTCGTATTCGAAAGAAACATTTTTACAAATGTTTGGACAATCGATTAAGATGAAACAGGCATTTAATTTTTGACTTTTATATGTTTTTATCTTATAATATAGCATTGACGAAATGCAAAAAACATTATAAAAGATAAAAATGTTAAAATTTTATTAAATGTTGTTGATTCAATGACTAAAGTTTATTTATACACATTGTAAAGCTATTTTTAGTCAAAGGGCATGACAAGCAAGTAGGTGCACGTTGAAAAACATATTTTTCCATTACTTCACTCGCGCATGACGCACTGATTAGTGAGCTTAGCTTCTGATTGGGGAGGTTAAGCAACTTGCACACTGGTTGATCATGAGATGGGTGACCGAAAACCTCGTTAGCATCCACGGGTTATGACTAGTTGTGGAATTTCGTAATGAAACCCTAATATGAAAATGTTATTATAATAAATAAATAATAATAATAATAAATAAATATTTTTTACATTCACACCAATTAGCCTAGCCCAAAGTAAGCACTGTAAGGCTTGTGTTATGGATGCTAGGGTAACGGATAAGCATACATATATAACACATACATATGTAATATTCATATAAATATATATAAATATCCATGACTCAGGACCAGAATGCTCGTATTCATCATACAAACATCTGCCCCTACCGGGATTCGAACCCGGACCGCCGGTGCGAAAGGCAGGATCGCTACCGTTGCACCAAACGGTCGTCAGCATAATAGTAATAATAAAATATAATAATAAAAATAATAATATTACATTCACACCAATCAGCCTAGCCCAAAGTAAGCTTGTGTTATGGATACTAGGGTATCAGATTGACATACATATAATGTATACAGATATGAAATATTCATAGAATTCAGGTACAAATGCACGTATTCATCACACAAACACGCCCTTCCCAGGACTGGAACCCAGGACCGTAAGTACTAAAGTCATGATCGCATCTGTTGCACCAAATAGTCAAGTCATATATAAATATATGTGTATTAATATAAGACATCATAACACACATTGTTCTGAACCCAAGTTAAGTAGCCAAAGCACTTGTGTTATGATTCAGAAACATCGAGGTGGTACACCCAGACCCGAGATCATATAGGAAAGGTCGTTTTCTACAGTGACCCGGAAGGGAATCGAACCCGGGAACTCAGAGTGGCTTTACCTTGAAAACCGATATGCGATCTGTATATACAATAATTTAATTTTCAATGTAGTTTTAATTTATTTGAATTAATAAAATATTTTTTTTGTTACTAGTTCTTAAGCCGCGTATCCACTAGAGGCAGCCTCGCGTCGAGCGGCCTCGACTTGAAGCAAATAGCCTCAGTTTGAGGCTCGCTCTGAGGCAACGGCTACGGATCAGCTCGAGGCGTGTCGCCTCAGCTTGATCCGCCGGCGGCGCACTGCGCAGTTAAAAGTCAAAACGCGATGCCACCAGACGCGCGTCGAGTAGCTGCTGCTTTAATAGCAATAACCATTATTAAGAAAAAGAGGAGGCAACAAAAAGCTATACTCAAGAGGAAGCATCGCTGGTGGATAAAAGAATTATACCGCAATAGAACTATACATGGATATGAACACTTGCTATTGGACATAACGTTGGAAGGTGGCCATTGCTTTCGAAATTTTAGCGACCGTCTCCATTAAACACACGGCTCGGACTGAGGCGCCTTTGAGCACGGCACAGAAACCGACAAAATATGGCTCGGCTCGCGGCGACGAATTTGCCTCGCGTCGCGGCGTGCCTCAGGTTGAGGCAGCGTCTCCACTTGCGCAGCCTCGGAGTGAGGCAGCCGCTCGACCCGAGGCTGCCTCTAGTGGATACGCGGCTTTACAGTTCCGCGCACATTACACATTTGAATAAAACAACTTTTTAGGATTTTTTGTGCATATTTTATATTTAATTCCGACGTTTCGACTCCTTTACAGGAGCCGTGACCACATTGTTTGGTTTGAATGATATATTTTTTATTTCTTTCCGTCTAAAAGAAATTGAAAAATCTCGTGTTAATAGCCTATAAAGTACTGCCATATATATATTTGCGCATAATTTATTTTATATTTAATCCTAACGTTTCGACTCCTTTACAGGAGCCGTGATCACAGGATGACTAAAACAATGACCCTCATATATTTTCTACTGCACAAAACATATGTATATAAAATAAATTTTGAGCAAATACCTTAAAAAAATTGTTTTATTCATTTTTTCTGTTAGTTCGTAACAGTATAAGTATAGCTATTCTACTACTAAAGAACGAACGAAGCCTCATATCTGATTTTATAACTAAGAATGGTTTATTTCAGCTACTTTCGCTAAGTTCTGTGGTTTATTGTTGTGAGGTCAGAGGCTAATATCGGTTATATTTGTCATCGCCAAAAAAGAACAGTGCACGCTTTATTTAACTTATGGGCTGGAGATTCTAATCGAGAATTATTTATGAGTTTAGCTTTTTATATTAAGGAGTTACACTATATCACTGAAATGTTATTGAACAAATTTTAAGTTTATTTTTTTTTGTTGTATTTTTCTATTAAAATAATGTATCTTATAAGATAGCATTAAAAATTGCAAAAAAACATATAAAAATTACAAAAAAATTATAACATTAAAAAAAAATTACAGTCGAAAGTCCACGTGTATTTTTTAACTAAACTTAGCTAAATAAAATAGGAACGAAGTTCCTTATTATAAAAATATTAATTTTAAGTTCTATTCGAGGTGTAAGGAAAATAATTATTCTGGTATACATTTTTATTATGATTTTTTATCGATAAAAAGCAAAGAAACTACTTTACAAAATTATCTTAACACCTTTATTTTATTTATAATGATTTATAAAAATATAATATCAGTCATCACGTAGATTATACATTAGACACTGTATAGGCATCCCACAAATACTATAGGTACATAAAAATCTTACGCCTTTTTTATAACGCTACGGACTTTTTTCCCGGCTAGGATACCCCTCCGCAATGCCCCATTAGGAACTTCCTTCCAAAAATTGCAATACAAGGGCTATTACAGATTTGTATTTGGTTAATTAAATGTTTTGACGACCTGCGTGGTCGAGGAGGTCGACGACCTCCGATGTCCCGGGTTCGATGCCCGACCAAATCAATGTAGAAAACTACATATAAGTGTAACCACGGGCTGAAACTAGTACCGAATCAAAGGCAATATATCTCTATCTACGGTGTTTTTACCCATACAGAAGGATCCCAACTGTGGGGACAAATAGGCGAATGATGAACTAATACGAGTAAATATATTTAAGCTTGCAATATTGACATTGGAGTGCTAATCATGTCATAACAACATGTGAGTCTTAACGGCTCTCCTAATAAGGAGGATTTTTACTTTTATGGAAGGTGGTTGAAGGTGAGCTTAATTTGTTATGTGTACGTTGATAACCTACCTACAAATTGTTACACTCGATCAAGTTTTTTACAATCGTTTTATATGACGTTGGCATGCGTGTTTGATTATTAAAAATATATTCAAGTCTTTTATTTCGTATTAATTTTATGCTGTGTAAATTGTTTATGAGTCATAATACTTTTTGTTATATTTAAGCTACTGTCAAATACGGACGACCGTTTGGTGCAGGTAGCGATCCTGCCTTTCGTACCGACGGTCCTGGGTTCGAATCCTGGAAGGCACAGATGTTGGTATGATGAATACGACCATTTGCCCCTGACTCATGGGTGTTTATATGTATTTCTATGAATATTACATATCTATGTATCATATATGTATGTCTATCCGTTAGGTATCCAGAAAAAGACTACTTTGGCCCTTATAGCACTAGGCCACAGAATTTATCTTATAAGATAGCATTAAAAAAAATAATTGATATAACTTGCTGAATAATGGATTCCTTTCTTTCACATGATGTTTTATATAACACTATTAAAAAAATTAAAATTAAATTATATTAAAATTAATTTATTTCGGGAATAACCTTTGTTAATATTTTGTTAGTAACAATAATTATCCTACGTTAATAGAATTAAATTCATAAAAATCATTAAAAACCAATTTAAATCATAAATCAATGTCAATCATAAGTCAATTAAAATCGTTAAAACTATTAAAACAAATAAAATTGTCACTAATGTGTAGTAAGTAATTTTTAAGAGAGAACAATTAGGAACGTTTATAATTTTTATATATTTTATGCATTTTCAATGCGATCTTATAAGATAAATTATTATAATAGTAATATTATTACAATTGGGAGAGCATTGGACCGGATTTCCAAAGGTTGCGGGTTCGATTCCCGCCTGAGATTCACTTGTGACCCGAGTCGACTTTTTCTAGTATTTTTCTATTATAATAATTAGGAACGTGCCCAATTAAAAAAAAAAAATATTTAAAAATCTTTATTGACCATAAATATAAAATGGTACAAAAGGCGGGCTTAATGCTAATTGCATTCTCTCCCTGTCAACCTTTGGGAACAAAGCGGATACAATGGAGATATATACTTAAACTTATCCTAATTATTATAAATAATATATACATATTATTATTAATTAATTTAACATAGATTACATTATATACAATACATACAATACGTAAATAATTATATTACACTACATATATAAACCAAATATATGTATATATGCACACAAGCAAATACATTAAATGAGTTACAATACTGGATGTTCCGATTTTACTATTAGGTACTATAAACCTTCAGTGAGAAAAGCGTGAACTTTCTTTTTAAACGTAAACCTACTGGGAAAGTAACGAATACAGTCAGAGAGGCCATTCCAGAGACGTAAAGCTTGGAGTGTGAAAGAAAAATATTCTATGACGACCATTACTTTAGACATCCTGTGATCACGGCTCCTGTAATTTTGTTCAAATCGCTCTTTACCAGGTACAGTCACGTACCTGGGCGCTTCTCTCCCCCACAACACGGCTCCCTTTCCGATTAGAGCACCGTAGTGACTCTATGCTGGTTCGGAGACTCCCTCACGAGAGATGCCGTCCAGCTAGAAAGCCACTATGATGGCTCGCTACTCTTGGCTTGAGGTCCATTCAAGGATTACGCCGTCTCAAAACCCGGTATTTTTGTTAAGGTCATCTGCGATCAACATCAATTATACACCAAAAAAAGCCTCCTGTAAAGGAGTCGAAACGTCTGGATTATATATATAATAAATTATGCGTTAAATCCGTAAAAAAGTGTTTTATTCAAATGTGTAATGCGTCAGAACTAGAAAGAATATCAAACAATTTTCTTTAATATTCATCAAAGTTGCTGAATTTAGCCATTTCTCTATTTTTTGCAATTGTAAATTTTCGTGACAACCTGTGTATTGAGAATCACGTATCCTTTATTTATTTACAATTGGCCATGTTTTGTAAACGCCTTCGCATATCAAGCAAGTTTATCCAGTGGCGCGAATTCCCACGGTGTACCACGAAAAAGAAATCTACTCTTGGAACCGGTGTACAGTCAAAGACAAATTAACTTATCTAAAAACAAAAATCACAGGAGATCTGTAGTATAGTAATTGTATGACAAAGATATTATAATAAGAAAAAAATCTACTTGTCTCAGTTGAGACTTGAATCCACATCCCCCTAGTACTAAAAACTCCGTTATCAAAATGTGGAACAATATCCCATCATTTATTACAGCCGCTTGGTGCAACGCTAGCGATCCAGATTCGAATTTTGGCAATATGATTTTGTGATAAGCACAAGCATTTGTTCGTCTTTAAGCCTTTTTATATATTTAATACGTTATTTAGCCCTCATGGTACAAGCTCAGCTTAGTTTTGGCCTAATAAATCGTTTTTAACTGTCCAAAATTTATTATTGATACTTTGAAGAATAGTATGACAGACAAAAAAATTTATATTAGGAATATAATCACTCACTTTGGTGAGATCGGCAGTAAAAACAACGAACAGTAATGGTCCGAGAATAGAACCCTGAGGTACACCGCGCCCAACCCTTCTGGGAGCAGATAAATTATTGACAGAACCACTCCCATTGTCCACCAATTTTACCGACTGGTACCGATTTGATAGGTAACTGGCAAACCATTTCATGGCCAAGTCATCCAGTCCATAAAACTGAAGCTTGGCCAAAAGAAGAGAAATGTTTATGCTATCAAAGGCACGGGAATAATCCAGCAAAGCGAGGATAGTACCGTGACCAATGTCCTGTTCTGACAAAATATTGTCAACATATATAACATATATAATACATAGATATATAATACTCATGACTCAGGTACAAAGGCTCAAACATCTGCCCCTTCCGAGAATCGAACCCAGGACCGTGGATGCGAAAGGCGGGATGCCTTCCACTAAACGGTCGTCAAATCTAAGAAAACAACTTGAAATATAGATGGAGAAATTTTCAAACTCGTGGTATATCATTTAGTCGAAATTTTCGACGAATGCTCGCAAGGCTCAGTAACTCAATTGGGAGAACAGTGGACCGAACAACCAAAGGTTCGAGTTCCGTATAAAATAATAAAACAAAACTTTAAAATAAAAGTGATAAGTGCGCACGATGGGTTGCGCACAAAAAACCTAACGATGTCATTCGATCACTAAATTTTATGTTTTCATACCGGGCGCCTTATATGAAAATGACTTCTTTTTCATTTCTTAACATTTCTTAAGGAGTGAGCTCCAAAACACGATAAAATGCGTCGTTTAACCGTAAAAAATGCTTTTATTTCGTCATGGTATATTGATGAGCTATTGAGTGTACATTGAATTGAATGTTTCGCGAAAAATCGCCACGTGAAGTGGGTTTGTAAATACAGACTTACGACACATTGTGATTGACGCCGGATATTATAACTTTAGCTTGACGATTGAAGAATTGTTAAGGTTGGTTTTTTGGTTTCCTTAAATGATTAGATCAAACACTTTCTATTTATATGTATGAAAATTCTCTGCGCGATGAACTCCGAAAGTACTCAACCGATTTTGATGATTTGAAATTCATTTTGCTGTGGTTGTTCCGACTTAGGACATAGGATTTATAATCAAAATTATTCTTTTACTGCAAATTATAAAATAACCCTTGGCCGGGTCGGGTCTACCATTTTTCGCAGAAAAATTACTAGATCACATACTAATCATTTCAAGTGCTCGCTGGTAATGAATAAAAAAATACCTAACCAAACTTAACATGCAATGTATGTCAATTTATGCCTTTTAATTAGTATGCGAACTGACTTTCTGCGCAACAAGATTCTGAAAGGTGTCTTTTCGCGCTCTCTCAAGAAGCAAGCAAGAAGCTCTCTCTACTGTGAGATTTCAGTAAAACCCCACCTTTACCGTCCATGATCAAAGAAAAGAAATTTATTATTGAGGATAGGCCATATGGTTACTCCAAAGTCGTAAAAATTTAAATTAAAAAAGGAATGTCATTTCATATTTTGACAGGTAAATTGAATTATCGTGTCTCACTGAAAAAATAATATTTGCCCTAAATATTTTCGGGCAATGATTTTTCATGATTTCAAATGTTGGTTAGTTAAAAAACCTAAAATTCCGAAGGTGCCAAAGTAGGAGAATAAGCTGGATGGTGCAGTAAAAACACAAGCATGAATTTGAGCCATGGTGAATTCAACAGACTTGTGAACGCGAACATTATCGTGAATGAAACAACACTTTTTTTAGTAATCCAGAGCGTTTTTCTTAGATTTGATCACGTATAAGACTGCAATCATATTCCGAATTTATTATTTTGCCATTTGCAAAATTGTCCACCTTAGCATCTTTTAAAGAATTTAAAATTCATAAAGAAATTACAATAATATTATATATATGAATATTCCTCATTTTTTGCATCAACGGATTTTGTTGGCGAATTGGTGTGAATGTAAAAAATATAATTTTTATCATTACTAAAGTGCGTATGAAATCTTGTGTTACCAATCCAGTTAATTTTCTCTTGAACTCTACTTCTTCTAGTGAGTACAACGATATTCTAAAACTACTAATAAATACATTTAATTGTTTATTTATATGACAAAAAAATACTTCATTTAAATATCTAAAAATCCCACGTTTTTCAGTAACCAAAAATAATAAAATAACCCGGCGGGGCCAAGCGAGGGGCGCATCAAAAGTGGGGGCGCATATTACTTATGGTGACGTAATGAGATGTAAGTTATGCATAGATGTTGAGAGTATTTGTAAAGATGCGCCCCCACGTTTTGAGTGGCCCCTCGCTTGGCCCCGCCGGGTTATTTTATTATTTTTTGGTTACTGAAAAACGTGGGATTTTTAGATTTTTAAATCTAGTATTATTATTTTATTATTTTTAATTTTCTTGCGTATTTGTGTGCTATTAACTCAAAATTATTAATTAATCGCAGCAAACCATGAGTCGCTATGACTTTTTTTCATATGAAACTGAAAAATTTGGCCTGAAAGTGGCCGTAGAAAGTTAAAAGTTGTTTTAGGGTGCATTGTCATCGGGTTCTGACTTGCTCCAAAAATTTCAGCTCGCTAGGTGGCCGGGAAGTGCCTCAAAATTGAGTTGCAAGAATCCAACTGCACAGACAGACAGACAGACAAACAAGAAAGCGACCTGAGAAAAACGTGCGAGAATAAAAATATTCATATTTTTTACATTCACATTAATTAGCCAAGTCCAAAGTAAACACTGTAAGGCTTGTTTTATGGCCACTAGTGTAACAAATAGACATACATATACGATACATAGATGTGTAATATTTATAGAAATATATATAAAACCCATGACTCAGGTACAAGTTCGTATTTATTCCACAAACATTCCCCTTTAGGGACTCAAACCCAAGACCGTCGGTGCGAAAGGCAGGATCAATACCGTTACTTTCTACCGCAAAAAGCAAGCAAATAAATGCAGATACTACAGACGCACCTTGCAACTTCCCCAAGTAGTCGGTCACCAGGCGGTCGAGTGGTGCATTTTTCTTCTTTTTGCGGAATTAAGTTACATACTATTAGATAAATTATTATAATAGAAAAATACTAGAAAAAATCGACTCGGGTCACAAGTGAATTCTCAGGCGGAGTCGAACCGGTAACCTTTAGAAATCCGGTCCAATGCTTTCCCAATTGGGCTACCGAGCCTTGCGAACACTCGTCGAAATTTTCTAGTACCTTCCTGATTTTTCGCTGTAGGCCAGCGTTGTTTTATCAATGAGAGGAACATCCTCTCGTATTCGAAAACTTGTGACCCGAGTCGATTTTTTCTAGTATTTTTCTATTATAATAATTTGTCTGATAAGATCGCATTGAAAATGCATAAAATATATAAAAAATATAAATCTTACATATTATTGTTTTATTATTGGATATGGACTTCCGCCAACGTCTGATTCTATCAAGTATTAATGGTTTCTCAAAACCAACAGATCAGTTCGCGGAAGCTTGTGTACGGCAATATTAGCACAACGTAGCACCTATTTGGTTATGCGAGGTGTGAATCATCGTTGAATATTTTGCAAAAAATATGCGAAACTATTAATCTTTTTAACGTGGTTGTAATAAGTTAAAAGGAATTCCGGCTTATGTTATATTGATAACTGATAAATCTAATATTATTTGATGGAAATCAAGTAGATTTTACAACGCTTATTTAGATAATAAATGATATTTCTCAACTTCACACCAATTTGCGACTTTGGCGACGGTTTGGTGAAAAGGTAGCGATCCTGCCTTTCGCACCGACTATGTCGGGTTCGAGTCCCGGATGAGGCAGATGTTTGTGTGATGAATACGAGTATTTGTACCTATGTATTTATTTATATTTCTATGAATATTACATATCTATGGAACATAATATGTATTTCTATCTGTTACCTTAGTATCCATAACACAAGTGGTACAGTGCTTGAGCTAGGCTTATTGGTGTTTGTGTTAGAAAATATTATTATTAAGAAATATTATTATGATGAACAGTATTTTTATTTTTTATTGGTAAAAACAGTTTTATTAAACATTAAAATATTATGCTGAATTTTTTTACTAGGCACTTTGGACGCCTTATTTTTAGTTTTACGCCAAAATAGATACAAGGAGCAATCAAATGTTTAATGACAAAAAACAAAAGAATAAAAGGCAAATCTGGTTACCATGATATCATTGCGTCAGAAGTTGCGTCAGTGAGTTTGTATCTTACGAGCCACTGATAAGGTTTATTGTGCAATATCAGGTATTACTAAAATGTCACGTTCGAATTTTCGTTGCCACAGTCTATATTAATTTCTGTAAAATGAAATAATACGGAACACGCGTTGCGTTATTATAATTTGCATATTTTTAAATATAAATTAAAATATTATGTCCTAAATATCCTGCAATTCAATGCATTCAGAAACACTCTGTGGTTAATAACTCACCATTATTACACACTAATATCAACTACGACACAAATTTTAACCAGAAAACCGGAACCATTATAGTGACGCTTCGATAATTCAATTAACTGACAAAAAAGTTGTAGGGAAATTCAATATTTAAACAATACCATCGTTTATACATTTTTTATTTTTATAATTATAACTAGGTCTGCAATGCATGCTGCTGTTTGCAAATACTGAGCGAAGCACTACCTTACCTAACCTGATACTACATTGATGAAATTTTTGCGCCAAATTTCATCAATGTAGTATCAGCGGTTTGGCTGTGATCAGCTTTTGAATTTTTCTTCCGGTGACTATTCCTCCATGGTAAAGTCTATATTTTTTTTACATATCCTATGTCTGTCAGGTTATAGTCATGTATGTTCATGCCAAAATTCGTTCGAATCGGTTGAGTCGTTAAGTAGCAGGAGGGAGACAAGCAAAATTTGTGAGTTGCCTAAGAGAGAGCTTCGCTCAATAATTAGCCAGGGCCTTATACGTTGGGCGCTCCAGCGTTGGTGGGTAGACCCGCTGTTCAGCGCCATTCGGAGGGTGTCGGTTGATGCCTAATTTGTGCCTAGGCATCGCCCGACGGAGAAGGGGCCCATAGCGGGCTGGCTGTCCAGCCAAAGTGGTGCTTCCAACAAAGGGACCCACAAGGCTGCAGGATAGTATGGAGGCACAACGACGAGTTTTAGTGGGTATACCTTCGATCACCCACTGGGCTTCGTCATTGTCGTTGTCGGGTGGGTGGCCGAAGGAGAGCCCCCACATAACTCCGTTGTCTACCCAAGCAACGGAGTATGCATAAGGAGCATTTCTCGTCGAAAAAAAAAAAAAAAAAAAAGGGCCTTATACGTTAAAACTTTCTGAGTGGCCTGATATCAGGTCTATTTTATAAGCTATTAATTTAGTACTTACATTAATTAGTTAAAACAAATAGTACAAAACATTTCAAACAATCGGTATCCAGACTTTTTGTTAATTTCTTTTCTTTGTTAAAGACTCTTTACAAGTTGAAGCCCACTCATTAGCGCATTTTTCAGAAATTACTTTTTGCCGTCCATTGATATCAATGACAGTGGAAAGGTGTGTCTCAGACTTCTTTTGATAGCTTTAATGCCATTGTTCTAATTCTAGTTTTTATTACATCTCATCGTTATTAATAGCAGATGAATGAGAGAAAAAACTTCAGCCGCATTCATGTTAGTCTATTATATCTTTTAATTAAAACTCCGCTAAGTATATAGGAAAAGAAAATGAGTTATTTGTTCTGATACAGAGTTTTAATGCTTATATAATAATTATAGAAAACCTTAAAGTTGACATATATTTAAAAAAAGCGTGTGTGTAGGTACTTACTTTTTAAATGAGATATCTTGAAGTTAGCTTATTCATTTTAACTGCTAACTTCATGGTGTCGCTTTTTTGTTGCATGCTACGTGCACAACTGCAGTTACATGAAAAATTTCATCCTCAATTAACAACAAGCAATATAACTTAAAAAAAAAATGTTTTGTCCGTCGTAGATACTCGTACGTGTTACAAAAAAAAACTCTATATTAGAAAATCACATATTTAAGGGACAAAAAATTTCAAAAGTTTGTATAAATCATGTGGGATTTTACTTAATTTACTTAATTACTACCTACTAATTAGTGTTTGCAAAATGTCTTATCTCTATCCTATAAAGCCTATGTTTCTCTTTCTCTCTCTCTCTTTCTGTCTTATGGTACGCTTAAAAACTTGTTTTAAAACGTTTATGTCAAGAAAATAATAATATATGTCACGTGTATAGTTGTTTTTTTTTTAAATTTTTACTTTGACACGTTTTTCAATATTCATGATAACTTTCTCAGCTTCAATTTCATAGATATATTAGATAGATATCTTAAATGGTTTATTTGCTCCTGTCACATTGACAACTAGCAAGGCAAAGAGACAAAACAGTGATCAATTTCGTCAATGCCTGCCTATGCCTGCCATGATTCTTTTGACATCATTTTAACCATTTGTGGTGTAATGGTTGCCTTCCTGCCCCAATGGACCCGGCACCCGCACGGTGGATCCAAAGAATGCAAAGAAGTTCGTATCGTCTATTCGTTACCCAAGTATTCATAATTAGTTATAGTGCTTACTTTGGGCTAGCTAGGCTTAATGTAACAAATATTATTATTAATATTGATATCAATTATATTTTTCTTATTTCTAAAATGCTGTCAACACTTAGGTATAATTGTTGTGTGTGTATTATTATTCCCAACTTTTTAAATATGTTGTATTAACATTATATTAGTGTTGCTTATTAAATAGATAAATCTACATATATATATTTATATATCCCTGTGACATTATTTGGCCGCAATGAACTCCGAAACTACTCAGCCGATTTAGATTTTTTTTTTCATTTAGCTGGATTTGTTCTAGCTTAGAACTTAGGATAGGTTTCATTTTAATTTATAAACAAAAAAAAATTGCAAATTATAACAACTCAGCCACAAAACACGTGGCCGGGTCGGCTAGTAAAGAAATACATTAAATACTAACATTTATAAGTAAAAAGTCTGAAATTTTGAGTTTAAATACCCTGTCCATTCAAGCTAATGATAAAGCTATCACAAATTACCTGGCAATTTTAAACCTCTGTGTCTAAAAAAGTCACAAAACAAGCATAATAGTTTGAAATTATAAAATTGGGTAGTAATTACCTATTAAATTAATACCCGTGTGACACAATGGACAATAATAGAGTTGTCCCACGACCCGAGTTCGATTTCCAGTTCAGTTCCTTCGAGTAGAAGTGGCCCGAAACTGTTTAGATACACAAAAACACAATGACAGACAAACAATCAGAATAGATTACCCATGCCAAACGGAGTACAATAGGAATGAAAGTAAGGAGCCGCGTCATTAACATTATCTGTGGCCGCGGGTGGGCTATGCCCGTTTGGCAACATAATATAATATATTTAAATTATTTCCGGCAGAGCCCATAGAATTAAACTAAGACAAAGACAGGTATAAAAAGTCGGTTTTTTTTTTTTTTTTTTTTTGCCTGTAAAGTCGGTTTTACGGGCGAAGATTTTACGTGACAACGTCTTTTTCTCGGTAGAATATTTATTGATATGAATATAATTAAATTGCACAATGCGCGCGGCAGACCGATCATAGTTGAGTGGGAGAGAGACGCAAGGCATTCGGCGGGCCTCTCTCTCGTTCGGTGACTCATCGTAACGTTACCGAGCGTTACACTTTTTCATAAGTGACTCCCAGCCGCAACCAATTTATAAGACGTTATCACGTCAAAAATTGACAAAAAACAGAATAAAGTGAAACTAAATAATTAAACATTTACACTGTGTGCAACTGAACCCAACAGCGACAGTGGTAAAACCCAACATAGCAGTGCCAATTGACTTAAAAAAAAACATTATAAAATTCTAACACTCATATTGTTCTTAGTTACTTCTTAGCTGAAGCTTCTTAGCTCTCTGCTGAAGCTCGTGAAGTTCGCGAAAATCAGGTGTCAAACATCAACCTGTAAATATTTCGGCAACTATTAATAAATTATAATTTGATGTAAATTAACTGAATGTCCAAATATTATTGAAACTTTTTATGTAAAAAAAAGAGTGAACATGTATATTATCATTATGACATACTATATTTCGAGTGGCTTGCATACTTGGTTACGCCACTTCGAGATCCTGGGTTCGTTCCCGGCCGAGTCAGCGTAAAAAACAAACTTGTGTAGCATAATAAACACTATTTCGGGTTCAAATGCAGAGAGATAGAGAAAAGGAGAAATAACATATCAAATAAATAAAAAATATAACAATTAAAATCAAGTAACTTATTTTAAAATCAAAATCATTAATATAAAATTATAATTGGAGCAGAGCGAGCGAAGCTTCCATGGATTAGCTTCAAAGACGAAATGTATGACGCTACAACGCTATGAGTTTTTAGTTGATTTTCGTATTTTTGTAATTAATCGTACCAACAGGTTTAGATCGTGACGGAGTTTGAAATTTGCAAAAATAAAAAAGTTATGACCAAAAGTCATGGGCTCGATGGGATTTCCCAATGAAACAGAAAAGCGCGCGCTTTTTGAAAGTCTCAATTTTTATGAAATTTTAAAATTTACTAAACTTTTTTTTGTATTACGCTCCGCTCTAATATATGGTGCTAGCGAAGCTTTATGCTTATCGACTGCATCGACCTAATATCAGTGATCACGAAAAGATTATTTGCCCATTTCTCTTTTCCAAACAATTTGTGGTTGTCGGTAGCAAACTGTACAGACAGACAAAGGGTCGGACAATAGTTATATTGGCCAATAGTCACATAATACTGGTCGCTGACCCCAAACGTCACTTTGAAGGATCCCTTAATTTTTTTTTCTGTTGTACTCAGGCGTAAATGTAAATAAATAATGGTATTTTTCATACAAAGGTTAGCTCCTATACAAAAAAATGTATTCGCTGTTGGGAAACAGTAGCTAATACTATTTTTGAATCGAAGATTTTTTTTATCGTGAATAGGTAAGCGCTTGACCGTCATCTCGCCTGATGGTAAGTGATGATAACTATGTATTCATTGTTTATATAAATATAAATATAGGTACATACTTAAATACACAAACAAACATTTAGCAAACATGTCACAGCAGCTAATGGCTTATTAAAAAAAACATATTTTTTCCTATCTTTTGATATCTATTTTTATATCTATTGACGATCGCTTGTTGCAACTTTCTGCGTCAAAGGGCCCGGGTTCGAAGCCCGGCTCAGCTTAGTTTTGTACTAAATAATTGTTGTGAGTTGTCCGGAATTTATCAGGATATTATTTCCTATTAAACAAGAAAGCTCCGTGATGATTACAAAAAAAAAATCATCATGTTTTTATCTAGTAATGATTTCTCTAGGTACACGTAAAAATATAGCGCTAAATTTTTCAAATAACATAAAATCCTAATTATATTATGACAATACTTTGTGTGTGTGTGTGTGTGTTTATTACCATATTGTCAGTAAAAGCTTAAGAATAGGTTACCTAAGATTTGTTCCGACTTATGACATAGGATAGGTTGCCATGGCAACGCGTGGATCAGCTAGTATATTATATTAAAAAAAAGATAGCTATATTAACATATTAAAAACAATACTAAAATCGCCCCGACTAGAATTTAACATAATATAATAAATTACTACATATTTATCTTAAATAATGCATAAATTGGTGTTTTTTACATTTTTTAATGTCCAGTTGTTTTTCGCATTATTAAGAATGTTACTCGTCTAATCCTATTGTTACGCTAATGGATTTTTAATTATCTAAACTGGAAACATTATTAGGTTCGGTAGCAACATCTCCAGCGATCCGATACGATCGTACACCGTAAAATTGGGTTATTGTTCTATAGAAATCGGCCCGCCCGCCATAATGCTTTAGTTTGCATAATTATACGAATAGAATTACCTTTTTTTCGCTGCTAATGTTCGGAGTATCGTCATATTCATCATTTAGTTATATACGTAACTTTAAAGATGTCCTCAATCACATGTAATTTGTACATGTAGAGAGGATGGACGAAAGAAGATTGATAAGATGAATATGCATGGGCAAGTCGGTAATGGCAGACCAAGGCGAACTTTCAGGGAACAAATAGAGGATATCTTGAAGGTTATATCAAAAGTTCGTAATTAACTGAAAAGCTTGTATAAAAGAGAGAGATGGTAAGTGGAAATCTGTGATCTCTTTGTTCCTGGGAATAAAAAGCATGATTGTAAGGAATTGTATAAAAAAATCCCTGACACAGTGTCACGCAATGAACTCGGAAACTACTCAACCAATTTTGATGATTTTTGAATTTATACTTCTTTAGGCGCGTCATGAAAAAATGATGAAAGTGAAACTTTAAGATTCGCGCGCATCACTGTGACAAAATATTTATCATGTTGAAGTTAGCTGCAAATGCGACATAGACTGTGACACAAAATTATCATGTTGAAGTTGGCCACAAAAGCAACATAGACTGTGACACAAAATTATCATGTTGAAGTTGGCCACAAAAGCAACATAGACTGTGACACAAAATTATCATGTTGAAGTTGGCCACAAAAGCGACATAGACTGTGACACAAAATTATCATGTTGAAGTTGGCCACAAAAGCGACATAGACTGTGACACAAAATTATCATGTTGAAGTTGGCCGCAAAAGCGACATAGACTAAACCAGCAGGATGAAGTTGGCAACTAATTATGAATGTGTGTGTGTGTTTTGAAATTAAATATGGTAGTTAACAATAATTTATATAAAATTATAATAACAATTTTATTATATAATAACAAAATAACAATTTTATTTAAAAGTGGTTTTTATTTTTTAAACTTTTTTAAGTGCGTTTATTGATTTGAGGTTAACTGTCGGAATATATTCTTTTTATTTGTTTATAATATAAATTATTATTTTTTATTGACCATGATTTGTTTCAATTAAGAACATAGGATATTTCATTTTAATTTATAATAAATGAAATTATTGCATATTATAATAACTGAGCCACAGTAACGCCGGCCGGGTCAGCTAATCTCAATCTGAGGCAAATCCAGTCAAAATCAAAAACTGAACCTGCTTCTAGTAGCTCTACGTAGTTCATGGTCGAGTGGCGCGCATACCGGTTTTCATGGTTTCAATGAATTCAATTCCCGGCTCCGGGTTCCATTCCGGCTGGCTCAATGAAAACTTTTTATATTGTCTCGGGTCTGGGTGTTGTGGTACCGTTGATGTTTCTGAATTCCATAATACATGTGCTTTAGCTACTTAACTTAGGTTCAGAACAATGTATTTGTATTTGGGTTGTCTAATATTTATTTAGTTGACTTAAAGAGTAGATTTATTCTAATGACTGGGTGGTTTGATCTGATTCCTATATTATGTCTTAGTTCGGTACTATTAACAACTACAATATATGTAACAGAATAAATGCTGTTTCCTTATCCTTATTATTATTATTTTTATAATAATAATATTTATTTCACCAAAATTGTGTTATGGATACTACCTATAGTAACGGATAGACATACATATTTGATACATAAATATACTTTTTTTCTAGAAATATATATAGGTAAATACCCATGACTCAGGTACAAATGCTCGTATTCATCACACAAACATCTGCCCCTTCCGAGACACGAACCCAGGACCGTCAGTGCGAAAGACAAGGTCATCAAGATACTTTAAACAAATGCTTGTTAACTTTGTTGTAAACCATAAGACTACCATTATTGTGATAACAGATTCGTGGATTATGTATGGTGACGGCGTATAATATTGTAAATGTCGTTACTTCTGTTAAAGCTAACGAGCTGTGGGTGTTTATATTTATCATATATCTATGTCTATCTGTTTCCCTAGTATCGATAATACAAGCGGCAGTTCTCGTCGTTTCCGCGTCTACCAGTCAACCAACCGACTTCCTACGAAGCAATTACCTAGGAAGTGACACATGATGAGTGTTATAACACGATCATTTACTATCTTTATATATACTTATATTTATTCTATAAGTGTGTGTTTGAGTGAAAAAGTACTGGATCGATTTTGATGTGATTTATTTGGATGAGTCAAGATATTTTTTTTTATTCACGTTTACTAGTTCCGCTAGTACAGATATGAAATATGCTTATTTAAATACACAAAGTTATTTGTATAAACTAGCTGACCCGGTAACGCGTTGCTATGGTAACGTTAATTGATACAATACACTGGGCAGTACAGACATGTCGGGGGCAACACTGGGCAGTAGGCAAACAATGACTTTTTCCCATTTTCGCCTAACAATGGAAAAAACGCATTGCTATGGTAACGCGTATACAATGGAAAAAGAGCGGGGAAAAGAGCGGACAGACAAACAACAAATTTGTAATCTAAGATTATAGATTTAGTAGTAAGGAACATGTTTGACCAAACTATTTAAAGGCAGTATAGCCCATGTATGACGTACCTTAGTCATCCTGTGATCACGGCTCATGTAATGGAGTCGAAAAGTCAGGATTAAATATAAAAATAATAAACGCATCGTACTAAATTGCTTTTATTTAGGAGAAAAGATACATTTTGAAAAATAATATCCACAAATCAACCATGTCATAAAGGCACCTAAAAGTGAATTTAATATTATACGTACCTGTCTTCAGTCAACAACAAATCAATCTGTACAAATCATTAACATTATCTCATTCCATTTTCATCTTAAAGTCCAAAGTATGGACTTCAATATCAAATTAGAAAATTTGAGATTTCTTGTTAGTTCGACGTGCTGTGCCCGTACTTAAAATAGCTTCATGAAATTAACTTAAACAATTTCTCAACATAAACTCGATCGATTGCAATCTACCAAAGATTTATTGTTCCACATTAAAAATGGACACTAATCGAGCAGAATTTTAATGGGCTCGATCATTATCTGTGGCCGCTTACAAAAATTATAGTTCAACTATAATTATTATTACTGTTCGAATAGATCACGAATCTGTCTAAATGCGGCCGTGTTTACTGACCGAGTACGGGAATATGTTTTAACTTTCATTTTAAGATTACATACATGCATAAATTATTCTTTTTTATAGTAAACTACCTGACCCGGCTACACATGGCTGTGTTATAAATGAAAACAATCCTATGTACTAAGTCGGAGAAAAGTGATCACAATGAAAAAAGAATCATCGAAATCGGTCGAGTAGTTTCGGAGTTCATCGCGGTCAAACACTGTGACAGTGAATCTATAATCTAAGATCACAGTGGTTTGTGTGTTTGTCTGTCCGCTCTTTTTCCATTGTATCAATAACATTACCATAGCAACGCGTTAACCGCAAGTAGTTCGTCTACCGGACGCTAGATGGCGCTAATGGAAAAATATTTAATAATAGAAAAAAATAAAGAATTTTGTCCACCCGCGCGAAGCCGGGACGGGCCGCTAGTTTTTATATATAAAGATGACAAAATATTATTGTCAAAAATGGTAGCCAATTTATGTTTAAACGAAGAAAGAGTGTCATGGTATGATAATAAACAAACAGTTGATTTATTATCTTTTATAGTGTGATAATGTAAATAGAAGCAAAAACACTCTACCAACCGCCGAGCAGAAATGGGTCGGGATAGGTCAATTTCGTTTGTTTTTCTGTAGCCTAAGTGGCGTGGCGACGACTAGGCGACAACGAGGCGACGGCGAGGCATTATTGTCGCCATGCCTTGGCTTATCTCTCCTTTGTTTTGCTACTGTATTACTTAAAGGCATTAGATAAGGATGTTATAGTTTTATTTGCACCAATAAGCTCGTTTCGACTCATAAGTGAATTCTCATGCTCACCGCAACCTTTGTTAGTGCGGTCCAATTTCTCCCAATTGAGCTTCCGAGCGTTGTAAATACCTGTCGAAATACACTAGCCCAGTAGATTTTTATAGTATTTTTCTATTAAAATAATTTATCTTATAAGATAGCATTGGAAAAATGTGAAAAGTATATAAATATAAATCCTACACACATTAAATAATATGTAATAAAGATTATATAAAATTAAACTGAAAATAGAATATACTTCCGCGCAAATTACACATTTAACTAAAACAACTTTATTACGGTTTTTTGCACATAATTTATATTTCATTCTGACTTTTCGACTCCTTTACAGGAGCCGTGATCACAAAATGTTTAAGGCAATGGTCGTAATATATTGTCTACTACCTTCACAATATCACGTGTAGTAGAAAATGTTTATAAGACGACCATTGCCTTGTCATCATGTGATCACGGCTCCTGTAAAGAAGTCGAAACGTCAGGATTAAATAAAGTGTCCGCAAATACCTATCCGTTAAAAAGTTTTTTTGTCAAAATTATGTCATCAAAATTACTGTAAAGCATTTTAGCAAAAATATTTTGTTTTGTTTTGGTAAGTCGCGTTTTCGGGATTTTGCTCCGTCAAAAATTTATTATGGAAAGTAGTTAATATTTTCTCCTTTAAAATTTGCATATTTTTATTACCGACTGGAGACGATTGGAGAATTCTAAGAAAATACGACTTCCATTTCTGTGGAAATAAAAATTTTGATATATACAGTTTGTCATCGAGGTAACATCGTTATAATGTATAGCTATAAAAATGCCTTTAAGGTTTCTTTTAAGGTTGCCTTTCTTACTAGGCAAACTTGTAAAAATTTGCAATATTTCATCCTATAAAAAGATTTAAACCAAAAAGTTGCCAGTTTAAATAAAATACTACCATTTTGGAAGATAAGTATTAAAGTTTGGATATTGTGGTAGTACATTATGCCGTGTCAGGCGACCACATTCTAAATAAGTGGTTTCCCTTTGTTGGATAAAACTTGGGCAAAACTTCGACGCTGAACAACTCCGAAGGAAATGTATGCCATGCAATCGTACGATTAGGGTGACCATGGGTTGTGCACATATTAATATCTTTAAACCTTGACAAAACTTTAAATAGGTGGCTTTATTTTTATAACTGTAGATCAAAATAAAATACAGAATAATATAGAAAGGTAACTTAAATAAAAAACTAATAGGATATTAATTGCAGATAAGATAATATTAAAATGCAAAAAATAAAAATCTTAAGTAAAAAGTTACCTTAAAACCTTAATTTTAGTTAATGGTACAACAAATGAATATTTACCACCAGATGCCTTACTCTAATGAGTGTAATGTGTATTAATTTTAATTAAAATTTTATTACTCAAAAGAAGGCGAAGTAAGACCAATGTTTTCAAATTGGATGAAAAAACCTATTATGAATTAAAACAATAGGTTTTAAAATTATAATACCCTACCTAATGCAAACACCAGTACCTTTCGAAAGTCAACATCTTAAGATGTTAGCAGACTTTTGTGTAACAAGCCAATAGGTATGTCAAATAATTTGCTATTCCTTCTCCTGTTATTTAAATCTATGGAAAGTTCAGCTAAAAGCTGATAATGATTTCTATAATAAAGATTATAAAAACCCCAAGTTCTTTTGAATGAAAATATAGACACCCTACAGGTAATAATAGGGCACGCACAATAGTCAGAGTTAAGTAATAAAATGCCAAGTTAAACACAAAAGCAAGATGGCTGCTAGTGACGTCACGTCACCCCACATGAACATAAACTGGATAGTTCAGAGCCCGGGAGTCGAATAAAATGTTGATCGCAATTCTTATTATCGTACCTCTACAAACAGCAGTTGGAAAAAATACCTACCCAAGTATTTTTTCTTTGTTGATATTTAAAATCATCATTGGGTATACTTCTTTCTTTTACCAAAATATAACTGTTTTATCAAGACTATTTAACTAAACTTGTAATTGTAAGTTGATTTTTTGTATGATTTCTACATATTTTAAAGGACGTTCAAAAATTTCTGTATAGTAATTATGGAATGATATTTTTTTATTTAGAATATCCGAACACAAATAACTTGCGTGAGTAAAGTAATTTGTTAACTGTTACTGGTAGAAAATTATTTTTTACTAGATAGTAATAAAATTATATAAAAAAAATATTTATTAACAGTAAACATGACACTTTTTTACGTTGTAATCTCTTTTGCTTTAAAAAGGGATTTTAAAGAAGTAATTCAAACAAAAAGTTACAACTAATTATAAACAATGAAAAACATGTTACAAATAATGTAAAATAGTTTGTTACGCTTTCACACTTTAATTACTGAACCAATTATTATGCAATTATGCATACACGTTGTCAGCAGTACGAGGAAGGGCGTGTACTATTTTTTATTTAAAAGTAATTTTCCCGAACAACAACAAAATCAAAGTTAGCACGATCGTATATATTTTAATAATTATTATTAAAATACGCATTGTGTTTATTCTTTACAAAAATATATATACTAGGTGGATGCAGTCGCTAAGCATAAAGCTTCGCTAGTACCATATGGTCGTTGGACCTTGGAGCGGAGCGTAATAATAAAAAAAATGTTTATTTATGTTTATAGTAAATTCTAAAGTTCCATAACAATGAAAACTTTTAAAAAGCGTGCTTTGTTTGGGAAATCCCATAGAACCAATGTTTTTTGATCACATTTTTTTTTATTTTTGTGAATTTCCTCCATCACGATCTAGTCCTAAACCTGTCGGTTCGATTCATTACCAAATACGGGCTAAGAACTCATAGAGTTATGGCGTCACAAACATTTTTGTACCTTTAATAATTAATTATCAGTTCTCAACATTTTCTTATTTGGTCGAAAAGCCGATCGTGTATGGGAAAGAGTGAAGTGTACCTTGAATTCGAAAAAATCATGAATGCTTCTGACTTTCGAAATAAAATATCCCTCCAGGCTAATATTATATCGATATAACTAGATGTTTCGTTTGTGGTCGAAAGACCTATAATCACATAGTCGTTTGGTATTTTCAAATCCAATCGGCGCCTTAAATTGCTGTTTCGTAGATTAGTGGTTAGCGTCGTCGGTTAACGTAGGTTATAGATTCGTTTGCCACAAAAAGAAAATTGTTTTTTATCATTCCTTTTTAAAGTTACCTGGTAAATGAGAGACGAGAGCGTTACGAAACGTGTGATCGGGCGAGGCGAACGGAAGTTGAGAAGGAGATATAAGTTAGTGGAGATAGAAAGAGGGAGAGGTATGTTTCGTGTATTTCGGGCTGCAAAGGTAGGAGAGAGAGGTGCGAGCTCACATTTTCTTTCTCTCTTTTTTTCATAGCTAGTTAGTTTCGTATATAAAAATACTAGACACAATCTACTTGGCTCACAAATAAATTCCTAGGCGGAAATTGAACCCTCATTGTGAGAGCATTGGACCCGACATCCAAAGGTTGCGGGTTTGATTCCCTCCTGAGAATTTACTTGTGAGGCGAATCGATTTATTCAAATTTTTGTTCATAATATAATTTGTCATATAAATAGCGTTTAAAAATGCAAAAAAATATATAAATCAGAATAGATATAGATGGACCTACAGAAGTTTTACCTCAGTCGTGTGGTCTAAAGCATACTTGTTTTTTTCACTTATTTTATTTTACTTAATGTCATATTTTACTTTATAATAATAATATTTCTTAAAATCACACCAATTAGCCTTGCCCAAAGTTAAGCACTGTAAGCCTTGTGTTACGAATACTAGGGTAACGGATAGACATACATATATCATACATAAATAAGTAATATTAATAGAAATTTATATAAATACCCATGACTCAGGCACAAATGTTCGTATTCATGACACAAACATCTGCCCCTTCTGCGACTCGAAACCAGGACCGTCGGTGCGAGAGGTAGGATCGCTATCGTTGCAACAAACGGTCGTCAAAGGTCGTTGCATCGGCAGTTGCAACATATTAACTAAAAAGGTGGTAAAATAATCTAAATTAATCATCAATTTTTTCCCCTTTGTCATCTTATCCTATCCCACGGGTATACAAACAGGAATTATATTCCTGTTTCTTCAGCTCTTCATGTAAAAAGCCAGTGCTGGTGGACGGATGTGTCAAGGCAGAGGTAGCTTTACTGGTATAGCACAAGAGAGCGAAGAATATGGGTTCGAGTCCCGTTTGACATCTGATACAAGTCTTTATGCAGTTTACTCCTTAAGAATTGATTTTCATATAAGGCGTCTGGTATTTCAAAATATGAAGAGTAAAATTCAGTGATCTAATGACAGCGTTACGTTTTTGTGTGCAACCTATCTTGCGCTCCTTTCACTTTTAATTTGAAGTTTTGTTTTATTATTTTCTGTGCCTGTTCAAAGACAATCGTCCTTAAGGAGTACTGATTGGAGCTGATACACAGCCTTTTTTGTTATAATTTCTTTAATAATTGTATTAATTGGAGCGGATCTCCCATGGATCAGCTTCAATGATGCAATGTCTGTTACGCCATAACTGCCCGATAACCGATAATAATATTTTTTGTGTGGAATCGAATCAACACATTTAGGACCAGATTGTGACGGAGCCCGAATTTTGAAATTCACAAAAATATAAAATATGACCACAAAACATTGGCTCTATGGGATTTCCCATTGAAACAAAAAGCGCACGCTTCTTTAAAGTTATCTTTCTAAAGAAATTTTAAAATTTACTAAATATTTTTGAAAGAGCTTAACGAAATCACATAAGAAATAAATTCAAACCAATTAATAAAAAGTACAACGTAGTTCCAAACAGATTTATGTCCGTTCAACTGTGTATTCTATGAGGTATAGTTTCTGAGGAAAGTTGGCTACAATGGAAGTAATGGTCCGAGCAATTCCCGACATCCTGGCTGATATACGTCGATGGAAAGCAGTTATCCTGATTTACTGGGCGGCGTGGAGGCTGATTTAGGGTACTTTAGAAGAGGAAGCGTCAAAATATTCGGGTTACAACAAATTTTGTGGGAATCTAAATCTTTGTTTTTTTAAAAGAAAAATATTAGAAATCGAATCTGCTCACAAGCAAATTCTCAGGCGCGAATCACAAAGAGACATCCAAAGGTTGTGGGTTCGTTTCTCGCATGAGAATTTATAAGTATTGTATTAAAACTATTTATGATAGATATGAGAGAGTAAAGAAAAATTCAAAAAATTACAGAAGAGCAATAAAACTTTTTTAATAATTTTATAAATTGTATACGCATACAATGATAAAAAATCATATTTTTTGTCACTGAAAGGTGGAATAAATATATATTTTTTTTTTACTAGTATGGTACTTTTTACTCTATGTACAAATCTGTTTTTTTTTTAATAATGTCTGTTAAATATTCTGACAGCCTTTTTTTAAAATAAATTGAATTCGATTAGTTTAAGTAATTAAGTTTGTCAAAGATGGCAACGCATCTAATGAAAAATGTTTCTGTTAATTATTGATCACGAATTGTCAGTTTACTCTATATGAGAATATTTCTTACACTCACACCAATTAGCCTAGCACAAAGTAAGCACTATAAGGCTTGGGTTATGGATACTAGGGTAACCGATAGACATACACATATGATACAAAGGTATGTAATATTTATAGAAATATGTATAAACATCCACGACTCAAGTGCAAATGTCCGTATTCATCATACAGACATCTGCCTCTTCCGGAATTCGAACTCAGGGCCGTCGGTGCGAAAGGCGGACCAAACCGTCTACCGTTGCACCAAACGGTCGTCAAATAATTATGTTCTACTTGAAATATGTATTTATTTATTTATTTGTAGTGACTTTAAGCAGTAGGGATCCATAAAAAATCTAGACCGACTCAAATGTTACAAACAAATACCCTCCTTTGCGTCGCGCATTCGGGTAAAAAGGTTCATTTTATGAGTAACGATAACACCGTATCGGAGCTGTCAAAATAAATTACCTCATGCAATTGTTTAGGACAACACGTTAAAAACTGCTTTTACAAACGAAAAAAGGGCGTATCTCATTCCGATAAGGTCTGACTTAACTTAAGATTTTTTTTAGATAAGTCTACCGTGTTATCGAAGCGTTAATAAAGTTGAATAGACCCTTTTGGTCATTATAAAAAAAAATAAAGAAAAAATCACAAAAAAGTAAAAAAACACGTCTATATTCATACAGAAATTAATTTGTGGTAAAAAAGTCTCCATAAACGGTATTTGAATTCGAGACTGTAAGATTACCTAGAATTTTAACATCCTTGGAGAGTTTCATTAAAAGTATATTACTTTCTTTGTTTTGACAAATTTCCTTTTTTTTTTTACCCATTTAAATATTTTTAACAGTATTCCGAAAACCAAAAGAGACCGATTTCACTATTTAATTGGTGTTTTACATGAAATGTGAGGTCGAAATGTGAAAATGGACTGAAAATTAGGCGCAAAATGAAAACAAAATACATTATTATAGCTCTTCTATCTTAATTAATTGTTAGATAGATAACTTTAAAAATATCACTTTCAATGTTGAAGGTAGTGGATTCAATCTCCACAAAAGGGTTCGGAGAAAAGAGTAAAATTTTCTCCTCAGGTGGGATTTAAACTCAAGACTTTCTTGTAATTCAAGACAGAACCAGTTAATTAAAAGCACAATTGATTTAATTTTTTTTTTAATATACTCTGTTCTCTTTATTTAATTTAATAAAAAATGTATCCCTTTTAATATGGAATTAATGAAAAATTATTTCCTTAAAGATATTATTTGAAAAACTGTAAAAAGATTCTTCCTTATTATCGTAAAGAGAAAAATATTGTTAAAATATTTTGTGCTTACTCTACCTAAAATAGTAGTTCGGGTCAATCTGTCAGCCGTTCACTTACACTGACCTAGAGACCTAGACTCTACTTCTCTACTCTATGGTAACCTATGTTTAGAGAATCAGAAAAAAAAATATTTTCTGTGCTATTTGTAATTTCGACTATGATTAATTAAACCATGACAGTTAATAGCATTTAATAGATATTAAAATTATGCTATTTTTTAAATCTTTCAATTTACCCACTGAATCACCTTTTTTCCATTTTAAATCATTACTTTTAAAATGCTTCTATTCTATTAATATTATTCTTAATATTATCCTTACTAGCTGACCCGGCCATGCGTTGCTATGGTAACGTTAATTGTTTATAAAAACTGTTATTCTTAGGCTTATGGTAAATATGGTAACTATATATGGTAACAAACACACAAAGTATGGTCATACTATAATGTACTGATTAAACCAACTCTTCACACTGGTTGTGTGAATTATATGAGCATTTGTATCTAAGTCATAGGTATTTACATTTATATTAAGGGATGCTTAGTAAGGTGAAGGAACCAAATAGCAGAAGATTTAAGGAAGCAAATAGAAGAAGTCCTGAACAAAGACTTGGTTAAAAGCACCTTTAACCAACGAGCTTGTGTGAAAGGTCTGATTACTTAATTCAAATGCACTAAAAATAAGTTTTCCATCATTTTTATCTACCACCCATTCAGTACGTCTTTTAACTGACAAGAAGAATAGGCGCAAGACACTCGTCAGCTTTAACAAAAGTAACGACATTTATAATATTATACACCGTCACCATACATAATCTACAACAAAACAATAATATTCTGTTATCACTTATTTGCACTAAGGCTTACCAGTGTCTTGCTGGTTTATTGTAACACTAGCTCTCCGCCCGCGGCTTCGCCCGCGTGGAATTCGGTTATATTGCGGTATAAAGCACAACTTATAAGAAAACTTCTTATTCCCACGGAAAAATCTAAGAAGCGCGATGTAACGCTGGATACAAAATTCATATAATTCATTCCACTTCTTACGTATCTTAAAAAAACACTTCGTTAGCACGTTTTAAAAAACACCCAGCGCCATCTTTCGCATACCTCTAGAACTAAATATCGTAAGCTATCATTCCACTTCTTACGTATTTTAAAAACACATCGTTACCATGTTTTAAAAAACACCCAGCGCCATCTATCGCATACCTCAAGAACTAAATAGCGTAAGCTATCATTCCACTTCTTATGTATTTAAAAAAACACATCGTTACCATGTTTTAAAAAACACCCAGCGCCATCTATAGCATACCTCAAGAACTAAATAACGTAACTTATACTTATACCAATTAGTAATTCGTTGACTTTAGTGATTTTAGGATAAGTAGATGTAATAAAAACAATTTAGACGATAAAACAAATTGTACGTCATCCCTCGAGAATTCCCCATTTTCTAGGATTCATTTTCGTATCATTTAGCTTCAAAATTTACATGTTCATATTCGTTTGCAACATATAAGTAGATGTAAAAAAAACAGTTTAGACGATAAAACAAATTGTACGTCATCCTTCGGGAATTCCTCATTTTCGGGGATTCATTATCGTATCATTTTGCTTCTAAATTTACATGTTTATATTCGTTTGCAATATTTTACCTTGTTTTAAACGACACACAGCGCCATCTACAATCCATCCATTAAGCAAACAATATTTTTGTTTTTCCTCGGGAATATCAATTTTTTCCAGGATAAAAAGTACCCTATTATTTAATCCGGACTTTTATCTTTACGTCTGCAAAATTTCAAAGCAATCGGTTCAGTAGTTACGGCGTGAAAGCGGAACAAACAAACAAACAAACAAACAAACTCACTTTCCGATTTATAATATTAGTAAGGATTTAAGCCTTTTACATTTCAATTTATTATATTTTGACATGATTTTGATATTCTTTAGTTCATTTTTTTTATTTGTTATTTGTTAATTATTTATTTCTAGTTCACATTTAATTTTTTTTGTGACTAATGCTTTTCAACCCATTAATTGACCATATTGTTACTGTTTATATTAATTAAGTCATTCCTTTAATTATTTTTTTTTGTGACTTGCATGTGTGTTGGAGAGATCTGTCAACTTGCATTGTTTTTGATTAATAAATAATAATAATAATAATCACAATAATAGTAGTATTATTGTTTCATTACATCATTGATTACAACCAAGTTAACAAGTTTATCTACTCTGATACTATAATACAAAGATTCTAAAACTGAAAACAAAATGCTTATGACAAACATTACGTACAGGCCAAAAATAATTAAAAAAAAAGTTTAATTACGATACAGGTCTTGTATGGACAACTGTATCATAATATAACTTTTTAATCATAACGATACACCTATACAACCTCCAGCTGGACCAAGGAGGTTGAACCTCTACTTTAAAAAGGTTTCAATGAACGAGTCCGCGACGACGCAACACGCATGCGCAATCGATGTTTGCACCTTGGCGCCAACATTTGACATTTAAATAAATTTGTTGTTATATTCAGCGTTTTATTTGCAATATTATTTTACGTATTATAGTATGAGAGTAGATAAAGTAGTGTATGACACTGTACATAACTTGGTCTTATAACACTCGTGTGATACTATAAAAAAACTCGCCTACGGCTCGTTTTTTTAAAACACACTCATGTTATAAGAACCCTTATTATGCAACAGTATCATAAACTACTAATCTGTTTTAAGTTAGTATCCTTAAACATTTCATAGATTTGAAGAAGCGAGAAATGTATATTAAAATTGTAGAAAGTGGAAATCAACGACCTCTGCCTACTTCTACGAAAAAATGGCGTAGCGTATGTATGTATTTACTTATAAATTTCTTGGAAAACTATCTTCCTTTTGAACTTCGGAAGATTCGAAATATTACACGTGTATCAGCTGTGTGTATCTTAATGTCCTTTGGCAATTTACTAATATTCCTTTTCATGTCACGTTATCGAACAATTTTCACCGTAAATGAGACTCTTTTAACGTAATATGAGATTGTATATCTTTATGCTCAACATATAAATATCTCTTCGCTTTTATACCAACGGGAAAACACATTTTTTTATAGGAATCGACGTAGCAAGGTAAACACAATTTAGTGAAAGCAATTTCCAAGCATTAAGCCTCCCCTATACCCTCTTAGACAATTCACTCGATTGAATTGATCTCTGCTTCGGTGAAAATCGGTAAACATGTTTACGATCTTGTTTACTGGCATTGAATACCGATTTATTCATTACCTCATTCGGCAGGCATTAGATAAGGATTTGATAAAACGATTTCTCTGGAAGTAAACAAAAATATACAAAATAATATTCAAAAAGGGAAAATCTACATTGTAACCTTCATGTACACTAAATATTTAGTTTGAAGCAATTACTAAATTTATTTTTTGGACTTAAGGGTATCAGAGAGTTCGAATACCCATTCCTGAGAGCAGAGTTAGTGTTCTGTAATGTCAGGCTTTTTTTAAATTTTGAATGGGTTCGCTTTTGATCCCAATCAAGCCCGGGGACCAAGACAGGATCCACGATGGCACGAGCTAACCCAGAAGGTGCCTATTCACCCTGGCCTTTGAAAATGGACCGGTAATAAGTCAAAATGTTTATGGCAATCATATGGTTACAATAGGTGATGTGCAACTCATCCACTAAATGAAGCACAAAAAGCAATCAAACAATAGTAACGATATTTGGTAACGATACACACCTGTTTACTGTTTGACTGCTGAAACAAGACTAACATGAACATGAAAAATTGGTATGCTTGTGTATCTGTTTAACTAAAGTATTCATGACCGGTCACGACAAATAAATTTTGGACAATTAACATAAATTATTTAGTTTTACACTGAGTATATTTAGCAGAATAAGTATTAAAAACATAATTGACTTTGTAACGACTGTTTATAATGATACAAACAAATACACAAGGAATCGAACCCGCAATCTTTAGCTCATATCTCTCGATCTCAATATATCTATGAAAATATAATGTGTGTATGAAAATACTAAGACACTTTTATAAAAAAGAGCGATGTTCATACAAATGACGACCGTTTGGTGCAACGGTAGAGATCCTGCCTTTCACACCGATGGACCTGGGTTCGACTTCCGGAAAGGGCAGATGTTTGTATGGTGACTACGAGCATTTGTGCCTAAGTCATGGGTATTTACATGAATAAAAAAGTACCAACAGTGACACCTAAACTCTGAGACCAGTGACTTTACTCTGAGTTACTTTGCTTTAAAGCTACACTGAAGTGTTTCGCTTTTAAGTGCGGGTAACCTTTTCGCACCGATGGTCCTGGGTTCGAGTGCCGGAAGGGGTCAATGTTTGTATTGTGAATATGAGCATTTTTATGCAATGATTCACATGCTGAGGAACAAATACTATTATTTGCCTGTCTTTGTTCATACTAACAATAGGATTAAGATTCATTTTTATCACTAATCAATGAGACATTATTATACAAATAAATGATTTTATTGATATTATTATTATAAATTGATAAAATAAATGTGTCAACCTAATCCAAAAAATCTTATCTATTTTAATTATTATTGGCGGTCCTGGGTTCGAGTTCCGGAATGGGCAGATGTTTGTATGATAATATGATAAAATGTTTATATACATATCTATGTGTGTCTACCCGGTACGCTCGTAATAATAACACAAGTCTTACAGTGCTTACTTTGAGCTAGGCTAATTGGTGTGACTGTTAATAATAATACTATTAAATAAAAAAATCATCTTTAAAATATAATTTTTTTTCTTTAATGTTGTTAGTTAGTTATCGATTAATCATCTTTAATAGCTAAAAATAAATGCATTCCTATGCACCTACAGTTTTTTTTTACTTTTGTTAATGTTCAGCTAAGATATATTTATTTTATACTATCATCAACACGTCAACTTATCTCGTGAATAATCTTAAGAGTGTCAACAAGTATTTCACTTTCCGATGTCATTTTTTTATCGCCAAAAAATTATTTTATACAACATTACAAGATTACTGAACTGTATCATTTATTTTGTTAAATAAGGGCCATTGTTCGCCACGAGACCGCGCTCCCCTGACTACACCCTCTCACTTCTCATAACTGGTGGTGCCATTAGCAGCCGCCGAGACCTGCCAGACCAGGTCACGGCTTCACCCACTTGCGCGAACCAGTGCCGTCTAAGCCCGCGCCTCAGCCGAAACGCGAACCAACTTCAACCTTTGCCAAGACTGCGGTATGTGTTCAACCGTCACCTGGCCCGAGGCTTCTTCATCGCTGCGACCCAAAAGGTCGGCCACCATCTAAAGTCCCCATCGACAGTGGAGAAGGCTTTGCCAAAAGCTGTCACCGTCCAAACCGCAGATCAACATCGTCACCGCCTTGGCTAACCAACGGCTCGCCCGTAGCTACGCCGTGCCGACCAGCTCAGGTAGCAAGGCCATACACTTCTCTTGAGCCGCCGGAACTCAGACCTCATATACGTCTGAGACGTCTTAGCAACCATGACCGCGTTTAAATCGCGCTCGTCGCCGCCCTTTTACTAGGCCAGCCAGCCAGCAAGAGCCTCTCACCCATCGTGGTTGAAGCTCTGCTCAGCTGGCACATACACTCTTAGCTGCTACTTAGCAACCTATACCACGCGCCGAACGCGCGGTCTTATAGTAAGGGCATCCGTTTCCTCCCAAAGTCTGAGGAGGAATACCGGGTAGTCCTCGAATACCTGACGGAGGCTGCCGCAGCTGACCCGAGTGTATAGTGGCTCACTTATACGCCTCCCGACGAGCTGCCCACCAAGGTGGCCCTAAGGGACCTGGGCTTCAACGCCTCCTAAGTCCTGGGCATCCAGGCCAAGCGTGACCGACGCGGATGTTTGTTCTTCTCGAACTACTTCTTCGACTCTTCGCTATCGACGAGCTGCTACGAGAGCGACGACAGAGTCCTAGTGGGAATCTTCATTTCTCGAGATAAGATTTTTTGCTTCCTACTGGGGTTTCGACGAAATCTGGCTTTAAGAGCATTAACAGCCTTCGTAGTTCTAACAGCACGCGGCCGCTCTGATCTTTTATGGTCTTCGACAGAGGAAGTGTTGTTGAATCTGTTAATTGTACGATATACAAATATAAGGCTTATATAAGGCTTATTACCAAGCTGGAATATGACTGACGGCTCTATACCCACTTTGTGCAAGGCTGTCACTGCAATCCTTTTTTTCTTTAACACCCCATTCCATGCTGAAATTTGATAGGGAACACGAAAAAATATGTGTGATGGTGCAAAATCGGAATAAATTTTGAAAATAGTAAACGTGTTCGAAATTAAAAATAATTAAAAAGTTGAAAAAAAGAAAAGGTTTTATGTTTGAGTAAAGTGCAATAATAATACTTACATTCACACCAATTAGCCTAGCCCAAAGTAAGCACTGTAAGGCTTGTGTTATGGATACTCGGGTAAAGGTTAGACACATATATAATACATACATATATAATTTTAGTAGAAATATATATAAATACCCATGCTCGCATTCATCACACAAACATTTGAGTAGTTATTAAATAAGTCTGAATTGGAATTGAATACAAATGAAAAAGATATATCATTTTTCAACATCACAAATCCTATTTCGAGGATCAGAAAAGAGATGTTGTTAAGTACATAAAAACTTACATCTGCTTTGTAATAAACTATTTTAAATAGCATCAGAGTGTCAAAGTAATTGTCACTCATTTTTAAAATTTCCCCTCCTCGCTTGGTTTACATCAAACTTTTAAAACGTTGATTCTGCTTTTAAAAATACCATTTTTTTTCACATGGCAGTGTAATGGGATGCAAAAAAAACATGCGCATATTAAATTCCCAACCGGAACATAAAGTAGCGCCAACAAAAACACGGGGCCCCGTTGACCAACAATTTGGAGTTTAAAATGCACTAATTCGGACCCTTTCAAAGGATAAGGGAAGGGTCAGTTGTGTGTGGAACAAAAGGCTATTAGCTTGAATTACTTTGCCTTTGTGCCCCTTTGGCTATGGGCTCAAAATAAGAGCTCATTAATATTTCAACTATTTTATTTATTTGAGCACCTTTTTTTGGAAATTTAATGGCGGTTTTACATTTTTTAAAAGCTGCTGTTTTATATTTTAATAAAAACCACTTTTACTCGCGGTTTAATGTTGTTTTTTTAATCCTGACGTTTCGACTCCTTTACAGGAGCCGTGATCATAGGATGACTAAGGCAATGGTTGACATACATGTGCTACCTTATAATATTTTAATTGGGGGCGGTCCTAACTGTATAAATGGAAATTAAAAATTATATTAAAGTAAATCGTTAAAAATAATTAATAAAAATGTATAACAGCCTAATAAGAAAAGAAACTAAATAAATATTACTATTCTTTACTGTTAATATTACTGAAACTTACAATTAAAAAAACTTTTTTAATAAATAAGTTTCATGAATTAAAAAATAACATTTAATATAAAAAGATGATTTAACTAACTATAAGCAGCAACTGTGATTTAGATACATATTTATATAAAGAATAATAATATTTTTTACACTCACACCAATTAACGTAGCCCAAAGTAAACACTGTAAGGTTTGTGTTATGGATACCAGGGTAACGGATAGACAAACATATATGATGATATTATTATTATTATCTAACTTGCTCCTATTTTTCTCGATTCTAATCTGTAAGCTTTCATGTATTTTTATAAAATTATTAAATATGAAAAGCTGTAGCTAAGAACACTCCCGACTAATTCACCTTTCAACAAAAAAAAACTAAATCGTTTCATCCGATCGGGAGCCCCAGACAGACACACATACAGACAGACACGTCAAACGTATAACATCCCGTCGTTTCTGCGTCGCGGGTTAAAAATGAGCAATGTCATAGATTAAATAACCGTATAAATTAATTTCCTACTGATATACGTACACTGGGATCTTTTTGTGTGAGAATAGTGTCCTTTTAGATATTTCATATTAATAGAAATATTTATAAATTGACTCAGGTATTAAATGCTCATGTTCATTACAGTAACATCTGCCTCTTCGGGAACTCGAACCCAGGACCGTAGGTGCGTAAGGCAGGATCGCTGCCATTGCACCAAACGGTAAATGCAATATATTATAATTGGTAGTTTTTATAATTGTCCATATATATAAATACTCATTTATTTAGCTACTTTGTAGTTTTGTCTTTAAACGAAAGATGTGTTGGTTCGATTGCCATTTGAGGACATTTTTTCGATATATTTTTTTTATAAAATTAAAATCTTATTATAAAATGAGCGTGATAATATATATAACGTATTTACTTAAACCTTTTGTTCTCTATATTCTAATTTTAGATAGTATGACCTACATTTTGTCCCGTATCGATATCAAAGGATTATGTATGTGAAGCTTTATTATATCACTAATATCGATAACCGCTATATCTTATCGTTGCGCTAAATTTTCCACTTAATATATCAAATTTAAATACATAAATATTACACACAAGCACATACATTATTCCGAACTAAAGTAGCTAAAGCGCTTGTGTTACGGAATTCAAAGACAATGACGTTACCACAACACCCAGATGCCAGACAATATAGTTAAGTTTTTTTGAATCTCGATCTTGATCCTAATCAAACCCGAGGGCCACGATCCCCGATGGAACGAGCTAATCCAGAAAGCGCCTATTTACCCTGGATTTAAAAACTAACGAGTTATAACTACTCAGAAATATAGACGCCAGGATGAGGTCGCTTTCAATATTGATTCAGCCAGGGATCGAACCTGGGACCTAGGGTGGCATTATCATGGAAACCGATATGCTAGCACCTCTAACATACAGGTTACTGAAAATAGCAAATATGAGTAACGTGTAATGTAATATTACACAATATTAAATGTAGAGAGGACGGACGAAAGAAGAATAAGAAGACAGATATATGAGGCTAATGTGTATAGGCTAGTCGGTATGTAGACCAAGGCGATCTTTTAGGGACCAAATAGAGGTGTCCAGAAAAAGACCAGGTCAAGAGTACCCTCACTCGATGAGCTTGTATGAAAAGGCTGATAAGAATTGTAGAATCGAGAGATGTATGTCAGGGTCGTGGGAAGTGGAAATCTGTGATCTACAACCCATGACTTGGGTAGAAATGCTCGTATTCATGACAAACATCTGCTTCTTCCGGGACTTGAACCCAGGACCTTCGGTGCGAAAGGCAGGATCGCTACCGTTGCCCTAAATGTCATTATGTAAAAACAACATATCAATGTTAAAAGTTAAGATGTATTTATAAAAAAAAATGAAATGAAATAAAAATAATTTTATTCAATTGCACTTTGCACAAAATAAGTTGTTTTCAATCGTCTAACACTTTACCTACCAAACCAACCCATTCAGGACGTATTTTAACTGACAAGAAGAATGGCACAAGAAACTCGTCAGCTTTTACAGAAGTATATTTACAATATTATCGTCACCATACATCCTTACTAATATTATAAATGTGTATGTAAGTTTGTTTGTTTTGCTTTCATGCAAAATCCACTAAACCAATCATCATGAAACTTCTAACATGTATTTTTGGAGATATTAGTAGTAACATAGGATACCTTTTATTGAAAAAAAAAATGGCGGGCGAAGCCTGTAATCTATAAAAAAGAAACAAAATTATTCTGTTATCACGATAATAGTAGTGTTATGGTTTCATTACATCTGTAGTATGTTTTAATAAGAATATATTTATGTGAGGCCAGTATAGTTTATTTATGATACCACGATATTCTTTGGAGATAGCAATGTTATGCTGACTACTTAAGTACTCTAATAACTATATAACACATATCACGCCCGCCAAAGATTTGTCTCTCAAGCCCCTCAAGAATTAGACATAGCAGTATTTTCATCCTAGCTAGTGATGTGCAGGGTAAAAATAATATTATTATAATGTTATCGATGAAAATAAAAAGATGAGTAATTTCGTAAATGTAACAACATTTACGAAATTATTTATAACAATATAATTTATAACAATAAATTTTGTATTTTTTGAATTTCTAATCTTTATATTTGAAGTTTAGTTCGTGTTTCTTTCTTTTTAGTTTTATTTTCGATTAAAATTTTGTCAAAAATCAAATATTTAAGCAGCCAAAAAAAATTTCTTTGCATTTAGAAATAAGAACTTTTGGATTTTGGTATCAAAGTTTGCTTTTTATATTGTTCAAAATAAAATAAAAATCCAATAGACATTTAAAGCATTGTTATGTATTATATATATTACGCAGATTTAAACATAAACACTTTTTTATTTGCATTATTATCATACGTTTTTCCGAGCAGGTGTAGTATAATGTATTTTTAAATATCATATTTAATATCATATATCAATTTTAAACGGATGATTGATAATTCTTAATTAATAACACAAAGTAAAGATAAATTTTCGCTTTACAAATTGATATAAATAGAGTTTGATCATTTTGAAACTTCATGTTTGATTTAAAAAAAAAATATATTTATTTATTTATAAAACCAACAGCTTACATAACTCGTATAGATACAAAAGGTACTTATCAATAGTAGGCTAATAATAAAGTTATGAATGAAGTAAAAATTATTACAACGTACGAAGTTATAATGAAAAAAGAATGCCAGAAAAAAAATATATATGTAACTCTTATTTTGTAACTACCAGCGACCCGAGGACATATCTAAACCTTTTTTTATAAAAAACTGCGTGGTATATTTAATCAATATTTCCCTCAATATCCATAAAAAAATCCATTGATTCCTCAGTCGTTCCTCAATAGATTAGGAGGGTATGATAGATTGATGCTTTTTGGCTGTACCATCATGCATTTTGTTCTTTAATACGGACAGATGATAACTTACCTACATTATTAATTGTCCTGGCATAAACAGCATCTTCTCCCATCAATAATTCATCGTAAATAATCGTTAGAATTTTTAGATTACCTCGTATTTATAAAAGAAATGTCCTAAATATTACTGTGACCATTAATTCTCCTTCTACCCGATTGAGCAAATAATGATTTCTGCAGATAATATGAACATACCCATTTACATTATTTTGTTGTTATATCAATGTTAGACAGCAAAAATATCACATTGCCGAACTTTAATGCTTCTATGTCGAAATATATTGTCTTTGTCGCCTTATTTTCGATGTTTTAGTAGAATATTTAGGTAAGTTTTCATTCGACCATTAAATAAGTATTTGAAAAGGCAACTATGCTTAAAGACAAATTTTCTAGTAAAAAATATTTTGTTTCAAATTTCTATCAGTTAAATCTAGCAGTGCTTTCGTACCTAATAGTAGCAGTCCACATTTTTTTTTTTAATATTTAAGAACGTAAATAAAAAAATGCTAAATACATCAAAAATATCAAACTATCGACATTTTAGCACGGTTTCACTTGCTGTGGTCACAAAATCACTATTCTGTTGACTTGAAACCACGTCGAAATTAATGTACTGCTCACACATTGATAATTCCACAATTATTTTGCGCTATCGATATTGTGACTAACCCATCTCTACCGAAAACTATTGATTACTCAGCACATTAGCGAGTCCTTGAATGTCACATCACAATCGGCTTAGTCCGGGGTTCCGATCCCGGGGGAGGCTCTAATACGCCAGCTCCTTACTTTGCTTATGTAAATTATATTGTTTCTTACAAAGATTTACGTTGGAGACTTAAATAATTAAGATTCTATAAGTATAAACAAATGGTACAACGGTAGAGAGCCTGGCACCTACGTTTCGAGGTTCGAGTCCTAGAAGGGGCAGTTGTTTTTGTGATGAATACGAGCATTAGTACCTGAGTCATGGCTATTTATATATCCATATATATATAAACAGTATCTGACCACCATGGACTCCGAAACCACTCAACCAATTTTGATTTATTTTTTTTAATTTGGCTGGATTTATTGCAACTTAGGACATAGTATAAGTTTCTTTTTAATTTATAACACAGCAACTCGTGGCCGGGTCATCTCGTATTTCTATAAATATTACATAACTCTATATCATATACTAGCTGACCCAGCCACGCATTGCCGTGGAACAGTAATTTTATTTTTCTAAAATAAAAGAGTGTTTCTTAAATAAAAGTAGCCTAAGTTACTTCTTATTACATCAGCTACCTGCCAATAAAAGTCTCGTCAAAATCGGTCCAGCCATTTCAGAGATTACCCGGAACAAACAGACAGACAGACAGACAAAAATTGTAAAAAATGTTACTTTGGTGTATGTACCGTATATATATTCATATGCCTGTAGTAAAAAACGGTTATTTCAACATTACAAACAGACACTTCAATTTTATTTATATGTATAGATGTAAGTGTATCCGTTAATATAGTATCCATAATACAAGCCTTAAAGTACTTATTTAAGGCTCGGCTAATTGGTGTTTATGTAAGAGATATTATTACTTATAATGATCGTATACTGGATATAACAGATATACATAAATAAGCTTTTTAGTAGATACTCAAGCACGTACCTTTTAATTTGAAGAATTCTTGAGAAAGTGATTAGATCCTTTCGTGGAAACTCTTCTATAGTCGATTAAGAAGAAAAGATTTAAAATTAGACATAAAGCCAGAATTAAATTGAAGTGAAGCCAGTTGATGAATTGATAGAGCGAAATAACGTAGCGTAGGAAGTACGGAATAATTTATTTATTGAGACAACACTGGCTTTATTTATGTATTATTCTTATCTGTTCATAACTATCCATACGACCGTTTTGAGCATGAGTAATCCTGCCTTTCGCACCGACGATCCTGGGTTCGAATCCCGGAAAGGGCAGATGTTTTTGTCATGAATACGAACATTTTTTCCTGAATCATGGGTGTTAATATATATTTCTATGAATATTACATATCTATTTATCATATAATATATTATGTATGTTTATCTGGTACCCTAGTTTATAAAGAGAAGCCTTATAGTGCTTACTTTGGGATAGGCTTATTGGTGTAATTGTAACAAATAAAATAATGAAATAATCGTCAAAGTTTATTATCAGCGTTTAAATAAAAACACTTTTGTTTCAGCCTTGGTCCATAATAGTAAAATTACATTATATGATTTAAAAATACTTTAAAAATGAAGATGATTTATAAAAAAAATCATTCAAAAAATAAACACAAAAGTAAATAAAATATGAAGCAACTATGTTAGTAAATTTATATATGAAAAAACCCTGTCACAATGTTTGACCGTGATCAACTCCGAAACCACTCAACAGATTTTGATGTTTTTTTTTATTTTTCTGATTTTTTTCCCACTTAAGATATAGGATTGACTTCATTTTAATTTATAACACAGCAACGCGTGGCCGGGTCAGCTGGTAAATAATGAAACAGATAGATAATTTCTCATAGAAGTTTATAAGACCGGTGTTCTAACACACATATTCATTCTTTTACATTATTTTACATTCTACATACTACGAGTATGTGTCCACCATCTTGTAGGCTCTAGATAACACCAGTTTTACATCTGAAGGGAGGATAAACAATGCGCTTGCATCACCAAGAGCTGACAAGTTCACTCGAAATTTTGTTATGGCATTTTAGACTTTGTGTTCTAAAATTTAACGGTGTTTATTTGTGTAGTGCCGTGAGGTAGGTAGTGTTTTTAATCACTCGGCTGGCCCCAGGCTCCTGGCTGTCATCTCGTTTGCCCCCGCGTTCTAACAGCTTGGAGATGGTTCGTTCAGTTATGAGCCGACACAGATGTGCCGTCTTTTTGTTTGACATTTTCGTTATTATATTAATTTTAACATTTTCAAAATTAATAAGCTGTAACTATTGAAATGTTAATTTATTATTTTTTGATTATACGAGGAGTTCCGGAACAAAAGCCGATAAATCCACTTTATGCCCGATTTTTTCTGTTTTTTTTTTCTCTGTTAATCCTCGTACTCATGCATTACTTACATCACTCAGCTCGCAGCAGATTCATTCTTTTAAAAAAAATCATTCTTTTGTATTTCCTGTAAAAATACTAAAAGTCGATTTATCTGCTTTTGTTCCGGAGCTCCTCATATAATAATAATAATATTTCTTCCATTTACACAAATTAGCCTAGCCCAAAGTAAGCACTATAAGGCTTATGCTATAGGTAGTAGGGTATCGGAAAGATATACATATTAGCTGCAATGCCCGTATTCATCACACAAACATCTACTCCTTCCGGGACTTGAAACCATGACCGCTGGTGTGATAGGCAGGATCGCTACCGTTGCACCAAACGATCGTAAATACCTTTTTAACATTCTGAATCCGAGTTAAGTAACTAAAGCACTTGTGTTATTGAATCCAGAAACAATGATGGTATTACAACACCCAGACACATGCAGATAGGTTCGTATTCCACATTGCCCCAGCCATTAGTCGAAATCGGGACTTCGTAGTGGCTTTAACATGAAAACTCGTCAATGGACGCCATCAAACTAATATCCATTTATCCATGGTACCATGTTCTGGTTCATTTATTCATTCAACAAACAACATTTTATTTATTTACGTGGTCAATTACAAATTCCAAAAAAATTGTCGACCCAGTATATAATATTTTATTACGTTTTGGTTGTATTCAAATATGTATATGAAACTGTGTGTGTAAATGTGTATATGAACGTCCCTGCCGACATGTTATTATTTTTATTTCAGAATTTATTTATTGATATCTAACAAAAAGGTAACTTGTAAAAAATCATCTTATCTTAATTAGGATTTAGCAAGGAAACAACATAGAAAGTAAATTGATTAATTTTGTATTTATTCTATGTTTTTGCATTCCAAATACGCCATATTTTAAATACGCCTGTGATAAATAAACACTCTTTTTTAATATCCTACCTGAGATATTAAAAATCTAATACGATTAATATTCTTAACAATTTTCATCGGACAACCAGACTTAAAAATAAGCACCTCCAGTATATGGTTGATTTGATATACCAAAGAGTCGCACTCAGTGTTTTGGTTCTAACTTTGTGATCCGTAGCGCTAAAGAGTAGAACTCTTTGCCTGAGTCTGTGTTTCCTGATAAATAAAATTTAGGGGTCTTCAAGTCACGAGTAAATAGGTATTTTTTAGGCAAGCGCGTCACATCCTAGATCGCATCGTCGCTCGCGAGAAAGTTGTCAAGCGCTTACCTATTTACATAAAAAATATAGCTTTTCATCTAAGATAATAAAAATACGTTTTTCGTGGATAAAAATTAAAAGAATTTAATATAGGTATTATAAAAGAGCTCGTAGTGGAATAAACCAACTCGCGTAGTAACAGGCCCCTCTCTCTCGCCCCACAATGAATTCAACAATCCTTTTACTACACAACATCAAACGATGTTGACTCTTATACCCAAATAACACGTTCCAATTTCCCTTGAACGTTTGTAACAATTTTCTATCGCGAAATTGTGTTGCTGCATCGTTCACATAAAGTCGATATTCGCTTGAAGGTTGAAGTGCATTTGATATCAATGTCAAGGTAACGTACGATCGATATTAACGCTTTCCACATAAGCATAAAGTTGAATTTCCTAATACACAAGTATATCCATGTAGGTAACCGTTTGAAGGTCTAAAAGATGCAGAAAAAAGTTGATTTATATTAGTTACTGTGGTAAAAAAAGTTGGATAAGTGTATGCTCATGTTACTATTTTTGGTAAACATGTGTTGGTTTTTTGTTTGTTCAAGTTTCTTTATGATATTTCTCCTCTAAGGAGTACGTATACGATTTTATAGCCTAATATAATATATGTTCACTTACGGACATTTTCAATAACCTAATTCTTAGTAATAACAGACCGTTTATTTTTCCAAAACTTCTAAAACATCTACATGTAATGTCAAAAATGAAACCACAAGTAGCTTAATTTAATATATGAAAAAATATTATTCGAAAACAAAAAACGAAACGATAGTGTGTTAGTGTTATACAGCGCCATCTATGCTCTAAGAAAGGAAACAAATTGAAAACGGTCCAAATATAAACTGGGTCTACTTTGGTTAAGTTGCCTGCAAATTGTTATTTCTTGTTAAGCTCTCTCTCAATATTTAAAAAAATCAAAATGTTAGTTGTAGATACCTTCTTTTTCTTTTATTAATTAGGAAATTATAAGTCAAGATATTAATTTCTTGTTAAATAATTTTCGATAGTGACAAATATAACAATATATCTAAGCAAGAAAGTATATTTTACTTAAATTGTCAATTTGTGTTTGCCCAAGATGTGAAATTCTTCATTGTCAGCCCCTGACGGTGGATGAGTCGACAGTACACCTAAGTCAGGGATATTTTTATGTATATTACACAACTGTGTATCATATATGTATGTCTATTCGTTACCCTAGTATCCACCACACAAACCTTACCTTTAAATATTTTCTATTAAATTTTCCTAATGACATAATTATATATTTATTTATCGAATATTTATTATATTTACACATAATTACTGATATAATTAAAAAAGCAATCTAAGACAACATCACATACAACATGGAATTCAGAAGCAACGATGGTATCACAACACCCAGACCCGAATTGATATAGAAAAAAACGGTTTCTAAATTTACTCAGCCGGGAATCGAAGCCGGGACCTCGGAGTGGTATTACCATAAAAACCGATTTGCGAGCCACTCGACCGCGGAACTCTTCAAATTCATGAAATATATAGAAATTATAATACATAATAATTATAATATTTCTCACAATTACACCAATTTATCTAGCAAAAAATAAGCACTATAAGGCTTGTGTTATGGATACTAGGGTAACGGTAACCCATGACTCAGGTACAAATGCTCGTATCCATCACACAAACCTCTGAACCCAGGACCATACAAAGGTAGGGTCGCTACCGTTGCACCACTGCCGTTGGTTGGTCGTATGTGTAATGGCTTACATTTATTATTAATATTAAATAATTCTATTTATCTATTCAATGTATTACAATAATAACCATGAGTAGAGATAAACGTGTTTTGCCTTAAGTCATGCCTGCTTACGTTTGATAAGATAAGATACACAAGCTTATATCATTGTTTACTAGAGATAAATCGTCTAGACTAGCGAGTATTTAGGTAATTTTGACTTTGTTGTACGGACTTAAAATGTGGTAATTTATATTTTTAACTTTATTTTTAGCATTCATAATGCCATATTTCTATAAGAGATAAAATACGACTGTAAAAAAGGACCATGCCACTGAACCCTTAAGTAGCATTCGAACTCTTTCGCTGTCAGAGCGAGTGCTCTCACCGCTGAGCTACCGAGACATTTTTTTTACATGCGTTTTTTTATATCTAATACTGTAATTTAATTCTTACACTTCCGAACATAACACATTTAAATAAACTCCTTTTCATCGGATAATATGCGCATACTTTATATTAAACCCTGACATTTCGACTCTCTTACAGGAGCCTTACAGAGTATAAAATTTAACAGTTAGGAACGTGCTCGATCAAAATAATGTGAAGGTAGCACAAATATGACGACGATTACCTTAGTCATGCGTTTGATGCAACGGTAGCGATGCATTTAGCAGTGACGGTCCTGAGTTAGAAACCCGAAAGAATTTGTACCTAAGCCATGGGTATTTATATATATTTCTAAATTACATATTTATGTATATCTGTTACCCTAGTACCCATAACACTAGCCTTACGATGCTTACTTTGGGCTAGGCTTATTGATGTGAATATAAGTAATATTATATATTCCCTCGTGAACAGTACTTTATTCTGGATGAAAGGTACTCTATGTTCTCTCCTGTAGCCCTGACAAAGTGTATGCACAATTTTATGATGATCGGTTAAGTAATATGGGCTCGAAATTGTAACAAACTCATTTTCGTATTTATGATATTAGTTAGAATAGCATTGAAGATGTACTTAAATAAAATAAACTTCTAAAATCAAATGATGATATGTATTCGTATGCTTTTGAGTTCTCTTCACTTCTTATTAAAGATGGTAACTTCAAAATATAATAAACATTAAAATCATATAAAATTGACTACCTTTTGGTGTAACGGTAGTGATCCTGCGTTTCGCATCGCCGACCCTGGGTTCTAGTCCCGGGAGGGGCAGATGTTTTTGTGATGAGTACTACCCTTTGTACCTGTGTCATGGGTAATATGTATTTCTATAAATACAGCTACCCATATGAAAAATCCAAGGAGATCCAAAAATAGTCTCAGGAAAGTGACGTCCCGGAAAATCAAAGGGAAGGAAGCCTTCTCTGGGAGGCGTTCGACTGTAAATGAACAGGAAAATGCCTCAGAAGAAAATTATGTTCTTAAAATAATTAATGAAGTAAATGCTACAGAACGCTTTCGAAACATCCTTAAATTAAGAGAGAGCTCTGACGACATTGATGGAAGTTGTGGACTTATGAGATTTTGGAGTAGACTTATTTTATATTTAGCTGAAGGCATTATAATATCGGCTTATGAAGTTATGAGAGAGCTGTCTTAAGTAATGTAAGCATGATAAGAAAATTACATCTTAAATAATTTGATTTATAAAATCATTCCCTATACTGTCTTTACCTAATATCACGTCTTATTTCTAATAATAAACACTGGAAAGTTTTATTTGGTTTTTAAGCATGTTTAAGCAAGGTAAAGTAATAAAGGTTAACCAATTCTGTGTCACAGTGTTTGACTGAGATGAACTCCGAAACTACTCAACCAATTTTGATGATTCTTTTTTCATTTTTCTGGATTTGATCCAACTTAGAATAGAGGATAGGTTATATATATATATACATATAAATAAAATTGGAGTGTCTGTTTGTAACACTGAAATAACCGTTTTTTACTACATGCATATGAATATATATGCGATACATACACCAAAATAACATTTTTTTTTAATTTTGTCTGTCTATCTGTCTGTTAGTTCCGGCTAATCTCTGAACTGGCTAGACCGATTTTGACGGGACTTTTATTGGCAGGTAGCTGATGTAATAAGGAGTAACTTAGGCTACTTTTATTTTAGAAAAAAAAATTTAAAAATAAAATTACTGTGCCACAGCAACGCGTGGCTTGGTCAGCTACTTATATATGTTAATGTCATAAATACATGTGATATATTAATTTAGGTCTCATAATATTATATGAGAAATTTAAGATATTTTCCAAAAATATAAATTGTAAATGAAATTTCATTGAAAATGTAAATATAGATTAAAATTGCCATGTTTAAAATAACTAATCTTCTTATTTACATGATAACTAACTCATATGAGCCAACAGAATGTACAAATTGCTATAATGACAATCAATTCAAACCAATTTCATTTTGCACGACTAAAATTTGGGACGAACAAAGAAATCCCAGTAACTTTCCGTGATAGAAAGAGACGTACATAACCCCTCTCGCTCTCCTAAAAAGGGGCTAAATTATGACGTAATCATAGGCTGCACACCCCAGCATGCAGATTCGATGCATTTTCATAAACCTTATTGTGTAGGCAATAAGATTGAATATATAGTGATAAAAGATAAGTAGAATGATGAAATCGTAGGGAAGATCGGGTGATTTAGCTTAGGGGCTAGGGTATAAATATAGCTACAAGATAATTCTATAGGCCTCTATATTTTCCATTATATTAAAGAATAATCAATGTAAAGGCAACCAAAGATGCTGATGATAATCGCTATATACCTTTCAAAAACCACAAAATGGCAGCGTTTTTTGAATTATGGTGTTTATTTGCCAACTCCATTCCACCTGCAAAGCGTGGATATTAAGTCAAATCTCTCCCATTTCGTGGGAAGGCTTCTGTCCGACTGTAGGTATTTAGGCTGTAATTGTAAAATTAGTAAACATTACGTAACCGAACTAGGGTTTAATATCATAAACTTGACGTGACGAAAATAGCTGGTGTTACATTAACAAAGAAGATTTGATAGATCCATAATCACCAAACGCTAAAGATTTGTTATAACGGGAAAAGAGACCGGTTGTAATCTAATAATCATAAATAGATAGAAACCCACATAATGAAGTAACCAAACCGTTAGAAATTTATTTTTAATTATGCTTAATCTATTTTAATGATGCTGTTACATTCTTATGTTTCAATGAAAGACAATGGATGTTAAAAAAAACGTATACCAGACTAATAGATAATCTACGATCTCTGTTAGACTGTTTTATAGCCAACTTGATAAAGCTATAAAGCAGAACGTATTTTTATTACTAGACCGTTATTCCACTATTGATAATGAATTAAAAATTAATGATTAAGAAATTACAATATCACTTTTGTACATTTAACCTTTTAAATAGTTTCTCAGCAGTTAATTTAACTTGAATAATTAGATAGGTAGTTTAAAATAACATTTTAATTATCTCTAATGTGTTTTATTTTTCAACAACACTTTGAAATGTGGAAGTGTAAATTTTTTACAAGGTACATTTTACTTAAATAATTTCTTTTATATTAAAACATTTGCCATTTCAAATTGGTAAGCAGAATTTTAGCTAAAACATAATGGGAGTAATCTTGATACCTTTGTTATTAAATTATAGAATCCTCAATTTCACAACTAATGCAATAATATCATCTTTATCATTTTAAATATTTGACTAAGGTAAAGCATTTGAATGATGGGTGTACAAAACACAAAACAGGAACCATCCAACAGAACGGGTTGACTCAAGCATAACCCTTCACAACAAAATTAGTAGATTCATTTTATTTACGAACGAACCGGCCTGCGTGGGTTGAATATTCACCATAAACTTTTATGGGGTCCAGTCTAACAGATAACTCAGCTTTTTTTACTTGCTTTACCTTTCTTATTTCATTGGTGATGTCTCACGTATGTTTATGATAATGACTCTTAATATTTGTGCGCCTTTTTGTTTGTCTTGACAGATTTAGTGTTCATTGGTTTTCGGTATTTCCGATATTGTATTATCTATGATATGTAGGTATGTTATTTTAGATCGTTACTGAAATGGCTTTTATTGATCATAATTTATGTTATTAATAAAGACTTACAAAGTTGTCTTATAAATTAACAAATAAAATGATAGATATTGTATTAAATCGTTTGGTGCAACGGTAGCGATTATGGTTACGGGTATTTATATATATTTCTATGAATATTATATATTTAAATATCATATATGCATGTCTATCCTTAACCCTAGTATCCATAACACAAGTATTACAGTGCTTACTTGGGACAAGGCTAATTGGTGTGAACGTTATAAATATATTTTTTTCCATCTCCCTTTTACCATCGGACATCCATACGCACTGCGGGCTACCACCCTTTCTTGGTTGCTATTCCTTCCAGTCGCACTTTTCAACATCTTTGATAATACGCACAGCAGGGGAGTGGAACTCCCTCCCTACGTTTGTATTTTATGTAGTATTTATATATATATATATATGTAGTTGTAGGTTGCTAGTGTTAGTTATGACATTTTGGTATCAGTAAAAACCTAACATTATCAATGTACTTTGTTCCTACTCAAAAGTCAAAACATTATAATCTTTACAAGCCTTCAAATCAATAATCTGTAGAATTTATCTGAATTTATGTCTATTTGTCACGATGATGCAATGTTAGCTATATCATATCACAGAAAATTATCAGTCAAATCGATATTCTCTCAATGACGTCAACATTTATCCAAAACAAAACTATGATAATACAGGAGTAAAAATTCCTAATGTTTAAGTATTCATAATAATAATTCTGTTAAGAAACTTCATTGTGCTAGCAACAAAGTAAGCACGTCTCGAAAGGCACGTAACAGAAACAGCTGACGCTAAAAAAATCGCCCGGTCAGCTGACATTAGCGTTACAATCGCGTACGTGATCCGGGATGTGGGTTTTTACACCGGGAGAAACTGCGGTCTCAAACGGTCGCCCTGAGGGACCCCGTAATGCATCTACCTGTTTAAGTATAAGGTTACAGGTTTCTCGATCTTTTGAATAGGATGTGTGAATAGGAATAAAAATACTATAGGGGCATTGGATATGGTGAAAAACTCTTTGTTGTTTACACCATATTTTTTATAGTAAAAAGGTAGGCGCTTGACTCTGATGGTAAGCGACGATTCGATCTAGGATGTGACGCGCTTGCCTAGAAGATACCTATTCACTTTTGACTTTAAGACCCCTATTTGTCAGGACACACAGATTCAAGCAAAGAGTTCCAATCCTTAGCGGTACGTATCACAAAATTGGAACTAAAACGCTTAGTACGCCTTTTTGGTATATCAACCATATAGTGGTGTCGTCTATTTATAAGTCTGGTTGTCCGATGAAAAAATGGGGACAGCGGAACAAGATTGTGCAATTCTGCTGCACGCTCTCCGAAATTTATCCTATAAAAAACAGATAGGCTACCTTCCGTCTATGCTCAAGGCTTTTCAGCTTTTTATAAAAATTTATCATTCATCATTTTATTAAACTCTTAGTTCTTTAATAAGCATTAGACATTGTTTGATTTATGCAAATCTGGCTTTACAATGTATGCTTTACCATAGATCGGTACGTTAAATATTTCGTAATCCGCCATAAATCCTATTAAAGCCGACAGTACTTTAAATAAATGTTATCTACCGGTTAAGTAAGTAAGTACATATTACTACACGCTCAAGATTAAACTTTAGGATTAAATCTGATGGAGACTCATCTTGCCCTTATATGTGAAAGATAAACACGTCCATGGCTTATGTGCTCCGTTATAGTTTTGTCTAGTTCGTTGGTTCTCAAAGAGAAGGTTTTGTAGCCAAAGGAAGCTCTCAATTGGTGTTTAATGGAATATTATTTTTGTAATAATAATAATACTTACATAACAGTGATGTTCGCGGTTAGGGATGTTTTCAGTGCTACAAATTTACCCTTTCTGGACACTGTAATTTTAAAATAATTCTAACTTAAACAGTTGTTTAGAAAAAAAAGAAATAGAATTTTAGATATCTATAGCTGAGTCGAAAATTATTATAACTTTAATATTTAAATGAAAAATATATTTTTCTTCAGCTTCCTATAATTTGCTTTGGATATATTCCCGCATACTATAAAAAGCCTTTGCAATCGAGATTTTTTTTGAGCTCAGTATCGAATTTACTGTCTCGGAGGCTCTTCAAATAATTTGGTAAGTGGTTGTACATTTTGATGGCCATATAGTGTGGACCGTTCTTAAACATTGCAAGGTGTACGAAAGACGCAACCAAATCATTCTCTCGGCGTGGGACGTATATACCTTGTTTGTCTGCGATCTAATTGAATTTAGCGTGTGCTTTCATAGGAGGCGGCATAATTCATATATCTATATTGCGGTCATTGTAAGAACTCTGAACATTTACAGATTTTTTTTGATAGAAAAAAGGATGCTTAGGTGGTTTGTACATGTATAGAGGATGGACGAAAGGAGATTGACAAAATAAGTTTGTGAGGCAAATGTTATGGGCACACGGGCAGACCAAGGCGAACGATAGATTTCCTAAAAGGCCAGATCAGAAGAATGCAGTTAACCGACTAGCTTGTATGATAGATGAGAATCGAAAAAGCGTGAGACGTATGTCAGGATCTTGGATAGTGGATATCTGTGATCTCTGCCTACCTCTGATTATCTTTATATATATAATTCTTCTGTGAGTGTGTATATCACTGAACTCCTCCTAAACGGCTGGACCGATTTGAATGATTTTTTTTGTGTGTGTTCAAGGGGATCTGAGAATGGTTTAGATTCACATATCAGCCCGGCAGATGGCGCTGCAGACGGTATCTAGGTTATTTATCTATACTGCAAAAATAACAGGCAGGACAACGTCTGTCGGGTCCACTAGTATTATATATAAGGCGTGATTATATAATCACCGAGAAATGTCTCTTATATTCCTAAGGTTGTCTTTAACATTTTAAATGTAAGTGTTATGACTATTTTAATATTTAGTTATTTAATTGATGACTGTGGAGTAATCATTTGTCTTGTACTCAAGTTCAAATGTTTGAGGACCTCAGACGCAAACAGTTGATGCAATCTTACGTGTTGTTTCAAATTGGGAGTGGGTGTTGATAACTACGGAGCTCGTCTCGTTTTATGGCTGACGAAATTTAGACGTTTTCCAACGTTTGCTTCGTTAATGGATAAAATTTTGTTTATACAGATATGATTTATGGAAATGTATTTTGGAGACGGTAAAATAATATATATAAATTCTAGCTGACCCGGCCACGCGTCGCTGTGGCTCAGTTATAATAATTTGCATATTTTTTTAAATATGAATTAAAACCTATCCTATGACTTAAGTTGGAACAAATCCAGTAAAATGAAAAAAAAATCATAGAAATCGGTCGAGTAATTTCGGAGATCATTGCAGTCAAACACTGTGACAAGGAATTTAGATCATTAAATCGTTCTTAGCCCATTTTAAGCACCTGAATCACTTGTGTTATGTGTTTACCGAGACAACGACGGTACCAGAACACCCAAAACCCGAGCCAAAATAGAGAAGTTTGTTTTCTACATTAACCCGGCCGGGGGTCAAACCGGTTACCGGTTAAAACCGGTATATAAGCCACTCTACCACGAAGGCCATCCAAATATATGCAATTTGAACTACTTGTATATGACAGGATAAAAGACTGTTCGTATTCAGGACGTCTTTTAACTGACAAGAAGAAGGCGCACGAAACTCGTCAGATTTGAGAGAAGAAACGACATTTACAATATTATACGTCGTCACTATTATGTATGGTGACGACATGACCATAAAAACCAATATTATACTGTTACCACAGTAATAGTGGTGTTATGGTTTCATTACATCGTTGATTACAACAAAGTCAACAGTAAGTAAGGTTTAACAACATGAAAAATTCAATAAAGCAAATAACCAAAAAGTCACTTTAATAATGCAGTTTTATCTTTGATTGTCAACTATTTTTTTTATTACGTTATAAGTAAATTAAATAAACAAAATTGTATTCGACGCACAATTTATATTACCAACAAAATTATATGCCTCCATCTTGTCTTCAACCGTATCGTTGGGCACGTAAATATATATTTTTTATTGCTGCAGTTATCATCCGAAAAGTGTCGCCTAAAAAGAACTCTTGTAATTTTTTTTTATTATGGCTCTTAAATTTCTTTATAAGTCCTTATACTTTATTTTTATGACAAAACATAGTGCATCGTCAAAGATTAATATTTTTAACTGCAACAGATAAGATGTCGAAAATATTTTGGTACTTTAAGGTAGTTTAATATTTTTTTTTTGTAATTTATTTGCTTTTTTAGCTTCGTGTTTGATTGAAAAATGACATTGAATCCTATATGAAATTCTTAATAAATTGGTTTAAAATATTTGTTGGTTTTTATTTATGTAGAAATGGTCGCTCTTGATCCCAATCAAGTCCGGGGGCCTAGACGATGGAATGAGCTAACCCAGAAGGTGCCTATTCACCCTGGCTTTGAAAACGGACGGGTTATAAGTACTAAGAAATACAGACGTAGGAAGGAAGTTTCACTCCTTTGCTGTATGCATTATGAAATAAATTTAGAAGCACTTGGTGCGAAGGAATAGCCACCAAGATAGGGTTGGGCTACCACCCGTGCAGTGCGTTAAAAAGTAGCCTAAACTTCAAGTAATAAATAGTTCCTATTTTAAGGAGATTAAAATGTAATCCTTCAAGTCAGAAGTTTTTCTACAACGTAAATCGTTTTGAGAACCATCATCACTCTAATGTAGCGCAACGAAATCTCTTATATTTTATGTCTAGGCGGTTGTGAGTCCACAATTGTCACAATCCATAACAGATTAAAACACCAAATGAGTAGTAATTTAATGCTAAGAAATATTGTCATTATAGTAAGCTTCTGTGCTAAAATGCTAAAACTCTAAATATACAGATAAAAATTTATCCTGTGATGGGTTATGAATTTCGAACTCTCATTTTCTGAGGAAAATCATGAAATTTATCGTATTTACTCAGTCTGTTAGAATCGTATGAGTTCGAATCCTAGTTGAGGCAAATTTTGTTCCTCTATAAGAAAAAAATCTTTTTCTTATATATTCTATTAATTATGACAATATTCACAATTAATTAATATATTTACTTATTTACAATTAAATCAAATGCGATATAGATAGGAGTTTTTCTTCTTCTAGGCTCTAAATAATCGCTTGCACCTTGAGAGGCATAGCAACAAAGAAGAGAGAGGGGCAGACATTTCGTTAAAATTAATCTTTAAAATATTCTTCGTTGGAGTATTAGCATTCTGTAATTAAGAGCTTTTTTAAAGTATTTGTAAATTTATTTTGATTGGTCTCAGCTATATTCTGGAAATTTATAATAAACTTTTATGGACATTGAATGTGGTCCGGGACCATGTAGTTTTAATTTAGACGTTATTTGCACAAGATACCTACCTTCACGTACAAGTATGTTTGCTTATTTATAAATTTACACATTTCTAATATGTAGATGCCAGGTAAAGTTAAATTATTCTGCACGAGTGTTCATTAATAAACTTGCAACAATATTACTTGTAATGTAGAGAAAGTTTAACATTTATTACGTGGTGTAATCTTTGAAAAATTGCACTTTCACGGTATGAAATAAGATGTAAACAGACTCCCGTTTGATATATCCCCCCTGCCTGCAGCATCCTAAAATAAACACCAGATGAGTCCGGGGAACCATATTGCATCACAACGAATCACATGAACGAAATAAGTTCATTCTATAAGAATTATTGGATATTGTTTAATAATGTTTTGCAATGAGAAAGCCTTATTTACTAAGGATAACAACCGTATTTTACTGTTGATATGTACAAACATAATTATTACAATCTCGTTAACCAATTAAAGAAATCCTCATTTATAAAAACATGTATTTATCCGTAATAATCCAATTTCTAACACTCAATTAAAAATACAAAATTAGATACCTACTATGCATTAACACACTACTACATTATATATATTGATTCATATATACATATACATACATACACCCTACAACATAAACATATACTACATATACTTATATAAAATTTAGAAAAACTATTTTGCTAACTATCTCAGGGACTCGAACGTAAATCTTCTGATTAACCTAGCATTTAAAATCGATTGACGATCGTTTGATGCATGGTAGAGATCCTGCCTTTCGCATCTACGGTCCTGGGTACGAGTCCCAGAAGGGGCAGATGTTTGTGGAATAAATACGAGCTTGTACCTGAGTCATGGGTATTTATGTATATTTCTATAAATATTAAATATCTATGTATCATTTATTTTATCAATCCGTTACTCTACTATCCATAACACACGCCTTACAGTGGTTACTTTGGGCTAGGCTAATTTATGTGAATGTAATAAATATTATTATTGCTTATTCGCTTTTTTACTATGATTTTACGATTAACGAACAATTAACAAAAAAATGAACAAAAAAACATCAAAATCGGTTAATTAGTTTCGGAGTTCATCTCGGTCAAATACCGTGACAGAGATTTTATATATATATATATAAATATATCTACATTTCCTTTAGAATTAGGTACACTTACACTAAAATCTGATATCTAACTATAAAAGTCAGCTGATTTGATTATTCTTTATCTACAATCGGCTGAAACCTTTCCTAAGTGAACATAATGCTTGTTCGTATTTACTTGAAGATTGCAGTACATTTGATAAGGTAACACATCAACTTTCATAATGATTGCAATATATATAGTACTGATAGGTACTGTTACTAGTTTGGAATCAATCGTGCCGTCGGCCATCTCCGTGTTCGCTCGGCCGCGCTCGGCACAGCTGACAGGGATCTGTTGCTAAGTGCAACTGCACTGACGCATAGCGGACATAACTAAACGTACACAACATTAAAATTATGCTTTTAGAAAAAGTTATTTATATATCCAAGTAACATTTTTAAACTTCATATATTTTTAATTATTTAAAATTTTAAGTTAAATTTTTCATTACTTTTCTTTGTATTTCCGGAATAAAACTTTGTTTTTAATATAAACGATACTTTGAAATCTTGGCTAAATTTATTATTTATATAGAAAAGTATTTAATACAACGTATGAATAGAGTTTTAGTTTGAAAACGAACAAAGAACGATAGCTAGCTAAAGAAAATGTCCGCTTCGCTGTATAGCGTCTCCAAACCGAGCCTACGTGACTGAGTCGATGTACAACGCACACAAGCGCAAATGTAACTTTCACGTACGTGCGCCTTACCCACACTACAACCGGAGCGGTTAACTCTCCATTCAAATATGGAACGCCGTAACCACCGGCGACCTTCACAAAGGAAATATCACATCCGTCGCCTCTATGGCACTGAAAATAAGGTTGGAAATCTTTTTCGAATGCGATCGGCTTTTGTCACGTTTCGAATGTAAAGGAAGTAATAGCCCCGTGCGCTAGAGAGTGCATTTATGGCAGTGCACTGGTGTCGCCAACCTTTTCCAGTTGGTTTTTTTGCTATAAGCTGTACGGTTTAATGGTGGCCCGTTACTAACCGCCCGTTTTACAAAATATTCAATTTAATAGACTTTTCAGTTTAACCAATTTATATAAATAAAGACAAGCCGTCGCCCAGATAAATCCTGTGAGGTTTTCGTGGTGCAGTTTTGAATTAATTACTTAAATATCATTGAATATCTTGAATAATTAATAAAAAAGAAATTATTGTATCTTTATTAAAATATCTGATTTTCCACCTTTATACTAATAGTACTAGCTAACCCGTAGCCACACGTTGAAACCTATCTTATGTCCTAAGTCGAAACAAACCCAAAAAAATGGAAAATAACATCATCATCGAAATTGGTTGAGTTTCGAAGTTCATCGCAGTCAAACACTGTGACAAGTAATTTTTAATATAGAGATAAAGAGAAAGAGAGTGGATTTTGAAGTATAAACTTATTTAAAAAAATCCAACTAAGTTTTGAAAAGCCATTTATTCCAATTCGACATAAGTAATACTTTTGTGTATATATTATTTTTGATCACGGCAAAGTCAGCATCGAGAGCACTTCAATTAATTTACAATTGCGTTAAGATTAAAATGAAGAGCGAAAATGAAACGATCTTACGTTTTATTTAAGAAAACAAAATTCTATTTCGCCGAACCATTTCCTTTAATAAACAGAGGAAAGCAAAGCAATTTTCTTGGATTCTAACCCAATATAACCGATTAAAATATTGTAATGGTAGTAGAATATAACAACCATTGCCTTAGTCATCCTGTCATCACGTCACGAAGTCGAAACGGAACGATTAAATATAAATTATGCGCTAGAAACCGTGAAAAAGTTGTTTCATTTACGGCATTTTAATAACTGCCTTATTTAATTCTATCCAGTGTGTTGATCCATTTATTCGTAATTGAATACTGGAAAACAACATATAAAAAACAGTCAAGTGCGAGGTGGACTCGCACACCGAGGGTTCTATACGTTTTAGTTAAGTAAAGTGCATCACGGGAATAAAAAAATCACGTTTGTTATATGGGTGCCTCCTAAAATATTTATTTTTTCTGTTTTTGACGTGATAACGTCTTATAAATTGGTTGCGGCTGGGAGTCACTTATGAAAAAGTGTAACGCTCGGTAACGTTACGATGAGTCACCGAACGAGAGAGAGGCCCGCCGAATGCCTTGCGTCTCTCTCCCACTCAACTATGATCGGTCTGCCGCGCGCATTGTGCAATTTAATTAAATTCATATCAATAAATATTCTACCGAGAAAAAGACGTTGTCACGTAAAATCTTCGCCCGTAAAACCGACTTTACAGGCAAAAAAAAAAAAAAAAAAAAAAAAAAAAAAAAAAAAAAAAACCGACTTTTTTAGTTTTTGTTTTTATAGCGGCAACAGAAACACTTCATCTATCACTATTGCGGTTCATTAGATACAGCCAGACAGACAGCCAGACAGACGAACAGACGGACGAACGCACAGCGAAGCCTTAGTAATACGGTCCCATTTTACCCTTTGGATACGGAACTCTAAATGGTACTATATTCGAGATGAGCTTAGAGAAGTGTTTTAAATATCGCGAGGTGAAAGTCCTAAGAAGGTTGCCCTAGAAAAAGGTTTGCGATCCCTGTCACGCGAACTGTGCTTGGTAACAGTGGACGAAAGCATCGAGAATTTAACACAAACCATTTCGAATCTTGACACGATACAAATAGAGTTACTTTTCATTTGTAACATAGTTGTTATTGATCGAAGCTTGGCTTGAAAAACTTTTGTACTTATCGCCTACAAACGATACACGTACTATTTTATTAATTGGCTTAAACTATTTTGAATTACAGTTTTGAACTTTATAGTGTTATGTATAAGGATTAAAGTTATTTGTGTGCAGTTTACGTTTTTTAAATTAGTTATTGAATGGGAAAGGATCTTCATTTGAACAAAGGGTATTTAAAAACTGTTAATTATGAGCTCCATTTTTTAAATTGATTTAGTGGTTAAATCGATTTTAGTTTGTTAGTAGTGTGTTTATGTTTTTTTAAGACTTAGTAAACAAGTAAATGTTATCACATAAAAAAATAATTTGAAAATAAATTAAAAGGGAGCAATGCCTCAATGGCTTAGAAGTTAAGAGAATCCGGAAGGGGAATATCCATTGACTATTTTTCATCTTTTTTTACATGTTGCCCAATTACATTTTTTTTTATAACGACGTTGCAAAATGGACACATATTATCTTTTGCCGATGAAAAAAAAAAATTAATTGTTGTATTAATATTTGTAATAGAAAATAAATAAAATCTTTGTTCATTATTAACTACCATTAAAATATATTTCTATAAAATACAAGTACGACATTACTGCAGTAGTAAACGAAACACTAAGTTATTAGAGTGCATTATGCACTTTTTGTTTTGAAAAATATACAAAATACAAGTATCAATAATTACTAATATATTCTCAGAGAACATTTATTACTAAATATATAAATAAACATTCTCTCTTAGCTTTAAACTAAAAAAATATTGTAATCTTTTGTATTAAGTCATGCATTGCAATATGTCAGTAAAAAGAAATAAATAGATTCTCTTAAACGAGTTTTTTAAATTGAATTTTAGTAGCGGAGCCCTCCAGCAAATTGTCATTGGGTACATCGTTTAGGCGGAGCGTGGGTTCGACTCCCGGAGTTGGATACCATTGAATTATGCATTACTTGATGATTGATTCCTGTTACCGGGGGGTGCGTTCAGTGGATTGCATACGGTAAATTACTATTATTGACAAGATCGATCTATCTTTATATATAAATTCACTGTCACAGTGTTTGACTCCGATGAACTCCGAAACTACTAAACAAATCTTGATGATTTATTCCATTTTGATGGATTTGTTCCGACTTAGGACATAGAATAGGTTTAATTTTAATTTAGTAAAGCGTGAGCGGGTTATAGTTATAATAAAAATATAATAATATTTCTTAGTTTCACATAAATTAGCTAGACCAAAGTAAACACTGTAAGGCTTGTGTTATGGATACTAGGGTAACGGAAAGAATTAGAAGTGTGTATAAATACCCATGACACAGACACAAACGCTCGGGACTCGAACCCAGGCAGCCCAAAAAATAACGAAACATATCCAATGAAATAAGTGAATATAAATATTTTCAATCAATTGCCATGTTAATTTAAATATTTTTTAAATAATTCAATGTTCATTTAGTAACTTAAATAATATTTCTTACAATCACACCAAACACGCTAGCTCAAAGTAAGCACTATAAGGTTTCTGTTAGGTAACGGATAGAGATTAATATATTATACATAAATAAGTAATATCTATAGAAATACTAGCTGACCCGACCACACTTTGCTATGAATTGTATAATAATAAATTAAAATGCAGCCAATCCTATGTCTTAAGTCGGAATATATTCAATACAATAAAAAAACATCAAATCGGTTGAGTAGTTTCGGAGTTCATCGCGGTCCACCACTGTGATAGGTTTATATCCATATATAGATGTATAAATACCTATGACTAGTTACAAATACTAATATTCATCACACAAACATCTGCCTCTTCTGGGAATAGTTCCAGTTTGTTTGATAATCCTGGACCATCGGTGTAAAGGGCAGGATTGCTACCGTTGCACCAATAATGAATGCACACATAGTGCACTAAGTGAATGCCAATGTGGACCACACTTCGTGAGCCAAAGTACAGAATCACAAGCGTTACTTTACGACCCACAAACGGAAACACACTTAATTTCTAGAGTCGTAAACCGTGGGTGTTCCATATGTCTGTTAGTTCGCTTGATAGCGTGTTCTGATTTAGCGCTGGTTTAGAATAAATACACTGTTCGTAAATATTTGTTTTCGTTACAGCTGAGGTTACACTCTATCCTATTTTAAATGTGTATCTTCTATATATATACATATATTCGTGTCACAGTATTTGACCGCAATGAACTCCGAAATTACTCGACTGATTTTGATGATTTTTTTCCTTTGCTGGATTTGTTTCAAGTTGGGACGTAGGATAGGTTTTATTTTAATTTATATCCTTTTTAGCTAGTTTATTTATATATAGGACAATTCACAAAACATATACGAAGAAAAGAATAATATAATTTCTGGTTATGAGACTCAAACAAAAGTGGATGACAAATAAGAAACTGATGAAAACATAAAATGGTTTACTATTTCGCTGAATTAGTTTATTGGTCCAGTATATAAGACATTAATTATTGATAATAAATACGCAGAAACAGATAATTAACAAGCAATGTATTCTTTACTTTTATTGCACAGTCTCTATTAAGATTTCCTATTACAATTTTCTACCTGAGTTTTCTACACATCACATAATGCGGTAGTAATGTCACCTACTTTTGTCATTATTTCTGTCATAAATGAAAACATTGTTATATTAACAGTTAATAACAATTTTATATATTTTTTGCATTTTTTCCATTCTATCTGTTAAATTACAATTATTTTTGATGTGACAAATTGTTGTTTTTATTAAAAAAGGTAGGTATGAAATTAGAAAAAGCAGTAGAGTCAACTGAGCAAGTTGCCTGTCAAGCTTATTGCTTATTAGTAGGAATAAGTTATTAAAATTCAACAGACAAGAGCTTAGAGGAGGTAAAAAAAAATTGTATTTTATTTATTGATATAAATAAAAAAAAATACTTTTTTAATTTTTAGTTAAAACAAGAAAAAAATACATAAATATATTTATGATTTTCATATTTTTGCATTCACTTACTTATATGATAAATTTTAATATTAACTTGTGAGCCGAAATGATTTTTTGTAGAATTATTCTGTTAAAATTCATCATAAATTTTTTATATATTCCCAAAATAATAAACTGCCTTAATTATATAAATAAATAATATTCAACAAAAGGTCACTATGTTATCAAAAATAACTTTGTGAATGGTATTTAAATCAAACTTTCCTTTGAAAGGGCGCAGTTTCAATGAATGAGAAGAGATATTTTATGAAGCCATTGTGTGCATATCTATGTTTGATACTATTGTTTTGTGAGGCTTACAAGATTAAGTATAGGCAATGTTTTTAATGGGCAACACTATTATATTGTAGATATACCAAAGAGTGACACTAAGCGTTTTAGTTTCAACTGACTGACAAATACATATTAGGGGTCTTCAAGTCACATCCTAAATCACATTTATTTTTTATTGCAGAAAGTTGGCAAACAAGCAAACTGCCCACCTGATGGTAAGTGGTAACAGTCACCTATAATTAGTGTTGCCCAAATGCAAGAACAAGACGAGACTTAGCCAGTCTTGGTCTTGGTCTTGCGCCAATACACCTGGTCTTGGTCTTGGTCTTGGTCTTGCGCTTGCAGTCTTGGTCTTGGTCTTGGTCTTGCAGCAAGAGTCTTGCAAGTCTTGCAATTACCTATTAGTCTATTGCTATTTATTAAAGTTTACTTTAAATCTTAGAAAAACGTATTAGAATTGGAACATTGTGAGCTTGAATTAACATAGCCATAGTAAAGATCAATCAGATTAATAAATAACTGAAGATTTGATAAGAAAGTCGAAAAATCAACTGACCTATATGTCGTTTTCCATGGAAGTAACTGTTTCTTAATAAACATTTATGATTTATAAGCTTACATTTGCTAAAACATGTAAAAAAACAAATTAATTACAATAACTTGACTGTATTTTAAATAACAATGTCTGTCTAGAAAGAGATTGAACCCTCAACTTGCATGAAATTTAATAAAAGAGTTTTATGATTTATCATTTATTTCAATCAAAAATAAAATACAACACAAATCAAACATAACAGTACACAACAGCTTTATCATTAGGTTATGTTACTTTATATCAATTCTTTTGACCAAGAATTAATACAAAGTAACCATCTGGCTGACTCATCACTTAACCTATTTCTATGTTTTCTAATTACTAATGATGCTTTAGAAAATAATCTCTCAGCAGGTACTGAAGTTGCAGGTATTGAGAGAAAATCACGGGCCATCTTCGATAAAGTCGGATACTCTGTCTCATGCGTCCTCCACCAATCTAAAATGTCTTCCGAGCTGGCAGTTCTTGGTTTTCTCAGGTACTCCTCCAACTCGTCTATCACTAAGCCTTGAAGACAAGATCCAGATGACGTCGAGGGACATTCATAGAGTTTATCAAAGTCTATAATGTCTTCATCTTCATCACATACTTTATTTTCTTTTCTTGGCAATTCCAGAGATTTGTTCAGTGAGTGTAGACTTTTATATTCTTCATAAAGTTCATTGAACTTGCGCAGACTTTCTGTTTTAAGTTGCTTCCCCCACATTGTCAGGTCAAAAGTCTGAGCCTTATGCCTTGGGTCTAAAATTAAAGAAGTACAATAAATCCAGTTGCTCTTCTTATAATGTTTAAGCATTTTGTCTCGAGCTGCTTGGAAAGCTAGAATGAGCCTTTCATCCACTTCAGATCGATTAGGTTTCTCATCTAACTGTTTTACCATGGATTCAATTTTATCTAGCAAGAGATTGAATGATACAATGACTAGCGGTAATGTAACATATTTGTCTCCACCAAGTTTTGTACTTAAAAGTTTAAAGTTTATTAGAAATTTATGTAATTTTTCGAGTACCTGCCATTCACTAGCTGTGATTTGAAAATCATTCAATTCGGTGACAGAACTGCACAATATGTTAATGCCCGCTCTCACTTTTAAACCAAATCCAATCATATCATGTGTGGAATTCCATCTTGTTGGACAGTCAAGAATGGCATTTAGATTTGATGGCACGCCAGCTGCTTCACAAGCAGACTGAAACTTCTTCTTCACTATCTCACTTCTTTTTATTTTACTGGAAATACTGCGTAACTTTGTTACAGATGTACGCGAGTCAGCAATATTTGGTGCATATTCTTCATCTTCCTCAGTTTCGTCTGCATAGTCTTCATACTGCTGATCTTGCGCGTTAGTGTCAGACTCACAGTGTAATGCTAAGGTCTCTAATAAATCTTGTACACCAAGGTTTAAAATGTGAGCAAAGCACCGGAAATGTTGATTGTCTGAATCAAAGTGTGGCAACTGTTTGCCCAGTTCATACATAAATTTGGTATTTGCAGTTGCGTTGTCGACCGTGATACCTTGTATTTTATCAATTATGCCATATTCCAATAAACATTCATGGAAAATCGTTGCAATATCTTCCCCAGTATGTCGACCGCGTGATGGTATAAAATCAAGAACTACAGATCGATACTTCCATTCGTTGTCTATATAATGCATAGTAACCCCGTAGTAACTCCTACCAGCAATTGACGTCCACCCATCAATGGTAAATGACATTTTAGATGATAATTGTTGAAGTCGTTCCTTGAGATTAAATTGGAGCTCTTCAAATCGCTCTTTGACTTTCCTTCTAAGTGTAGACCTTTTAGGAAACTCCATATTAGGGCAAATACGTCGAAAATATACTTGTGTAGCTTCGTCATCGAAAAATGAGAAGGGAAGATATTTTTTCACTACCCAATCAACTGTAGCTGTCGTGATGTTGTCACTGCTGTTTTCCGACTGAAATAAAACAATAAATCTTGTGTTATTATTTAAAACATACTAGGTTTGAGCGTTTAGGAGGAGGAGGTTTGTTGTTGTTAAATCGAGAAAATCGTTAAATTGACATTTGTTATATTAAGGTTGCACTGTACTGTAATTTACCAAAATAAAGTACTTAGTTGTTACTGGCCGATTATGAAAACAAATGAAAATATAGGTGTTTATAAAAATATTTAAGACGATAATTACATACTTAATATGTCGCACCCCTAGATGAAAACACCACTAACTCAAAAATACTTACGTAAGTTAATGGCGTTTTTGAAAGTATCGCATGAACAGCTACGCGGAGTTAAAATTCCCGTAGCGACAATTTCGACCATTGTTAAAAATGACGCGAAATATGTACCTATGTATTACTATTTTATCAATATCTATAAAATATTCCGAAGTCAGTTTAAAGTCATTTGTTCAAAAAAGACTTTTTTGAGTTCCTGGAGTTTTCATATAAAAAAAATATATTCTTACCTGTCCACTTCTTCCAGCGGTTACTAAAAAGCTTGTGATATCTCCACTTAATTTTGGTTTAACAGGAAGAAATATTTGTGATTCCTTTTTGTGGAAAGATATTAGATGTTTCCTTAAGCCTGAAGTGTTTCTGTTTTTCATTTTTATTTCAGTCTTTTTATGTTGGCACAATTTACACAAGGCAGTTTGGGATGCATGAATTATTTCGAAAAACTCCTCAAATTTGCTTTTGGGTCTTTTAGATCTGTGACTCAAACTCTCGTTACTCGGACTAGAATAATTTGAATCTTCGTCACTCATATTAAATTGTACACGTGATACGTTTTTAGAAAACAACAAGAATTAGTAAAAACAATTATTAAGTTAGACTCGAAGCACAGCTCAATTGGAAATGACTGGAATTAAAATAATTCCTTTGTTTATAGTACGTTTCCTTGCTTTCTACCGCGCCGCCTCGCCACGTGCCGGCTCTATTAAAAGGATGCCGCCGCAAATCAAACGATGCCGCGTGCGGCGTACAAACACAGATTATTACCTACTTGTACAGACGCGACGCGTGAATAAAATATATGTAAAGAATTAGTGCCAATCACTATTCTTTACATATAAGTGAATGTTTTGGCGTACATCTATACTAATCTATACTAATATTATAAAGCTGAAGAGTTTGTTTGTATGTTTGATGACAGAAGTTTTAAAATAAATAAATAAATCCTGAACGTCACTATACCTCCAAAGTTACTATTCTTCGTGGGCGAAGTCGCGGGCACTGCTTGTAAATACTTTTTTTTTTTTTTTATTTATTTTTTTTTATTTATTTATTTCATATACAAGAAAAAAAAATACAAAGATACAATTTAGTCCCACAAAACCGACTTGTCGGTTTGACTGAGGGATCTTTAGTCTCTTAGCTTATAATTATAATTATGTAGGTATATAATACAACTATAACTGTATCAGGTAAAGTTAAGTGCACAATAATTGGATTTAGACTGAATTACAACAAACTGAAGGAAAATTTAGCGGTGATAATAATAAGATACAATTGTTGTAAGATATAAAATACGTGTGTAAAAAACAACCACGCCTCCGAGCCCTCAGATGGGCTCGGAGGCGTGGTTGTTTTTTACACACGTATTTTATATCTTATAGAAATATTGCATTGTGAATGCAAAAAAATAAATAAAAACATACAATTGTTGTGTTAAATAGTAGTCATCAGATAATCTTTTAATATTTTTTTAAATTTATTTTTATCCGTTTCACATCTAATAGTTTCGGGCAACGAATTAAGAAGATATGGTATACGCTTCTGTAAAGTTCTGTCACCAAAATAATTTTGAACCCTAGGAATTACAAATTTCTTTTTTGAAGTGGCTCTAGTGATCTGGTTATGATTTATGTATTCAAAAGTGGAGACACACTCTCGGCTGCCGTGATTATTTACTAATAATAAATCGCAGGCTTTTTATTTTATTAGTAGGTAAGTACCTACGCTTTTTATATTATTTTATTAATTATGTAGAATTTTTTTACACGTTTCAAGTATATTTAAAAGTGGCTACAATATTTATCAAACGGGTGATATTTGAACACTTTTTTGCTATTTTTTCTTGTAAAAACTTAAGAAATATAATGACTAAATGTACAATAATAGTACCTAAGTAATTAGTTTAAAACCATATAATCAATATTATAATATATACTTACTAGAATAAATTATTATGACATCTACTACCTATCCTTACCATTTTATTCTAATCATAATACTACTTGCGTGATCAGTATAATGTATTCATTTTCATTATAAGCACTCTGAAACTTATTTATTCTTTGGAACACCTGTAGGTACTCTTAAAATTCGAAATTATTTTGCATGAGTATACCTACGCCTACGCCCTGTGGCGGCAATCAAATAGTGTCAAATGTTGTGATTTCGGCGCGGCGGCAACGATTGTTGTATATGATTTCAAAAGAAGCCGCCGGCGCGTGTATTATAACCATGTGCTTCCGAAAAGCAGCAAATTTCTTTGAGAAGTAAGTACAAAACCTTTGATGCCGCATTATCAAAGTGCCGAGTGCCGATGGTTAAAACATAACTATGCATGCACTCAGTTTGATTTTAATGGATATTTTTTTATTCGCTATGTAGGTATGTTTATGGTATTAGTCGTAATGCGCATAGATCCAGTTTTTCATATTCTTTGATACAGTTTTTTGCGTCTCATAGAATTCCTAAGCGTACCTATACACCGAACTGTTACACCTAACTACTCCGTGAAATAGCGCTAAGTCCTAGCTGCAAGACGCAAGAGTCTTGCAGGCTTAGTCTTGTTCTTGCTCAAGTCTTGCACGGTCAGTCTTGGTCTTGGTCTTGCTAAAAATACGCGGTCTTGTTCTTGGTCTTGGTCTTGCAAAAACGCAAGAACAAGACCAAGACTGCAAGACCAAGACTGAATTTGGGCAACACTACCTATAATACATGTGGCTCTTGTGAGATTCGCAGCAAAACTGCAACCCCCACAAGAACCACAGTGTACGTTGCCAACTTGTGACACAAGATGTGAAGTCACTGTACCCAGTAATTTCACTGCCATATCTTACCCTTCAAACCGGAACACAGCAATGCAAGCACTGCTGCTTTGCGGCAGAAATAGGTAAGACGGAGGTACCTAAGCAGACGACCCCGGTACAGAGTCTCCCTCCAGTTTACCATCACGAGATAGCGGTCAAGTATTTACCTATTTACTCTAAAGAATAGTATTAAGATTTCGTATCGAGAACCAGGACCGTTTTTACCTATTGGGGGCCCTGGGCATATAAGAATAATGGGGCCCCTATGACTTTGACAGAACACTTTTTTTTAACTAGGATAGACAAAGAAATTAAATAAACATAGTTTCAGATTTTTTATTAACAGTCAATAGTAGAATACATAATCTTTAACTTAAATGGGGCGATTTACACATATTTAAAATGATTTAAGCATGCTGAAATTGGATAACCTTTTTTTGGGCGAGAGAAGGGTTGCCAACCTATAATATATTGTTTTGTACTATATTTCGGGTCTTCGTACTATATACTGTTAAAGAAATATACAGTACCTAAAAATACTATATTTTTCAACACTGAAGTATAAGAGGTTACGGATATTTTTTTATCTACTAATAAGTCTTACGCATGAATATCCTTACCTTTTGACTAGAGTATTATACTGTACTGTACTAGATCTATGCGCATTCCAAACTTGTCAATGCCAAACGACCGAATCTGGTCGTCACTGGTTTGCGTGCGTTGTTTTTTGTTAAATATATAGCTTAGTTTTTTACGATTATTCCATAAAATACTATTTTTTATGAAGTGTACTATATTTTTTATACCTAAGTTTGAAAAACACTATATTTCATCGAAGAAATGTTGGCAACCCTAGGCGAGAGTAGAGTAGCTTTGCGCATGTAAAAGCTAATAAGCAAGTCGAAAATATAGTCCCTAATTGAGGTTGAATTAACTCTAATTAAATAATTTTTCCAGGATTAAATGTCGCTATTCCTTTAGTGAACTGGCAGGAAATAGGGCCCCTATCGATCATGGGGCCCTGGACATTTGCCCACAGTGCCCAGTGTCTGTCGAGAACAAGGCGTGAGGAACTCGGTAAGTGCTGTATTTTTTCCTCCAATTATATGTAGCTAAATAAATTTTATTTTTTGTGCTACTAAAGCGTATGAGAGAAAATTTACTTCAGACGCATAAGAGATAACAAGGTCATTAAATGTAGAATTAATTTGCTTTGTTTCCAATTATTTCTTTATTCTTGTCTTTGAAATAATCACCGAATTTGTACATAAGAGTATTTTTAAAAACATTTTCTATTGCTCTCTTTCTTTGTTTTTTGATATCTGAATCTTGGAACTGCAAATTTATTCTCGACCTAAGTGATCGAGTGACTCACATACCGATTTTCATGGTAACGCTTCTCCGAGGTCACAGGTTCGAATCCCGGCAGGGTTAATATAAAAAATTATGGATGTTTCTAAATTCCTTAACATTGTTATTATTTTATTGTATTTATGAAAATAACTATTTTTAATACAATTTTATTTTAAATAGTGATGTTGGTAGTCGGATTTTTTAACATACCTACATTAATATTTTCAGAGATGTTTTTAAGACATAACGGATAATATTTAAAAAGAAAAATAGATATGCCGAACCGTATTGCGGTTACTAATTTGGAGGTGCAAAATACTGTCAAAATTTACGTTACAACATATTTTGTGAACCAAAGTGCTAAGTCATTGGTTTGAATGGTTTTTTTTCAAAGTGTAGGACGTTGACGCATTAGCATTTGGACGTCAAAGCCAATAAATATGTTTGATGGATCGTGTTTCGATGGCAAATCTGTTATTTTTTCAATTTTATGCAGTTGGCAATAAAGTTGTCAACGATTGTAAAAACCGTATAAAATTGTTTATGAATTAAGTCGATGCAGACGCTAAGCATAAAGCTTAGCTAGCATCATATCGCAGCTTTCATACTATAAGGGCACAATTCGAAAAACATGATTGTTGGGAAAACGCGTTTAAAGAATTTTGATCCCCCATATTTTCACAAAATCGGTCATAAATAAATTAAACTATTAAAAGCCAAATCATAAAACATCATAAGAGTATGTACATTAAGCATGAAATATCTATCGCATATTAAATTTATCCCAGCACTAGTTACTTGCTATTAATATTTTAATTTTTTTATGATCGATTTTGTGAAAATACAAAAATAATATACAATCATGCTGCGATATATTGTAGCAGAGCGTTATACTAAAAAAAATGCAATAATGTTAAGTAAATTTTAAAATTCCATATGAATGAAAACTTTCAAAAAGCGTGCGCCAATGTTTTCGGTCATAACTTTTTTATTTTTGCGAATTTCAAAATATGAGCTCGTCACGATCTAGTCCTAAACCTGTTGGTACGATTCATTACAAAAAATACGAAAATCGGCGAACAACTCTTAGAGTTATAGCGTTACATACATTTCGTCATTGATTCTGATCCATGGGAGCTCTATTAATTTTCTACATCTTGGGAAAAGCAAATACAAGTACATATATGAGTAGTTCCTGAACGTGCCTGGACATAATAAAATGCAATAAAAAGCTAGTTACTTACAATGTTTTAAATATAATGTATGTACCGCTTATCACTATAAATATGACGAATGCACTTAAATGTTTATTATGGTATAGTTGTTTATGTACAATAAAACAATGTTTATGGTCAAATAATAATTATTTTCTGTAATTGACTTTCAAAATTGAATATTTTTTCCCCGAAATCACGTTAGAAAATTATGATTTAAAATCTAAACGTAATTATATTCAAACTAATAAATATATTTCATCTTACTATTTTTGTATTCAGCTCTCCGATTAGTAAAGAATGCTTAATGTTATTAAGTCCGCCATCAAGTTTTTTTGATAAACTAAATAGGCAGGCGCTTGACCATTATCTCGCCTGATGGTAAGCGGCGAATCGATACGATCTAGGATGTGACGCGCTTGCCCAGATACCTTTTCACTCGTGGCTTAAAGACCCCTAAAGGTTCCATTCCTTATGACTTTAAGTATGAATAAATAAAAGAAGTAACATAGATATCAACGATTAAAAACGAATCAGTAATTGTTTGATACAAACTGGCGATGCGATTTCGTCATAGACGCCATTTTTACATCTGACGTCACAGCCGTATGGTAGCTCAGCGGGAGCGAGGGGTAAGGGTACCCCGTGTAATGGCCGAAAAAACAGCTGCTGTTAAATAATTATTTTTGTCACTGTGTCGCCATATTTGGGTAAAAGTTCTGCAGCTTTTTTATTGTTTGCATTCACTGTTGTTAATGGCGTTGTCATCTGTTTGAATAATACTCACTCGTGTGTTATTATCGATTTTTTGTTGCAAGGTTAACGATATATCGATTTTTTCGGATTTCAATCAATAGTGTTGACATTTTTGTTTTTTTTTGTAAATAATTGATTTTCATTTTATATATTGTTGATGAATAAAATTTTAACTACATAAATATAAGTACAATATTATTTAAACATTTAACTAAAGAAATTTAATTAAAACTTTTACTTACACCGTCGTAAATAACACTTTATTTAAGTCCTACCCATCCAAAGGTTGTCTGGAAAAGTTCGTTTAAAATATTGTAACACTATTTAAATTTGTTTTTGTTCTGTTAGCAAATAACGAATTGGTGTTATCAATAATGTGTTTTGTATTGTACTATATAGTTAATTGCTGAATGTGTGTGGGGTGTGTGCCCAAATATACACACTTATAAATCGTTATTATATGTTCTAATCACGGACAATGTAACCATATTTCACATAATAAATAATATTATTTATTTTATTTTTAAATGGTCGTAATAGTCGATGTGATTTCAATTTAATAATAGATACAAATCAGTATTATTAGTACATTTTATAGTATTAAAATGGTCACACACTAAAAAATAACTGACGATCAATTATGGGGTATTATTATATATTGATTGTTAGCATTCCAGTGCCATATATCTGTTTAAATACTCTTATAAAACACAACCCGCCGAGCCCTCAGGTACACCCGTTATAATTACAAGCAATTATTACAAAATGTTTTTTAAGTTTTTAAATGATAATATTGTTTAAAAACTAACATAATTAACGGTTAAATGTTATATTTATGTTTTATTTATGGTTTTTTATATTTTTTGAAAATACCAACTTCAAGATAAATAGAAAATATCTACTCGGCTATTAAATAAATTCTCAGGAATTTTTTTCTAGAATTTTTCTATTAAAATAATAATAAATGAAAATATGTAAAAAACCATAAAACCTAATTGGTTATTTCATCTTAATCGATTGTCCAAACATTTGTAGAAATGTTTCTTCCAAATACGAGAGGATGTTCCTTTCATTGATGAAACAACGCTGGCCTACAGCGTAAAAAGTAGAAAGGTACTAGATAATTTCGGTAGGCTCGGTAGCTGAATTGGGAGAGCATTGGACCGGACAGCCAAAGGTTGCGGGTTCGTTTCCCACCTGAGATTTTACTTATGAGTTGAGTCTCTTTTTTCTAGTACTATTTTATTTAAATAATTTATTAAGTAGTAACTTTAAAAGCAGTGTTCTTTGCAAGGTGGTTATGTAGCAATCAGTTGCCATGAATTTGGTCAAATAGCCGAGTGAAATAGACCCTACCTGCGAAGATAAACTATCCCGTGTTCGATTTCCGGTATAGACAGATGTTCATCTGACGAATATAAGTATTTGTACCTGACTTATTTATATATAAGGACAATTGGTGCGAATGTAAGAAATATTAATCTTATTTATTATTTAAAAGATTCCAGGTTCCAGTGTTCGACCGGAATGAACTCCGAAACAACTGGACCGATATTGATGATTTTTTTTGGATTTGTTGCTTTACTTAGGACATAGGCTTCATTTTAGTTCATAACAAAAAAAAAATATGTTAATTATAATAACTCAGCCAGCGTGGCCGGGTCAGCTAGTAGGTTATTTCTTAGATTCACACCAATCACCCTAGCTCATAGTAAGCGCTGTAAGGCTTGTGTATGGATACTAGGGTAATGGATATATAAGGTACATATATATGTAATAATTATAGAAATATATATATAAATACCCATGATTCAGGTACAAATGCTCGTATTCATCACACAAACACCTGCCCCTTCCGGGGCAGAACCCAGGACCGTCGATGCGAAAGGCAGGATCGATACCGTTGCACCAAACAGTCGTCTGTCAATTAGTATCCATAAGTAACAATAATAAATACGTAACAATTATAATTATTATTTAAGTTTTTAAGCTGTTTCCATGGATGTCATCGTAAAACACTTTTTTCCGTGTTTTGAATAATAATAACATGTCATAAATTGAACTAAGTGAATAGAATATTATTCGAGTAAGGTAGACACTTAAACACTTTACGACCTCGTCAAGTTAAAGCGAAGTCTTATTAGGTACCCATTTTTTAATCACGAAACCCAAAATAATACAGGCACCGAGAAATAATATCAAATATAATGTCTTTTAGATTAATTTAGGCACTTTAAAGGTTAAAGAAATATGGACAATAACCGCAAGGCGTTAACAGATAGATAACTAGAATAGATGTCTCAACAAGCCTTCTGATTAACTCGATATAATATTTGGTCACCTATCCGGTTACCGGTCCTTGCGTAAGTTGCTTCACCTCCGCGATCGTAGGTTGCACAAATTAACCTTTTAATGTTTTACAACCCCTTAATTTGTGTTTAACAAATTTTCGATCATATTAAAAGGACGTCGAATATTCCGAGGCACTTAATTATTTAATTCAGGAAGGACTACGCCTTAAAAAATAACATTTTCTAGTAATCAGTTGTATACTTTGGTGTGATATTTATTTTGACAAAGCGTTTGGTGTTTATCTAGTGTTAACACAAACCTATTGATGCAAAACTTCTCTACTAGCTGTGCCTGACGTGCTCTACAACGCTTTTTTACTGACCATACAAACAATGTCACTTCTTACAACATCTGCTATCGGCTAGTGAGAATCTAATCAAAATTAGTCAAGACGTCTCGCTGATAAGACGGTACAAACAGACAGAAATAAAAAAAAAATGTTTTTAATTTATAAATACGTGAAATTGATAATAACATAATATAACAATAAATAATAATACTTGTATGTCCTGAAAAGTATGTGTGTATATAATTGACATACAACGCCATCTCTTATCACAATTGAAGACTAATCGTAAATGAATTTAATGGATATTCTTGTAAAATAAAACGCCTCATTCTGTTCCACGCACATTTGACAGCACAATTACTTTACCTTTATATTCACCTTTTTATAACAATAAGTCAAAGATTAATGATACTTCGGGCGATGTGTCAAAATTGCAATTGTGAACAGCTGATCGGTACACTGTCAAAACGTTTTGTTAAGGCTGGATCCACACCATAAGGGGTAACCTTTATCTGGCAGAATCTTGTTACGCAGAAAGTCACTTGGCATACTATGTAATCAAAAAGCATAAACTGACATACATTGCAGGTTAGGTTAGGTTACTTATTTTTTTATTCATAACCAGCCAGCAAGCTGTTTCAAATTATAAGAAAGCTTTTTAAAATTATGAATTTTAAAGGAGATTGCTCAAATTGGCCCAAATGAAAAAAAAATATTGACTTATACGGTAATTCTTGGCGTAATTTATATTTTATTATCCAGTCATTAGATTTTAACGGACACTTCTGTATAATATATTCATTTTAAAAAGGAATTTCACTTTACCGGTTTGGAAAACATACGAACGAATCATTTTTGATGGCTATGGGTGTAGTAACATACAGCCAAAGACTGATCGAAGTTGTTTATATAAAATAAAAACAAATCTATTTTGTACAGATCAGTAAGATAAAATATTTTTTAATATTACACTGTGGTATTAATATACTCAACTATATTATCATTTTCACTACATGCAAATGTGCTAAGACAATTATTATAGATGGTAGGCGACATCATAAAGTCTATTGCCATACATTGTTCGCCAAACACCTTCATAAACACATTATAAGGTATAATACACTAAAAATGTAAAATATAGTTCTAATAGAAACATAACAAAAATAATTAAGCTACTGTAGATATGGCTGTATAGCCTAAATCTCTTAGCTTTCTTTGGTTAACGAGAGTTTATTAAAAATTCTGTAGATGTAGATGATATGTAATATTAAACACAACATAATAGTACTTAAGTTGTTTTATTTCATTAATCTACCTTATCAGAATATTTAAAGTATATCAGGAATATATTTCACATTAGAACAAAGCATTAGAATTACCTTTTACCATTATAAACCGAATTATTACTATTGTTTTTTTATAAAATTATGACAACAATTCCAGTTTCACATTTCATAGGTAGGTACCTACTAGTTCCTTGACATGCATTTTTTGTTAGACACTTCTATACAATTTGCTCTATCTAATCACAATTTCTAAATGAAACAAGCAAGATTGCTTCTGGAAGTCGCAATCACATGACATACTTACCTGATTTTAAATGTTACCCTTATGCATTAATTTCAAAAACAGGCAACTATCTGTTAATCTACATGCTCTAAATATAATCTAATACCCACCCACGTAATTACGGTACCTTTGGCTTGATTTCCCTAGTTTACTTATTTGTTTTTTTATTATTTTGATACCTATGTAGGTGAGGTACCTTTTTAGGTTTGCAAACATAACGTCAAAATCATTCAGTGTATATGGTTTATAGAAGTTCTCAGGGGTGTCCGTTAATAATATTTGTTTCTATAGTCATTTATACATAATTTCGATTCTAGGAAATAAGTTTTCATAATTATTGGTCTTTAGGCCAAACATGTATGGAAGCTGAGCAATCTCCTTTCTACGAGAAAAGGTAGACCCCACAATAACAATAAGGTCGATCATGGTTAAATCGCGGTCCGATGTCGGTCTGGTAAATCCAATCCTGTTCAAATTAGACAATCTGACTCAGCTCACGATTCAGTCTCGAACCACCAACAATAGAATTTGGATAAATTTGGCTAAATTAGTAATTTATAAAATTTATGTATAAACTACTTTTTTTTCAAAAATTCACACTGGTTTAGACATAAAGATTACTTAGAATTAACTTAAATAATCATTCAAATGTACATTAATTACATTTGATGCGATTTTCGTTTCAACGGGTAAAGCTGACTGAACCGGGAATAAATAATAATCAATACATGTCGTGGCAAGTTTGATCTCGCTCAAACAAAATTTCTTCAAGACTGATCGCGACTGGAATGGGATTTGACCGAAACTTGGCTGTTACGGATAGTATGAATGCACACATTGCTTTTTTTCATTGGAGCGGAGCGAGCGAAGCTCCCATGGATCAGCTTCGATGACGAAATGTATGTAGCGCCATCTTAATATATAAAAATCCAGTGTCACAATGTATGTTCCCAGTGAACTCTTCACCAACTCAACCGATTTTGATCAAACTTCGTAACTATCTGTTATTTGATCTAACTTAAAAGATAGGATAGGTTTTATTTTAATTAATAACAAGCAACGCGGGATCAGCTAGTAAGTCTATAAGTTCTTACCCGATTTTCGAATATTTTGTAATGAATCGAACCAACACAGTTAGGACTAGATCGTGACGGAACCCGAATTTAGAAATTCGAAAATAAAAAAGTACCAAAAAACATTGGCTCTATGGAATTTCCCATTGAAACAAAAAGCGCTCCGCCCCCGCCCCAATATAGGTATAGTGCTAGCGAAGCTTTATGCTTAGCGGCTGCATCGCCCTAGTTTGTTAATATTTTACCAGACCGAGATCGGACCGCGAACGAACCGTGATCGACCTTACAGTGTGGATCCAGCCTAATGTTCCTACAAGAGTTATAATAAGGTGCATTTTCATCAGTCAAAATTATTCTTATGAACCGATCAATGCTTTCGATTGAATACAAAACTTTATCCCTTTGTAATAAAGTTGGATTTCATTTGATCTTTAATTTAGGCTGTCAGCTGCCCCCATCGTAATTTTATAAATTAATCACAAGCGTAATTGGATAATAACTGACTTTTGTGTTTTTAAATTTTAATAATTACTTGTGTAAGATATGATAATAGTTTTTTGCATAATAAATTTTAAGTATGATTTAAATATTTTATATGCAATTATAAAAAAATGGAACGTGACAATGATTTCAAAATATGATCATTTTATTGAAATCAAGTTTTATTGCGTATTAATAAATAAATAAATATTACACAACATCACATATATTGTGATGAACTATAGAGTTAGGTTGCCAAAGCACTTGTGTTTATATGAAGTTCAGAAATAACTTCGATATCACAACATCCAGACACGAACCAATATAGAAAAAATCGTTCTCGGCCGGCCATCGAATCGGGCACTTCGGAAAGGCGCTAGTATAATGCGAGCCACTCGACCACTGAGGCTGTCGGATAATAGCTCAATTAAAAGAGTTCTCGCTCTGATAGTGAGATATTGTGGGTTCGAGTCCCTATGAAACCAATTTTTTTCTTGTAATAATTTCTTTTAATCATATAATTATGAGGTCAATTAACAATAAAAAATTAACAAATTTTTTTTTCTTATTTTTTGTAACAAATCATATTTTACTAAGTTTAAAATTCATTTTAAATAATAATAACATTTCTTACATTCACACCAATCACCCTAGCCCAAAGTAAGCACCGTAAGACTTGTGTTATAGATACTAGGATATCGAATAGACATGCATATATGATACTTAAATATGTAATATTAATAGAAATATATATAAATACCCATGACTCAGGTACAAATGCTCGTATTCATCAGACAAACATCTGCCCATTCCAGGATTTGAACCCAGGACCGTCGGTGAAAGGCAGGATTACTACCATTCCACCAAACGGTCGTCAAAAATCTCAATATTCTTGCGGTAAAAGGTGTCTTAAAGTCGATACTTTTGGAGGCTTAAACTCAAAATTCCGGATACGATAATAGCCAAAAGATGGCAGCACCATCGCGAATCCTTGACGGCTGTCGTGTCAGCTGGGAGACCTTGAGATAGCAACTTGCTCTCCAAGGGAGCACTTCTTAACATCATACAACCCCCAAAATACACCCATCAACCCCAAAGCAAACCTTTACCACATTAGAAATAAGGTTGAATTTCCTCCAGCACAAAGTTTAGGAAGTGTTCCGAATAAATCGGCACAATCTTACGCTCAATGTCCTTTTATCCTCATAATGGAGATTGAGTGCGAGCGAGACGGCTGTGTAAGGTGGAAAGAGATAGAAAATTGATGAAATTCATGAGGCGTTCAGTTATATTTTCGCCATACGTCGGATATCAGGGAAGTTGGCGTGATTTGTATGTATGGATGAGTAGATACCATCTTAGTGGTTCAACGGCAAATGGGTTCGGTTCCCTGTTCATTTAGGAACACCAGTTATTTTATATTATCGTAATAGAATTCTCTTCGTATGAAATACTAGGTTTTTAAAATACTTATAGTAAAATTGTTTTATTTGATATACTTTATACGAATATTTTTATTTATACATTGAACACGAACGACTCTAATGGCGGACTTAATGCGATTAGGGATCATCTACCAGGTAACTTGAGAGCTGAGTCAGCTGAGTACATCAACAATAAAAGGCTTTGCTTATTTAGAAATTATTAAATGAGAAACAATCATTCAGTTTTATTATAGATTTTCATTATTTTTAAGTTTTTTTTATACATAATTATTATTAAATGCAATAATTAAATAATTTTCATACATATACAGATATGTTCAAAACAATGTTTAGGAAGTTATTTACGTTTAGATATTACACTTGGAATTTAAAAATATAAAAACTCTAGGGCTAGTATGATATTAGTCAAAATCAAAATTAATTGTTAATTAGGTATTAAAATTAGACAACCGAAGCGACAAATCGAAGAGATTAGGAGCCATTTCTGTTTTTTTTTTTTAATTAATGGTGTTTTTTAAAATAACATGCCAAAAATAGATAATTTGATATACGATTAGACGTGATCTGAACCTTTTTTAGATATTTTTTGAAGTTATACTTGTTATTGCGCATTGAGGGTGTATTTTTGCATGCAACGAAAAAGCGAAACCATGAAGTTAGCTGTTAAAGTGAATAGGCTAACTTCAAGATATCTCATTTAAATATTTAAAAAAAGTATAACTTCTGCCACGCGTACATAAGTACACGCGCGATTTTTTTATTAATTTGCTGTCTCATACCACGCTTTCAACTACAATCAAAGTAATGTATCGAAAGTTCTGCCATATATTAAAGTGTTCGCGAACGTTAGACATGTGTGTTCGCGAACGTTAAATATGTGTGTTCGCGTACATTAAATATGTGTGTTCGCGAACGCATTAAAATATATATATCAGGAATGATTTCGCATGTTTAATAACAAAATAATCACGGCTTAAGATTGTTAAAGGTTAAAAGTGTCATATGTAATTGACTTGCAAAAAGTAGATTAGTTTCTAATCAGTATTCTTATCAGGCAATAACACTAGGTGTGTTTCTGTACAAACGAATAATAAAATAAAATAAAGGTAGATAAAAGATATCGTATGATTTTGACAATCTACGAAAACAAGATTAATTAAACAAACCGGTTAAGTGCAATTTTAAAAGCAATCGCCAGTACAGCGAAAGTTGATTTGTTTTCGTTCTAATAAATTTTTTTTAATGCTATTACTCTTATTTTAAATAAACGTATTTATTTTGTTTTATCATTATTTTAATGTAGCATTTATCAACACCAACAGTGTTATATTTCGTGTCCATTTTATTTGATATTAACGTTTTAGTTTCAAAATGTGCCAATAGATGGCGCTGTACCCCATTACATCTCACTATAATTTGGTTGCATTGATTGCTCTTCATAGATATTTTTTTGCTAAAATAAATTTTTGCGCCGCCACCGAGGCGATCGCTTATATAAAGCTTGTTTAGCCGTCTAGGTGCTGTTTGTTCAGTAGAGTCTGATGTAACTTCGAAGCTAGGCCGGAATACCCATGCAGATTCACCACCTCCCACCCCCGGAGGATTCTCAAGTTGCCAGGAGCGCAAAAATAAAGTTGAATATTGCGTAATTTAATAGACTGGATATCAGTGATGTTACTACTACACTTATAAGTAGGTCTACCTATTTTGCTTCCGTTCTACCTATCTACCACCATCAGCCTCAATCTACCTATTTTTCAAAATTTTACGACCGTAAACAATCCTCGACGAGTGTAACGCAACGTTACTCTTGCTATCGAATGTAGGCTGTTGTCATAGAGCCAAAGCCTATCTCGTAATTTCATCACTTAAAACAAAACGCTTGAAGTAAATCTGTGTTCGTGTAACTGACACGTACTTGACACTGACAGTGACAGCTGACAGTATATTTTGAGGCGATTTCGTTGGCGACATTTATACTTCCGCGACTTTCGCACATTTAACTCACAGATTTTCTGCATTTTTATTCTTGGTTTATACATTTAACGTTAATATTTTTATCGTTTCGGCTCCTTTATAAGAGCCTTGCTTAGAGAATGACCCATGCCCCACCCATATAAATAAAAAAGCTGCCCTGATTACTTCGCTGCCCTACTACTTACTTTAGAATTATTTTTCTAGTCTGTACTATTGTACAGACATGCATAGGGCATTTATATCACAAAAAAGGGCATAAAAAGGCAATATGTGGTGTTCACATATTCTTTATTTTATCCATCACATTCACTCCAGCTATTTTTCTTAAATCTCTCATTTCCACTGTTTAATCATAATGGTTCTTATGCCAAACCCAAGATTTACTTCCATACATTAGAGTCGTTACCAACAAATGGTTATAGAAGTATTTTCAAAAAGCATACGTTTCACAAAAAGTGATACAAAATATATTAATGTAGATTCCTGAAACCAAAACAGAAATGGTGGTTGGACATTCAAAGAGAACTTTAAAATTTATTTCCATTTCATTGCATTTTCCTTCAAATGAAAGTAAAGCGTCCAGAATAGGTCATCAAAGATTGTAAATCATTGCTTCAAGTCTTCTGGCCGAATCTGGTGTACTCCATAAAATCAGAATACAGGATCACTGGTTAAACGCCGGTGAAATGGTCTGCGCACCCGAGCTCGTAAAACTGGCAGGTCGACACACCGAATCGTAATTAAAATTAGTAAAGCAGTGATCCATATACATAACTAAATTTGGACGAACTGTTTCCAATGCGTTCGTATTAACCAATATTTATTGTAATTACAAATTACGTTACAAATGTCCATTAACTGCATTATTTGCATTGAGTGAGTGTTATTTTCTTTTCTATTGCATTGGAGTTTCTGAACTTTTTCTAAGCTATGATAAAAATTTGACCACTTTTCAATCAAAATAGTTTTGTCAACTAAAAAAATATATTGCTTTTTATCAGATTATTAAAAGAGGGGAAAAAAATCAGTTCTAAATATACTTTTATTTGAAAATTCTGGAAATAAACAAATTACCATAAACATCCTGGCCAATTTGAAAAAAACCCACACAAATCACTTAATTAGATAACAACAGTATTACTTGTAAATATTTTTGCCTTAAAATCTAATAATTGTTTCCATTTTTTTCCTTCCCTCGAGTCGGCCATATAAAATTTGGATGTATATTGACACAATTATTAACACTGTATGATTTACTAAATTTTCTTATTGTATATTTAATTAAACAGAGAAACCAAATACAAATAAACTTTCAAACCTACTTAAGCCGGAAGTATTGAATGCATATAGATAATACAACACTTCTCGATTCTCAATGAAATTAATGACTTAGGAACCATAAACACTATTCAATCAACTACAAAATAGCGGAACTCACTGTACAAGTTCATGTTTATAACTGTCATTTCGTATTTGTACTGACAAATGGACAGTTGTTACAACTCGGTGTGACAGAATGCCTGAGTTACGACCGATAAAACAAAATTGCCTTTATTAATTGGCGGGACCGACCGACGGACGGATGCGGACGTTTGTCTACAAGCTACAACTCGACCATTACAAGTACTATGGACGACATATTCATTGACAACCCTGCTCCCGTAAAAAAGCATCTATTACAACCGGACAACGTCCAAAGTGTTTCAAGAAATGTTAGTGATAATCATTCTGTTAGATGTACAGAGTTTTGTATTTCTTTTGTTACCAAGTGGGACGATTGACAAGGGCATTGTCAATTAGTAGGTGGGTAGATCAAGTTTTGTCTCAACATTCGACTTATTTTGTTATTAAAGTGTTAAAGCGCAGCCCATTGGTTGAGATGTCAGCTTTAGCCAAAGCGGATCAAGTCTATCCATATATATGTACCATGGATATGGACCCACTCGTAATAATAGCATTTAGCTTTCCATGAGTGGTTCAATAATATTTTTATTGCATTGTTCCTATTCTTTTTTAAAAAAGCAAAAATTTATTGACTTTTTGAGGTTACTACTCTAACTAGTGATGGGAAGGACTTATCCTTGACCGTTTCTCTGAAAATCTGGAAGACACGGATGGGCAAAGTTTTTTTTTTTGATAGGCCAGAAAAGTGTAAAAGATTTCGTGCAAATCCTTCGACATGGTTGATTCAATTTCGACGATGGAATATAAAAAAAAATCTTGTAATTAATACGTTAATATTAACATTTTGACGCACTGGAAATGTGGTGTTGGAGACCTCTGTTCAGAATTCCTTGAACTTTACTTCTAAGAGAGATTATCGTTAACCGTAGCAACGAATCCCCGTTATTCGTTCTTCGGGCATTTTGCCCATAACGAAGACTCCACGTAACGACTGGTGGTGTAAGAGAAAGTAGACGGCAAAAGATCTCAAAGACGCTCTCCTTTATGGTGGACAGACCTCATCAAATGATTGCTCCCACACTGCAAAACATAGAACTACATGGCGACGCATCGCTTTGGTAGTACAAGAATTGACCGAACTATGTCCACGGAAACAAGTACCTTATTTGTGAACTGTTAGATTTTATTTTGAATGGGTTCGCTCTTGATCCCATCAACCCCAGAGGGCCAAGACAGAATGTACGATAGAACGAGCTAACCGAGAAAGTGCCTATTCACCCTGACTCCGAAAATGGACGGGTAATAAGTATTCTGAAATACAGACGTAGGGAGGGAGTTCCACTCCTTTGCTGTGCGCATTATGAAAGATGTTGCGATTGGTGCGATAGGCAGGAACAGCAACCAAGAAAGGGTGATAGCCCGCAGTTCTTAGAAAGTAAAAAGGTGTGTATTGTTCGTGTAGCATTTAAAGAATGTAAAGGAAACGCCAAATTTGATCATGCCCAATTGATATTCATAATGGCGTTTCAAGTTTAAATTTCTACGTGTAATTAGTACAGAGCAAAGTTATTGCCTATCCAAAATACTTTAACACAATAACATACGAGAGCGGCAGTTGAAATTTCTATTTAACCCTCCATTACTCAAGCACTTGCGTAAATTGTGATTAAAATTCAACCCTACCGCTTCGGCCAGTTCCCACATCTGGGTCTTTCGGACCACATGCAGCTTTTATTGTTGGGAATTGAATAATTTTAATAGTACCAGTGTCGTTTAGGGAGATGGCGATTGAATATTTTGTATTTTTAGTTTGATGCAAATGAATATATGGAGATTACATGATGCAATTGCATTTTAAATGCAACCTAAATTAGAATAAAAGATGATAAACATTCATAGAATATCTGTATTTCACTAACCATCAAAACCTTTCTACGCTATTTCTTTGCAATGTTTGTTTTTTTTTTCATAATTTAATTAATATATTTATCTTTAAATCGAATTTATTTTTCGGTCGCTAAGAGCGATAAAGCCGCATCACTCTTCAATCTTCGTACCAACTTAAAAGACCAAATACTTCTAAATAAGGAAAATGATTCTTATTTTCAAGATTGTCGGTGCGTAAGGTAGGATCCCTACCGTTGCACCAAATGGTCGTCATAAGATTTTTATATAAAATAATGCTTTATTACAAAAGGAATACAGTGTATTATAGCAATAAATACATCTCGTACATAAAATAATTCGAAAACTAACCGGGATCATAAAAAATACTATAAAATTCAGACAACAGAGGTTTGTCAGAGAATCTTGACATATTATGCGAAAATCAAGATCCCTGATATGGGTTGCTCGGGCCCTTATGATGGTTTGTGAGGGCCCGTATGAACCCTGTCTTAAGTGGAGATAAAAAATGGCCGCCGCGAGAGGTAGCCAATGGGTCGGGTTACGGGTTTAGGGTTCAACAATCAAATGAAAAGGAGATTTCTGGATATGAGATACAAAATACTTTATTATAGCTGGTTCCATCTTAATCGAATGTTTAATATTTGCAAAAATATTACTTTCGATGTTCAACATTGCTGGGATGATACTAGCTCATAGTAGAAGTTGAAATACGTTTGTAAATTTCGACGCTTCTGTCATCGTCTCGGTAGCTCACCGGTCAAAGCACTCGTCTAGATATTGAAAGGTAGTGGATTCGAATCCCACCTGAGGGCTCGGAGGCGTAGTTGTTTTTTTACAGGCGTATTTTATATCTATTAGTAATATGGCATTGTGAATAAAAAAATAAAATAAATTTATTTCCATAATAAAACAGTTGACGACAGTTTTGTGCAATGGAAGCGATCCTGCCTTGCGCACCGACGGTAATGGATTTGAGTCCCGGAAGAGGAATGTTTGTGTGATGAATACGAGCATTTGTACCGGAGTCATGGGTCATCATATAGGTATGTATGTCTATCCGTTACCCTAGTATCCATATCCCTAGCCGTCCAGTGCTTACTTTGGGCTAGGCTAATTGACGGAACCCTCCAAGTAAAAGGGTTTCAATCTTCTCCATTTTTTCTCAACACCCTACGCCTATAAAATCTCGGGCATCCTTTTTTTAAGTTAGGTACGCAGTTTAAGTTTATCGCCATATTTAAACTGTCGCCTATAAAATAATGTTTCTGAGACCTGTTTTTAAGTAAGGCATTTCTAACCTATATACTCTAACTATCGTACAGACCTGATCTCAGAAAGAGATAGACGATTAGCTTTCTTGTAAGGAAACTTATGTTTTTATCTGTATTATAAAAGAAGTAATCAAGCAGCAAAACTATAGAATTTGTAGTATCTAAAAAAATATTATGAAAAATAATATAGTTAAAAAATAACGAAGAACACGTTTTAATGGTAATCTGAACTAAAAAAATAAATTTCAGCATAAGAATTAAGTAATTAACGAGAACATTAATGTCATTGTAGGAAAAGCGTGGGATGTGCGATAGCGATGGTTTTCTTATATTTATTTATTTACAATAGCTTCCTATATTTTTTTTTTTCAAATTTCTCTTATGATAAAAAATAGCTTGTCTTTTATTATTGTTTTGTCTTCAGTGCAATATTTCAAATTAATCTAAAATCGCGTTAGAAAATTCCTTTAACGGAACAAACAAACACACAGGTGAAGTTATTAAAAGTATGTTAAAAATCGCTCCCATCTATGTACTGTGTTTTTGTATTATGCATTACCTATCTTCAATATTTTTTGATAAAAGTTTTAAACATAAGGTATAACTTTTACTTGTGGCAAATCATTAAGTATTTTGGATGTAATCTGTGTGTAAATTATATAATCCATGCTGTATAATGTGACTTATAACATTACGATCACCCGTTACAAACCCGGGTGATTGCTTTCCCTTTGCTGGATTTATTCCGACTCAGGGCATAGGTTAGGTTTTATTTTAATTTATAACACAGCAGCGGGTGGCTGGATCACCTAGTTATTATTATAAATAAAAGAGTTTAAAATGATTGTATGTAACATTAATGGAGTTGTAACCTTCACCATGTGTTTCCAAAAGTCTCTTATCACGGTGACTCCGCCCTACAAAGGCAGTGTTCCAACCAAAGCATATTTAATCAACGACAAAAAACTATGGCCGCGAGCCAACAAAGAGTTATCTATACGTTGAAAACACGAAACTCAACCGGTTATACAAGTAAGGGCACTCATAGACCATACAGTAAGGACAGTAGGTAAACTACGAACGAAGGAGACTGATTCAGAAGTAACTTAACAATAAAAACTACTAAAACTACTATATTTTATAATATTTTCGTACTGGCAATTTTATAAATACTGGCAACACAAACGGGGATTATTAATAAAAGATATTTAAAAAGAACGTTAAGGTTTTTCTACGTTTTAAATATTAGTTTTTTATCTATAAAATTGCATATTTATTCGAAAAAGTTTTGTTCTTCTAACATTTTTAAATATGATGACTACATGATTCCTTGTTGAAAATGTGTTTTATTGGATGTTATCAAGTCATGTATAACATAAGGAGTTATAGAGAAAAATGTGGGTTTCAATACTTAAAAAATATTAATTATGCAAAACTAAAAATAATTTGAAATAACACTATTTTAGTTTGAAGAAAAACTTTAAATTACTAAAAAAAGTTTGAAAAACCTTAAATTATGATTATAAATAAATAATTGGGTATGAGTCCCAGAAGGAGCAGATGTTCGTGTGATGAAAACGAGCGTTTGCACCTGAGTAATGGGTATTTATATATGTATTTCTATTAATATAACATATTTATGTATCGTGCATATATATACGTATATATATCGCTCGCTCGTATATATATATAAACAAAATCAAAATCTGTTCATCCATTCGGGAGCTAAAATGCCACAGATAGACGCACACACAGAAACGTAAACCTATAAACACCCCGTTGTTTTTTGTATTTAGAATGGGTTTGCTCTAGATCCCAATCAAACCCAGGGGCCAAGACAGGATCCGCGATGGAACGAGCTAACCCAGAAGGTGCTTATTCATTTAGCTTTAAAAACGGACGGGCTATAAGTACTTGGAAAAACAGACTCAGGAAGGGAGTTGCACTCCTTTGCTGTGCGCATTATGAAGGATGTTGTGAAGAGCTTGGTGGGACAGGAGTAAAGAATGGGCAATGTCATAGATTAAAAAACCTTATAAATAAGTTTCCTACTCATATACATACACTGTGATCTTGTTGTGTTTGTATATACTTAAACACGAGAATAGTGTCCTTTTGGCCTCGTTTCGTGTGCTCTATGTGTTGTGTGTCTCTTTTTTATAAAATTGACCAGTTTTACGAGCGACTAGTAAGCGATGCGAATTGTTAATTTGAACATTTGTGGATACTTATGTTGCTTTGATTGTATGTTTTGGCACGAAACTTGTTGTTGCCTTTTAATATAATAGATTAGTTTTTGCCAGCAGTTTTGTTTGCTTTGATTGTTTATTTAAATAAAAAAAAACTCGGCTTTTTCGCATAATTTATATTTAATATGTACTGAGGTTTCGACTCCTTTAAAAGAACTATGATCACATGATGACTACTACCTTCACAATATTTAAATCAGGCACGTTCCTAAATGTTAAAATGTATTTAATTCAGATTTGTTTATATTTTAAATATAAATTATGCGCAAAATTACAGTGAAAAAGCTGTTTCATTTCAAAGTATAATGTGTGGATAATTGTAAGAACTAAATATTTAATTATTCACTTTAAACATTACTTTTGTAGTAGATCATACGCAACGTAGATTTTGAGTTGCGCTACAAAATGGAGCGAAATGCCACACAAGCCATATCCCGGCGAGCGAGGTTCTGCATTCAGCAAGGCGGAGCCCACTTGGAGCCGTTTCTGTTAATTTGTTGTTCGTTACGAAAAAGTAAGCGTTAGTTTAGGTTGAAGAGACCTAACAAACATAAAATAACTACCTAAGTCGGGTAACTAAATACCTAAGTACCAAAGTCGGGTCTTTTAACATTTTCTCTGACTTGTAATATCGATCCGACTGGCTTCTGTACATTTTGTTATTGACTCTATGTCGTTCCGCCGATATTAGGTGAAAATGTACATAAATATTCTGTGTTATTTACTCTTTAATTACATATATGGAAATAGAGTTGGAAATAAAAGTTTTTTTTTTAAATAATTTTAGCGGTAAGTAATACTGCGATACTACGGTTTTCAAATATTGTAAATTGACTCTTTATAAGGGATCATTTAACCCTGTTTCCACTTTACGGGTGTTATTGTAAAACCTTGTAAAGATTAAAAAACGTTCATAGTCAATATATAGTTGTGACATTTAAAACCACTATTTTGCACGAAAAAGTTTGTAGCCACAGATTCAAGTGAATACGAAAAATTCATAGAATTTCAATTTCTCTCTGGCGCAAAAAAATTAACGAATTGAGTCCAGCTCCAGCGACAGACGAACACAAAGGAAACAGATAATATGGTCTTATCTTCTATCTCTCTCTAACAGCTCAAGATTAAGAAGCGAGAAAACCATTATGGCTGACGACTTACGCAGAGGTATACACAGTGTTTTTTAACTTTCGACCCCGGAATATAATTATTCGCTTCCTTTTAGTCATAAACTAAAGCCAGAGTGTGAATTTAAGAATTTCCTTTTCGCTTTTTATTACGATTTAAAGACTTCCTTTTCAATTTTTTCTGGTGCTTATTACCTTTTTTATGTTATATGATATTTTAGCGAATGGATTCACGTTTTCATACTATTAAACTTAACAGTTTCTAAAACGTATAATTATAATAGTAGTATTTATTACATTAACACCAATAAGCCTTGCCCAAAGGAAGCATTATAAGGCTTGTGTTATAGATACCAGGGTTGACGGATGGCCATACATATATACATAGATTTTTTTTTAATATATAAAAATTACAGCATAATAACCTAAGTCGCAACGATGGCGTTGTGGAAGGCTTAAACACCAAACTTGAATAATGGATAAAAAAATATCTAAGCTAATTTAAACCCTAATATATCGAGATTCAGCAAACAAAGACCCCTCTTAGTACATATCGTGAACACTATTAATATATCGTTAAGGGTTTACACTTAGTAATTGTATTAATAGTTATTTTGGATTGGTTGGTGTAACGGTAGCAATCTTTCCTGCTGCACTTATGATCTTAGATTCGAATCCTGGTAGGTCAAGTGTTTATATTGGTGAACATAAGCATGTGTCCCTGAGTCCCTATTAAATATGTTCTTCAGAGTCCATATTTAGACAGTTGGAATTTGATATAGATTTTTTAATTTTCTTTGTATAAATAAAAATATGGTTTCCCTTATTTAGGCATAATTTTTGGTCACAACATAATTTTAAAACGCGTAATATGATATAACTCGCTCGCTGGTAATGGATACAAAATATCTAACCTAACCTAATCTACAATGAATATTATTTATGCCATTTTAATTTTATACCAATTTAGATCAGGATTAACAAAATTATAGGAAAAAATGTATCCCAAATAAAACAACTAACAAATACTTAATGAAAATCGTAATTGTTGCAGTAACTTGATTGGCGAATATAACAATGAAAAATAGATACAGACACCAAATAACAAATTTACATGTCCATTGAAATTAAATAAATTAAATCCGTACACACATAGTACCATGCCACAGATAATATCATGAGCAGGATACAAGGTTCCTGCACAAATTGTCCAAGGGTCACGCCGATCACGATAAACTTTATGCAGAAGGGTGGAAATGCGTGAAGCGTTGATACAATCAGCTAAATTATCTATGTAAACCATCGTTTTTTTTTATGTGGAACCGGCAAAGGAGCGTTAATTTTAACCTGTTTAGTTATTTCACTTTCTCGTGCACACGGTAAAATAAAAACTCTTTGTGTTTTACGCAATCTGAGACTGAGTTTGAATTTGGAATAAATATGAACTTTTTGGCGGAAGCGGAAAGCGTCTCTTTGGTGTTTTTTTTGTTAAAATTTGTTTGTGGTAGATATTTGATGCAACGGTAGCGATCCTGCCTTTCGCACCGACGGTCCTGAGTTCGAATCCCGGTAGGGGCAGATGTTTTTATGATGAATACGAGCATTTGTACCTGAATCATGGGTTTTTATATATATTTCAATTAATATTACATATTTAAATGTCATATATGTATGTCTATCCGTCACCCTAGTATCCATAACATAAGCTTTACAGTGCTTACTTTGGGCTAGACTAATTGGTGTGAATGTAAGAATATTTATTTTTTATTTATATTAGTGCGTCATAATTGGATTGGTGGATTATTAACCATTAAGTGTTAGTGAACATGCAACAGTGTTGACAAGTGAAACAAAGCAGCGGGAGTTGTCTTTTCCTGCTCTCTCAAGAAGTTCACGGGAAGGTTTCAGTAAAACCCCACATCTTTACTAAAAGCAAGGGAAAGGGATATTTAATTTTTCATTCATTATTCACTGATTATCTATGAAGACATGGCTTAAAGGACAGATATCCAGGCCATAAGATCTTATAACAACACTATATTTTTTTTATTATAAATCGAAATAAAACTTAGCCTATATCCTAAGTTGGTGAAAAACCAATAAAATGAAAAAAAAACATCAAAATCGCTTGAATAGTTTCGAAGTTCATGGCGGTTAAACATTGTGACAGAACATTTTTTATATATTAAGATAAATAAAATCGTGTTGTCGGTTGTCTTTCTTTATTTGGTTTCTTGTTGGGATGAATAGAATAAATATTTTATTCTTTGTAACTATTTAAATATAGTTTTCTATTTTCCTTTTGCTTGCCAAGATAAGTTAATAAGATCACCAAACACCAGAAAAATAATGAAGGACTATAAATAGTCACTAAGAAAATTCAGAAAATATATTTAAACATTAGTTTTTGCAAAAGATAAAACTAATTTTACTACTATAAACATTAGATTCACACCAATTAGCCTAGCTCAAAGTAAACACGCTAAGGCTCGTGTAAAAGATACTAAGATAACGGACAGACATACATATACATACATATATATCTAATATTTATAGAAATATATATAAATACCCATGACTCAGGTAAAGAAATTCATATTCATCACACAAACATCTGCATCTAGGATTCGAATCCAGAGCCGCCGGCGTGAGAGGCATGATCACTACTATTGCACCGAACTGTCGTCAAACCCATGTGATTATGGTTCATTTCACATTCTTATGGGTAATCATACTGTGATTCAGTTCATTACATATCTAGGTGAACTGTATTATTGCATTATAATTGTATGCCGATGAATTGTCGTGATGTAATTGATAGAATTTATTGTGAAAAACGTTTTGACGTGATAACGTCTTATAAATCGATGAACGCCGGCTGCACGCACGAAAAAGTCTAACGTTCCGCCTAAGCCGAGCGTGCAAGCGAGAGCACGGAACAAGCGATAGAGAGGCACGATCGGCCTAAGCGTTCGACTTGTGGCGCATCTACCTCTCTTCCACTTCATGAAGTGAAAAGATAATGGTTTCCATTGTCCATTACAACAACTTGATATTAATTTATCGAAAAAATTATAATTTTCAATTAATTCCTTCTTTGTTTTATACAAAATTATGATAATTCAGTGATAATAATTCAATTCAATTCATAAAAGTATGCAGTTTTTAATTAATATTTTCTCATGACGCTATCACGTAAAAATATCGTCCGTAAACTGACTTTACAGACAAACATTCTTTTTGTTTTAATTTCGCTGCATTTAATTTGATAAATTATTTTGATAGAAAAAGAAGAGTCAGCTCCACCGCACGACTGGAGTTTACTTCTTAAGAACGATTGTCTTTGAAGAGGCACAGAAAATTAAATATACTTCTTGGGTAAAAGTACTCTGAGTCTTTTTTATTTTAATAAAAACCTTCTCTTGAAATAATTCCCATCTTAATTAACATTCCACATCATGATCTCGCTTCTTAGAGAGGAATTCGCAAAATCGAAAGGAAAAGAAACTTCTAAAAGCTTTAAAACTACTTTGAAAGCTTTCCACTTGTGTTAATTCTGTTGAAAATCTTACACTTGCTCTGTTAGTTCAAAACTAAATTGAGTTTCTTAATTAGAGAACATTACTTACGCAAAGTTAGTTTAGAAAGAAAAAATCTTGCCTTTGAGATAATTGTATGAGTTCATTAGGCACTTTGACAAAACAAAGAAATATTAATATATAAATAATAAAAACATGCTTTTATTGAGAAATACCTGAAATAAAATAAAAAAAATAAAATGAAAGTGACATTTTTCATATACATGTATACACTAAGAAAACCGTTGTCATAAACTTAGCTTATATCTTTACTATACCAGATAACCCAGTCAGGCTATTATATTTAAAAAAAAATTAAAATGATACCCACGCTATGTCCTAAGTCGGAACAAATCCAGTAAAATGAAAAAAAAAACATAAAAATCGGTTGCGTAGTTTCGGAGTTCATCGCGGTTATAATTTACGAGTATCGAATTAGATTTCGCCCGAATAGCGAAAGAATGTAGGTTCAAATCCCGCCTGAAATTAAAGCCAAGTAAAATTTCTTCTTTAAATAGAAATATCTTACATAAATATTGACGACTGTCTGGTGCAATGGTGGCGATCCTACCTTTCGCGCTGACGGTCCTGGGTTCGAGTCCGGTAAAGGGCAGATGTTTGTGTGACGAATACTAGTATTTGTACTTGAGTCATGAGTATTTATTTATATATTTCTATGAATATTACTTATGTATTATATATTTATACCTATCTATCCCTTACTCTAATATCGATAACCATAATATAAGCCTTACAGTGCTTAATTTGGGCTAGGGTAATTGTTCTGCCTGTAATTTTAATTATATTATTATTTTCTAAATGTTAAATGCTGCGGAATTTTAAAAAAAAAGTCAAGTCTACTAAATTCGACATCAACAATCTAACAACAAACTCTTCCAAGAATGACTCGGTGTACCATGACATATCCTCCAAATATCCATTTCACACACTAAAGCCTCCCAAATTACTGGCTGCTCCCCTCACGGCTGCTAAACTGAATTATGCCTTGTATCAATCATAGAAGAACCTGACGGCACCCCACCAAAACACAAAGAGCCCTGCCAATCAAAGAAACCGGTGAAACATCACAGGATCCAACAAGCGTAAAAGAGTTTGAGGGATCTTCTTAAAGTGGCGATGCTGATTCATGCCTTCCACCAATTTCGCAAGAAGGCAGCCCGTTTGAAGCCTCCATGAGCTATGGATTTCGGTGTAAGTGTTTCTTAGCTGAATTTGGAAGTTTTGGGAGGTTTAAGCCCGGAGGGAGTGGAAAAATATTGGTCATATTGATTGATGAACTCTGAGACGTTTCTACAATGCTTACGGTGTCTTCTGAACCGAATTGTTACAAAAACGCCTGTATATATACATATAGATACGAGTATTTATATATACTAATAGAACGAATTACTTTCAATCCAATAACTTACATTAGAATTTATTGCACGAATGCTTGTCCGTATAATTATATTTTAATAATAATATTTCTCAGATTCAGACTAATAATCATATCCCTGTAAGCACTGGAAGGCTTGTGTTATAGATACTACATATAGATATGTAATATTTATATTTCGAAATACTAGCTGACCCGGCCACGCGTTGCTGTGTTATAAATTAAAATGAAACCTATCCTATGGTCTAAGTCGCAGCAAATCCAACAAAATGAAATAAATTAAAATCGATTTCAGTAGTTTTGGTGTTCATGGCGGTCAAACGGTGACAGGAATTTTATATATATGAATATAACTTCTTTATGTATCCTATAGTATGGCTATCCGTTACCCTAGTATCCGTAACACAAGCCCTACAATTTTTAGATTGGGGTAGGCTAATTATTTTGAATGTAACGAAAGAAATTAATCCCTCCTAATATTATAAATGTGAATGTTGTAATGCTTTGTTTGTTTGCCATGCTTTCACGCAAAAACTACTTAACCGACCATCATGAAACTTCGTACATATATTCTTGGAGGTATTAGAAGTAACATAGAATTCTTTTTATTGCAAAAAAATGCGGGCGAAGCCGCGGGTAAAAGCTAGTATAATATAAAAATTCCCTGCCACAGTTGTTTGACTGCGATGAACTCCGAAACTACTCAACCGAATTTGATGATTTGTTGCGACTTAGGACATAAAATAAGTTTCAATTTAATTTATAACACAGCAACGCGTGGTCGGGTCATCTAGTATTATATAATTAAATTCGTAAAAAAATGGGTTAGCATCAAAACAATTACTTCCATTATTGTCTAGTAGAAGTGAATGTTTTTGACAAATCAAAACGCACGTATAAAAGTATAATGAAAATCTACCATTATTTTCTGAGACAGTAACCAGTAGACAGCTGTCATGGCTATTGGATTTACTGGTTGGTTTATTATGACATAGCGTCGTCCTTGTCGGGGTAATTCGGACAAATGCTCGAGTGGACACTGGAGGGTTTATGGGGGGATTTAGGGAGGGGGGGGGCCTTGTTGTTCCTACACTTTGTTGGAAATAAACTGGGTAAACGGAGCTATATTTAGACACGTTTGCTGTAATGTTGATGTATATTTGAAGACTGTTTTGTGCAACGATAGCGATTTTACTTTTCGCAATGACGGTTCTGGGTTCGAGTTCCGGAAGAGGCAAATGTTTGTGTGATGAATACGAGCATTTATAATTGAGTCATGAGTATTATAGCTAGAATTGTTGATAGTTACAATTAATTGTTTTCTGAAATTGATATATTTATTGGTAACAAGAATTTATTTTTAAATAAGGTTAAAGCTGAATACTTATCCAATACAAAAATCTGAACAATATTATTTATTTACATAAATTAGGACATTACATGGTTTATTACCGACGTTTATATATGAATACTGTATGATTATGTATACACGTATAGCATTTATGTATGTTTATGTATTAATTTAATTTTTATCTTATTCGCAGAGTAGTTACTTTTTTAATGCGTCGTTAGCAACAACTATCTTGAATTCTATTTGGTTATATTAGGAATAACAGTTCTGGCCTAATCAGTATCAGCTATAAAACATGTTTGTACATAGGTTTAAGTTGGCTGTTGTTATTCTTTATCAATAAATCTTATTTAAAATACTTAATTTATATATTAAATACTTAATTATGTATACAGATATAAAGGAAATCAATCTTCTGATGCTTTCAACTGATCAGTACAGAATTTATAAATTTATCGTTCTCTTCACAAACAAAGAGTATTGGGGAAAATTTTAGTTAGCTTTATTTAGTTACTTTACGCTAAAAAAATATAACTTCTTACGTGAGTACATACACACATACGGTTTTTTGTTCTTTTTATATTTAGAATTGGTTCGCTCTTGATCCCAATCAAGCCCGGGATGCAAAACAGAAGGTGCCTATTCACCCTGGCCTTAAAAACGGGCGGGTTATAAGAGTCTAGGAGATTGTAATGTTCAAAGAAAGACAACGATGTTTTGACCTAACTAAAAACACTAATACGGAATACTCCACTATCAAACGCTATTAAAATTATTAGTTTATCACGCTCAATTGCACCTAATAACCGATTCCATCCAAAAAAACACAAATTGGAAACCAAACTCTACTACCAACACAACAAAGTCCATTTCCAATATCAACAGAACACACCTTGTTTGCCTGTTCCTAATCAAATCAGCCCCCACTTACGTAGCAATAAAGATAATGGCAGAATAAAAAAAACATAGGTTATCACCGAAAACATGTTCATCCATCAAGCGTTATCCGTTATCTATAGAATCAACAACACGAAACTAACCTTATTACGAAGGTTTAAAGTTCTTTTTCAACTAATGAGAAAGCTAAAAGTTATCTTCGTTTAGAATTGTTAAACAAAAAACTGGTTAAAACTGGTGCATTGTTTCACACAATGATATCGTTGGGTATGTAAATGAATGTAATTTAAATTCACATATTGTTCATACTTTTAGAAGCCATTCTTAAATGTTGTGTTGATTTACTTTTGTAGCCTCCATTAGTGTACGTTTAGAAACAAAACTAGAACGTTTCAAATTCACAATTAGCAGCTTGTAATACAACAATATTTCTTAAACTCACACCGCTTAGTGTAAACCCAAAGTAAACACTGTAAGGCTTGTGTTATGGATACTAGGGTAACGGATAGTCATACCTATATGATACATAGATAAGTAATATACAATGTGTCCCGTCACCAGTGTCGAAGCTTTTAATGGTGTGAAATATGGCACTTTTTATCCACAAATTGCCCCTCAAATTTTGTTTTTCTCTTACGGCCGCCATTTTGTTTTTTAGTAACCAAGACCTGGGCTCTCATACTAATTCGACCACCACTACTCATGTAAATGTCCTATCAATATTAAAAAGGTGTCATGTGATAGCTAAACATGTAGACAACAGTTACACTGCCATCATGTTTCAATTGTCATGAAATAAAAAATAGAAAAAAATATATAAATAAAAAAATTAAAAAGATTCTCTTTTGTGTATTTTTTAATTATTGGCTTTTTGAGAAGAACCAAATTTAAGGGGCAATTTGCCCACAAACATTTGCCCCTCGGACTCGAACCCAGAAGCGTCGGTGCTAAAGGCAGGTGTCACTACCATCGCACTAAACAGACGTCTATACATATAAAATTGCTTATTAATGTTTATAATATTTTGCTGAAAACTTGGATTTTTTGTAATAACTACTGCAACTTAAGTATTACTTATGATAAATACTATTTTTTCAATATTTTTCTAATTATAAATTATCTGACCACTACATAATAAAAATAAAATATAACTATTTATATTTATTTAATTAAACTGGTTAATTATATATTTTAAAAACAACCACATCTGCGTATGTGCTCCTTTGAATGCAAACAAATAAAATGAAAATACGTTAATAATATTTTATTTATAACATTTCTCACATTCACACCAATTAGCGTAGCAAGGAACGAAATAGACAAACACATATGATTAAATATTTATATAAATGTATATAAATAGCCATGACTCGGCAGCACAGGTACAAATGCTTGTATTCATCACACAAACATCTGTCGCTTAACAATTTTATTACAAATATGGTAAAAATTAATTATACATTTATGATGGATAATTAAAATATTATTTTATTGATAATACCGCATAAAAAAGAGCAGAAATATAAATAAGACAAAGCAATTTTTCCTGAGTTAAAACTTTAAATAAATTATAAGAATATTAAAAAGATGTATGAGTTTACACCTCTCATTTTTCATCATCATCAACTAGCAACCTTAAGTTGTCCTCACTTGTGGGCCTATAGATAAAAAATCGCACAAGCAAGTGTCGCACTCGCCCACCGAGGGTTCCGTACTTTAAAGGTACATATTATAATTAGCAGTTTCTCCGAACTTTTACCAAAACTTTTTCTCTATACTTGTAGTATTAAACGATATTTGTCACCATATTTTATACTTCTAATTCAACAGAAACTGCCTTATAAATTTTGATTCACTTGAGAGTGTCAAAATATGCGTTTTTTGTAGCATAACCGGCCGTATCTTTTTTTACGTTAACGTGGAAAATTTATCTTTTCACTGTTTCAAGAAACTATAGACCTGAATATATGGTTTTCATTTCAAATCAATACCTTCACGCGTTTCTTAAATAAAAGGTCTTGACAGACAGACGGACAGCTAAGTGTTCCTATAAGGATTCCGTTTTTTTCCTTTTGTACGGAACCTTAAAAATTGTAGGAAAAATAGACCATACCTTCCTAAATTATCTTCTCTTGTTTACCATTTACTGACAACCTCTTTTATCAATTGTTTGGTACGCCGCTTTGATGTAGGTCCCAGCTTCCAATCCAGCCGGGCTTATTTAGAAAATTCCCTTTCTGGGTCGTTGTGATTTTAGTAATATCCTTATTTAAAACAGATACTTGTTGACTTTGTTGCAACCAACGATGTAATGAAACCATAACACTACTATTATTGTGATTACAGAATAACATGGTTTTTATGGATAATGTAAGGTAACGATTTATAATATTGTAAATATCGGTACTTCTGTTAAAGATGATCAGTTTCTTGAGCCCATTCTTCTTGTCAGTTGAAAGACGTCGTGAATTGGTGGTAGGTAAAAATGTTGGACGATTCAAAACAAATTATTTTAAGTGCATTTCGATAAAATTATTTTCGTTATTTTTCAAGTTTATATCTTTCTGTTATATATTATCTTTTATTTTCATGTAACTGTCTTTGTTTAATAGATATAGTCAACGCGGCTGCCGATATGGAATTCCTCAAATTCAGATTAATTCCGTATTCGAGATAAAACGCAATTCGCAGAACTCTTTTGTTCGAATTCTGATAATTGTTTCTGAGAAAATACTTGCACATATATTGGCATTTATCATATGGAAAATTCGTAACAGTAGATAGTAGAGTTGCCAGCCCTATTATACATAACATATATTTCCCACTTTATTTTAGTCAATTGGACTAGATATCGGAAGGCACGTTAAATCGAATGCTAGCGCCACCTATTGGCGCTAGACGGAGTTTATGACGTGACGATCGGCCTGACGGAGCTCAGTTTTGTTGCAGCGGCCGAACCGTCAACACGTGGGTAAAATTCAAAACTTCAAAAAAATCAAAATTTTATTTATTTTTCATTTGAGATTTATTTATGACAAGGGTTGGGTGCCTCCATTTAAGTAATAATAGTGCCTCCATGTAAGTAACTGTGTTAGGATGCGCGCGCTCTTTTTTTCGGCGTTATTTTTGAAAATAGATAACAAAACCAACAAACTAATATTCAGACTAAACTTAATTTGTGTCTAAAAACTGTCGCGCGTCCTATACTACTGTGGTACCGATTTGTTATAAGAACTATACGTTACTCAAACATATAGATACTCGTACTTGTGATTTCAAGCAACACTTACTCACGTACGCCGAATACTGAATAACTATGGCCGAAAATAACAACAAAGAACCATCACTGCTTTGTACCAATTCTTACACTAACTCTACATTTCGAAATAATAATAATAAATAAATAAAATACAAAATCCCACGATTTTCTTACAATGATATTAATTTTCTCGTTATTACTTAATTAGTTTATTGGAAATGATTTTTTACTTTTTAATTTTACCATAAAAAATGTAGTTTAGTTTCTTTTCACTTTTTTTGTTATTTGATTATATTAATTTAATAATAGTTATTTATTATACAAGAGTGGAAAGTTCCTTTTTAACCGCGTGCTCGATTTGGATGACCGAGCAAGCGAAGGATTCTAAAGTTGAATCACGAGCGCAGCGAGTGATTCTAAATTAGAATCCTGAGCGTCAGCGAGGGAAACAAACGAGCACAAGGTGAAAAATCTTTCCACTCGAGTGCAATACGTAACTTTTCATCCCACCTCAGCGAGGAAATGACAAAATGAAAAAGAAAACAATTTATAATGACAAAATATTTTTATTTCAATTAAAACACATTAAGATAATCTATAAATTGAAGAAAATAATAAGAAGTAGAAAATAATTAGGAAATATTAAATGTAACGTTGCTACAGTTACTTATGTTAAGTTTAATATTTTTGTTAGGTAATGTTATGTTGGTGTTTGTGAATTGTGCGCTGTTTTGTGGTAAACTATCAGTAATTTTAAATAGTTGTGCCGATTCATTGGATTCTATTGGCGTAAATGTTGGCGAGAGAGGGCTATTGTTTCCAATCTTATGGGGGCTCATTTTAGATGTAGAAGGGCGAGACCAAGAATCTGACAGAGGTTCTTTCAGCGTTATGGCCTCCACGATACTATTACAAATTTTTGATTTACTTTGGATTGAATCCTCTATGTATCCCTCTACAACCGAATTAGACTTCCAGCCTCCATGGCGCTTAAGCGATAGAAGATCAGCCCCTGATTCGGCCAAAAGTGTGGCTGAGGTTCTTCTAAAACAGTGACCGGTGTATAACGGGGGTTCTAAAAGTCCGAGAAAAGTTGCTATTTCTCGTGGAATACTGCCAATTTTATTCTGACCCATAGGTTGTCGGATACACTTTCCGTTGCGATATTGTAGAAAAAATCGTTCAATTGGGGTGTTAGAAGGACGTAAAGCTTGATATTTCTGAACAATGTTTACATATTCCTTGCGAATAACGAAGTTGCGGTCTTTTTTTGTCTTGGTATTTAGTACATTAATTAATAGCAATTCATCAGAATTATGAGAATATTTTGATACGTTATTGACATTAAGTAGTGTAAGTTCATTTGTTCGACATGCTCCGGTTATACCAATAATAAGAACAACCTGTAACAAAAGAAGTATTTATAATCGTAAATAAATTAATCAAATTAAAAATATTGTAAGTACTATGTACAATTTTATCAACAACAAAAAATTACACGTATTGACTTACTTTTGCCGCTAAATATACGGAATCAGGTGCTTTATTAATAAACTTTGCAATTTCAGATGCTGTGAAAACCTTCGATTTTTTTGGCTTATAACCAGATGAGGCTCTTTTTAAAAATGCCACTAATTTATGATAGGTGTCGATATGAACGTCTTTCTTCATCTTAATTGTTAATTTTAGCATTGAATACGTACTCCATAGCGTGCTTGCTTTCTTGGTCTCAGATAATTCTATAAAATATGCCAGCAAAACGTTTTCGGAGAAAGTTTTTGCTCCTTTAGCTAGTCGCCACATGTTAAATATATCGTACTGTTTCAAATACTTCTCTCGTGATTGCTGAGGGAGAAGGCTCATTTGCGCATTATTAACTGTTTCAGTTAACTCAGTTGGCGTTAGATAAACTTCATCGTCGCTAATGTCACTCATTTTAGTTGATTTTTTTGTACAGTTTTTAGGTTATGTTAATTATATTAAGCAATAAAACGTGAAAAACTAGAATGGCGCGAAGCACGCAAATAAAACAAAGAAACCAAGAAGGTTCCAAATTTAAATTTTTTCACAATTTAAAAAGTTCTTATCATAAATTTGGCACCATTGAGGTTACATTAAATAGGTTTAATGACGTTTTGAATTTACAATTATATTGAGTACTCATTATATGTGATGTTCTAAATTCAAATCTACTTTGCCGCTCAAGCGAATAAAATAGAATTTTCCAGCCAGATTTCGAAGCGCAAAATTACACTTTCCGAGGTGGTGGGATGAAAAAATACTTATCTGAATAATATCTTCACGTGTTGTTTCTATTTAAAATTGTTCAACGCTAAATTTTTATCCAAAGATACAAAAGCGAAACAACAAAAGACTTTTTAAGAAATTAATTCGCTGCCCCAGATAATAAACGGAGGGATCACCAAGAACGCGGAAAAAAAATTATCACGTTTTTCTTGCCGTCGATATCTTATTATTCCGTACACTTTTAGAGGGAAATAAAACGAGAGATTCCTGAGAAAAGAAAGCCTTATTAACCGGAAGGGATCGTTTTATTGGTGAATTAGCGCTACTAATTACCGTCAAAGAAAATTCGAGCACTTTGTAAAGTCGATAATAATTAGGGGGTAAAAGAAGAAGATTTAAAAAAAAATCCGATAGAAAGAACCTATTTTTATCTCCAGGGATACTTAAAAGCATCCTTATTTCGTCTTATAATTATATAGGGCGATGCAGTCTTTAAGCATAAAGCTTCGCTAGCACAATATATTTGAGTGAAGCGTAACAATATTTAATCAACAGGTAACGCAATAAAAATTTAGAAATTCCATAAGAATGAAAACTTTCAAAAAGCGAGCGCTTTTTGTTTCAATGCAAAATCCCATAAAGTCAATATTTTTGGTCATAACTTTCTTATTTTTGTGAATATTTAAATTCAGATCTAGTCCTAAACCTGTCGGTTTGATTTATTAGAAAAAATACGAAAATCGGCTAAGAATTTACAGAGTTATCGCATTACACACAATTCGTCATTGAAGCTGATCCATGGTAGCTTCGCCCCAATTATGTAACTCAACAAACAAAGGGCATAAGCCAATAAAAGTAATGAACGGATACTCAATCGGAACCGGATATTGGCACGCTTGTCCTCGTAAAGGATGTATTCCTCCAGGAAAGTATTTACTTGCAGACTTTGTTGACTTATCCCGTAAGGAGGATTACATTAAGTCGCTAGCCCCGGCTATAAGTCCAGTCATTGGCATTACTTTGGACATCATCGTCAGCTTATTAAAAAATATCGATCCTAACTGTAGAGGTTTGTAATTGGCTTACAGTAGTTACATTTCCTATGATTTTTTTATATGTGCTGTTAAACTCTTAAAACAAATAAATAAATAATAAAATAAATATCCTAGAACAAAGATTTGTTCTTATAATGCAATTACAATGTTTTATGGTTAACTTCCTTGTATGGGAAAATATACCATGCATAACAGCGAATCATCACTATACCACCTTGGATTTATTACAATTTTATTTTATTATGCATATTAAACAGTTGTAAAACATACATATAAAGATATACTGGATTTATTAATTTTATTATTGCTAATTGTGCAAACGGCATTATACAAATATACACACAATGTGAATATAATTAGAGATATCGTAATATAATGGGTTAGATATTCAGTTCTTACACTTCCGCGCACATTACACATTTAAATAAAGCAACTTATTTAGGATTTTTTGCTTTCTGATTAAATTATAATTTAATAACAAAAAAGCATGTTGTTGGAGCTCTCTTGGATCAGCTTCAATGACGCCGAATGTCTGTTATCATAACTGTCCAAGTTCTTAACCGATTTTAATAATTCTTGTGTGGAATCAAATTAACACATTTAGGACCGAGAAAGTTTAGATTGTGACAGCGAATTTATAAACTAGTAAAAATAAAAAAAATATATGAAAAAAACATTAGCTCTATGGGAAATTTTTGATTTTTTTTATTCTTATGGAATTTTATTTTTGTTTTTTTTTTAGTAATACGCTCCGCTCTATTAGTATTATTTCTGAAAAATTTATTCCTTCTACACGTTGCATATGTCTTTAAATCTGTTGATAAGGTCTCGCTTGATCCGTTACCAACTGTACATTGATTTAATTTAAAACAAAGCAGGGAACGGGCACAAATTATAAGTTTACCCAGACGGAATGTTTGTCAAAGAGTTTCCTTCCAGCCACCGTAACAAAAGCGCCTCTTAATTATCGTGACAAAGTTAATTTTATCGTTAATAAATCTTATTATAATTGGAATAGGTTTAATGGCGTTTATTATCAAAAGAGTTTTATAAAAAGTTTTGTTACAAAACTGGGGGAAAATTGTAATGCGAGAATCTTCTATTTATTTCTCATTATTTTTCACGAAATGGCAAAAAATAAAATGGGGTAATTCGTTAGTTGTATTTAGTGAGCGTATTGAAAAATGACTTGGAAATAGATGAATTTAATTGAAAATAATTTAAAAATGACGACATTTATGCCTTTATGGATTCGTCGTCTGAGCCAAATGACGTCCATTGCTCGACAAAGGCTTCCCCAAAGATCTCCACAATGACTCGTCCTACGCTGCCCGCATCCAGGTGCTTCCCGCGACCTTCATCAGATCGTCGGTCCATCAAGTGGGAGGCCTACACTTCGTCTTCTGGTCCGCGGTCGCCACCCGAAAAACTTTTCTGCTCTAATGACCATCAGTTCTATCAGCTATATGCCCGCCTAATGCCACTTAAATTTGGCAATTCTGCGGGCTATGTCGGTTACTTTAGTTCTCCTACGGACTTACGATTCGATCACGTAGGAAAACTCCGAGCATAGGACGCTGCATCGCCCTTTGTGTCCCCTGTAAGACTACGTCTCCGATCCGTAGGTCATCACTGGCAACAGTGGTTAAAGACTTTACTCTTGAGACATTGCGGTAGTTTGGACAAGAAGATGTCTACTACTTGTTGGAATGGATTTTATATTTATATATCTTTTTGAAGCGATACATTTTTAAAGGGGGTGATATAAATTATATCTTAAAGAAAAATCTATATATATAAAAAATCCCTGTCATAATGTTTGACCGCGATGAACTTCGAAACTACTCAACCGATTTTGATGTTTTTTTTTCTTTTTGTTATATTTATTTCAACTAAGGACATAGGATAGGTTACATTTTTATTAATAATACAGCAACGCGTGGCCGTTTCAGCTAATATGTAGCATATATAATAATTCTAGCACTCACACCAATTATCCTAGCCCATAATAAGCGCTGTCAGGCTTGTGTTATAGATACTAAGGTAAAGGATAGACATTAGGGTGGAGTGAATTTTTTTTTTTTATATTTACTATAGCATACCCGCAAAAAGCTGCGTGATAGGCACAATAAGCAAATGCGAAAATATTTTTTGTTCAGGTTTATATTTAAAGTTTAGGACAAAGCTCGTAACTGAAGCTTCAGATGCTGTATGTGGAGAGGAAAAACGTGATGGTTTTATCAAGGCCAGATTGTCATCACGTCAGATGATGCCTTTTTATAATACCAAAAGTGAATTTTCAACTTAATTTGCCTATTTTATAACAATTTTTAATAAATATTGCATAAATATGAGTCGTGTTTTTATTGCAAATTTCTTGCTGTATCTTTTTGGCTTTGAGCACCATTAACCCTATATTTTATGTTTTTTCACTATTACATAAAAATATGTGTTTCAAATAACATGCAAAAAAATCTATTTCAATAGATTATTAATGTTCTTATATATCTTATTGAGGCTGTCAATAATAGACGAAATAATACTTTTTATCAAAATTATTTTGTGCTGGGGCACCTCAAACTGTTATAATATGTAAAATTTTATTTAACTTGCGTTATTTACTCATCCATAGGCAACTTTTTACCACTATGCTATTACAAAAATACAAAAAAAAACCAATACATTTTTACTCCACCCTATTAGACATACATATATGACGCATATAGGTATATGTAAAATTTATAGAAATATATATAAATACCCATGATTCACACACAAATGCTCGTATTCCTCACACAAACATTTGCCCCTTCCCGGGAATTGAACCCGATACGAATGGCAGGATCGCTACACCAAACGCTCGTCAAATAAGAGACTGTAAACTTTTATATTCTGTAAGCGAATCTTGAACTTGTGCATTGATAATGTGTTTCAACATGTGGCTAACTAATTGTCAAGCGAAAATAAACCTTAAATGTTTGTATTAAGTATGATTATCATCAATGACGTTTATTAAACTTTAATGCAAGTGTTGTTTGTTTTAAGATGCACGCTTTCATAAATCAAACGATTAAATGTTTTACTGCAACAATGAGTCTAATTGCAAAGCATTACAGTTCAATTTTGTATTGTGTACGAGGTTAAGTTAATATTTTCAAAGATGTATTTCTAGAATGTTTTGCGTTTAAGTGTTATAAATGACCGCAGCATGAGGTGAATCATTATTGCTCTATTACAGTAATATACTTCGTTAGAATAAAAAGTACTTGCGAAAATGTAAAATGTTCAATTATATATTAATTTTTTTTTTAATTTATGAATCATTTGCTTTAAGACAGCCAACAAAACACACATTTTGATATCGACAAATATTTCAAAACTAAGTTTTTATTTTGTAAATAACTCTATCTCGCCTGATGGTAAGCGACCATGCAATCTAGAATGTGACGCGCCTTCCTAAAATACACCTATTCACTCGTGATTTGAAGACCCCTAAATTCTATCTGTTATGAAACACAGACTCAGGCAAAGAGTTCCACTCTTTAGCGGTACGTATCAAAAAATTGGAACCAAAACGCTTAGTGCGACTCTTTGGTATATCAACCAGAAAATGTTGGCGCCTATTTGTAAGTCTGGTTGTCCGTTCTGGTTCTCTGTACTCCTATTAATAAGCTAAAGCACTTGTAAAGCACAGCTGTTCAGAAAATATGACGCTTCCATAACACCCAGACCCGAAACAATATAGAAACGTTAGTTTTTCTTTATCTAAAGATATATTTTAGAGTGACGGAATTTTCACCATAAGTTTCAGTACGTAATCTTAGAAGAATTTTTTTCATATAAGTTCATATAAAGCAATATTTATATATAAATCGAACGAACAATCATAGCCATATTTTTCAAGCACATTTTTACGAGAATCATCACCATTATGATATCATTATGTCTATCTGTTACCCTAGTATCCATACACAAGCCTTACAGTGCTTACTATGGGCTAGGCTAATTGGTGTGAGTATTAGAAATATTTATTTTTAACTAGCTGACCCTGTAACGCGTATACAATGGAAAAAGAGCGGGAAAAAGAGCGGACAGACAAACACACAAACAACAAATTAGTGTTCTTAGATTATAGACTAGCGGCCCGTCTCGGCTTCGCACGGGTGGACAAAATTCTTAATTTTTTTTATATTATTAAATATTTTACATTAGCGCCATCTAGCGTCCGGTAGATGAACTACTTGCGGTTAACGCGTTGCTATGTTAACGTTATTGATACAATGGAAAAAGAGCGGGGGAAAAGAGCGGACAGACAAACACAAACCACTGTGATCTTAGATATAAATATATCTAAGATCATAATATAGATTTGGCTTAGCAAAAGTTTCTCTAAGTCTGAGGGGACGAAATGTAGTTCAGGATCTACTTATATAATAAAAAGTGTGTCTTACTAAGAGATAATATTAAGTACATTTAAGCCGGTGTATTGGCTTAACTGCCAAGTAGTGTGAACGAACTGGTACAAAGTACTTTGTGAGAAGCTTAACTTACACCTAATGTGTGTTATGAAATATGATTACCGTGTACTGTTGATAATACGAATTAGATTATAACGCTGAAATAATAATATAATTTCATACATTCACGCCAATTAGCGTAACAATGAAAGGCTTGTGTTATGTCTAAGGTAACAGATAGATATACATATATTATTCAGAGATACTTAATAGATGGAGAAGAGAAAAAGCACGAATATATGATTAATGCAGTGGAAATAAGAGCTTTAAGAAGCTGGAGTGAATTTGATGGATAAAATAAGGAATGATGTGATAAGACTGTGGTGTGATGTGGAAGAAGATATAGTGACAAATATAGAAAAAGGCATGCTTAGATGATTTGGACACGTAAAAAGGATGGACGAAATAAGGATTCACTAGACAAGTATATGAGGCAAATGTAAATGGACAAGTTGGTAACCGCAGACCAAGACGAACTTTCAGGAGGATGGATAAAGAGGATGTCCTCAAAAAAGGTCAGGTCAAAAGTACCCTTAACTGACGAACTTGAATGAAAATTCTAATGAGAGTTGAAGAAACGAGAGATGTGTGGCAGGTGGTAAGTGGAAATTTGTGATCTCTGCCTTCACCTGTATGTAGATAGTTAATATTTATAGAAATATATACAGATACCCGTGACTCAGGTACAAATACTTATCTTTATTACACAAACACCTGCCCATTCCAGAATTCTAAACCAGGGTTATAAGTGCGATAGACAGTGGAAGAGAGACCTTGTAAACCTTAGCCTCCTGTACACGGCAGGGTAGCAACATTGCACATGCGCTGCACATCTGGGGGGATTCCCATGGGGTACCTTGAAATCCCCAACGGTAAAGGGGCCTGACTGCTGTGGCTCATAGTGGCGACTGCCAAGAGGACAGGTGGTATGGTCCAGGGGTTTTAGTGTGGTATATCCTTTTTTATATGACTTATTTAGGGTTTTTGCGCATAATTTATACTTAAACCTGACATTTTGTCTACTTTTCAAGAGCCGTCATCAGAGTATGACTAAGACAATAGTCCTCACATATTTTCTACTACCTACACAATATTTTGTTTTATTTTGCATTTTACTTTTTTTTGGTATACTCTGCCTACGCTCTTCGTACACAATTGCGGGGGGAGTTCTTACATATCCCCACGGTCAAACTACGGCGAGGAATCTAGAAAGATTACCCCTGGGTAAAAAAGGTGTGATAGTCAGGATAGGATAGGCGTTGCACCAAAAGAACGTCATTTTTTTAAAAAATAATCATTAAAAAGAAATAATCTATTAATATTCCGCCCTTAACCTTCTGTTAACCTTATGTGGAAAGCTTAAAGGCATGTGTTACGAGAAGAATTTAGTAGAACGGCGAGAATTGAACTCGGCCCGCTTAAGTCAAAGCTGATATTTCAACCAAAATATACTGATTTTTTAAAACACATCAACGCCCAACTTGCTTACTTAAAATTAAACAAAATATTTACGGATTTTGCACGTAATTTATTTTAAATTTAATTCTGACGTTTCCCGTGATCACTGGATAACAAAGGTAATACTCGTCATATATTTTCTACTACCTTCACAATATTTTATCCGGGCACATTCCTATTTAAATTTATTTGTTTTATTTTATATTGTTATTAAATAAAACAGTTGATTTATTTCAACGTGTAATAGCAGCAGAAGTGTAAGAACTTAATTACTTACTTTATTTAACTGTCACCAAATCTGTGGTGGATTAGTTGAATAACAAAAAAGCTACAACCAAATAATATTTAATTTTACTCAAATGCTAGAATTGTTTTAAAAACCTCGCCTGAAGCCACCAGGTTTTATCAAAGCGAATGGATGTCAACAAAAGGTCAAAAGGAGCTAATTGTTACAATTTCTAACCCAATATTAAATTACCGCCTACAATTTTAAGGCATTTTTAAACAAATCCGTCCTAATTTAGTCTCGTTTTGTGTACAGGAATTTAAATAAACTCCCGTGGGTGGACTGGGAAATTTGTTTGTACAGGACCACTTCTGGTTCGGGGTCGTCTGTTGACTTAGTTCAAGTGCTTAAACAAAACGCTACCGAGAACCCTAATATGTAAAGTATACAATACCGGTTTATAGACCGTTGTTGGCAAGTCGATGTAAGTAAAAAGCAATGTAGTTTGAACGTTAAAAACGTTCGGTAGCGTTTTAATTTACCAAGTTGCGGGATTCTCTAGTTGAAAAAGTGGGAACCGGTCTACTGGAGATTTTCTAGCATACACCACTTACATATGGAGCGAAGCCATCGAGAGGCACGGTGAGGCGCTTGCCGTCTCTCTTGATATCTCGAAGGCTTTTGATAGGGTGTGGCATGAGGGCCTTATTGGCAAGCTTCCATCATATGGTCTTCCCACTGGTTTGTGTGTCTGGATATCGGACTTCCTGAGAGATCGGTCAATACGAGTTGTCATTGACGGCAGCTCGTCTGACCATTTGGCTATCAATGCCGGCGTCCCTCAGGGTTCCGTTCTCTCTGCAACACTTTTTCTGCTGCATATAAATGACCTGCTGTTGCCCGGTATTTTGGGATACGCAGATGACAGCACTGTTGTAGAGACCTATATGTCTGATGCACGAGCCAGTGCTGAACAGATCCAGCGTCATAAAGAGGCGATGGTTAGCCGCATGAACCTATCTCTGCAGGCAGTCTCCGAATGGGGCGATGCGAATCTAGTAGGGTTCAATCCGGCAAAGACCCAGGCGTGTCTTTTCTCCGCTAAAAGGAGTCCTTTCAACTTGACTCCTACTTTCCGAGGTGTATCCGTGCCGATCACTGACCATCTTGAGCTTTTAGGTATGTCTTTGTCACCAACTCTGAATTTTGGCTCTTTCATTGAGAGCATGGCTCAAGTGGCTTCAAAAAAACTTGGCATTCTGGCGAAGGTGAGAAAATACTTCACACCGGAACAGTTGCTCAACCTTTACCAAGCACAAGTTCGATCGTGTATGGAGTATTGTTCTCATCTTTGGGACGGTTCCGCCCGATACCAGCTCCAGACGCTTGAGTCCATTGAGAGGAGGGCAAAGAGGCTCATCGGCAATGAAGATCTTTTCTATAAAAAGCTCAAAAGCCTTGAGCATAGACGGAAGGTAGCAAGCCTATCCGTATTTTATAGGATACATTTCGGAGAGTGTGCAGCTGAATTGTACAATCTTCTTCCGCCGTCCCCATTTTATCATCGGACAACCAGACTTACAAACTGGCGACACCGTTATATGGTGGATATACCAAAGAGTCGCACTAAGCGTTTTGGTTCCAATTTTGTGATACGTACCGCTAAGGAGTGGAACTCTTTGCCTGAGTCTGTGTTTCCTGACAAATACAATTTAGGGGTCTTCAAGTCACGAGTAAATAGGTACCTTCTAGGCAAGCACGTCATATGCTAGATCGACGCTTACCATCAGGCGAGATGGTGGTCAAGCGCATGCCTATTTTCTATAAAAAAAAAAAGTGTGCTTTTTGTAACGGAATCTTTAACGCGATTTTTACCTACTTCAAAGCTTCAGGTAAATTTAAAATTTAACACACTTATTGGAGACCTTATTTTTTAGAAATTTCGAGAAAAAATATAAAAAACGAAGAACTGAAAAATTATAACAAATTGATACCTTCAACTTATGTTCATAACAAAGGTTGAAATAAAGTTTATTCACATTATTATCTAAAACTACGGTACCGCGATAATATTAACAATTCACAATAAGAAGCAATTAAAATCATTTTTACTTTCCATTGCATCTTTTGATACATCATTAATTTGTGAAGCTTCGAACCGACAAGGCAATAAGAGTGTTACAATGGTTTTTATGACTTCGTAATCATCGTTTTTCTATCAAATCTTAAAATGATAAGCTCATGGGGTGAGTGGCCGTAGTTAAGATAAAAAACACTTTGATAATGAGAACAAAGATTATAAATTAAACTTACATAGTCATTTTCAACCGATTTAGAACTGAATTGCATTTAATTCAATTCACACCTTAGCTCACCGCCGCAAAGTTGCCTGTCTGTCGGTCTGCTACAGAATGTATATTAGAGAGCGTGCTCAGGGGCTGCATATGCTCATACCGCCATACAGACTCACTGTACCAAGCGCTAGTCAACATTTTGCATAATGCGCACAGCAGACGAGTGGAACTCCTTCCCTGCGTCTGTATTTCCGAGTACTTATAACCCGTTCGTTTTCAAAGCCAGGGTGAATAGGCACCTTTTGGGTTAGCTCGTTCCATCGTGGATCCAGGAATAAAAAGCGAACCCAATAATATTAAGTTTGACTTTTGTTTCAGATAATGTTAAGTAATGATAACTCATAGATATCTGTAAATATTTATATCACAAAATAACAACGAGCGTCGGTATAATTCTGTAACTAGTAGATGCTTCGTTTTTGTATTGAAATTACTTACTTAAAGAAAGTTGGGTAAGGAACCTTTAACAATAAAATCGCTTGTTCACTCATATAATATATTTTAAAATGTAATTAAGAGAATTCATAAAAGCAAATACCTTTATAATTAAAAGAAAACTTCTCTTATTCCCTAATTATGTGTAAAGAAAATTAAATTAGAGATTTCTTTGTCGAATAAAACTGAGAAGAATATTTATTATTTATAAGACCTGTCACAAACAATACTCAATAATTAGGCAGCTCATTATGTTTATCGCTTACAAAGTGCATAATTTAAAAATAAATGAGCCCTTTGAAGATCGTTTCAAAAGGCACAGTGAAAATGTACACAGTGTTACGCATCCAGAATTTTTAAAGACAGAAATTATGTCCCTTATTCTTAGAGAATAAAATAAAAAAGTGTGCAATCAAAAATGTGACTTGTGACACTACCAATGGACGACCGTTTGGTGTAATGATATTGATTTTGCCTTCGAAGGTCCTGAGTTCGAGTCCCGGAAGAAGCAGATGTTTGTGTGATGATAAGAGCATTCGTACGTGAGTCATGGGTATTTATATATTTCTATGAATATTACATATTTGTATATCATATATTAATATATATCCGTTACCCTAGTATCTATAACACAAGTCTTATAGTGCTTACTTTGATCTAGACTAGTTAATGTGAATGTAAGAAATGTGGAACGTGGAATGAAGAGTGGAAATATTTGCCTGAGTCTGTATTTCCTGATAAATACAATTTAGGGGTCTTCAAGTCACGACTGAATAGGTATCTTCTAGGCAAGCGTGTTACATCCTAGATCGCATCGTCGCTTACCATCAGACGAGATAGTGGTCAAGTGCTTTCCTATTCAAGACAAAAAAAAAATTACACTTCATAAAGTCGAGTTACCACTTGGAGATTAAATTATTAGTTAAAAGTTTTAAATAACTATAATTATTTTAACATACTCAATAAATCACTGCTGCTTTTTGAATTCATAATGTTATTGTTAAGACAAAATCTATAGACCATAGCTAACTTTGTATTTGTCAGGAAGCACAGATTCAGGTAAAGATAAAGAGTTCTACTCTTTAGCGGTACGGATCACAAAATTGGAACCAAAACGTTAAGTGCGTCTCTTTAATCCTTACTAATATTATAAATCGGAAAGTGAGTTTGTTTGTTTGTTTGTTTGTTCCGCTTTCACGCCGTAACTACTGAACCGATTGCTTTGAAATTTTGCAGACGTAAAGATAAAAGTCCGGATTAAATAATAGGGTACTTTTTATCCTGAAAAAAAAATGAAATTCCCGAGGAAAAACAAAAACATTGTTTGCTTGATGGATGGATTGTAGATGGCGCTGTGCGTCGTTTAAAACAAGGTAAAATATTGCAAACGAATATAAACATGTAAATTTAGAAGCTAAATGATACGATAATGAATCCCCGAAAATGAGGAATTCCCGAGGGATGACGTACAATTTGTTTTATCGTCTAAACTGTTTTTTTTTTACATCTACTTATATGTTGCAAACGAATATGAACATGTAAATTTTAAAGCTAAATGATTCACTAAATGACTCATACCTCGGATTCCGATTATTCCAACAGACCTCCCATTTCAATTTAAAAGACTACAATTTCCTATAAGGGTTTCATTTGCAATGACCATTAATAAAGCACAAGGCCAAACTCTAAGGGTTGCTGGAGTACACTTGGAAAAACATTGTTTTTCGCATGGTCAGCTCTATGTAGCGTGTTCCCGGGTTTCCAGTGCCCAAAATCTGCATGTTTTTGCTCCACAAAGGAAAACATATAATATAGTGTACCATTCAGTTTTGGTTTAACAACTAATTGTATCCAGCGTTACATCGCGCTTCTTAGATTCTTCCGTGGGAATGAGAAGTTTTCTTATAGTTGTGCTTTATACCGCAATATAACCGAATTCCACGCGGGCGAAGCCGCGGGCGGAAAGCTAGTATTTATATATTTTATATTTTTTAATATATACCATGTGATTGTTGCATTGAAAAAAATATGACAGTGTCGAAAGATAAAGCGTAGGAATTAACCACTAACTAAAAACTATATATATATATATATATATATATATATATCGTGTAACGGTAAAATCTGACGCTTAGCACGGAGAGAGTGGCCGCGCGGCGTACGCCTATATGCGAGCGGCCCTAACGTCAATATAGCTTCGCTTCTTCAAAAGTTTTTATTAATTTTCTCTAAGTTATTATATTTATACTTAATATAATACTTAATTAATATAACATACTGACAGATAGTATACTATGCGTAGAGGATTACAGGGGATGCGTTTCTAAGAGAATAAGAAATGACTTTGAAGTTAATTTCACAATCACGTACGGATATAATGTCTTATTTAATATTCCCTTAACTAGTATACATTTCTATGTAAAAGAAATAAAAAAGAATATTAAACAATTAAGGTTTAATACATATATAATAATAAGTACCCTTCATCGCCAAGCTTGTATGAAAGGTCTGATAAAAAAGAAAAGAAAGAAAGAAAAAACATTTATTGACACACGCACACTTGAAAAAACAGAATAAAATAAGGGACGCACAATGTGAAAAAAAATACAATAGTAAAAAAAAAGATAAAAACTAATGTGCGGGGTCAGCAAAATACTCTATTCCAGCATTTTTGCCTTGATGAGAGTTGAAGAAGCGAGAGGGGTATGTTAAGATTATGGAAAGTGGAAATCTGTGATCTCTGCCTACCTGCGTGGAGGTGGCGTGATTTTATATGTATATGCATGTAAAATATAGTACACGATATATAATATAAAATAGTGATATACTGGATTTAATAGTATTTACACATTTGTACATCTTTTTAGTACAAAATTTTAATAAATAAGTTCCCACTTCGATCTAGTTAAGCATAATGCAAACATAATTTAGCCTTTATCCATTTGGAATAATTAAGTGTTAAAATAATAATAACTTTTCAAAAAGGTTTAAGGTAAAGGTTTAATTCCTTGAGATTGCATTACACATACAGACATTCTTACAAAATTCACGCTATCTCTTTCAACAATTATTTAAATAAATAAATCGTATAAGCCTATTTAACTAACAGTTATATAGTTCCATTGTGAAGCCCAGCACAATCCCAGCTGTGGGAAGTGGCAGAGTATACCTACGTTTAAATGTCAGTTTATTAAACACTCAAAATCTAATTATTGAGTTGAAAGTGCTTTTAAAATAACCAGTTCAAATTATTACCCATTGTTATTCTTAAAAAAAAAACAATGCAAAGTTTCTGTTGTGTACGGCCTTATTAATTTGAATTACAAATTAGTTGTATTATATACTAGGCGAAGCAGTCGCTAAGCATAAAGCTTCGCTAACACCATATACTGGAGCGGAGCGTAACATTAAAAAAAAATTCAATAATGTTTAGTAAATTTAAAAATTCCATTAGAATGAAAACCTTTAAAAAAGCGCGAGCTTTTTGTTTCAATGGGAAATCCCATAGAACCAATGATTTTTTGTAATAACTTTTTTATTTTTGTGAATTTTCAAATTCGGGCTTCACAATCTGGTACTAAATGTGTTGATTCGATTCCACATAAAAAATATTAAAATCTGTGAAGAACTCGGGAAGTTATGGCGTAACAGACATTACGTCATTGAAGCTGATCCAAGAGAAACTAGATTTTACCTGTGGCTTCGCCCGCGTTAATGTAAACTACCTATTAAAAGATATATTTCTATCCATTGGAAATAGTACTATTATTTCTGGTTTGGTGCAACGGTAGCGATCCTGCCTTTCGCACCGACGGTCCTGGGTTCGAGTCACGGAAGGGGCCGATGTTTATGTTTGCCACAAGCATGTGTACCCGAGTCTCATCTATGTATCATTTATATATGTCTATCTGTTACTCTGGTATCCATAACACAAGCCTTATAGTGCTAACTTGGTGCTTAGCTAATTGATGTACATGTGAGAAATATTATTATTATTATTTCTGTATGATAAGTATCCTATATCCTTTTCTGTACCCCTGAGAAAGTATATGCAAAATTTCATGATGCTCAGTTGAGTAGTTAAGGCGTGAAAGTGTAACAAAAATACAAACTTACTTCGTCTTTATAACATTAGTTAGGATGAATAGAACATTAATAGCGCAGTGGTAAACGCATAATACATTTTTTGAACCAATTTAGTCCAAATATAATAAAAAAAATTCTTGATTATTATAAGAAATACTCAATAAAATAATTAAAATTTCATATTCGATCACGTGATTGAAAATGCACGTAATTGACAGAATGACAGAGCGACGGCACCTGTTTGTTTACAGTAGATGTCAGGCTAAGTTATTGTTCTGTGGGCTAAGTTTTACATATTACGATTTGACAGCTAAAAGTGTGTTTACAAGCAGATGATGTCATAACATTAAGTAACATGCATGAAAGTATAAACTTTGATAGTGATTTCAATAGAAAACTATCTGACCCGGACACGCGTTATTATGACTCAGTTATTATAATTAACTTAAGTTTTTATTATAAATTATAATTAATCCTATTTATGTCATAAACTAAATGAAAAAAAAAATAAAATCGGTTAAGAACTTTCGGGAGTTCATCGCGGTCAAAATCTTTGGCAAGAAATTTTTATATATTATATAGTGAAACTAGCTGTCCCGGCCACCCGTTGCTGTGCCGACTGCATTGCCATCTGCCGGACTGATTTGTGAATCTAAACCATTCTCAGATCCCCTTGAACACACACAAAAAAATTCATTCAAATCGGTCCAGCCGTTTAGGAGGAGTTCAGTGACATACACACTCACAGAAGAATTATATATGTATATAAAGATTAAAAAAGAATTAATCAAATAGCAAATGTTTTATGCTATTAAGAAGTATTTGTGATATTTTCGTAAAATAAATGAAATCTCCATGTTAAGCCATTAATTTTAGCTGCATCAACGCGTCCATCAGACGTCTCTTGTTCTTATGGTAGGTTATTTATAACTAAAACATATTCAGAACACACTACCTCACTTAAAACAAATTATGTATTCTATCTTTCAGAGCAGTGCAACATTCAAGAAAATCTAAATGAATAATTATAATTCTATTGTCTTCATATTGCGCTGTATTCAATGTTTAATCATTTTTAATATTTTGGCACGTAATTGCAAGAAATAATGTAACAAATTAATATTTTTTCAAAACTTGAAATTTTATGTTTGACATGTATTATTCATTGGGATTGTTTTTGTTGTACAAAGTATTTACCTTCTTCTTCTTCAGCCATTTTCCACCCAATACTGAGTGTAGGCATCCTGCATTGCCCGCCATTCTTCCCTGTTCTTGATCTTTCTCTGCCAGAACTTTCCGGCAAATTTGACCAGATCGTCGGGTCCACCTCATCGGCTGTCTGCTCACACTCCGACGACCAGTTATTGGCCTCCATTCGAGCACCTACTTCCCCTATCTTCCATCCGTTTTACGCCCTATAAAGTATAAGTTATAGTAATCTTATATTTGAAAACCATACAGTCTTATATTCGAGGACTTTTTTATAATTTGATGAACAAATGCACAAAATTTTTGTTCACATCAATTGTTCTGTCTCAACAAAAAGTCAAAATAATGTGATATTTTTTCTTGTTTTTCGTTTTATGTTTAATAGATAAAAAACCAAAAATAGAATCTAACTGAAAACGGGACAAAGGGCTGACAGTATTGAAAAATTTTAACATATCTCCCTCATAAAATGTTAACCAAATATTGACTCACACAAAAACACCTTTCTCTGCCTCAATTTCTTTTCACACCTTCCCATCAACAGCTGCTGTTACGCTGACATTAATTGCACTTAAATCAAGATAATTATCGCAATTACTAAGCCATACAATCCGCAAAACTCTTTATAATCTCCTTTTGAAAAGAAAGTTAGTCACAATAGCAAAATTTGTCGTCAAAACTTTTTAATGGTCGAAAATATCACTCATGCGCAGCTTGCGTTCTTATTATTATAGCATTAAGATCAAAGTTCATTGTGGCTTTTTAGGGTTCCGTAATCCGTACAAAAAACGGAACACTTATAGGATCACTTCGTTGTCCGTCTGTCTGTCCGCCTGTCTTTACGTCTATCTGTCCGTCTGTCTATCCGTCTGTCTGTCCGTCTGTCTGTCCGTCTGTCTGTCCGTCTGTCTGTCCGTCTGTCATGACCCTATTCTCAGAAACTGGTGAAGATATAAAGTTGAAAGGACAATGCCCATTCGTGGTATCGTCTTTGATCGTCGTTGTACTTAAATCAAATTTATGTCAAAAACTAAGTTTTAATTTTTCACGAAATGCTGTAAAATACTTTGCCATAACATCGACGGACAATAATCCACATAATAATTAGCAATGAATTCACTTCCATATGACCGAGTATTTCTATTGGCACTTGTCTCCTCGGTATTGCCATTTTCTTTTCGACCGTATCGATTTGCCAAATATAATAAAATCGATACGCTATTTATTTAATTAAAATATCGAATTGGCAGTCCGCATTCTAGCATATAAAGTAATTAAGCATAAGATATGATGTGAAACTAATTTGTTACTAGAAGACGATTTCATCTTTCTATGGTTTTAACGGCGCTCTTTTTTCCAATAATCTTGTTGCGTCGTGCTTTTAACTTTTCATACAGTTTTTGTATTGTGAACCCTTATAATTAAATTAATTAAACCACCGACAGTGACTTATACAATTTAATATGCTTTATTATGGAATATATGCTTTATTATGGAATATATCACATTAACAAACAAGTAGACAATGTATATTATAGCCCATATTAGGCCCTTCGAGTCCGTCTGGATTCAAAGGAACTCGAAGTTAAGGAATATTATGATTGATGTCTATCAATCATAGTACGGCCCTAAACGGTGATGCCGCTGACATGCAGTACCTAAACGTGCATGACTCGTAGATGTGTAGACAATACATACATATGCATGCATACACGTCATTTATAGCTAGCATGGTGAAAAATAAAGGTATCCGTCAATCCATTGCCAGCATATTGTTTGCATGTCATTCGTATCTATCAATAAAATAAACGATATTGCATGCATAACAGCACGTAAAGCATGTCTATGAGTGCTGCATTGCCGTCTAGAGATCACAGATTCATCCAACAGTATGATGACAGATTTTATTCGATATACGTGCAATGTGATTCTTCTATGATCATAGATGTATGCTAGTGTATTAGGGGTCTTATAAAGAAGTTAGTAGATATATCTGCTATTTTAATGCTCTGAAAACGAATATATTTAATAAAACATAATATCAACGCACAGATATTTAAGTTATTCATATAAACTTGCATTTGGCAATCATAATCGATACAAAATTGTTAATAATTTAGAAGACTGGCAACAATGGGAAAATCTGGTAGGATGAACGAACTGTCAAATTGGTATAGTCAATTGAGTGTTGTGATGAAAACCTTAATAGTCTGAAATATTATATCTAAATTAGTATTATTCAAACTAAAGCATTAAAATACTCGCACCCAGCTCACATCCAACCATTGTATTGATAGATAAAACTCAAATGTAAATAAAAACACAAATGAAGACCGGGAAAAATGTTAATTTGATGAGTTTTGTTATATTATTTTTTTCATTTTATGCGTCGAACTACGGAAAAACTGTTTTTAATAATTTAATCTACACTTAGCAACCTAAAAATATAGTAAAAATCATCATGGCACAAAATTATTCAAAGCGATACCAAAGTCCATACTACGATGGGCATTGTCCTTTACGGTCTCTTGCTCGTGTAAAAAAAAATAAACTTCTAAGTCAACGCAATCCAGAGATATTACCATTTATGCCGCTAATTTTGACACTCGCAAGGGAATCAAAACTTATAGGGTACTTCTCGTTGACCTAGAATCATAAAATTTGGCATGAAACAAGGAGTTATTGCATTAAAAAGGAAAAAATCAGAAAACATTTAATTTGTCATAATATTACATAGGCAAATATTTTTTGTGAATGCATTTATTTCCATTTGCATAATATTTTCAACATACGGAACCTTCTTTATCGCAAATTCAACTCGCACCTTTTCAGTTTTTTTATGTTCACACTTGGTTTACAAGCTATCAAGCTATGGCGTTTATTACAATATGGTTTGATATAAACGCAACAATGTAAAGACCGGGCTCATAACTGTACTCGTAAAACCCATAATTATTCACATCTGTTGTAAAATGTTTGTTAGCACGTCTGTCGCAGTATATTTTATAGTTTTCTTGTAAACGAAATCAAAAGAAGTGAAGTATATGTGTAATTTTATTGTGAGATAAAAGGACAGCTGTAAACTTGACAATCTTTAAGCTAATAGTGGATTTTGGGGTTTATAATGATAATAATATTTTTTACATTTACACCAATTTACTTAGCCCAAAGTAAGCACTACAAGGTTTGTGTTATGGATACTAGGGTAACAGACATACATACATATATGATACATAAATAGGTAATATTCATGACTCAGGTACAAATGCTCGTATTCATCACACAAACATCTGCCCCTTCCGGGACTCGAACTCAGGACCGTTGGTGATAAAGGAAGGATCGTTACCGTTGCACCAAGAAGTCAACTTTGAATTTTAACGATTATTATCGATATCGATGAAATTGTAAATTCGATTTATTATCTTTCCATCTGAAGCAGTAATTTTTTCCAACGTTTTGGTCAAACACTGTGACACGAAATTTTTATAAATATAGATTATAATAAAAGGGATTAATATAGTAAAAATTTCAAAACTGTGTTCGTCACCATACATAGTTCAGAAAAAAATGGTGACTTTTTTATTTATTACAGATAGATACATCGTCACCACTTTTTTGTGGGCTATGTATGGTGACGAACACAGTTTTGCAATTTTTACTATATTAATTCCTTTTATTATAATCTGGATGTTCCGCTTTCATTGAAATATAGCTGGAATATTGTAGTGTTGTATGGGCACCGTATTATTCCAATCACATCAATAGGATCGAGGCAGTTCAGAAGCGCTTTAGTCGTGGCATCACGTCGTAATTGGGCCTAAAGAATAGTTTATCTATTGATTCAGAGAGACTTGATAGAACAGCTTTTTTGCGAATTTTGCGCATAATTTATGTTAAATCCTGACGTTTCGATTCCTTTTACAGAAGCTGTGGTAACAGGATGACTAAGGTAATGGTCGTCATAGATTTTCTACTATCTTCAGAATATTATAATCGGGCACGTTCCTAAATGTTAAAATTTTATCTAAATCAAATTGTAATTTTGCATTTAATTTGCGAAAGAGAGAAATAAGTAAAAATGAGTAAAAAGAGAAATAAATAATAAATTATGCGCAAAATCCATAAAAGAGCTGTTTTATCAAAAAGGTTAGTCGACATCACAGGAGACCGAAGAGCTGGCAGCTACCTCGGACAAAGAATTAGTTTAGCTATTCAAAGGGGGAATGCTGCCAGTATCTTTGGAACCTTGCCTAAAGGGACTCCTTTTAGTAATATATTTTAGATATTATATTATATTTTTTAAGGTTTTTAGTTTTTAAGTTTAGACAGTAGTTTTAACGTTATTTTCTATATTAAGGAGATAAGTTAATTGTTTTCTAGTAAAAGATTAAATGCTTTTTATTTAAATGTGTAATATGCGCGTAAATGTAAAAACTAAAAGACTTGACAGCTTTAATTTAGAATTGATTTACTCAAAGCGTTAAATCATCTTCTTGTGCTGTACAAAGTAGTTTACTCAAACATCCATCATGTTTGTATTTTGAGTTATATTATGTTTCGCTAAAAGTCACTGGTGGATCGAATCGTAAACAATGTTTGTTTAACCATCGCTAAAAACAATATTTCCGTTATCAACCCTATTTTACGCTGCAAATTATATAGTTTACTTGGTTAAGAGCTGGATATATCCCAGCAGAACCCCAAGAAATTCGTAAATATAATGAAAAGATAATTTGGCAGCATTCGCACGAAAAAACATTACGTTTAAATATAGTTTTGTTAATTATTGATTTGATGTCTTTATTTTCTCAATTTTAGACTAAATAGTCAAATAAATAATAAAATTGTAAACGCATGTTGTGCGCAGTTGTATGAGTTACATAATAATGTTATTTTTTGTTGTGATTGTTTCCTTGTTTTCGTTTGTATCTTGTACAATACATAAAATAATAACACATTTTTTCCATAGGGGTAGGCATCGATCATAGACTTCCACTTACTACAATTCCGACATACATCTCTAGCTTCTTCAACACTCATCAGCCTTTTCATACAAGCTCATCGGTTAAGTACGTACTTTTGACCTGGCTTTTTTCAGGACATCCCCTATTTGGTACCTGAAAGTTTGCCTTGGTCTACCGTTACCGACTTGTCCATGCACATTTGACTCACAATTTGTCTTGTTAATTCTTCTTCTTTCGTCCATCCTCTCTAGATGTCCAAACCATCTAAAGATCTTGTAACTGTGCTTTTAATAAATAAATCATACTTTTGAGAAATTAAATTTTCCTTTTTTTATATAAAGACTGGTATGCTTATTCTTCTTAGCAACAGTAGCTGTGAAAAATTAATTGAGAAGCATCGGTCCTGTGTAACAGGCGGATGGTGTTTGCTAAATGATCATATTATCAGTCACTGCGCACGTGAACATGTCGCTGACGACAAAAAAGTCAGACTTTTTGCGAAGTTCCCATTACTAGTTTTGACAATGTTGGAAATCACCAATGTAAGTGTAATCAAAATTCGTTACAAAAAATATGTTATTTTTAATTTTTCACATTTAATGTCTAGGAGTGAGAAAAATATTATAAAATTTTCATTACGAAGCAAAATTATGAAAATTGAATATGATTAAGACAAATTCCTCCTCCCCAAAAAATGGGGGAGGATACTTTGAAGACGCCTTTCACCTGATAAAGCAGGACAAGTAAAAGACAAACTAATAGCGGAAAGGATGAATAGGATTCGCCTAAGTTAACATTGTCACAAAATCTTTGAACGAAATTGTACACGCTACAATGAGCCTTAAGCAAATTACATACGAGCCAAAAAAGTTGCTCGCTTTCGAAGGGGTTTTCGTGCAGTCTCGATAATTCCCACCGGAAGTATTCACGTTAAAAATTGACATAAAACTCATTCTTATAGGTAAAAAATCGTTACTCTCCTATTTAACTCTATATATAAACTACCAACATCTTTAGAGAGTACGTGTTGGTCCTCGATATCGTCTGCGTAAAATATTACTATGAATTTTTGTATGAGCGCCTTTAGCGGTAACCATCAGGAACTAAGAATCTTCATAGATATCTGTAACGCACTCGATAACGAGAATGCGTAAACTCGCACTAAGCCCTCTGAAGAGTTATGATAGGAAAATTAAGAGAAATTACAACTAGAAAATAATTCTACTTCTCTCAGGTGTCAAGAAGGACTCGATCTGACATCCCCACGCTATCCGGGCAAAGTTTCTTGCAATTTAACTTTATTTATTTTATTTTATTCTTATTTTATATCGCTTTTAATTTTTTAGTCAACTCATGTTATGTGTTTTTGTTATTAGGTTAGGAGAGTCTAGTCCTACAATTTTATTAAGACACCTTTATAATGCACTAACTATAATCTGAACGTGCACTGAACTAAATAAATAAACTGAGCTACCGAGACCTTGACAGAGACTTTGAGTTTTTCCAAGTGTTTCTTCTTACGCTAAAATCAGCGCCATCTATCACGTTCTAGGTACATTAAATTACAGCTTATTTTAATTAGTTTCATTACCAAGTGTCAATTGCTTGTTTAATAGTATTCACAGTCACACAAAAAAAAGTATCTCTTACACTTACACATTACACATTTGAAAAAAGCAACTTTTTTCGACTCCTTTACAAGAGCCGTGGTCACAAGATTACTAAGGCAGTGGTCGTCATATATTTTCTACACCTTCACAATATTTTAATCGGGCACGTTCCTAATTGTTAAAATTTTCTATAAATCAAATAGTTTTATTTTGAATTTCATTTAGTTATTAAATTCTCACTACGATTACGGTGTATACTACTGAGTCTACTACCATTTCGGAAATCGGGAGGCCCTTCACTGAAGAACTGGCGAAAGAAACTCGGGCAGGGGAATTTTTGCAAACAATAAAAGTAAGATGGCTGTCGGTCCCCCTGCCCATGTTTCTTTCGCCAGTTCTTCTGTGAAGGGCCTCAAAATTTCCGAACACGGCTCCTGTAAAAGAGTCGAAACGTCAGGATGAAATATAAAATAAATAAATAGTTTTATTAAAAAATCTAGCTTTTCAATGCTTAGAGAAAAAAATAACAAAAAATATTATAGCAAAATGAGCTTTTTTCAGTTACTGGACTAGCAACTTCTGTTTAATCTTATTAAAGTCTGAAAATGAAGAGTTTTTTCGATTCAGGTCTGATTCGCAAAATTTTCCGCGGCATTAAGAACACGCGGAGACTGCGTGGCGGCCGATTGATAGGCGCGTGCGCATACAAGCTGTATAAATAGCCCTTATGTAGTGGCGTTTACAATAAACTGACAGGTATTTAAGATATTTGCTATTTTTATAAAGATATATGAGTATGTTTTCAATTTCAATGATCTCGTAGGAGGAATGTTGCGGAATGTACTATTTGTTAAAAAAAAATACTACGCATTTTGTGACGATTTTAGTTAATCTTCACTATGTTTAGATAAATGAGCTTTGATTACATGAAAATAATCAATTTTGGTTTTCAGTCTCCTGTGGCACGAATTTCTGCTAAATATAACAGTGTTAGATTATATTATTATAATTTAAGACCAAATAGAGATGTCCTGAAAAAACGCCAGGTCAAAAGTACCTCAGCCGATGAGCTTGTATGAAAAGGCTGGTCAGAGTTGGAGAAGCTAGAGATGTATGTCGGGATCGTGATTAGTGGTAATCTTTGATCCCTGCCTCCCCCTTAGGGACAAAGGCGTGATTTTATGTATGTATGTATAATAGTATTAGTAATGCAACTATTTTCAAAAAATATTTTTGAGTATTTATCTGGGCAAACTTTTACTCTGAGAAATGTTTTATTTAGATTAAGTGTTGTATCATTGTTTTAATATATACCATGTGGCCTTAGCTAGGAATTGTTTAGCTGCCGGGGACTAGGGGCCGTTTCTTGGTGTGCCTATCCATTAGAGAGGTTTTGCCATAGTCGCCACGCTTGGCAGCCGGGTTGGCGATCGCAGTATGACCCGTACGCATAAAGAGATGCTGCTGCCCATCTCCTTAGGTGAGGTTTCCCTTAGTCGGCTCTTACGACACCCACGGGATGAGAGGGGAGTAGTGCTATTCTAGGCCGGCATACACGGCAAAAAAAAACCTGTACGTAGGTATATACATAAATATTAAAATACCGATTAACCGATATTAATATATAATTACCGTTTGTTGATTTTTTTTATTTAGAATGGGTGCACTCTTGTACCCAATCAAGACCGGGGGCGAGGACAGAATCCAGTTTTAAGTTCTCAAAAATACAAACCCAGGGAGTGAGTTCCACTCCTTTGCTGTGCGCATTATGAAAGATGTTGAGAAGCGCTTGGTACGTATCTACTTATAAGCACTCTTATGACAACCTAAACGGTTACTTTGGTTCTTCTACGGATTTCCTCTTTTCTGATTCGATCACGTAGAGAAACTCCGAGTATAGCACGTTCCATTTCCCCGTGGGTGACCTTGAGCCTTCTGTTTCTTAAACCAAGTTTAATAAACCTAAGTATTTTTTTAAAACCAAGTACAAGTGGTAATTTAATTCTTCTTTCATCGCGTTAACAAAAACTGGGATTGATCTAAAAAAGGCAATTTTGAAGGACGGGAAACAGAACACTCTTCATCAAAACTTTCATCTAAAGTTACTGCTAACGATCTTTTCAGACATCAAAATCAGACAAATCACTGTAATAGAAATATACTGGAAAAAATTAACGGCTCACAAGTAGATTCTCAGGCGGGAATTGAACCCGCAACCTTCGGAAGTCCGGTCCAATACTCTCCCAATTGAGCTACCGAGCCATGTGAACACCCGTCGAAATTTTCTAGTACCTATCTTTTCCTTTTACAAGAGAATTCACTCGTGAGCCGAGTCAATTTTTTCTAATATTTTTCTATTTAAATGATTTGTCTTACAAGATAGCATTGAAAAATTGTGAAAAATATATTTATTATTTTCTATGTTAGTAAATAGCTGTAATGACGGTTCAACTAAAACTACATTCAATATTTAGTGAAAACCAAAAACATGCTTGGAACAGTTTAGCACGTAAACTGAGTTTCGCTCGATTTGATCGCGTTTATTTTTAGCCGCCGACGCAAAACGACGGGTTATTTCACGACTACGACACGACAAAACTTTAATTTAATAACTATGTTTATTTCTTTACTTTATGTAATTATGTTTTTTATTTACTTTAATTTATTTCGGAGAGTGTGCAGCTGAATTGCACAACCTTGTTCCGCCATCCCCCTTTTTTCATCGGACAACCAGACTAACAAATTGGCGACACCGTTATATGGTGGATACACCAAAGAGTCGCACTAAGCTTTTTGATTTCATTTTTATGATACGTACCGCTAAGGAATGGAACTCTTTGCCTGAGTCTGTGTTTCCTGACAAATACAATTTGGGGGTCTTCAAGTCACGAGTGAATAGGTATCTTCTAGGCAAGCGCGTCACATCCTAGATCGCATCGACGCTTACCATCGGCGAGATAGTGGTCAAGCGCATGCCTATTTTCTATAAAAAAAAAACTATGTTATCTTGTACTATAAATACTAATATAATGTTATCAGTCGAAATTTTTATATATTAATAACAGTGCCCAAAGTAAGGTAACGAATATACATACATTCATGATACATAAAAAAGTAATATGTATGTATAGAAATGTACTAAGTTACAAATGCTCGTATTCATCACACAAATATCTGCCCCTTCTGGGACTCGAACCCAGTCACCAAACGGTCATAAATAGAAACCTTACTGTTAATATTTTCTTGTTAATACATTTGTAATATTCATAATATTTTAAGTTTTATTTTATGATTTCTTACTTTATATTCAGACCTTTATCTTTGCTTTTTTAATCGAGTTTTTTTTATTTAATCTATGGTGAAATCAGTCCTTAGGGATTCCTTTCGCATAATTTTTATCCTTAATTTTCTTTGACAGAAAATCAGAATGAATAAATAGATATTCATTGCATGTTAGGTTAGGTTAAATATTCTTTTTTCCGTTACCAACCAGTAAGTTATTTCAAATAATGCTTTTAAATATTCTGCCAAAGGGAACTATTTTCGTGCATCCTTGAAAAAGACTGATACACGAGACGATCCTCATTAAAACGAAATTACTTAAGATTATCGTTGCATAATAAAGCTTGATGACCTTCAGCTTATCATGTCTTAACACATAAGACTATCTTTGCGTTTCCTGTTCAATAAAATAAAACATTTAGCACATTGTTAGGCATACTAAATATTTACAATCGGCTTCGAATGGACATTTAGGCGTAGTTGTTAAAAATAAACTGAAAAATTATCAGATTACTAGTAATATTATAAATAACTAGCGACCCACCCCGGCTTCGCACGGATGCAATGCTCTATATTATGCATGTATTATAAAGAAAAGAAAAAAGAAAAGAAATGATTTATTTAGTGACACAAATTTACATACTCAACTTAAATCAAGTTACATTTTTTAGTGAACACTAAAAAGGTAATCCACTCAGCATATGTCGGACGTCGTAGACATTCCGACGCTGGTCTTCCGTGGTTACCTAACTATAAGTATAACTACTTATAACTTATATCTACCCATATATATATAAACTAGAGAGCACTACCAGCCTCGCCACTATAAATATATTTTTATAATAATAAAATAATAATAAATAAATAAATATAGAACTAAATAAATAATAAAATAACCCATAAACAGTAAGACGAGATAATTTAACACAGCTGTATGATTCTGATTATGAATAACGAACTTACATTTTTTGCAATTCAAGTAGATATTTTTTTTAAATTTCGCTTGAATGATTCTAAACTACCATACTTTTTTAAAGGGGGTGGTATGTTATTCCAACATTTCGTGGCAGAATATCGAAAACTCTCACGAAATGCAGCTGTTTTGTGGGTGGGACATACCAGGCGTGGTGTAATTCTTGCCTCACGACGAGAAAATGAAAGTTTATTGAATAAATAGGAAGGACTGTGTGTTTTAATAATGCCAAATAGGAGACTTGCAAAGTGAAAATTACGTCTAGAATTCATATTCATTAAATTACTTTTATTTAAAAAAGGAGTCACGTGGGCTCTACGTGGAATGTAAAAACAAAATCGGGCACAGGCATTCTGGACGCGTTGAATAAGTTTTTTTGTGTATCCAAAGAGACATTCCCCAATAACTACGTCCGCATAATTCAATTTTGAAAGAACTAATGTTTCACAAAGCTTTATTCGAGTATCAACATCAATGTAGTTGCGCACTTGGTATAACACTTTGAGTCTGTAAAAGCAAGCTTTAACAGTTTGCACAACATGATTGTGAAATTTTAGCTGATTATCAATAAGGATCCCCAGACTTCGTACTTCAGCAACTTGTTCGATAGCGGTATCACCTATTTTTAAAACAGGGTTAAAAGAATTGATTCTGATTGTTTGTGTCCGAGAACCCATTATGATGAATTTCGATTTAATCGTATTAAGAACTAAGCAATTCTTAGATGCCCATTCATTTATACGGTTCAGATCTTCGTTAATTAGAGGTATGCTAGTTAATGTCTCTTACGGCTTGAAAGTCAAATAAACCTGGAGGTCATCTGCATAAACATGATAATTGCAATTTTTTATGCAAGAGGCCAGGTCAGCACTATATAAATTAAACAGAATCGGGCCTAATATAGAGCCTTGTGGAACACCTCGATGTAAAGTAGCTGCTTTCGAAGCTTTCCTGTTACCAGCCACATCAGTAATCATTACACGTTGAGAACGACCATCTAGGTAACTAGAGAACCATTTTAAAGTGGAACTGTCGAATCCATAAAAAGCCAGTTTTGACAAGAGAAGGTCGTGGTTGATAGCATCGAAGGCTCGAGAAAAGTCAAGAAGAACTAATACAGATCCTTGCCCCGCATCCTCTCCTGCAAGAATATCATCCACGATATCCAACATAGCTGTAGCCGTACTGTGATTAGCACGAAATCCGGACTGCTTAGATGGCAAAATATTAGTTGCATTTACATAGTCGGTTAACTGCTGGCATACAAGTTTTTCTGCGATTTTGGACATAAATGGAAAAATGCTGATCGGCCTAAGATCTTTCAAGTGAACCGGATTATTAACTTTAGGTATCGGAATTACACGAGCTTCCTTCCATGCATCAGGGAAGGTGCCAGTTTCAAAAGACTTATTTATTATTGCTGTGATAACTTTTAGTGTTCGTGGTAAAGTCAATAAAATCATGTCACGAGTAATACAATCCACACCCTCTGAGTTACTATTTATATCCATGATAACCTTAGCAACAGAACTCTCATCAACAAGCTTAAGCGTGAAATGTGCAGGACTATATCTATGATGCTCAAAGTAAGTAAGATCTGAGATAGAAATGACATTATTACCGGGCACTACAATAAAATGATTGTTTACTATATCAGGATCACTAAGTTCAGGAGGTAAGAGACTTTGCTTACTATTAAAATCGACTACGTTAGTTCTAAAATGTTTCCAACTTTGTTTAGAATTTTTTGATTTAAGGTTAATGTTATATTTAAAATAAGCTGTTTTTTCCGTTCCTAATGCTTTACTTGCGATAGATTTCAAGTCCTTGTAGTAATTTACATCAGAATCTTGTTTGGACAAGCGACAAGCGACAAAGGTTTATATGGTTTATACATATAAACCTTCCTCTTTCTTTACTCTATCTATTAAAAAAAACCGCATCAAAATCCGTTGCGTAATTTTAAAGATTTAAGCATACATAGGGATATAAGGACAGAGAAAGTGACTTTGTTTTATATTATGTAGTGATTAACGCTTTTAAATTTTCCAGTTTCTTTTCAGTGTAAAAAAAAATATTTTTAAATTCAGTTAATGTTAAAATTTCCTTATTTCCTGGTCCTGTTATCTTAATGTATATATTATTACAAGCTTGTATGTTATTATAAGCCAAAATAGACCGAAGATCTCTAAGTCAAAACCACTAGTCAGATTGGGGGAAATATTTATAACTCGTAACCTCATTTTGCAACCTCATTGCTTATGAAATTAATAAATAATAACAACAACACAGCGCCATCTATTGACAGCAGACGTAACTAATTAAACTGAACTAAAATTACACCACCTCATAGAAAACCAACACAAAATCATTGTATTGTACAAAATATTCAATATTTATTTATTAAATCTGAATAAAGCCATCCGCTATTTTCATAATTATATCAAATTGGTTAATGATTATAGCAAAATAATACCATTAGTTCAGGAATAGTACATTACGATATTAGTGCGTTATGATGGTTATAACATGCGAGGCGGAATTTCAGCCGTAATTGAGCCGAGCATGTTATAACCAATACGCACGTATATCGTACGACGTTTTATAACACATTTGCGAGGAAACAGAAAAAAAACATTTTATATTTTTAATTATTGCAACATTTAATGAAATTACAATTATTAAAATGATACTTAGTTTTTTTTTTTTTTTTTTTACGAAATAAATAAATATTTCTTACATTCACACCAATTAGCCTAGCCCAAAGTAGCACAGTAGGGCTTGTGTTATGAATACTAGGCTAAAGGATAGACATACAATTATATGATACATAGATATGTAATATTCATAGAAATATATGTAAACACCCATGACTTAGATACAAATGCTCGTATTCATCATACAAACATCTGCCCCTTCCGGGATTCGAACCCAGGACCGTCGGTGCGAAAGGCAGGATCGCTAACGTTGCACCAAACGGTCGTCCAAATTTTTTAATTATGTTATTATTATTATTAAATGAACTCAATCTGTGAATGTACACTGTTGCTTTCCCGCGATTTTAACGAGCGGGGATTAGTTCGAAATTTGAATAGCAACAGCGAGCGAAATGGCAAATAATGCTGTTATGGAATTTGTATGGACTATAACTTAACTATTTGCTTTGATAACACACGCGTTTGTTATGACCCGCTTTACATATTTAAAACCGATGGAATTACATCAGCTTTACGAGCAAAGGTGTTGTAAAACAGAATAACATGATAGCTGTAAGACGTCAGAAAACATTGAAGTATATTCATACATACATACATACATATAATCAGCAGAAAAAGCACGTATATAAGATCAATGCAGTGAAAATGAGAGCTTTGAATATAGCTGGAGTGAATTCGATGGATAAAATAAGGTGGAAAAAGATATGCTAAGATGGTTTGTACATGTAGAAAGGATGGACGAAAGAAGATTGACAAAATAAGTTTATGAGGAAAATGTGCATGGCCAAGTCGGAAGACCAAGGACCATTTTCAGTAATCAAATAGAGGATGTTCTGAAAAAATGAAATATGCAAAAAGTATTTAAAAAATTAACTAACTGATATCAGAACTAACTCCATAGTCTAGCATTTAGTTACTTTGACAACGTTATTGTCGCGGGTTCGAATACCGCCTGAGACAATGTGTGGTATGTAGTCATGGGTACTCATTTACGGGTTCTATTCATTATATATATTTTTATCTACTCTAATACTATAATACAAAGATTCTAAAACTGAAAACAAAATGCTTATGACAAACATTACGTACAGGCCAAAAATAATAAAAAAAAAGTTTAATTACGATACAGGTCTTGTATGGACACCTGTATCATAATATAACTTTTTAATCATAACGATACACCTATACAACCTCCAGCTGGACCAAGGAGGTTGAACCTCTACTTTAAAAAGGTTTCAATGAACGAGTCCGCGACGACGCAACACGCATTCACAATCGATGTTTGCACCTTGGCGCCAACATTTGACATTTAAAAAATCTTTTCAATATTTAAACAAAGTTTGGTTTTGTTTGCAACATTGTTTTACGTAATATAGTATGAGAGTAGATAAAGTAGTGTATGACACTGTACATAACTTGGTCTTATAACACTCGTGTGATACTATAAAAAAACTCGCCTACGGCTCGTTTTTTTAAAACACACTCATGTTATAAGAACCCTTATTATGCAACAGTATCATAAACTACTATAATAGTATATCTGTAATTAGTTTAGAAGTTAACAAATAGATATGTTAATTCCTTGAGAGTAGTGCTTTTTTTCTGGATAAAAGGTACCATATATTGTTTGCGAAATTTCATGATTGGTAGTTAAAGTCTAACAAAAAAACTCACTTTCCTATTTATAACATTAGTGAGGACTATAAGGTTTTTTCCGATAAAATATATAGCCTATAATTTGCGCAATTATATGTTCTTAGCGTATACCAAATTTCATCGAAATTGGTCAACCAGTTCTTGACTTATAGGACATACAGACAGACAGACAAAAATAAAAAAAATAGTAGAATTAGTATCAGTGAATCTATAAACGAATATTTATCATAAAAATTGTCGAAAAAACAAATAGACAGAATCTAGAGTATTAAATAGTAGTACTAGCTGACCTAGCCACTCGTTGCTGTGTTATAAATTAAAATGAAACCTATCCTATATCCTAAGTAGAAACAAATCCAGCAAGATGAAAAAAAAACTACAAATTCGATTGAATAGTTTCGGAGTTCACCGCGGTCAAACACTGTGATTTTATATATATATGGATATAGATATAGTATAGATAATTATGACTAACAAAGTACCTTTATGTTACAAAATGCATTATAAATATTACATATACATAATACATTTTCTTCGTCTTTCGATAAATCCGATTCCAAAGCAAATAAACTGAAAACCAGTTTTATCAGTTCGAGGCCACATCTGTTTGTACAGTATTGAAAACAAACCGTTCGTACTTCATATTAATAATATTTACTTTTTCGAATGGTTTGAGTATTAACCGTTAGCAACACACATAATAAAAATAATAATTGGTTAGATTACTTTTATAAGATCAGATTTAAAAATTCGCATCCTAATTAAAAAAAAACAAAAAGAATATTATTTATATTTTTAATTATTCAATTCCAAACCGAAAACAAGATAAACAGCCGGTTTTGATCTGTTTATTGAGAATTATATTTCTTATTTCATATTTTGTATGCGGGAAAAGATCAAGTTTTTATCAATTAACTTTTGAAATATACTGAAATAGATGAATTCCTTTGATAATAGTATATGTTATTAAATCATTCAACTGTTAATTTTTATATGTAAAGATATAATTAATAGAAAATATAATCTTTTCTCAGGTGTCGGGCAGGGGTTCGAACCCTGTACATCATACTTCAAGTAACTCAAGTAATGTACGCCCGTCGAACCACTAGAATTATTCTTTTAATTATTTCTTTAAACATAACAATGTAGTAATTAAATGTTTAAATATTAAAACATTAATTAATTTTAAAGTTATTTCTTCTTTATCGATTGTTCGGAACTCGTAAAATATTATACTCGTTGTTGTAGATAGTTATACCTAAAATAATAATAGATGGCTCTGGCGTCTTATCTTGTATCAGGCATTCATTTTTTATTTATTAGGCTAACCAATATCCAGGGCTAGATTTGGGGGAGGGCATGCGGGGCTACTACCCTGGGACCTCCACAAAAAAGGGACCCCCAAAATACAAATAATAAAATACAAAATTTCGAACTTTCACGTTTTTTTCAGATTTTTTTTATTTTAGAGGGTAGAATACAAAAGAGCTTGTAACATTGTTATCACAAGTGTATTACTCATATTCTCAATAAATAATTTTGATTTAGAATAATTAGGGCCTTCCGTTGCCCCCGGGGCTCCAGACCTACAAATCCGGCCCTGCCAATTTATTTTTGTAACAAGTACACAATGATACTAGTTACAAAAATAACATGCTTCACAAATTGGCTAAATGTAACAGATACGAGTACTTATAGGTTAATTCAACTTGAACATCTGAAATTATTTTATTTTTAAAACTTAAGTACAAAACACATAAATTAAAAAAAATCAATAGAGAACAAATCTGTATAAATGAAAGATAGGAATATATTTAAGATTAGGAATTTAGGTAATTTAAAATGGTTTTGTAGAATTTGGTATATGATTCATCATGAATGTCAACATCACTACAAGTGTTTAAACATGACGGAAGCCTGCACACTAAAGAGTTTATAACTAAAACCGTTCTTCGCAAGGGTGTTTTTGGATTGCGAGACATTCTAGAAGATGCATGGCAGGCATAAAGAATGTTCTTTCAATCTTCAATAGGTCTGTCGAGATTTCAAAAGATCAACTGGAAAAACTATGAAATTAAAATAACTAAATTCAAATCCACTTAAAATTAGTTGTTTCGAATCGTCCAACATTTTTATCTACTGCCCATTCAGGACGTCTTTTAACTGACAAGTAGAATGGTTGCAAGAAACTCATCAATTTAACAGAAGTTACGATATTTACAATATTTTAAGTCGTCACCATACATAATCCATAAAAAAAACAAAATTATTCTATTATCACAATAATAGTAGTGTTATGGTTTCATTACATCGTTTATTACAACAAAGTCAACAAGTATCTGTTTTGTTACCAGGATCACAAGACGCTGTGGAATCGAATCGCGCGTGACTCAAGTTGACTTTTGTTTTTATCAAAAACGGTGTTTCTTAATATGGCAATTTAAAATGTTTGAATCCGTTAAATAAAGCTCTATCTTTCCCTATGTCTTCGATTGATATCCATGGCAAAATCTATCACAAATTTACATAAGATTTAATATTTATTGCAAGTCACTATGCCTGTTTATGTATGTAGGAGCTTTACATCGGCAGATATGACTAAATAAATTAACTGACCCAAACTCAGTAACGACGAAAAACTGGTACTCCGGGAGTGCCGACAGAAGTGGAAAAATTCAACCAATGAAATTAGCGCTAGTCTTACTTTTAAATATAAAATAGGTTAAGGATCGACGCACAAAAAATAACCCGCCAATATCTTTGAAATTAGAAATAAAAGCTTTTTGGATTATAGTAATTGTTTTTTTTTTTAAATTTGTTGATTGTAATTAAAAAGGATGCCATTTCAAAACAGTAGTGACATTGTGCCTTATTATTCTGGATTTGTCGATAAAATTGCTCATAATACTTTGCTTAAAGGATCGGACCATATACCAGACAGATTGTGTACCTATATACAATTAAATTTACAAAAAAAAATACCACCATAAAGATTCAGTTGCCCTTTGATTATAAAACTTCATTAAGAAAAGCGTAAACTATGTTTTTGAACGTAAACTTACTAGGAGTGCTTCTAATAAAGTCTGGGAGACTATTCCAGCGACGCATATTGCTGTATTACAAATATTATATCGAATTAAATTATATTTTATTTATTAAGTTCTTACACTTCCGGGCACATTTAAATAAAACAACTTATTTAGGATTTTTTGCGCATAATTTATTTTATATTTAATCCAGACATTTCGACTCCTTTACAGGAACAGTGATCACAGAATGGCTAAAGCAGTGGTCGTCATATATTTTTCTACTAGCTTCACAATATTTTAATCAGGCACGTTCCTGACTGTTAAAATTTAATATAAATCAAAATTGTTTTATTGAAGTTATACTTCTTTAGGCGCATTATGAAAAAATGTTGAGAGTGAAATTTTACGATGCGCGCGCATCACTGCAACACAAAAGTTATAGTGAGAAGTTGGCCGTAAAAGCGACATAGAAATAACCAGCAGGATGAAGTTGGCCACTAATTAGGGGCCATTCATTTATTATGTAAGACTATTTTCGCTAGTTTTTGACCCCCTCCCCCCCTATTGTAAGAAAAAATAAGATTAGGCCGACCCCCTCCCCCCCTGTTTAATATTTATTACGTAAGAATCTAAAGGCAAAAATGAATACACGTTTGGTTTGTTTTAATGTTTATTTTTCAAAGTAATAATTTTTAGAAATGTTTATTTTTACTTACAAAGGTACCAATAATTTTTATTTTTTTGGGGGAATAAACTTTGATTTTAATTATTCATCTTTACCTACATAAGATTTTCAGTCCAGGGGATCAAAACCCACTCGGAAAGTGGATCAGACACTGGAACATCTCTAATAATGGGTGTTGCTTCTATTTGGTTATTCAGGATTGTGACGTCGTCAACGTTCACCGATTCCACATCAGCTCCTATGCGGCACAAAACTTCTCGTCATCTTGAATATATGGCTAATTTTTTTTTTTCAATATTTAAAATACGGCCACGAAGTTTTTGGTTCACTATCCATTTGCATAAAAATTTAAACCATAAAATATGTTGGCATATGGTAATTCATACTAATGATATTTACGCATAATATTATTATTCATAACAAATTAAGCATAATTGTTTTAATCATAAATACAATCAGCACAATCATATTTAAGCATAAAAATCACAACCATTTCTTTATAAAGGCATAATGGTATCAAACCGTAATGAATATAATCATAATCATCTTACTAAGTAACTCCTAAGATTATAGACACACATCAATAACTTTTTACATAAATATTACTCTAACCTTACCAAAATCTTTTTTTTCCGGGGGGAAATGCTTGGACTGTTGGGTATACGGTGGGGTTACTCACCCGTTAGTAAAAGGCTGACAGTCATACCCACTAAAACCCCCCGCTGCACTTCACATCACCGGTGGGCCCTGTGGGACCCTTTTTAGGAATCACCACTACAGCCCGGTGATTAGTCTCTTTGGACTCCTCCAGGAATCGGTGATGCCTGAGTACAGTCAGGCATCACCATAGGCCAGCTAGGTGTGTGTAATGCCACCAACGGATACCCGATCCGCTGATGGCAACCCCACTGCCTTCTCCCAGTTATATCAGGATTTGCGCGGCATAAACGCGCCGCCGTCTCCCGACTCTCTTCCTCCTCATTAGGACTGCATTTTGGGCTTCCTCCCGGATCCTTTCTGCAGCCTCCTTCTGCGAGATGATGTTCTCGCAGAAGGAGACTATTGCCTCCCATGACCTCTCGGTCGCCAGCATGGCCTTAGCCACGCCAGGTCCCTTCCAATCACCGACACCAGAGTGCCGCGCTGCAGGATCCACGCTGGGCACACCTCCAAGGTGTGCTGCGCGGTGTCTTCCGCAGCGCTGTACTCGTGACACGATGGGGTCGGCTCCCTCTGAATGCGGTGCAGGTACTTTTCAAAGCATCCGTGCCCGGAAAATACCTGCGCCAGCCGGTAAGTCACCGACCCGTTCTTTCTCCCTAAGGATTGGCCGCACCGAACCATACCTAAACCTACTTTGACACTATATAATATAGGAAATACTGGTTAAAGTACCTTTTTTATTTTTTAGGTTCAAAGAACCATTAATAAAATAAAAGTTTATTATAAAATACTATTATGCGACTATACACTGTGCCTAAAAACATTGTGCAAATTATAATTATGCATAAATATATAAGACCTAATTATAATTATGCCACAGTACATAATATGTTGCTGTAAATCAATTATGAAAAAGTAATATTATGCAAAAAGAAATATGCCAAACTCGTTATGCAAAACTATTTTAGAAATAAATACATAATGTTAACGAAAGAGATTCCGAAGTTATTACCTATAAAAGAAATATGCCAAACTCGTTATGCAAAACTATTTTAGAAATAAATACATAATGTTAACGAAAGAGATTCCGAAGTTATTACCTATACGCCTCCGAGCGAACTTCGGCACTTGCGCGGTTGCCGCGCTTTTTTAAAGTATAATTTTATCTTTGCGCATTTTTGTGATCTTACGTAAGAACTATTGAGACCCCTCCCACCCCCTTGTAAGAAAAAATAAGACAAGGTCGACCCCCCTAAATCGTCTTACGTAATAAATGAATGGCCCCTTATGAATGTGTGGCTGTGTGTTATTTTAAGTTATATGTGGTAGTTAAAAGTAATTTAAATAAAATTATAACAACAATTTTATATTATATAATAACAATATAACAATTTTATTTAAAAGTGGTTTTTATTTTTAATTATTATCCTGTGAGCACGTGAAACATCAGAATTAAATATAAATTATGCGCAAAAAACCCTAAATAAGTGAATATATTTTATTTATTTATTTTCTTCAAGGCCAACACAACATAACGATGTTTTACGATCCCGGCCTTGGTGCTGTTTTTTCAGATAACGTGCGATAAAATTTGCACATGTCTGAAGTAAATGTCAATATTTACCAACAATGGGTTGGATGGACAATATTAATTTTAGCTATGCAAGTTAACAACAGCTACGGTGTACCCTATTTTTGTTGCTAACCAAGTATACCTATTTGCTTACCAACATATAGTCTAGCTTCGCTCCAGAACAGTACCTTTTCTGGATAATAGGTACCTTATGTACTTTTCTGTACCCTTACCAAAGTGTACGACAAATTTCATGATGATCAATTGAGTAGTTAAGGCGTAAAAGTGTAACAAACAAACATTAGTATTTATAATTAAAGTTTTTTTAGCGATATAATGTTAAAGCTGTCATTTGCGCAATCACATTTTCATACCATATACGAAATGTCATTGAAATCGGTCGACCCGTTATAGACTTATAGAAGAACATATAGACAGACAAAAACTTTAAAAATATCAGAATTGGAATCAGAGATCCTCAAAAAATAAATGTACCGACAGAGCCTACAGATTTATATAATAGATTAGGCCCACATACCAATGATTATTCGGATTTTTTCATATATAATACCATAGTACACGCATAAGTCCTGTAAACTACAGTTAGTGAAAAGCGTGCTTCAACCTTAGCTCATAGCTGCAAAGTTTTTCCATCGGACATCCAGACGCACTGCGGGCTACCACCCTTTCTTGGTTGCTATTCCTACGTCTGTGTTTCCCAGTACTTATTTCCGTCCTTTTTCAAAGCCAGGGTGAATAGGCACCTCTTGGGTTAGCTTGTTCCATCGTAGATTCTGTCTAGGCCTCCGGGCTTGATTAGAATCAAGAGCAAAACCATTAAAAAAACTCTTTTAAGACTTGTCTATATTTATGCTTCCAATTCGTGCATACGTCTTTTTCCCTTATTTTTTCAATACATAAATTCACAATTAATTCTACAGAACTCATAAGTAGTAACCTTGGGAATTTATATGCTAATGAGAGTTCGCAATAATATTATAAAAAAATAAAAAGAGACCACAAAAAACATGCAACAACTTCAGTGCAACATGCAACCCTGTATTTGCAACAATGGAACAAGCATTTGTTATTAAAATATATAACTTACTTCATTTCTGTTCCAAAAATACTTCTTTAAATGTTTATTAAACACCTCAATCAGGGGTTAAGCACCCACCTACTAAGATGAGGAGGTCAATTCACCGAGCTGTCTCCAAAGATGGACAAAGATGTTTAAATGACGCAGAACCCTCAAAATCTCATCAGTCATCTTGAGTACTGTGGAGAAATCAATGCTCAAGGCAGACTCTAGGACTAGCTTTTTGCGATTCAGTCTAGAACCACTCAAACCCAACGATCTTATATAATGTCTGCTCATTTCTATTTTCAGGCATATCAAGCAATGTTGAATCTAGCTTGTTTAACTCGTGCTGAGCCATAGTCAAACTAATTCAGTAACATATAATGTAATATTTCTATCATTCACGCCAATTAGCCTACCCCAAAATAAAGACTGTAAGGCTTGTGCTTGGCTTGGATACTGGGATAACGGACATATATGATACATATATATGTAATATTTATAAAAAAATGTATAAATACCCCTGACTCAAGTACAAATGCTCGTATTCATCACACAAACATCTGCCCCTTCCGGGATTCGAATTCAAGATCGTCGGTGTGAAAAGCAGGATCGCTATCGTTCCACCAAACGGTCTGAGTGAACCTCACAGTTACTTTTTGAAGCGAAACTTCTATACGGTCGTTCGAGCTGCTCACATATAGGCCATTATATTCGTACTAAGCGTCAGCTTTTGCCGTTACACGCGAACGTCAGATTTAGTACCGTTGCGCGATATATATAGGAGACAGCTGCCTCCCCACCTCAGTGTGAATGACCTTCTGTCTCGCTTTCACTCTTGACAGTGTATGTGGCTGGCGTGGCTTTCTATCTCTTTTTCACTTTATACTATAAAGCTTCGCTTCTTTCGTTCGTTCCTAGGTGGCACCGTTATTTTTTTTAAGTAAAACTTTTTTACTCACACTTAACTTGGGGAGTAAAAGTGTGATCGGGCGATGTGAACGGAAGTTGAGGAGAAGAAGAAGAGAAGTTTTACTTCACTCGTGTGGTCTAAACCACACTCGTTTTTATTTCTAGTTAACTTCTGAATTGTTAGATGATCTACTGTTTACAAGTGCACTAAGTCTAATCTAGACTAGACATTAAGTGGCACTTAGACATGGATCGTGATAGAACGATTGTGTTCACTAACACTTACCGTGATTGCTCTATTGATGCACCATCACACTTGACATGTGTCAGTGTTTTGAATGGAGTCTTTAACTAGAGTAGGTATTACGTATTAATACGAATTTAATTGACAGAAGAACGATTTACTGTAGAATTACTGAGAATTACTTATTGTTAAATTTATCTATTGAAATTGCACTACACTGTTGGCTGGATTACCAATATTATCCCTTCTTTGGCCATAGCTGCTAACAATTTTTCACTTTGATTGTCTATTGTTCGCTCTTGATCCCAATCAAGCCCGGGAGCCAAGACAGAATCTACAATGGAACGAGCTAACCCAGAAGGTACCTTTTCACCCTGGCTCTGAAAACGAACGGGTCATAAGTACTCGGAAACACAGACGCAGGGAGGGAGTTCTACTTCTTTGCTGTGAGCATTATGAAAGATGGACAGGTAGGAACAGCAACCAAGAAAGGGTGGCTTGATAGTTAGAATTCCCCCTTCTACAAGCTAAATGTCCAGCTATACTGGCTGGTCTATCCGGCTTTTCGGTTTTGAGATCTGGCAGCCCTACCCATAGTAGAAGCCTTATTTTAGTTTATTTATTCGCCAATACAATCTATTATTTGCTTAACTTAGAAACTTATAAATTAAAATTTTCCGATAAAGCAAGAAATGGACAGTATAAAAAGGTAATTTTTCTTTATTTGGTTCTTAAGTTTATGGATTTGTTTTTTTATTTAATTTCTTTGAAAAGAATAATTATATAAAGTCTTTGTTTTGGTTTAAGAGGTTAAAGTCTTTGAACAAAACGTCCAAATTAAATAATTAAATAAATTTCTATAAATTTTGTCTGATAACAAAATAACATTATTTAATTTTAAACTTTTTTTAAAAAGGCGTGATTAAGAAAAATAAAATTCTATACTATTTGATTCGGAAACAGCTGGCCAACCTTGTAGGTTGTAACCATATTAATTCTCAAACGATATTCAACTGTATTCGGTGGACTTTAAGTTCAAAATCCAATGTAGAAATTTGACAGTTTGTACAGGTTGATATGATATTGACTATGCCAAGTAAACACATAAAAATACTAAAGGTGACCCTTTTTTATGTTAACTCAACTACGGTTTTCATTTAATACTCAAATTTTTTAATATATTTTTTTTTCGTGCTTCCTAAATTAACATTGAAAGAAATTGTAATTAGTTTATTTACTAATATTATTTATAGCTTTTTATCTCAAAATGTTTGCTTAAACTAAGAGACATTGGTAAATAACTCAATAACTTATTTTATTAATTATTATATCCTAGCTGATTTTCAGTCGATCGCCTTTCAGCTTACCTCAGTGTTTCAGGTTCACTGCGCTTTCCAAACACAACCACACCTGTTATAGAGTCTTTACAATACTTGCATCAATTACACAAACTTGTTTCATACAAAGTTTTTGAGATCGCAATTAATAAACCTGAGACGCGCCCAACCGGTCCATCTGAGCTGTACAACATCCTAGATAAGGGTAACCATGGTATATCTTAAAATTTATAAACATCGGGTTTATTTTAAGGTATCAGGAAAAGCTGGCTTACAGCTAAAAAGTCGAAAAGTACTAGAAAATTTTGACAGTGTTCAAAAGGCTCGGTAGCTCAATTGGACCTGACATCCAAAGGTTTCGGGGTCGATTCCCGCATAAGAATTTACTTGTGAGCCGTAATTTAGCAAATAAGATAGCATTGCAAAATGAAAAAAAATAAAATCGAGTTGATTAGTTTCAGAAAATTAATGAGCAGTGTACTTCGCTAATGGAGGTATTACATATTATTACTCTTTGCACTTACAAAGTAGTTGAGGTATTTCTAAAAGAGATCTCGTCCAGCCACCTAAAAGTATGTGCGTGACTTAACAGGTAAGTGGGAAAGCATAGAGTGCATAAAATAAAACACATATAATTATTATAAAAAATCTGCAATAATATACTACATAAATAGTAACTAACTACATAAATATACAAATCAATAAACTTAAATAATGAATAAATTAATAAAACAGATAACTTAGGTAAAAGTTGTAACAGAATTGTATATTAATAATAATAAAAAACTGTAAGTTAGTATGTGTCCATAAAATGTTAAAAACAATTTTAAATCTTAAAAACTATTGTTAATAGGTGATATTTTTAATCTAACATTTATCGCCTGGTGTGGAGTTGCTCCGAACAACACATTAATGGTGAGTCGCATCGGTGTACAAGTCCGGTTGTCCGATGAAAAAATGTTTTTATGTAGTTTCCTATTTCATACTTGTGATACCAAAACAACAAAAAAATGCGGGCATTTATAATTGTAAAAGTCCCGGAATGTCCTATCGTATAACTTTAAGCTGGTGTTCCTACTCCACGCGAGATGAGAGGAAGCATTTTTAGTTTTATTTCAGAGGTAACAATCAATAGCACAGTTACTCAGAAACCGGTGTGGATTGCGCGTAATATTGAATTATCGAGCGCTCGAACTCGTTGCGAATGATAATAAATCGACAACTTCCTCTAGGCAGGTGGCTTTGTCTATAGACTGAATTATAACTGTGCTTTAGGTAAAAAGATATTACACAAAGTAAAAAATCTGATAGAAATTTATTTTTTTAATTTTTGAAGTAAACTTCTTTACGCACGCCTTGGGGATTAAGCTGGTAAATGCGTGACGAGACCGTTACGAAAAGTGTGAAAAAAATGAGAGTGAGATATATGTTAGTGAAGATAGAAAGAAAGAGAGTTACGCTTCGTATATCTAATATTTAGATATATATATATATATATATATATATATATATATATATATATATATATGTGTATATATATATATATCTGGTGCTAAAGAAGTTTTATTTCAGTTGTATGGTCTAAAGCTGTATGGATTTGAACCCAAGTGATAAAAACACGACTGCCAAACCTAAAAAATAATTATTCTTAACAAAAGTAACAAACAAGTTGTATTAATTAATATGTAAAAAAGCGAATTTAATTAATTAGCTTAATTTACTTAAATTAAAAATACTTTATTTAAATTAAAGAATATAAAAAACGCAACGTAGCACAATGACTGATCTTATCGCTTACAGCAATTTCTATCAGACAAATTTTATATGGTGATAGAAATCGTGTTTTGTTTAACTTACACAAATAAAACTAAATTTATTTGCGTCCAAGAGAAACAAAAAAAGGAACATATATAAATTATTTTAACATAATAATGCTAGAAAAATCGACTCGGCTCAGAAGTGTAAGTATTCTCAGGCGTGAATCGAACCCGCAACCTTTGGAAGTACAGTCCAATGCTCACCGTCTCAATATTCTAGTATCTTTCTAATTTTACACTGTAGGCCAGCTTTGTCTCATCATTAATGAGAGAAACATTTTCTAGTAATTTTCTATTAAAACATTTTAGTTATAGAGAGCATTGAAAATGGAAAATATATATAAAATTATAAAAGGTAACATATATATTTAAAATATATAACATACTAACTGATACGGCCACGCGTTGCTGTGTTATAAATTAAAATGAAACCTATGTCCTAAGTCGAAACAAATCAAAATTGATTGAGCAGTTGGTGTAGATATGATATCTTAAAGATACCCCGGCGAATTAATAATGCTACACTTCGCTGTTACATCATCAAAGCAAAAGCTGATTTGAACGGTAGCGATCCTGTCTTTGGCACCGACAGTCCCGGGTTTGAGTCCCGGGAGCAGATATTTGTGTAATGAATACGAGTATTTGGAAATTATTCATGAGTATAATAAATTCTCTGTCTCAGTGTTTGATCGTGATGAACTGCGAAACTACTTAACCGATTTTGATATATTTTTTTTATTTTGCTGGATTTATTCCGACTTAGGACAAATTTTAATAACTGAGCCTCAGCAACACATGACAGGGTCAGCTATTACTTTTATAAATATTAAAGATTTATGTATGATATATGTATGTCGATCCGTTCGTTACCCTAGTATCCATAACTAAATCCTTGCAGTGCTTAATTAAAAACTCAATAACTAAACGAATTATATTTATTTATTTATTTGAGGACAACCAACAAGATACATATACATATGTATAGTCAAACGAATTGTCAATAAAAAGCAATTTTTAACATAAAATACTAAATATAGGTTATTTTTGTACAAGCAACATCACAACCGTGACAAAACTACAAACTGGCCGAAAAATTTAATAAACTGCCCGAGGCTGAGATAATGAACGGTGTAGCATACAGACAAGCGTACCGTATGCTGTATATAGCGCACACATACACGGCCAAACGGGTTGGCAACTACTACCTTTTACAGAAAAGGAGCGTAAGTCGGTAGCCAACCTGTTCTAGGGTTGTCACTCCGATAATTTCGTCGCAAATAAATTATTTTTAGTCTAATTATTATTTTGTCAGTGTATTTGTTGTTTTTAAATGAGTTTAATCTTTCATCACTTTACTTAAATATTTGCATGCCTACATTACATTACATTACATTACGTATGTAAATAAGTAAAAAATATCTAATGTACTCAGTATTTGCAAATGAATTATTCTATTCCATTCTATGATTTTTATATTTTTTCATTATCAATACTATTTAGTGTAACGGTAGCGGCAACGGTCCTACCTTTCGCACCGACGGTCCTGGGTTCGAGTTCCGGAAGGGACGCATGTTTGTGTGATGTATACGAGCATTTTCACTTGAGTAATGGGTTTTTATATGCATTTCTATAAATATTACTTATCTATGTATCATATATGTATAGGTCCCGGCATATAAGTTGAACCTGGTTTAGAAGTCACGTGACATGTGCAGTAGTGAACAATGTACCTAAACTTGCTACTGCGTATGTCACGTGATTTCAAAACCGGGTTCAACTTATATGTTACTAGGGTAACGGATGGACTATATGTCTATCCGTTACCCTAGTTCCCATAACACAAGCCAAGTATTATTGTCATGGCAATAGTAGCCCTTCGGTTGAGACATCAGATCTTTAACCATAGCAAACAGGCTTCGATCTTTGCCGATACACTCGTTACACAAGCATTTAGATTACCATAAAAGTGTTTAAAGGATTCAAGTATTCTGAATAAAATATATTTTAATAATAAAATTAGAAATATTTAACTTTTGGTTTTAATAATAGAAAAAAAAATCTCAATAACTAAACGAATTATATATGTATATTTGCATTATTAATGTAAGAAGAATTATATAATACTAGCTGACCCGGCGAACTTCGTACCGCCTTAGCGTAGCTTTGAATTGAATGACGTTGACATTTGTCAGCGCGGTTATCGATGTGGTGTCACAGATTACCACAGATTTTTTGTTTTAAATTGAATGACGTTGACATTCGTTACGTTATATTTTTCAATCTTTCTGAGAGATTTTCTTTATATTTTTTTCCGTAAGAACCTTGTACAGAGTATTAGAAAACTACAAAAAAAAAATCAGCCAAATCGGTCAAGCCGTTTTCATGTTATGTCGTGACAACGGAAAATGGGTTTCATTTATATATATATAGATTATTACCAGGATATATATTTTAATGTCAGAAAAAACCTTGTTTTTCATCACCATTCATATGTAAATCTCAAAATTTAGTTTCAAGGAAGCAATATATGACTGATATAACGAGCAAAAAAACTTGCAAATTTTTATATTAATTTTATTTTATTTTTTTAGAAGTTGGCGACCCTGAAAACTGGAGACAAGCCTCCAAACAAGACTGGTTATTCAAGTTGCTCAGCAGGTATCGGATATATCGAAAAACATATATCCGAAGTATACCAATCGAAAAACGACTTTACTTCACAACAACAAAGCTCAATTTAGAATAACACGTTTGTAAATGAAAACATGACCGATACGTATGCCCATCCTTTTCTGCCTTATATCGATCCAGTATTTTCGTCTCTATCACAATAGCAGTCTTAGCCATATACCTTGTTCCAATTGATTTGATTTCCAATACGTAAGTAGTTTTTTTAATTTCTAATTTGAATACAATGTGGATGTTAAATTTACATCTGTATTCCGTTGAAATCTTCATGATGACATACAAAAATATTGTTTACGCTGGGTAATAAATTCACCATCATAAAGAAAGAAACAAAAAAATTATTGCTCGAAGATACATAGAAAAGAATAACAAACAACACGAACATCTAAAAAAAACTATTGTGCTAAATATAAAGTATTAACGAGACTTAAACCTAAGATGCACTAGGACTCTGCCTCTAATATAGTAAAACAGATAAGTAGTGATATATAAACATTATAAATGTACATATACACATATAAAAATAACTAAAAAAGGAATATAATACAATTCAAAACGTACCTGAACGTACGTGAAGGACGTACCTGATGCTGTAAATGTAATTTACAGGTACGCTGTGACCTGTCTATGGTCACAGCGTCAAAAAAGAGAGAAAAAAATGGTTGTAGGCATACTCTATGGTAGGCATCGTGTTGTCATTAATACCCGTATTAAAAATTTATTTAGAATAGGTTCGCTCCTGATCAAGCCCGGGGGGCAAGACAGGATCCACGATGGAACGAGCTAACCCAAAAGGTGGCTATTCACCCTGGCTTTAAAAACGATAAGTACTCGAAAATACAGACGCAGGAAGGGAGTTCCACTCCTTTCTGTGCGCATTATGAAGGATGTTCCGAAGCGCTTAGTGCGACAGATAGGAATAGCAACCAAGAAAGGGTGGTAGCCCGCAGTGCGTCTGGATGTCCATTTGTTATTTTATTCAAAGTGGGTTTAATTAAAAATGTGTGATATCGTAAATCATATCATTCATATAAATAATTTGGTTCTGCAGAGTAAAAAGAATTTCAATTATTTATTTATTTACATGCTTCTTTTTGTCGCATCATAGCCCCTTCATTAATTGCTTTATTTCTCTCCACCCAAAGACATAAAGGTAGAGATCGCTCTTACCTAGACTGCCTATTTTAGAACCTTTTATTATTCTTCATTTCAATAAGGCTAATAATCTTTGTGTAACGATAAAGTATTATTCAATAATTTTAATACTGTCAAAATCTATAAAATAATATTTTTTGTTCACTTTTCAATTACTGTTACGGTATTTTACTAGTTAACATGTCAGTGAGCTAAGTAAACTTTTTTATTTCGAAATATATCTCCTAACGCATATAAGACAAAGGTCATTTTGTAATGTGTAACTAAAAACTAATCTAATATGATTATTTTGAGGTATATACCTCATGTTTTTTATAAGTAGTAGAGGCAAAAATTTTATTTACATTCGCCGGAAGGATAGATCGGTAGTATCTGAGGTTTAATTAATTAAATTTCGTTTTACCCGACCATGTATGTATGTGGGTTTGTAATATAATTCATAATATACATAAAACATACTTAATTTAGACTTACACACACACAACACATATACATATAACAATAAAGTTTCCACATATATTTTACACATTGACAACTAACAAACACTAGTAATGTATACTATGGCGTTAACAACGAAAGTTAAGCAAAGAAAAAGAAACAAGAATTATTAAATATTAATTATACTGTTTTCTAATACTTATTTAATCTGACTTTTAAACTGCCCATATGACATAGCAAATATGTCATATAAGATTTGCATGCACGAGTTGTTCTTGCCATAATTACTATGCATAGCAGAATTCCAAAATAAAAACTTATTTTTAGTGCTTATCCTTTGGCATCGGAAATTTATTTCACTCAAAAGTGGCGTGTTATCGAACTTATTATGTATGATTTTATATAATAACATCTGATCGCTTACAGTACGATGAGATTTTAAGTCAGTATCAAAATATCATCAATTTTTTTTTATTAGGAAAGTATTGTTAGAGTTTTCTTGGTAACGCAAGTGGCCTTGGATAGTTGGTGTAATTGTAAGTTCTGGTAAGTTGGTAACTCGTACTTACTTTTTAATGTAATTTGATGAATGTGCAAATAGGTGAAAAATACTATGATACTCCAAAATTTATTAAAATTGCATTTAATAAAAGATTTCTACTAAGATACCCGTGACTGAGCTACAAATGCTCGTATTAATCAGACAAAAATCTGCCCCTTCCGGGATCGAAACCAGAACCGTCGGTGCGAAAGGCAGGATCGCTACCGTTGCACCAAACGGTGTACGAGTATAAACAACTAACTGATGTGCCGTTTTTATCTTTTTTATTATTTAAAATGTCAATGAAAAATATCATGTCTCTCGTAAAGTGCGGCTTAACGAACTCATAAACAAACCATAAAGTACACATGAACACACATTTTTAATAGCAGCCTTACACATTGTTCTTCTAAACAAACATTTAAAACATAAATGTAAAACGCTATCTCCTTTCATACGCCGCTATAAAGTTTATGTCCTAAGTAACCTCCCTGAGGGACCCTCGTTTGTCCCGTTTTTTTTCCCGTGTGCGAGAGAGACGGTTGCTAAACGGGTCGGTTGAGGTCTGGAGATAAACGAAACGTTTTAAAGGTCCATTGGTCTTTTTGAGGAATGGTATTGTGAATACTTTATTAGGGTTGACTTTGGGAGAAACACTATGGCTTTGTTATTCTATTGTACCATTAAGGGAAGGGTTTTATTTTATTAAAACGCTACTCATGTTTTATGAAAGTACTTCTACTTTTACATCAATGTAAAAGAAAGGTTTTTAATTCGTTTTTTCATGGCGGACTTCTGAGAAACAAAAAAATATTTATCTTTCTCAACTGCTTCACTCATCATATACTTTTGATAAAATTAATAGACAGTTATTAATAAAATAATATTTCTAAAAACAGTAATATTTCTTACATTCACACCAATTAGCCTAACACAAAGTAAGCACTGTAAGGTTTGTGTTATAGATACTAGGGTATACATATTTATATATATAATACATAAATAAGTAATATTCATAGAAATATATATAAATACCCATGACTCAGGTGCAAATGCTCGTATTAATCACATAAACAACTGGCCCTTCCGGGATTCGAACCCAAGACCGTTCGGTGCCAAAAGGAGGTGTTTCAAGTTTAATCTATCTGGGTATTTTAATTCACATATATCATAGTAATATTGAAAAGCAGTTTGTTTTGATTTTACTGTATTTCTCAAAACCATCGTAACGTAGCTAGTTTGAAAATTCTATCAACTGACTGATCAAATTATATTAAAAATTGGACAAACTTGTTACTATTCAAATTATCAGGAATCTTAACAAAATTTGACCAATATTTAAATGGAATGAAAATAACTTTCATCAAATGCGCTTAAAATAAATTTTGAAGCGTCCAAAATTTTTATCTGACGCCCAACTCAATTTTAACAGAAGTAGCATTGGACTGGACATACAAAGGTTGCGGTTTCGATTCCCGTCTGAGAATTTACTTCTAATGTTTTTCTTTTCAAAATAATGTATATAAGATAGCATTGAAAAATATTTGCTAGTTATATTTTTATTTGCATATTCAATTAGTTTTCTTATGTTTGCAAATCGACTATGATCTCTACATACATTCTAAACATTAAACCAACTTCAGTACCAACTCCCTTAAATTGTTCACCAACTTCCCTAAAAACTTAATATAAAAAACAAACCCTTATTACATATCCCATATAACAAAATGTGAATATTTACGGGGCAAAAAGCGTCCGAAATTTCAACCAGGAATCCAGAGGAAGCTTCTCTAAATCCGACAACGTGATTCCTGGCTAAGACCCGTGGGATCAACTGGTAATAGAGGAAGCCTGGAATATTTGCATGCCCGTTTTTAGTATACTATAAGGGATGCTTACCCTATTTCTTCCTAACAAATATTAAAATACAGCGAGAACAAACAATGTGTAATAAAAATATCTCAGATGTTTGCAGATGCTAGTAACAGCTAGATTAAGGATGCCGAAACGATAAATCAACATAACCTGTTTGAGTTGGGACAATCTTGATTATTTATTAAATTAGGTTTTCTAATCAATATTTTCTCATAAATATTGATTAGAAAACCTAATTTCTAATATAATTCATACAAAAATAATCATCAATAGTTATTTGAAAAATTTAATTATTTCGACAAATAAGGATTATTAAGATAAGAGAATATATCATTATGATAAATGACATTATTAATGACTTCTAACAGTTATTCTAATATATTTCATATTTTGGAAGATGACCAGGTATAAATAAACTAACAAAATTTACTATTTTACTGCATAAAAGAAACAAGCATGAATCTACATTAAAACAGAAATAAGTTAAAAGAAATATTGAAAAAAAAAAAACTTTAGAAAGGTGATATTTAGTCTCAACAATAAAGTTGAGAAGAGTGCCTAAAAATTAATAACAATTAAAGAAATATAGATATCGATAAAAATAATAAGTGTAACAACCAATATAAAATAAATCACTAAATCCAGCAATAAATAAATTAATTTGAATTCACTTAAACGATCAAAAACTAATATAACTTTATATCAACTATCCGAGGCCACTTGCGTAGCCAAGAAAAATGTTACGATACTTTTTTTTTAATTTTTGATGATATTTGAGGTTATGAATAATGTTACAAACCCACATACATATTTTTTTCTTTTGTTCTTATTTTGTTGAATTTTAGAGCAACTGATTCGAATTTATAGAAAAGCTGTTACAGTTTCGGGGATTCGTTATTATAATGTTGTTACATCAGGGGGTCGGAGCCAAGGATACTCCTTGCCCTAGAGCAAAAACATAGCAAGAAAAATAAAATAGAAAGCGACAGAACGACAGAAAAGAAAGAGAAGCAATATAGAAATGTAGCATCATTCAGAGCTACCTACATACATATTATAATAATAATAAATTACAATTACACCAATTGGCCAAACCCAAATTAAGCACAAGGCTTGTGTTGTGGATATGTATATTAATAGAAATATATATAAATAGCCAAGCTCAGATACAAATACTAGTATTCATCACCCAAACATCTGCCACTTCCGGGACTCGAATCCAGGACCGTCGGTGCTAAAGGCAGTATCGCTACCGTTGTACCAAACAGTCGTCAACATATATGAGCGAATAACATAACCCATCTTGATGGACGGGTAAAACGAATTTTACTCCATTGAACCTCAGATATTACAGATCAATACTTCCGGCGAATGTAAATAAAATAAAAAAGGTTCCTCTACTACTTATAAACATGTTTAATATACTTCAAAATTATCATATCAGATTAGTTTTCAGTTATACATTACAAAATGACCTTTGTCTCATATATGTTAGGAGATATATTCCGAAATAAAACCGTTTATTTAGTTCTAGCACTTGTTAACAACTAAAATATAGTAACAGTAGGTAAACAGGTCAAGATTAATACAATTTTATTTATTTAGAATGGGTTCGCTCTTGATCCCAATCAAACCCGGGGCAAAGACAGAATCCACGATGTAACGAGCTAACCCAGAAGGTGCCCATTCACTCTGGCTTTAAAAACGGACGGGTTATAAAGTTATAATTACTCGGAAATACAGACGCAGGGATGGAGTTCCACCCCTTTGCTGTGCGCATTATGAAAGATGTTGAGAAGCGCTTAGTGCGACAGGTAGGAGTAGCAACCAAGAATGAGACGGCGGTATGATCACATGCAGCTCCTGGGCACTCTCCAAAGTACATTCTGTAGAAGACAAACAGATATGTGATAATTTTAAAACATGTGTTAAATTATTTCCTTTATTTATATCACTTACTTTGAATTAAGGTACTTTTTAAGGGATACTTGTACATACGGTTTATTTAATCGTGGCGATTCGACTCCTTTTACAGGAGCCGTGATCACAGAATGTCTAAGGTAATAGTCATCATACTTGTATTACCTTCACAATATTTTAACCAACGGTTTAACGTGCCTTCCGAAGCAGGGAAAAGCTAAACATAATAAGTTTCTGATCACCCATCGAATGACCGACCATTGCGAAAGTTGCTTAACTTCCATGATCGCAGGCGAACGAGTAAACCACCTGCGCCAACGAGCTCCTCAATTTTAAGATAGCAATTTTTCAGAAAGCAAAAATTAATATACTAAAATGAATATTTTGGATTTATGATATTTTATAATAAAGAGTGTATACTGTTTGTCCGTTTACTATGCCCGGTGTCCGGTGCTCGGTAACCGGTAGCGGACCGGTTCCGCTGTACGCTTTTTACTTTTATCGATTTTTGGGTTTCTTTTTATATTATTTTTATTCGTATCCCGCAGAATTAATAGCACTGGTCTTATCATATATCTTGTTTGAGGTTAAGGCGTGGCCACACTGGGGAAAATTTTCATTACAAATTAAATTGCATATGCAAAAAATGATACGACATGTCGTATCGTATCCAAAATCAATCATCACAACATAGTGTGAAATAAAATATCTGCGCTATCTATCGCAGAAACTGGTATTTTTTTGTCTTATAAGAAAGATTATTTGCTAACCTATAAACAAGTATCTTTACCAATAGGCTAAAACAATGAATTATTTATAAGTCAACAAGTAGGAACTGAAAAAGATGGTGGATTGTATGCAAATACTAAACATTGGAAGGCCGAGTGACGAGGTCGTAAGAAAATTGGGAAACAATATTTTTATTTTGTTTACAATCTACAATGGTGACTTAAACAAAACATTAGCATATGTTAAGCTATTAAATACAGTGTTGGGCGTTGTGGTTATTCAATAACGAATCCATTATTGTAAAATATCTAAAAATAATTATTTGACAAACAAATTATTATTAAGATAATAACAAAGAAGTTTAACTTTCTCCGCATGAGCAAAGGATGATATTCTATATCAGACATTATCATAACACACATTACTTATTATGGTACCATAAAAATAACCATCATCATTAAAAAATAAGCAAATATGAGTGGATTCTAACTATAACAGCTGGGCCCTACAGAATATGATTCGGATAATCTAAAGAGACCGTCTGGTCTGATGGGAAGCGACGATGCTTTCTAGGATGTGATGCGCTTGCCTAGAAGATACCTATTCACTAGTGAATTGAAGACCCCTAAATTGTATGTGTCAGGAAAGACGAAAGGGGTTTCACTATTTTGTCGTACGGATGGTAACCCCGCGACCTTGTACCGCGCAGGCGAACATTCATTTAGGCGGTCGACTTATCCATATCAACATCAATAAGAGCAGTACAGTCTTTTTTTAATTTAAAACATTTACTCAAAATAAAATAATTATTAATAAAGTATTAATGCCATTTTTTATTGTTTCGTAAAGCCTCAACTGGTATGTTCTTTTGCGAAAAAACTCTTTTGTGTCATAGTTTCTTTCAATAAGTCATTGCATTAATTTCATTCTTAATAAATCTTTAAGTATTTCGTTATATATTTGTATACACATCATTAAGACACTATTCAAATGCTGAAGGCTAAACGCAATATTTCTTTTAGCGTAGATGGATAGTCTTCTATGAGGATCTCCCGACTTCAGAATTTTGTCGCGATGAGTTTTCAAGTAACTTCTTAAGTTTTGTGACAAAATTATACACTTCAAAAATGTATAGGGACGGTAGCGGTAAAATCAAGATATATGTTTATTAATATGTTGCTACTCTATTTTTAAGTATGACCAATTTAAAATTAATTAACACTTATATATTACCCTAAAATAATACAACGCTTAGCTGCAATAAGGAAACGATTAAATTCAAATTCATTTATTTCTATTAATAACAATCATAAGAGACATAATATATTACTTTAATAAACACATATTCCAATTGAAAAAACTATTAATAGTATTTAATAGGTTTGTTTTATATTAAATATACAAAACAAACCTCCGTGCTGACTCACACACATACCGACACATGCACATACATAATAGATACTACTTCACACATACACACAATCAAACAAACATACCTTCACACAGGACTACACACATATTTACACACGACCTCATATACACACTTCTGCACGGTACCTGTCCGGGAGGGGATCCTGGAGTCCCGAAATACGGTGTGATCCCATATTGGGCTCCAGTCCTCCCAAATACCATGCGTATTCAGTCCTAGTTTTGTAATATCTAGCGTAAGGTTATTTTTTTTTAAGTTGTATTTTAGTATTTAAGTCCAAATAATGTTGTAACGCATGTATTTTGGTGGAAAAATAAAATGAATTTATTTATTATTTAAAGTAATAACTGCAACTACCTACATTAAAATATACAAGTCAATAAGTAAAATAAATTAATAGAAATTCATATTTAGTTCTTACACTTCCGCGCACAATAGAATTAAAAAACCTGACGTTTCGGCTCCGGTAAAGGAATCCTTATAAAGGATTAAATATAAATTTAACTATGAGCAAAATCCTTAAAATAGTTGTTTCATTCTAATAATATAAATTCAATGTGATAATCAATATAATAAACTATCAAATTACAAACGAAAATTAATCTAAGTAGGTAGTTAAATTATTAAATAGACACGTGTGTGCACTCAGCCTTATGATGCTTGATTGTATCATCGCGCTCGTGACTTCATCAATTTCTTTTGAAAGCTCGTTTTTCTGTTTGTGTATATTCTTTTGTATGTGATCGTTGCTAAATTGTATGACGGACGTAATTTATTTAAATCTCGCTTTTAACCTTTACATTATTAATTTTGTATGTTTTCAAGTAGGTTTATTTCGATGGTCAAAAATATTGTATGATTTTGTAAAGTAGCTGACCCGTGAACTCCTGTGTTATAAGTTAAAATTAAACCTTTCCTATCCTTAGTCGCAACAAATCCACCAAATTTCCAAAAATTTATCAAAATCGGTTAAGTAGTTTCGAAGTTCATCGCTGTCAAACACTTGACCACTATCTCGCCTGATGGTAAGCTATGATGCGATCTAGGATGTGACACGCTTGCCTAGAAGATACATATTCACTCGTGACTTAAAGACACCAAAATTGTATTTGTCAGGAAACACAGACTCTTTAGCGTTGCGGATCACAAAATGGAGCCAATAAGCTTAGTGTTACTCTTTGGTATTCCAAACATATAATGGTGTCGCCTATTAGTAAGTCTGGTCGTCCGATAAAAAAAAATGGGGACGGAGGAACAGGGCCTTGCATTCTGCTGCAAACTCTTCGAAATATATGCTCAAGGCTCTTGAACATTTCATTAAAAAAAAATCGTCATTGCAGATGAGCTGGTATTAAGCGGAACCGTCTCAAAGGTGAGAACAAAACTTTTATGCATGTAAAAGAAATATGTGATGAAATTCCTTAGTTGGGATTCGAACTTGATACTTCTGATATACCGAGTAGGTTGGTGGATGATTATAAAACCTAACTATTTTGATTAATAGTTTAATGCATCAAATGAAACTACTAACGCCATCTATTGAGAACTTGTTAATCCTCATAATGAATGAGAATGTTTTTTTTTCTCTAATCTTTTCCATTCATTTGTATGATCGATCTTTTGATAATACAGTTCACTGTGTCACCAGGAAAGCAATAAGCAAGTTGTGTTTCATTTATAATACTAAAACACTTGTGTGACGTATGATTCTACGTCAGTAGTGCACCGGCGAGGACCGAAATCGGTTCCTTTGGGGAGCGGAATCGGAGCCACTTTTTTATGTATGTTTGATGTTAGTCGCAGATGACCGTAACAAAGATACCGGTTTTTGGGACGACGAGGTCCTTAAATGGACCTCAAGCCGAGAGTAGCGGGCCACCATAGTGGTTTTCTAGATGGATGGCATCTCCCATGAGGTAGTCTCCGAGCCAGCTTAGACTCACTTACGCTCTAGCCGGAAAGGGAGCACGCCATAGAGCGCCTCCAAGGGCTCGGACCTCGGCTATGGTACCACGTGTCTTTGAGCATAGACTTCCATCACCTCGTATTGCGATTCAAATTCGATTGTTAAAGAGAGACGCTACTATAGACCGCGTATAGCAGTGTCTCACTTTGACAATCGAAATTGCTTCGCGCTAAGAGATCATGGTAAGGCCACAGATTGTATTTACAAGCTGCAAGAACTGCTCTTTTGCTAAAAAAACAATATTTACGGACCTCAAGCTTTAAAATAAAAACTCGTAAATCAAATTAATAATAGATTTGAATGGAATAAAAATAAATGAAATTCCTAAATAATCAATATTAATATAATGCAAATTAATATGTAAATGCTAAACTGAAATGATTATTTTTAAAGAATTTATTGATATTATAAATTTCAAATGGCGTATTAGTATATTTTATTAGTATAATATTGACAAGTTTTCTAGACGAATATATTTTATTTCAATATCATCGATTTCATTTACACATACAGTCACGCCTTTCTCTGCTAGGGGTAAGCAGATATTACAGATTTCCAATTTCACGATCCTAAAATACATCTTCTTCTTTAACTCTCATCAGATCGTTCATAGAAGCTCGTTCTTTCAAAAGGTTCTCTCGACCTGGATTTCGATCTTTCTAAACAGGTCATCTTCTATTTGGTCCCTGCCTTTACCTTCTTTAGGTCTTGTCAGTCTTCTTAAGCCCATTCTCTCTACAATATCCATCTATCTTTATATATATAAAGGTTCCCTGTCGCAGTGTCTCTGCGCCGCCGCGGGTTCCCCGAGGCGGTCGCTTCGATGAAGCCTATACAGCCTTCCTAGGCTATGGCACTTACTAGGTGGTTCTTAGTCGGGTCGGGATAAAATGTAAAAATAAAACAATTTGGTTTATATAAACATTTTAATCATTAGGAACGTGCCCGATTATTATATTGTGAAGGTAGTAGAAAATACATGACAACCATTATCTAAATCATCCTATGATCCCGGCTCCTGTAAAGGAGTGGAAACGTCAGAATTAAATATAAAATAAAATATGCACAAAATCTGTAAAAAAGTGTTATATTCAAATGCGGAAGTGTAAGAACTAAGTATTTAAAGAAACCGAAGATGACCTTAAAATTAAATTTTAACCTGAACGATTAACAATAAGTGTGCGAAGAATGTCCTTTGTCGCGAAACGAGTAAACAAGTTGTTAAATATAGTACTAATATCCATAATATTGCCGTATCTTTTGTTCAAACGGGCGTGACTCACATCATCTGAAAACAAACAGCACGTGTAAACCGCTCAGTTGTATTAACAACCTTATTTTTAGGTAACATGGTTCATTTTCGCTTTAAAAGGCATAAAGTAATATGTCTTCTTAAGAGGTCTTTAACGCGAAGATTGAAAGTCGGTTTTTGAAAGTACTTTTTAATTAATTAACAAATAGAGGCACACTGTTTTGTTGTGAAAGAATTATTATAATAGCAGTACGTTAGAATATATATTTATGAGCCATTAATTTGTATGAGAGTTCTTTCTTTTCCGCATTGGTTTGGAACAGGGAATGTTATTTATTAAAGTTGAAGCGAATTACTAATATTTTGCATTTTGAATAAAAAAGCTTAAAATTTAAGAAAATTGTATCGAAAAAAAATCTCTGTTGGGATTTCTATGAACGCCATTTGGCTTACCAGTATCACTATAACCGTTAGGCTACTGAGACTTTTTCTTAACCACCTTGACGAATTTTAAATAAACATTTTTACAATATTCTTATTATCTGTCCTACATTGATTTTTAACCAAATAGAAGAGGACTTTTTGGCGTGAACGAAAAACACACTTTAGTGGTTTCTTTATAGTAAATAGGTTTTGACTACTATCTCGCTTGATGGTAAGTGACGATGCGATCTAGGATGTGACGCGCTTGCCTAGAAGATATCTGTTCCTTCGTTTCTTGAAGACCCCTTAATTGTATTTGTCAGCAAACAAAGACTCAGGCAAAGAGTTCCACTCCTAAACGGTACCGATCACAAAATTGGAACCAAAATGCTAAGTGTGAATCTTTGGTTTATCAACCATATATAACTAGTCTTGCCATGAATACTGTTACATTAAATCTTTTCTTTTTTTCGAATTTTTTATTATTTTGAATTTAGAAGGCGTTTATTATTTTAAAAACTTCTTTTAATTTCACGCCATTTAGTCTGTATTAGTTGCTATCCTACCTGTCGCACCAAGCGCTTCTCCACATCTTCTATAATGCGCTTAACAAAGAAGTGGAACTTCCTCCCTGCATCTCCATTTCCGAGTACCGTCCGTTTTCAAAGCCAGAGTGAATAAGCACAGCAGTGTCTTGGCCCACGGGCTTGATTGGGATTAAGAGCAAACCCATTCAAATTAAAAAAAAAATCATGTTCAGATGACGCTATTTGAACTATCATATACGATAACTGCCTTTACATAGTATTTATAAATAACGTATATGAATTCCACGTCCCAAGAAAGTGCCATATTTATCGTTCTCAAAGATTCTCGGAACCCTTTCCGCCTCTTATGCCACTTCAGAGAGCTTCGGCCTTTCTCGTTTTAGCTCAACTCGCGTGGAAACGAGACGAGATCTCTTGAATCTACATCCGATGCAATTATATTTTAGAAGTGGCTGGAATCTCTCCATTGTGTAAGCACGTATTTATAATATTTATTTATTTACTAGCTGTTCCGCCCACGCGTTGCTATGTTATGATTTAAATGAAAGTTATCCTAGAGAGAGAAACGAACTTATTTGCATTCCATGGATTCACCGTGAAGGTGCCGGGTCCATCGTGTGGCAGAAAGAGAAACTCCGAGTAGATCCCAAGACTGGATGTAGGTTTAAAGGACACGGGTGTAGGTTTAAGGGGCCCCTTTCCGACGTACACCAACACTCGCCTCCACTACTCGTGTTTCTCTCCCTGTCCAGCCGAATCTGGTATGAACCTGCTAATGTCGCTTCAGATGCTTGTTCTAGTATAGAACTTACTGCAAGATTAGACAGGCCAAGATCTTTCGACAGGTTTTTAGAGATTTTGCTGTTTCACCTCTCGCTCCTACTTCTACAGCATATGTCTTAAATAGGAACAAATCCAGCAAAATGAAATAAAAATCAAAATCGGTTAAGCAGTTTCGGAGTTTAACGCGGTCAAACCCATACAGGGAGTTTTTATATGTATATAAATAGGTTTTATACACCAGAAAATATAAAAAATTGTTTGCACATATCAAATAAAATTTCTTTCAGCTGGTTTGAGACAGTTAAGATAATATGAGTAATTTCAACCACTGTTTATCTCGAAAGTATTTACATAAAAATACAAAAATACCCATATTTATATAACTAACTTTAATAATTCCATTAAAAATGCGTTTAAACGTACTGTAGAGTAACTTAGAACAGTGGAAAGTGACAAATTAGTATTATAAAGTAAAAAAATCAAATTTAACATAAAAAAAAACAAATCTGATTATGGTGAGCAGTATTTTTCATAGATTCAGTTAAAAATATAAAAAAGTATTGAATTTTTAAATAGATTTTATACTAAAAGGGTAATGGAAATGTAATAAAAATAATATATTACATTTCCAGTACCCTTGAGGCAGAATAAGGATTTTCTTTTGCCTTGTCCAGTAAAAGCGTAGGTAATACTTATCGAGGAAAAGTCCATCCCTCAATTCTGTAACGTACAATTCCACTATCCAGCCTAGGTGAAACGGTAGCGATCCTGCCTTTCGCACCGATGGTCCTGGGATCGAATCCTGGAAGGGGCAGATGTTTGTGTATCAAGTACCCGAGTCATGGGTATTTATATATATTTCTATTAATATTCCATATCTATGTATCATATATGTATGTCTATCCGTTACCCTAGTATCTATAACACAAGCTTTTTAGTGCTTACTTTGAGCTAGGCTAATTGGTGTGAATGTAAGATATATTTTTAGACATTTGTCAAATATCCATTGCTGCGTTTCACAGTAAAATATTACAAAGACTTTAAAAGTAGCCAGTAATGGATATTTCATTAATGTCAACGATGCAATAAATTCATAACTCTACTCTTATTGTAGGACATAATAGGACAACATTATTTGTTGAAAGAGTTTCTTGCGCCCGTTCTTCTTGTCAGTTAAAAAACGTATGGTTGGTAAAAATGTTGAATAATTCAAAACGACTTATTTTAAGTGCATTTTAATAAAGTTGTTTTCACTTTCGTTTGTTATTAATTGCATAATTATATTGATTACCAACTTAAAAAATAATTATCAATCTTATATAAGATAAACTAAAAATGTTCTTCGAATCCACGCATCTTATAAAAAATGACGATTCCTATAAGAACCTCCTTATTATTTTAATTGGAAATTTTCCAGAAGTACGAAGATGACCATGAGTGATACATATTATCTTCGCAGAGGAGTGTTATTAATGACGGAAAGCTACCAACAACCGATCCCATTGCCCGCACCCATGTAGGTAAGCCATACAATAGCTAATTAGCTGACGAACCACCGACCAGACCGCACTGACCCTCTCTATCCGCTTTCCAAACTCCCTCTGTCGTCTACGAAGAGATGAATTACGGGAGGGGGGGAGATCATTTTCCAGTGGTAGCAAGTCACGGAGCGATGAACCGATGAACTTGACATAATCAAGGCTTCGCAAATTGCTGTGACATCATGATTACGACGAAAAGAGCTCAATTAGAACGCTGTTTTTAGACCACGTCCTGCTTGACGACAAGTTGAAGTTTTTCTAGTAAAATTGTCTTTAAATGCAACGAGATAAACTTTTATAATTACTTGTTAATGAAACGAACTTAAAAGTAAAAAAAGCCCAAACTTGTCAGTCCACAGGTGCAATTGCTACCATATTCAAATTTTCGCGTGACCTACTGTTTTATTTTAATAACGATTATTTTTTTATTTACAGTGATCCAAATACTCTGTGGTGGATTCTTTATTAAATCAGCTTTACGGTAGTATTTTTTGTTTGGTTCTAGCTTCATTATTTAGCGTGAAACTGAATTTTTATCCAAGAGTCCGATGGCAGATTTTTTTCACAATTCGCGCAGCATTGGGACTGTTGAGAGGGGTGGGGCGCGCGGTAGCGAACTGACGAGTGGAGACAATAATTATTATCTATATTGATTATATATATTATCGTTTATTGTGGAGTTTCTATTTCCACCATCCAGCTCCAGCGTCAGATCAGTCCATGTCATCATAATATTGCATTGTCACGAGATATACATATGCATTAAAAATTTAGCTCAATCAAAAACCAGGAAGTGGGTCAAATTTAATTTGCAAAATTTTATTACAGACACCGGGACAGCTGAAAGTAAACAAAAGCTTGCAAAAATCACACACACGCCTATTCTCTTCCAAAATGGAACTGTTTGCCATCATCTTCACGTTTGACCGTATTGGGGATAGCAATAACATAGAAAACGCTACTGCACGTTTTGTGGTCTTCTGGTGATGATCTCCAGTATCATTAGCCGCTTTTTACAATACCCTTACGTGTGAGGGGTTAATGCTATCCTGAATAAATTATGCGCAAAACCCGTAAAAAGTTATTTTATTCAAATGTGTTATGTGCGCGTAAGTGTAAGAACTAAATACATTAGTACCTAAATCATGAGTACTTATAATCTATATCAATCTAACATGACTCAGGTACTCGTATTCATCACACAAGGACCGTCTCTCTTCGAAGGTAACATCGCTCCCGCACAGCCCAACTTGTCCTTTAGTTATTTTGTTATTGCCTTGTCATTAAAATTCTTGTATCGCCATCATTGACCTATTAATGTCTTACTGGTCGGCACAAACCTTTCCCACGTCTGAAATTACCATGGGGATGACTGGTCATACATATATAAGACATCATAAACTAGTGCAGATTGGAGGACGACTGAAGATCAGCACAGACCAGCGGATTATATTCTCTACACGATTTCAAGCATTTAAAATATCCAAGAATACTTAACCGATATAATTTTACTTTGTATATCTTTATACCATTATGGATGCAATAATTAGTTTGTGATTATTGATTAATGTGCATCCCGAAGCACGAACCATCTCTTTCTTTTTAATTGTGAATAGAAAAGCACTTGACCGCTATCTCGCCTGATAGTAAGCGATGATACGATCTAGGATGTGACGCGCCTGCATAGAAGATACCTCACTCGTGCCTTAAAGACCCCTAAATTGTATTTATCAGGAAACAGATTCAGACAAAGAGTTCCATGCTTTAGCGGTACGGATTACAAATCGTTTAGTGTGACTTTTTGGTATATGAACCATATAACAGAGGCGCCTATGTGAGTCTGGTTGTCCCTTAAAAAAATAGAGACGGTGGAACAGGGCTGTGAAATTCTGCTGCACACTCTCCGAAATTTTATTTCTTGGATAACGAACTGATGCTGGTTAAACGGTATGGTGAAATGCTCCTGTGTCATCAAGCCTTTTACGTTTAACATATATTGTGAACTGCTTATGAGTAAACTTAGTAAACTTGTAGGTTTGTCTGCGTCATCTCTTAAAATCTCAGAACAATATTAGTTATTGTTCTGAGCTTAAAATATTCATGTACTCTTCAATAGTACTTATACTCTTTGGTTAGACGTCAAAAATGTATGTTGTCTACATACAATATGTCAAGTTTATTTCTTAAATAGATATATAGAAATGGGTGTTTTTATTATTATAAGTTTATTTTTGATAGTTATTAATATTGTATGTGGTACGCTATTATCTCGGGTTCGGTACCCAAATGTATACGTTGCAAGACCTGATATAGAAATCCCAGAAGATTTGGATGATGATATGTATGAAGATTTGCTGCAAGAAAGACCAGAACTCAAACCTTACATAAAGAGAAGATTACCGTTTCTAAAAACAGATTATGAACCTGAATACCAAATACCACAGTACGTGAGCGAAGAAGATCTTGCAGACAAACCTTTTTTTCACAGACTGCCTTATCTCATGAAAGATAACATTGATGAAACCTTGGACAGTATACCACAATATGAAAACCAAGAAAGCATGTACCACCTGTACGAAGACCTTCTGAACGAAGAATATAACTTTACTACATCTACCACAACAAGAAAGAGTTTGCCGTTCTTAACTCGTTGGCCAATGCCACAAAATATCACACAAAAAGTGCCGGTAAACATTAATGCTTCAAGGAGGTTATTTTGGACTATTTTTATAGCTAAATATTTCAGTGGTCAGTTTAAAACAAAATGCTACTGGTGCGGTATGAACACTTCAGATATTCCCAGAAGCCCCCTCTGCTACGACGCATTCGAATCAGGAGATTGGCGTGCAAAAACGTTGAAGAGGTTTTTTCGAGCTCACTGCTACAGAAACAGCGATGGAATTAGGGCTATGAGAAAAAGGAAATGGAACAAATATCCATATGAAAGAGGTGATAGCCTTGTGCGTCAATACTACGGATGGTTTATAGGGGGTTGTTTCAAGAGATTTCTTGATGTTGGCAAAGTTTACACTCAGAGAGGTTGCCGAGCCCACTATCCTATGAAATCTTGGCACACATACGGTATTCGCTCCTACTCTAGTCGAAGGAGTTTTGCCGCCCGAAGGTTCACCAGTCTGGAGTACCCACTTCACAAGATAAAAAAGGATATGTGTATTGTAAGTCCACATGCGTCTTTAACACCTTTCAGTCGCGCCATATCTCTATATGCTAGGTACCACGTATGCATCTGTCGGAAGAATTATTGTAACGGTGCTCGAAAGAAAACTTTTAGCTTTATTTTATTAATTATTTTAATACATGGTATTAATAAGTAATATATGTAATCAATTGTTATTACAACGATAATATTATCACTTATAAAAATCGCAATTTCAGCAATTCTATAGTAAACTTGTGTCTGGTTAACTTCTAAGACATTTTACCATGAACATACAATATGTTAAGAAAACCCTGTCCGACCCGAAAGGGGCACATAGGCACTTCAACAACATAACCAAAAAAAAATAAAAATTATATTATTTACTAGTGGACCCGACAGACGTTGTCCTGCCTGTTATTTTTGCAGTATAGATAAATAACCTAGATACCGTCTGCAGCGCCATCTGCCGGGCTGATTTGTGAATCTAAACCATTCTCAGATCCCCTTGAATACACACAAAAAAAATCATTCAAATCGGTCCAGCCGTTTAGGAGGAGTTCAGTGACATACACACTCACAGAAGAATTATATACAAGGTGTCTCAAAAGAAAGTTCACATTTAAATCTTTTTTTTAAAGAAAAGTCTTAGCTTTATTGAAAATTTTTTTATTTTATATTGAAGTACACTGTTTGGGAATTTATTTTTTAAAAATAACATCGTCCAAATGTAAACCGTTGCGCTCTCGGCATTCATTTAGTCGGGCACTAAAATTGCCTATGACAGCTCGGCAGGTAGTCTCCGTGATGGCTGCCATTTCATGACGGATATTTTCTTTTAATTGTGCCAGGGAAGTCGGTTTATTAGCGTAAACTTTTGATTTGACATAACCCCACAGGAAAAAATCCATAGGCGTTAAATCGGGACTCCGTGGAGGCCAATTTATGTCACCTCGCCTGGAGATTAATTTGTTCGGAAAAATTTCTGGAACTCGAGGCAGAGATCTGTTGGACGTGTGTGAAGTTGCCCCATCCTGCTGGAACCATGTTCTTTGCCAATATTGGTTCTTGGCCGCCCAGATTTTGGTTTCTCCAGAGTTGACCCAGTCTCTTCAAACTTCTTAACCCATTTTGCAATGAGTCGAGTGCTAGGCGCATCATTTAAGTGACGAATATGTCGAATACTGCAGAATTTTCTACGCGCTACAGTCGCCGAATTACCGTTTTTGTAAAACTCACGTACGCACAACGCACGGTCCGCACCAGAGAAACGCTCCATAGCGACTAAATTCCCAAGAGCCAGACTACCGACTGACATACCCCCCGCGCCCCTCAGAATAGTTGCTTTCGCGTAATAAAATAAGCAAATGTGAACTTACTTTTGAGACACCTTGTATATAAAGATAAGTACAAATTAGTTATCATTTTTTTAAATGCGTGTTTTTAGTACCTATCATCATATCTTAAATTATAGCAAATTTTCAAAAACTGACAACACCTTTGTTGCCATGCGGCGACCAGTGTATGTGATATCAAAGAAGCCGCGGCAGGTTAGATGCGAATTTTCTTCGACAGGTCAGTACACGGCCTTTGACGATGCCGACAACAAAGCACCGCGCGCTATCAAAGTACCGCCGCGCTACCTATGGTCAAAAGTAGGGATGCACTTGTTTTTTCTTTTAGTCGATGTTTTGGTTCCTAATTTAAGTTTATGATATTGTTCGTAATGCGCATAAGTCGATGTTGTAATAATAATTTCGTTTGTATAAAGCAGATTAAATAACTCGAGTATTTACTAATCACAATAATAAGTAACGACATGAAATTAATAAAATTAATGTATAAAGTTACTAATAAAAAGCAATAAAAACTGTGAATTTTAATAACAATATTAACATGAACAACGCAGACGAAATAAAAGTTTCCGTTTTGGTTGTCTTTTGCTTAATTATTAAGAAAATCAATTATATTTAATAAATTACTCAGCTTATTACCGAAAATAAAATACGTGAAAGGCTTATGTGTAACGTAATAATGGATCGATAAAAAAATTATTTACATTGATATCCAAATTTAATAATGTCCAACTAGTGTATCCCTTGTCAAAGACACCGCCCCGGCACGTGTAAGGCGGCTATCCTTCTTGAGGTCAACTAGGTTCACGACCTTACGGTGTCGCTACGCTACCCTATTACCTACGCACGCCGACGCCCGCTCTTTCCCTGAGTTGCCATGAAGGTTACCACAATTTATTAATTTTTAAATTTTTTTTTTGGGGTATTTTTTTGTAGTGGTATCTAAATAAGATTACACCAATAAAATCATATCTCGATACCTACCGTTACCTTCACGGATCGGACAGGGTTTTCTTAACATAGTGTATAGCACTGATAGATCTTAAGACAAACTTTGAAATTCAATTGGTCCGTCAATGGAAAGAATACAGTCGCCTGTATAGCGAGAGGGGACAGGTTCGAATACTGTCTATGATCTGATACAAATTGAAATTTTTCTGTAAATATTACTTTGGATATAAAAATCTAGCAGACAAATATTTTAATAACAATAAAAGACAAAATTTCACTGAAAGACTATACTCCTAGCATTTATCAATGAAAACATCGAAGGGAAGGCCCAAATCCTAGCAGTGGGGACTTTATTTAACTGATGATGATGATTTAAGTACAACTCGGTTACAATATCTGTGGACCTCGCTGGAATGTCGAGCCAGCCATTAATTTATCATATAAAATCATAAAATTTATCACATAAAAGAATAAAAGAGAAAAAGTATAATAATTTTATTTATAGTTCATAATTATTATTGTTTACAATACTATCCCCATGATGCTCGTTTTGTGCACCGTACCTAAGCGCTGTCGTCATCAGGTCCACAGATATTGTAACCGGGTTGTAGTTCTTAGGACAATAAATTACTTTATGATAGACTGTTCGACCAAAGAGCGGGTCTCGTGATATTCAAAAGGTGTCAATAGGAACTACACTCGGCGTCAAAAAAATCGCACCTCTAAGAAAATCACGTTCAAATGGCATTAACTCTGGATATGCACATGCAGTCGTATTAATTATAATTTTATTTAAAAGGTTACTTAATTAACTTAATAAAAAAACATTATTTTTCATTATCAAATAAAACCTAAAGCAACAAATAAAGGGTCACAAAAATTCTAAGGAAATTTTGCTGCTCGGGAGAGTCGCGAGTTGCGCTAACTTTGTGGGTATAAAGAGGTCAACACGGGTTCAATGTGGGTCATTCGCTATTAAACCGTTGAAGGGGACACACGCACTGATTTTACTGAAGAAAGAACATCTGGAAAATGGACACTACAGCTGATGAGGCCGCTCAAGTGGTTGCACTACTGCAAGCAGGGGTGCGGCAGTGTGATGTCGCCCGGCAACTGAATCTGAGCCGTTTTTCGGTTCGTAGAGTCTACCAGCGCTTTTTAGAGACCGGTGGCTATATCCGGCGACATGGGTCCGGTAGACGTCGCTGCACTTCGGAAAGAGACGACCGGTTCGTTGTGTCGTACTCTTTGAGAAATCGCTTCTCAAACGCTGTTCAGCTGCAACAGGAGCTCCAGGCAGTTCGCAGACGCACCGTGAGTGTATCCACGGTTAGAAGAAGACTGAAGGAGAAGAACATAGCAGCCCGCAGAGCTGCTACAGGTCCAAAATTGACTGCAGCGCACCGACGAGCCCGCTTGCAGTTTGCTCGCGACCACGTCGATTGGACCATTGAGCAGTGGGGAGCTGTTCTCTTCTCAGACGAGACACGAGTGTGTCTTTTCTGCAACGACCGACGAAGAAGAGTATACCGGAGGCAGGGTGAACGTTTCGCTCAAGCCTGCATCCAGGAGACGGTGGAATATGGAGGCGGATCCTGCATGTTCTGGGGCGGTATGTCGGCTGCCGGCAAAACCGACCTGGTCTGCGTCTCCCGGACCGGAGGTGCTCGCGGACAAGGGTCGCTGACTGCGCGCCGCTATATCACAGAGATCCTGGATGTGCATGTGGTCCCTTTTGCCGAATCTTTTGGCGAGGGGTTCACATTAATGCACGACAACGCTCGCGCACACACTGCAGCCATCGTGAACGACTTCCTGCGGAGGTCCCAAATTCCTGTGATGCAGTGGCCAGCGAGAAGTCCTGATCTGAATCCGATAGAGCACCTCTGGGACCATCTTAAACGTAAGGTTCGATCTCGGGATCCGGCTCCTTCGACTCTAGAGGAACTCCAAACCGCGGTGATTGAAGAATGGGGTCTTATCCCTCAAGAAGAGCTCCTGAAGTTGGTGAGGTCTATGAGGGACCGTATGGAAGCCGTCATCAGGGCAAGGGGGGGTAACACTAGATTTTGAGTTAATTTTAAGACACTTTTTGTACATTTTTTTTGTAAATTATCGATTATTAATTAGGACTTAATTAAGATTTTTTATTATTTTTCAAATTTTTATGCTTTTTGTATAATTTTAATTAAAAAAAAGATTGCACTTAATTGTTGTTTGATGCTCCTTTTTGTTACCTTTCTAATGATACCTAACACTATCCTCTATATAAGGTTTAGGAATTTTTGAATAAGATTTTTATAAGGTGCGATTTTTTTGACGCCGAGTTTATTTCAGTACTTGCCATGTCAGTGTCATTCCCACAATCAAATCATTTTCATAATTAATGAAACGGCTGTAAAAAAATATATCAATAATCTTTTTAGATATTGCTCTATGATTTCGGGAGTGATTATTCCAATGAATTGATTAGCTGCTTAATATGCTGCAAACATCTTTTCAATCGACCTGGTCGTATTTAATATAGGGGTATTATATCTACTTTAAATGCAATTGCATAACCTTTGCTTTGACGGGTTTTTTTAGTTGTAGTTAGAATTTTGTGATATAAAAAGCCCTTTTTCATTTGTAGACTTGCAACTGGGGAGACCGGGTATAATGACAAAAATCAATTTTAAACCCAAAACAATGAAAAATACCAATATATTATATAAACTATACAAACTAAATTTGATTCAGTTTCAGGAATTGCTTCTTTGACCTTTTTTCTTCTTTAAATCGGCGATTATTGAAGCTTATAGTTGCATAAATTCGGAGTCTCACAAACAATTTTAACAAGTAATCTATCGGAAAACAGGGGCATAACAATTTCAGTGGAATTTGTTTCAACAGCTGATAAATTCTACTTCCTGGTCGGCCTTGAATACATTTAACAAAATTATCTGTAAAAACTTCTTCTAAATTCGCAACATACTGCCTAAATTCTTGAAAAGATGTTTCTTTATTACACGATTCGTAATCGGGGAATAGGTTAGTTTGTCCCAAGTCTTCGTCTGTCTTTAACGCTGCCAACATTTCAACGCAATTGTGTTTTTTGGAGCATTTAAATACCAAATATCCTGCAATGTACGTCAAGGTATTTGTCTCCGGTAACTTTATGCGGTAAGCAACGTCTCCTTCTAAACTTACAAGTGAGTTTTCGTTATAATGATATGGTATTGCAATATCATTGCCAAATATGTCTTCAGCATGCTGTAGTATCTTACCAATGTCTGAATCACGATGATTGGACGCAGAGCTACTTAACATATTCTTAAGAAATAGTTTTGAAAATATTCTTCTGAACTGTATTGGTGTGGGGTCGACGCAAGAATCACTTTGTTGTCTGATGGATTTTAAAAATAGCTCCAAATTATCTTTGTTTAAAGTTCTTGTAAAAATATATGGGATTCCTTCTTTATTTAAATCTTCATACAACTGCATAAAAGACTGTATGGTTATTTGAAAATTAACGAATACCTTGTGATTACTTGATATAATATTTTCGAACATACTCTGAGCAATTTCTAAAATAGATTTTTGTTCTTTGGTCATTCTGAAAGAGGTTTGTAGGTGTTTATCACCATTCACTTTATTTGAATTTAAAACATCAAATAAGTCGTTCATAATTTTAACAAAATCCGCTGTTGCTTTTGCTTCTTCAGGAATTTTTCCAAAATCAATATATGTTTCTAGTGCTGTATATACAGTGTTACTGAATAACTGTGAAGCATATTTCGGGATTATCCTTTCGGAATTTGTTGGATCGATATGAGCTTTCAATATTTTAGGTATTATCTTTACTTTTTTATTTTTTTGATCTTCATATAATGCTTTTATGTATTTCCAAGATATTATGTTACCCTCATGGTGAAAATCACTAGCAATTAGATTATCACGTACGCTCATCAACAATTGTGGAACATGAAAAATATAGTATATCTTGCGTTCATCGACAGTGAAGTATGGATATTCGACTGTAATTCGTTTAATTTCTCTTGAAAATTTATCGAAGTTCGAATTTTGATCGGAAACGAGCGCTTTCACCTCAATACCCAAACTAAAAAGACTTCTAATTACATCGTTTATCCATGTGTTTAACTCTGCGTAGCGTTTAGTATTGGCAAGGAAAGCGTAGGCTATAGGTTGCTTCCAATTGATATTTATGCCTTGTAGCATGATAACATAGGCATTACTTGCAATATCTGGTAATATGTGTCCATTAATATTGTGAAAACCAATAACCTCATCTGTTTTCGTGTTATACCATAAATTGCATTTAACGTCAATTTTGTCTACGCAAATAGTGCAATATTTTGCTTTCTGCGAAAGTGATTTCATTTTCAGTAATAGGCTATTTAAAACTCGGTCGTCTAGTTTTGGCGGAATTATAAATGTGTAAGTGTTTAACGTACTTTTACTTGGAAGTTTTAATGCGGTTTCAAGGCAACGATATGCTTGTGGACTAGAGATATATAAGCTAAAACTATACAATTTATAATCTGTATAATTGTTTAATTTATTTCGCCATTCGGTTAGTATTTGTAATCTTCGGATAATATCTTCTCCAGGTTCTGGAGTTACTGATGCATCGTTTGCCTCTTCTTCTCTTTTAATTATTTGAGACTCCCACTCTAGTCCTCTGTATTTAGATGAAGAATCTGGATGATTTATCGACAGCTTACGTTTCAGAGGTCTTTTATCAGTCAGTTCTTCTTGTTCTTCTTCTTCCAATATTGTTTGAGTTGCTACAGAAAAAGTTCTTACGCCGACATTGTACAGCATGTTATTTGATGGGTTAACACAAAAAGTATTTGATCCAATATCAGGCAGAGCATTTGTTATTGAATTATCAATAATATTGAACGTTCTTATATCTATATTGGGCACTACATTAGTTGATGAGTTATCAGAAAAACTTTCGTAATTATTTAATAAATTAGTTTCTGCAATATTAGTGACGTATTGTGGTGCAGTACCATCCTGTGATGGTAAAAATTTGGTCGGCACTGCATCTGGTGTAAGATGTTTGATGGTTCTAATAAAAGATTCGTCGAAATGATATTCACAAACTTCGTAACTTTTTATGCGTAAGTTTTCTTTTTTAAATAAATCTTCCCTGCCGATTGAAGTCAACCAAACCCGGCGTCTGAAAACAAAGGAAGGTCAGTTAGTAAAGGAAGGTAATCTAATGAACCTTAAATTTTACTTTTTTACAGGCGTATTTTATATCTCACTGAAGGGTGTCGTCAGAAGCGAACTGAAGGTAACCGTACAGGTCCCATAGACCAGAAGATGTGCAGCAGCTTTTTACAAATTATGGGAGGGATTAGTCAGCAGTAAAAGTATTTCGCTTAAGATGATGACGAAAAGGATACTTCTAATTATTACTAATGGATAACCAACAAAATATTATATGTAAAAAAAAGTTCTTCCGCTGCGTCTGTCTGTCTGAACGATAATTATTCAAAAACTACTAAACAGATTTTTGTACGGTTTTAATTAATGAATAGAGTAATTTATGGAAAAGGTTCAGGAGTACAATTTATTAAAGTTTTGTTATAAATTGTCTGAAATATGATCATTATTGTAACCTAAAATATAAAAAAAACTGTCTGTATACGTAATTATTTGGCGTGCACTTTAAAAATCCTAGCTAATACATTAAGAACTACATGTTTATAATACTCACTATTTCCCACAAAAAAATCTGCAAGAATATATGTCTAACTCTTTATACTTTAGTCATAAAAGCCGTTTTTTTTCAAATTAGTCAATAAAACATAGATAGAATAGACAGATGATGACATTCCTATCATGATTTTTAATCTCTGGTCAACTAAATAGCTTTTACTAAATAATCAAAGTTAATTACGTAAAGGTTAATTATTCATTACATTTTTAAAATCGGGCCTTTTGATTTAAAGTTACGATGAATTGGACGAACATACTAAGTCTAATAGTTATAATATATTAAATGAGACGATCGTATTTTACATTTTGTCTATGGATTCCATATAAAAATTATAAATGCGACAGCAACTTTGTCTGTTTGTAATATTTTCACGCCTAAACGGCTGAATAAATTTTAATGTATTTTTGTACAACGGTAGAATAGATCTTGGAAAAGAATAAGATTGAATATTATTTTCAAAATTCTTATAATAGAAGGGATTTTGTATGTTCTTAATAAAAATCCATTACTGATACATAGGCTGTTCGATAGATTAAAACATATGTTTCTTTTAATTCCATATAATTTAGTATTCCCTGAAACTATTATAAATTAGACTAAACAAAACTTTCCAAACATCACTGAGATGAAACCGCGTGCAGAAGCTAGTGACCATGTAGGCATATCCTTACCATAGTAATATGTATTTCAATGACTAACAATTTCCATAAAGCTTGTCTATTGCGATATAACAGATTTTAATGAATTCAGACGGAGTCGGTGCCTATAACTTAACGTGCCTTCCCAACCATGAAGTTGCTCAATATAAAAAAATGGTCACCCATCCAATAAATTGCCTTTCCAAAAGGTGCTTAACATACAAAATCGAAGGCTGAATGCGCAAACAACTTAGCCATTTCACTTCTGTATCATCGATCACTCTACGTGAGAACATGCAGACATTTAATACCTACACTCGTGGTTAGACATGCTAACATAAATACAATGTGGGTAGGTATAATACTTTCTTAATTATGTTATGTTTAAGTCAAAAAAGATAAGAAAAATATATTAATTACATACTTCAATGATACAACCGATTTGTCAAACCCCAGATAAAAGTTATTCATTAGTTATTTAATCACTACATAGTATAAAATAAAGTCGCTTTCTCTGTCCCTATATCCCTATGTATGCTTAAATCTTTAAAACTACGCAACGGATTTTGATGCGGTTTTTTTTAATAGATAGAGTAATTCAAGAGGAATGTTTATATGTATAATACATGCATAATATAGTAGAGCATTGCATCCGTGCGAAGCCGGGGCGGGTCGCTAGTTATAATAATATAATAATTCTATTTCTTACTTTCACACCAATTAACCTAGCCTAATGTAGGCACTGTAAGGCTTGCGTTATGAATACTAGATACTAGGTACATATTCAACACATAAAAATCGTCACACATACATTTTAATTGCCATTGTAACTTGAACTACTAAAATATATAAAAAAATAATACCATAAAAAATTAATATTACAAAATTAGTATTTATCCATTTAATTTAATTAATTTATTTAGTGTTAGCTGTTTGACTGTTATTATTATACAAAGAAAACAATTAGTGAAATAAGAAACAACATTACAACACTACAGCATATACACCCACGGCTTGGCATATTGGTAGGGTTGTCTACTATAAAATTTGTGTAAACCCAAAAATAGATATGGGTGAAAAATAAATATATATTAAATATAACCTATTTTTGTTAATTTAATTTTACAAGGGAGATAAGATACATACTGATAATTTAAACACTCTCAGTTAAATATGAGCTGAAACCTAAGCTTGATTTCTACAAATCTTTTAGAAATAACACGTTTTATATTATAAAAAAATTAAAATAAAATATCTGTACATACTTTCATTAACAAAATAATGTAGGATAAATTATAATGAAAGTAACGTAATTGTTAATGAGAAAGTATTTTTAACAATACTATAACCTATATAAAAAATATTACTAACATGATACGGACATTAAATCCGAAATAAATTAATTTTTATTTATTCTTTATGGTTGGCAACCCTTGGAGCGCGGCAAATTGTACCCGGAGTATAAGCAAAACCCTGTGGGTTTATCACCTAACTATAGTTTTCTCTATCACTCACATTACATTACTGGTATTTTTACTGCCTAAGAAAGCTATATATTTTTAACTACTACTATTTGGCCTATTTAGGTCATAATATGAAGTCATATATTAGATAAAGTGTCAACAGATACAATAGTTAAACAGGGAATCCTAAACGCTCTCTGGACACTCTCCAAACTAACACAAATCCAGAAAAAGATAGACAGGTGACAACCCTACGCGCATGTAGGTTACGTTAATATTATAAAGTAATTTGTGACAAGCCATGTGATATAAAAACATTTCGGAAAACTGACAAATTTAATTCCAAACTAAGCTTACTATGGGTACTAAATATAAACTACCATAGCCAAGAAACAAATGCTTGATTTTGTACGCGGACCATTGGCGCAGATACACCTCTCACCTTTCCGGATCCCTAGGCAACGAGAAGAACGATAGACCGAGCGATTTTTTGTTGCTATTCAAGCAACCGTACGCGATACAATATCGCCCATCGTATTTACGTCGTCTATTCATCGCGTTGCGCGTGACCGTGTCGCGTTCGTGCGTCGTACCAAGGGCGTGGCGCGTAACTGAATTGTTAGCCGCCGGCGGCTCACGACGAAAGCCGACGGCGGCTAACGAATACAGCCGGCGGCGGCTAAAGGTCTCAGCATACGTAACGTGTATTTTCTCGAGCCGAGATGAACGGGACGATTTCTTGACATCGCTGCATGCAAAAATATTTATTTATTCTGGGACTCCAACATTATATACACAGTACATTAATATGTATCATTTCACATTACATACCTAGTAAATATAACTATAATAAAATTGCACAGCATTACAACAAAAGGTTAATTTGCAACGGTTTCAAAATTCTAATCTTATGTTATGCAAATACAAATAAAAGCCAAAGACAAAAAGAAAGCAGAAAGGACAATTATATAACGTGAAGTTTTAATACAATTAAAATGATTAATAGCTACTTTGATTTATGGGTCAGCAATATTTTAAATTTGAATATAGCAACAAAATGTACGTACCGAGAAACATGGTTGGTACGGAAAAAAAATCACTGACGGTGAATATTGCCCCGCCCCGTCCGAGATCCCATCGCGTATGTGCATTACCTTCTCTGACGTTGTAGTGTTGTGAATTGTATTGTTTCGCGCGCCATTCATCCATGACGCTATCAGGAATGCCGAAAAACTTATTGAATTTATTCGATTGCATCCAGCCCTATACAACCTCGGGGAGCCTAAATAAGTAGATAGTGACAGAAGATAATAGATTGCAGTGATTAATTCTTTTCTTTAGTTTTTCATAATAAACAATGATTATTTCATATCAGTAATGTCCTTTTATTTAACTAATTTCTGGTACCTGCAGAGAAATCAGCTATAAAATATATGTGGGTATGTAAATATAGCTCGATGAAGTCTAGAAGTAAAAAAAATATGCATAAAATTGGCTTTCATTAATAACAGTTCTTTATTAAGATTCATCTTCCTTCTCTCTTTTTTACCATGTAGGATGTAATCGTCTTTTTTTGTTATAGCATCTTCATCTAATGCTATGGCAATCGTTTAACATCGCCACTGTACGTTTTAAAACCACGTTCACGTTATGAACGGTGCACGCCACATCTCCGTTCCGTCCGAGGTATTAACCCGTTACGTATGCTGAGACCTTTACGAACAGAGCCGACGACTTCGGACGGGCCGGGCTCATTGAAACGGTAGGTAAACATTTCTGATCTATTCACTGTTCAGAGAATTTTCAATTTTATAAACGAAATTATTCACTCAGTAAAGAATGTTTCCTAACCAGTTTTATGTGTAGAACTATTCATTTGTTTTCTAATAAACGTCTTGAAGTTTTCAACATTAAAAAGGACGAATAACATGTTTTAGGAGTTTGTTCTTTAAGAATTGATTTTGTGATACATAAACATTTTGTTTTTTTTAACATTATTTATTGAAAGAACAGTTGACAGCAAAAAAATATATACAACCAAGCCAAAAATATGTGTCCCTTTAACAAAAGTCAACTTATATGCTAATAGAGACCCATAAATATGACCCTGTAGGGCAATTAATATAAAATTCTAAAAAAGTAACAAACATAACTATTTCTAAACATCGAAATATTCTTTGAATATTATATTTTGAATATTCTCCACATTTTTACAATCTAAATATACTTCTTTTTGGTAAAAACATTTCTGGTATTGCATTACATATTTTTATGGGCATGTGATGAATCCCTGCGCTCAAGATATGTAATTTAGTGAAGGGTAAAGCCAGTTTATTTGTATAACTAAAGTTACGTGAATGTTCATAAAAATATTTCGCTTGTGATTGTTCTATGTTGTTATTTCTGACAAAGTTTTACAATTAATTTATAAAGCTCAATTAATTTCATCAGCTAAATTGTGATTCGTGTAAGTGTCAATAAAATCACACGTAGTTTGATCTAGTGTGTGGTGAGGTTATATTTCAAATAACCAAATGAACTTATATATTTAATATAAGAAACGAAATCACAGCACAGCGCCATCTATGATAAAAAAAGAAAACTAATTGAAAACGGTCTTAACACATGTTAGAGCAAAAACAAAATCGGATTTTAATAAAAATGTGTGTGTTTGCCGCAGCAGTATACAAGGGTCGAAGCAAGCAACGTATTTTCTCGCATCGCGAGTAAATTGCTGATTATCAGCTACAACCAAGAGTGACCACAATAACGATGACTAGCAACATCGGTGTGTGTGATATTTTAAACAATAGGAGCTCAATAATAAAGTTCTAAACAATAAAATGTAACATGGCGGTGTATATATTAGTGTGTAATATACTAGTATATAATTAATAAGCTTTAAGGTACTTTTGATGTGGCCTTTTTTCAGGACATTCTCTATTTGGTACCTGAAAATTCGCCTTGGTCTGGCATTACCGACTTGCCTATGCACATTTGCCTCATATATATGTCTTGTTAATCTTCTTTCGTCCGTCATCTCTACATGTCCAAGCCATCTAAGCATCCCTTTTTCTACTTTTATCACCATAACTTTTTTGACACCACATACAATACAATACAATACAATACAAAACACTTTATTGATAACACCACATTGAAATAATAAGATAACAAGAGAAAACTTAAAATAGTGTTACAATGGGCGGTCTTATCGCTCAGAGCGATCTCTTCCAGACAACCTTTGGATCCACATAATCCACATAGTGGATTATAAACCATAAAGTGTTTATGAACATGTACGATTGGCCAATGAAACAAAACAGTGGAAGTTGTCTTTTCTCCCTCAAGAAGTTCACTAGGAGAAACTTAACCTAGAGAAAGGGGTTGTTACATTATTCATTGATCATATCTTCATTGACAACCCAGGACCGTTAGCGCTAAAGTCAGGATCGCTACCGTTGCACGAAACAGTCATCAAAATAAGATAAAAATTTCAAAACACATAACTTCTGTTTAATATAGGTTTCAGAACAAATAAATCGGATTTTAATTTAATTTACCATTTTAAATAGCTATGATATTATATACCAACTTTTGCCCGCGGATTCACTCGCAAAAATTTTTTTTTTTATTTTTTTTTTCTAATATATCCAAGCATATTTGTACGAAGTTTCATGATGATCGGTTTAGTAGTTTTTGCGTGAAAGCATAACAAACAGATTTACATTCACATTTCTAATAGTAGGGATATATTCTTTGTTAAATAATAAATAAGATATTGAGTTGCATTTCGATTTTGAATTTCGTTATTTTTTTATTCAATTAATTTGGTAAATTATAGTTTAAATGCGTACTATATAGCCATTACTAGTACACGCACACATACAGATACCTATAGGTGAAATGAACATGGCAGATTATCCCAAACATTGAATACATAAAAAACAGGATGTTAAGTACTCTTGTATAGAAATATCTATAAAAAACAAGTCGTTTATATGTGAAATTGCCGCTCAGAGAAAAACATTCACGTTGTTTTTTTTGAACTAGCAAAAAGTTCAAAGATGGTGTATGAAGAGGTCTTTATTACAATGTGGTAAGAGCCAAATTAGTCAGATCCTTATTGGAACACGTGTACAAGTGATGGGCAAAAGTCGATAATAAAATAGATATATTTTTTCATTTTTTCAATGCTATCTTTTATGATAAATTAGTTTGATAGAAAAGTACTAGAAAAACCGACTCGGCCCACAAGTGAGTTCACAGGCGGGAATGGAACCCGCAACCTTTGGAAGTCCGGTCCAATGCTCTCCCAATTGAGCTCCCGAGCCCTGTAGCTTTGAAATAGTGAATTCACTTGTGAGGCGAGTCGTTTTTTTCTAGTATTTTTCTATTAAAATAATTTATATAAAAAAATTTTTTACAGGATTGATAGTGGCGTAGGGTGTAATTTATATAAATTTAAACAGTAAGAAACGCTTGATTTAAATTAATTCTGTGAGAGTGTTGAAATCAAATTGATTTAAACAGGAACATGCCCGATTAAAATTGTGAAGGTAGTAGAGCATGTATGACGACCATTGCCATAGTCATCCTGTGATCACGGCTCCAGTAAAGAAGTCGAAATGTCACGATTTAATTTAAAGTATGCGCACAAACTACGAGAAAGTTGTTTTATTTTAACTCCTAATATATTTTTAAAGGCAACTTGGTATTAAATCCACAAAAAACTTTCAGTACTAATACAAACTATATTTAATAAAAAGATGGCCTACACTGAACGCCCGGCAGATGTGAAACATTCTGATAAAAAATTATTTTGAGCGGAGCGAGCAAAGCAAACGAATTTCCCTAGGATCAGCTACAATGACGAAATGTATCTGCCACCATCACTCTATAAGTTCTTAGTCGATTTTCGTATTTTTTATAATGAATCGAACCAACAGGTTTAGGATTAGATTGTAGCGGAGTTTTCATTCTTATGTAATTATAAAATTTACTAAAAAATATTGTTTTTTTTTTTTGTATTACGCTCCTCTCTAATATATGGTGTTAGCGAAGCTTTATGCTTAGCGACTGCATCGACCTAGTTATTGAAAAAATAACGAAAGCAATAATTATTTATTTCCAATTACCAAATGAAAAAATATATCAATACATCACTAGTACGATTTTCCTCGAATTAAATGTACCTTGATCATTATTTCTATTCAGTTATAATTTTATAATATCATCTATGTCTTCCGTTCTCTGTGTACTAAAAAGTAAAGTGAATTTTATTAATTCTAATAATTATACATATACATTATACTTTCAGGACTAAATAGAGAGTGTCCTGAAAAAAGGCCAGGTCAAAAGTACCCTTAACCGACGAGCTTGTATGAAAAGGCTGATGAGTGTTGAAAAAGCGAGAGAGATGTATGTTGGGATAGTGGTAAGAGGAAATCTGTGATCTCTGCCTACCCGTGCAGAAATACAAGTCACACACTCACAGAAATTATTTAAAACACGTGGATATATTTAATTCGCTTTTTTACTGACAAGGCGCGCCAATAAATTTTTCACATCAAAAAAAAATGAGCGAGCCTTACAGTAGTCGCAAATGATGTGTAACATTTACCAATGATCTGCACTTTATTGAGACTTATTATCGACAGTCAATGTTTATTTATGTTGTTGAAGTATATAAATTGATTTATATAACAGCAAACTTTATACACCGTATTTACATTTACAACACTGTAACTTAAGCGCACAGCTAATGGCTGACAGTACCGGTAATCTGACGGTCAACTCTGAAACCGCGCGCTCATTCGTCAAATCGAATAGCGCGAGCTTTCGCGACTTCCTGTAACACACTTCCGTCCCATTTCACGAAATCACTCCCACAAATTGCAGGAAAGCAAGAGGAAAGATGTTACACATCAAAAACTAGTGTGATTTAGACCACACGACTGAAGTAAAACTCCTTTAGTTCCATCTATGTGTAGTACGAAATGTAACTGAGTATGAGAGAAAGAGAGAAAGAAAAACTGTTCTCGCACCTCTCTCTATTGCCCCTACAGTAATATACGAAACGTAACTTTCTTCCTTTCTATCTGCACTAACTTATATCTCCCTCTCAACTTCCTCTCGCCCGATCACACTTTTCGTAACGCTCTCGTCACGCATTCACCAGCTCCCCAAGCTTGAGCGTGCGTAAAGTTTTACTTTAAAATTCCTAAAAGCAGAAAAACGTCGAAAGAAATACCGAGCAATCGATATAAAAAGTTACCAATTCGTAACATCTCTATCAGATTATGATGGTTGGCGTGACGGCAAGTATGAGTGGTGGTATGACATAATGCAGCAAAAACAAGTCCAAGGTTCCGCCGAATCACGGCCGTCGCAAAAACTGTTGCTATGGAGACCGGCCTGTACTTATTTTTTTACTGATTCGATTAAGTGGAAGAAAAATATAAAATGTACAAAACAATATACTCTTAACAAATTTTGGTTAATGGATTTTCAACTTTAATGTAAAGGGATAGAGTGCAATTTCGATTAAACTATTGGGATATGCTGATGTGATACTGTTTGTACTCTGAACATGTTCCAAGAAAACGTGTTTAGCGATTATAATATTAAAAAAGTATTTGTTAACGCAAATGAAATATAATAAAAGTTATATATTTAAATGGCAAATGTAACAAAATACAGGGTACGTGTAATATTTTATGAACACTAGTTTCTTTAACACGGATAATTTAAATTGTAAAATGATACATAAAACTACAAATATTAATCAATTAATCAATTTATTTATTTAATCGAGAAACAGTCTCATAACAAAGGACCATAAAGTTATGTCTGTATATAATATTTAAACTGCAATTTTCAAATTCATAAATAAATAAATCAAGTCAAATTTCCAAAAAAAAAATGAAAATCAAATAATCAAAATAAAATTATTTACCAAAATCTAATTAATAAAAAATTGCTATCGAAATCAATTTACTAAAATTTAAATCTCGACAGATGTACATGCGGGACTCTCATTAGCAAATAAAATCTCGAAGCTCTTGCTGATGACTTCCATAAAAATAATTGTATTTTAATGTGTTGAACAGGGTGGACAATGTACTGTGAGACTTAAACAAACGAACTTTGAGACTTTAGTCTTTTTTCAGAACTTTCGACTTTGAGTCTCATTGAGTTGATGAGAGTCAACCGATTCTTTTGATTTAAATCGAGTATTAAGTCCTTATTATGAGATTTAACTTTTAAGTTCTAGGAATGAAACTGGAGTCTTATCAATAAAACTTACATTATAACATTATAAGTCAATTTAATAATTACAATATTTTGTTATTTTATTTATGTTTGGCTATATGTCTAATCGAATATTTCTAGCACTTTTAAAATTGATTTAAGATCAAACGGTCCATCATTTTGTAAATAGTCTTTTCTGTTCATAAGACTCTTTTATTAGAACACAGTCTTGTGTTGTTTTTTATGACTAAGGCTTTTATTAAAAGACTTTTGTTTGATACTCAATACTCAAGTCGATATGAGGTCAATACTCGTTATCTTTGGCTCTGAAACTTTTGCTTTCGACTCGAGTATTAGAAAAACTCAAGTTAACAATATCTTTTACAACACGAAGCATAGAGCAAGCGCGTTCCGTCCGCTTTCTATATCAAAACCCTTTATCGCTTCGATATTTCGCTTTTCGCTTGTCGACATTGTTTAAATGTTTACTGTTTATTATACTATTTTTTTATTGTAATTTGTATTTTAATTAACTAATATATTGTGTATTTATTTTGTATTTTGTGTTGGTCTTTGTTTGAATTAAGAGTATTATATTTTTATGGGCTTATTGTAGTAGGATAAGCTGTAAGGATAATGCCAAGTAAATAATAAGAATTGTGCTAAATAGCCCAGCCCATAGTAAACACTGTAAGGCTTGTGTTATAGATGCTAGAGTAACGAATAGACATAAATATATGATATATAGACTTATGACTCAAATGCTCGTATTATTAACAGAAACATCTGCCACAACCGGGACTCGAACCAAAAGGTCGTAAGTTCGTGGTCAAAAATTGAAACAATACAAGAATTGTAAAACCTTACATGAAAATTGTATGTGAAAACTATACCGATTTGAATATCTATACAAGCTGACCCGGTCACGCGTTGCTGTGACTCAGATATTGTAAATTGCAATCACTTTTTGAATTTAATTTAAATATGGTTTAAGTTGGAATAAATCCAGTAAAATGTAAAAAATCGTCAAAATCGGTTGAGTAGTTACGTATTTCATCGCGGTCAAACACTGTGACATTCTCAGATCTATGTAAATTTGTCCTAGGTTTGAATTCCAGAAGGGGCAGATGTTTGTGTGATGAATACGAGCATTTGTACTTGACTCAAGGGTATTTATATATATTCCTATTAATATTAAATATGTATGTCTATCCGTTACCCTAGTATCCATAACACAAGCTTCACAGTGCCAAAGGATAGGCTAATTGGTGTAAATGTAAGAAATATCATTATGTGTTTTTTATTTAACATTTTGTATTCACAATACAATATTTCTATTAGATATAAAATACGTGTGTAAAAAACAAATACGATACTAGTTCATAGTAGAATTTAAAATACGTTTGTAAAATTCGACACGTTTGCCAGCGTCTCGGTAGCTCAGCGGTCAGAGCACTCGCCCGGATAGCGAAAGGTCGTGGGTTCGAATCCTACCTGAGGGCTCGGAGGCGTAGTTGTTTTTAACAAACGTATTTTATATCTTATAGAAATATCATTATTATAAATGTATGGAATGAGTGGCAAATAATATCTATATCTTCTTTGTGTTTCTAAAATGTTCTGTGCTTATAATTTTTTTAACACTGCCAAGCATATAATTGAGAGGCCGGTTTGTCGTTTTGTATTAGCGAACGTTGGTTCCTTAGATTAATGACAACGCCTTGAGGCCACAGTAACTGCACTGTTCCGCAAACTCTAAATTACTTTCTTGATGACTTATTATGATGGGGCAAATTTAATGAGAAACTTCTTTTGGGTTCACAAAGTTGTTTTGCCTTATTCAAATTTCAATGTATATTATTTTCGTTATTAGATTATAACCATCATTTCAAATGCAAGACATCGTGAAAGCCGTTTACTAAAATAATAAGTCGCTTAGAGATAGCGGTCAAGCGCTTTCATATTCACGACAGCAAAATATTAGTGTCACTAGCGATGGGCGTTTTGGCTATCTTTTGGAAACCGTTACGTAACGGTTTTGAAGTTTCCATAACATTATCAAAAACCGTTTTCAGTTTTGGTTATCACTACCGCGGTTGACGAGATGGTTTGGCTACTGCAAAACGAATAAAAACGAAAACGTTTTTTGTTTTAGTTTTACGTAATTATGGTTGTGACGATATCTCTTGGTGCTTTTACTAGGCTTAGGACTAGTTTGTTAAAACTTTAATATATGAATTAGTTATTCCCACGTTTTTCTTAGTTCGCTTTCTTGTCTGTTTGCTTGTCTGTCGTTTTGTCTGTCCGGTTGGAATCTTGTATCTCAATTTTGAGGCACTTCCCGACCACCTAGCGAGTTGAAACTTTCAGGGTAGCTCAGAACCCGATGACAATGCACTCTTAAACAACTTTCAACTTTCTAGGTGCACTTTCAGGTCAACTTTCGGCTACTTTCACCTCTGTATGGGGCTTATACGATTGTTGCGTAACAAATGGTTACTTCGTTGAGTTAATAAATAAAAAGAATAATACTAGATTTAAAAATCTAAAAATCTCACGTTTTTCAGTGACCAAAAAAGAATAAAATAACTCGGCAGGGCCAAGCGAGGGGCCACTCAAAACGTGGGGGCGCATCTTTACAAATACTCTCAACATCTATGCATATCATACATCTCCATAAGTAACATGCGCCCCCACGTTTTGAGTGGCCCCTCGCTTGGCCCTGCCGAGTTATTTTATTCTTTTTTGGTCACTGAAAAACGTGAGATTTTTAGATTTTTTTTTAATGTAATGTGTAAATCATAATAAAAATGATCAGAAATATTATCAAAAATAAATTACACAATTATTCGTTTTATTATTGCTTTTATCACTCTTTTGGTGCATTTACCCGATCGTGGCGGCGCGCCGCCCGGCGCCGCGCGGCGCGTGGTTTTCAGTTTTATTTGCTTTGCGTTGGTTATGAGAAAAACGGTTTTATGTTTTGCGGTAACGTAACATGTCGGTATGAAATTCAAAACGGTTTTTAGTTACGTTTTGGTATAACGTACTCATGCCGAAGTGTCACAGATTGTAAAATTAATTATACATTATGTCAAGAGATTGTGTGCCCACAGTTACCATAGCAACATCCGCTTATCTAGATCTTTTTAAACAATGTTTGCATGAATGCCTATAGATCGATAGCAATCTGCGATGGAACCGATACATTCCAATGAGTGAACGTAACGATGAAGTACATACGCTTCGCATTTTTATTACCAACTGAATTAAAAATGGCGTTCGCTTCAATGTTGATTCTAATCTGTTATTCTTCAACTTTAGTATGATTCAATCAATCCAGTAGTTCTTACTTTCAAAAGGCTGATTGAAATTTTTTATGTGTGAATATATATGTAAAAAATCCTTGTCACAGTGTTTGACCGCGATCAACTCTGAAACTACTCAAACGATTTTGTGATATTTTTTTTCATTTTGTTGGATTCATTCCGATATAGGACATAGGATAGGTTTCATTTTATTTTATAACACAGCAAGACGTAGCCGGGTCAGCTAGAATCACTACATAGTATAAAACAAAGTCGCTTTCTCTGTCCCTATATCCCTATGTATGCTTAACCCTTTAAAACTACGCAACGGATTTTGATGCGGTTTTTTTAATAGATAGAGTAATTCAAGAGGAAGGTTTATATGTATAATACATGCATAATATAGTAGAGCATTGCATCCATGCGAAGCCGGGGCGGGTCGCTAGTTACTATATAAAGCAGGTTTTATTATCCCATCCCTAGAGCTAAGGGCTTATACCTAGGGCCAAAATTAATTATTAAGTACTTACTCTTCACATTTAAATAAAACAACTTACTTAGGGATAATTTATTTTCAATCCTGACATTTTGTCTCCTTTACATGAGCCATAATCACAGGATTATGGCCAGAATCACTAAGGCAATGGTCGTCATACTACCTTCACAATATTTTAATTGGACACCTTCCTTACTGTTAAAATTAATATAAATCAAAATTGTTTTATTTTGCATTTTATTAAGTTATTCAATTTTCACTACGATTACAGTGTACTCTATTGAGTCTACCACCAGTTCGGAATTGGGAGGCTCTTTCGAGAAGAACTGGCGAAAGAAACTCGGGCAGGAGGACCGACCACCATCTTACTTTTATTATTTTCAAAGGAGCTAATTATATATCTAGGTGTTGCAGTGTGTGTCTTACTATGGTTTTGTTAACTACATATTTCCTTTTAATATATCTTAAATTTTTCAATTATATCTTATATAATAAATAAGTTTAATAGGAAAATACTAGAATAAATCGACTAGGCTCACGTGTTATTCTCAAGTGGGATTTTGATGATGGAAAATTACATTGGTTTGCTAGCTAGTGAGCGTTTTCCATTTAGAAAAAAAAGTCGACACTGTGTTGTACTGTGCCGACACAGTGCAACACAGTGTCGACTTTTTTTTCTAAATGGAAAACGCTCAGTAATTTGCATCGGGAGTCCACGTTTCAATTTCCAAATAGGACAGATGTTTGTGTGATGAATACAAGTATTTTCGTACCTGAATTATTGGTATTGTTATATATTGCTATAAACACTTAATATCTATGTATGATATATGTATGACTATCCGTACATTTCTTGCTTTGGTAAAATAGGCCAAATAGAGTTAATGTAAAAAATATTGTTACTATTATCAAAGACAAGTCAAACATTGTTTAATAATAAATATCCGGTTCATGGCCATGTAACTATACAGTCAGCATATTTTGAACTTTCTTAAATTTCGACATACCTCTTGACCTTTTCAGATCGCTATCGTCCATCATACAAGCAACATAGCTCCGATTAGGGTTGCCAGGCGTCCGGATAAAGCCGGACGCAGTCAGGCCAAATTAGTTAGAAACCGGCCTGTCCGGCTTTTGTTAGGCTTTCAATTTTTACCTTGAAAACTTCTTTAGCATCGTTGTGATTTGAAAGTAGCTGAAACGAAAAAGCGACTGTAAAAAGAGACAAACATATAAATTCATAAGATTTAACGTAGGATAAAATGAGATAGGAAGCATTATGTACGTTTGTTAATACGTGTTTGTGTACGTGTGCATGCGTAGTTTAAAGCTTGAGAGAAGGTATCTCAACAACTGTGGTATTTTGTATACGTGTACATATTATTTTTGAATGTTTCACTTCTACCACGTGCGAATTGCACACATTTTTTCGTTAATATATTGATAATCATAAAACATATTTTAAAATTACTATTTTGGATTTTGTAGATTTTTATTTTATTTTGCAAGAGATAAACGATTGTACAATATTGTATATAACAAATAGGCTTACAGAATATAAATTACTAATTATACGAACAGAAACATTATCCACAGCTTACTTAAAAGGATAATTTAAAGGATAAAAGAAACGAATATTTGAATAAAACAACTTTTCTACGGATTTTGCGCATAATTTGTAACATAGAACGTGCTCGATTGCCTTAGCCATCCTGTTATCACGGCTCCTGTAAAGTAGTCGAAACGTCAGAAATTAATTGTAAAATAAATTATGCGCAAAATCCGTAAAAAAAGTTGTTTTATTGAAAAGTGCAATGTGCGCGGAAGTGTAGAGAACTAAATAAGAAACGAATAACAAAACAGTCGAACTATAAGTAAAAAAGAGTAAACCTATATCAGGGTCGACCAAGTATCATACATAATAATTACTAAGAAAAGATATTATGAGTAACACATAATGGTTTATTGCGACTGCAGATCGGATTTTATTGTTATTTCATTAGAAATTAAGAAGGTTTTGCGGGAAATTATTATAATTCATTGTTTTACTTTAAAAATTTTGTGCTTAAGACCACACGGCTGAAGTAAAACTTCTTTAGCTTCATCTATATATATATATATATATATATATATATAGATGTAGATGTAGGTAAGAAACTTAACTGGTATGAGAGAAAGAGATAAAGAAAATGTGTGCTTGCACCTCTCTCGCTTTGCCCTACAATAATATACGAAACGTAACTCTCTCTTTCTATCTCGCCCTTTCGCCCTCGCCCTCACCCGATCACACTTTTCGTAACGCTCTCGTGACGCATCAGCTAACTCCCCAAGTCAAACGTGCGTAAAGAAGTTTGACTTCAAAATACTTGTTGTGTTATATGATTAATAAAATAAGTGTCCGGCATTTTTACCCAAATGTCCGGCTAAGCTGTCTGGTCTATCCAGCTTTACGCTTTTTAAAACTGCCAACCCTAACTCCGATCACGGAACAATAGCAGTGTGGTACCTACTTCCAAATAAATGAGCGCCTTTGTTATTTAATATAGCTCTTCAATTTTTTCTTGTGCACACGTGTGTTTGTGTTGCCATGCTTATTGTTTTCTTGTAGAGTTGGTCTGTTATTTTTTTATGCTAGCCAAAAATTGAATATTAATTCATAAAGCCATTATAAAGTCAATGAAGTAATATCGTCTGACTACTTCTTAATGAAGATAAAAAGGTATTTTTTAAGATTGTTGATCACATATTTAAGTTTCGCAAAAATAATCGCTTGATATTAAAAAATACGTTTATAAAATACTAGCTGACCCAGCCACGCGTTGCTGTGTTATAAATTAAAATGATATCTATCCTATCTTTCAAGTTGGATCTGCACTGCACACGGAGTCCATCGCGGACAAACAACGTGACACGTAATTTATGTATATTAAGATTATGTTGTGTTATAATGATATTTTGAAAGTGATTTTGTTCCAAAAAGTAAAGTGTCTTCCAATTTTCTTCAATAACTATATATTCATTTTATAGATTTTGTCACACACTCAGAATTGAAATTACCTAAACTTTTAAGTTCTTCTGTAAAATAGGGACCGTGCATATTTACGCGAACGTATTTCAAAAAAAGGTTTCTGCTTCGAAGTGCGTAAACAAGATTTAAGTTTGAACCCCAAATACTTGCAATACCTTCAAGTTATTTTTACTCAAACTTACCCAAACCAAGTCTTGGTCGGGCAAATATACTGGGTATGAAAATAAAAGATACTTAAGGTATAAAATACGTGTGTAAAAAACAACTACGCCTCCCAGCCCTCAGGTGGGATTCGAACCCACGACCTTTCGCTATCCGGGCGAGTACTCTGACTGCTGAGCTACCGAGATGCTGGCAAACGTATCGAACTTTACAAACGTATTTCAACTTCTACTATGAGCTAGTATCGTTCCACCAATGTTGAACGCTAACTACCTACACGTTTGCCAGCGTCTCGGTAGCTCAGAGGTCAGAGCCGCCGCCCGAATAGCGAAAGGTCGTGGGTTCGAATCCCATCTGAGGGCTCGGAGGCGTAGTTGTTTTTTACACACGTATTTTATACCTTATACAAATTTTGCATTATGAATGCAAAAAAAAAATTAAAAACATACAAGATACTTGCTTAAAAAGCTTAAAAGCTCTAGGTTCGACTCCAGGCATATACAGTATACAGACATATACAGTACCAAGGAGAACTTTCAGGGACCAAATAGAAGATGTGATTGAAAAAGGCCAGATCAAAAGCACCCTTAACCGACGAGCTTGTATGAAAGGTCTGATGAGAGTTCTGATCTGTGATCTCTGCCTACCCCCAGACCCTCTTTCCCACTGGGCACTCTGGGCAAATGCGATAGGGGCCCCCCAGTTCCTGCCAGATCACTAAACCAACACCGACATTTATTACTAAAAAACTTATTTAATTAGAGTAAATCAAACCTCAATTAGGGATTATATCATCGACTTGCTTATTAGCTTTTGCATACGCAAAGCTACTTTACTCTCGCCCAAAAAAAGGCTATCCAATTTCAGCATGCTTAGATAATTTTAATGTGTGAGAATCTCCCCATCAGTACATTATATTATGATTGAGTGAAGCTCTGAAAGAGTGAAACTCTCTTTTAGGCAACTCACAAATTTCGCTTGTCTCCCTCCTGCTACTTAACGGTTCAACCGATTTGAACGAAATTTGGCATGAACATACATGATTATAACCTGACAGACATAGGCTATGTAAAAAAAATATAGACTTTACCATGGAGGAATAATCACGGAAAGAAAAATTCAAAAGCTGATCACAGCCAAACCGCTGAGACTACATTGATGAAATTTGGTACCAAAACTCACATCGTGGTCGTGACTAATGTGCAAAAAAAAGTTTTGAAATCGAACATACCATGGAGGAATAATCACCGAAAGAAAAATTCAAACGCTGATCACAGCCAAACCGCTGAGACTACATTGATAAAATTTGGCGCCAAAACTCACATGGTAGTCGTGACTAATGTGCAAAAAAAAGTTTTGAAATCTAACATACCATGGAGGAATAATCACCGAAAGAAAAATTCAAACGCTGATCACAGCCAAACCGCAGAGACTACATTGATGAAATTTAGTGCCAAAACTCACATGATAGTCGTGACTAATGTGCAAAAAAAGTTTTGAAATCGGACATACCAGCGAGGAATAATCAACCTTCAATTATCTAATTCAAAACCATTGAAAAAAAGTTCACGAGCAAAATAGAATTTTTCAACTTCAAATGTGAAAAGTCCGGCGAAGCCCTTTTCGGTTCAACTTGTATTAGCTCTGCCTCACAAAACTTCTAGCGGCGGTAGCCGCGAGAGGCAGCCAGTTTGGTGCGCGATATTTTCGAGGCAATTGTTAAAGATTAAGGTGAGGTTAGGTTAGGTAAGGTCAGGTGGTGAGGTAAGGTAAGATAGTGCTTCGCTCAGTATTTGCAAAGAGCAGCATGCATTGCAGACCTAGTTATACTTTGTGTGTTTGTTACCATATATAGTTACCATAAGCCTAAGAATAACAGTTTTTATAATCAATTAATGTTACCACAGCAACGCTTGGCCGGGTCAGCTAGTTTTAATTAAAGATTATCTATTCTACTATTGACTGTCAATAAAAAAATCTGAAACCTTGTTTATCAACTTTCTTTATCTATTGTAGTTATAAAAAAGTATCTGTGAAAGTCATAGGGGCCGCATTATTCTTATATGCCCAAGGCCTCCAATAGATTGAAGACGATCCTACCTACCCCTGCAGAATAAGGCGTGGTTGTATGTTTATGTATGTACATTTAGACAGTAACGGATCCGGACCTATGGGGCTCAAAAGCATCTGAGTCCACACGTAACAAATATCAAATTAAAATTGATATTGAAATAATTAAACTATATATCTGAGGGTTATGTCAATAAATAGGTAAGCGTTTTCAGTTTAGGACAAAAAAATGAGAAAACCTGATTTAATGGGATGAAGACCTACCCACTACCAAAATCATAAATCCACTAATGCTCCAAGGCACTTATTACCGACGCGATATTGATATTAATCAGTAATATATTTATTTTATTTTCTAACATTCATAATGATTTATTTGTAAATGAATTAAAATACCTACGCCTGTTAAAAATTACCATATTCTTGAGCTTCCTGACATTATCCTACTACATCACCCTACCCCAGGGCTTGAGATGTAGTTGTTTTTCTATATATGATTTTGTTTTTCATTTTACTGGATTTGTTCCAACTTAAGACATAGGATAGGCTTTATTTTAATTTATAACACAGCAACGCGTGGCTGGGTCATTTAAAAATACTTTTTTAATAATACACTTTTAAGGATACAAATTTGGTTTTTATTATATGTTAAAATTAAAAAGAAAGCTTACAAGAATACCAATCATTACCAACAATCTTTCACAGATACGCAAGTATTTATAATTGTTAAACTTAAAAAAATAAAGCACAAGAATTGTTTTATTATACTGTATACATGTTTTGACGTTTTCTTATACATAAACGGTTTCGATGTCCTGTGCGCTTTGCGTTTCAATATCGCTACTATCCCAGTCTTCGTCGTCTTCGCTGTTTGATGATGATGTTGAAACATCAGAGTAGTAATGATAATTCTCAAGACGATTATCTAAAACCTTTTCCAACGCCAGAAATTGTTCTTCACACTTTATGACACGATCAAGCAAGTTGTGCCATGTTTCAGCGTTGATAGTAGACAATTTGTCTATTAGTAATTGTTTTACTTCAGTTGCGTCCATTTCGTTATTAGTGAGTTTAGTTGCAACGTGACCTTTTACAAGAGTCCAGATGTTCTCCATTGGATTGAAGTCAGGATGGTACGACGGTAGCCTAAGTAATTTGTGACCCTGTTCTTCCATCATAGAGTCTAAATTGTATTTCTGGTATTGGTTTCTATGTGCCTTTATTATTTCGTACAGTTCAGGTTTAAGTGCTCTGAGATCGTAAGGTATATTTCTATCAATCAACCATTGATGCATTTGTGCTTTACTGCAGTTGTAATTAGGCACTTTTTTATTTGACGTGTTATGATAAGGTGCGTTGTTTACAACGAAAACGGTTCTTGGCGGAAGATTAGGTATCAACTGGGCTGTAAACCACTCTTCGTACTTTTCGTTTTTTACTTCACTATTTAAGGCTGATAAGGGATTTGCTGCTTTATATGTTAGTAAAGCATTAGGAACAAAGCCATTTAAACCGCCAGCGTGCATTACTATAAGCCTTGGTACTTTTGTAGGCTTTTTAAGGTCTTTGCTACTTTTTTCAGTGGTTTCGCTTTCTTTAGGACGTTTTGTATTCACAAAAGTTTCGCCACCGTACACTATGTTCCATCCCTCACTCCTGTACTGTTTGATTTGTTTTAAATATTTAATTCTAAATAAGCGGACTGTTTGCTTTTCTGAAAGTATATTCTTATTTCCCTTAGCTTTCTTATATCTGAATCCTAGATTTTGTAAGATTTTACGTAGAGTTTCTTTTCCTCCGTCAAAGTTGATGTCTCTTTTCAGTATATTTAGGAGAGATTCCAGTGTCGGAATTTGAGATTCTGCCGTATGGAAATCGTAGACTTTTTGCCTGATAACTTGATAGTCAAAATCATTCAAACTTGCCTGAATGGTCGCCTTATTTATTATATATTTCCCCTTTTTTGGGGTACGAAACGTTGGACCAATGCTTGTCGATTCCTCGGCTAAATCCTCTTCCCTAGATATTTTCCTAATCGTTCTTTTTGACACACCGGTAGCTTTGGCGGTTCTCTCATATACTTTTGCGAAATCATATTGTGAGAAATTCTTAATTTTAGATTCTTGTAATTCGTCTTCCATGAATTTGCGGACATTGTTTATTATTTCTCTCGCTTGAGCTTCCAACGGGCGACCTCTTTTGAGTAAAGACATTCCCCCTTTACCACAATCAATCACTAAATTTTATTTAGTATTTCGAAGGAACTACACGTGTTAACAAACCAATACAGGAACATCGACTAAAGACGTTGTAACAAAATGGCGGGCAATAACGCTCACCGACCGACCAATAGCGGTACATTTACTCACACAAACGTACCACGTTTTATTGCGCGCATGACAAAAGAAGGTCGTCGCTCGAAGTACGGCCGACAAGATAATGCGATTCTGACAGCTGCCACCGTCAAAGCAAAACGTTGCTTATCACAAAGATATAGAGTTCAGCAATAAAATACATTCGGGTTATCAAGAACTCTTCGTTGAATACTGATGTTCTTTGATCCATTTTGCTTTGAGGTCAGCTGTCAGAAACACGTTTTCTCTGCGGCCGGCTTTAATTCTGCAAAAGTATATTCAAAGGACACTGATAATATTATTATTTTTCTTTTATTTCTTATGAAGTTGACCTGTATAAAGGTAAATTAACAATTAAATAATATTAAAAACAAAATCCTCATAAAAAAAACTTAGTAAACTAACGAAATTTATATTTCACAAAGAAAATATTGTGTTGAAAAATGCACCTCAATAGTATAAAATAAGCCACAAGAATCATGTACTTCACCAATTTTATTAACGTACATAATAAATAAATACAAGTCAACATTACGTACATTGTTACAGATACAACGAGGGTACCACTACACCCAGACACGAGCCAATATAAAAAAGTTTGGCGGAGTGGCAACATCCGGCGATAACCGACATGTTAGCCACTCCGCTAAGGAGGTTTTTAGATATATCTTGTATATTAAATTATATTTATAAATATAAAACGTTACTAGACTTGGAGACAGAAATAATAATATTTCTTACGTTCACACCAATCAAACTAGCCCAAAGTAAGCACTGTAAGGCTTGTGTTATGGATACTAAATATTTATATGTAATATTTATATGAATATATATAAATACCCATGACTCAGGTACAAATGCTCGTATTCTTCACACAAACATTTGCTCCTTCCGGGATTCGAACCCAGGACCTTTGAAAAGGCAGAATCGCCACCAAATGGTCGTTACAAAACAAAACTTATTGTTTATTTATACCACAGAGTATATAATACTATAGTTTCTAGTCAAATAATACAAAACAGTGCATCTAAATCTAGTCAGTTACAAGCGGAGATCTTCTCTCTAAGAGCGATCTCTACCAGAGGCTAACGCAGGCTAAGTGACGGTGGTCTTAGAAAGGAATTTGAACAAATAAAAAAACTAACTACTCAGATAAATTATTTAATTCCAAATTAAGCAGGGCTTCTTATAATGTAACTAAATCTATAGAAATAAAATGTTTGTTTGTTTCCTATGGGTTCAGAAAACATTGATCAGATTCTGATGAAACTTTGATAAGTTGTTGTATGCATTCCAGGTAAGGGTTATATGTATAGTCAACAAAGAAAAAACAGCATAAAAGAGCATTGCAATGCGTGCCAGTTGCAGCTAGTTTTACTGTAATTGCAAACAACATATTTCTTCGTAAATAGAAAGAGACAATTTGAATAACAAAATCATATTTTTTTACAGCACTAAATGTTTTTTATTATTATAATTTGATTATTTAGTGTTTGTTTTGACTACTTTTAGTATTTTTATAGCATGACAAATAACATGAAATAATATATTGTATGCTCTATGAAGTAAGACACAGATTGTATTAACCATATTTTAACAACTTAATGTAATCTGTGATCTATAATTAAGAATTGGAAATAAAAAACATGGAATGTGTAAATTAATTAAGTTTATAAAATAGTAATATTTGAGTAATTTGTACAGATTCATGATTGAGCTTCTCCCAACTGCATAAGAAATCGTCGTTAGCACCCACCATTCCATATTGGGGCCACGTAGAAAGCAAAGTTGGGCTTTAATATAATATAACCTACTTAAATTATAGCCAAACTTTCCTAAGACAAAACCAAAGAAACAAAACATGTTAAAAAAATCCAGTTTATTTGAGAGATGTTTTCAATGCTACAGTCCTACCTTCTTCTCCAAAAGTCGCGGGTTCGAATCTCGGTTCACGAGTCATAGACATTTATATACTTATTTATGTAATATATACATTTTGGCTTGCTTTTGGTACTAATAACTTTTAAATTCATTAAATATAGTTGGGTGGATATTCTAAAGATTTTCTTCTGATTTTATCATTTGTACCGCTGAAGAGTGGAACTCCTTGCCTGAGGCTGTTTCCATATAGACGGAGTCCTTCAAGTTACGGGTGAATATCCATTTTCTAGACAATTGCATTACATCCTAGACCATATCGTTGTTGACCATCAGCCTAGACAACATTAAAGCACTAATCTTTCATAAAAATATTAACAATGACTCGAAAACAAATGCTTTGTTTCATCACGCAAATATATGCCTCTACCAGGAATCGAACCCAGGACCGTTGGAGAAGTAGACAGGTCGTCAATTATAACAGTAAACACAGTGTAAATTGTTCAGTGTCCATCACAACATAAACAATATTGGTGATCCTTTTTAATCCAATTTAAGACTTTTTGGATGGGTTGTTAGCTTTAACCGAAACGGACCGAGTTCGATTCTCGCCGATGTAAGTATGACGGACCTGCGCCCACTCATAACACAAGCGTTTAGTTTACCACGAGGAGTTAAAGGGATTTTTTTAAATGTATAATACTAGGCGACACGGCAACGCGTTGCTGTGTTATAAATTAAAATAAAATGCATATGTCCTAAGTTGGAACAAATCCAACAAAATGACAAATCATCAAAATCGGCTGAGTACATTCGGAGTTCATCGCGGTTAAACACTGTGACAGGATTTTTTTATCTATATATAGATATCAATTCACTTATAAAAATTATCTTAGCCAAAAGATAAAATTAATAATTATACAATATAATGAAGATATTTATCTTCAATACGTATGTTTCATATAGTGGAGTAGCAATGCGGCGTAACGAAGCGATCCAGTGTCAGCTTTCAATTATACAAAGGCCGGGTTCAAGCCCCGTACAGGGCTGTGTAAAAATATATACATATAAGAAATTATTAATTTCATAATAATTATCTAGATGGCGCTATTCGTCTCGCAAAAAAGATTAATTTGAGATTGATGAAAAAATCCATGATCCCGTGTACCAGTGACTTTAAGTCCAGGCGGTGTCCGTCGATGCTACTTAAGACTTTAGCTGTAATTAGTTCGAGACTACATTATAAATCAAAGGTCTTATAATATTTCGTCTCAGCTGACTTCTTCTGCTGGACGCCTCCCTCAAGAATTTCCACAATAACCGGTCCTGCGCTGCCCTCATCCAGATGCTTCCCACAGCCTTCACCGAGTGGAAACCCTGCCTACTTCGTCTTCCGGTCCGTGGTCGACACACGAGAACTTTATTGCCCCAACGGCCAGTAAAAGTTCTTATACTAAATACATTTAAATAATAAAATTAATCCACCTTAGTGACAACCCTAGCCGACCCACTCGAGTTACGATTATCATTCGATAATGATCCCGTGAGTTTTCCACTAATGAACCATGCCGGCTTCACCCACGTCCGCGTGACAGACGAGCAAAGCGCTGGCTTGTACAAAAAACACAAGGGTTTGGCAGCAATTATATGGAGTGTTTTGTTTAGCCAATCATAAACAAAACATTTGTTCAATTACGTATAAAGCTGGGGAAGTTTATTGATTTTATATAACTGTAAAAATTTCTGTACGTAACACGATTTGTTATGGAAGACTGTCTCTTTCTGGCAAGCCTAGCCCAATACAAGCACTGTAAGACTTGTGTTATGGATACTTGGGTGACGGATAGACATATATATATATATATATATATATGATACATAGATTTGTAATATTTATAGAAATATAAAGTCATTGGATGGGTGAACTAAATCTCTCTCAACAGACCCAACAATGCTGCGCGAATTGTGAATAAAAATGCCATTTTCTCGCTAAATAATGAGGAGACCAAACAAAATATACTACCGTAAAGCTGATTAAAAAAAGAACCCACCATAGAATATTTGAATCTCAGAAACCTAAAAATTAATCTTAATTAAAAAAAACAGCAGTAAACGCAGTAATTTGAATAACGCAGCAATTGTTACCACGGACTGACGAGGGGTGTTGGCTTATTGATAGCAACTGCTACCATGGGCTGACAAGTGGACAAAAACATAATTATATTAAAAACATATATTGTCTAGTTAGTAGGATAGTTTTTTTCCCATTTTGTAACCCTTACCGCTAAAACGTGGAACTCTGCCTTAGTCTGTATTTCGCGACATCTTCCAAAGTTCCAAAAACGTACATCCTGAGCGGTTGATCTAATATACAAAAGGGAACGAATAAAATTACTTTAAATAACTGCGCATAAACACTTTAATTCTAATCTTTGATGCGCAAGAGCGAAGGAGTGTTGTTGCCATGTGCGCACGCTCAAGGATACGGGTGCGACTGAGCGATAGTTCTCTGTCAAGGTGAAGGTCACAGTTAAAATGTGAGCAGTACAACCAATTTTTTATTGTGTATCTTTCATATAGCTTTCCTGCAATCTGTGGTGGTAAACCATTTTTAAAGTTAGGAGCTATCACCCAATAGTGTGTACGTGTGTGTGACGGACCTTGCCAGACTCGTTGTTTTCTTATAGTTTCTAAGCTGAATCCAGAGCCGTCTCTTCATATTCGCGGTACTATATAATATAAGAGCTAGCTGGACTGTGTGAAACTTGCCATAATTTCACGAATGGCAGGTAGGTGGAGGATAGCAATAAAATTAATAATAATAAATATTTCTTACATTCACACCAATTAGCCTAGTCCAAAGTAAGCACTGTGAGGCTTGTGTTATGGATACTAGGGTAACGGATAGACATACATCAGGTACAACTGCTCGTAATTATCACACAAACATCTGCCTCTTCCGGGATTCGAACGCAGGACCGTCGATGTGAAAGGCAGGATCGCTACCGTTGCATCAAACGGCCGTAAACCTTGCAACCGGTTTTGTGGTCTACGGAAGGTCTCCAGTATCATTTATGAATTTTTACGACATCTTTAGTATGAAAAGGCTTGCTGTTATTCTACTCTACCAGACAACACACGTCTTAAACGTTTGTATCTCCAATATCTATCTCCATTCATATCCATTATCTTAAATTTGTCGCTTATTCTCTGTATAGGTATTATTGCAATGTATAAGGATATTTACTTAAAACAGATACTTGTTGACTTTGTTATTATCGACAATGTAATTAAACCATAACACTACTATTATTGTGATAACAAATATTAGTTTTTTTGGTGAATTATGTATGGTGACGACGTATAATATTGTAAATGTCGTTACTTCTGTTAAAGCTGACGAGTTTCTTGCGCCTATTCTTCTTGTCAGTTAAAAGATGTCCTAAATGGGTGGTAGGTATAAATGTTGGACGATTCAAAACAACTAATTTTAAGTGCATTTTCATAAAGTTATTGAAGTGAAAACTTCTTTAGCATCGTTGTGATTTGAAAGTCGCTAAAACGAAAAAGCGACAGTAAAAAGAGACAAAAACATAAATTCATAAGATTTAACGTTGGAGAAAATGAGATAGGATAGGAGTGTCTCTTAAGTTCGTGGTATGTACTTCAGTTACCATAAGCCTCTTGTATCATTTATCGAAAATAAAAGCTCTGAGTCTGAAAAAATCTTTGTAATACATACGAATAAAATGAAAATTAATCATCTAACTTTGTATCACTATAATCATTACTAAAACCTTTTCTAACATTATCCTCTTCCCGAAATTTTACATTCGTCTTATTATCGTGAAACCAAATTTTTTTAAGATTTCACTTGTACCACGTGTGAATTGCACACGTTTTTTTCATTTTATTTCATTATTTCTCATGCAAATTTATATACTCATATTTGACATACTTCTTGGTTAATTACACTATGTTTTTTAATATTCTCCAGCCAAGGTCGAGGCTATTATGCGTTAACAAGCGGTTTTTTTCCCCTTTGTAACATTCGTATTAGTCAGATGTAATAGGCGAACTTTTGCTTGATTTTCTTTGATTATTCTTGCGGATTACACATCAGAATATATTGAATATTATGTAACATTCTTATTTGACGAATATACTTCGAAACGTTGTTTAATTAAATTCTTTTAATAGTATTATAAAGAAAATTGAATTCATTTATGAAAGAGCAATGCGCGTCGGTCATACTGTTTTAGGTATAGAGGGCAGTAATACATTTATTTATTGATCTGTTGAAAACAAACAGTATAATAATAATAATATATAATATTGGTTACAATCACACCGATTACCCTAGCCCAAAGTAAGCACTGTAACTTGTGTTATGGATACTAGGGTAACGGATAGACATTCAAATACGATACTTAAATATTAAATATATATAAATACCTATGACTCAGAAACAAATGCTAGCATTCATCAAACAAACATCTGCCCCTTCCGGGATTCGAACCCAAGACGATCGGTGCGAAAGCCAGGGTCACTACCGTTGCACCCAACAGTCGTCATTGGCACTAACAACATCTTGAGCATGATCGCCAGCAGACAGTCTGTCAGTGTAGTGCGGAAGTTACTCGCATACATGCAAAATGAAATCAAAAAAAATTGCTGAATCACTTTTAATAACATAGGATAAGTAGAATTATAATTGACAAAATGAGTCATGTTACTTAAATTATTATATAAGTACTATTATTATTTTAAAGTAACGAAGACAGTGACAAAAAAAAATTACGTCTGACCTTGTTTCGTATGACTGTAGTAGTCACAAAGCGTAGTGATTAAATACTCTTTGGTAGTCACATACTGTTTTAAGTATCTTTATATACTCTTTTGATAATTTTTCCCCATAAAGAAAGAAAAAGGGTACAAAGCATATACAGCCTAGTCTTCAATCATTTCTTTTCTAAGATCATGATGAATGATGATGAGATTTGATTTGATAGTGATAGATAATCAATGGATGATGAAAAAATAATGATTTATCCCTACCCTAGGATTCATTTAAGGTGTGGGGTTTAACTGAGACCTCGTGGACTTCTTGAGAGAACACGAAAAGGCTTTCACTGTTTTGTTTACCTTGCCAACACATGCATATTCAGAAACATTCAACAACAATATATAAAATAACCCACCATTATTACACACTAATATTAACTAAGATGATGGTTGTCATATATTTTCTACTACTGTTGCACCCAGGGTAGTAGAAAATATATGACAACCATCATCTTAGTCATCCTGTGATCACGGCTCCTGTAAAGGAGTCGAAACGTCAGGATTAAATATAAAATAAAACATGCGCAAAAATCCGTAAAAAAGTGTTTTATTCTGAAACCCGTTAAAGTTACCGCACTCCCACGAAAAAGCCTAGTTTATATATTTCTGTATTTAAAATAAAGCTAATGCATAAACCAGAGTCCTTTCGTAATCCAGGAAATTGTTTTTTTTTCTATACTCATAGTGGTATTATTAACACAGCAAAATTATATTTTAATAAACTATACATTGAATATAATTTTGTTAAATTTTTTGCCTAATAGTTTGTCAGTAATAAGAATCACTTATCGTGTTTAATGATTCAAAGTTTTTTAAGCGTATGAGTAAAAAAAGGTTGCCAGTCACAATAATAAAGATACCATCAGTGCCGGATTAAGCCAATCGGGGGCTCTAGGCCATGTTGATGTTGGGGCCCCCTTTTTGTGATAAATGTAAAATTTAACGTAATTTTTGCATTTTGGAAGATTTATACAACAAATTTAAAACACTGCAAAATTTTTTAAACACAATAAAATGAACGAAATATTTTTTCTTATAATCATATATTCTTTGAATTTAAATAACAGTAGAGTTATAACATAATCTTTGGGCATCTCTATAAAAGATAAAAGCGGCGCTTGTCTCTAAAAAACTTTTATTATGCCAAATTTTCATGGGGCCCTTGCTCGTCGGGGGCCCCAGGCCATGGCCTAGTCCGGCCTATTGGGTAATCCAGCACTGGATACCATCATAATCGAATCATTATAACATTCGATTTTCAAGTTGTTGCTTTTTTATTTATTTTCTTTAACAACGTTATGTGTATTAAAGTAATAGAGAATTTACTGTGTTAATAATAATTATAAATCACTAAGAATATTAGTTATTATTATTTTTATTAAATATTATAACCACAATTTTAATGAATGATCGCTAATATATTTTTTTTATTTATTATAATAGCAACTCTTTTGATGTCAATTTGATATTCTCGAAGTCATGTGTAGTGGTTAACTTAATGTTAACTTGTGCACTCTTTGAATGCTTTTTACGTGATTGATCTTGCCTTTCGCGCCAACGGTGCTGGGTTCGAGTCCCGGAAGGGACAGATGTTTGTGTGATGACCTGAGTCACGGGTATGTGTATACATATATATATGGATATTGCTTAGGCTTAGGTAAGACATATTATTATTATTAATTTCCTACCTGCAATGAGTAATTACCTCGGCTTTCTTCAAATAAGGATTCTTCAAGTCAGTGATTCCCAAAGTGGTCTTTATTGACGACAACCTGTAGGGGGTCCGTGAGAGAAAAGAAAAGTGAGTAGCACTATATTAGCTGTCGCAAATATGTATTTGCGACAGCTAATATAGTGCTACTCACTTCTCTTTTTTCATAATTCATAAACATCAATCTCAGATTATATGGTTGATATACCAAAGAGATGCACTAAGCGTTATGGTTCCAATTTTGTAATCCGTACCACTAAAGAGTGGAACTCTTTGTCTGAGTCTGTGTTTACTGATAAATACAATTTGAGACCACTTCACGTAACAAATAGGTCACATCCTAGATTGCTTATTTATTCACGATAAAATAACAGAAAAGAAAACTACCCAAAACCGAATAACATGGAGAGAGATCTACGAGACCAAAAAGTTTGGGAACCTCTACTCTTAGGGCCGATTTTTCAATCGCTGGATAAAAGTCCGAATAACTACCAGAGGAATAAAGTTATTAGACTCTTTATTCCACTGATAAGTGATTGTCAGTTTTTCAATCAATTTTTATTCTGAGAATAACTAACTGACCGATTAACTCATCTGTAAAAACACCAACTTCACGATGGTGAAACAAATATACAAAGTAGACAAACGTTAGAGCAGGGCAGACTATTTCTTTGATTGCTGTCATTGTCTTGTGTCAAACATGTGTCAAACAGACGCGCGCGTCCTGAGATTGCTTTGTTTGGCTGTGTTGTGTTGTGCTTGTGCCGTGGTGTTTTGGACTATTTTATTTTCGCTCATTTCTATATAATACTTATTTTTCTGTCATGGAAAACAAAAAGAGAGAGCGATCTGCTAATTTTACTAATGCTGAGGTGGAATTACTTGTGAGTTTGGTCGAAAGATACAAACATAGGTATAATAGAAAATAAAAAGACGGATGCTGTTATAAACAAAGACAAAGAGTTTGCATGGAAGAAAATTGAAACGTCTTTCAACTCGTGTGGGCTTTCAACAATAGAGCGAACTTGGAAGACGTTAAAGTTAAAGTATGAAGGACTCAAAAAAGCTACTAAAAAGAAATCCTCAAACCAAAGGCAGGAGATGTATAAAACAGGAGGAGGTCCATCCAATGCTCCTGAATTTACTGGTGTGGAAGAAAAAGTGATGAGCATATGCTCAAATATTCAAGGGCTCGAATCACGACATGACAGTGATACAATTGCAAGTGGTAGTAGTGGTATGTACATACTACATTTTGTTTTCTGTTTTTGAAGCATATAATAAACTATACAACGCTAATTTTTGTTTTTTTCATTTTCAGTTCAAATCAATGACATAGTTGTAGTAGACCCAGAAATGACGCCCATTCATATGAATGAACCTACAAAACATACCATTCTAGAAGACACAACTCAAGATATAAATATTAGTATACATGGTAGGTATTGCATGTGTTATTGTGTATAAGCTAATCAATATATTAAATATTTACTTTCATAATCATAACTTTATTGATTGTTTCAGATATGAACGACTCATTTCTTTTTGATCTGAATAAGGATGACAATGAATCGCATAAAGGTATTTCATCTATAATTATAATATTGAAGTTTATTTTAAAAATACAAACATAAATTTATGTCTGCTTGTTTACTTCTGTGGGATGTTAAAATATAATTTATGAGAAAGAAACACTTCCCTTTTTCTTGAAGAACAGATATATTTATTTACTTACTAATTTTTTACATTGTTTTTATATATTTTTAGAGAACAAATGGGACAAATGGCACCCAAAAGCTTTAAAAACTAAAGTTTCAAGCATATTGAAACCAGACAGAGCAAGTGTTACATCCAAATTGGACCAATTAAGTTCTGCTCGTTTGGAACTTGTTCAACTGCAAATAGCGACTGCTAGAAAGGAGCAAGAACATCAAGAACAAGAACATCTGTTGAAAATTCAATCTCTTATGAATGATGAGAAGAGGAAACAAGAGATACATACTATACTTATGCAAAAGTTAAATTCTGCACCTGTTGTTACAAATGATTTGTTATATAAAAATATGCAAGTATAATAAATATTCATGATCATTTTTACTGGTTTTGTTGTACACATGTACCTGTGTGTTCTTCCTATGGTAAAAAATATTACTTTCTTTATTTGAATCATAAAGTGATAATACACTCAAAGCAAAAACTATAGCACAAAACTACATGTCAAGTCATACAATATCATTGATTGTACATTCTCTAATATAGAAGCTATATAGAATAAAAATTTCTAGTACTGGATGTCATCTAGTAGTATGCATACAAGTTTTTGTCTACAAATAGTAGTTTCTCCTGTGTATAGTAAGAATATTAAACAAAAAACATTATAAATTTTAAAAAATTTATTGATATATATTTAGAATAGTACTGACAAAATTATTCTTCTCTTTCATCTTTTTAGTTTTTGACTCATTCCAAAGTTAGATTATGAAAATATTGTAGTATTATGTCCCTTGTCAAATGTCTATAATCACTAGTGGAATCGGCAATGGTGGGTGCGAATATTGGTTGAGGAGGTATTTGTAACTCTGGATCATTGGGTGGCTCATCTTCATTTTTCATTCTTGCCAAATTGTGTAAAACAGCACAGGCTACGATGATATCTTGGGCGAGTGATAGTTTGCATCTCAAACCTATGCTTAAAACTGGGAAACGCCTTTTCCACACACCAAAACATCTCTCTATAACATTCCTTGTCCGGATTTGTGACTCATTATAAAGACTTTGAGCTTGTGAATTAGGTTCTTGAAAAGGAGTAAGTAGGTAATTGTTTAGCTCATAACCACTATCTCCAAGTATAATTCCATTTTGAAAGTCCCCTTGTGCAAAGTGGAATTTAGCTGATGAATTATTAAATATTGTGCTATCATGGGTGGAACCCGGCCAACGTGCAACTATATTTTGGAAAATTAAATCTGCAGAACACATTGCCTGCACATTGAATGAAAAAAAAACCTTTTCTATTTCTATATTCCTCAGCTGTGTTTCCACCAGGTGATTGAATTCTTATATGAGTGCAATCTAAAGCTGATATCACTCGAGGGAATCTGGCTATTTTATAAAATTCTTCTTGAACTTTTCTTTGTTCCTCAACAGTTTGTGGTAACTTGATAAAAGTTGACCTCAAAGATGCAATGGCATCAACACATTTTTTTATAATACGGCATGTAGTAGAACTATGTATGCCTCCAAAATCACCAAGAGTGATGTAAAAGCTCCCAGTGGCAAAAAATCTTAGTGTGATAAGCAGTTGTAACATAGGTGAGATACACTGGTTTCTGAAACAAAATTTAGGTGGGATTTAGGTACATTAACAAATCCAATTTATAGGTATCATATGCATGTTAGCATATAAAAACTTACCTTTGTGTTTTGTTCTCGAGTTTATCTTTTACAAGGAAAAGCAAATATTGTACCGATTCTTTGGTAAGTCTGAATCGACGATGGAATTCTGTTGAATCCCATTTGTTAAAGTTTTCGACTCTTGTTCTTACAATCCGTTCTTTCCTTTCATTTTGATTTATATACTCGTTTATTATGACTTCTTCCTCGATTGCAATATCGTCAAATGTATCGAAAATATCCATTTCACCAGCTAATACCAAAAATCACATGAAAACTAACCTCAAAGTTACTGTTTATCTATAGAATAAACAAGTATCTGGCCGTTTGAGGGCCAGATAAATTTATTCCTTGAATAAGAGAGTTATTCGTCGGATAAAACCTATCTGACTATTGAACAATCCATTATTTTGCTATCTATCGAATAAACCTTATCTGACTGTTTATCTGAGGATTGAAAAATCGGCCCTAAGTCATACAAGAACAATAACAACCTAAAAATATAACAGTTCGCTTATGTTTTGGGAACATTGACTTCAATTATATTTCGGGTAATAAAAATAAATGGTTGACTTCTTATAAGCTTTTTCTTTTTAACTAAAACAATAATAGTTTATACAATTGTTTTAAGATCCACTCAGGTTTATTGTTTTTTTAAATAATAGTTATTTACTTAGAAATGTTTATTGGGTAAAACGAAGTTTTTTTACTATGATTATATTTGTGAAAAATCTAGGTATTACCGACCGTTGGGTGCAACAGTAGCGATCCTGCCTTTTGCACCTGTCGTGGGTTCGAATCATGAGCCATGGATGTTTATATACAATGTGTCCCGTCACCAATGTTGGAGCCTTTAATGGTGTGAAATATGGCATTTTCTATCGACATATTGCCCCTGGTTTTTCTCAAAAAGTCAATAATTAAAAAAATACACAAAAAAGAATCTATTTGTTTTTCTCTTGAATTTTTTTCTATTTTATATATATAAGGACATAGGGTTCTTTTTATTTAGTAAACGTGTACAGTTCCCGAGGTATAGAAATATAACTTTTAATCGGTAGTCTAGATTAACACAAGCTGCTGGTAAAATAAAAGCTAATATATGATTAAACCTAAAAAAATAATGTTTCGACCAATAAATACCCTGCCTCGGCATTTTGCCTGTGTCAATCTGTTTATTTTGCTCAAGAAATTTCTCTCAACAATGTTATGGAAAATACCAGTTTTATCCAGATCGAACTAGTTAATGATAAACTTTGTTGTATAGCAGATCTCCATTGTATAGCAGCGTGACCAATATCGATCGTGGATCGATTCGCTTCACATTATGTCACTGCAGCCCCAAGGTTATTTTGTTCAAGTTCAGTTCGCTATTGCAATTTGCTTGAATCTGATACATCATCCCATAAATATCGTAGAAAAACAGACAAAATCCCCAATTTGTTCAATGTGCGGAAAGTTAGATGATGTACATCGCTTGGTGATGGAATTTAAGAGGAATAGCTACTTAAGGGTCAAGATTTGTAATTTACTGAATGTAAATGCGCACAACGTTGATTTCTTAGCCAACTACTATCATACTTCTATTCATACTATCATACTTTCTATAAGATATAAAATACGCGTGAAAAAAACAACTACGGCTTTGAGTCCTCAGGTGGGATTCGAACTCACGACCTTTCGCTATCCGGGCAAGTGCTCTGACCGCTGAGCTACCAAGATGATGGCATACGTGTCGAATTTTACAAACGTATTTCAACTTCTACTATGAGCTAGTATCGTTCCACCAATGTTGATCGCTAACTGCCTTCAACATCGAAAGTAATATTTTTACAATTATTAAACAATCGATTAAGATGGGACCAGCTTTAATTGTTTTTATTTAATTTTTTGCTTCCACAGTGCAATATTTATACAAGATATAAACCCACTTGAGGGCTAGGAGGCGTGGTTGCTTTTTACACGCGTATTTTATATCTTATAGAAATATTGCATTGTGAATGCAAAAAATTAAATATAAACATATCATACTTTCTATCAAATATCTTAAATATCCTAAAACATAAATATATATACCCATGACTCAAGTAGAAATGCTCGTATTCATCACACTAACATTCTTCCGGAACTTGAACCCAGGACCGTCAGTGTTAAAGGCAAATATTTTCAGGCGCTGATCTACTGACTAACGAAATCCTAAGAAGCATACATTTAAATTAGCTCGTTATTTTTAATCAGCAATGGCTGTACCTCATAATAATGTTATAACAAAAACTGAAACTTAGCTGAGCCTTTCTCAGTGGCAGCTAAAATTGTTGACAGCTTAGTCTGTGTTTTCCCTTTCTTTCTTAATTGATTTCCAAAGCGAGAACAATAACCTATATTTAAGCAAAAAAATTATAATGTATCCTTCAATGTTGCTCTTAAAAGTCTTTTTCTTAATGTTTTTCCTGCAATACCACTTTGCGGATTGTAATCAATGAATTATATAAGTATTTGCATGCTTCTATTGATAGCTGAGTGAGATGAACTTGAAGTTGTTTGACTGTTGTTTAATTGTACCTTATTACAATGAATATAAAATCTTATTTTGCGAACTGACTAAATCAGAGAAGGCGTAGAGGAGTGTCAGAAAATCCAATTTCGTAATATCAATAAACTTAGTAATATTCTCAAATACATACTCACTTTCTTTGTGTATGCAAACGATACTTCACTTCAATGTTGTATCATAAAACCTGTCTATTTATTTTCTATAATATCATAAATTAAATGCCTCTTTCTTCTTAATCGATTGCCATATATTTGTAAAAATATTTCTTTTGGATGCGATGATATTCTTCTCATTGATAAAAACAAGGCTGGCTTACGGCATAAAATGTACTAAAAAATTTCGACGGGTGCTCACAAGGCTCAGTAGCTCAATTGGGAGAGCAGTGGACCGGACATTCGACGGTTGCGGATTCTAGTTTAGCCTGAAAATAACTTGTGATTCCAGTCGATTTTTCTGTCAAAGGTTCTGCCCATTCTGGGCACTCCGTGGACATCTTTAAACAAGGAAATGATTTTGTACATAAATTTTGACATTGAAAATTATGAATTTTACATATATTTAAACAGGCGTCACTGCAATGAACTATATTTCGATAAATAAAAGTATTTTTGTTTATAAATCGTCATAAGTTATATAGCGAAATGTTGCCAGCACGAAAATTACATTTTAGATATAATTTCACATTAATTATCGATTCAAATCAATTGTGCCGAAAAAACATTTAATTGAATAAATAACTTAAGTAATCACGTAGTTCATAAATCAAATAATAGAAAATATAAACGAAAATAAAGCTAAGGTTTTTATTCTATAAAACAAAGAAAGAAATAAAATAAGTCGATAAATTGATTTCGTGTATTTATATTTTTGGTTTCCTTTAATGGCAACACTTGTTTATCAATCAAATGTCAATAATTCAAAATAATTGTCAGCTATCATGTCACTTGTTGCTTACACTCAAGCTGTTGTATTTTGATTGCAATTTCGATTTCTTTAACTACGACCTGGCTTCCCTATACGGAATTAATTCTCATCTTAACCGAAGACTTGGGCTTTGTTTTACGAACGCAGTGGTTACTATCAAAGACGACTATAACTTTGTTTTATGGACTCTGTGCTTACTATTAACGACGACTGGCTGTGGAATCAAGGATCACTGCTCCATGACAGAATTTTGGTATATTGGTTGGGCTAGATATGAATCGAATATATTATCTCCTGCACCGTTTTTATATGATATGTTTGTCATATATAATAATGAAGAAAATATAGATACTTAATGTATAAAAAGTTTTTTTATATACCCCAATAACTACAATTATATAAAATATAATGTGAACATGTTTCTCATTATATTTTACACACCACCTCAAGCATAGAACCTAGAAGTTCTTAATTTTCCTCACAGTATTATATTTCCAACATAAAAATGTTTGTTTCTACTCTTTCTAAAACAATGGCGTTTAGATATCTGATACACTTAAAATTTTAAAACACTCAATTTATTATTCAAATTTGCCGTCCATCCTGGGCCCAACGCACTATGGAGTGTGGGCCTTCCCCTTTATCACATAAGATAGAAATAAAACCATAAATAGAAAAAAAAATCTTTTGAATATCTCTCTGGTCTACTGCCTAACAAATCCCAAAAATGATACAATCAAATTAGCTCATTTTTTTAATCAGCAATGGCTGTACCTCCTAATAATGTTATAGCAAAAACTATAATTTGTGCAATCACAACCGCTTGCATTACAGGTAATGATTGTAATGACCCATTTTAATGATATTAGGCTGGTCCGACTATCCAAGGTCAGTTTTTCTACTCAAAGGTGACCCGAGCCTAAACACGTCCAAAGCGTCTTTACACGATCCGATTAAAAGTCACGATTCTTGTAGTTTTTTGTTAAATGTCGTGACGTGAACGTGCGTATTTTATACAATGTAGTTTTTCTCTACGACTCTTCTGCTGTGGAGATGCCCTTTTAATAGTAAAAAGATGAGAACACGCGGTTACGTTACAGAAAATATTTAACTAGCGAGATAAAGATTTTTGGTCTTTCGATGGATGGAAAACTAGGTAGGTCTGTAAAGTTTTCCGTAGCTCAATTTTTAGAGTGGTGAGTACTCTCGAATAGTAAAATGTGGGTTCGTGTGCCGCTTAGACCTGGGAATAATTTCATTATGCACACACCAAAGGATTGGAACTCCATCCCTGCGTCTGTATTTCCGAGTACCTACTTATAAATTTATAACCCGTCCGTTTCTGAACCAGGGTGAATAGGCACATTCTGGGTTAGCTAGTTCCATCGTGGATTCTGTCTTGACCCCAGGGCTTGATTGGGATCAAGAGCGAACCTATTCAAAATAAAATTAAATAAAAACAGTCGTTACATGTAAAACCTTTTTTTAACTGATGATGTGATCTAAGAACATGTGTTATTAAAAATCATTAAATTTTTTGCTTTGTCCGCCGGCAGAGGCGGGAGAAGCGATCTGTCAACGGCACTTTTTTGCCACAGATTCTGTTGGAAAAACACCGAGAGTTCCACCCACGCACACACGTCATTGTCCAAAATATCCTGAAGTGTACTAGTTTTAACGAGTCAAGCCTTTCTCATGGTAAAATCTGGTGATGTAACAAACTTATGGTTATTAGAACACATGGCTGTTTTCTCGTGAGATTTGTCATCTAAGGAATTGCATGCATAGATATATAAAATTCACATACTTCTATCTCAAGGAATTAACAATAATAAACTTGTTTATTTCAGATCAGATCCTTATCTCGTTAGTTGTTTTTGTAACATATTTTGTTATAGTATTGTTAGGATAATACCTAGGCATAATAACGTTACTTTCTTAGCCCCATCCAGAGTTGCCAGGTCAAAAAGACCGGACATCTAAGTTTTCAGTCTTATTATAACACGGCAAGATAATGTTTAAGTATGACATTGCTTTTTTATCATTCACCATATAACCAATGGGATATTCCCTTAAATCTAATGAAACATCAATAAATTTGATTTGTCCTATTTTTTATTCATAATTCAATATTCATTACAATATTAATGTCAATAATTGCAAACCAACATGACAAATGTAAACCCGTCGCTATTTCAACCCAATGCCTTTAAATGGGGCAATTCTCTGTCTGCAATCACAGTTCTGCAATAAGAAAGCAACAAAAAAAGATTTTTAAAAATTTAGAATGGGTTCACTCTTGATCCCAATCAAGCCTGAAGACCAAGACAGAATCCACGATGGAACAACCTAACCCAGAAGGTGCCCATTCACCCTGGCTTTAAAAACAGACGGATTATAAGTACTCGAAAATACAGACGCAGGGAGGAAGTTCCACTTTGCTGTACGCATTATAAAAGAAGTGCTTGTGTGATAAGTAGGAATTGCAACCAAAAAGGGGTGGGAGCCCGCAGTACGTCTGGATGTCCGATGGAAGAAAACATAGGCAGCTCATGAGCACACTCTCCAAAATACAATGTGTAGAAGATCGACAGACAGGCAACTTACTCATTATCAATATTCCTGCGACCCTCGTGGTAAGTTAAACGCTTGTTTACAAGTGGGTCCACGTTCGTAGTACATCGGCGAGCATCGAACTCGGTCCGTTTCGGTTAAATGTGGCATCTCAAACAGCTACAATCGCCTTTGTTGCATTAAATTAAAATGCTCTTTCGAAGTTAAGTAGCTAAAACACTCTTGTTATGAAATTCAGAAACAACGATGGTACCACAACACCCAGACGCGAGCCAATATAGAAAAGTTCGTTTTCTACATTGACCCGGCCGGGATTCGAACCCGCGACCTCGGTGTTGCGATACCATGTAAACCGGTATGCTAATCACTCGACCATAGAGGTAGTCAAATAAATAAATTCGTTATACATAACGGAGAACCATAAATCTGCGAACCATGCTGTTCGCAGATTTATGGTCTTTCATGGAAATGTTCCCATCAGCAAACATTTTTGGGGAAGGTGGACTTTGGACGTCTTTTGGCTGAGTTGATCAATGTGTTTATAAACCATTGCTTTTATATGTCCTCGTCTCAGCTAAATGACGTTCAATGCTGGACAAGAACTATCACACAATAACCTGTCTTCCACTGCCCGCATCCAGGTGCTTCTCGCGACCTTCACCAGATCGTCATTCCACAGAATGGGAGGCCTGCCTCACCTTGCGATCCGTGGTCGCCACTCAAGAACTTTTCTGCCTCAACAGCCATCAGTTTTACGAGGTATGAAAAACAAACAATAATATTAGATAAATTATTATAATAGAAAAATACTAGAAAAAATCGACTCGGGTCACAAGTGAATCTCAGGCGGGAATCGAACCCGCAACCTTTGGAAATCCGGTCCAATGCTCTCCCAATTGAGCTACCGAGCCTTGCGAACACTCGTCGAAATTTTCTAGTACATTCCTGATTTTACGCTGTAGGCCAGCGTTGTTTCATCAATGAGAGGAACATCCTCTCGTATTCGAAAGAAACATTTTTACAAATGTTTGGTCAATCGATTAAGATGAAACAGCCATGTTAGATTAATAATTTTTATATATTTTTTTTTTTTCTATTATAGTAATTTATCTGATAAGATCGCATTGAAAATGCATAAAATATATAAAAATTATAAACAATAATATTTTCTAGTTTTTGCAACGGCAGCCATCCTGCCTTTCGCACTGACTGTCCTGGGTACGACTCCCGGAAGAGGCAGATGTCGATTGTCTCCTTTTTTTCGAGATATTTCACTTCTAACTCCCTTGAAATATAGCATATCTTGCATAACTGCAGTGCATCGAAGCGCATTCAAAAATGAATCTTGGCATAGAACTGATGTTTGATAGTTTGACGTCATTTCCACCTGTTGTCAACCACTTGCCAAATAGTTACGTGAAACTGTTCCCCTTTTCTCATATTCTTTATTTTAAAAGTTAAAGATAAATAATAATATACGATAAATCATACATTGATACACTTAACGTTTTCCTCTGATGATAAATGATAGCAAATAATAATTAAATTCGAACAATTCATGACAATTATCCCAAACTAAGGAAAACTTTTACTATAGATACTAAATAACGTATAGAATACATAAATATAATAAATAAGTATAATAAAATAAAAATAACTTTATACAAATGCACTTAAAATAAACTTTATTTTTGTTTTAAATCGCCCAACATTTTTAACTACCACCAATTCGGACGGGCACAAGAATCTCTTCAGCTTTAACAGCAGTAACGACATTTACAATATGACACGTCCTCACCATACATAAGCCATAAAAACAATATTATTTATCGCAGTGATAGTAGTGTTATGGTGTGTAATCGTTGATCACAACAAAGTCAACAAGTATCTGTTTTAAGAAAATAACCTTAAGTAGACGAACATGACTCGGAAACAAATTCATGTGCTCATCACAGAAACATAGGCTACTACTAGAATTCGAACCCAGGACCATTAGCGCAGAAGGTAAGATCTAAAACGTTTCACTAAGCAGCCAGCAAACTGATACCTACTAAATACTTTTCTGAAGAAAATAACAAAAATACAGTTCAAAAGACACTGTTATAAATAAAAAATTGAATGGACCCCACTAGGAAATTCTTTAAGTTTTCTATGTCCCAATATGATTTTATATGTATTAAAGTTCATTTATTTCTTTGATGGAATAAAAAATCGTATCCATTGAAGAAATATTCTTTTCCAGAATAAAAATACCCTAATTGCTACTATTCTAATAATACACAGATAATTCGTTAATAGAAAGGCGTGTAAATTCAATGTCATAATTTGTATTGTAATGTATATATATTATAATTTATTCAAAAGGAGGCCTGATCGCTCACGCAGTAATTTATTCCTATTCAAATCGAACTACAAAAAAAACTATTTACATAAACCAGAAGTGGTGAAACGAAACGCGTTACAGAAAAAAAGTATCAATAAAAAAAGTAAAAAAAAAGTGGATTCCATGGAAAATGGTACTATTATGCGAACTCGGTTGCTTTGTCTGTCACGGTTCGGTTGCGTTGTTGGCGTCAGCCTGTCTGCCAACGCCAACGAGCGAGACACAAATACTCAAATCCTACACGAAAAACAAGGACGAGACGACAACACGAACGCCAAACATCGTACAACCACACCTCTCTTTCGCACATACCAATTTAAGAAAGAGACAGAGTTAACGACCGTTGTCGTTATGCAGAAATCGTGTTTTGAAAAAATGTAATTATAAGTAAGTAAGCAAAATGGAATATAATACGGTGATTAGGTCATCGCTGAATGTGTTCGCTTTAATGGCCACTCCGCCATTATGGCAGCTATAATTTGAGAAATTACTTGAGCAAAACAAATTATTATGGGTTATTATTGTATCGCCATGTTTTGTTGCCATAGAGGTGGTGTAATAAATAAAATGTTCTTTTAAACCATTTTCCTTTTACTGAGACGTATTTGATTGTTTATCCTTTCATATTGTGGATACTTTTTTAGAATAGTTCAATATTGGTGTTGAAATAGATATTTAATTAATGTGTTTGCCACATAAAAATAAACGAAAATTTCAGTCGTTGCGAAATCGATGTTCTGGCATTTTAACTCCTTTCGTGTTTATGTAACTTCTTGTTAGCTTTTGTGATTCTAAATCAACGGGACATACCCCTTAGGTTTATCCCTTGAGAGTATTATAAAATGCCGCACAAAAGGAACAACCATACACAACTGTATCTTTTGATTGGCTTGACTTAGAAGCTTGATTTTTTTACTGCGCCTAGGGATTGCGGACCTGAATATTTGATATTAATTTCAAATTGATTCGTCCAAGCGTTCTTCAGAAAAGGGTCGTGACAGACGGATAACAAATTGATCCTATAAGGGGTCCGTTTTTCTTGAAGTGTACGTTATCCTGATAATATATGGCAACAAATTAAGGAACTTATAGTAGAATATTGAATTTTTTCAAAATAATTTGTATGTTGGTTTTAAAACTAGACTAAGACTTTTAGTGTATCCTTTTCAAAGGCAAATAAATGAAGAACCGTGTCCCGATTTCGGCTTTGGTGCGTCCATTAACGAATCACATACTGTACTTTAGGAGTACATACATTCACAGAAAAATAATAACATTCTTATTCAAAATGGGCGTATGATTACAGACAACCTAACATTGGTGACTGAATTGACGTTCATATCTGAAGATTCTTCATTCTTAAGATTTTTTTGAATACCAGTAGCATCATCAAGTTGATCCCGTACCCGTACATCTGTCGCTCGCGTATCTTCCATTCCAAGTCAGACTCCAGAGGCATCAGAACGCATTAAATCACTAAATCGCTTCTCAACATCTTTTATATAATGCGCACAGCAAAGGAGTGGAACTCCCTCCCTGCGTCTGTATTTCCGAGTACTTATAACCCATCCGCTTTTAAAGCCAGGGTAAATAGGCATCTTCTGGGATAGTTCGTTCCATCATGGATCCTGTCTTGACTCCCCAGCTTGATCCAGATCAAAAGCGAACCCATTAAAAATAAAAAAAAGACTTGCAAACTGTCATGAACGTTCCACCACCAACTCAAGTCTTCCAATGCAGGACGGTAGCATCAAGAAGAGTTTTGCTATTATCTTAACGCTGAGCACAGTTAAAGAACCTAAAACCCGTTCAAAATAATAATAAAAAATCTCCTTGCCATGACGGCTTAATATATTTCCAGAGACTTGGCCGTGGCTTTTTGCTAACAAAGTATGCCCACCAAATACGATCACAAGAAAGATAAATTCTATCGATAACTATCTTATCTATAATCTAGGAACACAAATTTGTTGTTTGTGTGTTTGTCTGTCCGCTCTTTTTCCCACTCTTTTTCCATTGTATACGCGTTACCATAGCAACGTTACCGGGTCAGCTAGTATATACTCTAAGAACACAAATTTGTTGTTTGTGTGTTTGTCTGTCCGCTCTTTTCCATTGTATCAATTAACGTTACCATAGCAACGCGTTACCGGGTCAGCTAGTGAGAAAGATACTTCAGGATTCGTCATGGAGCAAAACCTTGACTATCCAGGACGTGGTTCTTTCTAATTTCAACTTTCACGATACTCTCAAATGCGAAGAGTTACTATCCTACTCTGCCAGACACACGGCAAGTCAACAATTAAGTATCTCATTATAATAATGTTGAAAACAGTTTATATCCATAATAATTCCTTTTATAGAACCAAAATAACCATCCTGTCTGGCAATTTGGCATTTATACGTAACAAGTGGGCGGTGGAGTACACCTTTCCCTCAAGATACGAACAAATAAGCACCTGTCATTTCAACCGGCTTTGTATAACGCATTTTGTTATACAAAAAACCTTTAACAACTTGCCCATACACGTGTACGAATATAGAAACTAATCTGATTTCGCAGGTAACCTCATTTCTTGGATGTTGGCTTTTTTCAATGGCTCCCTTTAAAATAAGTGAGCTATCCTTTCAAACATTCTTTTGAAAGATCTCTTTTCTGTAGCTACAAAAGCATTTAATTCAAACTGTTTAATTCGTGTCGCATTAGATTTAAAACGGTGGATATGTAGTCCGTACAACCATGTCACACTAAATCGGCTTAAAGCATAGAGACGACAGTAAAGAAATAAATAATTGATGTAATGTGACATAGTTCTATGGTGTACAAGGCTTACTGTTCGTGACTATACATAAAAAAAATGACTATTTTATGCATTTCGAGGTCATGGCAACATTAAAATAAAAATAAAAAATATATTCATATCAAAAGTTAAAGCAACATAGTTACTTTTTAGGGAACAATCCCTACTAATATTATAAATGTAATTGTAAGTTTGTTTGTTATGCTTTCACGCAAAAACTACTAAACCGATCATCATGAAACAGCGTTGCCAGATTTTTTATTTGACAAGTCGGGATTTTGAAACTTTTGAGTGAAAAAAGCGTGATTTTTTCGTCGAAAGCGGGACATTGTAAAAACAGATGTTTTTAAATATATATCTTTTTATTTGAGTTTTTATTATGTTTACATAATGATAGATTGCAAAAATAGCCATCTTCGTCTGAATAATAATAATAATTAACAAAATTCTAAGTCAAAGAATGTTATGTTTTAAACATTAGTCTGAGAGTTATCCTCCAGCAGAGATATTCCCGAAAAGCGGGACTGAGCCTGTCCCGCGCGGGACATTTAATTTTGATTTAAAAATCGGGATGTCCCGCCAAAATCGGGACGTCTGGCAACGCTGTCATGAAACCTCCGAGAATATATGTAACATTCTTGAAGGTATTATAAGTAACATAGGATACTTTTTATTGAAAAAGAAAAGATAGTATACTATTAAGAAATAAAACATAAGTCAGTAATAAAAATTACATCTATATACAAAAATTCCCTGTCACAGTGTTTGACTGCGATGAACTCCGAAACTACTCTACTATTACCGATTTTGATGATTTTTTTTAGTATGCTAGATTTGTTCCAACATAGGACATAGGATAGGTATTATTTTAATTTATAACACAACAACTTCTGACCGTGTCAGCTAGTATTATATGTATTTTTAGCTTTTTATTATTCAATATTCAACATGATAGCTTAAATATTTACGACTGAATTATTTTACCATATATAATAGAATATGGTTTTACAAAAGTAACTTCATTAGAATCTTTATCCTACATAAATTCTGTAAGGTTGTAATAACATATTTTATTTAAGTAACTTCTTTTACTTATAAATAAACACATTACAAATTTCTTATTAAATATTTGCTTGGTAAAAGACAAAAAGTAATTCTAATCGATTCAATGCCGATATTGTACGAGCACGTTTGAAAGGCTGTATCGATAGCTTTATTTTTTTGCTAGTCTCCTCAGTGTTGCCAGTACTGTAAGGCAAAACGACATAAGAAGACTTAAAAAGTAACATTTTCATGAGAAAAGTAAAATTATCGTATTAAGAAAAAGATTTTAATACTGGAAAAATCGCTGAAATTAATTTGTGGCAAAGAGAATGCAAAATATAATCAAATTCTACGGCTGTGTTTTCATGGTACTTAGCTTGAATTATCTTATTGAATTCTTGATTCCCTGAATGCTTACTTAAAATATATACTTAGGTACCAATATTATTGGCAAATAAGTCGATAGGAAACAAACTAAACATATTAAACGAAATACCTTAAAATATATAAAAAAATCTCTACAGTTAAGTGACAGATTAAATTATTTTTATTTTCGAATCAAAAATTGTCTAGCCTGTTTTACATTTTATTAAATTTTTTAATAGTTATGTAAAAGTAATATTGAGTAAATAACATGGATAGAGAGAGACGAACTTCTTTGCATTCCATGGATTCACCGTGCGAGTTCCGGATCCATCGTGTGGCAGAAAGAGAAACTCCGAGGAGAATCCGAGGCTTGTGCCACGGGTATAGGTTTAAGAGCCCCCCTTTCCAACGTACATCAACACTCACTCGTGTTTCTCTCCCTGCCCAGCCAAATCTGGTATGAACCCGCTAATGCAGCTTCAAATGCTCGTTCTGGACAAGCCATGGTTTTTCAACATGTTATAGAGAGATTTTGCTCTTGATCCCAATCAAGCCCATGGGCTAAGACAGGATCCACAATGGAACGAGCTAACCCAGAAGTTACCTAGTCACCCTGGCCTTAAAAACGGAGGGGTTATAAGTACTCGGAAATACAGCATAGACTTACTACATAACCGTTTTTTATTAATTCATTTAGGAGGTCATAATATTTGTTTTATGATAACAATAAGGCGAAAAGTAACATTATGGCAACACTGAATCTTCTATGCTTGACCTTGTGAGTTTGAGGTTATTAAAAGTACTTCGTTTAGTCGTGGCGTGAGTTGCCTGCGAGTTTTTTGCAGCGTAACAACGGGTGTGCGTTACATCATCGCCTTTTTGTTGAATCGGAAACCAGAACTTGTTTTACTTCGTTTAAATATGAAGTTTCAATAGCGTACAGTATAGAAAAAAATAGGTGTAAGGTCATTTCATATCTTGCTCAATCTATAACTAGAGGTTCGGATTTATTTTCAGTTGTGTTTATATCGAATAAAATAGAAATACCTACGTTTATTAAGCAAGACATATATCGGTACAAATATATAAGGGGTTTAAAATTATATCTTACTAGCTAACCCGGCCACGCGTTGCTGGTATAACCCGGCCACGCGTTGCTGGTATAACCCGGCCACGCGTTGCTATGGTAACGTTAATTGATTATAAAAAACCGGCCAAGTGCGAGTCGGACTCGCGCACCGAGGGTTCCGTAGAATATTTTTATTATATGATGCAACAAAAAATTTACGGTTATCGCAATTTTTCCTTTATCTGTGCTATAAGACGTTGCTTTTTACCAAATTTCAAGATTCTGAGTTCACGGGAAGTACCCTTAGGTTTTGATTCCCTTGCGAGTGTCGAAAATTTGCGGCACAAACTGCTGTATCTTTTGATTGCGTTGGCTTAGAAGTTTGAGTTTTTCACAGCTCCAAGGGACAGTAGACCTGAGTATTTGATATAAATTACAGCTTGATACGTCTACGTGTTCCTGAGAAAAAGGGTCTTGACAGACGGACGGACGGACGGACAACAGAGTGATCATATAAGGGTTCCGTTTTTTCCTTTCAAGGAACGAAACCCTAAAAACTGTTATTCTTAGGCTTATGGTAACTATATATGGTAACAATCCCACAAAGTCCTTTTATATAGTAGAGATATATATCGGTATCTCGTGTCACGATTTATGTTCGGTTAACTCTGAAACTACTTGATCGATTTTGATCAAACTTCGTAACTATCTGTTATTTGATATAACTTAAAAGATAGGATAATATAAATATTCCGTGTCACAGTGTTTGACCGCGATGAACTCCGAAACTAGTCAACCTATTTTTATGATTTTTTTTTCATTTAGCTGGATTCGTTCCAACTTATGATATAGGATAGGTTTCATATAATATGGAGATAATTGAGCCACAGAAACGTGTGGATGGGTCAGCTAGGAATATATAGAAATAAAATGAAAGAGATGTAGAGATTGAAAAAGAAAATATATTCAAAGCAAAGTATCAAACACTGAGTCCAATCATGTTGGAAACTGAAGAATATATTTCTTTTTTTATTTTTTGCATTCATTTCCATAAAATATTAAACAGCTCTATTAAAAAAAATTACGTCTCCGAACCCTCAGGTGGGATTCGTACCCACGACCTTTCCCTATCCGGGCGAGTGCTCTGACTGTTGAGCTACCAAGACAAAAATTTAGAGTATTAACCTTTTGCTATACAAACATCATTTAACTGCAATAAACAGTAAAATAGGACAAAGATAATAATATAATATAATTGTAAATTTTAATGAGATAGTGCGATTATGATACGGCCATGTGTTCGCTTGTTTTTTGGGGTCACAGGTTCAGTGCTCGATGAAAACGGCACATGAGAGTATCACGTCAAAGATGAAACGAAATATTAACGGCTGGATTCCATATGTTCCCCTGGGAACTTTTGCTTGCAAAGTTTATTAAACTATTATCATAATATTTATTTATTTATCTCTTTTTAGAATGGGTTCGCTATTCCCGATCAATCCACGGTGGAACGAGCTAACCCAGAAGGTGCCTACTCAACCTGGCCTTGAAAACGGACGGGTTTTAAAGTTATAAGTACTCGGAAATGCAGACGCAGGGAAGAAGTTCCATTCCTTTGATGTGCGCATTATGAAAGATGTTGTGTCAGCTCTTGAGCGAACTCTCCAAAATATATTCTGTAGAAGACCGACAGGCAGGTAACTTTATCTTTAACAAATCTTGTTTCGTAACATAATATAGAAACAAAATTTCTTACACTCATACCAAATAGTTCAGTCTAGATCAAAGTACCTAAACACTGTAAGGCTTTTGTTATGGATATTAGCATAAAATGCAATATTCATTGAGAAAATTTGTCAAATTGTCTAATGTCAGTATACATGTAAGTTTAAAATTTTGTCAAATTGTCTAATGTCAGTATACACGTAAGTTTAAAATTTGTCAAATTGTCTAATGTCAGTATATAAGTAAGTTTAAAGATATACTTTCATTGGCAAAACCACATTACAAAATTTAAATAAAAAAAACAATAACTTTTAGTAAGATTATTCTTAATTTCACAAACCGTTATTTCTTTAAATTTCCTCATAAGACAAATAATATCTAACATTTTTTTTTCTATCAAAATGTTTCACAAATTCTCTGAATATTTATAAATTAAAATAAAAATACACTTTTAATTATATATACACATAATAAAATAAAATAAAAGGTTGAAAATAAGCTTTGCCGCTACTGCTGATGAGGTGCCACCAAAAGCAATTAATTTTTGAAGTGAAAACTTCTATAGCATCGTTGTGATTTGAAAGTCTATGAAACAAAAAAGCGACAGTAAAAAGAGACAGACACATTAATTCATAAGATTTAACGTAGGTAGGAGAAAATGAGATAGGAAGCATTATGTACGTGTGTTAATACGTGTTCGTGTGCGCATGCGTAGTGCCAAGCTTGAAAGAAGGCATCACAACAACCGTGGTATTTTGTATACGTGTACGTATTATTTTTTGAAGATATCACTTCACTTCTACCACTTCTACCACGAGTGAATTGCACGTTAATTGGGAAAACAATACATTATTGCCAAAAGGCTACTTTGAGTAGAAAATCATTTATTTTAGTGTATGTCAATTGAACCCAAACGGTTAGGTTAGATTATAACGGCCACCATAACGTACCTACAACCTAATTCTACAATTGTTCTTCTACCCTCATATTATATTTATACTAGCGTTGCTGTGTTATAAATTCAAATGAAACCTATCCTATGTCCTAAGTCGGAACACGTCCAGCAAAATGTAAAGAAAACATCAAAATCGGTTGAGTAGCTTCAGAGTTCATCGCAGTCAAAGGCTGCGGTTCCACTGAGGCGGAGCGGTGCGGAGCGGGGCTGAGCTGTGAAAAGAGGTAAGTATTTCCACTGAAGCGGAGTGGGGTGGAGCGGAGCGGAGTAACAGTGACACTTGTTCTCTCATCAGAACACACGTCATGTTGTCGGTAAAAAAAAAATTAAAGCAATCTCCCACACTGCATCCTTCGTTTCATTGCATTTGTAGGTGGTATTTGAGTATCCCACAAACATGGAAATTTCTTGACACTTTTCTTGACACTGTTGATGACGTCAAGACGCTAAATAAAATGAATGAATATGCGCGTGAGTGAGCCGTCCCGTTTCGCATTGCCCCGGCCCTGTCCGCTCCGCGTCGCTCCTCTCTCGGCGCTAGCCTAATCTAGCCTGTTTTCCCGATATTTTAAAAGATTCCGCTCCTCTTCGCCAATGCTGTTTCTTTTGAAGCGGAGTGGAGAAGAGATGTGGATTTCAAGCCATGTGATTGGTGAATGGCGGTACAGCTCGTCTCCGCTCTGCTCCGCTCCGCCTCAGTGGAACCGCAGCCTATCACAGGGATTTTAATATATTTATTTATATATTTTTAATTTAATATTGCAGAGTAATTATTAGGCGAAATCCGTATTTCGCATGTATGTTTCCGAAATATTATTCAAATGACGTGATTTTTTAAATTATCATTTGTCATTCGTTTATTTTCAAACATTAGTGGACCATGATTACCAAGAACATCAGTATGATGATTGACACGCAATGTCAGACATGCAGCAACAAATTAGGTGTATTAGACACCTACACACGTAAATATTGAGATACTATAATTACTAATCTCACATATATCTATTTATATCTATCTTAATCTTAATATATAAAAATCCAGTGTCACAATGTATGTTCCCAGTGAACTCTTCACCAACTCAACCGATATTGATGAAAGTTGGTATTTATGTGTAATTTGGTCCAACTGAAGAGATAGGATAGTTTTTATTTTAATTTATAACACAGCAACGCGTGGCCGAGTCAGCTAGTTTTTTTAACCGTAAATAGGTAAGCGCTTGACCGATATAAGATACCTCGTGAGTCTCATGACTTGAAGACCCCTAAATTGTATGTGTCAGGAAACACAGACTTAAGCAAGGAAATAAATAACATCGTAATAATTTTAAAGGTGACTTTGATTTTTATTCCTTTTTTATTTCATTTTGAAAAGTGACTGACATATTTCTCACCATGAGGAAGTTCCCGTTAATTAAATTTGTCTGTTGGAAATATTCTTAATCTAATAAAAAGTTATAATAAATACTCGTGCGGAAAACAAGGGAACGGAAGATCAAATGGGGATATTTTGGGAAAGTTCAAAAAGCGTACAGCCTGGCTTGGCTTGTGTTTCAAATTTTCTTGAGGATGTTTCGTAAATGTTTTCACAAGTTTTCGTATGTAATTTAAGAAGGCATCCGATGGTACTTTTAACTTTCCTCAGAAGGGTGGAGTTTTATTAAAAGTTCTGAAATTTGTAAACAATCTTGATTCGTTCATTAAAGGTATGTTTACTGAAGATTCAAACTCGGGACGTGTAGGTTTCTCATTCCATTTATCAAGGAAATATCCACATAACAGAGGCTTGTGCCCATTTTAATGAATATAACATATGTCTATCTGTTAACGTAATATCCTTAACAAGCCTTACAATGCTTACTTTGGGCTAGGCTTATTGGTGTGAATATCAGAAATATTATTAATATATGTAATGAATTTTTTTAGTAGCGTTGTGACTTTTATTTAGGAATATAATAAATAAATTTTTATTACAGTGACACCAATGAGCCTAGCCCAAATTAAGCACTGTAGGGCTTGTGTTATGGATATTAGGGATAATATTCATATAAATATATATAAACATCCTCAGGTACAAATACTCGAATTCATCCTACAAACATCTGCCCCTTCCGTGATTCGAACCGAGGACCGTCAGTGCGAAAGGCAGCGCTACTGTAGCACCAAATGATCGTCAATTTTAATAAACAGAATTTCAAATCTCGAATCCTTTTTTCTTTTATATTTTGTATGGGTTCGTTCTTGATCCCAATCAAGCCCAGGGGACAAGCCAGGATCCACGATGGAACGAGCTAACCCAGAAGGTGACTATTATCCCTGGCTTTGGACGGGTTATAAGTACTGTAATATGAAATAACTTCATTATGCGGTATCGCCGTAATCTGAGTTAACAAGCTATTGAAGTCCAAGGTTGCGATAAGCAATAGACCGTGACAATATTCCCACAAGTATACACGTGGCTCTTCAGATGAAGTAAGAAATAGTAATACTTGGGACTTTTTTCTAAGTTCTAGTAATAAATTATCGCGGAATTAATAGGTAAATTATACTCTAAATTTAAAATACTGAATTTTTCATAAATATTTTGACGATCGTTTGGTGTAACGGTAGCGAGGTAGGATCCTCGCACCGTAGGTCCTGGGTTAGATATTTATCTGATGAATACGAGCATTTGTACGTAGGACATGGGCATGTATCCTACATAAGCTTGATAGTGCTTACTTAGGGCTAGGCTAATTGGTGTGGCTGCAACAAATTGCAGTATTATTATTTATAATTAATTAATTACAATGGCAACACCACTTATAGAAATTAACGAAACAAATGAAAGTTATAACGTAGAAAATATAAGATTTTAAAATACGCCTAAAAAAACATCCACATCTCTGAGCCATCAGGTAGGATCTTATTGTACTCGGAGACTGGGCCTCCATCCAATTATGGCATTATAAATTCTTAAAAATACAATGAATACAAAGAAGAAATTAGTAAAAAATTTATAAATAACAGAGAAATAAAAGTAATCATGCAGGTAAATTTTGGTTTAAATTTTTTTAACAATAATATATTTTTCTTAAGTTAATATACAGCTAATTGTTGTGATAATTAGCCTATCCCAAAGTAAGCACTGTAAGACTTGTGCTAGGGATATAATTTAAGTCACTTTATTTGTGAAAGTGCTTTTCAAACTATGTAAAAAGTATAATACTTTATATTATACTTTTTACATAGTTTGAAAAGCACTTTATCACGTTTCATTCTTTTTTTTAATTTTAGACCGAGTGCGCTTGTTGCACTTAAGCTGCAAAAGATATATTATATCATTATTGCATATAAATATGTATATGAATATATATATTTCGTTTTCTTTGGAGGTACACAGTTCTGCTTTATATTTTTATTTTCTTACACCTGTCCCGGTGTCTGTAACGAAATCTTGCAAGTTAAATTTGACCCACTTCCCGGTTTCCGATTGAGCTAAAATTTTGAATATCGCATGACAATGCAATATTATGATGACATGGAGCTGATCTGACGCTGTAGCTGGGTGGTGGCTATAGGAACTTCGCAATAAAACGACACAACCCCATCGAGTTTGGACTCGTCTGATTTTTTAATTCATTTTATTGAGAAGTAATAACAACTTGTTTAAAGAAATGGAATCTTGTTTACACATGTGTTTCACAATAAATATATTTGATTGATCAATCGAAAACATCAAAAATAAACGCTTTTCTGTATCGTTTAACGAGTGGATGCAGAAGTATAAGAATCAATAGTCATTTAATGTGTTGTGATTGTAGTAATTACACTAATACCAAAATAATAATGGCTTTTATGATTTTCCCGTTTCTGCTGTAATAACGCGTATGTATCCCCGTTAATATTAATGCTGCTGGAATTATACAGAACTAATTATTAGAGAGGGATGATACGGGATTACATAAAACAACACAGTAGTACTAACATTAGCAAGCGAAGAAAATTGTTAGAAGCGTGTGTCGGGGTCATTATCGTACCATTGTAGTATATAAGACAAATACTGCAGCTTTTACGAATTTAAGGGTTAAATCTATAATCTAAGATTAAAGTGGTTTGTGTATTTGTCTGTCCGCTCTTTTTCCCGCTCTTTTTCCATTGTATCAATTAAGTTACTATAGCAACGCGTTAACCGCAAGTAGTTCGTCTATCGGACGCTTGATGGCGCTAACGGAAGAATATTTAATAATAGAAAAAAATTAAAGAATTTTGTCCACCCATGCGAAGCCGGGATGGGCCGCTAGTACTTATATAATAAAATATAAGATAACATACATTGTTTTATGATATTTATATATTCTTTGTATTTGTCAATCCATTGTGTCGGAAAGATTGTCGTATTTTTTTATCTTATTTATTAAGTTAGAGTAACTGATTTAAGTTTTATTATAAAGTTTTTCACGTGGGGTTTGTTATTAAAACGTAGTTGCATCCAAGTCAAGGCTAGGAATACTTCTCGCCTAGAACGCAAATACAAAAAGAGAGAGAATTTAGAAAGAAAGAACTACAGATCGACGAAAAGAAAGAGGATAGAGATAGTCGTATAATATGCATTGGTTCTAAAATAAACTGTCTGCAATGTTTCTCATTGGTCTAAATGAGCTCATTTATTTAAAAGTGATGTACGATATTAAAATGCTAATATCATTTATTCTAAAATGGAATAAAAATATTTATGACAAATAATTAATCGGCAATTTAGTATCAATGCCATTTTCAAAATAAAATCGCACTCTCCTATGAGTCTGGGCAAATGCCCAGGGCCCCGTGATCGATATGGGATATAGTTCCTGCCAGATCACTAAAGGAATACCGATATTTATTACTGAAAAACTTATTGAATTAGAGTAAATTGAACCTCAATTAGGGACTATATTATCGACTTGCTTAGTAGCATTTGCATATGCGAAGCTACTCTACTCTCGCCCAAATAAAGGCTATCCAATTTCAGCACGCGTAGATAATTTTTAATGGCTTTGAATTTCCCATTTAAATTAAAGATTATCTATTCTACTATTAACTGTCAATAAAAAATCGGCAACCTTGTTTATCTACTTTCTTTGTCTATTCTAGTATAGAAAAAAGTGATCTGTCGAACGAAGTCATAGGACCCCTATTATTCTAATATGCCCAGGGCCTCCAATAGGTTAAAGGCGCCGAGACCTTCATAGAAGCGACGAATTATTTCAAGTATTTCTTAAACTGCAGTCAGCGCCATCTATTCCTTTTTTTAAATACCACCACCTACAACATCGAATACTTTTACAACAATCGATAAAGAAGAAATAGCTGTTTACCGATTTTTTTTATACTTAAATTTGCAGGCACTTGACCACTATCTCGCCTGAAGCGACGATGGGATCCAGGATATGATGAGCTTGCCTAGAAGATATACTCGTAACTTGAAGACCCCTTACAGTGCTTACTTTATTCTAGGCTAATTGGTGTAAATGTAAGAAATATTATTTTTATTACTATTTTTATTTTTTACGTGTCAATTTTAATTTTGACAGCTTTTTAGTAACTTCTGTCTCTCAATTACTGGCAACACTGGTATGTAACCTGTTGTGGTCGAGAACGGCTTCTGTTTCATTACTCCACACTTTTTTGTTGTTCAAAACACGATTTTATGATGTCATCGACTGTTTAGCACAAGGGATCATGTTACATTCAGCCGTATTCCTTTGCATCCTATTTTAAACAATAAAATCTTCGATATCGGTCGTTCGTTGCTAACAAATTGCATTTTAATTGAATTTTTGGTTATTATGTCAGAATAAACCTTGGATTTTATGGGCGCCTTTCTAAAATTTTATTTTGTTTTTTATATTTGTGAAGTTCATAGCGAACAATCCTTCCTGTTGATTGGCAAAATTATGTATGATAAAAAAATAATGTTAATAAAAAATCGAGCAATTATTGTTTTACGGTGCAGTTGTATAAATACAGATGTAAAGGGAATAATGTTAATCATTTATTTTTACAACTAAAAACTGGTTGGTTGCCTGTAAAGTCGGTATACGGGCGAAAGTTTAACGTGACAACGACTTTGAGTGGTAAAATAATTTTAATGTGAATATTCATTCGTATAGTAGGAAGAAGGATGAAATAATAGTAACAATTGAAAACATTTATTTATACAAAGAATTATATTTAAAACATTAATTTATAGGCACGCGTCCCTTCCACTTTTTATGTCTGTCTCTCTCGCTCTTAGGCGGGCTAACCATGCCCGAGTGGAAGGGACGCGTGCCTCTCACTCGCTCTCATTGTAAGCGCATAACGTGAGCGGAGCGTAACGCAGTTTCTTGAAGTGTCACCCGGCAAACCAATTTATAAGACGTTGTCACGTCAAAATTGTAATGAAATAAAAAAAGATAAGCTTTTATTTTCAAGAATATGGTAGTAAATATAGGTGACAAATAATACAATTCTGGCATATTCTGCCTCTGTTCGTGATGGAACATATTAAATTTAAAAAAACTAGTTATCCAAATATAGTCAATATTAATATCATATTTATATACTTAATTACGTATTCGTTTATTATTTCTATAATTATGTCATTCAATAAATAATATTATTTAATGCTATGGAATGGAAAATTTGAATAATTTCAAACAAATATAATGTCAAACCTTAAATGTCAAAAAGATTGCCTGCCAGTACAATGTCAATTTGATGAAACATTAAAAAACATATTACAGTTTCTGTCCTAAGAATTCGCAAACGTTAAATTTATGAATTGAAAATTTGAAAAAAAAATTTGAGTCGTTGAAACGAAAAAGCGACAGTAAAAGAGACAGACACATAAATTCATAAAATTTAACGTAAGAGAAAATGAGATAGGAAGCATTGTGTACGTGTATAAATACGTGTTTGTGTGCGCATGCGTAGTACAAAGCTTGAGAGTAGTATTTTGTATACGTGTACGTGTTATTTTTGAATGTTACACTTCTACCACATGTGAATTGCACACATGCTTTTTTTGTTATATACGCAAGCTACTTAAATTTTATTCAGAAAAATGTTTGTGATGTGACCTAATATTTATATCAGAAATAATGAATGAATAATGAATCAATTCATTTTTTAAATTTTACCACTATTGCTGGATTCACGTCGCGTTTGTTCTTTCATTTTTTATATTCAAACCGGACGTTACGACTCCTTTACAGGAGATGTGAATTCTGAGTCATGTAGTGGTTTTATTTAAATTTGGGATACCTAACTGCGGAAGTGTTATAACAAAAACACAGGATCCACGATGGATCGAGCTCATCCAAAATGCCTATTCACCCTGGCTCTGAAGACGAAAGGTTATAAGTACTCGGAAATACAGACGCAGGGATAGTTCTACTCCTTTGCTGTGTGCATTATAAAAGATGTTGGGAAGCGCTTGTTATGTTAACATTGATGATGACAATAAATATTTTACAGTTGATAAATCGGAACAGCCTGACACCGAAAACATGTACTTTTTTCTAATTTCTTTAAAAATATAAGTATCTAGCCTAGCAGTTAAAATAACAAGTGACTTAATGCCACCTAAATAGAGCAAGATCGGAAAGATGTGAGGTGACTTTCGTACGAGTTTAGATGTGGGTGGGGTCGCCGTGCCCTCTTCTAGACTTGTAAACAATTCTATTTGTAGACCTAATTCGCATCTGTGTAAATTGACACACCCAGAAGCAGATGCTATGGAATTATCAAGCAGCTATTTTTCTACGTTTGAAACCTCACTCAGTTTTTTTTATTTCGTAATAATATTTCTTACATACATTCAGACCAATTAGCCTAGCACTGTAAGGATTGTGTTATGTTATACTAGGGTAACGGATAGACATACATATATGATACATACATAGATATGTACTACTAGGCGATGGAGTCGCTAAGCTTAAAGCTACACAAAAAAAAATACTTCTTTTAGGTATTACGCTCCGCTCCAATATATGGTGCTAATATATTGGAGCGGAGCGTAATACCTAAAAAAAGTATTATTTTTTTTGTTTCGATGGGAAATTTTGCGAATTTTAAAATTCACGCTCCGTCACAATCTGGTTCATAACTTGTTGATTCGATTCCACACAAAAATATTAAAATCGGCAAGGAACTCGGGAAGTTATGGAGTAACAGACATCGCGCCATTGAAGCCGATCCATGGGAGCTTCGCTCGCTCCGCTCCAATTAATAGTTATATAACCCATGATTCGAGTACGAATGCTGGTATTCATCGCACAAACATTAGTCCCTTCCGGGACTCGAACCCAGAACCGTCGCTGCGAAAAGCAGGATCGCTACCATTGCACCAAACGGTCATCAAACTAAAAAAAATAAAAAAAACATTAAAATCTAATAATTTAACCTCTAACACTGAATTTAGAGTTCATTACTAAGCAAGACACATGGGAGCTGTTCGCTATTACCAAAAATAAAAGTAAAGGAAAATAGATTTTATTGCTATAATTATAAAGTATATTTTCGTCAAACACAAATTTTAAGGACGTGAAATACCATTGAAGCCGGATTGCTTTAATTTATTCCTTTATAAATCATTGTGTATTATTTATGAATGAGATTTCAACTTCGGGCGATTAATTTTAACTTGATAGCTTCCAAGATTAACTTATTTTAATTAAATTGTTAATTATTTGACCTAATATTCGTGTTATATTTTGTAATAAATTGTTGAGTTGTGTAATAGAAGTGTGATTTTAACACGCTTTTATTAACTGTATGTTCGTATGTTTGTTTGTAACGGAATGTTCTAAAGCGATTTTTGCCCACTTCAAAACGGATTTATTTGAAATTTTGCACACTCATCCATCAGAGAAAGATGGCAATACAATAATAAAAAAAAATAGCTTGTTTGGAGACATTTCGGATTTTGTTTCAAATACAAAAGAACTGAAAAATTATAATAAACTAGCTGACCCAGCCACGCGTTGCTGTGTTATTAATTAAAATAAAACCTATCCTATCTTTTAACTTAGATCAAATAACTGATAGTTATGAAGTTTGATCAAAATCAGTTAAGTAGTTTAGGTGTCCATCACGGAAAAACAAATGGCACGTAATTTATATATATTAAAATTACATGAATTATGAAAACTTCACGCTTCTATACTATATCGAGTTAAAAAACACGCTTTTATATAATGAAATATATATATATATATATATATATATATATACCCATGACTCGAGTACAAGTGCTCGTATTCATCACACAAACATCTGCCCCTTCAGGGATTCGAACCCAGGCCCGTCAGTGCGAAAGGTCAGATTGCACCAAACGAGTATAATACTGTAAACCTCGCTAAAACCTACTTAACTTGGATTTTTTTTTTAATTTTAGATATAACTTATTTCACATAAATACTTTTTCGTTAATTATTAGATTTTATTGGTCGCAGTCACAACCAGGGGTTGAGGCTACTGATTTCTCTCGCCCAAGAGCGAAAACGGGGAAGAGAAAGATGGTAGACAGAGAGAGTGACAGAAAGACAGGAAAAAATGAGAAAAAAACTAAGATTGGATTGTCTTATTGAATTCATTATTATCTAAATGTTTACTTAAAATATTTATTTGCCAATTATTGTTACACACAAAGTGCACACAATAGTTGGTAACGAATAAACCAACGATTTAAAAAGAAACATGTAATGTAATAATAACTCATAAATTGCAATTACAAATTAAATTATTATCGTTTCGAATTTAGTTTATTTTATCTTTTTTATTCATTCTTGCTTTTAATAAGATTTGGCAACACGAAAAAAATAAACCAACAATGTCAAAGAGAAAGACTACATATCGAAACAAATAATTTTTATCTGCTCTATACGAAACTAGATGGCGCTAGTTTACATACAAAGCGATGGCGCATTTTTTTCTCAACTCGGGCATAGACAAAGATGAAATATCACGTCATTCGATGATTTATTCCATTGCATTTAATATTCCAAATGAATTGATAACAGCATATCCGTAACTTCTTCAAATCAATACATAATCTCTTTTTATTTGAGCCGAAATGGAAATGTGTAATATTTTTTTACGTTTTATGTACAAAATGTACATAAAACATGTACCTACATAAAACAAATAATGTTTTATGTATGTGAAATTGGATATACCTACGCTTCGCTCTGTGGATGCTATGTAGATAGATTTGATGGTTTATATGCCGACCGAACAGCTGAAGCGCGCTGACAACTGCGCACCATAGAATAAACAACGCAGACGTGACAAATATTGTGAAAGTAATAGTTGAATCATGATATACCTACACTAGTTGAATCACGATACATATATAGTAGTATCATTTTCGCTTGCAAAAACAAGATCATGCATTGATTTGAAGAAAATATGGCCATATTATATTTTTTCATTTAAAATATCGAATGCAATCGAATACCATCGAGTGTTGTGATATTTCATTTTTGGCTATGCCCGAGTCGAGAAAGAAAAGCGTGCATTATGCAAGGAGCAAAAAATGCAGAGTATATATTATTTTTTTGTACCTACCTAGGAAATTATCATTTATTGAAACGTGTTGGTACGCATAAATACTATATTTAGTTAGATAATAAACAATGTTTGTTTGATTTGCTTTTAAGCTACATATTTTTTTTACCGACGAATACGCTGTAAAGAAAATTGTCTCTCCTTTAGATGGAAACCGAAATGTGTAGATTCCGCAGGACGAGTTTTTTTCAGTTCACTTTCAATTACTTTTATTTGGTATTGAAATCATGCTACTTAATTATAAGATACAACATTTCGCTATTCCGACAAGCTTTTGTTTTATTTGTATCAGGTACTAATTTAATAGTATGAAGAGGTAGGAAAGTCTATAAATATGCATTAACACGTGACTACCGTGCCTATAATACCCAGTGTAATTTTTAATAAATACAGCACTAATGATTCTCATTCTCTATAAATTAATCTATAAACAAACCTTTTATTATTTAGATTTTCATTCATCTTGTTACGATCATATTTTTTACGAAAACACCCCACACCTTGGCACACTAAGTAAAGCACACATACTTTAAATAAGTATAATACTTTTCAAATATTTAAATATAAGTTTTATTATTATACATAAAGGTATATAGTCTACTGGCTGATCCGTCCACGCGATGCTGAGTTATAAATTAAAATGAAACCTACCCTATGTCCTACGTCGCAACAAATCTATCAAAATGAGAAAAAAACATCAAAATCGGTTGAGTAGTTTTGGAGTTCATCGCGGTCAAACACTGTAACACGGAATTTCTTTATATCGACGGCGAAGTGCTAACTGCTAAATTTAAAATAATACACAAGCTGGAAAAAACGTTTAATTTCTTGACAGGTTAAAATATAGTTAAAAAATTTGTTTATTTTTCTCTTAACTTGATTGCTTGCAACTGAAAATACTAAGGAAAAAATGCAAATAATGAATTTTAATTGGAAATGACAAAAAAAGTTAATTTCTCAACGAATTTCAGTTAGGAGGTATTTGTACTTCGCCGTCGATATATGTATAGATTATAGTTATTGTCTCATCTACACGTTGTATAATATCACTAATCTATGATAAGCCACCTCGCCCACCGTGCGCTATGGCGATGCGGTCGCGTACGATCGGCAACATCGCAATATCGCTTCCTCTCGCTCAGTATCGCATCGTCGTAGCTTGGAGAGGCCGCGTTTCGCTCTCTATACCATGACCAAAATGACCAGTAGACAATATAGAGAAAAGTTAATTGACGAAGTGAAAAAATACCCCGTTTTATATGACACAAGACACGAAAACCACAGAGATATAGACATCAGGGATCGCTGCTGGTTGGAAATATCAGAGAAGCTTGGTGCGAACAGTGAGTAGATTATACACGCTTTAACGTTATAATGGAGTTTTAACTTTAGCTCTAAGCAAATAGAGTGTAAAGTTGTTTGCAATCGCTGTGAACTTGACCGTATTTGAACCTTGTTTGTTACGCAATAAGGACTGTAGTCGTGTGCGTTGTCGGTACGGCAACGTTGCATTTTAATTCGGAACTGGATATTGAAGATTACAATAATAATTGTTTATTAATTTCTTATTAGGTCTGCGTTAATGAGTTTTTGATTACTGTACCTACCTCCTTGTTAGACAATTTGTTTTTTTTTTTTTACATTTACGTAATAGCTACTTTATATGGGTCTTAAACAGGTACTAATTTATTTGAACAAAAAAAATGAGTGGGTATGATTTGATTGAAAAATTCCTTTGTTATATTTTAACATCTTTATGTTAATAAAAATAAATAGAATGTTTTAAATATTGTCACTATTAATAATAAATAAAATAAATATTGTCAATATTGTCACATTGATAAAATAGTAACTAGTACTTTCTTTCTTTCTTATAAATTTGTTATAATATAACCTCACATTGACGAAAAACTATAGAACATTTAGTTTTAAAGAACACACATTTGTGATAAACTTTTGATAGTAATAATTAATACTGATGATATAATAATATTTTAGCATAAAATTAAACCTTGACTACCCAGCAAGCACTTAAACACACAATATAACATAAGTTTGTTAAAACTATTAAGTATTTTTTGTATTTTTTTTTTAATAAACTTAGCCATATGAACTGGCATGGTTTCAAAGGATGGTGACTACTTGATACAGGTACATTTAACTTAATAGGTTTCTCACCACAATTTTTACAACTTACTTTTTGTAAAAGAATAGATGATTTTTGTTTTTTTTTTAAATTCACAATGCCATATTTATCAATTTAGATATTTGTAAAAATATTATTTTATTTTATCTTCAACATTGATGGATCGACATGAATAAATTTCGACGCGTCTACAAACGTTTCGGTAGCTCAACGATCAGAGCACTCACCCGGATAGCGAATGGTCGTGGATTCGAATCCTCTTTGAGAGCTCGGCGATGTTGTGTCCAAGAGGGAATTCGAAAATAACTACAGAACAAACCCAGGCTAATATAAAAAAGTTTATTTTCTACATTGACTTGGCCTGGAATCGAACCTGGGACTTCGGAGGGGCGTTACCAAAACTGGTATGTGAGCCACTCAACCATGAAGGTCGTCAAACATCTGAGTATTTAATTGTTTGGTAGCTGTTTGATGCAAAGGTACCTTGCGATCGATCTTGCCTTTAACACCAACGGTCCTGTGTTCGAATCCCGGTAGGAGCAGATATTTGTGTGATGAATACGTACATTTGAATATTGGTACATTTATATATATTTCTATTAATATTACTAATTTATGAATCATATATGTATTATTAATAAAAGCCTTACTGTGTTTACTTTAGGCTAGGTTAATTGGTGAAAATATTATTATTACAAAAAATACTGAATCAAGTAAGTTCTCTTTAAAAAAATATTAGTGTAGAATTTTTCGTCAGTGGGAGATTATATTTTTACAAATCTAAAAGAAAGAAAACAGTGGGTACCCACTTACTATTTTACAAAGGAATTTAATAATTTTCATTTATAACTAAAGATTTTTTATTCAATTAAATTAGTAACTATTTAAAACCCAATAAAATATAGTATAAATGACAATCTGAAGTAATCTTTTGTCTCCAGGCGAAGTATTGAAGAGAGAATGGAAGATCTTAAGAGATTCAATGCGACAGGCGCTTAAGAGGACCAAACGGGGTATGACCACCAAGGCTGGAGTACCATGCAAGAAGTGGCGTTTTGAAAACCGTATGGCATTCATATTGCCTTACATGACTATGAGAAGGTGTGTAAATAATTATATTAAAAAATAAAAAAAGCATATGTGCAATTCACACGTGGTACAAGTGAAACCTTCAAAAATAATACGTACACGTTTACAAAATACCACGGTTGTTGTGATGCTTTTCTCAAGCTTTGTACTACGCATGCGCACACAAACACGTATTAACACACGTACATAATGCTTCTTATCTCTCTCTACTATTTTCTCCTACGTTAAATCTTATGAATTTATGTGTCTGTCTCTTTATACTGTTAATTTTTCGTTTCATCGACTTACAAATCACAACGATGTTAAAGACGTTTTCACTTCAAAAACAAGCAAAGGAGTGGAACTCCCTCCCTGCGTCGTATTTCCGAGTTATAACCCGTCCGTTTTTAAAGCCAGGGTGAATAGGCACCTTATGGGTTAGCTCGTTCCATCGTGGATTCTGTCTTGGCCCCCCGGGCTTGATTGGGATGAAGAGCGAACCCATTCTAACAAAAAATATCCTAAAATGGGATTCGAACTGACAACTTCCTGGCTAATCAGGCTTCAGTATCTTTATTTTTTTTTTATTTAGGATTTTTTGCACATAATTTATATGTTTTTAATTTAATTTTTTTCATTCACAATGCAATATTGCTATAAGATATAAAATACGTGGGTAAAAAACAACTACGTCTCCGAGCCCTCAAATGGGATTCGAACCCACGACCTTTCGCTATCCGGGCGACTGCTCTGACCGCTGAGCTACCGACCGTAAAAGTAATATTTTCACAAATATTAAACAATCGATTAAGATGGAACCAGCAAAAAAAAAACATAATTATAGCTGGTCGGTAGCTCAGCGGTCAGAGCAGTCGCCCGGATAGCGAAACGTCGTGGGTTGGAATCCCATCTGAGGGCTCGGAGACGTAGTTCTTTTTTACACACGTATTTTATAACATAATTTATAGTCGAAATCTCAGGATTAAATATAAATCATGCGAACAAATCATATCATAAAGGGCATTTTAATGTTAACAATAAAAGTTATTAATAAATTTAGAAAATATTATATAAATTGTTTTGATTACCGTTTGGTGCAACGGTAGCGATCCTTTCACACCAATGGTTCTGGTGTCGAGTCTCAGAAGGGGCAGATGTTTGTGTGATGAATACGAGTTGGTACCTGAGTCATGGGTATATTTATATATTTACAAATATTATTTATCTATGTATCATATATTTATGTCTATCCGTTACCTTAGAATTCATAGCACAAGCTTTACAGCGCTTACATTGAGCTAGGCTAATTGGTGTGAATGTAAGACATATTATTGTTATTATTATAAACCTGAGATTTGGGACAAGCAATCCCATTTTTAATAGTTAACGCATAATCCCGTGCTGAAATTGCATGGGACGTAAAATCCCAGTCCTATACCATTCGATTTGAAAGTGTTAACTTGTATCAACTGTAATTTTATTTTCAGAAGTCATAGACAAATAAAAGACAACGACATAGACATAAAATTGGATGACGGAGTTGATGAGACAATGCACCAATCAGAAGAGGAATCGGAAGTATGGGATCCAGGGCATTCATCCGGAGACCATGACTCCTTGGACCTGTTCTTCGCTAGCGTCTGCCAAAGTACGAAGCGTCTACCAAAGAAACTACAGAATTCTGTAAAAAGACAAGTTTTGGATGTCCTCTTGAGAGTGGAAGAGGAATTCGAAAGTGAACAAAGTGGAACAAAAGTGGGAGACAGTAAAAACTTTTAAAAATATAGCTTATGTTTTGGACTTTTTGGCGGGAGTGCGAAGCGTCACTTTAATGGTTTTGGTTTTCTTGTTAAATTTTGTGTTGTGGGTGATATTAGTCTGTAATAATAGGTTAAAATAAAAAAATAAAATAAAATTTATTTGATACACAAAACAATTTTTGACAAAAACAAATTGAAGCGTTAATGACCGCAGTGTAGTCGAAGACTGTGTCGCAGTCATTAGCGCCCACCTCCAGGAGAGACATTTCAGACACACAGAAAACAGAAATAACAAATTATTTTAAATCATTTACGTGTATGTATTTGGTGTGTAAAAGTGTCTGCTTAGTATGTGTTTATTGTATGCTGTGTATGTGAGTGTGTGTGTGTGTGTGTGTGTGTGTGTGTGTGTGTGTGTGTGTGTGGATAAAGACCTGAAAACTAGTTTCGTATCATCATTTATTCTTTATTTTATCAAAGATTCTACCACATCATAATCAATATTGATAAGCCATTTAATTAAAATGGTCTTACACTGATATAGACTTAAAGGATAAATATTTAATTCTTTATTCACCTTATTATAGAGGAGCGGTGCCATGTAGTTATAATGGTGTTTGACTTGTTCAATTCTAGTCCCAGGCAATTTGTAAACCTTATCTTGCCTTCTTTTATTTTTTAAAAATGCTTGGTTATAATAAGTAGCCCTATGTTTGCGCAGAATAACATTAAGAACAAAGAGTTTACGAACCGAAAGAACTTCCCAGAATTCATATATTAATTTTGTAGAATATCTAATTGGTTTCGAGGCCATAACTTTTAAGACCGCTCTCAGTGCTCTTTCAAGTGATATTAGCTTAGTCTTGCCAGAGGCATCCCAAACTGTTATGCAATAATTGATAATAGATTGTGCAAGGGCAAAATAAACAGTTCTTAGGACAGACGGATTAGCACCTGCTCGCAATCTACTAAAAACGAATATTAGTTTCCTAATGCGTGCGGTAACAGCCCGAATATGTTCATTCCACGATAATACGCTATCTATCATTACCCCTAGATATTTTATACCATGAGTTCGTGATATTGGTTCACAGGGGCATAAGTCTTTAGGGTCCGAGTCACATTTGTGAGCCTTTATTACGAACGAGGCATCTGGCTGTGACGAGAGCTTAGACGAAAAAGTGATGAATTTAGTTTTGCACAAATTCAGGGTTAGCAGATGACGAGTTAACCATTGTATTACTGTTTTCAGTGATGATTCTGCGTTTAAGCGAGTTTCCTCCCAATTTTGTCCATGGATAACGATTGCAGTGTCATCAGCATATGCGATAACCCTACTGTTTGGCAATCGCATTTGACACAGGTCATTTAAGTATATGAGGAATAGGGTAGGCCCAAGAACACTTCCTTGGGGAACACCGTAGGTAATAGGTTCATCCTGACCTTTTGGTACCAACCAAACTACCAACCAAAATTGCCTATTTTGGTACATTGACTAAAAAATGTTATTAACCACTGAGTGTTCCTGAATATACATGAGTGTTGGCAAGTGGAACAAAACAGTGGAAGTTGTCTTTTCGTGCTCTCTCAAGGAGGCCACGAGGAGATTTCAGTCAAACCCCACTTCTTTACTATATTCTAGGAAATTACTCAAGAATGAGCAATTATACTTACTTGACACTGGCTGAATGCACAAATCGTGCAAGCCACAAATAAAGAAAAATAAAAAGCTTATGTCTTGCTCTGATTAAGTTTGAGTAATAAGAAAAACTAATGTTTTTGTAGATTTATAAAATTTAAAATAAGGTATTGTATAATTTTATATATTCTTTGTTATAAGATAAATTATTTTTATAAAAAAATATTAGAGAAAATCAACCCGCCTGAGAATTCATATAGGTATGAGCCGAATCGATTTTTCTAGTATTTTTCCATTAAAATAATATATCATATAGATAAGGTACCTATTCTTTATAGGTATAAAATATTTTTCAACAAATTTCTTTTACACATCTCTGTTCATTAATTCCGTTACTTACAATCTATTATATATAAAATATCCGGAAATATCTTGGACAACAAAATTAAAGAAAATGTATATATAATACTTCCTTTTGCTGTTTTATGTAAAACAATTTAAATAAAACAACTTATGTAGGATTTTTTACTTCTGTAGAATTCTGACGTTTCGACTCCCTTAAAGGCCGTAATCACAGGATGACAGAGACCTCAGTCATACGCCTTACGCCTTTCTGCAAAGGAGTCGAAACGTCAGAATTAAATATAATTTATGCGCAAAAACTCTAAATTAGTTGTTTTATTTAGCTGTTGGCGTTAGGTTTTTAAATTCAACTGTAATTCATTTACAGAGATCGGAGTAAAAAGATTGATTTTATCAAGCGTAAGGTTAATATGGACAGGCCTTCTTTCTTTCAGATTGTCAATATTATTATATGCAGCAATGTGTGTAAGAAGTAATTGAGTTTTTGAGCTACCATTAAAATATTACTCTTGTAATAATAAAAGCTGTTGGATAAACTACAAATTTATCTTTCAGAAATTGGCAATATTAATAAAACTTACATATAATTCCATCATTACTACATTTATTATGAGAAAATAATCCATTTTATATGATATTAATAAAAACACAAAAATTCCAGTTTTACCACCATGAACTAGAGAGAGAAAAAGATACAAATCATAGACAAGATCAACCTCTTGACCACAGATTATGCAACTGTGTTGCCACTAGTATATATTACACATAAGATATTTTTACTACTATTCTCACAGGCAGATAAACTTGCTGGTAACAGTAACCTTTAACTGTTAGATGTTGTTAAATGGCAGATAGCTATCTGAAACTTTTTCTGGAACCTGTTGAAACTGATCTAAAGTATTTTTTTTTGTTGGAAGTTTTTTCTCGTGAGAAACGTGTTTTTCCGCAATAAAAATAAGTAAAAACCTTTAAACACTGCCAATCAATCGGATGAATATTATTTAAACACATAGGGAACCAACAAAATAGATAAATGAAATTCAATTTACTATCGTTTTCTTCTAATTTCAAATGCAACATTAAATCACTGTTTCTTTTATAATAATTACATTTATTTTATAAATGCCGGAATTTCCGGAAAGGCATGTCCATGTTATGTCATAATCTACTTACTCTCACACTTGACTATTAATCTTTAGAAATTAGGCACAGTACCCATTTATAGAGAACTGATTTTGTATATAGAAATAAATCCATAAATCACATTATCACATCTAATGTATAATTTAAATATTTTTTAGAATATTTAAAATATTTTGAATTCGGTAAAAAACTTGGGGATAAACGATATACAATTTATTAATTAAAACTCAAACCATAAAACAAACGGGTACAACGCCATCTATTGTGTTAATTTAAACGACCCGAATAATTGCCCTCCGTCTCAATAAGAAGTGATTTATATATATATTTTGATTTACGACAACAATGTTTTGTAATTTATTGGTCTTTATTAAACTTTTAGAATTATTACGCACAATTCATGTTCGCGAAAAAGACTTTTGTTTTGATAAATTTATTTTCAGTTGTAATAAAAGTGAATTGGATTTGATACTTTCTTTTATTTGCTTTGCGGTATTTAAAACTTAAATGTTGGTGTTTAGAAAACAGGAAAAATGATTGCAAACAACTTTCTTGATTCATTGAAATGATAAACAGAGAAATACAATACATATGCCTTCTTATATAAATTTAACAGAAGCCATACAGAAAAAATACAGATAATATTACCAGACTATCCCTTGAGTATGAATTAATAATAATTTAATAATTTTAAACATCGTTTTACATGACTTGTATGCACTTAGCAACATCCAACTTATATGACCAATTACATCATTATTTTCTTTTTTTAATTTATTATATATAAAACAATTCACACGTGGTAGAAGTGAAACCTTCAAAAATAATACGTACACGTTTACAAAATACCACGGTTGTTGTGATGCATTCTCTCAAGCTTTGTACGCATGAGCACACAAACACGTATTAACACACGTAAATAATGCTTCCTCTCTCGTTTTCTCCTACGTTTAATCTTATGAATTCATGCGTCTGTCTCTTTTTACTGTCGCATTTTCGTTTCATCGACTGTCAAATCACAACGATGCTAAAGAATTTTTCACTTCAAAAATCTACATACCTATTTATTAACAATGTCAGTAAATGAAATAAACGATTTTAACAATACTACAAAAAAAAACTAAAAACATCAATAATGAAAAGAAGAAATCAGGAATCAGTAAATCAGTTAAATTAATGTCAACTTGTATAAACTAACTAACCCAAGGCTTAGATTATTGCCACCAACACATTCTTTGTGCTCTGTCCACTATTAATGATTTAATTATAATAAACAGGCTTTCTTTATTAATAGTAAAAATAAATCCTTATTAAAATGAAATGAAAACTTTATACAAATGCACTTAAAAATGAGTTGTTTTAAATCATCCAACATTTATACCTATCACCCATTCAGGACGTCTTTTAACTGTCAAAAAGAATGGGCGCAGGAAACTTTAACAGAAGCTTAAACGACATCTACACATATAAATAAAATTGGAGTGTCTGTTTTTAATATTGAAATAACCGTTTTTTACTACAAACATATGAATATTTATACGGTACATACACCAAAATAATTTTTTTTACAATTTTTGTCTGTCTGTTTGTTCCGGCTAATCTCTGAAATGGCTGGACCGATTTTGACGGGACTTTTATTGGCAGGTAGCTGATGTAATAAGGAATAACTTAGGCTACTTTAATTTGCCGATTTTTAATAAAAAAATATATTGCAAAAATAACTGAGCCACGGCAACGTGTTGCCGGGTCAGCTAGTTTACAATATAATACGTCGTCACCATACCTAATCCACAAAATGATTCTTTTATTACAATAATAGTAGTATTATGATATCAATATTTCGTTGATTACAACAAAGTCAACAAATATCTGTTTTAAGTAAGTATCCCGGAACATTGCAATAACATACAGGGAAGAAACGACTTTAAGAAAGAAACAATATGTATGTTTACTATAAGTCAATAATACTGAAGGTTAAAGCAGACCCATCTCCCAAGGCAGCACCCGTTCACGAGCATGACGCATTACGAAATGTAGTTAGTTTTTTTTTCAGTTTCTTTTGTAGTCAATTATAAATTTTAGGTGCTATACAGAAAAAGCTACTTCCTTTCAACGCGGTTTTGGTATTATAACGCGTTTAAATGCAATAAATTATAAATATGGAGTCTATGGCAGTATTAATAAGGTATATTGTGGTACGTTAAATCATCAAAATGAGAGCTTGCAGCTGACGGGAACAACAAAAGCCAGTGTTTGTCAAATGGTGGATTGTTTGAAAACAATTAGTTTGTTCTGTGCGTTCGTCGAACGATCCTCGGCTGCTAGTTTATAAAACAAACGCACCCGTCTCATTTACTATAAACATCAAGGTTGGTGGCACCAGTATTTAAAAAACCAGCGAATTTATCATTAACCTGAATAATTCTGTAGGTATTAACGATTGAATGTGACTTGACATTTATGTTTTTATTTTTTATACGAAATTTTGATATTTTTAATAATAATCTGAAAAGCTATGAAAATATACGGAAGGTGGCTAGCTTATCCGTTTTTTATAGGATACATTTCGGAGAGTGTGCACGGCCTTGTTCCACCGTTTCCCATTTTTTTCATCAAACAACCAATCTTACAAATAGGCGCCACCATATATATTGATATACCAAAGAGTCGCACTAAGCGTATTTCGATTTTCATGGGTGGCTGTCATGGGTATTTATATGTATTTATATAAATATATAATATCCAAGTATCGTATAAGTATGTCTATGCGTTACCCTAGTTATCCATAACACAAGCCTTACAGTGTTTACTTTGGGCTAGGCCGATTGGTGTGATGTAAGAAATATTATTATTATTTAAGGCCTATAGGTTATGGATATAATCTACATTCTTTGATTATAAACATGTCTAGATAGAGAGTTCGAGCGTCTAAACGCCAAAAAAATTATCAGCCAACAGTTGGCTCATAAGCTCGTCCCACCCGCTCAGTGGCGACACGGCCATTGTGTGGTAAGCACGTCACTTGTGACAGTAAAAAATGACGATTTGCGCCCTAAAAGAGTGCAGGAATTACAAACGACGATTGAAAAAAATTAAAAAAGTTTCCTACCATCGGTGAGTAAACTTTAAATGAACATTTTGTTAAAGATACAATTAAATTACTAAAGTGTTATTTTGTCTTAGGATGCAATGACATGTTTACAGTGTTGCCTGTTTTTTGAATTGAAATTTCCAATGAGAGTGTTAGTTAATTTCAAAAATGTTTTATTATAATCCACGGTTTAACGAATTTGGATATAATTACAAAGATAATTAGAAAGAAAGAAATAAAATTAGTATGTTAAAATAATTGTGACAGCTTTGAGTGGTGAAGCCGATGTCAATTAAACTTTATATTGTACTCATATTTTTTACAGAATACCTAACGATCCTATTTTAAGAAGTAGGTGGATAGATATAATAAGAAAAAGCCGCGAAGAGGATGTTTGGTAACCAGCTAAAACCAGCTGAGAGATGAAGATGGACTTATTTACGCCTCTCATGATGTATATTCTGTATGTTAGACTGCAGAAAATGTTATTTGGAAGTTTATCAATCAAGATTTCATAATGACGCCAAATAATTATGCAAAAATAGTGTCCACAATAATGAAACAATTTGTTGTAGATGCAAATTATTTTGAAGTAAAAACTGATCATATTTGCGGTCTTCTGCATCAAGTTCATTTGATAAGTGGAAAAATATTTGGCTTAAAGATACTATTATAAGATAAAATTACATAATATCAACAGGAATGTAACATCTAAACGAAAACTGAAAATACGAATAAAACGCATTTTACATGTATAATTTGTTACCTAGAAACAAAGTAAAAATAAATAACAACAAAATTATCATTTTATTTCATTATATGTAGAAAAATATCATAAATAAATGAATTAAAATACTTATAGATCCCAAATAATTGGCCTTTTTTTTCTACCTACTTTTATGGGAAATATTTAGGGAGCTGGTATCACTCAGCGCGCCTGCAGTGACGTTTGACGCTTGTAGAACAATAGTTGTTACGTGTACTTGTGTGCGTGACATGCACACAAGTATCTAAAATCTGGCCTGTTGGTTTTGTGATAATTGCAGCGCACCACTCTATCTAGACATGTTTATAATCAAAGTCTACATTAAACCCCTTCAATACACAAAAAACTGAAATAGTCACAATATTAAAAGATACTGTGGATTACGAAAAGCTATATAGATTCTCACGTAATTTTGTAATTATAATCCTACTAAGTTTGTTACAGTAGCGCACTGTATTTATTTAGAACCTGCAGACCTTGGATATAATTAGAAATAAACCTGCTCTCATTCAAGTATCCTCACCTCACCCTTTCTCCTCACCCCCAACCTCTGGGCAGTCTCCAAAATCGATTTCAGTCGGCAAGTGCCCGTCGACAGATATACACGTCTTATCATCTATATTAAATGAAAACTATATTTGCTTTCAAGATATCGTGGAAGATTTTTGTTATCCAAAATACAGACCACTGTGTACAAGAGATATTGTTACCCTGAGTGTGTGATAATTTATAATAAGTTGCCTTAAAATTCTCTAACCTAACTTACTTCCTAATAAAAATAAATATTACTCATAATTTCCTACATTCACATCAATTAGCCTAGCCCAAAGTAAGCCTTCAAAGGCTTGTGTTATGGATACTAGGGTAACGGATAGACATACATATATGATACTTAATATGTAATATTATTATATTATAGAAATACTAGCTGACTCGGGCATTATTATAAATTAAAATTAAAAATAATTTGGAACAAATCCAGCAACTTGAAAAAAAATATAATTAAAATCGGTTGGAGATTTTCGGAGTAAGTATATCGCGGTCAAACACTGTGACAAGGAATTTTTATATATAAAGATATTTGTTATAATAAAATCTTTCTTTTCAGTTTAAGAAAATATTAATATTGAAATGAATATAATGTAATTGAACCTTATTGATATTTTATTTTATTAATATGGTGTATTTATTTGATAATGTTGAATTAATGAAATGGACCTTTAATTATTAACTTATTATTCTTATAATGTTTGACATTCACATGCCCTGCGTTGGCAAAATAGAAGAACTATTTTTATATCTGCCATCTTAAACCTTACTCTATTTTTAGTGAATAAATATTATTTCCTACAGGTGCGTTTTAGATAATTGTCTGATCTAATAGGATCCCGAATTTCACGGGATTACCCGTTTTTTCGGCTACTTTATAAGAATCCTGAATTAGCTAAATTTAATACCTACGAGTTGACCAAAGTTTACATATTTTTATTAATTAGCTGAACAAAACGGTGAATTTCTTAAAACATTACAATTAACAATAAATATGAATTAAAAAGTTAAGAATTTGTCATCTAACATGGCTTTTCTTAATGTGTCCCGTAAAAAGACTGATACCCTTTTTTTGATGTTGGTAAACCTTTTATCACGCAGTGGCTGTTGGCAATCCTAGGCATCAGGGATATAATATAATATAATACCTATAATATACAATGTGTTCCGTCACCAGTGTCGGAGCCTTTAATGATGTGAAATGTGGCATTCTTTATCGACAAATTGCCCCTCAAATTTGGGTTTTCTCAAAAAACCAATAATTAAAAAATACACTTAAAAGAATCTATTTGTTTTTCTTTAATTATTTTCTTCTATTTTTTATTCCATGACAATTGAAACATGGTGGCTGTGTAACTGTAGTCTACATGTTTAGCAATCAAATGACACCTTTTTAATGTTGATAGGACATTTACATGAGTAGTGGTGGTCGAATTAGTATGAGAGCCCAGGTCTTGGTTACCAAGAAAACAAAATGGCGGCCGTAAGAGAAATACAAAATTTGAGGGGCAATTTGTCGATAAAAATGCCATATTTCACACCATTAAAGGCTCCGACACTGGTGACGGGACACATTGAATAAATGAAGGTAGCTCACTGCTAAATATTAGCAATATTGCTACTGTTGTTTGACTAGGAGCTTTGTCAATGAAACAGATAAAAGTGCAGTGAGGCTTTCGTTCTTGTGACTATCATCGTCGAAAATATTATTATGAATAATCGCACAAACTCGGCCTCTCGGACCGACGATCTGGTGAAGGTCGCGGGAAGCACCTAGATGCAGGCGGCGCTGGACAGGTCATTGTAGAAATCCTTGGGTCCAGCATTGGACGTCATTTGACTGAGACGAAGCACACAAAAGTATTCTATTCCTTTTTTACCCGACTGCGCCAGAAGGAGGGTTAGGTTTTCATGAGCATGTATATATGTTATAGTTGGAACAAATATATGTTATATATGTATAATTGTTTGGCACGCTCTGCAGCCTGAACGGCTCGTTGGATTTTAGCTTGAGAGGTCGTTAAGATCGCATTTACTGTGAGAGTGACCTGGGTATATCAAAATTTAAAAAAAACTAAAGAATATAAGATAACAAAAATAGAGCTTCGCTCCCACTGCTCCAATAAATTTACGAATTATTAACAAGGTAACAATATTATTTTGGTATTTGAATGCTAGATTTTAATAACTTAGGAAATTATTACAAGATTTTTTTCAAATCGAACCTACATCCCCAAACTGCCGGGCAAGTACTCTTCCAAGTATTTCTTAAGCCGATATCAGCGCTATCTCGTCATGTTTAAGTGTTGGAACTACTTCTACCTACAATATTAAATTTTTTTTTTAAATATCCAAGAATCGATAAGGAAGAAATAGCTAAACCATTTTTATATTTGTTGTTACGGATTTTTTATTTTATATTTATTTACTCTTGACGTTTCGACTCCATTACAGGAGCCGTGATAACAGAATTCAAATTTGTTATGTGCACGGAGGTGTAAGTACTTACAGTTTTTTAATAATAGTATGATTACAAGAAACCATTCTTTTTAATCTCAAAATTTATCTATGTTTTATTTCTTCTTTATTCTTCCGTCCACTTAAATAAAACAACTAATTTACGGTATTTTGCGTACAATTAATATTTTATCCTGATGTTTCGATTCCTTTACACGAGCAGTGATCACAGAATGACCAAGGCAATTGTCATCATATATGTTCCACTACCTTAACAATATTATAATCGGGCACAAAAAAATAAGTCGTTTTATTTAAATCATCTATATTTTAATTGCATTTAATTAACATCTTTGTTGCTAATATGACCTGAGATCTACAAAATGATCTTTTTTTGTGAATAGGTAATAAAAAACATGGTTTATATGTAAATGTTATCTTTATTTAAGATTATGTGAAAAACTTGAGTTTAAATGACGCTTCACTTGGTTGCGTTTCGTAATCCTTGTTATTCATGGAAATTAAATGAAATAGTCTTATTCTTATATACAATTCCCTTAAATACGATTCAGGGAAGCATGAACATGGTGACTCAAACTTGAGGCTATTTGTCTTTTCTCTGATTCGATGCAAGAGTTGCCGTGCTTGGCTTTCTACCATGAGATCAGTCTTAAAGAATTTTTGAAGTATTGCTTCGAAATTTTGGAGGAAAATAACCAGAGAATCCCGAGGGATCCTGGGCAACTTCACAGGACAAATCTCCTTATACTCCAAGTATATACTGTAATCGTCTATATTCGTTTCGTCAAAGGTTAAATATCTCAGGGTGTCGTCGCACCCTTTATGGCATTCGTTAATCTTTTCAAGAACAAATCCACAAACATATAAGAACTGAAATTTTTCGGGCAAATTAATACTTTTGTAATCAACATTTACAGAGACCGATCCGTTTTCAAACTTTTTTAGACAATCTTTCAAATTTAGTTCATTCTGGATCAAATGAGCAATAGACTTGATAAAGTTTTTCGCGATCTGTTTATTTTTATACGGTTTCATAATTTCATTACTGAATTTTTTCTTGTAAGCTCGAATCAGATTTAAACAGGTGTACTGTCTCATGTCGCTCTTCCTTTTTAGTTTTATAATCATTTTGTTTAAAACATCCATGCTTAAAAACTTCGTTGTTACTGTTGAATGTAATTCGCTATTTTTTATCTCTGCAAATAACAGTAAAATGGATTTGAGAGTGATGAGAAATTTCCCGAATAGTGGCAATTTAGATGTCACGTCGTTGCAGATTTCCAGTTCATAGAAAATCTGAATAGCTTCATGTATCACATGTAATTTTTCCTTTTCGTCGTTGTCACTTCCTACGTAGGATTGCAAAAAGTCATTCAATTTACTCATCACAGTTACGAATTTAACCGTGCCTAGAGCGGCTTCGTCTATTTGTCCAAAATCCATATACGCTAACAATCCTGAAGCAACTTCCTCGCTTAGGAGATCTTTCGTGAGATGTTTTGCCTGTGTTTTCTTCGGTATCATATGATCGTCTGTCAGTTTAGGAACAAGTTTATACTGCCGTTTACTATCGATTTTATAGAGTTTCAATATATGTTCCCAATTAGTCTCTAATCCTAGAAATCTTAACGGATATTTCATCAATATCCTTCCTATTTGATGCATCAAATAATCGGGATTGGACATAAAGAATATTTTTCTATCATTGTGAATGAAGTAAGGATTTAAAAAACTTATGTTCGTAGTAATTAATATGTCCGGTTTTAAATTTGAAATGCAGACCAAAACGCGAAGACCCATTACAAATAAACGTGATAACACAATATTAAACCAAGGAGCAACGTCCTCGTGATCTCGTTCATAGAGCAGCGCAACGTCTACTGGTAAATGCCAATCTTTGTAAATGCCACGCACCATGACTACTATGGCATACTTAGCCAACTGCATAGTCTGTTTTCCATCTATGTCATGAAAGCCGAACAACTTGTCCTGTTTTTTATTGTAATAAAGATATGGCTTAATAGGCACACGGCGTACTAGAATTGAACAAATTTTCTCGTCATTTTGCATGCATGAAACCTTCACTTTGAGGACCTCATACGACATTTCTTGGTCCTTTGTAAAATGACGTGCATAAAAATTATCAATGTTGTTTTTCTTTTGGGCACCTAAGGCATCTTTGAGGAGCTCAGGACCTAGTGGATTGCTGTGATAAATTTTCAAGTAAAGAGAAAGATTCTTGCGTTCATATAATTTTCGCATGATTTGAACATTTAATTCAGCCTGCTCTTTGATTTGTTGCCCTATATCAACAGGCAAGAACTTGTTACAAAGATATTTAAATCTGAATAAAGTACAATATTTCTGTTTACAAATACGCTTATGTATTAGCTTTTTTGAGTTGCCTACTCTATCAGTTTTAATCTTTTTAATTACATTCTTCCTTGTTTCTTTCTGTCTGGTGGAACCGTGACCTTGTTTAGATCCTCGTTCTTCTGACGACGACTGACATTGATAATTGAATATGCGTTTTCTATCGCTCATGAAATCAGATTCCCCATGGAACAGATGGAGAGTTGGTACAGCATCATGACGGAGCTTTTTTTTAGATGATAAGGGATTTTCTATGAGGTAATGTTTCTCGAAATGCTTCTCACAGATGAAATAGTGACCACGGGTGTTAGCTTTAACATCATCTCTATTTATTATCTGTGCCCACTTCAAGAACCTAGAAGAAAAGCAGGATTATATATCTGTGTGTTTGTAATGATATGTTTGACGTTCTATATTTCATACACATTTAAATATTGGAAGCTCGATGAAATGGGTGACGTGTTAAGCCTGCGATTGCGGAGGTCAAGCGACTTTCACAAGGGTGAGTTGTCGGATGGGTGTGAAAAAAAATCTTCGGTAGATAAGTTAGGCGGTAGTTCTAGTTTCTGCTTCCCGTTGCAAACAAGGCTGGCGTAGTGATATCGTCCATGGAGATAACCCCACAGACGATTATATCCTTATGTAAATATGTACATATAGGACGCGTTTAATGTATACACGATTAAAATATAATTACCATAAAAAATTAAACTGCGTTATCAGTATCGACTACTGATACTATAGACCTAGGTTTAAGCGCAAAAAAAAACATGAACTAATTTATCCTTAAAAAACTTAAAAAATGGTCTATCTCAAATATTTACTACGACTTTACTATCTTATTGAATACGTAACTTACATATAGGTATGTATCGGTGCGCAATGACCCAATCCTGGCGCGTGCAAACATAAAACCCCCGCCGCCGCGCCCTTCCCCGCTGCGCCCCTCCCCCGCTGCTCCCTTCCCCCGCACTAGGGGTGTCCGTTTTGGAAAAACATCGATGTTTTTCTCGATTCGATAAATCAGAACTGTACATCGATGTCTTTCGATGTATCAGGTGTAAACAGCGATATTTTGTACGCATCGAGTACTTTTTTAGGGTTCCATACCCAAAGGGTATAACTACTTGTCAAGCCACGGTAGTAATTGCCAGTCAACATCCCTCATCAGTCCTGGTAGCAATTGCTACCATATTCAAATTACCGTGTGGCTTTAAATTACGATTTATTTTTGAGTTTTTATTTATCGTGAATAGGAAAGCGCTTGACCGCCATCACGCCTGATGGTAAGTGACGATGCGATCTAGGATGTAACGCGCTTGCCTAGAAGAAACCTATTCACTAGTGACTTGAAGATCCTAAATTGTATTTATCAGGCAAAGAGTTCCACTCTTTAGCGGTACGTATTACAAAATTGGAACCAAAAATCTTAGTGCGACTCTTTGGTATATCAAACAAATAAAGCCAATTCGTAAGTCTGGTTGTCCGATGACAAAATGGGGACGGCGGAACAAGGCTGTGCAATTCTGCTGCACACCCTCGGAAATGTATCCTATAAAAAACGGATAGGCTAGCTAACTTCCGTCAATGTTCAAGGCCCTTCAGCTTATTATTAAAAAGTTCTTTATTGCCGATGAGTTTCTTCGCCTTCGACTCCAGCGTCTGGAGTTGATATTGGACGGAACCGTCCTAAAGATACACAGATCTTAATATTCTGTGGTGGATTCTGTATTAATCAGCTTTATGGTAGTATTTTTTGATTGGTCCTGGCTTAATTATTAAGCGAGAAATAGGCATTTTTATCATCGTTTTCATAATTCGCACTGTACTGGGACTGTTGAGAGGGGTAAGGCGCGGTAACGGACTGACAAGTGGAAAAATGGAACCCTATTACTAAGATTTCGCTGTCCGATTGTCACCAGCCTGTATCTCATGCCAGTACACTATTGAATCATCAACTTTTCTTTTTTAATTAAACAAATAGGGACAAAAATATTAGGCAGAATTTTAGTGGTTAAACTTGAGTTTTTATGAAATTCATTGGTAAGATAAAAAATACGTGTGTAAACAACAACTACGCCTCCAAGCCCTCAGATGGGATTTGAATTTATATCTTATAGAAATATTGCATTGTGAATGCAAAAAATTAAATTAAAAACATAATTATAGCTGGTTCCATCTTAATCGATTGTTAAATATTTGTAAAAAATATTCCTTTCGATGTTGAAGGTAGTTAGCATTCAACATTGGTGGAACGATACTAGCTCATAGTAGAAGTTGGAATACGTTTGTAAAATTCGACACGTTTGCCAGCGTCTCGGTAGCTCAGCGGTCAGAGCAGTCACCCGGATAGCGAAAGGTCGTGGGTTCGTATCCCATCTGAGGGCTCAGAGGCGTAGTTGTTTTTTACACACGTATTTTATATCTTATAGAAATATTGCATTGTGAATGCAAAAAACATCGAGTATATCGAAAGCATTTCAAAACATTGGATCGATTCGATGCATCGCATTGTAAACATCGATGTTTTCAATGCATCGATGTATATCGAATATCCCTAACCCGCACCACTCTGCACGTGTATAATCCCGGCATTTTGAAATCACGTGACATGCGCAGTAGTAAATAATGTACCTAAACTTGCTACTGCGCATGTCACGTGATTTGATGACGTAAATGCCGGGAACATAACCATTTCTTTGACCTTGACCTAATTACTTAGTTACCACTCGTCAGTCGGCCTGTGCGCATACGCTTTTGTGATCGATCAGTTACACTCGTTAAGTACATAATAAAATCATGGCTTATCAGTTTACATCTCGTGAATATGTCATGATGGTTCGTGCTTATTTTTTGAGCGGTGAAAACGTGTCGGCGGCTTTACGGATGTACCGAGAGCTGTACCCGAATGCTCGACAGCCAAACTACAGTACAGTGTTAAGTGCTTATCAACGGCTCCTAGACCATGGCTCATTTTACGTGCCATCGCACGCGCAAGGAAGAGGGAGACCACCGATCTCTCAGAACTTGTATGACGACGTGGTGACGTACTTTGAGGAAGATCCACGAAGAAGCACCCATGATGCTGCTCGACGATTTGGTATTAATCAATATTCGGCTTGGAAGATAATAAACTCGGCTGGTATGCATCCGTACCATTATCGTAAAGTTCAAGAACTTACGACCGTTGACCGAGAGCCGAGGATTACTTTTTGTCGTTGGGTAATAAGTAATCCAAACGCCAACGTGCTTTTCTCCGACGAGTGCCTTTTCACCAGAATAGGATTGTTTAACCATCATAATGAACATTGGTGGTCATACAGGAATCCTATGCTCACGCGAGAGCATTCGTTTCAACATAGGTTTAGTGTAAACGTTTGGGCCGGCATATTGAACGATGAAATCATCGGTCCATATTTTATTGAGAGCCGACTCACGGGCGAAACCTATTTAAATCTACTCCGCACGATGGTTTCGACTATGTTGGATGACATTCCACTGGCGAACTTGAGAGGGTTGTGGTTTCAACAAGACGGTGCACCTCCACATTACCATCGTGCTGTGAGAGAGTACCTCACCGAAGAGTTCGGTGACCGATGGATCGGCCGCGGCGGCCCGGTGCCGTGGCCCGCGCGCTCACCAGTCCTTACACCTTTAGACTTTTTCCTATGGAGTGAAATAAAGCGTAGAGTGTATGTAAGTGAACCTGACACTATTGAAGTGCTAAAACAGCGAATAATAGACGCTTTTAATGAAGTGAAAATGCAAAGAAACGTATTAATTTCTTTAAAAGGAAATTTGTTAAAACGGGCTAGTGTGTGTGTTGAAAATAGAGGAGGACACTTTGAACAATTAATGAAATATTTGTAAGACAGTGACTTTAATGTGAACAGGTAATGTACATAACAATAATCTTTTTACATATGCTAATTCTAACTATGTTAATACGCCAAAATTACTCGTGAATAATTTAATGACCTATTTGCATTTTGGTTAAAAAAAAATTGTATGTTATTTTGTTAACTTAATACCTATCTAAACGTAATTTTGTCGGTTCTACGCCCAATAAAGTATGAAAGATAAGTTTGATTTATTAATTGAGTATTTACCTATCGGTGCTTTTTGGTTCTTGAGCGGGAGTGGGGCGGCTTGCTAGCATATATTCTACCTTATTGCCATGTACAGTAAGTTCATTTTCACTTGAGATGGTGTGATACGTTTTCATTGACGGAAGTTCATTGAATACAATGTTTTGTGTCTGTAAATTTGGCGATATTTTCCGCAATTTTAAAAACTGAATAACTTTACTATTATTACTAAAAAAATAAAATTCTTCGCATATTTATAATATTGATGCTTTCTTAAATTTGGCATTCCATTTTTTATGGTAATTATATTTTAATCGTGTATATGACATTTTTACTTATAATAACAATATTTTCCACAATCCCAGCAATTAGCCTCTCCCAAAGTAAGCACCTTAAAGCATGTATTATGGATACAAGGGTAACGGATAGACATATTCATACGATACATAGATATGCAATATTCATAGAAATATATATAAATATCCATGACAGAGGTACAGATGCTCTTATAATTCATACAAACATCTGGTTCAGAATAATGTGTGTGATGTTAACTAATATTAATTGATTGAAATATTTTTTATAAAGGTTCAAAGAAAATCTAAAAGCCGCACAGGCTATTTATAGATATGAAAATTGCAAAATACTCATTTAATGAAACAAAAATCTATTAAAATATTTAAAAAAATCATGTATTAAACAATACCACATATCAAAGCGATAATTTAAAGTAACACTTTTTTAATATAGAAATAATTACATATGAAAAATTCTATCTTGGTTATTACCATATTTTAGCTATTCCTGTAGGGGTATGGGAGTTAAACCATCTTAGGAAAAAAGATCTGGTCGAGATTTTGGGTTCCAAACACTACTGTTACAGCCAGGATCAGCAGCCCGATCACACCGTAAAACCATGTCACACTCATGGTTTGGCAGTATTTGAAATACTTGTAATTAAAATACAAATACATATTTGGCCGTTTATTGCTTGTAGCGATCTTACCTACTACGCCAAGCCCAGCTTAAATTAGGACTAAAAAGTTGTTGCGGATTGTCCGGACCTAATCTAATGTAATTTGTATTTCAAATACCTGACGCCGAAGTATTTTGTTATTAGTATTTTAAATACTGATGGGTGCGTTCTGAAGAAAATAGCGGTCCATAGCTTTCTTGTGACAGTACATTTAAAAATTTAGTGTTCATTAAAGGAAACTCTGGTTTTATTAATCTTCCTTTACTTTGCTTTTGAAGTGAAAACTTTATTATCATCTTTGTGATTTGAAAGTCGATGAAACGGAAAAGCGACAGTAAAAAGAGATAGACACAATCAATTCATAAGATTTAAGGTAAGAGAAAATGAGAGAGGAAGCATTATGTACGTACATGTGTTAATACGAGTTTGTGTGCGCATGCGTAGTACAAAGCTTGAGAGAATGCATCACAACAACCGTGGTATTTTGTATACGTGTACGTATTATTTTTGAAGGTTTCACTTCTACCACGTGTGGATCGCAAACATGCTTTTTTAATTATTAATAGTATTTTCTTATATGTATTTCAAATAAAAATAGCTAAATTACTGTTTTTTTGTAAATCAATTAAAGCAAAGCATGTATTTTGCCCAGCCCTGGGCGATGCGTGTAATTCTCATATCTAATAAAAAATATCTGATCTTTATCTTTTTGTCTTTATTTTTTTAACGAATTCATAATGCCATATTTGCACATATATCAAATACGCCTGTAAAAATAATCACACCTCCGATCCTACCTAAGGGGCTCGAAAATGTGGTTGTTTTTTATACGCGTATGTCATTTATTTTAACTTTTATTATTACTAGCGGCACGACCTGGCTTCGCACGGGTGGACAAAATTCTTTAATTATTTTCTATTATAAATATTTTTCCGTTAGCGCCATCTAGCGTCCGGCAGACGAACTACTTGCGGTTAACGCGTTGCTATGGTAACGTTATTGATACAATGGAAAAAAGAGCGGACAGACAAACACACATTTTGTTTTATTGCTACATTATGAAATAAAAAAAAATAAAAAAAAAATTAACGACTCAAAACAGGCGGGACTGGAGCCCACATCCCGTCGTTCGTGGAATAATGAATTTTGACCATCCCATGCGAAAGTTGCAGTTAAATGCAATTATTTATTTAATTTGCGCCCTTTCTTGTGTAATGCTTTAAGGGAAAATATCAAAGTGAAATAACATTTTTCGATAAGTTAAATCTATTTTAAATTATATATACTTAGATACCTACTCTACATAAAAAAAATTGGAAGAAATCGCCATATAGACATACCTAAGGGACCGAGAAAACAACAGTTGACTGTATGTATTTATTGTATTAAATTTTCAATTTCTCTATAAGATACAAAATACGCCTGTATATTACTAATACATTATTATAACTGATTCCATCTTAATCGAACTTATCGACTCTCGATGTTGAAGGTAGTTAACATTCAACATTGGTGGAACGATACCAGCTCATAGTAGAAGTTAAAATGAAACCATGAAACCAAGTAAACTAAAAAAATTAAAGAAAAAATATTTTTTTTAAAGTTTTATATTATTGACACAAATTGCAACGCTACATGGCAATCTGTGTATATTTTTTAACTAACCCGGTCATTATAATGATATTTAAAGGCAAACTAATTTAAAAATTACTATAAATTGTCAATTCAATCGTATATTCTATAATTAGCAATAGATAATAATTTAAAACAAATTTATTCTTGACAAGGCTTACTAATCTGTGAAAGAATATTTAGACGATAAGACACAAAAATAAATCCCTACTAATAGTATATATATGTGAATGTAAGTTAGTTTGTTTGTCACGCAAAAACTACTAAACCGATCATCATGAACATACATATATTCTTGGAGGTATTAGAATTAACATAGGATATTTTTAATTAAAAAAAAATTAAAAAAGTATGCGGACGAAGCCGCGGGTAAAAGCTAGTGTTATATATTTTTAAGTAAATGAAATATTAGTTCGTATTATGTAAGAAATGATACACATATTGATATCAATAAACAACTAAAAAAAAATAAAGTAAGGAAATTCATACAAAAACAATCATTTCTACTCAATGCAGTAACAAATAATCGACCATAAGTATCTACTTTAGTTGTGTATATACCTTTCAATGGTCTTCGGAAACCTGTAGAAGTCAAGTTCTGAATTGCAAGTTGTGTTACTGCAGCCTAAAGCTGCACAAGAGCATCGCGTCATTTTTCGACGACGACTGCCGATGACGTAGAGAGAACCGACCGCCTGCTCCAACGGACGCGGCGCGACGCACGACTAAAATACGGGCGACCCCTCCCCGCGACAAAGAAACCCCTCCACCCTTCACCCCGCGACTACAGTAGCCGGCAAACAAGTTGAACATCGCGTGAGGTGGTGGGGGAAAGTTTGCGCATGTACACTTACGTGCAAAAATATTGTTTCATTCAAAATCGCTAGGTATTTTTTTATTACTGGCAGTTTTTTGCGGTAGCTCATAACGTTTTAGGTATAGAGAGAAAAGAGATCACGAAATACATCTTAATGGTAAACAAGCAATTAAAATAAGTTGAAATATATATATTTTTTAAATACCTTTCATAGTTAATCGGCAAATTTGTATGGAAAGATATTTTGGCATCATGTTTTTTTTTGTATAATATAAATAACAGCAATTGGTATTCGCAGTGTGGAGAGTATGGTTATGAATAAAAAATGGGTAAGAACATAATATTTTATTAAAAATTTACAAAGTAGGGTGCTACTGAAAGAAAGAAAGAAAACTGCTAAACATTGTCATCAACAGGGAGGATAGATATGCCCTCCATTAGGTTGAAACCAGCCGAAGCCAAGCTGGTGCCAGGGGTGGGTTCGGTTGTTTCATCATCTTCTTCATCATCATCATCGTCGTCGTCGCTGTTTTTGAAATTAGAACAACAATAACAAGTCAACAAAAATAACAAAATCTGCACTTAATCACTGCAAGCGATACATAGGAGACAGCGTGTACATAGGAGACAGCGGGACGTTGACATGGTGCGGGAGGCAAATGTCAACTGACCAACCAATCCTGTCCGTGTTACCATGGTATTGTCCCCGGCAAATAAGTTGAACATGATTTTGAAATCACGTGACATGCGCAGTAGTGAATAATGTACCTAAACTTGCTACTGCGCATGTCACGTGATTTCAAAATCATGTTCACCTTATTTGCCGGAGACTTTAACTAGCGCGCCCCGCCTCCTCGTCCCGCACCACACCACCAAAGAGACCTATTTTTCGCTTCTGCGCATTCAAGGTCGAAGTTCAAGAAGTTTGCCGGCTACTGTACCAGAGACGGAGTTCTATTCTGTGTACGCCGGCGCGGCGCCGCCTCGTACCTAATTCTATTTGACATTACGTCGTATAATCTATATTTACGTACATTGCCGCGAAATGGAATGGCAGCAAAGCAGATGTATCAGTTTTGTATGGCACCTGGGGCTCAACATGTAGTATCAAAATAACCCTTTGAAATAAAAAAATAAAAAAGCTGATTTCAGTACTTTTGTTAATGGTTTCACGTGAGAGAAAGGTCAATTGGCAATTAATAATGACTTTAAATAACGTTAAAAAACGTTAGTATATAACAAAACGAATTTACCTACATTTTTTCAAAGAAAAGTGAACACTGTATTTTGTTAGCGAAATCAAAGACAAATCTTACTTGAATAACAGATTGATGTTTTCAATTTAAAATACATTTAACATTCAGGTGTAGAGTATTCTGTAATTGAATAAGCGCATTTCGGATCGAGAATGATGATCACAGATTAGGTATAGAGATACCGCCACAAACATGACTTTACTCTGTGTACTTAATGGTTTTAATTAGATTTAAGAGAAACTCCCTCCCTGTGTCTGTATTTCCGAGTATGTACTAACCTAACCTAACAAAACCCATCCGTTTTTAAGGCTAGCTAGGATAGCTTGTTCCATCGTAGATCCTCTCTTGGCCCCCGGGCTTAATTGGGATCAAGACACTTTAATAAAAAAGAAAAAAAATATGTACAAATATATCTAGTTACTTATTTATCCGTATAGTTAACGTAATGCATCGCACGGTAAATAATACAGATATTTTAAATTATTCAGTATTTGTGACACCTGTGCGTACTCGCAAATGTTTAGGGGCATAATACTACAAAAAAGTAATTTTGAATATGATAAATCTATAATCTAAGATCACAGTGGTTTGTGTGTTTGTATATCCGCTCTTTTGCCTGCTCTTTTTCCATTGTATCAATAACGTTACCATTGCAACGCGTTAACCGCAAGTAGTTCGTCTACCGGACGCTAGATGGCGCTAACGGAAAAATATTTAATGATAGAAAAAAAATTGTCTACCCGTACGAAGCCGGGACGGGCAGCTAGTTTTAATGAAAAATACAACAAACAAAAAAGTTGATAAGTACATGAGCATTTTCTAAGTTGAAATTAACATTAAAATCTCCATTTAAATTCATTGGTATTTTCTATATTCTTCTATTGACGATCGTTTGGGTTCAACGGTAGCGATCCTGTCTTTCGCATCGACGGTCCTGGGTTCGAATCCCGGAAGGGGCAAATGTTTGTATGATGAATACGAGCATTTGTACCTGAGTCATGGGTGTTTATATACTATATTTATATAAATATTACATATCTATGTATCATATAATCTCTAATTGGTGTGAATGTAAGCAATATTACAATTTATATAATTATAAGATATACGCATGTAATAAACGACCACGCCTCCTCAGGTAGGATTCGAACCCACGACCTTTCGCTATCCGGGCGAGTGCTCTTACCGTTGAGCTGCCGAGACGTTGAATGCTCGGAGGCGTGGTCGTTTTTACATGCGTATTTCATATCTTATAGAAATATGGCATTGTAAATGAAAAAATAAAATTAAAAATATTATTGATAACTTATCTTCAGGTTTACTCATAAACGCTCCTCCAACGGAATCAAGTAATATATAAAAAAACCATTAAAACTATTTATCCAATAATAATAATTAATATTGTATCTTGTACTTTTATCAAAAAGTGGTTTTTTATTTTAAAAACTTCTTTTAAGTTCTTTTATTGAGATTAACTGTCGATTATGTATTCTTCTTATTTCTTTACAATTCTGATCGATTGTGATATAAAATTGTTATAATATTATTATGTAATATAAAATTGTTATTATGGTTAATTTTATATAAATAATTTTAACCACTAAATCTTATTAAAATCACACACACACACCTTGAATATAGTTAGCAGTTCTCACGAAAACTCGAGACAATTAGCGGCCAACTTCATCCTGTCGCTTTTAGGTGTCGATGTGCGCGCGCATCGTATAATATAAATTCACTCTTATCATTTTTCCAAAACGCGTCAAAAGAAGTTTAACTTCAAAATCGATGTGGTAAAGATACGATATTTTGTAGTATTTTTTTATAAAATTCATCATATAAGGTAGTTTAAAGTGAAAACTAGTAAAAAATCATTATTATGAATAATTAAGTAAAAATTAAAAATTTAGTTTTTAAACAGCAAATTAATATTTGTACAATAAAACGCACTTGAAATAAATAATCTTTAAGTCGTGTTTTCCACATATATTGTTTATGTTATTGTTTTCGTTCTCCAGTTTCTTTATACTTTTTTGTGTCAGTTATTACCGGTAATATCTAGAATTAACATCACGAAGGTTGTAACTGAGTCATGGGTGTTTACATATATTCCTATAAATATAACTTTTTTATGTATTATAACACGAACTTCGCAGTGCTTACTTTAGGCTAGGTTAATTCGTGTACATCTAGGTAATATAATAATTATTACTACAGTTTTATAGTACTAACGGTTGCTAATCAGAATGAAAGAACTGCATTCCTATTACGTAGGTCTGTTGTTAACAATTCTCGTTTAAAATTAATGAAATTGTTTCTTCATTGATTAATTCTTTCTTCATTGATTTCTTCATTGACAGTTTCCCAGTGCCTCTGTTAGTAGTGTTGCAGATCGATAGTGGAATATTGATAATTAAACGATAGTCTACGGACAGGCGATAGATAGCAGGACTATCGATCGTAGTATCGATACTATCGATCCTTTGATAATATCGATAGCTTGGAACGTGTTAATACCATTTAAAAATGTAATACTATCGATGCTATCGATAGTAATATTGTTGCTGTTATTTACAAACTATCGACAGTATTGGTATTAGCTGGGTTCTTAGTAACAATTCTATTAATAGTATCGTGACTATCGATTGTTTCAGACTATCGATAGTTTGTAATTTTTTTAGCAACGATAGCATTGTTACTAAGAACATAGATAGTATCGAAACTGTCGATATTTTCTGTAATTTCTTATTTACTAGAGCAAAACTATGTAAATTGTCAATAGTATTGTACACTTTCAATAATTTTGACACGTTTTGAGCTATTTATAGTCTGTTAGCAACGGAAACTGTCAAATCGTTAATCCATAATCACAAAAGTAACAATTTTATTGATTTTAAACGAGAATCGTTACAAACAGAGTTACATAACCCACATACTGGCTTCACTAGCCCACATGACTACTCCGCCACCCATCTGAATAACAGCTTTTATTATAGATGCCTCACTTCTCAGACTGGGCACTACCGCCAACGCTTACTTACCACCCAATACAAAAATAAAATATTTATATAATAATTGTAGTCCAATCAAGTTTTTTTTCTGTATCACGTTTAAAGTCATTTTTTTTAACATGACTAGCCAACCCTGCCACGCGTTGCTGTGACTCAGTAGGTATAATAGATTTAAATAATTTTTACTCATTATTTGATACAATCAAATTAATATTTGTTTATAATGCTGAAAATAGTATAGGCGATTTTAAATTGTATGGACTTCAGAATTAAACTTTCTCTAAAAACTTGAGAATTATAGGTATAGTATCGAGACGGTGAAATAAGGCACAAACCAATATACTCGTTATAAATTAGCCTACAGAGCCATCTAGTAATAAATTATCGAACTAACCCATAAATACACACTACTGTTGTATAATAAACATTTAATTTGCAATAACAAATATTGAGGTCTATAATTAAGATAAAACTATCCTATCTTTTAAGTTAGAACAAATAACAGATAGTTACGAAGTTTAATCAAAATCGGTGCATACATCGTGACACGAGATTTTAGATTATATAATATAAGATATTTTGGGTAATTGGTGGGTTACGTCATGTTATTATTGTATGGCAGTGTAAATAGGGGCTATCAATCAATAAACAATCTTATTGGCTCAATTTTATTGGTAAAACATTTTTAACCCTTTCCGTGCCAGCTACGAAAATACTATTTAAACACTTAAGATATATCTGTAATCCTAATTCCAAACTCTAAATAACCGATCTTTTTTGTATTATTAAGTAAGAAATAATTTTTTGTATAGGATTTTTTTATATAAAAAAATCCACGAGCATACTCGTAGTCGGCACCATGTTACAGTAACGCACTACGAGTATTCTCGTAGCTGGCACGGAAAGGGTAAAAACAGACGAAATTTAACTAAAACGTTTAATACAGCAACACTGCTGCGTTTATTTTGAAATACCAATCATTGTTTGATATTTTTAAATAATACTAGCTGAAGTGAAACCTATCCTTTGTCTTAAATGGGATAAATTCAGTAATCGGTCGAGTAGTTTCGGAGTTCATTGCGGTCAAACACTGTGACACGTATTTTTTATATAATGTCAACTAGATTGACTTGTCCCATGAGTTATTTTCAGGCGGGACTCGAACCTGTAAGACTTACCAAGCTTTGTAAGCACCCGTCAAAATTTCCTGGTATTTTTTTATTTTTATGCTGTTTCATCAACGAAAAACGCATTCCAAAGAAACATTTTTACAAATATATAACATTCTATTTTTTAAAGAATTAACACATACTGCACTTCTAAAATTTCTTTATTTCTTGTAATAAGTATTAACAAACATTGAACAGGAAGTATTAACATAAATTAATTGAAGTTTTAGTTTTTTCTCATCAAAAACAACCGTTGCCAAAAGAACCAAAAAAGATAACTCTACCTTTTTACAGATTAGTCAATAACGAGTTTTGTTCACAGATTAACTAGATTACTTATCCACTTATAACGTTACGTTTCACTGAAATAGTAAACTTTTACCGTAACGATAAAACAAGAATCAATTTTTACATAAATACCAACATTATTCAACTTATTAATTTATATTAACTGACATTTATTTTGTATAAATATTCAGTAATACTTAACATAATTAAGATCAAAAAGGCATTTAATTTATGATTTTATTTAATTATGCCATTTAATTATATGTGAACTGGGTATCCAAACGATGCGAATCTCTCCTGAGAACTACAACTGAGCCAGGTCAATTTTTTTTAATATTTTTCCATTAAAAGAGTTATTATATACAATACCATTGAAATCGCATTGGTTTCGTTAAATATCGATATCGTATCGTTTCGATACGTGTCACGAGTAGAATTAATAACCGAATGCGGCGTAGACGTCACGTCGGTACTGAAGCAGGGTGTGGTGGGAGGGGAGGTCTACTAACCTCGCCCCGCGCATCCATTAGTACCGCCGCGGCCACCAAACCAAGCGGTAGTTTGTTTCCGTGTGATCCTGCGTTTAAAAAAATGCCTACCTGTCAATGCATAGTTGAAAACTGCAATAACACCAATTCTATTCTCCCGAAAGTCTCTTACTTCAAGTTCCCGAAGGACCCTGAAAGGTAATTTATATATTGAAAATAAAACTAAATTTGAATCTACCATCAAAAATAAGTAAAAGCAATGTATCATTAAAATAAGTATAGAAAATAAACAACACAAGAATAATTCCCCTTTTCGACACCCCTAGCTTCCCCCCTTGTCGTTTCGCCACCCTTTCTATAAATAGCCCGACCTCGCTCATTGCCAAGGTCGTGAAAGTCACCGTGACTGGAAAATGGGCTTTGTTCGTTGATAATACGTGTCAATTTTGGAGTAGAACCATTGAAATGCTTAGTAACGATCTTTTCGTGTTAGCAGTGTGTGGATACGTAATATTAAATTTCGAGAGGCAATCTTTAATGTAAGATGAGAATATTATGGAACTTTATAATATTAATTGTTAATATAAGTTACAATTTAGTTGTAGAGTAATTTTTAATAATATTTTATTAGGTATGACTTTTTTATTTTTGTGTGTTTACAAAGTATATTATTTAAGAATTATAATTATAAACTTTATCTACTCTGATACTATAATACAAAGATTCTAAAACTGAAAACAAAATGCTTATGACAAACATTACGTACAGGCCAAAAATAATAAAAAAAAAAAGTTTAATTACGATACAGGTCTTGTATGGACACCTGTATCATAATATAACTTTTTAATCATAACGATACACCTATACAACCTCCAGCTGGACCAAGGAGGTTGAACCTCTACTTTAAAAAGGTTTCAATGAACGAGTCCGCGACGACGCAACACGCATTCACAATCGATGTTTGCACCTTGGCGCCAACATTTGACATTTAAAAAATCTTTTCAATATTTAAACAAAGTTTGGTTTTGTTTGCAACATTGTTTTACGTAATATAGTATGAGAATAGATAAAGTAGTGTATGACACTGTACATAACTTGGTCTTATAACACTCGTGTGATACTATAAAAAAACTCGCCTACGGCTCGTTTTTTTAAAACACACTCATGTTATAAGAACCCTTATTATGCAACAGTATCATAAACTACTATTATGGAACATCAGATACCAGTAGTGAGATATTACAGCAGAAGTTTAAAGTAAATATTTGACGCTTTTGTAAAGGCATAGCAATACTAGTTAATGTGCTTTATTTAACATTAATAATTATTGAATTTATAATAATACTAGCTGACCGGGTCACGCGTTGCTGTGTTATAAATTAAAATGAAACCTATTCTATGTCCTAATTCGCAGCAAATCCAGCAAAATGAATGTCTGTCTAATATTATGAACGGCCGTTTTGGTACAACGGTAGCGATCCTACCTTTTGCGTTAAAGGTCCCGGGTTCGAATCCTGGTAGGGGCATATATATATTATTTGTGTAATATATCATATACATGTATGCAATAGGAGCTCTGCTTAGTTTGCAACTAAATTATTGATGTGAGTTGGTTAGTTTAAAATTTACTTATAAATACGTAAGTGAGTTTGTTTGTATGTTTTTAACGATATCACACTTCAATTATTTAGCAGATCTGATGATTGAAAAAATAACATACCTTTCATAAAAAAGTACTTTTTTTAACAAAAATAACACGAGCATAGAGCAAGAGCTAGTTAAGTTAAGTAATAAAAAAACCATAAGTCATTCGAAATTCCCGCATCAGTATTTCAAACCCATCAAATCATAATTACAGTAAAGGGGTCTTCATTGTCCTATAATGTATGTGTCATTATTACAGCTGAGTTTTATCAATAACAGTTAATGCGTGAACTATAACAGTTAGGCACTTCCACGCCATAAACCGCTTACCGGAAGGAATGGTACATTTATCTTGTTCATGGTGCGTCGGCCATTTTGATTTCCGCCTCATATAAATATATAATCCCATTCCAAGCTAAGTTAATAAGACTTGTTATTAATATTGAAAACAGAGAAATTCGTATTCATTTGGGAATCAAACAACATGTTGCAACAATCTTGCCAATTATTTGTTTATGAGATGGCTGAATAAATAAAGTTCCTTACTCCATAAAACATTGTTGTAATAAAAAAAAAATCCAGTACCTTCATGATTTTCAACGCAAAACTAATTCCATTATTAATATAAATTTTATTTTGTTTAGCATTCACAATGCTATATTTCTATAAGATTAAAAATACGCCAGAACGCAACGCAAAAAATAACACCAACCACATTTGGATTTGTAGGTTCTATCCTACCTTTTACAGACGTATTTTTAATCCAATTCTTTAAGATAAATTGATTTTAATGGAAAAGCAATCCTATGTTTTTGTTTTTAAATTATATTTACAATGCAATCAACACAATCACGTTCGATCCCCAGCAGTGTCAATGTGGAAATGGAACTTTGCTATGCTGGCTGGGGTCAGAGTGTTATTGTACCGTGGTTGTTTCCATAACACAAGTGCTTAACTTGGGTTCAGAACATTGTACGTGATGTTTTCTGATAATATTTTTATATTAATTAAATAAAAAAAAGTATATATAATAACTAAAATGCATTTTTAAAAGGAGTCCCTGTAGGCAAGGTTCTGGCAGCGTTCCCCCCCCCCTTTTTTTAGGTTTTTGGTTTTAGGTTAATTTAAGATAAATTATGTTTTAGTTTAGTTTCATAGTTGTGTGTTTTATGATATAATTAAGGAATATTTAGATTACCGCCATAATGATCTCATTTAATCTTAAGTTTTGTGATCATGGGTCATCCATAAATTAGGTTACACGTTAAAGCAGGGGAGGTATCACCGGAATTGTGTGAAACGGGCGGGGGAGAGGGGTGTCAAAAACTATGTGACGTCTCATGTTAAAATTTAAAATATTATTACAAACCATTGAAATCAGTTCATACTTTTATATACAAACAATGTAAATTATTACAAAGTAAGAAAAAAAACTTATTAATAATTTTGTGTGTTTTCTATACAGGGCGAAAACATGGGGGAAGATTATAAACCGAGAAGATATTGTGAGTCACGATATCACATACTACATATGCGAAAAACATTTCGAAGAGCGTTTTATAGGTGGTAAACTTAGAAAAACGCTACACGCGAATGCAGTGCCAACTTTGCACTTGGCCCCAGAGAAAACTGTACAAGTGGAAACAAGAGAAAACTTAGAAAATGATCTTTTAACGTTCGTATCTCTTTGCGATGACTATTTAATGAGTGACGTCGCACAACACGCCAAAGTTGTGGCCAATTTGAATTTTGAAGCACACGCAAGGAGATTAGATTCAAACAAGTTAGAATATGACATAAGTATATCTGATGAGCTCCCGTATGGTTTTAAAAAGGAAAGGTTATTGGCTATTCTTAAAATGAAAGTTGATTGCTTACGAGAACATGAAAAATTATGTTCAGTGCTTGTTCGCCGCGTACCTGTTAAACCACATCTATTTTATAGCAAAGAACAAGACAAATTATACGGCTTTCACGAATTAAATGAACAGCAAAGTACACAGCTTGCTAAGTATGCTATAATTGTCATGGTACGTGGCATTAACAAAGACTGGCACATGCCTGCTGACATCGCGTTGGTTTCTGAAAAAAACCATCCAGATATTGCTGCTTGGTTTGAGACAATTTTGACAGAACTATTCAACATGGGTCTCAATGTAAAGGTGTGCATCTCCTCCTTAAGTCCTGATTTATTAATATCTTCAGACGTAAGTCTGGTTACTGTCTTCTTACCGTTTTTTATTCACAATAAGAAACGTATATTCTACATGCACAATCCAGATTATTTAACTCTTAAAATAAGAAGTCTATTGATGAATTTTCAATTGAAATTTCAAGGTCTGATGACGAATTGGGAACATGTTTTACAATTGTATGAGAATGATAGCAAAAAAAATAATAAGCTGATACCTGAATTTTCGGTTGCTGCACCAATGGATCAGAAAGAAATTCAGGCTACACTTAGGAAAGGTGTATTGAGTGAAAAAGTTGCTGCTGGACTCTCAGCTTACGTAGACTTCAGGCGTATGGACGAATCTGCCAGAGGCACGGTTAAGTTCATATCAGTGATGAGCAAATTCATAGATTGTATGCGTTCCCTGAATGTAAGCGGAAAAACTAAAAATAAAAATAAAGCAACTTTTGAAACCAATAAAAATCTCCTAGAAAGCGTTTTGTGTCTATTTCATGACTTGAGAGTCTTTAAAAATGGACAAGATGTGACTTCCAATGTGTTACTTATTAGGCAGTTTCTCATTACTCTCCGTTCTATTAATTTTTTAATAGACGAAGTTGCTGAATTACCACTGAAATACCTAAGGATGGATGTTTTGAATAACTTCCTAATGAGAATGAAAAAAAGAAACCGTGGACGACCGTTTACATCAATAGGTTTAATAAAAGCAATGAGGAAGAACTTATTGAACCAAGCAATGAAACCTCTAGTGAGTAGTAAAGTCAGTAAAAAAAATGTTTGTGAAAGTATCACAATAGGATCAGATTACCGAAATATTGTTTTGCCAAAAAAACATCAGTTTATGTATGTGTGCGGGTATGTACTTAAAAACATTTATGAAAAACACAAGTGTGCTGATATGGTTAAATATACTACATTTAATGAACCTGATGAGACCAATTTCAGTATTTATAAAGAATTCAAGGAGATTTGTTCAGAGGAACTGCCCATGATACCTCGGGATTCGCTAATCGTGTTCCTGCAAAAATTTGAAGCCGCACTGCAGATGTTTCTTAAAAGTGACCTTTTCGAAAATAGGGGTACGAGATATCTCTTCGCTCGCATCATGGCCAGAACGAAGTCTATCAGCTTTCAAGCGCCGTGCTCCTGTTTTCCTGAATTTCTCTTACGGGAATTATACATCAGATTGAGGTTATTCCATATAATATCTATGAATAATAAAGATAATAAAGGAAATAATACTAATCCTTTAAACAAACCTACGTTCAAGAATAAATATTTAATTTAAGTATAATTGGTTAGTTTAATAAAAAAATGAATGCGAGTTGTTGTTTTATTTTTATTATTTTGAGAGTTATTTTAATGAGAAGGAGAATATTTTTATAGATAGGAATAGACCAGCTATTCCTCTGTTCTATTGCGTATTTCGGAACGGGCACAATTGATGGCATAGTTTCTCTTATTTATTACTAGCGACCCGCCCCAGCTTCGCACGGATGCAATGCTCTACTATATTATGCATGTATCATTCATATAAACCTTCCTCTTGAATTACTCTATCTATTAAAAAAAAACGCATCAAAATCCGTTGCGTAGTTTTAATGATTTAAGCATACATACTATGTAGTGATATTAGAGAGGATCTCGATACATGCTGGCGAAAGATGGGCGGTCCTAAGCCAGAATTCTTTCCCCATCTATGGCGATGCCCAAATGCCAGGCATCCCTGGCATCAATGGCAGAGTGTGGGTACAACTAAGGTTAGTGGGTAGGCCTCAATTCCTTCATTGGGCACTATGCCGGATGGGGTAATGGAAGAGGGTCCCCACAGAACTGCGCTGCTAGCTGTTCCTGTAATAAAGGTACCTAGATAGCACAGGATTGCGGAGATTAAGCGATTTTCGCAGTGGTTGGTCTTTGTGTGGATGACCAAAACTTTGTTATCTCCCATATCTACAGCAGTCTCAAATTCGTCATTTCATTTCTTTATATTATTGCAATGTTATATGATACTTACGTAAAACAGATTATTGTTGAATTTGTTGTTATCAACGATGTAATGAAACTACTATTATTGTGATAACAGAATAATATTGTTATGTTTGGCGACGACATATTATATTGTAAATGTCGTTACGTCTTTTCAAATGCGTTCAAACTGACGAGATTCTTGCGCCCATTCTTCTTTTCAATTAATACACGTCCTGAATGGGTGGTAGGTAAAAATGTTGGATGATTCAAAACAACTTATTTTAAGTGCATTTGCATAAAGTTATTTCATTTCTACTAACCATGTGAAACAGCTCACTCAGCCTATGGTATTTTCGATAGGAAATCCCTGTTCCGCAGCAGTGGACAAATTTATAGGTTGATGCAATCAAGAACATGTCAATTAACAAAATTACTAATTGTAGTTATTGTGATGTATTAATAAAGTGCAAGCGACGCACGCACGTACGCAAGGCCTACAGCGGTAGAGGGGCATTGCTCGCTCGACCGTCGGCCGGTGCGGACGTGCGTGTGCTGCTTGATAAAACAACTGAATGCCTTCGATTGATGGATACCCTGACAGCAATTGAGGACACCACAGTTACCAATATTCACGTTAATGCTTCACCATCAGTTTAATATTTGCTGAAAAAGAGGCAGTGTAGGATGTGTAGGAACCAATAGCTACGGTTACTTGGCCTACTCATATAGATTAAGAGGTATCAACGTCTGATTTTATAGTGATGACGGCCTCCATCGGCTAGTGAATCGCATACCATTTTTCACGGTAACGCCGAGTTCATTGATTCTATCCCCGGCTGGGTTAATATAATAATAAATAATAAAATTAATTTATTCCAACAACTTATTTTACAAATGGCTTATTGATCTGTTCTCATGGTAGGTCGCCCTCTGTTATGAAAGGCAGGCTCCTCAGTTTTCATTGGTATTAAGTTGTGTAGAACAGACGTGCATGCAATAATCGTGCGCGCTCGTGTGTGTGGGTGTGTGTATGCGTGCGTGTCTTGATTCCGTATGTGTGCTTGATGGTTTGAGTTTATTACACAATACACACAATAGGTGTATTATGTGTATCACATTTAATAGCGTTTTGAAGCGAAGCGTCACGCGGCACTTCTATCCGTGCTAAACGTCAGATTATACCGTTACACGAGAGCGCCAGATTTAGTTCCGTTACCAATCAGCTGTCTCCCCATCTCAGTGTGCGCCTTCTGTCGCCCTTCTGGCGCGCTTTCACAGTGTGGGTGGCTGGTTATACAATAAAGCTTCGCTTCTTTTTATGCTTATTTACTTTGCCCAAAAGTTTTCCAAAAACAACCTATTTATTCGAGCTTTAAAGGGTTTGGGTTAAATGCTCTCAAAAAATATAAACTCATCCAGGGAATTTAAATTTTCTGCAGTTTCTCGGCAAAAACATATGCATTGTACGTCTGATAACCAAATGTATTGACTGCGATTTTATTATTTTTAAGTTGATTATTTATAAAGAAGAATCTAAATCTCCAAAGTTACAAGTGAACTCCTATATTCGTATATTTAGTTGCCTCCAATTCAAGACTGGTATAACAGTCAATTATTCCTTTCAGACTTTAGATTTAGCAATATTCTTTATTCTGAAATTTCATAAAATTAACTTTAGTAATGTTGACACACCCATCCTATAAGTTTCTCCGTTTAACCTTAAAGATACCAGTATTTTTGTAGGTATCTTTAACACTTGATTCCTGTATTTTTGAAGGTTTTATGAAACATTTGACAGTCGACTCAAATTTTATTCAACACTCTCGTTTTATCGCTGTTTATTATTCTAGAAAAATATTTTAGAATTCACTGACCGCAGTATTGAAACTCGAATTTAAAACAGATAAGGAATATGTAGCCAATCGAATCTTTATTGGACATGACAAAATTATGTTGAAATTTATACCGATTTACTAAAATTTAGAATCAAAAGTAGCATCTCACATCCAACGAATGAATCACATGGTTCAAGTTCTGTGAACGATAACAAAGCTGAGATGTATTTTAAACCCACATTTTTTAATGCTGAAGAAGAAAAATATTACACTAATTCCAATTAATTCAAATCTAATATACAACAAAAACACAAGAACAAAATCGTTATTAATGAATACTATTTCATGAATTTTACCACCTCTGCTGATAAATTCCTGCAATTTTAATTATGTGAAATTTGTGATAAGATTGTATTACAACTTTATTACTGTGAAACACAGTTTTAATAGGCGGGCAGTCTACATCACCATGTGGCTCCTGATAGTCTTCGGTAAGTATGGGTTCGATTTATTTTTCTTACAGGAAATATCTAACAACTGACACCGCTTTAGGATGCTTAGAATTTTTTAAGTCTTATTTTAGTTCGTCATAAATTCTGTTTAAGTGGATAAGCGTAGTATGAATATAGTTGCGGGATCACCTTTATCTCGTCAGAAAAACTAGTATGGAAGCCTCCATCAAAAATGGAAAGGTTTGCTCCATGATTTGCAGTAGGGTAAGAGATCGCGACCAAAGAATATAACTAGAAAAACGTTGCTGCTTATTTTTAGTGTAAATGTATGGTAATCTTCTGGACAGGACTTCTCCAAAATGGGGTGTTATCATAATCTTCCAAGTGGACTGGGAAAGCTGATTTTGTTTTAACAACAATGTAATGAAACCAATTTTTTTTTGTGGATTATGTATGATACTTCTCTTAAAACTGACGAATTTCTTGCGGCCATTCTTCTTGTCAGTTAAATGACGTCCTGAATAGGTGGTGGGTAATAATGTCGTTCAAAACAACTTATTTTAAGTGCCTTTTTGTAAAGGTATTTTCATTTTATATGATCACTCTTCGTCTTGTACGCCACCTTTAAACGTGAAGATTTGGTGTTATTTTTATCTCCTGAACCTCACACGACTTGCTGAATCAGACCTATTATTTTACCAATAACGTCATTCGCAATTACTTACCAACATCTTGAAATAGAAGCTTTATAACATTACTTGAGTCTGCGTTATTGCCAGGCAAAGACTTATCAAAATATTATTGGAACGAAGCGAGCGAAGTTCCCATGTATCAGATTCAATGACAAAATCTATGTGACGCCAAAACTCTATGAGTTCTTAGCCGATTTTTGTTTTTTTACAAGTGAGTCGAATTTTAAAATTGACAAAAATAAAAAAAGTGATTACCAAAAACATTGGCTCTATGGAATGAGCAAAAAAACATTTTCAAGCTTTAGCATATATACACCAAATTCTCTAGGGCTTATATTTTTTAAACCACCAATCCGCTCCGCTTCAATATTTGGTGCTAGCGAAGCTTTATGCTTAGCGACTGCATCGACATCGACCATATAACTGCGAGATTTTGAAAACTAAACATGAAATAATTCAACTTAACTCAGGTGATAGGCGGAACTCGAATTACCATCCTCTCGCTATTCAGGCAAGGACGAGGTTCGATATTGTAGGTTTGAGATAGCAGTACGTAGGAAATGGTACCAGCGCCATCTTAAGAAAGGCTAATAAAACATTTGATGCTGTATAGGTCACGGTAGCTAATTGAAAGAGTATTTTTTCTTGTAAGCTCTGCAGATATAGAAAAAGAAGACTGATCTGTTTTGCCCACTATATTTTCCTGCTAACCATAAAAAGTTGAGTTACCCCTGCATGCTCCAGGCGTCGAGTTATTAATTCCTGCAGGCACCATCACTGGCTGCCGTTGCGCAGAGTTCATACAGGTGGGTGACAAGAATTTGGTGGGCGAAGATCAGAAGCTGGTGAAGCTCCTTAACGAACGGACATGTCACAACGGCATGAGACTGGGGCCTATGACGCTTCCGCAGCAATATTACGACAACCAGCGCATGAGTGAACGAATTATCGCAATATATGGTAAATTTTTCATCATTCTTACTAATTGAGCATCATTTGAATCTGTTAGTTAAATATCGTCTTTTGCTTATTATAAAACAGGGTTCGAAAATATCTGATATTTATGAGATTCATAGGAGAACCAAAGTAGTTACATAGCCAGCAGAATTGCCAAATTTAAGTGACAGTGGGCGGAGCGCATAGCTCGTAGAACTGATAACCTATGGGATAAAAAGTCCTTGACTGGTGACCACGGACCGGAAGACTAGGTGTAGGCAGGCCTCCCGCTCCGACGACCCCAAACTCCTAAACCGACGATCTGAGGGTCGCAGGTGCAGGTGCTTAACTGGATGCGGGCAGCGCAAGACCGGTCATTGTGGAGATCCTTGACGAAGGCCTTTGTCCAGCTGTGGACGTCTTTTGGCTGATATAAATCCTAAAGTTTAGGTATTTAATTAATAAGTCTAAATTGAAATGGAAAATGAAACATATTATTTTTAGTGCTGATGGGGGAAAGTTCGAGAGATCTAGCACTATCAAGTCAAAGTTTTCGTAGAAACAAAACAATAGCGCGTTTTTAAATACCACTAGCGCCATAGATCGTCAGTGTTTCGCAAAATATGAGTGCAATTGGGATTTATGTAGGTATTTGTAAAATTAAACTTATACGAGGGGTGATCCAAAAGTAATGATAATGAATATTAAACAACATGATTATAATTAATTTTTTATTTTATTTTTTATATAATCTCCTAACAAGTTAATACATTTAGTCCATCTTCTTTTTTACTCTAAAATTCCCTTTGAAAAAAATATTTTTCTTGACTCTCCAAAAAAGCCTCTACAGCGGCCATCACTTCGTTATCGTCTTCAAACATCTTGCCTCGGAGGTGTTCCTTGAACCGAGGAAAGAGATAGAAGTCGCTGGGAGCTAAATTTGGCGAATAGGGAGGTTGTTCGAACAATTCAAATCCCATTTCTTGAAAGGCAGCTATCGCAACTGCAGCTTTGTGAGCCGGTACATTATATTGTTGAAACAACACTCCAGCGCGCAGCTTGCCGCGTCTTTTTTCTTTGATGGCCTCCCGCTATCCCGATAGCCTTCCCCCCCAATTTGACACTTTGAGTTTCTTCGGCGTCGGTGAGGAGGCTCGTTTCCAAGTCACTGACTGCTGCTTCCTTTCAGGATCGAAATGGTGTATCCAGGTCTCGTCCATGGTCACAAAACGTGACAAAAAAAATTCCAGGTCAAGTTGGAACTTTTCAAGTTAGCCCTCGAAATGTCAATTCGATTTTTGTTTTGTTCGTCGGTTAACATTCTCGGTACCCAGCACGCTGACACCTTTTTCATATGCAATTCGTTTGCGAAGATTCTTTGGATACTGCCATATGAGATCCATGTGACCTCAGCTACGTGCCTGATGGTCACACTTCGATAACGTGAAAAAGGTCGAAAATATCGTGTTGGCAGACACGATATTTTCGCCCTTTTTCACGTTATCCTCAGTTAGGGGCGTGGATGGGCGCCTTCGCGAGGTGGATGTTCTGCCCAACTTAAACTCCTTGGCCCAGCGTCCAACTGTTTCCACCAAGTCGCTGTGTATGTCTTTGGTAGACATTTTTTTCAAGCAGAGGTACTTGATGACGGCTCTAATTTCTTTTTTCTCCATTTTGATGTTCTCTCTCCGACTGAATATCATAGCCCATTTATTTGATTTTTCTAGCCTGAACTAGTGGGTAGTATAACAATATATACCTATATATATTGGATTTTTATGTGCACTAGAAATAACCGATTATCATTACTTTTGGATCGCCCCTCGTATATATAAAAAATCCCTCTTTGACCGCGATGAACCCCGAAACTACTCAACCGATTATGATGATTATTTTTTTATTTTACTGGATTTGTTCCAACTTAGAAAATAGGAAATAGATAGGTAGTCAAATCAAACGTTAACAAAATAACGCTCCTCAGTCCCAAGTACACATTTACTTTCTCTCTCTTTTTTCTCACTTTAGCATTCAGTATACATGTAAAGTATCATTAATAATAAAAGAAAATAATATAAAACCATAATTGAATTAATATGTTTTATTTTGCCCATTATATATATTTTAAGATAATCGTTTTTAAAGAGTAAACTCCAGTCACGCGTTGGAGCTGAAACGCTCAATATTTTTTTGTCTTGTATTGTGATTGTGTTGTATATTGTGTCAAATAAAATTCTTTAAAAGTAGCATGTTCCAGATGGAAGGCGAAATGGTTACCTAAAAGACCAAAACTTAAAAGAAGACCTAGATTTGAGCCAAAGGGCTATCGACATGATGAAACACGCTGTCTACCTCACCCAGTATCGGATGCAGCATTTGCAGTTCATCATGGCTGTCTACACTAAAGATATCAAGTAAGGGAATATCTCTAACATTTTGTTTTCTCTTCTCATCGACTTACCTGTTCTGTTCTGCCAAGCGCTTCGCAACACCCTTCATAATGCGCACAGCAAAAGAGTGGAACTCTTTCCCTGCGTCTGTATTTCCGAGAAATTATAACCCGTCCATTTTCAAAGTCAGGGTGAATAGGCGCCTTCTAGGTTAGCTCTTTCCATCATGGAACCTGTCTTGACCCCGGGCTTGATTGGAATCACGAGCGAACCCATTCTAAATTAAAAAATGTATAAAATAATATTAATATAAAAACTCCCTTTATAAACTCCAAAATTCGGTTGAGCAGTCTTGGTGATTTTCTTTTCATTTTGCTGGATTTATTCCGACTTAGGACATAGGATAGGTTTCGTTTTAACCGATTCGTTGCTACTTACAATTACAGAAACAAAGGCTTGATTTATGCGAAAAATGAAGATAGTTTTAGTCGGGGTTGATTTGCCTAAAACTTGATTTGAAGGAGTTATCATCGATTTAAAAATGACACGGTTTCAGTGGCTAAAGCCGCACGCAAAAAAAAGTGATGACACGACAGGCGTGCCATCAGCAACGAATCGATTAATTTATAATACAACAACGCGTGGCCGGGTTAGCTAGATATAAGACACGCCTGTAAGAAAAACAATCACGCCATCTGAGAGCTCAGAGGTGTGGTTGTTTTTGTGTTATGGATACTTGGGTAACGGTTAGACATACATATATGATACATAAATAAGTATTATTCGTAGAAATATACATATAAACACCTTCGACTCATGTATAAATTCTCGTATTCAACACTCAAGAATCAGGTCCTTTCGGGATTCGCACCTCGGACCATCTGTGGGAAAGGCACGATCGCTTGTATAATAAGAACTAAATACTGATTATATGGTTGAGACTGGATTTGAAACCGAGTTGAAAGTTTGCCGTTGCATACTACAAACGTGGGCCCACTCGTACAGCAGGTTAGCTCACCACGACTCTGAGAAAAAATATACTTTTAAGAATTTGTCTTTGATTCAGTGTAAAGTTATTTTTTTTATCTGTTTTTCAGATTTCGGATTGCATTTATTTTCGCTCGCCTGGATTCCATAGTTCGAGACATGAGGGTTATTTACACGGTTATGAATCGTAGCTTAGAAGCGAAAGAAATAGACAAAAGATCCTTCCACACATATTTAATTTACTACGCTTACTTCCTCAAGCACAATCATGATATCACTTACATAGTGGAGTACTTAATTAAATTACATAACGACCATATGAACGCTCAAAGTAAGAACAAAAAAAGGGGGGGTCGTAGGCCGAGGGGAGGACCAGGGGGTAAGCAAAGAGGGCCGATGTTTGGGCCGGATGGGGATTATCGAGATGATCGAGGGGGGCCAGGGGGACCAGGTGGGCCACACGGGCCAGGAGGGCCAGGAGGGCCAGGAGGGCCAGGGGGGCCAGGGGGGCCAGGGGGGCCAGGTAAGAAAACAATAAGTATTTATGATACGTGTTGTTTAAGGACTTGTATATTATATTTCATTAAAATTCATGACGACCGCAACGGTAGCGGACCGTCGGTCGGTCCTGGGCTAGAATCCCGGAAAGGGCAGATGTTTGTATGAAGTACACAAGCATTTGTACCTGAGTCATGGCTGTTTATATACATTTTTATGAATATTACATATCTATGTGTCGATAACACAAGCCTTACAGTGCTTACTTTGGGCTAGGCTAATTGGTGTGACTGTAAGAAATATTTATTTATATATTAAGGTGAAAAGAGAGATACATATCATTTCAGTAAAACGAATTACCACTTTTCATCTATTTCACTACTTCATTTAATTGGTTCACTTAGTTTAGTATACAGAAATGAATCCATTTTATTAACTCATTTCGATCGAACTTCTTTGAATATTAAGCTCATTATAGATTATGAATTTGATAGAACCAGACGTCGCTTGATGCTCCATATCCTATAAAGCAAAAATATGTAGCTTACTTTCGCAAAAAAGCAAGCAAAATGGACCGCCCTCAAATAAATGCAGAAACCGCAGACACCTTGCACCTTCACCAAGCATGAGCATCATCAGGAGCTGTTAGACCTTGCAGGATCAAGCATTCAGTGCGCTATTTGCATTAATTTGATTTAGTGTTGCCCAAATGCAAGAACAAGACGAGACTTAGCCAGTCTTGGTCTTGGTCTTGCGCCAATACACCTGGTCTTGGTCTTGGTCTTGGTCTTGCGCTTGCAGTCTTGGTCTTGGTCTTGGTCTTGCAGCAAGAGTCTTGCAAGTCTTGCAATTACCTATTAGTCTATTGCTATTTATTAAAGTTTACTTTAAATCTTAGAAAAACGTATTAGAATTGGAACATTGTGAGCTTGAATTAACATAGCCATAGTAAAGATCAATCAGATTAATAAATAACTGAAGATTTGATAAGAAAGTCGAAAAATCAACTGACCTATATGTCGTTTTCCATGGAAGTAACTGTTTCTTAATAAACATTTATGATTTATAAGCTTACATTTGCTAAAACATGTAAAAAAACAAATTAATTACAATAACTTGACTGTATTTTAAATAACAATGTCTGTCTAGAAAGAGATTGAACCCTCAACTTGCATGAAATTTAATAAAAGAGTTTTATGATTTATCATTTATTTCAATCAAAAATAAAATACAACACAAATCAAACATAACAGTACACAACAGCTTTATCATTAGGTTATGTTACTTTATATCAATTCTTTTGACCAAGAATTAATACAAAGTAACCATCTGGCTGACTCATCACTTAACCTATTTCTATGTTTTCTAATTACTAATGATGCTTTAGAAAATAATCTCTCAGCAGGTACTGAAGTTGCAGGTATTGAGAGAAAATCACGGGCCATCTTCGATAAAGTCGGATACTCTGTCTCATGCGTCCTCCACCAATCTAAAATGTCTTCCGAGCTGGCAGTTCTTGGTTTTCTCAGGTACTCCTCCAACTCGTCTATCACTAAGCCTTGAAGACAAGATCCAGATGACGTCGAGGGACATTCATAGAGTTTATCAAAGTCTATAATGTCTTCATCTTCATCACATACTTTATTTTCTTTTCTTGGCAATTCCAGAGATTTGTTCAGTGAGTGTAGACTTTTATATTCTTCATAAAGTTCATTGAACTTGCGCAGACTTTCTGTTTTAAGTTGCTTCCCCCACATTGTCAGGTCAAAAGTCTGAGCCTTATGCCTTGGGTCTAAAATTAAAGAAGTACAATAAATCCAGTTGCTCTTCTTATAATGTTTAAGCATTTTGTCTCGAGCTGCTTGGAAAGCTAGAATGAGCCTTTCATCCACTTCAGATCGATTAGGTTTCTCATCTAACTGTTTTACCATGGATTCAATTTTATCTAGCAAGAGATTGAATGATACAATGACTAGCGGTAATGTAACATATTTGTCTCCACCAAGTTTTGTACTTAAGAGTTTAAAGTTTATTAGAAATTTATGTAATTTTTCGAGTACCTGCCATTCACTAGCTGTGATTTGAAAATCATTCAATTCGGTGACAGAACTGCACAATATGTTAATGCCCGCTCTCACTTTTAAACCAAATCCAATCATATCATGTGTGGAATTCCATCTTGTTGGACAGTCAAGAATGGCATTTAGATTTGATGGCACGCCAGCTGCTTCACAAGCAGACTGAAACTTCTTCTTCACTATCTCACTTCTTTTTATTTTACTGGAAATACTGCGTAACTTTGTTACAGATGTACGCGAGTCAGCAATATTTGGTGCATATTCTTCATCTTCCTCAGTTTCGTCTGCATAGTCTTCATACTGCTGATCTTGCGCGTTAGTGTCAGACTCACAGTGTAATGCTAAGGTCTCTAATAAATCTTGTACACCAAGGTTTAAAATGTGAGCAAAGCACCGGAAATGTTGATTGTCTGAATCAAAGTGTGGCAACTGTTTGCCCAGTTCATACATAAATTTGGTATTTGCAGTTGCGTTGTCGACCGTGATACCTTGTATTTTATCAATTATGCCATATTCCAATAAACATTCATGGAAAATCGTTGCAATATCTTCCCCAGTATGTCGACCGCGTGATGGTATAAAATCAAGAACTACAGATCGATACTTCCATTCGTTGTCTATATAATGCATAGTAACCCCGTAGTAACTCCTACCAGCAATTGACGTCCACCCATCAATGGTAAATGACATTTTAGATGATAATTGTTGAAGTCGTTCCTTGAGATTAAATTGGAGCTCTTCAAATCGCTCTTTGACTTTCCTTCTAAGTGTAGACCTTTTAGGAAACTCCATATTAGGGCAAATACGTCGAAAATATACTTGTGTAGCTTCGTCATCGAAAAATGAGAAGGGAAGATATTTTTTCACTACCCAATCAACTGTAGCTGTCGTGATGTTGTCACTGCTGTTTTCCGACTGAAATAAAACAATAAATCTTGTGTTATTATTTAAAACATACTAGGTTTGAGCGTTTAGGAGGAGGAGGTTTGTTGTTGTTAAATCGAGAAAATCGTTAAATTGACATTTGTTATATTAAGGTTGCACTGTACTGTAATTTACCAAAATAAAGTACTTAGTTGTTACTGGCCGATTATGAAAACAAATGAAAATATAGGTGTTTATAAAAATATTTAAGACGATAATTACATACTTAATATGTCGCACCCCTAGATGAAAACACCACTAACTCAAAAATACTTACGTAAGTTAATGGCGTTTTTGAAAGTATCGCATGAACAGCTACGCGGAGTTAAAATTCCCGTAGCGACAATTTCGACCATTGTTAAAAATGACGCGAAATATGTACCTATGTATTACTATTTTATCAATATCTATAAAATATTCCGAAGTCAGTTTAAAGTCATTTGTTCAAAAAAGACTTTTTTGAGTTCCTGGAGTTTTCATATAAAAAAAATATATTCTTACCTGTCCACTTCTTCCAGCGGTTACTAAAAAGCTTGTGATATCTCCACTTAATTTTGGTTTAACAGGAAGAAATATTTGTGATTCCTTTTTGTGGAAAGATATTAGATGTTTCCTTAAGCCTGAAGTGTTTCTGTTTTTCATTTTTATTTCAGTCTTTTTATGTTGGCACAATTTACACAAGGCAGTTTGGGATGCATGAATTATTTCGAAAAACTCCTCAAATTTGCTTTTGGGTCTTTTAGATCTGTGACTCAAACTCTCGTTACTCGGACTAGAATAATTTGAATCTTCGTCACTCATATTAAATTGTACACGTGATACGTTTTTAGAAAACAACAAGAATTAGTAAAAACAATTATTAAGTTAGACTCGAAGCACAGCTCAATTGGAAATGACTGGAATTAAAATAATTCCTTTGTTTATAGTACGTTTCCTTGCTTTCTACCGCGCCGCCTCGCCACGTGCCGGCTCTATTAAAAGGATGCCGCCGCAAATCAAACGATGCCGCGTGCGGCGTACAAACACAGATTATTACCTACTTGTACAGACGCGACGCGTGAATAAAATATATGTAAAGAATTAGTGCCAATCACTATTCTTTACATATAAGTGAATGTTTTGGCGTACATCTATACTAATCTATACTAATATTATAAAGCTGAAGAGTTTGTTTGTATGTTTGATGACAGAAGTTTTAAAATAAATAAATAAATCCTGAACGTCACTATACCTCCAAAGTTACTATTCTTCGTGGGCGAAGTCGCGGGCACTGCTTGTAAATACTTTTTTTTTTTTTTTATTTTTTTTTTTTTATTTATTTATTTCATATACAAGAAAAAAAAATACAAAGATACAATTTAGTCCCACAAAACCGACTTGTCGGTTTGACTGAGGGATCTTTAGTCTCTTAGCTTATAATTATAATTATGTAGGTATATAATACAACTATAACTGTATCAGGTAAAGTTAAGTGCACAATAATTGGATTTAGACTGAATTACAACAAACTGAAGGAAAATTTAGCGGTGATAATAATAAGATACAATTGTTGTAAGATATAAAATACGTGTGTAAAAAACAACCACGCCTCCGAGCCCTCAGATGGGCTCGGAGGCGTGGTTGTTTTTTACACACGTATTTTATATCTTATAGAAATATTGCATTGTGAATGCAAAAAAATAAATAAAAACATACAATTGTTGTGTTAAATAGTAGTCATCAGATAATCTTTTAATATTTTTTTAAATTTATTTTTATCCGTTTCACATCTAATAGTTTCGGGCAACGAATTAAGAAGATATGGTATACGCTTCTGTAAAGTTCTGTCACCAAAATAATTTTGAACCCTAGGAATTACAAATTTCTTTTTTGAAGTGGCTCTAGTGATCTGGTTATGATTTATGTATTCAAAAGTGGAGACACACTCTCGGCTGCCGTGATTATTTACTAATAATAAATCGCAGGCTTTTTATTTTATTAGTAGGTAAGTACCTACGCTTTTTATATTATTTTATTAATTATGTAGAATTTTTTTACACGTTTCAAGTATATTTAAAAGTGGCTACAATATTTATCAAACGGGTGATATTTGAACACTTTTTTGCTATTTTTTCTTGTAAAAACTTAAGAAATATAATGACTAAATGTACAATAATAGTACCTAAGTAATTAGTTTAAAACCATATAATCAATATTATAATATATACTTACTAGAATAAATTATTATGACATCTACTACCTATCCTTACCATTTTATTCTAATCATAATACTACTTGCGTGATCAGTATAATGTATTCATTTTCATTATAAGCACTCTGAAACTTATTTATTCTTTGGAACACCTGTAGGTACTCTTAAAATTCGAAATTATTTTGCATGAGTATACCTACGCCTACGCCCTGTGGCGGCAATCAAATAGTGTCAAATGTTGTGATTTCGGCGCGGCGGCAACGATTGTTGTATATGATTTCAAAAGAAGCCGCCGGCGCGTGTATTATAACCATGTGCTTCCGAAAAGCAGCAAATTTCTTTGAGAAGTAAGTACAAAACCTTTGATGCCGCATTATCAAAGTGCCGATGGTTAAAACATAACTATGCATGCACTCAGTTTGATTTTAATGGATATTTTTTTATTCGCTATGTAGGTATGTTTATGGTATTAGTCGTAATGCGCATAGATCCAGTTTTTCATATTCTTTGATACAGTTTTTTGCGTCTCATAGAATTCCTAAGCGTACCTATACACCGAACTGTTACACCTAACTACTCCGTGAAATAGCGCTAAGTCCTAGCTGCAAGACGCAAGAGTCTTGCAGGCTTAGTCTTGTTCTTGCTCAAGTCTTGCACGGTCAGTCTTGGTCTTGGTCTTGCTAAAAATACGCGGTCTTGTTCTTGGTCTTGGTCTTGCAAAAACGCAAGAACAAGACCAAGACTGCAAGACCAAGACTGAATTTGGGCAACACTAATTTGATTGCATTTCGCTCGTTTTTTGCATACGTAAGCTACTTATTTATTAATTCCCCATTAGGGTAGATTTAGTCCCAATGAAAAGTGCCTAAAATTTTAATATTTTTTTGTTGGCTACAGTTCTAACCCAACCATAAATATTTCTTTTTAGTCATTATAGTAACAAGATGTTAATGAAATTTGTGGGGTGATAATTTTAGACTTTGATTTGGTTGATTTCACCCCAGTAGTAGATCTATGGTTATAGCGTTGTTTCTGAATTCCATAATACAAGTGCTTTAACTATTTAACTTGGTTTCAGAACAATCTCTGTTATGTTGTAGTATATTTATTAATTTATTGAGTTTCTTTATGATATTCAGTGATATAAATAGTTAGTGCAATTAGTTTGGGAATTGTGGCGTCATCTTTACAAAGAAAGATATGCATTTAAGTACGCAGATTCGGTTCGTACTTATAAAAGTCGGTTTATGTTATTATTAACATAAAAACTGGTTGGTTGCCTGTAAAGTCGGTATACGGGCGAAAGTTTTACGTGACAACGACTTTGAGTGGTAAAATAATTTTAATGTGAATATTCATTCGTATAGTAGGAAGAAGGATGAAATAATAATAACAATTTAAAACATTTATTTATACAAAGAATTATATTTAAAACATTTATTTATAGGCACGCGTCCCTTCCACTTTTTATGTCTGTCTCTCTCGCTCTTAGGCGGGCTAACCATGCCCGAGTGGAAGGGACGCGTGCCTCTCACTCGCTCTCATTGTAAGCGCATAACATGAGCGGAGCGTAACGCAGTTTCTTGAAGTGTCACCCGGCAAACCAATTTATAAGACCTTGTCACGTCAAAAATTACAACGGGTTGCATTCCGAGAGTGCCGGCAGAAGCGAAAACATGAACATTGACGTTGTGCATTTTTGATATTTTGCACGAATTGCTTTAAATATCAGTATAAAAGTCTATCTTTTATGTGGTAAAATACAATATTCATTTATTGCGCTATCGTACACAAACATGGCAACAAACACACACGCACACTCGCGCAAGCGAATAAGGATAATATATTGTAGCCTAAAGGCTGACTTGACTAGTTTTCATATAACAATTATATTATAGCCTTCGCAAGTTCTGAACCTGTTACTTGTCGGTTCTTATTTTATTATTTTTCACCCTAAATTGCACTCCTTTTTCGATAACTGTCGATATTAAATATTTTGCATCATTACTTTTATATATTTTTAATTAAATTTAATAGGGAGACCAGGTGATCCATTCGGACCTGGCGGGCCAGGAGGGCCAGGAGATCCATTCGGACCGGGCGGGCCAGGTGGGCCAGGTGGACCTGGTGGACCTGGTGGGCCAGGACCGCCAGGTCGCCGTTAATTCGTTCACCATAATTGGTGTAATGTACTTCAAGATAGTGGGGTAATAAAATGTTTTTTTTTTTAATAAAATTCTTCCACCATTATTTCGGCATGCATTTTATTTTTCACATACCTACGTAGTTTCATTTAAGTTGGATTTTTATGTCCAATTAAAGCTAAACTAAAATCCTTTTTATTAGGAAAAGCTTATAATATTAACAGAATATTTTCAAGGAAAAAATTGGTTGAAAAGTTCATTTATATATGAAAAAAATATATATGCTCATTGTCTCATTATATATTACATACTGTATATCGTGCAACAAAAGAATTTCTATTTAATTTATAAGCTTAACTCAATTATATTGTAATATTATATTATTTTGTTATATATTACCTTACAAGGTGTCACATGTACAAGAAAATTTAACTACCATCTTGGTAACAATGTAAACATACCATGTGACAATGCAATATAGTAATTAAATGTAAAATTTATAATAACCATAAAAACTAAATGGCCGTTTCATCTTAATCGATTGTCCAAACATTTATAAAAATGTTTCTTTCGAATATGAGAGGATGTTCCTCTGATTGATGAGACAATGCTGGCCTACAGCGTAAAAAGTAGAAAGGTACTAGATAATTTCCACAGTTAATCACAAGGCTCGGTAGCTCTATTGGGAGAGTATTGGACCGGACATCGAAAGGTTGCTGATTCGATTCCCGTCTAAGAATTTACTTGTAAACAGAGTCGATTTTTTCTAGTATTTTTTTATTAAAATAATTTAACTACCGATATTGTCCCAGATTTTAAGTCCTTAAAAGGCTCCCACTTAATTAAATCAAGGATAGGATAATCAGTACATAAGACAGCACATAGGATATTTCATTAATACTACTTTAACGGAATTTTAAATAAATATTATGTTCCCCTTTTTCTGCATTTAGTTAGAAGAAATCAAAATAATAAATATTAAATGTTTTTTATTTTCTGACCCTTTAAGGCAGAATGGAAATTTTCCTACGCCTTTTGACATTGACGGCTCCTAGACTATCACTTCTGATTTCTTAAATACCTGATTACAGTGTGGTGGTTGAAAAATTAATAAAAAAAATCATAATAAAAATGTGAAAACGGAAAATATATATCATGTAACTATATTATATAAGAGATATAATTTAAAACAATAACAACATAGCTCTCTCCCCTTTTTCCGTACCCCCCTTTGTCGCGCCCTTGAACCGCGCAGGCGAAGACTTATTTAGGCGGCCGATATATGACCTGGAATAGATACCTGGTATGTCCGCAATGCGGACTTGAACAGGGGCTTTGAACTCCCTACTCTACAACAATACTTCATGAAGGCCTCTGAACGTTACTTCAAAACGGCAGAGAGCCATCCCAACTCACTTATCCGGGGTGCATCCGATTACACCCCTTCCACATCCTCAAATCCTTTGTCCAGACCTAGATCCGTACTTTCAGACCAGCCCAACCAACTCTCGGATGACCTGAACTTCCTCTTAGAGGGCACAGGAATCAGCCAAAAGTAGAGTCTCTACAGACCCTTCAGGTCTACTCCAGCCCTATCAGTTGCCGACAGTCCCCCCCTCCCTCTGGGAGCCAGCCGACCTAATTTTCACGTCACGAAAGCCCCCCTACTGGAAGCCGGTCGACTATTCTATGCGCCCTCTTACCTAGTCGAGTAGCGCTTGCGCCGCCCCTCTCTGGAAAGGCGGTCACCTCAGACAAAGGCTTATGAACTTTCCCGGGTACAAGCCAACCTCAGGTGGTGTTTAGTGAGTACGAGTCTTTCATAACTCTCGGGCCAGCCCGAAGTATCCATGGAGAATCACCACCTCCCTCCCCCGAGTGTGGAGGGTGCATTTTGCATTTAAAAAAATGCAACGAACGTTACAGTGGCAGGCAACAGTCGTTCACTAACATGACGCACGACGCATCCACTCTTTCGTTTTATGCTAAAATTAAATATATTTCTCAAATAAAAAAGGTGTTTATAGATTATGTTTGGTCTGAAATTTCCAAACGTCCATATTGAAAATACCTGTTCTGTCAGTTTCGCATTGACGTGTAATGACGTCTGACGTTTACTATAACGAGGGTTTGATTGCTGGTGGAGCCGTAGATTTGAGTCGTGAAGGAAATCTGACAACTTTAATATTTTGACGTTTCCCCAATATACGAAAGGCCATCAATCTGTTAAGGATTCCAGAGTTTATTAGTAAAGATGGTAATTCAAAAACACTTACCGAGACTGTGACAGTGTTGTCAGTAACCGATAGTCAATAGTAACATGAGACACTTCAAAAGGTAACTTTTAATGAAATGAATTTATTTATTCACAGAAAACATAGTATAAGTATAGGTTATAATTTGTAATTTTGTGCGTCTGTCTTGCCATCATCATACAGGTGAAAGTTTATTATTATGATATTTTTACATTATTTTAAATTAAAAAAAAATTGCATAAAATTGGTCAAGTAATTAAAGAAATTAAATATTTCTGTCATATTGATGTCACTTTTAGAAGCTAAGGAGTGGAACTCTTTGCCTGAGTCTGTGTTTCCTGACAAATACAATTTAGGGGTCTTCAAGTCACGAGTGAATAGGTATCTTCTAGGCAAGCGCGTCACATCCTAGATCGCATCGCCGCTTACCATCAGGCGAGATAGTGGTCAAGCGCATGCCTATTTCCTATAAAAAAAAACTTTTGGAGTTCAAATATTCCCTTACAGAAAAAAAAAACATTTTTTTACTAAATTAACAATTTGCTTTTAAACAAAGATATGTAAAGTTCTGTTAGGGAATGCGGTAACTTATTATTAAGAGATAAGTAAAGTTATCTTATTTAGGAAAAGATTCTAATACTGAAAAACTTGTTACATTTAACGTGTAGCAAAGAGAACGCAAATCAAAACCAAATTCTACGGCTTTGCTGGTTAGTACTTAACTAGAACTTTTTTATTGAATACTAAGATTCCCTAAATGTTTAATTATGCACCAATTATTAGCACACACAAGTCAAAACAAATGAGGATTTTAAAGGAAACATTTAAAATATGTAAATAATTGGTTGTCTGTAAAGTCAGTTTAAGGACGATAATCTAAGTTTGGTAGCTATTATTTTAACTAGTTGTCTTAAAATAACATTTTCTATATGGGTTCACCCTGGCTTTGAAAGCGGAGTTCTATGCTGTTATAAACCAATGTAAACACAATACAAAAGATTATAAATTCTATGTACGCTTATAATAGGTATATATTTTTATATATATACCGTTGGTACCTATTCTGTAAATAAATAAAATAAAAAGTTACAGTATGGCAACACTGGGCTGGTCATCGGATAGGAAGGAATTTGTTTTCTGATGTTTTTCAATAATAAGAAGCCTTTATTCTAAGAAAGAAAAGAAGGTTCATTCATAAGTCATACGCAATATTGAAACATAAATTCATGCGGAAAGAAAAACACTCAGATAAAAATGTGTTCGATATTTGATATATCGGGTGTAAGGGGGCCATGATTACGTCATAAATAACGTGACTGGGGGCCGTAATCATCGCCAAGGACGGTAGGGACGACAAACGAGATTTGTTACGAGTAATCGGCATTAAGGACATTCATTTCCGCTTTTGCGAGTGAAAAAGTTTTTCTACCCTTAGCTTGGGAAACTAAAGGTTTAGTTCCATTTGGTGCTCATCGTCTCAGTCGAAGACATGCGACTTGGTAGTCGATTTTGACTTAAGTAGCATAGAAAGATACATTTTTAGTAGAGTGATTAATCTTTTTGATTTAGTTTTGTGTGCAAAGGAGCACCTTATTGTAAGCCGGTCTCGGAAGGAAGTCAAATTCAAACAATTTAAATTATGTAATAACATGGTCTATAATCAATTCACTTATTAAGTCATATAATAATTCAACACCATTACTGACCTCGATCGTTATTCCAAGGAGGCTCGTTCTAGACTGCCTGAAAGGCGCGCGAATCACAAAGGTGTCACGAATGACAGCCAACTGACAGGACTTTGACGTTCAACGACGACATAGATTATAGAATGTTCCACTGAACCTCAGAACAATAAGAATCGAACACGCTATAGAAAAAGCATTAAAGATGCAATTACATAAATTTTGTTACATTATCTACCATAGATTTGACGACTTTTTGGTACAACGGTAGCGATACTTTCGCATCGACGGTCCTACGCTCGAGTCCCGGAAGAAGCAGATGTTTATGTGATAAATACGATCATTTGTACTTGAATTATGGATATATATTTATAATTATCATATATGTACATATGTCTATCCGTTTCCTTAGTATCCATAACAAGAAGCATTACAGTGCTTACTTTGGGATAATTGGTGTAAATGCAAGAAATGAAAAAACAAAGAGTTCTATCAAAGACATTGTAAATTACGAGTAGGAAACACTGTTAATATAAAATATTAAACTGGTATTTCAATTAGAAAAAATATTAGGATATTAGAACAAGGATTTGAACAACTTCAGAGGAGTGGCTATCATGTACAGAAAGGTCGGTTCCAGAGCGAGCCCTCTTGAAAGCTCTGCTTAATAGCTGGAATGGTGGCAACACCTCTCGCTGTGAAGATCTTTAAAAATTGGACATGAACCTCCCTCGCCCAGCATCGATCGGTGCCGCCCACTAAAAGACTTATCGCTAAGCGATATATCGTCGTTCCAAATTTAAAATCTCTTGTGTGTCATTTTGGTCTATAATGGTTTAGCAAATTATTAAAAAGCATAATCATCCTCTTTTTGTAATACATTTTGTCAACATAATTTTGTCATTGTTTACTCCCATTGAAAATAACACAAAGGTATTTTTTTTTGCATTCACAGTGCCGTAAGTATTTTTATATCCGCCTGTAAAAAAACATAAAATTTAAAAAAATCTTAATTATAGCTGGTTCCATCTTAATGGAATGTTTAATATTTGCAAAAATATTACTTTCGATGTTGAAGGCAGTTAGCGTTCAACATTGGTGGAACGATACTATAGTCCATTTTTTTAACATTAGAAATTATGTAAACAAAGAAGTAGTGGTGGCTAACCTTGTGCTGGAGTCCACTTTGACCGGCTTTAGGCTCGTCCATTGTTGAACAGATTAAATAACAAATAACAACAAAAACTGTTAACAAAAAACTTCAACAAAAACAATAGAAACTTAACAATAAACCAAAGAAAATAGACAAACAGATTAATGCAGACGTTGACATCTGCCGCTATTGTTGCTGTGGTGTCCTCGATTACTGTCAGGGTATCCATCAAATGAAAGCAGTCAGTAGTTTCACCAAGCAGCACACACACGTCCGCACCGGCCGACGGTCGAGCGAGCAATGCCCCACTACCGCTGTAGGCCGTGCGTACGGGCGTGTGTCGCTTGCACTTTATTAATACGTCACACCTCTTCCTTTTCAATTGATTCGAATAATTTGAGACAATGAAAAATAATTAAAATACATTTATGTTATTGATATTCTTAAATAGTATATCTTGAATTGTTATTTAACTAAGAAGTATTTTTTTTTTTAAAATTATGTTTTATTACTTGCAGCCAAATACTCTAATCTTACGTGTCCTCTATTTTTCTTTGAATACGCCACTCTCCTTTTACCTTTTTTTAGGTGTATCAGTTTTTTTTATATTAATTTATTTAGCTTTCGACGAATCATCAATCAGCTTACAATATTGTTCAATTACAAGCTATATAACTTAAAAAGCTAATAAAGGATTCACACGGAAAAATTAGTCTAGGTATTACTAAAGTGAGCTCACTCAGTGTGTGAACCCACGAACCCCTATTGTAGTATCTGAATACCAACTACCCTATAAAGATAAATGATTGTGAATGATAAAATGTCGTTTTATTCGGCTATCTCCTAATTAGGGAGTCACAAATTAATGAAACAATATATATAATTAAATATTTATAGCATCATGCAGTGCATATGCAGGAGATTACAATTTTGTTTTATTTAATTTTCTCTCTCTAAGTTATGTTCAATTAACCAATTAAGGGTTTTATTCAATCTATTGTTACGTCATCAACGAACAAAATACACGGTTCATTCATAACCTTCGGCAGGTCTATTATGTAAACTAAAAACAAGAGAGTCTTAGGCACTCCCTTGTGATGTTGGGGCATTATAATTTTTAATATCAAATCGAACTCTATAAACTTTTCTACTCATATGATTATAATATTCGATTAGAACATATTGCTGTCTATCTTTTAAATAAGAGATAAACCATTTGTGAGTTGTATTTGGGATACAACCAGTTTATTAATATTTATGTTGCACACGGTCATACGCCTTGTACATACATATGTAGCAATATTCGAATAGCATATTTTTAATGTCCAATTACTTATTATCTTTTGAATGTATTTGAGAAAAGCTAATAAAATTGACTGACTGTAATTATTTAGGTCACTTTTTTGGTTATTCTCATGTAATGGTAATCACTGTTGTTTTTTAATGAGTCAGGATAAACTTCTACTTGCAAAGATTGATTGACAGTGAAAGAGAAGGTAAGTTCGACCGCACATTCACAATCAAATGTGAGCGTAGTTCATCAAAACCGTCACTTCTATATTTTTATTTAGTTATTAAATTTTAACTACGATTACATTGTACACTACTGAGTTTACTACCAGTTCGGAAATTGGGAGGCCCTTCAAAAGCATGCTCATACTCACACACTGCAGACCTAATATCGCGCCTATGTTTTATGTCAGCTGCGTGTTCTATAATGCGCGTCCCTATACTTCTCTTTGGTTGTCCGAAGTATGGGAGAACACAGTCACAATCGATTTTGTAGACACCTGCTGCCTGGATATATAAGATATAATATACCCCATATTGCATTTGACCAGTCGTAAGAATTGGTTAATCTTCCTGGCTGGTTTAAGTAAGTATTAATGGAAACCCGCTTCAGAATGTTCCCAATCTTGTCAGTAACCCCCTTCATGTAGGGAAGGACAGCAGGTTGACGTTCTAATGTGGCTGGTTGGTGCGGCTTCTGTGTCGTAGTTTTGGTACTCGCAACTTTTTATCTTGTAGTACTCGTTTGTCATGCTGAAGCTCAGCAGTCAGATATTGTTAGGCACAGATGCCGTGAGTTCTCTGAAACAAAGATTTCCCAACGGTAGCCAACTGTATAGGATGGTGGTGAGAGTCACCATTTAAATATCTATCTGTATGCGTTGCCTTTCTATACACTGTATGACTAAGGGTTTGATTTAGATTTCTGCTGATTTAAACATTAAGGAAGGCTATTTTATTGTCTGTCATTAATTCTATAGTGACATCAATGCAATCTAGTACAGGTAAGCTTGTGAATAGAGATTGAACATCGAAGCTAACCATAGTTTCATCATCAGTGAGATGTAGGTGTTGTATTTCACTAACAAAATGGTAGGAATGGTGCCTTACTTTGTTTCGATAACAGAAACTCGTCAAGCTTATTGCTTACTATTTTATAAACATCAAAAGTAGCTGTTACTCATTATCATCCCATAAAGAGAAGAGTAGCTCTTTTCTTGACTGTTGTATCTACCCCCGTTGTCAAAAGATATATTCCCAGGGTCGTCATCCATTTGTGTAACCCCAGTGACATCGAATTGTCATCGCATTGCAATGGTTCTACGATGGAAGGCTGAACATTTTAGGCGACCCAGAACAATGTCTGTACGCCTTTATTTTGCGCCCTTGGCGCCATTGAATATGGTGTGTCGCATTTATACCTATGCATTATAACAAATTTAACGGTAACACGCCCAAGTTTCTTTTTAACATGTTATCAGCAGTCTGTACTTGTAACTTGACTACTATGCATACTGGTATTCTATTATTTATTGTTTGGTTCTGTGTTTCACAACAAGAGACCTATTTTACTATAATAGATGTCATCTAACACCAATAACTCTTTTTCCTTCTTGTACCTACTTCTTATAAATTCCAAAATTTGTATAGTGTATAAATACACCTTATATGTATTTTTTTCATTACATTAACTTATTTTTGAAGCCACATAAAAACAATATTTGGTAAAAGTTGCCTTTATTTTATATGTGTTTTCCTACTGGAAATTATTTATTAATAATAATGTCTGATGCTAATAAATAAAATGTATTGGTATTTTTGTTGATTTATTTTCTTTTATAGATATATCCTGGAGCTATATGCCACTCCGGATATATAACTAATCTATTCGTTCAAAATTCTTAGCATATCCAGTATATCCAATCCAATCACATGGGTCAATTCCAAATCATTTGGTCAGATACCGTCTGGCTAACTACATAACAGATATCGACAGCGAAAGCGTCAATCAAAAGACTTAAAGCGCCGAAAACGCTTTGTGTTTTCTGTGTTTTCCGATGAACGGTACGGTAATTCTTAAAAACGCAATACTGCTGATGCTGCGTTCGCTCTGACTGAGGTGGCAAGCGTCATTATAAGCGAAACAAACGCTGCATAAAGTTTTGTTTCTATAAAACGGTAGCAAATTTGAAGCGCTTCATGTGCTCTTATTTTGCGAAATCTCATTAGTCCGGATTTAATAAACAGATGCGGATATTGATAAATATATATAATAACACCTTAGTTGGATATATGGTATGATTTGATATGGTTTCAAAGAATTAAACTACTAGTCCGGATATATTTATGGACGTGGATAATCACTGGATCTATATCTTTTTTAGGAAGAATATAGGATAACTCCGATCTATTTTCGGAGTCACCTTACGCATGTGCAGTCCCTTACCCCGTACGGTTAAGAGTGTATTCAGAAATAAATTAACCAGCGAATATTCATTTTATACCATTTCATTAAATCATCTAGATTGACTGTAATTCGATAACTTTTAACTTGTATACAATATTTTTTTACATATATGACGGCGAGGCCTCACGCCGGTCATCAGAATGCTCTTTATTATCCAAAAAGAGTTGCAGCGATCTTCAAAATAATAACGTGTATGGTTGTAGGATAGACTTCTTTATTATTTAAAACCACTTGCAGTCTGAAATCGCATATGTTGCACGAGATTTCAATGGATGAAAAACGTGGTGATCCCCGAGACGGCGTGACAACCTCCCTGCGTGGCGGTCCAACGAAAAGTAACGTTCTCGCTCGGTATAAGCTATGAAGTAAAAGTTATACGCTTATAGCGTGCTAACGGTCACTATAAACTAACCGTTTCATGCTTATTTCATGCTAACTAAACGTTTAACTTATAGCACGCTGACAGTCTGCTTCTCAAGTCATCTCAGAAACGTTTAGTGTTGCCAACTTGCAACGCCTCTTTAAGGTCACGCCATCTACGATTTCACCCAGGTACTAACCTGACGTTTTCCATTTGATAAAATCGTACCTTGTAAACAAATCCTTACTGACAAACATTATTTTAAGCTTAACCTCTAGAGTTAATTTTCATCTAATTGAAATAATCGAATGCTTCATCATATATAATATTACTAACCTAACCTATTATCCAATGAATATCAAATTCAGAAATAACATTACGTATAATTCCGAATTTATTATTTGTTTATTTCAGTCATAAGTGTAAAATACTAATGTCTTTTAATATCACTATAAAAGATGAGATAGTTATCGAAGGTAATTATATGTTTGAATGTCTTTACAACGATTTAATTCTAAATCGATGCCCCTTAGCAAAGTCACACCTTTGTGCACCTTGTTACCATTGTCGCACCTTGGCAAAATCACACCTTTGTGCACCTTGTTACCATTGTTGCACATTGGCAAAATCACACCATTGTGCACCTTGTTACCATTGTTACACCTTGGCAAAATCACACCTTTGTGCACCTTGGCACTATTGTTGCACCTTGGCAATATATTCTTGTACCCCTTGATACATGTCTTTTCAAATTAATGTATTGTAGTATATCCAATTGTCTGTATAACCTTTATATAAGTTTTGACTTAATAACCATTGAAATTCAAATCGTTGTTTCAGGAATATAAGAAACTACTTAAAAATCTATTTTTCTTTAGTATCATAGTATGTTTATTTAACCCGTATAATGCAACGTAATATTTAACCCGTACAGGGTTACTATTAACTAAGTTAAAATCTCGATCGATTTAAATCGTAAGTAAGATAAGGTTTGGTGTGGGTAGGTAGCACAAGCCAGAATTATTAAACGCAAGAACAAGACATTCATTACTAGAATAATATGGCAGAAATAACCGTGAAGGTAATAATAATCTCAACACATACATTATTCAATCGAGTGCTTATTACAAGGTTATAAGGATTTTCTTTATAGCAAAATAGGATGACTTCATATATTTTATTTTCTTAAAATAAAATAGCTATCAATAATTACACAAGTTCTTTAGAATTGCAATTAACACTGCCGTTATTCAAGTTGATATTTACATTGCTATAGTCAATGATTTTTCAACTCTTCTTAGAATCAAGTGGATAAACTATTTAACATTTTTTTGTCTCAATACTATGAGACAGCCTTTTTTGCAGATGGGTTCGTTATCTCCCTCCTTTAATTTGATTTTCACGAGCTAATTTTTCTATACACCACTTACTTGAAGGCTCGTCGCCACGTGTGGTGTCCTCGATTCACCAAGCAGCACACGCACGTCCGCACCGGCCGACGGTCGAGTGAGCAATGCCCCACTATAGTCGTGTGTCGTTCGCGAATGAATCCTTCAATTGAAGTACTTCAGTTGCGTTTAGTTCTTGCTTCACTAGTCCAGTCCCAATACAAACATATCTGTAGTTCATCTAGTCCACCGCAAACACAACGAACTGAGTCGAACCGAACGTTGCCGAACGGTGCGAGGCGGGCGACAACGACGTAAGTACCTAACGCCACCGCCGAAGCGAGTGAGCAGAGAGAGATATCTATTTTACTCGGACTTTCTCGTACTTAGATTGAAAGCATTAAGGAATTGAGCTTTAAGACAAGGCATTAATAGACATTTTGGTATATTTGTTAACGCCATTTTGACACTGATTTCTTTCATTGGCAAAAGTACCTACTAAATGAATAACGTAAACAAACGGTTCGCGACAAAATTGTAATATTTGTTTGCTGTGCGTTCTGATTTTGTTTTGTTTTAAGAATAGTTTATTGAGATAATTACTTATGTAAATATATATAAACAGTAATTTTGTATATGAATAGTGTTTATAAACATTGGTGTTGTATCAACCCAAACATGGTGCCGGGTGACCAGCACCCGGCACCATGTCCTCATAATACATATTGCATTGTCAAACGATTTACACATGTATGCAAAATTTCAGCTCAATCGCGAAGTGGAACAAATTTAATTTGCAACATTTGATGACAAACATCGGACAGGTAAAACTAAATAAAAGCTAGTAATAATAACAATATGTACAAAGATATTTTGCAGCCAAGACAAAATTTCGTTCACAGTTCGCAGCAATCGAAAACACTGTACTGTTCGATGAACTAACGAACTAAAACCAACGATGAAATATAAACTGAACCATTGGACTAAATGAACTACTGAACTAAAAGAGTGATATACTTCACTACGGTCAAAAGATATGTTCATATCTTTTCAATTCAGTGACACATTCTGCGCATTGCTACCCCACTACCGCTGTAGGCCGTGCGTACGGGCGTGTGTCGCTTGCACTTTATTAATACGTCACAGTTGCAAATGGTGGGCATGTTAAGCGACCATTTTAAAAATCACCTAATATGGTACGTATTACAACATCGGCATGTACTTTTTAATTTTGTCGTGTCAAACTGACCAATTCGTTCCACAAGTTGCAAACTTGTGAAACTTCTGCTTCTTAAGGTATTTTTAGTGTAAACTTTTCACGATGTTACGTTTTGCTTGTAACATTATATGTGTACAATAAAGTACCCAAATTTTGTTCTTTCTAATGCTAAAAAAACGGACTATAGCTCATAGTAAAGTTGAAAAACGTAAACTGAAAACGTTGAATTTTCAACGACTATGTAGCGGTATGAGAGATTGATGATGTAATGACCTATTTTATGTACTTGTAACAGTATTTATAATGAATAATATCACAATATAATCCAGTATTAATCGAGAGTTCATTGGTTTAATTTCGAACCTAATCCGAACCTCACATGACGACCCTGCAAAGATTTTTTTTTTCAATAACAGGGTTAAACTAGGGTTATTGACACAATTTATGAAAATATATCAATTTGTACGTTATAGCATAATGCATTTGTCATTTGAGTAATTCTTTAATTTCTCTATCATCATACATTATATTATGACAATACTTTGTGTGTTTGTTACCATACCAGTAACGCGTGGCCGGGCTATACCAGCAACGCGTGGCCGAGTTAGGCGGTTCACCCACTAGAGATGCATCCCGCCGAGGTGCGCGTAGCGACAGAAAACGCGCGCGGGGACGGAGGCGCAGATCTGCCTATCTTAGCGGTGTAATCTGCTTCTCCGCGCGGAGAAGCAATACAAGACGACAAGGCTCCGCGCTCCCGCGCAGAATCTGCGTGCGGGACGCCTACCCGCGCTTTGCCGCGTCGACATAGGCGTGTTTTCTATATAAATTGAGATTCTTGCATACAATGGTAAAATCTGCAGTGCAAAAATGGTGCAGTGGGTTAACCGTCTTAGCTAGTTTTCTATAAAAATCACCATCACAGTTTAAATGAATAAAAACATCCGCCAAAACGCTAGAAAAAAGACACCTTTGTGTAGGTTACTTGATATAGGGCTTCCACTACCGAGATCTCGGTATTGCGGGATCCCGCGCCATTTTCCAATCCCGCGGGATGCGGGATTACAGGCACGGGATCCGCGGGATTTGCGGCTCTTTTTTTTATTTTTTTAAATATCTTTGTGTATTTTTTGAAGAAGATTTGTTTTGTTTTTTATTCAGTATTTGTTACTGTTTCTTTTGTGAAGAAAAAACGGTGTGATTTGATCGGTCTCATACTAGTAGCAATACTTAAATAAATGTGGAGTTAGTTGATAATTCGTAAGGTTTTTGTGATAAATTAATGGAGTAATTTGATTGATTTCATACTAATAGGAATACGTAAATGTGTAGTTAGTTGATTAAATCACTCTTTTTGTGTGAAATATAAACGGTGTAATTAGATTGATCTCATATTAATTGTAATATGTACGTAAATAAATGTGGAGTTCATTAATTCATTATTTTATTTGCCTTATATGAATGTGAATATTTTCAACATGAGGGATCTCGCAAATACCGAGATCCCGCGGGATTGAAAATTCGTAGTCCCGCAAATACCGATATTGAATTCAGGCTGCGGGATTGGAAGCCCCAACTTGATATCATGACGTCACCTGCCTGTAAACAAACTTTTAGCTGTCAAGTCGTAAATATCGTAATAATAATAATAATTTCACTAGGGCGGACATAAAGTAAGTATTTTGTTTTAAAATCAGATATCTTGATAGTGATAAGAATTTTAGACATTACAAGATTCGAAATTCTGTTAAAAATACGCTTCAATAACCATTTTTAAAATATTTTGTTTTTTTAACAAAAAATGGTAAAAAAAATCTAAAAATAGAAATGACAGTAATTGATTTTTGCACCCTTTGGACGTATTCCCGTGAGTAAAGAAGCTTTACTTTCTCCCTCAGCATTCACGTCTTCATTCCTATCCTTAAACTCGGTTCAGTTGTTTCCCCGTAAAAACTTCGCAGGAGAGATAGTTCTGGATATTTTCGGCGATCCATTAAATTCCTACAAAAGAAAGTTAGTAAATAATTTTATGATATTACAACGGAGGGCTGTTACTGTCGTTTATAAATAAAAACATACGAAATTGAAAGGAGTGCGTAGGTATAAAAAGTAGGTGTAATCAAAGCGCCCGGTACCGAGCGTGAGCGGACTCGCTTCAACTTGGCGAAATATTATTGTTCTAGGCTTATGTCGACTGGACGCTATCCACTTGACAATGCCTGGTTGCAATTGCTACCATATTCAAATTTCGCTTAATAAAATTAATAATTGACAACCGTTTGGTTCGGCAGCGATTCTGCCTTTAACACCAGCAGTCCTGAGTTCGATGTTTGTATGATGAATACGAACATTTATACCTGAGTCATGGGTATTTATACATATATTATATATCTATGTAGCTAATATGTATACATTACCCTAGTATCCATATCACAAGCCTGACAGTGCTTTCTTTGGGCTAGGCTAATTTGTGTGAATGTAAGAAATATTATAATCATTATAATACAGTAAAAAATATTCAATTATGGGTACCTTGGACTTCCGCTTTACTCTATTTATATGAACACTCATGTTTTTAAGCTACGTTTAAGTTTTATTATCCTTTTGGCTTATGGTAATGCCATAACCAAAGTAACCCGTAGGGTGGCAATAAAGTTTACAGGGTTTCTATTTATATTCTTGCAACATTCAAACCATAAATGTGTCAAAAAGTCAACTAAATAAATGATTCGTAAGAATAATTTAGCGATCCTGATTTTTGCACCGAACTGTCCTGAGTTCCAGTCCTGGAATTAGCAGATGTTTATGTGATGAATACTTTGATGATTTGTACTTGAGTTATGCGTATGAATATCATATATCTATGTATTTTATATTTTGAATGCTATCTTATAAGATAAATTATTTTAATAGAAAAATCCAAAACAATATGCCTGAGAATTCACTTGTGCCGAGTTGATATTTTCTAGTATTTTTCTATTGAAAATAATTTATATCTATGTATTGTGTATATATATATATATGTTTACTTGCGACTCGCCCCGGCTTCGCACGGATGCAATGCTCTACTATATTATGCATGTATTATACATATAAACATTACTCTATCTATTAAAAAAAACCGTATCAAAATCCGTTGCGTAGTTTCAAAGATTTGTATGCTTAAATTTTAAATCTTTGGGATATAGGGACAGAGAAAGCGACTTTGTTTTATACTATGTAGTGACTCGTTGTTCTATTTTCCATAACACATGTGCTTATTTTGCGCTAGGTTAATTGGTGGGAAAGTAAGACATTTTATTATTAATAATATTTTCGTCAATACCTCGCGGTAAACTTAGTTATGAGTAGATCCAGGTTCATAGTATTGGCGAGAATCGAACTCGGCCCGCTTATGGTAAAGTTAACATCACAACCGTTGAACCTTCGTCGCCTTACTTTGTTCTATCAGACTCGTAATATCTAAATACAACTTTAATATATTATCGTGCACATTACACATTTGAATACAATAACTTCTTTGCGGATTTTGCGCATAATTTAATTTTTATTCAATTCTGACGTTTCAACTCCTTTACAGGAGCCGTGATCGTAGGATGACTAAGGCAATGGTCGTCATATATTTTCTACTACCTTCACAATATTTTAATCGGACATGTTTCTAACTGTTAAAATTTCTATATAATCAAATTATCACGTCAGGATTAAATAAAAAATAAATAATGTGCAAATTCCGTAAAAAGTTGTTCGTTCGAATCGACCGTGGTGCGGATAAGGTTGAAATTCGCACATTTTTATATGTCTCTATAAGTAGTATAGAAGAAGTTGGCTGGCAACTACCCTCCCCACCCTTGTAGCCGGGGGTGGGGGTGGAAATAAGCAACCTCGCTCACTGCCAAGGTCGACGGCGATCAATAAACAACCCTCGCTAGAATCTGATGTAATGTCCGCTTACACGAAAATGGATAATGTAACTATATTTATTCGCGATCGGTAGCGATCCTGCCTTTCGTACCGACGGTCCTGGTTTCGAGTCCCGGACGGGGCAGATGTTTATGTGATAAATACTAGCATGTGTGCCTGAGTCATGGGTATTTATATTTTCTATAAATATTACATATATATGTATCATTTATGTATTTCTATCCGTTACCCTAGTATCCATAACACAAGCCTTATAGTGCTTACTTTAGGCGAGGCTAATTGGTGTGAATCAAAGAAATATTAATTAGTGTGAATTTCATAACTAAATAAAATACAAAACTAAAAAAATTAACAGTCAGGAACGTGATAAATCTTTAAAAGTGGCAATGTTTTATTATCGAAATTTTATATTGATAATATGACTGAATGGATATGGACTGACCCGGCGAACTTCGTACCGCCTTAGCGTAGCTTTGAATTGAATGACGTTGACATTTGTCAGCGCGGTTATCGATGTGGTGTCACAGATTACCACAGATTTTTTGTTTTAAATTGAATGACGTTGACATTCGTTACGTTATATTTTTCAATCTTTCTGAGAGATTTTCTTTATATTTTTTTCCGTAAGAACCTTGTACAGAGTATTAGAAAACTACAAAAAAAAAATCAGCCAAATCGGTCAAGCCGTTTTCATGTTATGTCGTGACAACGGAAAACGGGTTTCATTTTTATATATATAGATAGCTGACCCTAGGGTTGCCAACCGTACTCTAAAATAGAGTATTGTACGCTATACCATGTAGGCGTACTCTTTTATCTATAATACTAATAGAGGACGCTAAAATACTCTTTTTTACACAACGTTTACTATACTTGTGCCAGTCTCGCATATATGATTACCGTAACCAAAAAAGTCAACTATTTACTTTTAATATGCTGGTATTCTCAAGTTAGGAATCCCTATACCCCAAGCCACACTCAGACGTTTCTGAACGCAGCCACTAATGTCAATCAGTGCCCTAACGAATTTGTTTATTTTTTAAAAAATTAGCTGTATACTCTCTGTTCCCACCACATCAGGTTTACTGAGAGAGTCTTTTTGGATCATGAATGTGAAGAGAACTGTTTACTCTGAGGAAGAGAAACAGGGCTTCATTGAAATTGATTAAAAATGAGCTCCTGATCTATGTATATGTAAACCTAGAGTTAGAATGTTTGGAGTCATACAACTTTTTTTAAAACTAAATGAAAAATTGTTATTTGCTGTAAAAATACCTTTATAAAAATTTTAAATAAATGATACTCTTTTTTATAAGGCCGTACTTTTTATTTAACTCCTTTGAAATCAGATATACTCTATTTCTTCTAATAAAAGTTGGCAACCCTAGCTGACCCGCCCACGCGTTTAGAAAAAAATCCAGCAAAATGAAAAAAAACATCATAATTGGTTGAGTAGTTTCGGAGTTCGTCACGTCACGTCGTTTATAGATTTAGTTCTAATTTTCTTTTCTTGTTGAAGTGAAAACTTCTTTAGCAAAGTCGATGATACGAAAAAGTGACAGTAAAAAGAGACAGACATAAATTCATAAGATTTAACGTAGGAGAAAATGAGATGGGAAGCATTATGTACGTGTTTGCGTGCTCATGCGTAGTATAAAGCTTGAGAGAAGGTATCACGACAGGCGTGGTATTTTGTATACGTGTACGTATTATTTTTGAAGGTTTCACTTCCACCAAGTGTGAATTGCACACATGCTTTTCTATAATAGTTTCAATAAAATAAATATTTGTATGCTATTGCTTCTGAGTAGGTGAAACTGCTGAAATATGGTATTGTAAACTTTTGTGATATTCATGCTACCCCACGCAAAAGCAAATTTTTTTTTTAATTTCATAAATATAGTAGGAAATTGGAGGGATAAATTGTTAAGGCCCTGGAAACACACGAAACAGGAAACCCACAATTATTGTTTGGCTAGCAATTAAATCACGACTTCTACGTTCTATACATTCCATACGTATGTTTACCGATAATAATTTCGTTTTCGTAAAATTTTTAAAGGAAACCGTTACCGGAACTTAATAGGTGTGTGTTTTCGCTATTTTAGTTTAATATTCAACTTATTTAAATTTTAAATTGTTATTTAAATGGTGGTCGGTGGTGGCATGTGGTGCGGGTCATTGCGTTCTCTAAGATATGGTTGAGCGAAGCGATGACTGCATCATGCGTCATGCTCGTGAACGGGTGCTGCCTTGGGAGATGGGTCTGCTTTAAAGCGGTTCACACACTAGAGATGCGTCCCGCCGCGGTGCGCGTAGCGACAGAAAACGCGCCCCCGCGCGGAGGCGCAGATCTGCCTAACTTAGCGGTTAATCTGCTTCCCCGCGCAGATTTTCAATACAAGTTGACCTTACTTCTTCACGCCCCGCGCTCCCGCGCAGAATCTGCGCGCGGGGCGCCTACACGCGCGTTCCCGCGTCGGCAGTGTGTTGTCATAGGCGTGTTTTCTATATTAATTGAGATTCTTGCATACAATAATAAAATCTGCGGCCACGCGCTACGCGACGGGGCGCGGTGCAGTGTGTTAACCGCCTAACCTTCAGTATTATTGACTTATACTAAACATACATCTTGTTGCTTTCGTAAATTTATCGTTTATTCCCTGTATGTTAATGCAATGTACAGGGATACGTACTTAAAACAGATACTTGTCGAATTTGTTGTAATCAACGAAATAATGATATCATAACATTACTATTATTGTAATAACAGAATATTTTTGTTCTTTTTTGTGGATTGTGTATGGTGATGACGTATTATATTGTAAATGTCATTACTTCTGTTAAAGCTGACGAGTTTCTTGCGCCCATTCTTCTTGTCAGCTGAAAGATGTTCTGAATGGGTGGAAGTTAAAAATGTTGGACGATTCAAAATAACTTATTAAGTGCATTTGAATAAAGTTATTTTCATTTCATACTTTCATATAAATTTTTGTATTAGTTTTGTAATTGAAATTTTCAAAAATCAACAAAATTATGTTTTTAACTAGCTTTTTAAACTGATTAGGCTAATGTAGTATTTTAGTGCTTAAGTTTATGATGTAGGTATTATAACATAATGTTTTTATCCTTAAATAAATAAAATAAAAAATGCTTTTATATTTTTATCCATTTTTTCAATGTTATCTTATTGCCACTTTTCAGAAAGAAAATTATTAAATATGTTTGCAAATTTACATTAATTTATATCCAATTGCCTTACAATAAGTTTAAGACTGCGTAGTACAATTAGCCAACTGATACAATGTTTTATGGAACTAATAAATATTCATGAAGTAAATGGTAATGTGTTTGTCAATAATTTGTAAGTGTTCAACTTTTGTTTTATATCTTTTTGTTGTCAAATAATTATTTTAATTGACATTTGTAATTAATTGTCATGACAATTATTTTATTGTACCAACAATTTGTATCTGAGTTATGAGTATTTATATACATTTCTATTAATATTACATATTTATGTATCATATATGTATGTCCATCTGTTATCCTAGTATCCATAACACAAGCCTTCTGGTGCTTATGGGCTGGGCTTATTGATGTGAATGTATCCGTGCCGATCACTGACAATCTTTAGCTTCTCGGTATGTCTTTGTCACCAACTCTCAATTTTGGTTCTTTAATTGAGAGTAAGGCTCAAGTAGCTTCAAAAAAACTAGGCATTCTGGCTAGAGTGGTAAAATACTTCACACCGGAACAGTTGCTCATCATTAACCAAGCACAAGTTAGATCGTGTATGAAGTATTGTTTTTCTTTTCTTCTTTTTCTTGGGAAGGTTCCACCCGATACCAGCTCCAGACGCTTGAGTCCATTGAGAGGAGGGTCAAGAGGCTCATCGGCCATGACGATCTTTTTTATAAAAAGCTCAAAAGCCCAGCAAAGACAGAAGGTAGCAAGCCTATCCGTATTTTATAGGATACATTTCGGAGAGTGTGCAGCAGAGTTGCACAACCTTGTTCCGCCGTCCCCTTTTTATCATTGGGCAACCAGATTTACAAATAGGCGACATCATGATATAGTAGAAATACCAAAGAGTCGCACTTAGCGTTTTGGTTCCAATTTTGTGATACGTACCGCTAAGGAGTGGAACTCTTTGTCTGAGTCTGTGTTTGCTGATAAATACAATTTAGGGGTCTTCAAATCACGAGTGAACAGGTGTCTTCTAGGCAAACGCGTCACATCCTAGATCGCATCAAGCGCATGCCTATTTTCTTTAAAAAATATTTTTACTATTTATATTTTTAAATAAAGTTGGAAAAATAAAATTGTGTGGCGGTCTGTGTACCGTAAATATTAAACGGCGTAAAAATTCGGAATGTATTCTTTTTTTGTGCTGGCAATCGTACCCTCTGAGTATTCAATTCCCGATTACGCAAGTTCATTTAGCCGGAAAACTTCCTCCCTGTCAGCAACCCCATGGCTGATTACACGAAGTGAATGACAGTGAGTGTCACCCTTACTTCGAGCCCCCACTTCATAGCTAGTTTGGAAACCATCCACTCATGTGTTTTTTGGAGAGGTTGCAGAATCATGAACATGAAGCACACACAACACAACTGAAGCTTTGAAACACATACAAGAAAAAGCAAAACAAATCTTTGATTCAATATGATCGTTTCGTCATCATTATTTGACGACAGTTTTGTGCATTTGAATCCCGGAAGGGGCATATGTTTGTGTGATAAATACGAGCATTTGTATCTGAGTCATGGGTATTTATATATATTTCTATTGATCTATGTATCATATATGTACGTCTATCCGTTACCCTAGTATCCAAAACCCAAGCCTTATAGTGCTTCGTTCGGCATAGGCTAATTGGTGTGAATGTAAGAAATATTATTATTATAATTTTAAGCGCCGGTCCTAGGTTCGAGTCCCAGAAGGCGAAGATGTTTGTGTGTTAAATAAATTAATACGTAACTAATATCATCCAATAGAGTTATTCTTAATTTTACAACTACAAATTACTATTTATAATTATTTATATATTATTTAACCAGTGTGTTACAAGCACCGGATTCATCGCTGAGTGCAATCTCTATCAGTTACAGATGCTGATATTTAAAACACAAGGACATCATTCGAATAGTATCCACGAACGAACGAAATGTCTAATTTTGTCAATCGATATTAATCTCTATGAGGTGGGCTTTAATTTGAAAATTGACTTAATAAATTGGCCGAATCCAACAAATGCTGTCGACTGTACGTGTGTGACGTATGCTATTTTGAACTCTATCAGCAAGACTTAAAGTTGAATGTCAAAATTTGACAGTTTTGAAAAGGTTGATTAGCTGTCAACCATCGTTTAATCTGGTAATTTTATATTTATCATAGTTGTGCGTATACCATAAAATACTTAATTATTAATTTATCAGTGTTAAATGCTTCAGCACTGTCAAAATGTCCAAATATACCAATGAAGCAATCAAGAATACCGTAGCTTACTGTTAAGTAGTGAGCTCTTTTTTAATAATAAATCCAAAATGGAAGTGGGTACACCTGTCCGAGTATCTTTCACCAGTTCTTTTCTGAGGGAATTCCCAATTTCCGAACCGGTAGTAGATTCAATAAATTAAAGTAAGGTAGACATAATAAAGTAACAATAAGCTTATAGACAAAGAAAGAATCTTTGCCTTTTATATATTTAGATTGAAATTAACTAGGTGCCTATATTATAAATCTTCAACGAAATTGTGCTTTATTAATTCTTTCTTCGTCTTTGTTCAAGTTATATTTAGAGTTATTTCCATTACTTAAATAAATACAATACAAAAAACAAAGCACATTTCTCAAAAATTTACTTTCGTCATCTATCTTAAACAAGTATCAAATAAAAACAACAAGAAACAAATAATCAAGATAAAATCAAACGAATCTAATTGAATAAACTTCGCAGCGCAAATCAATAAAAACTGAACAAAGAGGCTCACATCAGCTGATCGGTTGCTACCCGCTTCAGTTGGGCCACCGATCGCTCGACTAATCCAACGACTAGCGAAGCACTACTGCGCATGGTTACACCAGTATCGACTCCTTGTAATACAACATGCTATGTAACACCAAACTTAAATATCTTAGTAATAAAGCCCAAATTTATATACATAAGGATTTGACGTACCCCATCCAATGACAACCCTCGCTAAACACTATTGGATTTACAACCGTATATCATGGATTTAGATTCAATTTTCAATCGTTCGCCAATGTTACATCCCAATTCCAACAGAGGTAGGCATGAGTAATTAATATTATCTCCAGTACAAACATAATCTTTCTGCCCCGTTTATCTTCTGTATCTAGAGCTAAAGTGAGCTTTACATTTTCATGTGTAGGACTGGCTCTCTAATATTAGTTTATTAATTATTCATCGCCAGGACATTAGCATCTTAACGTAAAAGGGTTACGTTTGACTTTTGAGTGTATCACGTCAATCAAGTAACTAAAACTCATAGAGGCCGCGTACTATCATCAATTTATGATAATTATACTACTTAAATCATAATTTACCACCAAACCACATTATTATATGAAAAAATATAGCTCTATGGTTAGTACCTATAGTACTTGTGTTATGGAATTCAGAATTAGCAACGGTAACATCCAGACACGAGCAAAATATAGAAAAGGTCTTTTATGCTTTTATTTTCCCATCCAAAAACGTATATAAATGATATTTATCTCAATGTCAAATTTCATCTGAAATATCTTGTGCTCAAGAAATCTGTCTTTAAGCCCAACTATTTTAAGGGATTTCACGAGAAAATACCTAATCCATTTTCATCCATTACGAATAAAAAACATTTTCTCAAATAAATACGCGGATTCTACATTAGTTATAAGCCTGTGTTTATTTAAAGGTCACCCCAATTATACGCGCTTCCAAAACTTTTTATGCTAATACAACTTCTTTGAATTTTATGAGGGAGAAAGTTTCTCGGAAGACCATTCGCAATATTTTGTCAAGAGGATACTTTGAGTTACTTCAATGCTTTCTAGATTTGCTAACATAATATTAATGTGTCTGAAAATCTTGATAAATTTATAATGTCCTACGACCCATTTGAATATTCGCAGTGAGCGGAGCAGTTTTTTTTATGTAGAATGAGTACGCGGTAATCCTGTCTTACGTATAAGACAGAATCCACGATGAAACGAGCTAACCCAGAAGTTGCCTATTCACCCTGGCTTTGAAAACGGACGGGTTATAAGTACTCGGAAATACAGACGCAGGGAGGGAGTTCCACTCCTTTGCTGTGCGCCTTATGAAGGATGTTGCGAAGCGCTTGGTGCGACAGGTAGGAATAGCGACCAAGAAAGGGTGGTAAACCGCAGTGCGTCTGGATGTCCGATGGAAGATAGGAGATGGCAGTATGAGCAGATGCAGCTGCTGAGCACACTCTGCAAAGTACAGTCTGTAGAAGACAGACAGACAGGCAGTTATGTGACATTTCACAAACCAGAGGAGGATTTTTGGTCTAGCCACAAAAAACTTTAGTATGCACCCTCACACTGCTGTTGGTCCCAGGCTGTAGTTGGCTATCGCCGCGGGATACCTGGCAGGTTACCCCGAAAGCCCAACGGCGATAGGGGAAACTTGGATGCATTTGGGCACCCGTGACCGTATAATGCCAGCTCAGGACCGCCCATCCTTCGATAGCTGGTCTTGCCAAGGTAACAATCGTTCGTGGGTATAATTTGCAAAATACAAATAAAAAAAAAAAACTACACAACTGTTTTAAAAACTGTAGCGTAGCATTATGTTTTAATAAGTTGAATAACTTTGATTTATAATTTTTATATTTTATGCATTTTCAATGCGATCTTATAAGGTAAATTATTATAATAGAAAAATACTAGAAAAAATCGACTCGGGTCACAAGTGAATTCTCAGGCCTAGTATTTTTCTATTATAATAATTTACCTTATAAGTTGAATAACTGTTTCAAGGCATTTCGTACATCCTACAGAAACAGTATAGTACAGTGTAACATAACTGTAACACTCCTTTTTTATAATTTTTCATGTATTTTTACCTACCATAATAACAAGTATTTAAGAAAATATACGTTGTTGAGTTATAGAGGGTTAAGATAACTAATTCTTATAACTAATTTCATTATTTGTGATATCATAGATTATTGTATTATTTAGTGTTGACATTGCTTTTAGTTAATTATTTCTTCTATAACTTTTGCATGCCATACTTTGGCAGAACATCTGGATTAATTTACTGTACCTTAAAACATCTAAACATAATTTTATTTACCATGTTCCATGTAAATAAAGACTATTCTATTCTATAGCATAGGAATTGAGTTATTAAGCCTCAAATTATTGGAGCGGAGCGAGCGAAGTTCCCATGGATCAGCTTCAATGGCGCAATGTCTGTTAAAAATTAGCATCGAAAAAATTTATTTTTTTCTATTTTTAGGTATTACGCTCTGCTCCAATATATGGTGCTAATTATGGTAATTTTTATTATTATTTTCATGCTCCAATGTTTGCTGAATGAGAGAATCTTTGTATCTCTTTTAATTATAAAGTGTTTTACTGCTTCTTTTTATATCAAATGGAATCATTACAAGAAAAACATCTGATATTAACGTAAGTAATATATAATCACAAGAACATTCCCGGAATAATAAATTGGTCATCGCTCGTTCTCCTATTGGAAAAATATTCCACGCCTATTATAACAGTTACTCAGCTGTTTAAAACTGCTACTTACCCGTTTTAAAAATAGTTCCACTTGTTAAAACATTTTGTGGTTTATTAATAATAATAAATTGCCATGAATTTTTATTGATACTAATTATTTAACTATTACTATCCAGAGAACTTAATAAGGGATAACACAAAACAAAAAGTAATAATATTTCTTACATCAAAATCAATTAGCCTAGCCCAAAGTAAGCACTAAAGGCTTGGATTATGGATACTAGGGTAACAGATATATATATATATATATATATATATATATATATATATATATAGTACATATGTGATACATAAGTGATATTCAAAGGAATATATATATATATAAATACCCATGACTCAGATACAAATGTTGGTATTCACCACACAAACATTTGCCTCTTCCGAAACTCGAATCTAGGACTTTTTCGTTCAATTTAAGTGGTAATGTTTTCCTTTTTTTTTTAATTTTTATTTACCTTCACCTTTTCCGGTGTGTAATGATAAATTTCACCCACTACGTGTTTCCGATTGAGCTAAAATTTTGCATATCGCGTGTCAATGCAATATTATGATGACATGGAGCTGATCTGATGCTGGAGCTGGAAAGTGGCCATAGAAACTTAGCAATAAAACATTACAATCCCATCGAGCTTGAGCTTTTTAACTTTTTAGTTCGTTTTATTAACCCGAAATAATAATAATATTTATTAAATTCACAACAATTAGCGTAGACTAAAGTAAGCGCTAAAGGCTAGTTTTATGGATACTAGGGTAACGGATAGACATTCATATATGATACATAGATATATAAACATATAAAATACCCGCTTTCGGGATTCGAACCCCGTCGCTGCGAAAGGCAGGATGGCTACCATTATACCAAACAGTCGTCAATAAAAACATGTTTATAAAAAAGTTTTTTTTACTTATTTATTTTACAAATATTAAGCCTTTAATTTTGTAAAAAGCGCGAGTGAGTAACAAAATTATGTAATCGCATGAACAACCTCCTTCATCCAATGTCAAGGCTCAACCCGAATGCCAAGGTTGGTTGAACCGTTATTCGTTTCAATTTTTTTGTTAACATTAACAAATGACGTTTCTGCTCCTTCATCCATGACAGTTACCACAATTCTTATTGCGATGGAACAAGGTTTATAATCATTTGAATCTTGATCGGTTGCCAGCTGAACTGACCCTGAACTTACCAACGTCACCTGTCAACCAGCGTCAGTCATTTCTAGGAAACTATTATAAATAAAAGCTGGCACGCTGTTGCCAAGTTGCTATCTCAAGAGGATAGTACTGAACTAATAACGCATGCGATAATGACCAGTCAACGAAGATAATGACAATAAAGGGAAACTGCCAGATGCATATTGACAACTGTTTTTTTCAATGGCTTAGCTCATGCCCGGAGGGTAAGGTAGGATCCATGATCCAGACGCACTGCGGGCTTCCACCCTTTCTTGGTTGCTATTCCTACCTGTGCAGCTCTTCTCAACATCTTTTATGATGTGCACAGCAAAGGAGTGGAACTCCCTCCCCGCTTCTGTATTTCCGAGTACTTATAACCCGTATTTTAAAGCCAGGCACCTTCTGGGTTAGCTCGCTCGACCGTTGTTCCAATCTTGGCCATCTACTTGAGTGGGATGAAGAATTAAAAAAAAAATGTCAAAAACATATATTTCACTTTTCCCGGTTTCTGTGATAAAAAAAATTAAGTTACATTTAACCCATTTCTGGGTTTCCGATTGAGCTGAACTTTTGCATGCATATGTATATAGCGTGACAATGCAACATTATGAGGATATGGAGCTGATCTGTTGCTGAAGATGGAAGGTGGTTCTAGGAAGTCCGCAATAAAACAACATAACCCCATCGAATTTGGACTCGTTTCATTCGTATTGACGAGTACTTTGACATGGTAACCAGGGTCTGATACTGGAGCTGGAAGGTGGCCATAGGAACTCTGAAAAAAATTAATGATTCTTTTACTTTTTAGTATGTTTTATTAACAAGTAACAATAAAACTTGTTTTTAAAAAAGGTTTTTCTTTTGTTGCTATTTCCTTAAACAATTACTGATGGTCTGTAAGAGAATTGGTTTATTGTTTATCAAACTATGAACTATAGTAATTATATCGAGTTCATCGTCCACGGTAAGTGTTAGGCAACAAAGTTTCCAAACCAGTTTGAGACAAAGCATCGCTTGGCAATGATCCAACGGGACACCTTCTCGCTAGCACGTTCGTTCAATGGAACGCAACACTCACTTATCGGAATTCGATCTGGTATGAAGGTTTGAGTAGGACATAATCTCCAATATTGGAGACCCGAATCTTGGGAATTACGGGGCTGAATAAAAAAAGGACTCTTCAAACTCCCGAATGTCAAACATCGCGCCGAAATTACTTTTCCTTTATAAATAAACGGTACAAATTGAAAACGAGCCGTTCCAACAATAAGTTTTTTTCGATGTTGACTCTGTACTCTCGTGTAATGAAACGCCGACTTTCGTTGTTAATGAAGGACGAAATTTAGTTCTCAGTTGTAATGGAATTGTTGAAGTTACTTAGGGAGACTCCACCGACACAATTATGCAAATTTCACCCTTAATATCATGCTCTCGCTCCATCTACTGTCGCACGGATATACTCAACTCTAAATTAGGATAAAGAGATTAGATAACGTTATCCAGTAATAAAGCCGAATTAACTGCAGTATTAATTCACAATTAAATCGAGCCAGAGACCTGTGGGCGATAAAACGCTTGCTAAACATTTTGGTTGGAAATTTGAACCCTCGACCACCGTACGGTTGGAAGTGACTTTTATTTTTGTACGTTTTAAATATATTTCCGACTTCAAAAGCGTTTCTAAGAAGTTTAGCCTTGACAACGAAAAGAAATGTTAGACGGACAAGAATATCCCGGGATAAAGGAGGGTACATCGAATATGACAAGTTAGGACGTAGTTGTTAAAGTTGGAGTCGATGAAATATTGTACACACACACGATATATATATACACACACACATATATGCGTTGCTGTGACTCAATTATATATTTTTTTTATTATAGATTCAAATGAATAAAATTTATACAATAATTATATAATATTATATACAAAAAGAATACATACCGACAGTTAACCTAAAATCAATAAACACACTTAAAAATGTTTATAAAATAAAATCAACCTTTATCACGATAATAATATATTACTGTTATTATATGATTATATACCATAAAATTGTGAATATAACATTATAGAAATTATTATTTACCACTTATTTACAATAATTCGTACCGTTGTTTCTGAATTCCATAACACAAGTACTGTAGCTACTTAAGGTCAGAACAAAGTATGTGAGGTTTTTAACATTCTTATCAAAGCGTAGCTCAACTGCTGTATGATAAAATGTAACCATATGGTATGTATGTATATAAATTCAGCGCCGCGCTGTCTGAGTTAGAGACACCCACGGCCACCGTGACAAAATATCCCACAAAACATTCACACGAAATCGTGGGTAGAACATATAAAACATATCTGCTAATAACGAATAACTACTACATTTAAATCATATTTCGATATGGCAATTAAAATTTTAATGATACATAAACATAACACATGCTGTCTTTATCATCCTCGACATAATAAAAAGAGACATCGTCTTGAATTAAAGAGACAGTACAAATTGTCATTATTAATTTTAATAAAGTGTTCATTCTGAATACTAAAGTTCTCTATACTGGAAAGGCTTGCAACTTAAACAAATGGCAAGACTAATGACAACAAAATATGATAAATTACTCTTCCAAATTAGAAGAGGGCCAAAACAAGTCTATATTGATTATGGCGATAGCGTTAACCACCTTATTTAAAGCGATGTAGAGTTGGTTTTCGTTTGGTTGTTGGCTGATGATGCAAGCGACGCTTATACCGCTGTCACAAAAGATGAGTCCTGGTGACGTGCCAAACGCAAGCGCACGTGGCCACAATGTTGCCAGATATTTAAAAGCAATATACCAGTTTAGGGGCCATTCATAAATTAAGTCAAACAAATTTAGGACTTTTTAAACATTTCCTCCATCCTTGTCACAGGTTGTCACATTTTAAGAACCCTCTCGACCCTGATGTGACGACACAGATTTTTAAATGTTTCATTAGTTTTAGTGCTAAAGTATTAACAATGTAGATAGAGATTTAGAGATTTTTAATCGCATATAAATTTTGCGTTTTAATATTTCATTTTTAACATGTGACGTCACAAAGCTTTTGACCCCACCTGCCCCTTGTCACATTCCGGTCCCCCTTGTCATCCTTTATCATAGCATTTATGTAATGCAATTAATTAACACTTAATATGCAAACAGAATGAATAAAATAGTAAATTACAGTGTTGCCCTTATTTGTAGATGAGATATAATCAAAATAATTTGTGGAAGTCTCACACAATTATTCAAATTTGCAAATAAATAATTTACCAGCAGACGACAATTTGGATGTTTCATTTTTTGGAGACTTTAGATACAAATCTTAATGAAGTCCCTGAATTCCTTATCAAGCAATATTGAGTGGAATTTCTAATGAAGACAGCCTGGTCGCTCTTTTGACCTATTTCTATTTGTCTACACTAATATTATAAAGAGGAAAATTTGTATTTTTGTATGTTTGCAATGAATAAACTCAAAAACTACTAAGCCGATTTTAAAAATTCTTTCACCATTGGAAAGCTATATTCACGCTGAGTAACACAGGCTATATTTAATGCTACAAAAAATTTAAAGAAATTCGTCCACCCGTGCGAAGCCGGGACGGGCCGCTAGTGTTTCAATAAAACGCTAAGGGGCACTGGGGCAGTGTGGGCCTAAATATAAGAAATAATAGTTTCTTTTATTCAAAAGCTTTTAATAATGTAAACTCTCTGTAAACTCCATTAAAATAAGCCCAAGGCATAATTTGGGGAAAGAGTTATAATCGTTAAAAGTTATAACAACCGAAACAATCGAGTACTATCCTAATGTAATCCGTTTATTCTACTATTTTGGTAGTTTTTAAGTCACTGAACACATACATAGCTCTATTTTCATGTAAATTAGATACTATTGAAAGATTAAACTTATCACTTGAATGTTTGCAATCAAATATATTCTTACAGAAATCGATTATTTTTTTATTTATACATTGTTGGCATGGCCTTGAAAAATAACTACTACCTTCACTGCTTGAACAAAATTAGGAATTTTATCTTTTAAATATTTTTTATTTATATAGTTACACCCTGGACCCAAGGGAGTATTTACAGCCTCCGGGAAGTCGTCAGCAAAGTGCAAACGCTTAGAGACTTTTCGATAGAGTTGGAATGGCTGGAATGACCCAACCGACACCCTCCAGACTCGAAATAGGTGCTTAAAGATATCAAGTAACAAAAGCTGCCCGTAAGAGAAGAAGAAGAAATCTGACTTTAAAATAAATAATAAAAAAAAATCTAGATAATTTTAAAAATAATAAACGTCAGAATTAAAATTATTACTACTGATGATTATGACTCATTTATTGCACAAAAACTAAGACTAACACTTATACAACCACAGTAAAAATTAAAACAAGTCAAAATAATGGTTAAGAATAACATTTTCATTTATTTATTTATAAGGCAAACCTTAATCTGTAACTAATCCGATGGATCGACATTAGTATGTTGCTAATCTTTTCTTGAAATTTTCTTTTCAAAATTTATCATATAGGATAGAATTGAAAGTGCAAAAAAAACGAAATTAATTCATGCTTTGTTTATGAACATATGATGAAATTAATATCATATATATTAAATGGACAATGTATAAATTTATCATTGAAATTATTATTTGACCATGGGTATGTATTTAAAGTAACCACTTTATTTGCTCGCCGCAAGAAACAGGACTTAATTCATTTGCATAATATTCTGCATGGCAATATCGACTCTCCCTACCTTCTAAGTAAGCTTAATATAACCACAAAGCGCAACCCCCGAATACCTAACAAAACTTTTTATTTGCAAACCTATAAAAATAACACTTCCTTTTATAACCCCCTCGTAAGAATGTGTCGGCTTTACAACGAGATATCTGTCCGGCATACGCATATTGATATCTTTAATCCAAGATCCAGAATTTTTGAAAGTTAGTAAAAGATCTTAAACTGGCTTAACACTCGCCCATTTCTCGCTGTCACGAGTAGTTCATAATAATGTTAAAAATTTAATTAATTTGTAATAAGTTTTATTCATGTGTTTGTTTTTGAAGAGTAGATTTTACTTGTTATAACCTACTTTGTAAATGATGTGTCAACATAGTTAGGGTTACAAACTAGCACATAACTATTTATTGTATACCTTAATGTATTTGTGATTGTAATCTGTTTTGTTGTCCATATTATAAAATAAATAAATAAGTATGTATAGCAATTTAATTATTGATCACGAATTGCGATTCTAAGTACTCTCATTTCAATTCACTGCCAGAAACTGGAAAAAGATGCTTAAAATATTTTAAACATTATATCTTTTTATATTTTATCATTTCAAAAAGTCAAACTCAAGAGTACGAAACAATATACGATCGGTATTGGTTTAAAGCCTACAAGTCATCAAGTTTATAAATTAATAGTTATAATTACATGTTAAGTGTGGCAACACTCGAGTGTTAGTGACGTACAGCGGGAGCGCGCTTGTCTCATAGCTCCAAATAGAAACAAAAAGGCCACTGAACGAAACGCAGTCATCTACCAAAATGGCTGTTGAGAACAGTTGATGTAACATAACGTAATTGAGTACCTAGTCTTGTCAACAGCACAATAATTCGTAATGTGTTCTTAGAATGTTTTTAAAGGTTTACAAGAAATTGTTACATTTTCACTAAAGAATTGTATCTTGAGCTTTATTTGAGGCGAGAATTGATCTCGGCCCGCTTGGGTTAAAAATGATATCTCAACTACAGCTGCATTTTTAGCTTTGATTTGAATGCCTTTGTTTTAAAATAATAAGCAGACATAAGTGTGTCGAAGAATTTAAATGAATAACTAGCGGCCCGTCCTGGCTTCGCACGGGTGGAGAAAATTCTTTAATTTTTTTCTATTATTTAATTTTTTCCGTTAGCGCCATCTATCGTCCGGTAGACGAACTACTTGCGGTTAACGCGTTGCTATGGTAACGTTATTGATACAATGGAAAAAGAGCGGACAGACAAACAATAAATTTGTGATCTTAGATTATGGATTTGACGATCTTCGTAGTCAGATGGCTAACAAACCGGTTTTCATAGTAAAGTCCTGGGTTGATCCCCGGCTGGGTCAATGTATAAAACGAACTAACTGGCTCAGGTCTGGGTGTTGTAGTGCCGTCGTTGTTTCCGTTTACTATAACACAAGTACTTTAGCTACTTTTGAAAGAAAGAAAGAAAGAAGACCATTTATTTGGAACTAAAACAAACAACAGCAAAAGATGTATAAAATTAAAAAGAGTAACAACTGAAAATAAGAAAAAAAAAGAAATATACATATAAAATAGGAATAAATACAAATATGGTGTGTCTAAGGCCAAAAAGGACCCTGACGCGGATGTTTCGAAGTCACAACTTTTTCCGACACCCTACTCGACGTTTCCCCGCAATTTTGCCCATCATAATCCGTTGCAGTTGATCGTATCTCTCGTGTCTGAAGACATGACCGAGGTAGGCAACTTTTCTTGTTTTGATTGTCTGCATTAACTTGCGAGTTTGACCGACACGTCTTAGAACCTCAACATTGGAGATTTTATGAGTCCAGCTGATGGAGAGCATAGTCCTCGGTAAGTCCGCATTTCAAAAGCCTCAATACGTTACGAAGGTCTTCTTCAATAGTCCAAACTTCACAACCATAAAGAACTATAGGCTAAAATGTAGCATTGAAGTAACCGTGTGCGCAGGGGAATACTGATGTTACGATTGGAAATTATTGATCTCATTATATTAAACGCGTGTATTCTATGCGTGTTTTTATTTCCATATCGCTTTCCCAGTCGTCAGTTAGCCAAGTGCCTAAATAATTGTACTTGCGCACTTCGTCCAGCTTTACTCCGGTCCCACTAATTTTTGGACTCAAATTACTTCCCCCGTATGGTACGTCAGACCAATAATCACCAATTGTGATAGACTCAACGGATGCGTCCAATTGTCTATAATCCTGGGCGATTTTTTTTAATGAATTTGCAAAAAAGTTTATAAGTATCTTTTGTGAGCTTTACTGATGAATCACCTAGCTTCTATAGCTGAAGAGTAAGAGTAAGAGCTTTAGGAACGAAGTATATTTGGATTAGTCATATTATTATTTATCTAAGTAGAGTTGGATTGGTATTAACTAATAAAATGGTTTATGCACGTATGTACCACAATCTAAGAATATGCCAAATTTTAGAAAATTTTAAACTGTTGCAACTTATTTTATTTACATACCAAAGGGAGAATTTTTAGGTAGTTCAATACGAGGTTATCTGGTCAGGGTTCGAGGGCCTACTGAGCTTGGAAGCCTTGGTGCAAAGCACCGTCTAGCCCTGTAGCTACGTGACTGCTGGTCAGCTTCCTACCCACTCGCACACACACGCACACACTTGTTTTTGACCTGACAGTGCGGTTGATAACCCGCGTTTCATCTTTATGTGACGGCTGAAAATCCGTATTTTTCCGAGAGGCAAAAATTACACACCGTGACTTGAGCCTTCTTGCTGCTACTCACAAATACATTCCTTCTTCTTATTATCTCTTTTGTCATCCTGCTTATCGATGTTGTTTGTCTCTATTCTTCTAGTCTTTAATTTTACCAAAAGCTCAAAAGACGGAAGGCAGCTAGCGTTTTCGGTTTTTATAGGATTTCGGAGAGAGTGCAGCAGAATTGCACAGCCTTGTTCCGCCGTACCCATTTTTTCATCAAACAACCAGAATTACAAATAGGCTTCACCAGTATATGGTTGATATACCAAAGAGTCACACTTAGCGTTTTGGTTCAAATTTTGTGATCCATACCGCTAAAGAGAGGAACTCTTTGCCTGTGTCTGTGTTTCCTGACAAATACAATTTAGGGGTCTTCAAGTCACGAGTGAATAGGTATCTTCTAGGCAGACGCGTCACATTCTAGATCGCATCGTCGCTTACCATCAGGCGAGATAGCGGTCAAGCGCTTACCTATACATCTAATAAACTTTTTATCTATCTATCTAATGTTATTATAGGTCTATAAATGCGGTATAGCTTATAATCATAACTCTGAAATTTTCACAACTTTTGCTTTGCTTGTTTACATTAAAATCTCACATCTTAAACCACTGAATAACGCCGAAAATGCTTTTCATAAATTCCATTAAAAATAGCTCCATGAAAATACCTTTAGCGCAGGCGAATTTAAGGGGGCGTAAGAATTATTTCAGCAATCCGCTTCTACAGAAATAACCTGCATGTTTTTAACCTTGTCCCAAAACGAAATCTTTAACAGTTCAAGTTATTTTCTCTGCAATGTACATGCAGTTTTGAGTCTTTATTGTTTTAATTTATCAAAGAAAAACAATGGTTAAGTAGGACTTTTAATAATGGAAGTTTATTGACTAAAAGCACGCATTATGATATTTTTTTATTTTTGCATTTTTAATGTAAGAATATGAGAAATTTGAATAGAAAAAAAATTAAATTAAGCCTGTCATTAACCTGTGAGGCGAAGCGATTATTACTAGGATTTTTGTATAAAAATTTATCTTGTAAAATGTTATATTTACTTTTTAGAATTTACATAATAAAATCATAGAAATGGAGTAATAGGTGCGTAAGCGTGCCATAGCAAAATACATTATCTAGAGACTCAGATATGTCACTTTGACTTTTAAACGTAAAGATCATGTGTTTTGTATCACGATTGATTGATATTTGAATTCTTTCTTTATAAATTAAGCACTGGTAGGTTTTTAATAGATCCTAAGGTGGCGGATAGACATACATATATGATTCATATATATGTAATATTTAACGTAATATATGTATAATATACCCCTGACTCAGGTACGAATCAAGTTCATTATACAAAAATCTGCCCATTCCGAGAATTGAATCCAGAACCGTTGATGCAGGCAGGATCGCTAACGTTGCATCAAACGGTCGACGGGTCAAAACCGGGTTCTAGTCTCGGAAGGGACATATAATTGTATGATGAGTATTGGTTCCTAAGTCATATACAATGTGTCCCGTCACCAGTGTCGGAGCCTTAAATGGTGTGAAATATGGCATTTTTCATCGACAAATTGCCCCTCAAATTTTGTTTTTCTCTTACGGCCGCCATTTTGTTTTCTTGATAACCAAGACCAGTAGGCCTAGACAAAATGCCATCGCTTCTTATCTATTCTATTTCTACAATCGTCATAGACTTAACGTTTTCTATCGTAGATAGCTAGACAAGATGTTTCTACTGTCAAAATCGTTGTTTCCATCATGACAGTAGAAAGAAAAAAAAATGTCTATGGTTTTTCTATCGAAGAAACGTCAAACTTGACATTTGGCGGTTGAGTTATCCATTTATGAGATTTTGAAGTGTAGCGCGGTTGTGTTCAAAATTCAAGGAGTTTGGGAAAAGACAAGAGAAAGTAAGTGCAATATTCAACTCAAATGTTTCGGGTGTGATGTTTAACTGTGCGTGTAAAAGAAAAGTGCTATTACGTTCGTGAGCATAGTGATTTATTATTTTCTAGTGTTGTCGTTATAAAGTGAAAACAATTAGGGTTTACAATCTATGTTTGTTCCTTTTTAGGATGGAATCTAGGCAACGAGCAAGCCCACAGCAGTTCGCCGCGTTGGTAGAATTTATGGAAAGGTATTTTGTGAATAATGAATGTGAATGTGTGAATAATAATGATAAAAACCATTACTGAAATAGGTATTTATGACGATAAACTTACAGCTCTCATTATAAAAAATGAAATATTTCTTTAGGCATGGAGACTTAACAAGGCCACAGTTGGGGGCTCAAGGTCGAGTGCGATCAGACCGACTGTGGACCGAGGTAACTTTGATGCTGAATTCCATGGGCAGCGGTGTGACAAAGACCGCTGACAAATGGAAGAAAGTAAGTTGAATTCATTACCTATTAACTACCTCTTTATTTTCTAACTCTTTGTTATGTCTCTTTTAACTAAACCTAATACAAATTCTAATTGCTTTCATTTCATATCTAAAAGGTGTGGATAGATTTGAAGGCAAAAACAAAAAAGAAATATTTGGCAATTCAAAGGGATTTGCATGGCACTGGTGGTGGGCCTGGCAGTAGGTTGTCCCTCAGTGATCAAGAACAGAAAGTTCTTGACCTGATGGGTGGATCAACAGCGGTGATGGGCCTTGCAGAAGTCAGTGAGAGAGGTTTACGGGTTTGTATAGCTTATTAAAAGTTTTCTTTTATATTAATTATTTTTATTTAAGTTTGTCTACAATTATTGTTTCTTACAGGATTCCAATTAACCCAATGCTGAAAATGACATTGTGGAGGAAATATTGGATCTTCCAAGCTCTCTCCAAATTATTGCAGGTAATTACATACAATATTAATTTTTATTAAATTGAATAAAGTGATAAATAATCAATTACTTCCATTATCTCTGTTTACCCATCTGGAAGAGAAGCGTGATAGTGTTTATAACTAAGTAATTTTTTTGTAGATGAGTCAACTGCAGGGCCCAGCACCAGTAGGTTGTCCCCGGCGCCGAGCTTGCCGCCCCCGCCTGCGCCCTCGCCGCCGCCACCGGCTCCACGCACGCCCGCGCGACAAGGTAACTACATGTATTTTATGGAATTTATTGTAGGGCATGATTAAATAGCCAAAAAAAAATCATTTTTACATCTCATTTGTTTATTAGTTTTTTTGGAATGAATTTACTAAATGTTATCGTTAACAGGGCACCGTCGTCGCCTATTCTTGGAGCGCGGTGGGTCGGCGTCCCTGTCGCCGGCGACAACCTCGCCGCGCGGCGCCGTTGCGGGCGTCGTCGGCCGGCGGCGGCGCGCGCCGCTTACGCCCTTCGAGCGTGCAGCGGAGGCGTTCTCGGCGGTGGAACGGCGGCGCATGCAGCTCGACGCCGAGCGACAGCGGTGCCAGCATGAGCTCGAGGTGCGCCGGCTCGACCAGGAGGACCGCCGAGACGCTACCTTGAATCGCCTTGTCAACGCCATTGAAAATTTCTCCCAAGCAATTCGTGAATTGAGTAATAGATTTAATACTGATTAAATCCTTTTTATAATATTTTATGCACTTTACAATGTTAACTTATAAATTATTATCATAGAAAAATACAAAAAAAATCGACTCTGGTCACAAGTGAATTCTCAAGCGGGAATCGAACCTGCAACCTTTGGAAATCCGATCCAATGCTCTCCCGACATACAGGCGTGACTAACATAGGTAATGTGTTAATTAAAATTGTTATTGTTGTATCTGCATATATTATTATTTTCTACTATTCTTAGGCACATAAAATTTATTATGAATATACACAATGTGATAGTGGTAATGTAGAAAGTATTTTTAATAGACAAAAACCTAACTATGTGTTTGTTTTGTATTATGCTGAAAGAAAAGACTGATTAACAATTTGCAATAGGTATGATACATTAGAGTTAGAATACTTCTTGCTTTTTATTTCAATCTAATAATAAACAATAAGCTTTAATCTAGAAGACTTGAATGTGAACTAATAAGACTGCTTTCCTAATAATTTACAATATATTGGTATATTTAAGGACTTAAACTGACTATAAAAATACATACTAATCATTATAATATATATAATTTGGTATATTTTTTAATGTAAAATATAAGTAAATAATGTAAAAATTAAATTTATGTTAGGATAGAAATTATAGTTAAATAATTGAGGATATAAAATATTTAATACAAATGCATATTTTTTTATAGAACTAAAAAACTTAAACTAGTTGTACAATCTCATGTTTATATTATAATTGTTATTTGGCTTGAAAGACTATATTAAACTTAACTTCAACGTAACTCATCTTTCTCTGTCTCCAGACAACATTAACTTCAACAATAAACATAAGATTTAAATGTATGGGAAAACATAACATCTTGTGGTCTCCAACACTAGTGTTTACATATTATAAAAAAAACCTATGTACTTAAACTTCAAAAAATATAAATACCTAATACAAATGTTTTTTTCTAACCCTTATTTTAATTTTACTAATATTAAAGTCTACTTATTAATAAATTGAGCATAGCTCTACCTTGGACTAGCTCAATCGGTCTGGCAATGTCGGGTATCTCCGGAAGAGGCTCCTCTCCCATCATCATCCCCATGATGCATAGAAGGGTCCGGGGGAATAGATGACGACGGGACGGTAAGCACCATGTTGTGGAGAACAGCGCATGCCATGACTATTTTGCTGGCTACAAGTGGATGATAATGCAGAGTGCGATCTTTCATTAGACATCTCCAACGAGACTTGAGCAGTCCAAAGCATCGTTCGATGCAGTTCCGCGCCTGCACGTGGCGCGAGGTGTACAGCTCCTCTCGTGAGCCGGCCGCCGCGCCCAGCACCGGCGTCATCAGCCATGCACGCTGCGGGTATCCAGAATCTCCTGAAATATTTACACTATACAGAGATACTTGCTTCACAAAAAACTATTAGCATAGGTTCGAATATTAACTGGTCTTACCTAATAGCCAAACATGTTCACCTTGTTGATGAAGCTCTCGCATATATCCTTCAATTCTGCTGGCAGACCAAATGTGGGAGTCATGGGCACATCCTCCAAACTTAGCATTGATAGACAAGATGCAAAGATTGGCATCACATATCTGAAATTGTATATGAGTCTTTAAAATGAAGTTACCTCTGACTACCCCTGTAGGATGACACAATCAAGTTACCTTTGAATTAGAATAATAAACGATTGTAGTCAATGGAATAGTGGTCAAAGTAATGTAGTTATCACCTATCACTTTGGTTGTTTATATTATGTCATGCTCTTTTAATTTTTTTTTGTTAATGTACTTTTGTGAACTTACCATTTGAACATTTAAAGAATGATATCCTTTTCTATTTATATACAAATGTTCATTCTCATTTGGTTTAAATATTGCCACATGTGTACAATCAATACATCCGATTACACCTGGCAAAGAGAATCGTCTGTGAAATCTGCAAATATAATAAATATTATTTAAAAATAGGTAACACAATAGGTTCCTCTTAAGCTTCTTGCTTATCATATTTCCTACAAAATCAACTTAGTTATTGGAACATAAAATAACTTACTCTTGTTTTATTAATGACCTTGCTGCAATGGTCTGTGGGAACACAATCCACTTGGAACAAATAGCATCACTACACAAAGCGTCAACCACATCACGAATACATCGGCTCGCGGTTCGCTGCACGATGTGTTGAGTGATGCCAACTATTCGCTGATAAGAGCCCGTGGCGAAGAAACTAAGGGCACACAAGACCTACGAAAAAAATTTCTTGTTAGAATTTTTAGAGTTATTTTTTACAGTGTTAGTTAAGTCTCCATACTTAAATTGTTATTTAGTACCTAATAAAAAAGCTTTGCTTACTTACTTTAATCTCCAATGGTAACTCGTTTGTTCCTTTCAAGTGTGTACGCCTAAGTTCATAACATAGTTTATAAAAAATGTCTTTAGTAAGTCTAAAATGTTCAACAAATAAGTTGTCTGGCAAGTTGCTAACTTTTTCAAGACGTTTTCGGTTTTTATGTCTTCTCTGCCGTCTAAGCCAAGTTTCTTCATTTTTGGCTGCCCACAAAAGCCTCAAAGTATGCATATTAACTTTTAATTAAAACACGATACACAAAACACAAGTAAGAAACTCAAAGGTTTACGCTTTACTATTGGGTTAGAGGAATCGTTTGGTTAGCGATTAGTAGAATAGAAACTTATCTATTTGTTCTGTCAAAAATAGCATCTTGTCTACCACTTTGTATGGGATTATTCTACTGTCAAAATAGAATGATGACGTATGATAGAATAGAGACACAGTAGAAAGCATCTTGTCTACCACTTTGCTACTCGCTTTATGGAATCACGTGACTTATCTATCGGAACTGTCAGTCCCATACATTTTTTTCTATTTCTATTATAGAAATCGTCAATAGAAAGGCACTTTGTCTAGACCTACAGGGCTCTCATTCTAATTCGACCACCACTACTCATGTTAATGTCCTATCAACATAAAAAGGTGTCATGTGATTGCTAAACATATAGACAACAGTTGTGGCTGTGTCATGTTTCAATTGTCATGGAATAAAAAATAAATAAAAATTAAAGAAAAACAAATAGATTATTTTTTGTGTATTTTTTAATTATTGGCTTTTTGAGAAAAACCAAATTTGGGGGGCAATTTTTCGATAAAAAATGCCATATTACACACCATTAAAGGCTCCGACACTGGTGACGGGACACATTGTATATTCCTATGATTATAAAAAAAATATGTAGATTCTAAAAAGTAAATATAACATTTTACAAGACAAATTTTTATACAAAAATCCTAGTGAAAATCGCTTCGCCTCACAGGTTAATGACAGGCTTTATTTATGTATCATATAGGTATGTATATCTATCCCTTACCCTAGTATTCATAACTCATCCTTACAGTGCTTTCTTTGGGCTAGGCTTATTGGTGTGAATGTAAGAATTATTAAAATTTATTCCAAAATTCTATTCTTAACTTTTTATGACCATAATAATTTATAGCGTGTATTTTAACGACCATAAATTGTGGTAGTTTTACTTTCGATATGTTTACCACACTGAAGTGTCAAGAAGATATCGTCCTTATTAAAAACATAAAAGCTAGGGTTGTCTCTCGTCTGGCTTTTATCGATAATTGTTTTTTTATAATGCTGTTCGTGTTCCAGTTTGATTTATCGCATCGAAATTAAACGCATAAACAAAAGAGAGTCACTTGAAAGACTAGGGTTACCCTCAATCATAAAGTCTTTAAATTTAGTAAAATATTTGTTACTTATAGTATATCTTAAGAGGAATTTGCTTAACTCATATCTCTGTTTGAGGGTATAAAATCAATGAGAGTAACATCCTTTCGTATTCGAATGATTAAATTAAAACAGACATTTTTTTTATATAGTAAAATGTAGTCTTGGTAGTAGCCTGATGGTGACAAAGCGATATAAGATGTGACGAGCTTGCCTAGCAGATACCTATTCACTCGTGACTTGAAGACTCCTAAATTGTATTTGTTAGGAAACACAGACTCAGGCAGAGAATTGCACTCCTTAGCGTTACGTATTACAAAATTGGAATCAAAATGCTTAGTGCGACTCTTTTGTATATCAACAATATAACATATTAAATGGGGACGGCTGTACAAGGTTATGCAATTCTGCTGCACACTCTCCGAAATGTATCCTATAAAAACAGACAGGTTAGCTACCTCCCGTCTATGCTCAAGGCTTTCGCTCTTTTTACTTTTTTTTTTATTTAGAATGGGATCCCAATCAAGCCCGAGAATACAAGATGGAAAGAGCTAACCCAAAAGGTGCCTATTCACTCCGGTTTAAAAACAGACAGAAGTACTCGGAAATACAGACGAAGGGAGTTATAAAAAAGAGAAAATAAATAATTACCTTTTTTTAGCATTCTATGGTGACAACCCTATGTGTTTGCTACATGCACTCAAGCTGAAACCATGTAGTTAACTAAACTACATATTTAATGTCCCATGTTATTTGTACATGGGCAACTTTTAAACTCACTTCTAAAACTGGAACACAGGATACATTTGTAGCAATATAAATAACTTTTTCAGTTGTAAATTAACGTCGTAAAATTAATGAATGTTTGGACTTTATTGCTTTAACTATACGGAATATTATTCAACATCAACTGTATACGATTGTAGGTAATTCTAAACCGCTTTAGAAGAAAGCTTGCTCTTCGTCTGCGATTTGTTTCGCGTCTGTTTCTTGTTTATTAGTGAACTTTTTATGTGCACAATAATGGTTTTTAAGAGCAATTTGGTAGAAAACGTTATAATTCAATGTTTCACGGTGGTTATAAAACTGTATTACCGTTTATAAACACTGTACCTATTTGTTCACGATTGGTTTAAATTTCTTGGAACCAATCAAAATATTGCGCCTTAAATACATGACCGTTTGGTGCAACGTTAACGATCCTACCTTTCGCACCGACGGTCCTAGGTTCGAGTCTTGGTACATTTTTGTATGAGCATTTGTACCTGAGTACATATTAAATATCCATGTGTCATATATATACCTGTACCAATCCATTACCCTAGTATCTATAATAGTTGCCTTACAGTGCTTACTTTGGGCTAGGCTAATTGGTGTGAATGTAAGAAATATTTATTTATTTATTTTATTTATTATTTTTTTATTTAATTCGCTATAAGTGCTTATATAATGAACAATAAAACTAGTTACTATGTTTACTATTGATTTCGGCTATAGTATCAATTTCCAGTTGAGATATAAAATTTAAAGCTTGATCCGTCGTATTAAGGTTTATTATACAAACAACTCAAACAGAATAGTAACATTTGTATGTTAATTAATTATAAAACAAGTGTATAAAGATATTAACATACATAAATATACACACACACAATTACATTTTATTAATTATATTTGTAAAGACATTTCTTTTATGCAAAATTATAATAGGACATTCTCTTTTAATTATACTATAATTAATTATGCTATACATAAATACACATAGGTGGTATGTATTAATTTATTTGAATATACTAATTAATCAAAATTAATAATGATAATAATATAATAATCATTATAAAATAAATAATTATGAATTAGATAAGATAAATTTGACTTTAAATATCTGTGAGACCGAGTTCACCTACTATGATAGTTCAGTTCACTAGCGGTTTAAAAAAACAGCAAGAACAATGCTTGTTTTTTCATTCGTTTCGCTAGGTCTTTGGCAAAGATAGATGTGATGTAATGTAGTGAACGAGTTCTCGGGTTCAAGGCCTGTCACTGTCGTGTTCGGTGTCAGGGCCGCGGATACGTTCCCGGCGTGGGCTGCGGTAAATTCAACACATTTTGGACGCAGATACATTAACATAAAAAATTCGTTAGCGTTCAACATTGGTGGAACGATATTTGCTCATAGTAGAAGTTGAAATACGTTTGTAAATTTCACTTGTCCGGATACCGAAAGGTTCGAGAGGTTCGAATCCTACCTGAGGGATCGGAGGTGTGGTCGGTTTTTTACATTCGTATATCGATTATAGATTAGAGGATCGTTTGGTGCAACGGTAGCGATCCTGCCTTTCGCACCAATGGTCCTGGGTTCGAATCCCGGAAGGGGCAGATGTTTTTATGATGAGTTCGAGCATTTGTACCTGATTCATGGGTGTTTATATATATTTCTATGAAAAATTACATATCTATGTATCATATATGTATGTCTATTCGTTACCCTAGTACCCAAAACACAAGCCTTACAGTGCTTACTTTGGGCTAGGCTAATTGGTGTGGATGTAAGAAATATATATTTATTTATTTATTTATATCTATTTTAAGACGTTTCGACTCCTTTATAGGAGTCGCGATCACAGGATGACTAGGATAATGGTTGTCATGTATTTTCTACTACCTTCACAATATTTTAATCGGGCACGTTCCCAATTGTTAAAATTTTCGTCTTGAGTACTTTTGGTCCTAGATAATATCCTTATGCAACCTCATTAAATTAACGAAAATGAGTATGGTTTTATCAGGTATGAATGTGGATTTTGTCTGATTAATTTATAAATTTTTACTTCGTTCTATTTACAAGTAATTAAAAAAGCTTGTTAATAAATGTTTTAATTTTACTATTTGCCATATTGTCTAGATGACAAAGATGTAAGCTTACATTTGTAGACATATTTTTCTTCTGTTTGAAATATCTTGGCAACAAAATTATAGCTGTTTCTGTTAAGGGTTTGGTAATTGAATTAGGCCGTTGAATGAAAATGACACGTTGAAAGAAATTCACCTGTCAACGGAAAGCGGAAGGCGTGGGTTCGTATCTTGCGTAAGATTGGGGATCTTTATCTAAAATAATCATTTTCACTTGGTAACAGAAATCGAAGAAGGTGCGCAGATTGATTTTTCGTTCTTGTTTAACGACATAATGTCAGAGGATTTCCGCTTGAGTCGTTTTCTTCTAGTATTTTCCTTTTTTTTTATTTATTTGAATAGTTTTGCTCTTGTTCCCAATCAAGCCCCAATCCACGATGGAACGAGCTAACCCAGAAGGTGCCTATTCACCCTGGCCTTGGAATCGGACGGTTTATAAGTACTCGGAAATATAAACACAGGGAGGGAGTCCCACTCCTTTGCTGTGCGCATCATGAAAGATGTTGAGAAGCGCTTGGTGCGACAGGTAGGAACAGCAACCAAGAAAGGGTGGTACCCTGCAGTGTGTCCAATGGAAAAGGAGAGATGGCGGTATATCAAAACCCTCCTATATTTTGGAGTAGGCTTCTAACCATCAGTGGACATCCCGCTGTGATGATTGATAACATCAGTTCAGTATTTCGCAATATCCACATCAGCACATGTCATTCGCAGTTCACGAGAGTAATTTTCACATAGCAATTGGAAGTGTGCCTTTAACGTCAGCCGACCACGCGCCAGCAAGTCTGCTCGGAAAATTGGACTAGAGTCAATTTGGCCATCATCAACCTACCCGGCAAAACCAGCCTACATACCCTAAAAATAAGACTGATTATCGTTCACGTGCTCTTTGATAAGACCTCGTCAGTTCAGAACATAAATAAAATATGACGTGAGCGGCAATTTGAGGATGTCCCAGTAATTCAATATTTGAAGATAATCTAGGTAGTGGAAGCAATTTGTCTGAAAGCCCTCACGTGTTCTTGAAACAATGTTCAGATCGATCCTACCCTTTACTACTTAATTAAACTGATAACATTAATTTTTGCTATTTAAGACTACAGATCAAAAACTAGCTCCACCGATTTCAAAATTAACTTGAATAGACTCAGGTCTTTTTACATTAGCTGTTAACATATTTAATATAATAAAAAAAATGCAAAGACATAAAATAACATTAATAAATTAAAACTGCTATTTAAGAACAATTTATTATCGAAAAGTTTGTATTCGTTACGAGAAGTACCTACTAGATAATTTTACTATTAATAAGCACTGATGAAATCACTGTTTTTGAAGTGAAAACTTCTTTAGCATCGTTGTGATTTGAAAGTCGATGAAACGAAAAAGCGACAGTAAAAAGAGACAGGCACATTAATTCATAAGCATTATGTACGTGTGTTAATACTGGTATCTTTATACGTGTACGTATTATTTTTGAAGGTTTCACTTCTACCACGTGTTCCATCAATGCTGAAGGCTACCTTCACTAGACACTATTAAGCACCTCATAATTTTACACCTCGTGTGTATATACAACACAAAACTGCAACTTTTCGATGCACTTGCTAAGCATAAAGCTTCTTTAACACCATAGGTATATTGGAGCGGAGCATAATACAAAAAAAAGAAATTATACCAATAATTTTTAGTAAATTTTAAAATTCCATAAGAATGAAAACTTTCAAAAAGCGCGCTTATTGTTTCAATGGGAAATCCAATAGTGCCAATGCTTTTCGGTCACAACTTTTTTTTATTTTTGTGAATTGCGTCATTGAAGCTGATCCATGGGAGCACCGCTCGCTTCGCCCCCTCCGTTTTAATAAATACTTTAACATTGATAGGAAATTAAGAGTGAATAATATTATTATCTTTACTATTAAGCTCAAAAGATTTAATCTAAATATATAAAAGCAAAAGGTCACTCACTCTGATCCCGAAATCCCAGAATATACACTTGTATATATAATATTATATTTGAATTTGAATATATTACTTGTATTATTATATTCCTAGCACTTGCTAGGAGTCCTATATTTTACATGGGAGTTCTTTTTAGGACGTAGGTGCAAAATTCAACCACAAAGAGGGTAAAACGGGGTGGTAAAGTTTGTATAAAATATTCTTTTTATATTTTTTAATAGTAGGGTTTCCAAATTTTTAGAAAACACAAATTATTTAAAGAAGGGAAAGTTAAATGGGAATGTTGTTAATTATTGAACGACTTCAAAAAAGGAGGTTTTAAAATCGGATATTAATTTTTTTGTGTTCGGGCATAACTATAAGTAGATTATACTGATAAATAATAAATAAATATTTCTCACATTCACACCAATTAGCCTAGCCCAAAGTAAGCACTGTAACTTGTGTTATGGATACTGGGGTAACGCATAGACACATATATGATACATAGATATGTAATATTAATAGAAATATATGTAAACATCCATAACTCAGGTACAAATGCTCGTATTCATCATACAAAATCTGCCCCTTCCGGCATTCGAACCCAGGACCGTCAATGCGAAAGGCAATATCGCTAGCGTTGCCGTTGCACCAGACGGTCCCCAATCGATACAATATACAGTTTCCATAATATTGGGTAAGATTTTCTCATATAGCACACATCTAAATTTTCACGCGAACGAAGTCGCGGGTAACAGCTAGGTCTTATACAAAATCATAAAGTTTGTTATTTTAATATTTTGAATTGATTTGCCCTTGATCCCAATCAAGCCCAGGGGCCAAGACAGAATCCACGATTTAAAAAAAAAACGGACGGGTTATAAGTTTGTGTGTATCACGCCTCCAAGTCTTATTTAACGATCGAGATTATCGTGAGTAATGGTGCAGCAGCCTCGATAAACAGTACCGAGATAGCTTAACAAATAGCAGCTTCAGAATTAATCTGACGAGAAACCACTACGAGTGTTGGAACTTTACTAAATACCAAATTAAATTGCTCAGATCAATTCAGCACTGAAAACGGTTCTGAACGCAGCAGAAGTAAGTCTTAATGCTGAGTAGTTAAGGTCCAAAACTCATGGAGAAATAGACCTTCTTGAACGGAAGGGTATGTTTGAAGTTAGTGCGAAGTTTGCTTTGAATAGTGCTGACGCAAGCATTTTGATGGAAAGGATTGTGGAGCAATGTTTATTATACTCTTTATGCACTTATAAGGTGATATAGTACAATAACATATAGTAGTGCGCAATGGTGAGCTTATTTCTAAAAAACCGGCCATTTGCGAGTCGGACTCGCGCACCGAGGGTTCCGTACAAACCTCTAGGTATATAAGTATAAGTCATTATTAAAAATATTTTGAATATATGATGTAACTAAAAATTTACGTTTTTCGCAATTTTTCCTTTATCTGTGCTATAAGACGTTGCTTCGTACCAAATTTCAAGATTCTGAGTGCGCGGGAAGTAGCCTGTAGGTTTTGATTCCCTTGGGAGCGGAAATTTGTGGCATAATCTTTTGATTGCGTTGGCTTTTGATTTTTTCACAGCTCCAAGGGACAGTAGACCTAAGTATTTGATATAAAATCCAGCTTGATACCTCAACGCGTTCTTGAGGAAAAGGATCTTGACAGAAAGACAGACGGACGGACAACAAAGTGATCCTATAAGGGTTCCGTTTTTTCCTTTCGAGGTACGGAACCCTAAAAAGATCTCTTCCAGCCAACCAAGGGTATGTGGGTGACTTAACAGATAAGCGGGACAACTTAAGAGTGCAGTTCATATAATATTCATGAAATAAAACACTTATAATTTTAATTTAAATTCTGCAAAAGCTATTATATGTCAATATACTGCATAAATAGGAACTAACTATATACTACATAAATAAAATAAATAAATAAAAATACATAAATACAGTAAATAGATAATATAGATAAATAAAGTAAAGATTGTAAGTTGGTTATGTTCAGATTATGATAGCTGTGCTAGAAAGTGACCTTTAAGTTCGATCTTAAAGGAAGCGATATTTACAAGTGCTTAAAATCACTTTGATATGTACTTCTCTGTATTTTACTAATTCTATTATTAATTGTAATTACATGATTCGAACTAGCACCTAAAATATGTGCTAAGAAGCGGGATAGATAGGTTTAAAAGTTTTTTTTTGTATAAGTGTAAAATGTAAACCACAAAACTGTTTCTTCCTGTCGATATCAGTACATTTAAATTGCGTTCCGATTGGCCGCCAGTCGCTTTGTCAAAGTTAGTAGTTGAAACCCCCATGAGTTTTGCGGTGTCTTCCGGCGAACAAGTTTGGTTTCACGGGAAAGTTAACTAATTTAGTAAAACGTCAACATTTGCTAGTGACGTCGAGTAACCGACCAGTTGTATATGGAGGAATAATGAGTAATTCTATAAGTAGATAAAAATGTAAATTCTTCTTATAATTGTAGGATTGTCCAACCAGTAAAAGAATTAAGGAATCTATCCTTTTATCAAAAGGCGAAACTCGGCCACGCTCGGGATGGTCGTCCACTTCCTGATGCTTTCGATTCTTTCCTGTGGCCAATCATGATTACTTGCAGAAGATGATATCTGTCATATTTCAAGACTTACTCTTCACAGGAGACATGGCAAAAGTCTGCGCGTCTGGGTAACTCGTTACAACACCTCGATGCTTGTCCTTTGTATTCTTTTCTGAACATACAAAAAGCCCACGCACATTCATCAAATGTCTCCACAGTTTAGCTGAAGCCTTTTTTTGAGATGTCATTAAATGGAAAAATAACTAACTAATGATCATTATCATCAGGTTATAACGGTCAAAACGCTTGGGCACTGACTTTCCCTTTGGATGAAAAACATCATAAAGAAAATAGATCATAGCACGCCATTTAGGATCAACATCTTAACGTGTGATTCCAACGAATTCCAGATAATATTGATCATTAATCCGGTGACATGCCCTTGAACATTGTTTACATTACATTATTCCTTAACACCTTGAGTGCGAAACCAGGTCTAAACATCTTGTATATGTCTCGCTTACAGTGCGACTAAGAAAAGTATAGCATTCCTTGTCGTGCGGAAGGCATAACTTCAATTCGGTTCGGTGTAGGAAAAAGATGAATATATATCTAAGATGTATTATTAAAATAGAATCCAATGGTGTACCTACCTTGATACCAGGTTGAGACATCTGGCACCGCACGAAAGCCAAAAAAAGGATTTCAGTTTCTTAAATGATACAGGGTTTATAAGCCTTGTGCTGTCACAATGGCAGTTTTATTACCAGGTGTATTGGCCTTGTACCTTAGGAATGGAAATTTACTGCCGCAGCGAACGTATTAAGAAACTATGTCACTGAATTCGACTGCGATTACACATCTCATTTCGATTTAGTTTGGGTCGTGATTCATATGAAACTTATGTTGACTATGTACAATATTGGATTTACTTAGCTATTAATTTTACTGCTACGCACTGAAGTGTATTATCAAAAATGTCCAACGAGTTTTTAATGATAACTTTGATATTTCATCAATCATATTGAACTTTATATAGTTGGCTTTGATGATACCCTTTTTACTGATACCAAACTATTATAATGTCGCTGACCTTACAATTCACAGAAACTTTGTTGGAGGTAGTGTCAACGGTCCCAAGATTTTTTTGTAATAGGAAATTCGAGGCGACGAAGTCAGCATCAGATTACGAAAACATCACACAAAAAATCCATTCCTTATTTCAATTACTAACGTATTATACGAATATATGAGGCAAATGTGCATGGGCAATTCGATAACGGCAGACCAAGGCGAACTTTCAGGTTCCAAATAGAGAATATCCTGAAAAAGGCAAGTCAAAAGTTACCTTAACCGACGAGCTTTATGAAAAGGCTGATGGGAGTTGAAGAAGCGAGAGATGTATGTCACGATCGTGGTAAGTGGAAATCCGTAATCTATCCGTGATTTTAATTTAAATAACAGTTCAAGATCTACTTTTTTCTTTCAATTATGATGAGATCGAAAGTCTAAAGTAAACGCAAACAGTTATTTTCATTAATTACATTACTAATGTCATACTCACGCTCTCACATACATACACACACACACACACACTTACACACACATACACAAACACACACACACATTTACACACACTCTCATATACTAACCAGGCTCATTAACTACTCTTTTGAATATTATTATGTATTGGAGGAATCCCTAACTCCTAAGATACAGGACACGTCCTTGGGAGTTGGAGACCTGATTTGAAGACATTGTAATGTATGTATATTCTTCACTTGCCTACTCTACCGATTAGCATAGCATCATCCCTTCACCCTTAAGGTTACCGTAAAAATAGAAAGGTAATCACCATATACCACCCGTACACCAAAAATTGAGCAGCAGCGTATAGAATTTGTGGTCTTTTACAGTGATCTCCAACTCGCCTGCCAAAGGAGATTACAATAGAACTTCCCATAACTTCCACTCTATTTTGGGGAAGTTTCCGTCCAGCCAGCATTGGACGCCTTTCAGCTATGAGAAGATATATTCTGCTAATGAAAATTAAAAAAAAATCATTCTAACACACTTTAGATAAGTACTTTTGTATTTCTCGTTTGGTCACCATCAACATGGTATTTTACTGATGATAAGGCTCCGATATATTTTCTTCGTATGAATCGTCCAACATGTTGACTGTAACTGTTAAAAAGCTACGTCTTCAGGACGTATTTTAGTTTTAACAAAATATATTATTCCATACAAAATTACAAGTAAATCATAAATAATAGCACTTATACTGATCGCAACGCTTGTTTGTAAATATATTCAGTTACAATTGCAAATAATACTGGAATATTTAGTTATAACACTTTTGCGTCGGTACTTTTTCTAAATGACATGTTAATCTTTAAGACAATGACATAATCTCTAAGCGATGAACTCCGAAACTACTCAATTATTTGCGAGATTTATTTTTAATTTTTCTGGATTTTTTCCGACTTAGGACATACGATAGACTTCATTTTAATTAACAATAAAAATTTGCAAATTATAATAATTGAGTCACAGCAACTCGTGGCTAGTAATATCATATTACGGAAAAATGTGGTTAGAAAAAAATTCAACATGTTATTTTTTTATTTACTTAAGTTTTTCATTAAATTTTGTAGAGAGTGATAGTAGAGGCCGTAAAGACGTGAAGACTTCGATAATTCCACATGTAATCCTTATGGTGACCCTTGAAAATCACGTAATAGTGTGTCAGATTAACCTCACAGTCAATAAGGGGACTCCCCGTGATTATCCGATCAAACCTCTTACACGGGAAAAGGGTGACCCCACATTTCCAAACCTTCGTCATTTTCCATCGCGCCATCCCTTTCTGATGCACAGACATATCATAATTTGGAAAGAGCGAGATTCCGAACGGTTCTGTACGCATTTTGATTTTTTCTCATTCCAAAGGATTAGGTTTATGTGTAACGAAAAGGGACGACGGGAAAATAAAAAAAGATGCTTGGGAACTCTTAAACCGATCAATTCGCAGGGAAATAGTTTTTAGGCAACTAAAATTTTTGTTTCTGCCATCCTTTTACATATATGAAGTTGCTGTTTGTTAAGCAGAATCACCACAGTTTTTCTATATTCGCAGATCAGAATTCGCATTTAAACCAAAGACGGGGGGGACCTGGAAATAAATTTTGCGCACTTAAACAAAAAACTGCACTCTTTAACTACTAAAATATTCCATAAAAACCCGAATACTAAAAGAATTTTACTCATTAATTAATTTAAAAAACGGTTATTGACAATGTTTATTAACAAAGCATATTACGCAATGGTGAATTTCCTTAAATGAAACAGATGTGACGTCATAATTATTATTTACATGGTATAGAAACTTTATGAACTATTATGGCACAATTTAATTAATTAATTATTTAAAATTACTCATGACATCTTATATAATATTAATATCATCTGATATTCACATATTTTGTCACTGTAATACCTATTCTTTTTTGTAAAATTGATTGTTTATTTAACTAAATTTTTATAATCTCATAAGCATAACATTATTGTATATCTTGTAAAAGGTGAAAAAGTAGTGACACATTTCACAATAAAAACATTTTTTTTTTAGAAATGCAGTTCCAAATTCCAAATTTAATAAGAATTATACAATACTAATAACAATAAGTAAGTATTATTATAATAATAATAACAGTGTTTCGTGCAAACAAACAAAGTTTCGTGGAGGAGCCTGAAGCGGGCCAATCACCGGGCCACGGCGGTGACTCCCACATAAATACACCGTGGGGTGGATTATGGGTAAAGCATTTCTCCTCGAGAAATAAAAGGCAACCTAAAGTTCAGCATCCCTGTAAAAAAGTAAGATTTCTTGTATAAATACATTATCAATACGAAATACAAGACATCCTAAATACAAGAAAACGAGTACAAAAACATAAAACAACAAAGGTGTTCATTAAGAAAATATAACTTGTAAAAACAACGTACAAATGCAAAACTTCCTTAAGAATCCAAAAGTTCTTGCGGCCTCAGTTATGTCCAATTAAGCGAACAACGAACGCGCCAAAGACGTAGAAGACCAACCAAACTTTTCCGCAAACCTTTTAATTAAGACAATTTCCCAAAAGCATTGAACTTAAATTTAATTAACAAAATGTTACATCGAAATAAGTCGAGTAACAAGCCCGATAATTATCTACAAAAGAAAAGCCTCGAAGCAAACTTAGGACAAGGCTGCGCTAATAAGGCAGTAGAAATAATTATTGAGGTACATTACTAAAGAAAAATGGTGCGATCGACGAAAGGCATAATAAAGTACAGCATAGGGGACCCTTAAGATAATCCAGATTAGTCGCCGATCGAAGTAAATCCTTCGATATTGGAAGACGAATGCCAGTTCGTTGATCCTGTGATTTCTTTATGAACGGACGCCAAATATCCGTAAGAAATATTAGGAGGGACCAATTTGTTATCATTCACACGGAAGGAAGGGGTAAATGCGTCAACATTTTAGCACTTTGTTCATCAAAAATTGTTTAACTGTTATTTATAATTGTTTAAGGAGGTATTTTAGCCACATTTACTCTATTTAGTTCTTACAATTATGCGCACATTACCCAATTGGATAATACACCTTTTTACGGATTTCGTGCATAACTTATTTTATATTTAATCCTGACGATTCGACTCCTTTTACAGGAACTGTGATCACAGGATGACTAAGGCAATGGTTATCATATTTATCTACTACCTTCACAAAATTTTAATCGGGCACGTTCCTAACTAGCAAAAATTTTGTATAAAATTTATACATATAAAAAAAATATTTATATAAAAAATTTAACAGTTAGGAACGTGCCCGATTAAAATATTGTGAAGGTAGTAGAAAATATATGACGACCTTTGCCTTTTTCACCCTGTGATCACAGCTTCTGTAAAAGAGTCCAAACGTCAGGAATAATAAATTATGCGCCAAGTCTGTAAAAAGTTGTTTTATTCACATTTACTTTTTTATATAGTAAATAGCTAGGCTTTTGCCACTATCTCGATGATAAGCGACGATGCGACCTAGGATTTGACGCGCTTGCCTTAAAGATACCTATTCACTCGTCACTTGAAGACCCCTAAATTATATCTCTCAGAAAACAGATTCAGGCAAATAGTTCCTATCACAAAATTGGAACTAAATAATGATAACATTGCTTTACGAATATTTGAATCTTGAAATATTCGATCAGATTTTTAAGCTCATCAATAATGATTACGTGAACGAATCAGGGTTCTTCTAATTTAAGATAGCGAGAGATACAATTTATCATTTGTGATTTATTTAACGTGAATTATTGCTACATTTTCATTCCATTGTGAATCTTAAGACTTTAGATTGGAGTGTTTTATCGTTTGTATGTTTTCCTTATATTTCTTCTGCAACGATTGCGTCATCATGCTACAAGATAATCTCGGAAATAGTTTAAAAAGTTGGCTGAGATGATTTAGGGAGACCTTGATCTTAGATTGCTCTTGGCGCAGTTGATTTAAAGTTTTTTCTAGAAAATGTGAAAAAGCAAAATGATATTTTGTTAGATGGCTGATCGTTTGGACATGAGAGATTTGTTGGCATTACAACTGAACAAGATAATACGTTAATGTGACGCGTTCCAATCTACAAATAATATATAATTTCTTTACAAACAATAAATTCGAGTGAATTCGTCGCTTACCATCAGGCGAGTTAGTGGTCAAGCAATATTATTTACAATAAAAAAAAGTTTAGTCCTACACTAAAATAATTTTTGAATTTTTATTTATCTTTATTTAGAAAATAAACAGTCATTTGCAAACTTCAATTTAAACAAAATTATTAAGCATTCTCGAAGTTATATCGAACATGTACTCAAAATTTTCATTCTTGAAGTACAATTTAATAAGTTACCAATTATGTTTACAAATAATAATATATAATAAATATAAAAAAAACAAAAACACCTAATATATCTTGAGTGGCTGGCAGGTTGAAATGTTGGACAATTCAAAACAACTTATTTTAAATGCATTTGAATAAGCTTATTTTAACTTCTGACAATTGGACCGGGCATCCAAAGGTTGCGGGTTCAATTCCCTTCTGAGAATTTACTTGTAAGCCGAGTCGTTTTTTTCCAGTATTTTTTATTAAAACAATTTATCTTATAAGATGAAATAATTATTTTTATATTTATGCAAAAATATATATATAAAACACATTATTTCTTTAAAACTGGTATACTTCAAATATGTTAAAATGTGACATAGCCCAAAAGGATTGCAGTAAACAACATGACAGCAATCGAATGGTGCTATGAAAACACGATAATGGGCAAATCGCCAAGCCTGGCTCTCTTGTGAGAGTTCCCCACATATTATGTCGTGTACAGAAGCACATATCTGCCCCGGTAAAAGTAAAGCTGGTATAGATAAGTCATCTATTAAAATTTAAAAATTAGAAATCAACTAGCTGACCCTGTTCTTCGCTGTGGATCAGTTATTATAAATTGCATATTTTTTTTGGTTATGAAATTGAAAGCTATTCTATGTCCTAAGTTGAAACAAATGATTGAAATTGATGTCTTCTCAACCCGACGGCCCCTTTCAAGACAAACATCTATAAATTATTGTCGCATTAAGTTCTTGAACTGCCCTACGCCAACATGTGAGTTTTATTGTTATTGTTAAAAATAATTTAATTTATTTTGCTGTTACCATTCTTCAACACTTGCGAGCCTCGACGAGCCATTCCTGTTATTTCTTGTTATAATATGTTGCTATAATAACGCATTACTCTCTTATGCTGCGGCTACATTAGCGGGCTACGGCGAATATTCGTGTTACCGCTTTAAGTGTGGCCGGGTGGATCGTTCTAGCGCGAAGTATTCGGGCGAAGACGATGTATTCGCTGCACTGTCGGTAAAGTGGCGCGCTTCGAGGCGGTGTCGGTAAAGTAGCGCGCATCAAAGGGATTAGAGATGTCCAAAATAATCGTTTGTATCGATACATACGATATTTATACATTTTTTAAACAGATTAAAATAAAATACAAGTATTAGTTCGAACAGTAAAAAACACTTTGTTTTAAAAAAAATGGAAGTATAAATGGAAGGAACAATAATTAATAAACATTTTTTATCGAAAAATACATTTAACGAATCAAAATCTACTTTTTTGCTCTTATGCTAAAGTTATAGAGGACTTCGATGTTGAGCATTGATCGCTATCTAATGTTTCCTTGTTGTATCGCTGCAAATGAGTACTTAGATTTGTAGTTTTATTTTTTAGTTTTCACTTTCGCTTGACACAGTTTATCGCCACCTTGACACCGTCATCGGTTTTAATAAAAAATGACCACATACATATTTGATTTTTATGGCGGCGGCATAGTGTGCAAAGTTATCGACGATGTGTTACTTAAAACAAAGACGACTTGTCAATAAAGCCAACAAGAAAATAATTTTATTTTATTATGCCGGTACCTAACATTAGAAAAAATACTGATGTATCGGGTAGGTAGTGCACAAACAAAGCGTGCCGCCCGCTGCTAGATCAGTTGGTCGGTGCACAGTTTGTTTACATTCATTCGGACGGCCCGCTTGGTCGAGTGGTCAGTGGTTAATGGTGCTAGCTTTTGTAGTAGTATTTCAAAGTCAGACGTTGACATACGTAAAAATCGAGGGAATTCGATGCCATACTCGGCGGTTAGCTCAGATAACTTACTTTCCATTCCTGTTCTGAAAATAAGAGAAGTCAAATTATTATATATAACAATATAATAACGGATATACATATATTTATCTGCATTCGTTAAGCAGAGATCAGTTCTTTCCACCTGCTCCTATTCTTACATATCTCTTGCTTCATCAACCTTAATTAAATTCTTCATGCATAAATAGTCCAAATATGAACATTATTAAGAAAATAGGTTTTATCATTATATTATGGTGCAGTACGCTTACATCGTTCGGTTTCTATGAATAGTAGTCATAAACCATCTCCTCTTTCTTCTCTTTTTTAATATATTGCAAATGATACTCGTACTAGTAGTAATACCTAAATAATAATTTATCGACAATTACCTCTCAGCCGTACAGCACACCACTACACAACCCGGCACGATGTGTCGCGACACGAATATTCGCCCGCTAATGTAGACAACAACATCGCGTATGGGATGTTTTTAGCGCGCCAACGCGACACGAATATTCGCCCGCATATGTAGCCAGGCCATTATAGTAATCCGCGGATAACGCTGCTGGTTGTATAATTAGTAATAAGATACTTTATAATCCTATAATGTGTAAAATACATTGTACAACTGTTTGTTATCCCTCTCATAAATAAATTTAAAAATTTAAATCCAGTAAAATGAAATAAAAATCATCAAATTCGGTCTTAGTTTTAGAGTTCATCGCGGTCAAACATTGTGATACGACATTTTTATATATATAAATTTATTTAATTTCACATATTATATAATAGATAAAAGGTTAATATTTCTTTTAAGGTAAGACAGTACCTGTGCCAGGAAACATCGCTCTTCCATAACACACGGTGTTATATAACCATAAAACGAAATACATATAGTTACACATACAATGTCTAATGGGTAATATATAAGGAAATGCAAGTTAATAAAAAATAACAGTGCCGTCTAGGGACGCCCGAATGAACCGAAGTTTTACATTATAATATAAAGCGTAGGAACTTAGCGTTAAAAATTATGATTTATACGGTTTATTTATAATCGACAAAAAGGATAAACGAAACAGCTGATCGCAACGGATATTCAAATGCGGCTGACGTGGACGCATAGAGTAGAAATAGAGATAGAAAGCCACGCCAGCCAGGTACACTGAGGTTGGGAGGCAGCTGGCTTCTATATATATCGTGTAACGGTACTAAATCTGATGCTCTCATGTAACGTTTAAAGAACTCTGACGCTTAGCATGGTTAGAGTGGCCGCACGACGAGCGGCCACTCTAATTATTTTAATACAAGAAAATCGACTCGGCTCTCGAATAAATTTTCAGGCGGGAATCGAACACGCAGCCTTTGAATGTCCGGTCCAATTTTCTCCTAATTGAGCTACCAAGCCTTGCGAACAGCCGTCGAAATTTTCTACAATAGTACCTTTCTACTTTTTATGGCCAGCATTGCCTCATCAATGAGAGGAACATCCTCCCGTATTCGAAAGAAACATTTTTACAAATGGTTTTGAGTTTATCATTTGTATCTGTAATATTAATGTTATAATGTTTCATTACACACTTTATTACGTGACTATTTATTATATTATCCAGAATTAAACCGAGATTAAATTTGCTGTCATGTTTATACATCTGGCGTCATCCATATTATGTCCAGAATATATCAAACCAACTTCCTGAACAGAAATAACATCTTCCTCTTTCACATCAAATTAGCACGCTTAAGATAAATGACTTGCTGTCTTATGAGAAGCTTCTATTTAGAAATATCAAAGAGACATATGCCATTTCAACATTTGATTCAATGAAGCCGTTAAATTTTGTCAATGGGATTATAGTTGTATGTAGAACCGACAGTACTGAGTTCGAGTTCCGGAAGGGGCAGATGTTTGTGTGTTGAATACGCGCATTTGTAGCTGAGTCATGGGTTTATATATTTCTATAATTATTACATATCTATATATCATATATACATGTTTATCCGTAACCCTAGTATCTATAAAACGAGCTTTATGACGCTTACTTTGTTTTATATATATATATGTATATATATATTCTGTCCATTTGACCGCGATAAATTCTTAAAATACTCTACCGATTTTGATGATTTTTTTTCATTTTGCTGGATTAGTTCGAATTAGGACATAATAGAGGTTTCATTTTAATTTATGACACAAAAACACGTGGCCGGGTCAACTAATAAATATATATAATATAATCAAATAAATTATTCTTTCATAAATAAGATAATAATATTTTTTTTATGTAAATTTAATTTAATAATTTACCCCCTCGTAAGCTTAACGCTTGTTTACAAGTGGGTCCACGCCCGTAGTTCATCCGAACTCGGTCCGCTTGGTTTGAAGCTGACATCAACCGATGGGCTAACAAAAGCCCATCATTTATGTGAATGATGTAACCCCTGGCATTGTATGTTCGTACTAACTACCGTTGGGTAACTATGGTTACATGCGATCAAGTTTTTTACAGGTAACGAGCAATTAGGATAATTGCCAATTATATTGTTAACAGCTCTTAACTAATGATACTAGTCGACAACGTGAAATCAAACGATTCTCAGAAATCGTTATACGAACACTGAGATATCCAGGAAAATTGTAACGTATAAATGTACTGAATGATAATAAATACACACCAATTAGTCTAGAATAAAATAAATACTGTAAGGCTTGTGTTGATGATGCTAGGGCAACGAATATACATACACAGAAATTTAAAATTGAAATGAATTGAAATAAACTTTATTTGCTGTATCTGTGGTTACAGAGATATTAATAAATAAATATTATTAGACCTCACAACTAATCGTTTCCAGCATGCAGAAACTTATTAAAAATGTTTTTAATTATCACAATATTTGAGAAAGAAATCTTTCATGCTGTAGAAACATTTATCGATAAGCCAGCTGTATAAAACGGGTTTGAATAAATTTAATGTCAATTTTGTAATGGTTTCTGGCAGATGGTTATTTACATAAATAATAAATAAATAAATATTTCTAACATTCACACTAATTACCCTAGCCCAAAGTAAGCTCTGTAAGGCTTGTGTTACGGATACTAAGGTAACGGATAGACATACATATATGGTACATAGATATGTAATACTCATAGAAATGTATATAAACACCCATGACTCAGGTACAAATGCTCGAATTCATCATAAAAACATCTGCCCCTTCCGGGATTCGAACCCAGGACCGCCGGTGCGAAAGGCAGGATCGCTACCGTTGCACCAAACTGTCGTCTAGAATGATGAAACTAAAAAAAATTACGACGTAAACTTCCACCGAAAATTTGCTTATACGAGATCTAGTATGTAGTTTATACGGAACCCTTCGTGCGCAAGTCCGACTCGCACTTGACCGGTTTTTTCATTCTGAAGATCACATAGTTACCTGAAAAAATACAAAAATTACGACCTATGAATACTTAATCAATAAACTCTCTGGTCACACAAAGTGACACGCGAACCGCCATTTTGAATAAAATATTCATCGGTTTCATGCGATTTGTCGTTGGAAAACTATAATGAGGTTTATGTAGCTAATGAAACACATCAAGCAAACACTACATATATGTGTTTGATAAAATCAGGCGTCAGTTTCCGGAAGTCCATATCGGTTTATGAAAACATAAATACTATGTGTAAAATTTTACTTTATAAATTGAAATTAAAACATTTTCACTGTTCTGTTTTTATTTAATTTTTTGCATTCACAATGCAATGTTTGCAGTCGCCCGGATAGCGAAAGGTCGTGGGTTCAAATCCCACCTGAGGGCACGGAGGCGTAGTTGTTTTTCACACATGTATTTTAAACATTAGTTTCACTATTAGTTATTTCTATATTTAATCCTGACGTTTCGACACCTTTACATAGAAATATATATAAATAGCTATAACTCAGGTACAGATGCTCGAATTCATCACACAAACATCTGCCCCTTCTGGGACCTAAACCCAGAACCGTCGGTACGAAAGGTAGGATCACTACCTTCAGCAAAATTACTGTTACGCATTCTTACAAAATAAAAAAAAAATTGGTAAGTAGCATTTACCGGATTATCGCCGTGAAAAAAAAATCATTATGGTTTTGATAAACTCTAATACAACCCACAAAACAGTAAGTATTACATTTTTTCAGTTACAGACTTTTTGCTCGACGCATCGATTATAAACTTTAAATTATGAATCAGTCTCGACTGCATTGCAAGCCTTTAGACCAATAAATCCGGAGTGGGCCCGACATAAGAAGGCCCGTTGCCCACCTGTGGAGACAAACAAACTGGTGATGATGATGAGCGCATTGTTTGTAATATAATACGCAGTGATAAAATTTTAGGGAAAATCGGGAACTTCAGAAGCAAAGCCATCAGGCGGTTCCGTTATAAGGCCTGTCTATGTTAGGGTTGCCACAAAAAAAAAGATCATCACATTGTTGTGAAACCAAGTAAGGTAGCTTAAGTACTTAAGTGTCAAGACCAAAACACCCAGACCCGAGCAAATATTGAAAAGTTAGTTTTCTTATTTGGCCCGGTCGGGCATCGAACCTGCAAGCCACTTAGCTTAGGAGACAACGAATTGCGATTAATCATTATTATAAATGTTTATGAGGATGTTACCCAAACATTACAACCGAACTTTTTCTTGATTTTAAAAATTATGTTTATCCATTGTTTGGGGTCTGCAGATACATAATGCATTTATTTACTCACGAACACACACATACAAACATGGATTGACAAACCAATAGTACCTAAGCATTAGAATTACTAGAATTATTAGGGCATTTCTGTCAAATGTCAATTTCTGTCAACAAAAATACTGATTTATAGCTTTTCATGATAAAAAAGTGCGAAGGCGCAGGCAACAGTTTGGTGCAACGGTAGTGATTCTGTCTTTCGCACCGACGGTTCTGAGTTAGAATCCCGGAAGTGGCAGATGCTTGTGTGATGAATGCGAGCATTTGTACCTGAGTCATGGGTATTTTATATATATTTATATAAATATTACGTATCTATGTCTATCGTATATGTGCCCTAGTATCCATAACACAAGCCTTAAAGTGCTTACTTTGGGCTAGGCTAATTGGTATGAATGTAAGAAAAATTATCATAATTAAGAGGCACTCCCCAGCATTGCAAAAAGTTGTACGTTCTAATCCTACCTGACAGCATGGAGTTGTGATTGTTTTATAGTATTTTAAATCTTAGGAAATTATGCAAAAAGGTCATTATGCAATTAGGTCAGAGCAGTCGCCCGGATTGCGAAAGGTCGTGGGTTCGAATCCCATCTGAGGGCTCGGAGGCGTGGTTGTTTTTTTTTTTACACACGTATTTTATATCTTATAATTATGCAAAAAATTAAAAATAAATACAAAATTATTTTGATCAATTCTTCGATCATAGAGACAACCCTATTCACTGTCGGTTACTTTTACCCGCGTCAAAGATGAAAATCACATTGAACGCACCGAAATTTCCGTCTAGTTATCGCCCTTTTGAATGTCGACGACTGTACCTATTTCTTCAGATAAATTTTCTTTGTGATGTTACTTCTAACAAACATTGTATAGGAAGAAATCAAGATGAATGCTGTCAGAGAAATGCTTAGAACCAATAGGACTTTTGTGATTTGGATTCGAAAACATTTTCAATCTAAGGGTTAACACACATTGGACAGTCAGTACAGAAATAGTATTCATTTCCAATTAATACACACATAGAAAATACATAACTTTCCACATCTGGTATGTTTATCTCTTTTTTTTATTGGATTCGCTCTTGATCCCAATCAAGCCCAGGCGCAAAGACAGGATCCACGATATAACAAGCTAACCCAGAAAGTGCCTATTCACCCTGGCTTTAAAAACAGACGGGTTATAAGTACTCGGAAATACAGACGCAAGGAGGGAGTTTCACTCCTTTGCTGTGCGCATTATAAAAGAAGTTGAGAAGCACTTGGTGCGACAGGTAGGAATAGCAACCATGCATGAAAGCGTTGTAGCCCGCAGTGCGTCTGGATGGCCGATAGCAATTATTCACAGGTAAGAGTTTGGCAAGGTTGCTACCTTTTTGGAGAAAATTAAGAGACAAGAAAGAAGGGTTAGATATTATATTTTATTAAAATCTGCCTGTATTTCGGTCGTCTACAGAATGTATTTTGGAGTGTGCTCAGGAGCTGCATATGCTCATACCGCCATCTCCCTTTTTCCATCAATCATCCAGAGGCACTGCGGGCTACCACCCTTTCTTGGTTGCTGTTCCTAACTGTCGCATCAAGCGCTTTTCAACATGTTTTATAATGCGCACAGCAAAAGAGTGGAACTCCCTTTTTGCGTCTTTATTTCCAAATACTTATAACCCGTCGGTTTTCAAAGCCAGGGTGAATAGGCACCTTCTGGGTTAGCTAGTTCCATCGTAGATTCTGTCTTGGCCCCCAGGCTTAATTGGGACCAAGAGCGAACCCATTCAAAATAAAAATTAAAAAAAATGTTAGCTTTGAATCTAACGGACTGAGTTCGAATCTTGCAAAAGTATTTCGCATGTATACCTATTCTTCACAAAAACATTTCTTTTTTTCATATGCAGTTAATATACAGTCAGTTCATAATTAATCATCTCGTTATATCCATTAATTTTAAATTGATATTCATAATTTCGCTTTGACACTTACAACTGTTTTTTTTGTTTGGAATCTGACAAGGCCGGCTCTGTTGCGTGCGCCTTGGCATTTTTTCATTGTTAGTATTGGCAGAAATTACTGCTGAACTTAAAGCATATTTATACAAAATAACTAGCTGACTCGGCCACGCGTTGCTGTGGTTTAAATTAAAATTAAACCCACAAAATGAACTTTAATTTAACTTAATTTTACATACACTTATAACAAAAAAATCTAGTGACTGTTTTTAGTAGTCTTACTTAGTTTTATGTACAGTTTTCGAGGGTCGGCTTAGTAAACAATGTATTTCCACGTCGCGGTTTACACAGCAGGTACAGTCTTCTTTTTATTACGATTTTATTATTAACCTAACCTTTATGTTGGTTTATTTGCTATTATAAAACATTGATTTAAAAATACAAAAAAATATGCGTCGGAGAAATTTTGAAAAACATTTCAACATACAAAAAACTGTAAAATTAAAATCAATTACATGAAATATAAAAAAACATACACGCTTCTTTTAAAAAATATTAAAAACACGCTTTTATGGTAAACTGTAGTTCGGTAAAAATAAATTTCCATATAATAATTCAGTAATTTAGGAGAAAATTGATGTCATTATAAGAAAAGTGTGGGCTGCTTGTTACAACAAGTGCCTATTATACTTAAAATAACTGGATAAAAATGGAATATTGGTTTAGGCGTCTTAAACGTATCACAAAAGTTAGACTGTTATTTCGAAAACTTTGACAAGTTTTCTATTTTAATATAACGAAAATATACTATAGTACAATACAATTAAAAACATTACATCATCTGTTATTTAAGCATTTTCCAAGTTAAATTATTTCTAGTAAACATTTCTTCGGATCTTTTCAAACTTAAAAGCCTAGAAAAAAGGGAAGCTCCATGAATATTTCCGAGAAATCCTCGAGAAGAGTAATTATTTCCATTCGGGAAAACAACAGCCGCCGACTGAGACACGAGTAGCATTCGCCCAGCAACAGAGGAGAAAAATTTAAATAAAAGGAACGGAGTAATGGAGCGTGGGCGCGAAGTGTAATTGTTTCGCGAGCGAAGCAAAAAAGACGTCATTATCATCGGTCCATTACTTCTCAAATGGCGGGCGCACTTCTAGCCAGGGAACATCCCCACTCCACGAGTCTGTGATCAAACAAAGATTTTGTAAATAACGAATTGGCAACAATATTTGTTTTACTAAAGGAAGTGTAATTAATTATATCATTAAACGCAAATGGAATACGTAATATTTCTTTCTTTTTATTCGTTACCATGGTATCTGTAACACAAGCTTTATTGTGATTACTTTGGGCTAGGCTAATTGGTTTGACTCTAAGGAATAATATAATTTTTACCATAAGATACTAATATTCTCTTTTTAGGTATCCCTACCCAAAAACGGGACCCTATTACTAAGATTACGCTGTTTGTCCGTCCATCTGTTGAAATTTTCACAAATTATGTATTCCTGTTGCCGCTACATCAACAAATGCTAAAAACAAAATAAAAGAATATTAAAGGGGGGCTCCCATACAACAAACGTAATTTTTTTTTCTTAACTAAAAGTTTGCACGGAACCCTTCGTGCGCGAGTCCGACTCGCACTTGCCCGGTTTTTTTACAAATCTGACGAATTTTATACCAAACAAAATTGTGTCATAGGTACATACATACTAGCAGACCCGGCCACTCGTCGATGTTATTAATGAAACTTATCCTTTGACCTAAGTTGGAATAAATCCAGAAAAAAAAATCATCCAATTAGGTTGAGTAGTTTCGAAGTTCATGGCGGTCAAACACTTTTACATGGAATTTATATATTCCTTCATCAAACTCGTTGCTTTTACAAAGTATAAGAACTAAACTGGGCACTCAGATCGTTCCACATCTTACCCCTTATGCTGTGAATTCTGGAGTTAATTCCGTTGCAAGAGCATCAGTGGAAATTGCCAACTCTCACCGCTTCCTTTGACAAGGTCCTTCTTCAAACAAACCGCAAGCAAGTTTGTTACTTTGTTCCTCTCGGAAGTTAAGGCCCCCGAGCACTGTCGACTTTGCCATAAAAACTTTTTCTTCTTAAAAAAGAGGTTTTCATAATTTAATTCCCAAACAACTGAATTTATATGTTTTTTTAATGGGTTCCCTCTTGGTCCAATCAAGCCTGGAGGCCAAGACAGGATCCACGATGAACAAGCTAAACCAGAAGCCTAGGTTATAAGAATAGGAACCTATATACTATGGCTTTCTTTGTTACTCGTAGTTCAGTTGACTAGAAGACTTCTAAATTGTATTTGTCAGTAAACAAATACTGCTTTGCTTAGTATTACCTATTCAACCTTTAACAATAGCATGCGAACATATCTTAAAATTATTAACAACTTGCATTTTATCGCGGTTTCGCTCACGTTAATGAAGGCTACTGATTCAAAGTTATATTTCTATCCCCCGGGAAAAAAAATGCTGACTGAGAATCCGCCCGTGAGTACTCATTCGTTGTCTTTAAGCTAACATTTTTGTCATAGGGCCAATATGGGACCTCCAGTAAAAGTAAAAAACTAAAAAACCAACCTAATTACCTTACAACGTTTGTTAAAAATTTGGTTACATAGGTTTTATAGCTAATTATTTTAGAGTTAACTTAGATGGATACCAGTGCTTGGTAAAACCTAAATAGGTGTATATAGCACTGTAAATTTCATAAAAAAGTTTTAATTATATTTCTTTCTAGTAAAAAAAAATAATCAAAAAATGCTGACTAAATATATTTTCATTTTACAGAGCCATTTAGTCGCAAGTGTGCGACCGCCCTTTCCAAGTCTTCGTTCAATGTTTAAGTTGCGATCTCATCTTAACATTAAAGGGAAAGTTAACATTAATTAATAACAAAACGTTCAAACTTTCATGGGAATCCAGTTTTGAAACTGCGTATTGTATTTTGACCGCATTGTCTGACAAGGGGACGGCACGACCTTGGGGAAACGGATTTCGATGAAATTCCGTGGAGTGGTAGTATACCATGTGGGTACTACCACTGTAAAATATTTCCGTCCAATGCCCAGTAGGAGCTGAGAAAAATGCATGCAAAGTTGAGCCCGCACTTTATGTAAAAGTTACAGTAAGTCCCGTTAGAGCGTACCGTGGCGTAAGCGGTAATGCTCTAGACTCGTACTCCCGCCTGTACAGGTTCGAGTCTAACTAGTTGATTTTTTTTTTCTTCTTATTTGTTTTATTATTTCAACTACATCAATTATTTATTATATAATATATTAATTAAGAATTATAAGGCAGTACAAAATGAAATACGTGTTCTGGTAAATTTTTTAAATTTATTACTACAATTATGAATACCATTATCTATAATTAACAATTATTTTAACAATCAGGTGTACAACACCCTGAATGATAATTATGATAAAAACATTCGAAACAAAAATTTTTTCTGCACCAAGAACAACAAATAAATGCTGTTTTGTTACAATTACAATGTGTTTGCAAACGGTCTAAAGAAAAACAAGCTTCATTTACATTTGTGAAAAATTTTTTTGTATCACTGAGTCCACTGGCATACCAGGCATAGTGTACCATTTCACGAAATATTGGTGCTGATAATTGGTGATGGATAATTGAATGAATTTTCAGACAGTCTTCCCGGGAATGAATTTCATAATTCTTGTCCAGTAGTTCAGCGGTACTTTGTAATCTTTTTATGAAGTTTTTCACTTGTCTATAAAAATAGACATCACATGGTTGAACTAATGGAGTACACTTGGGAGGTATAATTTTAGTTGTACATGTGGGCATTTTGTCTCCATCCAGGAATATTTCATCATATAATTCTGGTTTTGTTTGTCCTGTCCATGAGTCAACTATTAAAAGAAACTTATTCTTCTGAACATAAGGCATCAAACATTTTTTCAGAAAATTTTGATAAAGAGTAGAGGTCAGTTTTCCTGATTTCGATGATGTTACGATAATATTCCTATATTTTTTTACATATTGTTCTATATCTTGTTTTATTCTAGGCCCGAAATCACCTGTGGGCTCTTGTAAACAGATATAAACTTGCGGTAGTAATTTTCCCGATAATGTGATGCTATATTGTGCAGTGTATGTATGTGATAACTTATTCATGTCTTTTACATTAGCAAAAACTGTTTTACTTCCTTTTTCTGTTAGCGTTCTGTTGAAATGTGATTGGTATTGACATCCTGAAAAAAAATGTTATGATTGATTTGAAGTTAATTCAATAATGAAATAAATACTAATTGGGTTACAAAGAAAAAATGTATGTACCTGTTTGATCTGTATTGATAATAAAATCACTATTGAAGTTAGATATTAATTGTTTTGTTTGAAGACGAAATATTTCTGCAGAGGACAAAATTGTTTCCATGCTGTATGTTTCTCTTTCTGACACAAATCTGGTAATTTTCCGTTGACGGATATTGTGTCTTTGTTTAAATTTTGTTACCCATCGGTCTGATGCTTTGAACTGCAGATCAGGAAATTGACTGGCAGCAGCTAAGGCCCATTGCTGTAGATTTCGTGTTGTGACTTGTTTATAATTTTTTCTCATCTCGACAAAACGGTCATATGTCCAAGAATCGATGACATGAAATTTATCAAATTTTGTTCCACCCTGTTCCACGTCCTTTTCCCATAACTTCAAATGATCCATTCTTTTCAAATGACCGCATCCATGTTTCTGTAGTGTTCCCAGTTTCCATGTAGGATGGGCTCTTGCTATGTTCAAAACTTTAATTTTATATTCCAGAGGAATATAATCGGCCATTTTCATTTTTTTCTCGTCTGGTACATAATCATCAATTGAGTCATCTTCTACTGCTTCAAAATTTCCTTCTATGCACTCCTCTTGAGCATGAATTAACTCTTCATCACTTATAAACTTCTTTTTATTCAATACATCCAATGTAATATCGTATAATTCTCTACCTAACAACATAGCTTCTTCAGATAGTGTATCAGAAGATTTTTCCGTAATTAAATCATTTTCGAGAAGTAAATTTTCATAATACACCACTCCATCTTTTAGCCGTTGTTTCGATAAATCATTGTGTAAGGAGCTATCGGGAGTTTCGACACTGTATGCACAACTTGCTTCTTCTTTTGATGCCATTTTGTTAATTGTAGAATAATTTTTAAAAATAATTTTCACTTCACAAATACGTCTGCTCGTGGTGAAATTCAGAAACGAACTGCTAAACAGAGCTTACATAGGTAGTATACATTGTAATGGTTCATAAAGAAGATTTATGGTACCCTTATAATCCGTCTTTTTTTTTACTTCTCTGCCTAACTTTCGAAAGGTAAAATTTTCCGACCCTATTCTATTGTCCAGAGCAGGTATACATTCTGCGCTACACTCGATAGTTTAGGGCACATAGGTGTACTGCCTTATAATTCTTTATTAATATATTATATAATAAATAATTGATATAGTTGAAATAATAAAACAAATAAGAAGAAAAAAAAAATCAACTAGTTAGACTAGAACCTGTACAGGCGGGAGTACGAGTCTAGAGCATTACCGCTTACGCCACGGTACGCTCTAACGGGACTTACTGTAACTTTTACATAAAGTGCGGGCTCAACTTTGCATGCATTTTTCTCAGCTCCTACTGGGCATTGGACGGAAATATTTTACAGTGGTAGTACCCACATGGTATACTACCACTCCACGGAATTTCATCGAAATCCGTTTCCCCAAGGTCGTGCCGTCCCCTTGTGAGTATAGGTGGAGTCTGAAGGCTTCTTTTACTTATTTATTTATTAAATATTAGCGGCCCGTCCCGGCTTCGCACGGGTGGACAAAATTCTTTAATTTTTTTCTATTATTAAATATTTTTCCGTTAGCGCCATCTAGTGTCCGGTAGACGAACTACTTGCGGTTAACTAACACGTTTGCGGACAGACAAACACACAAACCACTGTGATCTTAGATTATAGATTAACACATGGTATACATTTACATAACAGAATATTGTACAGGTTTTACGAAAATATATTAAATTATTCGTTACAGTGTAATACACCAACTGAACCGACCACGCGCTGTGTTGTAAATTAAAATGAAAGCTATCCTATTTCCAAAGTTGGAACAAATCCAGCGAAATGAAAAAACCGGCCAAGTACGAATCGTACTCGCGTACGAAGGGTTCCGTACAAACTTTTAGATAAGTAAAAAAATCACATTTATTATATGGGAGCCCCCCTTAAATATTTATTTTATTTTATTTTTAGTATTTGGTGTCATAGCGGCAATAGAAATACATAATTTGTGAAATTGCAACTGTCTAGCTATCGTGGTTATTGAGATACAGCCTGGTAACAGACAGACGGACGGAGAGACAGCGAAGTCTAAGTAATAGGGTCCCGTTTTTACCCTTTGGGTACAGAACCCTAGAATGAATCATCAAAATTGGTTGAGTAGTTTCGCATTTCATCGCGATCAAATACTGTGACAGGGAATTTTATGTTATGTATATAGATTAATGCTTTGTTAATTTCTCTATTTCAAAAAATCTAAGTTTAAATTACTAAAAACCCCCACAAATACGCTAAAACTCTTTTAAACAGTTCATTTGGTATCGTGGCAGCACCTTCTCGTAAACAGACTGTCAAACCGTAATAAGATACGCCCCGTACAAAAACTTAGACTGTCATTTACTGTTAATAAGCAGATGACGTCACTCCAGATTCAGAAAATCCCGTGCATTTTGAACCACGTAGTCTAAAATGAAATTTTAATTATATCACCATTGGGTGCGTTTGGCAGAAAAAAGCGTTTGACGGCGCTCGCTAGCGCTGAGAAACATAGTATACAGTTTTCGGCGAGGACACGTTTCGCCTATCTCGTCTTCTTCAATATATTATTCATAGTTTAAAATTTTTCACTGCAAAGATAAAAATATATTTAACTAGGCGATGCAGTCGCTAAACATAAAGCTACGCTAGCACCATATATTGGAGCGGAGTGTAAGACCTAAAAAAAAAAAAATTATGGGATTTTTTGCGAATTTCCAAATTCGGGCTCCGTCACAATCTGGTCCTAAACCTGTTGATTCGATTCCACACAATAAATATTAAAATCAGTTAAGAACTCGGGAAGTTATGGCGTAACAGACATTGTGCCATTGAAGCTGAACCATGGGAGCTTCACTCGCTCCGCTCCAATATAGTTATGTTCTCCAGTGACCGCTAAATTTGCGTCCTAACAGAAAATAGTCATTTAGCGCTCAGCGGCGCTTACTGCTGAGCGGTCGCCATTTTGCTTTCGAGCGCTGTCAAGCGCTTTTTCTGCCGAACGTTAATTTTAAATTAAAGATTAATATATTCATCTATTGACTGTCAATAAAAAAATTCTAAAACCTTGTTTATTTACTTTCATTGTCTATTCTAGTAATAAAAAAGTGTTCTGTCAAAGTCATAAGGGCCCCATTATTTTTATATGCCCAGGCCTTCAACAGGTTAAAGAAATACATAATAACTACATAGATATGTAATATTAATATAAATATATATAAATACCTCGTAACTTTCATACAAATGTTTGGACAATTAAGCTTTTGTTTCATGATTTCTATATATTTATCTATTAATTTATCATATAAATAGCATTGAAAAATGCAAAAAAATATATACAAAAATCTTAAACTAATGTAATAAAATTGTCTAAAAGTAAATTATTATTTTTTGTTTTACGACAATATTGACAGGCATTGCGGGTGACACTGATCGGACGGAGATGACCACGGGGCGTCAAACATGGCGGTTGTAAACTGTCAGTCACACAGACCTGGCGATGACGCAACCGAATCAACAACAGGCATACACAGATGAGCGGACATTGTTACCGGTTCAGTTCCCATCAATGGATGACAGGGAAAACGAATTCAGAATATGTCGTATATCTATTTTAACGCCAGTTTCACCAGTTCCTGATAAAGTTTCAGATATTATCTGCTACTTTATCTGCCAGTTATTTAAGCGTTTTTCCATTTCATAATGCTCCTTATTTATAAAAGTATCAATAAGTCTTTACAATATGTTCGAATAATATAGTCTCACATTTAAAAAGAAGCAAAAATGAGAAATCATTCTTAAAATCTTTTGTGATTTCCAACAAAATTGTGTATTTTTTAATACAATAAGTTCGTTATGACAATTTGAACTTTAATCATAATTTAAATAGTAAATTATTAGTCTCCTATAAACGAATATTGCATTGTTCAGTTCAATCATTCTTAAATAAAAAATAAAAAAATATATGAAATTGTAGTATTTCGTATAAAGGCGCTTTACAAAAATATTTTCTTCATTATATTCAAAATAACATAATGAGGGCCTTTTTCCACGAAAGTAGCTTATGACAAAAATCACACACATGTCTATCCACAATTCACGAAAACCCGAAATTGTCCCGTGCCAAAAAAGTAAATTGATGACGTCAATGATCACTGCTACTTCAGGAGTTCATCGGCTTTGCGTATACTCTGCAGCACAAACACAGATGAACTTTATCCTCGGTAATTAAGGCTTCATTTCCACAATCAATCTTCGTGAAGGCACGAAATATTTGCGGCTAGGGTTGCCTATTATAAGAGCGAAATTTTTGCACTCGCATTATTTTCCAACACATATTAATGTTACCAGAGCTGGGGAAAGCTCAAAAGTAGACATGATAATATAACTAGGCGATGCAGTCGCTAAGCATAAAGCTACGCTAGCACCATATATTGGAACGGAGCGTAATACCTAAAAAAAAAAAAAATATTTTTTTTTTGTTTCGATGTTAATTTTTGCGAATTTCAAAATTCGGGCTCCGTCACCATTTGGTCCTAAACCTGTTGATTTGATTCCACACAAAAATATTAAAATCGGCTAACAACTCGGGAAGTTATGGCGTAACAGACATTGCGCCATTGAAGCTGATCCATGGGAGCTTCGCTCGCTCCGCTCCAATTAAAATTCACTTATAATGAGTTTTTTTGAATCGTCCAACATTTTTACCTACCACCACAATATTCAGGACGTCTTTTAACTAACAAGAACAATGGGTGCAAGAAATTCGTCAGCTTGTTTCAGATAACGACAATGTTTCAGGAGATAAAAACAATGAGAACGAATCGTCCAATCTCAAACCAGAATAATAATTATGCAAGGATTGAACTTAAACAGGAGTAATAATCTACCAGACGCCTAGAATCTTCGTTATAGTAAAGCGTATAATGAAAGCAAAAACAATGGTGGCGCCACTTTCTTCGCCATTCTTGTTGTATTTTATTAAAACAACTTTTTTACGGATTTTGCGCATAATTTATTCTATATTTTAATCCTGACGTCTCGACTCCTTTAGAGGAACCGTGACCACAGGGTGACTAAGGTATAATGGTCATATATTTTCTACTACCTTCATAATATTTAAATATGGCACGTGCCTAATTTTTAAAATTTTATATAATTCATTTTAAACGTCAGGATTAAATATAAAATAAATTATGCGTAATATCCGTAAAAAAGTTGTTTTATTCAAATGTGTAATGTGCGCGGAAGTGTAAGAACTAAATATTCTGGTTGTGTTGCAAAACTGATGTGTTGCAAAACTGATGTGTTGCCATCAATAATGATGTAAGTAAGGCTAAGGGAAGTAAAAAACTTACTAGTACCATATTCTTAAAACAGATACTTGTTAACTTTGTTTTAATCAATTGTGTAATCAGAACTAAATAATCAGATACGTGACAACCCTATTCACAGATGTATCATTACGTAGATGAGTTTAATACTATCGAATTGACATTTTGACTTCGGGCAATCTTAGATGTTGGCCGGATTTTATGTCATGGCCCGAAACAGTGAAATAGAAAAATTGACCTTATACACGAGCCAATAAAGTAAAAAATTGGTATCGCAGTTTGTTGCTAAGGCCTGGGGCAATTTTTTTGCTTTCGCCATGCAAACTTGAGCGTGTTTCTTCGGATGTTTTGGTCTGAAGAGATGATTGTTCGTGTGTGCGTGAGGTCATTGGCCCCGCAGCTGTTGCTATGCGGTTGATACACAAACAATGCGTACAGTTACCTTGTATTTGCGTTACTCGTTAGATTTCAAACGATTGATTTGTTGAGATAACAATCAATATAGAATGATTCAACACATCTAATTATGTCGCATACAGGGTTGTCAGGTTTAAAAACCGCAAACCCGGACAGACCAGCCAACTTAGCCGGACATTCGGGTAAAAAGACCAAACACTTATATTTTTAAATCTTATTTACTTACTTAATAATCTTACTTAATCATCTCTTATTATTGTAATTTATGTTGTAATAAATATTGTGTGAATAATAAAAAGACTGATTGATTCAATTTTATTGTTGTTCCATTAGAAATTAAGATTTTGGGGTAATGATTATCTATAACACAAGTTTTTTCTAAAGTTAAACTGTTCTTTAACACTACAAGACTTTTTAAGTAAAATAAAGCGTTATATACATATCCCGCAAAATCTTTTTAATTTATAATGAAACAACTATAAAATCATCACTCTTCTTTTTATTAACCATTTAATATTAATTACAACAAGAAAACCATATGATAAATGAAATAAAGGTAAAATTTAAAAAGGCTAACAAAAGCCGGACAAACCATTTTGCCGCACATGCTAATAAGAAGCCTGACTATGTCCGGTTTTATCCGGACGCCTAGCAACCCTAGTCGTATATAAATATATACATACAATATACGTTAACATAAATATTGTGATTTTTTAATTTACTGGTCACCGTTAATCGGTGTTATTGTAAAATATTTGTTACAATCACACCAATTAGCCTAACCCAAAGTAAGCACTTAAGACTTGTGTTATGAATATTAGGGTAAAGGATAGATATATATATATATGATACATAGTTATGTAATATTTATAGAAATATATACAATGTGTCCCGTCACCAGCCTTTAATGGTGTGAAATATGGCATTTTTTATCGACAAATTGCCCCTCAAATTTGTTTTTTTTTCAAAATGCCATTAATTAAAAAATACACAAAAAAAATATATATATTTTTTTTTTAATTTTTTATTTCATGACAATTGAAACATGATGACACAGCCACAACTGTTGTCTACATGTTTAGCAATCAAATGACACCTTTTTATGTTGATAGGACATTAACTTGAGTAGTGGTGGTCGAATTAGTATGAGAGCCCAGAGGGCCTACCATCATCTTTTAGCGCGATTCAAGTTCGATTGTCAAAGTGAGACATCGCTATACGAGGTCTATAGTGGCGTCTCTTTTTAACAGCTAAACTTGAATCGCTATAAGACGTGATGGTAGGGCCTCAGGTCTTGGTTATCAAGAAAACAAAATGGCGGCCGTAAGAGAAAAACAAAATTTGAGGGGCAATTTGTCGATAAAAAATGCCATATTTCACACCATTAAAGGCTCCGACACTGGTGACGGGACACATTGTATAAACATCCTGGGTACCTTGGATACAAATGCTTCAATTCATCACATAAACATGTGCCCCTTCCGGGATTCGAACGTAGGACTGTCGGTGCGAAATTCAGCATCGCAGCCGTTGCACCAAATGGTCGTCAACGAGTCGAGTTGGACTCGAACCCATCCAGTTGAGCTGCCGAGCCGTGTATAGACTCGATTTGTTCCAAGTAGTTCCTAAGTAGACGCCAGCGCCATCTTGCGACATCATCGAATGTAACTTTTAAAAAATAAATTTTCATGTCTTCAATGCGTGGCCATTCAGTAATTTATTTTCTTAATTTGATGATGATGAATGACAAATGATCAATGAATGATGATTTGAACAATGAAATACTGTTTTTTCCTAGGTGTTAGTAAAGGTGTAGGGTTTTACTGAAACCTCCCCGTGGACTTCTTGAGAGAACAGGAAAAGACAATTTTTGCTGCCTTGTTGAACTTGCTAACACTCGTGCATATTCAAAAATACTTAGTGGTTAATAATTCGCCATTATAACACACTTATATCCATCACAAAACAAAATTTAATTAAAAAATCAACACCAAATAGATTTATGTAAAAATATTTGTTTTTTAAACCTATTTATATAAAAAAATCACTGTCACAATCACAATATTTGACCGAGATGAACTCCGAAACTACATAACTGATTTGTTCAGACATAGGAAATGGGATAGGTTTCATTTACAACACAACACATATATATATATAGTATATTTGTTAACACTTATTGGTTATACGATAAATATGCACCTAACTTATAATCTATTGAAGTAATAATTTAAATCATGAAAGTGTACTGGTGATTGACGTAGATAGGTACTGTCGATACAACATTGTCTATTTTTAGGCTATTACAACACGCGAGGCAGCTTGTTTTAACTAACACGAAAGTAGTTATGTAACGCCTGCTTCTAGATTTTAAATTATTTTAGTTTCGTTTTGTCATTTACTTGACTAGGTTGAAATAAAAAGTTACAAACGCATAACGCTTTTGGAACAGGTAGCGACATCTATTGATGATAGTCAACAACTTGTGATGCTTCTGATATAGTCGATAAGATTTGTTATCTTTTTTCTGTTTATATAATTATTTCTTAATTAAGTATAACTAGATAGATGCACTACTAAAATTTAAGTTATAACTTGTTTAAAAGCAAATTAAGTGTACATTTTGTGGTCTTAACTTGACTTACTATTTTAATTTCTAAATGTTCAATGTTGCATATCAGAAACGCAGAAAATCGCTGATCTATTTTTACATCCTTCATAAATTTAAATACATATTTTTTAAACAAAAATCTTATATTTCTCCCTTTTTAATTATTTATTTATATATTTATTAGAACAACCAACAAGGTTATACACTATACATGTGAAGAACTTATTGATATAAACCGCTTAAACTAAGTATTGCGTTTAGCGGAGAGTAATCTTATTAGAGGAGTAACCAAAATAACTTTTTGAAAGTTTGGGGGAAAATAAGGTATATCTGGCAAAACGCAGATGTTAAATTTTAATTTACATAACAATTGAGGACTGTCCTAATATCCATTAACTATCTTATAGACAAAAAAATAATAAATTCTTTTACGCCTGATTTTTAGACTGATCATTTTGAAATGGCTTTGTCTTATTTAATTATTGATAAAATAAATGACAGTTTTAAAAATTGGTTTCATTTTTTAAATTACTTTTTTTATCGTATTCGATAATGTTAGTTAGTTAGGTGAGCTTCCGCCGCACTTAGCCTTTTATTTTGGGCCATTGTGCATATCTTGGGTTCTTTCCTCAACTACTATTTCTACTCCATTCTATTTCAATTTACGATTCTGCTCCAGCCATCCTAATTCGTCCCAGAAGCCTTTTCAGGCTGCTGTACGCATCCGGGAGTGATGTTGGGGACTGGAGAAGCTGTGCCCGTTGATATTCCACGCTCCTGCATTCATGTTAGCACGTGCTGTAGAGTTTCTTCTGCCTCCATGCAGCCTGTGCACAGGGGGCTTTCAGTCACACCTATTGTCAACTAGTGCTTGTTTAAGGGGCGAGTGTCATTTTTTAGTTTGGTGAGTTTGCGGGTCAACTTTTTTGATGCCACCGGAACTGCATTTTATGTTTACCTGTATCCTTCACTTGTAATCCAATTTTTTCAAGTATTCGATATATACGATATCGTATTCGATAATATAAAGTATGTATATATTTCAATTTTCTTGTCGAAATAGAATATCTTCGGCGTAACTTCCCTCGCCCAATATTGCGTTCGCATTTTCAATCTTAATTTGGAATATATCTCCCCCATTTCATTATGCGTGGAAGCGTACACATCGGTTGCGAGAAACATATAATTTACCCCGCCAAGTAAATAACGGGAGAGTTTTTGGGGTTTTTATTATGTTTGTAGGTTTGTTTGTCACGGAATCTTCTAACCCGATTTTTATCCACGATAAAATGTCAAATTAATTTGAAATTATGCACATTTAAAGAGACCGATGACAAAAATATAAAAAAAAAAATTATTTCATCGGAGATAAAACATTTCAAAATACAAAGAACTGAAAAATTATTATAAATGACATGAATTATGTAAAATTGTAAATGTCGTTACTTCTGTTGAAGCTGACGAGTTTCTTTGGCCCATTTTTCTTGTCAGTTAAAAGACTTTCTGAATGGGAGGTAAAAATGTTGAACTATTCAAAACAAGTTATTTTTAGTGCATTTGAATAAAGTTATTTTCATTCATTTCCTAAGCACACAACAACAATAATTTCCACATCGCAATACACACTTAGAGGTTGTAAAACTCAAATTGTGAATGATCCCCGCCCCGCTCTTTGCCCATCATGGCAGCAATTCCGGCAGGAAATGGAGACATTAGCCGAAACGCACCGGAGATTGCCAGATTAATAAATAAAAAAATAATGCGCCCAAATAATAATTGCCACTTTGTTGTTTCATCCAGCCTTTAATGGGGTTAGTTATTGATTTTCTGGTTGGATGACGAAGTTAAACTATAATCATAACTAATCTAGGTTTGAAAGTATCTGATATTTACAAAAAATATCACGACCGTTTTGTGTAAGGGTAAAATTCCTGCCTTTCGCACCGAAGGTCCGGGATTCAAATTGTAGAAAGTCTAGATGTTGGATGTTTGATGAATACAAGCATTTGTACCAGTCATGAGTATTTAAAAAACTTTGAAATTTTTTTGTTGCTGATTTTTTCTAAGATTACTCACGCTACAACTTCCTTTTTTTGATTTCCTATACTACCATTTCCCTCGAAGTTACGGCCTGTTGAAAATTGCCAAAAAATATTGATTTTTCTTTGATTCCTTAATTTTTTCCACAAGTATAGTATCCATAACTCAAGCCTTACAGTGCTTACTTTGGGCTAGGCTATTTGGTGTGATTGTAACAAATATTTATTTATAACTTCGGTTCAGGACAATGAATTTTGTCTATATATGTTTATTTTATTTATATACTAGCTAACCCGGTCACGCGTTGCTGTTATAAATTAATTAAAGCCTATACTATGTCCTAAGTATAAACAAATCCAGCAAAATGAAAAAAAAAACATCAAAATAAACTGAGTAGTTTCGGAAATCAGCGCGGTCAAACACTGTGACAGGGAATTTTAATATACAAATTCGTATATAAAAATTCCAACGCGTGGGTGAGCTATTATATTTTGCAATATTTTATTATTATGTATTAAAATGGAACCTATCCTATGTTCTAAGATGGAATAAATCTAGCAAAATGAAAAAAGAATAAGAATAGTTACGAAGTTTGATCAAAATCGATTCAGTAGTTTAGCGAAGTAACTTGGGTTCAGAACAATTAATATGATGTGGTCTAGTATATTTATTCAATACTAGCTGACCTGGCCTCGCGTTGGTGTGTTATAAATTAAAATAAAACCTACCCTACCTATTAATTTGGAGCAAATCAAAATGAAAAAAAATATCATTAAAATAGATTCTGCAGTTTCAGAGTTTAAATTGAATAGAATCCCTAGCGCAACAATAAAATTGCCTACCTACCTCCAAAATTCCATTGTAATACCTGTTTCTGACAGTCCAATTTATTTTGCTGAATTGTATGACGAGTTAGCTCACCATCAATTGTTTCCAATCAATTAAACCTCAAAGCATCTCGTTAACAATTTGTTAAAAGTTAACAATCTCTAATGACCACAAATTATCCACCAGCGCGATCCATCACGACCACAATGATATAATAGCTAAAATGAGCTAAGCCAGTCGAAAATTGCACCTTAAAGACCGGTGATAAGGTCGTTGGATGATCGTTAGCAATTAGAGTCATTTTAAATAGGTGAATGGTCGACTAAACGAGAAAACCTTGGGTTTGGTACCTTTTTTTATTGTAAAATAAGTAGGCGCTTGACCACTAACTCGCCTGATGGTAAGCGACTATGAGATCTAGGATGTGACGCGCTTACCTAGAAGATACATATACACTCGTTACTTGAAGACCCCTAAATTGTATTTATCAGGAAACACAGACTCAGGCAAAGAGTTCCACGCCTTAGCGGTACGAACTACGTATTACAACATTGGAACCAAATCGCTTAATGCGACTCTTTGGTATATCAACCATGTAATGGTGGCGCCTATTTGTAAGTCTGGTTGTCCGACGAAAACCTACAAACCAATATGCTCAATCATACTACCCTACGTTAGCTAAAAGGTCACTAACCCTCAGACTCATTTTATAACAGTGGTTTGTGTGTTTGTCTGTCCGCTCTTTTTCCCGCTCTTTTTCAATTGTATCAATAACGTTACCATAGCAACGCATTAACCGCAAGTAGTTCGTCTGCCGGACTCTAGATGGCGCTAACAGAAAAATATTTATAATTAAAGAATTTTGTCCACCTTGTAATAATACACTTGTAATAATAATAATCCTTTCAGGGACGGAAGACCTTGTAACAAGAAGAAGCCGCAAGAAACTATGCAAGGGTTGTTATTTATTTTACTGTTTTAACTATATTTTCTGTGACCTTAGCCCAACGGTTGAGATGTAAACTTTTAACGAAGCCAGAAGCGTCTACCTATGGTTACCTATGGCGTTGAGGGCGCCGAGCACTTTGATTCGCTTCAATATCAAATGGAAATCGTAAAAATGAACTCTCCATATAAATGACCGATCAGCCGGTCGAGTGAGAAATAAAATTCGTTTCGTTTATAATTTCCATTTTTGACGTGATAACGTCTTATAAATCGATGAATACTGGCTGCATGTACGAAAAAGTGTAACGTTCCGCGTGCAAGCGCGAGCGCGGAACAAGTGATAGAGAGGCACGATCGGCTTTAGCGTTTCACTTCTGGCGCACCTACTTCTCTTCCATTTCATGATGTGAAAAGTTAATGTGGTTTCCATTGTTTATAACAATTTAATGTTAATTTATCGAAAAAAAAAATTTCAATTATCTCCTACTTTGTAGTATAAAAAATAATGATAATTCAGTGGTAATAATTCAATGCAGTTCATAAAAGTATACAATTTTTCATTAATGTTTTCTTATGACGCTATCACATAAAATATCGTCCGTAAACTGACTTTACAGACAACCAAATTTTTTAACATTGATACATGTCATCTAACATAAATATCTCAGAACAATAACTAAAGTTAGCTAGCTTTAGTTATTGTTCTGAGATAAAGTTAGCTAGCTTTAGTTATTGTTCTGAGATAAAGTTAGCTAGCTTTAGTTATTGTTCTGAGATAAATATAGACATGTTAACATGGATACGTTTTGGCTTAATAGGATTTTTGCCCTGTATAATTCTGAATACAGTCAGTAAGCACATCATTGCACTCTATTTTGTCTACGCGCTTACTAAAGTGTAGTGGTTGCACACGGGTACTACATAGGCTTTCTAGCCTATGAACGAAGCAATATATTTTGAACCTTGACGATGTACTAAGGTGGTATATCTACTCGTAGTACAAGCATTTAGCTTACCACGAGGGGTCAATGTCATTTCAATTCAGGATCATTACACCTAGCACAAAAAAAATAAAATTTAAAAAGCCCCTAACGCGATTATGTTCATTATTGTACATAGTAACCGTATATACACTCGCGAGCAACCAAATCGACTCAAGCCCTAACTCTGAGTATAGACTCTGTTTTCAAGAAAGTTATAGGAGATATTTTTAAAAACTATATATCATCTGAAAGCTCCAAACTGCAGCTTTAATAAGATATCACCATTATCAATATCCGTTCATTATCTTTGTAATTAATGATATCTAAACATAAATACAGGAAAAACAGGAATTTGTGAGAAGATGTTGTGGTTGGGTATTTTAGAAATAAAAGAAAATTGATTAAGAAAATACATAACAATTTAATAAATCAATACTTGGTATTCCCCCCCCTAGCCCTAATCACCGCTTGAAGTCGATTCTTCATTGATCTGATCAACTTTTTGACGTCCTCTTGAGGTATGTTAACCCACTCTTCCAACAATGCTGCCTTCAACTCTTCCACCGTCGAAGGGGCTTGATTTCTGGCTCGTACTCTTCGTTTTAACTGGTCCCATAAATGCTCGATCGGATTCAAGTCTGGACTGAGCGCAGGCCAGTCCATTGTACGCATCTGGACTTCATCCAAAAACTGCTGGGTAATGCGCGCTGTATGACAACGAGCATTGTCGTGCATTAAGACGAAGTCCTCGCCGACAAATCCTTCATAGGGAACAACGTGTTCCAGGAGAATATCGGTGATGTACCGATCAGCTGTAAGCCCGCCTCCTCGGCCTCCACCAGGCACGAAAACGAGCTCCGTCTTTCCCTCTAAAGAGATGCCGGCCCACATCATACAGGAACCACCGCCATATGCTACTGTTTCAGCGAAACAGCATTGGGCAAATCGTTCGCCCGGACGCCTGTAGACTCGGCCTCTTCTGTCGTTGCCATGCAGACACATTCTGCACTCGTCAGTAAAGAGAACCGACTGCCATTGGGCAATGGTCCAATTGACATGCTCTCGAGCAAACTGAAGACGCGCTTGTCGGTGGGCTCCAGTCAATTTGGGCCCCGTCGCAGCCCTTTTTGGAGTGAGATTGGCTGCTCTCAGTCGTCTTCTTATTGTCCACTCGCTTACAGCTACACCACGAACGTGCCTGAGTTCTTGTTGAACATCATCACTCGTCAGATGCCGATTGCGCAGCGATGTTGAGACAATGAAACGGTCGTCTCTGTCAGAAGTACACCGGTGGCGGCTGGTTCTTGGTCTTCGATTGAAGGCACCGGTCTCTCGAAATCGTCTGTAGACCCGGGACACAGCAGACTGGCTCAAGCGAAGCTGGGCAGCGACTACTCGCTGGCTAAGTCCTTGTTCCAACAAGGCAACAACTTGAGCGGCTTCTTCAGGTGTGGTATCCATGGTAACGTGGAAAAAATGATTGCAATTCTCGGAGATGTGTACATGTCAACTTGTGTTAAGCGACTGATAAGGTGTGCCGGTTGCGAGAGCTTTTATAGGGGTGGCAGTTAGCGCAAGTCGCGGATAGCGTAATGAGCAAAACGACTCATAGTGCTATTGATGTAAAAATGAATGCGTTAGATTTAAAAAAAAAACAATATTAGTGTTTTATGAAAGCTTGTATATTGAGCTTTCTAATGACAGTCTTCTTTTATAAATACCTTGTATATTTTACGTAAAAACAAAGTTTGTAAGCAGAATGAGGGCTTGAGTCGATTTGGTTGCTCGCGAGTGTAGTTTAGTTGTGTACAAGTGAGAAGGACGAGTTAATTAATTCCCATTATGCGTCTAAGATCCCTACTATAGCTAACAAAAGAGTTGATTACCTTGAAACAGCTGAACCGATTTTAATAAAAAGAGTCTAAAAACCATTGCTAGAATATCTGCTTTCTAACAAAAAAAATCGTATCCAAATCGGTTTATGGGGTATGTTAATACAGACAGACACACAGTGGTCAAACTTATGAAATTCCTGTCTTTGTGCCGTCATACGCCGTCACCATATATAATTCACAAAAAACAATATTATTCTGTTTTACAATGAAAGTAGTGTTATGGTTTAGTTACATCGTTGATTACAACAAAGTCAACAAGTATCTTTTTTTTAGTATAATATACCTAAATACCTATATCCTTCACACCATTTTTGTTAATTGAAAAGGCAGGCTTTTAGATGTTCACTTCACTCGTAGTCTCGCGGGTATAATACATCTCCGCGCCCGGCATGACTACCCCCACGGGACTTCCCCTTATAATACATGGCGGGAAAACGTCAGAAAACTACGTACACGTTTTGAACGTAACACAAGTATTTGTTATATTTTATTTTGGATGGGTTCGCTCTTGATCCCAATCAAGCCCGGGGGCCAAGACAGGTTGTACAATGGAACGAGCTAACCCAGAAGGTGTCCAATCCCTGGCTTTAAAAAACAGACGGGTTATAAGTACTCGGAAATACAGACGCAGGGAGGGAGTGTTGTGCACATCATAAATGATGTGAGAAACGCTTGGTGCGACAGGTAGGAATAGCAACCAAGAAAGGGTGGTAGCCCGCAGTGCGTCGGATGTCCTATGGAAGAAAGGATATGGCAGTATGAGCATATGCAGCTCCTGAGCACACTCTCCAAAGTACAATCTGTTAAAGATTCACAGACAGGCAACTTTGTAGCGGTGAGGTAAGGCGTGAAGCTTAGCTCTTCACCAATTTGCTGTCAGAAATGAGCCTCTCAGCTCTGAGATGAATTGTGTCCAGTGCAGCAAGTTGGTATTTTGCTGAGTCATCCCAGAGCTGGCTGCAATATTTGATGCATGATCAAACTTGGGCTTTATTGAGAGTTTAAAGCTGTCCCGGCATGAAATATTGCTTGACCTTATTTAGCACGCCCAGATTTTTAGCTGCAGTTTGAGCCTTGGACTTGTTGTTGATGTTGAGGCTGCCGATAATAGGTACAGATGTACCTCGGAAAGTAAAATGGAGGTTAAAGAAACTCCTTTTTGCCGTGAAAAGACAAGTTTGCGTTTTGAAGGCGTTGAAATAAACGAGGTTCCTGTCCACTGAGACACGTGAATTAACCTCTGGTGCATTCGATCAACCATTTTGGCGTTTTGATGACCGTGATCATACAACAATAGTTATCCTGCCGATCCTGCCATCGTGAGGAATACGAGCATTTGTACCTGAATCGTGGGTATCTATATTTATCTCATATATATAAAATTTCCCTGTCAGTGTTTCACCGCGATGAACTCCTATACTACTTAACGGAATTTGATGTATTTTTTTTTTCATTCTGCTGGATCTGTTCCGACTAAGTTCATTGGATACATTTCATTGCAATTTATAATCAATTTATTTTATTGCAAATAATAATCACTGTGCCACAGCAACGCGTAGTCGGCAAAACTACTATTTAACCTGTAGGCTCTCTCTTTCTATATTTATTTTTTATTTATATTTTTATGACTCACTGATACAAATTCTACTATTTTTAAATTATCTGTGTATCTGTATGTCCTTTTATAAATCAAGAGCGGGTTGACCGATTTATATAAAACTGGGAAGAACTATAAAGTTTTTAAACGACTTGTTCGACTGTAATTTGGTTTCAATATGGAAATTTTATGTCAGTTATTTATATCGCTGCCATACTGTTTCGTGTAAAAACTTTGTGAATCTCCATAAATTGAATCAATAAGTTTTTAGCTCTCAATATTCGTAAAAAAATTTAAAAAAGAAAAACAATTTATAATAAATTCTAGATAGCACATTTAAAATTCGTAATTTACTGATTCAAATGAAGGAATGTTGAATTTTAAAACTGATGGACAGCTCCTAAAAGCAAGTTTCTTGTAATAGCTTACAAAGGCTCTACATGGAAATGAATCTAATACTAGTAATGTTTTTTTTCTAGCATATCACATTACAAAAAAAGATGTAATATGTGTAGATATTTAATAAGGTATTCATGTAGGGTTGCCAGGTCTAAAAACCGTAAAACCGGACAGACCAGCCAGTTTAGCCGGACATTTGGCTAAATCGCTGGTTACTGTTAATACTATGACAAGAAGGGTTATTTTTAAAAATAAACAAGGCTTTTTATCTTTTGTCATAAAATCTTAAGTTCTAATGAAACAACAATAACATTTAATGAGTCAGTCTTATTTTTTATTAATCGTTAAATATATTTCAATTAAAGATTGCAAACCAACACATGTCAATTTAAAAAAATAATTGTCGAATTCAAAAACCCTTACATAAACCGGACTCGGGTACCGTCTAATTTGGCCGCACACGCAAACCAAAAGCTTACTGTGTCCGGCTTTATCCGGACTCCTGGCAACCCTATATACATGTGAGCTATTAATTTTTAAATAACAGAAATAAACAAAATTAACATCAAAAAATAATTACTTAAAATAAAAATATATTTTTTGAATTACACTATAATAAATACATTATAATTTTTAACTTATAAATATTCTTTAAACAAACAACACAATTTTAAGTACTTGCACGTTTATTCATTAAATCTTTACTCAAGTACATTAATTTTTTAAAGTAATTAGAATCGTTATCATTCGACGCGTCTGCAAGAGTCTCGGTAGATAAGCGGTCAAAGCACTCTCTCAGATATTATAACGCCATATTGTTTTTAGCACTATTTGTCATTTGGGATTGAGGCTTTTGGCACCATTGATATAGCTTGCTGGCTGTTGTTGGCTAATGAATTATCTTACCTAACCTTATCAGCAATTTATATCAAATTTGGCCAAGTGATTGAAATGAAATAAAATGAAAATAACTTTATTCAAATGCACTTAAAATAATTTTGAATCGTCCAACATTTCTACCTACCATCCATTCAGGACGAATAAAACTGACAAGAAGAATGGGCGCAAGAAACTCGTCAGCTTTAACAGAAGTAACAACATTTACAATATAATCGTCGTCACCATACATAATCCACTAAATAAAACAACAAAATTATTCTGTTATTACAACTAGCTAACCCGGCCACGCGTTGCTATGGTAACGTTAATTGATTATAAAAACTATTATTCTTAGGCTTATAGTAACTATGGTAACTATATATGGTAACAAACCCACAAAGTCCTTCTTTTATATAGTACAGATAATAGTAGTGTTATGATATCATTATTTCGTTACTACAAAGTCAACAAGCATCTGTTTTAATTAAGTAACCCTGAACATTGCAATAATATACAGGGAATAAACGACAAATCTAAGAAAGCAACAAAATGTATGTTTAATATAAGACAATGATTAGATTTAGATGTATGATTAGTATGCCAATGAAATTAGGGCCTATTACAGACGACGACATACGCGAGTGACTCGCATAACGGATACCATTACGGATTTCACTAACGCTACTCAGAGGATCCAGGTGTGATGCCCGGCCAGGTCAATGTAGAAAACGATTGTAGTATAGTCCTATATTGATTCGGATTCGGGTATTGCGGTACCGTCGTTGTTTCTGAATACCATAATAATTCATCATAACAATTTATGTGATGTTGTCTTAAAGTGGGCATTGACGGTCAGTTTTTCGCGTCAGTCCAGACGTATAACCCGGTTACAATATCTGTGGACCTGATGACGTCACGTCAGCGCTTAGGTACGGTGCACAAAACAAAAGCGCGGGGAGGTGACAAGAGAACAGGGAGGGGGCTTGACATTCCAGCGAGGTCCACAGATATTGTAACCGAGTAGTAAAACTGTGGCGTCACTCCAAATGGTTTTAGGCCAACTCGATTTCCGCATTCTCTGGCGTCACTCCGGCTCTTCAGTTTTCAATCGGCCGGGCTGTTAGGAAGTGTGCTACCTGTTTGTGTTGGATTGACGATCACACACTCACGATCAGTTTGGCGCGACGCGCCGAGTTGGATTTATGGTAATCTCGTAAATACATGACGCGTCGTCAGTTAAAACTCTGCAGTGATGATTCGACACTCACGATCAAATTTTGGATGGCGTCAGTACAACTGATGCGAAAAACTGATCGTCAATTCGCAGCTTTATATTTATTTATATAAAGTGTGAACAGTCTACCTGGTTTTTAACGGAAGTAGGAGCCGTCCAGTTCATTCATTGTCTTTATTGATTTTATGTACAAACACACGGTTTCTTCTATTTTATATACATATGTATAGATGTCATGTGCATCAAAATCCAATATGAACCTTCCATTGAAAATTATCTCCTAATACACCCAACAGCACAGCTTTGTGCTATTGTTAACGTTGTCATTACAAATAATACTTTATTTCAAGTGGCAAAGAGTTTACAATCGAATGGAATGTATCGTTCCAGTCACTGGCTCGCAATAGGATTGACGGCACGAGTAGTCCCCCATACCATTATTACATCAAATTAAATTTATCGTTGAACAAATAATCAATTGGGTTTTCAGTAAAACTTTTGAGGCGTGTAATTGTTTTTTTTCGTGGATATGATGGTGGTTGATAATGATAAATTGGCTATTTAATTATTACCTGTTATTTAGGAAAAAAAGCTTCAGCCAACAATTTAATTTCGCGCGAAAGCAACCGGTCACGTGACATTTGCTGACTCTATCAAAAAACGTAAATGCATCTACTTTAGGCAAATTTGCGCTATCAGCTTTTGTATATCCCGACTTCCTATTTTTACAAACAAAAATCGAATTATATCTGGGTTAATCTGTTTATATTCTCCGCACACTGTTTGAATAAACAAAGCACACGACGCTGTTTTGTGTGATGTGACGTCACCTGATACTTCATCATGGCCGCCCGCGTTTTGGTCCTTGTAACCCACTGATAAACATACTCTAATGTATTTCTAAATAAAAAATACTTTCAATTATTTCTTTTGCAAAAAACATTCTATAATATTTATTAATTACTAAGCTATGTTGTTTCATATTTCATATTTTTTCGTTGCAACTATCAAATAACCAATTATTTTGAAATTCTTCATTGATCAGTATGTCTCGTGTTACACCTAGCTATAGCGAACATTTGCACATACAAAAAAGATTATCATATTCAATGGAAACCATACTTTGATGAAAAATCTAAGACTATAGGTATTTGGTACAGAGTTATACAAACTGATTCTCCACACACTCCTTGGTTCTGCAATATTAATTTAAGTTAGGGATACACTCGATGTTTATAATGCGATACATCGAATCGCTCCGATGTTTTGAAAAGTTACTGATATATTCGATCTATCGATGTTTTTTCATAAGATATCGATTCAAAGATTACCAGTTAATTTTATAAAAACTATTACCTAAATACCTTTTTTTTATTTTTCTTAAATAGGTTATTTCCAATAGTAGACGATTTTATAGTTCATATTTTTTTTAAACTTAGATGAAAGCAGTTGGCATCTTATGATAATATTATAATAAAGATGATTCTCATACATGGATTTTACTTTTAACTTTAAAAACATCGATGTTATTTTGAAGTGGACACCCCTAATTTAAATAGAAATATTGTAACTACGCAAAGGTAGGCACGTTCCACTAAACAAATTTGGACATCTGATGAAAAAAGTTAACTCCCCTAATAGTACTTTATACGGAAAAATTGAAGATGCTCAACATTTGTTGGTGGGATATCCCCGCAATCGAACATTGCGAAGAAACTTGGTTGTGAAGCTGAAAGTCAACAAGCTTTTTATTGGTGTGTTCATAGTAACAACCCTTGGGCTGAAGCAGCATTTATTATTTACATGTTCGAAGCCCAAATTATTAAACCAAACTGTTTGATTTCTTATTTGCAAAATTGCAAAACTTATTAATTTAATTTATCTCCTTGCGTAACTTTAATATATGATCGTCATATTTTGTAAATAAAATTGGAAATTAATTTTTTGCTTTATTATATAATTTGACTATATTTGAGTTAATTGAAGTGCATGGTTATTGTTTGTGACATACCAGAAATTATGAATTTGTACTGAATTTATAATTAATTAATGACAACTTCATATCTTATAAATCACACATCGAACTATTCGATAGAATATATTGGGTTAGGTTAAATTGATTTGATTTGATTTGATTTACGATCGAATATAAAAAATAAAATAACTCATTTACAATTACCATGGGGCCGACATGTAAAATAAATGCAAAAATCCCTTTTAAAAGAAATTATTCTTAAAACGGAAACTGTTCTTAATAACAAGCCTTTTCCACGAGTATAGTACAAAAACTGTCCATCCCCCAGAGGTCCATTGTAGAAAGATAAGGGCTTCTATACAACAGGGTTCGCCATGGTACCCCGAGGCGCAGCGTTAACGATATGACATGTTTATACACCCTTATGCTATTCAACCCTCGACACGTGCTCACCTTGGCATTGGATCATCTATCTAATCAAACAGAATCCAAATTCATACCAAATGAAACGACCTTATTTTTTCCAAATTCTCCCAAATTTAATGGGGTTGCATACGGATATTATCCAGGACCGAGAACTTATAAAGATAAAATAAAAGAGCCCAAACACGATGGGGGTTGTCGTTTTATTGCGAAGTTCCTATGGTCACCTTTCAGCTCCAGTATCAGATTAGTGTCATTTTGCATACTGCATTATCACGCGATATACATATGAAAATTTTAGCTCAATCAGAAACCGGGAAGTGGGTCAAATTTAACTTGCAAGATTTCATTACAGACATCGGAATAGCTAAAAGTAAATAAAAGCTTGTAAATTATTTTTGAAGTGAAAACTTCTTTAGCGGCGTTTTGCACTTTTTGAGATGGGTAAAAAATGTTGAACACGCGTCAGGACACGTGACCTGATCGAAAATCCATAAGACGGAGGGAGAGTAGACCGCCGGCTACCTGCTCCTGCTGTTTCGTTTAAGCGGCGGCAGGCCCCCGCCTGCGCGAGTTTGCGTGTGTGTTTGTCGTCATGTTTGTGTACGATAGCGCAATGAATGAATATTGTATTTTACCACATAAATGATAGTATATATACCTGTTACCATTATTGATATCGAGCAAAAAGGGGCAAAAAAAATCGGGGTTTTGTATGGGAGTCCCCCTTAAATATTTATTTTATTTTGTTTTTAGTATTTGATGTTATGGCGGCAACAAAAATACATAATTTGTGAAAATTTCAACTATCTAGCTATCGCGGTTCTTGAGATAGAGCCTGGTAACAAACAGACGGACGGAGAGACAGCGAAGTCTTAGTAATAGGGTCTTATTTTTACCCTTTTGGTACGGCACCCTAAAAAACTGCATGAAATTGGTTTAGTTTTCACTTCCGACAGCACTCCGGAATTGCCACTATTTTTTATGCGTATTTTGAATCTTATAGCCTCCCGTTCTCTTAGGTTTGCTTAGTAAACTAAATGGGATGAGCACACAGTATTAACCCTTATTAATGTTATCTTTTATTTCACTCAGTAAAAGCGCCATGAGGTGTACAAGTGCAACGAACCTTCACACTTAATGATGTCTAAAAGGCGAGTAATTATAGTAAAGGTAATACGAACCACAAAATGGACAGCAGCATTTTCCGAATTGTGGTTTTTTCTACTGCAATTTAAACCTACCAAGCATGGAGTTTATGGGGAAACCCTTCTATATTTTAGCCCAAGAGAGGACGTCCTTTGGCTGAAATTATGATTGTTGTTGTTTTGTCATTGTTGACAATGTCTGAAAGTAAAAAACCGTCTTAAAACAAAAGATATAAACTATAGATCTATCACTGTAAATAAGTTTTTAAGCTTAAGAGATATAATATTTCTACTCAAATTAAGTAAGTAAGATAAATAATTATTAGCTCAGTAAAGATTGTATCCTTTGCCTTTTTCACTTAATAAAAAAACAAAAAACAATGTAATAAGAATGGCAAAGTTGGATAGAAAATTAATAGATCATAGTATATGATCGCGGCTCCTGTAAAGGAGTCGAAACGTCAGGATTAAATATGAAGTATGCGCAAATACCCGTTGAAAAAGTATTTTTAAAGTTATACTTCTTTAGGCGCGTTATGAAAAAATGATGAGAGTGAAATTTTAAGATGCGCGCGCATCACTGTGATACAAAATTATCATGTTGAAGTTGGCCGCAAAAGCGACATAGAATGAACCAGCAGGATGAAGTTGGCCGTTAATTATGAATGTGTGTGTGTGTGTGATTTTAAATTATAAAGTAGTAACAATAATTTAAGAATAATAATATTAATAATAATATATCTTTATTAGTCATAAATGGTACATTTCAGTGCGTGCCCTGTCTCCTGAACTAGGCACAGCCTGTACAGTGGGTTGCCAAATTAATAGGGACAGTCGCAAAATATTGGTTTTTTACACTTTATTGGTCCATAACTGATTAAAAAATTTGTTTTGAGTTATAATTACATTTAATAATACTAGACAAATATCTTACAAGTAGTTTAAACAAAAAAATAATAATCTTTAGGTAATTAAAAAATATTAGCAGGTATTATGAAAATGGCAATGAGATATTGCTAATATTTTGTCACATTTCCTTTAGCCTGAATGAGTGCTTCGATCCGCCTTGGCATGCTTTCTATGCACTGTTTGGCACTTTCCTTTATTTTAGGGTTGTGGTGCCACACATTTATTAATTTTTCGATCAGTTTTACCTTGGTGGTTATCATTTCCTTGGCAATTTCCGCCTTGGTAATTTCCCATAAGTTTTCTATGGGGTTCATGTCTGGAGAATTGCCAGGCCAAGGTAAAACTGGTATATTGTGGTCTGCTAAAAATTTCGTTATACTCCTTGCTTTATGGCATGGTGCTGAGTCATGCATGAACATGAATTCCTCCCCCTCTGGGAACCATTCCCGGAGTTGCGGCAACAAGCGAGTTTCTAGGACCTGCTTGTATTGGTCTTGTCTCATGGTTCCCTGGACAATGTAGAGACGCCCAACACCTTTAGCACATATGACAGACCATACCATAATTTTAACAGGGTGTTTAACGCGTTCCACAATGCAGTCAGTGTGAAATTTCTCGCCTGGGCGACGTCTGACAAAGTTGCTTTTGTCTGCTAGAATCTCAAATGTTGATTCGTCTGAGAAACACACCTGAAAAAAAAGTATTTATAACTTTTATGAAAATGTTTTTAGATAATATACCATAACATTAATATAATATTAATATAAAATATAAATTGACATTAAAACTGACCTTGCTCCAGTCTTCAACACTCATCAGACGGTGTTCACGAGCCCAAGCAAGTCGTTTCTTCTTCATCGCCTCTGTCAGTCGCGGTTTTTTAGCTGGACGATGACCGGTCAGGCCTTCCTCTGCCAACCTTCGCTGTACAGTTCTCTTAGAAACTTGTATTCCAGACTCCTGTACCATATGGGTTAACAATCCAGCACTTTTCTTCCTGTTTTGCAAACAGATATCCCGGATTTTCCTATCGGACCGTGGTGTTGTAATCCGTTTTCTTCCGCATTTGCCTTTTCTTTTGGGCGAAAGTGGCTGATCTTTATCCAGATTTATTTTTATTTTATTTACTACAGACTTAGAAACACCAGCCAGTTCTGCTATCTTCCTCTGAGAATGACTTGTGTGCAAAAGAAGGGTTTTAACCTCAGACTTTTTTCTTGGAGACAAATCTACCCCTCGACCCATAGTGAAAGCTGTAAAAATAAAAAATAAATTATTTTCGTCCTAAAATCAGCCCCAAAATACTTTAGATTTAATAACAATAAAGTAATACTTACTTGCAGTCAATAATTATTTCACAAAATCACAAAATAACTTTTTAAAATAATTAGTTTCGTATTTCACTTTTACACGTGTGAAGGACTGTGCGTCTCTCCCGATATTAAAATATTTTTACAAAATAAACAAATCCCATAACACTTGAAATTTACTTTCAAGTTGGTGCTGTGAACATAAAAATACATTCCAGGACCACTTACACCACTTGAAATAGCAGTCAAACGCGCCTGAAGAAAAAATATGATAAAAAATATGACTGTCCCTATTAATTTGGCAACCCACTGTATGTCAGGAGACAGTTGCTCCCCAAAGTAAGATACCAATAAATTTGCGCCTGAGCAGACTAACAAAACAAACTAATTGTTCAACTTCCTCACAAAGTAAAAAAAAACGAGTTAAAAATAAAATAAAGAATAGTTAGTAGTTAACAAAAATTTATATAAAATTATAATATAAGTTATCTTTGTTTAGTAACGATAAAGAAGTATAACTTCTTACGTGCGTACATAAGTACACACAACGATTTTTTTACTTTCCAGTTCCTTTTAGTAGATTAAATAAATTCGCATCTATTTTTGCTTATCAATTATTATTCAGAAAAAATATTAATGTTTTGTATAGCGATAGAAAAATATTCCGTTAATAAATCATTTTATCATTGATAATAGTTGTTATGACAGAGAAAACGTTTCGCAACAGAATTTGTAAGTATTCGCTTTGACATGTTTTTTTCTATTAATATAATTTTGTGATATATCGAAATAGTATCAAAGTTATTTTTCTTTTCAAATAAGTTGTGTATTTATATGCTATAAATTTATTTAATAATACTTTTTAACATAATAATTACTTTGCTAGAAACTCCTACAATATGGCCATAAACTTGTACAATGCTTTACCATTGAGTATCGTAGACCTACCACTAAATAAATTTAAAAATAGATTGTTCGACTTATTGTGTGATTTGTGTATATATAATATCAATGAATTTCTAAATATGAGAAAAAAATGATTTTTTATTCTGCTCCTAGTATTTTTGTTATTAGTTATTATTATAAATTTTATTTAATTGTGACATTTTAAAAATTATGATTAGTATTTAATTGTGAAAATTTTGTAACTGTTGTGATATTTTTTTTAGAATTTAATTATGACACTGATTTTTCATCATTATATTACCAGTTTTAACAGCATGCCGAATTATTTGACATTATATAGCTTCCTTTAAATTTTAACATTTGCGTGCCAGTATCTGGTGCAACACTTGAAAATTGCATAATTGTAAACAACCTTTGTACCGTGTTTGCTTGCAAATTAGTGAATAAATAAATAAATTAATAAGGCTATAATATTTTGACGACCGTTTGGTGCAACGGTAGTGATCCTGCTATTCGCACCGACGGTCCCTGGTTCAAATCCCGGAAGGGGCAAATGTTTGTATGATGAATACGAGCATTTGTACCTAAGTCATGGGTGTTTTTATATATTTCTATGAATATTATTTATTTAATTATGATATATGTATGTCTAACCGTTACCCTGGTATCCATAACACAAGCCTTACAGTGCTTACTTTGGGCTAGGCTAATTGGTGTGAATATAAGAAATATTTATTTATTATTTATTTTTCTTTTCAAAGCAAAACGATAATAATTAAGCAAGGATAACCTTGTTCTAATTATGTCTTAATTCAAACTACATAGTTCCGGACCATATTCAATGACTATAAAAGTTTACATTTTAGGGAAATATATAAAAATTAAGACTAATATAAATTAATTTAATAATACTTTTATAATTTTATATAATTTTTTTTAATCTATCTTATAAGGTAAATAATTTTAATAAAAAAATTCTAGAAAAATTGACTCAGCTCCCAAGTGAATTCGAACACGGGAGTAACCTTTGGAAGTCCGGTCCAATGCTCTCCCAATTGAGCTACCGAGCCTTGTGAACACCCGTCGAAATTTTCCAGTACCTTTCTTATTTTACGCTGTAGCCCAGCGTTGTCTCATTAATGAGAGGAACATATTCGAAAGACACATTATTACAAGCTTTGAAATTTTTACAGTTTGGGCAATCCATTAAGATGATACAGCCATTTAGTTTTATAATTTTTTAATATTTTGTGCACTTTTTCAACGCTAATTATAACATAAATTATTTTAATAGAAAAAATATTCCCGCCTGAGAATTCACTTCTGAGCCGAGTAAATTTTTCCAGTTATTTTCTATTAAAATTATTTACTAATACTTTTAAAAATCTCCTAATTGCGAAATGTTATTACTCCAATGAAGAATATTTTTACAGATTTTTAATGAAATTTCTGCCCCTCTCTCTTCATTGCTGTGCCTATCAAGATACATGCGATTGTTTAGAGCATTAATTTTCAAAGTGGGGGGCGCGCCCCACTAGGGAGGCGCGAAGACATGAAGAGGGGGGCGCGGACACGGGGGTGGCGGTCTCACTCCGGCTGCCCGCGCATTTCCGCGCCGTACGCGCCTTGCGAGAACACGTGTGCACTTAATGCAAAAACAAACAAGCGACGTGCTATTATTATTATTTGTGTGTAAGAGTAGTGACAGTGACCGATTATTTCTTTTATTTCGCTATGAACTCTGCGAAAAAACGCAAATATAATGATGATTATATTAAATACGGTTTTGTTTCTATGAATAAAAGTGGTATCGAACAGCCGCAGTGTGTTATTTGTTATGAAGTACTGAGCAATGATGCTATGAGACCTTCGCGTTTGGAACGTCATTTGTCAACAAAACACAGCGCTTTAAAAGACAAGCCGAAGGAGTTTTTTGCTTCAAAATCTGCAAGTTTGAAGCGCATGAAATTGGATAGTACTGGAACCTTTGCTCAGTCATCTGAGAAAGTGCTCGAAGCTTCATATGAATTGTCGCTACTCATTGCAAAAGCCAAAAAAAGCCATACTATCGGAGAAACACTCGTTAAACCCTGCTTATTAAAAGCAGCTGATATTGTTCTTGGAACAGAAAGTAAACAAAAAATTTCACAAATACCTCTTTCTGACAATACTGTGAAACGTCGTGTTGATGATATGGCTGAAGATATCAAAAATCAAGTAGTGGAGGCCGTGAAAGAATCATGTTTTTTTGCAATACAGTTGGATGAGAGTACGGATGTTGCGCAATGTTGTCAACTGCTAGTTTTCGTTCGGTACATACAAAACGAAACAATCAAAGACGAGTTGCTGTTTTCAACAGAGTTAGCGACAACTTCGAAAGCAATTGATATAATGACAGCAATCTCTGGATTCTTTGATAAACATGAACTGTCATGGAAAAAGTTGATAGGTGTTTGCACAGACGGCGCTCCAGCAATGCTTGGATCTCGTTCAGGATTCGTGCAGATGGTCAAAGAAAAAAATCCCAACGTAATTACTATTCACTGTTTTATACACCGTCAAGCCTTGGCAGCTAAAACACTTTCAAACGAACTCTATGACGTCTTAAAATTATGCATTAAAATTGTAAATTATGTTAAAAAGAGTGCATTAAACACGCGGCTTTTTACGGCTCTCTGTGAAGATTTGGGCACAGAACACAAGACATTGTTATTTCATACAGAGGTGCGTTGGCTCTCAAAAGGCAATATGTTGGCCAGATTATTTGAACTGCGAGATGAAGTGATTCAGTTTTTAGACATTCAAAAACAAAGTAAATTGTGTGTTGAATTTAAAAAAACATGGGTCCAAGTAATATTTGCTTATCTATCAGATATATTTGATTCTTTGAACACTTTGAACTTGAAATTACAAGGCGGAGACTCGAACATAATTTATCATCGGGATGCTATCACGGCATACATTGAGAAGTTGCAACTCTGGAAACGCAAAATTTTGGCGTCCAACTATTCCTGCTTTCCTAAACTATTTGCGATCACAGAAGAAGCGTGCTTTAAGGAGATTTTGGATGAAATTGATACCAAGAATAAAATATCAAACCATTTGCAACAGCTCACGAACGAATTCAAGCGCTACTTTCCCGATTCGTGATCCTTTTCACGTTAACATAGAATTGCTGCCCGATACATTACAAGAGCAAGTTTTGGAAATCAAAAATGATTCTGCAGCCCAATATGATTTTGAGAAGATGGATAAGGCACAATTTTGGGTTAAATATCTCAAAGTTTATCCCAGCACAGCAGAGCAAGCACTAAAACTATTTTTACCCTTTTCAAGCACTTACTTATGCGAAAAAGCGTTTTCAGCAGTTGTAGCAATAAAAACAAAGTACAGAAGCAAACTAGATATTGCTAGTGATCTACGTTGTGCACTTTCTTCTATTGAACCCAGAATTGGAAATCTTGTCAAAAACATGCAAGCTCATCCGTCACATTGATTCTTCTTATAATAAGTGTGTAAAAGCAATATTTTTTATAATAAAACATCGGGAAATGTAATTTTGGACTTTACCCTGATTATTTAATTTTACAATTGTTTGGCGAGCCCACTTGCTACTACTTGCTGGGCCCTGAGCCTAGGGGAGGCGTAGGCACCTTCATTTAAGCAGTAGGGAGGCGTGATACTTATAAGTTTGGGAACCTCTGGTTTAGAGCCTTTTGCATATTAAGAAATGTATTTAGACTCCTATCTATCCCATGTAATGCAATTATAAATAAATAAATAAACAATCCAGTTTTTATTTAGCCAATTGAGGTGTTTCTAAAATGTTTATATGTATACCTACATATACACATTTTAGATGATAATGCATTGTTAAAGACATAATTTTAATAAAATACTAAAATTGTTAAATCATTTTTTTGGAGCGGAGCGAAGAGAAGCCTCCATGGATCAGCTTCAATGGCGCAATGTCCGTTACGCCATAACCCCCCGAATTTAAACCGATTTTAATATTTTTTGTGTGGAATCGAATCAACAGGTTTAGGACCAGATGGTGACGGAGCCCGAATTTTGAAATTCGCAAAAATTCCCATCGATTCAAAAAAAAAATTTTTTATTTAGGTATTGCGCTCCGCTCCAATATATGGTGCTAGCGTAGCTTTATGCTTAGCGACTGCATCGCCTAGTATTTAAATACCGTTACTCTGTTACTGTCTGGCGTTACTTATTAATCGATTATTCGATACTTGTAAAAGCATTACATTCTATGTTGTAAGTAGTACTTAGAATATAAAAAGATGGCGTTGGCGTCACCTAAATAATACTTGAAAAATCTCGAAGGGTCTCTGAAGCCCAAATGGAAGAATACTCACTCGGATAGCGAGGGGATGTGGGTTCGTATTCGGTTGTGATACTTTTGTTATTTCCGAATTCCATAAAACAAATTAAGGTTTAACGATATTTTGTGCGATTGATAATTTCCATGTCTGTTAAAATATAAAATTGACGGTACCTTGGGTTTGAAGATTGTACTTTTTTAATTTTAAATGATGACCTGTTTATATATATTCCTCAAGTTTTTTAATAAGTTTAGTTAAATGTGTTCATTTTAATGTACTCAATTTGAAATTTTTATAATGCATGCTTTGGTAACCTATAATTGTAAGTAAGTCATAAGTTATTTATTGTTCAGGCTTTTTCTTATCGGCATAGTTTAATAAAAAGACGCCAGAAAAATTCCCTAAAAACAAGTTATTCTCAACCGGGAATATTAGTATTTTTAGTAGGTATCTAATATGTTTTATTATCTAGTATCTTTAAGCGACTAGTACATTTTAGTACGTAGTATTTTTAAGTATCTAGTATTTTTCTATTAAAGTGTGGTAACCATAACTTAAGTGTTGCTCAATATTTATTTGAATTATTCTCCTTCTATTCATCCCATGTCTCTCATGTGAATTCATAAGATACGCCTAAACCCATTTTTATTGTTAACCATAAAAATTTAATAACGTCATTAGCTACAGAAAGGCTTTAAATATCGTTAATAAAAATGTCGAAAAGCTCCCTTTAAGAGTACAGCATATGACACCAAAAATTCGTGGATTCATCGCCGACCTTTTTCATAATTGCTTCAAACACAAAGGAGGCTGGAGCCAGGAGCCTAAGGCTCCATTGTGATATGCGTCACATCGTGGCACGAAGCAGAGACGAGGGTAATCCAGGAAGACTGTAGAGAGGAAAATGATAATCTTGATGATGACGCGATGTATTTCAAGAGATGGGTTAAATCTACCTATTTAATTTTCAATCCTGTTGTATTTTTTATCTATAAGATCTAATATACACCTATAAAAACAAACACATCTGCGAACCCTCAGGATTCGAATCTGCAATCTCGCTATACGAGTTAGCTCTGATTGCTAAGCTACCGAAACGCTGGCAGACGCGCCAAATTTTATTAACGTACTAGCTGACCCGGCCACGCATTGCTGTGTCTCAGTTATTACAATGTGTAATATTATTTTAAATTTTAATTAAAATAAAACCTGTCCTAAGTTATAAATCGGTTGTATAGTTTCGGAGTTTATCGCGGTCAAACACTGTGACATATTTATATAAATAGATTTCAACTTCTGCTATGAGCTAGTATCGTTCCACCTTTTTTGCGTCGGGGGTTAATATATACTCTAAGAACACAAATTTGTTGTTTGTGTCTTTGCCTATCCGCTCTTTTTCCCGCTCTTTTTCCATTGTATACGCGTTACCATAGCAACGCGTTACCGGGTCAGCTAGTATTATATAAAATCAAAAGAAACAAAGGCAGGTTACTTATAGTTCACTTGCTGTACCCGGTATGCATTTCAAAGCCATAATGCAAAAAGGGACATTTAAAAACGAAATATATCTATAAATATATATGGTTTTTTGAACCAAGAACGTTCCTAGAACGCGCTTTCGAAGTTTCATCGCAATCTGTTTTTTTTAAAGGGTTCGTTCTTGATCCTAACTAGCCCGGGAGCCACGACAGGATCCACGATGGAACGAGCTAACTCAGAAGGTGATTATTTACCCTGGCTTTAAAAACAGGGTTATAATTACTCGGGAATATAGACGCAGGGAGGGAGTTCCACTCCTTTGCTGTGCGCATTATAAATGGTGTTGAGAAGCGGTAAGTTTCGGAACACATAGGAACATTGATTTTTATTAATATTCATTCGTACATTTCCCAAACGTAATCAATTTGAACACACTTTACGTTACATTAGGCAATAAACAGGCACCCTAAAAACATTTCATCATATCAACGAAAAACGGTTGTATTAACATCATTTAATTGTATACATTTTTCAACATTAATTCTCGATTTTTTCTCTAATATAATGTTACAATTCATTGTGAATCTTATCAAGTACGACCAAGGTAACAAATTCGTTTGGTAATGAATTTTTAAAATTCCCTTGCGGGTGCAGCGGTACGGAAATGATAATATTTTATTTAGCTGCCTTTCTTATAAGATCGCAGGAGCATAAATTAGGATGGCTAATGGTAAATTTGCAGGACTTTTGGAAAGTTTCTATTTTCTTTATGGTAATGGTGTACTTCCACTCTTTTCATTTTCTTAAAATATGTTGGAAAATAATTATTAAGATCATTATGTAACCATATTTAAGCAAATAAATACATCTTATCCTATCTTAAAATAAAAAAACTTATTAGGGTTTTTTGTGCATAATTTATATTTCGACTTCTTTAAAAATGGCAATGGTCGTCATACATTAGGTTAGGTGGGGATCTGTTTGAACATTTGTACTTGTTTGTTCATGTTAAATATTTTTTTGTATTTATAATTTCTTTTGCTTGTTCATTTGTCAATAAGTGTTTTTTTCTTTCTGTCTCTCTCTCTCTCAATAACTTTACGAATTTTGTCCCTATATAATCTGATGAGGTTGCGTGCAAACCTTTTTAATATCATCGGAACTGTATTCTTTGTTTATCTCCATACTTCACTATTTTCCACTAATTTTGGTGGGTTTCTTGTATTAAACCACAACCATGAAGCCAATCACAATATCTATATATACATGTATAAATATATATATAAATTTCGAGTCACAATATTTAACAGCGATGAACTCCTAAACTACTAAACCGATTTTGACGTTTTTTTCTACTTTGCTGGATTTGTTCCGACTTAGGACATATGATAGGTTTAATTTTATTTTTTTTAATATTGAGCAAATTATAATAACTGAGCCACAGCAATACGTGGCAAGGTCAGCTAGTAATATTATAAATTATAACCCCTCGTGGTAAGATGTAAATGCTTGTATTAAGGGTCCACATCCGTAATACATCGGCGAGGATGATCGAACTCGGCCCGCTTGGGTCAAATCTGACATCTCAACCGAAAGGATACGGCCGGTAAATGATAAATGATATTTTAATTAACGGAACACTGTCGATTGGGTAATAAATAACGTAATATTTATTAACTTTATGAGTTATGAGGTTCATACTAGATTTGGCTGGGCAGGGAGAAACACGAGTAGTGAAGGGTTGATGTAGGTACGTCAGAAAGGGGCCCCTTTAACCTACACCCATGTTACAAGTCTTGGGATCTACTCTTTCTGCCACACCATGGAGCCGGCACCCTCACGGTGAATCCATGGAATGCAAAGACGTTCGTCTCTCTTATGGTACGATGATTAATAAAAATACTTTTAATCGACTAATAATACAGAAAGAAACTTATTCTTCAAAGCCCGCATATACTTTTTTATTTTAAAATTAGTCATTCCTTTAGTTTTTATGTCAATTTAATGATATCCTTACGAAATTGATCGATCGAAAATTATACTTCTCGTGTTTAAATAATGAGAGTAAGAATTGGCACCATATTTTAATTTATTAGTATAACCAATTTTTATATGGGGTAAGCCCTAAATTAACCTTATATTATGATCAAATTATAAAAGCAGATGTTTCATATAGTAAACACGCAAACAACACATTTAACTAGGCGATGCAGTCGCTAAGCATAAAGCTACGCAAGCACCATATATTAAGGCGGAGCATAATACAAAAAAAAATAAAAAAATCAATAATGTTTAGTAAATTTAAAAATTCCATAGAAATGAAAACTTTCAAAAATCGCGCGCTTTTTGTTTCAATAGAGCCAATGTTTATTGGCCATCACTTTTTATTATTATGAATTTTAAAATTCGAGCTCCGTCACACTGGTTCTAAATGTCTTGATTCGATTCCACACAAAAATTATTAAAATCAGCTAGGAAATCAGCAAGATATGGCGTAACAGACATTTCGTCATTGAAGCTGATCTATCGGAGATCCACTCGCTTCGCTCGCTCCGCTCCAATAAACACGCAAATTGTATGCATTTCGTATCTTGCTATGTATTTTGTATTGTGTTAAAGTCATACGTACCTAACTCTTGTTATAATTTATTTAGTTCCTACACCCAACTTAATGTTATAACATATTTTACTCATTATTCTTGGTAATTTTATATGGTTGCAGGTGCAATCATATATTATTTTGACTATAAAGGTGTTTATTCACACAACTTATTTATGTCACAACAATATAAATATTTCATAATGTATTCTTTTTTAGCCACAAAAATTAAAATAAATAAATTTCAGCCCTGCACTTGTAGCATTAAAAAAAGGAACAATATTATAATTCTAGAAAACGAAAATACTTGTTGATCAGTTTATTCATAAAATAGTATGAGTATTTCTTACATTCACACCAATTAAACTAACCCAAAGTAAGCACTTTAAAGACTTGTGTTATGGATACTAGGGTAACGGATAGACATACATATATCATACATAGATATATAATATTTAAAGAAATGCATATAATATACTCATGAGGTACAAATGCTCGTATTCATCACAAAAACACTGCCTTCCGGCATTTGACCCCAGAATTATAGGTGTGAAAGGTAAGGATCTCTACCGTTGCAGCAAACGGCAGTCAACGTATTATTAAAAGTTTTAGTAAAAACCCAATTTATACCATAAACACAGATTAAGGTCACGTTTGTGACAGTATCTTCATATCTAATCTGTGATTATAAGCACTCTCTCGTCTATTCTCTCACGTCAAACTATTTTGTTGCACTAAAATTATATAATTAAGGTTTTGAAACTGCTAATATTATTAATTATTTTAATATCACGGGTTTTCTAATGGCATATGTTAAAACCCTGATCCCATACACAGCTAAACATTCAATTTTTTCAATGTTCTTTGGTCACTTTTCTTCATCCGAAAAATGTGTTTATCATTCTCAAATATTGCAACTAAACTTCGCTGTTATCTACACTGTTCATTTCCAAGTTAATGAACCAAGATCTGCTTTATATATGTACCACTAAATTGCTAATCGCCCAACCCCAAACGTTGCGTAATGTTCCGTATATTTTATGAACGAAGAATTCGCCCCCTTTAATAAGAGTTCTTCTTGTTATTTCTCGCAAACTAAGTGAGTACTTCGCATGGTGTGTACATATTATTTCAATTTTTATATATGGGTAAGTTTTATTGCAATATTACGAACAAATATTAATTAAATTTTGTAATTAAAAATACAAAACACTTCTTTTTTATATAATTACTTCGAAAATTCAAAAACAAATCAGTCTGTCATTTTACCCGCTTTGACCGAAGGGGGTGCCCAAAGCGGGTATGGCCCTTGGGGCAAAACGGGTAAATACTGGGCAAGGCGGGTAATCATGAGATCTTATTCTTACTACTTTACTAAACACAGGTAACAACAAATAAAAATTCTCGTAAAATATTTCAAAAAGTCAGTCTACATAATCACATCTTACATTTAGAATTAAGGTTTGCTTGTCCAACAGCCAATATAGCTCAAATTGTATCTTATAACGAATTAACACTTATTGCTTATAGCAGAACTATAAGAAGTCAGTCTTCTAAATCACATTAGGCAATCTTAATAAACTCAACATTTATTAAAAAAATAGGAAAGTTTTTGTGACTATATATATATATATATATCTAATCAAAAGGTATTGGTAGTATCAAAATATTAAAAAGATAAAATAACGAAAGGTAAGTCTACCTTTTCATTATACAAACTTTAATTAAAGCACTACTTTGTGATCTATGCTCAATTATTCTTGGCACAGATCACAAAAGTAGGCTCCAATACCTGAATAGCTTGTACATTGTTCATGCGCCCAACCGTGGCAGTCGTCGCATCTTATCCAGTCTTCTCTCGGTGGATCTTCATAATTTTCATGGCATAAAAAGCAGATACTTTTTTCCGCTGTATTTTTCTTGCTCTTTCCGCTAACAGCTTTTAATTTTGTGTCGGAGGTCGAGGCTTTTAGTTGTTTTTCTTTGTTATTTTCTTTTCTAGTCATAGGTGGATTATTTTTAGTTGAGGTTGAGATTTTAGAAACCTTTGAAACCGTTTTTTTGGCCGCAGGTTTTATTTTTCCGACTTTTCCTTTAAGTTTTTTAATTGGTATTTTCTGTTTTTTCATCTCCATTTCCTTTTGTTGCTCTTTAAAAGGGGTGCTAGTCAAAATTTCAGCTCTTTGTATTTTTCGTTTGCGTGATGTCTTAGGTGCAGTTTGTTTAGGTGTAGGACGAATATCTATTGGTGTAACCTTGGTTGGCGTGACACATTCAGGTACCACTGTTTTAGCTAATTCTTCCTCGGGTCTGGAGACGTTTATATCTTCAAGCATTTGATCTAATACTGAAGGAGAAATTGTGCGATTGGAGTCTACAGAATGACGACGAGGAGTATAAGATTGCATTCGTGGAGAGTCAATAATGATCCTTTCCGGGAAGTCTATGGGAATTTCAGGGTCACAGTTTTCTTGAAGAATGGGTAATTCAGCGGTGACTATGGCGTCGCGTGCATTTTGTTGAAGATGGTCGTTGCTAGAGGTGTTTGGAAAAGATTCAGTGACTGTGACGGTAGACATTTGAACGTCACATGCATTTGATGCTAGGGGTCTATCGGTCAGTGATGAAGGAAGAAAGTCATCATCACTAAATATATGCCGGTTTGTTGGCCATATACCAGTTGCCTGAAACCCTTTTACAGCATTTTGAGGAGAAGCTGCTTTCAAGTAAGCTTCGCCAAACAGCTGACCAATTTCAAACGGCGAAATGGTTCGTCCCAGATGAAACCGTTGAAAAACAGAAACCGCCTGCTCAAAATACGTTTTTAAGGGGCCATAAACGCTTACGTCTAGTGGTTGCGTTCGATGACTAGTGTGTGGAGGTAATGAAATAAATATAACATTATTTTTTGAGGCATATTCTAATGCTGGCAGATATATATGTGAAACGTGGTTATCCATTACAAGTATTACATTGTTTTCTTGGGTTGGCCTCGTTACTCCCACAAAATGGCGTAACCACTCTAAAAAAGTTGGGCCGGTAATCCATCCACTATCCGTGCAAGTAGCTACTGTACCTGGTGGCGATCCATCGAGCAGTCGGGGGTTCATACGTTTACGGGCAAAAATCATGAACGGTGGAATGAAGGACCCAGCTGCATTGCAGCAACATACGATTGTTGTTAACTTGCCTCTTTCGGTACTCGCTATAATGCCTACTTGTTTTTTTCCAGCTTTTGTTAATATTCTTGGTGCTCGTGGTTCGTACACCCGTCTCGTCGACGTTGTAGATTCTTGTGACATCCATTTTATGGACTTCAACTTGACTTTCTAAAAGATCAAAAAATCTGTTTACCTGAGGTCTATTGAAACCCCGGGCTCGGGCTATTGAGGTAGGCTCTGGTTTTCTTAAGGTAAGCTCAGGATGTCTCTTTGCAAAGGCTTTGTAGCAATCATCTCCAGCAGTTTTCTTTTTAAAAGGATGCGGAATTTTATTAGATTCTACATATTGATACACCAGAGATAAAAATTCAGCTTTTCTTAGACCATAAAAGAGGTTATCCATATGAAATAGGTATTCTAGTAATTCAGTTTCTTGCTCATCAGTAAACACCGTAGTAAACCTGCCGAGTTTTTTATCCGCTGATCCTTTTTTTAAATGTCTTTGCAATGTTGATAAATTAATACCATATTTTTTTGCAGCACTGTGGACAGACGCTTTTCTGGTTTCTTCCATTGCCAGCTTCATAGTTTGCACGTCCCACGAAGCTTGGTCTGTTTTGCGTTTGTATTTATTAACCATCTGCAAAAATAATTTATCTGAATGAAAGGTTTATAATAAATAAAATTTTAAAGATTTACGTAATGTAATGATATATAAATTTCGCTAGGCAATATATAGGAAGTTATCATGTTAACAGACTGGGTAAACCAAAAGCAACAAAAGCTATAAATATATTTATATTTTTTGTATTTAAATGTACTCAACTCAAATAAATTAAATAATTCGACGATACAATAAATCTTTTGGGTAAAGCGGGTAGGGGCAAAGCGGCTACCCGTTTTACCCCTACCCGTTTTGCCCAAAAGCAACTTTTTCACGTTTTGTACAATAATGTAAAAATCTTAATTAGAAATGTTGCTAAACAATTAAAATTCTAAGCCATTTTAATGCAGAATAACACACAGGTACGTATAGTAACATAACTTTAAACACATAGAAATAATTAATATTCACATACCTTGAAATATTTTAGTGAAACCGGCAAAAAAAAATATTCAATTCGCACAGGTCAGCCACTCGACGCCGATGTCTCGGTCAAACTGATTCCCGTCGTAACGTGTTCGGGGAACGTGTTCGGGTGTTTCCGTTGCACAATCGGCTTGTATTCGTGAAAAACGAAGCTTACCCGCTTTAGGCGGTATACCCGCTTTGGGCCCACTTCCCCTACAATGACTTTTATAGTAACCATGCAATAGGTGGCGGTTTACTGTGGTTGTTTAGATTAGTACTGCCATACATTTTAGTGCGATGGTTTCTCACAATAGTATAACTTTGTAATATTCAGCCGATTCATCAAATTACATATATGTTTGATGAATTGGCTGAGTAGATGCATTAGTAATACACCAATAAAAATGTTTATAATAATAATAATAATAAATGAAACATCTGTGGACTCTGTCTGAAAATAAATTATCTTTATTTTTTTACAATACAATACAATGAAGAAAGAGCGGGAAAAAGAGCGGACTGACAAACACACAAACAACAAATTTGGGTTCTTAATTTATAGACTAGCTGACCCGGTAACGCGTTGCTATGGTAACGCGTATACAATGGGAAAAGAGCGGACAGACAAACACAAACAAGAAATTTGTGTTCTTAGATTATAGATTAATTCCGGCTTATTTTCAGTGTAATTTATCTCTTTCTGAAAACCAATTTAAATAGGTTTAAGCTGAGTAGTCCAAGGAAGCATTTTCAAACATGCTGCTAAAAAAGTCCATGGTTTTTCGTCCTTAAACCAAATAATAGTTTGTCTGGACATTTTTAAGATTATTTGTACTTTATTGGGCTATATTGGGTTGTTTACATCTTTTATTTTCAGCTTCAAAAATACATAGAAACATACATGGTTTTCGGTAGCTCAATTGGAAAAGTACCAGCCCGCAAAGCGAGGGAACGTAGAGACAAGACAGGTTGAATTTCTTTTGGTAATTATTTCTTAACATGCAAAAATGTAGCACAATGCTTATATAAGAAAATAAATCTATCTATTATATATATAATCCCAATCACAGTGTTTGACTGCGATGAAATCCGAAACTTCTCAACCGATTTTGATGATTCTTTTTTCACTTTGCTGGATTTTTTTCTACTTAGGACATGGCAGCAACTCGTGGTCCGGTCAGTTAGTAATAAATAACAGGATGAGATCGACAGTTTAAAGAATTCCTTGATATATTCAAATTGTCTGTCGTGGTCACGGCAACTCAATTGTAAGGACACTCTCGGATAAGGTGGAAATATGGGTTCGAGTCCCGCCTGATACCTCAGACAAGTTAATTTATTTCTAAAAATATTTTTTTAGGTAACAAAATCGAGCATATTTAGTGCTTACACTTATTTAAATAAAACAATTTATTTACGGATTTTTCCGAATAATTTATATTTAATCCTGACGTTTCGACTCCTTTACTTTATCACAGGAGACGAGTTTCTTTCGTCAGTTCTTCCAGAAATGATTTCCAATTTCCGAACTGGCGGTTGGCTCAGTAGTGTAGTGAAAACCAAATAACTGAATAAAACACAAAATAAAACAATTTCGATTTATATAAATTGTAACAGTTAAGAATGTGCCCGATTAAAATATTGTGAAGGTAGTACAAAATATATGACGCCCATTGCCTTAGTCAATCTGTGGTCACGGCTCCTGTAAAAGAGTCGAAACGTCAGGATTAAATATAAATTATACACAGAAACCCGTAAATAAGTAAGTAATTAATTTTATCAAAATCAAACAGTCACACTCTTAAAAGTCTGTTATAAATATATATCTTCTTTATTTATACATTACAATAACTTAATTGAGATTTCCAAATATAACATCCAAGATGAGATAAATGAATCCACTCTTAACAGGCTTAATACTGGTCTAGAGTCAATTTCACCATATTTCATTTTCCAATTTGACAACAACTGATTCTATATTATCAACAGCTTCTGGATCTGTTTGGACGACGTTGACTCCAGGACAGGCCGTACCAGTGCTACTCGTGGCTCTATTCCTGTCATCGGTCTTATCATATTTACCCATTTCTGCATTATACAGGATTTGGTTTATCAAATACTGAGTAGTGGCTTTAGCGTGGGGGTTTGTGATCTTTCTGAGTTTAAAAGCTACGTGTTCTCCGAAGACAGTTGACTCATCTCTAGATTTCCTCTCTTCTCTTATTAACGCGACGAGATCTGAAGTGTCTTCGTTGACATGTCGTTTGCTGGTTCTCGTCCTTTTTCGTGATAAATCCTCATGGGTGTCAAAACCGTCTTCCAAATTGCTGCCTTCTTCAGATCTGGTGTCAACAAATTCGTGGTTAACCTGTAAAATATATGCAGTTTATAGTGTTTTGTATCTTATCAGATGAATATTAATATCTATATATTTAAAAATACCCTGTCACAGTGTTTGACTGTGATGAACTCCGAAACTACTCAACTGATTTTGATGTTTTTTTTTCATTTTGCTGGATTTGTTTCAACTTAGGACATAGGATAGGTATCATTTTGATTAATAATAAACAAATATTGCAAATTATAATAAACTAGCTAACCCGGCCACGCGTTGCTGGTATAACCCGGCCACGCGTTGCTATGGTAACGTTAATTGATTATAAAAACTGTTTTTCTTAGGCTTTTGTAACTATGGTAACTATATGAAAACAAACCCACAAAGTCCCTCTTTTATGTAGTAGAGATGAGTTCATCGCGGGTTACCAAATCACTCAGGTTAATATGCTCGTATTCAACACGCAGAAATCTAGCCCTTTCGGAACTCGAACTAAACACGACACCAAAGGCAGCATCGCAACTGTTGCACTGAACGGTTTATTAATTGATAAGTGTTTTGCAAATAGTTGCCTGAAAAGCTATAACTTATAATATAACTCTTGATAAAATTGATGGGGGGGTAGTGTTGCTTGCGTCCGTAGGAGTTACCACCTTTTCCTAGGCTCACCCTACACGTGTCCCCCGGGTGGTGCTAAATGAGCAGCAACGCCGAGCAACAGGCGGCGGTAATTTACCTGACCACTGGCATGCCACAAGCCTAGGAGGACTAAATCCCTCCTAAAAGCGTGGCCATGGCACCTTGGGAAAGTGACATGCGTATGTCCCGCTTTTTTAAAAAATATATGGAATAATGAGCTCTAAGAATAATGATTTGTCATGCGATCCGGCTAACCCCCGGCGCTCACAGGTACCCGGGCCTGAGAGTGTGAAATATGTTACCGAAGACTGCACGGGAGTAGGTGACCAGGCTCCCGTGACGGTGAATGCCACTGGCAACACAAATAAAAAAACTTACCCAACAGGCATTCCATCCAAGCCTATTCATCACAAGACCACGATCGTCCTCAGTTGGAAATATCAAGACAACTGACTCAAAGTACTTGCCAACAAAATCCACAAATACTAAAACCATAGATGATGGTGCCAACAATGCTTGCCCCCCATCCTGGCAAAGAATACCAACAGATCGCAACCCCAAGAGGAAGAGACTAGCAAACAGCCCACCACATACTGAAAAACCTAACCAAAGCCCACAAATAGGAATCAATACTTCTAACAGCTTTAGTGGATTACCTATAGATCTAACTGATGAGTCAAGGGAAGACTCATCCAACACCAAAAAAGTTAACAGACCACCACCCATTATATTATATGGCATAGAAGACCTTTCTAAATTAACAGAATTATTAAATAAGACAATACCTAAGGACAGCTACTCATATAAAATTACTAATAGAGACCAGCTTCGAGTTTTGGCACAGTCAACTGAAATATATAAAGATGTAATAGAACTCGTCCGTACTCATGGTCTTATTGGTCACACATTTACGCAGAAACAAAATAAATGCTACAGAGTTGTAATAAAAAAATTGCATTACACCACTCCTGTATCGGCCATTACTGAGGAAATAGAAAGAACTGGGAACAAGGTACGAGGTGAAATTGTCTATGCCTTCTCCAAAAGAAATAAAAAGCCTCTTAACATGTTTTTTGTTAACATAGAACCTAGCCCCAATAACACAGAAATAAAAAACATAAAATACATATACCACACTCGAGTCACAATTGAAGATCCAAGGAAATCTACTGAAATACCTCAGTGTACCAGGTGTCAACAATATGGGCACACTAAAAATAACTGCATGCGCCCTTACAGGTGTGTCAAATGTGCCCAAGGGCATAGAACCACAGATTGCCCTAAAAAAGATAAAACTACACCAGCTACCTGTTCTCTCTGCTATGGTGACCACCCAGCAAACTATAAAGGTTGCCAAGTATATAAAGAGATAAGAGCAAGAAAACTGGAAAACCCAAGAAACAAAAAGGTCCCACTAGATAAGAAACCTAGACATACTTTTACAGCTCAAGTGGATGATTTTCCACAATTAAAACCATCCAGGTACACAACACAGCAATCTGAAAATAACCAGGAAAAAAACACTGGATATATACCTGAAAAGAAGCCTAACAATACTGGTTACTGGAACAGAAAAGTAGAGAACATACAATCTCAGCCAACAAGCTCACTAGAGCAAATTATAGAAAAACAATCAGAGAAGATTGACATACTCATCCAACAAATAGGAACTCTAATGGGCCTCCTAACGACAGTCATAGCTCAGCAGAAAAAATGAAATTCTTGCGCATTGCAACATGGAATATAAATGGCTTATCTTCAAACAAGCAAGAAGTAGCGTTATTTATAAACCACAACAAAATAGATATTTTAATGATCTCTGAAACCCACATGACTGACCAAAGAGTGATTAAAATTAAAGGATACAACATATGCTATGCTAATCATCCAGATGGGACATCACATGCAGGAGCTGCTGTCATAGTTAAGGAAAACATAAGACACCACTTCTTACCAAACTTTCGACATGCACACATACAGGCAGCTATAATAGCCATAGATGAGTGGCAGGGACCATTAAATGTGGCTTCATTGTATTGTCCTCCACGTCACCGGATAGATCAGCAGATGTTTAGTAACTTCTTCCACACACTGGGTAGCAGATACATTGTTGGGGGTGATTGGAACTCCAAAAATACATTCTGGGGCTCCAGGCTGACTACACCAAGGGGTCGAGAATTAAAAAAGGCCATTGTTAGCAATAACCTCAATGTTATATCAACTGGAGAACCTACTTACTGGCCTTCAGACCCCAATAAGACTCCTGATCTTATTGACTTCTTTGTTACAAAAGTGATTTCAGGTCTCTATAGCAAAGTTGAATCATGTCTAGACGGCTCCTCAGATCACACTCCTGTGATATGCACACTCAGCACCACAGTAATCTGGAAGGAACCACCCGTAACATTATATAACTATAAAACTGACTGGGAGGCCTTTCGCGAGTACATTGAAGAAAATGCTAATCTGTGCATACCTCTCAAAACGGAAGACGATATAGAAGACACTACATTGTATGCCACCAACCTGATACAAAAAGCAGCCTGGCTATCGACTCCATACATCAGATCCAAACCTCAAAGACAGGATGTTACTCAGGAAATACAAGAGCTCATAATAGTGAAGAGAAGGCTAAGACGTCAATGGCACACCAGCCGAAATCGGCAAGATAAAAAAGCACTTAACAAAGCGCAAAAAGACCTGAAACAACTGCTCAGGGAAACTGAGAATCGTACTCTGCGGGACAAATTAAAAACTCTGTCTCCTCACAAAACAGAAGATTATTCACTCTGGAAGATTACCAAATCACTGAAACGGCCAAAACAACATATTCCTCCACTAAGGCAAGCTGATGGCAATTGGTCACGAACACCCCAGGACAAAGCTGAGCTATTTGCCATGTTTCTCAAGGAGGTATTTAAACCTAATGCCCCAAATAGTATGCACACAGAAGAAGAAGTTGATGAAGTTCTGAATAGTGATCAACAAATGTCTCTACTGCTGAAACCTGTTACACCCACAGAAGTGAAAAAAACGATTGCTAATCTAAAACAAAAAAAGGCCTCAGGGTTCGACTTAATAACAGCAGAAGTCCTTAAACACTTACCAAAAAAAGGCATTGTTTTGTTAACAATACTCTTCAACGCAATACTGAGAGTACAATACTTTCCTAAGTTGTGGAAGATATCCATCATAAATATGGTTGTCAAACCGGGGAAGCCACTTACGGAGCTTTCGTCATACAGGCCCATAAGTCTTCTCCCCTTACTATCAAAGCTTTTCGAGAAGCTGATTCTAAGACGATTTCTGCCAGTACTAAGAGAATTAAAAGTAATACCAGACCACCAATTTGGCTTTCGTGCACAGCATGGAACAACAGAACAAATACACCGAGTAGCTCATACAATAAGGCAAGCTCTAGAGAGAAAGGAATATTGCTCAGCTGTGTTCCTTGATGTGCAACAGGCCTTTGATCGTGTGTGGCACAAGGGCCTCCTATGCAAGCTGAAGTTATGCCTGCCAAATAATGCATACACGATCATGAAGTCATATCTACAGGACCGAATGTTCCAGGTTAAATACGAGGACCATCTTTCATCTATCTGCCATATAAGATCAGGAGTGCCTCAGGGTTCGGTGCTGGGTCCCATCCTATATACAATCTATACCTCTGACCTACCTGTCTCAGAAGAGGTGATGACTGCAACTTATGCAGATGACACTGCGATCCTGTCCTGTAGTAAAGATCCAAACATAGCATCCTCAAATCTGCAAGAATGTCTGAACAAGATTGGACTATGGCTAAAGAAGTGGAGAATACGAGCTAGCGCAGCAAAATCGGTCCATATAACGTTCACTTTGAAGAGAGGAGACTGCCCACCTGTTATGCTTGACGGAGATATTCTGCCACAAAACACGACAGTCAAATACTTAGGCATGCACCTGGACAGAAAACTTACCTGGCAGGATCATATAAAGGCTAAAAAGCAGCAAGCAAATAAAAAATTTGGAGACATGTACTGGTTATTGGGCAGAAAATCAACACTAAGCCTGGAAAATAAACTTCTTTTTTACAAAAGTGTCTTAAAACCTGTGTGGTCATATGGAATTCAGCTTTGGGGATCAGCTAGTCACTCAAATATAGAAATACTTCAGCGGTACCAGAATAAAGTATTAAAGATCTTGAGCAATGCACCATGGTTCATACGGAATACAGAAGTGCACAAATACCTAGAAATCCCGACGGTCAGAGAAGAAATAGAAAGGTCTTCTATGGCCTATAAACAAAGACTTAGGCAACACGTCAATCATCTGGCTTCAAAGTTCTTAAATACAGATGACCTCATATTTCGGCTAAAAAGAAACCGACTGGCTTCAATATAAATAACGCATATTAAAGCAGCAAGATACGAGATGTCATATCACTGGATATACACTCTCATAATGGTTCATTAATTCATCAAATCTGATTATAGCTATGAGGCTGATTGCAGATGTAAAAAAAAAAAAAAAAAACTCTTGATAAACGCTAATTACAAACTATTAACATTGTTTTTAGAATAAATTATATCAAGATTGATTTTTATTTCGAAACCAAGTAAAGACACATTTTAAGAAAGAGTTCGATTCCCTGTTGATATATGACACATGAAGAATTGTTATTGGAAACAATTGATTAAGATATAAAAAAGTATAACTTAAATTTTAAGTATTTACTTTACTTTAAAAAAAAGTAATAAACTACATTATCTATGCAAAAACATTTAAGCTTCCGTAATACGATTGCAATAATAGATAGATTAACTTTTTGAATTATTTAACGAAATATTAAAAGTCAGTAGAAAAAGATAACCACAGATTTTTTTATTTTTCTTTCTTTTCCTTATTCGTGGCTTGTACGGTTTGTGCATTTAGCCAGTGTCAAGTAAGTATAATTGCCAGTTCTTGAGTAATTTCTTAATTTAATGATGAATGAACAGTAAAATATATTTTTCCTCGGTTTCAGTAAATGTGTAGGGTTTTACTGAAACCTCCCCGTGGACTACTTGAGAGAGCAGGAAAAGACAACTTTCGCTGCTTTGTAACACTTGCCAACACTCTTGTATATTCAGAAACACTTTGCAGTTAATAATAATTCACCATTATTACGCACTAATATCTACAACAACACAAAATTCAACAAGAGAAACAAAGCCACTAACGTGACGCTTCCCGCTCCCGCCAAAAAGACCTCACCACAGATTAAGTACAAAAAGGTTTAAGGTTTTATTTAAATGTGTGATGGCGCAGAAATGTAAGGATTCAATATAAAAAAATATATATTTACATGGAGTATCAAAATAATATTTATTGAGTCTGTACCAAAAATCATCAAAGTTTATCATCAAAAATAATGGTAATTATTTTAGTTGAAATAATACAGAGTAATTGACACAACTACAGAGTAAAAAGTTTAATTAGCTTTATATTTGTACTGTGGTCCTTTTCAAACTAGTGATGTGCCGGATATCCATATCCGCGTATATACGAGGTAAAAAGAAGTTCCGTATTCGTTACTTTTTTGCCCTATCTTTTATCTTATTAATTTTCAATACATAGAAAAACTATTGAATCCCAATCAGATTATCTTCAGTATCACACTAAACTATAAAGAAAACAAAAGAAAAACCCGCGCAATACAAGTCGAAACAAGTTCTGTCAATGCAGCAAGTGGCGTCAACTATCGTTTCAAGGTCGAAATCGACACCGATTTAGTAAGAAAGTTGAGATCCGTATCAGCGGATCTTGACACCAAATATCCGTATTCTCGTATCCGCGGATATTTTTAAAGTTAAGTAATCATTTATTCAGTGCTTCCACTTTACATTCAATAATTAACAATACAGTGAAATTCTTATAACTAAATACAGAAGCAACTGAAAGGGTCGATTAGTTCAGCTCATGTCGTAGCTTCTGAGCCACAAAGCTGATTATCAACTGAACCCATAAAAAAATTGTTCGTGTCAGCTCCGATGCGTGACTGGAGTTACTCCTTAAAACTATTATCTATACATATAAATAAAATTGGAGTGTCTGTTTTTAATATTGAAATACCCGTTTTTTACTACATGCATATGAATATATATACGGTACATACACCAAAATAACTTTTTTTTTTTCAATTTTTGTCTGTCTGTCTGTCTGTTTGTTCCGGCTAATCTCTGAAACGGCTAGACCGATTTTGATGCGACTTTTATTGTCAGGTAGCTGATGTAATAAGGAGTAACTTAGTCTACTTTTATTTTAGAAAAATAATGTTGCAATATTCCACGCGGACGAAGTCGCGGGCGGCCGCTAGTCTTAAAATATATATAATAGGCAAAAGAAGTAAATGAATTCATATATTTATTCATATTAATTTGATGAAATATATTACTTAAATTATGGTTTTATTATTTATTTTCATTTTTGTTATATTATACATGTATACTGAATGCTATAGTAAGAAAGAAAGAGAGAGAGAGAGTAACTGTGAACTTGGGACTGAGGAGCGGGAAGATTACGCAGAGGAAATGTAACCCTTCACTTTTGTTAACATTTGATTTCACTACCCATCTATTTTTCATACCGTGCGCTAAATATGAAACGATTCTTAAAGAGTTAAACTCCAAAAAACAACGCACATCACTAGTTCAAACAAAAAAACTGAATAGTTACCTGTTCACTGACAGAATTGTTATGCGAAGCATTGTCTTGAGCAGTGCCCAAGAATCGTAGTCTTGTGAAACCAAACCACCTGCTTTGAGCTCCTGCTCCTTCTTTTACCAGCTCCCTTCTGTACTGTCCAACAAGCATTCTTATCTTCTTCTCCACCGTCTGCCGATCCAAATTCAATGCCTCAGCGATCTCTTGCCAAGCTTCCGACTTTTTACTTCTTATTTTGTAATCTTCCGAGTTTGTATCCCACAGCATCGCTTTCTCTTTATACAAATCAATTAGACTTATTATCATTTCGTGGGTCCAAACGAAGTTTTGTGTCATTTTTGCAGCACATTCGACGTGTGTCCTCTTCGAAGTGTAGCGGGCGACTGAGTCATCGGGAAAGTAAAGCGAATGAGAGAATGTTATGTAACTTTTGTAAACACGCGACGCCATGTTTCTTCAACTGGTTGAATAAAGGCGCTTCCACACTGACGACGCTGACGATTGTGATTCGACAGTTACGTAACATTCTGCGTTAAGGTTTGTGGTTTGCGTTTTGTAGCAGTTGTTTACAAATGTTTCATACAACGTTGTAATAAAACATTGACATTAAATAACAAGATTTATTTATTTTATGATTATTTTACAGTTGGATCTAAAAATAACTTTTTTTTAGTTAGTAATTGCATTGTTTTGGTTTGTTTCGATCGCTTATACACGATTTTTGTATAAATTATTATCTATATTTATGAAAAATCCCTGTCACAGTGTTTTACAGCGATGAACTCCGAAACTACTCCACCGATTTTGTTGCTTTTTTTTAATTTTGCTGGGTTTCTTCCGACTTAGGGCATAGGATAGGTTTTATTTAATTTATTACCGGGTCAGCTAAGATTAAAAGTATTTAGATTTTCTTAAATTATAAACAATTGTCAGCGTTCCTTTAAAAACATCATAATTAATAAAAATACTAGAAAATATGGAATCTGCCCACAAGAGATTCTCAGGTGGAACTTGAACCCGCAACCTTTGGATGTCCGGTCCACTGGTCTACCAATTTAGCTACCGAGCCTTATGAACACTCGTTGAAATTTAATAAATTAAATAAATTTAACTTGTCTTTAGTTTTTTGTGTTCACATGGGTCTCGAACTTCCAGCAAAAGCGTTTCAAATATAAAATCTAACTTTTGAATGCCGAAATAATGAAAAATATAATTTTTACATATGTATATATTTATTTATTTATATAAATTTATGTAAAAAAAACATTTAAGTTTATATTATTTCCGTAGATAAAATCACATTTTTAATAAGTGTCGTTTGATACGTCACATTTTATAGTTCTGGCCTAATCCGTAACAAATATGAAACATTTTTAACATAGGTGTTTACGTTATCTGATGTTATTTTTTTTCAATAAAATAAAAAAAGTTGAAAAGTTGACGAGTTTGGCAAATAAAAATAGCTATTTGCACAGTGCCTAATCATGTGACATGGCGGGCAGTTTCCTGCTACCGACTCTGGTGAAAGTTCGTCGCCTACAAATGGTTATAACCAGTGAATTTAAGTATGGAAACAAACTTAAACTCGCCTATGGGTGCTACACAGGTACCTACCTACTTATTAAATTTATATATACTACATTCTGTAAACCCAAGTTAAGTAGCTAAAGCACTTGTGTTATGGTATTCAGAAACAACGACGGTATCACAACACCCAGACCCTAGTCAATACAGATTTTTTTTTTACGTTGACCTGGCCGTGGTTCGAACCCGGGACTTCGAAGTGGCGTTATAGTGATAACCAATATGCGAGCCACTCGACCACGGACGAACATGTTTCCTCTTCTATTTTTAGAGTTTTCGTAATAATAATGTAATAAAATTATTTCGTTGTATTCTGAATAATATATCCACGATTTTTATGAATGTTGCCAGTTTTAGGGTTTGTAAAAACCATTTTAAATGTAATATAATAATTCTTACATTCACACCAATTACCCTAGCCCGAAATAAACACTCTGGCTTGTGTAATGCATATAAATATATATAAATACCCATGACTCCGGTACAAATGCTCGTATTCATCACACAAACATCTGCCCCTTCCGGAACTCAAACCCAGGACCATCGGTGCGAAAGCCAGGATCGCTACATTTGCGCCAAACAATCGTCAGAACTTAACTGTCTACGAAAAGATATTCCAAGTGTTTTAACTTGAAACAATGCATTTATTTCGGCAACCCACAACTGTACGTTGTTTATTTTTTTCTCTGTAAAAAATCTGATTTACAAAATCTAAAAAACATTCATTCATAAATCAACTCTTATCTATACACCATGATCTAATTAACAAATTACTGAAGACTACGTTGTATAGGCTTCGTATCCTTTGCCTGCCTTTATGGGAACACTTGAGAAAATAAAGCATGCACACCGAAATACTCACTGAAAGTGATAGTTATTTCCGATACCGCCTCAAAAGCAATTTTCATGAATACAATAATCCTCGACCCTATATTTTTTCTATTCCAATTCGAAATCACTAATAAAATACTTACACCTAGTAACAGCTATTACTAGTATTGGCTGAATGCGAATTAGCGAACCTTGTGACCGCATCTGACCTCGACCAGTCAACGACCTTTTATTGCACCGTTAACAATGCAATTTGCCATTCGAATATAAACTATAACTACTGGTATTTAAAACCTTCCCTCTCGCAACTAGTTATTTTGCAAATTACGTAATAGCCGCTTGCATTGTGCTTTTAAGGTCAGGTTGCTAAATATACCTATAATGCTAGCTTTTACCCGCGGCTTAGCTCTCGTTTATAGAGACTACCGATTCAATTATACTTCTATCCCTCGGGAACTGCACTTTTTTCTGGATAAAAGGTACCTTATGTACTTCATGTATCCCTGACAAAGTGTATACAAAATTTCATGATAATCGATTGAGTAGTTAAGGCGTGAATGTGTAACAGACAGACTTTCGTATTTATCATAGTGAGGACTATAAGGTTTTTACCGATATATCATTTACGCAAAAACATGTCATAGAAATCGGTCAACCCATTCTTGAGTTATGGAAGGACATACAGATAGACAAATAGATAAATATTGAGAATTGGTATCAGTGACTCAAAAAACGAATACTCATCAGAAAAATTTGCCCAAAAAAATAAATGTACAGATAGAACCTACAGACTTATATAGTAGTATATATATTGATATTGTGAAATCTTCATTACTAAAAAATAAAGTATCGAATTATTTTTTTGTGGTCGTCATAATTTTATGACAAATGCACGGCAGACGTGCCACCAATTTTTTTTTGCGTGTGGCGTGAGGCACGGGAGCCGTGTCGTTTTTTAAATTGATGATAACTCCTTCAAATTAAATTTTAGGGAAATCTAGCCAAAATAAAACTATCTTCATTTTTCACGTAAATCAAGCTCATAGCTTTCGTTTCTGGCAATTGTGTGTCGCAACGAATCGGACAACGAATATAGGTCGTAGCTTTAGTTACAACAGACATGGCAACCCGAGTATTTTAAAATAGGTGGTGTTGTAACCTAACGAATGCAGTACTTTTTGAAACGAACTTTTCAAAAACGACCTTTCGCACCGACGATGAACCTGGGTTCGAGTCCCTGAAGGGAAAGTTGTCTGTGTAATGAATACGAACAATTGTACTGTATCACGGGTATTAAATATATATGTATGTCTATCCGTTACCCTAGTATCCATAACACAAGCATTATAATGCTTAATTTGGGCTAGGATGTAAGAAATATTATTATTATTTAATTTTTTGTAATATTTATTATTTTTAATCCTCTCACACTCTCTTATTTCAGTAAGATTTCAAATATGCCTGTAAAAAAAGAAAGCATGTGTGCAATTCACACCTCGTAGAAGTGAAACGTTCAAAAATAACACGTACACGTATACAAAATACCACGGTTGTTGTGATGCTGTCGTGAAGGGACAAAATATAAAGACGGAAGATCAGGGTAAAGTTACAGTTTATATATTTACAAAAACAATTTAAAGAACAAAAAGATTGGAGGTAAGAAGAGTGAGGGCGAGTATGTGTAGAGTTCAGTGAAAATGTGAGTAGGTGGTTGTGGGTCGTCGGCGATCTTCTATATCGGTGGCTTGAGGCCCGGGGCTTTAGGGCCCAGATGCGGTGACACCGTCGGATGAAGGGTGGCGCTGCCGGTAGACAGGAGGCGGGGCAGACGTCGGCCGGAGCTGCTGGTAGACGGGCAGCGCTGCTGGTAGGTCGGGAGGCGTGACAGGTAGGTAGGGCGGCGCTGCTGGTGGACGGCCTGCACCGATTTACTGCCGGCGCTGCTGGTAGACGTGTGGCGTGACAGGTAGATAGGGCGGCGCTGCTGGTGGACGGCCTGCACCGATTTACTGCCGGCGCTGCTGGTAGACGTGCGGCGCTGCTGGTAGGTCGGGCGGCGTAGCAGGTAGGTAGGGCGGCGCTGCAGATGGATGGCCTGCACCGCTGGTGGTCAGGCAACGTTAGTGGTAGAGAGTGGCTAAGTTTAGTGTAGGTTCTTGAGCCAAAAGTTTGCCTTACGGCGTTGAGGGCTTTTCTTGAGTCCCGAGGCAGCCGGCCCCGGGATAAGGCCTTTAAGAATTTTGGAGAGCTCGGTAGCGAGCTATAGATGTTTACGTGGCAACTTTTGCCGAAGAACTCAATGACTTGGCAGGTCAGCTCGGTCTTTTATAGGCCCAGAGCCATTTAAATTTAGATTGTCTTCGAGAAGACATAAAAAGAATAAAATCTGGTTTTCTTTGGAGGTTGAATACCATAAATGAAAGATCGTGTCATGGGTAGCCATGGCAACGGAGAAAAACTTATATGTCAATAAATTAAATAAATACATTTTTAGTAATAAAATGAAGAAATAATAACGAAATAGATTAAACAAAAAGACAGGTTAAAATAACAAGCAATGCCGGTAAGTGTGTAGCATTCTGTATAGAAGTTTTGAGTGGTTGCGAAGCTCTATATGAAAATCTAGTGTATCTTTTCAGCAATTGAGTAAAATATTATTGTATATATATATTTATTTATTTATTTATTTTATTTTATTCGGAATACCAACAGCGTATCTTATAAAACTAATTAATACAAAACTTGGTAAAGACTAAGCTATTAACAGGTATTCGCAAGTGGACACTAAGATTAAGATTAGGTAACAATTACAATTAACATAACTACATAAAACAATTAAAGTAAAATAAACCATTTATAATTTTAAGGATAAGTGCCGAAAAATTTCGAAGAAAAAATTTTCACCACATCTTTAGGCTTGCTACTAAATAATTCCAACTCGCCACCGCTTTTTGACATGTCGTTGAAAGAACTGCTAGCTCGCATAAAAAAGGAGTTGCGACGATAATTAGTATTGACGCGTGGTATCGCCAGAGGCTGAGTACGCCTCACCGGTAGTTTACGCGGAACCCAAATGTTTATTTGCCCTAATAAAGCAGGACAATCTATAGTGGCATTAGCAATTTTCAGTAAACTACAAATGTCGGATACTTGTCTTCTCTTTTCTAGGGGTAAAAAATGATATCTTTTACATCTCGCCTCGTATCCATGATCTGCTGTTCTACTTTTACGCTGCAAATAACGCAGAAACCTTTTTTGTATGGATTCTATACGTGAAATATACACATTATATTGTGGATTCCAAACCTCTGACGCGTATTCGAGGATGCTGCGGACGTATGCACAGAAAAGTACTTTAAGCGGCTTGATTGATTTAAAGTTACGAGTTGAGCGTATAACGAAACCGAGAGATTTGGCTGCTTTTTTAACCATGAAATCGACATGTTTGTCAAACAATAGTTTGGAATCTTGTATAATTCCGAGATCTTTCACAGATGTTACTCGAGTAAGTATCTTGTTTTGGATGGCATATTGATAATCTATAGGGTTTGGTTTTCGAGTAAAGGACATTGTGTAACATTTGGAGACATTGAGATCAAGCTTATTTTGGGTACAGTATTGCACAAAATTATTAAGTTCGCATTGAAGTTGATCACAATCAGTCCAACTGTCAATCGACATATAAATTTTAGTGTCATCTGCATACATTAAGACCTTAGCATATTTAAAACACAAGATGACGTCATTATAAATAAAATAAACAATAATGGCCCTAAATGCGATCCTTGTGGGACACCTGAAGGTATCGGCATCCAAGCAGATGTAAACCCATTTATAGCGACCGCCTGTGATCTATTAGTAATATAAGAAGAAAACCACCTGTATAGGTTACCATGTATACCTGCTTTGTACAGCTTTTCAAGGAGTAGCTGGTGATCAATGCGATCAAAACATTTGCTGAAATCCGTGAATATACAATCAACCTGCTGTCCCAAGTCCATATGTGATGAAGTATAATCATTGAATGCCAAGAGGTTGGAAACGGTTGACCTTTGTCTTAAAAATCCATGTTGTTGTGGTGTTAAAGACGACTTTAGTGCACCATAGACCTGTCGGTAAACTATTTACAGAGATTAATACGTTTACAAATGATGATGCAAAATGGAATGATAAAATATACAATTTAACGAATGTTATGAATGAAAATCGGAGACTATAAAGGTACATCATCATATCAGCCGTACGACGCCCACTGCTGGACATAGGCCTCCCCCAAGGATCTTCACAACGATCGGTCCTGTGCTGCCCGCATCCAGCGTTTTCCCGCGACCTTAACCAGATCGTCGGTCCACCTCGTAGCAAAAAAAAAAGGTAAATAAAGGTACATATTAGTATACATTACAATGCCTTCTCTCAAGCTTTGTACTACGCATGTGCACAGAAACACGTATTCACACACATACATAATGCTGTCTATCTCATTTTCTCCTACGTTAAATCTTATGAATTTATGAGTCTGTCTCTTTTTACTGTCGTTTTTTCGTTTCATCGACTTTCAAATCACAACAATGTTTTCACTTCAACAACCCTCTTAGGTAGAGCTCGGAGAAGTTGTTGTTTTAAGAGGCATATTTGAACGACTTATATGTTTAAAAGTAAAATTAAATCATAAAAAAATATTTAAAAATCGTTTAACTTGCAATATAAAATCCTATACTTTAGCTTCACTCATCGTAGTTCATGAAAATTAACGCGAATCTGAATTCGGAAGAATATTTTTGTTTCCTTCGTCTCAGTCTGAAAAGTTAAAGAGACCTGTCAGAATTGTCACCTTCATGTCAAAGTGACGTTTCTCTGGCTGAAACAAAAGGAAATAAAATGACACTGATTCGTCCGGATAAAGCCGGACACAGGCTTTTTGTTTGCGTGTGCGGCCAAATTGGACGGTATAGGGCATGTCCGGCTTTTGCTAGGCTTTTTAAATTTGACCGTTTTTGAAGTAAAGCTTCTTTGAGCACCCCTGTTAGCAGTTGTAAGCTGGTGAATGCGTGACGAGAGTGTTACGAAAAGTGTGATCGGGTAAGGCGGACGGAAGTTGAGAGGGGATATAAGTTAGTGAAGAAAGGGAGAGAGTTACGTTTCGTATATTACTGTAGGGGCAACAGAGAGAGGTGCGAGCATAAATTTTCTTTCTCTCTTTCATAGCTAGTTACGTTTCATATATAATTTAGTATATATCTATATATATTGTTTAGCCGTTTTACCCACATTTCCGGCCATACTGGCTGGTTTGTCCGGCTTTTCGGTTTTGAGATCTGGCAGCCCTAACTATAGGTAGTAGGTTACGTAATTTAGTTTATATAGATTTAAACTTAGGTATATAGAATATTACAGTATTTGAATAACGTTCCTTGTTTACATACATAATAAATAATAGTAATTCTATATTTTACTATACATTTAAATGCACCAGTAAAAACAGGATTGCAATTTTTTTTTAATTGACCGACATGAAAATTATAATAATAATATTTCTACATTCACACGAATCACCCTTTTTTTTTTCTTTTTTTTTTTTGATGCGGGGAATGCGTTACGCATACGCCGCCGTTTGGGAGAACAGCGGACACGTTATGTGGGACTCTCCCCTGCGGACCTACCTGACGATAAAAGCTCGTCAGGTTGGTGCGCAGGGGCCTACCCACTAAACCACCGCGGTGTCCCTCTTACACCTTGGTGGGGATTATGTGATCGTGTTAGGATTCTTTCCACGATCCCCACCAGTGTGCGTCCGCCCTAGGCGGACCCTTCTCTCCTCCGTGGGGGGACGGAGCTGCGGGGGGAACCCCGTGACACCCTGAGTGCCCCGCATCGCCTGGAGACCGGTGCAATGCGGGTGCTGGTCTCCCAAGCCCAGCACCCGCTGGCCTCCACGGGTGGAGATGGGGGAAAAACCAACCTCACGTCCAGCCGTCATGGGACCTTTGCGCCTGCGGGAGTCCTCCGGGAAAAGCGTTCCCGGGGGGCTCCCGCAGCCGCACTCCCGAATCTAAGCGCATCCCGTCTCCCTCTCAGCTGAGAGGGGAAAGGGAGCGCTCCCTACATTCGGGGATGCCGACTACTCGGACATCCCCTCCCCCTCTGGCGCCCGGACTCGCGCCTCCTGCGCTCGCGCCCGCGCCTTTCCGTCACTTGTGCAACCCGTCGGCTCAGGGGACATCCCCTTCATTACCGGCGGGTCGCACCTCCGACTACCCATGACGTGGTCGACCGGCCGCCGATTGGCGGCGCACACCGAGCACGTCGGCTCCCGCTCACAGAAAGCGGCTTTGTGACCAGGCACTCCGCACCTGAAACACAAGCCGCTCCTGTCTATCTCCGCTGGACACCTAGGGCTTGCATGCCCCAGCCCCATACACTTGAAGCAGCGCATGGGACGGGGGCCGAGCAACCTCACATCCGCGACACTCCAGCCAACACGCAGACGTGCTCCATCCGCTATCAATGCAATTGCGGCAGCATCTGGCAGTCTGGCAAACGTATGCCTCAATCCGTTTCTTCCGGCTCTTATGCTCTGGATTCTCACCACTGCCCTAGGGCATCCTGCTTTGTCTCTGATTGCCTCGGCCACCTCGTCCTCTACAACGGAATCGTCCAGGCCCGAGATCCGCAGGTCCGCCGTTCTCTCGGGCCTCCCTATTCGTGCCATGTCGCCTATGGCCTCCTGGAGCCGCTTTGCCAGCTCGTCAGCCTTGGCTCCGCCTGACTCTGGTACATGCAGTACCCGGGCGCCAGCTTGGGTTTCCCTTACCCTGACCCCTGCCTCTAGGCCTAGATCAGTGAGGGAAAGCACTGACTTAGCCCGCTTCAAAACAAGGGCATACGTCGCCCCACTCTCAATTGCCTCCTGTCTCAGCGTAACGCTGACTGCCGTTGTTCGTGGGGGGGTCAGCTTAGTCTTCCTTTTCGTCACCGCCTCCTTTCTCGTAGCTGCTGATGCCACGGTCTTCTTTTCGGCCTCTTTCCTTGCTGCCCTCTTCTTTCTTTTGGTCCAGCCGTCACTCTGGGCCAGGGTGTTGGTGCTCACCTGTCCAACAGCCTCCCGAAAGGCTCTTTCTGGCACTCTCTCGTTTGACCCAGCGGGGTTCACTGGGCCTCCTTTTTTCACTGAGTTGGTGTCCAGCTCGCGTAGTTTGCTTTCCACCATCGTAGTCACAGAGTGGATGAGGGCCCTCTTCCACTCCTCTCTATCTTTCAGTGCCGGCAGTGGTTCCGCTCTTCGTGCTTTCTCACCGAAGCTTCGCGCAGGAGACCCACTTCTCTTTTGAGCTTTTCCAGCTCTCCCCGAAGATGAGCATTCTCCATCCTAAGCTGTCTCAGCTCCTCTCCCGCCTTATCCAGTACCTGGTCCTCCAAACCTGTCCAGGTGGCCACTGAGCGGGTTTTCAGCTGCCTACCGTCGCTGGTCATCCGAAATTGCAGCTTCAGGGGTCCTTTCCTGGCCCGCTTTGCCCTGCCTCCATGGTCTGAGGTCACCTCAGCTCCATCTTCTGATGTTTTCGCCTCTACCGGGGCCCTCGCTCTATTCAGGCTCTCCTCAAGGAGGACAATCACGGTGTTTGACTCCGTTTGCTCTTCCACCAATTCCCGGTACCTCGGGTCCTCTGGGCTGGTTCGGGCGATCTTCTTCCTGAGCCACAGGTGCCTCGGCATTAGTTTTTTGAGGAGTTCTTCCTCGTCTACCTTGCGTTGGTTCAGCCGATACTGCTGATCCTTTCCCTCCGGAGTCCGCACTCTGGTTGGGCGGTGCTCCCTTTGCTCTTCAGTACACACGAATCACCCTAGCCCAAAGTAAGCACTATAAGACTCCTGTTATATATACTAAGGTAACGGATAGACATCGATATATGTTATATAGATAAGTAATATTCAGAGAAATATATTAGTCCTCGCGACTCAGGTACAAATGTACGACTTCATCACGCATACACCTTTCGGGACTGGAAATTGCACCAAACGGTCACCACACGTCATTAGCATATAGGTACATAGATTTTTGAGTTTTCGAATAGTACCAGGTAACTAAATGAACAAGTTAACTTTCACACCGATTACCGCTTACTTACGTAACACTAAACAATTCATTCATTACTTTACGTCTTATTATGAATAGCAGTTTTGTAAAAAACCTTTGTTAGATTTTGCTCAGGACATTGCGGCTTAAGACTAGCGTTAAAAATGACATGCAAAATACATGTATCATTCAAAAGACCTCTGTATTTTTAAATAAAGTTCTTTGTCCGCCTTCGATTAAATCTTTCGTATATTTAAATATTTTACAGTACATATTATCTGTAAGACGGTGGATAATATATCATTAAATATATTTAATAAACCTTAATTGATGACGTTTACGACGGAACCAGTGATAGTGACATTGAATTGTAGATTACTTGTTTTTTTTTTTCAATTATTTATATCCACTTGAACAACACCTGGTTGTCTAGGTAGATTCAGTGATATACTCTTTGTAAATAAAAAAAACAATTAGTACACGACAGGGTTATTCTGATAAATAAAAGTTACAAAATTGTTTCGGTATATGCACTTGTTCCAAACAATAAGTTACCGTGATGTAAAAGGTGCAGCGCCATCTAGCGTGATCCATGGGAACTATACTTAACACATACACTACTCTGTTTTTTTTTATATTAACTGAAATATTGATTCCAGTTATAAACAAACCGTTTGATTGTAAAATATGATAAATATCTAAACATTTAAGAATATTATAATTACATTTTAATAGAAAATACTAGATAAATTTTATTCGGCTTACAAGTTTTTCTCTGGACGTTATATTATAATCATACCATTGAGATGTCAAAGATAAAATAGTATATTCGAAAGATTTTACGAAAGCATCTAAAATTTTTCGTTAAAGTATCATACATCTGCTATTTGATTGACACATACATTCACGCCTTTATCACGCAAGAGTAGGCAGAGAAAGAGAGAGAGAGAGTCACAGATTTTTTTTACCACGACCCTGACATTACATCTCTCGCTTTTTCAACTTTCATTTCATTGATTCTTTGTTTATATCTATACTAGCTTTCCGCCCGCGGCTTCGCCCGCTTGGAATTCGGTTATATTGCGGTATAAAGCACAACTATAAGAAAACTTCTCATTTAGTCGGAAAAATCTAAGAAGCGCGACAATTAGTTGTTAAATCAAAACTGAATGGTACACTATATTATATGTTTTCCCTTGTGGAGCAAAAACATGCAGATTTTGCAGGATGATGCAGAAAAAACACATCGTTACCATGTTTTAAAAAACACCCAGCGCCATCTATCGCATACCTCAAGAACTAAATAACGTAACTAATACTTATACCAATTACTAAATCGTGACTTTAGTGATTTCAGGATAAGTAGATGTAAAAAAAACAATTTAGACGATAAAACAAATCGTACGTCATTTCTCGAGAATTTCTCATTTTCGAGGATTCATTTTCGTATTATTTAGCTTCAAAATTAACATGTTCATATTCGTTTGCAGCATATAAGTAGATGTAAAAAAAAAACAGTTTAGACGATAAAACAAATTGTACGTCATCCCTCGGGAATTCCTCATTGTCGGGGATTCATTTTCGTATCATTTAGCTTCAAAATTTAGGCGGGAATCGAACCCGCAACCCTTGGATGTCGGGTCCAATGCTCTCTGTTTTTTGTGACGAAAAATGTTACAAAAATATCGTTGTGGCAACACTGGTTCAGAAATCGACTACTCTTATTATAGGTACATAAAATCAAAATCATATGTCCGTCCTCTCCCCCTTCACCCCCTAATCGTCCCTGAAACGCCATATTTTATCTGAGATCGCGTCGCGTCGGATAACGCGGGTTCGCTCAACGCAAATTGGTAATATGAACGAAATTGAATTCATAATACCTAAATCGGTATAACGCCTACTGGCTCCGAAGAGCTATGTTCGAAGTATAATTATCAAAAAGGAAAAAGTTATTGAATTCCTGAACAGTATTTTTGACAAATAATTAAGTTTTTATTAAGAGTAATCCGAATTTGTTTAATTTTGGGACATGTTCTCGTAAGCCAAATGATTTGCGTCAAATTCTATGCAAAACTGAGTAAGAGTTTCTTTTGCAACGCCTCACGAATTTTTAATAAGATCCCTGTATCTATACGCTGCATTGATCAAATGAATATTTTTTAAAAGAGACTTCGCGAAATGCTCGTACAAAAATGCTATTACAGTGTATCCGAATTTTTAATCACAAAAACCTAAATTATTATTATTTTTTAACAGCATTGAATTATTATAATTTGTTTCGTTAGTGATTGTTTTGACATTTTTTTTTGTATTTGTATAGCATGTCAAATAGTATAAAATATATTGTATACTCTAGGAAGTAAGACACGGATTGTACTAAACATATTTTAACAACTTAATGTAACCAGTGATCTACAATTAATAAATTTGAATTTAAATAATATTAATACTAGCTGACCACGCGTTGCTTTGTCATAAATTAAAATGAAACCTATCCTATGTCCTAAGTTGGAACAAATCCAACAAAATGGAAAAAAAATCATTAAAATCAGTTAAGTAATATCGGAGTTCATCGCTGTCAAACACTGCGACAGGGAATTTATATATGTTCAACAGTTAAGATAAAAATATCCTATCTTTTAAGTTAGATCAAATAACAGATAATTACCAAGATTGATTAAAATCGGTTCAGTAGTTTCAGAGTTTATTCCGAACATACATCGTGACATGATATTTTTGTATATATTTTTGGAAACTAACGAATTCATAACATAACGATAGTAGAATAATATTGTTTTTGGAGATTATATATGATGACGACGTATAATATTGTAAATGTTACTTCTGTTAAGGTTGACGAGTTTCTTGGGCCCATTCTTCAAGTCGGTTAAAAGACGTCCTCAATGGGTGGGTGGTAAGTAAAAATGTTGGACGATTCATAACAACGTATTTTAAGTACATTTGAATAAAATTATTGTTATATTTGGGTGACAATAATTTTATTCGGTTTAGTTCTGAAAATCGGTGTTTTGTCGACAAGCAAAGATTACACACCGGTCCTCGACCCTCAAAGACAGAATCCACGATGGAATGAGCTAACCCAGAAGGTGCCCATTCACCCTGGCTTTGAAAATGGACGGGTTATAAGTTCTCGGAAATACAGACGCAAGGAGGGAGTTCTTTAGGCAGAACTTTTTTTTACATCGGTTATGTTAGAAAACTACAAAAACATCTGTCAGAATCAGTCAAAACTCTAAGATGGTTTTTTTTTATCTGATTAGGCTCCAAAAGTTAAACAAAATTTGTGTGTCGTAGAAAAGACGAAAATATAAAAAGCTTTTCATTATTTTCTTTCAATATTAAACAGTATTGCATTTTTAATCTTATAAAAATATAGGCTTGTAAATGCCAAAAAATGAAATAAATACATTTTTTAGCTATGCCATCTTAATCGATTGTTACATGTTTGTAAAAATCTTACTTTCGATGTTGATGGTAGTTAATCTTCAACATTGATGGAACTAATAAGATAACATTGAAAAATGCAAAATATATATAAAAATTATAAAACTGATGGAACTGTTGAAATTGAAATTGACGTGTCTACCTGAGCGTCTCGATAGCTCAGCGATCAAAGCACTCGCCCGAATAGTGAAAGGGCGTATATTCGAATCCTACCAGAGGGTTTCCACGCCTCCGGTCGTGATCGTTTTTTACAGGAGTATTTCATATCTTATAGAAATATGGCGTTGCACAACTAAATACATTATTATAACTGGCTCCATTTCAATCGATTATTAGATATTTGTAAATATATTACTTTCTATGTTGAAGGTAGTTAACGTTCGACATTGATAGAACTATACTAGCTCAAAGTAGAAATTTAAATGCATTTGTAAATTTCGACGCGTCTACTGGCGTCTCGATAGCTCAGCGGTCAGGACACTCGCCCGCGAAGGCTGATGTTTTTTATAGATGTATTTGAAATGATATAAAGATATTGCATTGTGAATGTTAAATGTTAATATAATATTGCATATTCCATTATCTGATAAATAACTTGTTGCCTCTTCACCAGATGCGAGACAATAACGACAGTTTTTCACAATGTCTGTACGTTAATTACAGTGGACCAGATGACGGATGTTGTGTCAACATGGCGGCCATTAGCAGACGTCGCAGGTGGGGGGTGTTTGAAGGGGGGATAATTCAGTTTGGACCGACTCCATAATTCCATACAACCGTTATCGAATTACTGACGCAACGACTGCTATATGTCGTATGTATAGCTGTTTTGTTGAATCATGATTGGGGCGTTATAATTTGTTAGCGAGTTGGTTTCGTAAGTTAAGCAATTTTCGCGGTGGTCGGGTAAAAGATGGGTGACCGAAACTACGAGTTTCTTGGTGATTTAGAAAATTGGCAATAGCCAATTCAAAACTAGTCAATCCACATCTTGAATAATATAATTCTCTTTATTATGTCTTCGCTCATAAAGAATCTTATTGCTTAGAAATAAGAATATCAAGGTGATGGTATTATAATTTAAACTACAATGAAACTTTACCAATGAAGATGTTATATCTTTAATTAATTTATTTACTAGCTATCCCGGCCACGCGTTGTGTTTCAAATGAAACCTATCCTATCTCTTAAGTTGGAACATTTCCAACAAAATGTAAAAATAATCATCAAACAGGTTTAATAGTTTTGGAGTTCATCGCGGTCAAATAGTGTGACAGGGAATATTTATATATAAAGATAAATATTGCATTTTTGTGTATCATACATGTATGTATATTCGTTACCCTAATATACATAACACAATCATCATTTACATCACTAATTTAATCTAAATTATAATAACTGAGCCACAGTAACGTATGGCCGGGTCAGCTAGTAGAAATATATATAAACACCCATGACTCAGGTACAAATGCTAGTTCATCTGCCCAATCTGGGACTCGAGCTCAGAACCTTTGGTGTGAAAGGCACAATCGCTACAGTTGCACCGAACGGACGTCATTTTAAACCATTTTTTATAGAAGGACTAGCTGACCCGGCCACGCGTTCCTGTGTTACAAAATAAAATGAAACCTATTCTGTGTCCTAAGTCGGAACAAATCCAACAAAATGAAAAAAAAGTTATCCAAATCGGTAGAGATTTTTTTTATATATTAGATGTGGAAGTAATTTTCATCATCGTCATATCCATGGATTGTGACAAGTATTACAATAAATTATTTTAATAGAAAAATACTAAAAAGAATCCATTTCTGGTACTTTTCTTTTTAAAAAAATATTCTTATATGGTATCAATGACAAAAATCAAAACATATAAAAATGATAAAAGAATTACAATATTTTCATATAGGGGAACGGCTGTCGTACCTATGTACATCCATAAATCAACCCTTAATGGTTTCGGGCACGTTATGGACAATAATTGTAATAGATTGCACCGTTTGCATCCGAATATTAATCAGCGAGATTTAATAACGCAGCAATGGTGAACGTTGAAATATTACAATATTCACAAACGAGTTGGAATACATATTATTTACTGCAAATGGATTTAAACGTTTGGTTATTTTTAATGTATACTTAAAGGGGTAAAAAGTTCCGAGTGTACAGCAGGAGGATTAAAAAAAAACGAAATAATATTCTTACTTATTTATTTAAAGGAACAATTACAATATAATCCCACCAAAAACATTATGCAAAAACTAGCCGAGTCTCGATGGAGCTCCTCGTATATCTCTATAAAGAAATGAAATCTAGACAAAGTCGTGCCAAGCCCAAGGTGCCTTACTGCGATTTCTTTATTATTATAGTTAATGTTATGTGAGTTGGCCGTTGAACATTCTTTATACGTTAGTGGGTACAAGTCAATTTTGTTTACACGTATGTTATATCTGTTGTAACCACCTATGTTTGTTAAGCGAGATAATAGCCCATACTGGTATTGGTAATTCGTCGTGGTAATTCGACGTCGACTATTTCTTCTCGTAAACTTGTAAGTATAAGCATAAAAGGCAGTCTAGTCTTATTATCCAGAGTTTTCCTTTAATTTTATTTATATGCGTATTAAAAGCAGAAGGGGAGGCATTCGCCCAGCAGTGGGACGCTATAGGGTAGATTAAAAATTAGAAGATGTGTCACACTAGGCTGAATTTTTACAATGACAGTCGATTTTATTATGTCCCAATAGTAGAAAGGGGCTTTACCATATCTCTAATACAGCTGAGACCAGCTGAGGGTTCTTCATCGGATACTTCAGACCTTTGATTTTTGACATCAAATGAAGTGGCCCACCAAATTGAATATTTTTTGTAAACGTGGTAAATTTTTTGTAAAACACTACCGTGCCCCCTGATAATAGCTTGTAAAAATCAATGTTTGTAATCTATGCGTTCCGAAACTATATCAAAAAAGAGCATTTCAAAGCATACTGGGTGCAGCTAGTAAATAAATAAAAATATTGGACAAAATCACGTTAATTAGCTGAAGCACCTGAATTATGTAATACAGAAACGACGGCACTACAATTCCAGACGCGAGCCAGTACAGAAGAGCTCGTTTTCTACATTGATTCGGCCGGGAATCGAATCCGAGACTTCGGAGTGACCATGGTAACCGGTATGCGAACCACTCGACCATGGAGTATATAAAAATTTATTGGCCATAACATTGCAAGGGCACACGAGAATAGGGTACAACCCAACACGCAAGTCCACTGCAAACGCATAATTAAATAATAATATATTTATTTAGAGTAACATTAAATGTACTCTAATACAATGACATATGGTGGTTTCAAAGGTGTAAACGTTTTGTACACAGTAATTTTTTTGGGGAATATCTTTATTGTCTCATAAAAAAAATTGAGTTTATCAAAATACAGAATTTCAACACTCCTGATTTGAAGAACCGTAAATTGTATTTATCAGGATATTGGAACCAAAACGCTTAGTGCGACTCATGTTCTATTAAAGCCGACTAAAGTGTATTTTTAGGAAGAAAAATATTTTTTTTTACACCATTAACATGTTTGTAACGTTTTTTTGTAATTTACAGTTTTGGCCTGTTATCCCATTTCTCCACAACGTCTAAGGAAGTTCGTCCCAAAAATATATTTATTTGGTCTCTTATGTGAATATTTTGTATTACCTCCCCTGATCCTTACAGATCGAAGACGATTCCTCCTGGACCGAATCAAGTTGATATATTCACTTGATTGAGACGCTTGTGTAGTATAAATCACCTGAGTTTTTTTTTAATAAACAGATTTCATTCAATGTACATAAGGGTTTCTTTTAGTTTCTCTATGTACGAGAATTCTCGTCCAGGATTTCTCGAATTTTAAATAAAACCGATGTAATTTTTTAATTTTTGCTCTATAAGACTGATAGATGAGATGAATTAATCAAATGGCAATTTTTTAGTTACTCTAAATAGCATTTATTGCTAAACAAATCAATAAAAAACAACGAATCAAATAAATTATATTCGGCTGGTCTATATGTATAAAGAGTACGGTAGCACTTAACTGTGTATAATTATTGGGTCCCTAGCAGTTCCTAGTCTTTAATTGTATAAAAAATAATTACGAAATTACTAGGAACATATGTGTAAAAATGTGTTTAACAAAACGATCATTTTGCTACTAATTGTGTTAATAACATAACTCGACACGGGTAATATGTATGTCTTTATTTTTTTTTTTACTCCTTGAGAATAGATTTTCACATAAGGTATGAAAAAAAATAGGAAATGAAATGATAGAGCGTTACGTTTTTTCACAAGTTTGGTTTTATTATTTTCTTTGACTGTTAAAAGAAAATCGTTCTTAAAGAGAAAACTCCACTCGTGCGTCGGAAATGGCGCACTTTTTTTCTATACTTAGTACACGGAATTGATTCCTCGAGGCATTTTTTCTCATATCGATGAAAGACAAAGAAACCGTAGTATCCATTTAGGTCAAATAATAATAGAAAACCGAAGAACTCAAAGACTTATACCGGAAAGCAAAGTAAATGAAAAGTTACTTTCTCATCATACACTGAATGTGCTATCACATCCAGCTCCAGCTGAAATTCGCTGTGCCTCAAAATGAAAATGAAACAACGTCATAAATAAACCCCCTCTCTCGTAACCCCCTTCCACCATTCCCCACCGACGACATGGCTAGGGCTGCTCCAAAAAAAAGTCCTTTTTGCTAAACATTGCCAATTTAAACTCACCAATTTTAATTTTGTGATCCTTACCGCTATTTCGCCTGATGGTAAGCGACGATGCGATCTAGGATGTGCCGCGCTTGCCTAAAACACATCTATTCACTTGTGACTTGAAGGCCCCTTAAATTGTATTCAGGAAACTCAGACTCAGGCAAAGAGTTCCACTCTTTAGCGGTACGGATTACAAAATTGGAACCAAAACGCTTAACGCGACTTTGTTATATCAGCCATATAACGGTGGCACCTATTTGTAAGTCTGGTTGTCCTATGAAAAAATCGGGACGGCGCAATTCCGCTGCACACTCTCCGAAATGTATCATATAAAAAATGGATAAGCTAGCTACCTACATTAAAAATAATGATTTTTTAACGTTTATTTGATGAATACGAATATGTCATGGTTTTATATTAATTCTATAAATATTGAATATCTATGTATCATATATGGACCCTAGTATCAATAACACAAGCCTCACAGTGCTTACTTTGGGCTAAGATAATTGGTGTTAATTTAAGAAATATTATTTATTTGTTTATTATTAAAGTATTGTCAAATTTAACATTTAAAAAAAATAATCCGTTTTCATTGGTTAAACTTACGAAGTTAGTCTTACTTACGTTTTTCTCGCCTAAATCAGTATTTTATGTGTATCTTGAGCTCGCTCTTAATCCCGATCAAGCCCGGGGGCCAAGACACGATCCACAATTGAAAGAGCTAACCCAGAAAGTGCCTATTCACCCTGACTTTGAAAACGGATGGGTTATAAGCACTCGGAAATACAGACGCAGGGAGGGAGTTCGACTCCTTCGCTGTTATGAAATATGTTGAAAAGCGCTTAGTGCGACAGGAAGGAATAGCAACCAAGAAAAGGTGGTAGCCCGCAATGCTTTTTGATGTCTACCTACAATATTATAATACTATCTATCTGTATTATAATATAATTTTCGATATCCCCGACATTGATATTGGGTAAAACTCGATTGATGTATTTTTTAAAAAGTAATGAAATAATAAATCTTGATGTACTGTAAATAGTTGACGTTTAATAAGAAAAATCTTATCTCATTGGTTAAACTTACGAAGTACGTCTTATTTAGTTTTGTGGTTCTCGCGTAAGTCATCAATATTTTTCAAATTAGTTTACGTATATTTTGAGTGTTAAACGTAAAAAAATATAAAATCTATATATTTTTTTTAATTGCCGCGCAGTGACCACCCTAACGTTACCCATTACTCGCTCAATCGACAGGGCCCTTGTTTTTAAGTTCCAAAAAGTTCCCGGTCACAGTAACTTCCCTTAATTCCCGCCATCCTGGAGTTTTATCAGCGCCGTTAGCTCGTTCGATTCCCGTCTGAGAACACTTCGGACACTTAATGCTTTAAATTAAGACTTCCAGCGTTGCTCATAAATTGCGCCGATTAAATCAAATCACTTTTCTTATGAATTTCGTCGCGTACGCACTTTGATCCATTTAATATTTACGGTTGAAGTTCTCTTGCTGTTTCAGAATGCTAATATTATACTTAAAGTTTAAAATCTGGTTATATTTGTAACGGCACAAAATTAAAAGGTTTTTACTTGATAACAATTTGGTTACTTCTGTTTTTGATGACCGGTTCATGGGTTAGAATCCCGGTAGATGCAAGAAAACAACTTTTTTCAGTAGTCAGGTTGGCGACTGCAGTTCGATTTTTTTTTTACCTATGGGAGACTTATGATGTTAACATCTAGTATCTTTAACTACCTTTTACAACACCCTTAAGTATGAATGGTGAAGTTAATCATAATCATAATATTTCTTGCATTCACACCAATTAGCCTAGCCCAAAGTACGCACTGAAAGGCTTGTGTTATGGATACTAGGGTAACTGATAGACATACATATATCATACATATGTATGTTACAAATATATGCTACAAATTACTCGTACTCATCTTATAAACATCAGCCCCTTCCGGGATTCGAACCTAGGACCGTCGGTGCGAAAGGCAGGATCGCTACCGCTGCACCGAACGGTGGTCAAATCTTAATTTCTCGACTCCACTCCACTCCAACCGTGATAAGTGTCAGATTTTACCATTACACGAAAGCGTCAGATTTAGTTCAGTTACCTCCACCCAGCTGCCTCCCCACCTGAGTGTGCGTGGCCTTCTGTCTCGCTTTCACTCATGTTAGTGTGCGTGGTTGGCGTGGCTTTCTATCTCTTTCTCTACTCCATTTTTTTTTTTATTTTGAGTGAAGCTTGGTATGGATTATTGTAATTGTATTTTAATATTTTTAATCAATAACTAGCGGCCCGTCCCGGCTTCGCACGGGTGGACAAAATTCTTTAATTTTTTCCTATTATTAAATATTTTTCCGTTAGCGCCATCTAGCGTCCGATAGACGAACTACTTGCGGTTAACGCGTTGCTATGGTAACGCATATACAATGGAAAAAGAGCGGGGGAAAAAAGCGGACAGACAAACACAAACAACTGTGATCTTAGATTAAAGATTAAATAAGCAATAAACATTTTATTATTTTTGGTATGTAGCATAAATTGTTTGCTATATAAGTATGTAATGGGTTTATTTCGCGTTGTCTCACATTCTAAATTATCCTTGCGTCTGTCCTCTGTAAACACAACTCGTGATATTGGGCCGTAACATTGTGTTTTCCGAGACACAGATCATTTTGTGTATCTAATGAACGTATAATAAATTTAAACGATCTTATTTTCATATGCTTGGGTAGTACTCGGTCGGATAGCGAGGTGATGTTCATTGGTACTTGTAATTAGGGTTCCGTACGCAAAGGGTAAAAATGGGACCCTATTACTAAGACTTCGCTGTCTGTCCGTCCGTCTGTCTGACACAAGCAGGGATTTTAGCGGTATCCGAATAGAGTGTTCTAAACACTGTTTTTCATTTCTGTTTTAAAAGTTAAACAGAAAGAAACTGTAACACCTTGACTCTGTTTTAGAAAATACCGGTTCATAAGTGTTAATATCTGTTACAGCTAATAAGGTTCACATTGGCATAACTATGCGACAGCTCGCTAATGATTTGTGTACTTTGAAATGCCTATGTTGGTGTACTGTGTATACACATAGATAGTTAAACGTAAAACAGTTTCTAACAGACTGGTAACATAAAACATTATCCCAATCAAAAATATAAATGTGAAATGAGAGCCAAGTTCAATGCCTTGGTTGTTGACTTCAACGACAAAAGAAGTGAGATCTTAATGGGTGCCAAGTTCAATGGTCAGTCCTGAATTGTATTTATAAGTAACAGTATAACATATCATATCTTCTTATAACATAAGATAATGTATTGTAGCCTAAGGTCTGTCTTGGCTAGTTTTTATAAACCTACCAACGAGAATTATTATGTTCGATCGCTAGTTTCTACCAACAATCCAAATTTTCGGAATTATAAAATAAGAACCGACAAATACTTGTAGGTTTAGAACTTGCTAAGGCTATAATTCATATATGAAAACTAGCCAAGACAGACCTTAGGCTACAATACATTATCTTATGTTATAAGAAGATATGATATGTTATACTGTTACTTATAAATACATTTCAGGACTGACCATTGAACTTGGCACCCATTAAGATCTCACTTCTTTTGTCGTTGAAGTCAACAACCAAGGCATTTATCATAATATTGAACTTGGCTCTCATTTCACATTTATGTTTTTGATTGGGATATCATTACTTTTTGTAGGTAAGTACATATCCTCGTAACGCCGTGGGTCCCATGAGTTTTGATTACTTACTGATTCTTACGTCTATAGTGTTAGCAACTACACTGGAATACCTAATTGTTAACATTTTATTGTTTAAATTTATAAATTAGCTGTTCGGCTTAATTTAATTGTTCAAGATTGATACATTAAAAGTTGTTAAACGATGACTCTCGTACGGCCGCCATCTTGTTGTTTACGTCTGCCTTGAGAATATAAAAATGGCGCAACAGCCGTCCGAGCGTCATTCGTTGTGTGAACGTCGCCTTGAGCACATCGTGGAGGGTATGTAACTCTTTGTATATAGATATTCTGGTGAGCATTGTAAGTCTTACTTGGTTGATGTTAAAAATTTAAAGTTATTTACATGATGAGATATTGTATTGGAATTATAAGTTAAATTTAGAGTGCAGGTTTTAATTATCCCGAATAAATCCATTAAATTACTTAATTCTTTATTTTTACTTCACATCCTAGCTAGTCTGTGTATAGGGTCGTTAACATATCAGAAGCGGGATCAACTTCAAGCCCACGTAAAAAGAAAAAACCGTCTATTTTTTTTTTAAATTAAGTTTATAATAGAAACATAATGAATTTGATCAACGTCACATACAAAGTAAAGGTATAGACAATCTTCGCTAAATCTCTGTGACGTAATTTGATAGCGTGATTGAATAGGAGTATCAATATTGCTAGTTTTTATCATGATTTATTCCCTAAATTTCATTAGCAGCATGGAGCTTATTGTTAATAACTGAAATTGCATTATTGACATATTGATGTTACTGGTGGTATTGATATTAAAGAAACGTTTATGGAAACAATTGCACAGTGTAAATTGTAATAATATTTACAATAAGTACTAGTCAACTTTTATTAAACCTTACGCATTAAGACGCCATCTAGTTAAATATTAAGGAACCTTCATTAATTATAAAAAAATGAAAGCAGCTGTTACGTTCAGCGCGCCAAAAGCACATTTATTGTTTTATGAAATGTACAACATTTTACAACCCTCTGGGTTAACATATTGCGCAAACATGAATGATATTATCTTCAACAAAAACGTTTTTGAGGTTAAAAAAAAAAGAGAAGAAAAAAAACTTTGTGGAAAAAAAATCCATAAAATTAATTATGTTGATTTGATAGTAGAACAGATGTGTAAGATATCTCTCATCTTCGTGAAATGACTTGATACAATTTATAGATTTTCATCAATATGTTATTGAATTTTTACATTTTACTTCATATACACGCTGCGGTAAACAGCAATAACTCTCGCTTATTATTTTGATTTATCACTGTATTAACATTTTTCTTCTTCTAATATCCACGCCAACCCAATATCGACGAGCGTTGCTGGCAGACGCCTAGTCGTGGGGTGGTGCGACCGGTGAGAGAGACTGAGCTGTCATCGCGCCTGTGCGCGAGTGCTGTCGTCGCTCCTGTGCGCGAGTGCTGTAGTCGCTCCTGTGCGGAGTGCTGTCGTCGCTCCTGTGCGGAGTGCTGTCGTCGCTCCTGTGCGCGAGTGCTGTCGTCGCTCCTGTGCGCAAGTGCTGCCATCGCGCGGATCCTCGAGTGCTGCCATCGCGCGGATCATCGAGTGCTGCCATCGCATGGATCCTCGAGTGCTGCCGTCGCGCGGGTCCTCGAGTGCTGTCGTATATCGATATCCCGGATCCAGGGCACGAGTGCTGTCATCGTGTCTGTTGTGCAGGCACTGCGCTGGTATCGGCGTTCACGCCACGCGGTGCAGGTGTGAAATAAATCCGCAACAATCATCCAGCGAACAACAAACTACAGGTGCGCCAAAGTTCACCTAAATTTTCAACTCCGATAATTGGAGATCCGAGGGTGTTCTTCCTAACATTTTTCATCCTAGCGATCACAATTCCTAACTACTCTGTCTTTGATGTTCATGATTCCGAAGCATTCAACTTCATAATGACATTAGCAATAAACATTTATTATACTTTGTTGTTATCCTATATTTTCTCAACATAACTATCTTTTACACTATTATTCAAAGTCATATCTTTTTTGTTTAGATTTCTTTTTGTTCATAATAATCAGTATTATATACATTAATGTTGGTTAGGTTAGGTTAGAACTCTGACCACAACGCACGAGCCGAGCGAGCGTAGCGAGCGTGCCGCAGCAGCGGCCGGCGAAGTGCCAGAACCGAATCGGTCCTATAGTTATCGGTTTAGGTACGGTTAAAACTGCGGTATAAACTCCCAGGCCACAAACATAACCGTGAATGAGCCGTGTTTTATGAATTTTATTCATTTAAGACAAAAATCAGTGAAACGACCTCTATTCATTCTAAGCAGCTGTTTTTTTTTGACATAATTATCTCAGGAATAGTTATAGTATTATGTATGTAACATCCATAACCAAATATAAAATGGCCAAATGTCAAAATGTGAAAAGTTGTTTAGTAATCACAAGAAATAGTTTAAAAACAAGCCTTTTCCTTCAAAGCATCTGGTTCATGATTATGTTCTTGGTGCGTTCCTTCCAGTAATTTATACTTATTGACTTCCTTATCGAAAGTGGTGATTAATCTCGCCTTACACTTATACTTTTTGTTGCTTCTTAATTCACACGCCCAATATTGTTTATCCACTGTTATTCGGGTTTTTTTTTTCATATATAAATCCATGTACATCTAATTTTAATCCTCGGCGACTGGTTTTGAATGATTTTTAAATAATTTTCCTCCATATTAATAAAGCATTAACACAAACATGCACGTTATGATAATACGCCGACATGAACTTAACAATAGATACAACTCGGTACGTAATGTAAAGCATACCCCCAAATAATAATCATACTCTCAAATCAAAACTATAATTATCTTCTTCTACCCACATATATTTTTTTTTATTACACTTGGTAAATGTTTCTTTCCGAGTATGAGTGAAAATATTATGGTAATTATGTTTAGATATAAGTGTTATGATAAAAAACAGTAAGAGTTTAAATATATTTACATTAATGATATTATTAATTACGATTTTCGGAGACATGAGTGTTATAAACATCGCCGGTAGCACTACAAATAGTATGAATGAAAACTTTGGGATGAAAGATTTTGGGAAGAGTGATCGTTCGGATTGCGGATCGTTGGGGGGAACAATTTCGGGCAAATAACTTTAGGTGAGCCAATATGGACCCGTGAAAAACTTAAAACCTGACCGACTGTCACATTAAAAAGAAAGCCTTTTATTTATTTATACATTCCGTTCAGTATAATTCACTTTTAGGTATTTTGCTATCTCTGGGAGTGCTATTTGTTCGTGGTGTTTATTTCATTTAAAATCGGTTGTTCTTTCTGGATTTTCGTTTCACTTACTCTAATGACCTGGCTATATTTACTTAGATTCGTACACTTTGGTGATTTGACTACTGTTAATAATTCTCTACAACTTGTGTTTACCTACTAGATTCTGATTCAAAGGGCTTATTTTATAAGAATTGTGTAAGACCCATAAGATGTAGGAAACGAAGTAATTGAATAAAAAAGTATTATATGTATAGTTTTATTACAAAATCTTTATTGTTATTCAATAACTCTATGTAAGTGTAGCTAAGAATAACAATCTACTTTTAACAGATAATTATACTATTTATTATGGTTCAGAATAATATCACTCTCTAAATAATTAATGGGTAAGTCTGATGTCAACAGAAGTTACTTAAACGTAAATGGTAAATTGAGTGTTGCCATGAAATCTAGCAAAAAAAAAGCAATTAAAGTAAATGTCAAGGTTATGGTCGAGTACTATTAACATTCAGTCTTCTAAAATATAATTTCTGATTATTAATAATAAACAAATCTAACAACAAAACATCAATCAGCGTGACAACCAGGGATTGTAACGGTATCCGAATAGAGTGTTATGAACACTATTTTTCATTTATGTTTTAAAAGTAAAACGGAAAGAAACTAAGAAAATACCGGTTCAGAAGTGTTAATATCTGTTAACAGCTCACTAATGATATTTGGGTACTTTGAAATGCCTATGTTGATGTATTGTGTATACACAACTATCTAACAGATTGGTAACAGAAAACATTATATCTGTTACTTTTATAAGTGTTCGACTCAAAACAGGTTCAAAACACTCAAATAAGTGATACAGGAATAATTCTGTAACAGATTTAATGTCTAACCCTTACGAAAGTGTATCCTTATAAAGGTGTTTTTGAATCCCTGGTGACAATTGTCACTGTTTTTTTTTATCTGTCCCGTCAACACCGCACTGATAGTGTCGTTCTACGCGGTTGTGATTTAGTGTATAATTCTTAGTGTTTTATTGTCTTTCCAAAAATCTAATTTAAAGATATATTATATATTAAATAAGTGTCTGTACAGATTTATGAATATTTTCAAATTACTTATACCAAGGTACATTTTTGGCCCGAAAAGAAAAGTCTCCTTTTATCCCTAGAAACCACACTGGTCAACAAAATAGCTATGGAAAGTTTTATCAACCTAGGCAATGAAAATTCTTTGTTAATGGAAATTGATTAGTTTGCATGCTTTATTATAAAGAAATAAATATATATATAGCGTAACTATTGATTAATAAGTTAATAACCTTTTCTTTTACAGCATAATATTTTAGACACAGAACAAAGAGGTCTGTAAGTCTATTAATATATTATCAGGACAATGAGGCCTGTGATTTACAAATATATTCATTGAACCCAGAACAAATAGGTCTGTGGTATCAATTACTAAAGTGTTTTGGGGACAATGAGGCCCACTTTTATTTTTCAGAGAAATTTTAACCTTTTTTTTCTTTTACAGCAAAATATTTTAGACGCAGAACAAAGAAGTCTGTAAGTCTATTAATATTTGTAACGATCAGGACAATGAGGCCTGTGATATACAAATATATTGATTAAACCCAGAACAAAGAGGTCTGTGGAATCTATTAATATTATAAAGTGTTTTGGGGACAATGAGGCCCACTTTTATTTTTCAGAGATTTTTGTTATTAAGAATTATGTTAACATTTATAAAGTGTTTGGGGACAATGAGGCCCATTTTTATTTTGCAAAGATTTTTTGTTATTAACAGTTATAATGTTAAGTGTGAGGACACACTTTATCTTGGATGGCCGAATCTGTTAGCAACTACACTGGAATACCTAATTGTTAACATTTTATTGTTTAAAGTTATAAATCAGCTGTTCGGCTTAATTTAATTGTTCAAGATTGATCCATTAAAAGTTGTTAAACGATGACTCTCGTACGGCCGCCATCTTGTTGTTTACGTCTGCCTTGAGAATATAAAAAAGGCGCAACAGCCGTCCGAGCGTCATTCCGCTTCGAGCCGCCGTGCGCACCAGTTGTCCCCATACACAGGTGCCCCCTAGCGGCGCTCGCCACACTTCGCTCGCCTTCCGCGTGAAACGCTCCAGCTGAAGCCGAAGCGCTCCTGAATCCCCGATCCGGGCGGATAGGCAGCCGCTTGTTGAGAGTCTTCTCGCGGACCAGAACCGCAGGGAAATTGTCTCTGGTGGCACGGCGATCTACTACAAAAGATCGCTTCACTGCTCACCAATCCCCACTCCTGCTCTCTCTAACATGGAAGCCACGGTATGCAGACTGGCTATGTCGGGTCACAGAACACTGATCATAGCTTCTGTCTACATACACGCTGGCACCACTCCACTGCGGAGCGACTTCGAGTCCCTTCTGTCTTTGGGCGACTCAGTCATTCTGTTTGGTGACTTTAACTCCAAGCACACTGACTGGACCTGCCGTAAGACAAACACCGGCGGGCGGCGTCTGCTTCAGATCACACATGATCTCGAATTAGACGTCTTCAGCCCGTACGAACCCACCCACTACCCAGACAACCCACAGAATGATCCCGACGTACTAGACTTCGCTCTAGTCAAGGGAGTCTCTCTCCCATTTAGGACGATTGAGACCCTCCAAGACCTCGGGTCCGATCACAGGCCGGTTTGCCTCGTTATGGGAAACAAAGAGCCAACCCCTCCCTCCTTCAAAACCATTACTGACTGGGATCGGTTCAGATCGTCCCTCAAGTCAGCAATGGAAGTAGGCAACCCTTCGCTCTCTATGGACCCCGACTATTACAATAGTTCGGAGAAAATAGATGCAGCCATTTCCGAATTTACTCTCTTGGTCCAAAGAAAGACTGCGGACAGTGCGAGGAAGGTACCTGTGAAAAATCACAATGCCATTCCTCCCACCCTCCGCAACCTGATGAGGACCAAAAACGCAGCTCTCCGGAGAGCTGCTAGGTACCCGACCCCTGAGTACAGAGCCAGAGCTAACCGTCTTCAACGGTTAGTAAGATCTCAGTTGAACGACCTGAGGAATAACCAATTTGGTGACCTCATGGCGGACATCACTCCCTCCCATGTAGTCTACTACCGAGTGGCCAGAGCCCTCCGTAGTGACACCTCCAACTTCACACCCCCTCTCCTCCGTCCCGATGGCTCCACAGCCTTCGACGACGAGGAGAAGGCGGAGTGTTTTGCTGACAGCATTGCTTCACAATGCTCAGTCAGCACTCAGACTTGCGACCCATCCCACCTTCAGTCGATTGAGAAGGAGCTCAGCGAGCTGAACTCCAAACCTCTAGACTCTGATCCCATCACAGTGTCCCCTGATGAAGTCCATTCCTTCATCAAGGGCCTCAAGACCAAAAAGGCCCCTGGCGCCGACGGCGTCTCCAACATGGCCCTTAAGCACCTACCATCTCAAGTGCTGGTCTTACTGTCCCTTTTATTCAACGCCTGCTTCGATCTCTGCTACTTTCAAGCAGCCTGGAAAGAATCAATCGTAATAGGCATCCCCAAGCCGGGGAAACCCTTAAACCTCCCTGCGAGCCACCGCCCCATCAGCCTCCTCAAGGCAATGGGGAAACTCTTTGAAAGGTGTATCCTCGCCCGCCTAAAAGACCATCTCTTTACCAATGACCTTATCATACCCCATCAGTTTGGCTTTCGAACCAAACACTCATGCCCCCAACAGGTTCACCGCATAGTCGAGTACATCTCGAGCGGCTTTTTCCCTAGGAAATATAAGACCGTGGCGGTTTTCTTTGATGTAGCCAAGGCCTTCGATAAGGTCTGGCACGCTGGACTAACTGTCAAGCTGTACAGACTTAATCTGTCAGTGAGACTGGTCCGGCTAGTAGCATCATTTCTCCAGCATAGTACCTTCCGTTTCAGATACGAAGGTACTCTCTCAACTCCGCGTAACATAACAGCGGGAGTGCCTCAGGGCTCTGTCCTGGCTCCTCTGCTGTATGTTATATACACCAATGACATTCCCGTCCCAACAAACGGGGTACAACTGTCCCTGTTTGCAGACGATACTGCTCTGTATCTCAAGGGCTCATCATGTAGGAATATCCTCCCGAGGCTTCAGACCTCCATCAACTCCTTAGGCGACTGGTTCCGCGAGTGGCGTATCGATGTAAACCCGGATAAGTCATCCGCTGTTTGCTTCGACGCAAAACGCACGCGTGTACCGGCCCGCCACAACCCACCCCGACTCCAGGGGAAGTCCATTCCATGGCAACGCACTGCCAAATTTCTAGGCGTCACCCTTGACCAAAAACTGACATTCTCTCCTCACGTCAAGAGAGTGTCTCGTAACGCGCGGTTTTACTTGGGGCGTCTCAACCCTATGTTGGGGCGTCACAGCCGCATGTCACTTCGAAACAAGCGAACACTTTATAAGGTTTGCATACGACCGGTGATGACCTACGCGTCCCCGATCTTCTCACATGCAAAGGCATCAGTCCTTAATAAATTGCAGGTGATTCAAAACCTATTCATACGTAGGGCCTCAAATTCTCCCTGGTATGTCCGCAACGCGGACTTGCACAGGGACTTTGAACTCCCTACTCTCCAACAATACTTCATAAAGGCCTCTGAACGTTTCTTCGAAACAGCAGAGAGCCACTCTAATCCACTTATCCGGGGCGCATCCAACTACACTCCTTCCTCATCCATGAACCCTCTGTCTAGGCGACCTAGGTCTGTCCTGACAGACCAACCCAATCAATTGTCAGCTGACCTGAACCTCCTCTTAGAGGCACAGGAATCAGCCAAACGTAGAGCCAATAATCAGCCAAACGTAGAGCCAATACAGACCCATCAGGTCTACCCCAGTCCTCTCAGATGCCGACTGGCCCCCCTTCTGGGAGCCAGCCGACTTAACTTCATTCACGACTGACCCCCCTTCTGGGAGTCAATCGTTTTTTCTATGCGCTCTCTCACCTAGGTTAGCGCTTGCGCCACCCCTCTCTAGAGGGGTGGTCGCCTCAGATGACGGCTTATGACCTTCTCCGGGTGCAAGCCAATCCCAGGTGGTGTTTAGTCAGTACGAGTCTGACATAACTATCGGGCCGGCCCGAAGTATCCATAGAGGATTCACCACCTCCCTCCCCCGTGTCCGGAGGGTGCATTTTGCATAAAAAAAAAAAAAAAAAAAAAAAAAAACGTCCGAGCGTCATTCGTTGTGTGAACGTCGCCTTGAGCACATAGTGGAGGGTATGTAACTCTTTGTATATAGATATTCTGATGAGCATTGTAAGTCTTACTTGGTTGATGTTAAAAATTTAAAGTTATTTACATGATGAGATATTGTATTGGAATTATAAGTTAAATTTAGAGTGCAGGTTTTTTAATTATCCCGAATAAATCCATTAAATTACTTAATTCTTTATTTTTACTTCACATCCTAGCTAGTCTGTGTATAGGGTCGTTAACAATAGTTAGGTACAGGCACTAATTAGGTATTTATGTTAAGCGTTCATAATAGAATCTAATTATTTAAAAATTGCCAGTTTTTTATTTATTCCTTTGTATTCTTCTAATTACCTATCTGCATACCAAATTTTAACTCTCTAGGTCATCTGGAACTGGGTTAGAGTTTTGATCTATAGGTCAGTCAGTCAGTCAATGATAAAAATGAGGATTTTTGGACATTAATATCTAAATAACCGTTTGAGATAAGCTTATGAAATTTAGAACACATATGTATCTCGCAAGTCTCAATACATGAGACAAGTTTATGTGAAATAGTTTTTGATTTATGAGGGGGTCAAAAGTCGCTCCAAATGGCTCGTGTAATATTACACACGGTGCGGCTCGCCAGTTCTGTTTCTTGAAATTGGCTTGACACGCTACCGCGTGTCTAGATATCTGTTACACTTTTATAAGCGTTCGACGCAAAACAGGTTCAAAACACCCAAATAAGTGATACAGGAATAATTCTGTAACAGATTCAATGTGTATCCTTATAAAGGTGTTTATCTACTCTAATACTATAATACAAAGATTCTAAAACTGAAAACAAAATGCTTATGACAAACATTACGTACAGGCCAAAAATAATAAAAAAAAAGTTTCATTACGATACAGGTCTTGTATGGACACCTGTAACATAATATAACTTTTTTATCATAACGATACACCTATACAACCTCCAGCTGGACCAAGGAGGTTGAACCTCTACTTTAAAAAGGTTTCAATGAACGAGTCCTCGACGACCGACGCAACACGCATGCGCAATTGATGTTTGCACCTTGGCGCCAACATTTGACATTTAAATAAATTTGTTGTTATATTCAGCGTTTTATTTGCAATATTGTTTTACATATTATAGTATGAGAGTAGATAAAGTAGTGTATGACACTGTACATAACTTGGTCTTATAACACTCGTGTGATGCTATAAAAAAACTCGCCTACGGCTCGTTTTTTTAAAACACACTCATGTTATAAGAACCCTTATTATGCAACAGTATCATAAACTACTATTTTGAATCCCTGGTCACCAGGCTGTATCTCAAAAACCGCGATAGCTAGGCAGTTGAAATTTTCACAAATTATGTATTTCTGTTACCGCTATAACAACAAATACTAAAAACCAAATAAAATATTTTTATAGACCAGAAGCGGTGTTAGTTTTTTAAAAAGGAAACTAATTTTAACGCGAACTATCTTTAATTTCAACTATGAACTCTTAATTTAATTAGCACAATAGAACCTTCCAGCACGTCGAACCGCCGCCCGTAAAGTGTAGTTCCGCTCCACTTTCCCTGCCGAAGCGCAGCGCCCCCTTCCACTGTGAGTCACATCACGCCATCGTGACGTAAGCCGCTTGGTCCCGCCTCCTCCAGGTCGGATATTTGTAACAATATATATTCAAGGGGGGCGGGCTCCTATACAACAAATGCGATTTTTTTGCCCCTTTTTTGCTCGATATCAATAATGGCAACACGTAGGCACTTGAAATATTCGCAAAATACTTAGTTGTATTTTTACTTAAATAATAAAAAATTAAAATTAATATAAAATAAATATTTAATGTGGGCTCCCATACAACAAACAGGATTTTTTTACTTAACTAAAAATTTGTACGGAACCTTTCGTGCGCGAGTCGAGTCGCACTTGTTGGTAGTCACATCCAAGGGTCGAAGCGAAAAAAATAATAAAACAAATTAGGATAAGTATCTGTTATCCTAATTTGTTTTATTATTTTTTTCGTTTACTGAGCTCAAACTGAAATGCTTTGTCTTAGTTATTGGTTATCCATATTTCAGTTACTCCTATTTTATTAATATTCTTATTAAATTAAAGTTTGCGATGCCCTAACAGGGTTCATGTTCGGTACTGCTATTTTTGTAATTCCATCTATTCACCACACGTGCAATAAAAACTTTTTAATGAAGACAGGAAAGAGAGAAACGGAGAAACCTCAGACAACAAGAACTTTTTCTGGTAATAATTTCTTTAAGTGCAAAAATGTCGTTGCATAATCCCATTTCTCATAGTAAATGTATTCTTGTAAGATGCAGTCGCTTGGTCTGAGTGCAGTAAACGACCCACTCCTAAAATAACTGGCTCGTTAAACGTTGCACATGCAGAGTGCACCTCTCCTGCACCGCCAACGATAATAACTATCCTACTTTCAGCGTTTTATTACATAAAACAAACCTTGCAGAATGCAAAGTGTATTTTTACTATTGAGGGCATTACACTCGTTGTTGAAGTCATGAAAATATCTATGTAGAGTCTTTTGTGCATAATTTATGTTAATCCTGACGTTTCGACAGGAGGATGGACACAGGATGACTAAGGGAAAGGTCGTCAAAATATTTTTTAATACCTTCACATTATTTAAAAAAAGATATGCGCAAAAATCCCTGAATAAGTCGTTTCATTTAAATGTATAATCTGCGCGGAAGTATAAGAACTAAAAAACTCAGAACATCTTATGAAACCGGGATTTGATCAAATAAAAAATTATAACAAAATGGCTATTGAATTTCTCATAATCCCAAAACAGATCAAAAACTTTGAGGAAATATTTTTTTGTAATTTTTTAAGAATTTTTATGTAATAAGTAAGTTATGTCAATCCTTTTTTTTGACGAGGTTAAATGCTTACGCTTAGCCCACTGATTATGTGGGACTCGCTCGTCTGTAAAAGGCTGACGGGCATACCAACTAAAACTCTAGGTACACTTCGTACTATCCCGCAGCTTTGTCCCCTGGTTCGGAATCATCACTTCAGCCTGACAGCCAGCCCACTACGGGCTTCTTCTCTGTCAGACGATGCCTAAATACAATTTAGGCATCACCCAACACTGCACGGAGTTGCGCCAACAATTGACCAAACAACTAGACTGCAGCGCCCCAGCTACTTCTAGATTTGCCAGGCGTATTGCCTTCTCCTTTTCCCTACCCTTCTCCTGCGAAAAAGTCTAGCAGTACTGGTTTTATTCAAACAATTATTTTAATATGAAATAAATAATAAGACATTTCAATGCGTTGAGATGATTTATTCCTATTTCATGATCAACTGACTAGTTGAGAGTCCGGCAAAGGGCGCTATAACATTGCGCGACAAGAAAAGAAATGATTGGATCAGGAAGAAAGCCGATACCCTTGTTCCGCTGTTCCCATTTTTCATTGGACAAACTAACAAATAGGCGCTACCAGTATATGGTCGATATACCAAAGAGCTGATCTAAGCGTTTTGGTTCCGATTTTCTGATCCGTACCGCTAAAGAGTGGCACTCTATGCCTAAGTCTGTGTTTCCTGAAACATACAATTTAGGGGTCTTTAAGTCACAAGTAAATAGATGTCTTCTAGGCAAACACGTCACATATTAGATCGCATGATCGCTTACCATGAGGCGAGATAGCAGTCAAGCGCTTACCTATTTACATGTGCAAATAGTGGGGAAGGTCATGTATCTCGCATGGAAGGAGGATGGTTGAGAAAGATCCTTAGATGGAGACAATGGAACAAAAGACTGCAGTATCACCCTCGAAAACGATACGTTGAAGATGATGAATTTGGAAGACGCCTGTGACATTAGAAATAAGAAAATTTATTTGCCTTAGAATAGGGTACACTGAAGGTCTTAATCTAGTTTAAAATTTCGGCCCATTCAGTCATTAAAAACAGCATTCAATTTTTTTACAACTATTTTGTACAATTCAATGTTAACTTCATTTTACATTGTTACTAGCAATATATCCATTGTTATCATATATTTAATTGAAATTATTCACACAGTTTTAAGTAAATAATATATTCACAAAATTAAAATATCAATTCATTGTAAAAGTAAATACTAAAAAGAGAGAAATGCCAGTCCAAATAATATCTAACTAAAATGCCAAAATACTACCTTATTCACATATCGAAATAATACCTTCTTAAAATTTTAAAATAATATCACATACAAGTCATATTATAAGTAAGATCATTGGATTTATGTACAGAAATAGACCCGAAGAAGAGGCTCTTGATAATGATGGCGATATTTTATGTCTAATCTTAATTTGTCTTGAGCTATAGTCCATTTTTTTTAGCATTAGAAATTATGTAAACAAAGAAGCAGTGGTGGCTAACCTTGTGCTGGAGTCCACTTTGACCGGCTTTAGGCTCGTCCATCGTTGAACAGATTAAATAACAAATAACAACAAAAACTTTTAACAAAAAACTTCAACAAAAACAATAGAAACTTAACAATAAACCAAAGAAAATAGTCAAAACAGATAAATGCAGACGTTGACATTTGCCGCTATTGTTGCAAATGGCGGCCATGTTAAGCGACTATTTAAAAAATCACCTAATATGGTACGTATTACAACATCAGCTAGTACTTTTTAATTTTGTCGTGTCGAACTGACCAACGTTTCGTTCCACAAGTTTGTAACTTCTGCTTCTTAAGGTACTTTTTAGTGTAAACTTTTCACGATGTTACGTTTTGCTTGTTACATTATATGTGTACAATAAAGTACCCAAATTTTGTTCTTTCTAATGCTAAATAAAACGGACTATAGTTGGGTTCAGAACTATCTATGTGATATAATATAATAATAATAAAAATAAATAAATAAATATTTCTTACATTCACACCAATTAGTCTAGCCCAAAGTAAGCACTGTAAGGTTTGTGTTATGGATACTAGGGTAATGGATAGACATACATATATTATACATAAATATATACATAGAAATATATATAAACACCCATGACTTAGGTACAAATGCTCATATTCATCATACAAACATTTGCCTCTTCCGGGAATTGAACCCCGGACCGTGCGTCGGTGCGAAAGGCAGGATAACTACCGATGCACCAAACGGTCGTAAAAAATGTTCCTTGCATTCAAACCAATTAGCCTAGCACAAAGTAAGCACTGTGAGGCTTATGTTATGGACACATAGATATTCAATATTTATGGAAATACATATAAATACCCATTCAGGTACAAATGCTCGTTTTCATCACACAAACATCTAATTCTTCGGAGACCAGAACTGAGGACCTGGTGCGAAAGGTAGGATCGCTAACGATGCACTGAATGGTCGAAAATGACGATCATTCATTCTATGATATTAGTAATAAAACATAAATTTATTTTATTAAAGAATTCTGATATAGACTATTACTAGTATAATATATTGTGACCTAGAAAAACAATCACCTTTTACATGTACGGTTTCTAATATGATAGCAAAATATGATCCATAATAAACTGTAAACCTTGTTTTGCTGTCCACTGTACAAAACAAGGTAACCAAATATCGATACTATCGATAACGGATACATTACATCGATATCTGCTTACAAACAACTCGTTGATAAGCGTTGTGAGTCTGAAGGACAAGTCTAGATCTATTATAGCAACAAAACCACTTGATAATTATACCTTGAGGACTGTCTATATTATACGTGTACATGTACACATATAAACACTTACTTATTCAGCGCAGACCACTCGGCGACACAAGGATCAACATACCATAGACCATACTAGATATTAGAAATGAAAAATGTCATCTGTGATGATCTGTTTAAATGACGTTTAAATTTTATGAAGAAGTTTATCCTTAACATTAAAAAAAATTAAATTATTACAATACAAAAATACTAGAAAAAATCGACTCGGGTCACATGTGAATGTTATTAAAAAACATTCAAAAAAACAAAAAAGGTCAAAGAATGTTATTAATAAAACGTTGCATTGTAAAGAATGATATAATTGTTTTCTTTTAAGGAAGGAGTATGAAAATCACCATTCCATTTGATGAGCAGAAAGAAAAAAAATGTAAACAGAATTATGAGTCTGTTGTTTATATTTAGTTTTTGTTTTATACACCAAAATAGTGCTTACTAAAAATATTGATAATAGTGTTGTAAGTAGGGAAAAATAAATATTGATTATAAATTTGTGTTGTAAATAGGGAAAACCTAAAGTTTTATAAAGAAACAAAAAGAAAAATATAATATTTAATTCCTTTAATAGACGAAAAAAATAACATAAAATGTTTTTATTAAATGTGATTATTTACAATGTTTTATTAAAAATCAACGACATACCTACGATCTATGGCTTCTTAAGTACTTTGGGAAGCCTTGTACAATAAAGAAGCCGGATAAAACTCGTCAAGGCCTGTTTTTTTCTCTTTTTCCAAATTGTAAGCTATGTTAGCAATTGTTTTGTAATTATTATTATCAAAACAAAATTATGAATATGAGTACAATTATTAAATAAGTATCTATTGTTAAAAGTCACTTAACGATTTCGTGTAATTGGCCAGTTGTGGTGATTGGTCGTGCGCTGGGTTTGTCAAGACAAAACCCTACTTTGACAAATAAGACAGCAAACTGTCAATTGAGGCAATATACTTAAGTTTGAGAACGAGACATAACCTCTTGCTGTTATTCTGCTAGTTTGAATTTGTACGTGCTTACAAAATATGCATCTTACCAGTGTAACCATATGTACAGACATATTAGTCGAATAGCTTTGATGAGATCAATAATTTATTTGTTATACACAGTTTACATCATCTTCTTTTCCGAAAAGAAGGAAACGTAGTTGACTACAGTTTGGTGCAACGGGGGCGATCCTGCCTTTCGCACCGACGGTCCTGGTTTAAAATCCCGGTGGCAGTTGTTTGTGTGATGAATACGAGCATTTGTACCTGAGTCATGAGTATTTATATATATTTCTCTAAATATTACATATCTATTTATTCTGTATGTATATCTGTTACCCTAGTATCCATAACACAAACCTTATATTGCTTACTTAGGTCTAGGCTAATTTGTGTGAATTTAAGAATTTTAACCAATTAAGTTATACAAAACGTAACTGGCTATGAGAGAAAGAGAGAAAGAAAATGTGTGCTCGCACCTCTCTCTCTTGCCCCTACAGTAATATGCGAAACGTAACTTCCTCTCTTTCTGTCTTCACTAACTTACATCTCCCTCTCAACTTCTGTCCGCCTTGCCCGATCACTCTTGTCACGCATTCAACAGCTGACTCCCCAAGTCAAGCGTAAAGAAGTTTTACTTCAAAACATTAAAACCATCCCGCATTTGCCAGGATGTGTTCAACGTCGACATCGTTGAGCAATCAGCATGAAATTATTAAAAATGTCGGTTCGCCCGCATGTCTGCGCGTGCGTCGGTCTGTGGGGTCGCGGTCGGCGAACGGTATCACCTTGCGCGGTTGGTTCACTTCACGTGACGGTTGTCAAGTGCACCCATCAACCATACTTGATAGTTGGTGACTCTCGTATATCAACTCTCCCGTGTTTCAACAAAAAGATGATGATAAAATAAAAAAAATATATAGCACATACGGTGCTATAACGTCACTTATGCAAATGGTGTAATATTTCAGGGGGAGCATTTAAAAATTGAACATCCTTACAACATATAGTTGTTCTCGGCTAAACAAATAAAATAATTAAGCTACAACTTTGAACTTCATTTTAGAGTAAAATCAAGCAAAGTAAGGAGTATTTTCTCATACTCAGTTCAGTTTTGTCTTAAATTACATAAGTAACGTTATATCACCGTATGTGCGATATTTAATAACTAGCTGACTCGGCCACGCATTGCTGTGGCTCAGTATTATAATTTACAATTAAAAACAAATTTAAACCTATCCTATGTCCTAAGTTGGAACAAATCCAGCAAAATGAAAAATGAAAAAAATACATCGAAATCGGATTAGTAGTTTCGGAGTTCATTGCGGTCAAACACTGTGACAGCAATTTTTATTATATATATTTATTTATTTATATTATTTAATTATATAAGTACAGGCCAACAATATTGTACCATGTGTACAACAACATTACAATACTTAATCTAAAAAAAAATATTCTGATATGCACCAAAATAAAGGCGTACATAACACTTGCGTTACTAATTACGTAAGAGCGGATATAAAATATATATATGAGATATATATTTTAACGAACTGTGTCTATAATGTTGATGTACCCTAATAAATGAATAAATATAATATATACATTAATTTCACACTACAAACTAGATATTTATTTATTTGTTTATTTGTTATATATGCGCAGCTTTAGCTTCCCATGTAGGACAACTGCGATTGAATTCGTTATGCCAAAGGTATTGGAGTAATGGCCGCATAGAGGGAGACTTTTAGCTGTTAAGTGCTTAAATAACAAAAATATTACTTATTTCCGATAAGAAAACAAAGAAAACTAATTAATTATCCAAGAAATACCTTACCAAGAGTACTCGAAAGAACTACCATTCAAACAAGTCCGGAGGCATAAGTTTTGTTTTACCAAGATTTTTTCAAACACCAGCATAAATCGTGATCTTTATTCCCGAATATTAAGCGTCATATCAGCGTGGCACGCGATTCTCTTTCATAAACACCGACAAGGGCACCTTGTGACGTCATTCCATTAATAAAAGCGACTGCCCTACTTCCTTGTCCCAGTTCCGAGCTCCACAGGATTCGATACAGGCCGTTAAATCATGGAGGATGTTCCCATAAAATACGAATATTACTAAGTATGGAAAGTAAATGCTTACATGGAGGAAAACCTTTTTTCGCAATCGCTAATTAATAAGTTTTTCTTAGCTCGCTTTCTTGTCTGTTTGTTTTTCTGTCGTCTTGTCTGTCCGGTTGGAATCTTGTATCTCAATTTTGAGGCCTTCCCGAACACCTAGTGAGTTGAAACTTTCAGGGTAGCTCAGAACCCGATGACAATGCACGCTTAAACAACTTTCAACTTTCTAGGTGCACTTTCAGATCAACTTTCGGCAACTTTCACTTTTGTATGGGGCTTATCCGATTGTGGCGTAACACATGGTTACTTCGTTGAGTTAATAATTAAACAGAATAAAATAATAATACTTGATTTAAAAACCTAAAAATCCCACGTTTTTCAGTGACCAAAAAATAATAAAATAACCCGGCGGGGCCAAGCGAGGGGTCACTCAAAACGTGGGGGCGCATGTTATTTATGGAGATGCTTCTTTTTTGGTCACCGAAAAACGTGGGATTTTTAGATTTTTAAATCTAGTATTTTCACAGTTTTTTCTTGGTGAATCTATAATGTAAGAACACAAATTTGTTGTTTGTGTGTTTGTCTGTCCGCTCTTTTTTCATTGTATCAATTAACGTTACCATAGCAATGCGTTACCGGTTCAGCTAGTATATACTCTTAAACACAAATTTGTTGTTTGCGTGTTTGTCTGTTCGCTCTTTTTCCATTGTATCAATTAACGTTACCATAGCAACGCTTTACCGGGTCAGCTAGTTTAATAGAATATATTAAAAGAAAAAAGGGTGTGTGTCAGCTTCAACGCACGACTGGACTTGACTCCTTACGAATAATTGACTTTGAAGAGGCACAGACAATTATAAAACAATTTTTAAAATAAACGTGAAAGGTGCACACGATAGGTTGCGCACAAAAAACGTAATACTGACATTCGATCACAAAATTTTACTGTACCTACATTTTTTTTCATACCGGGCGACATATGAAAATCGATTCTTAAGGAGTAAACTTTGAAAAGGAAATAAGTTTAAAGACGTCCTGATTATGATAGGTAAAAATGTTCGTTCGTAATTTTATGATTTTTATATATTGTATGTATTTTTTGCTATCTTAAAAGATAAATTATTATTAAAATAGAAAAATACTAGAAAGTATCGACTCGGGTCACAAGTGAATTTTCAGGCTGGAATCGAACCCGCAACCTTTGGAAATCCGGTCCAATGCTCTCCCAATTGAGCTACCGAGCCTTGTGAACACTTATCGATTATTTCTAGTACCTTTCCGATTTTACGCTGTATGCCGGCGTTGTTTCATCAGTGAGAGGAACATCCTCTCGTATTCGAAAGAAACATTTTCACAAATGTTTGGGCAATCGATTATACTTTGTCCAATGTACGATGATACTTTTGACAGGTGTCACTTCCTTATTGCTACGTACTATGGTTGCGTTTGTTTCCTTATGTTGGCTTGACATTGCAATAGCAACTTTATACCCTCTATATAGGTGTCAACTGTCAAAAGTATCATCCTACATTGGACAAAGTATAAGGTGAAACAGTAATTTAGTTTTATAATTTTTATATATATTTTAGCTCAATTGGGAGAGCATTAGACTGGACTTTCAAAGGTTGCGGGTTCGATTCCCGCCTGAGAATTCACTTGTGACCCGAGTCGATTTTTTTCTAGTATTTTTCTATTATCATTTTTTATCTTATAAAGTTGTTTTCATTTCATTTTTTACGTTTTCTTTTTCAATAATTTTGTTAAGCGATTTAATTAGTTCCTAATTTCGCTGTAATTGCTCATATGTTCATATGAATGTAACGCAAATGGACATACAAAACAATATCACATTCATTATTATGAACTCAAGGAGCTACTTTTACTATGTATTTTAGAAACAATGACGCCACAACACCCAGATCCGAGCCAATATAGAAAAAATCCGTTCCCGTCCGGGACTCGAACCCGGGATCTCGGAGTTCGTCAAAACATCAATTTATCTCTACTATATAAAAGAAAGACTTTGTGGGTTTGTTACCATATATAGTTACCAAAGTTACCATAAGCCTAGGAATAACAGTTTTTATAATCAATTGACGTTACCATAGCAACGCGTGGCCGGGTTAGTTCACAATAAAGTTCACTTTAAGAAGATATGAGAAAAAGTTGTGTTCGTTAATAAATAACTTAACGATCCTGCTTTTTGCTTCAACGGTCCTGGGTTCGAGTCCCAGAAGCGGCACATGTGTATTCATATAGCGAGCGTACGAGCATTTGTACCTGAATCATAGGTATTTATATGTCTATATGTATATAAAATCCCTGTCACAGTGTTTGACCACGATGAACACCTACACTACTGAACCGATTTTGATGATTTTTTGTCTTTTTGCTGCATTTGTCTGGCTTAGAACATAAGAAAGGTTTCATTTTAATTTATAACACAGCAACGCGTGGCCGGGTCAGGTAGTATTTCAATAAATATTACTTATGTATGATATCTTACGTCTTTACGTCTATCCGTTACTCTACGAGTATTATTGTCCCCGGCAAACAAGTTGAAATCACGTGACATGCGCAGTAGTGAATAATGTACCTAAACTTGCTACTGCGCATATCACGTGATTTCAAAATCATGTTCAACTTATTTTCCGGAAGGTATATACATAACACAAGCCTTAGAAGGCTTTCTTTGGGCTAGGCTAATTGATGGGAATGTAACAAATATTATTATTACTTGCGGCCCGTCCCGGCTTCGCACGGGTGGACAAACTCTTTAAATATTTTTCTGTTAGCTCTACTATTGAATATTCTTCTGTTAACGCCATCTAGCGTCCGGTAGACGAGCTACTTGCGATTAACGCGTTGCTATGGTAACGTTATTGATACAATGGAAAAAGGGCGGGAAAAAGAGCGGACAGAAAAACACAAACCACTGTGATCTTAGATTATAGTAGATTAACTAAGATCGGTAATAGCGTTTGAAATGCTCCATTATATTTTCCTCTTCCCTAATCTAAGCACGCTGTAAACTTGTGTGTCACTTTATACACCGAAGACAGCTTTGGTTAGATGTATCTTAGGGTTACATCAGAATTTATGTCACATGAATAAAATGTAAGATCCAAAAATTTTCTTTGTACCGACAACAGCACGAGTAACTACCACAAACTATTAAATTCAACCCTATACGTCAGACTTTAAGTTAGAAATCGATTGGAGATATCCGCCTGTTTTGTAATGGCAGATGCGCTGTCGACTGTACTTAGCGACGCAACACACTCGGGATAAATTGAAACGTGACGTCATCGAAGCTGTTTAAAGAATCCATTGTGTTCAGACCTCCGACCCTTGGGATAACCCGGGAAAACTCACTTATGCCCAAGAAATACCGTACGCAATAAGAAAACGCTGCGACATTTCCAACCTTATTACAACGATATAGAGTCGTATTTGCTGGAAGGTTTCTCGCGAAAATATGTTAAACGATATTAATAGAAGGAGGTGCTGAGGGGATGACCCGCCCCATAAATCAAATAGAAAAGCATTTCCAATAGTGTCTTCAAATTCGCGTGAGTGCTGCCACATCAGACCAGTATCGTCTTATTTATGTCTATGGTTTGTTTATGTTTGGTAACATCTATATAAGGTGTTTCTCTACTACCTATTTGGAAACTGGCCCATACAAGTGTCCTAAGCAAAAATTGTTAAATGATGAGAAACTATTGTAACACAATGAAGGGTACAAATGCAATAAGTATTTCCAAAAAGCCCACATAATATCTTTTTTTGTTTTCGAGTTATCAATGCTTTTTTTACAAAACGTGCACAGGGGACTGTTATAATAAACTAGGGGAATTTTTCTTTTTCTTTCCTTTTTTTAGGATTATTTTAAGTCGTTGATCTCTCTCTTCTTATTTTGGGTGGCTTCTTTTTCGGTGACATTATCAGTAATTCTACCTACGAAAAAGACGATATTGTTAATGTGGTTGTTAATTGATGTGAAGTCTGGCAAGTTACTCGTTGAAAAACAGGTCCTTGTGACACATAACAATAATTTGTGTTATGAAATGGCAGGGGACTGTGGCCATGGTACTGTTTTGATTACCTTTAAAGCTGACTAGCTTGCGTTGCATTTCTCGATCTAAATGTCTGCGCCGACACAAAATGTGATTTCTGCAGGATATTCATATAGTGACAGGAGACTGTTTAAAAATTTTCAGGAAATTTGAGTTAATGATTCTAAAATTACCATTGTAGTTATTAAAGATTCTTACTGTACTTAAGTATAAATTGTACGTGTTTTGCTTAGTTGGCAGCGACAAAAAAAATATTTGTATTTATAAGATTTCTATTTCTGGAAATGTGACACTACAGGGGACTGTGTTTTGAGGTGTTTAAAGTTCATTTAATAAGAGATTAGAATTTTAAACTACTAAACAGTGGCGTAGCGTGCCATCTGGGCGCCCGGGGCGGGAGAGCCATTTTGCCGCCCCCACTCGACACTAAATTAAAATAAAATTTTCGAAACATCATTTCACACGCAAAAAGGTAAAAAAGGATAAACGGTTTTAACGATAAGCGCCTTGACATTTCTTCGCTTCCGTTTCCTTTTTTGCCTTTTTGTTGCGGTATTCCGCACTGCTCTATTTAATTCGTTAAATTTTCAAATACTGATTACTTCAATGACTACTTTCCACAATTTTTGAAATGAAGATGATGACAACACACACGAAATGAATGATGGACAACACACACGAAATGTCATTTTTATTTCTGTAATGCGGGAGCCAAAAGAATAAGCAGACTGAAGTTGAAAGTTACTCATCGCTTACGAATTGACCCGAGAGCAAACAAATTTACGTCATTGTTGACTCGTCAAACGTTCTGTCATGAATAGGGATTGCAATCCCGCACTGTTGCCAATCCCGTGGGATTTTTGCTGGATTGACTCCGTAACAGCGGGATCCTGCGGGATCCCGCGTGGTTTATAGCGTTCTTATGGAATTTAAAATAATAAACTTTATTATGGTTGTAATCAACTTTTTATAAAAAAAATACAAAAATTAACAACGCCTTACTAATAATTGGGTAATTATTTCACCAGTTCGGCTACTTAATTATAAATAAAAGGTCCAAAAACATAAAAAAATATTAATATTTGGTAGAACTTTGTATTGTAGGTACTTTTGTACTTAACTAAAAATATTAATTCTACTCTTTATCTAAGGTCATAGACAGGGTCGGACTGGGCCAGAAGGGCCCGGGTGGCTGATCGCAATCCCGAGGCCCGAGACTAGATCATGGTGATGGGATACTAGATCATGCCCCGCAACCCAAGCCCGTGGGGGGCCCGCGCAGGCTGGGGCCCGGCTGGCAAATGCCACCTCGACTGTATGGCCAGCCCGACGCTGGTCATAGATATAATCAGTATTTTGTAGTCACAAATAGTATCATATGATTATAGTTTACTAGTAGTCTTTGAATTTTTCTTAATTATAAGATTAATTATTTAAATTAATCGTAACGTTAGAAATATGAAATAATCAAATTATCATTCACAAGGTGGCGTGATACAGGCTATGTGCGTGTGTTTGTGCAATTCAGACGCAAAACAAAAGATTGAACGGCAACATCGCTCGTAAGACGCGTTGCTAAGTAGATTAAAGGCGGCAATTTGAATAAATTTGCACCGGCTGATGCTTGCGGATTCGCACTGCGGTTCCGCAAGATATTGCGGAATCCCGCAGAGCCTAAAATTGAGCTGGATCCCACTTTGCTAGATTGCAATCCCTAGTCATGAAACATTTGAACTCTACCCAACCACTTTACTGACGCAACTTATTTAAACGGTGTAGGTACCTATAGTTCCGATGTTGATAAGTTAAAAGTCCCTATACCAATATTTTGTTTTATAAAGGTACCATCAAATTAAATTCGTACAAACATGAATCATAAACATTTATTAATTATTTTTATAGGTATTTTTGAAATGCAAAACCACTGTCTTAGAAATATGTTAACTCTCTGATAACACATATCCAAGTTCACGATGAAGTCGGACTTTCGGCACAAGTGACCACTTGTTCCACCACACACAAAGGGGTCTGATTGCCCTCATCGTCACTACCTGGTCGGGAGAACCTGGTCAAGTTTATAGCATCACTTTGATACACCATTGAAGCTGGGACGTCGTCTTCATCCAATAACTCGTGAAGGAAGTCGAGACATTTTCTTTTGAACAACCTCTGTTTCTTAGGTGGGAGTTCTTGGAAATCGCTGTGTATCCCTCGGAAAAATTGGAAGTAGGAGCTGTTCTCATCAGGCTCGAAAGCTGAGGAACAGCTATCATCGTTGGAATACGGCTCCCGCTTTGGTTCCACCTTGGGTTGGGTGTTCAAAGCGAACCAAGGGTTTATGAAGGACTGCTGGATCTCCGCAGGGTCAGGCTTTGTGTCCTGGTCGCTACCACTCGCCCCCTCCATATCTACTAGAGTTGGTACGAACGTTGAAAATGATGGTGGTCGTCTGAAGACAAACAATTAATTAAAATGACTACTGAATTAAATTTTTATACGGGTAATTTATTTAAATAAAACAACATTTTTTTACTTTATATTTCGACTCCTTTACAGAAGCCATGATCACAGGATGACTAAGGCAATGGTCGTTATATATAATATTTTTACTACCTTCACAATATTTTAATCAGGCACGTTCCTAAATGTTAAAATCAAATATAAATCAAATTGTTTTATTTAGTTATTAAATTCTCACTACGATTACATTGTACACTACTGAGTGTACCACCAGTTCGGAAATTCGAAAGACTTTCCGTGAAGAACTTACGAAAGAAACTGGGGCAATGGGACCGACCTCTATTTATTATTTGCAACAAACAAACAAATTATGATTAAAAATAAACACAAATATACCTAAAATCCGTAAAAAATTGTTTTATTGAAATGTGTTGTTGCGGAAGCGTAAGAACTAAATACGTTATTTATTTATTTACAACCCTATTTTGACTGGTATCAGTTTTGTTCTCAATAAACAGCCCAGCTTTTTTTAAAAAATGGCGCGTCGTTCAATCTGAATAAATGACCAGCCAATGCGTCTAATCCAACATTTCGTGAACGAGTTGGCTACATAAACTGCTGGAGACAACAAATCTAAATATATAACAATAGAATAGAATCATATATTTGCGAAGACTGAGTACATGAGTAGTTATTTACAAAAAAAATTTACCAGGTCTACATTATTTGCCTTTATAATGGAGGCATGCAAATATTTAAAAGTTATGTAAGATTATAGTCATTTCAAAACAATAGCAATAATGTTCTCTAGTATATATATTTGATAAACAACTATATATCAAAGAAACTAAACAACATCAAATTAATTGTTCTGATCCAACGTTACGTTGCTAAAGCACTTGTGTTATACAGAAATAACGATGGTACCACAACACCCAGACGCAAGCCAATATAGAAAAGTTCGTTTTCTAATTTGACCCGTCCGGGAATCGAGCCCGGGACTTCGGAGTGGCTTTACCATGATAACAAGTATGCGAACCACTCGACCCCGGAGGCTTAAACACTCACATGTCAGTAGCCATATGTTCCCGAAGAAACTCCAGTTCGTCAGCCAGGTACCAACGGGAGACCATACGCCCTTTGCCAGTGCGTGCCCCGTGCATCTCATTGCGAAGATGGCGGGAATACGAATTTCTTATATGTGACCATTTCCTCCTCACATCTGCGACTGTAAAGGCAATGAAATGAAAATAACTTTATTGAAAGACACTTAAAATAAGTTATAAAATATGTATGTAAGAAACGACCACGCCTTCAAACCCTCAAATGGCATTCGAACCCACGACCTTTCGCTATACGGGCGAATGCTATGATCGCTGAGCTACAGAAACCCTGGCAGACGTGTCGTAAAAATGTTACTTTCGATGTTAAAGGTAGTGAGCATTCAACATTGGTGGAAGGATACTAGCTCATAGTAGAAGTTTAAATACGTTTGTAAATTTCGACGCGCCTGCAAGCGTCTCAGTAGCTTAGCGGCCAGAGCAACCGCCCGGATAGCAAAAGGTGGGTTCGAATCCGTGGTGGATTCGAACCACCGGTGGTTCGGTGGTCGTTTTTCACATGCATATTTTATATATTTTGAATGAAAAAAACAATTAAATACATTATAATAAATTCTTTACAATCGTTCAATATTTTTAATCTACCACCCATTCAGGACATCTTTTAACTGATAAGAAGAATAGGCGCAAGAAACTCGCCAGCTTTAACAGAAGTAACGACATTTACAATATTATCTGTTATCACAATAATAGTAGTGTTGGTTTCATTACACCGTTGATTACAACAAAGTCAATAAATAGATGTATATTTTAAATAAGTATTCTTAAACAATGCAATGTTATACAGATAATAAACGACTTTAAGAAAGTTGTTGCAACTAAAGTAATGACAATCTTCTATTGATAGTATGAAGATCGATATTCGTTTATTCGACCGCATTTCAAATAGAAATGCACAGTAATTACCCAAGCCTAACAAAGCTTCTAAAGAGCTAGCAAAATTTATACCTAAAGTGGTAGGGTTGGCACAATTTAATAAATTAAAAATATAAATGTTATTTTTTTCACATTTTTATTAAATAGGTTATTTTTTACAAATTACATACTCTAAATATTTTTTTTTATTACTTTTGGTTTTTAATAATTTGTTGTGTCTTTTAATCGAATGATAAATAAAGTTTTTTCAAATAATCCAACGGGAAACACTCACATGGCATATGAAATGTACAATCTTGCAAACGTGCTAATATGTCATTTCCAATATTAACAATTTGTACATGAAGATCAAAATATTCGCGAAAGTTTTGCTCAAGCAATCCAACAAATGCAATAAAATTGTCAGGAGGTAAGGTGCGTTGGGGTAAGACCGGAAAGGGGGTAAGACCGTATGAATTAAAATACTCCCAAATGCGATCGAATTTTTAAATGTAGGCAACATTGTGGGCGACGCCATTCTGTTTTGGACCGACCGTTAGTTCTCGTCTGTCGCTCCGACGAACCGAACATATGTTATGGCAGTTATAAAAAAATAATATAAATTTCGTAGTTTTTTCTTTTATCCGATCTTTCCCTTGCACTTTTATTTCAATATTGTTTCGTTAATATATCTAGTTTTACAGATATTTCGTCTTAATACTTGTTTGTGAGTAGCAATAATTATATTGATCTAATTGATATAATCTTAGGATGTCTATTAGCTGATATCCGGTGTTACCCCTCACGGGGAAAGATCGAACAAAAATCATCCGGTCTTCCCCAGCATAAATCTAAGCAGTGGTTGTCAAACTTTAATGTAAAGATTTTTTTTATTCCTTTTATAATAAGCAACTTTTTCAACCAGATTGATTTTTATAACTGGCTTTTTTTGCCGTCTTAAGAAACGTAGTCGAAACAGTTTTTTTTCTTTTTGTATGTTACAGGAGTACAGTAATTATTAATTACTATTATCGTCAAACAAAAGTTATCATATTTTATGTTTTTCTGTTATCTATATTTTTAGTTTTAAAACTCTTCTGTGACAGAAACTTTACCAAGTTTATAATATAAATAATATGTAAAAACAATTGATATCCTATTAGCAAAATAAATCTGTCATAGTTATTTAAAAATCCATTTATTGAGCAACTTTTTTAATTTTAATCATGCTAAATATTTTTTTATTACACATTGTTTGAGAATCACAGAATGATTCACAAAATGTAAAAAAATATAACATGGGGTAAGATCGGATGCGAATAGGTGAAAAAATAAATAAATGTTAGAACACTATTATTAAAAGATATTATGAACTAATTTTTTCATATATTTTAGAGTGTTAAAGATCGTTTACAATATTTTTATGCGCATTATTCTTAAAAGAATATGAATGGGTTTCAAGGGGCGTCCGAACTTACCCCCCCAAGGATTTTTAATTACAATGGCCATTAAAAATAAGTCTTATTTTTGCATGCATATAACACAGAAACTGTTGAACTCACAAGAACAAGTGATATGTAAAGCTAAGTAAAGTTTAATAAATGAACACCTACACCACATTTAAATGATTTATATACAACTAATGTCGAAAAATTGTGTCTTTTCGAGCACTAGTAAATTCTTTGCGAATTTCGTCCGCCCTTACCCCAACACAGCTTATTATCAAAAAACCTGATTTTACACTACCTTCATTAAAGTCCTTATAATGGCAAAAAAGAATCTTTTTCCATATTTATGGGTTGTTCGGATCTATTAACATAGGATTTTATTTTCTCATATTTGTGATGTTCCAGACATTTTCTGTATAAATAGCCCGATACATAGACTAAACCATTCTTTTCGGGCATATTAAATCTATAGTCATTTGTACCCACAGTTAACGCAGGGACAGTATCATCAGGTTGCGAAGCCTGTGACGGTGTATTAAAAATGCGACTGTCGTCTGGTTTCATAAACAAGCTATCAAAATCCTGTTCACAATTTGAATTTTGAGGTTTCTTTAAAATATTTGTTATTTGTTTATTGTTTATTCAGGAAACAACAGCTTTTTACATAACACATAAATACTTAATTAAGAAAAAAGAGTTTCCACAATAGCCTAATAGTTTCCACCTCTAGTTGGTACAGATAAAGGTGTGTTGAGTGACAAAAGTGCGCATATACTATAAACTATTTAGTGAAAACTAATACCTAGATAAAATAAAATGAAAACAACAAATAGATACTTATAAAGACGTAATCTACAAAAAGCAATAAAATGACACTAATCAAAACCCCACAGAAGGCTTCGAAAACGACTAAGTTTTTCGTGAAATATGTCGATTGATTAAATGTTTCATTGAACTCGTTTGCGGCTCTAATTTTAAAACTATTTTTCCTATAATTAACCCTGCACAAAGGTGAAGCAAAAGTATATTTATTGCGTGCGTTAACTCTTGAGCACTTAATATTCAATTTACCTAACAAATAAGGAGAATCAACCAAATTATTAATAATTTTATACAGCATTACTTGATCACTGTGAACTCGTCGGGCAGTCAAAGACTTCATCACACCTGCATCAAAATCCCTATTTAAACGTCTTTTGAATTTGTTTTGAATATTCTCTAATAAATTGATGTATTTTGAATACAACGGGTTCCAAACAGTCGAGGCATATTCCAATTGAGACCTTACATAAGAATTATATAGTATTATTAGTGTCTTAACATTTCTGAAATCTATACTCTGACGTAGAATAAATCCTAATAATTTATATGCCTAACTTGCCGTCATTTGACGGCAAGTTGAGTTTTGGAAACACATTGTCGTGTAAATATTTCACAGTTCTGTTTTTAGAAAGCTTAATACAGGTCCTTTCGAAGTGATGCTCACAGATTCTGTATTGTTGTCGTGTTTTATCACCCATAAGCTTTGTTAGGAGATCTTCCCGCCCGACAGCCTCTAACCACACATGTCGTCTGAAATATTAATAAAACAATGTTGACGAACGTATTTTAAATCATAATAATTTTTTCCTCTCTTTCATAGAAAAAGTGGGTTGTCTATTTAATCGGGGCGCAAGATTTCTTGACTGGAATGTGGGGTGGGGGAGGGGGGAGGGGAAGGCTACTCTCTCGTACCACTTTCGAAGTGAGGAATCGCTTAGTTTTTTTTTCCCTACAATAGATATAAAAGATTAACTCTAGGTTAGGTTAGAGATTGAGACAAAACTTCGCAAACATAACCAAATTAACCAAGATAGATTACAATGACCTGACACGAAAAACTCAGGTGCGTCAAAAAAAGCGTCTCCTCGCTTTGGGAATGATACCAGAGGCAAGCCCCCTCTCCCACATGCGAAATCCTGCGCTCCGAATCAATATTTTTCCCAAAAAAGTTATTGTAGGTATCTATTCAGAATTACTTACACAATTTTACCGAAATATCTGGTATAATTTTCCGTAAAATATATAATAATGAGTATTGAGTAGTTTTGATTATAGAGTTGTTTACCTTTCAATCTACATAACACATTATAAATATAAATTAAGTTTCAAGTACAAACTTACCTAGTAGACTCCTTGGGATAGTTAAAATAAGAAATATTTTTAGTCTTTCTATTATTATTCATGCACACAGTACAATGTATAACCATATTCACAACACTTTTTAAATACTAAAACTAAAACGCATTATGTGAGAAACTCGAAAACAAAAACAAAACACGCACAACGTTCGAGCGTCGCGTCACGCCTGCACGCCCTGAGATTGACCACTGGCTGATCTAGTTTGAAGCGGTTTCGGCTTATACGTGACAAGCGGCCAGTGGTCACGCACACACAGGCGTTGCACTTGTAGTGATGTACCTAACACAGCGCATTCGTATGTAGCTTTGTCTCTGTTCCGTTTCTTTACTCATGTGCCTAAAGTAAGCACATATTAAGGCTTGCGTTATGGGCACTAAGGTAACGGATAGACATACTTATGATATATAGATATGTATGTACATAGATAACAATGAGTCAGGTATAAATGCTCGTATTCATTACGCAAACATCCGCCCCTTCTGGGACTCAAACCCAGGACCGGTAAAGACAGATTCGCTACAGTTGCACCAAACGGTCGTCATATGTGAAACATGAAAGGGTTTTTGAAATCTAATCTTAACATAATAAATATAATAATCATTAAGTTTCGTTTTTAAAATTTAATATACATATTAATTGCACTATAAAAACTTACAGAGACGTTAGTGCGAGTTTACGTTTCGATACTCGATATCGTCCGCGTAAAATATTACTATGGATGTTCATATGAGCGCCCCTAGCGGTAACCATTAGGAAGTACGAATCTTCTTAGAAATCTGTAACGCGCTCGATAACGAATGTCGAATGAATGTCGATGATTTTGAATGAACTTGTAATGATTTTTATTTCGTGACATATAATTAGAATCCTTTATAGTCGTGTCAACGAAGCTTTTTACCTGGAAACCCGGTGGAACAGCTTCGATTTTGATGATTTTTGTTTTAAAAAATTTGTTTTTTATATTATTTGAAATCAGAAACCTCTGGAGAGGGGAAAATAAATTTTTATATTGTTTTAACAATTTTTATGAGATTTTTGGAAAAAAAAATGTTTTATAAAATATCAATTGAAAACTCACAAAAAATATATGTTTATGTTATTGTTTTCATATTGTTATCACAAACAATTTTAATTTACATGTAATTATATCAATAATTATAAGATCTTTCATCTAATAAAATGACATGACGCTGATATACATAAAAAAGTTAGGATATATTTCATGAAATATAAGAAATTAATAGTTTCATTATTAACATAAATAAAAAAAATGTAAATAATTATTTACAAGTACTTATATGTGGAAATAGGTTCAAGTAGGTTCAAACTAATGTATACAACAACATGAAAAATATATTATAAAATGTATAAAATTTATTGTAACATATATACATGAAAAAGGGAAACTTAATCTTCATTATTATCATCTTCTTCGGGTGGTGGGTGATTATCACAGTCGCTTCCACTGCAAACGATGCAGGCAGGTGAGCAATGCAAACCACTTTTTCTGCAGCCACACTCTGAGCCACATCCTGTTTTACTGGAGCAGAATATTATTTTTAAGACGTTTTCGGGTGCTGCAGGTTGCGTCATTTTAATTGGAGTTAAATAATTATCTTTTTGCCAACCCCATTTTTCGGGAGGTATTGGTAAATCATTTTTCCACTGCTGTATTTGTAAAAATATACTCTTTTGATATGTTGTTTCGCTGCATCCTCTGTGGGAGGCAGCGAATTAAGTTGAACGCTTTTATCCTTAGTGGCTAACGCTATGAAACGTTTATAGCGAAGTTCATTCAAGTTTTTGCAGTTTTAGCACCGTACAGTGTGAGAATACAATAAATACCATAATTAAAAAGTACTTCTTCACTTTGGTCCTCAATCATAAAAGTTTCAGCTGCTGCACGTAACTTCGGATCCTCATTAAATATTTTAAATAAATTTATTTTTACCTTTATTATAAAAAGCGGATGTAGTGTCACATCCTGTGAATGAATGAATAAACAAAAGATGCTCTTTTTTAACATTTTCATATTGATTTAAACTTGTTTTTGTTGAAAGTAAAGCATTATTTTTGAGCGGTTTCAGAAAGAACAATTCTTTATCATCACTTGCTAGAGCCATTGATAACACCAATACATCAATATCTTCTGCTACGACAACAACATTAAGAAAAGAACAATCTAAAGCTGATTGTACTATAAAACGGTCAGCATCACTTTCTGCTTGACTCCACTGAAAATTATTTTCGGCTAGGTTCTTGCAGAGAAGATTGAGAAATCGATTTTTATTCTTGCTATTTCCTAAAAATTTGTCCTTGTTTGTATTTAGAGGCATGTCTTCTTCAAATAAGTAATCAATGGATTTATTACCATATGTAGGTAATGAATCCATTTACGACGACTTCTTTCTGCTGCTTTAGTTCCATCATTATCATATCCATCAAAAACAACTTTAACATTAGTGCCATAATTGTTACGTAAATATCGAATATATTGTTGACAAATATGAGTAAATTAAATTCCTTTGCCAGGTAGGGAGTACCTGGACAACAAAAGGTCAATTTCTATTGTGCGTTAAATATTCATATAAATATAATATATATATATGCATATATGAAGTAACTAACATATAACGTAAGTGCTCAACGCAGTCGTATTATTGACCAATACATCACACCAATATTATTTTTTTATTAAAATCCTCATTTTAACAACTTTTTTTATAATTTTTATATATTTTATGCATTTTCAATGCGTTCTTATAAGATAAATTATTATCTTATAAGAACGCATTGCGGCATTATTTACGATATCGGCAGCCGCCTGAGATTCACTTGTGACCCGAGTCGATTTTTTCTAGTATTTTTCTATTATAATAACTTTTTTTATACTAACATTAACATAAAAATATTTTTTTCCAAAAAAAAGCGATAAAATTGATTTTTTTATAAAATGTCATAAATATTGTTTAAACAATAAAAAAAAATATTTCCTCCCTCCCAAAGGTTTCCGATTTTGAATAAAATAAAAACACCAATTTTTTTAAATAAAAATTATCAAAATCGAAGCTGTTCCACCGGGTTTCCAAGTTTTGCCTGTTTTATGTCTTTATTGACTCGACTATTACCCTTGTATCCATAACACAAGCCTTATAGTGCTTATTTTTGGGCTAGGCTAATTGGTGTGAATGTAACAAATATTATTGAAGTTAAAACTTATTACGCGGCGTTGTGCACTTTTTGGGATGGGTAAAAAATGTTAAACCTGATCGAAAATTCGTAAGACGGAGGGCTGCGCCCTTGCGCGAGTGTACGTTAGCGCAATAAATAAATATTGTATTTTAACACATAAATGATAGTACTTTTTTACTGATAATTAAAGCAATTCGTGCGTAATTATTCCCTTACCATTCTAAAATATCAAAAATACACAACGTTAATGTTCATGTTTTCACTTCTGCCGGAACTCCCGGAGTGCAACCCGTTGTTTTTTATAATTATAAGTTAATAAAACAAATACTCATTCATTCCAATAATTTGGTTAAGCAGTGGATATGTCCCTTAGATCGATTAATTGATAACGAATCATTACATAAAGAAAATATATTTAAAAACCACTTCTTTAATATTATCTTACTTGTGGAGCAGACTATAAAATTCTCCACAAATTCAACACACAAATTTCAACTTTATCAACACAATAAATTACAGCTAAAGTGTTGCTTCGGTGCACGAGTTAAAATCTGTTTTCGTTCGGCCACAGTAGATATTACAGGTTGAATATCAAATGAATAGCAAAGTAGAGCTATTTTTAACTCCCAACCGGTTTACGATCATCTTGTATTCTTGCATAAACAAATAGAAAACTGTTTTTTTTAAGTTAATTTATAGACTAAACAATATATTTTGACTTAAGTATTTAAAATATAAAAAGGTAGTTGAACGCATTCTGTTATCGGAGCGAACAAGATAAATAAAGTTATCAGCAGACATGTTATTTGTGCAATTTTTTTATATGTAAACATCTGAAAATTACAACAAATACAAAAACTACTAAAATCAAAATGACACATTTAATATGTCACTTTATATACACTAGTACACGCGACGCCATATCTTACAGCGAGAATTCTCCGTCAGCTCAGCGCACCGTTTGATCAATAATAATAAATCAAAAGGACAAAACATAATTTAACTGCTACGCTATATATGTTGCTCTGTGTACAATTAAAACCATTGCCAACATCATAACATAGCAACTTTAATAAGCCATAATAATTCGTAAAAATAAAATTTTTATATTATTTAAAAATGTAACGATAAATATGTCGGTCTGTGTTCAATCGCGATCTCCAAGGTAACATTCATCCATACATAATAACAAGCAACCAACGTAGGAAACAAAACAAAAGTGTAATGATTAATATGTTGATCTGTGTACAAATTCAATCGACGTCACATCCCGCCACAAACCCGTCCACACAAAAGAACAAAAAATCAATTCCACGCGCGATACACGGCACCGTTTATAATGTACAATGGACGCCACACAGTTCGCTTCGCTTACCCGTCCATCCCATATGCTGAGCGACTTCATTCCACAACGTTTTCACGCGTGTGTAGTAACTCGCCACCGGCATATTGTTTCTAGCATAAAGCAAACGCCTCTCGCGCACCAATCTTATCATCTTCCGATCATCAGCTTGACTTGAATCCACCATTCGTCCCACATCATTTCGCGAAGCACTATCTTCTGATTTCAACATTACGAAAACTACGTCATGTCCCCGCGAGCTTCGAAAACAGACATGTCGACGCGCAGAGCGGCAGACAGACACGCGCAACGAGAAGCAAGCGGGCAAACACCGCCATCTCGCTCGCACGCACTAACAGTATATAAGCGCGAGAAGTACAGATAGCGAAACACGTGAAAAAGCAAGAGCGCAGACGCTCGGTCGCGTCGGCTGGCTACTTTTATAAATTCCACACCAGTATCGATTCGGGCGGCCGGCTAGTCCGGTCAGCCATCTTTTTTACACTTATTTCTTGTTTCGCGGTATAATCTCCAATCTTTTGACAAAACATTGTTACTCTGAGTTTAGCTCAGTTAGAAACGGCTACTTTACGCTTCATATTTATTTAGCGCTTTATAGCGAGTGCTTGAATGTTAATGGAATGAATTTAAAGTAGTTTAGGTAATCAATTGAATTATTTGTAATCTGTAGAATAATGTCATTTTATTCATGTGGGCAGATACCTCATCTTAGTGACGTAAAAAATGGTTTTATTACAAATAAAGAAGTTCTTACGCTTTTCTTTTTATGGATTAGAAAAACATTAAATTATTTAATAAAATAAAGATATGAACGTGATATCAACTTGATACATCATAGATAGGGGTCGCTTTTGATTTTAAAATGCTGTTTAAAAGGAACTCTCATTCGATTTTTCTAGGATTCCATTACTTGTAGATTTGAAATAGCACTTACACAAACATTGATTCAAATATTATCTTTCCATCTTAATAGAATGTTTTATATTTGTAAAAATATTATTTTCGATGGTGAAGGTTAACGTTCAACATTGGCTCGTAGTAGAAGTTGAAATATATTTGTAAATTTCGACGTGTCTGACGGCGGCGTCTCGGTAGCTCAGCGGTTAGAGCACTCGCCCTGATAGCAAAAGGTCGTGGGATCGAATCCCACCTGAGGGCTAGGAGTCGTTGTTTTTTACAGGCGTCGTTTATATGTTATTATTCACGTTTTTCGCTGATAACTCAATTAAATATGTCGGCTAGCAAAGTTTTAGCTAATGCACGGCAGTGCATAATATAAAGCATTTTGCATAGTAATTTTATCAATCTCAGAAAACATAAAACTAAGTTTGTTATCGTTATCTCGGGTTCGATTCCCTTCTGTTCAAATATGTAAAAATAGGGTATACACAAAAGATACAATCTTGTTTGATTGCGAAGGTTAAGCTACTTTCACAATAACCCGCCGTTAGATGGGTGAACAAAATGCAATTAGTCGCTGATCCTGAATTTAGCTGCAAACATCAGCACCCACAATTCCGCTCTAGGGCCATTTTTCCCTAAGATATTAATCATAGCAAAGACCTATGCCCTGTTGATAATATCACTATACGAACCCAATTCGCATAATAATTTGACAATGGTAGCGATCTTGCCTTTCGCAACAAACGGTCTTGGGTTCTAGTCCCAGAAGGGGCAGATGTTTTCGTGATGAGCATTTGTACCTGAGTCATGGGTGTTTATATACATTTCTATCTAATATTACATATCTGTGTATGATATATGTATGTCTATCCGTTACCCTAGTATCTTTAACACAAGCCTTACAGTGCTAACTTTGGGCTAGGCTAATAGGTGTGATAGTAAGAAATATTATATTAAACACTATTAAAGCATATGAAAACTTAGATAAAACTTTACAATTATTCATTGAATAAAGTAAATAATAACTTAAAATCTTATAATTATATCTTTATATATAAAAATTTCGTGTCGCGATGATTTATGTAGTTACTCAACCGATTTTGATGATTTTTATTTTATTTTGCTGGATTTATTTTAAGTAAGGACATAGGATAGGTTTCATTTTAATTCGTAACAAAAAAAATTAATAACTGAGCCTCAGCGACGCTTGGAGGGGTCAGCCAGTTAACTTATAAATTAATAAGGTCATCCTCTCTGCTATCAGTTAGCCCCGACAGGATCCAAAATGTATACACAGATAGGATATAGGAAAAGAAAATTACAACAAAGAAAAGTACACAAACAGACGGCCTTATTGCTTAACAGCAATCTCTTCTACGCAACCTTGGTTGGAAAGAATTAATAAAGATAATAGCCACTTGGCAGTCCGCTATCGCGCGCCCCACCTCAACAGTCCCAATGCAAATTGTGAAAAAAAAAAATAGAACTCTTAGATAAAAATGCCATTTTCTCGCTAAATAATGAAGCTAGGACCAAACAAAAAACACTAACGTAAAGTTGATTAAATAAAGGTTAAATACATAACCTATTTGGATATACATAAGGTATTTGGATCTCTGTGAGTCAAAAATTAATCGTAATTTAAAAAAAACAGCAGGCCACACGGAAATTTGAATATGGTAGTAATTGCTACCAGGGACTGACGAAGGAAGGCTATCGGTATCAATTGCTACCGTGGACTGGAAGTGGATAGGGGATTTGGAGCGCATATTGAAAGGGCAAGTGCAAATATATAATATTTGTATAATATACATTATACAAATATTATATATTATACATTATTTTTAACCCAAGTTAAGTAGTTAAAGCACTTTTGTTTTGGAATTCAGAAACGACTGTAAATCAACAGTCAATACAGAAAATTTAGTTTTTTACATTGACCTGGTTGGGGATCCAACCTGAGACCTCGGGCTGGCGTTACCATGAAAATCGGTATAAGAACTGATCTTTTTTATTTTTTTAATTAATATGTCATGGATATAAAATAATAAGAAGAGAAAGAATTTTTTAGCAATTTATTACCTGGATTTCATAAATAATCATTGTTACATTTTAGGTTTTTTTGGTGTTGGCGGTCACCCATCTGAAAACAGACCTAAGCAAAGGTTGCTTAACTTTAAAAATCGCTTCCCCGATTTAACGACGAACATCAATGGACATCACAGTACACTCCGCCGATTGCCAACAAACGGCAAATCCTAGGATTTCCTGAGCAATTCTTTTTTACTACCCTCATGAAGCAGTAAAGCCGTTTGCTAGGCTACACCCCTCAGTTGCCACCCTCACCCCACCCTTGGTTATCAGAAATCGAGGGTGGCTGTAGTTTCGAGATAACTACATTTCATTTTTTTTTGTTAGCAACACTTTTCAACTGCAAAATGATTGTATTCAACATTTAAATTTATTTGAGTTAGCGACATTTTCAATAACAAGAAGATTGTATTCAATGAGACAATAGATTATGTTCACAGGGTTGCCACACTATGCGATTAGCATACTAATATTAAAAATACGTTTGTTTGTAACACTTTCGCACCTTAACTTCTTGACTGAGCATCATGAAATTTTGCATACACTTTATCAGGGGTATAGAGAAGGATATAGGGTAGGTACCTTTCATCCAAAAAAAAGTACTGTTACCGAGGGACAGGTAAATTAATTAATAAATTTTCAGAATATTTTATAACAAAAAATGGTTCAGAAATGACGCAGTTCAGAACATTAACGCCAAATTGCGTTTGTGATAAACTTTTTAGATAGAATTCTTTAGATAAACTTATAAGACCAAATCCTTAAAAAAAATGTGATGAAATTTCATAAACTTAAAAAAATACATAAATAATAATATTTTTTACAATCACACCAATTAGCCTAGCCAAAAATAAGCACTTTAAGACTTGTGTTATGGATACTAAGGTAACGGATAGACATACATATATGTTACAAAGATATTTAAAACATACATACCTAAATATATATAAATACTCATGACACAGGTTCAAATGCTCGTATTCATAACACAAGCATTTGTCCCTTCCGGGACTCGAATTCAGGTCCGTAGGTGCGAAAAACAGAATCGCTACCGTTGCACCAAACTATTGTATATTTTCTTTGAGTCCCCTGGTTTATTTACACAAGTATAAGTGTCTATAAGTGTGTGAAGATCTGGTCACGTTCCATTAAATAAATTTAATTCTTTGATGTGCGTAAAGATAAATTTACATCATTTGTTGATGGAACGTGCGCGAAATCGTCACCTGTGAGTTGAAATTGTAATTGTTGAATGTGAATCTGCACAACGTTGGTTTCTCGACCATCTTGCTAGCTGAGTCCATCTCAGAGGCAGCTAAAACTATTGTCATCTTAGCTTGATAGCCTCAAGTTCATTTAGCCAATAAGATTAGGGTAATATATCCGAATGTTCAATCAAAGTTCCCAAAAAACAGCGTATTTCTTAAGCTGACGCCAACGTTATTTCTTGTTCTGGACGCTACTGCCTACGACAGGGATGGAGAACCTTTACGTATTAAGGTGCCATTTTTCTAAAGAAAAGTTTAATTAGATCATAGACGTGCCATCAAATAATTTGGACTTTGTGATTATTGGGACAATAATAATAATGAATAAAATCAACTCAAAACTCTTTATTTACTATGAAAATTAGGTACATTTTACATTGTAATTATTACATAGTACTCGTAATTTTAATAAAATTAGTATGACTTCTGTTGTTGCAGATTAGATGATAAATAACATATGTTAGGGTTGTAAGATGTTACTTTTAGCAGAATGCATGCTGAACTGGAGTTATCTGTCAAACAATTTCTAACTGAGTATTTAATGTTATTCATCTCTGAAAATAATAACTCGCAGGCATAGGTAGATGAAAATATTGTTAAAAGCGTAGGTATCACTCCCGGTCGTCATATAAAACCTACTTCACACTTTTTTTCTAAGTGCCTAATACATTTTGTTATCAATGACGTGCCCAAAATATTTTGTCGCGTGCCATTGGTTCGCCATCCCTGGCCTACGACATGTTAATATACTATTAGAAGTTCTAAAGCAATTGAATGTTAGATTTTAATATCCAAGAAAATCATTACGGAAAAAATGTCCCAACTATAACTTTTTAGATATTTACAACAGTAGACTGTTGTAAATATAATAATGATGTAATAAATAATAATGTAATACAGTTATCTAGAGATAATTTATGCAAATAAAAAGTTATTATTATTTGTTATTATTATAGAGATAAGTGTACGAATAACAACAATAGTACATATATAGTGTAACCTAGCTGTATTCTTGAAATAATTACATATGGCCGCTCGGTGCACAAACAATAAAGGGCTGCTAACCGACAGTTATTAATAAAATTTTATGATGTTCGTTATTGTGGCAATAGACTAAGAAGTATGTAATAAAACATCATCTTCAATGTTATTTATTGGTAACGTTTGCCATAATATCATTTAAAATAATGATCCTTAGTCATAATTTTTGTTTACACTATTGTCCTTTAAGCTAACAGCGTATGACATAACAATTTATTAGCCATAACTCTCATTTGCCATATTATTAGATGCCATAACGGAAGTGTTAAAGTTGTTCTCATAAATCTATATATATTCCGTGTAACAGTGTTTGACCGCAATGAACTCCGAAACTATTCAACCGATTTTTATATTTTTTTATTCATTTTTCTGTTTGCTCCCACTTTGAACACAGGTTTCATATTATTAATTTATAGCACAGCAACGCGTGGCCGGCTCATTTTATTTATTTTCTTTATTTATGGCTTGCACAATTTGTGCATTTAGCCAGTGTCAAGTAAGTATAATCTTTCTTCTATGTTCTTGAATAATTTCCTAGGTTTCAGTAAAGAAGTGGGGTATTACTGAAACCTCCTCGTGGCCTTCTTGAGAGAGCGCGAAGAAACAATACAGTGGAAGGTGTCTTACCTTCCACTGTATTGTTTCACTTGCCAACACTCATGCATATTCAGAAACACTCAGTGGTTAATAACACACCATTATTACACACTAATATGAATCATAACACAAAATTAACAAGAAAAGCAATACGATTAAAGTGACGATTCGCGCTCCCGCCAAAAAGTCGTGGCCGGCTCAGCTAGCATTACATATGTTACAATATATATAACGCATTCCTAACCTAAACAGAAAAATACGGATATGCCTAATAATAATTAAGCATATCAAACTGCGTGCAACGAAAAAGTCCTAGAAGCGAAAAAGTCAAAATTATTTGGTTAAGCTAGAAATGTGACTGAAAAAAAGCAAGTGGTTTGTTTTCATTCGTCCCTCCTCCCTTTAGGTGGTTTAATAAGGCGATCAATATATAACCAGCATAAATAAACTGAACTGATAATCATTAAAATAATGATAAATCCTCATTTAGCAAAATAATTCTAATGTTTTGGACAATGTTAGAAAGTCATTTGATTGGTTATGACTTATATGATTAATCAAATATATGAAAATATATTTATGTAATTTGATAGTTGGTAGTTGGGCTAGGTTAATTGGTGTGAATGTAAGAAATAATATTATTTATGTTATATGGATGGCATAGAGTATTATTCAATATATATTATAAATATTCATATTAAAAACACATCTTATCATTTATCTTTTAAGTTTTTTAATTAAAATTAATACCTACTCGATATGTTTTCCATGCACCGGGGCAGGTGGCCGACACTTTTGATAGCTTTTATCTCCGCCATTCAAAAACTTCCACCATAAATTCACTCCCCATGAACGTAGCCAGAAGCTAATTGGAAGGGCTGTGTAAAGCTTGTCATTAGTTTGTTTCTCTTTTCGTGACCATAAACAAATATGTTATTTTACAATAATATTCGACAGTTTAAAAGAAAGGTTATTTGATTAAAACCTTTTTTATCGTATTAACGACGGGTTTTGAATTTTCTTTCTTTATATTCAATCCTGTCATCCGGTTAAACGTCAGTATTTAATATTATAAAATAAAATTAAACGCATCTTCAATACAGTAATTGAAATGTGTGATAGACACACAAACATGTCAAAAATATTTATAATTTTCTTTTTTTATGATAATTGAAATAATTAAAGACGCATGTGTGCAATTCACACGTGGTACAAGTGAAACCTTCAAAAATAATACGTACACGTATACAAAATACCACGGTTGTTGTGATGCCTTCTCTAAAGCTTTGTACTGCGCATGCGCACACAAACACGTATTAACACACGTACATAATGCTTCCTATCTCATTTTCTCCTACGTTAAATCTTATGAATTAATGTGTCTGTCTTTTTTTACTGTCGCTTTTTCGTTTCGTCGACTTTCAACTCACAACGATGCTAAAGAAGTTTTTACTTCATAATATAAAATTACAATGAACAGTTGGATCTAAATATGTACTATAATATTTATTTCTCTACATTTAATTGGGTTTCATCCCAATTAAATTTCGACAAATTGGTCAACTAAACTGTTATATTTGCTTTTAGTCATCTAGCTCTAACTAAAGAATTACATAGTACTAGCTTTTTTTATCAAATGCAGCTTAATGTAGTCATACCCAAGCCGTTGCCAGCATCCACCCTGGGGAGATCGTAAAACTGACATGGCGCAATTTCGCAGATTTCCACCGGAATGCGCGGGAATCAACTTTTTATCGCAAATTGGCATCATTTTTACGAGCGAGCGCCATCCCTACTCCGCCATATTTGAATTTCGTACCCCCGATTGAATATAAATAGATTTTTTTAATTACCCACCCGTGTTGGTTCAAATAATTTTGTAATAGGGTTGATCTCACAACAAAGTAGTTTCTAATTTTAGTATCGCAAGGCTTTTGACGGTCTTTTCATAGTTTTTTACTTGCAATGTTTACTGCATTAAAGTAATTTTAAACTTCAAACCAAAAAAGCAGGTGTTACAATTTTGTCCGCTAGAGTGTGTCTGTCTGTGGCTTCGTAGCTGATAAAGGGGTGAACCGATTTGGATGCAGTTTTTTTAAAAAAAAGCATGTTTATTAGCGGTAAATTTTAGACTTGTTTTATCAAAATCGGTTTGGCGGTTTCAAGGTGATAAGTTCTTTCGTTAACTGCGGTAGGGATTTTAAGAAGAAAGCAAGAAACATTTATTTGTACTCAAATACACACAAAAAAAATATGAAGAGTAAAATTTCGTGACCAAAAGACAGCGTTACGCTTTTTGTAAACAACCTATCGTGCGCACCTTTCACTTTTATTTTGAAGTTTTATTATTTTAAGTGCCTGTTCAAAGACAATCGTTATTAAGGAGTAAACTCCAGTCGTGTGTCGATGCTGGTACACACACTTTTTTTCTTGTCACACCTTTCTTTAAAGCGTTGTCAGACCACTAAAGTAATTTGCTTACATTGTGTCGACCGGAAACATCTTGCCATCTGTTATGACGTCATACGCCGTTTTTGACGTCATGTTCGCGTGCCTAAAAGGATTCGACAATACCTTATTGACAATTACTATCGCACCTGGTAACGTAAGTATTATTGTTGAACAATATAACATTGTAAGTTTTCATTCAATTAATATTGAACACTAATAGAAAGTCCTAAAGTCTGTTTTGAAAATTTTAAAACCTTAGAATATAATCATTTATTTGCGAATACTGTGTAAATGACTTATTTTTTACAAATAATAATTTGGCAGGTCTACAGTATTTGCCTTTATAATGTAGGCATGCAAAATAAAGAATTAAAGGTATTGAAAATTGCGATTTTATGTATTTAAAAAACAATTGTGTCGTGCATTGCAGTGCATTGATTAAATTAATGAATAAGATATGTCATTATATAATATCAATAATAAATTCGATCGAACAATTAGATCCGTTAAATTGTCAAAACTTAAATGACAATAATAATAGAAAAATAGGTTAGTATAAAAAATATAAATAAACGACAATAGTAAGATTGAATAAAAAATTAAATAAAATTATTAAAAAAAACTGGTTGGTTGCCTGTAAAGTCGGTATACGGGCGAAAGTTTTACGTGACAACGACTTTGAGTGGTAAAATAATTTTAATGTGAATATTCATTCGTATAGTAGGAAGAAGGATGAAATAATAGTAACAATTTAAAACATTTATTTATACAAAGAATTATATTTAAAACATTAATTTATAGGCACGCGTCCCTTCCACTTTTTATGTCTGTCTCTCTCGCTCTTAGGCGGGCTAACCATGCCCGAGTGGAAGGGACGCGTGCCTCTCACTCGCTCTCATTGTAAGCGCATAACGTGAGCGGAGCGTAACGCAGTTTCTTGAAGTGTCACCCGGCAAACCAATTTATAAGACGTTGTCACGTCAACAATGTTAATTAATATTAATGGTCCATGTACTCTGTAATCGAGGTATGTTACATACCTTTGGTACGTTTATGCAATGTACAATACACAAAGTACCAACTTACAACTGCAATTAGGAATCTGACATGGCATACGCCATCGCTACAACATGGCATACGCCATCGCTGCATTGTATAGCATTGAAATTCAACAATTATGCTCACTATTACATTTGCATAATATTATAAGCTGATAACTTTATTATCAAACACCTGATGGTAATTAATAAAATAATTTGCATTAATTACAAGGTACTGGTACATTACATCGGTCTTAACAAAATACATTATGGTATCTAATAGATAAACAATGACAACTTGAATGCCAGGACGAATAGGCACCTTCTGAGATAACTCGTTCTATCGTGGATCCTGTCTTGACTCCCGAGTTTGATTCAAATCATGAGCGATAACTTTACTTTCATAGCCGATACGCGACGCGTATCTTGTTGATACGCGACGCGTGTCTTGTTTTCGTCTTATTACTGCCCTATTTTTGATCATTTCATTGTTACGTTTGGACTTTTATTGTTAATTTGTTATTGCTGTTACGTTATAGTAGTTTATGATACTGTTGCATAATAAGGGTTCTTATAACACGAGTGTGTTTTAAAAAAACGAGCCGTAGGCGAGTTTTTTTATAGTATCACACGAGTGTTATAAGACCAAGTTATGTATAGTGTCATACACTACTTTATCTACTTTCATACTATAATACGTAAAACAATATTGCAAATAAAACGCTGAATATAACAACAAATTTTTAAATGTCAAATGTTGGCGCCAAGGTGCAAATATCGATTGCGCATGCGTGTTGCGTCGTCACGGACTCGTTCATTGAAACCTTTTTAAAGTAGAGGTTCAACCTCCTCGGTCCAGATGGAGGTTGTATAGGTGTATCGTTATGATAAAAAAGTTATATTATGTTACAGGTGTCCATACAAGACCTGTATCGTAATGAAACTTTTTTTTTATTATTTTTGGCCTGTACGTAATGTTTGTCATAAGCATTTTGTTTTCAGTTTTAGAATCTTTGTATTATAGTATTAGAGTAGATAAAAATATTTTTCATATTTTGTTCTCCAATATTTATTTTCTAAATACTTTAAGTTACAAATGGAAAATTAGTACAAAATAAATAAAAAACGGTAGTTTAAAATACTTAAATACCCGATTGCGTTTCTGTGTAATTTAAATAGAAGAACAATTGTATCAGTTACCATCTAGAAAGTTAGCCGTCTAGCCAGTAGATTGAAGTAATCTGCAATGTAATAAAGGTATGTGCTCTCCATTTACTAATCCTCCATTTTCAATGCATTAATTTTCTTTTCATTTCCAAATTACAGAGAAATGCAGTCGGTTGACAGACAACAGAATTTTGAATTAACTACAGGGGATGGTGACTAAATGAAATCAACCCCACTTATCTGGGACACCCGGCGTTCCCCAGGGATCTATCTTAGTATTATATAGTGCAGTTATAAGAAAAAGCATTACACAATGTCAACATCACTTATATGCTGATGATCTGCCAAGATTGAGACGAGATGTGGGTTCGACTCCCGCCTTACGCTTAACATAAATTCATTTTTTTCTTGTTATAATTTCTTTTGATATAAAAATCTAGCAGTAAGCTTAAAATGTATAATAATTTCTCAGCGTTAGCTAACTTTCTACTACATATTTAATATAACAGCGACATGAAAAACGGCGTGGCGGCGTTAGCTACCCACTGGTCATTTATCAGGTTATCCTTTCACGTCGTTAATCCTCAGAGTTCATTAACGCCCAGACGCCATCCTCAATTATAAGATGAATAATCACAGCCGCTGTGTTGCCAGTCACGACGATCACTCAAACGCGAAACACTTCGCAAAGCGTCATTTTTTCCTTTTACGTGAACTTAAATAAGGAGAAAAAATTCACTGCCTCAGGATTATAAATGACTGTTTAAAATGGTTGCTTATATTTATTGCCCTAAAGTAAATCGTTTTTGCTTAAGATTTATTTATTCTTTTACAATAACTAACTTTATCCCACGGCTTCGCTCGCGTTAATGTAGACTACCCAATAAGGCAGAAGAAGCTAAGGCCTATTGATATATTTATATGTATATGTATAATTTCTCTGTTACAGTATTTGACCGCTATGAGCTCCGAAACTACTCAATGATTTTTTTTCAATTTGCTGGATTTCTTCCGACTAAGGACATATAATAGATTTTATTTTAATTTATAATATTTTTTTTATTGAAATTCATAATGAATGAGCCACGGCGACGCATGGCCGGGTCAGCTAGAGACGGGTGCTTATAACTGCCACACAGTAATTTACTAATGTAGTTATTAACGTCTAACTGTGTTCTGTATTCTGTAAACTTTTCTAGTGAAAATAAAGATAATTCCTATTGTTTCGAGTAATTTTGTTGTGTATTTTATGTAAGAGTATCAAATAAACTTTCATTCATTCAAAAGTATTTTTAAAATTCTTGTCTATGTTTATGAGTAATCTACGAAACAGTTATCGTCTAAACCTCAGCAGCAAAAAAGCATTTTAATGCACAACTAGTATAACTATGTCTTGTACAATAATTTCCTAACATCATAAGTCATATACCCAGCAAATTCAATTCATTTTTCACTCTTCCCTTAAGATTAACTCCAAAAATAGTGTAAGGAAACACGCCATATTGATTTAGTGGCCCATTAAGAGTCACATATAACTTTTTGTACGTATAAATAAGGCGGCATTGCTCGAACAAGAGTCGAACCTGGGGCTTAACGGCCGCAGATGTGCTGCGATGGTATTACTTTAATGCTGCTACGAGATAATCTTAAACTGCAAGACGTGGGTGTTTATTTATGACATTGGAGCTGTTATTTTTATTTAATACTATTCAATTCGTACTCAAGAACGGGTCAGAAGCAGGACAGAACACGTTTTTATAACTAGGATAGACAAAGAAAGTAGATAAACAAGGTTTCGGATTTTTATTGACAGTCAATAGTAGAATAGATAATCTTTAATTTAAATGGGGCGATTCTCAAAAATTTTAGGCGAGAGTAGAGTAGCTTCGCGCATGCAAAAGCTTATAAGCAAATCGATAATATACTCCCTAATTCGGTTCGATTTACTCTAATTAAATAAGATTTTCAGTAATAACTGTCGGTATTCCTTTAGTGATCTGGCAGGACTAGGGGGGGGGGCTATTACTCACGGGGCCCTGGGCATTTGCCCAGAGTGGCCAGTGGAGAAGAGGGGTCTTGTCACAAGGTATGTCTTTATTGTAATACAAATAAGCGGGGAGTAAAGTTGTATAAAAAGATGTTTATTCAATCATTTAAAAAGAAATCGATAAACAGTTTACTTGAACAATAACTGAAATTAAGTACCTGCCTACTTAGCAGCCAATTTCATTAACAATTACCATTTTAAGTAAAAATCATTGTAAACGTACCATCTAACATATACCTACCATCTTAATTTAAAGTCCATGCGACTACATAAAATATGAGAAACAATACATCTTCAGTTCAGTCCGTATATCTATATACGTATTATATTATTTCAGTTATGTATTGACGGTAATTCACCGTTGCAAATTAATGTTTGTAACATATAATGCTGAGTGGCATATATCTACCTTCTCGGTAGATGTTATTTATCTAGATTAAGAAAAAAATATATAACAGCATTTTTCTGTATTCTACTAAATAAATATATTTGAATTTCAATTGATAAATACAGCTTGTTTAAATTATATAACTACCTCCAGAGCTGAGAGCATCCTCGAGAGACGAAAGTTACTTTCTAGAGATCAATTATTCAGATCACCAGCACCAATTCAATGATAAAGTTGGTCTTATTGTTGGATCTTAGTGGCATATTCATACTAAGCAGATGTTCATTGAATGCTGCGATGGCGTGTGCTATGCCAGATTCCAAACGAAGTTGTTGATAATTCTTTTTGTATAATGCACATTGCATAAACACACCATAGGGCTCAAATTTTCCAAAACCAACTTTAAATTGTTCCATTAGTGTTCAATATATAATGAAAAAAAAGTAATTATGTGTTGTTGTCCAACAATACCAACGTTACCAGGTGCGATAATAATTGTCGAAAAGGTATGGTCCTCTCGGTAGAGAGTATATATGTTCTGTGGTATGGTCCTTTCAGGCCTCAGAACATTAGTTATTGTTCTGAGTTTCAGGCACGCGAATATAACGTCAAAACGGCATGTGACGTCATAACAGATTGTATTTACAAGATGTTTGTGACAAACTTAATATAAGCAAATACTTTAATCTTATCTGACAACGATTTAAAGTAAGATGTGACAGAAAAAAAAATGTGTGTTTCAGTTCCGACACACTATTGGGTTTATTTATTTATTTATTAAGTATTACCACATGACTTACATTATCACAATTGTATAGATTTAACAAAGGTTACAATAATTCTGATGTATGTCACAATAACGGCGTACATAACATTCGCCAAAATTATATTAAATTAGCAAAAAAAAAGATGATAACAAAATCAAACCAAACAAATTTAAATTGATCCAAAGATTTTGAAATTTTACATTTTATTTAATTACATTGATAAAACGATAAAAATACTATTACATTGGGGTACATACACAAGCAAAGTTATTACTGAAAAATAATATTCATTCAATAAAATAAAATAGAAAAACATAAGAAAATTATAATTTAGGTTACAAGCATAAATCATACTAAACATTTTACGTGAGTTTACTCCTTAATAACGATTGTCTTTAAACAGGCACATAAAATAATAAATCTTTAAAATAAAAGTGAAAGGTGCACACGATAGGTTGCGCACAAAAAACTTAACGCTGTCATTCGATCACTAAATTTTACTCTTTATTCATTCCGTGCGCCTTAAATCAATTATTTATTAATGAGTAAACTCAAAAAATGTTTATTTATCTTATGTTATATATAAATAAAAATTCAATGTTTGTTCCTTATGCGTTCGGAAACCATTGATCAGTTAAGTTTAAGATAAAATTTGTTAAGTTGTATGCATGTCATTGAAGGTTTGTATGTAAAGTCAGCATAAAAGAGCATTGCAAAGCATATGATGAGTGATGAGACCTTTTCGGTAGATGTTATTTATCTAGTTATATATTTTGAATTTGAAAATCCATTATTACCCTGCTGGCGCATGCGCTAAAATAATATGACCGTTCTTTACTTGCATGCCTGTTTTTTTTTCTATTTTTAAAACTATAGTAAGAAAGTTATATACCAAGAACTAAAAAGTTCTTATCTTGAAATAAAAAAAAAGTATTACATACCTGCTTTGGTTTATTTTGCATAGATTCCATTCTTAATTTAAAAAATTACAATTGCGTCATAATTTGCTGTTAGTTGATGGACTTTTTGGCGGGAGCGGGATGCGTCACTTAAGTGGTTTTGGTTTTCTTGTTAAATATTGTGTTTATGCACATATTAGTGTGTAATTATAGTGGCGAGTGTGGGCATGTGAAAAAGCAAGGTAACTTTTCACGCTATCTCAAGAAATACAAGAGGTGGTTTCAGTAAACTTCTACATCTTTACGGAATCCATTTTTCTTTCTCGAGGGGAATCTTTACGGAAACCTAAGGAAAGGGGTTATTTCATTATTCATTCTTTACACATTGATCTCTTTCATTCATAAATCAACTCTCATAAACTTATTAAGAAAAAAAACTGAATATCAAGACATGACTTAAAAGACTCGCATCCAATCATAAGATGAAATATTGCACAACGTTTCCCATTATGGAAATCAGAGACAGAACCGCAAGACCTAATCTCAGACCCAAACTAATATAGAAAAGTTCGTTTTTTAAATCTCAGCCGGGGATTGAATACTGCATGCTGTAGGCTGCATGATTCAACCATGGAGGTCGTCTATAATACCTTTTGTACTTAATGGTATAAAATGGCAACACCAAAAAAAATACAGACAAATTTTTGCTTCCGCCAAAAGTTGTGGTAAAAAAACCCCCATAATTTGTGCGGATGTTCCCATGAATTCTATAAATATGAATTCAAAAACATAATTCGTCGGCCCTTTCTGCGAAACGGTGATGTTTAGTTGCGCGTGCGCAGCGAAAACATATGTTTCCTTTGACAGAAAACAGCTGTAGCCCATTCTGGGAATGTAACGGTTGGTCTAACAAACTATTAATGGAACACCTTTATTATGATGGAGATAAGGGCTAGTTTTGGACAACGTCGTTCCCTAACTAATCAGCTGATCGTGCCGGCGTTAAAAGCGCGTAAACAGGATGAGGTTAGGGATGGAAGTAAATTTATTGGTTGTCAGCTGATGGGGCGCCGGTCCGCCCCGCATCCAAATGAACATGGCTGTAAACTTATTTTGGACCTACAAGGCAGGTGGCCTTATATGGAAAAACCTGGCCAAGTTCGAGTCGGACTCGCGCACGAAGGATTCCATGCAAACTTTTAGTTAGTAAAAAAATCACGTTTGTTGTATGGGAAGATATAAATATTTATTTTAATTTTATTATTAAAGTAAAAATACAAGGAAAAAAACTGAGTATTTTGTGAATATTTCAAGTGCCTACCTGTTGCCATTATTAATATCGAGCAAAAGAGGGCAAAATAATCGCGTTTGTTGTATGGATGTATGGGATAAATATTTAAGGGGGGCCTCTTAAATATTTATTTTGTTCTGGTTTTAGTATTTGTTATTATAGCGGTAATAGAAATACATAATTTGTAAAAATTTCAACTGTCTAGCTATCGCGGTTCTTGAGATACAGCCTGGTGACAGACAGACGGACCGACAGACAGCGAAGCCTTAGTAATAGGGTCCCGTTTTTGCCCTTTGGGTACGGAACCCTAAAAAGAATCAATACTCACAAAATGATTATTAGAAAATACTTACCGATTATACTTATAACCCGTCCGTTTTCAAAGCCAGGGTTACCTTCTGGGTTAGCTCGTTCCATCGTGGATTCTGTGTTGGCTCCAGGGCTTGATTGGGATCAAGAGCTATTGATAATGAAAATGTGTTTTTATATTTCTTAATTTATTCATTATAATTCTAGTGTTTCGAGTGTTTTGGATGGTGTCATCTGTTAGCTTGTAAGACATGCATATTTATAAATACATAAAAAAATGCTGCGGATCTCTGTAAAAAGACATATTTTTTTACAGTTTTGTCAATTTGTTTTTGTCAAACCGTTCTTTTTAATTTAATCAATATTTTTTTGTATCTACAGAAATATATTACTGCACAAATTCATCTTGATACTGGTGTCAGGCTGAACTCGAACACATACCCCCTCGCTGTCTGAGCCAGTACTCCTCCAATTGAGTTTTATAAAAATTTGGTCTTTACAGAAAACTGAAATCTGCATCTCTTATCTCTTTATGATAATTGTTTTATGAAAAAAAATTGAATTGGGTGGCCTCTTTCAACTAAGTGTTATAATCAGACTTGATTTTATATTTTTAGCACTCATAATGCCATATTTCAAAAAGATGTATGATACACCTAAAAAAAGACTTTATTTGCTAAAAACATGATAAAATGATCGTAGGTACATTTTTAACGGCACATGGTTTGCAGCATGTAAATATACCATTTTTTTCCAAATATCCATATCAAAATGTATATACATAAAATTAATAAACATCTCCTTTAGTCATCAGAAAATCTAAGCCTCTTAACCCCATCACATAGTACTTCCTTTTATAATCGTTCTTTTACTGTGCAAGCTATTCGGATATTTATGTGTATATATTATTATTTATTCAGATTTATGTACTAAGGTATTCGATATGTATTTTTGTATTTTTATCGTTAATTTCATAATCTTATTTATTGCTTATATATGCTTCTTTTTTTGCATCACACCCACTCACTAAGTACAGCCTGAATAGCATTACATCCTTCCTCCGAAAGGTTGTGTGGTAGAGACCAGTAGAGAGAGTAGAATGTAGCACCCTTATCGTTTTCCATTTTTTTTAGCTAAATGAATATCTGTGAATGTAACAATACAGTATTTTTAATTTATTCAAAATATCACAGTCTTAATCGCATAAATTTAAATTAATGTTATGTTAATAAAGAAAGTATAAGGCGATTTAAAGACGTCGTAACTAATTGTTCTTCTCAAACAAAGCTTAAACATCAAAAATGTTTTTTAATTGCATTAATTTCTTTTTAAATAAGTTTGTGTTCTGTTCTTTTATATCTTAAGGTTATGAAAGAAAAGATTACGCCATTTATACACATTTTCTTTATTACTTTCAATTTCAGAGATCTATATTTATTTACATACATGTATACTTATATATTTATCGATAACAAAAGACTTTCACGTGCTTATAGCAATCCGATTGGCGGGAAAATATATATATAATAAATCAAACCAAACTGGAAAACTGTTATAATAATTATTATATATTTCTTACAATTAAGTCAATTATCCTAGCCAAAAGTAAGCACTATAAGGCTTGGGTTATGGATACTAGGGTAACAGATAGAATCTGCGTCAGTAAGTTGAATATACCGACAGATTTCCCGGCATGAACATATAAGACAAAATTATTTTATTAATGAACGTCGATAGCTACCACATGGCTTCGTATCTACGTACGGAAACTTTGTAATGAAAATAAGCAGCAAGAAATTAGGCAAGGGCTATTTATCTCCCTTTAATTGCGTGGTATGTAAAGTGACTTATAAATAAACTGTGAATCATAAACTTAGAGAAACTTATAATAGAAATATTGCCAAAGCCTCAGTCAAATTGTTTTCAATCCGTTCATGAAGAAGTCACATAATTTGACAGTTATTTTTTCTATTAATAACAAATAGATAAATGCATATCATGTACTATTTCAGGAAATAGAATAATTTATTTATTAAAAAAATATATTTCTCTAATACAGTTTAATAGATAAAACTTGTTTAAAATTCTCTTTAACTCACATTAAAAAAGGTTCTTGTTAGAAGCTAATTTAAAAAAAATTAAGAGTTTATGTATTAATTATAAATGCATTAAAACAAAGGATATAATTATAAAATACTTGATAAATTCTAGTAATATTTCACATACAATGCGTAGGTAATTAATAAACTAAGTATGACTTATCAGTTTCAAACATTCGTGCTTTATAATTATTCTTTCATAATCTTATTTATTGCTTATATATGCTTCTTTTTTTGCATCACACCCACCCACTAAGTACAGCCTAAATAGCATTACATCCTTCCTCCCAAAGGTTGTGTGGTAGAGACCAGTAGAGAGAGTAGAATGTAGCACCCTTATCGTTTTCTATTTTTTTTTTTAGCTAAATGTATATCTATGAATGTAACAATACAGTATTTTTAAGTTATTCAAAATATCACAGTCTTAATCGCATAAATTTAAATTAATGTTGTGTTAATAAAGAAAGTATAAGGCGATTTAAAGACGTCGTAACTAATTGTTCTTCTCAAACAAAGCTTAAACATCAAAAATGATTTTTAATTGCATTAATTTCTTTTTAAATAAGTTTGTGTTCTGTTCTTTTATATCTTAAGGTTATGAAAGAAAAGATTACGCCATTTATACACATTTTCTTTATTACTTTCAATTTCAGAGATCTATATTTATTTACATACATGTATACTTATATATTTATCGATAACAAAAGACTTTCACGTGCTTATAGCAATCCGATTGGCGGGAAAATATATATATAATAAATCAAACCAAACTGGAAAACTGTTTTAATAATTATTATATATTTCATACAATTCAGTCAATTAGCCTAGCCAAAAGTAAGCACTATAAGGCTTGTGTTATGGATACTAGGGTAACATAGAATCTGCATCAGTAAATTGTATATACCGAAAGCTTTCCCGGTATGAAGATATAAGACAAAATTATTTTATTAATGAACGTCGATAGCTACCACATTGCTTCGTATCTACGTACGGAAACCTTGTAATGAAAATTAGCAGCAAGAAATTAGGCAAGGGCTATTCTTCTCCCTTTAATTGTGTGGTAAGTAAAATGACTTATAAATAAACTGTGAATAAACTTAGAGAAACTTATAATAGGAATATTGCCAAAGCCTCAGTTAAATTGTTTTTCAAGCCGTTCATGAAGAAGTCTCATAATTTGACAGTTATTTTTTTCTATTAATAACAAATAGATAAATGCATATCATGTACTATTTCAGGAAATAGAATAATTTATTTAAAAAATAAATATATTTCTCTAATACATTTTAATAGATAAAACTTGTTTAAAATTCTCTTTAACCTTAAAAAAGGTTGTTGTTAGAAGCTAATTTAAAAAATTAAGAGTTTATGTATTAATTATAAACGCTTTTAAACAAATGATATTATTATAAAATACTTGATAAATTCTAGTAATATTTCACATACAATGTGTAGTTAATTAATAAACTAAGTTAATAAAATGTTTGAAACTGATAAGTATGACTTATCAGTTTCAAACATTCGTGCCATATAATTATTATTTCGTTTATTAATATACATTCATTAGAGGTAAAATTCTATAAAATGTTCCTACACTTTTCATGTGAATATGTGCTACATTTTTTGGTATTAAACTTTTACATAAATGCTATTAAAAAGGTGGGAACCACTACAGACCTCGATAAATTATTTCTACCTTAAAATGTTGGATTACACATCCTTCATATTTACATAATAAAACATTTTTAAAAGCTTTCGCTTCAGTTTGTAATAATTGGCAACATTACCTTTTCAATTTCTAATTGGCTAAATTAAAAATATATTTAAATACAATTCGTTGAATATTTTGTTGGCAGAATGACATTTCATCATGTTCCTTTCTGCACAATTTACATGGCTTTATCAAAGCGATATTTGAAGTAAAATAATGGAAAGTATAAATAATGTAATAAAGTTAAACACACGCTTTAAACATCATAAAAGCAGCTTTAAACTATAGCTGTATTCCAAAACATACATCAATATACTGGTCAGTCGTAATGACGTCATTGTACTGTACTGGTCAGTAAAGTGTGACGTATCTGCTGGATTATTTTTCTCTTTCTAGCTCTCACACCATCTGTCAATCTGTAGAAGACCGACAGACAGGCAACTTTGCGGCAGTGAGCTAAGGTGTGAAGCTTACTCTTCACGAATTTGCTGTCACCGATGAACCTTTCAGCTCTGTGTTTAATTGTGTCCAGTGAAGCAAGTTGATATTTTGCTGAGCACTCCCAGAAGTGGCTGCAATATTCCTTGACTTGAGCTTTATAGAGAGTTGAAAGATATCCCTGCGTGAAATATCGCTTGACCTTATTTAGGACGCCCAGCTTTTTAGCTGCAGTTTCCTTTCGGTATATTTATCTTTCTCTATGGTCACATTAATGGTTTTGGTTTTCTTGTAAAGATATGTGTTATGGTAGATGTTAGTGCGTAATGGTAGATTATTAACCACTCAGTATTTGTGAACGTGAGTTTTGACAAGTTAAACAAACAGCGGAAGTTATCTTTTCATGCTCTCTCAAGAAGTTAAAACCCCACAGCTTTGCTTCAACTAAGGATAGGGATTATTTCATTACTCGATTGATCATGTATCATACATAAATCAGCTTTCTTCATCATTTATTATCATCTAATTGAGAAAGCAAATGACTGACATGTCATGGCTTAAAGCGTAAGTGTCTCAACCTTAAATCTTATTAAAAAAAATAATGTTGTCAATTATTATACAATTCGTTAATTCAAAGATTAGTCTAAACCTAAATGACAATGAATCGTCAAATTCCTGACTCATGTTACATAATGTTATTTTATTTTTTATTTTGATGACTCTTGATCCCAATTAAGTCCGGGGGCAAAATATTATCCACGATGGAACGAGCTAACCCCTAATTTCTCTTTATCTTGACTTGTTTTCGTACTTTACACTTAACCTATATTTGGCAATGAAAATTATAACACGCCACATATGATATGATCAAGTTACGCAACCAGAGAAAAGTAAAAACCCTTCCAAAAGCTTTCCTCGAAAATTTCAGAAATTACAACTACACCGTCAAAATCAAAATAATACTATGTCATGTCGTCATTTTTTTTAATTTTCTGTGACAATCCTTTACAATATGACAGAAATACGATCTGTGTCCGAATAGCGACGAATCCTGTATTTTTAATACAGGCGTTACCTTAACCCGAAAAATCTAATATGACTAATTATCAAATAACTTGTTAACTAGTAATTTACAATACTGATACGTTTCCAAAATTATAATGGGGTCGGTAACAATTTATTATCTACATATAGTTTCATATCGTAACGACGACATTTCGACATCGAAAACGTTTATTTCTTCTTTAATTTCGACGTTTCAAATCCTTTTTCAGAGCCAGAATTACAGATTAGCAAAACAATCCTCCTGAAAAGGAATCGAAACGTCAAGTTTAAATATAATTTTAAAATGGCGCGCGTTTTAGTATCCAGTACGTAGAGTTTTTGAAGTGAAAACTTCTTTAGCATCGTTGTGATTTGAAAGTCGATGAATCGAAAAAGCGACAATAAAATGATACAGACATATAAATGCATAAGATTTAACATAGGAGAAAATAAGATAGGAAGCATTATGTACGTGTGTTAATACGCGTTTGTGTGCGCATGCGTAGTACAAAGCTTGAGAGAAGGCATCACAACAACCGTGGTATTTAGTGTTTATACGTGTACGTATTATTTTTGAATTTTTCACTTCTACCTTGTGTGAATTGCACACATACTTTTTTTTATTTATTTTTTGTTTTTAGTTACAATCATTTTACAGAACTCATCAGCAAAAACCTTAAGGGTTTATTCGCAAGAATATAAATAAACAGAGAAAAAAAAATTAATTCCAGTAAACCAAGGTATGCGAATCTGTCTCGGTATATTTTATTAATTTTTTTATATATCATTTAAAGATTTAAATTATAAATAAGTTAATAATATTAATGCTATTTTTGTTACATTTGACTTTAAACTTATAAAGCTGGTATATTTCAACGAGTGGTCGCAAAAGTATAAGAATATTTTTTTTATTTCCTATGAAAATAAATGCTTCTTTCTTTTTACAATCTTTTTACATCTTTGGACAAGCCAATAATATAATAAGATTGTAAATGTGTACTATAATAGGTATATATTTAAGAAATGCTATATATACACCTATATTTTCTGTAACTGAAACTACTTTCACGATACGAGTCAAAATTAAGCTTATTTAAGGATCTTCAAGACCATATTAATAATATCTATAGATATAAAAAACAGTTCTTGACCGCGATGAACTCAAAGACTACCCAACTTATTATGATGATTTTTTTTTATTTAGCTGATTTTGTTCCTACTTAGGACATGGGATAAGTTTCATTTTAATTTATAACACAGCAACGCGTGGCTGGGTCAGCTAGTTTTTATAAAAAAATGGCACATTCAATAGGAAAAGTTTACCATCCCTGACTAGCTGATATAGTGCAATATGGATGGCTTAAGAATTCATAGCCCCAGTGGTCTGTTGGTTGCAATTATAGTAGAAGTACAACCACTGGAGATACGAAGCTCAGGAGGGTTTCTCCTCCTCCTTTTCATCATCACTGCTTGATGAGGAGGCTGGTGCCCTCGCCCACAGGCTGGCGTAGCTCTGCTGTTCAGCTACCAGCGCCTCTTCAGCTTCCATCACCGCCTCGAAGAGACGACGCTTGATTCGAATTTGGGTGGGAAATGGGAACCGTTTCGTTGATTGGCACATACTGGAACAAGTAATCCAATTTTAGAAACATCTTTCACAATGCGCAAAGGAGTGGAACTCCCAAATAATACATACGTAAATTTGATGCGTCATGGGTGTTTATCACTACATAGTATAAAACAAAGTCGCTTTCTCTGTCCCTATGTCCCTATGCATGCTTAAATCTTTAAAACTACGCAACAGATTTTGATGCGGTTTTTTTAATAGATAGAGTAATTTAAGGGGAAGGTTTATATGTATAATACATGCATAATATAGTAGAGCATTGCATCCGTGCGAAGCCGGGGCGGGTCGCTAGTATATAAATATATTACTTATTTTTGTATCATATTCATAACACATGCCTTACAGTGCGTACTTTGGACTAGGCTTATTGGTGTGAATATAAGAAATAATATCATTATGCTATTAAAAACCTTACCTATTAAAAAATATATCCAACGGATCAGGCGCTGGTGGATCCCGTCTTCCAGTATCCACACAAGCCCTCTTATTCTGCTGAGCTTTACACAAATAGTCTAACTTTCGATCGATGACCGTCAACCTCTCACAACTCTTCCTCTTCGGCGAAGAATCCTCTTCAGAATCTGAGGACTCCGTGGATCCGGCGTTGGTACCATTCGGAGCTGGTGGGGCCGTTTCCGCAGGTTTCTTCCTGTTGCTCATGTACGGTTGCAGGAATTGCATCAGCCCCATATATTTCCATGGGTAACTCTTTTTGGCTGCATTGCCGGGCTCCTTGGCTAGCATCTCGTTTTGCCGCTTGAGGGCGTCACGGTAGCTGTCGCGCAATTTTTTCCATTTCAACTTCACTTCCTTTACTGAAAAGAAAATATTATTTTTTTTAGTCTGGTCACATCAATAACGCCATATGTGGTTTTCTTTTTTTTATATGTGTAGAGACTGGCAGTTATCATTCACTAAAAGTGTGATCATGGTGAATTATTAACGTTAATAATAAATAAAAGTGTTAAGAGTCCGTCTAATGAAAGCTGAACCTGAAAAAAGCGGCAATTTCAAAAATCCTTCGTATGGTATTACCGACCAAAATGGGAATAAACGATTTTGATACTTTTCTATTTTTTTATTTTTAATTAAGTATAACAGTCTTCAAAAAAGGGAGGAGGTTCTCTATTCGTTTGTTTTGCTTTAGTAAATAAAATTATCAATATTTAAAAGATTTTATTTATTATTAGGAACTGTAATCAAAGTCGATGTCTAGATACTCTACTTCCAATGAATTATCCGAACTACTGCCAGACTCATCATCACACACACTTATAATAAACGATTCGAGGTCTTCGGTTACTCCATCTCTAGTTTTGTACTGTGCTTCAATATTAATAACATGATCAGTCATTTTTTTCCAATGATCTGAATTTCAAAATATAGGTTTAACATGAAAATGTATATGAAACTTTGGATTGAAGATGTAGAAATAATAAATATCAAAATTAACATGTCGTACTATACGGCGAATTTAGTCACCACATCTAAACACCGTTTCTTCTGTTTGAACAAGACTTCTTGTTTTTGTTTGAATTTGCTTATCATAGTAAAAATTATATGTCTCACACAACTTTTAATTGTTTTACCCATGTTTCAACATGAAATCCTTAAAAAACTCTTCGATTTGACACGCTCGGATGTAACCTCAACAACTGTCAAGACAATAATGACGAAATAACATTTTAAAAGTGTTGCCACTCAAATAATAACTGGGTTCAGCTTTCCTTAGACAGACTCTAGCAAATGTTACAAAATAGAGAAAGGTGTCTTTTTTACTTTCTCAAGAAGTCTAAGGAGCGGTTACAATAAATCCCCATATCTAAACTTAAACCTAGATTAATTGTTATTTTATTACAAATTTACTCTGTCATATATAAATAAGCGACTATCACCACTAAATCATCATTTAAATAAGAAAGAATTTATTACTAAAGACTAAGCTGTATGGCAATTGTATCCCTTGCCTTCCCTTATGGGAAAGACCCATAAAAACATTAGACGGCTACGACGGGATCATATGCCTACCTACATGTTGTATAGAAAAAGTACTGAACTTCGAAATATTCTATACAAACCAGAAAGTAATAGATATAGATGACCGTTTTGTGTAACGATAGCGATCCTGTCTTTCGCACAGACGGTCCTGGGTTCGAATCCCGGAAGGGGCAGATGTTTGTATGAGGAATACAAGCATTATAAGCAGTGGTCGGAGTAGGTATATTGAATTAAGGTCACTGACATCAAACGTATATGTTAATATGGATACGCCTCCGAGTTTCCGGATTATTATGATAAAAATACCGAAACATCGAAATTATTACATGAAACTAGTTAAAAATGTATCAATACTCTCAACGCTATGCTGCTAGTGGCGTAGATGGCCAGAATTTAATAGTAAAAAAAATTGGTTGCCTGTAAAGTCGATATACGGGCGAAAGTTTTACGTGACAACGACTTTGAGTGGTAAAATAATTTTAATGTGAATATTCATTCGTATAGTAGGAAGAAGGATGAAATAATAGTAACAATTTAAAACATTTATTTATACAAAGAATTATATTTAAAACATTAATTTATACAAAGAATCTCGCACTGAATTTCATATATCACCGCCTAAGCGAAATAGAAGCGCAAGACATGAACCGGTGTGTATGCCTATCTCTCTCACTCTCTCTCTCGCTCTGTCTCTCTCGCTCTTAGGCGGGCTAACCATGCCCGAGTGGAAGGGACGCGTGCCTCTCACTCGCTCTCATTTATAAAATGATATAATAATAATATTCATTTCAACACACGACATCCGGCAAACAGGGTCTTTTGTCCTCTTATGTCTATGCTCAACGCATCTGACCAATTAGAATCAAGTATCCTGGATGACTCATTGACTGTTTGTTCGAAAACAATGCTCGCACCGACATCCAGACCAAGTGGCTCACTCACTTATTTCGGTTCGTGGAGTGCGCTTATTTTATGTGTTGTGAATATCTTGACTTGACCCTGGCTTGTGTACTGTCTTCTGAAATCTACTTAAAACGACGAATTTGGCTTATAACTACGGACATCGATTTATTACTCTTGGATTGGGCCCATTTGAAGTTGTTTTTGTACGGGTAAGTTTTAATTATTTTCACTATTTAAGAAGGTTTTAGAACTTGGAAACAGTTAAAATATCACTTTATAGCAATCATCATAGCGCATGAGAGTCCGGTACGCACACCGCAGGGCTATCACCGCTTCAGTTAAAAAAATCACTTTATATGAAACAGAATTTCATTATCGACTTTACAGTTGTGTATGTATATATTGTAAATTTAAATCATTGTTTTAGGTGACATATAAATAAATATGGCAAAGGTCAAGGCTGAAACAGTGCTAAAGTGGTTATTGCACTATCCTGAGCTACTTTACGATAACGCTAGTGGCACTATATACTGTACAAAGTGTGAAAGTCATTTGAAAGCTGTGAATAGAGGCAACATTACCAAACACATTGAAGGCGCTGTACATCAAGGAAAATTTAAGAGACCGCAAGAGGAATTTTACTTCGACCTCATTAAGTTCCTGATTCTATGCAATATTCCTTGGTCGCAAATGAAAAATCCAGCGTTCAAAGAGTTTTTTCAGAAATATATGTGCAGTACTTGTTGTTGCGTTTGTACCAATCGTAAAGTGGTTGACGAATCACAGTTACGAAAAGTTTATTTGGAGAAGTTTTATAGGAATAAAATCAATTCGATTTATGAAATTAATAAAAATGAGAAACTATGGATATCGCTGGATGAGACAACAGACATTTTTGGTCGATACATAGTCAATTTCCTAATAAAACCATTGCATCCTAGTAATAGTGCAGGCCGGCCTTATTTGATTGCTTGTAAAATGCTAACAGCAGTAAATGGACAAACAATAACACAATTTGTACTGCAATGTCTAGAAAATTTATGGCAAAACACTTTTGAAGCGAAAGTTGACAATATTTTAATGCTTTGCACTGACAGTGTCGCGTACATGCTATCTGCAGGGCGAAATTTAAAACATTACTTACCTGAAATGAAGCATGTGACATGTTTGGCGCACGCTCTTCATCGTGTAAGTGAGCAGATAAGGTCAGAATACAACGATATTGATATTCTTATATCAAATGTTAAAAAAGTATTTTTAAAGGCTCCTAGTAGGGTAAACATTTTAAAAGAAAAATATCCTGACTTACCGTTGCCTCCGCAACCAGTCATTACCAGATGGGGTACTTGGTTACAGGCAACATCTTACTACGCTCAACATTTAGATAAAATAAAAGAAGTTTTATCCTGCTTGAGCAGTTCTGATGCTATAGCCATACGAAACGCAAAAAACATTTTGGAAAAACAAAATTTAGAAAATGATTTAAAATATATCGAAGAAAATTACTCTATTATACTACTAGCCCTAAAAGAGTTACAAAAACAAAATTTATCTCTAGCTGATTCACTTTTAGTATTTGATCAAGTAAGGGCTACGCTTAACGAGTGCAATAATGAGAATATAAAAAATAAAATAGAATCAGTTATGGAACGAAATCCAGATTTAGATACAATTAGAGAATACAGCGAGAGTATTGAAAAAAGCGTAGCAAATAATCAGAAACTTTATTTCAAATTCGCTCCATTGACATCTACAGATGTTGAACGATCATTTTCCACTTACAAATGGATCTTAGATGTTAAAAGAAATAGCTTAAAAATCGAAAATATTGAAAAAATTATAGTTATTTATTTTAATTGTATAGAGACAGAAAATCAAAATGTAGAAATTGTAACCGATGAGGATTAAAAATAATTGTTTTTAATAAAACTGTAATAATGATTATTTGTATTCACAATAAACAATTTTGTTTGCTTACATATGGTTTTTTATTTTATTACTCTATTTACCAAATTTTTGGAAACTCCGGTACATTCCGGAAGAAATGCATGTCCATGTTATGATATCATGACGCAAGTATCTAAAATCAATATACCTACTCCGACCACTGATTATAAGTCATTGCCTAAGTAATATTTATTTTTCTATAAAAATTAAATGTCTATATATCATAGACATGTAGCATGTCTATCCGTTACCCCAGTATCCAAATGTAAGAAGGTCTAAATGTAAGAAGTATTTATTTATTATAAAATCACATCTTACCCTGCACATGGGTAGATAACGTCCAAAAATTTGTCGACCGTATGGTGCAACGGTAGCGATCCTGCCTGGTTCGAATCCCGGAAGGGGTAGATGTTTCTATGATCATGTACCTGAGCCATGGGTGTTTATATATCTTTCTATGAATATTACATATTTATGTATCATATATGTCTATCCGTTGCCCTAGTATCCATAACACAAGCCTTACAGTGCTTACTTTGGGCTAAGCTAATCGGTGTGAATGTAAGAAATATTTATTTATTATTTCCACGACTAACACACATGTAAATAAAAATAATTTTCTACAGAAACAAAACCTAAATGTAATATAAGAACAGGGTAGGTATTAATTTTAATGACAGCTCGTTATAATGTTAAATTTTTAACATTTACAATACCTTATATTGCACATAACACTTTTTAAAATAAATGTTCGTTTATTATTGTTATCTCAAAATTAATATTAAGAGAAGCCTACAGTATAACAAGTCAATAACTAATTGAATGGAGCTTTATAAACTCAATTTTCGACGAACTCGATAAACTTAATAATTAGTTTGAAAGGCTTCGCAATATATATTTTGGTTTGGTCTATCGATAAGAGAACTTACAATTTTATAAGTTTTGAATTTCATATCAACTTCTAAGAAGCTGTTTCTATTAATTTAGCTGAATTGAAAGCAATGTAAAAAATTGGTTGTCTGTAAAGTCAGATTACGGACGATAATTTTACGTGATAGCGTCATATGGAAACATTGATGAAAAGTAACATACTTTTATGAATTGAATTGAATTATTATCACTGAATTATCATTATTTTGTATAATACAAAAAAGGAGTTAATTGATTTTTTTTTTCGATTAATTTACATTAATTTGTTGAAATTAACAATGGAAACCACATTAACTTTTCACTTCATGAAGTGGAAGAGAGATAGATGCGCCACCAATCGAACGCATAGGCCGATCGTGCCTCTCTATCGCTTGTTCCGCGCTCTCGCTTACACGCGGTTACACTTTTTCGTGCATGCAGCCGGTGTTCATCGATTTAAAAGACGTTATCACGTCAAAAATAAAATAATCCTTACTAATATTATAAATCGGAAAGTGAGTTTGTTTGTTTGTTTGTTCCGCTTTCACGCCGTAACTACTGAACCGATTGGTTTGAAATTTTGCTGACGTAAAGATAAAAGTCCGGATTAAATAATAGGGTACTTTTTATCCTGGAAAAAAATGATATTCCCGAGGAAAAACAAAAATATTGTTTGCTTGATGGATGGATTGTAGATGGCGCTGTGTGTCGTTTAAAACAAGGTAAAATATTGCAAACGAATATAAACATGTAAATTTTGAAGCTAAATGATACGATAATGAATTCCCGAAAATGAGGAATTCCCGAGGGATGACGTACAATTTGTGTTATCGTCTAAACTGTTTTTTTTACATCTATTTATATGTTGCAAACGAATATGAACATGTAAATTTTATTCCGATTATTCCAACAGACCTCCCATTTCAATTTAAAAGACTACAATTTCCTATTAGGGTTTCATTTGCAATGACCATTAATAAAGCACAAGGCCAAACTCTAAGGGTTGCTGGAGTACACTTGGAAAAACATTGTTTTTCGCATGGTCAGCTCTATGTAGCGTGTTCCCGGGTTTCCAGTGCCCAAAACCTGCATGTTTTTGCTCCACAAGGGAAAACATATAATATAGTGTACCATTCAGTTTTGGTTTAACAACTAATTGTATCCAGCGTTACATCGCGCTTTTTAGATTTTTCCGTGGAAATGAGAAGTTTTCTTATAGTTGTGCTTTATACCGCAATATAACCGAATTCCACGCGGGCGAAGCCGCGGGCGGAAAGCTAGTAACTAATAATTTCGTAACTCACAAAAATTATTTAGCTTGTCCTATGCTAGAGCTAGAGCTTGTACTATGGGTATTAAATAACGTATATAATATACAAATAAGTATATAAACGATTATGACTGGGGAACAAATGCTTGTGCCCGTCATACAAATATATGCTATATAGGTCCAACTTTGTAGGTGTAGGTCGCGCCAAGTAACTTGAGTCAAACCATAAACAACTGCGCATGTCACGTGATTACAAAACCAGGTTCAACTCTATATACTCCCGGTATATAACCGGGAACTATACAGCACTAGAATATCGCTGATTTAACGTCTTTAGTAAAGCGATTCTTAATTAAATCTATCAAGTCTCTCTGAATTAGTAGAAAATCTTTTCTTCAGATCCAAATTTGAAGTGATTCCACGAATATTCCAATTTAATTAAGAAACTAAATAACATTACTAAAAATTAAATAAGATTTTTTATTGTAAAGCACAATAATGATATTATATTGTGATGTCTAATAATGTCTCACCAACGTTGTATAGAGTATTATCCCAGTACGAGTTTTAAAGGCTTTGAAATGCGATAGATGAAACCCATCATGCGCTTTGCCCTTGAGATTACCGAATCATAATGTACTATAGAGGATAATTTCAAGTCAAACCATAATCTCTGATTACAAATTGCGTAAGCGCGATACAACGAGATTCCGTGTACCAAATAAGACGAATTGATGTGATTTTTTTGCATTTTTCCCACGTTTTTCTTAGGTCGCTTTCTTGTCTGTTTGCTTGTCTGTCGTCTTGTCTGTCCGGTTGGAATCTTGTATCTCAATTTTGAGGCACTTCCCGACCACCTACCGAGTTAAAACTTTCAGGGTAGCTCAGAACCCGATGACAATGCACGCTTAAACAACTTTCCACTTTCTAGGTGCACTTTCAGGTCAACTTTCGGCAACTTTCACTTTTGTATGGGGCTTATCCGATTGTTTACGCAACAATCGGATAAGCCCCATACGCCCCCACGTTTTGAGTGGTCCCTCGCTTGGCCCCACCGGGTTATTTTATTCTTTTTTGGTCACTGAAAAACGTGGGATTTTTAGATTTTTAAATCTAGTATTTTTTTACATTAAGGGATATACATTTTTTGTTATATTAATTGTTTTTGTTTAATATATATGTAGTTTAAATGATTTAGTTTGTATAATGATCTCCGAAATTGTAATTGGGCGCAGACATGCGACATTATATAGTTTTTAGTTTATTTTTAAGTTTAATTGTCTGTATATAATTGTGCCTTTTAAATAAAATAAATACTATTTTTTCTTACACAGGCGTGTCAAAGAATCAATATAATACATCGTCATCTATTGATTGAATTTGACAATAGATTTTGATATCACCTGCAAAAGTTAAACACATACATTTAAGCCTATTCAGAAGGTCGGCAATGAATATTAGAAAAAGTAAAGACCCTAGGTTTGAACCTTGTGGAACGCCGGAGTCCGCAACAAATGGAAGTGATTCATAGCCACTTAGCTTACTTTGCTGATGTTCCTTAAGTTACATATCTTAATTTTTTTCTACAGTTATCAAAAATGTCAACAAAATCTTCCACCATATATTTCATTAATAAATGAAATATATGGGTTTGAATCCCGGTAGGGGCAGATGTTTTTATGATGAATACGAGCATTTGTACCTGAGTCATGGGTGTTTATATATATTCCTATGAATATTACATATCTATGTATCATATATGTATGTCTATCCGTTACCCTAGTATCCATAAAACAAGCCTTATAGTGCTTACTTTGGGCTAGGCTAATTGGTGTGAATGTAGGAAATATTTATTTATTTATTATTGGCATGCGAAGGAAAGAGTTTCCTCAACCCTACTCTAAACCTTAAGTTATAAATAGCGCGCGGTTTTTTTGGTGAATGAATATATTATCAATATAAGCCGCGAAGCTCCACAGCAATAGTCCATTATACTGTGAACATAGCTAAAGTAAACCGTTCAAAATAAAGTATTAAAACAACTGCATAAATCAAATTATTTAAAAAGAGAAGTTATTTTTTTATTAATAAGATTTATGGCTGGATGCATGTCCTTTAAGCCATGTGTTCATTTTCAGTATTTTTTTTCTTAATTAGATGTTGATGAGAGCCGAAAAAGGGAACTCCCGCTGCTTTGTTTCATTGCCAACACTCATGTTCGTGATTAATAATCCACTATTATTACGTACTAATATTGAGTACAACTCAAACTTTAACGATAAAACCAAAACATCTTAAGTGACGCTTCCCATTCCCGCCAAAAAAAGAAAAAATGTAAAGTCCTCTGCCCGCGCATGGTATTATAATACCTCGTGTTATTTTTTTAACATGACAAAATTAAATAGCTACTTATTCCTTTTCAAATAAACAAGTTTATATGTTTAAATAAAATACCAGTAATATTTTTAATACCTATTATTCGTACAATACATAATTGATTTCATGACTTATTTTCTCTTTTTTATTTTCTCAATCACTGTGTGTCGATAAAAGATGACCTAGTTTTACCTATTCTAGAAACCCTAACAATCTAATTTATATTAACTGATTATAATGCGTATGTGTGTGCTAAGTTAGTAAGATAAGCACATTTATTATAGTTAACCAAAATGAAAACCATATACAAATGAACTAAATTAATTAATCAATTAAAGTTATTAAAACGTATGATTTGGTACTAGATGCTCAGTGGCAGTAGCACCGCCCGAGAATTCAATGAGATACGAGTATCTGTTTATAACGTTGTTGCATATTATTTTTATACAAACAAACGATGTCGGAACGTGCGATAGGACTCGCACGAGTCGGGCGGACCCCGAGTAGCGATGTACCTATCGATAGTTATCGATAACCGAGCACCAATATGAACATGAGATTCCTTGTGATGGGTTTAATAGTAGAAAAAATTATGTCATCTGAAGATTTGTTGAAGTAATTATTGGATTACTTTTTTATTATATTAGGTGGGACGTTTTCTTTTTATTTTTATACAAAAATAGCTCAGTGATGCTCTGAATTTAAATACAGACACTTGCAAAAGTAAAAAAGTCGGAATTCTTACGAAACAATAAGATACTTTTGTCAGAATTTTAATATTACAAACCTAAACTTAATCGAAAACCCCACCCTCCACACATTCGATTGACACAAGTTGATTTTTTCTTGTAATTATTTTTTTACATATATAAATATAGCAATGAAATGCTTGAATAACAAAACGTTTAATAAACTTAATGGCTTAGGTTAAAATTAGAACTGTGTCCAAGAATTAAAAACGTATGTAATAATAGTAAGTTAACTTCGATAATGCGACACTTTATCGATACTTATGCAATCCATCGATAGGTGCGGCACTAATGCGACGCCGCGCGCCGGACGCCACCGGCGAGAGGGGAGCGGCTTGCGCGGAACCGAGCACACAACGCTTCGCCTAGCTCACCTGACGACAAGTCTGTCTCCTTCATCACCTCCGCCCACGCGGCGTCCTTCAGCTCCTGGTCCCTATACTCTATGGCGGTCGTGTTCCATAGACAAGGATACTTCCGCACGGTCTCTATAAAATGCTCCATGGTCGGCACAGCTCGCGCGAGGCGGCGTGGCAAGCTCGCGCGTCGTACTGAGCGTTGCGGGCGCAGCTTGCCGCCGCTAGCCGCCGCTACTGCCCCCCTCCCTCCTGGCTCCGCTACCTGCGCCACGCATTCATCATCTAAATAAGAGTTACTGAAAACTGGGCTGTACAGGAATTGTACCATTTGCCTTTAGTTAAAACTATTTTACATTTAGTAACAAAAATTATACGGCCCCAATACGTTCAGGGGTAAATCGAAACGGATCAAAATTTTGATTTCTTTTAATTGTTACTGTTCTAAGCTAGTCTTACTTAGTTATTTTTAATAATTATGGTAATAAAATACAATAGAATAAAATGTGATTGGAGAGGTAAGGTAATGTCTGTGCTCTTCAAAAATTAATCAACATTTTGGGCGATTTCGACCCCCAGATACCCGCCCAGCATTGCCAAAATGTTACTTTGGTAACATTTCACATTACTTTTAACCTTCTCATATTAACCTCAATGTTAGGTGTACGACTGTTAACAATCCTTTACATAATTCATAAAAAAAATAAAAAAATAAAAACAAGCTACACAAACTTCGATTCGAAGACAGACATGTATAATAATTATATTCGTTACATTCACTTCAATTAGCCTAGCCCAAAGTAAGCACTGTTATAGGCTTGTTATATGGATACTAGACAACATGACTTGGGTACATGTGTTATTTATCACACAAACATCTGCCCGTTTCGGGACTTGAACCCAGGACCGTCGGTTTTAGGGTCAGGATCGCTACCGTTGCACCAAACAGTCATCTTACATTTTAATCTGTGATTTAAATATGTGAGTTTATTTTCATATTTTAAAAGTTTCGTTTATAATGGTTGGATTTTTTATCGTATGTGCTAACAATAATTGGTACCTTTTAAGTATTGAGGGAATCAATAATTCAATAAGTCCAAGCTAAGTACTAGCCAGCACAACGTTGAATTCGGATATGGTTTGCGTTCTCTACACTACAAGTTAAATATAGCGAGTTTTCAAGTGTATTAGTGTTTTTCTAAATAAAATAATGTTACTTTTTCCGTTAAAATGTTACTTTTTGAGCTGTCTCATGGTACTTTTAACGATCAGCTACTGGCAACACTGACCTTTTGTCAACTCCATGACTTTTAAATCCAAGAAGAATGTAAAAATCTCTTCGATCTGATTCAGAAATCATATTCTATTGCTTGTTGTTTTTGAAAAATCTCTAGCAAAAACAATAATTTTTACATAAAAAATTATAAAACAAATGCTAGTATTCATCAGACAAATATCTGCCCCCGAATCCAGAACCGTTGGTGCGAAAAGTCGCCAATAAGTAAGGTATAACTGTGCCGTTGTGTGACGACAGTTTGGTGTAACTGTAGCGAGCGCCTTGGGTTCGAATCCCGTAAGGGACATACCTGAGTCATTGATATTTTGATAAATTATTTCATTTATGGATTTAGATATGTCTATTTTGCTTACATTTCTTTTTAAAAGTTAAGTTACATTCAAGTACAGTATATATGTACCATTTTGTTCGTAGACTTACTGATATCTTGTAGGTAGAACCATGATCCCGTTGCTGTAGAAATTTTGGGACTTCTGATCGAAAATACGCAACAAGTAGTTTTGGCAGTCCTCTTTTAATGTTAACCTGACACTGCCTAAAGAATTCTGAAGAGACCGAAACAGGTGGAAATCTGAAAGTGCAAGGTCAGGTCTACATGGCGGATGCATTAACACCTCCCAGCCAAACTCTCTAAATTATTGCTGAGTGGCTAAAGATGTGTGTGGTCTAGCGTTATCGTGATGAAAGACCACACCCTTTCTATTAATCAATTCCGGCCGCTTTCTCTCAACTTCTTGCTTTAATCTCATCAGTTGTTGGCAGTAGAGATCCGAATCCATGGTTCTGCCCGGTGGTAAAAGCTCATAATGAATAACGCACTTCGAATCCCACCATAGACACAGCATCACCTTATTGCGAGTTAACCAAGGTCTACATCGAATACGATATTACATACATACATGTATATACATTTACAACAGAAGCTAATAATAAATATAATTGTAAAATGTTTATTGCGCATGTAAGAGAAGCTAACAGTACATCTTCATAACCAGTCAATAACTAATTTAAAGAAGCTTTATCAACTTAATTTTCCACAAACACAAAAAGTTAGTTTTTAAACTGATGAAAAGTTTCACGAAATCACGACTAACATTGGCAATAACAATAAAATTAATCAGAATTTTGTGAAAACCCGAATGAAAACAGACACGAATTCGTTTAAAACCATAGCAACGACTAGTTAAAGGAAAGAATTTATTAATATATTGTAACAAAAATACAGGTACAACATAAAAAACGAAACAATACGATATAAAATACGCTTGTAATAAAAACAACCTCGCCTCCGAGCCCTCAGGCGTATCTAATGTCTTATAGACAATATAGCATTGTGAATGCAAAAAAGAAAAACAAACGAAACAATAATAAACAAACAAAAACAATTCTGCTTAACATACATTAATTATAAGTATGTTAAGCATAAGTGTTATACTTAAGATTAACTAGGCTTAGCATAGGCCGCTACGAATAAAGATCCGTCAAAACTGCACTGATATTCTGAAAGGGCCTGAATGCATGACGCCTTACTTATATGGTGGACACTACAAATCTTCATGCTTTACCTACAGGCGTAATGTCACAAAATGTATATTTAAATATTTTGTTAGATATGACACAACAGCGCTAGGCGTCAACGTTTGTAGACGCTTCAACAAACGATTTTTGGAGTCTTTATTGACGCCCTTCGTAGGTATTGCTATTCGCCAACTGTAAAAGTATTAGATTTACTACAAATACAAAATCGTTCTAAAACACAGATAAACACTATGAATATATTACGAAACTATTTTTGAGAAAGAACAGGTAATCATTAATCAATCACACTTGCGGTGACACTTAAGAGTGCCCTTCCTCATTCTAGTATTAAAATTTCGTCGCCGACAGGCGTCTTGATTTTAGACAAACAAAAGTTTGAACGTCAGACGGTACACAGTTACACGCTTGAACGTCTGTAGATGTTACTGTCAACCATCGCGTAACTTCTCTAAAATAATAATAAAAAAAAAAAACAATAAAAAAATTGCAAATAACTAAATAAAAACGAACATAGAGAAAATATAATAATTATCGTAACAATGAGTGTGAAAGTGTTATCAATGCGCCGAATAAAGTCTCACTAAAATCAATTACTTCTCTTGTTCTCTTAAATGTAGCAAGTTGGTGGGAAAGTAAAATTTATCGGCGCCAGGGCTTTGTGTTCCTCAAGTTTGTCCATTACCTCGGAGCCCGACCAACGCCCCGACCAATGGAGGCTACCTACTGCGCCAGGAAGTTTAATTTCCGCAACACAGCTTTTTATATTTCTCTAAATGTATGAAGATATTTCTTCGCACCGAACTTACAAATATGTCCACACGGTTTCCTGTGTTCGAAAATTTTACGAGATACTATTTCAGATTTATGAGGCTTCACACACAAGTCGCTTACTTACTTCAGAAAGACCCCGTATGCCCATATTTGCATATTTGGCCTGAGTTATCCACGTGCCTTCATAAATAATGGACCCCTTTTCAGGATAACTTGTAGAGATGAAGACCTTTTTTACCGTGTTGGAGATTGTCGTACAAATAATTTGTATCTATTTTCCACAATTTAGTGTGCGAAGCAACTTAATAATAATATTGTAATAATATTTCTTACGTTCACGCCAATTAAACTAGCCCAAAGCACTGTAAGGCTTGTGTTATGGATACTAGGGTAACGGACAGATATACATATAAGGCATGTTATATTTATATAAATATATGTAAATACCCATGATTCAGGTACAAATGCTCATATACATAGCACAAACATCTGCCCCTTCCGGGATTCGAACCCAGTAAGTATTAAGTGAATGTTTTTAATTAATAAAACGACATCATATCCAATATACTAGCTGACCCAGCCACGCGTTGCTGTATTATAAATTAAAAAGAAACCTTTGCTATGTCTCAAGTCGAAACAAATCCAGCAAAATAAAAAAAACATCAAAATCGGTTGAGTAGTTTCGAAGTTTATCGTGGTCAAACGCTGTGACAGGAATTTTATATATAGAGATTTTCAAAAGAATCAAACATCAACAAATTAAACACGGGGTGTTACAAAAATTAAATTTTTTCAATAAACAAAAGACAGTGCAAGCGGCAAAAACATTGCCAAAAAAAGGAATAAAGTGCTTTCCAAAATTAACAGCTGACGTTGGCCATATTGTCGCATCGTTGCGTTTTTGCGGGTTGCTAATTGGCACAGAGCGAATACCTACTTCCTGCCCAAAAGTGGCGCTAAATACATCCGGTGGGCTTTAAGTGTAAGCCTAATATGGAAGCCGCATGAGAGTCGGTGTTGTGTTTGGTTCCCATTGCATCGGATGTGAATGCACTCGCGAAAGGGGCTGCACTAATAACCACATATTTAATTTAATGCAGTCGCTAAGCATAAAGTTACGCTAGCACCATATATCAGAGAGGAGCGGATTGGTGGTTTCAAAAATATAAACTAGAGAGTTCTGTGTATATATGCTGAAATTTGAAAAAAATTTTGCTCATCCCATAGAGCCAATGTTTTTTGGTCATAACTTTTTTAATTTTGCAAATTTCAAAACTCCGTCACGATTTCGCCGTAAACCCAGAGCCCGATTTGGGGTAGGGCAGGCGGGTCTACTGTCCTGGAGCCTCCATAAGAGAGATAAAAAAAAAACAAATTTCGACAGGTTACTTCCGACTATCAAGATTTGCCAAAAAATCTTTTTTGAGAATATAGAAGAACTTTTAAACATTGTTATAAAAACTGTATTACTCATATTCGCAATAAACGATTTTGACTTTTTGTTCGAATATAATTAGGGCCGTCTGTTACCCAGGGCCTCCACACGTCCAAATCAGGGCCTGCTTAAACTAAAATACGAAAATCGGCTAAGAACTGACAGAGTTATGGCTTCACATACTTTTCGTCATTGCATCTGATCCATGGAAGCGAAAATTAAAGATAAAATGCTTTTTATTCAATTTGAGCATTTACAATGCATTTATTGAAAGTTAACTATGCCATGACTTCGTAAGTCACATGAGACCTTGTACCGAGAAGAAGCAAGAAACTCAGCAAGGGCTGTTATTTTCTCCTTTAATGTGTTACACATTTTTTTAAATTAAGTACACTTTTCAAGCGCTTGTAAATTGAATTACAAAATTTAAATTTACATTTTTTCTAGCAGTATTTTTATTACATTAAATTCCATTAACTCCACGCCTTTTTGCCCTGGATATAATCATCAATTCTATACTAGCCTTTGCTGATAAGGGTTTTTAAAAAAACTTTTTTGAGCTCTAATGGCAGTTCAGTTACATGGCGTGGCACCTTAAATTAAAACGCAACACATCTTCCTTAAAAAATGAGCCTCGTTTTTTTGCAAACTGAAACTTAAAACACAAAATGGCCGTTAGGTTCAACGTTGGCGATCCTACCTCCTGCGCCAAAGGTCTCGGGTTCGAATGTTTGTGTAATGAACGTTTCCAAATCATGGTCGTCTGTATACTTATTTATGTATTATTAAAAGTAAGTCAGTAAGTTTCCTTAAATTATTCTATTTATAATATTGTATGTATATATATATATATAACAATAGAAAATTTAACAGCTGAAAACCAATTACAGGTCCTCACCAATAAAAACAGTTTAAAATTATTCTTAAGCACTTAAATATGTAAATATATAAAGGTTAACATTTCAATACGTACACAGTAATACAGTTAGTGCAAGGTTCATGTCTACGAATGTATAATCTAAGACCACAGTGGTTTGTGTGTTTGTCTGTCCGCTCTTTTTCCCGCTCTTTTTCCATTGTATCAAATAACGTTACCATAGCAACGCGTTAGCAGCAAGTAGTTCGTCTACCGGACGCTAGATGGCGCTAACAAAAAAATATTTAATAATAGAACAAATTAAAGAATTTGGTCCACCCGTGCGAAGCCGGGACGCCAGTCGTAAGTAAACAAAACAGAGTAAGCCCAAAACCAACCTCACAGAAACTTACAATTGACAAATTACCAAACAATTGCATAATTTTACAAAAAAACTATAACGTTCTATAACTATGTCTATATGTTTATAACAGTCGATAACAAAAGATGTTTTCGCTATTTTAATCACTGATATGGTTCGCTTAAGTATTGTTTACACCCCATTCCAGCTACAATCAGCAAAGTGACTTCCGTTTACCACCCTCCTTTCAAGGAAAATGACATTGATTACAGCCGCCAAACACAAGTAAACAATATTGTTTTCGTCTCAGCACAATTTCATTCCATTAGAGGAATATCTCTACGAAGAAACAATTTATCAAAATACGCAAGTATTTATAACATGGCGCATTTCAGTGTACCTGTATCTATCTATCCTTAAAAGAAATGTAAAAAAACAATAATTAATTAAATTTATAATTTTAATTATATAATATAACATTGTTAGTAATAAATGTATTTATTATTAATTAAATAATTTATATAAAAACACAGCATTAAAATGGTTATTTACCATTCAAAACAACTATGCCGATATACTTAGATAAAAAATGTGTTTTAAGTCAAATAAACGACATAAAAAGATATTTTACACAGAGACATGACTATCATACAATTTCCTTATGTAAATAAATAAATTATACATTACTTAAACGTATTATTATCATACAAATAATGTATCTTAAATACTCCGAGGCAAGACGCGCTGTGTCCTGAAAAAATAATTAATTACTTAATTCGTCAACAGATGCAATTTTTTTACATGTATAACATTCATTGATAAGTTTTAAGTTCCAAAAATATAAAACCTTTTTGGTTAAATAAATAATAATTGTTATTATTTAAAAAAGATCGGAAAATCACACAAATTATTTAATACCAAAGTGTGAATGCAAAAAATGCTTCATAAGCCAGTCGTTGTATGTACGTATTAACTTATGTACAAATTTTAAAAAACCACTCACTTTCTCTACACAGGATATTATTATAAGTAGATTCAATTATATGATATATGTTCTTTTTACTAAATTTCTAGTTCAATTTTTAATTATGTAAATAATTTAAACTATGTTTTTGGAACGAAGTTCCTCATGGGGCGTTGTGGAGGGGAGCCGGAAAAAACGTCCGTAGCGTTAAACAAAAAGCGTAAGATTTTTATGTATAGTCTATGTGGGATGGCTGTACAGTGTCTAATGTATAGTCTACGTGATGACTGATATTATTATATACCAGGTGATGCAGATGCAGATGCATGCTACGCTACCACCATATTTTTTTTCTGTCGATGTTTTTCAGAAATGTAATTTTGACAAAATGTGTAATTGCGTCATTGTTGCACCAAATGAGCTTTATATACTAGCTGACCCAAATACGCGTCGCTGTGGCTCAGTTATTATAATTTGCATAATTTATTTTGTTATGAATTAAAATGAAAACTATCCTATGTCCTAAGTTGAAACAAATCCAGCAAAATGAATCAAAATCATCAAAATCGGTTGAATAGTTTCAGAGTTCATCGTGGTCAAACACTATGACAGGGAATTTTTATATATAGAGAAGATATATTTAACCATATTAAAACTGGTCGTCCTTTTTCGGTATGCGTTGTCATTTGTCTTATTAATCTAACGGACCCCATTATTAAGAATACCTTATGTCTCCACAAGATTAAAGATGAGCGTCATTATCAATCTTTGTTCCTTTCAGTATTTCATTCAGTTCAGTACAGATTGACCCGTCCACTCATCTTTGTCAGGTTGAGGGTTGAAAATCGATGAAAATAAGTATCTATATTGTCGTTTAGGGACATTTCATTCAATTTGGTAAATCATCATAAGTTATATATTATAACTAGTTTTTATCCGCTGCTTCGCTCGCAGCAAAGTAGAATCTATAATCTAAGATCACAAATTTGTTGTTTTTCTGTCCGCTCTTTTTCCATTGTATCAATTAACGTTACCACAGCAACGCGTTAACCGCAAGTAGTTCGTCTACCGGACGCTAGATGGCGCTAACGGAAAAATATTTAATAACAGAAAAAAATTAAAGAATTTTGTCCACCCGTGCGAAGCCGGGACGGGCCGCTAGTGTAATTAATGAGTAAAATTTTGTACATTTCATTTCCTATAGCATGTATAATTTACTTTATAAACAGACATATATAATTATTTTTATATAAATTAATTGTTTTCTTCTTAATGTTTTTATAAATTGATACCATTGATCTGGCTATAATATCTTTCTCCTTATGTTCTAAATTTGCTCACCCGTGAGGGTTAGATGTGGCGTTAATATTTATTATAAGTCATCATTACTGTACCCATATTCTATACAAATAAATATTTTGATTTGATTTGGTACTGATTTAATGTTATATTGCTATCCCTCGGGAAGGGTATCTTTTTTCTGGTTGAAAGGTAACCTATGTACTTTTCTGTATAATGTATATGCAAAAATCCATGATGATTGATTGAAAAGTTAAGGTATGAAAGTGTAAAAAACAAATTCAATTACGTATTTTCAATATTAGTTAGGGCTATAAGGTTTTTACCGATATAATACATAGACTATCATTTGTACAATCGGTCAACCCATTCTTGACTTATAGAACGACGTAAATTTTGTATTTTTGAAGAACAGGGAAATAAATTTTAAATACTTTTTCTTTTTTAAATTAGCATTACCTTAAAATATGACTACAATCATATACTTTTCTTATGTTCATATGGCTTCTAGCGAAAACTATAAGAAATACAATTATGTCGTTGTTTCTCAGAAATGTAATTTTGACAAAAAGTGTAATTGCGTCTCATTGTTGCACTAAATAAGCGATATGGATAGACAAACAGACAGACAGATCCTATAATTTGCGCAATCACATGTTATCCTACCTTATACCAAATTTCATCGAAACTGGTCTACCCGTTCTTGACTTATAAGAACACAGACAAAAAAATTTAAAATAATAGAATTACAGTGAGTCGTAATAAGAATATTTATCACCAAATTCGTCCAAAAAATGTAGAGACCGAGCCTACAGATTTATATACTTAGTCGTTAAGATTAAAATTTGTGTATAATCATGGATACAGTGAATTTAAAATCAAATTAATGTAAATACAAAATTAAAATACGACAAAAATACGACTTTTTGATCATTACATAAGTGGTTATACACTTTAATGGCCATACAATATACAGTAATCATACGTACTCAACAAACTTAAGCTTCTTATGAAGCTGCATTTCTTATTTTATTCTCTGTTCGTACATTTTCTTTTCTGTCGCTCTGCCGCTCTTTCTTTCTAATTTCTTTCGCTTATCTGTTTTGCTCCTAGGTGATAAGTATACCTACCTAGCTCTGACCCAAGTATGCAATGACGTTTATAATAATAAAAACTGTAATCTGAAAAACTTTATATAAAATTTTGAATCAGTCAACCAGAATTTTAATAAATAAGAAAAAAATATATACATTAATCTTAAATAAGGTTAAATATACTTTGACCTACCTGATTCTACCCTGAAGTCCCGGGTTCAAAGAATACAGTTATTTATGTATTCTGTACCTTATTTAGTCTCCATAGTACAAGCTTAGCTTAGTTTTGGACTAAATATTCGTTGTTAGTTGTACGGAATTTAATAAATAAATAAATAAATAATAAATAATAAACACACATTCACACCAATTAGCCCAGCCCAAAGTAAGCACTGTAAGGCTTGTGTTATGGATGCTAGGGTAACGGATAAACATACATATATAATACATAGATATGTTATATTCATATAAATATATATAAATATCCATGACTCAGGTACAAATGCTCGTATTCATCATACAAACATCTGCCCCTACCGGGATTCGAACCCGGACCGTCGGTGCGAAAGGCAGGATCGCTACCATTGCACCAAACGGTCGTCAAATAAGTTCTTTATATTGCGCAACTAAATTATGTTTACGGATCACAAGACAACAGCTTTCTTTGAAATGCAATAAATATTTTTCTAACACATTCACCTATCTTCCATACACCATCAAAGGTTAAATGCAGTTACTTATTTAAAATAATAAAAAACAACGGGTTGCACTCCAGTAATGCCGGCAGAAGTGAAAACATGAACATTAACGTTGTGCATTTTTGATATTTTGGAATGGTTAGGGAAGAATTTCGCACGAATTGCTTTAATTATCAGTATAAAAGTACTATCATTTATGTGGTAAAATACAATATTCATTTATTGCGCTATCGTACACAAACATGACAACAAACACACACGCTCACTAACGTAAGCGCCCTGCCCTCCATCTTACGAATTTTCGATCAGGTCACGTGTCCTGAAGCGAGTTTAACATTTTTTACCAATCCCAAAAAGTGCACAACGCCGCTTAAGAAGTTTTCACTTCAATAATATCCCTCACAATCACACAAAGGAGATTGCTCAGCTTCCATACATGTTTGGCCTAAAGACCAATAATCATATAAACTTATTTCCTAGATTCGAAAATATGTATAAATGACTGTAGAAACAAATATTATGGACGGACACCCCTGAGAACTTCTATAAACCATGTACACTAAATGATTTTGAGGTTATGTTTGCAAACCTCAAAAGGTACCTCACCTATCAAAATAATAAAAAACAAATAATTAAACTAGAGAAATCAAGAAAAGGTACCGAAATTACGTGGGTATTAGATTATATATAGAGCATGTAGATTAACAGATAGTTGCCTGTTTTTGAAATTAATGCACAAGAGTAACATTTAAAATCAGGTAAGTATGTCATGTGATTGCGACTTTCAGAAGCAATCTTGCTTATTTCATTTAGAAATTGTAATTAGATAGAGCATATTATTATATATAGTTATTTATTTATTTATTTATTGTGTAGAAGTGTCTAACAAAAAATGCATGTCAAGGAACTAGTACTTACCTATGAAATGATAAACAACTTCGATCAGTCTTTGGCTGTATGTTACTACGCCCATAGCCATTAAAAATGATTCATTCGTATGTTTTCCAAACCGGAAAAGTGAAAGTCCTTTTTAAAACGAATATATAATACAGAAGTGTCCGTTAAAATCTAATGACTGGATAATAAAGTATAAATTACGCCAAGAATTACCGTATAAGTCAATATTTTTTTTTCATTTGGGCCAATTTGAGCAATCTCCTTAGCCTAATCTAAAGTAAGAACTGTGGGGCTTGTGTTATGGATACAAGGGTAACGTATAGACATACATATAAAATATCATATATATGTAATATTAACAGAAATATATGTATATAAATATCTATGACTTAGGTACAAATGCTCGTATTCATCACACAAACATCTGCCCCTTCATCTGACTCGAACTCAGAATCGTTACCGTTGCATAAAACAGTCGCCATTATCTAGTTGAACATCAAAAATTAAAATTAACCACCATGCATATTCATAAAACGAATGCAAGTTCGCACAGCCCTCGGAAACCCTATTCATACACCCTCCCCCCTCAGCCCCGGTTAGCAACAGTCAAAATCAGCTGGAGCACATTGCGCAACGCAAAACATCCGTCCCGCTCACACACCACCCATCTCTATCCAACAACATGTTGTCATTCCACCCCACCCGGCCTTTGTTTGGAATAACTTTATTTTTACGCTTCCAATACTTTAAAAATAAATACAATATTAAAGGGATTACTTAATTAAAGATAATTAGTGATGTAACGATGTGTAATATGGCGTATTTTTCTAGTTATTTCGCTTTGCCGGTATTTCTTTAACTCCGCGCACAGCTGATTCGGGTCGATGAGACTTCGTCCCCCGCGCCCTTGAGGTTTCCCCACGTTACCCCCTGGCCTGTTCACTGATATGACAACTACACTTTATAATAAGCACATATAACTATGGGTGGGTAGGTATACCTAATTGAGTGTAGGGTCATTTATATTAAAATACGAAGTCGCTTTAAGAATCTTTTTATAAATCTGTTTAAGTTTTTGTTGCGGAATTGGTTATTATAAAAAGCGTTTTACTCATTAGATGACTTCTTAAGACATGGTGACACTGGTGCAGCGGCTGCGATCCTATCTTTCCCACCAAAGGTCCTGGGTTCGAGTCCCAGAAGGGGCAAATGTTTGAGTGATGTGATGAATACGAGCATTTGTACCTGAGTAATGGGAATTTATATATATTTCTATTATATGCATTATGTCCGTCACCCTAGTATCCAAAACAATGAATATAACCTAACTATGTATCATATATGTATGTCTATCCGTTACCCTAACGAATACTATTCATAACACACAAGCCTTACAGTGCTTACTCTGGGCTCGGCGGACTGTTCTTTGTCTAGTTTGTATATTTGTTTTAAAAGTAATCTCTTATATTTACACCAATAAGCTTAGCTTAAAGAAAGCACTATTAGGCTTGTGTTATATGCTTAGCAATATACAAGTAATCAAATGCTCGTTTTCATCAAACAAACAACCCCTTCTTCCAGGACTCAAACCCGGTACCGTTGGGATTAGGTGGTAAGGTCTCTCTAACTTAGCCACAGCGGTCGTCAAACCAAAAATAATATGTTTCATCTCCAAAAATAACTTTTGTTACTTTTGTCGTGTGGTTTACATACCTATTTTCATAATGATGCCGACTCTAAGTCCCGGGTTCGATTCTGATCGAGTCACTGTAGAAAACTAACTTTTCTATATTGGCTCCCGTCTGGGTGTTGTGATATCGTTGGTTCTTGTTTCTGATTTCCATTATACAAAGTGCTTTAACTTCTTAACTTGGGTTCGGCGTATATGATATTGTCGAATTTATTTATTTCCTAATTATTAATGTTAATATCATAATATAACTCAATTTTATATGTAGAACTAGTAAATGACTTTATTTCATAAACCAACATTACCTGTCTTTTGAATAATTTGTTAGACATTGATAGCTTTAATTCAAATTTCAGTTAAGGACATTCTATCTGCATGAAATTACTAATCTATTATCGTGGAACTAATAAATACTATGCACAACTAGTATTTATCAATGTCATGCCTGTTATAAATTGTAGTAATCGTAACTCATAACTGGAACATCGTTATGCCTCTGACATTTGCTATTTAAAATAATTAGAGTACAAAATTACTGGTTTAGACCAACGTATAGATCAAGCTTTATTTAATATTGTATATTCCGACTTTTCCGAGACAAGTAAAAATAAATATCCTTTAACGTAATGCAAAGGAGTTACTATACACCTAAAACGCCATCTATCCTTTTAATAAACAACTATAAGTAGGAAGTTTTCTAGAAGAATTTTAATGCTACAAGCATGCTAAATATTCAAAGCAGAGGCTTGATGGATTTTAATATCTCTTGATGTAAACAGATGGCGATACGTAATAATTTACACAATTACTCTATGTATGAGCTATTCCACGGCTAGATATTAATTAGTTTTGTTTTCTTAAGCAATCCTTTTTTAATTTCAAATCCAGTTACCTATGCCTATAACAAACACAAGCAGCTATAATGTTCTTAGGTATGCTGCCTTCTGTTCTGTGTGGAATATAAAATTAAAGAACATAAGACAGAGAAAAGATATCATTTCAACTTTGGCTTTGAAGCGATTTTAGTTGAACCCCCCGTTTAAGTTTTTCGACTGCGAATCGAAGGAATGTATCAAGTATAATATAAATATTGTGCTTGAAAATTTAAGCACTTTTTCCTACATAATATTATTTTTATTCTGTTATTATAGTATAAATCGATTATATACTTACACAAATAATATTATTGTCCATAATGTTAAGGATGTTTAAATTTTTAATAATGGCGTTACTACTTTTAAACCAGAAAAGGTGGGGTATAATTTTTTCGAAATGCTTTCAAATATCACACGAATCGCACATGTCAAAGACAATAAATTATACTGATCTAAGTATGTTCTAATTTAGTTTTTATAAGATTTGACCTTATAATTCGTCGATTGAATTCTATATGATGATTTAACAAAAGGAATTTCAAAAAACATATTTTCTATGATTAGATTACATTTCATCGCTTAACTTAATGATGTTTGAAATGCTTAGGCACTGTTTCATGTAGGTACTTGTGTGATACAATCGTATATTAATCAATGATATCAATAACGGATTATTCACCAAGGTAATACCTATCAGAAATCAATATTCCCTATATGTTTACTGAAATCCTATAAAAACTTTCGAAGTACAACAGACGTTTCAAGTAACGGAAACTTGTTTAAATATTTTTGTGTGTTTTGTAATTGAGAACGGATTACAGCCAGTAACATTGTTTGACATTTTGACCATAGACCAACGGTCAGTTTAGATAGTTGACAGCTGTTTGAAAAATAAAAGGTGACAAAAACCGAGCGCAAATTACCACTGAAATTATTTTTATCGTTTAATATTCAAAAGTACAAATATGTTTAGTAAGTTCCATTAGGAGTGAACGGTTTCGAATGAACTCTAAATAATGAGTGTATATTTTCTGTGTTCGACCTTATTAATTTGATAATAAAGATGTATACATTGAAGGGTATTTTTCCGGAACCCAGTAAGTAAAACCTTTGATAGAATTTTGCGAGTCTAATTTACTATTTCACTTTTTACTTCCTCGTCACACTATAATTTTTTTTATTATTTGATTTTCCAGAAAAGGAACATAAAAAGAATTTTATTAGAGAAAACATGAAACAGTTGAAATATATTCAAGGCAAATCCCCGAAAGAGCCAAAATTGTTGTTGAAAAACATTCCTCCATCTCGATTGACCAGCACAGTGACCACAAGCAACAATTTGGGGCAAGTGAAATCTTCACTGTCAAATAAAAGTGGTAAAGTGTCTCTTAACATTGGGAAGACTACTTCTTCATATTCTCGTAAGAAATATCCAGATGTCAAAATTAAAAAGGGTGATATGGCCGAATTTCTAAAAAGAAAACAGCAACGTCATATAGCTAAACCTGAAGATGATTCACCAGATGAGGATGCAAAATCGTCCGAATCTTCCGGTAGGGCACGAGACATTGGTTGTCAGACAGTGGAATCTAATCTGGCTCAGAAATTATCAGATAGTGCAAAATTAACAATGCTGTATCCCAAAAAAGAAGTGGTTGATGATGCTAAATTAAAAGCAAGTGGAGATTCAGAACTTCTTCAGTCACCGAAGACGCAACCTCGCACAGGTGAAGAAATTATTGAGTTTGAGAGGAATCGTAGTCGGCTCAATTCTATTCTAGAGAGGAAAGACAATAAAGACCCTTATTTGCCATCTGGTAAGTAAACATTGACAATATCATTGAGTCAAAACTGTATCTATTTCTTCTCTGTAATCGACTTTGTTTACATGCACAGGCTATCAAAAAGGCGTTGTACCTAAGTACTTACGTGAACGTAAAGAACATGGCCCTAAAGAAGCTGAGGGTGCAAGAGCCGATGATGACCAGACTCTTTGTCCACCAGGACATGTTACATTGCCAGACACTGAGAGAAAGGAGACATTACGTATGCTTAGAAATAGTAAGTCTCACATGTTCTTGTGTATATCTGAGATGATAATAAGTAAGGAATAAGTTAAATAAAGTGTGGCATTAATTGGCAAATGTTGAGGCAGGTTATTTGTGGACCCCACACAGTAGGATTTAAATTCTTATTACTCTGTGTTTTTGACATTTTTATGTCCCTTATTTTCTCCTTCTGTTCTTGTGTTTCAATAAATGTTTCTAATTCTTTGTTTCAAATGGTAGGTTGATGTTATCCATTTTTCCTATGATTTTCATTTATGAAGACTGTCTGTGCCTCATTGTTAGGGACTCTAAAATCCTAGCTAAATAATGGGATGTGATGCGAATGATGAATTATAAATTGTTGCTTTCAGGTTTTGCGGAATTAGTAAGCGAACTGAACAAAATGCCAGTAAAGACCGACACATTGAGAATGCGAAATAGAAAAATGGAGTTGGAGAAGCAACTTGCCAAGCTTGAAGAGGGCATCAAAGTGTTTTCAAGGCCTAAGGTTTTTGTCAAGATAGGGGAATAGACAATTAACTGTTTTAATAAACTATGTAGCTATGTATAGCCAATGAGCTACAGCAAAATTTTATGTATGCAACACTGACTAACGCAAGATGCAAATTCTCGTGATCTCCTTATGAGTAAGTTAATTTTCTTGTATGTTAGTTTAATTAATTAATATTGTATGTTATATACGGAATTGTTTTAAATAATATAGTGGTATATTTTGTATGGTATACAGTGTTTTTAACTATTTGGTGATTTAAATATACTGATTTTCAGTTCATTCAACTGTTCAATCAAATAAAACAACGGTATCATGTAACTTAGATATATTCCTAATAACTCTGAAGACTAGAGACTATTACATTAATGCTACATTGAACAACTTTGTTGGTTGGGAAAATTTGGAATCAAAAATTATTATTTTTAACTGAACTTAATAATCCATACATTTATAAAATCAACAATCCAAGTAAACAACAATAATTACACTAAAATTTTAAAACAACATTTTGATATTTTATATATCTAACTATATCACAAAACAGATGGGATATAATACTACTAATTCATTTAAAAACAAGTTTCCATTTTAAAATTACTGAGAAATAAATAACCTAGAATAAATATGTTATTTCCCAGTAATGTCTAGCGTTATCCATATGACAATGAAAATAGTACATATTAACAGTAATTCATATTGTTAATAGTGTATATTGAAATTTGTATAAGTTTTAAGGTACCTATATAGGTATATATAGTCTAAACTATCAATCGATCTCGCCATTTTGACCAATCAAGATGGCGGCATGGCTTTACGTCTAAATATACGATATAACTGACCATTTTGAGTTTCTGAATTATCTTACGTTAACGGAATAGTACTCAGATTTGTTTTTAAATTCGATTATCTAATTTCTTGTGCTTACACGCTTCCGAGTGTATGTTTTCAAATATCATACAATTTAGTGCTGAGCTGTCATTACTGTTATTTACCAAACTACTCTACAAATATCATTGTTATTATTAGAAAATGTAAAAATAATAATAAAAAATATTATTTCAATAGAATAAATTTAACTGGAGCTTCTGCACAATCAAGAGGGATTTAAAGCATATTTGATACTAGTTTTAAACGATTGCGTATTATTCCATAGATGTGTATTTTGAAGGCACAAATGAGGTACAAAATAGCACTAATAAAATGTTTATTAATTTAGATTTAAAGCCATGACTCGCCATCTTGATGTGTCAAAATAGCGGGATCAGTATTATCGTTAGATCAGGTCCTAAATTATAATACTAAGTTCCAAATGGTACTATATACTTAGCGAAAACGCTGGTGTACTCTGTTTAAAACCGGAACTGAACCCGCCATACCAGCGTTTACCCAGGATTGGATTTATCAAAGAGTAAAAGTTGATCTATATTTATTATTCGACGATTTTCTGCAGTGTGCATAATCGATTTTGACACAATCGAACCAAAAATCTCAAATTTGTTACTGTGTTATATGTTCATATTACAAGCACTAAACGTCTTAACTTTACGCAAATAATTTCTTTCAATTTAGATAATCGAATTTTACTAATTTTGAGGCTACAGCACGTGTTACACATTTTATGTGAAGATACCAAGTAATAATAGAAGTCAGCGAATACCTGAAGCTCTCTCTCAGATCCTACAGAAACAGTTGTTTTGACTGATGACATCCAACGATCTGGTTGGATGTACTTAAAATGTTCAGAATACACATGAGAGTATTAGTTGCTGATGAGATATATTGGGTGTCAACTTCAATTGCATTGCCTCCGTGCGACAGTACTTTACTACTTGAACAACATTGAAAGGTCCAGAAGGACCTAGTGCCTGTTGAAATTCACTGACATGTCGGTTCGATTGAGCCAATATCTTTGTTTGAAAAAACAAAAAAAACTAGCAAGCCTTAAGTCTTCCTCTAGAAGAACAGAATTTTACTAATGCGATTTAGGTCGGAAAGTAGGACTTCCTACAGACCTATTTATGCTAAAAAGTATGACGTCATCGGACAAAAACTATAGGATATGATACTTTTATTTCCCTAATTCTCTATGTAACAAGAATAGGATGATCATGACAATTTTTCTGCCATACCAATGATTATACAACCTAAGAAGGTCTTGGTTTTAGGAAAATTCCATTTTGTATTACGGCAGTAGGCTAAGGAAAGTATGTAGTTTCATAGTATAAATTTGGTTAAAATTTTGTTTTGTTCGATAACTTCACTTTCCATAGAACCTATTATGATTCTTATGGTGGTTTACGCATTAACTGCTTTGCTGCATAACACCAAAAAAATATAAGTTCATAATGTTTACTTTTGGTACAAATTGCACTCTTGCAATTAGTCCATATGCTTAGTATGGCCATATGGACATTTTGCCTTTTAGAGCAATTATACATAAAAAATCAACATATTGGGATAACAAAGTGCCTATATTTGAATATATGTTTAGAGAAAGAAATATAATTTGGGGCGATTGGGAGAACACTGCATGAAGTTTTATAGCTTGTAAATATTTTCATCTATTCATAATACCTGTACATACACACAATCTTGAGCTTGATATCACAGAATCAATTTTGAACATAATATTAGCAATCTTTATTACTTCTTACACTTTGAGCCTATTGCACATTTAAATAAAATCACTCTTACCGGATGAATGCGTTCAATATTGTTTTTATATTTAGACGTAGTTACATGATAACATTTCAATCCAGTCAACCAAAATGAAAGAACTGAAACTTTAATAATGTAAATGTATAAAAAAAAGACGTCGCTTTATCTCAATTTCTCTTGACTTGTAGATTGGAACGTTTTGGCTTAACTATGTACAGGGTGATCGAGTCACCGCCTCAGTCATCAGTCATTTGCGTCATTAATATGGTAAAAGAGGTGTAATTTAAATTACTGATCTTTGGAAAAAAATATTATCCTAATGTGTTCAGTTATAAAGAAAAACCTTATTTGACCTTATATATTTATGTTAATAGTTGTTCCATCAGTATTTCTTCCGACAGTCTTTTTGTCTATACCAATTTTTATTACCAGCTTGTATTGGCAATTTTGACTTATAATGTAACATTCATCAGCCCAAATTATATTTTCTTAATTCTCAAACAAACTAAAGTCTTCTGACATGTTGAAAGAGATGATTGTTAAAAATTATCGGTCCTTTCCTATAGAAGACTTCATCAGTATTGTGCCATTGATAGAAGGAGAAGTCAGGAAAGAAGAATTTTATTTCCCGCTCTGCAGATGCTAAGGAATCTGAAAGTTTAATGAACAGAAAGTTAGTAAACATACAACAACATGCAAACAATTATATCAACAGCAATGTATTAATAACTTCTAACTGAAAATATTAAAATTAGTAATTAAGTGTTAAAATGCGTATACTGTTTATTAATCAACTGTGAGATATCCAAGGCTCTGATAGCAAGAGGTGGTGGGTTTGAGTCCTGCCTCATTCCTGAGCCACCTAAGGGAGCATAGTAAACCTAAGATATATATATAAGTAGGATATGTTGATTATACTTTACAACCAAATATAATAAGAAATTAATCTAATAGCACAGAGCTACAAAAACAATAAACAGATTTGGACATTTTAACTGTAACTGTAAAATTTGTATGCAATAAACAGAAGAGTCTGGTGCAACTGTTGCGATACTCTCTTTTGCACCAACTGTCCTGAATTTGATTTCTGGAAGTGGGAGATGTTTGTGTGATATGAATACGAGCATTAGTACCTAAAATACATATTTCTATAAATATAACATGTATGTATTATAAATGTATGACTATGCATTACCCTAGTATCTAAAACACAAACGTTATAGTGCTTACTTTGGATTAGGTGAATTGGTGTGATTGTAACAAATATTATTAATTATTATTATAGCTTTTAACAGGCAATAAAAAATAACACTGCTAAACTTGGTTCTTACCAAAACTGATATTCAATAGTCGAATTAAATCATATTAAAGCAAATAGCTACAAACTAGGTATAGAATTTTACCAGAACCATGTGCCACATTTCTTGTGTCTGAGATTCCAAACATGCCTCGCAAACTATATGGCTCTTGAAACTGTCCTTTGTATACACTTGTCGGTCCCAACAGACACCGCCACAGTTCAATGGCATTTACGTGTCCCATTACATGAAGATCTATGCAGCCACTGAAATGTGATACTACTACTTTATGATTGCATATTATATAATGGGGCAATAAACCAATTCAAAATTAATACAACAACGATAGTTTAAAAGATTTTAATAGTACTTGTCGGAATACCGAACTGTTTATAGCTAGAAGAGTGGATAAAAGGGAGAATTTCCTGGGTTTGAAATTAACAAATTACCTGGCCATAAAAGTGACTAAGCGGTTGTAGAAAAACTTTCCCACATGTTCTTTATAAAATTTACTAGCAGTCTCGGCATCTAAAGAAATTCTTTTGGTTCTAATCACTATAAACTTGTTTTTTATAACCTGTCTTATGTATGAAAGTGCTATTGGATTCTTGACAGCATGAGGTTTTATGATTGCTAAGGTCAATTGTAACTTCTGCATAGCTGAAAAGGGTTCATAATAAGAAATTATTAAATTAAAACGGCATTTTTATAAATAACTATCTGTCTGACATTATGCCTGAAGTGATTCTTTGTGAAAAAGTTTTTCCCACAAGGGAAGGCAAAAGATACAAAGCCCATACAGCCTGGTATTTTATGATAAAGATCAATGAATGATAAATAATGAAATAAACCCTTTTTCTAAATTTCACTATAGATATGGGGTTTTACTGAAACCATCTCGAGGACTTCTTTAGAGAGTAATAAGATACCTTCTGTTGTTTCGTTTCACTTGCCTCCACTCCTGTGCGGTGCATGCGTGTCACAAACACTTGGTGGTTAATATAATAACCAATCATCATTAAACACTAACACTCGTCACACACATGGGTGAAACAGTTTTAGGCTATCCAGGTCAGCAAATCTGGCAGCACTTATGAGCACGTTAGTGCTATTGACTTCACCGCATGAGTAAAGTGGGATCCATAAAGTATATGTCGGCTCCTCGTCAGGGTTCATCTTCAAAACTCAGTTTTGTATAAAAAAGGATTTATTCAAGATCACAAGCTTACACTTTGAAACACCAAAAAAATAATGTCCCAAATGGCACTTTTACAATCTATTTATAGAACAAAAGTCAAGTACAATTCTTATAAACTCTTGAAAATAAATATCATTACAATAAATCAACTTATTATTTAAGATGCAAAGAAATTCAATTTAAATGAGTTCTACATTATTAGATCACATTTACAATCCATATTTTATATTTTTATAACTAAAACCCATGAACGGAAACTAGTAAAAAGCGCCAAAAGCGTTAATATTGAATGTGACTCAATAAAATGCAACAATTAAACTAAACGTAATTAAATATTTACACATTATTTGTAAGATCATTTTGAGACTGAACAAAGTGATTATTAACATTCTTTTATTTTATTAGGACTCTGCAATATTGATTACTTTCAAATTAAAGTAGAAAAGATAAATCTGTATAATAGATATGTTAATTTTAGCTTATAATTAGTTTATTAATTAATTACATTTTATAGTAATGAAAATTCATAATATAAATAATGTTATTTATTAATAACATTAAAATAAACATTGTAGTTAGTAGTTAAATCAACCACTACAAGATGGCGCTGTCAGTGAAGAATAGAGCTTTGAATAAAATATTATGCTTATTTTACGATGAGTAATTAAGTTAGCCTATATTTAAAGGGGATTTCACATTGATGATCTGATTTAACAAATAAAAATCAAATTAAAAGACTGCGCCCATATATACTATGTACTACTACGAATGAGCCGGGCACACGAGGAGATTTATCGACTCTCACCGCAACTTTACTAAGATCTAAAACTTTTCTTTTCATAATTTATTATTCATTCATCATCCATCAGTTATTAATCAGTTCTTATCATCCTCCAAATATAAAAAAAAATTTTGCTTCTGTAAAAACAAGCAAGGTTCACCGCCCCCCCGTGTAGAGTAGTTGGTGAAAGTGCAAAGTGGGACACTGCCTTGGTGTCTGCGGTTTTCAATTACTTGTTCGGTGGAACTTGCTTTTTTCTTCTTCCGCAAAGTGAATCTTGATTCTATCGAATACTTAAACCATCAAAATCATAAAAGAAATTATTGATGTCTTGGTGGTATAGGTTTTATACATTTTACCTTACCCTTCAATAAAAAAAAAAAAAACATTTTTTTTTTTTTTTTTTGCCTGTAAAGTCGGTTTTACGGGCGAAGATTTTACGTGACAACGTCTTTTTCTCGGTAGAATATTTATTGATATGAATATAATTAAATTGCACAATGCGCGCGGCAGACCGATCATAGTTGAGTGGGAGAGAGACGCAAGGCATTCGGCGGGCCTCTCTCTCGTTCGGTGACTCATCGTAACGTTACCGAGCGTTACACTTTTTCATAAGTGACTCCCAGCCGCAACCTAATTTAAGACGTTGTCACGTCAAAACATTGATATTATTATTGTCAATTTGTCACAGTCAGAACTTTTGGAAGAAGCAGGCAGCGTCACTAAGGTGGTTTTATTTTCTTGTTAAAATTTATGTTGTGGTGGATATTAGTGCGAAATAATTGTGGATAATTAAGTGTTTGTGAACATGCAAGTGAAACAAAGTAGTGGAAGTTTTCTTTTCTACTCCCTCAAGAAGTCCACGGTGAGGTTTCAGTAAAACTCTACACCTTTACTAGGAAAAGAGATATTTCACTGTTCATTCTTTAATCATCTATCAATCAAGGATAAGTTCTCATCATCATTCTTCATTACTTGATTATTATAAAAACAAATTACTGAAGAGCTGGCAGTATGGCTTAGACCTTCGCCTGTTCCGAAATGGACGAATATATACTACTTAGCGATGTGCCGAGTACGGCTTGACTCGAGTCAGACTCGATTCCTGCTTTGGACTCGCCTATTCGAATACCAATTTATTTTGATTCGAGTACGCCGGACTCGAGTCAGGAAGAATCGATTTTGTACTCGCTGTCTCGAAACTATTATGCTAGTCCAACTGACTCGAGTCTAGTATTCGAGTTAGCTTGACTCGCTCGTACTCGATCTCTGTTTACTTAAGAAATGAAGTGACACCTTAAATAATAGTACATACAAGTTTAGACCTGTTACTTTTTGTTTTGATTTCTTTGTTTTATGTCAGTAAGCTGTTAGGCTCATTTTAAATTGTAGTGGAATCGAAGCGAATTTTTAAAAAAAATCACAGTATATTTGAAGCGCGTTCGTGGTTAAATGAAATAACGTCTGGATTAACACTTCTATTTTATTGAATTTTAGTGTGTGTATAGAAATATAAAAAGAAGAAGAACAGTTTTAACACACATAGGTAAGTCGCGTAAACCTCAAAATAACTAATCTATCACCGAAACAACAAGCATACGTTGTGCACTCTCTACTCAAAATTCTTTTTGCGTCAAAAATATGGACAACTGTGAGGCACGGGCGCGCGGGCCGCGGTCAAACCGGGGCCTTAAACCGAAGCTTCAACGGTTGCGGCTCGGCGCAGGCACACGAAAATGAATCTTAAGTCCAAGTAGGAGCGTCCACTTTACATACAAACTTATTAGGTAAATAAATTAATTAAGTACTAGTAACAATTTAAAATAATTTGTACTTAAATCGGTAACGGAGTCGAGTTCTGGACTCGAATTTCCAGACATGGGAATTTCTAGACTCGAGTCAACATTCGAATACCAAACATAGAACTCGAGTGCTGGGCTCGAATTGCGAAATCGAGTTATGATTCGAATACCGTACAAACTGACTCGAGTCGACTCGATCCAAAAAAACTTCGACTCGGCACATCACTACTATTACTACTACTGTACATAGTAGAGCTGTAAAAGTAACGAAATAAAGTGTACCCGTATATATTCGTTACTATGACAATTAGTACTCGTTACTATCGTATCGTTACTTCAGTTACCTTATAACATGCTATGTTATGTATATTAGAAAACGTACTGTGTACGCGTAAAGTATGACGTCGCGACGTCGCAACATTCGTGATTTATAGAAAACATGCTTATACATTACATACCAAGCTGCATCAGATATTTTTTTCACTTTTGTGTATTTTGAACCAGACTTTTGGTAATTAACAGCTTTTGTTAACCAAGAAACAATTAAATCTTATTAGAGCTCATTTAGACACATCTCTTTTAAGATAAGAACAAAAAAACCGTGAAAATACGCAATAATAAAAAAAACATATTTCTAATTTGTAAAAAGTACTTTCCTACCTTGTTTCTGTTACAATCTCAAACTTTGTATACACACACAATACCTTTAATAAAAAGTAAAAAACTTGGACTACGAATTTCCAAATTATACTTTATTTAATAAACAAACGTTTCTTTGTAACGTACGTTTATAAATTCACTGAATAAGCGCAGGCATACGTAAAACATACGATCAGCAAAGTATAATTATACGCATCAACGGTACTTGTGTAAACTGAAATAGTGTAGGTACTCATAATACGAAACATGCGAGTAACGAAATGCATTCGTGTGTAACGTTTCGTTACTAGATGGCGCACCCGTCACTTAGTAACGAATACATACGGTTTGTTACAGCTCTAGTAGATAGTGACATTGTCAAAATCAGCTGTAACGATTTTCTAAGTAAACATTTTCATTGATATCTCAATGTTATGAATTTATAACATGGTGGTTTGTAAGTTTTTTCAACAAGGCAACTGCCGCTACGGACAAAACTGCAGATTCGAACACGTTTACGCATCTAAGTTCTCATACCATGGTAACTATTTAATTAAATTATCAAGTATTGGATTTATAAGAATAAAAAACGCGACCTGAGTGTATTACTATGCAAATTTTTATTTACTTCAGCACCTCAAAATGGTACCAGTAGCATCTCCAGTGTGTGTACGGATGAGCAGCTACTTAATCAAGTCCAATCGGACATACAGGCTGCTTTGAAGGGTGGTCAATGGGTCCTTTCTTGTTACTCTCCATTTAAAGAAAAACCCAATTTTCCTGGTCTGTCGGATTTGTCCATGGAAGAGGCTAGACTATTCATTTATGAAGCTAAAGCAAACAATAATTTAGACCAAGCCGTAAGTACTACATGCCACTATCCATGTTTCACCAGTTTCGAAACTAAAAAAATACATAAAATCGCGCCCTTATATCTGCAGGGGTAGGCAGAGATCACATATTTCCACCTTCCATGATCCGGACACATCGCTTACTTCTTGAATTCTCATCAGACCTTCCATTCATGGCTATTTGGTGTCTGAAAGTTCGCCTTGGTCTGCCTTTACCGACATGCCCATGCACATTTGCCTTATAAACTTGTTTTGACAATCTCCTTTTGTCCAAACCATCTAATCATCCATTTTTCTATCTTTGTCACTATATCTTCTTCCACACCACACCACACCACTCTCTTATCACATCATATTTATATGATATACAGGGTTACCGGAAAAGTCGTGCTAGATCCGTTAAGGGTGTGGAGGGCCCATCATTTCTGACTTATTTTACTATGAAACACCCTACCCTAAACTGAACCCTTTTAGAGATATTCGACTTTTAATTTTTTTATTGAAAATTGCCGATTTTTAGGCTACTAAATCTAATTTTGTTTATTTCGTATGTCTCATTATTATTATTATTGCATTTCTACATGTGTGATAAGATGTTTTAGGACGTCAATCATTAAAATATTGCATAAGTTAATTGAATAGGCCATAGTAGACAAGTGAAAGTTAAGAAATTAAAAATAATATAAGAAAGCTTATTTTTCTCGAAGCGATATCTAAAAAAAATATTATGGCAATTGTTCGGCAGATGTGTTTTAAAATATCTACATTTCATCAGCTATCTAACGAGGTATAACAATCTAGAGTTTTATTTAAATGAATTAAAAAAACTTAGTTTCATAGGCGACAGGGGAGAAGAAAATTAATACTTAGCCCTAAAAAGTAAAAATAAACAATATGTAAGTAGAAATGTCATTTATTAAATCACAACTTTTTCTTACTCTACAGTTCATGTTCAACATGGCCGCCTCTGTTTCTAATACATTGTCGCATCCTTCTACGGAGACCAGTCTTCACTACTCCAGTGGTCAATGTTGTCCTCATTTGATTTGCTGCATCCACAATCCTTTCTCTTAATTCTTCCACAGACGAAACTGGATTTGGCTCGCTGTAGACAAGATCTTTCATGCGCCCCCACACATGAAAATCCATGGGGGTTAGGTCTGGACTTCTTGTTGGCCATGGCAACGGCCCACCTCGTCCTATCCATTTGTTTGGATAATTTGTGTCCAGCCAGTCTCTGACACTTCTCCTGAAATGGGCAGGGCAGCCATCGTGTTGGAACCACATGTCCCTGTTCAAGTTGAGTGGCAGATCATCCAGCAAATCACTCAAGTCTCCTCTCAAGAAGTTTTCGTAGCTTTCCCCATTTAGATTCTCGGGGAGAAAGTAAGATCCAATCAAATGATTGGAGATAATGCCCATCCACACATTCACGCTGAATCTTCGTTGGGATCCCTTCACTCTTTTCTTATTGGGATTCCTTAGTTCTTTTGGGGCCCAATAATGGGCGTTGTGAAAGTTAGCTATGCCATCTTTGTCAAATTTGGATTCATTTGTCCACAAGATATTTCTTAGAAAATCTGGGTCTTCTACGTCAGCATTTAGCATAAATCTGCAGAAGTCCAACCTTCTCGCGGGGTCTTCTTCTTCAATAGTGTGTACCGGCGTTTAATGGTACGGGTATAGGCCAGCAGTATGCACTGTAAACCACACTCTCCATCGCGAAAGTCCTAGATCACGGGCAACAATATTAGTGGAAGTAGTCGGATCCGCTCGAAAGCGTTGCACTATCTCATTGTCCTGTTCTTCGTTTTCATCAATTCGTGGTCTTCCCATGTCTGTATTTCGTCTCAAAACAGAGCCCGTTTCTCGAAGTCTTCGATAAACTCTATCAAAAACGGCCACATCCGGCACTCGACGACCGGGGTAGCGAGTTATGTATTCATTGCGAGCTTGCGCAGACACACAATCGCAGTATCCATAACAAATAAGCATATCAGCATATTCCTCAGGTGTGTAGTCCGGTTAACAAGCACACTAGTCACAAATCAGAAGAAATCGTCCAGAATCACAGCCAAGTCGAGAAAAAGAGCAAACCGATATCACATCTACTATGTACGAAGCACAAAAGCAGACTGACAACCAAAACAATATCCCGTGTTGTATTACCAGCCCTAACCGGTCTCTACATATTTTTTCTTTCATTCGCACCGACATAAAACGTCACTTGTCTCGCTCGCACGGTGCGTCTTAACTTGAAGGACAATAGGCGCGGTACCTATTAGAACTGCTACCTGGAGAGTTTTAACTACTTTTTTCCACGAAATGTAATACAAATCCTAGATTGTTATACCTCGTTAGATAGCTGATAAAACGTAGATATTTTAAAACACATCTGCTAACAATTGCCATAATATTTTTTTAGATATCGCTTAGAGAAAAATAAGCTTTCTTATATTATTTTTAATTTCTTAACTTTCACTTGTCTACTATGGCCTATTCAATTAACTTATGCAATATTTTAATGATTGACGTCCTAAAACATCTTATCACACATGTAGAAATGCAATAATAATAATAATGAGACATACGAAATAAACAAAATTAGATTTAGTAGCCTAAAAATCGGCAATTTTCAATAAAAAAATTAAAAGTCGAATATCTCGAAAAGGGTTAAGTTTAGGGTAGGGTGTTTCATAGTAAAATAAATCAGAAATGATGGGCCCTCCACGCCCTTAACGGATCTAGCACGACTTTTCCGGTAACCCTGTATATTAATTGTTTACACCTTTTGTGATGATAAGCTCCCAAGAAATAAAAAAGATGTTGAACCGAGCAAAAATATAATTGTGGTATTAGCTACAATGAGTGTTGAGCGGTAACAGATTTGAAGTTAAAATTAACAATGTAGGTAAGCTAATAATAGGAAACACTTGTAACGGTTAACTGAGTGTTGTTGCAGTTAAATATTAATTTAATTTAAAGCGCTCTCTTAACATAATTAAAATTAAATTCCACTGCAAATTTAGCACAGCTTGATTAATAAATTTCAGGTGGTGTTCATGAATAACTTGTTTGAGGAAAGTAAACACAAATATGAAAAGTTACTGCAACCAGATGCAGCCATCACAAGGGTGTTGAAAAGTTTATACAAAGGAGAAGTTATTGCCTCACCCTTTATGAATAATGCCCAAGGTTCTTTCGGCAATAGTTCCTCTGCTACTTCAATATTCCGAAGTGCTGCCCAGGGTAGTTCTACATTCGGTCAAACAAATACCAACACATCTATATTTGGGCAAAACAATCCGTCAAATTCAATTTTTGAACAGAACGTAAATGTACCATCAGTGTTCGAACAGAAACCCAGTTTTGGAACAGAAAATGCGAAATCAATATTCGCTCAAGCATCGCATAACATTTTCGGGCAAAATCAAACGAGTAGCGTTTTTGGGCAAAACCAAACGAGTAGCGTTTTTGGGCAAAATCAAAGTAGCGTTTTTGGGCAAAAACCAACGAGTAGCGTTTTTGGGCAAAATCAAACGAGTAATGTTTTTGGCCCAAGTCAACCAAGTAATATTTTCAACAAAGGCGAAACAACAGCCAAATCTATTTTTGCTCAAGCTAATCAAAATGTGACTAATTCAAATACACAAAACGATCCTGCAAATATATTTGCAAGTGCATCTCAATCAGTTTTTGCCCCATCTCCATTAAGTCAGCATCAAGGAAATACTGCATTCTCTAATCACCAGCAAACCAATTCTCCCTTCTCCAGTGCAGCACCAAGCGTATTTCAAATGAACCAACACACCGAAGACAACATTTCAATCTACAGTGACATAAAAGATTTATCACCAAGTGACATTGAATGTTTTAGTGCCGATGAATTCAAATTGGGCTTTATACCCGAAATACCGCCACCGCATTCACTTTGTTTTTAGTTAAATTTTAGGAAATATTTTTAAAATAAATTAAATAAGTGCTAGAAGTATAATGTGGTATTTTGTATGTTATTTCTTATTGCCTTACATAATACAGCAGGACTTAATAATAGAATTATAAGATAAAAACTAGTCATCTATATGCTCTTGTTATTTATGTTAGCTTTAATTTTTAAAGATTTTTTTCATAACAACGTCGTTTATGTATTAACACATAAACCACCAAAGTAGATGGATGTAATGGTACAAGGATGCTGCTTGCTTCTAATATACATTTTTGTTGAGGTTAGACTTATGAAAAGGGAGCTCATATACTGGGCTTATTGTTTACAATAATTTTATAAATCTTTAAAAAAATATCTGTCACCATTTCGACTTCGAACTCTTAAACCCACAATCTTTTTAACTTTCTAGGTTAACTTTGGTTCATCCCAGACCCACTGTACCTTTGGTCATGCTCCTGATGGTGGGTTAAAATGGGGTTCGATAGATAAATGTTCAATTAATTATTCGTTATAACAGACAAATAATAAAAATTTAGCAAATGAGCCACAACAAAAGAAGACCAAACAGTAAATGTTATTATTCCTCATTGGACTACTTATGTCACATTTCTCGAATGACCAACTTATGTCACATTTCCTGACTGACCAACTTATGTCACATTGCTTGTCTGACCAACTTATGTCACATTTCCTGACTGGCCAACTTATGTCACATTTCCTGACTGACCAACTTATGTCACATTTCTTGACTGATCAACTTATGTCACATTTCCTGACTGGCCTACTCAGTCACATTTTCTGATTGGTCTACTTTTGCTGTCCAATTTTAGAAAGTATATATATTCATCACCGTTGAATAAAAACTCAGATGTGTATGTAAAACTGTTTAATATATTTAATGTGGAGTGTGAAAGGTCAGTGTTCGATCTCGCCGAGGTAGATCTGCTTGTCGCTGGAGGCTGAGAGCAGGATGGGCTCGCGCCGGTGGAAGTCGGCGGCGTTGACGGACCCGTTGTGGCCCGGCAGCTTGTACAGCACGCGGCGGGACGTCGTGTCCCACACGTATACGAACCGGTCAGCCGATCCGGCCGCCACCTGCCCAAGCGATCATACTATTATTTATTTATTAATGCAGAGGCGTCTTTACCTATGGTGCAGGGTGTATCCTAGGTGGCACCGAGCACTTTCATTATCTTCAATGTCAATAAATGGAAATCTTACAAAAATTGACTCTCCATACAAAAATGACCGATCAGCTCATCGCGTGAGACTGGAAAGTAGTTTTGTTAACAATTTCAATATTTTGACATTAATTTTTTTAACAATATTTTTTGTAATTGTTCATTGCTTAGAACAACTCACTTTAAAATGTTCCACTGCATCCGATCGACGATATATAATAATAAGTTATGTTGGTTAACCTTGGATCCATCCGGAGACCAGGCGCAGCGCAGTAAGTTCTTCTCGAAGTTGTGGGTGTGGCCCGACATGAGTTTGACGCATCGCTCGGCAGGCGCGAATGGTCGCACGTCCCATATGCGCACCGTATTGTCCATCGCGTTAGATAACAGGTACGATCCGTCGTACGACAGGGCCATACCTGCATACGTCATAGTACACAATAACAAATTTCGGAATTGTCACAACAATTGGTCACTTGACAGTTGTGACGAAAAAAATTTAAAATATGTTTGATATAAATTACGACTGTAAAAAGCAACTACGCCTCCTAGCCCCCAGGTGGGATTCTAATCCACGACGTTTCGCTATACGGGCGAGTGCCATGACCACTGAGCTACAGAGATGCTGGCAAACGCATCTGACTTTGATAAGAACAAGGCATAATTTACCAACTTACTAACCTAGGTATAGCTATGCGACATATGCTAAAACATGATTAAGTAAACAGATATACATCATCTGTGAAAATTACAAATAACTATCACGGTGCATACTCCGCGGTCGGACGGACAGCGGAGTCTTAGAAATAGGGTCCCGTTTTACATTTTGGAGTACGGAACCCTAAAAAGCGGCAAGTAGGTTTGTATCGATACTCGAGTCAAGGCTCGAGTCGAGTCAAAGTTCTACCTAGTACTTCAGTCTAGCCCTTGATTCGGCACAAAAGCGATGATAACGCGCACTTGTGTTACGACACATTAGACATGCAAGAAATTCAATTTAATTCTTTATTGCACTTCATAACGTTACTTAAAGATATTACACTAGTAGTGCAGTCATTGAAGCATTATTGCTCCGAATTTTTTTACTGTGAACCGAATTGCATACAATTTTGGAATTAGGTTCATCTTACCCTTAACTTCAAAAGTGAAAATGATTTGAACTCCGCAACCACCCTGGGGGTGGTTGCCACCCCTTCTCGGGGGTGAATTTTTTTTTTGCAAAATAACCTCGGATATCGATAGAAGGCTTAATTTGAAGCGAAAAATCATCTATAAAGTTTTTCAAAAAATCCAATAGTTTTCGAGTTATTGGCGATTGAAAATTCGCAATTTTTTCACGTTTTTCATCGGTTTTTTGCAAATATCTCCAAAAATATACGTTTTATCGAAAATTTTATAAGAAACAAAATTGTAGCAGGTAAAACAATGAACAATTTGGCTTTTTATAAAGTATTCTAAATGCAATATTAAGCTAGATATTAAAGATCAAAGCCGTTTTTTATTTTGTCTGAAATTTAATCGATGTGGTCAATGCCATCTAGCGGCGAGCAGATGCATTTTATGCATTCTAGTACAAAAGGGTTTTGTAGTGCTTGAAATAAGCTTGAAATGAGCACTATTAAAAGTCTCCTGCACGTAAAATAAGTGAGCTGTATTGCAAATAAGGGGAGCATCTAATGTTTTTTCTTTTAAATCAATGGGTTACATAAGTGCCATTTCCACCAAAATTAAAATTAATCGTATTCCGCCTAGAATTAACTTTATTATAAAGAGTTTGATAGATAGTATCAGTTTGGCTGCATCAGGACACATATTTTTCAAAAAATAACACGATTAAAAAAAAACAAAATTTAAAATTAAAAAAAAACACACTTTTATTTCATAATATCTCAAAAATGACGACAGTTACGTATTAAAGTGTACCGATTTAAAATTTAGGTATTTTTCTGACAAACAATTTGGTTTTTTTGTTTTTTCTGTCGAATATAAATTGACGGAGATATGATTGTTTAAAGAGCGCGTGGCAGCGCAATCACAGCCTCTCTTAAGCCCTTTAACCCTTCACCGTTTTAGAAAAAGGTTTTTTACTATATATTGCAATGAAGGATGTTGTAACTCTCTTAATTACCTTTACAATGGTTTTTTATAAATTGTGATAGCATGAAAATTGAAGGAGTTATGGTCCAAAAACTTATCATATTTTTTTCTACTTAGTAACTGAAATTTTCGGAGTGTGAATATTTAGAGCAATGTGAAAGTACGCAGTATAGTAGAGACCCACAACTATTGTAATATGTATATATATACATAATATGGCTCATATACTTTGGAAACGTAGGCATGAATACATACCAACGTTCTTATATGTATATATAACACATTCGAGTGAAGGGGCCAACGAAAAAGCCATGTGATCAGCTGTGCGTGCACCGTTTATTCGTTATAATGTGACCAGTATATTTCCGTCTGCAAAGGAATGAGCACATTACTCTAAATTAAATTATTTTTAAATATGTAATCATATATATTTACTGTTTTAATTTAGGGGTAGTTTTAAGGGTAGAAAAGCTTAAGAATATGATAATCATTTTCGAGAGTGTGGAATAATATTTAAATCCTTTTCATTTCAGCAAAAAAAAAATTTTAACAATTTTTTATCAAGGGGTAGTTTTCAAGGGTTGAAAGGGGGTTAAAAATTTGATAATTATCATAGAGAATATAAAATATTACTTTCTCTATACTTACATCTTTTTATGTCATACCAAAGTATTTTTTTGTGATTTTTTCAATTAAGGGGTTGTTTGCAAGGGTTGTAAGATTTTCAAGGGGTTGAAAATGATTTTAATATGAGGTAATTCTGTTAGAAAATACTTTACAAATTCACCACTTACTATTAGACATGTTTTCTAGCGATAAAATGGATCAATGTCAATTTTTCCATTAAGGGGTTGTTTACACCCCTTAAAAGTAATAGGCGGAGCTCAGATCATTTTCACTTTTGAAGTTAAGGGTAAGACGAGCATAATTCCAAAATTCCATGCAAATCGGTTCACAGTAAAAAAATTCAGAGGTAAGACCCTATTTTTCGCTTCAATGACTGCACTATAGGTCGATGCAGTCGTTAAGCATAAAGCTTTGCTAGCATCATATATTAGCGGAGCGTGAGGCTAAAAAAAGTAAAGTTCAATATTGTTTAGTAAAGGGGTTTGAAGGTTTTGGCCCTAAATCAGCCGCCATTTTGATTTTTTTATCAAAATGGCGGTGCACAATAAATGTTATATATTTGGATAAGGGACACTTATACAAGCAAAAAATGTTATATAACATAACATCATAAAGCGTCACGTTTCTGAGTTATTCAAAGATAAAAATAACAGTTATATCGAATTTATTTATTTATTTTGTTCATTAATAACTTTTTAATATAATTCAGTATGGGAATCGGATATAAATGTGTTTAATTATTATGATTTGTTATATTACCTATACTTTTATTTTGGTGAATAACTCCGAAACGTGACGCTTTAGGATATCATATTATATGACATTTTTTGTTTGTATAAGTGTCCTCCATCTAAATATATAACTTTCGTTGTGCACCGCGATTTTGAAAAAAAAAAACAAAATGGCGACAGTCGTTAGGGCCACCCTCCATACAAAAATCTTCGAACCCATTTAAAATTTCATAACCACTTGTCAGTCCGCTATCGCGCGCCCTACCCCGATCAACAGTTCCAATGCTGCACAAATTATTGATAATGAAATAATGAATATTGAATATGATTAAATTGTGAAAAAAAATGTCGGATTCTTAGATAAAAATGACATTTTTTCGCTAAATAATGAAGCTAGGACCAAACTACCGTAAAGCTGATTAAATAAAGAATCCACCACAGAATATTTGGATCTCTGTAACTCAAAAATTAATCGCAATTTAAAAAAAACAGCAGGCCACGAGGATATTTGAATATGGTAGCAATTGCTACTAGGGACTGACGAGGGGTGTTCGCTACGGGTAGCAAGCCACCGTGGACTGACAAGTGGATAAGAATGAAAACTTAAAAAAAAGCGCGAGCTTTTTGTTTCAATGGGAAATCCCATTTAGTCAATGTTTTTTGTTCATATCATAGCTTTTTTTTATTTTTGCGGATTTCAAAATTTGGGCTCGTTTCCGTCACGATCTACTGACGGAAACGGACCCATTAGTCCTAAACCTGTTGGTGCGATACATTAAAAAATACGAAAATCGACTAAGAACTCATAGAGTTATGGCGTCACATACCAAGCTGACCCATGGGAGTTTCAATAAAAATATAATGGGCCCTCTTGTCACAGCAAACTTGATAAGGGAGAGGAAGCAAATTCAAATGCTATTGCGTTTGAATTTATTTAAATCAATTGAAATTATATTGTTATTACTTATTTTTCATTTTTAGGGAGGGTTCCATGTCCAAAGGGTAAAAACGTGACCCTATTACTAAGACTTCGCTGTCTGTCCGGCCGTCTGTCGGCTGTATCTCAAGAACGCGATAGCTAGACAGTTGGAAGGAGCCTTTCTTTCTTAGGCTAATATTTAATTTCTATAACTAATAAAATTCTATAACTAAGGCTAAATATGTACCTAAGATTCAAAGATACCAAAAAATAGCAAAGAAATTGTATATTCCGAAAATAATACTTATTTACTTTAAATACATTTGTACCACTAAAAAAAATCATTCAAAAATATACATTACTAGCAACAAATGTTTTTTTTTTCGCTGGCAAGCACAATTGTTTTGATTTTGAAGCGTTTTGTAGCTTAAAGTTATATAAACATTTTCGATATTCAGTCTTAAATATAAAATGTATACAAGTTTATCAGCAACATACTGCTTTATGAATTCTTCTGTTTTTAATATATACAGTAGGATCAAGAGCAAAAATAGATATTTCTTGCTATTGCGAATCATTCTAAGCGTTTAGTTATTTTATCAGCCTACGGACTTACTAAAATACCGTGTTCCAGAGCCGCGAAAAACTTGTTAAAATCTAACCGACTGTCACACACAAGTGCCACATTAGCGTTTCGTTCTACGCAGTTGTGATTTAGTGTATAATTTATTGTGCTTTATTAACTTTATAAAAATCTAATTTATGGGTATATTATATATGAAATAAGTGTTTGTACATTATTATGAATATTTTCAAAAAACTTGTACCAAGGTACATTTTTGGCCCGAAAAGAAAGGTCTCCTTTTCACAAATTATGTATTTCTGTTGCCGCTATAACAACAAATACTAAAAACAAACTAAACTCCCTCCCATAAGGGTCCCATACAACAAACGCAATCTTTTTGCCCTTTTTTGCTCGAATATTTAAGGGCAGCTCCCATACAACAAACATGTTTTTTTTATTTAACTAAGTTTGTACGGAATCCACCGTGCGCGAGTCCGACTCGCACTTGGCCGGTTTTATAATATTACGTACTGTTATTATTCATATTAAATTTCAAACAATTTGTAGATTATTGATATAAGATCAATGTCATAGTTATTTCTATATATTTGTTGTTATAAATTACTTTGTGGAATAAAAAGTCGTTTAAAAACGCGGTGTGCATAGACCCTTAGGATTCCGTACCAAATGTAAATTAAAATCTGATTTATCAATAAATTGGTCATAATCACAGGATGACTAAGGTAATAGTTGTTGTACTCACCCGTAACTGTGTCCGTGTGCCCTTTTATTTTGTATGAAATTTGGTTATTTCTAATGTCCCATACTTTTATCACATTGTCTATGCCCGCCGAAATAATTTTCTCAGCTGTATCATTGAATAAAACGGATGTTACTGGATATGAACTGTCGAATGAAGCTATTGGATTTCGTTTTCTTGCATCCCATAGTTTTATTGTGTTATCATCTGATGCTGAAACTAAGAGTTCTGGGCCCCTCCTTGCTCCTGGAAATTAATGTGCCATTTTAATAGTTGAAAATATGTGTTTAATTTTAATTATAATTGTGAAAGAATAATTTTATTAGCTTAAATAAAATACTACATATTATGTGTACCATTACAATTATAACGAAGTTAGAAAACAATATTTCGTTATAATTACTTATATGTTACAATAACTAAATTCTCCATTTTATAAAAACAAATCTCATATTGCTGATTTTTGTTAAGAGTAGCCAGACTATATATTATGTAGTGTACGATATTTAACTTTATTATCAATAGATCAAAATTTTATTTTGAATAAAACTGTTAATTGCCAAATTACAATCAATGTCATTATAATTATGTTACACACACACTCACACTAGGCTAGCCTTAGCTTAGCTTTAGGAGCGAAATAATATAAAAACAAACAATAATGTAGAAATTTTGAAATGTACACACACTTCATTTTATGAATAAATTGTTCTATATATCGAAAAATAGACTTCAGTCCTAAAGAAAATGTTAATGTCACTTCCATTACTATTATTTAAAATTAGATCATTATGATGTTTTGCTTTTTTGAAACTGATATATCAGATATTTCATTATAACAAAAGAAATGAAGTTTGCGGGTGGATGTAATTGGCATATGTATAGATCTACCCTCTGTCTGTAAAACTCACTGATTGAAGGTCGCCTGGTGCAACGCTAGCGATTCTGCCTTCTGCCCCAAAGGTTCCGGGTTCGAGTATATTTGTGTGATCAACATAGCATTTATTCCCAAGTCATGGTTGTTTATATATTTATTAATTTTTCTATACATTATTTAGTACCCATAGTACAAGCGCAGCTTAATTTAGGACTAAATAACCATTGTTCTTGTTGTCCGGAATTTATTTATTTATTATTATTAAAATTGTTCACGACACAATGCTCACAGTATGTATTGTTTTCACACAGGGTTCGAAAAATCAAAAACATGGCAATGTTCACGTTTTAATTAATACTAAATTTCAAGCACATTAAAATGAATACTATAAATACTCGTTACAAACCTGATACAGAATTGACAAAATTTGAATGTCCTTTTAATTTTTTTATCCGTACACCTGTAGGTACATCCCATACAGCTACTGTGTTGTCTGTGGCACAAGTGTACAGATGGGACCCATCTGGTGAGAAGCATAATTCCATAATGGCCCCTGTGTGACCGGACATCACCATTACATTCTCACATTGTCCATACACATTCCATATAACTGAAAACAATTAAGAGTACATACAAATAAGTATTGTAGAATTAATTCATGTTTTATATTTTGCATTTTCAACGCTATCTTGTTTGATAAATAAAAAAATAAATAGTAGAAAATACCAAATCTGTTTAAGTTATTCTCGGGTTCTATGTCCGGACTACGGCTCTCCCAATTTAGCTTTGAAGCAACTGCTTTATGCATAATTAAAAAAAACTTTTTGATTTCCATCTATATATATATAACAATTCTCTGACACAGTGTTTCATTCAATTGATTTAGATGATTTTTTTTTCATTTTGCTGGATTTATTTCGACTTAGGACTTAGGATAGGTTTTATTTTAATTTATAAGAAAGCAATGCATCGCTGTGTCAACTTGTAATTTACTAATTTCGTAAATTAAGATCTAACTTATAAAGTTAACTCAGGCACATCAATTGGTTTTAGAATGTATCTGTGAAGCATGATATACAAATGCTCAAGTTTACTCACAATCAGGCTACTCATTTCTCAACCCCACTTAACCAATGTATAAATATTTACAAAACGATAATTTATTTGATTACTTTCACTATGGATTCCACTAAATAATGTTATAAAACTACTATAGTCAAGCCAAATTGTGGGAAGAATGTTAGTGAACACAATATCACCCATTTTTTTCATAATGACAGAAATATACAAATTGTAATTAGAGAAATATATCTATCAGATTCAAAAATGTAGAGAAATTATGGCAAATAGTATTGATTTTAAAACGGGAAATATAAAAATATTTTTGAGATTAAGTTTGGGCAGTTTATTTACAAATATTCTTCTTGTAATTTTGCATAGTGATGTACATAATATTTAAAGCATTATCTGTTAGTGAACTCGTAGGAAAAACTAAATTCATGCGTGGATTGTGCCCAATATTTACAGTCAAAGACTAACCAAAAACACACTTCATGATAATAATGTTGTTTTGTGAGCTTTTAATTCATTGCTGGTAATCATCACCAATCCTTTAGAATATACTCACATATTTGCCGGTCGTAACCAGCGGATGCTAAATGCTTTCCTTCAGGGTGGAACTTTGCAGTAAATATTTCTCCTTGATGACCTTCTAATAACATAATAGGTGCATACAAGTTTGATGTTCGAGGCACCTGTAATGTCAATTCATCAATTTCATTTATGTCAATGTCTCCCTCATATCTTTTAAGGCCAATTTGTCCGATGCCATAGAAAGTGAGTGTCAGGTTTAGTCTGTGCGTTTTATTGGTAACTATGTAAAGTACACAAGTGTATTTGTATTTAAGAATCTTCTTATTACTATTATTGTATAATAAACTTGGGACCGGTTTCGCAAGGTTCGGTTAGTAATTTACTCATATTGATATACCTGTAAATTCTTTTTCACTTTTGCATTAAACCAGAAGCCAGTGCTTCATCATAGATTGTGAAACAGGCGCCTAGTGTCATAGTCTACATATTTTTTGGTGTCTATTTATAGAATAATATTGTCTTACTGTCTTGCATGAGGTGTTTATCTATAATTGACTGTGTACTAAGATAAATAGCAACATATGAACCAAAGCATTTTAGCATAATATTTTGTGCATAAGTTGTTGATAAACCAATAAATAAATTTATCATGTAATATTAATAGTATGAGTTTATTATGAAAACACTGGTTATATTACGTACGGAAGATGTGACTACAGCTTTTTCTCTTGTGCCTACAACAGTTATTTCATGTCGCGTCTTTTTAGTCGGTACTACTGAAAAATCTTCAGCTTTCCGTTTCAATTCTATTTCCGCCATAATAATGAGTTTTAGATACAGCGGAGAGTTAATTAAAGTACACCATTTATCGGATTCTCCAATGTTATTTGTAAACTCTGTAGTCTGATAAAATAGTATTTTTATTATTTGCTTGTTAAGTTTTCCCATTAGGGCAGACAAAGCGTATAAAGCCCATACAGCCTAGTCTTCAGTAATTTTTTTTCTTCATTAGATGATGATGAGAGCAATGAATGGACGATGATAAATGAATAATGAAATTTGCTATTTTGTACTAGTCAAAGTGAAATAATGTGTAACGTATCTTGCCGAGCATTTTCCCTCTCTCTCGCTCCCATACTATTTTAAATATGGCTTCGATTCATGATGTCGTCACCACTACCGATGAATACTTCGGAATTCAAGATAAAACATTAATAATTTATTTTTCCTAAAGCTGATTTACAAATGACAGATGATCAATGAATGAAAAATGAAATACTTTTCCTAGGTTTCAGTAAAAGTGTAGGGTTTTACTGAGATCTTCCAGTGGACTTATTGAAAAAGCGTAAAAAACAACTTTCGTTGTTAATAATCCACCACTATTACACTCTAACATCCGCAACAACACAAATTTTAATAGGAAAACCTCAAATAACAAACCTCCCGCCAAAAAGTTTTAGCTGTCACAGGCTTGGACTAGGTACAGTACATATTTTAGGCTGTTTTTTCGTAGAGTACTGGAACTATAAACATGCCTAATAGTATCCAAAATTCCATAGAGTATTTTGTAAATAGGTGCTGATAGTTAGTATCAAATCAGTGTACTATTTAATTAAGGTTATCATGTATGTGAATGTATGTGATACTGTGAAGATAACTATCTCGGAATGCTGATAATCTATTCATTAATTTTCTACAAATTATGTAATAAAACAGAAAAGAGCGAAATTCTATTTAGAACACCAGGATTTTATTAAAATAAGAATAAAGGTGTCCCAATATAAGGTTATTATTTATTATATTAAAATTTTAACTTTTAATGCAAAGAAAATTAGCAAAGGAAGCACTATATACAAAGTTACTTAACTGCTTTATTTTAAGTAAATGAAACTGAATATATTGATTATTGTGTTGATTATACTATCAAATCTTTTACCCTGCTCGCTTATATACAGTGAATAAATTTTCCTCTAAAACCCACATTATAAAGTCTAGGATGGTAAAGTTTAACAGGTGAACTAGCTTTTAAAAATACGTTTATTTACAGGATGTCATCAGAAGCTAAAAACTTGAAAAAAAGGAAAGTTTACTTCATTCAGATATTCATTGCAACATTTCGTTTCTTAGGTGAGTGAAAAAAATTGTTATATTTAAGGAAAACAAGGCAAGCATGTACTTTAAACTGAACTTTTACTTTGACAACCATTTGGTGCAAGGGAGGGATCCTTACTTTCGCACCGACGGTCCTGAGTTCGAGTCCCGGAAGGAGCAGATGTTTGTGTAATGAATACGAGCATATATGTATAATATATTTATGTCTATAATAGCCTAGTACATATCCATTACACAAGACTTACAGTGCTTACTTTAGGCTAGACTAATTGGTGTGAATATATGAAATATTATTATAACTTAATCTAGGTATAAAATATCCTTAATTATTAACTTAACTCTTTCAAAACAAATGGTATAATACATCTCACATAATTTCAGCAGAAGACTGACTCAGTTTTACTATTAAAAATAGGATTGCTTGTCCCAAATCTTTCTAGCTTCATCGATTCATAATTTGCCAGTGGTAGTATTAGTATTCAGAAAATAATTTATCAACTCTTACAAGCTTCTATCAAATTTTGTTGTATAAAGCTAATTTTCCAATATATATCCAGTATTTAAAACGCAGCCCTGATCTGTAACCCTATGTCAGTTCGAAAGGGTTAAGACTAACTACTCTATGTGATAAAGCGCACACAGCTTGGAACAGGATTTGAAATAGCAGAAAATATATGTTGGTGACCGGTTGTTGCAACAGTAGCAATTTGCCTACGGAACCAACAATTCTGTGTTCAAATCCTGGTGGGGACGTATGTTTGTGTGATGAACATAAACATTTGATATCAAGTGATGGTTCTTATAATAATTGTATGTATTGTATACATATATTCTTTAATATCCATTGTATCAAGATTATTTCACTTGGGTCTGTCGGTTGTCAAAAAGTTATTAATTTTATTTATTTATTGGCAATGTAACTGTAATACCGTTCAATGATCAACCAATCAATTAAGATATTAGTTTCCAACTGTAACCGTAATAATTATGATAATTCATTAGAATGGAAAATAGCATTTTAGAACTTGCTTTAATAACTACAATACTTGAACCGAATTTGGTTCTGAAACGTCCGTTCCATTCACACATTGAAATATAATCACATAATCCGGATAAATTTCCAAGTTTATTATTGGTTTTTATATCTAAACCTAACAGTTTGACTCCTTTACAGGAGCGGTGTTCACAATATGACTAACGTAATGGTCGTCCTAAGTGTGCTATTACTTTTCAATATTTGGAGCGGGCATTTTTCTAACTACTTATTGAATTCAAAATAAAATTTTAAAATACAGTTACATTTCAGTTTTATTTTACAATATTATTTAGTTATTTTATTGTTATTTATGTTTTCTTATTTTTCAATGATAGTAACATTTTATTATAATTATGACATAATATAATTTTTTATCTTTATTGATTTAGATTTTTTTATTTCTTACATAGTTACTTAAATGACAAGAAAAAAGTTCTTATTACAATATTTTTTCTCTCTTTATTTATGGCAACAAACAGATATAGTAATAATAATATAGTAATAACAAATTTAGGTAACTATAGACCTATAGTGCCAGTAATATGAATATCTATTACAGTATTTAATACAATTTAGTGTTATATATAAGTTTTAGAACAAAATAAAATTTGAAAATAAAATACATTTGAACACAATTATACAATGTCACATGGATGGTGATAAAACAATAAGGATAAAAATTTTGTAGCTAATTGTTAGGCAAATAATTATCATTGACTAATTTATCTACTAAAGTTTTCATAAATTTACAAAGAGGAGAATTAAACAAATTAGTAAGTGATGGCGGGACAAATAGTGATCGCTTGCGATAGGATCGCATAAGTATACGCACACGGCTTACGAAATTAATTTTGCTTAGAAGCGCAGAGGAATCTATTAAACCAACTAATATTTTATAAAGATATAATATCAAACTTTTTGAGACTATTTTGGAGGGATAGTATATCTATATTCATGTTTTCTCTTTTGCCGGCACTCCCGAAGTGCAACCCGTTGTATTTTTTTCGTATTTTTCTATTAAATAGTAATCATGTAAAATAACATTTAAAATTTAAATCGATTGTTAAGCATTTGTAAAAGATCCAAAGGATGTCCGGTCCACTGCTCTCCGAATTGAGTTTCCAAGCCTTGTGAGCACCTGCCGAAATTTTCTAGTACTTTTACTTTTTTACGCTGTAGGTCAGCGTTGATTCATCAATGAGAGGAATATTCCTGGCATTCGAAAGAACTATTTTTACAAATGTTTCACAATAGATTTAGATTTTCGCTGTAGGCTGCGGATAAGTGATCCGTCTGAGAATAAATTGTGAGCCAAGTGAATCTTATCTAGTCGTCGTCTCAGCCAAATGACATCGATTGTTGGACAAAGGCCTCCCCCAAGGCTAGTTTTCTAGTATTTTCCTTTAAAAAAATCTGGGAAACGGTTGACCCTAATAGGGCATCCCTGTAACTTCCCGCTAATTCTATGCTTTTGCGCTCAAAATTCCACTTAATACAATGTTTCTGAGCTCTTCGAGCTAAAAATATAATTTATGTGTTATTTTGAGCTCTCCGAGCTCAAGAAGCAGCTATTAAACATTGCACATATTCAGGGAATAAACGACAAATTTAAGAAAGCAACAAAAATGTATGTTGACAGACATATAAGTAACCGTTGGCGGGTTAACCGATTCGTTGCTACATACAATTACCAGAAACGAAGGCTACATGCTTGATTTACGTGAAAAATGAAGATAGTTTTATTATAGGTAGATTTCCCTAAAACTTAATTTGGAGGAGTTATCATCGATTTAAAAACGACACGTCTCCAGTGGCTAACTCCACACACAAAAGAAGGTGATGAATCGGTTAAATATGAATAAATACGAACTAAACATAACTGAAAAACAATAAAAATACATGAGAATAATTAAAAACCCCACGATACAAAAGACATAAAATTTTTTGAGGTCAATATACCGACCACTATTATTCAATTACAATATCCGAAACTATTGAAATTTATGTTGTGATTGTGTAATATGTATCCCTGTTGATATGCCTTGTTACAAACTAGATCGACTAAGCATATAGCTTCGCTAGCACCATATATTGGAGCGGAGCGTCATACTAAAAATTCAATAATGTTTAGTAAATTTTAAAATTTCATAAAAATGAAAACTTTAAAAAAGCGCGCGATTTTTGTTTCAATGTCAAATCTCATACAGCCAATGTTTTTTGGTCATAATTTTTTTATTTTTGTGAATTTCAAAATTCAGGGTTCACAATCTGGTCCTAAAATCGGTTAAGAACTCGGGAAGTTATGGCGTAACAGATATTGCGTCATTGAAGCTGATCCATGGGCTTCAATAAGTGAATACCCTATGATTGCCTCGGAAATTATAAATTGGGAAAGTCCCTAAATAAGCTTATATTGCGAATACTAATGGCGACCATTGGAATTTTAATGGCTCTGCTAAACTAATATTAGGCAAATGTTTTATCATCTGTTATGTCTGTCGTCTGCAGTGAGTTAAGACTAAATTATATTTTCGCAGTCATATTTCTTTTATCACAAATGTTTAGGGTTGACAATTTCAAGTTTTTTTTGCATAAAATGACTTCGTCGCATATGTAATACTAGACATATGTAGACCCGGCCACGCGACGCTGTGGCTCAGTTATTATAATTTGCATTTTTTTTGTTATGAATTATAATAAAACCTATCCTATGTTCTAAGTCGGGGCAAATCCAGCAAAATGAAAAAAAAAACATCAGAATCGGTCGAATAGTTTCGGAGTTCATTACGGTCAAACACTGTGACTCCTAATTTTTATATATATAGAAGATAGCAACAAAATCTCATAATAATTATGACATATAATTTTTATTTATTGTTTTAAAAAAACATGGTTACTTAATATTAATTAAAACGAGTTTATTTATTTAAAACGGCACAATTACAGATATCCGATAAAGTAATGTATAATAAAGAAAAACTTAAGTTATTGTAAGTGTATGCCTGAAACGTATTATGGCGCCGAAATTCCCGGTATCACCGCGCATGCGCCGAAGCGCGCGCAGCCACAGATAAAAAATGAAATAGTGCTATACGAATTGGCGCAGTATTGTATCAAAGGTCTGTAATCGAAACATAAATTGATTTGAAATCCCATGTACAAAAAATAAAGACAAAATTATCGCAATTTATATACGCTTTAAGGGAATTAAAAAAGTCAACGAATTCAAGCACAGCATTGACAGCTTACTACGCCCACGCGTAGTTAACCTGACCTGGCATCTACACATTAGAAATATGTAAATTTATAAAAAAGCAAACATATTTGTACGTGAAGGTAGGAGACGTCCCTCGTTATAATAATCCGCAAAACAAGAATAATCTAGTGCAAATAACGTCTAAATTAAAACTTAAAAGGACCATATTCAATGTCCACAAAAGTTTATAACAAATTACCAGAATATTTAAAAGCTGAGACCAATATAAATAATTTGACAAATACTTTAAAAAGCTCTTAATCACAAAATGCTATTACTTTAACGAAGAATTTTTTAAAGATAATTTTAACTAATGTCTGCCCCTCTCTCTTCCTTGTTGCTGTGCTTATCAAGGTACATGCAATTGTTTAGAACCTAGAAGAAATGTATATGTGTTTGCGCCTTTTGGTGATGATAAGCTCCCAAGAAATAAAAAGATGTTGATCCGAGCAAGAAATATAATTGTGATACAATGCTACAAAGAGTATTGAGCGGTTACAGATTTGAAGTTAAAGTTAACAATGTAGGTAAGCTAACAAAATAGGAAACGATTGTAACGGTTAACTGAGTGTTGTCGCAGTTAAATATTAAAAATAATTTAAAGCGCTCTCTATGGGAGCTTGAACATGCCCCCGGCCTTGGAAGCACCGGCTTTCAATGAAGACATGTAGCCCAGAGCTGGCACTAGTTGTCGAGTAGAGGACATATTTTGCTGTAAGCACGTCTAACGATGCCCTTCGCCGTCCGGATATCAGCCACTCTAGTCACTAGATCGGTGCCGGGAATGATCTTCTCTATTCTTCCTAGATGCCACTTCAAAGGTGGAAGGTTATCATCTTTAATGACAACAAGCATATCCGGTTTCAACGGTGTCGCATCCTTCCCCCTCTTGGTCCGAATTTGCAGTTCCGACACGTATTCCTTCGCCCATCGACGCCAAAAGTGCTGACGTATCTGCTCCACTCGTTGATAGCGCGTGAGTCGAGCTGCAGGAATGTCTGTGATGTGGTCGCTAAGAGGTGCAGTGAGCGGTCGACCAACCAGGAAATGAGCTGGACTTAAAGGTGTGAAGTCATGCGGATCTGTGGACATTGGGCTTAAAGGACGGGAATTCAGGACGGCTTCAATTTGTGTGAGTACCGTGCTGAACTCCTCGTAGGTCAAATGAGCGTTGCCTACGACCCGTTTCAAGTGATATTTGCAGGATTTAACACCTGCCTCCCATAAACCACCAAAATGAGGAGCATAAGGTGGAATAAAGCTAAATTTGATGTTCTCACTCAAAGCGTATTCTAATATTTCAGGTGAACAGTTATCCAAATATTTTTTAAAATCGTTCATAAGGCCAACAAAATTTCGACCATTGTCAGAAAATATTTCAGCAGGCCGGCCCCGCCTAGAAATAAAACGCTTTAACGCTAATAAATAAGCCTCGGTCGACAGGTCACTAACCAGTTCCAGGTGTATTGCGCGTGTAGTAAAACATACAAAGATACAAATGTAACACTTTGTCGTTCTAGCGCCCTTACCCTTACGATTAAGTACGAGCATCGGTCCGGCATAGTCTACACCAGTACGCATAAAAGGGAAGCCAGGATCTAGTCGTTCCTTAGGTAGATTTCCCATTAATGGAGATGGAGTTCTGCCTCTCAGACGTTGACATATAACACAAGCATGTACAACTTTCCTAGCAAGATTCCTTCCGCCAATAGTCCACCACGTCTCGCGCAAATTGTATAAAAGCGCCTGTGGAGCTGCGTGTAGCAATCGTTTGTGCTCATATTCAAAAAGCAACAATGACATTAGATGTTTAGACGTAATGAGTATTGGATGTTTTTTATCTAGAGGAAAAAACGGTGAATTACTAATCCGACCACCCGCGCGAATTATTTTATTGTCATCTAAAAACAAATTTAATTTAGATAAATTATGAGTGTGCGGTAAAGCGCCGTGTTTTGCAAGTAGCCTATATTCTTCCGGAAACGATTCTAATTGAGCCAGTCTAGCTAACGTTATATCTAGGGAATGCAATCCAGATACTTCGAAATTCAAAAACGTCAGAAAAATCCGGATTTTAGGGTCATTCTTAACTCCGGATTTCAAACCCTAAATCCGGATTTTTCGAAGTTTATTCACATTTATAAGCAAAAACTAAAATAACTACATTATAGCACTTAGACATTTCAAATTACTTTATATCTTTAATTTGTGCAATAATTAAATAACTCTTCTAATTCGTTGCGTTATACCACTGTTTAATGAGTTTTATCTTTTATCAAAATTCCCTCTTTTCCAAATTTTTAGTAATACATAGTGACTGATATACGTAAACCGACACAGCGGCTGGCGGCGGTCGGGTTTTCGCTAGATCGTCCTTCTCCTTCTCTCTTATTACTACTCAAGCCACGGTCGCGCATCTCGTAAGTACGGCAACGTCGCTTGATTGCATTTGGTTGGATCACTCACACACACAGCATACAGACGGCTAGTGAGCTTGGTAACAATAACAAGTGGTCGACGACTATAAGTTTGAGTTTAGTGTCGTCGCTTTCGTTACGTTTTTTGAGATGATAACCGCAACACATTAAGGACACGTAAGTATATCAAACTTATATTTACTTAATTTTAATGAAAACTAATATAAGTATTTATAGCTCACGTACTGACTCTCTAGTGACCAACTTGTCTAGAAGACATGGTTAAATAATAAATTGACATTATAAATCTTGTTTCACAAGATAACATCATCTTTGTTCGTAAAAATCACACCTTTTCTTGCATATTTTATTATTATTATTGTATTGACGACTTTATTCCCAGATCAATTGGACGAAAAATGGATTTCGTAGATTATACAAAAAAGTCAACTGACAAGACCAGTGTATGGCATTATTTTTTGAGAACCACCGATGGACAAAAGGCAAAATGCAAACGCTGTCAAAATATTTTGAAGATAAGCGGCAGCACCTCAACACTACATAACCATTTACTCAAGAAACATTCAATTTCAACAAAAACCAATGAAGAAGTCGGAGATAACGTTCGATCTACTACGTCATCTAGTAGATCTGAAGATCCACCAGCTAAAAAACAGAAATTGACTGACTATTTTGAAAACAAAGATTCATTGCCCAATGTTATCACAAGAATGGTAGTTCTTGATGGATTGCCACTAAAAGTGTTCTGCACATCAAATGATCTAATAAAATTGCTTCAAAAAAATTTCAAGGAAAGCATCCCGAAATCACCAAACTCGATTAAAAAGATGGTAATGGATGTATACCATAAAGAAAAATCTAAACTGATTGAAGAGATAAAAGCGCTAAAGTCTAAAGGTGTTGCATTTGCAACAACACTTGATGAGTGGACATCAATGAAGTCCCATAGATATTTAAATGTAAACATTCATCACAGGGATGATGATGGTAAAAATGAGTTGAAATGTCTGGGACTGGTAAGAATCATTGGATCAATGAACGCCGAAGCGTGCGTTTCTCTCCTTGAAATACGACTGAACTCCTTCGAACTTTCTTTGAACAAGGATATCGCTGGATCGACAACTGATGGTGCTGCAGTGATGATAAAATTTGGCCGCATAATGCCCGTCCCAATACATCAGTTGTGTTTTGCACATGGTGTGCAATTGGCGGTGCTAGATGTACTGTATAAAAAAGCTGCACAACCAATAACGTTGCAGTTAGAAGAAGAAGTGCGCTCAGATTCGGGCTCCGAATCTGACGAAGATGCTGATGGCGAGCTTTTATTTGAAACCAAAAGCCAGCACAGTCCAATTATTGACGACTATAAAGATATCATCAAAAAAGTTCGCACGGTGGTGAAGACTTTCAAGAACTCACCGACCAAAAATGATGACGTTTTACAAAAATATGTAAAATCAGAATTCGGCAAAGAGCTGCAATTATTACTTGACTGCAGAACACGCTGGAGCAGTCTAGCTACAATGATAGAACGTTTTTTAAAATTGAAGTCTTGCCTTCAAAAGGCATTAATTGATATGAAGTCCAACATATCATTCTCAGATGATGAATTATCTTCACTTCAGACTTTGCAAACTTGCTTGGATATGTTCAAGACAACAGTTGAAGTGCTTTGCCGCAGGGACGCCACAATCTTGACTGCCGATACTGCACTTCAATTTCTTGTAAAGTCATTAGAAGGCCAAGAAACTCCAACCGGCAAGAAACTGGCAGATGCTTTAAAGAGAAGAATACAAGAGAGGCGCCTTCATGCAGCAGTCGGGGCTTTGCAGTATTTGCAAAATCCAACCAAATTTCTAAACAGGGCAGACGATGACGTCACATTCAAAAAGCCTTCTTACGAAGAAATCAAGGCCGTATTATGCCAAGTAATAGCGATAGATTACTGCGCAACTACATCAAACACTTTGGACTCTAGTACAGAAACATTTTGTGAAACTGATGTTGAGGAGCCGTCTTCACTCGGGTTGTCATTCAAAGAGCAACTGAACCGGCATCTTGCTAGTGTGAGTGGCACTGCTGGGGATCATCAAGTTCACCGACGTCTGAGTTCAAGCACTGAAACAGATTTGCCATCGCTAGTTCATGTCGAAATGGCTTTATATGAAAACGGAGGCGCGTGTGGGGATTTTTTGAAAAAAGCTTTAAGAAGATTACAGGCTATTCCACCAACTAGCGTGGAATCTGAAAGGGCTTTTTCTACCGCAGGGATGTTCTGCAATAAATTAAGATCTCGCCTTAGTGATGACACACTGGATGCTTTTATGTTTCTGCGATCTAGATTGATACAGAAATAATCATTTTATTACCAACAGTTCTAAGACATGACGTTATTGTTGATTTTATGTTTGAAATGAATATTTTATTCTATCTTTATTTTTTTTTAAATATTTGATTTTATTTTGTGAGTTGTGATGTAACTAATTTTGCTAATGTCAAGTCAACTTAGCAGTATTAATTACAATTTTCACTTTTAAGTTTAAAGAGTAAATTGTTAGTTTTATTTTTGTTTTATGAAAAAGTTAATTTATAAGCCACATAGTTAGATAGTGATGTTGGTATCGATAAGTTCGACTTACACTGAATCTTGTGTTCCTTAGGTAGTAAGGGTAGTTCCTACATAATGTACAATTTATCAAGCAAATATTGCTTTCTTTGACTGATTTTGCATGTGATACTCAAATAATTTTAAGATTTTACTTATTTGATTTTAATAAACACAAATTATTTAAGAATCTTGTTTTTTTTCATACGTCTCACTTATCTTTACTGTGTCATACAAAGTATAGAAACATTCAACTAAAATTTAACAACCATATGAATAAACTATTCCAAAAAAATCATAAAATGTATCCAAACTTCGAAAAATCCGGATAATCCGGATTTCATTTTTTTCCAAATTGGAAAATCCGGATTTGAAAAAAATCCGGATTATGCATTCCCTAGTTATATCAGCTTCTCTCAATTCACCTACACTTACAGCTCCTGTTAGCTTACTGCCCTTATCGCGCGTGTAATTAAGAAAGCGACGTACATATGCGACAGCATGCCTAATACGATTGAATTGAGAGTATCTGAGAAACGGGTATAGTGTTGATTCGCGAACTTGCTCGGCGACGAAAGAATGTGTCAGACCGGACTTCAATTCAGGCAATACTTGTTGCGTATCAGTGTAAAGTAAAGGAATGTCATTGCAGCTGAAAGTTGACAGGTGAAGAAAAGATGGGCCTTCCCACCATAAAGAAGAGGATGAAAGACATTCCGGTCGAATTCCTCGCGATACTAAATCAGCTGGATTATCCTTACCGCTTACGTGACGCCAAGGATGTTCTCCCGTTAATTCGTGTATTTCAGCTGTTCTGTTTTGAACGAATGTTTTTTGAAGATTAGGTGACATGTGTAACCAACCTAAAACAATGGTTGAGTCAGTCCAAAATACAATGCTGTCAAAAGAACGCTGGAGTGCTTTGTTTACTTTGTCGTATAACCGTGCCCCGAGTAAAACTCCACATAATTCCAATCGTGGAATACTTACGGGCTTTAAAGGAGCGACCTTACTTTTTGAACATAATAATCTTACCGACACCATATCGTTATTGCCAACTGTACGTACGTAAATACAAGCGCCGTAGGCGGATTGCGAGGCATCGGTAAAAATATGTAGCTCTATACGTGTAGCACCGGTACCTATAACATGACGCGGGACGCGCACGGTGTTTAACGCAGATAAACCATTCACGAATTGCGCCCACATACGCGACACGTCTCGTGGCACTTCGTCGTCCCAGCCCAATTGCAACAGCCATAGTCTTTGCAATAAAATCTTTGCTAATATTATGGTCGGACTGAGTAACCCTAAGGGATCATATATCTGCGAAACATATGATAGAATTGCGCGTTTGGTAACATTGCAATTATTAACGTCATCTTTAAATTGTGTGTTAAAATAAAATTTATCAAGTCTATTATACCATCCTAAGCCTAATGTTTTGCCTTGATTGTTTTCCCCTAGCGACAATTCTTTCGACGCGCAGAACGGAGCTAATGATTCATCGAAATCAAAGTTAAAAGTCCATTTTCGCAATGGAAAACAGGCAGACTGCAGAACTTGAGAAGTTTTTTGGCATAATCCTAGTAATTCGTTTTTATTATCTGCAGATGTAATTAAATCATCAACATAGAAATCGTTGTCGATTATTCTCTGTACTTCCGTTTCTTTACAGTCAAGTGCAAGCTGTTTTAAACACCTAACACTAAGGAATGGGGCAGAAGCGGTCCCATACGTTACAGTATTTAACCGGTAAATACCTAGCGGCTCGGAAGGGTTGTCACGCCAGACAATCAATTGTAGGTCGCGTTGTGATTCATGTACTAAACATTGCCTGTACATTTTTTCAATGTCAGCACAAGCAGTATACCTATGTTGCCTAAAGCGAAGTAAAATGTCAAATAAATCGCCTTGTAGTGGCGGTCCTACTCGCTGTATGTCATTTAATGACAAACCACTAGTAGTGTCTGCGCTTGCGTCGAACACTACTCGTAACTTTGTAGTAGTGCTATGCTCGCGGAACACACCGTGATGCGGTAAAAAATAATGTGGTATTCCATACGAGTCCACCTTAGTCATGTGACCTAAGTCGATGTACTCATGTATAAAATTGCTATACAGTTTTTTATAATTAGGGTTTCGTCCTAGTCGCTTCTCAAGTGCTATGAAACGACGCTCGGCTTGAGAAAACGATTCACCTAACTTGGCTGGCGACTCTTTGAGCGGTAAGCATACACAGAACCTTCCGTCGCCATTGCGCGTAGTAGTACGAACGAAATGCTCCTCGCAAGCACGCTCCTCGTCTGTGTGCGTGTATCCAGCCCGAGGTAGTTCCTCTAACTCCCAAAACTGTCGCAGCTGAGTATCTATTGCGTGTGTAAAATTACATAAAGACTGACTATTATTGCGCGTAAAATAATTAATAGGTCCGGAAACTATCCATCCCAACTCGGTATTTTGTAAAACAGGCCCATTAGGCAACCTTATTTTACCATCGCTAAGGAGGTCCCAAAATATGTCTGCTCCTATTAGTATGTCGATATTTTGGGACTCGTAATAAAATGGATCAGCAAGCTGTATATTGTTTGGAATAACAAACCTTGCGCATTGTTTATATGCAGCTGCTGGCAATGAAGATGTTACGTAAGGCAAAACAAAACATCTAATTTGCGTTTGGTAGGTTCCAATGCGCGATTTTATTTCAACATCACAGACCTGCGTAGACTGTGTAACTGAGTTACCTACCCCTCTAATCTCGTAAGTGGACTGTATACAAGTTGCGTTTAATAAATCACATAAAGATTTTGAAATAAAACAATGTTGACTGCCACAATCAAGCAGCGCGCGTGCGTGGTGATAATTATGATCTTTATCGGCTATCTCGACCATTGCAGTAGAGAGTAATACTGGGTGCATAACAGATTGATGCGAATTGTTTGCGTTATCACCAGTGGTCGGAGTAGGTATATTGATTTTAGATACTTGCGTCATGATATCATAACATGGACATGCATTTCTTCCGGAATGTACCGGAGTTTAGCAAAAATTTGGTAAATAGAGTAATAAAATAAAAAACCATATGTAAGCAAACAAAATTGTTTATTGTGAATACAAATAATCATTATTACAGTTTTATTAAAAACAATTATTTTTAATCCTCATCGGTTACAATTTCTACATTTTGATTTTCTGTCTCTATACAATTAAAATAAATAACTATAATTTTTTCAATATTTTCGATTTTTAAGCTATTTCTTTTAACATCTAAGATCCATTTGTAAGTGGAAAATGATCGTTCAACATCTGTAGATGTCAATGGAGCGAATTTGAAATAAAGTTTCTGATTATTTGCTACGCTTTTTTCAATACTCTCGCTGTATTCTCTAATTGTATCTAAATCTGGATTTCGTTCCATAACTGATTCTATTTTATTTTTTATATTCTCATTATTGCACTCGTTAAGCGTAGCCCTTACTTGATCAAATACTAAAAGTGAATCAGCTAGAGATAAATTTTGTTTTTGTAACTCTTTTAGGGCTAGTAGTATAATAGAGTAATTTTCTTCGATATATTTTAAATCATTTTCTAAATTTTGTTTTTCCAAAATGTTTTTTGCGTTTCGTATGGCTATAGCATCAGAACTGCTCAAGCAGGATAAAACTTCTTTTATTTTATCTAAATGTTGAGCGTAGTAAGATGTTGCCTGTAACCAAGTACCCCATCTGGTAATGACTGGTTGCGGAGGCAACGGTAAGTCAGGATATTTTTCTTTTAAAATGTTTACCCTACTAGGAGCCTTTAAAAATACTTTTTTAACATTTGATATAAGAATATCAATATCGTTGTATTCTGACCTTATCTGCTCACTTACACGATGAAGAGCGTGCGCCAAACATGTCACATGCTTCATTTCAGGTAAGTAATGTTTTAAATTTCGCCCTGCAGATAGCATGTACGCGACACTGTCAGTGCAAAGCATTAAAATATTGTCAACTTTCGCTTCAAAAGTGTTTTGCCATAAATTTTCTAGACATTGCAGTACAAATTGTGTTATTGTTTGTCCATTTACTGCTGTTAGCATTTTACAAGCAATCAAATAAGGCCGGCCTGCACTATTACTAGGATGCAATGGTTTTATTAGGAAATTGACTATGTATCGACCAAAAATGTCTGTTGTCTCATCCAGCGATATCCATAGTTTCTCATTTTTATTAATTTCATAAATCGAATTGATTTTATTCCTATAAAACTTCTCCAAATAAACTTTTCGTAACTGTGATTCGTCAACCACTTTACGATTGGTACAAACGCAACAACAAGTACTGCACATATATTTCTGAAAAAACTCTTTGAACGCTGGATTTTTCATTTGCGACCAAGGAATATTGCATAGAATCAGGAACTTAATGAGGTCGAAGTAAAATTCCTCTTGCGGTCTCTTAAATTTTCCTTGATGTACAGCGCCTTCAATGTGTTTGGTAATGTTGCCTCTATTCACAGCTTTCAAATGACTTTCACACTTTGTACAGTATATAGTGCCACTAGCGTTATCGTAAAGTAGCTCAGGATAGTGCAATAACCACTTTAGCACTGTTTCAGCCTTGACCTTTGCCATATTTATTTATATGTCACCTAAAACAATGATTTAAATTTACAATATATACATACACAACTGTAAAGTCGATAATGAAATTCTGTTTCATATAAAGTGATTTTTTTAACTGAAGCGGTGATAGCCCTGCGGTGTGCGTACCGGACTCTCATGCGCTATGATGATTGCTATAAAGTGATATTTTAACTGTTTCCAAGTTCTAAAACCTTCTTAAATAGTGAAAATAATTAAAACTTACCCGTACAAAAACAACTTCAAATGGGCCCAATCCAAGAGTAATAAATCGATGTCCGTAGTTATAAGCCAAATTCGTCGTTTTAAGTAGATTTCAGAAGACAGTACACAAGCCAGGGTCAAGTCAAGATATTCACAACACATAAAATAAGCGCACTCCACGAACCGAAATAAGTGAGTGAGCCACTTGGTCTGGATGTCGGTGCGAGCATTGTTTTCGAACAAACAGTCAATGAGTCATCCAGGATACTTGATTCTAATTGGTCAGATGCGTTGAGCATAGACATAAGAGGACAAAAGACCCTGTTTGCCGGATGTCGTGTGTTGAAATGAATATTATTATTATATCATTTTATAAATGAGAGCGAGTGAGAGGCACGCGTCCCTTCCACTCGGGCATGGTTAGCCCGCCTAAGAGCGAGAGAGACAGAGCGAGAGAGAGAGTGAGAGAGATAGGCATACACACCGGTTCATGTCTTGCGCTTCTATTTCGCTTAGGCGGTGATATATGAAATTCAGTGCGAGATTCTTTGTATAAATTAATGTTTTAAATATAATTCTTTGTATAAATAAATGTTTTAAATTGTTACTATTATTTCATCCTTCTTCCTACTATACGAATGAATATTCACATTAAAATTATTTTACCACTCAAAGTCGTTGTCACGTAAAACTTTCGCCCGTATATCGACTTTACAGGCAACCAATTTTTTTTACTATTAAATTCTGGCCATCTACGCCACTAGCAGCATAGCGTTGAGAGTATTGATACATTTTTAACTAGTTTCATGTAATAATTTCGATGTTTCGGTATTTTTATCATAATAATCCGGAAACTCGGAGGCGTATCCATATTAACATATACGTTTGATGTCAGTGACCTTAATTCAATATACCTACTCCGACCACTGGTTATCACTATCAATGTGCGTGCTATTAACCTGAGACGAGCGAATTTGGGTGGGGTCGGAGTAAGCTAGCGGCGGCTGAAGTGCGGGCGGCGCGGGCGACTCCCGGGCCGCACTCGAGGCGGCGCCGTAGACTGCGTGGAGCACCGTTACTGGCATGTCACTAGGCGCGTCGTTGTGAATAAGTGTGTTGTGTTTTTTGTTACATCTTCTACACGCCCCGAACTTACACGCAATCAATGAATGCCCTGGTCGTAAACAATTCTCACATAGCTTGTTTGCGGATATAAATTTCAATTTAGTGTCTAAATTAGAGTCCAAAAACCGTTGACATGAATATAGTGCGTGATCAGCTTTACACATAATGCACGATTGCTTATGCGTGGTTCGTAGCTGTGGCTTATTGGTGGAAATGTTGCAGTGTACCTTGCTTATCGACGCATTGTGCGTGGCCGCGTTATGGCTTTTATAATCATGATTACTGATTTTGTTGTGCGAAACCTGCAACGTTTCCAACATATCAGCGCGGTCTCTCAAAAACATTAGCAGATTATCAATTTTTAGGCATGAATTAGAATCGCTGTGACGTGTTGTGCATTTAAACTGTTCCCACTCACGCTCGGTAGTATCATCCAACTTAGACGTAACAATAAAAATTATTAATGTATCCCAGTGCTCAGTTGGTTCGCCTAAGATTTTTAATGCGCGTAAATTCTTAAGTACTGTGTCTGGTTGAGCCATCTAATATATTTCATGAATAAAAATTATTAATCTAAAATAAACCTTAATAACTATAGAATATTCTCGTTTACTAAATTTGATGAGATTTCGATATTAATTTAATCTATAATTCGTCTCCAATTGGCGTAATTATTTTATCTATGGAGCGTTGCGAATGCACTTGCTTAGCTGTGTATCTGTTTTGAGCGACGCATATAAGAGGGCGCTCGCACGCGACTTTTTCTCTGAGTACCTTGATCTACGGCAACGTTCCGAGTTGTGTCTAGCTGTTATTTATGAGCTCTCGGACGTTTTTTGGTGAAAATAACTCTGCACGATAAGGACTGAATTGGAGCACGTGCTGGACTTCCACCTTGGATCTGTTGCAGCGCCTATACGATTGAGGAAGGCGCCTCTTGCAGATTATCCAGGTTAGTGGGTGTTTTGTGGCGCTCTTAGGTATTATGGTCATACGCTGTTGGAGACTTTTACCGGTTTTTAATTTTATCGTGTACAAATTTTTACGGTTACGATCCCGCCTGGTGTAGGCTATTTACACGCCTCTCCATATTTTATTGGTCCTTACGATCCGGGATAATATCAGTCCAAGGAATTTAAAGTATATTCATATTTTTGCATTCAATTTAAGAACGCCAAGCGCCGCCATATTCCGATCTAAGTGTTAGTTTTGTGACGGAAGCGCATATAATTTTAAATACAAATATAGACTAATTGTGCTTAATTTAGAATGTGCAATAGCATTTTTAAATAAATATAAACAGTTTTCTTTACATTACTGATAGTGCGCACTCTATTGTGTAACATTAATATTTTTTCCCAAAGTAGATATTTTGTTATAAAATGGCGGACGAAAAATTAAAAATGGAACGCAAAATAATTTTGCTCGAGTCTAAAGAGGAAGCAATTTTTGCACGTATGAGTCGCCTATTTAATATGTCTAAAAAGATATCGACATTTGATTCAAAATCGAATGAAAACTTTATGGCTGAATCGGAGTCTATTGACGATTTACGTAGTAAATATGACAATTTAATAGATGTTATTAATGATCTAAAATTGTGTTTGAACCCTACTACCATTCCCGATTATCAGGCGTTTTCGACTTTTGAGGATTTATATGTGCATGTTAAGCGCGCTCGTAATAATTTAATTATGCCGCCACAGTCTTTACCGTTGCAATCTAAATCATCGGAGACAACTAAGCATTTCATTAAACTACCATCTATAGAAATCCCTTCCTTCGATGGTAAGCCTGAGAATTGGCCAATTTTTTATGAGTCCTTCAAGTCCAACATTCACAATAATGATCGACTGACGGACTCGCAGCGTGTGCAGTATCTTATAGGTAAACTAACGCACGGTGCATTAAAGGTCACGGCCGGCTTGATACCTACAGGTGAAACGTACCGAATTTTGTGGGATAACTTAGTGGAAAAGTATCAGGATAAGCGTGCATTGGGTACACTTTATTTACAAAATATATTTGATTTAAAGTCATGTAATGATAGTGCCGTTAGCCTCGATACATTTATTGAAAAATATTCTTCATCCATTGCTGCGTTAAAACAGTTAGAAATACCTGATTTATCGGATTTTATTTTATTAAATTTAGCACTGCGTTTAGTTGATCCGCAAGTAGTTCGTTTATTTGAGATGTCAATTGAGGATGACAGAATACCTTCCTACACGGATTTAATTACATTTGTTAGAAACCATGTTAAAATATTAACGCGTTCTCAAAGTTATAATAATAATAATAATCTCAACTCCCCGCGGCAAGCGAGTAAACCTAGTTCGTTGACCTCGCCACAAACTCGCCGTAATTTTAATTCATTTGTTTCGAATTACAATAATTCTAAAATAACAACTTGCGTTTTTTGTAAGAGAAATAATCATTTTCTTTATGAGTGCAAACCATTTAGAAATTTAAATACGCCGCAATTAAGGTTTGATTTTATAAAATCGAAACATGGGTGTGTCAATTGTTTATGTTTGTCACATTCTCTTTCTTCTTGTGACTCTTCGTCGTGTTGCGAGATATGCAATAAACGACATCATACTTTGTTGCATTTTAACAAAAATAATGTTACTGATGCAAGTACACATGGACACATATCGAAAGTTCGTGTTAGTCGTTCGACATCTCCGCGTGCTCGTCCTTCAGCCGTTCCCGCTGCGCCTCCTGTTGAAGACATTGTCACTGTGCCAGTGTTCACTGCATCGGTGGCAGACTCGCGGTCGCCGTGCGCGTCGTCGCGCGTAGATAGGATTGAGAGGGACGGCAATATGTGTGCGTTCGGAGTTAACACAAACTCTTCTTCGATTTTATTAGCTACTGCGCAAGTATTGGCTAGGGCTAAACATAATAGCGAACATAAGTTACTTGTTCGTTGTTTGATCGACAATGGTTCGCAGAATAATTTAATTACATTGGAATGTTGTAAATTACTCAACTTGCCAATAATCCCGATGAGTAATTCGGTTGTCAAAGGGGTTGGCTTGACGTCTAAACCGATTTATGGTTATGTTTATTTGGACATTGAGTCCCGCGTTAATTCAAATTATAGATATAGCATTTATGCATTAGTTTTAGATTGTTTGACGGATAACCTACCTTCACATTTTATTGAAAAAATGGAGGATATGACATACTTAGAGAACATACCGCTCGCCGATCTGACGTGGAATATTCCCGGGAATATTGACCTTATTCTGGGTGCGCAACTGTTTCCACATATTTATTTAGGGGATAAGATTGAGTCTGGGTCTCGTGCGCCTCCCGCTTTATCGACTGCTTTCGGTTATGTTTTGATGGGAGATATGCCCGATATAAAGGTTACACATAACTCTTACTCTTGCCTCGCGTTAAACGACTTAGTGCAGAAATTCTGGGAGCTTGAGGAGTTATCTTACGTGAGATATTTAAGCCCAGAAGAGACTGAATGTGAGAATTTATTCACGTCGTCAGTGTCGCGTGGTGATGATGGTTGTTATGTTGTCGCGTTGCCCTTTTGTAAGAGTCCAGGTGATTTAGGAAATTCCCGCGTAAATGCCTATCGCCGATTTATGGCCTTAGAGCGAAAATTTAAATATGATGTTTCGTTGCACAAAAATTATAATAAGGTGATCACTGAGTATTTAGAAAATGGTTATCTGTCTGAGGTCCCAGATCAGGAATTGTGCGATGAGGGCTACTATATCCCTCATCATGCAGTCGTGAGGCCTGATAAGCCGTTGCCTCGAATTGTTTTAGATGCGAGTGCGAAGACACATACAGGGCTGTCGCTTAACGACGTATTACACGTCGGGCCTAACTTACAGGCCGATCTTTTTCTATTATTATTAGATTTTCGTTTGTTTTCTGTCGCTATGACAGCTGATATTAAACAGATGTATATGCGAGTCGGTCTTATACCTAATCACCGTAAATATGTTCGAATATTATATCGTTTTAACGATAATGAACCTATTAAAACTTTTAATTTCAACCGTGTTCCGTTCGGTATAAAGTCGAGTCCTTTTCTCGCCATGCGTGTTATCCGTCAGTTAGCTTCTGACGCGCGACAAGCATACCCAGATGCTGCCAGTATATTAGAGTCTAAGCTGTATATGGACGATTTGGTCCATTCAGTGATAGACGAGGAATCAGCTGTGGTTTTGTCTCGTCAGTTAATAAATTTATTAAGGTCGGGGTCTTTTGATCTAGTGAAGTGGAGTAGTAATAGTCCCTGCTTGCTTTCCAGTGTCCCTGATACTCATCGTTGTTCAACTGACTTTAGTGAAGGTAATTTTGCTTCCAAGGTTTTAGGGTTGTCATGGAACCCAATCGACGACTTCTTCTTTTTGACAACTTCTCTCGTAAATGAGAAATGCACCAAGAGAAATATTCTTTCTGTGGTGGCTCGAATATATGACGTTCTGGGATTGGTAGCACCTGTTATTTTATATGCCAAGTTGTTAATAAAGGAGCTTTGGTTGTGTAACATAGGTTGGGATGAGTCCCCCCCAGAGAATATTATTGAACGTTTTTCTGCTTTAACGCAAGAGTTTCCTTTGCTCGCGACATTGAAAGTTCCACGACATATCGGTGTTTTTCGTGACTGTATCGTGAACATAGTCGCATTCTGTGATGCTAGTATGAACGGTTATGGTTGTGTTGTTTATCTGCACTCTACTAGCACAGACGGTAATGTAGTTGTGCGTCTGCTATGTGCGAAATCTAAGGTTGCACCCACGAAGGTAACGACACTAGCGCGTTTGGAGTTATGTGCTGCAGTTCTTATGTCCAAACTTATTAAAATTGTTTATGATGCTTACATATCACGTGTGTCCATCACAGACATATATGCGTTTTCAGATTCTAAAATTGCTCTTTCGTGGATTCATTCCTCACCGCATCGTTGGTCGGTGTTTGTAAGCAATAGGATTGCTCAGTGTCAGGAGAATTTATCACCAAAACATTTTTATCACGTTTCTGGGAGTGACAACCCTAGCGACTGTCTATCTCGTGGGCTACTACCATCGCAGCTCATCTCGCTTAATCTCTGGTGGAACGGTCCATCATGGATGCATTGTGTGCCCTCTGAGTGGCCTGTTACCCCTTTTACGCCTTCAGTCTCGCATGATGTGCCTGAGCATAAGGCTACTGTGCTTACAGCTCGGATTCTTAGTGAGCCTTCTATTATTGATAATTTGGCTCTTAGATTCTCTACGTGGGATAAGTTACTTCGCACGGTAGTATATATTTTGAAATTCATAAAGAAGTTGTCACGTGTAGACAGCATAGATAGTATAGTTATCGCCGAGAATACTGTAATACGGGCTGTGCAAGCTAAGCACTTCGCGGAAGATCTTTCTTTAATTAGGAAAAAGAAGCAGCCGTCTAAAAAATTACGTAGTCTGTTAGTGTTTCTCGATGGGGATAACATTTTACGTATTGGAGGTAGACTATCTAAGTCGGATTTGCCATTTGAGGTAAAGTATCCAGTTCTCCTTCCAAAGCATGATCATGTTGTTGATCTTGTAATTTCACATTATCATAGGCTAAATTGTCATACTGGGCCTGGACTTTTGATTTCTATTTTGAGGCAACGTTATTGGATTCTCGATGCCAGAACTGTTGTCAGGGCTAATGTGCGTAAATGTAATGCGTGTTTCCGTGTGCGTCCTTCTCATCCAACACCTATGATGGCGGACTTACCCGCTGTACGTATCACGGAGGCGAAGGCATTTGTGCATACAGGTGTGGACTATGCTGGTCCAATACGCATAACTTTGTGTCGACGTCGTGGGCAGAGGTCCCAAAAGGCTTATATTTGCCTTTTCGTGTGCCTTGTGGTTAAGGCAGTACACATTGAAGTTGTCACCGACTTGACGTCCGACGCCTTTTTAGCTGCGTTCAAACGTTTTGTCTCGCGTCGCGGCCCCGTCTCTTGTCTGTACTCAGACAATGGGACTAATTTTATTGGCGCAAAGGCCAAGTTAGACGATTTGTACCGTTTTTTAATCTCTTCCGAGTTTCAGCCGAATTTAAGGCAGGAGTTAATGAAACGCCGCATAGAGTGGAAAACTATTCCACCTCGTGCACCACATTTTGGTTCTATGTGGGAAACCAATATTAAGAGTCTTAAAACTCATATGTACAGGGTGATCGGTAATCAACTCCTTACTTACGAAGAGCTCCAAACTGTTCTTGTGCAAATTGAGTGCATTATGAATTCACGCCCGCTGAACGTAGTTTCTTCTGATCCTCACCCGGAAGTGATCACTCCTGCGCATTTTCTGATGTCGACTCCTTTACAATACTTACCGCCGTCGTCTTTCGATACCAATACTAATTTAATTCAACGGAAGCAATTGTTGGATCAGATGGTCCAGTCTTTCTGGAAAAAGTGGCGTTTAGAGTACTTGCATACGCTGCAAGTTCGTCAGAAATGGACAAAGGCTGAACACCTCATAAAATTAGGGACTGTCGTATTAGTTGGACAGGATGATGTTCCACCTTTGTGTTGGCCACTTGGTGTTATAACCGCTGTACACCCGGGTAGTGATGGGATGGTTCGCGTTGCAACTGTAAAGACCAGTAGTGGTATTTGCAAACGACCAGTTGTAAAGTTGTACCCTTTACCAACTCAATAGACTGCGTTTCGGCCTGAGTTATCATATTATATATCTTTATTAATAATTTAGTATTGTTTAATATAGTTGTATCGTTATAAAGTTAAACTTAATTCAGTAATTTTGCAAGCTCTTCCGAGCTTCCAAGGCGGGGAGCATGGTTGAGCCATCTAATATATTTCATGAATAAAAATTATTAATCTAAAATAAACCTTAATAACTATAGAATATTCTCGTTTACTAAATTTGATGAGATTTCGATATTAATTTAATCTATAATTCGTCTCCAATTGGCGTAATTATTTTATCTATGGAGCGTTGCGAATGCACTTGCTTAGCTGTGTATCTGTTTTGAGCGACGCATATAAGAGGGCGCTCGCACGCGACTTTTTCTCTGAGTACCTTGATCTACGGCAACGTTCCGAGTTGTGTCTAGCTGTTATTTATGAGCTCTCGGACGTTTTTTGGTGAAAATAACTCTGCACGATAAGGACTGAATTGGAGCACGTGCTGGACTTCCACCTTGGATCTGTTGCAGCGCCTATACGATTGAGGAAGGCGCCTCTTGCAGATTATCCAGGTTAGTGGGTGTTTTGTGGCGCTCTTAGGTATTATGGTCATACGCTGTTGGAGACTTTTACCGGTTTTTAATTTTATCGTGTACAAATTTTTACGGTTACGATCCCGCCTGGTGTAGGCTATTTACACGCCTCTCCAGTGTCTATGAGTCGTCTAAGCAAGTGGGGTGATTCTTTAGACAGTTTAGAAATTGTAAATAGCGCCTTGACGTGATTATGAACCAATAGACTGCTATTGTTGTATCTGTTGAGAAGCAACTCCCATGCTACCGAATAGTTATCGGCCGAGAACTCAAGAGAATCAATGACTGTCTCTGCGCTCCCCTTTAATGACGATTTAAGATAGTGAATTTTTTGTATATTACTAATTTCTCTAGAGTTGTGCACTAGGGACAAGAAGGTGTCTCTAAATTCGAGCCAATGCTCGTACGCACCGTGGAAAGTGGGCATGGATATAGTGGGCAGTTTTATTGATTGTAACTTGTTACTACACGCACTATTACACACATTGGAACTCTCATTTGCCTCGGTCTCTTTAAGGATATGCTCGGCCCTAGATAATGCGCTATAATAGCTGCCTTCAAAAAATTCTCGTTGGGTTAACAACTCACACTCGCGTACAATTTTTTCGATTTTTGTTTGAAGATCGCTAAATTCAGTAAATAAACTTGCCGCGCCCTGAATGCGTAACCTTAAATCAATGCGTTTATGACTAGACAACTGTTCATTTGAAATACCATTGATGTAATTCGCTAATCTAGTCAGCCTACCTTTAATAATGCCACGCGATTTTATGCACTCAGAAAGTAAATCATTATCATTTTCGCTATTAGCAATAGGTCTATAAGGTGACTTATCGCGGGTTACGGACTTAGTAGCCTGTTCTAGACTCATTATGGTGGTGTGTGAAAGGACTTACGGTTTTTTTTTTCCGGGACAGCACAGATGATGCGAATTGTAAAACTGTCACCGATAGCGTAACACGATCACTGAAACGTAAATAAAGCACGGTATCACACAACTGAACTAAGAGGACAGGGTTAGGGAGGATGGCTGGCCGTACCGAAAATGCGTTTTTTCTGATGTAGGTCCTAGCTGCAAGTCCTCCGACGCCTTAACCTGGGTCCCGTGAGCTCTTAGAAGCTTTTTTTTGCTTTTCGTAAGCTGAATTTCCTCTGCGGTCGAGCTGCTTACGATGATGTCCAAAGGTCACCGAGTCGTATCTTGCGAAATATGCGACGAAGAAGGACCACACGAAGTATGTTTGCGCCTTTTGGTGATGATAAGCTCCCAAGAAATAAAAAGATGTTGATCCGAGCAAGAAATATAATTGTGATACAATGCTACAAAGAGTATTGAGCGGTTACAGATTTGAAGTTAAAGTTAACAATGTAGGTAAGCTAACAAAATAGGAAACGATTGTAACGGTTAACTGAGTGTTGTCGCAGTTAAATATTAAAAATAATTTAAAGCGCTCTCTATGGGAGCTTGAACAATATGTGTATTCTATCTATATAGCATGTAATGCACTTTACATAAGTAAATAAATTTATTAAGTAAATATTGAGTACAATTTATCATTTATTTATTAAAATCAAATTGCGTAAATATTTTCTATACCGTATAAGACGGTAGATTTAGCTAAAACGTCTCTAAGCCACAAAATCGTTTTCTGAGATATGAGCAACGCGGAAAATATATTAAAATTTATGTTTTTGTTAGAACAATTTCAAAAACTACTAGTAATCTTTAATCTAAGATCACAAATTTGTTGGTTGTCTGTCCGCTCTTTTTCCATCGCTATGGTAACATAGCAACGCGTTAACCGCAAGTAGTTCGTCTACCGGACGCTAGATGGCGCTAACGGAAAAATATTTAAAAATAGAAAAAAATTAAAGCATTTTGACCACCCGTGCGAAGCCGGGACGGGCCACTAGTAGAAATATAATAATAACATGATGTTCCGGCCCACAACCATCATAAAAAAACATTAGCAAACCGTTGTACACTCAGCATTGCTATTCTCTGCTGGTAGGACATTTCAAGTTGGATTGTATTAGCCCGCACTACCCCACTTACCTTCCAATCGCAGCAAGACGCGGATCAAAGTTACCTTTTTTTCTCTGTAATTTATATATTAGGGGTTAAAGTATGAAATTGCCGATTTGTACTGAAAATCTATATTGTTTATTTTTTAAATTTTTAACAAATTTATTTAATCAAAATAGTTGCCATTATTATCTATACATTGCTGCCATCTAATGGGAAGGTCATTAATGCCTTTGCGATAGAATTCCGACGATCTAGACTGCACAAACTGTGTGAAAGCATTTTGTACTGCCTCCTGGGAAGAAAACTTCTTGTCACGTAGATAATTGTCCAAATCACGAAAAAAATGGTAGTCCGTTGGAGCAAGGTCTGGTGAATACGGAGGATGACGAATGGTTTCTAACTGCAGTTCCTGAAGGGTCAAAATGGTTTCTCGTGCTGTGTGAGGTCTCGCGTTGTCGTGGAGCAATAATGGTGAAGATCGATTCATGAGTCGGGGCTGTTTTACTGCTAGTTTTGTCAACATGGTTCGGAGTTCGGCACAATAGACATCTGCCGTTATTGCTTGACCAGATCGGAGAAAACTATAGTGAATAACACCATGCTGAGACCACCAAACAGTTACCATTACCTTTTTATTGGTAAGTTTTGCTTTAGGACACTGTTGTGGCATTTGACCTGGGGTCAGCCATTGCATTTTTCTTTTCCGGTTATCATAAAGAATCCACTTTTCATCACATGTTACAATTCGATCCAATATTCCTTCATTTCTGTACCGGTTCAACAAGGCAACACAAGTTTCAACACGCGTTTCTTTCTGCAGATCAGTCAAATCATGAGGCACCCATTTTTCGTATTTTTTTATTTTATTGATTTGACGCAAGTGAGTCAATATTGTGGGTAAGGTAACGTTAAACCATGCCGCTAATTCCTGGGTACTTTGACTAGGATCGGCTTCCACTATCTCTCTTAATTCATCGTTATTTACCTGTGTGGGCGGTCTTCCTCGTGGCTCGTTCTTTAAGTCGAAATTTCCATCACGAAAGCGTTTAAACCAAAATCGCACGGTGCGTTCATTAGTAGACCCCTCTCCAAACGCAGCATTGATATTGCGGGCTGTTTCTGCCGCGTTAGTTCCGCGTCGGAACTCGTATTCAAAAATAACTCGAATTTTCGCAGTATCCATCTTTCTTGTCTAAATTGAATAACAAAAACAATTGAAAGTCGATATTCAAATGTTTTACATTTTTTAAAAAAAGAACATCATAGAAACCATTTAAAAAAAGTTTCATTCGAAAACCTCAAACCATGAAGATTCTATGTCAATTCAAAGAACCTATTGCAATAAAACGGCAATTTCATACTTTAACCCCTATTATTATACGAAAATCAACATTATTTTGAGTTTAAATAAGCTCCTGCATGTCAAGCGAAGACACATTTCTTACATTCACACCAATTAGCTAAGCCCAAAGTAAGCGCTATAGGGCTTGTGTTATGAATACTAGGGATATGGATAGCCATACATAAATGATACATATGTATTTATTTACAGGAAAAAAAATGTATGTATATATATCCATGACTCAGCTACAAATGCTCGTATTCATCACACAAACTGGTTCTGGTTTCGAATCCCGGAAGGGCCGGACCCTTCCGGGATTCGAAACCAGAACCGTCGCAGCCAACGGCAGCATCGCTATCGCTACCGAACTTTAGTAGTAATTTTTTTTAAAATAAATTAAAATGATGTGTTATGTCCTAAGTTGGAACAAATCCAGCAAACTAAAAAAGAATCATCAAAATCGGTTGAGCAGTTTCGGAGTTCATCGCGGTCAAACTCTGTGATAGAGAATTTCTTTATTCAAACCAAAAAAGATTTATATCAGACAAAATTATTGCCAAAAAAAATTATAAACTATACTTTATCCAATGTAGGATGATACTTTTGACAGTTGACTCCTATATAGAGGGTATAAAGTTGCTATTGCAATGTCAAGCCAAACATAAGGAAACAAACGCAACCTTAGTACGTAGCAACAAGGAAGTGACACCTGTCAAAAGTATCATCCTATATTGGACAAAGTATAGTCTCAAGTGTCAGCCGACTCGAACCCATGTCCCTCGCTATCCAGGCAAATACATCAGAAGAGCATTACCTAAAACATGGTTTTGTTGTAATAATTTTATTTATATATAAAAAATAGCAGTTAAATGATTATATAACAAAATATTAAATAATTTAAATAAGTTTTTTTTTTTAATTTTATCATCATATTGAAAGTGACAACCCTTATTGTAATAATACTCCAAAACATGAACAAAGAAGTACTGTTCACACACTCGCTTGTTGCCTGTTTGCAATAATACTCCTGGCCTATAGGTCAGTTCTTTGTTAACATATTTAGGGAATTGTCGTTTTGTAGTTTAAAAATGGGTTACTTTAAAAAAACTATAGTTTTACGTTCAACGCTAATATTTTTCTTGTATTACTTTACAGTTTCTAACAACTTCAGTGTTGATAAAGTGGCAGAGTTGACTGATGTAGTAGGTGAGTTCTATTCCAATAATAATTGAATCACCGATTGATCATTCGCAGCCAAGTCCCAGGTTCGAAGCTTAGAAGGGACAGATGTTTGTGTGGTGAATACGGGCATTTGTACCTGAATCATGGATATATATTTACATACATTTCTTTGAATATTATTTATGTATAGTTGGTCTATTTACCCTAGTAGTAATAACAAGCCTTACAGTGCTTACTTTGGGCTAGGCTAATTGGTCTAGCACAAAGTTAGCACTATAATGCTTGTGTTATGGATATTAGAGTAACGGATAGACATACATATACGATACAAAGATGTATATTTAATATAGAAATATATATAAATACCCATGACTCTGGGACAAATGCGCGCATTCATCACACAAACATCTGCCCCTTCTAAGCTTCGAACCTGGGACTTGGCTGCGAATGGTCAATCGGTGATTTAATTATTGGAATCCTCCTTCTGGGAACCCAGGAGCGTTTGTTTTTTTTTTCGTCATAATGATTACTTAGAATATTTATTTAGGTCCCGATTTTTGTAAGCACACACATTATGTCGATAGCAAACAAATCAACCATTTAAAACGAAACATTAAAAATACATATAAAAAAAATCCACAGATTTGTTCATCCATCACTGTTGTTGATCCACTGTTTTTAACATATTTTTTTAAATCTTGGAGTGAATGGCCTTTAATTTACTAATTAAACTACTTATTAATATCACTGGTCTACAAATGTTGACTTTAAAAAAGTATTCCTAATGTAAAGTAGCTTTGATTATTTATTTTCATGTACTGAATTAAAAAAAATAATTAATATATATGCTGAAATTAGTTTTCCTTAAGAAAAAATATATTTTTGCAAAAATTACCAGAAATTATTATGTTTTTTCAATCATCAGTAGTATTGCGGAGTGGTTTTTTCGCGGCCATCTTGTATGCTGCTTCTGTAAAATTTTGAAAAACCGCCAACATTGAAACGTTCCAGTGTTCTTGATACCGTTTTTTCATGTTTGCGATGTCATGATGGAAGCACTCGCCATGTTCATTAAAAGCTCCGCAATCATCAGGAAAGAAGTCCAAATGATAATTTGAATAAAACAACTTTTTTTATGGAATGTTCGCATAATTTATTTTATATTTAATCCTGACGTTTTACAGGAGCCGTGATCACAGGATGACTAAGGTAATGGTCGTAATATATTTTCTACTGCCTCCACAAAATTTTAAACGGGCCCGTTCCTAATTAAAAAGTTGTATTATTCAAAAGTGTAATGTGCGCGAAAGTATAAGAACCAAGTGTAATGTAAAAGGTGGATTTTCAAGGACAGGCCAGCTTCTAAGCTTAAATACAATGTGTCCCGTCACCAGTGTCGGAGCCTTTAATGGTGTGAAATATGGCATTTTGTATCGACAAATTGCTCCTAAAATTTGTTTTTTCTCAAAAAGCCAATAATTAAAAAATACACAAAAAAGAATCTATTTGTTTTTTTATTATTATTATTTTCTATTTTTTATTCCATGACAATTGAAACATGATGGCTGTGTAACTGTTGTTTACATGTTTATCTATCAACTGACTCCTTTTTAATGTTGATAGGACATTTACATGAGTAGTGGTGGTCGAATTAGTATGAGAGCCCAGGTCTTGGTTACCAAGAAAACAAAATGGCGGCCGTAAGAGAAAAACAAAATTTGAGGGGCAATTGGTCGATAAAAAATGCCATATTTCACACCATGAAAGGCTCCGACACTAGTGACGGGACACATTGTACATTACTCTTGATAGGTCGTAAGAATTGGTTAATGTTACTGACTGGTTTATAGTAAGTATTAATGAAGACCCGCTTCAAATTGTTCCCAATCTTGTCAGTGACCCCCTTCATATAGGGAAGGACAGCAGATTGATTTTCTACTGTGGCTAGTTTGGTGCGGCCTCTGTGACGCAGTCTTGGTACTCGCAACTTGTTGTCTTGTAGTACTTGGTTGACATGTTGAAGCTCAGCAGTCAGATGTTGTTGGTCACAAATGCTGTGAGTGCTCTGAAACAAAGATTTCTCTACGGTAGCTGTTTAGGATGGTGATGAGTTTCATAATAAAATTAAATCAAAGCTTACATAGAATGAAATTAGTTATATTTTTGCATTCACAATACCTTATTTGTTTAAGATATAAAATATGCATGTAAAAAAAACCGATACTAGCTCATAGTAGAAGTTGAAATACGTATGTAAATTTCGACGCGTCTGCCAGCTTCTCGGTAGCTCAGCGTTCAGAGCACTCGTCCGGGTAGCGAAAGGTCGTGGGTTCGAATCCTACCTGAGAGTTCGGAAGCGTGGTGTTTTTTTTACATGCGTATTTTATGACTCACATAGAAATTAAGTAAAATTTTTACTAACATCTATGGATTCTGTCTGAAAAAAAATAGTTTTTATTTATTTATAATATCTGTTTGGGAACACTTCTGACTAAGTATATTTTGTTTCAGCTCGATATGTTTTTTACTTATATGTAATAAGGGGAGCGAGTGAGTTTGTTATGCTGGTTCACAAGACAATTCAGACGAAGAGCATCCGAGAAGTCTCTAGGGTATACGAAGACAATCAGAAGCACGTGTTCATCTTCGCAGCCGCCGTCGGGTACTTGGTATACAACCAGACGAGTCTGCGTGGTGAAGAATTCCTCCCCCTTTACTTAGCAAGTCTGATTCTGAAGTATCCAGAGATGGTAGTTACTTTTTCTTTCTAATTTTTGTATATAAATATTTTATTAAGTTCTACATCACTACATAGTATAAAACAAAGTCGCTTCCTGCTGTCTGTCTTCATTATTAAAATTGCTTAGATCTTTAAAACTACGCAAATGATTTTGGTGCGTTTTTTTTTTTAATAAATAGAGTGATTCAAGAGGAATGTTATATGTTTAATACATGCACAATATAGTAGAGTATTGCACACGTGCGAAGCGGGGGCGGCTAGTATTTAAATAAAATAATTTATTTAGAGTTTTTTTGCGCATACTCTATTTTTAATTCTGACGTTTCGACTCCTTTATAGGAGTCGTGATCACAGGATAACTACTGCAATGGTTGTCATATATTTTCTACTAACTTCACAATATTTTAGTCGTTCTTAGTCATCCTGTGATCACGGCTCCTGTAAAGGAGTCGAAACGTCAGGATTATAACATGATATCCTATTAAAAAGTTGTATCATTGATCACAGGAGAAACAGAAGCGCGTGGTGTCGTACGGAACAGGTATGGCGTGCAGTTTCTACGAGGGCTACCTGGCCCACATGCTGCCCAGCGATGGTCATAAGTTCGTTGGCTTCGAGGAAAACATCCGCACGTACGAAGCCAACGAGTCCGTCGTGTTTCCCGTCCACAAACTCTTCATGATCATAACCAAGGACCTGTACTGCCCACCGGACCTGAAAGAATTCAATATACCCAACAGACCTGACCTGCCTTATTTGGAAGCTTGTAAAGTGAGTGATCCTATATCTATACTAACTGTTACCCGCGATTTCGTTTAAAATTTAGATATGTGCCTTTATCAGAAAATTGGCTAACCGATCTTAAGGTAATCGTACATTGTATCAGGAAAATTTACCTATATTAACAAAAAAATCGACATCAATACTGATCTTTGTATCTTTGATCTTTTCGGAATAACCTCCTTTCAAACAAAAAAAGAATTTTCCAAATCTGTCTATATATAACGGAGTCATGCCCGAACATACATAAAATTAAACATCCGAATTGATAATCTTTTCTTTTTCAAGTTGGTTAATAATTAACTACATTTTAATTTCTTTAAATAATGAGTATTTTATAATAATTTGGGAACCCTAATATTTAAATTATAGAAATTTCATACAAACTTTGTCACCCTGTTTTACCCCTTTAGGGGTTGAATTTCGCAAAATCCTCTTAGTGAGCACCGACGTCTTAAAAGGAAATTTCATGCAAAATATCAGACTACTAGCACTTGTAGTTTCTGAGATTTCGTGATCACTCATCACGATATAACAGATTTACGAGACTGGGCACAAGTCTTAAATAAAAATACCTGACAGATAAAGTTAATGGTAACAAAAACCTTTATATTTTAGATAGCGTTAAATGGCAAATCATTATCTCAAACTTATCAGGTTTTTTTTAAATATTTCTACTATTCACACCAATTAGCCTAGCCCAAAGTAAGCACTGTAAGGCTTATGTTATGGATACTAGGGTAACGGATATCATACATAAATATGTTATATTCAAAGAAATATATATAAACACATATGACTCAGGTACAAATACTCGTATTCATCATACAAACATCTGCCCCTTCCGGGATTCGAACCCAGGACCGTCGGTGCGAAAGGCAGGATCATTTAAAGCGCACTCACGATTAACAACATTTCATAACTCCAACAACCTTTTTTTGCCTTATTTATATTTAAAAAAAAATACGTGTTTACTTTTTTATGTCCAGTTCAGTCATATTATTCCCTTTGTCTCGGTCAGAAAAACGTCCTTTGACAGACAATGACAATTCTGGTTAATTTTGACAACGCAACGCTAAATACTTATCATTTGTCATAAAGTCACTTAGCATGAATTAATAAATTAATTTTATACATTGCAAGTTAAGTCAAATATATTTTTATTGATTACCAGCCAGATTGTTATACTAAATTATGTGTACACATGCCAGATATGCGATAAAAAAACAACCGTATCCAATTTGAACCCATAATTTTATTAGGTTACATAGAATAACAAAAACAATTAAGCTGCGATGCAAAATGGTATAGTGCCATCTTTTGACGATTTTAAGAACTGTAAGACTAAAAACGAGTATATTCAGTTTTTCAAAATTATGGCAAATAATAGTATGTCTATAATTACAGAATTTATTACCAAACACAAACAAAAAATATATAGCAAAAAATAGTTATTCAAATAAACAAGGTGTTGTAAAATTAAAATAAAAAAATTGTACTCGAAGATTCGGTTTCGGCCCATTTCGGCCAGAAAAATTTACACACACTTATTGTTCTTTAAATAAATGACAAATAAAGTTAAAATTGTACACCTGTTTAATTAATTCTCGGTTAGTCGATACAAAGAACACTCTCTCGGATAGCGAGAGATGTGAGTTCGAGTCCCCCTTGACTCAGGAGTCAGCTTGTCTCAGGGACAAGTTTGATTTTTAGAAAAAAAATTGTCTGTATGTTTCATAAAACAGTACATTATTTATATTTTAGTAAAACAAAAGGATGTTTGATTGAACATGTATAAATAAGTAACGGTTTCGGCCGAAAACGGTTTCGAGACAGAAATCTGTAACTATGATTTGGTTTCTTCTTTTTCAGACGGACATTAAAAAAATATGATTTTCAAATATAAATATATTAGTGACGATCCTCGTGGTTGAGTGGCGTGCATACCAATTTTCATGGTTATGCCACTACGAGATCCCATGTTTGGATCCGCGGCCGGGTCAATGTAGAAAACTAACTTTATTGGCTTGGGTCTGGGTGTTGTGGTGACGTCATTATTTCTAAATTCCATAATACAAGTGCTTTCTGTGGAGTCCAGTAATACTGTTAACTAGTGTTGTCGATAGTGGACTATCGATAATTAGTTTTATCGATAGGAGATAGATTGGACTATTGATCGTAGTATCGATACTATCGACATTATCGATACCTTGTATCGTATCAATACCATTGAAGGAGTGCAATACTTTCGATAGTATTGTTGCTCGTAAATAACAAATCAATGATATTATCGATAATATCGATACTATCGATTCCTTGGATCGTGTCAATACCATCGAAGGAGTGCAATACTACCGATAGTATTGTTGCTCGTAAATAACAAATTAACGATATTATCGATAATATCGGTACTATTTATGTTCTTGGTAACAATACTATCGATAGTATATACTATATCGATAGTACGTTATTTTTCAAATGAAAAATCGATAGAAATACTATCGATGGTCTGGCAACACTACTGTTAACCTTATAAATATTTCTATGTATGACAATACTCAAAGCTATGATTGTAACAGTTAGCTGATTATGTGTCGTGTTGTTTATTAGACTCAAATTTAATTTCATTTTAGCTACTTGAATTCAGAATAATGTATGTGATGTCTTATATTCATTTATTGAATTTTATTTCTATAGTCCTTGGAAAACGTGATAAAAGACATGGCCGGAGTGAAGAATCGCGTATACAGAAACTCTGCGTACAAAATCCACCGGCCTTCTGGCCCAGCCGTGTATGTGGCGGCCGAATGCGCCACGCCCCTCCACACTTTGCACCTCGTACTCAAGAAACAGGCGCTCTACCGTGGTAGGTGTCTTAGAATAGAATTCGTTTATATAGTAGAAACATATCAAAATGATTCGACCGAATACCAAAGATAAGAGAAGTTAATATAAAGATAATGGCCGTATGACATGGTTCTTTTGACGATTTTTTTTTTCGACAAGCTTTGTCTGTTTTCTGCAATTAAACGAATCTTATTCTTTTTAATAAAACTATGTAACGGATACTGCGGTAAATAACTAAAAAAGTGCAAAATAAATAATATTTATTTGTATTAATTAAGCAGTTATGAACGTGCCCGATTAAAATATCGTGAAGGTAGGAGTAGATGTACGATGAACTTGGTCATATTGTGATCACGGCTCAGTGTTTTACAAACCCCAATTTTGTCTCATGCCCTTTTTATGGTTAAAATCGTTAGTTTATATCATTCTAAGCACTACAGTGAAAATCCGGCATCGATACGACCTTCAGTTTCGACAAAAAAAAAAGCAAAGTTTCCCTATAACCGGGTCCGGGAAATCACCAAAATATAAATAAAAAATAAAGTTGACAATTATTTAAAAAAATATTAAATGTATTGTTTACACTCATAACAACAAACATTCTGTCCATTTGTGAAATTTGTAATGTTAACAGATTATGAAATAATAAATGTTTTTTCGTATTTCTTTTATATTTATTATTTCAAGTATAATGCCATTTATTTATTTATTTATTTTTTTTTATTTATTTATTTAACTAATTACAACGGCAACACCACATACAGTAGGGAAACTTTGCATTTTTTTTGTCGCAACTAAAGGTCGTATCGATGCCGGATTTTCACTGAAGTGCTTAGAATGATATAAAATAACGATTTTAACAATATAAAAGGGGATGTGACAAAATCGGGGTTTGTAAAACACTGTGCGGCTCCTGTAAAGGAGTCGGAACGTCAGGATTAAATATAAAATAAAATATGCGCAAAATCCGTAAAAAAGTGTTTTATTCAAATGTGTAATGTTTGCGGAAGTGTAAGAACTGAATATAAAAATCTAACTAGTAGTAGATATTTTTCCAGACCTATGAAACAAATAACTTACGTTTTTTATATTTAGTACTTACACTTCCGAGCACATTACACATTTGAATAATTTCTATGGACTTTGCGCGTATTTTATTTTATATTTACAGGAGTCGAAGGATGACTAAGTTAATGGTAGAATTTTATATCAATATATCGAACAAATAATATCGAAATAATAATATCGATATTTTTTCGACAACCTAATCTGAGTTTTAGCATTTTTTTAACTTTTTGCAGCTGTTTTACGCAACGGTTCTGCTTTGTAAAACAACTTCAAGTTTTGTAAAACAACTACCGGTTCTGTAAAACAACTTCTTCTGACCTGGCTTTATTCAGGACATCTCCTATTTGGTCCCTGAAAGTTCGTCTTTGTCTGCCTTTGCCTCAGAACAATATCCTATTTGGTCCCTGAAAGTTCACCTTTGTCTGCCTTTACCTCAGAACAATATCCTATTTGGTCCCTGAAAGTTCGCCTTTGTCTGCCTTTACCTCAGAACAATATCCTATTTGGTCTCTGAAAGTTTGCCTTTGTCTGCCTTTACCTCAGAACAATATCCTATTTGGTCCCTGAAAGTTCGCCTTAGTCTGCCTTTACCTCAGAACAATATCCTATTTGGTCCCTGAAAGTTCGCCTTTGTCTGCCTTTACCTCAGAACAATATCCTATTTGGTCCCTGAAAGTTCGCCTTTTTCTGCCTTTACCTCAGAACAATATCCTATTTGGTCCCTGAAAGTTCGCCTTTGTCTGCCTTTACCTCAGAACAATATCCTATTTGGTCCCTGAAAGTTCGCCTTTGTCTGCCTTTACCTCAGAACAATATCCTATTTGGTCCCTGAAAGTTCGCCTTAGTCTGCCTTTACCTCAGAACAATATCCTATTTGGTCCCTGAAAGTTCGCCTTTGTCTGCCTTTACCTCAGAACAATATCCTATTTGGACCCTGAAAGTTCACCTTTGTCTGCCTTTACCTCAGAACAATATCCTATTTGGTCCCTGAAAGTTCGCCTTTGTCTGCCTTTACCTCAGAACAATATCCTATTTGGTCCCTGAAAGTTCGCCTTTGTCTGCCTTTACTTCAGAACAATATCCTATTTGGTCCCTGAAAGTTCGCCTTTTTCTGCCTTTACCTCAGAACAATATCCTATTTGTTCCCTATAAGTTCACCTTTGTCTGCCTTTACCTCAGAACAATATCCTATTTGGTCCCTGAAAGTTCACCTTTGTCTGCCTTTACCTCAGAACAATATCCTATTTGGTCCCTGAAAGTTCACCTTTGTCTGCCTTTACCTCAGAACAATATCCTATTTGGTCCCTGAAAGTTCGCCTTTGTCTGCCTTTACCTCAGAACAATATCCTATTTGGTCCCTGAAAGTTCGCCTTTGTCTGCCTTTACCTCAGAACAATATCCTATTTGGTCCCTGAAAGTTCGCCTTTTTCTGCCTTTACCTCAGAACAATATCCTATTTGGTCCCTGAAAGTTCGCCTTTGTCTGCCTTTACCTCAGAACAATATCCTATTTGGTCCCTGAAAGTTCACCTTTGTCTGCCTTTACCTCAGAACAATATCCTATTTGGTCCCTGAAAGTTCGCCTTTGTCTGCCTTTACCTCAGAACAATATCCTATTTGGTCCCTGAAAGTTCGCCTTTGTCTGCCTTTACCTCAGAACAATAACTAAAGTTATTGTTCTGAGGCCTTTACCGACTTACAGATACACATTTGCCTCATAAACCATAAAGCCCATGACAGACATAAAACGAGTTTTGTTGTTGTCGAGAGTGAGTACCCAATATGTTTGACATACGTCATGCTCGTGAACGGATTATCGACATATACTTAATTTATCTTTGTGTTGCTTTCATAAATTTATCGTTTATACTCTGTATATCATTACAATGTTTAAGTATACTTTTAAACATGAATGGACATAATACGAAGAAATGGCTCAAAGGTCTTTGTAACCGAGCCAAAACCCCTTATAAAAAAAAAACAATTAAGTATACTTATTTAAAACAGATACTTGTTAACTTGTAATCGACAATGTAATGAAACCATAACACTACTAGCATTGTGATAGATAACAGAATAATATTGTTTTTGGTAAAAATGTTGGACGATTCAAAACTATTTTAAGTGCATTTGAATAAAATCCTTTTTATTTAATTGCAGAACTAGCAGGCATCAATACGGAGGAGGTGGTGGAAGACTTCAGCTCCATGCTGAACACCGTGCTGACGACTAGCCCCGAGTCCAGGGGCAAGTGTGAACTGGTCTACTTCGACCGTGAGTCTTTCACGAATTTCTTACAAATACAAAATAATAATGTATAAGAATGAGAGTTTACCCCGTTTTAATGGTGTCTGTCATTTTGTTATGATTCAATCATAATAAATTATTTATTTGTCAGAATATGGTTAAATGTATCTTAAAATAAATTGTCCAACATGTTCTCGCGATAAGTCGATGTACAAATATTAATTAGATATATACTAGGTCTGCAATGCATGCTCCTGTTTGCAAATACTGAGCGAAGCACTACCTTACCTAACCTCACCACCTGACCTTACCTAACCTAACCATTCAGGTCGCGCCGTGCTTTTTTTCAATGGTTTTGAATTAGATTTTTGAAGGGTGATTATTCCTCGATGGTAGGTCCGATTTCATAACTTTTTTTTGCACATTAGTCACGACTACGATGTGAGTTATGGGGCCAAATTTCATCAATGTAGTCTCAGCTGTTTGGCTATGATCAGCTTTTGAATTTTTCTTCCGGTGATTATTCCTCCATGGTATGTCCGATTTCAAAACTTTTTTTTGCACATTAGTCAAGATCACGATGTTAGTTTTGGCGCCCAATTTCATCAATGTAGTATCAGCGGTTTGGCTGTGATCAGCTTTTGAATTTTTCTTTCGGTGATTTTTCCTCCATGGTAAGGTCTATATTTTTTTTACATAGCCTATGTCCGTTAGGTTATAATCATGTATGTTCATGCCAAAATTCGTTCGAATCGGTTGAACCGTTAAGTAGCAGGAGGGAGACAAGCGAAATTTGTGAGTTGCCTAAAAGAGAGCTTCGCTCAATTAATTATTAAAATAACACCACATTCAAATTTAAATTAAAATCACCGCTAAATTACATGTTATAATTACAGCAAATGATTATAACGCAATTTATTGTTAAAGTGGCGGATTTTATAATAATCTTTCTTGGTTTTTTTATTCATACATATAATCAAATCTTTTTCCACTTTCCACGATATAGGAACATCTCTCACTCAGGACCATCGTTAACCTATTGGAGGCCCTGGGCATGTAAGAATAATGGGGCCCATTAGACTTTGACAAAACACTTTTTTCTTGCTAGAATAGACAATGAAAGTAGATAAACAAGGTTGCAGATTTTTTATTAACAATCAATGGATGAATACATGATCTTTAATTTAAATAAGGCGATTCTCACACATTCAAAATTATCTAAGCATGCTGAAATTCGATAGCCTTTGGGCGAGAGTAGCCTCGCTCATGCAAAAGCTAATAAGCAAGTCGATAATGTTCTCCCTAATTGAGGTTCGATTTACTCTAATCAAATTAATTTTTCAGTAATAAATGTCGGTATTGGTTTAGTGATCTGGCAGGAACTAGCCCGGGCATTTGCCCAGAGTGCCCAGTGGGAAAGAGGGGTCTGCTCTCATTTCTTCAATTCTAATCTGACCTTTCATACAATGTCGTCGGTTAAGGGTACTTTAATTGCTTCCTTGAAGTTTTTTTTATACATTTGTAGACTGAGTCCCACCAAAAAGTACCACGATTGTATCTAAAGTATATTAACGTACAAAAATATCATTGGAATTTGTTATTAAGCACTTAAAAATACAAAAATGTCAGTATGCAAATAAAATTAAAGAGAATATAATATCAATGAAAATAAAAAATAATTCAACTGCATATAGCAACGTCATTAAGATTAGATTGGCAGTCACATTCTTAGGGGACATTTTTTGTGTAGTTTAATTTTAGTATACCTATGCCCGTTTTCACCATCAACCCCTAATATTTAGGTGTCACTTAAAATATAATTAATTAATTATATTACAGAATTAATTTTATTATTATATTTTGACATTATAATATAGAAAAGAATTTCGCTATCGATAAACTTTGACATAATTTTAGTTTTATTTCACTAAATTTAATCGTAAAATACAGAAAATACTTATCAAAATAGTTTGTACGTAAAATACCGATAACAAAACGACACTAGCAACAAAAAAGAAACGTCACCTAACAAAGTAGCTCCTAAAATAGGGCACCTAAGCACGGTGAAAACGAACTTAGGTAAGGGAGCGGTTTAGGGAATCACTTTGCTTAGGGGATACCTATTTAGGGAGTTTTTAAGGGATTGATGATGAAAACGGGCACTAGAGTATTATTTTTAAGTTAGTTAACATTTTCTTTTTTCAAAATATGATAATATATTTTCAAATATATTGAAATATATACAATAAATGACAGAAATCAATATTTTTTTCAGGTACAGCCCCCGGAGCTAATCTGGCTCAAGTACTCTTGGATAAGATCCGTGATATTGAGCCCAACTTTGAAAATATAATAATCAAGTCAAAGAATGATAAATAATAAATAAAACGTGCCTTAAAATGCTTTCACAAAGTGTGACACAAATTATATAAAATTTAAATAAATTAAAATTCAAACAAAGCTCACTATTGCTACAATATTAAATGTATAATGTTTATTTCTTTAAATATTTGTTAAAAAGTTGTCTTTCGTTAGGTATCGAACCCACGCCCTTCTGGTTGGACAAGTTGTCGTTTCAAATTTAAATCCCATTCAGGATATTTTTTGTACATTAATATTAAAAGTAATTTTATATTACAGCGACCGTAGTTCGAGCCTCGCCGATGTACTACGGACGTGGATAGGGTTGCCAACTTTTTTTTGCAACTATTAACAAAAGCTTAAATCACTCTCAGCACAGTTGAAATTTAAAATTGTTTAAACTCTTGATTGAGAGTTAATTTTTGTAGACGCGCCACTTCACAATAATGATTATTCTATATATTGTTATCTATACCTGTTGTCATTATTACAGAAAACACTCTTACTGTAAATGCTGAGGTGACAGGAACTATAATTATTTTTTGAAGTATACGAGACAAATTTTATGAATTTTTTTTAATTCTTTTCGCACGAAATAGTCGTTATTATCTAAACAAGAGGATTTCTTGTATTCAGCGAAACTTTCGAATCGTTTTATGATCTAGATATATAAATAGACAGTAAAAAGTATGTTGGAGTGAAGAAAGGTATAATACTGTTTTTAAAAGTGGCAACCCTAGACCCATTCGTAACACAAACACTTAGCTTACCGAAATGGGTTTACAGGAATACTAATAATATATTAAATATATTGTTATTTTTCTTAAAAAAATGGGTGCTCTTTTTCAATGATTAGTTGTCTAAGTTAATATGTCAGTGACTAACTTTAAGTGTCTACTTTTTAAGCGAACGTATATTGTAATAAAAGCAACGTTTTATATGACTTGGCATTTTGGTTATTCTATAGTGCCAAATACTAATAAGTGTTTCAATAGGGACTAATTTAGTGTAGCAATAGTATTAAAAAAAGAGTAAAAAAGTTTTTTTTTGAGATTTTATTGCTTTGAAATAGTGCTTTTGGCATTATTTTTGATTAAAATTTATTTGTACAAGAATTTATTATTTTTAAATTGCCGAGGATATTTAAAACGCGACGCGATTGGTCAAAACGAATATGACGTAAAAGTCTATGACAAAAATGTCAACATCGCTAAGTGCGTAGTATTCGACATAACCTCTTCATTTGTTTGTTTGTTGTCATAGACTACGACGTCACGTCAAAATGGCGGGCGTAAAAAGTGCCCGTTTTTTTGCGGACATTTTCGATTCAAAATGTCTTTAACACTAATTAATTAATCAAACATCAAATTAGTTATTAACTAGCTGTCAAAGGTACTTCAACAACCGATTAACAGCTGTAAGTATAGGGCATAGAGTTGAATTTCAAATGAGAAAGTATTGCTGTTGTCCAAAATTGTAAATGTGATTGATTTATACATTTACATCGATTCACTACAAACTATTTTCAAGTGATATTGAACTGTCGTGTGTTATATTCAAAGTGTATAATCCAAAAGTTGTGAAAAAAAATACAGTTTGACATGCTACATTGTTTATCAAATCCGATGCTTTCTTTGATTTCCTAAAGTATTCACATTAACTTAGGCTATTATGTAGCCTAAGTTAATGTGAATGGAAATCAACAGGACAAGTGCTCTCACGAAATTAAAAATATATATTTTTATACTAGATATCTTCGTTACAACACACACACTTAAACAAAACTGCCATTCGATTTCCAACTTAAAGACTAACATATTAAGTTATCAATTGAGAAAATTGGCCATTTTGTGAAAAGTGAATATGCTATTGAGTGTTTAAAGTGTTGGATGTTAGAGAGTCGTGCCATTAGATATACAAAATTATTTTTTATACTTAAAAGTTTATGAAGCGCTAATGAAACCAAATATATTTTTTGTGCTGTTATAAACAGCAAAAAACACTAGAAATGTGTTAAATATAGTTATATAAGGTTACTGTTTTTTTTTTTCATTTTTTACATTCTTTAGAGTTCACTCCTTAAGAATTGATTTTGAAAAAGAAAAAAATATGAAGAGTAAAATTTAGTGATCGAATGACAGCATTACGTTTTTTGTGCGCAACCTATTGTGCGCACATTTTGCTTTTATTTTGAAGTTTGAATTTAGAACTTTATTTTTCTTAAGGAGTAAACTCCAGTCGTGTGTCGGAGTTGACACACAACACTTTTTTTATAGTACTCGGTCGTATAGGCCTTTTTTGTGCATTTGTAGAGAAAAAAACACAAAAATCTTATATATTTCTTCTTATATTTTATTATAATTATAACACAGCAAATAAAAACACATCGCTTGCCCGGAAGAATACAGTATTAAGTCAAAATTTGGCACTAACTGACTTAATGATACAGTTCGAATAAAAAAAAGTACGTTCTACCTTTTAAATAAGGTCGATTATGCCCCCTTGTTCGTTTGCCCCCTGAATAAGCCAATTACGAAAGTTACCTTATTCAAAAGATAGAACGTACTTTTTTTATTGGAACTGTATCATTAAGTCAGTTAGTGCCAAATTTTGACTTAATACTGTATTCTTCCGGGCAAGCGAGTCATGTGCCCCTAAAACTCGTGTGTTATCGCCGAGAGATATCTCTAAGAGACTTTGACTATGTAGAGGTTGGGTGATGGGGGTGTTTAAATATAGTTTCATTAATAATATATGATACAATAAACTACACAATTATTTAATTTTATTCTTTTAAACAATTTTGAACTTAATAGTCAACTATTAAAGTCCAACTTTGATTCTACATTTTATAGCAGATTGTTGAGTTTTTGTCTGTACGTATTTTGAAGTATGTGTTTACTTGATTAGTTAATAATTGTTTTATAATTCTTTAAATATTTTGATGTAATTGTACTGATGGCGCCTTAACAGATTCAAAAATTAAAGTTATTTTCTCACGTTCTTTAAAGACAACATTTGATTTTTAATGGCACCTGATTTTATTAATCAATAAATAATTAAGGCCTTTAATGTTTCTGAACATTTTTAGAATTTACCATAATTATGGACAAGACAGCCTTTCATTTAAGTGTATTATTGTAGTAAAATATTATAAGTAAACTGCAATCGTTTGAAAGTAGTTCATAAATAAACGAATCATACTGTTTATTTAAGCAGTGTATAGATTTGATTTAGAGAAAATTTGGCATTTATAAAGAGAAATTAAATCATTCCCAATATTTGAGTATATTTTTGAATAAGTGGTAATATTAATTCTAAGTTTTTTTATTAAGTCCATCCAAACGTTTTTGCTGTCTTTTATTTCTGGCTTAAAGATCAAACCTTTGGCCAGCTCGTCTTTTATAAATTGAATGTTGTCAGTCAATTCACAAGAGAAAAATATAAGACAGTATTGATCTGAGATGGCGCTATCTAGTAGTTATTATAATTTTAAACAATGACAATGTTTTTTAAGTTTATTATTAATTAATTATTTTGGAGTTCGATTCTGAAAGACATTCCCTAATTTTAAATATTTTCCCTAGCAATAAAATATATTTTCTATAGTATATTGTCAGATATTTACATACAATTATTATGACTCATATCATGTCATACTGATTGTATGACCATATATTTTAGTACTAAAACGTTTTATTCAGAATCGAGCTTAATATAAGGTTTTGACTATTATTGTTTATGTGTATTGTAATCCGCCCGAGAACAACTTGTGAGCAGAGTAAATTTTTTGTAGTTTCTATTAAATTTTATCAAAAAGAAATATGTTGCTTTTGTTAATCTTTAAACTACCCACATTACTTAATTTTTAATTATAATACTAGTTAACGGGCAACAGTAATGTTCTTTACGATTTATTCTAAATAGGACTGTTTATGTGGAATGTTTTACGTGAAATTCCACGAGATGGGTTTCAGTAAATCCCCTCACCCACACAGAAAACTAAGGAATGGGATTATTTCATAGTTTATTTGTCATCCATTGATTTATGTATCATTCATATATCAACTTTAATTTAATTCATCATAGCCTAGTCTTTAGTAATTTCTATTCTTGATTATCTAATCAAGAATAGAAATTACTAAAGACTAGGCTGTATGAGTTTTGTACTCTTTGCCTTACCTTATGGGAAAACATTAATCCAAAAACAAAAGACTTTCTGGAGGGAGCGGGAAGATTCTCTTAGGTGGTTGTTGTTCTTGCTATATTTTAGTGGTACATATCAGGGATGTTGCGAATATTCGCATCCGCATCCGCATATGCGGAACTTCCGCATCGATTTAGACATCCGCATCTGCATCCGCATCCGCAGAAATCGATGCGGAGCAGATGCGGACGCGGATGCGACAAGAAAGAAAGAGGAGGGGTCGGCGAGTGGCACGTGTCGACCGAGTAAAAGATTGAAGATGATACGTGGGTACCACTGAAAATGTTTAGAACTGACCAGTTAGAAACATTGCTAATGAAAACTTTTTCGAATTTTAATTTTAAAACTCTTTGGTAATCTAATGTAGTGTATTGCATTCATTTGTCATTTGTTTTTGTGAATTGGCGGCAAATCTAACACTCTTGTTACAAGTGAAAATTAACCTAACGCGAGAAAACTTTCGTTCAATAATTTATTATGACTTTCGGTATGGGCTAACTCAATAACAAAGCTATGATAGGCTGCGAATAGCATTTTTTAATGAAGCCCCATCTCGTGCCACTATTTACAATTAGTTTAACGAGTTTAAGCGTGGACGTATCAATCTCAATGATGATCCGCGTGAAGGACGTCCTTTAACAGCGACTACTGAAGGTAACATCAGTACTGTGCGACGCATGATAGAGGATGATAAGAGAGTGACCTATCAGCAGATACGGGCAAGCCTAGGCATTGGTATGAGTCAAGTTCAAAAAATATTACACGAACATTTAGGCGTCAAGAAACTTTGTACCATATGGATTCCCCATACTTTAACCGACGGCCAGAAACACCTTCGCATGGACTGGTGTCGGCAAATGTTAGATAAGTTCAACGGCGGTGACTCAAATGCTGTATTTGACATCGTAACAGGTGATGAAAGCTGGATATATTGCTATGAACCCAAAACCAAAAGACAATCAGCTCAGTGGGTGTTTCCTTTCGAGGATCAGCCAACTAAGGTAAAAAAAGGTAGCAGTCAAGGAAAAAAGATGATTGCCTCATTCTTTCGGGACAGTTGTCATTTCGCGACAGTTGTGTTAGAAGATGGAAGGACAGTTACTGTAGACTAGTATGTCAATCGCTGTTTGCCTGTTGTTTTAGAAAAAATTCGACAGCAGCGCCCTCGAAGCAGGATCCTCCTTCACCACGACAATGCTTCAGCGCACTCCGCAGAACGGACTGTTGAATATTTGACTATGGCAGGTGTCGAGATAATGAGTCATCCACCATACAGTCCCGACCTGGCGCCCTGCGAATTTTATTTATTCCCAAGAACTAAACATAAAATTCGAGTTATTCGCTTTACGAGCCCTGAAGATGCGGTGAAAGCATACGAAAATGCTAAAGAAGAGACCAATAAGGACGAATGGGCCCACTGCTTTTCTCAGTGGTTCCCTCGAATGCGACGATGTGTAGAGAGGAACGGAGATTACTTCGAAAAACAATAAAAGTATTGGCAACTTCCTTCATTAAGCCGTTTTTATTTTTCTAAACATTTTCCGTGTTACCTAAGTATATTGAAGGTTAACAGAAACACGAAAGACATCGTGGCTTCTCGAACAATATCTCTAAGTACCGAAAGAGCGAAGAAAATGAGAATGACAGATTTCATGGAAACAGAACGGAACGACTAGAGACCTCAGGTTACAGGACGTCAGTCCTGTTTAATTAGTAATCTTACCATGATGCTCGATTCATAAAGTGATGTTGAGAAGAGTCAGGAAACACCAGAAATTGTCAGCCCTGACACAAGAAGGAGTTACTTACTTTTCGTAATAAAAAAAATAAAAATAAAAAAGAGCGCTTAAATGTTGGAGTGTTAATTAAAGTGAGTTCAAACTGTTACCTAAAAAAGCACGCAAATTCTTATCAGCGCCACCAGCCAGTGTTCCAAGTGAACAGTTATTTAGTAGCGCAGGATTAATACACGAACCCTTGCGAAACAGACTGGAGTCCGAAAAGGCGGCCATTCTACTTTTCATTAAATATAATGCTCCAATATTTTAATTTCATTACTAAAACAATTAATCAATAATAGTAATTCACTCATTACTTTATTATTAAACTAGCTGACCCGACCACACGTTGCCGTGGCTCAGTTATTATAATTTGTTTTTATTAAAAATCAGCAATAGCCCGCTCGCGCGTTCTGAACCCGCGCAATAGGCAGCTTTTGTGATATTGTTTCATTGGTGAGAGAAGTGGAGGAAGGCGCCCGACGTGACGGCACAGTGGTGGCATGTGCGTGAGTTGCGGGCGGTACTGGACAGTACTTGGACATGGCAATATTACTTTATTTTTCTATTTTTTTTTTATAAAAGTAGCCTAACTTACTTCCTTATTACATCAGCTACCTGCCAATAAAAGTCCCGTCAAAACCGGTCCAGCTATTTTAGAGTTTAGCCCGAACAAACAGACAGACAAAAATTGTAAAACATGTTATTTTGGTGTATTTACCGTATATATATTCATATGCATGTAGTAAAAAACGGTTATTTCAATATTTCAAATCGACACTCCAATTTTATTTATATGTATAGATAAAGAAAGGATAAATATTACTGCTTTTTACCCTACCAAACCAACACTTAAGTTTTTTATACAGTTCCGCATCCGCATCCGCTTCCGCGGATGTGAGCCTCCTAAAATCCGCATCCGCATCCGCATCCGCGGATGTGAAAAAAATTACATCCGCAACATCCCTAGTACATATTAGTACGTGGCAATCTGATATTGGTGGATTATTAAGCACTTAGTGTTTGTGTAGATGCATGAGTGCTGGCAAGTGAAATAATGCAGTGGAAGTTGACTTTCCTGCTCTTTCAAGAAATCCACGGGGAGGTTTCGGTAAATGCCCACACGTTTAGTGAAACCTAGTGGAACGGAAATTTCACTGACATTTCATAATTCATTGACCATCTATCATTCATAGCATTTGCGTTGTATTAGAAACCGTAATAAGTTGCAACAAAATTTACGAAAAGAGAGTCACAACGATATACTGAAGGTCACTTATGTCCGTTACAGGAACTACTGCAACAGTCTTATAAAAAAACTTAAAAGAAAATACGAACGGGATCTTATTGCGAAATCCGTTAATAATAACAAACTTCTATGGAAAAATATTAATCACTTAACTTATAGTAGCAAATCGCATGATGACAGCAACGAACTTTTAAACCTTAAACCTAATCCTATTGACTCAGTAAATTTCATCAACTCGTACTTCACAAATATAGGAACAGAGCTTGCCTCTAATCTTCTGACCAGTCCCTCGCCCAGTAATTACCATTTTTTGAATGTCCCATCCCAATATAACACTTTTGTTTTATTAGAAACCGATGACGGTGAAATAGAAAAAATCTTGATGAGCCTAAGATCTACCAGTGCTCCGGGCTGGGACGGTATTCCCATTTCTTTTTTGAAATTAGCAAAGAGCGAAATTGTCCCCATTGTTACTCACCTAGTAAATGTTTTCAAATTGGCAAATTCCCTACCTTATTAAAAAGATCTATTATTATACCTGTGTACAAGAGTGGAGATAGAGATGACGTTGGAAATTATCGGCCTATTTCGATCTTACCGGCAATCTCTAAAATAATAGAGAAACTAATAAATACGCGACTCGTAAGTTACCTTAATAAATATGAAATTCTATCGTCTTCCCAGTTTGGTTTCAGACAGGGTAAGTCGGCAGAAGACGCTGTCCTCGCATTAAGTCAGGTTGTGACTGAACAGGTAGATATTGGTAACAAATGTTTATCAGTGTTCTTAGATTTAAAAAAAGCCTTTGACACGGTTTCTGTCCCTGTACTTGTCCATAAAAAGGAAAAACTTGGTATAAGGGCCACTGCACTTTCACTATTTTAAGAGTTATCTTTCAGATCGGACACAGAGAGTGAAGTTAGATAGAACAGTGAGTGATGACGTCTCCGTGTCGTACGGTGTCCCCCAGGGGAGTGTGTTAGGTCCCACACTATTTCTACTTTACATAAACGATCTCTGCAATTTAAAAATGAAAAATGGCCGCATTTTCTCATACGCTGATGATACTGTGGTTATTGTCTCTGGAAAAGATTGGAATAGCGTCAGAGATAGCGCGGAATTAGGTATGAGCTTGGTTGCTGGATGGTTAAGAAATAACCTCCTCACTTTAAATATACTCAAAACCAATTACATCTGCTACAGTATCCTTAACAAGTCACAACCCGCTACAGATTATAGACTAAGAATCCACACCTGTAATTTTAGAGAAAATTCAGGGAGTTGTGCTTGTCTAGATATCAAAAAAGTGGAAAATACAAAGTACTTGGGGGTAGTGGTCGACCAGAGGTTGTCCTGGCATCTACATCTTGAAAATATTACAGCTAGAGTTAGAAAACTGATCTGGATATTTAAGACCTTAAGACATGTGGTCCCTGGACAACGGGTTGGGCACTGCTCCAAAAGAAATGTTCTTTCGGAAATCTACTTAGCATTAGCCCAATCTATTATAAGCTACAGCATTCCGGTCTGGGGTGGGGCTGACAAGACTAAGATGGTCGTGTTGGAACGTGCTCAACGTGCTCTTTTAAAAGTTATGCACTTCAAAAACAGAAGGTTTCCCACTGATAGACTTTACTCCATTAGTAATGTTCTGTCAGTGAGAAAGTTATATATTTTATTTACCGTACTAAAAAAACATAAAACTTTAATCTATGATGACAGCATAACCTCTAAAAGAAGAAAAAACATTATGAAAATTAATAAATTTAGGACTGCATTTGCTTATAAGCAGTATCTGAAACGTTCGGATTTTCTATATAATAAATTAAATAAAAAACTTCAGATTTACAGTAAAACAAGTACTGTTTGCAAGAAAATTATTACTAATTTTCTTAATACCTTGAAATATGAAGAAACAGACATTGATAATGAATATATAAATATATGTACACACAAACACCTATATTTACTACACTCACTACGACACACACATACACCATACAACACATACATAGGTTGAGCTTACATAACACACATAAAAAAAAAAATACGTTTATTAATACTTTTAAGATAAGTGATCATTGGAAAAATTATATCAAACCTATTTTTCTCTTTTAAGTTAGTATTGTTTGTATTTTTTTTTTTATTTAACTTAGATAATATAGCACCTAATGTATATGGAAGAGTGAAGTCACCTGCTACAGGCATTTTTTGCTTACTAGGTGACTTCAATCACTGATTAAGGATTGTAAAAAACAAAAAAAATAACGAAATAAATTATATTATTATATTATTATTATTATTATAGCATCATTATCTAATGAAGAAAAAAATAACTGAAGATTAGGCTGTATGGGCTTTGTACCCTTATGAGAAAACAACAAAGAAAAATGTCACAAATGTGCTGTCCACTGTCAGTGAAGTGTCAAAACAAATGCACGTGTTGTTATAATACAAGAAACGTACAACGGTTTGTGTTGATGTCTTTTTAAGGTGCCTCTTTTAAGAATAGAATAATATACTTAATAGAATACCCGCTATGGGTAAACGTAAATATGAAGGCTGTAAGGAAGATACTATTGAAAAATCACTTAAGGACTCCGTGTTGGATAGCAATGATAGTAATGATACAGAACAACCTCGAATTCAACAGAAAAGAGATAAGCTCCAGAAAAGAGCCAAAATTGGCGGTTTCGACATAAAACACTTTCGCAAAGAGTTAGCTGGGAAGCAGGGCCAGACTATGGGTAAGTTTTATTTAATTTTATCTCTTTAAAAAAGAAAAGTTTTGGCTTAGACTTACAACTGAAACTTTGCCAGAAATTCCCTCTATAATGTAGTTAAAGAAAAGGAAGAATTTATAGATAGACATTTCAAAGTGATCTGTTTTAATTATCTTGAAAGGCGTTTAAAACTATATGTATATTGTTACTGTGGTTTGTGGGATGTTAATTATGAAAATAGCCTTTATTTTGAAAATAGTTTTAATTTGACTATTATTTTAAAGTCATATTCTCATACTCATTTTGGACCAAACCCAGAACCATTCTTGCAAAAGAAAAGATTGCTATAGTTGCTCAAAACAGTCATCAGCTTCAAGCTTTAGTTATAAAATATATATTCAACATAAGCAGGAAAATAAATGTTTGGCATTATTGAATTTTATAAGTGATGGAAAAAGTTACTATGGAAATCCATCCATTAATCCTGTGTTAGTAAAAATATTGTTTAAAAAATATGTTGCAGTAGACATGAATTAAAAACTGTGGAACCTCAGGTATATAAATTTAAAATAGTTATTCTCAACTGTAGATCTTGTACGCATTTATGCAAACTATTTTTAAATACTGTCTATAGTTGCTGCATAGCAGAATGATGGAGCAATAGATTTCGAGAGAGTAGTTTATAGTTAGTTATTAATAATGATAAATGCTAATCACAAGCGAACCCATTAAAAAATAAAAATAGCTCCAGCCCGTGTTAGAAGCACATGTAATCACAACTAAATATCACAGATAAATATAAAAAACAAAATAAAACCTATCCTGAATCCAATAATGTGAATTTTTTAAATATGCAATAGGTGCAGAAGTGTAAGAACTAAATATGACAATAGTTTAATAGTTCCCATTAAATCCTCTTTTAATTATTAAAGGATGTAAATCAATATATTTTTCATCCACTTTAAACAGTAAAAGTAGCGTAATTAATTACATTGTTTTTGTTACTGAAACAAAATATATAAATACATATACATGAAATGAATTAACAGATATATTGTTTTTATGTTAAAATTTGTTTTAATGTCACACTAGCGACCCGCCTCGGCTTTGCATGGATGCAATGCTCTACTATATTATGCATGTATTATACATAAAAACTTCCTCTTGAATTACTCTATCTATTAAAAAAAAAGCATCAAAATCCGTTGCGTAGTTTTAATGATTTAAGCATACACAGGGATATAGGGACAGAGAAAGCGACTTTGTTTTATACTATGTAGTGAAGAACACCATTGTGATTTGATGGTTATCTTAATATTAACTGAAGGGCCATATCTTCGGCTGCATGGTTAGCCTATGTCGAAATATGCAATTAAACTGTGTCACAGTGATTGGAGAAGTAACATGTAATATGCTTGCGGTTAGATGATATGAATAAAAAAAACTGTTACATATTTCTACTATTTTTTAATTAATAACAAAAATCTACTCCATATTCTTACATTTGTGCTCCTATTGCAGTCATCCTGTGCTCCAGCTCCTGTAAAGGAGTTGAAACATCAGGATTTAATAAATAAACAAGTATAAATGCAGCATAAATCCAGTTAAAGCGGTTTTATTAAAAAAAACTCCAGTTTTTCAAAATACCTATTTTAAATGAAATAGTTATTAAAGACAAAAATAACATTTATTTTCCTGTTTTAGTTTTCACCTCTTTCATAGGACTGGGTAAATAATAACTGAGTTACAACTATTATAAATAATATTGGTATTATTATATTTTGCAGTTCTCACACAGTTCCTGCAAGTCTGCTTGAACCCTGACAATGAAGTGGATTATATACTGGAGTACCTTAAATCTGGAGGTAACTCTCATGAGATTCTCCGTCAAATCAATCAGGAAAGTAAAAAAAATATTACCCTTGCTACTCCAGCCTTCCATTTATTTCATCTCATAATTCTCAAAGTGCAGTCCTCCCTCCTACACATGATTGCCATTACTGAAGAAGCATGCCGGTACTTTTTGAATAACTTCATGTCTACTGTAGAAATTATGATAAGTGAGAACTCGGGACCTCGGCACAGAAAAATTATTCTAAAACTTCTTACCTCCATGGTCACTCTTAATCCAGACCTGGGTGTGGAAGTTCTGAGCCATGCGCCTCTTACACCTAAGCACCTCCATTACATTGTGGAAAAAGCCAATTATAAAGAAAAAGATAATGTAAGAACAGCTTTCGTACACTTCATGACATCATTCCTAGTCGATGGTCATTTGCCACTTATAAAAGCTTTATTGGAAAAACAAGGCTTACTTGCTTTAGTTATTCCGGGACTTGTGCAAGATGAAGTTGAGGCTGTCCTTTTGTTCTTGAACATTTTAAAAAAGAATGTCATAGATAATAGTTTTATTTCTAAAAGTTTGAAACTGAAAACTTTCAGTCATCATGTATTGCACAATATTTTTAAGATTTTCGCTTGGAAGGGACCCCCAGAACTAACCTATGAAGCGAGAAACGAAATAAGGTCTGAAATAATGAAATTGTTGTCAGATATTATACTTACACTATTTACTTCCCATAAATTGGGTCTTTATTTCGTTGATAATACTTTTGGTACATCAGATTTTAATAAAAACCAGAATTTATATAAAGCTTTGTTGACTCTCAAAAGGCCGTGGGAAAATGAAGATGAGTGTGAGACAATACTAGAAATTGTTTACAAATGTCCAGATTTACATAGAGCTGTGATGAATGTTGTTGAACACAGTTTTGAGCCACAACACTCCCCGATTTGGGAAAGAACTGTTGGGTTTGTTATTAAATTGTTAGATAAAATGAAACCAGAAAATGTGGTACCAAGAATGAATGCTCTTAGTGCTATTCAAGCAGCAAATTTCGTTAGATTCGTCACTTTACCTGTGCCCTTTTTAAAATTTATTCAAACTAATCTTGGAAAAGATCAAACAATGTCATTGTATTGTATTAAAGTATTAGTTAGAATGCTCAAAACTTTGAAAAGGTACATGCAAATTCTAGAAATGGAAGAGTCATCGTCTCGCGTAATTGATTTGAAAAATAAATTAGATTACTTTTTACCAAAACATCTACCCCTTCCAACAGTTATTGTTTCGTTAATTCAGGATATTGTTTCTTGTAAGAAAACAACCGAGGAAAAGACGCAAGACTACAGACTTCCTAAAATTCAGACATCTGATGCATTGTTACTTGTAACGGATTTATTATTGTTGTACAATGATATTCAACCGACGTTTTTTGAAATTTTGGAAGGAAATATTAACATGAAACAGATCTTAGATTTCTCGGTGAGTCTCGATGGCGAAAACATTTCACTTCTTAAATTCAAGATCGTCTCACTTTGGTTGACTTTGGATAGATCTGTGATTTCTGTAAATAACCCAATGTTTAAAGAGTTATTTATTATTATGTTAGAAGTTTACACATGTGATGAAAATGATACATGGGTACAAGCTAAGAGCACACTTCACAATTTTTTGAAAAACACTGGAATTTTTGAAGCTGATGAGGATGAAATACATTTGGTTTTATATTCATTGCGTAATGCTAAAGTTAACCCTATATCGTTAGTCGCAGATATAATTGAATATGTACTCCAAAATATGAAAGAATTGACTATGTATATTAGAAATCAAACTGTACATTTTGAAATAACTAATGAAGGCGATGAGGCATGTTTGGAAAAGCTTTTTAATGACTTGATGGAAAACAGGAGCACAGAAGATTGTTTGTTTTTAGAATATAAAGTGCCTTCTACATTTATTGTAGGCTGTGTACAGTTTACACAAAACAACAGAGAAGCGAAAAGAAATTTAAAACATTTTTTGTCATTATATATAGCAAATCTTTTCCATTGTAATTATTCACCTGAGTTGACGGAGGTGTTAATTGGAGACTCTAAATTGGATGTTAGAAAATACGTCACAAACTGGGTGACTCAACCGGTATCGTTACCCGACAATGTCGTAACGAAAGACATGACGCTACTTAATATATCGAAGTCCATTATTGACAAGGAGGAGTTTTCTCTTCCGCAAGTATTTACATGTCTCGAACAGTCAACAGATGGAGAGACTGATGTCACAGCAAACGAAGTTCCGTACAAAGTTAATGTATCATCTCATATTGATAGTTCGGAGTTATTTGTTTGGGCAAAGTATCTTGTATTCTGTACAGTGCAACTAGCAAAAATAAAAAGCTTAGATGAAAAGCAGCATAAGAGAATAACAACATATTTTCAATCACTTATAGATATTGGTAAAAAAATACATCTGATGAATGAATGTCGTGAGATCATTACATCGCTGTTTAAGAATCCTCATATACTAAAATTATACAGACCGCTTACGTCAAAAGAAAATACGAGCACCTTACTGGCAACAGAATTTCTTCTGGATATTATCACTGTTAATAACGACATTATTAATTATTTAAATAATAAACATAAAATATTGAGATCTTATAAGCACAAGAATTATACTGAATTAGTTAAAGCTTTTATTAAAATTAATAAAAATAAAATTTTCAATAGCGATCATGCTGTGAAAAGTTTAGAGATAGTTGGCATGACTTATGAAGACGATTTGCATATTTTTAATAAAATATTTTCATTAGATATTAACTGCTGTCTAAAAGATGATAAAGACTCGAGCCTAGTTTTCAATGTACTCCAAACTTTAATACAGAAATACTCGAAATCGGCAGCTATCGATACTCCCGAACACGTGATTAGGAAAAGTATGAAGTTGTACACAGAATTATTGACGAAGAAAGATATCAATCCTAACCTCACTAATGTAGAACGGGCATTGATGGAATATTTTGAAAACAAACCACATCATGCAACATATGTCAATGACGAGATATTTAAAAAGTTTTTCAATGCATCTTCTGTTCGGAAGTCTACATCCCAATTGGCTTCTGTTCTTATGAAACATAATTTGAGATTATGTAACGTTTTTAGAGAACAAACGAACCGTCCCGAAATCTTGAATCAAAGAGAATTAACTTTGCCATTGGGGAATGCTGCTATAAGTCACAGACAGTTTTTCGTAGAAAATAAAGAGCTGTTGAATCTTATATTTCAAGAATATAAATCAAACATAACGAAGTTGTTAGAGAAGCCTCATAAAGCCGGTCAGGTGTACATTGCGTGCTGGGAATTTGCTAGGAAACTGGTCATAGAATGTATGGAAGTACAAGATTGTCAAAAGTTGTTTGCCAAAAGCAATAAGTTCGAAGTGGTGTATTTAAGTCATGTGAACTTGCTGCAAGCTGTTTTCATGAAGATGTGTCTAAATGATGAAAATCATAAAAAAGAATATCTAATCAACTATCTTTTATCCATGCTTCATCTAACTACCATAGCTTTAAAAGAAAACAAAGAAACGGAACTGTTAGTTCAATTGGCTACTAATATCATCGATGTGATCCATATTTGTCAAAGCATCGATGCGTTTACCACCGATCAAAAGGAAGATTTCCAGAAAATTACAGAAAGTGCAGTTTGGCAGCATTTTTGCAAGGCCGTTTTGAAGGACTCTTTGAAAGTAAAAACTACTTCGCAAACAAAAATGGCTGGTCCACAACTCTTATATTTATTGACCAAACTTGTGAAGCTCTTCTATCTATCGGATCACGGAGACATTGTGACGCTCTTTGATATGGTGACGTCACATTCAGAATTTTTGAATGTAATGCTGAGTCATCACAGTTACGATATCAAATCGAGATTAATGGAATTGTTGTACAGTCTTATTCAGTTGAATAAATCGGTTATGAAATCCCAGCAAATCCCTGTTTATTTAAGTTCTTATCACGCAACTCGTAGTCCCTGCGACAGACTGATTTTAGCCATTTTGCATTTTTACGAAAACAACGGCCAACCGGTAAACGAATACAAACCTTACGTGTTTGGGGATTCAGCAGCAAATCATTACGCGGTCCGAAAAAACAGAACATCCTCTTTGTGGGGACATCCGACACCAAATCGAGTTTTGAATTTATTCGATAGAGATGTAATAGAGAAAACGGTGAACCACTTCCCCGTGGCGCAGAAGCTAGAATACCATTACGAATTAGGTCCAATTGTGAATAGATCTTCTTTTAAGCAATCCTTGAATGATATGTCTAAAGAGAGTATATTTAAAGTTAAAGCAGTGAGAGACAATGAGACCGCAATCAAGAGCCTGCTAACGAAATCGAAGTACGATAATCTTTTAGAGTTGGATGGGGACCTGATAGGTTTATCGCAGCTGTTGGAGGACTGTAGTATTTACGATCCTGTGTTCCTATTCCCGCTGTTGAGCCACTTGCTGGCGCCAGGATCCATGGCCTCATGCTTCAAGCTACTGCGGACTGGGCTTCTGTCAGTGCCAGTGATGGCGTTGAGCTCACTATGCCCAATGATGAGAGCCGCAGCGTACCACGTGCTACACCGATTCTGTTTGCTGTTGGAGACTGAAACGTAAGTGATATTATTCCAATAATTAAGTATTTATTTGCATATCATATTAATCTTACTTCAAGCAGAGTTACTAATCGTAAATATATCAAATTACCCTCCCGGTAATCCGGCCTCTGGCTAATCCGGCGCCCGACATGGCTATCACTGTTGAATATGGGTACCTACACAAACATTATCTTGGCAGAGCGTCACTAATGTAGGTAATACATGATTGAACAGGTTGCAACTTGAACTCGCCACCACTACACTGCTTTATACTCTTTATGCGAGTGTTGTTTTGATTACGCTTGCTCTGCTTCTACTTTGACTTCATATGGTAGGGAAGCGGTCTAGCGTGCCTTCATTGTTTACCAATTTAGATAGAATCTTATAATTGTGATTACAAGGTACTCTGGCTTTAAAAAAATCCGGAATATAGAGCATCTTAGGCAATACTCCGCCATATTCGATAGTCTGACACTGTCCTGCGAAACGTTTGTCGGATTACCTGGGGTTCACTGTATTTTGTATTGCATTTGCTAGTTCTGGTAAACTTTATGTTATTGTTTTAATGCTCAGTATCAGATTCTCATTTTTATATGCAGATACTTCACCAGAGAAGGTTCAAATGATATAGAAATTTCGTTGAGAATCTTTTATTTCGTTGAAATTAACTTGTTATTTTAATTCTCTTTCTCGGTTTATAATTTGTAACCTGACGTTGTTAAGTGAGTTAATATGCAAAAAAATTAAATTGTAAAATGAGCTAAAAAAATATTGGCATATTATTTTTAATTTAATTAATTTTACTTTTTCTAGGAGGCACAAAAACGACAAGCTGTTTCTCACCGATTTCATCAACACCCTCCGTCAGAGTTTAACAACTGCTATCGATAAGGCCAGCGACAACGCAGATTTAGGTAATCTCAAGAACCCTAGACTACCAGCAATATCTGCTTTATATCTTGCAAGAGCTTTGATGGTGTCTACCGCATCTTCTGATCCACTTTATAAGCCAGTGAATAACTTCTTTATAGCTAAAAAAGCTGTAGACTTGACTGTAGTGCCAGACTTTCTCACATTATTTCACGATAGTGATGTAGAAGCTGCTGAAAGACGTCTTTGGATATTGGACGTTGTAAAAGAGGGAGTCAAAACGTTATCGGATGTCAACGTTGTATTTAAAACGATGTGTTTGAAGATGATCATGGACTTTTATTCTTCAGTTCTTAGTGATAGGAAAGTAAAGGAGAAAATACTTGGTGCTTTAAATTCTGTGATAGCAGTTCCCAGAGCGTTCGAGATACTTTTAGAAGGGTACGGACTTATGTCTTGGTTAAATGCAGTTGTTAAACAGCTCGAAAATGACGACAAAGTCTTGGTGAAAAGACTGTTAAGTGTCATAGAAAATATGGTTCACAGTGTCATAGTTAATGCTTATTCAAAGCATTTGGCCCTTCATAAAAATGGAAATAGGTTTGGTGATTTTAAAATTAACAAGGATGTTGAAAATGAAATTTTAAATGTTCTTTACGATCTTTTACCATACACAAACTGTTTAGATATAGAAGATATTGTTAGTTATGTTAAAATTTATAATTTGATGTCGAAAAGAGCTACAAAATGTTTGACGAGAAAAAAGTTTTTAACGTTAGTAAGCAAAATTGGGTTTTACATTGATGATAGAGAAATTGTAAAATTGCTGACGAACGCTGTTATAGCAAATGATGGTAATATTCTCAAAAGTAAATTTCTTGATGTGGCTTTGCAAGCTAAAAACCAATTGTTGGAAGAATTGTTTTCGTTAATTGAAATCTATATTGTTTAATGTTTTGTACAGAGAATTTAACTTAAGTAATGAAATAGATTTTAATGTGGAATTTTTGTTTTTATTATTTCATCAAAATTTAATGTCCTCACTGTTGGGACGCAGGCAGATTTTAACCGTTAAATAAGGAGGACTAATACATGTCGAATCTTGGTCATGATAACGGTTGCTTAAAATGCTTAAACATCATGAGCCCATACTAATGACCTGTCTGAAGTTGCTCCGGAACGCAAGCGCCGTCTAGCGGTGCTGTACTGAGTCTAGGTAGCGTCGTGGGTTGAACTCGCATTTGTCCTAACCAGCGTTGCGAGCAGACGTTCCCTAGGAACTGTACAGCGGCCACTAATTATTCGATTGCCAACTTGTTTCAAATGATTATTCTTGCTCAATCAGCTCAGCTCAGCTCTAAGTGTTTAAATTAAGTTTGTGACGTTTAGTTCGTATACACGCTCCGAAACCAGTCTCGGTACGATCATGTCCATTTCAACCGCGCGGCCATCTCATAATATTTGATGAAACTTTGCCAGGAATTAGTGCTAATTTGTGACTTTACATACTTCTTTTTGTGAATTTGTTACAAAAAAAACTAATACGCTATGACAAAGAATAGTTGGCGGTTAAGTTTACCGAAACGGCTCGGAAAGGGGGGTAATACTGCATACATAGAATTGTTCCCCTTGCCCCCCTGAGTTGAATGGTGGTGGTCCCGAGGCTTAAATCCCCCGTTTGGGGGGTCAAACGGGGGGTCAAAGTTCGGGTGGGGCAATGTGAGATTTTGACGGATTTGGACCGATCTCGACGAGTAGATCATTTTTGGTTTTTACCCCCCCCATGGGGGGTACCCCCTCCCCCCTAAGGGGAGGGAGGGGGCAATGTGAGATTTTGACGGATTTGGACCGATCTCGACGAGTAGATCATTTTTGGTTTTTACCCCCCCTTGGGGGGTACCCCCCTCCCCCCTAAGGGGAGGGAGGGGGCAATGTGAGATTTTGATGGATTTGGACCGATCTCGACGAGTAGATCAAAAAAAATAAAAAAAAAAAAAAAATTATAAAATAAAAAAAAAATTATAAAAAAATATATAAAAACAAAAAAAAAATTATAAAAATATAAAAAAAAAATAAAAAAAAAATTATAAAAATATAAAAAAAACAAAAAAATCATCAAAAAATCTAACCTTTTTTTTTTTTTTTTTTTTTTTTTTTTTTTTTTTTTTTTTTAGCGAGGGGATATGCTTTACGTGGGACTCGCCCGTCAGTAAAAGGCTGACGGGCATACCCACTAAAACCCTCTCCGCAGCCGTTGGGTTCCGTGGGTCCGTTGTGGCAGTTACCACGTGGAACCCCGGCAGGCAGCTTGACGGCCCCTTTTCAAATGGGGGATGCCCGGGCACACTGGGCATCCCCCCAGACTCGCAAAGCTGTGCAGTACCGACGGTCGGATTCCCAGTTCTCCGTCGGCTAGCTTTGCCCAGGGGCAGGAGGCTACTTGCATTACCGCAAGGCAACCTTATCCCCTTTCGCCCGCTCTGGTTCGGTCTGGAACCTCCCTGACCTGACCTGACCTGACCTGACCATGGGAAAAACCAAAAATGATCTACTCGTCGAGATCGGTCCAAATCCGTCAAAATCTCACATTGCCCCACCCGAACTTTGACCCCCGTTTGACCCCCCAAACGGGGGATTTAAGCCTCGGGACCACCACCATTCGACTCAGGGGGTCGAGTTCTAGGTTGGAGTGTCAACCGTAACGTCACCTAGTTTGGATAAATATGGCGAATATAACTGCAGCATTAATATTTTAGAAGGTATTTACAAAAAAAACAGTAATATGAAAACGTATGAGAGTAGGGTGACCATGATTACATTAGTACAAAGGCATGTTTTCAATGTTGTACTCTGTTAAAACGAATATGCGGTTCGTTTTGCGGCCATATTGATGTCTATTCTTCTTGATTCTTTAAAGTATTTACTGATAAAATTTTCGTTTCTTTGACTTTCCGCAGGTGTTTTATGATGGGAACGATTCCAGAAAAAGGATCTCTTTTGCTTCCAAACTATTTAAAAAAAATATTTGTAGCAAGGGGTTTAAAAAGCGATTATTGTTTGTTGTTAATATTGTCTTTACTGTGCTGGATTTTGAAGTGTGTGCTCGTACGCTTTTAATTCCCGTAATAATTTTCATACTTAGTAGTAACTTAGTAGTTATTTACACAGTTATCAATAATCCAGAAGTGTCTTAAAGTGCTTAGCTATGAGTTGTGCCCACTTATATGTTCGATTTGTTAATATAGAACTCACCACTAAAAAGTATATTTGCAGAGGGATCCAAATCGACTGCGGTAAGTTAATTTTTACAATTTTATAATGACTTGAATAAAGTAATATAAACTGTAGTACGTATTATAATATCTTCGAAAATAATTATTGAATACCTATCTATAAAAGACATGAAATTCGTCCACATTTTAATGTGATTTCACTTCACTTCGCGTGTGGTCATCTCGAAGAAGTCTTAAAAATATTCTTAGCTTAATAACTAACATAAGCTTTTAATTCACCTGTATAATATTATTGTGTCGTAACTACACTCCATTTATTATTTAAAAAGTAATATTCCTTACAGTAGGATTCCTGTCTTATTACAGCCTCTAGTAACGAGCGTAATATCCAATGTAGGGATAAAACAATCCTCTTTGACAATAAACATCAATATGGCCGCAAAACGAACCGCATATTCGTTTAAACAGAGTACAACATTAAAAACATGCCTTTGTTCTAATGTAATCATGGTCACCCTACTCTCATACGTTTTCATATTACTGTTTTTTTGTAAATACCTTCTAAAATATTAATGCTGCAGTTATATTCGCCATATTTATCCAAACTAGGTGACGTTACCCGTCGATTAGTACTATAACTAAGCTTAAACCTACTTTTAATAACGAGATAAACGCCATTGTATTTTAGGCATATTGCCGTCCGAGCGGCCAACTAAAATCGACTGTAACAAATTATTGAACCCACTTTCTAGTATTTTTTAATGTTTATTCGCTGTAACAAATTAGTAACTAATTGTCCATACACATTAGCCTCTATTAATTTGATATTTATGGTGACATACCTACCTACTCATAACCTTAAAACTAAATATTGCATAACTTTTTGTTTATTTACGTTTTGACATTTTTTATTTTGGTAACAAATTGAACAAATTAAGACCTTGCTTTTGATGCATCATTCGTCTATCTGCATTATATAGTTTCTGTGTAATCACGGGCGATGACTACGGCAAGTGGCGGTTCTAGCGGCCAACTATTCTTTGTCATAGCGTCTTTAGTTTTTTTTGTAACAAATTCACAAAAAGAAGTATGTAAAGTAACAAATTAGCACTAATTCCTGGCAAAGTTTCATCAAATATTATGAGGTGGCCGCGCGGTTGAAACGGACATGTACGATCCTGACCAACCTGAGACGTTATACATATAATTAAATCATACTGTGTATGTATCTCTGTGTATGTTGCCACATAATAATAGTGTTGTTTATCGTAAAACATATAGATGTCGCTAGTTGTCTCATAATGTGCAGATGCAATCGGGACAAATGAGTTAACGTTAACGGATAGCGTTTCCATACGTGAAGACTAATATATCTGGGCTCTATTTGAAAAATTTGGTATATTTAGATTATCGGAACAAATAAATACTACAAATCAAAATGCTACAACCTTTAATTAAATAGTTAAAGAGAAAAATATTTTATTGGGCTCATTAAAAGAATCATACCTGACAAAGGCAATTCATATCACTCAGACAGCTGAGACACACACTTTTTTTACGTTGCCACATGCGCAGTTAGAGCATCAAGCTACACTTTTGAACGAAATCAGTTAATTTTTAGAGTACGAGTACTCGATGCAGTCGCTAAGCATAAAGCTTCGCTAGCACTATACATATATTGGAACGGAGCGGTATTGGTGATTTAAAAAATATCCTAGAGAGTTCGGTGTATATGTGCTAAAACTTGAATTTTTTTTTGCTCTTCCCTTAGACTCAATGTTTATTGGTCATTACTTCTGTGAATTTTAGAATTCATTTGTCACGATCTAGTCCCAAACCTGTTGGTTCGATTCATTACAGAAATACGAAAATCGGCTAAGAACCCATAGAGTTATGGCGTCACATACATTTTGCCATCAAAGCTGATCCATGGGAGCTTAACTCGCTCAGTTTTAATAAAGATTTTATGTCAAGTTCGAAAAGAAGTGACTTTGAAATCAGACGATGATTTAGAAAATAAGTTTTTCCAATAAGTTAACGAGAACATGTCTGTCAGGACATTTTGTATTTGAACGGAAGTTTAGACATGATATTAAATGAAGAGACAATCCAGAATCCTATTTTAATCCAAAAAATTTTATTAACACAGAAGCTCGAGTCGATATGTTAAAACATTAAAATAATTTTTAACACCCTTTTAAAATTTAAATAAACCCATCTTTTTTTACTAACTTAACTAACACCATCAACGTAAGTTAAGGATAGTAGCAGCAAGTTCACTATGCGTCATCATTGCTAACTCCATAGCGTTAGGTGCACAACACAGACTAAACCAGCAAAACTGCAAAGGATCGAAACTGGTGTCAGAAATAACAGTCAGTTCGACCAACAATTGACCTAAATAAAATATTCCTATTTTTTGATGATAATTTAATAAATATTTTTGGGTCACGGTTAATTGCGGAATGGTTAGTGCTAAAGACAACAAATGGAGCAAAATGAGTCTTCTGAATCCTCAATATCATCCCATGTGTGATTCTTGTGAATATTGTTTAATATCCGCAACCATTGGCTGTTTATTTCGAGCTTCCTAACACTTGACATTTCTATCCCCTGTTTATCAAAATTGATAAACGACTTATTTATAATCCTGCCATCTAACATCTCGCTCTATTTTCAGTGAATAAATAACATTTCATTTCAGATTGTATTTCATTACATTTTCGTTTATTATTTCATTTTTTATATTTCAAAAGATCTCATATGTCATTTCATTTCACATTTCATTAGATTTCATATTTCGGAGTGTGCAGCAGAATTGCATAGCCTTGTTCCGCCGTCCCCATTTTTTCATCGTACAACCAGACTTACAAGTTATACGCTTTAGCCGCACTACTTAAGCGTTTTGGTTACAATTTTCATTTCCGTACCGCTAAAGAGTGGAACTCTTTGCCTGAGTCTGTGTTTCCTGACAGATACAATTTAGGGTCTTCCAGTCACGAGTGAATAGGTGTCTTCTAGGCAGGCGCGTCACATCCTAGATCGCATTGTCGCTTATCTTCAGGCGAGATAGCGACCAAGCGCTTTCCTATTCACGATAAATAAGATTCATTCATGTTTCATTGTATTTCAGGTTAAGGTACCAAATTTATCATATTTGCCAGTAAAACCAAATACATGCCTAATCTTGTTTTGTTCATTTACCGAACGCACGGACAACAGCTTTCAACCTATCAATCAATCAATTGTTTATTTCCTAAAATGCATTGTACAGAGATTTTATAATGCGATATACAATTACCAGAAACGAAAGCTACGAGCTTGATTTACGTGAAAAATGAAGATAGTTTCATTCTGGGTAGATTTCCCTAAAACTTAATTCGAAGGAGTTATCATCGATTTAAAAAATATCACGACTCCCGTGCCCAACGCCGCACGCAAAAAAGTGATGGTACGGCAGACGTGCCGAATCGGTTAAACTTGCTAGTATACGTAGAAACATTCTAGTATTCTTCTAATAAAATAATTCAAAATATTTAAACAAAATGATAAACAAAAAGCCAACATAACATAAACAAAAATCAAAACAATTTGTCAAAATCCATATATTCTTACACACTTAACAAACATTTTTCATTCATCCAATTCTTTAAATCTCTATTCCCATTTATTATTTTAATACGAATTTATGACAAGCTACCGGTTAAGCTTTTTATTTTGTATGCACATATTTCAAACATTTCTTTTATAAATGACATCTTTATGACACCGTGTTTGATATAAGTTATGAGCATAGTAAGCTCAAACATGTCGCTGTAACTACTATCTTTTGAAATTGATATTGAATTATATGTGTCGTATTTTAGACTCAAAATCGAATGGAGAAACGTGACAGTCTTGTATTTGTTGATGTCCTTATTATTATAAGTTCAAAGAAGTCAGTTAAAACCTGTATAGTTATAATCAAACAACTTCTATGGCGACTACAAAATGGTCTAATTTTCTACCTATTAAGTTTTTAATATTCTCAGAAATTACTATTGTTTTATAGCTTTGCAGAACACAGATGACCAAACAAGTTTTTGTGTTTAGAGCTGCCACAAACTTTCCTTATTATATACTCTTTATTGCAATCAAACAGTAGTGGAACAGTACTATCGAAGCCTCTGGCGCCTTATCAGTCCTAAGTCGAAAGTCGCTTGCACACTGCACGATGTCTATAGCTTCAGGCCACGCCCCGCTCCATTCATTCAACAATGGCGCGCGTGCGCAAACAAGCAAGTGAGAGCAGATTGACAGTTGACAGTACTGAAATCAAGGGCGATTTTAAAACTAGTTGTTTATGATTGGCCGTAGTATAAATCGTAGTAAAACACGAAGCCAATTAGGGATAGGTATGGGTCGAGTGGACGTATCCGATGCGATCAGTTCAAACGAATATTTCTACAAAGTGGTAAGGCACGAGAGACCTCGATAGTACATTAACATATATAAGAAAACCTGTCTCTAAAAGAAATCTCTTTCCACCAACCAAGGGTATTCTGTAATTTGAGGAATGACTTCTACTGCTGCACAAAACGATCTTGAATCTTCTTATCAGTAAGGGACAAAGTCCCTGTTTTCTTCGCAACAAGTCAAATTTACGTTTACCGTAATGAAGTTTGTATTTATTTTATTATTTTGCATGCACAATGCCATATTGCTATAAGCTGTATAAAAACAGCCAAATCTCCTTGCCCTCAACAGAAATAAAAGAAAAAACATAATTCAAATTGAATCTAGTGTTGCCCGACTATCGATAGTACTTCCATCAACTTTTTCAACTGAAAAATAACGTACTATCGGTAGGTCTATCGATACTGTCGATAGTATCGATACTATCTATGTTCTTTGTAACAACACTATAGTTAGTATCGATACTTAAAAAATTACCGATAGTCTAAAACAATCGAAACCATCAATACTATCGACAGTATTGTTATCAAGAAACTAGATAATATCGATACCATTGAAAGTTTGTGCAATACGAGCAACAATACTATTCATAGTATTGTACTTTTTCAATGGTATTGACACGTTCCAAGATATCGATAGTATCGATATATAGTTCTGCTATCGATTGCCTATCGATGGACTATTGATTAATTATCGATGGTCCACTATCGATCAGCAACACTAACTGAATCACTGGTCGAACGTGTTCGGGGAGGCTTAGACCACCAAGTTTATCGGTCCATAACTCACTGTACTTTGTATGTTAACACAGTTGTAGCCATAAGACATAATTAACGACCAACGGATATCGTTGTTGATTTTAATGATTCAATTTTACAAATTCCAGTTTTTCTGTGTTAATATTTAGAAATGACATCTTGACTTTTATGTGCTGTGATAAAAAAATTGCCGAAAACGTGCCATATTATTTGATTTACGATTTTGTTTATTTAGATAAGTAATTATTATGTACTAAGGAAAACTAAAAATAACAATGCAAAAAGAACAAGCCAAATATTTCGCCATGTACGATTATCGCAAATTTATTATAAATGGCAATCAACAATTATATTGACAATTTTTTAGGTAATTTTCATTAGATTATGTTAGTAACGCTGAAAACTAAAAGACAAAAATATTAATTTTAAATAATCAATTGTGACAAGTAATGAAACATTGAAAATTTCGTGATCTAAAAAAAATCACATAATGAATCTATTCATTTAACTGTCAGTGTGAACCCAGGACAGTCGGGACAAAATGCCAGTAGTAACTACGCCACCCAACCGCAATCTGTTAATTCAACTCTATTTATATTGAATTTAAAACTGAAAATTGAATGGAGATATTTGACGAAACTTGTTTCCGTAAAATGTCTGCTGTGGGCAAAATTAATTAACCAAGGTAGGTATTATAAATTAGCGACTAACTGATATTTTTTTTTTATTCTGCTCCTCAAAATTGACATTTTGACAGAAAAATTACGGGTAACAAAATAATATTTGAGTGAATTTGTATATTAAAATTGTTTTTTATTACATAATAGAAAAAATAATTCAAAAAGAATAATTGTAAATTGTTAAAAAGCGATTGAATAAATTCATATCGACGGCGAAATGCCAATAACACCTAACTGCTAATTTCATAATAATATACAAGCTGAAAAAAACGTTTAACTACTTGACAAGTTAATAATTAGTTAAAAAATTTGTTTATTTATTTTTTAACTTCATTACGAATGACATTACATGCAAATAACGAATTTTAAATTCGAAATGACAAAAAAGTGAATTTCTCGACGAATTTCAGTTAGGAGGTATTGGCACTTCACCGTCTAAATATCGATTATAGTGTCATTGTAGGTAGAAGTTGTTAGTAATTAAAACTGGAAAAAATACACCTCATTTAAATGGCAATTCTTAATATGAATGACCAAACTTCAAAGCGGTTTCCTCTATTTATCATAATTTCTTGTCCGAAACATACTTCGCATAACATACCTAACTTACCGTGATACCCTAATACCCATTTCGCATATTTTGACATAATAATATGACAATTATCATTTGATCACTGATTTATTTAATAAAAAATTAGCTGGAATGATAGTTTAAATTTAATATACGAAATTCCTTTAGTATCAATCCTTTGAAATAAACAACTTTCCCATTATTATTTTAAAAAGGCAAACAGATTACGGTTGTGCAGTATGATGATATAAAACAATGTAAAAATCGATTTAAAACAAAATCAATCGACTGTAAAAACTAGTTTCAGTGTAATCGTAGAATCTCTGTTCTGAGATGGAATCAGATTGATATTTTAAAATCATTTCAACGCGCAGCATTTAGAACCAAACTTTTTTCTTCAAACTACTCGATTTCTATAATTGAATTAAATAGTTTGAATACTTTGTATTAGAAGATTTCGTTATATTTAGTTGTTACACTTCCGCGGGCACATTTAAATAAAACAATTCGTTTAGGGTTTTTTTGCGCATAATTCATATTTAATCATGACTTTCCGACACCTATACAGGAGCCATGATCACAGTATGACTAAGGCAATGGTCGTCATATATTTTTTTACTACCTTCACAACATTTTAATCGGGAAACCATTGCCTTAGTTATCCTGTGATCACAGCTCCTGTAAAGGAATCGAAACGCCAGGATTAAGAATAAATTACGCGCAAAAATTCTAAATAAGTTGTTTTATTTTGAAGATTTTGTTACTTAAAATATTATGCGAAATAAATGTATGTTGCCTAATAATTAACTTTATGCTAAAACTAATTTGGGTAAATGTGTGCACGCGTTAAAATATTCTGACAAAAAATGTATATATGCGAAAAACGCTGTCCTCTCCTTCTCTTCTCTTTGCTAGCTTTATCAACTCTATCTCAAAAAAATTATCTTCTCCCAACCACCTACATTCAGACGACCTTCTTTACTGTCAAACACCTGTTACTGAATTTCATAATGCTGTCTGTGTAGTTTGGCAGAGATTATAAACAATAACCTCTGCCAAATTGCAGTGTAGTGCATATCCTATGGTCTTGAAGTAAATCCTGTAAAGTCAAGGGTAAAGTAATTATCATAGGGAGCTTCAAATGATTACTATACTTTGTAGGATGATAATTTTACAGGTGTTACTTCTTTATTGCTACGTATTAAGGTTGCGTTTGTTTCCTTGTGTTTGGCTTGACATTGCAATAGCAACTTTATACCCTCTATCTAGATTTCAACTGTCAAAAGTATCATCCTACATTGGACAACGCTCAGAACAATAACTAAAGCTTTAGTTATTGTTCTGAGGGACAAAGTATAAGACTGCGATTGACATATCGCAGCTTTCATACTATAGGGGCACAATTCGAAGAACATGATTGTTGGGAAAACGCGTGTAAGGAATTTTGAGCCCCTGTATTTTCACAAAATCGGTCATAAATAAATAAAAACTATTAATCGTCGCTATCGTCAGCAACGCTTTGGATGCTGTGGTGTCCTCGATTACTGTCAGGGTATCCATCAAATGAAAGCAGTCAGTAGTTTCACCAAGCAGCACACGCACGTCCGCACCGGCCGACGCACTATGTGGAGATCGAGTCGGTTTCGGGTAATAAATCTATAACTTCCATGTTTTTATAGATATACAGCTGATTTTTTTTTTTAGGTAATCTGAGATAAACGTACTTTAAAATAATATACAGTCTATGCATATAAAAATATATTTAATTAATTCATATCGACGGCGAAATGCCAATAACACCTAACTGCTAATTTCATAATAAAATACAAGCCGAAAAAAACGTTTAATTTCTTGACAAGTTAATAATTATTAAAAAAATTTGTTTATTTATTTTTTAACTTTATTACGAATGACATTACATGCAAATAACGAATTTTAAATTCGAAATGACAAAAAAGTGAATTTCTCGACGAATTTCAGTAAGGAGGTCTTGGCACTTCACCGTCGAAATATCGATTATAGTGCCATTGTAGGTAGACGTTGTTAGGAATTAAAACTGGAAAAAAAACATCTCATTTAAATGGCAATTCGTTATATGAATGACCAAACTTCAAAGCGGTTTCCTCTATTTATCATAAATCTATAACTTCCATGTTTTATAGATATACAGCTGATTTTTTTTTTAGGTAATCTGAGATAAACGTACTTTAAAATAATATACAGTCTATGCATATAAAAATATATTTAATAATTGTAAAAAAATACAAAACATGAAATATTGAAAAATTATCATAAATTTACGACTAATTTTAAACAATGTGACCTAAATGTTATAATTAATACAAAATAAACACATAAAATTACTCTTATTAATTAAATATAATAAGAAAAAGAAAATAACATAGAATTATATTATTCTACTAGCTCTACAGCTTCATCTATAAGTTCCATAGAATTTTTATTGGAAGGTTTTCTTAAACTTGTTATGTAAGGGTCTAAGGTGTACAAAAGTGTATGTAAAACGTCTTCATTTGTAGCTACTCTAGAGCATTTTCTAGCATGATGAAGTCTGAATCGTTTATAGTCTTTGTTCCTTGATTCCTGGGCATCTTCGGAGAGCTGTCCAAGAGGTAACACTGAATAATGCCGAATTACACTTTCCCCATGAATTAGGACTTTATGGACAGATGATGGCATATAATACCACATATATTTACTAACATATCGTTGTGCTGTATCGAAAGCATACTGTCCAAATTTCGTAGTATTAATTACTTTTCCGCTAGACATAACTTGAAGTAAAACATAAAATCGTTTTATCAATTCCTCATCCACACCGGTAATTTCTGCAGTGCACTGATAATTTTGAAAAAATCGTCTAGCTGTATTACCGTCATTACTGTTACCAGAACCTTGCTTAGGTTTATCTATATTTAAACCAAGTTCTTCTCTGAACCTTCTTTGTACATATGTCTTCTTTTGTTTTTTCAAATCTTTATTTTCTGTCGTTGTAGCAGACCATTTTTCAAAGCCTACATTATAAGATATATGTAAAATTAGTTCCATAAATCTAATCCAGCAATGTAAAGTCGAAAGCCCATATTGATAAGAATTTTCGTCAACAGGTTTATTTTGTACTTTTTCTAAATTGTTCATCTCTGTAGGTCTAGCACCAGGGGTGCAAGGTCGGATAGAACCTCCACGTGTGCCCGGCCCATTGTAGGTCCCACTTCATACGTGCGGTGGGAACGACAATGGGTTCGGGCCGGTGCATCCTGGGCGCCGTCGTATATAATTCCTTAGGGGATTGCATACGACGGCGGCTAATAATCCGACAACAGGGGGGGAGCTCGGCTGGCGTCCTGGGTATCCCGGGTAGCGGTAGCCGAGTATGGGGAGTTTTAGGCGACGCCAGTTCTGGTGTCGCCGAAGGAGCTCGTAACCCTGTACGTAGTGCAGGGCCGAGGGCCGCTACCTTCAGGTGGGGGCCGCGGGGAAGACAACCCCTCTAAAAAATCACCCGCGGGGGGGCCTTCGGGCCAACAAGGGGGAGCTCGGCTGGCGTCCTGGGCATCCCGGGTAGCGGTAGTCGAGCATGGGGAGTCTGAGGCGATGCCAGTTCTGCCTGGTGTCGTCGAAGGAACTCGTAACCCTGTACATAGTGCAGGGCCGAGGGCCGCCACCTTTGGGTGGGGGCCGCGGGGAAGACAACCCCTCTAAAAAATCACCCGAGGGGGCCTTCGGGCCCAGCTCGCGTCAGCGGGCAAGTCGGGGCGTGTTCCGATCCGAGGATCGGTTCCGGCCCAACCGTAACCTCGTACGTGGTGCGGGAGCGGGGGCCGCCACATCGGTGGGGGCCGCGTGGAGAAAACCACTATAAAAAATCTTCAAAGTCCCGGCACTGGGATTCGTGGTGTCGGGGCGCCTCTTGGAGGTGGCTGGCGGAGCGCAGTCGGCCTATTAGCGGTCGCCCTGGGGTACCTCCCGACCCCCCAGGCGTAAGTAGGGTTACCCGGGTACAGGGATCTCTGCCCGGGTGGACGTCGTTTCTCCCATACTCGTGGGTACAAAAATGAATGCCATTAAAAATAAAAATAAAAACTCTAGACGTGGTTCAAAACCAGTATCTGGTGGAGAACGTAGGATGGACAGCACACAGGGTCCGGGGCAAAACAGTGCACGTAGGAAGACTGCACCCCCAAAGGAGGGTGAAGCGGAAAGGGAGCGCTCTCCCGTCTTATCCACACCAAAGGACGGCGGAAAAAAGGTGGTTCTAAGATTCCCCCCTCCCACCCGGAAGGAACAACCACCTCAGGAGGCCATGTCAGAGGACGAACCAGAAAGTTGCTCGGAGGAGGAGTCGGAGCAGACGGAACAGGAGGCGGAGGACAGGTTCTCGAACCTCAGGTCTGTAGACGAGGAAGAAAGAAAGAGATATGCGTGGTTTCGGAATGAGGCCACCACTAACTTGAGAGATATCGGCCAGGAGCTCTACGACGAGGAGAACTGGCTGGGACCTGAGACCCGGAAGTACCTCAAGGTCCGTTTGGGCGCAATGTCGAAAGCCATGAAGGGCATGTCGGAGCTCGCTAGGGTGGTACTCACCCGCGAGGCGAAGAGAATGGCACAGCTGCTCAAGATGAACCGTCAGCTCATCGCCACGGTACAGAAACTGAGCCAGGATGTAGACAAGCTGAAGGCAGAGGCGGCTAAGCCTTTGAAGCCTGTTGAAGAGACGCCCCTGAGCAGAGATGGAATACTGCAGGCAGTAACCAAGGCTGTAGACGAGCGGCTCGCGGCCAATGACGGCAAGCTTCTCCAGTCTGTGAAGCAGGTCGTGGAAGAACGCCTGACGGCGTGGGGGAAGCAGACCACTCTCCCACCGAAGCCAGGGACTGGGCAACCGGTGCCGGAAGCCAGAGCGACGGGACCAGCACGCAAGGAGGTGGTGGTGGAACCTCTACCGCCCAAGCAGGGAGAACTCTGGTCAGAGGCGATTGGCCGCAAAAAACGAAGAAAGGAGGTGAAGCGCGTGGCGGCGGAGGCCAGTCAGAACGCGGAACCAAAGGTGGCGGCTATCAAGAAGAGGTTCAAACGGAGGGTCGACCTAAACCCACCGAAGACGGCAGCAGTAACGCTGACATTAAAGCCGGAGGCGCAAGCGTGTGGTGAGACATACTCCCACATGCTGAGACGGGCCAGGACAGCGGTTTCCCTTACTGACATAGGCATCACAGCCGAAGTCAGGACAAGGGAAACTCAGACGGGTGCGCGAATAATCGAACTGTCAGACGGGAGCGGAGCACTAGCGGATCAGCTGGCAGAACAGCTGCGCAAAGCTGTCGGGGACGTGGCAGTGGTATCCAGGCCGGAGAGGACTGCAAACCTGCGGATCTCCGGCCTGGATGACTCGGTCGAAGAGGCAGATGTGGTCGAGGCCATATTGGCGAAGGCAGGATGCCAAAGATCGGCGCTAAAGATGAAGGGGTTGAGACCTGGATCCGACGGTCTCGGGTGGTTGATCGTTAACCTACCAATTGCAGCCGCCAAATTGATCACCGCAGACGGGAGACTCCGCGTTGGTTGGAGCACGGCAGAGGTGAAGGTGTTGACCGCCCTCCCTCTTAGATGCTTTAAGTGTCTATCCCTCGGGCACACGAAACCCAAGTGCCCCGAGGCGACGGATAGGAGTGGCCTATGTTTCAGGTGCGGGGCGCCTGGTCACATGGCCGCCTCCTGTAAGCGGGAGCCAGCATGCTCGGTGTGCGCCGCCTTCGGGCGGCCGGCCGACCATGTGATGGGCAGTCGCAGGTGCGACCCACCGGTGGTGAAGGGGAGGGCCCCTCCACCACCGGTGGTCCCCATGGAGGAAGGGGCACCCAGCCCGTCGGGTGCCCAACCCCCCCCGTAAAAACGCTCGGGGGGGAGAGAGCGTCTTCCACCCCTCCCGCGCGGGAGGGGCGTGAAGACGCCGGAAGCGCGGGCGCGAGCGGGGGTCGCACGCGGAGCGCTTGAGGAGGACCCTCGGTACCATCTTCCGAGGGTAGAGCCCCCTCTCGCCGCCCCCAGGTGGCATCGGAGCTTTTCTCCGAGGCCGCGTGGGGGGGTCGAGAGGGGTGCTCGGCGGGACGGCGGCCGCGGAAGCCCTCCGGGAACTATTGTTCCCGGGGGACTTTCGAGGACGCACGGCCCGATTGAGGTGGGGAGGGGAAGTGCCTGCGCACCTCGGCCGCCATTAGGGTCGGTCGAGTGATGCGGCGGTTCTTCTCCCCACCAAAAGGGGGCCAGCGGTTGTCGGAGCGGGAGACCGGCAGCTGCATTGCACTTAGCCCTCAGGCGTGCGGGGTGTTCAGGGCGTCACGGCTCACCCCGTGGATCCGTCCCTCACGGAGCATAGGCGAGGTCCGCCCACGAGCGCGGACCCACACTGGGTCGGGTCGCGGGAAGAAGCCGTATGGGGCCACGCGACCCCTACCACTGTGTTGCGGGACGCCGCAGGGTTTTAGTGGGTAGGCCTCCAAGCCTTTACCGGGCGCTAGGCCGGGTAGGGGCATGGAGGAGAGTCCCACATATCGTCTCGTGCTCTCCTGGCACGAGCGAATGCGTAACGCATTTACTGCGAAAACAAAAAAAAAAAAAAAAAAAAAAAGGTCTAGCACCACAAATAGTACATACAGCACCTGATGAAGTTTCTGACAAAACTTGAGCCACTTTCCCGTCAACCATTGTCAAAAATAATGTGTGTTTGATTTCAATACTTTCACCATTTTTATTGATTAAGCTTGTTGTGAGAGCGTTTCTTTGAGCTATAATTTCATTAACTACACTTGTAGTTTTCTCTGGTGTCTCTTTTGAAAATTCTATTAAAATGGGCCTACAAAATCTTACTGATGATGGAACAGGGTTTTCCCACAAAGTTTCATTTGTATTAATATCAACAAGTTTCAGAGGTACTAATGAAGATATAAATAAATTTGTGTCAGAAATTAACTCATCCTCTTCAGTTAAGACTTGCTTGTATTCACTTTGTCCGCTTGAGCCATCACAGCCCCATTTCGAATACAGCATTAAATGTTTTTTGCCAGCTTTGTATACACCATTGATTTTCAAAATTCTTGCAATAGTGTGATCCAGCAGATCTTGCAGTTTTATTTTTGCTGTAATATTATTAATTTCTATGCTTGATCTTGGTGGGTAGCACATTCCTTTAGCTTCCTGAATTGATTTATATGACGGAAATAATACGCAGTTCTTCGCAATTAAGCAATTTCTCATGTTTTCATACTGTGCCATGTTAAGGTCCAACTCTATAAAAATACTGAGAGCTTCATCTTTAGAGTACGCTGTTAAATGTGCCGGTTCATTTAAAAGATTTTGACGTATTTCTCATTTTTTATCTATGGGTAATACTCGTAAAATTTCGACAATGAATGCTTCTTCCGTTTCCCTTGAGATCTCAATCCTTGAAGATATAAATTCAGTATAAAATCAAGGCCACATGTTTCAAGCAACTCCTTGTTTTTTCGTCTTTGTGTTCTATCGGAACTGTCTTCGTAGGTTTTTGAAGGGCGTCCTCGCTTCCCCGTCGATGTCGAAGGTTCAGATTCACAAGTAGGATCTTCCAGATTTACTGTGAATGTGGCATTCAACCACATGCTATTCTGATTTAAAAATTTTTCTTTATTTCTGCCAGATTTAGTGTAGCGTTGACGAAAGTTCGTAATAAGATTTTTTTGTACACTCGCGACAATTTTAGCGATATTTGCCTCAGAAAAGTTGATAAAATTATTCCGTATATAACTTGTTAAAGCAACAACATAATTCCCGTCACTTTCAATCAAAACAAGACATAGGTCGCGTCTGGTACATTGGAATTCACTCATTGCGAGAGAGTAGGTGGCTAGATACACTTTTAATAACGACAATAACGAACGAAAAACAGTATGTAATTATTCAGTATGCAGATGCTCTATTTTATATTAAATAACTGATTTGAAACGTGTGCAAAGTATGGGAATAAAAACTATTTATCATTATGTGGTGACTCGGTTTCCTATGTGTTTTATTGATAATTTATTTTGTAGGCGAACTAAAAATGGTGAGAAATACTCGATACATTATCAAAACATAAACCGCAATTAATAATATATCACAAGTGTAACCTATATCAACTAATAAAAAAAATAGATTAGCCCACGTATTTTTAAGAAATTATTACTATTTCATGTTATGATAGATAGCATTATGTTGTGCAATGAAGTTGCAACTTTTTTTTTCTTCCTGTATAAAAATATTAAATTTCCTATCAAATAACATCATTTACAGACCTTCGGCAAATTTCGGCAACTGTCAAAACTCTAATTGAAAGTTTCAGATACGCAAAAATGATATGTCATGAGATAAATATTTCTAGTAAATATATTTATAAATATATAGCATATTTTTGTATACCAAAAAAAAGTATATATTATAAGCTTTCTAAAATGGTATAATACTTGTATAATTTTCATTGCTAGCTTACTAGAAAATCATCCTGAAAAAAATACAAATTATGATGTTTTCGTGATAATTTTTCAATCATCGTATTTAGATGCTCTTTACTATAAAAAAAGTACTAGTTACATACATAATTTATACATAATATAGTAGATCAACTTCTTAGCTATAGTTTGAGGTATAATACAAGTACCTGCGCCGATTTTTACAAAATGTATTTATGGCCAAGCTCTCTTAGGCACCTCCACATAGTGCGACGGTCGAGCGAGCAATGCCCCACTACCGCTGTAGGCCGTGCGTACGGGCGTGTGTCGCTTGCACTTTATTAATACGTCACACCTCTTCCTTTTCAATTGATTCGAATAATTTGAGACAATGAAAAATAATTAAAATACATTTATGTTATTGATATTCTTAAATAGTATATCTTGAATTGTTATTTAACTAAGAAGTATTTTTTTTTTTTTAAATTATGTTTTATTACTTGCAGCCAAATACTCTAATCTTACGTGTCCTCTATTTTTCTTTGAATACGCCACTCTCCTTTTACCTTTTTTTAGGTGTATCAGTTTTTTTTTTATATTAATTTATTTAGCTTTCGACGAATCATCAATCAGCTTACAATATTGTTCAATTACAAGCTATATAACTTAAAAAGTTAATAAAGGATTCACACGGAAAAATTGGTCTAGGTATTACTAAAGTGAGCTCACTCAGTGTGTGAACCCACGAACCCCTATTGTAGTATCTGAATGCCAACTACCCTATAAAGATAAATGATTGTGAATGATAAAATGTCGTTTTATTCGGCTATCTCCTAATTAGGGAGTCACAAATTAATAAAACAATATATATTATTATATATTTATAGCATCATGCAGTGCATATGCAGCAGATGAAAATTTTGTTTTATTTAAGTTTCTCTCTAAGTTATGTTCAATTAACCAATTAAGGGTTTTATTCAATCTATTGTTACGTCATCAACGAACAAAATACACGGTTCATTCATAACCTTCGGAAGGTCTATTATGTAAACTAAAAACAAGAGAGTCTTAGGCACTCCCTTGTGATGTTGGGGCATTATAATTTTTAATATCAAATCGAACTCTATAAACTTTTCTACTCATATGATTATAATATTCGATGAGAATATATTGCTGTCTATCTTTTAAATAAGAGATAAACCATTTGTGAGCTGTATTTGGGATACAACGAGTTTATTAATATTTTATGTTGCGCACGGTCATACGCCTTGTACATACATATGTAGCAATATTCGAATAGCATATATTTAATGTCCAATTACTTATTATCTTTTGAATGTATTTGGGAAAAGCTAATAAAGTTGACTGACTGTAATTATTTAGGTCACTTTTTTGGTTATTCTCATGTAATGGTAATCACTGTTGTTTTTAATGAGTCAGGATAAACTTCTACTTGCAAAGATAATTGACAGTGAAGGAGAAGGTAAGATCGACCGCACATTCACAATCAAATGTGAGCGTAGTTCATCAAAACCGTCACTTCTATATTTTTATATAGTTATTAAATTCTCACTACGATTACATTGTACACTACTGAGTCTACTACCAGTTCGGAAATTGGGAGTCCCTTCCGAGAAGAACTGGCGGAAGACACTCGGGCAGGGGGACCGACCTCCATCTTACTGTTATTATTTGCAAAGAGAGCTAACTACATCATCAGGTCTTGCAATGTGTGTTTTTGTAGGTATTAATTTATTAATTATTGGATCCCAAGCAGGTGGAACGCTCCAACCATCGTCTCTTTTGAAATTTGAATGTTTCCTGATTTCAAAAGCCTCGCGTAGTGTCCTAGGAACAAGTCTTTGTTCTCTAGCGAGAATTTAAGGTTTATCGATACGAATGTAGTAGTTTGGCCCCTCAAAAGCATGCTCACACTCACACACTGCAGACCTAATATCGCGCCTATGTTTTATGTCAGCTACGTGTTCTATAATGCGCGTCCCTATACTTCTCTTTGGTTGTCCGAAGTATGGGAGAACACAGTCACAATCGATTTTGTAGACACCTGCTGCCTGGAGGGGTATATTGCATTTGATCGGTCGTAAGAATTGGTTCATCTTCCTGGCTGGTTTAAAGTAAGTGTTAATGGAAACCCGCTTCAGAATGTTCCCAATCTTGTCAGTGACCCCCTTCATGTAGGGAAGGACAGCAGGTTGACGTTCTACTGTGGCTGGTTAGTGCGGCTTCTGTGTCGTAGTTTTGGTACTCGCAACTTTTTATCTTGTAGTACTCGTTTGTCATGCTGAAGCTCAGCAGTCAGATATTGTTAGGCACAGATGCCGTGAGTTCTCTGAAACAAAGATTTCCCAACGGTAGCCAACTGTATAGGATGGTGGTGAGAGTCACCATTTTAATATCTATCTGTATGAGTTGCCTTTCTTTACACTGTATGACTAAGGGTTTGATTTAGATTGCTGCTGATTTGAACATTTAGGAAGGCTATTTTAATGTCTGTCATTAATTCCATAGTGACATCAATGCAATCTTGTACAGGTAAGCTTGTGAATAGAGATTGAACATCGAAGCTAACCATAGTTTCATCATCAGTGAGATGTAGGTGTTGTATTTCATTAACAAAATGGTAGGTATGGTGCCTTACTTTGTTTGGATAACAGAAACTCGTCAAGCTTATTGCTTACTATTTTATAAATACAAAATTAGCTGTTACTCATTATCATCCCATTAAGAGAAGAGTAGCTCTTTTCTTGACTGTTGTATCTACCCCCGTTGTCAAAAGATATATCCCCAGGGTCGTCGTATAAAAGATATATTCGGACATCGAATTGTCATCGCATTGCAATGGTTCTACGATGGCAGGCTGAACATTTTAGGCGACCCAGAACAATGTCTGTACGCCTTTATTTTGCGCCCTTGGCGCCATTGAATATGGTGTGTCACATTTATACCTATGCATGATAACAAATTTAACGGTAACACGCCCACTTTTTAACATGTTATCAGCAGTCTGTACTTGTAACTTGACTTCTATGCATACTGGTATTCTATTATTTATTGTTTGGTTTTGTGTTTCACAACAAGATACCTATTTTACTATAATAGATGTCATCTAACACCAATAACTCTTTTTCCTTCTTGTACCTTTACACTTTATTAATACGTCACAGATGCTTTTATAAATCTAACGCTTATTCTTTGAGTTCATCAGGGACTCTTGATATAATGTTCCTAGTAGGCATGAGAACGTTATACCAAAACGTAACTAAAAACCGTTTTGAATTTCATACCGAAACGTTACGTTACCGCAAAAGAGAAAACCGTTCTTCTCATAACCAACGCAATGCAACCAAAACTGAAAACCACGCACCGCACCGCGCCGCCCGCCACGATTTTTAAATGCACCAAAAAATTAATAAGTTCTCATTTATTCACATTATATTAAAAATTACTAATTCATATATTAAAGTTTTAACAAACTAGTAATAAGCCTAGTAAAAGCACGAAGGGATATCGTCACAACCATAATTACGCAAAACTAAAACAAAAACTTGCGTTACGGTAGCTAACAGCGTTTTTGTTTACATTCGTTTTGCAGTAGCCAAACCATCTCGACAACCGCGGTAGTGATAACCAAAAACAAAAAACGGTTTTTATTTACGTTATGGAAACTTCAAAACCAAAAGATAGCCAAAACGCCCATCGCTAGTTCCTAGTTCTATGACTCTTTCTTTATTCAGGCTGCTCGTCTTTTAACTCCCTCCCGTTTTTTTTGGCGTATAGAATCCATTAGCGTTTTAAGGACTCAAATAAAGGTACATTAACATTTACCCCGGCTACGTACAGTTGATACAACTAACGAGGAAAATAATATATTTATTTATTGGAGCGGAGCGAATCGAAGCTCCCATGGATCAGCTTCAATGGCGCAATGTCTGTTACGCCATAACTTCCAGAGTTCTTAACCGAGTTTAATATTTTTTGTGTGGAATCGAATCAACAGGTTTAGGACCAGATTGTGACGGAGCCCGAATTTTGAAATCCGCAAAAATTCCAATCGAGATTTTTTTTCTTTTTTTAGGTATTACGCTCCGCTCCAATATATGGTGCTAGCGTAGCTTTATGCTTAGCGACTGCATCGCCTAGTATATGTGTATTATAAATCAGTGTATGTTTATCTATGTGTATTTACACTTTAATATGTTTGTATATTTACACAACCTTTATTATCACCTTGATACCGCCCCGTCTCTTACGCTTCCTTGCAGTCCCTACCTATTCAAAAGTAGTCTGTCAGAAATCACTTTGAGTGATAAGGCCGCTCATAGTAACACTATTGTAAGTTTGTTCTGCCAAGTTTTCAATTTGGTGTTATCCAAAAAGTGTTTTGTATTATATTGTACTGTTGTAGCCTTAGAAAAAAAGTAATAATATTTCTTACATTAACACCAATTAACTAGTAAGCACTGTAAGGCTTGTTTTATAGATACAAAAAATGAATGAATGAAAAAAAAAACTGCACACATACATTCATGAAGAGAAGCATTAAGAAAGAAAAAAATACAGGTGTAGTGTGCAGAAGGAAATGGGCACGACTCAGCATTATGTCGAACCAGATAAGTTGACGCTGATTTTCTGTCGTGCCAAAATTGGACGAATAACAATATCACAATTAAAACATACAAATAATACATACAGACACTCTAAATTAATTAATTAAATTAAAGCCGAAAAACAAAACAAATATATAATGAAAATAAGACAAAAATTGAAACAACTGAGGCAGCTGAGGATAAAATAGTATAAAAAATAAATAAATACTAGTGGCCCGTCCCGGCTTCGCACGGGTGGACAAAATTCTTTAATTTTTTCTATTATTAAATATTTTTCCGTTAGCGCCATCTAGCGTCCGGAAGACGAACTACTTGCGGTTAACGCGTTGCTATGGTAACGTTATTGATACAATGGAAAAAGAGTGGACAGACAAACACACAAACCACTGTGATCTTAGATTATAGATTTATAATTATCTGGACCAATAAAGGGAAACACAATAATAATAATACGAGGCTTGTTTTCGCCACCATCTTAAACAATATTTTGGGTAAGCAATAACTCTTTGTATCGTTTTTAAGCGTATATTTAGACACAAAGATACACAATGTTGTCAGAAGATTATTCGAACACTTCGTTGCCTGATAGGCTGCCTTTAAAGCACGTGTTTTATGGTATGGTGTTGCCAGAAGACCCCACCCAGTTCTGCGCGAGTTGTGGTTTTTAGGATTATCTCGAGCACCGAGACCACGACATCTTGTCAAAAAGATATTAAGTCTTTCCTCTCCTTATTTTTACACAAGGGTAAATATTAGACATACATTATAATATGATAAATAAATATTGAATATTGAAATATATATAAATAAATACTCATGACACGGGTAGGAATGCTTTGCAAAGTACATTATTTTAGAGGGACTTGGGCTGTTGTGTTTAGCTCAGGCAAAGTCTGGGCGTACCGCTAGTGAACCAACAATACCAGGTTTTTCCGTTTAACCAACTCAAGTGAATGAAAATTAGGTAGGTACACATTACTTACAGAATGAATTGAATACATTGAATGTTCCGTTGTGGAGGTGCAGTACGTGAGAGCCAGACGGATCCCACGGTTCCATCAAATAGGAGCAACCTTCAACTACTTTATTTCCACATCATGTAAGTATCAGAGCAGGTCCGGTCAAGGGCAGGTTAACCTCAACGAAGCTATATTTCTAGGCATGACAATAACAGCTGTTTCGCAACGACGAATTATCCTGTTGTGTTATTTTTTAATAGCGTTTATTGTTAGGTTTTGTAGTTTCCTGTGAAATTGCTGTTTTGCAACAGACTATAATTTTTGCGGTGTAATGAAGTGATAGGAGCATAGAATGGGAAGTCATAGAGGGGCAGACATTTAAAATTAAAGTTCAGAAAAATTTATACGTAAATACTGTTTGATTTCAAGGAAATAATAATAATAAATATAATAATAAATATTTACTACATTCACACCAATTAGCCTTGCCCAAAATAAGCACAGTAAGGCTTGTGTTATGGATACTAGGGTAACGGATAGATATACATATATGATACATAGATATGTAATATTTGTAGAAATATATATAAAAACCCATGACTCAGGTACAAATGCTCGTATTCATCATACAAATATCTGCCCCTACCGGGATTTGAACCCAGGACCATCGGTGCGAAAGGCAGGATCGCTACCGTTGCACCAAACAGTCGTCAAGGAATTAAGAAGTAGATATTCACTTTATCTCATAATATCTATTATATATTTTTTTAATTGTAAATAGGTAGACGCTTAACCACTATCTCATCAGATGGTAAGCAACGATGCGATCTAGGATGTAACGCGCTTGCCTAAAAGGTTGGTACTTGTCAGGAAACACAGGATTTAAATGAAATACATGTTTCATGTATTTTAATAAGTATATAATTTTATAACAAAAAAATTGAAATGAAATTATCAAAGAATAAAACTAATTGATGATCCTATAAAATGCAGAAAAACAAATAGGTAAAGAGTTAACACTTTAATATTTAATTGCGGGATACTTTAACCGGTGCTATCTATATCTCTAAAACTGAAATTTTTATGGGTCGTAAATTGACGGTAATCGGTTTTAAATTGCTGCTATATTACTGTTTATTTTATGTTTACTTACTTTACTATTTCTTATAAAAAGGTAATGGCTTTGATAACTCTAAATATTTTTAATATAACCTTTTGTCAGTCCACGGTAGCAATTGCTATCGATAGCAATTGTTATCATATTCAAATATCCGAATGGCCTGCTGTTTTTTTTTAAATAAGGATTAATTTTTGTGTTACAGAGATCCAAATAATATGTGGTGATTCTTTATTTAATCAGCTTGACGGTAGTATTTTTTGCTTGGTCGTAGCTCCATTATTTAGCGAGAAAATGGCATTTTCATCTAAGAGTCCGACATTTTTTTCACAATTCGTGCAGCATTGGGACTGTTGAGAGGGCTGGGGCGCGCGATAGCGGACTGACAAGTGGCTGTACCAATTGACGACCTCCGCTTTTCTATATTGGCCTGGGTCTGGGTGTTGTGGTACCGTAGTTGTTTCTGAATTCTATAACACAAGTGCTTCAGCTACTTAACTTGGGTTCAGAACAATTTCTGTGATTTTGTGAAATATAGTAATTATATTAACATTGTCAGCTATGGGCAAAAAACTACCCTTAGAACATGATGAATAATAATAAAAAATCTTGTTCATCTCGAATGTCAAAAATATCTGCCGTTTTTGGATAATTGGAAATATTGATCCTTCTATTAAACCCGACGAATTTCTTGCGTCCATTCTTTTTGTCAGTTAAAAGACGTCCTGAATGGTAATATGGTAGATAAAATGTCGTCCGATTCAAAACAACTTATTATAAGTGAATTTGAATAAAGTTTATTTCATTTTTCAAATATATGTGTAAGTTATATGGATTTTTTTTCTATAATCCACCTACACCATTACTGTTGTTATGAGTAAACCAATAAGGCTGGTTATTGAGTAAAGTTCTGATTTAATACCGTGTCTAATATTAATACGTTATATTACAAAATAGAAAAAAGTCTCTCATTTTGATTGACATATTTGGGGTGAAGTCGACGTTTCGATATTACGTATTTAAATCCAACCTGTTAATGGTGTAAGACGCGGGTCTGTTTGACCACGCTTCAGATTAACGTCACTCAAGAGTGTGGGAGCAGTGACGGGTTATACTGCTTGTTTTTTGTGACACGGCCGTATATTTTGAAACTGATTATCAATGTTGGACCGGACTGTTTTGATTGAGAAGTGTGTGTCTTAATTTGTAATGCTGAATTAGTTCTGTAGTTTGGAGAGAGGATGGACCAAAAAAGAATGACAAGACAAATATAATAATATGAAGCAAATGTGCATGGCTAAGTCAGTAAAGGAAGCCAAGGCGAATTTAGGGGTCAAATAGAAGATGTCCTGAAAAAAAGCCATGTCAACAGTATCCCTAAAACCGACGAGCTTGTATGAAAGGGTTGATGAGAGTTGAAGAAGCCAGAGATGTATGTCAGAATAGTGGTAAGTGGAAATCTGTGATCTCTGCCTGCGGGAAGAAGGCGTGATTGTTTGTGTGTTTGAACTGGTTTTCGGTATGCATTATTAAAAATATTTTTTACAAAATGTACTATCAATCACAAAGACATGAGGTAAATATTTAGCCAAATCAATATTATTTCACACAATAGTTTAGGTCTGAGACTGGTAGTAGTAGTAGTTTATACTAGCTGGCCCGGTAACGCGTTGATTTAATACAATGGAAAAAAGAGCGGGGAAAAGAGCGGACAGGCAAACACACAAACAACAATTTTTTGTTCTTAGAGTATATACTAGCGGCCCGTCCCGGCTTCGCACGGGTGGACAAAATTCTTTAATTTTTTTCTATTATTAAATATTTTTCCGTTAGCGCCATCTAGCGTCCAGTAGACGAACTACTTGCGATTAACGCTATGGTAACGCATATACAATGGAAAAAGAGCGGGAAAAGGAGCGGACAGACAAACACACAAACTACTGTGATCTTAGATTATAGATTCGTTCTTTTGAAATCCGATTCTTGAATTATAGATGATCAGTGTAATATCTCTTTCTTTAGGTTTCAATAAAGGAGTAGGGTTTTCGTGGACTTCTAGAGAGAATAGGAAAAATACAACATCGCTGCTTTTTCTCACTTGCCAACACACCTGCATGTTCACAAACACTTACTGGTTAATAATCCACCATTATTACGTACTAATATCCAGCATAACACAAATTTTAACAAGAAAAACAAAACCACCAAAGTGGCGCTCCCCGTTGCCGCTAAAATCAGTTTTTTTTTTTAATTTTCTATTTTGAATCGCTTTTGAGTCCTCTTCTTGAGATGCTGTTGCCTTTCCTTTCTGTCTCTGTAGGTATAGTATAAACAAATTTATTTAGGTAGAGTCGTCTTTCATTCAGCCATGGCATCACATAATTTATTCCTCATTATTTCTTTTGTGTGTAGACTCTTTTGTGCGCGTTCCGGACAGCCATATTTCAAAATGGCTACCCATGTTTAATTCACTTGGTGCGATTATCTCTCGCATCGTTTTGCATATCCCAAAAAGGGCAAAGGAACTTAATTGAAAAGTCCTCTGAGAGAAATAATAAATTGATTGGATTACATAGGGCCTGGTAATTTATTGTGTACAGGTCGGACGTCAATCTCCGTCAGTTTACAGGTAGGTAAGATTCGTTTAAACCTTTTTTTTATTTCCTACATATCATCGAGAGTCAATTATAGTCTTTCATGTTTAATAAAGGTTTCAAAGGCATTGAGTTTGAATGAATTTGAAGTTTTATCAGAGTTATTTTTAAGTAGGTACAGTTGGCATCAAAGTCTGGTATAAATCATTGGAAATTATAATTTAGATTGTTTTGATCCTTAAAATCAAGTATCTCAAGATTCACCCTTTCTTGATTTCAACTTGAGCTTTTATTATTGTTATTATACTCTAAATTGCACTTTTGAAGTATTGGAACAGTACATTAACATAGATTATAGAGCAATGGTGGGCTTTTCCTTAAAAGAGGTATCTTCTAACTAAGAGTATGACCGTCGACATATACTTATGGACATGCCCTAACGGTGAGAATTGAGGCACTACGAAAGAAAGAGATAAAACTAAGTTTCGGACTATCTTTATCTCTGTCAAAATATACTCACCTGTGTAAATAGATAAAATATATAAATAAAGTAAAGGTTTTAAGTAAGTAATTTTCTGACTATGATAATTGTGCTAGAAATTGATCTTAAAGTAAGTGATAAATGGACAGTCTTGGATTTAGCCATCCAAGAATGTCCGTCCATTCGAAATTTTTATTAGACGTTGTATAAGTTTTTTTAATGAATTTATGAAACAAACACAAACAAAAAGGCAGAACTAAAATAACGAACAAAAACTGACATAAATCATATTAATGATGTTCTACAAATAAACAGGAAATAAGTTTACAATACTAAAAAATGGTACAGATTCATAGACTCTATTCACAACATGTACTGTCTAACTATGTACTAACAACCCTAACTAATATTATGAATGCGAAACTAAATTTGCTTATTTGTTACGCTTCAACTTACTTACGCTCAACCGATCATAATTAAGTTTTACCCATATTTTCCGGAGTACAAAAAACCTTTCACCCCTGAATTTTTTTTCGCGAGCAAACCAACGGGGAAAAGTTAGAAATAAATAAGTCTAAGTATTTGATAGAATCAGGCGTTACTTGGTGGACGTCTATTTCCATTAGTAAAACAAAAATATGTAGCTTACATTCTCAAAAAATATGTGGCTTACTTCCGAAAAAAATATGTGGCTTACTTCCGAAAAAAATATGTGGCTTACTTCCGCAAAAAACATGTAGCTTTGCGGGGCGTTGCATCTTGCTTGGATTTTGCGGAAGTAAGCTACATATTGTTCTTTTACTAATATAATAAGTCTAACTTCTAAACAAATGCAAATCGAATAGGATTAACAAATGAAAGTCGTCGCATCGCAATTCGCGGCTATCTTCGTACGCATCAGCGATGAGACGCAGACGAACAACTGTCAAGACAGGCTTGACATCTGTCAGTGGCGACATGCCACAGATTACCTACACGAGGCGCTCTTAATTGGCTATTGTCTATTACAAGTTGAATTTTAGTTTTACAATGTAACAACTAGAAAATGAATAATAGGATTTGTAGCGTAGTTACAGTCTTTGTGTCTTTTTTATCGTAGCTGCGATTCCATGACTTTTTTTAAAACATAGTTCTTTTAACACAAAGCGATGTATAGCTGACAGTACCTTTACCGAAGATTTATTTGATGTGAAATAATTTTCTATTTATCTTTTTATTTTCTGCGTATTCATGACAGTCAAAGGAATACTAAGAATATTGATATAATAATATTTTTTCTTACATTAACTTCAATTAGCCTAGCCCAAATAAAGCACTTTAAGGCTTGTGTTGTGAATACAAGGGTAGTAGATAGGCTAGATCTATGTATCATATATTTATATATATATATATATATATAAATATATGATACATAGATATTTAAAATTCATAAAAATTTAAAAAAATAGTCATTACTCAGGTACAAATTCTTGTATGCATCACACAAACAAGGGGAGACCTTCCGGGACTCCAACTCAGGACCGCTCGTTACAACGGTAGCTACAATTTGAAGCAACGGCATCAAAGGTCAATCAAGAATTAAGAATAGAACCTTAAAAAGAATTGTGTGGATCAACGTAAATCTAGTCAACAATCTAGTGAACAAAAACACGGATTGAGTTGATCAACGGAAAATAGAAAATAACTTTTTTTAAGTCGTGAAAACTCAATAGTCTTATCTTTATTCAAAAAGGTTTTTTTAACCTCTTTCATTCATAAACCATTGTGGATGGATGTTTAACATTATACGGCATTGATTCCTAAAGTCCATACCGAAAAGCTCAATTTCGTGCGAAATTGTAATTTTCTGGTTGATAAAATACTCAAATGCGTGACGGTTAGCGATTAACCAAAAGGTTTATAATAATTGTATCTCTTGCTTTCGATTCGATTGCAGGCGTCATAAATATCTAATATCTCGATATTTATTGATTTGCAAATTAAGTGTAATGTACACTAAATGTATAGATCTTAATACTGGAACAGTACTAACAACTCTTTAATTACTCTTCTCGAGTATATATATAAGAATATTAAAAACGTTAATGAATTTATGTGTCTGTCTCTTTTACTGTCGCTTTTTCGTTTCAAAAAGACACTTTATAATGCTTCCTATCTCATTTCCTCCTACGTTAAATTTTATGAATGTATGTGTCTGTCTATTTTTACCGTCGCTTTTTCGTTTCATCGACTTTCAAACCACAACGATGCTAAACAACTTCAAAAAACCTTAATAAGGTGAAAGCTTATTAAATTAACTGATCTAATGAGATTAAAATTAAAGACTATAATTAAATTAACTATAAAGTTCACTTTTTTTTATTTGTGAGTTTGACTGGATGTTGTTTATATTTTGTTAATTTAAATTCAGTAAGTCTTATTTTTTTTAATTTATTTAAAACATCTAAATTGAAAGGGAATTGAAATGAATAAAAAAAGTTTTTTTAAGTATATTTTTTATTATTTTTTAAGTAAATTGCAGATGCGGAGAGTTCTAGAGATCAAGTTGTATCAATCCAATGCTTTCGTAGAGACAATTTCATCTATCGTCTCGCGTTTCGCAAAAAGTAAAAGCGAGTTTTTCTGTGTATTTGTAAAATTAATAACTGATATATATTCAGGGATATATCTTATATATCAAGGATATATCACGATGTATATCCACTGGTAAAATCCCTTTTTTAATTTTGTTATATTTATTTATTTAAGCTTTTAACTGCTTTTTAGGGTTCCTTCCTCGAAAGGAAAAAACGGAACCCTTATAGGATCACTTTGTTGTCCGTCCGTCGTCTGCCTGTCAAACCCCTTTTTCTCAGGAACGCGTGAAGGTATCAAGCCGGAATTCCTATCAAATACTCAGGTCTACTGTCCCTTGGAGCTGTAAAAAAATCCAACTTCTAAGCCAACGCAATCAAAAGATACAGCCGTTTATGCCGCAAATTTTCCACACTCGCAAGGGAATAAAAATCTACAGGGTACTTTCCGTGAACTCAGAATCTTGAAATTTGGTACGAAGCAACGTCTTATAGCTGAAGGGATAAAGGAAAAATTGCGAAAACCGTAATTTTTTATTGACATCATATTATAATAGTAGTTTATGATACTGTTGCATAATAAGGGTTCTTATAACATGAGTGTGTTTTAAAAAAACGAGCCGTAGGCGAGTTTTTTTATAGTATCACACGAGTGTTATAAGACCAGGTTATGTACAGTGTCATACACTACTTTATCTACTCTCATACTATATTACGTAAAACAATGTTGCAAACAAAACCAAACTTTGTTTAAATATTGAAAAGATTTTTTAAATGTCAAATGTTGGCGCCAAGGTGCAAACATCGATTGTGAATGCGTGTTGCGTCGTCGCGGACTCGTTCATTGAAACCTTTTTAAAGTAGAGGTTCAACCTCCTTGGTCCAGCTGGAGGTTGTATAGGTGTATCGTTATGATTAAAAAGTTATATTATGATACAGGTGTCCATACAAGACATGTATCGTAATTAAACTTTTTTTTTTATTATTTTTGGCCTGTACGTAATGTTTGTCATAAGCATTTTGTTTTCAGTTTTAGAATCTTTGTATTATAGTATCAGAGTAGATAAAAATATTTTTTACAGAACCCTCGGTGCGCGAGTCCGACTTGCACTTAGCCGGTTTTTATATCTTTACAATTTATTACAAGAAAGAATTCAAATTTTCTTAGATAAATATCTTAAAACCTAGATCCCCTCGTTATGCGGGCAAGTACTCTACCAAGTTGGCTTAAGAAATACTTAGAAAAACAGATTCGACTGGTCTGCGTAGGTCGGTAACTCAATTGGAAAAGTACTTGATAGCAAGTGTATATGGGTTCGATTTCCACCTGACACTGAATTTATTCTTGTAATAGTTAATTACACCGTATTTATTAAATAAATTATGATTAAAAAACTTAAATATTTCGTTCACGTGTTACATCTTATACAAAATTCGTGTCACGATGTATGTTCGGGATAAACTCAGAAACTTCTGAACTGATTTTGATCAAACTTCCTATCTGTTATTTGATGTAACTTAAAAGATAGGATAGATTTCTTAATTTGCAACACACATCAGCTAGTTTATTATAAATTAAACTAACTGCAAATTTTTAAGAAGTTTCGCATTATAAACTGTAAATTAAATAGATTAAACACAGTTTTGTATCGTTGTGATATAGTTTTTGTAAATATCCATTTAATTTTTTTTTTGCTTTGCGTTAAAAAACTGAAATATATTTGATTCAAACCGATGAATGGCGGGAAAAAAGAATTTTATAATTAAAAAAAAGTGGGTGGTCTCTATAGAATAAAAAGTTTTCTTCGTGACAGCAATATCGTATGGTAGAAACTTATTAATAAAACTTGAAGCACTGGCAGGAAAACTTGTTAACAATACAATGAAAAAGATCGTTTTTTGCGAACTCGATCAAGCTTGTGAATTGTTCCCTCTCTGTTTACGCAGCCACTTTATGTGGGTGTGAAAGAGACAGTAAATGTGTCGGCAGGAGGCGCGTTATAGCTCGGCAGTTGCGTCGGACGCACGAGTGCCTTCGAACGAATCAATTTTCGAATTTATTTTTTTTCGGAAAAATGTCACGCGCGTAACGGTTTATACAGCCAGGGTGAATATGATAAAAAAGTTTTGAACCCAATGTGAATTTGTAAGTGCTGTGTTTGGATGTGTTTGAGAAGACAGCTTTGCCTTTGGATTGTGATTGAGGAAGTGTTTCATTCAAGAAGGTAAGTACTATCATAGTTTTGTATCAGACTATTTACACCTTTATTTCAACGCCTTGATAGTAATTATTTAAATAAGATCTTCTCGAAGTCGCTTAGATACATATTTCTCACAGTGTTATTAATAGTAATGGCAGAAAATGTTGTAAAGATGTATGGCGATAATTAATAAACCGCTACCGGTATTCGGCGATCTCAAAGCGCGTTGTCCGTTCATTTTACTGTTATTTAAGGTACATTTAGCTCATATAATTTACGCCAAAAATAAAAAAATATTATTTTAAATAATAATAAGAATAAGCAACAAAATAATTGGTTAGGTTAGAACTGTGATCAATAAAAGAAAACAGAGTTATTAGTAGTGTTGCCCAAATGCAAGAACAAGACGAGACTTAGCCAGTCTTGGTCTTGGTCTTGCGCCAATACACCTGGTCTTGGTCTTGGTCTTGGTCTTGCGCTTGCAGTCTTGGTCTTGGTCTTGGTCTTGCAGCAAGAGTCTTGCAAGTCTTGCAATTACCTATTAGTCTATTGCTATTTATTAAAGTTTACTTTAAATCTTAGAAAAACGTATTAGAATTGGAACATTGTGAGCTTGAATTAACATAGCCATAGTAAAGATCAATCAGATTAATAAATAACTGAAGATTTGATAAGAAAGTCGAAAAATCAACTGACCTATATGTCGTTTTCCATGGAAGTAACTGTTTCTTAATAAACATTTATGATTTATAAGCTTACATTTGCTAAAACATGTAAAAAAACAAATTAATTACAATAACTTGACTGTATTTTAAATAACAATGTCTGTCTAGAAAGAGATTGAACCCTCAACTTGCATGAAATTTAATAAAAGAGTTTTATGATTTATCATTTATTTCAATCAAAAATAAAATACAACACAAATCAAACATAACAGTACACAACAGCTTTATCATTAGGTTATGTTACTTTATATCAATTCTTTTGACCAAGAATTAATACAAAGTAACCATCTGGCTGACTCATCACTTAACCTATTTCTATGTTTTCTAATTACTAATGATGCTTTAGAAAATAATCTCTCAGCAGGTACTGAAGTTGCAGGTATTGAGAGAAAATCACGGGCCATCTTCGATAAAGTCGGATACTCTGTCTCATGCGTCCTCCACCAATCTAAAATGTCTTCCGAGCTGGCAGTTCTTGGTTTTCTCAGGTACTCCTCCAACTCGTCTATCACTAAGCCTTGAAGACAAGATCCAGATGACGTCGAGGGACATTCATAGAGTTTATCAAAGTCTATAATGTCTTCATCTTCATCACATACTTTATTTTCTTTTCTTGGCAATTCCAGAGATTTGTTCAGTGAGTGTAGACTTTTATATTCTTCATAAAGTTCATTGAACTTGCGCAGACTTTCTGTTTTAAGTTGCTTCCCCCACATTGTCAGGTCAAAAGTCTGAGCCTTATGCCTTGGGTCTAAAATTAAAGAAGTACAATAAATCCAGTTGCTCTTCTTATAATGTTTAAGCATTTTGTCTCGAGCTGCTTGGAAAGCTAGAATGAGCCTTTCATCCACTTCAGATCGATTAGGTTTCTCATCTAACTGTTTTACCATGGATTCAATTTTATCTAGCAAGAGATTGAATGATACAATGACTAGCGGTAATGTAACATATTTGTCTCCACCAAGTTTTGTACTTAAAAGTTTAAAGTTTATTAGAAATTTATGTAATTTTTCGAGTACCTGCCATTCACTAGCTGTGATTTGAAAATCATTCAATTCGGTGACAGAACTGCACAATATGTTAATGCCCGCTCTCACTTTTAAACCAAATCCAATCATATCATGTGTGGAATTCCATCTTGTTGGACAGTCAAGAATGGCATTTAGATTTGATGGCACGCCAGCTGCTTCACAAGCAGACTGAAACTTCTTCTTCACTATCTCACTTCTTTTTATTTTACTGGAAATACTGCGTAACTTTGTTACAGATGTACGCGAGTCAGCAATATTTGGTGCATATTCTTCATCTTCCTCAGTTTCGTCTGCATAGTCTTCATACTGCTGATCTTGCGCGTTAGTGTCAGACTCACAGTGTAATGCTAAGGTCTCTAATAAATCTTGTACACCAAGGTTTAAAATGTGAGCAAAGCACCGGAAATGTTGATTGTCTGAATCAAAGTGTGGCAACTGTTTGCCCAGTTCATACATAAATTTGGTATTTGCAGTTGCGTTGTCGACCGTGATACCTTGTATTTTATCAATTATGCCATATTCCAATAAACATTCATGGAAAATCGTTGCAATATCTTCCCCAGTATGTCGACCGCGTGATGGTATAAAATCAAGAACTACAGATCGATACTTCCATTCGTTGTCTATATAATGCATAGTAACCCCGTAGTAACTCCTACCAGCAATTGACGTCCACCCATCAATGGTAAATGACATTTTAGATGATAATTGTTGAAGTCGTTCCTTGAGATTAAATTGGAGCTCTTCAAATCGCTCTTTGACTTTCCTTCTAAGTGTAGACCTTTTAGGAAACTCCATATTAGGGCAAATACGTCGAAAATATACTTGTGTAGCTTCGTCATCGAAAAATGAGAAGGGAAGATATTTTTTCACTACCCAATCAACTGTAGCTGTCGTGATGTTGTCACTGCTGTTTTCCGACTGAAATAAAACAATAAATCTTGTGTTATTATTTAAAACATACTAGGTTTGAGCGTTTAGGAGGAGGAGGTTTGTTGTTGTTAAATCGAGAAAATCGTTAAATTGACATTTGTTATATTAAGGTTGCACTGTACTGTAATTTACCAAAATAAAGTACTTAGTTGTTACTGGCCGATTATGAAAACAAATGAAAATATAGGTGTTTATAAAAATATTTAAGACGATAATTACATACTTAATATGTCGCACCCCTAGATGAAAACACCACTAACTCAAAAATACTTACGTAAGTTAATGGCGTTTTTGAAAGTATCGCATGAACAGCTACGCGGAGTTAAAATTCCCGTAGCGACAATTTCGACCATTGTTAAAAATGACGCGAAATATGTACCTATGTATTACTATTTTATCAATATCTATAAAATATTCCGAAGTCAGTTTAAAGTCATTTGTTCAAAAAAGACTTTTTTGAGTTCCTGGAGTTTTCATATAAAAAAAATATATTCTTACCTGTCCACTTCTTCCAGCGGTTACTAAAAAGCTTGTGATATCTCCACTTAATTTTGGTTTAACAGGAAGAAATATTTGTGATTCCTTTTTGTGGAAAGATATTAGATGTTTCCTTAAGCCTGAAGTGTTTCTGTTTTTCATTTTTATTTCAGTCTTTTTATGTTGGCACAATTTACACAAGGCAGTTTGGGATGCATGAATTATTTCGAAAAACTCCTCAAATTTGCTTTTGGGTCTTTTAGATCTGTGACTCAAACTCTCGTTACTCGGACTAGAATAATTTGAATCTTCGTCACTCATATTAAATTGTACACGTGATACGTTTTTAGAAAACAACAAGAATTAGTAAAAACAATTATTAAGTTAGACTCGAAGCACAGCTCAATTGGAAATGACTGGAATTAAAATAATTCCTTTGTTTATAGTACGTTTCCTTGCTTTCTACCGCGCCGCCTCGCCACGTGCCGGCTCTATTAAAAGGATGCCGCCGCAAATCAAACGATGCCGCGTGCGGCGTACAAACACAGATTATTACCTACTTGTACAGACGCGACGCGTGAATAAAATATATGTAAAGAATTAGTGCCAATCACTATTCTTTACATATAAGTGAATGTTTTGGCGTACATCTATACTAATCTATACTAATATTATAAAGCTGAAGAGTTTGTTTGTATGTTTGATGACAGAAGTTTTAAAATAAATAAATAAATCCTGAACGTCACTATACCTCCAAAGTTACTATTCTTCGTGGGCGAAGTCGCGGGCACTGCTTGTAAATACTTTTTTTTTTTTTTTATTTTTTTTTTTTTATTTATTTATTTCATATACAAGAAAAAAAAATACAAAGATACAATTTAGTCCCACAAAACCGACTTGTCGGTTTGACTGAGGGATCTTTAGTCTCTTAGCTTATAATTATAATTATGTAGGTATATAATACAACTATAACTGTATCAGGTAAAGTTAAGTGCACAATAATTGGATTTAGACTGAATTACAACAAACTGAAGGAAAATTTAGCGGTGATAATAATAAGATACAATTGTTGTAAGATATAAAATACGTGTGTAAAAAACAACCACGCCTCCGAGCCCTCAGATGGGCTCGGAGGCGTGGTTGTTTTTTACACACGTATTTTATATCTTATAGAAATATTGCATTGTGAATGCAAAAAAATAAATAAAAACATACAATTGTTGTGTTAAATAGTAGTCATCAGATAATCTTTTAATATTTTTTTAAATTTATTTTTATCCGTTTCACATCTAATAGTTTCGGGCAACGAATTAAGAAGATATGGTATACGCTTCTGTAAAGTTCTGTCACCAAAATAATTTTGAACCCTAGGAATTACAAATTTCTTTTTTGAAGTGGCTCTAGTGATCTGGTTATGATTTATGTATTCAAAAGTGGAGACACACTCTCGGCTGCCGTGATTATTTACTAATAATAAATCGCAGGCTTTTTATTTTATTAGTAGGTAAGTACCTACGCTTTTTATATTATTTTATTAATTATGTAGAATTTTTTTACACGTTTCAAGTATATTTAAAAGTGGCTACAATATTTATCAAACGGGTGATATTTGAACACTTTTTTGCTATTTTTTCTTGTAAAAACTTAAGAAATATAATGACTAAATGTACAATAATAGTACCTAAGTAATTAGTTTAAAACCATATAATCAATATTATAATATATACTTACTAGAATAAATTATTATGACATCTACTACCTATCCTTACCATTTTATTCTAATCATAATACTACTTGCGTGATCAGTATAATGTATTCATTTTCATTATAAGCACTCTGAAACTTATTTATTCTTTGGAACACCTGTAGGTACTCTTAAAATTCGAAATTATTTTGCATGAGTATACCTACGCCTACGCCCTGTGGCGGCAATCAAATAGTGTCAAATGTTGTGATTTCGGCGCGGCGGCAACGATTGTTGTATATGATTTCAAAAGAAGCCGCCGGCGCGTGTATTATAACCAGTGGTCGGAGTAGGTATATTGAATTAAGGTCACTGACATCAAACGTATATGTTAATATGGATACGCCTCCGAGTTTCCGGATTATTATGATAAAAATACCGAAACATCGAAATTATTACATGAAACTAGTTAAAAATGTATCAATACTCTCAACGCTATGCTGCTAGTGGCGTAGATGGCCAGAATTTAATAGTAAAAAAAATTGGTTGCCTGTAAAGTCGATATACGGGCGAAAGTTTTACGTGACAACGACTTTGAGTGGTAAAATAATTTTAATGTGAATATTCATTCGTATAGTAGGAAGAAGGATGAAATAATAGTAACAATTTAAAACATTTATTTATACAAAGAATTATATTTAAAACATTAATTTATACAAAGAATCTCGCACTGAATTTCATATATCACCGCCTAAGCGAAATAGAAGCGCAAGACATGAACCGGTGTGTATGCCTATCTCTCTCACTCTCTCTCTCGCTCTGTCTCTCTCGCTCTTAGGCGGGCTAACCATGCCCGAGTGGAAGGGACGCGTGCCTCTCACTCGCTCTCATTTATAAAATGATATAATAATAATATTCATTTCAACACACGACATCCGGCAAACAGGGTCTTTTGTCCTCTTATGTCTATGCTCAACGCATCTGACCAATTAGAATCAAGTATCCTGGATGACTCATTGACTGTTTGTTCGAAAACAATGCTCGCACCGACATCCAGACCAAGTGGCTCACTCACTTATTTCGGTTCGTGGAGTGCGCTTATTTTATGTGTTGTGAATATCTTGACTTGACCCTGGCTTGTGTACTGTCTTCTGAAATCTACTTAAAACGACGAATTTGGCTTATAACTACGGACATCGATTTATTACTCTTGGATTGGGCCCATTTGAAGTTGTTTTTGTACGGGTAAGTTTTAATTATTTTCACTATTTAAGAAGGTTTTAGAACTTGGAAACAGTTAAAATATCACTTTATAGCAATCATCATAGCGCATGAGAGTCCGGTACGCACACCGCAGGGCTATCACCGCTTCAGTTAAAAAAATCACTTTATATGAAACAGAATTTCATTATCGACTTTACAGTTGTGTATGTATATATTGTAAATTTAAATCATTGTTTTAGGTGACATATAAATAAATATGGCAAAGGTCAAGGCTGAAACAGTGCTAAAGTGGTTATTGCACTATCCTGAGCTACTTTACGATAACGCTAGTGGCACTATATACTGTACAAAGTGTGAAAGTCATTTGAAAGCTGTGAATAGAGGCAACATTACCAAACACATTGAAGGCGCTGTACATCAAGGAAAATTTAAGAGACCGCAAGAGGAATTTTACTTCGACCTCATTAAGTTCCTGATTCTATGCAATATTCCTTGGTCGCAAATGAAAAATCCAGCGTTCAAAGAGTTTTTTCAGAAATATATGTGCAGTACTTGTTGTTGCGTTTGTACCAATCGTAAAGTGGTTGACGAATCACAGTTACGAAAAGTTTATTTGGAGAAGTTTTATAGGAATAAAATCAATTCGATTTATGAAATTAATAAAAATGAGAAACTATGGATATCGCTGGATGAGACAACAGACATTTTTGGTCGATACATAGTCAATTTCCTAATAAAACCATTGCATCCTAGTAATAGTGCAGGCCGGCCTTATTTGATTGCTTGTAAAATGCTAACAGCAGTAAATGGACAAACAATAACACAATTTGTACTGCAATGTCTAGAAAATTTATGGCAAAACACTTTTGAAGCGAAAGTTGACAATATTTTAATGCTTTGCACTGACAGTGTCGCGTACATGCTATCTGCAGGGCGAAATTTAAAACATTACTTACCTGAAATGAAGCATGTGACATGTTTGGCGCACGCTCTTCATCGTGTAAGTGAGCAGATAAGGTCAGAATACAACGATATTGATATTCTTATATCAAATGTTAAAAAAGTATTTTTAAAGGCTCCTAGTAGGGTAAACATTTTAAAAGAAAAATATCCTGACTTACCGTTGCCTCCGCAACCAGTCATTACCAGATGGGGTACTTGGTTACAGGCAACATCTTACTACGCTCAACATTTAGATAAAATAAAAGAAGTTTTATCCTGCTTGAGCAGTTCTGATGCTATAGCCATACGAAACGCAAAAAACATTTTGGAAAAACAAAATTTAGAAAATGATTTAAAATATATCGAAGAAAATTACTCTATTATACTACTAGCCCTAAAAGAGTTACAAAAACAAAATTTATCTCTAGCTGATTCACTTTTAGTATTTGATCAAGTAAGGGCTACGCTTAACGAGTGCAATAATGAGAATATAAAAAATAAAATAGAATCAGTTATGGAACGAAATCCAGATTTAGATACAATTAGAGAATACAGCGAGAGTATTGAAAAAAGCGTAGCAAATAATCAGAAACTTTATTTCAAATTCGCTCCATTGACATCTACAGATGTTGAACGATCATTTTCCACTTACAAATGGATCTTAGATGTTAAAAGAAATAGCTTAAAAATCGAAAATATTGAAAAAATTATAGTTATTTATTTTAATTGTATAGAGACAGAAAATCAAAATGTAGAAATTGTAACCGATGAGGATTAAAAATAATTGTTTTTAATAAAACTGTAATAATGATTATTTGTATTCACAATAAACAATTTTGTTTGCTTACATATGGTTTTTTATTTTATTACTCTATTTACCAAATTTTTGGAAACTCCGGTACATTCCGGAAGAAATGCATGTCCATGTTATGATATCATGACGCAAGTATCTAAAATCAATATACCTACTCCGACCACTGATTATAACCATGTGCTTCCGAAAAGCAGCAAATTTCTTTGAGAAGTAAGTACAAAACCTTTGATGCCGCATTATCAAAGTGCCGATGGTTAAAACATAACTATGCATGCACTCAGTTTGATTTTAATGGATATTTTTTTATTCGCTATGTAGGTATGTTTATGGTATTAGTCGTAATGCGCATAGATCCAGTTTTTCATATTCTTTGATACAGTTTTTTGCGTCTCATAGAATTCCTAAGCGTACCTATACACCGAACTGTTACACCTAACTACTCCGTGAAATAGCGCTAAGTCCTAGCTGCAAGACGCAAGAGTCTTGCAGGCTTAGTCTTGTTCTTGCTCAAGTCTTGCACGGTCAGTCTTGGTCTTGGTCTTGCTAAAAATACGCGGTCTTGTTCTTGGTCTTGGTCTTGCAAAAACGCAAGAACAAGACCAAGACTGCAAGACCAAGACTGAATTTGGGCAACACTAGTTATTAGTGATGGAAAAAGTGTTAATTATGTATCCATAATCGAGGGTTACATTAAACTGTACCATTCTAATAAATGAAATTCTACCAAAATATTTATAATTTTTTGCTGCGACCGAAAATTACAATTTACGTAAAATTTAAATAATAAATATTAACAAAATTAAAATACCATTACCACTTTATATTTATGTTATAATATAAATTTTCGCTTATGTTTGTGTTTTTGTAAAATATGAACACAGTTCTTTTTTAGTTATATTATATAGCTTACAAATTATCAAAAAAAAGAATGAAAAAACTAGACTATATAACATGTTGCTAAAGTACTTGTTACTAAAATTGATCTGACCCGGGATTTGAACCCACGACCTTTGAGATCGCGGAACCCCGAAGATACGTAAGTAGTTATTGATTGTTAAACTGCCTACCCTTTTTAAACAAATTATATAAATATTTAAAGATAGGTAAACCTCGAAATATTAAAAATACATTCTGTTTGTAAATGCATTGAAAATTTTAGCTTCTGAGCAAAGAACAGCAAATAATGAAAAATACTAGAATAAATCGACACGGTACACAAGTTCGCGGTTTCGGTTCCCGCCTGAGAATAATTTGAGAGCCAAATCAATTTTTCTAGTACCATTCTGTAAAAAAAAATCAGTATGTGTAATGTTTAATTTCATATTTATCGCACTTCCGGTGAAGCAAAGGTTCTGTTGCACTTTTTGGAGGAAGGTATTTTATTTTTATTACTTGTATAAAATATTATTTTACTCAATTTACATTACTTTGAGGTAATTGATTTGTTCACGCTATGAGTATCATACTTTTGTATAAAATGCTGTTTTTAAAAAGTATTGATGTTACCGGAAATGTATGAAATCAAGGAATTGTATACAAATCCTAGGAAATGTGTACAGTTCCGATATTATTTAGGAAATGTATAAAATATTGTTTGAAAAACTATTTAATGCATAGATATCCTAGGAAATGTGTAAATTTCCTCGGAATTGTATATAATTCCTATATCGTATTAGGAAATTTATAAAATAAATGCTCTCTGTAATAAAACACGTTGTTAAAATGAGAATAATATTTTTTATTATAGCACTCGTTGAGACAATCTGGTGACAGTCATATCGTAAAATATAATATGTTCATATTATCTTACTAATTAATGCTTTAAAAATCAACTATCTTTTAACTTTTAACGTATCACAAAATCAACTTATATTATTCTTATAACCTAACCTAACCTAAAGCAATACCCTCCCCTCGTCCCACTGTCCCCGCGTACCCATCAATATCTCAAATGTTTAACGTTTCCGATTGCTATTTAGGAAATATATAGATTTCCTAGGAAATGTGTATAATATAATTTATTTCACACATTTCCGTGCGATTTTAGGAATTACATACATTGCTTAGGAATTGTATTCAATGACGGATTACATACATTTCCGTTAACATTGATATCTTTCACATTTTCACTGAAGGAAACAATATATATACATATATACACACTGTGCCTTTCACACTCCTGCCACGAATAATATAGATGCCGTACAACAATATTTCTCTGTGATCTCAGTTCTTACACTGTAAGGTCAGACGATAAACAAAAGCTTGTTTTACATGTGAACTTGTAGCCCGGGGCAGTCCGGATAGATGTGGCCCAACAACTCGATATGGCCCGCGATACCCGGGAAAATTATGGGTTACGAATCGTGTCTGTCTATTTCTGACGATTCATCTTATTGTTACGAAGAATATGTGTAAGTTTCTGAAATATTTTTTGGCAAAATTTTGATTTATTATAAGCGGGTGGACAAGTTGGTTAGTATGATGATTTTGATGTTATCACGGGATTTACTTCTTTCGCATAAGAAATTATAATAAATATAAGACATCACATGTATTGTTCTGAACTCAAATTAAGTAGTTAAAGTATTTGTGTTACGGAATTTACACTCAAATCCGGGTCAATATAGAAAATCAAACCCGGGGCCTCGAAGGTAGTTAATAAGGTTCACTATCCATTTACATAAAAAATTAAATCATAAAATATGTGGGCATATGGTAATTTATACTAATGATATTTACGCATAATATTATTATACATAACTTATTCAGCATAATTGTTTTAATCATAAATACAATCAGCATAATCATATTTAAGCAGAAAATTCACAACCATTACTTTATAAAGGCATAATGGTATCAAACCATAATTAATATAATCATAATTATCTTACGCAGAATAAGTAACTCCTAAGATAATAGTCACACATCAATAACTTTTTACAAAACTAACCTAACCTAACCTTTATTATAAAAAAACTATTATGCGACTATACACTATGCCTAAAAACATAGTGTAAATGATAATTATGCATAAATATATATGACCTAATTATAATTATGCCACAGTAGATATGCTACTAAAAATCAATTATAACAAAGTAATATTATGCAAAAAAAATATGCCAAACTCGTTATGCCAAACTATTTTAGGAATAAATACATTATGTCAACGAAAGGGATCCCAGTTAGAGCTGTAAAAGTAACGAAAAAAAGCGTACCCGTATGTATTCGTTACTATGACAATTAGGACTCGTTACTATTGTATCGTTACTCGTTACTTCAGTTACCTTATAACATGCTATGTTATGTATATTAGAAAACGTACTGCAATATTCGTGATTTGTAGAAAACATACTTATACATTACATACCAAGCTGCATCAGATAATTTTTTTCACTTTTCTGTATTTTGAACCATATTTTTGGTAATTAACAGCTTTTGTTAACCAAGAAACAATTAAATCTCATTAGAGCTCATTTAGACACATCTCTTTTAAGTAAAGAACAAAAAAAAAACGTGAAAATACGCGATAATAAAAAAAACACATATTCCTAATTTGTAAAAATTCTTTCCTACCTTGTTTCTGTTACAATCTCAAACTTTATGTATTGTGTGTGTACACACACACACACAATACCTTTAATAAACAATAAAAAACTTGGACTACGAATTTCCAAATTACCTATACTTTACTTAATAAACAAACATCGTTCTTTGTAACATACGTTTATAAATTCACTGAATAAGCGCGCGCATACGTAAAACATACGATCAGCAAAATTTAAATATACGCATCAACGGTACTTGCGTAAACTGAAATAGTGTAGGTACTCATAATACGAAACATGCGAGTAACGAAATGCATTCGTATGTAACGTTTCGTTACTCGGTATTAGACGGCGCACCCGCTACTTAGTAACGAATACATACGGTTTGTTACAGCTCTAATCCCAGTTAACAATGTGTTTTTCCTAATTTGCTTTGACATATTTTATATAAAACGATTAACATTGCAGCTAAGGTTAGTTAGATATTGTGTTATACACTTAACTAGTTCTCACAATAGCGCCAGTCGAATTTATATTAAAATCACTTTTACCAGATTAACGACATGTTAAATATTTCTAATTATCTTTGATTACAGGTTGGCTCCTGTAAACGAGCCAGACGTCAAGTTTTATATTTTTTACATATTTCATGAATTTTTCAATACGATCTTTTTTTTTTAATTTATTATGAGAGGGATTACAAACAGTTGTACAATGTATTTTACACATTATAGGATTGTAAAGTATCTTATTACTAATTATACAACCAGCAGCGTTATCCGCAGATTACTATAAGAGAGTAATGCGTTATTATAGTAACATATTATAACAAGAAATAACAGGAATGGCTCGTCGAGGCTCGCAAGTGTTGAAGTGTTGAATGGTAACAGCAAAATAAATTAAATTTATCAATAACAATAAAACTCGCATGTTGGCGTAGGGCAGTTCAAGAACTTAATGCGACAATAATTTGTAGATTTTTGTCTTGAAAGGGGCCGTCGGGTTGAGAAGACATCAATCTCGTGGGATTCCAAATGTTCATTAAAAGTGTTCATAATACATTAAAAGTGATCTTATAAGATTTTGTATTCCATACTACACCATTGTTGTATGGAGTTCTTATAATGTGATTGATAATCGACATCACCATAAAGCAGAACAAGGTGCGTCATTATACCTTCAACCTGTTATGACATTGTATAATGTCGTACGCTTTGCGTTCCCAATGTGAACCCGAGCAAAGCAAAACTGGATTCTTTATAAATCTTATAACGGACAAGCGCCTTGAAGAAGTTTATTCACATGCTAGTGTGAAAATCAAACTTGCTGTGCATTATTTTTTTATAATAAATAAGTAGCTTCATCATTCATGTCACGAACTTACCTAGAAGATTCACTCATAACTTGAAGACCCCTAAATAATTTTCAATTAATTCCTTCTTTGTTTTATACAAAATAATGATAATTCAGTGATAATAATTCAATTCAATTCATAAAAGTATGCAATTTTTCATAAATGTTTTCTCATGACGTTATCACGTAAAATTATCGTCCGTAAACTGACTTGACAGACAATCAATTTTTATAACAAAATTCCAGACAAGCTGACTGAGCTACCCTTTTTAAAGTTTAAAAAGTTTGTTAAAAACGCACACATGAAGAAAATCTATAACTATATCGGTTATATTTAAAAGTCAAGAATGCGTGGAGAAAAACAATTTTTTTTTCTTATAAATTTTGTTAGTGCCAGAAAAATTTACTTAAATGTAAAACTATGTATGTAATGTAACACATAAAAAGGGAGAAAATACAGCCCTTGCTGAGTCTCTTGCGGCTTCTTCTTGGTACAAGGTCTTACGACTTACGAAGCCATGGGGTAACTTTGACGTTCAATACACCATTTGTTATTGCTTACATTGAATAAAAAAAAAAAATATTTTATTTTTATACAATAACTAGCGGCCTGTCCTGGCTTCGCACGGATGGACAAAATTCTTTAATTTTTTTTATTATTAAATATTTTCCGTTAGCGCCATCTAGCGTCCGGTGGACGAACTACTTGCGGTTAAAATGGTAAAAAAACACACAGAATTGTCATATAATTAGGATAGAATCTGTTTCAATCGCTTAATCCAAAATTACTTAAGTTTACAAATCACTGGTTTGCGAGAATAGCGACGGAACTAAAAACTTTTGATTTTATGGAATAAGGTTTTCATTAAATCTTTTATCGCATACCAAAAAAAGTAATTATATCTCTTTCGAGCGAACGGTGGATTTGTTACGAAGATATCTGCGTTCTGTCTCTGGTCACGATAAAAAAGATTTAAAAGCGTTTGGCATATTTAGTTCAATTTGACAGTTTTGTTAATATAATCGACGGCAAGAGAACAGCCAGTTACATTGTCCCAAGATCAATAAACGATCTACCTCCCGATTTGAAAGCATAACACCTGACAATATAAATATTAAATTAAAACAATACTTTTTGGACTTTAGAATGTATTATATATGGATATTTCTGCTTCTTTATTACTGGATATTAGATATATATAGTTTGTTGAAGTAAATAATTGTCACACTAGCACTCCTGTTTGTTGTAAATAATAACCATTGTAAAATGTTGGGAATCTCGATGTAAAATTCTGACACATATAAAAACCCTAGTGGTTTCCTTTGTGTTAGCTATAGTCAATATAAAGAATCATTGTATAAGCATTTATAATGATAAATAAAAAAAAGCATGTGTGCATTTCACACGTGGTAGAAGTGAAACCTTTAAAAATAATACGTACACGTATACAAAATACTACGGTTGTTGTGATGCCTTCTCTCAATCTTTGTACTACGCATGCGCACACAAACTTATTAACACACGTACATAATGCTTCCTATCTCATTTTCTCCTACGTTAAATCTGATTAATTTATGTGTCTGTCTCATTTTACCGTCGCTTTTTCGTTTTATCGTCTTTCAAATCACAATGATGCTAAAGAAGTTTTCACTTCAAAAAATTATTTATTAAGTTATTCGTAGTATAGGGCAGATAACAACCTGATATGGTAATACCAGGCAATATACAGCTATTGAGATTACAACAAGCGGGCATGCGACCACTGTAATTCGACACCGGCCACGACCTGCCACCACGGGCTTCCACACTTTCACGCTCTAATCTGTAAGTGATCAATCACAACTTGATCGATATTTAACCAAAAATCTTTTACCGGAAGCTTCACTCGCGTTAATGTAGATTACCGATTAAAAGTTATAATTCTATCTCTTGGGAACACTATCTTTTTTTGGAATAAAGATACTCTATGTATGTCCTTTTCTGTACCCCTGATAAAGTGTATGCAAAATTTCATGATTATCGAATGAGTAGTTTATGCGTGAAAGTATAACAAACAGACTTTCGTATTTATAATATTCTTTAAAACTATAAAGTTTTTCCCGATGTAATATATAGCCTATCATTTGCGCAATTACATTTTCTTATCATATATCACATTTCATCAAAATCGGTCACCTCGTTCCTAATTTATAGAAGGACATACAGACAGACAGACAGAAATTTTAGAAATTGTAGAGTTGGTATCAGGGAGTCATAAAACGAATATCTATTATATAATTTGTTCAAATATATATATATAAAATTGAAAGTTGTACTTCTATCCCTCAGGAATACTACTTTTTTAGATTAAAGGTACTTTTTTGTATCCAATAGGCAATATGTATGAAAAATTACATGATGATGAATGAGAAGTTAAGGTGTGAAAGTATTTACAAACAGACTTTCGTATTTATAATATTAGTTAAGACTATAAATTTTTTATCAATTTGATAAATAACCTATCATTTGCGCAATTACCTTTTTATTACGATATACTAAAAAATATTGAAATCGGTTTACTTGTTTCTGACTTATGGAAGAACAGACAGACATCAATTTTAAAATTAGTAGAATTTTTATTAGTTAGTCATAAAACGACTATTTATAATAAAATTTATCAAAAAATACATACAGACAGAACCTACAGATTTATACAGTATAGATAGGGTATAGATTAGACGCCCAACACTGAGTAGCCAGTTTAATAGCGGTATCATACTATATCGTTTAATAAAGAGGATACATTCGCAGCAAGTTTTACCAAAAAAAATACAAAAATAGATTATAGCACAACCCATCCAGTCATTGGATGACCGTTTGGTGCAATGGTAGCGATACTACTGTTCGTGAGAGTTCTGGGTTCGAGACCCGCAAAGGACAGATGTCAAGAATACGAGCATTCGTACCTAAGTCATAGGTATTTATACATATTTCTTTGAATGTTACATATCTGGGTATCGTATATGTATGTCTATCCGTTACCCTAGTATGTATAACACAAACCTTACAATACTTACTTCGAGCTAGGCTTATTGGTGTGAATGCAAGAAAGATAAATATTATAATCGTCCAAAAGGAACAATATCGTTACAGACTTTATCGATCAGTTATCGATTTCAGAGAACTCAGCAATAATGTTTGAATGGTTTTAACCGCAGCACGTAGGCCGAACTCTCGCGCACGTCCCACCGGTCGGTCGACGATCTTGGTCAGTATTTACTCTCGCATCGAAGGAGGCGGCTCCTGCGCACACCCGCAGTCGGACGTGAGGCTGCGATTGAGCTTTAAATTGTTTACCGAAGAGTACTTTACCGAAAGATTGTTACGTCGAATGATTATATTTTACAACTTTGTTTCCTGTATATATTTAGTTTTTAATTTATCAACAACAGCTTTTTACACAAAACATAAACAGTTAATTATGAAAAAAGAGTTGTCACATTAGCCTAACAGTTTCCACCTCTACTAGGTACATATAAAGTTTGTTGAGTGACAAAAGTGCGAATAAACTATAAACTATTTAGTAAACTAATACACTTATTAAAACATAAATATAACAACAACCTACAGGTGAAGTACCCTCTAGGTTTTGATACCCTTGCGAGTGTCGGAAATTTGCAGTAATTTGCGACATAACCGGCTGTATCTTTTGATTGCGTTGGCTTAGAAGTTTGATTTTTCACAGCTCCAAGAGACAGTGGACCTGAGTATTTGATATAAATTCCAGCTTGATCCCTCCACGCGATCCTGAGAAAAACGGTTTTCACAGACAGACAGACAGACGGCCGGACAACAAAGTGATCCTATAAGGTTTCCGTTTTTTCCTTTCGAGGTACGGAACCCTAAAAATAGAATAATATTATTATTGTTAGTAATGAAATTATAGACCGAAAGCGTAAACCACTGCGCTACCTGCTCTCCAGCACAAACATGCTATCCGATTATTTTGCCCCAATTAATATCATATATCATATTACCCATGGTTTGTTAAGTCGAAATATTGGATTTCGTAACGGTGAGCTGAACTTCGAAACCTTATGAAGACGCCAACGAAGAAGGTCCTAGTTCAACCATAAAGTTGCCTTTATAAAGATCAAGTTACTGTAAGTTTATCGGTTTTAATATATTTAACGGGTCTTCTTCTTAATGAAGTTTTTTTTATAGTGAATAGTGCGCTTGACTGGTAAATGAAAAATGTTTATTTTTACTTAGAAACAGTCGTGTGCCGGTTTACATGGTACCTGTCACTCCGAGGTTCTGCGTTCGATTCCCAGTCGGGTCATTGTAGAAAACGAACTTTTCTGCATTGGGTCGGGTCGGAATCGTACTATCGCTGTTTTTGAGTTTTATAAAACAAATGCTTCAGTTACTGAAATAGCTTTCAGAATAATGTATGTGATTTTTGGTCTTATCCTTATACATACATATATATAATTCTACTGTACGTGTGTATGTCACTGAACTCCTCCTAAACGGCTGGATTATTACATTATTAGTTGAATAATGTACAAATTTAACAACAGCCCGCTTTTATTGAGACAACTTAGCGATCGCAGCGCCTCACTTATTTTGTCCATATTTCTGGGGCACTATTATCTACAGCGATCGTTCTCCTTCTCTCTAACCTCCATGACCATATACCTAAGTCATCCTGTGAACACGGCTCCTGTAAAGGAACCGAAACGTCAGGATTAAATATTAATTATATGTAAAAAACCGTAAAAAGCTTTTTTATTCAAAGAAGTAAAGAAATACAGATAACAACAGGTGGGACACCTAATATAACTCATTTTTTTCCTAGTAATATTTTCTTTACATATAAATAATTTAAACTTACCATTTACCATTGTAAATGATTCTTTATTTACGATATATTTACAAAATAGTCCGACAATACTACGCCATTTAATTTGAATAAACACATCTAGGTAGAGGATGTCGTTCTGATTCTATCATAAGGGCCTTGGTACATAGCAAGCGTTTTTTTTTACTTAAAGCATTTTGGTGAAAATATTCAAAGCATACGTAAACGCATTTAATCTTGAAATTCCTTTTTGTTAATATTCCTTTTTTAAATATAATATTTAAAAAATTATATGAAATATACCTATATATTCACGACTGTTTGGTGCAACGGAATCGATCCCGCCTTTCGCACCGACGGTCCTGGGTTCCAATCCCTGAAGTGATGGGTTATTAACGTTATCCTAGTATGGATACTAGATTATATATGATACATAAAATGTAATATTTATAGAAATATGAATAAAAACTCATGACTTGATGAGGTACAAATGCTCGTATTCATTTCGATGCGAAAGGCGGGATCCATTCCGTAAACTATAAGGCGGTTAACACACTGCACCGCGCACGGTCGCGTAGCGCGTGGCCGCAGATTTTATCATTGTATGCAAGAATCTCAATTAATATAGAAAACACGCCTATGACAACACACTGCCGACGCGGGAACGCGCGGGTAGGCGCTCCGCGCGCAGATTCTGCGCGGGAGCGCGGGGCGTGAAAAAGTAGGTTCAACTTGTATTGCTACTCCGCGCGGAGAAGCAGATTACACCGCTAAGATAGGCAGATCTGCGCCTCCGTCCCCGCGCGCGTTTTCTGTCGCTACGCGCACCGCGGCGGGACGCATCTCTAGTGTGTGAACCGCCTAAGGCTTGTGTTATGGATAATACAAGCCTTATAGTGCTTACTTTGGACTAGGCTAATTGGTGTGAATATAATAATAATAATAATTATTATATATGTCGTCTCTGACACTTAAAATAACACCTGCTGGCCTCAATTCTTTATAATATACTTTCAGTGCTTTGAATACCCAGCTCAGAATAATTCTATCGCTGAATTTAACAACGGTTAAGTCGCACGCGTTTCTCTTTACAATCGCATCGCGTGCGGTGTAGTAAAGCCCTGATCGCACCAGCTAACTCGTAAATAAGCAAAACAAAAAGTTTATCTCGCCATCTGTTAATGTGGCCCAGCGAAACTAGTCCCATTTCCAACGGCCCCAGTCTATTATTGCCCAATGCTGTGGAAGACATTAATCCTCAATGGAATTCCAAATGTTCCACGTATGTTGTTAATTAGATCTTGAATCCGCGCTGTTGAAAGAGGTTTTGTTTGTCGGTATAATTCAACTTACCCGCTAAATATCTCACATGTCTGTGGTCATATTGTCGTGAGGTCTTTACATTGTTGAGTAACCACGGTGGTTTAAATGATGCTGTTAAAAATGTTTAGGGGTATTTAGTTCTAACACTTCGGCGCACATTAGATATTTGAATAAAACAACTTTTTTACGGATTTTGCGCATAATTTACTTTATATTTCATCCTCACGTTTCGATTCCTTTACAGGAGCCGTAATCACAGGTCATCATATATTTTTCTAATACCTTCAGAAAAGTAAGATGGAGGTTGGTTCCCCTTCTTCTCTTCTTCTTATTCCATTAAAGCCTGTTTTGCGTCTGTAGGGTGCTTGGCTGTCAGCTCAGCTCTGCCAGGAACGCTCCAAGCGCCTTCACTTTGGTGATGACTTCTCGGAGGCTGCCCGGTGAGCCGAGATGTTTTGCCCGGTAGGGTGCCACTCCCCTGCTCTCCAGCAGGACATGGGTAGATGTTTCTTCAGCTTCCATGAATCCTCTGCACATTGGGCTGTCCGTAACACCTATATTAAAGAGATGTTTGTTAAAGTTACCGTGACCAGTACTGGCGCCTGTGACCAGGCGCAGCTCCGATCTACCTAACTGTAATATGGATCTGGAGAGGCGAGCGTCAACCTGCGGCATTGATGGTTTTGGTTGCCTACATGTCTCCAGAGAGTTCCAATAGTGTTGATGACTGTTGATTACCCTGCAAGAGTTTCTTTCGCCAGTTCTTCTCTGAAGGGCCTCCCAATTTCCGAATTGGTGGTAGACTCAGTAGTATACAATGTAAACGTCGTGAGAATTTAATAACTAAATAAAATGCAAACTAATACAATTTGATTTATTATAGTATAAACAAATAAAGAAAACAATGACAGAAATCTGATGAAAATTATGAAATTAATGAAAAATTCTTAAAACTCATTCTTAAAAACCCTAATTCTCCTGCCTATCTTCGTTCCCGTTTCCGGTATCTTCCCCCACCTCTGCGTTCCCAAAGGTCCTGCATCACTAAAGTGCTGGAGGTCCCCAGAAGCAACACTAACTTTTTGCAGAACTCTTTCTCAGTGCGAGCTGCGCAGCTCTGGAACAAACTCCCTAAAGTGATACAAGAGTGTTCATCCATTGTATCATTTAAATCGAAACTGAAGGAGCACTTTCTGAATTTATTAAAATAATCGAATCATATGGGTATTATTTCTAGATGTTGTCTCTTATTGTTATATAAGTAGCTATATGTATATATTATTATTATTATATAAGTAGCTATATGTATATATTATATGTATGTAAATATATATATATATATATATATGTATATATTTATATGTTTATTTCTGTATATCATTTATTATTATTTTAATATTTATTTCACATGACTGCTTGTCTGCACTTAGTGACACCCACTTATACGACCAACCACACTTATTCTGGGTTAACTGGAAGAGATCTCTTTTAGAGATAAGTCCACCCTTGCAAACAATATTACCTACATTTGTATATTGTTTATCTTTTATGTGCAATAAAGAATATAATAAAATATTACATCTACAGCAACAATTATTAGTAAAGAAATTATTACAGGACTTCAACTTGCTTAATGTGTTGGTCGGGACTCGAACCAATATCACTCGCTGGCCGGGCGAGTGCTCATTCGTTTAAAAGCGTCGGCTTGACGATCAACGCTCAGCGCTTATTTTTACAACACTTAAAACCATTCCAAACACGGTAGTTAAGCTCACGTGCCGTTAATGACACGGTTAAAGTTAAATGTTAGTCTTTAAGTGATTCCGACTAACGACGGAGGTTTATTTAAATGCTTAAGATAATTGAGTTCTTACATTTAAATGAAACGATAGTTATCACGCCTTTTTTCCGCAGTACGCAGTCCATTAACCACGATTCTGACATAAATCTCTCGCTTCTTAAACTCGTCAGACCTTTCATACAAGCTCGTCGGTTAAGGGTACTTTTGACCTGGCTTTTTTCAGGACATCCCCTATTTGGTCCCTGAAAGTTCGCCTTGGTCTGCCCATGCACATTTGCCTCATATATTTATCTTGTCTTGTCAATCTTCTTTCGTCCATCCTCTCGTCTAAACCATCTAAGCATCTCTTCACTATATCTTCTTTCACACCACACCGCTCTCTCGCCACGATAATCAATAAAATAATATCTCATACAAAATCACATACAGCGAGATCTAGTAATGTAACCGGCTAGGGTACTCTGCAAATCCCCATTAGGAACTCCGTTAAAAAAACAATTTTATTTCTATAAATTTAGTAGTTAACTATAATGTAGGAAAGTAGTAGACGACCTTTACCTTAGTCATCCTGTGATCTCGGCTCGTGTGAAGAAATGGAAACTTCAGTATTAAATATAGAAAAAAAAAAACAAAAAAAGCCGTCTGAAATGAAGGAAACGACAATCCGTAGGAACCAATCTATAAGATCGCTACTATTGCACTAAACGTACATCAAAATAGAACAAATAAAAAACATTTATTGGAGTTTACTCTTTCAAAATTGATTTTAATATGCGTCCGATATGAAAAAAATATGAAGAGTAAAATTTAGTGGTCGAATGACAGCGTTACGTTTATTGGGCGCACCTTTCACTTTTATTTTGAAGTTTTCTTTTATTATTTTCTGTGCCTATTCAAAGACAATCGTTCTTAAGGAGTAAACTTCAGTCGTGCGTCCTAGCTCACAGACACACTTTTTTACAATGAGAGTTTATGTTGGATGATTTTAAAGGAGGAGGGTCAATAAGGCGGGTTTTCGGTCCCTTTCATATTTGACCTAAAAATTCCAAAAAAATTTTTTTATCTCCTTTGTGGACTAACAAATCGATTCCACCCCAAACGGAACCACCACCAACCAAGTAGTAGTATTTCCCGAAGTATTTCCGCAAAAAAAATATTTTTTATGTATTAAGTCATATATGCTTATTCTGCCTCTTTGGGAGGGGGTTAGGGGGTGGTTCCATTTGGGGTGGAATCGATTTGTTAGTCCATTTAGTAGGTAATTTTTATTTTTTATTGTTTAGTCATATATGAAAGGGGCCGAAAACACGCCTTATTGACCCTCCTCCTTTAGTTCTAGTTCCGCGCACATTATTCATATACATAAAACAATCTATTTAGGGTTTTTTGCGCATAATTTTTATTTAATCCTGACGTTTCTACTCCTTTACAAGAGCCGTGATCACGGCTGATGATTTCAATTTTACTTTGTTATATGAAATGTACGGGAATTGTTTTTGAGCCTTATTTTTGCTCAATCGTTTATCGATTTAGCAGCATCAGAAAGTGATCGATCGCGAAGGCCAGTCGGCCTGCTTACACCTGGGCCAGACCTAATTGGCGGGGAAATGCATGTCCGATCATTACGGTAATGGATGGTGAGATGTTGCACCCGTCTTGTTTGCTGTGTTTACTATCAGTATACGATTGCAAACTTGGCAAGAGGCTTTTGAATTAATAGCTTAAAGCGAAGCAATATTGTAATAACTATAGTTTAACTTAACTGTAGTTTAATGTGATTCAACGTTTTGGTTCCAATTTTGTGATACGTATCGCTAAGGAGTGGAACTTTTTGTTTGAATCTGTGGTTCCGGTCAAAATTTAGGGGTCTTTAAGTCACGAGTGAATAGGTATCTTCTAGGCAAGCGCGTTACATCCCAGCTTGCATCGTCGGTTACCATTACGCGAAATAGCGGTCAAGCGCTTACCTATTAACTATAAAAAAAAACGTAAAATTTTATAACTTCAACATCGATATTTGTTTATGGATATTTAAATAATACCTTGTGTACTTAAAATAATTAAAGAAAGAAAGAAAGAAAGAAAGAAACACATTTATTGACCACAAAGCACAGAAGGAACACATAAAATAAACATAGCACATACAGGTGACATATAAAAATCAGACATAAAACTAATAGCTAATGGTCAATTAGGACCCGACCTCAGCATATGCTGCATCAGGTTAGACTGATACAGCGCTGGTATTCTGGCCGGGCCTACATAAATTCGTATTATTATTCTATAAATTAAATTCACAATTCACAATAACGTAGAACAAACATATAGATTACAAACAGGACAAACAATTAATAAATAAAGAAAAATCAAATAATAATAAAGCAAAAAAACAAAATAATTCACGAAAATATTACAATACATTGAATTACAAAGAGAGAGGAAAAAATAAAATAAAAATAATATTATTATGGGCGAGACCCTTTGCCTTGCCTCTGTTGCGGAACGCAAATCTGTGGCCAACCGCAATGTCGGTATTCAGACTGTGACAAAAAATGACATAAAGTCATGTTTGCCACGTAGGCTAGAAGGTTATAGCTCTGAAACAGTTGTTATATATACTTCACTTTCATTCTTAGAATACCAAAATTTAGTCATACAAAAAATATTAACTGCACCTTAATACACATACTTTTTACGTGACTGTGGTAAACTACTAAACAACATTGTCAATGTGAAAGAAAAAAAGAAAAAAATGAGTTTAAAGCCTTAAAAATTAAGGAATTTATTTAAATTTTGAGAAGAATCTGAATCTTTCTGGTTTGGTTAATAAGATAATTATATTTCCGATTGTTGTATTTATTTTATTTTTTGAATTCCCAATACCATATTTCTACTACCAAGCTAGTAGCCGTAGTTAGTTAGTCCTGATGGCTCGGAGATGCGGTTGTTTTAAAGTGCAAACTCCTTTAGCATCGTTGTGATTTGAAAGTCGATGCAACGAAAAAGCGACAGTAAAAAGAGACAGACACTGAAATTCATAAGATTTAACATAGGAGAAAATGAAGTAGGAAGCATTATGTACGTGTGTTAATACGTGTTTGTGTGCGCATGCGTAGTACAAAGCTTGAGAGAAGGCATCACAACAACCGTGGTATTTTGTATACGTGTACGTATTATTTTTGAAGGTTTCACTTCTACCACGCGTGAATTGCACACATCATTCTTTTTTGTTTTTAATTGTAAAGGTATATCATCTATTGGGTAAATTATATTTTTATAATATCAGAATAATTACGAAAATAATATGAGAAACTATGTATTGAGTAGTGGTATGGATGAGTGACCAATAAATTAAAGTATACTTTTTGCAAAAAATACTTATTTAGTGGTCATGTAAAAAAATAATGACATTTTTAATTGGACTAAGTATAGTCCAACTTAGGGAACCGTGCAAGTGTCATCAAGATAGGTTGAGAAATTTTTGAGAAAGGTAAGTGTGTATCAGTATCTAAGGAAATGATTAGTTAGATTAATAGCGTAATTCTAAAACATGTCATTATACGTCATGTTGTTTCAATGTTTGCATATTTCAAGGTTTAAATCTAACTGCATGCTAAATAATCTTGATGAAAATTTCAATAAATGATTAAGTTTCAATTACAACTGATCTAAAAAATCAAATAAAATATGCATTAGGTATTTTATTATATTTTTTATAGAAGATCTGAAAGTACTTAAAGATTTTAGTTTTAATAGAGAACTTGGCAATACTACATTATTTTTACGTCGCCATGTACTTGCATGGTCATCTATCATTCAAAAATCAGCTCACAACACCATCTTATTAACAAAAGAAATTACTGAATATGTAAACAAGGCTTAAAGGACATGAATTCAAGCCATAAATTCTTATTAAAAAAGAAATATATTAAAAATATCAAGCCAAAAATGCTTTTAGGGAAGTATTTTTTTAAAGTTAAGATGAAAAACGTATCTGTTGCTTATTGTAATAAATTACATTTTCGCGTGATCAATTTTATAGCCTGTGGCATTAAAGATGGACGACGCAGTTCGTCGACCCTCCCGATGCGCGGCAGATGTCATCACATCGATGGATGGTATTTGGGACCTGTTGTTTCGCATTTTATTGCGTCAGACTGTGACCAGTTACTGTACAATGCCACTATTCAAGTACGATCTCCTTTTTGATATTTTAAGACAGTATTGCCAACATAACCTCTTAAAATTTTATCGTACTTTAGTTATGCACTTGTCTTTAGAAGAATATGTGTGTATGTGATATTGTCTATACTAGGCGATGCAGTCGCTAAGCATAAAGCTACGCTGGCACCATATATTGGAGCGTAATACCTAAAAAAAAGTTTTTTTTGACGTGACAACGTCTTATAAATTGGTTTGCCGGGTGACACTTCAAGAAACTGCGTTACGCTCCGCTCACGTTATGCGCTCACAATGAGAGCGAGTGAGAGGCACGCGTCCCTTCCACTCGGGCATGGTTAGCCCGCCTAAGAGCGAGAGAGACAGACATAAAAAGTGGAAGGGACGCGTGCCTATAAATTAATGTTTTAAATATAATTCTTTGTATAAATAAATGTTTTAAATTGTTACTATTATTTCATCCTTCTTCCTACTATACGAATGAATATTCACATTAAAATTATTTTACCACTCAAAGTCGTTGTCACGTAAAACTTTCGCCCGTATACCGACTTTACAGGCAACCAATTTTTTTTTTGATGGGAATTTTTGCGAATTTTAAAATTCACAATCTGGTCCTGAACCTGTTGATTCGATTCCACGCAAAAAATATTGAAATCGGTTAAGAACTCGGGGAGTTATGGCGTAACAGACATTGCGCCATTGATGCTGATCCATGGGAGCTTCGCTCACGTCGTTCGCTCCGCTCCAATTAAAGCGCAGGCCAAATAATTCGTGTAGACCTCGCGTGTCCGCAAATAATAATATCTTATATTTATATAAGTAGGTACATATATGCAACGTATTTATTCGGATATGAATATAAAAATGAATAATGTTTTATTAGCATAAAGCACCACACAGAATCAGTTTAAAAACAGCCTCAGTAAGTAATAATAAAATACTTGTGTTAGGGTTGCCTTGCTCAAAAGACCTTACACTTAAATCACACAATCATATGCCCCTATCGGGATTCGAATCCGGGATGTTTGGCGCAAAAGGTAGGATCGCTACCGTTACGTGAGTATATTTATTTTGTATGTACACCTATCTGTCTATTTAAGTATGTTATTCATCATTTAAATTTTATACTTGATTACTTTTTGCACTTTGTGTTACCCACTTATACTATCAACCACACTTAACCTGAGTTGACTGGAAGAAATCTCTTATAGAGAAAAGTCCATTTTTGGTAATGATTTTACCTGTCTTTGTAAGTTGTTGTAAATTTATGTATAATAAAGTTATTTTTTGCTACGCTACTGGGCACCAAAGTTCCCCATACATAGTGCATAATACTATGGCTCTACCACCGAGATAGTATCGCTGCACTATTAACACCGGAGCTGCATTGCTTGGAACTTCACGTTAAGTGGGTAATACCATAGAGTTTGTCCTAACAAGACCATAATGACCTAAAAATACAGGACTTTAAACTTCACAAAAAAGTAAAGTGAGAGTATGAGCTAATCAATAAGATCAATATAAATTAGAGTTGTGCCGATTATGACTTTGGCCGACTAGCCGACTACCCGAATAGTCGGTTGTAAAGTGACCGACTAATCGGCCAACTAGTCGGCCAAACTGACTACGGTGTCGGGGGATTCCGTGATGCTTCATTTACACTGTTTAGTTTACTTCGCATTGTTTCTTGATTTTTGATTTTGTACGGGTCAGATCGGTGCTTTTGTATAAAAAAATATTTTTGAGCAAAAGTGACAGAGCTCAATTAAAATTTAATAATGTCAAAAATAAAATCTCGTGTAGATTTTTCTTTTTAATAATTGGACAATGATTTCTGTAAATTTAAATGTAACCAATGAAAAATGATAATTTCTTGTGGAGGGCAGGAAAAAAAAGGCAAATACTACAAGTATGAACAACCATATTAAATACCGACATCCAACCCTGATACTTCAGTTAGGTTCTGCGATAAAATGTTCGACCGCAGAATATTCCTCCCAGTCGCAAATCCAAGCAGAAGGACTATTATTTTATTAACGGTTTTTATTTAATGTAATTCGCCCTACATACATTTTATTAATAAATACACACAAAGTAAAAAGCCGGATAGTCGGCGTTCTTTGCCGAATAGTCGCCGACCATTCGCCGACTACGATAGTGGCCGGATAGTCGGCTTTACCGACTAGTCGCCGACTAGTCGGCCCATCTCTAATATAAATACATCGTTTGATAAATTATTATAATAGAAAATAATGCAAAAAATACAAAAATATATAAAATCTTTAAAACTAAATGGCTGTTTCATCTTAATCGATTGTCTAAACATTTGTAAAAATGTTTCTTTCGAATACAACAGGATGTTCCTCTCATTGACGAGACAACGCTGGCCTCCAGCGTCAAATTAGATACTAGAAAATTTCGACAGGTGTTCAAAAGGCTCGGTAGCTCAATTGGGAGAGCATTGGACCAGACTTCCAAAGGTTGCGGATTCGGTTTCCGCCTGAGAATGCACTTGTGAGCCGAGACGATTTTTCTAGTATTTTCTATTAACATAATTTTGACGTGACAACGTCTTATAAATTGGTTTGCCGGGTGACACTTCAAGAAACTGCGTTACGCTCCGCTTACGTTATGCGCTTACAATGAGAGCGAGTGAGAGGCACGCGTCCCTTCCACTCGGGCATGGTTAGCCCGCCTAAGAGCGAGAGAGACAGACATAAAAAGTGGAAGGGACGCGTGCCTATAAATTATTGTTTTAAATATAATTCTTTGTATAAATAAATGTTTTAAATTGTTACTATTATTTCATCCTTCTTCCTACTATACGAATGAATATTCACATTAAAATTATTTTACCACTCAAAGTCGTTGTCACGTAAAACTTTCGCCCGTATACCGACTTTACAGGCAACCAACCAGTTTTTTTCTTATATGATAGCATTGAAAAATGCAAAAAAGCATGTGTACAATTCACACGTGGTAAAAGTGAACATACAAAAATAATACGTACACATATACAAAATACCACGGTTGTTGTGATGCCTTCTCTCAAGCTTTGTACTACGCATGCACACGCAAACACGTATTAATATACCTACATAATTTATGTGTCTGTCTCTTTTTATTGTCGCTTTTTCGTTTCATCGACTTTCAAATCACAACGATACTTAAGAAGCTTTCACTTTAAAAAATAGATAAAAATTATAAAACATCATATGATTTTAAGGTAAAGCAAAAAAATTTTCATAAAATTTCTTTACTTTACAAAAAAAAATTAAATAATGAAGCGAAACGAAAAAGTAAACTATTTAATTGAAACTGTCAATTTACTACTTCGTAAATGCAAAAGTCGACTTTGAATTATCTGTGCACTTTTATGGAACGGAACGCCTATGTTTTTTAGTCTGTACTCTGCACATTTTACGGTAGTTTTTCAAGTTTTTGTTGGTCTAACCGTCTCGTTTATTGCAGTTGGATAGATGGGCTCTTAAGGCCTTATTACACTATCATATATCTTCGGACGAAGTTTTGCTTTTTTTCCTATATGCATGACAAATCAATGCGTTGGTAGATGAGAAGGATCCCATACTGCGTTGCCTTACGTTAGTTCCATTGAAAGCTGTATTTTTATTTTTTTTATTTTATTTATAAAGATATGCCAACGTTTGTTTACATTGTTTATCCTAAAAATTACACACTTACAAACTGTGATTAAATGCAAAAAACACTTACAGGTAATATAAAAATCAAAAAGACCACTCATTCCGCCAAATGCCTCAACATTATATTACGGAGCGTGTTGGGTGAATCAGCGAAGATATCGAATACGTCACTATATTTATTGACAATTTTGGACATTCTCGAAATTGGAGAGTTAGAGCCAAATACTGTTCTACGTAGAGGATTATCTTACTGCGAGGGTATTTTTGATGTGGTATGATATTTTTTATATAAGCTTTAAAAATAATATTTTGATAGTTAAAAAATCACAGTCCCCTAAGACTAGTTAGTATTGGTTTTAATTGACTAAATGAACATGATTACAGATTCAACATACATACAATCACCGTAAGGCTAGGTAGAGATCACAGATTTCCACTTTCAATGATCCTTGCATATCTTAAATGAATTAATAATAACATAGATTTATTTCGAAAAACTTGGACTCAAATGGTTAGTAACAATGGGACATATACAATATTAGTAAAAACATTGCAATATAAACAAAGACGCAACAACACTAAACAGTTACGTACACTTGAACCATACAGCATCTTGAGCACCAGATCTGGACGCGAGGGCGGGAGGGGATGAATCCTCATGGATACTCCGGTCCGGCTTCGAAATAATAATACTGACTAAACTGTACCTAGGAAGTACCATAGCCTGAGAAGGCTATATCGGCTTTACATGAGCAACAGCCTCGCGGAAACCGCGTTTTTTTTGCGCCCCTACTGACTGGGCACTATCCGGACTCGGGGGAGGGAGGTGGTGAATCCTACATGGGCCTGCCGAGAGGTTTTGTCAGACTCGTACTGACTAAACACCACCTGAAGTCTGAAGGCTGTACAGGCTTAATATGAGCAATCGCACCGAGGGTGACGGGGCGACACAGCGCCGCGTTTGCTTAAGCTAGCGCACGTTCGGGAAAACGGGCCGCGCCCCTAGTGAGCGTGATCCGTAGAGGCTGAAATTTATTCAAATACATAGGGTCTTATACTAAACATAAACCGAAACATTAACGCGATGTAATTTAAGCCTAGCTCCATTTAGTATCATCATGTAGACCTAATGATGTAACAAATACACTACTTTTGGCAAACGACTGTCATCACACTAGAAAGCTACAACCATGCCAGTTTTTTTTTAATTCTGCGGTATATATTACTAACCAACTGACACTTCGTCTTACTAATCCGGAAAGTCGTCGGTGGAAGAAAGTTTTTATGCGCAATTATGTCCGTTTTTGGAGTTGAAACTATTTAGTCAAATGTGCTAAAGAACTACTATTTCTCATCTTTCATAGAATTTCTGGTCATACCGGATCTACCGGGCAAAATAAACAGACAAAATATATATAGGTGTTAGTAGCTGTAAATCTTTTAAAATGTATATATACAAAGCCAATTTACATTTTGCGACTGATCCATATCACTACTCCTGACTGTTCAGGTAATTAAGTTAATATACCTTTATTTTTATTAAAGTTTTTGTTACATATGTATATAGTATAGTATAGTATGTCGTGCCCACAAAAATCTGCTACTTTTCGGCTCGGGGAGGGGGATGAAGGTCGGTAGTAAAAATGAATAAAATGCAAAATAAAAACAATAGTTACGAACGTGCCCTATTAAAATATTGTGAAGGTAGTAGAAAATATATGACGAACGTGGCCTTAGTCATCCTGTGATCACGGCTCTTGTAAAGGAGTCGAAACGTTAGAATTAAACAAAAAGAACGTTGGGTATTGATGACCGCTTGGTGCCACAGTAGCGATCCTGCCTTTCGCACCAACTTTCCTATGTTCGACTCCCGGAGGGGGCAGATGTTTGTGTGATGAATAAAAGCGTTTGTACCTGAATCATGGGTATATATATATATATATATATATATATTTCGATTAATATTACATGTTGTGTACCTATACTATATGTATGTCAATCCTTTACTATAGTATCCATAACACAAGCCTTACAGACTCTTACTTTGGGCTTTGTTAATTGGTGTGAATGTAATAAATATTATTATTACTTATGCGCAAATATCCGTTATTTTATTTAAAATGTGCGTAAAAATGTAAAAACTAAATGAATAGTGAAACTTGAAATTTGATCCGATAATGGTATTCGTTGTAGACAGGCTAGCGACAAGCGCTATATGGACTAGAACTCATTGATTAAGTTACTTGTTAACTTTCTAATGTGCCGAGCTTACAACTTGCGACACTGTTTGATACGAGCCAACGTTGTTAGCAACATTTAATTTTTGAAAGCTGCTTTTTTAATAACGTGTTACTTAGATATGCTTGCTTAATATGAAATCGATCTGTTTGCTGATGTTTGGGGCGCTTAATAACATGTGCTTATCAATATCTTGAACAAAACTATTGACAGGACTCACAACTCATCAAACTAAAAAAGACAAATTTCGCAAAATTATTGGTTTAATAACTGGACATTGCCCCTTAAACAAGCACCTATTCACAATAAGTGTGACTGACAGCCCCCTGTGCAGAGGCTGCATGGAGGCAGAAGAAACTCTACAGCATGTGCTTACAGAATGCAGGAGCGTGGAATATCAACGGGTATTTTTGTAACGCTTTGTATATGCTGATCTTTTAGGGCGCTAGATAACATTTGAATAAAATACTTTTTTTACGGATTTTGCGCATAATTTATTTTATATTTAATCCTGACGTTTCCACTCCTTTACAGGAGCCCGCATCACAGGATGACTAAGATAATGGTTGTCATATATACACTACTTCCTACGATTTAAATATTGTGAAGGTAGTGAATAATATATGACAACCATTATCTTAGCCATCAAGGAGTTCGACTCTTTAGTGGTACGAACCACAAAATTGGAACTAAAACGCTTAGTGCGTCTTTGGTATATAAACTATATAATATTAATTACTTATGTAATTACTGTTTTATCCCCAACTTGCTCATGTTGGCATTTACGTTTAATAATGTATTAGAACTTACGTTAGGTTGTGGCAGAATAACACGGACAGCTGTTGAGTCAGCTGTCAAACGATGAGCCATTTTTTTATTACCGATTAGCATTTGTTTACGTAGCTTTATTTTTTTAATTATTACTAGCTGACCCTACCCGGTAACGTTGCTATGGTAACGTTAATTGATACAATGGAAAAAGAGCGGACCGACAACAAATTTGTGTTTTTAGAGTATATATTTGGAACAAATTTTTTTGAAGTTCAAAAAATGTATCTTATTTCCACTAACGCCATAGTTAAAGGCATTAGTAGTCAAGTTACACTTAAACGTATTTAATGATTTTAAAATATTTCCCACATAATGACAGGTTTTTATAATGATTCCAGAAATAGCTATCCTTGCGCTGTAGCCTCGAGGCAGGTATGTGATAATTTGGGGCGACTGCTATTATCTGTAACGCGGTTTGAAACTGGCAACACACTTCGGCCATCTTATGAACATTTATGGTAAAACTAGTTATTAATAAAAGATTCACATACAAGACAACGATTTTAAATTATTTATATTCGTATAGTGGTATGCTGACGACCTTTTGATGTAACGTAGTGATCTTGCCAGCCGCATCGACGATCTTGGGTTCGAGTATTTGTACCTGAGTTATGAGTTGTACAAATTTGTATATCATCTGCCGTTACTCTTGTGTCCGTAACACAAACCTTACAGTACTTACTTTGGGCTTGGATAATTAACGTGTCGTTTATGTAAGAAATATAATTAGTATTATATTATACCATTATTTCTCGTTTTATTTGGAATGAAATGTCAAATTTATTAAGTCAAATATTAAATTTTTTCCCATTTTTCATTGGACCAATTTTTTCCCATTTTTTCATCGGACAACCAGACTTACAAATAGGCGCCACCATTATATGGTTGATATACAAAAGAGTCGCACTAAGCGTTTTGGTTCCAATTTCGTACCTCAGAAGAGTGGAATTTTTTACCTAATTCTGTGTTTACTGATCAATTTTGGGGTCTTTAAGCTACGAGTGAATAGATGTTTTCTAGACAAGCGCGTCACATGATCGTATCATCGAGTTATAAAGAAAATAATTATTCGGGTATATCGTTTTTAGTATGATGTTTTTTATCGATAAAAAGCAAAGAAACTACTTAACAAGATAATTTTAACATCTTTATTTTATTTACAATGATTTATAAAAATATATAATAACAGTCATCACGTAGTTTAAACATTAGACACTGTAGGTACAGCCATCCCACATAGACTATACATAAAAATCTTATACTTTTTGTTTAACGCTACGGACGTTTTTTCCCGGCTAGGGTACCCCTCCGCAGCGCCCCATGAGGAACTTCATTCCAATAAATAAATTGTATAATAAAATAACTATTTCTTGTTATTTTATCATTTAATTGATTGATTGATTGATTTGATTTTTATATCCAAAGAATTCGGGATCTAGTATTATACTTGATGTTGTATGTAGTTATACCTAGAACATGAAGAAATACTTGCAAAAATTCAACGTATTTGTCAAGTTCTTGTTAGTTTATTTATAAAACCACTCGCCCGTATAGTGAGGGATATGGGTTCGAGTCCAGCCTTTTTTGACCCCAGGGAAATCTTTATGGATTTCGTGGGTAAACGGTGGGGATAAGTATGGACTCCCCCTAACCATTACGTATGGAGCGTAGGCCGGGGATACCACGATGCCGTCCCTGGGACGTACCAATCTCTTTGCCATGGTTCAGTAGTCGCCACTACGGACCACGGCAGGTTGACACCAAAGAAAAGCTGAATTGCTTTAGATATCTAAATTTAACAGTTAAATTCTTAGATACCAAAAAAACAGTATAAGTCTGGGTTCAATATCCGGGCGAGGTAATTTGCAGTGTTGCGTCGAAGTCACCGGTCGGTATAGCGACCGCTAACAAATGAGAAAGGTGCCAATCTCTCATTAGACAATGTTGTGAACTGGTTGTTATAGCAGCCATAACAGTGAATAGGTAAGCAGTGTGCTATTTTGATATTTAACACAAATCAAATGATTTTATTCTGCAAGTAATGGTACAATCAATACATGTAAATACTGCTACAGATCACGCCAGATATTTGACAAGTAAAATTTATAAAAAGAAATTCACAATATCTTAACAATAACAAACTATGTAGGTAAAACTAAAAACTTACTAATTTCCGCATTTGTACCAAATGGCCCACATTTCAATGAAAATGTAATATGCCCCACATAAAAATGTGGGCAAATAGTCGTAATAAAAGGGGAGTAGGTTTTATTAACACAAAGACAAACGTCTTACTCAGTACGCTCTCTATAATCGACTGTTTCTCATGCATAGGACTTCTACTGTTACAAAAGTACTTATGTTATACAAAAAACATGGGCCGTGCGGTAGAGCTACGGAATCTACTTCTTGACATTGGGTCCTATGTTTAACCCACATCGTAGTAGCGCGGCTATCAGACGCATGTTGGCTATAAGCTGGACGCATCGAGTGACCAATGTTGAGGAGTTAGGAGGAAATGCGAACTGATGCAGACCATCAAAAGAAGAAAGATTACCTTACTTGCTTAGGTAATCCTGATATGAGCTTCTTAAGTTGATTACGATTGCCAAATTTGCCAGAAGAAAAGCTGTTGGACGTAGGAAGAAGTTGGGGCTGCGCAATATTCGGGAATCACAAGTGTCGTGGAGCTGACAGCCAGGCTTTACTACTTGGAGAGGTACTGGAAGAAGAAGAAGGACCAAATGAGTGAGCAATTCAGCTTATGTCAGTTCAAGGACTGACGCTGATATCAATCATATACCTACTCTATCAATCTACCTATTCCGATATCTTTTTTTATTTTAAATGGTTTCGACCTTGATCCCATTCAAGCCCGAGGGCTGAGACAGGATCCACGATGGAACGAGCTAACCTAGAAGGTGCCTCTAAAAACTGACTTTGAATTGGACGTGTTATAAATACTCGGAAATACAAACGCAGGGAGGGAGTTCCGCATCTTTGCTGTGCGCATTTTAAAAGATGTTGAGAAGCGCTTGGTGCGACAGGTGGGAATAGTCACCAAGAAAGAGTGGTAGCCCACAGTGCGTCTGGATGTCAGATTGAAATAGTAAGATGGCGGTTTAGGCAAATGCAGATCATGAAATTATCTGGTTATAATCCATCATGTGGACCTAGTAAAGTTTTTTTGATAGAATCTGGTGTTTCTTGGCGGAAGTCCATATCCATAAGCAAAACAAAAATATGTAACTTACTTCCGCAAAATTCAAATAGTGTGTGCGTGTTGTTAGAGATGGTATACTGCGTCTTATTTTGTGTAGCAAGGTGTTGTTCTCAACGAGTTAGCGACCAATCATCGCGATCGCTGTTTAAGTGTTGCCTAAGCAGTTTTAACTGAGTGAAATTTGTACGATGAATAGATGAAAGTGATCTTGTTAGTGGCGTGAAAGTTGTGGAATTTGTCGAATTATAACATGGTTGAGTATTCAATATTCAACAATGATTCGATTGTAAAAAATCATGTACATCTTGCTTTTAAAACGGTTAAGCCAACGGTTCAACAAAAGGATTTTTCCTTTCAATTTTATTGTAATTATGAATAAAAAAATGAATATAGAAAAAAAATTAAAACTCTTCAGGTAGAGTTCCAAAATGGTGTTATGTTTTTGCATTTTAATGCTATTTTAAATGATAAGTTTTAATATAAAAATACAAGTAAAAATATACTAGGCTCAAAAGTTATACTCAGGCAGGACTTGCACCCGCAACCATTGGATGTTAAATCCACTGCTCTCCCAATTAAATTACCGAGCCTTATGAGCACCGTCGAAGAATTTGTGAGCCTAGTCGATTTATTCTAGAGTTTTTCTGATAATATCATACAAGATGGTAAATTATTATAATAAAAAAATACTAGAAAAAATCCACTCGACTCACAAATAAATTCTCAGGCAGGAAACGAACCCGTAACCTTTTTCTATGTTTGCAATGTATGCTATATTTTCTTTGTTTTATTAAAGTGCCTTACTATTAGTTACGAAATGCTAAAAGAGGTTGTAGGTGTGCAGGGGCGACGACCATATAGGTAACGCTATCAAAGGCTTTGGTACCGACTCTCAGTCACGTTTTGTTGAACGTCGGCGTCCACAAACGCGTCGTTTATGGTCGCTGCGAATATAAGCATAGATTACATAACAGTTAAGATGTAACCAAAGGTTCAATCCATCCAAACTGCAAAACTGCATACCGTTTTACAGTGTTTAATTAGATGATATTATGATTGATGATCAAAACTACGAAACTAAATAAACAAATGATTGTCTGTAAAGTCAGTTTACGGACGATAATTTTACGTGATAGCGTCATAAGAAAACATTGATGAAAAATTGCATACTTTTATAAATTGAATTGAATTATTATCACTGAATTATCATTATTTTGTATAATACTAAGAAGGATATAATAGAAAATTGGTTTTTTCTCGATAAATTAACATTAAGTTTATGTAATAAACAATAGAAACCACATTAACTTTTTACTTCATGAAGTGGAAGGGAGATAGATGTACCACAAGTCGAACGCTTAGGCTGATCGTGGTTCTCTATCGCTTGTTCCGCGCTCTCTCTTGCACGCTCGGCTCAGGCGGAACGTTACACTTTTTCGTGCATGCAGCCGGTGTTCATCGATTTATAAGACGTTATCACGTCAAAAATAATAAAACCCTACACCTTTACTGAAATCTAGGGAAAGAGGTATTTGATTATTCATTTATTATTCATAAATTAGCTCTTATCAATTATTCCTCAACATTTAATTAAAAAAAAGAATATGCTTAAAAGACACAAATCCAAACCTTTATGGTTAGCTTACAAAATAAAAAGTTTTATTTTCTTTCGTTTAGTCTAGAATGAATTTGTTAATAAATTATATACTGTTATGTAATATTAATGTACATATGAATTGTATATTAAATGTTAATAAAACCAACAGTATTACATTGCATTCGCACAAAAGCTAAAATGAGCAAAACATGAAAGAGAATGTATGAAGTCGTCGTGGCAAACTAGCGGTGATCGTGAATGCGATATATCGTGTACTATTAAACCAACATATTAAAACAACATATATAGCTCTGTCGGTTTAGTGAGCTAACGGTTGGTTCCCTCTTTTACTTTAGTAAAGAGCAATGGATGCGAAACTATGTAATGTAGTCGTTTTAGTAGTTATTTGAGCTGTTAATCTATGTGAAACCCAAGTGTTATGGCTTTAGGCATAATACTGGGGTCATTTTGTACCCGGAAAAGAGCTTCTAAATGTAACAAATCAACCGCTTTCATATTGGATATAACTTAGTAAGGTAACTGTAGTTTATTTTGTTTGTCACAATTGGTAGATTATAAATTTGATTGTTTTAAATAAAATTTTACTAAAAAATAAATTATGATAAAAATATGATAATGATAACATTTCTTACTCTCACACCAATCAGCCTAGCCCAAAGTAAGTACTGTAAGACTTATGGATGCTTATTTAATGGATAAACATACACTTATGATAGCTGGAGCGAAGTTAATGGATATAATAAATTCAAATTAAAAGCTTTTTTATTTGGTTTCGTAACTAAATCATATAAATATATATAAACATATATATATATATATATATTAATAAAAACAGATATACGGTAAAATCAAAAGGCAACCACTCAGCATTTGTTGCAGCATGGACATCACCTTAAATTTAAATCGCGAGCGTAACGAAGGACTCTAGGTTCACTCCCGAGCGTAGCGAGGGTGTTAAAAACTTAAATCACGAGCGAAGCGACTGATTTAAGACGAGTCCTAAGTGTAGGGAGGGATTTAAGTTCACCCAAGACTAAGACAGCTTTATCACCTAGGTAAATACTCTACTTTTCGTACCATTTGCGAAAAAAATAACACAATAATAATATGAGATAAGCATTTATTAAAAATTATGACAATTAAAAGTAAAAGTTAACATTCGAAACATTGGTCCAATTATTCTTCATATGTTTTAAAATAATTTTCCTTGGATTTTGTTGGAAGCAAATTATTTATAATTGCGGCAGCATTTGCACTGATGGAATCCGACAATTCACTGTCACTGTCGCTTTGATTTAACATCGTAACGTATTTTTAGAACATTAACTTTTTTATAAAAATAAATTAAAATAAACTTAACGTTTATGTATTTGAAGAAAACAAAAACGCGGCAAATTCCTAGACTAATATTTTATTGTCGGAAAATCAAAATTATCAAGCTCATACGGCCTCGTCGGTTTTCGTAATTTTATTTAATAATCATAACTGCATAATAAATGCGTATTCCTTTTTCAAAAAGATGTGTAATGCTTTATATACAAACTCAATGGTGTAAACACAGATGTAGTTCAGTATAAATTTCGGTAAGTATTCCAAATTTAAATCACATTCTGCCCCTAGAGGATGAATGAAATTCAGTACAATTTTGCTTTCCCTGTTTTTAACAGATTAAAAATGACTATTGTTATGTTCGCTTTTTGTGGCATAGTATGTCACTTTTTTGAGCAAGTGGTACGAAAACAAAATATATACCTCTACATAAATAAAAACAGTTCCCATTTTACCTAATCACAGACTTTTGACGTGACAACGTCTTATAAATTGGTTTGCCGGGTGACACTTCAAGAAACTGCGTTACGCTCCGCTCACGTTATGCGCTTACAATGAGAGCGAGTGAGAGGCACGCGTCCCTTCCACTCGGGCATGGTTAGCCCGCCTAAGAGCGAGAGAGACAGACATAAAAAGTGGAAGGGACGCGTGCCTATAAATTAATGTTTTAAATATAATTCTTTGTATAAATAAATGTTTTAAATTGTTACTATTATTTCATCCTTCTTCCTACTATACGAATGAATATTCACATTAAAATTATTTTACCACTCAAAGTCGTTGTCACGTAAAACTTTCGCCCGTATACCGACTTTACAGGCAACCAACCAGTTTTTTATCTATTTATTGCATTGAAAACCATCTCAATATATACTAATTATTTAAAAAATGGCAAATTATATTAATAAAAACTATTGTTGAACGCAGTTATCTGTCATGTTAATATTTGGCGACAAAGTAAATATTTTTTAAATTTATGTTTAAAAGAACAAACTGATACTGAAAGTTTTATTGGGGGTGGAATATTATTCCAGCATTTTGTGGCAGCATAGCGAAAGCTACCACGAAAGGCAGACGAACTGTGTCTCGGACAGGTAAGTCTAGAGGCAAATCTGATTTCTCGCCGAGAGAAAATTAGCTTTTCGAAGAGATACTGCGGCCGACGGGACTGAATAATACCAAAAAGTAATGTAGCAAAATGAAGTGTTCGCCGTGCCTCCATTTTGATAAGGTTTCCATTGTTCAGGACTGGCGTCACGTGTGCTCGACGTGGTATTGGAAAGCAAAACCGCGCGGAGGCGTTCTGTACACGCTGGATAAGAAAATTCGTCTTTGACAGCAAACAGTTGCCCATCACAGCATCTGCATAGTTTAACTTAGATAATATTAAAACATCGCAAAATGATATAATAAGACATCTTCGAAAAAATTTGAACCAAATGTCAAAACAGGCAGCCTAATTTTTGAACTTTCTCACTTTCAAAATATACCATTTGATCTTTCGTTCCCTCGTTTTCCGCACGAGTATTTATAAAAACGTTTTTATTAGATTAAGAATAGTTTCAACAGTGAAATTTAATTAACAGGATATTTATCATGGCGAGCATATGCATTCAATATAATCAAATCCTAAATTTTTTTGTTCAATTTAAATCTAATTTTAATTCATCACATGTATTCTTCTCAAGTCTAATTCATTATCTATATTCTTATTATTTCTTGTAAAGATTTACGTTAACATTAATTTATTTTATGGCGCTGTCTTTGTAATTACACATGCTATTTACACATGTTTGTGGAGACGCAGCCTAACATGTTTCAGTCTAATGATCTGTTTCCGATAACTGTGTTCATTGCTGTAACTTTGTTATGTAAAATGAGGGCTTTAAGAAGTATAACTGGAGTGAATTTGATAGATAAAATAATGATAGGATAAGAGAGTGGTGTGGTGTAGACGAATATATATTGACAAGGATAGAAAAAGGGATACTTAGTTGGTTTTACATGTAGAGTGGATGGGAGAAAGCTGATTATCAAGTCAAATAAATGAGGCAAATATGCAGGGGCAGGTAACGGAATACCAAGACAAACTTTCTGAAAAAAACTGAAAAAAGGCCAGGTCAAAAGTACCCTTGACCGGCTTGTATGAAAAGACTGATGAGAGTTAAAGAAGCTAGAGATGTATGATAGGATCGTGATAAATGCAAATCTGTTATCTTTGCCTACTGCTGTGGGAATAAGGTGTGATTATATTTATGTAATATTTATGAAGATATAACAATATATAAGTTTATTACAGGAAAATTAATTTACTAAATTATGTCAGCAAAATTACATTTATAGCTTTATTCTTATAAAGAAGTTATTTCATGTTTTGTTTTAGTTGGTCGCGTTTACCTTATTATTGCCGCAAATAACTCATTATGGTTATAATAAACCCTAATACAATCTAATAAAAAACAGTAAATCCTATAAACTTTACATTTTTCGATTACCAACTTCTTGCACGGTATCATCGATAATGAAAAACTTTTTTTCGCTTAATTTTCTGAGTGTTCTGGTATATTCTTTTTTCTTTTATATACACTAATATTTTTTTTTCTCTATGATATTATGCAAAATATGATTCTTTTATTTTTGTGATCTTGCGTGTCTATGGCGTATGCAACTACGAAGTAATAGGGCCACAGGTATAACAAAATACATTGCATAGTACACAAGCTATTTTTTTTGAAGTGAAAACTTCTTTAACGGCGCTTTGTACTTTTTTTGGAATGGGTAAAAATTTCGAAACTCGCGTCAGGACACGTGACCTGATCGAAAATTCGTAAGACGGCGTAGGGCGCTTGCGCGATGTGCGTATAGTCGTGTCATTATTATTTATTTTTTTAAAACTGTCATTATGAAATTTTAAAATGGCAGGTAATGTCATGAGAACGCATGTGTTCAACTGATTGTATTCATTGCGCATGTGCAAAATCCTGCACATGCGCACAAAAAAATGCAACGAACACGACTTGGTGTGTTTGTTGACATGTTTGTATACGATAGCGCAATAAATGAATATTGTAACACACCAAATCCAACAAGCAGTATTAATATATTAATACGCCTACCGAACACTAGATGGCGGTCACTCACCAAACTAAAACGCTTAGTACGCTTACTCATCACTAGATGGCGCAAAGCATCTTTAGAACGCGCTATCGTTTGCTACTGCGGTTTTGTATAAGAGGGCGCCGAATATTAGTAAAATTAATTCAATCCGTCATTAGATGTGTTTGTATGCTTCTACATTGTGGAACGTACTCTCATATATACTTAATACGGAATATTAGTGTTGCTTCCAAATTGTGGAACGGGCTGTTGGAACTAGCATTCTCTTAAATAATAATAGCAAACTTACTGTATTGTGTGTAACCTATCATAATAAATACTTTGCCACGTACTTCGGAGTGTTTTGCTATTATCATCTCACTTGCCAGAACCCCCTCATGTTAAACTGTCGCTCCAACTCGTGGCCTTAAGAAGAATCTACTTTGGCAAGAAAACAAAGTTCAACTTCTCCGAAGTTCCACGCGGCTGTTAAGCTAGCAATCCAAATTGTGGCTAAAAGAAGAATACATTCTGGCAAGTCATCGAAGCTCAACTTCTCCGAAGTTCTACGTAACACGTTCTGGACGAGTTACAACCCAGAGAGTTAAGATCACCACTACTGCTACAAACATGGCAATGACTCGCGAACAATTCGAAGTGTGGATGGAGAATCAGCGGCAGCATCAAGCAGCAATGATAGCTACACTGACTAGCGCGAAAAAGAAGACTCTTGTCGACTGCGCAGCCCGATTTGCTGGAAACAAAGAGTCAGTTGAGTCTTTCCTGTCCGCTCTTAAACTATTTAAAGAATTAGAGACTTTATCTGACAGTGACGTCATCAAAGGACTTCCACTTCTACTTACCGATGAAGCAAGCGATTGGTGGGAAGGCATCAGAGATACGGTTTCTACCTACGCCGAATTTCAAGATAAGCTACGTCAAAAATACTCACCGAAACAACCTGCCTACCTGCTTTATAACGAGATCTACAGTACGAAGCAAAAAGCTAACGAAACAACAGAGAACTTTGTAGCCATGAAACGGTTACTCTTTTCTAAACTACCAGCACCGAAACATCCCGAGACACAGCAGCTGGATATGATATACAAGGTTATTTTATAAACACCATCCAAATTTTTTCTAGGCATTAGATATCATTCAAACACTTCATTTATGAAAAAAAATTGGTAGGTAAAATTTCCGCAAAAATATTATTTTGTCCGAGCGAATTATTACAACAGCTGGTTACTGGTCAAAAGAAAGGTCGCCCGAAAGGTCAAACACGGCCGAAATGTTTTGAATGAAACAGCGGGGTGGGGTCGCGGGGTGTTGATGCCGAGGTACAGTAAGAAAGAACGACGTAACTTTCTTTTTCCAAAATTGAGTTGTTAGAAAGTCAATCTGTCGAAGAAAAAATCGTTTGAGTGAGAAAATTGCCGAATGGGTGAAAGTTGTTTTATTTGCTGTAAAATGGTGTTAGTTATCTACCTTGAAGGTGGCCACGCGCCATCTTGGTGCGTCTTTTTGCAAACTCCAAAAACGAGCCAAAAAAATTTGAAATGCATTTTTCTCGGAATGTATGCATTTCACAGAAAAATCGATTGATTATAAAATGTAGAGGACGTCAAAATCTACAAAAAATGTCATTGCTGCAATCCCGTACACCAACAAATGCACACAGTAGGTGGCGCCAAAGTCTTCAAACGGTGTTTTTTTATTTTTCACCTTGAAAATACATTTTTATTGCAAAAATGTAAATGTAAAAGTTGTTCCTTAGGATTTTGTCAACGACTTTTGTTTGAACAATTTTTTTATACAACTTACCGTTTTGAAGCTGGACCTCGAAAAAGAATGAAAAGTCCAATAATACGGTTGCCTGCAGTATAAGTCCACATGTGTAGTGCACTTTTTGACCACGATTCATTTATTTGTATTAATTAATGTCATTCTAACAATTTAAATTTGTTAATTATTTGAATTTGTTTCGCATTAAACCATTTCTTGCTAAATAATTAAAAAAATACTGTTGCCTGTTTGTTTAAAAGAGGAAAAATAATCAATATTTTTTTTCCATTTATTGCAAAACGGACAGTTGTATAAAATTAAAATAATAATGTTTACCGTAAATTTGTTATGTTACGTTGAAATAGTAAATTTTGATTATTTCATAAAAGAAAAAAATAAAAATCAATAATTCAATAGCCTTATAAATACTACTATTTCTATTAGAACAATGAAGGGAAATAAAATATTGTTTGTTTTTGCCGAAAACCGTAATAACTTTGAAGTCGATGTTTTTATAACTTGCAAAAAGTTAGAACAATGACTTACTCAATTTAAATACTCGAAGCGCATGCGGCGAGCCGCGATCGTGGCTGCGCGCGCAGGTTGTGGCTAGGGTTGCCACCTTTTATTTTTGTAGTTAAAGTACACTGGTTATTATAGGTAAGAAAAAAAAGTACATAGTATGAAAATAAAGTACAATTTATTTTCCTTTATCATTATGTTTAAAAGCATATTTTTTATTGCTTTTTGCAGTTTGTATCAAATTAGTATTTCTATTAAACAATTGCAAACACAGCATCTTTACAGTCTAGCATAGCATAGTTTAGTTTGGATATTTAATGCAACCATATCAATTCACACACACACACAGAAAAAGAAAATTTGTCTTCTTACTTGTCCTACTCCTATACTGAAGCAATTGTAAATGTAATTCCACACAATTTTCATTTTCCATTATATTCGTTCTGTGGATCATAAATTAACCAATCACCATGTCCGTTTTCCCACGTACTTTTATACTTTACTGCAATCGTTTATTTTTCTTTTTGACCTATCATTTCTTTTAAACATTTTTTCGGTGTAACATATTCACTATCTGTTCCGAGAGAGAGTTCTGTTCTGTGCGAGAACCGATACGGTAGGTTTTGTTCATGATGAAACCCAGGATAAAGAAATATCACGTAAAACACACTAGAATAACAATTGACTTCTTAACTAAGCAAAAAATTAGTCAACCTCTTGACAGTTTTGACAGATAAGGAAGTGTTGCCAACAAAAAGTGTACATTAGTTGCGGAATATTTTTTGTCAACTCTTTATTGTCGAGCTGTACTACTAAAATTTTCAAAATCCCAAAAAAATCAAATCATTCGAAATAAAGTATTTTCGTACGGGTGGCAACCCTAGTTGTGGCGACACCTGTGCAATGAAATCAGTCACGCGGGAACCTCCCGCGACGTACGTCTTGTGCTCCCGCGAGCTTACATCACATAAATACCTACCTAACAAAATGTATTCAAATCGCGAGTATTACGAGATGGTGCGGTGCTATATTTTAAGTGGAGAAAGCTTAAACGGTGCCTGTGCACTGTACGAAGCTGAAAGTCTTCCTCGTCTTCGAAATAGTGGTTTCGTAAATGCTACAACACCGAATCGTCAAACCATTTTAGCTGCGAATCAACGCTTACTTGACCACGGACAATTTACGACGCCATCACACGCTCGAGGAGGTGGTAGAAGGAGACTTGCAATTGAAATCGAAGACGAAATCTTTGATTTCTTTGATCGAAATCCCAGAGCAAGTACGAATGACGCAGCAAGACGGTTCGGCGTAAGTCAACCCGCGGTGTGGAAATTACTTAACGCCGCAACCATGCATCCTTATCACTATCAGAAAGTGCAGTCTTTAGGTGAAGCAGATGCCGTGCCTCGCCGTGCCTTTTGTGAGTGGCTGATTGAACATCCTGGTGCTGTTATTTTATGGACTGATGAATCTTTATTCACTCGCGTGGGACTGTATAACCAACACAACGAGCATTGGTGGTCGTTCCGGAACCCGCACGTGATAAGGGAGAACCATCATCAAGTGCGTTTTAGTGCAAATGTGTGGGCGGGTATTATCGGTAACCAAGTACTGGGGCCGTTCTTTATTGAAGGGCGGTTGACCGGAAGCACGTATCTTGATATGTTACGCACTGTAATATCCGACTTTATGGACGAAGTACCACTCGCGCTTATTCAAAATCGCGTGTTTTATTTCCAACAAGACGGAGCACCACCTCATTATGCGGCCGCAGTTCGCGATTATTTAAACACCGAACATGGTGATCGCTGGATCGGTCGTGGAGGCCCCGTCCCATGGCCGCCCCGATCACCAGACCTCACGCCTTGTGACTTTTTTTTGTGGGGCGAAATTAAACGGCGGGTTTATGTGGAGGAGGCCCAAAGCCTCGAGGACTTAAAAATAAAAATAATCCGTGCATTTGACGAAGTGAAAAATGACACTGTAGTGCTTAATAAAATTAAAGACAATGTTCGTAAACGTGCAAGACTCTGTTTGGAGAGAAATGGTCTACATTTTGAACAGTTAATGAAGTACTCTTAAAACGATTGTTTTCAAACTTTATGTAAGTGTATTATGATTGGTTCTTTTATTTATTATTGGGTTTGAGTATAGCAAAGGTGTGCAGGGCGTTTAGGCTTCAAAAAATATGTTTTTAATTTAATTATTTTGCATTCGCAATGCAATATTTTCTATGAGATATAAAATACGTGTGTAAAAAACAACTACGCCTCCGAGCCCTCAGGTAGGATTCGAACCCACGACCTTTCGCAATCCGGGCAAGTGCTCTGACCACTGAGCTACCGAGACGCTGGCAAACGTGTCGAATTTTACAAACGTATTTCAACTTCTATTATGAGTTCAACATCGAAAGTAATATTTTTACAAATATTAAACAATCGATTAAGATGGAACCAGCTATAATTATGTGCTTTTTATTTAATTTTTTGCATTCATGATGCAATATTTCTATAAGATATAAAATACGTATGAAAAAACAACTACGTCTCCGAGCCCTAAGGTGGGATTCGAACCCACGACCTTTCGCAATCCGGGTGAGTCATAAAAATTATAAAATCTAATAATAATTTTACTCTTTCTATTTTTCATCCGGCTTCGGATTAGTATTAAATGAGCGATGTTAATGTTTAGGACTAGGAAAAGTATTGAAATGTGTTATCAGTGAATTTATTGCTTTTTAATACCGATTTTCGTATTGCGTATGCGATTCCTGTGTTTTTTTAGTTTCTGTTGTTAATAGTTCTCTTAGTTTTGTATGTTTCAGTGAGACAAAAAAAATCTTAAGTTCTAGACGCCTTGCACAGCCATTGCTATACTCCAACCAATTTTTGTACCTAAGTTGTTCCAGATTTTTTAAATACGCCTTATTGCAAAAAGTATGGTTTACTTTTACGTTCAAAGTTTTTATCTGTTATTAGAAAACAACTCATACCTTCTGCAATTTGACGGTCCTAAGCCCGATCAAGTATGAAGGAAAAATTTGGAACTTATGACAATTATTGTTATGTATTAATGAAATATGCGAGAGCGGGGAGCGGGAGCGGCGGCGGCGGCGGGGGGGGTGGGGGAGGTCATGTAGTCATCTGCTACAACACCGTGCGCAGCGTAATGTATCAATGAAATACGGGGGGAGGGGCGGGGGTTGTGTAATCATCTGCTCCAACACCGTGCGTAGCGTGATTGTGACAGTAAATCGGTAGTTTTCCTCGGATAACTTTGTATAGCCTTAACTTAATATTTTAGTACTGAGTGATATTAAAAGAAAAAAATCTTGTTTCGTAACTCTCTTCAAAGAATATCATTTATAAATTTGGATGGTGTTTATATAATGACCTTGTATATGTTGTTACGATTAGAGATTCGTGATAAGATTCCCCGAAACGATTTAACCTCCTTCGATGATCTGATCGAGTGTGCTCGAGGCGTCGAGAAAGTTTTGGAAGAACGAATCGGTACCGAGGTATCTACACCTCTAACAAAACCACAAGTATCTGAGTCAACTACAACACGCCGTAGTTCGAAGCTCAAGTGCGGTTTCTGCAAAATCAAAGGCCACACATCTGAAGTATGCCGGAAAAGAATTAAGGCCGAAAAGTCAGTAAACTTTAATAAAGAAGATAGCAAGGAAACAGTTCAACCTACTACTTCCGCTCCAAAGGTTTCATGTTACGGTTGCGGCGCACCTGGTGTCGTTCGCACCAATTGCTCAAATTGTGCGGGGAAGACTTCACAGAAAGTCAAAGCCGAAAACATCAGCTTCTGTTCACTCAACGTCAGAGCATGCGTTCATGCACGACCCTTGCTATATATCGAGATTGGTGGAGAGAACGGAAACGCCTATGTGGACACCTGTGCTAAAGCAAGCATAGCTTCTTATTCATTATACCAAAGATTGGTCGAAAAGGGCTATACGTTCAAAAAGGAACAAGTGAATCTTAGTCTTGCAGATGGTGTCTCTAAAGTTCAAACCGTCTTAGTTGTCCAGGTCACCGTAAGGCTAAACGGACGTGCTATACCAACTACTTTCCTTGTGCTACCAGAGTCGAGGAACAACAAAACTCTCCTGGGTATAGGATTTCTGCAAGCAGCTGGATTGATTCTTGATCTAGCTCAATTCACTTGGCGATTCTACGATGATCCTACATTGCACGAGCTTTATAGCGAAGATTTGGCAAAGTTCGAAGAAAAAGCACACAGAACTCAACTGAAAGCTTGTAATTCAGCACAAGCAGCGACACCGATTTCTATAGCATCTATGGGAAACAGTATTCAGACTGATGTGTTTGTTGAACAAGAAAGCGCAGCCAGTTATCCAAAACTGCGACGCCTAGATATAGGCACAACATCTAATCAGGATACAATTTTCGACGGGTATTCACCTAGACTGGATTATATATTCAGAGATGCACAGATGAACCTGAATCTTGAAGAGCAAGACTTGTCTCCAGAGAAACTCCTGCTATTCCCAGATACCCGTTTTGGTCATGTTGACATAAATTCATTTGATATATCTCTTTCTTCGAATGATACACTTGATCCGAATCAACTATCTAAACTTAATAAACTGTTAAAGAATCACGAAGAAGTCTTCATAGACAACGGACAACCAGCCAATAATGTAGAACACAAGATTGATACTGGTACAAACGGTCCTATCGCTGTCCCGCCTTACCGTCTGTCACCACCTCGCAGAGAGATTCTAGAAAAAGAGATACAAAAAATGTTAAAAGATAATATAATAGAAGCTCATTCAACTCCGTGGGCTGCCCCTGCTGTCCTTGTCCCGAAACCAAACGGCCAGGTCAGAGTATGCGTTGACTACCGACAGTTAAATGCTATAACGATTGCGGATACCTACCCTATACCGAGGATAGATGACCTGCTTCATGAGGCTAAACCTATGCCATTTATGTCAAGTCTAGACCTAAAAGCTGGCTATTGGCAGATCCGTATTAGTGAACAGGATAAAGAGAAAACTGGATTCATTACTCCATTCGGTATATATATTTTCAACAGAATGCCATTCGGATTACGCAATGCGCCCGCTACATTTCAACGTCTGATCGACAGAATACGCGTAAGCTTAGGCAACGTTAAACTATTAGCTTACCTTGATGACCTAATTGTTTTCTCATCGTCTTTTGAAGCCCATATGACAGACTTAAAACAAGTATTCCTCAAGCTCAAGGAATATAACCTAACAGTGAACCTCGAGAAGTGCAGATTTTGTTGCTCTACAATCAAATACTTGGGCCACTATATAACTCCAAAAGGATTGAAAACGGATCCTGAAAAGATATCGGCAATAATGGATCTTCCACCTCCCACAACCCTTAGACACTTAGTCTCGTTTCTACAATCTTGCTCCTGGTATCGGCGGTTCATTGAAGGCTTCTCAGGTATTGCGGAACCTTTAACCAAACTGACCAAGAAAGGTGCTATCTGGAAATGGGAAGAGCAAGAACAAAAGGCTTACGAAGAACTAAAGCGTCGCCTCACAACGGCACCAATCCTTCGTCAAGCAGATCAGTCGAAACCTTATGTTATTAAAACGGATGCTAGTGGATATGCTTTGGGAGCAGTTTTAATCCAGGGGGAGGGTGACAAAGAGCATCCAGTGGAATACGCTAGTCGCCAATTAACCCCAGCTGAAAGAAATTACTCGACAACAGAACGAGAGGCTCTAGCGGTCGTTTGGGCAGTAAATAAGTTCAGAGGCTATGTAGAGGGACTACCAACAGTCATAGTGACAGACCATCAAGCATTAAGGTGGCTTATGTCGTTGAAATCACCTACAGGGAGATTAGCCAGATGGGCACTCCAACTTCAGGCGCTCGACATTACTATTAAGTATTCACCCGGACGGACAAATGTCATAGCCGATATGTTATCCCGACCACCATGTACAGAAACCTCTCGAGCAAAATGTGATTTATGCTCTGCAACCGTCGACTTACCTACTCGTAGCACCAAGGAAATACGAGAAGAGCAACTTAAAGATAGCTTCATTGCTAATGTAGTGGAGACGCTTGAAAAATCAGAAAGCACATCCAACACGACTTATTGGAATAACAAAGGTTATTACCTGAACAAAGGACTCTTATACAGGCTACCGCCAGATTCAGATCTAGAAGAAGCTCAATTAGTTGTCCCTGAGCACGAATGGAAGAATATTCTAGTTGCTTATCATGATGATCCCTTAGCTGGACATAATGGTGTAGATAAGACTTATGCTCGAATCTCACGTAGATATTTCTGGAAAGGAATGAGGAGATACATAGAATCGTATATAAAGAACTGCCTCAGCTGTCAGCGTTATAAACCATCAAACCTGAAGCCAGCTGGTTTGCTGCAGACTAGCTCTATGAATCAACGCTTTGAAACCATAGCGTTTGATCTCTTTGGTCCTTTGCCTGCTTCGCCCGATGGCAAGACATGGATATTGATAGTAGAAGATTGTGCTACTCGTTGGCTTGAATTATTTTCTCTGGAGAATGCCACTGCTGAGAAATGTGCTGATGTATTAGTAAATGAGATATTCTTACGGTTTGGAGTCCCAAGGAAGATGACCAGCGACAATGGAACACAGTTTGTTAGCGCAATAATGCAGCAGGTGTGTTTCTGTTTTGGAATACAACATTCATTCACACCAGTGTACCACCCAGAGGCGAATCCTGTCGAACGCCGAAATCGTGATCTAAAAGTGCAACTAGCGATTCTAGTAGGAGACGATCATCGCAGTTGGCCTGAGAAGCTACCAAGCATTCGTTTTGCTATGAATACAGCAGTTTGTTCATCAACTACATACAGTCCTGCGTACCTAACTTTTGGTAGAGAGTTGAGAACACCCGATGACGTTGAACATGATTTTAGAGAGGTTGTGGTTTCAGAAAACTTCATACCAGAGATCACGCCGAAATTATTACAAATTGCGAAGACCATGCAAAAGGCCAAGGAAGTACATGAGATGAAAGAAGAGAAACGTAAAGAATATGTGGATCGACAACGCAGAGAGAGTCCCACTTATAAACCCGGCGATCTGGTATTGGCCGATGTTCATGCGTTGAGTAATGCATCCAAAGGGCAAAGCTCGAAGTTTGCGCCTCGACGAGATGGTCCCTATTTAATAATAGAGAAAAACGGCCCTTCATCGTACAGAATTGCAAATACGAACGAACCAGATACGGTCATTGGCACATATCACGTATCTGCTTTGCGACCTTTCAACAGTCACAACGCGGAAGTACCCTCACCTACTCAACCATTGCGAAGAAGAGGTCGACCACGGAAGGAGCAACTTCCATCATTACTAGAGAATCCCGGTAAACGCGGCCGAGGAAGACCACGAAAGAAACACTGACCTAACTTTATGCCTTTCCAGCTTCTTCGCCGGGTCGTCATCAGAACCTGAGAGGGAGGCTGTAACACACCAAATCCAACAAGCAGTATTAATATATTAATACGCCTACCAAACACTAGATGGCGGTCACTCACCAAACTAAAACGCTTAGTACGCTTACTCATCACTAGATGGCGCAAAGCATCTTTAGAACGCGCTATCGTTTGCTACTGCGGTTTTGTATAAGAGGGCGCCGAATATTAGTAAAATTAATTCAATCCGTCATTAGATGTGTTTGTATGCTTCTACATTGTGGAACGTACTCTCATATATACTTAATACGGAATATTAGTGTTGCTTCCACATTGTGGAACGGGCTGTTGGAACTAGCATTCTCTTAAATAATAATAGCAAACTTACTGTATTGTGTGTAACCTATCATAATAAATACTTTACCACGTACTTCGGAGTGTTTTGCTATTATCATCTCACTTGCCAGAACCCCCTCATGTTAAAATATTGTATTTTACCACATAAATGATAGCACTTTTATACTGATCATTAAAGCAATTCGTGCGAAATTAATCCTTAACCATTTCAAAATATCAAAAATGCACAACGTTAATATTCAAGTTTTCACTTCTGCCAGCACTCCCGGAGTGCAACCCGTCGTTTTTTTTATTTGGCTCACTAAACTGGGTAAATAAATCCATTTATATTATACAATACACAAGCATAAAAATTAACTTACTAAAATTTACCCTACTCGAAGTAAGCACAGCATACTTAGTTACATATCGCAATTGACAACTTCCTAATATGTAAGTAATCTATTTTTAAATTAAAAAAAATAAGCTATATATATTTTTAGTTCTGTCTCAAAGTTCCGAGAGATCTCGGCATTCGAAGATTCGAATGCTATGTTTAAATTTTTTTATTCTACATCTTTAAAGGGGATTTATTCTTTTGGATGTGCAACGGTAACGATCCTATTGCTCCGACGGTCCTGGGTTCGAATCCCGGAAGGGGCAGATGTTTGTGTGATGAATACCTAACAAATAACCTAACAAAATTAGAAAATAGGATATAGTAAATTTCAGAGTGGAAGAAATATCTAGACCTGAAATAAGTCTTTGTATGTTGTTTTTTTATCATTACAGAAAAACGCCTTTGTTTTTATTACACTCATCAGAGTGTGTTAGTATTATAAATATTTCGTTATATACGACATAGGATCCGATTAAACACTTTGGATCATTCCTACATCTAAACGGCATGTTTTGTGATACGAAGAAGTTTCTTAAACATTATCATGGTCTTCGTGGATCTTAAAGGCGATAGGTAGAATGACTGTGAAAGTAGGCCTGAGATGGTTATCTTTGGAAACAGTTAGTACTTATTTAACTGTGTTAGGTGTAGGTTAAGCTTTTTTGGTATTCGTTCACTATTGCTGTGTTTTTGAGTATTTCGGTGTAAAAATAATAATAATAATGAAATTACTACAATTTATATTAAGTAATCAAATTATCCATGCATTTAGTATGTTTAGAAAACAATTTTCCATGCACCACTTCCGAGCTCCTCTGTGAAATGAAATAAAAATAACTTTATTCAAATGCACTTAAAATAAGTTGGTTTTGAATCGTTGTCTTTTTTACCTATCACCCATTTAGGCCGTCTTTCAACTGACAAGAAGAATGGGCACAAGAAACTCGTCAGCTTGAACAGAAGTAAAGACATTTACAATATTACGTCGTCACCGTACATAATCCACAAAAAACAATATTAATCTGTTATCACAATAATAGTAGTGTTATGATTTCATTACAACGTTGATTACAACAAAGTTAACAAGTATCTGCTATCAGTAATAGCCTTTGCTCGGAAGGGTTTAATAAGTAAAGCTTCTATAGGGACGTTCGGGCCGTTCGCATATAGGCGCTCCCCGCGCGGCCACTTTACCCGTTCTAAGCGTCAGATTGTACCGTTACACGAAAGCGTCAGATTTAGTACCGTTACCAGCTAGCTGCCTCCCCACGCCGGTGGACTTTGGTCTCGCTTTCACTCATGTCGGTGTACGTGGCTGGCGTGGCTTTCTAGTCCTTTTTTAACGTTTAGTTCCTACGCTTTATAGTATACAGATACGCGTCTTTTATCTTCATTGTTTTATCTTTATCATCCTTTGTTCACATTGTGGTATACAATTTATGATTGAGTATTAAATATTCATCCAACCTTACATGCTATGAGACGGGACAACTTAAATCAAAAAACCCTTCGCTATAAAACCAAATTACAAATAACAAAAAAATCAAAAACATCGGAACAATACAAGACCCACTCAATAGTGAACCCTATAATTTGTCCGATAATTACTTAATCGGTGTACTACGAATATTGTACAGTCACGGTTATTAATATGAGAAATATAATAAACCGGAAAAAGAGGACGTTCTAGCCAATAATGCTATCATTATGGAAATTCTCCGGCAGTAACTAACAGTAACTAAAGAAGTTAAAGAAGAATATTCTTTAAGATAAATAGGTAGGCACGTGACCACTATCGGACCTGATGGTAAGGGATGGTACGATCTAGAATTTGACGCGCTTGCCTAGAAGATACCTATTCCCTCATGACTTGAAGATGCATAAAATGTATTTGTCAGAAAACACAGATTAAGGCAAAGAGTTCCATTCCTTAGTGGTAAGTATCACAAAATTGGAATCAAAACGCAAAGTTTCGACGATGAGTATTCTATTTTTCGTCATCTCAAATTGCCCAGTTTAGATCAATTCCAGTTTTCGTAAACGCGATAAAAATGTAGCTGGTGAAATCGATGTGACGTAAACGGAGGTCTAAATTGCCATTTGAATTTGGTTATGCAGAACTTAGTGTTATTAAAAGCACTAAGCGAAACTCCGTCTATGGCTATACTGCGAACGCGGCGATCCATCTTCATCGCAGATGTTTTAAATCTAGATGCTCAAGAATTATCGCTGCGCCATAATCGGTCCTCATCAATCACAGCTTATATACGAACTTAGAATCCGTTCTCAAGAAAGGTTAAGTGTTTGTAATTAATAACTCACCACATTTAATATTCACCTACCTAACGACCAACGTGATCGAGTGGCTGGCATACCTGTTTACGCGTAACACTAATTCGAAGAGTCGTATTCGATCCCCGACGCGGTGAATGTGGAAAACGAAATTTTCTACATATATTGGCTCGGGTTTGAGTGTTGATGGTCTAATGAAATCGAAGAATCGAGAGATGTCTGTCAGAATCGTAAAAAGTGGAAATCTGTAGTCTCTGCCTGCGTGATTGTATTTATGCCTGTATGTTACTTAATAATACACTTCTGTTATTCGACGATCGTTTGGTGCAACGGTACTTTCTTTTGTTCTTTTGCACCGACGGTTCTTGCTTCGAATCTCGGAAGGAAGTTGTTTGTTTGTACTTGAGTCATGGGTATTTATATATATATCTATTGATATTACATGTTTATGTATTATATATGTATGTCTAGCCGTTACTTTAGTATCCATAATACAAGCCTGACAGTGCTTACTTTGGGCTAGGCTAATTGGTGTGAATGTAACAAATATCGACGGTGAATTGCCAAGACCTCCTAACTGAAATTCGTCTAGAAATTCCCTTTTTTGTCATTTCGAATTAAAATCGTTATTTGCATGTCCTAATGAAATTTCCTTAGCGTCTTTTCAGTTGCAAGCGCATCAAGTTAAAAAAATAAAGCGTTTTTTCGGCTTGTGTATTATTTTCAATTTAGCAGTTAGGTGTTATTGGCACTACGCCGTGGATATTATAATTTTATCACCGTTACTCGTATTACTTCCACATCTACGCCTGTAACATAATCTAATCAAGTCTTTCAATTAAAATACCTGTATAAAAATTGTGCCAACCCTACCTTGAGTGGGGACTGTCGTAAAATTGTATGGAATGAAGTCGTTCTGCGGACTTGTCCAACAAATGTTGGGGATTAGTTCTACCTAACACGCCATAAATTAGGATTGGCCACTTGTATAGTCTGGGTGCATCTTCGCAATTGGTTTTATATATTGCACCTTGAACAGTAAAATTTACAAGGCGTGCAATAATATTCTGAATTTATTAATTTTAAGGAACTTTCATTGTAAGATAAATTTTCTATTATAAGAGAAATGAAGTAGAATTGAATTCCCGCCTGAGAATTCACTCGTGACCCGAGTCGACTTCGTCTAGTTCTTTTCTATTATAATAAGTTATCTTATAAGATCGCATTGAAAAATGCATAAAATATATTCAAAAATTATAAAAACTTTAATTGTTTTCATTTTATGAATGTTTCTTGAATACTGCTTTTAAATGGTCAATTCATATTTTTTATTATTATTATTATTAATATTACACTAAATGATACATTGTTTTGAACCCAAGTTAAGTAGCTAAAGCACTTCTATTATGGAATTTCAGACAACGACGGTACCGCAACACCCAGACTCGAGCCGATATAGAAAATTCGAAGAAACTAAATGACCCAGCAACAAGTTGCTGTGTTATAAATTGAAATAAAACCTTTTCTTAGTCATAAGTCTGAATAAGTCCAACAAAATTAAAAAAAAAGATATCAAAATCGGTTGAGTAGTTTCGGAGTTCATCGCTATCAACACTGTGACATCATCCCTACTAATATTATAAATGTGAATGTAAGTTTGTTTGTTATGCTTTCACGCAAATACTACTAAACCGATCATCATGAAACTTCGTACATATATTCTTGGAGGTATTAGAAGTAACATAGGGTACTTTTTATTGAAAAAAAAAATTAGCGAGGCCGCAGGTAAAAGCTAGTATTTATATATATCGTATACATACATATAGATACTAGATTGTGACTGTTCAATGGACAAATCACGCAAAAATAACACAAGCCAACAAAATTTGACAAAGTTTCTTTCCCAGACACCTAACTATACTTTCCCAGAGGATTTTGGTGTGTTGAATCCAAATCCGATCGCAGAATTGCCCTATCACGTCAGGTTTATGAGATATTTTAACCTAAAAGAGCAAAAAACGCCGTTTTTGCCCATTTTTGAAGTTATGTAATCTTTTAAGTTATAGTATACCTAAAAAACTATACAGGGCATCTTAAAGTACAAGTCTTGAACTTTCAAATGGCTTTGAGTATGTATACAAATTCTTTTTTTTTTTTGCTGAGATATTTTATTTTGAAGTATTGATTTTCTCAATTTTGCTTCATGCTACCTATACTGTGATCAGTTTTTTTTCACTTTTAGGTTAGAATATCTCAAAAACCTGACGTGATGGAGCAATTCTGAGGCTGGATTTGTTTCAGCACATCAAAGTCCTTCGGAAAAGTATACTCAGGTGTCTGGGAATTTTCTATTGTTGACCTGTGATAATCAATGGATTTGGATAAAATTTGGCAAAGATAAATTACTACCTTGATTAAAATATGATACTTTATATGCTGAATACATTCACACCGTTAAGTCGATGTGTATGCGTGCAATTAATTATAAGTTACGGCCGCAACCGAAGATTTTTTATTAATACATAAAAGCACATACGAGTGGCCCTTGCGCGCTCTTTAATTGGTTCCAAGTTGGATTCGATTTGAATCACCGCAATGATAACAGTCCAATACACAGTTGTACAACACCCAGTATGGAAAATACACGTTATTAAAAAGTATTAGAAGTACGTACGAAGTTTTTACGGTATATGAAGAAATTATTTAGAAAAAAAAATGTCCGTAAAGTCAATTTACATACGATAATTTTACGTGACAACGTCATAGAAAACATTGATGAAAAATTGCATACTTTTATGAAGAGAAAAGAAGGAGTTAATTGGAAAATAATTTCTTTTCGACAAATAAGTTGTTGTAATAAACAATGGAAACCACATAAACTTTTCACTTCATGAAGTGGAAGAGAGATAGATGCGCCACAATTCGAACGCTTAGGCCGATCGTGCCTCTCTGTCGCTTGGTCCGCGATCTCGCTTGCACGCGAAACGTTACACTTTTCGTGCATGCAGGGTTTGAAACTTTAATTAGCAAAAAATCTTTGAGAATAAAGTTAAATATAATTTGATATATAAAAAATACTATAAAAAATCGACTCAACTCCCACTGAAATAGCATTGAAAAACGCAAAAATCATTAAAAAATCATAAAATGAAAACATTTATTTTAACAGACATATTTAACTGAAGTTTTCTTGATCTCTTCTCTTAGAAAGAGCGAAGGTTTCAAGCCCTTCTCAGGATTTTTATATTTGTTATAAATCATTATAATTATAGTTGATTTTGTTATGAAATGTGACTTAATAATCTTATTTTTCATATAAGTAATTAAAAAGACATTAAAAACTATTATAAAACATGGTATTGGATACCATAATCCTAGGAATTTATTCACAATACTTTTAAAAGAAGATACTATCATTAATTTATCCAAAAAAATATATTATACATAATAAATTACTATTAATTTCGTAATAAAATATGGCCAAAAGGTGGTATTTTAACAACTAAGAAATAAAAAGGAAAATTATATGAGAAATGAAAATGCAGCAATTAGAAATTTTAGTGTATGTTATTTCTTATTAATTGCACAAATCATTATCACAATAATTCAAAATTTAATTAAAAAAGATAATTATTATTGCTTTCATAACATATGTACTTACTTTACACCTGATCATAAAAAGATTATTATCATGTAACCGGAAACAACACCGACATTTTGACATTTGGTGTTTTCGCGCTTTAAGCGCCATGATGCTATTGTAATCGACTATATAAGGGGATGGAAACGATTTTTGACTCACTTTTTTGACGGCAGCAGTGGAAAGGAAAATACTCTGTGGGATTTTTATAATACCTTACAAGTTTAAAATAGAGGATTAACTGTGAGCAAAAGTATTATTCAGTTGAATAAAGATAGTGATGTTGTGAACTCTTCTCGCTTATAAAAGATAAGTATTTTGTTAAAATAAGTGCCTCTAGTGTAGTAGCTGTTATTGGTAAAGGATTTTAGTGAAAGTATAACAATAATATTATTTGTTAAAGTATTCTTTTACTGAAATGTGTTAAGTAGTTTTAGTCACAGCTTTTAGTTATTAAAGATAGTTTTATAAACGAAAAGTGAAAAAGTGCTAACTGTAAATTATGATTTATCTTAATAATTGATGAAGTCTATTGGAAGTGTCAATAAATTTGTAATTTGAAAAGTGCATTTATAACTATAATCAATGATTGCAATTATATGATAATAAATGTGGATTACTAAAGAATCTTCCTTGTTATTTGTCCTGGTATCTAACTCATGTTCTTATCATATTGCTAAGGGTACCTAGCCAACCCGTTTTTTATAGGATATATTTTGGAGAGTATGCAGCAGAATTGCACAGACTTGTTCCACCGTCCCTATTTTTTCATTGGACAACAAAACTTATAAAAAGGCGCTACCTATTATATGGTTGATATACCAAAGAGTCGCAATAAGCGTTTTGATTCCAATTTTGTGATCCGTACCGCTAAAGAGTGGAACTCTTTGCCTCAGTCTGTGTTTCCTGTCAGATATAATTTAAGGGTTTTCAAGTCACGAGAGAGTTATCACGTCAAAAGATGGTTTACTGAGTCCTTAGTCACTTAAGGCGCCAACGTACCGTCGCGGCGCGTGCACATAATTTCGTGGCTTTGATCCACTGTGAAATCAATGGTCTTTCCTCGCCGTCGGCCCACCGGCCTCTTTCTAGGGCACTTTTTATTTTATTCCTATCAACCCATTGTTTGTTGCACGCCAAACGCTTTCACGTAGTTTTTTGATACAGTTAAAGTAATATCATTTTGTAATTTTTTTATTAATAAATCCTATTCTGTGTTAACACAGAAATTCCGCCAATGCCGTTATACTATAAAAGAAATCAGGATACAGCTAAACTATCGCTGTTCTAATAAACCGAATTCAAACTGTAATGGTGTTTAATGATTTTTATATATTTTTACAATCTTTTTTTGACTTGCAATGTAAGTTTGTTCGTGTGAAATCTAGCAAATCAATTTTAAAGCAAATAATTTCAACCGATTGAGCTTAAATTTTATTCGAAAAACGTTCGGTTTGGATGACAATGCATAGTTAACATTCTAAATCCAACATGGTGGACTAGTTTTTTTACTTTTAATTTATTTGTGGCTTGCACGATTTGTGCTGTGCCAGTTTAATTTAGCCAGTGTCAAGTAAGTATAATTGCCAGTACTTGAGTAATTTCCTAGGTTTCAGTAAAGAAGTGAGGTTTTACTGAAACCTCCTCGTGACCTTCTTGAGAGAGCGCGAAAAGACACCTTCCACTGTTTTGTTTCACTTGCCAACACTTTTGCATATTTAGAAAAACTCAGTGGTTAATAACCCACCATTATTACACACTAATATCAACCACAACACAAAATCTAACAAGAAAACCAAACCCTGTATAACCCTGTATTCAATTTAGCTAATTAAGGGTTCCTTCAAGCTTCTTGTCAAAAAACCGGGGCATCTTATAAGCGTACATAGGCCACACAACAGTTACAGTTAATATATTCATTACAAATTCGTGTGTGTATGACAAGAATTATAACTGTAGGCTATTATTTCTTGGGAAATAGCTCACAAACAACGTACCGGCTTCACGCTTAATATACGCAACATATGAATAAAACAATTAAGATAGAACAATTCATAATTTTATCAAGTAAAACTTAAAGGCGTTTAAGTCAATTAAAAGTTTTTGAAAGCGGTGATGACCGATTTTATGCGAAGTTTTTGTGTGGGGTGTTGTATTGTATTGTGTCGTTTTAGAACAGGTTTTTGCTAATAATTCCATTAATAGTGATATCAAATTTGTTTACGTGGGCGGATTTAGTATTTTCTATTGTTTACATATCGATAATACGAGTATAGGTATACCACGTAAGATTTTGATAATATTTCATTTATTAAAAATCAATTTTCGATTTGATTACGACAGACAAAAAATTGTAAAAAATGTTATTTTGGTGTATGTACCGTATATATATTCATATGCATGTAGTAAAAAACGGTTATTTCAATATTACAAACAGACACTCCAATTTTATTTATATGTATAGATTTAAATTTTGAATCAATTAACATAATTTAAGTTACTTTAAATGTTTGTGTTCTTTTATTCTCTCTTTTGTTCTTTTTATACTACAAAAAACAGAAAGACATCTTATCCTTATTCATATAGTTCTACTGTACGTGTTTATGTCACTCAATTGTGTATTCGTTTGGGTGGCGCCCTGGATGGTTTAGATTCACAAATCAGCCCGGCAGATGGCGCTGCAGTCGGCACAGCAACGCGTGGGCAGGTCAGCTAGTTAATATATATATTCTGGGTTTGTAGAGACAGATTTTCGTTGCCGGCAAATACGGCAAACCCATTGTTTTACAGGGATAAAAACTACCATTTACTGTTTTTCTGGTCATAATATTCTACCTTTTTATGTTATTCCATTGCTAATGTTATATTACCTTGAACGAAATGGACACACAGACATTTAAAGATACATATTACAAGATACTTTTATCATACATCACCAATTATAAAGATATAATTTTTAATGCCAGAGATGCTCCATGACATTTCATTAAGGAAATTATTAAAGTGAGGTTAGTATGATCGATGTGTAAATAAAAAAAAATGGTTGCCTGTAAAGTCGGTTTTACGGGCGAAGATTTTACGTGACAACGTCTTTTTCTCGGTAGAATATTTATTGATATGAATATAATTAAATTGCACAATAGGAACAAGGAATTGAATGAAAATAAGAATTGCACAAATTTTAACTATAGAAATATATTTTGTTTACTAAAACATTGTACATGTAAACTTAAACTTAACTAATTCCTATTTGAGTGATTTTGTTGAGGATAAAAAAAACTATAAATCATTATGTAACAGGATGTTTAAATATAAATGCCTGTAATATATTTCGAAAATTAATAAATGAATAATTTGGGTTATATAGGAAATATATCTACTACTATTAAATATTTATATTATAAGTGATTTATACATTAATGATTTAAATGGAACAATCTTGGATGGTTATCAAAATTTATCGATATAAACAATTTTTTTGTATTATATATATCATAAAGAGTTTACAATTTCATATATATACTTATAATATTAAAAATCAATAAACTTTTAAATATTGAAAAAACATTCGGCGGGCCTCTCTCTCGTTCGGTGACTCATCGTAACGTTACCGAGCGTTACACTTTTTCATAAGTGACTCCCAGCCGCAACCAATTTATAAGACGTTGTCACGTCAATAAAAACCTGAAGTAGAAAAAAATATGACTAGAAATTAATTCTTTAGATATAAAAATCTCGCTTAAAATGCTTTAAAATCTAAAAGTTTAATAATAACAACATTTCTTACATTCACATCAATTAGCCTAGCCCAAAGTTAGCACTGTAAGGCTTGTGTTAGGGATACTAGGGTAACGGATAGACATACATATCTTAATAAAAAAATCCCTGTTACAGTGTTTGACCGCGATCAACACCCAAACTAATTAACCGATTTTGATGATTTTTCTCATTTTTAGGGTTCCGTACCTTAAAAGGACAAAACGGAACCCTTATAGGATCACTTTGTTGTCCGTCTGTCTGTCAAGACCGTTTTTCTCAGGAACGCGTAGAGGTATCAAACTAAAATTTATATCCAATACTCAGGCCTACTGTCCCTTGGAGCTGTGAAAAAATCAAACTCTTAAGTCAAAGCAATCAAAAGATACAGACGTTTAGGCCGCAAATTTTCGAAACTCGCACGGGAATCAAAACCTACAGGGTACTTCTCGTAGACTTAGAACCTTGAAATTTGGTACAAAGTAACGTCTTATAGTACAGATAAAGGAAAAATTGCAAAAACCGTAAATTTTTGGTTACATCATATAATAAAAAATATTTTTGGAAATTTTAAAGTTAGAGGTATTAAATTGAAATTCATATCAAATATTCAGGTCTATCATACCTTTGAGCTGTAACAAAATCGTTTTTGTTACAGTTTATTGTCTTTTATGACAACGCAATCAAAAGAAATAGCAATTTAACTCGCATATTTTCGAACTCGCAACTCGCGAGGAGGGAATCAAAACCTAAAGGGTACTTCCAGTCGATCAAGAATCTTGAAATTTGGCATGGCATTTAATAGCACATATAAAGGAAAAATTCCGAAAACCTTAAATTTTTTGTTATATCTTCATATTGCAATAAAAATACTATAACTATGACTCGATTGTCGTGATGGGTGAACTTTTACTTATATACCTACAGGTTTGTACGGAACCCTCGGTTCGCGAGTCCGACTCACACTTGGCCGGTTTGCAGGATATGTTCCAACTTAGGACATAGAATAGGTTACATTTTAATTTATTGTTAAAAATTAATGTGGCCGGGTCAGCTAGTTCGATATATAAAAGTATTATTAATACAGATTATAATATTACTTACTTGATATGTAATTAATATATATCACACAGACATCTGCCCCTTCCCGGGTTCAAGTCCCGGACTTGACTAACCCAGGATGGTAGATGTGAATGAGTGAAAAGCAGGATCGCTACCGTTACACCCGACAGTATAATAATAATAAATAATTCCTACATTCACACCAATTAACCTAGCCCAAAGTAAGCACTGTAAGGCTTGTGTTATGGATACTAGAGTAACGGATAGACATACATATATGATACATAGATATGTGATATTCATAGAAATATATATAGACAACCATGACTCAGGTACAAATGCGCGTATTCATCATACAAACATCTGCCCCTACCGGGATTTGAACCCAGGACCGTTGGTGCGAAAGGCAGGATCGCTACCGTTGCACCAAACAGTCGTCAAATGTATGTTCACAGTATGAACTTAAAGTGTGTATTTCTACTTTATTTAAATGCACAATAGATGTAAGATTTGAACATACCACCATTAAATCAACGTCTTTAATATTTAATTAGTTTCAATATTAAACAATGCTATTTGTAACTTTTTGCAATACAAAAAAAACATGAGTGGGAGTTGAACGTGCGCCCATTGTTGAACCGGGTCAATCACCACAATTGGGATGCAAAGCTTTTTTACTGTCCCATATGTCATTATCAGCATATGATTGTACTAAGTGTAGGTACTTAATAAAATTATTTTTCGTTAGTTTTTTTTTTATTTATTTTTTATTTATTTAGGACAACCAACAAAACTTACATTAACTGTTACAAAATTAAACTTATTCATAATATATTATATCTAAGTGCAGTTTTAATTACAGGCTGGCACGGCATGCAAACGTGGACACAAACGGTTTTATATTAATGACATATACGGAAGGAAATCCAGTTATTACAAATTTAACTTAGTAGGCAACACAGAAATTAATAAAATTTCAAAAGGAGGTCAATAGATCCCCAATATAGTACTTAAATACCTATCTTAAATACATATCTAGATAAATACTAGAAATAACCGACTCGTCTCACAAGTTAATTTTCGGGCGGGAATCGAACCCGCAACCTTAGTCCGGTGCAATGCTCTTCACAGTTTAGCTACGGCTATTAAATTACTTTTAAAAGAAAATACTAGGAAAGTAATTTATCATACAAGATAGCATTGAAAAATCCAAAATACTAATAAAAAATAGAACTAAGTAAATGGCTGTTTCATCTTAATCGATTGTCCAAACATTTGTAGAAAGGTTTCTTTCTAATACGAGAGGATGTTCCTCACATTGATGAGACAACGCTTTCCTACAGCGTAAAAAGTAGAATGGTATAGTTCCCGGCATTTAAGTTGAACATGATTTTGAAATCACGTGACATGCGCAGTAGTGAATAATGTACCTAAACTTGCTACTGCGCATGTCACGTGATTTCAAAATCGTGTTCAACTTAAATGCCGGGGATTATACTTGAAAATTTCGAAGGGTGTTCACAAGGCTCGTTAACTTAAGTGGTTTCGGGTTCAATTCCCGCCTGAAAATTCATTTGTGAGCTAAGTTGATTTTTTCTAGTATTTCTCTATTAAAAGTAATTTATCATATAAGCTAGCATTGAAAAACGCAAAAGTATATATAAATCATAAAAATACATCAAACTATTAATATTCAATTAGATTTGTTAATTAAATCTCGCCCGGGATATGAACTCCAAATACACACAGGTGGCGGCGACTAGATGATCAATTTAATTAATAAGCGCTTATGGAGTATGGAGGGCCTAGTTGAGGCGACCCTAATCTGTAACATATCGAGTGGGTAATAAATATCACGCGCCCACCGGGACTCTGCTCCTAGGGTTGCCAAAAATATCTTTAGTATAAATATTTATTTATTTATTCGTTGTGACAAAATAGCCATATTTTAAAGTAAAACTACGCACGCTTGACTTGGGGAATAAGCTGGTGAATGCGTGACGAGAGCGTTACGAAAAGTGTGATAGAGCGAGGCAAACGGAAGTTAAGTGAGAAAGTTAGATACGGTTTGTATAATACTGTAGGGGCAAGAGAGAGAGGTTTTGCATTTTCTTTCTCTCTTTCTCTCATAGCCAGTTACTTTTCGTATATATAATATATGTATATCTATTTATATATAGATGGAGTTAAAGAAGTTTTACTTCAGTCGTGTGGTCTAAAACACACCGGTTTTTTTATTTTTAACTTTTTTTTGGGGCTTTTAACACATTAAGGTTATGTATTTTTATTCTGTTTTTTTCTATAAGATATGAAGGTCTAGGATGCGTAGTTATTTTTTTACAGGCGTATTTTATATTTTACTAGCTGACCCGGCCACGCGTTGCTATGGCTTATTATAATTTGCATTATTTTTTTCATTATAAATAAAAATGATATCTATCCTATGTCCTAAGTCAGAACAAATTAAGCAAAGTGAAAAAAAAAACATCAAAATCGGTTGAGTAGTTTCAGAGTTCATCGCGGTCAAAGACTGTGATAGGGATTTTTTATAAATATATATAGAATAGATATTCAGGTTATATCAGCCTATCTTCTTCCTTCTTCTTTCTCCATCTAAACTATTTAAAACAAAAATTTAAAGTAGTCTGGCTTTATCGTTTTTGGGAGTTAGAATGCAATGGACCATTCTTACAAACTGTGTTTAATTCTGCTAACGAAAATCATCTGATGCTCTCGTTCTGGGCACACTCTACCAGCAAATGGTGGACGCCTTCCATTGTAATTGTATCTTGTCATATGGGTATTCGATAGAGGTATTTTAGGTGCTCATCTTTCTTGACATTTTTACTTCCTCCGTGGTCGAGTGACTTGCATACTGGTTTTCATGGTAACGTGACTTTAAGGTCCCGGGTTGGTTCCCCGGCCGTGTAAATGTAGAATGCAAACTTATTTATATTGGTTTGGAACTGGATGTTACGGTACCGTTGCTGTTTCTAAATATCATATCATTTTTTACTGGAGGGAGACTCTGCACCAGGGTCGTCTGCTCAAGTACCTCCGTCTTACCTATTTGTGCCGCAAAGCAGCAGTGCTTGCATTGCTGTGTTCCGGTTTGAAGGGTAAGATATGGCAGTGAAATTACTGGGTACAGTAACTTTACATCTTGTGTCACAAGTTGGCAACGCACACTGTGGTTCTTGTGGGGGTTGCAGTTTTGCTGCGAATCTCACAAGAGCCACATGTATTATAGGTGACTGTTACCACTTACCATCAGGTGGGCAGTTTGCTTGTGTGCCAACATTCTGCAATAAAAAAATAAAAAATAAACCATAAGTAGCCTTAGCTACTTATCTTGGATTCTGAACTATATATGTGATGTTGGCTATTAAAATTACTAAACTCCATCACTAATTACTAAATTCCACAATAATTAAATTTCTGCTTAAATACTTTTGAAGAAGTGTCAACCCTGCAATGTTCAGAAGGCTGTGGGAACTTCAAATCCTGTTACAAGTCGGGCGACTGATTTAAGCCAGATTTAATCGTAACTTAACTCCCACTGGTAGGTTTTAATTAATTTGGTTTACCACACTGGCTTTCATAAGGACTTCACACAAAAAGGTAATAATTTTGACTTAAAAAATGATTCATGGTTTTATAATTTTTATATTAATTCTTATTCTAATATTACGCTGGTGGCCAGTGTTGTCTTATCAATAAGAGGAACATCCCGCCTTAGATTTCACTTGTGGGACGAGTCGATTTTTTCTAGTATTCTTCTATTAAAATAATTTAAATCATTCATTGCTTTAAACTCCGTTTTAGTTCTTTGTGATAATGGCTAATGGAACTGTGCCGAAATATCGGAGTCCGAAATATTGGAGTAAAATAAAATATTGTGACAAATTAACGGTGTTTGGATTATTTTCTATACTTGTGCTATGTGTGCGAGTGTCAAAATTTGCGGCGTCAATAGTTGGATTTAGACGCTTAGTTTTTTCACACCACCAAGAGACTGTAGATTATATCTAACACTTAAGTGTTAGATATAAATTTCAACTTTATATCCTCACGCGTTCCTGATAAAAAGTCTTGACAGACGGACAACAGAGCGATCATATAAGGTTTCCCTTTTCGGTAAGTAGTACAAAACATTTTTAATTAATATCAAACAATGATTATTTCCACTTACTAAAGAATTTGAATCTAGAGTTTGCCGGAAAAAGTGCATTTCCCAAAAAACTGTTATTTGTCAGAATCATATGGGTTTGCCAAACACATGTAGGTTCAAGGATTTTAGCGGTATCCAAATAGAGTGTTCTGAACACTGTTTTTCATTTCTGTTTTAAAATTAAACAGAAAGAAACTGTAACACTTTGAATCTGTTTTAGAAAAAATCGGTTCATAAGTGTTTATATCTGTTACAGTCAATAAGGTTCACATTGGCATAACTATGCGACAGCTCACTAATGATTTGGGTACTTTGAAATGCCTATGTTGGTGTACTGTGTATACACATAGATAGTTAAACGTAAAACAGTTTCTAACAGATTGGTAACAGAAAACAGGTATATCTGTTACACTTTTATGAGTGTTCGATGAAAAACAGGTTCAAAACACCCAAATAAGTGATACAGGAATAATTCTGTAACAGATTCAATGTGTAACCCTTATGAAAGTGTATCCTTATAAAATCACTGTGTACGTTTGCCAAAACACGTAGGTTTGCTCGAAAAACGTAAGTTTGCTGGAGAGATGTGATTTTGCCGGAAATACGAAAACCTTAGAAGAATTTATTCAACATATTTCTCCTATCTTCAGAGCATTCACATTTTATATATCTTATATATAAAATTCTCGTGTCAGTTTTCGTTCCTATACTCTTCCGAAACGGCTTGACCGATTCTCATGAAATTTTGTGAGCGTATTGAGTAGGTCTGAGAATCAGCCAACATCTAATTTTCATCCCCCTAAATGTTAGGGGTAGTCCACCCCTAAATTTTTTTTTATTTTTTAGACAAAATTTTTAGTTTCTACTTTTTTATGATACAACATACAAAAAAACATACAACCCTAAATTTTCACCCCTCTACTATCAACCCCTATTTTTATTAATTAATTAAAAACTTTTCCTAGAAAAAATATACACGGCAAAACAACGTTTGCCGGGTTAGCTAGTTTAACTATATTAACATCCTTATCCTTTTGGTTTTATATTTCGTTCTAACTTACCTGTATAATAGCTAAGATATCTAATATAGAGTCTGCAATACCGCAAGAATCTACAGTCATTTGATCAAAGAACTGATTGAAATGTCGCATCATTTCTTATAATCTTTAGCTGGAAAAATATCTCCTTTGTATGATAGTCACGTAATATAACACCATTAAGTGTTTTCACCATAAAATTCACTTTAAACACTTCCGAGAAAATTCACTTCTAGAAAAGTTAGATAGGCTAACGATTAAGGATGGCTTTTTGCAAATCCCACGCTGTTACCAGCACCTTCTGAATAATGGTCATTGGACATATATACTTGATTGGAAATACTGGTTTTGAACGCTGTTTTCTCGTAAGTTCGTTTCTTAAATTGCTTGTCATACTTTTGAATGCTTACTATGAGATATATGATAAATCGTAATAGAACAAGAGGTAGTCCTGTAGTTTCTGAATATTTCAATAGGAAAGTAATTTTGCCTTTGAGGTAAAGGAAAATAAGGGGTAATGCTTCATTAAGCATTACGCATTAATCATTACCTGCGAATTATAAGAAGCTTTTTATCTTAAAATCAAAACAATATATGTATATGGAATTTTAATATTTTCTATATCTTAAATGAATTAATAATATTTGGTTGGAATAATCAAATGTTGTTTATTTTCAGAATAGTGCACAGTATTAGGGATCTTAAACCTGAGGAACTATTATTCCTTAGTTAACTTAGTCTTTTTTTATTTATTTGAGGACAACTAACAAGATTATTTCACTTTTCATAAGAAAGTTAAACTTAATTAAACAAAAGTACACCGGTGGCTTTGCATACTAAATTTTTTAGTAGGCGGACGCAAGTCTAAGAATCAAATATAAATTAGTTAAACATATAGCTCAGCCGTATAGCTCTCTATAATTTATTATTATTATTTTGATTTATTTATCACTAGTATGGCGTCCATTAAACAAAAATCATGAGTCTAGATAACGCTACTTTTGATAAACGATTTGTTGAACTTGCCAATTAAACTTGTATTTTTACTTCATCTTTCTTAATTGTTAAGGATTATCAGTATTTCTCATATTATGTATGACTTACTTGGAGAGTTTGTAACTCTCTATAATACAAGTTTATGTATGGCATTAAATCACACGTAAGCTTCCCAAATTATAAATAAATGAATAAATAAATTGGACTCATAAAGCCTCCAATGAAGAAGTTTTGACGAAGTTTGGTCGACCAAAACATCTAGACGTACAGCAGGCTACCACCTTTTCTTGGTTGCTATTTCTTCCCGTCACACCAAGCGCTTCTCAACATCTTTCATAATGCGCACAGCAATGGAGTGGGACTCCCTCCCTGCTTCTGTATTTCCGGGTACTTATAAAGCCAGGGTGAAAAGGCACCTTCTGGGTTAGCTCGTTCCATCGTGGGTCCTGGGCAGGATTGGAATAAAGAGCGAAACTGTTAAATAATTCACGAATAGTTGCATACCTTGGTCACGTCTTTAGACACGAGAGATAAGATCTGCTGCAATTAATAATGATGGAAACAATCGCGGGAAAACGTGGAGTTGGCCGCCGTAAAAAAATCTTGGTTGCGTTGGGGAATGGAGTCACGAGCGCAGCAAAACTGATCCACCTCGCACCAGAAAAAGATATAGTGACCCTCGGATTAGAATAATATTAAGAGAAAAGGCGACTGATGATACCGGAAGTAATCACCATACAACTCCCGTTTTTCCGAATGTGGGGAGGGGAGGTGGAGTATGTTTCGGAGGGTGTTCAACAGAATTGCACAGCCTTGTTCCGCCGTCCCCATTTTTCATCGGAAAACCAGACTAACAATAGGCGCCACCGTTATACGATTGATATAACAAAGAGCCGCCCTAAGCGTTTTGGTTCCAATTTTGTAATCTGTACCGCCAAAGTACTCTTTGCCTGAGTCTGTGTTTCCTGACAAATACAATTTAGGGGTTTTCAAGTCACAAGTGAAGAGGTGTCTTCTAGGCAAGCGCGTCACATCCTAGATCGCATCGACGCTTACCATCAGGCGAGATAGCGGTCAAGCGCTTTCCTATGCATGATAAAAAAAACAATGATGATGGAAGGATAAGAAGCAGAAGAATAAAGAGGTGATTATAAACTTTTTGGCAGTTCAGATGTTTATCAATTGCTTAAATTCCTTTAATTTTTACACCACATTTTTATCGGCGTCTACATCATAACCGTTTTGACAGTACCAACGTGCAACACAGTGGCACAGACCGACGGCTTGTTATCTGAGATGACAATCGTTAAGAGTCGGCCCACCGGGGGGCGGATACTGTAATGCGATACCATACGCTACTGCATTCGAAAATTTCATAATTTTATGTGACATAATGCATAAGCATCTTTTCCCGAAGACACAACGGATTGTGGAAGTTTTTAACCTTATTAAATTGTGAGTCGAGCTTTTACGTATGATATTTGAAAGTTATATGTTAGTAAATGAGAACGCAAACTTTTATATTATTCTGTGGTATGCCTTACTGGGTGCCTAACTTTGAGCGTTTTTCATTTCGAAAAAAAGTCGACACTGTGCACTGTGTCAACTTAGTTGACATTAGATTTTTGCTATATTATGGTCGACACAGTGCAATACAGTGTCGCCTTTTTTTTTCTAAATGGAAAACGTTTTTTGTTATGTTGGTAACACCTTCCATTTTTGTTCTCACAGAGGAGAACAAAAATGGAAGGTGTTGACTATTGAGTGCCAAGTGAGTTGACTATTAAAATACTTTAATACAATTTTTCCGAGTCTTTTAGATACTTTCAACGTTTTCAACCTCCAATATCAACAATACATCTCCGCTTTAGATAGTTATATTTATTTTTGAATTCACACCAATTTTGTTGGCGAAATAAGAGAAAATGAATCGTTGAATTGTGTTTCAAGCTGGAATAGATACTGCACCTTCCGCTTATAGAGGTGGATATTATTTGTCGCATTATAAAATGAGGAATTAAAAAATATTGGTTGTTTTTCATAATTTTCTGGTGAAGATATTAGTGATAAAACTTAGAACATAACTAAGTGAATTTAAAATACACGTTTCAAATCAAAATTCATATTTTGTATGTGAACATATTTATGTACAAGTAGGTTAAATAATACCAGACGAGAGACGTGCCAGTTATCAAGGAAACTTGACATAGGTATAAATTCATAATTTACTCAGAAAACAATTTAAAACTAATTATTAAAAAAAAGAATTAAATAACTGAGAGGTACTCGTACAACGTAGGTAGGTTATTGGACTTGAAAAAAAGTAATGTTCTGTTCTACAAAAGTTAAATAATTAATAATATTCAAACACATTTGTATCATTTAAATAAAACTAATTATTTACGGTTTCTTTGCGCATAACTGATATTTAATCTTGACGTCTCGACTCTTTTACAGGAGCCGTGATCACAAGATCACTGAAGTAAAGGTTGTTTTTTATTAAATTTTTTACATTAACAATGCAATATTTCTATAAGATACAAAATACGTGTGTAAAATACAACTACTCCTCTGAGCCCTCAGGTGGGATTCGACCCACGACCTTTCGCAATCCGGGCGAGTGCTCTGACCGCTGAGCTACCGAGACGCTGGCAAACGTGTCGAATTTTACAAACGTATTTAAACTTCTACTATGAGCTAGTATCGCTCCACCAATGTTGAACGCTAACTACCTTCAACATCGAAAGTAATATTTTTACAAATATTAAACAATCGATTAAGATGGAACCAGCTATTATTATGTTTTTAATTTAATTTTCTGCATTCACAATGCAATATTTCTATAAGATTGCGGGAGGTCGTGGGTTCGAATCCCACCTGAGGGCTCGGAGGCGTAGTTATTTTTTACACACGTATTTCATATCTTATAAAGTAAAGGTTGTCATATATTTTCTACTATCTTCACAATATTTTAATCGGGCACGTTCCTAACTGTTAAATCAAAATAGTTTTATTTTGCATTTTATTTAGTTATTGAAATTTAAAAAATGAAATTATTTAGAGCGGAAGTGTAGGAACTAAACATTTCTATCAATTAATTTACCCATCTATGCTTACACAATATTTAGAAAAGATTTATTAATTTGACACCATTTAAATTGACTGTCAACTGGCCAATGGTTAACACGAACAGACTGAGAAGATTAAATCTGAAATGTTGATTCGAACTGACGTCCGTGGCCACCGCGCCAACGATTAGTCATTTGATACGATGGTTTCATAAAGCTTCTCCTTGCTACCATGATACTTCGTCAGCGTTATCTGATACTAAAAAAATAATATTTAGGGTCTTATTGGTTCGGTGTCGAGTCACTGTTATAAGATATTTTAGGTGAATAAGGTAAACGAGTCTTGGTGGCTGTGGTTTTCTATGTTTATATTCGATGATCGAACTAATGAATCGAGTTAGTGAGCCCTTTTTTCTTAGTTTTTTGAATGTCTAATTTTTTATAAAAAAAACTATAAGTGTGAGCCGTACTCGCTGATCGAGGGTTCCGTACATATATGTGCCTTCGATAATCGAACTTATGAATCGAATTAGTGAGTCTTTTTTCATTTGTTCGAACGTCGATCTCGTTGATTTATTTAAGAAAACCCGGACAAGTGCGAGTCGGAATCGACTAAAGGTTATGTACATATTTGTACATACATTAAGGCTGATGAGAGTTGAAGAAGCGAGAAATGTAGGTACAACTTGTGGTAAGTGGAAATCTATGATCTCTATGCTACCCGTGTGGAAAAAACGAGTGATTTTCTCGCAGTTTTTCTAAGTTTTCCGAAATTGTGTTTCCAAAACTTATTATTACTCATATTATTGTTTTTTATAAATGAAATTATGGTTCTACTGACAGTTCATACCTAATGATAACGTACTTTAAAGACTTTATGTTTTAATGATTTAATTACAAATGTATAGTTTTAAGATTCTTACGGTATGAGTTGTCAAATTTCATAGTTCTAGGTCAACGGAAAATACCCTATAACTAGTAATTGAGAGTGTTGAAATATACGTTTTTGCGGTGTAGACGGCCTTATCTTTTTTTACCTTAACTTAGAAGTTTGTTATTTCACAGCTTTAAGAGACTGTAGACCTTAGTATATGGTTTATAATTTCAACTCGATACCTCCACGCGGCCCGAGATAAAGGGTCTTGACACACAGACACACGGACGGACAACAAAGTGGTCCTATAACGGTTCCGTTTTCCCTTCTGAGGTACGGAACCCTAATTAAAATAAGCAGCAAACATCATATCGAAGAAAACAAAAAAGAACTTATGATTAAAATTATTCAACAAGATGGCGATAAATGGGAATTTAATATAATTATAAACTACACTAAAATGTTTTACAGGTTTTATAATAACAGTAGCACATTTTAGTCAGCGGCAGTACGTCTAAAATTAAAGTGCTCTCCTTGCGTCTGTATTTGCGAGTAATATAATATAATATATATAATCCTTCTGTTTTCAAAGCCAGGGTGAATTAGCAACTTCTTGGTTAGCTCGTTTCACCGCAGATTCTGTCTTGGCCCCCAGGCTTGATTGGAATTAAGAGCGAACCGATTAAAAAAAGTGGTCGAAGGATTCTGCAATTAGAAGGACATCAATATTACTCAATGCTTAATTACAGAGACAAAAATTAGAGTTCATCAATCTCATCAAAAATATAGGATTAATCTTTAAAATACTTCAAGTTTTTTGTAAATTTGTTTATAGAAAAATACAAACTTCCATACTTTATCGTATTATCTTCGACCATATGCGGAAATATCTGTATTCCTGATAAGGAAAGTCGATCCATAACTAATCTGGGCGTGTAAATTATTTGACTTTCACTCTTATAACGGCAAAGTGCTAAAAGTGATCTCACTTTTTTAAACACTCGAATGTTTATTTTAACATACCTATTATTCGAAAGTTTTACTATATTAAAACATCTGTGATGCATGAAACGATTTACAAATTAAAAAAAATGGTTGCCTGTAATGTCAGTTAACGGACGATAATTTTACGTGATAGCGTCATAAGAAAACGTTGATGAAAAATTGCATTATTTATGAATGGAATTATTATCACTGAATTATCATTATTTTGTATAATCAAAGAAGGAGTTAATTGAAAATTATTTTTTTTCTATAAATTAACATTAAGTTGTTATAATAAACAATGGAAACCACATTAAGTTTTCACTTCATGAAGTGGAAGAGAGATAGATGCGCCACAAGTCGAATGCTTAGGCCGATCGTGCCTCTCTATCGCTTGTACCGCGCTCTCGCTTGCACGCTCGGCTTAAGCGGAACGTTACACTTTTTCGTGCATGTAGATAGTGTTCATCGATTTATAAGACGTTATCACGTCAAAAGATACATTTTTATTTCTACATATTTTAATTTGAGTTATAATTGAAACTAAGTCACTGTGTATCTGATGAGAGTTAATGAAGCAAGAGATGTGTGCCAAGATCATAGAAAGTGGAAATCTGTGATCTCTTTGTATTGACGACCGTTTGGTGCAACAGTAGCAATCCTGCCTTTCGCAACGACGGTCCTGGGTTAGATTCCCGGAAAGGGCACATGTTTGTGTAATGCATTTGTGTTTGTAACTGAACCATGGGTATTTTATATATAAATTTCGAGAAATATAACATATCTATGTATCATGTAATTGTGTATGTCCATCGGTTACTCTAATATCCATAACACAAGCCTCACAGTGCTTAGTTAGGGCTAGGCTAGTTGGTGGAATTTGTAAATTCGATTCAAAATAAATATTTAAAATATGATCAAAATATTAAAAAAAATGGCAATTCTATTAACAAATAGCAGAGCTATCAAACATAATTTATACAAGCTTGATTTAGCCACGGTAAATGGTATCTTATTGTTATTAAAATAAGAGTGGTAAAAGGTAATTTATGCGTGATGCACGTACGCATTAAATACCGATACAGTAAATGATGACCTATTAAAAGGCAGGCCTAGCCGTCTGTGTAGGGGACGAATGATTGCGAGACTTACAACAGAACACTCCGTAATTTGTTTGTAATTATAATCCATGGAATGCTAGGGTTCAACCATTCAGCTATTACAGTAAAAAGATTTTTGTAAAATACTAACTGACCCGGTAACGCGTTGCAATGATTACGTTATTGCTATGGTAACGCATATACAATGGAAAAGGAGCGGATATACAAACACACAAACAACAAATTTGTGTTCTTAGATTATAGATTGCATTCGTCAGAAAAAAATACCCGCCAAGTAAGTGTCGGACTCGCGCACCGAGGGTTCCGTACAAATCTGTAGGCAAGTGAAAGTCAATTATTAAAAATATTTTTATTGTATGATGTAACTTAACATTTACGATTTTCGCATTTTTTTCTTTATCTGTGCTATAAGACGTTGCTTCGTACCAAATTTCAAGATTCTGTGTTCACGGGAAGTACCCTGTAGGTTTTGATTTCCTTGGGAGTGTCGAAAATTTGCAGAAATTTGCGGCATAAACGGCTGTATCTTTTGATTGTATTGGCTTAGAAGTTTGATTTTATCTCAGCTCCAAGGGACAGTAAATCTAAGTATAAAGATATAAATTCCAGCTAGATAACTCAACGCGTTCCTGAGGAAAAGGGTCTTGACAGACAGACAGACGAACGGACGGACGGACAACAAAGTGATCCTATAAGGTTTCCGTTTTTTTCCTTTCGAGGTACGGAATTCTAAAAATAGTACATAGAGACACGAACTTTTTTGCAATCCATTGATTCACCGTGCGGGTTCCGGGTCCATCGTGTGGCAGAGAGAAACTCCGAGTAGATTCCGGGACACGGGTGTAGGTTTAAAGGCCCCTTTTCTGACGTTCATCAACACTCACCTTCGCTACTCGTGTTTCTCTCTCTGCCCACCCAAATCTGGTATTACCCTGCTAAAACAGCTTTAGATGCTCGTATAGTATAGAACTTACTGCAGTTCTGGACAAGTATACCTCTCGTTCCTACTTCTACGCATATAGATTAACTGCATAACCGTTTTTTGTTAATTCATTTATGAGATCATAATATTTGTTTTGTTTCTTTATCTTTAGGTATTTTAGTTTCTCACGGCACGATCAGCTGAACAAGTACTACCCGTTTTGTAGCTCTAGAAAAAAGTAATATTTCCGGCCTATATGACGAAACACGCATATCCTTTGGGATTTTATAGTGTTTTTCATGCGTGTCCATTGAAATAGTCCAGTCAGGTGCTATACCCAGGATTGAGTAAGGCTTATTCTTGTAGTAGAGCCTTCTTTAATAATGTTAATTAAATCATGACTTCCTTACTGACTTATTGAATTGAATATAGTGGGACATAGGTACTCTTGGTAACTAAAATTTCTTTAATTTAACAGGTATTCATATATTTTTTTATATTCACATGTTCAGTATAAATCTGAGCTTATGACTTAATTGGCCATATCATGATAAATAGCATGCAAATATTTTTATACAAAAAGTTGTATAATTATTAATAATTATTACTATAAATTTACCAAAATTGATGACAATAAAATGCAAAAATATAAATGTAGACTATACGACCCACATTGACGATTGTTTGGTGTAACAGTAGCGATCCTGCCTTTCGCACCGATGGTCCTAGATTCGAGTCCCGGGAGGGACAGATTGTGTGATGAATACGAGCATTTGTACCCGATTTGTGTTTATATATATTTCTATTAAATCTGTTACGCTAGTGTCCATAACACAAACTTTACAGAGCTTACTTTAAGCAAGGCGAATCTGTGTAAATATAAGAAATATTATTATTATATCAAAGTTAGCAAATTAATGCTTATGTTCTAGGGCAATTTGAATAACATTGTCCATATAAATGCTGTGAGGCTGTAAAACCATATGTTTTGCAAATAGGTTTTGGTTACACCAACAAAACTTTTTCGACATTACAAGTGAGTTTTGTTGTGTCAATGAGTCTGTCAGTCAGTTTTTAATACTAGTTACATATTTTACAATAATCGATTCTGTATAACATACACTAGTAAATTAAATCAAAAAAACAAGTAGAGTTTATACAATGTAAACTAAATAAAGGATATAATATATTAATAACTTTAAATCCAACCAGAAATGAGAAACAATGGCTTATCATCCACAGACAAATTTACTGCTACCAGAATTCGAGTCCGGACCTTTGCTAAGATTACTACCATTTTACCTGCCTATTCTCAAAATTATATTGTATAGAATTATCTTATAAAGTCACCAATAAAAGCTGTCATAGACGGTGGCAAAATCTTATTAAGAATTAAAAAGATTATATAAAAGTGGCAACCCTACGAAATTATAGATATAAATTGGTCGTACCATGCAAATTGCAGGGACCGACAGATCGGCTGCAGCAGATGCTTGTAATTGATGCGTAGTTTGTTTAATCTATAGCTGGTCAATGCTTTGAGCAATTGTTTTCAATGTGTTTATGTTTATATCAAAAAGGAAGAGGTACAAGTATTAGGTGATAAATTGCCTGCATGTCGGTTTTTAAACACAATATACTTTGGAGAGTTTGCTCAGGAGCTGCAGTCAAGCGATATTTCACTCCAGGAAAGCTTTTAACACTCTATAAAGCTCAAGTCCGATTTTGCATGGAATATTGCAACCACCTTTTGGGATGGCTCAGCAAAATACCAACATGCTGCACTGGACACGATTCAGCGCAGAGCTGAGAGGCTCATCGGGGACAGCAAATTGGTGAAGAGCAAGCTTCACACTTTAGCTCATCGCCGCAAAGTTGCCTATCTAGCGGTCCCCTACAGACGGTACTATGAAGAGTGTGCTCAAGAGCTGCATTTGCTCATACTGCCATTTTCTTTTTTCCATCGGACATCCAGACGCACTGCAGGCTACCACCCTTACTTGGTTGATATTCCTACCTGTCGCACCAAACACTTTTCAACATCCTTTATAATGCGTACAGCAAAGGAGTGGAACTCCCTCCCTGCGTCTCTATTTCCGACCTTATGACCCGTCTATTTTCAAAGTCAGAGTGAATAGGCACCTTCTGGGTTAGCTCGTTCCATCGTGGATTCTGTCATGGCCCCCGGGCTTGATTGGGATCAAGAGCAAACCAATCCTAAATAAAAAAAAAAAATAATGTTCTGCAGTAGTTTTACGTTCGCCATTGGTCCTTTTTGGCAAATTCGCGGTCATCAAGCGTCACGCAGCACATCACAGCATGCATATTTACTGACTCTGACAGACGAATATCTCTTTTGTTTTTTTTTTAATTTTATTATCCTGCACCGACCCTGCTAGCAATATTGGGTATTTGTTTTATGCAGGCTTGTGCTTTTATGTTCACCTTCTTTTTATAGTGCGTTATGTAAGACTTCTGTGTGTTATTCGTTGTTTTAATTTATCTTAAACTACGTATATTGTATGTATTTCAATATTTCATCATCCGTGCACCAAACTGGCCCCGTCAGAATAGCAGCGTTGCTGCGACTCGCATTCATGTCGTAACAACACAAGCTGAAGCGGGGACCTGATTGAACTGTTGTGCTTTTGTACTGTATTTTTGTTTCTTAAATTTATTTAATGTTTTGTGTTGGTCAATAAATGTTTCTTTCTCTCTATCTCTCTCTCTCATGTGCTCATACCGCTGTCACCATTTTTCCATCGGACATCCAGACGCACTGCGGGTTACCACCCTTTCTTGGTTACTATTCCTAACTGTCGCACCAAGCGCTACTCAACATATTTTATAATGCGCACAGTAAAGGAGTGAAACTCCTTCCCTGCGCTTGTACTTCCGAATACTTATAACTCGACCGTCTTTAAAGCCAGGGTGAATATGTACTTTTTGTGAGAGCTCGTTCCATCGTGGATCCTGTCTTGGCCCCGGGCTTGATTGGGATCAAGAACTCATTCAAAATAAAAAAAAAGTGCGAGTCGAACTCGCGCACCGAGGCGAGGGTTCCGTACAAACCTGTAGGCATATAAGTCAAAGTCAATTTTATATGATGTATCAACAATTTACGGTTTTCGCAATGTTTCCTTGATCTGTGCTACAAGATGTTGCTTCGTACCAAATTTCAAGATTCTGAGTTTACGAGAAGTACCCTACAGGTTTTGATTCCCTTGCGGGTTTCAAATAGCGATGTGCCGAGTACGGCTTGACTCGAGTCAGACTCGATTCCTGCTTTGGACTCGCCTATTCGAATACCAATTTATTTTGATTCGAGTACGCCGGACTCGATTCCGGTACTCGAGTCAGGAAGAATCGATCTTGTACTCGCTGTTTCGAAACTATTGTGCGAGTCCAATTGACTCGAGTCTAGTATTCGAGTTAGCTTGACTCGTTCTCACTTGATTTCTGTTTACTTAATAAAGTGACACCTGAAATAAATGTACATACTAACTACTTAATAGAACAAATACCTGAAGTTCTTAAATACCTATCTTCTAAAATGATCTCTTTTTGTTAATAAAACAAATAGAACTTGATCTCTTTAACAGAATTTTTCTGGTTCCTAGATATCTCCTTAGTATTCTGTTTATTTGTTATGTTTTATGTTTAAAAATATTTTTCATTAAAATATTCGTAGTGTTATTATGCTAAACCTAGCTGCTGTTTGAAGTTTACTCCTTTCCAATTTTTCCTTTTTTACTTAAATCGGTAACAGACTCGAGTTCTGGACTCGAATTTCCAGACTAAGGTTCTAGACTCGAGTCCAGGACTCGAGTCAACATTCGAATACCAAACATAGAACTCGAGTACTGGACTCGAATCGCGGAATCGAGTCATGATTCGAATACCGTACAAACTGACTCGAGTCGACTCGATCCCAAAAAACAACGACTCGGCACATCACTAGTTTCAAAAATTTGTGGCATAAACGGCTGTATCTTTTGATTGCGTTGGCTTAAAAATTTGATTTTTTCACAGCTACAAGGGACAGTAGACACGGGATCCTGAGAAAAAGGGTCCTGACAGACAGACGGACTGTTGTCGTATCCTAGAGTGATCCTATAAGGGTTCCGTTTTTTCTTTACGAGGCGAGGTACGGAATCCTAAAAACAGATAATTCGTTAGATAGATAATGTATTTATTTGATACTACAGACACACATACATAAAGAAAACTTATCACAATTTACAATTATTACTACCTAAAAGAATACACATGTATGTGTGATGCAGCAGCACAAAAAGCTTGCATTTTAGAGGTATTTTTCAGCTTTTACCGACTTGCTTATGCAGATTAAAGTTTAATATTTTAGATCGAATTTACGAAGATATTAACTTGATATTTGCACGATAACTGCAGAGTTGTTTAGCTAATTTTCATCTCTGAATCATATAGCAGTTACGCGCTAATAATATTGTATAAACAAGGGTAATACTAAAATCCTCTTTGATATCACATATAATGTTAATATATTCTTAACTTCGTCAAGTAATCACAGCATGCGGTCGTGTAATATATATATACTATTGCATTTTTAATTACCGCGGTTACATCGGAGCGTCCTAACTACTTCATTCGCGTATCTGCAATGCGTTTTGGAATTGTCGTAAATTGTAGTATAATATACAAGTGTATTCACGACCCGATTCACGAACTCCGTGGTCGAGTGACTCGCTTGCGGGTTTAGTTCAATGGCCCCTTGTTCGATTCCCGGCTGGGTCAATGTTGAAAACTAACTTTATTGGCTCGGATCTGGACGTTGTGATGCTGTGATTGTCTCCGATTTCCATAACACAAGTGTTTTAACTACTTATTTTGGAATCAGGTCCAATGTATGTGATGTTGTATTATATTTATTTATTTATTATTTTTTCTTTTATCGTAAATAGGTTAGTGTTTGACTGCCATCTCGTCTGATAGTAAGCGATGATGCGATCTAAGAGGTGACAAGCTTGCCTAGAAGATACGTATCCACTCGCCACTTGAAAACCCCTAAATTGTATCTGTCAGGAAACACAGACTCAGGCAAAGAGTTCCACTCCTTAGCGGTATGGATCACAAAATTGGAACCAAAACGCTTATTGCGACTCTTTGGTTTATCAACCATACAACGGTGACGCCTCTTTGTAATTCAGTTTGTCTGATGAAAAAATGGGGACGGCGAAACAAGGCTGTGCAATTCTGCTGCACACTCCGAAATGTATCCTATAAAAAAGGTATTAAGCGAGCTACCTTCCATCTATTCTTTGTGTTTGTTTTGGAATCATGAGCTTTCCAACACAAATGAAATGAAAAAAATTAAAAACAACTTTATTCAAATGCACTTGAAATAAGTTGTTTTGTGTTTTGAATTGTTCAACATTTTTACCTACCACCCATTCAGGAAGTCTTTTAACTGACAAGAAGTGTGGGCGCAAGAAATTTTTCAGTATTAACAGAAGTAAGGACATTTACAATATTATACGTCGTCAACATACACAATCCATAAAAAAATGTTATAAGTGTTATGGTTTCATTTCATTGTTGATTACAACAAAGTCAACAAGTATTTGTTTTCAGTAAATATCCTCAAACATTGCAATAATATACAGGGAATAAACGACAAATTTAAGAAAGCATTCAAGTTTGAATCAATAACAAAATCGAGAATTCGTAAACTGAGTTATATAAAATATTTTTATACCATTCAAATGTTGTCAGTAAAAATGGCAGCTGTCGCCATGCCGACCATTGAAAACAGTCATTTTTTGTAGCCTTAACTAGGAATTTCACGGCATGGTTGATTTAAACCGAGCGGCTACTTAGCGCGTCATCATCGGAGCGTGGGCTCATTATATTTTAATACCTTATAATCTAGCACCATGCCGTGAAAACGACATAATCACATACTTTATAAAAATTACAGAGTTAGCGGTTTTCGCGTTTATAAGTTCATTCTCAGATAAGATTATAAAATTACTAGCTTTTATTAGCGGATTCACTACCGGTTCAAAGTTATATTTCGATCCCTCTGAAACAATTGTTTTTTTTCTGGATAGAAAGAAAATGATCTGAAAATAACTTCATTCAAATGCACTTAAAATAAGTTGTTTTGATTCGTCCTTCATTTTTAGCTACCACCAATTCAGGACGTCTTTTAACTGACAAGAAGGAAAAAGAAATTCGTCAGCTTTAACAGAAGTAATGACATTTACAATATTACTAGCGGCCCGTCCCGGCTTCGCACGGGTGGACAATTTTTTTTAAATTTTTCTAGCATTAAATATAGCCTATGCTATTCAGCGTGAATGTAGCTTTCCAATGGTGAAAGAATTTTTAAAATCGGCTTAGTAGTTTTTGAGTTTATTTCAAACATACAAAAATACAAATCTTTCCTCCTTATAATATTAGTGTAGATAACAATGAGATCCCGACACTTTTGCATGCGTCTTGTCTTGCTTGCATCAAGCGCGCGTGGATTTCCTTAGCAGAGTTATTTTAGAAATGTATTTATTATACTCTTCAAAGATCTTATACTTACAATCATCAACAAATATATTTCGAAAAAGATTATTACAGGATTGGATCTACAAACCCGTAGTACATCATTTTGTTCTATTGTCAATAGTTTTTGCAGCGCACGCAAAAATAGGTTTTCGATTTTACACCTTGTGTTACAAAATAGCAATTTTATTACGGATCCCTAATTTTGAAAAAAATATATAGCCTATAGCCCTCCTCGATAAATGGACTACCCGACACTGAAAGAATCATTCAAATCGGACCAGTAGTTCCAGAGATTAGCGCGTTCAAATAAACAAACAAACAAACAAACTCTGCAGCTTTATAATATTAGTATAGATATGTCGTCACCATACATCATCCACAAAAAAACGTTTTTATTCTATTATCACAATAATAGTAGTGTTATGGTTTCATTGCATCGTTGGTAACAACAAAGTCAACAAGTATCTGTTTAAGTAAGTATCCATAAACATTGCAATAGTATACAGAGAATAAAAGACGAGAGGTACTCTATGTACTTTTCTGTACCCCTGGCAAAGTGTATGCAAAATTTCGTGATGATTAATAGAGTAGTTGAAGCGTGAAAATGTAAGAAACAAACAGACTTTCGTATTTGTAATATTAGTTAGAATTAAAAGGTTTTTAGCAATATGATATGCCTATCATTTGCGCAACCACATGTTCTTACCATATACCACATTTCATCGAAATCGGTCGACCCGTTCTTGACTTATAGAAATACATACAGATAGACAAACACATAGCCTATCATTGGCGCTACCACATGTTCTAACCATATGCCACATTTCATCGAAATCGGTTAACTAGATAGACAGACGGCAAAAACTTTAATATAGTAGAATTAGTACAGTACAGAGAGTGATAAAACGAATATTGATCATCAAATTTATCCAAAAAATAAACGTACAGACAGAGCTAACAGGTTTATATAGTAGTGTAGATAGAGTAAGAAGAACTTCGTTGAGCCTTCGATTGGTTATATTTTAATTGAGATCGAACTTAATTAAACTGGTTATCGGGTAGCTAAAAATATCTTTATTGCAGGCATTTCATTTTTAAATGCACAAAAAAGTTTGCTCCAATTAAAAAATTCTCAAAACATAATTAAAGAGAAAAAAGCAATTGTCGTATTTCTTGCGGCTTTTTATGTTACAAGGTCTCCCGATGTAGGGCTTCCGAAGCCGTGGCGTACCTGTTGGCTTTTAATGAACGCACAGCAAATGCTCTCCCTAAATATTTGGAGATCAGCTTCAATGGCGAAATGTCTGTTACGCCATAACATCCCGAGTTCCTAACCGATTTTAATATTTTTTATGCGGAATCGAATCAACAGGTTTAGACCGAATTTTGAAATTCGCAAAAATTCTCATCGAAACTTTGTTTTCTTTTTTTAGGTATTACGCTTTGCTCCAATATATGGTGCTAGCGTAGCTTTATGCTTAGCGGCTGCAACGCATAGTAAATACTAAAGTGAGTTTGTTTGTTACACTTTGAGGCCTTAACTGTTCAACCAATCATCATGTTTTGCATACGCTTTGTCAGGGGTATACAAAAGGACATATACCTTTGATCCAGAAAAAAAGAAGTATTCTCGGGGGATAAAAATATATTTTTTAATCGGAAGTCTACCTACATTAATTAAAGCGAAGCGGGTAATGGCTAGTCTTATGCAAAGGGCGTTTTATCTTTTCGTTTCTCAGTAAGAGGTTCTCTTAGCTGCCTCAAAATATAACACCAGACTTTTTGGCGGGAGCGGGAAGCATCACGTTGGTGGTTTTGTTTCTCTTTTGTTGAAATTTGTGTTGTTGTGGATATTAGTGTGTAATAATGGTGGATTATTAACCACCTAAGTGTTGGTGAACATACAAGAGTGTTGGCAAGTGTAACAAAGCAGCGGAAGTTGTCTTTTCCTGCTCTCTCAAGAAGTCCTCGAGGAAGTTTCAGTAAAATCCCACACATTTACTGAAACCGAGGAAATAATATTTTACTGTTCATTCATCAATTAATTAAGAAATTACTCAAGAACTGGCAATTATATTTACTTGACACGGGCTAAATGCACAAATCGTGCAAGCTACAAATAAAGAAAAAAAAATATGCTGCATTTTATATAATCCAAAAAACATTTCATAAAAAAAAACTAATATAAAAACAAATTCTTTCTCTAGTTTCTACTGCATAAGAAATAAAAAAACAAATGAAGGAGATATTGCCAACGACCAACTCAACCAAACGAGTGTCGAATTCAGCGTCATGTAAAATTTTCTCAATTTCAATTCACTTGCAAGTGTCCGATAAATACTTGATTCCCCTACCGTATAATTCTAGAATTGCGCACAGCCACTTTTATGCGACGATTATGATATATTCACAGTTGTTAGTATAAGATATTTCCTAAGCATTGTGCTTCAGCTCCATAAATCCTTTTATGCGTATTTCCGTCACGTGCGCTTCGAGTGTGACTCTGAATAGAGAACCCGCGTCCTGCTATCGAGACACACCATGTATCATAGCACTTTGACACGTACTGTAGCTCGATAAAAATGTACAGTAACAAAAAAAATTACCTTATAATATATTAATTTTATTAGTTTGTTGTATTCATAATGCCTTATTTCTATAAGATATAAAATACGCCTGTAAAAAACGACCACGTCTCAAAGCCCTCAGATGGGATTCGAACCCACAACCATCTATATCTGGGCGAGTGCTCTAATTGCTGAGCTACCGAGCTGGCAGACGCATCGAAAATTAACAAACGTATTTTAATTTTGTACTATGAGCAAGGAGTAAATTCATTATTACAGTTGGTTCCATCTTAATCGAATGTTTAATATTTGTAAAAAATATTACTTTCGATGTTGAAGGTAGTTAACGTTCAACATTCGTGGAACGATATTAGCTCATAGTAGAAGTTGAAATTTAAATTATTTTATAGTATGCATTCTAATCGAAAAAATATTCTCCTCACAAGTTATTCTCAGGCGAAAATAATTTGAGAAATATAAATAACTGAGAATAACTGACAGCATTTTATCAGCTGAAGAACTTCCAACCTATTTCTATAAAAAAAACTCTTCCAATCCAGTGAACCATATTTCCTATCTTTGATTATGCTGACGTGTATTCCGTTGTCATTTCTCGGGAACTTCTGAATAAAATCGAATTTACATACAAAATTGTACACGGTTCATTTTCCGTCTGCGGAAATATGACCATGTATTTCCATGTCGAAAGAAATTAAAATGGCTTACTATTCAAGCGTCAAGACCTGAGAATTTTCTACACTCTACTCTATACTTAAAGATCCATTTACAAGCAGTACTTGTAATATTTAATTGTTACACTTCCGCGCACATTATACATTTTAATAAAATTACTTGTTAAGGGTTTTTTGCGCATAATTTGTGTTTAATCTTGACGTGATCACAGGATGACTGCAATGGTCGTCATATAATTTCTACTTTTTACCTTAACAATATTTTAAACGGGCACGTCCCTAACTGTTAAAATTTATATATGTCTAAATTGTTTTATTTTGCATTTTATTAAGTTATTAAATTTTCACTACGATTACACATCACTATCCATTACAGTCCACCATCAGTTCGGGAATTGAGAGGCCCTTCCGAGTAGAACTAGAGAAAGAAAATCGGGCCCTGAAAAAATCCAAAAAAAAATTGTGCGTTTCAGCTCCGATTCGTGACTGAAGGACTGGAGTTAACTCCTTAAAAACGATTATCTTCAAATATATATAATTTATATTAAAAAATAATATATAAGTTATTTTCATAGAAAAATACTAGGAAAATCGACTCGGCTCAGAAGTGAATTCTCAGGCGGGAATCGTACCCGCAACATTTGGAAGTCCTGTCTAATACTCTCAAAATTGAGCTACCGGTTTAACGTTGTAGGCCAGCGTTGTCTAATCAATGAGAGGAACATCCTCTCGTATTCGAAAGAAATATTTTTCAAATGTTTGGACAATCGATTAAGATGAAACAGCCACTTAATTTTGATATGTTTTTTGCATTTTAGATTTGGGAGAGCATTGGACTGGACTTCCAAAGGTTGCGGGTTCGATTCCTTCCTGGGAATTCACTTCTGAGCCGAGTCTATTTTTTCTAGTATTTTTTTTTATTATTTATGATATTTTACATGTATACTGAATGCTATAGTGAGAAAGAAAGAGAGAGAATGTAAATGTGTACTTGGGACTGAAGATCGGGGAGCGCTATAAGATGTGCGAGTATATTACGCAGAGGAAATGTGACCCTTCACTTTTTGTTAACGTTCAATTTTACCACGTTTTTCTTATCTCACTTTTCTTATTTGTTTGTCTGTCCGGGCAAAATCTTGCAACTTAAATTTGAGGCACTTTCCGATAAGCTAGAAAGCTGAAACTTTCAGGATAGTTCAGAACCCGATGACAATGCACTCTAAAGCAACTTTCAACTTTCCAGATGCACTTTCAGGTCCACTTTCGGCAACTTTCACTTTTGTATGGGGCTTATCCGATTGTTGCGTAACACATGGTTACTTCGTTGAGTTAATAATTAAAAAGAATAAAATAATTATACTAGATTTAAAAAATCTAAAAATCCCACGTTTTTCAATGTCCTAAAAAGAATAAAATAACCCTGCGGGGCAAAGCGAGGGGCCACTCAAAACGTGGGGGCGCATCTTTACAATAATCGGCATCAATGCATGTCATTCATCTCTTTAAAATCTCCTCTTAGTAATATGCGCCCCCACGTTTTGAGTGGCCCCTCGCTTTGCCCCGCAGGGTTATTTTATTCTTTTTAGGACATTGAAAAACGTGGGATTTTTAGATTTTTTTTACTACCCATCTATTTTTCATACCGTGCGCTATATATAAAACGATTGTTAAGGAGCTAAACTCCAATAAATTATTTTATTTAAAAGTACTTGTAATTTTGATATCTGAAATCTTCTCATAACCGTAATCTTCATTCAGATAGCAAAGAAACTTGTCATTCCTTCTCACCGTACTGGTTTTGTTTCTAACTCTTTTTTACTTAAGGCTATACGACTCTGGAATGCGTTACCAACCCATATTCTAAAAGCACCCAACAAACTGCATTTCAAACGACTGGTTCGCGATCTCCTTTTGGATTCTCCGACCGTGTCCACTTAATCTGACTTTAATAGTATACTAGCTGACCGGGCCACGCGTTGCTGATGCTCAGTTATTCTTATTTGTAAAAAAAAAAAAAAATCTCTGTCAAAGTTTGACCGCGATGAACTCCGAAACTACTCAACCGATTTTGATGTTTTTTTTTTATTTTGATGATTTTATATTATTACTTTATTACTATTTATACTATAATTTAAAATGAAACCTACCCTATGTCTGAAGTCAGAACAAATCCAGTAAAATGAAAAAGGATCCATCAAAATCGGTTGATTTCATCATGTCATACACTGTGACATGAAATTTATATATATATATCTAGTTTTCTGCATGTATCTACATTACTTTATTATTATATTATTATTCCACATTACTTTATTTGACATTTTATATACTTTTATGTATGTTTATGTAGTTAACTCGTACACTTCTCATTTTTTATTTTGCGTTACCAATACAAAAACATTACGCTGTTTCCAACCTGTTGACAGTAGATAATGCCTATTGGCATCCGCCATTTGTGCATTTTTTGTGTGCAAATAAAAATTACCAAATAAACAAACGGAGCCAACTTTCTCATTATTAGAATTATGCAATGTAAATTTGGGAATGCCGGAAAAAAATTATTTTTTTACATCGGTCCTGGGTTAGAGTCCCAGAAGGAGCAGACGTTAGTGTAATGATAATGAGCATATGTACCTGAGTCATGAGTATTTATACATCTACTAGATGACCCGGTAACGCGTTGCTATGGTAACGTTAATTGACACAATGAATGAGCTGGAAAAAGAGCGGACAGACAAACACACAAACAACAAATTTGTGTTCTACGTTATAGACTAGCGGCCCGTCCCGGCTTCGCACGGGTAAACAAAATTCTTTGATTTTCTTCTATTATTAAATATTTTCCGTTAGCGCCATCTAGCGTCCGGTAGAAAAACTACTTGTAATTAACGCATTGCGAAAAAGAGCGGACAGACAAACACACAAACCACTGTGATCTTAGATTATAGATTAATATTAATGGATTATGTATCATATATGTATGTAGATGCGTTACCCTAGTATCCATAACACAAGCCTTACAGTGCTTACTTTAGGCTAGGCTAATTGGTGTGAATGTTAGAAATAATAATATTATTATATGGATGTTGTTCTTCCTCCATTAAAAAACACATAGCTGTTATGTGTTATCCAATTGATAGTATTGTGCAGTGAACGTTCAATTCATTAAAGTCACCGTGATGCAGGAGTGCGCGTCGCGAGAGTGCATTTCTATGCCATTGTCTCGAAACAATGGACTCCCGCAGTCGTTTAACGAGTTCGTTTATGCTTTCGCTTATTACAGCCTCGCTTATTTTGCTTACTGCGAAATGAGTTTTAATATGCCATTCTAAATTATTCAACAATAAAATGAATTAGCAATAATAAAACAAGAATAAAAAAAAGCATGTGTGCAATTCACACCTAGGTAGAAGTGAAACCTTCAAAAATAATACGTACACGTATACAAAATACTGTGCACACAAACACGTATTAACACACGTATATAATGCTTCCTATCTCATTTTCTCTTCCGTTAAATCTTATGAATTTATGTCTGTCTCTTTTTACTGTCGCTTTTTCATTTCAGAGACACTGTATAATGCTTCCTATCTCATTTTCTCTTCCGTTAAATCTTATGAATTTATGTCTGTCTCTTTTTACTGTCGCTTTTTCATTTCAGAGAAACTGTATAATGCTTCCTATCTCATTTTCTCGTACGTTAAATCTTATGAAATTATGTCTCTGTCTCTTTTTACTGTCGCTTTTTCGTTTCAAAGAGACACTGTATAATGCTCCCTATCTCATTTTTTCCTACGTTAAATCTCTTGAATTTATATGTCTGTCTCTTTATACTATGGCTTTTTCATATCATCGCCTTTCAAATCCCAACGATGCAAAAGAAGTTTTCATTTCAAAAAATGAAAAAGAAACAACTTTTTTACGAATTTTGCACATAATGTATTTTATATTTAATCCTGAAGCTACTCCTTTACAGGAGCCATTATCACAGGATGGCTAACACAATGGTCGTCTAATATTTTGTACTATCTTCACAATATTTAAGTCGGGCACGTTCCTATCTGTTAAAATCTTTTTTATATAAATCGAATAGTTTTATTCACATTTGAATGAGCGCAGAAGTGTAAGAACTAAATATATATATTGTAATGAAACAAACTAAAAAGTTAAAAAAGTAATCAGATCAATCCACATTCATAACAATGGAACGAATCTAATTTCTCTTTGATGGAGTTGCATTCCAATATTATCTAAAACTAAAGTACTCATTAACTAATCAAAAAAGCCCAAACTCTTTGGAATTGTGTCGCTTTATTGTGGAGTTCCTATGCCTTTCAGCTCTAGCATCAGACCCTCATAACCATATTGGATCAAAGTTCTCGTCAACACGAATCAAACTAGCTCAAACTCGATGGGTTTGTGTCGTTTTATTGCGGAGTTTCTATGGCCACCTTTCAGCTCCAGCATCAGATCAGATCCATATCATCATAACATTGCATCGTCACGCGATATACGTATACATGCAAAATTTCAGCTCAATCGGAAACCGGGAAGTGGGTCAAATTTAACTTGCAAGATTTCATTATATAGACCAGGGCAGGTGAAAGTAAATAAAAGATTTTAAAAAGGGTATACGACCTCGGTGGTCGAGTGTCTTGCATACAGGTTTTATAGTGACGCTATTCCAAGGTTCCAGGTTCGATAAGGATTTGAGAAACAAATTCTCATTATTTGTTACTACAATGGAACTTAAAACTATGTTAGTATATGATATTTTTAATTTCATTATCACATTAGAATATAGAATTTCAATCCAGAAATTTAAATTTCTATATTGCCTCGGATCTGGGTGTTATAGTTCGTCGTTATTTTTTGCTAACTATAAAACAAGTTTCATAATTTTATATATTTTTGTGCATTTTTAATGCAATCTTCTAAGATAAATTATTTTAACAGAAAAATACTGGAAAATGTCGACTCGGCTCACAAGTGAATTCTCAGGCGGGAATTATTTTTCTATTAAAATTATTTATCTTATAATACAAGTTTTTAAGCTACTTTGATACAAAACAATGTGTATGATGTTGTCTAATATTTATATATATCTAGTATTAGAGTTATTTCTTCTTCACATAAAATTACAATGATTTTATATAGAAACAAAGTGCTGCACTCCGGGAGTGCCAGAAAGTGAAAACATGAACATTAACGTTGTGCATTTTTGATATTTTGGAATGGTTAGTGAATAATTTCGCGCGAATTACTTTAATTATCAGTATGAAAGTACTATCATATATGTGGTAAAATGCAACATTCGTTTATTTCGCTATCGTACACAAACATGACAACAAACACACACGCACACTCGCGCAAGCGCCCTGCGCCGTCTTACGAATTTTCGATCAGGTCACGTGTCCTGACGCGAGTTTAACATTTTTTACCCATCCCAAAAAGTGCACAACGCCGCTAAAGAAGTTTTCACTTCAAAAATATCTCAAATTATACCCATATAGCACAGTATATAGATATATGGCAAAGCAAAGGCAAACAGTTGAGGTTGCAAGTTTACCCTTAACGAAATATATTTTCTGTAAAACAAAAAAGGGTTTATAAAACTCTATATTTCAATCTAAAACCTCTACCATTGCAATACCAAATTATTCCAAACAGTTAAATTATTATTTCAAAAAACACCATTTGTCTCTACCTGTCTCAGTCTGATCATGTCTCCTCCATTTAAGATGGAGTGATTTAGTGAACCCATTTAACGCTGGTTGCGGTGAGACTCTGTTTTTCTGGTAATTTAAGTAATAGACTACTATTACCGTTTTTACTGTAACTAACTGTACAGTCAGCAACTCTTCAACCTGTAATAAACACTAAACTTCTTTTATATAATACATTCACACCAATAAGCCTTGCCCAAAGTAAGCACGAATAACTTATCCCTACTAATATTATAAATGTGAATGTAAGTTTGTTTGTTGTGCTTTCACGCAAAAACTACTAAACCGATCATCATGAAACTTCGTACATATGTTCTTGGAGGTATTATAAGTAACATAGGATACTTTTTATTGAAAAAAAATCCGCTTAGATAACCAATATTCATAGAATTATATAAAAATACCAATGACTCAGGTTTGAATGCTCGTATTCATCACACAAAAAATTGCCCCTCCCGGGACTCAATAACTTGACCTTCGGCACGAAAGACAGAGTCACTATCGTTGCACCAAACCGTCGTCGGTATTTGTATGTTGGACCTTAACAATACGTTAATAAATTATAAATTTAAATTATACATGTATAAATTTTTAATACACCACTAAGCTACCACGTGATGCGTTTTGGTAAAGGAAAAATTAATTGACAATAATCATGTGCTAACACTAACAAATAACTCAATAAGCTTTATTAAATATCTAATTAGTTATAATATGACTACTATAACTAACGATATTATCGTTGATATAACAACGAAATAATGAAATCGTAACACTACTATTATTGTGATAACAGAAGAACTTTGTTTTTTTGTGGATTATGTATGGTGAAGACGTATAATATTGTAAATATCGTTACTTCTGTTAAAACTGACGAAATTCTTGCGCCCATTCTTCTTGTCAGTTAAAAGACGTCCTGAATGGGTGGTAGGTAAAAATATAGGACGATTCAAAACAACTTATTTTAAGTGTATTTGAATAAAATTACTTTCATATTTATAAAAATTAAAACGAAAATGTGTTTATTCACTCCAAACAAACTAGTTAACTTTATAACCGAATTAAAAAAGGTGGTTATCAATTTGACCCGTATTCATGTAATAATGTCAGCATTACGGTTTGTTCGCTTAGCCTATACCAGCTTCCAAACATAGGTGTCAAATTTCACATATCTCAGCAATAGTTGGAATATACGTTGTCACTTTGTACTTGGTAGGCTCAAAACATCAAAACTGTTGGCACATTGCACGTTGGCGCATTGTTTACTTTTAGATAACTTTATACATAAAACTGTTAAATATTTTTATTTATTTCTTTGCATTCACAATTGCATATATCTATAGCAGGTGGGATCCGAATCTACGACATTTCGCTACCCAGGCGAGTGCTCTGACCACTGAGCTACAGAGATGCTGGCAGACGCGTCAAACGTATTTCACCTTCTACTATGAGCTAGTATCGTTCCACTAAAGTTGACGCTAACTAACTTCAACATCTAAAGTACTATACTCCTGTAGGCATAGTTGTTTATTCCAGGCGTATCTTACATCTTATTTTTCCCTTTATTAATTATTAATTAAATAAATTGCACTTTCAAGTTGTTTTTTTTTTAAATTACGTATTAAAATATGATCTGCATTCCAAATTACACCTTTTTAAATTAACACCGAAAACACGCGCCAAAAGTAAGCACTGTTTAAGGTTTGTGATATGTATTCGATTACATATACGATCGTATTCATAACACAAACATTCATCAATTCCGGATTTCGAACCTACGATCGTTTCGCTTCAAAGGTAGCGTCACTCATGCTCAGCCAAACCAATTATCAAACACACAAATCGTCAAATTATAAACGCAAAAACATAAATTATGTTTATTATTTTGTGAACATTTTTGTGGTGGCCTAGAAAAAAAATCTATATATGTTTTTATTTTATTTTGTTGTGTTTTGATTATTTTAATAAACACAACACAATATGTTAAACAATATTACTACAAAGTTATTTTAGCGTACGTTTAACTGTCAGTATATACTTTGTTTCTCATTCCGTATGCCAGCCTCTATAAAAATTACAATTCAACCTTTTTATCCGTCAGAGCTTTCGCCCGCAAGTTGCATCTATTAATCATATACATATACATCTTTCTCTTTCAGACGCTGGGACAGTAGAGACGTGAGAAAGGGAGAGAACGACTAAAGCTGCGTACTCGCAAGCTTGTGGCGCCGCGGAGCGTCAGTAAATGTGCAACTTCGGTCATCGCATGCCGCGTCGACTTTCAAGAGTTCATAAGTTTACGGAATAAAATTTATGGTGTTTTGTTTCATGGTCAAAAGTTTATAAAACAGTGTGAACGGTAAATAGATGTCAAAAGTGTGTTGTGTGAAGAAAGTGTTAAGTTTTTTTAAGTGTCTGATGGTGATACATTGTTTGGCGGCCCGCCTGCCGTGTGTGGCTTCAAGTCGTGTGTTGTGATATTGTTTGTGTTAATACTGACTTGGCTTATTGGATTCTATCTAGAGGTAAGAGTAGGCTAAATATTTATTTAATTTCATATTTCTTTTAACTAATTTTACATAAATGTCTGTAAATTCACATAAATAAAAACCGGAGTTACGAGATAAAAAAATATTCGCACAAAAAATTGGTTCCTCACCTTATGAACAGTAAATTACGCACTAAGCTATTATAAAGTTACTTGCTGACCCAGTCACGCGTTGTTGTGTTATAATTTAAAATAAAACCTTTCGTAAATCTTAAGAACAAATCCAGCAAAATATAAAAAGAAAACTTTAAAAACGGTTAAAAAGTTTCGGAATTCATCGCGGTCAAACACTGTAACAGGGAATGTATATACATATATACACACACACACACACACACACACACATATATATATATATATATATATATATAGAGCGTAAGGATAAGTATATAAATAAATGTATTTTTTCCTGCTTACACTCAAAGTGGTTTTTTTTTTTTTTTTTTTTTTTTTATTGCAGAAAGTTGGCAAGCAAGCAAACTGCCCACCTGATGGAAAGTGGTAACAGTCACCTAAAATACATGTGGCTCTTGTGAGATTCGCAGCAAAACTGCAACCCTCACAAGAACCACAGTGTACGTTGCCAACTTGCGACACAAGATGTAAAGTCACTGTACCCAGTAATTTCACTGCCATATCTTACCCTTCAAACCGGAACACAGCAATGCAAGCACTGCTGCTTTGCGGCAGAAATAGGTAAGACGGAGGTACCTAAGCAGACGACCCTGGTACAGAGTCTCCCTCCAGGTATCCAAAAACTAACTTTAAAATATTAAAATAATGATAACTTTTTAGTTTGAAACCGCTCAACTCTTTTTACCATACTTCTTATGATTACTTAATAATGATGTTGTTGAGTGGGCAAACCAGCGCTATCCCACACTGCTTATCATACAAAAGACATCAACGCGAGCTCGCATATCGATTTGATATATCACATCTTTAGAATTACAATGATATAACTGCGAACAACATACATTTAAGAAAAATGCACTCAAAACTTGGTTACTTTTTTCTGAATTATTTTTTGTTATTGAAAATGTTTTTTTTTTATTTTAACTTAAAACCATTTCTTTGTTATATCTACTTTTATTTTTTTATTCAACGTTTTGCTTTAGTATTTTTATATTTTATTGTTACAATTATTCAACTTTTTAGATTAATTTTCTAACTTGAGTCATTGTTCTATTGAAATAAATAAAGATTTTTAAAAATTACAAAAGAGTCGATATTGTTTTAGTTTTCAGTTAAGTCAGTTTCACAATTTTTGCGCTTACGTCATCCTAAGTGGCGTTATTACATACCTGTGATATATATTTACCAATTATAAATACGGTAGAATGTATTGATTGGTTGATTGGGTGGCTACACCGGTCTCCACACCTATCTGCCATCCTGGTATTATGAAATTCGAATTTGATACATTTTTATAATTTATTTTATCATATAATATTTGCGCATTCAAAATTATTAAAAAGTATGTTTTAAATCATGAAAAATAAGTACCTTTTATTTAATATAAAAAATCGGTTTTTCTTTATATAAAAAAACGACTTAAATATTTGTTTTAAATATATGGGCGCATCAAAATTATTTTAAGTTTTTATAAATGAGGAATTCAAAACATCTAATATTAAATGTAAATTTGTATAAAGTTTAATATCTAAACAAAAATATATATATATTTCGTTACAATGTATTACAACAATTATTAATCGGGGTGGGTTCCCTCAATTAAATTTTTATTTGTAGTCTCTAGCAACTATATTAAACTTTTTTTAACCTCAACGAGCACTTTTTTATTATGAGAGCACTCGTTACTGTGTTTTTTTAAATTTGTAGAAGAAATAAAACTATCGATATTTTGAATAACCACAAACTAGGGGATAATTGGTGACCGAATAAGGCAATCTTTACCCATCGGTTGAGATATCAGCTTTAACCAAAGCGGACGAGGGGTTAACTAGAATATCAATAACGAATTTTATAAATGGCTTATATTTTTATATGAACAATTCAACGATTCAACGATTATAAAGGACTCTGTCTGGAATAGTTAAAATAAGCGATGAAAGTAAGTAATCTGTTTTCTTATATATATTTTTTATTCACATCTTCGTTCTCTGTTTTTTGGTTATTAAAAATTTGATGTATTTAACCCATCCATTTGAATATAACAGTTTCACTGTTAATTTCGGACTGTTTCGTAGAAAATACATACAAAAATTATGATAACTATACAGTTTCTATTTTCTATCATAAATAATGACAAAAACTCGTTTGCCACTTTTTTGTAATCAAAAAAGGACACACTCAATTCATTGATTGGCAAAAAATGTCCCTTTTTGGATGCGAAAATGTGCATATACTTCATATAATGCAAAATATAAAATTTAGACAGCACTTTACAAAAACCTCTTTAATTTTTTATATTTTTAATTCATCTTAACGTGATAATTGATACGGAAATGTCAAAACTATTATTTATAAACGAACTTCGAGGTCGATTGGCTCGCATTATATTTTCATGGTCCCTGGTCATTTATTCAATTTCGGCACAGATAAAGTAAACAAAAGTTATGTAAATAATAAGTTTAAACAGAATATTTAAGTCACTTAAAGATTCACAGGTGTGAAGCGAAACAGTATCCATTATAAAAGATTACACAACTGTTACAAGGTTAGTATTGCATTTTGGACACCTAAATACCAACCAACTTTTGCAATATGAGTTAATACTTCACGATTCGCCAATTAACCACTGTTTTTTTTTTATTTAGAAGATTTTAACTTCTTAAGAGGAATATTAGCTTTATCATACCCTTTCAGAATAGCTCACACTAAACAAACAAACGAGAACAATTAGGTCATTTTACAATTGACCGCTGTTGCTTGGAAAATTGGTTCTTAACATGACCAGTGTCGTTTTATTTTAATTGAATGATCCCTACATTGTCCCTACATATATATATATATATATATATATATATATATACACACATAATAGGCTATAATATATATATATATATATATATATATATTATACTACATATATATTATGTTAGTACCTAAATTAAGATACTTACTTGCATTTTTATAATTTTCTCATTTTATTTTAATGATTTTGACTTTTGAGTAATTTCATTTTATTTTTTTTTATTTTTTATTATTTGATTTCAGTAATTTAAATTTTAATAATTTTATTTTAATGATTAGATAATTTGATTTTAAAATTTTATTTTTTTGGCAATTTGATTTGATTGATTTTATGAATTAAAAAACATATTTGAAAGTAAAATAGAATATAGGTACATACTAACATGGCTTTTAAGTTTCTTGGTTATTAACAGATTTTGTTTCTCGAAATAAATTGAATTGAATTGAATTGGCCCGGCCGCGAATCGAACCCGGAACTGAGTGGCTTTACTATGAAAACCGGCATGCGAGCACGGACCACGTAGGTCGTCAAATGAAATGCGATATTTAATAAAAAAATGTTTGTGGTAGAAACAGCAGTGACTAACGGTCTTGTATAGTGGACCTGTCATATTTTGCGGTCTACCGCTACTTGGTGGTAGCACCCGTATACCCAACAATGCAGGGTTTATAGCTAGTGTTGAGATATGTGGGGTCGTTTGTGTGCACTTGGTTTTTATTACTTTTATATATACATGTTCGAAAATACATAATTTGAAATTTAAAATAATGTATTATTGAACATGTAGGTGTATAGTTGTTGTCGTTTCTATACAATGTGTCCCGTCACCAATGTCGGAGCCTTTAATAGTGTGAAATATGCCATTTTTTATCGACAATTTGCCCCTCAAATTTGGTTTTTCTCAAAAAGCCAATAATTAAAAAATACGCAAAAAAAGAATTTATTTGTTTTTCTTTAATTATTTTTTTCTATTTTTTTTCCATGACAATTGAAATATGATGGCTGTGTAACTGTTGTCTACATGTTTAGCTATCAAATGACACCTTTTTAATGTTGATAGGACATTTACGTGAGTAGTGGTGGTCGAATTAGTATGAGAGCCCAGGTCTTGGTAACCAAGAAAACAAAATGGCGGCCGTAAGAGAAAAATTTGAGGGTTAATTTGTCGATAAAAAATGCCATAATTCACACCATTAGAGCTCCGACACTGGTGACGGGACACATTGTATAATGTTGTGCACATTTGTAATTGGGTACAGGCCTGCACTTTGATATTTTCAAACTTTTCTTTATTATACACTAGCGGCCCGTCCCGGCTTCGCACGGGTGGACAAAATTCTTTAAATTTTTTCTAGCATTCAATATAGCCTAAGACACTCAGCAATAATGTGCCTTTCTATTGGTGAAAGAATTTTTAAAATCGGTTCAGTAGATCCCGAGATTACCCCTTACAATTCAACAAATATACAAACACAAACTTTACTTCTTTGTAATATTAGTATAGATTACTGTCTGATATCTGTAATTGTAATAAATAAATAAATATTCATACAAGTATATAGGGTACCTTTGATCCAAAAAAATGTTCTGTTCCCGAGGGATAGAAATATCATTTTTAATCGGTAGTCTACGTTAAAGCGGGCGAAACTGCGGGTAAACGCTAGTAGTAAAAAAAATTGGCAAAATGGCAATCAAATTTTCAAATTACAAACTAAGTACCTAACATTTATTTATTTACCTTCGCAGGTATGTATGTATGCATCTATGCGACACAATATCCGATAGTCTAAAGGCGTCTTGTGCACTAAATGCTTCTTTATTTTGTCGACGTGATGTGAATGGATCTTCTACGGAGATCCAGACCCAGCCACGCCACGCCACGCCACGCGTTCCTGTGTTTTAAATTAAAATGAAACCTATCCTATCTCCTAAGTGGAACAAATAAAGCAAAATGAATAATAAAATCATCAAAATCGGTTAAGTAGTTTCCGAGTTTATCGCAGTCAAACATTGTGACAGAAATTATTTCCCATATTTTTCTTAGGTCGCTTTCTTGTCTGTTTGCTTGTCTATCCGGATGGAATCTTGTATCTCAATTTTGAGGCATTTCCCAACCACCTAGCGAGTTGAAACTTTCAGGGTAGCTCAGAACCCGATGACAATGCACGCTTAAACAACTTTCAGCTTTCTAGGTGCACTTTCAGGTCAACTTTCGGCAACTTCCACTTTTGTATGGGGCTTATCCGATTGTTGCGTAACACATGGTTACTTCGTTGAGTTAATAATTAAAAAGAATAAAATAATATATAGATATATAAATCTGATAAAAACCAATATAGAATAATAGTCATTTGGTTTAAATTCGGTTGATATACAGTTATAAGTAGAATAATATATATTTTTCGTTAATATATGTACTTATGTCAAGGTTGTTTGCGTTATATCACCCAATCTCTCAACTAAGGCACCTGCAGAATACCAATGCCGTAATGAGTTGCATTGTCACGGCTTATACTGAACAGAGTCCTATTTGGTACTTGTCTTTAGGTTTTTTTTCTTATATTTTATTCTTTTATTCGTATGTATGTAATATTATTATTTTTTTTGTAATTGTGTTATAGATTTTAAAGAAGGATGCTAAATCACTTTTCATTCATCCATTCACTCACTTTTTTATAAATCAAAGCGTAATAAATATGTGTCTGTTTTTCTCTGCATTGATTTTTTGTGATATAAAATTGTATCAACTTATATCAGGAGCCTTAACTATAATTATAACAATATTTATTAAATTCATTACAACTAGCGGCCCGTCCCGGCTTCGCACGGGTGGACAAAATGCTTTAATATTTTTCTATTATTAAATATTTTCCGTTAGCACCATCTAGCGTCCGGTAGACGAACTACTTGTGATTAACGCGTTGCTATGGTCACGCATATACAATGGAAAAAGAGCGGGAAAAAGAGCGGACAGACAAACACACAAACCACTGTGATCTTAGATTATAGATTAGCCTATCCCAAAATAAGAACAGTAAGGCATATTAATGAATACTAGGATAACGGATAAACATAGATATATAATACAAAGGTAATTAAAATTCAAAGAAAAAATATATAAAACCTATGATTCAAGTAGAAATGTTTGCATTTATTACATTAATATATACCAGGACTCGAATTCAGGACTCCGTGCAGACGGCAGGATCGCAAGCGGTCTCCAATGTGAGTCTTATAGTCTTGTCGACCTCCACGGTCGAGTGGTACCAGTTTTCATAACCCCACTCCGAGGTCGCAAGTTCGATTCCCTTCCAGGTCAATGTAGAAAACGAGCTTTTTCAATATTGGCTGTTGCGTTTTTTAATTTTTATCCAACATGTATTGTACGAACTAACGCGTACATCGTCCCATCAGCACTTTTTAGTTGACCTCAATTCATATGAGCAATTTATTGTTCAAAAACCATTTAGCAACCATCAACTCATCAAGTTGCGCGTACTCATATCATTAATAAATTATTAGCTAATTTTAGTTTCTTAATCAAAATATACATATCAGTTTCAATATATTATAGTTTTCATTTAATAGTTCCATCCCGAACATGTTGAGAATCCGGTGCTTTAGAAATAGCCACAAGCTATAATAATATTTCCCTATTTAATGTGCACTTAGTGTTTTTTTATGAGAAATAAATTCTTTGAACCTATGTTGAGTTGACCAGACCCCTCTTCTCACTGGGCACTCTGGGCAAATGCCCAGGGCCCCGCAATCGAATCTAGTTCCTAGTTCCTGCCAGATCAGAAAACCAATACCGACATTTATTACTGAAAAACTTATTTAATTAGAGTAAATCGAACCTCAATTAGGGACTATATTGTCGACTTGCTTGTTAGCTTTTGCATGTGCAAAGCTACTCTACTCTCGCCCGAAATAAGCCTATCGAGTTTCAGCATGCTTAGATAATTTTAAATATGTGAGAATCGCCCCATTTAAATTAAAGATTTATCTATTCATCTATTGATTGTAAATAAAAAAAAGTGAAACCTTGTTTATCTTCTTTCTTTGTCTATTCTAGTAATAAAAAGTGTTCTGTCATTCATAGGGGCCCCATTATTCTTATATGCCCAGGGCCTCCAATATGTTAAAGACGGTCTTGGAGTTGACTTTTAAAACTAAAATAATTAAAAGAGCGTTAACTTATTTATGAATCCATCAGTACATACGATTTACTTTTCTTTAATTAATTACATTTTCTTTAATTACTTTTCTTTCCTCCTGGTACAAGTATGTAAATACTTAAAAGGAGATCCCTATGAACAATTATCAATGTAATATTAAGTTAATGAATAAAATTATTATTATTATTATTATTATTATTTATATCTACGATTTTTTAACGTTGTTCATTAAACTACCCAAACTGTTAACAGAAGTAACGGCATTTACAATATTATATATTGTAAATGTCGGTACTGACCATTATGTTGCTATCGTAGTGTCTAATTTCAATAACACAAGTGCTTTAGCTTCTCAATTTGGTTTCAGAAACATGTATGTGATGCAGGGCCATCTTTAACCAATTGGAGGCCCTTGGCATATAAGAATAATGGGGCCCCTTTGTCTTTTGGCAGAGCACTTTTGACGTGACAACGTCTTATAAATTGGTTTGCCGGGTGACACTTCAAGAAACTGCGTTACGCTCCGCTCACGTTATGCGCTCACAATGAGAGCGAGTGAGAGGCACGCGTCCCTTCCACTCGGGCATGGTTAGCCCGCCTAAGAGCGAGAGAGACAGACATAAAAAGTGGAAGGGACGCGTGCCTATAAATTAATGTTTTAAATATAATTCTTTGTATAAATAAATGTTTTAAATTGTTACTATTATTTCATCCTTCTTCCTACTATACGAATGAATATTCACATTAAAATTATTTTACCACTCAAAGTCGTTGTCACGTAAAACTTTCGCCCGTATACCGACTTTACAGGCAACCAATTTTTTTTACAACTAGAATAGATACAGAAAGTAGATCAACAAAGTTACACATTTCTTTGACAGTCAATAGATGAATAGATAATCTTTAATTTAAATGGGGCGATTCTCACATATTTAAAATTATCTAAGCATGCTGAAATTAGATAACCATTTTTTGAGTGAGAGTAGAGTAGCTTCGCGCATGTAAAAGCTAATAATCAAGTCGACAATATAGTCCCTAATTGAGGTTCGATTTACTCTAATTAAATAAGTTTTTCAGTAATAAATGTCGGTATTCTTTTAGTGATCTGGCAGGAACTAGGGGGCCCCTATAGATCACGGGGCCCTGGGCATTTGCCCAGAGTGCCCAGTGGGAAAGAGGGGTCTGATGTGATGTCTAATATACATTTAATTATATTACTCATAAATGATATTTGTTTCGGTATAAAAACAATTTGAATTAGATCATCAGTTACATTACGGAGCGTTACGGAATGATATTGTTCTCATGGTTTTTGCGGACCGTTCATTAGTGGAAGAACGGATCATTAGCGGCGAGGCGAAGCAATCGTAACCAGCTCATACATAAGTTCTTACACTTTGAAACTTGTTATAATTGCATACATTTTATTTCTATTTTCTTTATCTACTGCATAAATTACATTGGTACAGTTGTGCTGTCATTCGATAGAGGTGAAATATTCTTTTGAATTGCACAGTCTGTTAGCTTTACTTACTACTGTAATGAAAGGTGATATACTTTAGGAATTGATTTTATTTCTTTTATTTGCTCGGCGTACACTAAAAAATTAATAGTAATACCGGAAGCGTGCATTCGTGCGATCACAGTCACTGCCTGGCCACGACTGCCGCGCCATCTCACGAGCCAAAGTTATATTAGATCAATTTTAAATCATTCTTCATATATTCATACTTATTAGAATTTGTAATTTTTAATATAAAAATTGAAATATTGAAGTAACGAAAATATCTATCAATTTTAATGTAATGCTAACTTAGCTGTGTTTATTTATTCGGGATAATAGAGAAATGAATGAGATGAAAAAAAAACAACGGGTTGCACTCCGGGAGTGCCGGCAGAAGTGAAGACATGAACATTAACGTTGTGCATTTTTGATATCTTGGAACGGTTAGAGAATAATTTCGCACGAACTGCTTTAGCTATGAGTATGTAAGTACTATCATTTATGTGGTAAAATACAATATTCATTTATTTCCTAACGTACACGAACATGATAACAAACACACACGCACACTCGAGCAAGCGTCCTGCGCCGCGCCGGTTAAACGACACAGCAGGAGCAGACATACATTTTCGCCGCGCGGTAGAATGAGAGGGGGATATTACTTTTTCTCCTACGCCGCGCCGGCGTTCTACTCTTCCTCCGTCTTACGAATTTTCAATCAGGTTACGTGTCCTGACGCGAGTTTAACATTTTTTACCGCTCAAGAAGTTTTCACTTCAATAAAATTTATTTGAGTTCAATTTACAACACAGCACATAAATAGGTAACTGGTATAATCAAAGGGTCATTGAGTATTATCAAAACAGTAATTTTATGTATCACTGGACTCCACACTAGGATTCCCTGTGCCGTGAAGATTATTATTTCTATTTAAACTAAGCATGTATGCATGTGTGTGTTTGTGTGTGTGCGTGTGTTTGTCTGTGCGTATATCTTTGTTTGTGTGTTGTAATGATCTATTTATTTATGTATTTTTATTTATATACATACATATCCCTATACGCATACATACATACACAATCCAATACATGTGAGATTAAGCATCCACAGCATGTTATCATTTGTTTCATGAATATCATCATCATGTGTGGAAGAAGATATGGTGACAAAGGTAGAACAAGGGATAATATATGGTTTGGATATATAAAGAGGATGGATGAAAGAAGAACAAGACAAGTATATGAGACAAATATGCATGGGCAAATCGGCAAAGCAGACCAAGGCGAACTTTCAGGGACCAAAAAGAGGTTGTCCTCAAAAAGGCCAGGTCAAAAGTACCCTTAACCGCCGAGCTTGTATGAAAGGTCTGACGAGTTTAAGAAGCGACAGATTTATGTCAGGATTGTGGTATGTAAAAATCTGTGAAATATTCCTACAAAAAGGCGTGATTTGCTCACATCGTCATCTCACTTTATCCATCAAACATCCTGAAGCATTGCTGGTAGACATGGGTAACTCAACAATAAACTGTGAGCCGCAGATCAGATCACGCTTCACATATGTGAGCCGGACCTGTGAACCGGTTCACAGATCAGCTCACTCAGTACCTAAATCTAAACGTTTTTAGATTTGTTTTACGCTTGATACCGTAGCCGTTACGCCGTTTGCGGTTCCTTCGCCGATAACACTGCTATACAAAAAAAATAAAAAAATCTGCGGCAGGGATTTTGTTAATGGTTTTTGTTAATACTCATATTAGACCTTCACGCTGCATGCTTATTTATTTTTGATTCACTCTGGTTATTGAGATAAACGGAACTAAGAAATAATTGAAAATTTCAAACTACTAACCCTAAACATGAGTTTTCCACGTAAACCTTGTTTAAACGATCCTAACAGTTTTTGCTTTATTTGTGGCAAGTTTAGTTTACAAAAGCAAAGAAAAGAGATCACAGATTTTGTAAAAACAGTCTACCGAGAATATTTCGGGATACCCCTAGTGAAAAGGAATAAATATTGGGTGCCAAACATCATGTGCAAGCCGTGCGTAGAATCTTTGCGTTACTGGAGCCAAGGAGGACGTAAAGGGTTACAATTTGGAGTGCCGATGATGTGGAATGAGCCAAGTAATCACTTAAAAGCCCTTAGCATGGAAAAATTAAAAGCAGGCATCTTTGATGGACCGCAAATACGTACACTGATAAAAGACACTGAGTTTGTAGCCCATATGACACAGATTGAATCTGAAGCATGGTTAAGCTTTGTGTTGGTAGTAAAAAACTTTTTGGGGAATCACAAAGCGCCGGAATATCAAGAACTAGTTGCAAAAATGCTACAAAATTTTAACAGAGTAGGAGTCAACATGAGCATAAAATTGCATTTCTTACACAGCCATTTGGACCGATTCCCGCAGAACCTGGGAGATTACAGTGAGGAACAAGGAGAAAGGTTCCATCAGGATATCAGGATAATGGAAGAAAGATATCAAGGTCGATGGGACAGCCATATGATGGCTGACTATTGTTGGACCTTGAAAAGAGATTGTCCTGACAAAGTAAATAAGAGCAAATCCCAAAGAAAAAGTTTTTCATGATCTTCATTTATTTATTCTAGTTAAAGGTACCCCAAACTATTATTATTTTTGTGTATTTTTGTAAAGATAAACAATAGAAATAAATTTTAAATACATCTTTTGGCCCATTTATTGAAGCATTTTATGGAAAATGTTAGAAGCGTTTATCTCAAAAACTGGAGTCAATTTGATCATTCTGGTATTTTTCCCGTTATCAGCACACTCGTCTTATACAAAATCGACTTCAAGTATGCCTTCCGCAAAATGACTGTATAGCAGTGTAATAATTCTCGCCTGTCTGTGACTGTGGGTGAATATACCTAGCCTAGTGAGCCGTGAGCTGTTTGTTTTGCCGTTGAGCTGCAGATCAACGGTTCAAGTCTATTTGATCTGAATATTTGAACCGGGTAAGAGCTGAGTTACTCATGTCTAATTGCTGGCTAATACCCTTTCTTGGTCGCTATTCCTAACTGTTGGAACGAGCGGTACTCACCATCTTTTCATCCATAATGCGCACAGCAAATGGAACTCTCTCCCTGCGTCGGTAAATAGGTACTTTCTGGGTTACCTCGCTCCATCGAAGGCCCTGTCTTAGCTCCGGTCTAAATTGGGAAGACCGGCAGTAAAAAAGTGAGAGATGAAAGTTGTAATCTGTAATATCTACCTATTTTTGTCTTGTTTTTCTATCCGTTAACTTAGTATTCATAACAAAACTTTACAGTACTTACTTTTAGCTAGGCCAAAATGGTTTGATTGTAGGAAATATAATAAAAGTTATTACACTTATTTTCGTAGTAACGTTTGCAAAATTTAAGGTAAAAAATACGTTTTTAAAAAACACTATGCCTCCAAGCCCACAGGTGGGATTCGAACCCACGACCCTTCGCTATTCGGACGAGTGCTCTGACCGCTCTAACTTATAGTAGTTAGTTAGCGTTCAACATTGGTGGAACGCGATACTAGCTCATAGTAGAAGTTGAAATACGTTTGTATATTTCGACACGTTTGCCAGCGTCTCGGTAGCTAAGCGTCGTCGGTCGTGGGTTCGAATCCCACCTGAAGGCTTGGAGGCGTAGTTGTTTTTTTCAAACGTATTTTATACCTTATATAAATATTGCATTGTGAATGCAAAAAAAAAACATTTGCAAAATTTACTTGTAGAAATATAAACACCCATGGTTCGGGTACAAATCCTAGTAATCATCACACAAACGTCTAGCTCTTCTGGGACTCGAAACTAAGACCGTCAGTGCGAAGGGCTATAGATAAAATATCGCTATCGTTTCACCAAACGCTCATTACAAAAGTAAAAAGACACTAAATATTAGAACAAATTCATATATTTATTTCTTATGCTAAATTAATTATTTAAATATACATTATTACTACTTATTACTTTTTATTTAATTTATTTATCGTAATAACTACTGTTAATGTTATGACAAAGTGACTTTAAAATAAAATAAATATGCACCAGATTTTACTGTACTCAACTCTACGGTTGACTGGTAGAGAATACCTAATGGCATTAATTCCACCACTTGTACAGTTAAAGTGCAATAAAGTATAAACAAATATAAAGTCATGATCGACATTATGAATTTAACGTAACTATACAAATTATATGAATAACAAATAATTGATTTTTAGTTAATTAAAATTAATAACAAATATAATATGATTCCTGACAAAAAGTAGGATATCCGTAACAAAACATCAGCTTTCAAAAGTTTAATAAAACACTTATTTTTCATAACTAAAATAGTTTTTACACTTTTGAACGTTCGCGTTCACTTTTAAACAATAATACGCAAACGGGTGTTCCGGTGTTCAAAATTGGTTAAGCACCTTAAAATAAACCGTTTTTGTACCACCCGTTTACGTAGTGTTGCTTAAAAAGTTTTGTCTTCTTATAGAAAAATATTGAACTTTTAAAATTTAAATACACAACCTCCGCAGCCCAAGCAACTTTCACAAAATCTGGTAATTGAGAGGGGGACCGCAGATGTACTATCTAGAGTCACTAGCCCCTACCGTTCTCTCTATGTTGAACTATTCTCCTTATGTTTAATCATTGTCTATATGTTGAACCAATCTCTCTATGTTGAACCATTCTTTCTATACTGGACCATTATCTATATATTAAACCACTCTCTATATGTTGAACCAATCTCTCTATGTTGAACCATTCTCTTAATGTTGAACCATTCTTTCAATGTTGGACAATTATCTATATGTTAAACCATTATCTATATGTCAAATCATTTTATATATGTTGGATCATTTTTTCTATGTATAACAATCTCTCTATTTTGAACAATCTCTGTATGTTGAACTGCTGTTTCTATGTTGAACCACTATTTCTATGTTGAACCATTCTCTCCATGTTAGACTATTATCTATATGTTGACTAATTATCTATATGTTGAACCGTTATCTACATGTTGTGCTATTATTTTAATGTTGGACCCTTTTCTATATGTTGAACCTATCTCGCTTTGTTGAAACCTTCTCTATATGTTAAACTATTCTCTTCTATGTTTTACTATTCCCACATTGTTGAAAATATTGGTTAAGCAGGTCTGTGTCCCAAAACTGAGGACATTCATAAGTTCATTTCGGCTAAGTTACAACTGAGCATTGCAATTAAATAGTGTATCGTAAAATATATCTTTTCTTAAACTCTTATTTAAAAAAAATTGGTAATTTGTCTTCTTCAGAATTAGATTTAATTTGTTATAATATTTTTGTCTTGCCTTTTAATCCGTGTAATGGAATATTAATAAATGAATAGATTTTTGAAAAGTTGTTTATGTCATCCGTAACATGTTGTATATTGTACACTGTGGCAAAATAAATAAATCTAGAGGCTTCCTCTTCTGATACCGTACGGATTCCATTCTCCCCATCTGATGATTTGGGCTGTTGGATCCCATGGTTCGGTGGGCCAAGTAGTTTCGAAGGGATTGGCAACAAAGTGAATAGCTTCGTCTCCATACATAGTTAGCTCAACGACAGCCCGAAACGAGAAGTAGAAACGAACTTCTAGAAACATCTTCGACTTGAAGTACATGAAGCATTCAATTCTAAAAAGAAAACAGTGAATAATGTAAACATATTGACATATATTCCGAACGCCTAAAATTAGCCCCAAAACTTGAAATTATTTTGAGGTCGAGAAAAACCCTGTGCACACCATATTTTACAAACGCGCCGTCGACGTGCAATACAAATGCGATATTGAAGCGTATTTTATGTAAGTGTTCTCACCGCCTCAAAGTTGCCTGTCTAATTGTCTACAGAATATACTTTAGAAAGTGTGTTCAGGAGCTGCATTTGCTCATACCACCATCTCCCTTTTTCCATCAGTCATATCACACAGACTAGCGGGCTAGCACTCTTTCTTGGTTGCTATTCCTACCTGTCGCACTAAGCGCTTCTCATCATCTTTCATAATGCGCACATCAAAGGATTGGAACTCCCTCTACGCGTCTGTATTTCCGAGTAGTTATAACCGGCCCGTTTTCAAAGTCAGGGCGAATGGGCACCTTCTGCGTTAGCTCCTTCCATCGTAGATTCTGTCTTGGGCAAACAAAATCTCTTAATCCCATTAAAAAAAAATCTACCCTTGAATACCTGCATAACTTCAGTCTCGTGCTTTAATCGGTACAGATACTATGCTAACGCGCGTTTATATTTATACAAATGCGTTAAATATGCAAAATAATAGTTCTGTAGAGTAAAAAAGCCGCGTTTTAAATACGCATTATGCATAGGCCCTTAGTATTACTGTCCGAAATAAACATTTTTTTTTTCACATTTCAATCATCGCAGTTGTATTTATGTCGAATAGCGTATTCATCTGCCAAACTTAATTTTGCCGCCCTCCGAATTTGCCGTCCAGGGTGTAAGATATGCTAGCAATTGTTCAGTAATAATTAAAATTAGTAATAATTAAAATTAGTAATAATTAACAAATTTATATTTATAAGATATAAAATACGTGTGTAAAAAACAACCACGCCTCCGAGCCCTCAGATGGGATTCGAACCCACATATATCTTATAGAAATATTGCATTGTGAATGCAAAAAATTAAATAAAAACAAAATTTATATTTTATTCCTATAAAAAATGTATATCTTACTTTCGTAGATCTGGCCCCTGTCTCATGTTGGGTTCGAACCCAGTATACTCCCGGTGGCAGTGGTGCTCAACCCACACAGCAGCATTGGTTCGCTGGAGTGACTCCACGGTCACTATGGCGCACTTGATCTCAGCGAATTGCGCCACTGACACCTGAAAAATATACCATAATTATTCTTACACTTTCTTTTTTTCACTTATGTTCTTCTCGATTACAGTAGAGATCTCCTTGGATTTGTGTATTTTTGTTTTTTTCTCGCTGTTATGATGTCATACATATTTACTTACTGATTTGATAATCTATACATATAAATAAAATTGGAGTGTCTGTTTGTAATATTGAAATAACCGTTTTTACTACATGCATATGAATATATATACGGTAGGTATATAAACCAAAATAACATTTTTTTAAATTTTTGTCTGTCTGTTTGTTCCGGCTAATCTCTGAAATGGCTGGATGCATTTTGACGGGACTTTTTTGGCAGGTAGCTGATGTAATAAGGGGTAACTTAGGCTACTTTTATTTTAGAAAAAACCTTTTATTTTAGAAAAATAAAGTAATGTTGCAATGTTTCACGCGGACGAAGTTGCGGGCGGCCGCTAGTCTCACATAAAATCAAACAGGACATAAAATCATTAATTAATTTAATGTGCTATTAGCAATGAACTAACCAGAGATCTTTTTGGTTGAATGATGGGTATGCGATGTTTCGCCCGCCACTTCTCTTTTCATAATAAATGTTATATATGAGACTATAGTTTTATAAATTAAACAATATGAACATGTTAACATTGGATCGAATAACTGTTTGTCTCTCAATAAATTAAAAAAGCATTATCCAGCTGTCACTGCTGGGATAATAGACCTGTTAAATGAAGCGGTTAATTTCGAGCCATTAGTACTAAAATGACAAAACTAAAAATTCATGAAATATTTGTTTAAAATATTTTTATATCGTATCTAACATAAAATATTTATTAACAAAATTTTGAAACTGATTGACTTAATAACGTTTTTGGTTTAATTATAAGAAGGATTGATTTATTTTTCTTTTAATTGTTTAAATTTAATAAGTTTAGCTTGATAGCGTGTTGTTAGCGAATTTGGTTTACGATTGCAAAGGTTGCAAAAGCTGACCATCGAATATGTGATCCAAAATATACAATCTCGGACTCTTCACTGTCTTTCGAAAGGCAGTTAACCGCTCATTATTCGGGCAGGAAGTAACATGTCAAATGTCAAGTACCTCATTAATAGCTCCCGATAACAAAAGTCCAAAATGACGTCTATATATTTTCTGTGTTTGTATTAATTAAAAAATGTTATTTGCCTTTGAACTTAACTTGTTTATAGAAAAATATAATGTAGCACGAGGAATTAGAGTTTAAAGTAGCCTGGGCGCGTAAGAACGCCAGCGTTCTATTGAGCCTTGACTAAACTAAAGGTAAAAAACAAAGAACTCATGAGCCGTTGTTCCAGGCTTCTTCAATCGTCTGCACCCATCAATACGCACAGGCCTATTCTCCTTCTGATATTTTAACCACTGAGAAACTGTGCCCATATAACGGGGACATAACTAGGCTGATGATGACAAATCCACAAATAATTTATTCATAATACCAAAATACTACAAAAAGGTATTGATTAAATATTCCACTTGTTTTCTTTATTTTCAACTAGTAGCCCGTCCCGGCTTCGCATGGGCGGACAAAACTCTTTAAATTTTTCTAGCATTAAATATAGCCTATGTTACTCAACGTGAATGTAGCTTTCCAATGGTGTAAGAATTTTTGAAATCGGCTTAGTAGTTTTTGAGTTTATTCATCGCAAACATACAAAAATGCAATCTTCCCTCTTTATAATATTAGTGTAGATAAAATATAATTTTTGGGTTAGGTCATTTTACTTTTCGTAACGCTATCGTCACGCATTCACCAGCTCACTCCCCGAGTCAAACGTGCGTAAAAAGTTTTACTTCAAAAATAAATACGTATAAGTAGTGTGTCTGTCATTGTTAACAGAATATTTACGAAATAGAATCCCTGAACGAAGTTCTTGTTCACCAGCAACTCGGAGCCCTCTTTGAAGATCACCTTTCCGCGTTCACTTCTGTCACACTGACCTTGAACAGTCGGACGACGAGTGTCTCCTAAAAACAACCAAATAGTAAAGTCAATATGTAAGAAAAAATGGTTGCCTGTAAAGTCGGTTTTACGGGCGAAGATTTTACGTGACAACGTCTTTTTCTCGGTAGAATATTTATTGATATGAATATAATTAAATTGCACAATAGGAACAAGGAATTGAATGAAAATAAGAATTGCACAAATTTTAACTATAGAAATTTATTTTGTTTACTAAAACATTGTACATGTAAACTTAAACTTAACTAATTCCTATTTGAGTGATTTTGTTGAGGATAAAAAAAACTATAAATCCTGTAATATATTTCGAAAATTAATAAATGAATAATTTGGGTTATATAGGAAATATATCTACTACTATTAAATATTTATATTATAAGTGATTTATACATTAATGATTTAAATGGAACAATCTTGGATGGTTATCAAAATTTATCGATATAAACAATTTTTTTGTATTATATATATCATAAAGAGTTTACAATTTCATATATATACTTATAATATTAAAAATCAATAAACTTTTAAATATTGAGAAAACATTCGGCGGGCCTCTCTCTCGTTCGGTGACTCATCGTAACGTTACCGAGCGTTACACTTTTTCATAAGTGACTCCCAGCCGCAACCAATTTATAAGACGTTGTCACGTCAAAAATTCGAACTCTCCGAAAAATGACAAACCGGGATTTGACGACGCGAATCGTTAGGAGGGCAAGTGATAAACTTAATGTCAGATTTCCGAAGTCCTCCGTTCTGCTGTTTTTGAGAAAATCCAAAAAAAATTTGAAATGCATTTATCTCAGCAAGTATAAGTGCTAGCGACCCGATTTTTTTTAATTAAAGAAGACACTGAGGACTACATTTTCTTTTTAGATAATTTTGTGACAAACAACTTTCTCATTAACATTATTGAAAAAAAATTGTAAGCAAATTCTAGCAAATAGAAAAAAAAAGAGAAAATTTATCATATTATGGCGACCGTTTGGTGCAACGGTAGCGATCCTGCCTTTCGCACCCACAGTCTTGGGTTCGAATACCGGAAGGGGCAGATGTTTGTGTGATGAATACGGACAATTGTACCAAAGTCATGGGTACTTATATATATATTTCTATAATTATTACTTATTAAAGTATCATATATGTATGTATATCCGTTACCCTAGTATCCACAACTCAAGCCTTGCAGTACCTACTTTGGGCTAGCCTAATTTGTCTGAATGTGAGAAATAGTAAATATTATTATTATTATTATAAAAACATATTATCTTACTGTTTTAGCCGTATATTACTAAGTTACTAAACCTTTATACATAGCCATTTTTATGGGTGAAATTCTTCGGAAGTAGATTTTGTATGTCTCATCGTCCTGCTGCTCCTCAATGATCTCTCCCAATGAGATCACCTCTTCGATCCACTGTATATAGTTGGGGACAAAGATAAAGCGAGCTGGCGCACCACAGCCGGCCCCCCGCGCACTAAATCCGATCTTTAATAGAAAAAAAAATAAGTGAAGTGAAAAAATAAAGGCACTTGAATGTCAACGACATTGAGGAGTGACGACCGTTTGGTACAACGGTAGCCATCCTGCCTTTCGCACAGACGGTCCTGGGTTCGAGTTCCAAAAGTGGCAGATGTTTGTGTCATGAATACGAGCATCTGTACTTGAGTCATGGGTATTGATATTAATTTCTATAAATAATACTTATTGGTGTAGATATATGTATCCGTTACCCTAGTATCCATAACGCAAGCCTATACATTGCATACTTTGGGCTGGGTAAATTGGTGTGATTGTAAAAAAATATTATTATTTATAAATATTATTAATTTATTATTATATTATTATTATTAATACATATAAATAGTTTATCTCGTTCAGCATGATATTAAGGTATCTATGTGTAATCAAAATAAATTGATGATTTAACCCTTTAAGTAGTTCTGTATCTAAATATGCACAAAATATGGCAACGCACATTATCTATAATTCAAAAACCACGTCAGCGTATTTTAGATGTCAATAGAGTAAACAACTAACGAGTAAATGTAAGCGCTATACATCACGCCACTATTGCTGTCTCTTTCTCCACAATGAGAGCGGCCACTTAGTTAGTTCGCGCCATTTTACAGCAACGACATTTCTCCTGTTCGAACAAATTGTGAAAAATAGTAAACGTGATTGAATTGATTGTTTTATGGTGTCATATTGTTAGGAAAGGATCTAACTATAATACGTAAGTGTTTTTTTATTCCAGTTTAGTGTAAATTCCTATTTATACTGTTTACAAAATCACTGTATCTAAATAGATACGCTGCTTCTTTGCCCGATTTCTTGCCAACTTATTTGTTGTGCCTAAAAAGATACATTGCTTCTTTGTTTGATTTCTTGCCAACTTATTTGTTTGTGCCCAAAAAGATACATTGCCGCATTATGGTTGTTGTAGAATATGAGGCGAAGTTCGAGGATTTCGAGGATAATGGCTATGTTGCCGGCGACTGACTCCGGATCTGATGAGGAGTCTGATGTAGACTTAGACAAGTCTTCGGATACTCCCGATCTTCCTGACGAATTGATGGATATGATGGATATTTTTGACCGAAGTGATACTGTATCGGCAGAAACAGAGTCGCCGCTGGAACCCTCATGGCTGCCAAATGAGACTCCCACAAACATGGGCATCACAATTCCACCATCCCCTTCTATTTCATCAGTAAATCCTACAGCTGAGTCTACGCATGCAGTACAATCACCAGAAACGCCAAACACTATTTATTCTGACCCCACCTGTAGTCCTCTAACTCCAATTCCATCCAGATTTTTACGTTCTCGTAAGTCACAAATCAATCAAGCTAGATATACTACAGAAACTTCATCCAGCGTTCAACACGAAGCTCTCCAAAAACAACAACCGCCTCCTGGTATTAGCCAGCGTCCAAAAAAACGAAAAAAGAAGCACATGACTTTTAATTTCAAAGCTGCGAAGTTTGCTTGGTCTGTAGACAGGGAGTCCAGTATAGACAGTTCATTTCAGGAACAGGTTACTGGGATCGATACTCCATACCAGTACTTTAAAAGATTCTTTGACAGCAAACTGATAGAGTTAATTTGTTATCAATCAAACCTTTACTCAACTCAAAGCACAGGAAGATCACTTGCATTCACATCAGACGAATATGAAATTTTTTTAGGTATCGACATATTAATGAGTATTGTCGATATGCCTTCATACAAAGACTACTGGTCGTACCAATTAAGATATGAAAATATTGCAACAGTAATGCCATTGAAAAGATATCAGTTATTGCGTAAGCATTTGCATTTTACCGACAACAATAATACTGACACTTGTGACCGGTTCTATAAAGTGAGACCTGTCATGGAACATGTTAGAAGAAACTGTTTAAAAATAGAGCCAGAGAAAAGTTTTTCGATTGATGAGATGATGATACCCTATAAAGGTACAAGGGCAGGATCAAGAAGACAGTACATACAAAATAAACCTCATCCTTGGGGATTTAAACTATTGGTTAGAGCCGGGGTGTCGGGCATAGTCTATGATTTCTTTCCTTATGCTGGTGAACAAACTTTCGATGACGTGACTTTTACAGACACAGAAGAGAAATACTTCGGTTTGACGGAGAAATGCGTATTACGTCTCAGTAAAACTATTCAAGATCCATGTCTGACTACTTTATATTTTGACAATTGGTTCTCATCTCTTGAACTCATATCTTATTTGAGAAGTGAGTTTGGGATCCTGTCGTTAGGGGTTATACGTAAAGATCGTTTGAGGGGATGCAACATAATATCAGACAAAGACTTATTAAAGAAAGGACGAGGAAGCTATAAAGTCATGGTGAATAACAAAAAAAAAGTTGCTGTTACGAAGTGAGCGGGTAATAAATGCGTCACCTTAGCCAGTTCCTATTCGGCAGATAATAGCGAAACTTCTGTAAAACGATATTGTAAAGCATCTAGAAGTAAAGTAAATGTAAAATGCCCAAAGGTTATATCAGAATACAACCAACATATGGGTGGTGTAGACTTGGCGGGGATGTTTGTATCTCTATACCGAACCGGGGGTAAGAGCAGGAAGTGGTATAAGAGAATATATTTTCATTTAATCGACATCTGTGTTAACAATGCCTGGCTAGTATATAGGCGGCATTGCAAAATTTTTAATGAAAAAAAAGAGATCACTGAAAGATTTCAAGATAAGCGTATCACAGACACTTCTACAAAAAGGAAGAAATGTGCCCAGAGTGCCAACAAATGCCATTAAAATCAAACATCCAGTGGTAACCAGACCTGAGAAGGATACCCGCCTTGATGGGTTACATCATATCCCTGCCATTACTACAAAAGGTCGATGCAGGAATTGCACTACTGGTCAAACAGTAATTAGTTGTTTAAAATGTGAAACAAGGCTTTGTCTCACAGGAAAACGTAACTGTTTCAGTGAATTTCACACAAAATAGTATATAGGTAATGGATAATTGATTAATTATGCTTTAATTTCGACACTTGATCTCAATTATGTTCCTCTTGTAGTTTATAGGCCAAAGCGATTCTGTGCATTTTTAGATACCAAGTTTGTAGTTACTAGTTTTGCTACATAATATTTTTGTATCCAAAAAGCTACAACCTGAAAACTAATTATTTGATTACTGAAAATTTATTTTTATATCTAAATATTATTAAAATATGCTAACAAAGTACATTGATAAAGTTTTTAATTTATTTTACTTCATTAATATACTTTTGCTCCTTAAAGGGTTAAGAAAGATCTCAAATACTAGTGATACAAATACCTCTTATATTAAGAGTTGTCTTAAAATTGTTTAATAACATAACAGGTCATATGTAATTATTATTTTTTTTTGTATTAATTAACGTAATAAAAAATTTACGACATTATTATTATTTTATTATTTATTTATTACGACGACATTATTATTACAAACAATACGACATTATTATTTATTTACGACATAACATTATTATTACAAAGTTATCGTATTTACGATAACTTTGTCTCTTTTTAGCACAGAGCCTTAATTTATTACTTTGTAAATACCATGTTTTTGTAGTAGTAAAGAACGCGTTGCGGTGAATAATTTGTGATACTATTTCCAAAATCGCTGTTTGTCAAGACGTCACGTTGTTATTTTAAATGAGTGATATGTTCAATAATCTGCTTGACATTGGAATTTTATCAAGAAGACGAAACATGATGCAAAATCAATATTACCTACCATCTTTATTACCATGTTTGTAGCAAATACATAAATAGCTAGATTATAAATGTAATATACATTTGCCTAGCAGACTTTAAAATATGAAATATATTTCAATAATAATCTTTTTTTATATTCATAATATTTGTTATTCCTATTAAATATACTTAATATACAATTCTAAGTGATATAATAAACACGAAAGTCAGACGTATAGGAAAGTACATAGTGTACATTTTATCCAGACATAATGTCCCTCTGGCAGAGGAATAAAAATATAACTTTAATTCGGTAGTGGCCATTAACGTCAGCGAAGCCGTGCCTAAAAGCTAGTCACTGGTAAATAATATCCGTATGAAGGAATGTTGTAAAAAAATTTGATTTTTCGTTAGCACAATACTGTATGTATGTGTTGTGTAAAACCCAGCGCTTCCTGACTTACATCGCTCCAGTCTTCGTGGAAATAATTAATATTTCTAGATGAAGAATTGCTTACCAACTTCCAGTAACCCCAGGACTGGCGCGTAATAAGAACTGTACCAGCGTCCCAGACGCACGACTCCCGCTGCAACTCTGACACGGCGCACAGGTACCGTGATGGTTTCATCTTTGAAAACCCGAGCTGCAATGCAGAATTATACATTCAGGAACCTACAATTTTACACGATGAATAGAGCTATTAAATCTCTAAAATAATAAATATTTTTACAACGAATTAAGTGAAGCGCAAGGGAACTACCTACCTTTTCTCGAATCACTTCGTCGTTTTTTTGAATCCTCATAAGTTGGGTTTGGATTATACCATATAGACAAAATTCTCAGGATATGTTGTCAATAGCGGACTTATTATTATTTTTTTTTTTTTTTTTTTATTTATTTCATAAGGTACACCAACAGCTTTACGTGTATTTTATAATTGATTGACTTATATTCTAGGTTTTTATCCTACACGAAAGCCAATAACTGGCATACACAACATTTACATATACGTATAATTAATAAAAAAGATAGCAAAGTCGTAATAAGAATTAAATTAACTAAACAATGAGACAATTAATAGCAATAAATTAAATATAAAAATTAAAAAAAAAATTATATATAAAATAAAAATCAAACTAAATTATAAAAAAACATAAAATTGATAATAGTTAATATTAATTAAGGGAGTTATTACATCCAGTGTGTTTCAGTAATTTATCTTTAAATTTCTTTAAACTGTCACTAAAAATATCTATTTCCGGTAATTTTCCATTTATCTTATTATAGCCTGAGCACAACCTGGAAAGTGGCTGATGTGAACCCAGATTGGTCCTACTTTTGGGAACATGAAATAGCCTGGAACACGGATAACGAGGGTATCTATAAGGTACACTGAACGAAATTTGCTGTAAGAGATCATTACATTTGGTGGAGCCATGTACAATTTTATGCAGAAATATTAAGTCTGCCACAGCACGACGTTCAGACAGAGAGTTTAATTTGAAGAAGCTCAATCTCTGACAATATGGATGCCGATGAGTAATTCCAGGTGAGATGAATGCTAAATGCCTCGTAAAAGCTCGCTGTATCGACTCAATACGCTGTGAGTGCACACTATACATGGGGTTCCAAATAACACTAGCGTACTCAAGCTTACTACGAACCAAGGAATTGTACAGTATTATTCGAGTAGCTATAAGTTTAAAAGTTCTGGAGTTGCGCTTTAGAAATCCCAACAGTTGTGCTGCCTTTTTTGTTATGGAGTCAATGTGTGCAGCAAACCTAAGACCACTGTCCAGAGTCACACCGAGATCTCGCACCTTGTCGACCTTAGACAGAGACGTACCGTTTAAATAGTAACAAGTTGCTAAGGCATTGCGTTTTCTAGTAAAAGAGATGTGGCAACATTTATTCACATTAAGTGTCATATTGTTTAATTTACACCAAGAGCTAATATTTATGAGATCACGCTGAAGAAGTTCCGAGTCCGATAAATTATTGACAGTCCTAAAAATTTTTAAATCGTCGGCAAACAGTGAAATTTTGCCATGCTGTATGCATGAAGTGATATCATTGATAAACAATAAAAATAAAATTGGGCCAAGGTGCGACCCCTGTGGGACACCAGATTTTGCATAGAAAACCCTAGACACATAGCCCTTGCAAGCTACATTTTGCGGCCTATAATGCAGATAAGACCGAAACCAACTCAAAAACGGTGCGCCCAAACCACTTGACTCCAATTTCAGCAGCAAAAGTTCATAATTAACCTTGTCAAAGGCACTGCTAAAGTCTAAATATAGTGCATCCACTTGTAAACCTTTATCAACTTCAACAGACATGGCAGAAACAAAGGACGCGAGATTAGTTACCACTGAACGACCTCCTCTAAATCCATGCTGAAAATCTGAAATGGTATCATCCAAATGAGAATACAGCAATGGACAAACAAGGGATTCAAATACCTTCGCAAAACAAGATAATATAGCAATGGGCCTGTAGTTTTTCACGTCTGATTCATCACCTTTTTTGTGAACTGGAACAATTCTCGTCTTTTTCCACTCGTTTGGAAATCGGCCAGTAGCAAGAGAGAGGTTAAATATTATGGTTAGAGGTATAACCAGAGCGGAGGCGCACTTCTTTACAAAAATGGGTGGTATATTATCAGGTCCCGATCCCTTACCTGGATCCACACCCTTCAACCCCCTCAAAACTTCGCCCTCCGTAAAACTGACTGCCGAAAGATAGCGAACACAAGATAACTCTGGAATATAAGCAGATGGATTGTTACCAGAATAAGAGGACTCGAAGTTGGTTGCAAAGGGATTTGCTATGTCTTCACCACTATGTGCCTGCACACCATTCAATGTCATAGTAGCCGGCATATCAGACCTACCATTACGCTTACCGTTAATAAAACGCCAAAAGTGTTGTGGGTTACTACGTATATTAAATTCAGTTTCTTTCATGTAATTGCTATAACACAAGTTCAGCAACCTGTGACAGCGTTCGCGCAGCAACTCATATTCGAGCCTATCCCGCGGATTTCCATATCTCAAATATTTGCGACGAATTTTATGTTTTTCTTTTATTAAACCGATAAGCCTCCCACTAAACCATGCAGGGTATTTAGAAGATTTGTATTTTCGCTTAGGTACATGTTTTTGAATTACATCGTTAAGTGTATGATAAAATGCTGAAACCACCAGATTAACATCAGTAATACCACTGTAAGAATCATGCCATTCAGTGTCATTTAATTCAGATATAATTCCAGAGTAATTTGTTTTAAAGAAGTTAAAATCATTTCGCGCTTTGGGTACAAACATTTTTTTGCGGACACAGCTGAATGGTATGACGAAAAGTACATTTGGGTGATGAGGATCCAACCTACTCAATAGATCAGTGGGCCGGGTAACGTAAGCCTCACGATTATTACTTAACACTAAATCTAAGATATTATCATCTGCATTATACAAATTGTTATGTTGGTATAAGGAGTTGAGTGCCATAAAATCAATAAGAGAATATCCCAATTGTTTGCTATAATTTAAGGGTGACATGTAGTTGCTATTTTCGACATGTTGCCAATTAATTAATGAGGTTGAAATCTCCCAAAATAACGATATTTTGAGTCTGATTTAAGACCACCTCAACACCACTGAGGAAGAACTGCAAAGATTCCAGTTTCACTGGTGGAGGCAAATAAACTGCGCATATTGAATAAGTCTTAAAAGTACCATTAATCTCAATATTAACATTGACCCAAATGTCTTCACAATCACCCTCCCAATTGCGCATTCGCACTGAAGGAATGTCACGAGAAACAGCAATCATGACGCCACCGCCGTCAGTCTTGGAACTTGTAGCAGACGAACGATCACGGCGGTAAACGACGTAACGAGAGTCGATAAATTCGTTGTTCGATATTGCAGAATTAAGCCAGGTTTCTGTGAAGACGATTATTTTGTAGTTGCTCAGTAAAATATTTGACATTATTTCATTCGTCTTTGTTCTTATTCCTCGAGTATTTTGATAGTATATATCGAGTGATGCCATTTGTAAGCCGTAATTCGCCATAACACCGACCGACGACTCTCATAATCTTCTAAGATAATGTCAAAAGAGCCTCCTTGCTACGGATTAGAATGGCCGCTGAGTACTCATCTTTTCGAACAAAAATTCGACCGTTGCGCACCCAAACGAATTTGTAGCTAAGTTCTTTCGCTTTTATACGCGTGGCAGCGTGAAGAGCCTTATTAACTGGTGACAGATGTTCACTAACGAAAACAGGCCTTATGGGGGCACCATACCCTAAGTGTTGTGTACTCAATTTATCTTTAGAGTTTCTTTTATTGAAGTTAGCAACTGCTGCAAGTAGAGCATCCCGATGCCTAGGACTGCCGAGTTTTACAACCACTGTACGCGGCCTCTCGCTATCCTTCACTATTTTCGCAACTCGAGTCACGTGAATGATATCGCCAGTAGTAACAGGTTCGCCTACAATTTTAATAAATTGTGTTAAAGTGGTATTTAAGTTCTCATTTTTATGTTCCGGAATCCCATTTATCTCAACATTGCTATCTCTCATACCCTGTTCCATTAGATTGAGTCTATTCGATAGGTCAGCAACAGTAGTCTTCAGTACTTCCTTGTCCTTTTTTAATTCTTTTATATCAGCTGACTTTTTTTCCAGGTCAACCTTCATGTCCTCGTATTGTTTGTTGATGAAGGACATTGAATCCCGCATTTCACAAAATTGATCAGTATTTTTTTTTTAAATGGGTGGAAATTGTTTGCTCGATTGTAGTTTTAAGAATATCAATCCACTCTTGCTTTGACAATCCGTGACACTGGCCAGTGGCTTCGGAGGTCCTCATAAGTGGCGAAGTTGAGGGAAGATCCAAATCAATTTTTTCAATTTCAGTAGCGTTTGCATTTTGTCTTTTTCTTACAGTTACGTTATCTATAAGTTCAGTAGCCTCCGAGTCAAGACGTGCTGTGGTTTTAGCAGGTGTATTGCTGTTGTCCGTTTTTGGTAGCCGATTGAGGCATTCGGGGCATTTCCAATTTCGTCTACGTTCCTGATCTGGTCCGTAAAAAGCCTGAAAACGCTGAGAATTTATGACAATGCACTGGATATCATATTTCAGCTTACAGGTTACGCATATTAAAAATTCTTTATTTTGTATGATAGTGTGGCAAGCTGCGCATTTGCTGTGGTTTGGTGCCATTTTCTTTATCATTGTCCATCAAAAAGAAAAGATGTTTTAAAAAAATGTATGTAATAAATAATAATCAAAATAATAATAATAAAAGCCGCAGCAGTATGTTTAGAACCACTGGTAATTTGCTCTTCGCTCTGCGATAATTTCCGCTTCACCAAGCGCACACCTATTTCAAGGTTTAAAATAGCCAGTCCATTGCATCACTACCGAATTCCAACTAAAGTAAGGTAGGTCGATAAATAATTTTTATAACAACATCGTCCAACCTTTACCAACACTGTTATATTTGCACTGCTTTCGTGTTTTTGCACGTTTTGTTTTAATGTTTATAAATGATTTTTCCTTAAATTAGTTTAAATCACAGATTGGTTTTATTTCGCACAGTTAATTTACACAGCGTTTCACTATACACAGTTTTTGTTTTAGTCACAGTTTTTGTCCAATTTACATAACATTTTGTGGTGACAACATTTTCACACGTAATTTACACTATTTACTTAATAATATTAATATTTATAATAAGATTAAAAAACTTTACACCACTAATTCAATTAAAAATACGTGGAGTTCGTTGTTCGTGCCGCGCAAGCGCAAGACGTTGAACAAACTTTATACCTTATTAAAGGTATAAAGTTTTAATTGCATAGCTCTTATACTTTAGATTTTATTGATATCTGAAAAACTGATTCTAAATCTGACGCTCTCGTGTAACGATCAAATCTGACACTTAGCACGAAAATAGTTGTCTCGCGGCTTCATAGATGCTTTACTTCAAAAAGGCATTTCAAGATAATATGTATGAAGTTAAATCATAAGCAATTTTACCCCGGCTCTGTCGTAGAACTCATTGCAGTCTTCGTCCGATACATAATTCATTTTGTACACTTCCTTTTTTAATGTCCCTTGTACTGTAACAAAGATAATTATTAGCACTGCACCTGACCCACAACAATAATTGTCATATATATTTACAATTTGACTAAATGATAACTTACCATCTGTCATACGGGCTGCATACAAGTCTGTGAATGGTACCATTCCTTCCAAATTCAAACAAACAGGTAGCAAAGGCGCTGTAAATCAAAACAAAATATGTATAAACAAAAGTTCTTATTACTGATAATCATGTTTATTCTAATATATAAAAATCAAGTGTCACTGTTTTTGTGGTCGCACTCCTCCGAAACTGTTCGAACGATTTTTTGTCTATTTGGTGGGTATCAAAATAGGTCGTTAAATATCAGGCTGCAGAAGATTAAATTATCCGGTAAAAAGTACTTTATTCATTTTTTAAACATAACATTTGTTCTAAACATAAATAGCTAACCCACTTGCGTTATGTAACTAAGTAACAGCTAGCTGACCCGGTAACGCGTTGCTATGGTAACGCGTCGCTATGGTAACGCGTCGCTATGGTAACGCGTTTCTATGGTAACGTTAATTGATACAATGGAAAAGGAACGGGAAAAGAGCTGACAGACAAATACACAAACAACAAATTTGTGTTCTTAGATTATAGATTAATGTACCGCAATACGCAGCCTTATGTAAATACAGAAAAGTTCGTTTACTACATTGACCGGTCCAGGAACCAAACCCGGGATCTCGGAGTGGTCGATACTTAGGTTTAAAGAAGTTAATTCTCATAAAAACATACGTCCGTTTAAAATGAGATTATGGACATTTTTTTTTTTTATTATTGCAGAAAGTTGGCAAACAAGCAAACTGCCCACCTGATGGTAAGTGGTAACAGTCACCTATAATACATGTGGCTCTTGTGGGATTCGCAGCAAAACTGCAACCCCCAGAAGAACCACAGTGTACGTTGCCAACTATTAAATTATATATATATAATTTAATCTATTTCCTCTATTTTTCATTTAATCCCTTTAATTTATACTTATAACCAACTTATCTTATTTCTTATTTAATTCTAGTTTTGCCAGTTTACACATGCTGTTCGCACATATGTTTACCATGTTGTTTTGTTCTTGTCGTGTCTTGTATGTGTATTAATGTTTGAGCAGTAAATCTGTTTTGTGTGGCAAATACAATAAATAAATAAACAAAACGTAAAACAAAACAAAACGATCTGGTACATAGAAATTATCTATCTACCCGCCCATCCTACACAAAAGTCACCGAGCAAAATTGGACAGAGAACATCCAAAAACACACATTGCAAGACCTGATGATGTAGTTGGCTCTTTTTGAAAATAATATTAACAATTAGATGAAGGTCTGTCCCCCTGCTCGAGTTTCTTTCGCCAGTTCTTCTCGAAAGGGCCTTTCAATTTCCGAACTCAGTAGTATACAATGTAATCGTAGTGAGAATAACTAAATAAAATGTAAAAACAAAACAATTATATTTATATAAAATAATTTAACAATTAGGAACGTGCCTGATTAAAATATTGTGAACGTAGTCCTGTAAAGAAGTCGAAACGTCAGGATTAAATATAAAACAAAATATGCGCAAAATCTGTAAAAAAGTGTTTTGTTCAAATGTGCAATGTGCACGGAAGTGCAAGCACTAAAAAACGAGTACTAATCAAAACTATGGAGTAGACCATTGGAAAAGTTTGCTTTACTTACTTTCAGTATCGGTAACTCCAACGTATCCCGTTGGATACAGCTCCAGGAGAGCCACAGAAGCCAGAGTGCTCCCATCTGAGTACTCCGGATGTAGACTGTAGTCTTTCACTTCGAGAGCATATTTCACATTGTTACTATCCCAGACCACAAACTGGGTATTGTTTCTGTAACATATTTTTTTTCTTTATTTAATTTAAGGACTTTTATCTTAAGAAGATGTGTCAGTCCTATCATAAACCTTATTCTATATTATTTACATTTAACTACTTAATTATTAACATAAACTAAAGAGCAAAGCTTCTTGGCTGCATCTGACAGTGGTTCAGCCAGGATAGCATGGAATTAACATCTAACCGATTTAAATTAAAGGTGTGGAACAACAATTGCCGTTCACTTACGTTCCGGGCACACTCCGACAGCAAATGATGTACGTCTTCCAACGTGCCACATACGTCACAATTTGGGGAATTTACCTTCTTCATTAAGAAACCAAACTTATTTGTCGGAAAGTGCCCGGATCGAAGCCGGAGCATTATTACACTGTACAATCTATTAAGTAACATATTTCGAATATAAACAATAATATTTAAAAGGTAGTATTTTAGATCTTTTCCTAAACGCTTTTTTCAATGGTCTTCTTAAATTAGCCTGAAACTACAGACACCTTATAAAAAACAAATTAATATTTTAATAATCATACAAACACGCCTTTTTTTCCGTAGGAGTACGCAGAGATCACAGATTTCCGCCTTCTACAATTTTGAAATACATCTGTCATCTGCTTTAACTCTCATCAGACCTTTCATACAAGTTCGTCGGTTAACCACTTGTCAGTGTACGTTAGCAGTTGCTACCGATAGCCAACACCCCTCGTCAGTCCTTGGCAGCAATTGCTACCATATTCAAATTACCTCGTGGCGTGCTGTTTTATTAAATTACGATTAATTTTTGAGTTACAGAGATCCAAATATTCTGTGGTGGATTCGTTATTTAATCAACTTTACGGTAGTCTTTTTTGTTTGGTCCTAGCTTCATTATTTAGTGAGAAAATTGCATTTTTATGCAAGAGTCCGACATATGTTTTCACAGTTTTGGGACTGTTGAGAGGGGTGTGGCGCGTAGTAGTGGACTTACAAGTGTTTAAGGGTGCTTTCGACCTGGTCTTTTTTCAGGATATTTACTATTTGGTCCCTGAAAGTTCGCCTTGATTTACCTTTCCCAACCTGCCCGTGCACATTATTCTCGTAACTCGTACTGATCATCTTCTTTTGTCCCTCCTCTCTACATATCCAAACTCTCTTTCTTTTTTATTTTAAGCACCAAAGTTACTCCAGCTATTCTTCTTAAAACTCCCATTTCCAATGTGTTGATGATACATTCGTGTTACTTCTTGCAAAACCCAAGATAGAAGACCAAGAATATTTTAATAAAGTACGTACAAATTTCGAAAGGTAGTTTAGTAAACTTGAACGATACCATACAATTCTGAAAATCACAGAACCAACAAGCAATTGTCATACATGTTTTTTGTTATTTAAGAGTTTTAGTTAAAGATTTTGATATTAAACGAAATTATAAAATATCAACTTGTCTCAGATGTCAAGCGGGACTCAAATTCACATCTGTTCTCTATTCGGGCGAGTACTCTTCAAATTAACTAGTTAAATTACAGAAAACACGATTTTGATGTTGCAAGTAACAAATGCCATAACAATATATCGATAATATGTTGGAATTAATTTTTAGTTGTTATTTATGACACACAGAGAAGTACATTCTTACACTCTTGAGCTCATCATGTAACATATAAGCCGCTTTTACAAATAATTGTTCCATCAAAAAAGAATAATAATAATAACATGATGTTTTATTTAGCACATAGACACGGTACATACAATCAGTTGACTAAAACAGGATCAGGCAAATACATAGAAGAAAAACAAAAAAAACTCAAAAACAAGAAAAGAAAATAAATAATCATACATCAATAAATCCGGTGGGATCTTAGCGATGTCCACTGCTGGGGCGAGGACGTACGATGGGTGGACAAGCACACCCGTGGTCACTGCGTACTGCATTCTACCACCCAGCTCTGTAACACAACTCCACTGGTTAGCTATGCCATTTCTATGTAAATACGATGTTATTAAAACAGAAACGATGAAAAATCATCGCTGCCAACATTACGTCAACTAAAAAATGGATTTTCGGGCAGTTTATCATAATCATATTATTTTCAATGGGTTCGGTCTTGATCCCAATCAAGCCCGGAGGCCAAGACAGGATTCACGATGGTGCGAGCTAACCCAGAAGGTGCCTGTTCTGCCTTTGATTTCGAACAGGTTATAAGTACTCGGAAATACAGACGTATAGAGGGAGTTCCACTCCTTTGCTTTGCCTATTATAAAATATGTTAAGTAGCGATTGGTGCGACAATTAGGAATAGCAACCAAGAAAGGGTGGTAGCCCGCAGTACGTCCTGATGTCCGATGAAAGAAGGGGGATTGCGGTATGAGCTTATACAGCTTGTGAGCACACTCTCCAAAGTATAGTCTGTAAAAGACCAATAGACCGGTAATTTTGCGGCCCTGGTGAGTTAAAATGTGAAGAATACGATACAGATCTCTTTTCTGGCTTCGTCAGCGGCAGTGAAATTATTGTTCGGAATTGATCTTCTGCTGATAAAAACCGATTCAAAAGTACTTGCATATGAATAAAGTTGATATTCAAACATAGACATGGTACATACTAAAGTGTTGATTTATTTCTTATGTTGGCCATACCTATAAAGGAAGTCAACGCAAAACCTTGAAAATGGCAATAACATTGTTTTATACAGGTTATCTTAATATATGTCTAAATATATATAATTTAATAATTATAGTAAAAATGTAATATTTTGGATGAACTATTGATTCACTAATAGCATAAAAATATAATTTTTGTCTTTATTAATCTACTTATAGTAGACTAGCTGACCCGGTAACGCGTTGCTATGGTAACGTAAATTGATACAATGGAAAAAGAGCGGGAAAAAGAGCGGACGGACAAACACACAAACCACAAATTTGTGTTCTTAGAGTATATACTAGCGGCCCGTCCCGGCTTCGCACGGGTGGACAATTTTTTTTAAATTTTTTCTCTTATTAAATATTTTTTCCGTTAGCGCCATCTAGCGTCCGGTAGACGAACTACTTGCGGTTAACGCTTTGCTATGGTAACGCGTATACAATGGAAAAAGAGCGGAAAAAAGAGCGGGGAAAAGAGCGGACAGACAAACACACAAACCACTGTGATCTTAGATTATAGATTGGTCATAATTTTCAAACTAAGCTAACTAAGGCTGCTGCTCATTTCGTAATCTACGGAAGATGTACAGAGATTACCTGCGGTACCGTTAGTAGCTCTCTATTCTTCTCTGCCTGATACCATACGTCGTTTTTTAATGCTATAGACTGATATAGCCTGATTTGACCTTTAATTGTGATTGGTAGGTCACAAAACTTCACAATTGATGAATATAGGTCTTTACCGAAGCTGTATTGGACGACACCAAGCCAGGGGAACCTTCCAATTCTGTCGACTAATCCTTCAGGCACGATCTGATCGGCGTCTGGTGCGCACACCGTCCTATCCCACAGCATTCCATTTAGTTCACCTGCATCAATAATTATTACCATATATCTGAATATTCAAGGTACAGAGGCCTCACCATGATCTCTTAGCGTGATGAAAGTTCGATTGTCAAAGTAAGACACCGCTATACGCGGTCTCTAGTGACGTCTGTCTTTAGCAGTCGAACTTGAATCGCATTAAGACATGACGATTATGAAATTAAACGATTTTTTAAAATACTTTACATTTTAAAAATTCGTTAAATTTCATAATTCACCAAATAAATTTAAAGTTTAACACACTGTGTAAATCATTTTGAACCAACAATTTTAAAACTAATATCCTTTTGACTTCTATGACCATTGCAAAGTAAATTACTGTTATAAATTTTTTTTTATTTAATAATTTAACTACTAGATTCTTATATCTAAGGAAATTATTACAAGAAAAAATTAAAATTGTGTCAAAAGGGACTGGAACCCAAACCCCTCGCTATCCGGTAATCTTCCAATAAGCTACCGCGACCTCGACAGACTCGTCGAGTTTTTCCAAGAGAGACAGCGCTGTCGTTACTTCGGTTAACAATTTTTAGCTCCTAAATATAGATTTAGCTTAAAATAAAATGGACTAGGTATAACTTGTCATTTTTATCTTTGAATAACTCAGAAACGTGACGCTTTATGATGTTATGTTATATAACATTTTATGCTTGTATAAGTGTCCCTTATCCAAATATATAACATTTATTGTGCACCGCCATTTTGAAAAAAAAATGGCGGCTGATGTTACGGCCAAAACCTTCAAACCCCTTTAGAGACTCCCTTCAGCCAACCCCTATTCACTCGCTAATACTAGCTACTGTAATCGCTACGTCATCATTTATCTGTATTTATAACCGCAAAACGGTAAAATACTCAACTACTGGTTAGAGCTTAAAGATTAAGCCATTCGTTCTTTGAACCCCATGTTAGACTTGGGAGCTTAAAATTGTTTACCGAATTTTACTTCGCCGAATGATTATGTTTTATATTTCAAGATCCGTAATGATTAAAACGTCAATGGGCCTAATCCATTATTATTTTAAGCTAAAGCTTTTGAAAAATTTTATATTCCGAATTCGGCGAAGAGCTTTCGGCGTACAGTATTCCGGTAAAAAACTAGGTTACTGGACCGGTAAAAAGTAAGGTAATAAATTGAACTTAGACCTAATATATTTTGTTCTAAGATAAATCTAACGGGAAAGTTAAAAACTATTGAAAATCAAATAGGTTATTCTGCAAAACGAGCTTTCGGCGAACAGAACTCCGATAAACGATTCCATGTAGGTCTGAAAGACTACCCCCCCTCTGTAAGTTCTAGGATAAGCCCTCGCATATCACATTTTCCTATAAAACATTGAAAAACACTTACCTTTTATATTCAAAAGCAATATCACAGAAATTAATCTTAATGCCGACATTTTTAAAACCAACAAGAAGCTTTTATTTTAATAATTGTACTTTAAAAATTATCGAATCTAATGAATTTAACAATTTCAGTTCAAAAGAAAAGGAAGTCGTATAAAAGACCAATACTTTGAATTATAAAGACAAGTATATTTTACGCAATCCGAGATTAGATTGGGCGAGATGGTTATCAGTCTGTATGTCTGTGTGTTGTTACAGATGTTCTTTTGTTTGTCAGCTAGTTCACTGATTTGTAAACTGTGAATTTTCTCATAATAGTAATGCTCTGTGGTTTGTGATGTGATCTTATTGAAGTTGAAAACTTGTGTGAGAATTGTAATATCTTTGATTACATTTTCTCTGTGACATTTGGAGTCTCATAGTCTTTTCACATTCAGTAGGTAGTTGGGATTTAATGTTGAATTTTTTTTCTTTTGTGTGTAAATACTAATGAAGAACTGGACTGTGAGTGGTTTTGAATTCAATTTTATTTCATTTTTAATATGAATAACATTCTTTGAAATCTCGATTCAACTTAATCTTACGTAACATGCCAACTATTCCCACAGAAAGAGGATTAAATACCCATAAAATATCTGTATAAGTACCTTGATTTTTTTAGGTTTTCCAACTATAAAAGTATTTTTACAAGTGTACAGACAAGGGGAAACATATGTACACACCAAAATTTCCAAAACATGTATCAATTTGAAAAAACAAAACATTAAGTCTATGAATTTAAGAGGCAAATAATATTTATTTTATTATTTTATTTTAAATGGGTTTGCTCTTGATCCCAATCAAGCCCGGAGGCCAAGTCAGAATCTACTCGTACGATGGAACGAGGTTACCCAGAAGCCTATTCACCCTGGCTTTAGAAACGGAAAGGAAATACTCGGGAGTACAGTGGCAGGGAGGGAGTTCCACTCTCTTGATGTCATTACGAAAGATGTTAAAAAGCACTTGGTGCGACAGGTAGGAATAGCAACCAAGAAAGGCTTCATTTGCCGAACAAAAGTGTATCTAATGAACATTGAATTAAGGTTGACTTTACGACCCTTTATTTTATGTCTGCAATGACGGAAAAAAAAACCATGTTTAAAAATCTTTATTGTATATATTTACAATTGTAACAACTTAACTTTTATTTATTATCTTAAAGGATATTTACAAAACTTGCTTATTTATAACTTAGTTAGTTACTTCCGTAGTATATAGATTTAATACCGTAGAACCATGTCACACTCAATTGGCCAAAAGCAAGGAGACAATGGTATAGAAATAAATAATTGACGTAATGTGACATAATTGTACACATCATCTCTCATGACTGTACTTATCGGTGAGATTTGATCTCGATCCACTTGGTACAAGTTTTTTAACTATTGTTGAAGTGCTGGGAGATGTCGTTGTTTCTTATAGGCTTATTTAATTTTGAATAAATATAACATTGCAAAAAATAGATAAATATAGCACTTTCTGAATTTATTAAAATAATTGAATCATATGTGTATTATTTCTAGATGTTGTCTCTTATTGTTATATAAGTAGCTATATGTAGGGTAAAGGCACCAGTGGTCAGCCTCATAACAACTTTTTGAAGTTTGATCAGTTGCCATTTCTACAGCATATGTCAGATAATGAAATGTACAACATGATTGGATTTATTGTTTATAATAGTTTTTAAAAAATATATGTCAAAAACAAGAATTTTCCTAATAAAATATATAATTACGTTTAAATAAAAAATGGCACTTTGTCCCAGTGGACAGCCTCTAAAAACCAGTAAACAACCTCGATGAACCCAGTGCTCAGCCCTTGTAAGTATGAAATATTTATAAAATGTATGTTTATAATCATTGATTATAAATATACATTTTATAACTGTTTCAGGTAAAACTTAGGTATTGCTTATAGATTCTCATACAAATAACCACATTCGTCCCTAAAAATACCATTTAAATAAGATCGTGGCTGAGTACTGGATCTTCAACACCCAGTGATCAGCCGCATGAAAAAATAATTTAAAATGTGGCTGATCAGTGGGTTTTTCGACCATTAGGAAATGTTTGTAGTACTAAATTTGGAAATTTATATTTATCGGTTCTAATGGTGGTCTTGTAATTTCAAAAATAATCGAAAAACTCAGTTATCAGCCGCGGGGCTGTCCATTGGATCTTTTGTAAAAAAGTGGTATCCAATGGTCAGCCCCCTCAATTTATACGTAAAAAAGCGATATTTTTATCAAAATTTAATATAATTTAATACACGAACTAATGTATAAAGCTACCATTTAGAAAACACAATCACATTCCATAATAAAATAGGTTATTTCTTACCTGTTAAGAGAACACTACGTGTAATAAAAAATATGGCGGACTTGACACTATTGCTCTTGTCGTTGGACAGCACCGATATGAAAGAGTTTATTTCTACCCCCTGATCCCCTGCTGCTCCTGTCGCGTGACACATTAACCAATGAGGAATCAAAGCGTCTATTTAAGTGCAAGTGATTTGTTTATTTTGATTATAGCGATATTTATGGCCAATAAACGATGTAAAAGGCTGAACACTGGTGCCTGGCTGGCCACTGGTGCCTTTACCCTATATGTTATTTGTATATATTTATATGTTTACTTCTGTATATCATTTATTATTTAAACATTTATTTCACGTGACTGCTTGTCTGCACTTAGTGACATCCACTTATACGATCAACCACACTTATTCTGGGTTGACTGGAAGAGATCTCATTTAGAGATAAGTCCACCCTTGCAAACAATATTACCTACTTTTGTATACATATTATTTATTTCTTATGTGCAATAAAGAATAGAATAAATATAAACATAAAATGTCTGTTTTCTCAATCTCACTTTCCAACCAGATGATGTGGGACCACATTAATGACAAACAAAATATGTTATTTTAATTTTCAAAATAATAGCATAATCATAATATAAATAAAATAAACAAAGGAAGGAATCAATATAGTTCAAATGAATCTATAATCTAAGATCACTTTGTTGTTTGTCTGTCCGCTCTTTTTCCCGCTCTTTTTCCATTGTATACGCGTTACCATAGCAACGCGTTAACCGCAAGTAGTTTGTCTACCGGACGCTAGACGACGCTAGCGGAAAAATATTTAATAATAGAAAAATTTTAAAGAATTTTGTCCACCCGTGCGCAGCCGGGACGGGTCGATAGTACTGTATAAAAAATTTTGTTAAAATTAATTTAAGCGATATTCAGCTAATTAAAGCTAAATTGTAAAGACATAGTACACACACTTCCGTAAAGTTAAACAAAGTGTACACTCCCGATATTGTAAATTGCAGTGCTGTCATGGATCACGTTCAAGGCACTTTGTTTACAATATTTTCACATTGTATAACAGTAGTTTTATAATCTCTAGCTTGTTAAAAATTTTCAAGCATGTCGGGACAGCCTTTAAATAAGTGTAAAAAATAATCTAAAGTCTTCCCTTGCTTATATAATATGGGTTCCAATCGCCCCAACGAATGAGTCTGGCAGTAGGGTCCCATTCCTCTGTGTCCCAAGTTGTGTCGAACGGGTTGCCAACCCAATGCTTCTCTTCGTTACCATATATTGTAAGCTCAATCATAGCCCTGAACTGGAAGTAGAACCGGACCTCAACGAAAGTCTTCGATTTGAAGTACATAAAACACTCCAACCTAGAAAAAAAAACAAACATAATACTACTGTGGTATTTTTTAATTTATTAAATCTATATTCTAAGATCACAGTGGTTTGTCTGTTTGTCTGTCCGCTCTTTTTCCATTGTATACGCGTTACCATAGCAACGCGTTAACCACAAGTAGTTCGTCTACCGGACGCTAGATGGCGGTAACGGAAAAATATTTAATAATAGAAAAAAATAAAGAATTTTGTCCATCCGTGCGAAGCCAAAACGGGCCGCTAGTCATTTTAATTTTAATAAGTTCGAAATATTTTATGCATCTCGTATTTTTATTTTTATATTGGCAACACAGTTCCTGATCTGTGATTGGTCGATAACCCCGCTAACCCCGCGAAGGTAAGCTGGACTAAAACAGTGATTCATTCGAGTGACAACCGTCGAACTGGGTATCATTTTTAGTGCTGACGTAACAGTGTAGCATCATTGTATATCTTATTTGAATAAAAGATTCTATCACTCGACAGAATTGCGATTTATCAAACTACTATCGAAATAAATATCTGTCCGGGCTGTACGGCTCTAGAACAGACTATCAGCTATTTAAAACTGTCCTTCATCATTTCCATCAAACTAATATTTAAGGATTTCTTTCCCGCAAAAATGTCACAATCTAGGCAGATAACGCGTATTTATATCTATTATATATTATATGTATGTTTATTTTGTATCTTTTTAGTGTATTCATTCATTTGTATTTAATTAAGTTTTTTTTTGTCAGTATCATCTTCACATTTTTGCACTTTGTCTTACCTACTTAGTTTAGTGATCTACACACAATTCTTTGATTGGCTGGAAGAGATATCTCTCTCGCAGAGATAAATCTACCATTCCTAGACATAAGTTTGTAAACAAATTTGTTGAAATAAAGAGTAAAATAAATGCAATTTTGCTCAGATGTGATGAGAACATGAGTACTGTTTAACCAAGGGTTGAAACACAAGCTTATTTTTTATTATATTTTTATTTTGAGTGGGTTCTCTCTTGATCCCAGGGGGCCAAGGAAAGATCCATTATGAAACCAGCTAACCCAGAAGACACCTATTCACCCTGGCTTTAAAAACAGACGGGTTATAAGTTCTCGGAAATACAGTTCAGTATATAAAGGAGTGGATCCTGTGGTGTGCACATTATAAATGATGTTGAGAAATGCTTGATGCGACAGCTTATTTACTTTCGTAGATCTGGTCCCTGCTTCATGTTAGGCTCGAAACCGGTATACTCCCGGTGGCAGTGGTGCTCCACCCACACAGCAGCGTTGGAGCGTTGCATGGACTCTACAGTCACTATTGCGCACGTGACCTCTAAAATCTGGGCTACTGATACCTGAAAGTCAGATTTTATTTTATTTACTAGCTGACCCGACCACGGGTTCCTGTGTTATAAATTACAATAACCTATCCTAGTCTGAAAAAATCCAGCAAAATTAAAAAAAATATGTATATCAAATCAGTTAAGTAGTTTCGGAGTTCATACCGGTCAAACACTGTGACAGGGAATTTTTATATATATAGATATATATATCGCACATACGGTGCTATAACGTCACTTATGCAAATGCTGTTATATTTCAGGGAGAGCATTTGAAAATTGAACATCCTTACAACGTATAGTTCTTCTCGGCTAAACAAATAAAATAATTAAACTCCAACTTTGAACTTCATTTTAAAGTAAAAACAAACAAAGTAAAGACGTAGAGCAGAGGTAGGAGTATTTTCTCATACTCAGTTCAGTTTTGTCAAAAACTACATAAGTGACGTTATAGCACCGTATGTGCGATATACTAGTTGACCCGGCCACGAGTTACTGTGTTATAAATGAAACCTATCCTATGTCCTTAGTTGAAACCAATCCAGCAAAAAAAAAAAATATTAAAATCAGTTGAGTAGTTTCGGAGTTCATCGCGGTCAAACACTGACAGGGAATTTTTATATATATACAAAGAAACAAACGGTCGTACAAATTACGTTCTTTAAATAATATTTATGAGTAATAGACCTCTTTAGTATATTATTATTAGTGTTACAGCTCTCGTGTAACGCTGCAATCTGACGCTTAGCACGGATATAGTGGCCGCGCGGCGTGCGCCTATATGCGAGCGGCTCGAAAGTCCGTATAAAAGCTTTGCTTCAAAAACGTGGTCTTATTTGCGTTCCTTGTACCTGTATTTTACTCTAAAGGTAATGAAATATTTACGAAATAGAATCCCTGAACGAAGTTCTTGTTCACCAGCAACTCGGAGCCATCTTTGAACAAAACTTTCCCACGTTCTTCTCTATCACACTGTCCTTGGATGGTAGGAATCCTTGTGTCTCCTATGAATAACGAAATCTAGATAAGATGGTTTCTCAGGAAACTTATTATGTTATTTTTGTGTAATAAGAAGAAGAGTAAGTTGAAGAATTCATTTGGAGATATGCAAGAATCTCTATAAAGCCATCTATAGTTGACAGACAACATTTAGATATTTAAGAATGATATTTGCAACCAGGCGCAGTGAATGACGCTATTGACACTCAATGTTTTAGCCAAATGACGAAGTGACGAACTTATTTGCATTTCATCGTGCGGTTGATGGGTTCATCGTGTGGCAGACACAGAAACTCCGAGTAGATCCCGAGATTTGTAAACCGGTATACATTTAAGGGGCCCTTTTAATCAACAGCAATAAATGAAAAACAGTATCAGATAACTATTCAGGATCTTGAAGATTTTAAAAGCCCATCATACATTGTCATCATACTTTGTTTATTTCGCTAAAGATGTTAAAAAGCTACTCGATAAAAATTCTGTTATCGTAGACCATTATAATCATGAATGACTCTCTTAATGAGGCGGAGACTGACATTAAAAATACCACAGAACCTTTGTACATAGCCATCTTAATTGGTGAAATTCTTCGAAAGTAGATCTTGTGATACTCGTCGTCTTGCTGCTCCTGGATGATGTCTCCCATAGAGATCACCTCTTCGATCCACTGTACATAGCTGTGGATAAAGATGTAGCGCGCTGGTGCACCACATCCTGCTCCCCTCACGCCGAAACCGATCTTTTCCGAGAAGAAAACATGTTTTTAGATCAACCTACATCAAAAATGAATTCCATCAAGAGCGATGGGTGCTTATTGTCCTGTAATAATTTTTTATAAAAAAAAAACCCCTTTGAGGATTTTACTATCGCAGAGTGAAGCCTGTTCATTGGTGCTCTTTGATGAGTTGCAGTAGATTATTTCAGCTTTAGGATGACGAGATGCTTTTTTAATCCAGAAAGTTCCATTTTTTGGGGATGCGATGAAGTAATGAATTTTCGGTTTCGGAATCACAAAACTATTGCGCTTATAGCTATAAAGGTAAAAAATAAAAGTTTTAAACATACAGTAAGAAACTATAAAAAGTGTTCGTATTTTCAGTTCCAAGGTAGTTGCATACCTTTATGAGAATGATTTACTCACCATTTTCCAATAGCCCCAAGACTGGCGCGTAATGAGCACCGTCCCGGAATCCCAAATGCACGACTCCCGTTGCAGCTCTGATACAGCACATAGATACCGAGTGGGCTTCATTTTTGTAAACCCAAGCTGCAATATAAACAATGGAGTGCAAAAAATCGCTAGGCTGCAAACTGAATGAATTTTCGATCTCATCACAGAGCAACGTGTATAGTCAATTGAATTCCAGGAATATACTACAGACGAGGGTCGTCCGGAAATTAATACCCGTTTGTGAATATCAATAAAACTAATATATCCTTACAAATATTAACATTATATGGGTGAATATCCCAACAGCATTTTTTGATAGTCCTAGGTGAGAACGCTAGTATAATGTTCATATTTAATTTAAAAAAATTAATTGTAACAAGTTAACTTACTCAGCGATTTGGTCTTATATTTTAAATGAAGAAAACATGCTAATTAGTTAATTAATAAAAAATAAAAAAAATTATTTAAGCACCAGGTGGCGTGTCCACAACTAACATCTTATAAAACACGCACTTGCTATGTATTACGTTTAGGGTTCTATGTAAATAAGACAGTTAATAAATAATAAATATTGTCATAGCTTCTTAATACTGACATAATTTCATTATTTTACTTATTTGAATATATCAGATTTGCAGATCAAAGTTTGTCCAGGTTAATTCCTAAGTTTCGGTGGCAAAATTTCAACACGTTGTAACTGATCACTAAACCGCGCGGGAGTTATCATGTTGCTATACTACGCTTAGTTTAGTCTCATACTTACACTTACAAAGAGCAGAGGTTCACACCTCTGCTCTTTATAGAATGTTTACAGAATTTGTGTGCAGCATTTTACAGATATAACGTGAGTAACTTCTTTGGTGGCGTTTAGTTCAACGATTCTTTAGTTGTGGTGGCATGAATTGTATGTTTGTCACTTATTTTTCGCACGCGCACAGCGCAAGCGGGTACTTTGTGGATAGTCCTTATAAATTCTTTATTAGCGTTCCTCTGAGTGTACACTTCCTCAAATTAATATCCATTTAGACTTTGCTGTAACTTAGAATGTAATAAAAAATAATCTTACCCCAGCTCTTTCATAGAAATCGTTACAATCTTCATCCGATACAAAATTCATTTTGTACGCTTTTTTCATTAGTTGTCCTTGTACTGGAACAAATGATGTTAGCCCATGAAAGCACTTATCAATATCATAACGTTTCTACCCTACATTACTAAATAGCCTAACACGTAGTAACACGCCTAATAGGCGTAGTGCATATATGTATCTTCTGGCACTGTTAAGGGACCATCTTTTTTATATAAATTATTAAACTGTTGCGTTTATTTCACCTGTTGTGTATGTGTGTATATATAAATATACTTGATGACGCGGCCACGCGTTACTGTGTTATATATGAAAATGAAAAATATCCTATATTAAATTAAAGAAATTATCTATCTAATTCTATTAGTTAGCGCTTACCATCAGACGATATAAGAAGACTAGATTATATAAAAATACACGATTAACATCCTTTTCGATAAATGCTACTATTCAGTTAACGAATTCCTAGAAAGAAACTATAATATATATTTGTTAGTGTGTAATTAAATTGTCATTGTACTGGCAGGCAATCATTATGCAATTTTAATTTTAATATGGTTGTGATATTAACTAATGTTAAGATTTTTTTTTTGTTAGCTTTTTTTATAATTTATTAATTTCCACTCCGAACAAAAGCAGAATATGCCGGATTTGTATTGTTTGTCACCTATATTTACTACCATATTCTTAGAAATAAACGCTTATCTTATCTTATCTTAAAGTAATATGAACAAAACAATCACCATCTGTTATTTGGACTGCACACAAATCATTCAATGGTACAGCTCCTTGCAAATTCATACAAATTGGCAGGATGGCATCTGTAAATAATTCTCAAAATTAATATCACAACTGTATGGAAGTAAGAACGAATTCTTTTTAATTATTTTATTGTCATCGGTCACTGAGAAGTGTGCAAAATTTCAAATTAATTTGACGTTTTGATGTGGGGAAGAAGATTCCGTTACAAACATAGAGATGAAGTTAATAAAACCGTGTTAAAAAGAGAAATTTAAATTTACAATAACATGGAATCAATTATGAAAATGGATCAAACACCTCTTGGGATACAGTTGGGACAACTACAACAGCTGTTGCAAATTGTTAAAAATGTATAAGCTATATTCAAGTCATTTTAAACCTTAACTGTGCTAATTTTGGTCCTGTTATGCAATTAATAATGCCTTATCCTTATAACTGCCAATCATAATACGCATTAATGTCGACAGTTATTGGCTGTTTAACCAATACTAATTACGTTTCTTTTTCTTTCCTATCTTTCTCTCTATTTCTGTCTTCATTCTTTTTCTTGCTTCATTTTTGCTCTTGGGCGTGATATATCTTTAGCTACAACCCCCGCATGTGATAAAGTTTTATAACAACAACCCGTATTTGTAAATTTACAAAATCTGAAACCACTTGTCAGTCCACGGTGGCAATTGCTACCATATTCAATTTTCCGCGTGGTCTGTTGTTTTCTTTTTAAATTACGATTAATTTTTGAGTTACAGAGATCCACATATTCTGTGGTGGATTCTTTATTTAATCAGCTTTACGGTAGTATTTTTTGTTTGGTCCTAGCTTCATTATTTAACGAGAAAATGGCATTTTTATCTAAGAGTCCGACATTTTTTTTGACAATTCGCGCAGTATTGGGACTGTTGAGAGGGGTGGGGCGCGCGGGAGCGGACTAACAAGTGGATATATAACTATAAATATTTGACGAGCCAATATAGAAAAGGTCGTTGTCTACATTGGCCTGGACGGGAATTGAACCCGGAACCTCGGTTTGGCGTTACCATGAAAACTGGTATGCGAGCCAGTTGACCACGGAGGTGGCGAATAACATTGCTTTTGAAAATCTAAGCGTGTCTACATTTTGTTGACGGGATATCGTCTTATAAATCGATGAACGCCGGTTGCATGCACTAAAAACCTTGACTAATTGTGTCACGTTTCGCCTTAGCCGAGAGTGCAAGCGAGAGCGCGGGACAAACAATAGTGAGGCACGATCGGTCTAAACATTTGGCGTGTGTTGCATCTATCTCTCTTCCACTCCATCGGCCGATGCGTCCGAGTAGAAGAGAGAAAGCGGCAGCACACAACCTACACGTCAACTGTTTATAAAGTGAAGTGAAAAGTTAATGTGGTTTCCTTGTCTATTACAAGAACAATTGCGGCAAAAAGGCAATTTATTCTTACATTTTAAGAATTTGATATTATCATGACTCATATAAACGTTATCACGTAAAATTATCGTCCGTAAACCGACTTTACAGACAACCAATTTTTTAGAAATATTTAGGAAGCGCTTACTTTCGACATCCGTTATCCCTACGAATGCCGTAGGGAAAAGCTCCAGTAAAGCTACAGTGGCCAAAGTAGTTCCATCAGAGTATTCCGGATGAAGGCTATAATCCTTTACGTCCAACGAATATTTAACATTCTCACTGTCCCAGATAATAAAATGGGTGTTGTTCCTGTAATGATAGATGCACCGCTAAGTTGATCGTTTGAAAGAGTGCTAACTTTTATTTTTATAGTTCAACTTGCTGACTAAAAGCTATCATATGTCCTAAGACGGATTAAATCCAGCAAAATAAAAAAGAATCATCAAAATCGGTTGAGTCAGTTACATACTGTAGCAAATCTGGTGGAATCTTTGCGATGTCCATTGCCGGTGCTAGGACGAAAGACGGGTGCACCAGTACTCCTGTGGTAACTGCGAACAGCATTCGACCACCCAGCACTGTAACACAAACAGCGAATCCTAACCTGCAGTTCTAGATCTTACAGGAAATTTGAAGGATACTTTTGGACAGTCTATGTTTGAGGCAAATCAGATTTGTCTAACTTCCTGATGTGCGTTGAACAGTAAGTACTTTGATATTGTACTTGTTCTGATGATGAAGCTGAAAAGGGAATGTAGGAACCCCTCAAGTATTCAATGTAATGGCATAATGTTTTGATCGAGAGGTTATGTTGAAGCACAGCAATAGAAAAGGAATAATAGTATTCAAAGGGTCTATAATAAAGATATTTGTCTTGAAAGTTGAGAAAATAATTATTTATAATAAATCAAAATGAATATACATTTATTTGGCACAGACGACACTAAAACAAGCAAGAAATAAAAATGAAAGAAAATACATAAATAAGATAGGTTAACAATAGACATAGGTCTACTTGCTTCTTTAAAGGTGTGAACTCTTGTGCCAAGAGCAGCCACTCTACCTTAGCAAATTAAGGTATATTTATGGAAACAAGATGCATGGCAAAGAAGTATTTAAAAAAAAGTAGATATTACTTACTAAAGCTGTACTGGACAACGCCAAGCCAAGGGAACCTCCCGATATGCTCAACACGACCCTCCGGTACGCTTTGCTCCACGTCCGGAGCACACACTGATTGGTCCCACAGGAGCCCGCTTAGTTCACCTGAGAAGTAGGATAACCGATACGACGTTGGCCCGTGTAAAAATATTCGATAAAACCTTCGTATTATCACATCAGCCTACAAATTGCCCACTTCTGGAGCGCCTGGAAGCCTGGAAGCTAAGACAGAATCCACGATGAAGGGAGCTGACCCAGAAGATGCCTATTCAGCCTGGCTTTGAAGACGGAGAGACGGGTTTTAAGTACTCGGAAATACAGACACAGGGAGGGAGTTCCACTCCTTTGCTGTGCGCATTATAAATGATGTTGAGAAGCAACCAAGAGAGGGTAGTGGTAGAATTGAGATGGCGATATGAGCTCATGCATCTCGTGAGCACACTCTCCAAAGTATAGTCTGTAAAAGACCGACAGACAGGCAACTTTGCGGCGGTGAGCTAAGGTGTGAAGTTTACTCTTCGCCAATTTTATGCAGGTGTTCCCTAAGATGTTGAACCCCATTGGAAGAATAGCCCCAACACATACGCGGACCCAATGCGGATTTCTAAGTGCTAACGACTTCAGGTGCAGCTGGGACCAACCGCTAACCATTGCAACAAACGGGGCATGAAAATCAGACCGTTGCAACAAACGGTCATCGTTACGAAAACTACCAGTAAAGAATGAAGAAGAAGGTAAATATTTTTTGACCATACCCATTCGATCAGCGGTCTCTATGTCACCTAGCTTCTCAACTACAATACAAATAACATAACAGAGTATCAGCATTTCTTTCGATCCTGATTTTCAAACACTAGCAAATAATTTGTCCAAATCTCTCCTTAAAGTATTTTTAAGTTTTTTCCATATTTGAATATCAAAAATGTTACCCTTATGAGAAAAGGCTATTACAGAATTGATGACTATTTGATTAAGGACAAAAATACGTAGAGTTTTAATTTAATAACTATACTGCTAAACATATTTTGACTGAATTAGCAGTATAGATATTAAGTTGTTATTAAAGATGTTGAGATGGGCGGGAGTTGTGACCCGAATTGATGAAGTACGCAACGAATATATTAGAGGCAGCTTTAAAATCGAACCCATCACCCAGAAACTCTCTGAAAACCGCCTCAGATGATATGGACATGTCAGAAGACGAAGCGAGAATCATGTTGTTAATATCGCACTAGGACTACCTGAACAGAAGAGAGGTAGAGGCCGCCCGCCACTGACCTGGTGGTCTAAAATACAAAGAGACCTCAAGGAAGCCCATTTTCCTGAAAAGACAACCCAGGATAGATTATCCTGGCGCAAACGAGTGAGAAGCTAATTCATATTTTGTAAAGTATTTTTTTTTAATTATTCCAAAAACCTGTAACATATAGGGAGACAAAACAGCCCTAGCCGAGTTTCTTGCAACTTCCTCCCGGTACAAGATCTCCCGTCGTAGGTCTTACGAAGCCATGACGTAATTGACTTTCCTTGAATTTACTGTAAATGCTCATATTGAATAAAAGCTTATCTAATTAAAGCAATCATCATCATCTCAGCTGAAAGACGCTCACTGATGACGAAAAGATTTCCCAGAAAAATGGGATGTTTTTTTCATCGTCTCCAATTTTGGCAGGCTTGGAAATCCCAGAAAAAAACATAATTGGGAAAACGCTGTTAATTTGTGGTCTACGAAAAGGTAATCATATTTCCAGTATCATTTCTTGCCCTTTCCGATACCCTTAAGTGTGGGTTGGTAATTCTATTGTGCTGGACACCACACGGCTAATGTCGCAATATGTACTATTTTTACTGTTATAGAAAATATTCTACCCAGTTAATCATTTATTTATACTAGCTAACCCGGCCACGCGTTGCTATGGTAACGTTAATTGATTATAAAAACTGTTATTCTTAGGCTTATGGTAACTATGTACACATAGTCCTTCTTTTATAAAGTAGAGATAATACTAGTTGACCTGGCCACCCATCGCCGTGGTTTAGTTATTATAAAAAAAATGGTTTTGAGTTAATATGAAAATTATCCTCTGTCCTAAGTTGGAACAAATCCAGCATAATAAAAAAAAACATCAAAATCGTTTGAGTAGTTTCGGAGTTCATTGCGGTTAAACACTGTGTCACGTAATTTATATATACTAGCTGACCGGGCCACGCGTTGCTATGGTAACGTTAATTGATTATACATAGCTGACCCAGCCACTCGTTACTATGGTAACATTAATTGATGACCCGGCCACGCGTTGCTATGGTAACGTTAATTTTTATAATCTAAGATCACAGTGGTTTGTGTTTGTCTGTCCGCTCTTTTTCCATTGTATCAATAACGTTACGTCATTGTATCAATAGCAACGCGTTAACCGCAAGTAGTTCGTCTATCGGACGCTAGATGGCACTAACGGAAAAATATTTAATAATAGAAAAAATAGAAAGAATTTTGTCCACCCGTGCGAAGCCGGGACGGGCCACTAGTTGATTATAAAAACTGTTATTCCTAGGCTTATGGTAACTATATATGGTAACACAAAGTATTGTCTTTATATAGTAGAGATATAGGTTTTTCTGACAAAACAATAACATCATCCGTTGCCAAGTTACGTCCGTGATATCTATATTACAGTAACTTTTCATTTTCACTTCTCTTACCTTTTAGATTTAAAAGCAGTAGAATCATAAACAACTTTCTTAACGACGACATTGTCAATAAATTACTTTTATATTGTCACTGTCATTTATTAAATTGCCAAAGATTTATATTTTTAATAACACCTCAATATTTTCGATTACTTAACTTTCAAATTATTAGATGATAGTATTAGCAACAGGTATTATTTTTATTTTAATCTTTCAACCGACGAGCGCTAATTAAACGCTAAATAGCAACTGAAACGAATCGAGTACGTACTTAGTATATACTAATATGTGTGACCTGACTTAGTATTTACTGTTATTATCATTTCCCACAAACTTGAATTTTATATTTTTCAACAATTCGTGTGAACTTCCTCGTGACATGACGTAAATTAGGGTGTTATGAGCTAGTGTTGTTTCTTACAATTCTAGTTCTGAGCGAGTGATCGGAACGATTTGTAATTTCTATAACTATTTACTTCCGCTCACATTACACATTTAAATAAAACAACCTTTTCACGTTTTTTGGGCATAATTTATATTTAATCCTAACCTTTCGACTCCTTTACAGGAGCCCTGATCACAGGATGACATAAATATAAATTATGTGCAAAAAAACTATAACTTAATTTTTATTTGAAGTAACTATATTTTTAGCTGTTGAGTTTTCGCATTTTTAGTTATTATTATTGATGGTGCAAATTATTAAAAAATAAAAATAAAAGCGTTTAAAGGGAGCTATCTGTATCTGGAGGGAGGAATCTGTCTCTCATCTTATGTTGCTATGAATATACAGATAACAGCAAATGATAATATGTTTTATATGTAGGATTTAACGTTCAAAATTTACGACATTTTGTATTCTTTTGTCTGTAGGTTCAAATTATGTCTTAGTTTCCCTAGCTAACAAGTTTTTTTATGGATTTAAGTGCGTTATAACTTATGATCTGTTAGATCCATTATTGTTTATATTTGAATATTTTCACCTCTAATGTAAAAAAAAGTCATACTCATGAAATTAAACACTCTTCAAAGATACCTTTTTTTTCGTCTAAACCAGAAGTTCCTACTTCTTCTTGGGATCATTTTTTACAAGATATCTGACTGAGTTGTTTAGGAAATACATTTTATTGGATATTATTACTGTAAAAGTAGCTCTTTTTAGCACAGAAACATTTTCATTAGAGTATGCGATTTTACACAAACAATATTATTCAAGAGCTAATCGATTTCAATCAAGTTTTGCATTGATTTAACAAAATGAGATGTAACAATATATATTAAATATTATTTTTTAAATAATTATAAAAGATAGACTAAAGAGAAAGTGGCAAAGCAGAAACAATGTTTCAAGCAACAGCTATTCTACGATCTTATTACAAGAGTCATCATAAGTCACGAGAATAGATGTCACCCTAGTATCATGATCCTTGAAAATTAATTAAAAACACGTCTTTTAGTAAGTGTTATTTCATCGATTAATAACTGCTTAACAAATTAATCAATTAATTTAAAGGGATTAATTAACTGGTATTTTTAAGGTAATGTAAAAGTTTGTATCAAACATAACCTCAAAACCCTTTCCTTTTATGTAAATAAATTTTACAAGTTGACTGTAAATATTATTTATTTTCATGGATTTTTTGTACTTGTGAACGATGTATGGACGCAGAGCAGTGTAACCTTTCCTGCTGAATCATTTCTTGATTATAAAAAACAAAAAAATCATTACATAACATGATATAATTTTCATTCCGTTAAAATATTTACCGTGACTTACCTTTACCTCTCTAAATAATTTACTCAAATAAAATAACTTAGGTTACGATGTTGGTAAGTAAAGGGAAATGAGAAAACGAAAGAGTGAATTGTATAGATCATATATCACTCTTTTCTCTCACTTATTCTTTGTCTTTTAACCAAATACGATTATTGAGAACTGGATAGCTGGCGAGACAGCCTTATTTGCTGTTGCTATTTAGTGATGTCGTAAAACTGTGTCGTCTACTTTACAAGGAACAATACAACGTGCAAATTATGTCCATTTTATTACCAGGATACTAGGAATATTGGTAAACAGGAATACAAGGTACATATATGGGAACGTTCATAAATTTTCAAGCTCTGTTCGATTTTCTATCCGTAACTGTACTGTAAGTAAATAAAATTTATTTATTTTCTAATGAATATGACAATCTGAATATTGTTTTTTTTTGGCTATACTAGCTTGTATAGGAACAGAACTTTTTTCTGGATGAAAGGTACCCTATATCGTTTTCTGTACCCCTGATAAAGTGTATGCGAACTTTCACGATGATTGGTTGAATAGTTAAGACATGAAAGTGTAACCAACAAACAAACTCACTTTTTCATCTCGTTAAGTGTACCAAATTTTAAGTATTGCCTAAAAATGTAGTATTTACTAGATTAATTAAAATTACAGAGCAATGTTTACATATTTATTAAAAACTTAAAGGAAAAATTATATAAAACACTTAAAAGATAAATCCTGGCTAAAATAAATGTAAAAATTCGAACTCGTGTGGTAGAGTGCCAAAATTGCTAGCAGCGATGCCATGTTACATTACTAGTCTGATACTTTGGGCGCAAAAGACGCCGTCTCTTGGGTCTCAAGAAGCCTCTACCAGTTTTCTGGACAATTCGCCATACTTACAGAATTAGGACCCCATACATATCCTTAGACTTGGGTCCACGGGCCTTCATTTTTTCTGTTCCTTCAGTTAGGACACCAGTGCTGTTGTCCTTGGGCCATAGAAAAGCGCTAATTCATCTTCTTCGTCCACGACGTCTTTAAGCGCCTATTTAGCATCTGAAGGATGTTTGCTCGTTTATTACAGCCATCTCAGCACTGCCATGAACGATTCAAGCGCTTTTACTTTGGTGAGAAATTCCCGGAGGCTACCCAGCGAGCCGAGATGCTTCGCCTGGTAGTGGGCCACACTTTAAATAAATTTTAGATAACTTTAAAATTACAATAATATAAGGATAAATGTATTTGCAAGCTAGTCATAGATCGAGTATTTTAGTTTTTGTTGCTGCTTCCTATATTTGTTTTAGCCTTATAAAATGTTATGATACTCTGTAGTTGGCTTGAGAGTTAAAATATCATAACTTAGATAAAATAAATTTGTAAAAAAAGTTGTTCAATTTCTGAATAAATATATAAAATGAAATTACAATTTTAATAGGATCGCCACTGGGTATATTGATAGTGGTAGGAGATTGATTTAGAGCTGATCAACTTGACAATGAACTATTTTTCTTCTGCATCACTTATGTGGCATGCAGACCTTCGCATCTAAACATATTAACAGTTGACAATCTGAATAAGCCAATGTTAAGGCAGTCTTCTACGCTTGTACACCAGAAATCATTACAACAGTAATTGAATTCTTTACCTTGTTTAAAGCAGGACTCAATCTCAGATACCCTAGCCGGGCGAGTATTTTTAATATATATATAATGTGTTATAGAATACATCTACATCCATAATATAATGCATGTTGCGTTGTTCCAAATCTTCAGTATAAGCGCAATCTAATTAACATACAAAGAATGTTTTAATTGGAGAAAAAAAACCTTTTAAAAATCATAATAATTAATGAACGTTGTTATTCCCAACGCCATAATTATGTAAGCCCATAGGCTACACGCTGGCTGTGGGTTTGTCCATAACATTCCAATCTTTTTTTGGGTTATTAATAGAAAGTGCGAGTGAGATAGCTATAGTCGAAATGAACTTCAGTTTGACCATAGACTCAAGATAATAGTTTTCTGTGTAGCATTCATTCTCCCAGCTACAAAACTTTCACTGTTAAATGGATGACTCCAACTTAAATGAGGGATTTTAATATATTCTCTAGGTAGGTGGATTGGTTTCACCGACGGTCCTGGGTTCGAATCCCGGAAGGGGCAGTGTGATGAATACCTGAGTCATGGATATTTTATATATATATATAAAAATTCGCTGTCACAATATTCAACCGCGATGAACTCCTAAACTACTCAAACAATTTTGATGTTTCTTTTTTCATTTTTCTTGTTTTGTTTCTACTTAGGACAGACGATAGGTTATAATTTAATTTATTTAAAAAAATCCAAATGATAATAAGTGAGCCACAGCAACGCGTGGCCTGGTCAGCTACGTAATTTTAGATATGCATATTTCTTAGATATGGGTGTTTTCGTTTTTTTTTTAAAACCGTTACGTAACGGTTTTGAAGGTTTCATAACGTTATCAAAAACCGTTTTCAGTGTTGGTTATCAGGTTTTCAGTTTGTTTTGGCTACTGCAAAACGAATGAAATCTAAAACGCTGTTAGCTAACGTAACGCAAGTTTTTGTTTTAGTTTTACGTAATTATGGTTATGACGATATCCCTTCGTGCTTTGACTAGGCTTAGGACTAGTTTGTTAAAATTAAAATGTATGAACTAGTAATTTTTGATGTAATGTGAATAAATGAGAACTTAAAAGCTTTTTGGCGCATTTCAAAATCGTCATAGGTATTTACAATATTTTTTATTTCGATTTTTTTTTTATAAAAGTTACAGGTTTTCAGTTTTGGTTGCATTGCGTTGGTTATGAGAAAAACGGTTTTATGTTTTGCGGTAACGTTACGTTTCGGTATGAAATTCAAAACGGTTTTTAGTTACGTTTTGGTATAACGTTCTCATGCCTTATATTTCTATAAATGTTACATATTTAAGTATCATAAATATATGTCTATTTGTTACCCTAGTATCCATAACACAAGCCTTATAGTGTTTACTTTGGGCTAGGCTAATTGGTATGAATGAAATAAATATTATTTTTATTATTATTATATATTTTGTTATTAGGACATTTAACTCCCATTTTATAAATAAATATATACTTGAACCCACAACGCATGTTATCCGAGCAAGTAATCTTCCAATTGTAAGTTTAATTACAAATGAATAAGGTTTGTTTTTAGTAATAATAATTTCTTTGGATATAAATATCTGAAAGATAATAATTATATGGCTGTGTCTTAATCGATTGTTGGATATTTGTATTACATCCAATGTTATTAAGACCGACGTAGCCCATTAGTTGAGCTGTTAGCTTTAACGTAAGCGGATCGTCATCGATCCTCACCTATATAACAACAAGCGTTTAGTTTACCACTAGGGTTTAATAGGAATATTATAATGTATTTATTTAATTTTTTTAATAATTTATTGCTCGGATTTCCACCGCACGTCCAGACGCATTGCGGGCTACCATACTTCCTCGGTATGCCTACCTGTCGCACCAAGCGCTTCTCAACGTCTTTAATAATGCGCACAGTAAAGGAGTGGAACCCCCTCCCTGCGTCTGTATTTCCGACTTATAACCCGTCCTTTTTCAAAACCAGGGTGAACACCTTCTAAGTCGTCCTATCATGGATTCTGTCTTAGTCCCCGGGCTTGATTCAGATCAAGAGTGAACCTGTGACGGGGTGCAGCCGGAGAAATAAAAGCTCACACAAAAAGGTCACTTGTTTTTATATTTAAGGAATTAAGGTACAACTGAAACAATTATATGAAAAAGGTAAATTACACTGAATACAAAAACAATTTCACATTTATCACTAAAAACATATTATAAAAGGTAGGGCTACTTACAATAGTGCCTTAAAGAAACTTATAGACTTATAAACAGGAACTGGTGGTACAGAATATACATATATACAGGAAACTTGTGAATTATGCTTATGAGCTTATTATATACTTGTGAGCTTATTATAACTGCTCAGCACTATAAATATATTTAAATAATTTATTTTCGGTGAGTCAACCGCTCTACGCGCTGACTCTGGTAAGAATAAACTTCGAACAAAACAAATAAACAGAGACAGACAGTAAATTTAAAATAGGAAACAGAGACAGACAGTAAATTTAAAATAGGAAACGAAGAGAAAAGAAAATATGAAAAATGGCCAGAGAAGAGCGCAATGAAAGCAACGAGTCGCCAATATAGCTATGGCGCCTCGTTACAATACCCGCTCCCCCCTGGAAGAAAAAATCCTGAGTATAAAAAGGATTTTTTCATAAAACTATGTAAAAATGTGACCATTTTATATAAAAAAACATATCTTTAATAAAAATGGATGAGATGAGAATTGTGAAATGAGAAAATAAGGAGACCAGCTTCCTTACATGCATCACTTTCCTTACATGCATCACTTTCATACTTCCAGAACATACTTCAGTCAACGGTCATGGTTGATTTAATAAGACAACCAGACTCCACGCGGTAGAGTATCCAAAATTTATTGAATACTCAACTGGCTCCCTACATCAGTGAATGCTTATTTAACCAGTCACAACCCGCTGGGTGAAAAATAAAAATTAGTGTAGGCTTGTTTAACCAGTCACAACCCGCTGGATGAAAAATAAAAATTAGTGTAGGCTTGTTTAACCAGTCACAACCCGCTGGATGAAAAATAAAAATTAGTGTAGGCTTATTTAGCCAGTCACAACCCGCTGGATGAAAAATAAAAATTAGTGTAGGCTTATTTAGCCAGTCACAACCCGCTGGATGAAAAATAAAAATTAGTGTAGGCTTATTTAACCAGTCACAACCCGCTGGAAGAAAAATTTTCCTCAAGATGAGGCTATTCCAATAGACTTAGAGGTTCTATTCTCGGTTGAGAAATTAAATATGCCTTCTATGAAGACTGAAAAATTAATGCCCTCTATGAAGACTAAGACTGTATAATTAAGTATGTCTTCTATGAAGACCAAAATTGAAGATGTCGTCTATGCAGACAATTAAATATGTCTTCTATGAAGACAGTTAATGTATAGTAATTATTATGTGTTGTAATAGAATGAGGGAATGAATGAGTTGTAAATAGTAGTATATATAAAAGTAATATATAAAAAAAAAAAAAATTACTTTGGAAAAGTAATAACGATAGAGAATTCTAATTGGGAGAAAAAGTAATAACGTAATAAAAGTAATATATAGTATAAACGTAAATAAAAGTAATAATAAAGTAATAAAGAAAAAGTAAGTAATAAAAGAATTTTTTTAGGTCTAAAGAGTTTTGAGTAAATTTTGTGCCAGGAGTTCGTAGTTATGTTATTGTTGGACAGAAGAGGTTTAAAATTTGATTGACAGGCTGTCATGGATGAAAAATTTGCTTGAAGTTTTGCAAAAGTCATTTATGTTATGTAGTAATCTCTAATCTATTTAAACGTATTGATAAATGAATCATGAAGAAACCATAAGCAGAATGTTTTTGATTTTATCAAGATCACGTTCAATGGAGTAAGGACTGGAAAGAATAGAACAATCTGAGTCTTTTATTGGATTTAGTAATTCTCGTAATTCCTCAGCGGTTGCGACAGATGGAAATTCAATTGAGCGGAGACAAATTCATAAGCAAGCTCAGGTTTATTTATAAGTGATGGATTCATAGTGTTATTAAAAATAAATGATTGTGTTTCAAAACGAGGTGTTTTTCTAGCTATTTAAAAACTACTTAAAAACAGTTATGATTTAAAATAAATTTAATAATACTAGTGCTAGGTAGGTATTGTGTTCAAGCTTAGACTGGTAGGAACCTCTGGATAGTCGGCACGGATTGCCCCCAGGAAAGTGCCTAGCCAAATCTAAGTTTTAATTATTAAACGGTCGAATGTTTAAAGAGTAATAGTTATTTATTATACAAGAGTGGAAAGTTCCTTTTTAACCGCGTGCTCGATTTGGATGACCGAGCAAGCGAAGGATTCTAAAGTTGAATCACGAGCGCAGCGAGTGATTCTAAATTAGAATCCTGAGCGTCAGCGAGGGAAACAAACGAGCACAAGGTGAAAAATCTTTCCACTCGAGTGCAATACGTAACTTTTCATCCCACCTCAGCGAGGAAATGACAAAATGAAAAAGAAAACAATTTATAATGACAAAATATTTTTATTTCAATTAAAACACATTAAGATAATCTATAAATTGAAGAAAATAATAAGAAGTAGAAAATAATTAGGAAATATTAAATGTAACGTTGCTACAGTTACTTATGTTAAGTTTAATATTTTTGTTAGGTAATGTTATGTTGGTGTTTGTGAATTGTGCGCTGTTTTGTGGTAAACTATCAGTAATTTTAAATAGTTGTGCCGATTCATTGGATTCTATTGGCGTAAATGTTGGCGAGAGAGGGCTATTGTTTCCAATCTTATGAGGGCTCATTTTAGATGTAGAAGGGCGAGACCAAGAATCTGACAGAGGTTCTTTCAGCGTTATGGCCTCCACGATACTATTACAAATTTTTGATTTACTTTGGATTGAATCCTCTATGTATCCCTCTACAACCGAATTAGACTTCCAGCCTCCATGGCGCTTAAGCGATAGAAGATCAGCCCCTGATTCGGCCAAAAGTGTGGCTGAGGTTCTTCTAAAACAGTGACCGGTGTATAACGGGGGTTCTAAAAGTCCGAGAAAAGTTGCTATTTCTCGTGGAATACTGCCAATTTTATTCTGACCCATAGGTTGTCGGATACACTTTCCGTTGCGATATTGTAGAAAAAATCGTTCAATTGGGGTGTTAGAAGGACGTAAAGCTTGATATTTCTGAACAATGTTTACATATTCCTTGCGAATAACGAAGTTGCGGTCTTTTTTTGTCTTGGTATTTAGTACATTAATTAATAGCAATTCATCAGAATTATGAGAATATTTTGATACGTTATTGACATTAAGTAGTGTAAGTTCATTTGTTCGACATGCTCCGGTTATACCAATAATAAGAACAACCTGTAACAAAAGAAGTATTTATAATCGTAAATAAATTAATCAAATTAAAAATATTGTAAGTACTATGTACAATTTTATCAACAACAAAAAATTACACGTATTGACTTACTTTTGCCGCTAAATATACGGAATCAGGTGCTTTATTAATAAACTTTGCAATTTCAGATGCTGTGAAAACCTTCGATTTTTTTGGCTTATAACCAGATGAGGCTCTTTTTAAAAATGCCACTAATTTATGATAGGTGTCGATATGAACGTCTTTCTTCATCTTAATTGTTAATTTTAGCATTGAATACGTACTCCATAGCGTGCTTGCTTTCTTGGTCTCAGATAATTCTATAAAATATGCCAGCAAAACGTTTTCGGAGAAAGTTTTTGCTCCTTTAGCTAGTCGCCACATGTTAAATATATCGTACTGTTTCAAATACTTCTCTCGTGATTGCTGAGGGAGAAGGCTCATTTGCGCATTATTAACTGTTTCAGTTAACTCAGTTGGCGTTAGATAAACTTCATCGTCGCTAATGTCACTCATTTTAGTTGATTTTTTTGTACAGTTTTTAGGTTATGTTAATTATATTAAGCAATAAAACGTGAAAAACTAGAATGGCGCGAAGCACGCAAATAAAACAAAGAAACCAAGAAGGTTCCAAATTTAAATTTTTTCACAATTTAAAAAGTTCTTATCATAAATTTGGCACCATAGAGGTTACATTAAATAGGTTTAATGACGTTTTGAATTTACAATTATATTGAGTACTCATTATATGTGATGTTCTAAATTCAAATCTACTTTGCCGCTCAAGCGAATAAAATAGAATTTTCCAGCCAGATTTCGAAGCGCAAAATTACACTTTCCGAGGTGGTGGGATGAAAAATATATTTATTTGCATTCTCATGACATATTACAGACACTTCTAATCGATGAATAATTTTCTTCTTTATTTTAAATTCCATAGACAGTTATATGTCAATTAAAAACGCGAGTGTGTATAGCCTCTTTCTAACACTCCGCCTCACATGAAGCGTTTTATGTTGACCATGTTAGTTAAATTTTGAAGTCTTGGTCCTGGTACAGCTTTCGTCAGAAAGTCTGCTGGCATTGTCTCTGTTGGCATATATGTAATGTTTATATGTCCTTCTTTGACTAATGCTTTTATGTAATGCGCTTTTAAATCTATATGTTTCGATTTTTGATTAACCAAGTTGTTTTTTATTATGTTTTGCGCAGCTTGATTATCGCTGTGTATTGTAACACATTCTTGGTTATTACCAATTTCATTTATTAGATTTTTTAAATATATTGCTTCCTTTGCTGCTTCTGTTAAAGCTATATATTCAGCTTCAGCTGTTGATAAGGCTACGGTCCTTTGCTTCTTTGATTCCCAACTAATTGGTGACTTTGCATTTGTAAAAATGTAGCCTGTGTACGATCTTCGATCTATTATGCAAGAAGCCCAGTCTGCATCGGCATATCCGACGAGCTTTTCTTCACCTTTTTGGTAAATAATCCCAATATCTTTCGTACCTTTTAAGTATCGTAAGATTCTCTTGACAGCATTAAAATGTTCTTGAGAGTAACAATTATTAAATTGACTCATGTAGCTTACGGCGAACATAATATCTGGACGTGAAGCTACAGCCAAGTACATTAGGGATCCTATTAAATTTTGGAATGGCAATTCTTTCTGACATGTTAAAGATTTATTTAGCTTTGTTCCAATTTCCATGGGTGTCGTTACATGTTTGCAATTGCTTAGGCCGTATTTTTCGAGAATACTATTTATATATTGTTCTTGGCTTATTTTTATACCATTCTCTACTTTTGTAAAATTTATGCCCAAACAGTATTTCAGTTCTCCAAGATCTCTTAGGGAAAATTTATCTGATATTTTCTTTTTAATATCATCAATTTTTGCTTTTGACTTGCATGCTATTAATATGTCGTCTACGTATATGCTAACAATGACCTTTTCTTCTCCGCCTTTCGCGTATATGTAGACACATGGGTCAGAGTTTGTAGGTTTGAATTCAATTTGTTTGAGATATTCATCTAATTTCATATACCATTGTCTACCAGATTGTTTTAGGCCATATATTGCTTTATTTAATTTGCACACATTATTTTCTTTATTTGACTCCATTATTTTTAGCATTTCTAATGCCTTATTTTTTATATCACAGGATGTTTGTTTATCTTTACTAATATATTTTAGATATATTTCTAAGTCTTTTGGAGTTTTCATAAATATATCTTCCTCGATATCTCCATTTAAAAATGCTGTACAAATGTCTATTTGTTCAATTCTCATGCCTTCGTTTACTGCCATTGAAACAAGTAGTCTAATTGAACTTAGTCTTGATACGGGAGCGTAAACTTCTTGATAATCTAAACCTGGCATTTGAGAAAATCCTCTGGCGACAAGTCTAGCCTTTTTTCTTTCTATTTGTCCATCCGATCCTAATTTTTCTTTTAATATTAATTTTGAGTCGATTATGTTTCGACCGAAAGGTTTCTTGACAATAGACCATGTTTCGTTTTTCAGATGTGATGATATTTCAGAACATATAGCGTCTTTCCATTCATCTTCTACCTGTGAAGAGCTATTGAAATTCATTTCATAATCTTTGGTCCATATCGGTGGTTTTGTATTTCTTCTTGGTCTATTCGCATTTGGATCAGGGTGGTTTTCTTCTGTTCCAATATTTTGTGCCTCTCCATTATTATTATCATCATGGAGTTCATTTGTTATAGATTCAGCAATAGTATTTTCATTAAGTTCATTTGTTTCTTCATTTATTATAGTTTCACTATCGCTAATATCGTTATTATTAATATTTACATTTAAATCTATGTTTTCATTTACATCTGAGTTTTCTTCATTTTCATTTTGTTGAGTTAATGTAATTATAGTTTTAAATATATAATTATTTTCCCTTCTGTCAGTATCGCTATCGTTAGGTATTTCAAAGTACATTTTATTTACAAATTTTACATCTCTAGTAATAAATACCTTCTTGTATTTTTCAACCCATATGCGATAAGCTTTTGAATTTTCTGAATATCCGAGGAGAAATCCAATTAGTGCTCTTGGTGCAAACTTTCCTCGTTTTGTTTTAATTAATACATATGCTTTTGTACCGAACGGATGCATATGTCTCACTGATGGCGTGTATCCAACCCACTTTTCAAATGGTGTTTTATTTTCATTTGCGGAACTCGGTACTCTATTTGTGGTGTAATTCGCATTCAATACTGCTTCTGCCCAAAACCTTTCATCAGCTTTAGACTGTATCAACATGCATCTTGCCTTTTCAATAAGAGTCCTATTTTTTCTTTCTGCAGTTCCATTCTGTTGTGGAGTATAGGGGGCGGATAATCTTCTAGAAATGCCATTTTCTTTTAGATAACTCTCAAAATTAGAATTTTTGTATTCCGTTCCATTATCTGTTTGTAAAACTTTTATTTTTCTTTCTGTAAACTTTTCAACTTCCTGTTTATATTCTATGAATTTTGTTAATGCTTCATTTTTATTTTGCATAAAGTATACTCGACAATATCTGCTAAAATCATCAATAAATGTGATGAAATAACGGTTTTCCCCATTGCTTGCAATTGGCATTGGTCCACAAACGTCTGAGTGTACTATTTCAAGCAATTCTTTTGATTTATGTCCTTCGTTTTTAGGGAATGGAATTCGAGTCATCTTACCCTGTATACATACTTCACAAGGATCTAAAATATCATTGATGTTGAAATTTAGTCCTTTTATCGTTTCATTTTTTAATGCTCTTTTAAGGTCAAGTTCATTTATGTGACCCAAGTTTTCGTGCCATTTTTGTATTTTTGTTATTTTAAAAGCAATTTCATTTTCTTTACCATCAAAGTAGAATAAACCATCTTCTTTCTTCGCTATCAATTTTATTTTACCATAAGCATCTCTTATAATAGCACATTTATTATTGAAATATGCTTTATATCCTATTTCAACTAGTTTGGATATTGATATAAGATTTGACGTCAGGTTTGGTATATACAAGATGTCTTTTAGTATTAAGTTTGAGTTTAAGTGGCTTAATGTAACGTCTCCTTTTCCTAGTATTTTCTCTGTTTTGTCTTCTGAAGCTAATTTAATAGTTTGATTTTCAATTGCTTCAAAATTTCTTATTATGTTTTTATTATGGCACATATGTGATGTGCAGCCACTGTCTAGACACCATCTACTTTTCATCTTTGGTATATTTGTTGATAAGCATTTTTCGACCTTTTTTGTTTCATGTTTATTTTTGTTATTATTATTTTTGCCTTTATTTTTGAACCAACATTTTTCGCTTTGGTGATTGGTCTTATTACAGTATTGGCATTTTTTAAATTTGTTTTGATTTTTGTTATAATATCTGTTATTGTTTCTATTAGTATAATAGGCCTCGTTATCTTGTATGTCATTGTTTTGTGATGAACAAGCAAATCTGGATTGATATTCTTCCATTATTTTAATTCTTAATATTTCTGGCGTGGGTAGGCTATCTCTGGTTTCTATTGCTATACGAAAATTTTCATATGATGATGGAAGACTATAAAGAATTATTATTGTCAATAGTTCGTCATTTATTTTTACGTCCATATTGTTTAGTTTGTCAACAATATCTAGGAAGTTATCTAAATAATCTTTGATGTCGCCTTTTCCATCATATTTACTGGTTATTATTTGTTTTAGCAATGTTGCCTTTCTAGCAGAACCCTTACTTTCAAAATTTGCTTGTAATACGTCCCATACTTCTTTTGACGTTTGACATTTTTTTACTAATTTTATTTCATTTGGCGAAATTAATAATAATAATTCAGACCTTGCAATTAAATCCTTTTGTTTTTCGGCATCATCCTTTAATTCGGTCTTATTAACGAAGTCCCATAATCCGTTTTTTATAAGCACGGCTTGAGCTTGTATTTTCCAAGTGTCATAATTATTTTTATTTAAACATTGTATAACCGTATTACTTTTATACATTTTTATAATTATTTACTCGCATTACTGGGAACATAACCTTTTAATTATTAAACGGTCGAATGTTTAAAGAGTAAAATATATTTATTTGCATTCTCATGACATATTACAGACACTTCTAATCGATGAATAATTTTCTTCTTTATTTTAAATTCCATAGACAGTTATATGTCAATTAAAAACGCGAGTGTGTATAGCCTCTTTCTAACACTAAGACTTGTATGTGGGATACACTGGAGGTACTCCCTCTCAGCACTGCCCGTAAGTATTAATTGCACTGATCTGAGTGATATATTGACGCTCAGAATCAGCAACAATTTTGTGTCGGTTTCTTTCAAAACCGCGTGTAGTTTTACTGTCTGATGGGTGTAGTAAATGTGGGGTAAGTGTACTGTAAGTGTAGTGTGTAGTTGCGTGTTTGTTATGTCACTACTATAAATTATAATAGTCTAAGTGATAGGATGATATGTGATGAATTGAAAGGAGAGTGAAACTAAAGTTGTTTAAATTTTTCCTATCTATTCTATTATACAAGGACTGGTTAAGTAAGACTAAGATAAATTTAATAAAATTAGTGTTAGGTAGGTGTAGTGTTCAAGTTTAGACTGGTAGGAACCACTGGATAGTCGGCACGGATTGCCTCCAGGAAAGTGCCTAGCCAAATCTAAGACTTGTATGTGGGATACACTGGAGGTACTCCCTCTCAGCACTGCCCGTAAGTGTTAATTGCACTGATCTGAGTGATATATTGACGCTCAGAATCAGCAACAATTTTGTGCCGGTTTCTTTCGAAACCGCGTATAGTTTCTTGTCTGTAAAATGTAGTAAATGTTGGGTAAAGTGTCTTGTAAGTGTTTTGTGTAGTGATGTAGTTGTATTGTCAACTACTATAAATTAAATAAAATGAGGATTGGGATGAGATGAGATGAGATGATTAAGTTAATAATATGGCCGATAAAATAGTGGGGGGCGACTAAGCCTTTTAGAATTTGGAAAAAATTAAAAAAATCACACACAACATACAACGATCTTCAAAAATTTTAGTTTTCTTTCGGTTCGCCGGTACTGGTTGACTGGTTGGTGACTGGTTCTTATACACGTTGAGGCGCCAGTGTGGCGGGGTGCAGCCGGAGAAATAAAAGCTCACACAAAAAGGTCACTTGTTTTTATATTTAAGGAATTAAGGCACAACTGAAACAATTATATAAAAAAAGGTAAATTACACTGAATACAAAAACAATTTCACATTTATCACTAAAAACATATTATTAAAGGTAGGGCTACTTAGAATAGTGCCTTAAAGAAACTTATAGACTTATAAACAGGAACTGGTGGTACAGAATATACATATATACAGGAAACTTGTGAATTATGCTTATGAGCTTATTATATACTTGTGAGCTTATTATAACTGCTCAGCACTATAAATATATTTAAATAATTTATTTTCGGTGAGTCAACCGCTCTACGCGCTGACTCTGGTAAGAATAAACTTCGAACAAAACAAATAAACAGAGACAGACAGTAAATTTAAAATAGGAAACAGAGACAGACAGTAAATTTAAAATAGGAAACGAAGAGAAAAGAAAATATGAAAAATGGCCAGAGAAGAGCGCAATGAAAGCAACGAGTCGCCAATATAGCTATGGCGCCTAGTTACAAACCCATTCATCAACCACTGTAAGGCTTGTGTTATGGATACTAGGGTAACGGATAGCCATACATATATGATACATAGATTTGTAATATTATAGAAATATATATAAATAACCATGACTAAAGTACAAATGCTCGTCTTCATCACACAAGCATCTGCCCTTTCCGGGACGCGAACTCTTTACTTGAAATGGAAACAGGCTATTATGCTTAACCCGGGCGAAGTCAAGGCGTGCCACAGATAATAAAATGCCGGCTTGAATCTGATAGGCGATTAAGACTCTCTGGTGCCTTAGGCACCATTAACCTTTCGCCTTGTTTATCGACCCGTTGCTATAGCAACTAAATAACTTTACATTATTACCATAACCTTTTGTGATCACAATTCTGTTGTACAGATCTGTTTCTTTCTTTTTAATCTATAATCTAAGATCACAATGGTTTGTGAATTTTGTCCACCCGTGCGAAGCCGGGACGGGCCGCTAGTTCATATATAATAAGTTCCTGTTTCATGTATTAAAAGTAACTAATGTGTTTGATATAAGATCTACTCATTATTTAAAAAAAGCGCTTTTTATTATTTCTTATATTTAATCTGGACGTTTTGTCTCTTTACCAGGAGCCGTGATTATATTTCTTTCATCATTGTAAGTTATATTTAAAAATTAAATTGTTCTTAATATGCTAATTAATTGTACGTTTCATGATGATTGGAATTAATGAAGAATATTTTTTTATTACAGATACTGAACTATAAGTCAAACAGTCCGAGAGCAACAAGTTTAAAGGTAATTTAATATAATTTCATAGGTAAAATGAGAGTTATTAATCTGTGAAAGTTTATATGAATAAATAGAAAAATATCTTGTTTGGCGATATAATTACTATTATATCGCCAAACAAGATATTTTTCTACGTATTTGCGTGACAATTAAGTAATAGCCTTAAAATAAGCTAATAAGGATTTTTTTAAATGTTAAAAAATCCTTATTAGCAAAAGCTATTACAGAATTGATGATTATTTGAAGGACAAGAAGACGTGGATTTAGTGACCTTTGCTTTAACAATTATACTGGTAATTAACATTTTATAAAGTAAACTAATGCATTGCAATTAGGACAAGAAAAGTTTTCTTAATTAAAAAAAATCTGTAACACATTAAAGGGAGAATAAAAAAGCCGTTTCCTAGTTTGTTACGTCTGCTTCTCGCTACAAAGTCTCTTGTCGTTGACAAGATGTCGTTACGAAGCAATCTCATAGTTGTTGACTTGGCATGCATTGTCAAAGCTCATATCAAATAAAAATCATTTTATCTTATCTTATATGTATTTAAAACAACCACATCTCCGAGCTCTTAGATGGAATTTGAACCCACGACATTTTGCTATTCGGATGAGTTTTTTCACGACGAGACACTAGTAGACCCGTTAAAAAAAGCGCAATTTTAACTTCTACTGTGAGCTTTATTCTTTTTATAGTTAACTAGCTTACCCGGACGGTTATTCTTAGGCTTATGGTAACTATGGTAACAAACACACACACAAAGTATTGTCATAATATTTTTAAATTTTATTAGTACTAAAAATACATTGCACTTAACAATAAATAACAATAAAAATATACTATATTAAATAAATTTAAAAAAGAAGAACGTGCATGGTTACCTACATTTCCAAAGCTTCTAAACAATGACACATTTTAGATACATTTTGTGGCTCGGAGTTTGTTATAAACTTTAACTTCTATTAAGCTACTTACATAAACTTAGTATTTATAATGTCCGAAGTTGACCCTAATAGGTTATTCGTAATAACCTGTGTTTAGGGATTTAGCCCCAGACTTATAGGTATTATTTTAGTGCGGTGAATATCACATTATAGCGAGTAGTCTCAAAGTTGCTGATTGATAATGTTGAAGTCACGATTCATTATTCTATACCTTATCAAGACAGGAACTATGTCTATGTGCATTTGTGTGCGTGAGTGTGATTGTATAGGTGTTTGTGTAATGAAGATAAATCAGCGCTTTACCCCTATCTCACCTGATAATAAGCGCCGATGCGATCTAGGATGTGACTCGCTTGCCCAGAAGACACCTATTCACTCATGATTTGAAGACCCCTAAATTGTATCTGTCAGAAAACACAGACTCAGGCAAAGAGTTCCACTCTTTAGCGGTAGGGATTACAAAATTGGAACCAAAACGCTTAGTGCGACTCTTTGGTATATCAATCATATAACAGTGGCGCCTATTTGTAACTGGTTGTCCGATGAAAAAATGGGGACGGCGGAACAAGGCTGTGCAATAGATTTTTTGCATGTTTTTTTTTTGTATTGATCGTTAAATCAAGTAATTTTTACTAGAAAAATACTTTAATTTTTGACGTGACAACGTCTTATAAATTGGTTTGCCGGGTGACACTTCAAGAAACTGCGTTACGCTCCGCTCACGTTATGCGCTCACAATGAGAGCGAGTGAGAGGCACGCGTCCCTTCCACTCGGGCATGGTTAGCCCGCCTAAGAGCGAGAGAGACAGACATAAAAAGTGGAAGGGACGCGTGCCTATAAATTAATGTTTTAAATATAATTCTTTGTATAAATAAATGTTTTAAATTGTTACTATTATTTCATCCTTCTTCCTACTATACGAATGAATATTCACATTAAAATTATTTTACCACTCAAAGTCGTTGTCACGTAAAACTTTCGCCCGTATACCGACTTTACAGGCAACCAATTTTTTTTTGCATGTTTTTTTTTGTATTGATCGTTAAATCAAGTAATTTTTACTAGAAAAATACTTTAATTTTTTTTTTGTAGAATTAAGTTTTGTTAAAAAAATTATTTTGTTGGTTCAGTGCATTAATCGTAATTTAAACAGCCGCCATCGCGCGCTTTGATTGAAGTTACATGACATGACTCGCCACGTTACTATGGGTGAATCTACATACATTGTAGCCGCCGGCAAACGCATGGCTTCATGTCATGTGACGTCACATGACATGGAAGGCGCTCAGTTGGTTTAGAAGTGACTTTAGTTTATGCATGATTTATAGCCGGTAAAAACATATTTCTTAAAAAATAATAGAAATTATCGATTTTAACGAATGCCGTCAGTTTATTATATATTTGAAGAATATTTAAAAAAATATAAGATTTTTTAAATTACATGCAAGAAACCTATTCTGCTGCTTTTGTGAATATTAGTCAAGTTTTATTTAGTTTTGAACCTATTAAATCGTGAAATCAACTAACATAATTACATTGACATAAAGAAAAAGTCTTAACCACAAACAAATACTTTTTTTAATCACATAATACTGTTTGTAGACATACAAAACATGATAGACTACCGTGAAATTAAATTAAAAAACAATATTCTCTCGCATGGTTGTTATTTCAAAATATTACAACCGCGAGTGTGGTTTCGTATTTATTATCTCCAGTGGTTTGGAAGATGTGTGAAACTTAAGATGAGTTTCCACTATTTATTTATTAAACGGATCACCAGCAAGGTTGCACCATTTGACTACAACAATCCTGACGAACTGAATTGTTAGTAGAATTGACTTCACAAAATAAAATTATTTAGCAATCCGCAGAGTTAATACTTAATGCTGTAGATAAGATGACATCTTTGAGCACTTTGATATTAATAGTTATTTATATAAAACAATTGTTTTACGGATTTTGCGCATCATTAATTTTATAATTAATCCTGACGTTTCGACTCCTTTACAGGAGCCGTGATCATAGGATGACTAAGGCAATGGTCGTCACGTATTTTTACTACCTTCACAATATTTTAATCGGGCACGTTGCACTAATACAATCACAAAACAGATACAAACATTACTTAATGGCTTTATTTAGAGGCGACAACGGTATGCGACACAACAACTAAAAGCAATAGCATTACAATTACACAGATTTACATGGTTACAGGTTAAAGAACAGTAAGAATCCTATAATTAAATAAACCAACTTATTTAAGTACGTTCTTTAATATATTGACTGCTCTAAATTACGTAGGCTTAGATACATAGATCTTAATATGTTCAAAGAATCTGAGTATATATCGAGATATGTCTTTGACAGCGGGTTTTTAACATCTAAATACGGATTTTTCTTTCATATTTATTTGATGGCAAGTCAGTTGAATCTTGTACCTTTAGAATGTTAAATTGACTGTAAACTAAAGATCAGAACTCTAACGCCAGAACCGCAAACTTTGCAATGATTTTTTTTTCAGATTACAAAAACAGTGAAAACTGTTTTAAGTTTTGGACTTTTGAAATGAATTGTGTGGTTTATATATTTCAAATTGTGTTCAGGTTTAAGACATACACATAATCACGCTTTTCCCACAGGGGTAGGCAGAGCCCATAGATTTCCGCTCTCCGCGATCTTGTCATACATCTCTGGCATCTCAACTCTCATCAAATCTTTCATACAAGCTCGTCGGTTAAAGAATACTTTTGACTGGGCCTTTTATCAGCTTTACTAATCTAAGAACACAAATTTGTTGTTTGTGTGTTTGTCTGTCCACTCTTTTCCCCGCTCTTTTTCCATTGTATACGCGTTACCATAGCAACGCGTTACCGGGTCAGCTAATATATACTCTAAAAACACAATTTTTTTGTTTGACTGTCCGCTCTTTTTCCATTGTATCAATCAACATTATCATAGCAACGCGTTACCATAGCAACACGTTACCGGGTCAGCTAGTTAATAAATAAATATAAGATAAAATCACATTTATTGTTCTTAATCCATATTAAGTAGCTAAAGCAATTCAAGAGACAACCACGGGACCACAACACCCAGACCCTAGCCGACATATAAAAGTTCGTTTTCCACATTAACCCGGATTCAAACCCGGGACCTCGGAGTACCGTTACCATAAAAACCAGTATGCGATCCACTCGACCACTAAGGTTGTCTAAATTCCTCATTTTATGTGCATAATATTTTTTTCTTTGGAGTTAAAAGACTAAAAAGTCCTCTTCAACACTAGTCTTTGATGCGTTTTATGTTAGCTTATATATATAATGTTAGTTATACTGGCCTTGTATAATAATTTACAGTGTAAAAGCTAATCTAATTAATGCCAATTTCATAGTTATAAAATAAATAAGTATTTGCATAAATTATTGTTTAAAATCCTTCCCTTAATTTGTAGTGGTAATTAGGTCAATAACATAATGTAACATCCCATTTACTTATGGACGCAATAAAGGATTTGATTTGAGCTAGTGGGAACGCACCTTTACTTTTATTGTTCTACGTTTCGTTCCCTTTACTTATGACTAGTCTGAGTTATCTCGCGTCTGGGGGTTCCAAAGCCAATGAATATTCTTCTCTGTTACTCACAACACCAAGAAACTCGCCTTTGCCACATAAATTGTAATGAAGTCTTCCATTATCATTTGTTTACACTCTCTTATTAGTTTTAATTATACAGAAAGTTTAGTATAAGTTTTGAAATTGAACTTTTTTTTAATTTCGAAATCTATATGTTCAACTTTTATATTATGTTGAGTTTTTTGATCAAATACCAAAGGAGATGAATGTTAAAGTTTGCAATAACTTAACTTTTATAGCGTACGGAATAAAACGCTAATTTATGGGTCTCGAGTTGAATGTAGACTGACTGAATTATGTTGAAAATGATGACTTTAAACAAACTAAATGTAGGTCTTTGCGTAGACCGTACAGGTACTAAGATTTTTAAACTATTTTTAAATTAAAGTATTATGAACTCGGATAATTTAACTCGGGTCACACACGACAAATATTTTAGTGTACAATATTACCTAAACGATAAAATAAACTAACTATAACAACCTATCAACTTATTACATTTTTTGGATATTTATGAGACTACACAAGTTTTATAGCTAATAAATGCAACGCAATGCACTTATGCTTTAAATTTAGCGAGGATTGTTGGAGACGATGACACTTAACCATCTAAATTTTAAAATATAAAACAAAAGAAACGAAGTAAGGCAAAAAATTGTCAAAATATAAACTTACTAGCTTTTGCCCGCGGCTTCGGTCGCGTTAATGTAGACTACCAATTAAAAGTTATATTTCTATCCCTCGGGACTACTTCGGTACTTTTCTGCATACAAAATTTTATGATGATCGGTTCAGTAATTATGTCGTGAAAGTGTTACTCACTTTCGTATTTATAATATAAGTTAGGACTATAAGGTTTTATCGATATGAAATATAGCCTATAATTTGCGAAATCACATTTTCTTACCATAAATCAAATTACATCGAAATCGGTCAACCCTTGACTTATTGAAGGACATACAAACAGACAAACAAACAAAAAACTAGTATAATCAGGAAGTCATAAAACAAATTTTATCCTAAAATTATTCCAAACAATTTATTGTACAGACAGAACCTACAGATTTATGTTGTAATCTGTACTACTACCTACTAATATCTTAATCTATATATAGATATTTACATAACATCTCAATAAACCATAGTTTACATTTGTGTTATCAAATTTGTATCATGTTTTTTGCGTATTAACGTAAAAAACCCATAGTATACGTCACTGTTTACGAATGCAGGTTTTTTCATATGGTACATTTAACACGGCGCATTGAGCGATCTTAACAGCTTATTATAAAAAGCTTAACTCAACCACAAATAAAACGCGAATAATTGAAATGATACATAGTCATGCATTGGCAATTGAAAATGCCAATTGAATAAATTTCTTTAGCTTCACAAGTATAAAGTTTTTTATGAGATATTATGATATTTCATATTGATGATTTTACTATTCATTCTACAAATGTATATATTATGTTTGAAGAATGACCTGGATATTGATAAACTATAGATATGCCTCTCATTCTTGTAAGGATGACCGAGATATTATTAAAATACAGGGCAGAATTTAGGTCTTCCTGCAATAACAATGAGCGGTTTTATAGCAACATCCTTTTTTTACCCTGTTACGAGCTGCGGGTTTTGGATAGTCAAATAAACCAATTTATATATTGCAAGATTTAATTAGTTAAATAATTTACACACAGTATAAAACCTTCCAAATAAAGATCCAAAACAAGTTCGCTGATTAACTCCAATTGTCCAATAAACCGCCGAAGTTAAGTTAGGGGTTCTTAAACCTTGCAATACTAAACTAGTCGACTCAGCATATAATTATATGACGCTGTCTTATTGTCTGCGATATCTAATATTTCATACACTCACACCAATTAGCTTAGCCCAAAGTAAGGACTGTAAAGCTTGTGTTGTGGATACTAGACTAACTTATCGGCAATGACGATATTTTTCATAATAAACTGAAAAGCCTTAAACATAGACAGAAGGTAACTAGCCTATCCGTTTTTTATAGCATACATTTCGAAAAGTGTGCAGCAGAATTGCACAACATTGTTCCGCCGTCCCCATTTTTTCATCGGACAACCAGACTTACAAATAGGCGCCACCGTTATATGGTTGATATATCAAAGCGTTTTGGTTTCATTTCTGTAATCCGTACCGCTACAGAGTAGAACTCTTTGCCTGAGCCTGTGTTTCCTGATAAATACAATTTAGGGGTCTTCAAGTCATGATCACAATTGAATAGGTATCATCTTGGCAGGCGCATCAAATCCTAGATCGCATCGTCGTTTACCATCAGCTGAGATAACGGTCAAGCGCTTTCCTATTTACGATTAAAAACATATATGATACATAGATATTTATAGAAATATATATTAATAACCATGACTCTAGTACTCGAAAGCAGGACCGTCTCGGCGCGAAAAACAGGATCACTGTGGCACCAAACGGTCGTCATTATTATTTTGTATATATTTTTATTTTATGACTATAATATTTTCTCTCAATCCGTCCCTGATTGAATGTCCATCCAAATGGTAGAGTAATTAATAGTGTCTGAGCCAAGATTACAGACTGGGACGCCTACGAAAGAAGATGGTGGGCGGAACCCGCGTGACTCTCACAATACAGACCTTATGTAGGGCTGTCACGTCTCAGCACCTGGGAATATAATATAGTTTTTTAATAATCATTTATTTTAAATATCCATAAATGTTACAAGTAAAACAAATATTTTGCTAACCTAATATCTTATTTATTTATTTAACTATTGTAAAGAAACTAACAACTAACAGCTAGGGGCAGATGTTTGTAATAAGTATTTATTACGAAACATTGGGCTTAAGCCTGACTAATTAGGCAATGAAAATTGTTATAACTTATTATATCATTAAGTGCCTGTTTCACAATCTATTAAACACTAATTTCTTATTTAGTAAAAAATGAAACAGAATTATTTAAATTATTCGTCAATTATATTACTTTGAATATAATCGGACTTTGTGAAAGGGGCCTTAAATGTAAGTAATTATTAAGGTTAGAAATCATTTCTTTGAAGAAAATAAAATGTTCCTAAATAAAATTGACAGAAGATAAAAATACTAATAAGAAATGCCATACCTAAAAGTGTTTTAAAAATACAGCTAAATTGATAAATCGTTGATCGTTAAATCATTTTTTATAAAATATAATATACGCCTGTAAAAAAAACTATGCTCCGAGGTTTTATATCATACAAGCGTATTTTATATCTTATAAAAATAAGTGGTTGTGAATGAAAAAAAATACAACTTTTTAATTTTATAAATCCTTATTTTGATTTACTAAAAACTAAACGTTGGCATCCCTAGCTAATGGTTCCCTCTGCTATTTGTCATTCACACTACTCTCGTTGTAATTAGAAAATTATGATAATTTTCTAAAAATATTATGAGGTTAATTTTTAGATTATGTTTCTGGGTTCTTATTATTACTTTTTTACTAGTGATTCTAGGAAATATACCAAAATATTTTTATGGTGATGACATTTATGTCAGATTATATGATAGTACTAATGTTTTGAGTACCTATGATATATTTTATTATTTTACTTTTTAAATAATGTAAAAACTCGCCAACTGAATTTTGTCTTTTTTCACACGTTACTCGATTACTCAAAAATAGTAAAATGGATTTGAAAGTACTTTGGCAAGCAAGTTATTTATTAAATAAGATAAAAAAAATATTGGTTGTCTGTAAAGTCAGTTTACGGACAATAATTTTACGTGATAGCGTCATAAGAAAACAATGATGAAAAATTGCATACTTTTATAAATTGGTTTGAATTATTATCACTGAATTATCATTATTTTGTATAATACAAAGGAGGAGTTAATTGATTTTTTTTTTCGATAAATTAACATTAAGTTCTTGTAATAAACAATGGAAACCACATTAACTTTTCGCTTCATAAAGTGGAAGAGAGATAAATGCGCCACAAGTCGAACGCTTAGGCAGATCGTGCCTCTCTATTGCTTGTTCCGCGCTCTCGCTTGCACGCTCGGCTCAGGCTGAAGGTACACGATTTCTTTAGAACGGTCGGATTCAGCTTTAGAAATACTTGGAAGAATTCAAAAGGTCTGTCAAGGTAGCTTAATTGGAAGAGCGCTTGCCCTAACATTGAGGGACGCGGGTTCAAGTCCTGCCTGATACTTGAGACGAGTTAATTTGATTTTTGGCGTTTACTCCTCAAGAATTAATTTTCATGTAAGGCGCGTGGTATGATAAAAAATATGAAGAGTAAAATTTAGTGATCGAATGACAACGTTACGTTTTTTGTGAACTGCTATTATTGTATTTTACCACATAAATGATAGTACTTTTATACTGATAATTGAAGCAATTCGTGCGAAATTATTTCCTTACCATTCCAAAATATCAAAAATGCACAACGTTAATGTTCATGTTTTCACTTCTGCCGGCATTACCGGAGTGCAACCCGTTGTTTTTTTTTATAAATTAAATAGAATCCTATCCTATGTCCTGACTTGAAACAAATCTAGCAAAATGAAAAAGAAATCATCACAATCGATTAAGTAGTTTAAGATTTCATCGCGGTCAAATACTGTCACAAGGAATATCTTAATATTCTATATATTTAGCTAATAGCAGGTCGTCAACATCACCTTTTAAATAAACAACTAATTAATAAAAATATATTCGAAACGTATTTAATATAAATTAAGTTATAAATTTGTCGTTCAGCAATTTACGTCTCTGATATGTTTACGTATAAATATTCATGTCGCGTGCGTCCGAGCACCTACCTATTTTATCTATTTACACATGCATACTTGTATAAATACGTGACGAATTTCTATGTGTTGGTGACCGTGCCAAATATATTTTGTTTCACATATTAACTTTGTAACATAATATTAATTACAATTTTGTAATTGCTTGTCTACTGTTACAGTACTTATTTATTTATTTAATCAGCACTTACATTGTATTAACAATAATATATGAGACATATTAAACTTTTAAACCTGTAAATACAGCAATTAAAAATGTTATCACGAAACATTATTACTTTAGTCAATTAAATCAATATTATTTACAGAATACATAAAATATAATAACACATTAAGAATAAAATTTCAAAATAATATTCTATAAAATTAAATAAAGCTTAAAAAAAACTTCAGAATTATATTAACATCAAAATAATAATGTCATAAAAAATATTTTGTTGTCTTTGAAACACTTTATTAAACCACAAAACATAAAGGATATACAAAGAACAGATAATTGCTTAAAACTAACGTTACAATCTCTTTTTTAATGGTGAGGATTATCAGGAAGCAAGAACTACGGCGGTGTAACTAATCATGAAAGCAATAAAACGTCAAAATGTTTAGGAATAGAACGCATTTTTTGAAGGCTAGAACATAAGGAATTCCCGTAATGTTACGCAAGGTCTTATTGGCCATCTAATTAGACAAAGGAAAATATTACGGACTTAGTGTAGAAAGATAACAAGAGTAAATAAATAAATAAATAATAAATAAATAAATATTTCTTACATTCACACCAATTAGCCTAGCCCACAGTAAGCACTGTAAGGCTTGTGTTATGGATGCTAGGGTAACGGATAAACATACATATATAATACATAGATATGTAATATTTATATAAATATATATAAATATCCATGACTCAGGTACAAATGCTCGTATTCATCATACAAACATCTGCTCCTACAGGGATTCGAACCCGGACCGTCGGTGCGAAAGGCAGGATCGCTACCGTTGCACCAAACGGTCGTTATGTGATAAAATAAAAGATTTTTCTTAACTTTCTGTGCGTATAACTTACTAAACTAAACAACAGGTATATATAGTAGGAATACTGGAGGGAGAAACTATTATGACCCTTGAAACACACGAAGCAAGAAATCAACAATAATTAAATAAGCTAGCAATTAAATAATTATAATTATTGAATTAAATAAAAGGAAAAATGAAATAGTTTGATTTATATAAAAAAAATTAACTGGAACGTATCCGATTCAAATATTGTGAAAGTATTAGAAAATATGTGACGACCGTTGCCTTAGTCATCCCACAAAGTAGATAATCATCCTGTGATCACGGATCCTGTCAAAGTCGAAACGTCAGGATTAAATATAAAATATGCGCAAAATCAGTAAAAAAGTTATTATATCTATTATCTACAGCCGATAATATAAACTCTGCGGATTGCAAAGTAATTTTATTTTGTAAAGTCAATTCTACTAACAATTCAATTCTTGTGTTAAGGAATGATAAATAATGAAATGAATAAAATAATGAAGGTTAATTTTATTTGGTTTCTCTATTTACACACAAACCTTTGGATTGCAATTCTGACTCAAATTTTGTAATTTTATAAGTATTTATCTTTGAAATAATTCTAATATCTCTTGTGTATTAATAAATAATGTCTGTTTCTTGACAAATGCGATTCAAGGCTCTTCAAGTCACGAGTGAATATGTATCTTCTAGGTAAGCGCGTCACATCCTAGACCGCATCGTAGCTTACAATCAGGCGAAATAGTGGTCAAGTAACTGCCTATTTACAATAAAAAAATAAATATAACAAATCACATGTCCTACGTGATATACATTCCATAAGTGGGTTTACCAAAATACTATTTTGTGTCTACACTACAGAAAATAAACATAGAAGACTTAAAGATGAAAGAGGTTTAATTTAGAAATTCCATCTATTCTGGTCTGGCTATATTTATGGATGATTTTGCTTGTACCTCTTTATGAAATCTTGACTGAGCCCAATAACATGTCAGTAAATGTGTTTTAAGTCTATATTTATACTTTCCTGTGAATTATACACATATTAATAAATGCAACTAGTTCTACAATCGCAATTAAAATAACGGATGTAGGTTGTTAAAATGCAGAATGATTTGTAGCAAATATGAGAGGGGCCACAAATTTGTAGCATAAAAATTCAAATTAACAGATTTCCCATAAAAACAATGGTATAATTTTATGTCCGCCCTACATCTATGGCGTGGCAATACTATATGCAAATGTTTTTTAGAACTGGCAAACAGTTGCGTGCTGTGAGAGAAAGTTTTGAAAATGACGGAACCGATTTGCTGTGGAATTTATGACGAACACTTTTTATTATCATATAAACCACGGTCTTTGTTCTACGGCAATATTTAAACTTGCTTTCGCTGTGGAGGTGCTTAATTTACTTAAAACTGTGAAATATCAGCAGATGATCGATTCGTTACTTCTTTTTATTCTGGGTAGATTTCCCTAAAACTTAATTTAAAGGAGTTATCATCGATTTTAAAACGACACGGCTCCAGTGGCTAGCGCCACACGCAAAAGAAATGATGGGACGCCAGACCTGCCATCAGCAACGAATCGGTTAAACATAGCATATAAATTTGTAGATTCTGAGTTTTTAAAAGTACTAAGTTTTGGAAAGGAAGTGTATCTACATTGACAGTTTTAATTAATTTAAATTTACTCAATGGATGAGTTCTAAAAATATAGAATAATTTGTTAAGTCTAGCTCATTGTGTAACTTATACAAGATTTTTTAAAGATGTTTTTTTGCTTAATTTGATTAATCAAATGGTTTGTTCACACAAATGGCTTGCACCAAACATAGCTATTATTTTTTGGGCGTTGGCAACTATATTTAGATATTGTGTCCTAGATAAGGAATTGTAAAAAAAAACCTTTTATTGTTGTTAAGAAAAATGTGTTAACTGGTTTTTGTTTAATAATCCCGAGCCAGATTTCAATGTTTCGCGGGCTGAAATGTTTTCATCTCTGGCTTAGCCCAAAGTAGCACGTAAGTCTTGTGTTATGGATACTAGAGTAACAAATAGATATACATATATGATACATAAATAACTATATATTAAATAAATATTTATAAATACCAGCGAAACTTATCAGCTTCGTAACTAATAATTTTTCCTTGGCAAGGGAGGGTTAATACCTCTACACTCGCTCGCACTCGCTGACTTGGCCTTTTAGAAAGAATGGTAGATCGAAACGACAAAAAGACCTACGTAGGTAAACCAATAGGGCAAAGACTGATAGACCGTCCCCATTATCGATGGTGTGATGCGGTAGAAGCGGATCTTCGCGATCTTCAAGCTAACCTGGTGAAAAACTACACAAGACCGACACATGTGGCGTTCTCTTCTAGTAAGCGAAACTACTGGTATTCATATATTTTTTTATTTATTTTAGAAACCAACAGCTTTATACAACGTTTTTATTAAAGTAAGGCTAATTATAGGTTTCCCTTTTATAAAATAAATATGAACATATGTAAATAAACATGCATAAATATATCTATTTTCGTGCATAATTTGTGCAGGTCGAAGGAACATACTCGTATAATAATGTACATACAAACATAGTTATCTCCCGGGAATCGAACACAATACTGTTTAATTTCGAAAGTTATTCATTATTATTATATCTTTAACAGGAGTTTACTGTTTATTTTAGCCATAATTTAGTAATATAAATTATGTTGGTCGGATGCGAAATTACCTTATAAAAATTTACAACAGCCATAAAACAGCATTTTACGAACCTACTGGTCCGGGTTTAGAGTGGTTTCTCGAAGTTTAACGTAAATATTTCATTTTCAATGACACTTTGATATAACCAACGTATATCAGTAAAACCGTGGGCTTTCCATAAATTATTATCATTGATAGGTTTATAGTATTTTTAACTTTTTTTTTATAATTTTTATATATTTTATGCATTTTCAATGCGATCTTATAAGATAAATTATTATAATAGAAAAATACTAGAAAAAATCGACTCGGGTCACAAGTGAATCTCAGGCTGGAAACGAACCCGCAACCTTTGGAAATCCGGTCCAATGCTCTCCCAATTGAGCAATTCCCGCTGGAGATTCACTTGTGACCCGAGTCGATTTTTTCTAGTATTTTTCTATTATAATAATTTATCTTATTTTTAACTTATTTATTAAAATTCTGAGTGACTGATTCAAAATTCATAGAAAGTTTTTCCGATTGGGGTTGTTATTCTTATAAACGTATTATAAGCTAGCGATACTTATCACCTAGGAGCAAATGTGAAAAAGAAATCAGAAAGAAAGCGACAGAGCGACAGAAAAGAAAGAGTGCGAAGGAAGGGTTTATCTTTGTTAAATTATTGGGAAATAAAAAAATATTTACATGAGGATATTTCTGCAGAATTTTTTTGCCTTTCTCCTCTGTAAGAAAAGAATTAAAAGTCAGTAAAAAGTTGTACCAAATATTTTAATAATAAAAAATGAATATCAGAGATAAATTACGTAATTACTTTTTAATTTGTAATATGATTAGATACACTGAGTTTTGTCTAACTTTGTAACATTTGAACATTCTTCTAGATTCCTAGATCTTATAGGATATACCGTACGATGTGTGACGCAGTAGTGGCGTGATCAGTGCAAAGTGTCAAGCGTGACACTTAATTTATATTAATAATATTTCTGTATAAAAGCCGATGTAAGATTTCACTGTATGCATTCTGTCTTTGCGCTTGCTCTTTATTAAACATACCTAGTAACTCAAAGTTTGCTGTTGGTTTTTCTCTACACTTCCCGCTGCTAGTTAGTTACTGTAAAGCGCTTCACATCTGAACATGTAACATACTAGCGGCCCCTCCCGACTTCACACGGGTGGACAAAATTCTTCAATTTTTTTCTAATATTAAATATTTTTTCGTTAGCGTCATCTAGCGTCCGGTAGACGAACTACCTGCGGTTAACGCGTTACTATGGTAACGTTAATTGATACAATGGAAAAAGAGCGGACAGACAAACACACAAACCACTGTGATCTTAGATTATAGATTTTGTATATATTTCAATTGAAATCGTAATCGGAACACTTCTACATTCACACGTGTAAAATAAAACGTGTTGCGCTGCGCTTGCGCAACGAATGCCGACGTGAATACTATTATTTATTCTGTGGCCCAGCTACCAACCTAGTGTGTTTGCTTTTCAATTAACCTCGCCCATAATGCGCACACTGCCATGCCTTCGCTTACAGCATAAAGGCCCATTCAAGAGGCAGTTTACCCTTTTTTGGAGGTAAATATTTGAGAGCGGGGAAATATTAAATGTAGTAAGCAGATGTTTGAGACAAAGGCACTGCGCTGTGGCGCTTAATTTAAAAATCTATATATATATATATATATATATATATATATATATATATATTAAAGTTTCCTGTCACGGTGTTTGACCGCGATGAACTCCTTAACTACTCAACCGATTTTGATTATTTTTGTTTTCATTTTGCTATATAATAAATATATAAATTTAACCCTAAAGCAAAACAGGTCATTTATAACAAAACTTACCACTGCTTTACAGGAGCCGTGATCACAGGATCACATCCACCCTGGAGTTAAAATTTCCAGGTCAATTTCAAGTAAATTCAAGAAACCCCTTAGTTATGATGAGACTAAAATCTCTTGAAAGTCGACAACTAATGTAAATACACACACAGAGAGAGAGTTAAAGAAAAACAGACACAGATACATACATACAAGTAGAACACACATAAATTTATAGTAATTTCAGTTCTTATTTTTTCTTTCTTTCTGTCGTGGCCAATTACGTTTCGTATATCTAATATATATAACATCGCTGAATTAATTTGTGGATGATGTAGTTGGTTACACATTTATTGTAACTTGTAATAATAACTATATGTTTCTTTAAGTACATAATGTATAACTGTTTTTCGTCCCAAATAAAATATATATACATACACATACATATATATATATATATATATATATGTCAGTAAGTAAGTATTCCCGTATATGTTTCGATGGCTGACACCGACTCCAAAAATAATAATAATTGTAAAAATATCGTTATAATTTTATTGATTTTTAAGTATTCTAATATGTTTAATTTCATTTTACTTAGGACTCTAAAAAATAATTTGATCATTGTTTGTTATTCATTGGTATGTGCTCAGCTAAATTTGAAGTAGGTAGTACCTACCTTCTAGCGTGGCAAACACAGATCGTACACACATATTGTTTAGTTGAAAAAAAGTAAGTTGATTATTAAGACGTAGAAGAATACGCAATTATTTTTTACTTTTTAGTGCATTTTAATTTGTTTCGAAATAGTTTTTTGTTTTGAAGTCGGTTTTTTTTTTTTGTTAAAATTTTTGTTTATTTATATAAAATAACCAGAATAAATGAAATGTGGATCCTATAAGTGATTTTCTTTAAATGTACGATATAAGTGGAAGTGTAAGAACTTAATATGAAACCATTTATCTCTTCTCGTACACATTTTTTATGTTGAATAAACATAATGTATGTTCCAAGCATGCGGTAGCCACCTGATAATTATCTACAAGACCAATTTAATATTAGATATGAATATTTTAAGTATAACTCACATTGGTATGCCGAAAGGTAAATCGAATTTCAATAACTAATTACTTTAATAAATCATAAAACATCTCAGATAAAAAATATTGATTTTTTCTTCGAAATTTACGAACAATTTTTTTTGTACAGTACACTCTTTGACACTTCCAATATTATTACTGTTTAACCGACTTCAAAAAAGGAGATTATCAACTCGAAGAGTATGTATGTAATATTGTCAGAATAGCACAGTTTTTTGTATTTTTTTGTATAGCGAGGGATATGGGTTTGAGTCCCTCCTGGCATTAGAGATTTTTTTTGTAATAATTACTTTAAATTACGTGTTGGTTGGGTAATGATATAAAAGGCAGCTTTAAGTCCATTAAATAGAGTTCAATATATAAATTAGAAAATTTGCAGTTTAAGATTGGCCAAGACTTGATGTAGACCATACATAGTTACATAACAATTAAATATTATACAAATTTTAATCTAGTTTTAAATTTATAGGAATATACTTAACAATTATATTTCCGCAATTTGAGGGTAAATTGAATTATTATTAATAACATATCAAAGAAGCAAATTACTACTATTACAGTGGATCCCCGGTAATCCGACAATCGTTTTGCAGGGCAGTGTCGGACTAACGAATTTGTCGGATTACAGAGTACTCCCTAAGATCCCCTACAGGGCAGAATTGTTTGAAACATAGTAACTACCTTGTAAACCTACTAATTACAGATCACACACATCATACTGGTAAACAATGAACGCACGCTAGGCTGCTCCCCTATCAAATGTAGTCAAATTCAAACTGAGCAATCAGACTCAAAACAACACCCATCGAGCATAATAGAATACATTTAGTGAAGATTTGCCAAGATAATGTTTGTGTATACGTACATTCAACAGTGATAGGCATGTCGGATTACTGGGGGCGCCGGATTAGACAGGGGCCGGATTACCGGTGTTCCACTGTATTAGATATTATTATTTTATAAAAGCTACTTTTTCAAATTTTTAATTTACTTGAATAAATAGCAATTTAGATCGTGTTAACATCACTATTACGCACTCACATTACATCTTTTCATTGTTTTTTCACCTAAATATCGCTATAATTGAACTATTTCGTGTACGGCCAAAACAATGGTGTGCATGTGTGTGTGACATCCTGTGCGCCTGCGCAGCTGGTGTGACCTCCCCACATTGGTATCTACCACTGAGTTTACGATCTACAAGGACACAAGATAAATAATAGTAATCAAAGATAATAATAAAATAAAATAAATAAATATTTCATTATATTCACACCAATTAGCCTAGCCCAAAGTAAGCACTGTAAGGCTTGTGTTATGGATACTGGGGTAACGGATAGACATATATTTATTAAACCTAGATATGTAATATTCATAGAAATATATATAAACACCCATGACTCAGGTACAAAATGCTCGCATTCATCATACAAACATCTGCCCCTTCCGGGATTTGAACCCAGAACCGTCGGTGCGAAAGGCAGGATCACTCCAATATAGGGAATGCAATCTCGTTCTCGCGAGATCTCGGCGTTTTTTAACGAGATTGCACTTGAGCATAAAAACTTCTTATTTGAAGCGCGGACTGACACGGACGGAGTTGCGATCTGTCGGTTTCGTTTTTTTTTTTCATTTGATTAGTATATTTTGTTAATTAATCTGTAATTTATAATAGTCTAACTAATTGGCATATGTTGTTAATTAATCTGTAATATCTAATGGATCTACTGAGTAGATATAGTTTCATTTAATAGATAATAATATCTCAGTTTAGTAGTCAACTCAACTTAGATGATAAGTTTCACTTTTTTTGACTTCTCGTTGTTTTGTTTGTTATAAAAGAACTGTTTATTATCTAAAAGATTTTTGTTTGATATTAGAAGAGAAGACTGGTTGTTTCTTTCATTTGTTATTTGATAGATACGTATGTCAAAGTTTACATCTTAGAAGTTAATTAAAAAATTATAGACAGATACGTCACACAATGTTTGATTGATGCATAAAAGTCTATTGAAAAAAATCGTGAAAATCAATGTTTATATTATAATAAGTACTTATAATATTTTTTTTTTTCTAATTTATTCAAATATTGTGATTATTTGCAAAAAAACACATCAAACTGCTAATCTCGCGAGACCTCGAAATTGGCGAGATCTCGCAGTATTGTTATTCATAAACTCGCGGGATCTCGCTTGAGCCCCAATCTCGCGAGATTTGCATTCCCTACTCCAATAGTCCAATATTTTGATATTGAATAAATAAGTATATTGGAATGAAAATTATAATATTTCAGGTTATTTTTAAGTTAAGTCGACACTTAACGACTTGGATTGGTATGACGATTCATATCAATCCAATGTTTTCCTAGAAACAAAATGATAGCGTGTTTTAAAATGTCACTAGCGCCAAATATAGTCGGCATTTCTTGAAATGTGACTAAACGAGATGGTATTTTTGTGTAAAATTAATAATTGATGTATGTCCAAGAACGAGTACTAGAAAATTTCGACAGATGTTCTCAAGTTTCGGTAGCTTAATTAGGAAAGCATTGGATCGGACATCCAAAGGTTACGGGTTTGATTCCCGCCTAAGAATTTACTTGTGAGCCGAATCGATTTTTTTCTAGTATTTCTCTATTAAAATAATCTACAATAATCATATTTTATTCTTACACATTACACATTTCAATAAAACAACTTTTTTACGATTTTTGGACATAACTAGCGGCCCGTCCCGACAAAATTCTTTAATTTTTTTCTATTATTAAATATTTTTCCGTTGGCGCCATCTAGCGTCCGGTAGACGAACTACTTGCGGTTAACGCGTTTTTATTGATACAATGGATAACGTTGATTGATACAATGGAAAAAGAGCGGGAAAAAGAGCGGACAGACAAATACACAAACCACTGTGATCTTAGATTATAGATTTACATTTAATCCCGACGTTTCGACTCCTTTACAGGGGCCAAGATCACAGGATGATCACGATGATCACGATGAGAACTAAATACAATTATCACTATAAATTATTGTGATATACAATTCATAATAATAAGTCACCACATTATGCAATACAGTGATAATAATTTTCACTTCACACATATTAAAATTGACAATTTAAACGTTCTTAATTATATTTCTGTCTTAAAAACCATTTGTCATTTAGCCATTTTTTTATCGATTTATAATTAATAAATACATCAACAACAATATATAAAGGAGTGGAACTCCCTCCCTCAGTCTGTATTTCCGAGTACTTATAACCCGTCTGTTTTTAAATAGGCACCTTCTGGGTTTGCTCGTTTCATCGTGGAATCTGTCTTAGCCCCCTGGCTTGATTGGGGTCAAGAGCGAACCCATTTTAAATAAAAAAAAACGGCCAAGTGCGAGTCGGACTTGCGCACGAAGAGGTTCCGTATAAACTTTTAGTTAAATAAAAAATCACGTTTGTTGTATGGGAGCCCACTTAAATATTTATTTTAATTTAAATTTATTATTTATTATGTTGTTGCTGTTATTGATATCGAGCAAAAAAGGACAAAAATAAACGCGTTTGCCGTATGAAAGCTCACCTTAAATATTAATTTATTTGTTTTTAGTATTTGCTGTTATAGCAGAAACAGATATACATAATATGTGAAAATTTCAACTGTCTAACTATCGCGGTTCTTGAAATAGCCTGGTGACAGACATACGGACGGACAATCGGAGAGATAAACAACAAAGTCTTACTAGGGTCCCGTTTTTGGCCTTTGGGTAAGAAGCCCTAAAAAGACCTAGAAATACAAAGATCTTAATATTCTGTGTCGTAAATAATCAAGTAATATACACATTTCACTATCTAAAAACGCGTTTAAAAACACACAAGTGTTAAATTTCCTAAGCTTATTACTTCATAATCTCTCGTGTAAATGCCAATCCTCTTAGTAGTGTCTGTAATCCCTCAATCAGGAGATTTTATTACAAATACACTAGGTCGATGTTTTCGCTAAGCATAAATCTTCGCTAGCACCATATATTAAAGCTGAGCGTAATACTAAAAAAAAAAACAAAAAAAAAACAATTAGGTTTAGAAAATTATAAAATTCCATAAAACTGAAAACTTTTATAGAGCCAATGTTTTTTGGTCATAACCTCTTTTATATTTGTGCATTTCAAAATTTGCTTTATATATCTAGTCCTAAATGTGTTGATTCGGTGAAGGACACGGGAAGTTATGGCATAACAAGGGTTGCCAGATGGTCGGGATTTGGCGGGATTCTCCCGAATTTTTGTGTACCCTCCCGACTCCCGACAAAGTAAAAAATCTCCCGAAAAACGACTTCATTTTATAAAACAATAATTTTAAGTTCCGAATTTTCGTCAAGCGAATTGTTGCCGCTCCGACCGACGCTCGGAGAAATGTTTACTTCTATTGGCAGCAGACGATGTAACAATAATGTTAAGTGTTGTTGTTTTCAATATATTTACTTTAAATTGATTTTATTTTGTTTCTCCCGACCAAAGTCCCAAAATCCCGAAAATTTGTTTTGTTCTCCCGATAATATGGTCATTCGATCTGGCAACCCTAGGCGCAACAGACATTCTGTCATTGAAGCTGATCCAATATTTTTATTTGTTACATCAACTGATCCTTTTATAGGGGCAGACAATTTTTTTCTATATGTTAACATCTCTAAGGTGAAGACATTACACCTAGACCCTATCTGGTCATCTTTTTGTCCAATAAGCACTTTTTGAGCTTTTTGTGAGATATATGTGCTGCATCAAATAAATTTTATTATTATCATGAGATTTTTAAGTTTCACAGCAATTGAACTAACCGAAAGTAAGCACTATAAGACTTGTGTATTTTACATGTCGTGTCAATCAAAAGTGTATCTTATAACAATATAATTAAGGTTGACTTTTCTCAAATGTATACGTTTTGTTACTTTGATATTTCTATATTCCCTTTAAACTGTATTAAAAATTGTTTCAATTTTATAACATTTCTTACATTCACATCAATTAGCCTAGCCTAAAATAACCACAGTAGGTTTGAGTTTGCTTTACGATTTAATTTTTTTCAAGCGCTGGTACTATATCCACATTATTGGAGCGGAGCGAGTGAGGCGAGCGAAGTTCCCATGGATCAGCTTTAATGGCGCAATGTCTGTTACGCCATAACTTCCCAAGTTCTTAACTGATTTTAATATTTTTTGTGTGGAATCGAATCAACAGGTTTAGAACCAGATTGTGACGGAGCCCAAATTTTGAAGCGAAGCTCCCATGGATCAGCTTTAATGGCGCAATATCTGTTACGCCATAACTTCCCAAGTTCTTAACTGATTTTAATATTTTTTGTGTGGAATCGAATCAACAGATTTAGGACCAGATTTTGAAATTCGCAAAAATTCCCATCGAAAGATTTTTTTTTCTTTTATTAGGTATTACGCTCCGCTCAAATATATGGTGCTAACGTAGCTTTATGCTTAGCGACTGCATCGCTTAGTATTGAATGTCTCTCCTATACACAGTACTGAATGGACGATTTATAGGAACACTGTCTTAATAATACTTCACGTCATCGACCTTGACGGGCAGGCTGCAATTCGCGCCTATAATTATCCTGTCCGACATCCATCAATCTCGTACAGAACGATATTAAATGATGCTGCTTTGAGGTCATATCAAAAAAGATCGCATTACTACGTCAGAGTAAATAACGAAAGTCGACAGAGTGCAGTGAAAATAAATCGCATCTTGAAGATGCTTTGACACAATTAAAACTACTGAACCGATTTTGTTGGTTTTTTGACTTAGGACTTCAGACATAGGATAGGTTTCATTTTAATATATAACATAGCAACGCGTGGCCGGGTCAGTGTATAAATATAAATATGTGCTTGTATATACAAATATAACATTGATGATCATTTCACACCGACGATCCTGGGTTCGAGTCACAGAAGGAGCAAATGTTTGTATGATGAATCCAACCATTTGTACGTGAGTCATGGGTATTTATATAAATTGCTATTAATATTACATATCTATGTAGCATTATATATTACTATTTATTTATATATCTACATAGCTAATATTTATGTATATCTGTCCACAACACAAGCTTTACAGTGCTTACCTTGGGCTAGACTAATTGGTGTGAATGTAAATAATATTGTTATTGTTATTTATATATTTAAATTCCCTGGCAAAATATATGTTGGCGTCGATGAACTAGGAAACCACTCAACCGATTTTGTGGTTTATTTTTTTCATTATGCTGAATTTGGTCCCACTTAGGACATAGAATAGGTTTCATTACACAGCATCATAATTTATTAGACAGCAACGCGTGTATGGATAAGCTAGGTTATTATAAATATCATATATTTTCGAACCCTAATACTAAGTTTTTTTTTTGTTAGAACGAGTAAGTCTCAATATTTTTTACAATGCTTTGGCAAAGTAAATATACAATTTAAATCAAGGTACAATACTTAGGGGCCCAACAAAGAAAAGACAGCTACAAGCCATGGGCGACACCGAATTCTAAAAGTTGAGCAATTGAATCTGACCAAACAAAACTGTTCAATAGTGCTTACATAAATGGAGCATGTTGGTTTTAGCCTTGAAGAGGCCAAAATTATAGTTCGTGACCATCATATGTGAATGTCATTGTGTTTGGATTTTTGTGTGTGTTTTGGGCAACGATATTGACTTAATTTCGTAAAGACTAGTTCGCCTTAGATTAATTTATTTAGTTCTTACATTTCCGAGACATATTATACTTTTAAATAAAACAACTTATTTACGAACCCCAACTGCCCGAGTTTCTTCCGCTAGTTCTTCTCGAAAGGGTCTCCCAATTTCCGAAGTGGTAGTAGACTCGGTAGTATACAATGTAATCGTAGTGAGAATTTAATAACAAATAGGAACGTGCCTGATTAAAATATCGTGAAGGTAGTATAATATACATGGGTGGTTCTTCTTTTTTACCGACAGCGAAACGACGTTTTGGTTTTTAAACTATCGATAAATGTTGTTTCTGTGTGGAATTTAAAAGAAATTGCATCTGTGTTGTCATTAGGACTAATTAAAATTTCATTTGCGGCAAATATTAATTCTTTTTTAATGTTGGTTTTTAAAAAAAATATGTGACAGAGTGGCCTTTTTCTGTGGAGATCATATTTCGGTTAACCTCTCTGAAACGGCATTCTATGGAAAACAAACGAAAAAATATGTTGGTTGGAGAAAAGGAAAAATACATAATATATATAGATAAGAAAAATATGGACGTTTATTCGAACCGAATTAAAAAACCGTAAATATCAATACTCCAACGAGATGCCATAATAAGACGAAGGACAGACCATTGTCGGTAAAAAAGTAATACGACCCACATGACGACCATTACCTTAGCCATCCTGTGATCATGGCTCCTGTAAAGGAGTCGAAACGTCATGATTAAATATAAATTGTGCGCAAAAATCCTTAAAAAAGTTGTTGGAATAATTTGTTAATTCTAGGCTTATTTTGGAATAACCTCTTAAGAAGACACTATATGTTTCAACAAAGGAGACAGTAAAGATTTGTGCAAGCTCGTTAGCACCATTTCAGATTGTACACAAAAATGTACTTAATAAATTGGTTGATAATTAAATTAAAACAAAACTTATTTTATGGCAAAAAAATAACAAAATAAAATAAGTATTGCATTACAATGGTAACACAGTAGTCACAAGTGCCCGAAAGTGTGCTCTCCAAAGCCAAAACGCGGCTGGAAAAAAGTTAAACTAATATCATAGTGAAATTTAAAATAGTTGTCACTCCGTGCTTCGCTTGAGTGATTTTGAAATCTGTTCTGTGTTAAAAGGGATAGTGTTTCCCAAATTTGTTGGTCATTACCAAAAATCCCTACCGTGTCGTATCAAACCATGTGAAATTGACAGAATTGTACGAAAAGTGCAACTGAGCCATTGAAAAAAAAGACGAAAAAGAGTGTTTTTGTGGATTTTCGTAACTTTTGACCCTGAATATTGATTTTGGGCCCAACCTATCATTGATAATGTCAATCTTATTTTGGCGGCCGTTTGGTGCAACGAACGATAGCGATTCCGCCTTTTGCACCAAACTGTCCTGGGTTCTTTTAAAAATTATATATGTATGTCTATCCGTTACCCTAGTATCAATAACAAAAGTTTTACAGTGCTTACTTTGACCTAGGTTAATTGGTGTGAATGTAAGAAATATTATTATATTAAGAAGTGTTATATAATTTAAAGCATAAAATTAAAACGTAACAATACCAATTAAGGGACAAATAGGACATGTCTGTCGCTTTCATTATTATAATATCTGATACTATATCGCAGCCAGAGGTTGTCAAACTGGGCCTAAGACCGGTGAAGTGAAAGTTATCGTTTTCCTGATGACATAATAATAGATAATGAAACAGGTATGATATAATACAGATTGTCAGATAACTAATCGACTTAGTCTTTCATTCTTCTTTGTATCACTATTAACCTATTATAACGCGGAGTTGAAATCATGAATTTATTAAGAACTTGACTTTACGTTGATTTTATACCTTTAATTTCCAAATATTTTTACTCTTGCATGCTCATTATCGTAAACAAATTAATTTTAATAAACTCAAGTGCGTTTTACGCTTTATAAAATATACAAACAGAGGAACATATTTACCTATAGATAAAAGGCATAGTTACACATCCCCCTTGCCTACTCAGAGGGCCTACTCAGCTACAAACCTGAGTGGATAGAAGTGGCCACATTCTTATAATTAAGAATGTAAAAAACAACCACGCCTCCGATCCACCTGAGGGCTCGGAGGCGTGGTTGTTTTTTATAGGCATATTTTATATCTTATAGAAATATGGCATTATAAAAAATAATAAAATTAAATGCATTAAGAATATGTGAACAATTTTTATTTGAGCCATTTCTTAGCAGTTAAGACGACATTATTCAACTTGCCGTCATATCATTTAGTCATTAGTATTAGGTTAGACTGAAGACTAATGCTAGTCTTCAATCTCCTAAACGACTGTGTTAGTATAGTCTTATTATTAAAATATAGTTTTTGAAAAGCTTTTCAATTGCTCGCGTAAGTAGACTGAATACACAACAGATGACAGTCAACATCAATACAAAACAACACTTACAAAAGTATTCGACACTCAAAGAGGTAAATACAGTAATACATGTGATACAAAAATATTTGCATTTTATAGAATAACTAGCGACCCGCCCCGGCTTCGCACAAATGCAATGCTCTACTATATTATGCATGTATTATACATAAAAACTTTCCTCTTGAATTACTCTATCTATTAAAAAAAACCGCATCAAAATCCATTGCATAGTTTTAAAGAGTTAAGCATACATAGGGATATAGGGACAGAGAAAGCGACTTTGTTTTATACTATGTAGTGAAGTCAATAAAAACATCAAGAGATTTCTTCGTGGCATTGAAACACTGTGTAATTTATAAAAAACATAAAACGCTTAAAATAAACTTATTTTGGTTTTTGTCAACTCAATTCGAATTGTGATTTGTATTAGAAAGAAAAAGACAAAACACATAACTTAAATAGGTTTCTTATGCGTTTCAGTTATATGAATAATATATATCCATACACTTTTATGAACAACATATGTTATTATGAAATAATGAAATTCGTTGACTTATGCTTACATCATGCTTTTATAAAATGAAATGGAATACAAATAACTTTATTCAAATACATTTAAAACAAGTTGTTTTGAATCGTTCAACATTTTTACCTACTATTCAGAATGAAAAGAAGAATGGGCGCAAGAAACTCGCCAGCTTTAACAGAAGTAACGACATTTAGAATATTATACGTCGTCACCATACTAATCCACAAAAAACAATATTATTCTATTGTCACAAATATAGTAGTGTTATGGTTTCATTTGTTTTTTGTATCAGCCCCGAATTTATCATTATCAATTTACTATAATTTCTTATTTATATTTTATAAACTATACAGTATATTCACTAATGATAAGTGTTTCGTTTACCACCGCTTTGAGAACCACTGCCCCATAAGTACAGCATAGAGATGCGTCAACTCGATTTGCTAAGTCCAGTTGATTCGAGTTGGGCTTAGCTCGATTTAACTCGAATTGAAATCTCTCTAACTCGACAAATAGACTACTATGTGTGGCAATCATTTATGACATAATATTCATTGCCTGCAGCTATATATATGGAGGGTGAGCCTCCTCAAAAAATATTGAGCCAAACTAATTTTGGTGACAGAATGTGACACAATTTTTATTTTATTGCAAAGTTAGACGAAAGTGAATCATTGAATTACTAAAAAAAATATTCACTCGGTTTCATTCAGTCATTTCGTGTTCAATTCGAGTTACATCAAATTCAATTCGAGTTAAATCGAGTCGTATTTTTATCGAGGCACATCGAGGTACAGCATTGTTTTTGCCTCCATTCTTGTCGCATTTTATCGAACCTTCCGCGTACCACCGGGCGGAATTTAAATGAGATTTTTTTCACCAGCCACATTGTTGTTAGCTATCGCTTTTTTATAATCGGCTCTACAGTTTTTTGTAATACCGATAGAGATACATAACTGTCTCGTGGTCGTTCGTTAGTCTTTAGCAACAGATGACAGAAACTTGATGAGCAGAATTGATAACAACGTGTCATGTCACTTCTGTTTTTAATACATGGTAAGATACTCTGTGGTCGCGGTTTGCTTTTTTTACCTTTAAAAGTTGTTCTGTTTTAATTCAGTAAGCTAACTTAATTGCTATTCCGAATAGATTAATTGAATATGAAATTGATTCTTGTACGCTTTTATTTTTGTCAAACCTTATTATGTGAAGCTACAGACTTAAGGCTTTTATTTTTCAAGTTAATTGTCTATTGCAAAATTTGTAAGTAATTTTTTTAACTTGTATATTGGTATCGGATGGATGACATATTGTTACATACTGTGGTATTGGATAGTCAAAATGCTAGTTATTAAATTAAAGCTATTTCTTTTATCTAAATGGATATTTTACACAGTACCTAAAAAAGTTGTTTGTCTGTAAAGTCAGTTTACGGACGATAATTTTAAGTGATAAAGACATAAGAAAACAGTTATGAAAAATTTCATAATTGAACTGAATTATCATTATTTTGTATAATACAAAGAAGGAATTAATTGAAAATTATATTTTTTTAATAAATAAACATTAAGTTGTTGTAATAAACAATGGAAACCACAAACTTTTCACTTCATGAAGTGGAAGAGAGATAGATGCGCCACAAGTCGAACGCTTAGACCGGTCGTGCCTATCTATCGCTTATTCCGCGCTCTCGCTTGCACGCTCGGCTCAGGCGGAACGTTACACTTTTTAGTGCATGCAGCCGGTGTTCATCGATTTATAAGACGTTATCACGTCAAAAATCTAAACGCAGAATAATAATAATAATATCTCATTTATTTGCCAGGACATGGTAAAATACATCTTATAACATAATTTCAAAGTACAACATGACCTGTCGAATTTGTCGACGTGCAAATATTTAAAACATTTGTAATACTCAATGAACTTATTAAATATAAATCTAAATCCTATAAGTATCATAAATTAAAAATTAAATTATTTTAAACTATATAAATGTCAAATAACGTCGTATAACAAACGAATACAAAGGGCAAATAATATAACAAAGTGTATGTCAGTAATTCAAATCATCTTTTAGAAATTCATTGACAGAATAATATATTTTTTCTACCAAAATTTGAAAAAGATCAGTTTTGAATTTATTATAAGGCACTCGAGTCAACTTATTTGGCAATTTATTAAAGATAGTAATTGCCATGCAATATGAATTTTTAGAGTATAACTCGAGTCTCCTATTTGGTATACGCAACTTATTTCCATTTCTACCTCTATATTCACAGTGCCATTTAGTGGGAAATAAGTTTTCATTTTTTTTAAAAATAGACACATTTTAAATATGTATAGACTGGGCAAGGACAATATTTGTAACTTTTAAAATAAGGGCTTACAACTATCTAAATAACCCGCACCACAGATACACCTTATACATTTTTTTTGTACTTTGAAAGCTCTATCCATATCAACTGAATTGCCCCAAAGTATCAATCCATACCGTAGAATACTTGCTACGTATCCGTGATATGCTACAAGAGCTGATTCTCTAGAGGCTACTTCTCTTATTCTATTCAAAACATAAACGTACCTGTCAAGTTTCTTAACTAATGTTTCTATGTGAGCTTTCCAATTGCAATTCTGATCAATATGTATGCCTAAAAATTTTGTACTATTCACATTTTCTATTCTATTATTATTATATTTAATGTCATGATTTACTTTTTCTATGTTACGCGTCTTAAAATTAATGAATTTAGTCTTATTGATATTAATGTACAAATTATTGCACTCAAGCCATTTAATAATATTAGTTAAGTTTTTATTTGTTATATTCGCCAGTTCTTGTCTGTTTTTTGACCTAATAATAACTGTTGAATCATCCGCAAACAAGATACACTTTTGATCCGTTACATCCGGAAGATCATTTATGTAGAGCAGGAATAATAATGGTCCTAAGACACTACCTTGCGGGACACCGCATCGATTATAGGAATAATCAGAATAAACATTTTCTCGCACATTTCCTAAAAGTGTTGTTATCTGTACACACTGTTTCCTATCTGACAAATAACTCTCTATCCACGTTAAAGCATTTCCTCTTATGCCATATTTTTCGAGCTTATCTAGCAACCGTTTGTGAGAGACAAAATCAAATGCCTTGCTCATGTCTAGAAATACCGCTAACGTATGCAGTCCATCGTCAAGGTTCTGTGTAATTTCTTTAATTAGATGAAAACATGCCAAGATTGTCGAGCTATTTTTCCTAAAGCCAAATTGTTCACTTTTCAGAAGTTTTTCGTTAGTGATGAATGTAGAGATTTTTTCATAAAAAACTTTTTCAAATATCTTTGAAAATATTATTAATAGAGCAACAGGTCTATAGTTCTCTAATTCATCATAAGATCCGTTTTTGTGTAGTGGTTTTACAATAGCTAGTTTTAAGCTAGAAGGAAATATACCTTGTTCGAGAGATAGGTTTATTATATGAGTTAAGGGCCGGACAAAATATATGGCATTTTGTTTAATAATTTCAGTGTTTAAATGATCATATCCTGTAGATTTTGTATTTCTCAATGACATTATAATTTTATATAAATCGTTTTCATTTATCGGCGTTAAAAATATGGTGTTTTGATGAAATGAAATATTAGGTAATGAATAATTTTTATTGTTATGGATTTCAAAAGGTTTATTAGTCAGATTTATAAAATAATTATTAAACTCATAACAAACATCAATCGGTTTGCCAATATAGTGATTATTTTTCAACTTTATTTTATCTATATCATTAACCATAGTATTATTGAGTGCACAGTCCTTTATTATTCTCCATGAGGTTTTGCACACGTTTTTTGATTGAGCAATATAGTATGAGTTTGTATTTCTTTGTGCTTAACTTTTTTTTTTAAGAACACCAATAAGTTAACAAATTTCCTTAATAGTCCTTCGTCGTAACGATATGTTAATTTAGTACGATGTAATGTTATAATACCGTCAAGTTTAATCACCACAGTCGCATACAGGATATGGTTACCACCGAGCTATCGCGTTACTCATTAGATTTCTAAAACAGATTACAATCAGAAATACAATAAATAGTTACGTACTAGTTTATAACCCAAACTATGTTAATACATCATTTACAAAATAACCTACCTAAAAAGGCTCGATTGCAAAAATGGCTACAAGAAAAATGTTTTTATTTTATTCAAGAATTTTTAGATAAAGGACACATTTTACAGTAATAGAGTTGTATAGATTTAAACTGACAAGTTTATGTAATTGTCTTAATCTATCGAAAATATATTCCGTATTGTTATTTAATTTAATTTGATTATTCTTTTTAATATATTTTATTTTATTATTTTACTAATTTGATACTGACTTATATTTTTTTATGCTTGTCATTCTATTGGAGGTTATTTGAATTGATAATTGTCATTTGATAAATATTTTGAATTATTTTAATAAATAAATTATACCAAATTATTACATGCTGTCAGACAGTAAAATATGTGATACTAATATTGTAATGCAACATCTTTTGTGTACACCATATTTTAAGCAATAAAATATTATGATTGTAAAATCACATTGTTATTGAGTTTAATTCTCATCAATTCCAAACTCATGCGCAAGCGCAGTGCGTGCATAGATCCCATCCACATGGGTGGCGGGCGGTACGAATTAAAGTTGAATAATCATCCTGAATGGTGCATAATTGAACCACTGGATACAGCTTAGCGACCACGGTGTACTAATTACCGAATGGATTGCCGATAATTTTGCTTAATATAAGTTTATTAAGCGCGATCATTTTACACTTTTCGCTTTTTAATGTCTTTAAGTGCAAACTTAGACTATGTTCTGCACAGTTAAAAAGATATTATTATAATAGAAAAATACTAGAAAAAATCGACTCGGGTCACAAGTGAATCTCAGGCGGGAATCGAACCCGCAACCTTTGGAAATCCGGTCCAATGCTCTCCCAATTGATATATAAAAATTATAAATCTAACATGGCTGTTTCATCTTAATCGATTGACCAAACATTTGTAAAAATGTTTCTTTCGAATACGAGAGGATGTTCCTCTCATTGATGAAACAACGCTGGCCTATAGCGTAAAATCAGGAATGTACTAGAAAATTTCGACGAGTGTTCGCAAGGCTCGGTAGCTCAATTGGGAGAGCATTGGACCGGATTTCCAAAGGTTGCGGGTTCGATTCCCGCCTGAGATTCACTTGTGACCCGAGTCGATTTTTTCTAGTATTTTTCTATTATAATAATTTATCTTATAAGATCGCATTTAAAATGCATAAAATATATAAAAATTATAAATCTAAAAAGATATTGTTTTGAATTACATTTTTTTTTTATTTATTAGGATTGACAATAAGTTTTACAATACCTACTTCTCTACTAATATTATAAATGTGAATGTAAGTTTGTTTGTTATGCTTTCACGCAAAAACTACTAAACCGATCATCATGAAACTTCGTACATATATTCTTGGAGGTATTAGAAGTAACATAGGATACTTTTTTGGAAAAAAAAAAATTGCGGGCGAAGCCACGGGTAAAAGCTAGTAAGAAATAAATAAATAATAAATTTCGGGATCGCTACCGTTGCACCAAACGGTCTTTGCCTTTTATACTCTTTCGAGCACCACAAAGCATAAGACAGCACCAAATTAATAAAAAAAATCTTTTCTTCTTGAATATATCGGGGGTACGGTAGTGCCCCCGCCAAGTCGACCGCGAAGCAAACACTGCCGTACCATCCTTTACTCGAACCATTTCGCCGCATTTTCAGGCCCCTATTTGAGAACCTTTAGATAAGACTAGAACGCAGAAATTTTCGTCATCCAGTAAGCTATAATCACATACTTAAAATCCAAAATTTCAAGTCTGTAGGTCATTTAGCTCCGAAGTTAAGCGAAAGCAAAGTTTCGCATTTACGACACTCACTTATGATCATCAAAATAGAACTAGTACTTCCCATAAACTCAGAGAGCTGAAATTTGGTACAGAGTTACGGTTTAATGGCCACATAAAGGTGAAACTATAAAATCAAGGATAATCGAAGATCTGGAGTACCTGGTGACCTTGATCAGAAAACACAAGAGCCCAACCAAACTATTAGCGATCGACATACCGCCTTTACAAAAAGTATTCAACTTGGTAGGCCGCTTCATTTGATGTCAAAAATCGAAGGTCTGAAGTATCCGATCAAGAACCCTCAGCTGGTCTCAGCTGTATTAGAGACATGGTAATGCCCCCTTCTACTATTGGTACATAAAAAATCAACTGTCATTGCAAAAATCCAGCCTAGTGGGACACATCTTCTAATTTTTAATCTACCCTAAAGCGTCCCACTGCTAGGCCTCCCCTTCTGCTTTTAATACGCATATAAATAAAATTAAAGGAAAACTCTGGATAATTAGTAACGACCCGATCTTTCAGAAATTAAACCATCAAAACCGTCTAAATGAATAAATAATTAACGCGAATGGGCAATACGAAAAAATGTTGCTACTGTACAAGAATCAGAACCGGAAATAAAGAAAAGAAAGATGTGTAATAATTAAAAAACTACTCCTAAAAATAAAAAAGTGTTAAATAATAAAATCTAATATAGTGAATCAATATGCCCACGTTTCTCCCACAAAAAGAAGTGAAATCCCACTAAAAACATTCTGTAAAAACTAGCCAAGTCTCGATGGAGCTGCTTGTTTATCTCTAAAAAGTAATGAAATCTAGACATAGTCGTGCCAAGCCCAAGGTGCCTTACTGCGATTTCTTTATTATTATGTTTATATTGTGTGACTTGGCCGTTGAACATTCTTTATACGTTCGGTGGTCGATTTGACGCTCCAAAAAGAAGAGAGCAGAAGTCAGCATTGTCATTGCTGAATGCATGTGTTGCACAATCAACAACAGCCTAAAATGAGACACTAGCGACCAATTACCAATACCAGTATGGGCTATTGCCTCGCTTAACAAACATAGGGAGTTATAACAGATATAACATTACGTGTAAACAAAATTTACTTATACCCACTAATATATAATAAATATATAAAGAACGTTCAACGGCCAAGTCACACAACATAAAAATAATAATAAAGAAATCGCAGTAAGGCACCTTGGGCTTGGCACGACTATGTCTAGATTTCATTACTTTTTAGAGATAAACAAGCAGCTCCATCGAGACTTGGCTAGTTTTTACAGAATGTTTTTGGTGGGATAAACTCTTCTCTTTTGAATTGAGAATCTGAATCTGAATCTTCGCTCAATCATACCGTTGCATTACATTAAAATACTGCTATGAGAAAATCCATTCTGCCGTTCTTATGAAAAGTGCAATAAGTAGTTTCAGCTACTTTCGAAATAATTGCGATTAAAGATTTTTTTTTTATCGTAACTATAATAACTATTGATTTGAAACTTTTACTATACGACTATAAAATGAAGCGAAAAATATATATAGTATATTATATTTATTTGCCCAAAAACTCGACTTTATTGCACTTATCGTAGGACGGCAGCATTGCACATTGTATTTCTCGTTTTAATATAAGTTTCCAGACTTGTTATGCAACGAAGACTGGACAAAAAACATGGCGATACAGAGAATCCTTAAAGACGTACAAATAAAGATCACATCCATTGTAAGCGATAACAAAGTTATAAATATTAGATATATATTTGTTTATAATGATTTTGATAACAAGCTTTTCTTTACTTTCAACTGTCCCGGTGTCTGTAATGAAATCTTGCAACTTAAATTTGACCCACTTCCCGGTTTCCGATTGAGCTGAAATGTTACATGCATATGTATATGGCGTGACAATGCAATATTGTGATTATATAGAAACAACGAACAACAAGACGAAAGTCTTTAACCAGTGTGTGTTGCCAGTGATAACTTATGGCAGTGAAACGTGGTCGTTCACTATGGGTCTTGTAAGAAGGCTCAAGGTCGCCCAGCGGGCAATGGAGAGAGCTATGCTTGGTGTTTCCCTACGCGATCGAATCAGAAATGAGGAGATCCGTAGGAGAACAAAAACCGCCGATATAGCTCAAAGAATTGCGAAGCTGAAATGGCAATGGGCAGGGCACATAGCAAGGAGAACTGATGGCCGTTGGGGCGGAAAGGTTCTCGAATGGCGACCGCGTGCCGGACGACGCTCAGTGGGTAGGCCCGCTACGAGGTGGACCGACGATCTGGTTAAGGTCGCGGGAAAACGCTGGATGCGGGAAAACGCTGGATGAGGATCTCCACAACGATCGGTGCTCTGCTAGCACCGATCGTTGTGGAGATCCTTGGGGGAGGCCTATGTCCAGCAGTGGACGTCGTACGGCTGATATGATGATGATGATAATGATGATAGAAACAACCCCATCGAGTTTATGCTCGTTTCATTGGTATTGACGAGTACTTTAATCCTATATGGTAACCAGGGTCTGATGCTGGAGTTGTGAGGTGGTAAGAACTCCTCAATAAAACGACATAACCCCATCGAGTTTGGGCTCTTTTGATTAGTTTTTAAACTTTTTAGTACGTTTTATTAACAACTAATATAAAAGCTTTTTTAATTTTTTTTATGGAATATTGATTTAAGACTACCTCAACAGGTAACAAAAAATATTAAATTAGTTATATAACTAATCGCTGAGGCATAACATTTTACACCTAGTAAAAAAAAAATACTACAGCCTTAATTTTTTTTGTAATGTAGTTATAGATTGTAATTAATAAAAAAATCATGTATAACTTCTTTGTGAAAATTGCTATATACGATCTGTAAATTATACATGCGGAAAAATAAGTTGTGAGTGCTAGACAAGTAAAGAGTACTGGAAATTATCGACAATAGCAAGACTTGGTAGCTTAATTGGGAGAGCAGTGGACCGAAAATCCAAGGGTTGCGGATTCGAGTCGATTTTTTCTAGTTTTTTATCTCTATTAAAATTTTGTGTAAATCTAAATCAAATTGTTTTTGGCTTAAAAATAACAATTTTTTAAACCAATTCAGCCCACACATAGTTTTGAAATACATATGATTTGAAAATACATCATTAATAAAAAAATTAAAATTTCATTTCCGGCCTATGTCCTTGAAAATGCACGGGATTAGCTGAAGCTGGAGTGACGTCATCTGCTTGGGTACAGTAGGGTATCATTTAAGCTATCGCCAATTTAATTAGTTTTGTGTTTCTTAAATAACAAATTTTATTCTTATAATTTATTACACTTTGATGGTGATTTTCATAGGAAATAGAGAAATTAACATATAATTAAATCAAATGGCAAATGTATTATACTATACGAACAATTTGTGATATTTTCGTAAAACCTGTCTTATCCTATTGAAGTAGTGGAAAGCCAGTTTTATAGTGCCATAAACGATAAGTGAACGAGTTTATTTTCATAATAAAATCCCATTGCACGCTCACTTTATCGCCGCAATAGGTTCTAGGTTTATTTTACAAGAAGTTAATTTATGGTCATATTAATTACCATATATGGCACCTACATATAGAAACCTTAATACTGAAAAATACACTTAACTAATTTAATTCATTATTTACACCGTATGGATATAATAAAGATATAACGACCTCCATGGATGAATGCTTTGCATACCGGTGGCGCCACTCCGACGTGCCGGGTTCGATTCTCCGCCAAGTCAATGTAGAAAAATAACTTTACTATATTAGCTCAGATTTGAGTGGACAAAGTTGAGCTCAGATATAGATGTGATGTTGTCTATAAAAAAAATATTTATAAAGTGGATATTACTTATAGGGTAAAGCTAAGTTTATGAAATAATGTATTTTTGTGAATTTTTTAAACTATTAAATTCAATGCCGCGAAATGTGGTATGCGTTCTTAAGAAAATCTTGTTAAGTATGGTAAATGGGTAAACTATAACTAAATGAAGTGATCAAAACAGCTAAAAACCGAGTAATTTAGATTTTTTTTTAATTAATGGGTAAAATATTCAAATATTATTATTTTAGAGAAATAACATATAGTTCAAAACAATAACAAAATTCAGTAGAAATTACAAATTTTCAGGTGAAAAATAAACAAATATTTCCCGCTCTTAGTTAACCGCTATGTAGACCGCTATGAACTCCGAAACTACTCGACTGATTTTCATGATTTTTTTTTCATTTATTTTCTTATTTAGGGTTAGCTCTTGATTCCAATCAAGCCCGGAGGCCAAGACAGAATCCACGATGGAACGAGCTAACCCAGAAGGCGCCTATCCACCCTGGCTTTGAAAATGAACGGGTTATAATTTCTGGGAAATACAGATGCAGGGAGATAGTTCAACTTAGGACATAGGATAGGGTTCACTTTATCTTTAACAAAAAAAATGCATATTATAATAACTGAGCCACAGCGACGCGTTTCGTTAAACTGCAATTAAAATTCAACTCACGTACCATTGAATACGCATTCCATTCGATTGCACATTGCATCGATCATTGCTACCACTTTATTTTATACAAAGTTTAACAGCACTTATAATTTGAGTCGGCGACAATGTCAATAGTATTTAAAATGTTGCTTAAGTGTTTGTTCTTACTCTTAAAGAATACAAATTCAAGTATTTATGATTGTGCATGTTTTGAAGTATTTCTCATAATTTCTTATAGGTAATAGGTACATACTTAATGGATCCCTTGTTTTCTAAATAATGAATAAGTGATCAAACTTAAATAAAACCGTTTGACGCGTGCCTCTAACTCAATACACATTAATTTGTTACACAAACCAAAACGTGCGAAATGTGTGTAAACCAGTCACTATCATCATAGGACATCACAGTATGATCACTTTTTTATTTTAGTCTGATCAATACTTTCGTCTAGATTGATAAGGGGTTTGATGTGATGACTGATATTTGGTATCCAGCTTTTTTTTATCCAATAGTAAAGACTATATAGAAAATCGTTTGTGGATTCGATTCGAGAATATGTTGGACTCCCTCTGCAATTGTGCACGCAGCTTATGTGTATGTATATCTGTCTGTGGCATCGTAGCATTTAAACGGGTATACCGATTCGGATGCGTATTTTTTTAATTTGAAATCAGGTTTTTTAGCAATGGTTCTTAGACTTGTTTTATCAAAATCGGTTCAGCTCATTGGGGGTTTTTAATTATTTTATTTATTGTTTCATACAAGCTACTTGGATTATGATCTTTTATATAGATTGCATACTATTTTAACTATATATATAGATTGTAATTTATTTTTTGTGCTAATAAATAAATAAATATGATCCAAACAGTTTCACATAGATCATAGCAAAGTATCAAATTATCCCAGACATTTGCCCTATTTAAGTAACTCTGTGTTAAATTTAAAGCTCCAATCAAATTGCAATGCCAGTCAATGCAATTAATCAGACAACTTTATAGTGTCTATAATTAATCTGCAATAACATTTAAGTACCTTCGTTTCCACTTAAAACACTAACCACGACTTCTAACCAAACACAACGAACATAATCATTCTTAAATGCTTTTTGATCTAATCAATAAACTCCCGTTAAATAGTCGTAACAATGCTTTCAAACCATAATTCCGTTTAGTCGTAAAGTTGCAAAATGTATTGGAAAGTAAGAAACAAAAGTCTATGAAATGGGACGCCCGTTATGACTCGACCTCTAGTCGAGCCTGTGCGGATAGCAACATATATATTTGCTTTATTGGTATACATAAAAATTTATAGTACTAATAATAATATTTCCAACATTCACACCAATTAGCCTAGCCCAAAGTAAGCACTATATCTAGGGTAACGGATAGACATACATATATGATTCTTAGATTTGTAATGTTTATAGAAATATATATGAATACCCATGACTCAGGTACAAATGCTTGTATTCATCACACAAATATCTGCCCATATCGGGATTCTAACCCAGGATCGTCGGTGCGAAATGTAGTATCGCTACCGTTGCACCAAACGATCGTCTTACTGCATTCATTATTAATATTAGCGGCCCGTGTGTGGACAAAATTCTTTATTTTTTTTCTATTATTAGATATTTTCCGTTAGCGTCATCTAGCGTCCGGTAGACGAACTACTTGCGGTTACCGCGTTGCTATGGTAACGTTAATTGATACAATGGAAAAAGAGCGGACAGACGAACACACAAACAACAAATTTGTGTTCTTAGATTATTGATTATTCTTAATGTATTTATTTGATGTTTTTCTGTATTCACCTAACCTAACCATAATCCAAACACGCTGATTATTGCGCCATCAAATTCCACAATTATGTCGAAACTTTATTTTAAACTTATTATACATGCAATCACGCCTTTTTCCTGCAAGGCCGAGATCACAGATTCTCTCTTACCACGATCCTGACATCTCTCGTTTCTTCAACTCTCATCAGCCTTTTCATACAAGCTCGTCGGTTAAGGGTAGATTTGACCTGGCCTTTTTAGAACATCCTCTATTCGGTTCCTGAAAGCTCACCTTGGTCTGCCATTACCGACTTGTCTGTTAATCTTATTTCGTCTATCCTTTTTTCATGTCCAAACCATCTAAGCATCCCTTTTTCTATCTTTGTCATTATTCCTTCTTCCACCATCCTTCCTTATTTCATCCATCACTTCAGCTCCACTCATTTCCACTGCATTAATCATACATCTAAATAAATTATTATAAGAAAAATAAAACTTCTCTCAGGTATCTTTCTGGACTGGAATTCGTTTTTCTTATCAGTTAAAATATATCTTGATTAACATTTTCACCTACTACCCAATAGGTAAAAATGTTAGATTATTCAAAACAACTTATTTTATGTGCATTTGAATAAAGTTATTTTGATATAATTTCTTTTTGTTCCGTTCCGTTTCATATCATCTCATATCCTCCTGCTGTTCATACTAATCTAGTGTAGCTCGCGTCCAAAAGTTAAAGAACATATATCTTTCCCAAAGAGCTAATTTGACTTCATCTCACTTGTGTAACAAATATCTCTATATCCTAATGTAAGGTTCATTTTGCGGATAGACAATTTCGGTGCGATTGTGTTGTGTTATCTGAGCCAAACGATACGGAGAAAGAGTCAGAGAGTATTTTACTTTCATCCGTTGTTTTAAACAAATAAAGTGTAATTTTAATTGCGCGGGACTTTAGTCGAAAAGGAGCGGTATCTGTGCGACTACTCTTCGAATTAAGCCTCCAAGACCTTAACTGATTCATTGGATTTTTCTAAGTATTTCCTAAGCTGACGCCAGCTTATAATAATAAAACAAATGCAAGAAAGTGCTATTGTTTCTCCTTTAAAAAACGTTGTGTAAAATTGATCCACATGATGGCTAGTAATAAGATGGGTTGCGAAATCATAAGGTGAGTTTGGTGCCTCCAACGGATACTTCTCCCATCGGAAGGGTGCGCCAGCACTGGAGCGTGCATAAATACCATATTGTTAAATAAGAGAACCACACTCATGAGCGAAGCGGGAAAAGGTAACGGAGAACAAGATTCCATTAAAATAAACTTTTTTAAAACAAGCTTTTATCGTAAATAAACGTAATAAAGTTATTTTTATTTTCAATCAAACGAGCCCAAACTTTTCAGCTTTATCATCCGACCCTAGTTACCCTATAGAATCAAATTACTTGTCAATACGAATCAAACGACCCCAAACTCGATGGGGTTGATTCGTTTTATTGCAGAGTTCCTATAGCCACCTTCCAGCTTCAGCATCTAATCAATATTATGATGATATATCATCATAATATTGATTATCACGCGATATACATATGCATGCAAATTTTCAGCTTAATCAAAAACCGGGAAGTGGGTCAAATTTAACTTGCATGATTTCGTTACAGACACCGGGACAGGTAAGTAAAAGCCTGTCAAAACGCTCAAATTCTACTCATGTAATTTAAAAAAATATATATCATTAGCCGAATAATCTTCATCTTAGTCTAAGCTGGGTTAAATGTCTACATCTAACGTACATAGATATGGGAGAAGAAATAAAGTTTATTATTTTATTAACCATTATAAGATTGGTATAAATAACACAACCGAAGACAATAACAAAGTATATTTAACGACATGTTATTTTTTGTATTGGTTTAAAATCATAACCATTATAGTAGTGTAATAGTTATTTTTGTATTTAGGTAATTAATTAATATTGTAAAGTGCATGGTTTACCGATTGCATTATATGACACTTCGCCCGCACGGTACAGGGGCGCGGGGGTACGGAAAAAGGGAGAAGGGGCGCATTATGCTCGCCAGCCGCCGCCGGCTCCATGTACGCATGTATTTTTGAAGCGAAATTTCTTTACGGATGTACGGGCTTTTTATCTTCTTTTAACGCCTTAATTCCTACGCTTTATACTATGAAACTCCGCTTCTTTCTGGCGTCCCTAGAGGGCACTATTTTTTTTTTTTTTTTGCTTACTAGAAATGCATTTGAAACAACGCGGAATTTCTATGGCAATTTACGTCAATAAAACATTTTTCATTTTTTATATTCACAGTGAAAATTCACTTCCACTTCGTGACGTCACTTACTACCTATCGTTTATACGTAGGTTTCTTTAGGGTTAAAAACCGCTGTCTCTTTAACAAAGGAGCCGCAGTCTTGGATCCGATTTTAAGACCAGTCGAGTATGTAATGATGTGCTTCGGCTGTCGACTTACAGTTCACACGTGACAGGCTGCGTACGCGCATACAATACCAGTGTTATCAATGTTTCATGTCACGAAGTCTCTGACTCTCTTTATACACCAAAATAGAGTTGAAATTGTTAAATTCAGAAATCTACGTGAAATGGAATACTATATAGTAGAGGTAACTATCTCACTACCTTTGTCGCACTTATTACAAATACACACATTTTTAAGAGTATTTTTGTTTTAACTCAGTAGTAGTTTTAACTGGACTTAAATATTTAAAACAAAGTATTTTTAATATTAGAAAAAATGAAACTAGCATAGGGTTGTTTTAAATAAAAGATTTATTTATTTATTTAATAACTTAACTCCTTTTTAATCTCTGATGCAAAAGAGGAATGTTATAAGTTTGACCGCTATTTGTATGCCTGTCTGAGGCACCATAGCTCTTAAAAGGGTTAACCGATAATCTTTAACATAGATTTGTTGTGTTTTTTATATAAAGTAATAGGCATACATAACTTTGGATTATAATTTTGGTCTATATAAATTAATTTTATTATAACTGTATCTTTTATAAGATTTTGTTGCGTGCTAATTAAAATTAAAAAAAAATCTATCGAATACATTTCGATTTTTTCAGACACAAAAATAATGTCTTTTTTTATAATTATTCTTATCAAATTATATGATAAATATTAATATTTCAATTATTAGAAGGTTGGTTTGACTATTTTAATTACCTATTACTCGGTATATTACCCACAACTTTTAAGAGTTCAGATAGTATAGAAATGAAACAAGGGTGACGAGCGGCCAAGACCGACGCGCAATGACAACTGACTTTAATTTCAAAAGTATATAAAAAATACTAATAGGTCATCCATTTATACATATGCAGTTGATGCAGCATTGCTGCATGCACACACGTGCATAGTGTACTAGGAACCTACAAGAACAAAAAAGCTGGCATAAGCTTATAAAATAGAAGCTGTTTTGGGGCCATCCATTTATTACGTCACACGAATTTTAAAACTGTTTACCCATACCCCCGTCACAGGTTGTCAGATTTGCAAAACCCCCTCCCCTAATGTGACGTCAAGCATTTTCTCACGTTTTTCTTAGGTCGCTTTCTTGTCTGTTTGCTTGTCTGTCGTCTTGTCTGTCCGGTTGGAATCTTGTATCTCAATTTTGAGGCACTTCCCGACCACCTAGCGAGTTGAAACTTTCATGGTAGCTCAGAACACGATGATAATGCACGCTTAAACAACTTTCAACTTTCTTGGTGCACTTTCAAGTCAACTTTCGGCAACTTTCACTTTTGTATGGGGCTTATCGTAACACATGGTTACTTCGTTGAGTTAATAATTAAAAAGAATAAAATAATAATACTAGATTTAAAATACTAAAAATCCCACGTTATTCAATGACCAAAAAAGAATAAAATAACACGGCGGGGCCAAGCGAGGGGCCGCTCAAAACGTGGGGGCGCATGTTACTTATGGAGATGTAATGAGATGTATGATATGCATAGATGTTGAGAGTATTTGTAAAGATGCGCCCCCACGTTTTGAGTGACCCCTCGCTTGGCCCCGCCGGGTTATTTTATTCTTTTTTGGTCACTGAAAAACGTGGGATTTTTAGATTTTTAAATCTAGTTTTTTTCAATTTTATGCATATATTTAAAAATAATCAAAAGGAAACAGTTATTTTCAATTTGAAGTGAAAACTTCTTTAGCATCGTTGTGATTTGAAAATCGATGAAACAAAAAAGCGACAGCAAAAAAGGCTGATACATAAATTCATGACATTTAACGTAGGAGAAAATGAGATAGGAAGCATTAGGTACGTGTGTTAATAAGTGTTTGTGTGCGCATGCGTAGTACAAAGCTTGAGAGAATGCATCACAACAACCATGGTATTTTGTATACGTGTACGTATTATGTTTGAAAGTTTTACTTCTACCACTTTTTTTAATAATAACCTATTATTATATCAAGTTAAAGTTCAAAATTTTTGATAACTGAGAGAACGACTCGTTAGGAAAGAATAAACGACTAATGATGTTAATTAAAAATACAAAACTTAATCATCTTGTGTTTAAATTTTCGTGTCTCAATTGCATTAGAACGCCGCTGTAGAATATTATTACGTGAAAGATAATCTCATAGTGATAGTGCTAAAGTATTTACCAAAAGTAGATCGAGTTGGATAATGTTTAGTTTTTATTCACATATAAATTGAGCGTTTTAGTATTTTCAATTTTAATATGTGACGTCACAAAGCTTTTGCCCCCACACCCCAAGCCCCAGCCCCTTGTCACACAATATCACATTCCGGTGTTACCCTCCCCCCGTAATTAATAGAAAACCCCTTTTTTACAATTAAAACTTATTTTTCAATTCTAATATATATACTTATAGATGTTTTCCTGTCTAATACAAGCTTCAATAACACCGCTTGCAGTTTAAAAATAGCCAGCACAAATTGTCCAATGGCCGACACTCAGTGTAAGCTGTCGCCTGGAATTTATCGGTTTCTGAACGAAAACATTGGCAGCCCACTTAACGCTGCGATTTATATCACTATCAGGCACTTTTTCATGTTAGAAAAGAAAAGTGTTTGATTGAGTTTATGGTATAAATTAATTAAATTCCATAAGTTATATAACCTCTTTGGAATTTGTTTATTTTTTATAAGTATACTTTATTCTGGACTTCTTGGCGGGAGCGCGAAGCGTCACTTTAATAGTTTTGGTTTTCTTGTTATATTTTGTGTGGTGGTTGATATTAGTGTGTAATAATGGTGGGTTATTAACCACTGAGTGTTTCTGAATATGCATGAGTGTTGACAAGTGAAAGAACAGGTTGGAAGTAAAACCCCACTTTTTTACTGAAACCTAGTAAATTACTCAAGAACATAGAAGAAAGATTATACTTACTTGACATTGGCTAAATGCACAAATTGTATAAGCCATAAATAAAGAAAATAAAATAAATACAAATCTATATCCGTTGTGTAGTTTCGGAGTTCATCGTAGTCAAACACTCTGACAGGGATTTATATATAAATTATAATAAACTTTTTACATTTAATAAGTTGTTAACTATTTTAACATGGCGCGCAAAATGAAATGACAGCTACCGTTACACCTTTTAGCGCTTGCGTGTCACGTTCTACGTCTCTTTTCACGCAAGATGCAATTTTTTTCATTACTCAAAATATAAATACCATTTATTTAGAAATTATCACTTGCTTTAATTAAAATATATCATGTGACAAAAATATATTTTTTATGCAGTTTTTTATTATTTTATATGAATGTTCAAACTTCCTGTCATTGGTTGCTAAGCAACGCTTTATTTGTAAACATTTGTTATTGTAAAACTGTACATAATAAGTCACTGCAATGTAAGTAGAAAGCATAGAATGATGAATTGTTATAGTGAAAAATCTAGTTCTTTTCTTAATCGTTTATGATGGAAACTCGCTGGTCAGTACTACCATTTTTTTGTATGTTACATAATATATAGTTTTAACTTTCACTCGGGAGTTTTTTTCATGTCATCTGTTTATAATTGTATATTACTATGAGTTGGTTCTCCCTAATTAGGTAATATTTCTGACAAGGCACGACCACAGTCATAAACATCTTTCTATTTATATTTTGACATACTAAAAATAATGTTTTCTTTAATTTCTTACATTCATTGTTAAAATATTTTTATCACTTCGGGTTTGTCACTGTACATACTCGGCAAGGGCTGTTTTTTCTACCTTTTATTAGATTTCGTTTAATACTATATCTCGGTACAAGATTTCCCCGGGACTTCTGAAGTCATGACATAGCTTTGACGTTCAATTTGAATGCTTATACTAAATAAAATAAAGCATTTTATCTTTGTATAATGTTATATATTTAGTTCTGCACACAACACATTTATATAAAACTTATTTATTTATAATTGCGTTACATGCGATATTGATAATTATATCGGGGGGCGTCTCCTACCTTCACATTTAAGTATATTTGCTTTTTATAAATCCACATAATTCTAATATGTTTCAAATGGTACGTTCAAAACGTGAGTAGCACAGATCGGTTATAATGTAAACGGGTTTACGTTTCATTAAATTGCAAATTTGAAGACTATTGATAATCTATAATAAGCGATTGTATCGAAAGTATCGATACTAACGATAGTATTGTTACTAAGAACATAGATAGTATCGATATTTTCGATAGTTTGTTATTTACGAGCAGTATATTGCAGTCTTTTAATAGCATTGACATGTTTTGTATCGATAGTATCGACTAGATCGATAGTACCGATAGGCCTATCGATAGTACGTTATTTTTCAAATAAAAAAATCGATAGTCTGGCAACACTAATGGTCACACACTGCAGACTTTTAATCTTTTATGGTGGTCGTTGTTGCAGTGATGGTGTGAGCTTGCGCATGTCTGCGGCGGCGGCGCTGCTGGAGGCGGCGGCGCGCGGTGACGCAGCGCGGCTCGCCTCGGCGCTGCAAGCCGACCCGCCCCTCATCCACGCTACTGACGAGGTAACATCACATTACAGCGAAAGTCAAAATGGCGGGTGTATCACAACGAATTGGATTGTACCAATTACCAAAAGAATGTACCTAAAATGTACTATTTAGTACCTAGCTCCAAAAATCTGTAACTCCTTCAGAACGAAACTATTTCCTAATTAAGGTACACCCGCCATATTGATATCAAGATAGGGGGTTTTCTATAATATATAAATTATTAACTATTACACATAAAATCTAATTTTAGCACAAATATGTACCTTAAAAGTGCCTTCAGCAATAATATATAGACACTTGATCAGATTATTTGTGATCGATCTCATAATGCGATATCTTATTTAGTACCTTTGAGTCATGTACTATTGGTATGATAACTTACTGTGATAAATGTTTTGCAATATAAAGATGCCAAATATTTGATTTAAAGAAATTAAGAAAATAAATGGAAGTCAATAGTTTTCCATTGCTACGCATTGAAAATTAATAAAGTAATAGATCCGCCAAAAAAGAAACAACTATGGACTCTGCGGATACGAATACGGATATCCGGACCATCACTAGTCGTAACCCATTCATGCAGTGCAAAAAACAGCATTCACTTATAAAATAAATATATATAGGTTATTTCCGCTAAAAGCAAGCAAAATGCCCCGCCTGCCCGAAGCATTTAAATGCAGACAACGACCCACTACACTCAAAGCTATTTTTTTTTGACATTTCATTCTAGGTATTTTTCTTTTTCTTGCATTTATAAGAGCCTACAGCTGGATAGGTGAAGCTATTAGAATATTGTATTGTAACTGTTTGTGATCTTTATTCTACCTTATTCAAAAGCAAATAAATTATTTCATTACTGTACACGTGGTTCACCCCCACACGAAGCATCAGGAGCTGTTAGACCGTGCAATATCAAGAACTAAATAGTGCTAAAAATAAAAATATATTGTAATTAAAGCAACATATTTTTATTGGAGCGGAGCGAGCGAAGCTCCCATGAATCAGCTTCAATGGCGAAATAACTCTATGAGTTCTTAGCCGATTTTCGTATTTTTTGTAATGAATCGAACCAACAGGTTTAGGACTAGATCGTAACGGAAATAAAAAAGGTATGACCAAAAAACATTGGCTCTATGGGATGAGAAAAAAATAAAACAAAAAAAAATCAAGCTTCAGCATATACACTGAACTCTCTAGAGCTTATATTTTTGAAACCACCAATCCGCTCCGCTCCAACCTATGGTGCCAGCAAGCTTTATGCTTAGCGACTGCATCGACCTAGTGGATATGCACTTTCGCCAAGTAACGTCAAATAGCATTATTAAACAAGTAAAAAACAGCGCGCGGGAAGCTAACTTGCCGCAATCGAGCCATTTTATAAACTAGCTGAACTACAAAAAATCAGCATTCAATTATACCCCGTAAAGAGACATCTAGCCACTTGATTAACTAGTCAGACGTATACTTCTTTTCGCTTCACAGCTTCGACTCTGGAGGAAAGGTGCAAATCATAACATTTAACAAATGAAAACTTTTATCAGTAAGTACATAGGCAAAAAATTCGAGAAGAGCAGTAGCTCTACCCTGCCTTTATCTGTCATAATTGCATTAAAATTATGTAAGTATATATTTTATTTTAGGCAACACTAACATTGTGTTAACTATAATATATGACAGATATTAAACTTAAGTTTTAAACCTGGAATTATAATAATAATAAGTGTTGACAATATTCAATAGATCATTATTACACATTGACAAGAAAATTAGAATAGAAAAAAAATATTATTCCATGAAATAAAATAAATAAATATAAAAGTATAAGAAATTAGAAAATAAGAATTTTAGAATGATAGTAGGTAATGTCAAAATAATATTGCCATAAAAGCTATGTTTTTGTCATTTAATATTATTATGTAAGAAATTTATTAAAAAATGAAAACAAAAAATTATTTGTCAAAATGAAAAAATATCTGATAAATTATTTTAATAGAAAAATACTAGAAAAATCTATTCGGCTCACGAGTGAATTCTCAGGCGGGAATTTCGAAGGCTAGTTAGCTCAATTGGGAGAGCATTGGACCGGATTTCCAAAGGTTGCGGGTTCGTTTCCCCTCTGAGAATTCACTTGTGAGTCGATTCGATTTTTTCTACTATTTTTCTATTAAAATAATTTATCTTATAAGGTAGCATTGAAAAAAATGCAAAAACATATCAAAGTTAAAAATAATAATTATCTTTATATCTTTGTCTATCTTTGTATAAAATGCATAAAGTATATATTTTTTTTATCAACACTAATCGACAATCTCAATAATATTGCGTCTAACAAGATGACGTTGAAGTCTTTTCTATGAATTATTCAATTATAGCATGACCAAAAGCAATACAGAATTGGTAGACAATGAGTATAAGATTGTGATATTTTAGCTACCACAAATAAAAATATGGTTGTCTAAAATCTCACTGTAAGATTTTAAAATTGCAAACTTTACGCGTTTGAGTTAACTAAATTATGATCTTTTAAAACCATGTCTTTTACCATATCTTTGACGATTCCTATGATATTTTATTTTGACGAGATAACGTCTTATAAATCGATGAACGCCGGCTGCACGCACTAAAAAGCATGACTCATTATCGCGTTCCGTCTGAGACAAGCGGCAAACGAGAGCACGGAACAAGAGAGGCACGATCGGCCTAAGCGTTCGGCTTGTGGCGCATCTATTTCTCCTCCACTCCATCAGCCGATGCATCCGAGTAGAAGAGAGACAGCGGCAGCACTCAACCTACACATGAACTGTTTTGTCAACTTTTGATTAAGTGAAGTGAAAAATTTATTGCGGGAAAAAAGGTAATTAATTCTTGCATTTTAATAATTTGACGTGTAGGTACTGTTTTGTCAACGGTTTATAAAGCGAAGTTAAAAGTCAATTGTTTATTACATTAACTAAATGTTAATTTATCGAAAAAAAATTAGATATTTTATCAATTAACTCCTTCTTTGTGGTGTACAAAATAATGATAATTCAGTGATAATCCTTCAATTCAATTCATAAAAGTATGCAATTTTTCATTATTATTAAAAAATATTCTGAATAACTTTAAAAACCAAAAAGTGCTGATAGCATAGTACCTTATATCTTTTCTTCACTTCTTGGAATCGAACCTGCTAAAAATTTAATGTAATTGGTATCCGAGTAATCATCTCCGCAGTAAAAATAAATAATAATAAACCATTATAATGAATGAGATTTAATGTTAACTACTAAATTTATATGCAAAACTATTATCAACCCTAATAATAGCATTCAATAAGAAATTGGCGTCCCGTGGAGAACAAATTAATGCATCGCGAAATTGATTCAGACGAGACCATGCAAAATTCTACCATATACCCACGTCACAGAGTGCTAAAGGGCTTTAAGTATTGTTATTTTTGCTGCAGTATTCACATCGATTTACAATCGAATAAATAAATTAAAACGCGTCGATATATCGATACTCGTTGCTTCTTTACCTACTGCTACAGTGAGGATAATGGTTCTACTCTTATTGCTATACGAAAATAGACTTTAAAATATATATTTCGATATATATGGAATTTACTTTCGAGTATCAAAATTTCGTTTCGACTCCGTTGAACTTTATTTCTACAATACTAGCTTAATAAATAGTGACTACGAGTTTTAATTGCTTATTTTATTTTTATCATTAAACTGAACTCAAATTGATTTATTTTACTTATTGACTTAGAAATTACTAGCGGGCCATCCCGGCTTCGCACGGGTGGACAAAATTCTTTAATTTTTTTCTATTATTAAATATTTTTCCGTTAGCGCCATCTAGCGTCCGGTAGACGAACCACTTGCGGTTAACGCGTTGCTATGGTAACGTGTATACAATGGAAAAAGAGCGGATAGACAAACAACAAATTTGTGATCTTAAATTATAGATTTGATGTATGTATAGTTATTATTTTTAATAATAATAATATATCTTACAAAGACAAAAGTACCCTTAACCGATGAGCTTGTATGAGAAGGCTGTTGAAAGTTGAAGAAGCGAGAGATGTCAGGATCGTGGTAAGTGGAAATCTGTGATTTCTGCCTACCGTTGCTGGAAAAAGGGGTGATGTATTATATCTTACAATCAAACCAATTAGCCGAGCCCAAAGTAAGCACTGTATTGCTTGTGTTATTAATACTAACCTAGAGGATAGACAAACATATATCATACATAAATAAGTAATATTTATAGAAATATTTATAAATACCCATGACTCAGGTACAAATGCTCGTATTCATCACACAAACATCTGCCCCTTCCGTGATTAATATTTTAGTTTTGTTTGATTGTAATTTCTATTTATTGATGTAATTTATTATGTGTATTAATGATCGAAATTGTAATTGAAAATAATTTATTACAAGAAAAAATATTCAAAGAAAAGAATTACTAGAAAAATTCAAGTTGTCACAGATGTCTCGAAGTCACATTCCAATGCGCTCAGCCAATGCATCAGCTTAAGAATTACTTGGAAAAATTAGACGGGTCTATCGAGGTATCGGTAGCTCAACTGGATGAGTACTCGCCCGGATAGCAAGGGGATGTGGTTTTCAGTCCCGCTTGACACCTGATGCGAATTGATTTTTTTCTAGTATTAACTTCTTTGGATATAAAAGTCTAGCAGTAAAATGCAATAAAAAAAATGTTATAGGATTTGAAACAACCACATCTCCGAGCCAAATTGGATTCGAACCTACGACCTTTCGCTATCCGGACGAGAGCTGTGACCGCTTAACGTTAAAAAAGTTAACTACTAGTAGTTTGAAGTGACTAAAAATCGCGTTACAAGATTCCGTTACAAACTAACATACAAACATACAAGTGAAGTTAATAAATGCATGTTAAAAATAAAAATAAATACAAAAAGAAATGAAACCAAGCTTCTCTTTAACTGTTCCAAAAAGGGAATAAAATATACAAAACATCAAGTCCGTGCTGTTGACTGTTGAGGAGTTCCCTCATATGGAGCCAATCCTGAATGTAGATAGTAAAATCAAATCATGTTACCAGAAAATGTATTATCATCGTTACTAAAGCATACGATGCTTTGTGTCAATTTTCTAGAATAAGAGGAAATAATTCTTATTCAGCTTGCAAGATTTTATCTAAAAACATTTCAAGATAATTAAAAGCTTGTAAAAATAGGAAGGTTTTTTTTATTACGATTAATTTTTGAGTTACAGATATCCAAATATTCTGTGGTGAATGCTTCATTTAATCAACTTTACGGTAGTATTTTTTGTTTGACCCTAGCTTCATTATTTAGCGAGAAAATTGCATTTTTATCTAAGAGTCCGACATTTTTTTTTCACAATTCGCGCAGCATTGGATCTGTTGAGAGGAGTAGGGCGCGCGGTAGCGGACTGACAAGTAGATAATCTAATGAAAATACTTCTACTTTGCTGTGCTCATTAGGTTCCTAAATTGTGTCTTTTATAATGTAATAACTATATATCTACCTACCAATTTTTCGACAATTGAAGTTTTAGAACAAAACGGTATGTAATAATTTTATATAAAATCCATAGAAACACTACATATTTATCGATTACAGAATCTTGAAAATAAACTGGTTTCGGTATCAGGTATAAGTGTTTCATTTCGATTATATTATTTTTTCTAAATGTCGTCAATTGGCGATAAAATAACTAACACAGAGATTTACAATAATTATGATTAACAATAAACAAAGAATATGTTTCAATTCGGGCTATGGCAATATACACCAGATAGAAAATTCTAATGAATCATATAAAAATGTCTGTTCTTACTCATTTTATTAGTTTATGCTTAAATACCAAGTACACACAAAATATTTTTGATCAAAAACTTGTTCATAAAAAGAACAACATAGTGCCATGGCTTAAATCGCTCTAAATTAATAAATATATTTATATTGATTGCAGAAACTTCTGTATTAAATCCTTATTTTTAGATAAATTCCCATCTTTACTTTTTATAACGCAATGTTTCAATATAATAATACATATTGTTTACCGATTACCGAACGTTAGCACATAATGGGGAATAAAAGACCGGTGTCAATACGTCAACTAGAAATAAATGAGTTATGGAAATAATTTGTCGCTGTCTATCACAACATTAATAAGTTATGGGCATATTATGGTATTTCTTCACTCTTGTATTCAAATGAGAGTCACTGCTAAGCAGGGGCGTGCATACCATATAGGCAATTAGGCAGTGCCTACCTCATTAAGAACCTAAATAATATACTACTAGTATTAAAGTTAATTTAGTTTAATTTGTTCCGTAATTCTATACTCAACCAAACTTCTATTGAGCACCCGCCCAGTAAGTTTTTCCTTACTACGTACAGTAACGGTAAGCAGTCTAGAGATTGCCTATTCGAAGCGAGCAGCGTTTTATACAACATAATTAAAAAAAGTATGGGCAAAGTAATACGGCCGCTATATAAAGTGCGCTCTTTGTCCGTGTATCGTTCTAAAACATGACCTTTCGCAATTTGTCATATAGGTTGACGCAAGGTAAGCAAGCTTACTTGCCCAGCGAGATAAACCGACGACCCCCGACCCTATATCTGTCTCACTCGGTCCTATACGCAATAGATGGATACGCTACCGCACGAGACCGGATGAGTTGAACAAGTTTCGACTTTATTGCGATGTCATAAGTGTTGAGACGTATGAAAAATGTAACAATGCCGCCAAGTGCCTCCTTCCTTTAGTTCGTGTTTTTGTATTATAGTTGACTTCATCACGCGCGCGCGACCGATAATTAAATTACATTAGTAATATCATTACAATATTATCTATTAAGATAGCATTTTTTTGTTGTTTTTTGTTAATTTCGTGTGTGAGTGTTTGTAGAGTACTGTGTGTAAAAAAAGATGTTGATGAGTGTTTTTAGTTAAAAATAAGTATCGAAGTTAGGTATTTAATAATGGAGAAATTACAGTGTGCCGATTGTAAGGATTCGATTTGTGTACAAAAACTACGTACCTATCCTTTCGGACAGTTTACGTTCATAGATAAATTAAAAATCGTTTCTTTCACCAGACCAACTCCAAATATCGAGCTTATTCAACGGAAAGGTAAAAATATCAGACATTTCAATACCAAATATAACGACAGTTATACTTGGCTAGCTGGTTGCCGCCATTCGAATTTATTGTTTTGCTTTCCCTGTCTTTTGTTTTCTACAACAAAGACGGTGTGGAATGACACTGGTTACGGTGATTTTAATAATTTAACAAACCTTGCTAAGAAACATGATCAATACGACAAGCATTAGTAAATGACGTACTAGAAATTTATTTACAAAAAGACAAACGAGTTGATCTTGTTTATAAATAAATAAAATTTAGAAATATAATACATAAGTAATACGAAAAGGTTCGTTCGAATCGACACAAACTGCAACAACATCTTTTTTTTTCTTACTCAATTTACCTCAGTCAGTGTATTATTACTCGTATAATTATTTATACCCGGTATTCGTAAATCGTGAGTGATGATGTGAAGTGACAAAAAACTTATAACAACAACAACAGCTTTTCTAAAAGCCTGAAAAAGCCTGCAAAAAAAGTGGTAAGTGAATTTATATCCATACTAGCGGCCCGTCCCGGCTTCGCACGGGTGGACAAAATTCTTTAAATTTTTCTAGCATTAAATATAGCCTATGTTACTCAGCGTAGATAACAATAGTGTAGATAACAATGAGATCCCGACACTTTTGCATGCGTCTTGTCTTGCTTGCATCGAGCGCGCGTGGATTTCCTTAGCAGAGTTATTTTAGAAATGTATTTATTATACTCTTCAAAGATCTTATACTTACAATCATCAGCAAATATATTTCGAAAAAGATTATTACAGGATTTTATGTTGATAAAAAACTCTATGGCCCATAACTCATTAATAGATACCAACTCTTAACATCTTACACACGTGATAACTTTTAAACAAAATATCCGATTGAGATGAAACAAAAAGTATTTTACTTCTACAGAAATATTCTTGATAACATAATGCTTAATTTCGATAAAGATTAATATTACGATACATATTTAACGAATTTTTTTTTCTTCAGACGATTTAATAATTATTTTGAACACAAAATCGGTTATTGTGATTAAACTATGATAGCTAGATATATATTCTTGCGGACTTTTTTGTAGGTCTTAATGGGATCTATAAACCCGTAGTACATCATTTTGTTCTATTGTCAATAGTTTTTGCAGCGCACGCAAAAATAGGTTTTCTATTTTACACCTTGTGTTACAAAATAGCAATTTTATTACGGATCCCTAATTTTGAAAAAAACATATAGCCTATAGCCTTCCTCGATAAATGGACTACCCAACACTGAAAGAATCATTCAAATCGGACCAGTAGTTCCAGAGATTAGTGCGTTCAAATAAACAAACAAACAAACTCTGCAGCTTTATAATATTAGTATAGATTACCTACCAAATATTAGGAATTTTTAAATGATAAGCGCAACTACGACTAGATCTACAGTGCCTACCGCGCTGGAAAACCAATGCACGCCCCTGCTGCTAAGACAAATGAGTTATTTTATCAATAATGCAACCGAATAGTAGATAAAGAGAGTATTTCAAGATTTGTATCTATAAGCAAATCGGTCGGCAGCTTAATTAACACAATTAATTGGCTAAATGCACAAATCGTGCAAGCCACAAATTAAGGAAAAAGAAAAAAAAGAACTACTGATAAAGTTAAAACACGTAGTCAAATTAGCGGTAATCGTGGGATCAATACACAGACTTTTATTTAAATAATAACTTTTAACAAATCATAATAGAATAATAACGAATGCTAACAATACAAAATTGGTATAATAAAACATATTCTGGAAATGTCATGCTGTCAGTTATTTGAATTTGGAAAAAAACAGAACGATTTTATACGTTAATCATATTAATGACTGTTTATTACAGGTAAAGCTAACAAATAAAACAAATACTTTATTATTACTTTGTTAAAGCTGGCCCAGGTTCAGGTTCTTATTTATGTAAATATATTTTTGTAAAATCTTATTTTCAAATTAATAACCAAATAATTAATTATTATCACGTATATTGATATCACGTCCATGACAGATTCTAAAGTAACCTTTAATATTATAAGAACATATTTACTGAGACGCATAACTATCCAGTAGCGGCCATGTTAATTTGTTTACACCACAGATTAAATATCACGTAGGATCCACACCATTCGTTCCGGAGATTTATCTCACGATCTCATTCGATTTAATCGATCGTATCCAATGATCCAGCAGTACAAGATCCCATATTCGTTATAATGATTTATTAACATAGCTCAGGTTCCATGCTGCTTTTAGAAATATATTTTAATTGCATCATTAATTTAATTATTTTTTGGGTGTGTAAGCTTTTATGTCCATACTTCTGTAATGTGTAATAATGAATTAGAGAATGGAATGTGTAGCATATATGTGATATTACGTTAGGTCTATAAGTAATCTCTAATCTAATATGATTATTTATTTATTTTATTTTAGAAGCTGTATTGACTATAAATATAAAATGGTACAAAAGGCGGACTTAATGCTAATTGCATTCTGTCCCAGTCAACCTTTGGGGGGTAAATAATAAAATGTATTTTTTTAATACTTAGTTTAAACGATTGGGAATTAGCCAATTTAAAGTTTACAATAAATACCAAATTTTAATCCTGGGCGTTGTTGGTAAATGTTCAAATATTGCATAGTAATAATAAATAAAAATCATATTTCTTTATAATATATATACCGTTTTGTGCAACGATAGCGCTTCTGCCTTTGGCACCGACGGTCCTGGGTTCAAGTTCCGAAAGGGGCAGATATTTATGTGAGCGTTTGTACCTGAGTCATGAGTATTTCTTTAAATCTTAAATATCTATGTGAAATTTCGTATATCTATCGGTTACCCTAGTTTTCATAACACAAGCTTTACAGTGCTTACTTAGCTAGTCTAATTGGTGTGAATGTGAGAAACATTAATATTGTCTGTTATTATTGAAAGCGCCATCGATAGTATCGATATTATTAATGCCATTCTTGCTATCGATAGTATCGTGAGAATAGATCGATAGTATAGATATGGTATTTCACCATCAATGACGCTAGCGATTTTATGAGTGATCCTGTAAGAAGATAATCGATTACTCGATAGTCGATATACTAAACTACATTCCGCCTTAAAGTATTAGGAAATTAAAAAAAAAGGAGCCAATATCTTTCAATTTAGTAATAAAAACTTTTTGGAGTATAGTATCGATGTTTTCTTTTTTTACTATCAAAAGCGGTGTCGGTAACGGTGTGCGAGTTCAATGGTTTTTTCCCATCTCAAAAAATGCCCAATGCGCCTAAAGAAGTTTTCCCTTCAATTAAATATTACAAAATCGATTAAAATTAAAAACAATAAATACGGGTCTCATAAAAAAGTGTCTGTGAAATAAAAAAAAAGAAAGAATGGATACATGTTCGCGCAAAAATACCGATATGTCAATTAATAAGTTGTAGTCACAGATAGCTTATCTGGATGACATCTAGAGCTGGTGCGGAGACCGGTTACGCCAGCCGGTCCCGCTGTTACATTTTATTTCTTTTTTTCTTTGTTACTCTCGTCGATCAGCGTTGTCTACTCTGTGTACTCGCATTCGTATAACCGTTTATTCATTCAAATGTTTTTATCGTGAAGAACCAGAAAATTGTAGCAAATTTCAAATGGGAGTCAAAAATGACCCTAGCAGTATTATTGGGTTGAATTTTTAACAAATTTTAATAGGAATTGCACTTGTAACTGATGAAATTTTATGTTGCGTTGTATGTGTTTTTTTAGGTAGAGATAAGGAGAGACACAAGGATTTAGATAATTACGACACAAAAACACGCTATCTCTTCATGCGATAAGTTTAATGAAATTCAAAGTCATATAATTTATTACAGAAAACTAGGATCCATAATGCTAACAAAATCATAACTTATGGTTATTGAGTGTGGAAAGAAATAAAAAATAAAATTTTAAATCTTGTGCGAAGCTTTATCCAGTGTACACTCTTGTGCTAGACTGGAGCCTTCAATATAAAAATATTTTCGATATTGTTATCATAAAGTCTCCCTTTTATTCTAGAATTACTTATAGATACTAGATAAAGTAAGTTACGAATTATTTCTTAAAAAAAAACTATTATCAAATAAACAAGAAAATATTTTAGACATATTTTTTTATTTTCTCCATTGATAACTGTTATTTAATTTTGCGATTATTTATCAATAAAACACAAGACATTATTTAATATTTTTAGATTTTGTATTGGGGTAAACAATGATCCTAAGATTCCAATTATGTTTTTTCAAATTTGCTATACCGTTTAAGGGATAACCATTATCCCAGCGATTTTCTACGATTAGCGCGACAAACGTCAATGGTTTTTGCTGTCCCTGTGCAGAGCACCATACATAGTATTGACTGATGGCACAAATTGGTCATAGGTTCGATACTAATTGCGCAATTTATTGCTTACATCCGGAGACACCGATAATTTTCGTTAATCGCCATCTTTGCGACAAATTAATCTTAGTCAATATCTAGCATGGACTCTTTGCTAAAAGCCTGCACCGCGCACGCGCGCACACATATGCATATGCATATGCAGACACACCCATAAGGGGACATTCATTAATGACGTGAGGTCTAAATAGGGGAGGGGGGGTTTCGGAAAACATCACTATGGGTCACAATGAGGGAGGGGGGGTTACAGTTACATATCACGTGTATATTTTTGTGTTATTATTTCTCATAAAGTTACTGTTGAACACAGGCAAGCTAATCCGTTGTCCGAGAACGCTTTTCAGATTAAAAGGTACTTTTTAATTAATGTTTATAATGTATATAAGGTACTGTTTTTTAATATATTTATATTTAAAACAATAAAAATATATTTTTTAATGAAATAAACACACGTGATGTACGAAGGGGGAGGGGGTTAAATTAGAAGCTCACCACGTATCACTAGAGGGGAGGGGATTGTAAAAAATGGGCTAAAACGTATATAATGGACGGTTCCTAACAAGCACAAATTTTATAAATTTGTATTTATATTTTCTTATTATAAAAATAGTAATAAAAATAAAGAAAATAAAAATTAAACTGACTGTACCTGTAAAAAATTCTGTACATAACATGATTTGTTATTGAAGAGAGACCCTTTCTGGCACAGTTGTCTTAGCACTTAAAAGGAAGAGTCCACTTTTGAATTTATTTATTTTCTTTTAGATATAAAATACACCTGTAAAAAACAACTACACCTCCGAGCCGTCAGGTGGGATTCTAATATAAATATTGCATAGTGAATGCAAATAATAAAATATATTAATTTCTTTTGTTGACGAAATAATCACCTATTAAAGGTTCCATTGTGGGGGCACATGCTTTTCCTATTGAAGAATGGGCTATAAACCCATCATGCGGGACCAGTGCGGAGAGCTGGGTGGTAATGTGCAGTGTCATAATATTTATTATTGGATACATATTAATGACATATACCACTTATGAATTTTACATATACACACAAATTGATATACCTATATAAAAATATTATTCAGTTTAGCAGCCAATTACAGAAAGTCATTATGTTTACAATCAATATTGATTGGGTAATTCAATAATAATCAAAGTGTGAATGTGTATGTAAGTGTGTAAAGTAAAATCTCACTCTTTACTCATATTTGCGCAACGTGGACGATAGATGGCATTAGTGGTATTTTAAAATGCGCTATCGTTTTTTCTCTACGAAAATATTGGTCGTTACTTGTATCGTATCGTTAATGTAATCAGTTATAATTGTGATCGAGGATTTATAAGAAAAAAAATAGGTTTTGTAGAATACAAGTAATTCTCGCCGATTTTTCGCATGTAACTTATATAATCGATTTATTATCGTTCATAACAATACTAATTGTTTACGAAACATTTTGTACACACAATTGTGTACAAAATGTTTTTGTACACAATTGTGTGTGTACAATAACAATAGATTATAAAAACGTATAAAAAATATAAGTTTTTTTATACCTAAGGGTACTATTTTAAAGTTTAATTCCGTATGAAATTTCATTAAACTTTTTGAATAAAAAAACCCAGTACCAGTTTTTATTAATTAGCCACCGTTTGACAGGTTAAATACTCGTACGAGAATGTTACGTATTCAGTAAACATATAGCAAAGCTGACATAGCTTATATTCAATAAATTTAATTTTAAAATACAAGTACAGTGAGATGCGTTAAACCGGTCACATTACAACGAGTGTGTGGACATTTATCGTTCCATAGATAGACTTCAATGGCCTCTGTTTTTTACATAAATGCATTAAATACCAGCTTGAATATAAACGTACGGAGTTCGCAGCTATTCACTACTATAGGTCAACCGCTTAAATGAATGTTCGCCCGCGCGGTACAGGGGTGCGGGGGTACGTCGATAAAGGGGATCGAGAGAGGAGCGATCAATGTAGAGACTGCGTCAGCCAGGATTGGATAGCGGGTATATTATGTTTCTAAAAAGATGACGTTTTTTTGAAGTCATTTTCACTTACTTGAGTACCTATACATATATATATATATATATATATATATATATATATATATATATATATATATATAGTGGAGCCCCGGTAATCCGGCCCCTGGCTAATGCGGCACCCCCTATAATCCGACATCGTCTATTAGGTACATACAAGTATTCGCTAATTTACGATTGAACAAGTTACAACTTGTACGCACCATCACTATTGTGCTCGACGCGTACGGTATTGTTTTTATTCTGATTGCTTAGTTTGACTCCATACATACATGCGAGAGGATAGCATTCTATAGCATTAATGACGTTACTTTTAAAATAAAACGTAATCTTTCTATTGTGTTGTTTAATTTACTAAATTTGAATTACATAACGAAGTATGATTTGTAATCTTATCATTGGATCTGTAATTTGTCGGATTACAAGGTACTCTTTTGTAAAAAAATTCGGACTATAGGGGGTCTCAGGCAGTAGTACTCCATAATCCGACAAATTCGATAGTTCGACACTGCCCTGCAAAATGTTTGTTGGACTACCGGGGATCCACTGTAATAGAATCCAATAACATCTTAAATACCTACATTATACAGTTCTTGTATATTTTCTCATCAATATAATGAATTAATGTTTATATGTACCATTGTTTCCAATGCACTTTTTAAAAAAGAAAAAAAAAGATGAATAATGCTAGAAATCTCGATGGTCAGAAATTATTGTAAGACACTGCTTATTTTAGTTTTTATCTATTTCTTCCGCATTCCAATCAATACCTGGGAAAAGGCATCTACAATACAAGTTGTTAATTATGCCATACAAATAAGTACAAATACTGAAGTCATTGGCTTACTGTACAGTCAGCAGCATAAATCATTTATGACTTTAAGACATTTTTTTCTTATAATAACGTTATATTAGGGGTTAAAGTATGAAATTGCCGATTTGTACTGAAAATCTATATTGTTTATTTTTTAAATTTTTAACAAATTTATTTAATCAAAATAGTTGCCATTATTATCTATACATTGCTGCCATCTAATGGGAAGGTCATTAATGCCTTTGCGATAGAATTCCGACGATCTAGACTGCACAAACTGTGTGAAAGCATTTTGTACTGCCTCCTGGGAAGAAAACTTCTTGTCACGTAGATAATTGTCCAAATCACGAAAAAAATGGTAGTCCGTTGGAGCAAGGTCTGGTGAATACGGAGGATGACGAATGGTTTCTAACTGCAGTTCCTGAAGGGTCAAAATGGTTTCTCGTGCTGTGTGAGGTCTCGCGTTGTCGTGGAGCAATAATGGTGAAGATCGATTCATGAGTCGGGGCTGTTTTACTGCTAGTTTTGTCAACATGGTTCGGAGTTCGGCACAATAGACATCTGCCGTTATTGCTTGACCAGATCGGAGAAAACTATAGTGAATAACACCATGCTGAGACCACCAAACAGTTACCATTACCTTTTTATTGGTAAGTTTTGCTTTAGGACACTGTTGTGGCATTTGACCTGGGGTCAGCCATTGCATTTTTCTTTTCCGGTTATCATAAAGAATCCACTTTTCATCACATGTTACAATTCGATCCAATATTCCTTCATTTCTGTACCGGTTCAACAAGGCAACACAAGTTTCAACACGCGTTTCTTTCTGCAGATCAGTCAAATCATGAGGCACCCATTTTTCGTATTTTTTTATTTTATTGATTTGACGCAAGTGAGTCAATATTGTGGGTAAGGTAACGTTAAACCATGCCGCTAATTCCTGGGTACTTTGACTAGGATCGGCTTCCACTATCTCTCTTAATTCATCGTTATTTACCTGTGTGGGCGGTCTTCCTCGTGGCTCGTTCTTTAAGTCGAAATTTCCATCACGAAAGCGTTTAAACCAAAATCGCACGGTGCGTTCATTAGTAGACCCCTCTCCAAACGCAGCATTGATATTGCGGGCTGTTTCTGCCGCGTTAGTTCCGCGTCGGAACTCGTATTCAAAAATAACTCGAATTTTCGCAGTATCCATCTTTCTTGTCTAAATTGAATAACAAAAACAATTGAAAGTCGATATTCAAATGTTTTACATTTTTTAAAAAAAGAACATCATAGAAACCATTTAAAAAAAGTTTCATTCGAAAACCTCAAACCATGAAGATTCTATGTCAATTCAAAGAACCTATTGCAATAAAACGGCAATTTCATACTTTAACCCCTATTATATCCACTTTTCAGTCCACGGTAGCAATTGCTACCGATAGCCAACACCCCTCGTCAGTCCTTGGTAGCAATTTCTACCATATTCAAATTTTCGCGTGGCTTTCTATTTTTTAAATTAACGATTAATTTTTGAGTTACAGAGATCCAAATATTCTGTGGTGGATTCTTTATTTAATCAACTTTACAGATGTATTTTTTGTTTGACCCTAGCTTCATTATTTAGCAAGAAAATGGCATTTTTATCTAAGAGTCCGACATTTTTTTTTTCAAAATTCGCGCAGCATTCGGACTGTTGAGAGGAGTGGGGCGCGCGGTAGAGGACTGGCAAGTAGATATATAGGGTTATATTCATGACTGTAACGATATTAAAAAAGCAAAATTCCAGCAAAATTCCATCAAATCACTTTTTAACAAAAAACGTAAGCTGGGAAATTGGTAACGTTGGCAGCTCTGAACATATACAATGTTTAGAGTTGCGTCTATTCTCCCGTCATTACTCAGAGTGGGTCAACTATTTACACGTTTGTTCCAGTTTGTAAATGCTGTTTGTTGTATTTTTTAATTACTTTTTTTTTATCTTTATTTTTTATTGTATGTTGTGTGGTAGTTTGTGTTTATTATAGTGATTGTTTTTTGTATCTGTAATTAGTTTTTTGTTTGTTAAAGTTATTTTTTATGTTTTTTTTTTTTTTTTCTTTCTTGTAAATTTTTAACAGGACGTCCTACTCAAGCGCCCTGTCAGAATAACAGCGCCTCTGTGTTCGTTCTTTCCATCTCCGAACGACGCAGAGGCTTTTATGCTGAGACAGGGTCCTTTTTTGGCCTCAGACACACCATTTGTATTTTATTTTTTTATTTTTTTTTTATTTTTTTTTATTATTATTATTTTTTTTTTATTATCTTTTTACTATTTTACATGTATCCTTCTCTTTTAAGTTGTTACTCATTTTTGATTATATAAATTTTGTTGTTGTTTTGTTATTGTGTTTGAGTCCAAAATAAATGTTTTTTCTTTCTTTCTTCTTTCTTTCTTCTTTCTAAAAGTGCCCGAAATTTATCTATACGAAATACCAAAATTCAGCTATCCAGTAGTACATATAACTATGTACAATGTTTATATATTGCTAAGAAAGTCTCCCATACTTTACTGAGCCTTGTCCTTTTTCATTGTTGCACAACTTAACTCGACATAACATTTCAATTTTTTGTCTTTCTTTATTTTATTTGCTTGTTTTAAATGACTTATACTTATGCCTTCTATGATATCAAATACTAAATAAATAAAAAGACGAAGACGAGACGAAGGATACATAGTAATGAGATTCCTCAAGTGTCAAAAATTAGAGCTAGGTACATTCCAACGTACCTCTACCGGTACATTTTTGCTTATTGGGCAATAGTTAAAAGAAAGAACGAAAAAAAGAAAGAAAAAAATTTATTCAGAGCATAATACACTTACAGTGGATCCCCGAAAATCCGACAAACGTTTTGCAGGGCAATGTCGGGCTATCGAATTTGTACTGCCGAAAATCTATATTCTGGAATTTTTTGAAACAGAGTCCCTTGTAATCTGACAAATTACAGATCAAAATGATAATATTCCCTCTGAACTAGTAAACAATAAACGTATTTTAGGCCAATCCGCTATCATATCTTATATAGTCAAATCCAAACTAAGCTGAGCAATCAGAATCCAATCAATACGCGTCGAGCTCAATACAGTGTAGACGCGTACAAGTTGCATTACTGTGATAGGCATATCGGATTACAAAGGGCGTTGGATTAGGCAGGAGCTAGATTACCTGGGGTCCACTGTATTATCTATATATAAAAGTACATTTTTATAGATAGAATGTATTAATATGCTACCGAAAGGTCCTCCACTCAGCATAATGCCACATGTTACTGCCATGGCGCTGGTGTTATGTGGAACCAATTGGAACAAAGGGCGCTCGAAGGGTTAGAGTTGTGAACCAAAGGCTTCTACAACCTATTTCCACCTTTCTCCCTTACCACCATTGTTATAAGGAACCAGTTACTTCCACTCTCTTCGAGAACTTTATATTTTTATTTATTTAAACTTTATTGCACAAAATAGTACAAATAGCGGACTTAATGCCTTTACCAGTCAATCCGAGAGTTAAGTACAGAATCAGTAAAAACGGTGCGTACTAATTAAATTTAAATTATTTTAAGTAACCGAATGCAACTGAATAGTAAGAAACACATATATATTTGTACAAATATGACATATTGTATGCAACTACAACTATATACATAAATATATATAATAACTAGATGACCCGGCCACGCGTTGCTATGTTACAAATTAAAATTAAACCTATCCTACGCCCTAAGTCGGAACAAATCCAGCAAAATGAAAAAAAATCATTAAAATCAGTTGAGTAGTTTCAGAGTTCATGGCGGTCAAACACTACAAGGTATTATATATATATATATATATATATATATATATATATATAGATTTTATAATAATGAATTCTCAAACACCAGTTGAAAAAATGCCAGTTATGTGGTTAGGCTACAAGGGGAGAGTCCAAAAAGAAGCTACGAACCACTCGTTTAAAAGTTAATTTACTGGGATTTTTGTACTGCAATGATCTTTTATTTTCTTGCTGACTGTACAAAGTACCAAACGATCAAATCGCCAAACTTTTGTGTAAGTTATCGATGCCCACGACTCGTCTACGTGCCTCGCATTATAATGACGGTTATTACAAAATTTTGTTTACCGTAAGAAATGATTGAAGCCACAATCAAAATTGAGTTTTGAAACCAGTTTCACGTTACAGTAATTTGAATTAATAACGAACTAGCATACTCGGACAAGGCATAAATTACTTTCAACAATTTTAATCGTTGCGGACCTTTTAAATTGAGAAATTAAGTTATTTATATGTAAAATAAACGAATTAGCGTATTTGTTTTATCTGCTCGTTAATTAGCCGAGCCCTTTCGGAGCATGAATCTGTCGCTTATTTTAATTTATACAAATACAGTGCCCAACACATCGCGGTTATGCGATTTTCAACCACAACACTTTCGGATAAGGCCTAAGTGTTCGGATTTGATCTTTTCTAATTGGCGGTAGTTAATTTTTATGAGTTATTTTGTCACACTCCAATCGTGTCTGCGTGTTTACTGCCTCGCACCTTCGTTATCTGTAATTTGTTACTATACGAACCGAGAGTGCAAGTGATCTTGTGATGTTTTTTATTAATTCTTCGAGATATACTTAAAATAAAAGTTCATTGGTGTAAAATTTTATTGTTTCAATAATAATATTGTGGTGCTTAATAGCGTAGTGGTTAAAGGGTTCGGCATATGATTACGCAGGTTAAGCAACTTTCACAATGGTTTTTTTTTTTAATTTTATCGTAGCTGTATTAAGCGATTGACAATTTCTTTAATTATTAAAACAATTTACTTACTGCCTTACAATTTGACCTAAACGCCGGCTGATGAATGTTATTTTTACTATTCTATAAATATTATTATGTCGATAGCAGAAAAAAAATTTCATACCCTACTATAAAATTTACATATTTGTCACATACATCTTGTTAAGTAAGTCAAAATAAAAAAGTAATAAATACTAATACATTGCAAATTACATCAAAGATTATCCGCCGATCCACCATAAACCACTAGGCGGATTTAATTTTGTAATCTTGATTCGAATTGCACTACATAAGTCTACATACTTAAACTAATCATTATATTGATTTTGAAATGAATTGAAACATGAACATTATTTTTGCTTACTACTACCTGACACGGTAACGCGTTGCAATGGTGACGTTATTGATACAATGGAAAAAGAGCGGGGAAAAGAGCGGACAGACAAACACACAAACAACAAATTTGTGTTCTTAGATTGTAGATTATAGACTAGCGGCCCGTCCCGGCTTCGCACGGGTGGACAAAATTCTTTAAATTTTTTCTATGATTAAATATTATTTCGCTAGCGCCATCTAGTATCCGGTAGACGAACTACTTGCGGTTAACGCGTTGCTTTGGTAACGTTATTGATACAATGGGAAAAGAGCGGACAGACAAACACACAATCCATAGTGATCTTAGATTATATATTAGTGATGGCTAAATGAGCTGATCCAACTTTTATTATTAAAAAAAGAACTCCAGTGTACGTCAATTATACGAAAATATTGTTTTATATTTTTAAATGATCCGCCGATTCGGATGGTTAAGTGCTGATGATTGCAAATATAGGCGGGAGCCAAAGGTAATGTGCCAAAGTGCGAGGAGCACAAGATATTAAATTTCAGTCCCTGTGCTAGTAAAGTTCGTTTTTCTACATTGACCTATTTAGAAATCAAACTTACGACCTCAGAGTGACGCCTTTTTGTCCTAAATAAAATAAAATTATCTTTTCTTATTTTAACCCAAACAAATCATTCGTTCAAGCTTAATCTAGCCTAAGGCGACATCAACAAAGCGGCACTGCGCCTGCGCCGGTAAAATATGGCCGGCGAACGCGCGACAATAACGATAAATCGGCGATGTCGACGTAGCGGTGTTTATCGATACAATCCCATCACTAGCCGGTCACGCCGAGAATTTGCACATTTGCAACAAATCTCAAACACAAAAGGCATCGCAAAAACCAATAAAATGCATTTTACATAAAAAAAGATTAGTTGGCCTACAGCGTAAAAAAAAGAAAGAGTACTAGAAAATTTAGTCGGCTCAAGCCTCGGTAGCTCAATTAGGTGAGCAGTGGCTGGATATCCAATGGTTGCGGGTTTGAGTCCCGCCTGAGAATAATTTGTGGGCGGATTCGATTTTTTATGTTAATATTTTTGAAGTGAAAAACTTCTTTAGCATCGTTGTGATTTGAAAGTCGATGAAACGAAAAAGGGACAGTAAAAAGAGACAGACACTTTAATCATAAGATTTAAAGTAGGAGAAAATTAGATAGGAAGCAGTGTCTCTTATGTTCGTGGTATGTACTTTCGTTACCATAAGCCTCTTGTATCATTTATCGAAAATGTAAGCTCTGAGTCTGAATAAAACTATGTAATATATACAAAAAAGTAAAATATTTATCTATGTATCTATGTATGTATATTTATCTATGTATCGCTATGATTATTACTAAAACCTACAATCATCCTTTTCCCGAAATTTTACATTCATCTCATTATCTTGAAACCAAAACTTTTGAAGGTTTCATTTCCACCACGTGTGAATTGCACACATGCTTTTTTATCATAATAAGCGACTTCAAGTTCAACTGTCATAATTATGGATTTAAATTCTTAGTTTTATACGTGACTAACATGATTATACTTCTAGCCAGTGTTAGAAATTAAATGCCGTCGTTCTAAGAATTGTTATGGTCAGAGAACTTTAATGTATGTAGTACCTGAAATCTATACTTAATATTATAAAGAAGTAGAGTTTGTGTGTTTGTATATTTGTTAAATTGTAAGGGGTAATCTCGGGCTCTACTGAACCGATTTTAAAAATTCTTTCACCAATAGAAAGGCACATTATTGCTGAGTGTCATAGGCTATATTGAATGCTAGAAAAAAATTAAATAATTTTGTCCACCCGTGCGAAGCCGGGACAGGCCGCTAGTATTCAATAAGTACAGTCTACTGAGACAGATTTCGGCTATTAGTAAAAAGGTGTCATTCACTTGGCAGTCCACGGTAGCAATTTCTATCGATAGCCAACACCCTTCGTCAGTCCCTGGTAACAATTGCTACCATATACAAATTTCCACGTGGCCTGCAGTTTATTTTTTAAATTACAATTAATTTTTGAGTTACAGAAATCTAAACATTCTGTGGTGGATTCTTTATTTTATCACCTTTACGGTAGTATTTTTTGTTTGATCTTAGCTTCATAACTTATCGAGAAAATGGCATTTTTATCGTAGAGTCCGACATTTTTTTTTACAATTCGCGCAGCATTGGGACTGTTGAGAGCGCGTGGTAGCGGACTGATAAGTGGTTAAAAAGTAGATTAAAATAGTAGTTTATCTACTCTAATACTATAATACAAAGATTCTAAAACTGAAAACAAAATGCTTATGACAAACATTACGTACAGGCCAAAAATAATAAAAAAAAAGTTTAATTACGATACAGGTCTTGTATGGACACCTGTAACATAATATAACTTTTTTATCATAACGATACACCTATACAACCTCCAGCTGGACCAAGGAGGTTGAACCTCTACTTTAAAAAGGTTTCAATGAACGAGTCCTCGACGACCGACGCAACACGCATGCGCAATTGATGTTTGCACCTTGGCGCCAACATTTGACATTTAAATAAATTTGTTGTTATATTCAGCGTTTTATTTGCAAATACGTAAAACAATATTGAAAATAAAACGCTGAATATAACAACAAATTTTTAAATGTCAAATGTTGGCGCCAAGGTGCAAACATCGATTGCGCATGCGTGTTGCGTCCTCGCGGACTCGTTTATTGAAACCTTTTTAAAGTAGAGGTTCAACCTCCTTGGTCCAGCTGGAGGTTGTATAGGTGTATCGTTATGATAAAAAAGTTATATTATGTTACAGGTGTCCATACAAGACCTGTATCGTAATTAAACTTTTTTTTTTTTATTTTTGGCCTGTACGTAATGTTTGTCATAAGCATTTTGTTTTCAGTTTTAGAATCTTTGTATTATATGATCAGAGTAGATAAAATACTTTTTTGAATGAATCAACAAAATAAATTTGTCATTAAAATATAACTTAATCAAATTACATGTTCTATGGTATATTACTATTATAATCTTGCCAACAAACTGTGAACATATAATTGATATTTTTGATAAATAAAAAAATAAAAAATATTCAGTAATAAGATTTCCAACATGACTTTGTAGAAATATTTGCGATTTATCGATCTCTAAAAACCACTTTATCCAACGAACAAATATTCGAAATTTCATGGCTATCGGGGCGAGTTCTCTTTCAATAGAGCTGATGAGACCTTGAAAGACCCACCGATTTTTTAACATTGTTTCTTAAGCCAAGCATCTCTTCATGATCTAGATAAAGAAACCTACAGCATTAAATGTAATACATACTTTCATTCGCTGTTTAAATATCATACCATACAATCGATAAAGAAGTAATTCTTCTTCTTCCTTACATTTTTAGGAGTTTATCAAGGTTTCCGTAGCTCAATTGAATTTCGTTCAAGAGTAAGAAAATAAAGAAAAAATCTGTTGAATTAAATATTGGGCGACTCGAAAACCTGATCTTATATTTCATTTCATAACCAAGATATTAAATTATACACTTCTAATCAAAGATGGCTTGAGTTCAGAGCTTCGCCAGTTATTTAAACCGAGCTGCAGGCGAGACAGCTGCGCGAGTAAATTCAGACGTTACGATCTTATATAATCGACGAAGATTATAAATAAACATTTTAAAAGACTCCTTGCTGCTGCGCAAGACAGTATCTCTTCTTACGTCCCACTTCTACATCCCACATGAAGATGTGTACAATTTCTATCTAAGATAATTATCAGATTGAAGACAGTAAAAATATTTAAATAATTAAACGCTTAATAGTATTAGCAGAAACTAGTTCTTTGTATTATCATTTTTTTATTTATATTTTTAATTTAGAAACTCTTTATAAGTAAGTTTGAAACCAACTGAAGATGAGTTTTAAAGTTTTAGTAGGATGACTTTGTTTTAATTAACGACGAGCGTTTGGTGCAACGGTAGCGATCCTGCTTTTCGCACCGACGGTCCTGGGTTCGAATCCCGGAAGGGGCAGATGTTTTAATGGTGAATTCGAGTATTTGTACCTAAGTCATGGGTGTTTATATATATTTCTATGGGTATTACATATCTATGTATCATATATGTATGTCTATCCGTTACCCTAGTATTCATAACACAAGCCTTACAGAGCTTACTTTGGGCTAGGGTAATTGGTGTGAATGTTAAAAATATTTGTTAGACATATTTTAATTCTTGTTTTTACTATTAAAATAAAAACATACCTGGGTCACAAACACTTCCATGTTTGAATCCTTCCCAAGTATTTTTATGTTTTTTTGTAAATGTTCTGTGTTTTTTTTCTATATTTAGTTCTTTATTTCTTACTAGCTGGTGCCCGCGACTTCGTCTGCGCAGGATTAGTATTTCGAACAATATGTTTATAAATTGTAGCCTATGTGTTATTCTGATGTACAAGCTATATTGTGGTAAAGTTTCATTCAAATCCATTCAGTAGTTTTTACGTGAAAGAGTAACAAACATCCATACATCCATACTTACAAACTTTCGCCTTTATAATAGTAGTAGGATTTTCCGATTACAAAGATATATTAACCTAGCTTTACAGATGTCTTTAATAATGACAGTTGAAAGACGTTTGAAATTAAAAAATATCTCGTATAGACCTGTCCACTTGTACATAATAATCGAGACAATATCTTTTCATAATTTACGATAAAATTCTATAAATAAATTAATAACCAAAGCAAACCTTCACATTTAAGGGTGTCGTAAAAACCGACTTAACAGGAGATAATTATTTAATTTTGAGAGAGGCATCTGTCTAGCTATTAACTTTTATTTGGTTGAGATGATGATCATGATTAACTTTCAAGATAGACCAGCATCATATCGCCAACACGTTTGTCTTAAGCTGATGAAAGGTTTTCATAAATTTACTTGAATAAATAAATATTGGTTCAACGAAGAAACAACTGGAGTACTAAAAAAAATATAAGAAAGCTTACTTACTTACTCTTACGACTTTTGTCTTTCTTTCAACTTTCTCTCAATTACTTTCTTTAGGCTATCTTTAAGTGTTTAAAACCCTATGAAGGAGTTAAATCAACTTTTATTAACTGCTAGGTTTTTACATGTAAAGAAACCTTAACTAGATAGAAATCAACACGTTTCAGGAGTCAAACTTACATCCTCTTGTTATTACGCTTATTCGAAAAGCTCTTACCCGGATAGCGAGCTTCTCAGCTTCTGACGTAACAAAATGAACCCCACTTTTGTTTGCTTTGTCTTTTTTAAACTATGTATTGCAGTGTTATATTATAACAGTCAAAACCAATAAAAAACAACTTTTCCTCTCGCTTCAGTATATTTTAAATTAAAGCCAAGACAGTAAATCATAACAAACCAAACAAAGAATCTATCCTCTAATATTTTAGCCTCAACGCCCGCGAGGATTTCGATACGCACGACTTGGTCGTCCCACGTTTTTGATACATCGCCGATTACCTTGATGACTGAAGCCACAATCAATTTATAACCTTACATATCTAAATTTAGAGTTCGCTTTCTTACTGCAAGACCTGTTATTATGGTGCGTCCACAGGTGTGATCTGGGCATAACGGTGGTTGATGCAATTGTAGAAACTTTGATGCCATCTCGATAACCTGAATCGTGCTTACATTAGCTTTGAAACTTTGTCAACTTCTTTCCACGTATATGCAATCATCATCATCATTATAAACCTATATATCATCACTGGGTGATCATTTTCGTTGCACTTACATGTAGTGGAAATACTTTAGAAGTAATGGTACTATTTCATCTTTATTGCTATTTGTTTGTGACAACAGTGTGATCTGAAACAGCTGATGTGTAGGTAATGGTGGACTTATATCTAAGAAAGGTTTCTTCCAGCCAAGCAGAAAATTTTGTGTAGATCAATAATGAATAAGTAAAATTGTAGGGATTGTCCAAAAATTTTCGGAAATATTTTAACAAAACACGAGAAATTATAAAAGTAAGGTAGACATGTTGTTGATTGATGAACCCGGTCGACTTTCGAGCGCTGTAACAGCGTTTCAAATGAACGAAAATTTAAAAAAATATAGAGAAAAATCTTCAGAAAGAGATTCTCTACAAAATTGATCTGACCTAATCTTTTGATAAAATCAAAAGAAAAAAAGTTATGAAGCAAAAAGGAAATCTTTGTTTCTTTTAATGTTTTGCTTATAACTTTTTAAATTTTAAGTTTATGTTAAAAAGTCATATAAAAATAATTGTAGGCAAAATATGTCTTTACAAATTTTCTGTACAATGATAGTTTTGGAGATATAGTAAAAAACGTGTTTTAACCCTTTTTCCAAGATGGCGGCTGGGGGACAAGGGCGCCAACCACTCAAACTTAGGTTTAAGCTTGTACTGACCCACCCTACATGTCCCATAAATAAAATTGCGTCCTCTAAAAAATGTTTAGTTTGGCCTTTAAATTGTAACATTTCAATGGACTAAACAGATAAAACGGAGTACAGAGATGTAAAATTGATAATGATAAAGAATAAAGTCAATTAATTAATTTAAAACAAACGAATGCAACAAAAAAAATAAGTTGTTATATGTCCAGATATTTTTATTATTTCCTTTTGTTTTATTATATTTTTTATTATAATAATTTGTTTTCTCCTCATAATCTTCAAAAAAACATTACATTTTGCATGTTACAATTTTTAAAATTTGTGAAATTTATTATTGTAAATAGATAAGCGCTCGCCTTAAGGTAAGTGTTTGCCTAGAAGACATTTATTTTGTCGTGACTTGTAGAAAAAAAATTGTGTGTATCAAACACAGACTTAAAAATTTAATGTACCTACCTAAAAACAAATGTAATTTTCTCTAGCAGGCCATAAAAGCAACAAACACAAATTAGAAACTAACTGAACACGAAGAAGCTTCTTTAGAATTATAATTGAAGTTCATAATATATTTTTATAGTGATCTTATAAACTCACTATTTACGTTATAGCCTGCTAGTTAAATGTTATACGGCAATCGCTGAACTGTTATTACACACGGTATACCAACTTGAAGTTAGTTAATAAACCACTTACATAAACGATAAAAAATATTTTTAATTAATACATTAAAACGCTGAGTAACTTTATTAAGAATTTACTTATACAGTGAACCGTGGGATCGTTCAGTTCTAATATGCCATAGAGCTTATCAATTTAATACATCTATATTAACCGGTGTAGTTATTATAGACCCAGTTTACTTTTATCGTTGAGAATAGACAACAAAAAAGTCTATAAGTATACATGATGGCAACACTGGCGAATTTTCTCGAACTCTACAAAAATTAGGTTATGTTAAGGACTTTTTGGCGGGAGTGGGAAGCGTCACAATGGTGGATTTGTTTCTCTTGTAAAAAATTGTGTTGTTGTGGATATTAGTGCGTAATAATGGTGGATTATTAACCACTAAGCGTTTGTGAACATACAAGAGTGTTGTCAAGTGTAACAAAATAGCGGAAGTTGTCTTTTCCTGCTCTCTCAAGAAGTCCACCGGGAAGTTTTAGTAAAACCCCACATATTTACTGAAACCTAGGCAAAAATATATTTCATTGTTCATTCATCAATGATAATGATGATTCATCATTATCATATTAAGAAAAGAAATCACTCAGAACTGGCAATTATACTTACTTGACACTGGCTAAATGCACAAATCGTGCAAGCCACAAATAAAGAAAAAGAAAAGATTATGTCGATGTACTCCTTCACATCTTACGAAGCTTCATATAATAAATGATCCTGATTGTGTGTGGACTAGACGAAGGAAATTTAAACCACATTGTTTTTGCTTATCCTAGATTTGAAAGAACTGCTTTCTTGAATACACTAATATCTCTTAAATCACTAATATTTCTTAAATTTGTCGTTTATTCCCTGTATGTTATTGCAATGTTTTGGGATACTTACTTTAAGTAAGTACAGATACTTGTTGACTTTGTTGTAATCAACGAAACAACGAAATAATGATATCATAACACTATTAGTATTGTCATAACAAAATAATTTTGTTTTTTTTTTTTTTGTGGATTGTATATGGTGACGACGTATTATATTGTAAATGTCGTTACTTCTGTTAAAGCTGACGAGTTTCTTGCGCCCATTCTTCTTGTCAGTTAAAAGACGTCCTGAATGGGTGGTAGGAAAAAATGTTGGACGATTCAAAACTACTTATTTTTAAGTGCATTTGAATAAAGTTATTTTCATTTTCATTTTCATTTTCATTTTCTTCGTGTTCCATTAGCGACAGATATAGCTACTCTTTTGCATGCCAACGATTGCGCTATATACAAATGTATTATATCTTATCTTGTAAACAATAACATCAAACTATAATATGGAGTACTTGTATAATGTGTAATAAGTTTGTACGTTATGTACCATATATGATTCCAAAGCTCTTCTGATCCCATCTAATTTCCGTTATCGTAATATTTTGTAGATAATCCTTTTCAGTTTCCCTAAATTTTTATTTTATACTTGACATTAGCGAAATGTACAAATTGTGCAAGCCACAAAGAAAGAAAGAAAAAGTTTACGTCGAGGTCTGCCATCGACATATACTAATGGACATGAGGTGAGATACAATGGTGAGAATTGTGGCACTAAGAGAGAAAGAGATAAAACTAAGTTGCGGACTATCTTTATCACTCTTAAAATATATGCCGTACCTGTCATGAAAAGGAAAGAGACAGCGTTAGTCCGAAAGCATATGCCATCTTCGTCACTCTTCTCAAACCAAGAAATTACTGCACGTTATACGGGTACGGCATGTTCATTAGTAGCTATATGTCGATGAGGTCAGCGTTATTTTAAATCATAAATTTTACAAATTGAAATTTGTACTTTATTATTGTATTTATTTTACATTAGGGATTATCCACGGTAACAAAATACATATATACACTAGTTGACCCAGCCACGCGTTGCTGTGCCGCCTGCAGCGTCATCTGCCGGACTGATTTGTGAATCTAAACCATTCTCAGATCCCCTTGAACACACACAAAAAATTTCATTCAAATCGGTTCAGCCGTTTAGGAGGAGTTCAGTGACATACACACTCACAGAAGAATTATATATATATAAAGCTAAATAAATTCCAGAAATTAATTCAATTATTTAGCCCCACATTAAGCATAGCTTGTACTATAGGTAGGAACTAGATAACGGCTAGGACACGTATATCTATGACTCGCATAACACACAATTATCCAACGGAAACTAGTATATAATTATATTTAATGTAAGTAAGATAATGAATTTATTAGAAACATAGAAATTAGAGTGGTCACATAATGGCACATAAATTGTTTAATTGCAATATTTATTATTGCAAGTATAATGGCATGAAATACGCCTGTAAAAAACAAAAACTCCTCCGAGCCCTCAGGAGGGATTCGAAACCACGACCTTTCCCCATCCGGGCGAGTGCTCTGACCGCTGAGCCAACGAGACGCTGGCTTGACGCGTCGAACATTACAAACGTATTTCAACTTCTACTATGAGCTAGTATAGTTCCACCAAGTAAATATGTATATTATAAATATTGTTTTAAAAAGTTTGCAAAATGGTAGTATATTTTAATTATTCTATAGTCAAATATTTAATATTTAATTTCATTATTATAACAACAAAATATTACTTAAAGATACGAAATACATGCCGACAAATACAACCTCCATGAAATGTTGGAATAAAATGAAAACAATTTTATTAAAATACACTTAAATTGTTATGAATCCTCCAAAATTTTCAACTACCACCCATTCACCCTATTAACTGACAAGAAGAACGGGCGCAAGAAACTCATCTGCTTTAACAGAAGAAATAACATTTATTTGCAATATTATAATTGGTAATTTATATAAGTAATAATAAGGCTGTTTATGCCTACCGACAGTGTCTTATTGATAATTGCTATAATTAGGACACTCCTATACAGATTGCTGCTTACATTAGTCAGATATCAAATAGTTGGAGCAATCGTGATAGTTCATTAGTTGGACTTTAGCTTGACCACGACTCAAATCCCACTGATCGAACTCAGATAATTTGTGGTTGACAACATTTCTTTATTGAAAGCACCCTATTTCTATTGATTCGACTGAAGAGAAACATAATAACAGATACGGTTTAAAAGTGTTTATATAGTATTAAAAACCGGCCAAATGCGAGTCAGACTCGCGCACCGAGGATTCCGTACAGACCTGTAGATATATAAGTAAGAGTCAATTATTAAAAATATTTTTATATTATGATGTAACTAAAAATTTAAGATTTCCGCATTCTTTATCTGTGCTATAAGACGTTGCTTCGCACCAAATTTCAAGATTTTAAGTTCACGTGAAGTACACTGTAGGTTTTGATTCCCTTGAGTGTGGAAGATTTGCGACATACATCGTAGCACATTTAATATAGAAAAAATGTTTGTTCATTCCTATTTCATGAACTGTCGTACCGTTCATGAATTGCGATGAATAAACAAATTCACACAACTCACAATTATTTAATCCTAAACTAAGCCAACTTAATAAAACTTTGCCAACTTATTGCTTACGCTTACGCAATGTTTATTGGCGTTACATTCCCTATGATGCACCAGTTTTCTCTTTGCATATTACAATCATCATCTCAGCGAAAAGACGTCGACTGCTAGACGGAAAATTTCTTCAATTATGGGGGGGTCCACGCTTGGCATCGCTGCAAAATACCATAACTTGGAAAACATTGTTGTCCATTTTGTGGTTCAAAGAAAAGGGTATAGAGAATACCTCTAGTATCATTATTCGCCTTTTAATACACCCTTAAGTGTTGAGATTGGGAGTAATATTGTCTGCCGACGCAATTTGGTAAATGCACCTTTCTCGTTAAATATTCAAACTTTTAGAAAAGTAATGACCAAAACATAATTTGTTACCATCAGAACCAACCATAGTCAATCCTATCAATATTCTACTTAGTTATCTGCTTCTTTTAAGTATTTTAAGTAATTTTTAATCCATAGTTAGTTTAAAAACTTTATAAATGTTGCAAATCTCTATAATTGGCTAAGCGTATTCCTATAACATTATTTGAAGCATATGTCGCAAAATTGCTGTTTCCAAAAAAACGTGGTAAAAGAGCCATGACAATGGTATTCCTGTTCAATTTGGAGTAGAATCAAATTTAAAAGTAATAAGTTAACAAAAAACCTCATATAATAAAAACTACTTAACCAAATTAAATTAAACTTTTAAAGGAACCAAATGGCAACTATTTCGCATCGTAAAAAAAAGAATCACGTAAATCGGATCAGAAATCTCGACGTAATCAGTGTACATACATAGAAAAAAAATACCAAGCAAATTGAGAACGCCTTCATAAGAAGTTTCCTTTATGAAGCCGGTTAAAATACTTTTTTTTTTTTTTTTTTTTTTTAATAGCATCTATATATAAAACTGCTTTGCCGTGCATTAATATATCAAAAACCCAACAAGGAGATTTTTAATCGATGGATTGCGTTCACTTCTTCAGTAAATTGTTTTCCGCGTCAGAAGTTTAATATGGTCAGTGAAAAAAGCATTACAAAGCATGGCTCAGATATTAATCTGACAATCTGTATCCAATATAAAAAGGATACAGTGTGAATTCAGGCAGGCGTAATAATAATTAGAGAGACATTTTCTGACATTATACGGCTGCCTTAAAGCAACCATAATTATAATTATTAAATGCAATGTGCAAACATGGCATAGATATTTATACATTAATAAATTATTACAAGAATATATGAATTGGTAGAGTAGCTCTTCAAGATAACGAGATGTTTGTTCGAGTCTCGCAAAACATCTGTAACAAGTTGATTTTTTTCATGTAATATTTTTTACTACATGAACTTCAGTTTATATCAAGTTTAAATTCATATTCAAACTGTTTATTGGAAGTCAAATTGTTTTAAAAAGGTGGTACATAAAAATTTTAATCTAGTAAAAATAAATTTTACTTTATTTTATACTGCAAATGATAGCCTAATATTATAAAGCTGATAATATTTTTTATACAAACATAATCAGAAATACCATTTTAACAAAAGTTATTGGATCGTCAAATCTTTATCCTGCATAAACTCGGTAACGCTATAATTACATTTGCTAAAACTCTTTAACTTGTTCATAAACACAACAGAACTTTTTTCTTCAAATAATCGTTTTGGTTATTTATTGTGTATCTGTATTAACATTAACAGTGAACTGGAGGAGTTAGTTTTTAAGTCTAGCGGTTGGTATCATCAGTTTGTAACTATGTCGTGATGTGCGTCTTGTCGTTTAGTAAAATAGTTTGGATGTCTGCGTACGAATTTACAAATTCCTAATATATAAATGCAATTTAATTTCACCTAAGAACCTTCATCAGAATAAAACAGATATCAACTTGGATATACACATATTTTTCGATGTAATTGCTTTTCAGCGGTACAGTTGACATATAAAGTCGTCCCCTTGACAACACATACCGATTTACTACCCAATTATGCCGCTCACAAATCTATTCAATGGACGGTTATAAATTTTAATACGGGCGCACTTCGAAATGTATGGCCAGAGAGCATGATAGGTACGCCTACAGTTTCCAATAAACGATATATTTCAGTTTTGTAGGGGACCTAGGTCTCATCATGTAGTATTAAAGAAAACCAATGTATTCAAAAACAAAATAAACGATTAATATCGGCAGTTTTCAATTCTGAATGATATAGTTTAGTACAAACTGAAAATACATTGGTTTGATGTGAGAGAATAGTGACGAGAGAGTGATTACGATCACAGATTAGATAGACGATAAACATGACCTTACTCTAGTTTATGGTCTTCTTCTTCTCGTTCCTCTCCAATCAATAAAGGTTGGACACCAGCCTTGAAAACCTCACTTCATCCATGGCAAGGTGAAACAGTTCCGCGGCGCTCTTGACTCCGGTCCACTCGCGGATGTTTCGAAGCCACGACTTTTTCCGACGGCCTACTCGACGTTTCCCCGCAATTTTGCCCATCATAATCAGTTGCAGTAGATCGTATCTCTCGTGTCTGAAGACATGACCGAGGTGGTCTTAATGGGTTTAAACTAATCAATAATTATTTTTTCATCCCACCACCTCGGAAAGTGTAATTTTGCGCTTCGAAATCTGGCTGGAAAATTCTATTTTATTCGCTTGAGCGGCAAAGTAGATTTGAATTTAGAACATCACATATAATGAGTACTCAATATAATTGTAAATTCAAAACGTCATTAAACCTATTTAATGTAACCTCTATGGTGCCAAATTTATGATAAGAACTTTTTAAATTGTGAAAAAATTTAAATTTGGAACCTTCTTGGTTTCTTTGTTTTATTTGCGTGCTTCGCGCCATTCTAGTTTTTCACGTTTTATTGCTTAATATAATTAACATAACCTAAAAACTGTACAAAAAAATCAACTAAAATGAGTGACATTAGCGACGATGAAGTTTATCTAACGCCAACTGAGTTAACTGAAACAGTTAATAATGCGCAAATGAGCCTTCTCCCTCAGCAATCACGAGAGAAGTATTTGAAACAGTACGATATATTTAACATGTGGCGACTAGCTAAAGGAGCAAAAACTTTCTCCGAAAACGTTTTGCTGGCATATTTTATAGAATTATCTGAGACCAAGAAAGCAAGCACGCTATGGAGTACGTATTCAATGCTAAAATTAACAATTAAGATGAAGAAAGACGTTCATATCGACACCTATCATAAATTAGTGGCATTTTTAAAAAGAGCCTCATCTGGTTATAAGCCAAAAAAATCGAAGGTTTTCACAGCATCTGAAATTGCAAAGTTTATTAATAAAGCACCTGATTCCGTATATTTAGCGGCAAAAGTAAGTCAATACGTGTAATTTTTTGTTGTTGATAAAATTGTACATAGTACTTACAATATTTTTAATTTGATTAATTTATTTACGATTATAAATACTTCTTTTGTTACAGGTTGTTCTTATTATTGGTATAACCGGAGCATGTCGAACAAATGAACTTACACTACTTAATGTCAATAACGTATCAAAATATTCTCATAATTCTGATGAATTGCTATTAATTAATGTACTAAATACCAAGACAAAAAAAGACCGCAACTTCGTTATTCGCAAGGAATATGTAAACATTGTTCAGAAATATCAAGCTTTACGTCCTTCTAACACCCCAATTGAACGATTTTTTCTACAATATCGCAACGGAAAGTGTATCCGACAACCTATGGGTCAGAATAAAATTGGCAGTATTCCACGAGAAATAGCAACTTTTCTCGGACTTTTAGAACCCCCGTTATACACCGGTCACTGTTTTAGAAGAACCTCAGCCACACTTTTGGCCGAATCAGGGGCTGATCTTCTATCGCTTAAGCGCCATGGAGGCTGGAAGTCTAATTCGGTTGTAGAGGGATACATAGAGGATTCAATCCAAAGTAAATCAAAAATTTGTAATAGTATCGTGGAGGCCATAACGCTGAAAGAACCTCTGTCAGATTCTTGGTCTCGCCCTTCTACATCTAAAATGAGCCCCCATAAGATTGGAAACAATAGCCCTCTCTCGCCAACATTTACGCCAATAGAATCCAATGAATCGGCACAACTATTTAAAATTACTGATAGTTTACCACAAAACAGCGCACAATTCACAAACACCAACATAACATTACCTAACAAAAATATTAAACTTAACATAAGTAACTGTAGCAACGTTACATTTAATATTTCCTAATTATTTTCTACTTCTTATTATTTTCTTCAATTTATAGATTATCTTAATGTGTTTTAATTGAAATAAAAATATTTTGTCATTATAAATTGTTTTCTTTTTCATTTTGTCATTTCCTCGCTGAGGTGGGATGAAAAGTTACGTATTGCACTCGAGTGGAAAGATTTTTCACCTTGTGCTCGTTTGTTTCCCTCGCTGACGCTCAGGATTCTAATTTAGAATCACTCGCTGCGCTCGTGATTCAACTTTAGAATCCTTCGCTTGCTCGGTCATCCAAATCGAGCACGCGGTTAAAAAGGAACTTTCCACTCTTGTATAATAAATAACTATTATTGTCTTAAACAGTGCCGAATTTCCATATTTGCCGCCCCAACGCTATAAAATCTTTGCCGCCCCAAAGCTAAAAAATTTTTGCCGCTCCTACGGAATAATCTAGTTTCAAGATTATTTTTACAACTTTTTGGGTATATTTCTTAGCTAAGAAAAGCAAAGCTTTGTTTTTACTGCACTATTACTTTCTGTACCAATTTTCTGGGCCAATATTGCCGCCCCCTAATTTTGCCGCCCTAAGCTTCAGCTTTTTAGCTTCTATGGTAAATCCGGCACTGGTCTTAAATCATTATTTTTGTCCTTTTTTAAACTGCTACAAGTGCCAAAATGAAGTATCACGTAGTAGTATTACGTAAATACGTAATAGGTATTACTTTGCGTGCCACATAAAGACACCATGGATTATAACACGCGAAACATGAGAAAAATGGTATATTTAACATTTTGCTGTACTGATTTTTCCAACCCTAACAATATTGCATCTAGATATTTCTTCCCGATTCTTTCTGCTCCATACTAACTTCTTCCCGAATTACCATCTCGTTTGTTGATCATTAGTCTCCAATCAAAAGTAATGAAGATATCAGCCTTAACTAAACTGTAAGTATTCTCCATTCAATTTCCAACCAATGGATTTTTACACCTAGAGTTCAATATCTATTGACAAATTTTGAGTTTTATACTGAGATATCACAGAGACATACATTTGTACATATAAAAGGTTTTGACAAGAGTGACTGACTGTCTGACCGAGACGCACAGCCTAATTCACTGAACATAGAAACTTGAATTTGGGAGCTGTGTTTATGAAGGGTTTCCATATAAGAGGCACAAAATTCATAGTACGTGGTTTTGGCAAAAAAACGTTCATGTACTTATGTACGCACGGCAGTAGTTATTTATATTTATTAATTTTTAAATAAGATATCTTGAATTAAGTCTATTCACTCTAACAACTAACTTCATTGTGTCGCTTTTTCGTTGCATGTTGCAAATTCCGTTACACAAAAATTTTACCCCCATTTCATAGAAATTCATAGAAAAGAAGTATAACTTGAAAAAATTATCATAAAATATATTTTTAAAAACCACGTTTTTCTCTTGTTACAAATGCACTAAAAAGGGTAAAATAAGTTTTTTTTCTCTAGGCTATGTGGATCCGTAAATATGTTTAGTTTAAACTAACTGTAAAATTATACAATTAAAAACGTGGGGGTGATATGTAGTTGGGAATTTTTGAAGAACTTTTAAGTCATGTTGAATGGTTCGTTTTAAAATACGCCCCACGTTTTCAATTGTATAATTTTACAGTTAGTTTAAACTAAACATATTTACGGATCCACATAGCCTAGAGAAAAAAAACTTATTTTACCCTTTTTAGTGCATTTGTAACAAGAGAAAAACGTGGTTTTTAAAAATATTTTTTATGATAATTTATTTAACACTTTTTAGTCTTAAACCTTTAAAATATTGTATTGTCATCGTAAGCAAGGCTATATAAAAAATGTCAGCTCAATTGAATGTCTGAAAGTGGTCGAAAAATCGATCGCAAGATTTGACCCAAACAAACATACAAGAAAGCAAGTTAAGAAAAACGTGGTAAAAAGTGCACATGGACATCGGCTTATTCCAAAATTCTACCCTTAAGTAGTAGAAATTTTTATGAAATTTCGTCATTTTTGAAATGAGAAGCGTTAAACTAAGTAGGTATTGAGGCTTTCTTTAATACCCAATTTTGACCATCTATTGGAACAAGTTCTTGCAAAATATGCTATTTCTATTTTTCAACAAATAAAATCGAGAAACTTTTTAAGATTAAATATTTTAAAACATAATTTTCCGGTTGTCGTATTGATTCGTAAGTTACGGTGTCAACAAACTTGACTGTCAATTAGTTGCGAGCTTGGCTTGTGACAAAAAGGCGCAGCCTCCGCATCACGTACTTAATGACTTATCTATGTTGAAGGATAAATTATTTGATATCGTTTTGTATATAATGATTTCCAGTTCCTCTTATACCTTTAATTTACTGGTTTTGATAGTAAATCTAATGTATCGACGACAATCTTAGTATTTTAAAAGTACGAGCTTCATAGGTAGGTAGGTACAGTCAATTTTTTTCGTTGAAATAACAGGAACTGTCGTAGCTCACTTGATGAATCTTGTAGAGTTGAAACCGGAACGCTAGAGACTACTAAACTACGACCAGTCACACGAGACTTTATCAACTGATCTTTTGAAATGCAATTAGCAGGAATTTCTGATTTGCCATCCTTAAATAACTTCGTTGCTGGATTCTGAGACAAAATAGTTTAATTTTACTTTTTATGATAAAGGATTCATTTTCCGTATTTCTCAAAAATAGTGCTTACAATTATTTGATATCGGCAACTAGAAAATGATCTGTGGCACTAAAGCAAAATAGTACAGTATAGTTATTAATATTTTGTAAAATTGTAATTTGAATTTTTGATGTAATTTATTATTTGTATTAATCATCCTTGCTGGCTGAAAAATTTTGAAATTGAAAATATATTTTTTTCGCATATTGTAATTAGTAAAACAATTTTTTAAGGTTTTGCACATCATTTATATTACAACTTGACGTTTCGACTCCTTTACGGGACCCGTGATCACAGGATGGCTAAGGCAATGGTTGTCATATATTTTTTATACTAAATTCATAATATTTTAATCGGGCACGTTCCTGTTAAAATTGATATAATCCAAATAATTTTGGTTTGCTTTAATTATTTATTAAATTATCACTATTACCCTACTGAGTTTACCACCAGTTCGGAAATTGGGAGGACCTTCCGAGAAGAATTGGCTCGGATGGAGGTCCGACCTCCATCTTACTTTTATTATATTAAGGTTCTTTTATTTAAATGTATTAACGTGTATAAACTAAATATATTGAAATTACTTAAAACAATCTCATTCCAGAATGGATGTAGTGCGCTACAGCGTGCGGCTGCCGACGGGCACGTGGAGGTTGTACGACTATTGCTGCAGCTCGGAGCAGACCCCAACAAGCAGGACCATGTGGTATGTTGATCACCTCTAGATATGGGTCCTTTCCACTTCATTACATTTTTCAAGCTGTAATTGTTCGAATCCAACCAGAGGCGATGAATATATTTTATAGAGTTGGTAAAGTCACTATAAAAGCGATAAATAACAATATAGAAACAAAGAATATTAACAATCTGTTGGTCCATTCGTTCTAAAATCGTGACTTTGTAATAGCGCTTTGTTCACAAGTGTGCCTACTTTTCACACATTTTTAAACTGAATAGATAGTTCAGTGACATTGTGTGGGACTTTGTTATAAGAAGTGATAAATACTTACATCTACACAAAAACATGTCTCCTGTTTTTTGGAGTTTCAATCTTGGAATAGCGAGTTTAATTTTTTCTTTCTTGTATTAAATTTTGTAATACTGCCTCTTTAGGAAAAGTGGCTAACTCACTTAAAATCACTTTTTGTTTGTATGTAACGATAAATATTATTACATTTTTCGTTACATACATAATATTTACGTAATACGAGGGTTAACACTCGATTGAAAAGATTGAAAGAAAAGCCTAGTCGATAAAACAAAATAAAATATGAATAATAATAAATCTATTTTTCGACTTTTTTTCTTTCACCTCTTTCTTCTTGTCAAGCTTCTTTGTCAGTCTTAAAAAAATATTCTTCAAGGTCTTCAGAAAAGTGATTTGTCGCAGTTTCGATTTAACCTTTTCATTTGATATAAATATAAAAAAAAATATCCCCATGGTGATTTAATAAGTTTGGAAACAGGTGCAAATCCGAAGGTGCCAAATCAGCAGTATGTAGTGAATGAAGTGTTAGTAACGTTCTCTGTGCTCTGCTTTCCTCACTACCACTTGCCGTGCTCCCGACCAATCTATTGTTTATTTTGTTCAACTATTATTTTTTTGTACTTTTTGTATCGCGACCAGAAATGAATGAGTCACCGAATAATCTGATAAATGGAAATAAATAAAACCCATTTTGTCAGTCAGTTAAATTACAAACTCGTCCTGCTGATCTAAGATTTATTAGTTATCATTATCTAAATAGGTTGACTGCACTTAATCACAGAGATTTGCGTTACATTTTCGAAGTCGATACAACGATAAAATAAACTTTATAGATGAATGGATGAGTCAACAAACCTCCGTGGTTGAATCGCTACTTGGCACACGCTTTGTTAAAAATAATAAATAAATATTTCTTACATTCACACCAATTAGCCTAGCCCAAAGTAACCAATGTAAGGCTTGTGTTATGGATACTAGGGTAACAGATAGACATACATAGATATGTAATATTCATAGAAGTATATATAAACATCCATGACTCAGGTACAAATGCTCGTATTCATCATACAAACATCTGCCCCTTCCGGGATTCGAACCCAGGACCGTCCTGTTGATTTTTTTGTAATCAACAATGTAATAAAACCATGACACTACTATTATTGTGATAACAGAATAATTTTTATTGTGGATTATGTATGGTGACGACGTATAATATTGTAAATGTCGTTACTTCTGTTAAAGCTGAGGAGTTTCTTGCCAGTTCTTCTTCTTGTCAGTTAAAAGACATCCTGAATGGATGGTGGGTAAACATGATAGACAACTTATTTTTAAATGCAATTGAATAAAGTTATTTTCTTTTCATTTAGTTTCGTTGCACCAAACGGTCGTGGAACTATATTCATATTCACTTTATTACATAGTCACATGGTATGCAGGTTTTGATATTTTTTATTGCAATTTTAATATCTTAACATGGTAACAAAATAAATAAAATAACTTATGTTACCCATGAAATTTTTCCACAGCACGGCAACACGGCGGCGCACGAGGCTGCGTGGAAGGGCTACTCGCGCTGCGTGGCGCTGCTGGCCGGGGGTGGCGCGGACCTGCGCATGCGCAACGCGGGAGGGTTCGTGCCACTACACCTCGCCTGCCAGAACGGACACAACCAATCCTGCCGCGAATTGCTGTTGGCTAGTGCGCCCCCCGACTTGCAGAACAATGTAACCACTTCACTTTTACTTCTAACACTAAATTAATAAGCTTAAGAGCTCGAAGCCACAGTAAGCGTGTCCAGCCTACGCTTACGGAGGTTTAGCTACTTTCACAAGGGGCTGTTATCGGATGGGTGACCGGAAAATTTATAATCAAGTATGTGGTGAGTAAGAGGCCTTTTTCACTACGGGATCTATTATTCTACTAGGGATCCTGCACCCCAGCAGTCTTTGCAGCAGTGGATACAGCAACGCGTGCTGGTGATTATGATCTACAAAAACATAGTCTCTAAGATTTTTATATGCTTTGAATACATATATTATTATAATAATTGATAAATAATTCAATTGAAGTAAAATGTATTTGACAGAATCGAGCATCACTTAAAGAAAATCAATATCCATTAGAAACTGAAATATCAAGCTTACTTACACCATTTATTATGATATTAGCACGTGTGTTCCAATTTTAATGAAAAAATTCTATACTTCCGCTTATCGCAATGTTATCCAAATGTAAAGACAGAATCACTAACTTTGCCAGTGTGCCAGGCAACTGAGTTAGGGAATACAAACACTATGAACTTGTTTGTAAAAAAATATTCTTACATGCAGCTAATAGTAGGTTTTTTGTTATATGCCTAGCTGACATAGTGAAAAACTTTATCCGTTGCCAAACGAAAATAATCCTTAGTTGCCTCTACAGATTAACAAAACATCTTTATCTCTTTTACAGTATGGCGATACATCACTTCACACGGCGGCACGATACGGCCACGCAGGCGTTACACGCATCCTCATATCCGCGCAATGTCGTGTGTCCGAGCAAAACAAGAACGGGGATACCGCCCTCCATATCGCAGCCGCCATGGGCCGACGCAAACTCACGCGTATTCTCCTCGAGGCCGGCTGCGACAAGTCTCTTAAGAACCAGCAAGGTGAAACAGCCCGGGACATAGCCACCAGGAAAGGACTCGAGGAAATAATAAGCATCCTCAACACCCCCGTTGCCAAGCAACCCAAGAAAAAAGATAAGCGTGACAAGAGCAAGGAACGCAGCATAGACGAACCAGACGACGGAAAGAAGAAAAGCAAGGACAAGAAAAAGAAGAATGTTCACTTTGAACAGCAGCCGCCTACAGTCCAGTGGTCGCCGTATGGCTGTCACTATTATCCGGACCCGAAATATTTCCCGAAACCAAAGCTCAGCTCGTTACCAAACGAACCACTTAAGAAAGGCGAGCAATACTACCTAGACCTTGCAGGGAATATAAAGAAAGGGCCGATAGGAGCCGGTTACACATGCTATTGTGCTCCTTTCTTCAAACACATGGAAGATAAACTGAACGAAGATAAGAAAGACTTGAAGCGACACATAGACAGAGCCCATGACAGGTTAGACCAAAAAGTGACAGATTTGGAAATGAAAACGCAGGGTCAAATATCTGAGCTAACGAGGTTTGTCGCTGCCGAAAGAGCCATGTGTAAGGAGAGGCATAAACATCTAGAACAATGGTTGACTCGAGGTATGATGTTCAGGGCGTCTGAAAGAGTTAGAAAACTTGATTTTAGTCCCAAAGGCTCTGTAGACATCCCTCCATTGAAAAGGACAAGAAGTTTAGAACTTTTAGATACACATACAGAAGAATGGAACAAAGTTAACCGATTAATAAAGAACTTTAATAAAGACTCGGAACAATTATATAACAGTAATGCCAAAGACTTGAATGAAACTAAAGCGACGTCGAAAAGCACTGAGATTTTAGATAGTAGGAGATCACCTCCAACTCCCAGAAGGAAATATTTAATTAAAAACTCAAGAAGTACAGATCAATTAGATACAGGCCCGAGTAGTGCTAGTTCGAGATCACCTTATAGAAACAGATCATCTCACACTAGTCCAACTCGTGAAAGTCATTTGCAAAATGTTACAGCGGAAATTCATGTAAAAGCGAATAAAATTTCCGTTTCTCAGTCACCGCTGTCAATGGAAATACAAGACCACAGCGAGAGATATGTGCCCTCTAGTCGTCAATCCCATACGATGTCTCCTAGCAGTAGCAAGAGACATTCCGACTACAAAGCCAGCGATTCCGATGCTGACAACTTACATAGAACCCAGATTGAAAGTCCTCAAGATGCCCCAGTTTGGAAAAGCCAAGTACTTCAGAGAACAGCTGATGATATTCGAAAAAGAGTGATGTTAGAAAAAGAAATGTCGGATGTTATCGGTAGAAGCAACAATAAATCCCTGGATATATCCCAAGATGGTTACGTCAAACTACGTAAGCAAGGAAGCTGTCCGAGAGACGAAAACCATATAATCAGGGAACCGAGAAAGTCGGTCCAAGAATTAGTCGCACAGGTAGAACACCAACAGCAGCGATGTAAATCACCAGAACCTTTAGCAAGAAGGATATCTCCCGCTGAAGTACGCGAGGAATCCGTACCGCCTGTCAATACACAATATCCAGGGATACTCAAGATGCCGCAACAACCTCAAAGGCCAGCTCCCGTACTGAAAGAGAAACCACCGAAAAGCAAACGTTTCAGCTTGCACAACCTCATACCATTCCCAACGAGAAAAACTTTTCAAACTCCACCGAAAGATAATGGAAACAATTCCGAAAGTAGCGACGAGGAAGATAACCCTATAAGGACTACAAACCAGCCAGGCCCAATGAGGAACACAAACTTACTGCAAACATTGCCAATGCCGAATTTTGAAACTATGTCTAATAAATCACCATCTCCAGCACCTCAAGTTCAAAATCAAAATAACCCTTATCCACATGACTTAAGGACAATTATTCCAAAGGATGCATATTTCCATGACATACCGAATAGGCAAGTCCACCACCAAATGCCATACAGGGATACGGTTGACAACAATCTTCCTGTCCCCCAGTATAACCCTTGCCAGACGAACCTTTACGATTACAATGAGACGGGGTTACCTCACGCCCCACTTCAAGGTCGTAATAGAAACCCTTTGTACCATCACCAAACTGGCGTATTCGACGCGATGATGCAAGACCACATATTAAGGGAAATGGAAAGGATACCACAATGCTATAGTGACCATTTAGATCAGAATACGGAGATCGAAATAGCGAATCAAAACGATCAGTTTCGCGGAGGTTACTACAGTAACCGTTCACCAGTGTATCCGAACTTTAGAGGAACTTCACATGGAGTGAGAAAAGCTCCAGATCATAATTTATTACACACACGATTGCAGTCATTAGCTATTAACACTCATCTCACCGAGACACAGAGCCAGACCGATAGAGAATCTCATAACGACTCAGGGTATAGTACGAAGGTCTATGGTAGTTCTCAGGGGCCATCTCCGAGTCTCTCGGGGCACGTGGAGTGTTCAGCATCAGATAATCTCTCTGGACAAAGAGTGAGTATAGCACCTGGGAGTAAAATAGGTACACAGATTGGGGCTTCAAGTTTGGTCTAAATTATCGTAATTATATTGTGCCTTATTAAATTTGAAAAAATCCGAAAATTTTTAGCTTTCGGAAATTACTACTTTATTAATCAATATCTAAACGTAATAAGATTTAAAAGTAAGTCATAATCACACTTCACGAGGTAAATTGTGGATTTGTTAAGTGATCACGTAAAATGAAGTACAAAATACTCACCTTCTAACACTAAAAAATAACAATGTAGTCTGAGAAAATAATATATGAAATAAAGTACAAATGTTTTATTAAAAATATAACGATGCCATGTATTACATTACTTTTAGGTAGATTTATTGTTTAATTTTAGTTAAAAGCCAGTGTCGATACTGGCAACACAATTCAAATCTAGTGACCACACTAAAATCGGTAATTTAATGTTGGCAATAAAAAAAATGTCAGCTTTTAGATTTGTTGTAATGCGGTAATCGACATAATGTTTGGTGTTCTAATTCTTGGCGGTTTGTGCGTTATACTTATTGTAAGTCCTTTAATTCTATTGTAAAAACTATTATTTAAAATGTTTTTGTCTATGGTTTAGCTTGCCGTACTGTGTTGCAAATATAAAAATAAATTCTTGAACTGTAGCTTTTAAACAATTTGAGAGAAAATTAATTTGGAAAAGCTTTACTTTTTTATATTGTTTTTAAGTATCTCATTCAAAATAGTCTTCTAAGTATAATATTTGTACACCTATGTAAAATATAACATATTTATTGTGTTGCATATGTTATAGAAATAATTTTGTAATTATTGATTCTAATAAAAACTGCACTTTAAAAGTGTTACGAACTATTTTCTGATTTTTTTATTAGTATTTTATAAGATTTCCCAACTTGAAACACAGTGCATAAAAAACTTCGAATGTAAAAATGCGACGACAGCGCCAAACTAACCTCAAGGGGAATTATTATTGACAAATCGTTTAACAAATATTTTTTGACATAAAACATTGGTATCATTCGTTATAAGCTAGACTTGCAATACGTTTGTAATTTTCTACGTGTCTGCCGGTGTTCACCGGTCAGAGCACTCGCCCAAATAGCGAAAGGTCATGGGTTCGAAACCCACCTGAGGGCTCGGAAACGTGGTCTATTACAGGTATATTTTATAACAAAAAAAAACTGGTTGGTTGCCTGTAAAGTCGGTATACGGGCGAAAGTTTTACGTGACAACGACTTTGAGTGGTAAAATAATTTTAATGTGAATATTCATTCGTATAGTAGGAAGAAGGATGAAATAATAGTAACAATTTAAAACATTTATTTATACAAAGAATTATATTTAAAACATTAATTTATAGGCACGCGTCCCTTCCACTTTTTATGTCTGTCTCTCTCGCTCTTAGGCGGGCTAACCATGCCCGAGTGGAAGGGACGCGTGCCTCTCACTCGCTCTCATTGTAAGCGCATAACGTGAGCGGAGCGTAACGCAGTTTCTTGAAGTGTCACCCGGCAAACCAATTTATAAGACGTTGTCACGTCAAAATCACTATTGAGTTAAGAAAATAACAAGTATTGTCTTATTTCAAAGGATAGACAGAAAAATAAAAATCTATGTATATTTTTAAGTTAAATAAACTTCAAAATGTATCGAAAAACAGTTGCCCTCTTGCAACAAGGCCTGAATTGCTGCCTTGCCTGAATCTATTTCCTGACAAATACGACTTAGGAGTCTTCAAGTTATGAATGAATAGGTATCTTCTAGGCAGGCGCGTCACATCCTAGATCGCATCGTCGCTTACCATCAGGCGAGATAGCAGTCAAGCACTTACCTATTTACTATAAAGAAAACAAGTTTCAATTCCTGTGCAATTAAGTACTATAATTAGAAAATGATGACAACACTATTCATTAGAATCCATTCGGATATCTTGACGAAACGTGACGGTTTTCCTAATATTGAAGGTTAATATTGTATTAAATGTCAGTTTTTATGGAAGAATAAAGAATAAGAATAAAGACAGCCTCAGCCCATCAGTCGACGTAACTTTAAAGCAAGTGAACAGGTTTGATAATAGGAGCTTAGTTAACCAGTAGGACTAACAGGAAAATTGTTAACGTGATTATTAATATTCTTAAAAAACAGGCCAAGTGCGACTCGTACTCGCGTACGAAGCGATACGTACAAATTTTAGTTAAATAAAAAAATCACGTTTTTATTGTTTTAAACTTTCATGGTCACTAACATTTTAGTAATATAAGTTATTTACGGGATAACACGGAGCTCCGTGATGATGGCGCTTGCAACAGTGCCGAAATATGGGAAACTCGCTAAAAACAAGGTACATGGTAACAATCCCGTAAATAACTTATATTACTATAATCACATTTGTTGTATGGGAGCCCCTTTAAATATTTTATTCTGTTTTTTAGTATTTCTTGTTATAGCGGCAACAGAAATACATCATATGTGAAAATTTCAACTATCTAACTATCACGGTTCATGCAATACAGCCTACGGACAGAGAGACAGCAGACAGCAGAATTTTAGTAATAAGGTCCCGTTTTACCCTTTGGGTACGGAAACCTAAAAAAAGATATATGTTTTAACAACAATTTATTAACAAAATTTACAATGCTAACCTTAATTTGTGACGGTCACCCCAACTTATATCCTTATAGAACTCTTTGATACTCGTATGATACAACGGGATTCCACTTAAGACCGAAGCTTTAGCTCCTACGATCCTCACCGCAACATAATCGCCTGGCTTCGCTCTCCTTTTGCCTCCATCTTCAGATAAAATCTCATCTTGGTCGAAGACTACTTTAATGTAAATTTCGTTTCGCCCCATGATCTGCCCAGTCTTTTTCAACGAACCTTCGACTAGGACCAAGTGCGTATTCCCCAATTCCGCTTCGTTCAACTGCTGACATTTCCGCCTGTACAACTCAAGCATTCGATTGTGTCTCTCCTTTTTAACGTCTTCGGGGACGTCGTCTTTATACCTTCTGTACGCAGTGGTTTTCTGGAAAATAAAGTAACTTAAAAAATGAATTTGAAATTATTAGCAAAACTCGTAATAAATATTTAGAGTTAATTCCTAATAGTACTACTACTCAGTAAGATCACTGGGAATTACTAGTTTGTCGGCCACAAAAAAGGATTTTTTTAATACTAATAGATTGATAATCTTCATTAAACAGAACGTTGTCTATTATCTAACTCACCTCTCGCATGCTGTAAGGGAAGAGGAAGGCGACGTTGTATTCCACAATTTCCATGAGAGACAACGTCTCTTGGAACTCTTCCTCTGTCTCCCCACAGAACCCGCATATCATATCCGTTGACAGTCCAACTGAAATTTAACAATGAAATTCATAGGATAAATGATTTTGTTATAATAGAAAAATATTGGAAAAAAACGACTCAGCTCACGAGTGAATTCTCAGGCGGGAATCAAACCCGCAACCTTTACAAGTCTGGTACAATGCTCTGCAATTTGAGCTATTAAAATAATTTATCTATCTATTTAAGATAGCATTGAAAATGCAAGAAATATATAAAACTATAAAATGAAATACATAATCAATTATATTTAATAGAATTTTTACATAATAATATATTTTTCACACTTTTGTTATGCAATTTTGGGTACTAAAAAGACATTGACTTTGTTTGGTTCTGTATTTAATTTTATTGTTTTTGTATTCATAATGCAATATTTCTATAAAAAAAAAACAACCCTCAGGTGGGGGATTCGTACCCTTTCGCTATTCGGGCGAAAATGCAAAAAAATTACTTGACTTAGTCGTCAGGTGTTATTCGAATCCACAAACCTTGCTATCCGGGCGAGTGCTCTTAACCCTTTCCGAGCCAGCTACAAAAATACTATTTAAACACTTAACATGTATTTTTATTCCTAATGTCAAACTCTAAAAAGCCGATCTTACTTGTAGTGCCAAGAAATATTTTTTTGTATAGAATGCCCAAAAAAATTCACGAGTATTCGGCACCATGTTACAGTAACGCACTACGCGTATTCTCGTAGCTGGCACGGAAAGGGGTAAAAATAATCTACTAAGGTCTTAACAGACCTATCGTATTTTTTTACTATTTTTTTAAATTTATATATGCGTAGGAAATCTTTATTAATACCCATGAGTCAAATACAAATTCTCAAACACACACAAACATCTGCCCCTTCCGGGTCTCGAAGGACCAAATCGCTAGGCATACTATATTAAAATACCAAATATAACACACTCACCCCCTTTTACGCGTGCGCGTGCGCGCTCGACGAGGGCGAGGTAGGCGGGGCGGGAGTAGCCGCGGCGCATGCGCGCTAGGACAGTACTACTGCCAGACTGCGCGGGCAGGTGCAACAATTTGCAGATGTTAGGCCGCTCTGCTACTACTTGCAGCACCTACGTTTAATATACTATTAGGGTTCACACGAATTTTACGACTTTTTCACCCCCTCCCCCGTCCTCGTCATATTTTTAGAACCCTCTGATGTGATGTCACACATTTTTCAATTTTATGCATGTATTTAAAAATAATCAAAAGATAACAGTTATTGTTATAAAATAATCTTTTATAAATTCAACATAAAATCAAATAACAGAGAAAACAAAAGACTAGTTAGAAAACAATAAACATATATATTTTTAAAGTTTTTATTCACATATAAATTTCGCGTTTTATCATTTTAAATTTTAACATGTGACGTCACAAAGTTTCAATCCATGCATCAATAACAAGTTTTTTAAGTTTACAAAAGGATGAACAAATTAAATTTATCTTGACTATGTAAACATATTTTGTCGGATTGATACTTTTGGCTGATACAACATGTTTACCAAATGTTCCTAATTGATAGAAAGAAAATCCACAAACACCTAGACTCTATTGATAAATCAACAAGAAATGTCCTAACAGTGGAAGGTGTTTTTATTTCTCACAATGATTATTATTCTAACAAAAATGGCTTAACCGCTAGAAATTCTAACCTCATCTGGAAAATCCTTAGGGTGAGCAGCTGTAAACCGTATCCTCATCTCAGAATTCACAGACGACACCTTATCCAGCAGATCTGCGAATCTTAAACCTCCTTTTTTACTTTTGTAGACTGTCTTGAATCCTATAATAAAAATTGAAATACTTAGTCAACATATTAATTTTAAAAGAAATAAAAACACTTGTATCCTGCTCGAGTGACCAAAAATCAGAAATTCATAAAAACAACAATATATAAATAAAATAATATTAAATTATTTAATAATATTATATTTTTTAACAAGAGCAATATCTTTGTCCATATATAAACTACCAAACACCTTATAGATATTAACTTATTATATCGAGTACCTTCTGCAAGTCTCGTATCATATTTTTCCGTTTGCTCTGAAATATCCCTGTAGCTATTTACATTTTGTCCGAGTAACGTAACCTCTTTCACACCCTGATCTGCAAGCTGTCGGACCTCATCAACTATGGAGGACACCGGTCTTGAACGTTCTCTCCCTCGAGTAAATGGAACAATACAATATGTGCACATATTGTCACATCCACGCATTATGGAACTAAAAAAAATCAAATATATATGAAGAACTAGAAAATAAGAAAGTAAAAATATATTCATCCTTTGATATATATGATATAAACTTTCAAACACTATCTAGCAGATTTAATAGAATCAGGGGTCACTTAGAGGAAGTCCATATACATTTTTTTTTTTATTTAGAATGGGTTTGCTCTTGATCCCAATCAAGCCCGGGGGCCATGACAGAATCCACAATGGAACGAGCTAACCCAGAAGGTGCCTATTCACCCTGGCTTTGAAAACAGACGGGTTATAAGTACTCGGAAATACAGACGCAGGGAGGGAGTTCCACTCCTTTGCTGTGCGCGTTATGAAGGATGTTGAAAAGCGCTTGGTGCGACAGGTAGGAATATCAACCATGAAAGGGTGGTAGCCTGCAGTGCGTCTGGATGTCCGATGGATTGCTGTTCAGCACTCTTTCCATAACCTTACAGAGTATGGAAGTGATGGCGATCGGTCGGTTATTGCATGGGTCGGCGCGACTACCCCTTTTGGGTATTGGTTGCACATTGGCAAGCTTCCAGGATTTTGGGACGGTTTTTGTGTTGAGAGAGAGGCGATACAAGCGTCTTAGCACAGGAGACAACTCAGGCGCACAGTACCTCAGCACTCTTGCTGGTATGCCATCAGGACCACTGGCCTTATTCACGTCCAGACTAAGTAAGACTCTACGGACCTGCTTATTGTGAATTGTGATCTCCGACATCGAAGAATCACAGCGAGGTATGTTTGGTGGTTGTTGAGAGCCGGTGTCAAGACGGGAATTGCTCGCAAACAGAGAGGCAAATAAACTTGCTTTCTCAGCTGCAAAATGGGCCAGTGACCCGTCAGATTTCAGCAATGGCGGTAGCATAGGACGGCAGAAATTCGTTTCGACTGACTTCGAGAGAGACCAGAACTGTTTACTTCCATTCGGATAGGAAGACAGTTTCATCCCTATTCTGCTGATGTGGTCGAATCTCGCCTTTAGTAACACCCTTTTGCATGACTTGGCGGCCGAGTTATAGGCTCTCTTCTTCGCTCGAATTCTCCGTGCACGAACCCCGCGATCACGGATTTGCACCCAGGCTTGGTAAGCAGATTGTTTTCGGGCCTCAGCACGAGCACAGGCCGCATTATACCAAGGTCGGGACTTGTAACCGAGCGGTATGTCGGAGAATGGAATAAAATACTCCATTCCCTGCCGAATTACATCCGCGATCGCATCAGCGGTGTACGAAGGGTCGCTTGAAGAGAAGAAAGTTTGCCGCCAGGGGTAAGAAGCAAAGAAAATACGCATCTCGTCCCAATCTGCTGACTCGTAACGCCATACTCGCCTCATGCCCTTAGGGCTATCATCTGGAGGAGAGCAGATTGATACGGATTTCACCACACAGTGGTCGGACGATCCCAGTGGAGCTGAGACCGATACCGAATGTTTGTGTGGATCAGTTGTCAGCAGTAGGTCAAGACAATTGAGTGTGTGGCCAGCAATATCTGGAATTCGCGTCGCTTGATCCACCAGCTGGGTAAGATTTAGCGCCAGGGCAAATCGTCGCGCTTCTCTCCCAGCATGGTCAGTTTTCTGGCATGGGAACAGCCACTCTTTGTGGTGAGCGTTGAAGTCCCCCAGAAAAACAAGCTCCGCCGCTGGATATCGCTGAGCTGCCAAGTCTGCCGTCTCTGTAAGGTAATCTATGAGCCGAGTCGTCTCCCGGTCACCGCTGTGCGATCGGTAGACACAGATGTAGAGCATCTTCTCTACCCCTGTGTCCACCAGAAGCCAGATAACAGAAAACCCGGATTTTTCAAAGCATCGGAGACGCCTATAGCATATGTCATTGCGGACGAACACACAGACCCCTGCACACATCTTAAACTTATGCTCAAGTGTGTAAGCAGGGTAGTTGAGGTACGCCACGTCCGACGGGTTGCTATTAGAGTCTCCGTCAAGAAGAATAGGTGCGGCTTCTCGGTCTCCAGATGGTGATGGACCGGATGGAGATTTGAGTGCAGTCCTCTAATGTTCGCAAGGTGCACTTTAAATGGGAGGAAGTGCAGCCGCTGTTTAAGATTTTTCCTATTCTTTTTTTTCATAATGGTGAATGCTGGGGGGTAGGATTTTAGTCGAGACGCTACTTAGTCGACCAAAGGAAGTTTTCTTGGGCTAAGCTGACCAAAAAAGGGAACTCATCTGGAGACTGCGGGGACGGCCGAACCCCCCCGAAATGGCCACCGGGTCCTCCCGTCCAGTCGCCAACTGGCACGGTGGAGCATTTCGGGATTTTTCGCGAGTTGGCGGGGCAGCCTTTCACGCGTAGCTAGCGCGCTAGTTGGGCCCCCTACTAACTGCGGTCGGCCAGCGGCTTAAACAGTGCTTCGGATCCCGCTACCCTCCAGAATGAGTTACCAGGTACAGCATAGCCAAGATACCAAGACCGGTCCTAAGCTGCGCAACTGACTTATTACCAACCACCATTGGCACTGGTATTCCCGCCCTCCGACGGAACGCAGCAAAGCTGCTTGGCGGCGGACTTCGGCAGGATGGTGGTCGCGAGCCAGGCGGCCCCTTGCGGAGCCTACCCCCGCCGTTGGAATCATCAGCCGTCACCAAGGGCCGAGTTGGTCCATGATGCCGTTGCCCGGGGTGGACCGCTAGGAGGTAGATCCCAACCACCCCAAACAATACATGTATAAAACTAAAATTTTTAGCTTCTACAAAAGTAACTAGGTTTGTAGGAGTAAAATTTAATATATGATAGTGAAGAAGTATCCTGGATGTACGGTCGGTAAACATCAAGCTATATAAAATAAAATAATCTCTATTACAATGGTGTAAGTCCAAATATCAAAGTACTTTGATTAACTTTCTTCCCTCTTTTTGATCAGACTTTGTTTAAAATAAATTTATATAATAATGAATTTCATGATAAAAGGACTGACAAAGAAATGTAATTGGGGTATTTGAGAGGTTGTCTGAAAATATCTCCAATAGTTAATTATAGCATAAAACATTTGGCATCTCTATTTTCTATAATAATAACCATCAAAGTTTAAATTAACAAAAAATCCACCAAAACGCAAAAGGCATTTCATACATATAGGTATGTTACTTGCTCCATCATTCTGCCAATTCTGTGCATTTTCAATGACGTGTGTGGATGTGAATGATGATGATTCTAAATAAAAAAGTTTTACTTTATAATTAAAAATTATTGCAAATTATAATAACTGAGCCACAGCAACATGTGGTGGGGTCAGCTAGTAATCATATAATGTTTTTAATTATATGGACTAAATTGGTTTAAAGAATGTATAATATTAAGGTAACAACAGTTTGATCTATATTTTCATCATAGTCAAATACCCTATTGCATAACTCCTCACAAGAACTTACATAAATGCAGATACACTATCCTGGTTGAGTCTCACTGGCACAACATCAGCATATGTCTCATCTAATGATAGCAACACGTTGACAGCGGTCTGCCCATTGTCGGTGAGTGCTAGGAGCCTGGGCAAATCTCTATAGCTATCGGGACCAGCCACTGTAAGTCAAATATGCACAAGATAATATTATTTATGATAATTAGAATTTCTACAATGTGTATAGTGCAAGTTATAAAATAAGATTTTTTTTTTGAGAATCTTTGGAGTAAATGATAGAATGCTTAAGATGATTGTGTATAAACAAAAGTTAATTTCTAATAGGACTTAGCTAATAATTCATGTTATCTAACAGTTTTAATAGTCATTTATTAATATCAACTACGGGAGTAGTCCCATGGTTTACATGTTGATTTATGTTTGAAAACATTCAATATTTCAAAAGTATGCTTTTGAACTGGAGATGGTTGTGGTAACTGCATTGTTTTCAATTTGCTATAATATAAAACCTCACTCAGCTTAGGATCGGAACAATGTATGTGTTGGTAATTTAGTTAGTTATAAGGCTTGAATTAATTTATTGCCTAGATTTTGTCCCCAAGAAAAAAGTTCTTTAATTTATAGTAACCCTTAAGTGTCCTGTCTAGTTACTATTTGCGAAAATCAGTCCGGTCTTTCTCATGTGAGGTGCCTACCATCTAACAATTATTTTGAAGTATATAGATTTCAATAAAGGTTAGGGTGTCAAGTCTAGAAATGGGTAGACTCACCGAGGAATTGTAAGGGGAAGGTGCGGGAGGGTTACTTTCCACGATTGTCTGGGGGATATGTGTAGTTAACAAGTAAATTAATTTCACTTTACCTAACCTCCAAAAGTAAGTTTACATTGTCTCTGTGACTTAACAGAAATATGACATTGAAGCTTTGCTGACCATTGCAATAGCAAATTGCATGTGCATTAGTTTTGCAATCAGAAAAAAGGAGGAATATAGACATAGCTCACGGTTTATTTTTCTGTACCTAATGGACTATGCAACTTAATATTGTTCTATTTTACACTTTTTAGTAACCCCAATATTAGTTAAAAATATGAAACAACATCAAATTACTAAACTCTAAGTGACATAAAATAAACATATTATTACTTGGTTTACTTAAAAAAATACCAATAAACTCAATGTCAACAAAAAGAAATATAAGCGGGGACATACATATGTATGATGAGCTAATGCATTGGTTTCCAAATGTCCATAGTACAAGCTCTGTATAGTTAAGAATAAAATAACCTTGACAAAAATTTAGTGTCACAAATATACAAACTATGCTACTTGACTTTATTTTAATCCTATAAATACAGCATACCTACATCTACTGCTTTTTCCTTCTCGATCAACCTCTCCTTTAGTCTCTCAGCCATACAGCCGAGTATACCAATTTTTACTGGTTTCTGTTTATCCTTCGAAGCTTCTCGTCGTCTTTTAAAACCTCTCAAGTGGTCTAAGCGATGCCAAATCTTCTTCTCCGCGCCTTCTCTTATAGCACACGTCATCACAAGAAAGATGTCGGCTTCCTCTTCCACTTCCGTCTTCTCGAAACCCTCGTTCTTTAATATCGACCATACTATTTCTGTGTCGTTCAAGTTCATCTGACATCCATAAATATCGAAATAAACTTTTCGTTTGGTTATGTCTTGAATATTTTCTTGCAAGTATGGTATATACGGACGCTCTAGTAAAACAGGCTCATTCGTATCAGCAATGAATTCTTTCAATCCTGGACCCTGTTTTATTTTATTTTTGACGGCAACTAATCGTACGGAATCAGTATAAGTTCGACAACATTTTGATGCAAAAACACAACTTTTTCTAGATAAATATGCTGCATTCCTTGAGAAAAACATTGTTATCTTTACAAGTATCTACAAGGGCTACAGTACAACACGATATTTTATTCTAATAAAATAAATTGTGCTTTATTACTTAAAAAGCACTCTCTTCCTCATTACGTACCTTACATATTTAAAGTTTGACAGCTGTCTGTATACAAAGTGCTCTGTGGCTGAGACAGAGAGATCTCTGCTCGGGTTGGACCGGACACTTCTCGAGATCTTGGACAGATGGTACTACAAAATCTGGCATTTCTTTAGTTTCACAATAAACACCATTTGCTTGTTTTTCCCAATTTTAAGACCAACTATTCAAAGTTATCATTTCTTAGCTTTTGTCACTATGATTGCAATTTTCAATTTCGATTATCTTCAAACATCTTAAAATATCCACTTAGAGTTTGTTATTTAAATAAAGTTCAGATTCCCTTTAAACGCAATTTATAAAATGTAATACTGTATTTTTTTATTTAATTTTTTGCATTCACAATGCAATATTTCTATAAGATATAAAATACGTGTGTAAAAAACAACCACGCCTCCGAGGTTCCATCCCATCTGAGGGCTCGGAGGCGTGGTTGTTTTTTACACACGTATTTTATATCTTATGTAATACTGTAGTTGTCCCTATTACTCTTTTCTCCTCGCCTTCGGTTTAGGAGTCTCAAAGAGCCTTCTCATCAGCATCGTTTTGAAGTCTCAAAATCGGATCCAAGTTTGAACTCCTGCTGCAGCAACTTACATCTTGAAGGTGTTCCACTTCCTGGACCAAGCACTATACTTTCTTTTTTTAATGTATGATAAAATCAGGACTATTTCCGGTCTAGGTCTTAGTGGTACCAATCTGGCTCGAAGGCCTATGAACTACCCCTATGTTAAGTATAAATCATTGGCGCACATAAGGAAAAATAAAACAGTACAAAACAGGTTTATGGATAACAAAATAATGTGACATACATGAACATCTATATTGTCAGCACTGACATAACGATGATTACAATTACCGCGAGGCAAAACCTTTAGTTATTGTTCTGAGGGCAAAACAGTGCAACACCATCAATTATGGTCTTCTAAAATAATTTATTCTCTCTTTGTTTGTACAGCAAATGAAACAAAACAACGGAAGGTGTCATAACACGCTCTGGCAAAAAGTCTGGTCATTAAAACCCCCATACCTTTATCGAAACGTAAAGATATGGTTTATTTCATTATTTATTCACTGAGTTTATTCATCATTAATTATTTACAAATCACTCACCATCATCTGACTACATAAGAAAAGAAATTACTGAATAAAAGGCAGTTTAGATTTGGGGCCTTGTCTTCTCCAATGGGAGAACCTACGTATAAAAAAAGTGGTGACACAGAACATATATATGAGTGGTGATTAAAAATCAAACCTATAATAGATTATACTAATCTGTGTGCGAAATCAAATATGGCGGACTTTTGGTTTGGTGTGCTATAATAAATGACACAGATTTTTCACTTTCTTGCAGAATTCCTTTACATTAGTAATTAGTTTTCTGTCACCACAATGAGCAACCGTTACAGCAATTATAAAGATGATAAAGGTATTCGAATAATACGAATTGTGTGATTGCCATACCATTTCTCTCGTGTCAATAAATTTGCTGTATTTGTTTACTCAAATACGTATTTTTATTTATCTTTGCCAGTGTTTTCGCATTGGCAGGGTCGTCTCGAGCCGCGCGTGATGATTCTAGGACGCAGAAGGTGCAGCGGAGACAATCGCGATCTCGATCGAGGTCGCCTCGGAGAAAGTCACCCCCTAGGACTAAGAGATATTCACCTTACAGAGCTGGTAGATCGTCGAGTACTTTAGACAAAGACGTGAAATACGATGGTAATTCTTTTGTAAAATACTGTTAAGAACAAATTGGTACAAAAAGTATTAACTGATAAGCTTGATGTAGTAAAACATTTTAGAACTAAGTAGGCATTGCCAAAATCTAATTTTTACTTTGAAAACTAACAATAATGCGTAATACAGCACAGCCCTCTGTCATAACAATATGTTATCTCACTCATAAAATACATATGTCGGTGGTTGAACGTTAAATGATTTGTAGGCATAGGTAATCCCATTCACGAAAGTCACGTTACAGTACAGTTCATAGTGCTGTCCTTCATGTAAGCAAAGAGATTCCTTGCTGCACAAAGTAGCTATAAATACTTGCTAAGATGATTAACCAATTTTTTTGACCTGTTAAGACAAGGTAACATCAAATGGTCTGAAAGAGACTATTTAAGAAGCTATAAATTCATAGTAAATAAGGAACATTTCTTCTTAGAATATTATGCTAAGCTTTTAAAATCATCAAAATTCTTATAGAAATTATTCTGAGCAAAAAGCATGCTTATACATAAGTGTTATTAAATATAAATGAAATGCTTTACAAACCTTTAAATATTTGGGTATAATAGGCATTTAACATTTAACTGCCAGATCTTTAGATGATTCAATGAGATCTCAAGCAAAAATACAGAATACTAGACTATATAAATGGTAATATATTCTGATTTAGTTTGCTAGAAAGACATGTATTTGCATTCTACCTAAAGACAACTCTTTCAACATATTTGTCTGTAGTAAAAAAAATTTTTGCTAGATATGAAAATATCACCACAAATACAAAGACTAATCTTCATCTGTTTTACAACAGCAATTTTGACATAACATATACAACTGGACATTAAGAGAGTTTGCAAATATACTTACAGCATCTAATTGCTAAATAACATGGAAACATCACAAATAACCAACTTATGAATATGTATAAGAAAGATTTTATCAATTTTTTTTAAACCCCGTTTTAATAAACCACATTAACAATAAATGTCATACTTGAACACACTATATATTCTGACTGCCTCTTATGTAACACTATGTTTAATAATCATTTTTTCAATATTAAATGTATTAATAAATACTGGATGGAATATTACAGGGAAAAAAAGCAGATTGTCACCAAATGAATGGGAAGACTCTGATGAGGAAGTTCCGGCACCACCGCCTCCTCCTCGCATTACTAAAATATCTATTGGCTTCACTAAACCTAAGGAACCCATCAAGATGTCACTAAGTGGTGCCGCAAAGCCTGCCTCTAGTGCACCAAAACCTACTGTGGCATCAGTGTTTAATGATGATGATGACGATGAGCCAGAAGAAATGCCCGCTGAAGCAAGAATGAGAATGAGAAATATCGGAAGGTTGTAACTTTTTCAGTTTTATCTGCGACAACTAAAATGCTTTCTAGTGAACTAGTAATTTTTTTTTATTGCTCTTATTGCTTGATTTCACTTGTACAGTCTGAATAATTGTAAAAGTAACTTCATTAATGGTGAACAATATAATTTCATATTTCAGGGAAACTCCGACATCAGCTGGACCAAACTCCTTTGGTAAAACTAAGCAAGGCTTCTGTGACGCAAAGAAAGTTTTTGAAAAGAACCTCAAACAGGCTCTGGAAACGAGCCAAACTGAACGACCTATGGGCAAATTTCCACAGACCATATACAAAATCAAGGGTCCTTGATAACACGTACATTTGAATAACTAGTAGTTATTGCCACATTGATAATTGGGACATTGCTTGTTTTAAGCATCTATTTACATTTATTCACAATCCATTTTAGCTTTCCTAGAGTTAAAAATACATTTATATATAAGATATTTCTTTATAAATTCTTCTTTAGTATTAATATACTCGTAATATAGCAATTTAAAATCATATTAATATTAAAAAAGTTTTTTACCTTATTTGTTGATTGGGTTTGTATAGCATTGACTCTGGTGGTAGTCACGGTCGTCATTCTGATGACTCCTAGTATCAGTGATACCATGTCAGTATTTGACCTGGTATCGGTAATACATCTGCTATCAACACTACACCTGGTATCATTTGTACTCGAAGTGATATACCACGAGTTTAAAATATGGTTGTTTGTTACCTTTAAAACAAGTGACGATGAATTTCTAAAGCTTAATACCCATTATCATAGTTTACCCTAATGTAAGTCCATTTAAGGTAGAGTCCCAATTATCAAAAATGTACCTTATGTTTGTAGTTTATTTGACTTGTAATGGTAATGTAGTTTTGGTTGAGAACCACACGTTACTTAGTGTATGATTGATTGATGATATTAAATATTTTAATCTGGATAAATTCAGTACTTGTCATAAAAAATATATTATTTCCCACATTGTGTTTTTTAATTTCCTCTTGTAAATGTTTCTTGCACCAGTTCCCAGTATAATTCTGTGACACCCATCTAAGAATTAATAATGGGGAATATAATTCCTTGATAAAAATATTTTATTTAACGATAGCGTATAGGCTAATGTTGCCGATCGATAGTGGACTATCGATAATTAATCGATAGGGGATAGATAGTAGGACTATCGATGCATAGTGCATCTTTGTTCTTGGTAACAATACTATCGACATTTTCGATTCTTTTTAACTGTCGATAATGTGTCAATTTACAATAGTATCGTTTGAAATTTTAAGGCATAGCAGTCAACAATAAATCAACATTAGAACAAATTACATATTTCAAATGATAAGTACGTTAAAATTTACGTGAGTAGCACAGGTCGGTAATAGTGAAAAAGGATTTGAATTTTATTAAATTGCTGTAAAAACATACCCAATACTATTGCAAAATTGAAGACTAAATAATCTAAAACAATCGATAGTCTCGATATTATCAATAGTATTGTACCAAGAATATAGAGTGTATCGATACTATCAATTTTTTCTTATTACTATCGATACTGTCAATGAAATTTCTGACAATAAGTAGGGTTCGAATCCCGACTGAGGATCACTGGTGAGCCATCGATTTTTTCTATTTAAGATAGCATTCCAAAAAAGCAAAAAATATATAAAAAATAATGTTATAGTGCTTACTAAGAAAAGACCAGCAGGTATCGCTGGATAGACCATATTGAGAAAGACGTCAGTCACCTAAGATAGGCTGGACTGGCGACAGGTTGCTGGTAGCAGAATGGCTAAATCTGGTATCCACTTAAGGTGGCTATGCAAGCGCAGTGAGCTTACTTTGGGCTGGGGTGTGATTGTAAGATACATTTATATTTTCTATGAATTTTTCTTGCACATTTGTCATTGTGTGACAACTGTGCTACAAAACAAGTCCTGAACCAGTCATCCCTCCGATTCTGCATCAAATACCCCATGTATACTACATAGCTACTATAAATTTAACAAACCCTTTTTGCCTATAGAGCGATTTCCCCGTCTGCCCCTTTTTATGAACAATTTTGAATCATTAACCTTCACTCCAAAAGTCATCCTCAACATCGGGATTAACAAAAGTACCCAATACGCTTCTAAGAACCTCCAAAAAATTTTAGCGTCGAATTTTGAAAACTGGCTCGCGATCTACACTGATGCCTCTAAATTACAGGATGGGGGCCCGGTAGGATCAGCCGCATGGATACCTGCTTATAGACTGGTGTTGAATTTCAAACTACCCCCTTTATCCTCTGTATTTACAGGGGAAGCAGTTGCACTCCTTGAGGCAATTTTATTTGCTGAATCCCATAATCTAAACAACACTATTATCTTCACAGATTCTTAGAGCTCCCTACAGGCCATTCTATATAATCCATTTAGGTCAAAAAATAGGTTCCCAATCATCCTTAAAATAAGACAAGCGTTGTACCGCTGCAAGCTCAAATCATTAAGTACCGTTCTGGTTTGGATCCCCGGGCATTGTGGCATTTCGGGAAATGAAACTGCAGACTCATGCGCCAAACAGGCAATCACTAACGGGTCCTTAGTTTACGAAAAGGTGTACCATCATGACCTCCTTACACTAGCCCATGCTCATTTGATGAGGTCGTGGCAGACTGACTGGCAAAATACTAGAAACCGCGCAGGTAGATATTATTATGAAGTCCAAAGATCTATTCCAAATAAATGATTTGATTTGAAATACGCCCTGGTTTTTCAAACAGAAAGTAATTAGTAAGAAAGCTGTGTCAACCATCTGCCGTCTGAGACTAGGTCATGCCTGCACCCCTGTTCATCTTGCAAAAATCGGCGTAAGGGATACCTCTCTATGTGAGTGCGGCATGGAAGAAGGAACTACAGACCACATCTTTTTAAATTGTTTAAAGTTAGCCGTGTCCCTCTATGATGTCCTTCCTCATGACACCCCTCGTCCTACTAATATAAAATGCGTCCTTAGTACGTTAAACCCTCCTCTTATCGAAATTTTGTCTAAATTCCTGGCAATTAACAATATTAAACTATGAACTAGCCTGATAACCCCGCCTCATTTAACTGTCGAATTTTGGGATTTTACTAAATTTCTTATGTGATGCTTTGTGATGTCCAGTGCTGTTATATATTTGTTTTAGGTAAACCTGTGCTAAGAGCTTACATAAAATCTTTATTATAATTTAATGCAGAACATTCCCTTACGTGTAAAGGCTACTCACGTGACATTGGCGGAATTGTGAAGTCACAAAACAAGCCACTTACCAAAAGAAGAAGAACCAGTCATCATCATATTGTATTGAAACTTCATTTATAATACGTATTTACAAAAAAAAATAGTTACCTACTTTGGCATAGTAACAGCTACTAATTTGGTTTTACCTCATGGGTATTCAATAAAACAATTACTAGGTTTTTACTTTTTTTAATTAAAGTTTACTTCCTCTGTACATTTTGAGGGCGGTTCATGTCCCTTGGGAAACTGCTCTTGGGTGGCGTACGGATACGTCTGTCCTTCTTCGACCTATTACGAACCACTTTGCTGTGGATAGCGCACGACACGCAGTAGTGGAGCTTAGCGTACAATTTGGGTAGCTGGAATGCTGTGGAAGAAATATAATTAATAAATAAGTATTAGCCAACACATACATTGTTCTGGAACAAAGTTACTAAAGCACTTGTGTTATGGTTATCAGAAACAAGATGAAACTATATATAATAAGTATCATCCAATTTAATTCTCAATTTTTGTAATAGGTAAGGGTGTAGATAAACATGTTGCAGTATGAAAATACTAGTGATTTTGGAAGTACTTTAGAATGTGTTACACAATATAAGAAAAGAGTGGTAAAGAGCAGACATACTTTTTGGGAAAAAAAAAATTAGGTTAATTTGCCTCTCCCCAAAGTAAGAAAAATCTACATAAAATTGTGGAGAATATGGGGAATAATGAGGATGGAAGAATAATGTTGGCTCTATTGGCATACACTCATTTGCCTTTCTAAATTTTAAAATAAAAGCAATGGTTAAACATTACTTGCATTAACTCTGCACTTACATTGTGGTAACTTTATCTAAAAAAAGAATATCAACAAAAATTCAGTCTTGCATGTTCTAAAGCTGAGCGATGATTATAACCTCGTAAGTCCTGTGTTTTTTAACAACAGTAGTCATATCTGTCGGCTGTACTATACCAAGTACTAATCAAGAATAGTGCTTGAGACAAAGAAATGTTGGTTTTAGGCGATTTTGGCAGTGAATTACTGTTTTTCTGTTGTCTGTATTTTTTACGGTATGTTTATGATGTATATAGCACCTCCTTAAGAAGGAAAACATTCAAAATATTTTGTACTTGGGTGAGAACGTTAGGTACTTACTCTATCTATGTAGTTAAAATGTCAGGTCTGAACTGTAAACATTAATTTGTACTTGTATAAGTACGCAGGGACTTACGAGGTTAAGAATAATGTAGTACATTCAACTGCAAATACATAAGCACCCTTCATCATTGTCATACTAAGCTGAGGAAAGTGGTTATAATCATTAAATGGGGCCAGTTCACATTGGTGGGACACCTTACTAATATACATCCCTTTCAATGGTTTGGACATTAAAAGGTTGTGGGTTAAGTTCCTGCCTGAGAATTTACTTGCAAGCCATGTAGATTTCTTTCTAGTTTTTTACTATTAAAATAATTTATCATAAAAGATAACATTGAAAAAAACCGGCCAAATGCGAGTCAGATTCGTGCACCGAGGGTTTCATAAAAAAATTTTATTGTATGATGTAACTAAAAATTTACAGTTTTCGCAATTTTTTTTTTATCTGTGCTATAAGACGTTGCTTCGTACCATATTTTAAGATTCCGGTTCACAGGAAGTACCCTGTAAGTTTTGATTCCCTTGAGAGTGTCGAAAATGTTGTATCTTTTGAATGCAATGGCTTAGAAGTTTAATTTTTTCAAAGCTCTAAGCGACAATAGATCTGAGTATTTGATATAAATTCCTGCTTGATACCTCCACTTGATCCTAAAAAAAAGGTCCTGACAGACAGACAGACAACAAAGTGTTCCTATAAGGGTTCCGTTTTTTTGAGGTGAACCCTAAAAATGCATTAAATATTTATAAATAATAAACACTGTTTAAATATTATTGCATATTCATATAGGAACATGATTTTCAGTCAATATTTTTGATCATTGAATATTTCTAACTAACCTATATAAACCTCTCGACCATCAGCTAATATGTTTCATTAAGATTACACTGCACTAAACAGCTTATACATTTTTACAATTCTGAATGTACAATTATTTCCACGTAAAAATGGAAAGATCAGTTAGAGGTATTGACTTTTTTTAATAAAATTTTATCCTACTTTGTATTTTCCAAGAAATACAGTCATGGTTAATCTACCACTTCCAATGATGTATAACTTTTTGAGCGAATCCAAATACTTTATGCAACTTAATTTGAAATTATCAAGTTTACTCACAGGCATATACAGAGGCTTCGTTGATATCTCTGACGGCGGCCGCCTCGACAATATTCCTAATGACAAATTTCTTGATAGCTTTGTCCTTCGGCACACAGCGAGCGCAATTTGTGCATCTGACGGCCTTTACGTGGCCACGGCCGTGCTTAGCGCGTCCTCCATTACGGCGTTTGCGAGTCTGAAAACACAATTTGTTCTTCTTACCAGAAGCCACATGCTCAACGTTATAAACTAAATGTCACCTGTGTTCCATTTTCTAAGTTGCATGTAAAAACTATCGATGTAACGCTTTTAAATTATACAATTAAGAAGCACGCCGCAGAAAGTATACAGAATACTAATTTTAATTGATAAAAGTTTACGCACCATGTTTCTAACCTCTGAATCGGTATACGAAGAAAGACGGAAAAGAATGCTGCTAAAACCATAGACAATTATTCACAGACATGGTAAAAGAGCTTTGAAACTTCCGGCAATTTTTTTTTTATTTATGGCATCGCAAAATTAACTTATATTTAAATCAATATACAAGACATTAGAAAGTAATATTACTTCTAAACCCCTGTGTCATTATAATAGTTAAATACATCCTTACTATATGAAAAGTCTATTTATTAGCTTCAAGAATGTCTCTTTGTACATTTTTTAAACATTTTTTCTTTACCTTTATACGTCCTTTATGTTTTTATATGTTTAACAATTATTTTTGGACTTTAACAATAATATATGAGGGATGCTTGACTTATTGCATGTTTGAATATTCTTTAATGATAGATAGATGATAAGTAATTAACAACCATAGACGATGCGTCAAGCTCCACGTTCGAGATTCGAGTAACATCTAGATCTATTTAATCTGTTCTTTCATTCATCAGGATAAAAAAATATTCACTCTCTGTCACGGCGATTTTCTTTCTGTGTCTTACATTATTTTTGTTGCTAAAATAGTAGATTATTTGAAATATTTCAATAGATTTGCTTTGTAATTTCGATTAATATTAATATATAATGATTATAATTACTTTCTGATCGCGTTTGTTTTATTTACATGATTTTGTGATCGTCCTCGGTGCTTGTCCGTAATAATCAGTTTTGGTATTCTGATATTGTGAACTGCAATGAGGTGCAAATAGTGTTTTTTCTAATTTGTATTGCGCGTGTGAAATGTCACAACATGGATGCCCTGAGAGACTGTCGAATAGATCGAAGGGATTCCAAGAAGATGGTCAAAGTCAGCCCACGATGGAAGTGTTGGTGGAGACCCTTACAGGGACAGCGTTTGAAATGACAGTGTCGCCTTCCGATACTATATTCGCTATCAAGTCCAAGATATTCAGGGTTGAAGGTGAGCTTTCAAGTTTAATTAATATTACACAACTATTTTGACAGTGCACTACTTTGTAATGCGTCATCTGCATGTAACAAGGTGTCGTGGCCTTTTTACGCACATTTTATCTAACAAAATTATAGACAAGAATGTAAAAACAATAAAAAAATCTACTTTACATATTGGTCTAATTATCTTCTAAGATGTTCTTCACTAGAACAAGATAAATTACCTATTCCAATCATATTGAGTCAAGTAGCTTCTGAGAAACAAAATAACCTACTCTCTTATGTAAACAGAGGTCTTCTTGTGACTATATCAACAACATATTCATGAATTTATTTCTTGAACACACTTATCAAAGGGCATTCATTATTTTAATAGATTATGAATTGTATTTTCACATTACATATATAGTATATATATATAGTTTTGTAAACATATCACTTGTAACTTCTTTTGTTTATGTTGTTTAGGTCAACTGAAGAATTTAGACAATTTATTAGTACTAATACTTTCTTTTTTTTAACAAGTTTATTTTTATGAGAACTAGTTTGTAACTTAATCCAGATTGACCTAATGTGTTATTAACATTGTTTTTTTTATCTTTGACAACATTCATTGATATTCAAATTGCTAATTATAAAGAAGTTATAATTAAACGAAATAAAAATAAGTTTTTGTTTTTATATTGTGTTGATCTACATTTTGTAGTTTTTATTGGCTACCAGGTTAATTGTCCCAAAACAAATTTGATATTGAGCCAAATTGTTATGCTTACAAAATTCATAGTGAATTGTATAATTAAAAACACTTAAGAGTTAAACAATAGGGGCTGTTATATTATTTTTTATTAATGGCAAAATACAAATTATATTAAAATTTGTTGTAAACAACAACAATATTTTTTATAATTAATTATAAAATGGCTGTTTCATCTTAATTGATTGACCAAACATTTGTAAAAATGTTTCTTTCGAATACGAGAGAATGTTCCTCTCATTGATGAAACAATGCTGGCCTACAGCGAAAAATCAGGAAGGTACTAGAAAATTTCGACGAGTGTTCACAAGGCTCGGTAGCTCAATTGGGAGAGCATTGGACTGGATTTCCAAAGGTTTCAGGTTCCATTCCCGCCTGAGAATTCACTTGTGACCCGAGTCGATATTTTCTAGTGTTTTTCTATTATAATAATTTTACAACAAATATCACAAAGTACACCACATTGTACCTCAGCCTTGATACAACTAATAACACCACAAACAATGATTGCAAACTTGTACTAGGGATGTACCACCCCAGCAATGTACTCCAATAAGTGTTTTGGTTCCAATTTTCTAATCTGTACCCCTAAAGAGTGGATCTCTGCCTGAGTCTGTGTTTCCTGATCAATGTAATTTAGGGGTCTTCAGTGAATAGGTATCTTCTAGGCAGGCACGTCACTTCCTTGATTGCATTGTGGTTGACAATCAGGCGAGGCGCGCATTCCTATTCACAGTAAAAAAAAGGAACTTCCATCCATTCCACTGAAGGGTACCATGGGTCTATGTGGACAATCATCATTTGGTAAACTTGGCAGGCCTACTAAAGATCTTTCTAAACGGGATAGATTAGACAAAGCAATATATAGCTTTCATAAACAAGATGAAATGCCATTATGACACCATTAACTTTAGCAATAATAAAAACAATCAAGTTAGGCGGAATCTCCCAGGAGCTTGATTGCTACTTTGTATCCACTGACCATGATAAGGCTTGAAGGCCAGCTTGCCTCGGTCCAAGGTGGTGAATACCACAAAAAGCCCCATTGGACCTTTGGCAATGTTAGAGGTACATCCCAGGGGTTTTAGTGTGGTATCCCTTGGCTCTGTTCTGAATGCTATGACAGAGGGAAGTCTGCACATAATACCATCAACCTCTCCACAGCGGGTTGTAGCGTTAAAACTTTTCCTGGGAAAAAAATATAAGCAGCTTAATTGCTATCTAGATGTTTCTGCTCAATTATGAAGTGTTATTATCACCAACTTATTAGACACAATAAATTTACCAGGAGTTATTAAAACCGTTTTATAATGTTGTTTATAACCTGGTAATTGGAAATGTTAGTTTATAAATGTTTACCAATTAATACATTACCAGAATTATCTCTTGTTTTTTTTTTGTAATTTTTCATATCACTACATTGAGCTAGACTTTTTTTGTCATTGGCTTTTTTTTAATAACATGATTCAGCAGTACAGTGCAAATAGCATTTAGAGCAGGGTCGTCCCTCAGTCGACATTCATTTTTATGTTTTCGAAATTATAAATGCTGAACTAAATCGTCAAACTTTCTCAACTGATATTGAACACTATGTGATGGTCTTTAAAATGAATATCCAAATAAGAAATTGGCAATTTTGTATATGTTGAATGCACAGTCAACATGCTTGTGTATTAATAAAATATCCACAATATTCCAAACTGATGTAATGAATTAAAAGAGCACTAAATCTATTACAAAAAATATGTTTATATTTGTAGTATGTCCTGTGGTTTATTTAAGTTTGGTAACCCTTGTATGAAGTGTTGTACTCACCTAGCAACATTAAAATGTGAGTGTTTTCACTTGGCTTTACTCCAAGCACATGATTCACATATCAGCTGTCTCAATAGTGTCCAAAGCTTGTCAGTTTTAAATCATCACTAAGAATTGATACTTAACCATACAGAAACAGCTAAAACAATGGTAACCTATGAACCAGTTTTGTTTCTTTTGAAATATTGGGAGTTATAACTTATTTACTTATTAATATCTTGTAAGTTCATACTTAAAGAATGCAAGTAATGTTACGATCATAAATGTGGTTATCAAATTAGTAGATTTACAGTATGATGTCAGCTAACTAATTTATGACTTGAGCATACGTAGTTGAACATTGATAATGTGTGATTAATATTTTTATAACAACAAGTTTCCTGCTTTTTAACACTAATAATAATTTTATGAATTTCGTTTCATCATATTGTCTTCTTCTTTCTTTTACAATGGCTCAGTTGCACTCTTCCTACAATTCTGCCAATTTCACGTGGTTTGCCATTACACGGTAAGCGTTCCTGGTGATAACCAAAGAATTTGGAAAGCACTATCCCTTTTTATGCCACAGAACAGATTCTGTAACAAAATGATACATATTTGGACAAAAACTAACACACAAAGTATACACAACACTGTGGACAATGCGGGCAGTTAAGGTAGGGAATATACAAACATATACACCTATACATATGAAACCACATATACAAAAAAAAATACATAATATTTTATTTTCAAAAAAACAAGTAACAAGAATGCTATGAATTGGAATCCCCTTTTAAGCTCATAGGCCTGTGTCAGGAGACTCTAATCTTTCATAAAAGCGAGCATTTTACACTTATTTGGGTTGATAAGTATTAGAAACATTCTTTATAATTAAATATTTTAAAACATATTTTAAAGAACTACTAAATATGTGTGGTATAATTTATGTCTGTGTTTGGGTGTGTGCGCGTGTCTGCTTGCATGCGTTTGTGCGCCTAGTTGTGTGTGTGAGTTTGTGTGTGTGAGTTTGTGTGTGTGTGTTTGTGTGTGTGTGTGTGTGAGTGAGTGTGTTACAATTTTATTTTATTATTGGTTATGATTTTTTTAATAGTTTTTAGAAGTGGGGTGTTAACTAAGCGTAGGATGCATTTCACATTTAGGGGTCGGGTTTTAGAATGGGGCAGGACATCATAAAGAGAGTAGAGGGGCTTGGGGCAAAAACATGTGTTCGGCGGATCGTTCATCTAGGCCGCACTCGCATAAACATGAGTTTAGTCAAGTAATAAATAACAAGCAAACCTTTTATTTAGACTTATTGACATAAGATTATTACAGTTAATCACATTTGACTTTTTTGTAGTCTGTATGCCCATTGATAGAGGCCTCCTCCATTGACCTCCAGGACCTGCTACAGTCCTTATTCCATCAACCCATCTTTTGTGCGGTCTCCCACGATCCTTTTTGGTGCTTCTTAGATACCAATACATAATATTTTTTAGGCAAATAGTTTTTGTAAAATTTTAGAATTTAACCAGGTAGGTATAAATTAAAACTTTATTTTTCTGCATTATTTCTTTGTTTTACAATTACACTGTACTTATTTATGTACACATATATATGTGAGAATTTTCAATAGCTTTATTACATTACAAAATACAAGAGTAGCAAAAAGTTAAAGCTAGAATATTTAAATGACCTTTGGTTGGAGGTTGTGTTTTAAAAAAATGCTGCGGTGTTGTCGAAATATATTGATATCCTATAGGGTAAAAATACAAAAATTGGGAACAAACCATTGTGCGTCGGTGACCTAGCCAAGATTTCGGTAGAGGGCGTGGAAGGTAATATTTAAATAACATACAAGTCGCGCTCACACAATTGGAAAGTGAACTTACATTAAAATACACTAAATTTAAATCTTACTAATATGATACGTATCTCAAGTTATATTTTGTCGATGCCACTGCACCCGATCCATGCTCGCTTATCGATCACTTTTGCTATCAACGAAATAATGATATCATAACACTACTTTTTTGAGGATTATTTATGGTGACGACGTATTAATGTACAAAAATAAAAATGTCGTATGTAAATGTCGTTACTTCTGTTAAAACTGACGAGTTTCTTGCGCTCATTCTTCTTGTCAGTTAAAAGACTTCCTGAATGGGTGATAGTTAAAAATGTTGGACAATTCAAAACTACTTATTTTAGGTGCATTTAAATAAAGTTATTTTAATTTTTTATTTTCACAGATCGTGTTTAAAAAAAAAAAAAATAGGGATTTATTAATGTCTTTTTTGCCACGTGCACTACTTATTAGTAAATCGCATTACAGCTATATTTTATATATGTCTGCATTATTAATTTAGAGATCAATTAAACAAATGGTTGCTTAAATACATACGCTTACCTACTTAGAATATTCAGCCACATTGGTGACTTCGATTACGAAGATGACTACGCCCAAGATAACTAAACTCATACCTTCTCCATCCGCAAGCGAGGGTTTAAAATATTTCGGCACATCATAAGACTCAATTTTGAGCAATGGATGGGTGCGGTGGCAATCCCGCGTTTTTATTCGATACAGACACGCGCCTAACTCGCTAACTTTATCGATACCAGCGCAAACAAACTGCTCCGTGAAAATAAAACGCGTCGAACGCCGAGTTTAAAAAACGTAGTGTGTATAGACCCTTAATTTTATGAAACTGCATATTAATCTTTCAGGGATCCCAGTGTCGCAGCAACACCTGTTGTATAATTTGAAGGAGTTAGAGGATTCTTCCTCGCTCCGTGAGCATGCGATATCGGATGGCGCTCGGCTACGGCTGGTGCTGGGCATGTGTGGTGGGCCGATCACTACACGGCGCCTGCCACCGCCGCCCAGCGAACCCTGGAGGGACATCGAGCGGCTGCTGGATTCAAATAGGTAACTAATTTCTCGTGATAGACTATTGTACATTTAGCATTATCTTTAAGTTTATCATTAAGTTTACATGAAATAAAGTCATACCATGAGTTAGTTGATTTTTATGATCACAGATGGCGCTGTGGCGTTTTGAATCGCGCTAAGCTTTCGTTTTGTCGCCTGTGTATGCCTACAGGCAGATATACTTATTTAAAACCCCTGACTCACTATCGCTCGCTGTGGAAAGCCTCTCTATGGCTCACACGAACGCTAGTACTTAGGTCTTAGCTAGTCTAGACTACAATAAGGAGCGGCCTTAGGCAGCTCGATCCCATTTTACACGGTCTCCACCCACTCGGGGTGGGGGACGCTCTCTCGCGCATGCGCTAGTTTGTAACTAGTGCGGCGCTGCGCCGCCGGAGCCTCGCCGAGGCGGTCGCTTAGATTAAACCTTTTACAGCCTCTTCGGCTAAAGGTACCTGCTGACTACTTAGGTAGGGCGTGGTTTTAATCAGTCTAGCCTGACATAACATCTTCTTAAGTGGCGTAGCCATAGAAGGATTTACACGTTAAAAAAAAATAAATAACTTATTTAAAACAGATAGAGAAATTCAAACACTTTATTTACACTATATTATGATTGGCCCACATCATACACTCGCCTGCGTGCTTTGCGCCTTTTTTTCTACAGAATAGAAAGAAATATATAGAAAAGAGACAGGTATTGGCTGCACAGTCGCTTTGACTCTTTCTAGAGAGTGGTCAATTTAGTGCAGGTATTGCTCAGTCGATTTCTCTATGTCTATGGTACAAACATTCATATCTTATAGCTCAATAACAGAGCGACCATATCACAAATCATGGTGTGTAAATATTTAAAATAAAATAATAGAAATAGCTTTCGTAAAATCTATTGAAGTGGTGTACAAATGGAATAAAATAATATAATAATTAAATACAATTTCAATGTTCGCTATAATATAATATACAATCCACATGATAGTACATTATGGTACAAGTGTGTAATGTTGGTGATTACCGCTGAGGCGCATTGAGGCCCGAGCCGTCAGGCGAGGGTCTTAAGAAGCCGAGGACGGTAACCATCAATACACGTGTATCATACAACGTTTTTCAACACACTTCTGAATAAAACAATATTTAAATAAAAAACCATTTTACATAGTAGATAAAAAGTTTACTTAGAGAAACAATTAGTAAATGTGCAGTTAGTAAAATTATAATTAACTATTTTTGATGACATAGCGGTCTCATCAGATAGATTATTTATTGAAATACTTTCATGTTCTATTGTTATTTGTGATGGTTCATTATTCGTGTGGGTAGGTGAAATCCAATCATTGGACGTACTTGGTATTTCGCCAATAGGATGCGTCTCAGAATCAAGTTTAATTCTTTTTGTGATTTTTGCACAAATTTCCTTCTTGTTTTGTATGGAATCTTCTACGTATGATTCTGCTACATTGCTAGATCGCCACCCGCCATGTCGCTTCAAAGTCATTATATCAGCTCCTGAATTTGCCAGCAATGTAGCTGAAGTTCTTCTGAAACTATGTCCAGTGTAGCTCTTAGCATCTACTAAACCCAAAAACTTAGCGATTTCTTTAGGCATAGAACCAAATTTGTTTATACCTCTATAGGTATACCTATATAGGTATACCTATATAGGTATACCTATATAGGTATACCTCTATAGGTGTACCTGTCAGCCTATGCTGACAGGTACATTTACCATTCTGGTAATTTAGAAAGAAACGGTCATTTTTTGTTTTTGGCGAACGCAAACTTTCATACTTCTTAACAATATCATAGAATGGACCGTGTATGGTGAATGACCTAGGTATTTTATTTTTCGTGATAGGTATCTTCACTAAAAGCATCTGGCCATGGTTCTCTATATCTTTTACAGTTATATTTGTTAATTCTTGTATCCTACAGGCACCAGTTTCACCAAATATTAAAGCAACCTGAAACAAAAGAAACAATAATTAAGGTCAACACACAACACAAGCTGCTATTAAATATTTAATTAAAATTAATTTAACTAACCTTTGTAGCCAAATATTGGTTATCTGGAGCATCTTTAATAAATTTTTCAATATCATCAGATGATAAAACCTTTGATTTTTTGCTTCTAAATCCATCAGATAGTCTCTTTAGATAAGCTGACAAATTCGAGTATGTTTTTAAGTCCACTCCATTCTTTGTTCGGACTGTACTTTTTAACATTGAGTAAATACACCACAAAGAGCTAGGTTTGTACTTAGAAGATAATTCTTTAAAGTACGCCATGAACACATTTTCTGAAAAAGACTGCGTATTCTTGTTGTTCTGCCATTGTATGAAATTTTGGTACGCTAATAGATATTTTTCCTTTGAGTTTTCTGGTAGTAAACTTTCCATAACGTTCTGGGCTTCACATCTTATATCGGGCGGTGTACAACATAAATCATTTTCTTCATAAATTGTATTTGCAGACATCTTAATTAATAACTAACTAAATAACTTCAAAAGAGAAAACGAGACGAGTTGTGAAAAATGTTTCGTAATGGCGGGAAAAATTAATCAGTTTTCCTATGCGCGCGCATCGGCCATAGACTAATAAATTTTGTAATGGCGGGAAAAATTAATCAGTTTTCCTATGCGCGCGCATCGGCCATAGACTAAAAAATGAGGTTTCTTTTTTTGGGCTTTTCGCGGATAGCATTTTAGCGCAAGTGTAAGCGTAACTCAACCAATAATATTAAAAAAAACTATTACTCACTCGTGAATAATAGTAATGAAAAAGTCACATTTTGATTATAGGTGTCATTATGTGCCTAATTGCCATGGGATTAGAGCCACTTTATGAGGAAGAAAAATTATTATTACACGTTAGATTTAAATAATTCAATTCAATTGTCTACTGTCGCACGATATCTTTACAATTAATTATTAAACAAGATTACTCAGCCAAGAAATTCAATTAAATTAATTTATATTTGATAATTTCTAAAACTAAGACATATTTAATACTTTTTGGCAAACTGGTAAATATATAGTTGCTAGCATAAAAAACACTATTCTACTATTTGTTGGCATTATTGTAATTAACGATGTAGTGTTACCATATCACTACTATTAATGTAATGATAGAATATTATTGTTTTTTTGTTGTGGATTATGTAAAGTGACGATGTAGATTATTGTTAATGTCGTTACTTCTCTTAAAGCTGACGAGTTTCTTGCGCCTGTTCTTCGTTAGTTAAAAAACGAACTGGGTGGTAGTCTAAAATGTTGGGCGATTCAAAACAAGTTATTTTAAGTACATTTGAATAAAGTTATTTTCATTTTCAACTCGTTTTCAAAACATTAACCATTGTGTAAACCAAAACCTGGGTTCGATCCCAGGCAGGGTTACATTTTATTTAGTTATTAAATTCTCTCAGTAGTACATTGTATACTACTGAGTCTACTACCAATTCGGAAATTGGAGGCCTTTCCGAGAAGAACTGGCGAAAGAAACTCGGGCAGGGGGACCAACCTCCATCTTACTGTTATTATTTGCAAACAGAGCTAACTAAATCATCAGGTCTTGCAATATGTGTTTTTTGAGGTATTCATTCTCCTGTAAAGAAGTCGAAACGTCAGGATTAAATATAAAATAAAATATGCGCAAAATCCGTAAAAAAGTGTTTTATTCAAATATTTAAATTTTGTTGTGTATTCTACTATCGTTTAACAGGGAAGATAGCGAATGGGGCGGCAATGGCTGCAAGGTGACAGTGCTGGTTTTCAGGGAGGGAGAGCGCGTCAACATGGTGCGGGTGCGGGAGAACAGGGATGGGTCCTACTCACCGCTCGACCACAACAAATGTGAGACATACTTTTACTTCACCATTTTTGACGTGACAACGTCTTATAAATTGGTTTGCCGGGTGACACTTCAAGAAACTGCGTTACGCTCCGCTCACGTTATGCGCTCACAATGAGAGCGAGTGAGAGGCACGCGTCCCTTCCACTCGGGCATGGTTAGCCCGCCTAAGAGCGAGAGAGACAGACATAAAAAGTGGAAGGGACGCGTGCCTATAAATTAATGTTTTAAATATAATTCTTTGTATAAATAAATGTTTTAAATTGTTACTATTATTTCATCCTTCTTCCTACTATACGAATGAATATTCACATTTAAATTATTTTACCACTCAAAGTCGTTGTCACGTAAAACTTTCGCCCGTATACCGACTTTACAGGCAACCAATTTTTTTTGTAGTTTGCATTTGATTTTTGCCATTTTTTGTGTTTTTTTTACGTTTATTTTTTTTATTGTCGGTTTATAAAGCAGAATCATATTTTTTCTTTTGTCCTGTCAATCAGGAAAAGTAGAATTACTTTAGCGGCCATTTTGAGAGAATTCTCAAAGGCAAAGAAAAAAAAATTGCCTCATAGTTCTAATTTTTTAATAAAAGGAGATAATAAGAAAAGTTATTTTTTTCCAATTACAAAGTTGGTTCAACTGTTCTGTTAATGATAATATAAACTTAGTATGATGTTAGCCTAAGGGTAGAAATTATTTAAAGATTTTTATGCAATTTTATTATGAAAGCTCCATAAAAGTGTTAGGATGGTTACATTTTATAAGTTTCTGGTAGGTCAAAAAATGTCGGTAGTAGTTAACAATTTTGTTGTTCAAATTCATGCCAGCACTGCATGTTCTTTCAAAAGAACATTATACCAACTATTTTTTGATGGAGCGGGGATTGAATAAGCATTCGCTCGTTTAGTCTAAACTCACCTTTACATAAGTAATTGTTGCTCTACATGACATCTAGTACATGATATTTTCAATTAAATTAAAATGAACAAATTGTTGAAATCAAATTATTAAAATATAATAACATAAATAAATAACAATAAATTACAATTTGGCAAGAGAAAAGAAACGATTCCACAAGAAAATGAAATATGTAATTTTGAAATGTCTGAGTGATTGATCGGGTTTGAATAAAAATGAACGTTACAGTCGAGATGGGTGGGGGCGCGGAATCGCTGTCGCATCTGCTGGAGGCAGAGGCGGAGGCGGAAGCGGAGGCGGAGGGCGAGGAGGTGGCGGGCGCACTGCACGAGAACCAGGTCACCATGGGCAAGATGCTCGAGCTGCGCAGGCGCATGGAGGGGCTCTCCCTGCAGCGAAGAGGCCGGAGACCGGGTATGTGGCTACTTACCAGTATCCATGTTTAGGGGTCATTTGCCTGTCGGTCTTCTACAGAATGCACTTTGGAGAGTGTGCTCACGAGCTGCATTGGCTCATACCGCCCTCTACCTTTTTCCATCGGACATCCAGACGTACTGCGGGCTACCACCCTTTCTTGATTGCTATTGCTATTCCTAACTGTGGCACCAAGCGCTTCTCAACATCTTTTATGATGCGCACAGCAAAGGAGTGGAACTCCCTCCTTGCGTCTGTATTTTCCGAGTACTTACAACCCATCCATTTTGAAAGCCAGGTGAATAGGCACCTTCTGGGTTAGCTCGTTCCATCGTGGATCCTGTCTCGGCCCTCGGGCTTAATTGGGATCAAAAACCCATTCAAATAAAGTAAAGTTATTTTTGCTATTTCAATGTTATCATCTTATATGATAAATATTAATAGTGAAATACTAGACATAATTGACTGGGAACAACTCGTGAGCAGAGATTTAGAGAATGTATTTACTGTTTGGTTCAACATTAGCATCCTACTTTTCGCACCGACGGTCCTGGGATCGAAGCCCGGAAGGGGCTCATATTTCAGTAATGAATATGAGCGAATCATATAAATTTCTGTAAATATCATATTTATGAATGTCTATCCATTACCCTATGTGTGTTTCATCCTATCCATTACACTATGTATTTATTTACTCAAGAAATCTTACTCTGCTTACTTTGGGCTAAGTCGACTGGTCTAAATGTGAGAAATATTATTATTCTTTATTTATTATTAAAACTTGTTAATGAAAACTATAAAGTCTACCAGTCCTAAATTAGAAGGCTTTTCTGATAAATACATTAGAAAATACCAATCTCTGTTTCACTTCTACTTGATCTACTCCTGAAATGGAGCGGTAAAGTGAAGATTTAATAAAAATATTTAAATAAATGCTTTTTCTATATAAATCTTGCATTTAAATGATTAAGAGAACATATATGAACTAAATTTAATACTCTGATGTTTTCATGTCGGGGAAAAATTAAAAAAAAGGTGATTGAAATCAACCTATGTTTTCCCAGGTAAAATTTGAATGTTTTCTCAGGCGACAAGCCGGAAATCCAGAAGACAAGAAGCGAGGAAACCTTGTCCGTCCCTAGTCTGCTCGACGAAGCCACAGTTGAGCAATTCAAAGCGAAGACCTTCGCACCATACAGCGAAGCTGAAGACACGTTCGCACCATTATACGACGGGAACTACACGCGATACGACTACGATTGCTCATTCGCTGATAGATACTCATTACTACCACCGATTGGTACGAGAACTGATTCTGAACCATCCGTGCAAGAAGCAGGGGATGCGGAGAGGTTGAGCGCTTTGGCTGGCTCTATATTAGTGAAGGGGAGGGAGGACGAAGCGGCCATTTTGGAAGAATGTTTGGATGGAGTTGAGGAGTGCCGCTTGAGGCAGGATTCGCCGCAGTTGGCTGCGAAGAATCTGGCTCCTATACCCGCTGCGGAGTATGGTGAGTGTAACGGTTTGTTTTTTAAATTAACACAATATACATTATTGATAATAATACTGTTACGAGGTCTAGGATAGTCAAAGAAAAATGCACTGCATGTTCCATGGGTGCGATTAACTATCGAGAAAACAGTTAACTGATTCGTTTGTGTCGCTTGGATAATTCTACAATCGATGACACTGACATTGATTTATTCTGATGACGGCATTGCTTCTCTGAGGCGAGCACTTGTAATTAAATTCCTTGCACATTATTGAGATGATGAGTAGAACAGGGGTGTGTGTTTGTTTTTATTGTTACGTGGTTTGCCATATAATATATATGATAGTGTCGCGCTTACTGTTTTCGAATTTTTTATAACATTGTATTTTTAACTGTTTGTGGAAACTTGTTAATAGCTCATAGTAATTTGGGTAATATAATATGTACTATGTTTTTTAGCAGTAAGTTTTAACAAAAAAAATAAAATAACCCTTCCAATACAAGTCTTAGCGAAGTTATCAGATATTAACTCTAAAATACCGTCGCAGATTATCCCAATTCAGATTATTTTGTCAAATTAAGTAAAAAATATTACGGACGAGATTGTATGGTATCCGTATCCTTTGCCTACCCTAAAAGAAATAGTAAAGAAAAGAAATTATATGGCAGGTCCCCTAGTGGGCGGGGCGTCCGGCGGGTGGCGGGCGGCGGGCTTCGGGTCGGCGGGGGGCCTGGGCGCATTGGCCGCGCCTCTCGCGCCCCTCGCCCCGCGCGCCGCACACCATTCGGCGGGGGCGCTGCACGTGCGCGCGCCCCGCCGCCCCGCGCCCCTCTCCTCCTCCACGCCTGACCTGGAGCAGCTGGCGCGACACAGGTCAGTGCTCTCTCCACTTTATACGGACCACTGCTAAACTTGCACACGGGCGGCGCATCCTAGGGGGCGCCGAACACTGTCAATCACTTCAATGGCAATCGTAACAAAATGGCCTCTCCATACAAAATGAACGATCAGCTGAGCGAGTGAGAATTGTAAGGAGTTTTGTTTACAATTTCAATTTATGACATTGATATACCTAACACATATTTAGACATATTATCATGGGTAAGTTTTGGCTTGTTAGGGTTTTTGACCCTGTATAATTCTAAATACAGTCAGTTAGCACATAATGGCATCAGAGATAGCAAATTACTTTAATCGATTTACAATTTAATCTTCGAACAATAGAGTTTATTATCCACTGGGGAGTTTTGACAATTGTCAAACTTGTGGTAATTTGCTGTTATTTGTACCTATTTCATGTTGACCACTAGAGGGCGCTAGGGTAATCAGTGCACAGGGGCGCTACATGGGCCAGCTTCTGCATGACTCTTCCTACCTTCACGGTATACGGACCACTGTACATGGAAGGCGCCACCGTTATACGGTTGATTTACCAAAGAGTTGCTCCAAGAAGAGGAATATTTAGCCCATGTAACGCCTGTGTGCAATCATTAGCGCCCTCTAGTAAGCGCGTAGTCAAAATGGAATGGGTGTAAATACCAGCTAATGTGCTGTTATTTATATTCCATTCCGCTTGGTTATAGTGGCCGAATCGAGAGACATGCTCGCAGCTGCGACTGCATTCTCTGCACGCTGAGCTGTTTGAGTCTTTAAATATGTTCTTTATGTATTCACTATTTCTCCTCCTTTTGGGGCATGGTGTAGCTCATGTTGAAGCTGGTCCTCATTATAGCGTTTTCTGCGTACCGGCCCTGTCCGAATTTATTGAGCTCTATAGTTCGCCTTCGTCGAGACGAGATCGAAGTACCAAATAGGGCCTTGTCCTTTCCGCTCGATCACATTCGTCATTCCCACGCAAGCCGTCATACAGAGGACAGCGCGATAACGCGTGATCCTTGTCGTCGTCTTCTATACCACATTCACATACTCGTATATTGTTCTCACAGAGTTTAGTTTTAAAGCATCCGCGGTCAGTGAGCATCGTAGAACTCACATATTCCAAAGCAATCCAGCGCATGCTATTGGCTCGTTGGTCATCAGCGTCCTCTCCTTCATTGATACAAGCTCTCGTTTGCGCCTGTTCGTCATAATGCTGCCTCCGTATCCTGGGGACGAACCCTTGGTGAAAGGGGACCCCCCCCTCTCTTCCAATTGACTCACCTAGGCTTTGAGTGCCCCACCCCCAGCACCTATACAACCTTCAGCCCTCAGTCAGTCTTCTTTCGCGGCAGACGGCCTTAGCAATCGCCACGGTGGTCCTCATCCATAGGGCCTCGTCCTCATATCTTCTTTATTCTTCCTTTGAGATGGAGTCATCCATCCCAGACAGTGCCACGTCCGCCTTTCTTTATTACCAAAATTCTTTTTTTCGACTGGGGTATTTGCCTTCTCCCTGCTTGGATCCGAGCTGTTAGGTTCTTGACCCTGGATGCTGGATGCTCTGTTTCATTACGCAGCCCTTTTAAGCAACCGTCGCTCGAGCTTTAGCGAGCTCACCTGCATAGGTCATGCCCCTCACTTTGCGTTTGCTAGCTGGCGCCACGTTGGGTGGGGCGGCAACCTTCTTCAACTCTACGTCATACGTCCCGTCTGACATCAAAGGCAAGTTAAGTTAAGTACCCAACTGAGTGAGAAATGAACTGGCCACCAGGATCCTGCCCGCGCTGAGCCGGCACCGCAATCGCGAGCACCTGCACTTGAGCGATGAGGGGCTGGATGCTCCCCGCCCAAGCCTGGAGGTGGGCAGCGAGCGCCGCCAGCGTCGCATCGAGCGCATCTGCGAGATGGACGCGCGCCTGAAGCCCGCGCCCTCGCCCGCGCCCGCCCCGCCCCCGCCCCCACAGGAAGTGAGTACATGACACAGCCCTAAAAAACTCAACAGTCGTAAGAAGTTGTACGATTTACGTACAGATGAGGCACAGATGTAACCGCTGATCATGCAACCAACTTTGATTCGGCCTTTCCTAATAAATTATAATAATAAAGTTAGTTGGTTCCTAGTGGGAATTAACAATAAGTATTTCTTTTTACTTACTTAATAAAAAAACTTTACTTCTTCTAATCAAGTGTTTTAACTTCGAGATTTATCTACTATCAACTTTACTACCAGCTTACTCTAAACTTTTCAAGACCTATACCAGCATAACTCAACTAAAATAACTAAAAATTTCCTCTCGTGTGCCATTTTTTATAGATAACAAAGATAGCATCAAAAGATTGATTTATTTTCTATATATCTGTATACAGAATCAAGTAATATATCAAAAACCATTAAAATAAACTATTTACCCAAATAAAAATGTAAAACTAATAATTATTTATATCGGAAACAACTAAAAAGAATATATACCGACAGTTATCCCAAAATCAATAAACGCACTTACAAAATATATAAAAAAATCACTACCACCACAAAATTGTTGTTATAATATTATATAAATTATTGTTAACCGCCATTCATAATTTAAAATTACACACACATTGATAAATATTTCAGTAACTACCTTAAATATAGTTATCAGTTCTCACGAAAACTTGAGACAATTAGCGGCTAACTTCATCCTGTTGCTTTATTTCATGTCGCTTTTAAGTGTCGGTGTGCGCGCGCGCATCGTAAAAATTCCCTCTTATCATTTTTCCCAAACAAATTTTTTAATCGATGTTCCTTTACAAAATAATCAATGCCCACATAGATTCAAGCGTTATTTTGGACAAAATTGGATTTGTAGTTCCACATACTTCGCTCAAATAAAACCTTCCTCGTGCCCTTTAGTAACTACGTCAAAAATGCTCTTGTGACAATTACAACAAATTGTTTAGTGAATTTGATATTTTTTCGATCTAAATTGGCAAGTACAAGGTTGAACTGCGAAGGCTGTTTATTAAATATGACTCATAAGCTTGTTGATTGCACGAACCTATATTTGATCTTGAAGGATGTCTCGAAGAGCGGTAGATTGATTAAGCAACATTCATGTAGGTGGGGCGTCGCCTACGCTGCCTGCTATGCCGGCGGCGGCTGAGCATCGCCACGGCGCACGTGTGCCGCTGCGGGGGCCGCTACTGCGCCCCACACCGCTACGCAGAGGTGCACGGCTGCGCGTACGACTACAAGGCGCCGCCCGCACCGCCGCGCACCCGCCCGCGCCCGCGCCTTCCCGACATATAGCCCGCCCGTGAGTAGCCCACGGGGCCATATGTAGCTACACAGCCTTCCTTCACCAGGTACAGACACATTTCTGGGTGCTGCTCTCCGTCACGACACGATTTCGGCTCGGAGACTCCCTCAAGGATGATGCCGTTTATAAAACGACTACAGTGGATCACTAGTCTCAGCTTGAAATCCATCAAAAGAATTCGCCGTTGAAACTCGATGGCGCAGTGACAAATCTGAGACCGACGATAATTACACATAAAAAAGCCCACCCCACTCATAGCTTAACCAAGCTATACCGAGAATACCTGTTAATTGATAAGAAACGCTGTTTGTATTCCAAATAAAATAAATAAAACAAACCAGTCGCACCGTAGACCCCCCCCCCCCCTCCCCCCATTATTTTTCACACGTAAATAGCCCCTCGCCCATTTCTCCGTCCGTAAGCAGCTGTGTGTCGCTTTGTTTTGATTAAAAATCCATAATTTAATTTCACAGATACAGCACTGACGACTAGATAGACACTGAACGAAGTACCGAAATTGCCGCCTCCATACCACCACGGTCCATCGAGGCACTAACACTGCTGCTATTCCTGACATCGAACCGTACGCTAATTTCAAAATCAAACTTTATTTGTATACTATTATGATGGTAAATAAAACTCCAAATCCTAAATCATTTGATAAAAATGTTCAAAAACGTTTATTAACTTGTGAATTATCTATAACTTTAACTTACTTCATCTTAGAACACATTTTGAAAACCCCCAGATTTCTTTTGTCACTTTCAGTCTTCTATTTCATTATTTTCATATAAAACTCACATGTATAATACTGACAAATAAAAAATGTGTTAATAAATTATTGTCGACCTTATGTTATAACTAATAAGTTTTAAAGAAGATTGACAAATTTGTCACATTCCGAATTACCTAAATAACTTGTGCATTTCAAAACTTTTTTTTGTTTAAAAGAAAAGCTTTGTAATAATTGGAATAGGAATTGTTACGTTCTTATTATAGAGTTAATTTGAAATCTTTAAAACACTAGTATACGAAAACTATATAAAATTGTCAAAATTCAGTCACGACAGTAGTAAATAATTTTAGACCTTGTGTGCATATATTAAAGATAAGTATCAATGTCGCATCATAACCTATCAAAAAGTATGGATAAAATGTTCACTTGTATAGATATACGTATGTGTTATAGTTTTGTCAAACAAAAATAACTTCTTTTGGGAGGGAATAGCGAATGATTTTTATCAATCAGCTTTAAAAAAAAATTAAAATAACATTTCAACCGGCCTAATATATCCACGAGCAAATTCAGAAGACATATTTGACAGAATTTGACGTTAAAACGAACTTCACTGATGTATGTAGTAGCATTGTTTAGGCCTCGACAACAAAAGCAGTTGTTCCTAACCTACACGCATTGTTATATGAAAAATATGTATATAAATGTTACTCTGGAATTATATGAAAAGCTTTCATTTACTAATTCGGTCGGATCTCATTTATACGCACAACTACTTTTAGAACAGAGATATTGGTTGCTAGATGATTATATATCTATCCGACCTCATCTTAGAGTTCTTTTTAGCGTATAAATGAGATGCGACTTACTTATAAGGGTTTTGAATAGTTCACGATAACTAGTTATATATTTAATAACGCTATGACAGCTGAGTCTATTTTTCTATTTTACGCGTTATTAGATAGATAACCTTCAGAAATTTGTAAGAACTAGCAAAATTTAACCTTATATGTACTCTATTATGTGCTATTGAATTCACCTCTGATTATATTGAGCGTCGCGCGATCACAATACATGTATTCATGTAAAGGTCACTATGAAACGAAACGCAGATAAATACAAACAATTATACACCTTATTTCTATGACCATAAGTCTCTAGTTGGGTTTCTAAATTGGTTGCGATTTCAAACAAGAAATATACGTCCAAAGGTCTAGTGTTATTACGCGTTTCTCGTCTCTATTGCGATGATGATAAGGTTTATAATTGTTTGTGTTTCTGCATCGTTCCGACGCAAGATTCCTTTGCGCGAGGGCGGCACTAGCCCGATTTTACGTTTAAAATTGTTGCGAGTCCCCCGCGTGGAGTCTTAACCAAATGTGATATAATATTTGACCTAAATTAAGATTAAAATGTTGAATACATCTGCCATGTGTGTGTTTTGTTTTTTTTTGTAATGAAATAATCGAGAAAAAATTTCAAAAAAATGTAATAATTAAAATATATCTAATAATAATAATGATATGATTATAAATGTCGCCCTTAGTTAATTTCGAGGTGCTTTATTTCGTGCTAGGTCACCCATAATCGTATGTTTTGTGTAATTTGTTGTTGTATATTACATTGTATAACACTAGTTTAATTATTAATGCTTACACATTAATTATTTTTTTTTTGTACATCTGGTTGTTGTGTCGTGACGTCAATGGCGCGTGTTCTAATAGTATTGTCCAATAATCATTCGATTTGCACGTTTCGTTCATTTTTAATTGTTTAATTAATGTTTTGTAAATTTACCTAAGTCACATTTCCTAATAGTGTTTTGAAATTGATTGATTGATGACTTTTGAAAATGAACGAAGTGAATATGGCATTAAAAAACATTTAATTTTGTATATAAAAACATTAAAAATTGAGTCATAAGAAAGTAAATACACTAATATTCATTAAAAAAGATGTTTTGATGACTTTCTTGAAAATTTTTATTTGAATTTCACAAAATTATTCCTAATGAGTTTTGATGCATTTGCTTCTGAATGATTCAATTGTGAAAAATTATTTAAAAAAAATTGTAACACAACTAAAAATATATAAATAATAAAATGAAACTTATATAGATTTTGTTAATACAGAATTTGGGATTGGCGACATAGTTATCTAGCTCCCCCAAGATATTGCCCATCCGTTTGTCATCAATGTTGCTTGTTGAATTATGCAAAAGATCATGCATCAACTTTATGACCGGTCTGAAGGTAGTCGCAACGCGTTCATCAATAAATAACCACTTATGTAATTATTTATTAAACGGGTCACCAACATGAGTTTCAGTATTATTATAAAAAAACTGAACAATACATTATCGTATTTACGAGTGGTATCAAATTTTAATTTGTGTCACAGGAGCAGCCATTTTGTTTTGCATAAAACCATAGATAATTTAACTACAGTCTCAAAATCGACATAATCAAAGATTGCAATTGTCTGAATGTTGCATCAATCATTAACGAAAAACGAAAAAAACAAGTTAATTACTTTTTTAAAGTTCCATCTTCTATTATTTTATTTTGGTAAAGGAGTTTCTATACTTCTTTAAATACGGTATGAACATAGCCGCTTGTCAAACGGGTGGTTTATATGTAAAAAATAGTGTGGGACACTGTAACAGTAGCGTGTGACCAGTGATTTTGCGATATTACTAAAAATCTTGCACCTGTATTTATTGATTTTATATAAATTTACGTTTAATGATTGTAAATGTTATTATATATAACAAAATGTCACGCAACACTTATATGTTGTAAAGGTGCCTAAATATAGTGACTATAGGCCTTTCTCTATATTATAATATTAGAACATGTTCATTGCACATTAGGCTGTATGCACCATGGAACGCAGGCAATTAAACGGATAATTCTATTTTATATGTATAATACTCAATATGATATCTTTATACAGTGCTTTTCAAGTAATACTGGTTTCAATTCACTAATATAGCGAACATACGGAACGCATTTATCTTAGCGTGGAATTTTTTAAATTGAAAAATTTTACGGTTACCGGGAGGGCTTTGTTTTTTTTTTAATTCCACATAATCCTGTGAACACGAGGCAAAGGAGCACAAATGTTGGAATTAAAAAAGAAACACCTATCTGATGTCCGTTAGAATCCGTGATCGTTGCTGTATATTTTTTGTTTATAAATAAGAGATATTGCAAGGAAAATACTCAGTTAGGTGGTAAAATTGTCCATTGGTGCCTGAGTTTCACAGTGACGTTGAGACGACTAGAGGATCCGGCAAAGTTTGAGTCAATTCTATGTATTAAAATTTGAGAATATAAATTTTCTATTGGATTTGTACCGGTGAACAAAACAATTTTGTTGCTGTAATTTTTTTTATTACTATTACTAAAGTATATGTTGTTTTTGAATACTTAAATTATTTTTAAGTTATTTAAAAAAATCTTAATTCGTATAAACGAGGTATACGAAGCGCCAATATGCCTAACTATAGTAATAGCATTGTAACGATGTTTCTTTTGAGGTAATTTTAGAATACCTTTCATATTATTTTGCCATTGTTGAAAGAAGAGGCGTGCTTTTATTTTGTGTAACTAAAAAATAAATATGGATTGTTTTTTGCTTATAAATTTGCGCTTTGGACGCGAAGTTAGAATATTTTGATCACTTTTTAAGTTTATAAATGATTTTAACGTATATTCATGTGTTTTTCATTTAAAATTATTTATATATAGATACCCAACTCTCGCAGCGAGCTAAAGCCTTTCTACGTACCAGTAGTAAATAACTGTATATTATATATTTTTAAATTTACTTTATACTAACTTTGTTAGTTAATTTAGTAGTTTTTTTGTATGCTTAATGCGAGTGTAAAGTTTCTATATATAAAATATTTATTACAATACAATGAACTGTATGATCCTCTAGTCGAATATAAAAAGAATTGTTCGTTTGACCGGATGTAACGTATTTCATTTTCATATTAGACGGTATATAAGTTTATAGATAATTTTATTTGGGAAAGTAATTTTGGCTGATTTCGAAAATAAAATATTTATAATGCGAAAGCGAAAATTTTGTTTTTATTTAAAACACTTATTTTTATTAGAAAAAAAACAGTTTATTTAAATGTAACAGTTACTAAGTTAACAGTGCATTTATATTGCAATTCACAACACTTGTAAATTTTTATATACAACTTTATTCGTCTTAAATGAAATCGCCCTTAGTCAGTTCTTGTCCTAAATTACTTACATATTTTTTGGTGTGGCAACTCAGTGATGAAAATATAAAAAAAAATTGACAGTTAATATTATGTACATATAATAATTTTATTTAAAATATAAATATCATGATAACTATATATTTATTTGAGTAAATTAATCTAGTCCTACATCATGCTCTTCGATTTCATTCAGGAAGCTTTCGAAAATTTCCACTAAATTGTCTATGCCGTCCCTAAAGTTCTCGTCCAGCGCCATCTCGTCATCCTCATTGAAAAAAGCGTGAGCGAAGTCTATGATTTTCACCGTGCCCCAAGGGTTAGGGTTGGGGCCGTCGCTTGACAGTTGATCGAGTAAAGTTCTGTAGTTCGATTTGATTTTGGAGAGCTGGTCCTCATAATTGTGTTCGAAGGAATGGTTTTTGGTGAGCTTGTCGAGGGCTTCGGACCAGGGGGACGAGACGGGGGGCAAGCTGTGGGGATTGCTTCCGGCAGAGGGGGGCGCGGGTCGACCCGGTCGGAACTTGTATTGCGGCCCGTTGGCAGACAACTGGCCCCCTAAAGGACCTCCTCCGCTGGGCAGAGAATTTCGCCGAGTTGGGGGCGGACGGCATTTGCCTGGAAATCTGAAAATAAGTATTTGTTCTTGATTCCTTAACTATTATAATAAAAAGTCTTTACTTCATTAAAAGTCTTAGGGCTTAGCCTTACGCTTAACCTAAGCTAGACTAGTATCTTGAGAAATAAGGTATTTGACTACAATGATAATATAGAACAGTAAACATTCAACCAACCATACAATTCAGTACCAATTTTTTTATAAGACATCATTATTAAAATAATTAAAATTTCATGTTCGACCACGTGATTGAAAATGCACGGGATGCTGAAGCTGGAGTGACGTCATCTGCTTGTTTACAGTAAATGACAATTTTTTGTACGGTTTGACAGTTAAAGGTTGTTTCAAGGTTTATATGCGATGTGTACATTATATAACCAAAAATGAAAAATGTCCTGAATAAAAATAATAAAATCTACTTATTAAAAAAATGCCTAATTATCTGTCTAAATATATCGATAAATGCTCAAAAATTCGTTATCGAAACTACCTGCAAGTATGTATATATACTTGTAAAACACAAATATAAGAAGTTAATTGCATTGTCATTTTTCTGCATTTTCAATTGCATAATAAGATACTTTAATGTGCAATTACTGCATTGCTATGTAACCCTAGTGGAGCTATTATCATTCCGGATGAAAGGCGTTTACTGTGCTGGACGGAGGCTACAAACCCCATGCTCGGCAGGCGGGTTGAAAATCGTAATAAAAAAAAAGTTGATTTTGTGGTACATGGAAGATTATTTTGTCCAGAATCATTAGTTGCCTTATACGACACCACATTTTGTATCTATCACTGGCTACGTGACCGCAATGCAAAATACAGGCAAGCGCTGAAGTGGGCACCACGTACCTGTGCGGTCCGTAGAGTACAGGCGAACGCTTAAGTGGGCGGCGCGTACCTGTGCAGCCCGTCATGTATCTGTGTAGCTCGTCGTGTATTTGTGCCAGCCGTCATGTATTTGTGCCAGCCGTCGTGTACCTGTGCAGCTCGTCGCCTCTGCCTGCGCGCCCCCTTCTGCCCAAGTGTGGTCACCTATGTGGCCCGTCCCTTAACATGTACATGCGAGCGCTCGAGTGTCGTACCTATGCGGGCCGTCGCAGCAGCGGCGTAGGCGCGAGGCGTCGTAGAGCAGCAGCAGCGAGGTGGCGAAGAGGCGCACCCGCCTCTGCCTACGCGCCCACTTCTGCACGCGCCACAGCCCCGACAGGAACTGCAGCAGCAGCGCTCGGCACACGCTTCGCCCGAACCCGTTCAGGTACTTCTTGATGGCTGCGCCCAAAAACACACTTGACGCCTCTCTGCTAGCTCCATTAGGCGATCATTTTTGTAACTCGTTGCTAAATTTTAAAAGGAACCACAAAATTTTATTATCTTAAATGCTTTTCCGAAGAAAATTTCAGGTATTTTTATAACCATATTGTGAGCTAAGGATACCAAAAGTTTAGACACGTTATATATGTAGTATTTATACTGTTTATTTTTGATACAAATCAAAGAAAATTTTGTGCTGATGACTTCTGTACATAAAGTATAAATTGAGATTTTTTTAACTTTAAACTACAAATAACGTAACTACGCTCCTGAGAATTTACCTGTCAGAATGTCGTGTTGAATACTAAATTTTCACTAAACATCAGAAGCATAAGTGAATTATCGGTTTTTGTTTCATTATAACAATAATAGAACTTCAAAATATCAACAACTGCTTCTGTTTATTTTAAGGCAAAGGCCTCTTCCAACATTTTCCATTCTTCTTTGTCTCTGGCTTTTCTTGACTATATTTTTTATGCATCTTCACATCTTTTGTTGTCCTCCTCGTTTACTTCTTGGCGTATCAGTTTGTGGTATACATTTGTCGATTCCGCGCAGTGTCCATCGCCATTTGTACTTTCTTATCGTATTTCTGACATTCACTAGTTTAGTCTTCTCCCTTATAGCTGTGTTTCTTATTTCATCAGACCTTTTCATTGCCAACATACTTCGCTCCATAGATTTGTGGCAAACCTCTAGCTTTTTAATGTGTGCTTGTGTAGTACCATTTTTGGCAGTCGTAGGTAACACGGGAAGGACGTAGATTTTGTAAAGTTAATTAATTTTAAGGTTAATTTTGGTTTGTGTACTTTTCATAATCGCTTAAAAGGACCAAAATTTCTTCCATGCTTTTCCTTTTCATGCGTCGATTTCTTTTGTTTAATTGTTAGGGGCGATGATTTGGCCTAGGTGTGTACATTGTAAAACTTATTCTATCACGTCGTTTTTGAAGTTATACTTCTTTAGGCACGTTATGTAAAAATGATGAGAGTGAAATTTTAGGATGCGCGCGTGTTAGATTTATTAACTATAAAGTATGATAATTAAGTATTTTACACATGTTTTCTTGTTTACCTTAAAGAAAAGCATCTTTTGCTTGATAGTTTGAGTGATTTTCTTGTATGTACATGACAAATTGTTTTCAATAAGAATCATATAATTTACCAAAGCAAAAACCAACCTTTAAGTAATCTAAACTCTGTTTTCATATATCCATTAATATCTCCAATTTAATCAATGTGTGTTGTATAAATAACCTTACAATTTGTTCCTATTAAGTTATTTTTGCAATTAAAAGCTTAATATCCTAGTTAACCTCCTTTAAATCTCTTTTGATATAATTAATTCATAGTCAATTTGAAAGAAATTGTTAAATAGAGCCAAATGAATGACGTCAGAGAATATCGTCCGATGTGACGTCACTTGTTTGTCACCGCCTATAAAAGACTGTGCTCCGGTCGTACTCGGCCCCAAGCGCAAAGTAGCGCCCCCTCCAGCCCCCACGGCTGAGAACTTCCCCGCCCTTTCGGCGAGGAAGCCTCACACCGTGGCCCCCGCCTGGGGCCCCCCAAGGGCCCCGGCTGTCCCAAACACAGTGATGGCAGCCCCTCAGGCCCCCACCGCTGGCCCAAAGCCAACCAGGGCCCCCGCAAGGGCCCCGGCACCAGATCCGAATTCCACGTGCGGCCCCCTCAGGGCCCCCGCAGCCCAACCTACACCTCGCCCAAGGGCATCCCCAGCGAGCGCCGCCGCTCCGACCATCGCAGATGACCTCCTGACCGTCCGTACGGCCATAGAGGGCATCAATATCAGAGAAATTGCCGTCCTCGCAGGGAAACTGCGCTTAGCAAACTCCCCGCAAGCAAAGCTCCTAGCGCTTTGCGAGCACTCGTCCTTATTAAGCGCATTATAAGTATAGATACAATAGGTATCTATAACAGAGCCCGACCCATTCCCAAGTCTCGCATTCCCACAATAGGCAGTCTCCCTCTGAGACTACTATTGCCATTCCTTTCGCACAGGGCCCGGTCACGCCTCCGAGGCGAACCGAGGCAATACCGTAGAGAGCGCGAGGCTCTATTTAATAAAAGGGTATGCCGCCGAGGCTATACCATAAAGAGAGCCCCGAGGCTCTAAGTAAATTAACTCGTTTATTTTCCTTTCTGTTAATTAATAGAGTAAGCAACGTCGATGGCTACTCCTGTTAATAACACGATTTTAACTTCGCGAATCGCGGGTCGTATCAAACCCCGAGGGATATCGCTCCTTTCATTTAATACTTGTAGTGTTAGGCAACACCTACCTGAAATAAAACTATTCGTCAAGAATAGACAGGTAGACCTACTTCTACTTCAGGAAACTTGGCTGAAACCAAGCGTACTGAGGGGATTAAATATCCCAAAATACAGATTAATTAGAAATGACAGACCCGACCGCAATGGCGGGGGCACTGCCATTTACTACAGGAGCGATTTCCATTGTTGCCCCCTTCCTACCCCTCCACTGATCAATATGGAGGCTTCAATTTGCAAACTAGCAATGACAGGACACCCATCCATAGTCATTGTCTCAGTTTACTTACCCTCAGGTTCTCTCCCTCTCCGTAGTGACGTAGACGCACTACTGTCCCTGGGAGATTCGGTTATACTGTTTGGCGACTTCAATGCCAAACACACCGACTGGACTTGTAGGGAAACTAACCCAAGTGGTCCCCACCTTCTAAAACTAACACAAGACCTAGGTCTAGATGTTATATGTCCATTACGTCCGACCTATTTCCCTCGGAACGTAAACTCCCTTCCGGATGTGCTCGATTTCGCCTTGTTTAAGAATATCTTTCTTAAACTCGACGCGATAGAATCGCTAGACGATTTAGGGTCAGACCATCGGCCCGTATCGCTCGTTTTAGGCCCCCTCGAACCTCCGAATAATCAAAAGAAAATATGTACTAACTGGAAAGGCTATCAAACCTCGCTCGCGTCCGCGTTAGAGGAGCCATCCTCCAATCTAGTCCTCTCTCCCGGGCAACTAGATGACCCGGGTAAAATCGATGCCGCCATCGATTCCTTCACCAGTCTGGTTCAATCAACAGTCACTGAACAGTCGCGTGAAGTCGTACTACCTAACAGACCACTTCCGCCAGAGGTTCGTGACCTGATTAGAACCAAAAATAAAGCACTTAGAGATGCTAAGTACTACCCCACCCCTTCAAATAGGGCTGCTGCAAACCGCTTGCAGCGCCAAGTTAGGGACGCAGTATCCGAGCTGAGACACTCCCGATGGAATGATCTCATGGCGGACATCTCCCCTTCGCACGTAGCTTACTACCAAGTGGCCAGAGCACTTCGTAGTGATGCTATCACCCACACCCCACCGCTAGCCCGCCCCGATGGCACTCGAGCCTTCGAGGACGACGAAAAAGCCGAATGATTCGCGGACAGCATTGCTTCTCAATGCTCGCCCAGCACCCAAGCGACCGACCCGGACCACATCCGGGCGATAGAGGAAGAGGTCCGAAGCAGGACCTCTCTCCCGCTTTCCCCAGATGACCCTCCGATCACCACTTCGGTGGACGAGGTCCAATCCCTTATAAGGGGCCTTAAGCCCCGCAAAGCACCGGGCGTCGACGGTATTTCAAATAAGGCGCTCAAACACTTCCCCGAAAAGGCTCTCCTTTTACTCTCACTTATTATCAACGCTTGTTTCGATCTATGCTACTTTCCAGCCGCCTGGAAAGAGGCAATCGTTATAGGCATACCCAAGCCCGGTAAGGCTCTAGACCAACCGGCAAATCATCGCCCCATAAGCCTCCTAAAGGCTATGGGAAAAATTTTCGAAAAGATAATACTTTCACGCATGAAAGCACATCTTTTCGAAAATAATCTAATAATTCCCCACCAATTCGGCTTTCGCGCTAAACACAGCTGCCCGCAGCAAGTCCACCGAATTGTTGAGTATATACTCAGCGGTTTTATTCCTCGTAAGCAAAAAACCGTAGCTGTGTTCTTTGACGTCGCCAAAGCTTTCGATAAAGTTTGGCACGACGGTCTCATTTACAAACTATACGAGTTAGATACGCCTGACCGGTTAGTAAAACTCTTAAACTCCTTCTTTCGCGATCGCGCTTTCCGCTTCCGCTATGAAGGCACCCTCTCGTCCCCGCGACCGCTCCGAGCGGGCGTGCCGCAGGGGTCGGCCCTCTCGCCGCTGCTCTACAGTGTCTATACTAATGACATACCAGTGCCAACTAACGGCACAGAGTTAGCGTTATTCGCCGATGACACCGCCCTTTATCTTAAAGGGTCGTCACATAAGGCTATACTAGGGAGACTTCAATGCTCTATCTCACAACTTGGCGACTGGTTTCGCAAGTGGAGAATAGACGTCAATCCCGACAAAAGCGTGGCTGTCGGCTTTGACGTAAAACGTAGGTCCCGCGTGGTCCCAGACGGAACCCGACCCTTAAGGTTACAAGGTGCCCCGATACCGTGGCACCGCTCCACCAAATACTCGACAAAGGCCTCACGTTCGGCCCGCATGTCCGCAGAGTAACTACACGTGCTCGCTTTTACTTAAGCCGTCTTAACTGTATGTTAGGACGGAAGAGCAAAATGTCCACCAGAAATAAATTAACGCTTTATAAGGTTTGCATACGACCCGTTATGACGTACGCGGCGCCGGTATTCGCGCACACCAACCCAAACAAAATAAAAATGATCCAAACGGTTCAAAATATCTTTTGTCGTAGGGCAACAGACGCACCCTGGTACGTCCGCAACGCGGACCTACACATGGACCTGACCCTTCCCACGATCCAATCCCATTTAAAGCAATGCTCCGAGCGGTTTTTCAAAGCCGCGGAGGGGCATTCTAATCCACTTATCTCCGGGGCCGCGGCTTACGAGCCACCCCGCCCATCCGCTCATTATTATCGCAGACCCAAACACGTACTGACAGACGCCCCTGACTCACTATCGCTCGCTGTGGAAAGCCTCTCTATGGCTCACACGAACGCTAGTACTTAGGTCTTAGCTAGTCTAGACTACAATAAGGAGCGGCCTTATGCAGCTCGATCCCACGTTACACGGTCTCCACCCACTTGGGGTGGGGGACGCTCTCTCGCGCATGCGCTAGTTTGTAACTAGCGCGGCGCTGCGCCGCCGAGGGCTCTCCGAGGCGGTCGCTTAGATTAAACCTTTGACAGCCTCTTCGGCTAAAGGTACTTGCTACCTACTTAGGTAGGGTGTGGTGTTTAGTCAGTCTAGCCTGACACAACATCCTGTGGCTTGGCCATAGAAGGATACACCACGTTAAAAAAAAAAAAAAAAAAAAAATCGTACTCGGCCCATTTGATTCGCGGCAGCCACACCGCACGGACCTAAGCTAAGTATACAATTATTCAGTACATGTTAGGAAGACATACTATGTTCCGCTTGTGTGTTGGTATATAGGTACAATATGTTTTTATTATCGAACCCAGAATTAAATTAGTAAAGTGTATACCTTGCTTTGTTACTTGATATTTTAAAAATGTTTTAATAAGGTTATTTTGGATAGCTCCACACTATTTTACTAAATGAAGTTAATTTGGATAGTTTTATGTTCAACTAAATTATGTTGATTAATGTTTAAATAAATGTTATTCCATGACATTCTTCTTATTTGCTTAAATCATTCTATGATTATTTGTTAAATGAGATTAAAATACTTTTTTTAGTATTCTGCCTTTTTCTCTTCTCTATTTTTTTTAACTTAATCTCACACGCGCATCACTGTGACAAAATTGTTGAAGCTGGCCGCAAAAATTGCGTTTGTGTGTTGATTTGAGGTGAACTGTCGGTATGTATTCTTTTTATTTGTTTATAATATACATTATTATTATTTTTACATCAGTATTGGTTAAATAGTTTATTTTAATGGTTTTTGATATATTACCTGATTCTGTATACAGATATATTGAAATTCTGTTAATCTTTTGATGCTTTTTACTGATCACTATATAATTTATAAATTTATCTTTCTTTTAACATACAAAGAATACGAGCACACGGGAGGATATTTTTAGTTATCTTTGTTTAGTAACGATAAAGAAGAATAACTTCTTACGTGCATACATGAGTACACACAACGGTTTTTTTAATTACACTTCGGTCTTCAGTTCTGTTCGTCATAGCTTCTGTTTTGGATAGATTCATAGTCAAACCTACTAGACTGTTTTCTCTTTGTAGTTCACTAAGCATTAACGACATTTCAGTCCTAGTGTGGAAAAATATTATGAAGTCGCCCGCAAATCATAGATTCGTTAATTTTTTTCCATTTATGTTTAAGTTCTATTCGTCCCAATTAAGTTTGCAAGACCTCTAGTGCTGCTGTAAATAATTTCGGTGAAAGCGGGCCCCCTTGGGGCACTCCACTTTGTTCCTAATTTCTTCTCCTTCTTTCTATAGTTTTGCTTTAACTTTGCTGTTTTTATGAATGTTTCGTATAACTCTAATGTGTTTGTTTTCGACTCCTTTATTTTTAAGTGCTTTCCATATTCATTCATGTTCAATCGAATCGAATGCCTTACTATAGGCTATAAAACAGCAATAGACTAGCAATTGTATTCTCTGCATTTTTATTTAATTTGCTTCACCACGTGGATATGGTCGATCGTTTAATAGCCACTCCTAAATCCAGCCTGCTCTCGGGGTTGGTTTTCATTAACTACTCTAGTTATTCAGCTGAGAATATTAGAGGCACAGCACATAAGTGGTTTGAATCGTACTTAGAACATTGGGTACAATATGTCGACATTGAGTACTATGACGAACCAACAGGCATAATGAGGAGTGTTAGATCCGAAGAAAATATTCTGAAACGTTCAATTCCTCAAGGTAGCGTCCTCGGCTGTTTGCTCTTCTTGATTTACGTCAATGACTTACCTAACCAGTTAAACATTCCTTGTATCCTTTTTGCTGATGACATTTCCATAGTTTTACCCTGTCAAAATGCTACAAAGTTGGTGTAATTACCAACTTTTAAATTTAAATCTATCACTAATAACACGCTGGCTAGAAGATCACAATCTTGAAATAAATTTTATAAGACTAAATTAATGCAGTTTAGGCCTCATCAAAGATGTCCTTTAAATTTAGATATATAGATTATAGTTTTATAATATAATTACATCTAGAACAAGTCAACACTTATAACCTATTAGGAATTAATATAGACACATATTTATCTTGGAAGGAACACATCAACAAAATAATTAGTAAACTGTCCAGTTTCACATATGCTCTGAACGAACTCAAACGGTCAACAGACCTAGAGGCGGCTACCTGTGCCTACTATGCCTATGCACACGCTTGGTTATCTTATGGCGTTATAATGTATTCGAATACTTGCAAACATAGATTCAGTAACAAGCTGCCGTCCCTATTTCGTTAAATATAATATTCTTACATTAGTATCCATATATAGCTTACAAATGTGTGTTATGGTAAAGAATGATATTCACGCATATCCTCAGTATTCTCGTCTAGAAAGACTAAGACCGAAACGAAAGCTGGCATTAACAATAGCAAAATTAGAAATGGTTAATTCTGGACCTCAGAATATGTCTATAAAAATATAGAACGCACTTCCCCAGCATATTAAAGATGAAAGTAATGAGAAATCATTGAAAATTAACCTTAAAAAGTATCTCATAAGGAAATGTTACTACTCACCGCAGGAGTTTTTAGTGACAACGAAAACAAAGTAAAATAATCCTTTATAAGTATTTTTACTATCAACGCTATCATAATGTATGAAAATTATTTGTATGTAATTAATTTATAAATGTTTTTAATACTTTTCTTGTAATGTTAAAATTATTGTTAAAATTTATTATGTTTTTTCTGTAACTTTATGCTGCGGTGCCCTTGCAGGGTCATGTCATGGTACTGGTTATCATATGTACATTTACCTGAAAATACCACATGTTGCAACGAATGAATTAATGAATATTTTTTGCAAAAATCTTGTAGATATTCGACGTCAGACTAAAAAGCCGATAGTTACTGATGACGCTTTTATCTTCTTCTTGTGGATAAGAGTAATAATTGACGTTAACCATTGGGGAGATGTTGAAATGATCTCATTGAATAATAGCGATAAGTTTGGGGCGACCAGTTCCTTGCAGGAAACTAGCATCTCGTTTGTTATATTGTCAAAACCGGGGGCTTTATCGCTTTTTTACACATTAGTATTACACAAATAATGATTGCCTTCCTCATGCATTTATTTTACTTATCAATTTAAAAGATTTTATGGGTTTACAAAGCTATAAAAATTGCTTAATCATATCCAAGCGCCAATTCGATCGTGTATTGAGTACTGTTCTCATCTTTGGGACGGTTCCGCCCAATACCAGCACCAGACGCTTGAGTCCATTGAGAGGAGGGCCAAGAAGCTCATCGGCAGTGACGATCTTTTTTTCAAAATAAGTTCAAAATTCTTGAGTATAGACGGAAGGTGACTAGCTTATCTTTTTTTTATAGACTTCTCCTGCACACTTCGGAGTGTGAACTGCACAACCTTGTTCCGCCGTCCCCATATTTTCATCGGACAACCAGACTCACAAAAAGGCGCCACCATTATATACACTCGAGAGCAGTGAATCCGGGTCACTTAAAGAATGTTAAAAATCTCGGAAACTAAAAATGATAGGTTAATGCAATAAATTGTATTTAATAGACAATGTAATACTCCTTAAATGAAAGTAAAAAAAATATGAGTCACCATACATTTTATTGACACAAAATTACATAAAGAAAAAAACTGCTGATCTCTCCTTAAAACAAAAATAGGAAACATGAAATGTTTGAACTTTATTACGATTTTCTTGAATTTTAATACTTCGTATTGCCTCCTCGTGCTTCCATTACTGCGTTTACGCGGTTTGGCATGCTGTACACCAAGTTCCTTATACGACTTTGGGGAATATTCTCCCATTCCTCTGTGAGAGCAATTTTGAGCTCACGAAGCGTGATTGGGGGAGGGTTTCGTTGTTTTACGCATCTGCCTAGCTCGTCCCAAGCATGCTCGATCGGGTTGATATCCGGGCTGCGCGCTGGCCACTCCATACGAGTAATGTTCATCTCTTGAAGGTAGTCATTCACAATCCTACCTGTATGAGGTCGGGCATTGTCATGCATAAATATAGCATCCTCACCTAAATTGACCATAAATGGACCAACGTGATCATTGAGGATTTCTTCCACATATCTTACGCTAGTTAAAGAGCCGTTTTCTATGATCACCAGCTCTGTGCGACTTTCAGAAGAAATTCCGGCCCACACAAGTACAGACCCACCACCGTAGGCTACTTTTTCTTCGATGCATGCTTGCTTGAATCTTTCCCCTGGTCTTCGATACACTCTGTGTCTTCCATCGTGCTTGTAGAGCATAAATTTTGATTCGTCGGAGAACATAACTTTTGACCAATCTTCAATACTCCAATTTACGTGGCTCTGGGCATATCTTAGTCTTGAAATACGATGCCCACGCTCCAGTTTAGGGCCGTTTGCAGGTCTAAGGGGTTTTAAGTTAGATTCAGCAAGCCGACGCGCGACGTCTTACTGTCCATGCACTTGGGTTACTTCCTCCGAGGCGTCGAAACTGATTGGTGAGTTCAGTTCCTGTGAGAAAGCGATTTCGAAGCATGGTGTTCACCAAGTATCGGTCTTCTCGTGCTGTGGTACACCTGGTTCTGCCCGTTCCTGGTCTGCGTAGGTTAGAACCAGTTTCTTCGTAACGTCGGAGAACTCTTTGTACTGTTGACAGCGACACACCGACAGTCCTGGCTGTATCGCGCTGACTCCGGCCGGTTTCCAGCATTGTAAGTATTCTGGTGCATTCTTCAGGCGTAAGCGACATAATTTCAGCTTGAATAATGAATATAGAGCACTATCAACATGGTTTATGTACCCACATAAATGACAGATTACAAACAAAAGCAAAACCAAATGCTGTAATTTCGTAGTTCCATCTTCGAAAGTGGCCCTTTTTCAAATTTGATTTTTTTATGATATAACTTTACAATAACTAAGAAGTTTTAATACCTTCATTTAAGGAGTATTACATTGTCTATTAAATACAATTTATTGCATTAACCTAGCATTTTTAGTTTCCGAGATTTTTAGGATTCTTTAAGTGACCCGGATTCATTGCTCTCGAGTGTATTTGATATACCAAAGAGTCTCCTATTTACTATATAAAAAACATAATACTTCTAAATTTCCTATATAAAATGCTTACCATCTTTCACCATATCACCGTGAAGTTTCTTGCCATGATCCTTGCCATACTTGCGCAGGCGTCCGGTAGCCAGCTCGTGAACCTGGTACCCAGGGATACAAAACCCGAATTCCTGCTTACACAGCCCGTATTTTTCTTGTTCACTCTTTATCTTCTCTTCTGTCGCTAGAGGGTCCCAGGTTCTTCTACCTGTGGTAATGCAAAGTGAGTTTGTCTTTATAAACTAAATCGCCTTCGATTTAAGCATGCAGATATTATACTTTATTGCAGATATTATACAGACTTTGATATCTAATGATGCTTTGAAATTCGTTAAGCCATAAACAGTCGTCAACACTTAATAATTTATGGAATTCGCGTGATAAGTACTATTGGATCCACTTGTTGGGTAATAACACATTGAACCCACATAATGATAATGGGTAAAATTAAAATTACCCCATATTGGATCCAGCCGAGTGATAGGTAATACTCCAAGTTGGATTCACGTGATAGGTAATACTCCTGTATGTAAACAAAACCATGACCTAGAAGCGTGGATATCTTATAGCGGCTTATACATTTTACATTTACAATATTATAAACTGTTACTATCCAAAATCTTCAAAAACAATGTTACTCAATAATAGTAGTGTTATGGTTTCATTACATCGTTGATTACAAAATCAACAAGTGTCTCCTTTAAATTAGTATACTCAAACATTGCTATGACATACTGAGTATAAAAAACAAATTTAAAAAAGTTCAAACCGGCTCAAGCTCATAAGAACGCCGGCGTTCTCACGCGCCCAGACTACTTTAAACTCTCATTCTTCCTGCTTCATTATATTTTTCTATAAACAAGTTCAAAGGTAACATATTAAAGTTATTGGCGACTATTAATGAAACAATTGACATTTGACATGTTATTTCCTGCCCGAATTTTGAGCGAGGAATACAATATTTTGGACCAAATTTAAAAGCTAACCTACCAATCTTGATGTCCATGACGCACTGCTCGAGCATCCTTTGCGTGAGGTCCTCCAGCACGATGTACTGCTGCATGTGTCCACGGTACGCGTAGTGGGTGCACCCGAAGTACTTGGGCACGAACGAACGTAGCTCCAGCAGGTCTGGCTCGTCGGTGGTCTGCAGGCGCGTGTAGAACTCCACCTCTCGATGCTGGCTCGGCTTCAGGATTGGCTTGAGGATAGTCCCGTTGCTGCATTGAAGAAGACCTGTGCGAATAAGAGGACAGTCTTACAACAGGGGCTACCACCCTTCTTGGTGGCTATTCCTACCTGTCGCACCAAGCGCTATTCAACATCATTTATAATGCGCACAGCAATGGAGTGGAACTCCCACCCTGCGACTGTATTTCCGAGTACTTATAACGCGTCCATTTTCATACTAATTTCATACTCACGCTCTCACATACATACACACAAACACGCGCGCGCCCGCGCGTACACATAGTCACACATACACACACACACTTACACACTCTCATATACATAAATACATACATAAAACCAATCAAACTTAACAATACGTACTAATCAGGCTCATTAACTACTCTTTTGAGAATATTATTATGTATTGGAGGAATCCTTTACTCCTAAGATACAGGACACGTCCTAGTTTGAGAGTTGGAGACCAGATTTGAAGACATTGTAAACTTTCTCATTATGTGTATTGTTGATGTTTTGTAATGTTATTGTTTTGTTTCAATAAATTATTATTTTCAAAGCCAGGTTGAATAGGAACACCTTCTGGGTTAGCTCGTTTCATCGTGGATCATGTCTTGGCCCCGGGCTTGATTGGGATCAAAAGCTGAACCCATTAAATAAAGGTCTTTTTTTGTTCAAAAGCAATTCCATCCGCTCACCATCGGAATTAGGATCTGATTCACCGTCACCTATTTCATTAACAGTTAAGTGCTCTAAGGCCTTATGTTGAACAGTTTTGTCTTTATAAATTACATCTAAAATTGTTAATTGTATAGCATAAGCGTAGCACAATTGATAATAAACAGACAAAACTTTTCCAATTTTCACCATAACACTCGCCGAAAACCAATTGATCATAAATTCGAAAAAGCAATTTAGTGAAAAAGCACGGGTTATTTGGACGATGAAACCAAAATCGATTTTTCTGATTTCGGGAAAACACGTATTGGAATTTATAGCACATAGGAAACCTAATTTAATTGCTGTATAAACAATAATTTTGGGTTTCCTGCTTTGTGTGTCTCCAGGGCAGGGTCTTGGTTGATGTTAGGTTTAAGACTTATTATTAATTTATATTAAGAAAAAATGTTTTTTTGTTGTTATTTGTTATTATTTTCTATTGTGTGTACACAATACACACAATAGAATGACGGTAACCCGTCGATCTAAAATTCTTTATTTCTTTCTAAAATGTAAAGTGAACCAATAACTCACCCATATATTTGGAGTTGTTTGTCTTCTGGTGCCCAGCTACTTGCAAGTCGAAGGCCTGCACGCCCAGGTGGCTGGGCAGTACCAGCGGCTTCATCTCGTCTTCGATGCGCCGCTCCAGGCAGTAGTGCACCTGGTATATTGAACGTTGCCGTCGCACAGTCGATTTCGACTTCGGTTTGGATACATCACTCATTTAGGTTGGAACCTGAGAAAAAGTGTTTTTTTTTAATTTCTAGGTTTTTTGTTAGGTCTTAGACGTCACCAACGCATACGAATTTCAATTATATATAAAGAGGGAATGTTTATATACAAATATTTCCCTTTTACATATTTCGTCATTCCTTCATTCAAAAATTCCGTCACAATGTTTGACCGCGATGAACTCCGAAACTAATTAACCGATTTTGATGATTTTTTTTTCATTTTGCCGGATTTGTTCTAACTTAGGATATAGGATAGGTTTCATTTTATTTAATACACAAAAAAATTGCAGATAATTATACCTAAGTCACAGCAACGCTTAGCCTGATCAGCTAGTCTTTATATATAAAAATTCCCTGACAGTGTTTAACAACGATGAACTCCGACCCTACTCAACTGATTTATATGATTTTTTTCATTTTGCTGGTTTTGGTTCACTTAGGACATAGAATAGGTTTAATTTTAATTTATAACACAGCAACGCGTAGCCGGGTCAACTAGGAAATATATGAAAAATAGTACGAGTTAAATCACAGAACGAAAACTACTTCTCCGGTCTGTAGCTAAAACTATTTCTTTGTGTACCGTCGCTGGCACATGAAGCTTTTATTAATTTCCCATTAAATGGTATAAAGTAGTAGTAGTATTCTTAATCTAATGTACTTAAATAGCTATGATTTTTATATTCATAGCTAAAAAATAATAATTTCCAAAGAAATTCTCAAAAGAAAAATCCAACTTAACTCAGGCGGCAGGCGGGATTCGAAGCCACATCCCCTCGCTATCCGGGCGAGTATCCTTCCAATTGAAGGTCCCATTTTATAATAATCTCTTTAAATATGAAAATCTAACTGTTAAAAGCTTAAATGACAAAAAATCGACTTTTTATTACTGACAAGATTCTTAACCTTCTTCTCTTACTAAATTTAAAAAAAAATACTACTTGGTTAAAAAAAATAAAACTGAAGTTTATATCCAACATAAATAATTTATCTATCTGCCAAATCGCTATACAGATATAACATACCTATACACATTGCTGGATTACCCAATAGGCCGGACTAGGCCATGGCCTGGGGCCCCCGACGAGCAAGGGCCCCATGAAAATTTGGCATAATTTTTGCCGAATTTTTTTTTTTATTTTTCATTTTCATTTTTTCCTTTATCGTGCAATTATTGTACACGTTTTTTTCAAGCTCAACCCGCCGGTGAGACATCTTAAAAACAGATATCGGAAACGAAAAGGTACTGAAATCGTTGTCCCAAACTCGTTGAGAAGCTCATGCGAATGCCACTGAGGCAATTCTCAAATCTTTCAACGAAATCGTAGAAGCATTACATGAAATTGCCGACGATGTAACACAACAAAGTGAGTGTAGACACGAAGCTGAATGTATCGCGAGTAAAATTCAAACCATCGAATTTGTTTTTATGCTTGTTCTGTGGAGTGAGATTTTAAACTCTTTTCGGGCAACAAGCAAAGCATTGCAGTCGGAACAAAATGATTCTTAAAACCTGCGCGTTAATGTACTCGTCGCTGAAAAATTCGCTGGATGAGATGAGAGATAAGTTTGAGGTGTACGAGGACAAAGCCCGATCAATTTTACCTGGCTTAGATTATGCGAATGTTGCAGCGCGAAATCGACGAAGGAAAAGACAGCCAAACGACGGCGATGCTCAAGAGGTACAATTAAGTTCGCGAGACAATTTTCGTGTAACCGGTTTTCTTGTCATTGTCGACACTCTAAAGATTGAAATTAACGGACGGAGCAAAGTGTACTTAGCGGTGTCTGAGAGATTTTCATCTTTAGCTGATTTTAGTCTGACAGAAAATGAGTACCGTGAGAAGATTTCTGATTTGGTAAATAATTATTCTGAAGATTTGGAAGATTTTTACCTTGAACCCATGCAGTTTTACTCTTTTATCAAATCGAAATTTCCAACACAACACAAATTCACACACTCTGACCTGTACGAAACTTTTATTCAAGATAATCTTGAATCCGTTTTCCCGAACGTTGAAATTGCACTACGCATTTTTTTAACTTTAATGATTACGAATTGTTCAACGGAGCGCTCTTTTTCGAAATTAAAACGCATCAAAAATGAGCAAAGAAGTGTTATGCATCAAGAACGATATGATGAGTCTGATGGCTATTGAATCGGATATTCTTCGACAAATCGATTTTGAAGAAATCATTAATGAGTTTGTTGATAAGAAATTTAGGAAAAAAGTTTTTTAAAGACAAGCGCCGCTTTTATCTTTTATAGAGATGCCCAAAGATTATGTTATAACTCTACTGTTATTTAAAGTCAAAGAATATATGATTATAAGAAAAAAATATTTCGTTCATTTTATGGTGTTTAAAAATTTTTGCAGTGTTTTAAATTTGTTGTTTAAATCTTCCAAAATGCAAAAATTACGTTAAATTTTACATTTATCACAAAAAGGGGGCCCCAACATCAACATGGCCTAGAGCCCCCGATTGGCTTAATCCGGCATTGCCTATACAGAAGTATTAAACTATAAAAACTCAATAATAATCTTTATAACAGTAAGTTTTATGATTAAGACTTAACGTAAAGACCTATATTGCCTACTTTTTATGTGAAAAAATATATTCTATATGTTTGCTATTGGTCTACCAAAAATTAATTAATAAATAAATAAAACTAGTTACTGGCCCCAGTTAAAGAACAATTTAATTCTGGCGTAGGTCTGGTGCGTCACAAATACTTGCGAATGTCAATAAATATACGAATATCTATCTTTATAAATAAAAATTCACTGTCAGTGTTTGACCGCGAAGAACTCCGAAACTACTCAACCGATTGTGATGTTTTTTTTTTTCATTTTGCTAGATTTGTTCTGTCTTAGGACATAGGATAGGTTTCATTTTCATTTATAACACAGCAACGCGAGGGGGGATCAGCTAGTCTATATATTTATAAAAATTATGTGTTATAGTGTTTGACCGCGATGAACTCCGAATTTACTCCACCGATTTTGATGTTTTTTTTTTCATTTTGATTGTTTTGTTCCCACTTAGGACATAGGATTGGTTTCATCTTAATTTATAATCTTAAAACTTTTTTATTGCAAATTATAATATCCACAACAACGCATGGCCAGGTCAGCTAGTTCTATAATATATATAGGTATTAATAATAACATCACACAACGAAGACTAATCCGGTCTATGGCTAAAATTATTACTTGATATACTGTCGCAAGCACGTCAAACTACACGATCTTATTACAATGTCATAAAGTAGGTTTTTGGGAAAGCTTTATGTGGTCGATTTTACCTAATCTATAATCTAAGATCACAGTGGTTTGTGTGTTTGTCTGTCCGCTCTTTTTCCATTGTATCAATAACGTTACCATAGCAACGCGTTAACCGCAAGTAGTTCGTCTACCGGACGCTAGATGGCGCTAACGGAAAAATATTTAATAATAGAAAAAAATTTAAGAATTTTGTCCACCCGTGCGAAGCCGGGACGGCCCGCTAGTAGCTATGATTATTGTTTAATAAGTAAAAACTAACAATTTCTACCAAAAATTTTGCTACAGACAAGATATTTCTTTTACTGTAGATTAATAATGATTATTTTGATCTTTTAAAAAACTCACATAAATACATACAATCACGCCATCTTCCCGCAGATTTCTACTTTCCACGATTCTAACATACATCTCTCGCATCAACTCAAATCAGACCTTTCATACATACAATTAAGGGTACTTTTGACCTGCCTTTTTTCAGGATATATTCTATTTGATCCCTAAAAGTTAACCTTGGTCTGCCCTTACCGACTTGCCCATGCATATTTGTCTCATTTACTTAAACAACATAATTTTAGATAAAGAAAAAAACAGAATTGATCTATCTTCATAATCACTTTATATATTAGGTAAGCTATATAAAAACCCAACATTAATCTTTATAACAAGTCATAATATAGCTACATATATATATCAACAGTTTAATTTTACGTCACTCAATATACTAAACCAATAAATAGATATGCCCATGACCTTGATATAAAATTTACTATTTTAATTTTTTATTTAAACAGTTAAACTTAAAGCAAACGAAACTTAAATTACTTACTGGTAAAAAAATTTAGAAATACACAATTTTAAACGTGAGTATTCACTATTTTTTTGTAAATGTTTACGCTAAATGCGCGGGTGAGATACTAAATTCGTTTAAGAAAACGCCCGATTCATAGGGTAGAAGCAGTTATCTAATCGATAAACAGATCAAGATTAGCTTGTCTTTATCAATCAATATTACTTTTTACGGCACGATATATTCGCACTAAAGCTATTACTGTTGTGTGGATCGTGTTAAGGAAATTGACATTGTTTTTAGGTTTACGTCAATAACCTTTAGATATTCTATTTATATATAATATTGTTGTGGTTTTATTGTTGTTTTTTATAACATTAAAATCAGCGTGAACCACAAATTGTTAAGACTCTTTTTCCTTGATTTACACCAGTGGTTATTGGAATAAAAATGCACTTAAATAATTTTTACATATCCGTCATCATAAACGAAAAAATAAATTATGAACATACCTCTTACGAAAAGATAACCGGATTGAGATTGAGTCGACCATACATTGACATAGGTCGCGGTTAGTTTACGGTTTTCGGATTTATTCCTTTACTTGTGCTATATGATGTTGGTTTATGCCAAATAACAGGATTCTAGGTCAAAGAACCTATAAATTTTGATACCCTTGAGTATCGAAATATACGTTTGTATCTTTTTATAAAGTAAACTTAGCAATTTGATTTTTTCACAGCTTCAAGAGATTGTAGACCTGAGTATACAGTTTTAATTTTAACTCGATACCCCCACGCGTTCTCGAGATAAAGGGTCTTGATATACAGACGGACGGGCGGACAACAAAATGATCCTATAAAAAAACCTAAATTAAAACATAAATACGTCAAAAGAAATATTAATAAAAAACTTAAAAGGTATGGTATTGTTTTAATAAAAAAATACATATGTAATATATAAAATATTTATTTACGTGATAGTCAATTTAAACACCATTTAGTTGTCGGAAGCTATTCCTTTACATAAGTTCTGCTTTAATTTTTTATTATCTCAAGTTTTCTTTACCCTGATGTTTTGACTCACTTTTAGGAATAACTCATACATTTTTATATACATAAATTAAGCAAATGGAAATGTACAAACAATTTATAAACAAAGACGGTTACCTAGATACCACAAAATAATATTTAATCCAGCAGGTTAACTTGTTAAAAATATATTTATTCGCATAATTTGTATTACTTTCGACTCCTTTACAAGAGCCGTGATCACAGGATGACTAAGGCAATGGTCGTCATATATTTTCTACTATCTTCACAATATTTTAAACGAGCGCGTTCCTTACTAATAATAAAATGCAAAACAAAACAATTTGTTTTATATAAATTATAAGTTATATCCTATTGGTTAATTCAACAAATATTTGATAAAAGTACAGTTGGACATCTTATGAAAAACACAAATACATTTTATGATAAAAAGATGAATTTGCACATATATATCAACGATAAAAATAAGACATATATTCAATGACTTTTTCTTATGAGTACATCAGAAACACCCAGTTCAGTTTATCATTAAATCTTGTAACAAACTTATCTTGATAACAATATTAAAAGACATAGTTTTATACTAAAAATTAAACTTGCTAAGTGCCCTTTTTATCAATACCATAATCATAGTTGATTTCAATGAGTTGTTACAGGAAGAAAGATAAGTGATTATATTTTTGACGAGTAGATAATATGTCCAAAGAAATAAGTTTTGTTTTTTTTGTAAAGAGGTAAGCGCTTGACCGCTATCTCGCCTGATAATAAGCGCCGATGCGATCTAGGATGTGACGCGCTTGCTTAGAAGATACCTATTCCCTCGTGACTTGGAAACCCCTAAATTGTATTTGTCAGGAAACACAGACTCAGGCAAAAAGTTCCACTGTTTATACGATTATCATATTTTAGTCTTTTTATTTTGAATGGGTTTGCTCTTGATCCCAATCAAGTCTGGGGCCCAATACAGGATCTACGATGAAGCGAGATAATCAAGAAGGTGCCTATTCACCCTGGCTTTGAACGTTATAAATAGGACAGAAATACAGACGCAGGGAGGGAGTTCCTATCCTTTGCTGCGCGTATAATGAAAAATATTGAGTAGCGCTTGATGCGACAATTAGGAATTGCAACCAAGAAAGGGTGATAGCCCGCAGTGCGTCTGAATGTCCGATGGAAGAAAAGCAAAGACGAAGACTGACGAATAAAAAACAATATAGAAAGAGAAAATGTTTAGATATTTATAATTACAATCATTATATATTGCATTTGTTTTATACTGCACATTATTCTTAAAAGTAAGCTGTAGATAATGTTACTGGTTGTATAATCAGTAATTTATATTCTTTAAGTATATTTCTAATATAAAATACTGTTAAATTGTTTGTTATCCCTTGCAAAATAAAATAAAATCATTATGAATACTTTACACATTTTATTTGAGCTCCGCTGAGCACTGTTATGAAATTAAGTGCGAAGGTCTAGGGTATTTACTTATACAGTTTCCCAGCGGCGAAAGCCAACTACGACCCCGCGGAACCAACGGCAATGCATACTTAGGTTTTTAGTGGGTAGGCCTCCAATCCATCATCTGGCACTAGGCCGGTTGGTGAAATTTATAGTTCTATAGTTTGCTTCTCTGATCGTACTTATAAAAACCCTCGCCCGTCTTCCTTCCAAGTTTTCCTTCGGCCACCATTTTGTCCAACAGTGGTATCGCACTGTGGGACATCCATAGGTCATAAATCTTAAAAACCTGCTTTCTAGTTTTACATTTTATTCCTTGTAGTTACATTGGATAGTTGCGGTACCTTCTGAAACTATAAATAGGTCAGTAATTAGAGTGCGCCTTCATTATCTATTGTGCATTCAAAGAGAGCGCATCGCCAATCGTAAATACTGTTATCAGTGAGTCATTAAAAAGCGTGACGTCATTTGTTGTCATTGCGGGACCTGTGAGTGCTGTGTATGTTTTTTCTGAAATGGATATCCAAGAACAGGGTATGTAATAATTAATATTTTTATTTTAATTGTATCTTAGTATATATTTTCTTTAGTATGTCATTGCTACGAGGCGACTTTTCTTGGAGTATTATATATTAATATTCAAAGTTTGAATAAACTTTTAAATATGTTCCCACTCGCTCCGACTATGGAGGTATATTGCACCATAATCTTTAGACTTTCTTATCTTAGGAAAATTAAAACTTGGCTGCCCTTATCTGCCCTTTTGGCGATGACAAGGGTGCTACGGTTGCCAGATTATCTCGTAGCATTTGCTACGAAATTAGTTTATTTAGTCTTAGTGCTTTGTGTAGGTTTTGTGACTGAATTTTAACCGTTTTTTTTTGTTTTAGGTAATTTATATATATGCTCGTTTTCAAGAATGCATATTCTTGAAATATGGCTAACTGTCAATACCGATAATGACTCGGAAAAGTGTCGTCAAGTCCTACAAAGTTTGTTGACTACTCTGAACGATGCTGAGAACATTGATATTCATTATTTAGAGAAAATTGTTAATAATTTATGTAAAGCTATTGCTCGATTCTGGAAAAAATGTAATAGGGATAAAACCAAGCTTTTATATAAGAATTCCGATTGGTTTAATGTTATTGAAAAAATTCAACTTGTGAAAAACAATAAGCAATGTACTCCGTCTGAAACGTCGCCGTGTCATTCACGTGGTCGTCCTCGAAAACCTTTTACGCAATGTAGTAAAAGGACTAAACGTCGGAGAGTAGCTGATTTGTCAAAGTCTGATGATTCTACTGTGAGTGCATTGCTTGATGTTTCAGACTGTTCATTCGATTCGTGTATATCTAGAGTTAGCACTGATGATGTCTTGTCACTTGTGACTGATGCTCAGTTGACAAAACATCAGTATTTATTAATTAAAAACTTTGTTAAAAGTAAGATTTCTCCTAATGTATTACCATGTTACCAACAAATTACTAAAGCGAAACAGAGATGTTACCCTTCTAATATAACTGTTTCCGAGTCTTCAGCTGAAGTTGAATTACAAAGTCTTTTTGATCACACAGCTTCTCGAATCCTTGAATCTCAAAAAGAGGTCTTAGATCAGATTCCTGATGATTGTTTGTCTAATATCTCTTTACTTGGGAAATGGGGATTCGATGGCAGCACTGAACATAGTGAATACAAACAATTTTTTTCAGATTCAACTTTAGAAGATAGTAGTTTGTTTGTAACATCTTATGTACCCCTTCAAATTATTGTAAAATTAGCTGAAGATAATTGTAAAATTTTATGGAAAAATCCTCGACCCTCTTCCACTAGGTACTGCCGTCCTAGTCAATTTCAATTTTTGAAAGAAAGCACAGCAGTGTCTTTGCAAGAGGAAGCTTATTTTAAGGATAAAATTGAAAGTTTGCAACCTACTTTTATTCAGATTGACAATCGTGAATTGGTCGTTTCTCATAAGTTGCAGCTTTCAATGGTAGATGGTAAAATTTGTAGTGCTTTAAGTGAAACATCTACAAGTAGATGTTATATATGTAATGCTACCCCTAAAGAGATGAATAAAATAGACGAATGTTTACAAAAACCTGTAATAGAGAGTAGATACCAATTTGGATTATCACCACTACATTCTTGGATACGTTTCTTCGAATATTTTATTCATCTTTCATATAGATTAGACATAAAAAAATGGCAAGTTAGGCTAGATAGTGATAAACAATTGTTATCAAATAAAAAACAATATGTACAGTCCCAGTTTAGGGAACGATTAGGTTTAATAGTTGACAAGCCGCGTAGTGGTGGAAGCGGGACGTCTAACGACGGAAACACGGCCAGGAAGTTTTTTTTGGAATCAGCTGTATCTGCTGAAATTACAGGTTTGAATAAGGATCTCATAGATCGTTGTTGTGTAATATTACAAACGTTATCTTCTGGACATAAAATTAATGAATGCAAGTTTAAAGAATATGCATTACAAACAGCATACAGCCTGGTCGAGGAATATCCGTGGTATAGTCTTCCTGCTTCTGTCCACAAGGTGCTCGTACATGGATCAGATATTATAAGTTATGCATTGTTATCTATAGGAGAACTTTCCGAAGAAGGTGCTGAAGCGACAAATAAGTATATCAAAATTTATAGACGAAGTCACACTCGAAAAATGTCACGTGAAGTTACCAATCAAGATTTAATACAACGACTATTATTACATTCAGATCCTTATATTACAAGTCTTCGGAAACTTCCCCCTAAAAAGAAAAATACTCTGTCACAAAGTGTAATAGAATTGTTACATGTTTAATATTGTTAGAATAAGAATAATTTATTTGTTTTTTGTTAGTTGTTTTGTTTTTTTTTTTTTATTTAATTAATTTTAATTTATTTATTTCTATTATTTTATTATAATTAAATAATGTTATCAATGTTTTGACTCTTATTTTATTTAAAATATATGTTTTACATTCCAATTTTTAAGTGTTTGTTCATGATAAATTTAGGTAAAAGTATGTTATTGTTTATATTTGTTTTTTACTGAAGTAAACGTTTTTTATTTCGTAAATACATGTACTTCTTTCATTTTAATGTTCCTAAAACACTTTTACAACTATAAGTCACTAAAATAATACAATGTATTGATAGTAACAGGACTTTAACTATTTATGACCGCCCTTGTATGGAGCGTGTCCCTCCGTGTATCGGTCTGAACGCTGGGTTCCCCGTCTTTTCGTACAAAACCGCGAGCACAGCCTTGTTGGTGTCTAGACCAGTGTAGTCGGCCAGTTCTAAAGGGCCCATGGGGTAGCCGGCACCTAACTTCATAGCCGTGTCAATATCCTGGGCGGAAGCGTCTCCTGTCGATAAAAATCGTTTTTTTTATATTATTGTATTTTTCATTAATTCTTTATTCCAGAGTAACGAATTTAACTCTTTATTGTGAGTAGTATAACTCTATAAATGATTTAAACGTAGCTGTAGTACGATCCAATCGGATATATATATATATACTAGGTGAGAATGAAGGATCCCGTACGAGTTCACGTATTCGATATTAATTAATTATTAGCTAATTTTAGTTTCTTAATCAAATATATATAGATATCAGTTTCAATATATTATAGTTATCATTTAATAGTTCCATCCCGAACACTCGTTATCGAGCGAGCTACAGATATCGAGATTCGTAGTTCCAGATGTGTACCACTAGGTGGCGCTCATACAAAAATCCATAGTAATATTTTATAATCATGATCTTTATTTGCTCCATGTGGTTTACACTACGTTGTTTTGGTACAAGTTATTGCCAGTTCTTAGCCATGTATGGGCATGCAGAAATTACTTTTTATAATTTATAATAAATTAATAAAACTATATAAAAATAAGTAAAAATCTATAAACATATTTAACGTTAAATCTATTATAATTCTTTCAAAGTCATACTAAATGTCATAAGCAATAATAATGATATTATATTGTAATCCCTACTAATATTATAAATGTGAATGTAAGTTTGTTTGTTATGCTTTCACGCAAAAACTACTAAACCGATCATCATCAAACTTCGTACATATATTCTTGGAGGTATTAGAAGTAACATAGGATACTTTTTATTGAAAAAAAAATGTAACGGGTAACCGCTAGTGTCTAATAATATAATAATAATAAGTTAAATGTCAGTAAAATTTGGAAAATCCCAATGTTAGAGATAATAAAAATTTGGTTAATTTTTCCCATCAAAAAATCCTTTAAACTATAATAATAAATTGTGACGTTTACTTTTAAATTATATTATTAATATTTAAATTCATTACGGTATAACGCAGACGATATCGAGAATATAAGGCCTCTGCTCTGTTAAAATCGACGAAGGTTTGAGTCTAAGTAGATTAAACTCAGAATTCGTAATGAAATTTATTTTGAAACGTTTATTCACGATTCTTAATCTTATTATCAAAACAAGAATCATACTGATAAATGTGATTGTTTTGTAAATATCTCCACATTAATTCTAGATACTAAATTAAAATAGGCATCTAGGGTTTTCCCACGTTTTTTACGTTTCAGCCTGCGATGACGTAATAGATATTGTTCAAAACTGTATTCTTTATTATAGGTGAACCTGCCTTTCGCACCGACGGTCCTGGGTTCGAGTCTCGGAATGAGATGTTTGTGTGATGCGTAACGGATTTAACGATTTAGTCTACCGACAGAATAAACCGATCTGGGGGGCAATCGCGCTATTTTTCATTGTGAACGGACCGCTGAGGTTCAATTCTAATCTAATTCTAATTGCTATCCAACTTTGGACGAAATCAGTATCGCGCTAATTTTTACTTGACAGGTGAAACACAATCGAAGTTGGTTCGTAAACGCATTAGAAACAAGAGTTGTCACCTAGTATTGTAGGTATTAGTACATTGTACTTCAGTTCGGAAACACCACAGAGATTATAATGATTGCCCACAGCGTTCCAACTTCAATCGGGTTGCGTCTCAACTGTCTGTCAAATCATTACCGCGATACGAAATGTAAAAGTTGGAGTTCAGCAGTAGTTCAATTCCCATCCAACTGTCTATTTTTATGGCGATTGCCCCCCAGGCATACTATACTAGGTTAGAACAAAGGATTCTGTCATGTTCAGAGACCTTGTGCAAGTTCACGCATTCCATACTCGTTTTTGAGTGATTTCTACAAACATTGGTTTGTACCTGAATCATGAGAATGTATAGCCGTGTGATTGAATGGCTTTGTTCAGTCAAAGGGCTAGCTGTTTGATTGAACGGCTATTATAACCAGTTGGCTGCGACATATACATATCTATTTGGATATTACATATTTATGTAAGTCTATTCGTTACCCTAGTATCCATAACACGAGCCTTACAGTCACGGGCGTAGCCAGGTTTTAGTTTCGGGGGGGGGGGGGGGGGGGGGGGGTTCAAGAAAATAAAACTACTGAGTGCATGCAACTTTTATATTATATGAAAAATATGTAAAAAAAAGAAACAGAAGGTTTATTTGATTACATATGTACTACAGAAATAATCTTCTGTTTTTCTTTTTAAATATATCCACTACTTCATTCGCATCAATTTCTATCCCATAGTGAATATTCATGAGAGCCAAGACGTTCAGTCTGTTTTCACTCTTTGTGTTCCGCAAGTAGTTTTTAAGTCTTGGTAGGCTTGAAAAAGTCCTTCCTGGCGTAGCAGTGGAAACAGGTATGGACCATACCGTACCGTATGGTAGCCAATATTTGTAACAACGTGTTAATATTTGGATATAATTTTTGATCGCATCCAAAGCAGATTTTGGAGTAGGGGAGGTGATAGTCTTAGCTGCTTAACACACTTCAAGATCTGCTTTGACGACAGATGTACTACTCTGTCAAGAAAGTACCGGGAAAAGAGCAATAATATACAAAATATTTGTTATTCATCCAAATTTATTTTATCACCTTCAAAGTATGCTCCCTCAGTAACGATACACTTACGCCAACGAATAATCCAATCATCAAATCATTTTTTAAACGCTGTTTCCGGAATTCAGTTCAGTTTTCGCCGCGAATTCTCCTTTATGTCTTCTACCGATTGAAAACGGGTGCCACGAAGTGGTAATTTGAAGTAAGAAAAAAGAAAGAAGTCAGCTGGAGCCATATCTGGTGAATATGGTGGTCGCTGGATGGTATTTGTTGAGCGTTTGGTCAAAAATTCGTTCTCAATGATGGCCTAGTGCGAAGGCGCATTATCGTGGGGCAAAATCCAAGAATTTTCTTTTCACAAATCTGGCCTTTTTCGTGGAATTTGCTTTCTTAAATGCCGCATAACGCTCAAATAATATTCTTTATTTACCGTTTGACCTTCCGGCAAGAATTCCGAGTGCACAACACCGCGATAGTCAAAGAAAACAATCAACATGTCTTTGACTTTTGATCGACTTTGGCGTGGTTTTTTCGATTTCGGTTCAGTTGGAAGGCGCCACTCCGAAGTTTATTGACTAGTTTGCATGTTAGACTCGTAAACCCACGTCTCGTCACCAGTAACAATGCGTTCCATGAATGTTGGGTTGGAATTGACTCGTTCTAGAATGTCCTCAGCGACTCTCATGCGATTGAATTTTTTGGGAAAATTCAGGTCTTGGGGACTAGCCGAGCGGTAACATGTTTCATACCCAAATGATTATTTAAAATGGTACGCATTGACTCGTGAGATACAAAAAGTTCGGCGGCTATCTCTCTTAAAGTTAAATGATTATTTTCAGTCACTATTTCTTTCACTTTTGCGATGTTAACTTCAGTTGCAGACGTTGATGGCCAGATCCAGAGCAAGGCAAATCTTCCATCACATCTCGACCGCTTTTGAACACTTTGTTCCACTCATAAGCACGTGTTTTTGATAAAGTTGATTCACCGTAAGCTTTCTGTAACATTTTCAGTGACTCCGAATACGAAATTCCATTGGTGATGCAAAATTTCAGACACATTCTTTGTTCGATATTTTTGTCCATTATGAAATTCGCAATATACACTCATCATCATCATATCAGCCGTACGACGCCCACTGCTGGACATAGGCCTCCTCCAAGGATCTCCACAACGATCGGTCCTGTGCTGCTCGCATCCAGCGTTTTCCCGCGATCTTAACCAGATCGTCGGTCCACCTCGTAGCGGGCCTACCCACTGAGCGACGTCTGCCCCAACGGCCATCAGTTCTCCTTGCTATGTGTCCTGCCCATTCACGCTTCGATACTCCACGACATCAATATACACTAGATGTGATATAACTAAAAACAGCACTGTATTTTATATTAATAACAGATGCAACTCAAACTTCGCGCCAAAATGGAAAACAGTTGTGCCAATCTAACAACAACAAAAAAACAAAAATTTGAATTCGGAGCCATAAACAAATCATCCATTCCCGATACTTTTTTGACTCAATGTACTTCTTTCGGGTAGCACTGCCGAATAGATAATAATTGCGTCTACAATTACAGAACTGACCGCAAAATTTAAAGTTAATACACCAGATAATGTCCCAGGCCCACGTCGGACGCCGGAGCAATCCCTGCGGCGTGTACCCGCGCAAGGTTTAGCGTACGCCCTAAATGACGACGGGCGGTGGCGGGTGGTAGAGAGCGAATCCAAAATACACTATTAGTGTAATTATAAGTAATAAAATAAGTAATGCCGCTAGCCTCTCCTTATTTTGATATTATTGATGTTGATATCTTAACATTTCGGGGGGGGTTTGAACCCCCAAAACCCTCCCCCTGGCTACGCCCGTGCTTACAGTGCTTACTTTGGGCTAGACTAAAAATATTATTGCTCTAAAAAAAAGATAAACGACGATATCCTTTTTACACTAGCTTTGCATTTCAAAATACAAATAAGGTTTGGTAATAAATAAATATAAAATTTAAAAATCGATATTGAGTTTCGCTCGCTTTTCGTACAATGACATTAATTTTCTAATTAACAACTTATTAGTATTACATTCCGTGTGTTTGGCAGAAAAAAGCACTTGAGAGCGCTTGCAAGAAAAATGGCGATCGCTAAGCGATAATAACCAAAATGGCGGCTTGTGTCAGCGAAACTGAAGTTAGCAAACGTGTCCTGGCCGAAAACTGTATAGTTTGTTTTTAAGCGCTGGTAAGCGCTCGCAAGCGCTTTTTTCTGCCAAACACACGGATTGATTTTATTTAGTTCAGTTTAGTTTCTTTTAAAAAAGACCGTCTAGTTTTCCAATATGACAGTTCGATATTTAACTATCCGTATTAGCGCAGCCACATGTCGTATCGTGTTAAAGTACTTCTTTAAATAGTATTTCCTTAAAAATAGGTATCTTGAATCTTCGTACAAATGAGATAGACGATAGACAATTAGACTTTTTTTTAGACTGTCATGGCTTCCGGGCTTGATTGGGATTAAGAGCGAACCCATTAAAAATAAAAATAAAGATAGAGGAAGAAACAGGAATACATGTGAAAATAAATAAAAAGACTGAAAAAGATATTCTTTAATAAAAAAAATACAGTCCATCAAATTCGTACATTGTAAGTCAACGGCACGTCAAAATTACAAATTACCTTTAAATGCAGAGTAAGAAATTCATTTAAACATATTTGCATTACTTTTTTTTTATATTCAAACAATTATATAAAAATAAGAAAGAGATATTATGTCAATTAAGCTATTCCTTGAATACCTGTTTTTAAATTATTTTAATAGAAAATATAAAATCAGGCAGTATTGTGAACCTTGTGAACCAAGTCGATTTTTTATAGAATTTTTCATTTAAAATAATTTACCATATAAGAATTGAAATGTAAAAAATAATATTTAATCTATATCCTGTCTGTGTGTGCAATTAATTGTTGCGATGGGTTTAGGACAGGCGCAGCAGTGTTATGAAGCATATAGCTAATTGTGGGTAGGTACTGTCTGCTAATTAGACAATGAGTATCTAGAAATAAGTCTAGAAAATAAGTTTTTAATATAGTTGACCTCTGAATCCTTAATCTGATAAATCAATATTATTATATAGATATTATATTATATATATATATATATATATATATATATATATTATATTATATTATTATTTGAGGATTGGAGGATTAATATTATAAAATTATCAAAATATATTTCGATTTCAAATAATAAAATAGGTACATTAATTCCTTCACCATAGTAGTAAAATAGATCACATTTAGTTCCATTCCAAAAAAAATCCAAAATAACACTTAAAATTACTCTTTGAAGTAAAAATCTAAGTTGTTGACTATAAATTCGGCTTAAGTAAGGATTTGAAATGAAAAATCCATTTCACTGGATGGATTTTGTTAAATTGCTCCCTGAACAAGGTGCATTTTATATAATATCATTACAAATGACCTTATTTCCAAAGATATATAATTTTAATTGAATGATTTTTTTTGTTGATCTTAATACAATTCCTACTACATTACGTATATTTATTCATTTGTTTAATAATCATATTCTATTATTTCATTGTAATGTTCACTTAATATAATATATAAACCATGCATACGAAGAAAAAACTGATTGTTAGATTAGACTTGTGACCACGCACAGCTAAGCGAGCAGAGCTTTGTATTGCTTCCATTACATCAAATATTATATAAAAAGAATATTATCGTATATAAATTGTTTTATAATCTGAGTCTTATATCATTAGGTTGTTATATTAAATATTTATTTTATTGAGTCAGTTGTAATATCAAAATATTAAATGAAATGATATCAAACATTGTACATCCCCTGAATACTTCAACGCCTAAGGGAATTAATTTAAATAAATAAAGAACTTGTACCAGGTATAATAAAATGGGTTTTGAACTCACTATCCAGACAATTGTTTTATCAACCGACATTTTGACAAACTTATTTATTTTATAATTCTTTCTTAAAATGACGGTCAGCGCCATCTATAAATATTTTAGGTAATTAACCTACAAACTTGAATGTAAAACTTTTTGAATGAATTGAAGCGATTTGAAGAGCAATCATCCGGGTAGTGAGAGGTTACGAGTTTTTATCCCGTCTGAAGCCGAGATAATTAAGTTTTCTAGTAAAAAATGTTTTAAATATAAAACGACGAAAAATCAAAAGTTTGTAAAAGTTATCCTATGTCATTCGAATATAATAAAAGATATTTCGCATATTATTTCTTATATTTGTAGAATCCTTCACCACTTTTGATGCCAAGCTTCCCTTCAGCGACCATCTTATCGATGAGTGCTATAGGTTCGAATACCGGGTTTTTCGTTTTCTCGTACATGATTGCGAGCGCAAACTTGTTTGTATCAAGGCCGGTGTAGTCGGCCAGCTCGAAAGGACCCATCGGGTAACCAGCGCCGAGTTTCATGCCAATGTCTATGTCTTCTTTGGAAGCATCGCCTAAAAAATAAATAACTATTTCAACCTGAAATCTTACATGGAAAGTCTTGATACTTTTCCTATATAAAGTCTTATAATGTTTTCAAATCAAATCATCATTTATTTAGTAGTAAGAAGCAGGCGTGGTAATTTTAATTGTTTTACAATCTAATGATGAGCAAGTCGTGTGTCAATACTATTATATCTTACGCTCAATTAAATTTAGCTCATTCTATATACTGTACTTGATATTTAAATATTTCTTTTATACTTTCTTGATAAACAACATTCACAATCAACGAAGATTCAAGGTTTTAAATTAAGTTGACATGGTGAAGAACGAGTGAGAAAAAGTAAGGGTTTTTGGGTATTCTGAATCGAAAGGTAAGAAAATATAACGATTACTATATATTTTTATACCTAAAAAAATTAATACAAGAAAAAAACAACATGTTTACCTAAACATGTTGAGTTTTTTCTTGTTTCGAGTCCTATCCGAACGAGTATACTTTCAATTAGCCACCGAGACTTTTCTAGATCCGTCGAATTTCACCAAATATTTCTAAAGCTGCCGCCAGCGCCATCTCTTCACGTTCTCGTTACTACTAACAACAATTTTTATCGATAGTCGATACTTGTAAAAGTTCGATGTTGCCAGAATCAGAATCTTTATTTGTTGTTGATGAACTAGACTGAAACACGAAGAAACGCTGGTCTCAGTTTAATATACTTGAAAAAATCGACGGCTCAATGTGGGTTCGGAACCTGACATCTAATAATCAGCAATATATATTACCAATTTATACATAACCGTGATTTCGAAAATACTAAGGCATCTACATTATCAGAAGCTAGCTGAACCCATACGGTGCTTTACAATTTTTTTTTGCTAACCATATATAAACCTTCTATGACACACTTATAACAACTTACCGAAGTTTCTTTTGACTACTTTTCAAGTCTAATAACAGTACAACAATACAACCACCCAGACCCGAATCAATAAAGACAAATTTTGCAATATGAATTTGTCCTATAAGCAACGTAATACACAAAAACATGTTAATGTAAATTTAAAGCAAGGACAAGAAAAAACCAGCGCAAATACCACAAATAATTTAAAAACTTATTACTCCTTCAATATTATAAACACAATAATTATAATGGTTGTATTATTCGTTATTTATGCAATTGACTGCTACATTTTTATATCTAATGAAATTACTACAAGAAAAGAATTAATTAGTCTCAGATGTTAGACGGGATAATATAATGCTTGAAACTGACAAAAACACACTAAAATTGCAAAATTATTCATAGATTATGATATATTAAAGTTTCTATTTTGTTAATTATACTATAATAGACATGTGGGGCAGTGCCGGATTTAATAGCTGAAAAAGCTGAAGTTTAGGGCGACAAAATTAGGGGGCGGCAAAATTGGTCCAGAAAATTTGTACAGAAAAAAGTAAGTAATAGTGCAGTAAAAACAAAGCTTTGCTTTTCTTAGCTTAAAAATATACCCAAAAAGTTGTAAAAATAATCTTGGAACTTGATTATTCCCTAAAAAAGGAATTAACGTACGTATAATTGTGAACAGTGAATTTAATTTTAGAAGTCAGTCGGGGCGGCAAAGATTTTATAGCTTTGGGGCGGCAAATGTGTAAATTCGGCACGGATGTGGGGTGAAGTTCTGCACCAATCGAGTAAGCAAGACGGTTCGCGAGAGTTATGTCAATCCGATGATTCTAGAACAATCGCGATAGCATCGTCGTATATTTAAAGGCGAGCGCAGCCGCGTAATGAGTCGTTCTTATTTTGGAAACGATGAAATGAACTCTTTCAGGAATCTTCAGTGATTTATTGGATTCAATCAGCAAACTTGTTTTGGAACTTACTTGGAAGGTTTTATACTGTGTGTAACTTATTTAAATACTTAAATCTCGGAATAAATGTATTATTTTATTTGACTATCCAAATGCCACAGGTCGTAACACTATTATATGCATACCATAGATAAAGTAGTGTACAAAATAATATTTTCTTATATTTACACCGATTAGCCTAGCCCAAAGTAAGCGCTGCAAGACTTGTGTTATGCATACTAGAGTTACCGATAGACATACATATATGACACATAGATATTTATTATTTAAAGAAATACTAACTGACCAGGCCACGCGTTGTTGTACCGACTGCAGCGCCATCTGCCGGGCTGATTTGTGAGTGTAAACCACCCAAACGCATACAAAAAAAATCATTCAAATCGGTCCAGCCGTTCAGTGACATACACACGTACAATAGAATTATGTATATAAAATATATGAATAGTCGATGCGAAAGGCAAGCTACCGTAGCACCAAACGAAGGCCAATTTTTTTTATCGTGAATAGGTAAACGCTTGACCGCTATATCACCTGATGGTCAGCGACAATGCGATCTAGAATATCACATGCCTGCCTAGTAGATACCTAATCTCTCGTGACTTGAAGACCACTAAAGAATAAATATAAAAAGAAGGTTTAACTCACCTCGTTCGTACATGCGGATGGCTTCAGCACTGTATGGCCCCAGCAGGCGGTTGACGACGAAGCCGGGGGTATCCTTGCACGTGATACAGGTCTTTCCGATGGCACGACCCCACTCCATCATGGCTTCGTGGGTGGCCACAGACGTCTGCTCCCCCTTGATCACCTCGAGCAGGCGCATTACTGGCACCGGGTTGAAGAAATGCAAACCACCGAACCTTAAAAACAATATTTAATTCTAAACACGAAATATGAAAACAGATGACGACCTGCACCGTTTGGTGCATCGATAACAATCCTGTCTTAGGCGCCGTAGGTTCTGGGTGCGAGTCCCGTTTGGGGCAGAATCAGAATCTTTATTTATAATATGTAGGTTAGTATTACAATGATGGTATTTGACAATGTTGTTAGTGACACAACATTTCCACCTAAGGCAAGGTATACAAATAGAAAATAAGAATAAAATACAATTTTAATTACAAAAATCAAAATAAAATATAGTCAATAAAATAACTTCAGTTATCAATTAATGTTCAGAATATTGTATTCGTGTGATGAATACAAGCATTTGTTATGCAGTCATAGGTTTTTGTGTATGTTTCTACTCCAATTGAGCTATACAGACAGTCAGACCCGTTAAATATTCCATGTATTTCGTAAATTGACGCCAGCGCCATCTCTTTATGTTCTAGGTAATACGAATCTAATGCACTACTTTTAAGAGTATCGAACAATCGATAAAGAAGAAATAGCTATTTTAATTATTAGGTCGTTCTACTTTTCTACCGACAATGGTCTGTCCTTCGTATGGCATCTCGTTTAAGTATTGATATTTACGGTTTTTTAATTCGGTTCGAATAAACGTCCATATTTTTCTTATCTATTAATATTATGTAATTATTGATTTTCTCCGACCAACATATTTTTTCGTTTGTTTTCCGTAGAATGCCGTGACAGAGTGGTAAACCGAAATGTGGTCTCCACAGAAAAAGGCCACTCTGTCACATATTTTTTTTAAAAACCAACATTAAAAAGAATTAATATTTGCCGCAAAGGAAACTTTAATTAGTCCTAATGACAACACAGATGCAACTTCTTTCAAATTCCACACAGAAACCACAATTATGGATAGTTCTAAAAACAGAAAAACGTCGTTTCACTGTCGGTAAAGAACAAGAACAACCCTATTACATTTTTAGTTGTTTAAGCATTTAACTGCCAGAGTTTTGTATTTTTTAGTATCAAAGAGGACTCGAACCCACTTCCCCTCGTTATCTGGGCGAGTACTCTTTCAATTAAGAGCAAATCGATATCTTTAAACATCTGTATAACCTTTTTAAGTATTTCTTAAACTATTGCCAGCGCCATCTATTGATGTTTTCTTTAATTTTTTTATGTTCTTTAAATTTTTATTGACTTAAATAAAATAAAGGCAGACCAAGGCGAACTTTCAGGGACCAAATAGAGGTAGTCCTCAAAAAGACCAGGTCAAAAGTACCCTTAACCGTAGAGCTTGTATGAAAAGTCTGATGCGAGTTGAAGAAGCGAGAGATGTGTCAGGATCGTGATAATCGTGATCTCTGACTAGCCCTATGGGAAAAATGCATGTTTTTTTTTGTTATGTTAAATAAAATGCGGCTAAACAACTTCCAGTTCAATGAGACATATCGACCCTTAGCTAACAACACCGCATAAGTCATTTTTACCAACTTTACAGGAGACGAAAAAATCGGTGGAATTTTAACTACAGTACATATAATATACTTATTATAATATTCTTATTATTATGATATACTTATTATAATATTCTTATTATTATAATATACTTATTATAATATTCTTATTATTATAATATACTTTAGTTAAAATTCCAGACTATTTTTTAAAATAGTCAGTTATTTTCCGTGTCCTGTAAAGTTGGTAAAAATGACTTATGCGGTGTTGTTAGCTAAGGGACGATATAGGACTCATGCAGAACTTCGGTAATAAGTTTAGGAGTCCCAGGTCACTTATTTTGTATACAACTTTGGGATATCTTTTTATTATGAGATACTTAAGCTTGGTTCTGCATAAGTCATTTAAACAATTAATATTTTAATTGGAAAAACCTGGAAAACCCCCACTCCATCATTTGTCATGACGACTGTTTGGTGCAACGGTAGCAACCCTGCCTTTCGCATCGATGGACCTGGGTTTGAATTTTTGTGTGACGAATATAAGCATGGGTTTTCATATATATTACATATCTATGTATCATATATGCATATCTATCCGTTACCCTAGTATCCATAACACAAGCCTTACAGTGCTTACTTTGGACTAGGTTAATTGGTGTGAATGTAATAAATATTATTACTATTATTATTAAACCAAATAATAAAAATTTATGAATGACGGTCAAGAGGTTATATTTGTTTTATGTGTGCACTTTATAAATAAATAAATAAATCTTTCTTACACCAATTAGCCTAGCCCAAAGTAAGCACTGTAAGATTATGTTATGGATACAAGGGTAATGGATAGACATACATATACTAGGCGATGCAGTCGCTAAGCATAAAGCTTCGCTATCACCACATATTGGAGCGGAGCTTAATACTAAAAAATAAAATAAAAAAATATTCAATAATGTTAAGTAAATTTTAAAATTCCATATGAAAGAAAACTTTCAAAAAGCGCCTTTTTTCAATGGGAAATCCTACAGAGCCAATGTTTTTTGTTTCTAACTTTTTTATTATTGTGAATTTCAAAATTCGGGCTCCGTCACTAGTCCTAAATGTGTTGATTCGATTCCACTTGAAATCGGTTCAGAACTCGGAAAGTTATGGCGTAACAGACATTGCGCCATTGAAGCTGATCCATGGCAGCTTCGCTCGCTCCGCTCCAAATATGTAATATTCATAGAAATATATATAAACACCCATGACTCAGGTACAAATGCTTGTATTCATCATAGAAACATCTGCCCCTTCCGGTATTCGAACCCAGGACCGTTGCTGCAATAGGCAGGATCTCTACTGTTGCAACAAACGGTCGTAAATTTTCCTGTACCAACCTGTCCTTCCTTTTGATGCCAGCTCCTATCTCATTGACGGAGATTGATGAAGTGTTGGTGGCAAATATGGTATGTTGGGGAGAGAGCTGAAACCAAATTACTTTAACTATTTAACAGACTAGGCTAGTGTTACACTGGACTACTTTAAATTAAAAGCTAAAAATATGCATAGGAATTGTCCAAATATGCCATAATAAACCAAAAAACAGTAATTTATTGGTTTTAATAAAAGCACTTTCACTATATAAATTGTACATTGTTTTTTTTAAATTATTTCTGACGTTTTGAATTTACAGGAGTTGCTATCACAGGATGACTAAGATGTACTTCTACCTTCCAATATTTTGGAAACATGCCCTTTTGTAACTATTTAATTAAATGTGTTTTATAAGTATGTTTTATTAAATCTACAATTACTGTAAACTACTTAGTCTACCACCAGTTTGGAAATTGGGAGGCCCTTCCGTGAAAAGCAGGCGAAAGAAACTTGGGCAGGACAAACATTATTATCCATTAACTAAAATATTGGGTACATCATTAAACTTTTCAATATGCAAAAACCATAAAACATAAAAAATAAAAAAAAACATTTTTTTTTAAATAAATGGCTGTGAAATATTGTTTAATTGACCGAACTATTGTTTAATGGAACAGTAAAATAAAGAAAATTACCTCATCTAACTTGTTGAACAATTCCTGTTTGGGTTTGAGCTGTTCTACTATGGCTTCAATGATCAGATCAGCTTTTGCTCCATCCTCAATATTAGTTGACACCTTAATCTTACTGAATGACTCGTCAACAAAAGCCTGTATCTTAGCAGAGTCATCTTTATACAGTTTCTTGCCAACTCTAGTCAAATTGGTATGTATGGACTTCTGAGCCATTTCCAGTAGTTCTGGCTTGAGGTCTACGATTGTTACATCTTGACCTGCTTGTGCTGCAACCTATTTTTAGAAATACATAAAATTTTGACTTCTTTAGAAATCAGTACAATAATATTCTTATGACTTAGTTTGAGCAGTGTTTGTATGATATAGAAACCATAGTTAAAAAGTTATTTGTGTAGTTTGAATTAGAACATTTTTATTTATAACACAATAAAAATCCTCAAATATGACAAAACCCGATTGGAGTATAGCAAAGGGTGTACAAGGCATCTAGGTCTCCAAGGTTGGATAAAAAAAAATTACAAGAGTTAAAAGCGTGATTGGGCAGAGGATACCTTAGGCATGAGAATGGACTATATTGTGGTAAAAATTAACTTAGGTTTTTATTGAGGTGATTATGTCAAAAACAAAAGAAAAAAACAAAAAAATTGGTGAAACGAAAAAAGGTTTTTTGCTCAAACAAGTGTTTATATTTGGGTCGTTCTTCTTTTTTACCGACAATGGTCTGTCCTTCGTCTCATTATGGCATCTCGTTGGAGTATTGATATTTACGGTTTTTTAATTCGGTTCGAATAAACGTCCATATTTTTCTTATCTAATAATATTATGTAATTATTCATTTTCTCCAACCAACATATTTTTTCGTTTGTTTTCCGTAGAATGCCGTGACAGAGTGGTAAACCGAAATTTGGTCTCCACAGAAAAAGGCCACTCTGTCACATTTTTTTTTTAAAAACCAACGTTAATAAAGAATTAATATTTGCCGCAAAGGAAACTTTAATTAGTCCTTATGACAACACAGATGAAATTTCTTTTAAATTCCACACAGAAATCACAATTAGGGATAGTTCAAAAACCAAAAAAACAGATAAACGTCGTTTCATTGTCGGTAAAAAAGAAGAACGACCCATTTACTATTTTGTCATACAACATCAATACCTTCAAGCTTCACATTTCATATTTTCCATAAAAAATATTCTAAGTGCCAAAAACTATTAACGGTCATTTAAAGATTAAAGAGCTTATTTTAGTCCATTTTATACAATAGGATATAGAAAGAAAAATTCTAAGTCCTAGACACCTTGCACACCTTTGCTATACCTACTCCAATCTGGAAACTTTTAAGGACATATGATTCCAAAGTCTGAAATATATAGATATTCCTGAAGTACTCTTTTTTATATACGCATTTTGTTATTCAAGGTTCAGAAAGTTTAATCAAGGTGCAAAGATCATGCATATAATTGTAATCAATAAAACAATAAAATGTTACTGGTATTAAGCTTACCTGAGCGATACCGGAGCCCATAAGACCGCCTCCCACTACTGTGACTGTTTTCAATGCGTTTAAAGTTGAGGAACTCGAAAGATTCCTCGTTAAACCGACAAGTTTATTCATTTTTAGAAAGATTAAAAAAACCTTAAGTATATTTACGGTGGACTGGTCGAGTGGCAGAGTGAACTACCGGTTATAACACTACCAAATTTACGAGTCACTGACGTAAATCCACTGTAGTCGTTTAAATTCTTATCTGAGTTCGGAATATTCTTATCATCAAAGAATATTGATAAGACGGAGACGGTGGTGTGGTACTTACACATGATGATAGATGTACTTCGTGCTGCTGCTCTTAAATGTCTCTTATAATCAAATAATGTCACTGCAATTCACTTTTAAAAGTTTATTTATTTCTTATTTTCTTCAAAACAAATCAAGACGAATAAGAAATTTGACATTGACGTCGACTGTCATGATATCGGTATGATTAGTTTTTCTCATTTAACTGTTGCATTCGAGTTGCATTCCCACACATACCGGTACTGACCGATTTTTCCCCTCACTTTCATTACCGATTTTATGATCAATTCACGTCCGATTATTCATCATCCTTTGTAAATTCATTTTGTACGTTTCTCATATGAAATATCAACAAAGTATAAGACGTGTGATGCGCATATTCGGTCACGCAATCGTTGTCAAAAGTTGGCGGAACATCTTTCAATATATCCGTCATATGCGGGAACGCCAAATATTACACATTGGCAGTGCACTAAATATTAGGGGTTAAAGTATGAAATTGCCGATTTGTACTGAAAATCTATATTGTTTATTTTTTAAATTTTTAACAAATTTATTTAATCAAAATAGTTGCCATTATTATCTATACATTGCTGCCATCTAATGGGAAGGTCATTAATGCCTTTGCGATAGAATTCCGACGATCTAGACTGCACAAACTGTGTGAAAGCATTTTGTACTGCCTCCTGGGAAGAAAACTTCTTGTCACGTAGATAATTGTCCAAATCACGAAAAAAATGGTAGTCCGTTGGAGCAAGGTCTGGTGAATACGGAGGATGACGAATGGTTTCTAACTGCAGTTCCTGAAGGGTCAAAATGGTTTCTCGTGCTGTGTGAGGTCTCGCGTTGTCGTGGAGCAATAATGGTGAAGATCGATTCATGAGTCGGGGCTGTTTTACTGCTAGTTTTGTCAACATGGTTCGGAGTTCGGCACAATAGACATCTGCCGTTATTGCTTGACCAGATCGGAGAAAACTATAGTGAATAACACCATGCTGAGACCACCAAACAGTTACCATTACCTTTTTATTGGTAAGTTTTGCTTTAGGACACTGTTGTGGCATTTGACCTGGGGTCAGCCATTGCATTTTTCTTTTCCGGTTATCATAAAGAATCCACTTTTCATCACATGTTACAATTCGATCCAATATTCCTTCATTTCTGTACCGGTTCAACAAGGCAACACAAGTTTCAACACGCGTTTCTTTCTGCAGATCAGTCAAATCATGAGGCACCCATTTTTCGTATTTTTTTATTTTATTGATTTGACGCAAGTGAGTCAATATTGTGGGTAAGGTAACGTTAAACCATGCCGCTAATTCCTGGGTACTTTGACTAGGATCGGCTTCCACTATCTCTCTTAATTCATCGTTATTTACCTGTGTGGGCGGTCTTCCTCGTGGCTCGTTCTTTAAGTCGAAATTTCCATCACGAAAGCGTTTAAACCAAAATCGCACGGTGCGTTCATTAGTAGACCCCTCTCCAAACGCAGCATTGATATTGCGGGCTGTTTCTGCCGCGTTAGTTCCGCGTCGGAACTCGTATTCAAAAATAACTCGAATTTTCGCAGTATCCATCTTTCTTGTCTAAATTGAATAACAAAAACAATTGAAAGTCGATATTCAAATGTTTTACATTTTTTAAAAAAAGAACATCATAGAAACCATTTAAAAAAAGTTTCATTCGAAAACCTCAAACCATGAAGATTCTATGTCAATTCAAAGAACCTATTGCAATAAAACGGCAATTTCATACTTTAACCCCTATTACTATAATGGGACATCGAATGCGTTCATCTCCTGACACACGCAGCCTTGATGTGCTCACACCGTTTCTTTAGCGATAATACACCCTGTTTGGAAGCGTGGTGCAAAGCCTTAAGGGGATTAATCTAGAACATATTGAGCCATATTTGTCCTAACCAAAGTCAGATTATTTTTCTTTTGGGGAACTTTTACGATTTTAGTTTCAAAATCCCAAAATTTCCCAATTTAGTGCTAATAACGCAAAGTTTAAGTGGAAATATCTATTTTTTTTAATGTACTTTATTAGTCTAATGTGTGTTTAATTATATCAAATATTAATAAAATAAAGATATCTAGATAAATGACTCCTTAAAAGAAAGAACAATAACTCGGCATGTTTTTAAAATTGTCTGAGCATCTGTATTGTTAAAATGTACATAAAAATCCATGTTTTTCTTTTAACTTTATTTTTTCTGTTAATTTTAAATAGTCTGAAAGTAATTTATTTTTAGTAAAAAACAGTGCTTTAAAATGATTTGATATAATTAAACAGACATTAGGCTAATAAAGTACATTAAAAAAAATAGACATTTTCACTTAAACTTTGCGTTATAAGCAATTAATTGGAAAATGTTGGGATTGTGGTACTAAAATCGTAAAAGTTCCCTAAAAAGAACAATCAGACTTTGGTTAGGTTAAAGATTGTTCAAAATGTTCTAGATGGTCTATATTAACATCCCCTTAAGGTTTTGCACCTAGCTTTCAAACACCCTGCATATCGTCTGAACAACATCCATAAAGACAGTCAAGAAAAGACTCAGCGCTCCCTGAGGATGATCCCGGATGAGTTCATCCTGATAATCGGACTGATTTATCACACTTCTTCATCGATTATGTGACTGATTTTATCATATTTCAAGGACGTTATTCAGCATTCTCTGTTAATTCTTGTCCAATTCCCTCGAGAGACTACCACCAATTTTTAGAAGTCTGCGTTGAATCACAAAATTAGTAAGTAGATAATAAAAGTTGTCGGAAAAATGCAAGCGACGACCGTCGAATGTAATCTAAATGTGTAGCACAGACGTAAAACTCTAGCGGACCTGATTACACACGATATATGTAGGCATGACCAACTATAACTATTAGTGATATCCACCAGTTGATTATTGGAACACTGACTGAGTGCAATACAAACAATCGACCAACGCAGGTCGGTGCGTTTGGCACACACAGACCGTCAGTAATGACTGGTAAATACAGCCTAAATATGAAATTCGACTTGATACTGCTTTCAGTTTCATGAAGCCTTTGTGAACCCTTTTATTATTAAGGTGTTGTGACCCAAGGTCTGGATGAATGTTTTTAAATGGCTAATATTTATACCATCATCATTATTTCAGCCAAAATATGTCAACAGCAGGTCGGTAGCCTCCATTAGAAGTTGGAAGGATGAGGAGGGAGGAAAGGGTTGCCATCGTCTTCACGCTCAGCAAGCGGATTGAAGATCGCAGTAGAAGACAATACTTCGGAATACGCTGCTGCTTATTTTGTGGTCTGTGGGTGACCAAACTTCCACCACCAATTCCGATATATTTGTCTTTTTGATAGGTACACTTAGGAGTGTGTGATGGGTTGATGCTATTTTACTCGTGTGGTTACTCACACGGCAGTAATAAATGTATGATAAACCTTCTAACTTTAAATATAATTTCTGACTTTAAAACATGAACGCAAACGCAGTTGAAACGTTATCATATTTAAAAAACCTTTAGACTTTCCTTACGAATAGAAGCAGATCATTGTACATTGCTCGCTACAATGGAATTGTTTCAGGAATGTATTTAAAGTTTTTTGCAATGTAACCAAATACGTGACTGAATTCGCGGCGACTTTTCCCCTTCTGGAAAAGGTCTAACCCAAATCACATGAGTGGAAATGACTAATGTCGTTAGTGAATAAATATACATATTTTTTATAGCGTAATATTGCAATGTATTTTTGCTAATAACAACGATTTGTCATTATATTTAATTTGAGTTAGCGCAAAGCCAGCATACAACCGTATACAGACAACGAGTGCCATGCCATCATAAAGGTGCTTTCAGACTACGTTATACTATAGTGCCATATAGTATAGCAAAGGAGGACCTAATGCTATACGCGATATTATCGCTAGCATTTGACGCTAGCGAAAAATCCGTCGCAGGCACAGGATCGTGTCCAGATGTGTTGTCGTTCGTTTCACTTGCGGGGCGGCCGGGGGTGAGGAAGGAGGAAGAGGGCGGCGCGTGATATAGCACAGCATGAATGACTCCTTTACAGGAGCCGAAACGTCGGGATTAAATATAAAATAAAACATGCGCAAAAATGATGAATCATCCTGTGATCACGGCTCCTGTAAAGGAGTCGAAACGTCAGGATTAAATATAAAATAAAACATGCGCAAAAATCCGTAAAAAGTGTTTTATTCTGATGACCAATAATATATAGTACAGTACAGTGTGAACGTGTCCATAACAATGTATGGTACGCGATATTGTTGTGCTATGAGCTATATACTATTATATTATAGCATAGTCTGAAAGCACCTTAATAATATAACCGGCGCGGGGGCGCAGACGCAGGCATCATATAGCCGGCGATTGAGATCAACAACTTACTATATGGATATAGTAATCTGTGACCGTTTGATGTGAACTTTGGATTGGAAAGAAAAATCATTAGTTTTGTAACAAAATTCAAACTAAGTTTACGTGTTTGAAAAGGGTCTTTCTGATTGTTATCGTTTGTGGTATTACAAATTTAATAATAAAAAAATGCAGTTCGGAGTAGTCGCTAGAAAGTTTTCAAGTTCAGCAGCTGTACAAAGTGCAATTAAGAATGTTACCGTCATTGGGGGTGGTTTAATGGGATCGGGAATTGCTCAGGTGACTTAAAATTTGGAACCATAATACACTTGGGTATATTTATAAAAATTAAATTGAAACACAAAAATATATATATTTGTCAGATAAGATTAAAAAAAACAACTGAACATCTTTAAAAACGCACTACAGATTTCCTAAATTAGGTAAATTATTTTTTATAATGTGTAGGTAGCTGCACAAGCTGGACAAAATGTGACTCTAGTAGATGTGAGCTCTGATGTGCTTGCGAAATCTCAAAAGTCTATTGGAGCTAACTTGGGACGTGTGGCCAAAAAGCTGTTTAAGGACAAGCCACAGGATGGAGACAAGTTTGTTACAGAAGCATTGGCGAGAATCAAGGTAGCAACTGACCCAGCAGAAGGGGCCAAGTCTGCTGACCTTGTGGTAGAAGCTATTGTTGAGAATATTGAAGTTAAACACAAACTATTCAAACAACTAGATCAGGCAAGTGATATTAGTATAAGTTTAAACTGAAAAGATTTATATAGCTGTTAACAATGACATTTACAATTTGTTTTTATTACAGGCTGCCCCACAGCATGCTATCTTGGCTTCTAACACTTCATCTCTTTCCATCAATGAAATCTGTTCCGTTGTTAAAAGAAAAGACAAGTATGTATTTTTTAACCATTTACACAATTTAAAAACAAAAATATGATTAACATTTTTAATTATAATTACCCACAATTGTAATATCTTAATTTAATTTTTGCCTTTAAAGATTTGGAGGGCTGCACTTCTTCAACCCGGTTCCTGTGATGCGACTCCTCGAAGTAGTAAAGGGAGCAGATACCTCAGAGGCGACATATAAAACGATGATGGATTGGGGCAAGTCAGTGGGCAAAACTTGCATCACTTGTAAAGATACACCCGGGTTTGTAGTCAACAGATTGTTGGTTCCTTACATCTGTGAAGCTATTAGGCTATATGAAAGAGGTGAGCTACTTTTATGATAAGTCTTTGCTATTACTTGCTTAAAAGGTAGTACTGATATGGAATGTTTCTGCTATCTCAAATGTAACAACTGTCAATTGATAAATTTTTATAGATAGGGATGATTAAATAAATACAATAATTGAAATAAAACCACTTACTAGATCTATGTCACAATTATTATTATTTTTTATATTGAATCGGACATTTCAATCCCTTTATAGGAGCCAACAGGGATTCAGTAAATAGTGTCAACATCATGGCTCAGAGACGTTCGTTTTTTACAGACGTATTTTATATCTTATAGAAAAAGAACATGTCATAAATCTGGTTTAAGTGGTTTATTTTAAATATACAATAGTGTGAGTTCTACAATTTCTTCACTGTTAACATTTGCCATTTACCTGTAATAATACATCAAAACAATACTCAGTCATTGTACCGAGATTCTTTAACCATGTTTATGGAGAAATCTTGTCTGTTATTAATAATGTGTTCTCATAGGTGATGCTTCTGCTCGTGACATCGATATTGCTATGAAGTTGGGAGCTGGCTACCCTATGGGACCTCTTGAGCTGGCAGACTATGTTGGTCTTGATACCAATAAGTTTATCCTCGATGGGTGGCATAAGAAATTCCCTGATCAGCCCCTTTTCAATCCTATACCTCTCTTGGACAAATTGGTAGCTGAAGGTAAATTGGGAGTGAAATCAGGTGAAGGCATTTACAAGTATGAAAAGAAATAGATGTTTCTGTGCCTGAAAATCATGGTCAATCATATTTTTATAGAACATTTTGTTAGGAATAATGTTATTATAATGAAGTCTGAAAACAAAATTAAATATCAATAAATTATGTATTATTTGCAGTTGTTTTTTTAACAATCTAGAGACAGTTAAAATAATTATAACCACTGTATTACATAAACTATCTATATTTGATAAAAAAAATTAACCTTAACTTAATGATACAATAACTTATTATTAAATGTCATAATCATTATCTTCCCGCTTTCTCTTTTGAGCAGATGGTTCATCTATTTCCATTTTGACCGGTGCTTGCGATGATGGCCCTGCTGTCACACGCACTGCTGGTTTCGCAACAACCTGCCAAAATTTTAATGAAAATTATTCGAATGCACTTAAAAATAAGTTGTTTTGAATCATCCAAAATTTTTACCTACCACCCATTCAGGACATCTCTTAACTGACAAGGAGAATGCTATTCAACATACATAAAATAAAAAAAATAAAAAAATACATACAATAACGGGTACACTACAGTGTAGCCTTACATGGCTGCTTTTTCACCAGAGGATAACATATATCAATAGGACAATTTCATCTTCCTAGTTTCTATTGGTAATATGGGTATATTGATTAATAAACTTGGGCATTCTACTTGAACTGTTCCAGGAGAGTGCTACCAGTGAAAACCTTTGATTTGTCAAGCATTCAGCTTTCATACTTATACTCATATTGTAGGGGTACATTACTTTTTACCTTCTCATGTTACCTCCATGTTCTCGACTGTAATTTCGTTAATTTTACATGACTAGTAATCAATTATTAAAAAAGAGACTTAAATTCAAAGATAAAAATAATTTATATTCTATGTTAAGTATGTTTTTATTTTGTATTGTTTACGCTACAGGTAATTTAGCAAGGTTTATAGTATTGGAGTGGTTATGTATATAAGTATATTACTTTTCTCATGAAAATGTTACCTTTCAATTTGTCTCATGTTACTATTGGCTACTAGTAACCACTGGTATAATGGCACCCAAAATCTCAATTGCATAAATATCTGACACTCAATGGGTTAAGGCCTGCGCCTTTAAAAATAGGATATAGTTATGTTGAATAATTTATATTTCAAGGGACCTCTGGTGCCTTACCTTGCTGCTAGAAGTGAACTTCAATACTGGCTTAGGAATAACATTCGGCTTTGATGAAGCTATGTTCACAATGGCTCCAGGAGGTCTCTTGACTACCACATTCTGTTGGGAAGGAGCAGATTTTGTGGTGGTAACAGTTTTGATTGGAGGAGGTGCAGCTACTGCTGGTTTTGTCACCATTTTCTTGGTTGTGGCTTTAAGACGATAGTTGCAAGATGATAAGCAGTAACTGAAAGGAAAAAAGAAGCTATTAGAATGTTCTGAAGCATAATGTAATGTTTTTAGTTTATTCAAAGACCTTACCGGTCCGGAGGCAAGCGTAGGCCACAATGAGGTTTTATGAGTGGTAGTGGGTTCACATTCTTTACTCTGGCAATCTCTAGAAGTACTTCTCGAGGTGGAGGGCTAGTGAATGACTTATCTAACTGCATTTGTACAGCCAGTCTCACATCGTCCAAATCTATAGTCTTCTTTTTGGCATGGTTAGCAAACACTCGCGCGTCATCTAATATTGATGTGACATACTTGTATGTGAATTCAAGTAACTGATTTACTATACGAGGTTCATAATCAGTAATTCCCACCTCTTTCATTATTGACATGATCACCTGAGCATCCTTTGGAATGTGTTTTGCTTGAGTGTTTACTTTTGATTTATCCTTTTCGGCCATATTGCCAGATTTCACAAATAACAACCGAAATATTGATATGTAGTCTATCAGATTTTAATGTACCATGACCTAGAGTACGGACAAAGAAACATTATTAAGGAAATAGATAATCAACAATCACAAAAAGCAACTCCAACCCATATACTCCAACCACCAACACCACCACAGACTATACTACTAATCATACTGGAGAGGGAGTACACTTTTTGTTATCTCATGAGAAGGCAAAGGATACTAAGTCCATACAGCCTGAATGATGGTGAGTTAACTTATGAACGATAGATGATTAATAGATTTCGAATTAATAATAAATTAATGCCTTTCCCTAAGTTTCAGTAATGGTGTGGTATTTTACTAAAACCTTCCCCTTTTAAGAGAGAGTGAAGACACCTTACACTGTTTTTTCCCATTTGCCAACATTCTTGTATCTTCACAAACACTAAGTGGTTAATAATCCACCATCATTATTACACATTAATATCCACTACATAACAAAATATAACAAGAATAGCGAAACCACTAAAATGACGCTTCTCGCTTCTGCCAAAAAGTCGAAAGAGAGTACACAGTGAGCAGTGTGACCAGATTTAAGTAAAATATTATGCCAGCTGCTCGTTTAAAATCTGCGTAAATTTTCAATTTTTTTGTCAGAAATGTCAAAATTCTAATAACTAGGCGATGCAGTCGCTAAGCATAAAATTACGCTAGCACCATATATTGGAGCGGAGCGTAATACCTAAAAGAAGATTTTTTTTAGGATGGGAACTTTTGCGAATTTCAAAATTCGGGCTTCATATCCCTTTTTTAAACGTTGATCTGCAAGTACCTACGAGTTGCGTCTGTCAAGAATGAATAGACTGATGGACCTACAGACGTGTGGACAGCACGTGAAAAATCATCTGCGGATGCATCTGCCAGAGTTGGCGGGCGCATCTGTTGACGTGTAGAGGAGCCTTTAGATTTTCCATAACGGTAGGCAAAGGGTGCAAAGTCCATACAGTCACGTGTTCTGTAATAAACTTATAGTTATAATGAGAATTGATATGTTAATGTTGGATGATGAATTAATCATTAAGAACTTCCTTCCTTAGGTTTTATTAAAGGCATGAGGATTTGTATAACTGTAAGTTTATTTTTGTTAAGCATAAGAACAAATTACGAACGCTATTGTGATTATGATGGTGATGCATAATTATCATTATTTACTTCAGTATACCCTTCAAAATAATAGTAAAACTAATATTCATACTAGTGATTACAGTTCAAAATAATATTCATTCTGTATAAATAACAAATCCAACTTATCACTAGTGGCAAAAATGAAAGCCATTTAGCATTTTGTAAAGTCCTGAATGTGACGGTTTTGTGAGAGAAACATACTTACTGCTTATACTATAAATAAAAATCAGCGTTAAATATTAGGGGTTAAAGTATGAAATTGCCGATTTGTACTGAAAATCTATATTGTTTATTTTTTAAATTTTTAACAAATTTATTTAATCAAAATAGTTGCCATTATTATCTATACATTGCTGCCATCTAATGGGAAGGTCATTAATGCCTTTGCGATAGAATTCCGACGATCTAGACTGCACAAACTGTGTGAAAGCATTTTGTACTGCCTCCTGGGAAGAAAACTTCTTGTCACGTAGATAATTGTCCAAATCACGAAAAAAATGGTAGTCCGTTGGAGCAAGGTCTGGTGAATACGGAGGATGACGAATGGTTTCTAACTGCAGTTCCTGAAGGGTCAAAATGGTTTCTCGTGCTGTGTGAGGTCTCGCGTTGTCGTGGAGCAATAATGGTGAAGATCGATTCATGAGTCGGGGCTGTTTTACTGCTAGTTTTGTCAACATGGTTCGGAGTTCGGCACAATAGACATCTGCCGTTATTGCTTGACCAGATCGGAGAAAACTATAGTGAATAACACCATGCTGAGACCACCAAACAGTTACCATTACCTTTTTATTGGTAAGTTTTGCTTTAGGACACTGTTGTGGCATTTGACCTGGGGTCAGCCATTGCATTTTTCTTTTCCGGTTATCATAAAGAATCCACTTTTCATCACATGTTACAATTCGATCCAATATTCCTTCATTTCTGTACCGGTTCAACAAGGCAACACAAGTTTCAACACGCGTTTCTTTCTGCAGATCAGTCAAATCATGAGGCACCCATTTTTCGTATTTTTTTATTTTATTGATTTGACGCAAGTGAGTCAATATTGTGGGTAAGGTAACGTTAAACCATGCCGCTAATTCCTGGGTACTTTGACTAGGATCGGCTTCCACTATCTCTCTTAATTCATCGTTATTTACCTGTGTGGGCGGTCTTCCTCGTGGCTCGTTCTTTAAGTCGAAATTTCCATCACGAAAGCGTTTAAACCAAAATCGCACGGTGCGTTCATTAGTAGACCCCTCTCCAAACGCAGCATTGATATTGCGGGCTGTTTCTGCCGCGTTAGTTCCGCGTCGGAACTCGTATTCAAAAATAACTCGAATTTTCGCAGTATCCATCTTTCTTGTCTAAATTGAATAACAAAAACAATTGAAAGTCGATATTCAAATGTTTTACATTTTTTAAAAAAAGAACATCATAGAAACCATTTAAAAAAAGTTTCATTCGAAAACCTCAAACCATGAAGATTCTATGTCAATTCAAAGAACCTATTGCAATAAAACGGCAATTTCATACTTTAACCCCTATTATTTGGTCATCGTGAAATTATCCAAATAATAGAGTTTTTAATCGATAACAACAATCTATATTTCAAGAATTTAAACTTGTTAAAAGTAAGCGATACGTCATGTAACAATATACTTTTATATAATTTGTTATTTAAACATTTCACTGCAAAATTTTCATATCTAAAAAAATTTTTACAAGAAAAGCCAGTCGTTAACTTCAGGTTGCGGACACCGTCGGCAGATCAACTGGTAGAGTATTATCGAGATAGCGAGGGATGTGGGATTCTTGCATAAGACCTGAGACTTGAATATTTTCTTGTTATAATGACTTATAATACTTTTTTCTCCAAGGGCCTATGCACACTGCGTCTTTTAAACGCGCAATTTAGAAACGCGCGTCAGATGCGCGTCGCATCGCGTTTCTTTTTATTCTACTGAGCATGTCTAATGCGTTTGTATCTATACAATATCGATACAGATACTGATTTAAGCGCGAGACTGATTTTATTTTTATTTATTTATTTACAGAAACAAACAAACTGTCGTTGAAATAATATTTATGAGTATAGATCTATAATTCCCAAAAAGACATTGGGACCTTTCTGACCCGCTTTGCGAAATTCAGCGAACACGAATGAAACTTATAGTAGTTTTTAGATAACCTTACATAATTTATAACTGTGTAGTTTTTTTTAAATAAAGTAATGGGAATGGTGAGATAATGACATAAATATGTTTTAATTTTTGCAAGTTTTAATATTCAATAAAATTAAGATAATTACACTCAGTGACTAAGACCATCATAGAATAGGCGTGGAATGCGGTGAGGGGGACGAGAGGGGCTGGTAGATAAAAAACTGGTCTCGCTACCTGCGCGTGCGCACGTCATCGCGTCGCTTGAAAGTACAATGTGCCCTCCTCCCCGTCGCAGTCCTTCGTCATTTGTCGTTGCGATCTGTGCGTTCGTTCCCTGTTTCTGAAGTTTCTTACATACAACCTTTGGCTTTATTTACGGACTTTTCGATTTTTCTCTTTTGGATTGGAATTAAGTTGAAATGGAAAGACCTAACCGTTGTATTGTGTGTGATAGATCTGTGTTACGGCGTAGAAGACATAGACTTACTCAAGCACTACTTGAAACAAACAGAGGCCATGTGGAATTTTTTTTACAACAAATAGCGCCACGAGAGGTGTGTATTTTTTCCATTGGGTTTCATAGGTTTTTACATATAACCAACCATTGAAAGGGCTATCGGGCTGATTCATGAATTATTTATAACAATGATTTTTGTTATGCCACAAAAAGTAGTATGAGATTTGTATTCCGATGTCTCAAACTGTTCAGTACCTTTTTTCATTTCTACTTATTTCTTTTTTCTTTGTTTACCTTATTTTTTGGAAAGGCTAATAGATAATAATCTTGGTCCTAATTCGACCGATTTGTGTTTACTGTTCCATAGTTACTTTTCATGTAGATTATTCTTTGTTAAGCCTTTTTTCACGAAGTGTTTCTACTAACTGACCCCATTTGCCACCAATATTATAAAAAAACTCAGAGTAAACAGGACTGGAGTAGCCATTAGTCAATTTCTCGTACATATTTTTCTGCCATTTTTTGCGGGGGGTGAGGTTACTACTACATTCAATGCCAGCACACAGGAACAAAAACTCTTTGCGTGTTTACAAACGCACACATGTCTAATGCGACAAACATATTTAAAATACACGCACACGTGCTTAAAATAGTGTGTTAACGTTCTATTCAAACACACGAATGTCATTGTGTGAGAAGTGACATGACATAGCACGCGAATATCGATATCGATAAATCAGTTTCGTTCAATGAATGAATGTACTGGGCGATGCAGTCGTTAAGCATAAAGCTACGCTAGCACCATATATTGAAGCGGAGCGTAATATCTAAAAAAAGAAAAAAAAAATTCGATGGGAATTTTTGCGAATCTCAAAATTCGGTCTCCGTCACAATCTGGTCCTAAACCTGTTGATTCGATTCCACACAAAAATATTAAAATCGGTTAAGATCTCGGGAAGTTATAGCGTAACAGACATTGTGCCATTGAAGCTGATCCATGTGGAACTTTGCGTTAGTATTCCAATTAACGTTGCATTAGTATTCCTACATTATGTATTAAAAATTAAATTAAATTAATGATGATATTACACGCTACAACAGTCAGTTTCGAAGGCTATATCCATAAAATACAAATTGAAACTTAATAGTTTATTGCTTTTTAAAGATATTTACAATAGGTGTTATTATATATATAGAATTTACTGTGGACCCTTACGCGTATAACCATAATGGAAAGGAGGAACACTGAAACATTATTTTTAACAAAGCGATAGTGAATATAGTTAGTTTTCTCAGATTTTTACTTTGACCGATTGATTATTTGTATTTTTTTGCGATTTGCTTACATCACCTTTTGCAGGTATTTCCTTTTCAACTTATTCTTTAACCTAAAATTAATACATTTAAATGTAATAAACTAAAACTGTTATAATATAACATGTTGATATCTATTTGAAACATAACTAGTTATATAAAAAACTAAGAGGATCATTCAAGAATAACGTTGGCACAGCATGGGCAACTAATCTTCTTCTATTGTTAGATAATTTTTGAAACTGAGACGGATCAAAATGTATGGAACATATAATACTTGTTCTTGAAGATGCCCAAGATGCCCTATTACCTATTACAAGCATTAATCCATTTTTTTCGTATGCTGTTTTCTTTAGGAAAACTGAATATGAAAAATTAGATGTTTCCGGGCATGTCAAAGCTTAAAATATAAATACCAACAATTAGTATACCGCCTAGGGGTAGAGTATATTTGCCTCATACATATACACATACCGATCGTTTCTAATTTTAATACTGCAATACTATCTTCCAATAGCTTTCATTTATGTACAAAGGACTTTTGGCACTACATACCTTACTCCTAGTATCTTGAAGTATTGCAGTTGGACAAGCCGGTTTTTAAAAGGAGCTATAAATGCTACAATATTAATAAAAAAAACTTAACTTAAATGTTGACGATGACATTTAGCTATTACCATACTAAAATGTATCCGTCGCGTAGTTTTTGCGTGATGCGTGCTCAAACATACATACAGACAGACAATATGTTCAAAAATTAGTGATTTCGCTTCCTCTACGCTCATAACTAGCCATTTGGTTGTAGGTGGACTTGACCTATTTTATTCTATATCTTTACAGTTTTATTCTCGTATGTATAATATCGCAGGTAAATAGTATAATTCCGCACTTTACATATGGCGTCATCAGTTTAAAATCACATACCTTATTCTTATTTGAAATCATCATTAATACCTGGTAATAATTACCGAAACAAACTGTAATTTATCTAAGCTGTGTTTTATTATCGTTAAGAAAAAGAACTAAGAATAGGGTATGTGTTTTTTAAACTGATGACGCCGAATGTAAACTGCGGAATTATACAATTTCCCTGCGACATATAGATTTAAATTAAAAATAAATATTTTCAATTTAAGTATGTTACTTGCATTCATTCATTCATTCATTACTCACTCGTAAAATCACAATATCGATGAAGTTGACATCAGTATTGTGCAAATAAATATTGTAAAAATTAATAAGGGTTGCTGATTACAAAATAAAAACAATTTGTCCTGTGGCTCGAAAAATAATTTTGGTTTCTCGGAAATGATCGGGTGTGCTGGTTAGGCGATGGTACCCTTTTAACCGTGCTTTTTTATGAAGTCAGGGACACTGTAAGTATATACAGCATTAGTACTCTTAATGTTTATGAGCGCCGCCCAGCATGAATAAAAGGGCAAATAGTTTGATTATTATTTTAATTTATTATTTTATTTATTATTTTGTATTTCCATGTTGTGTGGCAAAGAATAGAATAGGCAAGCAGCCGCAAAAGTGTAGGTATGAACTTAATACTAAACTAAAAATAAACACGCAACGTACATTGTTAAATCGAAATTATAATTAGTAATTAATTAATACAAAATTACAGTTATTTATTACCAACAAACTTTTTCTAATTTTTGTCTTAATTAATTGAAATGCGATAATGGTCAACCCTAGGTAGTCTCGTGGGGAGTGCGGCCGTGACGTCATCAAACGAACTTTGGGCGCGAAATTTGAAATTGTAGTCTGCTAAAACATGAAATTATGAATTAAATAATAATCAAATCCTAAAAATTATACTTACAAATGAAAGGTGACGCCATCTTTTTGCATACTAGATATTTTCGAATTTTTTTTACAGTAGAAAACAGCACAGGCAGGCATTTTCGTGGGAGCTCTGCACGGTGAGACGTTCTGATTATTGTGGTTTTAAAATGGCGGCTCAACTAGTTTTATATAACGCACAGGATTCCGACGCTTGTGCATTTGGCAGAGGGGTAATGTTAGGCAAAGGCTACTCCAGTCCTGTTTACTCTGAGTAAAAAAAGTATGAGCTTGTCTGAAACAGAAAAATATTTGTTTTTTTGTTTTTTTTTTCAGATTTTACTTAATGGCGCAAGGTATACATGTCATCCTTGTTGGCAAAGAGCAGATCGTTTTTTACAAGCTCCGCCAGCACCACCAAGACAAGTGCAACCACCAGCACCAGTGCAGCCGGAGATACAATTGCCCTTGGGCCCTTTTAGTCTTGGTGGGCACTCTCGCGCCTCGAATACGGCGAGACGTTGTATATTTGACAATTGTCGTAATGCGCCGGCTCACGCCGTACCTGATTATGTGAAGCTCAATATGTTGAAAAATAATAATTATTATATCCCTTCCCTTGCTCGTGTTTGCCACCTACACTTGCGAGGTAATGTTTGGGCAGAACTTTTGTTACAGGGTGGCCACCGTGATTTTAACAGCGATTTTATGGTGGACATTATAAACATTTACAAATGGGGCTTAAACAGAAAACAAGATTTTGAAAATCTCGACAGTTTTGATGACGACGAATTCCATTTTTGGACGTCATTAACAAAAAATCAATTTAATAATATTTTGGACCAAGTGCCAGCCTTAATGAGATCACGAACTCCGGCCACGGTTCTGGGAATATTTCTTTGTAAAGTAAGAACAGGAGAGCCAAATGAACGGTTGGCTACGTTATTTAAAATGTCAAGAAGGGCTTTGGAAAAAAAACTCAAGTTGGCGAGGAATTGTTTATCGGCTGACTATGTCCCTCTACACCTTGGTATAGATCACCAGACGAGAAATGATGTTATAGCAAGAAACTTGACAATACAAAACACTTTTTTCGGCCATGATCTTAATGCTGTTGTAATATGCGATGGAACGTACATATATTTACAAAAAAGCATGAATTTTTTATTCCAACGAAAATCTTACAGTCTTCATAAGTTTCGAAACCTTTTGAAGCCATTCTTGATAGTTTGTGCTGATGGCCACATTATAGATGTATTCGGGCCCTATGCAGCAACCACATCGGACGCGACGATTCTCCGTAACCTTCTAAGCAATGAATCGGATTCCGGCCTGGAGTGGTTTTTCATGCCAGGAGATGTTTTTATACTGGACAGAGGCTTCTGAGATGCCATTCCCATTATAGAAGAATGTGGATTTATTCCGCACATGCCACCAACAAGGACACAGGGGCAACAATTAACAACAATAGAAGCAAACAAATCCCGTCTCATAACAATATGCCGCTGGGTGGTAGAGGCAATAAACGGCAGAATCAAAAGGGATTTTAAAATATTTCGTCAAAACTATTTTAATATCACAGCGAAGAACATGATGGTTGATTTAAGAATCTGTGCGGCTCTAATAAATGCCAACCAGTTACCATACGAAGATAATGACCGGGTGCTAGATTACATACAAATAATACAAGAAAAAATGAACGTGGAAAACCATTTAGCAGAATATGTTTTAAATAATAATATAAACAGACAAAGGGCGAGATTTGAAGGCATGGTGGCTAATAATCCAGAGTTGGTGGACTTTCCTAGATTGGAGTATGACGAGCTATTCTTAATAACTCTGGGAATATACCATTTAAAGCTGGCCCGGTCATACTGCCATGAACATTTAAGATTCAACGACATTTATGTTATTGAAGTGTATCGTCACCCAGAACTGATCGACGACAAAACATTAATAAGAGGGCGCATACAATCACGACATGTGCGTCTGAGGCAGTACTACACATACATATTAATTGACCCTACATTAAATGAACGCGATGCGATACAGGGCTATTACTGCTCCTGTATACATGGCCACCGCACAGTTGGATGTTGTGCACACATTGCCAGCATGATATATTATCTAGCGTGGGCGAGACACGAAGATGTCAACCTAGCACCAGCTGCATTTTACCACGTTTTTCTTATCTCACTTTTCTTATTTGTTTGTCTGTCCGGGCAAAATCTTGCAACTTAAATTTGAGGCACTTTCCGATAAGCTAGAAAGCTGAAACTTTCAGGATAGTTCAGAACCCGATGACAATGCACTCTAAAGCAACTTTCAACTTTCCAGATGCACTTTCAGGTCCACTTTCGGCAACTTTCACTTTTGTATGGGGCTTATCCGATTGTTGCGTAACACATGGTTACTTCGTTGAGTTAATAATTAAAAAGAATAAAATAATTATACTAGATTTAAAAAATCTAAAAATCCCACGTTTTTCAATGTCCTAAAAAGAATAAAATAACCCTGCGGGGCAAAGCGAGGGGCCACTCAAAACGTGGGGGCGCATCTTTACAATAATCGGCATCGATGCATGTCATTCATCTCTTTAAAATCTCCTCTTAGTAATATGCGCCCCCACGTTTTGAGTGGCCCCTCGCTTTGCCCCGCAGGGTTATTTTATTCTTTTTAGGACATTGAAAAACGTGGGATTTTTAGATTTTTTAAATCTAGTATTTTAGATACTGTTGTTATGATAGATTACGATGAATAATAAAGATTTATGAATACAAACGATACATGATTTTCTTTGATACCTACATCGTTATTGAGATTATTGTCAGGATTTTATACAAAAAGATAGTTAAGAGAGTAAATGTAATCATACTATTATTATTATAATAAGAAACAATGAGCTTTCCGTAACGACATTTATTTTACTTTAATATAAAACTGATATTTGGAGTCACTTTTTGAATTAAAAATGCTTCATATTCCCATATCCCACAGTAATGCTCTTTAAACCAGTACATGTAGACGTCTCGGGCTTTAAAATGAGGTATCATTCAACAGTGTTTGCCGTGGGTATTTTTTCCATAGTAAGGGTCCCAAGGTCATTTATAGAACCAAAATACAACTATAATCTGCTGTAACACTAAGTATAATAGGCTAAACAGTGGACGTGGTAACAATTATTACGATTTACGAAAATGTTTTGTAATCATATAAAAAAAAATGATTTATGATTAAGTAATTTTTTCAAAGAGGCTCTAAAATAAGACAGCGAGCAGCAAATCAAATTCAGACAAGTTTTCATAATCATACCTACAGGCTCTTCTGTTTCTCTTCTCTCTTTTATGCAGGTATTCAAAGGTAGAATTTTGAACATTTATTTTACTATTTATTTTCATAGTCAAGCTGTGTTTGATCATAATAATAATATTGTTTCTTACATTCACACCAATTAGCCTAGCCCAAAGTAAGCACTGTAGGGCTTGTGTTATGGATACTTTTGTAACGAGTAGACATACATATTATTATACATAGATATGTAATATTTATAGATATGTTTATAAATGACTCAGGTACAAATGCTCGTATTCATCACACAAACATCTGTCACTTCCGTGATTCGAACCCAGGACCATCGGTGCGAAAGGCAGGATCGCTAACGTTGCACCAAACGGTCGTCTAATGGTCGCCGGAGTAATTTATTGATCACATATCCTCGCCACAAAACCGACTTAGTGCTGAAGCTGTGCATAAAAGTTTCCATAAAGGATGGAATAAATATAAACTCGCTGCACGTTTCACCTGCGGTTTAGGTTAAGTTCTGCCTCTATTAACCGTAGCTTATATAACCTTAAGAATTTGTAACGAGGCGCCATAGCTATATTGTCGACTCGTTGCTGTCATTGCGCTCTTCTCTGGTCATTTTCCTCTTGGTTTCCATTTTTAAATTTACTGTCTGTCTCTTTTTATTTGTTTTGTTCTCAAAGTTCATTCTTACCAGAGTCAGCTCGTAGAGCGGTTGACTCACCGCTAACAATTATTTAAATATATTTATAGTGCTGATCAGTTATAATTAGCTCTTTCTGTATAATTTACAAGATTCTTTATCTCCAGTTCCTGATAATAACAGTCTATAAGTTTCTTTAAGGCACTATTGTAAGTAGCCCTACGTTGTATAATATGTTTTAGTGTTAAATGTGTTTTTTTTTGTGTTCAGTGTAATTTACCTTTTTTTTATATAATTGTTTCAGTTGTGCCTTAATTTCAATATTATTAAAACATAAGTTACGACCCAGCCTTTCATTTCTCCTGGCCTCACCCCGTCACAAATTGAGCTATAAAATGCTAAAAGAATTTTCCAAAATCGTTAATCAGTTTTGGAGATAAGGGGGCATCCATTAATTACGTGAGCTCAGAATGGGGGGGGGGGGGGGGGTCCTGTGAAATCTTACCAAATCTCATTTAAACCGGAGGGGGGATAATCGAAAATCTCACGTCAACTTTAAAAAATATAAAATACTACAGATAATAAAAAAAATATATTTTAAGTGTTCATTTTGCCTAAATTTTGTTGAAAATATTTTTTGCTTCAATCTCACGTAAGGGGTCCAGACAAATCTCACTAAATCTCACCTAAAGGGGGAGGAGTCTAAACTGATCGAAAAATAGCTTACGTAATTAATGGATGCCCCCTAAGTACGTTCAAACAAACACTTCAGAATTATAATAAAATAAAACACATTTTTATAATAACCATTTCGATTTATTCAGTTAAAATATGAAATAACTTACGTGTACAGTAAAAATAAGTTGTTTTCAGATAGTCACAGTGAACTCAAGAATGTTTCTGCTAGCAGCCGCGCGGCCGTAACTTCGCTACAACCTTGCCTCGTTTAGCAAGTGTACTAAAATACATTCTAACGATTACATTATTGTAATTTGTATTAGGTACATTAACATATAAATGGACAATTTGGACGTACAGTCGTGATTTTTTTTTATATTTACTATAGCAATAGGTAGAAGGAGGTCCTTAGGATATTGCGTATGTCCTCTTCACTTTCGTTCCATAGTCTATGGCTTTACTTATATTTACAATATTCTTATGCCTAGATTATGTTTATTATTGTATAGTGTATACTCTCACAGATTTTTCATATTTTTTTTTATACTCCAACATTTTTTTTTCGAGGTCAAAATTATACCATGCAAAGCCATAAACTTTCTCATGATTTAATTATTAATAATTGCGAACGATTTGACTATTATTAAGGAACAAAAGTAAAGAAACAATATTCGACAGTAGAGAAGCGGCGGACGAGTCTTTGCACTTTGAAAACTAGAAAATTACCCGTCTCTTGGTGTGTGATATGTTTCCAAGTACAGTCACTTACAAAAGTATATCCACAATTGTATCTTTTGAAAACAGACACGTGTTTTTTATAAATTGTAAGTGACAATACGAATCGACTGTTGACTGTCGTGCGCCGGCGGAAGTAAATTTACAATATGTTATTATTGCTTTATCGATATCAATGCTCATACAAAATGCCGTGAATATGTCACCAACATGTATCCGTCCATACTCTATAGCTAATAAATTGTGCTATCTGTTGAAACCGCCCGATAAGACTATCGACATCCTTTATTATACTTAATTTATAATTATATCACCTAGTGAGGTTTCAAACAATAACCTACGGTATACCCCACACGTTAAGGTATGTTTTCGAAGAAAACCGGTGTTTAATCGCAGTACAATCAAGGTAAAAAATGTGTATGCGCCATCAATGTTCAACGAACTATAAATATATAGTTAAATACTTAAAGCCTACAGAGACGACAGAATTCTTTTCCAATCGAGTCCATTATTTGCTATTTTATTTAGTACCAATAAGAAAATAAAGTTGAATTTTCTGTGTGATATTATGCGGTTAATTTCAACCTTATACGCCTAGTAATAAATATCATGTCGCGGACTGGATCAGAAAAAATTGCGTTCTCTGCATAGAGCCCTATGGTTCTCCCGTACATATATGCAAAGAGTAGCGCAAACGTCAAATCCAACGTTATTATCCTATGATAATAGGTTGTATCATATAACGTTAGATTTGACGCACCCAAATTCATCTATTTGTTAATTGTTGCCTTATATATATTATTTAAGAAGGTAGCCTCAGTATTACCTATTTCATTTAAGCGTGTCAGATTTCTGCATTCTTTTTCTCCGTAAATACTAAACACGTTTGTGAGTGGGAATTAATCGATAATTTTATGTCTCTGATTATTTAATTCATATAAATTCTTGCCAGTCTTTATACTACTCGTCCAATCAACAGCAAATCAATTTGTGTCAAATAAAACAAATAAATAAATAATAATGTCAAAATATCTCAAACGATTTTTATTTGACATATTAGTTTTATTTTACATAATAGAATGCATCTTGTGTATTTCCAATTAAAAAGTAAGTAAAACAATCTTTCCTAGTCTGTATACAATCAACGACAAACGGTTATTTTAATTTAAGACTGATAAAAAACTCTTGTTTGATTATTTACGTTTAATTTATCCATACAGTTGTAGGCTACAGGAAAAATATGTTGCCAATTAAAAAAATAAAATACTTTTTAGTAGATTAATGAGCTATTGTTAGTACTATGCAGAATTTGCTGGTTTTTAACACAATTTTTTAAATAAAAATGCTTTGAGCACATCACGACGACATTATTATGCTCTTCAATTTAAGACCTCGACCAAAGACGATCATGAGATTGAATAATTTGTTTATTTTTTAATAGAATCTATTCGGGTAGTAAACAGCGAGACGTCAAGAATTTTAATGATAAACGTAGAACTACTAAATTAGGCAGAGTTTTAGATAACAAATCATTTTAAGCATTAAAATAAAACGATATTGTTAACTAAAAATATTAAATGCATACCAAAATATAAGATTTGATGTAATTTAAGGTTTTTTTATTTATTTATTGGATTAGTGAAAATAAATACAACCCATTTAAAAATAAATCAGGTTTAAATAAAGTATATAAGGGAACATTTTATTTATAAATCAGATGGCCTTTCAAAATTTTGAACCTCTGTACTTTAGCAACGGGGTCTAGCTTCTCTTTGGAAAACGTTCCATTTTATTGCCTCTGCCAGGGGGTTTACTTTAATCTGACATCTCACATTTATTACTGGACAAAAATGAACTCCAGTAAAAACTTTTTTACTACCATCCCCATGAGACTTCACGTAGATTTAACAACATAGGAAAGGATTTTTTTATCATTGTAAATAAAATTAATTAACGGAATAAAATAAAAACTTTAATTACTTTCTTTACCCTCAAGACTGCACGCGGTTTACTTCATATGCGCCGTTTTACAATAAGCAGAAAGAAAGCAAGAATTGTCCAGATGTCTCACTTCACAAAGGCGGAAATCGTGGCTTTTAATACCGCACAATAAGGTTTAATTTTGCCAAATTCTCGTCTTCGTGGAATAACTTAGAAAAAAAATCACAAGGGTGTGTTTACGTATTCAGTTCCAAGAGGCAACGTGTGAGGCTGTCTATATGATACTATTTAGGTAGAAATGTACTTAATTACCTACTCTCGTACAGTCAATACAGTACTATCAACAACATAACTAGGGACTACCTAAGAGTAACTATGAACATCACAAAATCCCAACTAATCCGACCATGTGTACAGCTACGGGAAATTATATTACAAATTTTCAAAAAACTCACTCGAAATGTATCACAATTGCAAATTCTTTAAAAAAATAATTCAATTTACACGTTTTATGGCGGGGTGTAATGGCACTGAACGGTACTTTATAACGCGGGTAGATTTGCAAAAGTGATCTACGGATACAATTGTAAAAAATAAAAATTGCACAAAAACAAATGACACATGTCGTAACAACACAGATCTTTAAGCTCAACTTTATTATCATTAAGATTAATTACATCATATTCAATATACGTTACAAAACTAAAGGAGACGTCCAAATGTAAAAATATTGCAAGGTCCGGGGCGCGAGCGTCGCTCCGGGCGTCGTTTACAAAAATATCGGAACATACGAAAGTCAGTCCACTAGCTTGCGAATCGCCGAGAGCGATTCCCAAAGGCACTCCTTTACGCAAATAAAACGGGGCCGGTGATACGATCACTCGAAAAGCGTTCTCAAACGAAACGAATCGAACATTAGCCTACAAAGTTGAGAACGGGAAGAAACTACATGAAACGTACGAGATAACCGTTTACAAATAATATGAACAGATCGGTCAGGAGTAACGCTGCTACGCTAGAAGGTCCACTGGCCCAGCCCGCCGGGGCCGCGCTCGGCTCTGCGGCACCTGAAACAACACGTCGCTGCTGAAATGGATTGTACACGCATTGCCATGCCATGCACGGACCGATCGTATACGAATCGCCATGTCATGTACGAACCGATCGAACACACATCGCCATGCACTGCACGGACCGATCGTATACGCATCGCCATGCTATGCACGGGCCGATCGTATACGCATCGCCATGCCATGCACGGACCGATCGTATACGAATCGCCATGTCATGTACGAACCGATCGAACACACATCGCCATGCCATGCACGGACCGATCGTATACGCATCGCCATGCACTGCACGGACCGATCGTATACGCATCGCCATGCTATGCACGGGCCGATCGTATACGCATCGCCATGCCATGCACGGACCGATCGTATACGAATCGCCATGTCATGTACGAACCGATCGAACACACATCGCCATGCCATGCACGGACCGATCGTATACGCATCGCCATGCACTGCACGGACCGATCGTATACGCATCGCCATGCTATGCACGGGCCGATCGTATACGCATCGCCATGCCATGCACGGACCGATCGTATACGCATCGCCATGTTAAGCACGGGCCGATCGTATACGCATCGCCATGCCATGCATGGACCGAGCGTACACGTATGGCCATGTTATGGATGGACCGATCCTACACGCATTACCATACACGGACTGATCGTACACGCATGATTTCTATAACAGTGGCAGCTTAAACTACAGCAGTGGCAGTAGTTTAAGCTCCTTCGTCATATGAAATGAATATTAGAGTGGGTACCTATGTGGTGAGCGCGGGCGTGGCGTGGTCGGGCGGCGGCTGGTGCGCAGGCGGCGGCGGCGGCGCGGCATACTCCACCACCTCCTGGTAGATCAGCTGCTTCCACTGCTCCACCGTGTGCTCGCGCTCGTCCACCGAGTGGTCGTACGACGCCGGCGCAGGCTAAGGCAAGGCACGAAAACATTTTGGGCACGGGTCATAATATTTCTTGACTTTAAGTCAAATATAATGTGACTGAGTGGGGTGATTAAATCTAGTGTGTAGATTTAATCACCCCAAAAGGGATTATTTTTCCGAACTAAAAATTTAGGTTTTACACTTATTCTTTCACGACTCTCATCAGTTGGTTATGTAAAGCAATTCATTCTTTTAATGCCCTTTTTAACTTATAGATGTGGAAAATATACGAGACACCTCGGAAGTGTATTTTCGCTGATTCCTACGAATCAGCTGTTTGTGTTTGCGAGCGTTTTCTTCTTTTAGAATGCTTGGTTTCTTTTTTTTCATCTATTAGAAACGACGATGACACTTGTAAAAATAGTTTGTAAAAAGGAGACTTTTTAAAGAAAGTTGAATATAAAAATACCTTTGTAGGAATAGCCTAAATATTTGACCCAACCATTTCAAGCAGTTCTCGTAAGATGTCGCTGTCGATTATATAGATAATAATAATAATAATAATTTATGTTTTTAATTTAATATAAAATACGTGTGTAAAAAACAACTACGCCTCCGAGCCCTCAGATGGGATTCGAACCCACGACCTTTCGCTATCCTATAAATGCAAAAAATTAAATTAAAAACATAATTATAGCTGGTTCCATCTCAATTGATTGTTTAATATTTGTAAAAATATTACTTTCGATGTTGAAGGTAGTTAGCGTTCAACATTGGTGGAACGATACTAGCTCATAGTAGAAGTTGAAATACGTTTGTAAAATTCGACACGTTTGCCAGCGTCTCGGTAGCTCAGCGGTCAGAGCAGTCGCCCGGATAGCGTAAGGTCGTGGGTTCGAATCCCATCTGAGGGCTCGGAAGCGTAGTTGTTTTTTACACACGTATTTTATATCCTATAATAATTTATTTTAATAATAACTTAACCAACAAATGATTCTAATATTATTGTTTTTAGCATTAAAAAAAAATAAGTTCTAAGTCACTCACTTTAAAAATTGGTTCACCTTGTTTTAGCATAGAGTTTTTGAGCTTAATGTTATAAGGCATAATTTACTGGATAAATAAACATTTAACCTACACTATACACTTTAACTACAAAATATGTATCGGTTAAGGGTACTCAGTGCAATTAAACAAATGTGAGATGTAATTGGGCACAGCGCCATCTATCAGCACATTGTGGAACTAAAATTCTAAAAGAAAGACATTGAATAACGCGGTCAGTTAGTGCTTAAGTACATAACTATAATTAACTAATTAAACATCATCAAACGAGAGAAAGTAACAAAATACATGTGCCGTAAGACTTTGTGGTTTCTGCTATTTTCTTATGATAATATTGTAAGATTGATCAATTGTATCTTAAAATTTAATTATTTAACTTAATGAAATTAAATATCTAAATATATAATATGATATTAAAGGTTAATCAACCATCTTTAATATTTTGTGTTTTTGAATAATAACACACTTTAAACACTAGTTAGTTTTTCAACCAACCTCTTATCTGTAATGTGTTTCATTACAAACAAGAGTTTTTTATTTTTTAAATCAACTTCCACAGACTGAATAGTTTCTGCTATAGTATATAACATAATTAAGTGGTGACACTCTGTAATTGGCTTAAGAATGGAGAAGTAAGTTTGATGTGTATGTTAAGTATTAACAAGCTGTTAAGTTTCCAAATAAAGAAAAAAATTAAAATAAAAGACATGGTCTTAATTATAATGCCATATTTTCTATAACATATAAAATACGCATGTAAAATGTTTTTTTTTTATCTTTATTTATTTAGGAGCTTTTGTCTGGTTTTAAGGTAGTTATCTTTCAAGATTGGTGGAAGGATACTAGCTCATAGTATGAGTTGAAATAATCTTGTAAATTTCGATGCGTCTACCAGCGTCTCGGTAGCTCGGACAGAGCACTTGCCTGGATAGCGAAAGGTCGTGGGTTCGAATCCCACCTGGCTCGAAATCGTGGTTGTTTTCTACAGGCGAATATTATAACTTAACCGATTCGTTGCTACATACAATTACAGAAATGAAGGCTTTCCTAAAACTTGATTTGAAGGAGTTATCATCGATTTAAAAATGACACGGTTTCGGTTGTTAGCGCCACACGCAAAAAAAGTGATGGCACGACAGGCGATCAGCAACGAATGGGTTAAATGAAAGACATCTTGTATAAAGCCTAGGGAATACCCCATAGATATAAAGCAGCATCAGGTGGTAATACATACCGCATTGACTTCGCCCTCGTCGTACCATACGTTGATGTAAGGATGCAGAAGCGCTTCGTCCACGGAGATACGCCGCTCGGGATCGATGACCAGCATACGTGACAGCAGGTCACGAGCCTGGGACGCCTGCAACACATAAGGGTTAAGGATTGCAACTTACAGGCTTATCAAATACCCTAGATTCCACAGTTTTTAAAAGTGGATATGGTACAAAATGTACGTTAGATAAAATTTTGAAAATACAATAAAAGGTTAAAAACAGACACTATAGCGATTTGCAGGATAATGATTGCAATAGGCTATGGGATAGACATACATATATGATACATAATTAAGTAATATTGATATAAATATATATAGATAGCCATAGCTCAGGCACGGATGCTCGTATTATCATAGAAATATCAGTCCCTTCTGGGACTCGAACCCAGGACCGTCGGTGCAAAAGGCAGGAACGCTACCGTTGCACCAAACGGTCGTCAAATATTTTACTATATACATACACAAACTGTTGTCAGTTTAGCAGTCAATTTTTTCATACCAATTTAGCGCAAACGTTTTTTCTTGTTTGACTTAATGTGTGTTTTTATATAAAACTAGCTGACCCGGTAACGCGTTGCTATGGTAACGTTAAAAGAGCGGGGGGAAAGCGGACAGACAAACGCACAAATAACAAATTCGTGTTCTTAGATTATAGACTAGCTGACCCGGTAACGCGTTGCTATGGTAACAAACATGTTGGGGGCAGTAGTGGGCAGTACAGACATGTGGAGGGCAGCACTGGGCAGTACAGACATGTGGCGGGCAGCACTGGGCAATACAGACATGTCGGGGGCAGCACTGGACAGTACAGACATGTCGGGGGCAGCACTGGGCAGTACAGACATGTGGAGGGCAGCACTGGGCAGTACAGACATGTGGAGGGCAGCATTGGGCAGTACAGACATGTGGAGGGCAGCACTGGGCAGTACAGACATGTGGAGGGCAGCACTGGGCAGTACAGACGTATGGAGGGCAGCACTGGGCAGTACAGACATGTGGAGGGCAGCACTGGGCAGTACAGACATGTGGGTGGAGCACTGGGCAGTACAGATATGTGGAGGGCAGCACTGGGCAGTACAGACATGTGGAGGGCAGCACTGGGCAGTATAGACATGTGGGTGGAGCACTGGGTAGTACAGATATGTCGGGAGCAGCACTGGGCAGTACAGACATATCGGGGGCAGCACTGGGCAGTATGCAAGCAATGACTTTTTCCCATTTTCGCCCAACAATGGAAAAAAACGCGTTGCTATGGTTCCGCGTTGCTATGTTAACATTAAAAGAGCGGGAAAAAGAGCGGACAGACAAACACACAAACCATTGTGATCTTATATTATAGATTAATGATAAAAAAATTGAAATTTCATGTTCGGCCACGTGATTGAAAATACACGGAATTGGGTGAATCTTTTACACCAACAAAACTGCTAGTTATTAGCGTTTTGGCGGGTATTTAATTCATTTAAACTTTGATCGTATTTTTTTTGAGAAAATAGAGAAATCTGCAAAGAATGAATAAAATGGGAATTGTATTATGCTATAACGAGCGATTTCAGATATTTCCGTAAAACCTGTTAAATACCGGAATCAAGGGAAAATGACTCTAACCGTAGTAATAGATATGTATTTAACAGAAGATTTTTGGCAGGAGCAGAAGAAAATCTTTACCATTTATATGAGGAAACGTCATATAAATGGTAAAGATTTTCTTGTTACAATTTGTAAGTGGTGGATATTAGTGCGTATTAATGGTGGGTTATTCCACTAAGTGTTTGTGAACATACACAAGTGTTGGCAAGTGAAACAATTCCCTGCTCTCATATGAAGACTCCTCTGGGAGGTATCAGTAAAATCCCACATCTTTACTGGAACCTATTGTTGAATTCATCAATAGTCGATCATCTATTCATGGACCGACTCTCAGAAAAGAAGTTACTGAATATGAAGATATCATCAAGAAGGCGTCACAATACAGAGTATAATTCTGTTATCTGGATTCCACACCATAATATTTATATAAAATCTTTTGAAAGGGTTTAAAACGATTTGTGTATCACCTGAGTTATTATGACAGTCTTGTGAAAACTATCACTAGCTATATGGATAGACTTAAACAATACTAAATGTATGTTACTATGTAGTCACAGAAAAATGGCTGTCTTAGACTTTCTGCACAAGTTATCCAGTAGCTGCTTTGAATGTCCAGAATTAGCACGTTAAATAAAAAATCAATTAACCATCTCGCATACCTCAACAGCGCACCTATAATTTCTTAGGATTTCTCCTATTATTTGTATGCTGACATGGTAAGCTAAATGTGTGTTTCCAACCTCACCTTCCATATATGCAATGTACCACATTTATCGCAAATAAAAAAAAATCTCCATCTAAAACCAATATTAGTCACTTTGCTACTATGCCAAGGCTCGGCTAGACTACACGACTGAAGTAAAATTTTTCTTTAGCTCCATCTACAGAGGACCCCCGGTAATCCGGCAAACGTTTTGCAGGGAGGTGTCGGACTATCGAATTTGTCGGATTATAGAGTACTGCCAAAGATACCCTATAATCTGGATTTCTTTTTCAACAGAGTCCCTTGTAATCTGACAAATTGCAAGTCAAAATGATAATATTCTCTCTGTACTAGTAAACTTTGAACGCATGTTAGGCCAATCCACTATCATAATTATGTAGTCAAATTCAATTTGAGCAATCAGAATTACAAGTAGCAACCTATGCAATCAAGATTTGCCAAAATAATGTTTGTGTACCTACATTCAACAGTGATATGCGTGTCGGATTACAGGGGGCGTCGGATTAGATAGGAGCCGGATTACCGGGGCTCCACTGTATATATAACTGGCTATGAGAGAAAAAGAGAAAGAAAATGTGTGCTCACACCTTTCTGTCTTGCCCCTACAGTAATATACGAAACGTGACTCTCTCTCTTTCTATCTTCACTAACTTATATCTCGCTCTCAACTTTCGTTCGCCTCGCACGATCACACATTTCGTAACGCTCTCGGCACGCATTCACCAGCTTACTTCCTGTAAGCTATGCTAGCAATTGTTCAGTAATTATTATTATCAAAACAAAATCATGAATATGAGTACATTCATTAAATGAGTATCATTTTTGAAAGTCAGTAAACGATTATGTGTAATTGGCCGATTGCGGTGATTGGTCGTGCGCTGTGATTGGTTATTTGTCAAAGTAGGGGTCTTTCTCCCACCATTTGATGCTATAAAAGGTTTGACTTGCTGTCAATTTAGGGCATTGAGGCATTACACTTCCGTTTGTGGACGAGACCTCTTGCTGTTATTCTGCTAGTTTGACTTTGTATGTGCTTACAAATTGGAGGAGCACGCATATTGTAATCATTATCTTAATTCTAATCATGTATTCTGTGTTCAAGAGTCTTAAATAAATACCTTGAGCCTGTTGTGTTCATTGCTGTCCGTCGGGAACAGGATATCGGGGAACAGCCGTTCGAAGCTGTACCCAGCATAGCGCGGTCGGTTCTCCACGTAATTGCGCACAGTGGGTTGCAGCCGCGCCATGAATGCCGCCGACGGCGTTCCCAGTTGCTCGATGATCTTGTTCCACTGGTCGATGTGGTCGGTGCCCGGGAATAGCACCCCGCCACGGATCATCTCGCCCATGATGCAGCCCACCGACCAGATGTCCACGTTCTCTGTGTAACCCATGCCGAGGATCACCTGCCGATATAAACTAACTGCTGAAATACCTTGGAAACATTATACAAAGGTCAGTAAATGTAAATATTTGTCTAAATAATATTTAATTAATGCGATGAAGTTTTTTCGATGGATATTGGGATTGTTCAAAATATTCTGCGCAACCCTGATACTGAGAACCCTCACACTTGTATTGTTTAGTAAAGTTCTGTCAGAAAATTACAAAAAATACTTAATAAGCGCTTTTTGGTTGCGTATTACTCAGAGGTTTGTGATTTTTTAATTGATTCGAAGGAGTTGCAATGGCGCAAAACATAAGCTCCTATGTTTTTTTATTACCCTAATAAGGATAATAAAAAAAAACTGAGTTTTATACAAAAAAATGTGCTAAAAAAGTAAAAAAAATATTGCATGTTTCTATATTTGGTTCCATACAATTTGTGTATCCATTTGTTTATGTTAATTAAATAAAACTAAAGCAATCGTATTTCTCGGTCATTATAATAATCTGTAGGTGAACAAAAGAGTTAAGCCATGTGGTGTCCGGCAGTACAAAATAGCACCAATCTTTCACATTTACGGGTGTCGCAAAGGGCAACTAAGACTACAAATGGACAGCGGAATTTAACGAAATATAGTCTTTTACTTAAAACTCCAAGCATGGGGATTATGGCAAAATCCCACCATCTAAGAGGGAGACTATCGTCAGCAGTGCACGACATACGGCTAAAATGGTGAACAAAAGAGCGAATTTTTTGAATAAATTATCTTTTAATGAAATGGCATTTCAAAAATAATAATCTATTTGTTCTGTACGGCTTCAAGCCGACGGTACCATTGTTGTTACCGAGTTCCATAACACAAGTGCTTTAGTTATTTAACTTGGGTTTAGAACAATGTATGTGATGATGTCTAATATTTATTATTTTTAGCTTCTACTTGCGTCAATGTCGACTACCGATTAAAAGTTATGTCTTTTCCTCGAGAACAAAACTTCTTTCTGGATGAAAGGTACTGTTAATTCAAAATTGCATGATGATCGGTTGAGAAGTTAACCCTTTTGCTGCTAAGAACGCGCGTTGTGAGTTGAATACTACCTAGCAATACTCCGCCTGCATTGTTAGGTTGCTTTCACCAGATGTGTTACCAAGACAAAAGATTATTTCGAGCTACACCTGCATTCGTTAACATCCGCCAAACCCTGCTGCGTCTTCCTTTCGGGTTATGGTATGCCCATTACGGTGTTTACATCCATAGGAACAGCCTAAGCCCCAGAGGTGAGGACATATATAGGTTGATGACGATTACATGGATATCATTTGTCTGTAGGGTACAGAGGTTTGCTGACAATATCTTGAATAGGTTCCAACCACCTTATACGTCGACTTGGAAACAATGCTGACCATGATAGAATTTTACTTAAATTCCATTCGGAATCCATTCCAATTTAATGATAGTCAGATAAAGATTTTGTAATCACTAGGACTTCTTTACATACAGACGTAATATCAGTTATAATACTGTTACGACGGAGGGCTGTTATTGTCGTTTGTTATTAAAAACCTACGAAAAATGAGCCGCGGTAATTGACCAGAGCGCGTGGGTATAAGTCGTAGGTGTAATAAAAGTAGCTATACCTATAAGACGACAGAGATAGCAAGCACACGCGGAGCCGTAAATTAAATAAATTCTGTAAGGGGAATTCTCTATTGAAAAAGCAATCTTTAGATCCGTAATTATATTTTTCCTAGGACCTTTTCTACGCCTAAATCTTTAGTTTGATCAGTTCACGCGTAAATAATAAATATACATTACCTCTGGCGCCCGGTAGTATCGCGTGACGACGTATGGTGTCATCATAAATGTCGTGCCGGCAGTACGCGCCAGGCCGAAATCCAGGATCTTCAATGTGCAGTCGCTCTTCACCACTATGTTGGACGGCTTCAAGTCCTGGGAAAGACATTTCATGTAACAATTTGTTTTGCAATTCAATTTTTCGAGATTTTAAAATGATATATATATTAGTGATATTTAAATAAAATTAATTTAATATTACTTGAACAAATTCATCGTAATACGGGACTTGAAACTATTTTTATTATAATTTAATTTGCATAAACCTTTTCATTTTTTGGCTCTTACTTAGCTAAATAATTAACTTACATAAATTAAAGTTGAGTGTCTATTTTCGGTTACAAAGTAAGCGCCTGTGACATTGGATGTAGCGCTTTCATAATGTCAGTTGTCGTAATACAATATTGCATAGAAATATGTTTTGGCAAGCAGCGACGGAAAAAAACTGAAAGCGCCATCATGAAAAATAAGCACGCCCACACTGTCTACACTGTACCAGTGCACGAAGTAAAATGAATTAAGTTGCTCGACTAATCTAGCGGGAGTGTGTACGCGTGGTTTGGACGCCATACTGATTAAGCCAGTGTTGCCAGTATTTTACTTTTGAAATATTTTACCTTTTTTTTGTCCTTCTCACACTACCTCTATGTTACACTATTTGACATAACTAGTAAAAACGACTAAGATAATGTAAAAACAAGCAACACAAACTTCGATTCGAAAACAAAACTAATTTAATCTGTAATTTAATTATGTCGGGTTTTTTACTAATTTTAAATTTTTCGTTTCAAATAATTGGTTTGTTTACTATCGACTTGAGAATGCTTATAATAATTGGTACGCAAGGAAATATATTAATATGTTAGCATTTAGGGAAACAAGATACAATAAGAAAATACACGATAAGTACCAGCCAGCACTGCCGTAGAATTTGGTTATGTTTTGAGTTCTCTTTGCTACAAGTTAAATTAAGTGAATTTTCCAGTGTTAGAGTTTTTTACTATATTAAGTAATAATGTTACTTTTCCCGTTAAAATGTTACTTTTTTAATTGTCTCCTGTTACTTTTGACCATCGGCTACTGGTAAGTAGTTGGCTAATGGTTCAGTTTGAAGACAATTGTGAAGCCCTTCAAACTTATCTGTCGGCCGATGCCAAATCGATGTAATGTGCGTACCTTTACACATGCTCATCCTGTTTAAAAACCCGATTATATTTTCGGCCGATAAAAAGTCTGTGGTCTGCGGAGGCTCTTAAAGTTGGTTTTGAATAAGCTCCGAATGGCTTAATTGATATTAATAAAAATTGAGGGAATTGAAGATAGGAATTAATAGGTTAAACTTTCGTGTATGTTACATTTCAATATTTTGCTAGGCTTAGATGATATGAACAATTTTTATATGATTTTTTTTTATATGAGCTAGTAATTCTTTGAATGACATGTCAAAAAGCAGTTGCGAATTGGAATTGTTTATTACCTAAAAATGTGGTGAAAATTTTTGTGTCAGAGTTTTTCGGCAGACACTTGAAGTAAAAAATAAAAAAAATATAATGTTACATTTATTGTTATATAATTGTTATTGCTACCTAAATTTTTATTTTAGTTTCCACATGCAAATACCTTGTTTTGATTCCATTAGTTTTGAAAGATAGGCTGTTTGTATTCCGACTAAAAATAAATAAAAAAGAAATATTTGCTAAGATTATTACTGCTAGCGGTTATCGTGAAAAACCAACATGTCACACTGAAGCCAACTGGAGCAGAAAATTAGCAGGAATTGACAAGATTAGTTACAGCTGAGCGGTTTAAGCGGTATATAGGTAGCGGAAGCTTTTATAGGCGGAGGTTTGATATGTTGACATTCTTTACTTTATGGTTAGACTCTGGAAGACTATAAGAATAGTAAATCTGCTCTAAAAGAAAAGTAAATTTCAAAATATTCGGTTAAAAATCATTTTCAAGAGGACTTTTGTATGAACTCAATATAAAAAAGCACATAAAAAGCTCAATTTTGATAATATAATATCAAATATAATATATAATATCAATTTTATTTTATTTTAGTCAGAATACCAACAGCTTTTCTTATAAAACTAATGGATTCAAAACTATGTATAGACTTAGTTGTTAACAAGTATTCGCATGTAGAAACTAAGATAAAATAAGGATGATTCCTGATTTCAATAGTGCTTGCGTAACATCCTAGGAACAAATCTATGTTCCCTATATTTTTGTACCCTGTATGTTAGTTCCCTGTATGTTATTTTTTATTTTGGTGGCTACGGTATGACGACGCAATTACATGCCCCATCATCACAAAATAAATAATTCTTAAGTAAGTGGCCATGGAAGCTTAAAACAATATCCAAGTTATTAAATTCATTCCCTCTTTTCATATTTTAGATGTACTAGCGCGCAGTTTCGCAATGATTTTTGATTTTGACTGCCTCAGCCGCGTTTTGTCTTAACGCTGCAATGTGCCTGTAGTTTATATTCGAAAGTCAAGATAATGATCGCCACTTTCCTAAAATTACTGGTACCCTAAGAAGAAACCGGAGCTGCAGAATTATTGTCTAGTTTATTTATCAGTACGAAACTAAATTATCAATTATTGTACTTTAGAAATATTATAACTTATTTTGATATTAATATTAACGCAATTTGATATTATATTTAATTCTTATTTATTATGGACTATAATATAAAAGAATGTTGTAATTTGTAATTTTTTTATCAATTTATTGAAATGTTTTGATTTGCATGTCCGACCACCGGCGAAATATGCTGAGCTACTATAATTTTAATGATATCTTTATAATGTGACCATATTTCAGGCAATAAAATATTTTTATCTTTATCTTTATGAACTTACCCTATGGATGATTCCAGCGAGATGCAGATGTTTGATACCGCAGAGCATCTGGTATAGCAGATAGCTCATCCGCTCGTGGTCCAGGTCCATTTGGATCACCTGGCAGAGGTTCGCGTCCATTAGCTCCATCACTAGATACACGTCCTGGAATTCTTCCAGGCTGCGTTGCGGTGTGAACGCGTTTTGGAGACCGATTATCTGAAATACGGCACAATTAATATGTTACGTTAATACGTATTATATTGTTTAATTTATTTATATTACTGTTATTCTAACTGACATTTCTCTTTTTAGATTGGGCATTATCACAGGTCTCCAAAAAAATTGAGAAGATTAAGTTTCCCTTTGAATTTTGCGTGTCATTCCCGCTTTTTAACCTTTAATTGCCGTGTCCTTGATTGATCCTGAATTTTGCCTACACACCATCATGATACAGAATAAGAGTAGTCTCAAAGAGCATCAAAGAGGAAGTTGTGTAGCATCTGTCTGTCCAAACTCAAAAGGACTACCCCCTTTAGCGCATTATGTGTAAAATATACTTATGTCTTCAATGTGCCCTAAAAGTCTGCCAGAATTGTGCCTTAGATTATTAGATCTTGTACACTATTTTTATTTCTTGTTGATTAGAGTTTGTTTTAATTGAATTCATAAGAAAAGTAACTTATATTTAAATTAGTTGCATAGTTTCTGCTGATTACTGAAAAATATGTTCCTAAAAATGTGCCACTTTTGTAATTTTGCTATTAAGAATATTATATATATATATATGCTGTTTTTATAATTTCATTCCATTGTTGTATAAGTATTTTTTTAGGTAAGGAATATTTTAATACACTTTTGAAATTGATTCTATTAAAAACGTCACTTCAAATTGGGTGTCACCGTGATCTCACCTCGGCAATTATGTACCAAAAATTAGGGTCGGTAACTAAAGGTTAAATATAATACTGATCTAAAAACTCACGCAAAATGCGTAATTTCGAACGTGAATACTAAAACATTGGCTATGGTAAAACACTTGTGAAAATCATTTCCCCAGTTATTATATGCACCACGGCTTCTTGATTCCTGACATTCTGCACCCATTTATTGTATTAATTATAAATACACTCGAGAGCAATGAATCCGGGTCACTTAAAGAATCCTAAAAATCTCGGAAACTAAAAATGCTAGGTTTATGCAATAAATTGTATTTAATAGACAATGTAATACTCCTTAAATGAAGGTATTAAAACTTCTTAGTTATTGTAAAGTTATATCATAAAAAAATCAAATTTGAAAAAGGGCCACTTTCGAAGATGGAACTACGAAATTACAGCATTTGGTTTTGCTTTTGTTTGTAATCTGTCATTTATGTGGGTACATAAACCATGTTGGTAGTGCTCTATATTCATTATTCAAGCTGAAATTATGTCGCTTACGCCTGAAGAATGCACCAGAATACTTACAATGCTGGAAACTGGCCGGAGTCAGCGCGATACAGCCAGGACTGTCGGTGTGTCGCTGTCAACAGTACAAAGAGTTCTCCGACGTTACGAAGAAACTGGTTCTAACCTACGCAGACCAGGAACGGGCAGAACCAGGTGTACCACAGCACGAGAAGACCGATACTTGGTGAACACCATGCTTCGAAATCGCTTTCTCACAGGAACTGAACTCACCAATCAGTTTCGACGCCTCGGAGGAAGTAACCCAAGTGCATGGACAGTAAGACGTCGGCTTGCTGAATCTAACTTAAAACCCCTTAGACCTGCAAACGGCCCTAAACTGGAGCGTGGGCATCGTATTTCAAGACTAAGATATGCCCAGAGCCACGTAAATTGGAGTATTGAAGATTGGTCAAAAGTTATGTTCTCCGACGAATCAAAATTTATGCTCTACAAGCACGATGGAAGACACAGAGTGTATCGAAGACCAGGGGAAAGATTCAAGCAAGCATGCATCGAAGCCTACGGTGGTGGGTCTATACTTGTGTGGGCCGGAATTTCTTCTGAAAGTCGCACAGAGCTGGTGATCATAGAAAACGGCTCTTTAACTAGCGTAAGATATGTGGAAGAAATCCTCAATGATCACGTTGGTCCATTTATGGTCAATTTAGGTGAGGATGCTATATTTATGCATGACAATGCCCGACCTCATACAGGTAGGATTGTGAACGACTACCTTCAAGAGATGAACATTACTCGTATGGAGTGGCCAGCGCGCAGCCCGGATATCAACCCGATCGAGCATGCTTGGGACGAGCTAGGCAGATGCGTAAAACAACGAAACCCTCCCCCAATCACGCTTCGTGAGCTCAAAATTGCTCTCACAGAGGAATGGGAGAATATTCCCCAAAATCGTATAAGGAACTTGGTGTACGGCATGCCAAACCGCGTAAACGCAGTAATGGAAGCACGAGGAGGCAATACGAAGTATTAAAATTCAAGAAAATCGTAATAAAGTTCAAACATTACATGTTTCCTATTTTTGTTTTAAGGAGAGATCAGCAGTTTTTTTCTTTATGTAATTTTGTGTTAATAATATGTATGGTGACTCATATTTTTTTTACTTTCAATAAAGGAGTATTACATTGTCTATTAAATACAATTTATTGCATTAACCTATCATTTTTAGTTTCCGAGATTTTTAACATTCTTTAAGTGACCCGGATTCATTGCTCTCGAGTGTATTATCTAATTTTCTTGAGTTATTTCTATTTAATTTATTTTTTTTATTGGAACGTAGCTCCCATGGATCAGCTTCAATGACGCAATGTCTGTTCCGCCATAATTTCTTAACCGATTTTAATAATTTTTGCGTGGAATCTAATCAACACATTTAGGACCACCCGAATTTCGAAATTCACAAAATCAAAAAGTTATGACCAAAACACATTGGCTCTATGGGATTTTCCCATTGAAAAAAGCGCGCGTTTATTGAAAGTTTTCATTCTTATGGAATTTTAAAATTTACTTAACATTATTAATGTTTTTTTTTTCTTTTAATATTACGCTCCGCTCAATTATGGTGCTAGCGAAGCTTTATGCTTAACGACTGCATCGCCTACTATTACCAGTGTACTTGGAAATTAAGTTGTATAGGACACTGACTTCCGTTCTTTCTTATCACTAGCGCCCTCGTCCTCTACCCGGGTGTAATTTTGTTGCATCGAGCCTTGACCCTATTCCACGCGATAGTTAAAGGTCGTGGGTTCGAATCCCACCTGACGATTCGGAGTCTTGTTTTTACAGGCTATTTATTTGTGTGTACCAATGGAATGCAACGTATGTATCTTAACAACCTGTCTGACTTTGACATTAAAGGTACACAAGTGCACTGATAAACTAGGAAACGGATTGTCTTTCCTTGCTTATCACTTGGTAGCTTGTGAGGCCGTTACAATGCTGATTGGTTTATAAAGGAATTTTATACGAAGAATACTGAACATCACGAGATGAGGCGATGACTTTGGTGCAATGGCAGCGATCATGTCTTTCGTACCAACGGTCCTGGATTCGAATCCCGGAAGGGCAGATGTTTTTGTGATGAACGAGCATTTGTACCTGATTCATGGATATTTATATACGAGAATATCACATATCTATGTATCATATACGTATGTTTATCTGTTACCCTAGTATCCATAACATAAGCCTTACAGTGCTTACTTTGGGCTATGATAATTGGTCTGAATGTAATAGGGTATTATTATATTATGATGATCCATTTCCGAGAAAAGAAGAATACAAGGTGAAATATGATGCTTCAGGCTTCTAAGGCTATAAGGCCTATAAGTAATGGTTTAGGATTAGGCGAATGGCTTTGTTTCTTTGAATTTTAGGGAGATAGAGAAGAGATAGGCGCAGGGGTACGGCAACAAAGGGGATCGAAAGAGGAGCGGGCGGCAGGCACGCATAGTGCGCCCCCTCCCGCCTTTTTCCGTAACCCCGTACGTACATGGTGTACGTACCTATATGATATGAATAAAAAATATAAAGAGTAAAATTAAGTGATCGAATGACAGCGTTACGTTTTCTGTGCGCAACCTATCGTGCGCACCTTTATTTTTATTTTGAAGTTTTGTTTTATTATTTTCTGTGCCTGTTAAAAGACAATAGTTCTTAAGGAGTAAACTCCAGTCGTGTGCGGAGCTGACACATGCACTTTTTTAAAATTTATTTCACGAAATTACATTCCAAATGCCATTTATATACATTCCAATGTATTCATGAAAACTCGTGAATAATTACTATCCACACAAAATACATAAAAATAGGTAGTTATAAGTCGGTATCGATCAATTATTTTCGGTAATTTGATATGTACATTATTCATAAGTAGCGGTTCTGTGAGTGGTCTTATTATAGCCAGGACATTCTAAATTACAAATAAATAAGTGAAAAACAATAATACATTTCCATATTCTAAAAATTCTCGGTAATACTGATCCGTAAAAGCTTTTAGTTCTTATGAAATGACAAAAATATAGATTTATTTTATTTAAAAAATCACAACACTAAATTTTCAGATGGGAATTGAACTCGCAACCTGTGGATATCCAGTCCAATACTCTCCCAAGCTACCGAGCCTTGTGAACTCCTGTCGAAATTGAAAGAAAGAAAGAAAGAAAGAAAGAAAGAAAGAATTTAGTGATCGAAGGCAAATTAACAATAACAACTTATAAAATAAAAACAATTGTGCTTAAAATAACTAAATTACATCTACGATCAACCAGGACCCTGCCTCAGCATAGGCCACTGCGAGCAGAGATCCACCGCAGCAGCGCTGATATTCTGGCAGGGCTGATATTCTGGGCAATTGTCCAGTATTTTTCTATTTTTTATGTTGTGGGCAAGCGTTGTTTCATCAATGAGAGGAACATCCTCTCGTACAGCATTGAAAAATGCAAAAAATATAAAACTAGATTCATAAGTGGCGAAGAGCAAGCTTCACATCTAAGCTCATCGCCGCAAAGTTGCCTGTACGTCGGTCTTTTACAGAATGTACTTTGGAGAGTGTGCTCAGGACTTGCATTTGCTCACACTACCATCTTCCTTTTTCCATCGGTGTCTTGGTCACTATGCCTACCTGTCGCACCAAGCGCTTCTCAAAATTCTTTATAATGCGCACAACAAAGGAGTCGAACTCCCTCCCTGCGTCTGTATTTCCGAGTACTTATTACCCATCTATTTTCAAAGCCAAAGTGAATAAGCACCTTCTGGGTTAGCTCGTTCCATCGTGGATCCTGTCTTGGCCCCCGAGCTTGATTGAGATCAAAAGCGAACCCATTGTAGTGTGTGTACGAATATGTGTAACACACACATCTCTCCTCATATATAAAGTCCTCGCAGAACACCAATAAAGGAGTTCTTGATCGCAGTCAGACTTATTATTTACATCCCGAACCGCCACATTGCATGGCGACCCTGCCAGTGCTGCCTATCGGCGACGCTGCGCAGACGGTTATTTTATGTGAATAATGTAAAAAATAAATAAAACATTTTTGGACAATAAAGGTGATGTGGGTGAAATATATAAAGGACTAAAATATAAACTATAATAAAAAATAATGTTAAGATAAATATCAATTAATAGTATTTAACAAATAAATTCTTCAAATTCCCAGATGGATACATAATTTTATGAACAATTAATACAATATACATAAACTCTAAATTAATAAATGTGAAATAATTATTCGTTGCCGCGTACTGTGTTGCTACTGTGATGCTGATGAGGTTGGAGATGAAAAGCAGGGTGCCGGGAGACGATGGTGTCGGATGTGGACCAGCCGGCAGATGATGGTGTCAAAGGAGGTCGATGCAGTAGGGAGCTGAAGAGTTAACCAACAGAAAGTGGCCAACCAGAGGACTTCGGACACGATTTCAAATTTTTAAACATTATGTGAAATATTGAATTTTTTTTTCCGCTCTTTTTAGGAGACTCTAATTTTAATTTACTTGTGGATAGTTTCATTTAAAAATTTTGGTCTTTGGAAATTAATTATTACTTATATATTTTTGTTACGGTTTTACTTTAAAAGTTTTGAAGAATTTATTTTAAATTGATTAAGATTTTATTTAGTATTTACTCTTTTTCTAATACTTTACCATGTTTAGCCACTTAATCATAATTTTTATTTGAATAAGTTTTGATGATAATTATTAGTTAGAATATGAAATAGTACTACTGCATTAAAATAAATTTGAAATATGATTTCTAAAAGCAGATAATGTTTTATGGCTTGTTTTTATTTATTTATGTAACTTAGTTTCTCATTCATATAAAGGTAAGATTGATTGCACAGATTATTTCCTCGTCCATGACAGATTTCTAAATTGTGTTGGTATTTATTTTTGTTTTTATTTTATTTTACAGTAAGTTTTCCGGATATCGATCCTTGATAAAGGTACCTAACTCTTATTTTGCATTTATAAAGTTGTGATTATTTTAAATTGATTTTATATTTTTATTATAATACCTAATGGTTATTTTTTTCTCGTGATTCTAAAGATTATTTTTGTAGCTATGATATTTTATTCAAAAGTAAAAGAAAGTAATTTGCGAATGCCTTTTCATGAATACATTTTTATAAATAATTCTTTTATCGATAACATTTATTTAGCTTCATGTTAGGTTTAAAGTTTGGATTTCGTAATTAATAAATATACCTAGCATTCAATGTGAACGACATTGAAATTGCTGACATAGCAACACATGTGATATTGTAGCAACGAACTAAACAGGTATCATTTTTGTTAAGACAAAAGAATTTAAATACCGTTTGAGTGATTTTATTTTGTCGTAAATTAATTAGTGTATAGTATAAATAAAATTTTCATATAAATGATTTTGATAAGGTTACAAACGGCATGGATAGGTATATTTTTTTATTTAGCAGAACACTATTGACAACAAAATTTAGGTAGAATTTTTAAAAAAGTAATTAAGTAATCATCTTTTATCTCTAAATTAATATTTGATATGTACTTATTGCTATTAATTATTACTACATTATATTATATTGGGCTATGAAATTCAATACTATTTTTCATAATGACGTATTATTTATATTCAACTATTTTTCAATGAATTTGGAAAACATCATTCAACTTGTTTGACTGGTTAAAAATTTTTGAAAACCAATTTTAATTTTAAACGTAACTGATTAGATAAATTAGCTAAAAGACTATCTTTTGTCTTCATTTTAGTGGGTATACGAAATTCGAAATTCGAAAATTCATTTCAGTTTCTGTTTTAGTAATTAATAATCGAAAATAGTGATTAGGTAGTTATTTTGGTTATTGAAAAAATATATTGATTTTAACTAATGGTATTCTTATTCTATTTTCTTTGTCATTTTGTCCTGAATTTGTAATTTTATTAACTTGTTCGAGTTTCAATTTTTAATATCTACGAATTTCAATTTCACAAGTATCGGTATTAATTTAATAAGTGACAAATTTCTAATTAGAAGTGATGCAATCATATTGTTTTGATAAACTTAACGAACAAGGTATTGGAATGTAAAGTGTTGTATTTCGATATCGTTAGATTACAAAGAGGTAGCGCGGCTGCATTTATGCAAGTTGATATTTAGGTGAAGCAGTAACGTTAAACTTGTCACAAAATATCACACGAGTTCGCTGGTTAAGCTGTAATATAAAACATTGTTTTAATAGGAAAAGATAATGAGTATTAATTTGGTGGAAAAAAAACTTTAAGGAACTTACTTATTAATTTTGGATGTGGAAGTTTATGTTGATGCCTGATTGAGATATTTATGTTTGTGGAAATTATACTTAAATGTGGTTTGAAAGGAAAAAGTTGGAGGAAAAGTTTGAAAGACTAGTCGATGATTAGAAGGAAGGAATCGAAGGAATAGGTAGGTTAATGTACTCGTAGCTGTATTAAAAATGTTTTTGTAGCTTTTTGTTTGCAATTAGGTACAGCATGGTTTAGGTATACCTAGGTAATGTGATGCGTTATTTTATTTTGGATATGGAATGATGATAAAGATTTATTTATAGAAGTTAGGGAATATATGATTTATAAAGTTTCACATGCGATTGGATTGATCACCCAAGAGCGATGAATCTTTTATTTACCTTATATTTAATTTAGGATTGTTAGGTTATTTGATAGGTTTTGGAATGAAATGGTTAAGATAAAAGCTCGATTATGCGGTACACATTAAAGGAGAGGTACTATAGGGATCAGGTCCTTCAGTTGCATCAAGGTGTGAACGAGATTCCCCTTTGAATCCTGTTTGGAGACCAAATTAGTATGTGTCTTAATTCATGACCCTATTAATAATGGTACATACGTGGGGTGTCAGATCCTTCCATTCGATCATGGTGCGAACGAGATTTCCTCTGTGAGATAAGTTGGAGTCTAGAGACTTAAAACTGGCCCCATCAATGATTAGGCTGTGCGCACAGCCCAAATGGCACAGTCCAAATGGAAGTTGTCCATTTTTATATTATGTATTATGATAATGAAGTCGACTATAAATAAATATGATAAAATATGTACCAAATAATGGTGAGTGAAATTAAAATGAAACTACGCCGGCGCCGGACGAATTATGATTATGTGAGTACCTAGCAGGTGATGTCAAATGTGTATAGTGTACCGATAGTGTAATTATGAAAATGAAGTTTATAACGAGCAAGAGTAGGATTTAAAGTGAAGAAAAAAATATGGGAATATTGTTATTGACACAGGATAATTTAGATAAGAATATTGAGAGATAGGAATATTACAAAATAGGAGGTTATGTGATAAACAAGAAAGATTTGAGATTGTTTATATTAGAAAGATGATGAATGATTATAATTTGATGAAATGGTTTGAAGAAAGGAATATTTTTGTTTGTAAATGATGATATATAAGATATATGAAAGATGATTTTTTTGATAAAAGGGTTAAATTAAAGAGAGGAATGATTTCATAATGAAAGTTTCATTTAAGTGTGTTAACGAAAATAAACTTGATGTCAAAGTTTTATTCGTGATAGAAGAATAAATAAACAAATAAAAGTAAAGTGTTTTTTAAAGTTCAATATTTTATGCAGTTACCTTTTTTTCTAAACTATTAATTAAAAGAAAAGACGAAATTTTTTTTTAAAGGGAATATATAAAGTTTTCATTATTATTACGAAATATGAGTCTGTGCAATCTACTTATACCAGTAGAAATTACATGTATAATGTACTAGAGTAATATAATACTATTATTGTAATGTCTTTTTTGTATTTGAAATTAAATAGGAATTTTATAACATGAAAGTTTAAAAATGTTAGTTTATCAGCAACAGTGACATTAGTAAAATAATTTAGTTATTTATTTCGCTGATTTTCACTATAAAGAATTATATATAAGGTAGTATACGTGATTTGTAACAATATTAAATAAGTAAAATTATTACGTAAAATTATTTGAAATGCAATTAAATTTTGGGTGTTCTATTATAATACAATTTAGATTTTCCTAAGATGTCATTTGCATCAAATAAATTTTATAATATATGTAATAAGTAGGTAATACATACATGTTTTGTTTAACAATAATTCGGTAGGTATTTCAAAATGTTATAATGTTTATGTTTCAATGTATTTTAAAGTAAATAATTTGGTTTTTATCGTGATACTAATACCTCTAATGAGTCTACCTAATAATTTAAATATGAATGTATATATTCCAAATGTTTTAAATAAGTAAAGTTTGTGCTGAAAAATAATAATTGTTAAATGGATTGTTAAGAAAAATAATATTGTATAATCTTCAAAATTTGTTTTGGATGAAAATGTAGTACTTATTTAACTTACTTACCTTTATCAGAAATTTTAGGAAAAACAATGTACCTACCTACTTACTAGTTAAAAACAAATATCTTTTACTATTTTTTTTCTTTTTTTAGGGGGGAGGTGTAGTGTGTGTACGAATATGTGTAACACACACATCTCTCCTCATATATAAAGTCCTCGCAGAACACCAATAAAGGAGTTCTTGATCGCAGTCAGACTTATTATTTACATCCCGAACCGCCACATTGCACCATTAAAAATATTTTTTCTTTTTTAAATTAATAAGACAGGCGTTCATGTGTATGCTATTATTTGTCCAACGAATCAAGAGAAATATTTGCAAGAAATACAACGAATTTGCATATAATACATTGTCGGGGACGCGTCATAGAACCTCAGAAACCTGTGTAGAGAACGAAAAAACATCGGAGCAGCGAAGTGTAAATATAAACATGGCGCCTTGATGTGGCATTCGCTAAACCTAAAATACGACATTAATATTTTTGTCTCTGATCAAAAGAGCGGCATTTGCGAAAATAAATTATTCTCCGCAATAACTTCATATATCACTTTATCAAATGCTAAAGTGAAAAAATATGTTTATTTTACACAGAAACTTGTAAAATATTAACAGATATAGCGTATACAATATGGTGTTTTCCAATTTCTTACAAGCGAAAATTTATTATGGTAACTAAACTAATTTTATTTAAAATAACAATTCGTGAGTAATCTTGAAATGGTAATATATACATAGTCAAATAATAATTTTAAAAATTATACAATATCCATTATCATAAATATATTGATTTCATCATAATCATTTCTTTCAGAATTAATACAATTCCAAAATCGTGTTAATAATTGAATTTTTATATGTATTTAAAATAAAGCTAAAAATCAAAATCAAAATAACTTTATTTCATAGGCCCTTGCGGGCACTTAAAATCGTCAATTTTACAGAATCAAAAAAATATTCTTCTATAATAAAGATAGCCCGTGCGCTAGCGGCAAGTACATCCGCGGAGTTGATGCCGCGCATGTAATCGCCACGAGCGACCCGATTCCGAACGTAGAGGCTAACATGAGAAGAATCGGGCAAGAAACTCATGTGCCAAAACTCTTATAAAATCGCCAAATGTCCTACAAATTGTGTATATTACAAAACGATTCAGAGAACGAGCAATTCATTTCTTTTAGGTCCACGCTGCCTTATCATTCAAAAAATCTTTAACACTGTAATAAGCCTTTTTGCATAACTGAGTTTTAATTAAAAATTTAAATTTATTCATTGACAAGTCATGCATGTTACATGGCAGCGTGTTGTACATTCGTATACAGTGACCTGCAAAGGAGTTGCTTATTTTATGGAGCCTATACCTGGGCATTGCTAGCTTGTCTTTATTTCTTAAATTGAAATTATGATAGTCACTATTTTTTCTAAATTTAATATCTTTACACTTGTGTGCATAAAGTAAGTTTTCATAAATATATTGTGAATGTACAGTCATAATACCAATTTCTTTAAATTTTTCTCTTAAAGACTCTCGGGAGCCCATCCTATAGATCGCCCGAACCGCCCTCTTTGCAGTACAAAAATGCAGCCAATATCGGCGGCATTTCCCCACAGTAGCATCCCGTACGACATAATACTGTGGAAGTAGCTAAAATAGACTAAGCGCGCAGTTTTTACGTCTGTTATTTGACGAATCATTTTTACGGCGTACGCTGCAGAACTGAGTCTGCTCGATAGGCATTCAATATGAGGACCCCATTGTAACTTAGAATCTAAAGTTATACCCAGAAATACAGTTTGACCCTGACTTTGGCTTTAGCTAACTGAACATTTGGCATAGTGAATCTAATGCATTTTGTTTTATTTTCATTTAACAACAAATTATTGGCGCCAAACCAAGTTGTTATCTGTTATTAAAAGTATTATCGATTAATAACGTTCTAATCAAAGAACAAAACAACTCATACCATCTGCAATTTGAAGGTGCTAAGCCCGTAAAATTATGAAGAGAAAATTTGAAACTTACAAAAATCATTGTTATTGATCAATGAAATACGGGAGAGCGGGGCGGGGGGCGTGTATCATCTGGTGTTACCCAAAATCAGTCTTGCAAGACGCAAGAGACTCGCAGGCTTAGTCTTGTTCTTGCTTAAATCTTGGTCAAGATTGCAAGAATTGAGCAAGAACAAGATTAAGCCTGCGAGAATCTTGCGTCTTGCAACATTGATTTTGGGCAACACTAGTAACATCTGCTACAACACCGTGCATAGCGTGATTGTGACAACAATCATAGTTTTATTTTGGATAACTTCGTAAAACCTTAACTATATACTTAGTCTGGCCATAAATACTGTTACACTTAAAAATAAAAAAATATTACATTTGAATTTCGAATCTGTCATTTTTATACGGTTGTTCATTGTGTTTTCTCATTTTGGCGCCAATACATTTTATAATATTTTGCGATATTAAAATGGAGTGGGGTGATAAAGAGAACCGAATCGCTGTGATTGCATTACACAAAGCAGGTATGGAGCCAAATGCAATTTTTAAAACTGTCCATACCCTTGGTATTAGTAAAATGTTTGTGTACCGGGCTATTAGTAGGTACAATGAGACTTCCTCTGTTTGTGATAGAAAAAGATCTGGCCGTCCACGTAGTGTTCGTACGAAAAAGGTGGTCAAAGCAGTAAGGGAAAGAATTCGAAGAAATCCTGTCCGAAAGCAAAAGATTTTATCTCGGGAAATGAAGATAGCACCTAGAACCATGTCACGTATTTTAAAAGATGACTTAGGACTTGCAGCCTATAAGAGACGCACTGGTCACTTCTTAACTGATAATTTAAAGAAGAATAGGGTGGTAAAATCGAAACAACTACTGAAGCGGTACGCAAAGGGATGTCACAGAAAAATTTTGTTTACGGATGAGAAATTTTTTAGAATAGAGCAACATTTTAACAAACAAAATGACCTTATTTATGCTCAAAGCTCTAAGGAAGCTTCCCAATTAGTCGACAGAGTGCAACGTGGACATTATCCGAGTTCAGTGATGGTTTGGTGGGGTGTTAGTTATGAAGGAGTGACTGAGCCATATTTTTGTGAAAAAGGTATCAAAACATCGGCACAAGTATATCAAGATACCATTCTTGAGAAGGTAGTTAAGCCCCTTAACATCACCATGTTCAATAACCAAGTATGGTCCTTCCAGCAAGACTCGGCGCCGGGTCATAAAGCTCGTTCCACGCAGTCTTGGTTAGAAGCGAACGTTTCGGACTTCATCAGAGCTGAAGACTGGCCGTCGTCTAGTCCCGATCTTAATCCACTAGACTATGATTTATGGCCAATTTTAGAGAGTACAGCTTGCTCTAAACGCCATGATAATTTGGAGTCCGTAAAACAGTCTATACGATTGGTAGTGAAGAATTTTCCCATGGAAAGAGTGCGTGCTTCTATTGATAACTGGCCTCAAGGTTTAAAGGACTGTATTGCAGCCAATGGAGACCACTTCGAATAAGCTTTATATATTTTTAATTGTTTTATATTTATGTACTAAACTAACATAGTGTAAAAGTAATAAATGTTTTAAGCAGTTAAAAAAAAATGTTTTTTCTATCTTACAATATTTATGGCAAGACTAGGTATATAGTACAGGGTGATATTAAAAGAAAAAAATACGTGTTTATTATTTTCTTCAAAGAATATTATACACTTTGAATGGTGTTTATAATTTTTTTTTTTTTATAGAATATAGGCATGCGCTTGACCACTATCTCGCCTGATGGTAAGCGTCGATGCGATCAAGGATGTGACGCGCTTGCCTTGAAGATACCTATTCACTCGTGACTTGAAGACCCCTAAATTGTATTTGTCAGGAAACACAGACTCAGGCAAAGAGTTCCACTCCTTAGCGGTACGTATCATAAAATTGAAACCAAAATGCTTAGTGCGACTCTTTTGTGTATCCACCATATAGCGGTGTCGCCAATTTGTTTGTCTGGTTGTCCGATGAAAAAATGGGGACGGCGGAAAAAGGTTGTGCAATTAGCCCTGTATTGTTATGTTACATAGTCACATCTACTAATGAAAGTAAGTAACAAAAGTGTTTCATTCATTTCATTATGTAAGGGATATTAGGCTACCGGACAGACTTACATACATATATGATACACAGATAAGTGATATTCATAAATACCTATGACTCCGGGACAAATACTCTTATTCATCACACAAACATCTGCCCCTTCGAGGACTCGAACCCAGGACCGTCGTCAATTACAGTATCTTTCAGGACATTAGAAATGATAGTACTTTTTAATATTTTTCTATAATTATTGTTATGTTATGCTGAGTCGATTTTTTCTAGTATCTATATTTCTATTTAAATAATTTATCTTGTAATATAGTAATGAAAAGTGCAAATAATGTAAAAAATATTATAAGTATACTTACATTTTTATGATTGACTAACTTCATGAGTTTGAACTCGCGGTACGCCCGCTTTGCGTGCGTCACATTCTGGAACGGCCGCGATAGCTTCTTGATGGCGACATTCTGCTGTGTCACCGTGTCGTACGCCGCGCTATAAACAACGACACACCGTTATGATTACACAGAGAACGCAATGGTTAGCGAGTTTAGTTCAAGAATTGTTAATTGTGTTAACACGTTACTATGTTTTTTTTTCTTTGTGGCTCCGATATTTCGGCGCCGTTGTGTCATAGTCACTGAAGAACTGAAGTTTTTGGCCGGTGGATGTTATAAGCAGATATATCGGTCTACGCTCTTTCTTAGTCAATTATAACAATACCGGTATCATTCCATCTACAGTCAGCTATCGCGCAACATTTAATTCATTCAGGTTCAAATCGCTGGATTTAGTTGCATAACCCTCAAATTATCAACAGAACTGCACTACATACCAAAAATAGTGAGATAAGCGATTGAAATTACCAAACAAATCATCAATCCTGAAAATAGGTTTTAAGTGTCTTGTGTCTGGAATCTTGTAGCTTATTTGTATAAAAAAGCGTGCGTTTACTTATGTAAGCGTGGCAAAAGTTAAACTTTTTTTAAATTTATGTAGGTGGGGAAAATGCATAAACACTACCAATTTAAATAAAACTTCTTTACAGGAAACGTTTCGTCAGTCCGTCGTGCGTGAGCGCAAAGTGTACTGGAAAGTCCAATATGGCGCCTCTTCCATTCTCTCTCTCGCTTCGACATTCATATATCTTTCTCACTTTTATCGCGTTCCGTTTCCCACATTTATTTGCATTACAAATACATAAGTTATAGATAAAACAATACCAAAAAATCTAGCAGATTTTTATGGGCATGACATGCTTTAATATTTATATCAAACAGAAACTATGTTAAATGAGAAATGAGATTTCTTGAAGTAAGTCTATTCTTTCAGTTAAGTTCAGTTTTTCAGCTAACTTCGTGGTGTCGCTTTTTCGTTGCATGCTGCGTGCGCAACTTCCGTTACATGAAAAACTTCGCCTTCAATGCGCCAAAAGTATAACTTTTTAAATTGTGAATAGGTAAGCGCTTGACCGCTATCTCGCCTGATGGTAAGCGATGATACGGTCTAGGATGTGACGCGCTTGCCTAGAAGATACCTATTCAATCGTGACTTGAAGACCCCTAAGTTGTATTTATCAGGAAACACAGACTCAGGCAAAGAGTTCCACTCTTTAGCGGTATGGATTTCAAAATTGGAACCAAAACGCTTAGTGTGACTCTTTGATATATCAACCATATAACGGCGGCGCCTATTTGTCTGGTTGTCCGATAAAAAAGGGAAATAACACAACACAAAAAATGCTAGCGATCTGATACTCCTGCATTGTGTGTCTCAGCTTACAGTGGTGCCGGTATTGACTGTAATATAAGACTACAACGGAGGGTAGACCAATACATCTGCTCAAAACATCCACCCGCAAAAAACTTTAGTTCTTCCGTGTCACATGCAACTACGCCGCAATATCATAGCCCTAAAAACAAAAAATAAAACATAATCATAATCCCATTTTAATTATTAATAATGTAAGTGACCATGAAAGTTAAACCATATATGTTAAAACTTATTAGTGTTAACTTATCAGGGACCAAATAGAAGATATACTGAAAATAGGCGAGGACAAAAGTACCCTTAACCGACGCGCGTGTACGAAAGGTCTAATAAGGGTTGAAGAAGAGAGAGAGAGAGAGTCAGGATCGAGGAAAGTGGAAATCTGTGATCTCCCTGCGGGTTAAAGGCGTGATTGTATGTTATTAGTGATATCCAACGCCCAGAAATTTGGTCAGTAAGGCACAATTTAAAATACATTGCTCTCAGTGTACCAACAGCATTGAAATTAAAAGTAGGATCAAAAACATATCTCACGCTGCTGAAAAAGGAATTAGCATAATAAGAACACAATACGCATTGTAAATGCTTATCTCTACTATATAAAAGAAGAACTTTGTGGGTTTGTTACTATATATAGTTACCGTAAGCCTAAGAATAACAGGTTTTATAATCAACTAACTTTTGCCCGCGGCTTCGCTCGCGTTAAATTCGGGGTAGCACTGTTCCCCTTTCCTGAACACAGAAGAGAACTCGGAACAGAATTTTACACGTTATTTATTTTATTTCAACACTGCCATCTATTATTAATTTTTGAACTCAACAATTAAACCTATCGTGAACATAATATACAATAAACATATCAGCACCATCTATCGGAATCCATGAGTTACACTTATTTATGTTTATAATGTTTATTTTCCCAAAAGCTGATTGATTTATGGTAAGATTTAATGTTTATAATATTGTTTTATTTAATTCGTTTTAAATAAATTAATTTATTATTCGTTTGTATTAAAGAACCTGTTCTAATTTCGCGGAGTCTCACACACATTTCCATCCCCTATTTTAGGGGCTGGGGGAGGATTTCTAAAAAATGGCAGGTATTTTCGTTAGTAACAAAAGTCTGTGTGCCGATTTTAACTTCCTGCCTTGAAAACTGCGAAAGGTCTCATATAAAATTTCACCCCCTCTTTTAAGGGGTTGTGTGCAGATTTCAAAAAAAAATGATGGGCGATTTTTTTGGTAGTCATAAATAGTCAGCATACCAATTTTTTGCTTTCTACCTTGAAAATTGCGGAATGCTCCATACAAACTTCCACCCCCCATTTTTGGGAAGTGGGGGTTAGAAAAGGGGCTAAAAGTAGCCTGTGTTACTCTCCATCCCTTCAACTATCTCCACTTAAAAAATCACGTCAATTCGTCGCTCCGTTTTGCCGTGAAAGAAAGACAAACAGACAGACACACTTTCCCATTTATAATATTAGTATGGATTAAAGTTACCATAGCAACGCAAGGCCGGGTATACCAGCAACGCGTGGCCAGGTTATACCAGCAACGCGTGGCCGGGTTAGCTAATATTGAATAAAAATAATTTTATCTTTTTATTGATGCGTTCACTGGTTCTAAAAAAATGATAAAGATATTTCTTTTCTGAAAGAAAATATTGAGAGAGATGGAACTTGGTAATCTGAAAAGTCTATCAAGGTTAGGTTAGGTTAAATTTAGGATTATTAACAGTAAGACCAAGAACTAGTTGTGGCAAGTATTAATGAGAGAGATTACCGTCATAAGTTATTGCTTCGATACTTAGTATGGAGGTTTGTATGTCGCATTTTGAAATTTGCCGAGATTCTTCTACAACACAATCTACAACATGATCTTTATTACTAGGCCCGTAAACTTGAATTTCGCTACTTATTCAAATTAAAAGGCAAATTTCAACCTTAACCTTAAGATGTTACCATAACGATAATGAATAATAATAGGCAGTTTGTATTTTTATAAGCAATTAACCCGTCCGTTGGTCGGCTTCTTAAGGTTTTGGTTCAAACATTAGTTTTTGGTCTTACAAGTTGTGAATTAAGTATTTGGCTAGTTTTGTAAACATATAAATAATTAACAAAGAAGACAATGCCATAAAGTAAAAAAAAAACAATAAAAGCGTAAGGTAAGCTCTCAATAGCAAACATACAATTACTTAAACAAGACCATCTCCATAAACATTCAGAAGGTTATAAAATGAGACCCAAAGACAACAAAAGAGATTTACAAGCAGTTAACAGACAAGCAGATGATAAATAAAAATGTGGACACGGTTACATTGTTATTCCATACACCAAAATGAAAAAAAAAACAAACTACAATACACACTATGGATTATATGACTATTTATACATTTTTAATTACGATACACTAGTTTAATTATCGAATGATTTTTAATAACGGAAACAGTCATTACAATATTTTCTTCTTTTTGACGTGACAACGTCTTATAAATTGATTTGCCGGGTGACACTTCAAGAAACTGCGTTACGCTCCGCTCACGTTATGCGCTTACAATGAGAGCGAGTGAGAGGCACGCGTCCCTTCCACTCGGGCATGGTTAGCCCGCCTAAGAGCGAGAGAGACAGACATAAAAAGTGGAAGGGACGCGTGCCTATAAATTAATGTTTTAAATATAATTCTTTGTATAAATAAATGTTTTAAATTGTTACTATTATTTCATCCTTCTTCCTACTATACGAATGAATATTCACATTAAAATTATTTTACCACTCAAAGTCGTTGTCACGTAAAACTTTCGCCCGTATACCGACTTTACAGGCAACCAATTTTTTTTTTGATAATTCATTACTTGTCCGCTCTGGCGCCACAGTCGCGTGCGCCATTTTCTTGTATTCGAAGCCAGCAATTACAATCAGTCTTTCTTTGAATTTAGCTGGAGAAACATCGACCCGACATCATCGAAACAGTGACTGCAGAATTTGGTTGAAGCTGAAGCGAAAACTTTCAGGTACATTTAATTATACATTATAATAAGGGTTAACAGGTGAGTCGCGACAAAATACCGGACAGCCCCAAACGTGGGCGAGGGGATGTATGCTAGGTCGCAAAAATTACGGTCTTTTTTTATACTAATATTTTTTATTTATTAATCAACTTAATTAATATTACTAACAAAAGGAATTTCATATGCCTACTTTTGTAGGCGCTTGTGATCAGTAGTACCGACTCTCCTCATAATACCGGACATTGTTCTGTCCGGTGTGACCATTTATTTTTTACCGGATAGGCCTTGAAAATACCGGACTGTACGCTTCAATACCGGACATCTGTCAACCCTAATTATAATGCTATCCGTGTTTAACAAATTATGCGTTTGTTCAGAGTCAATTGTAACGAATTTGTAAGTCTAATAAATGTAACGTTCGATACACACGTGATTTTTTATTTTCACCATCGAACACTACAAGCTAATATTATAAAGATATAGAGCAATTTATTTTTCGATATTGAACTAGATATCATACATTGTTTTCAGAAGCGTCTAGCTCATGTACCGCCCACTATTAAGTGCGTGGTCAAAATGGAATGGGTATAAATAACAGCACATCATCACAAATTGTCAAAATTCCTCAATGGATAATAAACTCTATTGTTTGAAGATTAAATGGAAAATCGATTAAAGTTGTCCGGTCATTTTGTATGGAGAGTACATTTATTTGCGATTTCCATTTATTGACATTGAAGTGATTAAAAGTGCTCGGCGCCCCCTTGGATCGCCGCACCCGTGAGTAACGCACACCCTGCACCATAAGTAAAGACGCCTCTGATTTTTTTGAACCCAAGTAGTTAAAGCACTTGTTTTATGGAAATCAGAAACAAAAAAAGCAAAAATCGTTTTCCTCGAAGTGGCATAACAATGAAAAACCGGTATGGAAGCTACTCGAATAGTAACTGAATAAATTTGAAAACCCTCTTCCACCATTTGAAAAGTACATCATTTGAGATAAGAATAGGCTATAAATTGGTCATGTTTAACCCGATTTTGACAATTAAGAGAATTTGTATATGTTTAGGATAGTTTCTGCTATACCGAAACTAAATGATGGTATAATATTTTACCCCCAATAAAGAATTGTATTTTAGTTTATTCCCGATTAAAGTTACTTATTTATTATTATTAGTAACACAGGCAGCGCCCAATTATATAACTAACACAGTTCACTATACAAGAACATAAAAAATTTACAAATCCAGTACAATACATAATCATTTTACAAAGGACATCCACTTTCACAAAAAGATAGATACGTTTAATTTACGTTACATTCGTAATTTCATTATCTTGGGGCTGAAAATCAGCGTTAAGTTCTCATAATGTCGCTGCCCTACGAAAGTAGCTCTAATAAGCAGTAATTCCTTAATTTTCCCAATTTATATAGTGTCAAACGCGTGGCAAACAATATACGAAAAATATTAAATGGTGTGCAGATACATCCTCTAGCCGTGGTAATCTTAGGATCAAGGGTTCAGCTATGAACTACTGTTAAAACCTTAAAGAGACAATCCTCTCTACAGCGTTCACATTAAAAAATAACGAAGCATGTATGTATCGCTATATAATTTTGTACTACAGATTATTATTATGTTCTTGAAATATATTCCATAATTTCAAGAACATAATAATAATCTGTGGTACAAAATTTGGTACTGAATAGGAGTATTACTGGAAAGTGGATTATAGGTCGCAAATTTGTAATTTTCATAATAAAATTCCCTTAGGAGAACCTATATAAAGAAGGAAAAAGCCTCTGAAGATTGAAGACAATGTGATCAAAATGAAGCCAATTAAGTCACCAAAATAAATCGTCGCCGAACAGACAATTTTTTCCAACTTACTTTGGTTGAGTTATGAAACATTTTAACTCTAGTGAAGTGAGCAATTTGATGTCCGGCAAAGAAAAAGATGACCAACGCTTCACACTTAAAGGTGTAAAAGGCATCTTCGGAAGGTAAAAGCCTCTGAAGATTGAAGACAATGTAATCAAAATGGAAAATAATTAAACCACCAAAATAAATGGTCGCCAAAACAGATGACCACCAGAGATTAAGAGGATCAACTCTTCACACTTGAGGGCGTAAAAGGCAATTTCGGAAGGAAAAAGCCTCTGAAAATTGAAGACAATGTGATCGAAATTAGGCCACAAAAGAAATGGTCGCCGAAACAGACAATTTTTCCAACTTACTTTGGTTGGATTATCAAACATTTTAACTCTAGTATAGTGAGCAATTTAATGACCAGCAGAGATTAAGAGGACCAACGCTTCACACTTTAGGGTGTAAAAAGCGACTTATGATACAGGAGGCTATCACCATACCGTACCGTAGACCACAAATCGGGAAGCAGCGTTTTCCTAATTATATCGTGGTACCTCGGTTATCTACTGCGCTCTCCAATACGCCTGACAAGCGTAAAATTTATTGCAAAACTCCTCATATTTGGGGGGAAGTCTTCCGACCATCTGTGGATATTATACGTTATCGACGGATCGATAAATCGACAAGATTAATAAAAAGAAGACACAACAAGACTATAGTGATGTAAACTCTCTATTATCTATGATCAATTTATTGCAGAACGGTGAAATGTTATTCCCAGCTACCACCACATCTCATGCGTCATGGGTGCTGCTGATGCAAAAGGATCTAATCCTGACTACTAATTGTATTTACTTTCAATATATAACCAGATATAGATTATAATTTTTATTTTAACTTCTTTATGACACATTGTTGAATGCGAATTCAATTTGTTGAGTATATCTATTTTTTATCGAATTTTATGTGTGACGGAAGCTACCCTCCCTTACACCATATTTACACTAAGGGTAACATCAGTATATAAAAAAAACAGCTTTTGCTTTGTTTCTTCGCAATTTTTCCCCATTACAAGACCTCCCGCGGTAGATTTATGAACCACTGGCGTAGCATCTTTGCCATCATTAAGTAATAATCAGCCTAAACGAAACAGTTGATTTTGAATTTGCGTGACAAGCAGCCTCGTCTTGGCACCGACTCGTTAATCGTTGCGAAATACTCATCAGTACACTGTTCAGTGGTAATGACGTCACGAATCGACGCCATACTGTTGATTTGTTCCGCAATATGCTATAAAGCGCGTAGACGTTAGAAATTGACGCCATATTTAAAATAGTGTGAGAGCGGAGCGAGGAAAGAAATCCCGGCAACTTTCTTTAACTTTGACAAGTACAAAATGGCGACGGATTCATGACGTCATCACAACTGGCTAATATACTGATGGGTATTTCGGAATACAGCCATAATCACTGCGCTGAAATATTTTTTATTTTTTGAGGTCAAGGATTATTTGATTTTTTAAAGATGTTTTTAGTTCACATGGCATAATGATTAGTTAGTGTTAAGTAGGTCTCTCCACGCTTTACGTGTATAGCCCCACCACGTTGCGACAGTTCACAACTAGACGAAGACGAAAGCGGTGATGACAAAAAAGACCATACCCCGGAACGCCGAGCGGTGAACTGCGAAACCGCACGCCAATTCTCGTCTTTCATTTGGCAGTTTTCATGAATACATTAATTAAATCAATGAATATTCATGAAATATGCTATTGATTTAGGACTCATGAAAATTGAAATTTTTCTGGAATAAGAAAAAATTACTTCTTGTTTCTGTAGATTTAATAATAAGTAACCGACAAAGAAAATCTTGTTGGTGGTGATTTTTTCTTAAATTTTATGATAGATTTCACAAAGATATGCTTTGGAATAAGACGTCGCAAGCGTTTTCAATTTAAGAAGCTTTCAATTATCTGGAAGGTTAGAATGTGCCCGGGTCAGAGAGAGGGCATTCAATTATATCGTTTAATGTTTTGTGAACAAGACTGGAATTGGCGCGCGTGTGGTAGGCGCCTTACCAGACGTTGCCCTGTGCGCCGGAGCCGCGCGGAATGAGCTCGGTGTACCGCGTCGGGACACAGAACGTCACGTCGCCCAGCGCGACCGAGTAAAACTGAACCATCGCTACTACTCGATCAGCTACAACAGAAACACAATCCAATTGGACCGCCCGTTTGGGACGCTCACAAAGAAGCCTGCTGTTTACAGAAACTGTCTTTATCCTGCAGTCGTGGTTCTGATTTAGTGAGGAATACCTATCGGTGTCATGTTACCCCCTTCTACATATGTATTTCGTTTGTCACTCTTCTGATCCTAACGCAATGTAATATCTTGTTGATACTCCCAGCGCTATAATGGATTCTCCTCGGGAGAAGTCAGAAGGTACAGTTTCCTTGTGTTTTATGTAAAATAAAATGTTGGTGGTGTTTGATATTGTATTATGATGTGTTTTACAATATTTTCTTACAGATGCGTCTAATACTTTTGAATCAATCCAAATATGTAGTATGCTTCTCTTGGTGCAAAAAGTTGCCTAACTTAGGTAAGAAATAGTACAATAAAAATATCTAAGAATGCTGATTTTTGTTTAAAATAAAATAGCTTAGGAGAGCATTTTATTGCACTTCGGCATGCATAGTTCATAGAAATTCTCTACAGTATTTTACACATATTTTCGTTCGCTATGTAGCTCTGGATCTGCATTCTGTAGTGAATTATGAAGTAAAACTAAGGAATATTTAGTGATTTCTCGTGTCACTACATCTGTGAACAGTTTACCTATCAACCTACGAAGTAGCAAAACAAGTCTGTCACAAAATTCCAAAATCCTAGCTCTGTGCTTCTGCCATAACTGTACGAGATATATCTAATAAGCAAACTTTAACTGAGCTATGTAAAATTACGCAGGGCTCTTCATGCAAAGTTCTGCCATAAAGTTAGTAATAATATTTTTACTTTAATCCCAATGAAATGAACATTATGTTGAATACAAAATTCTTTCCTTTCCTAGAGGTGTTCCATATTTCTAATAGTTTATTTGTGAAAGTGCAAAGTGAATTGTGCCAGAGCATGCTATGAAATTGCGTGCAAGTGGTGTAGTAATAATAAAGAGGTGAATAATATTGAAACTAGAATTATATGCGAAACATAGCTGCAAGCTGTAAACTATAGGACGTATCTGCAGTAAGATATATAGGAATGAATGAGAAGGTAACATTGTATAAAAAAATTAATGAAATTAAGAAGTAAAATTGATTTCTTTTTTGTTCAATGTAGTACCTTAGATTGTTACCTCGGCAGTCTTAAACAATTTGAATTGTTTCAGACTGCCGAAATTGAATTTAAAAACAATGATTTACCTGTTGATGTCCTGTTTTGAATAAACACCGTTAAAATTTTGATAGCACCTGATGCTTAGATGCCATATATCCAACCGAACATACAAATCTGATCCACATAATAATGCTCCAAATTCTGGTAAAGCAACTGTATCTGATCTCAAAGACATAAAAGAACCAAGCTTACCATACAATGCTCAGTGCCCCAGTTCTAATGGGTTCGATTTTCTGGTGGAGCTTAAGGACGTTACCACGCATATTAGGGATAATAAAATTTAAAAGGAATATATATTCCTTTTAAATTTTAATAAGTATTGTTTTATCAGACGATAAGGTCTGGGGATGAAGTGGCGTAAATTTTGAGACCATAATAAAAGAAAATATACTAGATTGAAGAGAAGAAAATAATTTTGGCTTACCAGACGATGCCTTGTGCGCCGGAGCCGATGGGTTTGAGGTTCTGGTAGCGCTTGAGGATGGTGAATCGCGTGTCTCCGACCTCGACGGTGTAGAAATGAGGGTGGCGCGGCGGGGCCGACATGGCGGTGGCTGGCGCCGCGTGGGGCATGGACCACCCCTAGCTGCGACAGGATCTCTCATTACCAGACTGGTCGTTATGAAATTGGCCATTGACGAAATGAAATGATTTATTTATTAATACAGGGTGATAGACTGTTGGTTGACAATATAACAATTCTTAAATTCACACCAATGAGCCTAGCCCAAAGTAAGCACTGCAAGGCTTGTGTTATGGATACTAGGGTAACGGATAGATATCTAATATTTATCGAAATACTAGCTGACCCGGCCACGCGGTGCTGTGTTATGTATTAAAATCACTTACGACATAGGATAGGTTTTATCCTTAGTCCTAAGTTGGGACAAATCCAGCAAAATAAAAACATCATCAAATTCGGGTTCATAGTTTCCGAGTTCATCGTGCCATCCTGTGACAGGGAATTTATATATATATATATATATATAGATACATAGATAGATATAATATGAAAACTCATGACTCAGGTACAAATGCTTGTATCCGTCACACAAACGTTTGCCCCTTCCGGAACTCGAACCCAGGACTATCGGTGCTAAAGGCAGGATCGCTACCGATGCCCTAAACGGTCGTGCAACTGTCATTCTGTCTTAAATGCTGTAAACTAAGTCTGTATTTCCGACTATTTATAAACCGCCCGTCTTTAGAGCCAGGGTGAATAGGCACCTTCTGTGAAGGTTCACTCCATTGTAAATCATATCTTAACTACCGTGCATGATTGGGATCAAGAGGAAACCGATTAAAAAAATGTAGGCATGCAAAATTTTTGCTCTTACAATGGCAAATTATAAAATATTATAATTTGTGTATAACATTATTTTACTAGCTGTTGACCGATGGGTATGCGATGTTTCGCCCACAGACCAGTACACGCACTAGGTACAGTTGGGAGTAGTTGCATTCAATTGTTGTTACTATGTATTTAGTTTTATATATTTTAGTTATTTTTATTAATTATAAATATTATTTAGGAGACTATATGAACATTTAAATATTAGATTGAATAACTGTTTGTTTCTCAATAAAAAAAAAAAAAAAATACTGAGTAGAATTTATTTTCCATAACTTAGCTTAACAAACAATTTTGAAGCTTATTTTTGGCTAGCGATACATATACGAGATCTGATGGCAATTTATGTGTTCATTTTTACGAACACGCAACGGTAGATTTCCTTAGCGACACTTCCTTGAATGAAATGGATATTACGTCATAATCATCGATTTACAAGATATATTAACGTTATGATATACTAGGCGATGCAGTCGCTAAGCATAAAGCTACGCTAGCACCATATATTGAAGCGGAGCGTAATACCTAAAATAAGACTTTTTTTTCAAAAGGGAATTTTTGCGAATTTCAAAATTCGGGCTCCGTCACAATCAGGTCCTTAACCTGTTGATTCGATTCTACACAAGAAATATTGAAGTCAGTTAAGAACTCGGGAAGTTATGGCGTAACAGACATTGCGCCGTTGAAGCTGATCCATGGGAGCTTCGCTCGCTCCGCTCCAACTAGGTGATGCAGTCGCTGAGCATAAAGCTACGCTATCACCATATATTGGAGCGGAACGTAATACCTAAAAAAGAAAAAAAATTTTTTTGCGAATTTCAAAATTCGGGCTCCGTCACCATGTGGTCCTAAACCTGTTGATTTGATTCACCATAAAAAAAAATAAAATCGGTTAAGAACTCTGGAAGTTATGGCGTAACAGACATTGCGCCATTGAAGCTGATCCATGGGAGCTTCGCTACGCTCCGCTCCAATTAAAGCACAATTTAATTAATTAATTGTTCAAAAATTTCTAATGACATCCAAAATAATATTTAAATAATCTGACATTAACATATTTTGACATTGCATACCTTAGAGCTATATATAGATGGAGCTAAAGAAGTTTTACCTCAGTCGTGTGGTCTAAAACTCACTTCTTTTTTTATAAACGTATTTTAAATGTTAATCTAAATAAATGGATTACGTGTATGGTGAATGACAAAGAAGTATCAGATCATCGTAAGTTAACACTATTGCGGGTTCCTGCATTGCGGGTATCTTTGTTACAACTAAAGGCTGATATGATTACGAATTGATTACACTACACTGTGCTTTGCTTGGGGCTGAATATTAAGTAGAGTGGCGGATTCATTTCGTACCTTATTATCGCTCCATTAAAGTATTAATTTGTTTGAGTGTGTTTGCACAGTGATTTTTCTATACTATACTATTTATTCATTCCGTGGCCGTTGGTTTAGTTTAATAATAATAATAATAATGATATTTCTTACATTCACAGCAATTAGCCTAGCTAGTAAGGACTGTAAGTCTTATGATATGGACACTAGGTTAACGGATAGACATACATATACTATACATAGATATGTAATATAATTAGAAATATATGAAAATACCCATGACTTAGGTACAAATGCTCGTATTCATCACACAAACATCTGCCCCTTCCGGGATTCGAACCCAGGACTGTCGGTGTGAAAGGCAGGATCGCTACCGTTGCACCAAACGTCGTCAATACTATACATTTAAATAAAACGCCTTGAATTTTAATTTTTATATTTAATTCTCTCGTTTCGACTAACTCACTTACTACTTTCCAATAATTTTAGCGCGTTCCTGGACTGTAAAATTTATAAAAATAAAATTTGTTTTATTTTTCATTCTACTTAATTAATTCATAATAGAAAATTAGGAAGCCCTTTCGTGAAGAACTGAAGAAAGAAACTCGGACAGGGGAACCTACCTCCATCACACATTTATTATTTACAAAAAGATCTAATTACATCACTAGGTCTCACAGGGTGATATTATTTTATTAATTATAGGATCCCAAGCAGGTGGAATGCTCCAATCTTAATATATTTACCAAATTAGGATATTTCCTGATCTCAATAACCTTGCGTAACATTCTAGGAACAAACCTTTGTTCCATAGCAAAAATTTGTGGTTTTTAATAGAATCAGGCGTTACTTGGCGGAAGTCCATATCCATTAGTAAAATAAAAATATGTAGCTTACTTCCGCAAAACTCAAGCAGGGTGCACCAAGCAAATAAATGCAGAAACCGCAGACACCGGCACCTTCACCAACTACTCTACACGTGTTTCGCCCCCACACGGAGCATCATCAGGAGCTGTTAGCTCGGTATTGCACGGTCTGATGACTTTGTGGTTTATCAAATCTAATGTCGTGGTTGAGTCTTTCAAAAGCACGCTCACACACTGCAGACTAATTATCGCGCTTGTTTTATGACGGTCACATGTTCTTTTACATCGCTTGATTTGCCCGATATGCCTGCGTCATTAAACCAGTAAAAGTAGTTTTATTTAAAAATATTATTTGAAAATTTTAGTATACTTTGTTTAATCATAAAAGTAAAAAATAACTTACTTTGAAAAAGTGTCCTTATAAAAGGTGTACTCGCTCCCCATAAATGCCCAGTGGTTATTGTCAGTGCCGGCGTGCGCGCCTCTATCTATATCACAGGATCAGTCTTGTACCGGTTGGAAGACGAAGCGGCGACTATTACGTCTGTTGACAAACAAAAATATCTATTAAAACAAATCATTTTAATAGAAAAACACTAGAAATAAATCGACTCGGCTCACAAGTGAATTCTCAGGACGAAATCGAACCCGCAACCTTTGGAAGTCCGGTCCAATGCTCTCCCAATTGAGCTACCGAACCTTGTGAACACCCGTCGAAATTTTCCAGTACTTTTCTCATATTACGCTGTAGGCCAGCGTGCTCATCAATGAGAGGACCATCCTCTCGTATTCGGAAGAAACATTTCTTAGATCGGCAATCGATTAAGATGAAACAGGCACTTAGTTTTATAATTTTATACATTAATTGCATTTTTCAAAGCTATCAACAATTTTTTTAATTAGATAAAATTTATCTATTAAAATTTTACAATTGAAGGAAATTTTAAGGATTAGAGTATGGATTAATTTTCAATCGAGGCTAATTACCAGAAAAGAATGCTAGTGGCTGGGTAACTTTTCTTGAAATTATTTTCTATCATATAGTGGCGTAGCGAAGGACTAGACAGTGATCGGTGGGGCAGCCAGCGGCGGATGGGCGGTCAACCCTCGGCATTGTACATGCTCTGCACGACCGGGATGCACGCTATGGAGGGACCCACTTTTTTTTTTACCCAGGGTAAAGCTGTATAACTTCGATCCGGCGCGGGTAGTCGGCGGGGATATGTGAGGACTCCCCCCACCATTACGTAGGCGGGGTAAATCCCACTAAAACCCCAGGGGCGCACCACCAACATCGCCAACAGTCTGACGGGACCTTGTTATCATGCACCACCTTTGACCCTGACGTACGGTTGGCAGTTCGGCCCCTTCCCGGGTCGGCCCTATCGTCCATGGAGGGACCCACTGGCTGCCTGCCTTGGCTCGTAGTGGCGACTGCCGCAAGCGACCCCATTGAAACACGGCGGACAGGTGGTACACCCCAGGGGATTTATATAGTTATATTGTTTTAAACTTTCATGGTCACTAACATTATAGTAATATAAGTTATTTACGGGATTGCTACCATGTACCTTGTTATTGAGTTTCCGATATTTCGGCACTGTTGCAAGTGCCATGATCACGGAGCGATCATGGCACTTGCACGGAGCGATCATGGCAGTCGCTCCGTGATCATGGCACTTGCTACAGTGCCGAAATATCGGAAACTCAAAAACAAGGTACATGGTAGCAATCCCGTAAATAACTTATATTACTATAATTTATATAGTTGTTATGTATATAGTGTGGTATACTCTGCCTACGCTCCGTGTTCAATGGCGGGGGAGTCCTATATCAAATATGGGTCAAGGAAAAAAGACTAGACAGTGATGTGCCCAGCAATCTTCATATTGAACTCACTGAAATAAAATAGGTTGCAACATAACTAACGTAGTACTGTCGGTCACAGGGTTATTGCTTAAAAAACACGAAATCGTTTATATTTTAAAAAATACCATAAAGATTTCTTAAAAATTGTAAAATTAGAGAATATCTCTATATATAAAAAGTACGTATTTGACCGCGATGAAGCCCAAAACCACAAAACCGATTTTTTTTGAAATGCTGAATTTGTTCCGACTCAGGTGGATAGGTTTTATTTTAATTTATAACACCAACACGTGGCTGGGTCAGCTAGTAATATATGAAATGTGTGTGATTTTAAGAAGTTTGAAACGGAAATAAAAACTTGACCCCTTTATACTTAAACCTTGTGTGACTTAAACCTTAAACATGATCTTATCTAAGAAAGACGTATGGAAGTCTATGTTCTATAACGCTTAGGAGAATTTCTAATAAAATATGGGGTAACATCGTAAGTAAATATACTAGACAATTTGACCGGGTGCTCGTGTAGTATTGTACTTTACCGTAACTTAGCGTTACGCTCTGCAACATGATGTAAGTCGCTAATGACCTACTATAAGCTCAGTTAAAACGTAATTGATTATAATCTTACATCGGACAATACAACATGTTACCAAGAACTACTGCTTTCATTAAACACGTCTCCAAGTCTCATTTACTTTTGATTCGTAGGGCTCGGTAGCTCAATTAGGAGAGCAGTGGCCCGGACATATAAAGCTTATTAAGTCCCGCCTATAAATAAACTGAGAACCAAGTCAATTTTTCTATAAAAAAATATCAAATAATTTTAGTATATTGTAATTTAAATTGATAAATTACAATATACTAAAAATACGCGCACAACAAGTGAATACTGTCAACTGTTCTGCCGCTGTCAGATAAAATCGTTCTTCCGTAGTCAATGTTCCAAGAATAGCCGATAATGTAGTCGAAAACAGGCTCCCAAGTGTCTCAGCCCGACAGATCAACTCTAACGACGCAAACCTCACTCGAATTTGCATATATTTTGAATATCGCCTTCAGGAGATTACTTTTTCAAGATACTTTTGTTTTTTCGCGTAAATGGAAATTTATTATATGGACTTGCGGCGAAACTTAACGGATATTTATTTATTTATTTCAACATAATTATCTATTTATATAAATATCACTGTGTTTGACCACGACGAAACTACACAATCTTTATTCAAATACAAATATATCTTTCTTATCAATACATATTAATAAAATTGGAGTGTCTGATTGTAATATTGAAATAACCGTTTTTTACTACATGCATATGAATATATATACGGTACATACACCAAAATAACATTTTTTACAATGTTTGTCTGTCTGTCTGTTTGTTCCGGCTAATTTCTGAAATGGCTAGACCGATTTTGACGGGACTTTTATTGGCAGGTAGCTAATGTAATAAGGAGTAAGTTAGGCTTATTTTAGAAAAATAAAGTAATGTTGCAATGTCCAAGTACTGTCCGGTACCGCGCGCAGCTCACCACTGTGCCGTTACGTCGGGCGGTTCCCGCCGCTTCTCCCACCAACGAATCAATATCACAAAGGCTGCCTATAGCGCGGGCTCAGAACGCGCGAGCGGGCTATTGCTGATTTTTAATAAAAAAATAGATTGCAAATTATAATAACTGAGCCGCGGCAACGTGTGGTCGGGTCAGCTAGTATATATATAAAAATCTCGTGTTACGATGTATGTTCGGGATAAATTCTGAAACTACTGAACCAATTGACGACCGTTTGGTGCAACGGTAGCGATCCTACCTTTCGCGCCGACGGTCCTGGGTTCGAATCCCGGAAGGGGCAGATGTTTGTATGATGAATACGAACATTTGTACCTGAGTCATGGATATTTACATATATTCCTATGAATATTACAAATCTATGTATCGTATAAGTAATTCTATCCGTTACCCTAGTATCCATAACACAAGCCTGAAGGTGCTTACTTTGGGCTAGGCTAATTGGTGTTATTGTGGGAAATATTATATGATATATTATTATTATGATTTTAATGTTTTTTAAAGGAATTTAAAAAAGCTGTAACACATTAAAGGGAGTAAAAATAGCCCATGCCGAGTTTTTGCGGTTTCTTCTCCGTACAAGGTCTCCCGTCGTAGGACTTACGAAGCTATGGCATAATTATGTGACTTTCAATAAATGCATTATAAATTCTCATATTAAATAAAAAGCATTTTATCTTTACCTTATCTTTATTCTATCATCAAAATGTAAAAATAACTGTCGACGTTCTGTTTTAATTTTCATACTTCATATACGTTCCAGTCGCAACATAGCAGTACGGGTTACATACAGGGCAATCTCGCGAGCTCTTGACATTTGCGAACAGGCGTACGGAAACCTTCAAAACTGGGTCGCGCTTAAATTAACTGCGCTTTTGAGTTACATTTCACATGAATAAATATGCAAAGCATAAAAAGATCCTTAACGTAAACTAAAGCCTATTATACAAGGTTTTAATTACTTTCATCTGTCCCTGTAGCTGTAATGAAATCTTGCAAGTTAAAGGATACCTTTCTTTTCGGGCCAAAAATGTACCTTGGTACAAGTTATTTGAAAATATTCATAATAATGTACAAACACTTATTTCATATATAATATACCCATAAATAAGATTTTTATAAAGATTATAAAACACAATAAATTATACACTAAATCACAACTGCGTAGAACGAAACGCTAATGTGGCACTTGTGTGTGACAGTCGGTTAGATTTTAATAAGTTTTTCACGGCTCTGGAACACGGTATTTTAGTAAAGTCCGTAGGCTGATAAAATAACTAAACGCTTAGAATGATTTGCAATAGCAAGAAATATCTATTTTTTGCTCTTGATCCTACTGTATATATATTAAAAACAGAAGAATTCATAAAGCAGTATGTCGCTGATAAACTTGTATACATTTAATGTTTGAGACTGAATATCGAAAAATGTTTTTATAACTTTAAGCTACAAAACGCTTCAAAATCAAAACAATTGTGCTTGCCAGCTAAAAAAACATTTGTTGCAAGTAATGTATATTTTTGAATGATTTTTAGTGGTACAAATGTATTTAAAAATAAATAAGTATATTTTTCCGAATATACAATTTTTTTTGCTATTTTTTGGTATCTTTGAATCTTAGGTACATGTTTAGCCTTAGTAATATGGAAGAAAGAAAGGCTCCTTTGACCTATTGCTGAAATTTTGCATGCATATGTATATCGCGTGACAATACAATATTATTATAACGTGGAGCTAATCTCAGGCTGGATCTGGAAGGTGTCCATAAGAACTCCGCAATAAAATGACACAATCCCATCGAGTTTGGACTCGTTTGATTCGTATTGAGTACTTTAATCGTACATGGTAACCAGGGTCTGACGCTAGTTTAAACTTTTTAGTTCATTTTATTAACAAATAATAATAAGAGCTTGTTTTGAAAAAAGTTTTTTATTATTAATTATTTCTCTTTATAAAGTTTATTTTTTTGCATGACACCATATCTGGGAAATGAATAGTTAGAAAATTATTGAAGATCAAATTGACCTAGTCATACTTTTTTTGTGAAATTCTGTTAAAATGTTATTATTCTGTTGCACTACGGTTATTAAACACATAATATGTAAAATTTCATTACACACCGTTGCACCAAGCGGTCATCACGAGGTCTAATTTATTTTGAAACTAATCCTTTTCAGCTTATTGCAAATTTTGTTTTTGATTAGTTAGATAAAAAGTATTTTAAAAGACAAAAAGGCAAGGAGTTAATCACCTTTTGATTTAATAACTATACTATGAATTAATATTTTGTAAAGGTAATTTTTCTAATGCACTATTACTAGAAAATTTTCCTTAATAACAAAATCCTGTAACACATTACAGGGAGAAAAAACAGCCCTTGCCGAGTATCTTGCAGTTTTTTCTCGGTACAAGTTACACCGTCGTAGGACTTACGAAGCCATAGCATTTGTTGTTGACTCAAAAGTCAAATAAAAAGCATTGTAAATGAGTTTTTTACTCATTTTACCTGTATTATGCGCGCTCAAATTACCACCGCAGATTCGTGTTTCAGATGAATGTGCCTAAATTTCAACTAAAGCACATTGATAGCACGAATATTCGCGGTGACCCTGGATTATGCGGTACAGCGATCGAGAGCCACACCTTTTATCAATGTAAATATTTGGCCATTTCAGCCGGACGATTTTCTTTTTCAGGGTTCCGTAACCAAAGGGTAAAAACGGGACCCTGTTACTAAGACTTCGTTGTACGTCCGTCTGTCTGTCACCAGGCTGTATCTCAAGTACCGCGATAGCTGGTCGTTTGAAATTTTAACAAATTATGTATATCTGTTGCCGCTATAACAACAAATACTAAAAATTAATATACCTAACTATTTAAAGGGGCTCCCATACAATAAACGCGATTTTTTTTCCCTTTTTTGCTCGATATAAATAATGGCAACAGGTAGGCACTTGACATATTCACAAAATACTCAATTGTATTTTTACTTTAATAATAAAAATGAAATAAAATAAATATTTAAGGCGGCTGAATTTATTTACGTAACGAACAGTCTTTAACAAATGTAAAACTCAAATTCACCTAAAGAATCATTACCCAATTATTACTTATAATACTTTGTTTCTAATAGAATTTTAAAATAATTAAGTATCGAGTATTTATATACGAATAAATATATATTGAGTATATTTATTAAAGCCAGGTCAGTTCGGAGTCTAAACTTGGGCGAATATTTTTTAATTCCCTCACGTTTTGTTATATCAAGGTTGCACTGTATTTCCTTAACAAAAGACCGATTTATTTATTTGTACGTAAGGAACACGCGATTATTATATATCTGATGAAACTTATAAATAGACCAAAATAGAAGCTAGCTACGTGGAGTGGTTCGCTTGCTCCAATTAAAGGTTTGAGAACCCTCGGCCTCCACTACAAAACCAAGCGAACAGGAAAGCGCATGCTCTTAGCTTCTTTCAAAAACTCTGATACTAATCTTACATTAATTTACAAAAAACATAGTACTGCTCTTTTTTTAGGATTATATAATCCTTACTAATATTATAAATCGGAAAGTGAGTTTGTACGCTTTACCAACCGCACAATTTAGGTCATATCAAAGTACACTGTCTTGCGTGTCAGCATTTTCCGCGACAATGTAATTTTTATTAATATTATATTTAGTTAAGCGTAAGCCACCTCCTAACTAACATTAAACTATTACTTTTTATAATTTGTGAACACTAATAAAACTATTAACCAGTGACGTCGTTTAACTTAACTATTAACTATTATAAGAGTGTGGGACAACAAATCCTACAGAGTTTGTTTGTTTGTTTGTTCCGCTTTCACGCCGTAACTACTGAACCGATTGCTTTGAAATTTTGCAGACGTAAAGATAAAAGTCCGGATTAAATAATAGGGTACTTTTTATCCTGAAAAAATTGATATTCCCGAGGACAAACAAAAATATTGTTTGCTTGATGGATGGATTGTAGATGGCGCTGTGTGTCGTTTAAAACAAGGTAAAATATTGCAAACGAATATAAACATGTAAATTTAGAAGCTAAATGATACGATAATGAATCCCCGAAAACGAGGAATTCCCGAGGGATGACGTACAATTTGTTTTATCGTCTAAACTGTTTTTTTTACATCTACTTATATGTTACAAACGAATATGAACATGTAAATTTTGAAGCTAAATGATACGAAAATGAATCCTCGAAAATGAGGAATTCTCGAGGGATGACGTACAATTTGTTTTATCGTCTAAATTGTTTTTTTACATCTACTTATCCTGAAATCACTAAAGTCAACGAATTACTAATTGGTATAAGTATTAGTTACGTTATTTAGTTCTTGAGGTATGCGATAGATGGCGCTGGACGTTTTTTAAACATGGTAACGATGTGTTTTTTAAAATACATAAGAAGTGGAATGATAGCTTACGCTATTTAGTTCTTGAGGTATGCGATAGATGGCGCTGGGTGTTTTTTAAAACATGGTAACGATGTGTTTTTTAAAATACGTAAGAAGTGGAATGATAGCTTACGCTATTGATTTATACCGCAATCACAGCAAAGGAGTGGAACTCCCTCACTGCGTTTATATTTCCGAGTACTTTTAACCCGTCCGTTTTCAAAGCCAGGGTGAATAAGTGTCTTGCCCTGGCTTAATTGGGATCAAGAGCGAGCCCATTATAAATTAAAAAAAATAATGTCCCCTATTGCTCGGGCACAGGCCCTCTAATTATAACTGTGCCATCAAGTTTCTCGTGGGGCTATAAACACAAAAAATCGATAAATGAATCAATAATTTTTTTCGGGCATTCTTTTAGAATAATCATATAATCAAACACAAAATTGGAACCAAAATTCTTTGGTATATCAATCATATAATTTTGTTTGCATGCATGTTTTTAACGTTAACAGCATGCGTGCATGCATGCAAGAATGGTTTTCAAAGTTTTTGAGCTTGATATTCTAAAAGTTATCTATTTATTTATCGTCTGATTAATTTCATTTATTGTTATTGTTTTGAAGTACCAAAATTACTTTCAGTATTCCTACTGAATAAAACTAAGTAAAATACAGCTGTATTATACACTCGCGAGCAACCAAATCGACTCAAGCCCTAACTCTGAGTATAGACTCTGTTTTCAAGAAAGTTATAGGAGATATTTTTAAAAACTATATATCATCTGAAAGCTCCAAACTGCAGCTTTAATAAGATATCACCATTATCAATATCCGTTCATTATCTTTGTAATTAATGATATCTAAACATAAATACAGGAAAAACAGGAATTTGTGAGAAGATGTTGTGGTTGGGTATTTTAGAAATAAAAGAAAATTGATTAAGAAAATACATAACAATTTAATAAATCAATACTTGGTATTCCCCCCCTCTAATCCTAATAGCCTAAGCCCTAAGCCCTAATCACCGCTTGAAGTCGATTCTTCATTGATCTGATCAACTTTTTGACGTCCTCTTGAGGTATGTTAACCCACTCTTCCAACAATGCTGCCTTCAACTCTTCCACCGTCGAAGGGGCTTGATTTCTGGCTCGTACTCTTCGTTTTAACTGGTCCCATAAATGCTCGATCGGATTCAAGTCTGGACTGAGCGCAGGCCAGTCCATTGTACGCATCTGGACTTCATCCAAAAACTGCTGGGTAATGCGCGCTGTATGACAACGAGCATTGTCGTGCATTAAGACGAAGTTCTCGCCGACAAATCCTTCATAGGGAACAACGTGTTCCAGGAGAATATCGGTGATGTACCGATCAGCTGTAAGCCCGCCTCCTCGGCCTCCACCAGGCACGAAAACGAGCTCCGTCTTTCCCTCTAAAGAGATGCCGGCCCACATCATACAGGAACCACCGCCATATGCTACTGTTTCAGCGAAACAGCATTGGGCCAATCGTTCGCCCGGACGCCTGTAGACTCGGCCTCTTCTGTCGTTGCCATGCAGACACATTCTGCACTCGTCAGTAAAGAGAACCGACTGCCATTGGGCAATGGTCCAATTGACATGCTCTCGAGCAAACTGAAGACGCGCTTGTCGGTGGGCTGCAGTCAATTTGGGCCCCGTCGCAGCCCTTTTTGGAGTGAGATTGGCTGCTCTCAGTCGTCTTCTTATTGTCCACTCGCTTACAGCTACACCACGAACGTGCCTGAGTTCTTGTTGAACATCAACACTCGTCAGATGCCGATTGCGCAGCGATGTTGAGACAATGAAACGGTCGTCTCTGTCAGAAGTACACCGGTGGCGGCTGGTTCTTGGTCTTCGATTGAAGGCACCGGTCTCTCGAAATCGTCTGTAGACCCGGGACACAGCAGACTGGCCCAAGCGAAGCTGGGCAGCGACTACTCGCTGGCTAAGTCCTTGTTCCAACAAGGCAACAACTTGAGCGGCTTCTTCAGGTGTGGTATCCATGGTAACGTGGAAAAAATGATTGCAATTCTCGGAGATGTGTACATGTCAACTTGTGATAAGCGACTGATAAGGTGTGCCGGTTGCGAGAGCTTTTATAGGGGTGGCAGTTAGCGCAAGTCGCGGATAGCGTAATGAGCAAAACGACTCATAGTGCTATTGATGTAAAAATGAATGCGTTAGATTTAAAAAAAAAAACAATATTAGTGTTTTATGAAAGCTTGTATATTGAGCTTTCTAATGACAGTCTTTTTTTATAAATACCTTGTATACTTTACGTAAAAACAAAGTTTGTAAGCAGAATGAGGGCTTGAGTCGATTTGGTTGCTCGCGAGTGTATATCTCGTTTCAAGCATCAAGGTCGAGTCGCACAGCTGCCATATTATGCTAGCAAAACATTTTGTTTGCTGTCGTTTGCTCGTTGTGTTTATAGAACACTTGAAGTGTATGATTTTATATTTTCAATGTATAAGTGTTTTCACAATAATGTTTTCTAAAGTTTTCGAAATACCATACAAAGTTTGTATACTCGTTTTGTGATTCTATTAACGGTACTTTTAAGTTTATAGGTAAATACGGGTTGCTGGATAATAGCGGTAATTAAAGTACTCTGTTAACCAAATAACAATTTAATTTTTGAAGCTTAAAAGGTACTTGTTGTTGACAGTTAATTATTTTATTAAGTCAGTGATGAATGAAATGATACGACTAAGTATTTGAAAAATAACATTTGAAAGTTTATTATCTACATAATTAAATTTTCATTTAATTTTATATTATTACACTATCACCAGAATCTAAACACTGATTTTTACCTATATATTAAGTCCTTTACATATGAAATTGGCGTTTTGTCGTACTGGTCACTTTGATCTGAGATATCTCCTCTTTGGTTAAAAATTCTAAATTCAAATTTATAAATCCATTAAGCTGTAATAACATAAAAAAGTATGTGTCAAGTTTCAGCTTTAGTACATACTAGCTGACCCAGCCACGCGTTGCTGTGGCACAGTAATTTTATTTTTCTAAAATAAAAGTTTTTTTAAAAATAAAAGTAGCTAAAGTTACTCTTTATTACATCAGCTACCTGCCAATAAAAGTCTCGTCAAAATCGGTCCAGCCATTTTAGAGATTAGCCGGAACAAACAGACAGACAGACAAAAAATGATAAAAAATGTTATTTTGGTTTATGTACCGTATATATAATCATATGCATGTAGTAAAAACGGTTATAACAATCTTACAAACAGACACTCCAATTTTATTTATATGTATAGGTAATACAAGAATAACGTTACGTCATTTCCGTCCAAAAAAACTACTGACGAAAAACTGGGAATTATTTTATAACTGCACGTCCAACTTATACAAAGCGAATCTTTGCAAACTCACAAATGAAAGCATTGTTTGAAAGCTTTGTTCGTTTTCTTAGAATGAATCTGTTATAACCTTTTCACTCGTGCCCACGTCAGAAGCTCGCTTGAAGAACAGAACAAATGATGGGTGGGCGACAAGCCTTAATAAGCCCTCATTAATTTATACCAGTCTTTTACAAAATTAATGAGCATAATTTCTCTTTATTAATGAATATAATTAATCTGCTTAGCACCATTAAATCAGAAATTGAATAGATTGATATAAATTTTAAAGCAATTTATCTAGTTCATTTAAAAAATATGTGTTTAAATAGAAAAAAAGTTTTTTTGATGCAAAAGAATTAGATTCTCCGTAAAAGAGTCGAAACGTCAGGATTAAATATAAAATTAATTATGCGTAAAATCCGTAAATAAGTTATTTCATTCACATGTGTGTGCAGAAGTGTAGGAACTAAATAGCACCTGTAGCCCATCAGTTAAAATGTCACCTTCAACCCAAACGGTCCGGGTTCGATCCTTGCCGATTTACTACGGATGTGGAACTTTTTTTCGAGGTGAAATGTTATTATTAACTTCCTCCGGGTGGGCATTCCGAAGATGAGTTTGGGCCTAGCAGTAACGCTATGGGAGTCATCAATAGGGATGAGTCGTGTAGGGCTGGCGAACTTAACTATATTTCCCCGCTGTACGTCACGTCACCGTTTGGATTCGTGGGTCCCTTTTTGTGAAGCACTACTACAAGAACGTTTGTTTGTTATATTGTTATTATATAATATGAAATTGTTATTATAATTTTATATAAATCATTGTTAACTACCATATATAATTTTAAAATTACACACACACACACACACATTCATAATTAGCGGCCAACTTCATCCTGCTGGTTTATGCTATGTCGCTCTTGCGGCCAACTTCAACATGATAATTTTGTGTCACAGTGATTAAATGATCTTAAAATTTCACTCTCATCATTTTTTCATAACGCGCCTAAAGAAGTATAAACTTCAAAAAATATGCCTATAAAAAACAAATACGCCTCCGAGCCCTCAGGTGGGCGCCGTAGTTGTTTTATACAGACGTATTTTAAATCTTATAGAAATATTATTTAATTAAATAAAATACACAAACAATTACCTTATCACGAGGGGTTGACGGCAAAAAAACAATGTGTTCCATACATTATTAATTTCATTTATAAAAAAAGATCTATGCTTCATTCTGTTTATATATCTACCTTCATACGGGCAACCGAGCTGAATAAATGAGGAGCTCGAACAGCCTTTATGGGCAGTGCTCACGCTAACAGGCCTCTCGGGAGCTGGTATCGCGCGAACTACCCTCCTACTCATTGTCGACGTTTCAGAACAACTCTGTGCAGATTGCAGATTGTGTTGTTAGCAATAAAACAGTGAATATAAAACTAACGCAGTGCCGAAACTAAGTCTATTTGTTGATTTGAATAAAACAATTTATTTTACATTTGCCGTGTCACGGCTCCTGTAAAGGAGTCGAAACGTCAGGATTAAATATAAAATAAATTATGCGCAAAATTGTAAGAATACAAGCAATGTAAATAATTTTCATGTGTGTTGACAACACTACGTCCCATGTATTCTGTGTCATAGAGATGTTAACTCTGTTCTGCTACCGGCTTGTAACTGTAACGCAACCTTTTTGTGCTTCTTAAAAATAAAACAACTTTTATTTAAATAAATTAGTTTCTCTTTCTTTCTTTCATAAATTAGTTAAAATCCATAAAAAAATTGTATTATTCAAATGCGTAATGTCCGCGGGAGTGTAAGAACTAAATCTACTTGTTGAGATAAATACGTGCCATTAGGGCTATAGGGGTAGAATTGTTATTTTGACGTGATAACATATTATAAATCGATAAACGCTGATGGCGCGCACAAAAAAATGTAACGATCCGCCTGAGCCGAGAATGCAAGCGAGACCGCGCGGTACAAGCGTTAGGGAGGCACGATCGGCCTAAGTGTTCGACTTGTGGCGCATCTATCTATCACTTCATGAATTGAAAAGGTTAATGTGGTTTCCATTGTTTATTACAACAACTTAATGTTAATTTATGTAAAAAAAAAATTCACTCAGTTAACTCCTTTGTATTATACAAAATAATGTCATTTTTGGTAAAATGTCAGTGTTTTATTATTAAAACATTTACCTATATTACCTTTACTATTATATAAATTTGTAGGCTCTGTCTGTTATTTATTTAGAACAAATTTTATGATAAATATTTGTTTTATGACTCACTGATACCATTTTTTTTTTATTTTTGTCTGTATGTATTTCTATTAGTCAAGAACAGGTAAAGCGATTTTGATGAAATTTGGAATATGGCGAGAATATGTGATTGCGCAAATGATAGGTTATATATAATATCGGTAAAAACCTTATAGTCCTAACTAAAATTATAAATATTACTTCTACACTTTCTCGCCTTAACTACTCCACCAATTAAAATAAAATTCTGCATACACTTTGTCAGCAGTACAGAAAAGGACATAGTGTACCTTTTATTCAGAAAATAGTACTGTTCCCGAAGGATAGAAATATAAATTTTCATCAGTAGTCTATATTAACGCAATCGAAGTCGCGGTTAAAAGCTAGTAGTGTTTAAAAGACAGATGCCATAGTGTTATACACACACACACACACGCGCGCGCGCGCGCGCACACACACACACACATATTAAATTTACAATATTGAACGTGCAGTTTAATAGTTATGAAAACAATTCACAGTTTCTCCTCAGTAACTTTTCTTAAACGGAAGTTCCGTTACGTTATGCTTGTATTATATTTACTAGAGCTGAATCTTGATACATAGCCAGGCGACTGTTTGATGCAACGGTAGCGATGCCTTTCGCACCGACGGTCCTGGGTTCGAATCCCGGAAGGGACAGATGTTTGTGTGATGAATACGGGCATTTCTACCTGAGTCATGGGTATTTATATATATTTCTATTAATATTACATATTTATGTATCACATATGTATCTATCCGTTACCCTGGTATCCATAACACAAGTCTTATAGTGCTTACTTTGGGTGTGAATGTTAGAAATATTATTATTATAGCAAATAATATATATAAATAAATATGAGTGCACAAAATCGGAACGGTATATATTAGCTATCTGGCAAAACATCTTCGAACAAACGTTTGAGTGAGATGGTGCCTACAAATCTTATATTATTATCTCAATATTTGTGGATGACATAACACCAATATAAATCGAATATAAACAAGGCGTGGGAACAAAGAAAACGTTTATCGGTTTAGGTCGAGAATGCTTTATAAGATTTTCATACAATTTATAAGGATTTGTTGGACAGCGGATATAGATCAACCGAAATGTTTGTCCATTATTTATTACAAAATAAGAGATTCACATTTTATATAAATGTATATGTAAAATATATAAATAAACTTGTTGACACGGCTACACGTTGCTGTGTTATCAACTAAAATGAAAAATATCCTTTGTCCCTAGTTGAAACAAATTCTGCAACATAAAAAATCCATCATAATCGGTTGAGTATTTTCGGAGTTCATTGCGGTCAAACACTGACGGGGATTTTTTATATATATACTAGCTGACCCAGCCACGCGTAAATGAAGCTCAGTTATTAAAATTTGAAATGAAAATAACATCATAAATTACAATGAAATCTATTCTATATCCTAAATCACAACAAATCTATAAAAAGGAAAAAAAAACAATAATCTCGGTTGAGTAGTTTCGGAGTACATCGCGGGCAAACACTGTGACAGGGATTTTATATATATATATATATTAATAGATTGGCGAGTTAGTATACATATTTACAAACTAATGACAGGCGGCCGTCAGCCTTTTACTGACGGGGTGAGTCCCACATAACCCCACCGTCTACCCAACGGTGGGGCATGCATAAAGCAATTCCCCCCGAAAAAAAAAAAAGAAGCACTACACTTCCAGTCAGGGATTTTAGCGGTATCCGAATAGAGTGTTCTGAACACTGTTTTTCATTTCTGTTTTAAAAGTTAAACAGAAAGAAACTGTAACATTTTGAATCTGGTTTTAGAAAATACCGGTTCATAAGTGTTAATATCTGTTACAGTCAATAAGGTTCACATTGGCATAACTATGCGACAGCTCATTAATGATTTGGGTACTTTGAAATGCCTACGTTGGTGTACTGCGTGTACACCTAGATAGTTAAACGTAAAACAGTTTCTAACAGATTGGTAACAGAAAACATTATATCTGTTACACTTTTATAAGTGTTCGACGCAAAACAGGTTCAAAACCCCCATATAAGTGATACAGGAATAATTCTGTAACAGATTCAATGTGTTACCCTTATAAAAGTGTATCCTTATAAAGGTGTTTTTGAATGCCTGCTTCCAGTACGCGGCACAATCGCGTCACAGTGTGTCGGGGGAAATTAACGAACTTGTAAATGTTGACCACAACCAATGTTGACATAACAATCAATATATTTCTTACATTTAGCCTAGCCTAAAGTAAGCACTGTAAGGCTTTAGTTATGGATACTAGGAATGGATAGACATCGTATATTGTATAAAATTTGGTCTGGTCTTGCCTTTAAACTTATGATAAATCAAAAATAATGACTCCAAATTAGTATAACCTCCGCTATTAAATTTAAAACAAGTGTCAGTGATTTTAAGACGGACACGATTCGGCGGTTATTGTATATTCAGTGTTAAACCGATTCGTTGCTACATACAATAACAGAAACGAAGGCTACGAGCTTGATTTACGTGAAAAATGAAGATAGTTTTATTCTGGGTTGATTTCCCTAAAACTTGATTTGAAGGAGTTATCATCGATTTAAAAATGACACGGTTTCAGTGGCTAACGCCACACGAAAAAAAAAAGATGTCACGACAGGCGTGCCATCAGCAACAAATCGGTTAAGATGACCTAGGATTGATCTGGAATGATCCAAGATGGGTAACAAAAAAATGATTTAAAGCATAAGTAAGAAAATACATTTTATTTAAATACATAGTGTCTAAATGAAAATACATTTCTTACAATCACTCCAATCAGCCTAGCCCAAAATAAGCACTGTACGAGCAAACCCATACATTTCCATATGTTAACATAATTTGCAAACGTCGTGTCGGCTTAAGCGCTGTGTGTTATTGGATATGTAATGTAAATCAGTAGTAATAAATTACTCGTTCAAATAACATATTTTTATCATTTTATCTCCTTTAACTATTTTCGGGACAGTTTCGGGAATATTTAGCAATTAACAAACTATCGGTAACAATCCGTTTATGTATGGTTAACAGACCATATAAGCACTGTAAGGCTTGTGCTATGGATATCAAGGTAACAGATAGACATACATATATCATGTATAAATAAGTAATATATATATGTTTTTATTTATTTTTTTTGCATTCACAATGCAATATTTCTATAAGATATAAAATACGTGTGTAAAAAACAACCACGCCTCCGAGCCCTCAGATGGGATTCGAACCCACGACCTTTCGCAATCCGGGCGACTGCTCTGACCGCTGAGCTACCGAGACGCTCGGCGTCTCGGTAGCTCAGCGGTCAGATTGCGAAAGGTCGTGGGTTCGAATCCCATCTGAGGGCTCGGAGGCGTGGTTGTTTTTTACACACGTATTTTATATCTAATATATATATATTAGTACTTTACTACTCTAGATAATAACACAAATGATAAAAAAACAGGAAGAAAAAGGCTGATTTGGGTGTCTCTAATGTGTTGCCCCGATTTCGCTGACTAAGCAATTAGAGAGATCTAGTTAGGTATCTCTTTTTTACTTAATACACGCTATGACTAAGTATTTTTAAGGGAAATGATTAATTCCCTCCTGAGAAGACGCGTGAAGAGCAATTAACAATAAAATAGATTTATTTATTTTGCATGAATATGGTACATACAGGCGCGGTCTTGTAATAAATAGGATGTCTAATTTTAAGGTTGCATTTAATTTTATAACATAAAAATAAACATATAGTCAAATATTTTTTGAAGTAAAAACTTCTTTAGCATCGTTGCGATTTGAAAGTCGATGAAACGAAAAAGCGACAGTAAAAAGAGACAGAAACATAAATTCATAAGATTTAACGTAGGAGAAAATGTGATAGGAAGCATTATATAGTGTCTCTTTGAAACGAAAAAGCGACAGTTAAAAGAGACAGACACATAGATTCATAAGATTAAATGTAGGAGAAAATGAGATAGAAAGCATTATGTACGTGTGTTAATACGTGTTTGTGTGGCTTGCACAGTATACACCTTGAGAGAAGGCATCACAACAACCATGGTACTTTGTATACGTGTACGTATTTTTTTTTAAGGTTTCACTTCTAACACGTGTGAATTGCACACGTGCTTTCTCGTTTTTAATCGTAAAGGTCATCTGTTGGGTAATTAATTTTTTTCGATCAGAATAATTACAAAAATAATATGAGAAACTGTGTATGGGGTAGTGGTATGGATGAGTGACTAATAATTTAGCCTATACTTTTTGATAAAAAATACTTATTTAGTTGTCATGTAAAGAGATAATGACATTTTTAATTGGACTAAGTATAGTCCATCTTAAGGAACTGTGCAAGTTTCATCAAGATAGGTTCAGTAATTTTTAGGTATGTATCAGTCTCTAGAAAAACGAGTAGTTAGTTTAATAGCGTAATTCTAAAACATGTCCTTCTACAAGTTATTTCGATGAAAAAAATCTGAAATCTAACTGCATGCTAAATAATCTTGATGAAAATTTCTATTAATGATAAGTTTCAATATTTAATTTAATTTAAAAATATTAAATCGACTTTTAAACTGTCATCTTTTTAGTAATTAAAAAAGGAGAAATAAAAGTTTCACGTTTCTAGATCTCAAATTAAAAATGCTAGCATTTTTTTTTAGATTGGTGCCAGACTCAGTATTAGAAATACACATAGCCATTTTCTTTAAATTCCTTTTGAACGATCAATTCTAAATGCCGATCATACAAAAACGGCTGAACAGATTTGGATAAAATATGTCACTCATAATAATACCTCTATTAACATACGAGATACATTTTAATATAGGTATACATTACTAACGTTAGGTTTTTAATGAGATTATCCATAAAAACGACTAACAAAACGTATACGAGTACGATTAAAAATATATAACAGCAGCTAGTACAGTAGTAAAGTACTTAGAAAAAAGTAACATTTTTAAATAAATCAAGTTATTTACAGTTTTATATTTAATCCTGATGTTTCGACTCCTTTACAGGAGCCGTGATCACAAATATAAATTATGCGCAAAAATTTAAATGCGTTGTTTTATTTAAATGCGCGGAAGTGAAAGAACTAAAAAAGTGACAATATTCAATAATTAGACTTAGCTCACTTTAAAAAAGACACTCCACGATATTCACCTCGCAGTTTACAACCACCGAAGTATTGTAACAACTTACGTACGTACAAATTATTCAGATAGAAAGGTGAGCGCAACCCACTGCCCTGGGAAATTATTGTGAAAACTGCACGGGACTGCATCGCTTTTGTCACTGCAGTAAACACGCTTTTAGAAACTGCATTAGAATGTATTACCTTAAGGCAGTAACCCGATATTGCATTACAATATTTTAACGACCGATTGGTGCAACGGTAGTGATTCTGCCTTTCGCACCTGTCCTGGATTCAAGTCTCAGAAGGGGCAGATGTTAATTTGATGAATACGAGCATTTGCACCTGAGTCATAGGTATTTATATATTTACATGAATATTACTTATTCATGTATGATATATGTATGTCTATCCGTTACCCCGGTATCCATAACACAAGCCTTACAGTGCTTATTTTGGGCTAGGCTGATTGTAAGAAATATTATTTTTATTTCTTACATTCACACGTTGGTTTATCCCAAGGTAAGCACTGTAAGGTTTGTGTTTAAGAATACTAGGGTAACGGGTAGACAAACATTTGACGACTGTTCGGTGCAGCGGTAGCGATCCAGCCTTTCGTACCGACGGTTTTGGGTTCTAGTCCCGGAACGGGCAGATGTTTGTGTGATGAATGAATTTTTAACTTAGTCAGGAAATAAATATTTTAATACATATATTTATTTCAATAAATATTTAATATACATATAACGTATATGTTACCCTAGTATCTACAAAACAACCGCTAAAGAGTGGAACTCTGCCTGAGTCTGTGTTTCCTGATAAATACAATTTAGGGGTCTTCAAGTAACTCTTCTATGTCTTCTTCTATGTATAATAGGTATCTTCTAGACAAGCGCGTCACATTCTAGATTGCATCGTCGCTTATTATCAGGAGAGATAGGGTTCAAGTGCTTATCTATACACGATAAAAAAAACAAACAACTCTCACCTAAATAGCGAGGTATGTAGATTCAAATCCGAGATTTTCTTCGATTTTATGTCTTCACGCCCTACCCTTACTTATATTCTTGATCTCAATAAACCTGTTTGTAAATGAGACCCTACCTTGCCTTTTAGTTAGGAAAGTTGCAGCAGCACTGCAGTTCTGCAGCCATTTATCAGTGCACATATTTTCGTAAACTACTATAGATTGGGTTTAGCGGAACTACCGAAACTGCAGTACAACTAATGCATTATTCAGACCGGACAGACAAAGGTTGGTCGATTTAGCTTACAGATTTGAAATGCGAAACTGGAGGTAGTTTGAAACATTTGTACCCAAATAATATGTATTTATTGGAGCGGAACGAGCGAAGCTACCATGGATCAGCTTCAATGACGTAAGTGACGCCACAGCTCTTTGATTTCTTAGCCGATTTTCATATTTTTTGCAATGAATCGAAACAATAGGTTTAGGACTAGATAGTTATGACCAAAAAACATTGGCTGTATGGGATTTCCCATTGAAACAAAAAGCGCTCCGCTCCAATATACGGTGCTAGCGAAGCTTTATGCTTAGCGACTGCATTGACCTAGTATTTAAAGTAATTTTGTAAGAAAAAATAAACTTTTTTGGAGATCAGACAGTACTCGAACCCACAGTCACGTTAAATTTATACTAGTTTAGCTAAATCGTCAGCTCCAAACATCTCCGAGACTCCAGGATTCGAAACCACCACTTTTCGCTATCCGGGCGACTGCTCTGACCGTTGAGCTACCGAGACTGCGATGGAAGAAATATGTTTTTCTTATAGGTGCAGTTTTACGACGAACCATGCAAAGTTTATCTCTATGACGTGCAGATGAAAGAAATTTGAACAGTTCAATGTTATTTTTGATAAAAATAGCGCTTCCAAAAATGTCGTCATGGAAATGTGAGTAAGTATCTTGTAGTTTTTAAAATAGGACGGTTGGCAAATCTATAACACAAGCTATTTATCACCCACCACATTGCAACGTGGTGATATTGCCATTGGCTAAGGCTGAAGGTCGATGGCCACCACGCTGCAGAGAACCATCACGAAATCGATTTCTTTTATTGATATGGTGCGGCGTCGTGGCCTTCCGAAAGGCCGTATAATAACAATAATATTACTAACTCTTAAATAAATGTTTAATGATTTTAATGAATTTAATTGTACTAACATAGGATAAGATTTGATCATTGTTACTAACACAATATGGGTTATTCCTTTGCTGTGCGCATTATAAAAGATGTTAAGAACCGCTTTGTGTCACATGTATAGCAACTAAGAAAGGGTTTTTTGTAGAATATAGAACAACTTTTAACATTGTTATAAAAACTGTATCACTCATATTCGCAATAAACGATTTTGACTTTACATTCGAATGTAAATAGGGCCGTCTGTTACCCCAGGGCATCCACACGTCCAAATCCGGGCCTGCGTCTGGATGTCCGATGGAAAACAGGAGATGGCGGTAAGAGCAAATGCAGCTCCTGAGCTCACTCTCCAAAATACATTCTGTAGAAGACCGACAGACAGTTAATAAGGATTTCTAAAGCAGCCTTCACTGCAGACATTAATTATAGATATTTAATGGAATGAGTTGTGCAAGGTCTACCGAAGGCCACACAATAACATTAAACTCTTCGAGGCTACACTTTGTTCAAATATAATTGTATGTCTGTCATTGATTTCACTATGAAATATTACGTTTTATTATGAAGCTTTTATTGAACTTTTGTCAACAACCATTTTGTTAAGCATACAAATACATTAGAATAATTGGTTATGTTACATTTCTGAGTCGAAACGTCAGGATTAAATATAAAAAAAAGAATAAAGGCGACATTTATATAAATTTACTAGCTGATCCGGTCACGCGTTGCCATAGCTCAGTTATTGTTATTTGCAATATTTTTTTGAAGTTATACTTCTTTAGGTGCTTTATGAGAAAATTATGAGTGATATTTTAACATACGCGCGCATCACTGTCAAAAAATTATCATGTTGAAGTTGGGCGCAAAAGCGACATAGAATAAACCAGCAGGATGGAGTTGGCCGCTAAATATGAATGTGTGTGTGTGTTTGTGATTTTAAATTATATATGGTAGTTAACAATAATTTATATAAAAATATAATAACAATTTTATATTCTATAATAACAATTTTATTTAAAAGTGGTGCTATTAAATAAAATTGTTATATTGACTTTAAGTGCGTTTATTGATTAGAGGTTAAATGTCGTTATGTCTTCTTTTTATTCGTTTAAAATAAAATAATTATTACTTTTACATTATTATTGGTTAAACAGTTTATTTAAATGGATTTTGATATTTTACTTGATTCTGTATCTTACGTGCGTACATAAGTACACACAACGGTTTTTTATTATCAATTAAAATGAAACGTCCTCCATCTCCTAAGCTGGAACAAATCCAGCAAAATGAAAAAAAAAACAATAAAAATGTTTAGTAGTTTCGAAGTTCATCGCGGTCAACCAATGTAACAAGGATTTTTTATATAAAGATATAAAAGCGCACATTTATATACACAAAAGCACTTTACTTGATTAATGACTAAATTAATTTTGTTATTTTATATATCTAATCCTAACGATTCAATTTCTTTACTAATGATTTAGTTTTAATTTAGGCAGAGCTTGTACTTTGCTAATAAACAACTATAATGTCGAATAACAACAAAAGCCTATTATGCCTCTACCAGGATTCGAACCCAGAACCATTGTTACGTAAGCAGGACCGCTACAGCTACATCAACTGGTCGTGTTTAATTTCCATCGCCATTTTTAAATAAATAGGTAATTTTAAAATAACCAGTACCTAAATCTATTACCAAAATAGATGATGTTTTTTTCAACTCTCATATTTTTTTATTTCAATTTGAAGTAGGGGAGGATTGAAAAATGGCGTAATTCTTACAAGTCGGCTTCATTGGACGAAAGTGGTTGATGTGATTCAGTGAAAAGGGCGTTTTTACATTCACCCGCAGATGTGTCGAGTAAAATGTACTACATGCAATTTATTTAAAAGAGAGACTTCTGACGATGTGGGTTAAGAATAAATTATCAAATTGACTTGTTTTAATTAAAAAACGATCCTACAAAAAAGACAATTTTCTTGTGAACATTTGTAAACATGTAATGATATTGTCATGTAATAATTATCTATGATAGTGTTGTTATTTTTTCAAATATTCTTTGGTTTTTAGTCTATAGCAGCTTATCTATGGTAGAGGCGCCATTTTGTGTTGTTGAGTTGGTGTGTGCGTTCAGTTTGAAATAAGGAAACGGGAGTTTACCTTGTGTTGTGAAAAAAAACAGTAAAGAAAGGATAATAAACAGTTTCATTTTAAATCCTTTAATCAGTGATTTAAATTAATAACCTAAAAGTCCTTGTATTACTCCTGTAATACAATAGTAACTCCAGTTAGTGTATAAAAGATGTATAATTCTGAGACTGCAATTTTAGCAGTTAAAAAAATGAATATTATCATTTCACAAAATAAAAATAATTGTGGATTATATTAGCAGATATAAATATTATTAACTAATACTAATTTACTTTTATAATATTTAAAATAAAATTATGTTACAGTTGAATCTGAGGAATCATTGTGAACTTTAAGAGAGAGAAGGAGATAGGCATTAAACACTAATAGCTAGTACATATACTTATGCATACTTAAAAAAAAACAAAGGCTCGTTTGACCAAATAGTTACAATATCCTAATTATATTATGACAATACTTTGTGTATGTTTGTTACCATATTGTCAGTAAAAGCCTTAAAATTCCTTCTAAATAGCTGGACCGATATGAATGATTTTTTTGTATGGGTTTGGGTGGCACCCTGGATGGTTTAAATTAACAAATCAGCCAAATGGCGCTGCAGTCGGCACAGCAACGTGTGGCCGGGTCAGCTAGTATTTATATAAACGAAGAACGTGATTGTGAATGGGAAATAAAGCTTAAGTGACTAAAAACAATAAAAAAGTACTAAAATTCATATAATACATAACACTGGTAATATTGCTTAAGTATACAGCTTCACACACAATATCGTTACCAAAAATTATTCACTGAAGATAAAAAACTGGTTGGTTGCCTGTAAAGTCGGTATACGGGCGAAAGTTTTACGTGACAACGACTTTGAGTGGTAAAATAATTTTAATGTGAATATTCATTCGTATAGTAGGAAGAAGGATGAAATAATAGTAACAATTTAAAACATTTATTTATACAAAGAATTATATTTAAAACATTAATTTATAGGCACGCGTCCCTTCCACTTTTTATGTCTGTCTCTCTCGCTCTTAGGCGGGCTAACCATGCCCGAGTGGAAGGGACGCGTGCCTCTCACTCGCTCTCATTGTAAGCGCATAACGTGAGCGGAGCGTAACGCAGTTTCTTGAAGTGTCACCCGGCAAACCAATTTATAAGACGTTGTCACGTCAATAATGTAAGAGTACAGAACCGTAAATTACATCGGTAATCATTTTTAATCTTAAAAATCTTGTAAAGTGGAAATATTTAGTCAATTGACAGAATGGCATAATCGCCTCATAATTCAGTGACCTTTTCATAATTTTATCTAATTATAAGGCATAATTTAGTACAGCTTGCAGGTTTTGGATAGTCAAATAAACCAATTAATTTATTCCGAAATTTAATTATTCAAATAACTTACAGCATAAAACATTTAAACAGAAGTTTTATAACAAGTCCGCTAATTAACTCCAATTGTCCAATAAATCGCAGAATTTGTCAGAAATTAACTTTTAAATACCGTCGCAAAATATCCCAGTCACGTGCGTAAACTCAAGTTCACAAAAGTCCAGTAGCTCGCTGAGGTCCCTTATTAAAATCACTCTTCAATTCGCTCCAAAGATTACTTTCAAGTCGCTTCAATCGTTTCCAAAATCAGAACTACTGTTACTAATTACGCGTTTTTTTTCCCTCCTCTGGACTCGGGGCAGAGAGGTGGTGAATCCTCATGGATACTTCGGGTCGGCCCGGGAGTTATGTCAGACTCGTACTGATTAAACACCACCTAGAAAGTGCCTAAACCTGGGAAGGCTATACAGGCTTAGCAGAAGCGATTGCACCCAGGGTGGCGGGGCGAAGACTCATAACGCGGTCGTGCTTGACTTTGAATATACGACGACGCAGTCGCCAACGTTCTAGAATCATCGCGTCGAGTCAATCCGTGTGTTTGGCAGAAAAAAGCGCTTGAGAGCGCTTGTAAGCAAAATGGCGACCGCTAAGCGATAATAAGCAAATTGGCGGATTGTGTCAGCGCAACTGAAGTTAACAAACGTGTCCTGAGGCCCTACCGTCACGTCTTATAGCGATTCAAATTTAGCTGTTAAAAAGAGACGCCACTATAGATAGCGTATATCGGTGTCTCACTTTGACAATCGAACTTGCATCGCGCTAAAAGATGATGGTAGGCCCTCTGGGCGAAAACTGTATAGTTTGTTTTTCAGCGCTGGTAAGCTCTCTCAAGCGCTTTTTTCTGTCAAACACACGGAATGTAACTCTCGAACAATGTTCGCGAACCGTCTCGCTCACTCGCGGCGCCGCACGTGCTCGCTATTTCTGTCGTGTGGTGGGAATAATTACTTTTTTTACACCAACTTTATATTTACCTTCGATTTATACCTACGTTCTTCGTTCAATTACCGCGGCTCCTTTTTCGAAGGTTTTTATAACCAAACGATCGTGCGCAATACTTCACACCCCACCGTAGTAACAGTAAGAAACAATGGCAATGGCTGGCAATTAGAATTGCCAGTTTATAAAAAGCATTTTAATTGCTAAAAAGCAGTCCATATAATAGAGTAATAAGGATCGATGCCTGTCTAGAGTCTAGACTGTGCGGGATTAAAAATAACTGAAAACCAATAACGTGATTGAGGGCGCTGCATGTTGCAAGCCAACAAACTTTTAAAAGCCTAAACAGCCATTTAGCTTTCACCGTAAAATAGTGTCGAAAATTCAAACATTTTTTGGAATAATACGTAATATCAGGTATAGTAGCAACAAGCTAAAACGAGTTATAGCGCTCGGAGGGTATGGAACGGAATAAATTACATGAGCCCAGGGTCGGACCACACTGGAGGTACAGTAACAGTGCGAAATATTTAGTTCTAGAGAACCTTGCATGTGTTTTTTAAATTTATAAACCAAACAGTTACAGATATTTTTTTATAAACTGTAAAAAAATGTTCCGGTACATTTAGTTTTAAAACTTTACCTTAGCTCAAAGGGTTTTTCATACTGCGTTTTTAAACGCGCTGACTTTCTTTTTATTCTACAGAATATTTTATTGAATGTCCAAAGCATCTAATTAAAATTGTTATTATGATTTCTGTACCGATTCAAACGCGTAACTTATACTTTGTCCAATGGATGTAGGATGATACTTTTGACAGGTGTCACTTCCTTATTGCTACGTACTAAGGTTGCGTTTGTTTGCTAATGTTTGGCTTGACATTGCAATAGCAACTTTATACCCTCTATATAGGTGTCAACAGTCAAAAGTATCACCCTACATTGGACAAAGTATAATTTATGTAGGTATTCAAAGGCAGAACTTTGAACACCTAATAAATTCCATATAGTCAAGCTGCGTTACTCGTGTGAGTATCCATACAAGTGCGCGTCGACGCGTATAGTTGTATATGTGTATTGTAAAGTTGCATGTATTGTAGAACTTCTGGGTTCAGAACAATGTAAGTTTTTGCCTAATACATATTTATAACCCCTTAATATTTCGATAAAGTTGAAATATGCTGGTGTAACAGTCACTATGTCCGGATTGGTGTAACAAATTGAGCAATTGCCGGCAATAGCCCCGGGCATACTAGGTAGGGCCCGTTCCATCCAATGTGATAGCATTTTCCCGTTCACCGGTGGCCTCACTAAAAGATTGAGGCCATACACAAATTTCACGAGCTAGACGAGATGAAAGCCACTCATAAAAGTTCGAAAATGGAAAAACGTTGCTTTCTGAAAAACTCGTAAAGTAAAAAAAAACAAATATAATTGAACGCTTACTCAACTATAAATGTTAATCATACTATCCATGTAAGAAAATCAATTATTGTATATTCATATAAGATATATGTGGTAAACCATAATAAAACGGCAAAATAAGCGTCACCATTATATGATTCATACGAGGGCGGGTCAAAAAGTTCGCGGAATGAGGGGCATGGAGGGGGGGAAAGGTGACTTTTTACTACCTGCACTAGTTGTGTCACTCATTAAGAGTATAGATACTAAGTTTCAAAAAAAATACGTCATAATTACCTGAGCTACACATCAATCAACAAGTCAATCAGGAAGAAAATTTGCAACATGGAGAAAATTGAGTTTCGCGCAGTCATCAAGTTGCGATGGCTGCTGTTCAAAGAGTGGGCTTCGAAATCTTGGAACATCCTCCCTATAGCCCAGATTTAGCCCCAAGTGATTTTATTACTTGTTCCCAAAAATGAAAAAAGAGCTTCGAGGGAAGAAATTTTCCAGCGATGAAGTGAAGAGCGCAATTTCGGCCTATTTTGACGACAAAGAGAAATCATTTTTTTTCGAAGATATTAATAAATTAATTGATAGGTCTAATAAATGTATTAGAGTTAAGGGGGAATACATTAAGAAGGAAAAATAATTTTGTGTTTTATTTCTTACTTTTTACCCTCCATTCCGCGTACTTTTTGACCCACCCTCGTAGGTCTAATAAATGTATTAGGGTTAAGGGGGAATACATTGAGAAGGAAAAATAATTTTGTGTTTTATTCCTTACTTTTTACCCTCCATTCCGAGAACTTTTTGACCCACCCTCGTATATCAAAGATTCATATATATTTAGCACTAAGCGTTTTGGTTCCAATTTTGTAATCTGTACTGCTAAAGAGTGGAACTCTTTGCCTGAGTCTGCGTTTCCTGACAAATACAGTTTAGGGGACTTCAAGTCACGAGTGAATAGGTATCTTCTAAGCAAGCGTGTCACATCCTAGATCGCATCGTCACTTACCATCAGGCGAATTAGTGGTCAAGCGCCTATTACTATATTTTTTTAATAAAGTAATAGCATTTTAGCATAGCGCAATTTACTATATAAAAACGTAAATTATAATCCCTATAATATAAGCGAAGATGTTTTAGAAGTATAAATACGTTCCATTGTCATTGATGCATATTTGTTTGCAAGTTGTGTTATAAACCCCATAAATCACAGCTCTCTTATGGCAATAAATAAGTTTCCCCTTCGTCAAGCACCACCGCGCAAATTTTACAGCTATAACACGACACAGTCCTGAGCCCTATCGCGATAGAAATGTTTCAAAGTACATGAATCTACACTTAGCACATTCAAGTTATGGTTTTACGTCAATATTTTATATGATTAATATTAGCACTGATCATGTTTATTCGACCGCGTTCAAAAAACATACGGCAAAACCAAATTGTAAAGATAGAGAAATAAAAATTGATTGATTTTCGTGACGCTCGTACGCATTTCATTTAATATGTCAGATTAAATTGTGACAAAATAAACTAGAATGTGACAAAAAATAAAAATAAATGAAATGTTACAAAATTGCGAGTATGGACTTTTGATTTAATAAAAAAAAAGTTGCAAACATTATTCAAAACTTATTTATGGAGTTTTGATGCCCTTTTAATAACGCACCTATATATTTAAATGCATTCATAAATATTAACAACGAAAATAACTTAAAATTAGTTTAAATTTTTCTAAGATAAATTATTATAATAGAAATAATTATACTAGGTTTAAAAAATCTAAAAATCCCACGTTTTTCAATGTCCTAAAAAGAATAAAATAACCCTGCGGGGCAAAGCGAGGGGCCACTCAAAACGTGGGGGCGCATATTACTAAGAGGAGATTTTAAAGAGATGAATGACATGCATTGATGCCGATTATTGTAAAGATGCGCCCCCACGTTTTGAGTGGCCCCTCGCTTTGCCCCGCAGGGTTATTTTATTCTTTTTAGGACATTGAAAAACGTGGGATTTTTAGATTTTTTAAATCTAGTATAATTATTTTATTCTTTTTAATTATTAACTCAACGAAGTAACCATGTGTTACGCAACAATCGGATAAGCCCCATACAAAAGTGAAAGTTGCCGAAAGTGGACCTGAAAGTGCATCTGGAAAGTTGAAAGTTGCTTTAGAGTGCATTGTCATCGGGTTCTGAACTATCCTGAAAGTTTCAGCTTTCTAGCTTATCGGAAAGTGCCTCAAATTTAAGTTGCAAGATTTTGCCCGGACAGACAAACAAATAAGAAAAGTGAGATAAGAAAAACGTGGTAAAATACTAGAAAAAATCGACTCGGGTCACAAGTGAATCTCAGGCGGGAATCGAACCCGCAACCTTTGGAAATCCGGTCCAATGCTCTCCCAGTTGAGCTACCGAGCCTTGCGAACACTCGTCGAAATTTTCTAGTACATTCCTGATTTTACGCTGTAGGCCAGCGTTGTTTCATCAATGAGAGGAACATCCTCTCGTATTCGAAAGAAACATTTTTACAAATGTTAGGTCAATCGATTAAGACGAAACGGCCATGTTAGATTTATATATATATATTTTTTTTTTATATATTTTTATGCATTTTCAATGCGATCTTATAAGATAAATTATTATAATAGAAAAATACTAGAAAAAATCGACTCGGGTCACAAGTGAATCTCAGGCGGGAATCGAACCCGCAACCTTTGGAAATCCGGTCCAATGCTCTCCCAGTTGAGCTACCGAGCCTTGCGATTGCCGGATTTCCAAATGTTGCGGGTTCGATTCCCGCCTGAGATTCACGCCTGAGATTCACTTGTGACCCGAGTCGATTTTTTCTAGTATTTTTCTATTATAATAATTTATCTTATAAGATCGCATTGAAAATGCATAAAAATATATAAAAAAAAATATATATATATATAAATTTAAATTTTTCTGTTGTGGTAGTGTCTTTTGTAACGATACATTTTACAAAAGAAAATTAATGTCACAAAATAAAATTGAGTACATTAATTACAGCCATTTCATTATTTTTAAATTCTTACAATCGTATCGTATGAATTTTTGTATTACTATCTACACTAATATTATAAAGAGGAAAGATTTGTATTTTTGCATGTTTGCAATGAATAAACTAAAAAACTACTAAGCCGATATTAAAAATTCTTTCACCATTAGAAAGCTACATTCACGCTGAGTAACATAGGTTATGTTTTATGCTAGAAAAAAAATTAAAGAATTTTGTTCACCCGTGCGAAGCCGGGACGGGCCACTAGTTTAGAATAGATATGGCCCCATCAATCCCATTAAGTAGTAATTAATGTGAACTTGTCATGAAATGAATGACGACGATGAAGAAATACAAGTTACTAGCTAACTATTACATCCCAATAATACAAAAACAGACAAGCAAAGCAAAAAAAAAAACGAAACTAAAATAGTCATAACTTTGCACGAATTAAAAGTCTTAGGAAAATGTTTAAATTGCGTTTTAACTGGTTTCGAGTGTACACATAATATAACTTTCAAAAAGCTACTTGTAAGCAAAAAGTTTGACCTTTATTTGGCTTACATAAAAATATAATTGTCCATACAATTAAATAATATATAAAGGCTTACCATAAATCCCGTATGCTCATTTTTGTATGTAAAATACCCGATCTTTTGCCGTTTCAAAATCTGAAACAAATATAAATATTTGTTTAGATGGACTATGCCAATTTAGCGTCAAGAAGTGCTTAAAAAAAAGTTTTTGTAAAAATAAATAAGTAACAAATAAATCTTTATCTACTTTTTGCGTTTTCCGTAAAATATTATTTTTTGAAATGTAATATATTGTTTATAGCTTCGTCTGAAAAATACTATATTTTGCTGAAGAAATATTGGCAACCCTACACACTTTATCCCTAAAATCATCACTAAACGTATTTTGCCAATTCTTTACTATAACGCACGATAACCAGCATTTTAACGGCGTGGCCTCGGGGGAACAGGCTAGAAAGTGATAAGCTTCACAAGTTTCATAAGCTAAAAGGGGTGACGATCAGATTTCGAGAGTATTAAGTTAGTGGTTGGCACACAAAGTGTGCCAACCACTAACTGACACGATTATAAATCCTACGTAAGTAACAATAAGGAACAGCTGAAACAGGAAACTGAACAATTAATTATGACCCTGAATCTAAACTATGTTTATGTCGAATTTAAAATAATGAATTTATCGAACTTTGATAACAACTCGTTCATTACTGAACTTCGATAATATGTCATAAATTTTTGTTGATATCTGTCTGCTGGCATTTTTCAATTCCATTTGGTCATATTATAACACATAACTTACGAGAGAACAGAGGGCCTACCATCATCTCTTAGCGCGATTCAGTTTCGATTGTCAAAGTGAGACAGTGATATACGCGGTCTATAGTGGCGTCTCTTTTTGACAGCTAAACTTGAATCGCTATAAGACGTGATGGTAGGGCCTCAGAATGGTGTATTTCAAACATGTATTTTAAAATGAGTCGTCATAGCATTACGAAACGCTACATTGGCTCCAAGCAATGCAGCGACTGTTAATGCCTCAAATTTTGCTACACATATATGAACACTTCGACTTGAATTATAATTCCACCGCTAAGATATAACTAATAAGTGAAAAAGGTTATAAAACTTGTGTGTCAAGTGAGTGAGTGAGTCAACATAGTGTGTAAGATTCCTAATAGACCATTATGTTACGAAACGCTACATTAGCCCCAAGCAATGCAACGACTGTTAATGCTTCGAATTTTGCTACACATAACGATGAAGACATCGGCTTGATTTATAACTCCACCAAAAAATACGATACTACGATTTCTAGTTTATATTTCGATGAAGACTTCAAATCTGATTTTAACTCCACGGAAGAATATGATTATGTTATCTACTGTCGTATAATCTCCAATAGCATTGTAGTTGGGTTGTCGAGCATAGCCCTAATATGTGGCATCACTTCGTGGATTTTAATTATAAAGTGGCGGTCGTTCAAGAACTACGTGTTTCTCAACATGATTCTGGCAACATTTCTTCACAACCTAACAGAATTGTTTGTGTTTATAGACATAACTGACATAGAATTTATTTTCATTATGTACGCATCCACTATGTTGAGTTACAATCTCTGGCTCCTCATTGTCTGTATCATGTTCTACTCAAACATTGTCAAGTTATACAAATCTACTGTAACTCGCCGATATTTTAAGAGCGCCTTATTAGCATGGGGTCTGCCAGTGATCCTATTCTTTGTAATGATCGCGGTTGTAAACATAACAAGCATAGGTTGGGAACTCAGACTAATATTTTCTTTAATAGTGGCCGCTTCTTCTTTAATAATTTTGCTTGTCAATATAATTCTCTACATGAAGGTTGTTTGTTCGTTAGTAAGAAATCCGAATGTAAGGCGGAGCGGTACATTCTTTTGGTCCAAAATTCAAGTTTCAACATTATTGTTCCTGATGAGCGGTGCAGCCTCTTTGCCATCGTATTTCCTAGGTTCCAATAGCAATTCAGCGTGGTTCAACATAGTCATAGACAATGTTACGTTTCCACCGATGGTTGCTGCTTGTGTGTATCTGTTTGCATCGCAGTCAAATCGTGTATCGTGGCGTCAGTTTAATAGCAAGAAATTTAAAAGCAATATTAATAACAGAGCTACGAATGTTTAGATAAGAGTTAAACGCTATTAATAGTAAATTAATTTAAGAAGCACTATAATTACATAAAAAAATTAACTCAACTACGGGCTCTTTTTCAATCTTTATGAAATAAAGGGACTTTCAAAAAATTGTTAAAAATAGGATGCAAAACATCATATTTTTATTGAGCTTTAGTGCGAATAATAAAACTAATATAACTTCATATCAAGATAAAGATGTATATCATAGTGTAAGTAATTTTTTAAATTTATTTTCTTATGACTTCATTAAAAATTTCGAGGTGTTTCTGATTGCAATATATATTGTTATTTAAGTATATATCTGTTACATTTTTATACCTAAAGAAACTACTATGTCTCCATTTAGTTTGAATGATGTACAGATTAAAAGTGGTTTAAATGGATGTTTGTTTGTTAATTTTGAATATTAAATCCCTAAAACCCATTTTCTTACTTGTGTACGAGGAGCTCAGAATCGACTATGAAATTTTTAACCATCAAAATGCCCCGATCAGATTAGTATGCAGGACAACGTAGGTTTCACTGGCGCTAACACTATGATAATCGATAAATTACAAGGAAAAGCTGTAGTGGAAACTTCTACATTTATGTATATATGAATCTAATTAAACTAGGCAAGAGTTAAAATTAATAGCCACATTTATCTAATAATGATAACACTCGTTCATTACGGAGCATAGAAAATATATTTTCAACTTTTTTACTGTTTTATGTGCCAATGTTTTCGATTCTACTTTATCATATTTCAAACATAACTAAAGCAATAACTTTTGTGAATAAACCTATCATTAGTGGTGCATTTTAAAATAAATATATTTTGATTGTGATTGATATTATAAAGTAAAAGAATAAAAGACTTTGAAAACGAACTGTTGTGATAAGTGACGATAATTATTTAACTTTTCAAACCGTTCAGTGACTTGCCTTTGTATTGAAATAAGTCCATTAAGAAATCTAGAAACGCTACAATGAACCAAGTGATTGTAACGACCGATTATCTCAGCAATTTTTCTAGTTATCACGATAATCTCGTTTACTCTAATGATAGCTCCAACGAAGAATTAAACGTAACCGCTTTTAATGATTTCGAAAATTACACTTTAATTTCCAATAGCATCGTGGTTGGATTGTCAAGCATAAATTTGATATGTGGCATCGCTTCGTGGGTCTTAATGGAAAAGTGGAGGTCGTTCAAGAACTACGTATTCCTCAACATGATTTTGGCAACGTTTCTTTACAACCTAGCAGAGTTATATACATTTTTATACTATACGTCAATTATTTCAAACTATACTGTAATACTGTACTCATTAACTTTATTGAGTTACAATCTTTGGATGCTCATAGTGTGTATAATGCTCTACTCAGATATCGTCAAGATATACAAAATTTCGATAACTCGCCGATATTTCAAGAGCGCCTTATTAGCATGGGGTACGCCAATAATCTTGTTCTTAGGAATGATCGCACTTATCAATTTGACCGATATAGGTTGGGAGTTAGGATTCATTTTTGCTTTTCTAATAATATTTTCTACTGCATTATTTTTGCTTGCCAATATTGTCCTTTACATTAAAGTAATTTATTCGTTGGTTAGAAATCCTAATGTGAGGCGCAGCGGTACATTCCTATGGTCCAAGATTCAAGTTTCAACCTTATTGTTCCTGATGAGCGGTGCAGCTTCTTTGCCATCGTTTTTCCTAGGTGCTCATACAAATCCAGCGTGGTTTATCTTAGTAATTGACAATATAACTTTTTTGCCGCTTGTAGCCGCTAGTGTTTATTTATTTGCATCAAAATCTAATCGTATGGTGTGTCGCCAGTTTTATAATAAGAAACTTAGAGTCGCCGTTGACAGATCAACTATGATTTAAATAACTACAAAGAAATATTTCGATTGTAACAAATGGACGCTGATAAGGAATATACCCAATGTCAAACTACACGAACTTCATTTTGAGAAAATGACGATAGCAAGATGTCTTCGTAATTAATTTGTTCAAAAAAATATTTAGTCTCATAATTTTTTTATTGTGACGAAAGATGGCGTTATTTTAAATTGAGCTTGACGGCAACCAATCCAATATTACGAGTATATGTTCAATCATATTATTTTTTTATTTATTACGGTATTAAATTATGATATTTACGATAATGTTGTGTTCTTCTGTAATTGGTAGCCAATTTTGTAACGTTTGTAACAAGTTTTATTGAATGTTAAATGTGTCCAATGTTAAATATTCCTAAACCAAAAAAATATAAATAAAATCAGCAACATTAGTTTTATTCGGAATTAAATAATTCAATGGTATCAGTCACTTCTGAATGTTAATTATTGTATTGAATTTCAAACTCTGTGGCTCAGTGACTCGAAAACTTATTGATCATGATTCCAGGACCATCATTGATTGCCAGTGGTTGGTTACTGCAAAGAGTCATAATTAGCTTACTAATATCTCTACTACCGGGAACCAGGCTAGCTGGTTTGTTCCCGTCCCTCTTCCTAATACTTGTAAATACCTAAATCTAAAAATATAAGAAGAGTTTACTTTTGTTTACAAAAAATAAATCTTTTATGCGATATGATCATGGTGAGCTATGAATATGATATATCAATAGAATATATTATCCCGACTATTCTGTTGTTTATATTCTTAAGATAAAACATCTATAAATGTACTGATTGAGTTCATATTAATAAATGTTTTGTATGGACAGAAGTGTTGTAAATTAATCCAAAACTTTATTAGCAAAGTCAACTGCAAAACAAAATAGATTATATAAAATGAATTCCAATTTCTGAAAACAACCCAATAAGAAAAAGCTAAACAAAGCTTTATCAAAGTTTGTAATATCATTAAAGAAAAGAAACACAGATTTCACGATCTGGTGCAAGTGATTCAATTAAATCAAAGTCACTCCTGAATTTAAACTAGGCTACTAAACTCGGCATGCTGCAGCTCAGCGCCTAGGGAATGCCTGCCTGTTAGAAGATCGTGGCAAACTATTTGTTATGCTCTCAATGGCATCTGGGCTATTCATCGGGTGACACTGCAAATACGCTGCGGGTAATGACGAACGTACTGATCGTACTTTTTCTTATGAAGTTTTTTTATTGGATTTTGCTCTTGATCCCAATCAAGGCCGGGGGCCAAGACAAGATCCACGATAGAGCGAGCTAACCCAGAAGGGACTTATTCACCCTGGCTTTAAAACCGGACGGGTTATAAGTACTCGGAAATATTGACGCAGGGAGGGAGCAGCTCAAGGTTAAGTCGGTAGCTCAATTGGGAGAGCATTGGACTGGACTTATTCTAGTGATAATTTCATTTGTCACTTTCTTAAGTTCTCCTGTTAAAAAAAGACCGAATAAATATTCTGCAAAAGCAAATTGTCAAACACGGAAAAATCGATATTCAGTACATTGACATGTGCAATAATGGCGTCATAGTTGATAACTTTCTTATAGTCTGTGGATCAGTGACTTCAACTGAATCAATGGATAAAAGTAGTTGACTTGCTCATCTAATGCACCTGACATAATAATATGTATTTATCGTTTATGGTAGAATTTTTCCTATATATGTAAAGTGGCCAAGTTGAACACAGGCTAAGCACTGTATATTTAATGCCAAGCGATATTTCCCTAGGGCGTGATGCAGAATACTTCAGTTATAATTAACTTCATTGCAGTTTAATGAATGTTATCGTGTTGTGGTAAGTTTCGTAACAGGAACTCAACAATTTTATTGGTCATTTGTTTAGCGCACTGGTTCTGGCATTGCTATAACTGAATTCCCTTCAGGTCAATCTATCGATCGATCAATATTGTTTCGAATCTGATGGTTTAGCCAGGAAGTTAAATTTCTTTGAAAAACTGCTTAGCTTTAGGGCTCCATAAACCCATAGTATGCACAACCGAAGGGAACAAAGATGTAAGTGCTTGCAAGAGCTGCATACTCCCAAACTGTGTGATTTTCGGCAACTGCTGCAGCAGCCTCGGCTTTCTTTAATGTAGTTTCCGTGTGATGGTGCCAGAGGTCGCATCCAAAATGAAAGAAAGACCTTGGTTCCAGGGGAAAGGTGTCTTGCCATCAAGTCTTTTTCCATTATCATCAAAGATACCACTTGGCTCGAGGACAGCTGGCAAATTAAGTGGCAAAAAAGCGCGATGGAGGATTTCGTTCAGGTTTCATTGACGAGAGATGCAACCAGAACTCTGCAGCACATGAAAGACCGTGGCAGCAAAGTGGTCCGACGAATTCACCACAACAATAACGGTGAGGTTCGATAGTTCTGGCACCCAATCATAGACGGTTTTATATTTTATATGTGTGTATATGCAGTTCCTAAATTTTACGTGTATTTAATTCTGTAAATCTCACTTCAGGTGCATATTATTAGAGTGTAGACTTATAACTGATTATTAGTTATTAATTTGACAATATTTAACCTAAAATATTATAATGATTAAGGCAACCAAATTTGATTTAATTCGTTTTTTATTACCGTTATGAATTGTCATTTTGAACGTGCCTATAGAAACTTTGCTTGGCTATTTTGGGTCGCTCAAATAAATTCAAAGCTCAGCACTGGAAAAATCACACCCTATTTATTATTCCGAACTGCACCCTTGAAGTTAATAAAGGTTACGTTTGAAGTTACGTACCTACACAGTTTTATACTTAGAAATTCAGAAAACGCTCGTTTTAAACTCAAAAGCAGAACATACTTTAATGAACTTCAGTAGATTAAGGCAACTGTAAACAGTCAGCATGATACGGGAATATTGCTTGGAAAGTAACCTATAATGAAATTGCTTAATTGAATTTGCTAAATTAGCGTTATATTTATTACAAGTTTGAGTAATCTATCATTCTCTCTTCACGATACGCGACAACTTATTAATTCTGCTAACAGCAATGTTTTACTGAATTATGAACTACCTGCAATCGCCACCTGAAGGCAAAATGTAAGTTGCTATCGCATTTAAGTTAAGATTTCAAACCCAAACTTTAGGGTAACTAACCCTAACCCAAACTGGGTAGTCAAATAAAATTATAAATTTATTTCAAGATTTATTTACTTAAATATTCTAAACAAAGTTCCCAAACAAGTTAGATAATTAACTCCAATAATCCAATAAACACGCTTCGATCGTTTCTGAATTTGAACTTACTACTACGCTTGATGTGTGCGTGATTGTTGTTAGTCGCAGATAACCTCAAAAACGATACCGGATTTTGGGACGGTAAGATCCTAAAATGGACCGAAAGTAGCGAGCCACCGTAGTGGTTATCTAGATGGACGGTATCTTTCAAGGGGAGTCTCCGACGCAGCATAGGTTCATTAGGACGCTCTAGCCAAAAAGGGATCACGGGGTGCCATAAGGCGTCTCTAGGGGCTCGCAACTCGGCTATGGTACGCCGTGTCGTGGGGAGCTTTGCTTTATACATATATGCGCGGGATCTAAGACCACGTCGCACTATGTGGAGATCGAGTCGGTTTCGGGTCATAAATCTCTAACTTCCATGTTTTTATAGATATACAGCTGATTTTTTTTTAGGTAATCTGAGATAAACGTACTTTAAAATAATATACAGTCTATGCATATAAAAATATATTTAATAATTGTAAAAAAATACAAAACATGAAATATTGAAAAATTATCATAAATTTACGACTAATTTTAAACAATGTGACCTAAATGTTATAATTAATACAAAATAAACACATAAAATTACTCTTATTAATTAAATATAATAAGAAAAAGAAAATAACATAGAATTATATTATTCTACTAGCTCTACAGCTTCATCTATAAGTTCCATAGACTTTTCATTGGAAGGTTTTCTTAAACTTGTTATGTAAGGGTCTGAAGTGTACAAAAGTGTATGTAAAACGTCTTCATTTGTAGCTACTCTAGAGCATTTTCTAGCATGATGAAGTCTGAATCGTTTATAGTCTTTGTTCCTTGATTCCTGGGCATCTTCGGAGAGCTGTCCAAGAGGTAACACTGAATAATGCCGAATTACACTTTCCCCATGAATTAGGACTTTATGGACAGATGATGGCATATAATACCACATATATTTACTAACATATCGTTGTGCTGTATCGAAAACATACTGTCCAAATTTCGTAGCATTAATTACTTTTCCGCTAGACATAACTTGAAGTAAAACATAAAATCGTTTTATCAATTCCTCATCCACACCGGTAATTTCTGCAGTGCACTGATAATTTTGAAAAAAACGTCTAGCTGTATTACCGTCATTACTGTTACCCGAACCTTGCTTAGGTTTATCTATATTTAAACCAAGTTCTTCTCTGAACCTTCTTTGTATATATGTCTTCTTTTGTTTTTTCAAATCTTTATTTTCTGTCGTTGTAGCAGACCATTTTTCAAAGCCTACATTATAAGATATATGTAAAATTAGTTCCATAAATCTAATCCAGCAATGTAAAGTCGAAAGCCCATATTGATAAGAATTTTCGTCAACAGGTTTATTTTGTACTTTTTCTAAGTTGTTCATCTCTGTAGGTCTTGCACCACAAATAGTACATACAGCACCTGATGAAGTTTCTGACAAAACTTGAGCCACTTTCCCGTCAACCATTGTCAAAAATAATGTGTGTTTGATTTCAATACTTTCACCATTTTTATTGATTAAGCTTGTTGTGAGAGCGTTTCTTTGAGCTATAATTTCATTAACTACACTTGTAGTTTTCTCTGGTGTCTCTTTTGAAAATTCTATTAAAATGGGCCTACAAAATCTTACTGATGATGGAACAGGGTTTTCCCACAAAGTTTCATTTGTATTAATATCAACAAGTTTCAGAGGTACTAATGAAGATATAAATAAATTTGTGTCAGAAATTAACTCATCCTCTTCAGTTAAGACTTGCTTGTATTCACTTTGTCCGCTTGAGCCATCACAGCCCCATTTCGAATACAGCATTAAATGTTTTTTGCCAGCTTTGTATACACCATTGATTTTCAAAATTCTTGCAATAGTGTGATCCAGCAGATCTTGCAGTTTTATTTTTGCTGTAATATTATTAATTTCTATGCTTGATCTTGGTGGGTAGCACATTCCTTTAGCTTCCTGAATTGATTTATATGACGGAAATAATACGCAGTTCTCATGTTTTCATACTGTGCCATGTTAAGGTCCAACTCTATAAAAATACTGAGAGCTTCATCTTTAGAGTACGCTGTTAAATGTGCCGGTTCATTTAAAAGATTTTGACGTATTTCACTTTTTTTATCTATGGGTAATACTCGTAAAATTTCGACAATGAATGCTTCTTCCGTTTCCCCTTGAGATCTCAATCCTTGAAGATATGAATTCAGTATAAAATCAAGGCCACATGTTTCAAGCAACTCCTTGTTTTTTCGTCTTTGTGTTCTATCGGAACTGTCTTCGTAGGTTTTAGAAGGGCGTCCTCGCTTCCCCGTCGATGTCGAAGGTTCAGATTCACAAGTAGGATCTTCCAGATTTACTGTGAATGTGGCATTCAACCACATGCTATTCTGATTTAAAAATTTTTCTTTATTTCTGCCAGATTTAGTGTAGCGTTGACGAAAGTTCGTAATAAGATTTTTTTGTACACTCGCGACAATTTTAGCGATATTTGCCTCAGAAAAGTTGATAAAATTATTCCGTATATAACTTGTTAAAGCAACAACATAATTCCCGTCACTTTCAATCAAAACAAGACATAGGTCGCGTCTGGTACATTGGAATTCACTCATTGCGAGAGAGTAGGTGGTTAGATACACTTTTAATAACGACAATAACGAACGAAAAACAGTATGTAATTATTCAGTATGCAGATGCTCTATTTTATATTAAATAACTGATTTGAAACGTGTGCAAAGTATGGGAATAAAAACTATTTATAATTATGTGGTTACTCGGTTTCCTATGTGTTTTATTGATAATTTATTTTGTAGGCGAACTAAAAATGGTGAGAAATACTCGATACGTTATCAAAACATAAACCGCAATTAATAATATATCACAAGTGTAACCTATATCAACTAATAAAACAAATAGATTCGCCCACGTATTTTTAAGAAATTATTACTATTTCATGTTATGATAGATAGCATTATGTTGTGCAATGAAGTTGCAACTTTTTTTTTCTTCCTGTGTAAAAATATTAAATTTCCTATCAAATAACATCATTTACAGACCTTCGGCAAATTTCGGCAACTGTCAAAACTCTAATTGAAAGTTTCAGATACGTAAAAATGATATGTCATGAGATAAATATTTCTAGTAAATATATTTATAAATATATAGCATATTTGTGTATACCAAAAAAAAGTATATATTATAAGCTTTCTAAAATGGTATAATACTTGTATAATTTTCATTGCTAGCTTACTAGAAAATCATCCTGAAAAAAATACAAATTATGATGTTTTCGTGATAATTTTTCAATCATCGTATTTAGATGCTCTTTGCTATAAAAAAGTACTAGTTACATACATAATTTATACATAATATAGTAGATCAACTTCTTAGCTATAGTTTGAGGTATAATACAAGTACCTGCGCCGATTTTTACAAAATGTATTTATGGCCAAGCTCTCTTAGGCACCTCCACATAGTGCGTCGTCCCGAACATTCCAGAATCACCAAGTTGCATTGACTTAAATTTCGAACCACGTTCTAGAGCTGTCTCGCTCACTCACCTGTGTGACGCACGCGCTCTTTATCTCTTTCTTACTTGCCTACTACTATCATTTTGTGCCTACGCACGTTTCTATAGAACAGTTAATTCACCGTAGCTACTTTTACGTAAGAGTTTATAAAAAAACTAGATTGCGGCTTTGCTCGTATTAATGTAGACTACCGATTAAATGTTATATTTCTACCCATCTGGAACAGTTAATTTTTTTGGATCAAATGTACTCTTTGTACTTTTCTGTACCCTTGGCAAAGTTTATGCAAAATTTCATGATGATTGATTCAGCAGTTAAGACGTGAAAGTGTCACAAACAAACTCACTTTCGTATTTATAATATTACTAGCTTTTACCCACGGCTTCGCCCGCATTTAAGCCTTAAATTTTTTTTTCGATAAAAAGTATCCTATGTTACTTCTAATACCTCCAAGAAGTTTCATGATAATCCGTTTAGTAGTTTTTACGTGAAAGTATAACAAACAAACTTACATTCATATTTATAATATTAATAGGATTTAAGACTGTAAGGTTTTTGGCGACATGATATGTAGCATATCATTTGCGCAATCATGTGTTCTTACCTAATACCAAATTTCATAGACATCGGTTAGTTCTTGACTTATAGAAGGACATACAGATGGACAGACAGACAAAAAATTTAAAAATAGAATAATTGGTATCAGTGACTCACAAAACAAATATTTATCTTAAAATATGTCCAAAAATAAACATACAGACAGAATCTACAATTTTATATAATATTATAGATAGACTGTAGTGCACGTTACATTGCAGTCCTCAATCGTAACAATATTAAGGTTTCATACACATGGCAAAAACAAACGCAATAGTAAAGATGACAAATAAAAAAATCATAAAATTTCAAATTTAAAAAAATATAAACGCGTCGCTTTTAGAACCTCCTCCGATTTTTTTTGTCGGTTGAAAATAAAATGCAAAATATTGTGTTCGACGCAAAGTATCGCTTAAAAAACTGTTAAATTAATTTTAATAAAATATTTACTTATGTTTGTTAGTTTTACTCGTTTCATATATACAGGGCGTCCCAAACTTATGGGACATGAAGGGGAAGTACCTTAAATATCGTAGATAGTGAATTTTGCTCAAAGAAGACTTTATGTTATTTTTAAAAGTTAGTAATTCTGCATTTATAGATTTTCTAAAAATTACTTGCTTCGTCTGGGAATCGAACCAACTTAAATGTAAAAAAAAAATCACCCTACTTTTATGATGCCAATCGAAAGAATAGCTAAAAATAATAAATTAATGTAGTTCTAAAATTTGAAAATGGAACAGTCTGTGCGAGCGTTGAAGGCAAATTTAAAACGAAAATAATGTTGTTCTTAAATTTGAAAATGGAACAGTCTGTGCGAGCGTTTATTTTTCGGATATTGATCTGTTTAGTCTTAATTCACTTACACAAGTGTTATTGTGTTAATTTATTGCGAACATGGCATATCAAGTAAGTTTTGATCTAATGGAAGCATATTTTTTGAATGATAAAGATATCTCTAGAAGTTTGCGGTGGTATAGCGTAAAATATCCTGATAGACAATTACCGTCTCGTAAAGTTTTGAAAAGGCTTGTGAACAATTTGAAAACTCTGGGACGTTTCGATAAACGCCCAAGAGAACCACAGCAAGAAGATTAAGAGCAAACGGATTATGGAAACAAAACATAGAAACACCACACTCAACTGTTCTAAAGGATATCTTTAAAGAAAACCCACTCTTTGAGGCACCTACGGACAGTATACAGTGTCATCATGTTTTCGATCGAAGATACAATATCCAACTTACAGCAGAAAAAGATGATAACTCTGGCACAAGAGAAGTAAGGATATACACAGACGGTTCCAAAACCTCACAGGGCACTGGAGCCGGTGTCTTCTCGAACGACCTAAACATCAAAATCTCGACCACCTTAGATAAACTCAACACTATATTCCAAGCAGAATGTATAGGTATTACCAAAGCTGCACAGGCGGTTGCAGCCAGAGATGTCAGAGACCATAATATCAAAATCGTCTCTGACAGTGCATCCGTACTTCAAGCTCTGCAAAGCAACACCATAACATCTGTCCTAGTACTGGAGTGTCATAATACACTCCAGTACATTGCAAACACAAACAGCATAACTTTGCAATGGATCAAAGGACATAGCAACTCACTAGGCAACGACGCGGCAGATGAACTAGCCAAAAGGGGTTCAAATGGAACGGTGTATGGACCGGAACCATTACTGCCTATACCCATGGCACAAATTAGAACATGGCTGCGTAAAAAAACAGAGGAAAACCACCAAACAGAATGGAACAATAGTGTAGGCTGTAGGCAAACAAAGAATGCCATTCCGGTGGCTTCGAAGAAGCTTGCCCGCAACCTCACCAGACTAAACAGGGACGAAATCCGCAAAGTACTAGGTACTATAACCGGACACAGTCCTCTGAATAAACATCTATTTACCATAGGTGTGACAGATAGCCCTCTGTGCAGAGGCTGCATGGAGGCGGAGGAAACGCCACATCACGTGCTCTTGGAGTGCAGGAGCGTGGCCGATCAACGGGCACGTTTTCTCCAGTCTCCAAAATCACTACCGGAAGCTTGTAGCAACCTGAAAAGGCTACTCGCCTTCTGGAGTGGACTAGGATGGCTGGAGTAAAGGAAGAATACTCAATCACGTACAATGGCCCAATCAGGAGGCTAAGTGCGGAAAATGCCCCGTAAAACTAACTAACTAACTAACCACAGCAAGAAAACCGTACGATCAACGACGAAGAACTTGGTATTTTAATTTACTTTTCGGCTTTTCCGAAAGCATCGGTGAGAGAAGGAGAACATGAAATTGGAGTTTCGAAAAGCAAAATACACCGTGTATTAAAAAAACACGGTTTTAAGAGTTATGTTGAAGGACGATTGGTTCAAAAATTACTTCCGGGCGATACAGAAAGGAGAAGAAATTTCTGTCTTGATATCCAGGCACGCTTGCTCGAAAATCCAAATTTTTTGGATAATATGATTTGGACAGACGAATCTAACTTTAGCAATAACGGTATGTATAACCGCAACAATAATCGTATTTGGTCTAAAGAAAATTCCCTACGAGTCACTGAAACGAATAACCAAGTGCGTTTTTCACTCAACTGTTGGTGCGGACTTTTAAAAAACCGGGTTTTCTTAATCCATTTTTACCAAGGAACCTTGAACACGGAAAAGTATTTAGGAATACTTCAAATTTTAAGGGATAAGATAAGAAATCTTTCCGCGGCGGAGCAAGAAAACTTAATTTTCCAACAAGATGGAGCTCCGGCTCATAATAGTCGGAGAGCAGCAGATTTTCTAAATGAATGTTTTCCTACATGGATTGGTACAAATGGACCGATTAGATGGCCGGCCAGATCCCCGGACCTTACACCATTAGATTTCTTCTTTTGGGGATACGTGAAAGATATGCTATACAAAAAGCGATACGAGAACGTGGGCGAGTTGCAAACAGAATTGTGCCATATCACATCGAGTGTTCACCATAAAATGATAAGAAAATCAACAGGCAGCGGACTCATTAAAAGATTGGAGATTTGCGTAAGACAAGAGGGATCACATTTTGAGCATTTAATTAATTAATTTACAAAAAAATACCTACTTAATTGACTACGGCAGTTTCATGTATGTTTTTAATTTGATTAAAATATTAATTTCACGTTGTTCCTTTCTTTTAAAAAACCATGTAACTTAAGCATAGTTATTATTTTTTAGCTATTCTTTCGATTGGCATCATAAAAGTAGGGTGATTTTTTTTGACATTTAAGTCGGTTCGATTCCCAGACGAAGCAAGTAATTTTTAGAAAATCTATAAATGCAGAATTACTAACTTTTAAAAATAACATAAAGTCTTCTTTGAGCAAATTTCACTATCTACGATATTTAAGGTACTTCCCCTTCATGTCCCATAAGTTTGGGACGCCCTGTATAGTTTAAGATTATAATAATATAATAATTATTATTAAGTAAACTAGTATTAAATAATTTAGTATTTTTAGAAACAAATTTTGCCATACCCTTACAGGGTGCATGTATAGGCATTTAAGTTTATTATACATTCTTATAACTATATATGTGTGCAAAATATAAATAAAAACTTCAGGAAATTTCGCATAAAATTTCTTCACTAAATTTGTCGTGACCGTTCTAGAGTCCTTATGCAAACTCCTTAAAAAAAGTGCATTTTTGCCACTGCATTCTCGGCAACGCTTTTGAACGTTACGGAATGGGGTTAAACGGTTTTGAAGTGAGGTTTGTTGCCTGCACTACTCGAGTCATTGTTGCTTCGGAAATGGTTATTGCATTTTATATAAGCCACATGTTTTAGCACAGATAAAAATAGGTATCCTAGAGATGCATATTACACTGCAACTCTAAGCCCTAACTATTTAAACTTATCTAAGAGAAGAATAAGTAATTGTAGAACTAATTAAACAATAATGATAAATAATTTACCAATAGTCAAATATAGAAGATTTTATTATAATATATCACTAATATAAAATTAAGGAAAATGATAATGCTTTAATGTAAATATGGTAAACATTTTCACTGTAACACTTAAAAATTAGTATCTTCAAAGAATACTGATATAATAAAAACACAAATTTGTTGTTTGTGTGTTTGTCTGTCCGCTCTTTTTCCATTGTATCAATTAACGTTACCAAGTTAACGTTAACACGTTACCGGGTCAGCTAGTACTGTAATATTATACTTTTTTACTGAGAAATTGTTGTAAATGTTGTATAATTTATTGAGGATCTGATTATAAATCGTTATTAACACGCAATATTTAGAGTTGAATCTAGTGAAAGATATAGTTTTTTTGGTAGCGGTTATTTCTTCTCTTTAAGGTAACTGGTAAGTATAATTATGAATGTTTTTTTTTATTTATGAATTAATGAATTATTATTTTGTAACGAATAAAAGACATCTACAAAATATATCTATTTAACTATAGTTTGAAAGTCAAGCTATTCCCTTACTTTAGACGAGTGTGCTCAGGAGCTGCATATGCTCATACCGCCATCTCCTTTTTTCCATCGGACATCCAGACGCACTGCGTGCTGCCACCCTTTCTTGGTTGCTATTCCTACCTGTCGCACTCAATCGCTAGCAACATCTTTAATAATACGCACAGCCAAGGAGTGGAACATCCTCCCTGCGTCTGTATTTCGAAGTACTTATAACGCGTCCGTTTTTAAATCCAGGGTGAATAGGCACCTTCTGGGTTAGCTTGTTCCATCGTGGATCCTGTTCTGGCCCCCGGGACTGATTGGGACTCATTCGACCCATTTAGAAAAAAACTATTTTCCATGAAATCATGATTAAATTTTTGGAACATTCATTTTAAGAAACACGCGGTGTGTATATGCATTGTGTTGAAGTTAGTGTTGTAGTTAAAAGACGTCCTCAATGGGTGATACGTTACTTTTTCAATGCGAATTTTTAAAATCAGTTTCCCCATTTGAATAAAACATCTTTTTAATGTATTTTGCACATAATTTATTTTATATTAAATTCTAACTTTTCGACATCTTTAAATTTGATCAAAAATTTTATTTATAAAAAAAATTAACAATTAGGAACTTGCCTGATTAAAATATTGTGAAGGTAGTAGAAAATATATGACGACCATTGCCTTAGTCATCCTGTGATCACGGCTCCTATAAAAGAATCGAAACTTCAGGATTAAATATAAAATAAATTATGCGCAAAATCACTGCATAGTATAAAACAAAGTAGCTTTCTCTGTTCATATATGCTTAAATCTTTAAAACTACGCAACGGATTTTTCTAATAGATAGAGTAATTCAAGAGGAAGGTTTATATGTATAATACATGCATAATATAGTAGAGCAGTGCATCCGTGTGAAGCCGGGGCGGGTCGCTAGTCCGTTAATAAAATGTGTAAGAATAAAAATAAATCTGTTTCCCATCAATTTTAGTGCCATATACACTGTACATTCGTCGTGACGTCTTTTAGGCTCTTTTGTACCTACACAATATGTTTTTGGTTCACCAGACCTCACACAGAAAATACATTTATCATTCTCTGTCAGATTCAGAACGATCAGGGTAACAAAACACTGCTTGGGGAAATCATGCAATGTATTTGTTCTAAATTGTTGGTGCCATTTACTAACATTAAGTATTATGATTAAATGTATCTGATAAAATCAGATCCCACTTGGCGGAAGTACAATGAGCAATAAAAATGTTAAAATTTACTAAACATTATTGATTTTTTTTAGTATTACGCTCCGCTCCAATATATGGTGCCAGCGAAGCTTTATGCTTAGCGCCTGCATCGACGTAGAATTCAGTAAATTATTTTCTGATTAGATGATGATGAAAGCTGATTTATGAATGACAGAATTTTCCCTAGATTTCAGTAAAAAAATTACATTTTGCTGAAATCTCCCCGTGAATTTTTGAGAGAACGTGACAAGACACAATTCTCGCTATTTTGTTTCAGTCTCCAACACCAACGCATGTTTATGAATATTAAGTGGTTAATAATCCACCATTATTACACATTATTATCAAACACTACACACACATATAATAAAAAAAAAAACAAAATGATCAATGTCAAAAGCAAACTGAATCTCAATAGTACAGTCAATCTGTAGGTTGAGTGATGAAAAAATTACCCAATGGCTGATTCTTGTTTTTTCTGTTGCCAAATGACGTCACTAAGCTACCTTGGCGATGGGCATGTTCAACTCGTAGCGGTTTTTTGAAAAACTCAAAAAAACGTCCAAAATATTTTTGAAATGCATTTTTCTCGATTTCTATGCATTTTACAAACTTTTTGTTTAGACAAAAATTGTAGAGGGCGTTGATTACTACAATTTATGTCATTGATGCAATGTCGTACAACAAAAAGTGCGCATTGTAGGTGGCGCTAAAGTGTCCAAAAAAGTGTTTTTTCACATTTTCACCCTAAAAATATCATTTTAATGGAAAAGTTTAAATGGAAAAGTTGTTTCTTACGTAATTTTTAACAACTTTTGTCTAAACAATTTTTTTGTATTACTTACCGTTTTCAAGTTACACTGCTGTACAGCGCTACGTATACAACACAGTGCCACTAAAGGTAATTTTTTCGGTCCTTTGGGCACGTTCTTAGAGTTGAACTTTATTATTAAACTTTTAAGCGATTATCATGTATTAATTCAACTTGCACATTTGAAATAAAAACTTTTTTCCAAATCTTGCAAGAACGCATTAACAGCAGGGAATAAGTTAATAACAATTTAAAATATTTATCTCCTATGTACGACAAAATAATCATTATTCTATCAACTACTTTTGTTCCTGCAATTAATCCATGCAAAACAAAAAATCCAAAGCTCTAATTGTCGATATTTCAAGTTAATAACAAATCACAATTATTACATATCATAAAAAAATAAAAAATAGTAAAAAGTACATTGAAATATGCACTGCAAATGTGTACTTGTACTACGCAAAACCGCATTATTGGATTTTTCATACCTGCGCCACCTATAACTTGAAAACGGTAAGTAATACAAAAAAATTGTTTAGACAAAAGTTGTTGAAAATTACGTAAGGAACAACTTTACCATTTAAATTTTTCCATCAAAATGATATTTTTAGGGTGAAAATGTGAAAAAACACTTTTTTGGACACTTTAGCGCCACCTACAATGCGCACTTTTTGTTGTACGACATTGCATTTATGACATAAATTACAGTACTCAACGCCCTCTACAATTTTTGTCCAAACAAAAAGTTTGTAAAATGCATAGAAATCGAGAAAAATGCATTTCAAAAATATTTTGGACGTTTTTTTGAGTTTTTCAAAAAACCGCTACGAGTTGAACATGCCCATCGCCAAGGTAGCTTAGTGACGTCATTTGGCAACAGAAAAAACAAAAATTAGCCATTGGGTAATTTTTTCACTGAAACGACCTTTTTTTCGACAGATTGACTGTACTACAAGTTTCAAATGCTTTTAATTAATATGGCGTCAACAGTTACGTCACGGTTTATTTTTATTTCTCGTTTTACATGAAAATCGCTCTATTTTGTTAAAGTGTAATAGTATTTTCTTACAAACCATATTTTCATATATATATTGAATCAACTTGTAACACTGTAATTCCCTTAAAAAGTTGTCGAGCAATCATGTTTTTGAACTACCCATCAAGTAAGTTGTCAACATTTTTTAATCGCAGGCCGTACTAATCGCCATGGACAAAAATAGACACAACTACGCGAACAAAAGACGATCGTCACGATTCCTATTTCAAAAGAAGGTTCCATTCTAAAGTCAGGTGCAAGGCGCACAGAGTTCGTAATAAAAGTGTCAACGGGTGCTCGAACAAAGCGCGCGGCTGAATGGGGCTGCAGTATGCACGGCGCACTATGTCGGATGTTAAGAAATACTCCGATTTTTCATTTGGAGGAATTCCAAGTTAATTCTAATGGATTAAATAAAGTAGGACCGCGATGGGGCGTGTCTTTTATAAGGCATAACAACTAAGATATAACTAGCGGCCCGTCCCGGTTTCGCAGGGGTGGACAAAATTCTTTATTTTTTTCTATTATTTAATATTTTTCCGTTAGCGCCATCTAGCGTCCGGTAGACGAACTACTTGCGGTTAACGCGTTGCTATGGTAACATTATTGATACAATGGAAAAAGAGCGGACAGACAAACACAAAAACCACCATGATCTTAGATTATAGATTTGCATTGTATTACTATATATTATAATTTTTATATTCACTTCACAAGATGGTTTTAGGAATGTGTAAATTTTGTAGTAGTGTTTGACATTTTGTTCTTAACACATCTAATAGTATGAATAATAACTTGCTGGCGTTTTGGACAAACTGTAAGCGAACAAGTAAATTGTTTTAATAAATAATACTTAATTAAGTTTGATATTATTAAATTTCATATAATGTACAAATATCATAATGTTTTGTTAATATAATTTTACTTACGTTCTAGAGATTCTTTCCAAGAACAATTTAAGGTAATTGATATTTTATTACGTACATTAAAAAAATAAAATTATTTTTCTAAAAAGAGTATTAACCATTCGTTCAATAATAGAAGAAAAAAACTTGCTGTTTAAAACTTCGGATTGTAAGAACAGTTTCTGTTTTGGGTAGATGTATTGCATTTTGTGCCACACCATGTAACTGAGCTGCCATTAGAGATATTGTTTCCTTTATCTTTCCTTTAATTTCTTTCTGGTATTTCAAATCTGGGGGCCTTCAAGTAGCGAATGAATAGGTATTTTCTGATCATTCAGATTTCATCCTAGATCGTGTCGTCGCTTACCCTTAGGGGAGATAGAGGTCAAATGTTAGTCTTAAAAAAGTCATATACTCGTAATATTTCTACGACTATAACTACGAAATGTTATCATAGAAATAATATATTTTTTTTACTAAATTATAAGTACCCATACAGCATATTAATATAGTGTTGTGAATTGTAAGAAATTAATTAAAAGGACTATCTTGATTCGAAATTGTCAACAAACTCTTAATTGTCAGAAGTAGGCATTTATTTCCATTTTAAAAAATAAACAGAATAGAAATAATTTATTATTAATAAAAAATAGAATTACTTTGCTATTTATTTTTATTATAATGCGCCTAAGTGTGTTACGAAGTTATACCAAAGTAGTTATTCGGAAACGGATGTTGCAGAAATGTAACGAGCAGCCATTTTGTACACATTTGTCTGTAAGTTATTTTAGTTTAACCAGCATTTCTCTCTCAGAATTTGAAAGTGGAAGTGTACTGTATTAGATCAAAGGTGGTTGATAAAGCAAGCAGTGGGAATATCGGAGTTTATAAGACGAAAAGTATTTATGTACCAAAATTATATAAAACGAACATTACATTCGTTTTTTTTTAACGAACATTACACGAGTTTTTGCGCATGTTTTATTTTATTTTATATTTAATCCTAATTAAATATAATAATGTATTTAATTTTTATTTATTACAATCATAATGCCATATTTCTATAAGATATAAAAAATGCATGTGTCGTAAAGCGTGGTCGTTTTTTTACATTCGCATTATATACCTTAAAGATTACTAATATAGCGATGTGTTTGAGCTGAACGTATACAACGGACAACGTACTATCTGCTCTGGTTTTAATACGCCGCCAACTCTATTTTACTGAAAAAACACACTGCACTGAATGGCAAAATCAATTACGAACAGATCGTACCATCTGCCAATGCGAATTGAAATAAACAAATAGTAGCTTCAAATGGAAGATGGCAATTTGCGATCGCAGCTCCACCCATTGGCAAAATGAAGCAACTCCTCAAATAGTTTGCTATAAAATTAAACAATTTATAGACTCTAGCCACTTGTCAGTCCACGGTAGCAATTGCTACTGATAGCCAAAATCCTTCGTCAGTCCCCGTCAATAATCGGCTTATCCATAGAACAGAGTTCGATGTGATCATGTGATCATGACTTGTTTTTTAGCTAAATGACACCTTATATCATTAAATTAAATAAAAAAATCGACTTATCCATAGAACAGAGTTCGATGTGATCATGTGATAATGACTTGTTTTTTAGCTAAATGACACCTTATATCATTAAATTAAATAAAAAAATCGACTTATCCATAGAACAGAGTTCGATGTGATCATGTGATCATGACTTGTTTTTTAGCTAAATGACACCTTATATCATTAAATTAAATAAAAAAATCGACTTATCCATAGAACAGAGTTCGATGTGATCATGTGATCATGACTTGTTTTTTAGCTAAATGACACCTTATATCTTTAAATTAAATAAAAAAATCGACTTATCCATAGAACAGAGTTCGATGTGATCATGTGATCATGACTTGTTTTTTAGCTAAATGACACCTTATATCATTAAATTAAATAAAAAAATCGACTTATCCATAGAACAGAGTTCGATGTGATCATGTGATCATGACTTGTTTTTTAGCTAAATGACACCTTATATCTTTAAATTAAATAAAAAAATCGACTTATCCATAGAACAGAGTTCGATGTGATCATGTGATCATGACTTGTTTTTTAGCTAAATGACACCTTATATCATTAAATTAAATAAAAAAATCGACTTATCCATAGAACAGAGTTCGATGTGATCATGACGCAAAAATTAGTTTTTTTAGCTAATATTCAAATATCCGCGTGGGCTACTGTTTTTTTTACTTACGATTAATTTTTGAATTACAGATATACAAATATTCTATGGCGGATACTTTATTTAACCAGCTTTACGTCAGTGATTTTTATTTGGTCCAAGCTTCGTTATTTAGTGAGAAAACGGCATTTTTATCTAAGATACCGACACTTTTTTCACAATTTGCGCAGCATTGGGGCTGTTGAGAGGGGTGATGCGCGCGGTAGCGGACTATCAAGTGGCTAGACTTATCAATAGTTTTTGCAGACGACACTCTATATAAGTCGGCGTCGTCTATGTTTTCGTATATGTATTCAACGTCCAAAACATTATAAATTTTTGTATAGGTATTTATATTTTAATAAGTATAACTCTTACGGGTGTTTTGATGGTATTCAAGCTGCAAATATCAAGAGAAGGTTTTGCATTTTACACATTCAGAACTGAATCTACAGAACAGTTGAATTAGCTTTTGACAAAAGATTTTGGGCGAATGTTAGGAAATGATGAAAACGTGATTATAACATACAACTTTTTACAACCCGGTTACAATATCTGTGGACCTGATGACGTCACGTCAGCGCTTAGTTACGGTTCACAAAACAAGCATCATGGGGATAGTATTGTAAACAATAATAATTATGAACTATAAATAAAATATATTATACTTTTACTCTTTAATTATTTTATTTTTTTATTATTTTTCAAGAGAACGGGGAGGGGGCTTGACATTCCAGCGAGGTCCACAGATATTGTAACCGAGTTGTAGTGAACAACGAACTAAATGTATTTATTCTGCGTCACTTCAAGCCACACTCGGTCCGTAAAAAGTTTCTTTTAGTAATCAAGTAATTAGTTGTCATAGATACAAGGATACTGTTCAATTATGTCAACATAGCTGTAGAGTCAGCCACTTTGTAAAATAAACAGTGTTGTATTTTGCATCCTCTCGACAATTGATATGGTGCCCGCGCGAACATTAACAGCAAATGGAATTCTGCTGCTCCGTCGACAATACTTTCAGTTCTTTCGATAGTGTCATTACGAAGTATGGTTTACGAGGACCGTACGTTTTATGGTAATACAAGGAAAACATTAACTCTTTTTGGATTGAAGTATAATTTGTAAATAATTAAAAAAAAATTTTCATTTAATCAAGCTTTTATAATGACTTGTTAATAAAACGAACTAAACAGCTAAACCAGCTTCAGCATCAGACCCTGGTTACCACATAGAATCAAAGAACTCATCAATACGAATCAAACTATCCCAAACGCGATGGGGTTGTGTAGTTTTATGGCTACCTTCCAGCTCCAGCATTTATCAGCTCCGTGTTTAACATAATATTGCATTGTCAGGCGATATACAAATGCATGCAAAATGGGAAATCGGAAGTAGGTCAAATTTAACTTGCAAAATTTCATTACAGACACCAGGACAAGTGAAGGTAAATAAAAGCCTGTAATTATTTTAACTTCAGTGGTGCAGTCATTGAGTTATCAGACATAAAAAAAGCCTCTTCGAATTTCAAATTGGTTGTTCTTTTTTTCGTTTACCAATTTTTTTATACATTCAAAGAGGCCATATGCTTTTAACCATAAACCTTTTTTATTTGGAGGAATAATACAACAAAACCTTCCTGACCCTTTAAGGTTTGTTGAACCCGGGTAATGTAATAGCTAACTCGCGCTGTCTGGTAAAATTCGACCCAATAGCCTTGAAGATAGAGTGCAAAAGAGATGTCAGATGTGCAATATATTTTTTGCATTTGTAACATTTTGTAAATTATTGGATAACGTGTTGGGAAAGTGCGGTTATTTGAACAATAACTTGGAAAAATATGAAAGGAAATTGTTTTTATTATCATTCCGATATCTTTTTGTATATTTCTCTATGCATTATAATGGACTCAGGCGAAATTAGGTATAACATCAAATTTGTTTTTTTTTTGTTACGTATTGTATTAATTACGTGTTTCACGACGAATACAACTCAATATCCTTGGGAAGAGGCGTCGTATGACGAAACTTACGCCATACAATGACGTCACGGTCACCTTGACCAACTTTCATGATTACGTCACGGACACCATGACCGGCTTTTATGATTACGTCACGGACACCATAACCGTGACGTCACCATAATAACCAGTGTGCAAGCCACACGATCACGGAGATCGATGGCTCAATAAAATGTTGTCGAAAATATGTGTTGTCGAGCTTAAACAGTAGAAGAATATATAATTATACCAGCTCACCTAGCAATGCGTTGCTGTGTTACAAATTAAAATGAAACCTATCCTAGAGATCACAGATTTCCACTTACTAAACTAAACAAAACAAGTGAAAGATTAGGTTTTAATCGACAGAAGGCGCGGGAGGAGGGAGGTTTGTGAACTAGTCCATAGGCGCTGATCGCTGGCCACTGCCACCACCTATGCATCGACCTCCGAAATAACTTCCGGTAAAAAATTATCGGAATCGAAGATGCGAAATCAATCGGAAGTTCCGAACTTTCGGAATCGGAATCGAACCTCCTTAACATCTGTAGTGTTTACTTTGGACTAGGCTAATTGGTGTGAATGTATTATATTACTAGCGGCCCGTCCCGGCTTCGCACGGGTGGACAAAATTCTTTAAATTTTTCTAGCATTTAATATAGCCTATGTTACTCAGCGTGAATGTAGCTTTCCAATGGTGAAAGAATTTTTAAAACCGGTTTAGTAGTTTTTGAGTTTATTTCAAACATACAAAAATACAAATCTTTCCTCCTTATAATATTAGTATAGATAACAATGAGATCCCGACACTTTTGCATGCGTCTTGTCTCGCTTGCATTAAGCGCGCGTGGATTTCCTTAGCAGAGTTATTTTAGAAATGTGTTTATTATATTCTTCAAAGATCTTATACTTACAATCATCAACAAATATATTTCGAAAAAGATTATTACAGGATTTTATGTTGATAAAAAACTCTATGGCCCATAGCTCATCAATAGGTACCAACTCTTAACATCTTACACACGTGATAACTTTTTAACGAAATATCCGATTGAGATGAAACAAAAAGTATTTTACTTCTACATAAATACTCTTGATAACATAATGCCTAATTTCGATAAAGATTAATATTACGATACATATTTAACGTATTTTTTTTTTCTTCAGACGATTTAATAATTATTTTGAACACAAAATCGGTTATTGTGATTAAACCATGATAGCTAGATATATGTTCTTGCGGACTTTTTTTTAGGTCTTAATGGGATCTACAAACCCGTAGTACATCATTTTCTTCTATTGTCAATAGATTTGCAGCGCTCGCAAAAGTAGGTTTTCGATTTTACACCTTGTGTTACAAAATATCAATTTTATTAAGTCAATTTTATTTTATAATATAGCCTATAGCTTTTCTCGATAAATGGACTACCCCACACTGAAAGAACCATTCAAATCGGACCAGTAGTTCCAGAGATTAGCGCGTTCAAATAAACAAACAAACAAACAAACTCTGCAGCTTTATAATATAAGTATAGATTATTCTTTTCGGCAATGCAAGCGGTTTACGTTGTCTTGCAAAAGAATTTGATAAGTACATGTCAGTGTACTATGGCGGTAATTGTGTTACCGTTATTGGGCCACTTTGTCCCACATATCGGCAAGCCTCCGAGGCGAAAGGGGTGATTCTATAATGCACATATATAAGGTAGTTTGCACACGCTATTTCTTCCAACTGATGCTGTAAACTAATTTCATTCAGCCATCGGCATTCTGAAGTTTTTCTTTGCTTTAGTAGGAATATTGAAGCTTATTTAGTTCTTACACTTCCGCGCACATTACAAATTTAAACAAAACCACATATTTACGGTTTTTTGCGCATAATTGATCACGGCTCCTATAAAGAAGTCGAAACGTCAGGATTAAATATAAATTATGAGCAAACAAGAGTAAATAACTTGTTTTATTTAAATATTGAAGTCGTTATCACTACGTAGTAAAAATCAAAGCGGTGGTGGCAGTGGCCAGCGATCAGCGCGTACGGACAGGTTCATACTTGTCACTCGGGAAACCTTCTCCCGCGCCTTCTGTCGATTAGAACCTAATCTTTCACTTGTTTTGTTTCGTATTTGGCATGTTGTGTGTCCCCGCTACTTATAAGAGTTTTGCTTTGTATTAATAGTGTTTTATTTGACGTGTGACGAATTTATTGGAATGGGACAATGAAGCCAAAATCAAGTGTTATTTGGAATTATTTCAATGTAGTTTCTGGGAATACGGCAAAGTGTAAACTATGTAATAAGATATATTCACAACAGGAAGGTACAACAATTTCGTTAAACAGTCATTTAAAGTCTGTGCATGCTGAACTCAAATAATTCAATAAATTCGAATCTGAAAAGAATAGTACAGTGCAGCCTTCGACTTCAACGCCTGAACAAGAGGTGAAAAGACAAATTACTCTAATAAAAATCAAAAAGGCTGTAGTTCATTAGAAATAGATAGATTGATTTCTAAAATTATTGCTTTGCTAATCTTCCCTTCAATTTCGTTGAAGATATTGGATTCATAAGGAAGGATTATCAGTTAAGGGAAGACAGATTTTTACTGACTATATTTCACTGTTTAACTTTTCAGTGGTGCTGGCCTAATCTAAGACTCGTTGAGAAACGCAGTAAGCGAGGGTGCGTTCTATGATGTGACGCGCTTGCATAGAAGATACCTATTCACTCGTGACTTGAATATCCCTTTTTTTTATACTACGGGAAATGCCATACTGCGCCGCCGGGCGAGCGGCGCAGTTATGTGGGGCTCTCCTCCATTCCCCCATCCGGCCTACTGCCCGATGGAGCATTGGAGGCCTACCCACTAAAAACCCTAGTATGCATCCTCACACTGCCATTGGTCCAACGGGGCCGTTTTTGGCAATCACCGCGGGAAACCGGCAGGTTGGCACTAAGGCCCCACCACGATAGGGGATGCCCGGATGCATTTGGGCAGACTTGAATATCCCTAAATTTTATTTGTCAGGAAACTCAGGTAAAGAGTTCCACTCCTTAGTGATGCGTATTACAAATTGGAACCTAAACGCTTAGTGCAACTCTTTGAGATATCAACCATATAATGGTGGCACCTATTTGTAAATCTAGTAATCCGATGAAGAAAATAGGAACGGCGGAACACGGTTGTGCAATCCTGCTTCATCTACAGACAGACCCTACAGATTTAGATAGTAGTATAGATTTAAACTACAAAGGGTCTGCATTAAGTGATGCGACGCATTGTCTAATTCGACTGTATATCATTGCATCCCTCGAGATGCGGCGACTCGTGCGTGAAAACTCCAATTACACCTCTGCTTCACAAAACAATCAATGGTGCAGTCAAACAATCACAAAAAGAACCTTATTGACAACGCAATAAAGCGAGAGAGAGCGACGCGTTTACCGGGAAGTCAGGATAAGTTTGAATGTTTATTATTATTGTTCTTGTCGTTGTGAGGGAATTGTATTAGGGGCGATGAACTCGCATCCTGTAATATACAGACATTTCGCAGTACAAAGACAGACGCTAAGTTATTACTGAAATTAATAATTTTTTTCATATGTAAAACATTTTTACGTAAGTTAAATTCTTTAAAAATTTTGCAAATCAAATGTTTCATTGTGAAATGTAATTAATTATACAAAGATTGTAATGAGGTTAAGTGTCTCACTATATTTCCACGTTTTTTACAAGGTATACAATAAAGTTATACTCAAATTTAGTTAAAAAAACAATCAATATATCAATAAATAAAAAAAAACAGAAAATATATGTATGTTAATGTCTGATTATTTAAATATTATATTAGATGTTATGAGTAATTTAAGAATAATAAATTAATTAAAATGTGTTATAACGGGTAATAAAGTTATGTGTGTCCGTAAGGAATTCCACGGTTGCGACATAGCTTTGTTAATTAGTAGCTTAAATTTATAAATTGGTAAAATAGTATTCCAGTTAAAGTATTAAGTAGAGTAAGAAACTGTTGCTAAACAGTGCTGTTTATGTCAATTTGTATGTATTTTTCTTGGAAAAAATAAAAACTTTTTTATTTTATGAGTTAATTTAATATTATTGTAATCCTTCGTAAAAAAAGACATAGCTATAAAAAAAGTTGTATTTCAAAAGTCGTAACGTAAAATGCAACAATTGAGTGAAACTAAAAAAAGCCATAATTGTTTTAAATAGTTATCAACTTAAAGCAATTTTTTTTTAAGTGATTTTAAAATATTTTGCATTGCAAATTAATAACACAAACGGAAGTCATTATAGGCCTGCATGAGTTATGCAATCTATTCTTAATATTCAATTAGCACAAGAAACTTTCAATAGAATAAAAATTGCATTATTTCTGTTTCGTATATATAATATTAATATATTACATATTAATTAATTTGTTATACCACTAGATTCTGCTATCACTTCACTCGCGTGACTTACAAATTGTCTCCGGGGAACGTTTTAAAAAGTGCTTTATGCCTCAAACTTGTGAATACATAAAAATGAAAATAACTTAATTCAACTTCATTTAAAACAAGTTGCTTTGAATCGTCCAACATTTTTACCTACCACCGATTCAGGACGTATTTTAACTGACAAGAAGAATGGGCGCAAGAAACTCTTCAGCTTTAACAGAAGTAACGACATTTTCAATATTATACGTCGTCACCATACATAATCCACATAAAACAAAATTATTCTGTTATCACAAAAATAGTAGTGTTATTTTTACATTACACCGTTGATTACAACAAAGCCAACAAGAATCTGTTTTTAGTAAGTATACTTAAACATAGACGTGACAAATTAAGAAACTATAAGGCTTCAAAGGACCTTAAATAAGGTAAGGTTAGGTAACGTTAGGCCTATAATCATATATTAACGAGATTGTCGCATACTGTTATTATATTAAAATGCTATATTACTGTTAATAATTTAAAATAAGGTCCCTGATGATGATAGTAATGTGCGATTATATAATTATTTGACATCTTTTATTCAGCAATTTAATAATGTAATATAATAATGTAATTTAATAATGTAATTTAGTAATGTAATTTAATAATGTAATTTAATAATGTAATTTAATAATGTAATTTAATAATGTAATTTAATAATTTAATTTAATAATGTAATTTAATAATGTAATTTAATAATGTAATTTAATAATGTAAATTAATAATGTGATTTTCATAATTATTATTAAAACCAATCATGTAATATTTGCGTGCCAGTGCCTGGTGCAACACTTGATCATATATAATCTTTTGTAATAGCTTTTCTACAGTGTTTGCTTGCAAATAAATTATCTTATCTTATCTTATCTTATCTGTCCCCATATGAAGTACAGTTACAGAGCTTACTTTGGGCTAGAATTATTGATATTAATGTAAGTAATGTTATTATTAGTATTATCAGTAGCAACGTTTTATTTATAGTATCTGTTTAGTTAACCCTGTTTTTTCGGAATAACGTCTAAAAAATTGAAAATTATTAAAAGAAACATACACAGAATACGAAGGTTTATTATTCTAACTACAGAAGCAATTAGAATAAATAGTAATATGAGACAAAATTACATGCGTTGTTCTGAATCCAAGTTAAGTAGCTAAAGCACTTGTGTTATGGAATTCAGAAACAACGACGGTACCACAACACCCAGACCTGAGCCAATACAAAAAAGTACGCTATTCAACATTGACCAAGCCAGGGACCGAACCCGGGACCTCGGAGAGGCGTTTCCATGAAAGCCGCTATGCGAGCCACTCGACCATGGAGATCATCAAAGAAGTAATCAGAAGGAAATTAATACTGCCGTCCTAACGAAAAACGCAGTAAGGAAAAGTGACGCAATTTGGAGAAACTAGCGGGCAAATTTTCTTGTTTTTTTTTTTGCTTTCGTCACTACTCCTTACTGCGTTTTCGTTAGGACGAAAGTAAATGACTCAATACGTTGATAAAGAGAGAAACAGAGTTATAATTAATTACATTAAAATATCAAGGCCTAAATTTAGCTTCAAAGAGATACTATCTTTGAAGCCAAATTATATAGAACACATCAATTTAAGCTTAAAATAACTCGCATACTCGTATAACACAAAGAGCGGGTAATCTTCCATGTTGGGGGCGACGTGTGTTGGCAGATCTAACATGTCCGGTATCCTTACTAATATTATAAATCGGAAAGTGAGTTTGTTTGTTTGTTCCGCTTTCACGCCGTAACTACTGAACCGATTGCTTTGAAATTTTGCAGACGTAAAGATAAAAGTCCGGATTAAATAATAGGGTACTTTTTATCCTGGAAAAAAAATGATATTCCCGAGGAAAAACATAAATATTGTTTGCTTGATGGATGGATTGTAGATGGCGCTGTGTGTCGTTTAAAACAACCTAAAATATTGCAAACGAATATAAACATGTAAATTTAGAAGCTAAATGATACGATAGTGAATCCCCGAAAATGAGGAATTCCCGAGGGATGACGTTCAATTTGTTTTATCGTCTAAACTGTTTTTTTACATCTACTTATATGTTGCAAACGAATATGAACATGTAAATTTTTAAGCTAAATGATACGAAAATGAATCCTCGAAAATGAGGAATTCTCGAGGGATGACGTACAATTTGTTTTATCGTCTAAATTGTTTTGTTTACATCTACTTATCCTGAAATCACTAAAGTCAACGAATTACTAATTGGTATAAGTATTAGTTACGTTATTTAGTTCTTGAGGTATGCGATAGATGGCGCTGGGTGTTTTTTAAAACATGGTAACGATGTGTTTTTAAAATACATAAGAAGTGGAATGATAGCTTGGAAACACATTGTTTTTCGCATGGTCAGCTCTATGTAGCGTGTTCCCGGGTTTCCAGTGCCCAAAATCTGCATGTTTTTGCTCCACAAGGGAAAACATATAATATAGTGTACCATTCAGTTTTGGTTTAACAATTAATTGTATCCAGCGTAACATCGCGCTTCTTAGATTTTTCCGTGGGAATGAGAAGTTTTCTTATAGTTGTGCTTTATACCGCAATATAACCGAATTCCACGGGGGCGAAGCCGCGGGCGGAAAGCTAGTAATCAATAATTCATATTATATCACAATAGCTTAATCAAAGTCATATCAGATCACTTCACAATAATTATCTTGTGTTAATAGATATAGATGTTTAATTTCTACTATATAAAAGAAGGACTTTGTGGGTTTGTTACCATATATAGTTATCATAGTTACCATAAGCCTAAGAATAACAGTGTTTATAATCAATTAACGTTACCATAGCAACGCGTGGCCGGGTTATACCCGCAACACGTGGCCGGGTTATACCCGCAACACGTGGCCGGGTTATACCCGCAACACGTGGCCGGGTTATACCCGCAACACGTGGCCGGGTTATACCCGCAACACGTGGCCGGGTTATACCCGCAACACGTGGCCGGGTTATACCCGCAACACGTGGCCGGGTTATACCCGCAACACGTGGCCGGGTTATACCAGCAACGCGTGGCCGGCTTAGCTAGTATTAATAAAGAAATACCTGACATTTGTTACATTAACACTAAGGATATGAATTTGTTTTATTGCCTCGAGTCTGGGTGTTTTTACAGTAGCTGTTTTCTAATTTCCATAACACAAGGCTTTAGTTACTTTGGCCATGCACATTTTATTTGTTATTGAGTAATTAATAGAAAAGTTAGTAATCCAAATTAAGATATGATTTCTAAATATTTTAAGCAATAAATACACATGGGAACTCTACGATATTAAGATATACTATTATCATTAACACAAGAATAAGTCTAAAAAAATAATTAGTATTCAACTTTATGTGTGGAACTTTAAGCTGAAAAAGGAAAAAAATACAATTTTGTACTCGATGATATACATATTGTAAAAAAGCATAGAACACTGGCGTTGGTGTTACTGCTGAGTCCAAATCCGTAGTTCATTACCGAGGATCGAAATCTATCCGCTTGGGTTCAAGTTGGCTTCACAACCCATGGGCTTCATTGCCTTATGCGGAAGTCCAGTGATGAATAAAAGACTTCTGGACAATATGGGGTAATTTAGACATTATCTCCATAATACACATATATGTTCACACACACCCATTGATGTGTGTGTGTGTGTGAACACCCGGCCACGCGTTGATGGTATAACCCGGCCACGCGTTGCTGGTATAACCCGACCATTACGCGACCTTACGCGTTGCTGGTATGGTAACAAACTCACTTTGTGTACACACACACTTTGTGTGTGTGTACACAAAGTTTTGTCATAATATAATGTAGGTAAGACAGTGTTATATGCTAAAGTAGGACGACACTAAAGGGAACGATCTGTCTCCTAAAATACACGTTGACCTAATCTAGGACCTAACCTGTTTCCGGGCAAGTCACAACAATTATTTAGTGCGAAACTAAGCTGAGCTTGTACTATGGGTACTGAATAATGTAAAGAATCCATAAATAGGTATAAAAACGACCATGACCTGGGAACAAATGATTATGTTCATCATACAAAAATATGACCCTACCGGGAGGCGAACCCGGGACCTTTGGCGCAGGATCGCTACCGTTGCACAAAGCAGCCGTCGAACCTGTTTGTCACCTTTCACACTTAAACGTTAAGTGTTAGTGCTATTCTACAACTGCCTACACCACACGGTTGAATTCTAATAATTTTCACTACTTATCCATAAGATAAGCCTTACAGTGGTTAATTTGGTCTAGGATTATAGGTGTGTCTGAAAAATAACTATTAATATTATAAATAAGGAGTCGTCCATAAATTAATTCACACGTTAAGGGAGGAGGAGGTAGGTAGGAATACTAAAAGTCTATTATCAGTGAATAGAAAAAAATTGCATTTTCTCTGTTATCTAAAATATCTTACTTTATGTTTAAAAAAAAAAGATTATTTCATAAAAAAGGGAAATAACTGTTTTCTCTTGATTATTTTTAAATATATAATTTTCTAAAAATATATTCAGGTTCTAGAAATGTGTCAACCTGTGATAAAGACGTGGGAGGGCTTAAAAGTCCTAAAATTCGTGTGACGTAAATAATAATAGCAGTTAACATAAAAATTACAGCAAAAAAGGCACAAAACAAGCAAATAAGTGGTACGCCCTCAGCCAACACAGATCAGTTATATCTGTATTTCAAGTCATTCATACTAAAAATAACGAATCATGTTAAACAACAATTTCTTGGAACGTGCTTGAAATATTATTGAAACGCGGATTCTAGGAAAAAGGGAGATAAAAAAGGAATATGGATTATCATTGACGTTTTTATACATATATTTATTCGCTTTTATTAGCCGTGGGAGAGAGGAAAGCTCGCAACGTAGGTAGTAAAATAAATGGTCCAAATAGTCGGTAGCCCACGCGAGAGTGATCATTCGAAATAACCATAGCGATTTTTTGTTAGAAAGATAAAGTAAGTTAGTGATTAAGTAGTAATCTCTAGAGAAATAATATTAATAACTAAAATCTATACGTGATTTCTACGCTCTATGGAAAATGGTAGCATATATGGGCAAAATATATCCAATAAAGACGATATAACAAAATGCCTTGTGAAAGTAATAATAAGTGGGTATTAGTATAATAGTAGTCTATGATACTGTTGCATAATAAGGGTTCTTATAACATGAGTGTGTTTTAAAAAAACGAGCCGTAGGCGAGTTTTTTTATAGTATCACACGAGTGTTATAAGACCAAGTTATGTACAGTGTCATACACTACTTTATCTACTCTCATACTATATTACGTAAAACAATGTTGCAAACAAAACCAAACTTTGTTTAAATATTGAAAAGATTTTTTAAATGTCAAATGTTGGCGCCAAGGTGCAAACATCGATTGTGAATGCGTGTTGCGTCGTCGCGGACTCGTTCATTGAAACCTTTTTAAAGTAGAGGTTCAACCTCCTTGGTCCAGCTGGAGGTTGTATAGGTGTATCGTTATGATTAAAAAGTTATATTATGATACAGGTGTCCATACAAGACCTGTATCGTAATTAAACTTTTTTTTTTATTATTTTTGGCCTGTACGTAATGTTTGTCATAAGCATTTTGTTTTCAGTTTTAGAATCTTTGTATTATAGTAAGAGAGTAGATAAAGTTAATAATGACATCAATTTAGTTGTTTACGATGCTACAACAGCTACGCTACAACACGACTACGAGACTACGAGCAGTAGTAGTCGCTACGGAAACAGCTACGGCACGTGTAATCCGAGCAAACACAACAATGGTCCATTTTTTCGCTAATCACTTGATCCGGGTATAGCCGGGTAATCCCAAAGTGGTCCAATTCAATTAGCACTCGTCCGCCCGTTCATGTCGGTAAACGTCCTGGCGGGCGTTTTATTAAACAGTGTACGTGGATTAAACACTAGTGGTGACCAAGACCGATTATATCGATAAATATATACTAATTTGAGAATTGACAAGAAAAGTTTATGAGGCAAATGCTCATGGGTAAGTCGGTAAAGCCAGACAAAGGCGACCTTTCAGGGAACTTAAATAGAGGATATCCTGAAAAAAAGCGAGATAAAAAGTACCCTTAACCGACTCGTTGCTGATGGCACGCCTGTCGTGTCATCACTTATTTTGGCGTTTGGCGTTAGCCACTGAAACCGTGTCATTTTTCAATCGATGATAAATCCTTCCAATCAAGTTTTAGGGAAATCAACCCAGAATAAAAACATTCTTCATTTTTCACGTAAATCAAGCTCGTAGCCTTTGTTTCTGTAATTGTATGTAGCAACGAATTGGTTAACAGACTAACTCGTATGAAGGGTTTCATGAGAGTTAAAGAAGCAAGAGATATATGTCAGGATCGCAGCAGTTAGAAACTCCTAAAGAAAAAGGCCTCATTGTATGCTGTATTTGTGATAATGACAATAAAATACATCTGTCTATCTATGTTTGCAGAACCCTAGCAGGGCGGAACTTGTAAAGAACCTAGCGTTTCTGTGACACTTTTACAATTCGTGACTTGAAATAACAATAATATTTAGTGTGTTGTGTTTTGGGGGATCGGTTAATCCTGTAACCCTGACACAGACATTTCAGAATGCCTAATGTGCTGGTTGATAACTGCTTATAAGTTGTTATAATAGATTTTTTTAAATTCTGATTAATTGTTTAATACTTTTGTGTGCTTGCTATTTTATTTTACCGTTCCTCTCTCTCTCTCTCGCTCAACTTTCTATGACCACTCTTAATCAAACAGTTTCTGCACAAAAATAACTAGAAAAATCTATGGGACAGCTCCTGTGGAACTCTTCTCGGTAATAATAAATAATAAATTAGAACATCACGATTAATAACGCTTAAATCAGTTCGTATTTCGGTTGTCATCTTGTTTTTCATTGTATTGTAATAAATATAGATTAAAAACCAAAATCTTAAACTACGTTTTCGTTACTCTTATCGCTATAAAAATATCGATAAACAAAGTACAGCACTAGACGTTTACATTACTGTACAAAAAGGGGTTGGTACAACCGCAGTGTTGGGGATCACAGTTTCGATTAAAAGCTGTTAGTGGTCTAGCTCAGAATAGACCAAATTGGGGTATCATTAATGATAGAAGATTAACGATTGTGTTAGCTCATTATTTCTGCGGTATTTCCATCCATTGGTAAGGTATAAACACCTTCAGTGGGGACATTAAATGGTGATAAAATAATAATATTCTTTCTTACATTCACACCAATCAGCCTAGCCTAAATCAAGCACTATAAGGCTTGTGTTATGGATACTCGGGTAACGGATAGACATACATAATATCATACATAAATAACTAATATTTATAGAAATATACTTAAATACCCATGACTCAGGTACTAATGCTCGTATTCATCACAAAAAACCCTTCCGGGACTCGAACACAGGACCGCAACAGCGAAAGGCAGGGTTACTATTGTTGCTTTAATTTTACTGTGGTTTGCTTCACAACCGTTTTGTAATATTTCGAATGTAAAAGTTATTTTTAAGCACATTAATTACATAAATATTTTCAAGTCCAAATATTTTAAAGTATAGTAACTGAGTCTTGTGAAATTTTATACTCTTAAGGAAGATACACGAGTGCGAAAATATAGAAAATAATAACAAAGTTTATAGAAAAAAAAGAAAAAATAATATAAGATAACATCACACACATTGTTTTGAATCTAATTAAGTAGTTTAACTAGCTTTCATCCGCGGCTTCGCTCGCGTTTGTGTAGACTACCAATTTAAAACAAATAGTAGAATTGGCATCAGTGTCATAAAACGAATATTCGTCATAAAATAACGTCTAAAAATTAAAGTACAGACATAATCTACAGATTTATATAGAAGTATAGATATGATATATAGCTTATCATTTGCGCAATCACATGTTCTTACTATATACCAAATTACATCCAATTCTGTCAACCCGTTCTTGACTTATAGAAGGACATACAGACAGACTGACAAAAAAAAATAAACGAATATTTCTCATGAAATTCCTCTAAAAAAATAATGTACAGATAGAACCTACATACTTATATAGAAGTATAGATAGCCATCAAACCCAGAGGTCTAGTCGCGTGCTTTATGGCTCACCGAACAGACAAATGGACGTTTCTCATGCAATCGTGGAAAATAAACAATGTATATTTTATTGAATTCCTCTAGCATTCCTCGTGCTTTTATTTTCAATTGAAAAAAAAAACCGAGTGGATTAAAAAGAATCTTTGTTTTAGAAACTGGTGGTCTGAGATACGGATATTTCTGCTTGGTTCAGGCACCAGTCTCTCATACGATGTTACTTTAATATTAAGTTAAAAAAAAAAGTATATTTTTCAGATTGTCAAAGAAAAAAGTAATATTATTTATTATTATTATTTATTTGATAATACTGAACAGAACTACTATGGCTATCATCATCTCTTTAGATGACGCACTCTCCTAGTACATCAAAAGAAGCTGGTTTAAGTCGGTAGAATCAAGTCTTTCCGAAACCCTCGACAGATTATGTGACCACCTAAGGGTATGATCACATTTTGGCTAACATTGCATGCAGCCAGAAAAATAATGCTGTATCACTTATGTATGACGACCGTTTGGTGCAACGGTAGCGATCCTTTCGTGCCGACGCTCCTGGGTTCGAGTCCCAGAAGGGGCATATATTTGTGTGACGAATACGAGCATTTGTACCTGAGTCATGGGCATTTATATATATTTATATTAATATTATATATTTATGTTTATCCGTTACCCTAGTATCCATGACACAAGCCTTACAGTGCTTACTTGGGCTAGGCTAATTGGTGTGATTGTAATTTAATTATTAGTATTACTAGCGGCCCGTCCCGGCTTCGCACGGGTGGACAAAATTCTTTAATTTTTTTTTTTTTTATATTTTTCTTTAGCGCCGTCTAGCGTCCGGTAGACGAACTACTTGCGGTTAACGCGTTGCTATGGTAACGTTATTGATATAATGGAAAAAGAGCGGGAAAAAGAGCGGACAGTCAAACACACAAACCACTGTGCCCTTAGATTATCACTTTTATTAACATAGGATAAGTAAAATTATAACAAACAAAATGAGACATGTAACTTAAATAAATAAATATATTCTTTTTATTACAGATTAATTATGATATTTCCTTTTTTTTTATTCTTTGCCAGTGGCCTAAGTAATAACATTGTTTTGATCCCAAGTAACTAAAGTGTTTGTATTATGGGATTCGGAAACAATAGCGGTAACACAACACCCAGATTCTAGTCAATATAGAATAGTTCGTTTTCATATAGATCTTGCCGGGAACGAACCCGGAGCCGCGGAGTGGATTTACCACGAAAACTGGTACGCGGGCCATTCGTCCACGGGAACCATATCAAGACATACATGTTTGTTAATATTTCTACGAAGGCATCACTTTCTTTTGCGTGTGGCGTTAGCCACTGGAGACGTGTCATTTTTAAATCAATGATAACTCATCTACCCAGAATAAAACTATCTTCATTTTTCACGTAAATCAAGCTCGTAGCCTTCGTTTCTGGTAATTGTATGTCGCAATGAATCTGTTAATACTATCTGACTTCAAATTCAGTTTTATAGTTCATTTTCGCTATACTGTCAAAAGTTTGGATAAACGACGGTATGTTTTAATGAAAACAATTAAACATTAAGCCTTTTCCCGTTGTATATACCTATTTGTTATTCTTTAAAGTGCTGAACCTAATTAAAGTAGATAAAGCAATTGTCTTATGAAATCCTGAAACAAAGATAGTACCACAACACCCAGAACCGAGACAATATGCAATAAAAACTTACAAACTTCCATTTTTAGGGTTCCGTACCAAAAAGATAGAGGGTCTTTCTCTATCTCGAGAACGCGTGTATCGAGTTGAAATTAAAACCACATGCTCAGGTCTATAGTCCCTTGAAACTGTGAAAAATATCACATTTCTAAGTTAACGTAAAAAAAGATACGGCAGTTTATGCCGCAAAAACGTATACTTCGACGCTCTCAAAGGAATCAAAATTTATAAGGTATTTTCCGTTGACCTAGAATTATGAAATTTGGCATAAAGTAATGTTATGGTAGCACAAGTAAATGAAAATATGCTGAAACCGTAAATTTGTAGTTGCATCACAAAAATATTTTTTATTGCGATTATAAACTTATTTGCAGTTGATAAACTATAACTTATAAGGGCCAGTTTTCCAACAGCAAAGTGAGTTTTTCCCTCAATCTGTTTATCTTATTGCTATAGCAATGTTCGGTACTTTCAAAATTTAGTAAACTAAAAGTTTGTACAGAACCCTCGGTACGCGAGTCCGACTCGCACTTGACCGTTTTTAAGGTACTACCTCCCACGCTTTCGCATAGCAGCAATAACGCTTTACACGCAAATATTAAATAACGTACGAAAAATACCTGGCTTCAAGTATAAACACGACATAAATGGGTAAAATCTTTTTTCATTTGTAGAGAACGTATAATCTTTTCAGGAGATTTGTTGGCTTTGGTTTACGTGGAAGGGTGGTTGAGTTTACCGTTAGCGAAGTGACTAAACGAAAATATATTTAAAGATATAAATAAAATGATGGTCATATTTTGATAAATCAGTACACAGTGTTATACAATGTGTCCCGTCACCAGTGTCGGAGCCTTTAATGGTGTGAAATATGGCATTTTTTCTCTTACGGCCGCCATTTTGTTGTCTTGGTAACCAAGACCTAGGCTCTCATACTATTTCGACCACCACTACTCATGTAAATGTCCTATAAACATCAAAAAGGTGTCATTTGATAGCTTAACATGTAGACAACAGTTACACAGCCATCATGTTTCAATTGTCATGGAATAAAAAATAGAAAAAAATAATTAAAGAAAAACAAATAGATTCTTTTTGTGAATTTTTTAATTATTGGCTTTTTGAGAAAACCAAATTTGAGGGGCAATCTGTCGATATAAAATACCACATTTCACACTATTAAAGGCTCCGACACTGGTGACGGGACACATTGTATACCGTATCTTTAGAATTACAATGATGAGAGTGCAAAAAATTTAGCGATCCAATGTCAGTGTTACGTTTTTTGTGTGCAACCTAACGTGCGCACCTTACACTTTTATTTTGTAGTTTTGTTTTATTAGTTTCTGTAACTGTTTAAAGAAAATCGTTCTCAAGGAAACTGCGGTCGTGCATCGGAGCTGATACACACACTTTTTTTTATGCCAATGTAACAATGACCTAAATGTCGGTGTTCTATAACACTGTGAATAATTGTAAAAATAAAAAAAATGCTACAGCAAAATATTAAATCAATATTTAAGTAAATATAACCACGAATTACTTTAATCTATAATCCAAGATCACAAATCTGTTGTTTGTCTGTCTGCTCTTTTTCCCGCTCTTTTTCCATTGTATATGCGTTACCATAGCAACGCGTTAACCGAAAGTAGTACGTCTTCCGGACGCCAGATGGCGCTAACGGGAAAATATTTAATAATAGAAAAAAATTAAAGAATTTTGCTCACCCGTGCGAAGCCGGGAGAGACCGCTAGTCTATAATCTAAGATCACAGTGGTTTGCGTGTTTGTCTGTCCGCTATTTTTCCATTGTATATGCGTTACCATAGCAACGCGTTAACCGCAAGTAGTACGTCTACCGGACGCTAGATGGCGCTAACGTAAAATATTTAATAATAGAAAAAATTTAAAGAATTTTGTCCATCCGTGCGAAACCGGGACGGGCTGCTAGTAAGTAATAAAGTACGTATGAAAGGTCGAATGAAAGATGAAGAAGTGAGAAATGTATGTCAGGATCGTGGGAAGTGGAAATCTGTGATCTCTGACTTCCTTCCGGGAAAAAGGCGTGATTCAAGTGCATTTTTCTCAAATACCATATGTGTATTTGCGTTACGTCATTGTAATTATAAGAGTGCGTTATGATTAGAGTTTTGTTTAAAAACGTTTATTTCGATATTTCATTCATAAGGCTTTAGCTGGCTTTAGGTACCTTGGTCACCATATCACCAGTAAAAAAATATACGTGAACCAATAGCATATTTTCGACTTTCTCATGTGCGCCTCGGTCAGACTGAGTAAACGAATTTGAATAAATTGTAGCCAACTCCTTTGCACCTCTCTCGCTGGTCCTGTGAATCCTTATACCACACAAGCACCGCTATGCCTTAATCCGTATTGGCGCGCGTGCCTTGAATATTCAACAGACGCCGTGTTTACACAAACACGAACGTTAAAAAAGCTGAACGAATCATGTCTTCATATCCGAGGATCTGATATCCGACTCAAACCGGTTTTTGAGAAAGATGTGAGTTTGCAATTACCGCCGGTTTCCATGTAAACATTATAGGTTCGTTGCGTGACGAGCATTTTTAAACGTAGGTTAAATAATTTATTGGCTTATCGCTGGAGCAGCGTTTTACGGTGTAGGGTTCCCTTCTGACACTATTTTTAAAATGAGAGCCAGTGAACTTTTCAAATAATAACTTCAAATATTTATATTTTGCTATTTTATAGTTTACTAACCGGCCACGCGTTGCTGTGGCCCAGTTATAATAATTTGCATTTTATTTTATTATAAATTAAAATAATACCTAACCTTTGAAAAAAAAATCAAAATCGGTTGAGTAGCTTCGGAGTTCATCGCGGTCAAATACTGTGACAGAGATAAGACTAGCTGACCCGGTCACGCGTAGCTGTGTTATAAATGAAACCTATCCTATGTCCTAAGTCGGAAAAATCCAGCAAAATGAAATAATCATCAAAATCGGGTAAGTAGTTGTGTATTGCATTACGGTAAAACACTTGTGACCGAGAATTATTATATATATGTTTAGACTAGCTGACCCCGTCACGCGTTGCTGTGTTATAACTTAAAATGAAACCTATCCTATATTCTAAGTTTGAAGAAATCCAGCAAAATGAAAATTATCAAAATTGGTTGAGTAGTTTCGGAGTTAATCGCGGTCAAACACTGTGACAGAGAATAATTACACTCGGCGTCAAAAAAATCGCACCTCTAAGAAAATCACGTTCAAATGGCATTAACTCTGGATATGCACATGCAGTCGTATTAATTATAATTTTATTTAAAAGGTTACTTAATTAACTTAATAAAAAAACATTATTTTTCATTATCAAATAAAACCTAAAGCAACAAATAAAGGGTCACAAAAATTCTAAGGAAATTTTGCTGCTCGGGAGAGTCGCGAGTTGCGCTAACTTTGTGGGTATAAAGAGGTCAACACGGGTTCAATGTGGGTCATTCGCTATTAAACCGTTGAAGGGGACACACGCACTGATTTTACTGAAGAAAGAACATCTGGAAAATGGACACTACAGCTGATGAGGCCGCTCAAGTGGTTGCACTACTGCAAGCAGGGGTGCGGCAGTGTGATGTCGCCCGGCAACTGAATCTGAGCCGTTTTTCGGTTCGTAGAGTCTACCAGCGCTTTTTAGAGACCGGTGGCTATATCCGGCGACATGGGTCCGGTAGACGTCGCTGCACTTCGGAAAGAGACGACCGGTTCGTTGTGTCGTACTCTTTGAGAAATCGCTTCTCAAACGCTGTTCAGCTGCAACAGGAGCTCCAGGCAGTTCGCAGACGCACCGTGAGTGTATCCACGGTTAGAAGAAGACTGAAGGAGAAGAACATAGCAGCCCGCAGAGCTGCTACAGGTCCAAAATTGACTGCAGCGCACCGACGAGCCCGCTTGCAGTTTGCTCGCGACCACGTCGATTGGACCATTGAGCAGTGGGGAGCTGTTCTCTTCTCAGACGAGACACGAGTGTGTCTTTTCTGCAACGACCGACGAAGAAGAGTATACCGGAGGCAGGGTGAACGTTTCGCTCAAGCCTGCATCCAGGAGACGGTGGAATATGGAGGCGGATCCTGCATGTTCTGGGGCGGTATGTCGGCTGCCGGCAAAACCGACCTGGTCTGCGTCTCCCGGACCGGAGGTGCTCGCGGACAAGGGTCGCTGACTGCGCGCCGCTATATCACAGAGATCCTGGATGTGCATGTGGTCCCTTTTGCCGAATCTTTTGGCGAGGGGTTCACATTAATGCACGACAACGCTCGCGCACACACTGCAGCCATCGTGAACGACTTCCTGCGGAGGTCCCAAATTCCTGTGATGCAGTGGCCAGCGAGAAGTCCTGATCTGAATCCGATAGAGCACCTCTGGGACCATCTTAAACGTAAGGTTCGATCTCGGGATCCGGCTCCTTCGACTCTAGAGGAACTCCAAACCGCGGTGATTGAAGAATGGGGTCTTATCCCTCAAGAAGAGCTCCTGAAGTTGGTGAGGTCTATGAGGGACCGTATGGAAGCCGTCATCAGGGCAAGGGGGGGTAACACTAGATTTTGAGTTAATTTTAAGACACTTTTTGTACATTTTTTTTGTAAATTATCGATTATTAATTAGGACTTAATTAAGATTTTTTATTATTTTTCAAATTTTTATGCTTTTTGTATAATTTTAATTAAAAAAAAGATTGCACTTAATTGTTGTTTGATGCTCCTTTTTGTTACCTTTCTAATGATACCTAACACTATCCTCTATATAAGGTTTAGGAATTTTTGAATAAGATTTTTATAAGGTGCGATTTTTTTGACGCCGAGTTTATATATGTAGAGAAATAGATATCAGTAATTTTAGTAACTTATCTTTGTTTTCAGCTTACCGAAATAAGAATTTCCTATAAGTTTTTATTAAAAGGAAAACAAAACACATGAATGCAGTGTGGTTGGTGTGCAGTGTTCGTCTGTTTTTTAATGGAAAAAAAACTACTTTTTATTAATTTTAATTTGCAGTTAATAAATAGGTAAGCGCTTGACCGCTATCTCGACTGATGGTAAACGATGATGCGATCTAGCGTGACGCGCTTGCTAAGAAGATTCACTCGTAAAGATCCCTGAATTGTATCAGGAAAAACAGACTCAGGCAGGGAGTTCCACTCTTCAGCGGTATGGATGATAAAAGTCGAATCAAATCGCTTAGTTTTAAGTTTATGCAAACTTGTTTTCAGTATCGATGACTATCGGCAAAAATGGCATAGACAACGTGAGGGAAATTGGAGTGATAAAAGCGAGCGATACGAAAAGCATACTAGAACTCCACCCTCTTAGGGTAAAAAGTGGACTACAGTGAAAACTAATTTCAAGTTTATACTATCACTTTTCATTGTTAAAAGGAAAACAGGTATTATTAACTATGTTTTATGTAATGAAATATCATCACATAACCGTTTTATTTTCGTCATATAAATCAATCAAATCCTGTTTCTTATGATTGTCGGCTGCTCGGTGCAATGGTAGCGATTCTAATTTTTGCGCTTAAGGTCTCGAGTTCGAATCCCACTAGAGGCATTTTTGTGTGATGAACATAAGCATTTGTTCCCTCGTCATGGTCGTTTAAATACTTATTTATGAATCCTTTACATTATTTAGTACCCCACAAACTCGGCTTAGTTTAGGACTAAACAATTGTTGAGTTGTCCGGAATTTATTTATTATTATTTTTTACTATTGCACCCTATTTGGGAACTCCGTGTTTTGCTTGATGAAAACATTTTTTATTTACGCTTCAGTTTTTTCTAAGATTTTATATATTTTATGCCTTTTAATGCTATTTTATACGATACATTATTTTACTCGGCTCACAAGTAAATTCTCAGGCGGGAATCGAACCCGCAACCTTTGGATGTCCGGTCCAATGCTCTCCCAATCGAACCGAGTGAACCAAATTGTGTATCCAATTAGAAACCAAGCTATACAAGTTTTTGCACACAACGAAATTTATCTTTCATTGTATTTACAAAAAAAAATCGAGCTCTGATTTAATCAAAACTTGAAGTACCCCCGCATCTCGGAGTTTCCAGAATCTGTGGTCTATTTTTACCTGCCGCCCATTATTCATCATTAGTGGCGCCCGGAGCCTCCCAGGAGCATTTCGGATGCAAACGAGCTTGCAGGCTGAAACAATGCGGGATTACCAAGTACCGAGTTAAAACTTTTCAACCACATCTATATAAGACACGTAAATTATATCCATTCATTTAGGAACTCAGGTATTTACGATGTTTGTTAGTTAGTTTCACGAGACTATATCCGCACTTAGCCTCTTGATTAGGCTATTGTGCGTATGTTGGGTTCTCCTCCCAGAATGCTAGCAGCCTTTCAGGCTACTGCAGGGAGAGATGCCGGAGATTAGAGTAGTAATGCTCGTTACTCTGCCACACTTATACATTCCATGAGTATATGCTGTGGAGTTTCCTCTGCCTCCATGCCTCTGCATAGGGCTGTTGGTCACACCTATGACAGATAGGTGCTTATTTAGCAAACAAGGACCAGTTATTGTACCAATAACTTTGCGGATCTTGTCCCTGTTCAATCTGATGAAGTTGCGGGCAAGCTTTTTAAAGGCACCCGGAACTGCATTCTTTGTTTGCCTGCAACCTTCGCTGTTTTTCCATTATTTTTACCTGTCGCTAATTATTCATCATTAGTGGCGCTAAAAGAAGTATCTAAAACATTTACGATGCTACGGAGATTTGAGACAATTACAATATAAAAGCAAAACCTGATAAGCTCAATAGTGTTATGTTAAACAACTTACTCAAAGATGGGTGGTCGAAACTAACCGTACTTATGTTCTAAGTTGTTATTGCAACAATATTTCATATTAAAATTAATTTATTTCATGAACAACCAATATCGTGTTAGTAACGATAATCAAATCTTATCTTATGTTAGTACAATTAAAATCATTAAAAAACCAATTAAAATCATAATAACAATATATATATTATAAAATATAAAAATCTTTAAAATAATAAAAATCATCAAAGCCGTTGAAATCACAATTACCATTAAAAACCATTTTGACGTGACAACGTCTTATAAATTGGTTTGCCGGGTGACACTTCAAGAAACTGCGTTACGCTCCGCTCACGTTATGCGCTCACAATGAGAGCGAGTGAGAGGCACGCGTCCCTTCCACTCGGGCATGGTTAGCCCGCCTAAGAGCGAGAGAGACAGACATAAAAAGTGGAAGGGACGCGTGCCTATAAATTAATGTTTTAAATATAATTCTTTGTATAAATAAATGTTTTAAATTGTTACTATTATTTCATCCTTCTTCCTACTATACGAATGAATATTCACATTTAAATTATTTTACCACTCAAAGTCGTTGTCACGTAAAACTTTCGCCCGTATACCGACTTTACAGGCAACCAATTTTTTTTTTTTAGTTCTTATAGTTTCGCCCCTATCACATGTTCTCGTTCACGCATTCCACCTGCTTCTCCTAATTAAAAAAATAATATCTACACCTTAGATACTCACTGCGAGACCTAGTGAAGTAGTGAGCTCTTTTTGTCAATAATAAATTTAAGACTGAGGTCGGTCTATCCGGATTTCCGGAAGGGCCTACCAATTTCCGAACTGATTGTATACTTAGTAATTTACAATGATCGTAGATGTGATAAAACAACTAATTATTATGCAAAATAAAACATTTTCTTGTATAAAATTTAACATATTTAGTTCTTACACTTCCGCGCACATTTGACTAAAAGTACGTTTTTACGGATTTAGCGCATAATTTATTTTATATTTAACCCTGACGTTTCGACTCCATTAAAGTAGCCGTGATCACAGTATGACTAAGATAATGGTTGTCATGTATTTTCTACTACCTTCAGAATATTTTAATCAAGCACGTTCATAATTGTTAATTTATATAAATATAAATGAATACCTCCAAAGACACACGTTGCAAAACCTGGTGATGTAGTGAGCTCTTTTTGCAAATAATAACAGTAAGATGGAGGTCTTTCTGCCCGTGTTTCTTTTGCCAGTTCTTCTCGAAAGGGCCTCCCAATTTCCGAACTGGTAGTAGACTCAGTAGTACACAATGTAATCGTAGTGAGAATTTAATAAAATGTAAAAATAAAACAATTTTATTTATATCAAAAAAATTAACAATTAGGAACGTGCCCCATTAAAATATTGTGAAGGTAGTAGAAAATACATGACAACCATTATCTTAGTCATCCTGTGATCACGGTTGTGTTGTGGTTGGTTGGTTTGCACATGTATAACGAGCATTACCTTAGTCATGCTGTAATCACGCCTCCTATAAAGGAGTCAAAACGACAGGATTGAATATAAAAAACAAAATTAAACGCGCAACTAATTCGGTAAAAGGTTTTATTTAAATGTACGGTGACGACGTATTATATTGTAAATGTCGTTACTTCTGTAAAAGCTGTCGAGTTTCTTACGCTCATTCTTCTTGTCAGTTAAAAGAAGTGCCGAATGAATGTTGGACAATTCAAAACAACTTATGTTAAGTGCATTTGAACATTTTGAATAAAGTTATTTTCATTGCATGTATGTTTTATATCACTCTGTTGTCACTTGTCCTATTGTGTGAATCTGAGTGTTCCTTTAAGAAAGATTTACGATAGAAAATATTATGCAGCGCAGAAAACTATCTTGTGACAGCTATATTAAGTGACAAGAATACATAATACAAGGATCGCTTCGTAGTTCGTAAAATAAATACTGCGAATATCCGAGCGGTGTTTTTATTTTGTTCGCTCTTCACCCCAATCAAGCCTGGGGGCCAAAACAAGATCAACGATGGAACGAGCTAACCCAGAAGGTGCCTATTCACCCTTACTTTGAAAACGGACGGGTTATAAATACTCGGATATACAGACGCAGGAAGGGAGTTCGATTCCTTAGCTGTGCTTATGAGAGATGTTGAGAAGCGCTTGGTGCGACAGGTAGGAATAGCAACCAAGAGAGGGTGGTAGCCCGCAATGCGTCTGGATGTCCGATGGAAAAAGGGAGATGGCGGTATGAGCACATGCAGCTCCTGAGCACATTCTGTAAAAGACTGACAGACAGGTAACTTTGTGGTGATGAGTTAAGTACTAGGAAATACAAAAGGAGTTCCACTTTTTGCTAAGGTTAATGCTAAACTGGGAATGAGTGCGTAATAGGCACTTTGAAAATACCGCAGAATCGTTAGGTTAGGCATAATAGATATTATTTGATGGCATCCGTGGTCAATAAGCTCGCGTTCTCCAGTACTGCTACTCCGAGATCCTAGGTTCGAGACCTGGCCGAGTCAATGTAAAAAAGATTTTTTTTTAAATTGACTCGGGTGAGTGTTGTGGTACCGTCGTAGTTTCTGTTGTTTCATAATACAAATGGTTTAGCTACTTAACTTAGCCGAGAACAATGTACGTGATGTCTTATATTTATTAATTTATTATGAGAGGAGATAAAGCAAACGTGTTACTAGGAAAGTGATGGATGGAAGGAGGGCGCAGAAAAAATGAATATACTGTGTGTGGACGGAGTGATAAGTTGACGGGTGACAGGGGAAAGTGGAAGATGAGGACATCCTTCGAGAGTATGAAGAATTAATAAGGGCAGCAGTGGTGATCATTTTAATATTAGGCTAAGCGAAGTATAAATATTAATACAAAAATAATTTAATAAACTAAACAAACAATGTAGTCCTTATTAATATTATAAACACTAAAGTGAGTTTGTTTGTGACACTCACGACTCAACTACTCAATCGATCATCATGAAATATTGCTTACACTTTACCAGGGTACAGAAAAGTATAAAAAGCACCTTTTACTCAGAAAAGAGTACTGTTCCCTAGGGATAGAAATATAATTTTAAATCGGTAGTTCACATTAACGCGAGCCAAACCTATTTTAACTAATGAACTGTTTTGTCCCGTTCCACCAGTTTAAATTAAAATTTATAGAAAATGACAAACTTAATAAACCTATTATTAAGCAGTTGAATTTTATTTATAAATAACATAGTACGATAGAATTGAATATGAAAAAAATATAAAAATTATAAGCCAAATACAGTCAACGGTAGGATCATGTCATACTAAATCGGCCGAAAGCATATGGACAACAGTATAGAAATTAATTATTGATGTAATGTGACATGGTTCTACGGTGTATCTTATTGCTTATGTAAGGTTAACAAGCAATAGGTTTCTTGCATGTAATTTAAAAAAAATCTTATATTTTTCTTTCAATACTCTTTTAATATGTAATAAACTGAGGGCACTCGCTAAAATCGATAATTTCCATTTTTTTTAATATTTTTTTTCGGTTAAAAATTATGCATAAACGAAAGTAAATTTCAAAACAAACTGAGAGCCTTCCCATTGGTTGTGACGTCACATGACATGAAGCCATGCGTTTGCCAGCAATATATATCATCACAATGTATGTAGATTCACCCATAGTTACGTTACGCGTTGCCGGCAACATATATCATTACAAGTCATGTCATATGACGTCATTCAAAGCGCGTGAAAATGGCGGCTGTTTAAATGACGATTAATGCACTGACCCAAGAAAATATTTTTTTTAACAACAATTAATTCTAAAAAAGAAATTAAACGAATTTTTTCTATTACAAATGACTTGATTTAACGATTTATACAATAAAAAAACCTGGAAGAAACCTATTGTTCAGTAATTATTATAATCAAAACAAAGATATGAATGTAATTACTAAATGAGTATCATGGTGTTTTAAAATCTGTGATTGGTTATTTGTCAAAGTAGGAGTTTTTCCCCCACCATTTGATGGTATAAAAGGTTTGCCTTGCTGTCAATTGAGGTATTATACTTCCCTTTGTGGACGAGAAATAACCTCTTGCTGTTATTCTGCTAGTTTGACTTCGTACGTGCTTACACTCGTGACTGTACGAGTTCTGTTTTAGGGCAACCCTTATCAATTGCAATGAACAGCGCCCCCTAGCGGCTATGAATGATCGATGATGCGTCCACAATGGCCTTCTATTTGCGCAGCTTCAAGCCCTACGCAATAACACGAATATGTAATTAGTTGGTTCGGCAACATCCAGGCTTTACAGTTTCGAACCGAGTTTTCCCCAATCAGTGGAGGGATGAAATTTTGCATTTTTATGAGTGACAAATGTGACGGCCATGATGGAAAATAACAGATTACTTCAAACAACTTCACTCATTGAAACAAATAATTTTATGAATATGTATTTCTTTATGATTTAAAATATGCCTATGAAAGCAACTACATCTCCGAGCTTTCAGGTGGGATTCACGACTTACGACCTTTTGTTATCCGGACGAATGCTTTGACCGCTGAGCTACCGAGACGCTGGTAGACGCGTCGAAATTTATAAGTGCATTTCAACTTCTACTGTGAGCTAGTATCGTTCCATCAATATTGAAGGTGTTGAAGGTTAACTACCTTCAACATCGAAAGAGATATTTTTACAAATATCTAACAATCGTTTAAAATCGATAATAATGTATTTACTTTTTTTTTGCATTCACAATGGTTTATTTCTATAATATTTAAATACTATTATAATAATATGAATTCTTTTGCCAGACTTTTACTAAAGGTTGTCCACAATTTTGTTCCCAAAAAAATGCCTTTTCCCTTCCCCAGGGTGCAAGCAATATCCATACTAAATTTCATCAAATAGGTTCAGTGGTTTCGCAGTGAAAAGCAGTAGTTTTACGTTTCCTTTTTTTCCTATCATAATGGAAAACATTATTTTATAGTTTTCAGGTTCAAATGAAATGAATATCTAGTTGTTTTGGAATATTACATGTAACTATTTTATATCGTAGGTTGTTTTTATTCAAAAAAACCGATCCATTTCGACAAGTTCGTAAAAAAAAGAATATTGAAGGATTATTTAATTTCATATTATTACAACAGTACCCCGACTACAAAATAACATCACTTAAACGACCTTCTTTTTTTATAAGTCCTATTGATACCCCTTTTTCAAAATTTTATTCACCCATATTCAGGATAAAACACAAAATTTGAGGCATGTAATAAAAAAAGATAAAGGTTTGAAAACATGCGTTACCACAGACGGAACCATGCTTATTGAATCAAATGGAATGAAATATATTTCAATTTAATATTCATCTCAGACCTCATAATAAGTTCATTATGGATCATGAAAGAGGACGTTATCTCAGGAGAGAATTGTAATGAACACACACATACACACACTCAAGTATGTGAGATAACAATACATACAATGTTCTGAATCCAAATTAATTAGCTAAAGCACTCTTGTCATGGAATTCAAAAACAACGACGGTACCACAACGCCCAGACGCGAGCCAATATAAAAAAGTTGACTTTTCTAAATTAATCCAGCCGGAAATCGAACCTGCGACCTCGGAGGGTTCAAAGAGAGAGATAGTGGACCAAGATAGTATACTAGCGAGATAGTCGAATTTTGTTTTTATCTAGTACACAGAAAGTTATAAAATCAATAAGTTACGCAATTGATCAAACCATTTAAACTCAATTAACACCCAACTGCTAATATACGTGTACATATTGATTGGTGAAATATATGTGATAATTTTCTACTATCGCCATATTTAGGTCTTGGTCGGAAATATGGCGGTAAGCGGGACGATAAACGCAGTAGCGAATATAGCAAAGGTAAACTGCAAGATTGATTTAAAACAAGAACAACTATTGTATAAAACACTGACTTGGATATTATTTAATAGAATCAGGCGTCATTTGGTGAAAGTCCATATCGATTAATAAAATAAAAATATGTAGCTTACTTCCTTTAAAAAACAAGAAAATATTCGCACAGTGCGCGCGCGGGCGATCACTCATTTAAGCGGTCAACCTAAATTGACAAACAGGTTCAAATAGTAAAAGTTGATTGTTATACATTGTTTAAGAAAGAATCCGACAAAACAATACTTTAGCTTAAAATATATATTAATATTTGATGACATATGTAAATCCGTGTATTTTATTTAAGCATATGTATTATTTGATCTTTTACTCAATAATAAATTTCTCAGTTATTAGACAACATACATATCGCTGGTTTGCGAGAATATCGACGCAACTTAAAAATCTGTCAAATTGAACTAAAATGCCAAACGATCTTACATCTTTGATATTTTATCGTGAACAGAGACGCAACGCAGATATATATATACCGTTCGCTAGAAAAAGATACAATTAAATTTGTAAATTACAATACGTATGCCATAAAAGTATTAATAAGAAATTTACAAACTTTATTCTATTAAATCAAAAGTTTTTAGTTCCGTCGCTATTCTCTCAAACCAGCGATATGTTTTACATGTTAAAAAAAGGTTTACATAAATATTTAAGTAGACTAAGTTACGATTACGTTATATCTATCCTTAGGCAACAGGGAACAGGGATTTATGGACGAAAGGTACCCTATATCCTTTTCTGTACCCCTGACAAGAAGTAAGCAAAATTTCATGATGATTGGTTGAGTAGTTAAGGCGTGAAAGTGTAACAAAGAAACACTTTCATATTTATGGAATTAGTTAGGATGATGTCAAACAAACATTGATATAAGAATTTAATATCAACCAAAACAGCAAATAATCACATTTTAAATACCACTTTACTTATATACTATAATATAAAATGTAGGTGAACGTAGACCAGATCGCTATAGATGAGACAACAGCCTTAGATGAGTTTGAATTAATCTAATCAATGATTGACGGTATATTGCCAGTGGGCACACCACTTAGTCTTGTCTACGCACGACTTGCTGCCGAACGAGATAGCAATAGAGCTTCCAATCTCGGTATACCGAGATCCCGAATATTAGCATTAGCATTATTTTTCAGTACCGCCCGCTGCGGGATTAGAGATGCAGGATCCCGCTAGATTTGCGGGACTAAAGATGACTCTATATAAATCAGAGGAATCGCTGGGTATATATTTAACGTAAGCGTTCGACGCATTAAAATCTGTAGCGCCTACAAGGGTCTACAAGGGAAGCCGAGCGAGTGTTCTTGCCAACAATATACGAAGTAGTTCTCGTGACAATACGTTGGGAATCTTATGTTTTCTACGAAAACATTTACAAAACATAAAATTTCTTCATTTTTATATGAATGTCGTATTTTACTTACTTTTACTCGTGATTATCGATGTATGTCAGGATCGTGGTAAGTCGAAATGTATGATCTCTGTCTACTTGTTATTGACAAATACGGTATCCCATTACAACGGAATCTCACACCATTGACGAATTCATGATCCCGCCGATACCGAGATCCCGCGAGGCCATTCAGCATTAGAATCCCTAGTTGGTAATGTCGAAACAATCAGAACAATACAATGCCAGAATATATTGGTTAGGCAAGTAATAATCATTATAATAGTCTAGCCCAAAGTAATCATTGTAGGGCTTTTGTTATAATAGTAGGGTAAGATCGAAAACCTTTTTATTGGTAACTACAGTCGTAGGTCAAACGCCATTGTGATATTGTTTTCATTGTCAAACGGCTATGTTACAGCTTGGAAAAGCGAGAATGAGGTTACTAAATTTAGAGATAATTCTTTAACTGTGAACTTCGTAATCAAAAAGAGGCAAGATTATAACTTAAACTTTTTCAGTTCATGTCACATATAGCAGCTTGTTTAAAGAAAAAAAAAAGTAAGTTCAAACAATAGATTTTTAGGCAGCGATTAACCATAGATAACTTATCAAGCTTCAATACACGGAATCAAAACTCCCGTTCCCACAATCCAAGTTGAGAAGTGCGACTCATGTTCGTATACAGATAGTTACGAAGTTGCCGTATGTCCTTGATTTATGCGATATCACGAGTGGTTTGGGAAAATACACCCGCAACTTGTGGAATGTCTCGTGTTTAATTTACGCAATACAATTTAGGAATCAAAATTACACATTGTAGCAATTCCATTTAGATTATTATTAAATTCTTGACTTTCCAATGCTTGACTTTATTTATTTTATTATCCGTTATTCCATACACTATTCTTTCTGACATGGTGCAATTTTATTTTATTATACCTTAGATATTTTATGTTTGATAAAATTTTCATTGTATTACTATTTATATTTTTTTGACTCATTTTACAAGATGTTTCTGACAAACGTGTAAATTATGTAGTAGTGTTTGACATTTTTATTTTTCTATCGACATTTTATGTAATGGTAATAATAATATTAACTTGCTGGCGTTTTGGGCAAGCTGTAAACCAGCAAGAAAATTGTTTAATAAATATATAAATGATCTTACAAAAAACGCTGTAGCGAATAAAAAAACTCATTATTGGAAATAAAATTTGACGGATGCAAGTATGTTTGTTATTGAAAAAGGAATAGAAACTCATTTTAAAGACACTAACCATTACATACGGTTCTGCCAAGGTATGGAGCAGTGTTATACTTAAATAGTCTTAAAACAGCAAAAACCGAGTCTTTATTATGCTTTTTAAACGTATGAAATCTGATAAAAAAACATAGTAAATTTGCCATAATTAAATGACTTTTCCTTCGGGTATCCAGACGCACTGCGGGCTACCACACTTGGTTGCCATATCTAACTGTCGTAACAAGCGCTACTCAACATCTTTTATAATGCGCACAGCAAAGGAGTGGAATTCCTTCCCTTCATCTGTCTTTCCAAATACACATAACCCGTCCGTCTTCAGAGCCAGGGTGAGTAGGCATTTTCTGGGTTAGCTCGCGTCATCGTCGGTCCTGTCTTGGCCCCGGGGCTTGATTTTCCTGTCTTGGGATCAAGAGCAAACCCATTCACGAATAAAATAAAACGTAGATAAGGTGCGGCACTCAACTGGAGATAGTAACTTGATAAGATTAATTATAAAAACGTGTATCTTCAAATATAAAAGCTCGGTAACGCGCTCGAATGGAGGCCAAGAACTGGTCGTCGGAGTGTGGGCAGACAGCCGATGAGGTGGACCGACGATCTGGTCAAAGTTGCCGGAAAGTTCTTGCAGAGGAAGGTCCAGAACAGGGAAGAATGGCGGGCAATGCAGAATGCCTACACTCAGTATTGGGTGGCGTCAGGCTGAGGAAGAAGAAGAACGCAATTTTGGTGGTCGGCTTGTAATTGTGGAAGTTAACTTCAACGAACTCCGTGGTCAAGTGGCTCACACACCGGTTTTCATGGTACCATGATCATAGGTCCATGTAGAAAACGAATTTTTCTGTATTGGTTCGCGTCTGGGTGCTGTGGTACAGTCTCATACAAGTGTTTAGCTACTAAGCTTGGGTATAAAACAATGTATTTGATGTTGTCTGACATTTATATTTGGGTGTCTGGACTGCCCTGAGTTCTTCGAACAAATTGCTCTCAAAGCACCAACTGGCCGCACCTGTCATACGCACCTATTCCTCGCGCCATCAAATAAAACCAGTTATGGAAGGAATGCAGTGATGTTCCGTGTATTCGAGAATTATAATTTGTACTTCAGCAATTTAGACCCGTTCGTTTGGTGGAAAGGTCTCCTCAACAATGTGAAAAGTAAAATGGAGTGCTATCTTTTTATTCAAGTTATCCAGCGTATGTGCCAGTTAATAGTATCATATATATTTTATACTATTTTATTATATTACTATGAATATATTTAGTGATATATAACCTTTACCCCTTTATAATTTACCTTTATTGCCTTAGGCGTATTATTAATTTTTTCACTGTAAGAAATGTTTTGGTCAAAAATGTATGACATTTTTGCCCAAAACGTAAATCCATGTCGGATTGTTTAATTATAAATAGCGACTTACTGTTTTTGTCACAACCAAAAAACAAGGAGTATATATCTATCCACCCCGTGGCCCACCTTCCACCAGTCGGTATTTTCATCTGAAGCGAGGTGGAGCCCATCAATGAGCTGGAAATGTCAATATTTAAATGTATTATCGTTGGATTGACCGACAAAACAACCTCGACAGAATTTGGGATTCCCGTCTTGTAAAAAGTATTGATCAATACTGTCACAAGAGACGAGAATAGGCGTGTCAATTAATGTTCTACGTAACGATATAAATTTAACTGCTCATGGCAATATAATAAGAACCAACGTAACTAAAATACAAATCAAGTTTTTGACGCTGAATAAATAGTTGCTGCAATAAAAACAAACCACGTAGCACCGAAAGATGCTACCAACCATTAAAAACGCTGACAAAGCGCTTCCGCGAGTTAATTATGACATGAAAATATGAAAACAACCTTATCATTATTCAACTAAGTCCAAATCTCATTTGCATAGTTGAGCTACAAAGGATAGCTTCAGCAACGCTCTCACCTACCCAATTTTATAATTATACCGCCTGAACACTCTTCCACGGCTAGACAGACAAGGATGGGTGTAAGATAGCTCTCTGTTGCACCTGTGTTGGTTTGGCAACGTTCGGCTAAAGTATAACAACTGTGATCTACCACTTTACCCTATCTTCTCACCCCTAAGCCTGATGAATGCTTCTTGGAATAGGAAAATATATTTAAAGCTCACTCCGCGGATTATAGTAAAAATATGAAATATTATATCCGTGGCATTCAATATTGTTAACACTTTCGCACCTATCAATAGAGAAAAAACAATATTATGTAGATAGATTTTCAACGCAAATAATGCTACATTATGATATAAAAACTTGAATTTTTAACGATAACATATTTAAAAAAAAATGATAATATATATGACAATAATATTAACCCACTCGTTGCTGATGGCACTCCTGTCGTGTCATCACTTATTTTTGCGTGTGGCGTTAGTCACTGAAACCGTGTCATTTTTAAATCGATGATAACTTCATCACATCAAGTTTTAGGGAAATCAACCCAGTACTATCTTCATTTTTCACGTAAATCAAGCTCCTTCGTTTCTGTAACTGTATGTAGCAACGAATCGGTTAATGCAAGAATTAAGAAACTATAATAATTGCTTTTTTTATTAAATTTGATTAATTTAACGTAATTTTATCAAAATCTTTTTCTATTAAATAATTGCTTGCCCAACAGGACCCATAGTTAAAAACATATTTCAATTACAATTTTGAATTGATGCTTTCTAGTAATTATTTTAACAAAAAATAACATTTATTATTAGTCAAATGAAAGGAAAAAAACACAAATAATGAAGCTGAATAATTTAGTATCTTGTAGACTAATCGAATTGAACGTACTATTATAATGTCGTTACGGATAAGTATACACCCACACTTAGATCAATCTTTCCGCAAGGTAATATATTTTCTTTCAATACCATAGCAATCGATCATATAACGAAATACCGTTATGAATTCTGAAAACACAAGAGCGATTCAATTGTCAACTTAAAGTATATATCAAACAGCGGAGAGTCGTTATGATAAAATCCGATTAGGCAAACGAGAGAACTACAGTTTTATTAGATAAACACGACCACTGGGATCGATAAATTATTATAACAATAAAAACATTCACATAAAAAGGAGCCTTTTCGGTAGAAATCAAATCAGATCAGATCGAGATAACTGGCGTCACCGATTAAAAAAATAAGTGTGATTTAGACCACACGACCGAAGTAAAACTTCTTTAGTTCCATCTATATAGATACATATATATTAGACTAGCTTTTACCCGCGGCTTTGCCCGCAATTTTTTTTTTCAATAAAAATTATCCTATGTTACTTCTAATACCTTCAAGAATATATGTACGAAGTTTCATGATGATCGGTTTAGTAGTTTTTGCGTGAAAGCATAACAAACAAACTTACATTCACATTTATAATATTACTAGCGGTCCCTCCCAGCTTCGCACGGGTAGACAAAATTCTTTAAAAAAATTTCTAGCATTAAATATAGCCTATGTTACTCAGTGTGAATGTAGCTTTCCAATGGTGAAAAAATTTTTGAATTCGGCTTAGTAGGGTTTGAGTTAATTCATTGCAAACATACAAAAATACAAATCTTTCCTCTTTATAATATTAATGTAGATTAGGATTTATTTTATTTTATTTTTCTTTATTTGGTTTACCAACAATTGTTACAATTATACATTTATTACATAACAGTGAGTAGCTCAGTTCTATAGCTAAATGCACAATTAATTAAAGGTAAACACAACATGCTCAGGATATACGAAACGTAACTCTCTCTCTTTCTATCTTCACTTACTTATAACTCCCTCTCAACTTCTGTTCGCCTCACCCGATCACACTTTTCGTAACGCTCTCGTCACGCATTCACAAGCTTACTTCCAAAGTTAAGCGTGCGTAAAGAAGTTTTACTTCAAAAAGTTTGTGTGTCAGCTCCGAAGCACGACAGGAGTTTACTCCTTAATAACGATTGTCTTTGAACAGGCACAGAAAATAATAAAACAATACTTCAAAATAAAAGCAAAAGGTGCACGATAGGTTGCGCACAAGAAACGTAACGCAATTCGATGACTAAATTTTATTTTTCATATTTTTTTATAACAGGCGACTTATGTGAAAAGGCCTCCAAAAAGGTGAAAGGAAATACTAAAGACCGATAAGTGTTATAGTTCCTTATGTACAAAGTTCTACAATTTACTATAAAAACACTTACTATGCTTTCTTTAATTACGTCAGTTATTACATCCCGAGAAGCATGCCAATATACAGGGTTATTATATAAACACCATCCAATTTTTTTCTAGGCATAAGATATCATTCAAACACTTCATTTATGAAAAAAAATAGGGAGGTAAAATTTCCGCAAAAAAAAATTTTGTCCGAGCGAATTATTACAACAGCTGGTTACTGGCAAAATAGGTACTTACAGTTGAACGACCGACCGCCCGAACCGCCCCACCGAGCTGCGCGCGCAAGTTGTAACGACATCGGCGCAATGAAATCAGTCAGCCGCGGACTTTCCGCGATGTACAATGTTGCGTTCACGCATTTACTTCGCATAATTATCTACCTAACGAAATGTGTTCACACTTGCAATTGAAATCGAGGGCGAAATTGAACGACGGGTTTATGTGAAGAAGGCCCAAAGCCTCGAGAACTTAAATATAAATATAATCCGTGCATTTAACGAAGTGACAAAGTGAAAAAACAAGTAATACAATAAAAGACAATGTTCATAAACGTGCAAGACTGTTTAGAGAGAAATTACCTACACTTTAAGGTAGTGATTGTTTTCAAACTTCATGTAAGTGTATTTTGTTTGGATTTTTAATTAATTATTTTGTTGGAGTAAAGCAAAATGTGTGCAGGGCGGCTAAGACTTGTGCAATTTTTCACAAAAATATAGAACTATTAATTATACATTTCTTTATCCTATCGTGTAAAATAGACAAAAATAACTTAGGTAGGTAGGTACTAAGGTTTTGGCATTGCATTTGTTTTTGCGATTTTCGAATAGCCTTTGCGATCCCTGTGTTTTTTTAGATTCTGTGGTTAATAAACACCCTTTGCTTTACTCCAACCAATTATTGTACATAAGTTGATTAAATTTTAAAAAATGCGACGTAAGTGCCTAAGGTGTGGTTTACTTTTATGTTCATTTTTTATTTATTAAAAGTGTTATCGATTAATATTGTTATAATCAAAGAACAAATCAACTTATCTCTCAAATCAACTTATTCTTCAATTTGACGTTCCTATTTTTTTTCGTTTAAATTTGCAACTTATGAAAATCATTGTAATGTATCAATGAAATACGGGAGGGCGGGGCGGGGGTCGTGTAATCATCTGCTACAACACCGTGCGTAGCGTGACCGTGACAGCAATCGGTAGTTTTCCTCGGATAACTTTGTGTAGGCTTAACTTAATATTTTAGTACTGAGTGATATTAAAAGAAAAAAATCTTGTTTCTTTATTTTCTTCAAAGAATATAATATATAAATTTGGATGGTGTTTATAAAATGGCCCTGTATATATTATATTTAATTTAATAATTCAGCTTTACTAAGTATTTTTTACCAATTTATATCATAATTAAGCGTATGTATCGATCACACTTTTCGTAACGCTATTAGTATGTGTTAACCAAGCTACTACCGACTATACCGATACATGAACAAAACATCTGTATTGTATACAAATATAGTATACAAATGTGTCTGTATTAAAAACTGAAGGAACAATGTTCAACGTTGTATTAAACAAACGTGAAAACGAAAGCGTGATTTACCGGAGTGCAGCGCCATCTAGCGAGTCAGGCGGTGATCGCCCGAATAGTATGAGATATGAAATAATATTTAACATAAATTTCCTGATTAATCTAAAATTACTTTAAAAGATATATAGCTTTTCACGTGACATATTTGTGTAAAAAAAGGATTTCTTCTTATGAGACCTAATTTTTTATATGAGCAGTTGCTCTTGCAACCGTGTAATTGAAAAATCAACCATTCGTATTAAATGTTAGCACTTACCACTACTGATGTCTTCAATTTGTCACGTGTATCTGTAACAAACAGCCAAGAATTAACCTTACAATGTCAACAGAAAGTGTTACAAAGATACGTATTATACTTCTATTCATGTAGGTAGGTACAGGTTTTTATGTGTTTAAAAGAGGGGCGAAATACATATCTGAACAAACTCGGTAAACAAACATACTGATATCTACTGAAGACAACAAGGTTAGCGGTGAAAGACCTTATTAAAGTGTGCACACACGGCTCGTACGCCGTATGCGTAGACATCACCCTACGCCGCCCGTAGCCCGTAGCACGTAGCAGGCGCCGCGCCGTAGTAATTGCTGAGCGCAAGCTAGCTTTACCGCGCGCAAATTATCATTGTAATGATACTACTTGACTCGTGAAGATCTACTAAGTGAAAATCTTTCTATAATTCCTAGTAACACTAGTTATTCGCTTTATCAATAACAATTAGTTTGGCATGCAAAGCTATAGATAAAGCATGGAATTTGATTATAGTATGTATTAGATAACTACAATCTCATCCAAATTTTACTTCTAGTATTTGTCCTCCAGGGACTCAATTGTCAAGAGAATATTATTGGAATGATTAATATTAACAACATATTTGTTAAAATAAATCTTTGTTAGCGCAAGTAAATCGATATTTAATAAAAATAAATTCAAGCTATCTTTGTTTATAGAAGTGTAGATATAAATAGCTGAGAGATAATGGTACTAAAAGTAAAAAGATTTTGAACAAACTACATATTTATTTTAAACAATTAAGTAGTACGAAGTTCTTTCTAGATAAATCTGTTCTCTCCAGAGAGATAGAGAAATAGTTGTTTGAAACCGTAAAATTGATATCAGAGTGTACTTGCCTTCAATAAAGGTTACTGTTAAAGGTTATGTTTACTCTGTTGAACGAAAACCAACTTTTCACGTTTACCATAAAGTTTATATTAAAATTTCGACGTGACGTACAAGTTTATGTATGAATACATTGAATTCGCCCACATGACTCGCAGTACAGTAGAAAAATATGTTTAATTTATTTGTATAAATTATTATAAAATGAAGAAGCTTAATACGAAAAATAGCATGAAATTGACATTCCGCCTTGCCAAGGGCGAAACATACTTTTTTTATTGGATTACGTACTTATCCACATTATGACACCTACAATATTTCCCATAGTCAGAATAAAATTACCTTTCGTGATTTTAACATTAAAATTGTATATTTTAAATGTCACTTTGCAATGTCAATTTTTTTTTTAATAAAAAGTTTTCGTATAATCGTTAATCAACCATGTGTATTTCGAGTTGAATTTATTCCAACGAAGGTAGTTCGAGCTATTAAGTCCGTCTATCCATTGTTTATCATAAATGCGTTTTACAAAACTAAGTAGCAAAGCCACCAATTTCACTCTTCACCGATTCACTTTTGTACGAGCCACGGTAAAAGTTCAGAATGATTTTTTTAATATCCAATAAATTTGTAGACCGATTCGGCTGAATTGGAGTAACTCTATCTTCGAAGCTTCGTACGATGAATACCAGCATTTGCACTTAATTCAAATGTATATGTATGTCTATCCGTTATCCTAGTAATCGCAAAACCAGCCTTAGTGTGCTTATTTTAGGCTACCTTAATCCATGTTAATAAAAAAATATAATTATTTAAAATTGTATTTGTATAAATGTTACACTGAAAACAACCATTGCTTTAGTCATCTTGTTACATTTTTTTATTAAGAAAGAAACAGTCATGTTTACACAAATAATTATAAATAGACCTATACTTCCAAAATTAACAAAATAAGAACCTAAACTCACAAAGATATTAGTTGGAAATATTTTATCTAAAAAAAACTAATGAGTTAAACCAATTGACGAGACTTAAGTCGATAATAAATATAATTATATATATAACATATAAATACGTTGACCCAAATAAGTACAAAACCAACAGGTCTCTCGTACAATGAACGGAACATTAATATGTAATGTGACAAAGGCAATACGATCCCCGCATCGGCCGACACTAGCGGCAGAGCCTCTAATTGTAACGGACAGGCTACAGGCAACGAAACGTCAGGCGCATGCAGCCTTCGGTATTCAACGTACCAAGCAAACAGCCTGTGCTAGGAATATTGAATTGAAGTCTCGCGCAGTTGCCTTCAACTGTTGAGTTGTTTACTTATTATTACGTAAACTATTCTATCTAAAAGGAAAAACTTTTGGTGCTAAGAATTTATTTTCCATAAAAAAACTAGGTTTACACAAACTGAGATTTTTTTTCATATATGAAATGGCTTGTGGCTAAATCTAAAGCACGGGATTCTTAAAAAAACACATAAACAGGACAAAGATTAAAAAAAAAGAAACGAAACTTTGATTGGAAAAAAAAACTTATATACAAACAAAATAAAATTTTCTTTATGTCATACCTAACAAGTTGAGTCTATGATATCACAATTTCGTTAGATATATAAAAAAAATCTAGCTGTTAGATCATTAAATAACAAAAAATATAATAAAAAAACTTTACGGATACTAAATAGGCTTTAGTCATTTGGAGAACATGGCTTTGAAAAAGTTTGAACGCCAAAGTAAATACAAGTGTGTGTGTTACAGCTCCGACAGACGACTGGAGTTACTCCTTAAGAAAGATTGTCTTTGAACAAGCACAGAAAATAATAAAACAAAACTTCAAAATAAATGTGAAAGGTGTACATGATAGGTTGCACACAAAAATTGTAACGCTGCTGTCATTCGATCACTAAATGTTGCTCTTCATATTTTTTTCATACCGAGCGCCTTATATGCAAATATTCTTAAGGATTTAACTCCAGAAGTGGAAAATAGTTTAAAAAGTGTAACAGCCCGCATGGTCCATTGTACCTACGGTGTGTTTATCTATAGGCAGTATATACTATGAGCATAAGTAATTGTTTACTAGAAAAAAATCATCTTGCCCGAGGGGTCAGACGGGAGAGGTACCCACATTTTCTCGTTATACGGACGAGTGCTCTTCCAATTTATATACTGATAAATTGTCAGACCGGTTAAATATTCCCAAGTATTCCTTAAACTTAATACTAGCGACATCTATTTATGTTCTAGGTAACTAAAATACCTACAGTATCAAATGTTGCAGCAAAACTGACATTTTAATACAAGAATGTAACAGTTAAATATTGGTATATAAAGCTTAAGGGGAACCATAAGGGGTGATACAATAGGCGGTTTTATCGCCTAGAAGCTATCTCTACCAGACAACCTTTGAATTATGTACTGGTTTTTCTAGATTTTCTAGTTATTTTACTTTTTACCGGTGATTCACCAAGCTACGCGCATTCGTAAGATGATTGTTATTCTTAAATAACAAAATTATGAAAGCAGAAGGCAGACGTAAATAATTCAAAACATTGTAGTATTAAATTGATCAATCATTTACTTTAGTTGGAATTAGCCGATTGCCGATTGGTTGTGGTGATTAAATGTTAGTCAAAGTGGGGCTTCCCCGCCCCGTTTGATACTATAAAATGTCTGTCTTGCTGACAATGCGGTGTAAATAATAATAAATAAAATTCCATTATCTGCTGTGATCAACATTAAATAATTAGATTTTTAAATAGATATTTTAACGCGTATTGTTTACACAAAGAAACCCGTGCCCTACTTTTTATCGCAAAGAAACAAGATCTTTTCCATTCTATAAAGAAAGAGTTTCCGCACCATTTTCCAAAGAGAAAACGACGTTTGGGGCTATCGCTCTGATTATACGGAGGCATCTATTAAGCGACTCGCCGCCGCCTGTCGCGACTGATAAAATTAGCAATTATTCTTTAAGTAAACAATAAATCTGATGCCACAAAACCGGGGAGGACATTGACTGACGGATCAAGTTCGATGTTTTTTGTGTCCCAATAATGTAATTCTCGTTACAAAAGAATTGACTTGAAATTTTAAAATCCTAGTCTTTCTCTAACCTGGTGAGACTCTGTAACCGCTAAACCTATGAAAATTATCATAACTTTATTTAAATGCACTTAAAGTTGGTTTTAATTATTACACATTTTTACCTACCACCCTTCAGGACGTCTTTTAACTAACTAAAGGAACGGTCGCAAGAAACTCGTCAGCTTTAAGTTAAGTAACGACATCTACAATATTATACGACGTCACCATGCGGACTGAGGCTTTACGATAGTAAATTTAAATTTGATACGATCTTTTTTCTTGTTTTTTTTCTCAGTTCCTTATATATACACATAAAATTACGAGTAGAGTAGTAGAGATCACACGATCCTGGCATACATTTCTCGCTTTTTTTAATTTATCAAAACTTTCATATAAGCTCGTCGATTAAGGCTACTTTTAATCTGGCCCTATTTCAGGACATCTTCTATTTGGTCCCTGAAAGTTACCACATATACATACTGCTTATTAATTATAGTTATCAATATAGACGTATTAGATAGAGTTTATTTGCATTGTTTAACACATTTTGATTTTTAAAATAAGTTTTCGCATTTTTAATGCTAAAAATAAAAATGTCAAAATAATAACTAATCTTCAATCGCTCACTGTTGCCGGTATTTATATATGGTATGAAATGTATTGTCACTTAAATTCACTTCAACCCTGGTATGTATAAGTTTTAGTTTTTTTTTTATAATTAGATAATAATTATTTGCGTTGCATCACACCCTTGTTCTTAATAGCATTATTTCTCTCCACCCAGAATTGGAAAGTATCAAGTAAAAGTGATAAAATAACATTTTCGTTATTCATATGTGTCGCGGTGCAAGCCCGAAGGTATGTTTTGCTAGTTAGGGGTCGGCATTTGACTTAAAAATTAACGAGTTTTGGTGACGGAGTCAACCCCTTTTTAATCCCAGGGGTTATATCCTCAATTGGGAGAGCAGTAGACCAGGCATCCAATGGTTGCGGGTTCGTGTCCCGCCTGACAAATAATTTGTAAGCCGAGTCCATTTATTCTAGTATTTTTCTAATATAATTTATAATATTATAAATTATTTTGATAGCAAAATACTAGAAAAAATTACTGCGCTCACAATTGAATTTTCTATTAAAATAATTTATCTTACAAGACAGCATTAAAAAATTGCAAAAAAATATAACTAGCTGACCCACGCGTTGCTGTGGCACAGTAGTTATATTTTCCTAAAATAAATAATTTTTCTAAAATAAAAGTTGCCTAAATTACTCCTTATTACATCACCTACCTGCCAATAAAAGTCTCGTCAAAATCGGTCCAGCCATTTCAGATATTTAAAAAAAAGTCGGAACAAACAGACAGACAAAAATTGTAAAAAATGTTATTTTGGTGTATGTACCGTATATATATTCATATGCATGTAGTAAAAAATGGTTATTTCAAAATATTAAAAACAGACACTCCAATTTTATTTATATGTATAGATTATAACATGACATTAACTAATATTACCGCGCTGTATTATGATTATGTAAATTGACTCCTAATCAAGTTTTGTAAGTGTATTTCGAAACACGTTGTTAAAGCGTTTCCTTAAAAAGTAAAACAAAGCGCCGTCATTAACGCTCGTCTGTCTTCGTCTAACTTTGGCATTTCATTATTATGTTTAAAAAAAGGAAATGAAAGTGACGCCTTATAAATGTTGCCAGATTTGGAAGTATCAATATCATTTTCAACTTGTGACAAACTCGCGATTTGTTTTTCATGGACAAAAGAAAGTTGATAACAAATATGAATAATATAATGAAATATATTTAGTATGTCTTATTGAAATGATTAAAAGCTTAATTTTGAGTAAATTGGTTTTGGAAATAGCTCGAAACTCGGAAGTACATCACATACTTAGCTATACATTATTCCCTTATTGGGTATGTACGATATATCTGCTTACTTTAAAAGTACCCAAACGTCATTTTTTTATCATAATTATGATAATACTAGCTTTTACACGCGGCTTCGCCCGCATTTTTTTTTTTTCAATAAAAAGTATCCTATGTTAGTTCTAGTACCTCCAAGAATATATGTACGAAGTTTTATGATGATCGGTTTAGTACTTTTTGCGTAAAAGCATAATATCCTGTGATCCTGTGATCACGGCTCCTGTAAAGGAGTCGAAACGTCAGGATTAAATATAAAAAAAACATGCGCAAAAATCCGTAAAAAGTGTTTTATTCTGAGGGATTAAACTTTTATTTACAATGGATACAAGTGTATTTTTATTGTAAATAGGTAAGCGCTTGACCACTATCTCGCATGATGGTAAACGATAATGCGTTCTAGGATGTGACGCGCTTGCTTAGAAGACACCTATTCACTTGCGACTTTAGGACCACTAAATTGTGTTTGTCAGGAAACACAGACTCAGTCAAAGAGTTGCACTCTTTAGTGGTACGGATCACAAAATTGGAACCAAAACGCAGAGTGCAGCTCTTTAGTATATCAACCATATAACGGTGGCGTCTATTCGTAATTTTGGGCGTCCGATGAAAAATTGGGGACGACGGAACAAGGCTTTGCAATATGAATATAAGAACAAGTGACCCTCATTGTAACTATCACTAAGAATATATTTAGATATTATTGGTGGCCTTCTGATTGTGCCACCACTGGTCGATTCTGGCCGAACTAACTAAAAGTCACAAGTTCGATAGTCTGACATTAACTTTAGTAAACGAGACGTTTTTAAAAAATTGTTATAATTAAAAAAATATATTTAGTTCTTACACTTCCGCGCACATTAGACATTACACTTTTTACGGATTATGCGCATAATTTATTTTTTTATTAAATAATGATGTTTCGACTCCTTTACAGGAGCCATGTTCGCAGGAAGACTAAGGTAATGGTCATAAGAGAGTAAAGGAGTGGAAAAGTCAGTATAAAATAAAAAATAAAAAATAAAAAAACGACAATGAAAATTCTATTCATGAACTTAATCGCTGCATTTTTAATCTGAAGTCTGTTTTTTCCCATCTCCAACGGGATGACAGCGCTATTTAAGCTCTTTTACGTATAAAAACAGTTGTCCCCTAGCTTTTTCTATAAGGTAAGGGTAAATATCCCTCGTCAAGGCAGCTGTTGTGAGCTTTTTGCTTCAGGGCGAAGCCGCTGAAACAACACAACATAGTCCGCAGAGCAACTCCGCTGCCAACGGCTGTTTTGACACTAAACAGCTATTGTTCTAACATCTTTTTATACAACTGAAGGCAATAGCTACATGAAGTAAAGACACATATTATACAAACTATATATATTTCTCTTTTATGCACTGCATTAGAATGTTTAAGTATAGTTATTTAAAAACAGATACTTGTTGACTTTGTTGTAGTCAACGATGTAATGTAACTATATCACTACTATTATTGTGATAATACAATAGTCCAAAGTAAGCACTGTAAGGCTTGTGTTATGAATACTAGGGTAATGGATATACATACTTATATATTACATAAATAAGTAGTATTATTAGAAATATATATAAATACCCATGACTCAAGTACAAGTGTTCGTATTCATCACACAAATATCTGCTCCTTCTGGGACTAACCCAGGACCGTCGGTGCGAAAGGCAGGATAGATACCGCTGTACCAAACGATCGTCTGTTTTTGTGTATCATATATGTTTACGATGTATAATTTTGTAAAGTTTCTTGCGCCCGTTCTTCTTGTCAGTTAAAAGAACAAAGTAGACGGTAGGACAAAAATTTTGGACAATTTAAAATAACTAAGTGTGTTTGAATAAAGTTATATTCATTTCATACGTTTCTAGTGTCCGTTTAATCTCTCTGTTATTGCAACTCTTATGCAATTGCATAAAGGCATTAAGCATATTAATCACTTAGAATAAATGGTGTACTGCATAAACATAATGCTACACAACTTTGAAAACGGCTAATATTGCCTGCATAATTGTTGAAATCACTATCTAAGATGTAATTGGCCGTAAATATGAAAAGTATTTTTGATATAATTAAGCGATAACAATTTTTTAAAACTTCTACTTATAGTAGCTTTATGTGTTACAAGCTTTTATTGACTTTCACCTGTCCCAGTGTCTGTAATGAATTTTTGCATGCATATGTATATTGCGTGACGATGCAATATTATGATGACATGGAGCTACTTGATGCTGGAGCTAGAAGGTGGTCATACGAACTCAGCAATAAAACGACACAACCTCATCAAGTTTGGGCTCGTTTGATTCGTATTGACGAGTACTTTAATCCTATATGGTAACCAGGGTCTGATGTTGGAGGTCGAAGATAACCATAGGAACCCCTTGATAAAACGACACAACCCTATCGGGTTTGGGCTTTTTAACTTTTTAATTGACGACTACTTCAATCCTATATGGTAACCAGGGTCTGATATTGGAGCTCGTAGATAGCCATAGGAACTCAGCATAGAAACGACGCAACCCCATCGAGTTTGGGCTTTTTAACTTTTTAGTTTGCTTTATTAATAAGTAATAACTAAAGTTTGTTTTCAATTTTATCTTATATCTTGTATTGTAACCTTTGATATTAAATTCCATAATGGTCTTATAATTTATCAAAAAAACAATGAAAATCCTTCACAATATGACAAGATGTATCCTTAAAACTAACCACCGTTTCCCAGAAATCTGACCATTACGGTTGGCAGCTCCCGTTTTGGCATGAGCTATTGCCGCCATCTCCGTGACGTCACGGCTGTGACGTCATTTCCTTCACATTTCCCGACGCCGAGCGCGCCTCACAAATAGCGCTGAGATATTCCAAGTACCTAGTTACGGCTTAAGCGATTTATTATACAAATTAAATTATAGTAGACAGGGTATTATGTGAACGAAGAAAACAGGTTTGTCTTCTGTAACATTGACGAGACTAATGGGTTAATTATTTCTTGTGAGATAACTAAAGAAAATATGACCAATAAATAAATATTTAACATTACATACAGTGTGTCCCAGCACCAGTGTCGGAGCCTTTAATGGTGTGAAATATGGCATTTTTATCGACTAATTGCCCCTCAAATTTGTTTTTTTTTAAATCCAATAATTAAAAAATACACAACAAAGAATCTATTTGGTTTTCTTTAATTATTTTTTTCTATTTTTTATTACATGACAATTAAAACATGATGGTTGTGTAACTGTTGTCTACATGTTTAGCTATCAAATGACACCTCTTTAATGTTGATAGGACATTTACATGAGTAGTGGTGGTCGAATTAGTATGAGAGCCTAGGTCTTGGTTACCAAGAAAACGAAATGGCGGCCGTAAGTGAAAAACAAAATTTGAGGAGCAATTTTTCGATAAAAAAATGCCATATTTCACACCATTAAAGGCTCCGACACTGGTGCTGGGACACATTGTATATTGTTCTGAAACTAAGTTAAACAATGACGGTATCACAACACCCAGACCCGGGCCAATATTGACCTGGGGATCGAACCCGGAACCTCGGAGTGGCGTTACCAAGAAAACCAGTATGTGAGCCACTCGACCACGGATTACGTTGAAATATGTACTTCAGGTTTTTTCATGAAATACATCAAAAAGGTTACGAATCCCGGAACGCTATGAAATAATACTTTACTCCCCATTGGATAGGTTCGTAGTCGTAGTTTGTTAATCGCTTAATGAGAACTTTAACGATTCTGACATTCCCATAGAATATAAAACACTTAGAGCAAGTGATAAATAGAATGACTTTATGAAAGTTATAAACGTAGATATCAAGGACTCAAATCCCAGCTAAGGGGATTTTCAACGCACTATTACTATATTAAGAGTTTACGTGTTTTAAATGTAAAAAAAGAGCAAATACTTACTTTTAAATAATTGTCTATGTATTTTTCCAATAGTAAAATTTGAAGTGTGAAAATTCATTTCAATTGTGAAAATATCTAACGATTTACCATTATTGACTGACTCTTCAATCGAAAACAATCTATGAAACAACCGATTTTTTGAGACAAAATTTTAAGATTTCTATGATAAATTTGGTATCCACACCATATTTTAAAGATATTAAATTTTTATTTTATTTTAATTATATTAAATTTTGACGTTAAGGCTCTTGTAAAGAATCACAGGATGACTAATATCAAATTTTGTTATTAAAAATTGATTAATATTGTTTCTTTTTGGTTTCCAAAAGTGATGCTGTTAACATATTTTAAATTAAAAAAACTAGATTTTTCTTTATTTCTTATCATTTTATGTGCCTAAGCAGCGTGCAATATAACACTAAATTCCATAACGAAAACTCATATAGTTACTAAGAAAACTTAATAGATATTAGTAAAGAAAACCTCTTCATAAAATATCCATACAAAACAAATTTTATAGGTAAACTAAATGACCCGGCCACGCGTTGCTGTGTTATATTTAAATTAAAATGAAACCTGTCCTATTTCCTAAGTCGGAAGAAATCCAACAAAATGAAATAAAATCCATCAAAATCGGATGAGTAGTTTCGGAGTTCATCGCGCTCAAACACTGACAGGGAATTTATATATATATAAAGCTGATCCGGGAACGTGTTGCTGTGACATAAATTAAAATGAAACCTACCCTATATCCTAAGTCAGAGTAAACCCAGCAGAATAAAAAAAGAATCATCAAAATCGGTTAAGTAGTTTCGGAGTTCATTGCGGTCAAACATTGTGACAGGTTATGGTATATATATATATATATATATATATATATATTATTTATATTATTTATATTATATAATTATTCTTTACACAGAATGTTAAGATAAGTTTATTACACATTTTACTGTAGGCTAGAATTTCTAAAGGAGAAACTATAAACTAAAGGGGTACTACATCATTGACCCAAGAAAGTGTACACCTTCTAATTGTATTGACCGCTCGCACGAACCTTGACCCGACCAATGACGCATTGCGAACTTCCAATCAACCACCAGTTGTAAGTTGTACAAATAAATCAAGAAATTAACCACTTTTTATTTAATTATTTTATAAAGGAAATGTTTATTATGTAGGTACTAAGAGAAGGCAATATTGTTGGACAAAATCGGGTAGTTTTCCCCCGAAATAACTTTGACACAAGCTACACGTCTATTATTTAGCAGTGACGATGAGGATTAAAAAGAAATAGTAAATAAACTATTATAAACGATTCAACTAGGAAGTATAAAAATATATTGACAAATATTATTGACATCTGTATTATATTATAGCTTATAATCTTTGATGTAACGGCAATTGGTCGACATATAGTGTTCGTTAAGAAATATACTTTCTATACCTTGTCTCAAACCAATTTGATAAAAATGTAAACAAACCAGTTTCATTTAAAATGCTCACACTTTCGGCCACTACATGGATATAAAAACACATTCATAAGTAATAAGAAGGTTTCAACATGTATTATCTCACTAGTTTCTTTCAAAGCTCATAGTTTGTTAAACATATTAAAAATTTATTTGAAAATCTTAAGACGAAAAGTGACGTTATTAATATAATGAAAAAAATTGTCTAATCTGTGTTCGCATAGTGTTTGACCGTAAAAGAGTATCTCTCAAATCTATGAATACTAGTGTTGCCCAAATTCAGTCTTGGTCTTGCAGTCTTGGTCTTGTTCTTGCGTTTTTGCAAGACCAAGACCAAGAACAAGACCGCGTATTTTTAGCAAGACCAAGACCAAGACTGACCGTGCAAGACTTGAGCAAGAACAAGACTAAGCCTGCAAGACTCTTGCGTCTTGCAGCTAGGACTTAGCGCTATTTCACGGAGTAGTTAGGTGTAACAGTTCGGTGTATAGGTACGCTTAGGAATTCTATGAGACGCAAAAAACTGTATCAAAGAATATGAAAAACTGGATCTATGCGCATTACGACTAATACCATAAACATACCTACATAGCGAATAAAAAAATATCCATTAAAATCAAACTGAGTGCATGCATAGTTATGTTTTAACCATCGGCACTTTGATAATGCGGCATCAAAGGTTTTGTACTTACTTCTCAAAGAAATTTGCTGCTTTTCGGAAGCACATGGTTATAATACACGCGCCGGCGGCTTCTTTTGAAATCATATACAACAATCGTTGCCGCCGCGCCGAAATCACAACATTTGACACTATTTGATTGCCGCCACAGGGCGTAGGCGTAGGTATACTCATGCAAAATAATTTCGAATTTTAAGAGTACCTACAGGTGTTCCAAAGAATAAATAAGTTTCAGAGTGCTTATAATGAAAATGAATACATTATACTGATCACGCAAGTAGTATTATGATTAGAATAAAATGGTAAGGATAGGTAGTAGATGTCATAATAATTTATTCTAGTAAGTATATATTATAATATTGATTATATGGTTTTAAACTAATTACTTAGGTACTATTATTGTACATTTAGTCATTATATTCCTTAAGTTTTTACAAGAAAAAATAGCAAAAAAGTGTTCAAATATCACCCGTTTGATAAATATTGTAGCCACTTTTAAATATACTTGAAACGTGTAAAAAAATTCTACATAATTAATAAAATAATATAAAAAGCGTAGGTACTTACCTACTAATAAAATAAAAAGCCTGAGATTTATTATTAGTAAATAATCACGGCAGCCGAGAGTGTGTCTCCACTTTTGAATACATAAATCATAACCAGATCACTAGAGCCACTTCAAAAAAGAAATTTGTAATTCCTAGGGTTCAAAATTATTTTGGTGACAGAACTTTACAGAAGCGTATACCATATCTTCTTAATTCGTTGCCCGAAACTATTAGATGTGAAACGGATAAAAATAAATTTAAAAAAATATTAAAAGATTATCTGATGACTACTATTTAACACAACAATTGTATGTTTTTATTTATTTTTTTGCATTCACAATGCAATATTTCTATAAGATATAAAATACGTGTGTAAAAAACAACCACGCCTCCGAGCCCATCTGAGGGCTCGGAGGCGTGGTTGTTTTTTACACACGTATTTTATATCTTACAACAATTGTATCTTATTATTATCACCGCTAAATTTTCCTTCAGTTTGTTGTAATTCAGTCTAAATCCAATTATTGTGCACTTAACTTTACCTGATACAGTTATAGTTGTATTATATACCTACATAATTATAATTATAAGCTAAGAGACTAAAGATCCCTCAGTCAAACCGACAAGTCGGTTTTGTGGGACTAAATTGTATCTTTGTATTTTTTTTTCTTGTATATGAAATAAATAAATAAAAAAAAATAAATAAAAAAAAAAAAAAAGTATTTACAAGCAGTGCCCGCGACTTCGCCCACGAAGAATAGTAACTTTGGAGGTATAGTGACGTTCAGGATTTATTTATTTATTTTAAAACTTCTGTCATCAAACATACAAACAAACTCTTCAGCTTTATAATATTAGTATAGATTAGTATAGATGTACGCCAAAACATTCACTTATATGTAAAGAATAGTGATTGGCACTAATTCTTTACATATATTTTATTCACGCGACGCGTCTGTACAAGTAGGTAATAATCTGTGTTTGTACGCCGCACGCGGCATCGTTTGATTTGCGGCGGCATCCTTTTAATAGAGCCGGCACGTGGCGAGGCGGCGCGGTAGAAAGCAAGGAAACGTACTATAAACAAAGGAATTATTTTAATTCCAGTCATTTCCAATTGAGCTGTGCTTCGAGTCTAACTTAATAATTGTTTTTACTAATTCTTGTTGTTTTCTAAAAACGTATCACGTGTACAATTTAATATGAGTGACGAAGATTCAAATTATTCTAGTCCGAGTAACGAGAGTTTGAGTCACAGATCTAAAAGACCCAAAAGCAAATTTGAGGAGTTTTTCGAAATAATTCATGCATCCCAAACTGCCTTGTGTAAATTGTGCCAACATAAAAAGACTGAAATAAAAATGAAAAACAGAAACACTTCAGGCTTAAGGAAACATCTAATATCTTTCCACAAAAAGGAATCACAAATATTTCTTCCTGTTAAACCAAAATTAAGTGGAGATATCACAAGCTTTTTAGTAACCGCTGGAAGAAGTGGACAGGTAAGAATATATTTTTTTTATATGAAAACTCCAGGAACTCAAAAAAGTCTTTTTTGAACAAATGACTTTAAACTGACTTCGGAATATTTTATAGATATTGATAAAATAGTAATACATAGGTACATATTTCGCGTCATTTTTAACAATGGTCGAAATTGTCGCTACGGGAATTTTAACTCCGCGTAGCTGTTCATGCGATACTTTCAAAAACGCCATTAACTTACGTAAGTATTTTTGAGTTAGTGGTGTTTTCATCTAGGGGTGCGACATATTAAGTATGTAATTATCGTCTTAAATATTTTTATAAACACCTATATTTTCATTTGTTTTCATAATCGGCCAGTAACAACTAAGTACTTTATTTTGGTAAATTACAGTACAGTGCAACCTTAATATAACAAATGTCAATTTAACGATTTTCTCGATTTAACAACAACAAACCTCCTCCTCCTAAACGCTCAAACCTAGTATGTTTTAAATAATAACACAAGATTTATTGTTTTATTTCAGTCGGAAAACAGCAGTGACAACATCACGACAGCTACAGTTGATTGGGTAGTGAAAAAATATCTTCCCTTCTCATTTTTCGATGACGAAGCTACACAAGTATATTTTCGACGTATTTGCCCTAATATGGAGTTTCCTAAAAGGTCTACACTTAGAAGGAAAGTCAAAGAGCGATTTGAAGAGCTCCAATTTAATCTCAAGGAACGACTTCAACAATTATCATCTAAAATGTCATTTACCATTGATGGGTGGACGTCAATTGCTGGTAGGAGTTACTACGGGGTTACTATGCATTATATAGACAACGAATGGAAGTATCGATCTGTAGTTCTTGATTTTATACCATCACGCGGTCGACATACTGGGGAAGATATTGCAACGATTTTCCATGAATGTTTATTGGAATATGGCATAATTGATAAAATACAAGGTATCACGGTCGACAACGCAACTGCAAATACCAAATTTATGTATGAACTGGGCAAACAGTTGCCACACTTTGATTCAGACAATCAACATTTCCGGTGCTTTGCTCACATTTTAAACCTTGGTGTACAAGATTTATTAGAGACCTTAGCATTACACTGTGAGTCTGACACTAACGCGCAAGATCAGCAGTATGAAGACTATGCAGACGAAACTGAGGAAGATGAAGAATATGCACCAAATATTGCTGACTCGCGTACATCTGTAACAAAGTTACGCAGTATTTCCAGTAAAATAAAAAGAAGTGAGATAGTGAAGAAGAAGTTTCAGTCTGCTTGTGAAGCAGCTGGCGTGCCATCAAATCTAAATGCCATTCTTGACTGTCCAACAAGATGGAATTCCACACATGATATGATTGGATTTGGTTTAAAAGTGAGAGCGGGCATTAACATATTGTGCAGTTCTGTCACCGAATTGAATGATTTTCAAATCACAGCTAGTGAATGGCAGGTACTCGAAAAATTACATAAATTTCTAATAAACTTTAAACTTTTAAGTACAAAACTTGGTGGAGACAAATATGTTACATTACCGCTAGTCATTGTATCATTCAATCTCTTGCTAGATAAAATTGAATCCATGGTAAAACAGTTAGATGAGAAACCTAATCGATCTGAAGTGGATGAAAGGCTCATTCTAGCTTTCCAAGCAGCTCGAGACAAAATGCTTAAACATTATAAGAAGAGCAACTGGATTTATTGTACTTCTTTAATTTTAGACCCAAGGCATAAGGCTCAGACTTTTGACCTGACAATGTGGGGGAAGCAACTTAAAACAGAAAGTCTGCGCAAGTTCAATGAACTTTATGAAGAATATAAAAGTCTACACTCACTGAACAAATCTCTGGAATTGCCAAGAAAAGAAAATAAAGTATGTGATGAAGATGAAGACATTATAGACTTTGATAAACTCTATGAATGTCCCTCGACGTCATCTGGATCTTGTCTTCAAGGCTTAGTGATAGACGAGTTGGAGGAGTACCTGAGAAAACCAAGAACTGCCAGCTCGGAAGACATTTTAGATTGGTGGAGGACGCATGAGACAGAGTATCCGACTTTATCGAAGATGGCCCGTGATTTTCTCTCAATACCTGCAACTTCAGTACCTGCTGAGAGATTATTTTCTAAAGCATCATTAGTAATTAGAAAACATAGAAATAGGTTAAGTGATGAGTCAGCCAGATGGTTACTTTGTATTAATTCTTGGTCAAAAGAATTGATATAAAGTAACATAACCTAATGATAAAGCTGTTGTGTACTGTTATGTTTGATTTGTGTTGTATTTTATTTTTGATTGAAATAAATGATAAATCATAAAACTCTTTTATTAAATTTCATGCAAGTTGAGGGTTCAATCTCTTTCTAGACAGACATTGTTATTTAAAATACAGTCAAGTTATTGTAATTAATTTGTTTTTTTACATGTTTTAGCAAATGTAAGCTTATAAATCATAAATGTTTATTAAGAAACAGTTACTTCCATGGAAAACGACATATAGGTCAGTTGATTTTTCGACTTTCTTATCAAATCTTCAGTTATTTATTAATCTGATTGATCTTTACTATGGCTATGTTAATTCAAGCTCACAATGTTCCAATTCTAATACGTTTTTCTAAGATTTAAAGTAAACTTTAATAAATAGCAATAGACTAATAGGTAATTGCAAGACTTGCAAGACTCTTGCTGTAAGACCAAGACCAAGACCAAGACTGCAAGCGCAAGACCAAGACCAAGACCAAGACCAGGTGTATTGGCGCAAGACCAAGACCAAGACTGGCTAAGTCTCGTCTTGTTCTTGCATTTGGGCAACACTAATGAATACTTCAATTAAATCGATTATGAATCGAAGACGCATAGGTAATGTAATAAATAGGTAATTAGTCATGGATGTATGGTAAAGATAAATAAATACGTGATAATAAAACCCATGAGTGATGATAACTGATAATAATGCGATCCGAACAACGAATTCGTCAGTGTTGCCGAACTAGCTGTCGGGACGTAATACTCAGCTTCTTGTCATATTATTGGAGATAAAAGATCATTTGTTGGCTTGACTGCTAAAAATATCACAAAAATCTCAAATATTTCAAAATATATAGTCTCGGGTAAGTTAGGGCTGGCTAACTATGTAACCTTAAGTAAAATTATTCTAGTGAAAGTTAAAGCAATAGTTATATAGTTTTAACAATTTTTTAAATCCCAGGTAGGCCTAATTATTTACCGTTTTTTTTTAAATTGATAATTACCGGTATTTTATTTAAAATTATAATAACGTTTGTCATAAAATCATAAGTAGTGAGACCGTTTTTTGTACATTCGGTACGGATGATTAATCAAGTACCTGCGGATTTCGTTGACATCATTGAAGTCTAAACTAAAGAATCGCTTTCATAAAACATTGGAATGCACCAAGTATACCTTTGGAAATATATATTTTAGTGGGACTGTGACAAATTATTGTAAGTAATGCAATGCTTCCTCACAATTACAATAATTATATGTTAAATTGAAACAACAGCCCATCGAATCAAACCACTGTAAATTTAACCTCACCTTCCTTTGAAATTTATTAGATTAATTTAACTCCATAAAATTACAAACAATCAGAACAGTTTAGTCTTAAAATTAGTTATCGATATCGACAAGCTGCCATTCGATATCAATGCATGCAAATAAATAGTAATTTTTATGTGTTTTGCTGTTTATTATGTATTGTAGTTAAATATTTATTGTAATTAAATACTTATTGTTATAATGTATAGTTTAGATATGTTGCTTTGAGAAGTTCCCGTTGTCTCCGCAGTTTTTTTATTATATCAGACTTATATGGATAAGTTGTCATCCATTTTTCTACAAACTTGTAAATATTCAGTGTTATGGTCTTTTCATTTGCTGTCAAGCGCCTATGTCTCGGTCGTTTTTTCATAGGCGAATACAAAAACGAAGAAGAGGATGACAGACCAGGGTTATCCGTGTTCAATGCTTAAAGTAAAGATAAATCATTTAAACATCTGTTTTCATTTGAATATGTTTTTAAATTTGCGGAATTGGCTTTTTAGTTTTGCTATTATTTTCTTTCTTTCACACATATTCTACATTTTGTAAGGGAAAAAATACCTCCAGTGGACCTTTAAGTGGCGGCCTTCGAATTACTTTCAATTGATATGAAGTTTACGTACATATAAGATACAAGGTATGTAAATATTACAGTTACATACCTTGTACAACAAATATAAATCGGAGTTGATCTCAAAGTCCAGTTATCGTAGCAAAATGTCGTTGCTCCAGAAAAAACACGATCCAAGTCACAATGTAAATCAGTTAAATTTGTCTATCGAAATGAAACAGTTACGGATAATAAACGCGTTATTTATTTACACAACAAAGTTGAATTCAGAGACCGTGCTTTAATTTTAGGTTTTTTGGTTTATTTAGTTTCCCGAAGTTTCAACAGCTTTGCGGGTGCCGTGGTAGCGGGGTGACTACTTGTTTCTTTGTGTGAAAATAAATAACGCATTTATTTATCCATAAGTGTTTCATTTCAATGAGATATACGCGTCAAAACCTAAGAAGTCAATATTAAATTTGTCTAACTTTAATACTAAATAAATTTATTTATTTAAAAATCTAGCTAGATATCTTTTTTCTTCAAAGATTGATTTCTTATCTGAAATTTAGAAAAATGTAAGTCGCTTTTACTCAATTCAATCTAAGCATTTCATATCTCGATAATCACGATGAACAGCACCATCTCTCGAGGCTTGAGAACAAATGCCCATTATCCGACACTCGGAATAAAAACAAACTATGCTAACGCGAAGCTCCAACATAAGTGTTCAATTGATCTAATCGAAGCAATCAATTAATTGTTTGAATCATAAATGGTTTTACTTTTACCACATCACTCAGTAGTCTATGGTTGCAAAAATGGCGTCTTTGTTTACATTTTTATTAAATTGGTTTGAGACAGGGTATAGTTAACGGCACAAAAGATTAAGTGGAATTACCGACATTAATCGCCGTGATGGGAGAAGAAGCATATGAACTTATAGCCAATTTATCAAGTCCCAAGAAGCAGAATGATATAATACATATAATACACTAGCCTATTTAGTTTCCACAACTAAATTAAACATATTATGTTAATAAATAAATAATATATGTGCAAAGTTATATAAAAAAGTTAACGCAAGAACACTAATAAGTACTTTTATGGTTTTTATTTTTCCTTCTTATATGATAAATTATTTAAATAAAAAAAATACAGAAAAAATAGACTCGTCTTTCAAGTTATTCCCGACCGAGAAAAACCTTTTCTCTCGATTTTATCTAGTATCTTTCTATTTTAATAATTTTATTATTACTAGCTAACCCGGCCACGCGTTGCTGGTATGGTAACAAACACACACACACACACACACACACAAAGTATTGTCATAATATAATGTAGATATATTTCAACTGAATATATCTTATGTTTCCAGTTGAACTTATTAATTTGGTTTACATAGTTCATTTAAAAGGTTTCTGTCACCACACAAAAGGGGCAAAATCGAGACGATTTGAAATAATTTGGGGAAGTAAATGCAAAATTATTTCAATAGAGCAGGAAATAAATCCAAAGACATTTATCAGGATGAATCTCCGTGGAATTCCGACAGCCTACCTACCCCAAACACTGCATCATAAATGTATATATCTGGTGACCGTTTGGTGCAACGGTAGCGATCCTGCCTTTCGTAGCGACGTTTCTGGGTTCGAGTTCTGACAGGGGTAGATGTTTGTGTGATGAATACGAGCAATTGTACCTGAGTCTTGGGTATTTCTATGTATTTCTATAAACATAACATATTTTTGTATCATATCTATGTATCATATATGTATGTATATCCGTTACCCTAGTATCCTTATAATGCTTATTTAGGCTAGGCTAATTGGTTTGTTTTCGTGAAATAGTAATAGCGCTAAATACACATAAACTCATATTCAATAGTAAATATTAAGATCTTGAGAAGAAATTTTTCGTAAAAACATTTTCTTATTACTTTATGTATGGAGCTATTTACTTAATTTAATTGACCTTTGAAAGTTACATTAAAGGGTCTACCTAGCTTTTATTAATTTTTGAATATTTTTCATTGAAACGGACAATAGGTATAATAATCAAAAAAGTGAAGTACCTACATATATTTTTTAAGACTGGTGATCCAAAATGGAGCTATCAGTTCTATTAATAATAATATTTCCAAAATTCACACCAATAACATAGCCTAAAGTACGTTTGTGTTATGGATACTAGGGTAACGGATAGACATACATATATAATACATAAATATGTAATGTTCATAGAAAATATATATACACCTTTCACGACTCGAACCCAAGACCTTCGATGTGAAAACCAGGATCGCTACCGTTTCACCAAACTGTCGTCAAAATTGCACTTTAATTATCATTTTCCTTATAAATTCTTTATTTACATTACTGCTTTCATTTTACTCTATTTAAGAACAAGCCGTTTATCTTGTAGAGGGAGGAAACTTGACTCTTACATAAATTTACGATTTTAAGCTATCTTAACGTACGGTTTCTTGACTTGAAACATTGTCTTCATAAACACACAATATATTTAAACGACCTATTCAATGATGGGTTTAGTTGAATAGGTAAACTCTGAGATTGACCAGAAAAAAATCTTTACTTTACCGTGTAGGAAAAGTACCAAAAAATATATTTTTTTTTAATTTTTTTATACTGTTTTATCGGCGTCATCAAAATGTATCTCTAAGCTAAAGTTCAGCTTTCTAGTGCCGATAATCTCTAAGCTAAACCAGAGATAGACAAGCGGACAGACATAACGAAACTATAAGAGTTTATTGTTTCCTTTGGAATACTAAAAATCAATATACAAAACTAAAGAATTTTCCAGAACGCCCTACCAAAAACGTAAGTGGGCTATTTCGTATCATTACCAATAAAATCCGATAAAAGTTCTATTGACACGACAAATACAAGTTATATTTGACTAGCGGTCGAGTTAAGGTTAAACTAAAACCAAGCACAACAAACCAGGTGACAAAGTTTATCACAATTGAAACTCCTGTAGGAGTAGTTTCAACGACAGCAATCATATGTGTGGGGATTAAAGTATTAAAAGCTCAAAATTAGAATAACGCCATGTTGAATAAAGGATTTAGTTAACATTTGATTAATTAAAGGTATACTTTCAAAGAAAAAAGGAAAGATGTCTCAAAATAGCTACAGTCTTATACTCTTTTCTTCCTTTTTTTTAGTAAACTAGCTGACCGGGCCACGCGTTGCTGTGGCTCTAAATGTGATTATAAATTAAAAGAATCCTATCCTATGCCCTAAATGGAAACAAATCCAGCAAAATGAAAAAAAAAAACATCAAAATCTCTTGAGTAGTTCCGGAGTTCATAGCGGTCAAAAACTGTGCTAGGGACCGCTATCTCACCTGAAAAAGAAAAAATTTTTAATGATTTCTTAACTAGTTTTTGTCATTTTCAAATCTTTCTCAGGGCTGTCTTTAACCTATTGGAGGCCCAGGGCATATAAGAATAATGGGGCTAGAATAGACAATGAAAGTAGATAAACAAGGTTTCAGATTTTTTTATTGACAGTCAATATATGAATCTTTAATTTAAATGGGGCGACTCTCACAGATTTAAAATTACCTAAGCATGCTGAAATTCGATAGCCTTATTTTGGGCGAGAGTAGAGTAGTTTCACGCATGCAAAAGCTAATAAGCAAGTCGATAATATAGTCCCTTGTTGAGGTTCGATTTACGCTAATTAAAGAAGTTTTTCAGTAATAAATGTCGGTATTGTTTTGGTGCTCTTTGTGCATTTTATTAAAACACATCCTTCTTATGACACTTACTTCATAAAACTTTTTAAAAGAATAATACGGATATGTTTATGGGCTAATTGAGTAGGTAGACCAAAGTAATGGACGGTATTAACGCACTTATTATGCGCCTTCAGAAAAGAGTCAACACGTCATGATTTAATTTAAGCAATTACTTTTTTCCGAAAATAGTTTAACCATTCCATAAGTGGATACAAAATGTAATCACAAAATAAACACTCGATAGTTTTAATTAAAGAGTACAAACATTGTACTAGTAATTAATCCCTTTCAGAATTCAAATCATGTTTCCCTTAAGGGTAGTGATTAGCATACTTTACGACGACTTCTGCGGGAATTTACGATATCTCAACACTCCACTGACCCTTTTGGAACAGTAACTTTTATTTTTACTCTTTTCTAATGAAAGGCCTTCGCTGAAACCGACGTAACTTGATAATTAAATAAATTTTAAACAACATTGTCCAAAATTGTTCTGAAACCAAGTTAAGTAGCTAAGGCACTTGTGTTATGGAATACAGACACTGACGGTTACCAACCAATATAAAAAATATCCTTTTCTACATTACCACGGCCGGGATCGAACCCTAGCTCGGAGTGGCGTCCGAATAATTAATAGATAGATAAATTCTTTCAGTTCACAAAAAACAGTTAGAAAACTAATGTGGGCAAAAGCAGTCTTATCGCTAGAGGCTATCTCTTCCAGATAACCTTAGTTGTATAGGAAAACTTTTGATACGATATGTAATATTAGTGATATGAAATACTGCCATTTCAAATAACAAACACAAAATTCAGGACTCGTCACTAGAATGGAGAATGTCTTAAATAATCCTTACTAATATTATAAATGGGAAAGTGAGTTTGTTTGTTTGTTTGTTTGTTTGTTTGTTCCGTTTTCACGCCGTAACTACTGAACCGATTGCTTTGAAATTTTGCAGACGTAAAGATAATAGTCCGGATTAAATAATAGGGTACTTTTTATCCTGGAAAAAATTGATATTCCCGAAGAAAAACAAAAATATTGTTTGCTTGATGGATGGATTGTAGATGGCGCTGTGTGTCGTTTAAAACAAGGTAAAATATTGCAAACGAATGTAAACATGTAAATTTAGAAGCTAAATGATACGATAATGAATCCCCGAAAATGAGGAATTCCCGAGGGATGACGTACAATTTGTTTTATCGTCTAAACTGTTTTTTTTACATCTACTTATATGTTGCAAACGAATATGAACATGTAAATTTTGAAGCTAAATGATACGAAAATGAATCCTCGAAAATGAGGAATTCTCGAAGGATGACGTACAATTTGTTTTATCGTCTAAATTGTTTTTTTTACATCTACTTATACTGAAATCACTAAAGTCAACGAATTACTAATTGGTATAAGTATTAGTTACGTTATTTAGTTCTTGAGGTATGCGATAGATGGCGCTGGGTGTTTTTTAAAACATGGTAACGATGTGTTTTTTAAAATACATAAGAAGTGGAATGATAGCTTTGAAAAACATTGTTTTTCTCATGGTCAGCTCTATGTAGCGTGTTCCCGGGTTTTCAGTGCCCAAAATCTGCATGTTTTTGCTCCACAAGGGAAAACATATAATATAGTGTACCATTCAGTTTTGGTTTAACAACTAATTGTGTCCAGCGTTACATCGCGCTTTTTAGGTTTTTCCATGGGAATGAGAAGTTTTGTTATAGTTGTGCTTTATACCGCAATATAACCGAATTCCACGCGGGCGAAGCCGCGGGCGGAAAGCTAGTAATTAATAAAACTATTTTACTGGATAAACGACGAGTTTATTCTTTTTTATATATATATACTAGCTGACCCGGCCACGCGTTGCTGTGTTATCAATTAAAATAATATCTATCCTATCTTTCAAGTTGTATCAAACCGCACATGGTGTACAAATTTGATTAAAATCGGTTAAGTAGTTTAGGAGTCCATCGCGGACAAACAATGCGACACGTTATTTATATATATAAAGATATTTAATCCTGATGTTTCGACTCCTTTACAGAAGCCGTGATCACAGGATAACTGTCAGGTCAATAAATGCGCCGGTAAATCTGTTTTATTTAAATGTGCGATTGGCGTGGAAATGTTAGAACTAAATCCATCCTTACTAATATTATAAATCGGAAAGTGAGTTTGTTTGTTTGTTTGTTTGTTCCGCTTTCACGCCGTAACTACTGAACCGATTGCTTTGAAATTTTGCAGACGTAAAGATAGAATTCCGGATTAAATAATAGGGTACTTTTTATCCTGGGAAAATTGATATTCCCGATAATTTGTTTTATCGTCTAAACTTTTTTTACATCTACTTATATGTTGCAAACGAATATGAACATGTAAATTTTGAAGCTAAATGATACGAAAGTGAATCCTCGAAAATGAGGAATTCTCGAGGGATGACGTACAATTTGTTTTATCGTCTTAATTGTTTTTTTTTACATCTACTTATCCTGAAATCACTAAAGTCAACGAATTACTAATTGGTATAAGTATTAGTTACGTTATTTAGTTCTTGAGGTATGCGATAGATGGCGCTGGGTGTTTTTTAAAACATGGTAACGATGTGTTTTTTAAAATATATAAGAAGTGGAATGATAGCTTGGAAAAACATTGTTTTTCGCATGGTCAGCTCTATGTAGCGTGTTCCACAATCTGCAAGTTTTTGCTCCACAAGGGAAAACATATAATATAGTGTACCATTCAGTTTTGGTTTAACAACTAATTGTATCCAGCGTTACATCGCGCTTCTTAGATTTTTCCGTGGGAATGAGAAGTTTTCTTATAGTTGTGCTTTATTCCGCAATATAACCGAATTCCACGCGGGCGAAGCCGCGGGCGGAAAGCTAGTATGTCATATATCATATTACACTCTCGTATTATATGAAAAAAATGTCCTAAAATGTGTATATCGAAACGGTATGACCTATACCACCCTTGTCGGTTGCTATTCCTACCAGTCGCATCAAGCTCTTCTTTCATAATGCGCACAGCAAAGAAGTGGAACTCCCTTCTTGCGTCTTTATTTCCAAGTACTTATAACGCGTCCGTTTTCAAAGCCAGGGTGAATAAGCACCTTCTGGGTTAGCTCGTCCCTTAGTGGATCCTGTCTTGGCCCCCGGGCTTGAATAAAATCATGAGCGAACCCATTAAAAAAAACTAATAAAACGGAAAAAACTTTTGTTAATAATGGCATTCGATACTAGTCCGGACTTGTGTGCGAATGTTATGTTTGTATTCATTATCGTTGTAATTAAAATAGCGAAGTATTAAAAAATTAAAAGCTGTTTTGCGTATCAGCAATGCTAAATACACCTAGCAGCATACCAACCCTGAGCCCTGGACAGACGTCGTATCCCGGAGAACGCTACAATACACTTTTATCCCGATGTTGTTTTATAGCAAGCGATGAAGCGATCTAGGATGTGACGCGCTTGCCTAGAAGATATCTATTCATTCGTGATTTAAAGACCCCTAAATTGAAAGTGTCCGGAGTCACAGACTCAGCCACAGAGTCCCACTCCTTAGCGGATCACAAAATTGGACTTAGCGCGACTCATTGATATATCAACAATACAATACAAAACACTTTATTGATAACACCACATTGAAATAATAAGATAACAAGAGAAAACTTAAAATAGTGTTACAATGGGCGGTCTTATCGCTCAGAGCGATCTCTTCCAGACAACCTTTGGATGGATAGGACTGGAAGGAAGCGTAAGAGGCGGCGGTGTAAACGATAAATATATATTCACATATACATACATACGTATACATACATACATATACACACATACACATAAATACATAGCATACAAACACATATACCTAAATTAAAAATACATACATACGTATATAATACACATACATAACGTCTAGTTAGTAGGATACATCATTCATACGTTGCTCGCCTAAATTGACAGAAAATATTCCCTTACGAGATTCTTAAAGACGCCAATGGATTGTGCACGCCTTATAGAAACCGGGAGGGAGTTCCAAAGACGAGCTGCTTGAACAGTAAAGGAAGAGTCATAGAACCTGGAACTATGTGCGGGAATATAAAGGCCAAGATTATCTGATGACCTCAAGGAAAACGTGTTTGATGTATGAAGAAACTTAAAACGTTCTTTAAGATAGTGAGGGGCTGAAGGATTAAATAGTATGTTGTAGAGCAGAGTAAGTATGTGAGTATTCCGGCGAAGACGAATGGGAAGCCATTTGAGCTGAGAACGAAACTGAGATATGTGATCATATTTGCGTAGGCCAAATATGAATCGAACACAAAAATTTTGAAGACGCTCAAGCTTATTAAGCTGTTCCTCCGTGATGTCAAGATAGCAGACGTCGGCATAGTCTAGAATAGGGAGCAACAGAGATTGCGTTAGTGCAATTTTGGTGGAAGTGGGTAAAAAATTACGCAGTCTTCTCAGCGCAGCTGCTGAAGCATATAATTTACGACTGACGGCCTCTAACTGAGGTCGCCAACTCAAATTATTATCAAAAATTAATCCCAAGTTTTTCACTGACGAGCTAAAAGGAATATCGGTGCCAGCAAAGTTTATATTTGGCAGCAATTGCCAGTCCACTCTAGCAATCATCCTGGAACTTCCCACGATAATTGCGGTACTTTTGTTGGGATTAACATCGAGGCCATAGGATTTGCTCCACTCTGCAATTCGACAGAGATCATTGTTTATAGCACGGACTGCATTATGCAATTCAGTGACAGGAGCCTGACAGTAAATTTGAAGGTCGTCTGCATACAGGTGATAGGAAGAAGATAAATTATTTGAGATAGAGTTGATAAAAATAGCAAAGAGAAGTGGAGAACGGACACCGCCCTGCGGAACACCAGCAGTCGTGGGACTCCAGGAAGAGATACTCTCCTCCAGACGAACCCGCTGCTTGCGTCCGCTAAGATAACTGTGGAACCATTCAGTTGCCGATGGAGATATGTTAAGAGAGCGCAGTAATGCCAAAAGAATATCAAAATTGACAGTATTAAAAGCATTACTAAAGTCCAATAGTGTTAAAACCGTGACATGACCAGCTTCCATTCCAGAACGAATGTCGTCTGTAATTTTAAGCAAAGTAGTCGTAGTGCTGTGTCCTGAACGGAAGCCGGATTGAAAAGGATTGAAAAGAGAATGACGGGCTAGGAAACAATTCAATTGATTGAGGACAAGACGTTCAAAAACTTTGGATAGAAAGGGAAGGATAGAAATGGGTCGAAAATCAGAGAATAACTGAGGAGTGGGTTTTTTAGGCAGTGGAATCACCTGAGCGTACTTCCAACCTTCTGGGAAGACAGCTTGTGATACAGAGCTATTAAAAATAAAGGTCAGAATAGGAAGGATGATATCAAGGATAGGAATCAACATGTTGCGACTAATGCCATCGTCACCGACCGCGTTGGAAGAGATTGATAGCATGCTCCTCTTAACATCACATTCCGAAAACTGAGTAAAAAGAAAAGGAGAATAGTCTGGAATTGGTAAAGAAGAAAGATAATTCAAAGTAAGATTCTTATCCGAATCAGTGAGGCTGGAAGAGGCACAGAAATGTGTATTAAGTGAATCGATGTTAAGGTTTTTAGGAATAGAGTGCAGATGTGATTTTCCAATTCCAATTGACCTAAGGAAACTCCAGACCTTTGTCGGGTCTTTGGCTGCGACAGAAACATGAATGTGGCGGCGTAAGGCATCCCTACACACCGTGTTGCAGCGATTACGAGCCTTGGTATACTTATTTTTATTAATATCGTTTGGACAACGTTTATATTTATTTTTTGCAACAGCTTTTTTGTGCATTAATGCCCTGATATCATTTGTAATCCAGGGAGCCGGGAGATGCTTCAACTTTATGGATCTATAAGGTGCATGCTTGTCATAAAGTTTAGTTATGAGAGTATTGAAAGCAGCAACCTGTTCATTGACAGTTTCAGCGTTTATCACCAACGACCAATCAATGCTCTGAGCATCAGTGATAAAGGCTTCCTGATTTATGCTACCAAAGCTGCGCTGAAGAATGACTTTTGGTTTAGCTTTAGGAGGACGAATTTTATAAGATAAAAATACAAGGTCATGATAAGAAAAGGAATCGGCCGGACATTGACCATATTTTATAACATGTTGAGGAGCCGAAACTATTAATAAATCTAGAAGTGAGGGGGTAGCATTTGGGAAATGATGGGTGGCATTGAGTGAAAGAATATGCAAATTACTAGATCCGACGATGGACTTAAAAGTCTGAGCTCGAGAATCATCCTTTAAAAGGCAGGTATTGAAATCCCCCATAATTATAGAGTGAGCGTATGATGGTATTAGGTCAATTAGAAGTTTTTCAAAAGAATTAAAGAAATTTACTCGTAGGGAGGGGCTATAATAAACTCCAAGCAACACCTTGTTATGTGATAGCAGGACTTCAAGAAACAGATGTTCACCGGCAATAAGTGAAGAAGGTTGGGCCGAGGAGCTAATCATCGTGTAGGAAATATTAGATCGCAAATAAATAGCAACTCCACCTCCCCCAGAGCTAGTGCGGTCATTCCTTATGAGATTGAAGCCTGGTATCGCATAGGAAGAAGAGGGTAAACAGGGCTTAAGCCAGGATTCGGAGATTAAAACAGCATGGAGATTTTTGACATCAAAAGATACCAGCATATCTGAGTAGTGGGCCGGCATACTCTGTGCGTTGATGTGAACGACATTAAAATTTTGAGGCATATTCGAAAATTGGTTATGAAGAGAATCAGAAAGGGACGGTAAACTGTCAAAACTAGAGTCATTTTCTGACGATAATGATTGAGAGTGTTCATCATCACTATAATGACTAGAACTAGACATAAAAATAAATAAAAAATAGATATATATATATATATATATATATATATATATATATATATATATATATATATATATATATATATACTTTATATAAACAAACAAAAAAAAATGGTTAGTTTTATCAACAAATTAAATATCCCATCTGCCGGCTGAATGTTGGAGCTAAAAAATAAAAAAAAAGAGAACTAATAGAAAAAAAAAATTAAAAATGATAAGAAACAAAAACCATAAATTAAAGTTCAGCCAATCTGTGAATTCACCTTATACTAGGCTGTATGGGCTATGTATCGTTTGCCTTGCGTTACGGAATACTAAACTAAGACAAAAAAAAAAAAAAGTACTGCGTTGTCAATCTGTCAACAATAATATTACAATACAAGTAGCTACGAAATTAACTAAATAATAATATAAAAATACCCGTTAAGACTAACATAAAAAAAAAGAAAATATAAAGTAAAGAATTGTATGAAAAGATCCACAGAAAGGCGTTAAATTTACAGGGCACTTCACAAACAGAAACCCAATCTATTTCTTGCCAGCTGTAGCCGCACGCCTGCCCTTTGCAGGCTTTGATGATAAAGGCTTCGAAGAATTAGGCTTCATAATTGGTGGATCCGAGATTTCACTGAGTTCGGCAATGGAACTTATACGCCGACGTTTCCCATCACCACCTATCACAAACACAAATCCCATACGTGTAAAACACTTATTTAAACCAAACCTCTCTCGTGCGGCTATAAAAGTGTCGTGTCTTGCTTTTGTCAAGAATTCTGACAAGGTCAGTCCTGTCCCTTTAAGAGTCGTTTTGGAGTACCAAATTTTGTTGCGGACATCAAGCTCTCGGAACTTTATTACAAGAGGACGTGGATGACTGTGACCAGACTGGCGGCCCATACGATGGCATCGACTAATATCCTTGTCAGAGAAATCGTCCAGCTTCAGTTTTCCAGTAATTGTCTTTACCACTTCTTCCGTAGGATCTTCTTCAGTAGCTTCTGGCACACCATGAAGAAGCAGTATCTTTCTCCGACTATGCATCTCTATGTTGTCCACCTGATGAGCAAGTAGATTTAACTGTTCCTGAAGACTGCGAATGGATGATAATACAAAGTTCCGGAATGAAGCAAAATCTGAAGTTATGCTGGAAATGTTGGATGATGGAACAGCAGCCTGCAGCTCACTTTCGTAGGTGTCCATCCGCTCAGTGAACAACCGTTGCAGCTGTGTCAGTGATTCTTGTATGGCCTCCATTGGGTTCAATGAAATTGTGAAAAAAAACAAAATAGTGCTATGGATGTGAAACTGTGAAGATAACACTTGCCGGCAGATATTGAGCAATAACTATTAATATTCCATTAAAATATGTTTATTATTAACTATTATTGACTTTTAATTAATTTATTTAATGAGGAGTTTTAATTCACTACTTTCTTTTACACCTACCCACCAGAGTTTATTTTTGATGTGTCAACGCGCCATAATTGTGCTGTTGATGTGTCAACAGCACAATTATGGCGCCGATTTGTAAGTTTGGTTGTCCGATGAAAAATTAGGGACGAAATATCGCAGCTTTAATACTATAGGGGCACAATTCGAAAACGATGATTGTTGGAAGAACACCTTTAAAGATTTTTGAGCCCCTGTATTGTCACAAAATCGGTCATAAGTAAATTAGTAAAATAAACTAGTACTAGGATAAATTTAATATGCGATACATATTTCATGCTTAGTGAACATGCTCTTATGATGTTTTATGATTTTGCTTTTAATAGTTTAATTTACTTATGACCGATTTTGTGACAATACAGGGGCTCAAAAATCTTAAAAGGTGTTTTTCCAACAATCATCTTTTTCGAATTGTGCCCCTATAGTATTAAAGCTGCGATATATACTACCAAAACAGAAATGCTAGAAACCTTATGTCTATACTCAAGGCATTTGAGCTTGTTTTAAAAAAGAGCGTCATTGCCGATTGCTGATCAAAACTAACATGCATCGGCTGCCTCTAACACTTTAGATACAAACTAGCGGCCCGTCCCGGCTTCAAACGGGTGCACAAAATTCTTTGAATTTTTTCTATTATTAAATATTTTCCGTTAGCGCCATCTAGCGTCCGGTAGACGAACTACTTGCGATGAACGCGTTGCTATGGTAACGCATATACAATGGGAAAAGAGCGGACAGACAAACAACAAATTTGTGATCTTAGATTATAGATTTCCGTATTGAACTATACTGATATTTCATATAATACTAAAACTGAATCACAGTTTTAGTATTCGTAATTGGTTGGGAAGTAATGTTATTAAAAATCTTGAAAAATAAATAGCTGAAAATAAGTCCTAGGTCAAGGTGAAACCTATTTTGATATATCGAAATTTTTATAGGCGTTGCGCAGCTAACACTAACGAGATAGCTGAATTACGAGCCCCCAGCCGACGACCATTGGCCTTGACCGAGAACAACACCAACAGTTCCTTATAAGAATAGAATAAGATAGAATGACTGAGAATGAATGAATGAGAAAACCACAGAGGACATTACCAAAACAGTTTCTATCATCTCATGATGATTAATAATGTTCGTAAATAGGGAAGTTATTATATTTCTGCATATTAATGACTTCTGGGGTATGGGCCTTCTTTTTTATGCTGATAGATAAAAACATCAAAGGTCATCAAAGGCCATAACTCACCACTAGGGACACCACTCATCCTTCTTAACAAGAGCATTAAGACACTTTCTATTTTATTTAAGTATATTTTGATTGATTGCATATTATAGGTGCCGAAAGGATAACACATACTCTGCCTAAAATTCTTCCAATAAAAAAACATAGCAAACATATAAAACAACAACTAAACAGTGAAAATATGAATTACTTAATTTTCACTATAGTTTTCAATTAATCTATAAAAGGACGCTCTATAAGCCAAGTACATTTCCTGGTAATTTTAAAATTTATTATATAAGTATTGAAAACGCGAAAATAAAAAACATAAACAAGAGTAAAGTTAAAAAAATGGCAATTTAATCATAGACAAATGTCTAGAAAATGTTTTCTTAACACATTACAAACATATAAAAACACAATACCGATATAATCTGAAGATCGGTGGCGATCGATGAAAAAAGCGATAAGAAAAATGAATAGGATTGATGGATGATGACAGTTTTCCTGACGGGAAAACAATCACCACCTATACTAGCATATACACTGGTATCAAGTACTAAAATATGATAGGTTACTATGTACTTATTACATTGATACACAATACGATATACCTACATATATAGGAATATTTATGTGTAGGAAATTGTTGAGCGAAGCTCTCTTTTAGGCAACTCACAAATTTCGCTTGTGTCCCTCCTGCTACTTAATGGTTCAACCGATTCCGAATATTCGACAATATATCCGAGTCATATATTGTCGAATATTCGTGCTTTCATCGTTAAAATAAAGAGCATCGGTCCGCTAGTGCAGCGATTGTAGGTTATGCTATGATTGACAAAACTATAACAATAAGTTCAGACTATTTCACGATGAGTAAAAATCAATGGCTTAACATAATTGTTATTATGCGTACAAATAAATGTAACTTGATCAATTCGATTGCGATTTCCATTTACCTCCTTCTCTATATCCATACAAAATATCTATCAAACAAATAAGATTACAATTTTCTTTTAAATTGCAACCATTCCATCTGTATTTTCTTATGACGTTGTCACGTTCGACTATCGTCACTGAACCGACTTTACAGACAACCGATTTTTTATTTAGACTTCGTAGTCAGAGGCTCTGGTGTAAGTTTACGCTTCGATACTCGATATCGATCGTCTGCGTAAAATATTACTATGGATTTTGTATAAGCGCCTCTAGCGGTAACCATCCGAAACTACGAATCTTCATAGAAATCTGTAACGCGCTCGATAACGAGTATCGAATGCGTAAATACTAGTGCCTCTGTACGCAATAAAAAGTGGACCTACCATGAGACCCTCAAATTTAAAATAAACTCATTTTAGGTACCGCGTCTCATTAATTTTTTAATTTATTTTGAAGAACCAACAGCGTAACAAACATTTAACATAATTAGTAGAGAGTCTATGGTAAAGCTAATTACAGGATTCCCCCAAAATCACCCATATTATTTTTAAGAGGTGTCATGTGTACGTAAAAAAAGCAAAAAAACCGTTGTGTGTACTTATGTACGCACGTAAGAAGTTATACTTCTTTATCTTTACTAAACAAAGATAATCCCATCAAAAACAATACTTGTCAAAAAAACCAAGTCTCGCAACTCAGTTGTTCTACGGTAAAAAGTTGTGAGATCCATATAATACCAAGTCGGTTATTAATTTATTCAGTCCCTACTTAAGCGAATTTCTGTCTTAATACGTCCAGTCCCTAAGACCACGATCGTGGTCCATAACAATTGAAAAGCAATTGTGTCTGGAATCTCCGTACTCGAAGCATTAAGTTGTTACGTAATAATTAACAGCATCTTATAGTGACGCATATCAATATTAAAAATCTTTATTGTTTAATATAAATATATTGACTCGGCCATCGCATGAAAACACGTGAAAATTAAATTATTTAGTGCGATGGCAGAGTCAATATATTTATATAAAACAATAAAGATTTTTAATATTGATATGCGTCACTATAAGATGCTGTTAATTATTACGTAACAACTTAATGCTTCGAGTACGGAGATTCCAGACACAATTGCTTTTCAATTGTTATGGACCACGATCGTGGTCTTAGGGACTGGACGTATTAAGACAGAAATTCGCTTAAGTAGGGACTGAATAAATTAATAACCGACTTGGTATTATATGGATCTCACAACTTTTTACCGTAGAACAACTGAGTTGCGAGACTTGGTTTTTTTGACAAGTATTGTTTTTGATGGGATCTCATTGCTTTTTGTATTTTTTTTGGTTTTTCCTTGATTCATACACCAAACACTATTTATATTCCAAATTTGAAGCTTCTAGGTCTGCTAGAAGTGTCTTAGAATTTTGATGATCGGTGAGTCAGTCAAGTATTGTTTTTGACGGGATCTCATTGCTTTTTGTATTTTTTTTTTTTGTTTTTCCTTGATTCATATACCAAACACTATTTATATTCCAAATTTGAAGCTTCTAGGTCTGCTAGAAGTGTCTTAGAATTTTGATGATCGGTGAGTCAGTGAGTGACAAAATTAAGAAATTTGCCCCTTTATAATTCTTAAACTACTAGTTCAAATTTAATGAAATTTGAAATATACCGTGTCTTTACAATGCCTGAATGGTAACTGAAAATTCAGTCTTCTAGTTTTATCCACAACGAAATTACAGGGGGTCGAAAATGGCCTGAATTGCTTCGAGAAAAGGATGGTACGTCCGTGCCGCTTTTTGCTTGACTTGGCGGGGGCACTGCCGTGCCCCCAGATGTTATAATTAAATACAAATTATTGTTAACTACCCTATATAATTTAAAATATCACACACACACATTCATAATTAGCGGCCAACTCCATCCTGCTGGTTTATTCTATGTCGCTTTTGCGGTCAACTTCAACATGATGATTTTGTGTCGCAGTGATGGGCGCGCATCTTAAAATTTCACTCTCATATTTTTTTCATAACGCGCCTAAAGAAGTATAAATTCAAAAACAAAAAGTGGTGAATCTTAACAGTATAAACATGAAATAACTTAAGTAATCCCAAAAATATACATTAACAAATACAAGGGCCTTGGTGAATTTCGTCATCAGTGATTACTTTATTTGCTTTGTGTTAGTAAGCCGCAAGTAAAGTGGCACACTGTATACGGTTGTCTTTTGATTAGAAATTGTTTACACCCACTTTTCTAATTAATATTTACATTTCAATTATTCAAACATTCCAAATATTTTATGATTGTTTTATTCCTAGAATATATGTAGGTTTTTAATATTTGGTGTTGTATTATAAAATCTGGGCACTGTAATCCTACACAGTTCCCACTGTGTAATAATAATAATAATAAAAAAGTGTGCAATACACACGTGGTAGAAGCGAAACCTTCAAAAATAATACGTACACGTATACAAAATACCACGGTTGTTGTGATGCCTTCTCTCAAGCTTTGTGGTACGACGCATGCGGACAAACACGTACATAATGCTTCCTATCTCATTATCTCCTACGTTAAATCTTATGCATGTATGTGTCTGTCGCTTATTCGTTTCATCGACTTTCAAATCACATATTGCTAAAGAGGTTTTCAATTCAAAAATATAATATAAACACATTAAAAATATTAAAGTTACATAATAATAAACATAAAATAAATTTAAATGTCAGGGTCACATAAATATTCGCGTAATGAATAATAGGGTTGTCAAAAATTTAAGTAGGTATCAATTTCTAATATTTTTTTAAGAATAAGTAATTGAAATAATTAATTATTAGACAACGTAACATACATTGTTCTGACTCCAAGTTAATTAGGTAAAGCAATTGTATGGTATTTAATAAAAACGACAGTACCACAACACCCAAATCCGTGGCAATACAGAAAATAATGTTTTCTGCGCTACCATCTAAACCGGTACGCGAACTCAAGCAACTACGAAGGTCTTTATTAAATTATAAATTCAACCTAATTCATTAAATGATCAACTAGCGGCCCGTCCCGGCTTCGCACGAGTGGACAAAATTCTTTAATTTTTTTCTATTATTAAATATTTTTCCGTTAGCGCCATTTAGCGTCCGGTAGACGAACTACTTGCGGTTAACACGTTGCTATGGTAACGCGTATACAATGGAAGAAGAGCGGGAAAAAGAGCGGACAGACAAATACACAAACCACTATAATCTTAGAATATAGATTACTTTTATGTCTTTCGGTAATTTTGACAATTTTTGGAACAATACAATAAATATTATTTGTAAATAAAGCAGTTATATATAGTTTACTATTGGTCTATTTCTATTCGTATGGTAAATTAAAATAATAAAGAAAAACCTGGAAGACAATTTATTGCTTAGTTCTATGCGCCCAACAGAAACAATTTCGATTTCGGCGAGAAATAAACTTTACCCACTTTAAATAAGTACTTTAAACGAAAAATTTGTAATAATTTTACGCTAAAAAACACTAAAAGAAATAAAATCATTAATTGACATAATAATTTAGCCTTACCGCAATCTCATCTACGAGTAAAACTCCATATATCGAGAACTTCTAAATTTTATTCAAAGTTAAAGCAATCAAAAATTATTTATAAGAAAACTAGCGGCCCGTCCCGGCTTCGCACGGGTGGACAAAATTCTTTAAATTTTTTCTATTATTAAATATTTTTCCGTTAGCGCCATCTAGCGTCTGGTAAACGAACTACTTGCGGTTAAAATGTAGCTTATATGACACGTTCGTAGATTTACCATAGCAGCGCCATCTATTGATTACTTACTCAACCCAGTCGAAAGGTATCGACATCTGTTAGAATCATTTGGAGTTAACAGATAATTGTGACTGTCAAATAATAACAGACAAATAATTAGCAATAAATTAAAATTGCGACTATAATTTGAGATTTAAACTATCCTATCTCTCAAGTTGGATCGAACTGCACATGGTGTGCGAATTTTATTATAATCGGTTAAGTGGTTTAGGAGTCCATTGAGGACAAACATTGTGATACGAGATTTATATATATTAAGATTAAAGGAGTAATAGCTGTAAAGCTATTTCTACACTTTGCAGGAGTTTTTCGAGTGTCGTATTAAAAATTAAAGAAAAAATATATACGGAACTGAACAAAATATACCTAATTATCTTTTAAGATATATAATTCTATTGTGCGTGTCCTCCTAAATGGCTGGACCGATTTCAATGAATTTTTGTACGCGTTTGGGTGACATCCTGGATGGTTTTGATTCACAAATCAGACCGGCAGATGGCGCTGCAGTCGGAACAGCAATGCATAGCCAGGAAAGCTAATATTTTTTAAATTACTATCGACCCGTCCCGGTTTCGCACGGATGGACAAAATTCTTTAAATTTTTTTTCTAGCATAATATATAGCCTATGTTACTCAGCGTGAATGTAGCTTTCCAATGATGAAGGAATTTTTGAAATCGGCTTAGCAGTTTTTGAGTTTATTCATTGCAAACATACGAAAATATAAATATTTCCTCTTAATAATATTAGTGTAGATTTCAACTTTAAATATTGTAGTGCTCTAACGGGGTTCATGATCCACCATGTAAAACTCTTATTAAAAAAAAATTCATATCTAACTAACAAAACAAAAACGCTACAACAAAACAAAGACAAAAGCAAAATTCAAACCCCTTAGCTCATGAAGTCACAATTGCTTAAATACCAACATGTCGCCTGAATTATGTATAGGAAGGCACCAACGCCAGGGTGTCTAGACGGTGTCCGTCTGCCATTCACCTTGGCTGGTGGCAATAACGTCCCCGAGTGAACTGGCAACTTTTCGCTATTCGACCTCTGAATAACTTCGACCGCTCGGCTATTGACGATAAGTGCTAGTTCGTGACCCCATGAAAAATAAGTCACGGGTCTGACAACCCTTCTCATGGCGCTTTTCTCTGAGCGCTTTTAATCGAATCGATTTGGAAACGATACCAATCTTTAAGCAATTTATCATCGGCTGATATCGTCAATACCAACAAAATAATAAACAGAAATTATTCCAAGAAAAATCGACGGAGCTGTCAAGGTTTCGGTAGCTCAATTAGAAGAGTACTCTCCCGGTTATCGAAGGGACGTGGGTTCGGTTCAGCCTGACATCTGAGACTGATTGATTTTTTAACGTGATAACGTCTTATAAATCGATGAACGCGCGCTGCATGCACGAAAAAGTGTAACGTTCCGCCTGAGCCGTGCGTGCAAACGAGAGCGCGGAACAAGCTATAGAGAGGCACGATCGGCCTAATCGTTCGACTTGTGGCGCATCTATCTCTCTTCCACTTCATGAAGTGAAAAGTTTGTGTTGTTTCCATTGTTTATTACAACAACTTAATGTTAATTTATCAAAAAAATCAATCAATTAACTCCTTCTTTGTTTTATACAAAATAATGATAATTCAGTGATAATAATTCAATTCAATTCAAAAAAGTATGCAATTTTTCATCAATGTTTTCTTATGACGCTATCAAGTAAAATTATCGGCTGTAAACTTACATACAACCAATTTTTTTTTGTTTAGTTTTTTTGTAATAGTTTGTTTAAATATAAAAAAATATTCAGTTATTTGTTGAAATAACAAAAAATTGAATTTTTATCATTATCGTTATTTAAGAAACACTTTATTAATATACCCATCAAACTCCGAGTGATAAACTAAACGCTTGTGGTTGAGAGTGTCGATTTCAGAAAATACACAATTTTTGAAGAGCTTTGTCATTAATAGGGCTGGCCTGGTGCAGATGAGACTAATAGCAAAAGACTCATACAACATATCGCTGGATTGCGAGAATATCGACGCAACTCAAAATTCTGTCAAATATAACTAAATATGCCAAATCTTAGATATATCATTATTATTATCGTGAACAGAGATGAAACGCAGATATCGCACTACCGTTCGCCAGAAAGAGAAACAATTACATTTGTCGGTATGCGATAAAAGATTTAAAAAAACGAGCGAGCCTTACAGTAGTCGCAAATGATGTGTAACATTTTCCAATGATCTGCACTTTATTGAGACTTATTAACAACAGTCAATGTTTATTTACGTAGTTGACGTATATTAATTGTTTACATAACAGCAAACTTTATACACCGTATTTACACTTACAACACTGTAACTTAAGTGCACAGCTGATAACTGACAGTACCGACCTCTCGGGAAAAATGGTTGGTACTATCTGACGGTCAACTCTTAAACCGCGCGCTCATTCGTCTAATCGAATAGCGCGCGCTTTCGCGACTTCCTGTTACACACTTCCGTCCCATTTCACGAAATCACTCTCAAAAATTGCAGGAAAGCGAAAGGATAGATGTTATACATCAATAAGAAATTTGAAAACCTTATTCTATAAAATCAAAAGTTTTTAGTTCCGACCATATTCTTGCAAACCATCGATAAATTTCAACGTCGATAAAATAATAGCAAGAGTAAAAAAGGTTTTACGCGTTGTTAATTAAAAATGTACACGGTTAATACAAGATTGTTTTTAATTATCTGTTTTACATAATTTTCAACTTTGAAAACTTTGTCACTGATAAAACAATAACTTAATTAAATTTATTATCTAAGATCACAAATTTGTTGTTTGTCTGTCCGCTTTTTTCCCGCTCTTTTTCCATTGTATACGCGTTACAATAGCAACGCGTTAACCGCAAGTAGTTCGTCTACCGGACGATATATGGCGCTAACGGAAAAATATTTAATAACAGAAAAAAATCAAAGAATCTTGTCCACCCGTGCGAAGCCGGGACGGGCCGCTAGTCTTAACAATAATATTAATAATAATAAAAAGCAATAAATAATAACTTAAATACCAGTTAATGTAAATAATATATTCTTTCGTGAAATATTAATCAAGGCTGAACAAATATAAACTTATTTCCGGCACCGTAAACAATGTATCATTTCATGTGAGACTAAAAAAAAGCAAACAAAGTTATCAATGATGACAAAACTCATGCGTGATAAACTAAATTTGAAAATCTATGAAAAAACTTATTATACTTAAATAGGTACAGACGACAAATAAAACCGAACTTAAATATAAATTTCAAATTGTTCAAAGTAGATATTCATTTAAACATCAAAGACTTAAAAATCGTAGTAAAAGTAAAATATACTAAAAGGCAGACATTAAAAGAGTTTCCATATATAAATAATAAGAAATATTATTTTGAAATACATAGTTTCACTTACACTGAAAAACCCACATCTTTAGAGAAGGTAACTGTAAGTCTAAACAAAATCTTAAAAAGCATATTTATTATCAAAGACAAAAGACAGATTAAATAATCTATTTATTTATTGTGTATTTATAAAACAAAAATATATTGCTTACTCCACAAAAAAACTGCAACGCCCGTAAATAAATACAGGCACCGACACACCTTCACCAACCGCTACACGTGTTTTGCTCTCACACGGAGCATTATCAAGCACTGTAACATCTAGCACCATCCACCGCCATATTGATTGCTTCCTACTCCCCACTCCGCTCACTATGTTGTCACTTCAAGTGACTCAACCACATTTGAGAAATATAGTTATACAAAAATCTTAAAAGATAAAGACTGTTACGTGGCTTTTCATAGTTCTAATACGTGCCATTTGCAAGTAAAGAAAAACGGAGGTTGGCAGTAATTTCTCTATATATTAGTTACTATTCAAGCCCCATTATGATATAAATAAACTGAAATATATATGTATAATTAGATTAAGTTATATAAATTATAAGTTCTCAATTTAAAGTAAACAAAAATATGCATACCATCATTCATTCCTTACTTTGTCGAAAGATGGCGCTGCACGTTTCTAAATCACGCTATCGAGTTTATTGGCGAAAAGTGTATAGTGTCGTTTGTATGTACTTTCCGGCTTGAGCGCCGTAGTGACTCTATGCTTGCTCGGGGATTCCCTCATGGGAGATGCCGTCCAGCTAGAAAACCACTATGGTGGCTCGCTATTCTCGCCGTCCCAAATCGTTGTGCATGGATTGAATCACCTGAATTAAATGATTTTTATTTTAGTTTTTATTTATTTTATTTTTTTTTTTTTTTTTTAATTGCTGAAAGTTGGCAAACAAGCAAACTGCCCACCTGATGGTAAGTGGTAACAGTCACCTATAATACATGTGGCTCTTGTGAGATTCGCAGCAAAACTGCAACCCCCTCAAGAACCACAGTGTACGTTGCCAACTTGTGACACAAGATGTAAAGTCACTGTACCCAGTAATTTCACTGCCATATCTTACCCTTCAAACCGGAACACAGCAATGCAAGCACTGCTGCTTTACGGCAGAAATAGGTAAGACGGAGGTACCTAAGCAGGCGACCCTGGTACAGAGTCTCCCTCCAGTAAAGATTTTACCAATTTGTTTTACCAATTGATTTTACGTACATACACATATTTTAAACACATATTTGTATTTTATTAATGGACATTGACTTCCGCCAAGTAACGCCTGATTCTATCAAATATTCGTTGCGATCTAATCAGAGTAAATATACAAAACAAGTGTAAACAGAACGAAAATAACAAAATATCGTAAAAAAACGAATATAGTACGAATATAAGCTTGGCATACTGCACAAGTTGTAAACACGCTTTTCTTGGAAACCTCCATGGACCCCGGATAATAAGTCTATAACGACCATCAACTCACAGCTATTACGGCTCCCCCTTACACACCCACAAACGCAAACAGACAATGACCTTACTTACATGGCTTATGGGTCGCTCGGATTGTTTGTCTGTTGCTGCACAATCAATTTATCATTACTTGGAATACCTGTCCGAACAGTTTAATAAATTCCAGTAACCTGTTCGCTGTTACTACTCTTCCATAATGAAGTTTACTGCTCTAACGATAATACTTGTTTCTAATTATAGTGCAATTAATAATTCAGTATTTATTTATTATAACACAGTGAAAAGGTAGTTCGAAAATTCCAAACCCGTGTTATTTTATTAACAAAAATCGACGTCGCCATTTTGTTACTAAGTGACCTCGAAGGTGGCGGATTCTTTAACTTATTAATATAATACCGATCATATTTACTTCTTACACTTATTAGGTAAGATTAGGAGGTCTTAATACCACCATAGTCACCACGACTGGACTCACTATGAATAGGGTACATCCCAAGGGTATAAGTATTTGGATAACCTCTGCCTACGCTCCGCCGCCGCCAAACCGCCGCGGTTCAAATCCATAAAGGATTTCCCCTAGGTTAAAAAAAAGTTAGAACATAGTTACAAACAGTAAAGACGAAGAAAAATTATAATTGTATTATAGTCATAAAAGTTTCCATTTTGTAATCCGTACCGCTAAAGAGTGGAACTCTTTACCAGAGTCTGTTTCCTGATTAATACAATTTAGGGGTCTTCAAGTCACGAGTGAATAGGTATCTTCTAGGCAGGCGCCTCACATCTTAGATCGCAGTACCATCGCTTACCATCAGTCGAGATAGCGGTCAAACGCTTTCTTTTTCACGATTTAAAAAAACAGTTAAAGCAAAATGGAATTAAAATTAAATTCAACTATATATTCCTCTTTATGCAGCAGTTACTTGTTGCAGGTAGAAAGCTGTGAACTAATACCCAAACTTCTCGACATAATGCTCTTCTACAATGGACGGTAAAGCTAACAAAATATTCAAGAGCTATTATCTTATAACCACCCTCAAAAGCATATGGCGACATCACCCTAACATTACTTTACATGGTAGCATTCTTGAGCATCATGCAAAACTTGTGAACGCTGCAGTAAGTCAAAATTACTGATTGCCACACCCCGTCATAAAACCCCCTACCCACGACACCAGACAAAGTAGCTCATAACTGACAATCTGGGGGTTTGCCGAGACACGTTTCGCTTATATTTCAGGCTGGACTATGCAGTATCCATTACTGCGCTCCTGCATGTTACTGCACTTGTCTATATTTGTATTTTCTGCAGTTTTAGAAGGCGTTTTAGTGAGCGAGTAAACTGGATAAGGTATACCAAACAAATTTTTACTTTTGTTACAGTTAGGGCGACAGTTTGGTGCAACAGCAGAAACGACGTGTAGGAAAAGTACACACAAAGATTTTAACTTAAGAATGGCAACAAATGATGCTTACAAAAAGAATAAAATTAAACAAAATTGGTATGTACTTGCATGTTCTTTTATGTACTAGTTTCTTCTTTATTTTGCATTTTTTTTTGTAACAGATATCCGATATCTACTCCACCTTTTCGCAACACTGTAGTTTCTAAAACGTGAACGTCAACACCTTTAGTGGGGCGATTCTTACGGCGTAGCTATTTCATCGAATTTCATATAACACCGAATAGACTGACTTTTATCGAAGAAAAACCATAATGTCCGCGCCTTTGGATGTAGTATTCAAACATGCTTGATAGAATCAAACTGCATTTAAGAATAAATAAATATTAGACAACATCGCATACATTTTTCTGATCTTAAGTTACTTAGCTAAAATACTTGTAATATGAAATTTAAAAAACCGGCCAAGTGCGAGTCGGACTCGCGCACGAAGGGTTCCGTACAAACTTTTAGTTATGTAAAAAAATTTAGTTGTACGGGAGCCCCCCTTAAATATTTATTTTATTATTTATTATTAAAGTAAAAATACAACTGGGTATTTTGTGAATATTTCAAGTTCTGTTGCCATTATTGATATCGAGCAAAAAAGAGCAATAAAAACGCGTTTGTTGTATTAGCCAATTAAATATTTATTTTATTTTGTTTTTAGTATTTGTTGTTATAGCGGCAACAGATATACATAATTCGTGAAAATTTCAACTGTCTAGCTATCGCGGTTCTTGAAATACAGCCTGGTGACAGACAGACGGACGGACAGACAGCGATGCCTTAGTAATAGGGTTCCGTTTTTATCCTTTGGGTACGGAACCCTAAAAAAAGGCTTTCTTCATTGACCCCGAAGTAAACCTCGGAGTGGCTTCGGTATGCCACACGACCATGAAGGTCGTCCATCGATCTTGAAAGAAGAAAACATTGAAAGCACGTAACTAAATCAATATGATGTTTTGAAAGCAATCGGTTTCTAAACTATGTGTAACAATAGGCTGTTTAAGATGGGGAGGGGTTGGCCCTTCGCTTTAATAATAGATTTAATAATTATAATAGGTATACATTCTAATAAATCTTTCAAGGTTTACGACTTAATACAATTGTATATAACGATTTTTAATTTTATATCTACACTAACATTATAAAGAGGAAAGATTTGTATTTTTGTATGTTTGTATGTTTGCAATGAAGAAACTCAAAAACTACTAAGCCGATATCAAAAATTCTCTCAACATTGGAAAGCTACATTCACGCTGAGTAACATAGGCTATATTTAATGCTAAAAAAAAAATTAAAAGAATTTTGTCCACCCGTGCGAAGCCGGGCCGCTAGAATGTTAAATAGCAAATAAATATATTTTTTTTTGTTTTACAGTTGTCTTATTTATAGTATTCTATTTAGCCCCTTTATATTTTTCCAATTTATACTGTTTCCTTAACACGTTCAACGTCACCGACTCGCAGGATCTATTTCAGTGAACTCTCCTAGCGAGTCGGTGGCATTGAACGTGTTAAAGTGAGTTCATTTGTTTGTTACACATTCTCGCCTTAACTACTCAATCGACCATCATGAAATTTTGCATACACTTTGTCAGGGGTTCCGAAAAGAACAAAAGTACTGTTCACTAGGGATAGAAATATAACTTTAATTAGGTAGTCCACATAAACAAGAGCGAAGCGAAGTAAAAGCTATTTTAAAATAAGTATGCGCCGTCTTTTACTGTATCTGTACTTGACTTTAGTTGACTGGTAGAGAATGCCTTATGGCATAAAGTCCGCCATTGGTACAGTTGTTTGTGCAATACAGTATAAATAAATAGGGCACCCTTCATTATAGCTTCGTGAAGAAGATCAGCCAAACATCTAGGAAATTGCATACCCATTTACTTTTTACAGAACAAGTTTTACAGTATCGCTATAGTAAAAAAGTAATGGATCAGTAAATATCTCGCTTAAATATAGTTTGAGTTATCGAATAGTCCACCAGGTGGAAGGTGGATTCAATGAAGTATATAGGTTATTTCGACGTTCAAACGGTTCACAGACTGAGCAAGCTCCATATATGCTTCAATATTTCAAGCCAAAGAAACACCTTCCATTTCTAAAGGAATGGAGACCATCAATATCTGACTCTTTTACGTATCGGGAGTCTATGTAAAGGAAAATTCTTAACATTTTGTAAACAGCAAATTAAAGCTCTTATTATTCTTAAAACACTACACTTGGTTAAATTAAATAACAATAAATTAATATACAAAACTATGTTTCATAAAACGAAATAAAAAAGTTGCTTCCTTAAATTTATAATAAAGAATTTCACATTAAGAAGGAATGTTGCAGGTTGAGCTAAGATTTTAAAACAATCCCAATTTCTTTCGATATCCTTTTCTTGTTAAAATTACGCTGAAAATAAAATTTATTAATCCTTTGAAAAATAGACTTATCACCTTGTGATGATTTTAAGTCGTATTATTTTGATAATAAAGGTTAAATAATTAAAAAACGAAACAACTGAATGTTTGCTTGCTTGTTTTAATTTCACGCTTTATTACTCAACTCATGATGATTATGCATAAACTTAGGATACCTTTCATCCAAAAAGTACTGTTCCCAAGTCAAAGAAATATAACTTTTATTAGATAGACACAGAACCCAATTTCCCACTGGGCACTCTGGGCAAATGACCAGGACCCCGCGATCGGTACGGGCTGCTAGTTGCTAGGCCCTAGTTCCTGCCAGATCACTAAACCAATACCGACATTTATTACTGAAAAACTTATTTAAAAGAGTAAATCGATCAATCCATTCAATCCAATCAAGTCCTCAATCAGGGACTATATTATCGATTTGCTTATTAGCTTTTGCATGCGCGAAGCTACTCTACTCTCGCCCAAAAATAAGGCTATCTAATTTCAGCATGATTAGATAATTTTAAATATGTGAAAATCGCTCCATTTAAATAAAAGATTATCTATTCATCTATTGACTGTCAATAAAATAAATCTGAAACCTTATTTATCTATTTTCTATTCTAGTAATAAAAAGTGTTCTGTCAAAGTCATAGGGGCCCTATTAGGCTGTGTGAACTTGGCACCCGACTTTGGAAAATTTCGTTTTTTTTATTTTTTTTCGAAAGATTTTGATTAGTAGTGGATAGTAGTGAAGTTATTTTCGTTAGTAGTAATGCCAAAAAAATAAAAAAAAATAGTAAAAAAATGTCATCCCCCGAAATTAGAAAAAATTGTTTTTTCCGACTGTTTCTCATAGATAGACGTTAGTAGTGGATTGTAGTGCAATTTTATTCGTTAGTAGTAAAATAGAAAAAATAAAAAAAAATAAAAATGTTTCGGAGCATTTTTAAAAAACTTTTTTATGGCGTAAATACTGTTTCAAGGCTTATATGATTACAACAAACGTTGGAATTGAGTAAGGGGGGTTCGTAGAGGTTAGTAGTGAAGGAATTTTTGATAGTAGTAAAGAAGAAAAATTACTAGGAGCACTTGAATTGAGTCAAACCTGTTTCGGAGCAATATTCATTGAATAAAATCTGTTTGAAGATAAATACGATTACTACAAACGTTGAAATTGAGTAAGAAGGGTTCGTAGAGGTTTGTAGTGAAAGAATTTTTGATAGTAGTAAAGAAAAAAAATTACTAGGAGCACTTGAATTGAGTCAAACCTATTTCGGAGCAATATTCATTGAATAAAATCTGTTTGAAGATAATTACGATTACTACAAACGTTGGAATTGAGTAAGAAGGGTTCGTAGAGGTTTGTAGTGAAAGAATTTTTGATAGTAGTAAAGAAAAAAAATTACTAGGAGCACTTGAATTGAGTCAAACCTGTTTCGAAGCAATATTCATTGAATTAAATCTGTTTGAAGATAAAAACGATTACTACAAACGTTGGAAATGAGTAAGAAGGGTTAGTAGAGGTTTGTAGTGAAAGAATTTTTGATAGTAGTAAAGAAAAAAAATTACTAGGAGCACTTGAATTGAGTCAAACCTGTTTCGGAGCAATATTCATGGAATAAAATCTGTTTGAAGATAAATACGATTACTACAAACGTTGAAATTGAGTAAGAAGGGTTCGTAGAGGTTTGTAGTGAAAGAATTTTTGATAGTAGTAGAGAAAAAAAATTACTAGGAGCACTTGAATTGAGTCAAACCTGTTTCGGAGCAATATTCATTGAATAAAATCTGTTTGAAGATAAATACGATTACTACAAACGTTGAAATTGAGTAAGAAGGGTTCGTAGAGGTTTGTAGTGAAAGAATTTTTGATAGTAGTAAAGAAAAAAAATTACTAGGAGCACTTGAATTGAGTCAAACCTGTTTCGGAGCAATATTCATTGAATAAAATCTGTTTGAAGATAAATACGATTACTACAAACGTTGGAATTGAGTAAGAAGGGTTCGTAGAGGTTTGTAGTGAAAGAATTTTTGATAGAAGTAAAGAAAAAAAATTACAAGGAGCACTTGAATTGAGTCAAACCTGTTTCGGAGCAATATTCATTGAATAAAATCTGTTTGAAGATAAATACGATTACTACAAACGTTGGAATTGAGGAAGAAGGGTTCGTAGAGGTTTGTAGTGAAAGAATTTTTGATAGTAGTAAAGAAAAAAAATTACTAGGAGCACTTGAATTGAGTCAAACCTGTTTCGGAGCAATATTCATTGAATAAAATCTGTTTGAAGATAAATACGATTACTACAAACGTTGGAATTGAGTGAGAAGGGTTCATAGAGGTTTGTAGTGAAAGAATTTTTGATAGTAGTAAAGAAAAAAAATTACTAGGAGCACTTGAATTGAGTCAAACCTGTTTCGGAGCAATATTCATGGAATAAAATCTGTTTGAAGATAAATACGATTACTACAAACGTTGAAATTGAGTAAGAAGGGTTCGTAGAGGTTTGTAGTGAAAGAATTTTTGATAGTAGTAAAGAAAAAAAATTACTAGGAGCACTTGAATTGAGTCAAACCTGTTTCGGAGCAATATTCATTGAATAAAATCTGTTTGAAGATAAATACGATTACTACAAACGTTGGAATTGAGTAAGAAGGGTTCGTAGAGGTTTGTAGTGAAAGAATTTTTGATAGTAGTAAAGAAAAAAAATTACTAGGAGCACTTGAATTGAGTCAAACCTGTTTCGGAGCAACATTCATTGAATAAAATCTGTTTGAAGATAAATACGATTACTACAAACGTTGGAATTGAGGAAGAAGGGTTCGTAGAGGTTTGTAGTGAAAGAATTTTTGATAGTAGTAAAGAAAAAAAATTACTAGGAGCACTTGAATTGAGTCAAACCTGTTTCGGAGCAATATTGATTGAATAAAATCTGTTTGAAGATAAATACGATTACTACAAACGTTGGAATTGAGTAAGAAGGGTTCGTAGAGGTTTGTAGTGAAAGAATTTTTGATAGTAGTAAAGAAAAAAAATTACTAGGAGCAGTTGAATTGAGTCAAACCTGTTTCGGAGCAATATTGATTGAATAAAATCTGTTTGAAGATAAATACGATTACTACAAACGTTGGAATTGAGTAAGAAGGGTTCGTAGAGGTTTTTAGTGAAAGATTTTTTGATAGTAGTAAAGAAAAAAAAATACTAGGAGCACTTGAATTGAGTCAAACCTGTTTCGGAGCAATATTGATTGAATAAAATCTGTTTGAAGATAAATACGATTACTACAAACGTTGGAATTGAGAAAGAAGGGTTCGTAGAGGTTTGTAGTGAAAGAATTTTTGATAGTAGTAAAGAAAAAAAATAACTAGGAGCACTTTAGTTGAATCAAACTTGTTTCGGAGCGATATTTCCTGGATAAAGTCTGTTTGAAGACGAATACGATTACTACAAACGTTAGAATTGACTAAGAGGGGTTCGCAGAGGTTTGTAGTGAAAGAATTTTTGATAGTAGTAAAGAAAAAAAATTACTAGGAGCACTTGAATTGAGTCAAACCTGTTTCGGAGCAATATTCATTGAATAAAATCTGTTTGAAGATAAATACGATTACTACAAACGTTGGAATTGACTAAGAAGTGTTCGTAGAGGTTTGTAGTGAAAGAATTTTTGATAGTAGTAAAGAAAAAAAATTACTAGGAGCACTTGAATTGAGTCAAACCTGTTTCGGAGCAATATTCATTGAATAAAATCTGTTTGAAGATAAATACGATTACTACAAACGTTGGAATTGACTAAGAAGTGTTCGTAGAGGTTTGTAGTGAAAGAATTTTTGATAGTAGTAAAGAAAAAAAATTACTAGGAGCACTTGAATTGGGTCAAACTGGTTTCGGAGCAATATTCATTGAATAAAATCTGTTTGAAGATAAATACGATTACTACAAACGTTGGAATTGAGTAAGAAGGGTTCGTAGAGGTTTGTAGTGAAATAATTTTTTATAGTAGTAAAAAAAAAAAATCACTAGGAGCACTTGAATTGAGTCAAACCTGTTTCGGAGCAATATTCATTGAATTAAATCTGTTTGAAGATAAATACGATTACTACAAACGTTGGAATTGAGTAAGAAGGGTTCGTAGAGGTTTGTAGTGAAAGAATTTTTGATAGTAGTAAAGAAAAAAAATTACTAGGAGCACTTGAATTGAGTCAAACCTGTTTCGGAGCAATATTTCCTGGATAAAGTCTGTTTGAAGACGAATACGATTACTACAAACGTTAGAATTGACTAAGAGGGGTTCGCAGAGGTTTGTAGTGAAAGAATTTTTGATAGTAGTAAAGAAAAAAAATTACTAGCAGCACTTCAATTGAGTCAAACCTGTTTCGGAGCAATATTCATTGAATAAAATCTGTTTGAAGATAAATACGATTACTACAAACGTTGGAATTGACTAAGAAGTGTTCGTAGAGGTTTGTAGTGAAAGAATTTTTGATAGTAGTAAAGAAAAAAAATTACTAGGAGCACTTGAATTGAGTCAAACCTGTTTCGGAGCAATATTCATTGAATAAAATCTGTTTGAAGATAAATACGATTACTACAAACGTTGGAATTGACTAAGAAGTGTTCGTAGAGGTTTGTAGTGAAAGAATTTTTGATAGTAGTAAAGAAAAAAAATTACTAGGAGCACTTGAATTGAGTCAAACTGGTTTCGGAGCAATATTCATTGAATAAAATCTGTTTGAAGATAAATACGATTACTACAAACGTTGGAATTGAGTAAGAAGGGTTCGTAGAGGTTTGTAGTGAAAGAATTTTTGATAGTAGTAAAGAAAAAAAATCACTAGGAGCACTTGAATTGAGTCAAACCTGTTTCGGAGCAATATTCATTGAATAAAATCTGTTTGAAAATAAATACGATTACTACAAACGTTGGAATTGAGTAAGAAGGGTTCGTAGAGGTTTGTAGTGAAAGAATTTTTGATAGTAGTAAAGAAAAAAAATTACTAGGAGCACTTGAATTGAGTCAAACCTGTTTCGGAGCAATATTCATTGAATAAAATCTGTTTGAAGATAAATACGATTACTACAAACGTTGGAATTGAGAAAGAAGGGTTCGTAGAGGTTTGTAGTGAAAGAATTTTTGATAGTAGTAAAGAAAAAAAATAACTAGGAGCACTTGAGTTGAATCAAACTTGTTTCGGAGCGATATTTCCTGGATAAAGTCTGTTTGAAGACGAATACGATTACTACAAACGTTAGAATTGACTAAGAGGGGTTCGCAGAGGTTTGTAGTGAAAGAATTTTTGATAGTAGTAAAGAAAAAAAATCACTAGGAGCACTTGAATTGAGTCAAACCTGTTTCGGAGCAATATTCATTGAATAAAATCTGTTTGAAGATAAATACGATTACTACAAACGTTGGAATTGAGTAAGAAGGGTTCGTAGAGGTTTGTAGTGAAATAATTTTTGATAGTAGTAAAGAAAAAAAATTACTAGGAGCACTTGAATTGAGTCAAACCTGTTTCGGAGCAATATTCATTAAATAAAATCTGTTTGAAGATAAATACGATTACTACAAACGTTGGAACTGAGAAAGAAGGGTTCGTAGAGGTTTGTAGTGAAAGAATTTTTGATAGTAGTAAAGAAAAAAAATAACTAGGAGCACTTTAGTTGAATCAAACTTGTTTCGGAGCGATATTTCCTGGATAAAGTCTGTTTGAAGACGAATACGATTACTACAAACGTTAGAATTGACTAAGAGGGGTTCGCAGAGGTTTGTAGTGAAAGAATTTTTGATAGTAGTAAAGAAAAAAAATAACTAGGAGCACTTGAGTTGAATCAAACTTGTTTCGGAGCGATATTTCCTGGATAAAGTCTGTTTGAAGACGAATACGATTACTACAAACGTTAGAATTGACTAAGAGGGGTTCGCAGAGGTTTGTAGTGAAAGAATTTTTGATAGTAGTAAAGAAAAAAAATCACTAGGAGCACTTGAATTGAGTCAAACCTGTTTCGGAGCAATATTCATTGAATAAAATCTGTTTGAAGATAAATACGATTACTACAAACGTTGGAATTGAGTAAGAAGGGTTCGTAGAGGTTTGTAGTGAAAGAATTTTTGATAGTAGTAAAGAAAAAAAATTACTAGGAGCACTTGAATTGAGTCAAACCTGTTTCGGAGCAATATTCATTGAATAAAATCTGTTTGAAGATAAATACGATTACTACAAACGTTGGAATTGACTAAGAAGTGTTCGTAGAGGTTTGTAGTGAAAGAATTTTTGATAGTAGTAAAGAAAAAAAATTACTAGGAGCACTTGAATTGAGTCAAACTGGTTTCGGAGCAATATTCATTGAATAAAATCTGTTTGAAGATAAATACGATTACTACAAACGTTGGAATTGAGTAAGAAGGGTTCGTAGAGGTTTGTAGTGAAAGAATTTTTGATAGTAGTAAAGAAAAAAAATCACTAGGAGCACTTGAATTGAGTCAAACCTGTTTCGGAGCAATATTCATTGAATAAAATCTGTTTGAAAATAAATACGATTACTACAAACGTTGGAATTGAGTAAGAAGGGTTCGTAGAGGTTTGTAGTGAAAGAATTTTTGATAGTAGTAAAGAAAAAAAATTACTAGGAGCACTTGAATTGAGTCAAACCTGTTTCGGAGCAATATTCATTGAATAAAATCTGTTTGAAGATAAATACGATTACTACAAACGTTGGAATTGAGAAAGAAGGGTTCGTAGAGGTTTGTAGTGAAAGAATTTTTGATAGTAGTAAAGAAAAAAAATAACTAGGAGCACTTGAGTTGAATCAAACTTGTTTCGGAGCGATATTTCCTGGATAAAGTCTGTTTGAAGACGAATACGATTACTACAAACGTTAGAATTGACTAAGAGGGGTTCGCAGAGGTTTGTAGTGAAAGAATTTTTGATAGTAGTAAAGAAAAAAAATCACTAGGAGCACTTGAATTGAGTCAAACCTGTTTCGGAGCAATATTCATTGAATAAAATCTGTTTGAAGATAAATACGATTACTACAAACGTTGGAATTGAGTAAGAAGGGTTCGTAGAGGTTTGTAGTGAAATAATTTTTGATAGTAGTAAAGAAAAAAAATTACTAGGAGCACTTGAATTGAGTCAAACCTGTTTCGGAGCAATATTCATTAAATAAAATCTGTTTGAAGATAAATACGATTACTACAAACGTTGGAACTGAGAAAGAAGGGTTCGTAGAGGTTTGTAGTGAAAGAATTTTTGATAGTAGTAAAGAAAAAAAATAACTAGGAGCACTTTAGTTGAATCAAACTTGTTTCGGAGCGATATTTCCTGGATAAAGTCTGTTTGAAGACGAATACGATTACTACAAACGTTAGAATTGACTAAGAGGGGTTCGCAGAGGTTTGTAGTGAAAGAATTTTTGATAGTAGTAAAGAAAAAAAATAACTAGGAGCACTTGAGTTGAATCAAACTTGTTTCGGAGCGATATTTCCTGGATAAAGTCTGTTTGAAGACGAATACGATTACTACAAACGTTAGAATTGACTAAGAGGGGTTCGCAGAGGTTTGTAGTGAAAGAATTTTTGATAGTAGTAAAGAAAAAAAATCACTAGGAGCACTTGAATTGAGTCAAACCTGTTTCGGAGCAATATTCATGGAATAAAATCTGTTTGAAGATAAATACGATTACTACAAACGTTGAAATTGGGTAAGAAGGGTTCGTAGAGGTTTGTAGTGAAAGAATTTTTGATAGTAAAGAAAAAAAATTACTAGGAGCACTTGAATTGAGTCAAACCTGTTTCGGAGCAATATTCATTGAATAAAATCTGTTTGAAGATAAATACGATTACTACAAACGTTGGAATTGAGTAAGAAGGGTTCGTAGAGGTTTGTAGTGAAAGAATTTTTGATAGTAGTAAAGAAAAAAAATTACTAGGAGCACTTGAATTGAGTCAAACCTGTTTCGGAGCAACATTCATTGAATAAAATCTGTTTGAAGATAAATACGATTACTACAAACGTTGGAATTGAGTAAGAAGGGTTCGTAGAGGTTTGTAGTGAAAGAATTTTTGATAGTAGTAAAGAAAAAAAATCACTAGGAGCACTTGAATTGAGTCAAACCTGTTTCGGAGCAATATTCATTGAATAAAATCTGTTTGAAGATAAATACGATTACTACAAACGTTGGAATTGAGTAAGAAGGGTTCGTAGAGGTTTGTAGTGAAAGAATTTTTGATAGTAGTAAAGAAAAAAAATAACGAGGAGCACTTGAATAGAGTCAAACCTGTTTCGGAGCAATATTCATTGAATAAAATCTGTTTGAAGATAAATACGATTACTACAAACGTTGGAATTGAGTAAGAAGGGTTTGTAGAGGTTTGTAGTGAAAGAATTTTTGATAGTAGTAAAGAAAAAAAATTACTAGGAGCACTTGAATTGAGTCAAACCTGTTTCGGAGCAATATTCATTGAATTAAATCTGTTTGAAGATAAATACGATTACTACAAACGTTGGAATTGACTAAGAAGGGTTCCTAGAGGTTTGTAGTGAAAGAATTTTTGATAGTAGTAAAGAAAAAAAATTACTAGGAGCACTTGAATTGAGTCAAACCTGTTTCGGAGCAATATTCATTGAATAAAATCTGTTTGAAGATAAATACGATTACTACAAACGTTGGAATTGAGTAAGAAGGGTTCGTAGAGGTTTGTAGTGAAAGAATTTTTGATAGTAGTAAAGAAAAAAAATTACTAGGAGCACTTGAATTGAGTCAAACCTGTTTCGGAGCAATATTCATTGAATAAAATCTGTTTGAAGATAAATACGATTACTACAAACGTTGGAATTGAGAAAGAAGGGTTCGTAGAGGTTTGTAGTGAAAGAATTTTTGATAGTAGTAAAGAAAAAAAATCACTAGGAGCACTTGAATTGAGTCAAACCTGTTTCGGAGCAATATTCATTGAATTAAATCTGTTTGAAGATAAATACGATTACTACAAACGTTGGAATTGACTAAGAAGGGTTCCTAGAGGTTTGTAGTGAAAGAATTTTTGATAGTAGTAAAGAAAAAAAATCACTAGGAGCACTTGAATTGAGTCAAACCTGTTTCGGAGCAATATTCATTGAATAAAATCTGTTTGAAGATAAATACGATTACTACAAACGTTGGAATTGAGTAAGAAGGGTTCGTAGAGGTTTGTAGTGAAAGAATTTTTGATAGTAGTAAAGAAAAAAAATTACTAGGAGCACTTGAATTGAGTCAAACCTGTTTCGGAGCAATATTCATTGAATAAAATCTGTTTGAAGATAAATACGATTACTACAAACGTTGGAATTGAGTAAGAAGGGTTCGTAGAGGTTTGTAGTGAAAGAATTTTTGATAGAAGTAAAGAAAAAAAATTACAAGGAGCACTTGAATTGAGTCAAACCTGTTTCGGAGCAATATTCATTGAATAAAATCTGTTTGAAGATAAATACGATTACTACAAACGTTGGAATTGAGGAAGAAGGGTTCGTAGAGGTTTGTAGTGAAAGAATTTTTGATAGTAGTAAAGAAAAAAAATTACTAGGAGCACTTGAATTGAGTCAAACCTGTTTCGGAGCAATATTCATTGAATAAAATCTGTTTGAAGATAAATACGATTACTACAAACGTTGGAATTGAGTGAGAAGGGTTCATAGAGGTTTGTAGTGAAAGAATTTTTGATAGTAGTAAAGAAAAAAAATTACTAGGAGCACTTGAATTGAGTCAAACCTGTTTCGGAGCAATATTCATGGAATAAAATCTGTTTGAAGATAAATACGATTACTACAAACGTTGAAATTGAGTAAGAAGGGTTCGTAGAGGTTTGTAGTGAAAGAATTTTTGATAGTAGTAAAGAAAAAAAATTACTAGGAGCACTTGAATTGAGTCAAACCTGTTTCGGAGCAATATTCATTGAATAAAATCTGTTTGAAGATAAATAGTATTTCTTCAAACGTTGGAATTGACTAAGAAGTGTTCGTAGAGGTTTGTAGTGAAAGAATTTTTGATAGTAGTAAAGAAAAAAAATTACTAGGAGCACTTGAATGGAGTCAAACCTGTTTCGGAGCGATATTTCCTGGATAAAGTCTGTTTGAAGACGAATACGATTACTACAAACGTTAGAATTGACTAAGAGGGGTTCGTAGAGGTTTGTAGTGAAAGAATTTTTGATAGTAGTAAAGAAAAAAAATAACTAGGAGCACTTTAGTTCAATCAAACTTGTTTCGGAGCGATATTTCCTGGATAAAGTCTGTTTGAAGACGAATACGATTACTACAAACGTTAGAATTGACTAAGAGGGGTTCGTAGAGGTTTGTAGTGAAAGAATTTTTGATAGTAGTAAAGAAAAAAAATTACTAGGAGCACTTTAGTTGAATCAAACTTGTTGTGGAGCGATATTTCCTGGATTAAGTCTGTTTGAAGATGAATACGATTACTACAAACGTTAGAATTGACTAAGAGGGGTTCGCAGAGGTTTGTAGTGAAAGAATTTCTGATAGTAGTAAAGAAATAAAATTACTAGGAGCACTTTAGTTGAATCAAACTTGTTTTGGAGTGATATTTTCTCGATAAAGTCTGTTTGAAGATCCTGCTGGTTTATTCTATGTCGCTTTTGCGGCCAACTTCAACATGATAATTTTGTGACACAGTGATGCGCGCGCATCTTAAAATTTCGCTCTTAACGTTTTTTCATAACGCGCCTAAAAAAGTATAATATAAAAAAAAAAACCAATTTTTTTCCAAAAATATAATTTTTCGCGGATTATCAAAATTCTGTCGGGGCAATTCGGTGCGTCGTAAAAAAACCTACAAAATGAGGGGTCGCACACCCCTGTCTGATCAGTATTGCTTGAGATATCGAGGTTTGAAAATTCGGGGGGAGGGTGAGGGGGGGGCGTGTCCCACGGGTGTGAAGTTCGGGGGGTACCCTTACCACCCAGACACGGTACCCTTAACACCCAGACACGGTACCCTTAACACCCAGACACAGTACCCTTAACACCTAGACATAGTACCCTTAACACCCAGACACGGTACCCTAAACACCCTGACACGATACCCTTAACACTACCCTTAACACGATAAATTACAATTTACATTAAATTAACGCGCATACTACTAATATATATATATATATATATATATATATATATATATATATATATATACCATCGTATAGTGGCGACACGTCGGTCGCCACAGCATGCGCCACCGCGTCAAGAATCGGTTTTAGCCGCGCCTAAAGAAGTATAACTTCAATAATTCTCCTTCAAAACACTATAAGGGTACGACCACCAAAGGAATAGATCGAGGTAAATTCGCAAAGGTTAGTATTAAAAGAATTATTGATAGTGGTACTAACAAACAAAAGTTGCTGCAAACGAGGAAAAGTCACTACTAAGGAAATAAACGCCACTGCGTACGGTCAACACTACTACAAACGGAGTAAACGCTACTATAAATAACATTGAAAGGTATAAACAAACTGCGCACGAAATTAATTATACTACTACCTAATTTGTACTAAAACTTTATATGAATCTCAATTGCGAGTCATTAAAGCGAGTTACACTTGGTAGAGTATTTGTTATTACTTTTTAAGCCGCTCACTCTCTACTGGTGTACAACTCGGTCCTTCGTTTTTATCTAGCCGTGGTTAGATATGCACACAACTTTTTTTCTATATCGATTTTCTGATCTTGACTGTCTTGGGTCTTCTTCATAATAAAACTCTTCTCCACGAATCCTAATTACAAGTTATCAATCTTGATTCGAATCGTTATTCCATTTCAAGTTTTTGGCTACAGTTATGTACTTCGCTCTCTAATTTTTTGTATTGATTCACTGACCTTAGTGGTTCTGGGCTTATTTCTGTTAATCTCTCGGAACTTCATCGAGTCCATGCGCCACTGATTCAGCTTACTTATAGCGCGTACAAAGGTTTTTACAAACGTCAATTTTATACGAAAGTATTTTCGAACTTCAACATCGTTATATTTGTGTAATCGTCCGCGGTAGTATTAGTAGCGTAGAGTAGAGCAACCTTATGACAACAACGCAGCCGTTGGGCTTGCCTTTTTAACATTTTTCAAAGCGTTTTGAGGAACTTGCTTTGAGCTACCTTTTGAAATGCCTCGAGTGGCGGTGAATCCGCCACATATTATCTATGAAGCCTTAAAACATCTGCGGTTCATTGATGATGAAGGCAATCTTTTACCATGGAGTGACGATGTTTGGCAAATAGCGATCCATGCGATGAAAGGTAAGATGTCGAAGGACTATCTTTATCTTTACTTGTCCCAAAACAGAAACAATGTTTTTAATCAAATCCATGGGGTTGAAATGGTGGCGTCGGCGACAAATAATAGTAATGTGGACGACACGGCTGACGATTCACGACAAGATCCGAATTGGTCGATTGGCGAAACAGAGTGCGTGTTGCCTGCTTTACGAAAAGACATTGTTCTATCAACAAGTGAATGGGCCGCTCTCAAGTCTCGTGTCGTAGAATACAAGGAACGTGAATACGAGGTCCTCGTTATCGGTTGGACAGACGCTCTCTACGATATTTTATGGAATCACATGAAATTGCCTTGCCCTTTCTCGTTCAAAAACGCGAAAATAAATAGAAACCCAGGAGAGATGTTTTTGACGGTTAACGGCAGTTGCTCAGAATGCGGTTCAAAAATTCACATGTATTGTTTAAATGAACCAATCGATGACGGGGCGACATTTCACGTTTCCACTTTTGATTCTCGCGGAGTAGCCCACCAGAAAAAACGGCAAGTAAGCGGAGAAAGACGATTGCGAATCGGTAAAGAGCTACAAGGCAAATCAACTTACGCTTGGCGACGCGACAAGGCGACTAGGGTGATGGAATTTGGGGATGTCATTCCGGCTAACATACCTTCGGAAGAAGTTGCCCGGAAGGCAAAGCAGGAGACTCGTGATAAGGATTTAGGCTTGTTTAAAGCAAAATCAGCTCTTGCCTCTGTGTGGGACATGAAGTATGGATTGGAGTTTAACGGATGCATTCACGAGATTTGTCTCGACAAATTCTATTTGATGTACTGGACTCCCACGCAGTTATACATGTACAATAAGTTTATAAAGGAAGACCCCGTTGCAAGCATTAGCATCGACGCATCGGGCAGCTTAGTAAAGCAAATCCCGAAACCGGATGGCTCAAAGCGCGTTGTTTACCTCTACCAGGCTGTTTGTGGATATCGACAAAAAATATTGCCACTATTCCAGTTGATATCGGAGAAGCACGACACAAATACCTTGACGTATTGGATTCGAGAGTGGATTCGTTCTGGTGGGTCGTGTCCGAAACAAGTAGTTACAGACTACTCACTAGCACTTCTCAACGCTACTTGTCTCGCGTTTAACAATACCGATCTAAAAACATACATCGAAACATGTATTGTCTTTGACAAAAACCGTTGGTCTGTGCGGGTGAACCTGCCACGTTGTTTAATTCGAATTGACATTTCGCACTTTATACACATGGTAGCGCGTGGGAGCTGCTTTAATCACGAGAGTCCAGAAAAGAAAGACTTCTTTCTCCGTTGCGTGGGTCTTCTAACAACATGTACGGAAATAAACGATTTCATTCAGCTGTGTACCGACGTACTGACACGATCGCTTTTGCGACGCATGAAGACATTGATGACAAAAACAGTCATTGTTTCGCAGCACAGAACCGAGTTTTAAAGCGCTTGAAATCGTACAGTCTTCCCGATAAGGCTGACAAACTCGACAATGATCAGGACGAAGAGAAAAGTTTGTTGGAACGATGTAAGGACATTGATGTACAAATGGAACTAGATTCGAGTTCTGCAATCGAAGCTATTTCGAAAAAAATTGAGTCTGATAGTAGAAGTGACCTCAAACACGGGAGATTAAATCCATATCATTGCTCTGCGTTCGGTTCTCGACTGTTGAAATTGGTGAAACAGTTTGTTTTGTGGACTGCTGTTATGGTTGTTAACGTTCCGGAAAGTTCAAATCTGGTAGAGTTATCAACTGAAAATAACGCACGACTTGTTTCCAGTTCAGCTCACAGCGAAGAATATTTTCGAGAGCTAAAACATCTAGTCTTCAAAAAAGAAAAATCAATTAGGTTGGACAAGTTCCTAGTTATCCACTTAAGGAATCTGGTAGGCACTACCATTTTGTTGAATGCCGACGCAAAGGCAAACAAAAAGAAACAGTACAAGGTTACACATTCGACGCCTCGAGTAGCCGATCGCATTGAGGAAAAATCCACAATCCTGGTCGCGGAGTCTCTAGCTTCGACCATAAAAAGCGAATTTCAAGAGGAGATCTTGAATCTTTTAATACCAGACGAGTTGGTACAAGACAAAGGATGTGAAAGTCATCTGGAACGTGCATTTGATCATGGAAATGATGGATCTGATCGTAAACGTGTATGTGAAGATGACAGTGACGATAAGAGAAGAAACGACCTGGAACTAAAACAAGACAAATTAGACGGTACGTCATTCGAAGATATTTCGTTCGAACCGGAAAAATCTTCAATGGCTTTTCTCAATGAGAACGAAGATTGGCGTGGTCTGACAAAAAAGACTGAGGCGATCCAATCGAATACGCATGGGCGACCCAAAAAACGAGGAAAATATCTGATACCGTGTCCTGATATACAGATAATACATCAGCGGCCGAAATTTAGTTTGACTTTGCCTTTACTCGTGAATGGTAACAGTTTGGCGCCTGCAAAAATCGGCATACGAAATATTGCTGTGCGGAACACGTGCGCATTCGACTCCACTGTGCAAAGTATGCTAGCCGCATACCACGACTTCGCTCCGTATTACGAACACATCACAAAATCAAAGAGTGCCGTGCATGATTTTGTAGAGACGTTCTCGAAGTCTGGCGTTTGCTCGAAATTGTACAACCAACGAGGTGAAATTTTAAAACACACGAAAGAGATAAAAAATGGAGTGTTGGATTGCGAGATCAACGTTGCTACTCTAATAGAATCGCACATTCTGCCAAATACTCCGTCTCTTGAGATAAAAATACATTGTGATGATTGTCAGTTCGAGAAAACAAGCATCATCCCAGTACTTGATTTGAATCCAGACCCCATTTTCGAAGAAGCCATGAGGGGTCTACAGGAAGCTGTAAGTCAGTCCGCTGAATACCACGTATCTAAAACTCAAAGCGAGTGTTCTTTATGCAAAGGAACTCACGTTACGAAGACGTTTGCCGGAGGAAGCCACATTTTTCTCAATCTCGAAGCTGCCGAAATTGGGTTGATTGCCGCACGGCGTGGTCTAGCGAATTGCAGAAAACAATTCACTCTTTCAGAAATCCCTGACAAACTGAATTACTGCGATGGTCAATACAAAATGGTTTCAGCGATCATTTTCGTTGATGGGCATTACTACGCTTGTATTAAACGAGCGTCTAGTACATGGGAAGTACATAACGACCTTTGTTCGTCGAAAAGAGTGATGGCGATTACCAACCGAGAAGTGCTGAAGCAACGCCGAACCCATTTGCTGTTCTACGTCCGAATTTAGATTTGGGCTTGAGTTCCATAAAGCATTGAAGTCGAGAAAAAAAACACAAATGAGCATTACATTTATTCTATTAAATATTAATTATTTAGTTAAAACAGCCGTTGGCAAAGAAAAGGAACAGTTGGAAATGCAAAATAATAAAATAAAAAATGCAAAGCAATAAAAAAATAAAATAAGAAAAAAACCCAAAAAAATACAAAAACTCAAAAAAATACAAAAAAATGATAAAAAGACAAAAAAAATTAAAAAAAAAAACAAAAAACAAATAAAAAACAAAAAAAAATGAAACCGGTTTTCCGCCACGTCCTCGTCGTCGGTTTTGGGTTATGCAAAGAGCGGAATACATAATACATATTACTTCATACATAAAAAAAAACATTTCTTTTGCTCAAAAATAATATAACCTTTCAAAACGCTGTACACTAAGTTTTTATGTTTTAAATCATAAATGATTATTCTGCTTTTTGGTGGGGTGGGAGGGGTAAGCGGTGGTTCCGTTTGGGGTGGAATCGATTTGTTAGTCCATATAGTAGATAATTATTTTTTTTATTTATTTTTAGGTCAAAAATGAAAGGGGCCGAATCCCGCCTTATTGACCCTCCTCCTTTAGTTTGTTAGTACCACTATCAATAATTCTTTTAATACTAACCTATGCGCATTCACCTCGATCTATTCCTCTAGTGGTCGTACCTTTAGTCTTTTGAAGGAGAAATTTTTTCTAGACTGAATCGTTTCTACTTGACATTTTCCAAGAAATTATCAAAATTCTTTCACTAAAAACCTCTACGAATCCCTGTTAGTCAATTTTAACGTTTGTAGTAATCGTATTCATCTTCAAACAGACTTTATCCAGTAAACATCGCCCCAAAACAAGTTTGATTTAGGCAAAGTGCTTCTAGTAATTTTTTTTCTTTACTACTATCAAAAATTCTTTCACTTCAAACCTCTACGAACCCTTCTTACTCAATTCCAACGTTTGTAGTAATCGTATTTATCTTCAAACAGATTTTATTCAATGAATATTGCTCCGAAACCAGTTTGACTCAATTCAAGTGCTCCTAGTAATTTTTTTCTTTACTACTATCAAAAATTCTTTCACTACAAACCTCTACGAACACTTCTTAGTCAATTCCAACGTTTGTAGTAATCGTATTTATCTTCAAACAGATTTTATTCAATGAATATTGCTCCGAAACAGGTTTGACTCAATTCAAGTGCTCCTAGTAATTTTTTTTCTTTACTACTATCAAAAATTCTTTCACTACTAACCTCTACGAACCCATCTTTCTCAATTCCAACGTTTGTAGTAATAGTATTTATCTTCAAACAGATTTTATTCAATGAATATTGCTTCGAAACAGGTTTGACTCAATTCAAGTGCTCCTAGTAATTTTTTTTCTTTACTACTATCAAAAATTCTTTCACTACAAACCTCTACGAACCCCCCTTACTCAATTCCAAAGTTTGTAGTAATCGTATTTATCTTCAAACAGATTTTATTCAATGAATATTGCTCCGAAACAGGTTTGACTCAATTCAGGTGCTCCTAGTAATTTTTTTTCTTTACTACTTTCAAAAATTCTTTCACTACAAACCTCTACGAACCCTTCTTCCTCAATTCCAACATTTGCAGTAATCGTATTTATCTTCAAACAGATTTTATTCCATGAATATTGCTCCGAAACAGGTTTGACTCAATTCAAGTGCTCCTAGTGATTTTTTTTCTTTACTACTATCAAAAATTCTTTCACTACAAACCTCTGCGAACCCTTCTTACTCAATTCCAACGTTTGTAGTAATCGTAATTATCTTCAAACAGATTCTATTCCATGAATATTGCTCCGAAACAGGTTTGACTGAATTCAAGTGCTCCTAGTAATTTTTTTTCTTTACTACTTACAAAAAATCTTTCACTACAAACCTCTGCGAATCCCTCTTAGTCAATTCTAACGTTTGTAGTAATCGTATTCATCTTCAAACGGACTTTATCCAGTAAACATCGCTCCAAAACAAGTTTGATTCAAATGAAGTGCTCCTAGTAATTTTTTTTCTTGACTACTATCAAAAAATCTTTTACTACAAACCTCTACGAACCCCTCTTAGTCAATTCTAACGTTTGTAGTAATCGTATTCATCTTCAAACAGACTTTATTCAGTAAACGTCGCTCCAAAACAAGTTTGATTCAACTAAAGTGCTCCTAGTGTATTTTTTTTCTTTACTACTATCAAAAATTCTTTCACTACAAACCTCTACGAACCCCTCTTTGTCAATTTTTACGTTTGTAGTAATCGTATTCATATCCAAACGGAATTTATCTAGGAAACATCACTCCAAATAAAGTTTGATTCCACTAAAGTGCTCCTAGTAAATGTTTTTCTTTACTACTATCAAAAATTCTTTCACTACAAACCTCTACGAACCCTTCTTACTCAATTCCAACGTTTGTAGTAATCGTAATTATCTTCAAACAGATTTTATTCAATGAATATTGCTCCGAAACAGGTTTGACTCAATTCAAGTGCTCCTAGTAATTTTTTTTCTTTACTACTATCAAAAATTCATTCACTACAAACCTCTACGAACCCTTCTTACTCAATTTCAACGTTTGTAGTAATCGTATTTATCTTCAAACAGACTTTATTCAATGAATATTGCTCCGAAACAGGTTTGACTCAATTCAAGTGCTCCTAGTAATTTTTTTTCTTTACTACTATCAAAAATTCTTTCACTACAAACCTCTACGAACCCTTCTTACTCAATTTCAACGTTTGTAGTAATCGTATTTATCTTCAAACAGATTTTATTCAATGAATATTGCTTCGAAACAGGTTTGACTCAATTCAAGTGCTCCTAGTATTTTTTTTTCTTTACTACTATCAAAAATTCTTTCACTACAAACCTCTACGAACCCCCCTTACTCAATTCCAACGTTTGTAGTAATCGTATTTATCTTCAAACAGATTTTATTCAATGAATATTGCTCCGAAACAGATTTGACTCAATTCAGGTGCTCCTAGTAATTTTTTTTCTTTACTACTATCAAAAATTCTTTCACTACAAACCTCTACGAACCCTTCTTACTCAATTCCAACGTTTGTAGTAATCGTATTTATCTTCAAACAGATTTAATTCAATGAATATTGCTCCAAAACAGGTTTAACTCAATTCAACTGCTCCTAGTGATTTTTTTTCTTTACTACTATCAAAAATTCTTTCACTACAAACCTCTACGAACCCTTCTTAGTCAATTCCATCGTTTGTAGTAATCGTATTTATCTTCAAACAGATTTTATTCAATGAATATTGCTCCGAAACCAGTTTGACTCAATTCAAGTGCTCCTAGTAATTTTTTTTCTTTACTACTATCAAAAATTCTTTCACTACAAACCTCTACGAACCCCCCTTACTCAATTCCAACGTTTGTAGTAATCGTATTTATCTTCAAACAGATTTTATTCAATGAATATTGCTCCGAAACAGGTTTGACTCAATTCAGGTGCTCCTAGTAATTTTTTTTCTTTACTACTATCAAAAATTCTTTCACTACAAACCTCTACGAACCCTTCTTACTCTATTCCAACGTTTGTAGTAATCGTATTTATCTTCAAACAGATTGAATTCAATGAATATTGCTTCGAAACAGGTTTGACTCAATTCAAGTGCTCCTAGTAATTTTTTTTCTTTACTACTATCAAAAATTCTTTCACTACAAACCTCTACGAACCCCCCTTACTCAATTCCAACGTTTGTAGTAATCGTATTTATCTTCAAACAGATTTTATTCAATGAATATTGCTCCGAAACAGGTTTGACTCAATTCAGGTGCTCCTAGTAATTTTTTTTCTTTACTACTATCAAAAATTCTTTCACTACAAACCTCTACGAACCCTTCTTACTCTATTCCAACGTTTGTAGTAATCGTATTTATCTTCAAACAGATTGAATTCAATGAATATTGCTTCGAAACAGGTTTGACTCAATTCAAGTGCTCCTAGTAATTTTTTTTCTTTACTACTATCAAAAATTCTTTCACTACAAACCTCTACGAACCCCCCTTACTCAATTCCAACGTTTGTAGTAATCGTATTTATCTTCAAACAGATTTTATTCAATGAATATTGCTCCGAAACAGGTTTGACTCAATTCAGGTGCTCCTAGTAATTTTTTTTCTTTACTACTATCAAAAATTCTTTCACTACAAACCTCTACGAACCCTTCTTACTCAATTCCAACGTTTGTAGTAATCGTATTTATCTTCAAACAGATTTTATTCAATGAATATTGCTCCGAAACAGGTTTGACTCAATTCAAGTGCTCCTAGTAATTTTTTTTCTTTACTACTATCAAAAATTCTTTCACTACAAACCTCTACGAACCCCCCTTACTCAATTCCAACGTTTGTAGTAATCGTATTTATCTTCAAACAGATTTTATTCAATGAATATTGCTCCGAAACAGGTTTGACTCAATTCAGGTGCTCCTAGTAATTTTTTTTCTTTACTACTATCAAAAATTCTTTCACTACAAACCTCTACGAACCCTTCTTACTCAATTCCAACGTTTGTAGTAATCGTATTTATCTTCAAACAGATTTTATTCCATTAATATTGCTCCGAAACAGGTTTGACTCAATTCAAGTGCTCCTAGTTATTTTTTTCTTTACTACTATCAAAAATTCTTTCACTACAAACCTCTACGAACCCTTCTTACTCAATTCCAACGTTTGTAGTAATCGTATTTATCTTCAAACAGATTTTATTCAATCAATATTGCTCCGAAACAGGTTTGACTCAATTCAAGTGCTCCTAGTAATTTTTTTTCTTTACTACTATCAAAAATTCTTTCACTACAAACCTCTACGAACCCTTCTTACTCAATTCCAACGTTTGTAGTAATCGTATTTATCTTCAAACAGATTTAATTCAATGAATATTGCTCCGAAACAGGTTTGACTCAATTCAGGTGCTCCTAGTAATTTTTTTTCTTTACTACTATCAAAAATTCTTTCACTACAAACCTCTACGAACCCCCCTTACTCAATTCCAACGTTTGTAGTAATCGTATTTATCTTCAAACAGATTTTATTCCATGAATATTGCTCCGAAACAGGTTTGACTCAATTCAAGTGCTCCTAGTAATTTTTTTTCTTTACTACTATCAAAAATTCTTTCACTACAAACCTCTACGAACCCTTCTTACTCAATTCCAACGTTTGTAGTAATCGTATTTATCTTCAAACAGATTTTATTCAATGAATATTGCTCCGAAACAGGTTTGACTCAATTCAAGTGCTCCTAGTGATTTTTTTTCTTTACTACTATCAAAAATTCTTTCACTACAAACCTCTACGAACCCTTCTTACTCAATTCCAACGTTTGTAGTAATCGTATTTATCTTCAAACAGATTTAATTCAATGAATATTGCTTCGAAACAGGTTTGACTCAATTCAAGTGCTCCTAGTAATTTTTTTTCTTTACTACTATCAAAAATTCTTTCACTACAAACCTCTACGAACCCTTCTTACTCAATTCCAACGTTTGTAGTAATCGTATTTATCTTCAAACAGATTTAATTCAATGAATATTGCTTCGAAACAGGTTTGACTCAATTCAAGTGCTCCTAGTAATTTTTTTTCTTTACTACTATCAAAAATTCTTTCACTACAAACCTCTACGAACCCCCCTTACTCAATTCCAACGTTTGTAGTAATCGTATTTATCTTCAAACAGATTTAATTCAATGAATATTGCTCCGAAACAGGTTTGACTCAATTCAACTGCTCCTAGTGATTTTTTTTCTTTACTACTATTAAAAATTATTTCACTACAAACCTCTACGAACCCTTCTTACTCAATTCCAACGTTTGTAGTAATCGTATTTATCTTCAAACAGATTTTATTCAATGAATATTGCTCCGAAACCAGTTTGACTCAATTCAAGTGCTCCTAGTATTTTTTTTCTTTACTACTATCAAAAATTCTTTCACTACAAACCTCTACGAACCCTTCTTAGTCAATTCCAACGTTTGTAGTAATCGTATTTATCTTCAAACAGATTTTATTCAATGAATATTGCTCCGAAACAGGTTTGACTCAATTCAAGTGCTCCTAGTAATTTTTTTTCTTTACTACTATCAAAAATTCTTTCACTACAAACCTCTACGAACCCTTCTTACTCAATTTCAACGTTTGTAGTAATCGTATTTATCTTCAACCAGATTTTATTCAATGAATATTGCTCCGAAACAGGTTTGACTCAATTCAAGTGCTCCTAGTGATTTTTTTTCTTTACTACTATCAAAAATTCTTTCACTACAAACCTCTACGAACCCTTCTTACTCAATTCCAACGTTTGTAGTAATCGTATTTATCTTCAAACAGATTTAATTCAATGAATATTGCTTCGAAACAGGTTTGACTCAATTCAAGTGCTCCTAGTAATTTTTTTTCTTTACTACTATCAAAAATTCTTTCACTACAAACCTCTACGAACCCTTCTTTCTCAATTCCAACGTTTGTAGTAATCGTATTTATCTTCAAACAGATTTTATTCAATGAATATTGCTCCGAAACAGGTTTGACTCAATTCAAGTGCTCCTAGTAATTTTTTTTCTTTACTACTATCAAAAATTCTTTCTCTACAAACCTCTACGAACCCTTCTTACTCAATTCCAACGTTTGTAGTAATCGTATTTATCTTCAAACAGATTTTATTCAATGAATATTGCTCCGAAACAGGTTTGACTCAATTCAAGTGCTCCTAGTGATTTTTTTTCTTTACTACTATCAAAAATTCTTTCACTACAAACCTCTGCGAACCCCTCTTAGTCAATTCTAACGTTTGTAGTAATCGTATTCGTCTTCAAACAGACTTTATCCAGGAAATATCGCTCCGAAACAAGTTTGATTCAACTAAAGTGCTCCTAGTTATTTTTTTTCTTTACTACTATCAAAAATTCTTTCACTACAAACCTCTACGAACCCTTCTTACTCAATTCCAACGTTTGTAGTAATCGTATTTATCTTCAAACAGATTTTATTCAATGAATATTGCTCCGAAACAGGTTTGACTCAATTCAAGTGCTCCTAGTGATTTTTTTTCTTTACTACTATCAAAAATTCTTTCACTACAAACCTCTGCGAACCCCTCTTAGTCAATTCTAACGTTTGTAGTAATCGTATTCGTCTTCAAACAGACTTTATCCAGGAAATATCGCTCCGAAACAAGTTTGATTCAACTAAAGTGCTCCTAGTTATTTTTTTTCTTTACTACTATCAAAAATTCTTTCACTACAAACCTCTACGAACCCTTCTTACCCAATTTCAACGTTTGTAGTAATCGTATTTATCTTCAAACAGATTTTATTCCATGAATATTGCTCCGAAACAGGTTTGACTCAATTCAAGTGCTCCTAGTAATTTTTTTTCTTTACTACTATCAAAAATTCTTTCACTACAAACCTCTATGAACCCTTCTCACTCAATTCCAACGTTTGTAGTAATCGTATTTATCTTCAAACAGATTTTATTCAATGAATATTGCTCCGAAACAGGTTTGACTCAATTCAAGTGCTCCTAGTAATTTTTTTTCTTTACTACTATCAAAAATTCTTTCACTACAAACCTCTGCGAACCCCTCTTAGTCAATTCTAACGTTTGTAGTAATCGTATTCGTCTTCAAACAGACTTTATCCAGGAAATATCGCTCCGAAACAAGTTTGATTCAACTAAAGTGCTCCTAGTTATTTTTTTTCTTTACTACTATCAAAAATTCTTTCACTACAAACCTCTACGAACCCTTCTTTCTCAGTTCCAACGTTTGTAGTAATCGTATTTATCTTCAAACAGATTTTATTCAATGAATATTGCTCCGAAACAGGTTTGACTCAATTCAAGTGCTCCTAGTGATTTTTTTTCTTTACTACTATCAAAAATTCTTTCACTACAAACCTCTGCGAACCCCTCTTAGTCAATTCTAACGTTTGTAGTAATCGTATTCGTCTTCAAACAGACTTTATCCAGGAAATATCGCTCCGAAACAAGTTTGATTCAACTAAAGTGCTCCTAGTTATTTTTTTTCTTTACTACTATCAAAAATTCTTTCACTACAAACCTCTACGAACCCTTCTTTCTCAATTCCAACGTTTGTAGTAATCGTATTTATCTTCAAACAGATTTTATTCAATGAATATTGCTCCGAAACCAGTTTGACTCAATTCAAGTGCTCCTAGTTATTTTTTTTCTTTACTACTATCAAAAATTCTTTCACTACAAACCTCTACGAACCCTTCTTTCTCAATTCCAACGTTTGTAGTAATCGTATTTATCTTCAAACAGATTTTATTCAATGAATATTGCTCCGAAACAGGTTTGACTCAATTCAAGTGCTCCTAGTAATTTTTTTTCTTTACTACTATCAAAAATTCTTTCACTACAAACCTCTACGAACCCTTCTTACTCAATTCCAACGTTTGTAGTAATCGTATTTATCTTCAAACAGATTTTATTCAATGAATATTGCTCCGAAACAGGTTTGACTCAATTCAAGTGCTCCTAGTGATTTTTTTTCTTTACTACTATCAAAAATTCTTTCACTACAAACCTCTACGAACCCTTCTTACTCAATTCCAACGTTTGTAGTAATCGTATTTATCTTCAAACAGATTTTATTCAATGAATATTGCTCCGAAACCAGTTTGACTCAATTCAAGTGCTCCTAGTAATTTTTTTTCTTTACTACTATCAAAAATTCTTTCACTACAAACCTCTACGAACACTTCTTAGTCAATTCCAACGTTTGTAGTAATCGTATTTATCTTCAAACAGATTTTATTCAATGAATATTGCTCCGAAACAGGTTTGACTCAATTCAAGTGCTCCTAGTAATTTTTTTTCTTTACTACTATCAAAAATTCTTTCACTACAAACCTCTACGAACACTTCTTAGTCAATTCCAACGTTTGTAGTAATCGTATTTATCTTCAAACAGATTTTATTCAATGAATATTGCTCCGAAACAGGTTTGACTCAATTGAAGTGCTGCTAGTAATTTTTTTTCTTTACTACTATCAAAAATTCTTTCACTACAAACCTCTGCGAACCCCTCTTAGTCAATTCTAACGTTTGTAGTAATCGTATTCGTCTTCAAACAGACTTTATCCAGGAAATATTGCTCCGAAACAGGTTTGACTCAATTCAAGTGCTCCTAGTAATTTTTTTTCTTTACTACTATCAAAAATTCTTTCACTACAAACCTCTACGAACCCTTCTTACTCAATTCCAACGTTTGTAGTAATCGTATTTATCTTCAAACAGATTTAATTCAATGAATATTGCTCCGAAACAGGTTTGACTCAATTCAAGTGCTCCTAGTGATTTTTTTTTTTACTACTATAAAAAATTATTTCACTACAAACCTCTACGAACCCTTCTTACTCAATTCCAACGTTTGTAGTAATCGTATTTATCTTCAAACAGATTTTATTCAATGAATATTGCTCCGAAACCAGTTTGACTCAATTCAAGTGCTCCTAGTAATTTTTTTTCTTTACTACTATCAAAAATTCTTTCACTACAAACCTCTACGAACACTTCTTAGTCAATTCCAACGTTTGTAGTAATCGTATTTATCTTCAAACAGATTTTATTCAATGAATATTGCTCCGAAACAGGTTTGACTCAATTCAAGTGCTCCTAGTAATTTTTTTTCTTTACTACTATCAAAAATTCTTTCACTACAAACCTCTACGAACACTTCTTAGTCAATTCCAACGTTTGTAGTAATCGTATTTATCTTCAAACAGATTTTATTCAATGAATATTGCTCCGAAACAGGTTTGACTCAATTCAAGTGCTCCTAGTAATTTTTTTTCTTTACTACTATCAAAAATTCTTTCACTACAAACCTCTGCGAACCCCTCTTAGTCAATTCTAACGTTTGTAGTAATCGTATTCGTCTTCAAACAGACTTTATCCAGGAAATATCGCTCCGAAACAAGTTTGATTCAACTAAAGTGCTCCTAGTTATTTTTTTTCTTTACTACTATCAAAAATTCTTTCACTACAAACCTCTACGAACCCTTCTTTCTCAATTCCAACGTTTGTAGTAATCGTATTTATCTTCAAACAGATTTTATTCAATCAATATTGCTCCGAAACAGGTTTGACTCAATTCAAGTGCTCCTAGTATTTTTTTTTCTTTACTACTATCAAAAAATCTTTCACTAAAAACCTCTACGAACCCTTCTTACTCAATTCCAACGTTTGTAGTAATCGTATTTATCTTCAAACAGATTTTATTCAATCAATATTGCTCCGAAACAGGTTTGACTCAATTCAACTGCTCCTAGTAATTTTTTTTCTTTACTACTATCAAAAATTCTTTCACTACAAACCTCTACGAACCCTTCTTACTCAATTCCAACGTTTGTAGTAATCGTATTTATCTTCAAACAGATTTTATTCAATCAATATTGCTCCGAAACAGGTTTGACTCAATTCAAGTGCTCCTAGTAATTTTTTTTCTTTACTACTATCAAAAATTCTTTCACTACAAACCTCTACGAACCCTTCTTCCTCAATTCCAACGTTTGTAGTAATCGTATTTATCTTCAAACAGATTTTATTCAATGAATTTTGCTCCGAAACAGGTTTGACTCAATTCAAGTGCTCCTAGTAATTTTTTTTCTTTACTACTATCAAAAATTCTTTCACTACAAACCTCTACGAACCCTTCTTACTCAATTCCAACGTTTGTAGTAATCGTATTTATCTTCAAACAGATTTTATTCAATGAATATTGCTCCGAAACAGGTTTGACTCAATTCAAGTGCTCCTAGTAATTTTTTTTCTTTACTACTATCAAAAATTCTTTCACTACAAACCTCTACGAACCCTTCTTACTCAATTTCAACGTTTGTAGTAATCGTATTTATCTTCAAACAGATTTTATTCCATGAATATTGCTCCGAAACAGGTTTGACTCAATTCAAGTGCTCCTAGTAATTTTTTTTCTTTACTACTATCAAAAATTCTTTCACTACAAACCTCTATGAACCCTTCTCACTCAATTCCAACGTTTGTAGTAATCGTATTTATCTTCAAACAGATTTTATTCAATGAATATTGCTCCGAAACAGGTTTGACTCAATTCAAGTGCTCCTAGTAATTTTTTTTCTTTACTACTATCAAAAATTCTTTCACTACAAACCTCTACGAACCCTTCTTCCTCAATTCCAACGTTTGTAGTAATCGTATTTATCTTCAAACAGATTTTATTCAATGAATATTGCTCCGAAACAGGTTTGACTCAATTCAAGTGCTCCTTGTAATTTTTTTTCTTTACTTCTATCAAAAATTCTTTCACTACAAACCTCTACGAACCCTTCTTACTCAATTCCAACGTTTGTAGTAATCGTATTTATCTTCAAACAGATTTTATTCAATGAATATTGCTCCGAAACAGGTTTGACTCAATTCAAGTGCTCCTAGTAATTTTTTTTCTTTACTACTATCAAAAATTCTTTCACTACAAACCTCTACGAACCCTTCTTACTCAATTTCAACGTTTGTAGTAATCGTATTTATCTTCAAACAGATTTTATTCAATGAATATTGCTCCGAAACAGGTTTGACTCAATTCAAGTGCTCCTAGTAATTTTTTTTCTCTACTACTATCAAAAATTCTTTCACTACAAACCTCTACGAACCCTTCTTACTCAATTTCAACGTTTGTAGTAATCGTATTTATCTTCAAACAGATTTTATTCCATGAATATTGCTCCGAAACAGGTTTGACTCAATTCAAGTGCTCCTAGTAATTTTTTTTCTTTACTACTATCAAAAATTCTTTCACTACAAACCTCTACTAACCCTTCTTACTCATTTCCAACGTTTGTAGTAATCGTTTTTATCTTCAAACAGATTTAATTCAATGAATATTGCTTCGAAACAGGTTTGACTCAATTCAAGTGCTCCTAGTAATTTTTTTTCTTTACTACTATCAAAAATTCTTTCACTACAAACCTCTACGAACCCTTCTTACTCAATTCCAACGTTTGTAGTAATCGTAATTATCTTCAAACAGATTTTATTCAATGAATATTGCTCCGAAATAGGTTTGACTCAATTCAAGTGCTCCTAGTAATTTTTTTTCTTTACTACTATCAAAAATTCTTTCACTACAAACCTCTGCGAACCCCTCTTAGTCAATTCTAACGTTTGTAGTAATCGTATTCGTCTTCAAACAGACTTTATCCAGGAAATATCGCTCCGAAACAAGTTTGATTCAACTAAAGTGCTCCTAGTTATTTTTTTTCTTTACTACTATCAAAAATTCTTTCACTACAAACCTCTACGAACCCTTCTTACTCAATTCCAACGTTTGTAGTAATCGTATTTATCTTCAAACAGATTTTATTCAATGAATATTGCTCCGAAACAGGTTTGACTCAATTCAAGTGCTCCTAGTGATTTTTTTTCTTTACTACTATCAAAAATTCTTTCACTACAAACCTCTGCGAACCCCTCTTAGTCAATTCTAACGTTTGTAGTAATCGTATTCGTCTTCAAACAGACTTTATCCAGGAAATATCGCTCCGAAACAAGTTTGATTCAACTAAAGTGCTCCTAGTTATTTTTTTTCTTTACTACTATCAAAAATTCTTTCACTACAAACCTCTACGAACCCTTCTTACCCAATTTCAACGTTTGTAGTAATCGTATTTATCTTCAAACAGATTTTATTCCATGAATATTGCTCCGAAACAGGTTTGACTCAATTCAAGTGCTCCTAGTAATTTTTTTTCTTTACTACTATCAAAAATTCTTTCACTACAAACCTCTATGAACCCTTCTCACTCAATTCCAACGTTTGTAGTAATCGTATTTATCTTCAAACAGATTTTATTCAATGAATATTGCTCCGAAACAGGTTTGACTCAATTCAAGTGCTCCTAGTAATTTTTTTTCTTTACTACTATCAAAAATTCTTTCACTACAAACCTCTGCGAACCCCTCTTAGTCAATTCTAACGTTTGTAGTAATCGTATTCGTCTTCAAACAGACTTTATCCAGGAAATATCGCTCCGAAACAAGTTTGATTCAACTAAAGTGCTCCTAGTTATTTTTTTTCTTTACTACTATCAAAAATTCTTTCACTACAAACCTCTACGAACCCTTCTTTCTCAGTTCCAACGTTTGTAGTAATCGTATTTATCTTCAAACAGATTTTATTCAATGAATATTGCTCCGAAACAGGTTTGACTCAATTCAAGTGCTCCTAGTAATTTTTTTTCTTTACTACTATCAAAAATTCTTTCACTACAAACCTCTACGAACCCTTCTTACTCAATTCCAACGTTTGTAGTAATCGTATTTATCTTCAAACAGATTTTATTCAATGAATATTGCTCCGAAACAGGTTTGACTCAATTCAAGTGCTCCTAGTGATTTTTTTTCTTTACTACTATCAAAAATTCTTTCACTACAAACCTCTGCGAACCCCTCTTAGTCAATTCTAACGTTTGTAGTAATCGTATTCGTCTTCAAACAGACTTTATCCAGGAAATATCGCTCCGAAACAAGTTTGATTCAACTAAAGTGCTCCTAGTTATTTTTTTTCTTTACTACTATCAAAAATTCTTTCACTACAAACCTCTACGAACCCTTCTTTCTCAATTCCAACGTTTGTAGTAATCGTATTTATCTTCAAACAGATTTTATTCAATGAATATTGCTCCGAAACCAGTTTGACTCAATTCAAGTGCTCCTAGTTATTTTTTTTCTTTACTACTATCAAAAATTCTTTCACTACAAACCTCTACGAACCCTTCTTTCTCAATTCCAACGTTTGTAGTAATCGTATTTATCTTCAAACAGATTTTATTCAATGAATATTGCTCCGAAACAGGTTTGACTCAATTCAAGTGCTCCTAGTAATTTTTTTTCTTTACTACTATCAAAAATTCTTTCACTACAAACCTCTACGAACCCTTCTTACTCAATTCCAACGTTTGTAGTAATCGTATTTATCTTCAAACAGATTTTATTCAATGAATATTGCTCCGAAACAGGTTTGACTCAATTCAAGTGCTCCTAGTGATTTTTTTTCTTTACTACTATCAAAAATTCTTTCACTACAAACCTCTACGAACCCTTCTTACTCAATTCCAACGTTTGTAGTAATCGTATTTATCTTCAAACAGATTTTATTCAATGAATATTGCTCCCAAACCAGTTTGACTCAATTCAAGTGCTCCTAGTAATTTTTTTTCTTTACTACTATCAAAAATTCTTTCACTACAAACCTCTACGAACACTTCTTAGTCAATTCCAACGTTTGTAGTAATCGTATTTATCTTCAAACAGATTTTATTCAATGAATATTGCTCCGAAACAGGTTTGACTCAATTCAAGTGCTCCTAGTAATTTTTTTTCTTTACTACTATCAAAAATTCTTTCACTACAAACCTCTACGAACACTTCTTAGTCAATTCCAACGTTTGTAGTAATCGTATTTATCTTCAAACAGATTTTATTCAATGAATATTGCTCCGAAACAGGTTTGACTCAATTGAAGTGCTGCTAGTAATTTTTTTTCTTTACTACTATCAAAAATTCTTTCACTACAAACCTCTGCGAACCCCTCTTAGTCAATTCTAACGTTTGTAGTAATCGTATTCGTCTTCAAACAGACTTTATCCAGGAAATATTGCTCCGAAACAGGTTTGACTCAATTCAAGTGCTCCTAGTAATTTTTTTTCTTTACTACTATCAAAAATTCTTTCACTACAAACCTCTACGAACCCTTCTTACTCAATTCCAACGTTTGTAGTAATCGTATTTATCTACAAACAGATTTAATTCAATGAATATTGCTCCGAAACAGGTTTGACTCAATTCAAGTGCTCCTAGTGATTTTTTTTTTTACTACTATAAAAAATTATTTCACTACAAACCTCTACGAACCCTTCTTACTCAATTCCAACGTTTGTAGTAATCGTATTTATCTTCAAACAGATTTTATTCAATGAATATTGCTCCGAAACCAGTTTGACTCAATTCAAGTGCTCCTAGTAATTTTTTTTCTTTACTACTATCAAAAATTCTTTCACTACAAACCTCTACGAACACTTCTTAGTCAATTCCAACGTTTGTAGTAATCGTATTTATCTTCAAACAGATTTTATTCAATGAATATTGCTCCGAAACAGGTTTGACTCAATTCAAGTGCTCCTAGTAATTTTTTTTCTTTACTACTATCAAAAATTCTTTCACTACAAACCTCTACGAACACTTCTTAGTCAATTCCAACGTTTGTAGTAATCGTATTTATCTTCAAACAGATTTTATTCAATGAATATTGCTCCGAAACAGGTTTGACTCAATTCAAGTGCTCCTAGTAATTTTTTTTCTTTACTACTATCAAAAATTCTTTCACTACAAACCTCTGCGAACCCCTCTTAGTCAATTCTAACGTTTGTAGTAATCGTATTCGTCTTCAAACAGACTTTATCCAGGAAATATCGCTCCGAAACAAGTTTGATTCAACTAAAGTGCTCCTAGTTATTTTTTTTCTTTACTACTATCAAAAATTCTTTCACTACAAACCTCTACGAACCCTTCTTTCTCAATTCCAACGTTTGTAGTAATCGTATTTATCTTCAAACAGATTTTATTCAATCAATATTGCTCCGAAACAGGTTTGACTCAATTCAAGTGCTCCTAGTATTTTTTTTTCTTTACTACTATCAAAAAATCTTTCACTAAAAACCTCTACGAACCCTTCTTACTCAATTCCAACGTTTGTAGTAATCGTATTTATCTTCAAACAGATTTTATTCAATCAATATTGCTCCGAAACAGGTTTGACTCAATTCAACTGCTCCTAGTAATTTTTTTTCTTTACTACTATCAAAAATTCTTTCACTACAAACCTCTACGAACCCTTCTTACTCAATTCCAACGTTTGTAGTAATCGTATTTATCTTCAAACAGATTTTATTCAATCAATATTGCTCCGAAACAGGTTTGACTCAATTCAAGTGCTCCTAGTAATTTTTTTTCTTTACTACTATCAAAAATTCTTTCACTACAAACCTCTACGAACCCTTCTTCCTCAATTCCAACGTTTGTAGTAATCGTATTTATCTTCAAACAGATTTTATTCAATGAATGTTGCTCCGAAACAGGTTTGACTCAATTCAAGTGCTCCTAGTAATTTTTTTTCTTTACTACTATCAAAAATTCTTTCACTACAAACCTCTACGAACCCTTCTTACTCAATTCCAACGTTTGTAGTAATCGTATTTATCTTCAAACAGATTTTATTCAATGAATATTGCTCCGAAACAGGTTTGACTCAATTCAAGTGCTCCTAGTAATTTTTTTTCTTTACTACTATCAAAAATTCTTTCACTACAAACCTCTACGAACCCTTCTTACTCAATTTCAACGTTTGTAGTAATCGTATTTATCTTCAAACAGATTTTATTCCATGAATATTGCTCCGAAACAGGTTTGACTCAATTCAAGTGCTCCTAGTAATTTTTTTTCTTTACTACTATCAAAAATTCTTTCACTACAAACCTCTATGAACCCTTCTCACTCAATTCCAACGTTTGTAGTAATCGTATTTATCTTCAAACAGATTTTATTCAATGAATATTGCTCCGAAACAGGTTTGACTCAATTCAAGTGCTCCTAGTAATTTTTTTTCTTTACTACTATCAAAAATTCTTTCACTACAAACCTCTACGAACCCTTCTTCCTCAATTCCAACGTTTGTAGTAATCGTATTTATCTTCAAACAGATTTTATTCAATGAATATTGCTCCGAAACAGGTTTGACTCAATTCAAGTGCTCCTTGTAATTTTTTTTCTTTACTTCTATCAAAAATTCTTTCACTACAAACCTCTACGAACCCTTCTTACTCAATTCCAACGTTTGTAGTAATCGTATTTATCTTCAAACAGATTTTATTCAATGAATATTGCTCCGAAACAGGTTTGACTCAATTCAAGTGCTCCTAGTAATTTTTTTTCTTTACTACTATCAAAAATTCTTTCACTACAAACCTCTACGAACCCTTCTTACTCAATTTCAACGTTTGTAGTAATCGTATTTATCTTCAAACAGATTTTATTCAATGAATATTGCTCCGAAACAGGTTTGACTCAATTCAAGTGCTCCTAGTAATTTTTTTTCTCTACTACTATCAAAAATTCTTTCACTACAAACCTCTACGAACCCTTCTTACTCAATTTCAACGTTTGTAGTAATCGTATTTATCTTCAAACAGATTTTATTCCATGAATATTGCTCCGAAACAGGTTTGACTCAATTCAAGTGCTCCTAGTAATTTTTTTTCTTTACTACTATCAAAAATTCTTTCACTACAAACCTCTACTAACCCTTCTTACTCATTTCCAACGTTTGTAGTAATCGTTTTTATCTTCAAACAGATTTAATTCAATGAATATTGCTTCGAAACAGGTTTGACTCAATTCAAGTGCTCCTAGTAATTTTTTTTCTTTACTACTATCAAAAATTCTTTCACTACAAACCTCTACGAACCCTTCTTACTCAATTCCAACGTTTGTAGTAATCGTAATTATCTTCAAACAGATTTTATTCAATGAATATTGCTCCGAAACAGGTTTGACTCAATTCAAGTGCTCCTAGTAATTTTTTTTCTTTACTACTATCAAAAATTCTTTCACTACAAACCTCTACGAACCCTTCTTACTCAATTTCAACGTTTGTAGTAATCGTATTTATCTTCAAACAGATTTTATTCAATGAATATTGCTCCGAAACAGGTTTGACTCAATTCAAGTGCTCCTAGTAATTTTTCTTCTTTACTACTATCAAAAATTCCTTCACTACTAACCTCTACGAACCCCCCTTACTCAATTCCAACGTTTGTTGTAATCATATAAGCCTTGAAACAGTATTTACGCCATAAAAAAGTTTTTTAAAAATGCTCCGAAACATTTTTATTTTTTTTTATTTTTTCTATTTTACTACTAACGAATAAAATTGCACTACAATCCACTACTAACGTCTATCTATGAGAAACAGTCGGAAAAAACAATTTTTTCTAATTTCGGGGGATGACATTTTTTTACTATTTTTTTTTATTTTTTTGGCATTACTACTAACGAAAATAACTTCACTACTATCCACTACTAATCAAAATCTTTCGAAAAAAAATAAAAAAAACGAAATTTTCCAAAGTCGGGTGCCAAGTTCACACAGCCGCCCTATTATTCTTATATGCCCAGGCCCAGGGCCTCCAATAGGTTAAAGACGGCCTTGGGTAGTCTATATTAACGCGAGCAAAGTCACGGGCTAAAAGCTGGTATAAAAATAAAAACAATAATAATATTTCGTACATTTACACTAATTAGCCGAATCCAAAGTAAGCACTGTTAGTCCAGTCATCCTGGCTCAAAAATGGCTATATTTCACTTTTTTTCCGGTGGCTGATTTTTCACTATTCTTATGTATTTTTCGACGCTGATTACGATGGTGAGGTCCAAATCTGTCCAAACCCTGTGCTAAAAAATTTATGGACACTTTTTGGACACAAAACTAGCGAAAAATGAGTTTTTGGGATTAACTCGAAAAATAAGCCTTTATCGAAAAAAACCCAAGAGAAAAAAAATGTTTTAAATTAAATTTCCCATCGATATGGGTCAATAACAATTAATTTCAGGTACTGGGCCCAGAGATATGGCCCAATTCGTGCGTTTTTGGCGGTTTTGGAAAATTACGTTTAGCTGGCGCATTTTTTCTTCTTTCAATGCACACTATCAGCCAAAAAGTAGTGTTTTATACGTTCGTTGGTCACGCTAGTGATTTTTTTTCCTAACCTCAATTTTCGCGCCAAATTCGGCCATTTACAAAAATCCGTAAAATGTCGATTTTGAGCATAAAAATTGAGCTATCCAAAAAATTCAAAATTCTGTCCATTGGTATTGATGCCTACCAATACAATCCAAAATTTGATCATTTTGGACCGCTAGAAAATTTTTAAGATGCATTTTAAATTTTGGGCCCAATCCAAATCAAGTATTTTTTGAGGTTAGGAAAGTCTGAGTGGGCCCAAATTACAGATATCGTTGAAATGCTCAAAAATAAAGGATTTTACCGAAGGATATTTTTTTATCTGTACAGGTACTCAACAAAACTTGAAAAATGTGTTTTATCAGCTACCGGAAAAAAAGCATGAAAAATGCCAGGATGACTGGCCTATGTAGGGCTTGTGTTTATGCATGCATACTAAGGTAACGGATAAACAGCATCTACTAGGCGATGCAGTCCGCTAGCACCATATATTGGAGCGCAGCAAATACCTTAAAAAAGAAAAAATTCTTTCGATGAGAATTTTTGCGAATTTCAAAATTCGGGCTCCGTCACAATCTGGTCCTAAACCTGTTGATTCGATTCCACACAAAAAAATATTAAAATCGGTTAAGAACTCGGAAAGTTATGGCGTAACAGACATTGAAGCTGATCCATGGGAGCTTCGCTTACTTCGTTCGCTCCGCTCCAATGATACATAGATATGTTATATGCAAAGAAACATATAAACACAGATACAAAAGCTCGTATTCATCATGTTAACTTCTGCCCTTCACGGGACTAAAACCCGTCTTGGGTGCCTAAAGCTGGATGTCTACCATTGCATTGTTGGTTAAATAGTTATATGTTCCACCTTCTAATTATAATCAATCTATAACTGCGTCAACATTACTAATGATAATATTCTTTGGCCGAAACTGAAAAATTAATTACAACATATTTCAGAAAGGAAAATTATCTTAGAAAAAAAGTTTGATTGATATTTCAACGACGTCGAAAGTCATTCTTCAATTTTATCTCCTTAACCCAACATTGATTAATGGATATGTACAGTCGATACTACGTCAAGCTATACTACGTCACTTTGCCATTTACTACCTTATTCCATTTTAATAGAGATTAAATAACTTTCAGAACATATAGCCTGATATGCTGTCGACCGCAACTTGTTTATTGTAATTTACTTTAATTTATTTATTCTCATTGCTTGCGGCTATACTTAACTACATTCTTGAGAGTAGCTATTGTTGCGTACTCGCTTTCGAAAATCTATAATCTAAAATCACAAATTTGTTGTTTGTCTATCCGTTCTTTTTCGATTGCATATGGGTTACCATAGCAACGCGTTCACCGCAAGTAGTTCGTCTACCGGACGCTAGATTAACGCTAGTTTAACGGAACAATATTTAATAGTTCGTCTACCACACGCTAGATTAACGGAACAATATTTAATAGTTCGTCTACCAGACGCTAGATTAACGCTTGTTTAACGGAACAATATTTAATAGTTCGTCTACCACACGCTAGATTAACGGAACAATATTTGATAGTTCGTCTACCAGACGCTAGATTAACGCTAGTTTAACGGAACAATATTTAATAATAGAAAAAATTTAAAGAATTATGTCCACCCGTGCGAAGCCGGGACGGGCCGCTAGTCTATAATCAAAGATCACAAATTTGTTGTTTGTCTATCCGTTCTTTTTCCATTGCATCAATAACGTTACCATAGCAACGCGTTAACCGCAAGAAGTTCGTCTACCAAACGCTAAATGGCGTTAACGGAAAATATTTCATAATAGAAAAAAATAAAGAATTTTGTCCACCCGTGCGAAGGCGGGACGGGCCGCTAGTTTATATCTAAGTTCACATTTATTAATGTGTGGATAGCGTAGTTGACTACATATTTACTAATATTATTACTTACTCTTGCAAAAGCTCTACCATTATGGAATACGGGGCATTGCTTTAAAATTGTTTGAATCCTACCTTAGCAACAGAAAGCAACAAACTGCTATCAAAAGTATCTGCAAACGAACACTAGTAGAAAAGCAATATATTTCAAAATGTAGAGATGTAGAGTACGGTGTTCCTCAAGGTACAATATTAGGACCTCTATTATTTTTAATATATATTAATGACTTACCAACATCCATTGAACACCCTATGACATTATTTGCTGATGATAGTACAATATTGATTAAATGTAAAAACAATTTGACATATGAAACTGAAATTATAATTACATTAAACAAAATAATTAAATGGCTCGATATTTATAATCTGAATTTAAATATTGATAAAACCAAAATAATGCATTTCCGCCAGTACACTCAGGCACCAAAATTAACAATTCGTTATGGTCAATATACAATAGAACCTGTAACGGAAACAAAGTTCTTAGGGTTACACGTGGACTATCAAACCAATTGGCTCAGTCATACGAATAATTTGTGTACACGTATTAATAAATTTGTTTTTGCGCTTAGATCATTATCTAGAATTGCTAATTTAGAGACAGTTTTAACAGCCTATAATGGATATGTTGCTTCTATCTTGCGTTACGGCATTATATTTTGGGGCAATTGCAACAACAAAGAAGTGATATTTAAAACCCAAAAAAAGTGTATTAGAGCTATTAAGTCTTTAAAACGAAGAGATAGCTGCAAACAACATTTCATAGATTTAAAGATACTAACAGTACCTTCCCTTTATATATATGAAACAGCAATGTTTGTCAGAGAGAATCCGCATCTTTTTCCCACTTTGTCCGATGGCCAATCAAAGGTAAGCAAACGTCATGGAAATAGATTACGCTTTCCAATTACGAAAACTGCGTTGAAAAGAAATGGCTTTTTCTGTATGGCACCTGAAATTTTTAATAAACTACCAAAGAAACTGAAAGATGCTAACCTAACTACATTTCGTAAGGACTTGTTGTCACTACTAATAAAGAAAGCCTATTATACCTTGACTGAATTTTTGACTGAAAAGTGGTAGCAATAATCTAGGACTAGGGTGCATTAGTAGTTTAGACTAGTTTACATTAATTTTGACTGATTTACTGTTTTACTGATTTTTTCTTATTATTATTGTTGATTTGTGATTGTTTTGTAGTATTTTTAAAATTGTTTAATTAATTTCATGATTTTGTTTATAATAGTTTTTTTTTTGTTGTATAATAATTTCGACATTTTTCTTGACATATTTTAGTTAGGTACTTTAAATTTGTATGCCTGTTAATGGCCAGACATAGTGATACGATGTAATTGTCACCATCTGTTTTAATACCTGTGTCTACAAATAAATGATTTGATTGATTGATTGATTGATTGATAGGGCCAAGATTTATTTGTAAAACATAATAGTATGTAGTTGTTTGCTGTTCTCAATAAAGAGAAGAATAAAACATGTTATGATATTTTTTAATTACTGTTCAAAATATAATTTTATGTTTGACGACCGCTTGGTGCAACGGTAGCGAACCAGCTTTTCGCACCAACGGTCCCGGGTTCGAGTCCCGAAAGGGACTACCCCTTTCTTGTGATGAATACGAGCTTTTATACCAAAGTTATGGGTATTTGTATTCTTTCATATTACCCATCTATGTATCATATATGTATGACTATACGTTACTCTAGTATCCACAACACAATCCTCACAGTGCTTACTTTGGGCTAGGCTAATCGGTGTGATTGTAAGAAATGTTATTATCAAAGTTTAAATGAACAAAAACCCGCCCAAACGCCAAAGACACTTATGTATGTTACTTGATGTCATGTCATGCGTCACCTGCTTGTTAACAAACTTTTAGCTGTCAAATCGTAATACGTAAAACTAAGACTGACATTGACTTGTTGGCGGGAGCGGGAAGCGTCACGTTGGTGGTTTTGTTTCTCTTGATGAAATTTGAGTTGTGGTGGATATAAGTGCGTAATAATGGTGGATTATTAAACACTAAGTGTTTCAAAAATCCAAAATAAAATCCAAAATATTTATTTCAGTATCTTAGTCTAATACAATAATAAGTAGTTGGAGCAGCCTTTTAAGCAAAAGTTTTACTTGTGTTAGGCAGCACCCCTCTTCCATAGCATAGTTACAATAGACTAAATATACACCACCTTAGACTCTTTAAATACAATTTATGTATATATATACACATACAAACTAGAAATCGAAATGAAAAAAGACATGAAATTTAGAGATTAAACAATTTGCTTTCGGTACATTATACTATGGTAAATAATATGTTATATACGTAAATACTTGGGTGAATGTCTATACACGTGTGTGTGTGTGTGTGTGTGTGTGTGTGCATGTGAGTGAATGTGTGTATGTATGCGCGCGTTTGCATGTGTGTGGGTGAGTGAGTATCCGGTATGTTTAATTGTTCTAGGACTTCGTCTTGGAATCGGAAACTATAAAGTTACCACAATCATAACATACCACATTATTATTATTATTAAGTCAAACAATTAATGATTCTATCTCCGCATAACCTTTTGACTTTAGCCAACTGGTAAGTACAGTTTTACACTTTGCATATGTCATGTCATAAATATTCAGCTCCCTATTGATTTTGTTATACAATAGACCAGCTCTAGTGACGTATTGCCTCTGCGCAAAAACTGATTTTACCCGTGCTATTAATGCAACGTTACGTTTTCTTCTAGAATATTTTACGTGTTTATGAACATACAAGAGTGTTGGCAAGTGTAACAAAGCAACGGAAGTTGTCTTTTCCTGCTCTGCCAAGAATTCCACGGGGAGGTTTCAGTAAAACCCCACACGTTTATTAAAACCTAGCAAAAAATATATAAATATATAATTGACAATTATACTTACTTGACACTGGCTAAATGCACAAATCGTGCAAGCCTCAAATAAAGAGAAAAAAAAGACTGACATTTACTGTTGTTTACAGTAAATGTCAGTCTTTTTTTTAGCAGGTGACGTCATTCCGTCATTCTGCCGATTCCGCGCATTTTCAATCACGTGGTCGAATATAAAATTTTAATTACTTTATCAATTATATTTAGTATAATAACCATATAAAAATTTAAATTAAATGTGGGCTAAATTGTTTTTAAGAAAATGGTTGTCTGTAAAGTCAGTTTACGGACGATAATTTTACGTTATAGCGTCATAACAAAACATTGATGAAAAATTGCATACTTTTATGAATTGAATTGAATTATTATCATTATTTTGTATAAAACAAAGAAGAACAATCATTTACTATGATTGATTTTTTCGATAAATTAACATTAACTTGTTGTAATAAACAATGGAAACAACATAAACTTTTCACTTCATGAAGTGATAGATAGATGCGCCACAAGTCGAACGCTTGTTCCGCGCTCTCACAGGAACGTTACACTTTTTCGTGTGTGCGTGCGTGGTGTTCATCGATTTATAAGACGTTATCACGTCAAAATGTATACTATTAAGTAACCAACAATTTTATCTATATTTATAAAATAGAGTAATTGTAGTCGAACAGCGTATTGCAATAACCTGTCTAAGCTGGCTTAGCTGCCTTTATAAAACAACACATATGGTAAACGTTGTTCGAACTATATTACCGTCATTATTACATGAGTTGCAAATGAATTTGCTTGACCAAATCCTGGATGAACAGGACAAATGTGAAAGGATACTGAACTTCTTTACCTCTCAATGTGTCAGTGAGCGATGGTAGCAATACATAAACCTTTTACTGTTTCTTTATTTTCTTTGTATTTTAAATAAATTTAAATAATCTAAAAACATTATTAAGAAACAAACTTGTCGCAGGTTTCGCGAGACTCGAACTTACGACCCCTCGCTTTCCGGGCGAGTAATCTTTTCGACGGGTCTGTCAATGTCTCGGTAGCTCGATTACTAGAGTACTCATCCGGAAAGCGAGGGGTTGTGGATTCGGATCTCGTTCGACGTCTGAGACAAGTAGATTATTTTCCTCTTTATATACAAAAGCATTATTTTATTTAGAGTTATTAATAGTCAAATTCATAATTTGTCAGCTTTTTAAGGGAAAGCGCCTTGAAAATCATGACTGCATATTTTTTTTAATAGTAAGTAGGTAAGCGCTTGACGGTAACTATCTCGTCTGATAATAAGCGATAATGCGATCTAGGATGTGACGCGCGAGCCTAAAAGACATCTATTCACTCGTGACTTAAATTGTTTTGTTAGGAAACATAGACTCATTTTAGTTAAAAAAAATGTTTTTGTAATTCACAGAAATAAATGGAATTTCCCAACAAAATTTTTTTTGCAATAATTATATTATTTTCAAATACGTACAACACTGCAACATATCACAACCTTAAAATTTTCTCAATTTTAAATGCACTATGTTTATAAAGACTTCTAGTTGAAAATCGTTAGAAGCACATTTTTTTACCTCAAGATTGCTGTTGACTGTACATGTCCAACTTCCTAATTATATTATGACAATACTTTGTGTGTGTGTTTGTTACCACATTGTCAGTTTATTCGGTGCGTTGCTATGGTAACGGTTTCACTAATTCTTACACCTCAAAATAAGAACGTAAAAAGTTGAATAAGAAAACTGACCCGCCCGTTTCGATGGGTGGGTGACGGCTAGATATAAATAAATATTCAATGTCACCAAGTTTCTTAATCACATGTTTAAGAATTCAGAACCAACGACGGTACCTCAACACCCAGACCCGAGACAATATGGAAAAATTCGTTTTCTACATTGACCCGGCCATAGGTCGAACCTAGGACTTCGGTGTCACTTTACTATAAAAACCGGTAAGAGAGCCACTCAACCAGGGTCGTCAAATTCTATTTCACGATACCATCGTATTAAAAGACAATTATTTACACTATTACTCCAATTCCTCCTCTACTTGTTCGAGACGCCTGCAGATACCCCAAAGTGGGGTAGTGGGCGGGTGGTACTCTTATAATTATTTCTGCACTCATCGCTCCCAAGAGGGCGCTTATTGGGATGTTATCGAGTAGACTCCCGTTGATGCGTCAAACACATGCAGTTTTGAGTGTTCTAGAAAAGATAAGGGGTAGAAGCTATTTGAATATGTCAATGTAATGCTCGGTTCAGTATTTACATAAGTACTTATTAAATGTAAAAGCACACAATGAATACTTGGAGAAATGAAATAATAGGGGTTAAAGTATGAAATTGCCGTTTTATTGCAATAGGTTCTTTGAATTGACATAGAATCTTCATGGTTTGAGGTTTTCGAATGAAACTTTTTTTAAATGGTTTCTATGATGTTCTTTTTTTTAAAAATGTAAAACATTTGAATATCGACTTTCAATTGTTTTTGTTATTCAATTTAGACAAGAAAGATGGATACTGCGAAAATTCGAGTTATTTTTGAATACGAGTTCCGACGCGGAACTAACGCGGCAGAAACAGCCCGCAATATCAATGCTGCGTTTGGAGAGGGGTCTACTAATGAACGCACCGTGCGATTTTGGTTTAAACGCTTTCGTGATGGAAATTTCGACTTAAAGAACGAGCCACGAGGAAGACCGCCCACACAGGTAAATAACGATGAATTAAGAGAGATAGTGGAAGCCGATCCTAGTCAAAGTACCCAGGAATTAGCGGCATGGTTTAACGTTACCTTACCCACAATATTGACTCACTTGCGTCAAATCAATAAAATAAAAAAATACGAAAAATGGGTGCCTCATGATTTGACTGATCTGCAGAAAGAAACGCGTGTTGAAACTTGTGTTGCCTTGTTGAACCGGTACAGAAATGAAGGAATATTGGATCGAATTGTAACATGTGATGAAAAGTGGATTCTTTATGATAACCGGAAAAGAAAAATGCAATGGCTGACCCCAGGTCAAATGCCACAACAGTGTCCTAAAGCAAAACTTACCAATAAAAAGGTAATGGTAACTGTTTGGTGGTCTCAGCATGGTGTTATTCACTATAGTTTTCTCCGATCTGGTCAAGCAATAACGGCAGATGTCTATTGTGCCGAACTCCGAACCATGTTGACAAAACTAGCAGTAAAACAGCCCCGACTCATGAATCGATCTTCACCATTATTGCTCCACGACAACGCGAGACCTCACACAGCACGAGAAACCATTTTGACCCTTCAGGAACTGCAGTTAGAAACCATTCGTCATCCTCCGTATTCACCAGACCTTGCTCCAACGGACTACCATTTTTTTCGTGATTTGGACAATTATCTACGTGACAAGAAGTTTTCTTCCCAGGAGGCAGTACAAAATGCTTTCACACAGTTTGTGCAGTCTAGATCGTCGGAATTCTATCGCAAAGGCATTAATGACCTTCCCATTAGATGGCAGCAATGTATAGATAATAATGGCAACTATTTTGATTAAATAAATTTGTTAAAAATTTAAAAAATAAACAATATAGATTTTCAGTACAAATCGGCAATTTCATACTTTAACCCCTAATAATAGGGGTTAAAGTATGAAATTGCCGTTTTATTGCAATAGGTTCTTTGAATTGACATAGAATCTTCATGGTTTGAGGTTTTCGAATGAAACTTTTTTTAAATGGTTTCTATGATGTTCTTTTTTTAAAAAATGTAAAACATTTGAATATCGACTTTCAATTGTTTTTGTTATTCAATTTAGACAAGAAAGATGGATACTGCGAAAATTCGAGTTATTTTTGAATACGAGTTCCGACGCGGAACTAACGCGGCAGAAACAGCCCGCAATATCAATGCTGCGTTTGGAGAGGGGTCTACTAATGAACGCACCGTGCGATTTTGGTTTAAACGCTTTCGTGATGGAAATTTCGACTTAAAGAACGAGCCACGAGGAAGACCGCCCACACAGGTAAATAACGATGAATTAAGAGAGATAGTGGAAGCCGATCCTAGTCAAAGTACCCAGGAATTAGCGGCATGGTTTAACGTTACCTTACCCACAATATTGACTCACTTGCGTCAAATCAATAAAATAAAAAAATACGAAAAATGGGTGCCTCATGATTTGACTGATCTGCAGAAAGAAACGCGTGTTGAAACTTGTGTTGCCTTGTTGAACCGGTACAGAAATGAAGGAATATTGGATCGAATTGTAACATGTGATGAAAAGTGGATTCTTTATGATAACCGGAAAAGAAAAATGCAATGGCTGACCCCAGGTCAAATGCCACAACAGTGTCCTAAAGCAAAACTTACCAATAAAAAGGTAATGGTAACTGTTTGGTGGTCTCAGCATGGTGTTATTCACTATAGTTTTCTCCGATCTGGTCAAGCAATAACGGCAGATGTCTATTGTGCCGAACTCCGAACCATGTTGACAAAACTAGCAGTAAAACAGCCCCGACTCATGAATCGATCTTCACCATTATTGCTCCACGACAACGCGAGACCTCACACAGCACGAGAAACCATTTTGACCCTTCAGGAACTGCAGTTAGAAACCATTCGTCATCCTCCGTATTCACCAGACCTTGCTCCAACGGACTACCATTTTTTTCGTGATTTGGACAATTATCTACGTGACAAGAAGTTTTCTTCCCAGGAGGCAGTACAAAATGCTTTCACACAGTTTGTGCAGTCTAGATCGTCGGAATTCTATCGCAAAGGCATTAATGACCTTCCCATTAGATGGCAGCAATGTATAGATAATAATGGCAACTATTTTGATTAAATAAATTTGTTAAAAATTTAAAAAATAAACAATATAGATTTTCAGTACAAATCGGCAATTTCATACTTTAACCCCTAATATACAATAAATGTTTATACAAAAACATAATTAAACTGAACTATTTAAATAATTTTAAAAACTATATATCAAACAATATTTCTTACATTCACACCAATAAGCCTAGTCTAAGATAAGCTCTGTAAGGCTTGTGTTATAGATACTTAGGTAACGTATAAATATATATAAATACCCACAACTCGGGTACGAACGGGAGCATTGGTGCGAAAGGCAGGATCACTACCGTCGTCTAGTTGTTCGATGAAAAAATGGGGACGGCGGAACAAGGCTTTACGATCTGCTGCACACTCTCCGAAATGTATCCTATAAAAAACGGATAGGCTAGCTACCTTACGTGTATGCTTTAAGGCTTTTGAGCTTATTAAAAAAGGTAGTCATTGCCGATGAGCTTCTTGGCCTTCCTTTTAATAGACTATAGCGCCTGAAGCTAGAATTGGGCGGAACCGTCCCAAAGATGAGAGCAGTACTCCATAAACGATCGAACTTGTGCTTGGTAAAGTTTGAGCTACTGTTCCGGCGTGAAGGACCTTCGCCAGTATGCCATATTTTTTTGAAGCTCATTAAGCCTTATTCTCAATGAAAAAGCCAAAATTAAGACTTGATGACAATGATATGCTGTGAAGCACAAGATTGTGAGTGATCGGCACGGATACACCCCGGAAAGGTGTCAAGTATTATTTCTCAGCTAAAAAGAGGCCTTTCGTCTTTTTAGCTGAGAAATAATACCGCTGGTTCTTTGATGGATTAAACTATTATTATTATTAAGTTGCAAGAATAAAGTGGTGGTGGTTATTACATATACTTCGTTCTGCTATAGAGAATGGTGTTCAAAAGTATTTACTTACTTCAAACATTAAAAAAGCACTTTTTTGTGCATAACATTAAAGTGCAATATAGCTTGTGTTATGACAGGATTTATGTGTATTATAAATACTATACTCACAACTGGCGTAGTTTCATTAAGCTTACAGTAGAAATCCCCGGGAAATAGTCCAACTGAAGTTTAACCAAGCGTGTAACAAACTAATTCCAATATATATCGAGAAAAGGATCATGATTATATTGAGGCTCGATTAATATATTTACCTAAAAGGTTTCCCAGAAAGTAAGGAAGAAAAAATGATGAGGTAAAGATATGATCAAATCAATTAACAACATTTACCTGCTATTTAGGGTTCCGTACCCAAAGGGTAAAATCGGGACCCTATTACTAAGACTTCGCTGTTTCCGTCCGTCTGTCTGTCACCATGCTGTATCTCAAGAACCGCGATAGTTAGACAGATGAAATTATAACAAATTATGTTTTTCTGTTGCCGCTATAACAGCAAATACTAAAAGCAAAATAAAATAAATATTTAAGGGGGCTCCCATACAACAAACGCGAGCTTTTTTGCCCTTTTTGTTCGACATCCATAATGACAACAAGTTGGCATTTGAAATATTCACAAAATACTCACTTGTAATTTTACTTTAATAATAAATAATAAAATTAAAATAAAACATATATTCAAAGGGGGCTCCCATACAACAAACGTGATTTTTTTATTAAACTAAAAGTTTCTACGGAACCCTTCGGGCGCGAGTCCGACTCGCACTTGGCCGGTTTTCCATTAACTTTGAAATTTTAGAATCCCCAGAAAAAGCACTCTATTGTACTGACAACGTGTATACAAACTTTCATGATGATCGGTTCAGCGGTTAAGGCGTGAAAGCGTAACAAACAAACTCACTGACGCATTTATAATCTTACGATAAATTTGTGTAATACAATGAAATGCTGTCCAACCTATGAGCTATTTAGTCCCAAACCTATACATCGCTCATTTGGTGCAACATTGACGTAATTGTAAATTTTGTATTTTTGAAGAAGAGGGAAACAAATTTTAAATACATTTTCTTTTTTAAATTAGCATTATCTTAAAAGATGACTACAATTGTATACAGGCAGTCCTCGTACTTACGGCAGGTTAGGTTCTCAAAATACGCGACGTAAATCGAAACGACGTAAGTCGAGACATATTTTTTCATATGTTTACATGTAAAACTCAAGGGTTTGGATCCACACGGACTCAAAATTAAAAAAAAACTGCATTTATAACAAAGGATATACATACTTTATTATCAAAAGTAAGTTCTTAAAATAATTAGATATGTACTTATGAAATTTCCAGTTATTTTTGGTATTTGTGTTATTAATTCTAATTCATATTACGTCTTGATTGTCCGTCGTCCCTGGACTAACTAAACAAAATCAGCAGCATGTGCCGGGTAATTCCCGCTCGCCGACACCGTGCCCCGCCAACCCCACGGACATTGATCTCGCGACAAGTGAATTCTCCTATGCCGGAAATCGAAACAATTGACGTATGCTTGAGGAATAGTGTCAAAACATTGGTCGACGTAACTTGAAACGACGTAAATCGAAACGACGTAAGTCGAGGACTGCCTGTACTTTCCTTAGGTTCATATAGCTTCTCGCGAAAACTATAAGAATTGTATTTCTTTTTTTTCTGTCGATGTTTTTCAGAAATGTAATTTTGGCAAAAAGTGTAATTGCTTCATTGTTGCACCAAATGAGCGATATTTTAAAATTCCCTGTCACAGTATTTGACTGCGATGAAATCCGAAATTACACAACCGATTTTGATGATATTTTTTCCATTTTACTAGATTTGTTCCGACTTAGGACATAAGGATAGGTTTCATTTGTAACAGCAACGCGTGGCCGGATCAGCTAGTAACAAATATATAATAGAATATAATACTCTTTATTATACATCACATACGAGAAAATAAAGTCAAGGAGAGACAAAGTACAAATGACGGTGTTATCGCTAAAAAGCAATATATACCGCATAACCTTTGGATGAACGGGAAAGTAAGCAAAAAAATTATCCAGGTCAGTCGGTGGTGATTACTAAAAATAAATATACTATGAATATACGAATATAATTTTATGTGTGAATAAAATATAACAAATATAATTCATAAATAATGAAGTTGAAAAGTTGTCGAGTTCCAAAAATAGCTCGTATAGGAGGAGAGAAGGAAATAAGCGTAAATTTCCCATTCGGGAACAAGTGATTATACACAATACAGAAAAATGTCTCTCTACCAGGAATCCAACCTTCGTCTTTGATGCGTAAGCAAGATCGCTTCGTATTGTATTGGGCGGCCGTTAAATTTAATTTACTTGAAAGGAAATGAAAATAACTTTATTCAAATGCCCAGTAGTGTATAGTGCACAAATTAAAATAAGTTTTTTTGAATAGTCCAACATTTTTACCTACCACCCATTCAAGTCGTCTTTTAACTAACAAGAAGAATGTGCGTAAAAAAATCGTCAGCTTTAACAAAAGTAAAGACATTTACAATATAATATATCGTCACCATACAAATTCCGCAAAATAATAATAAAAAATCTGTTATTACAATAATTATAGAAGTGTTATGATATAATTATTTTGTTGATTACATTTGGCAACGAAAGTGTCAGTTTAGTCAAAAAGAGGAATTTGTTGGTACAGAATTGTTTTTATTCAAACTAGCTAACCCGACCACGCGTTGCTGATATAACACTGATATCATTTTTTAATGTTTCTGTTAAGCTTTAAATGTAAATAATAATACTCATTTGATTATATTTACACGTGAGTATCTAGTGAAAAGTTTGCAGCTTCATAAAACATTGTATCAACATTAAACTTATCAGTTTTCTATTTTAGGAGGAAAAATTTGTTTGTTCTTTCTCAAACATATCCAACAATATATGAATCAGGCAAATTTGTCTCGAGCATCGTCTTGTTTGTCCAAATATTTGGTCTTTTGATAGATATGCAACTTTACTTTATCAGTAAGTCGCGATATCATAAGCGCACAGCAAATATAAGTTATACGGCATAGTATATATCGTAGGACAAACAAAAGAAAACCATAACACAACGATATAAACGTGAAATTGGCAAAACCTTTCAACAAGAGAACATCAAACAACAAAGAATTGATTAAGAAAAGAACGTTAGGTTCCGTAAAAAGAACGCATTAAAACAAAATCCAAAGGAAAACGCAACGAATACAGAGAAATCGACAATCAGCAGTTCTATTATTCTCTACAGGGTTGCCAGTAAAAAGTAATATTTTAGGGGGACAAGTCTCTCGCTTTGTAGCACCCGCAAGAAGAGTGTCCATTTTTAGAATTTCAATTCTATATTCGCTGGGTTCAGTCGTTTGTAATATTTGCGGAGCTCGAAAAGGTAAAATTCTTTTGATCAAGTTTGATGAGATCACATTTTGACGATGTCGCCGACTCAAAGAATTTTTATAGTATCTCAGTGATTTGGTGCTCTTCACTATTGATGAATTTAATTTACATATGAAGTAATTAGTAAAACAATACTTTATCCATTCCTTTCCTTTAACTATCCATCCTCCGTATTATACATAAAACAGATAATTGTTGACTTTGTTGTAATCAACGATGTAATGAAACTATAACACTACCTTTTTAGTGATAACAGAATTTTGTTTTTGACGTGACAACGTCTTATAAATTGGTTTGCCGGGTGACACTTCAAGAAACTGCGTTACGCTCCGCTCACGTTATGCGCTTACAATGAGAGCGAGTGAGAGGCACGCGTCCCTTCCACTCGGGCATGGTTAGCCCGCCTAAGAGCGAGAGAGACAGACATAAAAAGTGGAAGGGACGCGTGCCTATAAATTAATGTTTTAAATATAATTCTTTGTATAAATAAATGTTTTAAATTGTTACTATTATTTCATCCTTCTTCCTACTATACGAATGAATATTCACATTAAAATTATTTTACCACTCAAAGTCGTTGTCACGTAAAACTTTCGCCCGTATACCGACTTTACAGGCAACCAACCAGTTTTTTTCTGGATTATGTATGGTGACGATGTATTATATTGTAAATGTCGTTACTTCTATTAAAGCTGACGAGTTTCTTGTGCTCATACTTCTTGTCAGTTAAAAGACGTCCTGAATGGGTGGTAGGTAAAAAAATTGGACGATTCAAAACAATTTATTTTAAGTGCATTTGAATAAAAGTGATTTTCATTCATTTTCATCTGCCTTGCAACCATAAATAACATTTGAGTTAATAAATTACTGAAACCTAATCAATCACAATATTAAAAATCATTTTAATTTATTAAATTCGGATTCTATAATTCAAACTGGCAACATTTGATCGACCGACTTCACTTACGATTCGGGCGATAAAATAAATTTGAGTGCCTGTCACATTTATTATGAATGTAACCTTTTCTTAGGAAAGCACACAAGAGAGGATAATTTATTAAAAAACATCACCCAAATACATCGTCAAAGAATATTCTGAAGAATTTAATCAAAAGCCTTTTAGCCTGACTAGTTTTACCTAAATACACGCTCAGTTTAGCTCCTCGTAATGTCTGCTCTATGGCCGTACAATTATTTAATGCACTTTCTGATAGTTTAGTACAGTATGATGGACGTATATTTAAAAGGAAATTACATGATATTCTTATTAAAAACTGCTTTTAATCAGTCCAAGAATATAAAAAAATAACGATTTTGGCATTCTTCTTTTTAGTATTTAAATATATATATTTTGTGATCATAAATTAATGACAAATCTTATATTATACATATTATGTTCCTAAGAAAAAACTATTAAATATAATAAATATTTGCATGCTAAAAATTAAGCATATTTCGAAAGAACTGTAATCATAAATATTAAGAACCTCTTATCATGTACTCAAATTGCTGCAAAAAAAGATTAATTATTCGTCCGTCAATCATTTATTTCAAATATCAACTTTTTTGCTTCATTAATTTTGTACAGTATGCGATGTTATATGCGGCAGTGGATATTCCCGCTACAATGGTTTAAAATACCTTTTTTGCTTAATAACAAAAAAGGTGGCTCTCAAAGATTGTTGAAGACTATCTTCTAAGATTACGCGAAATTAAAGAACGTGCCAGGCTAACGTTCAAATAAGATCTCAAGACTTAGTAACGAAAAAAAAATACAGTGAGAAAATAGCGAGAATGGGGGTTGAAGTTTTAACAAGTTCTATTCGTCACTCAATCTTCAAATCCCACAACAAACCCAAGACCAATTTTCGACTTCAACACTTGTCAAGCTTTATTCTGACTCCAATGCATCTTCCTGAGCGACTTTCAAAGATAAACTAATAAATATTGCAGCGCTACCTCACTTGGCTTACGAATCGATATAGCCGTCTCTCTCACTCCTTTCCCCCTTAAATGAGAAAGAAAAGATCTCTGTGTATAGCATGAAAATGGCTTAGACCCCTCGGTTGTAGGGTTGCATCCGGTTAACCCCAAAGTTTGGAGAAGTCCAAAAGATGATCGGGTTTCTTTTTTCTTCCGGTGGCATTTTAAAAATGAGACTGTTATATTTATGGGTATGAAAAGTATAAGGGGTTTACTTATATATATACTGATAAAAAGATTTTTATCAACTACATTTTTGAATTTAGACAAGTAATAAAAAAAGTAAATACCTACTAAGAAATGAATGATTGCAATATTTTGTATAAATAATATTTTAAAAAACATATAAAGAGAATAGGTATCTTTGTTGGGACACCAGTTTGTATGACACACATACACATGCATACATCCAAACATACTCACACCCTCAAATTCACATGCATGCTTTATTTAATTAGTAAAATGGCGCAATGTTTTCACATTGTTGTTGAAAATTTTTAATTCAAAGAACTTTAAAATTTATATTTATTCTAGCTGACCCGGCCGTCGTTACTGTGTTGCCCCATCTCCTAAAGTGGAACAAATCCAGTAAAATAAAAAATAAAACATCAAAATCGGTTCAGTAGTTTCAGATTTTTATATATTTAAGATATATATTTAGTATTTTGTTAACATAATGAGTTTCTATAATTGGTTGAAATACTGAATTTCACTTCTTTACATTCAAATAAAATCCTATCAAGAGGTCCTACTGGCATCAAACTGAGCTTTAACAAACCAAACTCAGTTTTGACAGTGATAAATGTAATATTTTTAAGGAAAAATGGCATTCATGGATTTCACGGTATCAGCCCTAATAATGGGAAATACGGGAAACTTTAGAAACAGTAGGGGTGTCAAAAACGGCATAATCAGAATTCTGAGCACAGTTATGACAAGTAAATTTAATCTAATGTAAATGGAACCCGAAACAAATAATTTAATTAAACGTTGAGGGTACACGCCAATGACATGAATAGAAGGCAATAATAATGCTTACATTTACACCAATTAGCCTAGCCCAAAGTATGCACTGTAAGGCTTGTGTTATGGATACTAGGGTCACGGATAGACATTCATATAAAAATAAGTAATATAAATACCCACGACTCAGCTACAAATGCTCGTATTCATCATACAAACATCTGCACCTTCCTTTGAACGCAGGACCATCAGTGCTAAAGGCAGAATCGCTACCGTTGCACCATCCAGTCGTCAAAGTATTACAATTAACAAAAAGATTTAGTATATTAATCACAATATGTGTCAATTTTGAATGTCCGCTTTCATATACAAGTACAACATACAGACAATAAATATCACTATATCTAATGGAACATATTTGTGTATTTAAAATTGAAGATGTTCAACAGCGCTTTATTTGTGAATGCGACTTCTTTCTTAAATCAATTTATTTTACTTTTATAAAAAAAAACAAGTTGTAATTGTATTGTTTTCATTACATTTCCCTAAAACTGTCTTAAAATAATTTGACCTCTTTGATTATACATTGCAGGTAAGCTTAAGTAAGATATATTCCTATTCGATTCCAGCCAGCAAGCTGTATCAATTATTATGCCTAAAGTTCATATGCTACATAACCAATAAGGCTAATACAATTCAACAATCCAATAGAAACTCTTTAAATACACATCAACGATTTGCAAGTTGTAACAAGAAATTAATTCAGGAAAACTTATATTTTACTTTCATACATACATACAATGACGCTTGTTTCACGCAGGGGTAGGCAGAGATAACAGATTTCCACTTAACAAAATCCTGACATACATCTCACGATTCTTCAACTATCATCAGATCTTTCATACAAGCTTGCAGTTAAGGTTACTTTCACGTCATATAAAAATAAAACATTTGATTATGTAATGTACTAGCCGTCACCCGCCCGCTTCGATAGTCTTATAATTATTTCTTTGTCTTTGGTATTTATATGTTTTATTGACTAGTTGATTTGATTGTAATTAATCAACTCATTTTTTCAAAATTTTTTGCAAAAATTTACGCCCAGCGATGCGGGCGGGTGACGGCTAGTCAGCATATAAACATATCCATTCTACACTTAACTGTAGGACTAACTTAGGTTTCTTATCTAAATTAACACGTTCTTATTTTGGCGTCAAAAAAATTTTATTTACGGTAAAACCAGAAAAATAATGAAAGAAACCGTTTCCATGGCAAGCCACCAATTAAATTAAATTTGGGAAAAAGCATATATAAAAAAGTCAAAAGTTGTCCATCGGATTAAAAAAAAATGAATTGGCCATTTTGGATCATCGATTGGTCATGGTCATATAGCGGTAGGTTCACTAGTTTTGACGTGATTTCGTGACAAAGAAAAGCATTTTCTAAAACTTTCTAACTTCTTACCGATTACTTGTTACCGTTGGCAGCCCTAGGAGGGGTATCAGCGCCCCTCGCCAAAAATCCTTACAGGCCATTGCACCGGAGGCTATTTAAGGCACCGCTGTAACTAAGGTACCCTCGACGGAAACAGGACCCGGGAACTAGGCACATGGGTTACGAACACCGATACACAAGATGGAAAAGGAATTCGATTGCCTCAGAGGCTGTACTTTACAATTTTGTGCATTTATAAGTTATCGCGTTACCATTTAACAAGCTTTAATGATAATATATTGACAATTTAAATAAAAAACTCATTAAGGGATTTTTGTGACCCTGTAAAGGATTCGAAACGCCAGGATTAAATATAAATTAAGCGCAAAATATCTAAATAAGTTGCATTTTTTTTTTATGTAAATAGGTAAGCACTTGACCGCTATCTCGCCTGATGGTAAGCGATGATGCAATCTAGGAAATAAGGTAAACGTCCCAGTATCCGTTAGTTTTTGAACTCTGCTGACTTTGTAAGTCTGCTACGTTCAAATTTGTAGAGTTACAAAAATGAATATAAGTAATTTAATCTAGTTCTTAAATTATTAGTTTCATTTCTATTAATGTCAGGGTATATATTAAAAAATATATAAAACAATAAAAATGACCGAGTTGTACCAATACCCGTTAGAAATGTACTAGTAAGCGTTAAACTGTCCTAGAATCCGGTATTATTTATCGCAAATTTGAACTCTGTTGCTTGACGTTAAAGTTCACAGAAATATTATTTTTGTGTCTGTGCATTAAACAGAATTCTCTGATAGAGGTACTTTCTTTAAGAAAAGACATAATTTGAAGGAAATATATTTAAAACGAATAATGTATAACTCGGTTACAATATCTGTGGACCTCGCTGGAATGTCAAGCCCCCTCCCCGTTCTCTTGTCACCTCCCCGCGCTTTTGTTTTGTGCACCGTACCTAAGCGCTGACGTGACGTCATCAGGTCCACAGATATTGTAACCGGGTTGTAATAAACAAAACAGAAAGTATTTCTTCAGGTTAAAATAAATCATAATTTTCAGAACAACAAAAAAGAAAAGGAATTATTGGACAATTAACAGCTTATGCCAAAAATATAACTTTGCATATCAAATAAGACAACCGAAAACACAACAATCAATCTCTTCAAATATTAAGTTCCTCTTAAGAGACCTTTATTAAATAATTTTGATTAAATAGTGCAACTTATTCATCCGACGCAATACAATGAGAACAATGGAATATTATTTGATCTAGCAAAACTCCTGCGCAAATCGGAAATCTAGACAACGCCATTGCGTGAGATTTTGCGCCACTCATTGGCCTACTTCGGGGTGCCTTTTAAAAATGCTTCAATGCGCCATATACGCCAGTGACTACTTGGTCTGTCATTTTGAAACGGATTTTTTCGCTTTATCTTTTTCATTGATAAACTAACGCTATCCAGTAACCGTGCTCCACACACTGGGAACCCACGATCTGCCATGAAGAAAATAATTTTTTTAAACGTTCTTCTTCTTCTTTTGATGAAATTGTAGGCGGTCCCTTTGAACATCCAACTGTATAGCGACCACAAATTGTATAATCCAATGTCGATCGTGGAATTCTGTACTGCCTAGAAGCAGCTGAAATCGAGGCTGTTTTTTATTTACTGCATCTATTGCCTTCAATAATGCCTTTGCTTCTTAGCTAAAAATAAAACAAATGTTAGATTAATGGAATCCATAGTGATATTATAAATATTTTTAAATAAGATCATTAAGATAACTTGGAAGCCAAGGAAGGCGTGATGTGAGGCAGAGTATGTATGACATGTATTCATGGCATTGGGGGCAATATTCATATTTGATACTGTATCCATTGTCATGAAACTTCTAACTGAAAACATCTTGAAAACCATACGCATGGGCCAGTTTTTAAGTAACTAAGAATAGCGGCATTTAATAAGAATATGCAAGTAGTAAGCATATGTTAAAGTTTAAAAGGACGATGTAAATGATTTTTTTTCTTTTAATGTAATGAAATGTAAAGAAGGGAGCCTCGATGGCACAGGTGATTAGTGCATTATTTCTTTAATTTGTGCGATTACGTGTGTGAAGCAAACCAAAAGCTGTGTAAAGCTAATAATATTACCTTATTTAATATTACCTCAATATTACCTTATATCGGTTAATATTACCTTAATACATACTGAAACCCAAAAAGAAAAGAGGTTTTTCTTTAACATCATCGTTTACAAAACAAAAATAATATGAACTAATTCGAGTTAATCCAAGTGCACTAAAAGAAAATGACGTAGTATTAAATAATTTGATGGAAAATGACATCTAATTCCAGGAAATAGGATACAATAACGGGTTTTGGAGCATCGGCTATTACTAGGTTGATGCGTGTACCAAAACCGGTTAAAATATTTTACGTTTTTAACGGTTACTAGGTCAAGTAGGGATTTGTAAGTACCAATATATGTGAATTGTAATAATAATTACTTTTCAATAAGATTTGCTTTAAGTTATAGGTTAAAACAGTAGATAATTTACTCAAGTAATTAAGTAAATTATCATTCTTACCTTAAAGCTTTTCGCAGCAGCACAGCAAGCTTAGCAATGTAACCTGGCGGTTTCGTAGTTCAATGACAAAACTTTGTAATAATTTATTTTTTTCGGACAGCACACTTTCAATGTTGTACAGTTTTGACGCCATTAAACTTATGGATAAGTTTTGCCACTATAATTGCACAGAATATTACTACGAGTATATTGCCATTCACATGCTTAAACTATTTTTTAATAGAAAAGCGTAAAAAAAAGAAAACTAACTAGTTATCGGGTACCGGGACGTTATCGGCATTAGGGAGATTTACCTTAACGCGCTTGCCTAGAAGATACCTATTCACTCATGACTTGAGGACCCCTAAATTGTAACCCCTATTAAACGTGTAATATACGCAGAAGTGTAAGAACTAAATAATATATTGACAATTTAGTTTTAGAGAGAGAGAGAGAGAGAGAAACATTTATTGACCAACACAAAATAGAAATAGATTTTACAAATAAAAGTTACAGTATAATAGCACAACAGGTCAATCAGGTAGGTCCCGCCTCAGCTTGTGTTGTTACGACACGAATGCGTGTAGCAACAAAGCTGGTATTCTGATGGAGCCTTTCGGTACGGTTTTAATACATATGGCATTCTGATGTCTTGTTTATTTACAATAACGTTAAACGCAAGCACCAGCTTGCATCTTATTGCTGGCAACTGTATCTAACTGCATCCTTAAGATCAACTGTCGTTGTTTAGCATGTAATCGCGTCCGACAATTTACGTTCAAGTTCAATTTGTTAATACGTGGATGATGCATTTGACTACATATTTACTCGTATTATAACATAGAGCCAACATTATTTTGTATAATAGTATGAAGTTGTTTGCTATTCTTAATAAAAAAATCTAATCTCAATATGTTTATTTTCATGTTGCGTTGCCCTTGCAGGGCGTTACATAGACACTATTTACTATTTTATGTATCTTTTTAAGCGTATTGTAAGATTTAATAAGGAATTTGAATTTAATAGCATGTTCAATTTGATTGCCATTGTACGGATAAATGAGGATGAAAATACATATTCAAGGTGTTACAAAATACCCGTAAAACGGAAACGAGGTTAAATGGTCCCTTATAAACAGTCTATTTACAATATTTAAAAACCGTAGTATGGCAGTATGACTTACCGCCAAAATTAATAAAGAAAATCATTTATGTGCCAACCCTATTTCCATATAATTAAGGAGTAAATAACACAGAATGTTTGTTTTTTACGCGGTGGAATGTAGGCGTCTTGACATGTTGAGGAAGCATTAGTACGAAGGTAGCCGTCGCTGTTCAACGGGGGGTCTACCATCAATAAATCTTTGCCGATACAGTTCACGAGCACGATTTAAGTTGCCATCTTCTTGGCCTATTCAGAGTTAGAAAATATAGCCATTTTTTCACTGTAGAAATTATGTTGGTTAAAATATTAAATAATTGTAAGATATCGATTAGAAGATTTGAAATTGACAACATAACGTTTTTTTTCGACTTGACGTTTTTCGAAGCCATTAATTCCTCTTATTGAATTTGCAAACCTTTTTGAATGAAAAACTTGAAATCTATCAAAGAGTACACTCTGTTAAACAGTGACAGCTTACTAGGGTTGACAATAGTTTTCGCTTCGATAATTTATTACATTTTTTACGGGAGTTTTTGTAACGCGTCGTAATGTACCTACCTTATTTAATGGCGAATAAAGTATTTGTATTTATCAAAATTATAAGTTGCTGTTTGTTTTTTGAGTGATAACTACTTCAGTTACAACCAGCACTAATGGCTTAACATGCATTTTTTGACACGAAGGAGCTCCAGTTAGTTCAAATCTTAGTCACCCATCCTCTTACTAACCCTTGCTAATATTGCTAAACGTACTTAATCATTTTAATTTGTGATAGAATATTAGATCTAAAATGTATAGATAATTTTAATTAAAAAAATAGAAAAATCGACTCGGTTTTCAAGTTCTCTGATGAAACAATTTATGAGCGGGTTTGAAAATATAAAATATAATTGAAAATCGGCAACTAAAATGTCTTGTATGAAACAGATTGTATTGCTCTAGAAATTGATTTTTCCATGCAGCATCATAGATTACCTAAAGGTACAAAAAATGGGACACCATTTACATCTAGTGTTATTTAAAAACAACCTGTGTTCGTGTCTAAAAAGGTTTCTTTTCTTATAATAACACGCCGCTATTTGAATTCTAAATAAGCTAAACATCTTCAAAAAACATGTCATAAAACACATTATTAAAGTAGGCGAAGGCAAACAACCTTTGTCAAGTTGAACGAGAATAATATAAAAATAGGTTTCTTCTTAAAGTGTGTTTGTATATTGAAAACAAAAAATATTGAGTCGATATTTACAATATAAATAAGGTTTGAAATTTAAATCAAACATTAGGGGATGAAAACACAAAATATAATAGGATAGGATAAATCAGACTGATTATAATATTGTCAGTTTGCTTTCTAAAAATATTGTTACTAATTCTTATCTGGGAGGTGGGATCCTGGTTACCTGATATTATAAATAAATAAAAATTTCTTACATTCACACCAATTAGCCTAGCCCAAGTAAGCACTGTGAGGCTTGTGTTATGGATACTAGGGTAACGGATATACATACATATATGATACATAGATATGTAATATTTATAGAAATATATATAAACACCCATGACTCAGGTACGAATGCTCGTATTCATCTCACAAACATCTGCCCCTTCCGGGATTTGAACCCAGGATCGTCGGTGCGAAAGGCAGGATCGCTATCATATTCAGACATTTCTATAGTCCATTTTTTTAAGCATTAGAAATTATGTAAACAAAGAAACAGTGGTGGCTAACCTTGTGCTGGAGTCCACTTCGACCGGCTTCAGGCTCGTCCATTGTTGAATAGATTAAATAACAAATAACAACAAAAACTTTTAACAAAAAACTTCAACAAAAGCAATACAAACTTAACAATAAATCAAGGAAAATAATCAAAATGAAATACCAAAATACCATGCAACATACAAACAGCTACGAAATGATTCTTTAAAGGAAAACTCGTGTGCTGGAGGAGGCTGACAAATATATTTTGACAAACCGCTGGTTCTTTTTTCATTTTTTTTTTATTTATAATGGGTTCGCTCTTGATCCCAATCAAGCCCGGGGGCAAAGACAGAATCCACGATGGAACGAGCTAACCCAGAAGGTGCCTATTCACCCTGGCCCTGAAAACAGACGGGTTATATGTACTCGGAAATACAGACGCAGGGAGAGAGTTCCACTCCCTTGCTGTGCGCATTATAAAAGAAGTCGAGAAGCGCTTGGTGCGACAGGCAGGAATAGCGACCAAGAAAGGGTGGTAGCCCGCAGTGCGTCTGGATGTCCGATGGAAGGAAGGTGATGGCGGTATGAGCATATGTAGCTCCTGAGCACACTCTCCAAAATACAATCTGTAGAAGACCGACAGACAGGCAACTTTGCGGCGGTGAGCTAAGGTGTGAAGCTTGCTCTTCGCCAATTTGTTGTCACTAATGAGCCTCTCAGCTCTGCGCTGAACGTGTCCAGTGCAGCAAGTTGGTATTTTGCTGAGCCATACCAGAGGTGGCTGCAATATTCCATGCAAGATCGGACTTGAGCTTTATAGAGAGAAGAAAGCTGTCCCGGCGTGAAATATCGCTTGACCTTATTTAGGACGCCCAGCTTTTTAGCTGCAGTGTGAGCTTTGGTTTGCGAGAATATCGACGCAACTCAAAAATTTATCAAATATTTTAGTTCAATATGCCAACCGATCTTAAATCTATAATATTTTATCGTGACGCAACACAGATATCGCACCACCGTTCGCTCGAAAGAGATACAATTACATTTTTTGGTATGAGATAAAAGATTTAATATGAAATTCGTAAACCTTATTCTAAAAAATCAAAAGTTTTTAGTTTCGTCGCTATTTTCGCAAACCAGCAAAATGTACGGCCACAATAGATCGGTAATATTAAAGAACTGTGCACTAACCGATGTGACATGCTGGAAAAGAATATTTAAAAAATATTCTGCTTAAACTGAGTAAATATATTACAAAAGTTCCAATGAATTAATGGTTCCATATATTTATATTATATTATCTATTTACAAAAGGTTAAAGAGAAATCTCTGTAAAATGACGGAAAATATGAAAGGTTGCTTAGCTACTGAACCAAATTGGACTATCTCTTAGCGAGGTTAGATTATGGGGTACAGTCATTTGTGGTAAAGATATCCTGATTTCATTAAGAAATAATAATATTTCTTACATTCACATAGAGTAAGCACTGTAAGGCTTGTACTATGCATACTAGGGTAATGGATATACACATAAAACATACATATATGATACATAAATATTTAATATGCAAAGAAATATATATATATAAATACTCAGGTACAAATGCTCGTATTCATAACTAACATCTACCCCTTTAGGGACTCGAATCCAGCACCGTCGGTGCTAAAGACAGGATCGCTACCGTTGTTCTTCGAGAACTTCCTGTTCTTCCAGAATGATAACGTTAAATTCTGCCAATTAAAAAACAATTTATAACTCACGAAAATGGCGGGTAACGTTTTAAGAGGAAAGTAAGATTAATTAATTTTGTTTTCTATAATCAATTTGCAGTAGATTGAAAGCAACTCAACTATGAATAATAAGTGAGTACAATTTTGCGTAATGAAGTTAATAGATATACGCCATTGTCAAATTTCATAACAATATTTCAAATAGTCTTGAACAAGTATGTAAGAAACATAAAATGAAATTGAATCTGCTACTTTCTTTTTAAAGCGATATACCTATATGTCTTTCAGTTGCAGGAAATGAAAAGGAATAACAAAAAATGTTAACCTACTGAGTTCTTTTTATGCCAAATATTGTATAAAATAATTTGAGTGATACAAAGAGCCAACAACAAATATGTAAACAAACACGATATGATTTTATTACTGTCAGTTTTGTCTGGCAGCTCTGACATTCACTCACAATATCTCGGATAAAGACCACATTTTCAAACACATTTTGCTGAGCCACAATGCGTTTGGATTCATGTGGTGAGAGAAACATTGAGCTTCAAAATTACATAATATATTTGCTTATTTATACTTTATAAATAAACGTACAGCTTATTTGTACGGACTTAATAAATCGCTTTTAAAAAAGGGTATTTCAGTATACCCTTTTAAAATTCATTTTTATCAATCAATCAATCAATCAATCAAATTTTTTTATTTGCAGAAATACAAATTATACAGAGATCTTATAAATATCATTTTAGTTATGTATTTAACCTGCAAGCAGGCGTGCAAATTTTTAGTGGTATCGAGTCTACTATATATATAATTAAAAAAAAAAAAAGATAAAAATTATAATAAAAATGTCAAATTCATCCTCAAATCATTACTATCAAAATTTAAATAATAAAATTTCGACATAACAGAAAAAATATTCAAAATTATTTTTTAAAATCCATGTATTCTTTAACACTATAAAAACATTTCTCATTCAGCCATTTCTTTAAATTTCTTTTAAATAAATGCCCGTTTAATGTTTTGATACAAAGGGGTAGCTTGTTATAAATTTGTATGCACATGTTTAGACATTTCTTTTATAAATATCTTTATGACACCGGGGTTGATATAATGTATGAGCATAGTGAGCCCTAACATGTCGTCTAGAAACATTAGAATAAAGTTTGAAATGTTCTGGATGGTCCTTGACAAAACAACACGCTGCTTCAATATACATACACGGCAATGGTAGTATGTAAAGTTTCTTAAATAAGGGCAAACAGCTATCCAAATACCATGCATTACACATAGCCCGTAGACACTTTTTTTGTATTTTAAAAACGCTACAACTGTCAACGGAATTTCCCCATAATAAGAGACCGTAGCTGATTACAGTTGAAACGTAACCAAAATCGGCTGATAGTGCTGCTTCCATGGAAACGGTCTGTCTCAATTTTCTCAAGGCAAAGACGAAACGATTGAGCTTTTTACAAATTTGGTTTATATGCTCCTTCCAATTTAAATGTTTGTCAATGTTGATTCCCAAAAATTGTATATTTTCAACTTGCTCTAATAAATTATTATCATAACGGATTTGAATATTTTGTGCATTAGAATTGTAGGATTGAAATGTCAATATTTTAGTTTTTTTTTAATTAATTTGCAAGTCGTTAAGTTTTAACCAGTTAATAATATCTTTCAATGAATTGTTTATATTATTTTCAATGTTATCTTTGTTGTCACATTTTATCAAAACAGTTGTATCATCTGCAAAAAGTATTGTTTTTTGAGGTGTTGCATTAGGGAGGTCGTTTATATATATCAGAAACAGTATTGGCGCAAGGATCCCGCCTTGTGGAACACCACAGTTATTAGGTTGAAATTGAGATTTATATTTCACTTTTTCAATAGTGTTTCCCTTTAAAATTAATTTAGTGGTTTCCGTACATTGTTTTCGGTTTGATAAATAAGACTTTATCCAGTCATATGCTTTACCTCGTATGCCATAACATTCAAGCTTATGTAGGAGCTTTTCATGATTAACGAAATCAAAAGCCTTAGTCATGTCGAGAAAGATAGCTGACATCGGTGTACCTCTATTTATGCTCTCGGAAACGACCTTCACTAATTCAAAACATGCCAAAGTTGTAGAACTTCCCTTTCGAAAACCATACTGATTTGGATGCAGAATATTACATTTTAAAAGAAAATTATTCAATCGTGTACACATAGCCTTTTCAATTACTTTTGCCAGGATTGGAACAAGTGTAATTGGTCTGTAATTGTTTGGATCTTGAGTGTCTCCTTTCTTATAAAGTGGCTTTATTACAGAGAATTTTAATTGGTCCAGATACTGTGCAAGAGAGAATGACAAATTAATTATGTGAGCAAGCGGTCGAGTGAAAAGACCAGCACAGTGTTTTATGACATGAGTAGTGATTTCATCATACCCACAGGATTTGCTATTTTTAAGAGATTTAATAATTTTGATGATTTCATTTTCATCTACAGGTTTGAGATAAATTGTTTTAGGATTTGTGAAAGATAGTGTATTTGATTTTGAAGTATTATTACCATCAATACTATTCTGTTTATTTGTGCGATTAATGAAGTGATTATTAAAAATATCACTTATTTCTTGAGGGTTAGTTATGATCTTATTATTAATTCTTAGTGATTTGATATCATTGTTAATCTTCAACTTATTAATAGCAGTCGTAATTCTGTTCCAGATCGCTTTAGGATTTTTTCCATGTTTTTTAAAGTACTTGTCATTGCTAATTTTTTGAGCTGTCTGCATACATTTTTTTAACATAAGATTGTAATCTTTAAAGTACTGTTTATTGAGAACTTTGTTTACGCTTGATTTCACGTATTTAGAGTGGAGCTTACGTTTAGTGATACATGACTTTTTTAGACCGTTTGTCATCCATTTTACTTTAGAAGGTCGGTTTAAGTTTTTTATCTTAATAACGGGAAAACAAAGATTATAAAACAAGGTAATTGTATCATAAAAAGAATCAAAAGCGTTCTTTACAGTGTCACTTTTTAAAACATCTGAAAAAGAAAGAGCAGACATACATTCAGTAAATTTATTCAAATTATCAGGACAAAAATCTCTTTTATACTCAAACCAATTCATGAAAGCCCTGGTCTTTTCCATTTTGAGTGCGACTGTTTGTGCTTTGTCATGATCAGATAACATAAGACTATGAACTTCGGATTCTATACTCTTTTGGTTGCTTGCAATCAAATCAATACATGAGTTTAGCCTTGTCGGTGTTTTGATATGTATCTCAAAGTTGAATTGCTCTAGAACGCTTAAAAGTTCTTTTGAAGCGGAATTTGTTTTTAAAGTATCTATATTCCAATCGCCGCAAATAACAATCCTTTTCCCCTGAAATTTACTTGTCAGTTCTTGTAAGAGATTAATAAGTTTGTGTAGAAAAACACCAATATGAGACTTGATTTGCTTCGGTACTCTGTATATAACCACAACTATAAGGTTAAGGCCAATCACCTCAACCCCACAACATTCAAAATAAGATCTTGCAGCCAATTTCGACACCATAGCCAAAAGTTTTGTTTCCATCGCCTTTTTGACAAATATACAAGAACCACCCCTACCACCATCACGGCAATAAGATGCAACTAATTTATAGTTGTTTAAAGAAACGTTTTGTTCCATACCTTCTTTAATAAAAGTTTCGCTAAAACAAAGAATATCAAGATCTTTATTATTTTTATTAAATTCTAATAATGTCATTTCTAATAAATCTAACTTGCCATAGATACCAGCAATGTTTTGGTGAAATATTCTAAGTTTGTTTACGTCAATAATCAATGGCTGAAGGAACTGAATATCTGCTTTAGTGTCAGGAACGAAAACAGCGACAATTAAAATTAGTATCTTTGTCATTTTGATACATGGATTTTTTTTCATTATGTAATCTGTGCACTTTAGAAAGATAGTCATGATTATAGTTTATAAAGTCAATTTCTATATTAAGTTTAAAACAAATTGAACTAATATATGATGAAAATCTGATTTTGTCAATGTTAATAATTATACAATTAGAATAGTTACGCTCAATAAGCTTCAATTGACTATTAAGAGATAATACATTTAAGGATGCATTAAACCGTATTGGCAAAACAAAGACGTTATTTTCGTTGAATTTACATAGAGTATTACATAGTTCAGTGAACAATTTATAAGGATTATTGTCATTGGAGCCAATAGCCAATACAATCACATCATCAGGTTTCAAAGAATTAGATAATGAAGATAGACTACTTAGTATTTCAGCACTAGTCGCATTTGTCTTGACAACTCCGATGACGTCGTATCTGTCATTCCACTTTCCGTTTCTGGTTTCGCTCAGCTTGCTTGACAAACCACGTGCTTGCTGATCTCCAAAAATGTAGATCGTCGGTTTCACTTTGCTATTTATCCTTATTGTTGATATTGAAGAGGAAACAAGAGGTGTGACTTCCGTTATGCTGATTTTATCTGTGGGAAGCTCTTGAATCTTACTCCCAAGATGTTTTTGTGTAGTTGATGTCTTTCGAGCATCTTTTTTCATATGAGGTGAAGAAGTTAGCCCAGATGATTGCTCTCTACTAGCTGTAGCGGACGATGATTTTGAGCGGTAATTATTATTGTTTTTAATCTGTAACTGCTCCTTCAGCTGTTTATTTTCAGCTAATAAGTTTTGAATTTCTAAGTCAGCTGATAGTAGATCTCCACTTAGTTTAGCTACGGTGGTTTCTAATCCCTTTATTTTGACCAGATGATCGCAGTTTTCGGAGCAATTTGTATTGAGAATTGATTCATACGAAATTTCGTCAACAGAGTCATCATCAGTGTGCAAATCAATACTTAATGATGATACGTTAGAGTTATGTTTGTTTGTTAAGGGTTTTCTTTTCGTTACATTATCCGTTTCACTTGAAGAACAACCAATCACTAGTTCTGTAACACAAGTAGAAGTAATGATTCTTTTGTTAATGCAGTCATCACATCTCCATTTAGTTTTATTTTCTCTGGACATGAGTAGGAACCTTTCTTCTGATACATTGGCACAATCTATGTCGTAATTACGCTTGCAGTTGCTACATGTCATTACCGATTTATATGGGATTACAGCTTTGCACACATTGCAGTGGAATACGTTAGTGGGTTCGATTTCTTTGAATGTATTCATCTTTAGCTGTAACTTCTTAGTTTGTGTTCTTTAAATGGCACCTTGCGAGTATTTAAGGAACTTTATTATAATAGATATTATTTTTTAAAGGAAATTATTCGAAAACCAATATTCAGTCAAAATAAGCCACTATTTCGATGTCGAGCTTAATCGGCTATTGCCGTAAGTGATCGATTCATTTCATTCACAAAGTCAGCTGAGTAACGGGACAGTCACAGCTGTTCGACATTTCATTGTTCATAATCACTGTTTGCACGACAAAATCCGTCTTAGCTTTGCACATATAAGGCCTATAATGGCATACACTGTTTCCTATTTAAACACTATTTACCGTTCGTATTGATATATTTTTATAAAAATAATCACTTTATGTCGTGTATTGTTTTATTTTATTAATGTAATATTGATGTACAAATTACTTTATTGATTGGATATCATTATTTGTTTATTTTTTGCAGTTTGTTTGCACTGTCACTTTTCACCATTTGTTACTTAATAATCCACTGTTTTTTTTTGGGAGATAACACTTGTCCGATATATTTAGTGAACACTTTTCACTCTGAACACAATATAATGTTTCAATCGATAATTTCCTAATTTTATGAATTAAAAGAACGGAGCTCGCTGTTACAGTTATTCAAATCCGTGGGTAGTTCAGTATTTCAGTGTACCAGTGTAAAAAAATAAAATATTTTATAATAAATGAGTATTATTACTTAATTGTGAAAAAAGGCATCCTCTCAAAATAATTTCTGTGCTTTTCTCTACTTTGGTATTCCATCTTGTAATCATTGTGGTTTGCAACAAACGAAAATTTAAATTAACACCGCAGGCATTTTCTACCAGTCTACCTTAGGCTGATTCTGAGATAAAAGAGACAGGGTCCACAATTTTTGCGCAAAAAAAAAAGAAAGAATGAAACTTCTCTACAAATAGGGATATTTAAAACATTTACCCATGATAAAAAAACTATTATTTAGTTTTTTTATCATCATATTTTAATTACTATTAACGTTGTTTGCATATATGTACCTTGTAATCTGTATTGCATGCCGTGGCACTTGCCATGCCATGCACTATAGCTCGAGCTACATAATCAGAAACTGTATCATTCTCTCCTTTGTGTATGTTTTGTAAGTGGTCCTTTTTACAAATAAATAAATAAATAGGCATTCTTCATATCCCTGCCTGCCAACAATTTATTTCCGAACGCGTCCGTATTGACTTTTCGTTATAACTTTTGTTTAGAATAAATTAATATTTCAAAGGAGTTTAGCTGCGTCCTACGTTCACCATATTAGGTACCTCAATACTTCTATCATTGACAGTACGGGATTTAGTCGGCCGTACAATGAGCGGGCTCGTCTGCCACCCGTATGAATCATCCGCGCCATAAGCCTGACGTGTATCGGAACATTTTTCAGATGGAAAAATGTCCCGACGACAGCACAGAACAAGATTTATACATTCGGGACAGCGTGGGAGTGGTCGGGGTGGCATTTTGAGGAATATTCACATTAGTGATATATTATAGATAATGTCCTGAACCGTTGTTTAAACTTTTCGCTGACGTGTGTGTGTGTGTGGGTATGTGTGTATGTGTGTGTGTGTATGTGTGTGTGTGTGTGTGTGTGTATGTGTGTGTGTATGTGTGTGTGTTCGTGTGCGTATGTGTGTGGTCGTGTATGTGTGTGTGTATGTGTAGCCGTGGCCGTGTGTGTGTGTGTGTGTGGCCGCGTGCGTGCGTGTAAGTGTGTGTGTGTGTGCGTGTGTTTATATATAAATAAATATATTAGAAGGCAGTTTATCACTAACAATTCGTTCACATTTTCAAGAATGTTATTGAGCTAATAATACAATGACCTTGCCACCAATCAAATACAAATTATTACATTGTTGTCGAAAGTGTTTACTTCTCAAATTATAAAGTCCCTTTACTAATTGGCTTTCCATAACAAGTGGTGGTAACAAAATAAAAATTTCAAAGGAATAATAAAAGTACTTCTTTCAACGTATCTATATTAAACTCAATGTCAACTCGTGACTTGAAAAAAAATAGTAACATCGACAAAAGCTGCCAGTATATTTACTAAATTTATTCAACAACTTACAAAATAAAAGAAAATTAGCATCACGTGAACCCGAGCGAACTGTCTCGTGTGATTTAATTAAAGATTTACGAAATAAACTATAAATCCTACTGTCAAGAGGACGGTGGAAAAAATATAAGAAAAAAGCTCCCTCTTTATCGCATCACTTTCTTCGAAACCACAGACACGTATTTGCTTAGCTTCCAAAATGGCAGAATCACAGCTCACATAACAGTTATCTATAGTTATCATTTTTATGGACACTTTTTTTTTAAATTATATACTTTCGAGTACTTTTACTACTTTCGAGTTCTACAAATACATAATATCGAGATAAACTCGACAATGATCAGAATTTACAGAATGAGATTTATACATGGTCGAGAGTTTATATCAAACAAAATATACCGTCATTTAGGTATTCAGCCCCAAAATGGTGCCACCCGACAAATTTTCTTAATGTAATTCATAATGTAATAATTTCTTTTGTATGAAATGGCTTTTAGTCCATTTCCAACGATTAATGAACGAACAAAAAGATTTGTTTTCAAAAGAAATGTCATAAAGTCTAATTATAGGTTACTTAAATACGAAGAAAGTCGATATTTTATATCCAAATGAATCTGAAATACTGCCAACACTATTTGACAAAAAGTATTTTTAAAATTACTTACAAAATTCTAAATAATGTTAATTAGGTTTAAAATAAAACTTTAAAAATAAATGTACAATATATGGCAATCAGGATATAATATATAACTGTTTCAAAATAGAGGTAATCATTCTCGACAAGACTTCTTGAAATGAATAGATTATGGTACAGAAGGGAGGTCGTATACAAATAGTCGGACATATTATCGGCGACAAAGATATCTATTATTAAAGAAGAATTAAAGAATCGCTTAAATGTATCTCATATTTAGTCATATTTAAATAAAACAATTTTCCTGTAAAGGAGACGAAACGTCAGGATTAAATATAAATTATGCGCTGGTATCCGTTGTTGTATTCTTAGCTCAATTAAAAGGTTCTCTTACACCCAAACTCCCAGCCAAATTTTATGTACATCTTGTACCAGAACTGGATGCAAAAGACTAGAGATAGCGAGATAGGGACTCGTGAAAGAAAATTGAGGAGGCCTTGTTCGAAGGTGGACAAACCAAGGGCAATACAATGCTGATGATAATGTATTTCGAAGGCGTTTCCGTTTGCTTGTACGGGCAAAATCCATTGTAAATCGCAAGGAAACCTTAGCAAAGGAATTGATTTTTCTTTTTAAATGCCATACACATTTGCGGCGCGTAAAAATAAAATTCTAATTATAAAGTTTTTCTGCTTCTATTAAAAGTGTAAAGGAAAAACTGTGACGGCGGCGAACCGCCGCGTGTCTTAAGGTATAAAGTATTTTTAAAAGTTCATTAAACGATAAATTTGTACAAAAGCAAAAATATATTAAACACAATGAAATATAAAACTATTTTATATTGTGATGTGTTTATTCAAGCGTTTGATAATTATGTTGATCAATCAGTTTCAGTTTCTCAGCTGTAATAGGTCGCTGCCATTACGATTTAAAGCCGACAAGCAATTCTAAAGATGTGCCTAAAAGCATTATTCCCACGTTGGGCGCCACACATAAAAATGTGTGTAGAATGTCCAAACTTAATATTTTTTTATTTATTTTTAGACAATTTTCTATAATCGTAAAATTGTATCCAGTTTTAATAATAATATTATAGCACATAATGAAAATTATGTGTCTGTTTCCTTTTTACACTAGTTTCCGCTTCAATTCCAATTCCAACGTATAGAAGTTTATGTTACATCCGGTTGAATCACTTTAAAATTTTTCTCATTAATAAATCTTTACTTTCTCATCACGAACTCTTGAACTGACCGCCCAAATTAATCACACCATTTCAATAACTAAGTACACATAAAACACAGATTAAACACTACAGAAATAATTTATGACACGGACTCTTGAGTAACACCTACTTTGTACATATCATCTAATATGGTCCGTGTGTTCGACATTTACCTCATATTTCGTTTTTATTGCATCCTTTGTTGATCCTGAATACTGTTTTTACGAAAGTTTCTTCACTTAAGCTGAATGGTTTGTACAAATTACTATAATGGTATAGTCGGCCAAAGGACAGTTGGTCACTTTGTCTATGTAATGATATTTAATAATTTTAAAATTCTTGTTCAAAGTTAATGTAACAAATTATCAGACGGGCTTTAATTCAATTTAATGGCTAAAACAAAGACATAAGATGCCTATTCTATCTTCTTTACCTCAACAATAAATACACAATTTCAACCCACAATTTTTGTATTACTGACAAAAGCCTGCTGTCGAACAGAGTTGAGACACATTTATGTTAATGTATAACCGGTTTTGCAGCTACGTGACTGCGTTCTAACGTTTAGTGCTTCCTCGGCAGCACCTTAATGGGTTTGAAAGTGTTTTATGTGTAACGCGAGAACGGCGCATCGGACACCGGTAAACCCACATTACCGCATTCATATGCATTATGCGGAACAAGAATGCGAAACTTACAATATTCTTTAAAGTAGAAAAGCAAATATACCAACTATTGGATTTAAATAAAAATATATACAGACGCCTATTATTCTTGATATTTAAACGTTGAAGTTATTTATGTATATAAATTAAAATCAATGTTTTTGCCTGTTCTGTATGCATTCCGAAACCATTGATCAGATTATGATGAAACTTTGTTAAAGTATTGTATACATGCCAGGGAAGATTTATAATATAAAGTCAGCAAAAATAGGTTTAATTTAAAGATTTTTTTTTCTTTGGTATGTTGCCACGCTCACATTAACGTCCCATTTTCCGGTTTTTTTTTTGACATTTTTTATTAAGTATATAAGGAAAAGAATGTCTCGATCGATCCGTCTTTTGCTTTAATAAAAAATAATTAACTTGATGAAGAACACCTATTTTCTTACGACGTTAAAGATTAAAAGCGCACATTCTATTACAGATTACAAAAACATGCCTTGACAAGTGTTAAGTTTACAACGAGGGGTTTACTGGAATATTATTAATGTGTTTGACGCATTGTAAATATTAAAAAAATAATGTATTAAATATCTCGATTTCTAAATCCCTTAAAAATAATCAACGTCAAATTCTTTTATATGTTTTGTATTTTAACAAAACAGTATTCGAATCTCCATGTCTTTTAAAAGGAAATAGTTGTTAAATTTCACACTATAGCCATCTCTTATACTTACCTAATTTTTTCTGTGTTTTAAAGTTGCGTGTAAGTTTTGCCAAACTTCGTGCGGTGTCGGCGCTTATGATCTTTACAACCATTGTAAGCTGATTTTAGAAGAAAGTACATATTGGAGTAGAATGTATGTAGTTTTAAAGTAAATAAAGATTTACCTACATTAATAACATCTATGTGATTTCCGACTCAGTTCAAAACATTTACATTTTAGCTGACAGCAAATTAAACTTTAAAAATTGCAATAGCACTTCTTGTAGATATTTCCCTTAAAAAATAAATATTACTCTTCCTTAACTTCTCCGTGGCAACTACGGCAACTCGTAGCAGTTTGCTACGCGCTACGTGTCGCTACGAAGTTACTACGTCAAAGTTGGTCGGGAGGAAAAATGTGGAGTTGTTTCCGCGAGATTAAAAGCGACAAAACAGAGTTATGGCACTTCAGAGACTTCGCAAATCTTCAGACCGTAAACCATTTTGGTGCTTACCTGAAACAGAAGAAAAAAACGTTGTAAAATTGCAATTAAAACTCTGAATTCATGTAATTTACTCTCAGTCTCAGAAATTTTGTAGAAGAGAATATATGGTACCAAGAAAATTCAAGGAAATTTTGTTTCTCAGATTATGACCTTTCGAGCTAACCGAATAAGTATTTGAATATTTTAGATTCTCTCTTATCTTTCCTTAGAGATTTAAAATAGCTACGCTACGTGTTTTGCTCCCGCTAAGTTCTTTTCATTATCAATTTAATCTAACAATACAGGGACAGAATAACATTTTTACATTCTCTTTAATAAAAGTGATAAATAAGGTATCAAGTTGCTTAAAGTTCTTGGAGTAGGAATTATATTGTTTACATTATCATATTAATATTTTTGTCAAAGCAATCTATTATTGAAACGATGTATTTTAGTACTGGAGCGGAGCGAGCGAAGCGCCCATGGATCAGCTTCAATGGCGCAATGTCTGTTACGCCCTAACTTCCCGAGTTCTTAACCGATTTTAATATTTTTGTGTGGAATCGAATCACCAGGTGTAGGACCAGATTGTGACGGAGCCCGAATTTCGAAATTCGCTAAAATTCCCATCGAAACAAAAAAAAAATTTTTTTAGGTATTACGCTCCGCTCCAATATATGGTGCTAGCGTAGCTTTATGCTTAGCGCCTGCATCGCCTAGTTTTAATCAAATCATAGAAACCTTGACACTCATGCGAGTAAGTTACTATCATTTGATATAAATTCCTACAAATATGCGTGTATACATAAAACTTGATATTTAACGCAAATATTTAAGTCACGAACTGTTGTGAGGTTGGCCCTGGTTGGCTTCAAAAAACAGAACCAAAAAAAACACACCTTGAAACACAAAATTTACTACGTGAATTTGGTATACACTTCACTAACTACTCAAACTAATAGACACCTTGATCCCATGTGCGGGAGTGGGAGTAGATGTGCTTTTCGCGAGCTCCAAAGTCTAACTGCTGTTATTGTGAATAAATAATATAATAGTAAAATTACACGATTCAACGGAAAGTATGGTACAAGTAATGAAATATCTAGGTAAGCGATTTATAGTAAGTAGACTGTGGTATAACAGAACGAACAAAATTGTTAGGAAATGGTAAAAATTAAATAAGCTCTTTCGAAATAAAAACAATGCTAAATTATATTGTTGACTTGAACTTTCCATTGCTTTATGTTGTTAATTAAGTCACATATGTATATACACATAATAAAACGTAGACATATGTTACGCCGTAACTCATTATATTTTGTGAATTCAATATTGATAAAAGTTACCATTATTGCTTTTCATGGAAGCAGTAGATAATCCGTATTACATTTTTCGAAGCATTAATGCCTTCTCGTTAAAAATAACGGCTACAGAAGTAATCCGTATACTGTCTACGGTGTAGCAGCTCGTAGCAAGGGGCGTAGCAGGTGGGAGGGCGCAGCACAATGACCGTTTATCACCTCAAGGGGCACTACTGAAACTCGATAATGAGATAATAAGACAATATTAAATGTATTTTCACTTTACTGCCATGAAAGGCTATATTTAAATGTAAAATTATTTTAATTCGTTAGAGATTCGGTTATACCAATTATCAATAACATTTAAAATTTAATATAAATTAGTAAATTCAAATAAAATTATGAGAAACAAACTAATATAATTCACTGTTTATTGTACGCCATAACGATGAAGATAATATTTAAAAAAAATAAATAGAATTCTCATTATCACCAACTTGCCTTAGTCTTGCTTTTGTAGACTCATTTCGACGGTGCAAGTACTTTCTATTATACTTCGAAACTTATTGAATAACATAATACGGGGAAAATTAACATAAGTTATATATAGTGATTTAGTCCTGCGAAGATATCGTACTTCCTAGAACCCCCATTCTGTTTCGCTATTTACAAACTTATAACGTGGTTTTATTAATTTGTACTCAATTACTTAAAATATAAGTTCCATTTATTGGTAACCAGTATAAACAATAGAATTTGGCTAAACGAATATTAAGACAAATATAAAACGACATTTAAAACTAAACAAAATATTTTAAAGTCATGAACAAACCAACTGGCAACAGCTGGCAGAAAAGGCGAAACTAAAGTTAAGTATGAACTTTCAAACTGAAAACTGTAACATGTTGAAAAATTTTGAACTTGTTTGCATTTACGACACTCCTAATATGAAAAACTAAAAAAAATCGTGTTCCAAGCGGTAGCAATCCTGCCATATTGCACCAACGATCTTCGATTCAAATTCTGGTGACGAGCACAAGCATTTGTAGCCGTACTTATTTATATTTTTTATCCATTACTAGCTACCCGGTAACGCGTTGCTATGATAACGCGTATACTATGGAAAAAGAGCGAACAGACAAACACACAAACAACAAAGTTGTGTTTTTAGATTATAGATTTATTAACCAAAGAATAAGGTACGCTTAGCTTATTATTTATTTCCAATGACATATTAGGTTTTACTATCTGACCCGGTAACGCGTTGCTATGGTAACATTAATTGATACAATACAAAAAGACAAACACACAAACAACAAATTTGTGTTTTTAGAGTATATATTTGAACATAAAGATGTCATTTGAAATTACTATTTATCGTTGATTAAATTTTCTTAACTTATGGAATTCAGAAACAACAACGGTGTCGCAACACCCAGACCCGTAGCAATAAAGAAAATAATTTTTCTACATCGATCCGGCCGAGAATCGAACTCGGGACCTCGGAGTGAATTTACAATGAAAACCAGTATACGAGCCACTCGACCAGAGAGGTAGTCAGAGTACAATGACTGGTATTTCTGGAGTTTGTTTAAGTTAAATCATAAATAGAGATAAACTAGAATAGTTTTACGACCATCAAACGATTGCCGACATCAATTATCATATAAAAATAACTTGATTTTTTATTCACTTTTATGCTGACGAACAATTGACATGTGACGAGAAAATTTATTCGAAAAATACGTTAACTATAAAAAAGAATTTCCTCAACCGAGTTTCAATTTTAAATACAACCGATAAAGTTCAATATAAAATGATTTATTGGCAATTCTGCAAGCTAACTCCAACAGTCGATTCTACTTTGGACTGATCGCCAGCAGGACATTTCGTTTTTGAGAAATTGGCCGTCACAACCTTTGACTTATGAAAGTTTTGCCGAAATCATGATTCAAATATTAGTGATTCGACGATAGGACTTTTTCATTATGGGCTATTCACCGAGAGAACGTTTCGACTCTGGAAGTTGCACAAACAGAATGATTCGCATTTAAGAGTTTTTCGACAAGACTTACTATTCACCTATCGTTTCGTGTACAATTGTTTCAAAACTACGTAACCAACTTAAAAACCAGCTGATTACGTTATAATAAGTGAAAGGATTGCCGGCGATAGATTGAAGAATCCAAATTGAGCTTGAAAATATGGTGATAACAGTAGTGCCATACTCAATCGTCCTAATTACTTAGTCAAAAAGCAGATCATCAATATACACATCAAAAGGCTCGTCTCAAGCGATTTTCTTCAATTTTAATCATCCTGGCATGGAAAACAAAACTGTGTTTCCTGATAGGTACAATAAGAGAGCATTCAAGTTGCGCGTAAATATCTATTTTCTCGGCAATCACTTTATATGATATATACGAAAAGATAGCTAATTAGCTAGCTAGCTAGCGTTCAAGAGCTAATTTAAAAACTATAAAAATAAACACATGTGTAATTCAAATCTGACACGATAGTGCAACAATAACTCAAACCAACAATACCTAAAAAATGTTCTCTACCTTCATTCGGCCAGGAATATTGCGTAAGTTTGCATTTGCCGAGCTTATCAATGAATGCACGTTGCGTAATCGTTTGCCAGAAACGAATACTTAGTGTAGAAGGCGAGCCAAATGCTAAGCCCATTGATGCGCGTTACGCAACGACTCAATGCTCGATCGATACTAGTATTGTTCAGCTGTGTGAAACAGCCGGCCAACCCGGCAAGCTGAAGTTATAAGAATAAATGAAACGAAAATAACTTTATTCAAACTTAAAATGAGTTGTTTTGAATCATCCAACATTTTTACAAACATTTATTTTAACTGGCAAGAGGAATTTGCGCAAGAAACTCGTCAGCTTTCACACACACAAAAAGAAGTAAATTTTTCTGTTATCACAATAATAATAGTGCTTATGGTTATGGTTTAATTACAAAGTCAACAAGTATCTGTTTTAAGTAAGTATCCTTAAAAAGTGCAATAACAAAAACGAGAATTGAAATGGACATACAACGAGAATCGTTTAAAATGCTTTACTCCTAAGGAATTGATTTTCATATAGGGTGCCCGGTATAAAAAAAAATTAAGAGTAAAATTTTGTAATCGAATGACAGCGTTAAGTTTTTTGTGGACAACCTGTCGTACGCACCTTACATTTTATTTTGAAGTTTATTATTATCTGTGCCTGTTCAAAGACAATCATTCTTAAGGAATAAACTCCAGTCGTTTTTTTTTCAATAAAGCATTTTCAAAGTATTAATTAAAAGTCAACGTCTATTTGACGGTTTCGTAAGTCCTACAAAAGAAGATCTTGTACCGAAAAGAAGCCTCAAGAAACTCGCCAAGGACTGTTTTTTGACTTCCTCTGATGTGTTGCAGATCTTTTTTAATAAAGGAATCTTTTCAAGGGCAAATAAAAATATAAGGTAAAACATTCTCATTTTATAGGCACAATTTATGAAAGGTACAATTTAATATAGCTTGCTGGCTGGTTATTAATTAAATATTATGTTACTTCATGACAATTACTACTTTCGCAAAAATATTTAACCTAATTTGCAATGTCTTTTGTTTGAAATGCGTTTTAAAATACTATATTTAAAGCTATGCCTGTGAATACGTTTCCTATATTAATCAGTACCGACGAAAGTAAATTTTCAAAATACCAAGATCCATTTTTCACGGAGATTACAAGTGTTCTTAAACCCAGCTAAGGCACTAAGGCAGACGAAGTCAAGCGGCGTATGGCGATCACTAGATCTGCAATGGGCAAAATGAGAAAGATTTGGGGTAATAGGAACATTACTAAGATCAGGAAAACCAGGCTCGTTTTCCCATTTTCCTCTATGCGTCGGAGACATGGTCACTTCGTGAGACCGAGAAGAAGAAGGTTGACGCGTTGGAGATGTGGTGCTGGAGACGAATGCTAGGAGTGTCGTGGACCGAGTTTCGTACAAATGAGTCCATATTAAAAGAACTCGGCATAAGACAGCGCCTATCAACCACAGTTCAGGTACGTATTTTGACCTTCTTCGGCCATGTTTCTCGTCGCGATAATGACTCCGTAGACCATCTCGTACTGCAGGGAAAAGTTGGGGGCACCAGACCGCGTGGTAGATCACCAATGAGATGGACAGACCAGATCAAGGCCGCAACTAAGTGCTCGGTTTATGAATGTACCCGGAAGGCTGCAGTCCGTGATGAATAGCGCCGTAAAACCAAAATCATCACTCATCGTGGTTCATAATGATGACCACGACCACTCTGGCAAGAGTGTACCGACTAGGAAGAAGAAGGCACTAATGTTATATAATTTAGAAATAACGATGGTACAGCAAAACACCCAGACCCGAATCAATATTGAAAAATACGTTTTCTACATTGATCCGGCCGGCAATCGAACCCGGGACCTTGGTGTGGCATTACCATGACAACCAGTATGGGAGTCACATGAACATTGAGGTCGTCAAATGGGAGACTGGTTATTTAACATAAACAGCACAAGATCTATAATCCAACTCGCGAGTCAAGTGTGAATATTGACGATTCATTTTCGTTACAACTGACTTATTCGAAATTCAGGCATGCAATAATTTTTACAAACATAATAAATTTCAACGAAAATATATATATATATATATATATATATTTAAAGTCCATAATTATGTGTTTATTTTTGATAGTAATTTAATTTCAATGTCTATGTGAAAACTTATAAATTCAATCAGCGATAGCTCTCGGAATGATAGAATTGCTTTACTAAAATTAAAAACAAATAATTATAAACATCAGACAATTTCACCATGCTCTATAATATGCAATTTGATTCGAAATTAGCCTGATTTATATTTCTCACAGACTTTAGAAGAATAAAAAGTTCCTAATTCGGTTGTATGCCATCTGAATTCTATGCAAGCCGCATTTGCGTTGCTAATTGCAAGTCATGCGGGTGCCATAACTTATGCTTTAAGTTTATTTACTGCTGGCTGTTCACAAATTTCATAACCCATGCAATTAATTAGTCTTACTGATACATGAACCATTATTGATGGAGATGACGGTTTTCCTGGTAACCCCACTCCGAGGTCAAGGATTCGATTCCTGGCCAGGTCAATGTAGGAAAACCCGTCGTTGTTTCTAAAATCTGTGCTTTAGCTCCTTACTTGAGTTCAAAATAATGTATGTGATGCTGTAGTATATTTATTTATTTTTACATTGTTAATTATTATCATCATTGCGGTGACAACAGCCTTCCCCATAGATAAAAACATATATTAATAAAAATAAATTAATTAATTTTAGTGATATGATGCAGTTCAAATGGACAAATAGTCTAAATTAACAAAATATAGGATTATGCGGCCATAAGTCATCACGTAGGTCTAATGTGGAATTGTGAGTGTGAACAATTGCAGATGCAGCAACTTATCAACCAGAAGCACAAATAATTTCTAGATAATAATAATTTTTTACCCATCCGGTAACTAAACATTACGAAAGTCACTTAACCCTTGTTATTGAAGGCCGAACGAGCTCACCAGTGCGCCATCTAGCACCCTTATATAACTCAATTATATTTAAAGGAAGAAGAATAGCAATAGGATGTTCAATAGTACAAAAAAGTGAGCTAAATCGAATAAAAACGATACGCCAATTTTTTTTTATATAATCACAAATTCCTGACCTAATTTAAAAGAAAATTACAACCACTACCGTACAGGGAGTGCTTCTCGTGCAGAAATGTGATGTAGTCGGTGCACGTCACATGTACGTGCATAGGCAACCTGTTACTGCATTCCAAATAGGTATTTTTTTTAATGTATACACAGCTGTACTGTTTGTACCGTAAAATAAACTAAAAATAGTTTTGAAGTGAAAACTTCTTTAGCGGCGTTGTGCACTTTTTAGAATGGGTAAAAAATGTTAAACTTGCGTCAGGACACGTGCCCTGATCGGAAATTCGTAAGACGGAGGGGAGTAGACCGCCGGCGCAGCGTAGGAGAGGAAGTAATATCCCCCTCTTTCTACCGCGCGGCGAAAATGTATGCATGCTCCTGCTGTTTCGTTTAAGCAGCGCAGGGCGCTTGCGCGAGTGTGCGTGTGTATTTGTTGTCATTTTTGTGTACGTTAGCGCAATAAATTAATATTGTATTTTACCACATAAATTATACCTTTTATACTGATAACTAAAGCAATTCGTGCGAAATTATTCCCTAACCATTTCAAAATATCAAAAATGCACAGCGTTAATGTCCATGTTTTCACTTCTGCCGGAACAACTCCTGACAAATCCTGACTGACTTCACAAATCCTGAAACCAAACTTTCGAAACGTTACCACAACACTTGATAAAATTTTATCCTCCTTAACATTAAATCAAATCCTTTATTGCGTTCCATAAGTACATGGGATGTTACATAATGTTATTGATCTTTATGGACCCCGTGGGACATAAATTTAGGTGGAGATTTATATTTTTTCCTTAAAAAAATTTAGTTGTGCTTCACAAAAAAAACTATTTTTTTGTTACATTTGTATGTAACTATTCTATAACTATGAAATAGGCATTAATAAGATTAACTTTTATACCCGCATTAATATCCCTAAACAACCAATATCCACTAGAGTTTTAGCTGAAGGCCAAAATTATCACCGTAATCACAAAAATCAATTAGTAAAAAAGATCTGGAGGGAACGGAAAGAAATCCGTCATTTGCGTAGGCACTTGAGATGCACAAGCGCGTATGTATGCACGCATGTATATCTAACTATATATATATAGCATAATTAAAATTTTATTTGAACGTTTACGTGGATTAGGGACTCAGGTGGTACGACCCAAAGAACAAATGATTAATCACGATTTCTGAAACAGGTCTGCGTATCTAAGCAACAAAGGAATTTTAAGCCCAGAAAATTAAGCTTTATTATTATAGGAATAGCGTACCAGTTAATGCCATTTAATAACATTCCTAAAATAAATTAAAAGAAAAACATAAAATTAAAATACCCCTATAGAATACAACCACATCTCCTAGCCCTCAGGTAGGATAGGTAGACTCGTAGATGTGTTTGTTGTTTAATATGGCATTGTGGATACAAAAAAATAATATGTATATACAAATAAATATTTTTGTACAATTCTCTAAAACAATCTATCTATAAAAAATCCCCTGTCAAAGTGTTTGATCGCGATGAACTCCAAAACAAATCAATCGTTTCGACGATTTTTTTCATTTTGCTGAATTTGTTCAAAATTAGGAAATATGATAGGTTAATTTATAACACAGTAACGCGTGGCCGGGTCACCTAGTAACGATATAAAAATGATAAACATATTTCAGCTGACATGGTACGCAAATATTATTAAAACAAGAGCCGGCCTTAATTGAAAACAGCCTATGCTATTAGCAGGTCACACACGGTGCAGAGAAGCCCATTAATTGATCATTAGCCCAGTGACTGTTGGCAATCAAAAAGGTACCAGCGCCCTCGTCATTAACCCCACTGAAGGTTTGGGATGGGGCGAAACTAACAGCGTAAAATTCAGATAGTCATATGTGACAGTACCTGCCGAAAACACTACTCATGTGCTGAAGTCGGGAGCTTTAACGAATGGACTATAAAGTCTAATATTGTAAATGTTAAATATTTAATACGTTTAAATATTATTTTACGGTACTTTCATTGAAAAAATCTTTATTTTAAGCGTTACCTTTTCAAATTTGAATGAAAAATGCCTTATTTTTACACACATATATAAATTACCTGTCACAGGGTTTAACCACGATGAACTCCGAAATCACTTAACCAATTTTGATGATTTTCTGTTGATTTTGCTGAATTTGTTCCGACTTAAGGCATAGGATAGGTTTCAATATAATTATTAATAAAAAAAAAGTTTATTATAATAACTGAGTCACAGCAACTCGTGGCCGGGTCGGCTAGTTTAAACAGCTAGCTTAAACAAAACTATAAGAGGTTCTACAATAGGCGCTCTTATCGCTTAAAGCGATCTCTACGAAAGAAACTTTGGATGGAGAGAAATAATGCTATTAATGACAGTGGTATGATGCAACATAAAAATCATTTTGTAATTATAAACAAAAAGTTGCTTACAGGTTTGTTCTGATTGACCAGAAAAACGTGTCTAAATTCCATTTCAAAAGTTTTTACTCAAGAGATTTTAAAAAGAGTTGTTTTTATTTTAATGGTAAAACAAAAACATTTCTTTAACCCGATTATTGCCATTGCCCAGAGCAATGAGGTGAGCTAAGTTGTGACCGCCACTCCAGTGAGTGTGGGTCACAGGCCGGGTACCTACGGTTTGCAACAGTGCCATTAACCTCTTTTGACCGCGTCACCCGCCGCCTCCGCACCCCTTATGTATCATCCGATACGCTGAAGGGTTGCCAACCTTAACTTCGATCGCATTTTAATCTGACTTATCGGGGCCGGTTTTTAAGAATTTACAAAGTTGGTGTTTGTCTGTCCGCTCTTTTTTTACCGCTTTTTTTCCATTGTATACGCGTTACCATAGCAACGCTTTACCGGGTCAGCTAGTAATAGTAAATAAAATACAATTAACCTTGTTTTTTTACAACTATTTGGAGCAATAGTAGTGATCCTGACTTTCATATCAGGGGCAGATGTTTACATGATGAATACGTTTGTACATGACTCAAGTATTAATACATATTTCAATTAATATAACATATCTACGTAGCTAATATGTACGTATATCTGTCTAGTGTCCATAACACAAGCCTTGCAGTGCTAACTTTGGGCTAGGCTAATTGGTACGAAAGTAAGAAATATTATTATTATTAGCCGGCCACGTGTTGCTATGGTAACGTTATTTGATGACCCGGCCACGCGTTGCTATGGTAACATTAATTAATTATAAAAACTGTTATTCTTAGGTTTATGGTAACTATGGTAACTATATATGGTAACAAACACCAAAGTATTATCATAATATAATATAGTTTAACTACATATATAGTATAGTAAAACTGATAGTTTAACATAAATAAATATTTTACAGATAATGTCTATTAAATCCCATTCACTTCAGAAGTACTAGATCACTTTTTGGAATAATTAATGTAACATTTCTTTTAGATACAGTCAAGTTAATGTTTGTGCGCTTTTTATTTTAGGAAATGAATGCAGAAAATAAAATAAATACATTAACGAAATTGTATTGTACAGATATGATTTAAGGGCGAAAATCCAATCGGAAACAGAGTTTATTTCGTAAGTCAATGTTCGCAATGTAATAATCCTATTAATATTATTGATAGATCAACGAAATGACAACATCTCCTTCTATTGAACCTTTCCCTCACATGGGCGGTTTCCACCTCACACCGACCGACAACACGGCGTCAAATGACAGTCAACCTCCACACGACTCTGTGCTACCTAAATTGCTTCGAATCTGCTTGTTCGTTCATCACTCTGGTGCGGTAGAATTAGAACAGACGTACCGCAACTACTGTAACACTGCGTATAAACGAAATGAAATGAACATAACTTTATTCAAATGCACTTAAAATAAGTTGTTTTAAATCATCCAACCTACCAGCCATTCAGGACGTCTTTGAACTGACAAGAAGAATGGGTCGCAAACTCGTCAGCTTTAACAAAAATAACGACATTTACAATATTATACGTCGTCACCATAAATATTCCACAAAAAAAAAAACAAAATGATTTTGTTATCACAATAATACTAGTGTTATGGTTTTATTATATCGTTGATTACAACAAAGTCACGAGTATCTGTTTTAATTTAGTATCCTTAAACTTTCCGAAGTGAGAATATGTTCTAACTGCAATAAATATGAGTTTGGCTGTTCACACTAACATATTACACGCCCTCTTTAATCTTTAAAATTTGTATCAGTTTTAACTATTTCATTAAACCGTTATTTATAATTTATAATTCAAAGAAGATATTATTACTTCACCGACGATGCTACGAAACAATATTCAATTCAAATTATATGATTCAAGAAACAATGTCTCATAATGGTTGGTGACATTGGAAACTCAAACCTAGGTTAGTCCATGATATTAATAAGACCAATATTCACAATTATAAGAATAATTAATAAAATTAGGGCACGTCAACAAAATTTAAAAAAATACAAAAACCGTATTGAATAATATATATTTCAAAATGTTTTTGTCCAGTGCTGGCTAATAGGACACTTGCATATATAATAATCTATTTATATCTATAGTCATGTTCCCTATATCAATATTACCCGATAAAAAAACTCAATTTAAACTTCTATAGCTGAATACCTCCCACCTACACCGCGCTGATTATTGTAACATTCATTCTTCCAAGTGGGCAACCCTACCCGCCACCCTTCGGCGCGTGTGCCAAAAAGGCCTAATGTGCTGGAGTGACTGTTCATCGCGAAATCATATCCCCTTTGTGTAGGACCCGGAACATGTGGATTAAAGTCTTTGTTGCTCACACCCGTAATCAGTGAGCAAGATGCCGTTATTCTAATCTGAATATCGATTTTAAACATACTTAAAGAATAAAATTTTGACAGTACCGTGTATCTGTATATATGTCACGGTAAAATTGTAATTAATGCTAGATTATAATCTGCGCGAGATTGTAAACTGTCGAAAGATTGTGAACCGTATCATAGTTGTTACAATTTAACGTATCATTATCAGGTATATTATAATCTATCGAAGTGAAACCCCCAATTTTCACTAACCTAACCTAACTCAATGGACACAGAAAAATAATGCATTAAATTGTGTACGCTCTATGTCAAGGTTCACAATCTTTCAACAGTTCACAATATCACGAGATAGATTATAATCTAACGGTATTTACAATTTTACGGTGACATATACATATTTGAAGTGTGTGTATTTGTTGTCAAACATGAAATTATTTGCTAAGTTTTCATCAAAGTGGGGTAATGATAAACTGTGTCAAATACCACATAAAACTGATTTATTTGGAAATAATGTTATGGTATTGTTCCAGTAATATACAATGAGTTGCAGAAAGGTATAAAACAAATTAATAATGATGATAATATTTCTCACATTCACAGCAATTAGCCTAGCCCAAAGTAAGCACTATATAAACGCTTGTGTTATGAATACTAGGGTAACAGATAGACATACATATATGATACATAGATATGTTATATTTATAGAAATATATATAAATATCCATGACTCAGGTATAAATGTTCGTATTCATCACACAAACATCTGCCCCTTCCGGGATTCGAACCCAGTACCATCGAACGATCATCAAACGATCGTCAAAATTTGATAATTTGATTAATTATAAATTGGCACTTAAATATTTTTTGATTAATAAAGCCTATTATACGTTGAACGATTTCTATGTGACCCTGATGTTTAAACTAATTGTATTGTTATTATATGATATTTATTTAATATTAATATTTTTGATGTGTTTATATTACATCCTTTTGATAATTTTATGTATAAATCAACTTTGCACATCCTTTGGGTAAGAATACAGCGCTAAGATTTTGTAAATCAATACCAATTATTGTAAGCCTTCAACCTTTATTCTGCAAATAAAAATTAGAATTTGAAAACCTTTATTATTTTCCTATTTAACGGAGTCACAATTCGTGGAAAAAATCAGTAAGTTTTTCACTGTCCTTATTTAACAAAACAAAAGAAAAACGGTGTAATACAAAAATAAATTCAGTGTACATGTTTTAAACGACATTAGGACGCGTTGAAATATATACTTTATACGTTTACTTTCGTTAAATTACAATTTAATTAATTTCAACAAAAAGCGTATCTTCATTAAAAGCATTCACAGAAGCATCTTCAAACAGCGAAGCGTAATTCACTTAAAAGATTATAATGATTTCAGCTGTCCTCTTTTCAAAATCACATTAGGAATTAACTTTAACATAATGGAGACAAAACAATTAAGTACATTTTTCTTGTATTTAATTTTATTTTTGCTAATATGCATGTAAAAAACGACCACGCCTCTGAGCCCTCAGGTGGGATTTTTTACATACATTTTTCTTCCCTGCTCGACAATAAGTTTCTCCTCTTTTGTTGAAGAGCTATCTATTTAGTGATTAACAAACCATTTTAGAAAAAGGTAGTTTTGCTTTCGAATTAAATTTATCGCGATCGAATAGCAACCACTGGTCAGGAGTTAATTAAATAAAGTATTAAACTATTAAATAGTATGATAACCAGTAACGTGACCAAACCTTACCTTTCTCGTTAAAGTCAGTAATACAAGCTTTACAATTTTAGACTCAAAAATCGATGGCTTCAAAATATTAAGTGTGTAATGTCTTTAATCCAAAGTCAATAATAATGTTATTAATAATAATACTTATAATAATAATAAGCACAGCTTAAAGTAAGCACCGAAGGCTTGTGTTATGAATACTAGGCTAAGAGATAGACATACTCATAGGACACATAGCATAGATAACTGATAATACCAAAACTCGGGTACAAAAGCTTGTATTCATCACACAAACATCTGTCCTTTCCGAGACTAGAACGCAGGTCAGTCAATGCGAAAGGCAGTGTCGCTACCTTTGCACCGAAAGGACGTCTTAACAATCATAAAATAAATTATAATAAGATTATTACAAAAATACTGTTAATTTTGTTCAGCTTAAGTGACCAGTGTGTATTGCTAACTGGTGACATACGGGGGTGAGACATGGTCACTATCTATGGGACTCATAAGAAAGCTTGAGGTCATTCAGCGGGCAATGAAGAGAGGAGAAGAGATGGTTATCGTTTCCCTGCGTGATCGAATCAGAAATTATAAAATCAGCAGGAGAAGTAAAGTAACAGACATTGTTCGATGGTTTACTCCGCTAAAGTAGCAGTGAGCACATGGCCAGAATAACCGTAGGCCATTGGTACGGAAAGTTCTCGAATAACGACCGCGTAATGGACGACGTTACGTGGGTAGTCAGCAACAAGATGGATCGACGATATGGTTTCATTATAATGTTGACGATGTTAAATTTTACCCATTAAAACCTTTTTACATGTTACGTAATGGCCTATTTGAGCTTTTCAGGTTGAAAACAATTAAAAAGTGTGTGTTAGCTAAGACGCACGACTACAGTTTACTCCTTAAGAACGATTGTTTTTGAACTGGCACAGAAAATAATGAAACAAAACTTCGAAATAAAAGTGAAAGGTTACGCACAAAAAACGTTCCGCTGTCATTCGATCACGAAATTTTACTCTTCATATTTTTTTCATGCCGGCCAAATAGCCGGCCAAATCAATGCTTAAGGAGTAATCTCCAAAAAAATGCGTTTACGTAACTTGGAATATGTGGGACTTCCTTTATTTGCTATCTCCTTGGTCGGACTAAAATGTTATAAAAATTGCTCTTTATCAAGTTCGTTATTTACCATGCTTCTCACACCAGAGAAATGCACTTGGGTAATCACCGTGGTGAAACTAGGGGCAAGTTATCGAAGTACGCCTAGGACAGGACGTGTAAAAAATTGATACTGTTCAAAATGTGCTTAGTCGATTCCGAGAAACGGTAAAGATTTTGAGAAGATTTGTTGTATACAACATCCAGGGAATATCGACTCATTTTATTAAAATGCTAACGAAACCCATTTCGGATAGGTGTAGTGATACGACTAGAACTTCTGTTGGCCCGAAGAGAACTTGAAACCCGAAGAGAAGAAGTCTTGCAAAATCAAATCGAAGGCCTCACAGGCCAGCCAACGGCCTGAAACTGGAACAGCAACACCTATTAAAATACGCCTGCTATCATATCCAATAGGGTAAAAATTAATAGATCAGAATGAGATTTTCTGACGAGTCCAAATTTATGTTACGATGACAAGTTAAGAGATTATGGACGGCGCGAAGAACGTTACACGATAGTTTGTTTTGAAGAAAATATTCAAGACCGCGAAGGGTTTACACTTGTGGGCTGGTATAACTTCAGGGGATCGCATGGATGGAAATGGTGGTGGTGCGCATCAGGGGTTTTAGTGGGGTATACCCCGCCTACATAATAGCCTGGAGAATAACCCGCGACGGGGCAAAGCTATAAAGCGTTCCCCTGAGACCAAAAAAAGGTGAAAAATACGTCAGTGAGACCGTCACTGAACGTTCGTGCAAATCCGATGACAAAAGATGTGAGAGACGAGAAAAATGTTTAATGAAAGCTTGTTTTGGAGAAAAATTTCAACACCGCTGGTTCTCTGTACATGTGTGGGCTGGTATATCTTCAGAGAGTTGCACGGAGCTAATGGCCATAGAAAATAGGACTCTGACAGGTGGAAAATACATCAAAACTGAACGTTGGTCAAATGGGTATCAATTCCGTGTTCATGCACGATAACGCCCGTGTAAATACCGTTCACGTGGATAATGGTTCCTTTCAGGTAGTTTGATAACTCGTATACATCCAATGGAGTTGCCAGAGCCCCTTCATGCACCCAATAGAACATGCCTGGAAAGAGCTTGGTCAACGTGCGAGAAGCTTAAATCCGCTCACGCTTCAAGGATTAAAACACGCCCTCATCGAATAGGAGAATATTCCCCAGCAATGTCTCGAAAATTTGGTATTCAGCAAGCCTACCCGTCTTAAAGCTGTATTAATTGCCCACGAAGGGAATACAGGATACCGAATAACTTAAAAACAAATTTAAGTTACGCATTCTGTACGAAAAAGTCGTCTTTTCCAGTTTTATTTTCCTTGGCACGTTGAATATAAGTCATTTGTTACAAAATGCTACTTATCTTAGACGAGTGATCAAATAGACTTCAATGTTTGATTTCAATAAGCTATTATGAGTTGTTAGGGAAATAAAAATACTCTCAACAAACACTTAACAAACTTAATGACATTGGCTCACGATTTTTACCTGGAATCTCTTCAAATATTTGGCTTTTTATTTGTGTGTATTGTATAATTATACATTTATATTGTTTAAGTGTGTTTATTATATTTCTGTGTTTGTATATTTATATCTGTAGAGTTTTCGTTTGCTTTTTTTAATAATATTTACTTGTACGGTCGAGACAGATAGTAGACTACAATATCTAGATAGATAATATTCGTAACTTTGTATAACGTTGAAATTTATCATTTTTTCCTTATCTTTGCACTGTCATAGTTTTCATTCGAAAGTCACTAGTAAACTGTTAGAGATTAACTTTTGACACCAAGTCCACCATTTGCACTTCTTCGTGCAATTAAGAACAAAATAAATAATTACCTTCAAGACACCATAAAGTTAACTACCTGCATTTAACTTTTAAACTTGAAATCAATTTTAATGTGGCTCTTTATTTAACATATTAATATTGAGTCTATTTCAAAGTTATTTACGAAAAACATACAAATAAATCAATTCAAAAGTTCTCTTTTCATCTCAAAAGTGGAATATATGTCCATTTTATAAAAGTAATAAAAGTTTTCTTCAAACGACATCTAAGTTACTTTAAGTACTCCACCTAAAACTATTCATATAATGCTTCAAGTACTAACATACGAACGCGTAAATAAGGTGTAGAAGATGATAATAAGCTTACAACTACACAGACAGTTACATAAGTAACAAGTTTTTCTATAAAAAGATTACAAAACCATTACAACTGCAATACGGAGGCGACACGCCATCTAACGAGCGGAGGAAGCAAAACCACATTACACAAACCTTTGCCGCTTCAAAACTTGCCGGAATCACTTAGTAAAATAGGGGATATTCAATAGTGAGTCCAAACACAATACACACACTTTTTAATCACAAAAAGAGGGAAGAGTCTAACTAATCACTGAGAGTACTGGCCACTGATTTCATAGACAACACAATTGTTTTTTAAATGTTGGTATAACAGTAGCGTGGACGCGACACGTGTGAACGGAGCCGGGGGCGCGCGAACACTACACGAGCCTGCGCCCTGCGCGCCACAGCCTAACCCCATTCCGAGTTTCCCGAAACAAAGAGTAGATAAGTATAGAAGTGACAAGCCAGTTCAATTTCGCAGTAGCATAGACTCTCAATTAAAGCCTACCGTTGATTGGCATCACAACATATGAAAATTGGATGCGAGCAATAATGACTGTATGGTGTAACGGTAGCGATCCTTTTAGGCTTTTACACCGACGGTCCTGAAAATGTAATGAATGCGAGCATTTCTATCTGATTCATAAGTATTTATATATCTATAGGTACTACTATACAAATCTGTATAAGTCTGTACATTTATTTTTTTGGACAAAGATATTAAAATATTCGTTTTATGACTCATATATACCAATTCTAATATTTTTTACATTTTTGTCTGTTTGTATGTCCTTCTATAAGTCAAGAACGGGGAGACCGATTTCGATGAAATTTGGTATATGGTAAGAACATTTGATTTCGCAAATGACAGCCTATATCATATCGGTAAAAATCTTTTATTTCTATTATTATAAATACGAAAGTGGTTTTGTTTATTACACTTACACATCTTAACTACTCAATTGATCATCATGAAATCATACAACTTGCCAGGGGTACAGAAAAGAAGATAACCTTAATCCAGAAAAACAGTACTGATCCCGAGGGGTAGAAATATAATTTTTAACCGGTAGTCTACATTAACGCGAACGAAACCGAGGGTAAAAGCTAGTATTTTTATAAATATCAAACATTTAAATATTTTTTATGTTTTTCTTTCCTACCCTAGTATCCATATAACAAGCCTTTACTGTGCTGCTTACTTCGAGCTAGGCTAATTGGTGTAAGCGTAATAAATATTATTAATAGTATGATTATTGAAGCGGAGCGAACGAAGCTCCCATGGATCAGCTTCAATGGCGCAATGTCTGTTACGCCATAACTTCCCGAGTTCTTAACTGATTTAAAAAAAAATGTGGAATCGAATCAACAGGTTTAAGATCAGATTGTGACGGAGCCCGAATTCTGAAATTCGCAAAAAATTCCATCGAAACAAAAATTAACCTTTCTTCTTTTAGGTATTACGCTCCGCTCCAATATATGGTGCCAGCGTAGTTTTATGCTTAGCGACTGCATCGCCTAATTTTTTTTTTATTAACAACGCTTATTACAGAATTATTAAAAACAATGGACAAAACAATTGAAAGATGTATAAAGTTATTTCAATACAAAAAGAAATCTTACCCTCCTAACCAAGTTTGGCGAAACTTCCCGTGTCAGAGTGAAACTGATTCACGTTAGAGCCAACGCGATAGTAATGTATCTCGTAATGCCGCGAAACCCGTCAAAGGCAGCTATTTGCGTACTCCGAAGACTCGATAATAAGGACGGCATCCTAATAAAAATCCAATAACTTGTAGAATTCTCGCAATGGAAATTATTAATGAACAGTATTAAGAGATATTTTGTATACGCATATCGTAACAGACAGAAATAGCGCAGGCGTATTATTGGCTTATTTTATTTACAACGAGATAGAAGTGCTTACTGTTTGAGATATTATGTGACATACAGTGACTCATTTAATTACTAGAATATGAAATGAAAATTTTACCTAAATACAAGCTTTGAGCTGAAAGGAAATGTAAAAAGATCTCGAGAAAGATATTTAAAATTATTGTGAGAATATTCTATTGTAAAAACAAAAAGTGCGTGTACTTACATACGTACGGCAGATGTTATACTTTTTAATATTTTTTTAAATAAGATATCTTGAAGTTAGCCTATTCACTTAAACAGCTAACTTCATGTAACAGAAGTTGCGCAACTTCAATTCAAAAATCAAAAATTTCACTCTCAATGCGCCAAAAGTATATATTAATAAATATTTATACAAGATTAAACAATTAAATATTGGTGGGATTCAAATTCACCCTCTTGGGCTGTACGGGCGAGTGCTCTCACCACTGACCTAACGAGACGCTGGTAAACTCGTCAAAATTTACAAGCACATTTTAACTTAGAACTATACGGAAACGATACTATTTCATATAAGAGTTAGTTAGTCATCGACCATTTATAATAATAATAAATGAAATTGCCGATTTGTACTGAAAATCTATATTGTTTATTTTTTAAATTTTTAACAAATTTATTTAATCAAAATAGTTGCCATTATTATCTATACATTGCTGCCATCTAATGGGAAGGTCATTAATGCCTTTGCGATAGAATTCCGACGATCTAGACTGCACAAACTGTGTGAAAGCATTTTGTACTGCCTCCTGGGAAGAAAACTTCTTGTCACGTAGATAATTGTCCAAATCACGAAAAAAATGGTAGTCCGTTGGAGCAAGGTCTGGTGAATACGGAGGATGACGAATGGTTTCTAACTGCAGTTCCTGAAGGGTCAAAATGGTTTCTCGTGCTGTGTGAGGTCTCGCGTTGTCGTGGAGCAATAATGGTGAAGATCGATTCATGAGTCGGGGCTGTTTTACTGCTAGTTTTGTCAACATGGTTCGGAGTTCGGCACAATAGACATCTGCCGTTATTGCTTGACCAGATCGGAGAAAACTATAGTGAATAACACCATGCTGAGACCACCAAACAGTTACCATTACCTTTTTATTGGTAAGTTTTGCTTTAGGACACTGTTGTGGCATTTGACCTGGGGTCAGCCATTGCATTTTTCTTTTCCGGTTATCATAAAGAATCCACTTTTCATCACATGTTACAATTCGATCCAATATTCCTTCATTTCTGTACCGGTTCAACAAGGCAACACAAGTTTCAACACGCGTTTCTTTCTGCAGATCAGTCAAATCATGAGGCACCCATTTTTCGTATTTTTTTATTTTATTGATTTGACGCAAGTGAGTCAATATTGTGGGTAAGGTAACGTTAAACCATGCCGCTAATTCCTGGGTACTTTGACTAGGATCGGCTTCCACTATCTCTCTTAATTCATCGTTATTTACCTGTGTGGGCGGTCTTCCTCGTGGCTCGTTCTTTAAGTCGAAATTTCCATCACGAAAGCGTTTAAACCAAAATCGCACGGTGCGTTCATTAGTAGACCCCTCTCCAAACGCAGCATTGATATTGCGGGCTGTTTCTGCCGCGTTAGTTCCGCGTCGGAACTCGTATTCAAAAATAACTCGAATTTTCGCAGTATCCATCTTTCTTGTCTAAATTGAATAACAAAAACAATTGAAAGTCGATATTCAAATGTTTTACATTTTTTAAAAAAAGAACATCATAGAAACCATTTAAAAAAAGTTTCATTCGAAAACCTCAAACCATGAAGATTCTATGTCAATTCAAAGAACCTATTGCAATAAAACGGCAATTTCATACTTTAACCCCTATTACTTCTTACATTCACACCAACTAGCCTAGCCCAAAGTAAGCACAAGTAACGATGGATATACATAAATATATAATACTAATAGAAATATACATATATTAATACCCAAGACTCAGGTACATATGCTCATATTCATCACACAAGCATCTGCCCCTTCCGGGAGTAACCCAGAACCGTGGGTACGAAAGGCAGGATCGCTACCGTTTCACCAAACGGTCGTAGCATTCATTAAACCGTTAGTTCAAAAAAACAGAGCACGCTGTAAATAGTTTTGCGCGCAATTCGTCGGCCTCGCCTTAGACAGGGGCGAGGATAAGGTGGGGTGGCTGATGACAGCGAACTGCATTGTATTAAACGATTAATAAGAATTAATATTTAATTATTACCGACCGTTTGATGCAACGGTAGCGATCGATAACTCTCATCAGCCTTTTCATACAAGCTCGTCGATTAAGGGTACTTTTGACCTGGTTTTTATAGTTTTAATGTTTTAACAAATGTAGCAAAATATCGGATATTTTCCTATTTTTTTGTGATATAGTCATTAATATAAGAAAAATCAGCCATGACGAAGATTAAAACTAATTCATCATTTATCACCACAAACTGACTGATGATTTAGGTATTCAATCATTCGACAGACTCAAATATGCCCAACACTGTCCTCTATTTACTAAAAATAATAAACTATTTATATAATAAATCTACAATCTAAGATCACAGTGGTTTGTGTGTTTGTCTGTCCGCTCTTTTTCCCGCTCTTTGTCCATTGTATCAATTAACGTTACCATAGCAACGCGTTAACCACAAGTAGTTCGTCTACCGGACACTAGATGGCGCTAACGGAAAAATATTTAATAATAGAAAAAAATTAAAGGATTTTGTCCACCCGTGCGAAGCCAGGACGGGCCGCTAGTCTATAATCTAAGAACACAAATTTGTTGTTTGTGTGTTTGTCTGTCCGCTCTTTTCCCCCGCTCTTTTTCCATTGTATACGCGTTACTTTAGCAACGCGTTACCGGGTCAGCTAGTCTATAATCTAAGAACACAAATTTGTTGTTTGTGAGTTTGTCTGTCCGCTCTTTTACCATTGTATACGCGTTACCATAGCAACGCGTTTCCATAGCAAATCGTTACCGGGTTAGCTAGTTACAATATAAAAACTGCATTGAATAGCAACTGGAGTGCCTGCAAAATTGTATTATGCACCAACGATAGTACAATAATTGTAAAAAACATACAAACAATAGAGATCACTGATTTCCACTTTCCACGAATCTGATATCGCTTCTTCAACTCTCATCAGATCTTTCATACAAGCTCGTTGACCAAAGGTCCCACCATCATGTCTTATAGCAATTTAAGTTAAGCTGTTGAAAAGAGTAAACACTATAGATCACGTATAGCGGTGTCTCACTTTGACAATCGAACTTGCATCGCGCTAAGAGATCATGTAAGGCCCTCTGGTCTTTTTTCAGAACATCTGCTATTCGATCCCTGAAGGTCTGCCTTGATCTGCATTGCACATGCATTTATATCTCATAAACTTGTCAAACTTCTTACGTCTATCACCATTGTTACAGTTATTAAGGAGGTTAAGCAACATTTGCAATGGCAAGTAATCGAATGGGTGACCAAAATATTATGATCTTCAGCTACCATATGTGTTTCGGAAGGCACTTTGACCTATACGTGAATACGCAGTATTTAGCAGACACCAATCAGCATGTAGTAAGCATGGCCTGTGTAGAGTATATATGGCCCATTCAGCAGGGGGGAAACATTTTTTTTTCAAAGGTTGGTGATAATGTATAATTTTCCTTAACCGATGGGTGATACCAGGCTGGTTATAAGATTACATTTGGCATTATTTAAATAAACTTCAGGTTAGGTTAATTAAGAAACTTTTTCATCTATTGACAGCCAGCAAGCCAAAAACAATACGGCGATCCAATATATCTAACACCGATTCTTAAACCATGTCATCCGCATATTCTATACGGTATGCCTCTGCTATTTCTTTTATTCAGAAAGAAAAAAATACTTATATATATTTGACATATATCTCTGATAAATAATTCTATAGGTTGTTGATTCACTACATTTCCAAAAAATAAGCTTTCCATATTTAGTTATAATTCTATAGAAATCCAGACGGAGCAATGCTTCAACGTATTACGAAACAGTCGTTAGTGTTCATGAATGAAAGCCTTTCAAGACCACTATTAGTCAGTCTTTAGCTAATCACAAAACAACCATTCTGCTGCCAGCAGTATAATCCGCCCAGTAATGAAATGGACCCATTCATCAAATCTCAATAACAGTAATGAGAACAGCGGGATATAAAAGCTTTGACGTTATATTCTATGGAGTACTTGAAATTTGTAAACAAAACAATTATACATCAATATTAAATAAACCTACTTATCACGCTAGCTTACGATTAAATATAACATTATTTTAAGTTCAAGGAAACTCTCAAAGAGAGAACTCTCAAAACATTGAAAAAATCAAATTTGTTTGTCAAATTCATTACGGCTAAGATTATCACATTTAGTTAATATCAAGACAGTTATAGTTATTGCAGTGTTCATTTTTATTTAGCATCTTTGTACAAAGATATTGTGATGCCCAATCGAATAAAAACTTAATTAGCCATTTTTATTTAGTTCTTAAACTGCCGCGCACATTACACATTAAAAAACAGTCAATTGCCTTAGCCATCCTGTGATCACGGCCCCTGTAAAGGAGTCGAAACGTCAGCATTCAATTTAAATTATGCGCAAATATCATTATAGAATTTTAGCATTTTAAGCTCGGGTACTAGATTTGTGCCACAACATGAATTAAGCTTCCATCCGCAGTTGATTCCACTATTGATTGATACTTATATTCGGATCAATAATTACAACCGTCCGATTTTAAATTAACTGCAGGTTGGGTTACGTTAGATATTTTTTTATCCATTACCAGCCAGCAAGCTATATCAAACAATCCGGCGATCCATAATATCCAACACGGAATAAGGAAAGAAGAAGACAAAGTTAAAAATGATATACCTAATGGTTTTTAACGTTACATGATCTCACCGTGATTCCTCCTTCAGCCCCAGTTCCAGCTCCTAAGTAGGCGAACCTGAGTTGATGTGAGAGACATATACAAGAACCTATATTATACAACCAGCTTTTAAAACAACGCAATACTGAGTAAAAACAGAGTGAAAAATGCTAATCTTAGGATCCTTTTTTTACGCAATAAGCACAAAAGCAACCTGCTATGGAGTAGATGACTTGCAAGATTCTTTTAGCAGTAAGTGACACTCAACCTGTACAGTAATGCTCGCTAGCAATAACAAAAATAATGATAGGAGTCAATGTATGACAAACAAAAATTAAACTTAGAACTGAAGTCCAGATTTAGGATGGTTCATTAATCACGTGAGGTTAAGGCCACTTTTTGGAATTGGTAGCCATTGGTGATTTGTGTTAACGTTTTAAACCCCTTACCCCTCTAACATCACGTGTATTTATTTTATTAAAAACTTAGGTTTTTTTCATAAGATTTATTTATAATATGAAAAAGCAGTTAATTACATATTATAAAAAAAATCAAACATACTTCCGATGTTTTGCAAAGGTTCAAAATATGGTTTGCTAAAACTGTAAAAGCATGTTACACACACTAAAAACGTGGTGTGACGTGTACATATTATGTTTACAGAATTTTTTTTTCTTACAAATAATTTAAAAAATTGGGTTTTTTTAATTCAGTCAATTCCGATTCACTCAACGTAATATCAGACGGCATTTCATAACAAGGCATTCTCAGGCATGGTTCCACAAAAATAAACACGTGATATGTAACTGCTATTTGGACCTCACTCGATTAATGGATGACCCCCTTGTGAAAAGTTGTATTATTAGCTAACAAAAGTTAATAGAGTCACAATGAGCTTGAAATAGTACATTGCTATCTGTTCCACTTTACTCATATCTCCTGGTACGCGTACTAGTATTCCGCCTTCAAAATTTACAACAGCACCTGTTTCGGAAATATTTCATACGTAAAAGGCGTTACAAGACAGTACCATTGTAAGTATTGCCCCGTACTCATTGCGAAAATATTGCGAAAACGTATTTGTGACTGGTTTTAAGAAATACTCTAGAACATCTTACAATTTGTCATATGAATAAGAACAGTCCATCCATACATTTTAGAAGTACAACTATAACTTCATTCTTAAAAAGTATAAGTTTAGGAGTCTCATCACAGGCTGAAAAATGTTTACCTCTTATAAAGATGAGGTTGCATGTAGGCCTCATCCGCTATACACATCGTTACACTAGCGACGTCATAGCCGTATGAAGCTTAAGTCCTTAAGCCAACACGCAGAATTTATGGCAGAACGCTTCAACTGACACAGCTATTATCCGCAAGACATCTGGAGAGCACCTTGTATAGACCTACTTTTATACTTATAGACCTGATATATCATTACCGAATGTACTTTTGAGGTCCAATGTGAAAATTTTGGATTGTCGTCCATATTTTTTACATTTAAGTCATTATAGTTCAGACTTGAAATTTCTACCACAAATAGATTAGATGTTTGCATAATGACTTAGCAAACCTTTTAATAAAGTTATGCATTGTGTACACAATTTGCTTGCACGTCGAGCAATTATAATGAACTGAAAGTTTACGATAGCTTCTCATTTGAATAACATTACTGAATTTAAGTTAAAAACAATATTTGTAGACATTAAAAATACTTTTTATAAAATAAAGAAACCGCTACAATAGCGTGCTTTCTGATATAATATTATTATTATTTATTGTAATTCAAGTACCAAAGACTCATTTCTATTAGTAATCATATTCTAGGTTAGTAAAAGTACAGAAACATATTTCTAATTTTATTGATCTAGTCACTGCTGCACAATTCCGTGTGCGATAGTCTATACTTGTACGTACAGTCAAGTCAGCTAGTAATTGTTTTTAAGATAATGTTGGGACTGGCCCATATACCCTTTGTACTGGCGACACGCATCGCTTCCGTAAAGTTGTGTAAAAACTATACAAATAAGAGAAAAAAGATATAATAAACTTTCGGATTTGAGCAACTCCATAAAAAATATCCTTCAAACCAAAAAGACTGATTTAAAGTCAACGTTACTAAAGTTATTCAAAAATTTGTTTTTTAAGCTGACTCCTATATTTCATGGGTAAAAGAAAAAATATAGTTGTCTGCTATGCACGGACCGGAACGTAATTTGTCTATGCGTCAATGTAGGTGTGGATCTTGAATCAAAAGAAGTAGAAAACTTCTGAGCTCACTTACTGTAATGAAGACTGCTTTCTGAAAGGTCGTTATTTGAATGCGCCCGGATTCATACCAATTTGTCAAATCTCTCGTTCTCGCAAAACATAACTGCCGTGGATTGTGATGGGCGTAATCATTAACTTTGGATAATATCTCTGAGCTCATGTATATTACTCATTTTACAAAGGCGGAATGCTCACCAAAAGCTGTTATAAACCGCACAATTAGCCTTTGTAACGAGCTCTCTGCATATGCTGTAACATGCAAAATTTACAGTATCGGACCTAAAACAGAACCCTGGCGAACACCCAAATTTTGCAAAGCTACTTATCAAAGTTTCAGTATTAAGTAAAGCTAAATAATAACGCACACGGTAACATTAACTAACAAATCAACAACGTTAACTTGTGATAAATTGAAGAAATCCCTTTGATTATATTAAAACTATTTTTTACACGAAATGACGATGACGAAATAAATATAGTTGAAAAATTCTTTTCAGACCGGATTAGAAGCTAGACCTCCTGGCCAGGATTGCCCAGCAAAATAGTTATTAACCACGTTAACAATAGTAGTTTATGAAACTGGTACATAATAAGGGGTATGATCACGAGTGTGAGTTTAAAAAACGAGCGAAGCGAGTTTGTTAAAAGCATCACACGAGTGTGTAATGCCTAGTAATGTGCAGTTTCATACAATACTTTATCTAATCTCATACATTGAATATATCAAATAAAAGATAGAGATTGATACAGTTTATTTATTGGTTGTAAGTGTTAACATTTTGTATATTACAATGACTTACTGGTAGTAGATTAAGACTGACTGCTGCCGCATTCTCTAAAATGTCGGGCGGCGTTAAATTTTTTTTTCACTTTCACTATCAGACATTTTAATAAACAATAATAATTATCCAGCGAAACACAACAACGAATTGCAAGGAAACGGCGCCAAAATTCCCGTTATCACCGCGCATGCGCCAAAGCGCGCGCAGCCACAGATAAAAAATGAAATAGTGCTATACGCATTGGAGCAGTATTGTATCAATGGTCTGTAATCGAAACGTAGTGAAAAAAAAATATTATAACATTATTTTGTTAGAGAAATAGTGTTATAATTAAATTTTTTAATTTCATTTCGATTGTAAAGTTCGTCAATATAAACTCGTTTTGAGTTTTATATTTTAAATTTTACGATGTGAGAGTATATAAAAATATATACACAACGCCAGAGGTAACCTTTTTCAATACCTCTGTCTATATTTACAAACGATTTGATTTAAAACAAATGTCAAAACCAAAGACTTCATCACACTGACTTTTTTCTGAATTCTCAACAGACATAACAGGAACTCCGAGGGCGAAAACACTAAAGTTTTGAAATCAAACTACCATTCCCAATTGAAATGGAACGGCGGCCATTACGCTAAGTAGGTAGCATTCATCTACCAAGTGCTGAACCATTAAGCGCCAATAGGACCAAAGGGTACACTTTCAGAATCAGATTTCACTGTCAAATATAAAATTCATTTATTTTATTTTGACCTACTGCAAACACTTGTAGACAAATATGATTGCGGACAAAACAGCGTTGTGGAAACGCAAGTCCAGGTAGGTCTGTGGCAACGATGGGTGCATTGTCACTGCACCCATCGTGTACCAGTTGTATGACCATACATACAACTGGTCAAAAACAGTCCAGTTGTATGTATGATTGTCACTGTGCAAAAACAAAAGACAAATGGTAAAAAACAAGTGCAGTAAATAATATTAATATTTCTTACAATCACACCATTTAACTTAGCCCAAAATAACCACTGTAAAGGCCTGTGTTATGGATACTAGGGTAACGGATTTACATAAATATATCATACATAAATAAGTCATATTAAGAGAAGTATATACGAGTATAAATACCTATGACTCAGGTTCAAATGCTCGTATTCATCACTCAAATATCTGCCCCTTCCAGGACTTAAACCAAGGACCGTCGATGCGAAAGGCGAGATCGCTACCGTTGCGCCAAACGGTCGTCAAATAATGTTTTTTTTTCCAAAAAATATTTACAAATATATGTAAAATTCGTATTTTACATATATTTTACTACGCTATTATGTCCCACAGAGCCCATAAAAGTCACAATGTTTGAATACTTAAACGTTACACCATGGTTTTGCAATTCTATAACCTAGAAATAAACTGTGTAGAGAACTAGGCCTTACTCGAAATTACAATTTATGGTAATATTGAAAATACTAGTAATCTACAATCATCCTTAATTAAATTATATTTACAATTTCTAAAAATGGTTTTAGAAATTGTAAATATATCAAATGTTAATATTTTATTTAAATTAACCAACTCATTTTTAAATTATTTTTACATTGCTTAAAACATTAGATACAAGAAAAAAATAAGGACAGATATTTGTTATATTCAACGCGACAACGTAAAAAATACAAAAGACTAAGAATTAGTAACAAAATGCCTAGTTTCTGTTTCCATAGCTACAAGCCTTTTTACTGCCAACAAAAATAAATTCAAATATATTTTTAATATAAAATAAATCATGAAGGCCTATCTATCTGTATTTAATTTCTTATAGCTACTCAATACCGTGCGATAGCTCTCAACTTGAATGACCCATTGAACATGAACATGAAAAAACCAAAGAGCACTAACATAAAACACAAAAGCTGTTATCCCACGACATCGTCATAAAAAAATACATCTACCCCCTATTTCGCACTCCGGCATCACCACCACTGCATCTTCAATTCTGGAATAGGCCCCTCGAGAAATCGCTTCCGCGCGCTGCACTGATAAAATACTCGATCCCTAAGGATAAGGAGGAACGATCGAAAAGCTAACGCCATTTACCGACCCTCTTAGAAACCGGTCACATTGAAATGTGCTATTTTGATTAATAATTTTCTGCGTACAAACAAAATATAATGTATACTAGTTAACTCGGCCACACATAACTCGTTGCTGTAGCTTCTTTTTATTATGAATTAAAATAAAACCTGTCCTATGTATATCCTAAGTGGGAACAAAGCCAACAAAATGAAAAAAAAAATCATAAGTAAAAATAAGTTGTTTCGGAGTTCATTGCGGTCAAACACGGTGACAGGTATTTTTATGAATATAGCCTGGTAATGTGTAAACTAAAACAATATCTACACGATTTAACTCTATTTTATGAGTTTAAAAAATTGCCAAACATCAAGAAATGCAGTATTTCCCAACATATATGTATTTTACTAAATTAATACCAGTTACAATTTATCTACATCAATTTCAGTTTGTTGGTGTACCTCAATTGATTACATGACATCAAATGGGGCGAAAGACCGTTAGATTGTGATTACCAAAGACACGAGACACAGTGGCCAAGACAAATGATCACCTGCGGATTTCACGACGGAGATTAAGGAGGAAACTCGTAAAAACGTCGCGGCGATTCAGATGTCGGCGTTATCTTTAAGTGCCTCAATGGCAGTGACAGGCAATTGCTGGACTATAGTAAGAACGAAACGGTAATTGACGAAAATAGAACGTTTCCGCATTCAGCGCCGTTCGACAATAAGGTTTTTTGCACAAGAAATCAATACCACTGAACCAATTACTGGTTCTGACTAATACAAAATGCAAGTAAACGATTTTGATCCACAAATACAATGACATAAGTTGTTAGATAGAATTGTAGAGATTAGGAAACCAACCACGAAATTGATTGGAATTGTCATTTTGAAAACGTGAGCGTCCTTAGAAATCACAGTTTAAAATAATCTCACACCGCTATAAGACAGAGTCGTAATACTCAGTCATTTCAACCCTCCTACGGTTGTTTTCTATTTATATAACAGTAGCTTCTCCGCAGACGGCGCTCTGTCTGAGGCAGCCCATTAATGGGCACCTGCCTTTATTAATTTCATGACATTTCTCTATATTATTCAGACATAAATACTATTTTAGAAGCATTACATTTGTAAATATTTCTTTTTGGAAATCATACAAGATGTTTGAAAATGTACCAGTAAACTAAGTATTTTTTGGATGAAGGTGATGAGCAATAGGTAATCATGTTAGATTTTTTATTTTTCAGTTTCGGTCTTGCAAAGGCTTTGCATCATAACTCATGATACTTTTTTCGAATTTTTCTGCTTCGCTTTTTCTTATTTTACAAAGCAAACTGTGTCTGTAACGTCAAACGATATTGATGTGACCTTTTTTTTAAGAACATTTATAATCATAATTAAGTGTTCATTTCTTATTTTTGTAAAAATGCATCCCTTTTCTTCTCTCTCAAAACCCACAAGTTACAAAGACACAAAATTCAATATCCAATGATAACAAATTAAAGATACTATATTACCTTGAGAAAAATCGTATTTGGAGTTTAGACAATAGATCAGGATTGCCAAGCGATGTTTTGATAAGCCAAAAGAATGATACCTACATATCAATTAAAACTAATTGACGTAGGAATCTTTAGAAGACATTCTACACAGATAAAAAACTTCTGTCACTTTTATATTGTTTTTATTAGCTACGGTACATTAAGCTTTAGAAACTAAGTAGATAAACAAAAGGAAAATCGTCCGTCTCTGAAGTGGCGTCGCAGGTGAGACGTTAATGGGCTGTCTTTATTGGATTCCCACACCGAATGCCTCGGGATAAGAGCTTTGGCAAACTTCGGTCTTGTCCCTGGTTTATAAGATAACTTCGTCGCCTGCATGAACTTAAAAAAAGCTGTTGGTTAGATTAAGAAGTAAAGCAGAAATTTAATTGCTTTGCTAAGTGAAATGGAGCGGCAGTAGGCTAGCAATTTCTCTGGAACTGGTCCGAACCTCTTTGCTGCGAATGAAATCATGTTCTTGGTTACCTATCCAACTCCGAGAGTGTAGGCAGAGAGAACTAAACTAAATAGCAAAACTATTTCGGTTTTATAAATTGTATTATCTGCGATCAAAGGTAAATATTTTTTTTAAATTAGCCGTCTCATTTTTAGATTATTTTCACATGACATTTGAGAAAATATAAGATTAGATATTTGTGATAATCAACGTTCGAAAACATTTAAAATACTAAGAACTAGATAAAATCGAAATAGTTTCTTTTAAGATACCAATTACTTGTTCTAAGGTTATTTTTATTGCCCACTAGCTGACCCAGCCACGCATTGCTGTGGCACAGTAATTTTATTTTTCTAAAATAAAAGTAGCCTAGGTTATCTGCCAATAAAAGTCCCGTAAAGATCGGTCCAGCCATTTTAGAGATTAGCCGGAACAAACAGACAGACAGACAGACAAAAATTGTAAAAAATTTTATTTTAGTGTTTGTACCGTATATATATTCATATGCATGTAGTAAAATACAGACACTTCAATTTTATTTGTATGTATAGATTAGAACCCAAATATAAATATTTTTAAAATGAAATAAATAATTAGAGGGTATCTATCGGTTATTACTTATGGAACTAATTTCTAACTACGCTTTAATGTATAAGTCATCCCGATTTGCCTTTTAAGAAGAATAGACAGCAAATATCCTCTAGCGATTAATGTTTTAAGGTCGAAAATGGCACAACGAGGTTCAATGGAATACCAACAATATGAAACACATCTGAACATCTTGTTATTACCAAGGAATGCGACCGGGTTCCCACGGGCATTGTGTGAATATTCGGGGATAGTCGAAGTACCCTCATATTTATGTAGTTATAAAAAAATGCTTTCAGCTACTTCTATACGAACAACACGGTTAGACGAAATATAGTTTAAACCAACCGTAACTTATGTCTCCTTGGTCACATACGACGACCTCCTTGGTCGAGTGGCTCGTATACCGGTATTGTAAAGCTACTCCGAGGTACCAGGTTCGGTCCCCAGCCAGGTCAATGTAGAAAACATATTTTTTATTTTTGCTTATGGTAACGTCGTTGTTTCTGGATTCCATAACACAAGTGCTTTAGCCACTGAACTTGGGTTCAAAACAATGTCCTTATGTGAGATTGTCATATAGAAATTATTCTGGGTCAGTCATTTAACCTCAAATAACGTCGTATAAAAAAGTTGCACGGGCAGCCCATAAAACCATAACTACGGCTTTAGAGATATATCCTGAATAATTTTATTGTGATCTCTTTATTTTCTTCAAAACGGTGTATTTAATTCGAGCCACATAAAAAGTTGATTTCTCTCAGATAAATCTGGAATTTGATATCCCATAATAATCTATGTGTACAATTAAGATTATCAAGATTATTGATTATTGACTAGCGGCTCGTCCCGGCTTCGCACGGGTGGATTAAATTCTTTAATTTTTTTCTATTATTAAATATTTTTTCCGTTAGCGCCATCTAGCGTCCGGTAGACGAACTACTTGCGGTTAACGCGTTGCTATGGTAACGTTATTGATACAATGGAAAAAGAGCGGGAAAAACAGCGGACAGACAAACACACAAACCACTGTGATCTTAGATTATAGATTATCAAGATTATCTAAATTAGGGGAACTGTACGGGTTACCAAGACCAAAAACTATAATTAAATAAGTCAGAACGATTTATATTGATGTTGAAAGTAATTACAAATTAATCATATTAATAATTATTGCGCTGATATGAACAAATAATATCTTGCGGGAATACGTATTAAGAACAAAAACGGTTTTTAACTAAGTAAGAATTATTTATATTAATGTTAAAGGTAATGTCTACAAACTTATCAATACATTGCGCTGATTTGAACATAAAATACGTTGCGACAAAATCTAATATTAGTACAGTAGAACGCCGATTATTCGAATTAATTGGGACCGGAATCGATTCGGATAATCGGACATAGACTGGTAATAAAGAAAAGCGAACTGTCACACATAGAATAAACTTTATTAAGTTTAAAAAACACAGTTTTACAATAACGCTCACTTGAACATCTTGATCAGAGTAAGTAACTCTAGCTTTCGACCATAACAGTTGAAATATATTTGGACTCCAGCGAGTTCCTACTTGTTACAACAAAACGAAACAAAAATTACTTGGTTTTAATCTACACTAATATCATAAAGAGGAAAGATTTGTATTTTTGTATGTTTGCAATGAATAAACTCAAAAACTACTAAGCCGATTTCAAAAATTCTTTCACCATTGGAAAGCTACATTCACGCTGAGTAACATAGGCTGAGTATTATAGAATTTTGCCTACCCGTGCGAAGCCGGAACAGGCCGCTAGATTTTTATATTACGCTTAGGATCGATTCGGATAATTGGCGATTTGGTTAATCGGCGTTCGGATAATCGGCGTTCTTAAGAATTTAGACTTTCTTTATAACAACGGCAACGTTTAAAATGTCTCCACGGGCAAAAATCGCAAGGTTCTAAGATTGTCAATCAGTAGATAATTTTATGGATCTACTCCCCTAAGTTCTAGTTAATTAGTAGGTATCCCAGATAAATGTCGGGAAAACATTTGTTTTTATAGCTTCTATGGTCGTGTAGCTTTAGATAGATAGATATATCATTTATTTGCATCAAAGGCACACACATACAAAAACACATGAAAACAGCATAGTGAATAAGAAAAAAAAGAAAACTACAAACACAACTAATATACATAGCACTCTACTGACAAAGAGTGTCACAGCGATGCGAAAAGGCCAAAGCTCAGCGATATATTTGCACTAATAGAGCAAAACGCTGGTTTTCAGCTTTTGCCCGTAGTAAGACGCGAGGACCGGGTAACGAAACCGGTCGTGCTTTCCACTATTATATATGTCAAAAATAAAAAATAATGAATATATCTGTTAATAATAATTGAAATAATAATATAAAATTAATAGTTTTAAAAGTAAAAATATAAATAAGACAAATAAATATCAAATATATTCAATAATATTGAATAATAGTATGAGAGCATAATAAGTTCTAATAAAAAAATGTATAATTAATAAACATGCACAATGGTACAAACAACAGTAACTGTTCGATACGATTTAGATATGATAACTAAACGCATGACAACCATATGTTTTCCACTACTGAGAGAAACCACCACCAAAGCGACCAAGAGAATCTATAAAAATACTTTGTTTTTCCAATAAGGCTAATTACATACATTTTTTAAAAGAATACTTTGATGGTAACTGCCTTATTGGAGGATATCTTTAATATTTTATACATCTTTTCAAAGCCACATTATCCGCAATTTTATACAGCAATTCCGATATGTATCAGCTTCAAAGTAGCAATATAAAAAGCTTTTCAATAAGTAAAATAAGAAGAAAAACATTTGTTGACACACACAAAGAGAAAATAAGAATAGGAGAAGAAAATAAAGGACATAACAATGTGAAAAATACATAGAGTAATAAAAACTAATAAACTACTGTTAACAAAGGCTTTTAGGATTTTAAAAGGCTTCTATTTGACTTGTTTAGAGTTTATTTTTTCAAGTGTTAAAAATAAATATGGAAGGATATTTTAACACCAAATATAGCAATGCTGTTTATATAAAAAACGCGTTTCATTCTGCCTTATCACTACATAATATAAAACAAAATCCCCTCCTGATGTCTGTCCCTATGTATGCTTTGATCTTTAAAACTACGCAACGGATTTTGATGCGGTTTTTTTTTTAATAGATAGAGTGATTCAAGGGAAAGGTTTATATGTATAATACATGCATAATATAGTAGAGAAACACTGTTAATTTTAGAGGTTTCTAATGTGATGTCGTAAATAAACACTTTTTTGCGCTTACATAGCAAAAGCTGGCTGAACCCTGAGAGATAGATCAAAATCATGTACTACAGTATTGTACGGACTTTTTTGTTGACCTTAAATGTATAAACAAAATTCCCAACTATGTAGAAAACTTAAGTTTTTTTTACTCTGTTCATAACGAAAAAAATGAAAGTAATTTAAGATATCACTGGTATTTTCAACTCACAAAAATAATTGCTCTTTCCAAATCCTTCAACCAATTTATCAAAGTTGGTTTGTGGTTACGAGATTGCAATTTTATCGAGATACGCCATTCACACAAGACGTAATCCTCAAACAGAAATCTTTATAAACTTAGCAATTTTGTTTTAAGGCAACACTGTATATAAAGAAAGAGTTAAGTTTCTAACACCAACATTAAACAAAAACATATTTTTGTACTTCTTTATTGTTCTCTTCATTTTTTTAAAGAATATAAGAACGTATTATAAACATTTCCGTTAACTCTTTATGTACGAAGTCTGTGTCTTGGATTAAAGCTGACATCTCAACCGATGGACTAGGTTTAAATTGAAGGCTAAGGGTATTGAGAAAGGCTTCTAGTGCCAACACTTATTTATTTATTCACAAATTGCGTTACATGCGACTCAGTGACTAAACAGAACATATGAGCACTAATTATCACATGCACCTCGGAAGGCGTAGAAATGAAGGGTGGAGGGGCAGACATTCCAAATTTTTTGAAGTGAAAACTTCTTTAGCGACGTTATGCACTTTTTGGCATGGGTAAAAAATGTTAAACTCGCGTCAGGACACGCGACCTGATTGAAAATTCGTAAGACGGCGCAGGGCGCTTGCTCGTGTGTGCGTGTGTGTTTGTTGTCATGTTTGTGTACGATAGCGCAATAAATGAATATTGTATTTTACCACATAAATGATAGTACTTTTATACTGATAATTAAAGCAATTCGTGCGAAATTATTCCCTAACCATTCTAAATATCAAAAATGCACAACGTTAGTGTTCATGTTTTCACTTCTGCCGGCACTCCGATGTTTTTTTTAATTATTCATTAAGAGAATAATATTTTTTTGTTATTAATAACTCTTTCATAAACCTTATGAATTTATTAATATTTGTTTCTGTCTTTAGATATTCTAACAGTTAATTATAAATTTTAATTAACATCGGGTGTGTTAGTTTAGATTTTGTTAGCAAAAGATTATTTTTATATCGAGGTATGTTGTGCCAGGGCAGATCTATGATTTTATTATAAACATTCGGGTATTTTCTTACAAAATTACTCATTTCTAATATGCACGATAATGTTAGTATATAAGATTTTGAAAGTGAGGCTTGCAGCTTTGTTTTTGTTTTTATCGACGATGAATAATTACGAGGTCATCATAAATACCATCAAACTACTCGCACGGTTTAAGGCACACTTAAAAACTTAAAAAATCATAGCAAGATAATGTTCCTAACGCAGATCCATTTTTTAATGAGACACGATAATTCAATTAAGCTCTAAAAAAATGTAGAGTGAAATTTGTAATTCGAACGATGATGGAACTTTCATTTGTGTTTTTTTTTAAAACAATCGTCCAGGGCCTCATACATAAAAACTTTTTTCGCCGAACTTTCTGAGTATCCCATGTATAATGGATGATCGATGAATTCAAAACAAAATACTACATTGTGTGAGGATTTATTGTAAACTCTACAGACCTCTTGAGAGAACAAGTAAGAAACCTTCCACTGCTTTTCTCATTGGGCAACACTCATACAGGTTCGTAAACACTAAATAGTTTTTTGGATTGATTAAGTAACTGATAGACATACATATATGATACATAGATATGTAAATAAACTAGAAAACCATAACTACTAAGTGATGTTCAGAGTCCCAATTTTTATGAATTGCCATAGTAGAGTTGGGAATAATCGACTGCAAATGCGAATTATTAATGATCGATTGACTGTAATTGATAATTTTTAATTATCTTTTATTTATTGAGCTACAGTATGTTTTTAATGCTTGAATAAAGTTTTAGTACGTGATATAGATTGCAACTAATAGTATTAAAAATTATAGTCAAAAATTAATGTTTATCATTGATAAATCGACTCGCCACGTTTTTCGGTAAACTATAAAATGGAAATGGAGCGCAGTAGGGTTAATTGATTTTATATATGTCAATAGAAGAGAAGAGAATCTGAGTGACAGAGTGAATCGAAATTGAATTTAAATAATAAAAATGCTTAAATCCGTAAATATTACATTTTATTTTAGTCAGTCACGTGTAATTTTAAATTTTGAATATTTCATTCAATTACCTCTGTAAGTATATATAAAAATGGTTCGATGTGAAAATGAACTTTAATTAAAATTTTCTTATAATATAATAATGTCCATTATTTTTGATGAACCTTTTTGATTCACGTTATAAAGGTAATTCATGTGAATGACAAATATTCTTTATTATTACATTCCAAATATTCAGATAATCGATCGTTTGATATTACAATTTTATGGGTGCCATTACAAATTATATAAATTAAATAATGAAAACAGCTGAGTTGAATTTTATGGATGATTATTATACTAAAATGGAAATTGACAGCAAGATTTAACAAAATGGACAGCTAGTAGTCCGAAAATAGATGTAACTAAATAAATTCAAACAGGAAATATCGAAGTTAAGGTTCGCGAATTGCAAATGGCCGCCGCCAGCCCGGGCGCACCGAAAACACACTGTGCTCTACAAAGTTAGTAGTTAGTAACATCTCTTATTTTACTGAATATTTATGATTATCAAAGCCGTTTCTAATACCACTCTACTTTTCAACTTTAGCGTTTCATTTTAAAATAGTTTTTTTTTATAGTGAAATTTAAACGTTTAATTAAAATTCATTTATTTCGGGAATAATCCATATCGTGTTACTAACAATTATCAAATCTTATCCTTTATTAATACAATTAAATTCATAACAATCATTAAAACCAATCAATCACGTATCAATGTCAATCATAAGTCAATTAAAATCATCAAAAACATTTAAACCGTATATATTTTTTTATATATTTTATGCATTTTCAATCCGATCTTATTAGATAAATTATTATAATAGAAAAATACTAGAAAAAATCGACTCGGGTCACAAGTGAATTCAATTTCACAATTGAAAATGCATAAAATATATAAAAAAACTAAATGGCTGTTTCATCTTAATCGATTGATCAAACATTTGTAAAAATGTTTCTTTCGAATACGAGAGGATGTTCCTCTCATTGATGAAACAACGCTGGCCTACAGCGTAAAAACAAGAAAGGTACTAGAAAATTTCGATGAGTGTTCACAAGGCTCGGTATCTCAATTGGGAGAGCATTGGACCGGATTTCCAAAGGTTGCGGGTTCGTTTCCCGCCTGAGAATTCACTTGTGACCTGAGTCGATTTTTTCTAGTATTTTTCTGTTATAATAATTAACCGTATATAATGTTATTTAACCATCAAAACAATTAAATTTAATTAAAATTTAAAAATTCTATTGTAATTTAACTTTTGCATAAATTTTGACAATTTTATTGTAATTTAATTTTTAATTAAATTTTAACAATTTTATTGTAGTTCAACTTTTGCATAAATTTTGTCAATTTTATTGATTTTCATAGTTTTGATGATTAATTGGTTTTTAATGATATCAACGACTATAATTGTACTAACATAGGATAAGATTTGATTACTGTTACTAACAAGAATGGTGTTAGATGCACCACAACCCAGTGAGGTAACATGGGGCTGTCCTCTCTTAAGGCCACTACGTTCAGAGTGCTGTTAGTTCTGCCCCGCATCGATTTATCAGGGATGCGACTTTTTTGCGTAAAACGGTGTGAAAGAAGTCGATTCGCGTTTACGCAAACATACCCGATGCTGCAGAAGCGTCGCAGCCCCAACAACAATCTGAACCCATTATTACATTGCACCCGGAGAACGTTGTAGGTTTTTGTGTGTAATGGGCCCATAGGCTGCACGTGTAAAACTAAGGGGATACTTAACAAATAGGTGCCACCATAATATGTTAGATATGCCAAAGAATCGCACTAAGCGTTTACGTTAAAATTTTGTGATACGTACCGCTAAGGAGTGGAACTCTTTGTCTAAATCTGTTTCCTGACAAATACAATTTGGGGGTCTTCAAGTCACGAGTGACTTGACTTCTAGGCAAGCATCGCATCGTTGCTTGCCATTGGGCGAGATGGTGGCCAAGCTCAATTCAATAGACAGTATTTAGTATAAAAAAATGTACGCACGCACGAAAATAATTTTTTATCCTGGCTATAGAAAAATACTACAAAGATCGACTTGATCCCACCTAAGAATAATTTGTGAGCTGAGTCGATTTAAACAGTCTACACCCAAGCCTCACGCCTACAGATAAAAGCATTAAGCCGTTAAACAAAACAAAAATTTAGTGAAAAACATTTACAAAAACAGCTATGATGAAGAATAAAATCTTTTCTTCAAAATAATTTAACAATAAATTTAACATTTTTATATGACTTCCTAATATTTTTCTACTACTTACTCCAAAAATAATATTCAAAGTGGGCTGAAACCAGAAAAAGCCAAAGGATCAAACGAGAGGGATTAAAATTGGAATAAGTGATTTAAAATGTTGACCAAAGTACAAAGCAAGATGACATGGTCATTCTTTTCCAATTCACTTGTTTAACTAATTCGTTGTAATATTTAGCTTGAGTTAATTCAATATTTTCTAAGATTGAATTCAAGTACTCATGATATAGGATAAAAAAGTAACATACTCTGGTGTAATCTCTAGTGTAAACTAGAAACATAAACTTAAATTGGCTTAATTGCTAGCTAAACTAATCAGGCGGACTGAACAATTTCTACCTCTAACCAAATTGAGGTCAAAGAGCATAACACCGGTGGCTGCTTCAGAGGGAATATGTCCATTGTGTCAATTACATTATCTACAATCAAAAAATAAGACTGTTTCATAGTCACGTGGGGGCTACAGAAATTACAAAAGCTTACATTACAATTATATTCAATAATTACAATCAAATTTTTCAACTGCAAAATTTTTAAATAAAAAGTGCAAGCAACTATCAATTCAGATCAAACTGGCAATGTCAAAAATTCTTAAAAACTATTGAAAAGTCCTCCTCAGCAAAATTTTAGTGTTATTGTCAACCACCTTCTTGGTAAATTTGTTTTATATACTACAAAAAATAGTTTTTTGTTCCTGTCACCTAAGCATTTACAGAAAGAGTGTTTATTGCAATGAATGCGAAGTGGTACGACTATAAAAATGAATTTACTTTAAGTTTAAATTATGCTGATAGTGCACTCTAGAGCTTATGCAAATAACAAGAGTTTGATAAGTTGCACCAGAAAAATAATTAAAACACGTTTTTTTTTTAAATATTAAAAACAAAAGTTAATCGCTCTATATGTAGTACATATAAATGACCCCAGACATTGAATTCCGAGAATAATGGTAGACAGAGGCATATGTATATAAAGAGCATTTGTGTATTACTCGACCCAACTCTCGCTAAAATACTCGAAACTTGAGGAACTACAGCAACCGTACTCCATAATATACTTCATAAAATATTGCACAAAGTTTATTAATCTGTTAAGATTTATTTACTTATTTATATTTAAATATTCAAAAAGCTTTATTGACCATAATTGCATTTCCTCCCAGTCAACCTTTGGGGAAAACGAAACTTAAAAGCGGTATTTGACAATGGATATAGATACCCTTAAACTTATCAATTTAACAAACTTTTATATACAATAAATACAATACGTATATAACTATATTAAACTACAAAAATAAACCTTATAAACTCACTGTCACAGTGTTTGACCGTGATGAACTATCGAAACTACTCAACTGATTTTGATGTTTTTTTGTATTTGCTGGATTTGTGTCAACTTTCATTTGAATTAAAAACAAAAAATATGCAATGATAATAATTGAGCCACAGCGACTCGCGACCGGTTTAGCTAGTATATATATTCAACTAAATGAATTAGAATAAGGTAATAATTTGATTTTACTTAACTTATAAACCTTATTGAGATAAGCGTGAGTTAATTAGTTGGTAAACACGCGCATTACTTATAACTTGAGAACAGCTGGTTTGGTTGAATGAGTTATTTTTATTACATTATTATTAATAGCAAAATCTGGAACAGTTTCAAATTAGAAACTATAACTACAATCAATTCAGATAAATTCCTTAGCTGTTTTTTTTAATTAATATTCTACCACACATATTTAACCGACCGACCGAATCACATTCATATGTGGATTCGGTCTAATTTGTTTTTTAACTTTTTAGTTTTATTTACAAGTAATCATAAAAGCTTATTTTATCTATCTATTTTGGTATGAAAAACAAGACCTTATTTTCCCAAATTGGATTGCATACTAATATGGCCACCTTCCAGCCTCAGCATCGGATCAGCTCCATATGCAAAATTTCAGCTAAATCGGAAACCGGGAAATGGGTCGAATTTAACTTGCAAGATTTCATTACAGTCACCGGGACAGGTCCAAGTAAATAAAAACTTTCAATGTATGCATAGTAAATGCTCATATTAAATAAAATGCATTTAATATTTTTTTATCGTACCTACATCAAACAGAACAAATGTTAGAACATAAAAAGACTGCACATTGCGCACTCAAATCCAATAAACTGGGAGTCTACAGCAAACAGATCGCCGTCATTTTGAACCTTACCCCTTCAAGATAGGGTGCTAAATGTCGATGTGCTACCGAACAATAAGTTTTGGGGGTCTACGAATCTCCATAAGTTGCGAAAACGTATGTGTAAAGATGATATACTTGGGTCCAATATTTAATCTATGGCAGACATTGAAATGTATATGTGTCTTGTTATACAGATGAAAAATAAAAGACGCGTATGTATCTCAGCTAAAATAAATATAACAATCAAGACTAGATATGAACAAATCTTATTCTCACTAATATCTCTACTATATAAATGAAGGACTTTGTGGGTTTGTTACCATAACCCTTAGAATAACAGTTTTTATAATCAATTAACGTTACCATAGCAACGCGTGGCCGGGTTATACCAGCAACGCGTGGCCGGGTTATACCAGCAACGCGTGGCCGGGTTATACCAGCAACGCGTGGCCGGGTTAGCTAGTTATAAGTACAAAGGTGAGTTTGTTCGTTTGTTACACTTTCAACTACTCAACCGATAATGATGAAATTTTGCATACACTTTGCCAGGGGTACAGAAAAGGAGATAGAGTACTTTTAAACCCATTAAAAGGTACTCTTCCCAGGTATAGAAATAAAACTTTTAATCCGGCTTGCGTTAATGTAGTCTACTTCAACGCGACGGAGCCGCTGGTAAAAGCTACTGGGAGTTTAAAATTAAGTTGAGATTAGCACTGATTTTTTTTTTTATATCGAACCCCAAAAAAAATACAAAAACTGTTCAAAATGCTGTTTTCAGTATCATCATCATCATTATATCAGCCGTACGACGCCCACTGCTGGACATAGGCCTCCCCCAAGGATCCCCACAACGATCGGTCCTGTGCTGCCCGCATCCAGCGTTTTCCCGCGACCTTATCCAGATCGTCGGTCCACCTCATAGCAGGCCTACCCACTGAGCGTCGTCCGGCACGCGGTCGCCATTCGAGAACCTTTCCACCCCAGCGGCCATCAGTTCTCCTTGCTATGTGTCATTAGTATGTGTTTTCAGTAAAACTAATGTTATTAAAACAATGATTTGACGCTTATGTAAACTCAACCACTTTTTAACCCCACTTCAAAAAGTTGAAACTTTCGTCATTTGTCTATGTAGTTTGGATAGTGTACATATATGTAGCGTTTTAGCTCCGCTAAATACACGGACCGACTTTAACGCAATTTTCTTATTCGGAAGCTGAATTTCCCGGAATAGGTTTATCTATATTTAATAAATATCAGCAAATCAGTTCCTAATTGATGAGGAAAACTCTGTCTTTAATTGGTTTTGATTGATTCGTTCGATTATATTCTCTTGACATTCACGTAACAATATATATTATTCTCGAAAATAACTGGCTAATTAAATACTTGATTTTATTTCAGATTCTGATTCAGTTGATATTTTAACGGTATAAATTAACTTAAATTAAAAGTTAATTTTAAAAGTCCCTACTACCTTTAAGAGGACCAGGAAAATTCATTTCCATGTGAACATTTTTTATCAGAAACTTTATTTAATGATTAATATTTTGACATATTAGGAACTTCTTCCTCGGTTTCTTGCCACACATTATTCTGAGCCGAATCTAACATAATATATTAGTAAAGATAAAACTTATCTTATTATAACAATCTTTAATATTACAATAAAATTGAAACGAAACAAAGCTAGCACGTATTTTTAATATTTTTCTCCATAAAATGATAAATAACAAATTTTTCAATTCAATCACCAATGTTTATCAAAGCCATTGTATTATGTTTATAAATGAGCTATGTTATCTTTTACAAGTTACTGTATATAGGCTTCAAACTGGTAACAAGAGGCTCTGTTATTTACTCCTACTTAAATTACAAATGCACTTGTTGGTTTGGCCTTTATTCTTGCAGCAATCACCGTTGGCACATTTAAATAACAGGGCGAACACCTTTTTAATATGTGATCTCACTTACTTATGACAAGTATAGCGCTGACTTTGTCTTTGATTTGTCTGTGACAAGTACTGAAACTTTAAGCGAACTGCAAGCTTGATTTTTTTTGGCCATCACACCTTTCAAGGGTCTTCAACGGTAACTGCTTCGTAGAAATAATTTTTAAATAGTAATAGCTGACCCGGCCACGCATTGCTGTGGCTCAGTTAAGTTAGTTCTTAAGCTATTACCAGTTCTATCTCTTCCATATACTAGTACTTCTATCCGAAATGTGGGGAGTGCTCACTTAGTCCTCACAGCAGAGAGAAGAAAGGGAGGCGCTCCGCAACAGGAGTTGCAGCTGCGAGAGTCCCTCAGGAAGCCCTGAAGATAGCGCAAACCAGTATTGCCTTCCTCTTCCCTGGCAAGACCAGCTGGCGAAGGATGGGCGGTCCTGAGCCCATGCATCCGGGCATCCCCCATCGTGACCTTCGAGCCAACCTGCCAGGCATCCCGCAGCGAAAGCCAACAACGGCCTCTGAGGATGCATGCTATTTTTTTTAGTGGGTAGGCCTCCAATCGTCCATCCGGCACTAGGCCGGTCGCGGGAGAGGATAGTCCCACATAAATGCGTCGCTCGCTCGGCAACGCAGTATGCATAATGCATTTTTCTTAGTATAAGTAAAAAAGGCAAGTACTACAACGTTGAATGAAACACTTTGACAATTATCGAACAATCGATAACGAAGAAACAGCCATTTTATTATCATATTTAATTTTGTTTTTTCAACTTTGGACTGCTAGGATTACATATCTAAAAAAATAAAACACGAAAAAAATCAACTGGTCTCGGTTATCAGGCAGGCTCTTTATTTTAATTTTATTTCATCAAAACTGGATTTTATATCAATTATTTAAAATAACGTACAATTATTTTCAGTAATCGGTATCTAATCGAGTGAGGTCAATGAATGCAGGGTTGCTAGAGGACGTAAATTCTAATTCGGTTCGAAACGAATATTTTTAACTCATAAGCTAAAATTGAATAATATAGTAATTGATTCAAAAGAAAGTTATGCTTAGTGTAGGACTCAGTAATTCATGTGTCATTTTTATCGAAATACATTTTTTTAAATTATTTTATTACTATAAAACACGTGTTAATTATATATTGTTTTAAACTTTTATTATAACATGGACGTTGACGCATGCAACTGCATATCGGAACTTAAAAAAAAAACTAAAACAGCAACAGAAAAAAAGAGATTGAATAAAAACTCGCTGGTCAGGAGGAGGGAGAGAGAAATTTTATTTATTTAAGTACACAACATCGTATTCGCCTATAATTATAATAATCATAATTTATTTGCCATAGGTTGACATTTACCCACAATTCATTTACAAAGGTTAGGGGAAATATCTTTTATCCGAGTGAGCGCTTCCAATGGCGCAACCGATGCTTGTCAGATCCATTGAATTGGAAGAGCACTCGCTCGGATAAGGAGAGGTCGTGGGTTCGAGTTCCGCCTGACTCCTAACACAAGTTGATTCTTTTCTAGTAAAAGTAAAATTACTACATTTGATGTTGATCGAATGGTGCGATTAACTTCGCAGGTGATCAACTTAAATAAGTACTAAGAAAAATTCAGTCTCGATATCTCAAAACCTCACTATTAATTGTGGGTTCGAGTCCCGTCTGACGACATAAAAAATGTATAATCTAACAACTCAAATTTGTTGTTTGTGTGTTTGTCTGTCAGCTCTTTTTCCCGCTCTTTTTCCATTGTATCAATAACGTTACCATAGCAATGCGTTACCGGGTCAGCCAGTCTATAATCTAAGAACACAAATTTGTTGTTTGTGTTTGTCTGTCCGCTCTGTTTCCATTGTATCAATTAACGTTACCATAGCAACGTGTTACCATAGCCACGCGTTACCATAGCAACGCGTTACCGGGTCAGCTAGTATAGTATTAAAAACGTAGTAGACAAATGTTTCAATATCAAAAAATTGATAAAATTTTGTAAATATTTTCAAAAAACGAAAAAAAAACAAAATCAGCCGACAAAAAGAGAAGCAAAAAAACTTAAAACTGTTTTTTATCTTTGGCTATTTGCATATAGATTTCAGGGATTGTAAACCGAAAAATGATAAAAAATATAAAAAAAATGAGTTCTAGTAATGAATGTACAGATTTTTGTTACACGGCGAGCTTTACTGTTACACTTTCATATTCTTATTAACACAAAACCATTAATACTACCATTTGACAGGGTAAGCTGGCTGAAATACGGGCTGGCATCGGACCTTGGAATTAATTAGACATAAAATTCGTGATTGTAAGCAGGGGGCGGGGGTGGAGGGTGAACGTCCTAATTCTTTATCACGCCCAACTTCAGGTTACATCCGATAATTAATCTGGGATAGCTCTTTTTACCGTCACTTGCTTTAGTACCTAGTGCTTTGTTTTATTTAAAGATTAGTGAGATTAATTTAACAGATTACATTTTGTGAGATTAATAAAATATAAAAAAAAATAAAAAATAATTGAGCTTAGGCGTGTGCCCATTTTAGAACTTAGCTATATTCATTCATAAAATGATATTTTTAGAACAACAATACAAAACACTTTATTGAAAACATATTGAAGAAATAACAAAACAAAACCTCAAATAGTGTTACAGGGTCTTATAGCAAAAGGTGGTTTTTCACAGGCATATTTTATATCTTATCTCTTTTCTTTGTTTTTACTAATGTAAGCTATTTTTTATTCTTCTCAATAAGCTTAACAGTAATAAATTAAAACAATTTAATTTTAAGAATACAGAAATAAAATCGGTGTGCGCTTTTTAAGCAATATTGTTACTAACAAAATTATCTATGGCACAAAAAAAACTAAACGAAAATCGATTCATCCGTTTGGGAGCTACGATACCACAGACGGACACGTTGAACTTATAACACACCTATCTTTTTGCGTCTGGGGTTAAAACTGGGTTATATTTGTATTCTCGAATTAATAAAGATTATTATAATTATTAAAACTAGTGTAGCTTTAGCAAAGTCGGCTGGGTATCAATATTTGGCACAGTTTGGGTAAATTACGCAAAATCGTATTAAGCTTGTCCGCAAACGTTAACCGCTGACTTCAACCGCGCTACGCTAATAACGGAAGCAAAATAAGCAAAGTGCTGTTTATGCATTTATGTCATTTCTAGACAATGTTTTGTCTGTAAGTAGATAACGTAATCTATTCTGTCCAAACAAATCATTTATGTCAGGCGATTAAGCCCATAAACAAACAAGTTTCATAATTATCATTATAAGGTTCAGAAATATTATTTATTAAATAATAAAATTACATTAAACAATTCCAATAAATGAATAAATGTAAGAATTCAAATTAAAAAAAACGGCCAAGTGCGAGTAAAAACTCAGTGAAAACTTTAAGTTAAGTGATAAAATCGTGTTTGTTGTACGGGAGCCCCACTTAAAAATTTATTTTATTTTGTGTTTAGTATTTGTTGTTATAGCGGCAACAGAAATACATAATTTGTGAAAATTTCGACTGTGTAGCTATCGCGGTTCTTGAAATACAGCCTGGTGACGGACAGACGGACAGACAGCGAAGTCTTAATAATAGGGTCACGTTTTTACCCTTTGGGTACGGAACCCTAAAAAACAAAATTAATAATATGGACGTAATTATTGGCTCTGTTTCCACTATCTGTTTCACTGTAATCCATCGATGGATTTATATCAGTCTTTTCACTTTAATCCACTGTTTAGTAAAAACCGAATAAGTAGAAATTTTAGATCAATAATTTCTTATACTTTTACGTTTTTTACTGAAAACACGTTTATTTTCATATTTTTATTAATTTTTTACCATAACGACCCTGAAAACGGAGGATTATTTTGAATTCAATTTGTTAAAGATGTATTTTATGGTGGTTATTTTAACTTACATAGAGAATTTGGTATATAATATCTATTGTATTCGAATGTTGGTAAAGGCAGACTGAGGCGCACTTTTAGGAACCAAATAGAAGATGTCCTGAAAAAACCCAGGTCAAAAGCACCCTGAACCGACGAAACAGTGTCAAAAGTCTGATGGGAGATGAAGAAGAGAGAGATGTATGTAAGGATCGTAGACAGTGGAAATCTGTGATCTCTGCCTCTCCCTAACGGGAAAAAGGCTTAATTATACATATGTATACATTTACTGACACATATATATATATACACACACCAAAAAATACACAATCAAAGTAACTATTTACGTTACTGTTTCGTGTTTTTTAACATATTATAATTGTTCAATTCTGTTTGTTTTGTGTTAATCATATATTTCCCCCATGGGACAGATATAGCCTATAGGTAGACCACTGAAATAAATGTTTGCCCCCGCGGTACAGGGGCGCGGGGGTACGGCACCAAGGGGGGGGTACGGACAAAGGTTATAGGGGGCGCACTATGCGAACTCCTCACTTGGTTCCTTCATCTCTGTACTCCGGCGCTCCAGTACCGCGCGTGCGAACACATATTTAAGTGCTACACCTATAGTGTGGGGGTAAGGTAAATTACGTAATTAATGTAAACTAATTGGAAATAAACAATGAAATGATTAATCATTATTAAAATGTGAGAGTAGTAGTGGCTAAAGATATAAAAATAAAGATTAGAGTTACTCTCATTAAGCCCGTAATTTAAAAAAGGGAAGTGGAAATTTGAAGTGGAATTCCTAGATGGCGTGGGCCGACAGTCAAATTGGCAATAACCCCCAACTCGATCCCAAACACCCGCCGGTGAACCTGTAATCAGATTATCTGATTCCTCAACGTAATTAAGGAATTTCATTTATCGCAAAATTTACAACTAGAAAAATGATAATATCCTAAAGGCACAACACCTTGAGTGGTATCATAATTACTAGGCGATGCAGTCGCTTAGCATAAAGCTACACTAGCGCCATATATTGGAGCGGAACGTAATACCTAAAAAATACTTTTTTTTGTTTCTATGGAAATTTTTGCGAATTTCTAAATCCGTCACAATCTGGCCCTAAACCTGTTGATGCGATTCCACACAAAAATATTAAAATCAGTTAAGAACTTATGAAGTTATGGCGTAACAAACATTGCGCCATTGAAGCTGATCCATGGGGGCTCCAATCATGATTTGTACCTTCAATTTTGCTTTCATTATAGCGCATACTCTCTTATATAATAGAATAATAATATTTCTTATATTCACGCCAATTAGCCTAGCCCAAAGTAAGCACTATATAAAGGCTTGTGTTATGGATACTAGGGTAACGGATAGACGTACATAATACATAGATATGTTATATTTATAGAAATATATATATAAATATCCATGACTCAGGTACAAATGTTCGTATTCATCACACAAACATTTGCCTCCGAGATTCGAACTCAGGACCATATCGGTGCGAAAGGCAGGATCGCTAGCATTGCACCAAACGGTCGTCCATTGCGTGCCCATTAAGATCCGTAATGATCCTTTATTTATTTTCACCATACTTTGTTCACATATTGAATGAATGAGTATTGAGTGTAAGTGGCAAAACTACACTTCATAAACTTAGTTTCAAAGTTAATAAATATCTATGGTTTATGCTTATATTTTTATATAAAAAAAACTAAAGCTACTACTCGTGAGCAGATTTTTCTAGTACTTTTCTTTTAAAATGTATCATTTAATAAATATCATCAACAATTTCTGTCTACCCACGGTCGTGGTTGTGGCAGAAAACAAAATGGCCTCATAAATATCGTAGCAAATCTGATACCACCTGCCGAGGTATGCAATTTGTAAGAAGTTGGAACATCCAGGTGTTCGTTCTTCGGTTCCACGCCACTGTACATAATAGTTCTAGACAAATATTAATTAGTGTTTATATTAATTACTGTCGAGAGTCTAGTGCAAAGGTAGCGATCCTTTTTTTCGAGAGGAAATGCCTTACGCATACCCCACCGTTGGGTGGACTGTGGGGTAGCTTGGGACTCACCCGTCACTAAGGCTGACACGCATACCCGCTAAAACCGTTCACTGTAGTACACTCCACGTGTGACGTGTGACTTTGTTGGTCCCTTTTTGGGAGTCACCACTACGGCCCGGTGGTTTGCCCGCTCTAGTCCCCTTCAACGATAGCGATTGTGCCTTTCGCACTGACGGTCCAAGGTTCAAGTCCCGGAAAAGGCAGATTTTTATATGATGTATACATGCGTTTGAGTCATGGATATGTATACATATTTCTATGAAAATCTTATTTCTACGTAACATATATGTGTCTATCCGTTACCCTAGTATTCATAACATAACACTATATGGCTTAATTTGGACTGGGCTAATTGATGTGAATGAATGAAATATTTATTATATATATATATATATATATATATATATATATATATTTTATTATATATATTATATTATATATATTATATGTATATATTTTTTTCATTTTGCTGGATTTTTTCCAACTTAGGACATAGGATAGTTTTTATTTACTTCATAGCCAAAATATTTTTTAATACCAATTACAATAACTGAGGCACAGCGACGCGTGGCAGGGTCAGCTAGTAATAATATATGTTTATAGTTTATTTGCAAGCCATCTTTTTACCAGGCAGATAGACTTCTTACTTCACTGATATAGTTACAGACTTGGACATAACAACGGGTAAAATAGTTATTTATTATACAAGAGTGGAAAGTTCCTTTTTAACCGCGTGCTCGATTTGGATGACCGAGCAAGCGAAGGATTCTAAAGTTGAATCACGAGCGCAGCGAGTGATTCTAAATTAGAATCCTGAGCGTCAGCGAGGGAAACAAACGAGCACAAGGTGAAAAATCTTTCCACTCGAGTGCAATACGTAACTTTTCATCCCACCTCAGCGAGGAAATGACAAAATGAAAAAGAAAACAATTTATAATGACAAAATATTTTTATTTCAATTAAAACACATTAAGATAATCTATAAATTGAAGAAAATAATAAGAAGTAGAAAATAATTAGGAAATATTACATGTAACGTTGCTACAGTTACTTATGTTAAGTTTAATATTTTTGTTAGGTAATGTTATGTTGGTGTTTGTGAATTGTGCGCTGTTTTGTGGTAAACTATCAGTAATTTTAAATAGTTGTGCCGATTCATTGGATTCTATTGGCGTAAATGTTGGCGAGAGAGGGCTATTGTTTCCAATCTTATGGGGGCTCATTTTAGATGTAGAAGGGCGAGACCAAGAATCTGACAGAGGTTCTTTCAGCGTTATGGCCTCCACGATACTATTACAAATTTTTGATTTACTTTGGATTGAATCCTCTATGTATCCCTCTACAACCGAATTAGACTTCCAGCCTCCATGGCGCTTAAGCGATAGAAGATCAGCCCCTGATTCGGCCAAAAGTGTGGCTGAGGTTCTTCTAAAACAGTGACCGGTGTATAACGGGGGTTCTAAAAGTCCGAGAAAAGTTGCTATTTCTCGTGGAATACTGCCAATTTTATTCTGACCCATAGGTTGTCGGATACACTTTCCGTTGCGATATTGTAGAAAAAATCGTTCAATTGGGGTGTTAGAAGGACGTAAAGCTTGATATTTCTGAACAATGTTTACATATTCCTTGCGAATAACGAAGTTGCGGTCTTTTTTTGTCTTGGTATTTAGTACATTAATTAATAGCAATTCATCAGAATTATGAGAATATTTTGATACGTTATTGACATTAAGTAGTGTAAGTTCATTTGTTCGACATGCTCCGGTTATACCAATAATAAGAACAACCTGTAACAAAAGAAGTATTTATAATCGTAAATAAATTAATCAAATTAAAAATATTGTAAGTACTATGTACAATTTTATCAACAACAAAAAATTACACGTATTGACTTACTTTTGCCGCTAAATATACGGAATCAGGTGCTTTATTAATAAACTTTGCAATTTCAGATGCTGTGAAAACCTTCGATTTTTTTGGCTTATAACCAGATGAGGCTCTTTTTAAAAATGCCACTAATTTATGATAGGTGTCGATATGAACGTCTTTCTTCATCTTAATTGTTAATTTTAGCATTGAATACGTACTCCATAGCGTGCTTGCTTTCTTGGTCTCAGATAATTCTATAAAATATGCCAGCAAAACGTTTTCGGAGAAAGTTTTTGCTCCTTTAGCTAGTCGCCACATGTTAAATATATCGTACTGTTTCAAATACTTCTCTCGTGATTGCTGAGGGAGAAGGCTCATTTGCGCATTATTAACTGTTTCAGTTAACTCAGTTGGCGTTAGATAAACTTCATCGTCGCTAATGTCACTCATTTTAGTTGATTTTTTTGTACAGTTTTTAGGTTATGTTAATTATATTAAGCAATAAAACGTGAAAAACTAGAATGGCGCGAAGCACGCAAATAAAACAAAGAAACCAAGAAGGTTCCAAATTTAAATTTTTTCACAATTTAAAAAGTTCTTATCATAAATTTGGCACCATAGAGGTTACATTAAATAGGTTTAATGACGTTTTGAATTTACAATTATATTGAGTACTCATTATATGTGATGTTCTAAATTCAAATCTACTTTGCCGCTCAAGCGAATAAAATAGAATTTTCCAGCCAGATTTCGAAGCGCAAAATTACACTTTCCGAGGTGGTGGGATGAAAATAATATTAATATATTTGGCATATTGTTTAAAAATAATATATTGTAAAGAAATATTTTTTAGAAATAAAATCACTTTTATCGGATAAACGACGCATTTATTCTTGATATTTTTATGTTTAATCCTGACGTTTGGCAGCAGCCGTAATCATAGTACAGTGCAACCTCGATATAACAAATCGGAAGGGAACAAGTAAATATTCGTTATATCGAGTGATTCGTTAAACTGAGGTTTGTTATATTGAGGTTAGGTTGGTCTAAAATTTGTAATAAAGAGGTATAAAAATACTTACCTGATCATTACGTACTCATCTTGTTAAAGCGAACAACTTTTACTGATAAATGATAACATATTTTTATTAAGTTACTGTATTTTCTATTTAAAAACAATTATGTAGGTAACAACATTTTTCCCTTAGATTAATTATCAAAATTAAATGTAGTAAAATCAGTAAAAGTAGGTATCTGGGTGGGTACATACATTATGTAGGTAATTTAATGTTAATTTCAATGATTCGCAAAACAAAACTCAGGTAAAAAAATCAAGTAAACAATGCTCCTCTACTCTTTGTAATCGCATGATTTTAATATTCTACCGTTTACAGGCAAGCTACTTTTTTTTGAAAACTAAGTTTTAAAATTGTAGCCAATGTACTTGCGGGAATCCCGAACTTATTAGCTATGTCTAAAGTTTTGGTCGTAGGATTTTTCTCAACATAATTAATGATGTTTCGCCTTTCTCCAACTGACAAGGAACACCTTTTACGTTTCTGAGCCATCGCAACTTGAATCTTCGACAATAGTAACAAGCAGCAATGTTTACATTACTTTCCATTAAACAACGATTGTTTTACAAAAAAACGTGTCGAAACCTGTCGCGACATGAATCACATATTATGAGATTAAGGGTCATATATTGGTGGGAACGTTATATAAAGGTTTTGGGTTGACAAAATTCGTTAATTAGAGGTATTAAAACTTTTATTTCATAGTTGAAAATTCGTTATAGAAAGGTTGTTCGCAAACAATGTTCGCAATGTAAAGGTATATTTTACATTGACTCTTATGGACAATTCAAGGGGATTACGAAGAATTTGTTAAATCGAGGAAGTCGTTATATTGAGGTACGTTATATTAAGGTTGCACTGTATGACTAAGATAGTTCCAGTAATTTCAATATTTACAAATAACCCTTAAAAATTATAATCGTAAAAATCTTATATTTAAAAGCTATTCTAATTAATAAAAAAATAAATTTAATAAAGAGGTTTTAAAGTAAGTTAAAAATAACGCTTGTCGATTTTGAGATGTGCTTTTGAATTAGGGCCTTATGTCCTTAATATTAAGATCAATCAAATAACTATTTAATCGCGATAGAAACGTTGTATGTCTAAAAAGATATATGTTAAAAAACTTTAAAAAAAAATAAGCCTTTATTATTACTTGTTATTAAAACGAATTAAAAAGCTCGTTGTGGCTGGGTCGTTTTATTGCAGAGTTCCTATAACCATCGTCCAGCTCCAGCATTAGACCCTGGTTATCATATAGAATCAAAGTACACGTCAATACAAATCAAACGAACCCAAACACGATGGGGTTGTGTCCTTTTATTGCGGAGTTCCTATGGCTATCTTCCAGCTGTAGCATCAGATTAGCTCCATCTCATCATGATATTGCATTGTCACGCGATATACATATGCATGCAAAATTTCAGCTCAATCGGAAACCGGGAATTGGGTCAAATTTAACTTGCAAGATTTCATTACAGACACCGGGACAGGTGAAAGTAAATAAAATCTTCTAAAAACGTAACAGTGACAAACTCTGGGACTCTCCTAAAAATATATATTGAGAATTGATACCTCAAATTGACGCCCCTCAAATCAATCCAAAACACTTCGCGTCAATCGACCATAGGCGTTATTTTTTGTCTCGTGTCTAAAAAGGCAAAGGTACATAATCCAAACAGCCGCATTAAACAAATGAACGCACTCAATCAGCTGCGCTAATGGCGAACGGGCCCGGGCAAAGGCGCAAACGGCACGCGAGCTGCAATGGCGCGGTATGTGACGTCAGCAGCGATCAATGGAACTGACGTGGGCCCCCACCACCCTCCGCCCGCTCTCGCCCACAATGCCTGTACAGAGATTGTCTCACCGATTTCAAGCTGGCTTCGACATTGACGGGACTATTCAACTTAAAATAGATACAGCAGCCTGTAAGCTGAATTTACACTAGACGAGCTACGACAATGGCAGTCTTGGAAAAGAGTCTAGAAATGGCACAAATATAAATTTATTTCCAGTGTCGATTTATGTGAAAAAGCCTTTTTACAGTAAGTATAAATTACCGTAAATCAGTTGAGTTTACTTAAACTTACCTTATAAGAGTAGATGAAAAGAATCTTACGTACTTACCATCCTGTATCCTTGTTAAGTCCTAAGATTACTCGTACATTTAGAAATTAATGAAGAACAAACAGAGGAATCACATATAACAACATAATTATATCTAACAATGAGGGTGTAACCCCCATTAAGTGGAAGCTTTTGTTAGAAGCTAGCACGGCTTAATATTCACAGTATCACGAGAACACACTGGCATTTCCGAATGCAAAACTGGAGGAATACAAACAAAGTAAACATTTTGCTTTCACAAAACTTACTTCGCAATAAGGAGGCTCTCATCTAAGAAATTTCGATGTTAACTAATTCGAGTTTTCATTATCTCTCCTCCCACGCTGCCTTCTGCCCAGAGGCGTAGCTAGGAAACCAGAGGCCCTGATTAAAAAGAAACTGGGGCCCCAACTAAACTGTTTAGATTTTATCAAGTCAAAATATAAATACTTTAAAAGTAAAAAGGTACTTGTTTATCATCAAAACACTTTACCGTGCAATGCATGGCACAGTAAAACTATAAACTTCATGTATATGCATAAGAGTGTTGTGTGAGCGTTAGTGATCGCCTAGGTTTTACAGGTGAATAGTTTAGGAACGTATATTTAGGAACGATTTAATAATATTGATACGAAGTCAATCAAAAGGTTTCGTCGTGTCAGTCAAATGTCGCCATTGGACAAAGGACTCCCCCAAAGATCTCGAAATTCATCACCATTCGAAAGGTTTCATAATCTACTAATATGCCAAGTATTAGAAAATATTATACGACAACTTTCAGATGTGTTGCAGTCCATATTATTTACATTTCAAAGGTTGGCGAATTTTTGGCTAGTTTAATACAAGGTTTGTTGGTCAGGGTTTGAAGGCTTTGAGCTTGGAGGTCCTAGTGCACAGCACCGTCTAAGCCCTACCGTAGCTACGCCACTGCTTCTGCCTAACGCCTGCCAATGAGTCACCTTGAACATACATTCATTCTACTACCTGTATTCGAACTTGTATCTTTAAAGTGTCTAGTTAATAAGAATGGGCGTAATAACGAGATACTAAAGATCTTAAACGTTAGCCTAAAACGCTTATAATCTAGTATCTCCCAGAGATAAAAACGAGAGAGTTATATCTCCATTTCATTGTGCGTTAATACGTCAATAAAACGTTTATCTTTATAGTCTGTCGTTCTAACTTACTGCTATTTTCAGTTGCGTAATGTTATGGGGTCTCAATACAAAAGCGTTTTAAAAAAAAACTTTGATTTATTTATCTGCGGAAAACAAAGGAAAACTTATACTGAATTTGAGACCCGAAGGCAACCGCGCTCGATTGAAGTTAAGAACAGACTGAGCTCGCGGCGATGCGAGCTCGGAAACGTTGGAGACTGCTGATGCTGCAGTTTCTGGTCGTCAGCTCTCCTCCATGCAGAGGAAGGGTATAACACCTCCCCCCATAAAGAAAGAAACTTCCAGAAGAGAGGAAGTTTCTTCTACCTATATTCTAGATCTAAGGACAGGTAGAGGAATGTCCTGAACTGTAGGGTTTGTCTCGTCTACCGGATTTTCTAAATTTGGAACATTTTCCGCGGTTCTACGAAATTTGCGAAAGTTGCCAAAAGGTCTGTGTATTATAATTTTAAAGATAATAAGAGAAAATAAAACTACAGTAACTAAAATTATCAAAATAGAGTAATGTGTCCCATACTGAATTATATGCGGTTTCTCTATGATTTTGTCTAATTCTTTATTAATATTCAAAATCGTTTCTTCCGATTTTAATTCATCTAAATCTATGTTCAGCAATTCAGTGTGCGGCACATTTTTACTAATTGTATTGAACTTAACTAAGTTACAGCAAGTATCGTTTATTAGGTTGAAATCGGGTTCTTTTATAGGCGATGTTAAATTTACAATGTTGTTCTTTGGTAGTAACATAGTACTTTTGCAAAAACCGATACAGCCGCTAGGTATGGTAATTATACCAAGTCCACGTATGTTATTTTCATATAATTTGGAATTTAAACAATCTATTGAAATTTTATTGGGTTCCGTTTGCACAAAAATCCATTTATTATTATTAATTGGTTTCCAAATGTCCACCTTTCCGTAAATGAAATTAGTTTTACACTGCACTGGGATAACTGTTATAACCTTAGACATAAGTTCACTAGCACAACTGGGTTTGGCGTCTGTAGCGTAGATGTTAGTGACGTCACACACAAAACTGTTTTCTATAACATTACAATTTTCGATGCTATCCAAATTACAATAATGAAGTTTGTCTTTGGTCACCGCTAAATATCTTGAGTCTGGTAAAATTAAACTAAAAGAATTTGGATTACTCACATTGTGTGGGGTTGGTAAAGCAATATTATGGAATAACACAAAATCCATGACAGAAACTAAAGGGATTTGTAAAACAAATATTATCCTATTACTTACAAAGTAGCAAACTAGCCTAGACACATTCAGAATAAAATGCATAGAACTTAAATCTAAGTCAACAGGTAATTTCACATTGTCTGGTAAATGTATGTAAGTATCAGATAATTCTTTGTACAATTGTCGTGGGCTTAGGATTGCCGGGTGCAAAATATTTTTGCTACTAAACAGCATGGCATTTACAATGTCTTCTAACTGGAAGGATAACACCAGTATGGCTGTTTCTAATTTATTCAGTAAACCTGTTTCATACAATTTTAATAATAGTACATCTGTTTTTATGGATATGTTTTTAAATTCATTTGACAAATTTTCAACAGTATTGCTTAGTCTAATTTCATTAATTCTAATCTTATCTAGTGTTTTATTATAAAAGGAAATTGCCGATGTTGTTACTAAAATATTTTCTTTCATCAGAGTAGCTAATTTCTTTTGGTCGTCTTGGACGTCCTGTATAGCATTGTTATATCTAATTCCATCATCCTCGTCCAGTGAGCCAAAGATTTGTTTAAAGGCCGTTCCTATTCCGCCTATCCAAGCGCTACGCTTACTTCTGTCACTGAGCAAATGGGAAATGGACATAAAATTTTTATTCATATCATGATACAAAACAGTAAGAGGCTCCAGTACATTAAAGCATTCGGAGGTATCTGGTGTTCCAGTTTGCTTACACCAGGTTTCCACGGTATTTAGGACAGAATCTATATTTATCAGGTGAGTTCTTATATTTGATATATCTAATGGTACTAAAATATCGAGTTGGCCATTTTTAATTTTGAGTTTGCCTAGGTAATCAAAGAAGATTCCTGGGCTTGATTCGATTTGTTGTATGTAATCCCGTTGGCCTTGAACTTCCGGCCAGGTGCTGAAATGAATCACGGTAAGTAAATTAGTTTATTGCGATACTTGCCTAACTTATTTTATTTATATCTAGGCCATTGTATGTATATGTATTATACTGTATACCTATACTAACTCTTGATCTTATTTACTTATCTTATACAAGTTTATTGTTATAACTAATGCTTCTCGTAAATAACGAATGTATTTATTCTATATCTTATATACTAATAAGGAATGTATATTCTTTAACAACCTATCCTAAACGTGTTTTAGTGTTAGTTTATATATTTTACAGGTTCCCTCGGACATCTGCGGGTTTGACCTGGTCATAATGGTGCTTGACGTGACGGCGATTTATCAGCAAAGATAAGGTATTATTACCATGTATCTTTACAACCTTATATGGCCCTTTCCAAATGGGTGAAAGGGCTTTCCTTAGTCGAAGATGATTTTTTAAATAAACATAGTCACCCACCTTATACTGGGCAGATCGTGTATGGGAGTCGTAATATGTTTTCGATATACCTTTAGATCGTTTTATGTGTTCTATAGCCTTCTCGCGCGAATGTTTCAGACGATTTTGTAACATTCTTACGTATTCTGGATAGGATGCTCCAGGAGTTTCTTCGAAGATAGAATTCGGGATTACGGGTTTGTTACCAAACATTAACTCATAAGGAGTGTAGTTTGTCGTAGAATGGACGGCTGTATTATAAGCGAGCATAGCGGTGTATATGTAACGAGGCCAATTATCCTGTCCCTCGTTGACGTAGGATTTGAGGTATTCCTTCAAGGTGGAATGGCTCCTCTCTATAGCGCCTTGAGTTTGGGGATGGTAAGGAGAAGACCAAAGCTGTTTGATCTTGAGGAAATCACATGTTCGTTTGAAAAGATCCGACGTAAAATTGGTCCCTTGATCGGTGAGGATCATTTTAGGAATTCCGAAAATAGAAATATAATGGATTAGGCACTCGCTTGTTTCTTCTGCTGTTGTACTTCGAATAGGATAAGCGGATGAAAATTTAGTAAGATCGTCTTGAATGGTAAGTATAAATCGTAATTTAGCAGGTCCCGATTCTGGGAGTGGACCAACAATATCTAGTGATATACGTTGGCATGGGGACGTAGAAGTGGATGTTATTTGCATCGGAGCGCGATTAATTTTCCTCAATGCCTTATTTTCTTGACATTGCTTACATTGTTTGACATAATTTTCGATATCTGTACGCATACCTTTCCAATAGTATTGTTCCTTAACTCTGTTATACATACGAGTAGAACCTAAATGACCTGCTATAGGGATATCATGGTTCTCGTATAATATTTTCTTTATTTCAGTAGGTGTGGGATATGTAATATTGTTGTGGAAAATGTTAATCGTGATATTCGTATTATGGAATAGATATAGAAGGATATTATATATTTTGACGAAGGAATGTACTTCAAATGAGTTTCTGAAATCTGGGATGCTCACGTCAGTCACATTCTTAATGGTGACAATTACATCGCGGACACGTTTAATGGTATCAAATATCTCTGGATATGATGCTACATCGAAGTGATTTACTCTTGTAAACAACAAATAATAGGTTTTATTACTGAGTTCGATTTTATAATGAGAGTAAAGTTCCCTTTCAGCATCGAGAACTTCGTTAGGATTTTCCAGATTACCTAGGATTTCTTGAAGGTGTGGATTAGATTCATCGAGATCAATTGATGTAGGTACTAGGATTATTTTGGATTTGCTTTTGGAAATGTCTTCATTGTATTCGACAATTTGTGTGTTGAGGATTTTACTTTTATCAGATAAGGTCTTCAGCAACATAGAATAGTCTGCTGTGAACAAAGGGGCACCGGAAGTGGAAGGAGCAGGTAGACATTCACTCTCAGGTAGGTCAATTGGTCCTTCTACGGGTGACCTGGATTCTGGCGGATCATTTGTAGCTGGACTGTACGAGATTGAAGGTAAGTTATTATTTTCGAGGAGGCCGACAGAGGGTAAGTCATTGCTATCAATGTTAAGTGGACTGAATGGGAGACTGACATCGAGATCTCCTAATGTTATAGGACTGAACGGTGGAGACGATTCTTCGTCGACTGGATTTGGATTAGGAGGTTCAGGAAGAGAGACATCTTGTGTCGTTGACGGACCTTGGATTATATTTTGTGTAGAGTCTTGGATGGGATTAACCGGGAAGCGAGAAAGAGCGTCGGCATTTGTGTTGGTTTTACCCTTTTTATAATGAATTTCATAGTCAAATTCCTCTAGTTTAAGACGCCAGCGAACCAGTCTCGAACCTGGATCTTTGGCATTGAAAAGCCATTGCAGTGGTTTGTGATCGGACAATATTTTAAACTTATTACCGTAGAGGTACGGGCGAAAAGTATGTGTACCAAATACTACGGCCAAGCATTCTTTCTCGGTGACGCTATAATTACACTCTGCTTTATTCAGGGTGCGAGATGCGAAGGCTATTGGACGATCTTGGCCGACAGTGCCCTGAGATAAGATGGCTGAAATAGCATGATTTGACGCATCACATGTTAAAAGGAAAGATTGAGTAAAATCGGGATATGCAAGGACTGGAGCAGTAATTAACTTTTCTTTCAGGGTTTCGAATGCAAGTTGTTGTTCATTTGTCCATTTATATGGAACGTCCTTTTTCAAGAGGGACGTTAAGGGTTTAGCGAGTTTTGAGAAGTTTTCTATAAACCGTCTATAATAAGAGACGAGGCCTAAGAAGGATTTGATATCTTTTGGAGATTGAGGAATTGGGTACTCGGCGACCGCTTTAATTTTATCAGGATTAGGTTGCACACCGTTTTCGTTGATGATATGGCCTAAATAGGCTACTTCCTTGCGCAGAAACTCGCACTTGTCGGGCTGCAATTTAAGGTTAAAATTTCTGAGTCGTTCAAAGACTTTTTGAAGGTTTTCCATATGGGATTTTAGATCAAAAGAATAAATGACTACGTCATCTAAATATACGTAACATCTATTGCCTTGAAGGCCGGATAAGCAGGTATTCATTAGTTTTTGGAATGTAGAAGGGGCATTTTTGAGCCCAAAAGGCATTCGGTTAAATTGAAAGTGTCCCTGCGGCACGGAAAACGCTGTTTTAGGTGCGTCTTGCGGATTCATTAAAACCTGGTGAAAACCGGAAGTGAGATCAAGGGTACTGAAGTACTTGCTTTTCCCCAATTGATCAAGGATTTCGGAAATTTGAGGGATTGGATAAGTCTCCCCGATGGTTATGTTATTGAGCTTTCGGTAGTCGATGACGATTCTCCATTTTCTCTGGCCTTGTGAATCCAGTTTTTTTGGGACTACCCATATGGGAGATGACCAAGGAGACGATGAAGGTTCAATGACATTCTGATCGAGCATTTTGCTGATTTGAGTTTCCACTTCCTTTTTGTGGCATTCCGGGAAACGATAGGACTTGGTGTGTATAGGGACATCAGTGTGTGTTCTGATTTGATGGTCTAAAGCTTTAGTGAAGGTAAGTTGGTCGTTTGGAAGATGAAAAACGTCGGAAAATCGAGAACATAAATCAGTAAGGGCTGATGATTCTTCTGGATTTAAATGAGTGAGTCTTAGTGACTCTATAACTTGTTTAGCTCGATCGGAAGCATTTTCTGGATTCTTGGGAACTTGGATGCCAAAAGAAATTAGAGGTAATAACTTGAAATTTTGATTCGCATCTAATTTTATTGGTGTTTCAGAGATGTTTGCAACTGTAATATTTATTCGTTTATTTTCTTTGACTTTGACAATGCAATTTGCAACCAAAAGAGAATTAGATAAATGTTGATCAAGAATCATTCCCTCGTTCAGCGATTTCGGATTCTGAACTGTACATTCAATAACCGTTTCGGAACGGGGTGGAATTATGTAACTGGGATTATAGAAGTGGAGTTTAATACTGTTATTTTTTATTATGAGGACATCTTTCGTATAATCAATACTACACCCGAAGGACGTGAAAAAATCAGTTCCTATGATGCCGTCATAAGGAAGGTTGATATCTTTAATCACGTGAAATTTATGACGAATGCTTTTACTTGGGGAAAGGTTCAATTTCAATTGGAAATGACCTAACGTTGGAGTGGTTTCATCTCCTGGATCGATACCCTTGAGGTTAATTATTTCTTTTGCCAGAACAGGACGCTCATGAAGAGTTGATTCTTTTACTAAAGATATGGCAGACCCCGAATCTACGAGCAATGTCATAGGTATGTCTGATATTTGTGTTTCGACGACTATATGGGGTAGCAACCTTTTTGAGGTATCTATATCGATTTCATAAATTTCAAGGTTATTTTGGTTGTTAGGTTTGGAAATATGGGCGCTTGTTTGGGGCTGGTTACCCGTGTGGTCCCTGACTTTGTGACAATGGGCACTTATTTGGGGCTGGTTACCCGTGTGGTCCCTGACTTCGTGAGAATGGGCACTTATTTGGGGCTGGTTACCCGTGTGGTCCCTGATTTTGTGAGAATGGGCACTTATTTGGGGCTGGTTACCCGTGTGGTCCCTGATTTTGTGAGAATGGGCACTTATTTGGGGCTGGTTACCCGTGTGGTCCCTGGATGAAATTTTGGAAATGGTGTCGTTTTTGTTTGGTATAGATTCGGAATTCGGTAGTGTTTTGGGTCTCACGAGACACCGACGCGAGCCCATTATTCGTTTAAATTATCTACTGTGTCATAACCAGGTTCTCCTTCTTCTTCTTGGATGTCCTGGACCTCCTGGACATGATGGATTCTTTTAGGAGGTGAGTTAAAGGAAAATGTTGTTGGCTGCCTTTGTGGCGCCTGTTGGTCACGGTTCCTATTGTTATAATATTCCCTTTTTTTACATTCTTTAATGTCGTGTCCAGGAGTTCTGCAATAACGGCAGAACAAAGAAGTAGGGCCCTGTGATTGTGTGCTAGATGATGGTTGAGTCTGAAAGTATGATCTAGGTTTTGTAGGCATGAACCGCCTGTTAGGATTCTGATTGACGATTTGTTTTGAATCTACTTGTGCTGTCCTCTTATAAAGGGACAGCTGGATCCTTTCTTCCGATACGGCTAAGTTAATAGCCTCGTTAAGGGATTTTGGCGCGCGACATCTTATGATGTTTGATAATCGGGGGTGAAGCCCCATAAGAAAATGATGGAGGGCTAAATCCTCCATAGCAGCCGTTCGGCCTGGTAGCTCTTTCTGTTTTGTATTTGACAAAGAAATTTCTGTTAGGAGCTGAGACAAACAGGTTTCTATTCTAAGGGCGTACTGAGTAACGTTTTCAGTAGATCCTTGTCTACTTTCTTGGAGGTCCATTAATAAGTGGGCATAATGCTTACGTTCACTAAACTGCGTTTTCAAAAAATCCTTTAGTTGGTCCCAGCTGTTAAATTGTTTAATGGAGCACGCAGTTTCTGCTCTGCCTTGTAGTTGACAGAGTATATATTTGAACAATATTCCTTTTTGGGATTCTGATGCTAAATCGAAAGCATTGTTACAATTTAATATGAAGGAATTTAACGTTTCGCGATCGCCATTGTATGGTTTAATGAATTTCAATAAAATATTTAGGTCCATTTCACTAGACATTACTCGTGATCTAGTGTTGATTCTCGAAGGGGGTATTGGTGAGCTAATAGGCGATTTAGAAGGTTCTTGGAAGTCTGTTTCTACTTTTAGCAGATCGTCTATATTTTGAACCTTTGGCATACCAGACGATTATGAACCGGAAAAATAATTAAGCAAAACGGCAGTAACAGAATAAAATTATACAAATAACAATTAAGATAATATACGCTACTAGTTTCACAGGTAAAACAGTGACCAAAGACTCACTTAGATAAGACTGCGAGTTGGAACACGGCGACCAGACACACTGTCAGCATTCCGGAGCGATAAGACACGGCGACGGCGACGTTTCGGCGAATCGACTGCACTGCGTGACGCTCAGTTTATATTATTTAAATTCACTTCTTAAACTCGTGGAAATATTTCTCACGATACGGAAATTATGAAATTATAGATTGTTCAGGCTTTTTATATTTTCACTTTCAGCACTTGAAGAAATAGCACAAGGATGAGACGACGACGATATAGAGCGGGCAGGGCACCGCGATTTTGGACATACACTTTTATATATTTTTTTTTTTACACTAAATTAGGAAAATGTAGTTTTATAATTAAGTTCTTTATATTTTCACTTTCAGCACTCGAGGAAATAGCACAAGAACGAGACGACGACGATATAGAGCGGACAATGTACCGCGATTTAGGGCATTCACTTTTCACTTAAAATCACTTTTCGATGCTCAGGATACGGAGAGCGATGATGATGATAACTTATATTCTCACAATTTTGGAGCACGACACTAACGGAGTCTGAGTTTACGTTAGTTCTATATGCACTGGGGATTTCCGAATCCCACCGCTGCCACCAAATGTTATGGGGTCTCAATACAAAAGCGTTTTAAAAAAAACTTTGATTTATTTATCTGCGGAAAACAAAGGAAAACTTATACTGAATTTGAGACCCGAAGGCAACCGCGCTCGATTGAAGTTAAGAACAGACTGAGCTCGCGGCGATGCGAGCTCGGAAACGTTGGAGACTGCTGATGCTGCAGTTTCTGGTCGTCAGCTCTCCTCCATGCAGAGGAAGGGTATAACAGTAAGCATATTTTATAACCAACTAAAAAATTATATACATACGTAAAATAACGCTTTTTTCCCGCAGAGGTAACAGATAAGATAAGATAACAGATCCTGTTATACATCTCTGGTATCTTCAATTCTCATCAGATCTTTCATACAAGCTCGTCGGTCAAAAGTGCTTTTGATATGGATTTTTTTCAGGGCATCTTTTATTAAGTCCCTGAAAGTTTTCCTTGTTATGCCTTTACCGACTTGCCAATGCTTATTTGACTCATAAAAGGGTTCGAAGGTTTTGGCCCTAACATCATCCGCTATTTTATTTTATTTTTTTCAAAATGACGGTGCACAATAAATGTCATATATTTGGATAGGGGACACTTTTACAAGCATAAAATGTTATCTAACATAACATCATAAAGTTTCACGTTTCTGAGTTATTCAAAGATAAAAATAACAGTTGTTATAACGAATTTATTTATTTATTTTGTAATTATTTCATGTTGTTTAAGGTTTACTTTTAATCTGAATCAGACAAAGAATGAAAACAAATATCTTAATACTTATTAATAATTTTGTTCATTAATAACTTTTTAATACAATTCAGTATGGCAATCAGATATAAATGTGTTTAATTATAACGATTTGTTATATTACCTATGCTTTTATTTTGGTGAATAACTCCGAAACGTGACGCTTAAGGCTATCATATTACATAACATTTTTTGTTTGTATAAATGTCCTCCGTCTAAATATATAACTTTCGTTGTGCACCGCGATTTTGAAAAAAATATCAAAATGGCGGCCGACCTTAGGGCCACCCTCCATACAAAAATCTTCAAACCCTTTTGTCAATTTCAAACCCCTTTGTCAAATTCCTTATTAATATACTTTATATCATTGTCATAATTATGCGTCTATAGTCGTATAATATCAGTTGTGTGGTAGCAGATAATACCTAATTGATTAGTTTTGCTCTAAAATACTGTAATAATTAAAATCATGGTCTACACAAAATCCTACTACTACATCATCGTGAAGATAAATTTAATTAAAATTAAGTTATTTGGAATGATGACATGATTGACTTTAATATTATTTGATGAAGGTAGTAGGTAACAGTTATTATTTTTTATATTATTATTTTTTTCTTTAATCGTAATTGTCATTTATTAAAATGTTGTATTAATGATCCTTATAGGTCAAAATAAAAGAATTTAAATTAAATTAAATAAAGATAGATCCACTTATTTGATATACAAACCTATACTTACAAGTTAAGATAGTAACTTTTGAAAAGTCATAATGTTTGCATGGATGTAAAAAAATCCTTTCTATAGGGTTAGCCAAAAATACCGGAGCACCTAAATAACTCTTGAACCGTAAACATTTTCAAAAAAAATTTCAAACAAAAGTTTCTTAGATGTAAACTAGCTATCGTTTAATTAAAATTGAAAATACAGGGTGCTCATTTTATTATGGAAACAGGGTAACCAATATTTTTTTTAAATACAATATCGAAAAATGTAATAATATGCCCTGTATATAATTACATATTTCGATTCTTAGATTAATCTTAAATATTTTTTGTCTAAATTATTTTTTATAAAACACACCATTTTTGAGTTATAAGCAATTAAATCAAACTCCCAACCTTAACTTCATACATAAACATTTATTTAAGAAAAACCGGATAAAAATACGATATACGAGTATATAAGAAGTTCAGGAGTTTGATTTATTTCTGAATTCCACAACACAAGTGCTTTAGTGACATAACTTGGGTTCAGGACAATGCAGCTAAATTTGCACTAATAGGTAAGAAACGAAACGAGAGGACAAGGTTTATTTATAACAAACTTCTAAGACTCAGTCTAGTTTTAAAATCCCATCTGATGAGCAATTAAGACATTAACAACAACGATAAAAAGCGCGCCACGTAACCACATTATGAAGAACAAACTCATACGTATCTAATCAATCATAATCAGGCCACGCCACTTATCTTAGATATGATAAACAATGTCACCGACATTTCTAATAAGCGAGTAAGACGTTAATACTGCAATGAACACTACGTTAATTGAAATAATTGTAAAAAAAACAATCCAAGAATAGTATGACAATTCTGCCGTCTATTTAGCTTAAAGATCGCTAAGCCTTAGACCAATTTCGAGTTTTTAATACCAGCATATTGCTACGCAGGTTTTGGATAATTAAAGGAACCAATTAATTTATTTCGAGATTTATTTAATTAAATAATCTTCACAAGGTACAAAATCTCCAAAATAAAGTTCCAAACAAGTCCGCTTATAACTCCAATTATTCAATATATGAAGCTTCCAGAAATTATCTCTTCAATACTGTCGCAAAATATCCCAGTCGTGTGCGTAAACCCGTTGACGATAGTCCAGTAACTCGCTGATGTCGCTTATTAATTCACTCTTCAATTCGCTATTTACTTTAAAGTCGCTTCGATCGTTTCCAAAGTCAGAACTTCTCATTACGCGGCCTCGCTCGGCAGATGAGTAACTCAGCTCTGAACCGGTTCAAATATTCAGATCAAATAGACTTGAACCGTTGATCAGCAGCTCAACGACAAAACAAACAGCTCCCGGCTCACTAGATTAGGTATTATTTGTTTTCATTAAACATTAAAAAGTAGTACTAGCAAAAACATATATGCATAAACACATATAGGCGATGCAGTGGCTAAGCATCGCTGGCACCATATATTTTTGTGAATATCGAAATTCGGTAACAATCTGGTCCTAAATGTGTTGATTCGATTCCACACAAAATTTATTAACATCAGTTAAGAACCAGGGATGTTATGGCGTTACAGACATTGCGTCATTGAAGCTGATCCATGTGATCCAGTAATACAATAAATATTATACTCGTTTTACGGCCACATCTCAATAAATGATTTTGTGGTTTAGCGAATTTCAGATTTTTTTTACATTTGTTAACTTTATATTGTTTACATTTGACCAAACATTATCATTGATTTAAAATTTTTAAATTTTTTCTCTAATTTCTACATTATCTTCGAAACTATTATCAATATAAAGATATAAAATAGTTTTTCATAACATAAGACAACATCCGATACGTTTTTTTTATAAATAGCTAATTAAATAGATAAAACACTTGTGTGTTAGAATCCAGAAAAAAACAATGGTACCACAACACCCAGACTCGAGCCAATACTGAGAAATTCGTTTTCTACATTGACCCGGCTGGGGATCAAACCGGGGACCTCAGAGTGGGGTGACCATGAAATGAAGACATCATTATCGCATAAGAGAAATATTGCAACAACATAATTTGGCATCAAAGTTACTATCTAATATTATATTTATAGAAGAAACCTACCTGTTCTAACACCTTTGCTAATACTTTAAAAATCATATAAAACTATAACAATATAGTGAAACCTGTTTAACTGGGATCTCATGGGACTTGGTTTTATTTATCACTTATAGAGGTTTTCCATTTAGCCAGTTTTATATCGTGAATAGAAAAAGCGCTTGACCGCTATCTTGCCTGATGGTAAGCGACGATGCGATCTAGAATGTAACTAGGATGCTTGCCTAGGAGATACCTATTTACTCGTGACTTGAAGACCCTTAAATTGTTTTTATCAGGAATCACATACTCGGGCAAGGAGTCCCACTCTTTAGCGGTACTGATTACGAAATTGAAACCAAAACGCTTAGTGCGACTCGAAAGACAACTGTAATTTTATTATCTTACTTACACGGGTTTTGGAGGTACAATTATAGAGGTAGACATCGACGCCTGGCCGGGTCACCTAGTAATATAATAAATAGTTTACTTGTATTGCAGCTATAATTTAATCTATAATAATTAAATTATATAAACAACAATAATAATTAAATTATAAAAACAACATTAAATAACTATTAGCGTGATCATTATTAGTACAATTTTTAATATTTTTATTATATTTTTTAATGTATTACGTCCTGCATTTTAAGAATCCAGTTTATTGGCAATACAAAGGTAATTTTCGTTACAAACCTTACAAAAGGTTGATAGCAACCAGAATGCCAACATCCCAGTCAAATTAAATTAAACATAACGGTGAATAGGGCCAGTAACCCTTCCGAAAGCTTTCCCACCTATCCCTAATAGAGCCGGCTGGAACGGGATAGCTCCTGGAAAGGTCACTCGTTCCCACAGAAACCCAATTACCTAATAGCCCTCGAACAGCCCGTGAAACTTTTATCAAACCTGAGGGTAGGTGTTACGAGGGGCGTAAAGAAATCTTATCCATATTTCAATGTAAAGTAAACCCGCGAGTTAGGTAGTTAACATTTAGCTTCACGGTTTTCAAAGCATGTCTATTAAACGAAACTCAGAACGGTTAAAATCTAACCTAACCAATTACATTAATAAGAACAATATATACCTTACTGACGCAATTTTTTTTTATTGTTACGTGGATAATAGTTATCGAAATATATGATTGAAATAACCATTTTGTGATAGACTATAAATATTAAAAATAAACAACATAAATAAATAAAAAATGGACTCACATTTACATAGATAAAAGTACGCAGTGAATAACTATAATTGTGATTGTGTATGAACATTTCAGGTAATAAATAAAGAGATAAAAAACAGTAATATTAAAAAAGTAATAACAACAAAAAGGAAAGTAAATAAAAGTTACAAAATTGACGTGAGTTAACTAAAATAATATAATCATATCAAATTTGAAATGATAAAAGTGGACCCAAAGCAAAATGAAAATTGATAAAAGATGCGAAAGAGGAAGTCACTTAATCAACATGTGTTACTTAGGTGCGCTGGATGTTAAAAAAAGATGACACACCGAGAATGTTCAACCTGCTCACAATGCAATGATAAATACTATTTGGACTGTGCTAATATATCTTGCGCAACAGCACGAAGAACACGAAGAACAAAGAACATAAGAAAACATGGATTTATAAATGTTGCTACTGCAGTAACCCGAAAACGGATAGTAGCAACACACCGCTTCGCTTGATACTCACATCCCGAGTATCAAGACAACACTAATGTTAATAACGTGACTATGAAGAAACAGTGAGAGCAATCTACTAGCTCCAATGATGAAATAAGAACAAAGGCGATTATCCAATTTAAACTATATATTTAACGCGTAATAAAATTGTACAGTATGACAGTGCACATGTATGCAGACGAGAGAGAGAGAGCCTAGCGAGATGACAGGTACAAGCTCGGTAGATAAAAATGTTTTGCTTTTTATTTTGCGTAGGCGTCCATACTCCTAATATCCTCTCCTGGACGCAGACGCTTTAAATGTAGACCCATAGATGCGGTAAATATTTCATGCTTCGGTCGAGGGAGTCCTTTCGTCAATATGTCGGCGACCATCTCTCCAGTGCATCTGTATTTAACTAGGATTTCTTTGGCGGCAATCTTCTCTCGCACAAAGTGGTACCGGACGTCTATGTGCTTGCTGCGCGCATGGTAAATTGCATTTCGTGAAAGACTAATCGCACTTTGATTATCGCAATAAAGGGTTAGAGGGGTACCTTTAAATTCAGGTTGAAATTCATCTGCCAGCTGTTTCAACCAAAGTGCTTCCTGAATGGACGATGCTAGCGCCATATATTCAGCCTCACTTGTAGATAAGGCTATGGTCTGCTGTTTCTTAGAGTTCCAGCTTATTGCGGCACCCTGGAAAGAAAATATATAGCCAGTACAAGATCTTCTGTCTTCTATGTCATTCGCCCAGTCAGAATCGCAAAAGCCAGAAATTTTGTCATCAACATTCCTTTTGTAAACTAGTTTCATGTCCATTGTGGCTTTCAGATATCTCATGACTCGTTTCAGCGCCCCCCAATATTCACTAGTAGGTTGACTATTATATCTACTAAGAGAGTTTACTATATAAGTAATGTCTGGTCGAGTCCCTTGTGATAAGTACAGCAAGCAGCCAATTATTTCTTGGTATGGAATATTCTTCATGATTTCTTGTTGACTCTCAGCCTTTTTAAACTTGACATTCGGATCAGCAGGTGTCCACATCGGCTTACATTTATCCATGCCAAATCGAGTAAGTATTAATTTTATATAAATAGACTGATCTATGGAAATCTCATTTTCATCTTGTGATATTTTAAATCCAATACAATGTTTGGCTGTTCCTAAATCTTTCATGTTGAATTTTTGTTTTAATTTTTCTTTTATCATGTCTGACGTTTCTTTTTTATTATAGAAATACAAAATATCGTCCACGTAGACTGTTATAAAAAGCATATCATTTTCACTCAAAATACGGTAGTACACACATGGATCTATGTTTGATTGAGTCATTCCAATTTGCAACAAGGCAGAATTTAACTTCTTGTTCCATTGCCTGCTGGCTTGTTTAAGTCCATATATCGACTTGTTCAATCTACAAACTTTATTTTCATCTTCATAGCCAGGTGGTAAGGACATATAAAGCTCTTCATCAATTTCGCCCTGTAAAAAAGCCGTGACTGCATCCATTTGGTGTATTTTGAGTCTATACTTGGCAGTGAGACCAATAAGGTATCTTATGGATGTATAGCGGACCACCGGAGCGTATACCTCATGGTAATCAATGCCTTTGACCTGTTTGTATCCTTTAATTACCAATCTTGCTTTATATCGTGTGACAGAACCATTGACATCTAACTTAGTTTTAAAAACCCAGCGGCAAGGAATTACTGACTTTCCTTCTGGTAAGTTTACTGTGGTCCATGTGTTATTCTGTATCAATGACTGATATTCTGCTTCAATAGCTTTCTTCCATTCATCAGCCTTATCACTGTTCAAAGCTTCTTCAAGGCTTTGTGGATCACTGTTCAGTAAATTCATTGTTGATTCAACATTCTGACACATTAGTGAAGACGGGTTCTGATAAGTGTCTTTATTTTCTGACCTTATTCTACGTTGCAGCGGTCTCAAAGTTATATTGGATACTGGTGGAGAGTCTATCGTATTATCAGGTATGTATGTTTCATCATTTACATCCTCAAATTGATCAGATTCATCTGAAATACAAATACTTTGAGATACATCCTGTATTTCGTTTCCTTCATGTGTCTCATCATCAATGTTTCTTTCCACAGGTCCTTGGGGTTCATCACACAGAGGTAAGTATATAGTTTTATTTTCTTGGTGTTCATTATTCATTTTACTATCTTCATGTGTATTCTCAGCTTTATTTTCCTCTATATCCATGTTATTTTTAATAATTTCTTTTTCTTTTTCAGATACTTCATCCACTTTATTTCTTTTAATTGCAGCTTCAAGGAACACTACATCTCTACTAACAATTCCTTTCTGTGTTTCAGGATCAATGAATTTGTAGCCTTTTGTACTGTCGCTGTAGCCAACAAATATTAATTTTCGCGACTTTACATCCAACTTACTTCTGTTTTCTTTAGGAATATGCACCATTGCAGGACATCCGAATATTCTCATATGGTTCAAATTTGGTTTTTTTCCAGTCCATACCTCATATGGCGTTGCATCTGATAAGCTGCGGGTAGGAGAACGGTTCACTATGTAAGCTGCTGTAGTAACGGCTTCAGCCCAAAAATCTTTCTGTAATCCAGAGTTTAACAACATACATTTAGCACGCTCAATAAGGGTACGGTTCATTCGTTCGCTCAACCCGTTTTGTTCAGGTGTGTACGGATTTGATGTCTGGTGCAAAATTCCATGCTTTTTCAGGTAAGTCTCAAAATTATTATTTTTATATTCAGTTCCGTTATCAGATCTAAGAATTTTTATTTTTTTATTTAATTCATTCTCCACTCTATTCTTATATTCAACAAATTTTTCAAAGACTTCACTTTTGTTTTTTATAGGATATATGCATACTCGGCGAGAAAAGTCATCAATAAAGGATACAAAATACCTTGCTCCTCCTATTGATATCTGCTGCATCGGTCCACACACATCACTGTGGATAAGTTCTAGCAAGCTGGTTGCTCGGGAACCTTCGAGCCTTTGCTTGCCTTCGAGACAGGTAACACAGATGGAATTTTCCATTCCTGTTGACAACTTAACTCCTTCTGTACAGTAAGGTATTTTATTAAGACTTGTAAAATTTAAATGGCCCACCCTCTGGTGCCACAGATAAGTATCATCATCAGCCTTGGCCATCATGACTTGCATTTCTTGGCAAGTATTTAACAGGTATGTTGCATTAATTAATCTAGCCTGTGCTACTAATTTGTTACTAGGATTGAAAATTTGACAACCAGATTCATTAAATATTACTTTGCATCCATTTTGAATTATTTTGCTGACTGATAATAAATTTGTTTTTAATTCTGGTACAAATAAAACATTCCTCACCTGTATTGAATCGGTGCTGCCATCACGTGCCTTTACCTTAATGCATGCATTCCCGCAGCATTCAACTTTTAATTCTTTGTTGTTAGCAATCCTTATGCTCGGTACAGGTGAAGCGGTGATATCAGTGAGCCAGTCCCGGTGCATCGTCATGTGCATGGATGCTCCTGAGTCAACATGCCAAGAATTGGAGTCATTTGCTGTGGATGCTGAAAAAGCTGCAACATAACCTGTGTCTTTATCTGTTTTTTTATTATTGTTTGTCTTCTTATGCCAACAATTTTTGCTGAGATGTCCGTACTTATTGCAATTAAAACATCTAGGACCTTTTTTGTCACTTTTGTGCACATTTTTTCTTGTGTTTGTATAAAGTGCGGTAGTGTCTGACATTTTCACTTCCTGTAGTAATTTATTTTTTACTAAGTCAGCACTAATCTTCATACCGGAACTTTCCAAGCCCATGATCATGGGCCTATACAGGGCCATTTTATAAACACCATCCAAATTTATATATTATATTCTTTGAAGAAAGTAACGAAACAAGATTTTTTTCTTTTAATATCACTCAGTACTAAAATATTAAGTTAAGCCTACACAAAGTTATCCGAGGAAAACTACCGATTGCTGTCACAGTCACGCTACGCACGGTGTTGTAGCAGATGATAACACGACCCCCGCCCCGCCCTCCCGTATTTCATTGATACATTACAATGATTTTCATAAGTTGCAAATTTAAACGAAAAAAAATAGGAACGTCAAATTGAAGAAGAGATAAGTTTTTTTGTTCTTTGATTTTAACAATATTAATCGATAACACTTTTAATAAATAAAAAATGAACATAAAAGTAAGCCACACCTTTTGCACTTACGTCGCATTTTTTAAAATTTAATCAACTTATGTACAATAATTGGTTGGAGTAAAGCAAAGGTTGTTTCTTAACCACAGAATCTAAAAAAGCACAGGGATCGCAAAGGCAATTCGAAAATCGCAAAAAAATGCAGTGCCAAAACCTTAGTACCTACCTACCTAAGTTATTTTTGTCTATTTTTCACGATAGGATAAAGAAATGTATAATTAATAGTTATAAAAATATTTTTGTGAAAAATTTCACAAGCCGCCCTGAACACATTTTGCTTTACTCCAACAAAATAATTAATTAAAAATCCAAACAAAATACACTTACATGAAGTTTGAAAACAATCACTTTACCTTAAAGTGTAGGTAATTTCTCTCTAAACAGTCTTGCACGTTTATGAACATTGTCTTTAATTGTATTACTTGTTTTTTCACTTTGTCCCTTCGTTAAATGCACGGATTATATTCATATTTAAGTTTTCGAGGCTTTGGGCCTTCTTCACATAAACCCGTCGTTCAATTTCGCCCTCGATTTCAATTGCAAGTGTGAAAACATTTCGTTAGGTAGATAATTATGCGACGTAAATGCGTGAACGCAACATTGTACATCGCGGAAAGTCCGCGGGTGACTGATTTCATTGCGCCGATGTCGTTACAACTTGCGCGCGCAGCTCGGTGGGGCGCTTCGGGCGATCGGTCGTTCATCTTTAAGTACCTATTTTGCCAGTAACCAGCTGTTGTAATAATTCGTTCGGACAAAATTTTTTTTTGCGGAAATTTTACCTCCCAATTTTTTTTCATAAATGAAGTGTTTGAATGATATCTTATGCCTAGAAAAAATTTGGATGGTGTTTATATAATAACCCTGTATATTTCTGGCAGCCCTGCCAGCATTAATGTGCCCAACCACTCATCGTCCACATGAAAATTTATGTTTCTTAATTTGTGCGCGGCTGTCATAATTTTATTTACATAGTCTTCCACTGACAAACTGCTTTCTAAATAAGTGTTAATTAATTCTTTTAGTAAGCCAACTTTCCGTGTCAGTCCTTGGTCTTCAAATGCCTTTGTCAAATTGTCCCACACCTGTTTTGCATTCTGTGCATCCTGTATGTGCACATATAAAATTGGGTCGACCAACAATATTAACTTTGATTTTGCTTTGGTGTCTTGTTTAACTGCCTTGGGGTCGGAAGCATCTGGTGCTTTCAAAATGCAACTATACAACTCTTCATGTTGTAAGTATGCCTTGACTGCAAAACTCCAATTTGCCCAATTGTCGCGACCCGTCAACTTCTCAATCGACATCATAGTGTTAGTTCCAGTCATATTTATAATATATAATGTATATCTGAAAATAGCTGGAAATTAAATCACACGCGAGCCGGTAACTAAAAGTGAGGTTATGCTCGTCAGATTTCACTCTTACTATAACTTTGTAAGTACTGAATAAAACTTGGAAATAACACTAAACGGCAGGCGTGACTGAGCACATAACCTGATGAAATAAGAACAAAGGCGATTATCCAATTTAAACTATATATTTAACGCGTAATAAAATTGTACAGTATGACAGTGCACATGTATGCAGACGAGAGAGAGAGAGCCTAGCGAGATGACAGGTACAAGCTCGGTAGATAAAAATGTTTTGCTTTTTATTTTGCGTAGGCGTCCATACTCCTAATATCCAACGATTACATTTTGGATGATATGAGAAGTCAAATGCTATTTCCAAAAACAAGATCCTCGACTGAATTAACTTTTCACAACTTAAGTTGCATGATCACAGAAAAACTAACTGAAAATAATTCCTCTCTCATAATTCAAATCACCCCCAAACAGAACAAAGAGAGCTATTACTCAACTAAAACAAGAGACAATAGAAGACGATATTAATCACGTGTGTAAAACCAGCTAGAATAAATAAGAAAAATCACTGAAATTTTTGTTAAAAATTTAGTACTCATTAATGCCAAATTCATAAATGTGCTCCATTCCTTTTGATTAAACCAGCAGTGTACTTCAAAATACGGCCTAATCCTATGAGTACATGACAAAATTCAAGCAAACAATATTTAGTACTCCATTAGTGTTGTCAGTATATGAAAAGAAATATACAAAAATGTTTTTTTTTTTAATTTTTACATACCGAAACATGCCAGCATGACATCACCAGTAAATAAAGGACCGAGATAATGACTTCTGGAGTAGAAATTTCATATTTCAGAGGCATAAAAATTTTGTGTTTGATAAATGCTGTCGGTATATTAAAACAATATATCATTTTTTTTTTATATACAGAAACATGGTAGCATGACATCGCCAGCACCATCACTTACTGAGATAATGACTTCTGCAGTAGAAGTCACGTATTTGAGAGGCATAAAAATTTAGTGCACATTAGTGCTTTCGATATATGAAAAGGAAAACACTAGAATCTCACTAATCCGACACATCAACAGACCGACACGTCAAATAATCCGGCACCCGCAGCCTTGTACAAGTATTACAACTGTAAAAGTAAAACCAGATACAGTGTTTAATTGTTTCAATACCTGCATAACATGCGAGAAGGAAACTTGCACAAAAACAGACAGACTATAATTAAGCATTAGTTATTAAAAAACGTGTAGAATTCAAACACAAATACATTGTATTCGAAATGATTTATTTTAATTATTACGATATTTTCTATACAATCCAGTAATCCGAACATTCCAATCATCCCTCTGGTTTTTAATAGTGCCTGATTAGTAAGATTATACCACAACATGCTAGCACGACAGCGACAGCAAGTGAAAAAGTAGAAATTCGAACCCAGGACCGTCTATGCGAAAAGCAAGATCGCTACCGTTACGCCAAATCAGAATATCAAAATCAGAATAAATTTATTGCTTAAAACTATGTTACAGGTGTTACGGTCATCATAATAGTGCAAAGAGAAAAAGGTTTCTCCATCGTTCACAAAAAGAAACAGCTTACAAATTGAATTAAAACAGAATACGGCTACTTTTGACTTCTGTTAATATTACCGCAGTAAAACTGTGGACCGAGTTCGTGCCCCGGAGAGAGATAAAACTCTCTCTTCAAAATATGCAAATGTTTGGCGTTGGTCTTATTAGGTATAGACATGACCGAATCCCTTTTATCAGAAAATTTATACAAACATAAAATCACGCTCTCCTCCCATAGGGGTAGGCAGAGATCATTGATTTCTAATTACGATCCTGACATACATACCTCTCTATAAAATATTATAATAGAAAAATACTAGAAAAAAACGACACGGGTCACAAGTTAATCGAACCCGCAACCTTTGGAAATCCGGTCCAATGCTCTCCCAATTGACGACGAGTGTACGAAGGCTCGGTAGCTCATCGATTGCCCAAATATTTGTAAAAATGTTTCTTTCCAATACGAGAGGATGTTCTTCTCATTGATGAAACAACGCTGGCCTACAGCTTAAAATCAGGACTACACTACTAGGCACTAGAAAATTTCGACGAGTAATCACAAGGCTCGGTAGCTCAATTGGGAGAGCATTGGACCGGATTTCCAAAGGTTGCGGGTTCGATTCCCGCCTGAGATTCACTTGTGACCCGAGTCGATTTTTTCTAGTATTTTTCTATTATAATAACTTATCGTATAAGACCGCATTGAAAAATGCAAAAATATATAAAATTAATAAAAATACATACATCTCTGGCTTCTTCAACTCTCATCAGACCTTTTATGCAAGCTCGTCGGTTAAGAGTGATGAAGTTAAATTACAATCAACTACAATACATTCAATATTTTATTTAATATAAATGTTGACAAATAATTTTACAATATACTCGATAAAAGTTTATCGAGATTAACAATAAATATCTAGTTATTGAAAATATTTATTTTCCAGTCACTATTAACTTGTTTTAACATATATTTATTAATAAATCCAAAGTATAAATTGGTCATCTCATTCTGTGATGAATTAACAATGTCTCTTTCCAGACGGATTAGCAAATTAATGTCCTAGTACCTTTTATTACGGTATAGTATTGTAATAGAAATTCAAATTAATTTCAGAAATAATTTATTTCATTCTATTTCTCCAACTCCGACTTCTAATTTGGTTGAAGTTCATAAATCATTGAAATACTTATGATAAAAAATGTACCCAAGTTATTAAAAAAGTAATTCTGGGAGGGGATCTCTTTCTTAAGTATAATCTTTTATTCCAAATTTATTTTGACATAAAATCAAAAGGCATAAATAAATATACATTGTAGGTTTGATATTTTTTATACATTACCAGCCAGCAAGTTATATCATGTTACGCTTTTTTTAAATTATGCCAAACCAAGAGAAATGTCTATCACGATATCCTTGTCTTTTTTACGATGTTTCATACTTATATGTTAATTTTGAAACAGTAAAAAAACTTTGACGCGCATTAGTGCAAATTGTTATAAAGTAATTAATTATATTATACATAAATTAACCATGACTTGAGAACGAATCCTTTACACGAATACAAAATGCTCAAATGCACCAATCGACCACCCGACCGTCAACATTGCAGTTTATAAGTATAGGTTATTGAAACTCTAGCATTTTCCAAAAAATACACAGATACAGTCTTTCGTTAAAAAATCTTTGAAACGCTAACAAGGAAAACAGAAACAATAGCTCTAAATGAAAGCACTTGTCCAAACAAACGCAATTTTAATACCTAGGTCCCTCAATTTACATTGGGGCATAGCGCACTCGGAAGTACAAATACTGCGGCCCAATTATAAAAGTGGAGGGATACATTCCTCCATTTCCCATAAAGGACTGAATTACATAACCCTCGGTGAACGAGGGGTGCGGGGCGCCCCAGTGCTCGGGGGCGTATCGAGCGACGAACCTCTCTTTCTCTCTTTCGCCCTTCCCTCTCCAACACACTGCCTCGCCACCTAACCCCCTCCGACGTCAACATGACGAAAGCTTTTCAGATACACCATTCATCGGCTTCCTTCTTCGCGTAACATAATGAATCTATGTAGGTGAACCTCCGATGTACGTCGTACAATAGACAAAAGACTGAAAGAGCATTGATTGCAGTGACGTCGCCACCTGCGTGTGGCGACCGGCTATTGTGACGTCCAGTTAAAGGTTGAATCCGTTCTAAAATTTAAAAGGCAATCACTTCACTCTCGTACTTTGTGTACAGTAATGAAAAACATAATTCATAGCCAATATATTGTTTATAATTATAAAATGTAAACTCAATTTTCTATTATTTCCATTTTGACTATATTTATGTTAGCAAGTACAGTCATTTAAAAGGCTAATTCGATAGAGATTCAAGCATTATCAATTGAGTGAATTTATAATTTTTCAATCATACAGTAAAACATTGTATTTTACATGAGTATAATTCTTTTAGTTTAAGAAATAATATTTTCTATACAGTAACTATAATTATTGATTTCTTTATCGGTTTCCCAATTATCGATTTTTCCCAAAAAAAAACTTTTTTAACTTCTCCATATGTATGTCTCTTATTGGGAAATTTAAGACTAATATGGCACCGGACCATGGAGCGGAAATAATAGGGGTTAAAGTATGAAATTGCCGTTTTATTGCAATAGGTTCTTTGAATTGACATAGAATCTTCATGGTTTGAGGTTTTCGAATGAAACTTTTTTTAAATGGTTTCTATGATGTTCTTTTTTTAAAAAATGTAAAACATTTGAATATCGACTTTCAATTGTTTTTGTTATTCAATTTAGACAAGAAAGATGGATACTGCGAAAATTCGAGTTATTTTTGAATACGAGTTCCGACGCGGAACTAACGCGGCAGAAACAGCCCGCAATATCAATGCTGCGTTTGGAGAGGGGTCTACTAATGAACGCACCGTGCGATTTTGGTTTAAACGCTTTCGTGATGGAAATTTCGACTTAAAGAACGAGCCACGAGGAAGACCGCCCACACAGGTAAATAACGATGAATTAAGAGAGATAGTGGAAGCCGATCCTAGTCAAAGTACCCAGGAATTAGCGGCATGGTTTAACGTTACCTTACCCACAATATTGACTCACTTGCGTCAAATCAATAAAATAAAAAAATACGAAAAATGGGTGCCTCATGATTTGACTGATCTGCAGAAAGAAACGCGTGTTGAAACTTGTGTTGCCTTGTTGAACCGGTACAGAAATGAAGGAATATTGGATCGAATTGTAACATGTGATGAAAAGTGGATTCTTTATGATAACCGGAAAAGAAAAATGCAATGGCTGACCCCAGGTCAAATGCCACAACAGTGTCCTAAAGCAAAACTTACCAATAAAAAGGTAATGGTAACTGTTTGGTGGTCTCAGCATGGTGTTATTCACTATAGTTTTCTCCGATCTGGTCAAGCAATAACGGCAGATGTCTATTGTGCCGAACTCCGAACCATGTTGACAAAACTAGCAGTAAAACAGCCCCGACTCATGAATCGATCTTCACCATTATTGCTCCACGACAACGCGAGACCTCACACAGCACGAGAAACCATTTTGACCCTTCAGGAACTGCAGTTAGAAACCATTCGTCATCCTCCGTATTCACCAGACCTTGCTCCAACGGACTACCATTTTTTTCGTGATTTGGACAATTATCTACGTGACAAGAAGTTTTCTTCCCAGGAGGCAGTACAAAATGCTTTCACACAGTTTGTGCAGTCTAGATCGTCGGAATTCTATCGCAAAGGCATTAATGACCTTCCCATTAGATGGCAGCAATGTATAGATAATAATGGCAACTATTTTGATTAAATAAATTTGTTAAAAATTTAAAAAATAAACAATATAGATTTTCAGTACAAATCGGCAATTTCATACTTTAACCCCTAATATTTAGGGATTTCATCTTGCAAACTTGAGAATGTCTTTAATTGCTTCACTGACATGAAGATAATGTAAAGAATAGCTCTGTATTAATTTTACGTATTGCATTCATAATGCCATATTTCTGTAAGAGTTGCCTATTTTATAAGATTGCTCTATTGCTCTATCTATTGCTCTATCTCTTTCTTCACTTAAAATATGTCTATGACAAACATGTAGCCTCCAGTATTTAGGTAATGAGAATTATCGAATGTTTACCTACAAGTGTAGGTTAGGTTAGGTTAGGTTAGGTTAGGTTATCTTCTTACTTCTTCTTAAGTAAGAAGATTAATGAATTTATCTTTGAAAATAATTTTGTAATCATATAATAATTTATTTGGAATTATGATTAAAATTCGACAACATATTAACAAATCCTTTCCAACTAGTCATAGGCATCTTTTTAACTTGAAATGAATTTCGATTATTTGTTTAGAAAAGAAAAAAATGTTTTTTGTATTGTTAGAATAATTGAATAGCATAATAAAAGTGTAAGTGCCCGTTTGACAAAATATGACTAACTACTAACTTCAAAAAGTTTAATTTAAAAATGGAATGGAATCTATATGAAATTATTTATCAAGTATATTAATTTGAACATAACCAGATTTGTGTAAGAAGCCCGTAGTCATTAAACATATATTTTTGTTATTTAAGCATTAAACTGCTTGATATTTATGTATCCAAAGAAAAGTTGCCCCTGACACCTTAGACTGATTGAATTTATTCTAAAATATTACCGAACATACCAATCTATTCTCATAAGTATTGTCCTATTAGATTTTTTCTAACTTTGAAACCGAATGTAATAAATATCCCACTCTTTTTCTAGTTAAGACTAATTGAAAGATAAACTAAAATTCCATATCTATATTGTAAAGGAAAACCATAAGAATGTATTATACATAAGTAACGCTCAAACATTTATAATTAAATGATATAATTTTCATCAGACATTCCCAGCAATAAGAACTACAAATAAGATTTTGAACGAAGAATTCATATCCCACTATAACACTGTCAATATAGAACCGGCGGTAGCTAATTTTCAGGCAACTGATGACTTTCAGACAGATCTTTTAGCAGCATATATAAGACACCAGCGTTACATCAGGAAGTTCATTTCTTGATTGTTGCCTACACAATATCGCGAACGAGCGAATCTAATACGAAGAAATGCTCTTGTTTTTTATGTGTAACACGAAACGATACATAAGAAGGATGTAATTCAAAAGACATTTGTTCTATTTTAGCACTGCGATATTTTTTGCACTCAATAATACAAATATGACTTACCAAGTCAACTTTTCATATAACAGCGGCTCTTGAATCACGTTTTCTCTTAAAATCACTTTTAGTCACTGTTTAAATTGATTTCTTAGTGGAAAAATTCAATATTTGTATGATAAGTGTCCACCGATCACAGATGAGAATGACATTATACTTTTTAAATTATAAAAAAAATAAAATATAATTTTAGGCGTTGACTCTTAGGCGTTGTAAAACCTATGTAGACCACAGACAACATGTACAGGAGATTACTGATTTCGCAGTCAGTTTACTTATGTGCTAATAGTCCTTTAAATAACTTTAACTAACGTCCATTTATCTTCTTAGGTTCACAACTTTATTGGAAACTTTATTTTATGTTACATTTAAACTTATAGAAGTAATATGTGCTCTGACGGTGTGTACGATACTCTCTTCAAGGTATTAGACTGGTTTACTAATCTCAACTTTAACACGAATAAAACCAATTGTGTAATGTTCTTTCTACCAAATTTAAGACAAGTGAATCGAAATTCGAAATCGTGGAATCTACAAAATCTTGCGTAGACTCGAGATTACAGTGAGATCCCCATATTAATGCCTTGTCAAAAAGACTCAGTTCCGCCTCGTACGTAGTTAAGAAAGTAAGTCTCTTATCTGATGTTGAAAAAACAAGAATAGTTTACTTCAGGTACTTTCACAGTGTAATATCCTACGGATTATTGCTGTGGGGGTCAGCAGCTAATATAAGTAATATGTTTATTCTTAAAAAAAGAGCAGTGTGAGCTATTTAGAACTTATGATCGAGGACTATTTAAGGAAACTGAAATGCTTACAATGTCATCCCAGTATATATATGTGAAAAGATTATGTATGTAAAAAATATTGTTCACTTTTCATAAAAATAGTGAATACCATTCGGTCGACACTAGAAATAAATGGAAACTTACTGTTTTAAGCTTCAGATTTCAAAAAACGAGTGACTCATTTTTAGGAAGATGTATTGTGTTTTATAATTAGATGCCACACCACGTAACTAAACTGCTTTTAGAGAAATTTAAAAATGTTGTTATAAAGCCCTTATGAGCAAAAGCTATTACAGAATTATTGGTTATTTGATGGACAAAAAGGCGTGGAGTTAATGGCCTTTGCTTTAAGAACTATACTTCTAATTATTATTTTTTTCTAATGAATTTTCACAAGCGCTAGAAAATTTCCTTAATTTAAAAAAAATATCTGTAAGACATTAATGGAAAAAAACAGACCGTGCAGTGTTTCTTGCGGCATCTTCTCAGTACAAGGTCTCCCGTCGTAAAACTTGCGATGTTATGGCATAGTTGATTTTCATTAAATGCATTGTAAATGCTCTTTTTTTTTATTTCGCTCACTAAACTGGGTACAATCCTTCTATTATTCATATAAAAGCATTAAAATTAACTTACTAGAATTTACCCTACTCGAAGTAAGCACAGCATACTTAGTTACATATCGAAATTGACGACTATCTAATATGTAAGTAATCTATTTTTAAATTATAATAAAAACAATTAAAATTAAAATTTTACCCCAAATTGAAAAACAAATGGTACTTAATAAATAATAACTAAATAATCATTTTTAAAAAATACTTGGCCGAGGCAAGAGAACCATTAATTATATCAAATTTAAAACGTATAGAATTATAAAGCTCACACATCCGATACAACGGAGAGTGCTGACCGAGTCGAGTCTTACACAGTGGAAGTGAGAAAGTCTTTCGATTTTGTAGACGACCAGCACTGCGTGGGACTAAAAAACTCAAGCGTTCTAAAATGTCTGGACAATCCAAGAGACTCATGTTGAGTAAACAGCATTTTATCTTTATCTATGTATTATTTTCTCTAACACATCGATTCTTCGTATTATATAGGAGAAGTATAAGTAACATTGTTTCGATAACATGTATGTAGTATAATATTATACTAAATAAAAAAGGCCGGTACTTTCTGTCTTTATTTTGTTTTACTTTTCAAATAGATAATTAAATGTTTCCCCTACTCTTAAACGAGACAGAATAGTTTCTTTCACACAAATTATTGGCAAAAAAATACATATCAAATTCAAAAACCTTAAAATAAATAACTTCTTTTTATTGATTGTAACTTGTTGTTTTTTAGTAATTTAGTTTTTTATAAATTCCTCAAAATATGGAAGAGTTTTGGTATAGTTTCCACGCTTGGCAGGAGTGTTAGAGATCTAAGTGAAAGACCATAATTCGGAAAACGCTGCTGCCTATTTTGTAGTCTGTAGGTGTGATTACAATCAGAAATTGGTATCATTAGTCGTCTTTTACGACACGCTTGAGTGTGAAGCGTTGGTGCTTTTCTACACCACATGGCGTATTATATTAAAACATAATTTTGCTTTTTTTTACTATCTTTTTAATGTTCCCTAAAATACTTGAAACTTGAATTGCAAAGTAATCTACTAGTTTTATTAATACTGGTATTGAAACTAGGTGGAACGACTTTGTCTGGTTTAAAGTTTTGTCGAGTTTTTCTTTATAACACAAGCTGTATAGATACTGTACAATTACTTACTAACATACACATAGCGAAACTGCAAAAGAAACAGCTTTTTAGTTATCTCTTTTGTGATAAAAGTACTTAGCAAAAAAGATAAAGAAAATATATTGTAGTTAAAATAAGGGAGGATATCTTTACTATAATCTAATTTATTTCGCTATTCATCGGTCTTATTTCATTAGCTCTTAACATCAGTCATTGTTATCCAAATAAGAGAGGAAATTACATAAGACGTGGCTGTATGAGTTTTCTTCCTTTTGCGTTCGTTTAGTTGTAATAGTAATGGTGAATTATTAATCATAAGTGTTCGTAAAAATGTTGAAAGTGAAACAAAATAATGGAGACTATATTTTCGCGTATTCTTTACTTTTACTGAAACCTAAAGAAAGGGTTTTTAATAATTCATCTATCATACATTGATCATCCATAAATTAGCTATCATCATTTAACATCTTAATAAGAAACGATTTTTTTTAAAACGATGCACTTATAAGCTTTGTATCTTTTGCGTTCCTTTATGGGAAAACCAAACTTAAAAGACTGGTTGGTTGCCTGTAAAGTCGGTATACGGGCGAAAGTTTTACGTGACAACGACTTTGAGTGGTAAAATAATTTTAATGTGAATATTCATTCGTATAGTAGGAAGAAGGATGAAATAATAGTAACAATTTAAAACATTTATTTATACAAAGAATTATATTTAAAACATTAATTTATAGGCACGCGTCCCTTCCACTTTTTATGTCTGTCTCTCTCGCTCTTAGGCGGGCTAACCATGCCCGAGTGGAAGGGACGCGTGCCTCTCACTCGCTCTCATTGTAAGCGCATAACGTGAGCGGAGCGTAACGCAGTTTCTTGAAGTGTCACCCGGCAAACCAATTTATAAGACGTTGTCACGTCAAAAAACATCTATTGGTTGTCTATGGCTTTTAATAAAAAATAATTCATGTTCGATGCCAATCTCAGTCAATCTATAATGATGTATTCCGTATTTTATTTAGCAGATTTCATTGATAGAAAAATATACTATCTAGACAAATTGACGAAAAAAGCTAACTTACTAAGTGAAATTAAAAAATTTTGCTGGCAACATTGATGGTGAGCGGGCTCACACAATATAGATAAGAAAGAAGTATTATATTTAGTCTGTGGTCAAGACGTGAAGGAACGAACAAACGGAAAGACGCCATTTTGTTACGCATTCGCGTTAGCTCGCGTGAGATTTCGGCATAGCAAAACTACATTGTTAGTTAAAGTTTTTAATTTAGGCAGGTTTTGTGAAATTCGTCAAGCTGACATCGGGTAAGTAGCCTTGAAAATAAAACTGTAATTTTATAATTTGTCGTTCGGAATTCCGACCAACCTTATCATGGACGCTGCTGACTCACTTCGTCAAATTGTGTATGCGTTTCAGAAACTAAAATGCCGGGCGCCGGTACTTTCAAAATCTTCGTCGGGAATCTATCCGATAAAACGACGGACGCCGATCTTAGACCGCTATTCGAAAAGTACGGTACGGTCGTAGAATGCGATATCGTCAGGAATTACGGTTTCGTGCACATGGAAAACGAGCAAGTCGGCCGCGAAGCCATTCAGAACCTAAACGGAGAGATAGTTCATGGTCAAGCGATCAAAATCGAAGCTGCGAAGAGTCGAAAGGCACCGTCGACGCCGACCACGAAAATATTCGTCGGTAACCTTACGGACAAGACGCGCGCGCCCGAAGTCCGCGAGCTGTTTCAGAAGTACGGCACGGTCGTCGAATGCGATATCGTTCGTAACTATGGCTTTGTGCACTTGGACGCGTCGGGCGACGTGAACGAGGCTATTAAAGAGCTGAACGGTATGATGGTGGACGGGCAGCCCATGAAGGTGCAGCTGTCGACGAGTCGCGTTCGCCAGCGGCCGGGCATGGGCGACCCCGAGCAGTGCTACCGCTGCGGGCGCGGGGGCCACTGGTCCAAGGAGTGCCCCAAGGCGCTGGGCCCCGACCGCAACGGTTTCCGCGATCGAGCGTTCGGCCGCGACCCCTACCCTCCGCCGCCGCCGCCGCCGTTCCTCCGCGATCGCATGATGGGAGGATTTGGGGTAACGCGTTCTACTAATCACTTTATATTTGCGAACCGCCGGTTGCGAGTAGTGCGCTCCGATGCATCACGTAGGCCGAGCGCGTGGATCCACTCTCCGCACACGGTACCTAACTCGGGCCGAATCATTTGCATCGGGCTCGATGATGCTACATGCTTTGATCCTGTTTAGGTTTATCAGATCAATTTTAATATTCTTTTATGATTGTTTTGTTGTGAAAGGTGAGGTTGACGGTGTTTTTCTGATGGCAGGATCCGTACGATGGGTACTATGATCGGGCACGATTCGACTCCCCTAGAGACCTGTTCGAGAGGCGCTACCCCGTGGGAGCGTCGCGGGGGCTAGACATGGGCGGGTCGAGGGGAGCGCGGGGCGAGTTCGTCTCGCCTCCTCTCCGCCGGGAGCCGATGCCGCCGATGCCCAGCCTGCCCCCGATGCGCAGCGGCATGGGAGCCATGAGGTCGTCGTATGATGCTATGTACAGCCGCAGAAGTCCCCCGCGAGGACCTCAGATGTCCCGCGGGTGAGAATTGACGTATCACAAATTAGATACCATTCCTATCTTTCGAACATTAGCGGCCTAACAATTAATATAAACAGAGTATATGCTTGGTATAGTTGTTGCTCACCATTATCATGTAATCCAAACAATTCCATCCAAGCTTATACTTTAGTTACAAGAGGTTAGATCTATTTGCAAACCGTTAGTAATCTAGAAAATATGTAGAAAGCATTAATATCAAAAGAGTAACTAATATTTAAGTGAAGAAATGTCAAGACTAAACTTTTCTGTTCTTATTGCAGGATGTATGAAGACTTCAGCCGTGACACCTTTGATGATAGAAGGTGCGTAACTAAATTTCAATAATCATTATCTTGCAATTATGTGGAACTTCTAATTTCCCACTATCATTACTTCACCTTAATTATTTGTGAGAAGTTATAAGCAAAGTTTAATAGTAGATTGTTATCATACAATTTATTATTATTGAATTTTTTTAAGACCAGTCTGACCCAATTAGGCAAAGGGGAACTTGCCCTCAGCTTAACTTGGTTTTATATTCTAGCTTAACGGAAGAATCACAATAGACATAAAAATGTATAAACATTATATGTAATGTAACTGTATGTTTAATATAAACTGTAAATATTTACATGAGGTGGATCCATTTTGCATGACATTATCAGTTTACAATAACAAAGATCTAGCTTCTTGTCGCTGATAACTTATCACTCATGAATTTTATACTTTGGGTAATTTAGAATCCACATAATCTAAGATATACCTTTTGACAGCTATCATATTTATATGACTCAGCACCAGAAAATTGAGGTATAGAAAATGTGATAATAATGATATGTCAATTAAACCCAATGAATATCTAAAGCTGTTAGGATTTATTAGTTTAATTCTCTTTGGCAATGTTCTGAGCCACAAAACAAAACTTGCGAAGTTATTTTTTTTAATTTTATAATTATAAAATAAAAAGATTAGATGGAAAATTAATAATTATTTTAGAAATGGTAAAATTCAATTGTTTGAATATTCATATAAATTAAGGACATATTAATTAAATGGCACATGGCATATCAAAATATCAACAAAAAAGTCAATTTCTTTTTTCTTATTAATTTAATTCAAGTTTAAATTAGTCTTTATAAATTACAGTTTAATCTAACACAAATAAATCCATAATTGCTTGAAAATTCTTGAAATTCCCAATTTCAAGAAAGGGCTTGAAATTGGGAATTAGGTGTTTTTACAATATTGATGCTCAATGAGAAGTATTGTTTAGAAAAATATTATCTTTTTTTCAGACCTGGCATGCGTGGACCTTCGCCATCCAGAAGATATGCGCCTTATTAAGACTTAACGAAGTTGTACAACATTTGGTTGCAACTATCGTCAGACATTTCATTATTGGACAGTCGGATGAATAAGATTTTATAGACTAATTTAATCGCAAGGTGGCTAGGAGTGACTGAAATTGTATTGTAATTTCTATAGTTTAATGTATGAATGAATATAAAAGGCTGCTTTTGTGATTGGCAGTTTCCTGCACGAATATGTGATGAGACGCCACGGTTAATTAGTATTTTCTTTACTGTGAATCAAATCAATGGCTGACAAGACATCTGCAAGAGGAATAGACATATCTACTTCTATAAGTGAAGAGTTTGTGACATTTTATGCAGTTAGATTATGATGAATTTCAGAATGCTATAATAGTTGTGTACATAGAATATTTAGAGAAAGAGAGCGCCACAGATTAGTTAGTGGTTCGTAAAATCTGGTGAATCCTGACAATTCCCCTTTAATTGGCTTCATTCTGTAATTTACCACAGTGAGGATTGTTAATCTCCCTTATATATATCCAACTCTTCAGTATTTGATTCTGTTGTCTCGGTACTCCTCTTAACTAGTTAATCATGTACCCATCATCTTGTAAGATAGTCCTAACACATGGTTGACACAAATTGGAGCTTGATCATGACTTTGATTAATCTATTTGTATAGCCTTTTAGTTTTCATTGCTATCACTGCAACAACTTTGCTGATGTTGTCTCCCATTACTTCCATTATCCCTATATCAAGGATGCTTAAGGCAACATCAATCATCAAATGTTTGATGACTTCAACAGGAACAAAGTTCATTATACTCCCATTTCCTAATCATGATGATGATTTCTTCGGATCACATCCAGCAGACCACCACTCTGTCACGACAAGTCCATTTGATTTGACTTCTAGACATTTACTGACCATTTTCCTCACTTGATTTGTAACAACTTGACTCCCAAATGAACATGACCTGTTCGGGTAACTCTAAAAAATCTGTAGCATTCTGAAGTTACTCTATTCTATCTACTCATGTTCAACGTATTACTGTGGAGTAAAAAATAGACCATTGAGTATATCAACATACTCAGTCACAAACCATACTTATGTTTATTGTGTAAAAAAAAATAATTTTCCATTCAAATAGAGCTACAAGAAGTCATTTAGATGGGGGTGGTATAATTTGCAACACCAAAAAACGGTGGATGGCTGTAAGTCTGGTATCAGTAATCTGAGGAGTGTGTTGAAGAGCTTATCTCTATTTTATCATTTGAGAGCAAGGAGGTGGTCAATTCCTCAGCTACAGAACTGTTACATGGGCTTACAAAAACCAGTGCAATTACATATCCATATAAAGAATCCATCGCTCTGGCTTTTGTATGTCTACCGTTTGTTCCATAATATAAATTCTTATTTTATACATAGAAATTTAATTCGACATATTCAATGTAATCCCAATATTAAAATGGCGTCGTTTATTCCTGCTAATAACTGCCAATGCAAATGCGGTCTGTGCGTATTTTGAGATTGTATGTAAATAAGTGAAGTAAATCTCATTTAAGTACAATTTGCTTTTCATTTATATTATAAGTATATTATAAGTAAGTAAAACCGTGAATTATTACTATGAAAATTGAAAAAATATAACTATTATTAATAAAATAGCTCGACTAACAAATAAATAAATAATTATTAGTCAGTTTGCTTTTAGAGTAAACTCAAGGAGCGGCTGTTAGCAATCTTGCTTTTGCAACCTTTAGCTTTAGTGAGAGTTTACGCATTCGATACTCGTTATTCGAGCGCGTTATTTCTATAAAGATTCGTAGTTCCTAATGGTCACCGATAGGGGCGCTCATACAAAAGTCCAAAGTAATATTTTACGCGGACGATATCTAGTATCGACGCGTAGAATCTCACTAAGGCCTCCACGCAGCATAGTCCAATTCGCAATAACAAACTATTACATAATAGTTTATTTGCACCAACATGCACAAATTAAATGACAAAATAAAAGTAGCTCCAAATGATGTAACCAACAATAAAAAAATAGTAAATAGCGATGCAAATAAATAGATACTCCCTATTCCGTGTTTTTCAAAAAGTAATATTACAGTATCATACTAGAGAATATCTATTTTTAAAATGGTCAATATTTAGCATACATTCAAAGATAATGATATAACGTTTTTCTACATTTATATGCATTTGTTTATTATGACCAGATTTTGTTTCATTGATTAATCTTCAGTTTATTTCTAATTATTATTAAAATGTTGAGGAAACTTAATACAAAGTAGTATTGTTAAATCTTATAACGTAGGAGTATTGACTACTTGATCAAATCAATTAGGATCTTTTTAATTTATTAGTTATTGCGAGATTATAATTTATGGGAGTCGAAATTCAAACTAGCAAGATCTATTTACTATTGGCTAAGTGCAGTTGAGTACTATTACTTTCAAATAAAAGTGATTTAAATATATTCACTTTGAACAAAAATTAAGCACGCCATTCAATGTTTTCATATAACTTACAGTTAAATTTGTACAGTCCTCGCCCATTGTTAGAATAAGGGTTTCTCTAGCATATTTTTCTCTTATAATTTAAAAAGACTCTTATTGTCTTCTCGGCCAACGCAAAAAGGGATATGTCTAGACTGCAGATGCCTACTCGACAAAAAAAAAACCTCAGTATTTAGCAAGTTCAGCACATTTTTTATCTGCAAAAAATTACAACATTATGGGACTATTTGGCAATCAAACTGTGATTTGAAACTCCGGGTTTGAATATCAGAACAAAAATGTCACTTGAACTCTGTGCACAAGTTTTGTATGTAGGCGCAAGAGCTCAGTTTGTATTGAACTAGACATACTTAAAATTTAAGTAAATATTCTTATCCCAGCATTATAACTTAGTAAATGACAAATCAAAGAGTAAGAGCCATAGTTAATTTATTATAATTCTATAAAAACTTGCTTATATTTTCTTTACATTTCGAGCTATGATTTATATACTACATTACCTATGTATTTAATAAATTATGATAATAATTTAGGGCATAATATGTGTCAATTTTGATTAATTAATAAACTTGCAAATTATCAGTGCTTTGCTCCTAGAGTAAAAGAGTACGCAGACTTTTCTCCTTAACTTTGCTATTTAGTAAAAATAGGCGCTATGAGTTTTATTTATTTGAGTCTGATCAATTATGAAAAAAGTTTATAGATGACGTCTAAAAACTGATTCGACCGAAGATATTGATATTAATGATTTTATATTTATTTAAATATATATTATAGGTTATAATCATATTCGTAATTTCTGCCATTTGCGTTACATTTCAGGTTCTGTACGCTTTAATAAGAACATATATGTATCTAATACGGAATTTTATGTTTTATATTTTTATGTTTTTTTTAGAACACCTATAAAGCGATTTTGTATTCTTTTGGCATTGCAGAAATTCAATACAGATAGCTGATCTGATTCAGTTCGCTATTTCTGTAAGTATATTTTCAGTGATTTACATAACTTTAATCCAGTCGAACACCGTCCTTGTTAATGATCGGTTTGACCTAACCGGAGTAACCCACCTTTGAACCGAACGGTAACAGGTCCAAGCCATGATAAATAGCCATATATTTACTATGTCATATATTTCTATGAATATTGCCTATTTACGTATAGAATAGAATAGAAAGCGTTTATTCAGCACAAAATTACATTACATTACATTATTAATAAACAATTATTTTTATGCCGAAACGGTCACATCTCAGCACATGTCACCGCCTGAGCAGAGACGCTGATTTTCAGATGTAACCTTGGGAAGGTGGTAGATGTCGTAGTATATACATAGATTTTTTAAACATATATTCACTTACACAATATTTATAAAATAGTTTTAATGAACAGCGCAAAATAATAAGATGTGTTAATAACAAGTATACTAAAACCAAACTTAATCTCTTACACTGCCAAGTTGTGTATCCAAAAGGTAAGCTTTCACCTTTGTTCTGAAATGAGTGATGGAACTTAGAATTCGGAGAGGTGGAGGAATGTTATTCCAAATTTTAGTGGCAGTGTATTTAAAACAACCCTTGTAAGCTGTAGTATTGTGGAATGGAACAGCAAGATGAGAAGAGCGGGTGCTCAAAGACCAAGTTAGTTTTTCGTAAAGATGAGGAGGTTTACGTTTTTTTATTATGCCAAATAGGAGTGTAGCAAAATGTGCACTTCTTCTTGAATCCATGTTCAATATTTGAGCACGATTAATAAAAGGCGAAACATGACTCCTCGGTGGTATAGAAAAACAGAACCTCATACAGGCATTTTGTACACGTTGTATTAAAGACTTAGTCTTAGTCAGAAGCCTAGGTCCATAGACCGTATCAACGTAATCAAACTTGGAAAGAATCAATGCATCAATGAGTCTAACACGCAACTCAGTACTGAGAAAGTTACGAACTTTGTAGAGCACTTTTAAACGATAGAAACAATTTCGCGCCAGTTCACGAATGTACGTTTCAAATCTTAACTCCGAATCCATTATTAATCCCAAGTTACGAGCCTCCTTTTGTAGTTGGATATTTTCATTACCCAATTTAATTGTCGGCTTTCTAGATGCTATCTCAATAACTTTTTGTTTTGAGCCGAGGATCATAAATGCAGATTTTATGGGATTCAAAACGAGACCATTGTCACTAGACCACTTTGAAATTCTACTTAGATCCTCGTTGACCGAATCAACTGCCGTGTCGATATCTTGAGGATAACAATTAGTGTAAATCTGAAGGTCATCAGCATATAAGTGGTATTTACAATTTTTTATACATCGCACAATGTCAGCAGAATAAATAAGGAAAAGAATGGGGCCCAAAATCGAGCCTTGTGGTACACCTCGCATAACGGCAGATTGTGTAGAATAGGAAAAAGAACCATCACTGTTATCTAACCTGACATACTGTGAACGTCCGGTCAAATAACTGTGAAACCATTTCACTACACATCCCATCATCATCATCATCATCTATCACATCCCATCCATAACACAAGCTACAGTCCTTACTTTGGACTAGGGTGATTTGTATGAGTGTGAGATATACTATTATTCTGATGTTGAGATAGTGGTTATTTTTTTCAAACTTGGTGACTATCAGCATACGGGACCACCAAGAACTGTTAGAATTCAAAAACAAAAACATTTGATATTAATTAAAATATTGAAGAAAGGTGATCTTTTATGGTCATTTGGAACATTTAATATCTACATTTATTGTAATCTCTTTGACTACTTCACTGTTCTGCGGGCTGGCCTTTTATTGAAAATTCCAAGTCTTACTATAAAAGCCAAAGCAAATTACGGACTTAAAGTCGCCCAAAAATCTGATTTAATTCTGTTCCACTTGAGCGAAAGTTAGATCGATATGTATAGTAATTCCGAAGACTGCAGTCCGTCATTTGTTTTGACACGCGTCGGTGTAGGCGAGCCGAGTTCCGCAATATTAAATTGAACTAGTGGCCTATCCGCAAAACCCTACAACAAACTATAGTTTTATGTGACGGTGTCTTCGTGTGCGTAACAATAAGGAACAGCAAAGCCCAGGGACGACCTCGGCTGCCTCCAGCATCTCACACCACAAGGTGGTCAAGGTATCGTGGCCCCTCCATCTTCCTTTCATATTTGTTGTCGACATTAATTTTCTTATTCCGCAATACAGTCCACTAACTTTAAATCGCCCGCACAACCAGCAATATACAGTGAGGTGCATAACTGAGTCAATATTGTGACATTTTATATTATATTAAATATAATCGCATTTATTAAAATCTTTTCAAATCATATGTATTATTATTTAAAACTGTAATTTACTAGCTACTTAACACATATAATAAATATCCAGTATCTACGTTTTAAAACTTTAATATAACTAATATTGATTGACTCACTTTCGCACCGTATTTACAAACGTCTCTGCGCTCAAGTATAAATTTGTTGAAACTTGCTGAAACTTGTGGGAATTATACTGTAAATGAACAATTTCGCTTTGTGTATTACTCAGCCTAACTCGATACAGCACAATGAACGAATACATTTCTTTTCGATACAATCATGAAACCGATTGCAAAAAATATTAAAGTATCTGTTAAACAGTTGCTTAAAAATGGAAAATCGTCAAGATATATTGCTCAAAATTAAAGATAAGTCAATCAGCAATACAAAGAATTAGAGCCAAATGTAAATTTCCTATATCGGCTAATGTTGGTGGTCGCACTAAAAAATTATCAGATAGAGACGTGAGAAAAAATATTCACTATTTAAGATCTAGTGAGGAGTCTTCAGCTTCTGAAGCGGCGGCGCTTTTAAGGCGCGATACTGGCACGTCAGTGAGTAAGCGAACTGTTCATCGAGAATTACACAAAGCAAATATGCGAGCTTTCGAGAAGGAAAAAAACTCTTCTTACTGAAAAAATATAGAAAAAGAAATAGAGCTAGAGAAAATTTTGCAAAACAAGCTGTTCACTGTGCTGTATCGAATTAGGCTCAGTAATACACAAAGCGAAATTGTTCATTTACAGTATAATCCCGACAAGTTTCAGCAAGTTTCAACAAATTTATACTTGAGCGCAGAGACGTTTGTAAATACGGTGCAAAAGTGAGTCAATCAATATTAGTTATATTAAAGTTTTAAAACGTAGATACTGGATATTAATTATATGTGTTAAGTAGCTAGTAAATTACAGTTTTAAATAATAATACATATGATTTGAAAAGATTTTAATAAATGCGATTATATTTAATATAATATAAAATGTCACAATATTGACTCAGTTATGCACCTCACTGTATATTGCTGGTTGTGCGGGCGATTTAAAGTTAGTGGACTGTATTGCGGAATAAGAAAATTAATGTCGACAACAAATATGAAAGGAAGATGGAGGGGCCACGATACCTTGACCACCTTGTAGTGTGAGATGCTGGAGGCAGCCGAGGTCGTCCCTGGGCTTTGCTGTTCCTTATTGTTACGCACACGAAGACACTGTCACATAAAACTATAGTTTGTTGTAGGGTTTTGCGGATAGGCCACTAGTTCAATTTAATATGAATATGAATCATTGTAATATTATATGAACATGAATTTCTTAAGTCTAATGCTTTGTTTAAGTAGTTCTCTGTCTTTTACTGTTGATTTTGTTGAAGACTGTTTGGTGCAACGGTAGCGATCCTGCTTTTCGCACCGACGATCCTGGATTCGAATCCCGAAGGGGCAGATGTTTGTGTGATGAATACAAGTATTTATGCTCGGCTGATTTGAGGGTATGAAATATTATTTTACTGTAGCCAAGACACTTTACAACCATTAGCTTCCAGATCAGTATATAAGCCTGCGACATCAGCAGTGAGATAATCACCATTACTAAACCTGCATACCTCCAACTTTCCATCTGCTACCTTAGCTTTTCTTGTAACAGATCCAGTCCTATTTGATCTATTTATTCACAATTTATGACAGGGAAGGGCTGTAGGAACAAGGGACTTACACTTAGGAAAACTTAAAACTTTTCCCAAAGTTTATTACTTTTCGACCTCATAAGTCATTAAAGGACAGTTTGCCAATGCATATACAATAATAAGACTGTTCACTTATGTTTGCTTTTATCATACAACAAAATTACGCTGACAATTTCAGATTATACATTTGGTCTTTCGATCCGGATTTTATGGTAAAAAATTCCGAATTTTTCTTATAAAAGCCGAACATTTTAACTACCGAGATTAATTGTAGTTTTATTTTGGATGGTTCATTGTAAAATAAAGTCCAAAATAAGTCCATTAATATTTTATTTATAACTTATCTAGCAACATGTATTAGATACCTATGCAATGTTATACTTATCGCCTATATTTACAGAACACTGTACAGGGTTTGTGCACTAAGGCGCACACAGTAAATGCTAATATGCGCACTCGGTCTACATCGTAACATATTTACAAAAGAACATATAGATATTCACACTACTACATCTCTCCTTACATAATAAGTCTTTTTTAAACTGGTTATTATTCTTTCCTCGAGTTTTATGTACAGACATTTTATCTCAAGATGGTGAGTCGTTCTTATTAAATACGAGTCTAGAAGAATTAATGAAGTTTGCGCAAGATCTCAGTAAAAAATATGCTTTACGCGTATTTATGTTCGTCAATAATAAACACTGCTCACCGGCCGCCATGAGATAAAACATCGAGATATTTAGTTTAACAAAAATTTGGTACATAGAGAATCTCTGTAGAGAAAATTATAAGCGTCACGTTGCAACTTTTTAAAGATCATATGTAACAGAATCGTTTCCGACATTTGAAATAAGGCACACTTTTGCTCAACTAAACCGAATGCGCTGTAAATCTAAACCGTGTTAATACTACACGCGGCGAAGGCATCTCCATAAAACACTGCTAATTTCCCATGTCCAATGTCCTCTCATCAACTTTTAAGTACAATCTACAACTGTAAAATCTGTAAACAAAATGCGCAACGTCGCTGTACAAATTCGAAATCGAGTTCGTCAACGAGATCCAAAAATCTCGAGAGCGTCTTATTGTCAAAATATCACAATGAACATCGCATCGCGGCCCCGCTCGGCGGGGTGTTCGTCGCGACGCCTCCACGCGGAGCGGAAGACGAGAACGTTTCACACACACACACACACATAAGAGTTAGACGGTGGGGGAGATTCAGAGCATCTTGAGCGGCGGCTCGGCCACGAACCGAGCGAGTGTTTTCTTGACGCGCAAGGCTGTGAGGCGGACTCGGGGCGAGGCGTGCCAGCACTCGGCCATGAGCGTAGCCAAAGTGGCCGTGGGCTCCGACCGAGCCCAACGCGATGCTAGAGGAGGTCGCAGTCCCCTCGCCACCACTACCGCGTGCATGTCCTCGAACGAGGGGTCGGCGGGCACCAGCCCCTGGTAGGGCGGCTCGTACGCGTCTACGTATTGCGCGCGCTCGCCGGTCGCGCAGCGGCGGCACATCTCCCACAGCACCAGCCCCAGCGAGTACACGTCCGCCGTCTTGAATGCCTCGAAGTCGGTCACGTCGAGCCGCTCGTCGAGCACCTCCGGCGCCATGTAACGGCGCGTGCCGACGCGCGTGTTCGGTGCTATGTCCACCTCGTTGCGCTCCGCCACGTAGCGGACCGCGAGCCCGAAGTCGGCGAGCGCGCACTGCCCGTTCCTCTTCACGAGGATGTTCTTGCTCTTGATGTCGCGGTGCGCTATCGCCGGCTTGCCCTTCGTGCCGAATATGTCCATGTGCAGGTGGGCGAGCCCGCTCACTATCGAGTAGGCCATCGTGACGAGCGACGACGAGTCGAGCACGACCGTCTGCAGGTAGTCGTAGAGCGAGCCGTTCTCGTGGTAGTCGGTGATGAGCAGCATCTGCGTCCAGGAGCCGGTGCCCTTGATGTCGGCCGCGATGAAGCCGAGGATGTTTTCGTGGCGCATTAGCACCGTCTGATAGATCTCCGTCTCGCGGAACCAGGACGCCTCCTCGGTGGTGAAGAACACCTTGACGGCGACCTTCTCACCGCGCCACCGTGCGAGCCACACCTCACCGTAGCGGCCCTTGCCGACGGACTCGACCATCTGGATCTGCTTGGCGACTGTGCGCTGCACGAGCAGCGGCAGTCCGGAGCCGGAGCCGGAGGAGGCGTCGGCGGGCAGCGGCGCGGGCGGCGACGGTGGCCGCTTCCCGTTGCGCCTGCGCCGGCACAGCAGGAACGCGGCGCACAGCGCGGCCGCTAACGCCACGCACAGCGCTGCGCCGACCACCACGGCGGGCAACGGCGCCGCCCCCACCCCTGCAGGTCGGGCGCCCGGCGAGTCTGGAGCCCCCGCTACCCCGGGCGGCGGCTCCGGCAGCTGCGGCCGCAGCCGCGCATTACACAGGTCACTGTCGGAGCAGCACTCGATGCCCTTCGGGTGCTGGTGTGGCACCTGCGCGCTCTTGCACTGCGAAAATACAACCAAGAATCCGTCACCATAGTGAATATAAAAACACGAACGTAGCAGTCGAAATGCTTTTACTGTGGCCAATTTGTTATAACGAAGCAGACTTCTTAATTCATTGATGTTTTATTATTTCACAATTTTATTTGTAAAGATAAAATGCTTTGAATTCAATATGAGCATTTAAAATGCATTTATTGAAAGTCAACAACTATGCCATGGCTTCGAAGTCCTACGACACGAGACCTTGTATCGAGAAGAAGCCGCAACAAACTCGACAAGAGCTGTTTTTTTTTCTGACGTTATATTGAATTAAGAAAAAAATTCTAGCGCTTCTAAAATGCATAAGAAAAATATTAATTACAAGTATAGTTATTAAAGCAAAGGTCATTAACTCCAAGTTGTTTTGTCCTTGAAATAATCATTAATTTTTAATAGACTTTCTTCATAAGAATAAAACACTTTTTTACGGATTTTTGCGCATGTTTTATTTTATTTGATATTTAATCCTGACGTTTCGACTCCTTTACCGGAGCCGTGATCACAGGATGACTAAGATGATGGTTGTCATGTATTTTCTACTACCTTCACAATATTTTAATCGGGCACGTTCCTAATTATTAAATTTTTTTATATAAATCAAGTTGTTTTATTTTATATTAAAACATTATTTAGTTATTTAATTAATTCTCACTACGATTACATTGTATACTACTGAGTCTACTACCAGTTCGGAAATTGGGAGGGCCTTCCGAGAAGAACTGGCGAAAGAAACTCGGGCAGGGGTCCCAAGCATAATTAATAAATTAATACCTACAAAAACACACACTGCAAGACCTGATGATGTAGTTAGCTCTTTTTGCAAATAATTAAACAGTAAGATGGAGGTCGGTCCCCCTGCCCGAGTTTCTTTCGCCAGTTCTTCTCGGAAGGTCCTCCCAATTTCCGAACTGGTAGTAGACTCAGTAGTATACAATGTAATCGTAGTGAGAATTAATTAAATAACTAAATAATGTTTTAATATAAAATAAAACAACTTGATTTATATAAAATAATTTAATAATTAGGAACGTGCCCGATTAAAATATTGTGAAGGTAGTAGAAAATACATGACAACCATCATCTTAGTCATCCTGTGATCACGGCTCCTGTAAAGGAGTCGAAACGTCAGGATTAAATATAAAATAAAATAAAACATGCGCAAAAATCCGTAAAAAAGTGTTTTATTCTGATGTGTAATGTGCGCGGAAGTGTAAGAACTAATAATTTCTTCATAAGGTTTTTATTGTATTCGTTTATCAAAAAAAAAATCAAATAATTAATTTTAATAATTAACGCCACCTCTAATGCTCTTAACCGATTCGTTGCTGATGGCACGCCTGTCGTGCCATCCCTTTTTTTTGCGTGTGGCGTTAGCCACTGAAACCATTTTTAAATCGATGATAACTCCATCAAATCAAGTTTTAGGGAAATCAACCCAGAATAAAACTTCATTTTTCACGTAAATCAAGCTCGTAACCTTCGTTTATATAATTGTATGTAGCAACGAATCGGTTAATGGAAGTCTAGCACCTCTAGTGCGTTAACCAGAGGGAGATGTAGCACAAAGTACCTGCATGAAGCCGGACTCGTCAGGCGGCAGACAGCCGGCGCTGCGGTCGAGTACAACGCGGCCGAAGTCGTCGAGGACCTCCTCGACTGCCACGAAGCAGTAGCCGCCGGGTTGGGTGACGCAGGTGCCGTTCGCCGCGCCGCTAGGGCAAGCGCTGGCACCCGCGCACTCGCACACTATGCCCCGAACTGAAATACAAAATACATTTATAAGTCATCTACCAAGTGGGACACCATGGTCTAATTAAATAGTCTTTCGAAGAAACATGGTTCTTGAATAACGAAAAGAAACGCAAAAAGACGCAACTAGGATTAAATAGCAGATTGTATAAAATTAATCTATTAAGATATTGAAAATGTACACCAAAATATATCTTTTTTATTTCAATGAAATAGATATTTTATAAGTTTCTTTTTATTTAACTACATGATCTTTCGTTTTAGTATTTGGTGTACTTTATTGGATAAATAGGCACGTACAGTGACAGTAAATAAAGAAAAAAACTGTATATAATATTTAAATTAAAAAACGTCAAAGCTCAAATTCTAGGTAACCAAAAATCTATAGTTTCATGACTAACGAACTCGTATTATGTGTTAAATAAATATTAGTTTCTATTACATACATTCATCTGAACCCAAATAACTAATGCACTTATGATCATCAGAGACAAAGACACAACACCCAGCCCCGAGTCATGTTCAATAAATTGGTTGACCCGGCCGGGAATTGAACCCGGGACCTCGGAATGGCGCCACCATGAAAACCTGTATGCAAGCCACTCATGGGGGTTATATTATCATTATTTCCACGTTAAGAAAAGGGAAATCCTTCCTTTAGAAATTATACTTATTTGTATGTCACTATATTGAAAGGCAAAATAAAAATTTCAAACAATATTTGAATAAAACAGACACCAAAATCGAGGCTAAAAGTCTCTTATAAAAAAGAATAAATACCACATTAGAAAATAACAGACCAAAACCGACCAATCATACTTGAATCTGTACTGTTCTATCAATTTATTACTACCAAAACCTACTTGGCTACAATTGAAAGATATTTTTATTATTTTTTAAAGTATAGTATGTGGTAGTTATTTTTTATACTAGAAACGACTCATTTTGTAATGTATGTTTTCAAATTAGTTGTATGTTTAGAACAGTTTTGTTTTTAATGTTTAGTTCATAAACAATGCAAGTGAGTGATTACCAAAATTGATTACTGTTTTCAAATTTTTCAATGAAATGAATTTATCATAACGTGACGTCATTATACATCATGGAATGTTTTCAATTATGTTAACAAATATCCAAATATTTTCTACAACGGATTTCTAATCTAATTAATTAGATATAAGACGGGATTCGATCCCCGAAAAACGAACTTCTCTTTATTGAATCGAGCCGATAAATACAACTAATTAACTTTGGTTTCAGAACAATGAACAGATGAAAATTTGCAACATATATAATCAATGATTTTACATTGCTTTGATTATTTTAAAGTAATTGAGCGAAGCTCTCTTTTAGGCAACTCACAAATTTCACTTGTCTCCCTCCTGCTACTTAGGGGCCGTCCATTAATCACGTGATGTTTTTTTTGGCATTTTTTAACCCCCCCTCCCCCTTGGTGATACATGGTGAGGTTTCAGACTACCCCCCCTCCCCCCACACTATATCACATGTATTTTTTAGTACCTACAAAGAATCTTATTTTTTTAAATATTTTTAAAATACAGGTATAAGTATCATCTTGTTTCATTATAGAAAATTAAAGACTACAATAATAACGTTTAGAGGTAGATAGAGAGGTTGCAGGTTTTGGGGTGAGTGGGATCTAACTCCTAGCGGTCCACCCCGGGCAACGGCATCACGGACCAACTCGGCCCATGGTGACGGCTGATGATCCCAGCAGCGGTGGTAGGCTCCGTAAGGGGCCGCCTGGCTTGCGACCACCATCCTGCCGAAATCCGTCGCCAAGCAGCTCTGCTGCGTTCCGTTGGAGGGCGGGAGTACCAGTACCAATGAGGTTTGGTAATAAGTCAGTTGCGCAACTTAAGACCGGTCTTGGTATCTTGGCAATGCTGTACCAGGTAACTCATTCTGGAGGGTAGCGGGATCCGAATCACGGTTTAGCCATTGGCCGACCGCAGTTAGTAGGGGGCCCAACTAGCGCGTGAGCCACGCGTGAAAGGCTGCCCCGCCAACTTGCGAAAAATCCCGAAATGCTCCACCGTGCCAGTTGGCGACTGGATGGGAGGACCCGGTGGCCATTTCGGGGGGATTCGGGCGTCCCCGCAGTCTCCAGGTGAGTTCCATTATGTGGTTAGCTTAGCCTAAGAGTACCTACTTTAATGGTCGACTGATTAGCGTCTTGACTGAAATTCCAACCCCCCAACATTAACCACTATGATCCAGAAGCACAAGAAGAAAGTTAAACAACGGCTGCACTTCCTCCCATAAAAGTGCACTTCGCGAACATCAGAGGACTGCACTCAAATCTCGATCCGGTCCATCATCATCTGGAGACCGAGAAGCCGCACCTACTCTTCTTAACAGACACTCAGATAGCAACCCCGTCGGATGAGGCGTACCTCAACTACTCTGGTTACACGCTTGAGCATAAGTTCAAGATGAGTGCAGGGGTCTGTGTGTTCGTCCGTAATGACATTTGCTGTAGGCGTCTCCGATGCTTTAAAAAGTCCGAGTTTTCCGTTATTTGGCTTCTGAAGGACACAGGGGTAGAGAAGAAGCTCTACATCTGTGTTCACCGATCGCACAGCGGTGACCGGGAGACGACTCGGCTCAAAGATTACCTTACAGAGACGGCTGACTTGGCAACTGTGCTATATCCAGCGGCGGAGCTTGTTTTTCTGGGGGACTTCAACGCTCACCATAAGAAGTGGCTGTTCCCATACCAGAAAACTGACCATGCTGGGAGAGAAGTGTGCCCTAGCGCTAAATCTTACTCAGCTGGTGGACCAAGCGACGTGAATTCCAGATATTGCTGGCCACACACCCAATTGTCTTGACTTACTGCTGACAACTGATCCACACATATTCGGTATCGGTCTTAGCTCCACTGGGGTCGTCCGAACATTGTGGGGTGAAATCCGTATCGATCTGCTCTCCTCCGCATGATAGCCCCAGGTGCATGAGGCGGGTATGGCGTTACGAGTTAGCAAATTGGGACGAAATGCGTATTTTATTTGCATCTTATCCCTGGCGGCAAACTTGCTTCTCTTCGAGCGACCCATCGTGCACCGCTGATGCGATTGCAGACGTAATTCGGCAGGGAATGGAGTATTTTATTCCATTCTCCGACATCCCGCTCGGTTACAAGTCCCGGCCTTGGTATAATGCGGCCTGTGCTGAGGCCCGAAAACAGTCTGCTTACCAGGCTTGGGTGCATATCCGCGATCGCAAGGTCCGTGCACGGAGAATCCGATCGAAGAAGAGAGCCTATAATTCGACCGCCAAGTCATGCAAAAGGGTCATACTTAAAGCAAGATTCGACCACATCAGCCGAATAGGAACGAAACTGTTATCCTACCCGAATGGAATTAAACAGTTCTGGTCCCTTTCGAAGTCAGTCGAAGTGAATTTCTGCCGTCCTATGTTACCACTTTTGCTGAAACCAGACGGGTCACTGGCTCATTCTGCAACTGAAAAAGCAAGTTTATTCGCCTCTCTGTTTGCAAGCAGTTCCCGTCTAGACACCGGCTCTGAACAACCACCAAACATACCTCGATGTGATTCTTCAATGTCGGAGATCACATTTCACAATAAGCAGGTCCGTAGAGTCTTACTTGGTCTGGACCTGAATAAGGCCAGTGGTCCTGATGGTATACCAGCAAGAGTACCGAGGTATTGTGTATTGGTATCGCCTCTCCCTCTAAATAAGAACCGTACCAAAATCCTGGAAGCTTGCCAATGTGCAGCCAGTACCCAAAAAGGGTTGTCGTGCCGACCCATGCAATTACCGACCCATCGCCATCACTTCCATACTATGTAAAGTAATGGAAAAAGTGCTGAACAGTAAGTTGCTCTCGTACCTAGAAAACAATGATCTTCTCAGTCACGACGAAAGCCATATTCACCAATATGGCTTTCGCCGTGGACGTTCAACTAGGGATCTTCTAGTTTATGTGACGCACTGCTGGGGCGGGGCCCTCGAGATGCACGACGAAACACTTGCCGAGTCACTTGGCATCTCGAAGGCTTTTAACAGGGTTTGGCACGCTAGTCTGCTGCGCAAACTTCCTGCGTATGGTATCCCCGCTGACTTTTGTAATTGGATAGCCGATTTCCTGACAGAACGGTCAATCAGAGTAGGTATCGATGGCTGCTACTCTGACTTAGTGGCTATTGATGCCGGAGTTCCTCAGTGGTCTGTTCTCTCTGCGACACTTCTCCTGCTGCACATCAATGATCTGTTGATACCTGGAATTGTTGGGTATGCAGACGACAGTAGGGTCGTAGAGAGATACCTGTCTAATTCAAAAGCGAGCGGGGACGAAGTGATATTGATGAGAGAGGCCATGGTTGAGCGAACGAATCAGAGGAGCCACGTTTCCCAGTGGGGCGACAGTAACCTCGTCCATTTCAACGCTTCCAAAACGCAAGAGTATATTTTCTCTGCAAAAAGGAGTTCCTTCAACCTCACTTCTACTTTCCGAGGTACATCTGTACCTGTTACCGACAGCCTTGAGCTTTATGGCATAGAGTTGTCGTCAGATCTCAACTTCGGCGCCAACATCGAACTACAGAAGTAGTAAGCCGCTTTCGTTTTTTACGCGCTTGGCGAAAAAATAAATACACGTCCCGCCGCTTTTCGGTTCAGTATCGCGCGTTTGCTGAAAAAATAAATACACGTGATATATTACTACACCCCCCTCCCCCCTTGTGATATTTCGTGATTTTTTTATGGACCCCTCCCCCCCCTTTCGAGCCTCACGTGATTAATGGACAGCCCCTTAACGGTTCAACCGATTCGAACGAATTTTCTCATGAACATACAAGATTATAGCCTGACGGACATAGGCTATGTAAAAAAAATAGTCCATGGAGAAAAATTCAAAAGCTGATCACAGTCAAACCGCTGAGACTACATTGATGAAATTTGGCGCCAAAACTCACAAACGAAGGTAAGATGGTGATTCGCTCAGTATTTGCAAACAGCAGCACGCATTGCAGACCTAGTATTAACACAAGTAAGATGAATTACAGATTAATGATGGTAAATGAATGATATTAGTGTAGCGAGTGTTCAATTACTATCGTATTATCAGAAGCGATGCATGAGAGATTAATCGACTTGTAAAGTGGCGATGCACTATGGGACGTTTCGCCTATTTTCTGGCCAAAATATCAAAGATTCGTTTTCTTGAGTTAAATGTCTATATATTGGGGTTTTTGGGGTCGCTGATTTTGAATATGACATTAAAAATTAGAAATACAAAATGGCAGATCCAATATGGCGTCCGAAGATATTAAAAATTGCTTGTTTCGCATAAAAATGAAACCTGGAGGGTTTCTAAGGGGTTTTCGAGGTCGCTGATTTTGAATACGACTTTAAAAATTAGAAATACAAAATGACGGATCCAATATGGCGCCCTACAAAATTAAAAAATTGTCTATCAAGACTTGAAATTGAAAATGACTGTTAAAATTTATTAATTAATAATGACTTATTCAATATTTTCATCCTAAATTTCATCGGGTAAGGGTTTATTTACAGCACAGGGGCTCTTCCTTACTCTCCATTTAGGAATCATCACGAGTAGGCTGTAAAGCCCTTTACCGGAGATTTTAAAGGTTAAGAATGGATGACATACCCACATGGCACGAAATACACATATTTATATCATAACGATTGCATTTCTTCTATATACTTTCTATATACATTTACTTTGGTTTCAAATTAGAATTTAACGAATTCAACAACCCTTTGGAAATAGCTTACATTTCATTTTTATGCAAAAAAAGCAGTTTTTCATATTTTTGGGGGCCATATTAGATCCGCCATTTTGTATTTCTAATTTTTAATGTCATATTCAAAATCAGCAACCTCAAAAACCCTTACATAACGACCCACTGTGATATCGCTTAGCTTAATCACGAACTTGTTAAGAAACACATAGTCGATTGCTTTTACTTTAAAATATTATATCTCCCGGATAGGGTTCTATCGGGTAATTTACGAAACGGTTTTAGGAAGAGTCGAGTTCCACCTAATATTCAAGCCAAAGATCGCCTTGTTATTGTTTGATATTCGGAAGTTCTATTCTTTTAAATATAAGAAACTGATAAAATCATTACTTTTCTGTAATTTAAGTTTAAAGTTTTGTCCCCCAGAATCGCCAAAGCTTAATTTATTCTTATTATTTTCAAGCATTAACTTACGCTAAACAAGTATTTCAAGCAGTGGTTTGTACGCCTTCAACATTGGAGGAGAAAAAAAAGATAAAAGAAGCAATAATCTTTCGTGATTTCAAAGTACATTTTTACACACTTTCGAACACAAAATGCGACGGAAAAAATACTTTGCGTGGAACAAATGGTCTAAAATTTTTCCCTAGGTCTCACTAATGTTTATAGAAACCTTTCCAGTCGTTAAACATTACGAATTTCGACTTTGATTTTTGCCACTTTTGGCCAGAAAATAGGCGAAACGTCCCATAGTGCGATGGTGAGACCGATAGACAAGAAATAGATTTCCAAGAACCTGATGTAAGTTTCAGTTCAGTAGGTTTAGAGTGGGCACGATAAATAACTACTTACATTAAATACAGTACTCACTGCTTTATAGTTACAAAATCTCTTAATATTGAAGCGCATCACTTTATTTATTAAAACTATTTACTTGCTGACTTACCGTTTGCCCAAAACACCAGCAAGTCAGTTTTATTTATATTATTAGATAAAAGAATAATTTGAATAAAATGTCAAGCGTTACTAAAAAAATTGCACATAAGACAAAAAAAATAGCAATAAAATGCAAATTATACCAAAGATTATTTGTTATAATATTATATAACGTCCCTTAGCTAACAACACCGCATAAGTAATTTTTACCAACTTTACAGGAGACGAAGAAAACTGTCTATTTTTAAAAAATCGGTGGAATTTTAACTAAAGTATATAAAATAAGTATATTATAATAAAACGTATATTATGATAAGTATATTATAATAAGTATATTATATATAGTTTAGTTAAAATTCCACCGATTTTTTAGTCTCCTGTAAAGTTGGTAAAAATGACTTATGCGGTGTTTTTAGCTAAGGGACGATAAATGCCAATAATAGTTATCAAAATCGTCACTTAATAAGTTCTTGTCAAAGTTGGTGGTTTTTTTATGGTTCCGTACCCAAAGGCTAAAAAAACAGGACCCTATTTCTAAGACTTCGCTATCTGTCCGTCCGTCTGTCACCAGGCTGTATCTCAAGAACCGCGATAGACAGTTGAAATTTTCACAAATTATGTATTTCTGTTGCCGCTATAACAAACAAAATAAAATAAATATTTAAGGGGGGCTCCCATACAACAGACGCGATTTTTTTGCCCTTTTTTGCTCGATATCAATAATGGCAACAGTTAGACACTTGAAATATTCCCAAAATACTCAGTTGTATTTTTACTTTAATAATAAATAATAAAATTAAAATAAAATAAATATTTAAGGGGGCTCCCATACAACAAACGTAATTTTTTTTATTATTTTCGATAGCATGATTAAAGTTTTGAAACGAAAAAATTGAGAAATTTACACGAAAAATGTTCGATAACCGTACTATTTCTAAAATTCTTTTTTATATAACGAACTTAAAAAAATAATTTAGACAACAACATAAGTTATAGAATCTGTAGACAAATTTCATTGATGTCATACCGAATTACAAATGCACTGTAATCCTTTGAATACAAAAATACGGCGCATGTTAGTGCAAAATTATGCTACATCGATCCAAATATTCTCGATTGATTTTCATTGCGATAAATTTTAGTGCTTTAGTACAGAAAAACGACGTACGGTACTGCGAATATATACTAGAACTTCTCGTTCTAATTCCAATTCCAATTCGATTGTACGTCTTACAAGCCTTTCAATACTTATGAATTGATCAATAGATACAAGACTTATGGTAAAAGACAAAAGGTACCTTTTATACCGAATCTTCAGGCAGTTCACGTGCCGCTAGCAAAATCTAGTTAACAATAAAACAAAAAGGTGTAAATACTAGACCTACAAAAAAACAAATTGCCCTGGTTTAAATCTATAATCTAAGATCACAAATTTGTTGTTTGTCTGTCCGCTCTTTTTACATTGTATATGCGTTACCATAGCAACGCGTTAACCGCAAGTAGTTCGTTTACCGGACGCTAGATGGCGCTAACGGAAAAATATTTAATAATAGAAAAAATTAAAGAATTTTGTCCACCCGTGTGAAGCCGGGACGAGCCGCTAGTAATCACAAACAAAAACCTAAATTGTTACCATAAACAACATTCGAATTAACGGTCGTCGTTTTTCTATGCAAACGTGCATCGCAATGAAAACATTGGATGTGCTGATTAAGCAAACTTTCGCACATTACTACTTCAGGGCTACATTGCTACATTTGAACTTCAAAACGTAGTAAGTATGGCAGTTGTTTATGCCGACCATGTATAAAGTAAGAAATAACACAGAACTTTTTAATTTTAACATGAAATTCCATAGCCACATCTCTCGACTATCGAAACATCACATTTTAATAACCAACAAGGTTACACTAATCTATAATATATAAAAATTCCCTGTCAGTGTTTGACCGCGATGAACTCCGAAACTACTCAAACTATTTTGATAATCTTTTCCATTTTACTAGATTTGTTCTGACTTAGGATATAAGCTAGGTTTCATTTTAATTTCTAGCACAGCAACACGTAGCCGACTCAGCTAGTATATTTATAAAAAAAAAGATATACATAATAATTCCTTGATTAAGTGAAAACCTCATTAGAGGCAACAACGGCATGCGACACATAAGACATCAGCAATAGCATTACAAGTACACAAATTTACATAGTAATAGGTTAAAAAGTAACAATTCCATAATAACAGCCTATTCATCCTAACTTGTCATATTTGGTAAACAATCTTGGCTCTCCTTTTTATTGACAATACAGCATTAAAAATCAACTGATAACTAGATTCAATAGGTTTCAGTATATAATAACGATTTATTGTAATAGATTATTGACTTTGTTATTATTTTATTTTTAAATGGGTGATTTCGTTAAAAAGTTGTGCCAAGATTGTTTACAAAATAGGACAAGTTAGACTGAACAGACTTTAGTTACATAAATAAAGCTTAGTACCTACAGATAGTATGATGTTAAGAAGTGTATTATAAAATTAAACTTTAAAGGTCTTTTAAAAAGGAGCGTAACAAGTCTGCCCTTAAAAATATTCAATTTACTCAATAAACTCAGTTAATTAACAAGTAATTCGTTTAATTAGAGCGAAATTATTTCTTTCTGATTCCAAAAGCAGAAAAACAGATACGGAAACGACATGAAACAGAAAGACTTGCAAATATAATGCGGGGCAACAGAAGCGATTCGTATAAACGAGGCATTTAAAAAGTTCGCGGAACGGACCAATTACACCGAACAGACGGATGCCAAGAGTGGAACTTATGCCACCGAGATCGATGGTAGGTACGGAATAACAAGCTATTCAACATGTGCAATGTTGCGTGTGATTGGAACCGATGTATTGTCAACCACTAAACTTCCTCAAGACAACTCAGATTGTTTGCGAAAAAAACTATCAAGCATCATAATAAACGTATTTCTTACATTCACACCAATTTGCCTAGTCCAGAGTAAGAACTATAAGGCTTGTGTTATGGATACTAGGGTAACGGAAAAACATACATATAGAAATATATATAAATATCCATGACTCGGGTACAAATGCTCGTATTCATCACACAAACATCTTCCCTTCCGAGATTCGAACCCAGTACCGTCGGTGGGAAAGGCAGTCATCAGATAGAAATTAATAAATAAATTTCGGACAATTCCGACGACCGTTTGGTGCAACGGTAGCGATCTTGCCTTTCGCACCAATAGGTTCCTGGGTTCAAATTCCGGTAGGGGCAGATGTTTGTATGATGAATACGAGCATTTGTATCTGAGTCATGGGTGTTTATATATATTTCTATAAATATTACATATCTATGTATCATATCCATACCACAAGCCTTACTGTGCTTACTTTGGGATAGGCTAATTGGTGTGAATGTAGGAAATATTTATTTATTTATTAATAATTATTTAATCCCAAAGTAAGCAAAGATTATGTGTTATTAATAACGTTCAGAATGCATAAATAGGCATATAAACTTCGGAACCGTGACTTCGAAACAAATGTTTGTGCTCATCACAAAAACATATGGCTCTTGCACCAAATGGCCGTCAATAATAAAGATTTATTGATAAATAAAATTTTATTGAATCCACCTTTTGCTATCCAGGAGAAGAGAAGGCAGAGATATTTAAACTATACAAAAAAACAATTCGGAATCAAGACAACATTATTAAGTAGAAAATAGTTAAAACTTGTTTAATAAATCAACGTATCAATATTTAATAAGAGTATCCTATTTTATGCCCTTGAAAATAAAATATATATACAGAACAACGCCGACGGAACGCGAGATATGCAGAAAACAAAAATATAACTCATCTGCAGAGCTAAACCTTCGAAACGTATGACGGAGGCGTTTTTTGGCACGGCTCGAGCAACAGGTATAACTAAGCGCCCTTCGGTTCAAAATATTCGTCAAGCCCACAAAGGGGCTACAGCAACAATAGTACTGCAGGTAAATCCGAAATTTGCTCAAGTTGAACAAATTAATTATATGTTACATGTTCAAACACAAACGCTTGGTATAGTTCCCGGCATTTAAATTAAACATGATTTTGAAATCACGTGACATGCGCAGTAGTGAATAATGTACCTAAACTTGCTACTGCGCATGTCATGTGATTTCAAAATCATGTTCAACTTAAATGCCGGGGATTATATATCCAATAGCAAAGAATATAGGAGTATTACATTGGACGTGATGTGACTAACTAAATATAGATAAAAACATGGCAAAAGTGCTCCTGAGTCCGTTTAGTCAAAAGAACGTGGGTTCAGATCTCTACAAAAGAGATTTCTTCAGCACATTTGTTTCTTTATTGTAGTTTGTAGTATTTCTAGTTGTTCACCGATTTTTATACAAAGATTAAAGAAAAGTGCTACGTAAAATTTAAGTAAGTTTGTCATAAGAATCTAAAAATGAAAAAGATGAAATTGGTCATGTTTAGAACCTATAAAAATTGTAAATGACAGGATGGATATACTCGTAAGATGTTTTATTAGAAATAAGCAAAGCCAATGACCATAAAATTATATCCAAACCTATTAAATATTATATCCATATTTATGCTAATAAGCGTACGCTTATGATGACAAGATCAAATAAACTGGAAAGTTAATAAAAGTTATAACTATTCCAGTTTATGCCAATTATATTATCGATACCTGCAACATATAATTTTGTAAATAATTTTAAGTAATTTTAGATAAAATAACAAAGTACAAATCTTACAGATTTTTCGTCAAGATCTTCCGGTCATTCTCAATAACCGTTCAGCAAAAGATAGGCCTTTGTTTCAGTTACCACTTGGGAACACATTTCAAGTCCATTAAAAATGTGTAGACAACACAACTATAAAAGCCCTATGTTACTCTGGGATAACAAACCTTGAGTCAATGATAGAAGAACTACAATTGCTAATAATGATATTTCATATTTTACGACTTTTTATAAATCATAATACACACACAACATATACTTTTGAAAAAATATCTGATCAATTCGAAATAAATTATAAGATCTAAGATATTTTACGCAAACAATTTAATTTTATTCTATTAATGTTATAATTAAAATACAACGAAACTTTATTTCATAGTAAGTAGTGTTTAAATATTTTTCTAGTATTTTATTAACTTCACCTGACTTTCACAAACCGATAAGTGTTATACTGTACATACGACTTATTTTAAAAATGTAATGATTTTGAAAGTCGTAGTATAATTTTAATGTTTAATATATAAACGTTGCAGTATTTCTGACTTGTAGTAAAAACGTAAACAAAGCTTCGATGAGATGACACAGTGTCAACGATTCTAGTATTTGTGAATGAATTTTGTATACTAAAAGTTAAATAAAGAGAATATTCAATTCTCACTGAGGTAAAATTGACGTGGTAATAACTATTCATTAGCAACTTTTATGAGCCAGTGTTAATTCTAATTTTCCGCTATGAATCACTGTCGATATTAGCAAACTGTACACTTTACAATAAAGCTTGCAACAACATAGACAAACCCATGGAAAACGACAAAGACAGGAAACTATGAATAATTCATCCGCCAGCACCTCACGTTACAGATCCGCTCAAAAACGGAAATTCGACAACACAAGAAATCACGATCCAGTAAAGAGGAATGTGGCACCCACAAATTAACCAACACAATGCCGATACAACCTCTGAACACAACATTTACTGAAACACAATACTCCTGACAGCAGTGGCGAAGCATAGATTTTATGATCTAGTTGCACGTACTTAGTCTCATGATGCCGATGAGCGATCGAGGCGAGTATGGTCCCGCGTCCGCGCTATCATTTAAATATAACTTGGGATGCCGCCGTCTGTCGCCCGGCTTATTTTTACACCGCGGAGATTATTGTGGACGGTGACAACGCACGCAGTCTCGCGAGGCGTTACGGGCGCTAGCCGAGACGTTTGGGAGGGCACTGAGCGAGCTCGGCTGAGGAGTCGCCGTGCGGGGCTCGGGCCGAGCGGGGCGCCCCTCCTCTGTGTGCACTATGCACCGCTGCAGCCTCCACATGGCTCCGAGATAGCGCGCTCCGCACGCGAAACAGCGCCCACCGAGTCGGAGGAGCGCGTAGCTATTCATTGATGCCAACTGTTTACACGATCTAATTGCGACACATAAACAACACGATCGCATGTATCACAGACGACGCCAAGTCGCCCAGTCTACGACGGCCGCTAATTTTTACAGACATCATAACATAAATTACGAGATCTATACAATCAAAAGTCGCGGACACTGAAACAACTTGAACATCAATAATCATGGTAAAACTTTAATCTCTGGCTTACATAAGTTATTAACAGAAAAACGACCCATAAAACCTAACGACGCTTAAACTAATCGCAAGGTTTAATGTGATTCTTTTATGGCGGACTCATATCTTTATTGTCATGTAGAGAATTTATTTATATTTACCTGGGATCGAATCACAGCGAACTTCCCACACGAAACACAGAAAAGTTTGTCTAATAGCAAAGCTTATATAAGACTTGCTGCCATTTGACACGAATTTGGTCATGGACAGCACAAGCTCTATCTCATATTGCAAATGCGTCGAACATCTCTCGGAGATCAGCCATATGCGGCTCACGTGTAAGCTGCGTCATTGCGCGATCTGTACCATGTCCAATTGCAACAATCATAACGGTAATGTCGATTGGTACCTCGGAATCGGCATTAATGCTCTTCAAGGATCACGAAACATATCGTTTTTAAACTGAATTTACGAGCGAACTATTGCAAAAATTACTGCTAAACGTGTTTATGAATTCCGGAAACACTGTTTATTATAGGCGTTAATTGTGAACTTTCACTTATAAATTAACTACACATTACCTCAAATTGGTTAAGATAACCAAATTGCTAGTCAGAAGCTTATTGTGCATCTAGACTTAGTAGTGCTTTAAAGACTTCATGGGATGACAAAAAATTACAAAACTATTTTCCCGTGGGAAATGTCCCATGACATGACACTCGGCGAACGATCATAAAGTCATCAGTGCCGTAGTTTACTCTACAAATGGTAGTGTCCGATCAGGGCGATCGCTAGGATATAATACTTTCATACATTGTGTCATATTTAAACATTTCTGTTGATATAATCGCTCTGTGACACGTGCAACGTTTGATTTCGATTCGACAAACAGCACAGATGTTCTAGTGCCGTTTAATAAACACGAGAACGTCGAGAGTTATATACTACAGCAGTGGTTGGCTCATATCAAGCGATTTGTTACCGAGATACAAGTAAAATGCCAATTAATCAAAGCGAAATTGATTGGAAGCACTGCATTGCATATGATATTGATTTTATCATATTCTATTAACAAATACACATGGTTTATAATACTCAATGTAGAAAAAAACAAAATCGTAGAGAAATTATCATAAATAAACAAAACTGCAAAGCGTTTATCTAAATTCATTTTATCTAAAAGTAGCTCTGCTACGCCTTTTATCTGGTAAGCGTTAGTGTCGTGACTATTGCAAATGGCATTTTGTCTCGATCATGCTTGGCCAGGGCAAGAGGTCATCATAGTATAGAGTGAACAGACGTCGAGGATCTAGCGACCTCTCGGATTATCCAGCCCGATCGATAAGGTCCGGGTGGCGGGGTGCGGGCGGGGGCGATAGGGCCAAAGAACATAATTTATTCGGCGGCAGAGTGGCGCGCCTCCGAGGTGCCGCGCTCCCTCTTCGCCCCGCGCATCTCCCGGGTCCATACAAACAGGATCCCTTCATATTTTTTGTGTGCCAAGCATTAAGGAGTATCAGGTTAAACGCAGGTTACGTAATAGTTTTTACACACCCTTAATCATAAGTTTTTGTGTGCGTAGTAAATTTGTGATAGTTTTCGAAATGACATGTTCTGTAAGAAATATCTCGATTATATCTCTGGCTGGACACACCTGTGAACCCGGCGATGTTTGCACGATAAGAGTGAGACAGTGACAATATTTGCGCGACATATCTTGGTGCTGTCTTTGACTGATTACAAGACTTGTTATGTTAGATCCCCAATGGAAATATATTTTACAACAAATGTATTTGTTGAGACTCGGATGCTATCCTCATTGAGAATAATAATGGTTGAATTTCTAAGCGTCAGTGTGCAAAAATAAAGAATATGACACAAATATACATCAATTACTGTAGCCAGTCATACCATGACTTGTATTTAAAGACTTACATTTCCGTGAAGTGTAATAATTATCAGTAAGTTATCATTTACATTTTAACGGGAAAGTTTTAGCCATATTGTAAAACTTTACAATAAAATTAAAAGTTATTACGTCAGGTTACTCGAACGCATTACGAAGGTCAACGTCTCCTATCCTATCACACACTCCTGTGACATATCGCATTTATCTAAGCTAACATAGTTTGACCGATATCAATTTGTCCTGGAATAAATATTGAACATCAATACACAAACATTAAATACAGAAATAAAATAAAATCTGCACAACATTGGAAATATACGTACAGATAATAACGTATCAAACAAAAGAAATTAATATAGGGCTCAATCTTTAACAATCGTCCTTGCAATAATTTAATCTAATCTTAAATGTTTATTAATAACAACAGATAACATTTGCTGTACAAAAACGAGCACGTAAGCAAATTCTAAGTAATTTGTTTCTACGTGATGAAAAACACGTGCACTCATTAATCCATCGTCAATATATTTATAATCATCAAGGCATTGATGAGTATATCGTAATTGCAGGACTCCCTATAGATTTACGACCCCAATTAGTGTTCCATTTGCCTCGATATGACATGAAGAACGCTCGATATGGGTACCTGTCAAACGTAATACATTTTGCTCATCATTTACCTTTAGCAAGCCTGGTCCGGTTTCTATATTAACATCTTGATCGATTTCTTCTGCATGTTAGCGGTTGTCCGCAGATAGTGCAGTAATGTAAAGCTTTCCCTCGTTTCATACTGCCGTTACATTAATTCTGTCTAAGGGTTCATTTACATCGGTAAAGATTTCTATTTCGTATCCATCGCAACAAATGCGTACAATCGTATATCAGTGTTTGTAATGAATGAGTACCGTTTACTGGAATGTGATTGAGCATACATAGTGTGTATGTCGAACATGTTGTGTCGGACGCCGGTCGATAACAAATGTTAATGTTGCAAGATACTGTACGTCATTTACTAGTATTGTCCTTGTTGTGCTATTTAATTGCAAGCTAAAGTACTTATAACCCGTTCGTTTTCAAAGCCAGGTTGAATAAGCATCTTCTTGGTTAGCTGTTCCATCGTGTATTCTGTCTTGGCCCCTGAACTTGATTGGCATCAAGAGCAAACCCATTAAAAGAAAGATGTTGCCCGACAGTAGCATAATATTTTATATAACGTAAACCATTACACCTGGACACTGCGCAATTTTAGATAATTTTATAATCTCACGCGATAATCTTAATTGTAGGGGCACGGCTTTCATTGTTTTCGCAGAGAAATTTACGTTACGTTAGTATCGAGACGATAACGATTTGTCACATCAGATCACGCGGCGAGGAAATGATTTTGATTGCGGCTGTGTTTTTTTAACAAATAATAAGGCTGATATCTGACAAAATCCTTGCGTGTTCGATGTCCGACGTCGTTATCAACTCAAAATTTGTCCCGATAAGAGTATAAAATGTGTGAACTGCGCAGTAAAATCGAGTACCTGTTACCGCTTCCTAATCACTATCCGATATTAATATATTTTTGTTCTACTTAACGATGTTAATCATTGAGATTTAAATGTATTATTGAGATTACAACACGAGAAATCCAACGTACTACATGAAACGTATATAAATAAACAAAAGATTTCATTAACAGAGACGAAATACTGACGATACAAAGATATAATTAATGATCTGCCAGACAATGCAAAGATAGATAAAGAGATAGCGAATGAAGAGGTATAAGTCCATAGTGGGCGATTATCTCGTAAAAAATATACATAATGTCTGCCAGTCAATACTGGAGGTGTCAAAGATTTCAATGTTTGTCAGATTGATTGACTATGGACAATCGAGTCTAGGAACAAAAAGCTATTGGTATGTAAACCAGTAATGTTATTAGCAAACCAGTATTATTATCACTCAAAATTTGATTTGAAAATCTCCTGTTAAGATTTTCAATCCGGCTTTGTGTAAGTTTATAAATTTATTATTTTTTTGTTATTTAAGCATTTACTTGCTTATTTGTATCCACAGATTTTTTTACAAGAAAAAATCTACTTGTGCCAGTCAGGACATAAACCTACATCCCTCGCTATCCTTTGACTTTGACAGACTCGTCGAAATTTCACGCCATTTCTTCATGGTCGACGTATACAAATCTAAACTTATCTAGTACAAGATATAACATAGTATATTAATAGAGATATTGGATTAAAATGGAAAAGCTTCGTTAATGACTATATCGATGAAGATTAAAATGGCAGACTAGATTAAAATAGGCAGGTAGGATGAATGAGTGGTTGTGGGCGATGTATAATTTAAAAATTTACATTTTCACTTCCTTGACTCGTGCGGTGACTGATATAAGATCGGCGTGGTCGAGTTGGGCGGGTGAATTACATTGGCGGGGCGATCGGTAAAGCACGACAGGTGACGCCCACGCCTCGTGAAAGTTGCGTTCGAACACCAACGCTTCAAAATACGTTAATGAAGGAAAAAATGCTATACGAGATATAACGTTCACAGTACACCCTAATGCAGAAAATATGAGGAAATCTACCTAGCCATCTTAATGAAAAATTAATACAGATTTGCTTATTTATGATGCTGTTAACGCGGGTCGGAGGCTAATGAAGCAGTAGAGATCGAACCAATCTCGGAAAGTAATTAAAGTAAACTATCTCTTAACTTCCACAATTTGTTACTTGACTTTTAAAGCGTATGGGTTTGCATACGATAGTGATCTTTACATACATTAAAATAACGCACATTAAATATATTGTTTACACCATTATTACATAAAACAGCAAGAAGCAGAAGTTAGTATGCACGTTAAATTATTTTTAAAGACAATTACATATTAATAATATACATAAATAAGTAAATAACATCCATGACTTGGGAACTAGAGCTTATGAACATAACACAAACGAATGCTTATACCAGGAATGAAACCCCGGGATCGTTGATGCAGTAAGCAGGATCGCTACCGTTGCACCAAGAGACAACAAACATATACAAGACATTGTCAGCATCATTTAACATAATTGTAGTTTATATAAAAAGAACAAACGCTATTGCAGAATAAAAAAAAATATTTTAACATCCAAACCACGTCCACCCACTTGCGATTAATTGGAGACCTAAAACAATAAAAACTATTTAAATCTCATTTATAAAACACCTTGAGCGATCAACTTACAATATGGCGTTAATTTGGACTCACTAGTAAGATCATCGAATATTCAGCGATCAACAACCATAATCATCAATCAAATGGAAACATTTCCCCGTCTATCGATTCATACTTTATTATTCCATTTAAGTCGCCAATTGTATATCCACTGCTTTAATCCGACTCAGCTGGATATTGGATAGTGGACCTAATCCGGTTGACTTAAGTACCAATGGTTGTATATTTCAATGGCCAATGGTTCGTGTGCTTTTGACACGCGCGGTCGTCGATGATGACGTACGAGGCAGTATCAGGGGCATTAGTCCCGAAATCTGTATAATCTTGGTCGAGATTTGTCTCGGAATCGACGTGGGCGCTACCAACGGTGAACTTTTGACCGCAACGTGTGGGCTCCAATACGGAAACATAACGGTGAACTGGTGTAATACCCTAGCAATACCACACACGAAATTTATGGTTAATATTTTTTAGAAAACATTGTAGACCATAGAACTTGATTCATGATTTTTCTAATTTTAAAAATAGACTGCTCACAAGTAATCTTTAAGCGGGACTCCAACCAATCTTTGGATATCCAATCTACTGGTCTTCCAATTAAGCTACCGAACCTTGTGAGTACTTTTTACATTTTTTTTTCGCTTTAGGCCAGGTCTGCTTCATTAATGAGAGGAATATCCTCGCATTCGAAATAAACATTTTTAAGCAAATGTTTCGACAGTGAATTGAGGTTAAAGGCCATTAATAAGGCCATTTAATTTATGATTTTTATATCTTGTATTGTTAAAGATATCTTGTATGATAAATTTTAAAAGAAAAATACAAAACAAGACCTGAGAATAACTTGTAAGCCAAATCGACATTTTCTAGTATTTTCCTATTAAAACTTTTTGATAAAGATTCGTTTACAGAATCAGAACCTATCAAGTTGAAAACTATTGATACGCAATAAAGTTGCAAGACGAAACAGAACATCGATCGTGTTCAAGTTGCGAAAGTGGAGTCGTCTAATTGAACATTGTAATTGTGTGAGGAGACTTCCACACCATTAACAACTCTCAGGACATTAAGACCGGCGTCTGACACGACAATCGTTACTATGCTAATAACGGGCGCGAGGAAAAATTATGAGAATTGGAATCTGATCCGGGAAGTGACTTATATAGAGTTGTAAATTACATATGGAATTAAATGTCCGACTATGGATGAAAAACACCTTCGGGAAAATGAGCATTGACTCACAACGCAGATGATGCAGCCCAAAGTTCAGGTTTTGGGTTATCCTGTGTTTGCATTGCACATGGGTCATCACAGTTTATTGAAGATATAAATATGTTATTAAAATCGTAATTGTTTGTCTTAATGAGTTTTTTTTTTCATTATAGCATGTTTCAACCTTTCCATAAATCCACAAAAATCTTGATTGATTTGGATTTGAACTGATCCTTTAAGAACATTAGATCAACACTAATCCTTTAGCTTTATTAGATCGAGCTTGTTGTTTATTTTTTAAACGAGATAATTTTTAAAAATAGATATCACAAATTTTATTGTATATGAAGAGAGAAATTTGTTAAAATTCCTAAGGGTAATTTAATGTTGAAAAAAAAAACATGACAAACCAGAAAGAACTATGTATAGTTAAATTACAAGAAAAGTTTTTTAAGAAGACAATATAACGACAAAGTAAATTCTAAAGTGGCTAGTATTTCTTACCACAGTTGCTAAATTTTTTATTAATGGTTGACTAAATCTATTGGTTATTTAAATTATTCATATTACAAATGTTTGAAGATATTTCAAATACCTATGCTAATAACGGATTATGTTATGACATTAATGAGCTTGATATCTTAAAAATAGAAAGGCTTATAACATTTATTGAGTTCAAAGAAAAACACACAATCCCTTAAGTAAAAATATAAGAATAACGGCATTCAATCGAAAAGAAGTTAAATAGTGCTATTTTTTCTATTTTAATCTCATATCCACAGAAGCCTTTAAGACTACCCCATCCTGATATTGGCAATCATGGGTGCGTCAGTTATGGCTAGGCCTTTTTGGAGATTACTCGAGAGCCGAGTCGATTTTTTCTAGTATTTTTCTATTAACCCTTAATTCGACGTCGTGCAGCATACTTCCCGTTGAATGAATAAAAATCTCCGTCGAAAACTAGTGCATATATCTAGAGTTCTGGGTGCTGTAATTAAATAAATAAATATTTCTTACATTCACACCAATTAGCCTAGCCCAAAGTAAGCACTGTAAGGCTTGTGTTATGAATACTAGGGTAACGGATAGACATACATATATATGTAATATTCATAGAAATATATAAAAACACCCATGACTCAGGTACAAATGTTCGTATTCATCATACAAACATCTGCCCGTTCCGGGATTTGAACCCAGGACCGTTGGTGCGGAAGGCAGGATCTCTTCCGTTGTACCAAACGGTCGTCATTTGTCAATTGTAACAGGAAACTGAAATAGGTAGATTTTTTAATAAATTTTTTCTAGGGTCCCCTACAAGCAAAGAATCAAAATTAGTAACAATTTTACAAATTAAAACAAATAATCCGTCGAATTAAGGGTTAAACTAATTTATCTTTGGAGATGTTTAACAGGCTTGATATCAAGAACTATGTCTTTTATAGTAAGATACCATCCCCATATAGGAATATAGTATATTTATTTATTTATATAAGTACAGGCTTCATGATACATATTAAAACAATGTTATAATATTTAATTTAGTAATAAACGTTTCTGATATGCACCAAAATAACGGCGTGCATAACACTTACGTTACGAATTTAAACCTTAGTCCAAATAAAAATAGAGTGACTATACTTTGTCCAATGTAGGATGACACTTTTGACAGGTGTCACTTCCTTATTGCTACGTACTAAGATTGCGTTTGTTTCCTTCTGTTTGGCTGGACATTGCAATAGCAACTTTATACCCTCTATATAGGTGTCAACAAAAGTATCATCCTACATTGGACAAAGTATAATATCAGAGTACTCATCAGCCCAAAGTTTGACCTGACCTCTCTTAGCGTGATACAAGTTCGATTGTCAAAGTGAGATACCGCTATACGTGATCTATAGTGGCGTCCTACTTGAAAACAGTGGATCTTGAACCGTATTAAGAGGTGATGGTGGGGCCTCAGAAACTAGACTTAAAATTTTGAAAATTGTTGCAAAATATCCTAATCAGGCGTAAAGCACTGCTGTCCGTTACGAAAACGTCGCTTAGTTTTATGGCACAAAATCTTTCTATGAGATACGAGCGAAAAACGCAAAAAATATTTAAAATTGATGTTTTAGTCGGACTATTTCAAATAAATTTTTAGTTTCTACATTTTTGCTCACATAACACGTTTGAATAAAACCATCTCATTTAGGGCTTTTGCGCAATATTTGTTTTATCAGTGATACTGTGATTACGGCTCTGGTAAAAGAGTCGATACGTCAGGATTAAAAATAAATTATACGCAAATGACTCTAATCCAGTTGTTTTATTTATTTCAAATACTACAAGTTATGATTCCTAGACATATCGCGAGATATTTTTTGAAGTGAAAACTTCTTTAGCATCTTTGTTATTTCAAAGTCGATGAAACGAAAAAGCGACAGTAAAAAGAGACATACATAAATTTATAAGATTTAACGTAGGAGAAAATGAGATAGGAAGCATTATGTACGTGTATTAATACGTGTTTATGTGCGCATGCATAGTACAAAGCTTCAGAGAAGGCATCACAATAACAACCGTGTGGTATTTTGTATACGCGTACGTATTATTTTTGAAGGTTTCACTTCTACCACGTGTGAATTGAACACATGCTTTTTTTTACTTTTGCAGGCAATTAAAATATGAGTCTTAGCTTATTCGTCTGTGGCTCAGTTATTAAAATTTGCAATTTTTTTATTATAAATTAAACTGAAACCTATCCTATGTCCTAAGTTGGAAAAAATCCAGCGAAATGAAAAAAAAACCCCTCAAAATAGGTTGAGTAGTTTAGTTATAAAAATGTATAGTGTAGATTATACATTTACCTTTAGAAACAGGTAAACCGAAACTTTTCACAACAACAAACTTCATATAATGAATGACCAACCGCTAAAGAATGCTTAGAGAAATCTGCGTTATGGCTATTAGCACATAAAAAAGATTCAGATATTGGTTAAACTCCAAGGCATAGACACGGAGATCATAGTAAACACGTTTCGTACAACAAAAAATGTCATTTTTAACACATGAATAAGCAAATTTGAAACGTGATATCTTTCACGAAAGGTTCATCTGATCCGGCTCGAAGGATAAAAAACATGGCGGCGACCTAAAATTTGTCTCAGAGTCTAATAATAAACGTTTTTTATCGTGAAACTCAAGACGCCTATCCACAGCTGTGCTGCGGTCAACCTCGGTTGTACTTGTATGAAATAGATATGTAAGCTTCATTATAAATTAAATACAAAAAATATATAAATCAACTAAAAAGCAATTCAAATTAACAGACAAAAGTTTTTTGCGAGCGTAAATCTTAAGACGATATTAATGGTAATCAGATTTAGTTACAGACAACCTCCGCTGTCGAGTGGTTCGCATAACAGTTTTCATGGCTATTCCACTCCGAGATCGTGGGTTCGATCCCCGGTCGAGTCAATGTAGAACACTAGGTTTTTTATAATGGCTGAATTCCATTTCACAAGTGCTTTAACAACATAACCTGGGTTCAAGACAATGAACCTGGGTCGTTCTACTTTTCTACCGACAATAGTCTGTCCTTCGTCTTATTATGGCATCTCGTTGGAGTATTGATATTTACGGTTTTTTAATTCGGTTCGAATAAACGTCCATATTTTTCTTGTCTATTAATATTATGTAACAAAACATAAAATTTTAAATTAAACAGAATTAATATTTGACGCAAAGGAAACTTTAATTAGTTCTAATGACAACACAGATGCAATTTCTTTTAAATTCCACATAGAAATCACAATTATTAATAGTTCAAAAACCAAAAAAAAAAAACAGAAAAACGTCGTTTCACTGTCGGTAGAAAAGAAGAATGACCCACCTACGTAATGTCGTTCAATATTTATTTACACACAGAATATAAACCTCAATGAAATAATGAACAAAACGATGTGCTACAATAGCCGCTTAGAGCGATCTTTACCAGACAACCTTTGGATAGAGAGAAAGTAGTTCTTAAGCTACTTGAGTTCAGGACAATGTGTGTGATGTCTTATATTTATTATTAAAACTTATTACAGTTACAATGAGGAAATCTCTTTTAAACCCACACATTTCACGTCCAAGAGGCCATCGAGATGAGTCTGGCGTAGGCACAGTTCGGCAGATCACCAGATTACAGTAGAAAGCCAATACCCACGCGTGGCGAGAGGTCACAACCGCCCACGCACCCCCTACCATTAGAATTTTAGACTATTGAGAAATACGAGAGTCTGAGGTGCTCTACGGGCAATTACCAGCATAATTGATGATTATTGCGAAATGACGCGGAGGAGGTTATAACATGTTCAGAGTCCATTAACGATGCAACTGGAGGGCGGGCAGATATATATGACAGGTCAAAAGTCTTTAAAAAATGCTTTAAAAACAACGATCAATCAAAATATTATATTCGATTTCTTTTCTCAGTTTTATTTTGTTAAATTCTTTTCAACGATATTATAAAAAAATGGACCAAAAATAATGCTTTGAGAGGGTACTCAAAAACAATCGTCCTTTTTTATCTGACAAAATAGTAAAAATTAATGGAATAGGTTGGGGATGGATCTGCATGGCGCAATGGTTAGTACGTCTTATGATTGCAGCAAGCAACTTTTACTCTTAGGAAAGTTTATGCAATCATAAATACCCACCAATCCGCATTGGGCCCACATGGTGCTTTATGACCCATTCTCCTGTGTCACACTAGTGGGTACATAATGTATACTACAATATAAATCTGTAGGTTCTGTCTGTACATTTTTTTTGATAAAATTTATGATAAATATTCTTTTCATGGACATGGAGTCAACTATTTTTAAGTTTTTTTCTGTCTATCTATCTGTATGTCCTTCTCTAAGTCAAGAAAGGGTTGACCAATGGCGACGAAATTTGATATATGGTAAGAACAGGTGCTTGCGCAAATTATAGGCGCTTATTTGATATCATATCGCTAAAATCCTTATAGTCCTAACTAATAATATAAATACGAAAGTGAGTTTGTTTGTCACACTTTCACGCATTTCACGCATGAAGTTTTGCAAACACTTTTCCAGTGGTACAGACAGAGTACCTTTTACCTAGAAAAAAGTAATGTCCCAGAGAGATAAAAATATAATTTTTAATGGGAAGTCTACATTAAAAGCGAGTGAAGCCGCGGGTAAAAGCTAGTTATTTATAAGAAAAACAGATCTGTATAAATAGCAACTCATGTAATAAAGGCTATAATGTATTAAGGAGGTCAGAAAGCGACTTTCCACGTGTAAACGCCATGATAAGTCGCGGGTTAAAAACGTTATTGACCCGGCAAAGGGGTAACCAGCTTCACAATTAGATCGTTGTATAAATAATATATTTCTGTTGTCGAACAGAAAAAGTATTTGTGTCGTAATCTCAATTAGGAAATATATTAAAAATAACGGCACAATATTTCATTAGCGGGTACAATCATTTACTTTGTGCTAATGATAACATTTTAGAAACTGGTACGCGGAATTATCAATGCCGCTGTGGTACCGTTGTTTCACATTTAGTTCTGCTAATTACTAAAAGGCACGTGTAAGAGTATACGACGCGATAATTTCGTATTTTAGTACAAGAATAGAGCGACAACCGTAAAGGTTCAACATCATATGATCAATGCCGGATTTATCTCAGACCCTCGTTTTAATATAACCCCCCCCCCCTCATCTTTTTAATTAACAAAAAACATCAATTTTGCAAAATCAATATATTATTTGAACCATCTCCATTACAACTTCTTTCTACTTTTTTCAGTCGCAAATTGATTAATAATATCACCAAAGTCAAGTTCCCGAAGCTTGTCTTTTTCGATAAACAGTAGGCTTTAAATCCACTGACTTTTTCTTGGCCCATCGAAGAAATGAAAATGTCAATGTCATTTTTATTTTTTTTCAAAAAAATTTAATATTTTTAATTATTTTTACATTTTCAAATAAGTTTTAAAATTTTTTCAAATTTCGGAGCCCCTCTCCAAGCGGGGCCCCAAGCAATTGCTTCCTTTGCTTCCTGGTAAATCCGCCACTGCATATGATCAAAGACATCAGTTAGATGCTATATGATTTGAAAAATGAATATAATATTTTTAGCTCTTGCACCTAAATTTTTTACCAGATTGGTTACGCATTTCATTTTTTTTTATATTTAATCCTGCATTTTGACTATTTTACCGAAACCTTGATCACAGGATCGAACCTTCGATCACCCACTGGGCTTCGTCGTTGTCAGGTGGGTGACCGAAGGAAAGCCCCACATAACTCCGCTGTCTACCCAAGCAGCGGAGTATGCATAAGGCGTATTTCTCGTCGAAAAAAAAAAAGTATTATTATTATAACGGTTGTCATACATGTCCTACCTACCTGTAAAGGAGTCGAAACGTCAGGATTAAATATAAAAAACATAATTATATGCCCAACTGGTTTTATTAAAAAAAAAAAAAGGAATTTGTGGAAATCGCATAGCGATATTAAAACATCCGTCATAATATCATACTTGTTATTACATTATCATAATGGTCAGTTAATTATAATGATCGAACACCTGCTCAAACTGGTAATGTTACGGACGTTTAGAAATGTCCTCAAACCAGTCTGCAAATTGGACACCAAGAGCGTGCAGCACACAATTTTCCTGGAGAAAAAGCGTAAGAAACGTTGTTAGTCGATGAAAGTTAAGTGTTAAATGAATGAAGCGAAACTTAAATAATTGTGTTACGTTACGTTTATGCAAATATAGCAGACCATTGAGAGGCACCATTGATAGTGTCCGGTAACGGGCTGCCGCAGACAGGTCTTACACACATCGTCTGCGGCCAACGAAGCCGGGTTTTTAATCAACTTTTGAGTGGCTTCATAAAACTTAATTCCGATTGGAACATGTTTAGCCATAATCATTTCTAATTTTAAATCATAGTTTGACACTTTTATTTGTCGGTCGAACAGGTGTTCGTTTCTATGATAATCATCTGTTCCAGTTTTGCATTAAAATACATTTGAATTCGCTGCAAATTGCCATTCATATATCACGTTCACGTCAAGATCGTGTACAATTATCTGATTGCAATATTACTATTTACAGCCACAGATATTATAATTGTTAATAAGATGAACAATAAAAGTATAATTCAAAATTCGTAAACAAATTATTAAAACGTAGTATCATACGTTATTCATGTAGATACAACAAGACCATGAGACGTGTTTATATTTGGCCACAGAAAACTTGTTTTGGGTCGGCAGTCGTGACCTCTTACTTTATCGAGCAACAGGGATTACGAAACTTTCTTTTTTTTTTTATTTTACTTTCAAGCAATATAAGAACATATGACTTCACAATGCTCCTCGTTGCGTAAGAGTCATCATAATAGACAAAACACTGGCTAGGTGCGCGTCAAAACATGGGAGCCATCTCAACACATTATTAGAAGCGAGTCTACTTCATAGTATATAAACGAGTTCATAATTTTCGTCGATGTGTGCCACTCGTGCACGCACACACTCTCGACTTCCGGATCTATCTGTGAATGACGTACACGCATGTTTACTATCACCGCTGAATTGGCGATCATTTCGGAGTCTAACTACGTCACCCATTAAGCTTCCATTTTCGCGTCTAAAACGGTAACAAAAAAAAATCACGTTACATTTTGTTACATAATTATATTTATTTATTATTTTATTTAATTAATTATCATTTGCCTAAATTAAAAAGAGACATAAAACTCTTAAGATTATTGTGCGCATCCTGATTAAATAATTTAAATTAAGTTAAAAGTATGTTTCTATATTATAAGAGTCATAATGTAACAACTGTTGGTGATCTAAAAACTAATAAAAACAGTGGTAACACACTCCGGGTGTGCCGAGAGAAGTGAAAATTAAACCAATTTTATGCAGATTTCTTTATAAACGACTAGGGGCCCGTCCCGGCTTCGCACGGGTGGACAAAATTTTTAAAAATTTTTCTAGCATCAAATATAGCCTATGTTACTCAGAGTGAATGTAGATTTCCAATGGTGAAAGAATTTTTTAAATCGGCTTAGTAGTTTTTTAGTTTATTCATTGCAAACATACGAACATACAAATCTTTCCTCTTTATAATATTAGTGTAGATGTAAACAAAATTGCTCCCTTTGAACATATTTATTTAATCATATCTTATCTTTGTTTCTTTATTACAGTTACAGAAGATGTTAAATTAGTCACCCAAAACAATTAGCGCAACTTTACTTTTTAAATGTAGAATAGGTTAATAATCGACGCAGAAAAAATAATTGGCCAATATCTTTGAATTTGAAAATAAAAACTTTTTGGATTATAGTATTTATTTTTTCTTTTTATACTATCAAAAGCGGTGTCGGTAACGGTGTCGCCAGTTTACTATTTTTTCCATCTCAAAAAAAGCCCAACGCGCCTAAAGAAGCATTTAATTCTCAAAATCAATAAAATAACAGTTTTTCTACAATGCAATTTTTCCAAATCATTTTCTGTTATTTTATGAACTTAATCCGAATCGCCGGTTAAACTGCATTACTATACCGTAAAATGGTTCCTACGATACAGACCTCAAGTCCAGAACAGACCGCTGCGTAACTGAATTAAGTTTCTAAGTGTTTTCGTTGCGTGTCAGGCAGATAATATCTATGTTAATAATATACGATAATATAATTCAGAATGTTTCATTTCTAATTTATTTTTGCAAAAGTAAACAAAACACTAATAATTGAAACACGTCAATAACACTGATGTTTGCTAATACTGTTAAAGGAAGAAACACCGTAGCGTGACATCGTAGCGATCGCACCTTCTGCTCCAAAGGCCCCGGGTTCCAATCCCGGTAAAGGCATATGTTATATGTTTCCGTGTCATTGTCGTTTATATATTATCTATGTATTCTGCACATTATTTAGTACCCATGGCTCAGCTTAGTTTAGGACTAAATAATTTTCGACTAACGGCGCAGAAGAACTAAGATCTCTAAAAGCATAGAAAATTCTAAATTTCCTAGAAGCTTCCAATAAGAGTTAATATAACTTGGCGGCGAATCACAATAGATCTACCATGTCTCAGTGGAGTTCCATTTGAGATGTATTACTCTAAAATTCGCATACAATAATACATTAAATAATTAAGTGAATACAGCCACAAAACCAGAATCATCATATCAGCCGTACCACGCCCACTGCTGGACATAGGCCTCCCCCAAGGACCTCCACAACGATCGGTCCAGAATAATATTCCACAACCATTACAATTTTGAATCATTATGTAAACAACATAGAGCTCATTTGGGTTTAGCTAGCTAACAAGGTTACAATAAATTCATTTTTTAATTACATTTCACGACGCAAATCCCAATTTGCCACCGAATGGGTTTCTTGCGACAAACAGTTATGTATATACAATCAGTTGTTGTAACAATGTCAAAGTTATTATATATCTACCGCAAAGTATATGGATTTATGTAAACATTTAATAGTCCATTGAAAGTTTATCATTGAATATGATCATGAACTTGTATGAAACGTTCGAAAAAACTAAAAAAACATGTAAAAAAATGTCTTCTATGTTTCCGGAGTACATCTGTACCTGTTACCGGCAGCCTCAAGTTTCTTGGCATGGAATTGTCTTGGGATAATTTTTTCTCTTGTATTAATTTCTTTATAAGATAAATTACTTTAATAGAGAAATACTAGAGAACATCGTCTCACCTCACAAGTGAAATTTCAGGCGGGATACGAACCCGCAACCTTTGAAAGTCCGGTCCCTTGCTCTCCCAATTGAGCTACCGAGCCTTGTGAACACCCGTCGAAATTTTTAAGTACCTTTCTTATTTTACGCTGTAGGCCAATGTTGTCTCATCAATAAGAGGATCATCCTCTCGTATTCGAAAGAAACATTTTAACAAATGTTTGAACTATCGATTAAGATGAAACAGCCATTTAGTTTTATAATTTTTATTTTTTTTTTTACATCTTTTAATGCTATCTTTTAAGATAAATTATTTTAATAGAAAAATACTAGAAAAAGTCGAATCAGCTCACAAGTGAACTCTCAGGCGGTAAGAAAATATTTCCATAGTTATAAAAAATATGCAGTTAAATGCTTATATATTTACGTCTGCAAAATAACGAGTCTCAATGGTTGGCAACATCGATGAGTTATCATCTTGAACTAGATGCCACAAATAGTCCAAAGTCCTAGATCGGGCACCATCAATTTATCTCCGGCGGATCCGCCGATATCCGATGAGTTCGTGATGTCATTGCCGCAGCGAAGTAATAAACATAGTTTCCGACAGATTGTGTCTGATGCTATCTCTCCTTCCTGCCAAACGAATTGAGAGCGTTCCAGTTTCAATATTCCCATGACTTTTAAGACCTCTCTGAGTGATATCTAATAGCTAAGACGTTTACAATGTAATCTGATCTCACATGTGCCAAGCTAATTAGTTTCTAGTATTCCAACACTGTCATTATCTATACTCCTTTATAAATCTTTATGTTCTGTCTGTACATTTATTTTTTGAACAGATCTTATGATTAATATTCGTTTTATGCTCACTGATACAAATTCTACTATTTTTTAATGTTTGAATCCGTATAGAAATACGGATGTTCGAGCCGCTCGCATATAGGCGCTCGCCGTGGGGCCACTATCCGTTCTAAGCGTCAGATTTGAACGTTACACGAGAGTGTCAGATTTATTACCGTTACACGATATAAGGAGCCAGCTAACTCCCCACTACACTGTGCGTTGCTTTCTGTCTCGCTTTCACATATGTCAGTGTGCGTGGCTGGCGTGGCATCATGTATCTTTTTCTACCCTATGCTATTGCCCTACACCTACACGGTGCTGTTATTTTTTGTCTATCTATCCGTATGTCAAAAAAGGGTTGACCGATTTCAATGAAATTCGGTAAATGGTAAAAACATGTGATTGCGCAAATGATAGTCTATATATCATATCGGTAAAAACTTTGTATTAGTATTTATGTTACACTTTCACCCTTAAACTAATTAATCGATTATCATGAAATTTTGCACACACTTTGCCAGGGGTACAGAAAAGTACATAGGGTTCCTTCCAGTAAAAAGGGTCCGTTCCCGAGGGATAGAAATATAACTTTTAATCGGTAACATTAACGCGAGCGAAGTCACAGATAAAAAGTAGTTATACATATAATTTAAGAGGTAAGTAAGGATGTGATTGCGCGGCTCACGCAAAAAGTGTAGAACACTTAAATGAGGGATAAATGCAAGTTTCCGCATATGTAAACGGCAGTATTGCTTTGAGTTAAGTTTTGAATTCATAACTTATTTAAGTAGTAATAAGGTTTATTATACAATATTAACCTAAGAATGAGATAGTAATTTTTGCACATTTTTAAACTTCACTCGGACCTCAACACTTATATTAATTACAAAACAGGTTCTTGCGACTCTTACACCGATTCCTTTAGCAGGTCTTTGTCTATGGCCTAAAATAACGGTTTTTTTACACGTATACAAAAACGTTTGGTTTTTTTTATGTGAACAAAACAACTGATCATTGATTATTTGTAGACGACCTTTTTGGCGGTCTAGAGTCCTGGAAGGGGCAAATGTTTATATAAATATTACATATTTATATATTATATATCCGTGTTATTCATATATACGACGAACGCCTCTTAAACATATTTAATGAATTGTTGTTGTCCCTTTTCGTCAAGTTGAAATTCAGCTTTGTAGAAAAGGGCAAAACATATCAATATCTAAAACAAGTTTATCAAGCAGTTGACTTCTTCATAATTAACACCTTACAGTACAAACCTTACAGTATTTTTTGCCTTACAGTCTTTTCTTTTTACTTAATACACATCTTTATGTTGCTTTCTTTTTGTCGTTTATACTCTGTATATCATTGCAATGCATACTTATTTAAAACAGATACTTGTTGACTTTGTTGTAATGACCGATGTAATGAAACCATGACACTACTATTATTGTGATTATAAAATAATATTGTTTTTTGTGGAAAATACACGGTGACGACATATGTATAATATTGTAAATGTCTTTGCTTCTGTTGATGACGATTTTCTTGCGCCCGTTCTTCTTGTCATTTGAAAGACGTCTTGAATGGGAGGTAGGTAAAAATGTTGGACGATTCAAAACAACATCATTTGTGCTAGGCTATTTGATATGAATGTTAGAAACTTTATTTCTTGGTTGCTTTTCCTAACTGTCGCACAAAGCGCCTCTTTTATAATGCGTACAGCAAAGGAGCGGAACTCCGTCCCTTCGTCTGTATTTCCGAGTACTTATAACCCGTCCGTTTTTAAAGTCAGGGTGAATAGGCACCTTCTGTGATAGCTCGTTCCATCGTGGATCCTATCTTAGCCCCAAGGCTTGATTGGGATCAAGAGCAAACCCTTTAAAAAATAAATTATTATTATTAATAGTTGATATTTTTACAGACAGACATGTGTAAAGGAATTAATAGAAGTATATGGCAAACGTATACGAAACTAAAGGCAGGTGCGATGACGGTGCCAAGAGTCAAAACTGTCATACGGAACGCGGTATACAGCGCCGAGCGGTCTAGACCAAACGGACAGTCATATGCGCGAAATGTGATCCGTGTGACTAATTCATGCAGTGCACACGCGAATCAGTGATGCATTTCGTGGTACTCTAAGGCGACGACATATATGAAGGGAATCGTGTTTACAACATCTCCATTCAATGTTGCTTATCATTGTACACGAGACTGTAATCCTACTACTATTATAAAGGCGAAAGTTTGTAAGTATGGATGTATGGATGTTTGTTACTCTTTCACGTAAAAACTACTGAATGGATTTGAATGAAACTTTACCACAATATAGCTTATACATCAGAATAACACATAGGCTACAATTTATAAACATATTGTTCGAAATACTAATCCTGCGCAGACGAAGTCGCGGGCACCAGCTAGTTATTTATATTTCAGTTTCATAATTGAGTTCTGACCTTTTGTTTACGCTTTGTTAACTTTTAATTGGATATTAATTAGGTTTCTCTGGTTATGTATATATAATATCTTTAACCACCTTTGAATATTTGATACACATACGCATTTTTATTACAATAAAACGTCGATTACGAAACGTCGTTAATAATTTAATGCGTTAGGTATAGCTATTATCTAAAAAAAAAATATTGTTCTTTTTCAATACTTAAATGCAGAAAAAATGTATGATAAAATTATACAGACTTACGCCAATTCTAATCACTTCTCTTTCGGTGCTAAATAAAGAGTAGTTTCGGGGTGTTTAGCTGCTATTTTAAACTTTGCCTTAAACTATCTCAATACAATTTATGCAATTCTTCCTAATGGAACCAGACATTTCACAACAGTGAATAGAATATAAATTACTTTGGCCAACGTTCAAATGATCACGAGTAGCAACTGTAATGCTTCCGCTGCAAATAATACGCCAAAAGAATCGGAAATATTATTCAGACAAAACAATCTAACCGTAACACGATTTAGTACGTTTTCGACGCAACGTTTTCAAAAGAAACAAATTCGAAGCACAAGAATATTTCATTCGACGGTCCTAAGAGCAACAATAGGTTTAAGTATCCTACAGGTACAAAAATCTGGTCGAATGCACATGTGCGTCGAATCGTAGTTTCTCGGAAAATTCTCACCGAAACCCAAAAACACAAAGGTCTCGTAGCATATGGCAGACACAGTGTCGTCTCGTTGGGGAACGAACAATAGCCACCAGTCGAGGTAAGCTTCCATCACAAAGAACCTACCTGCATCGGATTTTGGTAACGAAGACCATTTGTGTCAGGTGAAAGGATACCACCGATCTTAAATTTTATATATGCACTGTAATCAAAAAAGTGGCAGTATATCTTATTGTTAAAAAATGTGGCTTTGTGTCGCTCGGTTGGCTATAAAGACCGTTTTACGATGATAGCAAAGGCATCAATATTATTTTATTGGGTATGGATTCTATTATTTGTTAAAAATTGTTTTATGATTCAGAAATATATAAATTAAATAAGACGGGTAAAGGAATATCTGGTTGACTATAATCTATCATAAATCTTTATAGAGGTGTAGGTTTCGCCAGTGCTATCAGAGCAGTCCTTAATGCAGACAATGACCCATCTAGGGTCATCCGAGACCTGGTAAACAGCACGTAGGTACAAACCCGAGAACTAATGATTAGAGTGGACTCTGTTCGTGGAAGCCCTTAGTAAACAGCGAGTAAACTTAAACAGACTGCATTAAAGGTCATATTTTAAAGTTTATCTTAATGTAACCCTGTATGCAATGGCATTAAATTTTTCAACTTAGGAACATAACGGTTAAATATCTATATACATCTGCCGCACGAATTAAAATAATAATATTTCTATCAATTAGCCTAGTCCAAAGTAATACTATAAGGCTTGTGTTATGAATACTAATGTAATGATAGACATACATATATGATACATAGATATGTATTATAATAGAAATATATATATAAATACCCATGACTCAGGTACCAATTCCGGTATTCATCACACAAACATCTGCCCTTTCTGGGATTCGAACCCAGGACCAGGTCGTCGTTGTTTTGAGAATTAAGAAAATAAAAACATTTTATGTACAGTCAACCAATTTGACCGCTAGGACACTAGAACTTGTTAGCTAAAGCGATATGGTACTATGGTAGCCAAGGAACCAAATTAGTCGACTATACGTTGACCTATTGTAAAAGCGGGATTTTCGGTTTAAGTGCTTATACGCATAATATAAACAATTACAAAATATATTGAAAAGTTTCTTAAGACGAAATTACAACCCGGTTACAATATCTGTGGACCTGATGACGTCACGTCAGCGCTTAGGTACGGTGCACAAAACAAGCATCATGGGGATAGTATTATAAACAATAATAATTATGAACTATAAATAAAATATATTATACTTTTATTCTTTTATTATTTTATTTTTTTATTCTTTTTCAAGAGAACGGGGAGGGAGCTTGACATTCCAGCGAGGTCCACAGATATTGTAACCGAGTTGTATGTACACATATTTATAATTTAATTTCAGACGTAGCTTTAAAATTTTTTCCGTATCCATTCGTGGGATCCTTTTGCCAAGAAACAATTACTCAGCTATTAAATATATGTATGTATATTTGTCACAGACTAAAATTAATTGGAAAAATATACGGGTGAATATACAGATGGTTTGCAGATAGGAAAAAAAACTTAAAAACCTAATAATATATAATGGACAGATCGTATACAAGATTCAATGCTTAACCAGGTTTTTAGTAATGTTTTTGAAGCGTGCTCCATTATTTATGTGTAGAGATAAAGCTAAGTGTTGTAACAGCTAACGAGAATCAAGATTATGATACTCGCAGCTAGAATCCAACAGTACCAACTCTAGAAATATGATAAGTGCGATAAATGCGACACCGGTGAGCTATGCAGCCGAGGTGTCGACTAATAACGACTGAAACTGAGCCACGATAGAATTAGAATTGGTTTGCCTAGCAGAGATTTTTAACACGACTAATTAAAATCAGCAAGATACGGAATCTTGACTGATGTTCGTTCAAAAATAACATTAGTGTAACATCAACTGTATTAAATTATGAGCTAGGCAAAGTGGTAGTAAAAAGTGCAGTCTTTAAAGTATAGGTAATTGTGGTTTGAGCGACTGAGGTAGATATAAACGCAGTACGGTAGGCGGGTCCTTTGATAAGCCATTAATTATATTCACACCTTTGTCGACCGCAACTGAGCAACGGACGGTTTCTTTTTTTCCAAAGCGACAGTTCTCAGAACGTCGGCGACGAGATCCAACAAAAAGTAGAAGCGAGCACGAGCGATTCAGATAGCCCAAATGTTTGAAAGGACGCGAAACGATGCGACCAACGGTAATTAAAATGAACCATATTTGAAAATTTTATTAATTTTTTTAATCTGATATTCGAAGTAAGGATATTGGGAAGCCATTTTGTGTAATCTAAAGAAACAAAAGATTGTGACACTTTATTTATAAAACATACAGATATAATTTTACTGTTGTTTGTTTCTACGTCCCAAGATTCCAGCACATGTTAAGCTGATACCATCGCGTAACCTCGTCGGGGAATTCTGAGGTATTCCAAGATTCCCTTTGTGGTGGCATTACAAAGATTCAGTTCCTTGAACACGAGTCGACGCTGTAAATCGACGTGCCAACTCGTTTGTTTTTGAAACGCCTTCACACCAGCCAGGCTTTCGAGAATTAACTTTTGTTTGTATACAAAATAAAAAGAGGGACGATTGTTCACTAGGCAAATTATGTCGTGTGTATTTTGAAAGGCTATTAGGAGATACATGTTACGTTGTGATAAGAAACTATAAGCTTTCTCGATGAATAAAACAAGAATGCAACACTTTTGGTTATGAGATTACAATAACTTTGTTAATGGTATGATCTTGATACGGCTATGGGCTGCGGTCAGACCCGTCTGCGGTCTAGAACAGCCAGGGTTTCGTGACGCGCTCCGTCGCCTCGCCCGAGCTTGCACCTAGAGTGGCACACACTGATAGAAAACAGCGGTTACTGATCTAATGACAATAGCCAATCTAATATACTGTATTGGACTAACTCTTTTTTTTTAAACTTCTATTTAGTGTTTTATTAGGACAGTTAAGAATCGTCTATTAAAATTTCAACTTTGAAGTCGGTAAAAATATCTTTTCTGTATCTTTTAGTTTCGAAGAGCTGTATCGGTATCAAACTTATTACAATGAAAGATATGGGGTATGTTATCCTCTACATCCTATTAGTGTGTAGTGTTGTAGTCTAAATATATTTCTTATCTTCTATGAGAAAGCTTTACAAAACTTAAATAATTATCTGGCTAGATTCATTTTATGGTTGATGTTGAAGATAACTGTCATTTAATATTTTTTATTCGCTTTCCGCTTTTCTTGGTCAGTAAATCAACATCAGCTTCGAGCACCGACGCAGCGTTGCGTTGAGACTATTAAATCTTTAACAGTTCAATGATTAGAGGTTGGCTATTGATTTCAATTAAGTTTACGCTTCAATAATTCCGTTTCCATAGTGTTTTTATTTACAAACTCATCATACTTTTAGTTTATACTCACTTAATAACAGTCGCGTTTTTATACTATTTTTTTATTCTTTTGCCCCTTTTTATATGATGTTAATATAAAACACAGTGCCTGTGAAAAACTTATTTAATTCTTCCACTTCCGCGCATATTAAAGAATGAAAAGAAACCACCGTTGCCGGATTAGCGACGCATTTAAATTTTTAAATTAAATTCTGACGTTTTGACTCTTTTACCTTTAAAGGAGGCGCCGTTAATTAATTAATCTTGAGATCGTTGTTAAAATAAAATATATTAAAAAGTCAGTGATTTTATTTAAAGGAACGTGCCCATTCAGGGCGGTCTCCAAAATAACACCCAAATTTAAAATGTCACAGGGGCAGGGGGGTTTGGTTCGTCACGTAGTCAATTATCCTCTAGTTTTAACTTTTTACTACGTCAAAACTAGAAGAAGAGGGAGGGGTCTTGGCATATACTACGGGTGGTCACCGAGAAGGGGGAGGGTTGTAAAATAATATAAAACATGGGTAACGTAGTATAAATACTTATGTGGTTTATAACCTTAGGTTAGGCATAATTAAAAACAAAACTCAGTTGCGACCACAAGTAAGAATGACTTCATGACAAACTTGATTAATCTCTCCGAATAATGCAACAACTTTCTTTTAAAAGGATTAAACATTTGCAATGAATAAGTGATGACCAAATTAAAAAGTTAGATTATATCTATGGTAATTGAACTGATATAGTGAATTTTAATTAGAGATTTTATCCGTTCTAGAATTGTTGTTGTTAAATCAAGATTATCACAGAGGTTATTTGGTCGGTAGATTAATCGATTTATTGGACTGATAGTCGAACTGACAACTCCTGGACCTTCACTGGTGGTAGCTTGTGGTATAACCATAAGTTGTATTGTTGATTTTATCAACATGTCTAGGTAATAACTAGCCAAGTCGGAATCGAACAGTGAAAGCATATCGGAAATTGTTTTTTTATTCACTCAGCAATCCCAAATAGTAGGCAATAAAATAATACGATGTAAAGTCTGTTCATTCTAACTTGTCCTATTTTGTAAACAATCTTGACACAACTTTTTAACAAAATCACCCTTATAAAAATAAAATAATAACAAAGTCAATAATCTATTACAATAAATCGTTATTATAGACTGAAACCTATTGAATCTAGTTATTAGTTGACTTTTAATGCCGCATTTTCAATAAAAAGAGGTGCCAAGATTGTTTACCAAATAGGACAAGTTAGTATGAATAGACTGTAATCGAACTACATTTGATTGCATTTACATTTTTGAAGAATTGATTTCCATATAAGACGCTCGGTATGAACAAAAATATGATGAATAAAATTTAATGACCGAATGACAGCGTTACGCTTTTTGTGCGCAACCTATTGTGTGCACCTTTCATTTTAATTTTGAAGTTTTGTTTTATTATTGTCTGTGCCTGTTCAAAGACAATCGTTCTAAAGGAGTAAACTCCAGTCGTGAATACACACTTTTTCTATCAATTCTGAAAATAATTTTTTTTCAAAGTCAAAATAAGAGCTCATAGATTGAGAAATGTGAAAACTCACTAACATCTTAAATGTACGAGTTAGTTTTATCAAGAGAATTAATGATAGCGTAATAAAACAATTGTATACAAACAATTACTCTAAATAAACTGAGGCTATTTTTTTTTGTTATCCGTACAGACACCGACAATACAATTCAAGTCTAGTGCTGCCAATATAATAATACTGACAATATTTCTTACATTCACACCAATTGGTCTAGCATAAAATAAGCTCTGTAAAGCTTGTGTTATAGATACTAGGGCAGGGATGGCGAACCAATGACACGCGACACAATATTTTGGGCACGTCATTGATAACAAAATTCATTAGGCACTTTGAAAAAAAAGTGTGAAGTAAGTTTTATATAACGAGCGACCGCGAGTGATACCTACGCTTTTAACAATATTTTCATCTACCTTTGCCAGCGAGTCATTATTTTCAGAGATGAATAACATTATTGACTCAGTAAGAAACCGTTTGACAGATGCTTCTAGTTCAGCATGCATTCTGCTAAAAGTAACATCTTACAACCCTAACTTATGTTATTTATAATCTAATCTGCAACAACACTTATTTTATTAAACTTACGAGTACTATGTAATAACATTGCAAAATGTACCTATTTATTATAGTAAATAAAGAGTTTTGAGTTGATTTTATTCATTATTATTATTATTGTCCCAATAATCACAAAATCAAAATTATTTTATGGCACGTCTATAAGTAAGTGTTGGCCATTCTGTACTAGGGTAACGGATAGACATACATATATGATACATAAATAAGTAATATCAATAGAAATATATATAAATACCCATGACTCAGGTACGAATACTCATCACTCAAACATCTGCCTATAATTAGTAATAATTAAATTATTTTAATATCATCATAAGGTTAATTAAGTACTTTGCGTAATTATGTGGAAATTTTCTATAGTAATGTGTCGCTTATATTTTTTAAAACTGTAAATTATAACTGTTATGGTGTACACATTGTTGAAGAAGCAAATGATATAAATAAACATTCCCATATTAAGAACTTTTTGTCCCCAGAGACAAAGGTGGCAAAGGTTGTCGAGACCGTTGGGTATATCGCAAATATTCATAAAGGACGGGAACATATTCTGTCCCCGTAATACGATGTTCACAACATACCCAGCCTTCTCTACGTACTGACACAAAGACGAGAAATATGTCGACAATATCGGTTAAAATGTCGACCAAACGCAATTGCTAAGTTAGAGTTTGAAGACAAAAAACCACCGGCTAAGTAAAACTACTCTTTTGACATAAGAAATCGACTTCTAAACGCAGCCATGTTAGAGACGATTGACGACAAATGACTAAAACACAAGAAAACGAGTCGACAAAATTTTATCGTGTTGCGTATGCTTTATTGCGGCGGGTAGGCAAGAAAATCGACGCATTTCAACAAACATAAGTAGCGTAAAGTACACGATAAGAAAATGTTACAACTATAACGATTAGATAATATAAATTACGACGTAGTGATAACAATAGTACGCATATACTACACGGTATTCATAAAAATAAACACGTTCTCTTTTTATGCACCACTATCTCAAAATCAAAAGTGATCTATAGAGCCTGTGCACACCACGCGTTTTAAACGCGCCGTCCACGCCCGCTTGTGTCGATACAAACGCGATACGCGGAGTCCAACACAGCTTGACCAAGGGCCTTTGCACATTGGGTTTTTAAAACGCGCAGTCGACGCGCGTTTTCTATATATTCTACAGTGAATTTTTTGCATGTCCAATGCGTTTTTATCGACACAATATCAATACAAATACCGATTCAAGTGCGAGACTGAATTTATGCAGGTATTCAATGGTAGACCATCGAACTTAGCTGTTCAAATTCTAAGAGCTAATTTCACAATCTGATTATAAAACTAAGTTTTGCATAAACAAGTTCAAACAATTTGATATCCCGATTAGGTTATCGATTTCAGCAGCTACATTTTGATTGCATTCACGAAAACTTTGATTGTTAAAAAACGGGGAAAATTTGCTCTATGGAATAGGAACACGCGTAAGTACTGCGTTTAAAAAAGGCAGTGTGCATAGACCCTTAAACAAACAACCTGATAAGCTCGATGGCGCAGTAGTTAGCACGTTCGATCTGCGATTAAGTAGGTTAAGCAACTTTAGCAAGGCCTGGTCAACGGATGGGTAAGTATAAAAAAGGCTTTGGAGAGCAAGTATGCTTTTAGCCCAGGCTGCATCAGCAGTAATCTGAATTGTACTCGTATAGTGAATTATGGACCAAGAATCCTCGGGTGTTTTCCACCATAAGAAAGGCATATATTCCAGCATTAACCACATAAGTAAGCTGATGATGACGTCTTCTTTATCCAAAGTTAAAGGCTACGGTCACTCCTATTTTCATTTAAAACTAGTGTTTATATATTTTAAATATAAGTAAATATAATTATAAGACAGTATTAAATACATTATTCTGAACGCAAGTTAAGTATCTAAAGCACTTGAGTTCTTTAAATCAGAAAAAGTTCGTTTTATACAGCGACCCGGCCGTGGGGATCAAACCCATTACAATGAAAACCGGCATGCGAGCCACTGAATTATCGTACTTAACTTTTGAAGGAAAATAATACTAGAAAATATCGACCCGGCTCATAAATTATTCTCAGGCGGAACTCGAACCCGCAACCTTTGGATATCCGATCCACTGTTCTCCCAATTGAGCCACCTTGCATTGCCTTGTGAGCACCCGTCGTAATTTTCTAGTACTTTTTCCTTTTTTACGCCATAGGCCCGTGTTGCTTCACTAAAGAGAGGAACATCCTCGCTTTCGAAAGGAACATTTTTACAAATGTTAATTAATCGATTAAGATTTATTTAATTAATATTTTTTGAAATTTTAATGCTATCTTGTATGATAAAATATATACTTATATAAGATAACTTTGAAGATGCAAGGATATAAAAATCATAAAATATTTTTTATAAGCTTTTAATTGCTTTCACTTGACCGGTGTCTGTAATGAAATCTTGCAAGTTAAATATGACCCACTTCCCGGTTTCCGATTGAGCTAAAATTTTGTATGCATATGTATATCGCGTGACAATGCAATATTATGATGATATAGAGCTGCTCTGATGCTGGAACTGGAAGGTGGCCATAGAAACTCTACAATAAAACGACACAACCCCATCAAGCATGAGTTCGTTTGATTCGTCTTGATGAGTGGTTTGGTGCTAGCTAATATCCGTACGTAACCACATTAAATTTAAGAAAATAAGTTCATTCCATTTTGGTACGAAAGTGTATTCTGTCTGATTCGTTTTTAAGCTTGTTTTTCATTTTTTTTTTATATTCATTCTTATAAAGCTTATGCCTCGCCTGCGAGTTTGGAATGTGCCGTACATGCCATGGACCGGTTGGTTATTAATCAGTTTCGAAGTTTCGCACTGTCCTGTCAATACCACTATTGAAGGCCAAACGGCCAAAGACACGCCTCACGACCAAACATACCATAGAGAAGTCCTTTCTAATGTCCTAGGCATTAGGCAACGGTCAGATCACGACGAACGCTGAATAGATAGTGGGCAACCCTTTTACGGATGAAACTGTATCGTTCCGGTATTGATACTTTTACTCGATATTGCACGTTCTAAGGTATCGATACTTTGATGGTATTCATTCGATATTATACATAGTAATACGTGCTTTAGTAAAACAATACACAAAAAATGTATCAGTAATAAGTAGACACGAAGTTTTGAATAAAAGTATCGAATGGATGGAAGGGTTTATTTTTAATGAATTGAAAATGCAAGTGATTGTAATGTATGAATAGTTTTTTAATTTTAATTGCCTAGTAATTCAGTCAAAATTTATTAATTTTTTAATGTGAATTGTAACTGACATGCATTTATTTAATTAATTATCATGATGATGATTTTTAGCGACTTATGGAACTTATTTACTGAAAAAAAAAACATTCAGTCTTGTATCATTTTGTCACATTGTACTTTTTTATAAAACTATTGCGAGACAAAAAGAAAAGGGGTAAGTAAATACATAGATTTATTAAAAAAAAACACTTTCCAAATAACCCCTAAAGTCAACAACTTTTAAAAATATTTTGTCTGTGTACAAAGATACGAAGAAAAAAGTTTGTGAAACGTTGACCATTGCCAAAAAAGTATCGTTATCTAAATACTTCTAAATTAAAATAAAACCTAGTATATGTACTCGTTCTGACTATCGTAGCATCCCTACGTCCATTCAATTAACCATTATTAGCGCATAACTTTGGGACTGGACCGCTGCACATTAAAATACCACAGCAGAGTACACCTAAGAATCGTTCGATGCAAGAATGTAAAATATTCACATTATTGCCATTGACGTCACAATAACCTGTAGAAATGTCATCAGGTTAATTAGAAAACCCTTAACCAAATCGATAGTTACGCAACTAATAATAAATTGCATTTACGCAAAACATATAACTCACACAAAACGTAATTTGATTTCCTCGAGTCACTAACTGGATACGTACCTGCAAAATAAAAAACATTGAATTAATATGACGAGCAAAATGTCAACTTATGTTTATTTTTATAACAAATACGTGTCCACTTTGCGATGACATCTAAAGATTAAAAAGAAAGACGAAGAAAAGTCAGTCAAAGCATAGGTAGGTAAACCAGCTCGAGATCACGCACAGATAACGGAGGCAAACACATGCGAGCTCATTGGACCGGACAAACAGGCGGACGACGGATTGTGTGTTTGCTGTGGCTTTATGGGCTCACGGCAAATATTTGAGCACAATTTGAAGGCACAACACGGACCGTGTGTCAATTAGCCAGCCATGACTTGAGACGGGATTATCTATTCAAACATTAACCCGAGAAATTTTATATACGGCCGGACAAACCATAAGATGGGTAACTCAACGAAAAAACTGTGAGCCGCAGATCAGCTCATTCAACACGTAAATCTTTCTAAACCTAAAAGTTTGTAGATCTGATTTGTGCGCGAGTAACAGAGTGTTGACCTTAGTTACTTCGACCTTCGACACCGGAGCAATTTCGCCGATAATAATATTCGCGTGTCTGTGAGACTGTGACTCTGTACCTAACCTAGTGAGCCGTGAGCTATTTGTTTTGTCGTTGATCTGCAGATCATCGGATTAATTCCATTGAATCTGAATATTTGAACTGGTTCAGAGCTGAATTACTCATGTATACCCTAAGAACGTGCAATCATATAAATATGAATTCAAAAGGGCCGCATGAGGACAATGCATTCAGAGTTTATAAAAACAGACAGTGGTAGTATGTTAATGCGTCCAATCGCGCGCATCTGCACGGGAGCGTTGGCGCGACGAGCCATCTAGATATGTAAGCACCCACCGCACACCGAGATCGTGCATTTGCTATTCAGCTGCCGCAGTGGCCGCGCCGATGGCGCCGACGCCCTTGTTAATCCGCTGTCCATCGCACAATGCCTGTGCCGAAAACAAAAGCACGACCTACGGCTATGAAACGAGACCACATCAATATTCTTATATAGCAGTCACGAAACAATAAAAAATCACGCATATATTGTATGGGTCGTGAACTTCACGTAGCGTGGACAGAATCAATTGGTATAAGGTATTTGCAAAAACGGCAATGTTTGTTACTGTGCACACTACATGAAGTCTGAATAATTATTTATACTAAAGCTATTTTGTATAAAAAATGTTTGTGCCACCGAGAAAAGGCATCGTTCAGACACAATGTATTCCCTAAATGGTATAAAAGCCAACATTTCTTTTTTCACGATGCTAAAACAAGTAGTTGAAACAGCGCGTTGACGATCGCTCGTTGAGAAGCTCGTTTAAATTCCCAACGACAAAACAGAGGTGGGAAATGGCGGCGGAGAAAAACGAGACTCCAACACACAAAAATGTGAGAGCAAACCCTTGTAGGAATGTTACTGATCACACTGACCGGCGGGAATCAAAGGACAACTCGAGCGCAGGCTTTTGAACCGAGGCGGCGCCTGCCGCGTACATTAATACCAAATTAAATTAATTAAACGGTGACAATCTATTATTATGGGCGGTCTTTATAAGGGAAGAAATGCCGATTGAACGCAATACAGTTCACCTAAATTCCATTGCACTATTTATGGCATATTAAATTAAGTAAATTCATATTCTACTGAGCGAAGGGCGCTGTCGATTAGGGCGAATGTTAGCTCGCAGATTTTATCGCTGTTCTAACTCAGATAAAATAACGCTTTTTAAAGCTTACGGTACGTCTTTTTACGCGAGTAGCCTGTGGGTCAAATACACCCAAAGTCGTACAACGCAATTCGTGTACAACGTAATAATGCGTTTAGGGCACTCTTGCGGCTGGCTGCCACGTTTCTGTAGTGCGTCAGGGATGTTTGCAGAAGCGCGGATCGACATTTTCCCGGCTGTTTTGCGCAAAAAGGCAAAATCCTTGTTGCTTCGGGTCCGTGGCAGCCGTAACATTGTTCTAAAAACATTGCCGACAGTGGGGACTGTCCTCTGTAGGCACACATTTCCTAAATTACCAATTCCTGTTTAGTTATTAAGTACTAAAATAGGTTGTAAGATTCAAATTGCTAACAATGTAATTATGGATCATTGATGTCAGATAAATAAATTATTTAATTTATGATTTAACCAAATGTACCCTGAACAATAGACACGCAGAATATCTACCAACTGTACTCTAAGGATAAAGGATTACAGACATTGTGTACAGAAATAGCAGCATTACAAAATCCCTTGTTATCCGTACATACATAAGGCGCAATAAACGAGCGGCTTAAAAGGAACTGGCCGAAAACGGAATGAAAGCAAACAGGGCATTTCCTTGCACATGTTGACTGCCATAAATTATTAGTCTAAGTATCCTTCTTGTTTTAGTACAAGCGAAGTCTTTTCAAGTGTAACATTGACTGAGCAATAAAACCAAGGAAAAAAAATATGGAAGACGATAGAATTCGAAGAAAAATACTCATCTAAATTTATGGAACGCGTGATGGATTACATCTTATTTCTAAAACCTTTATAGCTATTCAGCCATTTAAGATTTATAAACCGAGACATAAAGACATAAAGACAACAGTAAAGCAACCGCTTTGAGAAGCTCTATGACGAATGCATGTAATATCTTCGAGTCATAATTTGAATCGGATTACTCGGGCGAAATTGAGAATTTATTGTACACCTAATAGATTTATTAGTCTCATCGTTAGAATCACAGTTTGTTACACCTTACCTTGTTAAAAAATATTTTTCGCTAACCTCAGTGGCGCGAATATCTCACATGGAAACACGAAAAGGAAACAAAATGCATAGCTGGAATTGTAAAACATTCGAATTCAATGCAAGCTCGCATTTCTTGTTAAGGATCAAGAATCCAAGGAGTCTCTCCAATCTACATATTTGTGAGAATAAGTCTTAAGACCTTATTACTGGAAAAATGCAACTTTTCTCAGGTGGCAGACTCAAACCCACATCGCCTCGCTATCCGGGCGAATACTCTTTTAAGTGAGCTATAGACCTGAACAGATCAGGCGAATTTTTCCAAGTTTTTCTTAAGCTGATGTCAGCTCCGACAACATTAAATGTAGAACCTTTAATAGTATCTCACAATCGATAAAGAAGAAACAGCTATGTCGTATTATAGTTCTTATTATTTTAGCATTAAAGTTCTCGATGTTTATATCTAGACATTATTACTAGAAATAATCAACTTGTCTCAAGTGTCCGACGGGACAAGCATTCACATCCCCTCGCTATCCCGGCGAACTCTTCCAATTGTAAGTCAAATTGGGATCACTTATTTAAGTTGCACTACTTTATTTTTTGCAAACACATTCTTAATTGTCATATTTTAACTTTATTATGTAAGTTTCATAATTTAGAACAAAACTACGAATCTATCTCTATAAAAACTACTTTTTATACTTTAACGTATAATTTTACCAAATTTTATAAGATCCTTCATCTCCACAAGAGGTTTGTTCCAATTGGATTTCAAATAAAGTGCACTTATATAAGTGTGGCGACAGAACAATGGGTGGATTGGATTTATGCACGCCCCGCAGCGCTCGCTCGCATGCGAAGCGTCACAGGACAATTTAGGGTATAAGAGAATTCGAATGCCGTGAACCGCAGAGTGTGAAACACCAGTGTGGATATTTCTGTAAATTTACACAACTTGCTAAAGATTTTTTGGTGTTAAGTTCTATGCCACGAATAGCCATTGCAGAATTCCAGTAAACGCAATTATATATTAGTGCCAACTACAAAGTAACAGTCAATGGCAATAAGCGTTGTTCTAAATACTGTTACAAATAGCACACTGGGCAGCATTCGAATTACACGATTTCATTACAAGCTACGGTAATGTCAAAGCGCTCTCGAGCTCTAAACCATCGATTTATAGTAGGAGTAGTTGCAGTCCAGAAGACTAGGAAATTAATGATCCGTAATGAAACTCATACATTAGAAGGTTAAACATGACAACAGACGTTGTATTTTTAAATGAAATTTCAAATCTCCATGAGCTGCATCAATTAGAAGAGAATTAGAAACTTATAAAGTAGATAATGATTAATTAAGCTAACGAATGAAAATGGCAGATGGCCAGCTAAATAAACTCCCTCGTTTAAATGTACAACAAGAATTGGTGTTACACCAAACATACATGACACAGGTACAACTGCAATTTTGTAGCAACGAATGACAAATCGCAGTCGCCGGCCTACAAATTGAAACGGCAATCACGGCTGGCGCACAGCATATTAACATTTATTGAGAGCAGCCCGCATTTTACAATCATACAATCTACTCTCAGTAATGGAATGATCACCGGACACCGCCGCTCCCCAGGGTGGGTGCATCCATCATCATTCACGTGGACAACTTGAATTGACTGCTTCAATTGATAAATTCCCACTAAACGTGACCAATTCGATTTGAAGTTTATTCAGATTTTATTAGCATCAATATGACGCAGAAATAGTTTCGCAGACCCATAAATGCTACCGATAACAATAACCTCAAACGGCGCGTTTATTATTATAGACAGGGTGAATAAATTACAATTGCTGTTAAATTCGAAAATGGCAACTATAAAGCCTTAGAAAACGTTATTACCGGTTGTCTGTCGAAACAGACAATTTACGTGAGCGCTAATAAAATAGGAATCATTATAAAAACTCAGGTATTCAACCTAAGCTAGGCAGACAGTGGAAACTCAATATCGACGAGTATTCGAAGTGCCACCAACTATAAAATAGCAGTAAACGGACAAGCTGAAGTAGTAAATTTATTTCTAGAATAGATAAACGACTAGCGAGAGCTGCTTTTCCGACAGACAGTGCAAGTGAACATTAATATCAAACCACGTTGTTTAGTATTAACGTGCTATTTAGTCTCAACAATTTCTCTTTTTTTAAGTTTTCATTAAAAATAATACCATCAAATTTATGCCTAGTCTCATTTTTTGTGAAGCGACATCTCATGCTTTTTTCTCGTTAGTTTTCTAAACTACATCTGGGATTAAGAAAATGCTGTTGTAAACCATGAGTACAAATTTAAAAGAAGCTATTATTTAAAATATGCCTCCATACGTTGGCCTTACAGCGAAATTGTATGTTAAAGCATGCGCTGTAACATTTACGATTACCATTAAGTTGAAATGAAAATCACTTTATTGAAATGCACTTAAAGTATGTTCTTTTCAACCTTACATTTATTGTTTACCACCCATCCCGTCTTTTAAGTGAAAAAACGAACGGACTAAAGAAAATCATCATTAACAGAAGTAAAGACATTTACAAATATAGATACAGAAATCACAAAAAACAATATTATTCTAATATCACAATAATATCAGTATTATTGTGATATTAACAGCAGTCTTTAAGTGTATTTATTTAAGTAGGCTTGTTGATTCTACTAAAGTAAATATATTTAAACATGACAAAAAGAAGATAAAAAAGACAAGTTTGAAAAGCTACATAAAGATGTAACCTCTTAAGCAAAAGAAATCAATTGAACATAAAACTTGTAGCTTAAAGCAGATCCTTCTCTCAAGGCAGCACCCCCTCACGAGCATGAAGCTCAAACCAACCATCACTTTGTTCAACCATATTTCAGGGAACGTAACGCGACTGTTGGACATTCTAATTCAACTTCAAGTAATAATATTTCTTATGTTCAGACTATTTAGCCTAGCCTAAAGTAAGCGAAAAACGGATATCATATATAGATATAAAACATTTATAGAAATACTAAAATCTAGTTTTTATCACGAACACCATTGAATTATGAATAATATGGTAAGCTATACACAGATATAGCTAGCTTATCCTTCAAAAAAATTAAAGAGAACGGACTAAATCGACCCGCTGTAATTATATGTATGCAGCTTTCAGAATCAAAATGCAAATTTATTGTAATTAATATGTCAAAAACATATACCAATTTTAATCATATGACACTCAATTAAATATCGCCAATAATTCCAAACCCAACAAAACCTATTCATTATATTTACTTATGAAATTAATCCGATAATCTAAAATAGAAATATTTCCGGGTGATTGCCAAAAGTCGTTTAAAATAACGTTACACGATGCGTCATGGACTCAAGTAAGTATAGAGTTGTCCTCGCCTTACCACGGGTATCTGATACCGGACCACAAATTAGCCGTCACACATTGCGCACCCATCTACGTGACAATTATCTTTGACAGACTTACACGACAAAAGCTCAGTCACTGGGAAAGGAACAAGCCAGTTCTCATTTCACAGAACTGTTTCTACTTACTCAGATGTCACTCAAACACTAAATATAATTACAAAGATATGTTTCATTAGTGGATAAAAAAGTTTTATTAGCATTTAGCGTTAACAGTTGTTTAATTTGTTTTAAATATGCGAAGAAACTTCAACACAGAAAATTTTTTTTAGTAAATGGTTTAAAGATGATTTGCCAAGATGCTTAGCGGTTATGATGCCTGTCCATATTAGCCAAAAAGAAGTTCCAGACCCACCTGAGATTAATTATAATTTGTTGGTGAACTTAATAAGTGAGTGGTGCTCATTTCTTAATAATAAAAAGTGTAGGTTTTAGTGTGATGACAGCACGAAAACCTGCATTTAAAAATACAATTTGAATACTCTAAATTTAGAATCCGAATCGGGGGTAATAAGGTTAAGATTCTCACGCCAAATTTTTTATCAGAAGGAAGAGGCATTAACGAGAGTTGCCGGAAACCGATCGTCCAGTGCGACATGACATGTAAACCACTACATCCGGCGCAACCAGTCCACAGCTCGGCTAGTGTTGATACACCAACCGACAGACGATTCGATTGATTACGGCATAGAATTACACTATTCGATATATCATTCAATTGATATCGTTTAAATTGAATGCTACAGACAAGGAGTAGGGCATCACTTTTGTGCTGAGTCATAGTACGTTGCGTCTACAAGTTCAAACAACTTAATCTTTGGACATAGGATTGTGAAACTAAACGTCCAACTAATGTTTCCCATAAAGGGAGCCACGAGACAGTCCAGACGGCAATTATTTTTATCTACATGTGTCAATCTCCTTAGATCAGGATGTCAATTAGTAGAATAATAACATAAAATCGAACCTGGCAAATTGCAAAAATAATAAAAATAAATTGACAAAACGAAAAGTTGCTCCACAACTTGTCAGCCATGTTAAAACTTTTAATTTTCTCCGCTACTAATGGCAAAACTAACATAGTGCGGCGTGTAACTTGATAATATCGCGTTTGTATTTGCATGATTTAAACACGACAACGGTCCCTGATCGCTCGCCACAACTATGCCATACCTTTTAAGGAATCCATACATTACAACATCGTGATATTCGACGTCGATAACATTGAAAGTGACATAATTATGATGAATTTAATTACAATAGAAATAGACAAGGAAACTTTGGCATAAACGGTATCGCAAATAAGTAAAGAACAACGAACTTTGGTGTAAAATTCTGAACCATTCATCAAACCAACCACTCCCATCCGCCTCGAGATGTTTGCCTATCATCCATCTATCTCGATCACTATTTTGTTTGGGCTGTCAAAAAATTGTTATATGAGGTGCTACTTTTAATCAGCGCAAGATTAACATTCCCACACCAGAATCGGAACTCATTAACCACTTCGGAAATATTAATGAAAAATCATTAAAAACTGTGCTTACATTACAGCAATTAAAAAAATTACAGTAAATTATAATAACTTATAAGAGGTAATGAAGACCAATAGGCTTTAGTAAATATAGCAACAAGCGAAGACCCCGTAACTCAATCTATTTACTTTTAATGAAACCTAATTGACACACTTTCAGCACTAATATCATTTTTTAAATTTACTAAATTCCGTTAAGAGTTTAATTAGCATTAGTCAAAACGACAAACTATTACATTTCATGTTAAAAATTCTATTCAAATGGCCAGACTTGTAATTATATATTTTTTAATAGTAAGCACATCGTTAACAACCAATAAATTTCCCTATTATAGGTGTACATGTCTTTTCTACGGATAAATACATCGTGAGAAGACAAGATAAGAGAAATAACGTATTTGTGATAAATATGGTACATTAAATAGATGGAAGTTGAGTTTGAGAAACACAAATTTAGCTAACATGTCAGCATACGAATTAAGTAAGAGCCATTAACTACATACTAGTCACAAATAAAGTTAATATCATATATTAGATTTGTTATTAGAAGAATAAGTCTTCACTTCACCCATTACGCGGATCCAATGTGTAAAGATGAACCAGCTGTTTGAAATGGAATAAAATCATTATGGCTAGAACGAATAACTTATTTGGATAATAACAAATACCCGCCACCCACTTTCAGTCTGGAAATCGCAGAGTTCATTCGCCACAGGAACAATAAATCTTATCGACTCCATTCATCATTGTCAACGATCATTTGCTCCCCTGCGAAATATTAGAAAGCTCGTTGGCTTTAAGAAAGCGTTTTCTCTTACTCGTTGGTTAATTTCACTAAACGACAAAACGCTAGCGGAGTCGACAGCACTTGAGATGGTAGTAAACATTTCAGCGTTGCAAAATCCGGTGTCATTACTCCTGTCGGTGGATACCAGTGGTATTCAGAGAGCACGCCCACGGCCCACGCTGTTACCATTCCGTCCCGTGTCCAATCACTAATCAGCAAGCGAAGGCATCGGCACGGCTTGTCCGCAACTCAGAATGCTTTAATTCTGTCAAAGTGTGCAATTTGCAAATCACAGACAGCTTTATTGCAAACCACGAACTACCCAATGCAAATGCGTGGAAACCAGTTAAAGGCTAGTTGCGGACAATTTATGACAGATTTCGTGAGTTGACGATGTAATCGTGTTATTAGATATTTCTTGGTTAAGTTAATATTTCATTTTATTAGTCTTTTAAATTTATTTGTGTTCCTGTTGTCTCCATTGTGTTTGGCAGAATATCAGTGTTGCTTATATTGAGCCACAGGTTTTAATATCGCACGGCATTCATAATTACTGTGCTTATTTGTATATTATTTGTTTTTTCTTTCTTGTGATTCATTCAATGTTATTTGGTACTTGTCGTGTGATGCCAAAAATAAATCTTTATATTTACATTGATTATAATTAATTAAATATTATACACGAAGGTTCAAGATCATTACATCGATGCCCTCAGTAATAACTTTTAAGTCAATACAACAATATTGATTAATATTCTGACAACAGATTCCCATTCATTGTTATGTCGAAAGCATATCAAAACTACGTCAGCAGGGGAATTGGACACACGAGATGACCGAACAATACTACGGCATAAATCTTGGCCTTGCGTAGGTACCCGCAGTGGCAATTACGCATGCAGGGGGCGCTAACATAGCGGACCATTCATGAGCCGGTGTACATTACAATCGATTAGCAAGCGACGCGTCCTGGTTCAAAGTGTTAATTACCTGTCGGGTTGCTACACTAATTGTTCCATTGGATTACGCAGAGATATTTTACGCAACTATACAAATGGAAACATACAACACGTTTTATTATTTAAAAGACAAAATGCGTAGATATAATAGCTTTGTTTCTATTTATTATTATTTTTGTTATGAGAGATGATAACTGTATAAAAACCATTCATAGTTCAAGTATTTTTTTCTTATACGTCTTTGTAGTACTTTTTAATTTACTTAAACTTTGTATAACTATTTAATGTAACACATAATAATCCCTTGCCGAATTTCTTGCGGCTTCTTTTCCTACAATGTCTCCTGACGTAGAACTTACGAAGCCATGGCTTAGCTTTAACGTGTATTGAACCTTGTAACGTGTATATACATAAATCATCATATTGAATAAAAAATATTTTATCTTTACAGTATTAAAGCAGAAATGTTTGTATTATACAGAAAAACGATAAAATTCCATATTTAGTTGTTTTAATAACATAGTCATAGTGTATCAAAACAACATTTTACACATTCGTACACTATAAACAAAACCGGTTTCGTAACATCATTCAAGAAATCATCAAACGCTTAACCGTTAATATAAATTGATATAAGAACACCAATTAACACTAATAATAAAGGTAATATGCAAATTATATTGCCTCAGGCCATTTAGAGTTTTCTTTCTGCCAATTAAGGATTTTAATGATCGATACGGCACCAACGATATAATTGAATAGCTTCCGCCTGCGGTGTCACCCGCGTGGTTTTTGGTTTCGTGCTTCCCCAGTTTGCACTGTTACCGTCTTCACCGTGTGAAGTTATTCCCAACTTATTCTATTAATATGTAAGAGAGCGTAATCGGAATAAAGGTAACCTTTGCCCGAGACGACCATTTTAAATGACCTCCTCATTGTATAGTTAGTACTACAGAAAGGGTAAAGCTATATCTATGGTTTTAGCATTTGAATGAAATAAAATATGGCTTAGATTTTAAGTTGGACCCCAAATTAATAAACTGTGAAAACCGAATCAAACTATGTTCAGCAATTTTTTAGGTGATAGGCGTCCAGACAGACAACTAGACTAAATAAGTAGGATATACAAATAGGCATTATGTGCCAGTACCGTATATTTTTTAGGAATATCTTCAATGTACAGACACGGTTTATCCACAGTTTTATGATGCAAACACGAAAGTACAAATTCCAAAAATGGATTAAAAAATAAATCAGCAAGGTGATAAAAAATAACTTTCTACGCTGTGAGTTGAGAAAGAGTGAACAAGATACATGTGCATATAAAAGAATACAAAAATAACTGATGATAGTGAATCTCGTAAAATTTGACTGGAACCAAACATACATAAATTGCACATTAAAGTCTTTTAATATTATTAACAGTGTAAACACAGCACGGCGTCGGTTAAACGAAGCACAAACATCTGTTTCGCGGTACCGCCCAATCAAGGGCCAAATGTTTATTATTTTTGTTTATTATTTTAATGATGATCTGAGTTAAAATAATATCATTCTAGATACAAACACTAAATCTCCTTTTCCGGTCGATAAATTTTATGTCAGCGTACTCAATGTACAAATTAGCGGTCAGTCTTAAAAATGATAAATGGAATATTCCTCTTGAAAAATTACTGCCAAGAACTAGGAACGAGTTATGGGAAACCACCGGTTTTTTAATGGTAAAACTTTTAATTATAAAAGAAAGATAATCGTAGATGAAGCAACATGAAAGTACGGTATCGATTTAGCAATAAAATCTTAGTTGTTTAAAAAGAGAAAATCATCGCGTGCAATTCTCACATCCGTTACCATTCCAAGCTAAATAAAAGCCACCACTTCCAAAGACGGTTTATGTAGGTACAGATCGACATTTCTTGCTATAACAAATTAGACTACTTAGAAACAACTAATAAATATTTACGTAAAACTAAAATGACGACACATTGTTTGCAATCATTTGGGTCTCTGATATTTGTACAATGCAAGATATCGAATTACCATGTTAGCAATATGGAATATGTTTTAAAATATAATTGATAATAGTAAATCTGGTTTTCAGATGGCAGAAATCCTTGGTAATAAAATTACCTAATGTTAGTAAATTACTTAAAACAAATAACACAAAAATATAGCCTAGAAAACGGCATAGGCACCCATCGCTTCTATCTAAATAAATATAAGCAAGATTAATATTGTTTTGAATCCGAGTAGCTAAAGCACTTGTTATAGAATTCAGGAACAACTACGGTACCATAATACTCAGGACGTATCGAAGCAGGGACTTCGCGTTAACATGAAAAGATGTATGCGAGCCAGTCGATCACATAGATTGTCCTACTGTATAAATATTATGTTCTTTCTTTTTCTTAGGAGGGCATTGAAAGTTTCGCGTAGGCATTGCAGCGCGGACGCATACATTTTCCGCATAATGGCATGAAACTCATGAATGCCTGTCAACATTGTGGCAGTCCCTTCAATGCCCTGAAGGTTTTATTGCATTAAACACTCCGGGCGTTATATGCCCTCCGTGTGAACCCATAGGCAACACGAATACTCAACTGACAAAAATTTAAAATTTTCTCTTTCACCACTACGTAAACCTAGGAGCCAGCATTTTGCATCTAACAGACAACGCCCTACGCTCTCTTTCATATCCAAGTTGTCCAAAAGATCAACCATAACCCAATGTTCCAAGTACACACTACATACATACAAACACACCTTTTTTCGCAGAGATCACATATTCACACTTCCACGTGTCAGGAACACGTCTCTCGCTTCTTCAACTCTGATCAGACCTTTCATACAGGCTCGTCAATAAGGGTACTATTGACCTGGTCTTTTTCCAGGACATCTCTTTGGTCCCCGAAAGTTCGCCTTGGTCTGCCTTTACCAACTAGCCCATGCTAGTGTCTAACCTCATTCAGGGTACACCATTGAGGCACACAGGTTGTACAGTTATTACAAGCAGACTAAACCGTTTTACCCAACATAACTCACACGTTGAAACACATAAACATTTATGAATTAAACTTATTATTTTTTGTCTAAACATATTTTATACCGTGCAGCTTTTCCATTCATTGAGTAAATACAGGCTGCCCTAAAAAATATGGTAAGGCAGAAATAGGGCAACCCGAATCATCTCCATATATGTCCGCAATTTTTCATTGTTTTCGAGTCATGCTTTTTTTGATATTTTGCTACAAACCTTTTAAGTGTAAGATGGAATTTTGTGTTGCAGCATAACAGTATCCAACTTTACCATAATTCTTTTTACTTATTCACTTAATTTATGAAAATATGAAATACGTATCTTAATGATTGATGTCTGTGCACGCACATAAACTTGAAAAATATTGCTTATTACCGAAATATAGCAGAGTATATATGGTGATTCGGGTGACCCTAGTAAACTTCTTCCTCTAGATTTCCGCCTTACCATATTTTTGGAACAGACTGTATTTATTGCGATTTCATTTCATCAGAAGTAATTATGTTGATCATAAAACCAAAAATACGAGTAAGACCAACACAAAGGATCAGTTCTTCTGTATATTCTCAGTATCCCGGTTCATTCATGTTCTTCACAGCTTCACAAACAGGGTTATAAAAGCAAACACATTGAACAGGAAGGTGTAGAATACCATAAGGAAGCTTTACCTTAATAGTCTGTAATTAACTTAAGCGTACACTTATGTGACTGGAATTCTGATGATATTAGCTGTATATTGCTGCGCCACACACTGCGCCACTGTGTATCGTTAACGGGGATTTTTATGACATATGTTGAAAGTAGGAATTATTTATTAACAACTTGTTATATTAGCATTATGTTTGATATGATAAACGAATATATTTGTTTGTCCACGTCACCAACATGAGCTATAAGGTCGAAATTAATCAATTCTGGTGGGAAACTTCAGTTTTATTTTGATTGATTTTACGTGGTCCAGTTGCTCGCATACCAGTATCCATAGTATTGCCACTTCGATGTCCGGGGTTTGATCCCTGGCCTGGTAAATGTAAAAAATGAACTTTTCTCAGTTTCTTTTCTATTGGTTAAGTGTCGGTGATATGGTACGATCGTTGTTTTTGAATTCCATAAGTGCTTTAGCTATTTAACTTGGGTTCAGAAAAATGTATGTGATTTTCTTTAGTTTTCAGCTGCCTATCTCTTGTTTTCTCTTCCTTCTATCTCTTCTTTAATAAGGAGTGCATTCAAAGTTACGTGTCATATAAACTTTTAATTTAAATATATATATATTTTATAGTAAATAGGCATGCGCTTGACCACTATCACGCCTGATGGTAAGCGTCGATGCGATCTAGGGTGTGCGCGCTTGCCTAGAAGATACCTATTCACTCATATTTGATATGTTTAACAATTAATTAATAAAATTTGGACTTAACGTGTGCTGTTTGCTTTTCACGATTTAGAATGGGATATTTTTGTAATTTCTTGCATTCATTAAATTACACCCAGGTAATTAGTTTGTATAATGAAACTTATTAGTGCTTTAGGCAGGGTTGTTATAATTATGTGATTAAATAATTATATACAGTCGACTCTCGTTAATTCGAAACCCGTGGGACTCTTAAAATATTACGAATTATCGAGTGTTTGAAATATCAAATGGATCGAAATTTGTGAGAGTGTGATAAAACTTCGAATTATTAAGTGTTGATCAATTATTATTTATTAACTGCTATTCTATAACAATGTCAAAAGTTTAGAGGTACATTCGTGTACATACATGTATGTATTCATAATGTGAATTTACTAATCTTTCGAAAGAACATTGTTATATCGGTTTGCTTCAAAGCACATTGCTGCTGCTCAGACTGTTAATCTGTATACCAACGAAAGTGTAACAGTAACTGAATGATAAAACAAACCCATTCGTAAGAAGTGTGTGTCAAATAGTCAAACTAATCATAACAAAAACAAAGGCTCGTGTATGTTGATACAAGTTTGAACTTGTCGCAAAATGTACTTACAATCTTTCCGCCTCTTTCTCTCTGCAACTTTGAATTGTCGAATGTTGGACGCCTATGAGTTTGAATTAACGCGTCGTTTTGTTATATGGCAATGATTTTTTCGTTCGAATTACCAAGTGCATAAAAATGTATTGATTTAGTTCGAAATATAAAGAGAGTCCGTAGGGAACTCGTGATAACTTTGAATTATAGAGAGGTTCGAACTATCGCAGGTTTGAATTAACGAGAGTTTGTATTTATACAAAATTGAAATTGCGTTGCATTGTATCATGTATTAAATGTATATAACCATAAATTTAACGGTATTGACATTTTTGTTGTAAAAAACGATTAAGAGATAAGCGTCAAATCAGAAAATAAGTTTTATGATTTATTATTTATTTTTTGCATATTTTAATGCTATTTTCTACAAGAAAGATGTTCTCTAGTATTCTACTAATAAATCAATTAAAGAATAACCAAATTTATATACATAAATTATTCATGCGCAGATCCAAAATCGTCCCGTCATTTCAGCATGATTGTGTATTAACCATTCATTCATACAAGCTCTTTCATGTGTAATATTTGTAGAACTAATATAAAAATTATAATATAGGATAAAAAAGCTCTCAACATATATATTTTGAATAAGCTGTAGCTTACAAAGTTAATTGAAAAGCCCTTATCAATAAAAAAAATGTGTATTTATTTTTTATATTGATATTTATAATAATATCATAATCTGCATGGTCGCTTTACATGACTTTTAATGAAATTAATTACGTTTAATTTTTTTTTGAGGCTCCGTTATTAAATAAAAATATAACAGTAGTCCCGTTTTAATTAACACAATATTTTAGGTATTTATTCAGGCAATTTAGGCAAACAGCATACATTAACGATGTCACTAATGTATGTTGTTTGCCTTAACCACTTATGCCTTAAATACGTATTTGTACAATCTGGCCATTAACATAATCGGACAACATTAAAAAATTAGCGATTGTAATTGTAGCATACTTAATTTTTTTAATAATTCATAAAAAAAATTTGAAGCGAAAAATGCGATGAATAAAATAACATAAAACTGATTTTATAAATTCAACAGTTAGGAACGTGCCCGATTAAGATATTGTGAAGGCAGTAACACATGTATAACGACCATTACATGAGTAATCCTGTGATCACAGCTCTTGTAAAGCAATCGAAACGTAAAGATTAAGTATAAAATATTATTAAAAAAATATTTAGTCCACTAGTGATTACAAATTCAAGGCTCTATAGGATAATATGAACACCTTGCATGGAATATTGCAGCCATCTCTGGGACGGCTCAGTAAAATACCAACTTGCTGCACTGGACACGATTCAGCGCAGAGCTGAGAAGCTCACTAGTGACAGTAAGTTGTTAAAGAGCAAGCTTCACACCTTAGCTCCCCGCCGCAAAGTTGCCTGTCTGTCGGTCTTCTATAGAATGTATTTTAGAGAGTGTGCTCTGGAACTGCATATGCTTATACTGTCATCTCCCTTTTTTCATCGGACATCCAGACGCACTGCGGGCTACCGCGCTTTGCACACAGCAAAGTAGTGGAACTCCCTGCGTCTGTATTTCCGAGTCCTTATAACCCGTCCATTTTGAAAGCCAGGTGAATAGGCACCTTCTGGGTCAGCTTGTTCCATCGTGGATCCAGTCTTGGCCCCCGGGCTTGATTGGGATCAAGAGCAAACCTTTTTTTTTTATTGCTGAATGTTGGCAAACAAGCAAACTGCCCACCTGATGGTAAGTGGTGTCAGTCACCTATAATACATGTGGCTCTTGTGAGATTCGCAGCAAAAATGCAACCCCCACAAGAACCACAGTGTACGTTGCCAACTTGTGACACAAGATGTAAAGTCACTGTACCCAGTAATTTCACTGCCATATCTTACCCTTCAAACCGGAACACAGCAATGCAAGCACTGCTGTTTTGCGGCAGAAATAGGTAAGACGGAGGTACCTAAGCAGACGACCCTGGTACAGAGTCTCCCTCCAGTATTTATTACTATTATTATTATTTATTATACCTATTTAAAAAAAACCTGAGCCTGTTGAAGTTGTATTATTTACTTTCCAGCGTTAATCAAAAGGCGAGTTACAACATCTATAAATTATTTTTACGAGATGTGGACAGATGATTGTTTAACATTGTTCTTATTTGTTTATAGAGCCTGCCCATCACTAGCGTGAGCTACTATTGTAGGGCGCCGGCGCCGGCGTGACGGCGATCGCGCTTGGATAATTCATAAAGGCGCAAGCGCAAGTCGCCTTCCACTCCGACTCATTTGTGACTACAGAGCTTCCGGGCCACCTAATATAAAACCCATAATCTACCTAAAATGGAAGCTTAATCCATTACCTTATACAGGAAGATAGTATCAAACTCACTCATCTCGTAGAGACAACAAAATAGGATTGTATTTGCTTCAAATCTAGGTACAATACGTCTCTAAAAACAACCACATCTCCAACACGTTAAGTAACATTAAAATCTATGATCGTTCGCTATCAGGGCGAGTGCTCTAACAACTGAACTACTGAGACGCTGGCAGAGGCGTCAACAAACGTATTTTAACTTCTACCATGAGCTAGTATCATTCTATCAACGTTTTTTTTTATATTCACACCAATTAACCTAGCCGTATTATATATTATATTATTAAAGTAAGCACTTTTATGGCTGGTGTTACGGATAGTAGGGTAACGGATAGACATACATATATCATACATAAAAATAGAATTATATACAAACATCCTTTGACTCAGGTACAAATGCTCGTTTTCATCATACTAACATTTGCCCCTTCAGGGATTCGAACCCAGGACCGTTGGTGCGAAAGGCAGGATCGCTACCGTTGCTTAACTACCTTCAGCGTCGAAAGTATTTTTTTATTATAAATACGGTATACGTTTATAAATACGGATTAACAGGTTCCGTCTAAATCGATTGTATTATATTTATTTTATTATATTAAATATTTATTTTACTATATTATATATTTATTTTATTATATTACATATTTATTTTAATATATTATATATTTATTAAATTATATTTTTATATGCGTAATTCAATAAAAATCTTATAGAAATATGGCATGGTAAGTGCAAATAATCTAGGTACTTTGTTCAATGCTCACTTAGTTCAGCAGATTCAAGTTAAGTATGGTATTGAAGATTTGAAGCGGTACTTGATTCATCATGAGCATTGCAAAAATTTAAGCTGCGAGCACAAAGCGCCGCATGATGCGTTATAATAACATACAATACCAACTCAGTGACAAGTTGAATATCTGCCCATTTTTATGTTCCATATTGGAGCGGAGTAAAAACAGAGGTCGTTTAAAACCTGACCAAGGCAGGACCGCCGGCGCCGGCGCTGAATCGTTTTCTTGTTGCGTCCGTGCAAGTGACGGAGAAAAATTATCATATTTCACTACAACACTCGCCTTTGACTTTTATGAGACGAGGGTCTAATGAGATTTATAGAAAATTGGATTGGAACCGTCTTAACGCCACAATTTTACAATACAGAAGCGTGTCTCAAATTAGAAAACGTACACAGAACGAGTAAAGTTATTACTTTATGCATGTTTAAATAAAGAATAGGAGAAAAAATTAATGTGAAACGATTCTCAGTAGCGATGGAATCATGCATGCGCGCTCAATCTCATGTCGCGTCTCGACGACACGACGACAAAAAAAATCTCGTCCGCCTAATAAGGACCTAGTACGTGCTCGGACACTACCGATTGCGATTATCTCACGGCCCGTAGAACGGGGTCATGTGAGAACCAAATTGCCGCTCCTCCACTCAGTAAATACTTCAAAAATAAACCCGTACCACCAGTCTTGGAGTCAGTCGTATGATGCAAATGATAAGGTGTTTCGCGAACCACGTTTCAACGGAGGAAGCGAGATAAAGGATAATCATAATTATTATACTTTGTGAGTTGAAATTGAGTGTGAGTTGAAGTTGAACGCTCAAAGACACCTAACAATTGTAATCATAGTCAACTTGGACAAATTATACACAAGGCCATAAGTACGATAGTTGTGCAAGTAATTTTACTCTCGGATTAAATTAATTATACCCTTGCATTATGTAGTTTTGAACCAGATAACAGTTAGTTCCCTTGAGTAAAAACTCTGTTAATTAAGCCAAAACAAAATGTTATTTTTCATAAGTATTAAACACGCAAGTGCAAGTAAATAGATCAAGTGATTAAATTATAAAGTTTATATGTCATTCAATAGAAAAAAATAAATGAATCAATTGATTGCAAGGAATCATACATCAACGTTATTGGACTGGCTTTGTTTCTGCAACAATTAATTAGTCATTTGATTGTAGAGTAGCTAGTTGGCTAAACAAGTATGATACAAGTGTACTCGTTTGCCCATACGTGGAAAATCCTTGTTGAATGAAAATAATGAATACTAGAAACCTGACGTGGCGCGGCCGACTAATGTTAAAAACACTTTAGAGGCAAGATATCAAATACCTTCGTGCCGTTTAGAAAAACAAGTAATGCAATAAATACGCAATTGATTCGATGTAAGCAACTAATGACAACGAAAAAATCGCATTCTTAGTAGACCCTCAGAGAAGATATCGGAAACGATTAATGAATCAGAACCGGCTGAAATAGAGCTTGATGACATTGAACAGATATAAGTAAAAATATTAATATCCAGATTCGAGTGGATCTGGAGGAGTGCGTATCAAGATGGTCCGACCCCATAAACGAAATCCGAACCGGTTCGTGTTATCGATGGCGATATAGGGGGCGAGGCGCCTGCCCGCCGACCACCGCCAGCGGAATAATTGGGCACCACAGGACTTCACACCATCAACAACCATTCCGATACGAACGATACTCGCACTTGGCCTTCCTTCGATAGCATTGAAACGAGGGAGGAACGTAAACGAGTAATCCTCAACTCGAAAACACATAAATTTTGTCCAAGAGTTCATAAATGGATGTAATAAATGGTACAGTGTTGGAATTTGGGACGTTCAAAACGAATAAGAGGGATCTTTTTAGAGCACTGATTAAGATCAATACTGGAAAAGGTATATAGTTACACTCATGTATCTTAAAAAGGTTGAACTAATAAAATTTTAAATCGAATTTAATTAACTGACTTTAAATTAAGTCAACCTGGGTAACTAAGTGACGCCTACAACAATCTTGTAATGGTCACAAAGTACACTTTTGGACGACTGACAAAATTGGTCGCATGAATGTTATCAACGTCGTGTTCCTTATGAGTTCGTTAACCCATCGAGACGTCGCGGAATCTAGCAACGTGTATTTCGGTCCGGCGGATACCCATAGCCTTCCTCGCCACAAAATCCACAAATATATAAATAACCCTCGCTGGCGGCGTAACTTTATGCGAAGTTTTACGACGAAGAAGGCGATAAGGCAGCCCTTTACGAGTGCACCGATTACGCTCATTCAACGAACTATAACAAACACCACTTTTACATATACTGTAACGAGCACTACCGATCCTACTATCTCTTTAATGGAATCCAGAGAAGTCGTACATACAACTCTGACATTGAGAAATGAACGAATAAAACTAGAAGGAACTTGTTGAATAATTATTTAAACAATAGTGTATTTATTAGACAATAGTCTGATAAATATAACTGATTTAAAAACTTGCTGATTCAAAAAAATTTTAATTAAATAAAATGTACGAGATGCAAGAAATATATCGACAATTAGTGATAAATAAAACGAAGGATATGAAACCGCTTATCAGATCATAATGACTTAATAAAAAGGTGCAAGGCTCGTAAGCGTGGGAGACCGAGAGCACGGGCGAGACACCCAACTAATTAAAAGGATTTTGTAAGCTGTCAACGTGAGATAAAATACCTTTGATCGAACCGCTGATGGTCAGTTTAATGCTCAATTGAATATTTGTTAAGTTTCGTTTAAAAAATTAACATTAGCTATATTAAATCGCTTACTCGAGTGCATTTGATAGGTAAGTGTGAAAACGTTATGTAGTAATCCCGTATATGGCTACGAATTATAATACATCTTGACAAGTGTATTTGAATCATTGTTGCAACTACAAAAGACCGGATATCTCTTATTAAAGGCTAAGCAAAACGTACAAACAAAAGATAAAGAATCGAGACAATACAAATGAAGTTATTAATTACATCACCAAGATATATAACAGATAGTAACACAAATATTTGGTAGAACAAGTCTTGTGTCATACTTTGATTAGAGCAGCGTTCGTCTCAATTGTGGCTTGTTGGAATTCATAGCGCTGCACAATTTGCGACTATGGAACAGCGTTAACATAAATAACTTTATTGGTTGAGCGCACATCAATGAGCGTATATTTCAATGTGTTTCGAATTGAATACTTTGTTACCAATTTGCATGGCTATATATTTGATCATTCAACTTAAGGTCTACATTCATCTTGAAATTGTTCAAGGAATCGTGGGAAAAATAAAAAAAAAAGTATTCGTTGAAACCATGAAAGAGCAATACCTTCGTGATGATGTGTGGTGTATGAATAAATATGTAATGAGTCTTCTTAGTCCCATGAAGAGGTTAAGCCGCAACGACGACGTCGAGTCACAATAGAGGTCTAACGAAAGGATTGGGTCCGGTGTCGGATTTCGTTAATGAGACCCTTTGTGAGACGCCTCCGCGCCACAAGACGACGGAAATCATTAATTTACCCGTAACGAATGAAAATTTCCATTTTTTAAATCGAACGCGGTAAGCGTTTGTTTTTAAATCATCGCCTACACAAATCATGAAACTAGTCAGTTGACTAGTGAATATTTTTAGCCTTTCGCGGCTAATCTCGAAAGTGAGAATCGGATAATATAAATAGAATGAAATAGTATAAATGTTGTGTGGCGTGTAATCATGGGATAACATAGCGGCGCCTGCCGTCAATCATTCCGTCTGACGTATATCATTCCTGGCTGCTTTAATATTACATTTGCCATTGGAACAATCATACGTTCCAAAGAAAACGCACACTATACGTATTTGATTTTCATTAGAAATTACGTATATGCTACAAATAATGTTCAAACTTTAGCATGTGGACCAAATTTTGCATGCGACATGAGAATTTGTTTTGTCCAGATATGAGTAAAGTGATAAGTAACAATCATAAAACCCTAAGACCTATTTGAATAGCGTAACATCATAGAATACGCAGGGGATACGGCGCTATAAAGCTTCAGTATTTAAGAATCATCGCTAGTCGTAAAAGGAGATGAGCTTGTATTATTTACGATTGGTGCGAGGGTCGGCCATCGTACTCCCACGTGCTTTGAAAAGGGCCTAACGAATTGGCCGTCAATCACACCGCGCCGGTGTCACTGCGCACAATGCATCAAACGATTTGTTATAAATTACAAACTATTCAAAGACGAGCCATAGACGCGACATGATCTTATAAAACCACGAGCCATAGAGTAAAGGATTACAAGAATATCGATAACTTCGTCTATCGGTAACAGTTTAAAAGATATCGAAAGAAGTTTTCGTTTATTTTCAACTGATGCGTTCTATTTATGTAAATCTTCGTCAATTACCTTGCATTTTGATCCCTATTGTGGAGTACGTCAACTGTCTCACGCTTAAAATTGGCAGCGGTTATACTGTCGTAATCTCTCATTAAGAACTGTTTTCACATCGCCAAATTATGAAAACACTTGTTTTTAACGATTCGATAAAAAAATACTAATATTATGACTTTTTAAAGATTATAATAGAAATCAATATTTAATTTCCTGAGAATATAGCATGTCGTGTTTGTCAGAGTAACGTTTGAGGTTAATTATAGTGATAAAAATATAAGATTAAATGAGGCAACTAGTTTTTAATACTTGTCAAAATTCATAACAGATTATAACGATGTTTTACAAGAGAAGATAAGATAATGAAAATATCTCAAGAATTCAAATTTGCACAATAATAACTTTGTTTGACATTGAGGACAGACAGAATCTGTGATGACACTTTTGTAATTAACATTAAGCTAAATTTTATTCCATTATACCAATCCTTATAATATTTGAATAAAAATAACTTACATTTAGACAAATTACCCTAGTTCAAACTAACTGCTGTAACGCTTGTGTTATGGATGTTAGGGTAACGAATAGACATAAATATATGATACATAGATGTGTTATATTCATACAGATATGTATAAATACCCATAACTTAACCGATTCGTTGCTACATACAATTACAGAAACGAAGGCTAAGAGCTTGATTTAATATGGGTTGATTTCCCTAAAACTTGATTTGAAGGAGTTATCATCGATTTAAAGATGACACGGTTTCAGTGGCTCACGCCACACGAAAAAAAAAGTGATGACACGACAGGCGTGCATCATCAACGAATCGGTTAAATACACATTCGCGTATTCATCACATAACTGCCCGTCGGGACTCGAGCCTAGGACCTAGGCGTAACAGGCAGGATCGTAAAGATCGCGAATAATTTAAAATATTTCTAAAAGTGTTAAAAATAAAATCTGATATTTTGATACCTGAAAATGTATCAATATAAAAAAGTTGACGATTGATTACAATATAAGGCACCAATAAACACTTTGCAAATTATAAAATTACCATATAACCCGATCTTTACACAACCAGTGGCATTTCCGCAGAGCAATAAATGTATCTGACCAATGATTCTCCACACTAATTGCTATTTTCAAACGCTTTGCATAATAAATGGCTTTGGGCGGAAAAAAACTCGGGTCTATAATAGGAGGAGACGGTTAAAAAAGGTGCACCTCTTTGAAGATGTTCCGACCCCGACACTAGTGCGAAATGTTTACGATCCGTTTTGTGATATCAAAATTAATAGGATTAATTAGTCATGCAAATAATACATGGTTACGACTTCTGGGAATGAAGGTTTATAATTTTTTTAATTTTATACATATAAATAATACTTATTCAAAATCATATTTGAGTGATAATGACAAGTTCATACTAATGTTTGAGGATGACTCACGTTTGTGTTGGAAGGTCAAAGGCATATAAGGTTAGTTTCACACATATTAGAATTAGTACAAATTTTACATCAACAGATGTCGCTACTAAGTGAGACGAAATCTTAATAAAAAACGATGTTTAATTATCTTTTTAACTATCCGATATAGAAAAATATAATAAGGATCTGCCTTTCGCACCGACGGTCCTGGTGTTATGAATAGAAGCATTTGTATCTGAGTCCGATCCGAATAGTATTTGAATATATTTCTCTGTATATTAAATATCTATGTATCATATATATCTATCCATTACACAAGCCTTACAATGCTTACTTTGGGTTGGGCTAATTATTGGTTGATAATAACAAAAAATTATGACTGTAACTTTAACATTTAAATTTTAATTATTTTTATGTGGCCATCTTCATCTGCATTGTTTCTATTCTATTCTTGTTATGACATCTAGTTAAAATCTTAAAGAAACAGAGATGGCACGTTGATTACTTAAGGCTATTTTCATATCGTTTAGTTTTTTAAATAAAGCTAAAAATTATCAAAAAGCGTAATAAATTAACCATTTGGTCGTTTTCACAATATCCTTAAATTATATCAAATTTGATTTGAACCGAAATATTTTTATCTTGACTTCTTAAGAACCACTCAACTAGCTATATAATATTAATAAATAATAATAAATAAAAATAAAAAGGTAGATAAAATTTCGATTGACACCATGGATTCGGTTACACGGACAAAATCACAATTTCCAGGATTCCCAGACCAATCGCCAACCCTATGTTGAACACCTTTGATGCAGCGTCGGGGACAGACAGCTGACCTGATTCGCTGATCAAACAGCTCCAAGTCGGTCGCAGACAAATAAATGACGCTATGTAAAGAATTCTAACAAGCTATTATTTATTATAATCACCGACTTTCTAAGGTTCAAACAGTGTAATTAAATCTGTTTTAATGTGTTATTTGCTTTCTACAGACGCACCTAAATTAGTGACATGTTAAAATTTTTATAAAATAAATAAAATAAAACAAATCAATCAAAAATATAAACTTATAAATAAAAAAAAAATAAGCAATAAATTTTTTTGAGTAAATAGGCTTTTGTTTATGAAAGAAACCATTAAACTGAATATAGTTATACGTGGAACTAGATAACGTAGCGTGCTAAAAATGTGGAGATTAAACATTCACGTGGTATTTCCATAGGAAAATCCACAAACTATAATACATTACACCATAGATAAATTTACCATTTCTTTTTATTGTAGCTACATATTTTGATCGACTTTATTTGTGCTTACACACAACGTGATTAATTTTTGCTAGATTTGTTCCAACTTAGGACATGGGATAGGTTTCATTTATACACAGCAAAGCGTGGCCGGGTCAGCAAGTATATCAATAAAATTTAGCAACCCTGTTTAGAGGCTGGTATACTCACATATACAAAAAATAAATCTGACAATATTGACACCCATCGAATGACAACCTCCTTTTAAGAAGTCGGTTAAAAATATCAGATTTTAATGTTTATTAGGGTTATTGGACAAAAGTGTTCCCTAAAAATTAGGAGTTGGCAGGCGGGTTGGTCACCACAATAAGGGCCATAATTTGATAAACGTTGCTACCCACTTTGTCTAAGGGAAGTTATTACCTGCAGTATCATTAGCAGACTTTCCCCTGGTAGGGGAATTATTATTCGGCCTTTATACGTTCAGAAAATTATACAATTCATTGAAATATGACATTAATAGTGTATTAATTCCTTACAGATTTTCTATGGATGATCTGTATTCAAACACTTGTATATGTGACAATGATCAATGATTTATGAATGAAAAGACCTTTTACAAATTATTAGAAGAAAAAATATTTTTACTGTGGTGGCTACAAAAAACTCTCAAAGCTTTTGTATACAATTCTATAATATTTCTTCATTTCATTTTAAGCCATAAATCTAACACATAAAATTCAATGTTAATTGGGTAAATTTGAGAGTTTTTGGTTGGTTGCCGTTCTGTAGTATATACTACATTAAGTAATGTATAAATAGTCTGTAAATAAGTATAGTTTATGCTCGAATTTTGGTAGGGACATAATGTTGGTGTTACATACGCCCTTTTGCTAAATTCGAATCCCGGACCATTATGGCGCATAAGCATGCAAAAAAAGTATATTATACCATTAACGACCAATTGGTTCAACGGTAGCGATTCTGCATTTCGCCCCGATAGTCCTGGATTCGAGTCCCGGAAGGGACAATGTTGGTGTGAAGAATACGAGCATTTATACCTGAATCATGGGTTTTTATATATATATTTTTACAAATATTACATATGTATGTATATCTATCCATTACCCTAGTATCCATAACACAAGCCTTAGAGTAGTTACTTTGGGCTAGGGTAATTTGTGGAACGTAAGAAATATTTTTATTATAATATCATCTAACAAAGTTACCATTAACAGGAAAAATATGCATCAAAAGCCAGTTTGCATTACCTCTTGCGATGCAATTTTAATATAATGTGTTGAATAAATATTGAACAAGATAATTACACCCCAACATTTCACTAATGCCTCAAGTCATCAGGATACAACACGTTCAACAGATAAATAAAAAAAATCATATATTTCATTCCTTTTGTTGATGTATATTTGTGTAAAAACATGCGTTCATAGGGCATAAAGAAGCGAATATGATTTATAGTTGCGCAAAGCTTAATTATACATGTTGTTCAAGGAATTATACACCTTGTTCAGTTCAAATAAGTCTGCTCCCGAGTGATTTGTTTAAATTTGTAAGAGAGGTGCGCAGGCGCCACGGGGCCGCGTTTTTTTCAAGCAGGGATTTATTTTATAATTCGTGTTTGGTTCCGAATACCAATCGTATAGTTAAACGGACAGGTTATACGCGTTCAAGATAAAATGGGTAATAAAAAATAGTAATGTGTGCAACCGTAAGGTAAGGTAATATTAGAACAAATCGTCTCGGCTCATAAAATGTCCCACCTGAGAACAACTTGTGAACCTATCGATTTTTTTCTATAATTTTGGAGGACTCATTATATTAAAATAAAAAAAAGCTGACCCGGCCACGCGTTGCTGTGACTCAGTCAGCTGTAACAATTTAATATAAATTTATTTTCAATTATAAATAAAAATGAAATGTATCATATGTTCCAAGTCGGAACAAATCCAGCAAATTTTTTTTTTTTTTATTGCTGAAAGTTGGCAAACACGCAAACTGCCTGATGGTAAGTGGTAACAGTCACCTATAATATATGGGGCTCTTGTGAGATTCGCAGCAAAACTGCAACCCCCACAAGAACCACAGTGTACGTTGCCAACTTGTGACATAAGGTGTAAAGTCACTGTACCCAGTAATTTCACTGCCATATCTTACCCTTCAAACCGGAACACAGCAATCTCAGAGTAAACAGGACTGGAGTAGCCTTTGCCTAACATTACCCCTCTGCCAAATGCACAAGCGTCGGAATCCTGTGCGTTATATAAAACTAGTTGAGCCGCCATTTTAAAACCACAATAATCAGAACGTCTCACCGTGCAGAGCTCCCACGAAAATGCCTGCCTGTGCTGTTTTCTACTGTAAAAAAAATTCGAAAATATCTAGTATGCAAAAAGATGGCGTCACCTTTCATTTGTAAGTATAATTTTTAGGATTTGATTATTATTTAATTCATAATTTCATGTTTTAGCAGACTACAATTTCAAATTTCGCGCCCAAAGTTCGTTTGATGACGTCACGGCCGCACTCCCCACGAGACTACCTAGGGTTGACCATTATCGCATTTCAATTAATTAAGACAAAAATTAGAAAAAGTTTGTTGGTAATAAATAACTGTAATTTTGTATTAATTAATTACTAATTATAATTTCGATTTAACAATGTACGTTGCGTGTTTATTTTTAGTTTAGTATTAAGTTCATACCTACACTTTTGCGGCTGCTTGCCTATTCTATTCTTTACCACACAACATGGAAATATAAAATAATAAATAAAATAATAAATAAAAATAATAATCAAACTATTTGCCCTTTTATTCATGCTGGGCGGCGCTCATAAACATTAAGAGTACTAATGCTGTATATACTTACAGTGTCCCTGACTTCATAAAAAAGCACGGTTAAAAGGGTACCATCGCCTAACCAGCACACCCGATCATTTCCGAGAAACCAAAATTATTTTTCGAGCCACAGGATAAACTGTTTTTATTTTGTAATCAGCAACCCTTATTAATTTTTACAATATTTATTTGCACAATAGTGATGTCAACTTCATCGATATTGTGATTTTACGAGTGAGTAATGAATGAATGAATGAATGCAAGTAACATACTTAAATTGAAAATATTTATTTTTAATTTAAATCTATATGTCGCAGGGAAATTGTATAATTCCGCAGTTTACATTCGGCGTCATCAGTTTAAAAAACACATACCCTATTCTTAGTTCTATTTCATAACGATATTAAAACACAGCTTAGATAAATTACTGTTTGTTTCGGTAATTATTACCAGGTATTAATGATGATTTCAAATAAGAATAAGGTATGTGATTTTAAACTGATGACGCCATATGTAAAGTGCGGAATTATACTATTTACCTGCGATATTATACACACGAGAATAAAACTGTAAAGATATATAATAAAATAGGTCAAGTCCACCTACAACCAAATGGCTAGTTATGAGCGTAGAGGAAGCGAAATCACTAATTTTTGAACATATTGTCTGTCTGTATGTATGTTTGAGCACGCATCACGCAAAAACTACGCGACGGATACATTTTAGTATGGTAATAGCTAAATGTCATCGTCAACATTTAAGTTAAGTTTTTTTTATTAATATTGTAGCATAAATATGTACATATGTATGAGGCAAATATACTCTACCCCTAGGCGGTATACTAATTGTTGGCATTTATATTTTAAGCTTTGACATGCCCGGAAACATCTAATTTTTCATATTCAGTTTTCCTAAAGAAAACAGCATACGAAAAAAATGGATTCATGCTTGTAATAGGGCATCTTGGGCATCTTCAAGAACAAGTACTATATGTTCCATACATATTGATCCGTCTCAGTTTCAAAAATTATCTAACAATAGAAGAAGATTAGTTGCCCATGCTGTGCCAACGTTATTCTTGAATGATCCTCTTAGTTTTTTATATAAATAGTTATGTTTCAAATAGATATCAACATGTTATATTATAACAGTTTTAGTTTATTACATTTAAATGTATTAATTTTAGGTTAAAGAATAAGTTGAAAAGGAAATACCTGCAAAAGGTGATGTAAGCAAATCGCAAAAAAATACAAATAATCAATCGGTCAAAGTAAAAATCTGAGAAAACTAACTATATTCACTATCGCTTTGTTAAAAATAATGTTTCAGTGTTCCTCCTTTCCATTATGGTTATACGCGTAAGGGTCCACAGTAAATTCTATATATATAATAACACCTATTGTAAATATCTTTAAAAAGCAATAAACTATTAAGGTTAAATTTGTATTTTATGGATATAGCCTTCGAAACTGACTGTTGTAGCGTGTAATATCATCATTAATTTAATTTAATTTTTAATACATAATGTAGGAATACTAATGCAACGTTAATTGGAATACTAACGCAAAGTTCCACATGGATCAGCTTCAATGGCACAATGTCTGTTACGCTATAACTTCCCGAGATCTTAACCGATTTTAATATTTTTGTGTGGAATCGAATCAACAGGTTTAGGATTGTGACGGAGACCGAATTTTGAGATTCGCAAAAATTCCCATAGAAAAATTTTTTTTTTTTTTTAGATATTACGCTCCGCTTCAATATATGGTGCTAGCGTAGCTTTATGCTTAACGACTGCATCGCCCAGTACATTCATTCATTGAACGAAACTGATTTATCGATATCGATATTCGCGTGCTATGTCATGTCACTTCTCACACAATGACATTCGTGTGTTTGAATAGAACGTTAACACACTATTTTAAGCACGTGTGCGTGTATTTTAAATATGTTTGTCGTATTAGACATGTGTGCGTTTGTAAACACGCAAAGAGTTTTTGTTCCTGTGTGCTGGCATTGAATGTAGTAGTAACCTCACCCCCCGCAAAAAATGGCAGAAAAATATGTACGAGAAATTGACTAATGGCTACTCCAGTCCTGTTTACTCTGAGACAGCAATGCAAGCACTGCTGCTTTGCGGCAGAAATAAAATCAAATGAGAATCAGATCAGAAACGGTTGAGTAGTTTCGGAGTTCATCGTAGTCAAACACTGTGACAGAGATTTTTCTATAAATATAAAAATGCCCTGTTTGACCGCGATGAACTATGAAACTAATCAACCGATATTGATGATTTTTTTTCCATTTTGCTAGGTTTGATCCAACTTAGGATATAGAATAGATTCCATTTGAATTTTTAATAAAAAAAAAACAAATTATAATAACTGAGCAACGCGTGGCCGGGTCAGTACAAATATTACTGACAACATTATTATAGAATTGTGCAACTAATCTCCAACAGTCACTTTTTCATTGGATTGATCGTAGACAGAAGTTATTATTTAGAAGATTCGCGGTCAGAACCTAACCTATGACCTATGGACAAACAGAGCGATTCGTCCACTAGTGTTCGGACGACAGGACCTTTTCACTATGGACTATTCACTGTCATATCGTTTAGTTTGTGATTCTGTTCCATATAACTTTAACTGGAGATCAACTTTATAAGTATAAATCAACGTTCATATTTTTTATTAATTTATCAATCAGTATTATTAATTCGATAATGTTATAAGATAAATTATTATAATAGAAAAATACTAGAAAAAATAGACTCGGGTCACAAGCGAATTCTCAGGCGAGAATCGATAATGTTAATATGCAATATTTGCATATACAGAATGTCCCAAAAAACAGGATCAATCAGAAGTCCAGAGCATGTTGTTCACCAAACATACTTATTAATATATTAAAACTAGCCGTCACCCGCAAGTTGACATCTTCAGTTTTCCTATTTAACTTTTAACGTTCTTATTTTAACGTCAAAACCGTTTATAGCAACCCAACGAATAAAATCACTTGGACATTAAAATAATATGGTAACAAACACACACACACACAAAGTATTGTCATAATATAACTAGTTTTATTAGTCTTAGTCATCCTGTGATCATGGCTCCTGTAAAGGAGTCGAAACGTCAGGATTAAATATAAAATAAAACATGCGCAAAAATCCGTAAAAAGTGTTTTATTCTGATGTGTAATGTGCGCGGAAGTGTAAGAACTAAATAGGATAAATCTCTTGTAAATATGAAACTAAGGCATCATTCGAAAACTTCTAAAAATTGCGTATGATTGGGGTGATTCGAGTAGCCCAAGTAATGCTCTGCTCTGGCATTTCGTTTGACTCTATTTAGACATCCTGTATAACCAGCTGTAAAATGCAGAAAAAAAACATTTCGCTTATCCGTAGTTTCACGTCTATTAAAAAAAATAAGATGTTATTTAATTTGCAAATATGTATCACGAAATTTATTGGTGTCATCATAAAAGAATTATTGACAAGTAGTAAAAGGAAGCAATAAAAAATCTATTCGCAAATGGGTCAGAGAGCTGGTGATCTTGGAAATAATCATAAATAACTAAAATGAAATTTTAAGCAAATAAATATTAATTTACAATTTATTAGAGACCCGTCTCAAGCTCATATTGATTGTGGACATTATATAACATCCTGCATAAGGAATATATAAAGATATTAAAGAAATTAATGCAAACAGTTCGCAGCTAGCTAGCTTAACTTGTTTTATAATTTTGTGTTTACAACATTCAAATTATACAGATAAAAATGGTAAATTAAAGTTTTATCTTAGTATAACGGAAGGTGCGTGTTCGATTTCCGTCTGAGATAAAAAAAAAACAATGTTATAACTTTTTTAGTAATTTAATCCAAATTGAACTTAACAGATATGTAGAAATGGCCACTTGCCGAGCGTATAAATATAGCCACCTAATACTGCGTGATTTAAGGGTAACAAACATCAAAAAATAGCATTGTTGTATGAAAACATTTTTTTATATAATATGTTAGTCGAAAAGGAAAAAAAAACTCCGTTTTTAAGCAAATTAATAAAATACGGGAACTTTGGTTACCTCGTAATTAATATAGGTTTCCTATAAACTTGTAGCTGAAAAATACCCGTAAAATACGGGGCAACTGGCCTAGGTATATATTACAGTCGATATCACCTGAGGCTAGACTATCTAACATATCACTGCAATCACGGCAAGTCCCAGTTTACTTTTTACAGTACACATCTATTACCGCTAGGTCCGAAGGCGCCCTCAGCCCGCGTCAGCTAATGACACGGTGCGGGCTGCTCCGGCGCAGGCTCGTGCCGGTAGCAATTAACGTTTACCTCTAAAAGCACCCATTACAACGCCTTTTTCTTCTTGCAATCGACCACAAAAAGAATCATCTAGAAATAAAGCTGTAATCGATACCGGTTTCTAATATCATTTTCAAGTTAACGTGCACACGTTTTAGGAAAAGTGATGGCACGAAAAAATTAGGTGACAGGTGGGACTTCTTTAGATATAAAATAAAGCAATTAAAGCTTAATACTACGTTTTTCATAGTCAATAACAAAATGTTATCTATTAATTATAAATACTTTGGTACATACGTTTCTTTATGTAGATAAGGTTTAAGTAGCATAGTTAATCTGATAAATCAAAACCACCATAATAAATTTTACTCTACTTCAGAACTCATAAGTCGACTACATCTAAAGGAATTTTTATAAGTAGTAAACGCCATAAAACCCCCTAACGAAGGGATTTAATCATGGGCGTAGATAATCGATTGTCACCGGAGCAACATCGAAAATTAAACGACACTTTTCGGTGGACAAAACTCGAAAGTTATAAATCGGTCGTTCTCGACACAAAAACACGTCCAAAAAGAGTTAAGCGTTCGGGAGATCGTTGAATACAGATTACTGGGTGCAGGTGTTAAATAAAAATAATAAAATTCGACGCGGGACTCGGTAAAAAGAAGAGTGGCCGCGGCCGCGCGGCGCCGAACCTCGAGTAATTTCGATCGCAACGCCTGCGCCCGAACACAAAAAACGACATGTACCCTCTCGCGTTAAACACCAGCATACACCGGCATTCGCCATTCAGAGTCAATCCGCGAAACGCCTGGCGGCGGCTTTTATAAAGCCTCACAAGCGAACTCGTAACTTCCACGCAGGACTCAAATCGCCTCCCTATTAGGAGCCGATAATCAAGATTCAAACACATCCCATAAGGAAATACATTAACTTCTAAACAGGGTTCTACGGGAATTCAAATTAACTCACCGAGAAACGAACCAAAGGAAATAGCTGCGCTACATACAAGTCGGTTATCTCGGTTAACCAAATCAAAGTAATGAACCATCGAGGATTCTCGCAAGAAAGTTAAATTGACCACTTCCGAGAAACGAATTCGACATAAGAGATATTATGGCGTAAGTAAAATGGTCGGCGCAAAACGCATAAGCCGCAATTAAGGAAGGCAATCCCTCTTCGCACGTACGGACAAATTGCAGGCAATAGTCGTGCCGCAACGGAGCGCGAAATACTGCGCTCACTGCACCAGCTGGTGTGACGCTCCGCTGCCTCCGCCTACCCAACACGGCTAATCACACCTTGCACGCTCGCAAACACTACATATTCCACATTAGAATTGAAATCTTAAATTACACACTATTCCCACAACATACTAACCCACACAGACATTAATTGCCAGATCACGGATGCAAACAAACGCAATAGCGTTTCAATCAGTGTTGCCAGTAGCCGATAGCCAAAAGTAACATGAGACGGGTAAAAAGAAAACTTTTCAGTAGGAGTAACATCGTTTAGGCAAGCGAGTCACATCCTAGATCGCATCATCGCTTACCATCGGGTGTGATAGCGCTCGAGCGCTTACCCTATTTTCAATAAAAAAAAGAAAAGTAACATTAGTTGTATTCAGAAAACAACTTTAATAAAATAAACCTGTTAAATACGTTTCGCTAAAATTTTAGACAAAACAAAACATGAAAATAAACTCTACAAAGTTAAATCACAGACTATTTTTTATCTTTGAATCGATGTTTTCCTATTTTTATTAATTGATTAGTTATCTTACTAAGTAAGACTTAAGAGTCGTGTAACTTGGAAGTAACGAAAAGGTCAAATGTAACGTAAAATATTACAAAAGTAACATTCTGGTACCACTGGTTTCAATGAGGCCTACAGAAAAGGAAACGCATGAATAATCGCAGCGTTGATCGAAGGAATTCATGGTGGAACCCAAAATAAATACGGTCGGTATTCTGATTGCTCTACGACGAAGTTAAGCCTACGTTTAAATGTGAAAGAAAATAAATAAGGGGATTATCGTTCAATCTTACATCCTTTACGGAATTTAAATCTTAAGGCATTCGAACGAAACAGTTTTAGTAAAACCATAATAAATATAAACCAGACATTTAAGGATACTTGTTAACGACAAATTCTTTAAAATTGGATGTAATAAGGAAAAATAATTCAGAACTTAAAAATATTTATTCCAAAATAATGTTTTTTTTTCGCTTTGAGAAACACAAACATACAGAAAATATTATACTTGTAAAAATTTCTTTAAAAATAACAATTTAGAAATTTATTTTTTAAAGTAAACCAATAGGTGATAATTTTAAAATAATTTTCTTCTCTAATTTTTTTTAAACAAGTTTAATATTATTTATTAATGAAACGAATTAAAAAGTTAAAAATTGGGTTGCATACGGATATTATCTAGGAAAACTACTCATCAAGACGAATCAAAAGAGTCCGAATTCGAGGGGGTTGTCTTTCATTGCGGAGTTCCTATTACCACTTTTCGGCTGCAGCATCAGATCAGCTCATTATAATATTGCATTGTCATGCGATATACATATGCATGCAAAATTTCAGCTCAATCGGAAACCTGGAAGAGGGTCAAATTGAACTTGCAAGATTTCATTACAGACACCGGGAAAGTATATAAAAGTTTGTAAAAAGAAAATGGACCCAGCAGGGTATGACAATTGGGACTCGAAAGGGGCAGATGTTTGTGTGACGAGCACGAGCATTTGTAGTAGAGTCGTGAGTATTTATGTATATTTCTATAAACATTACAAGCCTTGCAGTGCTTACTTTGGCCAAGGCTTAATAGGTGTGATTGTAAGAAATATTATTATTGTTGTATACATTGTAGGGAAAAAAAGAAAATTAGAGTAATTTTACATTACTAAAACAAAAGACAAAAAGTTGTCTATTATTAATAATGTAATTATATACTTCCATTCCATATGAGTTCGCAAATAGGTATACTTTATTGTAACCATGTTTGTAATGACTAGTATTTGGTACATCCACCATAATTTCAGGTTTCCTAGTACTAATAATAATGCAGTCGCTATATACAACAAGCTCGACAGTTGTCAAAGATAATATCTATGAAACGAGCATAGTGTGGTCGGGGCGGTAATAACCATCGTATAATACTCGCTAGAAGCATCCGTAACACCACTTCGCCGACGTATATTTACACAAACACGAAATTTAGACTTAGCTATATGCTGTATATAACAACTAGTGTTGTTAACTTGAGTCCTTGAGTCCGGAATACTTTGATAAGACTCGAATCTAAAGCAAGGTTTAAAGCAAGCACACTAAAGTAAGCGCTGTAAGGCTTGTGTTATGGATACTAGGGTAACAGTTAGACATACATATATGATACATAAATATGTAATATTCATAGAAATATACATATACATATAAGTAACCATGACTCAGGTACAAATGCTCGTATTCATCACACAAACACCTGCCCCTACAGGGTATTAAACCCAAAAACATCTAGGTATCATAATTTAGTATTATTAGATAGAATTTTACCGTACACTTAGAGGGTGCTAGGCATTTAAGTTTATTTCATATACATTCTTATAACTATACGTATACATATCGCTCATTTGGTGCAACACTGACGCAATTGTAAATGTTGTGTTTTTGAAGAGGGAAATTTTAGGTAGGGATTTTAAATACATTTTCTTTTTTAAATTGGCATTACCTTAAAATATGACTACAAAAGTATATTTTTCATAGGTTAATTTAGGTTCCAGCGGGAAATAGAAGAAATACAATTCTGTCGATGATTTTCAGAAATGTAATTTGACCAAAAGTGTAATTGCGTCACTGTTGCACCAAATGAGTGATATATGTATATGCATGCAATAAATAAACAATTTTTTTTAGAGCCTAAGCAGATCTAAGTTTTGAGTCTTTTTATATATACTCGAGTCTTAACAAACTAAACTCAAAGGTATGTCCTCTAAAAAGGGCTCAATTATTCCAGAAAGAACTGATGACAGATTTCTTTAAAAACAGTTCAGTCTTTTAAAGAGAACTGAAAAATGAGAAATTTTCAAAAACTATAAGCTGTTTTATCTCAACTGATGTTTTAAAGATATAAATATTAGTATTATTAAGCCAGAGCCTACATCGATGACTTTTTGAGTCTTTTTGATTAGATTGCAGTCTCCTTTTTTAAAGCTCGAAACTCAATTTCTTAAAAATAAAAAAGAAAGTACTCGAGTCTCAAAATTGAGACTAGGGACTCGACGTCAAGACTATAGACTCCAAAGAACTCAAAGTACCTACTCATAACTGTTATGAAAAGACTCTAGCTTCAAAGTTAAGGCTCAAATCTTTCACAACACTAACAAAAACCAGTTTTAAATACTTCGAAGAAATAAAAAAAACTTATTCCAACTATAACGCTCTTTTATTTCATACGGAATTACATTTAAATGGTCATTATTTAATTCAATACACGAATTATACCAAAATCACCAACATATAATTAGATCGATGTCTGAAGGCAGTCTTAAGGAATTCAATGTATTGTGTTAATCTAAACAAAGCTTAGTTGTTTAATAAATAACTCATTTTAGAGGGGTAATGCCCTAGATTGTAAACCATTTTACACTCAAACAATACGTTTAGTATTTTCTGTACGGGTCATTGACTTGTAAACAAAACTGTGCGTAATTTTTTACGCTTAAAGTTGACACAGGTTTTCTCTTCTCAATTGGACCCATTTTTGCAAACAAGAACCAACCCACAGTTTGAGAACTATACAAAATGGTACCTAAACACTTATTATTTATAATATTTATAAATCTGATATTCCTATATAGGCTACAGTATTCCACATGAGGTTAAGTATCCATTCATTAATTTACTATGTATTCATTTTGCACATTCTGTTTACAAAAGTCTCGTTTTCTCGAAACCAACCTCCTGTAGGTTGGTTCTTGTTTGCAAAAATGGGTCCAATATATTGTTATCGTTACGACCGTTTGGTGTAACAGTAGCGATCCTGCCTTCCGCACCAATGGTCCTAGGTTCGAGTCCCGGAAGGGGCTAATGTTTGTATAATGAACACGAGTGTTATTATATTACTATTATTACTATATTTATTTATATAAAAAAATCCCAATCACAGTGTTAGACCGCGATGAACTCGGAAACTATTCAACCTATTTTTGATGATGTTTCATTTTGCTGGATTAGTTCCGACTTAGGACATAGGATGAATAATGATATGAATGATGAAATGAAACTTCATTTTAATTTATTATAACACAGCAACGTTTGGCCGGGTAAGCTAGTATATATATCACTTACCAATAATCATAATATGTATGTCTATCCGTTACCCTAGCATCCATAACACAAACCTTACAGTGCTTACTTCGGGTTAGGCTAATTGGTGTGATTATGAGAAATATTATTACATATTATCTAGATTTTAATATACTACAGTAAGCGGAGCCTACATATACAACTATTTCCCAGAGGTAATAATGACATATACATTAAAATTATAGTGGGCGAGCGTCATTTAAAAGATTTGGGGGCTCAAGTTGACTCCGAGTATCAGATAAGCCATTAACAGGTCGATGCGACCACTAGATATGGTGAAGCACTTGGAGCTTTTATCGTAACAAAGGATTGAATTTCCCATGCTATTGAAACCGAAACGAATAATCGAAACATCAATCTAAGTGACGTTGAAATGCTTTGTGGTCAGTGTGATACAGTCTGAAAATAATATCGCCGGCAAAGGCAATCGATTTATACGTGAGCGAGTTAAATCGAATTTCCGTTTCGTCACGGACTCGAGTCTGTGATGGATCATTAAGGATTATTATGATGAGATGGAAACACATCTTGTTGGAGATTTCTTTTTTTTTACGAAGCGCGTGAAGTATTTATGGTTTAGAGTGCAACAAATCGAAAATAATAATAATAATATTCCTCACATTCACCCAAAGTAAGCACTGTAAAGCTTGTGTTATGGATACTAGAGTAACGGATACATATAAATATACGATACATAGATATGTAATATTCATATATAAATCATCATGATTTAGGTACAAATGCTTGCATTCATCACACAAACATCTGCCCCTACCGGCAATCGAACCCGGTACCATTGTTGGCGCGAAAGGCAGGATTTAACCGTTGCATCATAGCTAGGTTAACACTCACATAAATAAATACTTAAAATACGTTATTTTGCTCGTACAAGATTCTTTTTTATCTTGTCTTTTGACCAAGAAAAAGAACTGATGCAAGAAATGCATGTTAAGACTCCATTCATTACAACAGGAATAATAACTATTCAAAGGAGTTTGTAGCACAATGGTGAATATTTGAAAACCTGTTGAGGGTAGGGCAGTCGGGGCGTGTAAGCATTTTAATAAAATGTGTACTTGTCAATGCGAAGATTGCAACTATTAAGAGAGTGCGTGGGTGCTTCTGACATAATATCATGCCTCAAGGACGTTCTTCGCCCAAAGATTAATTATTTCTGGCCAGTAAATGAAACAAACAGGCAATATTTTATCTCTTAACATAATTAACTGTTGATCCAATGTTTTGCTTTAATATATGAAGTGGCTCAATCTAGTAGTGGCTAAAAAGTTTAGTGTTTAATCTTGATAGACTGTAGGAATACTGTATTTATTTTCATAAAAAGGCAATTTAAGATAAATTATTATAATAGAAAAATACTAGAAAATATCGACTCGGGGTCACAAGTGAATTCTCTTATAAGATCGCATTGAAAATACATAAAATATATAAAAATTATAAAACTAAAATGGCTGTTCCATCTTTATCGATTGACCAAAAATTTGTAAAAATGTTTCTTTCGAATATGAGAGGATGTTCCTCTCATTGATGAAACAACGCTGGCCTACAGCGTAAAATCAGGAAGGTACTAGAAAATTTCGACGAGTGTTCACAAGCCTCGGTAGCTCAATTGGGAGAGCATTGGACCGGATTTCAAAAGGTTGCGGGTTCGGATCCCGCCTGAGAATTCACTTGTGATCCGAGTCGTTTTTTTTATTATTTTTCTATTATAATAATTTATCTTATAAGATCTCATAAAATTTATAAAAAATTATAAGACAATTTAACTTCACTTGCTTGGTAGTAGCCGACCACACTTTCTTGGTTGCTATTCCTACCTGTGGCACCAAGCGCTTCTCAACATCGTTTATAATGCGCACAGCAAAGGAGTGGAACTAACTCCCCGAGACTGTATTTCTGAGTACTTATAACCCGTCCGTTTTTAAAGCCAGAGTGAATAGGCACCTTCTGGGTCAGCACGTTCCATCGTGGATCCTGTCTTGGCCCACGGGCTTGATTGGAATCAAGAGCTAACCAATTAAAAAAAAAACTTTTGCGACTACGGTTTTCTATTTTTAGATGAGTGGTTACATATTAATAGAATTATCTAATATTTATTTATATATAATTATTGAAAAAGTTTTACTAAATCTGACGGCCTGACTAAACTTTGACGCCCTCTTTGGTCGAGTGGCTCGTATACATTCATGGTAACGCTCCTCCTAGGTCCTAAGTTCCCTGCCGGATCTTCGTTCGTTCGTTTTCTACAAAGATAAATAAAAAATATTTATTTATTTATCTTTGTAGAAAACGAACTTTTCCACATATTAGTTAGGGTTGGGTGTTGGGGTAAAATAATTAAAATGAAATGAAAATAACTTAATTCAAATACACTTAAAATAAGTTGTCTTGAATCGTCCAACTATTTTACCTACCACCCATTCAGGACGTCTTTTAACTGACAAGAAGAATGGGCGCAAGAAACTCGTCAGCTTTAACAGAAGTAACGACATTTACAATATAATACGTCGTCACCATGCATAATCCACAAAATAAAAAAAACAAAATTATTCTGTTATTACAATAATAGTAGTGTTATGATATCATTATTTCGTTGATTACAACAAACTCAACAAGTATCTGTTTTAAATAAGTATCCCTGAACATTGCAATAACATACAGGGAATAAATGACAAATTTAAGAAAGCAACAAGATGTATGTTTATAGTTTCTGAATTCCATAATACAAGTGTTTTTGCAACCTGCGTTCAAAAATATGATATGTTGTCTAATATTAATTCATAAAAAAAAACTTTTATAAATAAGAATCATACACGAAAAATTTAATACGAATCTGTGAATTTTTATTAATAATAAATGAAAAAGAAAATAAACATGAAAAAAAATCCATTATATCCCAAGTAGGGTTTTATTAAAGTCATTTACCATGAATAGAGGAGGAAACGGAGTCAGGACAACAATAGAGGCATCAGAGGAGGGAGTCACAAGAGGAAGGCTCTATTGGCACGGCTGCTACGAGACGCGAGACGCGAATGGAAAAAAAGTTGAACTTTTCTTTGTGACCGCTAGGGCTGGCACGAGATTAAACTACATAAATTCATTTATACGGTAAAATTTTTTGCCGAGTAGAATAGCACAAATCCTTTACACTCAAAGGCGTTTTAAAAAGCGACTAATAATAGTAAAAGTTATCACCATATACCTTCCGTATATCACAAAATAGGTAGCGGCGTTTTCCAAATTATGGTATTTCACTGAGTTCTCCATCCCGCCTTCTAAGCGAAGAGATTATTACCCTCCACATATTGATATGATTGTTGTTCTTATTTATAAACAACTAGTTGCCCGTCCCGGATTCGCACGGGTGGACAAAATTCTTTAATTTTTTTGTCTAATATTAAATATTTTTCCGTTAGCGCCATCTAGCGTCCGCTAGACGAACTACTTGCGGTTAACGCGTTGCTATGATAACGTTATTGATACAATGGAAAAAGAGCGGACAGACAAACACACAAACCACTGTGGTCTCAGATTATAGATTTACAAAGTCCGTTCCTTTATAATATTAATAGAGGTTATTAATGTGCCCGTTCTCAGTTCGTGCAGTGTCAATATATCACGTATTCATCGAAAATATTTATCACATGCTGTGTCCTTTGTTTAGTCCATATTAAAAATCCAGTAGTTTAATCATTTTGAGCTGCCCAAGCTAACAGGAGGCAGTGACAGTCAAACATACAATCATACAAAATGAAAATTTAAAAACACCCGCGGTTTTCATATTTACTAATGTCGTGAGGTGAGTTCAATCTAACGAAGTCAGATAAATTGCTATAGTATATCACAAAAGAGTGATAAGAAATGTCTCAAGATTAACACATTATTCGAAAAACAACCTTCACATAAAATGTCTATGAAACCAATATATTTATTGACTGAAATGTGCAAATTTCAGTCAATTGGGCATAACATCAAAGAAAAAAGACTAAAGTAGATGCAAAAGTATTACGGTTTTCAGCTACTAGTATTATCATTGGATACTACTATGGATATAAAAAATGTACATTAAAATAATACTAGATTTAAAAACTGAAAAACGTGGGATTTTTTGATTTTTAAATCTAGTATTATTATTTTATTCTTTTAAAATATTAACTCAACGAAGTAATCATGTTGCCGAAAGTTAACCTGAAAGTGGCCGTAGAAAGATAAAAGTTGTTTTAGGATGCATTGTCATCGGGTTCTGACTTGCTCCAAAAATTTCAGCTCGCTAGGTGGCCGGGAAGTGCCTCAAATTGAGTTGCAAGAATCCAACTGCACAGACAGACAGACAGACAGTCAAACAAGAAAGCGACCTGAGAAAAACGTGGGAAAATAACAGAAAATGAAAGAAAAAGACAACTTTAGCAATTCACTTTCTTAGTATTAATAAAAGAAACGAGCTTAATTCAAGAATACAACAAGCTTTACCTTATATTCAAGTGTGTACATAGCGATTTAAAATTTAACAAACATACTTACAGATAATAATAATCACTGAACTTTCCTAAACGACTAGGCCGATTTTGATATTTTTTTTCATGTGTTTGATTTGGTACCTGGATGGTTTAGATTTACAATTGAACCCGATTGATGTCGCTAGAACCGGGCAGGATAACGTCTGCCAGGTCCACTAGTATCATAACAAAAATCAATTGCACTTAAAGTCATAACATAAAATATGGTAACAAAATAACGACGGACCTACTGGCGCCTTCGTATTTAGTTTATTTAATTAAGTTCATTTGCCGACAATATACGATAAAGCTGTGTTTTTCCCAGAAAACATAATTTGACACTTCAAACACCGAATTATTCATAGAGGCTATCGCAAATCGTGAACTTTGAACACCGCTAAAAAGCAACTGAGTCATGGACCAATAATTTCATTAATAAGAATGTACAATGAAATGTACCTAAATACTAGAAAAACCTATATAAATAGCTTAAACAACTAAAACATTTTAACTAGAGAAAAATTCAACTGGTCTTAAGTGTCAAACGGAATTTGAACCCGTGCCCTCTCGCTATCCAGGCATTTGCTCTTCTACTTAAGTTACTGAGTCCTTGACGGACCCATTGTTCTTTGCTAGTCTTCCTTAAACTTACCTAGTGATCGACGGACGTTCAAATCGTGTCAGTTTAAAAAAAGTAAGTACCAAAACCATGCATTCAAAATAAGAAAAAAGAACAGTTACAACTTCTGAGACAAAAATCAGCTCCATCTGTTCATAATCCAGGAAACTACCTTAAAACATCGATTGTTATCCCTTTACCAAGTACCGGACAGTGTGCTATGGCAGTACTACAAAAAATCATTACTATATCACATAAGAAGCACCTTTTTTTTCAAAGCTTTTATTCATAGTTCCAACAACTCGTATAAAATAGAATTCAATTAGATTCTATTCAAGTGTTGACCTAAGCTAGATCTCAGCAACTCCGGAGTATTTGAATTAGGTCTACTCCAAACGAATGTCCTAGTACATTGGTGAAAAAAGTAAAATCAATCAGAATTTAACCAGAAACATTAATAAGAAAAAAAATATAACATTTCAAATATTTTAGTATTGGTGACAGCCCTGATTATAATCCGGGGTATTGTTATTAGAAATGACCCATCTCAATGTCGAACGCTTCTCGGAACAGCCGGCCTAAAGCTATATGTAAGCGCCTTTGAGCATTTTATAAGGCTTATTTCTGACACCTCGGATGAAACATGGCGCATAACGAATGCGTATACGCATGTTGTAAACGGCCCATAAAGAGGTACCCACGAAATTAGATTCCAAATTGTATCCGACAATTTGTACGTGAAGGAAAATTAATGTAATATTTAAGTAATATAATCGGTTATAAATATCATCGTTTTACAAAGATTTTAATAAATAAAACGCATATATTTTGTTGGGCAAAAATAACTAGGATATTATGGAGGTGCGTGGGAGTGGAAAATGTAAATAGGCGACAGGATTTGCGCTTTAGACAAGTTAATAATAACCAAAATATGTTACGTTAAAATATCAAGGAAGGTATGATCACTTTGTTACCTAATTTTGAATACAAAAAAGTTATTGTATGAGAATTTATTGAAAAATTTAACTGGTAATTTCTTATGTATTATTTTAAAATTATTCAATACAGGAGAAAATTCACAGTTATCATTTACAATGGATGATCATACGGAAGACCATTACTGCATCACAATACAACTTACTATACACATGTGTGGCTAAGTACTTGTTTTCATTACATTAAGAATATTAATCATGCATCAAATACTTAAGCTAAATGCTTGTGTTGAAAATGGAGGTACACCTATCGATATTGTCGAGGATGGAACTTAGTCTGCTTAGGTTACAGCAGACAACTAAAACGCCACCTAGCACTTATGCTCTTAATTATTTTAATAAAACAAAAAAAACTTTAGTATAATACCTAGCTAATACAGATTAATTTCTATTAATTTATTTCTAATGTTACCTCAGCTCTATTTTTCTGTTTTTTATAATTTGTCTAAACTTATGAGAACTTCTACACAAATTAAAGCCAAGTCATGACTAAACAACTCAGAAATGGAAATAAAGCAACCAGCTTCTAAAATTATAACATCTTTTCAAGGCCATCCATAAAAATTTAAAACATATTACCAGATATAATAAAAAACATCAATGATGAAAAGCAAATTATAAAAAACTGCTCAAAAGAGTATATAAAAAATGAGAGAATGACCCTACTAGACCTGAAGTCAACAGATCTATTAGGTATGGATCAAAAACATGCACTGTCGCAGTGACAAGTCAGATTTTTCATACTAAATAAAAATTCTCACAATAACCCTAGAAGGAATGAATAGTAACAATATAAGAATAACTGAATTAAGTATTATTAAAGTGACAACCTACTTGAATGGAGAAAATTTTTGATAAAAACCCACTCAGAATTTCTTCCAGAATACAAAATGATACTGTTTTCTAGAAGATAAAATTTCGTGATGGGTTTCATAGCTAGAACTTAGGTCTCTTGTTGCCCATAAATTTATTTTTAATTACCATCAGTCAATTGGATTTGTATATACAATATTGTCATGAAGAGAATTATCGAGATATCCGTATGATAAAAATTAGGTCTTGTTATATTTCTCATATAGCATTTGTAAGGGTAAAAGTTGCCTTCCTTTGTTATGGTCCTTTGATTCCCACTTAAGATGTTTTTTAGGCATGACTATGAGTGAGATTTAGCGACTTTAGAATGATTAGCTCATAGTGCAATTATTATCATATTTGGCCTGTAGTTGTGGAGATTTATCAATGTTTTTACTTTAATTTTTTTCCAAAACTTTTTATAAATTTTGATAGCTATGTGACTGCTTACCTTCATCACATAAACTTAGGAAACTACATTTTCTCATTTGTTCCATTTTTATTTACCTCTTCCGAAAATTTCCATCTTAATTAATAACTAATGTGAGTGACCAATAAAGTTTAAAACAATATATATTTTCCTAGTTTGTATGAAAGTACAGAGGGCGTTTCCTAGCAGCTATTAAAAAATGTGGCATTATACATTTTGATAGATAATTGGTTATAATCTTCTAAAATAATGGAAGTGAAAAGTGTTTCGAGACACAAATAGGTATCATTAAAATGAATACAATGATTTAGTTATGGATAAGGAATAGAAATACAATAACACAACCATATTGATATTAGAAAAATAAGAATACCACAGTATTCGTATAATAATAAAATACCTATTGATTTTTGTTTGAAGAGGAATGAAAGGCTAGTGATCACCTTTGATTCAAGTTATCTCGTTTCCACTTTCAGGTCTTCCAACTTAAGTGCATATCTTCATTGTATGGAATCCCTTACTTTTTGATCATTATGAGGCACATAACATTAAATGTAAAAAACCTGAATTGATATTCAGTAACTAGTATGCAAGTAAGAGAAAAATAAGTATTATTTAGTCTGTCATAAATAAAATATTACTATATACCGTTATATATCTTGAAAGTATATACACACTGCTCTATAAATTTCAACTCTACAGTGTAATAATTAGCCGTATAAAATTAAAAATAAAGATATTCAACTCATTTCAAATGATTGCTTTGCTGATAATAAGAAAAAAGAATGACACAAGGCATGCAATTATCAAAAGGTATGTATAACGTAAAATTTTAAGTTAAAGCAATTATTTAAATTACTTACCCATTCTTTATTACAAACACAATTGGAAGAAAACTCCAAGATTTTCACCGAAAAACATCACAAACACAGCACTACGACGGCCATTTTAATTTACGGTATTGCCATTATAAAAATTAAAGATGACATAGAGACAGGATAGTACCAACCTGCTTATCTTTACTTAAAACTGCCTATCTTTACTTCAAAAGGAATTAAATTCACATCATCCATTGATGTCAATTATTCATAAATCAGTTGTCGTCATCATTAATGATCATATAATTAAGAATAGAAATCACTAACAGCTGTGTGGTCTTTATACCCTTTGCCTTATCTTATGGCAAAACTTTACAAAAAATGATATTGCTGTATTGCCATATTAATTAACATCTGTTTTTCTTTTATTGTCAACTGTTGTCAAAAAGGTTGGGTGAATTTATGTTTACGATAATTTTTAATAAATCTTATTACATCTAAACCAAGTTACAACTGGCTTGTTATTTTTTAAGTGGATCAGAGAGTGCCGTTGTGTTTATATATAATTTTGTGTGTATTTCAGTTCCAAAATGGTGCAGCGGCTTACTTTCAGACGACGTTTGTCGTACAATACCAAGTCAAATCAGAGGAGAATGTAAGTACCTTCCAATCAACTTGGGTCAAAATAATGAATGTCTACCTAGGTGTTCATAAAGTAAGCTATTTAGTAACATGTCTCTAATATTTAATCTGACAACAAAATAACCTTTAAAACTAACCTCTTTCATAGAACTAATATTTAATCCATGTACAGTCAACATCACTTAAAACCTACTCAATAACGTTTTTCAACTTTATAAATCGAATTTAATTAAATGACAGTTTCTGGCAGGTAAATGAACTGTTTTGTTCCTAAAATTCTTGGTAATTATTATCCCTAGATTAGGTAGGTACACCTTATCCTTGCTTGTAATATAATAACAGCTACCTATATTTAAATATTTACAAGTATTTTATATAGTAGTATCCATAACACAAGCCTTACAGTATTTACTTTGGGCTAGGTTAATTGGTGTGATTGTGAGAATTATTATTATTACTAAACTAATAGTACAACATATATATATCTTTAAAGTTAAGGTCAAGTAACTTACTATGTACATAGATAGTTATTATATTTTTGTTACTTATGCATTAAAATGTTAGATTTTCATAGTTAAAGTAATTTACTCTAGAAAAATTCAAATTGTTTTAGTTGTCCTTTGTACTTGATTTATTTATTTAAGTTATATTACTATTAATTTATACAGAAATCATATATGTAGTTTTGTCATCATAGTTCTCAAAATAATCACATAGGTACATGGATTGCAATAAAAAAGTTTGGCTTCGGTGAGGAAATGTTACTGTATAAACTCACCTTTATTTGATTAATTGTATGATACACAACTATGATAATTTTGAATTGTTGTCAAAACATATAGAAATAAACGACATGTCGAAATATTCCCTGATTTGACCTACTATATTGTTGCCATTATTTTTTAGAGTGCGGACACCTGGTGGTCGTCTGGTATACCAATATGTAAAGAAGCCCAAGAAGATCCCAAGGTGTGGGCAGTGCAAAAGCAAACTTCGCGGTATTGAGCCTGCCAGGCCTGCAGAGCGATCTCGCCTTTGCTACCGCAAAAAAACAGTAAAGCGTGTCTATGGAGGAGTTCTCTGCCACAAATGTGTCAAGCAACGTATCGTCAGAGCGTTCCTTATTGAGGAACAAAAAACTGTAAAAGAACTTAAGGCACAGCAAGCAAGTGCAAAGGGAGGCAAAAGGTCTGCCAAGTAAATGCTAAGTCTAATAAATAATTGAAAAACATTTATGGTTTTAATTTTAGTATCAAGTTTTTTTGCCCATATCGACTCTGTTACTACAGTATTTTTATTATAGTCACATTAAAATCTACATAAACTGCACAATAGTTGCACAGCACTGTTGTGTTTTAAAATTATTTGACAAAAACTGTCACTGTCTATGAATAAATTGAAAACTTATCCATTTAATAGAGCTCTACTGAAAGGTGACAATTTGCATGTGTAACATATTATGGTTGTAAAGATATTAAAACTCCTCTGGAAATGATTGCTATATTTCAGAAACAGATGAGCACATTTTTAAATAATTGTCATTCAATATAATCTATAATGTAAGAGCTCTAGAGTTACTTAAAACATTTTGTAGCTTATAAATATGTACCTACAGGTGTTTGGAATTTCACTAGTAACCTGCAAATAGTAGAAAATAAATCTTAAAATTTAGGGCCACGATGTGCCGCGGATTTTCAAAAGACCCGCTAATTTCTTGCATTTATGAGGGGCCATTCATTTGTTATGTAAGACTTCGCTAGTTTTTGACCCCCTCTCGCTAGTTTTTGATTATAAGAAAATATAAGTATAGGCCGACCCCCTCCCCCCTGTTTAATATTTATTACGTAAGAATCTAAAGGCAAAAATGAATACACGTATAGATTGTTTAATGTTTATTTTTCAAAGTAACAATTTTTCCAACAGCGTGGATATCATATTATTATGTTGTTGTTGTAATACTTTAGTAATGCAGAACATTTGCATTACTAAAGTATTACAACAACAAACAAATCGTATCGCAATTTGCAACGGTCGCTCGGATCGGAACACGTGAGCGTCAAGATGGCGGGATCAAGTCCCCAATTTGAAATGTATCACATTAAAATGTTTGTGCTACATATGTTCTATTTGTACCCCGAACCAGACATTTGTACCTCTACAGGTAAATGAAGTATGTAAAGATCTCCCTGATCCCGCCAATTTGACGTCAAAGTGGCGGGACCTTCTGAAAGCTCTACTCAGAGGCAGGCAATTCACACCCGAAAACTTAGTACTACATATGTACTTGTATATACTCAGTATTCAACACAGTTGTAAGTGCCAAATTAAAGTAATGTGATTAAAACATTGGTCCCGCCAATTTGATGATTCATGTTATCGCTGAATTTATATGAACATTGTTACAACTCGCGCAAAATCAAATGTAGAAACTTAGTACGGCCTAAGTACATGAACTTGTGTAATTTTCATGTTCATAATTTAAGTACATCAAAAGTTATCTGTCATTCATCGTTATCTCTGAAATGGACACATTTATGCAGAAATGAAACGACAACAACAAAATAATTATAAGTTTTGCCTTTAGTGTTCTAATGAGAAAAGTTACATAAAAAATAAAAATAAAGTTTATAAAAACTTATTTTTGCCCATATATTAAACAATTAGGCACTATGTACGTTTGACTATTCGTAACTTTCGTCTTTAAGTCATCGTAGCACTCCCACTTACCAAATATTCGAGAAATGAGCTCGATAATGCCCGATACCGCTAGATGTAGGTGGAGCTGTAAACTCTATAGCAGATAATAAATAATAGCATTTCCCTTTAAAGACAATTTGTCTCGGAATTTCAAAAATATTAATCTTCTTCAGATCATTAATTTCAAAAAATATAGTAGATGATAGTGAACATAATGTGGTTTTGATTCCATTACATCCAGATGCAATGCATGATAACATTTGATTTTGACCTACCCTCAAACTCAATAATATTTTCTCATAACTTGTAAAACATGGTTAGATATTATCTCGTTAAATACAAACTACGTTAAATAATTAGGGTTTCCATTGATAACCAAAAAAATATTTGTTTCATTACTGCATATATCTGTCCAATTCTATAAAAATATAGTCTCCGGCAAATAAGTTGAACATGATTTTGAAATCACGTGACATGCGCAGTAGCAAGTTTAGGTACATTATCTCCCTCCCCTGTGAGGGCATAACGCCGACACTGCTGCGCGGCCCTCGGCGCGGTCAACGTGCCGGGTGAGTAAGTGATGACTCTTGCCGCCCGGTTCTGGATTGTCTGCAGCCGCCTTTTCTGTGTATCGGACATTAAGTGGTACCATGATGGAGCGGCGTAGGTGAGTACCAGCTGCAGGTAGTGTTTGTAAATACTAATTTTCACCCGTTTCGGGAGACTCGACCTAAACAACGAACGAACAATATTCGTGTAGAGGCCGTACAATAAAGCGGCATTTTGGTGAAAACTTCCCTGCTAGCGACCCAAGATATTTTGGCCGATAGTGGGCCACTCCTTCACATTACATTAAGACGGGCGGCTGTTTTTCTCACTACCATGCATCCTGTGCATAAAGGGCAGTCGGGATAACTAAATATAAAAGGTGCCTCGGTAGTTACACGGATCTTATAGAGCCCACTTGGTATCGGAGAGGATTCTGGTATTGCAATCCTTTACTTCCCGTGCATCTCCGGGGGCTTCTTCGTATTATATGGGATGTCCCCAAATGGTTTTATAATTAAACTTAACATAGAAACCACAAGCTACAATTATTTGACTAATAAGAACATAAAAAGTATGGAGTACTAAATTACTCGGTATCGTAACCAAAGCATCGAGTATACTCAGGTATCGATACTTTTTGCGGATCCCTAGCAACACTGTCCCTAGTTGTGGAGTTAATTAATATTGTGAAATTATTTTGCATGCTATTGCTAGATAAATAAATTACGTAATATTAAGTTGAAATTTTCTGTGATATATTTATAATAATCTCAAAAAATGTCGAATCCCTGGAAAAAAGTGTCCGCACCAACAGACGTGCAAAATCTATCCGATATCATGTCTGAAGAATATGCGAAGGGCCTTCAAATCAAGGAGGAAATAAAATTTGCTGAACAAATAGGCAGTTCCTACCAGGCAGAGCCATCAAGCACCGCAGAGCCGAGCGATATATCCCAAGAGATATTGCAGCAAATAGAAGATTCCAATGTGAAAGAATATTGTGATTCTGATGCGATAATTGCTCAAGTGTTACAATGCCAATTTGACAAAGAATATGATGACGAAATCAAGCTGATTGAAAAAAAGCGTAACGGTACGGCGAAAGTATCTGTATCACTAGATAATTATCGTAATATACCAGAACATTTGGTATATGAATCTGATTCTGATGAAGATATTGAAAATGCTTACAAAAAAGACTGGGACCATTTTGAAACTAATGAGAGAGAATTCGCCAGTCTACCTAAGCGCGGATTTGTTATGAAAGATGGTGAAATGGTAACCAAACATGACAGTGTTATTAACGGAAGGAGGAATGCCTGCCGTGTGATGGCATTTCCCCCAGAAGTTTGTACTGGTGATGGAGCAGGATTTGATATGAAGCTTTCAAACTCTGTATTTAACCATCTGAAAGAACAAACCAGGCATCACCAAGCTCGTAAGGCACACAAAATGTTGGATAGGAAGGAGAGCCAAGCTACTGCTGAAATGGGACTTGATGAAGCCACAAGGCTCATTCTTTTCAAGTTGATTAATAATGGGTTATTGGAAGATATTAATGGAATTATTTCCACTGGCAAGGAGTCAGTCATTTTGCATGCTAATGGTGACACAAGTTATCCTGATTTAGTGATACCAAAAGAATGTGCAATTAAGGTTTTTAAAACCACCCTGAATGAGTTTAAAACTCGTGATAAGTATATAGAAGCTGACTACCGGTTTAAAGATCGCTTCTCTAAACAGAACCCAAGGAAAATTGTTCACATGTGGGCTGAGAAGGAAATGCATAATATGATGCGTTTACAAAAGATCGGTTTAAATTGCCCTTCTATGGTGATTTTGAAGAAACATATACTTGTGATGTCGTTCATAGGGAAAGACAACAAACCTGCTCCTAAATTACGAGATGTTATTTTGAAACCGGAGAAATGGGAAAGTGTTTATAAAGAGGTTGTAGAAGGCATGCATGTTATGTATAATGTGGGACGAATGATACATGCTGATTTGTCCGAGTATAATATCCTTTGGTGGGATAATAAATGTTGGTTTATTGATGTATCTCAGTCAGTGCAGCCAGATCATCCAAATGGCCTAGAGTTTTTGATGAGAGATTGTCATAACATAAGTAATGTAAGTATATGCACATTTAATATGAAGAAACTTGATTATTTTGTTTTTGTTCTCTTGGTGCAGTGGTAAGTCCTTAAAAGTTTGTGATTGTTGTGGTAAAGCTCATAAGTTTTAGTTACTAGCTGAATTACTATATTTTTGTTATTGCTTGCAGCCAAACTTTTTCTCATAATCATATATTGAAATATTTAGGGCCAGTTTCACCATTTAACACTATTTACTAGATAAAGGTTGCTAATACCAACAATTTCACCTGCCAGTTATTTCTATTTAAGTCTTGGCAAATATGTTCTGAACAGGCTATCAGGAACTTTATCAGTAAGTGGTGAAACAGGCTCTATCTTAAGCTCTTTCATGCTTTCAGGGGCATGTTAAGTCATTGGTTTTAGCTACACCTACCAGTGTTACCATACACCAATCTATTTGGGCCAAGAAGGTGGTCAAAGTCCACTTATCTGTGCTAGATGCGCTAGGTAGATTGAGGCTTCGTTATTTGTACCAGGCCAGTGGATTAGATTAAGGTTCACTTGTCTGTATTGGCAAAACCAGTGCCTTGTCAGTCGGGAACATTAATACCCTTAGGCTGATGATAATAATTATTGATGTAGTAAAATTTTTAACACAATATTATTATTTGTTGCAGTTCTTTGAGAAAAAGGGTATATCAAAAGTTTTGTCTGGTGAAGAGCTATTCAAATCAATTACCGGTTTTGATGAAGTAGATGTCAATATGTTGGAAGGTGTTCATACAATTTACAATTCACTATCCACCCGCTTTGAAATTGCTCCAGATGATAACAGGAGTGTGAGTTATCCATTTGAATACTGCTGGCAAAAGACTAATCAGTTACCAGAAGTTCAAGGTAAGAGCACAGAAGAAGATGACTCTCAGGATGAATTTGAAGAAATGTGGACACATTCTATTAAGAATAAATTTGTGGATGCAACCACTGCTAACTTTGCCAATGAAACTAAAAGTGAAGGGAATAAGGTTGAAAATATTTTTGAAGAAAAAATTGACTTTGGAAAAGAATTGGATTATAAGGTTCCGATAGATGAAGGCATAAGTAGTACTAGTGTCGATAAAAAGTCTTAAACTTCAAATATTTGGTGTTGTTTAACAAAAGAAGAGAAAAATGTGAACAAAAATATTACATTTGAAAGCATTTCAATAATCATATTAATTATGATATGTGTGAAGTAAAAAAAAACATGTTTGAAGTACTGGGAAGTATTTATATTTGACTCAAATAAATATTTGCCTGGCAATTTTGACTTTTATTATTCATTACTCATGATATTCAGTTGGAGTATGTTTATTAAAATATATTAGCTTGAAACAATTTAAACAGACACGTTTGCCAGCGTCTCGGTAGCTCAGTGGTCAGAGCAGTCGCCCCGATAGCTAAAGGTCGTGGGTTCGAATCCCATCTGAGGGCTCGGAGGCGTAGTTGTTTTTTACACACGTATTTTATATGTTATAGAAATATTGCATTGTGAATGCATAAAATTGAATTAAAAATATTTAAACAGTTGACAAGAACTTAAGCAATATTAGTATAATAATTTTATTTCAGTTGTCTGAATTTTTTTTTGCTTAACACAACATGATGTAACTTTACATTGTTACACAATCAAAATTATTTAATTTACAAATTACACTGAATTTCTATACAACCTAAAAGAAACCATTTTACAGTGGAAACAAACCTCTTCACATATATCAATCTCCTTTGGAATGTTAAATTACTTATTACTTATTAGATTACTTTAAAAAAAAAGAGGTTCATTACAATAATTATGATTACATAACCGTAATGTGTACTACAATAAATTTGAAAATAAAATTTTATGTAAGGTGTAAGGGGCTAAAGAAACATCGTCTATAATGCCATAAAGTAACTGGATGCCGGAGTTACGTCAGAATATTTTTATACAATTTTCAAAAATTCGTAAAATAAAAATGTAAATGAGTGAAATGGAACGTAATTTTTATATTTATTTTGTATAATTATTGTTTCTCAAACAAATTTTTAACAAACGTGTGAAACGGAAAGAAAGAAAGAAAATATATAAAAGTCATAAAACTAAATGGCTGTTTTATGTTAATCGATTGTCCAAACATTTGAAAAAATGTTTCTTTCGACTACGAGACGATGTTTCTCTCATTGATGAAACAACGTTGGCCTACAGCATAAAAAGTAGGAAAGTACTTGAAAAAATTTCAACAAGTATTCAAAAGGCTCCGTAGCTCACATGGGAGAGCATTGGACAGGACATCCAAAGGTGGCGGGTTTGATTTCCGCCTAAGAATTTACTTGAGCCGAGTCGATTTTTTTCTAGTATTTTTCTATTTAAATAATTTATCATATAAAAGCTTTTAACTAGAAACTTTAAAAAACAAGTCTATTAACCCCTTGACGCCCGGATTCGCGTTAAATGCTTTATTTCTCTCTCTAAAAAAATATCATTCAATCAAAAAGAACCATTGCCACACCGTAATAAGGATTAAATCAGACTGCGCGCTATAAAGCATTATATAATGCTCGCGGATTTTAGTTATCGTTGTCGCGCGCATGATATAATGCTCTCGGGTTTTAAGGGGTTAAGGTACTAATCTCACAATTAAATAACAGTTAAATGTTTTTTTCTCATTTCTTTGTTCAATTTGTCTAATAAATCAGCTTGTTGTGTTGTTAAGAGGTGCTTTGTGTCAGCTGTTATTCTCAGGCATGACGAAACGTCACCCCTTGGGCTTGATATTATTATTGATTGCAGTTTTAATCTCAGATCTGTGCCAAACAGAGCAGCTGAAAAAAAAAAATTATCAGTTAACTAATAAACAATTTAATTTTACAAAAATTAAATAAAGTAACCGGGGTATAAAGAAAATAATAAAATAGATGTAATATGCTTAATATGTACATGAAACCAAGTCAGAATATAAAAAAAAAAGTTTTCCCGCACTACGACAATTTAATTGCTTCGTCAAATGGCGCGGTTTACAAACTTGCCATTTTCGCTATTTGGCGATAACTTGATTTTATTTGTGGGCAAAAACGTAAAATATACGAATGTCAACAAGTACATATCTGTTTTAAAAATGTATACTTTATTGTAATAAATCTCTGTATGTCATAGCTATGGAAATAGCGATTTTTTTGAAAAATAAATTCAAAATCCTACATATAAATGTAACATGTTAAGTAAAGGTCTTATCAGCAATTATAATACGAGTAGCTAATAATTATACTAGATTTAAAAAATCTAAAAATCCCACGTTTTTCAATGTCCTAAAAAGAATAAAATAACCCTGCGGGGCAAAGCGAGGGGCCACTCAAAACGTGGGGGCGCATATTACTAAGAGGAGATTTTAAAGAGATGAATGACATGCATTGATGCCGATTATTGTAAAGATGCGCCCCAACGTTTTGAGTGGCCCCTCGCTTTGCCCCGCAGGGTTATTTTATTCTTTTTAGGACATTGAAAAACGTGGGATTTTTAGATTTTTTAAATCTAGTATAATTATTTTATTCTTTTTAATTATTAACTCAACGAAGTAACCATGTGTTACGCAACAATCGGATAAGCCCCATACAAAAGTGAAAGTTGCCGAAAGTGGACCTGAAAGTGCATCTGGAAAGTTGAAAGTTGCTTTAGAGTGCATTGTCATCGGGTTCTGAACTATCCTGAAAGTTTCAGCTTTCTAGCTTATCGGAAAGTGCCTCAAATTTAAGTTGCAAGATTTTGCCCGGACAGACAAACAAATAAGAAAAGTGAGATAAGAAAAACGTGGTAAAAATACCCATCTTCCGAGGGTGCATCCGTTCACGAGTATGACGCATGAACGCGCCTGCGGGTTCATGCGTCATACTCGTGAACGAGTTCACTTCACTCCACTATAGTTTAGGGAATGTAACAATACACTTCATATGACACCACATTAGAGATGTTTCTAGAGAGCATGCCATACTCCAACTACCAATAATAAATTAGTTTTAAAATGAGCAAACGCTAATGGTTATATGAAAAATGATTTATTAAGAGCGTTTGTATGTATAACATGTATGTACAACTAGCGCCTACCTGTATATTATATATATATATTTAATGTTCACAATTTCTTTTGTTTGTGTGATTTTTTAAATAACGTAACATTTTGATAAGCTTTGACCTTTCATTGAGTGAATTGAAAAATTATTTGATTGAAAATTTTTCAGGAGAATTTTTTTCCGCTTCTTATGCTAAATGAATATAAATAAACATATTTGTAACAAAAAAGTGTGACTACTCACAAACGCAATCATTGTCACTCAACAGGTCTCCAAAAAGCTGCTTCAAAGATTCTGGTTTGTTTTCATCCAGGGGCTCAACTAATAATGTCAACAATATCCTGTTTACTTGAACTCTGTGAAACAATAATAAAATATATATATTAAATTATTATTTACAGACTTTGAAGGAGTCTCTAAAAATTATCTTACTCAATCAATATGTCTTCAGAGATATTTTCAAAGTTGTCGCATATGGAATTAGCAGTTTCGAGAGCTACATCCAGATAATCTGCAAAAGAAAATAATTAAGTTGGAATGCCAGTTGCAAGGAGGTTTGCTGTTGAATTGTACAATCAGAAGATCCAAAACTTAAAGTAGATTAAACATTTTTTTTATTATTTAGATTAAAAACCTGTAAGTATATGTAGTAAAAACATAATCAGATTCGAAGGACTATTATGAAACCCCATGTTAAGTACGATAAAAAAAATTGCATGGCAATAAAATCAAAATATGTATTCAATTTTTCATAGATATGACAATTAATTATTAATATAAGATATAAAATACACATCTAAAAAGAGCCTAACGCCTAAGAGCTCTCATGTGGGCTCAGGGGTGTGATTGTGTTTTACATGCGTATTTTTTTTGACGTGACAACGTCTTAAATTAGGTTGCGGCTGGGAGTCACTTATGAAAAAGTGTAACGCTCGGTAACGTTACGATGAGTCACCGAACGAGAGAGAGGCCCGCCGAATGCCTTGCGTCTCTCTCCCACTCAACTATGATCGGTCTGCCGCGCGCATTGTGCAATTTAATTATATTCATATCAATAAATATTCTACCGAGAAAAAGACGTTGTCACGTAAAATCTTTTATATCTTATAGAAATATTGCATTGTGAATGTAGAAAATAAAAATTAAATACATTATATTATTACTTAGCAACAGATTATAGTCATCCTAGATCTAAATTTAGTTTTTATTTCATAACACACTTACCACAATCTATGTACAAATTTAGTAAATTTTTCAAACATGTGATCTTCATTGTTTGATCAGTGACCATCTCCAATGCTTGTTCATAATAAGAAGCCGCTTCCAACTTATGGTTCAATGCAATTAGGTCATTGGCCAACTCCATAAGTATAGAAGTTCTCAAAGATGATTTACCTGGATATTTACCCAAGGCTAACATAAAACATCCAATAGCTGCCTGAAAAAATAATAATTTAATATAAAGACTCAGTGCTTATTTAAATGATTTTGTTGAATGCGGTTTTAAAATACAAACTAAACATTTGCAATGATATAAATATGTGAAAAATATATAATCCTTAGTGCAGCAACCATCATCCAAGACTAATTCCTTCCCATGCTATCAACAATCTGTACTGTGATAAGGACCTATCTTCTATTGTAATATCCTTTCAGTAAATTTTTGTACTCATCTACCACTAAAGGGTTCTTATATAGAACAAAAATAAAATAAATTTCTCCTGCTAATCTGTCAAGGATGTCTACGCCAACAGGAATTAAAAGTTATTAAAAGACAAACATAAAAAAGGGTAGGTGTGTACATTTTTTTTTTATTATCTTACAGGTGCTATTAATTCAGCATTAGACAAGGTTAAACATTTTAATCAGTCATTTAATATGAGTAATCACGGTAAGACATACAGTATAGATATAATGTTGTGGCATAGTCTTAAACCATTGTTTTCTTTTCTGAAGACAATTTGATACCCATAGATGAGTTTTAACAGAATTGATGAATTCTTTTCCTCCCTCATTTCCAGGAGAATTTGTTTCTGTAGTCTTATTTCTTTGGCATGTATATAAAAATAATTTGGCCAAAACATATGTTTATTGTTGAATTACTATAATATTATTATTATTTTACTTGTGTTCATGGACAATCCAATTAAATTTTGATTACTACATGTTGAATCCAGAAAGAAGCAGAAATTGAAAGATTACCTCCAAATTCTCTCTGTCAGGACTATAGAACTTCAATGAGGCAAGTTTTTTCTCTGCCTTCATATAATGCCTAGCCGCCGTGATGTAATGTTCCGCCTCTCCTAGGTAGTTTCCTGCGGCGGCTTCACATTTGGCAGCCCCCACGTAGGCTTGTGCTGCAAACGCTGGCTGTTCAGAGTGCTCACATTGGATAGCCAGCGCTATAAACTCATTCGTAGCCTCAGTTATATTAGGCTTACGCATAAATCGTCTGAATGCAGAGAACAAGTTGTACCTATTAGTTTTCTATACGGAATAAATTTAAATTATAGTGGGTTTCAAATTAGATGATTATTAACAAAATAAATATTTTACTTACTTTTTTAATTTAGAATTTATTTGCATGTATTGTTCATTGAAATTTACATATAAATCTGTTGACATTTTAATATTTTACATATACCACTGAATAAACTTAATTAGTATTTTATGGTAGCTAGATAAATAAGAACAATGTTGTTATTCCACATCACCCAAAACGAAATGTTTATTTTTTTAAGTAAGAAAATTAAATTAACACAACCATAACAATTTGAGCTTTATATGATAAACGCATAGATCCTATAATCGCTTGAAAAGTCAGATCAATAGTTTGATTTGACAACTAATAATCGTTTAGAAACAGAAATACGATAAATAGTTAAAAATAACATTTTTATTTTAATCTGTTTATAATAGCTATGTAATGAATCATTGAAGCTATGAAGGAAACATGCGGCTTTAGAACACAATTGCTACATGAAAAATAAGGTCACAATTGATAGCATACAGAAATAGTAATCTGTTTAAACTTTTTAATGTTACTTTAATCTGTGGGATGAAGAAAATTAATCTGTGGTTTCCATTTGACGTGTCGAGTCGAAAGCATCGGTGATAATTCCGATTTTTGTAAGATTCTCATATAAAAGCCATGCTTACGTATTAAGAGTGTTTCGGTGTGGTATAAATAGATTATAAGGTTCAGTAAAACATGGATTTCCTTAAAAGCGGCTTAAAAACTGTTCTTGGGGCCCCAGAACCAGGGCAAGCTCCGTCAGCTGGTGAAACAGTAAGCAATAAATCCTAATTAATTATGATAATTGTAAATTTGAAACCACTGCCCATATGATAAAGAGAGACTGCGTGTATTTATATTTGACCTAAATAAACTAGATCTTGTATCAAGGGCAAAACTGCTTCGCGCTCTGACATTCAAGTAAACGCATTTTTTTGGATCTATCTGAATAATTCTAAGCTTTATCATTTAACTTTATCAAAGATTGAAACACTACTACTGTAGACGTAAAAAAGCATGTGTCTATTATTAATAAAATTGTATTTTGTTTAATTTAATTATCATTATTCTAACTTTGTATGATGAAGCTGACATGCAAATGTAAACAAATATTAAATTATCTAGTGAATGTAGCATTATAAACCTTAGTTTAGAATAAAGTCTAGTTTAGATCAACATGATGTTATAATTTTTATGGGATAAATCTCTAAATTTATAGTCATATCTTAGCATTCTCTAGCTGAAATGGTCAATATTTTAAAGGTAAAAGTAAATATTAATACTTTGAAGCTGCATTGTGATTTTGTTTTATGATGTTGTTGGTCGGAAACAGAACAGTAGAACATTTTAAAAAGAGTTGTTCTGAGCAATTAAAAAATTACAATATTTTATTTTGAAATGTAAAAAAATAATTATTGTTTATTTATATAATTACATTTCATCTGCCTTTATATGTATGATTTCTATATCTATAACTAATCCATAATAGATGTTTTTTTAACTTAAAGTTGTTTTGGAAATTTAACTAATTTTTAAAAATGTTTCACTACTGTTGCCGACTGACGATATGTGATATTTCTAACCAGTCAATTAAATCTCTCTATGCTTTTTCATAAATTGTTTTATTTGTTTAATATTTATAAAATTCTTTCAAACACATATTATCTAACATCCAAATTGATTTATTTAAAACAATATATTCTCATTTCAGGTAGAGCGTTTAGTAGATAGAGTTGAACATTCTACTTTGCTTGAAGACCGCCGAGATGCTTGCCGAGCTCTCAAGGCTATGTCACGCAAGTACAGGGTGGAAGTTGGAGCTCAGGGCATGAACACATTAAAACAAGTTAGTAAAACATTATCATCTTCTTCCTTTTTAGTCAGTACTCTTGACTAAGTGTTTATGATTACTATGAGGGTAAATGTTACCCGCCTCACAATGTCAAGCCACTTCTCCCTACTGGTCGCCTTTCTGGGTGCACCAGAAGGGCCTCCCATCGCATACTTGATTTGGGGCGTCCAGTGCATGGTCATGTGCATGATCGCTTGATCTAATGCCATCTACTCTACTTTTCACCACAAGTTGCTCTATGGAGATCTCTTCCCGAGATGTGGCAGACTAACTGAAGAACTTACATTGTGCAGTAATTGATAGATGTAGCTTTATGTTTAGTATTTTGAGAATAAAGGTGGCTGTTATAGATTAAATCCATTAATTTTTAGAGCATTTATTTTCTTTTCCACTTCCGGAAGGTCTACATCTGAGCAACATATAGGAAAATGGAGAACACATGTATACAGACAAGTGTGATCTTGGTCCTTTCCAAATTTTTGGTTACCTAGCTACGCTTCTGGATCCTCAATCATTATTTTGGCCTTTTCGCATGTGATCTTAAAGTCCAGTGTTTAGCATTGATCACAAACAAGGTTGTATCATCTGCATAACATAGGTAAAATAATAAACCTGCAAACTCAAATGCCTATGCTGTCATTTTGTTCATCCAAAGCAGGATAAGCTCAGTAGGTGTTAAAAAGCAGCAGTTATATTATAAATTTAAATCATAAATCAACAATTATTTGCATTGTCCATACTAAAACCTTACGTAAACAATGCACAATTGTAAAATTCAACAGTGCATTCATTTGCATAGAAAAACTTTAGGGCAGTTTCTGAGAATGGTGTACCTGCAGAGAAAGCATTAATTGTGCCATCGTATGATAGCTGAGTGTCCTATTCCTTGCGGCACCATGCTCCTTAATTTTATTTATTTGTATCTATTTACAGGTGCTAGAGCTAGACAGAGCAGACAATGAAACAATAAATTATGCCCTTGACACACTCAACAACATTATGTCTCCTTCACAATTCGAAGAAGAGGAAGACAATCCCAATGTTCCCATGAACATCGGGGAACAGTTCACTGAAATGTTCATAAAAGATCATAACAATATCCAACTTGTTTTAGACCTACTCGATGAGTACGACTTCAGGGTCCGTCTCTCTGCAGTGCAGCTACTCACATCTCTACTAACAAATAGACCCAAAGATATTCAAGAAATTATCTTAGTAAAACCTATGGGGGTTTCGAAAATGATGGATTTGCTAAGTGACACACGGGAAGTAATTAGAAATGAAACTCTTTTGCTGCTCATAAAACTAACAAAAGGAAATGCTAATATACAAAAAATTGTAGCATTTGAGAATGCTTTCGATAGGTTATTCGAAATAGTGTCTTCTGAAGGTTACTCGGAGGGCGGGATTATAGTAGAAGACTGCCTACTGCTCATGTTAAATTTATTGAAAAATAACAGTAGTAATATACACTTTTTTAAAGAAGGTAGTTATATACAAAAGATGTTACCAATGTTTAGCGCTACGGATGACCCGGAAGATTTGGGTTGGTCGCCACAGAAAGTGTCCAACGTTCATTGCATGCTGCAGATGGTTAGAACTTTAGTATCTCCGAGCAACTCCGCTCAGCTGATATCCAGTTGTCAAAGGATTATGAAGTACGCGGGGCTGTTGGATGCGTTATGTAACATATTGATGACGAGTGGGGTTCCCGCGGACATTTTGACGGAAACCATCAACACGGTCGGGGAAGCGGTGAGGGGAGATGTGACCAACCAGGACTTCCTTGGGAATGTGATGGCTCCATCAAACCCGCCGCGGCCTGCAATCGTGGTCTTGTTGATGTCTATGGTCAACGAGAAACAACCTTTTCCTTTGAGGTGAGGAAGTGATTACATCATTAATAGTTAAATTATTTCCAAACACTTAATGAGAACTGTGCAGACCAGCAACACAATCAGGATTAACTTTAATATTTGTGAGCTATTAATTAAAAAAAATAGGGTCAACACACACAGTAATTATAAATCCCACTAATATTATAAATGTGAATGTAAGTTTGTTTGTTATGCGTTCACGCAAAAAGTACTAAACCAATCATCATGAAACTTCTTACATATATTCTTGGAGGTATTAGAAGTAATATAGGATACTTGATATTGAAAAAAAATTTTCGGGCGAATCCGTGGGTAAAAAGCTAGTTATAAATATAATAAATAAATATTAGACAAGACCACCAAGAATATTAGACAATATTAGACAGATATAGGAAAGTCCTTTTTATACGTTGACCTGGCTGAGGATCGTACTCAGGCCCGGATTGGGACGTGCGGAGGCCCTGGGGCAACAGACGGCCTTAATTATATTCGAACAAAGTTTGTCGTTTATTGCGAATATGAGAGGGACAGTATATATAACAATGTTAAAAGTTCTTCTATATTGTACAAAAAAAAAAATTGACAAAACTTGATAGTCGAAAGTAACTCGTCGAAATTTGTATTTTTTTATCTCTGTTGTGGGGGCCCCAGGGCAGTAGCCCCGTCTATGTAGCAGTAGCCCCGTCTAAATGTAAAGGTTGTCAGATTATCATTGATACATTGAGAATTGATTTAATTACAGCTAAAATAAAATGGATAGTAGTTTATTATCTTTCAGAATGGCATGTGACCAATTCCGTAACCGATTTTACGATATTTAGTTTTTTTGCATCATGATAAATTATTTTAATGGAAATATACTAGAAAAAATTTATTCGGCTCACAAGTAAACACTCAGGCGAGAATCAAATCTTCGGATGCCTGGTCCAATTTTCTTCCATTTGAGTTACTTAGCCTTGTGAACACCCATCGAAATTTTCTAGTACCTTCCTCCTTTTTAAGCTGTAGGCTAGCGTTGTCTCATCAATGAGAGGAACATACTTTTAAGGGTTTTACCCAAAGGGTAAAACGGCACTCTATTACTAAGACTCCGCTGTCCGTCCATCCGTCTGTCACCAGGCTGTATCTCATGATAGTCACCGTGATAGTTAGACAGTTGAAATTATTACAGATGCTGTATTTCTGTTGCCGCTACAACAACAAATACTAATAAACACAATAAAATAAATATTTAAGGGGGCACCCATACAACAAACGTGATTTACAAAGTTATTTGCAGTTGGTAAATTAACCGCGACCTATGTCGATGTATGGGGACAACAGTTTTCCAACGGCAAAGTTAAATTTGTCCCTCAATCCGTTGTTCATTTCGTTAGAGCAATGTTCGGTAGTTTTATAATTTACTTAACTAAAAGTTTGTACGGAACCCTTCATGCGCGAGTCCGACTCGCACTTGGTCTGTTTTTGTACTAGAGCCGTGTCGATAAATAGTAGTAGTTTTCTATAAAAAGAATTTATCATATGAGACTCATATAAACTCCTTTTACGCAGGTGTGCAGTTCTGTATTGCTTCCAATGTTACTTATACCATAACGAGATGAGCCAAGCCAGTTTAGTGCAGACCCTCCTGCCATCCTCATCTGACATGTCAAGTTTGACGAGCGGGCAATTGCTCTGCGGAGGACTGTTCTCAGCCGATGTGCTCTCCAATTGGTTCTCGGCCGTTGCCTTGATGCACGCCCTAACAGAAAACCCGGCGCAGAAGGAACAGCTTCTGAGGGTATTACTAGCCAGCAATATTGGGAGCTCCCCCGTCTCTTTGCTGCAGCTCTGTACACAGCTGCTGCAGCAGTCTACTAAACTGCAGGTTAAGGTAAGGGTTAAAATATAATTAACATATGGTAGTTAAGTTACTTTAAATATCCGTTGACATTATGTATGAGGATTTTTTTCAAAAGTTGTATGTCTTGCTAGCTACTAAACTTAGTGTTATTTAATCGAACTATACTCTATTTTTCTATCTGCGAATCAATATTTATTATGTGTATTCTTAGAATATATGTTTTATTAGAATATGTAGGTAGTAGACCGCCAACTCCCCTATCAGTCTTATTTATTTTTCTGTCCATCCCAATGTTGCCTGGAAGAAATTGCTCATAGTGATAACGCCGCCATAAATTAATTATTCATTCATAATTTAGTATGTATTCATATTGAGCAAATGTTAGCTAAGTACGGGAATATCAGAAACTGGCTCATCAGAAAATCCTTGTTATAGTTATTTTTTGACGGCCGCTTGGTGCAATGGTAGCGATCCTACCTTCTGCGCCAAAGGTCCCGGGTTCGAATCCCGGTAGGGACTTGTTTGTGTGATGCTCATAAACATTTGTGCCCGGGTCATGATCGGTTACATACTTATATTTGTACTAGCGGTCCGTCCCGGCTTCGCACGGGTGAACCAATTCTTTAATTTTTTTCTATTATTAAATATTTTTCCGTTAGCGCCATCTAGCGGCCGGTAGACGAACTACTTGCGGTTAACGCGTTCCTATGGTAATTATACAATGGAAAAGAGCGGGAAGTTAATTGATACAATAGAAAAAGAGCGGACAGACAAACATACAAACCACTGTGATCTTAGATTATAGATTCTATACATTATTTAGTACCCATAGTACAAGCTCAGCTTAGTTTTAGGACTAGTTGTCCTAAAAAAATCTCTTTTTTTATTATTATTCTCTCTGTGCTTTTGTCTGTCATTGCCCATTTTCTCTCACTAGCTAACATGTACTATTAAATAGAAAATGCATACTTGTCAGTCCGTTACCGCGCGCCCCACCCCTCAACAGTCCCGATGTTGCGCGAATTGTGAAAAACTCTTAGATAAAAATGCCACTTTATCACTAAATAATGAAGCTAGGACCAAACAAAAAATACTACCGTAAATCTGAATCAATAAAAAATCCACCACATAGTATTTGGATCTCTGTAACTCAAAAATTAATAATATTTAAAAAAAACAGCGGGCCTCGCGGTTATTTGAATATGGTAGCAATTGCTACCACTGACTGACGAGGGGTGTTGGCTATCGGTAGCAATTGCTACCGTGGACTTACAAGTGGATAAAAGATAAATGAATCGATTGAAGGATCAGAAGGTCTCTTCAATCAATCAAGCTGCTGTATTTCTTACATATTTTTTTTCTTGCACAATAAATTATTTTGAGCTCTTGTTTTTTGGAGGCTTTTTAGCCGGTGGGCCTGGCATCTGCAGTCGTCTGCACTCACCAATCCTCTTTGCGTTGTTCTTGTTAGGGGCCACTTTCTATTATACATTTTACGTTATTGTGAGGGGTTACATTTATATATTTACATATCTATATAACGTCCGACTTTCGCGAGGACGGTCCTGGGTTCGAATCCCGGAAAGGGCAGATGTTTGTATGATGAATTGTAGCATTTGTACCTAAGTAATGTAAACTGCGTAGTTTTTTAACGCTCTGTTTCTACGCTATATACTATAAAGACTCGCTTCTTTCGAGTTCTATTTTTTTTCTTACGACGGTAGTATTATGAAGTAGCCGTTTGGCCCCAGGTGGCGCTGCTGATGCTACTCTCCCAGTGGACGAGCCACTGCCCGGCTGCGGTGAGCGCATTCCTTAAAGTGGCCGGCGGTATCGGCTACCTCGTCAACCAAACCTGCTCCAACGAGCACGACGACAACGAATACCTTCTCCAAGGCCTCTCCGCTTTCCTCCTGGCCATCTGCATACACTTCAACGATGATTCTGTCGAGAACTACTCGAAAGACTCGTTGAGACAACTGCTTTTGAAGAGGATAGGTATGGAGACGTTCACCGGTAAACTGAGCGAGGTGACCAAACATGAGGCGTATAATAAGGCGGCGAAACATCCACAGTTGAGGGTTAAGGCGCCTGCTGAAATTTTGATTGACTACGAGTTCTGCAGGCTCTTCAAGTCGTTGGAAAGTAAGTGCACTGTTTTTGTTCTTGCGTCTATAATAGTTATAATTAAAGAAATCCTGCGTTTTGCGCCAAAGGTGCCAGGTTCGAATCCTGGTAGGGGTATATGTTTGTGTTATGAGCACAAGTATGTTTTCGAGTAAAGTTCGCATTATACTTATGTATTCTTTACATTGAAGCAGTAATTATATATCTAAACTAATTTTCTTATTTACTCAATTTTGAATGGAATCTAATCGCTTTTTATAAAAAAAAAATGATTAAATGCAAAAGAAATCAAAACTCAATATCTTTTTACTTATTCTCTGTAGTGTTTCAAAAAGTTACCGAAATCATTATCTATCAAAATCTACTGATATCCCAAGTTTTAGTAAATTTTAAATGGTACCTCTTTGACGAACACTACCTTAAAATCGTGTTGCTACCTATTTTATTTACATTCCAAAGGTGGCAGAATTTTTAGCTAGTTCAATAGGTCTTCTGGGCAGGGTCCGTGGGCTTCTGATCCTTGGAGCACTGGTGCACAGGGCACCTTATAGGATCACTTTGTTGTAAGGGTCACTATCACTTTGCGTTCCGTTTAAGGTACGGAACCCTAAACAATGGCAGATGAACGTTTTAAAAAGTACCACCACCAACAGTACATTTGATTTTCCAGGTGTGATAACGCAGAGTTTAATAGTGAAGCAAGAGAATGGGATAAGTGAGAACGCGTCAGAGCGAGCCAGTCCGGATGACAGTACGCTGCAGCAGTACAAGTCCTTGATCCGACAGCAAGATGCTCGACTGCAGGAGTTAACTGCACAGCTGGACTCGCTACACGACCACAATCTAAAACTGCAGGTACTGTATCACCTCTACAGCACACAATCACAACTCTCATATTCTCACCACTTAGCCCAAACTTAGCACTGCTAAGCCTCTGTAATGGATACTAGGGACAGATAAACCTATGATACGTTAAATTATTATAATAGAAAAATACTAGAAAAATCGACTCGGGTCACAAGTGAATTCTCAGGCGGGAATCGAAACCGCAACCTTTGGAAATCCGGTCTAATGCTCTCCCAATTAAGCTACCGAGCTTTGTGAACACTCGAAATTTAACTCGGGTTTTTTCTAGTTTTTTTTTATTATAATAATTAATCTTACAAGATCACATTGAACCATGCATAAAATATATAAAAATTATAAAATATTATACATTTGCAATGCTCTTTGTTGCTGGCTATACATATTATAAACCTACTCTGGAATGCATACAACCAGTAAATAAACCACCAATTAAACCTTCTGGGTCAGCTCGTGGACCCTGTCTTGACCTCCGGGGTTGATTGGGATCGAGAGCGTACCCATTCAAAATAATAATAAAAAAATAATCATCACAATCTGACCAATGGTTTCAGAACGTATATTTATTGCGTGCGTTAATTCTTGAGCACTTAATATTCAATTTACCTAACAAATAAGGAGAATCAACCAAATTATTAATAATTTTATACAACATTACTTGATCTCTGTATACTTGTCGGGCAGTCAAAGACTTCATCACACCTGCATCAAAATCCCTATACTTATACTTTAAACGTCTTTTGAATTTGTTTTGAATATTCTCTAATAAATTGATGTATTTTGAATATAACGGGTTCCAAACAGTCGAGGCATATTCCAATTGAGACCTTACATAAGAATTATATAGTATTATTAGTGTCTTAACATTTCTGAAATCTATACTCTGACGTAGAATAAATCCTAATAATTTATATGCCTTACCAGTAATTTTACTTAAGTGCAAATCCAAATACAAACCACTATCCAAAATGACTCCCAGGTCCCTCACCTCATTTACCCTATCCAAGGCTTTGTCGTTAATCTTGTAGTTAAAAGAAATTGTTTGCTTTTTTGCTGTAAATGTAATAACATGGCATTTTTTAATGTTCAAATGTAACTTATTCTGATAACAATATTCAGATAGACGGTTTAAATCACTTTGAAAATTTTCACAGTCCTGAAGGGATTTCACTACCGAAAATAATTTAGTATCATCAGCGTATAATAATAATTTTGAATTTTGACAACATTTGGTGACATCATTAATAAAAATGTTAAACAATAAAGGGCCTAGATGGGAGCCTTGGGGCACACCGGACGAAATTGGTATGAAGCTAGATGTAAAACCCTTGCAAGTAACAGCCTGCGATCGATTTCTTAGGTAGGAAGTAAGTCAACGCAACAGGTCGCCATGTACACCGATTGCTTCCAGTTAAGAAATGAGTAATAAATGACAAATTTTATCAAAAGCTTTGGAATAATCGGTATACACGGCGTCTACCTGATGTCCTTCCTCCATGGATTCAAGAACAGAATCGAGAAATTCACAAAGGTTACTTTCAGTAGATCGTTTAGCCACAAAACCGTGTTGGTGGATTGATAATAATGGACTTATTACAGGAAAAAGAGAGTCGTATATAATTTTCTCAAATATTTTAGGTAAAATAGATAATTTAGAAATACCACGATAATTACGTACGTTATGTTTGTCACCATTTTTGTGTATTGGGACAACAAATGATCGCTTCCATGTTAGCGGCATGACTCCGGAGGACATTGATAGCTTAAAAAGAAAGGAAACAGGAGTTGATAGTTGCTTACTGCATCTCTTCAAAAATATAGGATGTATGCCATCTGGTTCTACACCCTTAGATATATCAATTTTAGAGAGATACTTTTCAACGGTTTCCCTCGCCATCGAGACTGTACTGATTACAACAGAACCACCATCAGTCAAATGCTGGTCACTCATGAGGACATTCGAATCTTCATCTTCAAATACGGACTGAAAGAATGTATTAAACAAATTAGAAATACCTTGGCCGTCACGCGCTACCTGGCGGTCCAGATTCATTGTGTCAGGAATAGAATTAACATTTTAGATAGTGTAGAATTTTTCCACCGCCCTTTCAATATCCATACCAGAAAAATGATGTTCCCAGTCTATACCATCGAGTTCTTTCCCAATCTTGCCATAATCCGCTGCATGAAAGCGGCGTACAGTACGCGGCGCTTGTTTAAGATAAGCTGCGGTAATTACATCTACCGTTACTGACAAGGACGGGTGATGATTATCCTCTGGCAAAGACAAAGGCTCAGTACGCGTCACGTGACAAGGTACGCTAGAAATTACTAAATCTAAAAGTCTATTGTTATGATTAAATATGCTATTATACTGAGACCAACCCGTGAAACACAAAAGCGTATATATCTGAGATGTCAAAGTATCAACCGATGGATTTTCTAAAATAAAATCAATATTTGTATCCTGAACACGCTTCCAAATTGCATTCCTAACATTAAAATCTCCGACAATAAGAAAGTCATCGTTTGGCCTGTTGATACTCAGGTCAGAAACGGATTCAAAAAATAAATTCTGTGAAGACAATTGATCACTAGTCTCGGGGAAGTAACAAGAATATAAGTGAAGACGTTTAGAATTCGGACCACGTGTCAAGAAAATATCCACATGAGTAACGTCCGCATCAGGAAACTTGGGAAGAGCCCCAGAGCATTGCGAATCCACCATAATATCACGTCTGACAGCGATCAATGTACCACCACCCTTAGTCATACCCCGTCGTTCATAATCACGGTCGGTACGATAAACACTATAACGGGAATCAAAAAGTTCCGCATCGAATATACCTGGCAATAGCCAAGTTTCGCTAAGAAAAATAACATCATAAGTACAATTTAAAACGTTCCTATAAAATAATTTAGTTTTCGTACGTAGTCCCCGAACGTTCTGATAAAAACAATTTAAGTTATTAAACACGGTAAAAAGAAATATATTTTTAGATCATAATTGTAAACACCGCAAAGTTCAATTAAGACTCGTTTTATAGTTATGTAGTATATTTGTGTCAAATAAACAACTCCCACAAAGACATTCACAACATAGCGAATTAAATAACAAATTATTAAATTATAAAAACTATAGTATTTCGAGTAATCATAATAAACTACTGGCAGGTAATAATATAATAATGTAATTTTTAAATGCCCACTTACAATGCATACCGCTAAGCATACTTCAAAATTTACAAGATAACAACATTCGAACGAATCTACCAAATAACTCATACGCATAAACAAATTATTCACTAATACCGCACAAAAGTCAACAAACAAGTAATTCATCAAAATACCCAAAAGGAAGGTTAGAGTATGTTCATTAACTTTGCTACAATGTGAATAAGACACACCAACAACTGCGTAATTAATAGAGCACAATTTCATAAGTGTCGGGTCTCGGCGCGTAATGGAAATAAGACTAAACTGTATAGTCTCAATCTGTTTACAACAACTTGTTGTTTACACTCGAGTAAACAACAAAGCAGGTGCTTCCAACTGCCGGTTCGCATGCGCGCTTTGATCAACTATAAACCTACATCGACATATTTCACCAAAAAGTGTCACAATATTATATGTTATACGAAGTCTTAAAATTACTCTTATACAATTTTGTTTAAAGACTCATAAGAAGTAATGTGTAAGACGGGGGAGTGCTCGTTTTTGCGAACCATAACGGTACAATTGCGCACCCAGCAAAATGCATAATTTTTTTCTTTAGCTCTCATTTTTGCTTTCTGAAACAAGTGCTTATTTCGCGCTGACAAGTGATCGTTAAAATAAACACTTATTGTCATTACCTGCAAAGCCAACGTCACTCGCTTTGATTTTCAACTTTCTAAACGACGCAATAAAATCATCTTTTTTATACCTTGAGTGCATTTTCAATATGATTGGCTTCGATTTCTTGCCCTGGACGTCATTTTTAACTGCTATACGAGTAACGAAGTCAATATCGGTATCGGTGTTAATCGAGAAACCACTGCGGTCCGCCAAACCTTTAATTATTTTTACCAGGTTTTCCCCGTTTTTCTGTGGAATCCCGTTGATCTGGATGTTAGACCGACGCACCCATTGCTCGTTCCTGTGGCTGGCATCCAAGAGGTCCATCATTTGGGCCTTCAATTCATCCACTTCAGTCCTACATGATTCCGCGATCGATAACCTCGACTCAATTACTTCAACGCGGATTGATAGTTGATCCAGTCTGGTATTCATCGTGGTTTTCAACTCTGCAATGTCAGATTTAACTGAATGTAGGTCCTGTTGTATCGTCTGAATTGATTCCAATTGAGACTGCATACTAGAAATCTTAGTGGATATTTCATTCAGCATTGCCAGGAAATTTGGACCAGATCCTTCGGCCTGACATGCAGCATTAACAGGAATCGATGAAAAAGAAGAAGAAGAAGAAATTCCCCTTTCAAGTGCCAGTCCGGATGAAAGTCTTCCACTGCCGGAGGGCTCAACTTCACTTGCCTCGTTATCCTGTCTCGAAATCTCAAGTCCAGCCAGCGAACTATCTCTGCAACGATTACACATCCAAGATGATCTGTTAGCACCCAGTCTTGAATAACCACGTTCAGATATTCCTCCGCAGCCAAAATGGTATTTATTTTTGCAAATTGAACAGTCAGGACCGTCTCCCACAGTTTCGGCACAATTTGCGCACTTCGACGTAAACATTGTAAAAAAGTATTATAGTTTCGTGCCCCTGATTAATAATCGCACCAGAATAACGTGTCCACTCAACAACGATTCGCACGCTACTGGCTTTTTGGGGTAGCCTAAAAAAAAGTAGCCAAAAACATGATAAAAAACAATGAATAAAGGTTTGATGAAAGTACCTACATATATATAAATAATATTTATTTTTATACAGTAAACTTTAATATAAAAATAACAATGTATTTTGTTGGATATTTTGGGTCTAATCTGGATATGAGTTAACTTAGTAAAATAAATATAACTTTGTATCGAATTATATTTCATGGCCAACTTCGTACTGTCGATTCTTTTACTTTTTACTTTCACCTTAACGCATCAAAAGAAGTATAATTCAAAGATATAAAAATAAACGCGCTTATAAATAAACATATAATTATATGTTTTGCTTTCCAGAGTGCCCTAAACGATTCGATAGCATCGAATTCCCATTTAAAAGACGAGAACACTTTGCTAAAAGCACAAGTGTCCGCCTCCAACACATTGCCGAACCAAACTCAAGTGCCAAAGGACGACACCAAGTTGAAGGAATACGAAGAGAGAGTGAACGAGCTGACGGGTGAGGTGGCACGGTTAGGCCAGGAGCTGGCCAACTCAAGAGAAGCGCAGAAGGTGGCCACGGAAGAATTGGAGAAGTTGAAAAAAGACCAGGATGATCTCTTAGAACTGCTTGCTGACCAGGTGAGATTTTTAAGACCTAACAAAAACATGGTTATAGTCCCTTTTCAATCAATACTAAGACAAGTGATACTTGAGTTCTTCTATAAATATTTAAGACAACGTCAACGTCATATTTAAAAATGAAGGACGTTTAATTTTTTTTAAGGCGTTTATATTATTGCGGGTAGAATAATATTACTCTACATCTGATTATATCTTAAAAATTATCTCTTTATCGTGCTTCCAAAATCTACACTAATATTATAAAGAGGAAAGATTTGTATTTTTGTATGTTTGCAATGAATAAACTCAAAAACTACTAAGCCTATTTCAAAAATTCTTTCACCATTGGAAAGCTACATTCACGCTGAGTAACATAGGCTATATTTAATGCTAGAAAAAATTTAAAGAATTATGTCCACCCGTGCGAAGCCGGGACGGGCCGCTAGTTATAAATAAATTAATATTTTTTTCAGGATACGAAACTTAATGAATACAAAATGCGGTTGATATCGCTGGGCCAAACTGTAGAAGACGCACCGTCGGACCAAAACTTGACGTAAAACATTGTAACCCACTTGTGTGCTAATATTTCAATCGAAGATACTTTGTAGGATATTGTCCTCATAGAAAGTTTTCACTGACTTTAATAATAAAACTATTATTGACGTTAGTAGACAAGAATTAATTTAAATGAAATAACTTATTTAGGGCTTTTTTTGCGCTTTTTTTTATCCTGTCGTGTGGACTCCTTTACAGGAGCTGGAAGCTGTGATCACAGGTTGACTAAGGCAATGGTCGTCATATATTTTGTACTACCATCACAATTTAATTTTAATTTCATATTTTATTTTAATGTTATATTTTTAATTAAAATAAATATTTTAAGTTATTCTGTGATCACTTCAAAACATCAGGATTAAATATAAATTATGCGCAAAATATCCTAAATAAGTTGTTTCATTTAAAAGTGGATTGTGCGCGAAGTGTAAAAACTAAATAAGAATTAATTTATTTAGTCTAATAAAATGAATTTTGTAATAATTATACCTTACGGTCATTTTATTCTTAGTGATACGACTTTAATAGAAATTGTTTACTAACTTCTTTTCAAAATTGACATATAAAAAGATATTAAATACATTATTTAATTATTATTTACTTTATCAAATGTTGATGCTAATTTTCAGTGAAATATTTATGAATTATTTCTATGAAGTCAATATTTAACAATGTATGCTTCGAAAGAGTAAATTAATTTATTTTAAATTACATTGTGCAATACTGTGCATGAATAAATTGCAATATAAAAGAGTATTGAAGATCTATTGTTATGCGTTTTGTTATGACTCTACCTATTATATTATAATGAAAAATACAGGAAATGCATCCATTCCTAACGCTTACGTGAGTCAGCAAATAAATAAATAAATAAATATTTCTAACATTCACACCAATTAGCCTAGCCCAAAGTAAGCACTGTAAGGCTTGTGTTATGGATACTAGGGTAACGGATAGACATACATATATGATACATAGATATGCAATATTCATAGAAATATATAAAAACACCCATGACTCAGGTACAAATGTTCGTATTCATCATACAAACATCTGCCCCTTCCGGGATTTGAACCCAGGACCGTCGGTGCGAAAGGCAGGATCACTACCGTTGCACCAAACGGTCGTCAAAAAACATCGTCTATAAAAACCTCGTGTTTGCTTTAAAACTTTATTATTTCGTTTATGACAGTATATAAGAGGTGCTTAAATCTTTAAATGTATGTACTTTTAACAATAGGCTATCAAATAACTCAAATGTTCCAATTTAGAAAGCCAACTTAAAAATAGATTTTTTTATGTAGTCTGTAAGGTATAAAATATAACCGTTTTCTACCCCATAGGGAGGAAAACGAGTATTTCAGGTCTTGCCTAGGCTTGACCTTACGGAGATCACCCTATCATATACCTGTCGTACGAGCTTGTGTTTCGCTAGTGAGAGAGAGCGAGATAGCCTATGTGGGGCCAATGCCCCGCTCGAGTGCCGGCTGGGCGCGAAAGCGAGTAGGAATCGCGCTCGCGCCGTATCGCCAGTACCTAGTCGGAAGTATGAAGCAAAGGGACGGCAAGGGACTTGCTCCAGGTCAAGCCTAGGCAAGACCTGAAATACTCGTTTTCCTCCCTATGGGGTAGAAAACGGTTATATTTCAGTTCTGTGCCGTCGGCTTGACCTTACGGAGACTTGTTTGGTATCTGCCGGCACTAGATAGCGTACTGTGACACTAAAAGGTGAAATGAAATGAAACTTAGAAATTTTGATGTCATTAAAAATCAAAATTTATTATAACAAAATTAAACAATTACACAACACAATAAAGCCAACTATGAGATCATAAAAACTTAAAATAAAAGACTATACGAGGGACATGTACGATAGTCATAGAGCAATAACAACCATAAACAACAAAAAAAAAAAAAAGGAACTTTCAACGGGTTCGCTAGGAACTACAAAAACTAATACTATATTTGGTAAGCGTACAATAAATTTTCCTCGTAATTTTAAATTGGTACAAAGGAACTTAATAGATTGTTATCGGAATGTAGCGAAGGTGCAGAAACCGATTTATAATAATGTTTGAAAAAATTTGACGCGCCTTGCCAATTACCTCTCTTTAACAAATCATCTAGAGGTAAGTTATTTTCAAAATTATAAGAAGCTACCGCTGATCTGATTGATCCTGGGGAGACTTCTAACCCCAATTCGATGAACACTGGCTTAATCCAATTAGCAATCACAGTCCTAGAGGCCGGTTTAACCTCACCTCTTGTAGTAATAAATAAATTGTCCAAACCTATTTTGGCTTCTCGCCGAGACGAAGACAGTTGTAATAAAAGCTTTAACCATTTTACCATGTCTAAATCTAAATTGTCCGACTTTTGTATCAACCACCCAGACTGCCTTCTAGTAGGTCGATCCGTTTTTGAACCGAAAGCTGGCCAGAACATGATCGAGTCAGTTTGGACATTACAATGCTGATCGTCAATGCGTAATAAAGTCAAGTCATGTATTCTTCTGCCCGAAGCGATAAGCAATAAAAGAGCGCAGTATCTTGAAATTTGAAATAGACTTGTTTCTAATGGCGGATTATTCTTAAGCCAATAAATAACATCCTGGAGATTCCAAACTTGTGAACGTGGAATTGATTTCTCAGATAACTTTATAGAAATGGCTTTTAACATAGCTTTAACGATTGGATGACCACCAACGTTACGAACCGATTCTGGATTAGTAAAGGTAGCAATAACAGATTTTCTCACTGTGGTGTCCTCGATTACTGTCAGGGTATCCATTAAATGAAAGCAGTCAGTAGTTTCACCAAGCAGCACACGCACGTCCGCACCGGCTGACGGTCGAGCGAGCAATGCCCCCATAGAATACATCTAGGTCCAAGAACGTCAACTTCATACAAAAGAATTGCAAACATGGAAACTCACTAGCGCTCCAGTTTGTTCCACCAGAACTAAAATAGGGCGCGAATTTTAAATACTATTTAATTTCTTGGTTAGGTACAAAAATTAATGTAGTTTCTATTTCGCAACCAATTTTACTTAAAATTGGTTGCGAAATAAAAACTACATATAGGGGTACATACCAAGATAGGTACAGTCAAAATTAGCTGCAAAACAAAAACTGCAATATTGAAAAAAGAAATAAAACAAGATTTTAAAATTTACATGTGTTTTAATAAATTAATTTTGTTCATGAGAGTTTTTTTGGAGGCTTCCTCAACAAACTCTAAGTTCTTTAATCTGCAGAAACGTTTTAGGCATACATTACATTTCATTAAAAAACAATTTCATTTTTTTGAAAATCTTCAAATGCAAACTATTTTCGGATAAATTTGTAAAAAATGGTTGCCTCTTTTTCTATCTGCTGTATTTCCATTGACAGCACCAAAGAGCTTGTCCATGTTGGAAGCTATAATTCCTGTGCCAATAGCTTCTTGAGGTAAGGACTCTGAAAAAAATCCAAACTTATGAATTTAATAAACTAACTAATAACAACTCCACTACAAAAATGATTGTGCTATCCTTTATTAGGGATTTAAGGAATGATTCAAAATCTTACCCGTGTTACTTCTACTTGGTGGTTTGCTTTTAATTGTTCCTCTGGTAACTGGGATAGTATATTTTCAGCTCCAGTTGGTATAGCAAATTTATGCAAACTTTTCATATTGCCGCTGGTATAAGATGTTGCATCGAAATGCTTGCTGCAGAGCACCTCATGCTGTGCATATAGCCTTGACAATGATTCTTCAGTGGACCAATCTTGATTAAGAAAACAGGATGTGGCCCATACTTTAGCCCTAAAACAAAACAAGTATTATGCATCATATTTTTATTCAACCCAATTTTCGTGATTGCCAGTAATGTCAAAAATACCTGTTTACCTGGGAATCTCAATTTTATGCCAAATTATAGTTAAATTAACACTAACTATAGGGTTTGAAACTACACGCACAAACACACCAGCGACAGCCCATTGTTGTTCAATGAGAGGTGAGGTGAGTTGATTTGGCAGTATCATAAAATTATGTAGTATAGATAGGTACTTACTTGAGTGACCCATGCATTGACGGGCGAGGAAATCTATGAAAGTTTTAGGGAGTATCTTCTTTAGAAGTTATGCCGCACTTACAGCATTTTTTTTCGCAACCATTGCAAAAAAGTTCTACTTCTTCTTTTGGATTAATAGCTCTGTTGCGCTCTTCGCACAAATCTGCCAATCTCGCGTAAGAGACCAATACACAGTCAGGGATTTAAAGAAAAACAATGATGATAACAATTGCGTAAAAACAGGTAGCCATTTTATTTCTTTTTTTTTATTCCTTTAATTTTAGGGAAAGCAAAGAGGTGATCATATACAGCCAAAAAGTTAAAAGTAACATTTTTTTCCGAATAGGGCATACTAAAAAGAGCCTTTGGATTGCAAGTGGATTACAATGGGGCCTCATATATTGAACACCTATCGGGCAGACTTAATTCTGCAGCATTTGACTAACGTTATGAAGAAACTATAACTAAGGATTTGGCTGTATGGAGGCCGTGGTCTTGTCATTATTCTTATTGTAAGATACATTGCTCTATCTCTTTCTTTCACATAAACCCATCTCTATTTGCAAATCGTTCCATATGTTTGCATTGGCTCCTAAGGAAGTTGACCCCCCCTGAATGCCCCTCTACCGCTGTAGGCCGTGCGTACGGGCGTGTGTCGCTTGCACTTTATTAATACGTCACACCTCTTCCTTTTCAACTGATTCGAATAATTTGAGACAATGAAAAATAATTAAAATACATTTATGTAGTTAATATTCTTAAATAGTATATCTTGAATTGTTATTTAACTAAGAAGTATTTTTTTTTTAGAAATTATGATTTATTACTTGCAGCCAAATACTCTAATCTTACGTGTCCTCTATTTTTCTTTGAATACGCCACTCTCCTTTTACCTTTTTTTAAGTGTATCAGTTTTTTTTACATTAATTTATTTAGTTTTCGTCGAATCATCAGCTTACAATATTGTTTAATTACAAGCTATATAACTTAAAAAGCTAACAAAGGATTCACACGGAAAAATTGGTCTAGGTATTACTAAAGTGAGCTCACTCAGTGTGTGAACCCACGAACCCCTATTGTAGTATCTGAATGCCAACTACCCTATTAAGATAAATGATTGTGAATGATAAAATGTCGTTTTATTCGGTTATCTCCTAATTAAGGAGTCACAAATTAATAAAACAATATATATAATTATATATTTATAGCATCATGCAGTGCATATGCAGGAGATGACAATTTTGTTTTATTTAAGTTTCTCTCTAAGTTATCTTCAATTAACCAATTAAGGGTTTTATTCAATATATTGTTACGCCATCAACGAACAAAATACACGGTTCATTCATAACCTTCGGCTTCTATTATGTAAACTAAAAACAAGAGAGTCTTAGGCACTCCCTTGTGATGTTAAGGCATTATTATTTTTAATATCAAATCGAACTCTATAAACTTTTCTACTCATATGATTATAATATTCGATTTGGACATATTGCTGTCTATCTTTTAAATAAGAGATAAACCATTTGTGAGCTGTATTTGGGATACAATCAGTTTATTAATATTTATGTTGCACACGGTCATACGCCTTGTACATATATCATAATTATGTAGCAATATTCGAATAGCATATTTTTTATGTTCAATTACTTATTATCTTCTGAATGTATTTGAGAAAAGCTAATAAAGTTGACTGACTGTAATTATTTAGGTCACTCTTTTGGTTATTCTCACTGAGTTGTTGTACACTACTGAGTCTACTACCAGTTCGGAAATTGGGAGGCCCTTCCGAGAAGAACTGGCGGAAGAAACTCGGGCAGGGGGACCGACCTCCATCTTACTGTTATTATTTGCAAAGAGAGCTAACTACATCATCAGGTCTTGCAATGTGTGTTTTTGTAGGTATTAATTTATTAATTATTGGATCCCAAGCAGGTGGAACGCTCCAACCATCGTCTCTATTGAAATTTGGATGTTTCCTGATTTCAAAGCCTCGCGTAGTGTCCTAGGAACAAGTCTTTGTTCTCTAGCGAGAATTTAAGGTTTATCGATACGAATGTAGTAGTTTGGCCCCTCAAAAGCATACTCACACTCACAAACTGCAGACCTAATATCGCGCCTATGTTTTATGTCAGCTACGTGTTCTATAATGCGCGTCCCTATACTTCTCTTTGGTTGTCCGAAGTATGGGAGAACACAGTCGTAATCGATTTTGTAGACACCTGCTGCCTGGAGGGGTATATTGCATTTGACCGGTCGTAAGAATCGGTTAATCTTCCTGGCTGGTTTAAAGTAAGTATTAATGGAAACCCGCTTCAGAATGTTCCCAATCTTGTCAGTGACCCCCTTCATGTAGGGAAGGACAGCAGGTTGACGTTCTATTGTGGCTGGTTGGTGCGGCTTCTGTGTCGTAGTTTTGGTACTCGCAACTTTTTATCTTGTAGTACTCGCTTGTCATGCTGAAGCTCAGTAGTCAGATATTGTTAGGCACAGATGTCGCGAGTTCTCTGAAACAAAGATTTCCCAACGGTAGCCAACTGTATAGGATGGTGGTGAGAGTCACCATTTAAATATCTATCTGTATGAGTTGCCTTTCTATACACTATATGACTAAGGGTTTGATTTAGATTGCTGCTGATTTGAACATTTAGGAAGGCTATTTTATTGTCTGTCATTAATTCCATAGTGACATAATGCAATCTTGTACAGGTAAGCTTGTGAATAGAGATTGAACATCGAAGCTAACCATAGTTTCATCATTAGTGAGATGTAGATCTCACTAACAAAATGGTAGGTATGGTGCCTTACTTTGTTTCGATAACAGAAACTCGTCAAGCTTATTGCTTACTATTTTATAAACATCAAAAGTAGCTGTTACTAATTATCATCCCATAAAGAGAAGAGTAGCTCTTTTCTTGACTGTTATATCTACCCCCGTTGTCAAAAGATATATACCCAGGGTTGTCATCCATTTGTCCCAGCGTAACCCCAGTGACATCGAATTGTCATCGCATTGCAATGGCTCTACGACGGCAGGCTGAACATTTTAGGCGACCCAGAACAATGTCTGTACGCCTTTATTTTGCGCCCTTGGCGCCATTGAATATGGTGTGTCCAACATTTATACCTATGCATTATAACAAATTTAACGGTAACACGCCCAAGTTTCTTTTTAACATGTTATCAGCAGTCTGTACTTGTAACTTGACTTCTATGCATACTGGTATTCTATTATTTATTGTTTGGTTTTGTGTTTCACAACAAGATACCTATTTTACTATAATAAATGTCATCTCACATCAATAACTCTTTTTCCTTCTTGTACCTACTTCTTATAAATTCCAAAATTTGTATAGTGTATAAATACACCTTGTATGTAATTTTTTCAATACATTAACATATTTTTGAAGCCACATAAAAACAATATTTGGTAAAAGTTGCCTTTATTTTATATGTGTTTTCCTACTGGAAATTATTTTATTAATAATAATGTCTGATGCTAATAAATAAAATGTATTGATATTTTTGTTGATTTATTTTCTCTTATAGACTTGTGTAACTCAGTTATATCCTGGAGCTTTATGCCACTCCGGATATTCAAAATTCAAAATTCTTAGCATATCCAGTATATCCAATCCAATCACATGGGTCAATTCCAAATCATAACCGACTACAAATACCGACTGGCTAACTACATAACTGATATCGACAGCGAAACCGTCGAACGAAAGACTTAGAGCGCCGAAAACGCTTTTTGTGTTTTCTGTGTTTTCCGATGAACGGTAAAATTCTTAAAAACGCAATACTGCTGATGCTGCGTTCGCTCTGACTGAGGTGGCAAGCGTCATTATAAGCGAAACAAGCGCTGCATAAAGTTTTGTTTCTATAAAACGGTAGCAAATTTGAAGCGCTTCATGTGCTCTTATTTTGCGAAATCTTATTAGTCCGGATTTAATAAACAGATGCGGATATTGATAAATATATATAATAGCACGTTAGTTGGATATATGGTATGATTTGATATGGTTTCAAAGAATTGCTACTACTAGTCCGGATATATTTGGTGGATATGGATAATCACTGGATCTATATCTTTTTAGGAAGAATATAGGATAACTCCGATCTATTTCCGGAGTCACCTTACGCATGTCCAGTCCCTTACCCCGTACGGTTAAGAGTGTATTCAGCAATAAATTAACCAGCGAATAATTATTTTATACCATTTCCAAATTACATACTTTGCCGATAACATTAAATCATCTAGATTTACGGTAATTCGATAACTTTTAACTAGTATACAATATTTTTTTACATATATGACGGCGAGGCCTCACGCCGGTCATCAGAATGCTCTTTATTATCCAAAAAGAGTTGCAGCGATCTTTAAAATAATAACGTGTATGGATGTAGGATAGACTTCTTTATTATTCAAAACCACTTGCAGTCTAAAATCGCAAATGATGCACGAGATTTCAATGGATGAAAAACGTGGTGATCCCCGAAACGGCGTGACAATCTCCCTGCGTGGTGGTCCAACGAAAAGTAACGTTCTCGCTCGGTATAAGCTATGAAGTAAAAGTTATACCCTTATAGCGTGCTAACGGTCACTATAAACTAACCGTTTTACGCTTATACGTTTACACTTATAGCACGCTGACAGTCTGTGCTTCTCAAGTCCTCTAAAAAACGTTTAGTGTTGCCAACTTGCAACGCCTCTTTAAGGTCACGCCATCTAGGATTTCACCCAGGTACTAACCTGACGTTTTCCATTTGATAAAATCGTACCTTGTACACAAATCCTTACTGACAAACATTATTTTAGGCGTAACCTCTAGAGTTTAATTTAATCTAATTGAAATAATCGAATGCTTCAACATATATAATATTTCTTACCTAACCTATTATCCAATGAATATTAAATTCAGAAATAACATTACGTATAATTCCGAAAATATTATTTGTTTATTTCAGTCATAAGTGTAAAATACTAATGTCTTTTAATATCACTATAAAAGACGAGATAGTTATCGTAGGTAATTATGTTTGAATGTCTTTACAACGATTTAATTCTAAATCGATGCCCCTTAGCAAAGTCACACCTTTGTGCACCTTGTTACCATTGTTGCTCTTTGGCAAAATCACACCTTTGTGCACCTTGTTACCATTGTTGCACCTTGGCAAAATCACACCTTTGTGCACCTTGGCACTATTGTTGCACCTTGGCAATATATTCTTGTACCCCTTGGTACATGTATTTTCAAATTAATGTATTGTAGTATATCCACTTGTCTGTATAACCTTTATATAAGTTTTGACGTAATAACCATTGAAATTCAAATCGTTGTTTCAGGAATATAAGAAACTACTTAAAAATCTATTTTTTTTTTTAGTATCATAGTATGTTTTATTTAACCCGTGTAATGTAATGTAATATTTAACCCGTACAGGGTTACTATTAACTGAATTAAAATCTCTATCGATTTAAATCGTAAGTAAGATTAGGTTTGGTGTGGGTAGGTAGCACAAGCCAGAATTATTAAAAGCAAGAACAAGACATTCATTACTAGAATAACATGGCAGAAATAACCGTGAAGGTAATAATAATCTCAACACATACATTATTCAATCGAGTGCTTATTACAAGGTTATAAAGATTTTCTTTATAGCAAAATAGGATGACTTCATATATTTTCTTTTCTTAAAATAAAATAGTTATCAATAATTACACAAGTTCTTTAGAATTGCAATTAATACTGCCGTTATTCAAGTTGATATTTACATTGCTATAATCAATGATTTTTCAACTCTTCTTAGAATCAAGTGGATAAACTATTTAACATTTTTTTTTTTTTTTTTTTTTTTTTTGTCTCAATACTATGAGACAGCCTTTTTTGCAGATGGGTTCGTTATCTCCCTCCTTTAATTTGATTTTCACGAGCTAATTTTTCTATATACCACTTACTTGAAGGCTCGTCGCCACGTGTGGTGTCCTCGATTACTGTCAGGGTATCCATTAAATGAAAGCAGTCAGTAGTTTCACCAAGCAGCACACGCACGTCCGCACCGGCTGACGGTCGAGCGAGCAATGCCCCTCTACCGCTGTAGGCCGTGCGTACGGGCGTGTGTCGCTTGCACTTTATTAATACGTCACACTCACCAAAATTGTGTTATATGCAAACTTTTTTATTCTAAAAAGGTAACTAAGGTAACTTGCTACTTGGTTAGGGCTTGGATCATTTGGGCTGAAGTCCTTTTCCTTACACCATTTAACCCAATCCTTCCAAGCTCCTGTATAAGTCTTCCAGGTAGAATCTCTCCATGCCGATGTAAGAAGTTCTACATCCTCGCCGGGTAAACTGCTAACTAAGTTATTCCACCCCGAACCCTCCAAACCTCCAAAGTCATTGACGTTACTTCCGGGGGAGGAAACTGTGTGGCGAGGTCTATCAGTTGGTCTGCAAGGTTCGACAACACGATTGGTGCTGCTGTTGACATACTTTTGAGCGCTGTCCGCCAGAACGCTCTCGACCATCTGGGCACCACTACCATGTATGTTCCTTTTGCGCAACTCAGATGTTGAATGACCCTGGGAATCAATGGTGGTGGAGGAAATACCCAGGCCAGATCGAATTCCCAGATCCTGCTGAATGCGTTCACGCTCACGAACAAACGCTTGTTGGTCTGTCGCATCTATGGAGACATACCGAGGCACAACTTTGGAATGAAGAGTAACGAATAGGTCGATCTGTGGGTATCCCCACTGGCTGAATATCTTCTTCGTTGTGCCTTCTCGTAGGTGCCAGTCTGTTGCCGTCGTGTTGCGGGATAATCGATCGGCTATGGTGTTGAATTTCCCTGGTATGTAATAAGGAATCAGATGCGTATTCATTTTGTTTGCATATAGAAGTATTTTCTTCGTTAAAAGGAACAACTTCAGAGATTTCGTGCCTCCCTGGTTTCGTAGATATGCTATCATGGTGCGATTGTCTGCCTGAATCATAACCACCTTGTTCTTGAGAATAAGTCGATATTTTCTTAAGGCTATGAAAACTACGTATAGTTCTTTCATATTTATGTGCCATTGGTTTTGAACGGGAGTCCACAATCCTGACAGATGGAGCTGGTCTAGTTGTATCCCCCAACCTGAGTCCGAGGCATCGGTTGTTACAAACAAGCTTGGTGCTTTTTCTATTAATGAGCTCGGTTTTATCAGATTGGCTAGCCACCAGTGGCATTCTTCTACGGCTTCTTGAGGCAGGGGAAACGATTTCTTTGGAATGAACTCTTCCAACCTCCGACTCGCCCTTTGCAAATTTCGACATAAAAGTCGACCCAAGGGAACCACCCCTGCTGCAAACTGGAGCTTTCCGAGCAAGGACGTCCCTTGGACCCAGTTCCATTTCCGATAGCGAACAGCAATGTCTAGGTGTGAACGTAAATCTGTCACCTTGCTTTTTGGAAGACTCTTCAAGTTTCTTTCTGTATTGAATTTCACTCCTAGAAACTCTAGACACTTTGTTGGCTTGACGATTGATTTGTTCCAGTTTATGCTCCAGCCTAACTCTGTTAAGAGCTTCAAGGCTTCTTCTACCTGGCTCTGAAGAACTGTCTGTTGTTGATGGGCGATAAGAAAATCGTCCAGATAGACGATTACCCTCGTTCCTCTTGCCCGAAGAATGCTTGCCACCCAATTTGTGATCCTTGAGAAAGCTAGTGGCGCACTGGCTAGCCCCATCGGCAGGCAAGTCAATTGATAGTAGGCTCCTTCGTAACTGAGAGTTAGGAATCGGCGATGACTTCTTTTTATTGGCACATGAAGATAGGCATGAGAAATATCTATTTTGCACATGAAATCGTTTTGCAGCAAGAATTTTGGTACCTTTGACAGATTTATCAGCCGGAATTTCTTTGGTTTGAGGTAACGGTTTAATCGACGGAGGTTGATGATTTGACGCGAGCTTCCGTTTAACTTTTGTATTAAAAAAATTCTCGACGTAAACCCCGTTTCCCCAGCGACTTTCTCTATAATTCCCTCTTTCAGCATTTTTCTTATTTCTATGGACATTTCTTTTGAGGGGGGTGTAGCAAACTTTTTTAAATTTTGCTTTGAGAGGCGGGTAAGGGGCGGTGTTTTGATAAAAGGAATTCCGTAGCCCATACGTGTGCAAACTGAGCCAGTTGTCCGCCTCTGAAGCGAAAGTCAGTAGGATTTGTCTTTTCTAAACGATTGATGCTTTTTCGGTATTTTAGATTTATCTTTTTTTGGTTTTGATTTTTGTAATGGTGAAGAGGTAGAGGCTTGTGGTTTTTTCCACTCCGATCTTTTAGTGTGTTTACTGTCGAATCTTGGCCTTTTCTGGCTATTCTGGGAGTAGTTGAAAGTTGAACTAGACTGCAAAGGTCTTTTTGTGGAACGGAATACTCGAAAAAAACCACCATTTTTATTAATAAAGTCGTCAAGACGTGTCTCGTCGAACAAGTGAGACTCGGAAGGAGGGATTTGAGACAATTTTGAGGCTAAAAAATCGTTAGCTGGCTCGAAGCTTTTCCTTCGGTATTCAATTATCTCAGCTCTACGAGCGCAGGTGTAATGCAGTAAATCATTTGATACTCTTTTGAAAGAAGAAGTATCATCCGACAAAAGACTCTGAGCATCTTCCGAAATGTCTGGATATTTCACCGTAAGAGCTTTGATTTGCTCCACAAGAGCTTCTCGTTGCTTCAACATACCATGACATATGGTACCAAGGGTTGTATCCATGTTAGACAAAAGATCTTGACCAAATCTTTTTGATATACCGCCTAACTGATCATTGACTTTGAGAGCATCAAAAACGGGCCAAACGCGCAGCTTTTTCTGAACTTCTTTATACCTTATCTTGATCCAATCAGATGAGCCGAGCTTCTGGCAAGCTATCCCTTGAGCTTTAATTAACTCTGACGGAGCCGGAATTGGCGGGTCATCCACTTTTACCTCTGGAGCGAAAGTAATGTCTACTACCTTTTTTGAAGACGAAGGACAATTTTTGTTGAGTTCTAATTCAGGAGCATGAAATGAAGCTTCCAGATCCGATAAGTCATCTTCCGAGGGATAGATGTTCTCGGCCTCTGAGTCATTTTCTTCGTCGCTTCGGTCCGATAAATGCAAATTCGTCGATGAAGTAGATGTCGTCGGCTGCTCCCTCGCAGAAGGCAGGTTTCTTAGTGAATCTAATTTCTTATTAAGTTGACCAAACAATTTCTCTACTTTATCCTCTAGCAAGTCAACCCGACTTCGCTTTGGCGTAAATTCCGGTTCTAAGCTACAATCATCCTCCTCTTCCGTTTCAGGACGTAGTCGATGACAAACTTCTCCTCTTGTGAGGATGAAATTACGTAAAGGTCTGATCGCACTTAGGAAAATCTCCGCTTGGGCGACCGAACCTTTGACTCTGTTCACAATCGAAGGAGGGCTTATTATTAATGCTCTACAAAGAGCCCATTTAAGCATGGAGACCTTCAATTCCCTAAAAGGCTTCTCAGCAATGTACTCAACATCCGGATGAAAAATTCTTACGCAATCCATAGTGGGTAATGCGAAACGAATTTTGTTTAATATTTGGGGATCTATAAAATCACCGAAAAGATCATTCTCCGACGGATTCAAAGTTTTCCAATTCAGCCAACCGTCTGGAAGTGAACGCCGTGCGACGTCCTTGATTTTATCAAGAATAACGTCATCCTCTTCAGTTTCTCCGCACTCCTCCAACAGTTCACCCATCGTAATGAATGATGCCGGTTCGGCCATCTGTAGCAACAAAAGGAATCGTGTCATATGATAAGACAATTAATGTAGTTAATCATGAGCTCAATTAGCAAACGATTCTTTGCTTTTATTTCACAAAGCCCCCAAAAAAAAATAAACAACACCGCAACTGGCAAGCACCGAGAGAAAGTTAGAGCAAACGTGCTGTTTACAAGTTATTCAATGCAACTGACTCTTTCAAAGGTTGCAACAGAGCGTGATTGACGGATGCGGGTGGCGAGCCGTCAACAGTTGCAGACGGGTGTGGGCGTCGAGCCGCCTACGGCTGCGGGTGGCGAGCCGCTGACGGCTACGGGTGGCGAGCCGCTGACGGCTGCGGGTGGCGAGCCGCCGACGGCTACGGGCGGTGGGCCGTCGACGGCTGCGGGTGGCAGGCCGCACAATCGGCTGCGTGTGACGAGCCTACTACGGCCGCGAATGGCGGACCGGCAGCTGTAGGTGGTGAGCCGTAAATGATGACGGGACCTTACCCAGCTGTTAGGCCTTGATAGCCAACAGTAGCGATTGAAAATCGGCAACTGTTTACAAAAGAAAATTCCCCAACCGAGATATTCGCCGTAGCGAGGTTATCTCTTAAAAGTAAACTTAAAAACGATTTGCAGTAATTCTGAAAATAAAATATTAACACAAAAATTCACGTAACATATGCATCTACATACTTAAACATTAACCGCCTTGAAAAATAACAATCCAACGATAACATCGTTAGCAGGATTGAATGGTCGACGGCGCATAAGCTTTCTCACTCTCACTAGAATGAACTAAAAAGGTTAAATTGTCCATCTACTCACCATTCCAGCGCAAACGAATGTCTGGATGAATACACGAATATCACACAAGTGTACTACACGGAATATAACAGCGTACTGGCGATACGGCGCGAGCGCGATTCCTACTCGCTTTCGCGCCCAGCCGGCACTCGAGCGGGGCATTGGCCCCACATAGGCTATCTCGCTCTCTCTCACTAGCGAAACACAAGTTCGTACGACAGGTATATGATAGGGTGATCTCCGTAAGGTCAAGCCGACGGCACAGAACTGAAATAGCAGTTTCCTCAAAGTCAAATAGTTTGTTGAAAATAAAAGTTGGCTATTTGACAGAAGAAATATATTTTAAATGACAGCTTAGTAGTTAATCGTAATTAACCAATATGTTTTATGCACAAAACTAATTGTTTTATATTTTGAAAAATAAATCTGAATAATTTATCTGTGGGTTACAAGAGCCGATACATCGGATGACGTCTCATCACACAAAACAGCGTCGTGAGCTTTGTTTGTCGTAAACAGTGTGCTGAGAATATAAATAGATAAACCCAGATATATTTCGATTTGTGCTTGTGAAAATATGAAGTCGGCCTATTTAAAAGTTGATAGCGCAATTGGGGGGGTTCTCGAGGTCACGAGCGCAGGCGGGCCAGTCCTTGCATTTAAATCGATGCAGATACTCCGCGAAACCGCCATGTCCAGAAAGTACTTGTGTTAATGTTGAGTCAAGTTGAATATCTCTCATGATCCTATATGCCTGTATAGGGTCCGGAAAAAAGGTCTTAGTTATAGCAGCGGTTCCGCCCTCCTAAAAACGACTCCTCCATTCGTCAAGGGATGCCTCGCTTGACGAATGGGATCGGACACAAGTCGTAATCGGGACTCTTTTGCTATATAGAGCTGCTTCCTTGGCCAGGCAGTTGGCCCTCTCTTTTTCCTCCAACCCGGCATGTGCTTTTATCCAATATAGTTTAACTATTTTGCCTTGTTGGAAGGCCTTCTTTAGATTTGCCCGCGCTTGCACTGCTAGAGTGTAGTCATTGTATATTCCGATTGAGGGGGCGCTATATCTTGATGTGATATGTGTGGCCCTATGAAAGGCCAAGAGTTCGGCCTGGTACACCGTGCAATAGGGAGACAGCGCCCTCCCATAGGAATAGCACGGCACCCACCCTGCCCTCAATCTTGCTTCCGTCTATATAGCAAGCCGATGCTCCTGGTGTGTTTCTAGTTGCATCAGGTCGGTTATCGTGCCGTATTCTAGTTCGACCTGTTCTGCAGGATGCGGCTTCTCCAAGGCCGAAGCCGGACGTTTCACTTCTCTGTCACACAAAGCCCTGGGGACCATTCCTCTCTTGGCTTCGTATATTTGAGCTGCCTCCTTAACTCGGAGGTCCAGAGGGAGGTCCCGGTCAGGGTCAGTGCAGCGTTTAGGGATACTGTGCAATAGGCCCTGGCACGCTAAGTTTGTTGACAGCGGGAGCCCATGCGCTAGCCGCGTACGTGACAAACCGGTTCTACCGCTATGGTGTAAATTGTGCGAACAATATCTGGGTTTAGCCCCCAGTTGACCTTCGCAGCTCTTGATAGCTGGAAGGGATCCCGCTCATGTTCAGGCGCGGGGTGTCATGGCGTTTGTTTTGTTTGGAGCAAAGTTTAGTTTGTTTTTTGTACCCCACGCCTGGACACGTTCGAGCACCACATTTGCTTTATTCTCTACTGCGGTGTCACCCACAAAAGCCAGCACAACGAAGGCGAAGGCCTGGTAGTAGCAATTCTGCTCCTCAAGGCTTCTTATTAGCGGGTCGAGCAGGAGATTCCACAAAATAGGTCCAGCAATCGATCCTTGGACGCACCCCTTGTGTGTAGTTTTCCGCACTTCAGTGGCCGAATACCTTAAGAGTTACCGCCCTCCCCGACAGGTAGTCATCGAAGACCTTCCTGATATTGGGGGGGTCAGTTTTCCTCAGCCAGTATGAGTCTGATGGCCGGCCACCATGCGTTGTCGAAGGCCCCCTCTATATCCAGTGAGACCAAGGTAACTATCTTTTTCATCCTAAGGTTGTCTTGGATAAATCTCACTAGGTTATAGAGGGAGTCCTCGGTGCTCCGCTGGGGCTTAAAACCGTATTGTTGGTTACTGATCTTTGGCATTATGTGGAATTTCAGTCTCCCAACCAGCATCTTTTCGTAGATCTTCCCAAGGATAGGCAATAGCCCAATCGGCCTATACGACTTGGGGATCTTGTAGCTTGGTCTGCCCGGGTTTTTTTCCAAGATGACCACTACAGCCTCCTTCCATGCCCTCGGGAAGCAGTGACATCGCAGGCATCAATTCAGCAGTGCCAGAAACAGTTCGCCATTACTCCCTATTGCGTACTGGCAAATGTCCGCGGTTAGACCATCAATTCCTGGGGCTTTCTTTGGGTTAAGTCTTTGTTGCCAGCATTAGTTCGCTTAATGTGAATGAGGGGTCGTCAGGCACATCACTTATACAGGGTTCCAAGTTTACCATTTCCGCGGCTTCCCTTGTTTACTTGTGTTCAGGGGTGTCTGTATCTCGGGAGTCTGCCGGATAGAAGGTATCGGCAAGGAGCATAGCCGAGTCAGCAGCTTTAAGGGTCCTGCCATTATCTTCCAGGAGCGAGTTCTCTTTTCTACTGTTAGTTCTGGTCATTATCCTGTAAATCCCTTCCCATACTCCTTCTTTGTCCTGCTTTCTGCAAAACTCGTTCGTTCAGTTCAGTTCAGTTCAGTTTCGTTCATAGCGACTTCGCGAGCGGTCGTCAACAAACCTATTTCGTATTCTCTTAGTGCTCAAATCCATTGATTCTCAAACTATTGTTATGTCTCTTCCCTGTGGTTCGTGTGGTGATGATTTTGGAGACGGAGTGCATTGTACATCATGTGACCAGAAACTGCATTTTGATTGCGCGGGTATCACCGAGGGAGGTTATAGAAAGCTAGGTACTGACAGAAAGCAAGCTTGGAAATGCCAGAAGTGCAAGCAAACTGGCCTAAGATCACCGCAGCCAAGCGGTAGCGCCGCTATAATGGCTGAGCTGAAGGCATTGGCTCTTAAGTTAGTACCATTGGACTCGCTAACTGAGGAAGTTAAAGCGCTCCGTGCCGAAACTTCAGAAATTAAGTCGCAGGTTGCCCTTACCAATACTTCGATCAAAGAGTTTAATGACAGGTTCAAGAGGATTGAAGACCGTCTTACGCTAGTTGAAGGGGTGGTGGATCGTGTAGCATCAATTGAAGCCGATCTTAACAAGCTTAAACAAGATGCCAACGAGAAAGATCAGTGGTTGCGCTTAAATAATGCAGAGATTAAAGGCGTACCCCAATCTCAAAATGAAAATCTGTTTGATATTATTAGCTCGCTAGGATCTGCAATATGTTATCCAGTGAACAAATCCCAAATTAACTTTGTTGCCAGAGTCCCAAGTAAGGATAATACTCAACCGAAACCTATTATTTTGGCATTTAACAATCGCTACGCGAAAGAGGACTTCGTGGCGGCAGGGAGAGCTAAGACCAAGGAAGTGAAACTCAACGCATCTATGATTGGTTTCAAATCGAATAACATGATTTTTATTAACGATCACTTATCTCCGTCAAACAAGGACCTACTTAATAAAGCAAAGAAGATCGCTAAAGAAAAGGGGTTTCTTTACTCTTGGGTGAAGCACGCAAAAATATATGTAAGAAAAAACGATACGTCCCCAGTAATTCAAATCAAAACAGAAAAGGACTTAATGAAAATTATTTAATTCTTTACGTTAAGTGTTTCGCATTTATTTACTGTTACACTCACACATTATTTTTGTTCCCTATAGAAAATAGTTTGAGAACCTCCGGTAAGTTCTGTGCAATTATTGTATTCCAACTGTCGCTGTGTTGTTTCCTTTCAATAAAAATTAAAACTATTAGTTGCCGTGCATACGCATCCTGTCGTTGCTTTATCAATAACTGCTCTAAACCTGTAGTGTTAGTGCGCATAATTGTTTGCGAGTGGATGTCGCGTATAACCTTTCATGAATTGAAGTCGTGGAGTATAGACGCTTTTGTTCTCTTTATCTACGCTTTTGTGTTGCTCATAATCTATTCAAACAGTTTGTATTTTGTTTCTTTACTTTGTTCGTTTTGTGTCGATTTGTGTCGAGACTCAAATCTGGTTTTAATCGACCACCGCCTTTATTTTTATTTTTATAATTGGTGCGGATACAAGTATAGTATTTATTATATACGGCGTGATACGTCGTAATAATTTAATTAGTACAATAATATTACTATGTTATATTCTAAAGTTAACGGTTATGCTTTAAAAATATATTACCAAACGGGGGCTACGTACGAAGGTTAGTGCTTTTTATAGGAATGTGTGTGTAAATAATTACGATATTATATCAATTTCTGAGACTTGGTTATTAGATGGTATCTTAGATAGTGAGTTGTTTGATGGAAGATATCTTGTTTATCGGCGGGATCGCGACTACGCTAAGTTGGGACAAACTTTAGGTGGGGGTGTTTTGATAGCAGTGAGGCGTGACCTCGCTGTTATAAGTAGACCTGATTGGAATAGTTCGGCGGAGGACCTGTGGGTCACTTTGATGCTGAAATGTTAAAGTCCTATGATTACTTACAAAATGCACATTTGTACGTTATATCTATGCGCTGAAGAAGGTGGTTATACATACAAACAACAACTCAACAACTTTTGCCATAAGCTTAGTGAGCTTGTATGTGGTCACCCCTTAGATAAATTTGTGGTGATGGGTGATTTTAATTTTAGTAACTACGTGCACTGGGTGAAATCGACGGACGGAACATCATTAATGTTACCGGTCAACTATAATGCAGATTTTATGTATAACTTTTTTGATACAATTGACACGTGTAACCTAAGTCAATTTAGTAGTGAATTTAATCAAAATGGTCGTCTTTTGGATTTGGTTTTCTCAAATGGATCTTTAGATGTAAAAAGCAGCGATAAACCGCTAGTTCCGGAAGATATCCACCACAAATCCCTTGAAATATACGCAGAATTTGTTGAAATTCATGAACTGCAACCTACTAGTCATATGAAGTATATTTTTAGCCGGGGTGACTATGACTCAATTACATCGGAGCTTAATAAAACTAACTGGAATGTCTGCTTAACTGGAGGAACATTAGACGACGCATTGACGGTCTTTTATAATAAATTATATCAACTCCGTGACCAACATAGACCTCACAAGTCGGTTAAACAGTTTTCTTACCCGCCATGGTATATTTCTAGCCTTATAAAAGTGCTCAAAGAAAAGTTTAAGTACCACTCTAAATATAAAACATATGGCAATCTGTCAGACTACCAATCCTTCTCCTTACTGCGTAAAAGAGCCGAAGATCTTGAAACGGTCTGCTTTGATGAATATATTGATCACATCGAGTCTCTGATTCTTGAAAATCCCAAAGCTTTTTGGACGTATGTCAAAATGAAAAGATATAATTGTACCTTTCCCAGCATAATGACATATAAAACAGCAAGCGCTGACACGGGTGAAGGTATTTGCGATTTGTTTGCGGACTATTTTCACTCCACTTTCTTGGGTACGAGCGGCAGCACAGGGCACGCCCTGAGCATGAACACCGATGTCAGCCCTTGTTGTATTGTTAATATCGAGGTCGATCCAACTAAAGTACGGGACCTTTTAAAGTCGCTTGACTTGAACAAGGGCGCAGGGCCTGATTTGATTCCACCTCTCTTTATTGTAAAATGCGCTGAGAGTCTGACGCTGCCACTGTGTATACTATTTAAGCGATCCTTGTGTGAGGGCATGGTTCCTAAAATGTGGAAATCTGCCTTTATTACTCCAGTGCTCAAAAAAGGTGATAAAAGCGAATGTAGAGAACTACCGCCCTATATCTAAACTGTGCTTATTTGCTAAAATCCTTGAAAGGCTGGTCTATCAGGATCTTTATGCGTGCATTAAAAGTTCAGTAAATGATGAGCAGCACGGCTTCCTTAAACAGCGTTCCACATCCACTAACCTCATCATTGCCAACGAATTTATTGCAGACGGAATGGAAAGTGGAGCCCAAGTCGATGTGATATACACCGATTATAGTAAATGCTTCGATAGAATTGATCATTGTGTATTGTTATCTAAACTACATGCAGCAGGCATACACGGTAACTTGTATCGGTGGTTTGCTTCTTACATCGAAAACCGCAATCAGGCTGTCTTGCGTGGCTACGTATCAAAGTGGACTGTTATACCATCTGGTGTCCCCCAAGGCTCCATTTTAGGCCCACTCTTGTTTGTATTATTTATCATGGACATAAACAAATGCTTTAAAAACTCAAAATTCTTACTTTTTGCAGATGACATGAAGATCCTTAAGGTTATTCGCGGTGTTTCGGATGTTTCTGATTTGCAGCAGGATCTAATACGTTTCGAGCAATATTGTGTCTTGAATAGACTAGCTCTTAACGTGTCAAAATGTTTTTATATGGCCTTTACCCGTAAGACAAACAAAGTAACATCTAATTATACCCTACTTAATATTAATCTAACAAAAGTTGATACCATTAAAGATCTGGGGGTCTTTCATGATTCTAAACTTATTTTTGCAGACCACATTGATCACGTAGCCAGCAAGGCATCCAAAGCTCTTGGGTTTTTGATGCGTATGTCAAAAGACTTTAAGTCTCTGAAATCTATTAAAGTCCTGTACTGTGCCTTCGTGCGTAGCCATCTCGAATATGCATCAGAGGTTTGGAATCCGCAATATGACGTCTACGTTACGCGTCTGGAAATGATTCAGAAGAGGTTTTTGAAATATTTAGACTTCAAAGCACGACAACAATCCGTTAATTACGAACATCGCTGTAAGCGATATCACTTTTTACCCCTTCAAATTAGGCGCGAGGTTAACGACGCTTGTTTTCTATCCAAAATAGCTAATGGCAAAATAGATTGTCCGGAATTATTATCTAAAATCGGTCTGCGGACCAACCCACTATCCCTACGTCGACGTCCATTACTTCACATACCTTTTGTGCGCACTAATTATCGGCAGAACACTTTTCTAATACGTGGTTGTGAAACTTATATCAAGTTCAGCAACGAATATGATTTCGATCTATTCTCAACTAGTGCAGCGACTATTAGGCGAACTATATGTCAAAACTATTTTGAACAAAATTAACTTAATTACTTATTTTTTCATTTCTAGATGTATTTTGTTGATTGATGTTATCTCGCCATTTCACATACAGATGTTCTTGGCGTGTGCAGAAATGGACTGGAACTAACTTAATAGTACTAAGTTACACTTAAGTTATTTAAGATAAATTTAGTTATGCATATGTGGAGGTTTGTAATTGGCTTTAAGTTACAACATTTTTAGTTCACATTGTTACAAATAGCTGTAAACCTTCCTAAAATTATAAATAAATAAACTCTTTCCAGCTTTCCTTTTTGGCCCTGGAGGCTGTCTTTTCGTATTCACTTTTAGCTGCCAGGTAGTCCTCCACAACTGCCGGTCTACGGATTTCTGTTAGCGCGTTTCATTTTTGCCAATTCGGGGCTCCGACACGGGGGGGCGAGCTTGCTGATGTTCTTCGTTTTGGGAATTGTTTTGTCACACGCCTCTTTTATTGCTTTGGTAAAATCATTGACGACCCGCTCAACCTGATCCCTGCTGTTTATTTCTTTTACTATTGTCTCATGGAGTTCGTATTTACGTAATTCTCTTTTCAGCTACTCTCTCATTTTTGGCCAGTCCGCTCTTTTGGTATTGTATGTTCTGGTATAATGTTGGATGGTTTTACTCTTTTCTTATTGTATCCTGATGGTAATGGTTATTGCGTTGTGATCGGAGCTGGTTAAGTCGTCAACAACTCTCCAGTTTTCCACGGTATCAAGCAGATTGGCTGAGCAGGCTGTGACATCAACTCTACTAGAGTACCTTTTCCCCCCGCGGATGGTGTCGAAAGTTGATTTGTTCGTGGCGGCCATTTCCTCTCCTCGTTAGCCAACTTGACTGCTCCCCCACCACGGGCTCTTTGCATTTGCGTCTCCACCCACTATTAGACCCTTTCCTCCCAGTTTGCTATTAATTTTCCGCAAGTGGTGGTTAGTTAGGTTAGCCAGCAAATGTCCGACTGTTTTCGCGAATTTTGAATTGTTGGCTGAATATATTCTTTTTCTAATGAATAGGGTTTTTAAAAGAAAATAATATTAAAATAGGTATAAAATAAACCTAAACAATTACTACATTTTTTTTCCGAAAACTGTTAAATAGTAAATTTTTGCACCTCTAAAAGGACTTATTTTTTTACATCTTAGGTTGAGATATTCTATGTAAATTATAAATATGTATATTTAATGTATAATAAAAGTGTATGATTCGTGCCTTTCACGATGTTTTCAAGTCGAAAGGAGCACTGTTGGTTATTTTTGCTTAATTTAAATGATGTAATATAGTAAATAAAATATTACGGAGTGTTTTTGTTTTATCCTTTACTTTATAGGGTAACAGATAGACATACAAATATGATACATAAGTATGTAATATTTATAGAAATAATTATCCGTGACTCGGGCACAAGTGCTCCTATTCATCATTCAAACATCTTCCCCTTCCGAGATTTGATCCCAGGACTGCCGGTGCGAAAGGATCGTTGCACCAAACGGTCCTCAAAAGAACAGTTATCTAAAGAACATCGTGGACCGTTAACTTTTGTTCGAATGAAGTAAAGTGCTATTGCTTTTTTTCTCCTTTTTTTGAAAAATATAAAAAAGTGTTACAAGAAAAAATTAACTTGTGTCAGGCAGTACTCTTCCAAATCCTTCAGTTAAATTCTTAAAAAACAAAGTATACTAATAACATAGCTGTCTCTTCTTAATCAATTGTACGATACTTGCAAATGACAATCATTGTACTTAGCAGTATCTAGAACCGGAAGAGATTGCTTCAGCATCAGCTTTAAGAAATACCTTGTGAAAATTTGACATCTGTCAAGGTCTCAGTGACTCAAGTGGAAGAGTATTGAGCAAGGATAATGACATGTGGGTTCGACTCCCGCCTGAAAACCCAAACAAGTTGAATTATTTCTTATAATAATTTCGTTAGATTTTAAAATCTAGCTGTTAAATAACAAGAATAATAATATTTACAGCTCTGCCTGAGTCTGTTTCCTGACAATTCATACATACAATACGTACGTACTATCGAAGCCTTTGGCGCCTTATCAGTCCTAAGTCGAAAGTCACTTGCACACTGCACGATGCCTATCGCTTCAGGCCACGCCCCGCTCCATTCATTCAACAACATTCATGTCGGGATATCAAAGGAGATTGACAGTTGACAGTACTGACATCAAGGGCGTTTTTAAAACTAGTTGTTTATGATTGGCCGTAGTATAAATCGTAGTAAAATACGAAGCCAATTAGGGATAGGTATGGGTCGTGTGGGCGTGTCCGATGCGATCAGTTCAAACGAATATTTCTACAAAGTGGTAAGGCAAGAGAGACCTTGATAGTACGTCTTCAAGTCACGAGTGAATAGTTATCTTCTAGGCATGCGCATCGTCGCTTACCATCCGGCGACTTACTTACTTTAAAAAATCTGTAATCAATGTAATAAAAAACAAACTGTTACGTCACACTTTTTATTTCACTTAATATAAATATTGCACAAGTAAATATTATCTTTGCCTACTTAAAATTTATTAACCTACATAACAGTCTCATACGCAAAAAGCCGTATTAATATTTAAATACTTTAAACTTGTGATGGATGTATTATAATGAACACAACTGTATAGCGAAGACGTAACAACATGTGCAATGATAAACAATAGGGTATTTGACAGATTTGACGAAAATATCTCAAATACTTCGTTCAAAAATCATTTCGACGGCGAAGTGCCAAGACATCCTTACTGAAATTCGTCGAGTAATTAACTTTTTTGTCATTTCGAATTAAAATTCGTTATTTGCATGTTTTAATGAAATTTTCTAAGCGTATTTTCAGTTGCAAGCGCATCAAGTTAAAAAATAAATAAACCAATTTTTTAACTAATTTTTAACTCGTCAAGAAAACGTTTTTTCAGCATGTGTTTTATTTTTAATTTAGCAGTTAGGTGTTATTGGTATTTCGCAGTCGATTTGCTATTTGATTAATTCTTTGTTATTTTTTCCATTTTCTATAAAAATCATACCATCTTAAATGAACAAAATCAAAATGCTAAAGACACTCATGCATGTTACCTGATGTCATGACGTCACATGCTTGTTAACAAAATTTTAGCTGTCAAATCATAAAATGTTAAACTTACAGACATTTGCTGTAAACAACAACAAGTGACTTGATCTGTCATTCTGCCAAAAATAATAACAATATACCTTACATTCACATCAATTAGCCTAGCCCAAAGTAAGCACTGGTAAGCTTGTGTTATGGATACTAGGTTAACGGATAGACATACATATATGATACATAGATATGTAATATTTATAGAAATATCTATACAAACCTAAGACTCAGGTACAAATCCTCGTATTCATCACACAAACATGAAATTGAAATTTTAATAATTTTATTCATGATTTCTATAATCATATAAATATTTAAATTATATTAATGTATTTTCATTGTAGTCAAATACCCTATTACAGTAGGGAGCTTTCAATATTCAAATAACTGTGAATTAACAATTACAGATAAAAAAAGATATGTGACTTAACGGTCTCTATATTTTTATATAAAGTGATGATAGGAATTAAATTGTTATAACATTATTTAATTAATTAAATATAAATAATACAAATACTTTATTGATTACAAGGAATGGAATTACATTGGTAAACCTTAAATTAACTTATAAACAAAATAATAATGTGGAAACTGGGGTAATATGACAATTTTATGATTATTTAAGAACAATGTAAGGGAAATAGGCATTTTAGAGCTCTCTCTTACCTTTCCGGATCCGAAATGGATGAGACAAAATGGCAGTTGTACCGTGGCGAATAAAACTAGTCCAAATACCAGAACAATGTACCTAGTTTTAAATAGGGACGCCCGACAGAAGCGAAGATTTATAGTATAAAGCGTAGGAACTGAGCGTTGAAAAAAAGAGATAGAAAGCCACGCCAGCCACACACTGACATGAGAGAAAGCGAGACAAAAGGCCACGCACACTGAGGTGGGGAAGCAGCTGGCTTCTATATATATCGTGTAACGGTACTAAATCAGACGCTCTAGTGGAACGCTAAAATCTGACGCTTAGCACCGATAGAGGGCCGCGCGGTGGCGAGCGCCTACATGCGAGCGGCCGAACGTCCGTAAAAAATCTATTCCTCTATTAGTACGAAATTATATCGCAATGAAAGTTCGCCCGCCATATTGACATCAACTTGGCGGGTGTTTGTATTATTTTTAGAAACTACCCAGTGGATACAGTACCTGTTTTTTTTTTTACTTATGGTAAGTACTTTTTGAGTACATTTTTGTTGTAATTATATTTTAGATATATTGTTTTAATATCGATGCCTGCTAAGTTGATGTCAATATGGTGGGCGTACCTTAATTCCGACATCATTTCGTTCTAATCGAAGTACAGATTTTTAGATGTAAGTACAAATAGTACATTTTTCGGGTATTTGGGTTAGTTTAGTTCGCCATGGTACACCAGCCAATTGGACTAAACGAAATGGCTAGGTTAAATATTAAAGGCGTAACATTGAAGTCACAAAACCACAGTAGGAAACGTGGGACAAAACATCGATGAACTTTAAACCCAAATGCGGGCGAATGGATTCTAAACACTATTGGAACTACTAGAATTGAAACCAATGACGAGGTGACTTCTGAAGCCCCAAAAAATGTTTTTTGTCGATAACTCGTAATTCGTAAAAGCTTACGAAAATTGTTTAAGCTACGAAGCAGATAACCGCGCAATTGAGCTATTTGTATTCAAATCCATGAAAAATGCAAGAAGGTTTTTCGTCCATTAACTATGTCGTACTATCTGTTTCATGACTGTATGTTGCCATAAATAAATTTAGAAAAAGGTACCCGGAAAGGTTTGTATAACTCTTAACGTACCTCACTTCATATCTTTTAAAATAAGCTTAGTAATAATTGCAAGAATAGAGGTCAAACAAGGCCATTCAAGCCCAATAGATTTTATATACAGTATTATTTACAAATTTATATGGCTTATGGAATGACTTCATTTTTCACTGCAAAAACGCAAAGGCAGTCTGTCAGTCTGGTTGATTAACTAACAAAGTCAATTTCTTTGCACTTACAAGTACATTAAGATATATTAGAACAAATGACAATTAACTAAAGCACAATTTAATATTTAAAGATTTTCGTATGAACCTTGATATAAAAGCTGCATAATCACTAGCATAACAACCGTCTCAAAACAGTGATATTTGCTCAAACGATTTTCAACTTTAAGTTCAACAGTTTTATATACGCGCCAAGATAGCTGTGAAGTTAGTTACGAAACGCGTAGCAAGCAGCGACTTTAGATGTGAACAGAGTTGCAAGTAGTGTTTGACTTAAGGGCGATTGTTGGCTAAAAACTTATCGGTTGGTTATTACCACAACCTTTGTCTTCAAAAATAAAATTAAGAAAACCAGCTAACGATTAGCTAAAAGTCAATATATATTTTCTTTATTTTTTGGGGAATGTATCAGCTATATAAACTTTCAGTTTTTCTTTTTTAAAACCAAAGTTGTAATTGACCGTTTGTAAAAGGTTCCTAACTATGATTTTGCACGCGTTGAATACCAGATCAATTAAAATTTCCGCTTGTAACATGTCATAAATAACGATCGAAAGAACGGGAAAGAAAGAAGAAAAACTGAGGGTTATTATGAAATCACAATGATTATTACTTTTTTTCAATTAGTGCGTCAGACATTTTATTAAATTAAAGCATAGACTGGTTCTTAATATTAAACTACTTTGGTAAATTAAATATGTATCAATTTTCCTCAATTAGTGCTGAACTGGATTAGCTTAATTCTTATTAACTTTTTCTATACTTTGATTAATTAATACACATCTCAACCTTGGCCAATTCAATGTGTCTATGGTTTGTTGTGTTAAGGGGTAGTCGATTCAAATTTGGAGCTAACTTCACAGCTTTACGTAGCACCTACGGTAATAAAATAAGTAATTATTTTTATTCAAACGTCATTTGAAATTCGAGCAAATACAAAATAATATTATAGAATAAGGTTTGTAAATGTCTGAAATCAAGATGGCTGGCTATTTTCTAGTACCTACGAAGTTCAAAACTCATTTTTTTAATCCTCTCTTGGTCCAGCCATCTTGATTCCATAGTTTATAATTTAGACCATAATATACAATATTTTTTTATGACACTAAATTGTTTTAAACGCGATAAAAAGCGTTTTTTCCCTCCAAAATTGTTTTAAAGATTATATTTTCCGTATCATCACACGAAACGATGCGTAAGTTACGCGAAGTCGATCACACTTGTGTCACCCATAGATAAAAAAGAGAAACATCAATATACGAATCACTCTTGCGAGGTATAATGCAGGCCGGCACAGTAATTGTTTAATGGAGTATTTACTTGGCCGAAAGCTTATTTTTCCGAATAATGTAATTTTGATTTTATTTAGTAATTTTTTTGAAATAATGTAATTGATCTTAATATTTTCAACATTCCCGTCAGATTAAGCTTAAAATAAATACGGATAAGCTCGAACTTCAATTAAATATGCTTAAGTTAGTTAGAACATCCTTAAAACATTGACTGATCACCAAGATATCATGAGATATAAGGTGCTTTGGGGTATATTCGACATATTTTTAGGCGAGTGTAGAGTATGTTAGGCTTTGGGCTCGTATTTCAGAATTTAAGAAGTAATTCTTCCAAGAAATGAATTCTGTGCTAAATTGGTTATATTCATCAACGAATTGTAAAAACAGCGATTTAATACGTCGCTCGATTTTGGAAATTAATTTAAATAAAAAACAGAAATAATATATACTTCACTTTTTAAGCAGTGGGTAATTTCGAAACCCAGTGGGGTAATTTCGAAGTACCGCAGAAATGGCTTTTATGCATTATGAGTTTAAGAATCATGTTTCTTTTTTGTTATAGTTTACCCCCTTAAAAAATAGCGCTGATTCACAGTACAGAACATGTTATATTTTGATAAATCACAATTTAATTTCGAAATTCCCCCGCACTATTACAGTATGGAGATCAGTGATAGTCAACATTTTTAACCAATTTTGAAAAAAAGGAGGTTGTCCATTTGGCCTATATGCTATTTGTATGTATGTTTGTCCGCGTCATCTCGCGTTTAGCTAAACCGATTTTGGTGCGGTTTTTAGGAAAGTATTCTTTACGCTTAGGAGAGGGTTCAAGTACATTAACCTACATCAGAAACCGGTCAAGTCCACTCGCAAATTTGTATAGCCTACTGAATCGTGATAGTTTTCCTTACATTATTAATGGTTATCCTAAAACCTAAGGTAACCAACTTCAGAAACCAGCCAAGTGCCTATCAGGCAACTCACGAATTGTATAGCCTAAGCCGTACCTAGACCCTATTTTATAAACTTAATTAATTATTAGTGCGTTTTTTTTGTAAAATATTTTTGTGTTGTACAAACATGAATTTAAAGAGTTCAAAATGCAACTTATTTATAAATAAAATATAACATGAAGTTGTCTGATGAATAGGTACTAGTAAAAATGAAACGACCATAAGATGATAAAAATGAATTTAAGAACTTAACAATAAATTGTATGCATTGCAATGTTTCAATGATCTAAATGAAGAATAAAATAGTTCTGCAAAATTCTTACCTAGGCGTGTACGCTATCAATCAGTTTCAAAGTACCTAACTATATTTTAGTTATGACATTAAAACAAAATATCGCTTTTTCTTCATTAAATAACAAAGTTTAAAATTTCCTCAATACTCTTGGTTCGGTTAGAATCATTTGGTAATTTATAACTTACATCTTCTACAAAAATAATAGAAATAGAGATATTTGACTTGCTCTCATAATCATACCTTACCTAATTAAAATGAATTTAAAATCGCGATGTCCAATCTTAATTTAGGAAGTTAAATGATTTAAATAATTATTAACAATCAGTCTCAAAATATAGTAACTATATATGTCATTAACATAAAATAACACTTTTTTACCAACATTACTTGTTCTTTTACAATATACCTACTGAATACTTTATATTTTGACTAAAATTTAATATCTTTTTTTAAAAGGACCAAGTTAAATAGTTTATTGAAAATAATCTTTATCATCGTCGTTTACCAAGTAATATTCCTTTAGATTAGTTAGGTTTCTTTTGACGGATATGTTTTTAACAATGAGTGATTCTGAAAGTACGTCGTGATCTACTTTTTTAGTTTCAATAAACCTAAGTTTCGGTTTCTTTAATGTTCTCAGGAAATTCACACAATAGTGCATTTCTCCTTCCTTTTCTGTTGTATTTTTGATAAACCCAATGTAGTATGTCCATTTTTTTCTGTTATAGTATCTAACTAGAACCGAATCATTAATATTATATATTTTTTTCACAGAGTAACAGTTTTCATCGATGAGCTCTCGAGCTCTTTTTTCAAAGCTATTTTTTTTACAAGCGTCTTCGATACTATCTAGAAGCAAATCCATCTTTTTTTGTTGATTTACGTCAGCAATTTTGTTACTTTCGATCAGAATACCCTCATCTGAGATACGGATAATATCACTACCAGTGTGTGTATTATTGTTTTCTTTAAGTTTGGTTTTTTTACCGACTCCTTTATTCTTAGTTATAGTGTCCATGGATGAAGTTACGTTATTAGTATTTTCACGATATTCTTCGATCTCCGCATCAAAAATATCTACCAAATTTTCGTCCCTGAGTGTTTCATAATAATCGTCGATATCACAATTGCTGTAAACACTCATAGTTTCAAAGGTTTCCGTTGAAGTTTCACTTGAATCTAGTTTCTTTTTCTTATTTTTTTTTATACCTGATGTACTTGGTATAGCAGTACGGTTTGAATGATCCGTTGAGTGAGATATGTTTCTTTTAGTAACTCTTTTGTTTTCAGCTTTTTTGGTGGCTTTTCCTTTGATTGATGTTTCATTTGCTTTATCAATTTTAGCTGCAGTTGTGTCTTTTTCATCTTCCTTGTTTATATTTGTTTCATTGGTCGATTTTGAATTATCCTTCAAACACGTTTTTTTTCTTTTATTTATCTTTTTATATTTAGATGATTTGGTATTGTTTTCTTTTATTTGTTTTTCTCTCTCTTCTATTACTTTTGCTGCAGTTATAACTTCTGCTCCTTTAGCAACTCGTTTTTTTTTTGTTTTATGATCACATTGTTTTTTATCCTGTATGATTTTTTCTAGCAATAAATCTTCAAAGTTAACCTTTATATTAGATATAATCTTTACTTTAGGCTCAGGTAAGTTAGACTCATGTTGTCGTGGCACAGAAAGACATTTAGGTAAATCTGATGTTTTACTTGCCACAAATTTTTTGTTTTGAATATCGATTCTGGTTAACAATGTGACATTTTTGGTACCAGACACAGTACTTTTTTGGATTGCAGTTGGATTAACGTCCAAATCAAGGCAAGAAATAGTTGGCTTGCATGAATCCATTTCTTGCGTTGTAGTATTTTTAATCGTCAATACTGAAGTACGCTTCGGAGCAGCTTCCAAAGCAAAGATTGGAATAGTGTTTGTCTGCTGTGGAGCTGTTGGTGTTTCCTTGATCAGGTCGGGCACACTTTTGTCTTTGAAAGTATAATCAGGATCAGAGAAATAATCTGGTTGATATGGAGCGCTTTGTTCTTCCTTGTTCAAAGTACAGTTAAACATGTTCAAAGCGTCCACGCATATCTGGTTTAGGGACTTTGGGCTTTTGACAGATTTTTTGGAGTGTTGATCTTTATATCGCTGTAAAGCAGCTGGGTCAAATTTATCTTCCGTTATTACTTTTGGGTTAAAGGGATAAATCCCACTTTTTTTGAATCCACTTCGTATTACTTCGGGCTTTGTTTCTTGCCAAGTGTCGGCGAAAGTTTGTGCAAATATATTCTTTGGCATCTTTGTTCCGACGTTTTGGCGTTGCCAAGCAACCATTTTAGCATCCCACTTGCATTTAAAAGATTTAAATACCGCCACATCTAAGGGTTGCAACAAGTGAGATGTATGTGGGGGCATCTTTAAAAGTGTGATGCCATGTCGGATGGCTAAATACACGACTTCAAGATTTACGTGGGTTGAATGGCCGTCAAAAATTATTAGTACTGGCCGTTCTTCGCCTAATGCCGGAATAAAAACTTTTTCCAAATAGTTTACAAATATCGGCGCTTCCATCCAGCCTTTAGTGCTAGCAGCGTAAGCAAGCTCAAAGTCATGATTGTCCGTGGTAGTCATCCACTTGTCCCAAACGTTTTTACCTTTATATATTATTAAAGGTGTCATTTTTTTTCCACTGGCACTGGCAGCTGCTAAGACGGTAATATTTTCCTTAGCACTGCCGAAGGTGGTTCTGGAACAGGGTTTGTTTTTCGCACCAACAACTTTTGTTCGTGTTGGGTCTAGACAAAGGGAAGTTTCGTCCATGTTCCATATTAAATCAGGCCTTTCAAGCAAGTTTTGTTCGACCAAAGTATTTTCCAGAAGTTCAAAATACTCATTTATAACGAACGGATCTGTCATTTTTTTGCGAACGTATTCAACTGGCTGAGCTTTTTTAACAGAAAGGCTATGTCTTTTCTTAAAATTAATGAACCAGTCTGGGCCAGGCTTATCTTCTTTAAATGGGGTTTCAATATTGTTCTTCTTAACATAGTCACACACTAGTTGCAATATCTCACCTCTTGAGAACCCGAAACCCCATTTTTCCATGGTCCGAAGGCCACTCGCTAATTTTTGTTCCTGTTCCAAAGGAATCGCTGTCGGTCTACCTCTATTTAAGGGATGTAATTGTTTCACCTGGTCAAACAGTGTGGTGGTAGGTATGCCGTACTTTAATCCAGCAGCATAGATAGTTGACTCTTTATTTCTTACTTCATTTATAGCCTTTTCCAGGTCTTCTTTGGAATATTTCTGGATTTTCTTTCTTTTATACGTCCGCGGCATATTTCAACTGCAAAATAATAATAAATAAATAATAATAAATAAATAAATATTTCTTACATTCACACCAATTAGCCTAGTCCAAAGTAAGCACTGTAAGGCTTGTGTTATGGATACTAGGGTAACGGATATACATACATATATGATACATAGATATGTAATATCCATAGAAATATATATAAACACCCATGACTCAGGTACAAATACTCGTATTGATCACACAAACATCTGCCCCTTCCGGGATTTGAACCCAGGACCGTCGGTGCGAAAGGCAGGATCTCTACCGTAGCACCAAACGGTCGTCGATAAATAAATTGATAAGTACTTATTTATATCTTAGATAGTAATCATAGTTATTTGCAACACAAAATTTTTCATGTCCATGTTTGTATGTTCATGTTTGTATGTCCGGGTTTAACTCGAAAACTACTGAACAGATTGCTACAAAATTTAGTATGGAAATAGATCGAGCGAAGTCGTTGACTTACACTTGGAATAGAATTAAAGAAATAAACCTACCTATTACTTACTTAATATCAAACACAAAACGAGAAATAAAAAAGGACAGTTAAACGTCGTTTTATTTACTCGTTTAAAAAAATTAAATTAACTGTTAATTCCTGGGTTGACAACCACTGATAATGGATTATGAAAACCCAGTTTGGGGTTATTTCGAAAGTACATTAATTCGAACTTTCACCGCAGGGTAAATAAGAATGCTTTTTTAAAACTACAGATAGACCGTTATGTTGTACTCATTAATACGTCAAAATTGACAATCTAACGTATAAAGTAACAAAAAATTACTTAGCTTACCAGATTCCTGAGTTATACGGGATGGGGTAATTTCGGAAGTCCTCTTATGGCAATTTTAGCACTTTTTTTATTTAATCAACCGCAGCACACGTCCGCTTACAACTAGCTCCGCGCAGTGAACTGATGCGGAGGGGCAGATAAACAAGGCATCTTGACAAGTGTTGCTGGCATAAAAATTGTTCCCAGTTTAGTAGAAATATATGATTTTTAACTTTACCCCATTTTCGAGTTTACCCCAAAGCACCTTATATACAATCATTCAGCAAAGAAATCTTCAGTAAACAATTTTAAATGCAGAAATGATGACCGGACAGGCAAGCTTCTAAATTAGTAAACGTAGATGTTGAGTGAAGGGCCCAGAAATTCATTTTCTTTATTTGTGGCTTGCACCATTTGTGCATTTAGCCAGTGTCAAGTAAGAATAAATGCTAGTTCTTAAGTAATTTCTTTTCTTCATTTGATGATGATGAATGAACATTAAAATATATATTTCCCTAGGTTTCAGTAAATGTGTGGGGTTTTACTGTGTAACGAGGCGCCATAGCTATATTGGCGACTCGTTGCTTTCATTGCGCTCTTCTCTGGCCATTTTTCATATTTTCTTTTCTCTTCGTTTCCTATTTTAAAATTTACTGTCTGTCTCTGTTTATTTGTTTTGTTCGAAGTTTATTCTTACCAGAGTCAGCGCGTAGAGCGGTTGACTCACCGAAAATAAATTATTTAAATATATTTATAGTGCTGAGCAGTTATAATAAGCTCACAAGTATAGTAAGCTCATAAGCATAATTCACAAGTTTCCTGTATATATATTCTTTACTACCAGTTCCTGTTTCTAAGTCTATAAGTTTCTTTAAGGCACTATTGTAAGTAGCCCTACCTTTTATAATATGTTTTTAGTGATAAATGTGAAATTGTTTTTGTATTCAGTGTAATTTACCTTTTTTTTATATAATTGTTTCAGTTGTGCCTTAATTCCTTAAATATAAAAACAAGTGACCTTTTTGTGTGAGCTTTTATATACTTGTGAGCTTATTAAACTGCTCAGCACTATAAATATATTTAAATAATTTATTTTCGGTGAGTCAACCGCTCTACGCGCTGACTCTGGTAAGAATAAACTTCGAACAAAACAAATAAACAGAGACAGACAGTAAATTTTAAAATAGGAAACGAAGAGAAAAGAAAATATGAAAAATGGCCAGAGAAGAGCGCAATGAAAGCAACGAGTCGCCAATATAGCTATGGCGCCTCGTTACAACTGGAACCTCCCCGTGGACTTCTTGAGAGAGCAGAAAAAGACAACTTTCGCCGCTTTGTTACACTTGCCAACACTCTTGTATGTTCACAAACACTTAGTGGTTAATAATCCACCATTTTAACCACAATAAGATAAATTTTAGCAAGAGAAACAAAATCAACAACGTGACGCTTCCCGCTCCCGCCAAAAAGTACGGTCCAGAGGATACAGGTGCTAATCGGCTAAGTGATGTAGAAGTATAGACCGAGACAGGTGATCACGCCGAGCACGAGGAATACGAGAAGAAGCACGAACCGGTCCTGGAGTGCGCGCATCACCATCGCGTTCATCAGGCGACTCGACCGATTCAACTGCTCATCTGTCTCGCGGAGCTGGTGTAAAATTAAATAATTTTATTTAGTTCTCACTTCCGCGCATATTAAAAGTTGAATGAAACAACTTTTTTAAGGATTTTGTACATAATTTATTTCAGATTTAATCCTGACGTTTCGACTCCTTTACAGGAGCCGTGATCACAGGATGACTATTTCAACGGTTAGGAACGTGCCCGATTAAAATATTGTAAAAGTAGTAGAAAATATATGACGACCATTACCTTAGTCATCCTGTAATGATGGCGTCCTGTAAAGGAGTCGAAACGTCAGGATTAAATGTAAAATAAAAATCCGTAAAAAAGTTGTTTTATTTAAATAATTTTAATATACAAATACTAAAAAACATCGAATCGACTCACATGTAAGTTCTCAGGCGAAAATCGAACCTGCAACCTTGAGAGACGAGTCCATTTTTTTTAGAATTTTTCCATTTAAATAATTTATCATACAATATAGTATTGAGAAATGCAAAATATATAATAAAATCATACAAGTAAAATATAACTGTTAACCTATGAAAAACAACATGAATTTTTCGCGCGAAAAATGGCTCAATTTTATTTTTTTTGAAATTTAAAATCTTTGATGAGTTCAACCTTCATTGTCGTGACTGGTTGAAATATTTCGTTTTATATTTTGTTTTATTTTATAAGAGAGATTTTTTAGTTATAATTATATTGTCGTCCGTTAAATATGGATATATATGTATAGCATATGACCTGTATAGCAAATTTGATTTATCTCGAAGATGTATGTTTGGGAACAAGTTAACATTATTATAAAATATGAACTGTTAATTTTTCTTGTCTGAAGAAATTGTCACTTCAGACATATTGTCAATTTGTAATAATAGGGGTTAAAGTATGAAATTGCCGTTTTATTGCAATAGGTTCTTTGAATTGACATAGAATCTTCATGGTTTGAGGTTTTCGAATGAAACTTTTTTTAAATGGTTTCTATGATGTTCTTTTTTTAAAAAATGTAAAACATTTGAATATCGACTTTCAATTGTTTTTGTTATTCAATTTAGACAAGAAAGATGGATACTGCGAAAATTCGAGTTATTTTTGAATACGAGTTCCGACGCGGAACTAACGCGGCAGAAACAGCCCGCAATATCAATGCTGCGTTTGGAGAGGGGTCTACTAATGAACGCACCGTGCGATTTTGGTTTAAACGCTTTCGTGATGGAAATTTCGACTTAAAGAACGAGCCACGAGGAAGACCGCCCACACAGGTAAATAACGATGAATTAAGAGAGATAGTGGAAGCCGATCCTAGTCAAAGTACCCAGGAATTAGCGGCATGGTTTAACGTTACCTTACCCACAATATTGACTCACTTGCGTCAAATCAATAAAATAAAAAAATACGAAAAATGGGTGCCTCATGATTTGACTGATCTGCAGAAAGAAACGCGTGTTGAAACTTGTGTTGCCTTGTTGAACCGGTACAGAAATGAAGGAATATTGGATCGAATTGTAACATGTGATGAAAAGTGGATTCTTTATGATAACCGGAAAAGAAAAATGCAATGGCTGACCCCAGGTCAAATGCCACAACAGTGTCCTAAAGCAAAACTTACCAATAAAAAGGTAATGGTAACTGTTTGGTGGTCTCAGCATGGTGTTATTCACTATAGTTTTCTCCGATCTGGTCAAGCAATAACGGCAGATGTCTATTGTGCCGAACTCCGAACCATGTTGACAAAACTAGCAGTAAAACAGCCCCGACTCATGAATCGATCTTCACCATTATTGCTCCACGACAACGCGAGACCTCACACAGCACGAGAAACCATTTTGACCCTTCAGGAACTGCAGTTAGAAACCATTCGTCATCCTCCGTATTCACCAGACCTTGCTCCAACGGACTACCATTTTTTTCGTGATTTGGACAATTATCTACGTGACAAGAAGTTTTCTTCCCAGGAGGCAGTACAAAATGCTTTCACACAGTTTGTGCAGTCTAGATCGTCGGAATTCTATCGCAAAGGCATTAATGACCTTCCCATTAGATGGCAGCAATGTATAGATAATAATGGCAACTATTTTGATTAAATAAATTTGTTAAAAATTTAAAAAATAAACAATATAGATTTTCAGTACAAATCGGCAATTTCATACTTTAACCCCTAATACATACGAGTAGTGTATCATAAAATCAAACCACAGACCTGAAATAATGACGGACATATTAAGATTGACTTGTTCTTAGTGTAATATTACGTTCAACTTTATTTCAGGTCCGTTATCCAAACAATCTCAATTACATATGAAATCCAATTAAAATTGACATTCCGTAATAAATTTTCGCATTAGGGGCTGTCCATTAATCACGTGAGGCTCGAAAGGGGGGGGAGGGGTCCATAAAAAATCACAAAATATCACAAGGGGGGAGGGGGGGTGTAGTAATATATCACGTGTATTTATTTTTTCAGCAAACGCGCGATACTGAACCGAAAGGCGGCGTGACGTGTATTTATTTTTTCGCCAAACGCGTACAAAACTAAAGCGGCTTACTACTTCTGTAGTTCGATGTTGGCGCCGAAGTTGAGATCTGACGACAACTCTTTGCCATAAAGCTCAAGGCTGTCGGTAATAGGTACAGATGTACCTCGAAAAGTAGAAGTGAGGTTGCAGGAACTCCTTTTTGTAGTGAAAATACACGCTTGCGTTTTGGAGGCGTTGAACTGGACGAGGTTACTGTCACCCCGCTGGGAAATGGGCTCAACCTCTGATTCGTTTGCTCAACCATGGACTCTCTCATCAATATCACGTCGTCACCGCTGGCTTTTGAATTAGACAGGTATCTCTCTACGACAGTACTGTCGTCTGCATACCCAACAATTCCAGGTATCAACGGATCATTGATGTGCAGCAGGAGAAGTGTCGCAGAGAGAACAGACCACTGAGGAACTCCGGCATCAATAGCCACTGAGTCAGAGGAGCAGCCATCGATAACTACTCTGATCGACCGTTCTGTCAGGAAATCGGCTATCCAATTACAAAAGTCAGCGGGGATACCATACGCAGGAAGTTTGCGCAGCAGACTAGCGTACCAAACCCTGTCAAAAGCCTTCGAGATGTCAAGTGACTCGGCAAGTCCTTCGTCGTGCACCTCGAGGGCCTCCCCCAGCAGTGCGTCACTTAAACTAGAAGATCCCCAGTTGAACGTCCACGGCGAAAGCCATATTGTCCGTTACTGAGAAGATCATTGTTTTCTAGGTACGAAAGCAACTTACTGTTCAGCACTTTTTCCATTACTTTATATAGTATGGAAGTGATGGCGAACGGTCGGTAATTGCATGGGTCGGCACGACAACCCTTTTTGGGTACTGGCTGCACATTGGCAAGCTTCCAGGATTTTGGTACGGTTCTTATTTTGAGAGAGAGGCGTTACAAGCGTGTTAGCACAAGAGACAACTCGGGTGCACAATACCTCAGTACTCTTGCTGGTATACCATCAGGACCACTGGCCTTATTCACGTCCAGACCAAGTAAGACTCTACGGACCTGCTTATTGTGAATTGTGATCTCCGACATTGAAGAATCACATCGAGGTATGTTTGGTGGTTATTGAGAGCCGGTGTCTAGACGGGAACTGCTTGCAAACAGAGAGGCAAATAGACTTGATTTTTCAGTTGCATAATGAGCCAGTGACCCGTCAGGTTTCAGCAAAGGTGGTAACATAGGACGACAGAAATTCACTTCGACTGACTTCGAAAGGGACCAGAACTGTTTACTTCCATTCGGGTAGGATGACAGTTTCGTCCCTATTCGGCTGATGTGGTCGAATCTTGCTTTGAGAATGACCCTTTTGCATGACTTGGCGGTCGAATTATAGGCTCTCTTCTTCGATCGGATTCTCCGTGCGCGGACCTTGCGATCGCGGATATGCACCCAAGCCTGGTAAGCAGACTGTTTTCGGGCCTCAGCACGAGCACAGGCCGTATCATACCAAGGCCGGAACTTGTAACCGAGCGGGATGTCGGAGAATGGAATAAAATACTTCATTCCCTACCGAATTACGTCTGTAATCGCATCAGCGGTGCACGATGGGTCGCTCTAAGAGAAGCAAGTTTGCCGCTAGGGATAAGATGCAAATAAAATACGCATCTCTTCGCAATTTGCTGACTCGTAACGCCATACCCGCCTCATGCCGCTGGGGCTATCATGCGGAGGAGAGCAGATCGATACGGATTTCACCCCACAATGGTCGGACGACCCTAGTGGAGCTAAGACCGATACCGAATGTGTGTGGATCAGTTGTCAGCAGTAAGTCAATACAATTGGGTGTGTGGCCAGCGATATCTGGAATTCGCGTCGCTTGGTCCGCCAGCTGAGTAAGATTTAGCGCTAGGGCACGCTTCTCTCCCAGCATGGTCAGTTTTCTGGTTTGGGAACAGCCACTTTTTATGGTGAGCGTTGAAGTCCCCCAGAAAAACAAGCTCCGCCGCTGGATATCGCACAGTTACCAAGTCTGCCGTCTCTGTGAGGTAATCTTTGAGCCGTTTCGTCTCCCGGTCACCGCTGTGCGATCGGTAAACACAGATGTAGAGCTTCTTCTAAACCCCTGTGTCCACCAGAAGCCAAATAACGGAAAACTCGGACTTTTTAAAGCATCGGAGACGCCTACAGCAAATGTCCGACGGGGTTGCTATCTGAGTGTCCGTTAAGAAGAGTAGGTGCGGCTTCTCGGTCTCCAGATGATGATGGACCGGATCGAGATTTGAGTGCAGTCCTCTGATGTTCGCAAAGTGCACTTTTTATGGGAGGAAGTGCAGCCGTTGTTTAACTTTCTTCTTGTGCTTCTGGATCATAGTGGTTAATGTTGGGGGGTTGGATTTTCAGTCGAGACGCTAATCAGTCGACCATTAAAGTACTCTTAGGCTAAGCTAACCACAGAATGGAACTCACCTGGAGACTGCGGGGACGCCCGAATCCCCCCGAAATGGCCACCGGGTCCTCCCATCCAGTAGCCAACTGGCACGGTGGAGAATTTTGGGATTTTTCGCAAGTTGGCGGGGCAGCCTTTCACGCGTGGCTCACGCGCTAGTTGGTAACTACGGTCCACCACGACCACTAACTGCGGTCGGCCAATGGCTTAACCGTGATTCGGATCCCGCTACCCTCCAGAATGAGTTACCTGGTACAGCATTGCCAAGATACCAAGACCGGTCTTAAGTTGCGCAACTGACTTATTACCAAACCCCATTGGCACTGGCACGCAGCAGAGCTGCTTAGCGACGGATTTCGGCAGGATGGTGGTCGCAAGCCAGGCGGCCCCTTACGGAGCCTACCACCTCTGCTGCGATCATCAGCCGTCACCACGGGCCGAGTTGGTGCGTGATGCCGACCGCTAGGAGGTAGATCCCACCCACCCCAAAACCTGCAACCTCTCTATCTACCTCAAAACGTTATTATTGTAGTCTTAATTTTTCTATAATGAAATAAGATGATACTTATACCTGTATTTTAAAAATATTAAAAAATAAGATTCTTTGTAGGTACTTAAAATACACGTGATATAGTGTGGGGGGAGGGGGGGGCAGTCTGAAACCTCACCATGTATCACCAAGGGGGAAAGGGGGGTTAAAAAATGCCAAAAAAAACATCACGTGATTAATGGTGCCCCTAATGTTTTGATTTCTAATTTACTGTGACGTAATTTTAACAAGCATAAATTTATATACATTGCAGATTATGTCAGTTCAGATATTTTTTTTACTGCCAAACAACAAATCATGCTTTTCAATATCCTGCCAGAACAATTCTGACAGCTGACTGACTGGCTGACAGATCAGATTTCAGCTGTCAAAAAAAAATTTAGACAACATCACATACATTATTCTGAACCCAAGGTAAGTACCACAACACCCAGACTCGAGCCAATATAGAAAAGTTTGTTTTCTACATTGATCCGGCCGGAATCAAACTCGGGGTCTCGAAGTGACAGTACCATAAAAACCGGTATGAGAGCCACTCTTCCATGGAGGTCGTCAAAGTTGAATGTATTGATGGCTGATACATGAGTAATGCTTACATACCCTTCCTCGTGACCGCTGTATGGACTCGCGCTGGACGCTGAGTTCCTGAAGCACGGCGGCTCCGACCTGTTCCGTTTCGAGTGCGACGCGGTACCCATCCGCTATACTCTTGCCGGTTCTTTCTAACCGTTCCGTATTGTCCAAGAGTTTCTGATGCTGTTCATTCACGCCACTCCAATCGTCGTAAATTTCATCATTGTCCATGTCTGTATTGGAGGTTAAAATTAAGTGTTCAACTAAGTTAATAGTAATAGCCATGTTAGATCTGTTCATCTAGCTAAAACACCTCGATAAAATATCTGTATATACCATTAGTGAACTGAAAAGCATTATCTTCAAGTTAAGCTTTGGGAAAAACGAAATTAGTTAACATGCTAGAATTTACATTTAATTTCTACAAGTATCTGTTTTGATTTACTTATTTAAAAATATTATATTTAAATTACTTTCTGTTAATTCTTTTTACATGTCATTAGGCAGATCTCTTTTTTTCTCTTTGTCTCGGTAAATATTCACTTTGGCATGACAATGACAATCCAATTACTCCAATCCAAGCAACGGCAAAAAAACTTATTTTAAAATGACTCTCTCTTTTCCTAGCACCGCAACTGCCTCTAGATGCGAATTTTATGCAAGTTATTATTATGAGTCAAGCAGCGGCGACTTATCAGAAGCACATACAGTGACAACAGTACCTAAAGAGTAAAATAAAATTAGAATATGGACCCGTTATTAGTCTTCACAGATGATACAGTATTAATCTTTAGAGGAGAAACAGTTTCAAGTTTGAAGATTTGCTGAAATCAGAGTTGATCACGTCCGTAATACAAATACAGTAAAAGTTCCTCATTCACGGTTTCCTTATTCGCGTTTTCATTATTCGAGGGTAAAAAAATTGCAACCCGATTTCCTTATTCGTGGCTACAAAATTCATTATTCGCGGATGCAATCTGTAAACAGTAAGAGATTCAGTTTCATTGAGCGAAGCTCTCTTTTAGGCAAATCACAAATTTCGCTTGTCTCCCTCCTGCTACTTAACGGTTCAACCGATTCGAACGAAATTTGGCATGAACATACATGATAATAACCTGACGGACATAGGCTATGTAAAAAAATATAGACTTTACCATGGAGGAATAATCACCGAAAGAAAAATTCAAAAGCTGATCACAGCCAAACCGCTGATACTACATTGATGAAATTTGGCGCCAAAACTCACATCGTGGTCGTGACTGATGTGCAAAAAAAAGTTTTGAAATCGGACATACCATGGAGGAATAATCACCTAAAGAAAAATTCAAAAGCTGATCACTGCCAAACCGCTGAGACTACATTGATGAAATTTAGCTGAGGTTAGGAAAGGTAGTGCTTCGCTCAGTATTTGCAAACAGCAGCAGCATTGCAGACCTAGTTATTAACGTAACGACATCATTTGAGTGCTGGTACGCATGTAGGCGGCTTTTATTAAAGATTTAACAGAGTGGACTAATGTCAAACTAAAATAAACCTTACTGTCACTACATAAAAGCAAGTTTAAAAAATATTTACAATGCGTTAAATTACTAATATTATTCCTGTTAACCCCGTCAACTACTCAATTACCAAATAGAGTAGTTGACGTCCGTAGTACATCGGCGAGGATCGAACTAAGTCTGCTTTGAAAAGAGGACATTTAACTTGAAATATTTGAGTGAAGGTTTACGTATAGCAAATGAACTTTGTGATTTCTTCATGAAAGTTGATCACTCTATGGAAAGGAGCTTTTTTTAAAAAGACAAATTATGAATGCTATAGCTCATTATCAATGTAAATTAAAGCAAGAAAAAATTATCTAATTCATTGAACACTTACTTATTTTAAAAGACGATTGATTTTAAATGCGAATTTCTGAATAAATTGATTTTATTTTGATGTATATTAATTTTATTTTGGAACCTTGAAACGCATGCCTATGATACTATACTAATTACCATTCCATATCCACGGTTCCTGTATTCGCGGCATATTTTCGGAACACATACCCCGCGAATAAAGAGGTTTTACTGTAGGCTGTCCCCAATATTGAAGCATCGACATTCTCTATGGAAAAAAACCAAAGAGAAAATGGGCCATATGTTACCTATCATGTAGGCCTAGACTTAACATGCCTTCTGAGGAGCTAAATGGCTAAATATATATTATTTTGCTACCAAGCTCCTTGTTTGCACTTTTTACTAACTATCGAAAAGTTTGTTTATGAAATTGATCACTCACAGGATGTAGAGTTGGTTGCTACAGAGCGGTACTCATCTCGCACACGCTGTAACTCGGCACGATACGCACCAACACGTGTTGCCCCACCCGCACTCCTCGATTCCAATTCAAGCTGTTCCAACTGTGCCAAAACATTCAATGTGAGCTATATGACTCAGTGGAAGTTCTGTGTATGTTCAATATTTACTTCTGTTATCCTAGTATCCATAACATTAGTTTTATAGTGCTTACTTTGGGCTAGGCTAGTTCATGTGAGTTTATTATTTTTATCATCTATATATTATCATCGCATCAGTCGAGATGATGGATCGAGTCCCAAATGATACATTTAACACAGAGCAACTGTTCCAAATCATTCTAATCACTTTCATGTTTTGGAACACTGAGTTTGATCTTTAAAGAGCGACACACTTCTATTAGGGAAGCACTTGTTTTACTGTTGTCCTATTGGAAACAAGCAGCAGCAAGTACTGTGTGCGCGCGTCTGACAACGCTGTCCAAACTATATACAGCATAAATATGAAGCCAGCCTTAAAAATATTGAAATGATGGACTGCACAGATTAAACTTAAAAGTGTCCAAAGGTGAAGTTATTCAAAAAATAGTAATGAAAGCCAAAGTTATTTATAAAAGGAAATCAACATTACCAAATCATTAGCTTCTTCGAAATTCGCTTGTATCTCTTTAGATAGCTGCTCACGGTTTTCTGTAAAACAAATACAAATGGCATTCAGAAAAAGTCGTAAAGATGAGTTTTGGTATAGTAAATTCATGTGTAAATCTAAAGGTTCGTTATAGTTCATACTATAAAAAATACACTATTTTAGCATCAATATAATATTAGGAAATTTTATAATACTTGCCTTGATTGCTCGATTTCAAACGACCTATTTTAGCTGTTATATCAGCTGTTAGAACTGAATATTGTTGCTCGTAAGATTGTATTAGCGTAGCCATGGTAGTTCTCAATAATGCGAATTTAAATTTTAACTAGATTGTAATCATTTTCATTTTATATATATTAAAATTTAGAAAAGTATCAATGCGTAAGTATTGACTTGCGTTTTCAAAATCATCATTGACATTGACAGCAAGAAGGCTACTCTGTGTTTGACACTCTGCTAGGAGTACTATTATTCTGTGGTGATTGAAGTTCGTTGTGGTAAATAGAGGTAACAATACGTTTCCTATATTGCAACTTTTAATAGTGTCTGACCGAAACAAGATGTTCAACAGTTACAGAATCTTCTTTAAATTAAAATTATAATTCTTAAAACTTCCGAACTATAATTATAGATAAAAACGACAAACGCTGAGTTAATACATGACCACTCTTGTCATCACCTACATTTCTTTCCACATATGCCGCATTCAGAACCTTGTACGGGTGAAAGTTCGACTTGCTAGAACGGGAAATACATGTATTTTTACAAAATAATAATAATATTGAGGTAAATAATGTGTACCATAAATGTTATAAAAATCATATCATTAAATATCATTATATATTTCTTACATTCACACCAATTAGCCTAGCCCAAAGTAAGCACTGTAAGGCTTGTGTTATGGATACTAGGGTAACGGATAGACATACATATATGATACAGAGATATGTAACATTCATAGAAATATATATTAAACACTCATGAGTACTCATGACTCAGGTATAAGTGCTCGTATTCATCATACAAACTGGTCATCATTCAAACATCCAGGATTCGAACCCAGGACCGTCGGTACGAAAGGCAGGATCGCTACCGTTGCACCAAACGGTCGTCGAATATGTCGTCGGTATGGTTCCATAATCTATTCTTGGTTAAGCGCTTGTACGGAACCTTTCATGTGTAAGAACTTACATTAATAAAAATTAAAGAAGTACCTACCTATCTGCGGTGTTGAGATTATACTATAAAATTATTTTCTTTATGTTTGCAACCGTAAAACATGTGATCAAACTAAGTTCAACCTTAAATGGAACCCAATTGTTAAAATGTCCACCTTGAACCAAATGAAGTGTGTTCAATTAAACTTCACCGATTTATGTACGGTACATGTCAACCGTCTTCTACAAATTGTAAAAATTCTGAATCGGACTTAAAACTTAAAATAGATTGATGTGCTGTTAACGTACAACGAATATGCATTCATCCGTTATAAGTGTTAAGCCTGCCACGGAGCAAAGGATTAACGGAAAAGTCAATAATGGTTCTTAGTAACGTTCTCTTGAACTATTGGTAGTTTTAGCTGAAATACCAAAATATTTTTCTTTCTTTTTGAACAAGTTTTGAATGTGGCCACTTGTTTAATTAATTTATGCTTCACTTTTTGACGTGACAACGTCTTATAATTCGATGGAGCCGGCTGCACGCACGAAAAAACATGACTCATGCGGCGTTACCTCGCCCTGAGGCGTTCCATTTAAGGCTTGAAGTGCAAGCGAGAGCACGGAACGAGCGACAAAGAGGCACAATCGGCCTCCGCGTTCGGCAGCGTTCGACATCTGTCTCTCTCCTACTTGAGTGAGCGATGCGTCCGCGTGGGCAGCTGCTATACAATAATACATTTACATGTTTTCGTCAAGTATGAAGTGCAATAAAAAGTGAATGTGGTGTCAATTGTTTATAGCAACGATAATTGCGGCGATAAAGGTAATGATTCTTTCGATAATAAATAAATGTTCAGTGATATATTGTCGAATATTCGTGCTTTCATAATTAAAATAAATAGCATCGGTCCGCTAGTGCAGCGATTGTAGGTCATGCTATAATTGACAAAACTATAACAATAAGATAACAGAACTATTTTACGATGAGTAAAAATCATTGGCTTAACATAATTGTATTTATGCGTACAAATAAATGTAACTTCATCAATTCAATTGTGACTTCCATTTACCTCCTTCTGTATATCCCTCAGAGTAAACAGGACTGGAGTAGCCATTAGTCAATATCTCGTACATATTTTTCTGCCATTTTTTGCGGGGGGTGAGGTTACTACTACATTCAATGCCAGCACACAGGAACAAAAACTCTTTGCGTGTTTACAAACGCACACATGCATAATACGACAAACATATTTAAAATACACGCACACGTGTTTAAAATAGTGTGTTAACGTTCTATTCAAACACACGAATGTCATTGTGTGAGAAGTGACATGACATAGCACGAGAATATCGATATCGATAAATCAGTTTCGTTCAATGAATGAATTTATTAACTTTGCGTTAGTATTCCTACAAATACAAATTGAAACTTGATAGTTTATTGCATTTAAAAGATATTTACAATAGGTGTTATTATATATATAGAATTCACTGTGGACCCTTTTGCGTATACCCATAATGGAAAGGAGGAACTCTGAAACATTATTTTTAACAAAGCGATAGTGAATATAATTATATTTCTCAGATTTTTACTTTGACCGATTGATTATTTGTATTTTTTTGCGATTTGCTTACATCACTTTTTGCAGGTATTTCCTTTTCAACTTATTTTTTAACCTAAAATTAATACATTTAAATGTAATAAACTAAAACTGTTATAATATTACATGTTAATATCTATTTGAAGCATAACTAGTTATATAATAAACTAAGAGGATCATTCAAGAATAACGTTGGCACAGCATGGGCAACTAATCTTCTTCTATTGTTAGATAATTTTTGAAACTGAGACGGCTCAATATGTATGGAACATATAGTACTTGTTCTTGAAGATGCCCAAGATGCCCTATTACCTATTACAAGCATGAATCCATTTTTTTCGTATGCTGTATTCTTTAGGAAAACTGAATATGAAAAATTAGATGTTTCCGGGCATATCAAAGCTTAAAGTATAAATACCAACAATTAGTATACCGCCTAGGGGCAGACTATATTTGCCTGAACTACACATACCGATCATTTCTAATTTTAATACTGCAATACTATCTTCCAATAGCTTTCATTTATGTACAAATGACTTTTGGTACCACATACCTTACTCCTAGTATCTTGAAGTATTGCAGTTGGACAAGCCGGTTTTTAAAAGGAGCTATAAATGCTACAATATTAATAAAAAACTTAACTTAAATGTTGACGATGACATTTAGCTATTACCATACTAAAATGTCATCAAAATCCGTCGCGTAGTTTTTGGGTGATGCGTGCTCAAACATACATACAGACAGACAAAATGTTCAAAAATTAGTGATTTCGCTTCCTCTACTCTCATTACTAGCCATTTGGTTTAAGGTGGACTTGACCTGTTTTATTCTATATCTTTACAGTTTTATTCTCGTATGTATAATATCGCAGGTAAATAGTATAATTCCGCACTTTACATACGGCGTCATCAGTTCAAAATCACATACCTTATTCTTATTTGAAATCATCATTAATACCTGGTAATAATTACTGAAACAAACTGTAATTTATCTAAGCTGTGTTTTATTATCGTTAAGAAAAAGAACTAAGAAAAGGGTATGTGTTTTTTAAACTGATGACGCCGAATGTAAACTGCGGAATTATACAATTTCCCTGCGACATACAGATTTAAATTAAAAATACATATTTCCAATTTAAGTATGTTACTTGCATTCATTCATTCATTACTCACTCGTAAAATCACAATATCGATGAAGTTGACATCACTATTGTGCAAATTAATATTGTACAAATTAATAAGGGTTGCTGATTACAAAATAAAAACAATTTGTCCTGTGGCTCGAAAAAAAATTTTGGTTTCTCGGAAATGATCGGGTGTGCTGGTTAGACGATGGTACCCTTTTAACCGTGTCTTTTTTATGAAGTCAGGGACACTGGAAGTATATACAGCATTAGTACTCTTAATGTTTATGAGCGCCGCCCAGCATGAATAAAAGGACAAATAGTTTGATTATTATTTTAATTAATTATTTTATTTATTATTTTATATTTCCATGTTGTGTGGCAAAGAATAGGCTTCAAGCAGCCGCAAAAGTGTAGGTATGTACTTAATACTAAACTAAAAATAAACACGCAACGTACATTGTTAAAACGAAATTATAATTGGTAATTAATTAATACAAAATTACAGTTATTTATTACCAACAAACTTTTTCTAATTTTTGTCTTAATTAATTGAAATGCGATAATGGTCAACCCTAGGTAGTCTCGTGGGGAGTGCAGCCGTGACGTCATCAAACGAACTTTGAGCGCGAAATTTGAAATTGTAGTCTGCTAAAACATGAAATTATGAATTAAATAATAATCAAAACCTAAAAATTATGCTTACAAATGAAAGGTGACACCATCTTTTTGCATACTAGATATTTTCGAATTTTTTTTACAGTAGAAAACAGCACAGGCAGGCATTTTCGTGGGAGCTCTGCACGGTAAGACGTTCTGATTATTGTGGTTTTAAAATGGCGGCTCAACTAGTTTTATATAACGCACAGGATTCCGATGCTTGTGCATTTGGCAGAGGGGTAATGTTAGGCAAAGGCTACTCCAGTCCTGTTTACTCTGAGGTATATCCATACATAATATCTATCAAACAAATAAAATTAAAATTTTCTTTTGAAAAATGCAACCATTCCATCAGTATTTTCTTATGACGTTGTCACGTTCAACTATCGTCAGTGAACCGACTTTACAACAACCGATTTTTTGCTACAATTAAGGTCGGTTATCTAGGTTTATTTGGATTTTTATGTTTTATTTATGTGTTTAATGAGTTTCACAAACTAAACTCGTGAATAATGGCTAAAATAGGATTTTAATATATATATATTGTGAATGCTGTTTGTTATCCCAAATTATTAAATAAATATGTGTTACATATAGGCTCAAACTGAAGCCAAAAAGCTGGGCGTCCTTGACCTTGTTTGGTCAAGCGATATTTTACGCCGGGATAGCTTTTAACTTTATAAAGCTCAAAGTAGGATCAACAAGATACTTATTTTCTCTACTGAACACGATCCAGAGCAGAGGCTCATTAGCGACGGAAAATTGGTGAAGAGCAAGTTTCACACCTAAGCTCACCACCGCAAAATTGCCTGTCGTCGGTCTTTTCTTTTTTTTTTTTTTTTTTTTATTGCTGAAAGTTGGCAAACAAGCAAACTGCCCACCTGATGGTAAGTGGTAACAGTCACCTATAATACATGTGGCTCTTGTGAGATTCGCAGCAAAACTGCAACCCCCTCAAGAACCACAGTGTACGTTGCCAACTTGTGACACAAGATGTAAAGTCACTGTACCCAGTAATTTCACTGCCATATCTTACCCTTCAAACCGGAACACAGCAATGCAAGCACTGCTGCTTTACGGCAGAAATAGGTAAGACGGAGGTACCTAAGCAGGCGACCCTGGTACAGAGTCTCCCTCCAGTTTTATTAACAGATAATAATTCGGAGAGTGTGCTCTGGAGCTCCATGAGCTAATACAGCCATCACCTTTCCTCCTCCTACTCACTATTCTTGGTTGCCATTCCTAGAAGTCGCACCAAGCGCTACTCAACATTTTTTAGAATGCGCACAGCAAAGCCGTGGAACTCCCCTCCTGCGTTTGTATTTCCGCGTACTTATAACCCGTCCGCTTTAGAACCAGGGTGAATAGGCACCTTCTGGGTTTGCTCGCTCGATTGTACGTCGTGTCTTGCTTGGCCCCTGGGCTTGATTGGAATCAATAACAAACCCACCCATTAAAAAAAAAAAAAAAAAGATTTTCCCTTGACGACCGTTTTCTGCAACGGTAGGATCGAACTTCAGCATCGACTAACAGTCTTGGGTTCGATTACTAGAAGGGGCAGGTGTTTGCGTGATGAATGCGAAAATTTGTACCTGAGATGAGTTTTTATATGTATTTCTAGAGTCTGGCTAACTAAAGTAGGCCCTGGAATTATTTGCGAACTTTTTATATAGCAACTCTGTATGAACGTCAACGTCAATTTGACAAGGTTGTCTTTTGGTATCTCTGGTGACAAATTGTATGAGTTTGTGTAAATTGTGATTCTAATTACGGTTTAAAATGAACAAATCTATCAAAAGTGGTGTACGAAAGATGTTGTTTTGCATGATTGGCAAGTTCAACGAAAAACAACAACAGCGTGATGCCGCGTTTAAACAAAAACAACGTGTGTTGTTCTACGTGTGGTGTTGAATTTCATAGGTTAGTAGACAATATTATTATGATACCTACTTTGAACTAGACATGTGTAAGTAATGGTTATAATATCACTCGAGTAATATTACCTAGCAGTGTAATGCGTTATCACCTATTACGCAAGCATGGCAAGTATCACGCATTACTTCAAACCGTACGCCTGTTCGCAAGTATGCGAAGCGGCCGGTCTCGAACGAAGTACGAACTAAACAAAAGAACGAAAGAGAGAAATGGTTGTGATGTGTGATGCGTGATGCGTAATGCGTGAGTGAATGAGATGATTGATATTTTGGTTCTGACGCGCGTTGCAATCATCTTTTTTATCAAATTTGATTATGTGTTTGTTACCAAATATACAATAAAATAGGTAAAATAAAAATACATTCGTACAGTCCATTTAAAAATACAAATACAAAAATAATGAGCACTGTATTGTGTGTGTAAAAATGATAATACTTTACAAGTAGGAAGAAAAGGCTTAATTTCAATTTTTATTTTACTTTATTACTGCTAGAGCGATCGCCTAAAATAATGAAAAGGTCTGGGTTAGATTCCCGTCATCTACGGGGAGTTTTCTTTATTTGTTTCATTATTTCAATAATTGTTTAACTTATTAAGTCAACTTACGTTATCAGCCTTTGAACTACCGATATTTTAAGTTAATTTATTAATAAATTTAACAAAAAACGCCTAAATAAAATTACTTTTAGCTGTCGCAAGCTTTAACCTAAATATCTACCAATCCATCCATAATAAAAATCGATTACCTCTGTACGTGGGATTATATTTCTTATTTCAGTCATCATATATCCTAGTCATAAAGTAAAAAATGCAATTATTTTAGATCTGGTTTTTGGATAATATCATAATACATCATCATCACATTACAGTAAGCGCGGATCTAATACTGTAATGTCTGACTTGAACTAGGTATGTTTCTGAGTGGGTAATGCAAAGTAATGCGTAATGCTTTTGGGTAATATTACTTCAGCGAGTGATGTGATAAACATCACATCACTTTTTAAAGCACTGTTTTGCGCACCTCTACTTTGAACACCTACCTATCCAGTCGTCATAATAAAATTTTAATTTATAATTTACGTATCCTTACAAATAAGTTACTTACGCTTCTTCGTATTGAATAAAACTAATTATATTCATTCGAACATCGCATCAGTCAACGTATTCATTTTAATAACATCACCTATGTTTTACGTATACTCATAATTAATTTATATTGTACTAGCGGCCGCCCGCGGTATCACCCGCGTGGTTCCCGTTCCCGTGGGAATATCGGGATAAAAAGTAGCCTATGTTACTCCCTATAAAATTACCTACCTAACAGTGAAAATCCCGTCAAAATCGGTCCAGCAGTTTCGGAGATTAGCCGGAACAAACAGACAGACAGACAAAAAATTTTAAAACTTTTTAAATGATATTTTGTTGTATGTACCGTATATATATTCATATGCATGTAGTAAAAAACGGTTATTTTAACATTACAAACAGACACTTCAATTTTATTTATATGTATAGATTTTTGTTGGTAATTTTAAAACGATTAACTTTCTTTAACAGAGAATCTGCAAGATGTCGAAGGAGTTGATGAAATAGTAAGAACTATTGAAAATCTCACTGAATTAGAGCAGAAAGATAGGATAATAATCCAGAATCAGTACTTAGAAGAAATAGCTTCAATGACTGGTAAGTTTTTACTATACACTGATGTTTTGAAATTATGCCTAAAAAAACCTTTGCATTTTTACATACTAATACCAAGAATTAATTACATATTTTGTATTTCTTCTTTGCAGAAGTGAGTGTCAGAACACTAAAGAGAGTAAAAAGGAAAGGTGCAGTAAATGAAGGTGTCTGGAGTACCCCGGGGAAGAAACGCCCACGGAAACCTACTGTGTCTAACCTAGATAACTTTGACATAGATGCTATGCGTAACAAGATAAACGAATTTTATATTGTTAAAAAACAAGTTCCTACACTGAGGACACTGTTGGTGGAGTTAAAAGAAAGTATTGATTTTAACGGATGCAGAGAAACTCTGCGCCGCTTGTTATTAGCCAATGGCTATGAATTTAAAAAGAATAAAAATGAGCGTTCTGTATTAATAGACGCTATGACATATCTGCTTGGAGACATAGATTTTTAAGAACTATAGCAGGAAAACGTGCAGAAGACAAGCCAATCATTTATTTAGATGAGACTTATGTCCATAGAAACTACAAGCCTAAGAAGTCATGGCAAGGTCCTTCACCTAGAAATTTGATATAAAAAGCATATAAACATATTGAGTTAGTATACTTTTTATAATAGTTGAATAAAATATAAATTAAAAGTTATTTTCTGATTTTTGGTTCGATTTGCTATTAAAGCGTGTTTTTTAGTTTTTTTTTAAAACTATATTTTTTTCATCATAATTTTGTCTTTTGAAACAAATGAAAACTTATTCCCAAATCTCCGTAAGTACTTCATTGAGTAACGCAATAGCATTTCGTATTGCTGCTTTTATAAGCAACAGGTTTCTGTATTAATCGTCATCCATCTAAACATAACCTCACCTTTAAAGCAAAGTGTCGTTCTTAGACAACTTCTAAATTTCGCCGCTAGAGGCGCGCGCATAATCTTGGCATCGCCACTAGGGCTTTCATCCCGGGAGTCTCGGTCTCGAAAATTCCGACAGTCTCGACGATTTTGTCGTATTTTCGAGACTCGAGACCTCAACTCCAGTTTTCGAGACTTAGTTAAATAATCTACAAAAAATACCAATCTTCTAAAAAAATATACTATAAACTACCATTCTTTTTTTAATTCGGTTACGTGGCAACACTGTAAAGTGAAAGTTAGGATAAGGACTTTTGGCGGGAGCGGGAAGCGTCACTATGGTGATCTTGTTTTTCTTGTTAAAATTTGTGTTGTAGTTGATATTAGTGTGTAATAATGGTGGGTTATTAACCACTGAGTGTTTCTGTATATGCATGAGTGTTTGCAAGTGAAACAAAACAATGGATGGTGTCCTTTCGCTCTCTCTCAAGAAGTCCACGAGAAATTTTCAGTAAAACCCCACATCTTTACTGAAACCTAGGTTAAGGTATTTCACTGTTCATTTATCATCCATTGATAATCTATCATTCATATATCAACTCTCATCATCATTTCCAAAGTAACGAACATTGTCCAAATAAGTCATGTCCAGAAGTGATTCTTCCGTATCCATTCCCGGGTCATTGGAGATTGTAATAAAATGAGACACCTGGGGGATTGACCCCCCAGGGTCTTCGGGAACACTCATCGAGTGATAAAGGACCTACTAATAAAAAATGTTAAAAACTTACCTATATACAGGAACTAAAATAATAAATACAAAATAAACTAAATAAATAATAAAGTCACTATACTAATCCTATTATTTTACAATTATTTTCAAATAAAATTAAAAGACGCCAAAAAAAAGATACCGCGTAGTTCTAGGTTTCCCGCGCTTTTTCGTTATTTAAAGTATCGAATGCCCTAATCTACAGATTATCCTAACTTTTTTTTTTTAAATAAAGTTTATGACCTGGTAACATAGACCTTTAAGTCATGACTATAGATGTAAGGCTGGTTTTAAACAAATTGGTTAAAAACCATTTTAAACCAAAAAACCGGTTTAAAACCGTAATAAACCATTATTTTTCGGTTTAAAACCGTTAGTCTTGATGATTGTGTTTTTCATAATTATAACTATTTTATCTTGATTTTACCGAGGTAAAAACATTACGAAGTACCTACCTATAAACTGTGTAAAGTTTTTAAATTTGTTATATACAGATTTTGATAAATTTATCAGGGATAGGGTTTTGATAACTCACGCGTTGTGGTTATTAGACTCGAGATACGCTCACTTCCAGTGCACAAAAATGAATGATAATTTGACTCGGAGGAGGGAGGTGGTGAATCCTCTATGGATACTCCAGCCCGGCTTCGAAGTTATGTCAAACTCGTACTGACTACCCTCTAGAGAGGGGCGGCGCAAGCGCTACACACCTAGGTCAGGATGCGCATAGAAAAATCGACCGGGTCCCAGAAGGGGGATCAGTCGACAATGGAGAGGACTGGGGTAGATCTGAAGGGTCTGTCGTGACTTTATTTTTGGCGGATTCCTATGCCTCTAAGAGGTGGTTCAGGTCGGCCGATAGCTGATTAAGTTGATCCGTCAAGACGGATCTAGGTTATCTGGACAGACGATTTGGGGAAGTGGACGGTATATACTCGGATGCGCTTCGGATAAGAGGATTTGAGTGACTCTCTGACATTTTAAAAAAAACGATCATAGACCTTCGTATAGAATTGTTGTAGAGTAGGGAGTGCGGATATACCAGGGAGCATTTGAAGATAATTTGATCTTATTACATTTCTATTTATACTTTTCGGAAGCTTCTTAACTAGGGAATCACTTAGTGAGAAGATCTAACGGAGACCTAACATTGATATTTTTCGATTTATGGCCTATGGGTGAATCACCATGCACTGACGAGCACTGTAGGTACATTCGCGGCGGGGCGGCAACGGCGCGGCCTTAAGGACAACGTTGTCTGTTTCATGCGCAAGTAAAACGGACGGCATTTTGTTGATGATTTCTTCTAATGGAGTGTGTAATAATAAATAAGGTAAATAAATTTTACACAACATCACATTGATCTAACTCCGAAATAACTAGCTTTAATTAAGTACCTACTTGTGTTACGGATATAAGAGTTATCTTCACTAAAATTACAAATATAGGTTTACAAATAAATAACACCCAGACAGAACAAATACAATGTTCATCGCATGAGCACAGTAACTGTACCTACATAAAGAAACTAAAGTGTGTAGGTTAACCTACATACTACTACCTAAGTTGTCGTATAGTAGGTACCTATGTAAGTATTGTTGTGTAGGGAGGTAATTTCTATTTTATTGTCTATTAACTAATTAAAACGAAACATATGTCGTCAGGTGATCAAAACTTGCCCTTAATGACGTTTAAAATACAGTTCTTTTATTTTTGTAGACAGGCAAGTTTTAAACCAAATCAACCTTTTGAAATGGTTGAAAACTGGTTTATAACCGCAAAAACTCATTAAAACGAAACATAATTAGACGTCAGGTGATCAAAAATTGCCCTTAATGAAGTGTAAAATACAGTTCTTTTATTTTTGTAGATAGGCGGGTTTAAAACCATTTAAACCTTTTGAAATGGTTGAAAACTGGTTTAAAACCGCAAAAATTGGTTTAAAACGTTTTAAACCGGTTGATTTACATCTATAATCTGACGTCATATTATGTTTCGTTTTAATGAGTTTTTGCGGTTTTAAACCAGTTTTCAACCATTTCAAAAGGTTGATGTGGTTTAAAACTTGCCTGTCTACAAAAATAAAACAACTGTATTTTACACTTCATTCAGGGCAATTTTTGATTACCTGACGTCATATTATGTTTCGTTTTAATGAGTTTTTGCGGTTTTAAACCATTTCAAAAGGTTGATGTGGTTTAAAACTTGCCTGTCTACAAATATAAAAGAACTGTATTTTACACTTCATTAAGGGCAATTTTTGATCACCTGACGACATATTATGTTTCTTTTTAATTAGTTTATAGACAATAAAATAGAAATTACCTACCTACACTACATTACTTACATAGGTACCTACTTTACGACAACTTAAGTAGTAGTATGTAGGTTAACCTACACACTTTAGTTTCTTTATGTAGGTACAAAAAAAAAAGGTACAGTTACTGTGCTCATGCGATGAACATTGTATTTGTTCTGTGTCTGAGTGTTATTTATTTGTATACCTCTATTTGTAATTTTAGTGAAGATAACTCTTATATCCGTAACACAAGTAGGTACTTAATTAAAGTGATCAATCAATGTGTTGTTGTGTAAAATTTATTTACCTATATTTAAAAGAAATACAGTCGACTCTCGTTAATTCGAAACCCGAGGGACTCTTAAAATATTACGAATTATCGAGTGTTTGAAATATCAAATGGTTCGAAATTTGTGAGAAAAAATAAATAAAACTTCATATTCTTAAGTGTTGATAAATTATTATTTATTAACTGCTATTCTATAACAATGTCAAAAGTTTAGAGGTACATTCGTGTACATACATGTATTCATAATGTGAATTAATTAATCTATCGAAAGAACTCTGTTACCTATATTGGTTTGCTTCAAAGCACATTGCTGCTGCTCAGACTGTTAATTTGTATACCAACGAAAGAGTAACAGTAACTGAATGATAAAACAAACCCATTCGTAAGAAGTGTGTATCAAATAGTCAAACTAATCATAACAAAATCAAAGGCTCGTGTACGTTGATACAAGTTTGAACTTGTTGCAAAATGTACTTACAATCTTTCCGCCTCGTTCTCTCTGCAACTTTGAATTGTCGAGTGTTGGACGCCTATGAGTTCGAATTAACACGTCGTTTTGTTATATAGCAATGATTTTTTCGTTCGAATTACCAAGTGCATAAAAATGTATTGATTTAGTTCGAAATATAAAGAGAGTCTGTAGGGAACTCGTGATAACTTTAAATTATAGAGAGGTTCGAATTATCGCAGGTTTGAATTAACGAGAGTCGACTGTATATACCTATTATTTATTACACACTCCATTAGAAGAAATCATCAACGAAATGCCGTCCGTTTTACTTGCGCATGAAATAGACAACGTTGTCTTTAAGGCCGCGCCGTTGCCACCCTGCCGCGAATGTACCTACAGTGCTCGTCAGTGCATGGTGATTCACCCATAGGCCATAAATCGAAAAATATCAATGTTAGGTCTCCGTTAGATCTCTCACTAAGTTATTCCCTAGTTAAGAAGCTTCCGAAAAGTATAAATAGAAATGTAATAAGATCAAATTATCTTCAAATGCTCCCTGGTATATCCGCACTCCCTACTCTACAACGATTCTATACGAAGGCCTCTGACCGTTTTTTTAAAACGTCAGAGAGCTACTGAAATCCTCTTATCCAAAACGCATCCGACCATGAACCTTCCACTTCCACAAATCGTCTGTCCAGATAACCTAGATCCGTCTTGACGGATCAACCTAATCAGCTATCGGCCGATCTGAACCACCTCTTAGAGGCATAGGAATCCGCCAAAAATAAAGTCACGACAGACCCTTCAGATCTACCCCAGTCCTCTCAATTGTCGACTGATCCCCCTTCTGGGACCCGGTCGATTTTTCTATGCGCATCCTGAACTAGGTGTGTAGCGTTTGCGCCGCCCCTCTGTAGAGGGGCGGTCGCCTCAGACGAAGGCGAAGCCAATCTCAGGTGGTGTTTAGTCAGTACGAGTCAGACATAACTTCGAAGCCGGGCCGGAGTATCCATAGAGAATTCACCACCTCCCCCCTCCGAGTCAAATTATCATTAATTTTTGTGCACTGGAACTGAGCGCATCTCGAGTCTAATAACCGCAACGCGTGAGTTATCAAACCCCTATCCCTGCTAAATTTATCAAAATCTGTATATAACAAATTTAAAAACTTTATACAGTTTATAGGTAAGTACTTCGTAATGTTTTTACCTCGGTAAAATCAAGATAAAATAATTATAATTATGAAAAAAATAATCATCAAGACTAACGGTTTTAAACCGAAAAATAATGGTTTATTACGGTTTTAAACCGGTTTTTTGGTTTAAAATGGTTTTAAACCGATTGGTTTAATTGGTTTAAAACCGGCCTTACATCTATACGTCAGATGATCAAAAATTGCCCTTAATGAAGTGTAAAATACAGTTCTTTTATTTTTGTAGATAGGCGGGTTTTAAACCATTTAAACCTTTTGAAATGGTTGAAAACTGGTTTAAAACCTTTTGAAATGGTTGAAAACTGGTTTAAAACCGCAAAAATTGGTTTAAAACGTTTTAAACCGGTTGATTTACATCTATATTCTGGACACTGACACCTCCGAAAACAATGCCACTACCTCTAAACCAGTGTTGGCAAAAATTTAATCTGATTAACGATTAAAAATTACGATTAAAAATTTAATCGACATTATCACGATTAAAATTAATTAATCGTAATCATTTTTTCCCGATTACGATTATTAATCGTAATCATTAATCGTTAATCACGATTAAAAATGTATGATTATTAGAATGGGAACAAGTTTAAAAAAAACTAGTTAGTCAGATTTTTTGTTTGAGTATTTATAAAAATCACAGGAGTCATTGATTGATTGTTACATTTTGTAATTAAATCTTTATATAAAAAATACTTAGATAAATGATTTAAATTATATTTCATAAGCACTCTCTTTTCAAATAATTCGTCTGATATTTTGTGTGACCTAGATATATTTATCATGGTTGCAAAGGAAAACATTTTTTCAACAGAACCGGAGGATGGCATGGGTGTGTTATATTATATATCATAAACACTCGTTTTAAAATCGTGTAGCGTTCTAAGGTTGGCAGGTTATGTTTTATTGTCACGATCTCACAATAAAATTGCCGACCAATTCACAATGGTTGTACAACGCCATCTTGTGAATTTGTGACGGACCATCTAGCTATTTCAGCTTAGAATATATAGGCTGTGATTTTTTTTCCTTCATAATAAAAACTTTAATCTGCTTAATCAAATTAATGATTAACGATTAGTGATTAATTTAACTAATCACGATTACGATTACTATTTTAATCGCGATTAATTTAATCATGATTATGTTTAATTCGATTAAACTTAATCAAATTAAGCAATCGATTAAAAAATTAATCGATTAATGCCAACACTGCTCTAAACGTAAGAGAATTTCATCTCATAAAGTATGCAAGCATTGTCTTAAAAAAAGGCGACGTAATAAGTCGAATACAGAGTCAATAAATGAAACTGATTGCCATTGTGACTCTATACTTTTAAATAATTCGTCTTCAGTTAAATTTAAAAAACCATACCAGGATTTATCACTTCCAACAACAATGCCACAACACAATAACGATGCTAATGATGTGAATCCACGACCTTCAGTAAGCAGGAACCTTTACCAGGCCTCTGATGCAGCTCCTTACACTATCCACATCCAAAAGGTTCAGTTAAACCCAAATACCGATAATGTATCAATACACCCTGTTTCGTTTGGCCGATTCTTAAAAAGAAGCTCAGTAAATAATATTGTTAATGGCAGTCTCAAAAGAATAGGTAGAAACAGAGTAGTACTATCTTTTACTAAATATGAAGACGCTAATAATTTCATTGAAAACCAGGCATTAAAAATAAATAACTACAAAGCATTTATTCCCTCCTCGTCTGTTACCCGTATGGGAGTAGTAAGAGGGGTTCCAACAGACTGGACTAAGGAAGAAATAATGCTCAACATAACTGTCCCTCTTGGATGTGGTAACATTTTAAAAGTGAGACGTATGAACAGGAAAAATTTAGTAGATGGTAAAACTAGCTATGTTCCAGTAGAAACCGTGGTTCTTACCTTTGATGGCCAGGTTCTACCTAAAAGGGTATTTCTATGTTACAATGCCCTCCCAGTTGAACTTTACATTTTCCCAACAGTCCAATGTTTTAATTGTTGTCGATATGGTCATATCAAAACTCAGTGCAGGTCATCTCCCAGATGTTTTAAATGTGGTGACAATCATTCTGGTGATAGTTGCAAAATTAATGAAGAAGAGGTCAAATGTTGCTTGTGTGGTGGGTCCCATCATGCTACCAATAAAAAATGCCCAGAGTTCAACAGACAGAGATCAATTAAAGAATCTATGGCTAATAACTGTATCTCCTATGCTGAAGCACTAAAATTACATCCACCAGCAATTAAGTCATATTCTGATGTTTTAACCTCCAAAGCTACATCCCTCTCCCCTTTAAAACAGAATTATAAGATTTCTAACACAAATGGTCAATCAAACTCCACATCTTATAAAAAAACTGTGTTTATTCAAAAAAATGCACCAAAAAGTTACAGTAAGGGATATGATAAAGAAACTCATGCTTCATTAACCAAGGATTATAATATACCACTGCCCTCTGTAGGTACCTTGTGTGATAGAACTAATAGCCCCCTCTCTAATATGTCTATTAAAGATCTCATTATCATTCTTATTAATTCTTTATCCCAATCGAAGGATATATATGAACCGTCCAACGATGCTCTACAACAAATTAGTAATTTAATCAATAAAAGTAATAATGGACAATCAATTAGCAATTCTCCAGTGGAATTGTCAAAGCATCAATAACAAAAAATCTGACCTATTATATTTAATAAATATTTATAAGCCTACTATTATTGCTCTACAAGAAACCTGGCTCAAGCCAGGTAAAATCTTTAATGTTCCTCAGTGTTTATGCTTGCGCGAAGATAGGTCTGATGGCTATGCCGGTGTAGCAATAATAATAAAAAATAAAACCCCTTATAAACTCATCCCTATTCCTAATCATAATCCAGACTTCTCAATTATTGCTGTTTTAATAAATAATATTTGCTTTGTGTCACTTTATGTTCCCCACCCCTCTTCCGCTATATATAATGAATTGGAAACTATCCTCACTCAGTTACCACAACCCATATTGATAATGGGAGATTTTAACGCTCAGCATCAATCTTGGGGTAGTAATAAGTCTAGTTGTTATGGCACTCAAATTTTAGATTTTGTAGATTCTAACAATTACTGCATTATAAATTCAGGTGTGCCAACACGACGCACACTACCAGATGAAGGGGATAGCGCTCCTGATCTTTCAATTTGCTCTCCTAATCTTGCTTCTATCCTGACTTGGAGTACCCTAACCTCTACATATGGCAGTGATCACTATCCTATAGTTATTTATTCCCCTAAAGCATTAGTGAAGGAATATCCAAAGCGACTGCCACGTTTGAAATATAAGCTTAATAATAACAATTGGGAAATATTTAGGAAACAAGTAGAGGAAAAATGCTTATCACTTCCTCCCATACAACAAGACAACCATACCTTGTGTGCAGATGCCTTTGCATCTATCTTAATAGAAGTGGCAGATAATGTTTTTCCATATAAACAAAACTCTAAGAATCTTTGCTCTCCACCTTGGTGGGATAGTGATTGCACCACCGCCATAAAAAAGAGAAAAAGTGCTGAAAATATTTATAAACAATGTAGTACTACTGAAAACTTTGACAAATTAATACTAATTATGAAAGAAACTCGTAAATTACTAAAGAAAAAGAAGTGGGAAGGCTGGAAGTCATTCTGTTCATCACTGGCCCCTGATACTTCATCATCTACTATATGGGCTAACATTCGACGATATAGATCAGCAAGTAAAGAATCTGTTCCACAATTTATAGATAATGATGTTGCAGATACATTGTTAGACAAATTAGCTCCTCCTTTTGTGCCCCAAGAAATTACTGTTGCTAACCCTAATAGTTCAATAAAAAACACTACTGGCCTTAATGCTCCATTTAGTCTTACAGAATTAAAAGGTATTTTATCTTATGTTAAAGACTCTGCTCCGGGTTTAGATGGAATTCCATACTCTTTCCTCACATGCTTGAATGACACCAGCCTTAATTATCTATTACATCTTATTAACTCAGTTATGTTATATGGTAAAATTCCACCATCATGGAAAACCCAAGAAATAATTCCATTATTAAAACCAAAAAAATCCCCTTCAGATCCAAATTCATATAGACCAATAGCACTTGCTTCAGTTCTCTCCAAATTAGCTGAACATTTAGTTAAAAATAGATTAGAATGGTTTGTGGAAAATAAAAAACTTTTAGCTCCCAGTCAGTATGGTTTCAGGAAAGGAAGAAGCACTATGGATAGTCTAGGTATCTTCATTACAGACATTAGACTAGCCTTTTCTAATAATCAATATCTACTTGCTACATTCCTAGATATATCTGCTGCATATGATAATGTTGATATTTTAATCTTAAAAAACAAATTGCTAAAATTAGAAATCCCCACCTTATTATGCAATTTTATTATCAACCTTCTTTCAGGAAGAATTATACAAATAAATTTAAATGACTTAAATATTAAATCTAGGTTAACTTGGAAGGGCTTGCCCCAAGGCTCGGTGTTGAGTCCTCTTCTCTACAATTTATACACATATGATCTTGAACCTTCCATCAGTGGTGCGGCAAATATTCTTCAGTATGCAGATGACTTAGTTTTATATTCATCTGGACATTCCCCTTATGAACTAAGTATTGCCTTAAATAAAGCTCTCAAGCTTCTTAATCTATGGCTTGATAGAAATAACTTATGCCTTTCTGTCTCCAAAAGTTGTGCTGTGTTATACACAAATGTCAGGTCACCTCCAACATTTACCGTTGTTTACAATAGTGAATCAATCCCTATAACCAATGAAGCCAAGTTTCTTGGTATTATCCTTGACTCCAAGTTAACTGGTATACCACACTGTAATTATGTTTCTGCCAGATGTGAACGCTTAATAAATATTCTAAGATGCCTCTGTGGGGTTTGGTGGGGTGCTCATCCATTTACCTTAAAACTTTTGTACAATGCAATAATCAGAAGTGTCTTAGATTATGGTTCATATTTTCTTGAGCCCTGTAGTAGTGCAGGAATAATTAAATTAGATAAGATTCAGTCTAAATCACTATCTATTGTAACTGGAGCTATGCGATCAAGTCCATTGAATGCGCTCAGAGTTGAATGTGCAGATCCTCCTTTAAATTTAAGAAGACAGTTTCTTTGTGATAAATTTCTATTCCGTGCTTTTCAGTTTTCAGAACATCCTCTCTTTTACAAACTACAAAACTTGTCTGAAAAGGTCGATAACAGTCCATATTGGTTCCATAAAACCCCTCCATGCGTGGTTGTTAGTTTCCGTAAATTTATGTCTCTCAGTTCACCCACACACCGTTCTCACCGCCTTCCCATTTTTTCAGTACCATTTGAGGCTCTAGTAAATTCACCTAAAGTTTCTTTCGATTTTCACAATTTAAAAAACGACCCAAATGCCAATGTCAATTTGAAAGCTACTATTTACACAGAATATCCAGATTGGCATTACATTTATTGTGATGCATCTAAAGAAAATTCTTCTAGTATAGTTGGTGTCGGAGTTTACCATCAACAATTTGATATAGTTCAAAAAACTAAACTCCCCCCTGAAACCTCTGTTTTTACGGGAGAATGTTTTGGTATTTTAAAATCATTAGAATATGTCTTACTTGCAAAACTCAAGAAGTCAATAATCTTTTCGGACTCTAAAAGCACTTTGCAATCTATAGACCAATACCCTTTTAAATCCCGCTTCCCTAATAAATACATAATAGATTGTAGAAATTTACTCTTGAGTTGTAAGATGAGGGATTATGATATTCTTTTTGCGTGGATTCCTGGCCATCATAATATCACGGGCAACGAAATTGCTGACCAGCTTGCAAGGGAAGCGACGAGCTGTGGTGATGTTTACCCTTATAAGAACATAGTCCAAGACCTCCTTCATCTTCCCAAATGCTACCTCCGTAGTGCATGGGAGAATGACTGGAAAAGTTCAAGTAAAGGTAAAATCTACAAAAGTATTCAGGAAAACATCCCAATTAAACCATGGTTTTTTAAACATTTTCTCAGCAAACCAGCTACAACGAGTCTTATTCGTATGCGTCTAGGACACGTCCGTTTGGCTTCCCATCTCTCAAAACTTGGCATCGTTGATACTGATATCTGTGCTTGTGGCATTGGTGTGGAAGACTTAAATCATATTTTTTTTGAATGTCCTTTCTATGACAGCTCTTTTTTTGTCAATTCGCTAATATCCCTCCGTGTCCCACTTCCTTCATCGTTTCCTTCCCTTCTGTATTTTTTAAATTTTGACTTATATTATTTGATTTCTAAATTTTTAACCGTTCATAACATTAAATTATAGCCTGTCTGACCTATTTATTGTAAAGCTTATAAACTTTGTATATACAAATGTATATAGTCTTATTGTTTTACAATATTGTATATAACCTATAATATATTGTATATATCTTATTTTTCCTATTCCTATTATTTCCAAATTTCTTTCCGATCCCGATGTTTTCCCTTATTTTCCTATAATGGTTTCCCTACCTTTCAAACTCCGTCGTGGCTAATGCACAAATCGTGCGAGCCAATAAAAAAAAAAAAAAAAAAACTTTAAATAACGACATCACACTATTATTAAAAGAATTATACGAAAGATTGAATAAATCTACAACTGAAAAATCAACTGACAGTTATTCAGTGAATTCCAGTGCCAATGATTTTAATGATATCACGATTGCGGAGCTCACCAGTTTAACTGCTAAAGAACAGCTAGCGTGTGAGCTTGAAAACTTGCTAAATCCTAAAAAAATAGAAAAACAAACTAGCATCCATGACTTGCAAACGACTTTGCATGTAGAAAAAGCTCTCTTTGAGAATGGTGGCGACAGAGGTAAGCATTTAAATCAGTGCTATAATTATTTGTTATCCATCCCCCCTACTAGAGTCGAAGCAGAGAGCTTTTTCTAATGCTGGTTACTTTTGCAACAAGATCTGCCTCTCTATCTGAAAACACTTTGAATGCCCTTTGCTTTCTGCGTGCCTGTTATAAAAATGAAAAATGTTAATTTTACTTATATTTGATTATATTGTAATAGTTGATTATTAAAGTACTTAATTGAAACATATTGTATTAATTGCCTAATTGTATAAACCTTGAGTATGAAACTTATTTTCAAAGTCTCGTTTTTCCCTGGAATCCCGGGACCGGAACGAGTCTCGATTTTTGTTCTCGGGACTCGAAAATGTATCGAGACTGAAAGCCATAATCGCCACATAAATATTGTGACTGTCACTCACACATCGTAAAATACATTTCGAGAGAATTAGTTTTTTTTGTATGTACATCAACAGCATATTACCTTTAACAAAAATGTCAAACCTCTTCAACCATTTTTCAGCTTTAAGAGCAGGTTATAAAGTTCAATATTAATGAGAAAATGTGACGGTTTGTGGTAGGTTCAAGTGCTGTTGGTTAACTTAATATACGGCTGTACATTCAAGTTAGGTAATCTGTGTTCTGTTGTATCATTGTCAATAAATCACAGTCAAAGAAAAAATACTAAACCGAAAGGAATTTATGAATTCTTTCACATCGTAGGATTTCCGTGTAATATCTCTGTCACATGTGACAATGGCGATTGATTCAATTGTATCAGAAGCATTTGGAGGATAAGCAAAACTTTTCTTGATTCTCTGAGAAAGACTCTTCTGAGCTCGGAGGCCACAGCTGCCCAAGGAAAAGGGCTTATCCAAGTGCGTCGGGTCCTGGCATATACTGCATTGACTCTGGTGAGATTTCTAATCAAGGATATCAATCAGATGGCCAACGCCTTTAGTAAAGCCCAATACCGGAGGAATATCATAGCACTCTTGTCTATGCAAGAAGTATATATTGATCCCCCATGCGCCAAGGCCCTACAAAATGCATCCGATGCTTTCAATAAGCAATTATCAAAGCCAGTTTTCCTGTTTTCCAAAGTTGTTTATCGCTGGACCGATTATACCAAGAACCAAGAAAAGAAGATGGCGGCCATGTTGGGTGCAAGCTGTTTGACCCTCACCTCATATAATGGGATGGCTATGATTCACCTGCTCATCGAGATGCTCCATCATTTTGGAGTGGATTGGCGTACGTTGTGTCCAGGTTTATTTGGACATCACCAAGGAATCCTGGAGAAGAATTGCCATCTTCATGAAGACATAGTTAGTTAGTTAGTTAGTTTTACGGGGCATTTTCCGCACTTAGCCTCCTGATTGGGCCATTGTACGTGATTGATTATTCTTCCTTTACTCCAGCCATCCTAGTCCATTCCAGAAGGCGAGTAGCCTTTTCAGGTTACTACAAGCTTCCGGTAGTGATTTTGGAGACTGGAGAAAACGTGCCCGTTGATCGGCCACGCTCCTGCACTCCAAGAGCACGTGATGTGGCGTTTCCTCCGCCTCCATGCAGCCTCTGCACAGAGGGCTATCCGTCACACCTATGGTAAATAGATGTTTATTCAGAGGACTGTGTCCGGTTATAGTACCTAGTACTTTGCGGATTTCGTCCCTGTTTAGTCTGGTGAGGTTGCGGGCAAGCTTCTTCGAAGCCACCGGAATGGCATTCTTTGTTTGCCTGCAGCCTACACTATTGTTCCATTCTGTTTGGTGGTTTTCCTCTGTTTTTATACGCAGCCATGTTCTAATTTGTGCCATGGGTATGGGCAGTAATGGTTCCGGTCCATACACCGTTCCATTTGAACCCCTTTTGGCTAGTTCATCTGCCGCGTCGTTGCCTAGTGAGTTGCTATGTCCTTTGATCCATTGCAAAGTTATGCTGTTTGTGTTTGCAATGTACTGGAGTGTATTGTGACACTCCAGTACTAGGACAGATGTTATGGTGTTACTTTGCAGAGCTTGAAGTACGGATGCACTGTCGGAGACGATTTTGATATTATGGTCTCTGACATCTCTGGCTGCAACCGCCTGTGCAGCTTTGGTGATACCTATACATTCTGCTTGGAATATAGTGTTGAGTTTATCTAAGGTGGTCGAGATTTTGATGTTTAGGTCGTTCGAGAAGACACCGGCTCCAGTGCCCTGTGAGGTTTTGGAACCGTCTGTGTATATCCTTACTTCTCTTGTGCCAGAGTAATCATCTTTTTCTGCTGTAAGTTGGATATTGTATCTTCGATCGAAAACATGATGACACTGTATACTGTCCGTAGGTGCCTCAAAGAGTGGGTTTTCTTTAAAGATATCCTTTAGAACAGTTGAGTGTGGTGTTTCTATGTTTTGTTTCCATAATCCGTTTGCTCTTAATCTAAGTGCGGCCGCCTGTGCCTCTTCTTGAATAGCGAGGTGTAGGGGTCTTAGATTGAGCAAGTATTCAAGGGCGATTGATGGGGTGGTTCTCATGCATCCAGTTGCCGCAATGCTTGCTAAGCGTTGTAGGCTTTGGAGTTTTGTTTTTACCGTGGCCAGTTGTGTTCTGGGCCACCATACAACTGAGCCGTAGGTTATGGATGGTCTGATAACTGAAGTGTACAGCCAAAGTGTTATTTTTGGGTTGAGACCCCATTTTTTACCTATTAGTCTCTTACACTGATAAAAAGCTATGCAGGCCTTCTTGGTTTTATTTTCGATATGGCTCGCCCAGTTCAACTTGTTGTCAAGGATAACGCCCAGATACTTGACTTGTGTTGATAGGGAGAGTTTGGTGTTGAAAAAATTGGGTAGTTGAAGTTGCGGTAACTTCCTTTTGTTGGTGAAAAGGATGAGTTCTGTTTTTCTCGGGTTTACTGATAACTTGTGATCGTCACACCATTCTTCCACAATTCGGAGAGCTGAACGCATTTCCTTACATAGTATGTTTTCTGCGTTCCCGCTTATTAGAATAGTGAGGTCGTCAGCATAACCGATGGTTGTGTAGCCTTGTTTGTTTAATCTTCTAATGAGACTATCCACTACTAGGTTCCACAGAAGTGGTGATAGAACGCCCCCTTGCGGACATCCTCTGACCACTTCTGCTCTAGTTATGGTGTTCATTTCTATTTGTACCGCCCTTTTGCTGATAAGCTCGGTAATCCAGTTTGTTAATACCGGTTCCACTTCGTATCTTTGTAGGGCCTGGTTTATGCTATTGTGTGTAGTTTTATCGAAGGCTCCTTCTATGTCTATGAAGACAGCTAGAGTTGACGATTTGTTTGTGATGGCTGATTCTATCTTATGCACTACCATGTGTAGGGCCGATTCGGTTGATCTGCCTTTCCTGTATGCGTGTTGTTGAGGATGCAGTGGTTTTCTCTTTAAGACTCCATCTCGTAGATGAAGATCTACTAGTCTTTCCAGCGTTTTAAGTAGGAATGACGTTAGACTGATGGGTCTGAAGGATTTAGCTTGTGTGTAGTCGTCTTTTCCAGGTTTTGGTAAGAATACTACTTTAGCTTCTCTCCATGTTATAGGTATGTATTTGAAGGCTATGCACGCCCTGTATATTGGTACTAAGTACTTTGTTATTTGACCGATTTGCCATTGTAGTAATCCTGGAAAGATTCCATCCAGTCCCGCGGATTTAAACGATTTGAAGCTTTTTAGGGCCCACGTTACTTTATCTGCGGTTACTATCTTGGCGGCGGTTTCCCATTCCTGGGATGTTGGTGTGTTGTGATGCTCATTCGCCCATTCAGAGTCTGATGAAATGAGACAGCCAGAAAAGTGTGTCTCAAGCAGCACTGCATTGGTTTCATCGTCTGAGTTCGTATAAGTGCCGTCGGCTTTTTTGAGGGAGCCCAGGAGATTAAGGTCACCTTTTGCTAGGATTTTCTTTAACCTCGCGGCTTGGTTTATTGAGTTGATGCTACTACAAAAAGTACGCCATCCTTCTCTGCTACGGAATCTAATGCGTTTCTTGTAGTGTTTTTGGGCTAGTTTATAGTTGTCCCAGTCTTCTTCAGTTCTAGTGTTTTTGGCTCGATTAAAAAGTGCCCTAAGTTCCCTACGTAGGCGTTCAAGCTCAGGCCCCCACCAGGAAATTTTGTCTGGAGCTTTGGGTACTACTTCAGGACACGCTGATTCGTAACTTTTTAAAAGAGCTGTGGTTATAAGTTGTATATTGATGTCTATGTTTTTTGTACTAAGTGTCATGTCTGTCAGATGTGTCTCACTTAGTGTTTTGGTAAGTAAGTTTATAAACTTTGGTATATCTGTTTTACGGGGGTTACGGTATCGGACAGGATCAGCCGGCTTATATTTTATTTGAAAGCATATGCGGCGGTGGTCCGCAAAGGATGGTTCTTTTGATACGTGCCATCCTTTGATTTGGTCCGCCGCGGCGTTTGTAGCTAGCGTGATATCAACGATTGTTTGGTACCTTGAACTTACAAAAGTGGGTTCCTTACCTCTGTTCATAATGTTAAGGTTTGTTTGCAATAAATATTCGGTTAACTGTCTGTCTGTCCACTCTTTTTCCCGCTCTTTTTCCATTGTATCAATAACGTTACCATAGCAACTCGTTAACCGCAAGAAGTTCGTCTACCGGACGCTAGATGGCGCTAACGGAAAAATATTTGATAATAGAAAACAATTAAAGAAATTTGTCCACCCGTGCGAAGCCGGGACGGGTCGCTAGTGATTAACAATCTTTCTAGATGCTAATTTCTGTTTTTATATGTATGAAGAAGAGAAATGCAAATTGTGATATAACATTTTGAACACCTAGTTCAAAATGTTATATCACCATATTTACCTATTATATTTACCTAGACGACATTTCTTGTTTTTAGAAAATAATTGAATATGCAAGTTCTACAGACACAGGATCTTAATCACAAGGTTATGAACACGTCTTACAGACTTGCAAGGCTGTTATGGCCAATGCTTTCTTCTTTTTTGCACACCGCTTATACACTTCACTTTTTTTTTTGAGATAAAATTGGTTACTTATAACTTATATATTTAAAAAATGATAATCATACTTGTCTAACATTTCAATTTATGTTACTCCGAAATTTTTTGGTTTCCATTTACTTGTGTAATTTCCATAAAAAGAAATTGTAAAATGCAGTTTTATCGCATAAAACATGTGAAATAAAACAGAAAATACTTCCCGTGAATAATTTTAACGTAAACACATTAGTCAAAGAAACAAATAACAGTCGAGCAAGTTTGGAGCTGCAGTTTGCATTTATTATTTACACATTGTCTAAAATCTGTGGTGTGCGGCACAGAAGAGTTTGCCAACTTTACTCCTCTGGCAGATGATACTTACCTTTAGATGGAATACTCCACAAACTTCAAGTTGATATGAAGCATTTAACTTAATTTATTTTAAATGTTATACCGTTATGTTAAATCTCTCATAATTTAATGAAGAGAATTAAAAGCAGAAAAAGATGGTTTATTTAAGTTGTTAGAGATTGCTATTTAGCAATAAGGCCTCCTGTAGTGTACTTTTTTACATTTTTTATTTTCTTTGTAATGATTTTTGCAATTTAAAAAACCAGGCTATTGCAGCGTGCATAGCCTGGTTTTTTACTTTATATTTAAAAATTAGATTTTTGGTTAAATTTTCTTTCACGACTTTCAGACGAATTGGGCCGCATGCCAGCCGGTGCCAACTTTGTATGGAGGCCTTGTAGATACCGACAAGGGCTGAATTTCGGTAGTGTTGCCATATAAATAAATAACTAAATTTATTGATTAGAGCAACACTGTTAATCACGTGACCGACCAACCACGGTGCCCTCCAATCACATAACAGCCTCCAATCCAAAGGATAAACAAACAATATGGCCGGTGTTCTATTTTGATGTGGGTGCATATTGTTCTAGAATCCGTAAATTCATTGTTTTATTTGTAATTCACTACTTGTTTTACGAAGTACATTGAACATTGAATTGTGATTCGCATTGTGAGATATTGACTCTAATCTTTTTTTGATTTGAAGTAATTTCCATCGAATTGTGATTCGCATTGTGAGATATTGACTCTAACCTTTTGTTTGAAGTGATTTTTTGAGATATTTGACTCTTTCTTGACTATTTCGTGTCTGTGAAGTTTGTCATCTTCAGTTCTGCCATGGCGGAAAATAAGAGAAAGTGCTTTAAGTGCGGTCGCTCTTCTAGTGTTAAAGTATTTCGGTTTCCAAAACCGGCTGTAAGAAACCTTCTTCGGTATGTTGCTAAAGAGTTCACGTTACCTACAATCTACAAAATACGATCAAATACAGATATATAAAATGCGCATGATGCTTTTCAGATGTGAACTATGGGCTCAATACATATTTCCGGATAGAGAGTACAGCTCCATCGCCTTTCAAAGAAAGTTACATGATGAACACAGAATGTTGTGCCAGAAACACTTCAGGAATGAGGATTTTACTGATGCCTCTAAGACAAAACTGCTCAGAACTGCTGTCCCATCACATGTTAGTTAACCAGTTGACATGTATTGTTTTTGCTATAAATATGTTATCAGATTTTAATATTAGTTTTTAGTATGTTTTCTTGACTGAATCATTTTTTGTTACTTTTAGCCTGTTTTTGACTTGGCTTTACTTTGTTTCAGAATGTAGATGAATTGTTCATAAACACAAATGAACCTCAGCCTGGGCCTTCTAATAGGCTTGCTTTGAGGGACATAACAAATTCTGAAGAGGCAAGTACTGTTCAGTATGACCCTGCAGCTATAGAAAAAATAGAAAGAGATAAAAAAAACCTGCAAGCAAAGTGTGCAAAATATGTAAAAAAAATTTGGCAAATGAAAAATCGCATAAACACTTTAAAATCGAAGTCTGTGTTAAATGCGATAGCAGAAGATAAATATGTGCAGAAATTGTCTTTAAGGATAACTCCTGCATTTGCCCTGCTATTACAAGGGCAGTTACGAAATGTAAAACGAAAAGCAAGGGGAAGGAGGTGGTCTAAAGAAGAGAAGATTACAGCTCTTAGAATCTACAAAAGATCTCCTACCTGTTATCGCTTGTTGCGAAGATTGTTTTCCCTCAGAAAATACATATATACACACTGATGTTCGATGAAATGTCGCTGAAAAAACATATGTTTTATAACAGCAAACAAGACGTCATTGAAGGTTTTCAAGACCACGGAGCACAAGGGAGATCTTCAATAGTTGCCGGATATGCTTTAGTGTTTATGATAGCAGGAGTGAGACGCAAAGTTAAGCAACCAATTGCTCACTATTTTTCTAGTGGCTTTTCTACTGCAGATAGACTTGCAGTACTTATAAAAGAAGTAAGTACATGCATAATTTCAAATTTAATTAGTTATGTCAGTGACATGACATTATTATACAATTGTCAATTTTTTTATTATAGGTTCTTCATCAGTGCTTTGAAATAGGGCTAAATATTGAAGCCATTGTCTGTGACATGGATGGGGTAAACAGGCGAGCACTGTCGATCCTGGGTGCATCTTTGGAACAACCCTACATAACAATGGACAACAAAGAAATTGTCACATTATTTGATACACCGCACCTGCTCAAATGTTTTCGCAATCTGTTCATGAAATATAACATAGAGTGCACCAGCAATGTATCATCTGGGGATAAGATGGGAATTGGTAAGATTTATTTGATTTTAATTCATTTTTGTTGGACAGGGCATCATCATGTAGTGTGTGTAAAATATGTTTTGCATGCACACACATCTTTCCACAGTGTATATAAGCTTGTAACAATTTACTAAGTAAGTTCAATATCCTAGTCAGATTGCATCATTTAGTACCCCAAACACCCGTCATTGCATGGCGATCCTGTCAGGATACACACACTACAATCATATCTGATTCTATGCTTTGTTCAAACTCAGTTGTATCCTTTAAGTGTGAATAAATTTACAGGGATTGCGAAATGGGACCATATCAAACAATTTTATGACATTGATAATGTCAATCCAAATTTTGTTTTTGCACCTTGTTTAAAAAAGGAGCATCTAAACCCAAATGCAAAACAAAAAATGAAGGTGAATCTAGCTGCACAAGTTTTGAGTCATTCTGTTGCTGCAGGGCTGTTTCACAAAAGTTCAAATGGTATGTTATTCCTTTTAATGTTTTTGAGATAAGCATATAAGAAAATACATCACATCACCACAGCTCATATACGAAAATACATAATATTCCAGGAAATTTAGCATTTTGTCTCACTTTTTTTTATCCTACCTGAAATTTTTACAGTTGATAGAATAGCCTGCACAGAACACATATATAGCCTGTCATCAAAGTCTATATCATGCAGAGGGGCGCTTTATTCCTGGGGGTGGCTTCCACCCCATCTCGGGGGTGGGAATTATTTATTAGATATTAATTACAGGCATAAATGAAAATAGTAAAAATGTTCTATACATTTTTTTTGGAAAAATAATATTTTTCGAGTTATTCACTATTGAAAGTAACAGGTTTTCAAAAAAAAAAAGTGAGATTTTGCCATTTCTTGTGCTTCATTTCCTGGATTAATACACATTGTACAAATCAAATAACTAATTCTTACCGCACTGCAATGGTTGAGGTTTGGTTTTGGTAATGTTTCACATTCGTTTCAATTGCAATTTGGTTGATACAAAAAACGGTATTGCACTAATGCTTTCAACCGAATCGAAATTCAACCTTTACTGAAGCAAAAATGTTACGATCCATAGACACAAACATAGAATTGTAAGATTGTTTGTTATTTTTATTTATAATTTCGAGCGCCAGAAAATCGTTAAATAACGCTGATTTTGTTAAATACCTAATACAAGTTATATTTGTAAAAGGTACAAATAATGAACTTTTTCTCCAACTTATCTTGACAGGGCGTTCAGTTTATTTCAGTTAAAACCGCTATCACAAAATTATTGTGATACGGCAATGGGCAACAGGCACATCGATTGTGAAACGTTATGTTAGTGCGATACAGAATGTGTCATTTGACAGCATTTTTGTTGCGGAACGGTTTTGGTTTGGTTGATATTTATTAGTGCGATTGGGCGTCTGACATGATAAATAATTAAATTAATAAAACTAGTCTTCATAACTAAAGTTATATGAATTTTTATATAAAACTATTGGTATCTTTCATAACAATTCTATTTCTATGAACTTACAGGAAGTATGACTCCGGATGCTGCTGTGACTGGGAATTTAGTAGCTAGTATGGACAAATTGTTTTATGCACTCAATAGTGAATTATCTGATTTGAGAAGAGGGAAGCCAGAGTCCACAAACTTGACTGCGACCAGTCCGCATTTGAAAATTTTTTCAGAAATGAAAATATTTTTTAATACCATGAAATATATTGGAAGCTCCCGTAAGCCACCATCCCAAGAAGGCTGGATCTGGACTTTAAATGGTGTAGGTCGATTGTGGAAAAGCTTGGTGCAAAAATACCAAATCAGAAGTCTGGCAACAAGAAGACTGCAACAAGATCCACTGGAGAATCTGTTTGGCTGTATTAGAGGAAATTGTGGCTCTAATACAAATCCTATGTGTGGGTAATTTCTGGCAGGGCTTAAAACTGCCATTTTAACTAATTTATCACATTTAGGGACTACTGGTAACTGTGAAACTGACAATAACACAGTAATTAATAATTTAGATACCTTATTGTCTGTTCCTATACCTAGGTTTGTACCTACAGAAAGGTGTACAGATGAGTCAGAGAGAAATTATCTGATCATAAATGAATTGCTTCCATTGGAAATAGAAACTTCATTAAGCGAAAGCTCCAAAGAAATACAAGCATGTGCATATGTGTGTGGGTTTTTAATCAAAAGATTATCTTTAGAATGTGGGTACTGCAGAACTGCTTTACTTTCAGAATCTGTTGAGAGATGGCACATGTTTGTGGAATGCAGAGAGTACAGTGATTTTAAAAAAAGTTTAAATTATGTAAGCGAAGATTTAGTTACTTGTGTGGAGTACTGTGCCTGCATAATTAATAATTTTTTGAAAGAAAAAGGATATATATTACATCTAAGAAAAACGGTGATACAAAATTTAAAAGAAAATGTTGATTTTAATTTTCTTCAGTGTGAAATACACAAAGAAGAAAATATTAATAAAATAACTTTAAGTGTATTTATGATTTGTGTCAAACGATTTTGTGTTTTAAAAAATAGAAAATTTGCTGAAGAATCTTCTGCAAATGCACTTAAACGCAAAATGAACATTATATTGCATAAATAAGAGCAAATTTATAAAAACAAATACCTAATTTTACTGTTTGTGAAAAAAAAACAAAAATTGTCAAGTTCAATGTGAGAAACTTCTGAAATGTATACAATTTAATGTTTCTAACTGTACTATGAAAGTCTTAACTGATATTAATTGAAAAATTGTGCTTTAGATAAGACTCTTTTACATGCTAATAGCTTACTATTTTGTTACACATTTTGTTTGTAGGTAACCATCATATCCATCAATATCCAAGGACCGGAAAACCCCTTTACTTCATTAACTTTATCTATTGGCTAACTACATTATAAGCTTACCCTTTGATAGGATTACCCTATCGATTGCGTTATCCTAACGTAACGGTAACTTCCTCGAAGTAGTTATCGACTACTACTTACCAGTTACGATAGGGTTTCAAATATACCACTTAGCATTAGCTTTGAGTTACACTATCCCCCTCTCTGTTCTACAGAATGTGTCTAGCTTTTTCTAGTCCGAAATGTTAGTTTAGTGGGAGATACCTATTTGCCGATACCCCTTTAATTGTTTAGGGAGAGCAACAATGTTTGTATTACATACGTATGGAGATCTAATTAGCTTGAAGCATGCACATAACATTTGATAGGGTAAGCTTACGTGGGTTTTAAAATATTAGTAAGTGTTTAGTCAAATTAACTGTATCATATTAGTAAGCCTTTCCTTAGGGTATGTCCATTGATATGATTACCGAATTGTGAGGGCTTGTGAAAATCTATTAATTAAATAGCTCAATGATAACCCTTTAAAAAGTAAGTGGTTCCGGTCTTTGGTAATATCAGATAGTGAGGGATTTTATAAATTTCTAAACTGTACTGATAAATAGACTGGCATGAATAATTCCATATCTTCGTTTGTTTCTCTAATTTTAATGTAATGTTTAGTTTTACCTAATTAATAAAAAATCGCTGGTCTTGTGTAGCAGGATATGATAATAAAATTATAATGAAATATTGTCTAAATATGGTTTTACTTCCAATACCTAAACTCCCAGTGAATATAAAGGCGCATCGAGACTGGGTGAGTAGTCTTGAGAGTGTTAAGCTCTCTAGGCTGCTCTCCTGGTCTGGATGCGCCTAAACAAATAAATTCATAATTCAAGTGAACCTATGCCGAGATTCAAATTTCCCGCCTCATATAGTTTCGCTTGGGCTGACTTAAGATGGCAGCACTTCCAAACTATTTTCGTTCTCATAAATATTATATGAAGTTGACATTCTTCCCTTGGGTATATGTGTTCTGTGGCCGCATGCCGTAACCGCTAAGCTACTGAGGCTCCTGACGATTTTTTTTTTCTACACATCATGATGACATATCATCTCAAGGAGAAGCAATACACCCAACCCTGGGCACGAGTCATTGATGATGGATACATGAAGGATCTATCAGGGGCAGACAATTTTGCGTTGTGTACTATATTCGCCGCAGCTTTGGATGACTCCATGGATGGGACAGGTGGAATCTGGGATTCACAATGGGCAAAGACACGGCAAGCAGAAGCAGAGGATTTGAAGCGAATTGGATTGGCCCTGAGAAGACTGCTTAAAAGTGCAAAGCAAGAACCGAACTCAATCATACCCCATGCGCAAGAATCAAGACCTCCCAGACTGAATAGGTCAGATGTTTGACCATTATCATATCTTAAGCGGAATTTCAAGAGTTCTTATAAATCATTGTGTTTAGGATTACATTACAATATATATATATAGGGGAGAAGGAGGCACATTAGCACATTTTTCATAGTTGGACTCATAAAAAATCAACTTTAAAGAGAAGTTGAAAAGACATTTTTCTTAACTTACTTACTCATTTGTTAATATAAAAATGATGAAATGTTGGAATTTGTTGAAAATGTTAAAGTGAAAAATGGGTTAAAAACCCGAAAAAAGAGAGGATAGAGTAATAATTTGTCTTTATTATAATTATATTTATTGTTATTGAAATATAAAATAAACTTATACTAAACTTCTAAAGTTAAATCTTGCTTTACAGTAACAAAAATTATAGGTTTTTAATTGGTGTCTGACTTTCTCCTTGTTAACAAAAATAATCATATTGCACAAGAGTATTAGTTTATTGTTATTATGATTATATAATACTGCCTCAGACACAAAATTAAACATAAAATAAACTTAATATCAAAATTCTAAACTTAATAATAGTTTTTAATTTAGTCAGACTTCCACTTTGGTAACAAAAATAATTATGTTGCACAATAATAATAATAATATCTCATTTATTTGCCAGGACATGGTAAAATACATCTTATAACATAATTTCCAAGTACAACATGACCTGTCGAATTTGTCGACGTGCAAATATTTAAAACATTTCTAATACTCAATGAACTTATTAAATATAAATCTAAATCCTATAAGTATCATAAATTAAAAAATAAATTATTTTAAACTATACAAATGTCAAATAACGTCGTATAACAAACGAATACAAAGGGCAAATAATATAACAAAGTGTATGTCAGTAATTCAAATCATCTTTTAGAAATTCATTGACAGAATAATATATTTTTTCTACCAAAATATGAAAAAGATCAGTTTTGAATTTATTATAAGGCACTCGAGTCAACTTATTTGGCAATTTATTAAAGATAGTAATTGCAATCATTTTAAGGTAATCATCACATATGAAAAAAAGAAAAATTGAATTTTTTAAAAATCATTCCTGCAGTTCTGCACGTGCCAGGAGCATTATTAGGTGCTGGCAGTTTTGTTACTATATCCAAAATTGTAACAGACCATCTATCAACTTTTTCAGGAAAGTAAAACACACCTTTTCTCTTCAAATAATTCACAGTAAAGTTATTTATAAGTCCTTTTCTTCAATTCTAGCAATGAAAGCCAGAGATGCAATTCGTTTTTCTGAAGGGCATTGAACTAGTACAAAGTCCCCAACATTCAGGCTTTGACTAGTGAAAGGAGTACTGTCAGCTTGTTCCAGCAGTTCTTCATCTTCATTATGACTATCACTCGCATCAGTCGCATCTAAGTCTGAGTCGTCATTCATAGAGATGTTATCGTCATTAACGTCCGACTCAGAGCTTAATGTGAATATGGATCTTTGTTTTGATTTAGATTTTGGTTTATGAAGCTGTTTGCCCTTAAGAAGTTGCTTGCCTTTTGCAGCTTGCTTCACTGTGGTAAGTGGCTTCTCTTTTCTGGTATATGAACGAATAGCAGACTTTTCTAAGTTTTTCATCTGAATTAAGTGTGCTGCATCTATTGCATTTTTCTCCGAGGTGTCAGTTAAGATCCGCGAACTTCCTTTTTTTCATCCCCTTGTGCCATCTTTACGTGGAGGAGCTTTAGGATACGGTTGTATCACTTCTGGAGTGATGAGACCAAGAGGTACCTCTGGACTGCCTCTGAACAGTTTCTTCTGTTCCAGGAGATACAATCTGTGGCATATGTGAAGCTACTATGGGCTGATCAATACCAGGTGCAGGGCTTTCAAGTATACTTGGGCTGCCTCTCTGATCAGTTTCCTCTGGTGCGAGCGATGTAGTTTGTGGCATATGTAAACCAGTGATAGCATTTGCTATCACAGGCCCCTCATTTCTGGCACACATGTCAGGTTGACGACGATTCGTGACTTTTGTACATTGGAAATTATCGTCCTTAAATGCATTACGGTTAAATGGATATATTCTTGGTCGTGTGAAGCCTCATAATATATTTTTAGGCATATAAGATGCATTGTAAGCTGGAGGCACAATGCCTGGCAAATCATGTATTGTTATAGTTCTACCAGGATGTTCGAGCAACCAATCATTTTGTGCTACTGAAATTTTTTGTTTAAATGGATCATTGACAAGAACATCTAAGGGTTGCATCTGGTGTGTGCAATGGGGAGGAAATGTGACAACAACAATACCATTATCTCGGCAGTAATTAATTGCATCTAACATACAGTGGCTTTCACGGTTGTCATTATAACAGTATTCTGTCATCTTTGCTACACCTGTGAATTTTTTTATGTATTGCAGTACCTTAAGAAATAAAGGGCCGGTCATCCATCCGCTCTTTGGGCTATTTGCATAACCTACGCTTCCTGGTGGTGCACCATTAATCATAGCTTCATGAAATCGTGCCCTTGGAAATATGAAAACAGGTGAAATGGTATTACCTGTTGCATTGACTTTTCTAAGTTTTTCATCTGAATTAAGTGTGCTGCTTCTATTGCATTTTACATTGTTATAAGCTGGCCTCTCTCTGCTGACACACATTGACCTACCTGTTTAATACCGGTGTGCGCAATCACGTTAGGTGCTTGCACCACTGTCATGATATTGGTCTCATCCAAATTAAAAATTCGGTCCGTTGTAAAGTGGGTCTTCTGCAGAACCCTTTCGTAATTATCGTAAAACATTGACACATTATGTTTATTGAAACTTGTGGATCTTGAGAGACTCGTGTTCTCAGGCTTTCGCAAAGATAAGCTTTCGTGCCTATTCATAAATCCTTTCATCCACTCTATGCCTGCCAGTTTGTTTTCAGTCCATTTTGCAGGACATTTATTCAGAGCTGTTGCATATTCAAAAGCTAATGATCTTGCACTTTTATAGGTAATGCCATAATTCATTTTTGATCTTGTCAAGAGGTGATTTTGAAGCATTTTTTCCTCGTCATTACTAAATACCTGAGCAACAGTGTATTTACTTGAAAATAGTTCTCTTCTTGGAGCTATGTTTTCTTTATATTTTTTAAATCGATAGAAGAGTGTACTCGGCGTCAGACCATATGCATCTGCAGCTCTTCTAAGTTTCATAGTTCCGTTGATGACGCATAAAACTAATTCTAATTCTATTAACTATTCATTAATTGTACTACTTTCCCGCTTCTTTTTGTATGTTCTAACCATTCTATAAATAATGAAATACAATTAGTGATGCATTTAATTACAATCAAGTGTTACATTTAGAATACACGTATTTTACATTTGATGTTTGGATTTAGGTCGGGGTGTGTGCCCGACATTTGAACGTCCCGTTCAAATCAGCCCCATGGTCACTTGGAAGATAAAATATTACAAAAAAATAATGTGAAATAACTGGCAAGCAAAAACTACAAGGTGGAATTAAAACTAATAAGTACTGCACAATTTTGTGAAAGAATTAGTTGGAAACCTTTACTCACCTTATTGTAAATCCCTTACAACATTAATTTTTATTTTTTACTTCGCCGGTATAAATACGACGACACGTTATAACTCTTTTTGACAGCCAAACACGCGCGCTCTGTGACTTGACGTAGGGATCCAAAATGCATTGATACTTGAGTATACTCGATGCTTTGGTTACGATACCAAGTAATTTAGTATTCGATACTTTTTTATACAATACTGACTAAGAATCGATACTTTTCATGGTACTCGTTAGTTTTTTCGTCGTATCCATTCCTATTATAGTTTTATTTTGATGTTACGTCTATAGACTCTATAAGCAGAGGAAGCCTCCGTCATAAAAGAGAAAAGATGTCATGCACTGTATGACCCTTATGACCTAGAAAATAAGCGTTTTTGTTTTTCGCTTTCATTCATTTCATTTGGTTGATTCATTACTTATTTGTTGGTGTATAAATCGTATCGTATGTCCATTTAAGTTCTTATTAGTCAAATCATTATTGCTTGTGGTTTCTATGTAAAGTTTAATTATAAAATCATTTGGGGACATCCCAAATGATATGAATAAGCCCCCAGAGATGCACGAGAGGTAAAGGATTGCAATACCAGAATCCTCGCCGATAGCAAGTCGGTTCTACAAGTTCCGTGTAGCTAACGAGCCACTTCGAGCTTGCTTCATGAATCTTATCTGGACCTAAATTCAACAGGCGTACATAATAAAGTATCTAGGTCATAGTAACGAGGTAATGAGATATCTAATCAGTTGGCACGGAGGGGTTCTGACACCGTGCTAATCAGCCTAGAGCCTGTCATCTCCGTTCAGTTAGTTCAGCAACAGAATCCGTGAACATAGATTATTTTTGCATGGGAATGCTGGGACTCTTTAGAGACGTGAAGACAAGCAAAACTCTCAATGCCAGGGGTGAATACTTGTCTCTCTAGATGTCTACTATAGCTAAGTTGATCAGAACTACACATGGTAACAGGTGCCATTACTGGTTATAGCAATTTTAAAAGGCACCTTTTAAATCTGCTCCGACTGCCCTTTATGCGCAGGATACATGGTAGTGGGAAAAACAGCCACCCGTCTTAATGTAATGTGAAGGAATGGCCCACTACCGGGCGAAATATCTCGGGTCGCTAGCAGGACAGTCTTCGGGAAGTTTTCACCAAAGTGATGGCGCCTGGAGCGTTCCTGGCAGAGCTAGGATGGCTGGAATGAGCCAGGCATCACTCTCCAGACGCAAATAGACGCTTGAAATCGTTGAGTTGCCAACACCACCCGTAAGACTATTTTACGTGTTTTTGGTACTTTATGAAAAAATGATGAGAGTAAAATTTTCAGATGCGCGCGCATCACTGTAACACAAAAGTAATAGGTTGAAGTTGCCCGCAAAAGCGACATGGAATAAACCAGGAGGATAAAGTTGGTCGCTAATTGGCTCAAGTTTTCTTGAGAACTAATGACTATATTCAAGGTAGTTACTCAAATATTTATGCGTGTGTGTGTATGTGGGTGTGGGTATGTGTGTGTGGGTGTGTGTGTATGTGGTTTTAAACTATATATGGTGGTAAACAATAATTTATATAATATTATAATAACAATTTTATCTACTATATAAAAATAAGTCGGGTTTTCCTTCCTGACGCTATAACTCCAGAACGCACGAACCGATTTCCACGGTTTTGCATTCGTTGGAAAGGTCTCGGGCTCCGTGAGGTTTATAGCAAAGAAAATTCAGGAAAAATTTCAACAGAAAAGCGGGAAAGTCTTTTTTCACATACAGCGCCAGTTGTTTCATCAAATGTGTACCAAATACGAACGCTGTTCGCAATTATCATCACCACATGTTTTCCTTCACAACCAATTCAGTTATGGAACAAATACAAAGACGACATAATATATGTGAAGATATCTTGCATCGCTTGCGCATTCAAACGAATAATCCTGACATCCAAATAACCGAAGAAATCTACAATGAAGGATTGATTCTGATTGAGGATCAATGCTTGACTATTGCAAACAAGCTACTGATTGAAGTAGGAATGATTGCGCCAAATCGATCGATGCACGATGCATTCAACCAAGAATTAAATCGAGAGCTGCAATACAAACATTGCAGGAATTCGTTCGAAATAATGTGCCGTTGCTGAATGAACAGCAAAAACAAGTATACGAAACATTAATGCAAGCGGTGGACAGTTATACTGGTAGTCTATTCTTCCTGGACGCACCTGGAGGAACAGAGAAAACATTTGTCATTTCATTGATTTTGGCCACTATTCGATCAAGATGTGACATAGCTTTGGCGTTAGCATCATCTGGAATTGCGGCGACTCTTCTAGATGGCGGTCGTACTGCACATTCTGTGCTTAAGTTGCCACTCAATTTAAACACAATTGATACTCCAACATGCAATATTTCCCGATCCAGTGCAATGGGAAAATTGTTGATGCAATGCAAGCTCATTGTTTGGGATGAGTGCACAATGGCACATAAGAAATCACTTGAAGCACTTAACTTCACACTGAAGGATCTTCGGCGAAATAACAACATCTTTGGCGGCTTGATGATATTGTTGGCAGGCGATTTCAGGCAGACGTTGCCAGTAATTCCCCGTGGAACTCCTGCAGATGAATTGAATGCTTGCCTGAAGCCATCACCTTTATGGAATAACGTAAAAACATTATCGCTAACCACTAATATGAGAGTTCAACTTCAAAATGAGCAAAGTGCTGCACAATTTCCCAAACAATTGTTAGCTGTTGGAAATGGAAAAGTCCCAGTTGATGCGATATCTGGATTAATTTCTCTTACCAACGACTTTTGCCGATTTGTAGACTCTCAATTAGCTCTTATTGAAAATGTTTTCCAAAACATTAGTGAGAATTATCAGAATTATGCTTGGTTAAGTCAACGAGCAATTCTTGCCGCAAAGAATAATGATGTACACGCACTGAATTTCACCATTCAATCAAAAATTGCTGGCGATTTGGTGACATACAAATCCGTTGATTCCATAACAAATCCCGATGATGTAGTAAATTATCCAACGGAGTTTTTGAACCCTCTGGAGTTACCAGGATTTCCACCACATAACTTGCAAATCAAAGTTGGTACAGTTATTATGATATTGCGTAATTTGAATCCACCGCGACTTTGCAACGGTACTCGACTTTCGGTAAAAAGGCTTATGCCGAATTTGATTGAGGCAACCATTATTAACGGAAAGTACGCAGGTGAAAATGTATGTATTCCTCGAATACCAATGATTCCGACTGATCTTCCGTTTGACTTCAAACGATTGCAATTTCCAGTTCGCCTTGCGTTCGCAATGACAATTAACAAGTCGCAAGGCCAATCGCTTAGTGTTTGCGGGATAAAAACGTTGCGTGTTCACGAGTTGGGAAACCATCCGCTTTGTTTGTGTTAACGTCAGACCAAAAAACAAAAAATGTGGTTTACCAAAGAGCACTTCAATGAAACGGATAATTTGCGGACACGTATAACGCTTCGATTCAGTATTTACTTTGGATTTACTTTCATTTACTTAGAGAAGTTCAACTAAATAACACTTCATTTTTGTAATCGAAATGAATTCATTACTGTTGTGAAATGAAATAAAATTGTTCCTTTTCAAATATAAAACAAAAAAAAAATTTTCTTCTTCTTTTAATCACCAAACGAAATGTTACATAAAACGAAGCCATCTGGTGGCGAAACGGAGTTTGCCGGGTTTGCTAGTACACGTATAAATTTTAATAACCATAAAGAATGGAATGCGAAATTTAGGAAAGCATCTAAATTATAAATATGCGAAGAAATTTTTTTTGAGTTATAATAGTAAAGTTATTCAGTTTTTAAAATTGCGGAAAATATCGCCAAATTTACAGACACAATACATTGTATTCAATGAACTTCCGTCAATGAAAACTTATCACACCCTCTCAATTGAAAATGAATTTACTGTACATAGCAATAAGGTAGAATATATGCTAGCAAGCCGCCCCACTCCCGCTCAAGCACCAAAAATGCACCGATAGGTAAATACTCAATTAATCAATCAAACTTTTCTTTCATACTTTATCGATCGTAGAACCGACAAAATTACGTTAAGATAGGTATTAAGTTAACAAAATAACATACAAAAATTTATTTAGAACATCAATCATTAACCAAAATGCAAATAGGTCATTAAATTTTGGAGGGACGTCACGGACGTGATTGCGCGTAGTCACTGTGTCTAATTTAATAGCAAAAAAAATCTTTTACGCAAGTTTACCCAACAAATTCTTGATACGCGGCCGAAAGTGATACCAGTGAAGCTGTGAAAGTGTTGGTGTCTTGGTGGAAGAACATTTTATGTTTTTCTTCCCAAAATAAGATTCGAAAAATTGCTTTTACATTTATGTGAAAGGTATTGTTCTTTAAATATTCTTGTTCCTACCCCCAAATTTGTAACCAGTAGAGCGACATCTGGTGCCCGGTTTTAAAAGCACGCGCATATAGTTTCTGCTAATCGACCCATCGCTAACGCCATCTAGCGTGATACTCTGGGACTACCTCGAGCTTATCAGTTACACTACGATATGGTGAATTGCGGAGCGTGCGGCAAATTTCTTTCGGCGGCAGGTGGCGCTGCGTGCTCGTCGTGTCCGGTAAGGTATCATAAAGGGTGCCTAGCTTTGCCGGATAAGGCACAGATCAGCAGAGACTGGGTGTGCCCTAGCTGCAAAAAAAATCTTAAGAAGGGCGACAACAGTCAGACGCCATTAAAGGGAATATGTGACACGCCTCAAAGCGAAATTATTTCAGAGCCTTTGCAGCGCGAGTCACCTGCTGCAGGTGTCAGTCTGGGTGTCGACCAGCGGGACCATGAGCTCGCCATCTTCATGGCCGAGATGCGCGATTTTAGGAGTGAAATGAACCTGCTACGCGAGTCCCTCATGCATCGGATGGATGATTATGAGTGCCGTCTGAATGCGTTAGAGAAGCAGGTCTCGGAGGGTGTGTCATGTGCCACCGATGAGCTGGAACGGACCATCGAGGGCCTCAAGCAGGAGCTCAATGACCGCGACCAGGAGGCGCTCCTTTCCGACCTGGACATAGGGCAGCTGCCGGAGGAGCCGGGCGTGAGCGTCGTGCAGTCGGTGACTGTGCTAGCCGCGCGCCTCGGCATCGCGCTGGAGGAGCGCGACGTGGTGTTCGCGGAGCGAGTGGGCGCGCCGCCCTCCGAGGTGGGGGGCCGTCCGCGCCGCGTCGTGGTGCGCCTGGCGCGCCGTCACCTGCGCGACGAGCTGCTGCGCGCCGCGCGCGTGCGCCGTGCTGGCGCCTCCGCAGGGGGTGCCCGCGTCTTCCTTAACGAGCGACTAACCCGGCACAATCGCCAACTCTTTCACCGTGTCCGCGAGGTGTGTCGCCGGCATCAGTGGAGGTACTCATGGACGAGGCGGGGTCGCGTTTTCGCTCGTCAGGCGGAGGGCTCAGCGGTATTCCAGTTTCGATCGTTTGCGGACATTGATCGTGTATTCGGCGTCCAAAAAGATTGTCTCTTATCGGGGCGGGATAGGGGGGGCAGGAATCCAGTGTTTGTCACTCTACAAAAAAACACATTAGATTTAAATAAGTTATCAATTTACTTAGTGTTGATTTTTTTCAAGATATCAATATCCATCCATATAGAATTAGTCTTAATACAGTTTTACAATACAATACAAAAACACTTTATTGATTACACCACAAAACAGAAAAATACACAAACACAGATAATTGCTTAAATCTAACGTGTAACAATCGGCGGCCTTATCGCTAAAAGCGATCTCTTCCAGACAACCTTAGGATGGAGAGGATAATAAGGAAGCTAGAGCTATGGCGGTGTAACTTAAAAAGGAAATAATTAAGGTGATATACTACATAATATTGAAAACAATAACGAACGAACAAAACTTAAATATAAATAAACGTGCATAAAAATATATACATACTATAAATATAAATGATGATATATATTCATTGTATAATATACATACATAAACAGTAAACATATCAATAAACATAATTGTCTAGTTGATAGGGAGCAGTTACCCAGCTATTGTGAGAGATAGTGAGTCTTAACTAAATTAGTAAAGTGAGAAATAGATTGTGCTCGTCTTATGGAAACTGGAAGAGAATTCCAAAGATAAACAGCCTGGACCGCAAAGGAACGGCTATAAAAGGTCGTACTGTGAGCGGGAATTTTGAGCGCCAGATTTTCTGATGACCTCAGGGATAGTGTGTTTGAACTATGAAGGTAATTAAAACATTCTTTAAGATAGCGTGGGGACAAAGGATTGAACAAAACATTGTAAAGAAGACTTAGAATGTGAGTATTCCGGCGAAGGCGAATAGGAAGCCAATTGAGCTGAGAGCGAAATTGAGAAACATGATCATATTTGCGTAGGCCAAATATGAAACGAATACAAAAGTTTTGAAGTCGCTCAAGTTTATTCAGCTGTTCCTCTGTGAGATTGAGATAGCAGGCGTCGGCATAATCGAGAATAGGAAGCAAGAGAGATTGCGCTAGAGCAATTTTGGTGGTAGTAGGTAAGAAATTACGGAGCCTTTTCATCGATCCAGCCGAAGCATATAATTTGCGACTGACAGCTTGCAACTGCGGACCCCAACTCAAGCAGTTGTCAAAGATTAACCCTAAATTTTTGACCGATACGCTGTAGGGGATATCAGTGCCAGCAACATTAACACAGGGAAGGGACTGCCAGTTCACTTTTGCAATCATTCTGGAGGAACCTATTATAATAGAACTTGTCTTCGAGGGGTTCACCTCGAGACCAAATGACTTGCTCCACTCTACAACTCGACGTAAGTCATTATTAGTCGTTAACACCGCATCAACTAGTTGAGCGAGAGGAGCTTGCGAATAGATTTGAAGGTCGTCTGCATATAGGTGGTAGGAAGAAGAAAGATTATGAGAGATGGAGTTAATAAATATAGCGAAAAGAAGAGGAGAAAGGACGCCACCCTGCGGAACACCAGCAGTCGTATTGCTCCATGAAGAAAAAGTATCCTCAAGGCGAACCCGCTGCTTGCGTCCGTGTAGATAACTGTGAAACCACTCAATTGCCGATGGAGATATGTTAAGAGAGCGCAGCAAAGCCAAGAGGATATCAAAGTTGACGGTGTTAAATGCATTGCTGAAATCCAACAATGTTAATATGGTAAGGTGTCCGTGATCCATCCCTAGGCGTATATCATCTGTGACCTTAAGTAAAGTGGTTGTAGTACTATGCCCAGGACGGAAACCAGACTGGAGAGGATTGAGAAGGTCATTTCGAGTAAGGAAAAAGTTTAATTGGTTAAGGACAAGACGCTCAAGGACCTTGGATAGGAAAGGAAGAATGGAGATGGGTCTGAAATCAATGAAGGATTGAGGATTTGACTTTTTAGGTAGGGGAAGAACTTGAGCCCGCTTCCAGTCGGATGGGAAGACAGCGTTAGAAACAGAGCTATTGAAAAGGAATGTAAGGACTGGAAGGATGATATCTAGGATGGGTACTAACATGTTACGGCTAATGCAATCATCTCCCACCGCATTGGAAGAGATAGAAAGTACGCTCTTCTTAACATCACATTCCGAGAATTGAGTAAAAACAAAGGGAGAGTAGTCAGGAACTGGTAATGATGAAAGAAAATTTAAAGTATTGTTTTTATCCGAGTCACAAAGACTAGAAGAGGAAGTGAAGTGAAGGTTAAGTAAATCAATATTAATGTTACTAGAAGAAGATTCTTGGCGTGATTTACCAATTCCAAGTGTCCTGAGGAATTTCCATACTTTAGCAGGATCTTTATTTTCGACGGAATCGTGAATGTGGCGACGCATTGCATCCCTACACACCATATTGCAGTGGTTACGAGCCCTTACATATTTCTCTTTATTAAAATCTGTCGGTCTGCGTTTATATTTGCTTTTGGCGAGAACTTTTTTCTGCATCAGAGCTTTGATGTCCTTTGTGAGCCAAGGTGCAGGTAGGTGTTTCAGCTTTATGGGACGAAAAGGGGCATGCCTGTCATAAAGCCCAATAATCAGGTTATTAAATGAAGTAACCTGATCATCCACAGACACGGCATTGGTCACCAGTGTCCAATCAATGCTGTGAGCGTCGAGTAGAAACGCTTCTTGGTCTATACCACCAAAATTGCGCTGAAGAATAACTTTGGGTTTAGCTCTAGGGGTACGAATTTTATAGGATAGGAAAATTAAATCATGATATGAAAAGGCTTCAGCCGGACATTGGCCATGTTTCACAGCATGCTGGGGGGAAGAGACTATTAGTAAATCAAGTAATGAAGGAGTAGCATTCGGAAAATGATGGGTGGCATTGAGCGGGAGAATGTGCAAATTACACGATCCGACGACGGATTGAAGAGAGGAGCTACGGATATCGTTTTTCAAGAGACAAGTATTGAAATCGCCCATTATTATGGAATGACTGTAAGACGGGACAAGATCTTCTAAGAGAGTTTCAAAAGAACTGAAGAAGTTGACGTGTGAGGAGGGGCTGTAGTAGAATCCGAGTAAGACTTTGGTGTTTGATAGTAGTATCTCGACAAACAAATGCTCGCCAGCAGTAGGTAAGGGAGGTTGAGGCGAGGAGTTAATCACACGGTATGGAATATGACTTCTTAAGTATATAGCAACTCCACCGCCTCGGGATCCAATACGATCGTTGCGTATAAGTTTGAAGCCGGGCAAAGTATAAGTAGAAGAGGGCAAACACGGTTTAAGCCAGGATTCGGAGACTAAAACAGCATGAAGATTTTGGTGGTCAAGTGACGCCAGCATATCCAAGAAGTGAGCCGGAATACTTTGGGCATTGATGTGAACTGCATTAAAGTTTTTAGGAACATCAGAAAATTGGATATTGATATTATCTAAAAGAGAGGGCAAACTGACGAAACTATCGTTGTTACTGCTCCTGGTAGATGATAAGGATTGGAAGTGATCGTCATCACTATCAACGTCAGTGCTAAACATTACAAATATAATAACAAAATATAAATAAGGTTAAATATATATATATATATATATATATATATCTAATTAAAAATAAATAAAAATAAATTAACAAATTAAAAAATTAAACTTATCGGCTTGCTCCACCCGCCAGTTGAGTGGGACAACAAATCACAGTAGACACACTACAAAAATGAAAGAAAAAATAAAAAAAGCATAAACACACACAACCAGCTTAGTCTGCGAATCGACATATTGTCACAGAATTAAAGAAAAAAAAAAAAACAATAAAAAAATAATAATAATAAATAAATGAAAAAGAAAAGCAGGCGACTAGGCTGTATGAGCTGAATGCACTTTGCCTTCCCTAATGGGAAAACTTAACAAAAACAAAACCATGAAACGGAACGTAAATTGGTGTTTTATATCTAGTCAGTCAATTGTCAAATTAAGAAACAGAAATTGAGGTTAGATATAAATTTAAATGAGTCTATAAAGATAAGGAAATAAACTTGTGACATAATGTACCTACAATTAACAAACATAAGAAAAAAATATTCACCTAACGTCGGGGGTCGGTCCACAGAGAGATTTCCTAATGTATGCAGCAAATAAACACAAGGAAAATATGCATAACAATGAAAATAAAACTATTTCTTGCTCGCTGCATTAACTGCACGCCTTTTCTTGGTGGACACAGTGGGCTCCTTCGAGATTACAGGCTTCGGAGACATAGATTTCGAAATAGTAGGGTTCGCCGCCACCAGCACGGGAATCTTGTTTAGCTGAGTTAAAGAGCTTATGCGGTGGCGCTTCCCATCACCTCCAATCACAAACACGTAGCCCATACGCGTGAAGCATTTATTGACGCCATACTTCTCACGCGCAGCTATAAAGGCGTCGTGTCTGCTTTTTGTCAAAAACTCCGACAATGTTATTCCGGTGCCCTTCAGAGAAGTTTTGGAAAACCAAATCTTATTACGGACGTCAAGCTCACGTAATTTAACCACAAGAGGCCGTGGACGATCCTTGTCAGAAGAGCGACCCATGCGATGGCAGCGACTGATGTCCTTGGCAGAGAAATTAGTTATATGTAGACGTCCAGTAACAGTCTTCACCACCACAGCAGTAGGATCTTCCTCTGGAGACTCGGGCAATCCATGGAAGAGCAGTATTTTTCTACGGCTCTGCATTTTTAGATTGTCAACCTGTTGTAGGAGCAGATTTACTTGTTCCTGAAGACTGCCAATTGAGGCCATTACAAAGGTCCTAAATGCTGTGAAGTCCACTGCTAGGTTGGAAACACCCGTCGATGGAGCAGCATCCTGAAGCTCTGTTTGGTACTTATCCATTCTCTCAGTGAATAATCGTTGAAGTTGAGATATTGAGTCCTGGATGGTGTCCATTTTCAGTGAATGTGTGGTGAAGTGTTGTAAAAACAGAGTTGTGGGTCAGTGACAGAGATGAAAACACTCACTGGCAGGTATGGTGCAACAACTAATAATATTACATATAATACAGGATTGTTTATCAAGAATTAAAATAGATATGGTTTAATTAAAAACTAGATATTTTAAACACTGTGTTTTGTTTTACACCTACCCACCAAAAATGTGGGTAGTTTTATTATGTTAGTTATTTAACAAATCATAAAGCAATCATATTAATAACATATAATAATCACCAGTGTCCTGCCTCTATCTCTTTTATTACTTATGTGCTGAGTCTGAATCTATATTTTACTGAATTCTGTTATTTTGTCTATAAATATACTCAAGCATATAATCTTAGTAATGTATTAATCTATTTATTTAATATTAACCAATTATCAATACTGTTTATCAATACTGTATTTAAGTATATATGTATGGGCCGATCAAATAATACAATGACATGTTGGATGTGTAGAATCTGTATTAGAATAATCAATACAAATGATATGAACCATAGATTCTCACATCACTATTCCATTCTAATTTATAGTTTACTAACTTACATGCTATATTTATATATCTTCAAAGTTTCAAAAGTAACAATATATACCAGAATTTATATAATTTATTTAACAATTTTTTTGATAGAACTTCTCTTTAATACACTCAATACCTTGATAAAAATGCATATGAAATCTCCTTACAATTTAATAATGGTCAACTGTGTAAGTCATTGCGGTCTTTTTCGTGGCTCGCATAAACCGCACATACCAAAATATAAATTAATTCTGTACAATGAGCTCTAAGAATATTAAAGTTGGTATTTTTAATGCTGGGTCATTGGGCACAAAGCACGAGGAGTTTATAGTGGCCATGCAGAAAATGGCCCCTGATATTATGGCAATAAATGAGACCTGGTTGGAGTCAAGTCAGGAGGACAAAGCCCTAGGCTACCCGGTTATCGTTTGCGGCACGTTCCAAGGAGTGATGGGCGTGGTGGAGGAGTAGGATTTTATATCCGGAGGGGCATAAACGTTCGCACCTGTCATTACCCCATAGCAGCGACTGTGGAGCAGATGTGGTTGTGTGTACACATAAACAATCAGGATATAGCTGTCGGGACCGCCTATAGACCACCCAGGCAGGATGTAAACACTTTTATAGATGCTATCACATGTTCTGTCATTTCTCTGGCAAAATTTGATAAAGTGATTCTTGTTGGTGACTTTAATATTAATCTTCTTGACCCAAATTGCAGTAAAACAAAGTTGTTTAGACAATACTTACAAAGTGTAAACCTAACCCAATTAGTAAATGAGCCAACCCATTTCACAAGCCACAGCGAAAGCCTCATAGATGTCATTTGCACTGACATACAGGCACTTAATGTTCAAGTCAACTATTGGCCAGACTTGGGAGGACATGCCATGATAGCGGCAGAATTTAAAATTAAGAAGGATAAGCCAAAGCCTCGCTGGGTTACTTACAGGCCAATGAAGGACATCCTGGAGGATCAATTCCAAGCAGATCTTAACTCTATTCAATGGAACGGCTTTAGTCAGTTGAAGGATATGGACACCATGGCCAATGAATTTAGTCAATGTGTGAGCATGCTTTTTGATCTCCATGCCCCTATAAAAAAAACCAAATTTAAGCATCCACCTCACCCCTGGATAACTGACACAATAAGAATGATGATGCAAATCAGAGATAAGTATCACAATAAATTTAAAACTCATAATACAGCAGTTTTAAAAGAAGGATATAAAACAATGAAACATATAGTGATTGCTGCGATAGAAAATGAAAAAAAAAGTTTTTTTAATAGTTATATTAATAAAAACATAAATAACACAAAAAAACTATGGCAAAATCTGAAGAATAATGTGATACCAAATAAGAAGTGTGCAATGGATCTTCCACCATTCTTTAACAACCCAAATACAATAAATGCACATTTTTTAAATGTACCTGGTGGCAATGAGGTGTCGATATCACAGCTAACATTTTTAGAACATCATAGGCATGGTGCTGCTATTTTCTCCCTGCAACCAGTTACTGAGGACACGGTTCTCAAAATTATTAGAGGTTTCAAATCTAATGCTCAGGGCAGTGATGGCATAACTATGGAAATGTTGCATCTAACTCTGCCCCAATCTTTGTGTGCTATCACCGGCCTCGTGAATGAATCAATAGAAAAATGCAGCTTCCCCAAAAGCTGGAAAGTTGCAGTTGTAAGACCACTTCCTAAAATTAACCATCCAGATTCAGTGCAGGACCTGCGACCCATTAGTTTACTACCATGTATCTCCAAGGTTTTAGAGAAAGTGGTCTGTGATCAACTGACCAAATATCTAGAAGAGCACAATATACTTCCCTATTTTCAGTCTGGATTTCGCAAGGGTCACAGTACTGCTACCGCTCTAGCAGACGTGGTGGACAACCTTCTTACCGGCCAGGACCAGGGTATGATCAGCGCAATGCTTTTGCTTGATTTCTCACGTGCATTTGATGCAATAAATACAACGCTGTTGTTGTCAAAGCTGTCCTTCTATGGAATCAATGCAAATGCACTCAAATGGTTTGATAGTTACCTCTCTCACAGGCAACAGTATGTTGAGTTAACTACAGAAGATGGTTACAAAATGAAATCAACCCCACTTCCTGTGACACGCGGCGTGCCCCAGGGGTCTATTTTAGGGCCACTACTCTATGTATTATATAGTGCAGATATCACAAAAAGTATTACACAATGTCAACATCACTTATATGCTGATGATCTGCAACTGTATCTCTCTTTCCCACCTTCAGAACATGCTTTAGCTAAGACGAAAATGAATAATGACTTAACTCAAGTGGTTGACTGGTGTAGGAAAAACTGTTTAACCTTGAATCCTAAAAAGTCTAAACTTATATTATTTGGAGCTAAACATAAACTTAAAAAATTCAATAACGATTGCCCCTCCTTCGACATTACTATAGATGGAGAAATCATTGAACGCGTAGAAAAAGCCAGGAATCTGGGGCTAGTACTGGATGGCCACCTTAACTTTGAGAGTCATATAATTGAATATGCACGCAACTGTTTCTTCCGCCTTAAGTTATTATATAAAATCAGATCTTACTTGAGTGAAGAGCTTAGAATTCGGTTATGCGAGTCACTGATTCTATCTAGGTTTAATTACTGTGATACAGTGTATGGACCATGTCTGCTCTCCAAGACTGCAAGACTTATACAGCACGTTCAGAATGCCTGTGCCAGGTTTTGTTTTCACGTGTTGCCGCGAACTCATGTTACTCCTTTCTTTAATTCGAAGAATTTGCTCAAGATGGAGGCTCGTAGAAGGCTTCATCTCGCTACATTAATGTTTGATATAGTTGGTACTGGGATGCCGCAGTATCTCTATAGCAAGCTAGTATGGCCGCAAGAACATAGTAGATATCTGAAAAGAGCCTGTAGTAACATCTTCTCTACTCCCAAGCACCGCACTATGGCTTTTCGTGGATCGTTTAGATATGCTGCCTCTCGATGTTGGAACGATCTCCCTCCACCTATGCGTGACCTGAAAACAAAAAATACATTCAAAACACAGTTTAAAAACTATTTAGTAATGTTGCAACAAAGTTCGTCGTAATTTACTCAATGTATTTACCTTTGGGGTTTTCACGGCGCCTTTAGCGTGGGTTTGGGATCACATCCGATTGTCAACAAACTGAACAGGCAAGCAGTTCTTAGTTTTAATAAATGCATTTACTAATTTCAGGCACACAACTTATAGCAAATTTCAATTTCAACTTGAATTTTTGAGGTATATGGCTGCGTTGCGTTACGTGACGAACAAACAAGGCAATTTGTTACATTTACTTGTTATTACAAATAGTTTCAGTGACATATAAAAACAGCTTTTTCTTTTACCAGTGGTTGATGGTTGATAGTAAATTGCTATAGTTGGGAAGGCAAAGGTGACGTAGCAAATACAGCCTAGTTTTAACATTTTATAGTAATTTACCATAATTCGGAAAGCGAAGACAATGAAGCCAATACAGCCGATTTTAATTTCTTTTTTTTTTTGTTTGCTTTTGTTTATTTTCATTATTTTTTTCTCACACTCTTTCTTTTGTTCAGATGTATTATTATTATTACTACTTTTATTTTATATTTATTAATTTTTTATGTATTATTTTTCATGTATTCTGTGTACTTCTATGTTTATTATTTGTTGTTTTTGTGCGTGTACGTCCGTACGTCCTGAGGGCCTGCCAGAATACCAGCGCTTCTGCGTCACTCTGTCCATCTTAGAATGACGCAGACGCATATGCTGAGGTAGGGTCCGAATTGGCCTCGCTGTATTTTATGTTGTGTTAGTGTTTAAATAAATGTACTTTTTGTGTTTAATGTCATAGTTATCATATTTTTTTTTTAATTGTTTTTTTTTATATAATGTACTATAATGTGTTGTTTGCGAAGCCAATAAAGGTGTTTCTTTCTTTCTTTCTTTCTTTCTAAATTATTCACAAGTAACTTTGGCGTATTTAAATAGTTAGAATCAGCATATGTAAAAAGATTATTGTTATGTACATTACCTGTTCACATTAAAGTCACTGTATTACAAGTATTTCATTATTTGTTCAAAGTGTCCTCCTTTATTTTCAATACACACACGAGACCGTTTTAAAAAATTTCCTTTTAAAGAAATTATTACGTTTCTTTGCATTTTCACTTCATTAAAAGCGTCTATTATTCGCTGTTTTTCGCACTTCAATAGTGTCAGGTTCACTCACATACACTCTACGCTTTATTTTACTCCATAAGATAAGGTCTAAAGGTGTAAAGTCTGGTGAGCGCGCGGGCCACGGCACCTGGCCGCCGCGGCCGATCCATAGGTCACTGAACTCTTCGGTGAGGTACTCTCTCACATCACGATGGTAACGTGGAGGTACACCGTCTTGTTGAAACCACAATCCTCTCAAGTTCGCCAGTGGAATGTAATCCAACATAGTCGAAACCATCGTGCGGAGTAGATTCAAATAGGTTTCGCCCGTGAGTCGGCATTCAATAAAATATGGACCGATGATTTCTTCGTTCAATATGCTGGTCCAAACGTTTACACTAAACCTATGTTGAAATGAATTCTCTCGCGTGAGCAAAGGATTCCTGTATGACTACCAATGTTCACGCACGTAAAATGAGCCATGGTCTAGGAGCCGTCGATAAGCACTTAACACTGTACTGTAGTTTGGCTGTCGAGCATTCGGGTTGTTACCCTCTCGGTACTTCCGTAAAGCCGCCGACACATTTTCACCGCACAAAAGTAAGCACGAACCATCATGACATATTCACGAGTTGTAAACTGATAAGCCATGATTTTATTATGTACTTAACGAGTGTAATTGATCGATCACAAACGCGTATGTGCACAGGCTGACTGACGAGTGGTAACTAAGTAATTAGGTCAAGGTCAAAAAAATGGTTACACGTGTGCGTGCGGTGCGGTAGAGGGGCGCAGCGGGAGGGGCGCGGCGGCAGTTTTTTGGTTATTGCGTCATTGCGCACCGATACATACCTATGGCGTAAGTTACATATTCAATTAGATAGTAAAGTCGTAGTAAATATTGAGATAGGCCATTTTTTTAGTTTTTGATGGATAAATTTGTTCATAGTTCATATATTTTTTTGCACTTAAACCTAGATCTATAGAATCAGTATTCGATACTGATAACGCAGTTTAATTTTTTATGGTAATTATATTTTAATCGTGTATAATAACACTATAACAATTTTATTTAAAAGTGGTTTTTATTTTATAAACTTATTAAGTTCTTTTATTGATTTGATGTACAGTTAACATGTACGGTACGTATGCATTCTTTTTATTTTGTTATAATATAAATTATTATTATTTTTACATTATTATTGTTTAAACAGTTTATTTTAATGGTTTTTGATATATTACTTGATTCTGTATACAGGTATATAGAAAATCTATTAATCTTTTGATGCTTCTTACACTTTATAATTTATAAAATCTTTCTTATCACAAACAAAGAGTATTGACACACCAGAGGAAATTTTTAGTTATATTTGTTTATAAGTACACAACGGTTTTTTTTATACAAAATGTTAAACAAAAAGTACTCGATATCTGAGTAACTCGATATTTTTGATGCAAGTACGATACCGGTATCGATTACCTTTCTTGCTATTCTACTCATGAGTATAGTATCGATACTTTGGTTTCGATACCATATCCCTAACTTGACGTTTGTCTCAGCCAGTGTTGCCAATATTAAAATGGAGTTGCGGCATGGATTAGCATAAACTGCTTTCAGAAATCAACATGTTCAAACAGTGTGACCAGATTCAGTATTTTAATACTTTTTCGGTTCATTTTATCAACTTTTCCAAACACAGTACTTTTGTAGGTTTATTGGGAAAGTAAGTATTTTTCGGTATATTTTGGATAAAATGTTATGGCAGCACCGTCATAATCGTAGCGGTTGTTCCGTGCGAAGTGCGCTTCGCGCCGTTCACATTGATGTCCATTGAATTAACCGCATAAAATACTTCATTCAGAAGCAAATATCAATAAGTTACAGAAAAGGGGCCGTCCATAAATTACGTCATCGATTTTTTCAGATTTTAGACCCCCCCCCCTACAATCATCCTATCGTCATTTCTTAATGACCCCCCCCCCTTCTCTCAAAATTGACGTCATTACCAGTTTGACAAAATAAAAACATTGCAGATTTGAGAAAAATAGGGTATTATATGATTAAAACACACACTCTTTTATTCGCCGAGTCGCCGCCAATCTTCGTTTAAATAAACACAGTGTCGCATACGAACTATTTTCATAGGTACGATGTTATTTATAGTTTTAAAAAATAATGTAGACATGCCTTGACTTTGTAATAAATAAATAATGAGTTCAATAATTAATACCATTAAATACTTGCAAAATATCACAAGAACACTATCTTTCCTTAGTATGAGACATGTATTTAAGTATAAGTATAGTATTTATGTACTTTTATTAATTATGTAATGTTGTAGTTATTATTTAAGTATTGTGTTTATTATCAATACATAGTATAAAACAAAGTCGCTTTCGCTGTCTGTCCCTATGTAAGCTTAGATCTTCAAAACTACGCAACGGATTTTGATGCGGTTTTTTTTAATAGATAGAGTGATTCTTAAGGAAGGTTTATATGTATAATACATGTAAGTACCACGGGCGAAGCCGGGGCGGGCAGCTAGTATTATATGTAATATTATTGTTAGAGTATTTTATCTGTAGTTATTACTGTATTTGTGTACATCTATGTTGCATTATGTATGTTTATTATGAGTTATTTTAGTATTGTACGCGCCTTAGCCGCCTCTCATATTTGCAGTCTCACTTATTAGGTGTGCTGGAAGAAATTTCTTTTAAGAAATAATCTTTTTGTACGTGAACAATAAACTATAAATAAATAAATAAGAATGACGTCAATTTCGAAACACCCCCCCCCCCCCCTATCTATCATTTACCGTCATCCGCAGACCAACCCCCCCCCCCCTAATTTAGAATGACGTAATATATGGACGGCCCCAAAGACATTTATGACTATCATGACTGACATCTATCGAAACATCTATTACTACTAGTACGATTTAGATGGCATTTCATTCGTCAAATATCTTTGTCAAATGTATGTTGTATCAAAGAAAAAGGTACTTTAATATTTGCTCAAAGACTGTGACATTTTAATAACATCGTCGTGATCAGCATGATAATGATGACAATTAAAATAAAAAGCTGAGATACAGCCGAATGAGGCCGAGTGCTGGACATTGGCCTTAATTTTAATGATAATAGGGGCATTTATGATTTCGACTGAAGCAAGATGATGTAAAGCTTTTTTGTTCTTGTTTCTTATTTTTTAGTAACAATCTATCGACAATAGCACCCGCTCCATCTTCATTGTTCTCCAACTATGCGAATATTGAAAAAGATTTTGAACAAATAAAATTGGCATTTGTCAGAAAAAAGTTGATCAAATCTTAGACATATAAATTTGAGAAACTATTTTGGGATAAGTATAAAATGATTTCTGTTCTGCACTTGACTTAATCTTTGAGGGCTGTCTTTCGATAATTCGGGGATTTGCCTAAATACGAAATATTTGGGGCAATCCCCGAATTATTCTCATGTCATATAAATAGAACGCGCTTTTTGTTCGTCTTTATTCGACTTGACCCATCCATCCGTGAAACATGTCTAGTTTTCAGCAAAGTTATTTGGCTAAGTGGGAACAAATACCACAGTTTTCTTCGTGGCTTTCACGTTTTAAAGATGAAGAGTACGCCGCCTTTTGTAAAGCATGCAGTGCGAAACTCCAAAGTAGATTAGCATCTATAAAACAACATGCAAATACTGAAAAGCAAAAATCAAGCTTAAAAAAATATAAAGGACAGTCAAAGGTAAGCATAACTTGATTAACTTCTTGTAATAAGCATTATTTAAGCCACTTCTTGATGTTATTAGCTCGGTCGGTTCAGAGATGTTCCAACTAGTGATGTACCGTATATCCGTATCCGTACCCGCGGATATCCGAGGCAGAGGAAAGATCCGTATCCGTGTCCGTATCCGTTACTTATTGGTGGATCTTTTACGGATCTATTTACCTTATCAATTTTAACTTTATAGACAAAATTCTTTAAGGTGAAGGGTAAGGCGCACTAGCGACGCCAATTGCCGAGATTCTGACGGTCCACAATTATTTAAAATAGATCCGGTTTAGTAGCTAACAATTTAAAGCAATCGGCGTCGCTAGTGCGCCTTACTCTTCGCCTTAAATAGGTAAACTATTAAATTCAATAAAGATATTTTTTTATTTCTTATAACCAAATATTTGGCTCCTTTATGTTGCAAACTTTGCCGTAGTTATCATACCAATAGTATATAACTCCAAGGTGCTAAGTCAACTAGCTTTTTAATGAGATCAATATTATAAAAAGTTATAAGATCACTTTTTATCAAGAAAACAAAACTTAGATCTTCGTAATATTTTAAATTCTAATTAAATGATTTTTTAATCAAGTAAACTAAAACTGCATGACACATACAGTGTTATTGTTAGATAAAACACAATGCTGCCCAGTGTCACATTAAACTAAAACAAAAGAAAGACCCACCGCGCAATGCAAATCGTGACATATCTCAACTCAAGATCGCGCGCACCGACACCGATTGTGCAAGAAAGTTAAGATCTGTATCCGTATCCGTATCTGCGGATCCTGACACCAACTATCCGTAATTAGATCCGTATCCGCGGATCTACATTTTTGACGATCCGGCACATCACTAGTTCTAACCCGTAATGGATTATGGAAGTCGAAACTGTCTAACAAAATTTTTTATTGTTTCCAGGTTGATACGTTTTTCAAAAAGGTACCTCTGAAAAACCAAGTCAAGAATGCTGAGCTGCGCGTATGCGGATTTCTTGCAGAACACAACATCCCTTTTAGAGCTATAGACCATCTTAGTGATATTCTAGTGAAATGTTTTCCTGACTCGGAAATCGCTAAAGAATTTTTATGCAAGAGAACAAAAACAGCCGCTATAACGTATAACGTTTTAGCACCGGAATTTCAAAAAAGTATGATTGAAGATATACTTCGTACTACATCTCTGTCAGGTAAACCAGTATTTTCAATTGTAATTGACGAAAGTACCGATGTTACCACAGTCAAAGTATTGGCGATAGTAATTAAATACTTCTCTGAAACCAAGTGTTCAGTACAAACCAAATTCCTTGATTTAGTTGATTTAAGTGGTGAGACCGCAGATAATTTATTTAATACTTTGTCAACAAAGTTATCTGAATAAGCTTAAATATAAAAGACGTGATGGGATTTGCTGCTGATACTACGAATGTGATGTTTGGTCAACACTCTGGCATTGTGGCAAAAATTAGAGAAGTAAATCCAAAGTGCTTATTCATAAAATGTGTTTTTCACTCTGCAGCATTTAGTGTTAGCCATGCTTGCAAAATACTGCCTAGACATTCAGAACAAATAGTGAAAGAAGTATATGGATATTTTTCACAAAGCAGCAAGCGTCAAAGAGAATTTGCTGAGTTTCAAAATTTTACTGACACTGAACAACATAGACTATTGCGTCATTATGATGTAAGATGGTTATCGCTTCATGCTTGTGTTAATAGAATTATTGAGTAATGGAGGGCGCTGCAGTTGTTCTTTCAAGGCCAATATTTGAGTGATCGAATTATGGCATCAAAATTTTTATATAATTCTTTTACTAGTGACATAAACAAATTGTATTTTTTCTTTTTGGACTACATTTTGCCGATTGTAAATAAATTTAACATAATTTTTCAAGGCGACTATCCTTGCATTCAAAGATTATACGATGATGCATCCAGTATGTACTTTTCGATTTTGGGTTGCTTCATGAAAACTAATTATATCAAAAGCACAAATGATATATTTTCTTTAGATCCAAAGTCTAATGTAAATTATTTGCCATTAAATGATATGTACTAAGGGATCCAAATGGGTCAAGAAATAATCAAACTCAGGGAAAACATAAACATAAAAGAACATATTACTGATTTTTTCAGAAGATGTCAATCTTTTTTAATTGAATTGAGCACACAATTGAAATCACGTTTGCCTTTTGTAAATAAAATTTTCCTAGGGGGCCATTCATTTATTACGTAAGACTATTTTCGCTAGTTTTTGACCCCCTCCCCCCCTATTGTAAGAAAAAATAAGAATAGGCTGACCCCCTTCCCCCTGTTTTATGTTTATTACGTAAGAATCTTAAGGCAAAAATGAATACACGTTTGGTTTGTTTTAATGTTTATTTTTCAAAGTAACAATTTTTAGCAATGTTTTTTTGTACTTACAAAGGTACTAATAATTTTAATATTTTTGGTAGAATAAACTTTGATTTTAATCATTCATCTTTACCTACATAAGATTTTCAGTCCAGGGGCTCAAAACCCACTCGGAAAGTGGACCTGACAGGTGTTGCTTCTAGTTGGTTAACGGCATCAACGTTCACCCATTCTACATCAGCTCCGATGCGGCACAAAACTTTTTTGCCTCACCTTGAATATATGGCTAAAGCTTTTTCTTTTTCAATATTTAAATTACGGCTATGAAATTTTTGGTTCACTATCCATTTGCATAAATATAAACCATAAAATCTGTTGGCATATGGGAATTCATACAAATGATATTTATGCATAATATTATTACTCATAACAAATTTAGCATGATTGTTTTAATGATAAATACAATCAGCATAATCATATTTAAGCATAAAATTGACAACCGTTACTTTATAAAGGCATAATGGTATCAAACCATAATGAATATAATCATAATCGTCTTACGCAGAATAAGTAACTCCTAAGATTATAGACACACATCAATAACTTTTTACATAAACATTGCTCTAACCTAACCTAATTTTTTTTTCGACGAGAAATGACTCTTAAGTATACTCCGCTGCTTGGGTAGACAGCAGAATAATGTGGGGCTCTCGTTCGATCACCCACCCGACAACGACAACGACGAAGCCCAGTGGGTGATCGAAGGTATACCGCTTAAAACTCGGCCCTTTGTCGGAAGCGCCACTTTGGCTGGACAGCCGGCCCGCTACGGGTCCCTTCACTGTCGAACGATGCCTAAGCACAAGTTAGGCATCATCCGACACCCTCCGAATGGCGCTGAACCGCAGCGCCTTCCATCTTGTCCATTAGGGGTACTCCCTTCGTTAATGACTATGACCCCTACCGGTCTGCCATCTCCCAGCACCTTCCTCAGCAGAGGAGGGGTGGAGACGGCGTGCTCCTGCTTCCCGTCCACCGTTGGCTCGTTCGAGAGAGGGGTTCTCCCTTAAACTGTGATGCGCGCCGCAAACCAACGCCATCTTTTGCCCGGGCGTCTCCTTCTGATGAGCGCCGCGTTGGCATCATCCCCTCGCTCTCTTTTGGTGGCCTCCTTCTGCGAAATTACGTTCTCGCAGATGGCGGCCGCCGCCTTCCATGACCTGTCGTTATCCAGCATGGCTTTGACCAAACCGGGCAACGAGAGGTCCCGCCCAACCACTGCCACCAGGGTGCCCCGCTGCGGAGCCCACGCCGGGCACACCTCTAGGGTGTGCTGAGCGGTGTCCTCCGCAGCGCCGCATCCATGGCATTGCGGAGCTGGCTCCCTTCCAAACCTGTGCAGGTACTTCCCAAAGCAGCCATGCCCGGAAAGTACCTGCGTCAGCCTGTACATCGCCGACCCATGCTTTCGCCGGCACCACTCCCGCAGCACCGGACCAACCGCATCGAGCGTTCTCCTCACATACTCTTCGTTTTGGAGCAACTGTTCCCACTCCGACAACAACGCCTCTTCAGCCCTCGCTCTGAGTCGACGCAGTTCCTCGGGCGCCAATCTTTCCTCTCTCTCCTCCGCTGCCTTCTTTTGCAGGTACACCTCCCTGAGGACCCGAGTTTGAAGCTCCCATGGAGGCGTACCTGCCAAAACGCATGCGCCCGCCCCCAGAAATTGCGCGGTATCCTCGCACCAGCCTCGTCGCGATGACTCGCTGTATCCTCAGCAGTTTAAGCCGATTCTGGCTTCCAAGAAACCCCGCCCAGATAGGCGCCCCGTATAGCGCCATACTACGCAACACTCCTGCAAACAATCTCCGACAGTTCAACCTGGGCCGCCGATGTTCGGCAGAAGTTTGCTTAATGCGCCCGCAGTGTTCTCCAGCCTAGGGGCTAGCTCCTTGAAATGTTGGCGGAAGTTCCACCGCGCATCAAGGACTAGCCCCAGACATTTGAAATGAGGTCGTACTGGGATCCCCACTCCGACCACCATTAATTGCGCTCCTGCTGGGGGGCAACCTAACCTTACCTAAACCTACTTTGACACTATAAAATATAGGAAATACTGGTTATACCTTTTTATTTTTCACATTCAAACAACCATTAAAAAAATAAAAGTTTATTCTAAAATACTATTATGACTACTATACACAATGTCTAAAAACATTGTGCAAATTATAATTATGCACAAATATATTACGCCTAATTATAATTATGCCACAGATTTTTAGCAGCATATATAGGTAATATTCTGCTAAAAATCAGTTATGACAACGTAATATTATGCAAACAAAATTATGCCAATCTCGTTATGCCAAACTATTTTAGGAATAAATACATTATGTCAACGAAAGAGATCCTGAAGTTTTTATCTATACGCATCCGACCGAGCCTCCGCACTCGCGCGGTTGCCCGCACTTTTTCAAAGTATAATTTTAACTTTGTGCATTTTTGTGATCTTACGTAAGAACTATTGAGACTCCCTCCCACCCCCTTGTAAGAAAAAATAAGACATGGTCGACCCCCCTCCCCCCCTAAATCGTCTTACGTAATAAATGAATGGCCCCTAGATTGTTCTGGATGTAAGCATCCAAAACAATTGCAATTAATTGATGAGGAATATAGAACCCTCAAACTTGATCGCGAAATTAGTGATTTGTTACAATCTTCGAGTACTGGCTCGCCCCTTTCTACTGAACAATTTTGGGTAGAGATTGGGAAAATTTCTAATAGTGATGGTACATTAAAATACAAACATATATCTAGTTTTAGTAAATGTCTATTATGTTTACCAGTATCTAATACTGCATGCGAGCGCATATTTTCACAGATAAATTTAATAAAAACTGAACAAAGAAACCGATTTATTAACAAAAATGTATCTTCTATTTTAAAAACAAACCAAGGTGGAAAGGATGAAGGAGGTTATGTTAATTTTAGGCCTCCGAATTAATATTCGAAACTTGTTAAATACAATTCAAATATTTACTGCGACGATGATGAATAAATAAAACCTGTTTTGAAAATCAGTATTTTTATTGGTATATTTTCCAAGTAGGTATATTTCAGTATATTTTTGGAGTGCCACGGTATTTTCGTAAAAAATAATCTGGTCGCACTGTGTTCAAATCTGCCTCTGTGCAGCTATGTGCTAAGGTGCCTCCTCAGAACAATAACTAAAGCTTTAGTTATTGTTCTGAGGGTGCCTCCTTCTCCCCTACTCTTTGATCATAATCTTTGTCTTTGATTGTCAAATCAAATGTCTATTTTGTAGGTAATAATTATTCAAATGAATTTATTTTACAACAGAAATTACATAGTTTCTAATGTTATTTAAACGCATAGATGAGATGTACAAAGCGTTAAGATGCGAGTTTATTAATAAATAAGAGATTTAAATGAATGTCTTACTACTTTAAGGGAAATAGTGACTAATACAAACTGAACTGGTAAGTTGTTTTTCAAAATACCCTTAATTTTCTGTAAATATAAAACATTAAGTCCGTTTTAATTTAATATTAATGTAAAAAGTAATGGTTTGTTTTGTTAGTCGCAATTGATATAGTTCACTATTTATAAATATATATATAATTCACTAAAAATGTTGAATGGTACTCACCTACTATTGTGGTTAAAAATCTATCTTTTACATTCCTATATGATTGTTCTGTTGCCTTAGAACAATGCGATGATGCATTCATTCTTTAAAACATAAATGAAAAATAGGTTTCAAAAGAGGAATTTTAGATTTACTTTGTCAAATTAGATTCAAACCCATTGTTCACTATCAAAAATTTTAAGTTAAATTTTGAGTTTATCCAAATTTTTTTTTAACTATGGTAAAAAAAAATATTGGTTAAAGTTATCCAATATGGACCATAGATATATGAGGTTTTAGGGGTGGGAGGGGGTGGGAGGGCTACCCCCATGCCATTCCCACCCTGCGGAACCCCATGGTTATGGAGATACTTATGGTTAAAGTTTTAAGGTTAGAATAGCGCTATTTAGTTTTAACCGTACCTAAACCAATAACTATAGGACTGATTCGGTTCTGGCCACAGTTCTAACCTAACCTAACCAAAATTAATGTATATGATACTGATGATTATGAATAAAAAGAAATCTAAACAAAAAAGATATAACTTTGAATAATAGTGTAAAAGAGGGTTATGTTGAGAAAATATAGGAAAAGAAATAAAAGTATAATAGATGTTTATTGCTAATGACTATATGAAGTTGAATGCTTCGGAATTATGAACATTAGAGACAGATTAGTTAGGAATTGTGATTGTTAGGATGAAATTTTTTTCGGATTTCCAATTATCGGAGTTGAAAATTTAGGTGAACTTTGGTGCACCCATACATAACATAGCATGTTATAAGTTACTCAGTAACTGAAGTAACGAGAAACAATACAATAGTAACGAGTACTAATTGTCATAGTAACAAATACATACAAAAATTATCTTATGAACTGTAAGTTTTCGCAACCTAAAACTTTGCAAAACGCTTTCTTTTAGTGAGTACTATCTACAAAAAAAAATATGGGCATTTAAATTAATGGTCAATATTGGAAAGTTTATCCAAAATATTTGTCTTTATTTGGAAAAGAAACACTCATTTACTAATATTAAGTTTAACATTTATCATAAACAGACTTATCATTCCACTGATTGCATACATTTTAAAGTAATAGCTTTTGTACAGTTAAACACAGCTGTACAGCTTTAATAATGTTTCTGATCATGTTTATTAAATATCAAAATCAGTACTAATTAATGTCTTGAGTAACTGGTATGTAAAAATGTTGGAGGATTCAAAACAACTTATTTTAAGTGCATTCGATTACATATCAGATTAAATTAAAATTTAAAAAAATTATAACAGCGCCCCCAATGGCGAAAATGAATATGTTAGATAATTTACCAAAAAGATATTATTGCCATTAGTAATAATTTGTTTGTAGTTTTACTGTATAGTAATGTTTTATTGTATTTATATATTTTAGTTAATATTCCAAGTCTTATGTTTTAAACTTCGAGGATTATGATAAAATATTGTTGTACGGACAATAGCATGGAAAGCTAGCACCAACTATCACATTTTCTCAAGAGATATTAACTCTATTTTATTAATCATAAGGTTTAGAAACCTGTTAAAAAATATATACAATTTAGTGTATGCTGATGTGCTGTTGACTATATCATGTTTTTTGCAAAACATTTAAATTTTAATAGTATTTTTCTTAAATTATTTTTATCTTCGTCCAGGTGCATTAAGGCTTTTTCTCAAGGGTAATATTTCTTAAAATGCCTTTTTAAGACATACCCATAAAACCTACAGGATAATGAAAATAAAAGGATTGATCCTTTACATATATGTACAGAAATAAATAAATATTTCTTTCATTCACACCAATTAGCCTAGCTCAAAGTAAGCACTGTAAGGCTTGTGTTAAAGATACTATGGTAACGGATAGACATACATACATATATGATACATAGATATGTAATATTCATAGGATTATATTTAAAGACCCATGACTCAGGTATAAATGTTCATATTCATCATACCAATATCTGCCCCTTCCGGGATTCGAACCCAGGACCGTCGGTGTAAAAGGCAGGATCGCTACTGTTGCACCAAATGGTCGTCAATACATACATATATGCATAAAAAGCTAAAACAATAATTTTATATACTCTATTGCATCAGCCATATTAAAAAAAAATCTACACATTCCAAAAGCATATATAAATATATTTTTAAACATTAATATATTTTAAAATTATGTCTAATAAATATTTAAAATGATGATTCAAAAATTACTAAAAAAGGACATACTGTGATACAGCTGGTTCTTTTCCAAAGAGACCTACTACTTAAATATATCATCTGTATGACGCAGCCTGTATTGTTGTTTATTCTTGACATATCAATAGTAATGTTTATAAACATCTCTGCTTTATTATCAAAATTTCTAAATACTTACAGAAACACAATGCGCAGTTGTGAAGAAGATTCTGGGCGCAGCTCAGGTTCAGCTGTTTCTATAGCACTCAGCCCAGTAACGGATCATCATGAAGTGAAATCAGGATATTTTTCAAACCAGGTAAAAAGAAAGCACAGTGGAATGGCATCAGCAAACACTGATCTAAAAGTGAGTACACGTCCAAGAAGCTGTGTCCTTTTAAAATCTCCAGATGAAAGAGATCCATTTCCGAGCTGCCGATTACAAAACAGGTCTAGGAATGTTGTGTTTGATATATTTGATACACCCAGAATGGGTGGGTTAAGCAATGCTCATTCCACAATGAATATAGCTTGCAGTACTCAGATTGAAGAACCTGTAATGCAACATAATGTTGTTTCTCTCACTACTATAACAAATGACATTTCTAAACCCAAACAAGGGTTGAATACAAATTTCAGGCGTGGTAAGCCAGTTCAACGAGCTGCTTCCAGGCTTTACAAAGCTGACAATGGGGCAAAAGGAAAAGACGGATGTGTAGGGCCTGAATTTATAATACGCGCTTCACAGCCAGCAAAAGCTATGGATCTCACATTAGCAGCATTGGCAGAACGTAAACTGATAATGGTTGTACTCTTAAATGGACAAAAGGTTGAAGTGCTTTGTGATCCAAATGTAATTACCGCAGGGCAGTTGTTTGAAGCGTTAGTTCATAGTGAGAAGTATGAACATAATTTCATGTTAGGAATAGCCGTTTTAGTTGGAGGAGATTTTATCTTTTTACCAGATGACTATAAAATGAAAAAAATTGCTCCTGAAGGGTGGTATAAGAGCGCTAGTAAAAAGAGTAAATTGCCTGAAGATATAAATTTTACTGTATTTTTACGAATAAAATTTTTCTTGCCCAAAAACATTGCCAACAATATACAAGGTGGGGAATGGAGACATAGAGTGTATTTACAACTTAGAAGGGCTACAGTAGAAGGTCAAATGACTTCAACAATACAGAATCTCATTTTGCTAGCAGGATATGCTTTACATATTGAGTTTGGAGAGTTTTCATACAGGGAACATGGTACAGCAGATTATTTTCTCTTGGAACATTATCTGCCCGAAAATATAATATCTGACAACATGGCAGATATCAAATTACGTATGAAAAGAGCTCATGAATCTCGACGTGGCTTAGACAGAAGCAAAGCAATAATCAATTACATAACACTAGCACAGACGTTTCGTGATTATGGTGCACATTTTTATTCTGCAATTTGGGCTACAAGAGACGGTTTCTGTAGAGATGTATGGTTATCTATTGGTCCCAGAGGAATAACACTGTACTCCCGCAATAATCACGTGTCCGACGAATCAGGGAATAATAGCAATCGCATAGTATTACAAAGTTTACCTTGGCATCATATTCACACTTTTTACTATAACAAAAAAAGCTTATACATAATGCCCAATTCATATTCAGGTCTTTCAAAAATGGGGGTCAAATATAAACTCAAAATGAATGACAATAAAAGTTATTTTACATACTGGTTGGCATCTTTGCATCATAGATTGTATTTAAAATTGTATGCTAAAGATGATTTTATAAATTATTTATCAGAAGAACTAAATTGCCCCTTAAATAATGGAATATCACCAAATAAATCTATATGTAGCAACTACCAGGATAGCTACAACCTAGCAGTTAGGAATCCTATTAGAGTAAGAAGACCAATAAGGAGAAGATTCAAGATGGACATATTTGGAGAACGAAAGACACAAAATAAGGAAAATGAAAAACCAAATACAGAAGAATTACTCAGACAAATATTATTATCACCACAGCCAAATGATGACAATTCGAATAATCTTGACGTTACTTCTCCAAGTATACCAGGAAATTCTTCTAATGATGGTTTATCATCATCAGAAAGTTGTAGTTTACCAAGAAGACAAGGAGTCAAAATGGGGACAAGAGTATTCAATGGATTGAAAACTTCCTTCGATACTAAGTATCCTAGATCACCAGCCAAAACTTGCTTTAGGTCAGATTGTGATTTAGTTACAACACAGAGTGATTCAGATGATTTGAGTTCTGAACAAAAGCAACATTGTAACATTAACAGTATGAAGCTACTACCTGAAAGACACTACAATCAAAATATGTCTAATGCTCCAACGGCCTTTGTATTAGAGTCTCCAAAAGTTTATTCAGATACTTTTAGCTATAATGCAGTAAATAATGATTCTTGTCTGAACTCTTCTTTATTTGAAAAGTTAGACGGAATGGGGTGTGTACAAGGAGAAAGAATATTTGTGACAGCTACTTTAGAAAGGGATAAAATGAATGCCTTAGGTCTCCAAGTAGCAGAAGGCTCTGATGGAAATGTGTATATTAAATCGATAACCCCAGGTAGTCCAGCGGAATTATGTAAAAAACTAATGCCTGGAGATCAAATCATATCTGTTAATGGGAAAACTCTCCTCAATGTTAAATATGATAAGGCTTTAGGTATGTTGCAATCGGCATCACAAAAAGTGGAGTTGATAGTTTTACAAAATGCCAGTAGTATCTCAAACATTGAATACCACCCCACAGGAAACATTGAAGGGTACAACAGTTCAAAATTAATGCCGAGCGCTAGTGTTGCAAGTGCTTTAGATACAGAAATAACCGACGATGAACTTTTAAACGAAGAAGCTTTAAAAACTATATATGCTCTGATTAAATTAACTAAGGATAAAGTAATAAGTCGAATGAAGGATAAATCTAGTAGGCATAACATTCCTACCAAAACTAATCTTCAGAAATGCCTCTCTGAAAATAAAGTAAATGAATATTCCGACTTTGGCGAGTACTCTTCCCAAGAAAATACGCCACAGAAAACAAATTCCCATAAATTCAATACATGGCGTGGTCACTTGGCGAACCACAGGCATAAGCGGCGTCCCTTAAGTCTGAGCATACCTACTGATATGGATTTACCCGACGATTATCTGAATGACGACGCTCTGATGAAGAAAACATCGCTAAAATCTATACAGTCATCTTTGAATAGTTTGGATAAATCGACCACGTCTACAAAGACGGTAGCTTTGCCTAGAAATTTTGGACTGAGTAGGAAGTGGCTGGGACCAGTACGGTATCCCGTAACCCCTTGCAAAAATAGCAATATACCCACCGACAATAGTGCAATCATTGATGAAAATATAATAAGAAGACATTTTGTCTATGGTGCTGGAGATTCAGATGAAGATCAGATATTTTTGTAGATTATTTTATTGATATATTTAAAAGTGTACTCTGTTCATGTTATTAACTTTATCTTTAAGCATAATATTGTAATTACTATATATATTTTTATAATTACATTTTTAATGAAAAAGTTTGAAGCAGTTTTCTTATAAGCGTCGAAAAATACATTTTATTTCTGATCTAAAAACTAACTAAACAGAAGTTTATTTCGAAGTTTCGATGTAAAAACTATGTTCGTAATTAAGGTAGGTAAAAGGTAAACCTTTTGCACATTTTAAAGAGTTCTACATAAAAAAGTTAAATAAAATTAATTAAATAGTAAGGGCATAATTTAGTTTATAGAATGCATTAAACTATATTCGTTAAAAAGACGAGAAAAGATTGTTCACTTATTGCCCTTTTTTATTCAAATTGACTTATAGGCTAATACAAAGTAACGGGAAATTTACACCTTTTCGGTTGCACAGTGATTAGAGTAGCGCAGTTGCTGAGAATGTTGAAGATGTGTGAAGCTGACCACTTAAGCAAACAGCGGTTGCGATTCCGATCCGGACGATCCCCTTTTCTAGTGACTTGGGAGTCAAGACAATAGGTATAGTCAATAGAACATTCAAAATTCAAGCGCATAGCTTAATGCGCTGACAACTGTACATAGTTCGGCAACTAACTTGTACCGACAAAGGGTAATCTTTGACCGATACACGGAAAGTATGTTCTTATCAATAGATAGGGCAATGTCCAAGATTTTATTGATAAAGGAATTCATTCTACTTGTTCATATGCTATGCGACGCTAAAATGTGTTAATTATTATTAAATTACGCTTTATGGTAATTATATTATCCACTGGGCTGTCGATAACTCCAATTTCTCCTTATGAATGTAAGTTTGTTTGTTATGCTTTCACGCAAAAACTACTAAACCGATCATTATGAAACTTCATGCATATATTCTTGGAGGTATTAGAAGTAACATAGGATATTTTTTATTGAAAAAAAAAAATGCGGGCGAAGCCGCGGGTAAAAGCTAGTCATCTATATATATAAATTCACCGCGATGACCTCGGAAACTACTCAACCGATTTTGTTGATTTTTTTCATCTTGCTGGATTTGTTGGTATTCATAGTGGTATTACGATGAGTAGTACCTCATAGTGGTATTACGATGAATACCGTTCTACAAACCACTCTACAATGGAGGGTGGTTGTTTATCATTAGTGCTACATAATCCAATTTCTATTTAAAGAAGAGATCTTATCAGTATCCTTGTTATACTACACATATATTAGTTGTTAGAGTACTTAGTATGCAGTGTTTATCAGATAATTTGTGCCATTACCTTTTACTATGACAGAGCATTGTTTTAAATTCACATGCCATTTAAATTTGATCGACTTTCATTTTCATTAATGTAAGTCATTTAAAAATAACCAATTTAATATTCAACCAGGATAATGTACTTTTTAAATGGTGTACCTGTCTTAGCTCTTGGGCTTAATTAGGATTAAGCCCAAGAGCTAAGACATGATCCTAATCAAGAATGAAACTATTCAAAACAAAAAAAGTAGATTTAGAGATTATTCTCCTCATATTGACGCTGGAAAGCAATTGTGTAGTAGATGATACTTATGTTTGCTTTCCAGGGTGGATATAGTTTAACTAACAAAATCCAGTACCTGTCAGTATTAGTATTTGAGATTGAAAATAATAAGATTAATAATAAAAAACTTTCTTTATTATTAAAAATAACAGTAGCTTGCGCCTGCAAACATTAAAACTAAATAAACCTACTACATTTGGAACACAATCAGACTCATATCAATTAACAGAAACTACAAGACATTCTCTGTACCACTTCAATTCTAATACAATCACATCAAATATAGCATATACAAGCAACAGGTGATGTAACTAAAATAGTCCTTTTTACACTCTAAATGCAACAATAGTCTGTTCAGCATTGTGTATCTTACATCATACCACCCATTCCGCCCATGCCACCCATACCTCCCATGCCTGCCATGGGATTAGGCTCCTTCTCTTGGGGAATTTCACAGATGACAGCCTCAGCCGTCGTCAACAATGAGGCTACTCCACTAGCATCAGTAAGGGCTGTTCGTACAACCTTGGTCGGATCAATAATGCCCTTTTCAATCATATTAACATATTCATTGTTCAAGGCGTCATATCCAAATTCAGGACCCAGATCTTCAACTTTAGCTACTACCACTGAACCATCAATACCAGCATTTTTGGCGATAGTCATGCAGGGCATTCGGAGGGCTTTTTTAATGATTTCAACACCAGTCGCTTGGTCAGAATTTGTGGTCTTGAGCTGTTCAAGAGTGGGAATGCAGCGGAGGAGGGCAGAGCCACCACCAGGAACAATACCTTCCTCAACAGCAGCTCGTGTAGCATTCAGGGCATCATTTACCCTGTCCTTCTTTTCGTTTACTTCAACTTCACTGGATCCACCAACATGCAACACAGCCACACCTGATGCCAATCTAGCTAAGCGTTCCTGCAGTTTCTCTTTTTCATATTCAGAAGTTGTCTCCTGAATTTGGTCACGAATTTGTTCAGCCCTCCTGTCAATGTCAGATTTCTTGCCTTTTCCTTTTAGGAACAAAGTGTCATCCTTAGTAATAACTACCTCACCAATCTGACCAAGGTCAGAAGGTTGTACATCTTCCAACTTGATGAGATTAGCATCATCACCAAACACAACACCGCCAGTAGCAATGGCCATATCACTAAGGGTAGATTTGCGGTTGTCACCAAACCCAGGAGCCTTGACAGCCGCTACCTGGAGTCCAATCTTAAGTCTGTTCACAACCAAAGTAGACAGGGCCTCCCCATCAACATCTTCAGCAACAATAACTAAAGGTTTTCTCTGCTGGTTAGCTAGCTCCAAAGCAGGAATAATGGTCTGTACGTTACTAATCTTCTTCTCAGAAAATAAAACTAAAGCATCTTGGAATTCAACTTTGGCCCCTTTAGATGAGTTGATGAAATATGGTGAAATATAACCTCTATCGAATTTCATACCTTCAATGACTTCGAGTTCGTCTGTGAGCGTCTTACCATCCTTCACGGTAATAACGCCGTCACGGCCAACCTTCTTCATTGCATCGGCGATCAGCTTTCCAATAGCTGTGTCACCGTTGGCAGAAATGGTCGCGACTTGGGCAATCTCTTCAGGTGTGGTTACAGGTTTCGACATACTCTTCAACTTGTCTTTGACCGCATCCACTGCCATCATAACCCCTCTCCGGATTTCAATTGGATTGGCACCCTTTGAGATTTTTTCAAAACCTTCTTTTGCAATTGCTCTCGCGAGGACAGTGGCCGTCGTAGTACCATCGCCGGCTTCTTCATTTGTATTGTTCGCCACGTTCTGTACAAGTTTTGCACCAATGTTCTGGAATTTGTCTTTGAGCTCGACTCCCTTAGCAACCGTAACGCCGTCTTTCGTTATTTTCGGGGATCCCCAAGATTGTTCTAATATGACATTCCTGCCCTTAGGACCCATTGTAACAGCAACCGCGTCCGCTAAGACATCGACTCCTTGAAGCATGAGTGCTCTTACATCAGCACCGAACCTGACATCTTTGGCGTAAAATCTCAAAAGTTGATGAGATTTGTGCAAAGAAACTGTTTGACGAACAACACGAGGCAAGCGCAGCATTTTGAAATGAAAAGTATTTGAATAATTCACCAACCAAGGAGTTTCAAACTTCTATTTCTCGAAGATTCTGGCTGACCGGGAGCGTAAGTGTAAAACGTGATCTTCTACCGGTTATAGGTTATACTATACAGGGTTGCTAGATCTAAATTTGAAAATTACACCACATCTATAATTATGTGTTCCCAGAGAGATTATGATTTCTTCAAATCTGACGACGATTGCTATCCATTTGAGAACACAGTTTTGTAAGAAAATTATAATTGGGCATTTTTGGTCTATTATTAATTACATTTTTGTATGCTGCCTTAAATCTTTTACATGACTGTTGGATCCCAAGATAAATAAAAAAATATTGTTACGGATTAGTTACTTATTTTATGATAAAAGACCCAAACATATAAAAGATCTCTCCGAAAGAAATACCAAACTAGATTGATATCTATTATATTTCCCTGATACTGAGAAAACCTATCCTTAAAAAGTATTGGCATCATGAAGTATTTAAGAAAAAGTAATAAATGGCTTTCATATACTGAAATTAATTAAGACTTAGCTTGATATTTAAAATAGAAAAATTATTATGATTCGTAGCGCCATTTATATTCTTTACACGTAACAACATTATGGTCAATAGGCGCTAACATTAAAAAATTACAATAGTTTAGGAAATGAATTGCATGTTAAATGAAAAGCCTATTATTACTTTTTCATTATATATTGTTATTAAATATAGTATTTTTGACAATTTTGAAGTTCATCACTTAAATCGTCTAAATCCCTTTTGCCACAAATACTTTTATTTATATGTTTACTAATGGAGTCCTTTCTGAAATCTCAAAGCAATCACTACAATATATAATCCTGTCTGGGGCCATTCATTTATTACGTAAGACGATTTAGGGGGGGAGGGGGGTCGACCATGTCTTATTTTTTCTTACAAGGGGGTGGGAGGGAGTCTCGATAGTTCTTACGTAAGATCACAAAAATGCGCAAAGTTCAAATGATACTTTGAAAAAAACCACGGGCAACCGTGCCCGTTGCCCGTGTTTTTCTAAGGTTCGCTCGGATGCGTATGTGTAAAAATTTCATGGTCGTATTTCAAATATTGAAAGAGAAAAAGCTTTAGCCATATATTTAAGGCGAGGCAAAGAAGTCTTGTGCAGCATCAGGGCTGATGTCGAATGGGTGAACGTTGACAACGTCATAATCCTGAATAACCAACTAGAAGCAACACCTACTATTAGAGATGTTCCAGTGTCAGATCCAATTTCCGACTGGGTTTTGAGCCCCTGGACTGAAAATCTTATGTAGGTAAAGGTTAATTATTAAAATCAAAGTTTTTTCTACCAAAAAATAAAAATTATTATTACCTTTAAGTACAAATAAACATTTCTAAAAATTGTTTGTTTGAAAAATAAACATCAAAACAAACCAAAAGTGTATTCATTTTTGTCTTTAGATTCTTACGTAATAAATGTTAAGCAGGGGGGGAGGGGGTCGACCTATTCTTATTTTTAATTATAATAGGGGGGGAGGGGGTCAAAAGCTAGCGAAAATAGTCTTACGTAATAAATGAATGGCGCCTCTTGAATTGCGCTCCTAATAATGTTTTGTACACAAAGGAACATGTAGTTTACCGATAAAAGGAAGATGCATTACTGAAATTACTTAACAAAAAATCGCTAGCAACAACACATCACAATACAACAATAATAATTGATCAACGAAAGGTATTCCCCTCTTCTAGTTGTTGTGCCCGGAAGTGTCCATAATGATCTACACACTTTTTTAACCGATTCGTTGCTACATACAATACCAGAAACGAAGGCTACGAGCTTGATTTACGTGAAAAATGAAGATAGTTTTATTCTGGGTAGATTTCCCCTAAAACTTAATTAGAAGGAGTTATCATCGATTTAAATATGGCACGGCTTCAGCGGCTAGCGCCACACGCAAAAGAAAGTGATGGCACACTAGGCGTGCCATCAGCAAAGAATCGGTTAACTAACATCTTTTTAAATAATAGTTTAAAGAATGTAATAAATTATGGAAAATCACTTTCACAAAGTTCACAGACCAGAGTCACAGACACATTAGTTATAGTTTTACTCAAAGCTTAAAAGTATTTTTGTATGTTAAAACAATATTCTCAAAGCAGTTGTCATTTAAAAAAGAAATATCAGTAAAAGATTATTCTTTTACTATTACATAGTATTTTATTGGATTATTCAGAAATACCAAAATAAAAAAGCAATTCAATCAAAACTTTTTACCTGATTTTTGGGAGCACTTTTTTTTAAGGGCAACTCTGGGTCTTTTTTCCACAGCATATAATACTACTAAATTAGAATGAGCGGGATTTTAGAGTTTCTTGTGATCATTCTATGACTTTACAAATAAGTTGCATTACGAAACAACTAGCAGCATCTAAATGTTTCCCGATAAACAACACGATTATTATTCGTTTACATTAGCAAAGTAAGTAAACAGAATTATCTAATTATATGTCTTAGTCCTTTTTATTTTAAACGTTAAGCATTTATAATCCTGCCCGAGTCCTTCCATCAGGTTTGTGCCGCTTGATTGACATTAATACTTCGGAAGTTGTCTTTTTTATTTTCATAATTTTATTGCAATGTTTCGGGTACTACTGCTTATAATATTATCATAAGATACCTATAATCACAATGCGGTCACCTAAGTCGACCAATACCCAATCGAAAAATAAAAAAACAATGTCATTTTGCTGTGACATTTTACTGACAGGTGTGTAAACAAATGTCACTTTTCAATTCCTATAGTGATGCCTAATGTCGATAATTATAACCTAAACGAAAAAATACATTATTTACTATACGAATTAACACCTATTTACTATACGAAAAAAACATAACACTACATTTTTGTCATATAAAATCTTATGATTTGGAAATATATTTTATTTATGTATTTTCCTCGGACAAATAGCCTGATTTTATTTGATTTCCTTTAAAATGTTTCATGGTATCGATAGTCACAAGGCTGGTTCCTGAAATCCAATCACTAGTACTTATCTCTCAAGTCATTCGACGAGTGCAGATTGTAGGGAGCACGTTTCGTTTTTCATTACCGAAATATCAACAAAAGCATGCGGTGATTTGTTGGCGCGGACCCGATATTCAAATTATCATTAATTTGAATAAAAACTTTTGTTGACATCGAATAGTTTATTAAAAAAGGTTATTAAATATTACATAATGGATAAAACCGGGTGAGTTATTCAGACAGGCAAGCGCCTCATTTAGATAATTGGCAGACAGGCTCAAAGCTCTACATATAACAAATATTATTAATTTACAGTTTAAAAACTTTTCTGAACACAATTCAATATTATATGAAAAATATTTATAGCTAAAACCTATATAAGTTTTCTCTTTACATTGAGCAGTTTATTCCCTTTCAAATATTTTAGAACTTACCCCTAGTCATATCATCATGTATATAATTTTATATACATACCCATTTATTTTTTTCGGTTGAACTAAAGCAAAGGTTGCCCAAGGTGTCTAAGACTTAGTTTTTCACAAAAATATAAAATTCTAATAATAAACATTTCTTTATCCTATCGTTTATATCAACAAAAATAATCGCTTTTTATAATAATAAAGCCCTTTATTTCCGAAAATTTACACCGTTTTTACTTAGTTCATAAAATGTCTCTTATTTCGGTATGCCTTACGGCAAAGGCCTCCTCCAACTCTTTCCACTGTTTCCTATCAGCTGCTATTTTTATCCAAAGGGGTCCTAAGGTCACTTTGAAGTCGTCCTCCCATCTTCTTGGTTTGCGGCCTCTACTCCTAATGCCGTTCCTTGGATACCAAACTGTCACCTGTTTACTCCATTTTTCCTTTTTGCAGCGGAGCATATGGCCAGTCCACCTCCATTTAAGTTGGTCAATATGTGACAATATGTCCGTTAATTTTGTTTTGTGCCTTATGTCTATGCTTCTGACTTTATCTATCAGTTTTAAACCTAGCATGCTCCTTTCCATGCCTTTCTGACATCTTTCTAGTTTGTCCCTATGTTGTTTCGTTAGAGCCCAGGTTTCACAGCCATATGTAATGCAGGGTAGAATACAGGTGTCAAAAGTCTTCTTCTTGATTTTCAAGCTCAGTTCCTTGCTTTTCATAATTTCTTTCAAAGCCCAGTACTTTTTCCACCCAGTCGCAATTCTTTTGTCTATTTCTTTAGACATTTGGTCATTTGGTGATATTATCTGGCCTAGATATACGTATTCTTCCACATATTCAATCTTTTGACCATTGTTGATTATGTCTGTGGGTATTGAGTTTGTCATCATTTTTGTTTTACTTAGATTAATTTCTAGACCTACTTCTCTACTTCTGTCTACTAGAGTTTGCAACATGGATTCCAATATCTTCGGGTCCTCCTCCATTATAACCAGGTCATCTGCAAATCTTAGATGGCTCAATCGCGCTCCATTTATGTTTAGCCCCAGATTTTCCCATTCCAATTTTCTAAACATTTGTTCAAGAACTGCTGTGAACAACTTTGGTGAGAGTGGGTCACCTTGCCTGACACCTCTTTCGATTGGAAAAACTTCTCCTATCGATTCCAGTCTGATACTAGCTTTACTTTCTCTGTAAATACTTTTGATGATATTTACGTAAGCCTTTTGGATCCCCTGTTCTTTTAGACTTTGCCATACACATTTGTGACTGAGGCTGTCGAAAGCCTTGGAATAATCTATAAAAGCCAGGTAAATAGATTTGTTGTATTCATTGTATTTTTGTATAAGCTGTTTAATTGTATGTATATGATCGATTGTACTAAAGTCTTTCCTAAAACCTGCCTGTTCCACTGGTTGATTTTCGTCGAGCCTGAGTGTTATTCTGTCTAGAATTACTTTTGCAAAAATTTTATATATATTTGAGATAAGAGATATGGGTCTGTAGTTTCCTATATCGTCCTTTGGACCTTTTTTGTGTAGAAGTATTATGTGTGATTTTGCCCATTGACTTGGAATAATGCCGGTATATAATGTCTCATTAAAGATCCGTGCTAGTATTGGGATTAGTTCTTCGATTGTCCCTCTTATTACTTCGTTTGTGATTTTGTCTGGACCGGGAGCTTTTTCCATCTTTTGACTTTTCAAAGCTTTTTCTACTTCTGATGGTAATATTTCTTGTATTTCTTCAGTATCTTGGCTCTTTTGGTTTCCTACAATATGTTCTCTATCAGGCAGTTGTATATTTGATGGGCTTGGACTGTGTTTTTGGTATAGTATGCGATAATAATTTGTTGCTATACTTTGGATCTTGCTACGAGACGTAGTTAGCAATTCTTTATCTCTTAGTTTTGGTATCCATTCTTTTCCCTTTTCTCGAAGTTCTTTGAGCGCTTTTTTCGTGCCTCCTGTTTTATTTATGTGATTTTCTAGCGTTTTAATTCTTCGGCGTTTCCTGTCTTTTCTTATATTTTCGCGAATCTGTTTGCTTAGGTTCGAGATTTCTTTTTGATTTCCTTTCTTATCCTGTTTTGCTATTAAGTTTCTTCTGTCTTCAATTAGTTTTTGAGTTTTTTCACTTAAGTAGGATTCTTTACTTTTGTTAGCTTGTAATTCTGCCTGATCTTGAAGATTGTTTTCTAGCTTGTTATATTTCTCATTTAGGTCTAAATCTGAGGTCATTATTTCCATTAGGTCTTTAGTGGTGTCCTTTGAGTATATCTTTTTACTGTTTGTTTTTAAGTAGTTCAGTTGAATTTCTTTTGGCCTAGGCTTTTTTGAATCACTTTCATTTAGACAGCTACGTACCATGCGGTGGTTAGTATTGAAATTTAGTTTTTGTACTATTCCTGTATCACTAAAAGATCTTACTTTGTTGGTTATTATGTAATCAATTTCGTTTTTAGTCTTTCCATCTGGAGACATCCAAGTCCATTTATTTTTGGGCTTTTTGCGGTACATGGAATTGAGAAGTGTTAAGTTTTGCTCTAGTAGGAATTCAACAAGCTTTTCTCCGTTTTTACTTCTTTTCCCGCTTCCGTATTTCCCTATTATATGTTCTTCCCCTGCTAGTCGGGTGCCTACTTGAGCATTGAAGTCACCCATGAGCACTATATTATTTTTCGAATGTTTTTCAGTAACTTCTCTCAGTTTGCCATAAAAGTTTAAAATGTCCGTTTTTGTTGCTTGTTCTGTCGGTGAGTAGACTTGGATGACTGTCCAATTTTTCGAATGTTTTGGTAAATTAATATGCACTAGAGCTATTCTATCTGATATTCCTTCAAATCCAAGTACCTGGCTTTTAAGTTTCTTCTTTACCAAAAATCCTACGCCTCTTTGTCCAGCTAATTCACCTTTGTGGTACATAATATAATTGCTTCTCTCTTCTATATCATCCCCTAATCTTCGCATTTCACTTATACCCAGAATGTCCCACTTGATGTTTTCGATTGCTAACTCTAGCTCTTGCAAACTTTCGGGTGTTCTCAAGGTTCTTGTGTTGAGTGTGCATACGTACGGCTGGTCACCGTGGGGGAAGCCGACCACCACCCTCCAACTAACCTGCCAACTAATTTCACTAAATCCAAGACAAAAAAAGGTATTCGAAAACAAAAAAGTCTGTACGTATGCACACTCAACACAATCGCTTTTTACTCTTGTTATTTTTTAACCTGACCTAAATTTTTTAGAAAAATTTGATATGTGCAAAGCTTGAATTTATTGATACTGTATGATAAAATAGTAAAAAATAAACACTTTTTACTCTTGCAATTTTTTTAAGTTTCTTATTTCGAGACGCCTTGCTTGCTATACTTTATTTATTTATTCACAAATTGCGTTACATGCGACTCAGTGACTAAACAGAACATGCAAGCACTAATTATCACATGCACCTCGGAAGGCGTAGCAATGAAGGGTAGAGGGGCAGACATTCAGAACTTTTTTTCCTCAAAGTATTCATTTATAGAATAATAGCTTTTTGATATTAATAACTTTTTCAAAGACCCTATGAATTTATTAGTATTTGTTTCTGCTTTTAGGTATTCTGGTAGTTTATTATAGATTTTAATTGACATGGGGTAAAGACCTAAGCTGTGTAAAGTTAGTTTAGATTTTGTTAACAAAAGATTACTTTATTTGCTCTACTCCAACCATGTTTCCTTTTTGAATATTAATACAATTAAATTTATTTTAAGAGTATTTGATTGCCTTACAGCAATTTAAAACAGTAGTTTATTTGATACATCAAGCCCTACCATATGCAATTATAATAGGGAATTGGTAATTTATAATCTGTATAGGTTGATGCTACAGCTGATTGGTAGTAACATTTCGACAACATCTGTGGTTGAGTGGCTTGCATACCGAGTTTGATCCCCGGCCAGGTCAAATTAGAAAACGAACTTTTCTATATTGGCATCGGTCTGGGTGTTGTGGTACCATTGTGTTTTCTGAAATCCATAACACAAGTGCGTTAGCTACCTAACTTGGATTCAGTACAATGTATGCGATGTTGTTATATTATTCATAATATTTTTTTTTTCAGTCCATGTGTTTGTCCACAAGAAGGGCTGCTTGTAGGAATCGGTAACCCTTTACTCGATATATCTGCTATTGTAGATGAAGAATTGCTCAAAAAGTATGATTTACATCCTGACGATGCCGTTATGGGTGAAGACAAACATTTGCCACTATACAGAGAACTTATGGAGAAGTGAGTATATTTGAAGTATACTGGTTGCTATTAAGGATATTACTATACTGCTATATGGGCTACCATGATAAATGGGTTATACCAAAATTAGACGTACATTGAAACTTGCTGCTATAGAAAGCTATTGTTCTCCCATTTTTATTTGCATGGAAAAATATCAAATTTATTTATTATTTATATATAACAATACTCCTTACGTTACGTCAAATTTAATTATGTATAAGCCTATAATAGATTGTAACTTATTTGTAATTATAAGTTTGGCTGTATGCTTACCTGTATCTCAAAAACATAAAAAGAGTTTCTTCATTCACATCAATATACATAAAAACTTTTTCTAGACCAACTAAATTGGGTTGCCATAACTATTATTGCCTTTTTACCAACTTGTGTAATGTGATATGTTGCATTATGTAATTATGTTTCTATAAATTATTTTAAATCATTGGTGTTATAATTAAGATTGACTTAATAAAAAAAATTGAGTTAAAATTAACTAAATTAAATTAAATTAGATTGGATTTAGCATCATATATTAAAAATCAATAAATAGTCAATAAGTCTATAATGCACTAGTATAATTTAAATACCTATGCCCCAATAGAATACTAGGCATATGGGTACTGGCATCCAATGACTCGGAATGAGTCAGTCAGGCTTGTCACTGATATAACTGTAGTAAAGTTAAATACCGGATATCAATAATTATTTCAAAAATAGTATCGGATAATAAGTAATATCAAAAAGTTGACAGGTTCTGTTAAAAATGGTATTTAGCAAATACAAACTGGTTTCTAACTTATTTTATATGTGTTGGACAGGAGTGAAAATGCTTCTGGTACAAGGTAAAAACTAAACTTGAGTATGATTTAGTTTAGTTTGTGGTGAAATATATAAAATTGCCAGTAAATAACCGTTTTATGTGATCAAAGATTTATATGATTTTAAATTACATAATGCAAGAAAAGGTTTTTAGGGAGGAAAATAGATATCCGTGATGATTCTTCTTTGATGTCATATGGCAACAGCCATTTATACACTTGACATTTCTTTTCTTGCAGTATGTAAAAAAGGTGCATTTTAACTGCATGAGTTCTTGATGAATTATCAACAATTATTTTTTTATCAGATTTAGAGTAGAATGAGCCTTATCACACCAATTTCATGCATCTTTGATACAGTTAGTGCTCATTTATCTCATTATGGATAAAAAATGATAAATTGCGGATGGCACGTCAGGCGTGCCATCACTTTCTTTTGCGTGTGGCGCTAGCCACTGGAGCCGTGTCATTTTTAAATCGATGATAACTCCTTTAAATTAAGTTTTAGGGAAGTCTATCCACAATAAAACTATCTTCATTTTTCACATAAATCAAAATCGCCTTCGTTTCTGGTAATTGTATGTATCAACGAATCGGTTAATTAATTTACCTCATCCGAAAGATATCTACTGCTGATCATAAGCCTCTGCCAAAATTGACGGTTTTAGCCATAATGTCCTCACTCGTGGTGAAGGGACCCACAAGGTAAAGTGAAGTACAGAAGGGGGTTTAGTGGGTATGCCTGTCAGCCTCAGAGACGGGTGAGTCCCATATAACCCCACCGTCCACCCAACGGTGTTCTTAAGGTATTTCGCTTTCAAAAAAATGGGTTATTGATCGCTCTAGAAGATCATAATTTAGAAAACGCTTATTCTTATTTTGTGGTCTATTGTCTACGACACAAAATGTGGTAATAGCCTCTTGTATCATTAGTCGCTTATTACGACGTTGGTAGTATTAACCTTTTTCGGACAGCACATGGCTAATTTATTTACATTGTTGTAATATAAAAATTAAACAGATTGTTTGCGTCGCCATACATCTAGCCTGATGATGAGTAATCATATGGTATTTGTTAAATATTGGTTGCATGTTTTCTTGTAGTGTTTATAGGGGGTAGTTTTATGCGTGTGTGTGTATCCGAAAGACTGTGTCGGAATGAGTTTTTAAATAGATATTTTTTTCACTCCACAAGTTAAAAAATGTCACAAAATGCATGTGACGTCCGTCCAGGAAGGAATCAGTATAGTATTGCCATTTTATTTGAAATTATATTTATTTATCACATTATATTCACGTATGGCAAAGCGGTGATGCGTTACCGTTAAATGTAAAGAAAAGAACTAAAAATTCAGTAAAAAATTTGAATATTTTACAGTATCGATTGATATTTTGTTGACTGTACTTTAACGTAGCTTCTGAGTTAGCTCGTTCCATTGTGGATCCTGTCTTCGCTCCCGGGCTTGGTTGAGCTGAAGAGGGAACCCAATTAAAAATAATAAATTGTATAGAGCCCCTTGAAACGCTAACTTTAGGAAAAAAAAAACTATTTTGCCCGCAAAATGGCAACATTTCCAGTACATGAATGGACACACTTTTTTTTTAGATACAAAGTCGAGTTCATAGCTGGAGGAAGTGTTCAGAATTCATTACGTGTTGCACAATGGATACTGAAGAAGCCAAAGGTCTGTACATACTTTGGCTGCGTGGGTGACGACGATTACGCTAAAATCCTGAAGGAAAGAGCTGTGTAAGTATTCTTTTGTCTCTATTGTTTTTTAGTTTATTGGAGTCAAACACAGTAGTTGCATAATTCGTATTACTTAACGTTAAAATTAATAAGGTAACTTAGTAATAAATCTTCCATACCAATACCAAGGGTTGCCAACTTTTTTTTTTCAATAATAACAGTATATAACACAGAAAATGAACAGTATTTCGGAAAAAATAACAGTATTTTTTTTATTGTTTCAAATACATATTTTTGAACTCCTTGCGCAACTTTTCAAACTGTTGAAAAAGCTTCAGGTGCAGTTTCAGCACAATTTAAATTTATTGAGATTTTAGAAAACTAAAACACGCTCTCTGTAAATACTGAGGTGACTGGAACTAAACCTACTTTTTGTAGTAAATGAGACAATTTCAATTAAATTTTTAAATTCTTTTGCATTGATTACTAAATAGTATAATAAAATATTCTTTTTCAAAATATATTTTTTTAATATTGCCATTTTCGATCTGAAACGAAGATAACTTGCGCTCAACAAAAATTTTTATTGTTTTCTGCTTGACCTCCCAAGGAAGCTGAAAACAGTATTTTCTATACTTTATTTTTGTTGGACAATAAAAAGTATGATGGTGTGAAGAACAGTGCAATACTGTTTTTAACAGTATAGTTGGCAACCCTTTTTTTTTTTTTTTTTTTTTTTTTTTTTTTTTTTTTTTTTTTTTCGTAGAAAATGGCATTAGGCATTCACACCGTGTCGGGAGAACACGGTGGATATGTGGGACTCTCCTCCATGCCCCTACCCGGCCGAGTGCCCGGTAAAGGCTTGGAGGCCTACCCACTAAAAACTACGGCGTCCCAATACACAGTGGTGCGGGTCGCGTGGTCCCTTGTCGGACTCGGCCGCGGCCCGGACCAGTGTGGGTCCGCGCTCGTGGGCGGACCTCTCCTATGCTCCGTGAGGGACGGAGCAACGGGGTGAACCGTGACGCCCTGAACACCCCGCACGCCTGAGGGCCATGTGCAATGCAGCTGCCGGTCTCCCGCCCCGACAACCGCTGGCCCCCTTTTGGTGGGGAAAGGAATAAACCACACCCCTCGACCGACACCGACCCACAAGGGACGAGACTCCCGCGCCCGTGATGATCACCCAGGAACAAGTTCCCGGGCGCCATCACAGGCGGCGCGGTTGCCCCGCCCAATGCAGGCCGGAGGCGGCCGAGGTGTGCTAACGGCCTTCCCCCCCCCACCTCATCGGGATGTGCGTCCGCGGAAGTCCCCCGGAAACAAAAGTTCCCGGAGGGCTTCCGCGGTCGCCATCCCATCGGACCCCCTCTCGGCCACGCCGGGTGATAACGGAGAAAACTCCGGTATCACCCGTAGTTTCCGAGTGAGGCTCCTACCCTCGGGGGATGGTACCGAGGGTCCTCCTCAAGCGCTCCGCGTGCGACCCCCGCACGCGCCCGCGCTTCCGGCGTCTTCACGCCCCTCCCGCGAGGGAAGGGTGGAAGAGGCTCTCTCCCCCCCGAGCGTTTTTACGGGGGGGGTTGGGCACCCGACGGGCTGGGTGCTCCTTCCTCCATGCGGGTCACCGGTTCAGGGGACTTCCCCTTCACGACCGGTGGGTCGCACCTGCGACCACCCATGACGTGGTCGGCCGGCCGCCCGAAGGCGGCACACACCGAGCACGCCGGCTCCCGCTTGCAAGAAGCGGCCCTGTGACCAAGCGCTCCGCACCTGAAGCACAGGCCGCTTCTGTCCACCACTTCTGGGCATCTAGGCTTAGTGTGCCCCAGCCCTAGGCACTTGAAGCACCGCAGAGGGAGGGCAGTTAACACCCTCACTTCTGCAGTGCTCCATCCGACACGCAGTTTCCTATCTAAGCTGATCGCTCTCGCGGCCGCAATGGGTAGTTTTGCGATCATCCACCCGAGACCATCGGGTCCAGGTCTCAATGTCTTCAACTTAATCGCTGTGCTTGGACATCCCGCCTTGGCCATCATGGCGTCGACCACGTCCGCCTCCTCGACTGAGTCGTCCAGCCCGGAGATCCGCAAGTCTGCGGTTCTGTCCGGCCTGGACACCACCGCCACATCCCCGACCACTTGGCGCAGCCTCTCAGCCAGCCGGTCCGCCAGCACTCCACTCTCGTCCGCCACCTCGATCAGACGCGCACCTGCTTGTGTCTCCCTTGTCCTGACTTCGGCCGTGATGCCTAGATCTGGAAGGGAGACTGCTGCCCTGGCCCTTCGTAACATGTGGGAGTACGACTCCCCACATTGTATCGCCTCCGGCTTCAGCGTCAACGTAACCGCTGTGGTCTTCGGAGGGTTAAGCCCTGTCCTCCGTTTGGTCTTCTGCCTTTTCCTGGCCGTCACCTTTGGTTCGGCCTGTTGCGACGGGACGGTCTCCATCTCCATTCGCCTTGCTGCGGCCTTCCGTTTTTTCCGGCCGACCGCCTCCGTCCACGTCTCGCCCTGTTTGGTCGGTGGTGCATCCGTCGCCTCCTCCCTGCGTGTCGGGCCCGTCGTTTGGGTCTGCGTCAATGATGGAATAACAGCCGGCTTTTCCCACGCCGCCAGCCGTTCATCAACCACCTGACGGACTGCTTGCAGCAGCCTTCCGTCATTGGCCGCCAGCCGCTCGTCGACAGCCTGGTTTACTGCGCGCAGTATGCCCTCTCTGCCTAAAGTCTCTTCTACGGGCTTCGGGGGCTTCGCTGCCTCCGCCTTCAGATGTTCTACGTCGCGGCTCAGGAGCTGCACCGTAGCGACGAGCTTGCGGTTCATCTTGCGCAAGGCCTCCATTCGCTTCCCCTCGCGGGTGAGTACCACTCTGCACAAGTCCGCCATACCTTGCATGGCATTCTTCATGCCTTCCAGCCGTGTGACTAGGCGTTTGCGGATTACGGGTTCCAACCCGTTCTCCTCGTCTTTGAGGTCGTCCGCCATGTCCCGCGAATTCCAGTCGGCGTCTTCGAGAAGCCACTTCCAGCTTTTCCGGTCATCCTCGTCTACGGACCTCAGTCCCAGAAAATTCTCCACCGCTTCGTTGTCCGTCTCCGACTCCTCGTCCGAGCAGCTCTCCTCCGACTCCTCAGACCCTTCGGACATGGCCTCCTGAGTGGACTGTTCCCTCCGCGGGTGGGGGAACTTTAGAACGACCTTCTTCTTCGTCGCGTCTTCGGTTGCGGTTGATATGGGAGAGCGCTCCCTCTCCGCGTTACCCTCCTTCGGGGGTTTGGTCTTCTTTTGTGCACTGTTTTGCACCGGACACTGTGCGCTGTCCATCTTCCGTCCTCCGCCGGGAGCCGGCTTTGGACCACGTCTGGGTTTTTTATTTTTATTGTTTGAAACATCCATAACTGTTCCCACGAGATCGGGAGAAATTCGGCGTCCACCCGGGCAGAGATCCCGATGCCCGGGTAACCCTACTTACGCCTGGGGGGTCGGGAGGTACCCCAGGGCGACCGCTAATGGGCCGACTGCGCTCCGCCGGCCACCTCCGAGAGGCGCCCCGACACCACGAATCCCAGTGCCGGGACTTTGACGATTTTTTATAGTGGTTTTCTCCACGCGGCCCCCACCGAAGTGGCGGCCCCCGCTCCCGCACCACGTACGAGGTTACGGTTGGGCCGGAACCGATCCTCGGATCGGAACACGCCCCGACATGCCCGCTGACGCGAGCTGGGCCCGAAGGCCCCCTCGGGTGATTTTTTAGAGGGGTTGTCTTCCCCGCAGCCCCCACCAGAAGGTGGCGGCCCTCGGCCCTGCACTACGTACAGGGTTACGAGCTCCTTCGACGACACCGGGCAGAACTGGTATCGCCTGAAACTCCCCTAGCTCGGCTACCGCTACCCGGGATGCCCAGGACGCCAGCCGAGCTCCCCCTTATTGGCCCGATGGCCCCCCACGGGTGATTTTTTAGAGGGGTTGTCTTCCCCGCGGCCCCCACCTGAAGGTAGCGGCCCTCGGCCCTGCACTACGTACAGGGTTACGAGCTCCTTCAGCGACACCAGAACTGGCGTCGCCTAAAACTCCCCATACTCGGCTACCGCTACCCGGGATACCCAGGACGCCAGCCGAGCTCCCCCCCTGTTGTCGGATTATTAGCCGCCGTCGTATGCAATCCCCTAAGGAATTATATACGACGGCGCCCAGGATGCACCGGCCCGAACCCATTGTCGTTCCCACTGCACGTATGAAGTGGGACCTACAATGGGCCGGGCACACGTGGAGGTTCTATCCGACCTGGCACCCCATAGTTGGCAACCCTACCAATACCAGAAGCGGGGCGAAATGTTTAAATTTCGCATTCGCAGACCGTATGCGTCATCGAGTTTAATTTATTATGTATGTATATATACAAATTACGTTGTTTACTGTGGCTTTGTTATTGTAATATTAATTTACACTATAATATCCACGTGGAGTACGCGTTTACACTGTCTTTTTGCTCTTTGGTCGATTTTGCCCAAAACAAACACTCCCAAAATTTTGATTAATTTTTGCTCATGACTGTTTTAATCCAACCTAATTATATTTCTATAGAATTTTGTTTATGCTTTTTATATATATTTTCTCTATTTTTCAATGCTATCTCATATTACAAATTATTTTAATTGAATAATACTAGAAAAAATTGACACGGCTCACCGCCCTATTTGACCTCACCAACTTATTTGTAGTTTTTTAATGGGTTCTCTCTTGATCCCCATCAAGCCTTGAGGCAATACAGGATCCACGATGGAACCAGCTAACCCCGTTATGAGCCGTTTTTTCTAATATTTTTCTATTAAAATAATTAATCAGTATTTTTTTACTTTAATAACTACAAATGACAAGGTAAGGTTTTTAGAAATGTAACCAAAAATAACAATATCAGGCGATTACTACCCTCACACTTGTGTATTTATTTCTTCGTATCTATGATGTATGCCATTGGGGTAAATCTTAGAGTATCTGTATTACAAAAGCTGTACAGAAAACTCTTCTCAGGAATTATATACATTATCCTAGGTTTGCCAGATGCCCCTTATTTTACGGGTTATCCCGTTTGTAGGCTACAAGTTTATGGGAAGCCTTAATTAGCTAAATTGAATACGGGGTTACCAAAGTTGCCTTAATCTATCAATTGGTTAGGCAAAACGGAGATTTTATTAAAACACAACAATGCTATTTTAATTGTCTCCCGTAAAAAAAAGGCTAAAACCTTTTTTTTATGTTAGTAACCCTTAAAACATGGCAGTGGCATGTGGCAACCCTACACTACCCCGTTTAAATAGATGTATTTTAAAGACGAGACAGGCATCGTGTGTTCAAAACTGCAAATCATGTCTATTTTTATCTTTTATCTTCTTATCAATGTTTTATCCTCTACGATAGTATCTATTGGTTGTTAATATGATAAAATCACGTGTTATGACTTTATCACTTTGATTTTGAGATAGAGTGGGCGGAGTGTGTGGAGAGTAAGCAGCAGAATTGCACAACCGCTGTCCCCATTTTTCATCAGACAACCAGACTTACGAATAGGCGTCACCATTATATGGTAGACATACCAAAGAGTCGCACTAAGCGTTTTAGTTCCAATTTTGTGATACGTACCGGTAAGGAATAGAACTCTTTGCCTGAATCTGTGTTTCCTGACAAATACAATTTAGGGGTTTTCAAGTCACAAGTGCATCTTCGAGGCAAGCGCGTCATATCCTAGATCGCATCGTCGCTTACCATCAGGCGATATAGTGGTCAAGCGGCCTGCCTATTTAGTATAAAAAAAACGATCGGTTCATGGCGTTTCGCATTTAGCTAAACTTTGTGATATATTTTGAAGCATCAATTAATACAACGTTTAATTCCCCTTTATTTCAACAGTATCTCTGCTTTTATTTTTTTATAGGTACTCAGACAGATTATTATCAATACATTCATGGCATTAGGATTCATATAAGTAAGATAGATTATACAATAATCTGATTAAAGTGATATACCCATGAGATACTATTACTCAAACATTAACACATACACAAAATGTGGTTATTTAGAAGCAACAAGTTCTAGGAAAAGAGGACAGCTGGTCTATAAAGAGGTCCGATATATAAGTGTGAATAATTGAAAATTATTAATAATAAAACTTCAATAACCTAACCAAATCATGAGGTAAGTATAAATTACTTAATAATAACCATAGTAATCACATTTACCGTAACGTATACACTTTTTGTACCGTGCAAAATTAGCGTCGAAATTAGCATCTTTGCTTCTACGCGCCACATCATTATAGTAACGACAAATTCTGAGGAGAGGACTATATATATAATAAGACGTATAATAATGAACAAATTTAATTAATATGATAATTCGTAACTCGTCTTCATACATGTGAAGGAATAAGCTGGAATTCTTTTAATGACAGTACTGATAAATATGATGTAATTTGCAACAAACAGCGCTTGCTGTCGCCAGAGGCCGGAGTATAATTATTCAAATATGTTGCCATCGTATGAGTTAGGATTTTAAATTCAAACCTTATTTTGTTAGTATTAAGGTCTATAATACACAAATGTTAACTCAAACGGGACAATAACGTTTAAAAACTTCAATTAGATAAGATGCTGCGTAACTGACGGCGCGATGATCCCAGCTGATAGTATATGACACCAACATCCCATTACTGATATATTTATATATAAATATTAATCGAATTTGCCGTTCACGTCCCAGAGTGTAATACTATGTTGTATATTTTGGACGATCGCCGTGAGTGGTTCAGGTTCTATCCCCGGTCGGATAAATGTAAACTTAACTTTTCCCTGAATGTAGAGAAGACGTGGGACTCTTTATAATTAAGATAGCTGCCACGTCAACCTTCCTATTTGGGAAACTGGTTAAGTAGTGAATTACGAATACCATCTTCATACGTAATTCTATATCCCTTTAAGATACCAGTAGTACAAGTTTCACTGTATACTAGGCGATGCAGTCGCTAAGCATAAAGCTGCGCTAGCACCATATATTGGAGCGGAGCGTAATACCTAAAAATAGAAAAAAAAATTTTCTTTTCTATGGGAATTTTTGTGAATTTCAAAATTCGGGCTCCGTCACAATCTGGTCCTAAACCTGTTGATTCAATTTCACACAGAAATATTAAAATCGGTTAAGAACTCGGGAAGTTATGGCGTAACAGACATTGCGCCATGCAAGCTGATCCATGGGAGCTTGATCCAAAAATTTATTTATAAGCATAAAAAGCTGTATGGATATTAGGTTTCAATGTACTTATAAATAGCAATTAATTCAATATTATTTAAAGTGACCTAGTAGAAAGTCATTGCCATTAAATGTGCAAACATATGCTGTGAGGTAACCCGTACCTACATCCTGCCTAAACGCGAAACTAAGACATGAAAAAATAGTAAAATAACAATTAAAAGTAAAAAAATTGGTAACTATCCTAACTGATATCTATACTAATATTATAAAGAAGTAAAGTTTGTGTGTTTGTATATTTGTTAAATTGTAAGGGGTAATCTCGGGATCGACTGAACCGATTTTAAAAATTCTTTCACCAATAGAAAGGCACATTATTGCTGAGTGTCATAGCACAGTAAAGAACAGTAAAACATCTTCATACAAACGTGCCGCTCTCGGTTTGAATGTGTGCGTGCGCGCCGCGCGCCGTGTCGGCACGCGATTTCACGCGCACGCTAGCATAATATATGGGGGAATAAGGTGACGGCAGTACGGGCTGTGCCGCGCGACTGTGAGCATGCGCGTACGTCACATGACCGCTCGCGATCGTCAACTCTCGCCGGCCACTTACCATAATATTAATTATTACGAGTATCATGAATTCAAAATTGGGAAAAAATATTGTAGTGTTTTCGGGTGCCTCAATAACGATTTCGCAAACAAATATTCAATCATCATATGCTTTTTATTACATAAATTTAGATCAAGTGCTGCTTGTTCGAAAATATTAACTAAAAGTAAAAGTGACGACCCTTTTTTTTTTTTTTTTTTTTTTTTTTTTTTTTTTTTTTTTTTTTTTTTTTTTTTTTTTTTTTGACGCGGGGAATGCGTTACGCATACGCCGCCGTTTGGGAGAACAGCGGACACGTTATGTGGGACTCTCCCCTGCGGACCTACCTGACGATAAAAGCTCGTCAGGTTGGTGCTCAGGGGCCTACCCACTAAACCACCGCGGTGTCCCTCTAACACCTTGGTGGGGATTATGTGATCGTGTTAGGATTCTTTCCACGATCCCCACCAGTGTGCGTCCGCCCTGAGTGCCCCGCATCGCCTGGAGACCGGTGCAATGCGGGTGCTGGTCTCCCAAGCCCAGCACCCGCTGGCCTCCACGGGTGGAGATGGGGGAAAAACCTCCCTCACGTCCAGCCGTCATGGGACCTTTGCGCCTGCGGGAGTCCTCCGGGAAAAGAGTTCCCTGGGGGCTCCCGCAGCCGCACTCCCGAATCTGAGCGCATCCCGTCTCCCTCTCAACTGAGAGGGGAAAGGGAGCGCTCCCTACATTCGGGGATGCCGACTACTCGGACATCCCCTCCCCCTCTGGCGCCCGGACTCGCGCCTCCTGCGCTCGCGCCCGCGCCTCTCCGTCACTTGTACAACCCGTCGGCTCAGGGGACATCCCCTTCATTACCGGCGGGTCGCACCTGCGACTACCCATGACGTGGTCGGCCGGCCGCCGATTGGCGGCGCACACCGAGCACGTCGGCTCCCGCTCACAGGAAGCGGCTTTGTGACCAGGCACTCCGCACCTGAAACACAAGCCGCTCCTGTCTATCTCCGCTGGACACCTAGGGCTTGCATGCCCCAGCCCCATACACTTGAAGCAGCGCATGGGACGGGGGCCGAGCAACCTCACATCCGCAACACTCCAGCCAACACGCAGACGTGCTCCATCCGCTATCACTGCCATTGCGACAGGAACTGGCAGTCTGGCAAACGTATGCCTCAATCCGTTTCTTCCGGCTCTTATGCTCTGGATTCTCACCACTGCCCTAGGGCATCCTGCTTTGTCTCTGATTGCCTCAGCCACCTCGTCCTCTACAACGGAATCGTCCAGGCCCGAGATCCGCAGGTCCGCCGTTCTCTCGGGCCTCCCTATTCGTGCCATGTCGCCTATGGCCTCCTGGAGCCGCCTTGCCAGCTCGTCAGCCTTGGCCCCGCCTGACTCTGGTACATGCAGTACCCGGGCGCCAGCTTGGGTTTCCCTTACCCTGACCCCTGCCTCTAGGCCTAGATCAGTGAGGGAAAGCACTGACTTAGCCCGCTTCAAAACAAGGGCATACGTCGCCCCACTCTCAATTGCCTCCTGTCTCAGCGTAACACTGACTGCCGTTGTCCGTGGGGGGGTCAGCTTAGTCTTCCTTTTCGTCACCGTCTCCTTTCTCGTAGCTGCTGATGCCACGGTCTTCTTTTCGGCCTCTTTCCTTGCTGCCCTCTTCTTTCTTTTCCCTAACGCCTTGGTCCAGCCGTCACTCTGGGCCAGGGTGTTGGTGCTCACCTGTTCAACAGCCTCCCGAAAGGCTCTTTCTGGCCCTCTCTCGTTTGACCCAGCGGGGTTCACTGGGCCTACTTTTTGCACTGAGTTGGTGTCCAGCTCGCGTAGTTTGCTTTCCACCATCGTCGTCACAGAGTGGATGAGGGCCCTCTTCCACTCCTCTCTATCTTTCAGTGCCGGCAGTGGTTCCGCTCTTCGTGCTTTCTCCCGCGAGGCTTCGCGCAGGAGACCCACTTCTCTTTTGAGCTTCTCCAGCTCTCCCCGAAGATGAGCATTCTCCAGCCTAAGCTGTTTCAGCTCCTCTCCCGCCTTATCCAGTACCTGGTCCTCCAAACCTGTCCAGGTGGCCACTGAGCGGGTTTTCAGCTGCCTACCGTCGCTGGTCATCCGAAATTGCAGCTTCAAGGGTCCTTTCCTGGCCCGCTTTGCCCTGCCTCCATGGTCTGAGGTCACCTCAGCTCCATCTTCTGATGTTTCCGCCTCTACGGGGGCCCTCGCTCTATTCAGGCTCTCCTCAAGGAGGACGATCACGGTGTTTGACTCCGTTTGTTCTTCCACCAAATCCTGGTACCTCGGGTCTTCTGGGCTGGTTCGGGCGATCTTCTTCCTGAGCCACAGGTGCCTCGGCATTAGTTTTTTGAGGAGTTCTTCCTCGTCCACCTTGCGCTGGTTCAGCCGATACGGCTGATCCTTTCCCTCCGGAGTCCGCACTCTGGTTGGGCGGTGCTCCCTTTGCTCTTCAGTTGTGCACAGTTTTTCCTTGGACTCCGTGCGCTGTCCGTCAGAAGGCTCGCTGAAGCTCACCTTCCCACCACTATTCTTCTTCAAAGTTTTTGTTTTTATATTCAAATCAGTCATCTTATTCCCACGAAAATGGGAGAAACAACGGACCACCAGGGCAGAGATCCCGGTACCCTGGCTACCCTACTTACGCCTGGGGGGTCGGGAGGTACCCCAGGGCGACCGCTAATGGGCCGACTGCACTCCGCCGGCCACCTCCATGAGGCGCCCCGACACCACGAATCCCAGTGCCGGGACTTTGAAGATTTTTATAGTGGTTTTCTCCACGCGGCCCCCACCGAAATGGCGGCCCCCGCTCCCGCACCACGTACGAGGTTACGGTTAGGCCGGAACCGATCCTCGGATCGGAACACGCCCCGACTTGCCCGCTGACGCGAGCTGGGCCCGAAGGCCCCCTCGGGTGATTTTATAAGGGGTTGTCTTCCCCGCGGCCCCCACCAGAAGGTGGCGGCCCTCGGCCCTGCACTACGTGCAGGGTTACGAGCTCCTTCGACGACACCAGAAAGAACTGGCATCGCCTTAACTCCCCTAGCTCGGCTACCGCTACCCGGGATACCCAGGACGCCAGCCGAGCTCCCCCCCTGCTGGTTTTGGTCCGCGCCGACTAAGCCGGTGGCCCCCATATCTGGAGGCCCCCCAATCCGCCACCCGGGGGACGCGCCCGATGGCAGTTCCAGCAACTGCACACGGGGAAAAGTGACGACCCTGGGGATCAACGCAAGAGTAGGCTAATAACTCGGCGGGCGGCCTTAGATAACCTACTGTTCTGTTTACTGTGGTCATAGGCTATATTGGATGCTAGAAAAAATTTAAAGAATTTTGTCCACCCGTGCGAGCCGGGACGGGCCGCTAGTAATAATATATGTTTAAAAAAAACAAACTTATTTAGGATCTTTTTGGGAATATTGACGATTCTACTCCTTTACAGGAGCCGACATCCTATGATCACGGCTCCTGTAAAGGAGACAAATAATCAGGATTAAAATAAATTATGCGCAACATAATACATAATAAGTTGTAAATGAGTAATGTGCGCGGAGTTGTAAAAACTAAAAAAAATATATGTATTTTATTTTTTTATTTGGCTCATAATACTGGGTGCAATCAAATAACATCCTAAAACTAACTTGGATAAGATATATTATCTAATGTAAGATAATGCAGCGGGGTAAATCATTACATTCACCTTGCTAAATGTAAGGACACCATACATAAAAAAGAAACAATTTAAACCTTAAATGTTTATTTCATATGCGTTCAGAAACCATTGATCAGATTGTGATGAAACTTTGCGTGTTCTGAGGACGCCCGTGACGGTTCCTATTCCAAACAATCTGAATATAAATGTTTTTTTTTTGCCCTTCTTATGAAACTTTTTGCACCAAGGCATTGCATGGTACAGCCAAAATGAGTTTGTTTGCTACATTTTCACGCCTTAACTACTACACTGATCATCAAGAAACTTCGCATACATGTCAGGGGTACAGAAACGGACGTAGGGCACAATGGCAGATACTTGTTGAGTTGTAATTAACGATGTACTGAACAGGGTCGTCTTTAACCTATTGGCGGCCCTGGGCATATAAGAATAATGGGGCCCCTATGACTTAGGCAAAACCCTTTTTTATTATTAGCATAGACAATGAAAGTATAAAACAATGTTTCAGATTTTTTATTGACACCAATAGAGATAATCTTTAATTTAAATGGGGTGATTCTCACATATTTAAAACTGTCTAAGCAATTCCAAATTCGATAGCCTTATTTTGTGCGAGAGTAGAGTAGCTTGGTGCATGCAAAAGCTAATAAGCAAATCGATAATATAGTCCCTGATTGAGGCTCGATTTACTCTAATTAAATAAGTTTTTTAGTAATAAATATCGGTATTGGTTTAGTCATCTGGCAGGAACTAGGGGGCCCTTTCGATCGCGGGCCCTGGGCATTTGCCCAGAGTGCCCTATGGGAAAGGGGGGTCTGGTACTGAAACCATAACACTACATACTATTATTGTGGCAAATTAATATTGCTGTATTATATGTATGGTGACGACTTATAATATTGTAAATGTCATTACTTCTGATTAAGCTGATGAGTTTCTTCCGTTCTTCTTGTCAGTTAAATCTGAATGAGTGGTAGGTAAAATTTTAAGTGCACTTGAATTTATTTTCATTTCTCATCCAGAAAAAGGTTCTGTTACTGAGGGAGAGAAATATAACTTTTAATCGGTAGTTTACATAGCGAGCGAAGCCTCTGGAAAAAGTTAGTGGATGAATAAAATAGTGTTGACTATTTAATTGAATGTCTAGTCTCTCGGTTTGCGTTTAATAAATTCTAATTGTCTATGCGTATCTCGGTTATTGTGATTGTTTAGGGCAATAAGTCCTTAATAAAGAGTTCTGTTACTTTATGGATGTACTCTTGATTATGTAATTGCAAAAAAAAAAAGTTATTTATGGGTCGTTCTTCTTTTTTATGGCATCTCGTTGGAGTATTGATATTTACGGTTTTTTAATTCGGTTCGAATAAACGTCCATATTTTTTTTATCTATTAATATTATGTAATTTTTCGTTTTCTCCACAACCAACATATTTTTTCGTTTCTTTTCCGTAGAATGCCGTGACAGATTGGTAAACCGAAATGTAGTCTCCACAGAAAAAGGCCACTCTGTCACATTTTTTTTTAAAACCGACATTAATAAAGAATTAATATTTCCCGCAAAGGAAACTTTAATTAGTCCTAATTACAACACATATGCAATTTCTTTTAAATTCCACACAGAAACCACAATTATCGGGTTATATTTGGTTTTTGAACTATATTATATTATAGTTCAAAAACCAAAAAAAAACAGAAAAATGTCGTTTCACTGTCGGTAAAAAAGAAGAACGACCCTTATATACACTGTAAATAAAGAAATAATTTACATAATATTCATATTTTATTGTAGACATGCGCACAGGTGCGATACCTACAGCTGTTTTCACTGTTTAAATAAAATCGAAATGCTGTTTGGTTATGACCTTCGCGCAAAGTTGTAGGTATTACTCTTATCATTAAAGCAGAACTAATGTCTGTTTAATGTTTCGTCACAGTAATGCCATAGCTTTGCGATTGCCGTATCAACTTAATTATTGTGTTCTTTTAATGCGATGATAGATAATACGGTCATACGTTATAAAGATATTTTTAAATCAGTAAAGTAACAAAGATGAATTGCTGTTCACTATCTATTATTATATCTTGTCAATTACGTAATGATTGCTTGTAGCATCCATCCAATCGTAAATATTACATTTAATAGTAATAATATTTCTTACATTTACATCAATTAGCTTAACCCAAAGTTAGCACTGTTAGGCTTGTATTATGGATACTAGGGTAACGGAAAGACAAACATATATATTAATTAGTAATATTTATTAAAAACATCTGCCCTTTCGGGATTCGAAACCAGGAACGTAGGTGTGAAAGGCAGAATCGCTACCGTTGCCTCAAATTGTAAGAGCGAGGCCACACGATGCGTTAACGGTGCGGTGCGGCAACGTAATGAATACGATCGAAACTCAGTGTGTAGGGTCACTTCAGCCTGTTAACGACAATGGAGCGAATTTTCACGGTCCGGCGCCGCAGCGCATTACGCCTCCCCGCTTCGTCTCTCAGGTCCAAGTCCGGCGCTTGCGGTGCGACCTAAGAGCGAGGCCACACAATGCGTTAACAGTGCGGTGCGGTGCCGTTGCGTCATCCTACATGCAAATCACTATACCATGTCAAACGATGCGTTAAGTCGCTGTGCGGCGTCGCATCGCAAGCGCGCCAGCCTTGCGACTTGAGAGACGAAGCGGGGAGGGGTAATGCGCTGCGGCACCACCGCAGTATTGTTTGTGCCTCGAACGTGAAAATTCGCCTACACACTGAGTCATTGACTTTGCGGTGCCGCACCGCACCGTTAACGCATCGTGTGTCCTCGCTCTAACGCGTCGTTAGACATGGTATGGTGATTTGTATGTAGGATGACGCAGCGGCACCGCTCACGCACCGCACCGTTAACGCATCGTGTGTCCTCGCTCTAAAAGTTGTAAGAATAGAAAATAAATATTGTCCAGACATTATTCAAAAACTTTTTATGTTCATTTGAACTAGATCACTGCGCTGTGTACTTCATTTTATTATTAAGGTGTCCTTTACCCACCTGTTGGCATTCCAAGTAAATATATTTTATAATAAATAATCAAACCAATATTTTATAGAATCAGGCGTCACATAGCGGGATTCCATATCCATTAATAAAAAAATGTCAACAAAAAGGACGGAACTAATCTATAGATTTTTATTTTATTAATGAATCCAGAACAATGGTTATTTCGCCAACACAAAACATTTATGTATTATTATTATTTATGTATTAAAATAATAAATAAACGTGCAGTGTGCAAGCGTCCAATATTATTCTGTTGAAAACACAAAATATAGTGTATATTAGACTACACTTGAATGATAAGATAATAAATAAATACGGTGGTTATATTTATAAGATAAGAAACGACAGTAACAGAAGAATGCGTTTATTGCACTAAGAATTATTACACATATATATATGTGGGGTATGGAAGAAGATATAGTGACAAAGATAGATAAAGGGATTCTTAAATGGTTTGGACATGTAGAGGGGATGGACGAAAGAAGATTGACGAGACAAGTATATGAGGTAATTGTGCAAGGGCACGTCGGTACAGGCAGATCAAGGCGAACTTTCATAGACCAAATAGAAGATATTCTTAAAAAAGGACCAGGTCAAAAGTACTCCTAACCGAAGACCTATGAAAGGTCTGGTGAAAGTTGAAGAAGCTAGAGATGTATGTCAGAATCGCGGAAAGTGGAAATCTGTGATCTTTGCCTACCCCTGCGGGAAAAAGGCATAATTTTATGTATGTACTAGCTGGCCCGGTAACGCGTTGCTATGGTAACGCGTATACAATGGAAAAAGAGCGGACAGACAAACACACAAACAACAAATTTGTGTTCTTAGATTATAGACTAACGGCCAGTCCCGGCTTCGCATGGGTGGACAATTTTTTTTAATTTTCTTCTATTATTGAATCTTTTTCCGTTAGCGCCATCTAGCGTCCGGTATACGAACTACTTGCGGTTAACGCGTTGCTATGGTAACGTTATTGATACAATGGAAAAATAGCGGACAGACAAACACACAAACCACTGTGATCTTAGATTGTAGATTAGTTATTCCTGCTACAGTAAATTAAAGGTTATTGCAACCTATACAATTAAATTACGTTATGTGCGGTAAACAGTACATCGAAGTGGGTAAAAACTATTAGCAAAATACAACGACTCCGTTACTAAAATAAAACTGCCTCCAGTTTCTTTATAATGTTACTTCACTAATTTATGTGAAGCATGTCGTGTTTTCCTCATAATCTTATAATTTTCGATGTTGCATCAATTATGATAGAAGCACTATGCTTAACTATTGTTCATTTTGTATATATTTTAATCGAAAATTATATATGTATAAATTTTGATTTAAGTTAGATCGATAGTATCAAAAAAATCAGGAATCATTTTTAATGGGTTCAGTCTTGATCCCAATCCAGCTCGGGGGACAAAACAAGATCCATAATGGAACGAGCTAACCCGGAAGGTCGTCCATTATAAACATTGTATCGACTGGATGTCCATTGTTCCGTCCATTATAAATTAAAATACGAGGGTAAGTCAAATATTATCCGCAATATAGGTATATTTTTGGTTATTTTGGCAATACTGTTGTTTTGTGTTGATGACGTATGCTCTGTTTATTTGTGGTTACACCTGCGCACGTTTCAATCTGCTAGGTGAGTTTCATTATCGCTGTCGTGCTGTTAATCATGGCTACTCCGCTTTTTATATGTATCAAAGAAGAGAAACGTTAAGTGATTAGTTTTTGGTGGTCGGAAGGTGTATCAGGGGCCGAAATTCATCGTCGACTTTCGGTACAAAACGGGAATAGTGTTTTGCCACAACGGAGTGTCTACGAATGGATTGAAAAGTTCAAAAATGGTCGCACAAGTGTTACGCACAATGAAGGAGTGGGACGATCGTTTACCGCCATAATTGAGGAAAACATTGAGCGTTCACGTGCAATGATTCTCGTAGACAGACCAGTAACTATCGAAGACGTGGCACATCGTCTGCAAATTAGCCACGGTTCTGCCTACGAAATCATTCACAACAGACTTGGGTTTCATAAAATTTGAGCAAGATGGGCCCCAAAACAACTGACACAGTTGCATAAAAAGACGCGCTTGGACATCTGCAAACAACATTTGGATCGCTATGTACTACGGGACAATTTCTTCGACAGGATCATTACTGGTGACGAAACATGGATGCATTATTACGAGCCGGAGAGTAAACGGCAGAGTATGGAATGGAAATATCCAAAATCGCCGTGCAAGAAAAAATACAAGACCCAACCGTCCGCAGGAAAACTGATGCTTACACTGCTGAAACGCTCCAGAAATTAAATTTTGAAGTACTGGCTCATCCTCCATATAGTCCCGCTTGCTCCTTCTGATTATCACTTGTTTGGTCCACTCAGAGGCATTAAGGGGCCGTAGATTTACCAAGGACGAAGCATACCAGGAATGCAAGCAAGAAGCGATGCATTCCTGGCTTGTATCTCAACTAAAAAAACTTCTTTTATGAGGGTATCAGGAAACTTGAACAACAATGGACCAAGTGCGTTGAAAAGCAAGGGGACTATGTCAAAAAATGATGTACTTGTAAGTTTTCTATTTGATTGAACTGCCTTACCCTCGTATCTTACGGATCATAAATGAACCCCCTAGTTACGATACTAGATATCAGTAGTAATACCCTAACCCCTGATATTACCAATTTGCAAATTGTCCCCAAAAATGCTCCCCCCGAAGCGGCTAAATGTACAAATTGCTCCCTACTTAGTACAAAGAATAACAAGCTAAGCTTTAACGTCAACTATTAATCCACCTCCAATTTGTGCCCAACTAGAAAGAATTATCTTTCTAAATTGGACGAATATATTAAATACGGCACAACATAAGAACCACATACAATCAAAGAAATTAACACAGTAAAATAAAAACAATTAACGAACAACACTTAAAAACAAATCATGTCAACATCATTAATATCAAGACAACTCAATGATAAAAACACAAATAAAACAACTAATAAAATGCAAAGCAAACCTAACAATCCGTGATACCAAAACATATTAAAATATTACAAACAAGATGTGATTCGCCTGTAAACCATTAGCAGGGAACTTACATCCGTAGCCTTAAAACGGATAGAAAAAAACCCCTGATATTAGATATACAGTCCCCCGATCTAAGATATTTCCATCCTCTGATATTAGATACAGTAAGGATACATCAGTACTGATATCTCCTCATTGATAGGAATAGTTGGATTTTTATCCATTTATGCTTACCGTTAGGGATACTTTTATAAGAAAAATACAAGATTGTAAGTATAATCTACTGGAGGAGATTTAGATACGGTAAGATAAATTTTAGGTACATTGTACTTTACCTAAAACGTATGGAACATGTCTTGATAGACCTCGTTTAAAAAAAATGTATAAAATAAGTGACCTATATTTTTTCAATTTTTTTTTATTTGAAAATTATCAAGCAGAATAACTTATTCATGATTCAGTAAGAGCTTCACAGGATCTTATATTTGACATGAGATTTTAATTTTTCTGACAGACAAAGGCAACTAATTATTCTGTGGTATTTCAACCTCGTTTTATCCAAAATTACTAAAATAGGTACAAATAAAAACAATATATGGTCAATATTTTTATGCAAATTGATATCATTGGTCATTTGATATTACAATATTAATTTAATCTGGAGAATTCCGCAGTTCCGCGACAAAGCAATAACCCGATTTGTATGTTTATTTTTAATATCTGAAGGAACACTATTATATACATTTATGGCCATGTGATAACACTTATTTTGCAGGAGTGTAATATTGGATGACACTATTTTAGACAGTCTTGAGACCCTCAAGTTATCTACTTTTTTAAATTCCAAATAGTAAATTTGCGTAAGTAAGCTAAATATTAAAATTAAATATAAATTCGAATAAAATTGTGATCAACTGTTTCAGTATTGTAATGTAATGAATAAACAATAAAGAAATTGTTGTTGAAAACAGTGAAAATATTAAGTTAATTAAAACCAAGAAGAGACCAACTTCTTTGCGTGCATTGTCACTTCTCGTCTTGTATAAAATACCCAAATGTACCGATAACTATGGAAAAAGGGTTTGAATGTGTAACCTTCCCAAGATTTTAAATGAATTGCCTAAAACTTAAGTGGATAAAACAAAAGAATTGCAAATTAAACATGCAAATTAAAAGTATACTAAAAAATATTGCTTAAAATATAAATGCCAAATCCCAACACCAGAGATAGGTTCCCATCCAAGCAACTTAGGACTTCACGATGTTTAATCTTAAGATTCTGCATTACGTACTGTATAATATGTATCGAATTTACATACATACATAAATATAATCACGTTATTTTCCCGCAGGGGGTACACAGTGATCACAGATTTCCACTTTCCCCAAATCCTAACATTCATCTCTCGCTTCTTCAACTCTAATCAGACCTTTCATACAAGCTCGTCGTTTAACGGTATTTCTGACCTGGCCTTTTTTCAGGACATCTTCTATTTGGTCCCTGAAAGTTCGCCTTGGTCTGCCTTTACCGACGTGCCCATGCACATTTGCCCCATAAACTTGCTTTGTCAATCTCCTGACGTCCATCCTCTCTACATATCCAAACCAACGAATTTATTAAAAATAAACAGTTTAAATGAATTTTTAAGTAAAACTTCATTACTCACGCTTACCTTGGGGAGTAAGCTGGTGAATGCGTGACGATGCGTTACGAAAAGTGTGATCGGGCGAAGCGAATGGAAGTTGAGAGGGATATATAAGTTAGTGAAGTGAAGACAGACAGAGAGAGAATTACGTTTCGTATATTACTGTAGGGGCAAGAGAAAGAGATGCGGGCATCCATTTCAGTCTCTCTTTCTCTCAATGCCAATTCCTTCAATCGTATGGTCTAAAGCACATTTGGTTTCTTTTACTTACAGCGCGGATGGCGTCAATGTCCATTACCAGGTGACGACGCAGGACCCGACGGGAACGTGCGCGGTCCTAGTCACTGGTACCCACCGCTCGTTGTGCGCAAATCTAGCGGCCGCACAGAAGTTCACAGCCGATCACCTCTCTAAGGAAGAGTGTAAGAAGAGCATACTAGCCGCCAAATTCTTCTACGCCTCGGTAAGTGTTTAAGCTGATTACGGCTAACTAACAGTTAAAAAAGTTTAAACTTTTAAACTACCCTTCCTTTTAACTCTCTATAAAGCTTTGGAAATGTAGAGAGGATGGACGAAAGAAGTAACAAGACAAATATGTGAGGCAAATGTGCTTGGGCAAGTCGGTAACGGCAGACCAAGGCGAACTTTCATGGACCAAATACAGGCTGTCCTGAAAAAAAGCCTGGTCAAAAATACCCTTAACCGACAAGCTTGTGTGAGAAAGCTGATGAGAGTTGAAGAAGCGAGAGATGTATGTCAGGGTCGTGGTAAGTGGAAATCTGCAATCTCTGCCTACCTCTGCGGGAGAAAGGAATCATATCGATATCAAGATACCAACTTGCTGCACTGGACACGATTCAGTGTAGAGCTGAGCGACCCGTTAATGTCAGAAAATTGGTGAAGAGCAAGCTTCACAGTTTAGTTCATCGCCGCAGTTGCCTGTCTGTCGGTCTTTCACTGATTATACTTCGGAGAGTGAGGTCAAGAGCTCCACGAGCTCATCTTTGTTCGTGCGGGCATCCAGACTCACTACGGACTACTACCCTTTCTTGGTTGCTATTCCTAACTGTCGCCAACTACTCCACATCTTTTGTAAAGAGCACAGCAAAGCAGAGGAATTCTCTCTGCATTTCCGAGTATATATAACCCTTTCGTCTTCAGAGCCAGGATGAATAGGCACCTTCTGGGTTAGCTCGCTCCATCGTAGGTCAAGACCTACGCTGGGCTCGGTTGGGATCAAGAACAATAAATCTTTCACAAAAAATAAACCTTTACTATAAATAATAGACCTTTGTTGAAGGTATGTTTATCATTCCTTCAACATTGATGGAACGATACTAGCTCATAAAAGAAGTTGAAATGCGCTTGTAAATTTTGACGCGTCTGCAAGCGTCTCGGTAGCTCAGAGGTCACAGCACTCGCCCGAATAGCAGGACTTTTGGATTTGGAGTTCGCTGCTGCCCATTTTGTGGTGAATTAGTTGCCTTTAACGACACTCTTAAGTGTGTAGGGTTAATGCTATACTACTTTGCTGGACTTCATATTATTTTTCTATTGCATATTAGAAAATCGCAATATAAACACCGTAATCAAATCTTTTTACAAAATACTAGCTGGCCCGGCCACGTGTTGCTGTATTATATAAATGAAACCTATCCTATATCCCAAGTTGGAACTAAAATCCAGCAAGATGAAGACAAAAATCATCAAAATCAAATTTAACAGTTACGGAGTTCATCGCAGTCAAACACTGTGACATAAGTCATTTGAGAAAAGGTTTTTTTTCGCTACTTTAGAATTTTTCATATAAAAACAATTTTCAAGATCATGTATTTTTTTTATCCTGTGTAATAGCGATGTTATTTTAAAAAATATAATTAATTCCTCACCTACGTTTTCCGCAGGGTTTCTTCGTTGCAGTGTCACCCGAGGCGATCACTCAACTAGCGACCCACGCGCTCGCGAACAACCACTTGTTTATCATGAATCTCAGCGCACCTTTTGTCTCGCAGTTTTTCAAGGAGCCGTTGGAAAAGTTGATACCGTATGTCGACGTCATGTTCGGCAATGAAGCGGTTGGTTATTTTTTTGATAAATAAATATACAATCTATCTGGTCACCGTTGTCGTTATGGCAAAGCCAGGGTGAATAGGCACCTTCTGGGTTACCTCGTTCCATTGTGTTGTGGATCCTGTTTTGCCCCCGGGCTTTATTGGGATCGAACCCATAAAAAAAAACATCGACCCTGCAACCTTTGTATGTCCGGTCCACTGCTCTCCCAGTTGAGCTATCGAGCACTGTGAGCACTCGTCAAAATTGGGAGAGCATTGGACTGGACATCCAAAGTTGCGGGTGCGAGTCTCGCCAGAAAACCTCGTGTGCGAAATCAATTTATAGTATTTTTTCAATTAAACTTTATTAAACAAGATAGTGTTACTCTTCCAGTGAAAATGCCAGTTTTTGAACTCTCTTATGTTATTTTTTATTATTCATGACAAATCAAAAACTAAGATCACAGTGGTTTGTGTGTTTGTCTGTCCACTCTTTTTTCCGCACTTTTTCCATTGTATCAATAACGTTACCATAGCAACGCGTTAACCGCAAGTAGTTCGTCTACCGGACGCTAGATGGCGCTAACGGAAAAATATATAATAATAATTTTGTCCACCCGTGCGAAGCCGGGACGGGCCGCTAGTTTATTATAATAATTATTAATAATTTTAAAAAATCCCGAGAACGAAGATTTGAGATAGTCCCCAAACCAATGTCATTGCAGTAGTTGCCTATTATTTATACTTTATTACACAAAACTGTACTAATGGCGATCTTAATGCCATTAAGCATTCTCTACCAATCGACCGGAAAACTAGGTAAAGAAACATTAAAAGGCGTTGCAAACTTATTAAAACCATCATGAGTAACCAAACGCCACTTAATACTTAGATCCATATATATACACACCCCTGCATACATAATATAAATATATATAATAATGATTAACTGAATGCTGTACTAATTATATATCTAACGAACTATGAAACACTAAATAAAAAAAAACCAGTCATGAGGTTATGATACAGATGTAGAGTCCAAAAAGAAGCTGCGGACAAATAGCTGAAAAGATGATTTATTGGGACTCTTTTGAATCAATCATCAACCAACCATCAACCTTTTACTATTTGTTCAGAACTCAGGAAAATGGATCTGTCAATGTCTCGGTAGCTCAGTAGGAAGAGTATTCGCTTGGATAGCAAGGGGATGAGGGTTCGAGTCTCGCATTGAGTTTTTTGTTTAATAATATTTTTTTTTACATATAAAATTTTAACAGGTAAATGCTTAACAAAAAATATAACAAACTGTAACATTATAAATTGTAGCAAAAATAAAAACTAGATCAAAATACAAGAATATACACGAACAAGTTAAAAAAAAAAGTATACAAGAATAAATATCATAAACTGTATAAAAAAACATTTACTTTGCAGGAAGCAGATGCTTTCGCGAAAGCATTCAACATAGAATCAACAGATCTCAAAGAGATAGCGGTCAAGATTTCAGAGATGCCTAAACTCAACGAGGCGAGGCGGCGGGTCGTTATCATAACGCAAGGCTGTAATCCAGTGATTTTAGTGGAAGACGGTGAAATAACCCTGATACCAGTGAACAAGTTGTCCAGGGAACAAATCGTTGATACAAATGGAGCTGGAGACGCTTTCGCTGGGGGATTCCTAGCCCAAATGGTGCTCGGTGCCTCATATAAAACGTGCGTCAAATGTGGTATATACACAGCCACTCATATTATCCAACATTCGGGTTGCACATTTAGTGGCGCCAGCAATTTCAAAGACAGTTAAAGCGATAAGTGTTATTCGCGAAGTGCTTTTCTTCATAACGATATGCGGAAGCAATGTCAGTTGTAAAGATTATGAACTTATTAATAAAACTTTTTTTTTCACCTCGAATTTTTATGACTTTGAAAGTGTATTATACAGCCATCTCTTAGCTAAAAGGTCGCAAGTCTTTTTGAGTTTTAAATGCCTTTCGATCTGTTTAGGGATCATAATTTTAGTATTCTTTAAATAGTTTTAGCAAAATATTAGTGTTAAATATTTTCCATGTTTTTTCCCAAATATAAAAATAAAATGTGGCTGAGCGGCTTTTTACCTAATTGACAGAAGTATAAACTAAAAGGAATTTCATTATAAAGAAATTTGTGGCCCAGCAATAATGTATTTAAAAAAATATATATTATAATACTCTTGTGTTGTTTTTAAAATGGTGAAGGATTATATTTAATTTATATCGCGCAAATAATGTTACCATTGTAATTGTAAAAATATTTCAATATTTTTTTATTGACAGAGTAGATAAGTCTTTCAAAAATAATAAATTTCATCAACTTTTTCTTACTAAGAATACTTTTGAAATCTCATTGAAATTCATTCAAATCACTGTTAACATTTGCCATGTTATTCAGAAACTGTTCAAAAATGTACAACCTTTAGCCTTTTAACAGATTTTTTTATACAAAAATATGGGTAACGAACGCAATAAGAGACTTCGTCGGAGGGTAGACCGATATTTCAGCCAATAACAGCCTACCCGCAATTACTTCAGTCGCTCCGTGATCATGGCACTTACAACAGTGCCGAAATATCGGAAACTCAAAAACAAGGTACATGGTAGCAATCCCGAAAATAACTTATATTACTATAATGTTAGTGACCATGAAAGTTTAAAACAATATGTGTTAATATATTTATTTATTTTATGGCTTTATATATCGCTGAAAGTGCAGCATAATAAATATGAAGTGGATCATATGGTTTTTGGGCAAAGACCACATAGATCGTTTCACCAGGAGATTCACAGGAGGTCGCCATTTTACTATAACCCCCTAGGTGCAAGAAGATACAATCCCAAAGAGTATTGTTATATTTAAATACTTATAATTATAAAAAATAATAATAAATAAACAAATAAAAAGAATACATACCGACAGTTAACCTCAAATCAATAAATGCACTTAAAAACTACCTTTAAATACAATTGTTATAATGTTATTTTATAATATGAAATTGTTATTATAATATTATATTAACCACCACATATAATTTAAAATCCCACAGACACACACATTTATAAATATTTGAGTAACTACCTTGAGCCAATTAGTGGTAAACCTCATCCTGCTGGTTTATTCCATGTCGCTTTTGCGGGCAACTTCAACCTGTTACTATTGTGTTACAGTGACGCGCGCGCATCTAAAAAATTCACTCATAATTTTTTCATAACGCGCCTAACTAAAGAAGTATAACTTCAATAACTTTAAAAAAATATATACTTTTTGTCAGTTTGGTACTTTAATTGAATTATAAAGTCACATGAGAAGTGTTTGTTGCTGGTTATAGAATCTTTGGGTTACAGACTTTCAGTTTTGGTTTTGATTTGATTCCCCAATCCTGATGGCTGACTTGAATTTATTTTAGAAAGCAAGTATATCTACTTTGCGGCCATTTGTTATGTGATAAAAACACCATTATACTGTTGCATATATATGACACAACAAGTTAGTATTACTTTTAGATCTGAAATAGTTTAAATTTTCTAAATTTATTTATTCATAATGTGGTGTTGCCATACATCCTTATATTATACTTGACGATTCAAAAATTGCTAAAAATACTAAAAATCAAATATAGTAGGCAAATATTATTATTTAATGGAACTATATCCTAGAGCCAATATATAAAGAATAGAAAAAGAATAGCTCAAAATGCAATTTTGAATTAATTTTTTATTCCTTGATAATTACCAATACAAATCAAATAGAAAAAAAAAATTAACCTTATACAGTTGGTCTCTATTTATAATTGTCACTTAGTAATCGTGTAACAATATGAAATACAGAGACAAATTATTTTTTTTCTTTGAAAAGCAGTAAGACTTATGAATTGGTATCCTAAAATTAATATAAAAGTAACACTTGATAAATTATTATAATAGAAAAATACTAGAAAAAATCGACTCGGGTCACAAGTGAATCTCAGGCGGGAATTCCCGCAATCTTATAAGATCGCATTGAAAATGCATAAAATATATAAAAATTATAAATCTAACATGGCTGTTTCATCTTAATCGATTGACCAAACATTTGTAAAAATGTTTCTTTCGAATACGAGAGGATGTTCCTCTCATTGATAAAACAACGCTGGCCTACAGCGTAAAATCAGGAATGTACTAGAAAATTTCGACGAGTGTTCGCAAGGCTCGGTAGCTCAATTGGGAGAGCATTGGACCGGATTTCCAAATGTTGCGGGTGCGGTTCCCGCCTGAGATTCACTTGTGACCCGAGTCGATTTTTTTCTAGTATTTTTCTATTATAATAATTTATCTTATAAGATCGCATTGAAAATGCATAAAATATATAAAAATTATAAAAGTAACACTTGAGTTTAGAACAATTATAAACCATTTAACCTACAAACACTAGTAACCTTAAACAAAATATTACAAAGAAATGGTAATAGTTTTTTTATACTAAAAATTATATTTTTTGTCAAAAACATCAAAGGAACAATATATTTGTCTTGTAAGAAATAAGAATATAAACTTCACTAAAAAGCTTTCTTTCAGATAACTCATGGATTGAATCAATATTGTTTCATTGTAAGATAAAAGGAAATTTATACATATGTATATATGCATCTAGACTGAGTGATTTAATTTAGGCATCAAATTGTAAAATTGTCATAGATTCGTAAATTTAGTTTTTATAAATGAACTATATGATAAATATCACAATTTATTGTGTGAACAAATGTAGTAGATGTAAAACTTCATCTGTTTTTGTACAGGCTCTGCACATACATGTTTTAAATATAGGATTTCAAATTTCACATGTTGACTTTTAAAGATTTTTGCCTGAATGTAGACTAAGGTTTAAAAAAAAACTTAAGGATCACTCAATCCATATACAAATAATATCCTATATACAGCATATTTCAACAAACATTGTGAAAAAATAATAAATCAATAAAGTTGAAAATTACAACTTAGTATCTTATCACTACTTGTTCTCTGAACTGGTTGCTATAAATGTTTTTAGGAAGAATAGATATTTACTACTGTAATCAATGAGTTATAAAAGTATGTAATACTTGACTTTTGGAACATATCTTACTAAGATCACTTAACTAAATTTAAATTTATAACTAGAATTGAGCGTATTAAGATAATAATTTTAAGTAACAGTGTTCAACACTGAAAATTTTTGGTGTCTTATTCATACTTAAACCTTAACATATAGTTCTCAGCAGTATATGTATTAGGAGTAATATATTATGTGAAAATATTTATGATATATTTCTCCTTGGATGTATCTACAGATCTACTACGGAGAGTTGGATGAGTGATTAATTAATATTTAATAATGTCTACATACCGGTCTATAAAAGGTTTAATAGGTATTTGTCATCACAACAACATAATGCACTATATGTACATCCCAGTTTGGGGCAATTTCTTTTTCATTTCCCAATAAAGGCATACATCTATATAATTCCACTACTACAAAATTGTTCATTGCCTCCATCAACCTTGTCATACTTCTTGTCATTCTAACAGTGTCTGTGTTTAATCTAGATTTCATTTTAGGCACTTTTTCATCAACAAATTTATGCCTTTTGGAAACAACACATTCAGATTTTAGTTGCCTCATCTTATCCTTCAAAGGCCTGAAATAAAGTTGTAAATGAAATGTTAAAATGTACTTAGTTTTGTTAGAAATAAAGAAGTTTTTTTTACGTGTTGTTTTTTATTTTTAACTAAGATACCACAATTACATCCCATAAGGCAGTCGTGGCGTCAATAGTTATACAGTCAGAATTACGAGACTAGGATTTTTCTATTGACTACTGCTGTAGAAAAATAGCTGTACCGACTACACCTACAACCTAAATAGAGTGCTAGTATTCTATGCATGTCGCTTAATACTTACCGACCGAAAATAACATAAAACTTACCGCATTTCAAACGAGTCTTGACATACAACCCACTAAATTTAGACCATAACCTGCGGTAAAACTAGTAGAAGAGGAAAAGACTGTAGCAGGTATCAAATTTCAAACATTATCTACCACATTTTCGATAAAATGTTATAATATTTAACTGATTAAGTGACTTTAATTGCTTGAAGAATTTAAAAATACGTCAATAGCCAATTTATAAAAAACAAGGAAAACTTTAATGGAATACAAATAATTCCGGTAAACTTTGTAAAAACTGCTTATTGGCGCTTTTTGATAGTGTTGCCAATGAGAAAAAAAGGGAGTTCTTTTTTAAATTTTTTTTTTGGCCTAGATGCATGTTTTTTAAAGCCATATCTTCATGTCCACTAATTTCTTTGCTTAATTATATGATGATGAGAGCCGATTCATGAATGAAAGATAATCAATGAATGAACAACGAAAGATCCTTTTCCGTATGTTTCAGTAAAAGTTTGGCTGTAAACTGAAACCTCGCCGTGGACTTCTGAAATAGCGGCAAATGATAACACGTGCTGCTTTGTTTCACTTGGCAACACCAAAACCACAAAAGTGAAAGTTTTCGCCCCCGCCGAAAAGTCTAGCTGGAGTTCCACTACGAACAAAAACAGGCAAAGTACTTTCATTCTATTCATTTTTTTAGAAATGACAAGCATGATGATGATGACGATTTTGGCAGACGAAGCGAGTTAGTAAACAGCATAAAATAACGAAACGGAGATCATTGAAAAGATTAAATCAAAAATTAAACTACGAGAAAACAAAGATAAGTTTAAAGATAAGAATTGTCATAATCGACATGCTTGTCATTCCAAAAAATGAATAGAATTGAAGTTCTTTTTAACTCCAAACTCTGTGGAACTCCAAACCTAACTCGACAAGCATAGGGACGCCAGCGGCACATTAATGTCCTTACTGTTTTCTTAAAGTAGGAGATAAACTAAGGCGCCATATACAATGTGTCCCGTCACCAGTGTCAGAGCTTTTAATGGTGTGAAATATGGCATTTTTTATCTACAAATTGCCCCTCAAATTTGATTTCTCTGTTAAAGCCAATAATTAAAAATACACAAAAAAGAATCTATTTGTTTTTCTTTAATTATTTTTTCTATTTTTTATTCCATGACAATTAAAACGTGATGGCTGTGTAATTGTTGTGTACATGTTTAGATATCAAATGACACCTTTTAAATGTTGATAGGACATTTACATGAGTAGTGGTGGTCGAATTAGTATGAGAGTCCAGGTCTTGGTTACCAAGAAAACAAAATGGCGGCCGTAAGAGAAAAACAAAATTTGAGGGGCAATTTGCTGATAAAACATGCCATATTTCACACTATTAAAGGCTCCGACACTGTTGACGGGACACATTGTATATGGCGCCCTAGTTTATCTCCTACTTTAAGAAAACAGTGAGGACACTAATATGCCGCTGGCGTCCCTATGCTTGTCGAGTTAGGTTTGGAGTTCCACAGAGTTTGGAGTTAAAAAGAACTTCAATTCTATTCATTTTTTGGAATGACAAGCATGTCGATTATGACAATTCTTATCTTTAAACTTATCTTTGTTTTCTCGTAGTTTAATTTTTGATTTAATCTTTTCAATGATTTTCGTTTCGTTATTTTATGCTGTTTACTAACTCGCTTCGTCTGCAAAAATCGTCATCATCGTCATGCTTGTCATTTCTAAAAAAATGAATAGAATGAAAGTACTTTGTCTGTTTTTGTTTGAAGTGTTTAGTTGCACCCACAATCAATCTCAGCCTGTTCAAAACTAACTCCTACTACATGGTTACTAAAGTGTGCAATGATTTGCATACCTACACCAAACTACATACCTACTTACATTATATCTTTGTACCTACTCGGATTATCTATGTATAACTAATGTACTAAATCAAAATTTTTGGTAGGTGCATAGGGCCATAATTAATTTATTTGAGCTGTCCCCCGACATGACATTGTTTTATTTAAATAATTATATTATCTTGTGATATAAATTCTAGTATAATGTTGTCAGTCGAGATTTTTATATAAACCTTACTATTAATTTTCAAAATTTATGATTTTAAACTTAGATGTAGGAAGGAGGTATTTTCTTGTTTCAAAATGATATATAGGTATAAATCGTGTTTTGTGTTAACCGTTTAATAAAATTGTTATATTTTTATTTAAATACATAAATCAAACCCTTTCATTTGATACCCCACTCGGATCTGATCGCTGAATTCAGTAAATTCATCCCCTTCCCCATAACTAACCCCTTCTCCTTTGAGACATATTTGTGTCATTATAGTAATATAAGTTATTTACGGGATTGTTACCATGTACCTTGTTATTGAGTTTCGTCGCTCCGTGATCATGGCACTTGCAACAGTGCCGAAATATCGGAAACTCAATAACAAGGTACATGGTAACAATCCCGTAAATAACTTATATTACTATAATGTTAGTGACCATGAAAGTTTAAAACACTATATATTTGTGTAATCCAAATTGAGTGATGCAGGTTGTATTCCAATATATTCATCAGTATTTTTCGGGATACAACCTACATCAGCCAGTGGTAGTGACGTCGTAAATCGACGCAATGCTGTTAATTTGTGCGCAACATACTGATAAGTGCATTAACGTCCGAAATTCACATTTATAATAGTGTGCGGAAGAGAAGAATAAAACCCGGCATGATAGGTCACACTTTCTGATTAATATAAAAATGCTACGGATTCAGGACTTCATCGCAACTGGTCAGTATACGGATGAATATTTCGGAATATAGCCGCAAAAGCGACAAAAATAAAAATATATAGTCTGTAGTGTTGCTATTTTTAAATTAAAGTTCTTATTAAAATGAACTAAAAATAACGAAAAGATACATTATCACTCTGATCGGATCTACAAGAGTATAAGCTGCTGACGACTTTACGATATTGTATGTTGTGGGTTTCGTTCTTGCCCAAATCAGGCAACACAGGTGGTAAGGACGCTTAGCTGATACAGAAATTAAGATTTATTATCTTATGCTATTTTATCTTATGAAATAAAGGAACAACATAAAAAATAATATTTACGAACTGTCATTAACTAAACTCTTCAGTATTTTTATGATACTTGTAATCTCGTCATCAACCATAGACAATGATTAATATTGATAAATTATTATTTTCTAGGTAATTGTAATTAAAATGGCAATACATTTGTGACCGACAGGATATCAAATATTTTTTCAACAAGGCAATGTGATTGATAGCCATTTTGAAGAGCCTTTTGTTGGTGTTTTGTGAATGTTTTCATGTAATTTTTGCATTCTTTCAATGGTAATAAGCTAAAAAAAGCACCAAAATTAAAACCTTTTATTGACTAAGTCAAATTAACCGGAATTTAAGTGACTGTGTTGTTTGTTTGGGCAAGGAGCATTGTGGATAAAAAAAACCGGAAAGAACTGTCTTTATTTTATTCTTATTCTATTAGTCATTGTAAATAAGCGTAACATAAAGCCGGAAAGTATTGGATCTCTCTATAATAGTAAATTTCAGTGAAGTGTCGTCAAATATAATTATTTACGTCGCGTGTTTTGTTGTACGTAAAATTTAGATGGACACAAGATGGCGGCCATAGGATGCTCGCTCCGCCAAATCCCGGTTGTGAGGCCCTATGTGTCATCAGCGGGCGAAGGCCTTATGAACATGTTGTAAGCCGGCTGCACGTGTCGTAGTTCAGCACTCCAATCGCTTTCAGCGAGATTCCGTTCCATACAATGGAATTTCGCTCGAGGCGCCAAAATACGATGGGTGTTGACACAACTCTTATACCGTACCGTTACTCTGACGGCTGTACAAAATAATTATTGACAAAGATGAGCGAGCCGGACGACGTTGGCAAAGAAGTGTGGAAGCGATGGATATTGGAAGCGATACACAAAATTCGGGCTCAAAAACAGAGGCCCAGTGTAGAGAGGATTTGTCATGCTATTAGACAGCACCATAACTATCATGAAGATGTGGTTTCGGAACGTTTAGAACGAGCAGTGCGCGAGGGTGTCGTTTTAAAAGTTTATAATAAAGGTCAAAGTTCATATAAGGACCCTGGTGGGAATCAGAGCCGAACACTTCGGATCACAGCTGATGCAGACTTAACTCGGACTGTAGCCAAAGCGGTGCGTGAATTGTGTGATAGAGAAGGATCAACATTAAAATCTATTGAGAAATATTTACGGCAGGCATATCAGCTGTCAGTTTCTACTGATGTTGATGTCCGTAACATATTGAGGTCTGCTGCCAAGCGTGCAGTTGCTAGAGGATTGCTCACTCACATCGCAGGGGCATACAAGGCAACAGATAAGACTTTAACAGAGCGAACACCAAAAAAGTTAAAACACATTCAAGATTTAGTTGAAGAAGTAAGTGACCTTTTGACTTTAATTAATTGATTATTTACTACTTATTAACATACATAGTTAAAAATGTTACTACATTTATTAATACATTGGTTTAAACTGATTTAATAATGAATATTTTAATGAAATAATAATTTAGATAATAACTGTGATAAAAAAATATAACTTAGTCTGATCTAACCATAAATGAGTTAGACTTAAGATAAACAGTTTAGAAAAAATTATGAACTTGTTTGTTTTTGGCTAAGTTCTGTTGTTGGAAAAGAAAGTTATTATGCACTCACATGTATAAGAATTTTATTCGAATTTATATTAAAATCAATTGTTGTAGATTTGCTAATGTTTAGTAGATATGATGAGGTATATAATTGGAGACATTTCATATATCAATAGACTAAGATAAAAATGAAAAGACATTATTTATTTACTTATTAGTAAACAAAGTTTCTACAGCTTTCATATACTTATAAATTATATAAAAGTGTAATTCAGTTTCGCAGCCAATTACAGAAACTCATTATGTTTACTACCAATATTATAATAATACTGGGTATATCAACAATAATCTTAATAAAATTTATCAATTAAACAATGAATGTGTGTGTAGGTGTGTGTGTGTATGCATGCCTTCCTAATATTCATTTACCCTCAGTTAAGGAAATTATTATCTCCTTTAAAGTTTTAATTATTGTTTTAAATAAGTATTTGATTTTATCATACTTTAATTTTAGAGTTTCTTGGATTTATTAATATATTGCACAGTTATGCGTTTCTGTATTGTGATATACCATATGGGTATATTTTAGCAATCTGCCAATTATAATACTGACCACTGCAAACTGTGATAGGATATGTATCAAACAACTTATGGCAAGCTTTATTCTGTCTTATAATATTTAAAAATTAAACGAAGTATCAAAAGTTTGTACTAATATTAAAATAACAAAAATATGATTAATATTTTGTATTATATAAAAAGAAATGATAATTCTTACTAAACAGGTGTTCACAATTATCATTATTAATTTAGTAGTGCATGTTGGCTTATAGCTTATCATATGGTGACTTCGACCATAGAGAAGGCCTATCTCCTGCAAAGGGGAATAATAAGCTAACAATACCGATGACAAATATTTTAATTTTATTTTTGTAAAATATCAACTAACATAAAGTTTGTTTTTTAGCCACAAATTCAGGGTGGTGTACCCGTATGTACAGAGTGCCTTGGGACTGACACTAGGAATGGTCTGGGAGCAGTGGAGGCCCTGATTTGTTGTCATCAGTGCAAGTCCTATGCCCATCCGACGTGCCTGAACCTATTAGATCACGTTAATCAAACTACTATAAAAGTGAGTACTGTGAAAGATTTATTTATATTAATCTGTAACTTCAGAATGATCTTTAGTTTGCCGTATTGATATTGGGGTATGTAATACCCATAAGAAATAAATTTGTGAGGTGGAAAGAAATGATGTGAATTAAAAAAAAATAGCAATATGAGTATTGCATTATTATTTTATTTTTATTGCTTTTGGTTAATTTGGCATAATTATTACAGTAAAGTAATAGTGCAACCTATAATCCACTTATTATAGTGGAGTGTTGCCTCTAAAAGAGATAAAATTCCATGGTTTAACAAAAGTCCATGAGACTTATAGCATGATCATGTGAGTTAAGCAAGGTATAAAGTAACAGGTGCCAGTAACAGCTGTTTATGATGTGACTTCCATGCTCCATAAAACATAGACCTAAACTGTTGTTAGAGTATTAAGTAACTGAAGAATTCTTTTATCAATAAAACTAATATAGTCTTGGGATCCGGGTTTGATATCTGAAACATTAAATCTGAAGTAATCCTATCATTCAAGCTAAAGTTTGAGTTGGACATTCTTATTATCTTCTATCTATACTATATAAAAAAAATCCTCATCATGGTGTTTGACCACTATGAGCTCTGAAACTATTGAACCGATTTTGATGATTATTTTTTCCTTTTTTTGAATTTGTTCTAACTTAGGACAGGTTTCGTTTTAATTTATAGCAAATAAAATTAATGCATATTATAATAACTGAGCCACTAACTGGTGGTCGGGTCAACTACCAGGATTATAGTAAGATGTGTGTTATTTAAAAAAACTCAATAAACAATGTGCTGTCGTTGTCGGCAGTCGTCGCGGTGGTCGTGCGGCGAGTGTGCGGTGTGCGCGACGTGTGAGGGGCGCGATCCAGGTGGGGGGGGCAGGGCAGACTCGGGGGGTGGGGAGTGGGTTGCCCGTTGCGTGGGCGCCTGTACAAGGCACGCGCACGCGCTCTGCCAGCCGCTGCCGTGGCGCTGCAACGATTGTCCACCGGGGTAATTATACAGGAACACTATTTTTAATAGGAAAATACTAGAAAAAATTCAGGTTCAGAAGTCAATTCTCATAATTCTTTATTTGCATAAAAACATGATTGTTCTAACAATAATATTAAAAGTGCACGTTTTGCCCTTATTATGGAAGCATGCAAATTTAACAACCTTAATTATTTAATTATTAGATGTCATATCTTGAAGTTTAAGGATTGTTTTATGTCATAAAAAAAAAAACTGGTTGGTTGCCTGTAAAGTCGGTATACGGGCGAAAGTTTTACGTGACAACGACTTTGAGTGGTAAAATAATTTTAATGTGAATATTCATTCGTATAGTAGGAAGAAGGATGAAATAATAGTAACAACTTAAAACATTTATTTACAGGCATGCGTCCCTTCCACTTTTTATGTCTGTCTCTCTCGCTCTTAGGCGGGCTAACCATGCCCGAGTGGAAGGGACGCGTGCCTCTCACTCGCTCTCATTGTAAGCGCATAACGTGAGCGGAGCGTAACGCAGTTTCTTGAAGTGTCACCCGGCAAACCAATTTATAAGGCGTTGTCACGTCAAAATTATGTTGATTAAGCTAAGCATATAATTTAAATACATTTAACGTCAATGTTTAATAGTTATTTGGAATTTTATTGTTAATACGTACTCACAAAGACAACTTTTAATACATTCCTGATTTTGGAGATGGCGTGGATTCAGGCGAGAGAGGAACCTGCAACCTTCGTATGACCGGTCTAATTGAGCTACCGAGCCATGCCTTGTAAGGAGAGTCGATTTTTTCTATTAAAAATAGTTTATCATATATGATAAATTAATATATCATAAAACAGGACACTACTTATTGATTTAAGCAAAAGTAACATTTTACTAAGAATAACATATAAGATATAATAAACTTCAGTTTTAAACCTGTAAATACAACAATTATGAGTGTTTATAAGTATTATTACTTTAGTAATTATTATTATTATTGACACATTATGTTAAAGACAATAACATATTGAGAATAAAATTTCAAATCATATCAATGCATTAAAAAATTCCACGAAATTCAATTAAGCTAAAAAAAATTCAGAGTGATAATCTTTAATCTAAGATCACAGTTGTTTGTGTGTTTGTCTGTCCGCTCTTTTTCCATTGTATCAATAACGATACCGTAGCAACGTGTTAACCGCAAGTAGCTCGTCTACCGGACGCTAGATGGCGCTAACGGAAAAATATTTAATCTATAATCTAAGATCACAGTTGTGTGTTTGTCTGTCCGCTCTTTTTCCATTGTATCAATAACGTTACCATAGCAACGCGTTAACCGCAAGTAGCTCGTCTACCGGACGCTAGATGGCGCTAACGGAAAAATATTTAATAATAGAAAAAAATTAAAGAATCGAAGTCCACCCGTGCGAAGCCGGGATGGGCTGCTAGTCTATAATCTAAGAACACAAATTTGTTGTTTGTCTGTCCGCTCTTTTTCCATTGCATCAATTAACGTTAACATTGCAACGCGTTACCGGGTCAGCTAGTATATACTCTAAAAACACAAATTTGTTGTTTGTGTGTTTGTCTGTCTGCTCTTTTTCCATTGAATCAATTAACGTTACCATAGCAACGCGTTACCGGGTCAGCTAGTAATGTAAAAATAATGTTATAATTTTTTTTTTTTAATGAGTATGGTTTTGTCATAGCACCAACATAGGTCTCTACTATTATTGTGTAATAAAATTGGTGCAAAATGGTAAACTTGAACACTTTTAGGTCTGCTGCTGAAACAGTTTGGTTTAAATTGATCATCAAATGTCTAATGAAGCTACATTTATGTAAGACTAGCTGACCCAGCCACGCGTTGCTGTGGCACAGTAATTTTAAAGATTTTTTCAAAAATAAAAGCAGCCCAAGTTACTCCTTATTACATCAGCTACCTGGCAATAAAAGTCCCGTCAAAATCGGTCCAGCCATTTCAGAGATTAGCCGGAACAAACAGACAGACAAAAATTATAAAAAATGTTATTTTGGTGTATGTACCGTATATTTATTCATATGCATGTAGTAAAAAACGATTATTTCAATATTACAAACAGACACTCCAATTTTATTTATATGTATAGATAAATTTTTGATTAGATCAGTCAGGGTCATGGTATCTTAATTGGACTTGCATTATTTATGGATTACTCTTAAGATCAATGCATTTTGAAGTGTTGAATAGTCTTTTCTATATAAACAGAAAATGATATATTGAGAATATCTAAGTCATAATTTTGAATTTAAGATGCTACAAATGCTTTGATCCTTGTTTCTTTATTTTTTATTACATCTTAGTGTACTTACATAGAATAGATTCAAAGAGTGTTGGAAAGCTAAAAACATATTTTTTGTTAACAGATATCAGATAAATAAAACTGTAACTTTATCATAGATCAGATTTACTTACTTTAGAAGTAAAAAGTCAATACACATTGATATTGTCTAGTGCAATTAAATCTAAAAGTAAGAATAAATAAAGGTGTTTATAAAAAAAATTGAGCCAAGTGATCTTGAAATACGAGTGGTAATAATGGGTCAAGTTTACAGAAGTAAAAAAAAAAAAGTTTAATTACAGTATTATGTTAATTTTTTATCAGGAAATTGAAAAAAAATCGACTTTTACGAGCATATTAAATTTTTTAATATAGTGTATATTTTTCTTCTGCCATATTTCTTTTACCAGCGTTGTTAATTAATTGTTTGTACGTAATTGAGTCGCTTTATAGTGTCGGTTATACGTTCGCAGGTCTTCGATGGGCGGCACGCCGAGGGGGAGGAAGCCGCGTCCGCCTGCGCGCCGCGCGGACTCGGACGACGAGCCCTCCGACGGTAATGACCCGCCGCCCGCCACCGAACAGAGAATGCCCAAGGAGAAGCAGAAGTTCTTTAGATTCTCCGCGTTCAACCTGGTGGAGCGCCGCCGCCGCGACTCCTCCGACTGGGAGCGGTGGGAGGGCGAGACGCGCTGGGGCGGGGTGCGCGTCACGCGCGTGCAGCGGCTGGAGCTCCGGCTCCCCCTGCCGTCCGCCTCGCCCGGCGCCTGCTCCTCCTCCGACGAGCCGGGGCCCGAGCCCGACCGGTTCACCACCGTGTTCGAACGCCTCGCCGACGCCAGCCCCGACGCCGCCTGGGGCTTCGCCGCCGAAGCGCAGAAGCAGCGGCCCCCGCCCGACCCCCGGCGCCGCCGCAGCCGATGCGGAGACCGCCTGCTCACCACCCTCTTCGACGGCCTCTCCGAGTTCTATTCGGTGCGGACGGCGTCGCGATCTCAATCCCGGGCCCGAGTCGCCCGCGCCCGCGACTACACCGAGCGGCAGGTCTTGAAAGAAACGCGAAGCACGTTCAGGCAGTATCAAGCGTCGCTTGGCCGGACGCGGTCGAGAACGAGGTCGAGAACGAGGTCGAGAACGAGGTCGCGAACGAGGTCGCGATCGCGGAGTCGCTCGAAGCCGAGAGTACCGATTCGAAGAGCAAAGTCCAGGGCGCGGTCGCGGACTAGAGTGCCCAGGCCCCGAGTCCCGGAACAGAGGCCGAGGAGCCGAGCGCCGAGTTATGATGAGCCGCGGGCTGGCAGTAGGGAGCGTAGCGTATGCGCAGCGCGCCTGTCGGCGTCGCAGCTGGTTAGGAACTTGGCGGTGGGCAAGCGCGGCTCGTCGGAGGACGCGGAAAAACTGTACCGCGGCTTAGCGTTGGCGACGCGCCCACCCGCCGGGAGGCCGGCCACCAATCAGACGGGTAAGCACGGTTCGTGAGTGCGGTGAAAGTGTCGTGGTGGATCTGACCGTCCCGCTCGCTCTGATTGATGGCCGGCGCTCCGCTGTCTGTCGCGGTCCTTCCTCCGAATCTCTGTTCGGTCGGTGAGTGCGCGTCGCGCTGTCGGTTTGTTCAGCTTCTATCCGGACACCGAGCGCCGATGACAAACCATTTTGTTTATCGGGTTTCGGCAGTATCCACACATGCACTTTCGCGCGCGCTCCCACCAGGGGCGTGGATGTTTTCTCATGTGACCATATTTCGATATTGCACAGAACTACAGTCGAAAGATTCTCACATAATCTCGACTGCTCTCAAGTTGAAGTTGCCCCGCAATTATGGTCGAGAGCAGTCGAGTTGTAGATTTTGTTACGCTTTGCTTGGATAACAATAGAACAAAACCGGCAGGCATTTTATTTTCTTATCTAATATTTGATTTTCTTCATTTGTTTTGTTTGTCTTTAGCTGGGTATACACACTGCATACCACTTTATGCTCCATAAACCTTAATACCGCTTGAAGCGTGAACATATATATTACTGGAGCAGTTGACGATGCAAAGGCATTGAGATAGTGGAAGATACCCAGCTTTAATTTTGTTTTAAATGAATGAAATCTTTATTAATTTATTAATATTTGTTTCTTTGTAATTAATGAAATATTCCATCTTGACATATTTATACCATTTATAGAGTGCACTGTTTAACAGTTATATGTGGCAGGTGTTCTATAACAACCATTACGTTTTCATTGCACTATATCAAATTTTTTTAACCACTGAATTTATATGAACCTAAGGGAGAGCGCCAGAAAATGTCCAATAGCCGAGAACAGTGCGCCTGTATGATGTTTAGTGCACATGAAATTTTATTACCATTGTGAACTAAAGAGTGGAACTCCTTGCCTGAATCGTGTTTCCTGATAAATTAAATTTAGGGGTCTTCAAGTCACGAGTGACTAGGTATCTTCTAGACAGCTTTTTCTTCTTCTAACATCCTAGATCGCATCGTCGCTTACTATCAGGCGATATAGTGGTCAAGCAGTTACTTATTCATGGTAAAAAAAAACTGTTGTGAACATAGCTGTGATGCGTATGTTGTACCATACATTTAGGGCTATAATAACACAAATTTGTACAGATTCGCACAGGCCGCTCTCCCTTACGTCATAATGAATAAATGAATGAATGAATGAAAGTTTATTTGGCACAATATACAACACGGTTACAAGACAAAAGTATTAACAACAAAAAACATAAAAAAATAAAAACAGTGCCAAATAGGCCTATATAATGACACCTGGCAATCTGTAGATTTTCGCTTCCACAACCAGAAGTTGCAGCGAAATTGGGTTTTTGCAGAGAGTAAGCGGTTGCCGGCGGGAGTGACAGAGGCGGACTCGGAGTTGTTTAACCAAGCGAGGGCGTCTGCGCAAGCGCAGGCGATCGAAATAGATTTGCCGGCCCCTGCAGCCGCCCCTGTGTTGGCGCCTGTCAATGCGCTATCCCCTGCGCCGGTCCATGCAGCCTTGCGGTGCCCCTCAGCCATTGAGTTTGGCCAATGGGAGATAGAGACTTGGTACTCCAGCCCCTTCCCACAGGAGTATGCTAGGTTAGTGTGACTTTTTTAATAGAATATTTTTGTTTTTTTAGTTCTCCAGTATTTTTTACATTTGAACTTTACACATTTTATGTATGAAAATAAAACTTGTCTTAAGTTGGAAAAAATTTAGCTAAATACAAAAAAAGAAAAAACCATCCAAATCGGTTGAGTAATTTTGAAGTTCATCATGGTCTTACTTAATACATAAATGTACGGATTGATGGTACACTAAAGAAAAAACTCAAATATAGATGAAACCATTATGATGTTTATGAGTCACGGTGTGATTGTAGACTGACTTGTCTCTACGTCTACCATAAAAATGCTAACACAGCTAATTGTTATATTGTGTGGTCTACTGTACCATACAATAAGCACAGTGCAAAAACAATTACAGACAAATACAACTTAAAAAACTATTTAAAATAGGGTAAAGGTAACAGTCAACAAGTACCTACCTAGATTTCTAAGTAACAATTTATGTGTGAAGTAGTGGGACTAAATATAAATATTAACAGCGTTTTTTATACTAATTATATAATCAAAATTAGATATGGGCAAAGCCAGTAACAGCTTTTATAATGTCAATAATTAAAATGTCATATGATTGAAGTTTATTTTTAAATTTGCTAAATATGGGGTGCAAAATCTATCACACATGTGAGCCGACGAACAGAAAATTCTACAACCGAGATGGCTCTTACATAATATCTTTCTAGCCACAAATAGGAAGTAAATTGCTTTTAATGTCATGAGCAATTTTAACACTACCTCACTTTATATCCGTAATTGGAACTTGTATTTATTATTTTTTATTTTATTTTATTTTATTTTATTTTATTCGGAATACCAACAGCGTATCTTATAAAACTAATTAATACAAAACTTGGTAAAGACTAAGCTATTAACAGGTATTCGCAAGTGGACACTAAGATTAAGATTAGGTAACAATTACAATTAACATAACTACATAAAACAATTAAAGTAAAATAAACCATTTATAATTTTAAGGATAAGTGCCGAAAAATTTCGAAGAAAAAATTTTCACCACATCTTTAGGCTTGCTACTAAATAATTCCAACTCGCCACCGCTTTTTGACATGTCGTTGAAAGAACTGCTAGCTCGTATAAAAAAGGAGTTGCGACGATAATTAGTATTGACGCGTGGTATCGCCAGAGGCTGAGTACGCCTCACCGGTAGTTTACGCGGAACCCAAATGTTTATTTGCCCTAATAAAGCAGGACAATCTATAGTGGCATTAGCAATTTTCAGTAAACTACAAATGTCGGATACTTGTCTTCTCTTTTCTAGGGGTAAAAAATGATATCTTTTACATCTCGCCTCGTATCCATGATCTGCTGTTCTACTTTTACGCTGCAAATAACGCAGAAACCTTTTTTGTATGGATTCTATACGTGAAATATACACATTATATTGTGGATTCCAAACCTCTGACGCGTATTCGAGGATGCTGCGGACGTATGCACAGAAAAGTACTTTAAGCGGCTTGATTGATTTAAAGTTACGAGTTGAGCGTATGTTGTAGCGTTATGATTTTTACAATTTATCTGTGTTTCATTTGCAGATTACCGAAGCTATTCCTTTGCGAGTTTTGCCTGAAGTACGCTAAGAGTCGGGCGGTCCTAATGCGGCATCTCGACAAGTGTCTATGGCGACATCCGCCCGCGACCGAGATATACCGTTGCGGCGATATATCTGTCTTCGAAGTAGACGGCAACGCCAACAAGATCTACTGTCAGAACCTCTGCCTACTTGCGAAACTCTTCCTCGACCACAAAACTCTCTACTACGACGTCGAACCATTCCTCTTCTATGTCTTGACTAAAAATGACAGCAAGGGTTGCCATCTCGTCGGATACTTCTCGAAGGAGAAACACTGTCAGCAAAAGTACAATGTCTCTTGCATTATGACTATGCCACAGTACCAGAGGCAGGGCTACGGAAGATTTCTCATCCATTTTAGTGAGTGGTGGAATCTTACTACTATTATATTAAAGGTCATAATCATAATTTACATTAACTATTGGTTCAGTCAATTATGATTTGACCTTGTAATGATAATATTTTTTTTGTTTACATTTAGAAACTATAATGTTAACTTTCTTTTCTCAGGTTATTTACTATCGAAAGAAGAGGGGCAGCCGGGTACGCCTGAGAAACCTTTGTCTGACCTTGGAAGAGTCTCATATCATGCTTACTGGAAATCCGTAATTCTCGAATACCTCCATGACCATAAGGACAAACCATTTACCTTTGAAGATATCGCTCATACGACGGGAATGCATATGAACGATATTGCCATTACGTTTCAGTTGTTAGGTTTTGTAAGATATATCCCAAATAATGATTCTGCGAAATTAGGTTTATGTATAGATTGGAATAGAGTAGAAAATCACACAAAGAAGTTGAAGAGTAGACCGCGCCTAGAAATTGATCCCGAGTGCTTAAGGTGGACACCTCTTTTGGCGCCCACTATAAATCCATTCAGATCGCCCGAGGAAGGGTCCGGCGATCAAGAAACTGAAACAGAAGAAGCTGGACTGAAAACGGAAAGTGAAGACACTGCTACAGAAACTGAAGCACCGGTATCCAAAGATGACATAAGATCTAAAGCTATGGCAGAGAAGGAACCCGAAACAGTAGTAGAAATGACTTCTTCTGGAAGAAGACGGACGCGACCTTTGAAGTATAGTGAAACTACGTATCAAACAACGCCAGCGGTTGGCGAAGGCGGTCGAAAGAGGAAACGAGATCTCAATAGAAAGATGTCAGAATCAAATGTCGAAGATGACAAGAAATATGACGAAACTCCTAGAAGACAAAGAAGCAAAAGTGTTTCGAGAAGATCATCCAGAGTTGTCCAAAGTGAAGCTAACGAGGAAGTTAGTTCTGCTAGAAATAGAAGACAAAGCGTCAAAGAACCTGCTTACGCTTCTGACAGTCAAGAGAGTCAAGAAGAAAGTACTATTAATGTTAACACTCCTGTCCTTAATTCTGCGAAAGCGAAGACAAAGAGAAAGCTGGCTTGGAAAGGACGACAGAGGAAGCGTCAGAAGGTCAACAGATTGCCGAAACAAAGAATTAGTTCGCCTGTGGCTAAAAAAGCCAAGGCGAGTGAAAACACAGAGGAAGTAAATAATTACAAAACGGATGATTCTATGGAAGAACCTGATAAATCTGTTCCTTTGACGAATGAGACTAGAAAGTCCCCAACGGTTAATAATAAAGACAAATCTGAGGAAAAACGTAAGAATTCTGAGGCTAGCTCAGAAGATTCGTCTGGTGAAGCAGATGATGAAATGGACGTAGAGGAAGGCGAAGACAGACGAAGCATACCCAGCAAGCCAGCTACGCCTAGACACATGGAAGAAAATAGCACTGATCATCACACTAGTGACATGGAATTAGATAGTATTCACATGGATTCTCCAAAGTCGATAGCAGAAAAGAACCAAATTATTAATGAAACTTCTACTAATGACAATTTAGAAAACGAGAGTATTGAAAATGATAACAGAACTGATGGCCGAAATGTAGTGAATAGTGAAGATGCCGAGTCAGAATCGGTAACGAAAGACTTAGATGAAAAGCAAGTGCCTGAACCTAGAAATGGTGAAATGAAGTCACCCGCTAAGCCAGCTCTTGATGATAAAGATACAATAATTATATCCGAATCTGATGATAATAATAGTCAAAGTGGTCCATTGCCTTCTCCTAAACCTAATGTAGTTGCTCCAGTGCCTCAGAATATTGAAAATAAGCCCAAAGAAATAGAAGAAAACGAGAGCCCTTCTAAAGTTATACCGGTTGTGTCGACTGAGAACGCTCATATTGTACTAGATCCTAAGGTCCAAGAAGAGGTTAATACTATTAGGCCACCGGTAGACCAGGTAGTCCCCAAAACACCGCATCAAATAGAAACAATAGTAGTTGAAGGGGAGTCTGATACAGCAAATTCTCCAAGTGGCACACCACCTAAGAAAAATGACAAGACTGTTATTAGTGAATCACCTAAGCAGAAGAGGTCCCCTGAAAAGGTGAATATAGATAGTATAAATGAACAAAAGAGAAGCGAAATGAGGAAAGAAACTGTTATTCAACATCAAACTATTGATGAGACAAAGACTCCAGATAAAAAATCACCTACTAAAATTGAGACTATAATTCAAAGTCTTGATCAACAGCGAGATATCTCATCTAATATTAAAAAAATGGAAACACCTAAAATGGACGCCTTTGTAGATGCGGACTCTAGAAGTAAAGTATTAAACCAAAATCCTATTGTAAGTAAGGAAAATGAAATCTCATTTCGTAACGATCTGCTAAATAATAGAAAAGATGAAATCATAATAACCAGAAATATTATAGAGAGTAGCATGCCAAGTTTTCCGCCAGTCAGTAATTCTATGACCATCCAACAAATCAACTCTGCTCAACATTCGTTTCTCAATCATAGAGCAAATGTGAGTAAAGAGTCACAAGGAGTTCAAACGGACAAAGTACTTATAAAGACCAGTGAGCCAAATAGAACTATTGCTAACATTACAGACTCAACCCCAGTCATAAGCAAAACCGCCACAAAATTAGAAGTTCCTCATCCTATAACATCGCCAATTATAAATCCTGTGATACCAAAAGTTCCGAACGTGACGGATATTAATTTTTTACCGCGGTGTCAAAGTGCTAACGCTGCAGTGAATTTGGGTATGGAAAGAACAGATATAGACGCAAACTTTGTGAACAGCAGCGGGATGCAAAGTTCATTGACTGGTTCTATGAATGTCGTTCAGGCTACCGGCCAGGATTCGAAAAATGATCCCAATTCAAAGCCTCGAGAAAAAAGCAAACTTCGTGACGTTCGAGTGAATTCGGCGCACAGTAAACTAGAGAAAACGGAAAAGAAGCCTTCCAAAATCGATACACCAAGAAGTACGCCAGAACCGAAAATGTTTTTTCCTGAACAAAATACAAACACAAGAAAACCGGAAACATCTGTCCCAATAAACGTTATCAACTCTGTGACTGTCACTAGCAAAACTGAAACTAAAACATCAAGTGAAGCGCCAAAGAAACAAGATTTTTTTAAGAAAGAGAAGTCTAGCGCTGCCAAATGTGACTCAAAAAATACGTCAGTAAAGCACGACAAAAGTTGTACGGCGCAACTGAATCTCAAAGCGGACCAGAACGACTCGAATAAAGCTCTGCCAAAATTTAAGTATGACAACGAGTTGGTTCCGAAAGCTGATTACGCAATGAACCAGATTCCCAACTATCACACGACGCACGCTCAGTACCAATGGGCACCGTGGGACCCCACTAGGTTGCAGGGCACTTGGGACCCGAACAGGTTCCTAGAGATGAAGAACAGCGACAAAACATACTTGGACAAATTCCAGAGTTTCAATCTCCCGCCGCTAGATCAGATGCAGAAATCTCCTCAGAAGCTGCATCCAAAGTACGACCAGAAGGATTTCCATAACATAGCATACGGGGCGCTGTCGGGTGGAATCTACGCGACGGCTGGGCTGCCACATTTCAAAGAGACTAAAAACCCGGGGTCGAAAGCGGAGTGCTCGCAAAAGAGCGAGTGCAAACCGTCGAAACAGTCTAAGACTACCGCGTGCCAAACGCAGTGCGAGCCAAAGAAGACGGCGGAAGCGCAGATGAAGCAGCTTCTGCAACGACAGGCGAATAAGGAAGGCTGCGAGTACAGACAGCAGAGTCCACACTTAACGTCGCCGGGTTGCAAACCGTATGGTAACGGCCCATGCGCTCAAGAAAAATCCGACGGAGACAAGAAGCCTCGGGCCCATAAAAAAGAGGATTCACCCAAAGACACCAGCAAGGAAGAATTGTGTGAAGCTGTCAGTCCAGCTTTGCAATCTATGGGCGTTTACACACCCGATTCGACGAGTAACTCGGTGCATTCGGTTCAATATGGGACGTGCGAGTTAGACGTGAGTCAACTGGGCTTGGAGTCGCCGACTAGTATCGGTTCGGATATGGCGTCCCCCTGTTCGTTGATGCACATGCATCCAGTACCAAGTCCTCAGTACCCGCACTCTTCTATACATATACCCTCCATCATGACGCAGCCCAACCAGCCTCCGAAGCAGCAAAAGATCAACAACAGGAGCAGGTAATTAATTATTTTCTGTTCTTTGTATTTAAGTAAGAGTTATGTTTAATTTAGGGACAGGAATATATTTTAAGTCAATAATTTTTTTTCTAAACATGTTGAAGGAGATGTTGCATAATCAACAGTTCTATTAATGTAACAATAAATCCTTAATATAGTTAGTTAAACTGACATTAGCTATGCAAAAAATATACAAAGGAATAAACATAAAAGTTCAATGTATTGTTTTTTATGCAAGTGTTTTGAAAGTACTGTGTCCTATCCTGCCGTCCTTACGATAAGTACCAAAGTTGAGTTTTCGGGCAAATTGACTTACGTACAATTTACGTACAAATGTATGTACAAATATAATATACTACATAAAATTCCGCTTCATTTTATAGTCGTATAGTAAAACTTTCAAATCAATAGCTATTATAGTTTCGATGATACACAAAAAAAAACAAACTTTAATCGCAATTATTTCGAAAGTAGCTGAAACTACTTTTCAAAAGGACGGCAGTATCTATGTATTATAAATATAGAAACTGAATTTATTTAAAATATGCTATTTGGTGATAAGTATACGTCGGTATGTGATAGGAACAACGCGGGCAGTAATAGCAACAGCGGCGGGGGAGGCGCCGGTGGTGGGGGTGCGGGGGGCGCGGGCGCAGACAAGATGCGTGCCGCCGCCACGCCGCCCGCCAGGCACCGCGCAACTCCACCCGCTCACCAACCGCACGGTAACGTACCACCCTCATCATTATTATTATATTGTCATCGACATTATTTATAGCTTCGCCCTTATTATTAGCATTATCATGGTATATATATCGCTGGCAAAGCTAAGGACTATTAGGGAAGAAAGTTCTCGAGTGCTTGTACCGTGGTACTAAATGACCAAGCGTTGGTAGGCCCCACCACTGGGTACTGGTGTATTTTCATAATTTTAATTTTATGATGTTAAGTAAAAGAAGAGATAAACAATATTTGACAAAAGTGATCGTTTAGCTGTAATTAATAATGCCACTGTTGTGTAACACCTTGCGTATCCTATTGGGAGAGTCTTGAAACACGTCAATTAAGTCTGAATATTTTATATGAATACAAAACTCTAAAAATTTGTGAACTCAACACAAATGTGTGATGTCACATCAGGGGGGTTCTAAAAATGTGACAACCTGTTGAAAGGAGAGGAGGGGGCTAGAATGCCCTAAAATTCGTGCGATTTAATTTATTGATGGCCTTCAAGCGCTCGTCACTAATATGATAATGTGTGGTTGTCAGGCGGCGTGACGATGGGTGGTGGCAGTGCTGGCTACCAGGGTGGCTACCTGTCGTTCCAGCAACAGCAGCAGTATGGAGGGGGAGGGTGGGCTCCCCCCTCCTGCAGCCTGGCCAAGCTGCAGCAGATGGCTGACGCGCCCCAGCACCCACCTCACACCCCACCAGCGCACCAGGTACCATTATTATTGAATTCAAATCTTTGTTGCCAATAAGTGTATATATTTATTTATAAGGATCACCAACAAGACATCCACTATAACATAAATAAATACAATTTTATCCTAGAGCTAGGTGCTGTCTTAATTAAAGGCAGTCACGACATGTACCAACGAAAATACATAAAAACCTTGAAAAATAGTTGCAATCATTTACCTAAATTGAACAAGCCTCTTTCTTATTTAGAAAGATTGATTTTAAACTAATATAATTAATTTTTATAAACACTGTGTACACTGAACATCAAATATAAATGGAACTTAAAAACTTATAGCCCTTTACGGACACAGCAAATAAGATGAGGGCTGCCCATATTTTAATTACTTACAAATTATAAAATTTTATTATACAAATTTTAATTGGCAAGTAACAAAAATATTCATATTAAGAACTTATACTTCAATTTGGACTGAACATTGCATCAATATTTAAATAAAAGAGGCAGAATAGAGGCATCTATCAATAGATAATCTTTTCATTGGTTTTGAAATGCATCAAGGGCAGGGGCGTGCATTGGTTTTCCAGCGCGGTAGGCACTGTAGATCTAACAAGTCGTAGTTGCGCTTATCATTTAAAAATTCCTAATATTTGGTAGGTAATATGGATATAAATTCACTTACCACTTTTTTTGCAGGTTTTTTCAGGCTTTTAGAAAAGCCGTTGTTGTTGTTATAAGTTTTTTGTCACTTCACATCATCACTCACGATTTACGAATACCGGGTATGAATAATTATACGAGTAATAATACACTGACTGAGGTAAATTGAGTAAGAAAAAAAAGATGTTGTTGCAGTTTGTGTCGATTCGATCGAACCTTTTCGTATTACTTATGTATTATATTTCTAAATTTTATTTTATTTATAAACAAGATCAACTCGTCTGTCTTTTTGTAAATAAATTTCTAGTACGTCATTTACTAATGCTTGTCGTATTGATCATGTTTCTTAGCAAGGTTTGTTAAATTATTAAAATCACCGTAACCAGTGTCATTCCACACCGTCTTTGTTGTAGAAAACAAAAGACAGGGAAAGCAAAACAATAAATTCGAATGGCGGCAACCAGCTAGCCGAGTATAACTGTCGTAATATTTGGTATTGAAATGTCTGATATTTTTACCTTTCCGTTGAATAAGCTCGATATTTGGAGTTGGTCTAGTAAAAGAAACGATTTTAAATTTATCTATGAACGTAAATTGTCCGAAAGGATAGGTACGTAGTTTTTGTACACAAATCGAATCCTTACAATCGGCACACTGTAATTTCTCCATTATTAAATACCTAACTTCGATACTTATTTTTAACAAAAAACACTCATCAACATCTTTTTTCTTTACACACAGTACACTACAAACACTCACACAGGAAATTAACAAAAAACAACAAAAAAATGCTATCTTAATAGATAATATTGTAATGATATTACTAATGTAATTAAATTATCGGTCGCGCGCGCGTGCTAAAGCTAACTATAAGTAATACAAAAACACGAACTAAAGGAAGGAGGCACTTTTCGGCGGCCTTGTTACATTTTTCATCACTGAAAAAAATAATGGGTTGGAATAATCAAAATTATGTTAGAGGGTATCAAGAAACTTGTTTATATACGAGCGCACAAAGCAACATGATTCTAGCAATAAGTTGTGCTTGATTAAGCGACGTGAACAAGCAATCTTATTGAAATCAAACAAGTATTTGTCAACTGCATCAAGTATGGTTATTATGGCTATCACAAAAGCTTTATGGATTTTACAAAGGCTTTATAATATTTATTACGCTTTAGTTGTCCCTATCATGTCATACATTTCATTTTATAAATTAATTTGTGCCATTTACAAAGCACTTGATAGTTTTTAATAAGTATATGATTGATTGGCTAATGTTTGGTAATGAATGCAAACAACTATTTATTAAAAATTTTTATAACAATCAAGTTATCTTTAAAGAATTAACCAAGATCATATTCAATTCAATTATTATACCTAATTATTGAGTTTTAGGTACTTCATGTGGATAAGGTACTGTAATATAGCTAGCTATAGATATGGTTGAGTAATTTTCATGTTCAAATAATTTGTATAAGACACTTTTTAAAGTCTTATCAGCTTATGACATTTGTTTATTTGGACATTTCTATTGCTCAACAAATCTAGCGCTTTCAATACTTAAAAACAAACTATGACATCAGTACCATGACGTTAGTTGAGCAGAAAATAAATGTCTTTTTATTCTGTTGGATAAGGTTTCTTTTGCAATTAAACAAATTGGTATAACTTTTACCGGATTCTGTAATTCACATTTAAATGTATGAATAAACACTGCAATATATCTATTATTCTTAAGTAAGCTAGGTACCAATATAAATCTATAAGTGGTGCCATCAAAATGTTTATATGATTGCTATTTTTACAACACAAACTTAACACTATTAATTATATTAATCCTATTTAGTCTCGTGACTAATGCAACAATCAACACTACAAAAAAAATTAAGTCTGATTTCAAATTAATAATTACAAAAATATCTCTTAATATAAAAAAGCTACCAATTGATTTAAGGTGATGGTATAGGGGAGTAGTGTGTAGAGCTTGTTGAAGAAGACTTGCCGGGCAATGCAACAATACTTGGGATGATTAATTCTGGTAAACTCAATACAGCTGCAAGCTTTTTCTCTTTTCTATCTAAATCTGAAATTAAAAAATATTTTTATTTTCACTCATAAAACACAAGCACCAACATTAATTATCCTTATGATATTGACATTCTGTATGATGATTTTTCATATTTTAAGAATTGTTAAAATGTAATTATTGTACTAAAAGAGTCAAAACTCACCATCTCCTAAATGAATGATGTCATTGTGATAATAATTTTAGATTTTTTCTTTCTCAAAAGTTCAGTTAATTTGTTTTTACACTGGGAATATACAAATATATTTGTTCATGTATTTTGAATGTAGATTATTGAAGTTGTCTACAAGCTGAAACAAAAGAATAGTAAATGTACACAGTATGCAAGTACATATCATTTGAAATAACCATATATCAAAATTCATTTTATTTTAATGTAATCTAGTGTAAATAGTATAATATATTTATGGTTGTTGAAGTTGAAGGAGGAAATGTAAGCTAGTTTAACAATTTTCTATAAATAAAAGAGAAAAGGCAATTGAGTGATGAGTACTAAAAAAGTATTAAAATCGGACCAGTTCAGCAAAAGCTTTCATGTGTCAAAATAATCGAAAGAATACATAATAAATAAGGGAATTCCCTTTATGTTCAATTGATCATAAGATACACTTATGTTACTAGTTTAGGTAAAACACACTTTTAAGACAAAGAATCATTGAACATAAAGCATCAATCTTATATACCTACTACTTATTTATTTCATTTCAATGGTTTCATAATTATATAATAATTCTTAATATGTTGTTAGTTTATAAGGAATATCTTTATATGCCATATTGTTGGCTAAACATGTTAGGCTAGTTTTATTATTTAAATGACTATTACACATTCTATGTTTACAAACAAAAAAATATATCATAATAGATACTCACCAATTTATATCCATGAGGTTTTCATAAGGCAGAAAAGTCTAAACTATTGTTCAACTGAATATTCCGCCAAATATTTAAATCGTTTCGTTAACCAGCAACAACAGCATTTAAGCCATACAAAGTTTCTTCTTTTTATCACTAGTATTTTGCATAATAATATTGAATAAAGGTTGGTTTGGATTTTTCTGCCACTTGAATGGTCTCTGCAGGTTAATTGCCTTCAGTTAATACTTTACTATCCTGCAATAAGATAGGCCTTACAATCTTGGATCCTTGATAGGTTAAAAACATTGATGATGGAAGAGCTTTGCATGTAAGTAATTACGCTTAGAGAAAAATCTGCTGAAATATTCAAATTACCGATGGTAGCATTACATGGTAATATCTGCTTGCTACATTTTCCAGGATCTTAAAAAAGGTCTCTTGGTCCTGGTTGAGGAATAAGAAATAGGAATGCTTGAATGTTTATTCCATTTAGTGCAAAATTATATTAAACTCGGCGTCAAAAAAATCGCACCTTATAAAAATCTTATTCAAAAATTCCTAAACCTTATATAGAGGATAGTGTTAGGTATCATTAGAAAGGTAACAAAAAGGAGCATCAAACAACAATTAAGTGCAATCTTTTTTTTAATTAAAATTATACAAAAAGCATAAAAATTTGAAAAATAATAAAAAATCTTAATTAAGTCCTAATTAATAATCGATAATTTACAAAAAAAATGTACAAAAAGTGTCTTAAAATTAACTCAAAATCTAGTGTTACCCCCCCTTGCCCTGATGACGGCTTCCATACGGTCCCTCATAGACCTCACCAACTTCAGGAGCTCTTCTTGAGGGATAAGACCCCATTCTTCAATCACCGCGGTTTGGAGTTCCTCTAGAGTCGAAGGAGCCGGATCCCGAGATCGAACCTTACGTTTAAGATGGTCCCAGAGGTGCTCTATCGGATTCAGATCAGGACTTCTCGCTGGCCACTGCATCACAGGAATTTGGGACCTCCGCAGGAAGTCGTTCACGATGGCTGCAGTGTGTGCGCGAGCGTTGTCGTGCATTAATGTGAACCCCTCGCCAAAAGATTCGGCAAAAGGGACCACATGCACATCCAGGATCTCTGTGATATAGCGGCGCGCAGTCAGCGACCCTTGTCCGCGAGCACCTCCGGTCCGGGAGACGCAGACCAGGTCGGTTTTGCCGGCAGCCGACATACCGCCCCAGAACATGCAGGATCCGCCTCCATATTCCACCGTCTCCTGGATGCAGGCTTGAGCGAAACGTTCACCCTGCCTCCGGTATACTCTTCTTCGTCGGTCGTTGCAGAAAAGACACACTCGTGTCTCGTCTGAGAAGAGAACAGCTCCCCACTGCTCAATGGTCCAATCGACGTGGTCGCGAGCAAACTGCAAGCGGGCTCGTCGGTGCGCTGCAGTCAATTTTGGACCTGTAGCAGCTCTGCGGGCTGCTATGTTCTTCTCCTTCAGTCTTCTTCTAACCGTGGATACACTCACGGTGCGTCTGCGAACTGCCTGGAGCTCCTGTTGCAGCTGAACAGCGTTTGAGAAGCGATTTCTCAAAGAGTACGACACAACGAACCGGTCGTCTCTTTCCGAAGTGCAGCGACGTCTACCGGACCCATGTCGCCGGATATAGCCACCGGTCTCTAAAAAGCGCTGGTAGACTCTACGAACCGAAAAACGGCTCAGATTCAGTTGCCGGGCGACATCACACTGCCGCACCCCTGCTTGCAGTAGTGCAACCACTTGAGCGGCCTCATCAGCTGTAGTGTCCATTTTCCAGATGTTCTTTCTTCAGTAAAATCAGTGCGTGTGTCCCCTTCAACGGTTTAATAGCGAATGACCCACATTGAACCCGTGTTGACCTCTTTATACCCACAAAGTTAGCGCAACTCGCGACTCTCCCGAGCAGCAAAATTTCCTTAGAATTTTTGTGACCCTTTATTTGTTGCTTTAGGTTTTATTTGATAATGAAAAATAATGTTTTTTTATTAAGTTAATTAAGTAACCTTTTAAATAAAATTATAATTAATACGACTGCATGTGCATATCCAGAGTTAATGCCATTTGAACGTGATTTTCTTAGAGGTGCGATTTTTTTGACGCCGAGTGTATTAGATTTTCTTACCTACTTCTGATTTATATGGTACAAAACACTTAAGAAATCGACAATTGCAGATTAATAGAGATATGATTTAGTGCGTATAAAAGTATAGGTAGGTACTTACTAACGACGACAGCTCGAAATTCCGGGAGACCCCAAGCCTGGGGAAGATCTAGCACGTCATCCACGATAAAAAAGCAGTAAACACAGTCCACAAACCTTCGAAAACGACATCAAACACATTAACAGAACAATTATCTCTAATAAATTAGTATAGGTAGTTAGATTTCGGCTCCGCATATGAGCGAACGACTTCTGAATGAAGTGAAAAATAACGGTCTTGATTGGCGGTCATTTTTTTCAGTATACGTCTCAAGTCATAGTCATAAGTGATGACATCGCAATAAAGTCGAAACTTGTTCAACTTATCCGCTCTCGTGCGGTAGCGTATCCATCTCATCTATTGCGTATAGGACCGAGTGAGACAGATATAGGATCGGGGGTCGTCGGTTTATCTCGCTCGGCAGGTAAGCTTGCTTACCTAGGAACTAAAATACTTTTAAATTGCGTAGCTCATGTTTTAGAACGTTACACGGACAAAGAGCGCACTTTGTATTGCGGCCGTATAATATTGACCAATACTTTTATTAATTATGTTGTATGAAACGCTGCTCGCTTCGAATAGGCAATCTTTAGACTGCCTACCGTTACTGTACGTAGTAAAGAAAAACTTACCGGGCGGGTGCTCAATAGAAGTTTGGTTGAGTATAGAATTACGGAACCAATTAAACTAAATTAACTTTAATACTAGTAGTATATTATTTAGGTTCTTAATGAGGTAGGCACTGCCTAATTGCCTATATGGTATGCACGCCCCTGATCAAGGGTTATTACCTCATAATTTCTTATGATAAAGAATTTATATAGAGATTATGAGTGTTTTATATTTTGAATATTATTTGATCTGCACTCTAATTGACGTGATGCTTCGCCCCCAGTACGCGCAACAAGCTGGCACGCCACCTGGCGGAGCAACAGCTGGATCAGGCGCGGGTGGGCACTACCACGCCGCCAAATACTACGCTCCACCACACAATCAACTCGACGCACCACGCAACAGGAACACTTCCAGTAAGTATATCAACCCTCAAGGTTATTGTAATAGCATTTTGGCAACCCCGTTATCCGGGCCGAGATCTTATATGTGCCTTAAATCATAGAGAAACTTAATTAACGTTTATTGTGTTATCGCGATAATACTAAAGAAAAAAAGTATACCACCGCTCCTTATATCTTCGGTAGGAACCAGTAGTGGAACATCTCCGATTTTGACTTTATAGGTCTATGATACGACACAATTTCAACACCGTTTTTACTTCAGTACCTAAACAAGTCAAACACCGCATAGAAGTTAGTGGAGAAAAAAATCCACTTCTGAAAAGCATGTGCACAGTTACTTTTTTTTATAGTGAATAGGTAATGGAAAAAAAATTCCACTTCTGCAAAGCATGTGCACAGTTACTTTTTTTTATAGTGAATAGGTAAGCGCTTACCTATCTCGCCTGATAAGCGATGATGCGATCTAGGATGTGACGCGCTTCCTAAAAGACACCTATTCACTCGTGACTAAAGACTTCTAAATTTTATGTGTAAAGATAGCATTTTGGTTGGTTATCTAGTTTCGATTACAAATAAACGGAGAAACTGCTACAACCTCTCAAATAGACACACACGCATGTGCACACACATACACACACATACACTTACACACACATACACTCACGACACACCCACACACACATACACTCACGACACACCCACACACACATACACTCACGACACACCCACACACACATACACACCACGCACACATTTTAATCTAACTTTTAAAACAAAATACGTTTTCTTTTTGTTAAGTATGTTTATTTTGTGCATAGGTTAAGGAAGAAGGGAACTGATTTCCGAAATACAGGTTTTAAACTAGTTCGGAGTCAGCAACTTCATTATGATTGTAAAACTTATTCTATAAATAAAGATTATTATTATTATTTAAAATGGTTGTATTGAACGTCAAAAGCCAAAACGTCCTACGTCGGGAAAAGCTGTTTTTTTCTCCCTATTAATGTGTAGTTTCTATATAATATGAGTAGTTATACAACATTTAAGAAGTGATTGAAGAACTAAATCCATCAGCTATCTGGTCCACAGACAATGTGCCATCTTATGCTGGTGAAATTTTTCAAATTTGTCAATTTGCTTGATACTTACATAAACGACTTTTGTTTATCTCCAGGCAATCTAAGTCCCATGCAGCACATGCAAATGGCGCCTGGGTCCCGCATGTCGCCGAACCTGAACACGCACATCATCAGTCAGTACGGGCTGAACGGGTACCGTGTTCCACCGCAGCAGCAGTTCAACAACCTGCCGGTGCAAATGATGAACGTGCAACAGTACCCAACAGCCGACCCTCGTGCCCAGCAGCCTAACGTCTACGCCTATGGATACATCAACCCCCCTCCACCCCTCACAATGCAGACCCTCAACACCTCTATGCGTCGGTAGCCCAAACCCAAAACTCAATGACACAGTGAAAAAGTGTGATTAAAACCAGTGACTATAACACAGTGTAAAGTGTGAAAAACCAGTGACTAGATAATACTCGGATCCGTTTGTCGTCATGACCAAATATGAGTGTAACGTAACTAATTAAGGTGTAGTACAAATAAATGCTTCGGTTAGGTGTAGTCTGTATATAAAGTGAAACACCATTTTGGTTGCCTTAAACCTCCGGTGAGATGACCTCTTGTGACCGTGATTTAATGAAGAATGGCAGCTTTGTTATTGTTTTTGTATAATATGTATGTAATCATTTTTTTTCTCTTTGAGAAAACATTGTACCCATAATGGAAGCTGAGTAAAGTACAAAATTTGCAGATAAAGATGTATTTAAACCTTTTACAATAACTATTACTTTGTCAATGAAAAGTAGCATAATTATATAGTGCAATAATTGTATGTATCCCGCTAGTTGACAATGTGTTTTATATTGGCGTAAAGAATGTATTGGGCTCACTCTGTGAAGTACTGTGATAATCCAAGGGTTGGACAGTGGTCTAGGGGCGTGTGCTTAAATCATAATAAATTAATATATACTTAATTTCCAAAGAATTAATATTAAGTCTTTGGTTACGTTGAAAGTAAGTGCAATGTTTTTTCGAATCGCAAATTGTACTTCTGATGATGTAAAGATTCTTTCGGAAATCGTATTTTATATGTATATCCTGTTTACGTTATGGTATTTGTGTGCATATGTGTGTAGTTTATACAGGCTTGTACAGTTTATCTAAGTTTAATTTACAGTAAGTACCAGTTTCTCTGTTCATCTGTTCTTCGAAGTGCCTCTTTCTCGTCCCGTCTGCTTGTGTTCCAGTGTAAGATATTAAATGTAACGCTTCTATTAACACAAGGCTTATAAATATAGAGCTCTTATATAGTTTTAGCGTATTTGTACGATATCGTTTTCGAATTGATGAATGTTGATAGTGATGTGGAAATCAAGTGGTGGCCTCAAGTGTCGAGTGCTGTCTGCCACGGCTGGGCCTAAATGATGGTTATTTTTATATTTTGTATTCTTTTTATGCTGATAAGTTTTTGATTTTTATATCATAAATACTTATTTGTTTTACACTTCGCATAAGAACTATTTTCGTGTTATCCCAGTAATTTATTGCCAAATGTTATTAACACAGATTTTGCGATTGATTTTAAGTATTTTAGGTTTATTATGTTTAGGTTTGTGCCTCTGGCGCGTATCTTTTTCTATAAGTTAGCCGTAGTAGCATGGTCGCCCTAGGGTGTCCCCACGCTGCGATTTAATAATTTATTTCTAAGATCTGCCCCTCTAAGGTTATGAATGTTATTTGTTACTAATGTGTAGTATATAAAATATTGTAAATACAATAACAGTAAGAAACATGTAGCAGGTGTTATCACACAAAATATAATTTTGTGAAAAAATGGCAAGTTTCATTTATCATCACCGTCTAATGCTTTTTCTTTACTAAAATTAAATCGGTAAGAATCTTAGTTTGCTACAATTTTCGAGTTTTGCTTATGACATCAATTTCTATAAAGAAACTTGAATGTCGTTTTATCATTTGATGTTAGTTATCAAAAGAATCTTAGATGGATACTAGCGGCCCGTCCCGGCTTCGCACGGGTGGACAAAATTCTTTAATTTAATTTTCTATTAAATATTTTTCCGTTAGCGCTATCTAGCTTCCCGTAGACGAACTACTTGCGGTTACCGCGTTGCTATGGTAACGTTAATTGATACAATGGAAAAATAGCGGACAGACAAACACAAACCACTGTAATCCTAGATTAGAGCTTTTTTGAAGTAACTAATAATTAGGGATAGCCGTGAAAGACAATCTATCTAGGACGAATATAATAACATTTCTTACTTTACTTACTTACTTAAACCAATTAGCCTAACCTAAAGCACAAAGTAGATAATATACAGAGACACCACTTAGTACAAGAAAATGGTATTGTTCAACTGGCTATATTGCTTTCCTTCTATTTTACGATAGATGACACTAGTGAGAACACAAATAACACGATACGTATTGCCATCTAGTGAGACACTAAGAATACGGTTATCGCTTGTTGTTGTTAGATGGCGCTTCGTTATAGCCTACTCACGGACGTTGGTGGATGCGTAATCAATCGAGGTTTCGTATGTCAGTAACAGTACATTAAAATCTCTTTATTCACGGTCGCGGGGTTTAACGTTCCAAAAATATGCCGCCAATAATATTAGTATGGAGTCATAGGGGATGCGTTACAAGTTACAAAATAAAACGAATATTTATAAAAATAAAATTAATTTGAGCTGTAGCATTATAAATTTGCCTTTTAAGAGTAAGGCTCCTTTCCATAGATCGATCAGCTTTCATGATCACAAAGTTAATTTGCGTATATACCTTCACTCAGACTTTTTAAATTTAATGTATTCCTTACCAAGCGGACCTATGAGTAGTTCGATCCTCGTCGATGTATGTACGTACCTACTTTTCAGTGAATGAGAGTTATTTTATTCGTCGATAAAATGTCGACCATCTTAAAGGGTTTCAGGATTTCATGATTGGGCCTACTAATGTACTTCCGATTGGTCTAACATAGCACAGTGTTTTATGGAACCAAAAAATTTACACAATACAAATTGAGGTTTTTACATAAATATATTATTTATACCCTAAAAAAGCATGAGTTCAATTCCCAGAAGTCTAACTCCAATACTTTTTGAGAAAAAAAATCATGAACTTATCGTGACCTTTGACCTATGAAATCTAAAATACATCTGGTACATAATGAGGGGTGTAAAACCTAGTTATGTGCAGTTTCATACACTACTTTATCTAATCTCATACATTGAATCAGGGATGTTGCGGATGCATTTTTTTTCACATCCGCGGAAGCGGATGCGGATGCGGATTTTAAGAGGCTCACATCCGCGGATGCGGATGCGGATCTGTACAAACAACTTAAGTGTTGGTTTGGTAGGCTAAAACACAGTAATATTTATGCTTTCTTTATTTAATAATAAAGTAAAGCGATTAAATGACGCATCCCCGTCTCACTGTGTGGCGTCACTATCTGTCTCGCTCGCTCATGGCAAACATGTCCACTATCCATCTCTCTCATCATTTTGCCGTAAAATTAAGAACCTACCAAGAGCTTGTGCGCATAATAAACATTTGAACTGAGTAAAACGAATAATAAACAAATATTCTTAATTCTAGAAAACTTGGGGCAATTGTGTCATTATTTTTGACTGTGGGTCTAGAAATGTTATTGAGGGTTAGGTACGGTTTCAAAGTTTAAATGAACAAAAATAATAAAAATTAACAGCAATAACCGAAAAATGGTTACAGTTTGACCAAATTTCTAGGTTTTTCTTAAATGCCCATAATTTTCAAACTACATAGGATAGATTTTTTTTCTGATTTTTCTCATGATGGTTACAACCAATCCTGTCACCTCGTTTAGGCTTGAAGTTGAGTTCCGGGACACCTTGTATTTAATGAAAAGTAGAATGGCCGCCTTTTTCGGACTCCAATCTGTTTCGCAAGGGTTCGTATATTAAACCTACGCTACTAAATAACTGTTCACTAGGAACACTGGCTGGTGGCGCTGATAAGAATTTGCGTTCTTTTTTAGATAACAGTTTGTACTTACTTTGGTCTACACTCCATCATTTAAGAGGACTCTCATTTAAATTAATTCACTTTTTATTGCGGAAAGTACGTAACTCCTTCTTGAGAATTGCGTCAGGGCTGACGATTTCTGGTGTTTCCTGACTCTCCTCAACGTCACTTGATGAATCGCGCATCATGGCAAGATCACTAATTAAACAGGACTGACGTCCTGTACCTGAGGTCTCTGGTCGTTCTGTATCTGTTTCCGTGGGATCTGTCATTCTCTTTTTCTTCGCTCTTTCGGTACTTGGAGATATTGTTCGAGAAGCCGAGATGTCTTCGGTGTTTTTGCTTATCTTCAATCTTTAATCTTTTACTCGGTCGACACGCGCGACTCGCCGGCCTCTCCCCTTTCTTTCTTGTCGCGATCTGCTACACATCCGCATCCGCATCAGCTCCGCATCGATTTATACGGATGCGGATGCAGATGCGGATGTCTAAAACGATGCGGATGTTCCGCATATACGGATGCGGATGCGAATATTCGCAATAGGGATGTTGCGGATGCGTTTTTTTTCACATCCGCGGATGCGGATGCGGATGTTAAGAGTAGGGATGTTGCGGATGTAATTTTTTTCACATCCGCGGATGCGGATGCGGATGCGGATTTTAGGAGGCTCACATCCGCGGAAGCGGATGCGGATGCGGAACTGTACAAAAAAAACTGGTTGGTTGCCTGTAAAGTCGGTATACGGGCGAAAGTTTTACGTGACAACGACTTTGAGTGGTAAAATAATTTTAATGTAAATATTCATTCGTATAGTAGGAAGAAGCATGAAATAATAGTAACAATTTAAAACATTTATTTATACAAAGAATTATATTTAAAACATTAATTTATAGGCACGCGTCCCTTCCACTTTTTATGTCTGTCTCTCTCGCTCTTAGGCGGGCTAACCATGCCCGAGTGGAAGGGACGCGTGCCTCTCACTCGCTCTCATTGTAAGCGCATAACGTGAGCGGAGCGTAACGCAGTTTCTTGAAGTGTCACCCGGCAAACCAATTTATAAGACGTTGTCACGTCAAAACTTAAGTGTTGGTTTGGTAGGGTAAAAAGCAGTAATATTTATCCTTTCTTTATCTATACATATAAATAAAATTGGAGTGTCGATTTGTAATATTGAAATAACCGTTTTTTACTACATGCATATGAATATATATACGGTACATACACCAAAATAACATGTTTTACAATTTTTGTCTGTCTGTTTGTTCGCGCTAAACTCTAAAATAGCTGGACCGGTTTTGACGGGACTTTTATTGGCAGGTAGCTGATGTAATAAGGAAGTAAGTTAGGCTACTTTTATTAAAAAAAAAAATAGAAAAATAAAGTAATATTTCCATGTCCAAGTACTGTCCAGTACCGCCCGCAACTCACGCACATGCCACCACTGTGCCGTCACGTCGGGCGCCTCCCACTACTTCTCCCACCAATGAAACAATATCACAAAGGCTGCCTATTGCGCGGGTTCAGAACGCGCGAGCGGGCTATTGCTGATTTTTAATAAAAACAAATTATAATAACTGAGCCACGGCAACGTGTGGCCGGGTCAGCTGGTTTAATAATAAAGTAATGAGTGAATTACTATTATTGATTAATTGTTTTAGTAATGAAATTAAAATATTGGAGCATTATATTTAATGAAAAGTAGAATGGCCGCCTTTTCGGACTCCAGTCTGTTTCGCAAGGGTTCGTGTATTAATCCTGCGCTACTAAATAACTGTTCACTTGGAACACTGGCTGGTGGCGCTGATAAGAATTTGCGTGCTTTTTTAGGTAACAGTTTGAACTCACTTTAATTAACACTCCAACATTTAAGCGGACTCTTTTTTATTTTATTTTTTTTTATTACGAAAAGTAAGTAACTCCTCCTTGTGAATTGTGTCAGGGCTGACAATTTCTGGTGTTTCCTGACTCTCCTCAACATCACTTTATGAATCGAGCATCATGGTAAGATTACTAATTAAACAGGACTGACGTCCTGTAACCTGAGGTCTTTAGTCGTTCCGTTCTGTTTCCATGAAATCTGTCATTCTCATTTTCTTCGCTCTTTCGGTACTTAGAGATATTGTTCGAGAAGCCACGATGTCTTTCGTGTTTCTGTTAATCTTCAATATACTTAGGTAACACGGAAAATGTTTATAAAAATAAAAACGGCTTAATGAAGGAAGTTGCCAATACTTTTATTGTTTTTCGAAGTAATCTCCGTTCCTCTCTACACATCGTCGCATTCGAGGGAACCACTGAGAAAAGCAGTGGGCCCATTCGTCCTTAGGGGTCTCTTCTTTAGCATTTTCGTACGCTTTCACCGCATCTTCAGGGCTCGTAAAGCGAATAACTCGAATTTTATGTTTAGTTCTTGGGAATAAATAAAATTCGCAGGGCGCCAGGTCAGGACTGTATGGTGGATGACTCATTATCTCGACACCTGCCATAGTCAAATATTCAACAGTCCGTTCTGCGGAGTGCGCTGAAGCATTGTCGTGGTGAAGGAGGATCCTGCTTCGAGGGCGCTGCTGTCGAATTTTTTCTAAAACAACAGGCAAACAGCGATTGGCATACCAGTCTGCAGTAACTGTCCTTCCATCTTCTAACACAACTGTCGCGAAATGACCCTTCCGACCAAAGAATGAGGCAATCATCTTTTTTCCTTGACTTCTACTTTTCTTTACCTTAGTTGGCCGATCCTCGAAAGGAAACACCCACTGAGCTGATTGTCTTTTAGTTTTGGGTTCATAGCAATATATCCAGCTTTCATCACCTGTTACGAAGTCAAATACAGCATTTGAGTCACCGCCGTTAAACTTATCTAACATTTGCCGACACCAGTCCATGCGAAGGTGTTTCTGGTCGTCGATTAAAGTATGGGGAATCCATCTGGTACAAAGCTTCTTGACGCCTAAATGTTCGTGTAATATTGTTTGAACTTGACTCATACCAATGCCTAGGCTTGCCCGTATCTGCTGATAGGTCACTCTCTTATCATCCTCTAACATGCGTCGCACAGTACTGATGTTATCTTCAGTAGTCGCTGTTAAAGGACGTCCTTCACGCGGTTCATCATTGAGATTGCTACGTCCACGCTTAAACTCGTTAAACCAATTGTAAATAGCGGCACGAGATGGCGCTTCATTAAAAAATGCTATTCGCAGCCTATCATAGCTTTGTTATTGAGTAAGCTCATAACGAAAGTCATAATAAATTATTGACCGAAAGTTTCCTCGCGTTAGGTTAATTTTCACTTGTAACAAGAGTGTTAGATTTGCCGCCAATTCACAAAAACGAATGACAAATAAATGCAATACACTACATTAGATTACCGAAGAGTTCTAAAATTGAAATTCAAAAAGTTTTCATTAGCAATGTTTCCAACTGGTCAGTTCTAAACATTTTCAGTGGTACCCACGTATCATCTTCAATCTTTTACTCGGTCGACACGTGCCACTCGCCGGCCCCTCCTCTTTCTTTCTTGTCGCATCCGCATCCGCATCAGCTCCGCATCGATTTATGCGGATGCGGATGCAGATGCGGATGTCTAAATCGATGCGGAAGTTCCGCATATGCGGATGCGGATGCGAATATTCGCAACATCCCTGGTTAAGAGGCTCACATCCGCGGAAGCGGATGCGGATGCGGATCTGTACAAAAAACTTAAGTGTTGGTTTGGTAGGGTAAAAAAGCAGTAATATATATCCTTTGTTTTATACATATCAATAAAATTGAAGTGACTATTTGTAATATTGAAATAACCGTTTTTTACTACATGCATATTTATATATTATATATATAATATATACACATATATATATATACATATATACATATTATATATTAACCACATTTTTTACAATTTTTGTCTGTCCATCTCTCTGTTTGTTCGGGCTAAACGCTGAAATAGCTGGACCGATTTTGACGGGACTTTTATTGGCAGATAGCTGATGTAATAAGGAGTAACTTAGGCTACTTTTATATTTAAAAAAATATTTTACTTTAGAAAAATAAAGTAATGTTGCTATGTCCAAGTACTGTCCAGTACAGCGCGCAGCTCACGCGCATGCCACCACTGTTTATGCCGTCACGTCGGGCGCCGCCCACCACTTTTCCCACCAACGAATCAATATCACAAATGCTGCGTATCGCGTGGGCTCAGACCGCGCCAGCGGGCTATTGCTGATTTTTAATAAAAAACATTTTTTGCAAATTATAATAACTGAGTTTTAGTAATGAAATTTAAATATTGGAGCATTATATTTAAAGTAGAATGACCGCCTTTTCGGACTCCAGTCTGTTTCGCTCCAGTCGCAAGGGTTCGTGTATTAATCCTGCGCTACTAAATAACTGTTCACTTGGAACACTGGCTGGTGGCGCTGATAAGAAATTGCGTGCTTCTTTAGGTAACAGTTTGAACTCACCTTGATTAACACTCCACCATTAAAGAGGACGCTCATTTAAATTAATTACTTTTTATTACGGAAAGTAAGTAACTGCTTCTTGTGAATTTTGTCAGGGCTGACAATTTCTGGTGTAACATCATGGTAAGATCACTAATTAAACAGGACTGACGTCCTGTACCTGTGGTCTCTAGTCGTTCCGTTCTGTTTCCATGAAATCTGTCATTCTCATTTTCTTCACTCTTACGGTACTTGGAGATATTGTTCGAGAAGCCAAGATGTCTTTGGTGTTTCTGCTAATCTTTAATATTTCATCTTTAATCTTTTACACGGTCGACACTCGTCACTCGCCGGCCCCTTCACTTTCTTTCTTGTCGCATCCGCATCCGCATCAGCTCCGCATCGATTTATATGCGGATGCGGATGCAGATGCGGATGTCTAAATCGATGCGGATGTTCCGCATATGCGGATGCGGATGCGAATATTCGCAGCATCCCTGATTCGCAATAGGGATGTTGCGGATGCGTTTTTTTTACATCCGCGGATGCGGATGCGGATGCGGATTTTAAGAGGCTCACATCCGCGGAAGCGAATGCGGATCTGTACAAAAAACTTAAGTGTTGGTTTGGTAGGGTAAAAAAGCAGTAATATATATCCTTTGTTTATCTATACAAACAAATAAAATTGAAGTGTCTGTTTGTAATATTGAAATAACCGTTTTTTACTACATGCATATGAATATATATACGGTACACCCACCAAAACCACATTTTTTACAATTTTTGTCTGTCCGTCTCTCTGTTTGTTCGGGCTAAACGCTGAAATAGCTGGACCGATTTTGACGGGACTTTTATTGGCAGATAGCTGATGTAATAAGGAGTAACTTAGGCTACTTTTTTTTTATATTTTACTTTAGAAAAATAAAGTAATGTTGCTATGTCCAAGTACTGTCCAGTACAGCGCGCAGCTCACGCGCATGCCACCACTGTCTATGCCGTCACGTCGGGCGCCGCCCACCACTTTTCCCACCAACGAATCAATATCACAAAGGCTGCCTATCGCGCGAGCTCAGAACGCGCCAGCGGGCTATTGCTGATTTTTAATAAAAAAATTTTTTGCAAATTATAATAACTGAGCCACGGCAACGTGTGGCCGGGTCAGCTACTTTAATAATAAAGTAGTGAGTGAATTACTATTACTAATTGTTTTAGTAAAGAAATTTAAATATTGGAGCATTATATTTAATGATTATATTTAAAGTAGAATGACCGCCTTTTCGGACTCCAGTCTGTTTCGCAAGGGTTCGTGTATTAATCCTGCGCTACTAAATAACTGTTCACTTGGAACACTGGCTGGTGGCGCTGATAAGAATTTGCGTGCTTCTTTAGGTAACAGTTTGAACTCACCTTGATTAACACTCCACCATTAAAGAGGACTCTCATTTAAATTAATTCACTTTTTATTACGGAAAGTAAGTAACTGGGTCGTTCTACTTTTTTACCGACAATGGTCTGTCCTTCGTCTTATTATGGCATCTCGTTGGAGTATTGATATTTACAGTTTTTTAATTCGGTTCGAATAAACGTCCATATTTTTCTTATCTATTAATATTAATTATAATAATATAATTTTTCATTTTCTCAAACCAACATATTTTTTCGTTTGTTTTCCGTAGAATGCCGTGACAGAGTGGTAAACCGAAATGTGGTCTCCACAGAAAGAGGCCACTCTGTCACATATTTTTTTTTAAAACCAACATTAAAAAAGAATTAATATTTGCCGAAAAGGAAACTTTAATTAGTCCTAATGACAACACAGATACAATTTCTTTTAAATTCCACACAGAAACCACAATTATGGATAGTTCAAAAACCAAAAAAACAGAAAAACGTCCTTTCATTGTCGGTAAAAAAGAAGAACGACCCAACTGCTTCTTGTGAATTGTGTCAGGGCTGACAATTTCTGGTGTAGCATCATGGTAAGATCAATAATTAAACAGGACTGACGTCCTGTACCTGAGGTCTCTAATATTTCCGTTCTGTTTCCATGAAATCTCTCATTCTCATTTTCTTCACTCTTTCGGTACTTGGAGATATTGTTCGAGAAGCCAAGATGTCTTCGGTGTTTCTGCTAATCTTTAATATATCATCTTTAATCTTTTACTCGATCGACACTCGCCACTCGCCGGCCCCTTCCCTTTCTTTCTTGTCGCATCCGCATCCGCATCAGCTCCGCATCGATTTATATGCGGATGCGGATGCAGATGCGGATGTCTAAATCGATGCGGATGTTCCGCATATGCGGATGCGGATGCGAATATTCGCAACATCCCTGATTCGCAACATCCCTGCATTGAATATATCAAATAAAAGATCAGTTTATTTATTGGTTATTGTAAGTGTTAACATTTTGTATATTACAATGACTTTACTGGTAGTAGATAAGGAGTGACTGCTGCCGCAGTCTCTAAAATGTCGGGCGGCGTTAAATTTTCTTCACTTTCAGTATCAGATATTTTAATAAACAATAATAATTATCCAGCGAAACACAACAAAGACTTGCAAGAAAACGTATTGTGGCGCCAAAATTTCCGGTATCACCGCGCATGCGCCAAAGCGCGCTCAGCCACAGAAAAAAAATGAAAAAAATGAAATAGTGCTATACGAATTGGCGCAGTATTATATCAATGGTCTGTAATCGAAACGTAATGAAAAAAAATTATTATAACATTATTTTGTTCTCAGAACAATATTTAGTTATTGTTCTGAGATTTTGTTAGACAAATAGTGTTGTAATAATTTTTTTTAATTTCATTACGATATACTATTTGTAAAGTTCGTCAATATAAACTCGTTTTGAGTTTAATATTTTGAATTTTACGATGTGAGAGTAGATAAAAGAATATATATGTATTTAAATAAATATGCGTGAATCGGACATAATCACACGCATTTAAACGCGTTTCTTTAGCTTAAAAATCCATTGGTTTGGGAGCAGCATTTTTTTATTTCATATTTATTATTTTATCTCCCTAAAAACGAAAAAGTGGAACCTACAACTTAAATAGAAATATACATAAATGAGCCACGTCCCACTATTGCGGCGATTAGAAGATATTCATTTTTAATTTTTTATGCTAGGGTTGTCACCGAACTTAATCTCGAACGAAAATTTTTAAAATATTAATATGTGTATTATTTTTTAACGAGAACATCGATTTTCGTTTTCGGTTCTGGGTGTTAACTATTAATTGTTTGTTTTGTGTGTTTCGGAGACCCAATTAGACACAAGTTCATGCCTGCTTACTTCTAAGTTTTTTGGTTACAAAAATAGGTACATACCTGTTAACCGATTTATGCCCACGACTTTGTACTATACTTTATTTTCTGATCAAATGCAATTTTTTTTAAAGATGCGATCAACTGATTAGATTGATTTGTATGAGAAGTTACTTTTTCGCGGGGTCACAGACCCATGGCACCGTATTGCCTCGCAGGGGCTTACCCAACCTACTGAGACCCATAGCCAAAGACTATACCTCACCGGGCCCATCTTAGCCACTGGTAAAATTATTAAAGCCTTCGTCACTAGTATTTTTTCGAGCGATGTAGAAAGGCACAATAAGCCTACTCCTAAAGCGGCAAAGCCACAACCTTATACGCCTAAAGAAGCTCTAAATATGATAATAGATAGACAGTTAAGTGACATGTAAACAAATAAGGGCAGATCTTAATAGGAGAGGATACCCAGCCTATCCACCTCATTACAAGGCGACTGAGTCCTGAAATAAATTCTGGCGTCAAGTTAAAGTAGACGTGGTGCACAAAAAAGGTGCCGGCAGGTGATGAGATTTACCTAGATCGATTTTAAATATGAATGAATTTCTAAATCTAAAATTTCATTACAATCGTTAGACCCGTTTCCGAGAAACCAATTACATACCAACATATTTATATAGGTACATGCAAGAATTGCTCGTTTAAAGTATAGGATGCGTGTATATGTGTTAAATTATTTCAATCAACATAGTTTATTTTTTCGACCATTTGGCGTGTAAGGTACAAAATAAAAGATGTGGTCGAACATACATAAAGTATTCCTACATTATCACATCTACATTACGTAGGTAGTATATGTAAGTATATTGTATTCGTCTATAAGTGTTGTTAATTTATTCAATTCATTGACGGTATCAATTAACAAACAAAAAATGAAACATTTTCATTTAACACATAGTTGATCTTTGTGACAACCCCAGATCATGAAAGTTGACCTTTATGTAAATTCTATCATAACTTCTTAAAACCGCAAAAGTGGGATTTGGTTTATAGAACCTTTCTATACTAAATCCAGGTTCCACTTTTGCCGATTTTTGGAGAAATAAACAAAATCAAAATTTAAAAAAATACGTATTACTCAGAAAGTAGGACACTTATAAATAAAATAAAATTGCGTCATTTTGCCTTCAATAATTCATTATCAAGTGGCAAATAACTCATGGACAGATATGGAACCTTTTTGGATAGAAGAGAGATGGAAGTCTTTTGAAGAAATTAAATTGTTATTTTTTTATATGCGCAAATTTTAAAACTTTACAACTTCATATAGTTTTTTTACTGAAAAAAGTGATTTGGAAATTGAACTCTTGCCTTTATTAGGGTATAAATAATCGATTTATGAAATTTCCTTAAGGTGTAAATTATTTTGTTTCCATAAAACACGCCATCTAGCGTTACAATTGCAAAACACTTCGTAAGCCTCATAGCTGAAAAGTAGTCACATGTAGCCTATACTTTCGTATTCTCAATTGATTATTTATGGTGTTTCTTATCTTCAAATTTAGGAGTCGAATTAAGGTTGATGTGAAGTTGTATATATAAAATATGCTAGTCTTTATTTTAATCTCAATATTTCTACTTCATTCGTCTTATTTCTAAACATGTGAAATCTTATAATTTACAAATGTTAATGGTAGTGACATCTATTGCGGTTTTTTAGAATTAAAAATCTTTTGTATGAAATGGTACCCCATGCCTATAAAGTAAGCACTGTAAGGTTTGTTTTATGGATACTAGTGTAAGGGATAGACATCAATATCTAATATTCGTAAAAATATATATAAATATCCATGACGTAAGCACAAATGTTTGTATTCATCATACAAACATCTGCTGCCTCTTCCGGGACTCGAACCCAGAAATGTGGGTGCGAAAGGCAGGATCGCTACCGTTGCACCAAAAGATTGTCCCAAACACTTAACTACACTTTTTGTACTTTTAGCCAGGTATATTATTCACCTATTTTAGAAAAATATGAAGTACTTATTTTAATAATTGATGTCACTATGACGAATATTCTCTTGTAAATCAAAGTTTAATATTACATAAGAAAAAAAATGCTATCCTCGAAACCTATGAAATGTCGCGGAACATGATCATCTCTAGGGCTACACGAATACAGCCCTAGAGATGATCTTCCTCTAAATGGCCCTACCATCACCTCTTAATGCGATTCAAGTGCGACTGTTAAAGAGAGATGCATTTATAGACTTGGTATTGGTGTCTCACTTTGACAATCGAACTTGTATCGCGCTAAGAGGTCATGGTAAGCCCTCAGTAATGTTATGCTTTGAAGGAAGAGATAGGAGAGGATGAAATAAACCAGATATTTTTAAAGCTGTAGTATGTATTATACGGCATAGTACAGAAAATACTTATACAGTATCTTGGTTTAAAAAAAAATTTGGCTATAAGAAATGAAATTCTATACACGTAGCAGGCAGAGATAACATGTTTACAAGAGGACACTTAAACTGCTAATAAATAAGGAACTATAAAAGGAATATTTTTTCCACAATCCTTTAATTTAGCAGCCATTTCATTCCATTTTAGATCTAATTGCCTAGGTAAGAAGTTTTACAAAAATCTAAAAACTCAGTTATACATTATTATTATTTACGAAAAGGACTATTCTAGAATACTTTTCTAACTTCAGTAGATAAATTATTGTACAGTCGCCAGCTACACTAAAATTATAGTAAGAATAATAAATTACGCTTCATTGCACACACAGGATGCAGACAGAGACAAGTACAACAAAGAAAAGTATAGAAACAGGCGACCTTATTGCTAAACAGCCATCCCTTCCAACAACCTTGGTTAAAAATATAAAAAGGGGTAGGTGCGTATAAGGACAAGTGTAAATATATAATATGTAATAAGGATTGGAGGAAAGGATATAACCTCTCTTTCGTGAAAGGATCCAAGAGTTCGAGCCATTCTGATATTATCTTTATTACAAAAGCTTAAGGTTTACTGTGTGGTATCCGGCAGGAGAATAACACCAACTCACACAAGGTGTAAGACACGCCACGAAAAGGCAACTAATGATATCTACTGGAGTTAATTATTTCGCACTTTCCGTAAGTTTTTTTAGCAATACTAGGTTTGCTGGTCAGATTTTGAGCTTGGGGGCCTGGTGCTCAGCATCGTCTAGCCCTTGGGTAAATACTCTACTGCCAACGATTTGTAATAGCATAGAAAAGAGTAGAGTCAACAAAATTGGCTGGCTTGGCCATTAAGAAAAAATGGGTGAAGATCAAAGCGTCAAAAAGCCTACATGGGTAATCCAAGAGAGCGAAGACCGGGAGGCCTGTGCGTTATCGATGGTGTTGTGTGATGGAAATCTTTAAGCTTTAAGCTAAGGACTGACAAGCAAGCGGCGTTCTCCAGTATCGTAGTAAGTAAAGAGTTTTCTTTTAAATAGGTTCGTTCTTGATCCTTATCAAGCCCCCCGGGCTTGACAAGACCAATCCACAAGACCAAGCCAAGACAGAATCCACGATAGAAAGAGCTAACCAGGAAAGTAGGTCTAAATATTAAGTGTTGTTAATTTTTGGTCTAAATATAAAGTTTGTTATTTTAGGTGTAAATATTAAGTGTTGTTTATTTTAGGTCCAAATATTAAGTGTTGTTAACGTTAGGTCTAAATATTAAGTATTGTTAATTTTTGGTCTAAATATTGACTGTGGGTAATTTATAATCTCCGATAACCGGCCGGCAAAAGCTGCTTAAGGACGAGTTAGTATAATTTTTTTCAAAAAGAATATTAACAAGGCATCCAACAACTTATTATTTGCATATTGAATTCTCTGTTGTTGGTCTTTAATTAAACAAAACAGTTTTGAGTTGTTGTCACAATCATATACAATGTTCTGAACCTACTTAAGTAGCTGAAGTACTTGTTTTATGGAATTGAGAAATTACTTCTACAACTCTCGGATCCGAGCCAATAAAGAAAAGATCGTAATTTACATTGACCCGGCCAGGAATGGAATCCAGGTCCTCGGAGTGGCGTTACAATGAAAACCGGTATTTTAGCCACAAGACCATGGAGGTAAGTCATACAACAAAGCTTAAAACATCAATCATTTATCAGTAAATAAATTATAATTAAGTGAATTAATTTATAAAATAGTAACTAAAATTATTCAGCACAAATCATAAGTCAAAGATTTAACAAAATCAACCATATTTAATATAACATAAAAATTATTGAACAATTTTAAAAAAAGTAATATAGCAGATCAATCTAAAAAAGAAATGTCAAATATGTCAATCAATTTAGAACGTTATGTCCTCTAATTATACTCCATTATCAATTGTTAAAATTTTACATTTGAGCTGTACAGTCAACCAATTTGATGTCTAGACCACCTAAGTATAATATCATTTTAAAATACCTAGTTAATAATGATATTTCTTACATTTACACTAATTAGTTCAAAGTAAGTACTTGTGAGGCTTGTGTTATGGATACTAGGGTAACAGAAAAATATATCGTATCTTGGATATGTATAGGACACCAAAAAATTGTTAAAACTGTCAAAATTATTTGAAAACGTACTTTGAGCAAAAGCATATTTAATATAAATAAAAAAAAAATAGCTCTGCAAAAATTTGAATTGCTTTTATTTTGCCAAAGGAGCGATATATAAACACCCATGAGTTAAGTACAAATGCTCGTATTCATCACACAAATAACTTGTTATAAGTGCGTTAGAAGAAAATTATTTTAATTTAATTTCCCCCCTTCTGGGACTCGAAACCAAGACCGTCGGTGCGAAAAGCAGGATCATTACCCCTGTACCATACGGTCATCACAGGTTACATGTCAAATTCGTTTTATTTATTGTACTAAGCTTCTAGAGTGAGGAATTCACTTTGATTTGTTGACTGCACATTATATTTTTATAAAAAACCTATGTCGAAAGTGTAAGGTCCAATGCACACTGCGTTTTAAAAACGCGATGCCGACGCGCGTTTTAAAAACGTGCGTCTCGGTAGTGCGTTTTTTGTCATTTCACAAAGCAATTATGTATTTTGCAAGTAAAACGCGTTTGAGGCTGAATTTATGCATGTATTGAAAGGTTCTTTGAACACCTTTGAAAATTCATGGTGAAGCTGCGTTTGACGTGTGTATCTTTCCACTTGTCAGTCCACGGTAGCAATTGCTACCGTATTGAAATTTCCGCGTGGCCTGCTGTTTTTTTTAACTACAATTAATTTTTGAGTTACAGTGATCAAATATTTTGTGATGGACTCTTTATTTAATAAGCTTTACGGTAGTATTTTTGGTTTGGTCCTAGCTTCATTATTTAGCGAGAAAATGGCATTTTTATCTAAGAGTCTGACATTTTTTTACAATTCACGCAGCATAGGGACTGTTGAGAGGGCTGGTGCGTGACAGCGGATTGACAAGTAGCTATACAAATGTGCGTCGACGGCGCGTTTAAAAAACGTGGTATGCATAGATCCTATGCAAGGGATCTTTTTTTTTATTGAAACTATAATATGTTTTGACGTGACAACGTCTTATAAATTGGTTGCGGCTGGGAGTCACTTATGAAAAAGTGTAACGCTCGGTAACGTTACGATGAGTCACCGAACGAGAGAGAGGCCCGCCGAATGTTTTCTCAATATTTAAAAGTTTATTGATTTTTAATATTATAAGTATATATATGAAATTGTAAACTCTTTATGATATATATAATACAAAAAAATTGTTTATATCGATAAATTTTGATAACCATCCAAGATTGTTCCATTTAAATCATTAATGTATAAATCACTTATAATATAAATATTTAATAGTAGTAGATATATTTCCTATATAACCCAAATTATTCATTTATTAATTTTCGAAATATATTACAGGCATTTATATTTAAACATCCTGTTACATAATGATTTATAGTTTTTTTTATCCTCAACAAAATCACTCAAATAGGAATTAGTTAAGTTTAAGTTTACATGTACAATGTTTTAGTAAACAAAATATATTTCTATAGTTAAAATTTGTGCAATTCTTATTTTCATTCAATTCCTTGTTCCTATTGTGCAATTTAATTATATTCATATCAATAAATATTCTACCGAGAAAAAGACGTTGTCACGTAAAATCTTCGCCCGTAAAACCGACTTTACAGGCAACCATTTTTTTTCTGTTTCATTTAATATTGTCTGCAAATGGGAGTATATTTTGCTTACCATCTTATCGGCTAAACATTTTTTTTGCACTTTTTCTATTTGTACTAACATTTACCAAGTAAGTAACTTCGCCTTAAGATTGATCAAACTTGCTTGTATTATATTGGGTGGAACCATCTAGTATATGTCCAAAATCTTTGATAATTGGCAAGCCAACTTAAGGAATACAGTACATTTATTTTACAATTTCCAAAAAAAAAAAAAAAAATTAGATAATTATAAGTTTTTGGTTGCGATAACCTTAAAAATAATACAACATGAGCTTGTTTAAGCTATTAAGAAGCAATATTGCTAAATTAGAATTATTTGTAAAACCACTTTTCTATACAATAACAGCTTTACTAAGTATGTACCTACATAATAAATATTGATTAAATAACTACGGCAAGTAAGGGTATCTTTGGGGTTGTAAACAGGATTAATCTCTTATTAAAACCATAAGCTCACACCAATAATTACTATGGAGAGCAGCAATATACAACGTGTCCCGTCACCAGTGTCGGAGCCTTTAATGGTGTGAAATTTGGCATTTTTTATCGACAAATTGCCCCTCAAATTTTGATTTTCTCTTACGGCCGCCATTTTGTTTTCTTGGTAACCAAGACCTGGGCTCTCATACTAATTTGACCACCACCACTCATGTAAATGTCCTATCAACATTAAAAAGGTGTCATTTGATAGCTAAACATGTAGACAACAGTTACACAGTCATCATGTTTCAATTTTCATGGAATAAAAAATAGAAAAAAATAATTAAAGATTCTTTTTTGTGTATTTTTTTTTATGATTAGCTTTTTAAGAAAAACCAAATTTGAGGGGCAATTTGTCGATAAAAAATGCCATATTTCACACCATTAAAGGCTCCGACACTGGTGACGGGACACATTATATAATTAGTACAGCTGTACCCGGCGTTCTCTGCAACTATATTTTGCTGGCCATATATAAACCTCTGGCAAGCTTATCACACTAAAGCGAAGTTTATCGCTATCCATCGACCAATATCATCATTATAAATAAATTCACTAATACTTTAAAAAGCTCTTAATTGCAAAATGTTATTACTCCAACGAAGAATATTTTAAAGATAAATTTTAATGAAATCTTTGCCCCTCTCTCTTCTGTGCCTATGAATGCATGCATACACATGCATGCATATGCATAAGGTACATGCGATTGTTTAGAGCCTTATGCATATTAAGAAATGTATTTAGACTTCTATCTATATTGCAGGAAATGTAAATAAATACTTTTTTGTGGCTTAACAATATTTTTCAGCCCTGATTTACGATACTTGCATGATTCTGGGAATATGTATGTTAATTACAAATATAGTAATTATCAATAAATAAATTTTGGATCAGTGTTGTAAATATTGTTATGGGATGTTCTAAACAATGTCAATATGATGTTATATGGTGAATTATAGTCATGTAATTATCATAGAAGATGAAGACCCTCACAAATAGGTCAGGGTAAGGTTTAATGTCAGCAGAATCACAAATAGGTCAGGGTAAGGTTTAATATAAGCAGAATTGCATGTCCGTTCACTACGATTTAATGCAGGTACTCATAGTGTATTTTTTTATTCACAATGCGATATTTCTTTTAGATTTAAAATAACTTTATAAAAAACAGCCACATCTCCGAGCCTCCTACGTATGAGCGATTCTACCTGAGGGCTCGGACATTGCTTTTTTTTTTTTATAAACTTACTTTAAATCTTAAAGAAGTATGTACTCATACATAAAATGGGGGTGAAATTATGATATAACACCGAATTATCACAAAACAATTGCAACAATTGCCATGAAATTTGTAAGGGAGAAAATAATCCCTTTACACGTTATGAGATTTTGCACCACTTCAGTCAGTAATGCAGTCAAGTTCAAGGTGCTAAATAGCTAACCTACATATAATGATATCACCTTGAATAATAACTAAGTTGCTTCTCCACTATACTAATCACATTTCAAATATGAATTTGTATTAAAGCAAAAAAGCTCAATGCGTAACCACTCTAATCTATACATTACATAAATAACATACTTATTTGTATTACCATTAGCTAGCTATGTTAATACTACAGCTTAGAACCAGCTAATATCCACTTCTATATCATTTATATTTGAACATATATCGGCATAGGGATGGGCTCTGCAGGCCTCCTATCAAGGTTCACTCGGTTCCTCATGTGCTTCAAGCTATTCTCCGTCACTTTAGTGCAACCGCGTATTAACAATCCTTCTAATTTCGGACTGTGTACTGCTAAAGCTCTGAAAGAATAAATAAAGGATTTAAAATGCTATACAATTATGTTTAGGATCAGGACAGTCTGAGGAGGCAATGAAGAGATTGATTAATTACCAATATCCAGCTAACTTTATTGGCTTCACAATAAGATTGATAACAGTTTTCACTGTGTGGCTTACTTCTGACTTTTTTAAAACCACAACTTTGTATTATATATTTTTTGTATTGTAATAATAATACTAGCTGACCCGACCATGCGTTGCTGTGGCTCAGTTATTATAATTTGCAATATTTATTTAATTTAAATTAAAATGAAACCTATCCTTTAGCCTAAGTTGGAACAAATCCAGCAAAACGAAAAAGAAAATCATCAAAATTGGTTGAGTAGTTTTGGAGTTCATTGCGGTCAAACACTGTGACATGGAATTTCTATATATATAGATAGACTCTGCCACTATTCTGTTGGCATGCTCGAATTTTTAATTAAATAATATAATTATTAACTCAATGATTCCAAACAATTTTTGCTAGTTTAATAATTTCACACTTAGACTCTGCTTAAGTAGTAACTTAAAAAATATTTTTTAATGCATTTAAACTAAACTTCTTTAATATAAAATGTAGCAGGAAAAATTAGAACAAGTTGTAACCGTTGTAAAAGTCGTAAGTCTTACCTTACTCCTTTATCAGTGATTTCAGTACAACCTCCCAAATTGAGCAATTGTAATGTAGTGCTATATCTCGATAAAGCATATAGACACTTATCAGACACTTGCTTATTACCTTCCAGACTTAATTTCTTCAAATACCTAAATTTCTTAATGAAGATTAGTATACAACTCTCTGAAATACTCAAACAGTGTGATAAATCTACATCTTCTAGTTTGCTTTGGTGTAATGCCAGGGCTTCCATGGCTCCCGTGGTGAGCCACGCACAACGCGCGAGTTTTAATATCTTTAGGTTGTTGCAGTAGAGTATGACGGGCTGCAAACATTTTGCGGACAAGTTTTTGCATTGGCTGAGGTTTAGAAATACCAGCTCGGGGTTCTGAAGCAGCATAGGAATGAGTTCAGCATCGGTCAAACACGTGCATCTGCTCAGATTTAACACATTCAGTCTTGTACAAGATTCCGTAAATACCTGTAATAAATATATAATAGCAATTCACTTAATCAAGGACAATGTTATTTGATAACAGAATTGGTACTTACGTTGAAGGTATGCGGTGAAAAACCTTTATTCATCAATTTTAATGCCTTAAGCTTGGAAAAATACATGTCAATTATTTGTAAACATGTTTTTGATACACATCGAAAATTGAAGCAATCCCGAATTGTAAGATATGGCAATATTCTGGCAACAAGTATATCTTCCCAGTACAAATCGAAAAGCTGCGTAGTTCTCTTCATGTTCATTTTACTTTATAGATGATTTTGGTTAAATTTAATGCAGAAAGAACATTCTCGTTTCACGGTACATATTTTTACTAAACAAACAAGAACCAAGGGTAAGCAATGAACGATGTTGTCACTGTCAATGTCAGTAACAGTTAGGGACACGAATACTCGATATCGAATCCGATACTTTTTCATATCATTAGTTTTGATTCCGATACTAGTATACTTTAATTCGATACTCCGTAGTAATTTGAGTACTTGATTCAATCGAGCGACTTTATTCTATAACGGAACGCAGCGCAGCCACAGGGGCTAGTTTATGAACGCGTCTTAACTTATATCAGCAATAGCCATTTTGAGTGTTGTATTATTAATTCTTCCCGCTGTTAGTGTATCTTCTGAAATTTATTCATTTGTTCGATCGTCGAGCAAAGCAACTGTACCGATGAAGAGTGAAATGATTAAGTGTAAGCATAGGTCCTGCTTGGTAAATTATTTTTTTAAAATAAACTTTTTCTATAACGTTATTGATTTATTCATTTGAGTTTAATACATTCAGAGAGAAAGAGATTCAAATGTCTGTGGCCCGCATTTTAATACATCAACCGCTACTTACTCATATAGATACTTTAGTTTCGATACTTTTACTCATTAGATACTTTGGTTTTGATACCGCTACTAAGAAGGTATCGATACTTTTGGTTTCAATATCGTGACTCTAATAACATTTTAGTTCCCTTTTTTATAACTTTTTATGGCTTGTATGCGTTTCTTTTGAGCCATGTCTTCTTATTCAGATTTTTTAAAATATGGATACTTTTTGCTTTAAATAAATTAAAGTTGGCTGTGCGGGTGATTCAAAATTAGTGGTACGGTATGAGAAAATTAATGTCAACAACAAATATGAGAGGAAGATGAAAGGGCCACTAGTTCAATTTAATATTGCGGAACTCCGCTCACGCGCATACACCGCCTTCAGTCCTCTTCTTTTTTGCCCGCATGTTGGACACATTGCGGTATGATTTGCCACCAATAGATGGCGCTGTCGTCTCGCTCTTCCATATGCGAGACAAGGTATGTGCGAAAGGGAAATGGAATAAATGGAGCTGAGGCTAGGAGTGTCAACCAAACTAATAAAAATTACAAAACATACAATTAGATAGCGCTGCAGATTTGAATTTAATACTGGCGCAATCAAAGTTTTGGCACCATTTGAAATTCCTTTTATTTGGACTGTGTTAGATAAATCACTCCTCACATGACCCTTTTTATCATACGTTTTTGTCTTTCGGTTGCTAAATTTACTTACGAGGTATTCTCTTTGCATGTTTGGAGGTTTATGGACCCTTGGAGTTTGGACGATACAATTACTCTTTTGATGATCGATAACGATCAAAATTCTCACTCCCTATCCATTTCAGTGGTTTAGAAATCTGTAAGATTAATATTATATCTTTGCCACAATTTTTATTTTCTGTTCATAGTACACAGTCTATATCTTCATAATAATTATTAATCCGTCGCTATCCGATGCCCAGGTTGAGCACGGTCTCATGTGCTAGGAGTGCTCATCTCATTCGTCTTAATTATATCCTTCATCGAGTTTTTTGTCACTTAATTAAGGAACTTAGCTGTCTTGGAAACAGGGCTATCTTTGGCGATACTGCTAAATAGATGGAATGATACTCGTCTGCTAGCGACAAGGTATATTGTGGAATGTGACCTAAAACGACATTGGCACCATCACACGTAGACTTTATCGAAGGACTGGGGCTACTGAAGCAGTTGCAGAAAGTTGTAAAGTTCGAAAGTATGCAGCCCTTCTAAGCAGTTGGATGGATGGATGAACCACCTTGGATCAGCTTCAGTGACGCAATGTCTGTTTACGCCATAACTCCCGAGTTCTTAACCGATTTTAATATTTTTTGCGTGGAATCGAATTAACACATTAAGGACCAGATTGTGACGAAGTCTGAATATTGAAATTCACAGAAATAAAAGAGTTATGAACAAAAAAGTTGCGTCTATGGGAATTCCCATTGAAAAAAAGCGCGCGCTTTTTGAAAATATTCTTTCTTATGGAATTTCAAAATTTACTTAACATTATTGATTTTTTTTAGTTTTACGCTCCTCTCCAATATATAGTGCTAGCGAAGCTTTATGCTTAGCGACTGTATCGCCTAGTATATTAGTAGAGTCTTCGGACCCACCATATTGCTGATCACACAAGGTGTCATGGGGGCCGTAAAGCTACGCTCTTATTCAAAGTAATGTCTGATATGTCGGAAGCGACTGGAGACAAAAGTGTTGGCGACTTCTTCGGCCAATTTATAAGTATAGCTATTCAAGGAGGAAACGCCTCCAGCCTTTTGGGAACCTTTTTCAACAGTATCAGTGAGGCTGATTTTAAAACAAATAAATAAATATTCAATTAATCACTTACATTGTTCTGAAACCAAGTTAAGTAGCTAAAGCACTTGTGTTATGGAATTCCAAAACAACGACGTTACCACAACACCCAGACCCGAAACAATTTAGAAAAGTTAGTTTTCTACATTAACATCGCCGGACATCGAACCCAGGATCTCGGAGTGGCATTACCATGAAAACCGGTATGCGAGCCACTCGACCACAGAGGTCATCTTTTTAAAGTTGTTATTAAGTCTTTTTATTTTTATTTATTTCCTTTCATCACAGTTTCCATGTTGGGAACTCACATTGTATTTTGTAGTTTAATATCGATTTCTAGTAATAATAGCCATTTACCATAAAGAGGGGATAATATTAAGTAATAAAGACTTGTTTATTACCTACGTGGTTGTACACTAAAATGCAAACATGATTTTGTATTTAGTTTTAATTTAAAACACAAAAAAATAATTTTATAATTCTCTATTCTTAATTAACCGAACTTCCATTCAAATTTTTATCACCTTTGACAACCTTGAAGCCGGAATCTTCCTAAAGTTGACAAAATATTTTTTTTAAAGATACTTTTACAAGCATCCGAACCATCGATTAAGTTAAAAAAACTATGTAATATATAAGTATTTATTGTTGTGTAGACTAGACATTAATAGTAATTATATTTTATGCATTCGCACCAATTAGCCTAGCCCAGAGTGATAACTATAAGGCTTGTGTTATGGATCCTAGGGTAACTGATAGACATACATATATGACACATATAAATTTACAATTTATAGAAATACTAGCTGACCGGCCACGAGTTACTATGTACTTATAAATGAAGCCTATCCTTTGCCCTAAGTTGGAAGAAATACAGTAAAATAAAAAAAGAATTATCAAAATCGGTTGAGTAGTTCTGGAGTTCATCGCGGTCAAACACTGTGTCAGGGATTTATTATATGAGTATATATGGATAAATACATATGACTCATGTACCTACAAACGCTTGTATTCATCACACAAACATCTGCTCCTACTGGGACTCGAACCCAGGACCGTCGCATCGATGTGTAAGGCAGGATCTATAGAGTTGTACCAAGCGGTTGTCTATGTAAAAATATTTAAATAGTTTCAAAATTTTGGATTTCCATATAAATTGACATCCCTTTTTTCTCCTCTTTAGGGTTAAAATTTACAAAACTCCTTCCTCAGTGAGAACTTACGTTGCAAAAGAAAGTAACTTATCATAATCATTAGTAAAGATAAAGATATTTTATTGCTTGAAATATGGTTACATCATGAAGATATCATTAAAATTATAGTAGCTCAGCATATTTTGTCGGAGGTCCGACGTGCAAATCAAAACATTTCAGTGAAATAATAAAAAAATTACAAATTACAACATTTATTTATATAAGATAAGGAGAAGATAATAAATAAGAATTAAATATAATATCAAATTACATTAATAATAATATCAAAATAAGTAAATAAATAAATATTTTTTACATTTACACCAATTAGCCTAGCCCAAAGTAAACACTGTAAGGCTTGTGTTATGGATACTAGGTTAACGGATATACATACATAAATGATACATAGATATGTAATATTCATAGGAATATATATAAACACCCATGACTCAGGTACAAAAGCTCGTATTCATCATACAAACATCTGCCCCTTCCGGGATTCGAACCCGGACCGTCGGTCGGTGCGAAAGGCAGGATCGCTACCGTTGCACCAAACGGTCGTCGAATAAGTTATAATAATAATATCAAAGTAGCATTTCGATAATGAGAATAAGGCAGTTAGTGATGACATTTTATAAGTAGATAAAGATTACTGGGAAAAGAAAGTACGATAAAATATTTTCACAGAAATTAAAACAACTTTGAATTGTTTTTTTTTAAATATGATACTGTAATGTTACTAGGATGTGTATTAGAGATTTAATGACTGGAGTTAATGCAATGCGATGCAATAAACTAATTGTTATTTATTATAATTACCTTTTTGTTATTATACACCGATGCATAAAACAGGGTATTATTAAATGAAAGTGAGTGTACAACTGTTATTTTGTCTGTCTGTGTCATCGTAGCTCCTAAACGGATGAAATAAATTATATGCTATTTTGAAGTGAAAACTTCTTTAGCATCGTTGTGATTTGAAACTCGATGAAACGAAAAAGGGACAGACACATCAATTTATAAGATTTAACGTAGGAGAAAATGAGATAGAAAGCATTCTACAGTGTCTCTTATGTTCGTGGTATGTGATTTAGTTACCATAAGTAAGTAAGTAAGTAACCATCATTTATCGAAAATGTAAGCTCTGAGTCTGAATAAATCTATGTATATTACATATATACAGATAAAATTACATACGGATAAAATGTAAAATGATTATCTAACTTTGTATCACTATATTACTAAAACCTACAATTATCCTCTTCTCGAAATTTTACATTGGTCTCATTTTTGAGATTTCACTTCTACCACGTGTGAATTGCACACATGCGTTTTTTTTAAGTTGACTTGATGGAAATGGTTCTTACTAGCTTTTACCTGAGCTTTCGTTTCTTAGTGTAGAATAACGATTAAAAGTTATATTTCGTTCACTAAGGAATAATATTGTTTTTCTGAATGAAACTCTATGTCCGTTTCTGTACCCGAGAAAAAGTGAATGCAAAATTTCACAACAATATGTTGAGTAGTTAAGGCGAAAGTATTACAAACAAACAAACCCAACTAAATATTAATTATATTAAGATAATTGTCTATTGTTGATACAGAGGCTGTAGATATTATCACCCTAGAAAGAATGTGCTATAACCGATCACGCAGGCTCAGTGGTGCGTGATCACGACTTCCCTGCATCTTCAGGAACCAACGTGACTTGAGGAGTTTGAGTTTTTTATTAATTTATTTTGGCGCATCAATATTACATACACAGTACATTAAAATACATATCATTCCCCATTACATACCTAGTGGATATAACTATAATAGAAATGCACAGCATTATAACAAAAGGTTAATATACAACTATTTTAAAATCTTAATTTTACATCATCGAAATACAATTAATAATGGCTAAACTAAAAGAAAATAGAAAGCACAATTATAGAACATTATATTTTAATAAGATTGACAATTACAATCTTCTTCTTCAGCCTTTCGCCACCCAATGCTGAGTGTAGGTATCCTGCATTGCCCGCCATTCTTCCCTGTTTTGGGCCTTCCTCTGCCATAACTTTCCGGCAACTTTGATCAGATCGTCGCGTCGGTCCACCTCATCGGCTGTCTGCCCACACTCCGACGATCATTAATTACAATAATCAATCATAATTACAATAACAATAATGAATAATAATTGCATTAACAATAATGAATAATAATTACAATAACAATAATTAATTATAATTACAATAACAATAATGAATAATCATTACAATAACTAACAATAATTACAATAACAATAATTAATTATAATTACAATACCAATAATTAATTATAATTACAATAACAATAATTAATAATAAATACAATAACAATAATTACAATAACAATAATTATTAATAATTACAATAACAATAATTAATAATAATTACAATAACAATAATTAATAATAATTACAATAACAATAATTAATAATAATTACAATAACAATAATTAATAATAATTAATAGTTTTACGGTTACCGATCCGAAAACCGACACTTGCGAAAGAAGCTAGCTGAACGCGTAAACCACTGCGCTAACCTAACAAAAACCTCGTTTATATTTAACCTCAATTTAACCTTACTCGTGTTGTTCAAATCACCTCAATCAGACCGGTAGGGTGACCATGTAGTCACCTTTTTAATTTATATTATTACCTTCACCGTCAAGTAATTTGCTATTAAATCAATGGTGTGCTAACATAATGGCTGCAATTTGAGTGGTGACCGCTAATTTGTTGTACCATCTGTTGACATTGGTTGGTTAGATAAGTGTATAACAAGATCCGAAATCAGTTTCAATAAGGGACTTCCACGTAAATGATAGTAAAATTACGCAAACAAATAGGTACATAAAATTTTCAATATAACGTAAAAATCTAATTAAAAGTTTATCATTAAAAAAATAAATAAGTTGGATCGCTTTTGGTGTTCCATTACATATTTTTTTAAATTGTATTAAATTGAAAATGTTATATTTGACAGAATCAGGCGTTACTTGGCGGAAGTCCATATCCATTAGTAAAATAAAATTACTATCGTTATATAGATGATAAACTCATATGCTGGACTGGTACTAGACAAGACCTAGAACTTTTTCTACAATATTTAAATAATTTACACCCTAAAATTAAATTCAAATTAGAAGTTGAAGTAAATAACTCAATAAATTTCTCAGAGATGACTATTGCACGGGAACATGGCCGCCATATTTTTCAAATACATATATAGAAAATCTACACATACCGATGTAGTGATACCTGCGGCTTTCTGTCAACCTTGGCAACAAACTAGCTGCTTTTCATTCATTTCATTCCGATCTTGGATGGATTGATTCCGATTGGTATCTACTATTTATTATTAAATATAATCTCTTTATTTTCTTTTCAATTAGCTACGTTAACATAGCTTTCTTTTGTACCCCTACGTAAAAAGAAATAATACTTAGCTTTATATAAATAAAAAAATTTAAAAACCCCCGACACAAAAAACATAAGCTACCTTTAAAAAGTAAAAAATAATAAAAGAAAATTAATCCTAAAATCTAATGGCTCAATCGATTTTCATCAATCATGTTTAAGAACACTCGCCCGTAAAACACCTGTAATACAAAAAAAACTAAATTGAAATCGGTTCATTCGTTCGGGAGCTATGATGCCACAGACAGACAGACAGACAGACACGTCAAACTTATAACATCCCTCTTTTTGCGTCGGGGGTTAAAAATTAAAAATAATTATAAGCTAATTAATTAATTATAACGTTTATTAAAAATGTGTGTATGCAACTGTGTGTCTGTCTGTCTGTGTCATCGTAGCTCCTAAGCGGATGAACTGAATTTGATGCGGCTTTTATTGTTTATTAGTTGGCTTGATTCAGATTGTTCTTTGCTATAATTTATGACTTGGTTATACGATTTTATGACAGTCCACTGTCCGTTAGGGTGGACATAGAATGGACTATCAGTCAACAGTCCACCCTAGGAAGAACGGATTATAACCTCTCACGAGGAACCAGCGTAATGTCTTATAGTGATGGACAAGGACAATAAATGCATGACATGAAGTAATTGAGATATTGAAAAAGTTATGGCTAAATTGGGAAGAACCGAATAAGTTATGGCCCGGATTGTTACTGGAGATGAAACCTAGGTTGGCCCAGGATTAAAGCACAGATATATTAAGTTCTTACATTTCCGTGTATTACTCATTTGAATAAAACAACTTTTTTACGGATTTTGCGCATATTTTATTTTATATTCAATCCTGACGTTTCGACTCCTTTACAGGAATCGTGATCACAGGATGACTAAGATAATTGTTGTCATATATTTTCTACTACCTTCACAATACTTTAATCGGGCATGTTCGTACCTTTTATTTTTTTTATCGTAGTGAGAATTTAATAACTAAATAAAATGCAAAATTTGATTTATAAAAGAAAATTTTCTAAAACCAACGTACAGTTTGAAGGTCTCAAGAGACGCTGGCTCTGTTCTGTCATGTACATGTAGAGATACTAAATTATAGTTTGTGAAATGATCTTGAAGACACTGATTACGGCCCTGCGATCTATCATTTCTACTTTAACTGCGTAAATACAACTGCATTTGTGCATTATCTTCAGTGTAAATCTTTAAAGAATCATCGTATGTGGTCTTTCTAACTGTAAGTACATAAAAACGATAATTTAATAAAAACATTGTAATTAATTTATTCGACGATCCGGAGGTCGTCTGGCTGGCATACCGGTTTTCATGGAAAACCCATTCAAAGGTCCTGGGTTCGAACCCCGGAAGGGTAAATGTAGGGAACATACTTTTTTATATTGGCTTGGGTCTAAGTATTGTGTTACCGTCGTTGTTTCTAAATTCCTTTGTATATATATTTATATGAATCTATTATCTAAAAGATCACAGTGGGTTGTGTGTTTGTCTGTCTTCCCCGCTTTTTTCCATTGTATATGCGTTACCATAGCAACGCGTTAATCGCAAGTAGTTCGTCTACCGGACGTTAGATGGCGCTAACGAAAAAATATTTAATAATAGGAAAAGATTAAAGAATTTTGTCCACCCGTGCGAAGCCGGGACGGGCCGCTAGTCTATAATCTAAGAACACAGATTTGTTGTTTGTGTGTTTGTCTGTCCGCTCTTTTTCCCGCTCTTTTTCCATTGTATCAATTAACGTTACCATAGCAACGCGTTACCGGGTCAGCTAGTATTTATTTAATAATATTATACCTGTATAAAAGCTTCATAGAGCGAGTGGATGGTGCGTTTTGTTTATAGTAGCGGATGTTACGCAATTTCCTCAGAGGCTAGTCTTGAATTGGTAAACAATTTTTTTTCTTTCCCGAATTCTACTTATGCTTTAGTATGTAATCTGTTAGTCTATAGTCGTTAGCACTTATCCATCCGCATTGGGTCCGATGGTTGGTGGGATTTGGACCACTCCTTTATATATAATTTACAAATAGATATCTATCATTGCAAATGCTATAAAAAGATATTTTTGCTCAAAAAACCGAGGCTCCTGTTGATGAACAATCTATGTATGAATGTACAAACACTTGATTTTCGAAACGTTGCTTTTTTAAACAAAGTTCTTTTAATTCTTTTTTGTGGTCGTGTTGATCTACAATCAGGTCGGACTATAAGTAGATAAGTTGAGTGGCAGGCCTTTATAACTTTAAAATGTTTGTTCTTATATATTTTACTGCGTCTTTCCATGTAAAGAATCACAAAAGCGGCACCTGAGCACCTTTCTTAATATTAGGGGTTAAAGTATGAAATTGCCGATTTGTACTGAAAATCTATATTGTTTATTTTTTAAATTTTTAACAAATTTATTTAATCAAAATAGTTGCCATTATTATCTATACATTGCTGCCATCTAATGGGAAGGTCATTAATGCCTTTGCGATAGAATTCCGACGATCTAGACTGCACAAACTGTGTGAAAGCATTTTGTACTGCCTCCTGGGAAGAAAACTTCTTGTCACGTAGATAATTGTCCAAATCACGAAAAAAATGGTAGTCCGTTGGAGCAAGGTCTGGTGAATACGGAGGATGACGAATGGTTTCTAACTGCAGTTCCTGAAGGGTCAAAATGGTTTCTCGTGCTGTGTGAGGTCTCGCGTTGTCGTGGAGCAATAATGGTGAAGATCGATTCATGAGTCGGGGCTGTTTTACTGCTAGTTTTGTCAACATGGTTCGGAGTTCGGCACAATAGACATCTGCCGTTATTGCTTGACCAGATCGGAGAAAACTATAGTGAATAACACCATGCTGAGACCACCAAACAGTTACCATTACCTTTTTATTGGTAAGTTTTGCTTTAGGACACTGTTGTGGCATTTGACCTGGGGTCAGCCATTGCATTTTTCTTTTCCGGTTATCATAAAGAATCCACTTTTCATCACATGTTACAATTCGATCCAATATTCCTTCATTTCTGTACCGGTTCAACAAGGCAACACAAGTTTCAACACGCGTTTCTTTCTGCAGATCAGTCAAATCATGAGGCACCCATTTTTCGTATTTTTTTATTTTATTGATTTGACGCAAGTGAGTCAATATTGTGGGTAAGGTAACGTTAAACCATGCCGCTAATTCCTGGGTACTTTGACTAGGATCGGCTTCCACTATCTCTCTTAATTCATCGTTATTTACCTGTGTGGGCGGTCTTCCTCGTGGCTCGTTCTTTAAGTCGAAATTTCCATCACGAAAGCGTTTAAACCAAAATCGCACGGTGCGTTCATTAGTAGACCCCTCTCCAAACGCAGCATTGATATTGCGGGCTGTTTCTGCCGCGTTAGTTCCGCGTCGGAACTCGTATTCAAAAATAACTCGAATTTTCGCAGTATCCATCTTTCTTGTCTAAATTGAATAACAAAAACAATTGAAAGTCGATATTCAAATGTTTTACATTTTTTAAAAAAAGAACATCATAGAAACCATTTAAAAAAAGTTTCATTCGAAAACCTCAAACCATGAAGATTCTATGTCAATTCAAAGAACCTATTGCAATAAAACGGCAATTTCATACTTTAACCCCTATTATATATTACAGCCCAACAAGATGGGCGGAATGATATTTACAAAAGTAATGCGTTTCCCATTCTTTATATTATAAGTCGCATGAATAATTTTCTTCTTGGGTAGGATTTGCATTGTAAGTTCTGGCAATCCACGCTAAATGTTTTTACCCCTGGACCACCTAGGCAGTAGTACTTCTCATCTATACTAATATTATAAAGAAGTAAAGTTTGTGTGTTTGTATATTTGTTAAATTGTAAGGGGTAATCTCGGGATCTACTGAACCGATTTTAAAAATTCTTTCACCAATAGAAAGGCACATTATTGCTGAGTGTCATAGGCTATATCGAATGCAAGAAAAAATTTAAAGAATTTTGTCCACCCGTGCGAAGCCGGGACGGGCCGCTAGTACTTACATAAGAAAACAAATAATGTCTATTCAGACTTGACAGGACAGGACAGTATATAAAAAGTGATCGATCTTTAGCGTAATGTTTTTATTTCTAACTAGTTTTTACCTGCGGCTTCGCTTGCGTTAATGTAAACTACCATTTTAAAGATATATTTATATCCCTCGGGAACAGTATTTTTTTGCATGAAAGTTGCCCTGTGTCCTTTTTTGTACCCCTGACAAAGTGTATGCAAAATTGAATGATGATCGGTTGAGTAGTTAAAATGTGATAGTGTAACAAAAAAACCGACTCACTTGTGTATTTACTAGGCGATGCAGTCGCTAAGCATAAATCTTCGCTAGCACCATATATTGGAGCGGAGCGTAATACTTAAAATAAAATATATATTGTTAAGTAAATTTTAAAATTCCATAAGAATTCAGACTTTTTTTTGTTTCGATGGGAATTTATGCGAGTTTCAAAAGTCACAATCTGGTCGTAAACCTGTTGATTCGATTCCATTCAAAAATATTAAAATCGGTTAAGAACTCGGGAAGTTATGGCTTAACAGACATTGTGCAATTGAAGCTTATCTATGGGAGCTTCGCACGCTTCGCTCGCTTCGCTCGCTCCGCTCCAATAATATTAGTTAAGATTTTTGGCATTAAATCAAAGGGCTTGAAATGATATTCATTGCAAGTTATGTTAGGTTTTTAAATATCAATGTATTGAAGTACAGAAAGTAATAACAAATTATCCCTTTTAAAATTACGCCTTTTAATATTCTACCAAAACAAATTATGCCAAAATAAGGGGAGCACGTATAAAAAGTTTTCACATTTCAAATGTTAAAAGAATGTTAAGAAAAACCTTATATTCATTTGCGATTCTCTTTAAAAACGTAAGGAGAGCAAGGCAAGTTTATTACTTACGAAAAAAACGTAAAAGTCTGTGGAGCTAAATGCGCCTTATTAGAAATGTTGTGTTTATTGGATTGGAAGGAAGGGTGTGTTTTTATCACCGGGCAAAACCGCTTTGATTGATTCAGACCTCTATTGCCAAAAGCTGATGAGAATCAATTCGTTTTTATGCCGTTGAAATTGAAGATTTAGCCCCCCTGACTACATATGATGATAATGAGATTGAATTTGTTGCTATTATTATTAATTACAAAGGTATTATTATAATAGTGTTTATTTTTGAAGTTCCAATAATTCGGCACAGGTACATGCACCATCACGGAAGAAATTCATTTTTTGTTATATTATTTCTTTTTTTATTTGTGGCAGCGGACTGTCATAAGTTAGAACGTAGCTTATAAGGATAAACTTCACGACATAATTACGATATTTTGTTACTCTGTGGTGGTAATATCTTTTTATTTTAACCAAGATGCTGTTAAAAACTTCTTGATATGACAGAATGGATTATTATTTGAAGGACAAAAAGGCGTGGAGTTATTGCTTTTGTTTTAATAAATATACTTCTAAATAATATTTTATAAAGTTAACTATAGTAATGTATTCTTACAAGCGCTAGAAAACTTAATCTATAAAAATCTGTAACATAATAATGGGAAAAAAACACAGCCCTTGCTGAGTTCCATGCGACATCTTTTCGGTACAAGTTCTCCAGTCGTAAGACTAACGAAGCCGTGGCATAGTTGTTGACTCTCAATAAATGCATTGTAAATGATCATATCGAAAGCATCTAATCTTTATACTTTACGAAATAATAGGGAATATGCATTGAATTTCAATTTGTCGTTAATATTTTTTAGATTCTTTAATGTCTTTACATAATTTTTTTATTTAGTTATTATTCAAACCCAGAAAATATTATGTAACAAATTAAAGAAAAGGAAGGGAAATTCTATTTTTTTTTTATTATAAAGGTGTAAATGATTAAATCCCTACTAAAATTATAAATGTGAATGTAAGTTTGTTTGTTATGCTTTCACGCAAAAACTATTTAACCGATCATCATGAAACTTCGTACATATATTCTTGGAGGTATTAGAAGTAACATAGGATACTTTTTATTGAAAATAATAATAATAAAAATGTTTGTCAAGAAATCTCAAAATGTGGGCGATACCGCGGGTAAAAGCTAGTAAAGAAATAAAAAAAATCATGCATATTCCCTATTACGATATTTCTTTACTCTATGCTACTGATAAGTTTATGAATAATGAGTTTCATTTAATAAACATTTCAAATCTTTAAAAAGTTCCAGTTCAATATCAACGCAGAACGTGAATCCCGCCCAGGTATTACAAGTCTCGAACGAATAAAATTTGAATTTTGTAAGCGAAAAACTTTGTAACTCGAAAGCTTTAATCCCAAATATCCGTGAAACAGACAAAAGCTATATTCTCACTTTCCCAAAAGGTTCAAAACTTTGTCCGAATTGAAATAATGGAGCCAGAGCTGTTCAAATATTAAAGTGTAATATTTCACTGATTTTGAAACGGAAATGGTAATAACATTGTTGCTTAGTACTCATCGACACGTAAATTGTGAATTACTAGGTCTGCAATGCATGCTGCTGTTTGCAAATACTGAGCGAAGCACTACCTTACCTAACCTCACCACCTGACCTTACCTAACGATAGGTAGGCGACTTCATCAATGTAGTCTCAGCGGTTTGGCTGTGATCAGCTTTTGAATTTTTCTTTCGGTGATTATTCCTCCATGGTAAAGAGTATATTTTTTTTACATAGCCTATGTCCGTCAGGTTATAATCATGTATGTTGACTTTTTGGCGGGAGCGGGAAGCGTCACTATGGTGGTCTTGTTTTTCTTGTTAAAATTTGTGTTGTGGTTGATATTAGTGTGTAATAATGGTGGGTTATTAACCACTAAGTGTTTCTGTATATGCACTAGTGTTTGCAAGTGAAACAAAACAATGGATGGTGTCTTTTCGCTCTCTCAAGAAGTCCACGAGAAATTTTCAGTAAAACCCCACATCTTTACTGAAACCTAGGTTAAGGTATTTCACTTTTCATTCATCATCCATTGATAATCTATCATTCATATCACTCATAAATCAACTCTTTAAACAAGAATGGACATAATATGAAGAAATGGCTCAAAGGTCTTTGTAACCAAGCCAAAACCGCTTATATAAAAAAAAAAACATGTATGTTCATGCCAAAATTCGTTCGAATCGGTTGAAACGTTAAGTAGCAGGAGGGAGACAAGCGAAATTTGTGAGTTGCCTAAAAGAGAGCTTCACTCTTTCAGAGCTTCGCTCAATTACTAACAACGACACGTATGATATACATGCATACATATAAGAATGCCTTCTTCCCGCTGGGGCAGGCAGAGATTACAGATTTCCACTTACCATGATCCTGATCCCCATTTTTCTCTTCTTCAACTCTCATCAGACCTTTCATACAAGTTCGTCGGTTAAGGGTTCTTTTGACCTGGTCTTATTTTAGGATACCTTCTATTTGGTCCCTGAAAGATCGCCTTGGTCTGCCTTTGCCGACTTGCCCATGAACATTTGGCTCATGTACTTGTCTAGTCAATCTTTCTTTCTCCCCCGACGACACGATTTAAGTTTACTCCTTAAGATCGATTGTTTTTTACAGCCACAGAAAATAATAAAAAAAAACTTCAAAATAATAGTGAGAGGTGGGCTCAATAGGTTGGGCCCAAGAAACGTAACTCTGTCATTCGATTTCTAAATTTTACTCTTTATATTTATTTATTCTAAGAAAATCAATTCTTAAGAAGTAAACTGCAAAAACAGTTTTTAGCTTCTCCTGGAAAATCGCGTTTGCTTGACTTATGGTGGGACTTTTTGGCGGGAGCGAAAGCGTCGCGTTGGTGGTTTTGTTTCTCTTGTTAAAATTTGTGTTGTTGTGGATATTAATGGGTTACTAACCACTAAGTGTTTGTGAACATACAAGAGTGTTGGCAAGTGTAACAAAGCAGCGGAAGTTATCTTTTCCTGCTCTCTCAAGAAGTCCACGGGGAGGTTTCAGTAAAACCCCACACATTTACTGAAACCTAGGGGGAAAAATATATTTTACTGTTCGGTCATCATTATCAAATTAAGAAAAAAATCTACTCAAGAATTGGTAATTACACTCACTTGACACTGGCTAAATGCACAAATCGTGGAAGCCAGAATAAAAATAAAATAAAAAAAAACTTATGGTGTTTCCGAAATACCCGATTCGATTGTCCTTGGTTTCTTTGAAGTTGTATTTGTGTTGCGATTTGTTTTATCGAATATTTAATACGATTGAGATTTTCTGTTTATCTGTACATTGGTTAAAAAAATCCAGAAACAGATATTGTTTTTAATAATCAGAATTAAAAGGCAACATTATGATTGCAATTATGATATTATTTTTATATGAACTGAAGACATCATAACTTTTTATGTTATTTAGCGACTATTATATTTTATAGTCTATAATTACAGTATAAAGTATTATGATTGGTTCGTAATTTAAATATAATTATGCAATCTAAAGATACTTATGACGATATACATTTGTTGGATTCGAAAAGCTCGTTACAGTGTTACTTGAATTGTGTTACTCACTTCACTGAATATTTATCACTAGTTTCACGACAACACGACTCTTTTCAAAGCTACAGTTGTAACAGCTAAATACTTTTAAAAAATAATAATTTGTATAGTTTCGCATATTTCGGTAGGTTTTATTTTTAACGTAACGGGCCATTCGGAAAGTGCCAGAATGTGTGAAGACCACCGGAAAGCAGTACCCGTTTGGGGATACAAATAAAAATAGTATATATTTACAAATATTAACGTTTTATTTGTAAAGAACATATCTTAAACTTAAATTTTAAGCTTTTATCGTAACGTGTGACTTTTTTTTGTATCCTAGCGTCACATTCAGGTGCCGCCAGTGTATTAAGACACGAAGTCACAGTTTCTTTCAGTTCTTCATCTGTGTCAAATTATTTTCTGCTAAAAACTGATTTAGTTTAGTAAACAGTGTGGTCTATTCAGTGGATGGTTGAAAGTTCGGTTGAAATTTAATCACAGCTTTAACTTTACAACCGGCTTTCTCTATTTTCTTGAACATAATTAATATTCACATAAACAATAGTCAATACCAGCAAGACGCAACTTTTCACTTATACAGCTAATATACAATTAAACGTGTTAGAACTTTTCCGGCGGCTGCTCTATTTGCCAGCGCTCCGCATGGCGCAAATGGGTACTACTTTCCGGATGATCCTCGTAATTTGTCAATTATGATCTGTAATAATCTCTTAATTATTTTAAATGTAAAATAGTGTCCAAATACTGGGTGTTCGTAACTTTAAAAATTATAGAAATATAGTATATACTAGCGGCCCGTCCCGGTTTCGCACGGGTGGACAAAATTCTTAATTTTTCTATTATTAAATATTTTTCTGTTAGCGCCATCTAGCGTCCGGTAGACGAACTACTTGCGGTTAAAGCGTTGCTATGTTAACGTTATTGATACAATGGAAAAAGAGCGGACAGACAAACACACAAACCACTGTGATCCTAGATTATAGATTAATACGATTGCAAAATAAAAAGATTGTTTGATTTATTTTCAGCGTCGAGGAATTTGCGATCTAAGGTTATGATCATTAGTGTGGGGTTACTATGCACCGCTATATCATGTACCATTGCCTGGTTTTGGTGGCGTGGCAGACGTGCGCGCGCTCTTTTGAAAGGCCTTCCTACTTATCCATCATGGCCAATTTTGGGAAGCCTTTATAAGTTATATGGAGGTGGAGAAGGTAAGAAAAGAATTTTCAAATATTTATTATTATATTACTTGTATCGTTGCAGGAATAATCGGCCGTGATTTTCCACGGGCAAACCTGAAAATCTATGTTTTTGTCCATCATGTACAGTTTTACTGTTTAGCTAATGACTATTTAGACCAGAAAATGTAATTCTTTAAGTTCAATGTTTTACTTAATTACATGTGTGTTCGTAATCGTAATATTTATCAAGTAAAGCTTGCACCGAATTTCATGGCCGTTCAAAGCATAGCCATGCATGATCAAAATAGGCATTTCGGGACCGGAGGGAGCGTAAATATGGAAGACTGGTAATACGGCTAGCATTCGGAGATTCCCAATGGCGGTTGTAAACCGTAGCAGATGATAGACAGGAAACGGGGCTTCCCCATAATTGATGTGAATTTGGACACGAAACTTCGAAAGCAGGAGTATTTAAACATACGTTAAAAAATCGCATACAATATTATAAATCAATTTTTATGATTGATTGGGCTTGCAACTTGTAATTGAATCACATATGTAATTTTTATTTTCTAACTGATTAGAGTTCACATGAATAGAAATATTATTGTCTACGGGATAGTACGGTATTCGTTACGTATACGTTTAGATGAATATCTTTCTATGTCGACTGAAATATTCTGGCCGGAAGCTATTTTCCAAAGCTACCATAAAATTAATATGAAGTAACGTTAGTAAATTTTGTCTCTGAAGTGAATTTATAACTACTATAAGGTTTTGGGTTCGTATGTCTATAAGCGTTTCACGTTGCATTTATACTTGATGTTTCTTTTTATATTTAATTTTGATGTTTCGACTGAGTTTCACGGCTCCAATAAACGAGTCGAAACATCAGGGTTAAATATGATAATAATTGTGTTTTATATGCGTCACAACGTCGAAAGCATACATTCTTATATATGCGTCGTGAATCCGGTATGGTTTAAAAAAATATACTATAGGCGCGGTATACTTTAAGAACTAAATAATTTATCATTCCCATTATATTACAGTTTTGACTCCAGACTCCAGTCGGTAGCTTTATATAATAATATAATAGTAATAACATTTCTTACAATCACACCAATTAGCCTTGTCCAAAGTAAGCACTGTAAGGCTTGTGTTATGCATACAAGGGTTGTAACGAGGCGCCATAGCTATATGGGCGACTCGTTGCTTTCATTGCGCTCTTCTCTGGCCATTTTTCATATTTTCTTTTCTCTTCGTTTCCTGTTTTAAATTTACTGTCTGTCTCTGTTTCCTATTTTAAATTTACTGTCTGTCTCTTTTTATTTGTTTTGTTCGAAGTTTATTCTTACCAGAGTCAGCGCGTAGAGTGGTTGACTCACCGATAACAAATTAATAAAATATATTTATAGTGCTGAGCAGTTATAATAAGCTCACAAGTATAATAAGCTCATAAGCATAATTCACAAGTTTTCCTGTATATATATTCTGTACCACCAGTTCCTGTTTATAAGTCTATAAGTTTCTTTAAGGCACTATTGTAAGTAGCCCTACCTTTTATAATATATTTTAGTGATAAATGTGAAATTGTTTTTGTATTCAGTGTAATTTACCTTTTTTTATATAATTGTTTCAGTTGTGCCTTAATTTCATAAATACAAAACTTAAGTGACTTTGAGTGCTTTTATTTCTCCGGCTGCACCCCGTCACAGGGTAACGGATTGACATACATATATCATACATAAATAAGTAATATTTATATAAACATACATAGATACAAATAACTCAGGTACAAATACTCGTATTCATCACACAACCGTCGCGTCGGTGCAAAAAGCAGGGTCGCTACTGTGGGATCAAGCGGTCGTCAAATATTTTTTTTATAATTAAGATCCGATTCGTTAGCGAAAGCAGAGCCGTTGTATTTTTTGATGTTATCTATTGTTTAGCACAAGAATAACAAAACACTTATTGCTGGAAACTTGTTTTGTATCTAACTGTGTCATTTTTTAATGAAGGCAACCGTTTTTTTTTTATTGCTTTACTGATCCAGAACAATTTATGGTCTGTTTTAATATAAGTGCACTTAAGTCTTTTTAGACCTACATTTTTTATTGGTTTAGATAAATAAAGAGATACATTACATATGACAATAAATATATGAGTTTATACAATAAACTTAAGGCTCAATTTTGAGCTAACGCTATAAGCTTCAGCAATATAATATTGAGTATTGAGAAATATTAAATATTGTAAAAAAAGGTTAAGGGGCTATACCAGTGTAACCCATGAAAATTTAGGCGATTTTCGGGATTTTTTTTTTAAATGAAAGTACTCGATAGAATGTTTTGAAGTTTTTTGGACATAATAAGATATATATTCAGATATACATAAAGATTTTTTTTTACATAAATTTAAAAAAAAATAATGGAGTTATGTGCTGTCTTTGGAGGTGCCAAAAAAAAGTTCCCCAACAGCTGACATGATTCCGGCCAAATAAGTAGCTGAAACAAAACAAAAAAACAAAAAGGTTATTAAAGTTGAAGGTATTTCCTATACAATGACCTACGATCTTTTTGATTGGTTGAAAATTGACAATTTGGCATTAAAACCCCCAAAAAAAGACACTGTTTTTCAGAACTTTTGGTATTTTTCAAAAATCGTGGACGTACACTGTTATAGTCCCTTAAACAAAAAAGTCCCTTTTTTAATACTCGAACAAAGTTTCCACGTAATGAGAAAGTTTACTTATTAATTTAGACTACGGAAGTTATAATTTAATAACAGATATTTGTGAGATAATGCTTACTTTATAACTATAAAATTTGAATCAAACACTTTTTTTCGGATTTTGCGCATAATCTATTTTATATTTAATCCTCACGTTTCGACTCTTTTACAGGACCTTTTTCCTATAAATCCGTGAAAAAGTGTTATATTTCAATTTTCAATGCGCGCGGAAGTATAAGAAATAAATATGCAGGTGTAAAATTACAAAGACACTCGATCTTAGTTAGGTGATGTACATATCTGTCTTGTAGCACATATAGGCACAACAAGACTTTACATTAGACAATGTAAATAATACGTTTCTTTATTTCAGCATTGTTTCGTGTAATTGATGAATTGTCGCAAATATCTGACGAAAGTGGCCTACCATTCGCCATGTGGATAGGACCCTGCCCAGCAGTAAGTGAGTAGACACAAAATTGTGTACACAGCATTCTTTAAAAGTCATAAATGTTTGTAGAAAACTATGTTTTTATTCGTTTGTTATAATTATATTTTATTAAGTTAGTACTAGTGGCCCGTCCCGGCTTCGCACGGGTGGAGAAAATTCTTTGATTTTTTTCTATTATTAAATATTTTTTCCGTTAGCGCCATCTAGCGTCCGGTAGACGAACTACTTGCGGTTAACGCGTTGCCGTGGTAACGTTATTGATACAATGAAAAAAGAGCGGACAGACAAACGCACAAACAACTGTTCTTAGATTATAGATACCCTACGCTTTTACGATTATTTGTTTGACTATTACAGCAATTATAAAAACAGACTTTATTAAATTGTATCCAGGCACAGCTGGCATAGTATATAATGTTTTATGACATTAAGTACAAAATACTAAAACTTAAATTTATTCCATTTAGTATTAAAATAACAATAGGAGTAGATATATATATGGATCAAATAAAGTACGTGTGTTTTGAAAGTATCTAGTATGCTTGTTTAATAAATTATTATCAAAGAATTACCCCGCGCCCCTGTACCGCGCGGGCAAAGACTCATCTAAGCGGGCGACCTATACAAAGCATTCGTAATGCAATATTTATGTAAGATGTATACGTTACTATAACGTCGTTATGTTATGGGTTACGCCTATTTCGTTTATACATAGTTTATTTATTATTAATTAGGTATTATGTTTGTGCAGTGTTCATTCATCCTGATGATGTGAAAGTGATGACTAACAGCTTAATTGAGAAACCCTATTATTATGACTTCGGCCGGATATGGTTGGGGAACGGCCTTGTCACTGCTCCTGGTAAGAAGTATTTTGTTACTGTTTTTACAAATATAAAAGAAAATTAGCAAGGAATTGGAACCTTCTTCGATTCTTGGTAACTGACGTGACGTTACCTGCTTATTTAATCTGTGGCGTTTATTCATGCGCTTTGTTTAAAGGGCGGGAGCGGGAAGCGTCACTTTGGTGGTTCTGTTTTTATTGGTAAATTTTGTGTTGTGTTGGATATTAGTGCGTACTTATGGTGGATTAGTAACCTCTCAGTGTTTGTGAATATGCAAGAGATAGGCAAGTGAAACAAAGCAGCGGAAGTTGTCTTTTCTTGCTCTCTCAAGAAGTACACGGGAAGATTTCAGTAAACCCAACATCTTTACTGAAACCTAGAGAAAGGAATATTTTACTGTTCATTCATTATTGGTAATTTAACATTCAAATTTATTATCATCTAATTAAGAAAAGAAATTACTCAAGAACTGGCAGTATAGCTAAGACCTTCGCCTGTCCCGAAAAGGACGAATATAAACTACTAATACTATTGCTTGACTTTTTGGCGGGAGCGCGAAACGTCACTTTAATGGTTTTGGTTTTCTTGTTAAATTTTGTGTTGTCGTTGATATTAGTGTGTAATAATGTGGGTTATTAACCACTAAGTGTTTCTGAATATGCATGAGTGTTGGCAAGTGAAACAAAACAGGTTGGAAAGTGTCTTTTCGCGCTCTCTCAAGTAGGTCACGAGGAGGTTTCAGTAGAACCTCACTTCTTTACTGAAACCTAGGAAATTAATTAAGAACATAGTGACACTGGCTAAATGCAAAAATTGTGCAAGCAAAAGAAAACAAAAAAATATTAAATACTACTGCTTTCTTACGCAAACAAGATCTCTTGAATCTTATTTATAGACGATAGTTTGGTGTAATGGAGGTTTGGTCCTGCCTTGTACGACGGTCCTGGATTCGAATCCCAAAAAGGGCAGATGTTTGTGTGAGGAATACGAGCATTTGTACCCGAGTCATGGGTATTTATATTATTTCTATAAATATTACATATGTTACCTTACTACCTTACAGTGGCGTGGGGTGAAAAAAAAGGAAGGTAAAGCCGGACCAAAAAACGGCTAATGCGTAATTAAACAAAATATCATATTATAAAAAAATATGCAATAAATTACATACCTGACCTGAGTGTGTTCATGTGTTGTGTTAGTTTACCTTTTCCATAACTACGACGAAATGTTAGGTTTGGTGATTTGCTTGCGTTGCGTGCGTTGTATGCAATTTATCAGTTGTTAGTGTTCACCACCTTCACCATACATGACATCACTGGTATTATATGAACAGTGCATGTCGAGTATGATAAAAGTGGCTTTGAAAAAAGCCGTTTTAAGCACACGTCACTCGCACAGGGGTTATAATATATAGAAAAACAAGAACCAAAAATAAGTGAAACTTCACTTGCTGAACATATTCTACTAACTATATTATTACAAATGGTGAATGTTTTTACTTAATTACGCGAAAATGGCTTAACGAATTTGGATGAAATTTGGCATGCATGTAGCCTTGGACACGGAATAGAACAATCAACATGGCCTGAATTCCACACATACGAAATCGCAGGCATAAGCTAGCAAATAAATATCAGTAGAAATATTGGATGTTTTTATTTTGTTACTTGTCGTTTGTCGTCTGTCTTCGCCATATATATATTCTATAACCCGATAAATTTACGTAACATTTTTTTTGATAAATTATTTATTTATACATGATTTTAAATTATAAATTATTTTATTTGTATTCTAACATAATTCTACGGTTTTTCTTTACGAAATGAGCCAGAATCCTTTCATAAAAGTCGCTTTTTTGTTGCAATTTTAACAATAGATGTTTTTCAATTGATATTACTCCGAGATTTGATAATCTTGCCTCACTTTGGCTGTTTCGTGTATAAGTATGAATCCGCTTCAATGCCGAAAACGACCTTTCCGCGGAAGCCACCGATACGGGAAGAGTCAAAATAATTTGACATAAAATTAAAAGCTGAGGAAAAGCTTCATTCAACGTGGATTTAAAAAGATATAAATAAAGTTCGTAAACATCTAAATTACTAATTGATGAAGTACTGTATAAAACTTTTAATTCGTTTTTTAAGGCGTGAAAATCAAATATATTTGGAAATTCGGATATTAATTTAGACACGCTTTCCTCAGGAAAACTACTACGGTAACTCGCGTATTTCGATTTGTTGACTAAATCAAGAAAAGTTAAGTTCTGAAAAGATGAATAACGGGAGTTTATTTGGCTTTTGATGTTATCTATTATTTCAACGAATAAACGCTTGTATTGTGTTTTTAAGTCAATTTCTGTATCCAGCCGCCGGCGTCGTCGTGGTGGTTCACAATATTCCTGAATACTACTGAAAATAAAATCAAATTGCTTTAAAAACTCTTCTGACATCCAAGATTGAAATGCATTTATTTCTCTAACTGAGGTTTCGATGTCGACTTGTTTGGTTTGAAGCAAAGCAAATAAAATGTCAGTTCTGGCAAAAATCTCCGAAAAAACATGTAAAAGGAAAGAAAATTGCATATCTTCTAATTTACTTACAAACGACTCCGACATGGATACAGAATCAACATCCCACGATTGGGGATCATCTAATATATGATTAAACGTTTCAATCATATCTAACCTGCAATTAAATATAACATTAATAATGCGTGAATGATAATGCCATCGCGTTTCAGCTACTCCAGGCATACGACGGTCGGAAAACTGTTTTAAAAGATTTGACCGCTTCGACGATTTGTTGAAAAACCTGACAATTCCATTGATATGACCAAAAAATGATTTTAATTCCGAAATATTTTCCAGGGATTTGCTTAAAACCAAATTAAGTATATGAGCATAACACGGTACGAAACGTGCGAGAGGGCATTGACCCCGTACTAAAGACTGAACGCCTCCGCGTTCACCTGACATAACGGCCGCACCGTCGTATGTCTGACCGATCAATTTGTCTTTGCATCGATATTGTTCAAGAATATTAAGCAACTGAGTCGCTAATACAGCCGCTGTCCGGCTTTCACTAACGTCGTAAAAACCTACAAATCTTTCCTCCAGACCGTTTTCGGTTAAATAACGAAATATGACTGATAATTGTTCCCTATGACTAACATCTGGGGTTTCGTCTATCATGACTGAAATGAATTTAACTTGGCTAATCTCAGACCTAATCTCGTCTAAAATTACCGCCGCGATGCATTGTATAAGATCATTTTGAATGTCTCCCGAGAGACCGGTAAACACGGAGTGTGAATTAGATGAACATTGATCAAGATGAGAGTCTATAACGCTGTCGTACTTACTCAAATAAAACAATGTTTCTACATAATTGCCACGATTGTCTGAATTTAAGTTTTCACTATGGCCGCGGAAAGATAACTCCTGTTTTCCAAGAAGAACAACAGTGTCAATTAAACGTTTCATTAAGTTTCGATTACGCTCCACTTTTCGATTATGGGCTTCATAACTATTACCGAAAAATGTTTCTATTCTATTATTTCCAAAATCGTGTAATAATAAACAACTGCGTAAATGTTTTTCAGTTTGAGTATGTTTCCTAGCCGAATTTGTCAAATTATTAATGTCTGAAAAACCCGTTTTATTCCAAGCACTGTTTGTATCGGAAAACCACAAACATGGAAAACAAAATAATTTATTTAATTTGCAACTGCCCGTTAACCAATTGTATTTATCATACATAGAACTGTGAAAATGTTTGAAAAATCCGTCTTTACGCCTATAATCAATTTTTATATCGGGACAAGCCCGTCCATTTTTTATGATATACCTATTTTTTATTTTCGAAAGATTGATTGGAGAACGAAGTTAAGTCATTTAATAAGTAATCTGTAAGACAACAGTCAATTTGTATCAATGCCGCCATTTCTCGTCTAACCGCGTCACGACAAATAACAAAGTTAAATAAACTATAAAGACAAACCTTTACGAGGAAACGAAACAAACTATTTATTACAGACTAACACAACACTCGGCAAGTAAAATTTCATTTATTTTTCACATCTATTCATTCACATAAACAATAATTCACATAAATGCTAATTTATAGCATAAATTACCCGTGCTGTCCGTGACCGCGTAATGAGTAATCTGTGATCAATCAAGCGAGCAGTGTTGCCAATAATAATTTTGAAATTCCGCCAACTTCATAACGAAGTTCCGTTAGCAATCCGTTAAATCTCGCAATTTTCTCGTCAGTAAAATCCGTCGAATTACCAAGCGAAATAAAATAATAATTCAAGTTTAATAAAAATCAAGTGCAACAATCCATAAGATCACTTTTTTATCAAAAAAATAACAATATAATTAAACAAAAAAAGAACAATACAAATATGTTTAAAGTGTGACAGAGTTCGCATCATTATTTTGCCTCCTGCTACCTTGTCTAAAACAAGAGAAATTCTTGTACATGTATGTCGTAGACAGTATCTTTGGTACATGAATAGTATTTACGCAGTAGAATTGACATAACAGAAACAAAAATTTAGCTTTGATTTTTGAAAAAATATTGTTGTAATTTGAAATATAAGAATAAATCTATCTTTATTTAAATAATAATCTTTTTCAAATTCCGCTAAACAATCCGTTAGCCGTCAAAATACTTTTTGTTCCGTATCTTCATAGCCCTAATCCGCTAGATATGACGGGAAATCCGTTATGTTGGCAACGCTGCAAGCGAGTGTCAGCCTCAAGGTCGAGGTCGCGCGAAACTAGACGCTCAAGCGAAACGAAACCTTAACGTGAGACAAATAAAGATTGGTAGGCTATCCGAGATCGAGTTATCTATAAACAATTATTACGAGGCTTTTGCATGTATTTGTTTATGTATGTGTGAGTGATTTGCATACATTTGGCATTTGTAAATTCCCAATATTTTGATCGGGTTGCCGGAGCGGAGGAGCGCGTCGCACTTGTCGCGTCATATGATTGTAAACTGTGTTTGTGTGCGTTTGCTATTTCAAATACATTGCGTATCTTGTATACGGGATATACCTAGAAGAATATTTTTACAAAGCGCGCAATGTAATTATGGCGTTTGCAATCCGAAAGCCGTTGAACTTCGGCTTACATTACAAAGCGGGGTAAGCTATTATTGAAAATAATAAAAAAAATATTAGTGATCGCCAAGGCAACCCGATGGGAATCGTGTTATATGCACGCGTCGCCACTGCTACCTTATATGTATGTTTATCCGTTACCCTAGTCTTCACAAGACTTACAGTGCTTACATTGGGCTAGGTTAATTGGTGTGAATATAAGAAATATTAATATTATTGTCGAGTGTTTCTTAAGCTGAACCGTCAGCGCCATCTATTCGTGTTTTAGGTTACCTACAATATTGAATGTCATATTTCTATAAGTATCGAACAAGAAGCTTCAATGAATTTATTATATTTTCTGTTATTGAAGTATTTAACTGCTCATTTTCATAAATGTATAGTTAAGTTAGATTTTCTAGTAGGTAAAATGTTAACTTGTCTCTATCCGGGCGATCGTTGATGAATGAAAATGAATGAATTGAAGTGAAACAAACAAAATACTGAACTACTCTGAGTTATGTACTATCGACATTTTCAACATCATTGGAAAAAAATTTAAACATATTGTTTTTCTTCTAATAATTTCCAATTTAAAATCTAATGTACAATGTTCGTTATTGGTTGAGAAAATGTTATATTTAAAAATAATAATATTTCTTACACTTAGATAAATTAGCCTAGCCCCATATAAGTACTGTAAGGCATGTGCTTATATGGCTAAGGATATACATACGTATATGATACATAGACATTTAATATTTACAGAATATATACACAAAAACCCATGACGCAGTTACAAATGCTCGTATTCTTTACATAAATATCTGACCTTTCCGGAACTGGAACTTAGGACCGTCTCTGCTAAAGACAGTATCAATACCGTTGCACTAAACGGTCGCCAGTCATAGATTACGAGCAATTAAATTTAATGAAGCAAGTTTGATATTAATCTTATTTTTTTTTTCACAGCGTGTATTTGGAAGCAAACCATCAAATCCTTAGGAGGTGCTTTCACCAGCAGCATCGTGGATGGTTATCAGGGCGTTTTCGATTCTCAAGCTCAGAAGTTGGTTACCCATTTGCGGGGAAAAGTTGGCAGTCCACCGTTCGATATAATGCATGACCTGACTTACATCACTTTGGAAGCTATTTGTCGTGAGTATTGTTCTGCTGTGGGTATGCGGATACTCAAATAAAATAATTAATTTGATCAGAGATTTACTTACTTGAATAACTTACACACAGTATCAAACCTTCCACGTAAAGCTTCAAAACAAATCCGCTAATTAACTCCAATTGTCCAATAAACTCGCCGAAGTTGTCAGCAATGAACTCTTAAATACCTTAACAAAATATCCCGGTCGTGTGCGTATTTCACGTAACTCTCTAAGGTCGTTTAATCACTGTTCAATTCGCTCCGATGATTACTTTCAAGTGCTAAGATAGTTTTCTAAATCAAAACTCGGATGCTAAGACGACGCAGTCGCGAACGTTCCAGAATCATTGCGACGTAATTCTCAAACAATGTTCGTGAACCGTCTCGCTCACTCTCGGCACCGCGTGTGTTTGCTATCTCTGTCGTCAAAAAGTATGACTACTTTTAATACCTACGATTTATACCTACGCACTCCATTTAAGTACCGCAGCTCCTTTTTCGTTCATTTTATAAACAAACGATCGTGCGTGACACTTCACAGTCTTTCGTCGTAACAGAACCTATTTGTATTGTCCGTTAGAGTGAAATAGCAACATCCCTTCACATTTAAGGGTATCATGTGCTCAGGAGCTGCATTTGCTCATACCGCCATCTCCTTTCTTCTATCGGACATCCAGACGCACTGCGGGCTACCATCCTTTCTTGGTCGCTATTCCTACCTGTCGCACCAAGCGCTTTGCAACATCCTTCATAATGCGCACAGCAAAGGAGTGGAACTCCCTCGCTGCGTCTGTATTTCCGAGAACTTATAACTCGTCCATTTTCAAAGTCAGGGTAAATAGGCACCTTCTGGGTCAGCTCGTTCCATCGTGGATTCTATCTTGGCCCCCGGGCTTGATTGAGATCAAAAGCGAACTCATTAAAAAAAGGCGACTAATAGTACTGGAAGTAATCACCATACATTTCTCGTGGACCACAAAATGTGCACCAGTATTTCCTAATTATGGCCTTTTACTGCGATTTTTACCCTCCTGCCAAGCGTGGGGATTATGGCACAGCCCAAATTTTCGATGAGGCTTCCGTCCAGCGTTTTTCGACTCAAACGATAGGACTAAAATAAATGATTTATGTGAAGTTGAGGTAAATTTTGAAAAGGCCAGCCATCGGACAAAAATCACTTATCTAGAGGTCCTTATTACTTCGTAAGGTAAGCGAACCGGTGTTGGCTGCGTGTAAAATTTTTAGCACCAATCTGTACTGAATTTGCGTAGCAGGTTTTGATATATTCTGCCTAGGTACGTACGCGTTGCATCAGAGAAGTGACTTTTTAACGTATTCTGGCAGCAAAAACATCTATGCACTCCTTATATTGAATGTAATTATGTGATATGAGTAAAATAAAACAACGTTTTTAAGGTATAGGCCTCTGGCTCTGATGTTGCTGTACCTTAGCAAGGTATGGCATACAAATTCAAGTGTTTTCTTTAACCTGAGTGTTATTATAAATTCTTATGTGAAATGCAATAGATTATTTCTATTCTATCCTACTTTGTTGCTTTTTACAAGATTTTCACCTGATCCGGTATCTGTCTGTCTGAAATCTTAATCTTGCAAGTTAAATTGGACTCATTTCCCGGTTTTCGCTTGAACAAATAATGCATGATGGAGCCGGAAGTTGGTTAAGGTAGCTCTCTAATAAAACGCCGCAACTCCATCGAGTTTGGCCTCGTGTAATTTACCTTTACAAATTTATTACTTTTTTCTATTAACAACTTATAAAAGCTTGTGTAAAAACCATTCCCTTTAAAATAACATTTAATTTTGTTATAATTATAGAGCATTTTTCATTTAGAAAAAACGTCGACACAGTGTAGACTTTTTTTCTTAATGGAAAACGCTCATAGATAAGTTATTATTTATTTGTGGTTCTTAAACACCAATATTTTTGTAATTTCAATTGTGTTATTTTCGTTAATACATGTAAGTTCATATGTTAAAGTTGTTCGCACAGTGTCAATTAATCTCTCAAGCAAGCCACCTGCAGAATACCAGTGCCGTGGTGACTTGCATTGTTATTATCTTGTCTTGTGTTGTATATTTCATGTAAGAGTGTTTCGTTTTCATTCAACTTTCATTTAATTAAGTTATTTTTCGTCCTTTCTAATCTCTTAGAAACGGCCTTGGGAGTTACTGGGGTATCAGAAGGCATCGTGACTAATGATTACTACTTAGCATTCACGGAGACGATGCAGCTTCTCCTGGACCGCGGGCTAAACCCTCTCTTGCACTTGGACGCCATCTACAAACTGACGCCATCGTATAGAAAAATCAAAAAGTGTGTTGCTATACTACAAAACGTTTCTAAAACTGTAAGTATCATATTCATACACACATTGGTAAGCTATTATAGTAGTCTATACATCTGAATACATAAATGCTACGGTTATGTATAACCCAACTACGACTGAAGCGTTAGATGATTTAAATATTTTGTCATGTGATGAGGCGTTCAGTTACCTACCATTCCAAATCAGGGGATTTATAATTGTTACCGTAAAATTGTTAATACTGTTAGATTATAAACTATCTCGCGGGATTGTAAAAAATACAACAAATCTTTATTTTTTGAAAGTTTTCTTGAAATTTTCAACGTTTGGTAACTTTGAAAACGTAAAAAAACATAAGATAGATATAATGAAAACATAGAGCACACAGAAAATTCAATTCAAGGATTGTTTCCGTTTGTGACCAACCAAAACCAATTAACCTTGTGGAGAAAGAATTTCTTTATCATTAAAGAACATTTACGGTTGGCAAAGATGCCAAAATTCAAAAATTGCAAATCAAATAAAAGTAATTTTTATGTTTAGATTTCTTGCCAGAGAGTAAAAACCAACCTTAATCGTGCAAGTGGTTATTTGTCCTATGACGTGAGGAATGTTACTTCCTGGCTTTTGTGAATTGTTATAGCGAGTTTAAGCAGGTGCGAGAAAACTAAACTTTTCGGGATCTACTTAGCGCCTGCTTTCTTGATTTCCATACTAATCTTCCACCTCGGAGTACTTTCTAAAAAACAAAATTTCCCCTTAGTCTCGTTGGCTATTGCTAAATAGGTGATGCGAATAATGCCAGTTTGTGAGCATTGATTTCAATTATCGACCGTAAGTTTCGTTATATGATGTTTGTTTTAACAAAGACTATTTAAGAATAAAAAGTTTTTAATTGTATATCACCAACGGCAATTATACATGTATTTAAGTATAATCTTAAGAAATCTGTGAATTTAACAACTAAAATATTTGATAGTAAACAGGTTGATAATGTTAAACAGATAGGTTAGGATGAAACAGAGAATGTTGAACAACGAGAATAAAATACAAAATAAATTAATTCTTTAAGAATAATAACCAAACTTTTTATTGTAATACATTTTAAACCATGAGTCTCATAAGGCTGCAATTATATTTTTCTAGATCATAACAAGAAGAACAGCAGAATGGAACTCAAAAAGGAAAATAGGCAATAGAGATCCAATGGGTATGTATTTTTTTAACTAGTATCTAATGGAAATGATCAACTTCGTTAGTTTTATAAGTCTACTCCGGCATATAGAAGGCTACACTATATTCATTTATTAACAATCATCACAGATAAAATAATAAACACATAAAGTACAATATAATCATATGTCGAATTTATCGACGCCTCATTAGAAATTTCTATTCCAAGCAAATGGCTACATAAGAAATTCTTTTCTTGATGAATTGGTACAGAATCCTCGAGCACCAAATTCAAGTCGTATCTGGATATCATTCTGGAGATGAGCAGTAATGAACCTACTTTCACTGATGAGCAGATCCAAGCTGAGGTGGATACCATCATAGTTGGTGGACAGGAGACGATAGCCACGAATTTGTTTTTCATTCTTCTCATGGTCGGTTGTCACGAACAAGTGCAGGAGAAATTGTACGCTGAGTGAGTATTTTTTTTTATTAAATTGAAAAAGCACACGAACATATTACAGAAAAATATTGCTTACAGTTATATCCAGAAAGTAAGTGTACTGAATTTTTGTAGGTTATAAATTTTTTTATTGAAACAAAAAAAAATACATGGTTACCATAGCATATATGTAAGTTTGTTTTCGACATAGTCGCCATTCCTCTCAATGCAGGTGGTGAAGCGGGGTATCAACTTTTGATGCCTTCCTCGAAGTAGCCAACCCCTTCGTCCACTTCTCTACCTCCTCCTCGTCGGTTGAAAACCTTTTTCCACCCATGTGCAGCTTAGGTAGGGAGGTATAGAGATGATAATCTGAGGGTGCTAGCTAGGTCAGGGGAAAGCGGTTGGTGGTTCAGGACATCCCATTTAAACGAGGCAAGCAGTTCCTTCGTGGCGTTGGCCGTGTGTAGTCTGGCATTTTAAACTTGCGATACCACTTGTACACAATCGTACGATTCATAGCTTTATCACCATGTACAGTTTTCACCTCTTGGAATTGGTTACTACGTCCATCACAGCTATTAGCTTATGTTTAAATTGAAATAAGTTGGAATTGAAAATGTTTACATTAGTGTTACAAAGCTTTAACTCGTACCTGAGGAATTTTACAAGCCTTAAGGCATGCCTTATGGACAGCGTAACTTACCGTCTAAATTAGTGCGGAAGATTGAAAAGAATAGATAATTCTTAAGATATACAAGTTCTATACCGGAGACCCTTCAAATGTGCTTGGACAGTAAGTATTGACGTTGATAACCATGATCAAAAAGGAGGCCCTTTTTTCTCAAAACTATAAACAGAGTAAACTCCATGACTCAGTGGTTAGAACGTTCAGTCATGACTCTAGAGGTCAAACATTTCTCGCTAGGGACGGTCGACGGACGGTACCAAAAGATTATTAAATATCTTAAACTCCTCCTTGCTTCGAAAGGCACGTCAATCCGTTGGTCATTCCCCCTAGTTTGTTTTCATTAGGGAATCTATCCATCAGTTCCAGAATGTGCTAATAGTTCTATAGTATACTAGTTTGGCACTTGGACAGAATAAACTGAATAGTGTTATTGAGAAGTATTTATTCACTCTATTATAGAGTTGATGAAACTCGCCAAAGTGGGGAAGAGCCTCAGTTACCTACATGGCCCGGTTCCCATTTTAAACGAATTTTGTCACAGGATTTGTCTATTATAAAATGTTTGTTATTTAAATATTTCATTGCGAGATTTTTATATTGCTGAATAATAGACGTGTTGCAAGTAACTGGTTTATTCCGTGAATGAAGTACCCGCTTATTACAATAATCTCCTTACCTACATAATATATAATACCTCCACCTTTAATTACTAACTTAAAATTTATCAACAAATATACATAATAAATTTTCTACCAATATTACAATAAATAAATAAACATTCAAATTAAAACAAAAATCTTATAATTATTCGTCTATACCAAATCTTACTTGCGGGTTTCGTGCCCTTTTAGTACTCTCTGTTGGCACCTCCGGACGGTTAACTCGCGTTTCATCCTCATCTGTGCCGGGTTCCCGGTTTAAAGGCTGCGCACCTGGCGACACCGGGCCCCCTAACCGCTCCGTAGGTGTCGATTCTTCTTAACTATTTTTTACAAGAAAGCGATGTAGAAGCTAAAACGCGTTCTCACAATTAGAAGAACAAATACTGCTTATCAGAAAGATAGCAAGAGGATGTAGGCTGAAGTCCCGTTTGACTTCTAAGACAAAGTGAATATTTTGAAGGAGAGATTTCTTTGCCACACCTACCACAGGCTTCAAGAAATCTTTGGCGACAGTAATCGACCTGTGGGGAAAGAAGACCTATCCCGCATGAAGTACTGCGAGGCGGTCATCATGGAAACCCTACGGCTGTATCCTTCCGTCCCCATGGTCATGAGGTACGCCGACAAGGATCTGCAGCTCAGTGAGTTGATATCAGTTTATGTTAATAACAACATTCTACCATGGTCTGTGATAGTACACTGGACCTGTGTGGCGGTCTTTTGAAGGCGTATGAAAACAGTCATTTTACTTAATTTTTTTTGGAAATTGAATATTTTTATTTTTATTATCTATTTTATTTATTCTCTAAGGAAAGCTAATAACAGACTTACAGAAATCGATAAGTATATATAAGCCATTAAAAAAGAGTGGAACTCCCTTCCTGCGTCTGTTTTTCCGATTACTTATATATAACCCATCCATTTTCAAAGCCAGGGTGAATAGGCACATTTTGGGTTAGCTCATTTCATCGCGGAGCCGGTCTTTATTAGGATCAAGAGCAAATCCTATTTTGTATATGTTACAGAATTTGGTATATATATTATTTTCTTTCGTTGTCAGTTTAAAAGATTTAACGAGTTTATGTATAAAAAGAGTAGGTATACATACGGTTTTTTGTTTCCCAGTCAATCCCTTAAATTAATACTGATTTAAAAATTAGCAAATCTTGTCAATTTCGTAGAATCCTGCTTCGTGCCTAAAGGTACGGCGTGTGCCGTGAACGTGTTAGGGGCGGGGCGGTCGACGCGTGCGTGGGGCTTCGACGCTCGCAGCTATCGTCCGGAGCGTTGGCTGCAGTCGGATCTGGACTCCAGCTCCTTCTATGCTTTCAGCTATGGGAGAAGGGCGTGTATCGGTAAGCATCTCGGTTTACACCAGGAATTCCCAACCTTATATTGGTGATGTGACGTATACAAACAAACAAATGTTTAAAAATATTATTAATTTTATACACATTTTCTTACAATTATGATACCAAATGCTCGACACGAAACAAAATATGTAGAGTAAAATTTAGTGATCGAAAGACAGCGATACATGCGCTGTCATTCGCACTTTCTCGCATTTTATTTTGAAGTTTTGTTTTATTATTTTCTGTGTCTGTTCAAAGACAATCGTTCTTAAGGAGTAAACCCCAGTCGTGTATTTTAGTGTCGGAGATGATACACACTACAAATTTTGCTACTGTAGCGTAACATATAGTATTTTAAAATAAGAAAAAATATAGCTGGAGTGACTTTTATTCATAAAAAAGGAATGATGTGATAAGAGAGCGGTTTGGTATGGAAGCAGATATAGTGATAAATCTAGAAAAAATAATGCTTAGATGGTTTGCTCATGTAGTCGATGAACGAAAGAAGATTGACGAGAAAAATTTATGAGGCAAATGTGAACGGGCAAGTCGTGAAAGATAGACCGAGGTAAACATTCAGGGACCAAATAGAAGATGCCCTGAAAAGAGGTCAGGTCAATAGCACCTTTAATCAACGAGCTTCTACAGACTATACTTTGGAGAGTGTGCTCAAGAGCTGCATTTGCTCATACCGCCATCTCCTTTTTTCTATCGGACATCCAGACGCACTGCAGGCTACCCTTTCTTGGTTGCTATTTCTACCTGTCGCACCAAGCGCTTCTCAAAATTCTTCATAATGCGCACAGCAAAGGAGTGGAACTCCCTCCCTGCATCTGTATTTCCGAGAACTTATAACCCGTCCATTTTTAAAGCCAGGGCGAATAGGCACCTTCCGGTTTGGCTCGTTCCATCGTGGATGCTGTCTTGGACCCCGGGCTTGATTGGGAGCAAGACCCGAAAAAAAAAAAAAGGCATAACGAGTGATTGTATGGCACGTATTTCAAAACAAAAAAGAACGAATAAAAAACTTTAAATTCACATAATGAAAAACTTAATACTTTGTTTGTCATATTTAATGGGGCTTATAACATATTTTGCTGACTGAAAAGTGGCTTAAAAATAATTTTCCTTTCATACTATTAAATACTTAAATATTTCTAAGCTTTTACATAAAATGCACAGTGAATCAGTTCCTGTCAATGTTTTTCAGGTAAAAAATACGCCATAGCACTATCGAAGACAATTGTTGCGAATTGCCTAAGAGAGTTCAGGTTTACATCAGGAGCCGCAAACATGACACTGAGGATAGACTTGGGCTTGCGTCCTGCCTCCGGCCACCTGTTACAAGTGTACTCCAGGAAGCCACCAGATCAGAACAAATCTTAAATAAGGCTTTAGGTTTAAATAATCAAGATAATATAAACAACATGAAATTATTATACCGAAAACTTGTCATGATTTTAAATTTTTGCGATTTTATGTTATAAAATTTTATGGAAATAATATTAGAAAAAATCAATACAAGCTGTTATTAAGCGGGACTCGAATCCGCATCCTTTGGATGTCTGCTCTCCTAATTGAGCTACCGAGCCTATTGAGTACCCGTCGAAATTTTCTAGTATTTTTTACTTTTTTACGCTGTACGCTAGGGTTGGTTTATCAATGAGAATAAATTGGAAGCCTACTCGATTTTTCTATTAAACATTATTAATTTGAACTGTTGCAGTTAAAAAATATTACTAGGCGATGCAGTCACTAAGCATAAAGCTACGCTGGCACCATATATTAGAGCGGAGCGTAATACCTAAAGATTTTGTTTTTGTTTCGATGGGAATTTTTGCGAATTCAAAAATTCGGGCTCCGTCGCAATCTGGTCCTAAACCTGTTGATTCAATTCCACACAAATATTAGAATCGGTTAAGAACTCGGGATATGGCGTAACAGAAATTGCGCCATTGAAGCTGATCCAATTCCAATAAAAATTAATTCAACATTAAAAATTATTTCAATATTTTTAAATAGATTATAAGATTTATAACTGTTATTGCATGTAAACAAATATTGTAAAACTCCATAAAAATGAGAAATAATTAAAGGCTTATTTGTTCATTTATTTTATTTAATGTGAACTATCGCAAACTCTATCTCTATGACAGCTATTTAATCGAACTTCACTTTAACGTTATTTCGTTAGTGTTTATGTGAATTTCTTTACTTTAATAAATGAAAACTTAAAGAGTAATAAAATAAAGTAATTTTGTAACAGATATAAACCTTTATTCCAGTCTTAAACTTTAGAACTCGAAAATAAATGGAAAATGTATAATATAAGAAAACTTATGATAATTATTATATAATTATTTAAGTATTTAACTGCAAAGTTTAAATATTGCAATAATTTTTACTAGAATCATAAAGAAATGTATAGCCTTTGTACGATATCGGTACGGGATCCCAAAATCCACGAGTTGAAATAATGAAACTTCAAACTCAGAACGAAGACCTCTTTATTAATTTGACTATAGTCTTAAATACTAACTGACAACCCAAATCATAGCACGATTCAAAATATATGCAACACCATCTTTTGAGAGTATGAAGAACTAAATATACATCTGTACAAACACGAGACTTAACATTCCGCCCACCAAAGACTAGTCTTTAATATCCGCCCACCATGAAAATAGGTAGATACAAAGCTACAAACATATCTTACTTGCAAACAAAATTATATATAAAACCAAACAAGTGTGTTTATTAGCTTTATCATAAAAACATATCTCAAGAATTAGAAACAGATTATTTAAAATTTGAACAATAGCTGGAACCTCACATTTTGTAAACAACTTTAAAAAAAATATACTTACACAAAATTATGTATCATTTGTAGGCAAAAGACACAACCTCGAAGTTGGACGCTTGATGATAGAGTTTTTACAACGAACCGAGACTACTCGTGTAATTTTATCTTTACCTGGATGCAATTTAGAAATTTTTCCATACAACCACTTAGCCGGAGGTAGATTATCCTCTTTTATTAGGACTACATCTCCTATTTTGAAACCAGGAGTACGTACAGGCCATTTGTGACGTTGGAAAAATTTTGTCAAGTATTCGGCCGACCACCGCCGCCAAAAGCATTGCACCATCCTTTGTGTTAATTGCCAGCGCCTTAGTGTGCTGAGATGTGCATGTTGTTCGAAGTTGTAGTCTGGAGCCAACACAAGAGGTTGTCCTACAAGAAAATGTCCAGGGGTTAGAGGAGCTACATCCTCTGGTTCGCAACTGGCTTGAGATAAGGGTCTCGAATTAAGGCAGGTTTCTATTTGAGAGAGTACAGTACATATCTCTTCAAAAGTAAGAGTGCTATCTCCAATCATGCGCCTGAAATGGTGCTTCACCCTTTTGATCCCTGCCTCCCAAAGCCCTCCGATGTTGGGAGCGTGAGGAGGGATAAAGTGCCATTCTGTGCCATTATTGGCTAAAACTTCTGCTATTTCACGAGCGACTTGAGTTTTTTCGTTTTTGAACAGACATAGCAACTCACGGGAAGCGCCCACAAAATTTGTGCCATTATCACTCCAGAGATGACTGCAATGGCCACGTCTGGCGACAAATCGTTTGAAAGCAGCGACAAATCCTGCTGATGTTAAATCTGAGACGGCTTCTATGTGTAAGGCTCGAGTGGCCATACACACGAATAAACAAATGTAGCCTTTGAACGACATTTGACCTCGACCTTTTGACACTCTTATATTGATAGGACCCGCAAAGTCCACACCAGAGTTTAAAAACGGCTTGCTAGGTGTAACCCTGCAGGTAGGCAGTTCTCCCATCAACGCGTTACGGGAAACGCCAGCATAACGGATACAAGGAACGCAGTTGTGAATATGCCATCTGATTAAACTTTTGGCTCTTAATATCCAGTATCTCGCTTGCAAGAAACGGAGCATCAATTGTCGTCCTCCATGTAACGTTCTCTCGTGGGCTTCAGCTACTAAGAGTTTAGCCAGCTTCGATTTGTTATGGACAACAATAGGATGCTTGCTTTCAGGTGGCAATTCGGAGTGACGAATTCTTCCACCAACTCTCAATACACCATTGTCATCAAGAAATGGATACAAAGAACACAAAGGGCTCACTTTACTTACCGCCCCCTTTAAGCGGAGTGCTGGGATGTCATCATGGAACCAAGTGTTTTGACAAATAATAATGCAGATATTTAACGACTCCTTTATTTCAAATACAGAAAGGTAAGGCAACTGTTTGACGTTGGGTTCACGACATCTTTTTGTGAATCTTCTACAAAAAGCTATTACTCTGACCAGCTTTCTTAACGAAGAAAATTTATCCCACAACCATTCATCTTCATCTTCGTGAGAAATCGCAGTCGCATGGACGTGAACTACTCTTTCTTCGTCATTATGATTTATAGAGCTAGGTCTGAAGTAACTAACGGAGTCGCTGCGTAACCAACTTGGCCCTTGTAGCCACAGAGGATTTTGTAACAGTTCGAGTGGTGTTGTACCTCTTGACGCGATGTCAGCAGGATTGTCCTTTGACTGAACATGAGACCATTGTGCATTGTCTAATAGATTTAGTATTTCCGATGGGCGGTTAGCTACAAATGTTTTCCACCGACTTGGGTGATCATTTAGCCACGCCAGCACTACTGTAGAATCGGTATATGCATGTAAGTGGTCGTTCGGAATTCCCAGTACTTCGGCTACCTCTACCAATAAGTGACTCAAAAGCACAGCGCCACACAACTCGAGTCGCGGAATTGAGATTTGTTTTATGGGTGCCACTTTGGATTTAGCAGTTATTAAGTGGGTTTGAATATTTCCTAATGCATCAATAACACGAATGTAAACGACAGCAGCATAAGCAACGTTGGAAGCGTCGCTGAATCCATGCAGTTCTACCCTGGCGTCATTTGTGGTAGTGTTTATCCACCTAGGTATGTGAAAATGTATCAATTTAATTAATTCACTGCGATATGATTCCCACTGTTTCAGAAGTTCCGGCGGCAGCGCTTCATCCCATCCCATTCCAGCAATCCACAGTCTCTGAATGAAGACTTTAGCGGTAATTATGCATGGTGCGATCCAGCCTAATGGATCAAACAAACGTTATATTTCGGAGATAATTTTTCTTTTTGTTTCAGGTGTGGAGGTTGCAGTACAAAGAGGCAGTTTCACTGAATAATCGAACTCATCAGTGCTTCTGTTCCAGGTAAGTCCCAAAACTTTTGTTATCTGATCTTGTTTTATTTCAACATCTCTTCCTGTATCTTCGTTGAAGACATGCAAAAGCTTGTCAGCATTGCTTGTCCATTTCTGTAATTTAAAACCGCCTTCTTCTAGTAGTTTATTTAATTGTTTATAAACTTCGATTGCTTCAGTTTCAGATTGACACCCAGTCAAGACGTCATCCATGTATACATCTGACTGAACTCTCTCAGCAGCCAACGGGTATTTATGGCCTTCATCACAAGCTATTTGTTGCAATGACTTGACTGCTAAGTATGGGGCACAGGCTGTACCGAATGTGACAGTCAGAAGACGATAATCTTCTATTTCGTCTTGAGTTGTTTTGCGCCACACTATTCTCTGAAAATCAACATGTTCTTTAGCAACTTTTACTTGTCTAAACATCTTGATGACGTCAGCGGCTAGACATATAGGATGACGACGCCATTTCATAATAATGTGTCGTAAATCTGCTTGCAGTCTAGGGCCTACCATTAAGGTATCGTTCAGAGAAATACCATTTGTTCCCTTACACGATGCATCAAAAACCACCCTCATTTTGGTAGTGCTTCTGTCCTCCCTAATCACTGCATGATGTGGCAGATATACTACATCTGGTTTATTTCTCTCAGTTTCATCTGAGATCTTTTCCATGTGTCCAAGAGTAATGTATTCATCAATCACCTCTGCGTATTGTGCTTTGATTTCAGGATGATTAGAGAACCTTCTTTCTAGACCTTGTAGTCTTTTCATGGCAATATTCCTTGAATTACCGTACTTACATGGAGGATCAGTACTTCGGAACGGAAGATTTACCACGTATCGACCAGACTCATCTCTTCGAGTGGTTGCTGCATAATAGTGTTCACAGGTTTGTTCCTCTTGCGTCAGACGTTTCTTGAGCGAAATAGGTTCGGGTTCTAGCTCCCATATTCGCTTAAGCAAGTCATTTTCTTCCACTTTTGCATGCATGCTGACGACAACATTATGACAACCCTGGCGCAGATCATCAATTCCTCCAGAAAGAATCCATCCAAGGTAAGTATCTTGGGCAATTGGAGTGCCTTTAGGGGCTTTTATTAACCCTTCCTTTATAATATGACAATAACTCTCGGCACCCAACAAAACGTCAATTTTGCTGGGGGAATTATAATTTGGATCAGCTAGTTCAAGCTTAGAGATCTCAGGCCAATCTAATAAAGTGAAATTTCTTTCAGGTAAAACTGAAGTTAGAGTTCCGAGAACATGGGCTCTAACCTGAATTGAAAAGGAGGGGTCACAACGTGACTGAATATTTAGCATTACCGTATATTTAGAGGTAAGGCCACATTGTCCCCCACCCAAACCAGATATAGCGCTTTTAGTGGCTATCTTTTTAAGCCGCAGCAACTGAACTGCAGCTTCCGATATAAATGAAGCCTGGGACCCTTGATCCAGCAGTGCTCTCAAAACTTGAGACGACCCATCTTTCGATTTAGCCTTGATAAGGGCTGTAGCTAACAAAACTTGATTATGGACTGTACCTTTAGAAAAATGGGCGGCAATATTATTAACGGTCTCGCTTTCTGATACAGCATCAGTAGGTTTCATTTCAGCGGCTGTACCAGTCGCTGCTGTATCAGAGTGGCTTTTGGGATGCAATAGGCTGTGGTGCTTGCGTTTGCAGATACGGCATTTGGTAAATACGCGACAAACCTTGTTCGAATGGTTATACCCGAGGCAATTAAAACATAGCCCCAATGAGAGGACAATGCTACGACGTTTATCAACATCCTCATTCGCAAACTTTTTGCAATTGTATAACTTATGTTCTTCAGAACAATGTGGGCATGAAATATTAGTGGTTGTATGCAAGGCTTTCGGATTTGAAATATTATTAGGAGAGATTCTGGATTTATTTTTGGGTTCGATAAATTCTAAAGCACGAAAGCGGGTACCTAAAAACTCTTTAAATTGTTTTAGTGTAGGCAAATAATTGGAACATTTACTAACCTGTAATTCCCATTGCTTGTGCGACTCAGCGTCCAACTTCAAACTTACTACGTATATTACAATTACGTCCCAGGAGCTGACGTCGATGCCTAGATTAGATAACTCATGCAAACAATCAGTAGTTACATCTTACAGTTCCTTAAGGGCACTAGATGATTCATGCACAATAGTACGTTGACTAAATAGGCGCTTAAGAATACAGAAAGATATGTACCTTTTATTATTATAACGGTCTTTCAACATATTCCAGGATTTTTCATAATTATTTTGCGTAATAGTTACAGGACGTATAAGTTGCTCTGCTTCACCTGACAGCTGGGTTTTTAAATAATGTAATTTCTGTACATTGTCAAGGGAAGCATTATTATGAACAAGTGATGTAAATAAATCGCGAAATGAAGACCACTCGACATACTTACCGCTAAAGGTAGGAAGTTTGATTTTTGGCAATTTTAAAACTGAATCCCCTTTAGAACTGTTACTAGTGTTAGGAGAAGCATCGTCAATTTTTTTTAATACAGACTCATACTTTGAAAGTGAATTTTGAAGTTCAACCTTATAAGCCAAAAACTTTTCAAATACATCTTCAAATGTGTCATCCTTCATGTAACTCGATGTATCCAATTCCTTAGTAGTAAAGTCTGCAATTAGTTTTTCATGTTTCTCAGCAAAATCCCGATACTGTCTCTCTAGAATGTCTAATCTTGCCTTAATGTAATTTTCATTTATTCGCTCCTTAGGTGATTTTTTGAAGTTTAAATATCCCTTTTCAATTTGTGCTTTTAAATCGTTTAATACACGCAAGTCTCTCTCCATTGTGAAAATAATTCTTATAGAATATTCTTAGTGGTATAACCTGATATCCGAAGTAAAATTGTACAAGTGTTACTGTTGAAAGAGTAATTTATATTCGGCTAATTATCTATGACTTCGTGATTTGATAGACATGATTAGTGAGTAAGCTGTCTGTCATCGTTGTTAAAAAGTCTGTTGGTTGATTTATAAATATATTGTGATATTATTTATGCATATGTTTTTCTATTGAGCATCCTTGAAAATATATATCAAATAATGAACATCACATCCTAAGAGTTACTATGAGACGTCTAGGCGAATATTCTAAGTCCAGACCAATTTTTCTGTAAATTTTCTAAGTCTTTCAAGCGTCTTGTATTGCTCTTAAAACCGGCATGGATTCCCCGTCTCGTCAATTTTTTACGAATTATTCTAAGTCCAAGAGCTTCTAAAATTTTACTAAGTTACTTGACACTTTAATATAATCACACTGAAAAATGTACTCACGGTTTCACTTATACTTTTTCTACCAAACACTTAATACTCCTTGTTCATCCATACATTAGACTGTGACATCAGATATCTTCTTATTTTAAACCAGGAACTTAATTACTCTGCATACAACATTATTTATGGTTTGTGCGTCTTCAAGCAAAAACCGTCCTTCGGCTCGTAGGACCTTGTACGATATCGGTACGGGATCCCAAAATCCACGAGTTGAAATAATGAAACTTCAAACTCAGAACGAAGACCTCTTTATTAATTTGACAATAGTCTTAAACACTAACTGACAACCCAAATCATAGCACGATTCAAAATATATGCAACACCATCTTTTGAGAGTATGAAGAACTAAATATACATCTGTACAAACACGAGACTTAACAGCCTTTTATATCACTAATATATACATGGATAATGCAAAATGATGTAAGTGTCTTCATAGTTTTTATAGTTTAAAAATATTCAAAATTTAATTCTTGTAATTTATTTTGATAATATATTTTCTGCTTTAATTTTTATCCGGTGAATTAAATTTAAATGTGATATGTTTGTTTGTAATTGTCCAAATATTCTCGGGGTAAAAAATAGAAAATTCGGTAAAATGGAAAGTGCTTGAAAGTGAGAAGTCTGTGCTCTATCGCTTTTGTGAAGAAACGTAAAGTTTTGGCGGGAGCGGAAAGATCCACTTTGGTGGTTTTGACTTCTTTTTAAATTTGCGGTGGATACGGGTGTGTAATAATGGTGGATTATTAACCAATAAGTGACATTACTGTGACGGGGTGCAGCCGGAGAAATAAAAGCTCGTTTAGGTCACTTGTTTTATATTTAAGGAATTAAGGCACAACTGAAACAATTATATAAAAAAAGGTAAAATTACACTGAATACAAAAACAATTTCACATTTATCACTAAAAACATATTATAAAAGGTAGGGCTACTTACAATAGTGCCTTAAAGAAACTTATAGACTTATAAACAGGAACTGGTGGTACAGAATATATATACAGGAAATCTTGTGAATTATGCTTATGAGCTTATTATACTTGTGAGCTTATTATAACTGCTCAGCACTATAAATATATTTAAATAATATGTTATCGGTGAGTCAACCACTCTACGCGCTGACTCTGGTAAGAATAAACTTCGAACAAAACAAATAAACAGAGACAGACAGTAAATTTGAAATAGGAAACAGAGACAGACAGTAAATTTAAAATAGGAAACGAAGAGAAAAGAAAATATGAAAAATGGCCAGAGAAGAGCGCAATGAAAGCAACGAGTCGCCAATAAAGCTATGGCGCCTCGTTACATTACGAGTGAAATAAAATGGGGGTAATTATCTTTTCTTGCTCTCTCAAATTCACCTCAAATTCATCTTTTATTGAGAAAGGACGCCTGTTTTTATATTGAGGTGTGCTATAATAATGGGAGACTCATCATTTTCAACACATTTCTATATTGTCTACACTATCATACACATATATTTTACTATCGTTTAATTTTAAATTGATTTTAAATGTTTTTTTAGGTCATATTAACTATTAACTGATACAAATGATGCGTGTCTGTAAAATTGGGCATAAATAGTCTATGGAACTAGAAAAATCATACATGAAAATTTGGAGCGCAAATTGAGACAGTATAAGCAATCAATATTTCACAATCAATTTGCAAATTTGGTCCAGGGACTCGAATTGTGATTATCTCGATTATAAATAAAAGCAATGAACATAAATATTTTTCTATTTGAAATTTGAAACGTAAGGATTAAATATAAAGAATAAAATAAAATGCATCCTGAATCCGGTGAAAGTGGTTTTATTAAAATGTCTATGATTTCATTCAAATGCTTTTGTCTTCAATAAAACTTTTGCGTTAATCATTTCTCTAGGTGCATAATAAAACACATTTATACTGACGTGATAACGTCTTATAAATCAATGAACGCCCGCTGCACGCACGAAAAAGTGTAACGTTCCGCCTGAGCCGAGCGTGCAAGCGATAGAGAGGCACGGTCGACCTAAGCGTTCGGCTTGTGACGCATCTATCTCTCTTCCACTTCATGAAGTAAAAAGTTAATGTCGTTTCCATTAATTTATCGCAACAAATTTAATTATCAATTAACTCCTTCTTTGTATTATACAAAATAATAATAATGCAATGATAATAATTCAATTCAATTCATAAAAGTATGCAATGTTTTCTTATGACGCTATCACGTAAAATTATCGTCGGTAAACTGACTTTACAGACAACCAATTTCTAATTTAAAAAAGTCGACATTTATTTAAAAAAAATGCGAAAAACAGCTGATAATTCCCATAGACATATGTCACGGGTATCATGCTATATTTTCTTAAATATAGTGATAGATATGAACTTATTCTCAAATAAGTATTCACACACGTTGTGACAAATTATACTAGATTTAAAAAATCTAAAAATCCCACGTTTTTCAATGTCCTAAAAAGAATAAAATAACCCTGCGGGGCAAAGCGAGGGGCCACTCAAAACGTGGGGGCGCATATTACTAAGAGGAGATTTTAAAGAGATGAATGACATGCATTGATGCCGATTATTGTAAAGATGCGCCCCCACGTTTTGAGTGGCCCCTCGCTTTGCCCCGCAGGGTTATTTTATTCTTTTTAGGACATTGAAAAACGTGGGATTTTTAGATTTTTTAAATCTAGTATAATTATTTTATTCTTTTTAATTATTAACTCAACGAAGTAACCATGTGTTACGCAACAATCGGATAAGCCCCATACAAAAGTGAAAGTTGCCGAAAGTGGACCTGAAAGTGCATCTGGAAAGTTGAAAGTTGCTTTAGAGTGCATTGTCATCGGGTTCTGAACTATCCTGAAAGTTTCAGCTTTCTAGCTTATCGGAAAGTGCCTCAAATTTAAGTTGCAAGATTTTGCCCGGACAGACAAACAAATAAGAAAAGTGAGATAAGAAAAACGTGGTAATAAAAACTCAATATTCCGGGTCAATGCATTGATGGATCAGGTCGACACGTCTGTGAGGTAACTTATTTGTTTAGGATAGTTGAATTAATTTAAAAAAAGCCCATTATTTTGTTGACATTTAGTGTGAAGAATTTTGTAAACAATTTTCCTCTTATTTGTATGTACACCGATATATATGTATAGTGAATAGAATACTTAGGTAGATATCAATTTAAGACCGAGTTTTGACAAGTCAAACCCTTATTTATCATATCATACATTATATTATGACAATACTTTGTGTGTTTGTTACCATACCAGCAACTCGTGGCCGGGTTATACTAGCAACGCGTGGCCGGGTTAGCTAGTTGTGCAATAAAAATAAAATAAAATATAATTGACCCTAAAATTTGTGTTTATTTTTAACTAACTGCACCTGACATGCTTTTTGCTGACTATTCATATAAACCTTCCGTGGCATGCATACAACAAATTAACTAAGTTTCATTATCTGATAAATGGTTTCGGAACGAAAAGGGAATAAATATGCAAACATTGATTTTAAGGCAGAATGGCGTTATTTCGTCACCATGTTTTTTATCTTTTATAAAAATAATATTAACAATACAATAAGCAGACTATTAATGTTCCCGTTAAACGCCGTTGAAGGCTAAACGCTTGTAAGATATAAAATACGCATGTAAAAAATAACCATGCCTCCGATCCCTCAAGTGGAATTCGAACCCACAACCTTTCGCTATACGGGTGAGTGCTCTCGCCGCTGAGCTACCGAGACGCTGGCAGACGTGTTGAAATTTACAAATGTATTTAATTTAATAATAATATTAAACATTTGATTAAGAAGGAACCAGCTTTAATAATGTATTTAATTTTATTTTTTTCCATATATGCCCGGTTAGAAAAAGGCCGTGGATTCGAATCTCACCTAAGGGCTCAGAGGCGAGGTTGCTTTTTACATGCGTATTTTGTAAGTTATACAAATATAGCATTTTGAATGCAAAAAATAAAATAAAACTCACTTGACGCTTATGTTACGAGTGGGACCACATCCGTAGTACATCGGCGAGATTCGAACTATGTCCGCATGGGTTAAAGCTGACATCTCTACCGATGGGTGACGGCCATCTCAATTTGATATTGATGTCTATGCAGTCTATGACTACGATTATCCAAATCGTTTTGACAAATGCTTGGCAAACAAATGACGGTTCTCAGAAGGGCCATAGGGAAGCAGGACAAAGCGTGCCCCCACATTGGCCGCTGACTCCTCTATCCTTTCAAGCGATTCGGAGGGACCCGATTCTGAGGAGGCCGAGAGGTTTGCTTGCCCGGATCTACGGCGGGGACTACTGCTACTGCAACAGCGGGTTACCACCCTTTTTGTTAGCTATTTCTAAGTGTCGCATCAAGCGCTTCTCAACATCTTTTATAATGCGCACAGCAAAGGAGTGGAATTGCCTCCCTGCGTCTGTATTTTCGAGTACTTATACCCGTCCGTTTTTAAAGCCAGGGTGAACAGGCACCTTTTGGGTTAGCACGTTGCATCGTGGATCCTGTCTTGGCCTATGGGCTTGATGGGGAATAATAGCGAACCCTAAAAAAAAATGATCCACCGGTCATGACCGCCAGTTGAGGATATGTCCCAGGGGTTTTAGTGTGGTATGTTTCACCTACGCTCCGTGCGCTATGGCAGAGGGAATTCCTCTCATATCCCCGTCGTCAACTCGCGGCGAGCCAAAATCCATAAAAACTTCCCGTGGGTTATAAAAGAGATTCTTCAATCCTTCCTGGGGCCCACGTGGTCCGTTATGGCCCATTTTCCCAACGTTATTTTCAACCATAGGTAAGGCCTGTGCCCATGCAGTGGAAATATCAATAGGCTGATAACGATCAAAAGAACAAAGCAGTTATAAGAAGCGAAAATAATTTGGTCTATTTCAAAATGATTTCATTAAATAACCGCAGGAATATTATTGATTTAATTTTTGCGTCCAAAATTATTAGTAGTGTTATTGACTGCTGGGAAATCTTAAATAAATGTAATATTCCGTTAAGCGTTCCCTTTCCTTATCCGCGTTATGCTCGTAAGATTATACAATTGACGAGACCATATCGTAGAACAGCGTTTGGCTCCAATTGCTAGAATGTGTATAGTTGTAAATAAATTCCACGAAACAATCGATATATTTTTCGACCCAACCAACAAGCTCCGTCACACTTTAAGAGACCATTTCTTATAATGTTCTATAAAAATTTTCTTTTCGCTTTTGTATAGTTTTAGTACTGAATATTGTTATTTTTTTTATAAATTTTCTTATATACTATTAATAAATAAGTGCTTGTTCCACTAATGAGTGTTGAAACTGTTATTCGCATGTGGTAACCGCCTGTAATTACTTGTACATTTTAGTTTGTATTGGTTCATTGTATTTAGGGTTGCCAGGCGTCCGGATAAAGCCGGACACAGTCAGGTTTGGGTCCGTGTCTGGCCAATTATATGGTATACGAAATGCCCGGCTTTTGTTAGCCTTTTGCAACTATTGCAATTATCAAAGTTAATATTGCAATGAATATTGAAAAATTAATAAACATACGACTAATCAATTCAATTTTTTTGATGTTTTATTAAAATTCAAGAAGATTTCATGGTAAATGATAAGCCTAGTTTTACATGCAAAAAAGTCTTGCCGTGTTATAATAAGACTAAAAACTTAAGGGTGTCCGGCCTTTTTACCCAATTGTCCGGCTTAACTGACTGGTCTGTCCGGCTTGGCAACCCTGATTGTATATATAAGCATGTAAGGAATGATACAAATGTTGGTGGATCGATAAACAAATAAAAAAAACATTGTAATACTAAGATACTATACCAATACACATTATACATGCATTAGCACATTGGACATACAACCTCATGTATTTATTCAACTTCAAAAAGCCGTGAGGGTTCACGGACACCCTCACTTTTATTCGTATTAAGCTTGCTCAATACTTAATCTACTTAAGTACTTTTCTATTACCATACATTCATTTTTGACTTGTCACAACTGAAGTTTTAAATCAACATTGCGTGTGTGTGATTTTGCTTTCATATACAAATACTTAACGGTAGTATCATCGTGAACGCATAAAATTATTTTTCAGTATATGTATATTTTCTTTTCTTTCATTATCAAGCTAGCAATTACATTTTCAATTAGGAAGTAGAAAAAATATTCATATTAGTTGACATTAATATTATAATACGTAGAAGATGTTTTCAGTTGCGTACTTATTAATTAATTATTTCATATTACCTGAAATTAGGACATTATTAATAACAGAAAAAAAACTAAAAATTAATTCTACTACTGTCCAAAATAGATTTTTTAAAGCAAGCTTTGGATACACAAAAAAATATTAAAATGATTATTTTGAAACAACAAATTACTCAACATTGAGCAAACAGGAGAAAAACTTCCATGTCTGTTTTTTCTTAAAGTTACTGAGAATGGTTTATAATGTTCTAGGAACTAATATATTCATTTGTGATAGGAGAGACGGACAATCAACATCATGGTTCAATAATTTATACAAGAAATTCATGGTCCGCTGTTATTTGCGTTGCCTTAATGATAACATATTAATTTGAACTAACCTTTCAGAATCCCCTAACGCTGCATAGCGAACTTTTATGCAATATTTAACACTTAACCTTTTTTTGACTGTCAGCCAGTACGTATCTACTGTAACTAAGTAACCTGAACTTTACGCGTTCCCATAGTTTGAAAAATTGGATTCGGTGACTAAAAGAAATAAAAACTTCTAAGAGAAGCTCCACAAGTCACTTAATTTGAAGTAGCAGTGCAACTCTTAGCGACTTTAGCTGGAATTTGTATAAAAAGATAAAATCTTTACATTAAAGACATAAAATGTAAGTAACAAGTTATGGAAGGACAAAGGGAGGATCTTTCACCAGGCTAGGCGAACTGAGCCTGGGGACCGCGGCACTACCGATGTAGGTTAAACTTTGTCTATATCGTAGATAAACTTTAGAAACTGTGTTACAAAATGCCAACACCATAAGCAAAGAGTATGTAATTACTACGTTTTATCCCCAAGTATATTTCTGATATTACTAATATTAAAACCTCAATTATTATTAAAATAAAATATAAGATACATTATAATAGAAAAATATTAAAGAAAATCGACTCGGGTCACAAGTGGATTCTCAGGCGGGAATCGAACCCGCAACCTTTGGAAATCCGGTCCAACGCTCTCCCAATTGAGCTACCGAGCCTTGTGAACACTCGTCGAAATTTTCTAGTACCTTTCTGTTTTTACGCTGTAGGCCAGCGTTCTTTCATCAATGAGAGGAACATCCTCTCGTATTCGAAAGAAACATTTTTACAAATGTTTGGTCTATCGATTAAGATGAAACAGCCATTTTAGTTTTATAATTTTTATATATTTTATGCATTTTCAATGCGATCTTATAAGATAAATTATTATAATAGAAAAATACTAGAAAATTGCGGGTTCGATTCCCGCCTGAGAATTCACTTGCGACCCGAGTCGATTTTCTCTAATATTTTTCTATTATAATAATTGATCTTACAAGATCGCATTGAAAATGCATAAAATATATAAAAATTATAAACTAAAATATAAGTTAAAAAAATCTTTTTAAAACAAGTTTTTAAGTTTAAAAGCCGAATCTTAATGGGGTTGTGTCGATTTATTGCGGAGTTCTTATGGCCACATTAAAGATCCAGCATCAGATCAATGACACCATAATATTGCATTTTTTCAATGCTACCATATAAGATAAATTCTTTTAAAGAAAAAAACAATATTGCATGCCCAATTAATCCGGTAAAAGTTTAATTTGAATGTGTGATGTACGCTTAAGTGTAGCAAATAAATACATTACTGTCTTTCTGTAAAATCTATCTGTTTATTTTAACTAATTTCCGTATATGCTATAATTAGTTTAACAGTGAAGTGCGACTAAATGAGACCCAATATTTCAGTTGCTTCAAAACCTGCCGGCTAGAAGAGATGTAGTAAAAAGACCTACCACTCGATAGTTTGCTATTAATCTATAATCTAAGATCACAGTGGTTTGTGTGTTTGTCTGTCCTCTCTTTTTCCCGCTCTTTTTCCATTGTATCAATAACGTTACCATAGCAACGCGTTAACCGCAAGTAGTTCGTCTACCGGACGCTAGATGGCGCTAACGGAAAAATATTTTTTATATTATAAAAATTAAAGAATATTGTCCACCCGTGCGAAGCCGAGACGGGCCGCTAGTAAACTAAAACAGAATTTAATAATAATATTTCTTACAGTCACATCAATTTGCCTAGCCCAAATTCATAAGATTTAACGTAAGAGATAATGAGATAGGAAGCATTATGTTGTTTGTGTGCGCATCCGTAGTACAAGGCTTGAGAGAAGGCATCACAACAACCGTGGTATTTTGTATACGTGTACGTATTATTTTTGAAGGTTTCACTTCTACCACGAGTGAATTGCACAGATTTTTTTTTATTTAAAGCACTTTACTGCTAGATTTTTATATATCTAGATATTATTATAAGAAAAAATTCAACTTCACTTGTCTCGGGATCCGGTCGGAGTTTCTCCCTCTGACAGAGGATGAACCCGGCAATCGCAAGGTAAATCCATAGAATGCTGAGGAGTTTGTCGTTGCCAGACGTCCCGATTTTGGCGGAACATCCCGATTTTTAAATCAAAATTAAATGTCCCGCGCGGGACAGTCTCAGCCCCGCTTTTCGGGAATAACTCGGCCGGAGGATAAATTTTATATTATTTTTTATTCAGAAGACGAAGATGGCTATTTTTGCTATCTACCATTATGTAAACATAATAAAAACTCAAATAAAAAGATAAATATTTAAAAACATCTGATTTTATACGTCTTTTTACTATGTCCCGCTTTCGACGAAAGAATCCCGCTTTATTCACTCAAAAAGTTTCAAAATCCTGACTAGCCAAATCATAAATCTGGCAACGCTGGTTCGAACCCACATTCCTTCGCTATCGGGCAAGTACTCTTTCTATTAGCTAAAAATTAGTAATGATATCATACCTAACGGATGTACCTAATGTTGAAAGATTATCAATAGATTATGTAAATATCGATAGTTGGACATCACTAGGCAAATTTAGACACGTGCCTTTTCGAAATTATTACCTCGAAACATACATCTCACTTGGTGTTTCGCAACCGTTTTTGTCGCAAATTGAATCAAAACTGTGACTTTGATACCATTACCGTGTACTGTACTCACTACAAACTACATCATAATTGGAGCTACGGCAACAATTAATAAGCAACTTGTTCACAAAACATTTTCATTTCAATTAGGGACAGCCAACAGCGAAGTCACTGTACCCAAAAATGCCAAAGCTCCAACTGATTTTCAACTTTATGTCTAAAACACACAGTTCTTTATTAACCGAAAGAAGATCGACGAATGTTTTTCCCTTAGGGTTTCCTCATGAAACCGACTGTGCCTGGGTATCGCTTGCGACATAAATCTGGGACCAAATAAGTAACAGCTATTTATTTCTATCACCCTTATTAGCATTAAAAGTGTAAATTAAAAACTTTAATGCTTTTAAAGCAATATGAAGTAATCCCTAGCTAAGATCAAACTGTTTACCGTTGCCAATCCAAAAGATGCCTTATTAGTAGGTTAACACGATACAGACTTTAGTCCGTACAGACATCTATACAGACTACGAAGTCTTAGTGCAGACTGTAATTTGGAGAGTGTGCTCAGGAGCTGCATTGCTCATACCGCCATTTCCTTTCTTCCATCGGACATCCAGACGCACTGCGGGCTACCATCCTTTCTTGGTCGCTATTCCTACCTGTCGCATCAAGCGCTTTGCAACATCCTTCATAATGCGAACAGCAAAGGAGTGGAACTCCCTCCCTGCGTCTGTATTTCCGAGAACTTATAACTCGTCCATTTTCAAAGTCAGGGTGAATAGGAACCTTTTGGGCTAGCTTGTTCCATCGTGGATACTGTATTTGCGGGCTTGATTGGGATCACGAGCGAGCCCATTCTAAATAAAAAAAGATCAGACTTCAGTTTATCATAGTTCCTACTTCAGTTTCCAAATAACGCACAGATACAAATACATTTCTTTAACTTTCGTGCAGACCTCCGACTTACCCTACGCCGACTTTTTGTCTGTACTACTAAGATGCACAGACTTAATCCAACCTGCCTGTATCGTGTAGATCCACCATAAGAGTAATTTATAATTATCACTTATTCGCTAACTATGTATATGAAGGTATATATGCTCCTCTCTTTGCTTGCTTAGCTTAAATAGTTCTTACGCTCCTATCGCACGACGCAAATAAAGGACGTGTTTATTTTTGTTTATGATATTTAATCCTGACGTATTTAATCTAGTCACCTGTAATCATGACTCCAGTAAATGAGTTGAAATGTCAGCGTTAACTAAAAAGTCATTTATCTGTGATTACCTAAAATGTTTTAGGTACTTACTAAAGATTACTTTATTTTACTTACTTTTTAAAGACTGTGCAGTCCTAGCGGTTTCTTGTTCTGTTAGTTTGCGTGATGAGCAAAGAGTTCTTGTGTTCGAGTTATGGTTCAGTTCAGAGAATTACAGATTTGTATTGATGAAAGTGATGTGGGCTTACCTAAACCACTTTATAACCGACGAAAACATGAGCAAACTGAATTAATTTCAGATTTGGATAAAACGTAAGCTGCTTTCCACACACTTCCACACGCAAACAAGTGTTCACTTTGATTTGCAAAAGGAATATCATTTATAAAACAGAGTAACACAAAAAATATGTATATGATTATTAGCTGTTTAATTTATTATTTTGTCATTCTACCTATATAATATTCGGTTACTTATATATACAGGGTGTCCCAAAAAATAGTGTCAAGCGTAAGTTCAGAGTTACAGCACCTCTTGGAGTACCCGAATCACCCCCATGTATGTTCCGCGATTATTCGTAGTTTTCGAGTAATATTTTTTTTCTGACTTTTTGGAAATTTTGATCCAAAGAACTTAAAAATTTTAAATAAAAAAAAGTAGAACATATTTTAATGTTTTTCTTTTTGCCACTGAATCATCTTTAGTGCTTCTTTTATATCTAAAATAATCAGCTTCGTAACTTTAGTGGAAATTTAGAAAACAGTAGTGTAAAGTCAAAATTTGAAAGTTATTGAATAATTACTTAAAAATTCATCTTTAAATTAAAAATCTAAACAGGCGAATTCATGGTTTCTAAGTATGTGTAAAAACTTCTCTAGACTCTCTGCTTTCATAATCATTTAAAAAAAGAAGTACTTAATAGGGCTACTTTGGCTTAAATCGGCCATCAAAGACAGCGAGGTGAAAATTTCATAAAATTTACCAAATTCCTATCAGATGATACAAAAAAATATCTGGTCTTTTTATAATTTCTAAGGTTCAGATTAATTACAATTTAGCAAAAATTAACTACATGAAACCCACATTTAAATATTTTTCTCGCGGATCACATCGGTTGTAGTGTTGGATGTAACGCAGTACTTACCTGCTAAAAAATTGCCCGAGTGAGAGGATATGAAAGAGACCGCATTATTGCTATCTCTCTCACTCACACTGGCGAAATGGATAACTGTAACTGAGGAATGCTATTCTTTGTGACAAGGGGATGAGGCGGGGGGTGTAGTCCGAGCGCCTATTGTGTTCTGGCGCCAGTCGTTTGCCTGCTTTTGTTTGCGCCTTACGTACGATACGCTCATTTGTGATTATTTGACGAACTTTGCTTTCTTTACGGATCTTGAGTGCGATTACGATTTGGTTTTGTGTGAATACGGGATTTTGACAAATTTGGCATTCTTAACGGACTTTTCAAGCTCTTCATTTTGTGATGTCTTTTTCATCGCAAGAATATGCTCTTATGCATTACTTTTATGGATATGCAAGAGGAAATGCTTCTGAAGCAGCCAGGTTGTTCCGGCAGCAAGTACAAAATGGAGGTGGACCTCAGCCTGAAACTTGGCCTGATCATCGCATGATTTTAAAAGTACATAACTCTTACATGAAAGGACGCCTACCAGGTAGAAGATAGGGGCGCCCATCTGAAATGAGTGACCCAGATACTGTCCAATCAATGGTCGAAGAAGTGGTGAGAGATCCATCAGTTAGTGTAAGAACAATAGAACGTCGAATCGGAATTCCGAAATCACAAGCACATCGAATACTTCATCAAGAGCGTTTTCACCCATATCACATCCAGAAAGTTCTGCAGCTCAAGCCCGCAGACTACCCGAGAAGGGTGGCATTTTGTCAGGAAATGTTACGGAGACAAGCTGAAAACCAAAATTTCTTTAAAAATATTCTATGGACTGATGAATAACATTTTAAGCGATGTGGGGTGTTTAATGCGCATAACTACCATTCGTGGAATATTGAAAATCCACACCTCACAAGGGAATCTAATTTCCAAGAACAATTTAGTATCAATTTGTAGTCAGGCATCCTAAACGGACAGCTGATTGGTCCGTTCGAACTACCGGACCGACTGAACAGCGAGGCCTACTTGCAATTTCTACGACGTGATCTCGGCGTCTTATTAGAAGATGTAGACCTATTAACACGGAGAAATATGATTTTCAAAACGACGGCGCTCCATGCCATTTTGCTAGAAATGTTAGACAACATTTGTCTGAAACATTTCCAGGCAGATGGATCGGTCGTAGAGGGCCCATTGCGTGGCCGCCACGGTCCCCCGACTTGAACCCCATAAATTTTTTCGTCTGGGGATACTACAAGGAATTAGTATACGCCAAGGACATTACAAATGTCTTAGTGTTAAGAACAAAATTAAGACAAGCGGAAGAAACAATAAAAAACAACAAAATTGCATTTATAAATTTAAAAGAAAACTTTTTTAGACGATGTAGAATATGTATTGAGCACGAAGGTCGTCCTTTTGAAAACTTTCTTTAAGTGATCGAATAATAAATACTTTGAAAATAATGTTTTGTTTCATTTATTAAGTTATAATAAACCTTCAAAGGTTATTAATGATGGCAGCAGGAACAGTTATTTTTGACCTTCAAATAATAAATTTTTAGCTTTTCTACAATCATTTTTGGTTTATTAATAAATAATAGGAATTTAAAAAAAAATATTCAGAAGTCGAGTTTTATGAAATTTTCACCTTGCTGTCTTTGATGGCCGATTTAAGCCAAAGTAGCCCTATTAAGTACTTTTTTTTTAATTATTATGAAAGCAGAGAGTCTAGAGAAGTTTTTACACATACTTAGAAACCATGAATTCGCCTGTTTAGATTTTTAATTTAAAGATGAATTTTTAAGTAATTATTCAATAACATTCAAATTTTGACTTTACACTACTGTTTTCTAAATTTCCACCAAAGTTACGAAGCTGATTATTTTAGACATAAAAGAAGCACTAAAGATGATTCAGTGGCAAAAAGAAAAACATTAAAATATGTTCTACTTTTTTTATTTAAAATTTTTAATTTCTTTGGATCAAAATTTTCAAAAAGTCAGATAAAAAAATATTACTCGAAAACTACGAATAATCGCGGAACATACATGGGGGTGATTCGGGTACTCCAAGAGGTGCTCTAACTCTGGACTTACGCTTGACACTATTTTTTGGGACACCCTGTATATACACGATTAAAATATAATTACCATAAAAAATTAAACTGCGTTATCAGTATCGACTACTGATACTATAGACCTAGGTTTAAGCGCAAAAAAAAACATGAACTAATTTATCCTTAAAAAACTTAAAAAATGGTCTATCTCAAATATTTACTACGACTTTACTATCTTATTGAATACGTAACTTACACATAGGTATGTATCGGTGCGCAATGACCCAATCCTGGCGCGTGCAAACATAAAACCCCCGCCGCCGCGCCCTTCGCCGCTTCGCCCCTCCCCCGCTGCTCCCTTCCCCCGCACTAGGGGTGTCCGTTTTGGAAAAACATCGATGTTTTTCTCGATTCGATAAATCAGAACTGTACATCGATGTCTTTCGATGTATCAGGTGTAAACAGCGATATTTTGTACGCATCGAGTACTTTTTTAGGGTTCCATACCCAAAGGGTATAACTACTTGTCAAGCCACGGTAGTAATTGCCAGTCAACATACCTCATCAGTCCTGGTAGCAATTGCTACCATATTCAAATTACCGTGTGGCTTTAAATTACGATTTATTTTTGAGTTTTTATTTATCGTGAATAGGAAAGCGCTTGACCGCCATCACGCCTGATGGTAAGTGACGATGCGATCTAGGATGTAACGCGCTTGCCTAGAAGAAACCTATTCACTAGTGACTTAAAGATCCTAAATTGTATTTATCAGGCAAAGAGTTCCGCTCTTTGGCGGTACGTATTACAAAATTGGAACCAAAAATCTTAGTGCGACTCTTTGGTATATCAAACAAATAAAGCCAATTCGTAAGTCTGGTTGTCCGATGAAAAAATGGGGACGGCGGAACAAGGCTGTGCAATTCTGCTGCACACCCTCGGAAATGTATCCTATAAAAAACGGATAGGCTAGCTAACTTCCGTCAATGTTCAAGGCCCTTCAGCTTATTATTAAAAAGTTCGTTATTGCCGATGAGTTTCTTCGCCTTCGACTCCAGCGTCTGGAGTTGATATTGGACGGAACCGTCCTAAAGATACACAGATCTTAATATTCTGTGGTGGATTCTGTATTAATCAGCTTTATGGTAGTATTTTTTGATTGGTCCTGGCTTAATTATTAAGCGAGAAATAGGCATTTTTATCTAAGAATCCGACATCGTTTTCATAATTCGCACTGTACTGGGACTGTTGAGAGGGGTAAGGCGCGGTAACGGACTGACAAGTGGAAAAATGGAACCCTATTACTAAGATTTCGCTGTCCGATTGTCACCAGCCTGTATCTCATGCCAGTCCACTATTGAATCATCAACTTTTCTTTTTTAATTAAACAAATAGGGAAAAAAATATTAGGCAGAATTTTAGTGGTTAAACTTGAGTTTTTATGAAATTCATTGGTAAGATAAAAAATACGTGTGTAAACAACAACTACGCCTCCAAGCCCTCAGATGGGATTTGAATTTATATCTTATAGAAATATTGCATTGTGAATGCAAAAAATTAAATTAAAAACATAATTATAGCTGGTTCCATCTTAATCGATTGTTAAATATTTGTAAAAAATATTCCTTTCGATGTTGAAGGTAGTTAGCATTCAACATTGGTGGAACGATACTAGCTCATAGTAGAAGTTGAAATACGTTTGTAAAATTCGACACGTTTGCCAGCGTCTCGGTAGCTCAGCGGTCAGAGCAGTCACCCGGATAGCGAAAGGTCGTGGGTTCGTATCCCATCTGAGGGCTCGGAGGCGTAGTTGTTTTTTACACACGTATTTTATATCTTATAGAAATATTGCATTGTGAATGCAAAAAACATCGATACATCGAGTATATCGAAAGCATTTCAAAACATTGGATCGATTCGATGCATCGCATTGTAAACATCGATGTTTTCAATGCATCGATGTATATCGAATATCCCTAACCCGCACCACTCTGCACGTGTATAATCCCGGCATTTTGAAATCACGTGACATGCGCAGTAGTAAATAATGTACCTAAACTTGCTACTGCGCATGTCACGTGATTTGATGACGTAAATGCCGGGAACATAACCATTTCTTTGACCTTGACCTAATTACTTAGTTACCACTCGTCAGTCGACCTGTGCGCATACGCTTTTGTGATCGATCAGTTACACTCGTTAAGTACATAATAAAATCATGGCTTATCAGTTTACATCTCGTGAATATGTCATGATGGTTCGTGCTTATTTTTTGAGCGGTGAAAACGTGTCGGCGGCTTTACGGATGTACCGAGAGCTGTACCCGAATGCTCGACAGCCAAACTACAGTACAGTGTTAAGTGCTTATCAACGGCTCCTAGACCATGGCTCATTTTACGTGCCATCGCACGCGCAAGGAAGAGGGAGACCACCGATCTCTCAGAACTTGTATGACGACGTGGTGACGTACTTTGAGGAAGATCCACGAAGAAGCACCCATGATGCTGCTCGACGATTTGGTATTAATTAATATTCGGCTTGGAAGATAATAAACTCGGCTGGTATGCATCCGTACCATTATCGTAAAGTTCAAGAACTTACGACCGTTGACCGAGAGCCGAGGATTACTTTTTGTCGTTGGGTAATAAGTAATCCAAACGCCAACGTGCTTTTCTCCGACGAGTGCCTTTTCACCAGAATAGGATTGTTTAACCATCATAATGAACATTGGTGGTCATACAGGAATCCTATGCTCACGCGAGAGCATTCGTTTCAACATAGGTTTAGTGTAAACGTTTGGGCCGGCATATTGAACGATGAAATCATCGGTCCATATTTTATTGAGAGCCGACTCACGGGCGAAACCTATTTAAATCTACTCCGCACGATGGTTTCGACTATGTTGGATGACATTCCACTGGCGAACTTGAGAGGGTTGTGGTTTCAACAAGACGGTGCACCTCCACATTACCATCGTGCTGTGAGAGAGTACCTCACCGAAGAGTTCGGTGACCGATGGATCGGCCGGATGGATCGGCACCGGGCCGCCGTGGCCCGCGCGCTCACCAGACCTTACACCTTTAGACTTTTTCCTATGGAGTGAAATAAAGCGTAGAGTGTATGTAAGTGAACCTGACACTATTGAAGTGCTAAAACAGCGAATAATAGACGCTTTTAATGAAGTGAAAATGCAAAGAAACGTATTAATTTCTTTAAAAGGAAATTTGTTAAAACGGGCTAGTGTGTGTGTTGAAAATGGAGGAGGACACTTTGAACAATTAATGAAATATTTGTAAGACAGTGACTTTAATGTGAACAGGTAATGTACATAACAATAATCTTTTTACATATGCTAATTCTAACTATGTTAATACGCCAAAATTACTCGTGAATAATTTAATGACCTATTTGCATTTTGGTTAAAAAATTTTTGTATGTTATTTTGTTAACTTAATACCTATCTAAACGTAATTTTGTCGGTTCTACGCCCAATAAAGTATGAAAGATAAGTTTGATTTATTAATTGAGTATTTACCTATCGGTGCTTTTTGGTTCTTGAGCGGGAGTGGGGCGGCTTGCTAGCATATATTCTACCTTATTGCCATGTACAGTAAGTTCATTTTCACGTGAGATGGTGTGATACGTTTTCATTGACGGAAGTTCATTGAATACAATGTATTGTGTCTGTAAATTTGGCGATATTTTCCGCAATTTTAAAAACTGAATAACTTTACTATTATTACTACCAAAAAAAAATTCTTCGCATATTTATAATATTGATGCTTTCTTAAATTTGGCATTCCATTTTTTATGGTAATTAAAATTTATAGGTGTATATTACTCCAGGCGTCCGGAGTAATATATATCCTGGCATGACCTCACGACCTCTAAAGCTGTCGAGTAAATGACTTGTGATGTCAATGTAGATATAATTATATTTGGAGCATACAATTTATTTAAATAAAACTCTCTCAAGACTTACGATGCTTTTATTGCATAATTTTTGAGTATAATTTTAAGTTTTGTACTGTACTGTAAAAAACATTAATGCGGTTATAATGTGCGTGCGTATGCTGTCTTCAAGTAACCTCGACTTGCTTTGATACTACTCAATTCACCAATTTTTTCATTTTCTGTGTCTACTTACAGCAAATTTCGTTATTGGAGCGGAGCGAGCGCAGCGAGCGAAGCTCCCATGGATCAGCTTCAATGGCGCAATGTCTGTTACGCCATAACTTCCCGAGTTCTTAACCGATTTTTAATATTTTTTGTGTGGAATCGAATCAATAGGTTTATGACCAGATAGTGACGGAGTTCGAATTTTGAAATTCGCAAAAATTCCCATCGAAATATATTTTTTTTTAACTTTTTTTTAGGCATTACACTCCGCTCCAATATATGGTGCCAGCGTAGCTTTATGCTTAGCGACTGCATCGCCTAGTTTATTCCACTTTTGAAGCTAGTTATGGTGGCGCTAATGTTTAATTTGAGGTGAATCTAATAGATATTATTAATCTTATGACTACAACAATTCATTGACATTAGTTAATTTATAGAACTGACCGAAGCGCAGTGAAAGCTGAATATGTAGTTCTTAACACAGACATCAAACACGCCAGGTCTAAAATGGCCACGTCTCCTATCGACAGTGTCAGCGTTTTTTGAGAATTCATCAATAATATAAGAACGGTCTTCATGTTAGCAGTATTAAATCTTTCCCATTGACAGCTGTACACAGCGCTTTCAAACGCATGACACGCATCCTTCAACCTTTGACCCACTAAACAATCCACTCCTACTTGAATTATAGCAAAGGGTACTTGTATGTATGTATTTTCTAATCCACCAAGCAATTCAACTATTAAACCAATTGTAAACATAATAAATTCTATAGCGAACGCACCTTTAAATATAGATTTAAATTGAAGCAATAAGTTTATATTCATCGAGTGAATTTTAATTATTCCGCTGAGCCGCTGTAACATTTTTTGATTAGCAGGTTCGTTTGTTTCTCCAATCCTGAATTCATCATATTCTTCAAAAGCATTAGCAACTGTGGGTTTATCATTAATAATATGATGGTGTAGGTGATGCTGATCTTGGCTATCATTGTAAACATTTAGTACTTCTTCGCTTAGAGCTAATATTTGTGACTCAATATATCCACTCATGACGATGAGGAAAGCTGCCACATTTGATGTCAGGTAACAAGTGAAGACAGATCCAGTTGCCATTAAAAAGAAGGTTATTTCATAATTTGGTGTTTCCAGAGGAGGATCCAAACCTACACATAAACAAATTTAATATGCACAGAGAATTACTCAATTTGATTTTTTAATTTAAGTAGGGTATCTGTTAGTAGATGTAAATCAGGAACAATTATAAAAAGTAATAAAATTATTATATAGTTTGGATAGCTTCATTGAAAGTCACCTGGATAGCGAGAGGTTGTGAGTTTGAGTCCCGCATGACCCCTGAGACAAAGAAATATTTTATAATAAAAATTTCCTTCGACATAAAAAGTAGCAGTTTAATGCATTAATAACAAAAATCAATAAAATACAAAAAATAGATGATGATTATAATAGTGAAAGCTAAAAAAATGTATTACCATACAGGATGAAATTATCTTCTATAGAGTTGACCGACGTCAACAATGGTTTCAATATATAGAGAGTACCGTTGATGTTAATGAACAGCCAGTATACGATTGCTCGTCTCTTTACGTTTCTCAAGGCTTTAGATAGGTTTATATAAAAGCGACTTCCTGGGGTCACAAATGAATCACAAACAAGATAATCTTCAAGCAACATTCTTATTGTGTTTCTGTAAAATTAAACGATAGAAATTCAAAATTTAGATAAATGTGTTTTCTTAACCCCTTGAAGCCCAGCTTTGTGTTAAATGCGTTAATTCTCTCTCTATCGGGGAAAAAATATCATTCAATCAAAAGAACCATTACCAAAGCTGTAATAAGGATTAAATCAGACTGCGCGCTATAGAGCATTATATAATGCTAGCGGATTTTAGGTATCGTTGTCGCGCGCTTGATATAATGCTCTCGGGTTTTAAGGGCTTAATGTACGAATTTGTGTAATATATAGTTTTAAACTTTCATGCTCACTTACATTAGTATTATCAAAATGGGAACTTAACCACGTTTTTCCAATATTTCGGCAAAGTTTAAAGGATTTGAAGTTTAACAGGATGATCCGTTGCTGCCCTGTAATCTATGGAACTTCGACTTCCCTGATTAAACGTCATAAAGTAATACCGAGTATATTTTTAGTATTTGTTAAAGTTATACAACGAAAAAGGATTTTTTACCTGTGAACGTACACGAAAATGAATTTAGTGACGCCAATTTCACTGGCGGTGCCCAGGGAGAAAACGATCATGGCAGCTGTTAGATCTCCACTTGGAATTAACCGGCAGAAAACGCACCAGATCACCGAGAAGAAGTATACGTAGATGAAGATGGCAGCATTAAAAACAAATACGAGGTAGAAGAACCAAGGGATGGCTAAAAAGTCAAAGAAAGTGTTAATTTTTAAATTATTAAACCAAAACATAAGGATGTAAGCCCGTAGGCTGTAGTAGGCCCGTAGGTTGGCCCGTAGGTGGGCTAGGCAGAGATCACAGATTTCAATTTTCAACGATCCTTACATACATTTCTCGCTTCTGCAACTCCCACCAGACCTTTTTGTACAAGCTCGTCTTGAAAGGATGCTTTTGACCTGATCTTATTTCAGATCGTCTTCTATTTGGACCCTGAATCTTTATCGAATTGCCCATTCACATTTTCCTCATAAAATTGTTTTGTCAATCTTCTTTCGTCCATCCTAACATTGCCAAACCACCTCAGCATCCATTTTATATATTATTATCGATAGATCTTATTAAAGCACATTTAAAGCTATCATTCAACCGAAAAGAAGCCATATATATGAATGTATTTTTCAATTCAATTCTAAATACATCCAATGTATGGTCTGGATCAGGGTTGTTGCTGATTCAGGTTTTTACTGTATCAGCGGATAAATAAGTAACTAAAATATACCCCAATATTAAATAAGCCATACTATTTTTATATTATACAATTATTTTTGGTTACAAAACATAGTATACCTATATAGTTTAAGTGTACATATATAATTAATATCTTTGTTATAATAATTTATATTATTAACCAACGTTTAGTTATCTCTTTATTTATAAAGAAAAATATAATTACTAGCAATTTTAGGGTTTTTTTTAATAATATGTATTATAAAAATCGTCACGCTAGCCTTGTGCATAATATTTATCAAAAGGAACTACAATTATTTATGATAACAGATTTTGTTTTATTATTTTAATATTATCATTGGAGTAAGCATTTAGATTTTTTATGGATTACTTATTTAATTCTTACTAGCTGTACCAGCGACTTCTTCCACGTGGAATAAAGCCTTTCAGCAGTATTTTTTATCGATTAGGCTAATTATTTTGCAAATTAAATACATATATATACATTTAAATAAGCTAATTACAGTATTTTACATAGCTTATTTCAGTACATTTTTATACACGATATTTTTAGTTTTCCCATCTTTTGCCAAAACATAAAGATTTTGCGGGTTTGCCAAGAGTTGCCCATGGGGAAAACATCATTTTCTAAATGAGCAGCTGCAAATTTAAGCATATGCCTTTGAGCTTTATTTATTGTAATTGGAAATGCTACTTTCAACTGAAGCTGCACTTTTTTAAAGTAAAATGACAAATCAGTCTGAACTATTGGAATACGGGGAATCAAAACATTTTCTCCGTTTGCCATTCCAGTCATGATTATAGCATATATAAAGTTGTGTCGTAAATGTGTAACTTGTGACCGTGTACCATAACATAGTCTTGGCGCGTCTAGATTTCTCATTAAGATTTCTCATTATTGCCAAGGAGCGCCATCGCGCTCCTCTCACTAGTTGTGAAAAATGCCAGAACTCCTTTTAACAGTTCACTCCTGGCGCGCGCGCAGGTGACGGCCGTGTTCGTATTTTTATGTATTATTTTGCATTCTATCTTCGATCGCATATTTTTTTATATAAACATCGTTCATATAACTCTTATTCATATAAATTATCTATAAGAATGCGCTCTTTTATTGGCATTTTAGCATATATTGGTAAAATATGTATGGCACTAAAAGGGTTAATAGGACTGGGACACCAATTTTCAGCATCAACTTATGGGAAGGCACTCCTGATAATTCTAAAGAGTTGAGAAACTCTATAGGGTATGATGTGACTTATTCAGTGTCTATAACATTGTCAACTGAGAGGTATTCGACAACATCTCCCTCCAGGACTGATATGATTTGGTTGTTTATATAGTTAACTATCTCATTAATTGGCTCCAAAATTGCCCTTTTACACAGCCATTTCCGATTGCCCATATTTATTTGAAGATCAGGATAGCGTTTCGTTTCGCCCTCTAGCTATTTTCGCAGCGCGAGCTCTGGCAGAACTACACGCTAGATTAGATTTGCGTTTTACAGGCATATTTATTTGTATAAAAACAACTTAATTAATAAAAAAAATCTTTAACCTGACTCGAATCAAAACGTTGACAACATGATTTGAAAAGAATTTTTATTAAAACAAATAAACAAAAACCTATAACTATAAACACTTTGTTTTATTTTAGACCGTAAAAACGAATAAAAATAAAAAACTTCCGTAAACCGTATTCTTTGTATTTCTTCTATATTTGTATTTTATGGGCCGTAAGCTTTTTTGCCGACGTCATTTTACAAAAACTTTTATCCCCTATTTTTACCCCCTTTAGGGTAAACATTTTAGAAACTTGGAATGACGTATTTAATTATAAGTATCTAATCAAAAGCCTTAAAATTTATGCCAAGCTTCTAGCTTGAAAAAGGATGTAATTACCATACAAACTTTCTTTCCCTATTTCAACCCTTTACAGCCCTTTTTTTTCATTAAAAAGTAACCTATGTCTTTTCTCAGGCTCTAGACTATCTCTGTATCAAATTTCATTTAAGGGGAGTAGGGTAATATTGGGCATTCTAAAACACTTTTCACTCCAATGATCTCACTTTCGTTCGATCACTGTCGTAAAAGTGTTTTAGAAAGCCCAATAATCGAAAGTGAATTAGAATGCCCAATCGGTTTTCCGTCAACCACAAACCTCACTTTCGTTCGATCACTGTCGTAAAAGTGTTTTAGAAAGCCCAATAATCGAAAGTGAATTAGAATGCCCAATCGGTTTTCCGTCAACCACAAACCTCATTTTCGTTCGATCACTGCCGTAAAAGTGTTTTAGAAAACCCAATAATCGAAAGTGAATTAGAATGCCCAATCGGTTTTCCGTCAACCAGAAACCTCATTATCGTTCGATCACTGCCGTAAAAGTGTTTTAGAAAACCCAATAATCGAAAAGTGAATTAGAATTCCCAATCGGTTTGACGTCAACCATAAAACCTCACTTTCGTTCGATCTCCTTTGCAAGTGTTTTAAACATTTAGGCGCTAGGTTTTGGTTATAAGCGTATCGTCCGTTCTCTGTTCAAAACCGTGTTTGTTTTACGAATTGATTCTATTCGAGATGGAAATGAAAAAAAAAATAGCAAAATAGGTGTGTTTTAGAGCGCATCGTGCCGTTCCCTGTTCGTTCGATATAATTCATTTATGGCGGTACTGAGCACGAGCGCTCGTAAACAACAAAAGTCGAGGTCGTCACCTGCAACTTTTATTTTTGTATTCCAAATTCGCACGAGAACCGTCGTGGTGTCGGGTGAGCCAAGGAGATACCTAGTATCAGTCGCAGCTGGAATCGCAACTTTACAAGATACATCCCGCTGTTTTCATGTTGGGGTCAGCCTGAGTTCCAGCGCACATTTTGTGCCTCAAACTTCGCCCGCCACTACTTACAGCTATCTCGATATTCCATGTTCGTGAAACTGTATATATACTCAGAGCACATAAAAACTTTGAATGCGCGATGTAGTTACATATATTCATTTATTAAATATTATACAAGAAAAAAATAATTTAACATTTAAACTGTATTAAAGTTAAAATCCTTTTCCTTGCAAATGATTATAAGACATTAAAAATTAATAATTTAAACAATATCAAAAGATAAACTGGTATATCTATAATGAGAGCCTATTGTAAAATCAATCATGCTTTTGATAGCAGGTAAGTGTTCGAATGATAGCAAGTAAAATTGCAGCATTCGATGCCTAATTAGATTATAGTTCAATAGGTGGCGGTATAACTACCTATGATGAAGATATTATATTTTGCAGTAAATTATGATTTTGGTTACATTCATGCATAGAAAATTGATGATAATAAAAAAATATAATGTCTTTTATGACTTATTACCCTGAATCCATTCAGATAAATAAATATTATATGGCAAACTAGCATGCCTACCGCCAAAATGATGAAATACATAACATTTTATACATAAAAATAAAGCCTTTGATAAAAATTCCTTAATTAAAAAATATATTTTATACAAAATAATGTAAAAGTGAGAGTTAGTGATATAATTTTTTGTCTTAAATAACGACATCTATACGTATATTGTGAAATTCAACACTCCCGCTAACAAATTATGATGTAGGTAATTTACCTGCTTGCTATCATTCAAATAAAATAATCATGCGTCATTCATCATTCATATGCGAGTTAATTATAATTCAATAGGTGGCGTTTCAATACTGTTTCGATAATGAGACTTTATTTAGTACTGAATAAGTTATAAAATAACATAAAATATGGAATGATTATTTTCTTTTTTTATTTATTTAATGAAAGTCGAGTATTATAATTGCAAAAGATAAAAAAAATATCTAAAGGTTTACTTTGTTACTTAGATACCTGCTTAATCTTTCTTATCTTATATTGTTCTTTACCAATAAGTGATTGATACAATAATTATCGCGTAACAAAAATTATTTTAAATGATGTAATGATTTCAAACCTTTAGATTTTAAACGAGACCCCTCTTTAAATATAAACTTTCAGAGATACTCTGTCTAATTGATATGGATAACAGCGAAATTTATAAAATTTCACTATCCAATTTACCATCTAACGTTTTACCTTGATTGATAATTATTATTATTTTGTAAGTGGTGGTATAACTGACTTATTATGATTACTTATTTTGATTGTTATGAAATATCGATTTAGCTAATCTTCAATGTAAATAAATAATTACACTGTAGTTTTATGTTTATGTAATGAACTTATTTGTATATAAATCATATATATAATTTAATCTAAAATGATATAATAGGGTATACAAAAACAAATATTTTGTGTCGCTAATAGGACTCGAACCCCAGGTTAGTTGGTGTTTTATTATTAAATGAATTTATTATTTAAATAGACGCTTTAAATGACTTCCAAATGTTCTAGAAAAAACTTAATTAGTTGCTGTTTTAGAATATTTATTTAATGCTAACTATTGCACCATACGTGATACCTCAGGTTACAAGTTTAGAATGATTTGGCAATAATTATATCGGTACATTAAGTTACTTGACATCGTTCTAATTTGAAACTAATTAATTCAATCATATAATTAAAAAAGATCCTTTAAGTTTATTATTTTTGTGTTACCATCAGAGTTATAGAGAAGACCCAAAAAATAATAATAATATTTAATTCTGAAATTTGGTTTTTAGTGTAACATTATACTAAAAACCATTTCTTGTTAATCGTGTTGAGTGATGTCGACGGCAATATTTTATAAGAAGGTAATTTATATCAGGTACATGTATCTCTTTTGTTTATTGCGTATTTCAGTTGTTAACCAATGATGATATTAATATATAATTTGTATGATAATTTTATTCTTAATTTCGATTACTTTTCATGTACAGCGGGAGCAGCCTGTATATTGCACGTGGAGTTTTGTCAGCATTAAAACAAACTCGTACAATTACATTTGGTTTTAATTTTGCGAATTAATCAGTAAATATTTTATATTGCTGATTATCGATCAGGTCAGAAATGGGAAACTTTGTCATGATTTTTAAATAGTAATTAAGTTGAATATATTTATATAATGTTAGATAATTTATATGAATGTTTTATACAATTAATGTTTCTCACTGTTTGCGCGTTAGTTTTATATGAAAACTAAACTAATAATGGTGGTATTGTTTGGAAATGAATAGTTAAATTTGACAAAATACGTAAATAAAACTCATGCTGTAATATTTCTATAATATTCTTTACATGACAATGTCTGTATCAAAAAAATATTTTTATAGAAATCGAACTCAGTTCGCGCCTTATAATAAATAAATTCACCTAGTTGTTTTATTAAACTGAAGATGTAATATTTCATACCTAACCAGTATAGGCAAAGGTTTGCTATCCCTGTTGGATTACAGCACGTCTAGCACTTTTCTTTAATAAAAACCTGTAAAATATTAGACACTGTATCAGTGCTCCTGCATCTTTGACCACTAGCATTGCTCTAGTACCTTCTGAAACCGTCAACGACTCCTTGTCTATCTTGATTCATCAGTCAGCGGAAGATCAAGCCCGACCAAATAATGTTCGTAAGTTTATAAAATTATTAGTAAATCAATGCTGACAATAAAAAAATTGTCTTAGATTTTCTATTGGGTATCTGTTCTCTTATTTTCTGTTCTAGTATTGTTAACAAAATAATTTGCTCTTTCCAGGTCTGCAAGCAAGCAAGAAAAACGATCGGCAAAAAAGAATAAGGACACAAGCCTATTCTTTGATTCCGACGAAGAAAGCATAAGGTAATTTGAATAAGTTGTTTTTTTATATGTGCTTACTACTACTACTAATATACGTTTTCAATACAACATATTTATGTAAGTTTTTCCTATTTTTCTAGCTCCAACAAGAAAGTGAAAACGTCTCTTAAGCGAAAGCAAGAGACAACACCAGCGAACGCTTCTGAGTGGTTGTTTGACGACGAGTCAGACAACGAGGAGGTGGCACCACGCAAGTCGTCGCAGAACAGCGTATTATCACGTCGAGTCCCCGGTGGGGTAACACGACGGACTGCTAACCTCGATGGCAGCCTGATTGCTGAGCTTCGCCTCTACAACGTCGAGGAGGTGCGCAACGTCACCGGGCTTGACAGGTGTGAAAAGGCTATTGTGTGGGTGCGTTTAGTGGGTGAAGCAGACTCTCCAGAGTTCCAATTGTTGAAAAAGTTTGTAAAAAAAGCTAAAACTAAATTTACAGAGGAACCTACGTTTTATCGCCAGACCAAAAAATAACAAATAAATTTGATCATTATATCTAGTTTAGGTATATATTATTTTTACTTAGTCGCGGCTACCTGGGTTCATCTACAATTAACCTTACTCGTTTTTCTCTTAAAAGATAAGTTCTAGCTAATTTACAAACTTTATTCAAATTTTATTTTCCAACGGCTTCAATCGTTAGTTATAGAATTTATATTACTTAAATAATAAATTGCTGTGGACACAGTGAAAACATAATCCATAATGTCTAAGACTACTTTTTGTTCGGTTTGCGATATATCCGTTAACAACAAAGCTTTCTCTGCACATCTGAAAAGTATTTTACACAAAGATAACAGTTCAGTCGTTGATGGTGAGGGTATTGAAAAAATTCATAGTGCTTTTCGTAGTCGTATAGCATCCTATCGCGTTCGATGTGAGGATACCAATCAAAACGACGAAACCGAGGGGAAGCGTGCGCATGTTCTCCCTCCCGTTGAATTTTTATCACATTTGCGTGCACGTGTTCAACTTTTGCTTGCTGCACGAATAAGGGCTTACACTAATCTCAAAGTCAGTTTTGAGTTATTTTCCGAATTTTATCTGCATAATAATGATTCCATTGCAATTAAATCTTTTTCAACTGAAAACATTATTTTACATCATAATTATAATTTTGAAGATATGTTTACAAATATTATCCATATACTATGTAAAAAAATTGATGAATTTGAAGAAAGAGATAGTGGTTGGGCCTATTTACGAAGCTTGTATCTAGAAGTAAACATAAACAAATATAATCCTTTAAGAGCCTCGAGTTACATAGATTTGCCCAACTCCATAAAACACAAACGAGCATGCGTCAACATTAAAAATTCTGATAATTATTGTTTTCTATGGAGTGTTGTTGCAGCACTTTTTCCTGTAAAAAGTAACGCGCATCGGACGTCAGCGTATCCTCACTTTGAAAACATACTTAACGTTAAAAATATGACTTTCCCAGTAGGGTTCTCGGATATAAAAATTTTCGAGAAAAATAATCCTCGCATAAGTATTAATATTTATGGACTTAAGAATAAGTGTAAGGTTGTTGGACCGTTATACAAAACAGAGTTTCGAAAAAAATATCACATTAACATGCTTTTTCTTGAAAATGCAGAACGTACACATTACTGTCTTATTAAAGATTTATCTAAACTACTTCGAAAGCAATTAACTAAACATCACTCGAAAGTATATTTGTGTGAGGACTGCATGATATTTTTCGATGATAATGTCAAACTGGAAGCTCATGTTTGCAGTGGTGTAAAAACAATTTTACCCAACGAAGGAACCATAATACAATTCGATCATTACGAACGAATGCATGATATGCCATTTGTGATATACGCAGACTTTGAATCATTGTTAATGCCCGACGAATCAGATTCTAGAACTAATTGCACATCATCATTGCAAAAGCACGTACCAGCTGCATTTGCTTACTACATTGTATATTCCTATGACAGTTCGCGTAATAAATATGTAACCCATCGTGGTTCTGACTGTGTAGAAAAGTTTTTAGAACATTTATTAGCTGATATAACTAACATTTATAACATTTTGCAGACGCCTGTGACAATGACTTTAACTAATGAAGATCGATGCAATTTTGCAAAAAGTAAATATTGTTTTCTTTGCAATAAAATATTATTTGATGATAAAGTAAGAGATCACTGTCATCTAACTGGACGGTATCGTGGTGCAGCTCATTCCTATTGCAATCTCAAATATCGTTTGCCGAAGTTTATTCCTATATTTTTTCATAATTTAGCTGGTTATGATAGTCATCTTTTTATTCGTGAGTTGGGAAAATTATCAGGTAGAATACAGGTGATAGCAAAAAATAAAGAAAATTACATATCATTTACAAAATTTTTTCAAATCGATAAGAAGAATATAGTGCCTGTTCGTTTTGTTGATTCCTTTAAATTTTTAGGAACAAGTCTAGAGAAACTAGTAGGAAACTTGAATAATAACGACTTCAAACATTTGCCCCTATTTTTTCCTTCTCAAGAGCAATTTTATTTATTAAAACGTAAAGGGGTGTATCCCTACGATTATATTACTTCTTGGAATTCGTATAAAGAAAAAAAACTGCCACCTCAGGAATGTTTTTTTAATAAATTACTCAATAGCCATGTATCAAAAGCAGATTATGACCACGCAATAAGAGTTTGGCAAACCTTTAAATTATTTGACCTTGGAGAATACACCGACTTATATCTTAAGTCGGACGTACTTTTACTAGCGGATGTCTTTGAAAGTTTTCGGAAAACCTGTAAGATGAATTATAAATTGGATCCAGCCTTTTATGTAACAGCGCCCAGTCTTAGTTTTGATGCTATGCTTTTAAAAACAGATGTGAAATTAGAATTAATAAACGACTTGGAAATATTAAGAATGATTCAAAGAGGTATTCGTGGTGGTATATGCTTATGTTCCACTAGATATTCAAAAGCCAATAACAAGTACTTACAAAATTTTGATCCAACTAAGAAAGATAACTTTCTAGTTTATATTGATTGTAACAATCTCTATGGCTATGCAATGTGCTCTTATTTGCCCCATTCAAATTTTAAGTTACTAAATGACATGGAAATAGCTCAGATCGACTTCCAAAACGTGCCTATTGACGGGGAAATTGGTTACATACTAGAAGTAGACTTAGAATACCCCGAAAATTTACATGATGTTCATAACGATTTTCCATTCTGTGCACAAAAATTTATACCACCTGGTTCTAAAACTTCGAAATTAATTCCTAATTTATACGATACATTTTTTTACGTCATCCATTTCGCATATTTAAAGACATGTCTAAAACATGGTTTGCTGTTAAAAAAAATACATAGAGTTATTCGATTTCAACAAAAACCTTATTTAAAACGTTATATTGACATGAATACTGAATTAAGAAAAAAGGCAAAATCCGTATTTGAACAAGATTTTTTTAAACTATTAAATAACAGTATATTTGGAAAGACTTTAGAAGATACGGAAAAGAGAGTTAATGTGAAATTAGTAAATGCGTGGAGTGATAATAGCAACAAAACTAAGAAAAATGTTTGTGCTGCGCAACTAATAGCACGACCTAACTTTCATAGTGCTACAATTTTCACAGATAATTTTGTAGCTGTTCAAATGAAACCTGAAACAATTACATTGGACAAACCTATATACATTGGTTTTTCTGTATTGGAAATTTCTAAAAGCCATATGTTCGATTTTCATTACTCAATTATGAAACCTTTTTATAAGGAAAAGATAAAACTTTGTTATACGGATACCGACAGTTTCCTTTATTCAATTGAAAGTAAAGATTTTTATAGAGACTTAAAGTCACATTTTCTGCCTTATTTTGATACTAGTAATTATGCTTTAAGTAACGAATACAGTATTCCTAACCAAAATAAAAAAATACCAGGCCTATTTAAAGATGAGTTAGCTGGCAAATTGATTACGGAATTTGTAGGTTTAAGGTCAAAGTTGTACTGTATAAAAACAGCGCAAGATGAATTTAAGAAAGCAAAAGGCATCCAAAAGCAAGTTTTGAAAGATGTATATTTTAAAGATTATTACAAGGTGTTAAATGAAAACATGTTTTTACGTAAAAAAATATCATATTTAAATCTCTTAAACATGAAATATTTACCCAAGAGCAGAATAAGATAGCTTTGTCAAGCAATGATGACAAACGCATCATATTGAATAACAAAATTTCTACTTTATCGTGGGGTCACTGTGATAGTATAGTGTAAAGTCTATATTTGTGTAATATAAAAAATAATATTTTATTGTCAACGTTGCGGTTGTGGTAAACTATTTTTTAAATAATTAAACTTTAAAAATGTTTTCACTGTGTATTAATTTAAGATATAATGTATTTGTTTCTTCCATATTCATTGTTTTTCCTACAAAATTATTATTATGTCTTATGTATAAGAAACTTTCATTAAGACTTTCAATATCTCCCTTCTTATAGTATTTTGAACCCACAAAAATTGTAAATTGTAATTGTAAAAATATATTAACAAATAAAAATAATTAACTGAACAATGTGTATTATTTAACAATTTTCTAATACCATGCAGAGTACGATAAATTAATAAAATTTATAGGTTTACGATAGACAAATACTATGAGTGCATGAGCTTGGCATTATTCTAGGTGTTAGAATTTACACGTGTTGTCAACGCTGCAACATTTCATTAGATATTCACCTAATTATTATGCTAAATTGCAAATCGTTCCGTTGAGAATCACGTGTTGCTGTATAAGCTTTACGTAGGTAATCAATAGTATAAATAGTCATAAAATTATGATACACCTAAATTATCTACTAATTTCCGTCAATCAAGTGAAGGCTGCGCTTGTCCAGAGTTATGAATATGGTAAGCTGATTTATTTATTTAATATTTATCTATATTTTTGTGCACAACGTAAAATTTGTATAGTAATTTTGTCAACGAATAATCATTTTTATATATTTTTACATTTTTTAATTCTATCTTATATTATAAATTATTTTAATAGAAAAATACATGAAAAAATTACTCGACTCACAAGCAAGTTGCGGGTTCGCCCCCACCTGAAAATGTTCCTGCCTAATTTGTTTAATAATTTAACAAATTATCATTAATTTATTAGTAATGTAAACAATATTATTTCAGAATACACAACGAGAGAAATTTCAAACGGCATCACTTGATGTTAATGAGGAGCTAACAGAACGGTGTCCACGCAACTCACCATCACCACCACCTTGTTTTGACCGAAATGCGCAGGACATACTCGACGGTTTTACGGAGGAGTTCCCAAATTGGAATATTGGGGAACCACGGTGCGATTCCCCGTTGTATAATAAGGTGGTGAAAACCATCAAAAAAAAGAGAGCGCACAAAAAAAGAAGTTTTTTACAGCAGAAATCTTTTATAATAAAAAGTGCGCCCACTAATGCTCGTCGATTAATAAAAATAGAAATATTAGATCTAGAGTCGACGAGTACTGATCCATTATTAAGAGCACAATATGTGGTGACTGAGCATATTGATCCTATAATGGATCAGACAGAGAGTATTATTAATAATATTTCGAAAAAGTTGTGTGGTTATAGCTATAGTTTTTAAAGCTTCAAATCATCAATATTTCGTTCAATTAAACTTCTCAAGTAGGTATTATCCGAAGTATTTCTATGCTGCGTATACACCTTCAGAGATACATTTAATTTAACTAAGTTTTGTGAAATATTTTTATTTATTTAATAAATGAATTTGTATATTTGCATATAATTTTGTTTTATTTTTCTTTTAATACTGTGAAGGAATTTAAAAAAATTAAAGATGTAATATATTAGACCAGTTATTTATTAATAGTTAATACAATGATATATTATTTTTTATAATCCATTTTCTAATACATATAACATTTCTTAATGCACAATATTTCTTATGGTTAAAACAATTGTATGTTGATATGTCTTTACAATAGAGTTTACTTAAAGTTTCTAAATTAGGTATACCTTTATCACTTATATCAAAAACGTTTTCATGTCCACATAATTCTCGCACCCAATCAACTTTTTCTCTACCTTTCACTATGATGTTCCGCTTATCACAGTAGGGCTTAATAAGTCTTCTAAATTCTCTGTAATCAATATGCCCCTCACTCCATCGGTATCCTCTATTTCTTTCTATCCACTTGGCACGTTTTTTTTCTTCCAGAGTCAGAATAGAGAATGGGTATGGTGGTTTTATTAGAAATATTTGATTGTGCTCTTGTGTGCCTATAACTAATTCTTTCAATATGAATTCATTTTTTCCGCTTTTAAAGCCTTGCACATCCACTATGATAGTATCGTTAGTCATGATAGTTTTTTAACAATGTTACTCAGTGGCTTATATTCAAATATGCAATCGTTCAAAATAAGGCAATAAGCTGCGGTCTGATCAGGTACCTCTTGATCTGTTTCAATTTCAACACGTACATCGATTGAACCTTTTAAGGTTTCATATTGACGGGAGCAATCAATAACGAATAATGGTGCTATATCTTTAAATTCTTTCAAACCCATCAACGGCTCTGGTCGACGTCCATAATAAGACTGTTGAAATTTTGCATATTGTTCGTATATTAATGAAAACTTGCTGTCGGCGAAATTGATATTTAATCCTTCATAAGGGTAATACGTTGAATTTAAAAATACTCTTACATCACGTACATTGCAATGATCGAACTCTGCCATAGACATAGTGGCATTATGTTTACGGTTAGTTTGAAAAGCTATTATCACGAAACGTGGTTTCTCAATCTGTGATGAAGTTTTAATAGACCAAGTGTGTTTACGTGTTTTAGGTAGTAATGGGTATTCATACAAATCCCAACTACGGAATGGTACCGTGATTGGACGATCCTTTTCTAGATGATTTAATAGATTAATTCGTTCGCGATCCGATACTTTAATATGAGGAACTCGCCAAACAATCTTACTTATTATTATATCCTCCACAATTTCATCAGTGTTTAATTTCAAAGCGTTAAGGTTTGTGTTGCTTCTCAAGAGTACTAACTCATGTTTACAATTTATTATGATTTTTTCATAATCTTCTGCAAAACCTAATATTTTATTTAAAGGTATAGATGCAGAAAAAACTCCATTGTTTACAGTGTTAGAACCTGTAGGCGACCAACCCCAAACTTTAGCACATTTAGATTCATTATCATTTAACGAAAGGTAGGATTTTATAGTTGTGGTAATCCCTGCATTCTTTACTTTATCTACTTCTACACCGTTCAGTTCATATCGAATATCTTGAAAAAGAAATAATGCAGGGTTATTTACAAAATGTACGCTCATCGCTCTTTCTTTTTGTTTAGTGGTAGTGTTTTGCTTATATACAATGACTCTGCCTTCGATATATAAGCTGCTGAGTGCGGGCAGTATGTACAAGTCCTGTTGATTAATCGGTATTCGAATTTCATCATTCTTGTTGAAACTTGTTACGTATGGTTTATATGAATGATATTCGAAACTTTCGACGCGGTTGTCATACAATGCTGGTTGAGAAATATTCAAAATATTCATTTTAACAAGCCTAGTAATTTCAAAAAATCCTTATTACTCTTGGTTAGTCTCTTCTTCACCCGATGTGGTGTTTCTGTATGAGGGGACCTCTTAGAACTGACCTTAATAATAGGTGTTAATGGAGTTTTATAGAAATTTAACATTTTTTTCTAAAATGTAACTACAGCTGTACTTCTTCACCACGTAAATTGATTTGCTTATTTTCCGCGTCTAACAACCTTATATTAATAGCACTTATTGAGCTTTGGTTGACGGGAAAATAAATTAAATTTTTAGGTATTTCAATTATTCTGTAACCAGGTGGTACGTTAGGTGCAAATTCATAAATTATATGACTTGCTTTTCCATTCACGAATGATCCGCTGATAACATCACATTCGATGCGTACTACAGTTGTCGATAAAATGTTTACAGGATATGGGGACTCTGTATTTATATTAGCTTTTACGGTTTCACTTCCAAAACCCAAAATTTTACCAAGTGAATGTTTCTTGTCAAAATGGACCTCTTCTGAGCAGTAAATACTTGTTTTCAATGTATTATTGTTGCTAGTCAATTTGAGCGTGGCATTCATAATGTTGTTCTTTAAAAAATCACAAATATCTTGAAGTTCGTACGATCCTTCAGGTATTTCGATAACTCTGTCTTTGCCATAGTAAAATTTATTATTTCTTTTGTCTATATTAGGGATAGAATTGAAAGTCGAAAAATGTAAAAGACCGCACTCATATTCTCCATGTAATTGTAAAGTAGGTGTGTAGTTTGTTATTAAAGACTCTCCGTTGCCAGTAATTGACACAGTGAAAGACATTTTTATACTGATAAGATTTTATTTCATTCTTAATATAAATGGGTTTTCCAATAGTTTCTCAAAAATTTCAAACATAGGTGACCACAGTTTGTAGTGCCTAACTTTTGATGTTGAATATAGTTATAGTATACAGATATAGATCCTAAATATTTTAACAATTCTAAAGGAGGCTTTAAATTGCCAAAACTATCAAAATATTCACAATAGTAATTTTGTTTGACGTAGGCTACCCAATGGGTTCCAGGATTATCGGATTTATCCAAATTGATTACAGCACACTCTATTTTTCTAGGCTTTGACGGTAGTGTATCTCTCATGAATACTCCTCTAAAGTATGGAATATCAGCAGCATGTTCCAATATATCAATGTTAGTAAGAGGACGTCTGGGTAGCCTTTTAGTTAGTTTTTTGAAGGATTTAGATATAAACCAGTTCCTTTCTTATAGGGTCTGATAGAAAGTCCTTTGCCGAGAGCGACAGCTTCCATCGCCTTGTTGTGTCGTTCAGATTCTTGAAGGTTTTTCTGCGCAACTTTATAATCGTTAACAGCTTTTGCTATACCGGCTGCTCCTCCAGCAAGTGAACCAAGAGCTGATAAACCAGCAAAAATTGGGATAAGAGGTAAGAAGCCTCCAGTTTTCGGAAGAGGTATGCAGCGTGGCAAGCGTATCCCTTTTTTATTAATAAATAACTTCTTTGCAGCGGCATATGCATATTTTATTGCTTTGCCAGGATCTTTAGATTTAATTTTTTTTATTTGGGACCGTATTTTCTTTATAACCGACATAAAAGGTCGTACTCCCGCACCAGCTTTGAGTTTTGCTTTCATCGCATTTTTTACAATCCATGATGCAACTTTTTCGCCCTTCTTAGCATCCCTAGATTTTAATCTTTTCTTAGCCATATCTAAAAGTTCTAAGTCAGCTTTATGTCGAGCGTTAAAAGTTTTATTATTATAGGCAATATCGTGATACATACAAGCTTCATCCAATTTATTTATACCTCGATCTCCTCTCTGTAACCGTTTTTCAAGTTTTGTTCCGGGTCCGCAAAATTGATAACCGGGGATATGCAACTCAAACGGTAAGTTGTTTATTATATTGTTAATAATCCCACTTCCTTCTTTCATCGGTATTCTTAAACTGAATTATATTGAATAATAATACTTAATTTATATCACAAAACTATTTCATTTTTATCTACCCAGCTGTTTTCTGCATCACCGAGTCCCAACCATTTTACGAAAAGTTTGTTACCTCTTCTTTTAATAACCTTTTCAATGAGGTACAGGTCAGGAAATTTAGTTTTTTGCATTTCATACTCGTAGAAAGAGCCTAAAATTCTCTGTTTGTGTTTATCTTCTAAAAGATATGTCGGTGGATTTGTATGATTTACCATAACTACAATAAATATTTCTGTTGACCAATTAGGGGTATATCCTTTGTAAAAATCACTTTTAAATTTACTAATTCGCACATGGTCACCAACTTGAAATTTTGGTCTTCGTTTGGTCTTATGCAGCTGTGTTTTAATAATATTACCCTTGATAACCATTTGGTTTGCTTTGTTAACATCAACTGGTTTAAATCCTGTTATACGATGGGTAGTATTGTTATAATTGTCTACTACAGAGCTCAAATTTTGGCCTACCCAGTAGTAACTTCCATGCAAGCTGAAAAGCTTATAAAGATGATATTTTAACGTACGGATAACTCTTTCCACTATAGAAGCTTTTTTGACTGAGTGGGTGGAATAATGATTTATATTATATTCTTTTAATAACTTTTTAAATGTCTCATTGTAAAACTCTTTACCTAAATCAGTTTGTAAATGTCTAGGTTTTCGCGATGATTTAGATAAAATTTCATGCATTGCATTTGTAACACATGTTTTCTGTTTTGATTTTAAAGGCTTTGCCCAGACGTACTTTGACAGAGCATCTATAACTATTAAAATGTATTTAAATCCTTTGTTAATAAGAGAATATTTCTGAAAATCTATAAGATCAGCTTGCCATAAATCATCTATACCCTTTGTGATCGTACATCGACGAGGAAAATTTCTCCTTGCTGCTTTGTGGATTTCGTTAATTAACTCTTTTTTACTCATTTATTTTTTATTTATTTAACTTAGATTCGATTAAACTATCTATTTCTGTTCTTGTGTAGTATAGAGTATTTAAACGATCTGAAGTAGCTTTTTCCAAGTTACTTAGGTAAATTTTTACGTCTTTAAAAATTTTTTTTATTTCATTTCTTAGTTCTTGAGCTGTTTTATCCATATATGCTTTATTCACTGCCTCGTCGTCTTCATAAGGATCTATCAAGCCTTTCAATTTTGTTGATTTTAAATCGTAATGCCCTGTATCTGACTTGACTAATGTATCGTTGATGGTATCAAAATATTCGGTTAATCGTAAACGCTTATGAATGTGGTGACCAAACTTGTCTACATTCATCGCCGCTCTGATGGGTTCTTCACACTAACAAGTTTTCCAGTTGCACTTTCTTTATATTTTATATTTTTGATTATACCTTCTTCCCACAGTTCTTCAATGATTGCATTGATTTCATTGTCCAAGCCAGTGTTGCCTGCATCGCGTGATGCTAGTAATATTTTTAATCGATTCACTAATTCATTTGGATCATCCCAGTAAACCAAATCCGTATTTTTTGTTACTTTTTTCAATAAATTAATACCTTCGCCACTTGAAAGACTTTCCACGCTTGAAGTTACTTTTTTCGTAGATGTAAACAATGGTTTTATAATGTTCATATACTTAAATCCTTTATTGCTGTTTATTGGTTTAGACGAATCACAATTACGCCTGTGCGCATTGGTTTCTAATAATACTAGCTTATAGTTTTGTAAGTCTTCCTCTGTGATTATGTCTAGATTCGGTTTCTTTTTATAGAGTAGTTCTTTTATTCCCTTTGTTTTTTTTATAGTCTGCGTTCCTATTTTCAGGATGCTACCATCGTCATAAACACATGTTTTGCCAAGCATCAATTTCCCGCGTTCGTTTCGAATTCCAAAAGGTATATCATCGAACATTGCATCAGATGATGTTGACCACGAAAGTGTATTATTTTTAACACTTGGTGATGATTGGAAAGACTTGAAGGAACCCTCACTGATATTATGGTCTTCAGAAGGTGGTGCTATAAGGGTTTTGTTTATGTGCAACTCACTGTCTGAGAGTTGTTCTTTTTCACTGTAATCATCGTCGAAATCTTCAGTAGAAGAATAAAAAGATTCTCTATGATTCTTTTTTATTTTTTTCGGGGAAGGTATATATTGCTTTTCTTCCTTTTTACTTGTTAACAAGTGAAGCGGTTCCACTATTGGCTTAAATATTGTTTCCAGAGCCATATTGTGTGAATTTTTTGCTTCTTTCAAAAGTTCAACTTTTCTTTTTACAGATGCAGCAGATTTCACAATTTCTTGTTTGAGTTTTTTTTCCATCTTGCGCAGAATACTTCTTGGCTCCGAATCACGAGTGATAGTGATTCATTCATAATATATCATCCTAATATGTAGTTAATCCAATATTATATATGTATCAAATGATGATCTGTAGCATCCATTATTTTTTTCACAGTCCTTATTTATTACAAGATAGCTGAAAGGTTTGTTCCAAACAGCTGAACACATTTCCCGAAATTGGTACCAGGACATATCGGAACCTACATGCTCATCATAAACATGTTTCAAATTAATATCGTCTTGCTTGAACAATATAATCAAGTTTGAATTGTCTCTTACGAGCTGTTTTGGTATTTTGGTGTAAGTTTGATTAATATAAAAGCAATCAATGTTTTTATGACGCCCCATAGCAAAATAATCCCGTATGTTGTTTTGATTTTCGCAAGCAACGTCGTCGAAAATGATAATAGAATCACGTAAAGCTTCATGTGGGTTCAATATTTCATTGTTATGGTTAAATTTATGATACGATATATCGGGGACCATATTTAAAACTTTTTCAAGATACAAGTATTTTGTTTGATACAAAGATTTTGAATACACATAAAGATTTCTAAAACATAGACCATCTTTATGCAACAATAAACTTATTACTAAATTAGTTTTCCCGCAGTTTGATGGTCCACAAACAAGACAGCGTATTGTATTTGGTAACAAACTACCATGACGTTTTGGCTCGTTCGGTAACGGAGTACAAAAGCAATCTAATTTCAACGATTGTTTTTGTTTAATGAATTTCATATTATTTATTTATACAGGCCTGTAGAGTTGAGCTGATTTTAAATAAATGCGTTAAAATAGATTCTGAAGGGATATATAAACACTGATTACTTACGAGTCTACACATACAGAATAAACATAAAACGGTACGATGCGTTCTAAATACAAACACGGTTTTGAACAAAGAACGGCACGAACCTTGCATTAAAAATTTACTTCAGCGTAAAACCGATTGAGCATTCTAATTCACTTTCGATTATTGGGCTTTCTAAAACACTTTTACGACAGTGATCGAACGATAATGAGGTTTCTGGTTGACGGAAAACCGATTGGGCATTCTAATTCACTTTCGATTATTGGGTTTTCTAAAACACTTTTACGGCAGTGATCGAACGAAAATGAGGTTTGTGGTTGACGGAAAACCGATTGGGCATTCTAATTCACTTTCGATTATTGGGCTTTCTAAAACACTTTTACGACAGTGATCGAACGAAAGTGAGGTTTGTGGTTGACGGAAAACCGATTGGGCATTCTAATTCACTTTCGATTATTGGGCTTTCTAAAACACTTTTACGACAGTGATCGAACGAAAGTGAGATCATTGGAGTGAAAAGTGTTTTAGAATGCCCAATATTACCCTACTAAGGGGCTATACCAGTGTAACCCATAAAAAATTAGGCGATTTACGGGATTTTTTTTAAAAGAAAGTGTTGGATAGAATGTTCTGAAGTTTTTGGACATAATAAGGTATATTTTCAGCTATATTTTTAACTTAAAAAGATTGTATCGAGAACTTTCTTTTGATAAAAATCCCGAAAATCGCTTAATTTTTCATGGGTTGCACTAGTATAGCCCCTTAAATTAGTTCAGTAGTTTAGGCGTAATGGCGTAGCACACAGACAGATAGAGTTACTTTCGCATTTATATTATTAGTAAGGATTATTAGACTACGCATGCGCGTCAGACAATATAACTCCAACTTTCAACCAATTTATGCTGACAAAACAATCAAATGAGGGTATAAAATACTGCTTTTTTGTATAATTATGTATGATTGAATAAAACTCTATGTGTCTTGCACTAGGTCTCGCCTTTAACAAACACGTTACGTCTTAATTGTCAGCATTAAAAGTCAGCATTAATTTGATATTAAAAACAATGCTGATAATTCGCGGATGCTGAGACTGATGCGGATATTTGCAACAACCCTGGTCTGGATCCTAAGAATATTTTTTTTAAATGCTTAACCCATTCTATTTCTTTGGGATCTGATAAACTGGGCACATGAATACTAGAGGATTTTGGATTGAGCCTCAATAGCAAAAGTGTTTTATTTTGGATATGTTTTTCTGGTTTCAAATATTTTTGTTATTCCTTTCGGAATTGATCAATATTTATGTCAATATATACTTACGTTGTTTGTTTGTAGGGTCAATAGTTATAGTAAGTGGCCTCAGCATACAGGAAATATTCCATAACATGGTTGGTAAATCGCAATATTGAATCCCAAATTTACGTACTGTCGCCCACATTTTGATATTCTATTGAAATATGACCTGTTTATTGGAATGAAAACAAACTGTATATTTAATAAAAAACAAATGTTAATGTTTAAGAAGTGGAAGCAATAAAAGTTTTAATTATTTTTAACTTCACTTGGTTTAATAAGTCGTAGATGGCTCTACAACGCCAATGATACAAAATTTACCTTTAGACTCAAAATTGCATAACAGAATGAACAATATTCAAAGCAGGCTAATAAACGGACACGGTGAAATTCCGCTGACCGTTGAATATCTTATATCTAATTATATAATGTAAATGTGTAATCAAGTTAATTTATAATCCGCAAATTGTATTCGAGTAATTACTTAAAGACGTCAAACGTTGCTTCTTTTGGTGTTATGCGATTGTAATAACTTCTTTTTGAAATTTTTTATCTGCAGGTGCCATAATTAGCTTTTCTGTTTGACTTAAAAACATGGAAGTAGCTATTCAGGGCTTTCACAATTCTTTTTGCGTAGTCGAAGTCCGTTTTATCATTATAAATGGCATTAATTTATATTAGTTACTACTTCATATTACCTATAATTTTTAATAAAATATTACTTGTACTTATACTTTTTTATTATAATTTATTAATTTCCACGCCGAACAAAAGTAGAATATGATACGGATTTGTATTGTTTGTTACCTATATTTACAACCATATTCTTGGAAATAAACACTTACCTTATACCAATATGTCGGAGGTGCACGAGTTTCAGACAGTTTCAAAATGGTATCCAACTTCACATTGTAGTTTTCTTTTTAGAGATTCAAATGTTATTGTAAATCAGTTTTTTAATAGCAGCTAATAATTATCTATTGAAATAATTTTATTTTCATAGAAATAGTTTCTAAAAGTTTATCAAAGTGGAAATTTGTGACGAGTAATTTACGAATTAAGTTCGTTTTTATCGTTGCTATACTTTAAATTAAATACAAGTTTCACTGTTTGGCTAGATGAAATCCTTAATAAATTCCTTTTTTCTTTAATCATAACCTGTTTAATAATGAAATGTGGACAGCCAATAATAATAGACTGCAAGATTTAGAAGGATGAGCCGTAAGTCCAAAAGAATTACTTCAGCAGCAGAGGCAAACAATTCTTATATTGCATATATCAGTATGCAAGATAAGAATAGTTTGCCTTTATTGTGCTGGAGAGATCAGATAAGGAGATCAGGACAATAATCAGCAGCAAAAAAGAGATAAAAGGATATAGAAGAGAAGTGGATATAAGATGCCACCCTGAGGAACTCCGGCACTGATGTTACACCACGAGGACTCTACAAAGCAATTGCGTGATCGTCGCCCTAACAGGTAACTTCGAAACCACTTTAATGCAGCTAGAGACATGTTCAGAGAAAGAACACACCTACGAGAATATCAAATTCGACTGAACCGAATATATTCTTGAAATCAAGTAACGTTTACAGCGTAAGCTAGCGATTTTCCGTGCCTCATCAATTATCTTAACCGGTTCTGTAGATGTGCTGTGGTTCTTACGGAAACAAGACTGGAAAGGGTTAATGGGATTGATTGATATAGAGTATTTCGAATATAAACAAGTTTTTCGGGCACTTTATAGAAAAAGGAAGGATTGATAAGGACGGTATTCGGGAAACAAAGTAGTGTCATGTTTTTCTGGAAGCGAGATAAAGTGGCGTCTTTTCAGGGTGTAGGAAAGATGCTTGTTGTAAGAGAAAGGTTTAGGATTTGCTTTTTATAACAGGAATGAAAATATCTGTTATAGAAGGATCATATCGCGAATAACTCTTAACATAAGAGTTTGCAACTTTATTAAGAGTGAAGAGAGAATCAAAGGACTAGCAATTGAAAAGAATTTAAAATAATACTATTTTAATATTATGTGAATTATGCAAGCGTGCTGTTTTTTTTTAAATTATTAGAAAAAGTATTTTGTAATAGAATTAGTGTTTGGTTTTAGTTTTTGAATATCTTAATACTTTGATCTTATAAAAGCACTTATTTTCAGCCAATTTTAAGTATTTTTTCGTCTGAAAAGATCCAGTCAGCGTATAAATTGGCTGCGTAGTTAGTTACCGCATTAAGCCATTGTTTGTCGGATCGATCTGCGGGATTATTAATGTCATACCAGCTGCATAATAAAAGCTTTCACACTGAATAATGACCTCGAGTGCCCACAATGGTCCCTTGTTCTATAGCTTGGTTATGGGACGAATCTATGTCTGAACATTGTTCGATATAGCCCGTCAGCGTCATTCATTTTGCATAAATTACTTTGTTTTATTATTTACTAGCCTTTACCCGCAGCTTCGCTCGCGTTAATGAAGACTATCGAGTACTTGAAGTGAAAATTCTAATTTTCTTCATCATGTCTCTATAATAAAGCATGTTTAAAATAACAATTTTATTGTTCCCTTTTAGCTGTTTATTTAATTTTTTTCTGTTGCATGGTAATCATAGAATTTTAGTTTAACTTTAAGAGTAGATTTCAGATTAGTTCTATTCATTTTGAGTATATTGGATATATCATTAAAATGCCTGAAGAGAAACGGCCCAGAGTAGCTCATTTGACGTCGAGCGAAAACCGATTGAAAGTTGGGAACTTGACTTTTTGTCTGAGAAATTGCGATGGGTCCACCGTTTTGTGATGTCGCAGGATTGAATTATATATAAACAACTGTCTAACGCTAAGGAAATTTGCCTCTTGGTATAGTTTACGCGTCGGGTATTTTCTGGGTTTACGTAACATAACTTTGAAGATAGCCTTGTGCTCTCTTAATTTTTTTAAATCGTGAATAGGAAAGCGCTTTACCGCTATCTCGCCTGATGGTAAGCGATGATGCGATCTAGGATGTAACGCTGTACATCGTGTACAACGCTGTAGGACTTGAAGATCCCTAAATTGTATTTATCAGGAAACAAACACTCAGGTTAAATCTCCATCATATGGGTTTTTGCAGCACCACCTCACACCGGAATATAATTTGTAATAAGTGACTGGTAAAGAGCAAAATAGGTTCCAGTTAAAAGAGTTAAATCAGCTGATTTCCAAAGACTTTTAAAAATGTGGAGCAGTTTCCGTACTCTTTAACTCAAAGAAGAAATATAGACTAGCTTAGATTTTTATCAATTATGATACCTAAGTACTTGCGTGTCGTTGCTTTGGTTAAATAAGGGGAATTACATGGAGAATGAGTATTATCAGAGGGACATCTACAAACACCTAGATTTATTATTAATTTTGGTGTAAGTGGGGTTTATGTCAAGTTTTAGAAGATACGTTATAGATAACGGTTGGTACCTAAATTGCAATATTAAGACCAAAGTGTAGCCATTTCCACATTGTAAAGCAACAAAAGATAATAATTTGAAAAGATGCAAGATCTGTTGAAAAACTCAATTTATTTCAATTTGCAAAGTCATGAGATGAATACTGTTGCATTAATGTATTTGTAAGGCCAGGATATTTATCTTACATTGTGCTTATTTTTCTGGTAATAAAATATAGATGAACCGTACAATACTACTCTAAGAAATGGGTTAATGCGGTCTTTTTAACAGTTGTAAGTACAGCAAACATCTCTTTATTTTCTATTGGTAACATAAAGTGTCGAATTTTACGAAAACCTTAATTAAAGTTAAATTGTAATTAAATTTTTGAAGTGAAAACTTCTTAAGCATCGTTATGATTTGACAGTCGATGAAACGAAAAGCGATAGTAAGTATGAAATATTATACAGTGTCTCTTATGTTCGTGGTGTGTACTTTAGTTACTATAAGCCTCTTGTATCATTTTTCGAAAATGTAAGCTCTGAGTCTGAATAAATCTATGTAATATATACGTGTCGGGGTAGACGTCAGGATTTTGGTCCGAACCTTCCGATATCACATGGGCAGAGTAGAAATCGTGCACTGAGAAGATGTTGTAATTTTTGGACACAGTATTAAGAACCACGTAGCACGTAACAAACTTGTGATAATAAGGTACTTAGCGAAACGTAGGACAGTTTCATGACGACGTCTTCACTTGATGGCGACTCGATCGAAAGTGAATCGGAGCTCGCATGTTGACAGCATCACGACTCTGTCGAAGCGCGTCGTAGTTTCTTATGTTCGCCGGCTAGAGGGCGCGCTTGCGTTTCGCTTAGTATCCGTACTCATGACCGGATACGACATCGTAGTTTCTTATGTTCGCCGGCTAGAGGGCGCGCTCGCATTTCGTTTAGTGTCCGTACTCATGACCGGATACGACATACAAATAAAATGTTAAATAATTATCTAACTTTGTATCACTATGATCATTACTAAAACCTACAATTATTCTCTTCCCGAAATTTTACATTTGTCTCATTATGTTGAAACCAAAATTTTTGAAGGCTTCACTTCTACCACGTGTGAATTGCACACATGCTTTTTTTCTTTTTGTTCTCATCATAGATAACTCTTAAATTTATAAAATGTGTTTGGTGTATAATGTTAATAATTACAATGAAATCAAACAGAATTTTAAGGTAATTTTACTGGATTCTAATTATTATATATTTAAACAAAATTTTCTATATGTCACCCTAAACTGATGTCCGATAAGCAAAGAAAGACGAGCAAAAAAAGCAAAAAATGGCAATCGCTAAGCGATAATAAGCAAAATGGCGGATTGTGTCAGCGCAACTGAAGTTAGCAAACATGTCCTGGCCGAAAACTGTATAGTTTGTTTTTCAGCGCTAGTAAGCGCTCCCAAGCGCTTTTTCCTGCCAAAGACACGGACTGTGTAATTAATTGTCAGTAATCCGAATATAAGTTATTATAAATTTTATAGAAATATTACATTACGAATGCTAAAAATAAAATAAATACAAGTCTACTTACCATAGATCATCAGTCTCCACAAATAAAATATTAGTACGTAGTTTACACCTAAACTGTAAACATATTTTGAAACTACCTATTTGTCGTAAGAAATAAGTACCAATATCATTATTATTATATCAAATACATGAATAATTCATTATAGAGCACCAGAAGTTTTTAAGAAACAACTCTCGCTCCCATTGTTCTGGTGATGTGAAAGCGTGAATTGAATTGGACAATCCAAGCTGGCCAGATCGAAATCCCGACTTCAATTACATATAGCATATATGGGACGTTGTCAAGCTAAGGGAAGATTAGTACAGCTCGCTCTGCAGACCGTTACAGAGCTAAAGAATGTTATTACCGTAGAATAGGAATGTATGCAGGAAATCATAAGGAATATACTCTCTAGCATGCCCAGACGAGCACAAAATAATATTAAAGAAAAATGAAATAAGAAAACGTGTTTTATTTTTATTTAGCAAGCAGGTACAGTAGCGTTTTTAACTTTAACATTATTTCTCATTTATTTTTAAAATGATGCAAAAAAACTGACGAAAACAATATCTTGCTTTTGCTTGTTAATTTACAAACTGCATCCATTTAAATCGGAGGCCTTAGTGAGAGTTTACACATTCGATACTCATTATCAAGCGCGTTACAGATTTCTATGAAGATTTGTAGTTCCTAATGCTTACCGCTAGGGGCGCTTATACTAAAATCCATACTAATATTTTATGCAGACGATATCGAGTATCCACGCGTAAACTCGCTCTAACGCCTCAGATCTGTTCCAAATCCCTGAAAATACGGTTCTAGCAACCGCGATTAAGTTCAAATATCTAGTTTCATATCTAGTTCAAGTATCTAGTTTCAAATCTACTCTTCGTTTCATTACTTAATCAATTGAAAACGACGTCACTTTGTTAGACATTCGCATAATTTCTACCCCATTTCATTGTTCTATACTAAAAGCAAGTGGTAATTAAAACTAACGAACAGTTGAGTACGTAGCTGACAATAGCATTGAAATAGTGAATAAATAATTCACAAAGCGCTTCTTTACCCAAATGAATTGAATCTAATATTTCTGTTGAAGTGAGTTCTATTATTTCCATTTTATTATAATATACTCAAAACTGTGCACTTGCAAGTGAACATTCATCATCAATTAAAAAAATAAATATATTTCATAAAATTAATAAAGTTACTTTTAAACTAATATTAATTATAATTAAAACAAATTCCATAACATATCTACACTAATATTATAAAGACGAAAGATTTGTATTTTTGTATTTTTGCAATGAATAAACTCAAACACTACTAAGCCGATTTCAAAAATGCTTTCACCACTGGAAAGCTACATTCACGCTGAGTAACATAGGCTATATTTAATGCTAGAAAAAATTTTAAAGAATTTTGTCCACCCGTGCGAAGCCGAGACGGGCCGCTAGTAGGTAACAAAAAAGAAAATGTTAATATATACTCTAAGAACACAAATTTGTTGTTTCTGTTTGTCAAAAGAAATAGAAGGAACAAAAAAATTTGGAAAAAGAGCGGACAGACAAACACAGATACATGTGTGTTTGTCTGTCCGCTCCTTTTCCGTTGTATAAATTAACGTTACCATAGCAACGCGTTACCGGGTCAACATGTAAGAATAAAAATAATAACTCTAGACACTAAACTAAACTAAATAAAAAATATCCCCTAAATCTTTGCTGATAGGTAGTGTGCCCAGAAGACTGTTAGCGTTACCTCGCTATATCGCCAAACTTATTCTCTGGGCAAGGTACAAAATAGTATTTTAATCATAATGGTTAAAAATTGGAATTGAGTGAATTATAAATTTGAATTTTATTATGATGTGATATTTAAGACATAGTAGACCTTAAAGCTGTGTAAGCAGAATAAATTGATCTTATAACCATCATAAGAGAGCTGAAATTCAACATAATAACGCCTCCAGCGGATAGTTTCAAAGTATTTTGCGATATTTGCAACATCAGTAGTACCGTCTTCATATTTTTCACGTCGAAATTCTCCCAATTGCTTGAGAAAACTGATCGCTCAAAAGTCATGCTTGCTTCCATCAAACGTTGCCCAGTCAAACAATCCATTGCTACTTGCATTAAGGCATATGGGATTTCCAAATAGGTGTTCTCCAGCCCACCTAGGAGTTCTACAATCAGACCTACAATGAGTAAAATAAACTCGAAAGCTATCGGCCCTCGGAATACATGCTCCACTTCATGAAGCAGCTTAATATTTGTCATATGAATCTTAATGATTTCACGTAGGCGAAGTTTGATAAATTCATTGATGATTGCATTTTTGCGTTGATAATCATGGCCTGTTTGCTGAATTGTTGTAACCCGTTCACTATTGTTGGTGCCGATATCTGTAATGGTAAGTTTGTTTTGATGACGCAACGCGTCACTCCACAAGTGTAGGACTTCTTCACTGAGTGCTAGCATTTGGGCTTCGGAGTAACCGACGATGATGATGAGGAAAGCGGTTATGTTAGCTGGGACATAGCAAGTAAAGACGACGCCCAGAGTCATTAGTATGAAAGAAATTTCGTGATTTGGGGTTTCTGTGGATGGTTCCAAACCTGTAAAAATAAATTGTCATCAGTGACATGATTATTTAATAGAATTTAGTTTTTTTGTTTCTGAATCTTGGTAGCAATCAAGTTAGTTGCAGCAACAACAACGTTTTTGAAAAATTTTGAGCGGCAGTAAATTCTAGGCATTTCGTAAAACTATTTTAAACTAGAAAAAAACAGTTCGTAACTAAAAACTTTAATTATAACACATACATCCATACACACAGACATAAATGTGTGTGTGAAAATCTATATAGTTGGATTGCTTCAAAACCTGTAGGTTTTTATGCGCATGACAGAGAAGGTGGTATAAGCTACCTCAGCAAAGCAAATCACGCTGGGAAAAGCTTGATAATAATAAAAAAATATTCTATTTATTTTACTTTCATCGATCTATTTTTATATACGGAAATATCGTCTAATTAGTTCTCACCAAATAGCGTGAACACATCCTCCATGAGGTGTTTTCCCGGGGTGACGGCGGGTTTGATGACATACACCACTCCGTTGCCGATTATCACCGCCCAAAAGATCATCGCACGCTTCTTGACGTGCCTCAGCGTTATCATCATATTACGGGAAAACCGACTGTTGGGTTTAACGTGAGAGTCACTTTCTATGTATAGGTCTACTATTTCTCGAACTTTCTTCCTGTAAATAAGGAAGTGAGTTAAAAGTATTATTTTCGGGTATTTCGGGTTCATAAATGAAATGCAGAACAATGCTTTTTATCGCTGTACTAGCTGCTTTAGCTTTATTTAAAGAAAATATATCGTGAAGATTTTATATGCCACATACGAACGTATTTCTTCTCAATTCATCTTTATGATACATTAGAAGAAACATGCGGTTAGATAATGTTATGTTTCACGTGTATATTATCATAAATGAAGCATCATCATCGCCATCAAGCTATCAATACATTACGGGCTGCCGATTAAAAATACATTGTCTTTGCACCATGAACAAATATTTGGTGCTCCGCTTGCTCATATTTTTTCTAGTAAATAGACAAGTGCTTGACCCCCATCTCGTCTGGTGGTAAGAGATGATATAATCTATAATGAGACGCGTTTGCTTAGAAGGCACATTTATTCCTGACTTGAAAATCCCTAAAGTGTCAGGAAATACACACACCACTCCTTGGCGGTAAGCATCACAAAATTGGAACACAAACGGTTGATGCGACTTTTTGGTATACCAACCATATAATGGTGGCGCCTATTTGTAACTCTGGTTGTCTGATGAAAACATGGGGATGGTAAACAAGGCTGTATAGTTCCGCTGCACACTGTCCAAAATGTATCCTATAGAAACTGATAGGCTAGCTACCTCCCGTCTATGCTCAAGGCTTTTGAAGTTATTATAAAAAAAAGATCATCATGATCGATGAGCTGATGATGTTGAAAGAGAAGATGATTATGTCTACAACAAAATCCCAGCCCTAAAAGGAGAAGAGATTTTATTGAAACAAAATAGTTGTTTACAAGGCTTTTACCCATTAAACATCATAGAAAAATCCTTTCTCGGTTCTGTCCTTGTTTTAGAAGACCGCGATGACCCCAAGATGCCGTTATTTTTAACCCTTTAATAAGACAAAATATATTACCGGTATATCATCATGAACAAGAGTTTAGTGGTGCTCATCTCGCTGGTAATGCCGAGTGAGAGGACGATCACCCCAGCGATCAGGTCACCGGTCTTGCGGCACCTCCAAAACACGAACCATACCATAGACACCAGGTAGACGTAGAAATAAGCTGCAGCTACCACCAGCATTATTATGTAGAACATTAGTGGTATACCTGAAGAGGAATTGATATTAAAGGGATATGATTTTCAAGTACCTGAATTTTACTCATCTATTTTTCGTATCGTATTCGAGTATCAGTATTCGAACCCACGACCTTTCACTTTCTGGACGTGTGCTCTGACCGCTGACTACCGAGACGCTGGCAGACGCGTCTGTTATAAACATTTTTGAACTTTAACTTGAAGATTAACTACCTTCAACATCGAAAGTAATATTTTTACAAATATTAGGTCGCGGAAAAAAGCTTTTCGCATATAGTATGTACCTATAAACTTGTAATAAAATATCTTTGCCTGTACTATTTGTCTTTCTGGCTGGTTTTCATGACATTAAAAAGGTGACATTTCAAAAAAAGAATCATTTCAGGAAAATTTTGTTTCTCACTATTTTTCATTTGTTTTTCTTTCTGTCAAAATGAGCGTTTCGAATGAAGAAATTAGATACATATTAAAATTTTATTACAAAAAAAGGAAAAAATGCAAGGCAAGCCACGATTTTGATCAGAACTCCTAATATTTCTGCAGCAATGGAATCATGCCTCTACCTACAAAATGGCAGAAGGTCGACACATATATACTGTAATTAAATGTGACAAAAAATGTCTTCAATTTTCATATAAAATGCGATGAATTTTTTTCCCTAACCTATTATTTACCATTTCATATCACGGTTCTTACAATAATATAATTTACGTTTATAATGTTTTTGTTTTCTATTACTTTTTTAAATGTAGAGAGGAATCAGAGGAGGTAAAGATAAAGGTAAAATGTTCTTTATCCAATACGAGCATTTACAAGGAATTTATTGTAAGTCAACAACTTTGCTAACTTCTTAAGGCCTACGACGGAAGACCTTGTTCTGAGAAGAAGCTGCAAGAAACTTGGCAAGGACTGTTTTTCTCTCACTTTAATATATACTCTAAGAACACAAATTTGTTGTTTGTGTGTTTGTCTGTCCGCTCTTTTTCCATTACCATAGCAACACGTTACCATAGCAACACGTTACCATAGAAACACGTTACCATAGCAACGCGTTACCATAGCAACGCCTTACCGGGTCAGCTAGTATATACTCTAAAAACACAAATTTGTTGTTTCTGTGTTTGTCTGTCTGCTCCTTTTCCATTGTATCAATTAACGTTACCATAGCAATGCGTTACCATAGCAACGCGTTACAGGGTCAGCTAGTGTTATACAGATTTTTTAAAATTAAGGAACAATTTTTAGGGTAAATAAAAATTCGATTGAAAATAACCTTATCCAAATATTAATTAGCAGTGTATTTATTAAGACCTTTAACTCCACGCATTTTTGTCCTTTCAATAATTATATATTCTGAAATACCTTTTGCTGATAACGGTTTTTAACAACATTTTAAAATTTTATATATTTCGTGCATTTTTTCAATGCTGTCTTTTAAGATAAATTATTTTAATAGAAAAATACTGGAAAAAATCGACTCGGTACACAAGCCGCCTGAGAATTCAGACGGGAAACGAACCCGCAACCTTTGGAAGTCCGGTGCTACCGAGCCTTGTGAACACCCGTCGAAATTTTCCAGTACCTTGCTAATTTTACGCTGTAGGCCAGCGTTGTCTCATCAATGAGAGGACCATCCTCTCATATTCGAAAGAAACATTTTTACAAATGTTGGGCAACCAATTAACATGAAACAGCCATTTAGTTTTATAATGTTATATATTTTGTGCATTTTCTCAATCTATAAATTATTTTAATACTTGCAGAAAACGACTCGGTTCACAAGTGAATTCTCAGGCGGGAATTCACTTGATTAATGAATACTTTTTAAAAGTGTTAATTTTTCTTTTTTGCATTAACATATTTCTATCAGATTTAAAATACGTATACGATTACTTTCGATGTTTAAGGTTGTTAACGTTCAACATTGGTGGAAGGATACTACCATACTATGAGGTAGTATCGTAAGTTGAAATAGGTACGTTTGTAAATTTCGACGCATCTGTTAGCGTCTCGGTAGCTCAGCGGTCAAAGCTGGCCGGATAGCGAAAGGTCGTGGGTTCGAATCACACCTGAGGGTTTTACAGGCGTATTTTGAATCTTATAACTTTTTTAAATTTCTCTAAGGTCATTGAGGGAGGAAGGAAGAGGGACGAAGAGGACATGAGCAAATATGTTCAATACCGAATAAATTCAATTCTATTGCTTAAAGAATAAAATATATTTAATGTTTAAAAAAAAATTGTAGCAAAAATTCATCATATTTCAGGTGGACTCTCAGGGACTCGAAGCAGGTTCGAAAGTTTTACAAACAATATAAATAACTAAGGTAATAAAAAGATTTCTCGTGTCATAGGTATTTTATTAGTACTTACGTTTTTTAGACCTAGAGTCTATGTTGAGGGTGAGAACTCTTAGCATGAAAGAAACGTTCCAGATCATGGTTGAAAAATCGCAGTATTCCAGTCCGAACTTGCGCAAACTCTTCCACATTTTGATTAATTTTTAGACTGAAATATCAATACAAGCTTTATTGGCTACCATAATATTCTATTTAATTCTTTAATTCATCATAAAAATCTATTTTTATAATACTGTTATAAATAAAATTGATACTTTTAATGGAAGGATTTTTCACGTAATATATAATTCCACGCAATTATATATAGTTTATTATTAAATTAATTGTTTTTTCTCTCTGATAAGTACATAAATATAATAAATCCACATCCAGGTCATATTGTCTGCTGTTTTGTGCGACGGTAGAGATTCTGCCTTTAGCACGGCCGGTCCTGGATTCGAATCCCGGAAGGGGCAGATGTTTGTAGAATACGAGCGTTTGTACCTGAGTCATGGGTTTTATAAATATTTCTAGTAATATCTGTGTTTCTATCCGTTACCATAGTATGCATAACACAGGCCTTATAGCGCTTACTTTGGGCTAGGCTAATTGATGTGAATGTAGGAAATATTATTATTATATTTAAGTAAACAACTTCTTAAGATATAAAAGTATAGCAATTAAATGCTGAAATAACATATAAATATAAATAAAACATGTTTAATATAAAATGACATCTACAATTTTGATAATGAATATATGCCCTCACAGTATGGTAATACATATACTTGTGAATTGTGGTTAATTTTGCGTAATAAATAGGCAATTTTTCATTGTAATTATGTTAAATTTATTTATATTAATTAATTACGTTACAATTAAATACAATATTTCTTTATTGTTTACTACAAAACAAAAAGGGATATAAAAAAACATTGTTTTAAAACTAATCTGTACAAATGGGCGGTCTTATGGCTAAGAGCGAAGATCTCTACCAAACTAAACTTTAGATAGTGAGGATTATCAGGATCTACGGTAGAGATCTATATTATGATAGCGTAACGAAATCCAACAAAATTGTACTGCATATTTTGATCACCATCCGGAAAGCAGTTCCCGTTTGCGCCGTGCGGAGCGCCGGCGAATACAGTAGCCATCGGACAAGAGAATAATTGTTCCTAGCATAACTCTAGTATAGACGGTATTTTTAATATAACTGTTATTAGTGTTTATGAAAATAGAGAACGCCACCAATTGTCAAATTGGATACGTAATTAAATTTTCTTGTTTTAATGCTAGATATGTGGGACCTTGCAATGCATCTTAACAATCGATGGGTGTGTATGGAGACCATACAACATAAAACGAATTTTTGATTTGTTGTCCAGCTCCGTAATTCTTTTGCACCACAATGGTAGACCTCGTGTGGATAGGGAAACGAAACAATTTTTGCAACAGTTCAAGTGGAAAACATTCACCCAACCACCATAGCTAGACTTACCTCTGTCAGAGTACAGTCTTTTTAGAAAACTAAGGGAGTTTTTGGTAGTAAATAAATTGGAACAGATGAAGAACTGAAAGAAGCCTTGACTACGTATCTCAATTCACTGGCGCCGCATGAATATGAAACTGGAATACAAAAACTCCTCACTCGTGACTACGTAGAGAAGTAGTTTAAGAGATGTTCTTTACAAATGAAACGTTAATATTTGTTTACATATATTGGGTTGGGGAATAAGTTCGTTCGGTTTTTTCAAAGTGCTTTCTTTTAACAAAAACCAATAATTATAACAATAAATTGATCAATAATGTATTCGCCGTTACTGTTTACAACCTCCTCCCACCTCTCGACTAATTTGTTGATGCCGTTCCGCCAAAAATCGTCCGGTCTGGTGTCGAAGAAGTTGATGAGCCAGTTTTTGAGGTCCTCTTCGCCGTCGAAGATAACACCCCTCATTTGATTCGACAAGGAATGGAAAAGCTGATAATCTGTTGGCGCAAGGTTCGAAAAGTACGGTGGATGCTGAAGAACCTCCCATTCGAGCTTTTTTGCGAGTGCGGTTTTGACGACTTGTGCAACATGGGGTCTGGCGTTGTCGTGGAGCAAGATGACTTGGCCTTGTCGGTCAGGTCTTTTCAGTCGCATAGCCTCATTTACACGGCGTAGAGCTCCTTGTTGACTGTTGCGTTCCGTTCAAGCATTTCCCCGTGTATCGCACCTCAAGGCGATGAGGACATCGAATTCTGCAGGTCGTCCACTGCGAGGCATGTCTTCGAGATCAAAGTCACCATTTTTGAACTTTGCAAATCATTTCTGTGCTGCGCGCTCACCTATGACACCTTCTCCATACACGTTGCATATGTCACGAGCGGCTTCAGCTGCTTTTTGACCCCGATGAAAAGCGAAGAAACGTAGATGTCGTAAATGCTGATTTTTGTCACCTGGGTATTCCATTTCGAAGCCCAGAAAATAGGAAAAACTAAAAATATTCGAAAAACAAATAACACAGTTCTGTAGAGCAGAAAAGGCACTGTCTAATGAATACAAACACTTTGCTCAACAACAAACAAATACTTTAAATAATCCTCTTCGAAAAAAACCGAACGAACTTATTCCCCAACCTAATATGAGTTTAATTGAAATTCCCAAACGGGTTCTACCTTCCAAATTGACCTCGTATATTTAGAAAGAGAAAATAATATATTACTTTATGTCAAGAAAAGATGATAAGATCATTAGCCCTTTAATGCCCGCTTTTAAGGCACAAGCCCTCCCTAATTTCAATAAAGGAACTTAAAACACTTTAGGGAGAATGTAGTTTTGTAGTTTGGCCACTCTTGTGTTAGGACGCGATCTCGGAACAGCTTTAAAGCGATTATTTCCGGATCATGAGTCAAAAAAGTGAAATAAAGATAGCAAAGGAATACCAAACAGTTTTGCACTTATCAGAAATCCCAAATGACAGCCGCTGTTTATGTAAATACTTGAAGTGACTATACTTTCTTTCAAAACCTTTTTGTTTATGGCCTTCCTATACAAGAACGTGGCTTTATTGTCAGTGTCATAAGTGTGTATCGCTGTTAAGGTATATTGAGAAATGCATATGGAAATAATATGGTAATGTTTATTAATTTAATACATTTATTGGTGATTTAATAATAGCTTATATATTATATTTTGTAATAATAATAAAAATGGGTTCGACTTTTTTATGTTTGTGTTTAATAAGTAAATGTTTAGTTGGTTTTAAAAGATTAGTTTAACAAAAATCACACACACATACATTCATAATTAGCGGCTAAGTCCATCCTGCTAGTTTATTCTATGTCGCTTTTGCGGCCAACTTCAACATGATAATTTTGTGTCACACTCTATGTCGCTTTTGCGGCTAACTTCAACATGATAATTTCGTGTCACAGAGATGCGCGCGCATCTTAAAATTTCACTCTCATCATTTTATCATAACACGTCTAAAGAAGTATAACTTCAAAAAATCATTTTCAAACAATTAATATTTTTTATTGATAACGAAATTATTCTTTTTTAGTGCATATATTTCGCGTCCACTGATTGAAATTAAATACTATTTATCGATTCGGTATTAGAGAAAAGTTATTATACATTTTTGTTTCAGCTTTTACGTCCTATATTTTTTATAGGTAATTTGTTTGTGATAAAATTCTTGAGACATTCGTAAATAACGTTATTTTCACATTTGTTTATACTGATATTTTGACTTAATTTCAGGAATTGTAACCAATTGATATTTATAAATATAATGAAGCTCTTTTTTTCTGTGTAAAAGGAATATCAAAGGTTTCTGTTTCGTCTCATATCGTGGTATCAATTTTACTACGTCATACGTTCGATAGCTATTTTAAATAAATATTTAAACATTTCAAGGATTACACCAATTTATTCAAATGACGTTAAAGATTGAGTGTGTATGTGGGTTTTTGGTATACTTGTGAATTTGATCAGTTTTTATAGTAAATATGCAAGCGCTTGACCGCCACCTCATCTGATGGTAAGGGACGATGCGATCTAGGATGTGACGCGCTTGCCTGGAAGATATCTATTCACTAGTGATTTGAAGACCCCTAAATTGTATGTGTCATGAAACACAGACTCGGGCAAAGAGCTTCACTCTTTATTAGTACGGATCACAAAATTAGAACCGAAACGCTTAGTGCGACTAAGATTATGTATAAGCTTTATTTGCTATTGTCACCATAGGTTTTCTGGTAGACACCATTCAGGTGTTGTGTCTGATAGAGCAGAATAACGTTAAACCTTCACACTTAAGGGTGGACACTATACATGTAGAGCATGAAATGGGTGGTAACGTTTTCCGAAAGATGGTCTTCTGCTGTCGTAGTAGAAGACTATTATTCGGAAGACACTTGTCTCTCTGTCGCTCTTTAAAGAGCTGACTCAGTTTTCCGAAACATAAGTGTGATCCGAATGATTCGGAACAGGTGCTTGATATAAAATGTTTCATTTGGAACTCTATAAGGTCCAGTTAACGCGAGTTTATTCTAGACCATTATTATGGTAATGAGTACCATTGTACTAATTATAAGTATTAGCATTTAAGAAGGGAGAGTTGGTTAACCTGAAATAGAGACTGCGGGTCAGATACTGGTCTCTTCACAATCTTGTATTTTTTACAATAATAACTGCTATTATTTAACGAGAAATTGTCTGGAGAAAAAATATTTTTTTATATTATAATTAAAGTTTAGCCTTGTTCTCCAAAAGTGGAGAAATTGTGAAAAAATACATAACATTGTGTTCGAGGCAATTTATCCCACCATAGAAGCTGTGTTGATTAATTCATATATAATTATTAGCTCCAGCCATGCGTTGCTATATAAAATTGCTGTAATTTTAAATTTTGTAGTGCTGCAATCCCCAAAAATGCTATGATTGTGCTCATCCGGACTACTGGACTAAAAGTTTTCCCATAATCAATTCCAGGTTTTTCTGAGAAACCCTTGACAACTAACATTGCTTTATACCGTTCGATTTTGCCGTCTGGGCATGTTTTAATTTTATAAACCCATTTGCATGTTAATGCTTTTCTATGCTTAGGTAAATCGACAAGATCCCATGCATCCATTTCATTTAGCAAATTTATTTCACTCTGCATGGCTTGTTTCCAACTATAAAATTCTTTGCTCTTCAAAGCGTCTTTGAATGTCTGAGGTTCGTCTGCGGCATTTTCATTTATAGATGCTAAGATGTAGCTCTCGAATCTTTTTGGTGCGTCAATACGAGATCTGTCACGAAGAGTTCTTTCCTCTGAATGTGAGTTACTTGCCTCGTTTGAAGATATATCTTCCATATTTGCTATATCTTCAACATTGTCATTTGATATATTTTCTAGTTGATAATCTGAGAGTTCATTATTTCTGATTTCATCAGGACACAGTATGCCGGAACTATCAATTTCATCATTCTGAAGAGGTAGTTCATCATCATCATTATTATTTGTATAGTGCAGAGGGCCAAAGTAAGTTTTATCTCCATTAGATGGGTTGACTTCAGTTTCGACAAATCGAAGATTACTTCTACAATATTCTTTATCATCATGATAGAACATTTTTCTTAGGACTCGTACATCCTTGGAATTTAAAATTCGCTTCTTTGAAGGTGCGTAAATTCTGAAAGCTTTGGATATTTCGGAATAACCCGCGAACATTCGAAAAATTGGTTTCGATGCAAATTTTTGACCACTTTTTCCTTTCATTAAGATGAAGGTTTTCTCGCCAAAGACATGGAAATGGCTTATACAGGGTTTTCTTCCTACCCATAATTCAAATGGCGTTACTTGCCCAATACTTTAATTAATGCTTCTGTTTGATAAATAATTAGCCGTGTAAACAGCTTACTGTGTTATAAATTAAATGAAACCTATCCTATGTCATAAGTGGGAACAATTCCAAGAAAATAAAATAAAAGTCATCAAAATCGGTTGAGTAGTTTCAGAGTTCATCGCGGACAAACATTGTAACAGGGAATTTATATATATATATATATATATATATATATATATATATATATATAAACAGGTGTCCACCCATGCGAATCCGGGATGGGCCGCTAGTATAATATAAATGATAAAAAAAATTAAATACTTACCTTGTGCTTCATATGCAAGTTGTTTCAATTATTTTCCGACAAAACTATTTACAAACTGTAAATTCTGTTTTTTTTTCACAAATTAGTAATGAAATATGAAGTTACTTTGATGGACATTTGGACAATTTAATTCTTTTTGATTGTTCCGTAGAAAAGGTAAGTTGTAATTAACACCAACGGTTTAGTGCAATGATGCTATAAAAATAACTGTAACTGATTATCTACTTACTGTGCAGAGCTTAGAGTTCAATATTACGTAAATAAAATATTTATGTTATATTAGGATTGATAACTACACACCAGTGTATTAAGATGTTTGAATTTTTGACGTGACAACGTCTTATAAATTGGTTTGCCGGGTGACACTTCAAGAAACTGCGTTACGCTCCGCTCACGTTATGCGCTCACAATGAGAGCGAGTGAGAGGCACGCGTCCCTTCCACTCGGGCATGGTTAGCCCGCCTAAGAGCGAGAGAGACAGACATAAAAAGTGGAAGGGACGCGTGCCTATAAATTAATGTTTTAAATATAATTCTTTGTATAAATAAATGTTTTAAATTGTTACTATTATTTCATCCTTCTTCCTACTATACGAATGAATATTCACATTAAAATTATTTTACCACTCAAAGTCGTTGTCACGTAAAACTTTCGCCCGTATACCGACTTTACAGGCAACCATTTTTTTTTTTTAAATATCAGCAAACATATATCGACGGCGAAGTGCCAATAAAACCTAACTGCTAAATTCAAAATAATACACAAGCTGAAAGAAACGTTTAATTTCTTGTAAGTTAAAAATAAGTTAAAAAACTGTTCATTTATTTTTTAACTTGATGCGCTTGCAACTGAAAATACGCTTAGGACATGCAAATAACGAATTTTAATTCGTAATGACAAAAAAGTGAATTTCTCGACATATTTCGGTTAAGAGGTCTTGCCACTTCGCCGTCGATATCACACATTCTACATCGATATAGTAAATGACCATTCCAATAAAAATATTCAATAGATAAACAATCTTATTTTTTTTTACTAAACATATTATATGGTAATTAAAATTCTAGAAACAAAATTCAAACATTTTAATAAATAATTTCAAACTAATTCTTTGCTTGGAACTATTAATTTCATAACACTTAAGCAGAGCCTTTTTACTACCATTTGGTGCAATGGTAGCAATACTGCCTTTTGCACCGACAGTCCTCAGTTCGAGCATATTTGTACTTGATACATGGATATTTGCATATTTTTAAAATATCACATTTAAAAAGTAAAAATATTTGAAAATTTAATAATAATTTTAACATACAAAATGTCTCTCTATTATAGTTTATAAATATCGTTACTTCTTTTAAAGATGACGAGGTTCTTGTGCTTTTTCTTCCTGTCCTTCATTCTGAATATGTGAGATAATTCTTTTTAACGATTCACAAGTACATTAAGTGCAATTAAGTTAATTTTCATTACTTAAATATATTGTAGCTAAAATTTAGAATAACATCTTTCTACCTCTCCGAATTCTAAGTCATATCATCAACTCCGCAACTAAAGTGAAAGCTCATCTTTTGGATAAAAAATTTGGCAGTATAAGATATTTAATTAAGCTTGTTGTTATTAAGTAATACATATATTACTAGCTGACCCGGCCACGCGTTGCTGTGTTATAAATTAAAATGAAACCTATACTATGTCCTATGTAGGAACAATACCAACAAAATAAAAAAAAAACATCGAAATCACTTGAGTAGTTTCGGAGTTCATCGCGGTCAAACATTGCGACAGGGATTTATATATATATATATATAGTAAGATAGATTATCTAGCACTATTGTTTTAATCTTTCAGACTGTTTTAAGACTATTACTTTTCAATCATTTTTCTCGGGTCCTAGTACGGTAAGTTAAATTTAAATCTTAAAAGATAATGTACAATTTTTATGATGAACTAGCTAACCCGGCCTCGCGTTGCTGGTATAACCTGGCCACGCGTTGCTATGGTAACGTTAATTTATTATAAAAACTGTTATTCTTAGGCTTATGGTAACTATATATGGTAACAAACCCACAAAGTCCTTCTTTTATATAGTAGAAATAATAACATTTTCTTCTTCTTAATAGAATAAGTTGAAAGTTCATTTTTTAAATATCTATAATGCCATAAACACATTATCAATCTTTCTTTTACCCCTCGTGGAAAGGTAAACGTTATTGTAATGAGTGGGTTACCATCCGGAGTACATAGGCGAGAATCGAACTCTGTCCACTTGAGTTAGAGTTGACATCTCAACAGATAGGCTATGTCCGTATTTATTTTAAATCTAAGCCAACATTTTGTTTCAATAAACAAAAGTCTTATTACTATTAATAACACACTAGCTGAAGTATTTACAAAGAAATAAAAAGCTGGAGATTCTCCTAACAATGGCGGCTACTGTCAATTAGCGAGATTACAGTGAAAGCTCTAATTTGCGATATACGAGCTATACATAAGCGATATAACAGCTACATGGAGATGTATAATGCGGCTCTCTACTTCGCTTCGCCTTTGAACTACATTTCTTTATTGCGAGCTTCAATCAAATAACAATCTGGTAATATTAAGTTGTAACTGCAACTCGAATGTTTCGTGGAATGCGTTTTGTTGCGTTTACAAAGCAATGTGAAGGATATTTAAATAGAAACATTTATATGTGAATACAGCATATATAGATGGTACATATAATAGTTGGCACGGTATGGTTTAACGGAGTACTGTTTTCGGCGAATTATTTAATTCTGTTTTTTTTCTTCCAATATTTATCAATGTTCCCGATAGATGTCGCTTAAAATATAAACTGATTTTTATCATAATTTTACCATAATTATATTATGACAATACTTTGTGTGTGTGTGTGTTTGTTACCACATTGTCTCGCTGTCCTAACATTGCAATTTTTTTTTTTGGTGGTTTATCCTTCCTGGCTAAGCCGAAAGGTTATGTCAGGCTATACTGATTAAACACCACATCGTAAGTACCTTTAGCCGTTGAGGCTGTTAATGTTTCATCTAAGCGACCGCCTCGGAGGAACCCGCGGCGGCGCAGAACATTGCAAAACTAAACTTGCCCTTACGTACTCCCGCAAAAACGATACGATAGCGTGTTTCTACGGGCTACAGCGCCTAGTTTAAATAAAACAACTTATTTACGTTTTTTACGCATAATTTATATTTAATCCTGTCGTTTCGACTTCATAACAGGAACAGTGTTCACAAGATGACTAATGTGTGCGGAAATGCAAGAACTAAATATGACTAGGTATGAACTCAATTTAATACGGTTTGGTTAGGTAAGAACAAAATATTAAAGACCTTGAGATTTGAAACGTAATGATTCGGTGGAACGGTCTTTCGTCGAAGAATACATTTCGGAGTTCAGTAATAGTTTGACAGATCTACAGTATTTGCCTTAATAATATAGGCAGGCATGCCAATATTTAAGTGAAAAGGAAAAATAATAAAATGTTATTAAATTATAAATAATTTAATAAAAGACACGTTGATTGAATTAATGAATTGGTTATGTCACAGTGTTATGTCAATAAAAAAATAATTTGATTAAATTGTCTAAACTTATTATTGGAGAGGAGTTCCCATGAATCAGCTTCAATCACCCAATGTCTGTTACGCCATAACTTCCCGAGTTCTTAACTGATTTCAATAATTTTTGTGTGGAATCGAATCAACACATTTTGGACCAGATTCAATCGAAATTTCTTTCACTACTAACCTCTACGAATCCCTCTAAGTCAATTCCAACGTTTGTAGTAATCGTATTCAACTTCAAATAGACTTTATACAGTATATATGTACAGCTCCAAAACAAGTTCTTCTAATCAATTTGTATCTTTACTTCTATCGAAATTTTTCCACTACTTACCTTTACAAACCTCTCTTAGTCAATTCTTACGTTTGTAGTAATCGTATTTAACTTCAAATAGACTTTATTCAGTAAATTTTGCTCCCAAACAATGTTGAGTTATCTAAAGTACTTCTAGTAATGTTTTTTTCTTTACTACTATTAAAAATTCTTTCACTTCTAACTTCAACGAATCCCTCATAGTCAACTCTTACGTTTGTAGTAATTGATTTCATCTTCAAAAAGACTTCATCCAGCAAATATTGCTCCCAATCAAATTTGACTCGAATCAAGAGCTTCTAATCAACTTGTTTCTTTACTACTATTGAAAAGGCTTCGACTACTAACCTCTACGAATCTCCCTCTGTCATGTCTACCGTTAGTAGTAATCGTATAAGCCTTGAAACAGTATTAACGCCAAAAAAATCGTTTTTAAAAAATACCCTAAAATGTTTTTTTTTTATTTTACTACTAACAAATAAAATTGCACTACAATACATTACTAACGTTTATCTATGAGAAACAGACGGTAAGAACAGATTTTTCAAATTTTGGAGGTGACATTTTTTTATTATTTCTTTTTATTTTTGGCATTACTATTAACGAAAATAGCTTCACTACTATCCATTACTAATCGAAATCTTTCGAAAAAAAACAAAATTTTCCAAAGTCGGGTGCCAGGTTTACATAGGTCAAAATATTTGTTTCAACGTCAGTACGGAGCGGGCCGAAAAGGGCCTGCCGTGATATTTTGAAGCGAAATATCAATTTTAACCACAAGCCGAAATATCATTCAAACTCTTACAAATACCTAAGATAATCGTTCTGCCCCAGCGAGAGAGATATAGTTTTCACCGGGCGCACAAAACAAAAGTACCGCGGCGGGCGATATGGGCCTATTCCGCACTGAATGTGTTAAGAAGCCGCAGCCTTAGAAGTAAAATGACAAATCCAAAAAAACTAAAACATTAAACTTTCCTTTCAAAGCAACTTTAAAAAATGATTGGACTACTTAAAGGCACTTATTTACTACGAGTTTATATCAAAAAGGATTCCGTATTAATACGCAGAATTATGTACTAAAATAAATTATTTTCCGATTAACTATCCTTCATGTGAATCGTGATTTTATTCTAAGGATGCGAAGTGGTGCATACTAATAAGGCGTTACATAATCTTTAGAGATAGCCGGGTTCATCCAGTAATATTCACCAACTTAGTGCCAGATATCTTACTTCTTTAAAAAATGTTCTTCTAAATTATGTTTATTGAAGTAATTTTAAATACTCTATTTACAGCTGACCGTTCTGCCACAAAATAACGGTGGGGTATATATATTTATTACAAATATATTGTAATAATATGACGATATACAATATGTCTCGTCACCAGTGTCGGAGCCTTTAATGGTGTGAAATATGGCATTTTTTATCGACAAATTGCCCCTCAAATTTGGTTTTTCTCAAAAAGGCAATAATTAAAAAATACACAAAAAAGAAACTAATTGTACGGGATAGCCGCGTACACTTAAGTAAAGTAAAGGAGGGATAGATAAATCTATAAAAGTCAAGAGGAATCTAAAGAACACTAAAGTTTATTAACAAATCACTTATGTAATAAACTGTGGTAAACTATGGTAATATTAAAATAGAGACGTTAAACTAAAATGGTATGGTTTTGGGATGGTAATGGAGCACACGTAATTGGTAAGATGGTTAATGTGTAACTGACTGGTGAAAAAACTATAATTAGGTTAAATACCGCGCGATGCATAAAATGCTTATAGTGCAATTCATACGCAGCGCGCGGGAGTTCAATGACTCAATGTACGTAACTCGTACATGCTCCCGGGCAAGAAGAAGGGAGTGGTAGGCTAGATGATTACAAGGGTTGGTTAGTTTGGTGATGATAGATGGTAATGTAGTGAGGTGATTTTTACAAGATGATTCAAGTACTTAAAAGTAAGTTAGTTCGATGATCTAAAATGTTTACGAAAGTTTGGCGTCGTCGCCTTATTCAAATGAGCACTGTAGTTTTGCACCTTAGACACACTAGGGCTTTTAGCCTCGTTCACGTCACTAACACTATTGCACTTTTCACTAGATACACTCTCTTTAACACACACACACTGTACACTATCACTAGTATTACGCGCTTCGGCCGCGCGTCGCCCCAGGCGGCGAGCGCGCCATCGGCGGCCCGCCCAGGCGAGCCCTGCGACGACTGCTGCACCCATCAGCACGTAGATGGCGACGTAATGGTGGACGTCAGCTATTCCTTCTTGGGATTTCATCTCCTTGATCTGGTTTATTGGTGAATCTCGCCAAATAATTTTTTGGTATTTTTGGTCACATTCTTGCACTCTTATCTGCCTAAACATCTTTTCTATATCTGCAGTAAATGCAAATTGGTATTGACGCCATTTCAGAATTAAAGTCTGTAAATCTTGTTGTAAGTTTGGGCCGACCTCCATTACATCATTAAGACTATAACCTGTGGATGTATTTGCGGATGCGTTAAAAACGACTCTAAGTGCAGTGGTTGTAGACTCAGAACGCAATACTCCATGATGGGGCAAATAACAGCCAAGCGTCATGTTACCGGCGCCGTAGGCACGCGTGGCCGGTTTCATATGACGTAGCGAGTGATATTCATTCATAAATGATATGTAGTCTTGTGCAAGAATTCTATTTTTAGAATTTTTTTTTTCTAATTGACGAAACTGAGCCATAGCCATTGATTTTGATTTTCCTAATTTTTCAACTAATTTTGGTTTCAAGGGTAGCCGTACGTGGTATCTGCCTTTCCTGTCTCTCATGGTGGTAGATTGGTAAAGCTTAATACAGTAGTCGTCTGCTTCAGATAAAGATTGTTGGTGTGTTATATCTTCAATTTCCCAAAATTTTTGTAAGTCGGTTTGGTTGATAACAACATTACAGTGAAATGACGGGACGTTGCTGGTATTACCGCACAGAATCCAACCGAGTTGGGTTTCTTGCGCTACTGGTATGGAATGGTTAATTTTGACGATTCCGCTTAATATTATAGACGTATAAATATCAGCTCCCAATAAAATATCTACTTGTCGACTTTGATAAAATTCTGGATCCGCTAACTCGATGGTATCTAAATAACTCCACGTTGGTTTTTCAAATGATTTGTTTGGTAATTTGTTGACAAGACTATTGATAATGTATGCGTTAGTATCAATGGTGAAATCATTATGTAGCGACTGTATGTGGATTTTCATTACACCTTTGCAGTTGTTTTCTTTAGCGCCGACTCCGAAGATAACTCCCTTACAGCGCTCGCGTGGTAACCGAAGCTTCTGTGCTGCATTTTCATTAATCAAAGATGTTTGTGAGCCCTGGTCAATGAGCGCACGCATGGTGTGGAAAGTACCATCAGCTGCCTGAACGTTGATTTTTGCGGTCGCTAACAATATTTCAGCCACATTTTCTTGAAACACGTGACATGTTTTACGGTCGTTCACTGTCGCCGAGTTGCTAGGTGTCGCAATATCGGTTGACTTCGTGAACATGTCATGAATTATGGTTGGCATTACAAAATCGGCATGTTTTAGTGGATAAGCATTCTTTGCCATTGTGATCGATTAGGCAATTTTTACAAAGTTTATTTGTCGCAATAGTTTTCCGTTTTACCTCTGGCCTCGATTCACGGAACAATTTGCACAAGTAAATTGCATGAGGTTTTTTGCAATGAGGACAAGAGTTAACTGCTTCCACGTGTAATGCTTTATATGAAGTTGGTTTGATATTGCCAGATTTGTAAAATTGATTACTGGTTTGATGTTGATGAAATGGTTTTTTGTAACGAGAATCATCTTGGCGTTGGACCCTGTTAGAATCTTGTTTTTGCCTAAATGACTCCAAAGAGGTAAATTTGGTTTCTAGAAAGGACAAAAATTCCTTGAGTGTTGGTATTTCTCTCGGATTCTGTAATGACTGTATATAATCATTGTGAGAATCGACATCTAGTTTTTGGGATAGAAGATGTACGATTAGTGGGTCCCAAGTGGAAGTATCAATTCCCAACTTTTGAATAGCATGCAGACATTCATTGGTTGTGTCGTGCAGCCTCTTAATTAATGTGGAACTTTGTGATTGCATTATTGGTATGTTCAATAAAGTACTAACATGAGATGTAAAAATAATTTTCTTATGATTGTAACGGTGGTTTAGAATTTCCCATGAAACTTGATAATTTTCTGAGCTAATGCATAAATGTTGAATTAATTTTTCAGCCTCACCCCTTAATTTACTTTTTAGAAACTGAAGTTTTTGAGCGCTAGACAAGGATGGATTTTTATGAATGGCCTCTTGAAATAGGTCTTTAAACGAAGTCCACTGTTGATAGTTGCCGTTGAAGACTGGAATCTCCATTTGTGGGGTGGATTTTTCTCTGTGTGAAGCTGACCACATTTTGGTGTTAATAGTCTTTTTAATGTTCATATAAGATTTCTCATATTTCGCAAATTCTATGTCATATTCCGGGTAGTCACCATTTAATTCGCTATCGATCTCCCAATGTAAAGTATCAATGACACTCCATCTGGACTTTAAAAGGGAAAGTGCGTCTTCAAACTCCCACTTGTCGGAGAGCTCATCGATGTCTACATTTGCTACAGTCCGAGAAAACGCTTTGAAGTTGCTGTTCTGCTCTCGCAACATCTCATCTAACTTACTATTGGTACCTTCAGATTTTCTTGGTGGCGCCAGGGGAGCTGGGTTCAATGGCACTGGTAGTGGTGTTGCTGGTTTCAGGAGCGGAGTTGATGACCTACTACAGCCTTCTTGTCTGTAATTCTGCATGACTTGCTTAGCTTGATTATAGAACGCTAAGGTACGTTCATATTCCTTGCCCGTGAAGTAAGCATTGTCTACCTCACCGTAGTTACATAACTGCAAATGGTTGTTATGGAACTCTTGCCAGTAAGACTCTAAGGTCTCTAGTTTCCTCTTAACGTAATCTGGTGTCTTTCGGTAGTGGCTGTCCTTCTTAAAATTTCTAAGAAGTTGATCCAAGCCCTGCATAATTTGGTTTTGCGTCTCTAATAAAGCTTCCATGGTAAATAAAGATTGGAAAGAGTGGTACAATAAGGAAAGATCTTACTTGGTTGTAAGCTGCAAACGCTGATGACTCGAACCTATGGTGTAGCTCAAGTCTGGCTGTGGTGACCCTTAGCTTTGGTTTTTGGTTGGTTTAGCAATGGACTGGTAACGTCCACCGCGCTGGTACAGTACAGGAACCGTTCCGCGAATCACTTCAATCCACGTATGGTATGCAGAAAGTTAATGTTTGTCACTTTTCACTTTGGTTCACGCGAAAGGACACTTATTAAAACTCGCGATAGGCCCCGTTTTAACTCGAAGGACCATTAGAAAAGTCAAGAGGAATCTAAAGAACACTAAAGTTTATTAACAAATCACTTATGTAATAAACTGTGGTAAACTATGGTAATATTAAAATAGTGACGTTAAACTAAAATGGTATGGTTTTGGGATGGTAATGGAGCACACGTAATTGGTATGATGGTTAATGTGTAACTGACTGGTGAAAAAACTATAATTAGGTTAAATACCGCGCGATGCATAAAATGCTTATAGTGCAATTCATACGCAGCGCGCGGGAGTTCAATGACTCAATGTACGTAACTCGTACACTATTTGTTTTTCTTTAATTATTTTTTTCTATTTTTTATTCCATGACAATTGGAACATGATGGCTGTGTAACTGTTGTCTACATGTATAGCTATCAAATGACACCTTTTTAATGTTGATAGGACATTTACATGAGTAGTGGTGGTCGAATTAGTATGAGAGCCCAGGTCTTGGTTACCAAAAAACCAAAATGGCGGCCATTTTATAACCGTAAGAGAAAAACTAAATTTTGAGGGACAATTTGTCGATAAAAAATGCCATATTTCACACCATTAAAGGCTCCGACACTAGTGACGGGACACATTGTATAACTTTACAAACTGTATACGATACATTATTGTTTATAAATTACCTTTAAAAGCTAGCACATGTGGCTAATAAAGCAAACTTAAAAGTAAATACTTATTAAAAAAGTTTAACTTTGTTTATTTCACTACCACAAGGCCCTCTTTTAATCAATGATAAGAAGAATACTAACCATTTTTAATCGACAACTACCTCCTCTGTTTGCTTCCAAAAACCATTCCACATAAATGAAAAAAAACCAACAATACAAAATAACGAAAAGCGACAGTCCTAGGAAACTAATCAGTAATTTTATGATGCGATGATTTCGGATAGGTGAAATAACGTCACAGGACAGTTGGAGACCACAAATATTTCGTGCCCTAGACATTAAATCAAGTAATCTATTTCTTAGTCTTTTGTTAATGGATTCAACAAAATATGTGTTATAGATTTGTTTTGATCTATAATTTAATTTTGATATGTTAAATATAGTATTAACGACAAAATGAAACTTCTCCATTGTCTTATTTTTGTTGTACACTAGCTGGCCCGGTAACGTGTTGCTATGGTAACGCGTTGCTATGGTTACTTTATTGATACAATGGAAAAAGAGCGGGAAAAAGAGCAGACAGACACACACGCAAACATCAAATTTGTGTTCTTAGATTATAGACTAGCTGATCCGATAACGCGTTGCTATGGTAACGCGTATACAATGGAAAAAGAGCGGACAGACAAACACACAAACAACAAATTTGTGTTCTTAGATTATAGATTTATGTGTGTATTAGTAATAAATAACATAGTTATGATTTCATTAGAGTGTTTACTAAAACGTCAATAAGTGTTTGTTTTAAAATAGACATGTTTAAAAAGTAACATAAAGATTGTTGATACTACAAGTACTTTAATGCAGAACCATCCAAGGAAGCACCCGTTCACGAGCATGACGCTCACATCACTTTACTCAAACATAGTATATATTGGATAGCGTAACGCTACCACATCAGAGATGTTTCAAATTACCAATTACCAGTAATTAATTAGTTTAAAAATAACAAAAGCATATAACCATCGGACACGACCTGTTACAATTAGTGTTATGCTCAATTGATATGTATTACTTCCATGCATCGCGGTCTATTAATTAGTCGTTGGCATTGTAAAATTTGCTTTTCTTGTACCTGCTTTAATTTATTGTTGAGAGTCATTTAAATACAGTCGCGTTACATATCATCATTGGCAGGTCGTGGCCCTCTAAACCAAACGTGCGCATCTTTACAATTGCTTTCAGTCCGTTTCTAAACGCAGAAAAAAAAACTACACTTTTACGTTAATTTAGCTTACCAGTTTAACTAGACTAATATACTGTGTTCAACTACAACAACTGCAATTTATTTAACATACACCCGCAAAACAGTAACCGGCTAATGTAACTAGTAACAAGAAATCTATTTGCAAAATCGATACTGCAAGTGTTGAATTAATACTAACTGCTACGCGACAAAACACAGCTAAGTTATACAAACACAGATTATGTCATTGTAGACCGTAGAGTTGTGTATACCGAGTAAATAGATTTAATAACCTTCCCCAAACAATCAAAATTCAAAATAGCGACGCCTCCAGCAGACAAGACCATTGTCTTCTGAGAGTTCAACAACATCATAAAAACAGTCTTCATATTAGCGGAGTTAAAATTCTCCCATTTGCAATAGTAAACTGCTGTCACAAATACTGTGCTTGCGTCCATCATTCGTTGACCGGTCAAGCAGTCCATTGCTACTTGGACAAAAGCGAAAGGCAATTGGAGGTAAGTATTCTCCAAGCCTCCAAGAAGTTCTGCTATCAAACTAGCAGTAAGGATGATGAATTCCATTGCTATTGCGGCTCGAAACACGTATTCTATTTGGTGAAACAGGTTTAGGATGGTAGTGTGTATTATTACAATTTTTCGGAGGCGCTGTTTGATGAAACCGTTGATAATGTTAATCCTATCATCTGTGTTACCATTGAGAAAAATGTCTGTATTATTAGTGAAATTCGTATTGTAGAATTTTTGGGCGTCATCCCAAACGTGAAGCACTTCTTCACTGAGTGCTAGCATAGTAGCCTCCGTGTAGCCGATAATAATTATGACGAATGCTGTGATGTTAGCCGTTGCGTAGCAGGTAAACCAGACGCCCAAAGCACTTATTAAAAATGCAATTTCATAGTACGGTGACTCGAACATTGGTTCTAGACCTAAAAAAAGAATTAAAATTTATATCACAGATCAGCAAGGAAATCTTTTATTGGTTAAATTAACCAGTAACTATGGTTGAAAATATGATTTAATTATGTACCCAATATGACGAAGAGGTCTTGCATCGCATGTCTACCTGGAATTATGATTGGCGTTATAATGTATACGATGCCGTTGCCTGTGATTAGTATCCAAAACAACATAGCACGTTTCTTTACCACTCTAAGGGTCTTGAGCAAATTTTTGGAAAAGCGGCTTCCTTTCACGGTGGTAGCATCAAAAGCCAGATATCCTTCGCCAATTTTATTTATAATATCCCTAAGAAATATAATATAATATAATAGAAAATAATTAATATTATTCGATTTCATATATACAACGGTTTACTAAAAGAATTAAATTATTATCGCATTCTCTGTAGCCGAATTGATCCCACATATACAGGGATAGTATAAATTGTTGACTTACTTATTGAGAAACGCGAAGAAAAGTTTGCAGGGTCCGATGTAACCAGCGATGCCAAGAGAGAAGACAACCATTGCTGCGATCCTGTCGCCTGTTTCCCGGCATCGCCAGAACACGAACCAAATCATTGATACCAGATACACGTAGAAGTAAGAGGCTGCTATTATTGCCGTAAAGATGTAGAAGATTGCGGGGATCTCTAAGTAACAAATCAAAAATCAGGTTATTCTTAAATGTCATACATGTTCACATACACAAAATACTCGCATTGTTTATGTCGGCCTATACAAATAAGTAATGTTTTACTGATAATAGTTATTTTTTGACAGTGTAAAAATTGGATTTAGATGATGATGATGAGATGTGCGGACCCCGCCAATTACAGGCCCATCTCGGTCACGTCCATTCTCTGTAAGATAATGGAACGTGTACTGAATCATAGGCTCCCGTCGTATCTAGAAGAAAATGACCTCCTTAGTGACCGACAATACGGGTTTCGCCGAAACCGGTCTAATGGAGATCTTCTAGCATATGCCACCTACATATGGAGCGAAGCCATCGAAAGGCATGGTGAGGCGCCTGCCGTCTCTCTTGATATTTTGAAGGCTTTTGACAGGGTGTGGCATGAAAGCCTTATTAGCAAGCTTCTGTAACTTCTGGACTTCCCACTGATTTGTGTGTCTGCATATCGTGCTTCCTGAGGGATCGGTCGATACGAGTTATCATTTATGGTAGCGCTCGTCGGACCATTTGGCTATAAATGACGGTGTTCCTCAGGGTTCCGTACTCTCTGCAACACTTTTTCTGTTTCATATTAACGACCTACTTATGCCCGGTATTTTGGGATACGCAGATGACAGCACGTTTGTAGAGAGCTATTCGTCGGATACACGAGCCAGTGCTGAACAGATCCAGCGTCATAGGGAAGCGATGGTCTGCCGCATGAACCTATATCTGTAGGCAGTCTCCGAATGGGGCGATGCCAATCTGGTAAGGTCCAATCCAGCAAAGACCCAGGCAGTGCCGTATTAAGTCTATTCTGCGCCGGGGTGCGGGGCTCAGACTGCGCCCTCGTATACTTTTACACTGTAGCGTGGCACGCGCCGACACATTGCAATATGAAAGGGGTCATAGCCAACCAAGAAAACACAATACACGTAATTTTGATAATTTATTTCTTTAGTTATATAAAATAGAAAACTAAAATTAAACTTAAATTATACAAAAACCCAATTATACAAATAAAAAACAAAACTATTATCCATTCGAGACATTATGTCCATTTTCTGTAATTAACACTCTAGAAAAGGTTACCTACTTCTTCTAAAAAGTGAAGATTTCTCGATGAACATTCTAAAAATTATACTTTTATTTTAACATGAAAAAGAATATGATGCAAAAACAAAGAGAAGAGGTAACCTAAGTTGAGAAATCAATAGAATTTATGAATTAATTACAATTAACAATGATTGTAATGGCGATAAATACCAGCAATCCAAATCTCGTTTATATTATTATTTAATTGCTAAATATCTATTTATTGCATGTACGTACATCAAACAAACTCAATTTCTCTTAATAAAAGATTTTAATTAAATCATTTATTTTTATATTAATTTTGGATTCTATACTTATAATGGCTAAGTTTGTCAGTCTGTCTTGGGTCAAGGTTGACCGAAGATATTTTTTTTTAATTTTAATTTTGAAAAGGATCGTTCACCTTCAGCTACTGTAACGTATTCGTAGGCGTGTATAGATATTAGGAAATGAGGAGATTAAATTATTAGAATATATATAGCTTAAAATATCAGTTGTAGTACTAGTTGATGCATTGGGAAAAAATATTGGCAACGATTCTAATTCATTATATAAATCCTCCCCGTCAATATCAAATCTATTTTTAAATGTTAGTTTTTCTTGGAGCCGGGAACATTGGGGATTGAGCATCTCTAATTTACTCCAGCATTTAATGTTTTGGAAGAGTTAAAAAACTGAATTGTGTTCCGTCAGCAAATCGAATCTCTCATTTAATTTCGTGATAGCATTGTCCAGTAAAAAAAAAAAAACATACTTTAAATTTGTTGGTTGGGTCTAAAATGGGCTCATCTGCAGCCTCGTAACCAAAATGTCTTTTCGGGGACGTGAACGAGCAGTTTCTTTAAATTCTGTTTCGCATTATAATTCTTCAGCAATTGATTTTGCATCAGATAACAACTGTTCAAACGCACTATCGGTGCGGTATTGCTCCAAATCGTTTTTAACCCTATTAATCATTTTGGTAGCTTCCGAAATAATTACGTCTGATTTTTGCAAATCTTTGCTAACAATATTAATTTTTACCATATAACTACTGAACATATGAATCTGACTTTAATTTGTTTATTAATGAACTCGCTAATGTGTCGCTATCATACTTGTTATTTGTAAAAATAGAGTATAATGCATCGTAAATTTTATCCATGTTAAAACGTTGTGCTCTAAGAGCATCAAATCTACTTTCCCAACGCGTATTTGAAAGAGGTTTTAATGTCAAAGTTGGTATCTGTTTCATAATTACATCCCAGCGTGATGTGGATGCTGAAAAAATGCATAGATTTCTTGGACAATACAGAAAAAGGTACGTAAAAAGCATGAGGATTCATGTCCAATATTTTTTTTAGGCCCTTATGTTTCCTCCTCATATTGGCCCCATTATCATATCCTTGGGCTTGCAAATCATCTAATTCAGTATTGCATGATTTTAAGAAATCTAACAAATAAGTCGCCAATCCTTGTCCGGTAGTATCAGTTACAGGTAAAAAACCTAAAAAATGTTCTCGTACCTCAGCGCGTTTTGTCGATGGATATAAATAAATAAACCTCACAATAACAGTAAGTTGTTCTTGGTGTGAAATATCAGGTGTGCAATCTAGAATTACATTGCTTCAAAAGAGTAATTATAGTCGTTTTAATTCTTTCAGCAATTATACTAATCAGTTCATTTTGAATGTTATGACCAAGATAATGTGGCATGCGATGCTGAGCTCTTTGAATTCGAGCAATGTGTTCATCAGAAGTAAGTAAGTAAGTATCAGTACACTTGATAGTACACTATCAAGTGTACTATCAAAATTAGATATATTCTCCACCAGCTTTAAAAAAATACCATTATTTGGGTCATACAATTTCTCGTTTGTGCCCCTAAATGCTACATTTTGAACTGACAAAAATTTTATAATTTCGATTATCCTTTCCAAAACTGCCATCTACCTCTTTTTCTCGCGGTCTATTTCAGTTTGATTTACCGAGTCTACTGTTTGCCCTTTCAATAAGTAATTTTTTAGATCCAAATATTTTTTAAAAGAACATATGTGCCCTGAACATTTCTCATGCCGTCCTATATTTTTCGACAAATGCCTCCAGTCTTTGTAGTCAGTGGGGCCGTGGCTGGCCATTAAATGCAGTTACATTAGTATTAAAAAGCTTTTGTAACTTTTTACTGTAATATGTATTTGAAAACGACCTCATGTTACGAAGAGATAATTGTTATTTTTTAATCTAAAAAGGGGATAATTCTGCAATGTTGTGGCGCCAGAGTGCAGCACTAGCGTAGACAGTAAACAATTTTTTTGACAAGTCGTTCAAAGCGTGAATAACTTTGTGAAGTTCTACCTTTAATTGAGTTCTAAATTGGAAAAAGTGCATCATATTATACAATAATGCATCAGTGCTGTGTATTTGGATGTAGGAATGAAGGGAACCATTGCATTTCAGGGAAGGAGCAACACATAAATACTTTCGAGTTAAAAAACACTCTAAAATATGTTCAGCATATTTTAAATCTGAAGATTTCATTGAAATTGGAAAGTATTCAGGAGAGATAGTCGTATTACGATTAACTATCATAATTTGACAAGAACACCATGGCGGTTTGTTTACTCTATGTGCTACTGGCGCCACCTGCGCCGAGTTTCGCGTAATGTCCCCTATTGGTCCACGTTCTGTTATCAGGACCATTGGCGACATTTTCACAAAATAGTACATCTGGTTCTATTGCTGGTTGGTTAACGATTGGAATTGGTTCACTTGGAGTGGGCGAGCCAGGCGAGGTACTGGTACTAGTGTGAGCTGGAACTTGTGAAATACTCGTAGAAGTTTTTTCTCTCAAGTTGACTGTCTCTTCTAACCGTCGGACTTAAAGGTACCTTCCAACCATCTGACTGAACTTACCAGGTCGAAAGAAAGAGTCAGTCGGAGAAGTTAGCTTTTTAATTTTTTCTTCTTTTTCCAGTTTCCTTTTTCTGTTTTGAGCACCCGATGGTTTCTTTTTATCATACCCAAATTCGGCCATCTACAATAAAATCAAATTTTAATTTAATATTTTATTTCTTTCTTTTTTCTAAATAAAGTAGGTTTATATCAATCACTAACATTAAGAATTTGTATTTTTGCGATTATAAACAAATGAACAATCATGACTCTCTCTCATAAATAAATACATACATAAATTTGTTCACCAACCCAGAATTCGAACCAGGCAGGACCAAACGTATTCATTCCAACACGATGGCGTCAATGATGTATTTTTCTAGCTAGGTATGAATACCTTTACCTTTAGGTATCGGTATTGTACCTATGTATGTACTTTAATTTTAACCGATGAGTTCTCGGTCCAGCCCACCGCTGGAGCGACGAACAGATAGTCGGTAGGCGCCTAGGTAATAGTTGGATGAGGATGGTAGAGAACTGCGTGCTGTCGTTTGGAGAAACGTATGTCCGGGAGTGGGTGATTGGTGGCTGACGATGATAATAATTGTAATGTACCTAACACTTAAAAAGTAAAATTAACTTACCTTGATATTTTTTCTCTTATTTATGACGAAGAAATACCATGCACTTACAACTCAATAAATAAATTATTAAATAAATCACAAAATCTCAATAAATTAATGAATTTCTCAATAATTGTAGTGATTTAAAGATCATTTCTATTTAAGTGCGAGCGCCCGGACGGCTATGTCAAAGGGCGCAATTACTCGCCCATGACAGAAGCACAGGTGCCGCGCCGCGCGCCAACTTCAAATGAACTTACACTTTATTGACTAAGCTTAGAGATCATTTTGCTTCAAGTGCGGGCGATCGGGCGGCAATGTGTCAAAGGTTATACACTCTCTTTGGATTAGACCGGCAAACCGCGCGCGTGTTGTTTAAACATATTAATAAAATTGGAGTGTCTGTTTTTAATATTGAAATTTTTGTCTGTCTGAATGTCTGTTTGTTCCGGCTATTCTCTGAAATGTCTGGACGCATTTTGACGGGACTTTTTTGGCAGGTAGCTGATGTAATAAGGAGTAACTTAGGCTACTTTTATTTTAGAAAAATTGATTTATTTAAGAAAATGAAGTAATGTTTAAATGTTACACGCGGACGAAGTCGCGGGCGGCCGCTAGTATTAAATAAAATTGTTATTTGTGTAGTAATGCGATATGACAAGCGCCGAAAGCGTAAGTAATAAAAGTAAATCAATGATTATTGTTGATGACTATTTTTTTATATTTAACTTTGAGCATACGTATTTGTAGCAACAAGTATGTATATAAGACTGTGTAATGGCGTTAAGTTCAATAAAATATCTAAATATTCAGCGCTCGGCAGGCGCCCCCGGGTAAAGACGGCCCTGCACCCAGGCGTGTCTTTTCTCCGTTAAAAGGAGTCCTTTCGATTTTACTCCTACTTTCCGAGGTGTATCCGTGCCGATCACAGATCATCTTGAGCTTCTCGGCATGTTATTGTCAACAACTCTCAATTTTGGCTCTTACATTGAGAGTAATTCTGGCGAAGGTGAGAAGGTACTTCACGCCGGAACAGTTGCTAAATCTTTACCAAGCTTAAGTTCAATCGTGTATGGAGTATTGTTCTCATCTTTGGGACGGTTGCGCCCAATATCAACTCCGTTTGAGTCCATTGAAAGGAGGGCCAAGAAACTCATCGGCAATGATGAACTTTTTACTAATAAGCTGAAGGGCCTTGATCATAGACGGAAGGTAGCCAGCCTATCCATTTTTATAGGATACATTTCTGAGAGTGTGCAGCAGAATTGCATAGCCTTGTTCCACCGTCCGCATTTTTTCATCGGACAACCAGACTTACGAATAGGCGCCACCGTAATAGGGTATTTGACAGATTTTCGTAAAGTACTTCAAAATGTTCTAAAGTCGCTAAAGATACGCTTGACAAATCTTTCTCTTATATTTAGAGCCATTTTAATAACAAAAAGATAGTTTTAATAATTACATGTTGTATTTCCCGCTGAAACGCTAGGTCACGTGACAAATCAAAGGCGTGACGTCACGATGTAATAGACTTCATGTAAACAATACGTGAGAGATCAGTTTTTTGTTCATGATTCTTTAAAAAATGGCTTCAAAGTCCTAAAGAATATGTGCTGTTCCTTTGTGTGAAAATACAAGTATCAAAAGCCCTTCTAAATTATTTATCCACGTGCCACAATCGCAAAATCTTCGTGTAAAGTGGCTGCAGTTAGCACGGCGTGATCCGACCAGAGTATCACCCAAATCTTCAATTTATTTTTGCGAGGATCATTTTAAATACTTGAATATAATGTAAATTACTTGAATATATCTATAAATATTGATAATTTACGTTTGATAAAACTGTAGCTACTTAAAGGTACCTACGGTACTCTAGTAAAATTTTGAGGTTAAAGCAAAGTTGTTTATTTATCAAAATTATTATTTCGTGTTTAAACGCACTCATTTCCTGTTTAACACTGATTTGTCTCTATTACAGCTGCCCAAAGACATGGAAAACAGCTACATGGAGTACAATATTATGGGTTCGGAATGACAATGACATGACAAGACATTTTATTTATTACATCGTGACGTCACGTGCTCTGATTGGTCGTTGAGACGTTTCGTCTAAATGATGCACAGATTCAAAAAGTCAAATTTTTATTTAGGAAAATAAAATATTTAATAATTTTTATTTGTAATTTAAGTCAGATATTATTAATTAGGACCTTAAATTCTATAGTGTTCAAATCAATATTTATGTATTTGTTAACTATGTCAAATACCCTATTTGATTGATATACTAAGGAGTCGCACTAAGCGAGTGAATAGATATCTTCTAGGCAAGCGCGTTACATCCTAGATCGCATCGTCGCTTACCATCAGGCGAGATAGCGGTAAAGCGCGATTGATTCACGATAAAAAAATGGCAAGATGTTTTGGCAATGGCTATAAGTTTTTAATTCGAATAAAAGTCATTACAGAAGTAAAAATTAGCTTCTCCATCGACGATTGTCTGATCCAAAACATTAGAGAGCTCTATAGAAGATTTGTACTGCAAAAGTAGGCATCCGCAAGGATACCATGTGATCCCTACCAAAGTGTTAGTGGGACACCGGGGTAGTTTAGTGGGTAACCCCTTGTGCACGTACCTGACGACCTCTTATCGTCAGGTAGGTCCGCAGAAGAGTGTCCCATATAACGTGTCCACCGTTCTCCCAAACAGCGGCGTATGCGTAATGCATTCCCCGCGTCATAAAAAGGGGCATCAAAAAGTAAAGTTTTTTTTACCAAGTTTCACGTAAAAGTTAAAGTTTTTATTTTAAACACCTGCCATTGATACCAGAACTAGGCTGCTTTCAAATTGAAAATACAAAATAATGGTAATTTGAGTTTTTGAAGCGACATAGTTTCACTATTGTACTCCAGGATAAAATATTTAACTTAGTATTATAATAATCATTATCATCCTATTAATGTCCCTCTTATTGGGCTACAGGTCTTTACTTTTGATGAAAACACCATAAGGAGATTGACTATAAACCACCACAGGAATGCACAGCAGATTGGTGAATATAGCAGGGACTGATGTTTCTACTTGATTTCCGAAGCTCACAGGACAATATTTTTTTATTCATCCTTTGTTGCATTGAATTGTTTCTACAGAAACCATGCGCTGTATCAAAAAGCGAGTAATGGCTTGTTCTCATTACGGTGGTTCCAAAGGGGAGAATATATTTACTTCGTTGGTATCTGCTGTCCAAGTTGAGGGTTAGGACCCTTAATAAGCAGAAGACATTTGAGAACATCGTAGGCAGGTCACAGTATTGTAGCCCAAACTTGACAATATGCTCCCTCATGATGGACTCTGCGAAATAAAACAAAGTTGCAGATCAGTATGTTATGTCTTTTATAAATACATAGTAACCCTTGTTAAGATTTTTTTACTAGAAAATATACAATTTGCCTCAAGCGTTAGACTGGACACGACCTCTCACTAACTAGGCGAGTGGTGTTTTAATTGAGCTACGGACGCGTTGAAATTTTTCCAAGTGTTCCTTAAGCAAATTGCCAGCGCCATCTCTTCATGTTCCAGATAACTATTTCAAACATCGAATGTAATACTTTCATACAAGATCAGTTTTTTCTACTAAAAACTTCTTTATGCACAAAAATCTAACAGATAAATTAAAAATAACAAAAAAACGGTCAATATAGAAAAAATATCTTAAAAACTTAAAAGAATTTGAATCTGCGTCTTCCGACAACTTGGGCTAGACGGCATAACACATAGATATATCCACATAGATCAGTATAACCAACTTCTTTTGTCATTCGTTTTTACTTCGCGAAGAACCACGGATCACGGACAAAAGTGGAAATAATAGTGTAAAAAACTGCATCGGTGGATTTTTGATAGATTTTAGCAGTCAAAGGATTTGAAAACTATTATATCTTGAGATCGTGCTTATACAGTGAGTGAATTGGTAATCTATCTGGTCTGATTTATTCTGTACACTCTATAATCGAGTCCTCCCTTCCCATTAAGTGTAAAGCTTCCTTACGGCCATTCCGGATAACCATTATCAGTAATGGCCAAACCCAAAAATAAATTAAGATTTTTTATTGCGCTAGAACACTCCATAATGATATGTCAATTCCAATGTACCACACATTCACGACCACGTTAACGTGTCATTATAGAGTAAGAGAATGACAGACATTCACCTAGGCAGGGCATACAAAAAAATTGCCAAAAAATCTTCCAATCTATAAAACCATTTTAAGCTCATCTAAAGTGAATCAAGTGCAATTCTTTTGTATGACCTGGTGGGCTGTTATATATATTTAAGGCCATGCATGGTAGTTCCTTGAACACATGGCTATCCTCATAGCTGAGGAGACCAACGTATTTAGGCGCCTGCTACTGTGGATGCGAGGAATATGAAACAGCGACTCAAATTAATCTAGATGATTTTTCATAAATATACACACCTCAAATTTATATAAGGGACCGTTCAATTATACGAAAAGCGATCTACAAGGAAACCAAAGTGTCAACGTCAATTATTGCGCGTATCTGGATTTCTGGGCATTGATTTTGACTTTATTTATATGATATAATTTTGCCATAAGATTATGCTATACCTTTTTATTGAGCAAACATGATCATAGCCTGCTTAGAGTGCTGTTTTCTTATTCACTGTCTTACTCAACCTACATAGAGAGTTTGTATACCCTTGTAGTTTACTTTATTCTGGAGTTTTTTGTTTTTCCATCTGCACTTATCATCTAACGTTATACTATAATATTTTTTCATTTTCTTAGGTTGCCATATTGCCCTACTTAATTTTGGTTTTGCACTATTAACATTACAAATATTTCGTTTTGGCCAGCGTATTATTGAAACTTCTGTACGTGGTCATAATTTGTTGTTCACCTTGATCCAATATCTCAAGACTTTTTCGCATGCATTAGTGTAGAAGTGATTCCACCAACCATGCAGTTAAATTCAGTAATTTTGTATATCGTGTTATTAGTTTAGTTTTTCTGTTCCGAATTCACACAATACACAATTATGATTGTGTTCGGAATTCGGATGAATTCGAAGTTTGGACTCTTCGGAATTGGATATTCCATAAAATGTCATAGGTTCCAAAAACATCGAATTTGGTAAATTAGCTGTATATGTAGGACTTTTACTATAAGTAATCGAGTGAACTATAAAATTCGAATAAACGTGCGTTTTTGCTTTTTTTCAATGTTAAACGAGTCGAGCGTGCTTTGTCGAGCGAAAGCACTAAAACTTCCTCTTTTAATTATTGCGATTGTACGTAAGAGAGAACTCGCGGCAGTTAGCTAAAATTGGTTAGATAGTTCTATATTCCAAGTTCATTGTGCACATAAAGAATATAATAAGCCCTCGAACCTAGGCTCTACGCTCGTTGGTGGCCGCAATCAACAAGAATTTAGCATGTTCAGGTAAGTGAAGTGCTTTTTAGGGTTTCGTACCTCGAAAAGAAAAAACGGAACCCTTATAGGATCACTTTGTTATCTGTCCGTCCGTCTGTCTGTCTGTCAAGACCCTTTTGCTCAAGAACGCGTGGAGGTATCAAGCTGGAATTTATCAAATACTCAAGTCTACTGTCGCTTGGAAGTGAAAAGATCAAACTTCTGAGCCAACGCAATCAAAAGATACAGCCGTTTATATCGCAAATTTTCGACACTTGCAAGGGAATCAAAACCTACAGAGTACTTCCCGTAAACTCAGAATCTTGAGAATTGGTACGAAGCAACGTCTTAGCGCAGAGATAAAGGAAAAATTGCGATAACCGTAATTTTTTAGTTAAATCATATAATAAATTAAATAAATTAATTAATTAAATATTTTTAATAATTTTAAACTTAGTACCCCTTTCCTCATGAACGCATAGAGGTATTAAATTGAAAGTCACATCAAATACTCAGGTCTATAATACCTTTAAGCAAGTCAAAAATACAGCAATTTAAGCCGCATACTTTCAAACTCGCAACTACTCGCAAGGGAATCAAAACCTAAAGGGTACTTCCAGTCGAACTAAAATCTTGAAATTTGGCATGGGGCAATGTTTTAATAGCACATATAAAGGAATAATTCCGAAAAACTAAATTTTTTTGTTACATCACATATATTTTTTTAAATAATTATAAATTTATTTCCTTTTCCTCATGAACGCGTAGAGATATCAAGTTGAAACGTCTTTAAGGTCTTTAAGTTGTGAAAATAAAACAAATTTCTAAGTCAACGCAAAAACGCAAAGTACAACCATTTATACCGCATACTTTGAAACTGGCAACTTTTCGCAAGGGAGTCATATGCTTCTCCAGCTATCCATATTGTAATGTTATGGCTTTAATTGTGCAATAAAAATACCATAACTATGACTCGATTGTCGTGATGGGTGAACTTTTACTTATATACCTACAGGTTTATACGGAACCCTCGGTGCGCGAGTCCGACTCGCATTTGGCCGGTTTTCTACTTTGTTGCCTGACATTGATATTGCAGAAGGAAATCTGTATGGTTCATCGTTTTATTAGCATGGGAATCTCGAATAATCAATTCTTCATAATATTTTTCTATCAACAGTTATCATATAATATAGCATCGAAAGTGCAAGATGTGAAAATCATTTCTTAAGGTATTATTTTACCGCTTTTAGGGTACAGATAATCGCTAATTCCAATAAAGGAACTTAAAACATTTTAGAGCGAATATAGTTTCGTAGTTTTTTTGTCACTCTTGTGTTAGGACGCGATCTCGGAATAGCGTTTAAGCGATTCGTTCCATATCATGAGAATCAAATAAATATTAAACACTTTCGTACTTATCAGATATCCAAAATGACAGCCGTCGTGTGTGTAAATACTTGAATGACTATACTTTCCTTCAAAACCATTTTGTCAATTGCGTTCGGATATAAGAACGTGGCTTTATTGCCAGCGTCAGAAGCGTGTACAAAATCGCTAGTAGTTATCTGCGAAAAAGTAGTTGTTCCACTTTCAGCGCCAAAGGTCCCGATTCCGGTATGGTTATATGTTCGTGTGATGATTGCATTTGTTCCCGATTGTCTATATATTTATTTATGTATTCCCTACGTCATTAAGTACCCATAAACCTCTGCTTTATGGCCTCTCTTAAGGACCTCTGTTTGGACCTAAATAATTGATGTGAGTTGTCCGGAATTTATTACATTATAATCAGTTGAAATATACATATCAGCCTCTTTATTTATTACAGTTTTTGTAATAGTAAATTGGTAGGCGCTTGACCGCTATCTCGCGTGATGGTAAGCGACGATGAGATTTAGGATATGACGCGCTTGCCTAGAAGATATCAATTCACTCGTTTTTTGAAGACTCCTAAGTTGTATTTGTCAGGAAACAAAGACTCAGGCAAAGAGTTCCACTCCTTACCGACATGGATTAAACAAAAATTAGAACCAAAACGTTCTTTGATATATCAACCATATAACGGTGACGCCAATTTGTGTGTAAAAATGGGGACAGCGGAAGAAGGCTTTAAAACTCTGTAGATTCTCGGAAATGTATCATATAAAAAAGGATAGGCTAGCTACCTTCCATCTTTTGAGCTTATTATAAAAAAGCTGCTCCACTTAATGGACTTAAGTGTCTGGAGTTGCTGGGCGTCCGAACCATTCCAAAGATTTCTCATCTTTCTTTCTTCTTCTCATCACGATCGAACTGCGTTTGGTAAAGATTGAGCAACTGTTCCGGTTCTAATATTTACCTAATAAACTGTTACGTAGCAGCTGTTGAATGTCTTTTTTAAAAGAAAAAACTCAGTGCACTTTCAGTGTATCAAAGGCTTCTGTTTCCGCTCATATTGTGGTATCAACTTTACTACGTCATACGTTCGTTACCTATTTAAATCAAATAGATTGGTTTAACACAGGCTTTGATCTCTAAATTGTCGGATCAATAAATATTTAAACATATCACAAATTTGACCTATTAATTCTAATGACGTTAAATATTGGCTGTGTTTGGCTGTTCTTGGTACACTTGTGAAGTGATGTTAATCGGCAAAAGCATTTTTTTTGTTATTGTTACCATAGGTTCTGTGTTAGAGATCGCTTTTAAATAAGATCGTCTTTAGATTTATCAATCCGTTTAGCCGTACCGACAAAAACTTAACACTAAAGGGTGGTGACTAATTATACAATTGTCATAGGCCACAAAATGTGGGGCAGCGTTTTCATTCCGCGACCAATGCTTGCAAAATGTGAAGACCTTGCCTTTTAAACGAATTCAAAAAAGGAGGAGGTTATCAATTAGACTGAATTTTTATACGATAAATTATTTTAATAAAAGAATACAAAAAAAAAAAATGACTCGGCGCACAAGTAAATTCTCAAACGGATTTTTCTCTAGTATTTTAATTTATTATATGAAATTATAAAACGAAATGGCTGTCATCATCTTAATCGATTGCCCAAACATTTGTAAAAATTATTTCTTTCGAATACTACAGGATGTTCCTCTTATTGATGAGACAATGCGTAAAATTAGAAAGGTACCAGAAAACTTCGAAAACGCTTTGATTTGATGGATAAGAAACAAAAGCGAAACTGGAAGTGTCCCGAATTTCGTAGCCAACAGCCGAAAACCGATAATACAAACACGTCAGTTCGAATCTATTCACACACAAACCATGGACAACTATTCCCTACTCGATGTATCCGATATACATCCATTGGTATATTCCAGAAATGTAACTCTGCGATCAAAACCAAAAAAAGTGAAAGAAATGAATACACAACAGAAGACTCGCTTAGAAGATTCATACAAGTGGAATTATCCTCCATGTTTGAGAAGAAAATAAATTAATTGATCCCTGAGCAATTCAAAAGTATTAACACCCGCTTTACTGAATTTGCTGTGTCTATGGTATTTTACAATATACAATATGAGGAGTTGAAAACAGAGGTCGAGCAGAAAAGTGTTATAATCCACGATTTGCGTAAAGATAATGAAGTTCTCAAGTCAAGTTTGAAAGACATCTACCATCGACTACATTCGATAGAACAAAACATGAGGCAGTTTAATTTAGAGATAAATGGGATTCCGGAGCACAGAGCAGAGAACTCGGTCAATGTTATTGCCCAAATATCAAAAACTGACAATTTTCCAATCGAAGCCGGTGACGTGCATCATGTGACGCGAGTTGGTATAGAGGATCAACAAAGTAATTGACCGCACACTACCATAGCGAAGTTAAGTAGTCCCCAACACCGTGACGCAGTGATTAAATTCAATAAGGGGAAATCCTAGTGACAAACTTTCAATGCTTCACCTCGGTCTGGTGAGCTTCACCTAAGCCAGTATTTGTTGCAGAACACTTAAAGCCCCTTAATGAATCTTTACATGCTGCTGCCAATTTAAGAGCGAAGAAAGAATCCTTTAAATGTGTGTGGGTTCGTAACGGCAACATATTTGTCCGTAAAGACGAATATAGCTAGGCTATTCTGATTCGCAGTTTTGACAGCTTGATTCGATGAATCTTGTACAACGATCTTGACTGCAGTATTGATGGATGCATTCGAAATCTACTATCAAAACGTGCGTGGACTAAGAACTAAAACAAATGAAGTGTTTTAGAATATTGTTACAAATAAGTATGCTATCATAGTATTAACTGAATCGTGGTTAACCTGTAATATTAGTAGTAGGTAGTGAACTCTTCGACCCTGGATACACCGTTTAGAGTAGAGAGGATCCTTTCGAAATCTTCAAAAAAGGACGGTGGGGGTATTTTGATTACTGTAATGCATCACATTCCCTCTATCCGCCTTATACAGTGGGAGAGCGATTGTGAGGATTTTTGGATTTCTGTGCAATTAAAGATAAATAATACTATCCAACATATTGCTTTCAGTGCCGTGTATCTCCCTCCATCAGTTAAGACTAATATTCTTTCGTATTTTCTCAATAATGTTGATGATGCTACTGACAGTTTTAACAATATTCTTCTACACGGTGATTTCAATCTAGGTAATACGACTATAAGTTGGAATAAAAGTGACGACGGTAATAATCACATGATACCTTCTAACTACAACTGTGCTTTAGGTAACTCGCTTGTTGATTTCTTAAACGTAAATAACTTCAAACAATTGATGATAAACGGTGACGTTTTATCTGAAGTGGACGAGGTTTCAAGACTTAGGTGTAATGGTAGATCAGAAAATAAGCTTTATTCCTCATATTAATAGCGTAGTGTAAAGGGCGGCTGGATTGTTAGGATTTATAAAGAGAACAACAAAGGACTTTCATTCTGTCAATAGACAATTATATTATTTTATCTACTCTGATACTATAATACAAAGATTCTAAAACTGAAAACAAAATGCTTATGACAAACATTACGTACAGGCCAAAAATAATAAAAAAAAAAGTTTAATTACGATACAGGTCTTGTATGGACACCTGTATCATAATATAACTTTTTAATCATAACGATACACCTATACAACCTCCAGCTGGACCAAGGAGGTTGAACCTCTACTTTAAAAAGGTTTCAATGAACGAGTCCGCGACGACGCAACACGCATTCACAATCGATGTTTGCACCTTGGCGCCAACATTTGACATTTAAAAAATCTTTTCAATATTTAAACAAAGTTTGGTTTTGTTTGCAACATTGTTTTACGTAATATAGTATGAGAGTAGATAAAGTAGTGTATGACACTGTACATAACTTGGTCTTATAACACTCGTGTGATACTATAAAAAAACTCGCCTACGGCTCGTTTTTTTAAAACACACTCATATTATAAGAACCCTTATTATGCAACAGTATCATAAACTACTATAATGCTTTGGTCAGAAGTGTGTTGGAGTACGCAAGTATAGCATGGAATCCAGTTTATGCAGTTCACTCACAGCCTAATGAAAATATATAACGTGCGTTCACAAGGCATCTCGCATTTATATCACCAGGCATATCTCACAGAATCCCTTATGATCATCGACTGTCATTTTTCGGTATCCGGTCACAGAGGCAAAGACAGACTTTGCTTGACTTAACGTTTTTGCACGGGCTTCTCAATGGTTACATAAATTATAATGAACTCGTGGGAGGTGTCACACTTTACGTTCCGCCACATTTGCCTCGTCAACCGTTGTCCAGGACTTTCGCGCTACCTTTATCTAAAACAAACTTAGGCCAAAGCGCCCCTCGTAACCATTGTTTCGCCAAGTACAATGAACTTAATAAAAATAACTTTGGGCTGTTAGACGTTTTTCACGACTCATTGCCTAAGTTTAAGACCAATGTTCTATTGTTGCTAGACAAAGGATAAAAGGGAATTGAGGTATTTTACCTTAATGCTTTATAATTTCAAAGGAGATTGCTCAAATTGGCCCAAATAAAAAAAAAATATTGCCTTATACGGTAATTCTTGGCGTAATTTATACTTTATTTTCCAGTCATTAGATTTTAACGGACACTTCTGTATAATATATTCATTTTAAAAAGGACTTTCACTTTACCGGTTTGAAAAACATACGAACGAATCATTTTTAATGGCTATGGGTGTAGTAACATAAGTAGTAGGGATTCGTGGGTTCTGGCGCACTTCCCCCCAACCCAGACCCCTCTCCTCCCTTCCCTTTGGTATCCTCCAAACTCGATCCGACCAGCGTCACCGCCTAAAAAAAAAAAAAAAAAAAAAAAAAAAAAAAAAAAAAAAAAAAAAAAAAAAAAAAAGGTAAGCACCCCCATTTGGAGCGATTGCGCTGGGTCCCAGCTTCGTATCTCTTACCGTTTCCGAGATACGTTTTTGCTGAACTCATTCCTACTTGATTAACTAATGAACCCCTGTTAATGACACCTCGACGCTAATGACACACTCGACTTAAGGCCTTAATGACATGATTCTAATCACCTTCCCCGATGCTTCTCATTAACATATCGTTCATGGCTAATTATTTTTTTAGCAATGCTATGTACTCTGTACCTAAATAATAAAAATAATTTATCATGGAAATTATTTCCAAATTTGGAATCTGCTCTTCATCGGTCATTCTCGTGATACATTTACTATTATTTCATGCTCCTAAACTTATCAACTACGTATGAAATATTTTTAAAATTATGTTTTATTATTACAAGTAAAAACACCATATTTCTTTGTCTTAAACGTATACTCATTCAATATTGAAATGCTTTATCAACTACCTGTTACCGCAGTCCATGGTCGAGGACAATGAATTTGTACCATTTTTCACCCCATGCATTCAACATCAAAGCAGTACAGATAATGAATTCGAGATCGATGGGTTGAGAATGATGGTTAATTGCACCTTATGCGTGGAGGAAAGAAATAGTGGACGTTTGGTTGCTGGTTACTCACGCCCATCATCGCTGATTCCGATGGAAGCCGCACCAGTCAACCCCCTCTTGCGGGATTGGACCGCAGAGGAAGATGAAGAAATCAACGAAATTGTCGCCAATACCGATACCGACATGTGGAATAGGGAATATCGTATTCTCCAACAACCACTTCTCCAACTTTGTTTTAATAAATACGATGTTTGTAACATATATTAAAGAATTGTAAATTAATTAAAGCATTTTTCTCTTTTACTCATCTTATCTACAGGCTACATATTTGGTCATCACTTTGAAAATACGGGACCTTGTCTACACAATTGCAACAATAAAATCTTGGCGATGCATACTATTATTTCATGCACCTAAACTTATCAACTACGTATGACATTTCTCTTTGCTGTATTTCAACCAAGTTAAACGACATGAAACTTTTTAACTTATGTTTTATTATTACAAGTAGATACTCGTTACCATGCGAACACCATATTTCTTTGTCTCAAACGTTTACTCATTCAATATCGAAACGCTTTATCAACAATTTGAACTATTTGATTCCGCAATCGTAATGACTCGCCATTAACTTTCACTAATTTTGTTTTCAGAATCTTAATAACCTTGTTCATTATTTTATCAATTATTTGCTTCCAGTATCATGACAAGTTTTGTTTACTTGTATAACTACATTTTATCAATTATTGACAAACACATCTAATGATCTGAACTAGTATAAGAACAATCGCATCGTAGCATTTGCTAACAAAGTGCTATCCACTGCCATCGAAAACGTAGACTACTGCTCAAGTCAAGTCACGACAACCGATATGGATGTGAGTATTATTTATTATCTACATACTTTCATTATGCTTGTTTCTGATTTTGTGACTTGTTTGTCTAAACTATCAACCTTCAGTGTATTCCATAATGTTGATGTGTATTCATTGTTGTACTTACTATTCTTTGTATTCATTGTTATAGCTTACATCATGATCAGAGCTAGACAGATCAAGAGGTACCTTATTTTGAACGATTGCATATTTGAATATAAGCCACTGAGTAACATCGTTAAAAAGTATCATGACTAACGATACTATCATAGTGGATGTGCAAGGCTTTAAAAATGAAAAAAATGAATTTATATTAAAAGAATTAGTTATCGGCACAAAAGAGCACAGTCAAATATTTCTAATAAAACCACCATACCCATTCTCTACTCTGACTCTGGAAGAAAAGAAACGTGTCAAGTGGATGGAAAGAAATAGAGGATACCTTTGGAGTGAGGGGCACATTGATTACATAGAATTTAGAAGACTCATTAAGTCCTACTGTGATAAGCGGAGCATCATAGTGAAAGGTAGAGAAAAAGTTGATTGGGTGCGAGAATTATGTAGACACGAAAACGTTTTTGATATAAGTGATAAAGGTATACCTAATTTAGAAACTTTAAGTGAACTCTATTGTAAAGACATATCTACATATAATTGTTTTAACCATACGAAATATTGTGCATTAAGAAATGTTATATGTATTAGAAAATGGATTATAAAAAATAATATATCATTGTATTGACTATTAATAAATAACTGTTTTAATTTATTACCTTTGTTAACATTTACTTGTTTTTATTAATTTCAAGGGTTTTTAAAATAAAGACCAAAATAAATTTAAACATATTTATTACACAAACTTAAAACAGGTCACAAGTAAGTACATCATTTATAATCAAATCAATATAAAAGACTACATATTATTGACATTGTTCAAATTGTAAAGTTAGTAATTTTGAATACAAACTTGAACATTTTTCAAAAATTTGACACAAATCCTGTTTTTCCACTGCCACTAGGCCCAGCCTCTATACAAGTTAATAGATTGTTAAAATGAATCATTGTTACATCTTACTATAAGAACGATTAATTGGGCAGTGCATAAGAAAGGAAAGCCGACTACAATTTACAATTATAATAAGAAAGATATAATTAGTAGGCAAATACATACAAAATTACATTGGTAATAAGATCATTTTTGATACACAATTTCTTTATAAATTAATAAAATACATATATTACGAGCGACCCGTCTCGACTTCGCACGGGATGACGAAATACTTTAAATTTTTTCTAGCATTAAATATAGCCTATGTTACTCAGGGAGAATGTAGCTTTCCAACGGTGAAAGAATTTTTCAAATCCGCTTAGTAGTTTTTGAGTTTATTCATTGCAAACATACAAAATACAAAAATACAAATCTTTCCTCTTTATAATATTAGTGTAGATGTAGATAGAAGTCACAAAGATTATTCATAATTTTATGTGAAACACTAAAAAACTGAAATAACACAACATTAAAAACATGCATAAAAGACAAATCTTACATATTTTTATTACAGATATTAAAACTACTTACAATAAAAAGAATACTATAAATAAAAAAACACATTGCTAATTAAATCATGCTATTTACTTAAACACAAAAAAATTAACATTTTCTTAAACTATAATGACCCCAAGATGATATGTAACAAATTAGGATATTTTTGTGTGAATATCACATCTTTGATTGATCAAAAACGTTGCATATTGGAAATCAAAAAAAAATTTTTTTCAGTAAACAATTCTTATAATCGTCCATAGTATATTTTTTTGTTGTTATTTATTGACAACTTTAGCCTTAGCCATAACTTTGTAATAACACAACATTAAAAACATGCATAAAACACAAATCTTACATATTTTTATTACAGATATTAAAACTACTTACAATAAAAAGAATACTATAAATAAAAAAACATATTGCTAATTAAATCATGCTATTTACTTAAACACAAAAAAATTAACATTTTCTTAAACTATATTGACCCCAAGCTAAAGTGTCTGTTGAGTTAGGTAAAAGGCATCGTTTTGTATCCATTATAAGATAAACCAACTTTGGATATTTTTGTGTGAATATCACATGTTTGATTGATCAAAAACGATGCATATTGGAAATCAAAACATTTTTTTTTTCAGTAAACAATTCTTATAATCCTAACCTAACCTAACCTAACCTAACCTAATTTAGAAACTTTAAGTGAACTCTATTGTAAAGACATATCACAAATCGTACATATTTTTTTTACAGATATTAAAACTACTTACAATAAAAAGAATACAATAAATAAAAAAACACATTGCTAATTAAATCATGCTACTTACTTAAACACAAAAAATTTAACATTTTCTTAAACTATAATGACCCCAAGATGATATGTAACAAATTAGGATATTTTTGTGTGAATATCACATGTTTGATTGATCAAAAACGATGCATATTAGAAATCAACCTAACCTAACCTAACCTAACCTAATTTAGAAACTTTAAGTGAACTCTATTGTAAAGACATATCTACATATAATTGTTTTAACCATACGAAATATTGTGCATTAAGAAATGTTATATGTATTAGAAAATGGATTATCTAACCTAACCTAATTTAGAAACTTTAAGTGAACTCTATTGTAAAGACATATCACAAATCTTACATATTTTTATTACAGATATTAAAACTACTTACAATAAAAAGAATACAATAAATAAAAAAACACATTGCTAATTAAATCATCCTACTTACTTAAACACAAAAAATTTAACATTTTCTTAAACTATAATGACCCCAAGATGATATGTAACAAATTAGGATAGTTTTGTGTGAATATCACATGTTTGATTGATCAAAAACGATGCATATTAGAAATCAACCTAACCTAACCTAACCTAACCTAATTTAGAAACTTTAAGTGAACTCTATTGTAAAGACATATCTACATATAATTGTTTTAACCATACGAAATATTGTGCATTAAGAAATGTTATATGTATTAGAAAATGGATTATAAAAAATAATATATCATTGTATTGACTATTAATAAATAACTGGTCTAATTTATGACCTTTGTTAACATTTACTTGTTTTTATTAATTTCAAGGTTTTTAAAATAAAGATCAAAATAAATTTAAACATATTTATTACACAAACTTAAAACAGGTCACAAGTAAGTACATCATTTATTATCAAATCAATATAAAGGACTACATATAATTGACATTGTTCAAATTGTAAAGTTAGAAATTTTGAATACAAACTTGAACATTTTTCAAAAATTTGACACAAATCCTGTTTTTCCACTGCCACTAGGCCCAGCCTCTATACAAGTTAATAGATTGTTAAAATGAATCATTGTTACGTCTTACTATAAGAACGATTAATTGGGCAGTGCATAAGAAAGGAAAGCTGACTACAATTTACAATTACAATTATAATAAAAAAGATATAATTAGTAGGCAAATACATACAAAATTACATTGGTAATAAGATCATTTCTGATACACGATTTCTTTATACATTAAAAAAATATATATATTACTCCTCGTGCGAAGTCTCGACTTCGCACGGGTGGACAAAATTCTTAAAATTTTTTCTAGCATTAAAATCGCGAAAAATTATCGCGAAAATTTTCAAAAATGTCTGTTAAAAGCAAAACATCCGTTTTGAGATATAAATTAGAGTAATTACTCTAATTTAATTCATTTGATATTTGTATTAGTACATATCGTTAAGATCCTGCACATTATTACACTTTACCCGGGCTTAGTTGGGATGCTATGTTAAAACAAACTCAAATTGAATTTGAACTTTTGAGTGATATTGAAATGATAGCTTTTATAAAGTGTGGTTTAAGAGGTGGTATTTCTCGGTGTAGTAATAGATATGCGGAAGCTAATAATAAATATTTAGATGATTTTGACGACAATCTACCTGTGTCCTTTTTAACTTATCTAGATACAAACAATCTTTATGGTTGGGCGATGTCTCAATACCTTCCATATGGTAGTTTTGAATGGACTTACACAAATGTGAATTCTGATATTTCACCAACATCAGATGTAGGTAACATAATAGAAGTAGATTTAGACTATTCCGATAATTTACACGACCTTCATTCCGATCTTCCTCTTTACCCAGAAAATATTTGTACACCAGGAAATAGTAAAAAATAGCCAATATAAATAATAAAAGAAATGTTATTCATTTTCAAAATCTTTTGCTTTGTTTAAAGTTGCGAATAAAAATTCATAGTGTTAAAATTCAATCGAGGATCGTGGTTACAAAATATACAATTAAGAGAGAGAGCAAAAATCATAATTTGAAAAAGACTTTACAAATTGATGGATAACTCTGTTTTCAGTAAAACAATGGTAAATGTCGATAAAGGTGTTAATTTGAAATTATTATTAACTCATTGGAAATATATAGGTAAAAGTCAAGGTGCGGAAAGCCTTATTGCTCGCCCTGATTTTTACAGTTTAGCTGTATTTTGCGAAAACCTTGTAGCTATACAGTTAAAAAAACCAACATAATTTATGATAAACCAATATATATTTTTTAGGTTTTAGTATTTTAGATTTATCAAAAATTTTAATATATAACTTTCACTATAACTATATGAAAGCTAAATTTAGAGAAAATATAAAATTATTGTATACAGATACCGACAGCCTCGTGTATCAAATTTTTACTAATGATTTTTATGTTGATATAAAACAAGATTTATATTCATACTTCGATACTTCCGATTATTCAGCTGATAATCCACATGGTTTCCCTCAGATAAATAAAAAAATCGGTTATTTTAAAGATGAAAATAATGGAAAAAAAAACTTAGGGAATTTGTTGGTTTAAGATCAAAAATGTATGTAATGAATGTAGAAAACAAAGTTATGGCTAAGGCTAAATTTGTCAATAAATGTACAACAAAAAAATATACTATGGACGATTATAAGAATTGTTTACTGAAAAAAAAAATGTTTTGATTTCCAATATGCATCGTTTTTGATCAATCAAACATGTGATATTCACACAAAAATATCCAAAGTTGGTTTATCTTATAATGGATACAAAACGATGCCTTTTACCTAACTCAACAGACACTTTAGCTTGGGGTCAATATAGTTTAAGAAAATGTTAATTTTTTTGTGTTTAAGTAAATAGCATGATTTAATTAGCAATGTGTTTTTTTTATTTATAGTATTCTTTTTATTGTAAGTAGTTTTAATATCTGTAATAAAAATATGTAAGATTTGTGTTTTATGCATGTTTTTAATGTTGTGTTATTTTAGTTTTATAGTGTTTCACATATAATTATGAACAATCTTTTTGACTTCTATCTACATCTACACTAATATTATAAAGAGGAAAGATTTGTTTTTTTTTGTATTTTGTATGGTTGCAATGAATAAAATGAAAAACTACTAAGCGGATTTCAAAAATTCTTTCACCGTTGGAAAGCTACATTCTCCCTAAGTAACATAGGCTATATTTAATGCTAGAAAAATTTTTAAGAATTTTGTCCACCCGTGCGAAGTCGAGACTTCGCACGAGGAGTAATATATATATTTTTTTAATGTATAAAGAAATCGTGTATCAGAAATGATCTTATTACCAATGTAATTTTGTATGTATTTGCCTACTAATTATATCTTTTTTATTATAATTGTAATTGTAAATTGTAGTCAGCTTTCCTTTCTTATGCACTGCCCAATTAACCGTTCTTATAGTAAGACGTAACAATGATTCATTTTAACAATCTATTAACTTGTATAGAGGCTGGGCCTAGTGGCAGTGGAAAAACAGGATTTGTGTCAAATTTTTGAAAAATGTTCAAGTTTGTATTCAAAATTTCTAACTTTACAATTTGAACAATGTCAATTATATGTAGTCCTTTATATTGATTTGATAATAAATGATGTACTTACTTGTGACCTGTTTTAAGTTTGTGTAATAAATATGTTTAAATTTATTTTGATCTTTATTTTAAAAACCTTGAAATTAATAAAAACAAGTAAATGTTAACAAAGGTCATAAATTAGACCAGTTATTTATTAATAGTCAATACAATGATATATTATTTTTTATAATCCATTTTCTAATACATATAACATTTCTTAATGCACAATATTTCGTATGGTTAAAACAATTATATGTAGATATGTCTTTACAATAGAGTTCACTTAAAGTTTCTAAATTAGGTTAGGTTAGGTTAGGTTAGGTTGATTTCTAATATGCATCGTTTTTGATCAATCAAACATGTGATATTCACACAAAACTATCCTAATTTGTTACATATCATCTTGGGGTCATTATAGTTTAAGAAAATGTTAAATTTTTTGTGTTTAAGTAAGTAGGATGATTTAATTAGCAATGTGTTTTTTTATTTATTGTATTCTTTTTATTGTAAGTAGTTTTAATATCTGTAATAAAAATATGTAAGATTTGTGATATGTCTTTACAATAGAGTTCACTTAAAGTTTCTAAATTAGGTTAGGTTAGATAATCCATTTTCTAATACATATAACATTTCTTAATGCACAATATTTCGTATGGTTAAAACAATTATATGTAGATATGTCTTTACAATAGAGTTCACTTAAAGTTTCTAAATTAGGTTAGGTTAGGTTAGGTTAGGTTGATTTCTAATATGCATCGTTTTTGATCAATCAAACATGTGATATTCACACAAAAATATCCTAATTTGTTACATATCATCTTGGGGTCATTATAGTTTAAGAAAATGTTAAATTTTTTGTGTTTAAGTAAGTAGCATGATTTAATTAGCAATGTGTTTTTTTATTTATTGTATTCTTTTTATTGTAAGTAGTTTTAATATCTGTAAAAAAAATATGTACGATTTGTGATATGTCTTTACAATAGAGTTCACTTAAAGTTTCTAAATTAGGTTAGGTTAGGTTAGGTTAGGTTAGGATTATAAGAATTGTTTACTGAAAAAAAAAATGTTTTGATTTCCAATATGCATCGTTTTTGATCAATCAAACATGTGATATTCACACAAAAATATCCAAAGTTGGTTTATCTTATAATGGATACAAAACGATGCCTTTTACCTAACTCAACAGACACTTTAGCTTGGGGTCAATATAGTTTAAGAAAATGTTAATTTTTTTGTGTTTAAGTAAATAGCATGATTTAATTAGCAATATGTTTTTTTATTTATAGTATTCTTTTTATTGTAAGTAGTTTTAATATCTGTAATAAAAATATGTAAGATTTGTGTTTTATGCATGTTTTTAATGTTGTGTTATTACAAAGTTATGGCTAAGGCTAAAGTTGTCAATAAATAACAACAAAAAAATATACTATGGACGATTATAAGAATTGTTTACTGAAAAAATTTTTTTTTTGATTTCCAATATGCAACGTTTTTTATCAATCAAACATGTGATATTCACACAAAAATATCCTAATTTGTTACATATCATCTTGGGGTCATTATAGTTTAAGAAAATGTTAATTTTTTTGTGTTTAAGTAAATAGCATGATTTAATTAGCAATGTGTTTTTTTATTTATAGTATTCTTTTTATTGTAAGTAGTTTTAATATCTGTAATAAAAATATGTAAGATTTGTCTTTTATGCATGTTTTTAATGTTGTGTTATTTCAGTTTTTTAGTGTTTCACATATAATTATGAATAATCTTTGTGACTTCTATCTACATCTACACTAATATTATAAAGAGGAAAGATTTGTATTTTTGTATTTTGTATGTTTGCAATGAATAAACTCAAAAACTACTAAGCGGATTTGAAAAATTCTTTCACCGTTGGAAAGCTACATTCTCCCTGAGTAACATAGGCTATATTTAATGCTAGAAAAAATTTAAAGTATTTCGTCATCCCGTGCGAAGTCGAGACGGGTCGCTCGTAATATATGTATTTTATTAATTTATAAAGAAATTGTGTATCAAAAATGATCTTATTACCAATGTAATTTTGTATGTATTTGCCTACTAATTATATCTTTCTTATTATAATTGTAAATTGTAGTCGGCTTTCCTTTCTTATGCACTGCCCAATTAATCGTTCTTATAGTAAGATGTAACAATGATTCATTTTAACAATCTATTAACTTGTATAGAGGCTGGGCCTAGTGGCAGTGGAAAAACAGGATTTGTGTCAAATTTTTGAAAAATGTTCAAGTTTGTATTCAAAATTACTAACTTTACAATTTGAACAATGTCAATAATATGTAGTCTTTTATATTGATTTGATTATAAATGATGTACTTACTTGTGACCTGTTTTAAGTTTGTGTAATAAATATGTTTAAATTTATTTTGGTCTTTATTTTAAAAACCCTTGAAATTAATAAAAACAAGTAAATGTTAACAAAGGTAATAAATTAAAACAGTTATTTATTAATAGTCAATACAATGATATATTATTTTTTATAATCCATTTTCTAATACATATAACATTTCTTAATGCACAATATTTCGTATGGTTAAAACAATTATATGTAGATATGTCTTTACAATAGAGTTCACTTAAAGTTTCTAAATTAGGTATACCTTTATCACTTATATCAAAAACGTTTTCGTGTCCACATAATTCTCGCACCCAATCAACTTTTTCTCTACCTTTCACTATGATGCTCCGCTTATCACAGTAGGACTTAATGAGTCTTCTAAATTCTATGTAATCAATGTGCCCCTCACTCCAAAGGTATCCTCTATTTCTTTCTATCCACTTGACACGTTTCTTTTCTTCCAGAGTCAGAGTAGAGAATGGGTATGGTGGTTTTATTAGAAATATTTGACTGTGCTCTTTTGTGCCGATAATTAATTCTTTTAATATAAATTCATTTTTTTCATTTTTAAAGCCTTGCACATCCACTATGATAGTATCGTTAGTCATGATACTTTTTAACGATGTTACTCAGTGGCTTATATTCAAATATGCAATCGTTCAAAATAAGGTACCTCTTGATCTGTCTAGCTCTGATCATGATGTAAGCTATAACAATGAATACAAAGAATAGTAAGTACAACAATGAATACACATCAACATTATGGAATACACTGAAGGTTGATAGTTTAGACAAACAAGTCACAAAATCAGAAACAAGCATAATGAAAGTATGTAGATAATAAATAATACTCACATCCATATCGGTTGTCGTGACTTGACTTGAGCAGTAGTCTACGTTTTCGATGGCAGTGGATAGCACTTTGTTAGCAAATGCTACGATGCGATTGTTCTTATACTAGTTCAGATCATTAGATGTGTTTGTCAATAATTGATAAAATGTAGTTATACAAGTAAACAAAACTTGTCATGATACTGGAAGCAAATAATTGATAAAATAATGAACAAGGTTATTAAGATTCTGAAAACAAAATTAGTGAAAGTTAATGGCGAGTCATTACGATTGCGGAATCAAATAGTTCAAATTGTTGATAAAGCGTTTCGATATTGAATGAGTAAACGTTTGAGACAAAGAAATATGGTGTTCGCATGGTAACGAGTATCTACTTGTAATAATAAAACATAAGTTAAAAAGTTTCATGTCGTTTAACTTGGTTGAAATACAGCAAAGAGAAATGTCATACGTAGTTGATAAGTTTAGGTGCATGAAATAATAGTATGCATCGCCAAGATTTTATTGTTGCAATTGTGTAGACAAGGTCCCGTATTTTCAAAGTGATGACCAAATATGTAGCCTGTAGATAAGATGAGTAAAAGAGAAAAATGCTTTAATTAATTTACAATTCTTTAATATATGTTACAAACATCGTATTTATTAAAACAAAGTTGGAGAAGTGGTTGTTGGAGAATACGATATTCCCTATTCCACATGTCGGTATCGGTATTGGCGACAATTTCGTTGATTTCTTCATCTTCCTCTGCGGTCCAATCCCGCAAGAGGGGGTTGACTGGTGCGGCTTCCATCGGAATCGGCGATGATGGGCGTGAGTAACCAGCAACCAAACGTCCACTATTTCTTTCCTCCACGCATAAGGTGCAATTAACCATCATTCTCAACCCATCGATCTCGAATTCATTATCTGTACTGCTTTGATGTTGAATGCATGGGGTGAAAAATGGTACAAATTCATTGTCCTCGACCATGGACTGCGGTAACAGGTAGTTGATAAAGCATTTCAATATTGAATGAGTATACGTTTAAGACAAAGAAATATGGTGTTTTTACTTGTAATAATAAAACATAATTTTAAAAATATTTCATACGTAGTTGATAAGTTTAGGAGCATGAAATAATAGTAAATGTATCACGAGAATGACCGATGAAGAGCAGATTCCAAATTTGGAAATAATTTCCATGATAAATTATTTTTATTATTTAGGTACAGAGTACATAGCATTGCTAAAAAACAATTAGCCATGAACGATATGTTAATGAGAAGCATCGGGGAAGGTGATTAGAATCATGTCATTAAGGCCTTAAGTCGAGTGTGTCATTAGCGTCGAGGTGTCATTAACAGGGGTTCATTAGTTAATCAAGTAGGAATGAGTAGAAGAGATACGAAGCTGGGACCCAGCGCAATCGCTCCAAATGGGGGTGCTTACCTTTTTTTTTTTTTTTTTTGCTGGTCGGATCGAGTTTGGAGGATACCAAAGGGAAGGGAGGAGAGGGGTCTGGGTTGGGGGGAAGTGCGCCAGAACCCACGAATCCCTACTACTAACATACAGTCGAAGACTGATCGAAGTTGTTTATATAAAATAAAAACAAATCTATTTTGTACAGATCGATAACATAAAATATTTTTTTAATATTACACTGTGGTATTAATACACTCAACTATATTATCATTTTCACTACATGCAAATGTGCTAAGACAATTATTATAGATGGTAAGTGACATCATAAACTCTATTTTTCGCCAAACACCTTCATAAACACATTATAAGGTGTGATACACTATTACACTTCTATACAATTTGCTCTGTCTAATCACAATTTCTAAATGAAACAAGCAACATTGCTTCTGATAGTCGCAATCACATGACATACTTCCCTGATTTTAAATGTTACTCTTGTGCATTAATTTCAAAAACAGGCAACAATCTGTTAATCTACATGCTCTATATATAATCTAATACCCACGTAATTGTGGTACCTTTGGCTTGATTTCCTAGTTTACTTATTTGTTTTTTATTATTTTGATACCTATGTAGGTGAGGTACATTTTGAGGTTTGCAAACATAACCTCAAAATCATTCAGGGTATATGGTTTATAGAAGTTCTCAGGGGTGTCCGTCAATAATATTTGTTTCTACAGTCATTTATACATAATTTCGAATCTAGGAAATAAGTTTTCATGATTATTGGTCATTAGGCCAAACATGTATGGAAGCTGAGCGATCTCCTTTAGCTACATTAATCTTTGGTTTTGATGTATTGTATGTCAACTGATATCTATTGTATTTGGTTGTTAATATGCATTAATATATTTTTTCTGTACTGTTATAATATAAAACATATTATAAGTATAGTGTGTAGACTGTAAACACTATACATAATATATATATATATATATATTTGGTTTATATATGTAGTGTAATATAGTTATATACGTAATGTATGTATTGTATATAATGTAATATGTATGTTAAACTGATAAGTTTAAGTAAATATCTCTATTGTATCCGCATTTAAGTTTCTTTTTCCCCCAAAGGTTGACTGGGAGAGAATGCAATTAGCATTAAGTCTGCCTTTTGTACCATTTTATATTTATGGTCAATAAAGATTTTTAAATAAATAAATAAAATAAATAATATTGTAAATGCTGTGTACGCCTATAATAGGTATATATTTAAGAAATGTATGCATCGTTTGTTTTAAGCAATGTAAATATATATACTTTTAGTGCATCTATTCCATAAATAAATAAAAAGTGAAATAGGTACTTTATATTTTCACGTGATAAAATTTTATAAATCGATAAACGCTGGCTGCACGCACGAAAAAGTGTAACATTCCGCCTGAGCCAAGCGTGCAAGCGAGAGCGCGGAACAAGCGATAGAGAGGCACGATCGGCCTAAGCGTTCGAATTGTGGCGCATCTATCTCTCTTCCACTTCATGAAGTGAAAAGTTAATGTGGTTTCCATTGTTTATTAAACAACTTGATATTAATTTATCGAAAAAATTTTTTTTTCAATTAACTCCTTTGTATTATACAAAATAATGATAATTCAGTGATAATAATTCAATTCAAATCATAAAAGTATGCAATTTTTCATCAATGTTTTCTTATGACGTTATCACATTTAATAATCGTCCGTAAACTGACTTTACAGACAACCAATTTTTTTCTTAATAAAATATTTTATAATTTATATTAGCTATGTTATTCATATTTCATTTTTGTCGTTACAGCTGTCAAGTAGTCAATTATTGTAATTTTGGGAGTCAGTTTCAGCCAAAGAATTACGACAATAAATCTAGCAATAATATTACGATAATATCTGAATTATAAAATCAATTTATTTATGATTCAATAATACAAATACAAGTGAACTTTTGTACACCAATATATCTACCTAATGTAACGAAATCTAGCGACCTTAATAAGACAAAATACCTACGTTGGCCATTACATTCCACAAGTGGGAGAATTTTTTGCTAGTCCAATACTAGGTATTCCAGCCAGCCCTATGGCTTGGGAGCCTGGTGCAATGCATCGTTAGAACGCCACTGGATTCCAGTGAGAATGATGATGATGACGATGATGGCGGATATATATATCTTCCAAATCACCAAAGAATAATAATAATTTAATATTTCTTATATTCACACCAATCGGCCTAGACCAAAGTAAGCATCTTAAGGCTTGTGCTATGGATACTAGGGTAACAGACAGATATACATATATGACACATAGATAGGTAATATTAATAGAAATATAAATAAATACTCATGACTCAAGTACAAATGATCGTATTCATCATACAAATATCTGCCCCTTCCGGGACTCGGGCATTCACACCGATACCTAAAAGCGACATGGAATAAGGCAATAGGAAGAAATTGGCCGCTAATTATCTTAAGTTTTCGTGAGAACTATATTCAAAGTAGTTACTTAAATATTTATGGATGTGTGTATGCGATTTTAAATTTTATATGGTGGTTAACAATAATTTATGGGGAATATTATAACAGTTTTATATAATAATCCTGCTAAAAGTGTTATTATTTTATAAACTTTTTAATGTGCGTTTATTGATTTAAGGTTTAGTGTCGGTATGTATTCTTTTTATTTGTTTACAATATAAAAACATATTTTTTTTACATTATTATTGGATAAATATTTAATTTAAAGGTTTGTGATATATTACTTTAATTTGTATACAGATATAAAGAAAATTAATAAATATTTTTAAGATTTCTTACTGTTCACTTTATAATTTATAAAGAACGTGGCCAAAAACTGTAAGGAGCTTAGTATAATATTAAATTTTATTGCCCACCAATGATTTTAGTGAATTATTTTCGTCAAGATGACAAATTTCAGTTACGATGAATAAAAAACGTGGAAATCCCGGGAGTAAAGTAAAATCGGCGCCTGTTTCGCTTTTAAACTCTTTGATTAAGCAATTGACAAAAACGTCGAATTCTAGATATTGCTATTTAAAACTGTAAGGAGTTTCAATATTAATGGCATTAAGCGCACGGTACAAACAAAGAGTACCGGCACAAGGGAGGAAACTTTTAGTTATTTGGTTAGTTGCTAAAAAAGTATAAATTCTTACGTGCGTACGTAAGTAGTAAGTAACACACACGGTTTTTTATTATTAATGTAAAGGAGACCTTTCTTTTCGGGCCAAAAATGTACCTTGGTACAAGTTATTTGAAAATATTCATAATAATGTACAAACACTTATTTCATATATAATATACCCATAAATTAGATTTTTATAAAGTTAATAAAACACAATAAATTATACACAAAATCACAACTGCGTAGAACGAAACGCTAATATGGCACTTGTGTGTGACAGTCGGTTAGATTTTAACAAGTTTCTAGCGGCTCTGGAACTCGGTATTTTAGTAAAGTCCGTAGGCTGATAAAATAACTAAACGCTTAGAATGATTCGCAAAAGCAAGAAATATCTATTTTCGCTTTTGATCCTACTGTATATATATTGAAAACAGAAGAATTCATAAAGCAGTGTTGCTGATAAACTTGTATACATTTTATGTTTAAGACTGAATATCGAAAAATGTTTATATAACTTTAAGCTACAAAACGCTTCAAACCCAAAACAATTGTGCTTGCCAGCTAAAAAAAACATTTGTTGCAAGTAATGTATATTTTTGAATGATTTTTTTTAGTGATACAAATGTATTTAAAAATAAATAAGTATTTTTTCGGAATTTACGATTTTTTAGCTATTTTTTGGTATCTTTGAATCTTAGGTACATATTTAGCCTAACTTATATGGAAGAAAGAAAGGCTCCTTTAATCTAAGACGATTTTATATTATATTTATTAAAAGATTAAAATTATTTAAAGTTTGTTAAGTATCATTAATTATACAAAATTAATTAAAGTCCTTGTCAAATTTTCAATTGGTATACAGCTGCGACCCTTATTTTGTTCACTAATAAAGATAATCCTATAAACCTCTTTAACGGCGAAATCTACTTTTATAATTTATATCTTTCGAGTTACGAGACAAATAAAAAGAACTCAAAGTTAATACACAATGGTTGCAAATACCATTGTTCCGACTTTTAAATTACTGCGGCAGTTTTGAGATATTTATTCGAAAGAAGCGAAGCTTACCGAACAATCTTTGATTGAGCGGTGCCTGAGAGCAAATTGGAAAGGGATAAAATTTCAATAAGAATTTGCTCAAAAGATTACGGGGTGAACCTTTAAGTTCTTGCCAATGGTGATGTTTGACTTGGAAAGTAAAGAGCTTATTGTGCTGTGCGAGAGGACTGTGAGAGAATTATTTGACAAGAAAGAAATGATTTTAAAGCTGATTTATGTGTCTTTGGAACTTTGTGAAAAATATTGAGAATTATCGCGATGGCCGCATAATTTTCAAGAGCAAATAAGTAAAAAGAGAAACGAGTTAAATAATAAATCTAGTAATATATATGGTGTTATATGGTGTTATACCTATTATATATAGTGAAGACATTAGAAATAGTCGTTTATTTATAGAAAAATAGTTTAAACTATACAAAGTTTAAAATTTATCGCTGTCTCTCTTAGTATGTAAAGAATAGAATAGAATAATCTTTTACAATTTAATCATCTTTATTGTTTTACTAGCGGCCCGTCCCGGCTTCGCACGGGTGGACAAAATTCTTTAAATTTTTTCTAGCATTCAATATAGCCTATGACACAGCAATAATGTGCCTTTCTATTGGCGAAAGAATTTTTAAAATCGTTTCAGTAGATCCCGAGATTACCCCTTACAATTTAACAAATATACAAACACACAAACTTTACTTCTTTATAATATTAGTACAGATAAATATTTACAGAACATTACAACGTTAATAATACATTAGTTTAAGACTTTGTCGCAGTTATTAAATGGTGTTATATAAGGTTATTTGAATAGACAAAACAAGTAGACAGTGATAATAGAATTCGCCAACGTGGATAAGAAATTCAGTAGATTAGTATTTCCGGGGTTTGGGCCGGTTAGCCAAAAAGATGTGTATGTGATTTTCATATTTTTCTTATTGCAAAAGTGTTAAAAAAATTGTTTTTTTGACTACCTCTGCGGTCAAGTGGCTCGTATACCGTTTTTCATGGTAATGCTACTCCGAGGTCTCGGTTTCAATTCCGGGTCGATGTAGAAAACTATTTTTCTTTGCCCAGGATCCGGCAATGTAAAGGCTAATTTTCCTTAGGGTCTTGGTGTTGTAAAACCGTGTTCTGATGTCCATAACACAAATGCTTTAGCTTCTTAATTAACTTAAGGGTATAGAACAATGTATGTGAGTTAATGTTATTTATTAGATATAATGTTATTTTTAACTAATACATTTTAATATTTAAATAATTGATTATAAGACCTAGTCATTTAAAATTAATGATTTTTTAAGATTAATTTATTTAACAGTTGTTAAATTTTATGTGAGGAGCGAAAATCAGTCTCTATTGAAGGGAACATTTTAATTGCATTTAGAGAAAAACCTCTGTAGTATTATTTAATAACTCAAAGAAACAGTGCATTATTGAAATCGACGGCGAAGTGCCAAGACCTCCTAATTGATATTTGTCGAGAAATTCCCTTTTTTGTCATTTCGAATTAAAATTTGTTTTAATGAAATTTCCCAAGCGTATTATCAGTTGCAAGCACATCAAGTTAAAAAATTAATAAACAATTTTTTTAACCATTTTTTTAACTTGTCAAGAAATCAAACTTTTTTTTCGGCTTCTGTATTATTTTGAATTTAGCAGTTAGGTGTTATTGGCACTTCTTCGTCGAAATGTGTTTAACAAAGTTACAAAGATGTGGCGAATATAGTGGTAGGTGGATAGCACAGATTGTCTTCCGAATTTCCACCTGGCTGGCTCCTGAGTATTGGCCATTAATAGTTACCTAGTTTGTGCCAGGAGCTTGTCTCTATAATATGACATCAGGATTTTTATTTTTTCTTCAGATACTTAAATAACAAACTTTTTGATACATAGAAAGGATGGGCGTGGATCTAACGCCATCTGTGACACGCAGTTTTAGTTTTACTCTGTGAAAGTGTGTAGTGTAGTGGTGTGTAGATGGTGTGAACATTTTGCTATTTTTTTTGAAGACAACAAAAGAAAAAAAACTCCATATCAAAAACTATTGTCTTAAAAATAAATGTGACTTGTAGTGAACTTACTACTGAAATATTAGGGTACTAATATAAGTTTTAAATTACAATTTAGTTTTGCAAATTAGAGTATTAACATAGTAGATAGTCGTCCTTTTCGAATTGTAACTAAGTATGCTGTGCATTTAGTTTTTCATAAGTTATTGTACAAATATGTTAAAAACATTAAAAAGCAAAACGTATATAGTAAGATGTAAATATACGAATATTTCATTAAATATATATCTATTAATTTTATGTCTTAGAAATAATGTTGTCTATCCGTACCTATTGTAAATCATGAGGTCGCCACCTTTTTTATTGCTTGACCTCTATCTCGCTTGATGGTAAGCGATGATGTACTCTAGGATGTGACGCGCCTACCTAGAAGATTCAATACAACATTGCATTTTGCACTTTTTAATTTATTATATATTAAATTTTAGAAATTAATGTAATGTAGTAAAACCTGTTTAATTGATAATACCAACAAATACTTCAAGTTTATTTTTTTTAAAGATGGAAATCAAAATCTGCATTTGGCTCCCGCTCTATAACAATGATACGAGATCACTTTGAGCAATTTGCCACCGGCCCTTTTCCTACAATTGGTATGGCCACACTGCTCTCAAAGGAACACCCAATTCGATGCAAATTGCACCATGATTTCAGTCTATTATTCCTCTATTACCGACTGTAATGGCGACGATGTATTGACGATCGTTTGGTACCAGAGTTTTCGCGCTGACGGTCGAGTTTGTCTCCCGGAAGGGACAGATGTTTGATGAATGCAACATTTGTAACTGAAAAATGAAAATAACTTTATTCAAATGCACTTAAAAATAAGTAGTTTTGAATCGTCCAACATTTTTACCTACCACCCATTCAGGACGTCTTTTAACTGACAAGAAGAATGGGCGCAAGAAACTCGTCAGCTTTAACAGAAGTAACGACATTTACAATATAATACGTCGTCACCATACACAATCCATACACACCATACACAATCAGAAAAAAAAACAAAATTATTTTGTTATGACAATACTAATAGTAGGCAAGGCAGCACCCGTTCACGAGCATGACGCATGATACAGCCATCGCTTCGCTCAACCATATCTTGAGTTGCTCAACCATCTCTATGAGTCAAAGGAATTTATATAATTTTCTTTTAAAATCCGCAATACTAGTATTAATAATACAAGCCTTACAATGCTAACTTTGGGCTAGGCAAATTGGTGTGATGTGAAAGTAAATATTAATATTACTAGCTGACCCAGTAACGCGTTGCTATGGTAACGCGTTGCTATGGTATCGCGTATACAATGGAAAAAGAGCGGACATACAAACACACAAACAACAAATTTGTGTTCTTAGATTATGGACTAGCGGCCCATCCCGGCTTCGCACGGGTGGACAAAATTCTTTATTTTTTTTTATTATTAAATATTTTTCCGTTAGCGCCATCTAGCGTCCGGTAGACAAACTACTTGCGGTTAACGCGTTGCTATGGTAACGTTATTGATAGAATGGAAAGAGAGCGGGAAAAAGAGCGGACAGACAAACAACAAATTTGTGATTTTGATTGTGGTTGAAACAACGAATTTTGATTCTGTTCCTGAAACGAGCACGTCAAGAGGGAATGATAGATGGTCGACCTCTTAAATGAATTGTTGCTTTTTTAATTATCGTAGGTTTGTATTAGTCCAACGTAGCATTAGCTGTGGATGCGACCGATCCGTTATCTCTTGGTGATCCATTATTTTAAACGTTTACTGACTAAAATAACAACACCAAAGTATCACAATGACATTTTAAGAAATAATCATCACAATAGTTTAACAAAATAATTAATGATCGCAACAATAAACTTGGATTAGGAGCCGATGGATTGACAGCAACGCCGCCATGATACTCACAACCCTATCTATGTTTCACATATGTATGGCTATTAGTAATTCTAGAATCCATAACACAAGCTTAATGGTGCTTACTTTGGGCTAGAATAATTAGGTAATATATTCTTAGTATTTGAAATAGTTCTAGAAAAACACATTTTTTAAATTATTCGCCACGTTTTTCGCTCGTGTTCTTAAAAACATCATTTTGTTTAGATACTTTTTGGCGGGAGCTCGAAGCGTCACTTTAATGATTTTGGTTTTCTTATTAAATTTTGTGTTGTGGTTTGTATTAGTGTGTAATAATGGTAAGTTTTTAACCACTGAGTATTTCTGAATATGCATGAGTGTTGGCAAGTGAAATAAAGCAGTGGAAGGTGTCTTTTCGCGCTCTCTCAAGAAGGCCACGAGTAGGTTTCAGTAAAACCCCACATCTTTACTGAAACGACGTGAGTAAAATGAATCTACACTATACTTGAGAGCAATGAATCCAAGTCAAATAAAGGTGTTTAGGCAGTTAAAACATTTATTTGTTACTATACATTAAATTCATAAAAAAACGTTAAAAATTTATATTTTCTTTAATCACCATATTTTTCTACAACTCCACAATTTTCTCAATTTTTAGTACATAATGTTACCTTCACAGGATGTTATTACTGCTTTTATGCGGTTTAGCGTGCTGTACACTAAGTTCCTTATGATTGTATAAGAAACATCAGTTGGAGAATTCTGCCATTCTTTTGTAAGAGCAATTTTGAGCTCTTTCAGCGTGATCGGAGAAAGGTTTCTTTGTTTCACTCTCATCCCCAGGCATATGAAGCACCTTATGAAGGTAGTCATTCACCATCCTGCTAGTATAAAGTCGGGCGTTGTCATTCATAAAAACAGCATCCTCACTCAAATTGGCCATAAATGGACCAACAGTATTTCTTTCACGTATCTATTGCTAGTTAAAGACCGGTTTCTAACTACTAGCTCCGTCTTCGACTCTTGAAGTAAATTCGTTTGTTTTCACATCTTTTAATACGACAGAATAGAAATCAAAGCAAAAACAGTAACAGTAAATTTGTAAGTCCCTTTACAAAAGTCCCATTTTTGTATTTTGTATTGTGGTGTGTCTTTACAACAAATATGAAAATTTATTTCTTTGTTTAATCGGTATTCAATTGTCTATTAAACACAATTTTATTAAGCTAGCATTAATAGTTTTGGAGATTATCAGGTATCTTTATAGAAAGATTCATTGCTATTTAAAATATTTGGGTGCTTTTTCATGCTTATTACATCAAAGTATTTTATAAAACCAATAGTAGTTTATCAAGAAATGTATAATATTAGGGGTTAAAGTATGAAATTGCCGATTTGTACTGAAAATCTATATTGTTTATTTTTTAAATTTTTAACAAATTTATTTAATCAAAATAGTTGCCATTATTATCTATACATTGCTGCCATCTAATGGGAAGGTCATTAATGCCTTTGCGATAGAATTCCGACGATCTAGACTGCACAAACTGTGTGAAAGCATTTTGTACTGCCTCCTGGGAAGAAAACTTCTTGTCACGTAGATAATTGTCCAAATCACGAAAAAAATGGTAGTCCGTTGGAGCAAGGTCTGGTGAATACGGAGGATGACGAATGGTTTCTAACTGCAGTTCCTGAAGGGTCAAAATGGTTTCTCGTGCTGTGTGAGGTCTCGCGTTGTCGTGGAGCAATAATGGTGAAGATCGATTCATGAGTCGGGGCTGTTTTACTGCTAGTTTTGTCAACATGGTTCGGAGTTCGGCACAATAGACATCTGCCGTTATTGCTTGACCAGATCGGAGAAAACTATAGTGAATAACACCATGCTGAGACCACCAAACAGTTACCATTACCTTTTTATTGGTAAGTTTTGCTTTAGGACACTGTTGTGGCATTTGACCTGGGGTCAGCCATTGCATTTTTCTTTTCCGGTTATCATAAAGAATCCACTTTTCATCACATGTTACAATTCGATCCAATATTCCTTCATTTCTGTACCGGTTCAACAAGGCAACACAAGTTTCAACACGCGTTTCTTTCTGCAGATCAGTCAAATCATGAGGCACCCATTTTTCGTATTTTTTTATTTTATTGATTTGACGCAAGTGAGTCAATATTGTGGGTAAGGTAACGTTAAACCATGCCGCTAATTCCTGGGTACTTTGACTAGGATCGGCTTCCACTATCTCTCTTAATTCATCGTTATTTACCTGTGTGGGCGGTCTTCCTCGTGGCTCGTTCTTTAAGTCGAAATTTCCATCACGAAAGCGTTTAAACCAAAATCGCACGGTGCGTTCATTAGTAGACCCCTCTCCAAACGCAGCATTGATATTGCGGGCTGTTTCTGCCGCGTTAGTTCCGCGTCGGAACTCGTATTCAAAAATAACTCGAATTTTCGCAGTATCCATCTTTCTTGTCTAAATTGAATAACAAAAACAATTGAAAGTCGATATTAAAATGTTTTACATTTTTTAAAAAAAGAACATCATAGAAACCATTTAAAAAAAGTTTCATTCGAAAACCTCAAACCATGAAGATTCTATGTCAATTCAAAGAACCTATTGCAATAAAACGGCAATTTCATACTTTAACCCCTATTATTTTTGTTGGTGACGGCCAATCAAAAAGACCTATTCTTCCAAACTATTTTCAGGTTTTAGGCAAAGTTACTTTGTCGTTGTTAGCTGAAAGTGATGTATTATGGCACTTAGCTCCGCGACGTGACCACTCTAAGAGCTGCGTTACCATATAACGTTTCGAATCTATAAAAAGGAATAAGGTGGCCTATTCTACTTGTATTGTAAAGTATAGATTTTTGTATGTCGCGGCAAGATTTTGGAATTGATCACTTCATAATGAGGCTGACCATTTTATCACATGGTTGTATTTGATGTGAAAAATATGCGCTGCCTACATCATGTATACATATGGTCTACTACTACTATATATGGTCTAGACTGATAAATAAATAATAGGGATTTTGTCGATATGAAACGCTAAATGCACGGCTACTTCATGATATTATAAAAAAATTAGTGAATCAAAATCTTATGTAGGTAATTTAAACGGCAACAAGAAAAATAAATTTCCTTCTTTATTTGGTATTTTCATTTCATTTCAATCATGATGTGATTGATTCTAAGATATGGCCGCGACACTTACATTCAGCTTTGTGTTTGCTTGCGTGCCTACATGAAGTAGAACGCCTACTTTTTTAACGAGGAAAAAATATGGTTATCGTGTTCACACGACTAATAATGGGATTGATTTTTATACTGTTTTTTTATCGTCGATTTTGTTATCAATTCGACCGGCTCAACAAAAATTTCGTCAGTAGCAGTTATAACACTTCTGTGCCTATCATAATCCCTACTAATATTATAAATGTGAATGTAAGTTTGTTTTTTATGCTTTCACGCAAAAACTACGAAATCGATCATCATGAAACTTCGTACATATATTTTTGGAGGTATAAGAAGTAACATAGGATACTTTTTATTGAAAAAAAAATAAAAAAATGCGAGCAAAGCCGCGGGTAAAAGCTAGTATAGAAATAAAACCATTTTTACCGTTAATTATTTTTTTAATGCTGACGTTTCCACACCTTTCTTAGAGCCGTGATCACAGAATGACTAAGGTAATGGTCGTTATGTGTTCCAGCTACCAATATTTTAATCGGGCCCGCTCCTAACTATGCAATTAATCGATTAATTTTTTTTTTGTATTTTATTATGTTTTTTATTACATCTACGATAACTCGATCGATACGATAACAGAATCTAGTTCCAGTTCGGATATCGGGAGATACTTTCGAATAGAACTTGCGATACAAACTCGGACATGGGAACATACCTTAATTTTACATTTTTTATTTACAGAAAAAGCTCATTACATCACTAGATTTCGTTTTGTGACACAACAAACAAACAGACTGTTTTTTTTAGAGATATTATTATATAAATTATGGGATCCCAAACAGGTAGAACACTTTAACCTTCATCTCTTTTAAAATTAAGGTGTTTTCTGATTTTAAAGAGCCTCGTGTTACATTCTAGGAACAAATCTCTGTTCTTTAGCAAGGATTTGTGTTTTGTCAAATTTAATATTCAAAAGTTTGCTCACGCACTGCAGACTAATTTTTTACGTGTTCTTTTAAACAGACTGCAAGAATTAGTGGTGAAAAATTTTATTTGTAAAAATGAACGTCTCAAAACCAGTGATAAAATACAATTTTCAGTAGGTACATGGAAACTTTCTCTTCCAAGATTTATACTCCAAAAAACAGGAGGCTCGTTTTGGGATAGATGTATTTCTATTTTGACAAAATATTGTCACAACTGAATTAACGTATGTACGCTTACATTATAATATTTTGAAACTAGTTTATGCATGTGATAATATGAATATTATTTCAGTAAATTTATTTAAACTACTAAGTCTGTAACACCTTTCTCAACAGTGACTTGCAATAAACTATAAAGTAAAAAAGAACTACATACTCGTTAGTTATAAGCTAAATAATCGATGCAAAATTTATTATCTATTAGCTATCCCGACCACGTGTTGCTGTGGCTCAGTTATTATACCTTGCAATATTTCATATTATGAATATAAATGAAACCTAATACTTTATGACATAAGTTGTAATAAATCCAGCAAAATCAAAATAAAATCATTAAAATCAGTTGAGTAGTTTCGGAGTTCATTGCGTCAAACACTGTGACAGACAATTTTTATATATAAAGGTCACAGATGTCCACTTACCACCACCCTGACATACATCTCACACTTCTTCAATTCTCATCAGCCTTTTCATATAAGCTCGTCGGTTATGGGAATACTACCCCTAGACCTGGCCTTTTCTATTTATTCCCTGAAAGTTCGGCTTGGTCTGCCGTTATCGCCTTACCCATGCACATTTGCCTTATATATTTCCCTTGTTAATCTCTTTTGTCCATCTTTAAATTACCAAAATTTTGTATATACCTACATAGCTGACCCGGCCATGCATTTCTGTGGCTCAGATATTATAATTTGCAATATTTTTTTATTACAAATTAAAATGAAACCTATTCTATGACTTTTTTTTTATTTTTTAGTCGGAACAAATCCAGCAAAATGAAAAAGTCATTAAAAAGGAATTTTATTATATGATGTATAATATATAATGAGATAGATTTAATTTACCGTTAGGCAGTATCAGAGTGACAGAAAGGGGAAGTACCTTTATGATAAATGATCACAGTGAACACGTAATCATTATAACGATTCACCAGATACTCGTACAATATCAAAAGCGTCGACAGAATATTCGCGATTTTACATGTAATAATCCCTACGTGACTTCATAAATAAGATACATACATCCATATATGAAAGCGCTATGTCATGTCCCTTTGGGTGCGATATGGGCAGGATCCGGGCAGGTACAGCCCGAATATCAGGCAGTCAGCAAAAAAAACGGCAGGTCAACTCGGCTGTTCAGTAGCGTAAGGCAAATACAAGGCTAAAGACAGGAGCGGATTGAGAGGAAAAAAAAATAATATAATTAAAATAATAATATTTTTTACATTCACACCAATTAGTCCAAAGTAAGGCTTGTGTTTTGGATACTAGGGTAATGGATAGATTACAATATGATACATAAATATAAATACTCACAGAAATATATATAAATACACATAACTCAGGTACAAATGCTCGTATTCATCACACAAACACCCGTCCCTTCCCTTCGAATCCAGGATCGTTGGTGCGAAAGGCAAGATCACTACCGTTGCACCAAATGTTGAAGTTATTCCTTTTTTGCCCTTGTTACTAGCAATGGCACTATGAATACATCAGTAGAATTATATGATTCTGCAACTTTTTTAGTAATAATACCCCATTGATACATCCAATTAAAGATGTAATTAACAAGTCATAATTTATTTAAAAATGATAAGTCGCAATGACAATACACAAAGATAATTGTAAGATAGAATTCAAAGGGCTATCGATGCGGCTGTTTTTGATATTTTACCCATTTTTTCCGTGTTTACTTGCAGAAGAGATTTAACTGTTATCACTTAACACTTGAAGGCATACAAGGACGACAGTCCGCAAATAAATGCACCTTGCACTTTCACCAATTATTCTACACGTGTTAAAAATTGCCTCCAAATGGAGCATCATCAGGAGCTATTAGGCCGTGCAATAAAAAGCACTAAGCACTTTCGTCAAGTCACGCCTGATCCTACTAAATACTTAGAAATAATAAATTTAAAACTCTTACTAATCATAATAGTAAATAAACAGAAAAGTATCTAACACCTGTTATGTATAACATTTCTTTTCTTTTCTATCTTGCTTCTCTTTCTTTCCTTTTGTTCTGTCACCCTATAGTTCTACTTCCTTTTTGTTCTTGCTATGTTATTGCTGTAGGCCGAAGTGTCTTTGGCTCCGACCCCCAGATGTAACAACATCATAATAACGAATCCCCGAAACTATAAAAAACTTATTGTAACCTTAATCAGTTGCCCTAAAATTTAATAAATAAGTTTTTAAAAAACACCTGTTATGTATGTTATATTGATTCATACATTGTGCCTTTTATTATGTTCGTCCTGTAAATCCGCAGTCGTATTATTTGTTAATTTTTTCAAGATAAAAACAACTTTTGGTGTTCTATGCAATATACTGGTAGGTAATATCGGATGTATTATTAAATTATTTTCACTATATAATCACAATTTATTACAAGTATAAAAAATAAAATATTGCTTATTGTTAAACCAATTTTGTTAGTCATAAATTATGACAAACAGCACATGAGGGTTATTACAAAACTGTTATTACTGTCTTCTTACTAAAATGCCTAAATTTAATAACTTTGCATGCCATTTCTAATAAATAAAAAAAAAACTAGTAAAAGCTCTTAATAAAACATCCAAGACAAGAGTGTAAAAGTTTATTTCTCATACTTAGTACTGAAGAATAATTTCTCTTTATTAATATTAATCGTAATAAAACAGGTTCCGAGTTCGACCCTGTTCAACACCTATTTACTGATATTGTACAAATGCTGATACAAAGCTTTTTGGATATTGGACACACTCATAGGTGTTTATTTTAAATTGACAGCTGAAACCTGAACTATTTACATAATAGAAAGGCCCAGGTTGCCGTTATTACATTACTAGCATATTTGACAAAAATATTATATTTATTATATAGCTCAAATATGTAACTTATATTGGTACATTTGTTAATATTTGAAAACAATTCGGCGCAACGATAACTATCCTGACCTTTGCGCCAACGGTCTTGGGTTTGATATGGTTTGGGGCTGTTGTTTTTGCAATAAACCCCTTAAAACCCGAGAGCATTATATCATGCGCGCGACAACGATACCTAAAATTCGCGAGCATTATATAATGAGCTGATTTAATCCTTATTACGACTTTGGTAATGGTTCTTTTTGATTGAATGATTTTTTTTCCGATAGAGATAGAGCAAGCATTTGTTTTGTTTAGTGAAAAACTAGTATTTACTTTTATTTACTACTTAAAACTATTAATACTGCTTCTTGTGATCCAATCATGTCATGGCAGTTTGTAATTAAGGCCACATTACGTATTTTTGTATTTGATCATATGATTTATTTATGAAGAGGTGTGTATCTTGTACACTGTGTTTTAATAAATAAATGAAATGGAAAAATTTAAAAGACAATTAATCAAGTTTTCCTTTCTTATAGATTCGATAAGACATTTGAAAATAAAAAAATAACCGAAATAGCTGTCATTTGTTTAATTCATTCCTGAAAAGGGGGAAGTAAAAGTTTTAAGTTTAAAAAAAAAATCTAAATTTGAAATATGCCAACTAATATTTTGAGGTCGGAACCTACCTCTGTATTTGGAATAAATCTTCCGACCTATATTTTTTTTAAAATGCGGAGTTTATACAAATATAAACTCAAACAATTATGAACAATATAAAAACTGTGCCACTCTGACATATTATACATAGCGGTCGAATTGATAAATGACTTTTTTAAATCTGTTAAAAAGATAAATCGAACAAAAGAGACTGTCTACATTTTTATAAAAAATTCTTCATTAGATTGGAGTTTGTCTAATGTAAAATTGAAAGAACATAAAACACCGAATTCGTATGATAAGTAAAAAAATTGGTTGTCTGTAAAGTCAGTTTACGGACGATAATTTTACGTGATAGCGTCATAAGAAAACAGTGATGAAAAATTGCATACTTTTATGAATTTAATTGAATAATTATCACTGAATATAATTACTTTGTATAATACAAAGAAGGAGTTAATTGAAAATTATTATTTTTCGATAAATTAACATTAAGTTGTTGTAATAAACAATGGAAACCACATTAACTTTTCACTTCTTGAAGTGGAAGAGAGATAGATGCGCCACAAGTCGAACGCTTAGGCCGATCGTCGCTTGTTCCGCGCTCTCGCATGCACGCTCGGCTCAGGCGGAACGTTTTACTTTTTCGTGCGTGCAGTCGGCGTTCATCGATTTATAAGACGTTATCTAAAATAAGACGTTATCTAAAGTAAATCTAAATCTAGCCAATAATAAAAAATATTTTCTGAAAATAAACAATTTTTTTATTTTTTCTGAGACTTTGTGTCACAAAAAGGTGACTATAAAAGCTTAATACACCTGGCATTTTCATGAATAAGCATAACAAAAATCGTAGATTGACAATTTGATAATGTCAGTCAAATACTTTTTTAATCGGGTGTGAATACGTTCGCTCGTTGACGCAATTAGTAATATCAAAAGGATATATAAAAAATTGTCTGGCTTTAGGATTCAAATAATGACGCGAGGACATTTAATTTTAAAGGCTTTATTGATAACAACTCTGATTATGCCAGCTGCTTTTCAAGGGATATTTATTTCGTCTCCTTTAAACACAAACGTAATGATAATTGGAATGATATTTTTGTGACTTCGCTTCCCATACAGGCCTAGTCTAGTGAGGAAATTTTAGTTTTAGAAAACCTGACAAATACAATGTAGGGGTCTTCAATTCACGAGTGAATAGGTATCTGCTAGGCAAGCGCGTAACAACCTAGATCGCATAGTCGCTTACTATCAGGCGAGATAGTGGCCAAGCATCTGTTTATTTAGTATAAAAAAACCTACTGAACACTATTTGTGGAATAAAGATTTTTTTTTATTTATTATTATTTATTGGGGTTTAACTCCTTAAGAATCGTTTGATATATAGCGCACGGTGTGAAAAATAGATGGGTAGTAAGATCAAATGTTAAAAAAAAGTGAAGGGTCACATTTCCTCTGCGTAATATACACCTCGCTCCTCAGTCCCAAGTACACATTCACTCTCTACCTCTTTCTTTCTCACTATAGCATTCAGTATACACGTAAAATATCATAAATAAAAAAAAAATGAATATTAATAATAATACTTTAATTTAAGTAATATATTTTATCATATTAATCAGTACATCATATTATGACATTACTTTGTGTGTTTGTTACCATAGCTACCATAAGCCTAAGAATAACAGTTTTTATAATCAGTTAACGTTACCATAGCAACGCGTGGCCGGGTCACCTAGTATTAATAAATATATGAATTCATTTACTTCCTTTGCCTATTATATATCTTATGATCTCTGATGAGGTATTGGAATGGTTTTCATCTTATCTTCGGGAACGTCAGCAGGCGGTGCAGTCAGATGAAGAAACCTCATCCTGGCGTAGTTTAGATACTGGTGTTCCCCAAGGCGGCATACTCTCTCCTCTTCTTTTCTCAATTTTTATTAACTTTATCACATATAAACTTCAGTGTTCGTATCATCTTTATGCTGATGACTTGCAGATATATTCTCACGCAAGTGTTGACAGTATAAATGATGCCATAGATGCGTTGAATGGGGACCTACATAACATAAAGTCATGGTCTGACTGTTTTGGTGTTGCCGTCAACCCGGGTAAATGTCAGGCTTTGTTGGTGGGTGGTCCCCACATGATATCCAGAATAGACTTGACCAATCTGCCTCCTATCGTCTTCGATGGAGCTACAATTCAAGTTAACTCAAGTGTCAAGGATCTAGGTTTACATATAGACTCTAGGTTAAGCTGGCAGTCACAAGTGACTAGTATTTGTCAGAAGGCCACTGGAGTTTTGCGGTGTCTTTATCGCTTTAAAAACTTTTTACCTGCCAATATCAAGGCATTGCTTGTGCAGACTTTAATTTTTCCTATAGTCGACTATGGTGATGTGTGCTACCTCGACCTGAATGCAGATCTACTTAATAAGCTCGACCGTCTTCTAAATAACTGCATTCGATTCGTTTTTAATCTACGCAAATATGATCACGTGTCCACCCACCGATCTTTACTTAAATGGTTGTCCATTCGGCAGCGTAGAAGAATGCGGGCATTGACCACCTTATTTAATCTATTAAATTCCCCTAATGCTCCCCCTTACCTTACTTCGCGTTTCCAGTACTTGTGTACTTCTTCCAACCGCTTACTTGTTTGTCCTTCTCATCGCTCTGATATTATTCACTCTTTATTCTTCGTTTATCCTATTCTTTTGTGGAATGCCCTTCCCTTTGACATCAGAATGTCCACCAGTCGGTATGCATTTAAAAATAAATTGCGAAAATTTCTAACAGAGCAAGAAACTACATATTTAGTTCTTACACTTCCGCGCACATTACACATCAGAATAAAACACTTTTTTACGGATTTTTGCGCATGTTTTATTTTATTTTATATTTAATCCTGACGTTTCGACTCCTTTACAGGAGCCGTGATCACAGGATCATGTGTGATCACGGTTCCTGTAAAGGAGTCGAAACGTCAGGATTAAATATAAAATAAAATAAAACATGCGCAAAAATCCGTAAAAAAGTGTTTTATTCTGAAGAAACTACATGTTAAATTTTAACAATCGTCCATATTAGTTATCGTTTACTTGATATGTATTTATTAATAGTTCTTATTTGAGTTGAATATATGTATATGTATGTATTTATATATGTATGTATGTTGTATTTATATATAAATTAGTTTAGTCTATGTATTATATACTCATAATTTATTTCCTTTTCTTTACACTGGTTGTGCACCCTACCTATCACTTGTCTCCACATCACCCTAAGGTTGACTGGTAGAAAATGCCTAAGGCATTAAGTCCGCCTTTGTACAATTTGTGCAAAAAGAATAAATAAATAAACATATATATTTTAAGATAATCGTTTTTAAGGAGTAAGCTCCAATTACGCGTCGGAGCTAACACGCATATTTTTTTACTTTCCATTGTTTTTCTTCATGTTGGCTCCTTGGTTAATTCCTTTGTTCATCCCAAGTTGCAATTAATTTCTCTTGAGACGCTGGCTTTACAGCTGCCTACATTTTGTATAAATTAGACGCATCCTCGTTCCTAGACGGCGGTATTGTCTTTGCATAATGAACAATGTTAGCGATGCACACATTTTATTCCCAGGAAGATTCTGGGAAGTCATAGCTCTCTCATTTATGAAGTAGATCGCTTAATTTGTATGTAACTTAATTTTTGTCTTTTCTTTAGACGACCGTTTGTTGCAACGGTAGGGATGCCTTTCCCGAGCGACGGTCCTGGATTCAAATCCCGGAAGGGGCAGATGTTTCTATGATGAATACGAGTATTTGTTCCTGGGTCAAAGGTACTTATACATATTTCTATGAATATTACATATCTATGTATTATATATGTATGTCTATCCGTTACCCTAGTATCCATAACACAAGCTTTACAGTGCTTACTTTGGGCTTGACTAAATGGCGTGACTGTAAGAAATAAACATTTATTTATCTTTGATCTTTTTCAAAGAAATTTATTTTGAAAAATCCTATAGACCTCAATTACAAACTTGCCTTTCTTAAAGATGTTATTTTTGCAGTTCGAAAACTTGATACACTACAAGAACATGCTATGTTTACTAAATAATAATAATGATTATTTTTGTATTTTCAAATGCTATTTTATATCACTTAAATGAAAAAACATTTTTTTGAACTTTTCTTTTAAAATTTATTATAAAATAATTTAGATACCTAAACGTATAGGCAACCCATAGCGGATTTAGGATTTTGGAAAGGAAAAGTGGGGGGGGGGGGCTAGTTTTAATTATAATAATAATAACTTTTTGACATTAATTTAGCATTAATTTGAGCACGGGTGGATGCTTTTGGGGGGGCTTGTATGGCCTTAATCCGCTACCTTAGGCAACAAATTTTGATGTTTACCTAATCCTTTCATATGGAAAAAATAAATGAATACCTTTCGCGACCGACTACTAAGAATTTTCAGAAAGTTTCTCTTGTTATTCGGTGCGACCGACCGCACCACCTGAGTTGATAACGGGACGAAGTTCCAAGCAAGTTTGATTAGTGGGCACCGGGAATGTACCATGACGATTTGTAATTTATAACTTTTCTTCCGAGCGAAGTTGGTAATAAATGAGACAGAGTTTCAACTATAGATAATATTTTCTTTGGATTGGTTAGTGAAGTAAATGTTGCTTCAAAAATTCGGTTTGAGTTCTCGCTTTCTCTGTTGTATGATGTTTATGAATTCTATTATATCAAAAGTTACAGGAAATGACGTGATAATGATTATATGACATTAAATAATAATAACTTTATTCAAATGCACTTAAAATTAGTTGTTTTAAATCGTCCAACATTTCTACAAGAAGAATGGGTGCAAGAAACTCGTCAGCTGTAACAGAAGTAACGACATTTACAATATAATACGCAAAAATAAAAAAAAAACAAAATTATTCTGTTATTACAATAATAATTATAGTAGTGTTATGATATTATTATTTCGTTTATTACAACAAAGTCAACAAATATCTGTTTTAAGTAAGTATCCCTTAACATTGCAGTTACATACAGGGAATAAACGACAAATTTAATAAAGCAACAAGATGTATGTTTAGTATAAGTCAATAATAGTGAAGGTTAAAGCAGACCCATCTCCCAAGGCAGCATCCGTTCACGAGCATGACTCATGATGCAGCCATCGCTTAGCTCAACCATATCTTAGGGAACGTAATGACCCGTACCACATGCCACCACCCAAGAACTTAACATTACTTATGTTAATAAGGAATCACTTTTAGGAGTTTACTCCTTACAAATTGATTTTCATAAAAGGCGCCGGTGTAAAAATATATCCTATCAAAAACAATACTTGTCAAAAAAACCAAGTCTCGCAACTCAATTGTTCTACGGTAAAAAGTTGTGAGATCCATGTAATACCAAGTCGGTTATTAATTTATTCAGTCCCTACTTAAGCGAATTTCTGTCTTAATACGTCCAGTCCCTAAGACCACGATCGTGGTCTATAACAATTGAAAATCAATTGTGTCTGGAATCTCCGTACTCGAAGCATTAAGTTGTTACGTAATAATTAACAGCATCTTATAGTGACGCATATCAATATTAAAAATCTTTATTGTTTTATATAAATATATTGACTCGACCATCGCACTAAATAATTTAATTTACACGTGTTTTCATGCGATGGCCGAGTGGACTGGACGTATTAAGACAGAAATTTGCTTAAGTAGGGACTGAATAAATTAATAACCGACTTGGTATTACATGGATCTCACAACTTTTTACCGTAGAACAATTGAGTTGCGAGTCTTGGTTTTTTTGACAAGTATTGTTTTTGATAGGATCTCATTGCTTTTTGTATTTTGTAGACAGTCTACTTTTTTCCTTTTCGGTACCTTCTACTTATTGTATATATGTATATCTACCAGCAACGAATTTTCTTAAAGCCCTCTATCTGACTTATGAACTTTTCTTATTTTTGTAGGTAGCCTTCCGTTTTCTCTTTTCCGGTACTACTTCTTGAGCAAGTATGAATATTTTAGTTTTTCCTTGATTCATACACCAAACACTATTTATATTCCAAATTTGAAGCTTCTAGGTCTGCTAGAAGTGTCTTAGAATTTTGATGATCGGTGAGTCAGTGAGTGACAAAATTAAGAAATTTGACCCGTTATAATTCTTAAACTACTAGTTCAAATTGAATGAAAATTGAAATATACCGTGTCTTTACAATGCCTGCATGGTTAATAAAAATTCAGTCTTCTAGTTTTATCCACAACGAAGTTACAGGGGGTCGAAAATGGCCTGAATTGCTTCGAGAAAAGGATGGTACGTCCGTGCCGCTTTTTTGCTTGACTTGGCGGGGGCACTGCCGTGCCCCCAGATGAAGAGAAAAATTCTGTAGTCGAATGAAAGCTTTACGTTTTTTGTGTGCAACCTTTTTTCACTTTTATTTGAAGTTATGCTTTATTATTTTCTGTGCCTGTTCAAAGACAACCGTTTTTAAGGAGTAAACTCCAGTCGTGTGTCGAAGCTGACACACATTTATTTATTTATTTATTTATTAAACAGATCACCAACAAGGTTGCACTAATACAATCACAAAACAAATACAAACATAATAACTACAAGATCAAGTGAAACCTTAATTAGAGGCGACAACGGCATGCGATATACAAAACAAAAACAATTGCATTACAATTACACGGATTCACATGGTTACAGGTTGTAGACTGGTAAGAATTCTATAATTATATAAACCAATTTATTAAAGTATTAAAGTATATTCTTTAATATTAACTTCATTAAATTATGTAGGTTTGCTGAGACATATAGATTTTAATGTATTCAAAGAATCGGAATATATATCGAGACTAGTGGATTTTGACAGTGAGTTGTATTGGGAGAACATTCTATTTAAAGGCGAAAATAAGCTTAAGTTTGTTTTAGAATTTCTGGTTACAAATAAGTTGTATCTAGATTTTCTTGGCAATTTAGTGGGGACGTTTATATTAACTCTTGAGAGTAGATCGGGACAATCTTAAATGCCATTGACGAGTTTGTACAAAAAGGCCGCATCCAACATAGCACGTCGGTTTTTGAGAGTGTCCATTTTAAAGTAGCGAAGTCTGTCCTCGTAGTTAGGGAGTTTTTTTGCAAGATTGAGACCGAATGCGAGGTGCCATAGAAAACGCCTTTGCACACTCTCAAGCTTCTTGGCATAAACATCGTAATGAGGATTCCAAACTACGCTACAATATTCCAGGCCACTACGTACTAGTGCATTATACAAAGTGATTTTGGTCTGTGGTCTTTTAAATTCTTTGCAGCTGCGCAACACAAATCCTAGAGTCTTATAAGCCCTGCCTACAATATTAGCGATGTGTACATTGAAACAGAGCTTGATATCCATAGTAATTCCTAAGTCCCGGATGCAGCTTAGTTTTGTAAGCGTGTCGTTTCTTATAGTGTAATGTCTAGCGAAAAACGTTTTGTTACGACTGAAATGGACTACAAAGCATTTTTTTGTGTTAAGAGACATACCATTCTCATCGCACCACTTAACTAAGTTATTGAGATCCTCCTGAAGAAGCAAGACATCATTGGGCGTATCAATTTGTCTCAATATTTTAAGGTCATCGGCGAACAAGTAACACTTAGAGTTACAAAAACGCAAGTTGATGTCATTGATGAAAATATTGAAAAAAATAGGGCCAAGGATTGACCCTTGGGGGACTCCTGAAGGTACATTGAAAGGGTTCGATTTGTAACCATTTATCACAACCATCGATTTTCGGTTACTTAGGTATGATTTACACCACTTCAGCAAGTTGCCAGTGATACCGATAGAGGATAGTTTTCTGAGTAACACATCGTGGATGACACAATCAAATGCCCTGCTGATATCGGTGTAAATAACATCAACGGGTTTCCTTTCATCCAATGAACATGACAAGTCATCCAGAAAACTTACCATATTAGTGGAAGTTGATCTTGCTTTGACAAAGCCGTGCTGTTGAAGTGATACCATTTGCCGAAAATGATTTGAAATAATAGGACATACCATTGATTCAAAAACCTTGGCAAAGGTTGGAAGAATGGAAATCGGTCTGTAGTTGTCTATTTTACTAGTATGACCTGCTTTGTACAAAGGTAACACCAAAGACATTTTCCAAGATGATGGGAACGTGCCGGTACTAAGGGATTTATTAAATATGAGACATAGTGGATACGCCAAAACATCAGCACATTTGGCTACAAAAATAGACGGGATACTATCTGTACCTGCTCCCTTGTACAAATCAAGTCTCTTTAAGACTTTCGATACTTGCTCTTTAGAGAAGGAAATAGAGTTTATGAATTGATTGGTTGTTTCACATGCATTTGCAGTGTCGCTACAGGATCCAAGAGTGTTGCGATTATATACTGACGCAAAATGTGATGCAAAGAGGTTGCAAATATCACTACCCTCTGATGCATTTTTATCACCGAGAAACATTTCAGCCGGATATGTGCTCTTTCCATTTCTTTTTCGTTTGATAAAGGACCACAAGAGCTTAGGATTACTAGTCAAGCATTGTTCCAGACAGTTCATGTAATTACTGTATGCAAGCGTTTGCAATTTTTGGCACCTGAGTTTTAGCAATTTGAATGCCAAAACATCACGTGGGTTACTATCGAACTTACGTATTTTCATCCGGTACTTGTACTTTTCTTTAAGTGCTTTTATCAAACCCGACGAATACTATGGCGGAAACTTATGGTTATGGGGCTTAGACATTGGTACATGTTCCTCTATTATAGATCGAAGAATAGAATTGAACCTCGTGGACATCACATCTACGGTCAAACTGTCTGAAAACAACTCATCCCATGATACCTTCTGCAAGTGTTCAACAATTTTAGCGTAATTCGCCTTGAAGAAACAAAATCTAAGAGCATTTTTTGGTGAGAGAGTTACAGGGCTAATATCAGATATCAAAAAATGCAATGGCGGATGGTGTGGATCTACTAAAGTTAAAGGATCTATGTTAACATTTAGGTCAGTGATGTTTAAGGTACTTAATACTAGATCTAATATCTTTGCTTTGCTATTTAGAATAGAGTTAAATTGATGCAATGTATTAAAAGCCACGAAATTCAGTAAATCTTCCCCGTATCTGCCTCCATCATTGCAACCAATCATCGATTTCGACTCCCCATCTGTGTTCCACGTTATGCTGCCCAAGTGAAAGTTACCCACGATCACTATATTACCCACAAATGGACTAGAAGCAATGGCCTGGTTTGTACTTTCAATGAAATGCTCCAAAATGTGGCCTTGAAGAGGCGAGGGCAAATATACACCGCAGATTAGAAATTTTTCTACTACACAGTTATTGGTTACCTCTATGGAGACCCAAATATCTTCACACTTTGACTCTAAATTGCTTAGACGCACGGATCTAAGTTGGACAGAGACTGCTAAAAGCACTCCACCACCCTCTTTATGAGGGTGGAAACCACTGCTTTCCCTGTCTCTCCTATAAACAATGTATCGAGGATCAAAAAGTTCGGAGTCTTGAACACTAGAGTTCAGCCAAGTTTCGGTGAATATTACAATATCAAAATTATTACAGAGTACATTATTAAATAAATCCACTGTCTTAGTCCTTAAACCTCTAACATTCTGATAGTATACTTTTAAATTATTGAATTTTTAGAAAAAATGATCCAAAGCAAGTGCAATCAAAACAGAAAAACAGAAAAGAAAATTAAGTCAATTTGTTAAGTATCTCGTGATTTCTTATATATATATAATTAGACTCTTCAGATTTTCTCATAAAAATTTTGCCGTCACGAACCCAAACGAACTTATATTGTAACTCCCTCGATTTACGGCGAGCAGCAGCGTGAAGATCTTTATTCTCTGGTGTCAAGTGTTCCACAACATAAACGGCAGTTTTTTTATCTCCACCTAATCCGAGATGGCTTGAGTTCAGTTTATCAGTGGGGTGGTTTTTATTGAATAAAGATGTTGCAGCCAAAACTGAGTCTCTTAAGCGTGGGCTTCTAAATTTCACCAAAACTGATCTCGGTCGAGTGCTATTTGTATTCAACTTTGCTACTCTAGAACAATAGTGAATATCATTGTCTGTTATGGGGCACTTAATCACTTTTGCTAATTGTAGTACCGTATTTACTAAATTTTCCTGTTTGTGCTCGGGTATGCATTGAATTTCCAAATTGGAAGCCCGAGTCTGTTGATCAAGCAAACGGAGCCTGACCGAGAGATCCTGTGTCATATTGCTCAGTAATTCATTATCTTTACGGAGACTATTTATTGTTTCACTTTGAACAGATGCAACGGCCTTTATTTTCTCGAATTCTTCATTGAAAAAACTTAGAGACCCTTCAAAAGTGGTCATGCTCTTCTTTATTTCTTGAAGCTCCGAGTTAATTTCCGATTTAATAATATGACGCAGTTCTTCTCGTACGACTTTTCTAATATCAGCCACCGTGAGACACGAGCAACAACTTTGACTCTGTACAGAAGTCTCGATAACAGACGATTTTTGTTTAGCGCGCAAAGTGACGTTGTCGTATTGAGAGCCGGCCGAACTCGAAGTCGATGGCTGTGCCTGTAACGCCGACCGAACAGGGGTATTGCAATTATTTCCCTGTTTCGGTTCTTTGCATCGACATGCAACGCAAATCCATGTAGATTTAAATTCTGAAGAGAACCCTTTATAATCATTGGCTGTAAAATTCATACATGTATAATGGTATTGCTCTTTGCAGCGACAACAAAGTAGAAAACCGATATTCTTTAATACATTCGGGCAGGCAGCGCATACATTATTTTTATTCGGCATCTTAGTAGGTAAAGGCAGAATGTCAAAAAGTAATAATATCGCTACAGCGCTGCGTGTGTATGATCGTCTAACACTGCTCAATTTATGAAGCGACACAATTGCGAGATTTCATAAGTTCCGAACGGCATAAAGCAACAGATGCGGTCGCGGCTAGAAGGTCGTAAGCGCCGTGAGAAACGCGTCGCTTACGCGGAATCTATGAGACACTGTAGTTCACAATTTAATCACATTAAAACGTTATGCACTAATTAATGTATTTTGATTTTAATACTGTAACTTCAACAACTGAATATTACACTTCTTTAAGTAGCTCTTCGTGCAACTTTTACACTAATTTATACGCGCAAATTCACTGTATTTAATGAATAATCAATTATTATAAAGGGAGCAAAAAATTAAAGCCGTTGCTTGTTAAGATCAAGATACCCACTCTCCCTACTTTTTTGTCTTGATAACGTCTTATAAATCGATGATCGCCGGTTGCACGCACTAAAAAGTGTAATGTTCCGCCTGAGCCGAGCGTGCAAGCGAAAGCGCGGAACAAGCGACGATCGGCCTAAGCGTTCGACTTGTGGCGGATCTATCTCTCTTTCACTTCATGAAGTGAAAAGTTAATGTTTCCATCGTTTATTACATTAACTAAATGTTTTTTATCGAAAAAAAAAATTAACTCCTTCTTTGTATTATACAAATTAATGATAATTCAGTGATGATAATTCAATTCAATTCATAAAAGTGTGCAATTTTTCATCAACGTTTTCTTATGACGCTGTCACATAAAATTATCGTCCGTGACTCGACAGACAACTAATTTTTTTTCATTCTATTAATGACGCCCTACATGGTCAAGTAGCTCGCATAACGAATTACGCAATTTTGAGGTCTCAGGTTTGATCCCCGGCCATTTCAATGTAAATTGTATTTCTATATTGTCTCAGGTCTGGGTGTTGTGGTATTGTCGTCGTTTCTGATTTCATCATCATGGTTATGTATTTTATCGGAAAAAAATATATCACATATTTATTAATTTTTCTATTCCTTTTTAAAAAATTTGATTCCTAATTTCATTATTTCTTATCCGTCGTGGTCAAGCACGCATATAGAAGCTGAGTTGTTTACCAATGTTTTCTTCACCGAAAGATTGTTTCGGTCTAACTTAACATTTTTACTGTATGTTACGTAGTCCATTTTTATTTTAAGCTAAATCTATCGGGAATGTCGAAAACGATTGAAAAACACAATAAACTCCGATAAACAACAGAAAACCGCTCATATCGTTTCAGTTATCGAATTTAAAATGTACTTTTACGAAACATTTGCACAAGTCAATGACACGGAGCTGACGGCGGTAGACAGAAGCTAAGAAGGAAGAGAGTTAGTTAGAGCGTGGCCACACGATGAGGTGCGGTGCAGTCCACACCGCACCGAGGTGAACAGTGTTGCGCTGCGGGTGCATTACCCCTCCCCGCTTCGTCTCTTAGGTCCCAAGTCCGGCGCGCTGCGGTGCGACGTCGGCACTACTCAGGTACCGCACCGCACCGCATCGTATAGCCTCGCACTTAAACACCCCACAACCTACTGCCGTCACTATCACTAGTAAACAGACGTTAGACTGGGGAAACTTACTTCCACATACTGAAGAGGCCCAGGGTTGCTGTTATCCTACCTGATATGAGTATTACGACCGGTATCAGAACGAGGAAAACCCAGTCAGGAACGCGGCTCATTCAGGTCCAGAACGCGAGTGGTGCTCTCGCAAATGCCCTGGTTTAAAAGCTTTGCCAGATGGTCTGTGACAACGATAGCTAATAACAGTATTTGCCCTCGTCAAAAAAAAGAAATAAATGGGTTAATAACTTGACCAATTAACAAAAATACGAAGTTCACCCTTCTTTTATGCTTTCACTCTTGATCCTAATCAACTCCGGGGGCCAAGACAGGATCCACGATGAAACGAGCTAGCTAACCCAGAAGGTGCTTATTCATTCTGACTTTAAAAACAGACGAGTTATAAGTATTCGGAAATACAGACGCATTTAGGGAGGTCCAATCCTTTGCTCTCTTTCTTTGTAATATATAAGTAATTTATGATACGTATAACGAGTTTTTTCACTTAGACATTTTTTATGTATAGGTCAATAGCATCATTTAAAAAGGCTGTAACTCAATATGTTATACCGTAATAACTTTTCGCTATTTATTGGCTGTTTTTATAAATATAGGAAATTCTGGATGTAGATCCAATATTTTATTAAGTATATTTTAAATGTGACCGTTTTTTTCTATTGAATTAATAAATAAAAAATGTGGCCTCACAACCATCACAAGATAAATGTAGATTTATAATTTTTATATATTTTATGCATTTTCAATGCGATCTTATAAGATAAATTATTATAATAGAAAAATACTAGAAAAAATCGACTCGGGTCACAAGTGAATCTCAGGCGGGAATCGAACCCGCAACCTTTGGAAATCCGGTCCAATGCTCTCCCAATTGAGCTACCGAGCCTTGCGAACAGACGTCGAAATTTTCTAGTACCTTTCTGATTTTACGCTGTAGGCCAGCGTTGTTTCATCAATCAGAGGAACATCCTCTCGTATTCGAAAGAAACATTTATACAAATGTTTGGTCAATCGATTAAGATGAAACAGCCATGTTAGATTTATAATTTTTATATATTTTATGCATTTTCAATGCGATCTTATAAGATAAATTATTATAATAGAAAAATACTAGAAAAAATCGACTCGGGTCACAAGTGAATCTCAGGCGGGAATCGAACCCGCAACCTTTGGAAATCCGGTCCAATGCTCTCCCAATTGAGCTACCGAGCCTTGCGAACAGACGTCGAAATTTTCTAGTACCTTCCTGATTTTACGCTGTAGGCCAGCGTTGTTTCATCAATCAGAGGAACGTCCTCTCGTATTCGAAAGAAACATTTTTACAAATGTTTGGTCAATCGATTAAGATGAAACAGCCATGTTAGATTTATAATTTTTATATATTTTATGCATTTTCAATGCGATCTTATAAGATAAATTATTATAATAGAAAAATACTAGAAAAAATCGACTCGGGTCACAAGTGAATCTCAGGCGGGAATCGAACCCGCAACCTTTGGAAATCCGGTCCAATGCTCTCCCAATTGAGCTACCGAGCCTTGCGAACAGACGTCGAAATTTTCTAGTACATTCCTGATTTTACGCTGTAGGCCAGCGTTGTTTCATCAATCAGAGGAACATCCTCTCGTATTCGAAAGAAACATTTTTACAAATGTTTCTTTCGAATACGAGAGGATTTCCTCGCATTGAAAATGCATAAAATATATAAAAATTATAAATCTAACATGGCTGTTTCATCTTAATCGATTGACCAAACATTTGTAAAAATGTTTCTTTCGAATACGAGAGGATGTTCCTCTGATTGATGAAACAACGCTGGCCTACAGCGTAAAATCAGGAAGGTACTAGAAAATTTCGACGTCTGTTCGCAAGGCTCGGTAGCTCAATTGGGAGAGTATTGGACCGGATTTCCAAAGGTTGCGGGTTCGATTCCCGCCTGAGATTCACTTGTGACCCGAGTCGATTTTTTCTAGTATTTTTCTATTATAATAATTTATCTTATAAGATCGCATTGAAAATGCATAAAATATATAAAAATTATAAATCTAACATGGCTGTTTCATATTAATCGATTGACCAAACATTTGTAAAAATGTTTCTTTCGAATACGAGAGGATGTTCCTCTGATTGATGAAACAACGCTGGCCTACAGCGTAAAATCAGGAAGGTACTAGAAAATTTCGACGTCTGTTCGCAAGGCTCGGTAGCTCCATTGGGAGAGCATTGGACCGGATTTCCAAAGGTTGCGGGTTCGATTCCTGCCTGAGATTCACTTGTGACCCGAGTCGATTTTTTCTAGTATTTTTCTATTATAATAATTTATCTTATAAGATAAATGTATTCATTCGCCATGAAATTAAACACACATATAAACATTTGTATTTTTTATTATTTTTTATCAATATTATTTACAAATCTAATCACATCCGTCTTTATCTAAAATTATTATACCATTAGTATAGGACAAGAAATCTATTCATCACATCATTATTATCTGAGCAATTATAATACGAGAAAAATGCTTGAGAAAATAATTATATTTTGTTCAGAAAATAAGATAAAATTATGTGTTTTATAGTAATTTACATTTTTTTTTATGACAACACATTTAATATGACGGGAACATTGGTAGAATGAGGGTATATTTGAAAGCGCTTATGGTGTTGGCGTGCTAAGAGAATTAGTGCAAGATGGCGCCGATTTCCCGCGCATTTCACCGTTATACGCTGATACACCATCTTGTTTTAAATCGCTATCGAAAATACCTTCATACATTATGAGATCATATCTTTTCAAAAGGGTGGAATATACAATTAATACTACAGAGTACTGAGCTGATATGCTTCAGATGAGTGCAATACAAATTTATATATTTTTGTTTTTAATTGCTACCGTCGGTAAATGGTAATAAACTACGTATACAAAATTGCAAATCAAATACAAAATACTAGAAACAATATTAACTTTTAAACGTTGTAAAAGATATGGCTATGGAATCATCAGCCCGACTGTATACAAGATTATATGGAATGTTCGTGTATTTACAAGCCAAAAGGTCACTATTACTAATGTATTGTATATCACTACCTACTTCATAAATCGTTCGAAGGCACATTTTTTAGGGAATCTCCTAACATTTTTAAATTATTTTCCACTTCGAAGTTTTCTACGTCTATATCGTCTCGAGAAATATTTACACGAAATGATAAGAAGTATGTTGAGGTCTTTTTTTGGTTAAAATCACATCTAGTATGATACTGAAAATATATTTCCTTAAAATACTTTAACTTTCCTACACTCCGCTATGGCCGCTTGTCGTCACGTTCTTCTCAGAATTTGGAAACTAAGAAAAATCTATAAATTTTAAAACATCTTGGTCTGTGGTTGTTCTCGCTTCGTTTTTAAACGTGATCTTTACGTTAGGCACTAACTCTATAATTTATATTTTATGTGAAATGAACGGACGAGAGCGCGATAGAGTGACGTTACTCTCTGAAAGAGTATATGAAGCGCGCGGGTCCGTCGCCGCTCAGTAGCGCGGCGCCACCCGCGGCGACGACAGTCGCGGCGAGCGGAGCGGGGACCAACGCGCCACCTGCAAAACAAAAATAATGCTTAGAAGAGAGGATAGATATATGGATATGGAAAAATATTTTTATAATACAGTTTGCACACTGGTCTTAGTACCCTTAATTGATCACTCCATCTATAAATAAATATATAAACTTAATGGAAAAAAGGAAGTTTCCCTTCAGAATGTGTAGATAAAATTAATATCCTGGTGGAATTTGGCGTTAAAATTCCTCAGAAGGAGCCATTAATTTCTGTGTATAAAATAAAATTCTTTATTTATACATCTAATAGCACACAGAACTCATGAAGGACAGTGCAAAGTATTAAACCCTCAATATTGTTTACTAATGTTGGTCACTAACAACAACCGCAGTACTGCATTTTTCGTACTCTTTTTATTCGACAGTAGTATGACATTCATAATTCTGGAGTTTACAGCAGTTCCTATCCTAATATTTCTGAAAATTAATGACTACCCTTGACCTTTTATCCAATATGGACAAGTCCCTAAATGTAGAATGTCATACTATAACTTGCGCAGAAGAGTGCGGTGACGTATTAAATAAATATGCAGTTAAAGTTTTTCAAGTAAATATTCGCAGCATGCAGAAATACTTCGACAATCTTTTGATCACTCTCGTAAAATTGAACATACCTTTCGATTTCATAGTTCTGAGCGAATGTTGGTTAAATGAATTATCCATTATTAAGAATATTGAGGGATATAATGTTTTCCATACAAAGAAATATATAAATAGGGCGGGAGGAGTTATCGTTTACGTGAATAAGAAATGGTTGGCTAACGCTGTTGAAATAAACATTGATGATGCAAACTGTTTAAGTATCGAAATTCCAAACGTTCTAACCTTAGTTGGCGTATATCGTTCACCATCTTTTAAAGACCCTTCCAGATTTCTTTCCTCGCTAGATTACAATTTGGAATCTCTTAAAAAAACCCCATGTCTTATTATACTGGGAGATATAAACATAGACATCATAGGATCATCACAAAACGAGGAGCATACATCAAACTATCTTTCTATTCTGGCAGAACACGGTCTGGTTATGTGTGTAAATAAGCCCACCCACGGGAAATCCTGCATCGACCATATTTTTGCTACACTAACAGCTCAAGCGGAATCGGATGTATGCCCCCAAGACCTTACTGATCATGACATCACTATGCTGGGAATATTGACAGTTACCTCTGAAACGCAACCAGCAGTGGAAAGAACGAGACTAAAGATTGACTATGATGGCCTCAAGTCCGAAATGGAACAAATAGACTGGTCACTCTTGGATGGTTCTTCCCTAAATACGATGGTATCTGATATAACGATTATTCTCACTAAAGCTGTTTCAAAACATTCCCATACGGTCAAAATCAGCCATTCAAAATTTACCATTAAGCCCTGGATGACCCCAGGTTTACTGCGCTGTGCCCGACATAGAGACAAACTCCACTTAGATGCAAGAAAACACCCAGACGACATGGCTAAAAGATTGGTTTATTGCAGATACAGAAACTTCTATATAGGACTTCTAAGAAATTTGAAAGCAGAACACGAGGGAAGAGAAATAAACCAAACCAAAAAGATAGCTAAAAAGCTTTCTCTGCAGGGGAGTATTGCCAAGTTGTTGGAGCGCATAATAAACAGAAGACTGGTATCATTTCTTGAGACAAATAATGTGATAACTGAACGCCAGTTTGGCTTCCGACGGGGCAGATCCTCAGAAGATGCTGTTACACATCTCATTAATGCCGTAGTTTCTCATCTAGATAAAGGCTCGAAATGTATTGGCGTCTTCCTAGATCTCGCCAGGGCATTCGACTCAATATCAATTCCGATCCTTCTGAAGAAGATAGAGGCTTACGGCATAAGAGGAACAGCACTTAATTGGTTCACAGATTACCTGTCGGAACGGACTCAGTGTGTCAAAGTCTCGGAGGTGAAAAGCAGCTTTCGGCCGGTGAAATTTGGCGTACCACAAGGCAACATTCTAGGGCCTACTCTATTTCTGCTCTACATGAATGACATCGCGACGCTTCCAATAAAAAACGCAGAAATATTTTGTTATGCAGATGACACCGCTATAATATATTTTGACAACACCTGGCCCGATGTCTCTCAGAAAGCAGAGGACGGAATGTCATCGGTCTCAGGCTGGTTAAATAAAAACCTACTGTCTCTCAACACTTCGAAAACAACGTTTCTGACTTTTCACAAGACCGCTGCATCAGCCCCTTTGCCACTAAATGCCTTGAAGATGCATTCGATAGACTGTGGTTCTAAAAGTCTAAGCAACTCGTGTATTTGCAAGCTAATTAATCGTTCAGATTCCTTAAAGTATCTGGGCGTGGTTCTTGACGAAAAGCTAACGTTTAGAGCACACGAAGCTGAAACATGCAAAAGAGTAAGAAAGTTAATTTACGTGATGAAAAATCTACGGGATGCAGTGCAGATGCAGACGGCAATACTCTAAAAATCGTTTATCTGGCCCTTTGTCAGTCTCTGTTGAATTACTGTATTCTGGCATGGGGAGGCTCATCTTCCTCGATACTTCTTCCTCTCGAGAGAGCACAAAGAGGAGTGCTTAAAGTAGCACTCAAAAAACCCTTTCGGTATTCAACTGACGCTCTCTACGAAGAGGCTGACGTCCTTAGTGTCCGGAGACTGTTCATTGTTCGAGAAACAAAAAGAGTTGTCACCTACACTGTAATGAGATGGAATTACATGGAAACAGAAAATGTGTTAAAAACCATTGCATGACACACACTCACACACACACACACACACACACACACCCACACACCCACACACACACCACCAGAAAAATCTTAAGGTTAATATTAGGTAATAGAAATGTATTGTTATTGCCTCTTGTTACTTTGTTATGTAAGAAGATGCTGTGTTTAGTTTATCTTTTTTGTAAATCGTGCACTTCCCCCACAGGACAGGCTGAGCCTAGTGTGGGGGCTTGAAATTTAATATTGTCAAATGTAATATTGTCAAATGTAATTAAATGTAATTATTAAAATGTAAAAAATGTAAAACAATAAACAACAATAAACAAACAGTTAACTTTAAGATCAAATGTGACCATAAATAATTTATTATTAAGGTATTATTATTATATTCGGCCGACCAGACGACCAACGCAAAATGCTCTCTATGCTCTCTAATTAAAAGATATATTTTTTTAAGTTGGTTGTTGACTTTTAAATATTATATGCAGAGGCAACAGATTACAGTAAAGCTTTTGATTTAGTAATCAAATCTCATGACACATCATATCAACAACATTATAAGAAAAAGATGGGAGAATGTTGGTATATTAGGATCTCTATCACATAATGCGAGTTCTACAAGTCCTTGCTGGCTACACTTAAGTATCTTATTAAAGAAACATTGGAAGTTCCACAGGGCTCATTTTTAAGTCCTTTACTTTTCATGTATTATTTTTTCAATAAAGATAAAAAAGAATAAAGTTTTCCAATCACACCAGAAATTAAAAATACTTTACCTCGGGCTATGGCTTTAGTCTTTTGAAACCCGCGCCATCCTGGCCGAGTTTCAGCTCTTCGTATAGAGTGGGGTCGACCTCTCTCGCAGCAGGAATGGTGGTAGATGGGTTCTGCAACGTCTCCTGCCGCCAGGCTGTACTGTTGGACACTCCGTTAGGATGACCGTTGGGAATGCCATTTCCTACGCCATTGGTGCCGTTTGCACCTCCATTTGGCATTGTGCCCTAGGAAAGAGAACGCAGATTAAAAACAGATTTTTTTTTGGCAAGATACGTTTTTAATGGTTTTTTAAGATTCACTATACATATATAACTGCTCTGTATTTTTTGTTTCTTTCTTAAAAATTAAGAATATTATTTTCTGCTTACATTAACTATAGTATCTGGATTTGGTTCTCTGAGGTAGCTGGGGTTTTCAAATGCTACACCACCTTGTGCTTTAAGTCGAAGATTCTGTAAAAAAAGGTTTTAACGTAATTGATTACATCAAATGGAGATTGTTTCTTGCATGTTGATTGGGACGTAAATTAAAATTATTTTTTCAGTGTTTTAGTACATAAAATAGTTATATAAGCGTTTAAATACATTGGACACTTTGGAATGCAGTATTCGATTAAGTTTGATCTGGGATGATCTAGCATAGGTAATAAAAATGCCAGCATGTGTGTGTGTGTGTGTGGTCTTATAAAAAAGTTAAACTGAAACATAAGCGCGGTGTAATTTAAGCATAGCGCCGTCTATAATCACCACAAGGAACTAATAATGTAAACAACAGTATTCCTTCTCAGATGTTGCTTTAAGATAGTTTAGTGTAAGAAGAACGTAAGAAAACCTAAAAACTAGTTACAAGGAGAATGTGTGAAGTTCTTTTCACCTTTCTATGTCTATAATAAAGACCAGCAGCTAGTAGCACTGCTGCAACAAGGATGCAAGCGACAGCGAGTCCAACGGCAGAGGCTGCACCGGTGCCAGCTACTGGTGCTGTTGCCGCTCCAGCCTCCTGGCCCATGGTCGTGAACGTTATCGCTTCGCTCAACGATGAGGTGCCTAATAATAAAAATAAAAATCTTTTATTTCGAGGTTTTCCGTCATACTGTTAGTTAGAAGATTAAAATTAAAATAAGCCACAGACTTTACCGTTACACGACAGCGTCAGATTAGTACCGTTACACGAAATATATAGGAGCCAGCTTTCTCCCTATCTCAGTATGCGTGGCCTCCTGTCTCGCTTTCATTCATGTCAGTGTGCGTGACTGGCGTGGATTTCTATCTCTTTTTCGCTTTACACTATAAAGCTTCGCTTCTTTCGGGCATCCCTATATGGCACTGTTATTTTTTATACTTAAATTCTGGCATTTTATTATTTTAATAGACATTAAGATCTTTTTCGAGATAAGATAAAATTGAAGAGTGGTTTGGTTGGGTGATAGTGAACCTACCTGTGACACAATATATGACCCCGAGTTTGCGTTCCGCTAGATGGGAGCTTTTTGTATGTCTATAATTTTCTTTAGTGATAATTTTAGGTTATAAATTGTATTTTTTAGGTGATCATTTTTTATTTCTTGAGGATCGTTTAAATGTTTCCCTAAAAAAAGTATGCAACTATGAATAGTGAAGTTACTCACCCAAGTCATTAGCTGACTTCACTACACACTCGTAACGTTTGTCGTCCAGCAGACCGGTTAACACCACGCTCGTCTCGCTGGTATCCAACTTCTCAGGCACCTTGTCTCCGTATGCACGCCAGAAGACTCGGTACAAGTATACCGTTTGTGGATTCTTCACTGGCGGGTCCCAGCTGCAAGACATTTTGAAAATTACACCAAATTTCATCGCTGAATTATGATTTGAAATTAATTTATTTCAAGCAACATGGATCGTTCCTACATCATCACAATTATTTACATAAATATATAAAAAATACAATATTTTTCAAATAATAACTGTAACGACAATCAACAAAATAAATTAATTTAAATTAAATTTTATTATCAAAACGATAATAATAAATTAAAATTCCAAGTAGCAATTAATTAAAATTCATGTCATCAATGGTAAAAATAATTTACAAGTTTATTTAATGTTCCTTCTTTAATGTATACAAATAAAATTGTAGAGCTCAATAGGCAAAAGAATTGACGGAGTCAAATTTTTCAGATCCGAGTGCTTTTATTAATTAATTTTAGAAAATAATAAAAAGTAATGGCTTCCTTATTTATTGGTTCTTGTTATAATAAGCATTTTTAATAATTTACAAAAAATCTTAACCCTAAAACAGAATATTTTTTGTTTTTGCCTCTGTCAGAAAAGCTAAAAAGGTCGATCAGAATTGACATTGTCATGTCAAAGTGACTTTTTCCTACCAAGACAAAAAAGAATAAGTGTTTTTGCCTAAAGTTTTTAAACTAATTGATCAAAAACTATTGAACGTAGGCTTAGGCGTAGGCTGGCTTAAACAGTGAAGCGTTTATTTAATTCACATGTATTCGTTTTTATTATATTTTTTGTATTCACAATTTCTTAATCGATATTTGTAAAAATAATTTTTAACAAGTAATGTTACTTTACGAGTTGAAATACGTTTGTAAATTTCGACACCTGCCAGCGTCTCGGTAGCTCAACGGTCAGAGCTCTCGCCCTGGTAGCAAAAGGTCGTGGGTTCGAATCCCACCTGAGGTCTCGGAGGCGTGGTTGTTTCTTACAGGCGTATTTTATATCTTATAGAAATATTGCATCGTGGAAATATACCATATTTACCTGAGCAATACAGAATGTGGTGTCGGTGCTTGATGCGCCCGCAGGTTTCTCGGTGGGCCTGGCAGACGTGCGCCAGAGTCTCGGAAGCAGGCGAGCGCCCGTCTGGCGTGTTGCAATGCGCAGGCGCGCGACACGGATCCTCCGCGACACAACTCCAGGCACGCTCGAGGTACACCCCACGAGGCACAGCAGCTTCGATGATCTGTTTGGTACGGTAATCAAAATCTTAGCAACAATTGTACTGACACGCTTTTTTTCCCGGGGGTTGGTAGAGATCACCGATTTCCACTTACTACGATCCTGACATCTCTATACTTTGTCCAATGTAGAATTATACTTTTGACAGGTGTCACTTCCTTATTGCTACGTACTAAGGTTGCGTTTGTTTCCTTATGTTTGGCTTGACATTGCAATAGCTATACTTTGTCCTACATTGGAAAAAGTATAGCTTCTTCAACTGTCATCAGTTTCGCTCGAGCTCGTCGGTTAAAGGTACTTCTGACCTAGACTTTTTTAAGGACATTCTCTATTTGGTCCCTGAAAGTTCGCTTTGGTCTGCCGTTACCGACTTTCCCCTTGCAAATTTGCCTCATATCTTGTTAATATTTTTTCGTCCATCCTCGCTACATGTCCAAACCATCTAAGCATCTCTTTTTCTATCTTTGTCACTATATCTTCTTTCACACCACACCTTTCTTTTATATTATTATTGAAATTATACTTTTTTAGGTGAGGTTAAATTGAGAACTGCGCACGCGCACCGTTACGGCAATCCGACAGTATGAAGTTGGCAATCAATTACAATTAAACGTGTATATGTATTTCATTACTAAGTTAACTCATATACAGACTAGACCCAAAGTATCCAACAAAACACATTGTTATTTTGAACTCGTATATCTCTAATTACTGTATAAAAATAATTAAGTTCTTTTATTAAACCTTTATTAATTGTAATTTTAACTATAATTTTATTACTTATGCAACTTTAATTTTTTGTTCTTAGTTACGCCAAAGAAGTCTCCACTTGTCAGTCCGCTACCACGCGCCCCACCCTTCTCAACAGTCCCAATGCTGCGCGAATTGTAAAAAAAATGTCGGATTCTTAGATAAAAATGCCATTTTCTCGCTAAATAATGAAGCTAGGACCAAACAAAAAATACTACCGTAAAGCTGATTAAATAAATAATCCACCACAGATATTTGAGATCTCTGTAATTCAAAAATTAATCGAGATTAAAAAAAACAGCAGGACACGCGGAAATTTCAATATGGTAGCAATTCCTACCAGAGACTGACAAGTGGTACAATTAATTTAATTCATAATATTTGACAGCCGCTTTGTGCAACGGCAGTGATCGTACCTTCTGTGTCGACGGTCCCAGATTCGAATCCTGTATAGAACTATAATACAGTATTTGCTTACTTTGGGACTAAATAAATGTCGTGGATTGTCCGAAAAGTACGAATCAGAGCGTTGCAATACAGATAACTGCCTGTTTATTAAAGCAAAATGAGGTTAAAACTGTGTGAGCGACAGTAATTTCAGTTCTGTCCCACGTTTTTCTCAGGTCGCTTTCTTGTTTGTCTGTCTGTCTGTCTGTCTGTCTGTGCAGTTGGATTCTTGCAACTTAATTTTGAGGCACTTCCCGGCCACCTAGCGAGCTGAAATTTTTGGAGCAAGTCAGAACCCGATGACAATGCATCCTAAAACAACTTTTAACTTTCTAAGGCCACTTTCAGGCCAAATTTTGCGAAATTTCACTTTCATATGAAAAAAGTCATAGCGACTCATGGTTTGCTGCAATAAAATAATAATAACGCAAGAAAATTAAAAAGAATAAAATAATAATACTAGATTTTAAAATCAAAAAATCCCTCATTACATCTCCATAAGTAATATGCGCCCCCACTTTTGATGCGCCCCTCGCTTGGCCCCGCCAGGTTATTTTATTCTTTTTTGGTTACTGAAAAACGTGGGATGTTTAGATTTTTAAATCTAGTATTATTATTTCCTGGTGTAGACAGATTGTTAGTGCGTATTATCTCACCTGAACCGTCGGCGGCGCATTTCATAAGCTTGTCGAAATCATTCATGCATTCTGGTCGATCCATAATGTTCTCCATGTCCAATCTGAAGTTGCATGCGTCGATACACGCTGATGACACGTTCATCTGCATACAAATAATATCATAAATTTATTTATAGAAAAATTCTAGAACATATCTAGTTGGATCACAAGTTGTTCTCATGCGGGACTCGAAACCACAACCTTTGGATGTTCGGGCCACTGCTCTCCAAAGTGCTCACAAGGCTCGGTAGCTCAATTGGGTGAGCAGTGGACTTGATATCCAAAGGTTGCGGGTTCAGCATCAAAAATATAAAAATTATGAAATAATCTATAATCTAAGATCACAAATTTGTTGTTTGTGTGTTTGTCTGTCCGCTCTTTTTTCCATTGTATATGAGTTACCATAGCAACGCGTTAACCGCAAGTAGTTCGTCTACCAAACGCTAGATGGCGTTATCAGAAATATAATTAATAATAGAAAAAAAAATAATAATTTTGTCCACCCGTGCGAAGCCGGGACGGGCCGCTAGTTCTTACTAATTAGTCAAGCCCAATATAAGCACTGTAAGGCTTATGGTATGGATATTAGAGTAACGGATAGACATATATGTATAAATATATATATATATATATATGTGTGTGTGTGTGTGTGTGTGTGTGTGTGTGTATTCATGACACATAGATATGTAATATTAATAGAAATATGAATACCGATGACCCAGGTACAAATGCTCGTAATAAACATACAAACTTCTGCCCTTTCTAGGCAGGATCGCTACATTCGCACCAAACGGTCGTGAATTCTATTTTTTATGACTAGAACAGACTACGACTGTGAGTAGAATTACATTAATTTTTTGAGGTTATCACACTAAATTGTTCAAAGCGTCTGGCATAAGTTACCGCCGACAGTAAGTATTTAACAGAAATGTAATGAAATGAAAATAACTTTATTGAAATGTACTTAAAATAAGTTGTTTTGAATTGTCCAATAATTTTACTACCACCCATTGCGGACGTCTTTTAACTGACAAGAAGAATGGGCGCAAGATATTTACAATATAATACGTCTTCACCATAATTAATCCACAAAAAATGTTATTTGTTATGCAAGGTTGCAAAGTTGAGATTTGATACTACTTGAATCGTTAGCGTAGCGAGGGTTTCAAAGGTACGAGACGCTAAAAACTTTGCTGCCGAGCGAAACACAAAAATTTTCACCTCACTACAGTGAGGAAAATTTTAAGGTGCAAGGTCTTACACCGCACATTCTTTACTTCAGTTCAATACGCTTAAAATAGGTTACGTATTTTAACTTTATCTTTTATCTGCTGTAAAAATTATGAGATTACTATCGGCCACAGTCGAGGAAGGACCCAAGGACCCATCTTCCAACTACCTTTTATTTGTAACTTTACCAAACTACTTTTATAACTTTAATAAACTAAGTGAAGAAATCCTTTCGTTTTATCTCCGCAACAACACAACTTTCAACGTCGTGCCAGCCACCACTAACTACGTGACTAACAAGCAAAAAAAACTAACTACTACATCTACCTGTAAGGTGTTCGTGGTCAACTAAGCGAACATCCTACACCGTGAGTGTTTTGAAAATTCCTTTAAAAGTACTTTATCCATTTATTAACAAATTAATCTTTGCCCATGTGCCATGTCCTAAAAGTAATTAAGTGTTTATAACATTATTATTGACTATTCACACAATGTACCTTACGTACTTAATACGAAAACGTAATCTTGTTTGTTTCTATAATTGTACTTAAAGAACAAATTGCAAACATTCATTAGACTTAAAATATAATATCTGAGCGAAGGGTTTAAACCTACTACAGTATCTATCAGACAGCGAACATCTTTGTTGAAAACTAAGCATGATATAATATTCAAATTGAATTAAGTTCAGTTGGGGCTCGAAACTTTGCTGTAAATAGATCTGGGAGTGTCTAACTGTCACTGTTAAGACAGACTCACCAGTTATATCTTAGGTATTACACTGTGACTAAGTCTTTGTTAATTTTGCTATGAAGGATTTAATTTAGCGTGCTGAAATTATTTTTGATATTAATAATTGTAAATTATTGAAATTCCAACTGTATTCATAATTCTATAATCTGTAGATTGAAAGGAAGAGGGTCAATAAGGCGGGTTTTCCGGCGCCTTTCATTTTAAACCTAAAATTAAAAAAAAACATTTTTATCTACAACTAAAAAATCGATTCCACCCCAAACGGAACCGCGCCAACCCCCCTCCCCCCTCCCACCCCCAAGAACCAGAATAATCATATATGAATGAATTTTTGGAATAATATATTTAGGTCAAAATTGAAAGGTCAAAATAAATATAATAACGCCTTTTCCCACTTTCCTGACATAAATCTCTTGTTTCTTTAACTCTCAGATCTTTCATACAAGCTCTTCGGTTAAGGGTACTTTTGACCTGGACTTTTTTCAGAACATCTATTTGGTCCCAGTAGATTTAGCTTTGAAATTACTTTGAGCATTTGTACCTGAGTCATGGGTATTTATATATTTATGAATATTTCATATCTGTATACCATATACTTATGTCTATTTGCTACCTAAGTATCCATAACATGAGCTTTATAGTGCTTATTTTGGGCTAGGCTAATTGGTGTAAAAATATAATACATACTGTTATTTACTGAATTAAAAGAAATATTTCTAGCTGACCCGGCCACGAATTGCTATGTTATATATTAAAATGAAACCTATCCTATATCCTAAGTCGGAACAAATCAAGCAAATTGAAAAAAACTGTCATTAAATCTGTCGAGTAGTTTTGGAGTTCTTCGCGGTCAAACACTGTGATAAGGGAATTTTATATATACAGATGTCTGTCATCAACAAACATAGCTGCAATAGCAACAAGTCAACAAAAGCGTCCCGGCTTTTGTTGACTTGTATTGTCAGATTGCTTCGTGTTTCGTTGACGGTCAGAATGAGTAGGACTGTCGGAAAATTCCCAAATCTACTGATATGGATGTAGAAACTGATTTATTTGATCTTGTCGTTTACAAGAATACTTTTATGAATTACTAGCGACCCGCCCCGGCTTCGCACGGATGTAATGCTCTACTATATTATGCATGTATTATACATATAAACCTTCCTCTTGAATTACTCTATCTATTAAAAAAACCGCATCAAAATCCGTTGCGTAGTTTTAAAGATTTAAGCATACATAGGGATATAGGGACAGAGAAAGCGATTTTGTTTTATACTATGTAGTGAAGAATCAACGGTTTATCGTCTTTCAATGCATGAAGGAAGATACAGACCCATCGGAATACCAGCGTTGCTACATTACGCCGTTTTTCGTTATTATTATACTATTTATCGCTTGTATATTCTTATGTTATATTAATAAATGATTCTTTTTTTAAATATTCACGATATTCCATCCTCTCTCTTCTTAAAACAATGTCTTTGTCTGACATTTTATAATCGAGTAAACAATTTGATATAAAAATTATACGCTGTATCAAACTGATTTTCCAAGTTTCAGATTGTAAACAACAGAAGGCTCATTTTGGGTATTGCGTTTTGTAAAAGGGTTTCACACCATGGAAATGCCTTTAGAGAAATTTCAAAAGTTGTATGCAAAAAAAATAGCAAATGCTATTACAGAATTGATGTTATTTTAGAGATAAAAATACGTGAATTGCCTTTATTTGAAGAACTACACTGCTGGGTAATATTTTGTAAAACTTATTTTTCTTATGCAATTTAGCAGCACTAGACAACATTAAAAAATTGAAAAAAAAAGATTAAAAAAAGGGAGAAAAATACAACCCTTGCCGTGTTTCTTACTTCTCGGTACTAGGTTTCCCGACAGTCATGACATAGTTATTGACTTTTAATGAATGCATTGTAAAGGCACATTCTAATTATTACTATAAATACGAGTGTGAGTTTGCTTGTTTGTTTGTTGCATTTTAACGCCTTAACTACTGAACTGATCATCATGAAATTTTGCATACACTTTGTGAGGGATTTAGAAAAGGACATACGGTATCTTTTATATCGAAAAAGTACTATTCTTAACCCCTTAAAACCCGAGATCATTATATCATGCGCGCAACAACGATACCTAAAATCCGCGACCATTATATAATGCTCTATAGCGCGCAGTCTGATTTAATCGTTATTACGGCTTTGGTAATGGTTCTTTTTGATTGAATGATATTTTTTTCCCGATAGAGAGAGAAATAACGCATTTAACACAAAGCTGGGCTTCAAGGGGTTAAGGGGTATAATGAGATTTTACATAAAGATAAAAAAGTTTTTTTTATCTTAACCGTATTTTCTTACCGCAGATAGTATGCTACAGTAACTCATTGTTCAGTCCGATGTAGAAATTACTTAGGATAAAACATTGGAACGAAGTAAAATCTTCAATGTAGTAAACAGTTTCATAGAAGGAAGTTGTTTAATTAAATCGTGCTCAAGTTTTTGAACAGACTAACAGCTCAACTTGGTTCCATTGTTAGACCTGTAAATGTATAGTTAGTTGTATGCTCGTACTTTAAGAATTGAATTTAATTTGAGAAAAATAATTTTTAAAGAAACTATCAGAAAAAATACCTTGTCTCAGGCGTCAGGGTGTTTTTTCTAGTAATTATTTATTTAGATATAAGATAATAGTTAAATGGATAAAATATAGAATAAAATACACTTACTTCTTGTTTATAATACCATATCAGTGTAGCTTGAACTCTTGGTAGTTACAATCGAGCTATAATAATTATAAGTGATTTGGGGGCTTTCGCACCGACAGCCCTGGGTTCGAGTCCCCGAAGGGAGCAGATGTTTGTGTGATGATTACGAGCATTTACAACTGAGTCAGGGGTATTTATATATATATATATATATATATCTTTCTATAAATTTTAAATATTTATTCATCCTTTACCCTAGTAACCATAACATAAGCCTTATAATCTTTACTTTGGACTAGCCTAATTGGAGTAATTGTCAATAATTATAAAATACAATATAAATACAATATTAGTCAATAATAATAATATCATAGTAGTGATTAACGCAGGAAACACACAGAAACTCACAGACATCTTACACAAACACGCAAGGGCGATGCAATTTTTTTTTTGCGTATGATACCTTATGAAAGAGCCTCTTTACCTGGAGAATTTTTTTAAGGATTCAATCCACCACAGGGAAACATATGTAGGCCGCAAGGATATAATTAAGGATTTAAGGAATTAAGGATTAGCATAGGTATGTCATAATAATTTTTAGCGTTCCGAAATAAACAAGGAACCCTTACCGTTTCACCATGTCCGTCTGTCTGTCCCCGGCTTAGCTCAGAGGTTATCGGCTCTAGAAAGCTGTGTACTTTCGCATGGAAATATATTTTGATCACGCCGATACAACGGTAGAATATAAAATTGTTTTATAGAACACGGTAAAGTGAATATAAAACTTGGCGAGAATTGTTTTATAGTATGCGGTAAAGTGATTTTTCTTCTCGTCTATCTCATGGTGTGGAATATCACTTGATAGGTCGTTCGAAAATATTGTGAGTTTGTTAAGACCATTTTTCAATTCAGTAATTTCCAGACGACCGTTTGGTGCAACGGTAGCGATCCTGCCTTTCGCACCGACGTTCCTGGGTTCGAATCCCCGAAGGGGCAGATGTTTGTATGATGAATACAAGCATTTGTTTGCAGTCATGGATGTTTGTATATATTTCTATGAATATTACTTATTTATGTATGATATATGTATGTCTATCCGTTACCCTAGTATCCATAACACAAGCCTTAAAAGTGCTTACTTTGGGCTAGGTTAATTGGTGTGAATGTAGGAAATATTTATTTATTTCTTTATTAGTAATCCTGTTCTATGAATAACCGCACATATTTCCTTACAGCGCTGTCATTTCTTATTCTCAGTTAGTAAGCAAACTGTATCAATAGAAATAAGTTGTAACACACGTAAAATTTAACTGAAAAATCATACAAGTTATAATTTCAAGGATAACCTACGAGTAATTCAAGATCTTCATTAAAAAGTTTGTATAATAGCAAGACACCATAAATTTTTTTTGGTGCTTCGAGCCGGATTGAACTAGGGAATATACCTAAATCTATTTGTCAGATGTCATAACTGACTGCCAGATAGTCATAACTGACATTTGTGTCAATTTTTATTCTTAATTGTTTGGTTTTTTATGTTTTTTATTTGTATAAATTGATACTATTTATGTTTATATAATATAATCCACTTTATGCTTTAAATTTACACACCCGTGAATGATGGTTAGATATGGTGTTGATTTTATTTAAGTCATCTTCATTTCTGTACCCATATTCAATGCAAATAAAAAAAATCTAAATCTTGATTAGTTTCCTCCTCTCTTCTACCAGCTAAACCGCCTATTGTAATATCGCAATAAAATTCACAATATCGAACTTAAAAATTAAAATTATTATAGTTAGGTAGACTTTACAAGTTAAAGAGTAATATTCGAGTAGTTATAGTTACCTTAACAGTAAGTGTTTGTCAAATCGTAACCACCATCGCCAGGTGAAAAATAATATCGTGTCAGATAAAGAGCTACAGTTTTATTAGCTAGATTCTTACCTGCATGCAACACTCGGTTACGTTGTGATGTGGCGTTGAAGGTCTTAGCCTCACGGAGACAGGTCTCAGGGTCTTCCCGAAAGCATTTTCTGCGTGACAGTAGTAGTCACCTTCGCTTGCTTCAGATATCTTTTTGATGACTAGGCGCATCGTATACTTTGTCTGTTCCTGTGGATACAATATTTTGCTTTAAAAAAAAATAGGACATATATAATATCTACTTGGTCGTATGATGTCCAGCAGACTACAATAGCACCAATCCATCATAAGGGTAAGACGTAAAAGGCTTTTACGACGTACCTTCTGTAGACCAGAAATGGGCAGCAGCGTTTTACGAATTCTGGTCTTTTCCTGCGATCTCCAACCCTGCCAAGCGTGAAGATCATGGCAAAATCCCTCCTTTTGTTTTGGGAGATCTTCATCCAGCAGTGGATCTCAATCGTCTGCTATTTTTTAACTGACTCTTAAACGTATTATTTACTCTAAGTAATATAAGATTTCTATTGTTAAGCGTATGTATTATGTACATTTATGTATTATGTATATTTTTCGACGACCGTTTGATGCAACGGTAGCGATCCTGCCTTTCGCACCGACGGTCCGGGTTCGAATCCCGGTAGGGTCAGATGTTTGTATGATGAATACGAGCATTTGTACCTGAGTCATGGATATTTATATATATTTATATGAATATTACATATCTATGTATTATATATGTATGTTTATCCGTTACCCTAGCATCCATAACACAAGCCTTACAGTGCTTACTTTGGGCTAGGCTAATTGGTGTGAATGTAAAAAATATTTATTATTTATTTTATTATTTATACACAAATATACATAACAGCATGAAAATCTACCAAAAAATGTAAAATTGTCTCAATTGGTATGGAACTGTTGGATTTTATTTTAAGCTAAAATTCAAATGAAGACATACGACAGCTTTGCATTGGTTGATGTGTTGTTGCCTGAATTTCAAACTTCAATGCTGTTGATATAGAAATATAAAGCAATGGTAAGAGACCGTTTTCGTCAAACTAAATTTAGTTAAATAAAATATATTACATATTTTGAGTCCTTAATATAATCAACTGTTCTTAATAAGTGATATACAAGCTCAACGTTAAAATTCAAAGAATATTCAAAACTGTCTATATAAATAAATGTTAGTAAGTAGATACAATTCCAAAGTTCGTTTGACCCACCCGCGTGAATTGAGGTAAGACGATGAGAATTAATGTGAAAAGTCAAACAGCGAGGAGTCCATCAAAGCCTATGAATGACAATGAGCTTCGATAATCGAATCTGCAAACATTAATTGGAGAAGGAAGATTGCAGATGGTCATTTGTTACTAATGTTTTCTTCTGTATTAGTTTTGACTTAAAATGTATGGATCAAAATGGAAACTTCTTCTTCTAATGAGGCTGACTTGCAAAACTTCGGTTCTTACCAAAAAACTGTTTTTTGTAGATTATTTAAAAGCTAAGTTTTTCTTCGTGGATCCAGGCACGTCTAACAAAAGTAAGTTACAAGAAAACCACTGTTTTTAAAAAGTTACAAAGTTTCAAGGCATCAATTCTTCGAAATCGACATTAAGCCGCACAAACGTATTTTTAAACATCGATCAATTTATATCATATTAATGAAATTATAAAAAAAGGACAGCTACCCACTAGTGAGGATCACGCTTTGGACTTATACACTGTTGGTTTTATACACTGGATCTAAAGAGTGGCTAAAGGCAAATTAATCTATACCCTTGGGGAAAAGAGAAAACAGCGTTCTCTACAGGAAAGAGTTTATGGAAATTCAATGCTATGCCGTTCGGACTATAAAATGCACCGGCTACAAAAAGACCTATGAAAGTTAAGGGTTGAAAATATATTTCTCAGTATACTATTACCTTCTAGATGTTAAGCGCATAATGGCTTATGCAATTGGCAGTATTAGCCTGACCCGAAAAGAATTTTTCTGCATTGTATAAATAAACATAAAATCTAACATTGGTACACACATATCTATTTATTACTAGCTGATCCGGCGAACTTCGTACCGCCTTAGCGTAGCTTTGAATTGAATGACGTTGACATTTGTCAGCGCAGTTATCGATGTGGTGTCCCAGATTACCACAGATTTTTTGTTTTAAATTGAATGACGTTGACATTCGTTACGTTATATTTTTCAATCTTTCTGAGAGATTTTCTTTATATTTTTTTCCGTAAGAACCTTGTACAGAGTATTAGAAAACTACAAAAAAAAATATCAGCCAAATCGGTCAAGCCGTTTTCATGTTATGTCGTGACAACGGAAAACGGGTTTCATTTTTATATATATAGATACATATGTTGATATATTTGTATATTTATAAGGTAGAATAAGGGATATACTTGTTACCGGTCTACGGTTGTTTCTCTGTCGGTTTATATATCAAATCGCCATTCTACGAATCTCTTACTGCGAAAAACACATCTTTAGCCTTTAGATATCTGATCAATTTTGTGAGCCTGTTTGACTTATACTATTTTATCAATACACTATACTATAGCCCTATATATATTCTATCTATACATTCTATCATATCGAATTTATTAAGAAAAACAAAGGTTGTTATACGGAAGAAAATTAACATCCAAATGTGAAATCTGGGTCAATTGCATTACAGATGATCCCTGTCGAGGGTAAAATATCAAGCACAGGGTTGTCAGTTAAAAAAATTGCCTCTATATCGGATTATTTTTACATAAGAAATATAGATTGTATACATTTGTCATTTTTGTTTGCGGACTAGAATCTTGTGTTGATTTCTAGATGACGGGATATTTTTTTTGTGTGTGGTTAGGCTTATTGTTACGTGTGTGGTTAATACACTAACTTATCTTAGTTTATCACTTTATTAGTTTGATATGTTACCATTGGGACAAATACTGTTATTGGAAGCGTAATATTGACTGTAGTATGACACGTGGTAACCGTATTTGGAATCTAGTCATAAATGTATAGTAAAAAGTAATCCAAGTTTCGACTGAGTGCTTGAGTTTTATTTAAAATCGCACATATAATATCAACATTGGTGACGCCAACGCAATCATATATAAACAGTTACCATCCGTTATAAGTTTTTTACGTGATTTAATGGTTTTCTTATCTTTAACGTTATCACTTCTAATCAACAGAATCGCTTTCTTATTGATTATATATAAAAAAAATCCTCTACAGGTCATGGTCGTCGAAATAAAATATGATACATAGATTTCTTACAATTTTTATCAGGTTATCGGTCCACCTAGTGCAATCGTGTTGAGAATAACTTAAGTTTTCCAGTTTTTTTAAAAAAGACTAAACTCTCTAAGACTCCACTAAAAATGAAAGCGTAAGTCCTGAATTTGTAATTGATCATGAGAATTCATAATACGATATTTCAATTCGAATATCCTAATTATATTATGACAATACTTTGTGTATGTGTGTGTATTTGTTACCATATTGTCTCGCTATCCTAACATTGCTAAACTTGCCCTTACGTACTCCCGCAAAAACAACACGATAGAGTGTTTCTACGTGCTGCAGCGCCATCTAGTATTGAATAATTTTAGAGACTAAATTAAAGCTTGTAACGTATTTATTATTAGTTCTAAGTAAAAAAGAAACCTTTTTTAATTTCATTCATAAATAGATATCAGGATCAGTTTTAAGATATGTTACTTATAAAATATTGCCTCTCATAAGTATATACTTAAAAAAATACTTAGTTGCTCCAGCTTATTAAAAATCCTTTTTTGAGAACATGACTACTCTTATGAAAATCTCAATTAGCTTTACTTTTTATTTTTATTTTATTTATTTGTTTTAAGAGGTTAACAGCACATATAAAAAACTGATAGGAAATGTAGCTACTGTAAGCCAATTACAAACCTCTACAGTTAGTAACAAATTATGATGAAGTTACAAAGAAAGAAATACAAACTATAACTATTATACTTATTGGGATACTAAACTCCGAACTTATTAGTCAGTTTTGCATACAACGTTTGCCCAAAATTAGCCCAGTATTTAAAAATACGATTTAAGTAGCAAAATAAAAGTTATTTTTATTAAGCAACGGTAATTAAATGAAATGAAATGAAAATAACTTTATTCAAATGCACTTAAAATAAGTTGTTTTGAATCGTCCAACATTTTTACCTACCACCCATTCAGGACGTCTTATATCTGACAAGAAGAATTGCCGCAAGAAACTCGTCAGCTTTAACAGAAGTAACGACATTTACAATATAACACGTAGTCACCATACAAAATTCGCAAAATAAAAAAACATTCTGTTAATACAATATATATAGTAGTGTTATTTATTATTTCGTGTAAGATATTAAGGGGGAAAAAACAGCTCTTCTCGAGTTTCTGGTTAGTGCTAGGTCAACGAACGTTGATTTACGAAGCCATGACGTTATTGAGTTTCAATGAATGAATTTTGAATGCTAATATTGAAAACCCATTATACTTTTATCTTTGAAGAATGGAATACACCCCTTAAAGCCCGAGAGCATGTATACATGCTCGTATCCGATATCTGGATCATCATCATCATCATCATCATCATATCAGCCGTACGACGCCCACTGCTGGACATAGGCCTCCCCCAAGGATCTCCACAACGATCGGTCCTGTGCTGCCCGCATCCAGCGTTTTCCCGCGACCTTAACCAGATCGTCGGTCCACCTCGTAGCGGGCCTACCCACTGAGCGTCGTCCGGCACGCGGTCGCCATTCGAGAACCTTTCCGCCCCAACGGCCATCGGTTCTCCTTGCTATGTGTCCTGCCCACTGCCATTTCAGCTTCGCAATTCTTTGAGCTATGTCAGCGGTTTTTGTTCTCCTACGGATCTCCTCATTTCTGATTCGATCGCGTAGGGAAACACCAAGCATAGCTCTCTCCATTGCCCGCTGAGCGACCTTGAGCCTTCCCACAAGACCCATAGTGAACGACCACGTTTCACTGCCATAAGTCATCACTGGCAACACACACTGGTTAAAGACTTTCGTCTTAAGGCACTGAGGTATTTTGGACGCGAAAATGTATCGCAGCTTCCCGAACGCTGCCCACCCGAGTTGGATTCGACGAGAGATCTCTTTCTCGAAATTGGACTTACCTAACTGTATTATATGTCCTAGGTAAACATAGTGGTCAACAACTTCGAGTGTAACGTTCCCAACATTTACTGGAGCGGGTGTAACATGGGCGTTGGACATAATTTTCGTCTTGTCCATGTTCATCTTAAGACCCACTCGTTGGGATGCGTTACTGAGATCTTCGAGCATGGTGCTCAGGTCTTCCAAGGTCTCAGCCATTAGGACCACATCATCGGCAAACCGAAGATGCGTCAGGTACTCGCCGTTGATGTTGATGCCAATTCCATTCCAGTCCAGAAGCTTAAAAATATCCTCCAACGCAGCAGTGAACAGTTTCGGAGAGAAACCGTCTCCCTGTCTCACTCCTCGCTGTAGTTGGATAGGATTAGAGCTCTGGCTCTGTACTCGGACCGACATAGTGGCGTTTTGGTACAGGCACCTTAACACTTCGATATACCTGTAGTCCACTTGGCACCTCTGGAGAGACTGCAACACCGCCCAAGTCTCGATCGAATCAAAGGCATAGCCCATCTCATAGTCCACAAACGCCAAGCAAAGTGGCCGATTATACTCTTCGGTCTTCTGTATAACCTGCCGCAGCATATGAATGTGGTCTATGGTGCTTAAGCCTTTTCGGAAACCGGCTTGTTCGGGAGGTTGGAAGTCGTCAAACCTGTGAGCAAGACGATTCGTAATAACCTTCGAAAACAGCTTGTAGACATGGCTCAGAAGCGAGATGGGTCTGTAGTTCTTCAGTAGGGTTTTATCGCCCTTTTTGAAGAACAAAATCACCTCGCTTCTGCTCCATGCCTTCGGCGTTTTGCCCTGGACGATGACAGAATTGAAGAGCGTCTGGAGGACTTTAAGTACCGGCGTGCCGCCCGCTCTCAGAAGCTCTGTTGTAATTCCGTCATCTCCCGCCGCCTTGTTGTTCTTTAACTGTTTGAGGGCCATTCTAATCTCGTACAGGCTGATGTCCGGGATATCTTCGGTATAGTGTCGGGTAAGCTTGGCTCTAGGATCTCGAGCTCTGCTTTGGCCTGGTGTAATACTGGAATACAGCTGCCTATAGAAACTCTCAATCTCTCTCAGGATTTCAGGAGTCGATAAAATGATACTGCCGTCCTCAGTTTTCAGCCTCGTCAGTTGACTTTGCCCAATAGACAGATCTCTAGCGAACACTTTGGAGCCTTTGTTCCGCTCTATGGCCTCTTTAATACGCTCGGTATTAAATTGACGAAGGTCGCTTGTCAGCGACTTCGAGATCTGTCTATTAAGCTGTCTATAACGTAGGGCATCCGCTGAGTCTTGCAGTCTCATTTCATGTCTCTTATCCATGAGTTCGAGAGTATGTGCGGAGAGTTTCTTCAATTTGGGACGGTGGGTTTTGAAGTATTTTGACCCTACCGTACGGACAGCATCCACCACCAGGTCGTTCAGATCGTCCACATCTATGCTGTTATCAAGGGTCTCGAAGCGGTTCTGGAGCTCGAGCTGAAAGCGCTCGGGGTTTTGAATTTGGGTCGGCACTGGTCGGAGCGTAGATTTTATCAGTCGCGATCTTTCAAGCTTCACGTTGATATTCAATGTGCCTCTTACCAGTCGGTGATCGCTCCCTGTCTTAACAGCGTTGATCACAGAGACGTCATTGAATATTTGCTTCCTCGTTGACATGATAAAATCGATCTCATTTTTGACCTTGCCGTCGGGACTTATCCAGGTCCATTTGCGAGTTACGGGCTTCCTGAAGAAGGAGTTCATCATATAGAGGTTCTCCCTCTCCATAAAGTCCGCCAGCATCTGGCCTCTGTCGTTCCGTTCCCCAAATCCAAATTGCCCCACTCTCAACTCGTCACCGCAGCGTTTCCCCAACTTTGCATTGAAGTCCCCCATCACAACCGTGTAGTGGGATTTGTGACTATGTATGGCCCTAGAAATCTCCTCATACATAGCCTCCACTTCGTCATCGTCGTGTTTCGAGGTTGGAGCGTACACCTGGATGACCGTCAACGAATACCGTGATGATATTCTGAGTACCAAGTATGCCACTCTGCTGGAAACACTACCGATGGATAGCACGTTGTTGACGAGGGACTTGTGGACGATAAACCCGACACCACCCACAGACAGTTGGTCGCCCTCCCGGAAGTAAAGTCCTCTCTTCGGACTTCAGACAACCCGATGACGTCCCAGTGTAACTTGCCGATAACTTCTTCCAACTCTGTAATTTTCGCGTCGGTCCTCAATGTGCGCGTGTTATATGTTGCCAAGTCCAGTCATCGGTGTTGGTAGCCGCAACCTACCCGGGGATTCTTCGCACCCCCTGCCGCACCGTAACCGTAGCAGCTACCGTAGCTAGGAATGGTTTGGCTGCCGGGGACTAGGGGCCGTTTCTTTGTTTGCCTATCCATAAGGGGTTTTGTCATAATCGCCACGCTTGGCAGGCGGGTTGGCGATCGCAGTATGACCCGTACGCATAAAGAGATGCTGCTGCCCATCTCCTTAGGTGAGGTTTCCCTTAGTCGGCTCTTACGACACCCACGGGATGAGAGGGGAGTAGTGCTATTCTAGGCCGGCACCACACGGCACCTGGATATCTGGATAGCATTCCAGAATGCTCTAGAGCGCACTTGTTTCATTAGTTTCTCAAAAATACAACTCACAAAGTCCTAAGGTATAACAAAAACAAAAGACGAGCGGCGTGTGTACGTCGTAAAAAAAAGAAATCCGATTGTTTGGGGTATACCACGGGTTAACTCGTGTAACATCTGTTGCGAGACCTATACTGTGTATTGCTTTCCATATGGGTGAGATTCTTATGTTTGTCTGAAATGTTTCTTTTTTTGTTCTGGGTAGAACCATGGGTGGTAATGGGTATTACCACTTTACCTGAGCTATTCTTGGACTATTATTGCTTTTCAAAGATAAGCTGTTATAATTGAGATTTTCATAATCCTGTAGGCATAAAAAATATACTAAAATTACAGTAGCCCATCGAATGAGATGCAAGCTTTGACCAAAGCGGACAGATTTGAATCATTTAGCTTACTAGAGATGTTAACGGGAATATTAATAATTCATTCTTTTTGGTGAAAAAAACTGTACAAGACAGCCCTGATCAAATAACAATATCTGCACTGCCGAGGTATTGCGTCGGATGTCTGAATATAATCTAACGAGACTTTTGTGGACGCTATCCGAATTAGAACGTTAAATTTAAGTGAGACAAGACTCATTTTGCTTTGCACGGGGATGTTTTTGAATGGTTATTATATTACAAGCTGAATAATAAAATAAACTTTGCAAGCGGAGATTTTGATTACGTTTGAATTAATGGGAAAAATGTATTTTTGTAAGCTTCAATCTAGACGAATCATAATATTATACGGTGTCAGATAACCAAAACAATGTAGATATTACAGGTTTATTTAAGCAAAGTAATGGTTATGATAATGTAAATAAGCACAGTGAAAAAAAACACTTCTAAGTGTACTTAAGTAAAAAGAAAACTGCAGTAAAAAGAAAAAAATACACCTAACAGTTCCATCATCAGGTCTTCGTCGTCAGATGAAAGGAATAATCTTGTTTGGAGGAATAATTGCTGTTAGGTGTCCGGCACCAACTTAAGGGTGTCTCCTGAAGACCATAATAGGGGAAGCAGCGTTTTCCAAATAATGGTAATTTACTGGGATTCTCAATCCGCCGCCAAGCGTAGGAATTATGGCAAAACACTTCGTTATTATGAATTGGGGTTTTATATCCATACATATAAATAAAAATAGAGTGTCTGTTTGTAATATTGAAATAACCGTTTTTTACTACATGCATATGAATATATATACGGTACATACAACAAAATAACATTTTTTTTACAATTTTTGTCTGTCTGTCTGTTTGTTTCGGCTAATCTCTGAAATGGCTGGACCGATTTTGACGGGACTTGAATTGGCAGGAAGCTGATGTAATAAGGAGTAACTTAGGATACTTTTATTTAAAAAAATAAATAAAGTAACATTACTTTACCACCCGCAAATAAATGCAGACGACGACACACCTTGTACCTTCACTAATTATCTAGCATTTAGTGCTCAATATTGCACGGTCTATCAACTCCCGATGATGCTTTGTGTAGGTCGCGAAACATGTGTAAAGCAGTTGGTGAAGGTGCAAGGTATGTCGGTGTCTGGCGTTTAAGTTTGCTTTTTTTTTGCAGAAGTAAGCTACATATTTGTGTTTAATTAATAGATATGGACTTCAACCAAGTAACGCCTGATTATATCACATAGTTTTATATCATTGTTATGATGGAGGGCTATTGTTTGTTTATAATAATTAATAAAAAGTAGCCGTGGTGAACGAACTGTATACAAAGTAGGTGTAATAAAATAGAGGAAAGAGATAGCGAGCGCGTGCGGTGCCAAGTAGGCGGGTGAGCAAGACGGCTCGCGAAATAGAGTAGTAGTTTGATTTTGAGATAATCAGAGCGATTTGGAAGAATCTTTGGAGTGAATTAAAAAGTGATTTGAGAAGAGAACCTCAGCGAGTTACTGGACTATTGTGACCGTGGTTTATGTACACGATTGAGATATTCTGCGACGGAATTTAAAAGTTAGTTTCTGACAACTTCAGCGCGTTTATTGGACAATGGGAGTTGATTAGCAGATTTGTTTGAAAGATTTTATACTAAGTGTAAATTGTTTAGGTAATTAAATCTCGGAATGAATTGATTATTTTGTTTGACCATATCCGCAGCACACTAAATTATGTAACACTTTATAAATTTGTTCGATTTATATAAGATCTTAATATGTATATAAATTAATTTCAACGAGATTAAAATGTGATTACTTTTAAAAACACATATTTCAATAAAATTTAGATATTTCGATAATAAGTGATAGTAATTATTTTTACGATTATTTTGGTAGGTTTGTATTAATATATGCAATTAATGTCATCCATTTACGACATTATATCTTTTGTATAAAGTAAGAATATATTTAAATATATATATTTTTTATTTTAGTTGGAATACCAACAGCGTATCTTATAAAATTAATGGAATCAAAACTATGTATACGATAAGCTATTAACAGGTATTCGCATATTTTAATATAATATTTTGAATAAAACACTTTTTTATAGATTTTGCGCATATTTTATTTTATGTTTTATCCTGATATACTGTATGAGGACATTATATGTAACGGTGAGGATTGTTTGTTGCTTGATATCTAATAATTAATAAATTAATTCCTCCAAAAACACACATTGCAAGACCTGATGATGTAGTTAGCCCTTTTTGCAAATAATAACAGTAAGATGGAGGTTAGTCCCCCTGCTTAGTTAGTCTTGTATATAAAAACTAGTGGACCCGACAGACGTTGTCCTGCCTGTTATTTTTGCAGTATAGATAAATAACCTAGATACCGTCTGCAGTGCCATCTGCCGGGCTGATTTGTGAATCTAAACCATTCTCAGATCCCCTTGAACACACACAAAAAATTTCATTCAAATCGGTCCAGCCGTTTAGGAAGAGTTCAGTGACATACACACTCACAGAAGAATTATATATGTATATAAAGATTTTAACAATTAGGAACGAGCCCGATTAACAACCATTATCTTAGTCATTCTGTAATCATGGCTCCTGTAAAGGACAGGAAACGTCAGGATTAAATAAAATATCAAATATGCGCAAAATCCGTGAAAAGTGTTTAATTCAAATGTGTAATGTGCGCGAAAGTGTAAGAACTAAATATAAATTTTGAATGAAGTAGAAAGACCCGCTTTCCTGCTAGTCATCAATGACAAAATTAATCAAATACTTAAACAGGATGTCTAAAGAAATAACTGAATATAGAATATTTCCTGGAGCCTTAAAGATCTTACGGTTATATAGATTCAGGCAGGGAACTCCATTCCTTGGCTTAAAATGAATAAATAGGCTGATGGCGATGACCTAAATATCACAAAACACATTAGGAATAATGAAATTAAATTTTATATGCTATGTAATTAATTACCTCGGGGTCCGCAAGCAGTTGTATCGAATAGTTCGGTCCGTCAATAACGGGTGTTCTTCCGTTGGGGTCTCTCCAGAAGGCTATGGTGGGCTTAGGAAGAGCTTCCACCCGACACTCGAGGATCACGGAGTCTCCAGCCGCTGCCATAGTTATGCCTGACGCTTGGATCGTGGGTACATCTAATGGAAAATTATTAAGTGATATTTAAACGACTTAAGGAGCTCGATGGCGCAGATGTTTAGCGCTTTCGGCCTGCAATCGTGAAAGTTAAGCAACTTTTGCAATGGTCAGTCCTTGGATTGGTGACCAAAAATTTATTATCTTGAGCTTTTCCGTGCTTCGGAAGGCACGTTAAGCCTTTGGTCCCGCTTGCAGCAGTTAGCAACCACCAATCCGCAGTAGGCCCGCGTGGTAGGTCATGGCCCTATCTCCCCTTTCCATCCATAGGGATGGCCTGTTCTCAGCAGTGGGGACATTAATAGGCTAATGATGATTTAAACGCCTCGTTTGATTGCGGAAGTTAAGTTTTCGTTATTACTTGTGTGGACGCGATGTGCGTTATTTAAGAGCAACAAGTGAACCCAAAATATAATTTACAGAAATTTCTTTCCAAAAAGTAACTTCAGTGTGGATACACCTTTAGTTTGGTCGTTTGCTAACAGTTTAACGTTTCTAGTCCGTAGCGTGAGTTACTAATTTGTTAATGTTAGTATCGCGTTTGCGTTGAAATTTAAATTTTAAACTTTACATTACATTGTGTTCTAAAATTAAACGCAGCATTAATTAAAAGCTAGTAAACTAAATTAGGTTGGTGGTTTTTCTTACTTTGTTCATAATACTTGTTGAGTGAGTATAATGGAATTATTGCTCACTTTAAGCTCGCTTGGGCATTTGCTTAGATTACCGAGATTAAACAACATTGGCAAAGGCTAGCTATTGGATGGGTGATCAAAAAAATGGAGCTTTGGAAGGTATTTGTACCAACCGACTGGGCCCGCGTGGTGATTGTATTACTTTTAAGATATTTTCATAGAAAAGTTCTTTGCCCAAGCATTGAATACCCTCTTATAATGGCGATTAGACAGTACTTTTTATTAATTCTCTTAATATTTTTTTTTATTTAAAGTATCGAGAATTCGCCTATTAGCTTATAAGCGAGCACATTTTGTGACAATATTCCTGGTGTTTGAAAATATAAACAACTCCACCACTTCTTGGAACTACGTTTGCTTCGAATCGTCGCGTTTCGCAGCGACGGTCCTGGGTTCGAGTCCCGGAAGGGACATATGTCCCGGATACGGATACTAGTATGTGATTCATGGGTATATTTATTTTTGAATATTATTATATAGTATTATATATTTATGTCTATCCGCAACACTGGTATTTTTTATTTATTTATTTACCAATGTCTTGTACATTTTTACATTAGCAATTAAAAAAATAATACAATCAATCAACAATAGTTTTTTCAAATATATTTCAGAATGCCAATTTAATTCAATATCATCAACACTGATGCTATTATAAAGCCTACGTAGGTTATTAGTAACACAAGCCTTACAGTGCTTACTATAAGCTAGGCAAATTAGTGTGCATGTAAAAAATATTATTATTGTGTTCGAAGTAATGAACAAGAAATATTTGATTCTATTCCTGAAATAAGAACGTCATTTGATCTCATAGTTTCACATTAGCACAATGTAGAAAAGAGCCAAGTTTCCGCATAAGCATAATTAGATTGCAATTGGAAGCAGTTCCTAATAACTTACGCGAGATGTTAATCTTCCTAGCAGCCTGCATCGGAGTCCCGTAGCCGTTGTCAGCGTAACAAGCGATCTCATCCATGTCACGCGTTACATTGTGGATGACCGTCACCATGTGGCGAGTCACTTCTTGGCGGACTAGACGACCTAAAGAAAGAAGTTTTCAATCTTAAAAGTTAAAGTTAATTCATATCAACTTAAAGACGACTACTAGTTGTACTTCCTCAAAAATTGAGTTAGCGCCATCTATTTTCCAAAATATAGTAAACAACTATTCCGTCCTTCACCCCACTCCCGCACCTCAGACGGCGACGCCAGCGCCGAAGAAATAAGATGGCGGTTCGATAATCCGCACCGCAACGTCGTCTGCCTTTTCTGCAATCCGCTTAATTAAACCGCCCCGGGGCTTGTTTCAAATAACGGATTTTTCGATAGGGACGCTCGAACTTTGACAGCGAATAGCGGCTATCTTGGTAAGGCGATAGCTGTCAAATTTGGCGGGATTACATATTTAGTCGTGACATTTTACCATCGAACACTTCAAGCTTCAACAACGCGTAGAAATTGTAATAATTCATTATAAAAATCAGTGCTCTGTTCGCCTTACGTTTCGTGCGTTGTGTCCAATTTATGATATTCGTGGCTGTCCACAATCCGTCGTTTAATAAATAAATTTGAGACAACCGGATCGATGATCGATGATGTAGTGCTTGTACGTCAAAGAAACGCATGATCGTTGGAGAATATTGTTGCCAATGAAAAGTTATAAAACTTGTAATATTTATTTAAACCTCCTTCTTCTTTATCGGAATATTCATTTTAAAAACAAAAAAATTCAAAATTTCTTACAAACTATATTTGTTCCTTATAAGTTCCTTCGCTCCCCTTTACCGTGTCTCAAACCAATAAACTAGAATATTCCTCTTATTAACTTGGAGTTACTTACCACTGATGTAAAGTGAGATGGTGGGTGTTGGGGTGCCCATAGCGATGCATAAGATGGTCATGCTTGATCCTTCTACCACCAGGTTCACGGGGTTCACGGTTGGAGGCTGTGATTGAAATTATAGTGTTAACTTCCTTACGTTATTTCATTGATTGAAAATAAAAATCCTCCGTGGATGAGGTTATTTATTAATTTAGCTACCGTGATACTCTTGTGAGTAATGTCGAATTTTAACTTAATATTTAGCCGCTAACAATTTTTTTTAAGTATTTCCAGAATCACTATTTTTTATTGATAGCATAACTATCTCATTTAATTGAGATAGGAGATCATTCAGTGCTTTTGTTTTAAACATTCGTTAAACGTGGTTCAAAAGATTTAAACTTATATACACACAATTACCGACTATGCCTACACAATAATTTGTCAATCATTATCAAAACGGGCAAGAAAGATAGAGCAACACAGTAAATATTTTATTATATTAGCAAGATAATTTAATTTATATAATTATAATATTTTAGTACTTTTATTTACTATACAACTTTTTCCCCAAAATTTTACGACTAAATAAAATTTTACCCACATGAAAATACTCGATCGTGTTGGAACTAAAATATAACTTAAATATATTTTATAAATGTATTTTAAATATATGTATAAGCACATATCTATTAGAATGAATATTTTAAACCCTTATATACCTACAGCACATTAAATTAGGTACCTTCTTGCTATGTTTTCCGCAACTTGCTACTATTACTTTGTATAGTTTGGCATTCTCTATTTTCAATTTTACAACGCCTATCACTAAGCGTAATGGAACAAAACGTTTTAAATAATTTGGTTTACAAAAAACAAATGAAGAATATCTTTCCTTACTATTAAAATTTACAGAATATTTTTTCTAGTATGAAAACAAATCACACTGCTATTAGTACCAAAGTAGATAGTAACAAAATATACTTTAAAGTAGTTTGACATGACATGTTTGGATACTAACATGCTACTTTTGCCGTAAAGCTGTCTAAAATATATTTATCCCTTAAGCATACAAAATTATGTTAAAGCTTAGTGGCAAAGCTAAAAGTCAACAGGGCTTGATATTGGTGTTTACCTGGGAGCACTTTTGAACCCTACTTCAGCAGAAGTGTTGACTTACAGGTTTGGAGAATGCCTTAGTCTACGATAGAATTATGTTAATTAGCTTACAACTTTAGAGCACAGCACTACGATAGGGCTTACATGTGTACAAAAGCTTCTTAAAACAATAAAGAGAAAAAAAATGTAAATAATCCGTAAATCGTACGCAATAAAATGTTTGTCCAACTGCCGAAATAAACGGGAAAAGTAGCTAATTTTATTCATGGCAATACTTTGTATGAAGGCAATCTTCGAAAGTTGCCAAAGAAATGAAATCTATGCAACATTTAAAAAAAGGGCAAAACGTTTCCTACCCCTGTAGAAGTTACGAGCAAAAGGTCTTACTTCTACCAGATCAAAAGATCCATTTGCATCTTTTTATCAGTGTCTGTAATTTTAACCGTAGCATTGAACTCTTCAAAGCGAACGCTCAAGATTAAAAGAGTAGTTCACAGAAGTTTTTATATGTTAAACAGTCTGGTGAGTAAAAGCTTTTTGCATTTTTTAGTTACCCATGCTCTCAACATGAAAATATGAATAAAACACTTTTTTACGGATTTTGCGCATATTTTATTTTATATTTAATCCTGACATTTCAACTCCTTTACAGGAGCCGTGATCACAGGATGACTAAGATAATGGTTGTCATGTATTTGCTACTACCTTCACAATATAAAATAAATTAAACTATGCGCAAAATCCGTAAATCAAATGTTTTATTCAAATGTGTCATGTGCGCGGAAGTGTAAGAATGAAATATATTAATAAAAGTTTAGCTTTAATATTTTTTTGCTTCAAAATTAGACAAAAGAGATCAAAATACATTATTTAGAGTCATAAAAAAACAGATAAAATGTTTTTTATTAATTATGAGCGTTTACAATGCATGTTTTGAAATATAATGTTTTTTAAATTACTAAGGCGTGTAATGTTGCCGAATGTTTGTGAGCGAGTATTTTATAAATGTATTTACCATATCTATGTATTATTTATCTATATTATAGATACACAAGGTCTGTTGCTTAGTTCTCAATTTAATATATGACTTGTCAGAAATTAATTTCTTAATAGGTAGAGTTTTACCGATAAGGCCGCCCATTGTTATACGTTAGTTTTAAGCAACGATCTATGTTTGTGTATCCTTCTATTTTTACCACGTTTTTTTTAACTTGCTTTCGTTCGTGTCTATCCTTCTGTTTGTCCGCAAAATTTATTCATAATAAGACCACTTCTGATGCTCCCAAAAAGCTCAAAATTTTACCATACGTAGATCATGGATGAGAGTTCATTATTCAGTCATCACCAACATAAACTTAATAGTTAGATAGGCCACAATAAATTAATTAAAACACCTATGTAATCCTTGAAGAAATTAAATAAATACCCAGATTAATCTTGGGATTTACGTTAAAAAATAGACGTTTTTATAAGCGGACTAAAAAGAAGAAAATATTTTTTTTCCCAAAATTGTGATGGAAAATTCTTCTCCCGGAATAATAAAAAATTCAAAGATATAATGTAATATGAGTAAAAACGTGGGGCGGGCGTTTTCGGATTTAACTAATTGAAATTCACTTGGTGAATTCGTTTTCAGGCGTTTGGCTGAGATGTTTAGCATTTACAAATAACGAGTTAGAAAATGAGTGAATTTAATTAGTTAAGCCTAAAAACCGTCCGCCCACGTTTTTAGTCATGTTACATCATAGTACTTGAACATATATCTTTGAAATTTTTATCATTCCGAGAAAAGAATTTTCCGTCACAATTCTGAGAAAAAAAATAATTTCTTCTTTTTAGTCTGCTTATAAAACCGTGGTTTTTAAAATCTTTTTTACTTCTATTGTTTTGTGGTGTAAACAATTAAGTGTTATTGTATTGTAATGTAAGTTCACTTTGATACAATAAAGCTCCTATATCAGAGCATACATAAAAAATCGATTTGAAAACCCCTTTTTCAATCGGTTAAAATCAATAAGTTCGATCAAGGTGAGGTAGTATCTGATTCTTTCAGAGTACCTACGCTAATACAGCTTTTTTATAAGAGGTACATAAATTACTTACTTCAACATAAGCAGGGTAGGCGGGGTCGGTCCAGGCTAGCAGAGTTTCAGATGGCAACGAGTCTCCTTTTTCCGCATGTGCCTTCACCCAGATGACGTACTGCGTGTTAGGGGTGAGGTTCTCTAGACTGTGGCCCGGTACAGTTGTGTTCACAGTTGTCACGTTGCCTTGGCCTGCTTGTGTTGGCGATTTGTAGTATAATCTGGTGAAGGTAAAAACTAATTGGCTATTTCATCTTAATCGATTGCCCAAACATTTATAAAAAAATTTCTTTCGAATAGGAAGTTCCTCTCATTGATGAGAGAACGCTGGCCTATAGGGTAAAATTAGAAAGGTACTGGAAATTTTCGACAGGTGTTCACAAGGCTCGGTAGCTCGATTGGGAGAGCATTGGACCGGACTTCCAAAGGTTGCGGGTTCGTTTCCAGAGTCGATTTTTTCCAGTATTCATCTATTAAAATAATTTATCTCATAAGTAGCATTGAAAAAATTCAAAAACTATGTAAAATTATAAAACATTGCTATAGTAATATTTTATGTAGAGTCCTGGTCTCTTCAACTGGTCCTTCGAGCAGTATATTGTTACATAGTATTCGAATATTAATTTATGAATATTTGCAAACACATTTTGAATGAAGTTATGACATTGTTTTGGATATAGTTTTTTTAGAAAAATGCAGCTTGGCTATAAATTTGATTTTGAAACCTTTGAATACTTGTATTATTTCAGTCTCGCCCTTTAATCGGTACAGACGTGATGATAACGCGCATTTGTATCAATTGAAACGCATTAGACATGCAAAAATTGCTCAGAGAAACAAAAAAAAGCACTGCCGACGCGCGTCTGACAATTAAATAAACGCAGTGTGTATAAGCCCTAAATCAATCTAATTCAGGTAAATGTCTACAATCGATTTTTAACTTTAAGTTAAGCAAATAGAACTGAATATTGTATAAAAGATTTTTTTTTATTGAATTTTAGTATAGCACCTTTGAACATTAACGACAATTTGCAGAATTTTATATACTGTTTTGGTATTTTTTCTTTTGGTAATATTTTTATCTTTTTGATCTCTTCTTACGCATAATGGCAAAATTGTGTGAAGGTGAATTTGAATGAATGCTCGTTAGTTAGGTATTGAGTTGTTTTTTTTATAAAAAGTGTGTGTGTCAGCTTCGACTCACGACTGGAGTTTACTCTTTAAAAAAGATTCTCTTTGAACAGGCACAGAAAATAATAAAACAAAACTTCAAAACAAAAGTAAAAGGTGCGCACGATAGGTTGCAGACAAAAAAACTTACGACGTCAGTCGATTAGTAATATTACTATTAATAGTTTTTTCATACTGGGCGTATTATATGAAAATCAATTGTTAGGGAGAAAACTCCAAAAATGCGATTATAAAATTACGAAGGCACTCGGAAATTTGACCGTTACTCATATCCATGCATGTATAAAGTTAAATTTAAGTGTTTTTGAATTTGACGTAGCTTTATCAGGGCAATCTATTATGTTTATGTATTTTTTATTGTACTTAGCGGAACTTGCAATGTGTTTTCTGAATAATCTATGTATAGATTAGCGATACAACTATGTACTTCGTTATTATTTATAAAACAGTTTCCGGTATGTAAAACATGAGCATAATACTTGTATTCATCTGTGTTCTAATGTTCTATTAAAAGACAGGATTAGTTGCAATGAAAAATAGTTCATTTCTACTTACGTGTAGGATAACTTTTCGTCTGGCAATGAGAACTGCGGCGGCTGCCAGCTTAGTGTCAGCCACGTGGCGGAGTGCGACGCGACTGATAGCGAATGTGGTGGGGAGGGGACGCCATTAACTACCTTTTCCTCTGTTGTAGAAACAATTGAGTTTTCATAATATACAACTATACGTTTCACATAATATCGACGACGTTGACAATCCATTGACACTGACACACTCTCACACTGACGGTCCTGGGTTAGAATCCCGGAAGGGGATGTTTGTATGATAAATACGAGCATTTGTACCCGAGTTATGGGTATTTATATATATTTCTATAAATATTACTTATATATGTACCTTATATGTATCTCTCTTTGTTACCCTAGTGTCCATAACACAAGCCTTATAGTGTTTACTTGGGGCTAGGTTAATTGGTGTGAATGTAAAAAATTTCGAATGCAAGTAAAATATTGATAAAAAAAATATTGTTGATGTTAATCCAATAGTAATAAATATTTTCTTTTTCTTTTCATTACTTAAATAATTTTAGATTATTTTTTTTTAGTTTCAGGTTCTATGAACATCTAGTAATAAAAGTAAGAATTGTACAATACATATATACTGGAATATTAAATCTTGAAATTAAATCTCGCAAAGCTGAAGATAGAACTGAATGGCGACGCACTGTGGACGCCCTCTGCCCCATCTAGGGGACGTAGGTCCTTAAATCAAAGTAAATCAAGAATTTAAAATAAAGTGTGAATTATTGTACCATCAAAAATTATTCCTTATTTATTTATTGACATATTTTAAAACATCAACATCTTTTTTTGTTTTAATTAATATTAAAATTGTTTTAATTTGATTTAAATTGCTTTTTTATAGTGTAGTTATGGTGCATGTGGTTCTCTACTATTGACTAATTGTACCATCTCTTATAGTGATACACGCACACACCCACACCCACATACACACACACACACACACACACACACACATACACAACCAAACATACACACACACGTACACACGCACGCACACAATTTTTTCTTTTCTTCGTAGTAGTAGGCAGAGATAACACATTTCCATGTTCCTGACATGCATCTCGCGCTTTTTCAATTCTCATCATTCCAGATGCTGGAACTAATTCGTTAATTATGTGGACGTACTCACCACCTTCAGTGTAGTTGAATATGATCATGCTGGAAGGCAGGGAGGCGCCGTGCTGATTCATGGCTACTACAAACATTTGGTACGTGCTGTTCGCTGTTAGAGGCTGCAGCTCCATCGACGTAACGTTTGTTTGAGCTTGCATACCCTAAACAGATATTATCCAGATTAAGTAGAACGTCTACCAGTTGCGGCAAAAATCCTGTGTTTTAATCGTGTTTGAATTTAAAGAGAATCTAATAATTATTTGTTGTTATTTGAACATTTAACTGCCAAATTTTTACATCTCAAGAAGTTATTCCTAGCAAATATCAACATGTTTGAAGTGTCTGGCGGGACTCGAACTGTTCTAGTTAAATATCTAGCAGCTACTTTACTATTTCTTTATCGATCGATACTGGTAAAAGTGTTATAAATACCTATCATATAAAGAGATGGCGTTGGTGTAAGGTAAGAAATAGTTGGAAAATTGGTCTCGGTAGCTCAAGTGGAACAGTATTCGCCCGGACAACGCGGAGATGGGTTGGAGTCCCGCCTGACACCTGAGTTAAGTTGATTTTCTTCTAGTAATAACTTCTTTAAAAATAGCCATCTTAAAGATTTTTTCACAAACCTGTGTGAATGAAGGCAAAGTGTTGTAGGTGTATGACTGAGAACTGTTGTTAAGTTTCCTCCAGTGGACGACGTAGAAAGTGCCGTTGTCAGCTTCCTGAGGCGCCGCCCAGTCCAGAAGTAGAGAGCCCTTGCTGGTAACCATAGCGTGCAGCTCCCTCGGGGGACCAGGAAGAAGGCCGGTACCTAGAGGGTGCATTGATTTACTATAATAAATAGCTAGAGCTTGACTGATGTTTTGCCTGATGGTAAGCGATGATGCGATCTAGCATATAACGCGGTAGCCTAAAAGATATCCATTCACTCGTGACTTGAAGATCAGGCTCAGGCAAGGAGTTCCATTCATGAGCGGTACGGTTGATAAAAGGCGAATCAAAACACTTAATGCGACTCTTTACTATATCAAATATATAATGGTGGCGCCTATTTGTTCGTCTGGTTGTCGGATGACAAAATGGGGATGGTGGAATAAGGTTGTACAATGCAGCTGCACACTCTCCGAAATGTATTCCATAAAAAACGGAAATAGTCCGTCCAAAGACATAAAAGTTATTTCATCGTCAGCCATTACGCTGCTGGACAAAGGCATCCTTAGAGCGCAATAAAGGAGTGGCTGTTGGTAATTTATGGCCATCGGTTTCTCGCAACTTTGTTCAGGTTATTGGTCCACCTAGTGGGAGGCCTTCCCGCGCTACGTCGTCCAGTTAAAGGTGCCAATCAGAGAACCTTTCTTCCCTCATATAAGAAAGTCACATTGCTATTTTAGGAAAGCTCATTGGTTAAACACATACCTTCTTAAGTTGTAATAATAACTTTTAATTTCTACTATGACGTCATTATAAAATAACGTTCGGTATTGGTTCTATAGATATATGACTGTATAGATATAGCCAATACCGTATTTATAACAGTGGCACTAACTTTAAAAAGCCAATTTTCCAAAAAAATAATGCAATTCGATTTTAAAATAAATAATCTTTACTAATAATAAAAATAACTCTGACATTTTTTACATTGTCCAACAGTCACCATGAGCCACTTATCATCCTTAATGCTAGAACAGAAACCTTCTTTGTTAAGGAAAACATCGAAAGGAGAATGGTATATAACCCACCACGAGGGTTCAGTGTGGGTAAAGATAATAAATTTTAACAACACCCATACGATGACTGGCCCTCGCAAAAGTAGCTTAACATCTGCAATCGAGTTTGTCAATAGTCTATAAATAAAATCACGTTAACAATAATTATTTGTCAAAAAACAGGACATTCTACCTTCTTCGAAGCATTGAACGATGTTGCCAATATAAGGCACGCACGTGTTGACCCCGCCGCTATATGCGCCTGCGCACACGCCGCGGCAGTTGGCCGGAACGCCTCGTCGAGCGCAGCACGCCGCGTGGTTACGTCCTGCCCAAACACATCGAGGATTTTATTTGACTCTTCATCTCAGGATGACATTTAGGACAGACGGACATCAAAATTACTGACAAATAGAATATATTTTTCATTTATAGATGCGAAAATAATATTTCCGTTTCCTATTGCTATTACGGAATTTTGGCGTGTCATGACACCCGCCGCTCATAAACTTAGTGTACATAGCTTAAGTTGTTGGATATGTAAGTAGGCAGTTATTCTAAGAGAATAAATAAAAATAATTGCTGTACGTTGTGAACCTCAATACGTGACAATGGCAGGAAGCAGCTTTGTAATGGTTAGTACGTAGTAATCCTAATACTAGTTTTAGAAAAGAAGAATTGAAAAAGATGATAAAATGTTTCAATAATTTCGGCTATCCTCTAACTCTATTTGAGCAAAACAACCAAAGTCATGTTATTTGTTTTTTTATATCATTAGACTAATTATAGTATTATTGTATTTATTAATCACATAATGAACTTTCAAATTAATTCAACCTAGAACACTTGCAAACTCGATTAATGTTTCATAGTAGATTTTGTGTTCTCTTGTAAGATTTACTCCTCAATTTATAAAAAAATATTATAAAGATATATTTGTATATGCCACCTTACTTACTCATTGATATTAGCTCATACAATTTTAGAAATATAAAAACAAAAATAATTACACATTAAATAAATGTTAAGCTTACCACCAGCTCCACATCTAAGCAGTTTGTGAAACTCTTGGGCACATAAAGGAGCCAAAGTCCTCAAATCAGACATCTTGGCGTCATAAGTGCAGAGTGGCATGCATACACTGGCCAACTGAACTCGCTCACAGCATTCTGTCACATTATAGGCATTGGCAGCTTCTTCTTCTTCCTCAAGTAGCTACAAAACGAATGTAAATTTTATAATGCTATCATTAACTCCAGGAAATTCATCTCTATCGACAAATTTCTAATTTTTATAGCTAGTAGTAGTTATTATAAACTCGGCGTCAAAAAAATCGCACCTTATAAAAATCTTATTCAAAAATTCCTAAACCTTATATAGAGGATAGTGTTAGGTATCATTAGAAAGGTAACAAAAAGGAGCATCAAACAACAATTAAGTGCAATCTTTTTTTTAATTAAAATTATACAAAAAGCATAAAAATTTGAAAAATAATAAAAAATCTTAATTAAGTCCTAATTAATAATCGATAATTTACAAAAAAAATGTACAAAAAGTGTCTTAAAATTAACTCAAAATCTAGTGTTACCCCCCCTTGCCCTGATGACGGCTTCCATACGGTCCCTCATAGACCTCACCAACTTCAGGAGCTCTTCTTGAGGGATAAGACCCCATTCTTCAATCACCGCGGTTTGGAGTTCCTCTAGAGTCGAAGGAGCCGGATCCCGAGATCGAACCTTACGTTTAAGATGGTCCCAGAGGTGCTCTATCGGATTCAGATCAGGACTTCTCGCTGGCCACTGCATCACAGGAATTTGGGACCTCCGCAGGAAGTCGTTCACGATGGCTGCAGTGTGTGCGCGAGCGTTGTCGTGCATTAATGTGAACCCCTCGCCAAAAGATTCGGCAAAAGGGACCACATGCACATCCAGGATCTCTGTGATATAGCGGCGCGCAGTCAGCGACCCTTGTCCGCGAGCACCTCCGGTCCGGGAGACGCAGACCAGGTCGGTTTTGCCGGCAGCCGACATACCGCCCCAGAACATGCAGGATCCGCCTCCATATTCCACCGTCTCCTGGATGCAGGCTTGAGCGAAACGTTCACCCTGCCTCCGGTATACTCTTCTTCGTCGGTCGTTGCAGAAAAGACACACTCGTGTCTCGTCTGAGAAGAGAACAGCTCCCCACTGCTCAATGGTCCAATCGACGTGGTCGCGAGCAAACTGCAAGCGGGCTCGTCGGTGCGCTGCAGTCAATTTTGGACCTGTAGCAGCTCTGCGGGCTGCTATGTTCTTCTCCTTCAGTCTTCTTCTAACCGTGGATACACTCACGGTGCGTCTGCGAACTGCCTGGAGCTCCTGTTGCAGCTGAACAGCGTTTGAGAAGCGATTTCTCAAAGAGTACGACACAACGAACCGGTCGTCTCTTTCCGAAGTGCAGCGACGTCTACCGGACCCATGTCGCCGGATATAGCCACCGGTCTCTAAAAAGCGCTGGTAGACTCTACGAACCGAAAAACGGCTCAGATTCAGTTGCCGGGCGACATCACACTGCCGCACCCCTGCTTGCAGTAGTGCAACCACTTGAGCGGCCTCATCAGCTGTAGTGTCCATTTTCCAGATGTTCTTTCTTCAGTAAAATCAGTGCGTGTGTCCCCTTCAACGGTTTAATAGCGAATGACCCACATTGAACCCGTGTTGACCTCTTTATACCCACAAAGTTAGCGCAACTCGCGACTCTCCCGAGCAGCAAAATTTCCTTAGAATTTTTGTGACCCTTTATTTGTTGCTTTAGGTTTTATTTGATAATGAAAAATAATGTTTTTTTATTAAGTTAATTAAGTAACCTTTTAAATAAAATTATAATTAATACGACTGCATGTGCATATCCAGAGTTAATGCCATTTGAACGTGATTTTCTTAGAGGTGCGATTTTTTTGACGCCGAGTGTATGTCAGATATTTGGTTAATTTCGTTTTTTGAATATTCTTATAACATATGACTACCTGACTCTGTGTCCTGAATATTAGCCTTGGTGAGCCTTCTCCAACACCATGCTCATTTACAGCTTCCACAAAAATTTCGTAATCCGTGTTTGATTCTAATTCTTCTAAGATGTACGGTGAGTGTACCTGTGCACATAAATAAGTTTATTGTTACGTTTTTTCAGTAAAAGCTAATTTAAAAATTGTTAAGTTTCAAATGACTAACCCTTTCAACAACTCTGTATTCATCATCGACGGATAATGTCTTGTAATACAAGTTGTAATTCTGGACAGTATCAGCGAGTGTTGCAGGTGGAGACCAATGTACAACCGCATAGTCTGTATCAATGTTTGTCAGATGAAGCCTAGACGGAGGACCAGGGAGGACTCCGTATCCTTGCAGCAAGCAGTTTTTATAGGACTTCATGTAGCGAAGACACCTACAATAGTTGTATGCATTGATAAATTATCGTTTTCAAGAAAAAGGTTACGGTTAGATTAATATCATTATTATATGTGCACCATGTGCTTGACTTTTGTTGGGCTTTTAATAATTTTTGAATTTCATTCATTGTCTTTTAATACCTTGTTAATGCTAACTAGAGTTACATTTCAAAGGCACGTGTGAAAAGAGAGAATGAAAAACAGAAATAAAAGGGGACAAAGAATTAGCAAATATTCAGAAAGAGCAGAAATCATTACACCTAAAAAAGCAAATTGTAGAAAAGTGATTATAAAATACAAAAACAAGGGAATAATTTTTCAAAACTCACTTAAAGTGGTTGAAGTCCAATGTTGTAATATTTCCACTGCAAAGCGGCAAACAACTATCGGGTAGACCTCGAGCTCGGCAGCATGGGGTATGGTCCATTCCATTGGCAAGGCAACCAAATGTCACTCCAGCCCATGGCGCGCATATCATCAGATCTGTCACCTGTAGCTGGGAGTTAGAAATTGTTTGTTTTGATGATCGTGCGTTAGTCACAAATGATTAGTCGATGGATGATGGGGTTAGTACTTTGCAAAGTCAACTGATGCAGTGAAATACTTAAGTGGTACAAAATAATAGCGATTATATTAGGGGTTAAAGTATGAAATTGCCGATTTGTACTGAAAATCTATATTGTTTATTTTTTAAATTTTTAACAAATTTATTTAATCAAAATAGTTGCCATTATTATCTATACATTGCTGCCATCTAATGGGAAGGTCATTAATGCCTTTGCGATAGAATTCCGACGATCTAGACTGCACAAACTGTGTGAAAGCATTTTGTACTGCCTCCTGGGAAGAAAACTTCTTGTCACGTAGATAATTGTCCAAATCACGAAAAAAATGGTAGTCCGTTGGAGCAAGGTCTGGTGAATACGGAGGATGACGAATGGTTTCTAACTGCAGTTCCTGAAGGGTCAAAATGGTTTCTCGTGCTGTGTGAGGTCTCGCGTTGTCGTGGAGCAATAATGGTGAAGATCGATTCATGAGTCGGGGCTGTTTTACTGCTAGTTTTGTCAACATGGTTCGGAGTTCGGCACAATAGACATCTGCCGTTATTGCTTGACCAGATCGGAGAAAACTATAGTGAATAACACCATGCTGAGACCACCAAACAGTTACCATTACCTTTTTATTGGTAAGTTTTGCTTTAGGACACTGTTGTGGCATTTGACCTGGGGTCAGCCATTGCATTTTTCTTTTCCGGTTATCATAAAGAATCCACTTTTCATCACATGTTACAATTCGATCCAATATTCCTTCATTTCTGTACCGGTTCAACAAGGCAACACAAGTTTCAACACGCGTTTCTTTCTGCAGATCAGTCAAATCATGAGGCACCCATTTTTCGTATTTTTTTATTTTATTGATTTGACGCAAGTGAGTCAATATTGTGGGTAAGGTAACGTTAAACCATGCCGCTAATTCCTGGGTACTTTGACTAGGATCGGCTTCCACTATCTCTCTTAATTCATCGTTATTTACCTGTGTGGGCGGTCTTCCTCGTGGCTCGTTCTTTAAGTCGAAATTTCCATCACGAAAGCGTTTAAACCAAAATCGCACGGTGCGTTCATTAGTAGACCCCTCTCCAAACGCAGCATTGATATTGCGGGCTGTTTCTGCCGCGTTAGTTCCGCGTCGGAACTCGTATTCAAAAATAACTCGAATTTTCGCAGTATCCATCTTTCTTGTCTAAATTGAATAACAAAAACAATTGAAAGTCGATATTCAAATGTTTTACATTTTTTAAAAAAAGAACATCATAGAAACCATTTAAAAAAAGTTTCATTCGAAAACCTCAAACCATGAAGATTCTATGTCAATTCAAAGAACCTATTGCAATAAAACGGCAATTTCATACTTTAACCCCTATTATTTATGTATGATGTGCTATTATAATTGTGATATATTAAGTGCATAGAATTTGTAATTGTGAACTCCGATTTGTATATAATTATTAATTATGCAATTTGATCAGGTTTTAAAATGGCTATTCTTGTGAATAAGTTATTAAAATTTGAAACTAGCTTTGTTGGACAAGTTTGATAGCCACTTATTTTACGTACCTGCATTTCTTTTGAAACTTCTGGTTTGAAAATTTCATGCAAAATTAAGACAAATGTTTAGACATTTACTTACGCCGATCTCAATAGTCTTGGTGGGATCGCACAACTTGTCAACGCATCCATAAAAGTTGACGCCAGCATCTACACAGCATTTCCTCACGTCAGGTAACTTTGGGGCTGCAGCTACTTCAGTATTCTTCATTTTCTCCGGTGTAAGAGTAAGTGTTCTTGTATGATAAAATAAAAATATATTACTTATGTCTATAATTTCAATCATCAAATGATTCCAATGTTTTTATTGATTAAAATGACCGATTATTGTATGGACTGATTGAATATTTTATAAATAACTCACCTAATCGCGTAACTGGGTAAACTTGAACCATGAATGTTATATGAAGTCACTGTGATCTCATACATAGTGAAGGGTAGCAAATCGTTTAATACCAAAAAGGTTTTATTCGCTGGCACCTTGTACGACATTGGTTGGATCATTTTCATCGTGGAATTCTTCATTGAGCTCTCAGATGGGTCAATCATGTGGGCATCAAATGATCTTAGAGCTGTGACGTTGACTATGTATTCTGTGACTGTATCAGTGTTCTCGACGGGTGGACTCCATGTGACATTTAATTGTTTCTCATTTAGTGACTCGACTTCTATGTCTTCTGGTGGGCTTGGAAGAAGTTCTACAAGAAAATCATTTATTAATAACTGCATAGTTACTGTGGATTTTAGTTTGGGAATACGGAGGGGAATTCTACGTGATTTCGTCGTTCATCAAGCGACTTACCATAACCATTAAACTATCTAGTTATATAAAAGCTACGAGTGGTATTTAATGTTTTTGTGAAATTTTGGTAAAGGTTGTAAGCGTTGTTTCCCAAATTATTATATCAGAGATGCTCACCAATTCCTTCAACGATACAAGCTAATGTCTTCTCCATATATGCAGCACAAGAATAGTGGGTCTTAATGTTATCGGTGACTGGTGTAAACTCTCCTCGACAGACATCCTGACATATGTCTGGGACCCGTTCCTGAACGCAGCATGGGACATGATTGCGGCCATCAGCCATACACCTGATAATATTTAAATATTATATAATGTTTACTTAGATTGGAAAAGGAATTTAAATTCATACATTCATGTACACGGAGACCAGATCTCTTAAAAATTTGTTATTGAATTCTCTCTTCTTTTAAACACATTATTAATAATCCCGTTAACTTTTTGTGGTAATCTAAATGCTTGTGTTACAAGTGGGTCTGGATTAATTTATGAAACTGGGATATAGGATTTATCGAGCTCTGGGAACATATCTTCCGCTGTGGTTTCATATCTGCAATTTACGGACTGAGTAACTTTAATATCCCAATATTCGTTGATGAAGATGTATTTTTAGTATTCTATAGTTCTAAACGGATTTTTTTTTGAAAATTACCTATGACCTTGACTTCTGACTAAATCAACACCCGAATATCCGACTTATTAATAAAAAAGCGTTAAAAATTAATATTCGATTGAAGACACACTATACGATTTTAATTTAAACTGTCAAAAAGATGGTGTAACTTGTCGAGATGATTTTTAGTTTTTGACTTTGAGTAGTAAAATATCTCTACATTTGGACTTGAGTTATCAATATCTATGTCGGATATGAGCAAAATTGCATGGTTAAATAGATAATGACAAAATCCTTACTTGACAATCGCTGGAAAATCAGGTTGGCAGGTCTCTGGGTCTTGACCAGTTCCCTCCAAGATGGTTTGGATACTGCAAAAGCCTAAGCAGGCTTTACTGACGTTGGCGGATACGCAGCAGTCTGTGTAGTTATGAGCGAGGGCCAATGAAGAAGTGGTGGGTGCATTCGCGGAGTAACTATCAGTGACATTCTGATTTTCTGGAGGAGTTAGCCCGCGGGATATAACTGCAAAAAAGTTTTTGTTTAAGGAGATTAGCAATTATTAAAAATAAATAAGTATTTACTGCTATGTTGAATAATATAAAAAATGTAATAAGATAAATTATTTTAATAGAAAAATACTTGAAAAAATCGACTCGGCTAACAAGTGAATTCTCAGGTGGGAATTGAACCAGCAACCATTGGAAGTCCGGTTCATCTTATAAGATAGCATTGATAAAATGCAAAAAAATATATAAAAGTATAATATCTTATGATTTAAGTACCAAGGAATTTTGTCATGGAAACTAGATATCTACTAGAAGAAACAAGTCACAACAAGATAGTATCCATAAGGGGTTTTGGATAGATATGTAGAAATCATGGTTTTCTTTTGTATCCCGTAATTTGCAGCCTAAAAATGAATTGACTTGTTTTTAATGTTTTATATACCGACAGTTGTAGTAATGGTGGGTTTCTCTGTTGAAGATATCTCTTATAACCAACGAAGTATTAAAGAAAGCGAACTCAAAGTGCGGTTTTATAAAAATCAATGTAATTTTTATATTGGTACAGACAGCTTAGAGACGTATAGTAGCGTCGTAAAAGAAATAACACGTAACTCTTATAGGAAAGGAATCTGCTCCAGATTGGAGGGCAAACCGGTATAGGGTACAAGGCAAGCATCGCACAGCTGTTTTTTCAAATAATTTGAATATACAAAAGTTTTTTGTGTAACGTAGGTATAAATCATCATATAATTAATGTTCTAACTAAATATTATTATTATGTTAAAATATTATATTATATTGTGTACATTTCAATCGGGAGTTGTTGTTGCAACGAATTTTGTTTTGTCTTTATTAATTAATCCCATTAATATATTCTTTGAAAAGAGTATCCAATAATATTATAGTATTTATAAGTTTTTTGATTACTAGTTAAAAAGGTACTACTGTTGCTTATATGCTAAGGCTAAGAGCAAACTGTGTTGGCTAATGTATTGTCGCTGATACTTGTTATTTTGTGTACTGTTTGTTTCCCTTAATAATAAATAACTAGACCGCCATCTTGGGTGAGCCGCCATCTTAGATTTAGAACGTCACATAGTTAGCCATGCATTGTCATCAAAAGGAATGTGTATACAAAATTTTAGCGCAATCTGTTAAAGACATCTGCTTCAAAATTTAGTTGCAAGATTTCACCCGAGCAAACATACATACATACAAACATATATGTATATCGTACCTGTTAGTTTATGGAAACTCCTGACAGGAGGTTCGGTGTTCAGCTCACACATGTAAAGTCCTGCGTCTGAGGCCTTCACCGACCTGATTACTAGCGCCCAAACATCGCCGCCCTTCATGATACCAGGACCTTGGACCGTCTCATCCGCTAGAAGAAAATATTTAAATCAAATATATATATATTTAATCAACTTAAGTATAAGTTTACAGTAAATTGTTGCCGGAGTTCCCTTTTAAACAAAAGATTTGCAAGTGTTAAGAAGCTCCACCCTTTTTTGATTATTCGTATGTACCTACAACCTATTTTTACATTTTGTATATATTAAGGAGAGTTAGAGGTTTAATGAGAGAACATTTTCGAGAATAAAGTATTTTATTTTAAGCTTCATATAACTCTTTAATATTATTATTGGTCATAGTATTTTGTAAAGAAAAAAAAGTTCTGTAGTAATACGGAAATAACTCGCTCTATCAAAAGAATTCACTCAAAGAATCCTTCTGGTAAGATATGAGTTTCTTACTTTTGAGCTTTTGACCTCAATTTTACTTGAACGATTCTAAACTTACGACTCTTCATCATCTCAGTCACAAGACTTTATTACTGGATAGAAGAATTCCCCAAAAACAGGGGATTTTGCCAAAATTTCCAAACTTGGTATCGTGTTTACCATCAATATCTTTAGTTGTTATTAATGACACTTTAAGTAGTGCTATGCCACTCTGCTGGACACCAGAAGATTCGAATCTTAAATACTTAAAAATACTTAAATACAATAACAATTATGTTTATTGATATGTATACTGTTTATGTATGTATATAATATAATTAATATATATCATCATTTATATTTATAGTATGTATATATTATTATGCACGTTTATTTATATTTAATTTAAGTTTTTTTCGTTCGTTATTGTTTTCATTATTACTATTTCACCTTAATTATTTCCTCTTTAAGTTACACCGCCATAGCTCTAGCTTCCTTATTATCCTCTCCATCCTATGGTTGTCTGAAAGAGATCGCTTTTAGCGATAAGGTCGCCGATTGTTACACGTTAGATTTAAGCAATTATCTGTGTTTGTGTATCCTTCTGTTTTTGTGGTGTAATCGATGAAGTGTTTTTGTATTGTATTGTACTCATTATTCGTAAGTACTGAAAAATAGTGCCGAGTCTCAAAATTAACATTAAAAGACACGACACGACTCAAATAAAATTACACTATTAAATTATTTAAAGTCGCCGAAAAATTATATACAACAACGGATTGCCTTTAAAGATTTTAAAATGCTTTGTTTTTGTTATTATGTAAATTATACAACGAAAGCTTGACAAGGAAAGGCAAAGCGAATAAAGAGAGCAGTTTGAATCAGATGTAATTAAAGTAATTGGAAAGTGTGTTTTCTCTGTTTTTTTTCCGTTATGTACGTTATTGCCTTTTGTTTTATGTTTGTTAATGGATGTTTTGTGTACTTATTTTCTTTAATTAGCTCGATACTTACGTTTACTGACAGAATAAGATAGATAACATGGACTTATTTATAAAAGGAAAAAAAAAGATTGCTTCTTTTGTTTATAACAGTCTATTTGCGTTCCCTTTAATACAACTGAAATGTTAACATAAGTAAAGCAACGTACAGTCAATTTGTTTGAATTAGACTACGAGTTTGTGCGACTGGTCTCTAGGTCCTACTAGGTTATAAACGAGGTTGTTTTTGAGACCTTATTAAAACACATACATGGAAAAGGTGTGTGTGTAATGGGTGTTACGATTTCAAATGATTTTAACTTTATTTTATTATTATAATCCTTTATTTCAGGCGTGTGCCCATAATTTTAGAAGCAAAATATAATTAATACTATGTTAGTACTTAATTTTATTTAATTATTATTATTTTAGGACGGATTAGTGTCCTTCGAGAGGTGGACGCGTTTTAAGTGTTGCATTATAGCACTATATATATATATATATATACATATTCTAGCCGGCCACGCGTTGCTGTGTTATAAATTAAAATGAAACCTATCCTATCTTTCAAGTTGGATCAAACTGCACACGGTGTACAAATTAGATTAAAATCGCTCAAGTAGTTTAGGAGTCCATCGCGGACAAACAACCTGACACGTAATTTATATATACTAGGCGATGCAGTCGCTAAGCATAAAGCCCCGCTAGCACCATATTATATTGGAGCGGAGCGTAATAACTAAAAAAAGAAAAAAAAAATTGTTCATTCCTGTTCATTTGATTCCACACAAAAAATATTTAAATCGGTTAAGAACTCGGGAAGTTATGGCGTAACAGACATTGCGCCATTGAAGCTGATCCATGGGAGCTTCCAATTAAGATATATATATGTTTATATATATATATATATATATTTATAAACATTTGCATCTGACCCCATATCATTCAGGAGCGTGATCATTGAGGAACATTGAACATTTAGGGTGAGGTTGAAAAGACAAATGACGTTCAAAAGTGTTTAATTCCTAAAATATTGATTTTTTACGGAAGTATAACTCGCACTTATAATGGAAAACAAAATAAATGTATTTCTTCTTAATAATATTTTTTTAATGCAAAAGAATTATTTGTATCATGCTGTTAGCTATTAATAGTAAGATAACACCGATGAAACATTGAAAAGCAAAGTTATTAGTACGTACAAGAGATATCATATACAGAATAGAGATAACACCTCACACCGCGAGGAATTTAATTATTCCCACCGACTGAGTAATTATCTTACATAAAGGGCTCAGTAATTACAATATGTACGGGATCTTGTTTCTGAAGTATATTCACCAGGTCCGCCATTGTACCGGTCTCATTAAAATGAGAATATTTGGATTCCTGTACGCACAAATGGGATGGGAGTTGCACAAATCGGGAAACAATAGTTGTGCTCTGTCGAGTAAATGAGATTTCTGTGTTACGAATAAAGTGATAACCAAATAAATCAGATGTTTATTACAAGTTACGGCGTATTATTGAGTTACATTGTGTTTTATTCGAGACAATTTATTTCAGTACAGTGTGTTGTGTAGTTACATTGGAGTAAATGAAATATAAATATGCTTTTGAAAAGGTACAATTTAAGGGATTCTTCTTTTGCTAACATTAAATTCGTTATAAGAATAGGATTATCACAACATAGTATAAAACAAAGTCGCTTTCTCTGTTCCTATATCTCTATGTATGCTTAAATCTTTAAAACTACGCAACGGATTTTGATGCGGTTTTTTTATAGATAGAGTAATTCAAGTGGAAGGTTTATATGTATAACACATGCATAGCATTGCATCTGTGCGAAGCCGGGGTGGGTCGCTAGTAGTTAAATAAATAAATTCAATTAAAAACATGTCACATAAAAAAAAGGTAAATTTTAATGTCAAACAATGCAAATAATAGATTTATTAGAGAATAAATAGTTAATCATAGGTTTATATTAAATGTAAATAAATTATTTGAATACTTTGTGGTAATGATAAATCAGTTATCTGAAAATAGTTATGTACTATTTAGATAGTGAAAAAAAGGTTATTTAACTAAACATTATCTATATTTATTTAGAAAAATAATAACGTTTTCATTTGCCGTATGTTAGGAACATTACCAAAACAAAGAAAGTAGATAGAGTTTCTCAAAAGTAGTTTCTTCTAGAAAGAAAATTGTGTAAAAAAGTTGCAAAATATCATTAATTTGTTAATCCAAAAACAAAGCAAACATGTAAACAAATTTGTCAATATAAATAAAAACTGGATTTTGTTTGTAAAAAATACTTTTAAACGTATTCTGATTGTAACTGAAATTAATATGACTGCCTTACTGAACTCGTATGGCAGTATGCATAGAAAAATGAACTCTATCATAAGTAAGGAAACTTAAATATTTTATCTACTCTAATACTATAATACAAAGATTCTAAAACTGAAAACAAAATGCTTATGACAAACATTACGTACAGGCCAAAAATAATAAAAAAAAAGTTTCATTACGATACAGGTCTTGTATGGACACCTGTAACATAATATAACTTTTTTATCATAACGATACACCTATACAACCTCCAGCTGGACCAAGGAGGTTGAACCTCTACTTTAAAAAGGTTTCAATGAACGAGTCCTCGACGACCGACGCAACACGCATGCGCAATTGATGTTTGCACCTTGGCGCCAACATTTGACATTTAAATAAATTTGTTGTTATATTCAGCGTTTTATTTGCAATATTGTTTTACATATTATAGTATGAGAGTAGATAAAGTAGTGTATGACACTGTACATAACTTGGTCTTATAACACTCGTGTGATGCTATAAAAAAACTCGCCTACGGCTCGTTTTTTTAAAACACACTCATGTTATAAGAACCCTTATTATGCAACAGTATCATAAACTACTATTATGCCACATCCGGTGACCATTACGCACGTTAAACGAAACGGAAGCAGGCTATCGTTCTTTCAGTTAATTCAATTGACATCCATCTGATGCGATCTTGCCCTGCACACCCGAATCCTGGATTCGAGTCTTCAGCATTTATGCCTGAGTCACGGGAATTTTATATGTTTCTATCAATATTAAATATCTATGTATGTTTATCCGTTACCCTAGTTCCATAACACAAGCCTTACAGTGCTTACTAAGTCTTGGCTAGTGTGAATGTAAGAAATATTATAATTAATTATCAATTTAGAGGTATACCTAGTGTTGGAAATAGCTCTACTCTTCCAATTCAAATGACTCTCACTTAGGTCATCAAATATATTTAATAAATTTTACGTGTTTCACAATGACAATTCTCATGACAACAATTGACAGCAAAGAACAAGGAAATAAGAAATAATATAAATACAAAAATAATAGACAAAGGAGGCTTTAGTTCCCAACATCTAATAAATAGCACAAAGATGGCTGCTATGTCGTTTTAACAATATATTTGAAAGATAGTTAAATACCAACAATACCCTTTTTAATATGGCACAAATAAGGAGCGAATATCAGCGAATTTTAATATAGTCTACGCCTTAGTATAGAAATAAAATCGTTTAAGTTGCGATGAAGCGAATTGGTAATAAAACCCTACGCCAATATCAAGTTCCCCTTTGTTTGAATATATTTCAATTTTCAGAATAGACGAAAGAGTCGAGTTAACAATATCGAACAACAAATTTCAAAAATACGAAGGAACTTCCTAAAAACTAAAAGCTTTTCATTGTCAGTTGGTTCATAGTAAGCTCAATTTGAAAAGGAAGGTTTCTGTATACAAATTATTTGCATCTACCTATGAATCACATAGGTAGATGCAAATAATTTTCATTTGCACATCGCATCGTTTTTTTTATAAGTAACTTTAGTGCTAAACATTATAAAAATACATAAAAATTTGGAACTTTCTTAGAAGAAGATTTTTATTTAAAGAGTTTATGAACAATTTCTTGCCTAAAATGCCTTGCCTTGGTAATCGCTGGTCTAAGCATAGTTTTAAAAACCAAATTATCTTAGTAGACCTCTGAACACTGCTCCTGTATAAGAGTCGAAATGTCAGGAATATATATATATAATCTTGTCCTTGATCTGGTAAACGTGGTTTTATTTAAATAACCATTACCTACTTGTTATTTCTCTTTTGTATTTCTATTGAGCCTAATATCTGCGTTAAGAGCAATCTGACTGTACTTGCGATCATGTAATACTCATCTAAAAAATAATAATGTTACGCGATCACTTTCTTAAATAAATAAATAAATAATTGCCGTAATGGGCTTAGGAAAAGTAGTCGAAACATCACGATTAAATATTAAATGCGTTTTGGTATCCGTAAAAATCATTACAATACTTTTTATGTACTAGTAATATAAAAATTTTATGTAACTTACGTGAAATCAACGTCGAGAAAAATTGTACCATGAAGGAGTCGCATAAAACTCGGCTAGGAATACTTTTACTTTAGATAGCAAAAATAGAGAAAAATTTAGGGATATCAAACTTTTCTTGTATATAAGTACAAACAAAAAAATACTATTTATTTATTTATAAGATATTTCAAGCATGTTGTGATGAACTTTTTTTAAGAAGTCCAAATCTAACCAATAACGAACCTCTTGTTTTTAATTAGTTGCCGCGAGAGTGTGACCAAATATAAGTTTTCTTTGCTTTTTGCTGGTTAATTTTGATTACTAATATGGATAACAATTAGCATAAAAAAATAAGCAAATAACGTTGAACTTACAGTCATCATGAAGCACATGGACGCGGTCATCTCTCGTGACTCTGACACCTCCAGCAGTTAAGAGTTTTAGATCCCTTGCTCTCCTCCACAGCACTGGTCGTCCTCTTGCTCCCAGTACTACGCAGGTCAGCAGTGCATCTTCCCCACTCCTTACCGCTACCCCACCGGCCGGTGCCCGCATCCAGGCTTCTTTCGGCTCATCATCTTCTTTGGAAGTGCCAGATGACACGCTGGCGCTTTCTGCTGACTCATTCTTGAAGTCTGAGGACAAAAAAAATCGGTGTTAAATACAACTTGATGAGGCAAAGATGTATCAGTAAATCGGTAAAGGCAGACCAAGGATCAGGGACTTTTTGGGATCAAATTGAAGATGTCCTGAAAAAAGGCCCAGTCAAAAGGTCTGACAAAATTTGAAGAATCGGAGATGTAAGTTAGGATAGTAGAAAGTGGAAATTTATGATCTCTGTCTCCCTATGAGTAAAAGGGATGGTTATATGTTTGTATTAAACTTAGCATAGCTTTTTTTAAGAATAGTCTCAATCAAAATGTATTGTATACTAGATGGCGCTGTAGCGCGTAGAAACACGCTATAGTATTGTTTTGCGGGAGTACGTAACGGCAAGTTTAGTTTTGCAATGTTAGAATAGCGAAACAATATGGTAACAAACACACACACAAAGTATTGTCATAATATAATTAGAACAGTTAGCAATTTATATCTTTAAAAGTGTACAAGGAAATGTTGGTGAAAAGGTACGTTCAGAAAATTTTGTTTTCTCTTCTCTTCAAAATTGCGATGGTTTGTCGTGACCATTTGTGATAAATTGCAAATAAAGTTACTCTTGCGCATTTTTATTATTAGAACAGCATATAATTTGTACGGTCTAGCTTCTTATAATGCTTCGTGTGGGGCGAAATACGTGTAGAGTAGTTGGTGAAGGTGTCGGTGTCTGCGGTTTCTGTATTTTGCAGGCGGGCAGGCGGTGAACCTTGGTCGGATTTTCGCAAAAGTAAGCTACATATTTTGGTTTTTCTAATGTAAATTTATTATTTAATATATGTTTTTTTTATATGTTGTTCATTACAAGCTCGTGAAAGAGAGAAAATGAACGTTTGGCAAACCGCGGAAAGACGCACAATAGGGCAAGTTAAGGAAATCTTTGCCGGAATCCAAAAGTTTGTGATACAAAAGTTTGTTTCAACAAATTGGATTGGACTGGACCGGTAATTTTCAATATATTTTCATATTAACAACAAAAACATGAAGAAAATTATTTCAATAGAAAAATGTTGGAAAAAATCGGGGACAAAGCTCGGTAGCTTAATTGGGAGACATTGGACAGGACATTCAAAAGTTTTGGGTTCGGATTCCGCCTGAGAATTTACTTGTGATGCGAGTCGATTTTTCCTAGTATTTAAATAATTTAACATAAAAGCTAGCATTGAAAAATGCAAAAAAAATATATAAGAGTCACATAAAACCGGCCAAGTGCGAGTCGGACTCGCGCACCGAGGGTTCCGTAAAATATTTTGATTATATGATGTAACTAAAAATTTACGGTTTTCGCAATTTTTCCTTTATCTGTGCTATAAGACGTTGCTTTGTACCAAATTTCAAGGTTCTGAGTTCACGGGAAGTACCCTGTAGGTTTTGATTCCCTTGCGAGTGTCGAAAATTTGCGAAATTATGCGGCATAAACGGCTCTATCTTTTGATTGCGTTAGCTTAGAAGTTTGAGTTTTTCACAGCTCCAAGGGACAGTAGACCTGAGTATTTGATATAAATTTCAGCTTGATACGTCCACGTGTTCCTGAGAAAAAGGGTCTTGACAGACGGACGGACGGACAACAAAGTGATCCTATAAGGGTTCCGTTTTTTCCTTTCGAGGAACGGAACCCTAAAAACATGATTGTTTAGAAAAAGGTTAAAAGAAAACATACTTATTTTATTAATTTTTTGAATGAGATATCTTGAAGTTAGTCTATTCACTTTAACAGCTGTCTTCATGGTGTCGCTTTATCGTTGCATGCTGAGTGCACAACTTTCGTTACATGAAAAATTTTACCCTCAATGCGGCAAAAATGTATAATTTCAATTAACTTTAGACCGATACATATAAGTATTCATCGGTTGAAAGTTGGCATAATTTTTTACTATACAGCTTGTAAAATTTTAAGTATATATATCCCGATCAATCGTTCCATCCCGCTTGTGAAGTATCACTATCGAGAGCCCTCAATGGTTAAAAGGGCTGACCTGACCGTCACCTCTTATAAAAGAGTCATCTTATCATCTCAAAGTCGTCATGGAGCAAACTCGATAAGAATAAAGAAAAGGTAAATTTTGATTGTTGCTAATAATCGCGTATTAATTTATTAAATAATAAAACCATTTACAAATGGCGGACTTACGGTTATATATTAACAATGAATACAGGAAATTACCTGTAAAAGCGTTAAAATTAGTTGCAATGATGATCTTCACAAGCAGAATATAAGATACATTGACAAGACGAATAAAGTGGTTAGTATTGAAAGGGTCTAACTTATGTGAACGACCAGTTTTATTAGTTGCCACATTACACCACTGAAATCTCTCAGTACTATGACACATGTGTACACTTCGACGGTCGGAGAAGAAAAAAGGGCATTTTCCCTTCTTGCTAAACGTGCTGAATGCTGATTGGTCAGTTGAACGCGCACCGGAAACATAACATTTTAAGTGAATTTACAGTCATTATTTAATAATTAAAAATAAATCTTTACATATAGAGTAAATAAACATTAAGTGACGACTATTTGAATTCCTTTCTTATTAATATTATTGAAAAGTATGATTTCATTACTGATGGTGAAACAAAGTATTAAACATGACTTCCGTGCGATTATTTTACCCGTTAAATAAAGTTCTATAAAAGTAATTACAAAACATTGATAACACTTATTTAGTTGTAGCTTTTAAATGAAACAACTTTTTCACGGTTTTTTGCGCATAATTTATTGTGATGTGATCACCGGATGACTAAGGCAAACGCACAGGTTTCACGGCTCCGTTAAAGGAGTTGAAAAGACAAGATTAAATATAAATTATGAGCAAAAAACAGTAAAAAAGTTATTTTATTTAAAAGTATCTACCTTGTCTGACCATTTGGTGCAACGGTAGCGATCCTGCCTTTCGCACCGACGGTCCTGGGTTCGAATCCCGGAAGGTGCAGATGTTTTTATGATGAATTCGAGCATTTGTACCTGAGTCATGGGTGTTTATATATATTTCTATGAGTATTATATATCTATGTATCATATATGTATGTCTATCCGTTACCCTAGTATCCATAACACAAGCTCTACAGAGCTTACTTTGGGCTAGGGTAATTGGTGTGAATGTTAGAAATATTTATTATTTATTGATTATTAATGAAATATTATTAATGAAATATTATTAATGAAATATGTCTGCGCAGCTTAACAGTTATAGAATCCGGCTTGATTAGTCAGAAAGGCGTGGGTTCTAATTCCATCTGAGATGTTTTTTTTTCTATACATTCTTTTATTCTTTTCATTACCAGATTTTATGAAAGAAAATTAGGTTTAACGAAAATCATGAAAAGTTTAAGAATAATAAGGGTAAATAAACATCTAAATGTTCTAAATCACGATGACGGAATGTGACGCTCTTAAGTGAGTGGTCTTAAGAATGTAATAAAGAAATTCTTTTAATTTTAGTCACATCTCAGCGCTTACACTTCAGCGCACAATACGTATATAAATAAAAGATTTTTTCACGGTTTTTTGCGCACAATTTATATTTTAACCCTGACGTTTCGACTCCTTTACAGGAGCCGTTATCAAAGGATGATTAGGGCAATGTTCGTCACATATGTTCTACTAACTTCACAACATTTTTATCGGGCACGTTCCTCACTTTAAAAATTTATATAAATCACAATTGTTATTTTGCATTTTATTTAGTTATTAAATTGTCACTACGATAGCGGGCTATGTCGATGATCACTAGCGGGGCTAGTGTTGTAGCCGCATTAGACCTTTATTTATTTATTTACTTTCGGACGACCAACAGCTATAATAAAGAAATAAATTACATACATAGCAACACAAAGCCAATTACAGGTCATCACAAATAATAACATTATACATATAACGAGCACTATTATAAATAAAAACTTAGTATATAGGTACACTTATAATTTTAGGAGTCATCAAAGAATATTGAACTCATAATTCGCTTTATCGAAGCATCACTTGTAGCAAACAGATCCAAGTTGGCTCGACGCGATGCTGAGTTAAAGTTCCTACACGCACGCCATAAAAATGAATTCATACGATAATTTGAGGATGCAGGGGGGACGCACAACAGATTATTAAATCTAATAGATTTAGTGGGTGTTTTAAAATTAAGTTTAGAAAGAAGTTCTGGACAGTTTACATCACCTGAAGCGATTTTCGAAAGAAATACCAAATCTGCAATATCGCGTCGCCTCTCCAAAGGCAAAAAATGAAACTTCTTGCAAAGGTCAATATAGTGACTAGAGTCATATTGCTGCTTAGTGCGAAAACATAAATATTTAATAAATCTCTTTTGAATGCGTTCAATACGCGATATATATATATGGTATTTGGGGCTCCAGATCTGTGACGCGAACTCCAGGTGACTACGAACCAGTGCACAGTACAGGATTTTTAGCGTTTTAGCTTTAGTAAAGTCCGTAGATGTCCGCATCAGAAATCCAAGGGCTCTAGATGCTTTTGACACTATGTTGTCAATGTGGGTATCAAAAAGAAGCTTACCATCGTGGTAGACACCCAAATCTCTCACAATGGAATCGCGAGCCAGTGTCTCACCTCTTAACGAATAATTAAATTTGAATAAGTTTCGTTTACGACTATAAGTAACGACACTGCATTTAGATGGGTTAAGTTCCAAGCAATTCTCTTCGCAGTATTTATCAAGCCTTAACAGGTCCTCCTGTAATGAGACAGCATTGCTCAATGAAGAGATAGGAGAGATTATTTTCATATCATCTGCAAAGCACAATAACTGAGATACTTTAAAGCATGCTTTGATATCGTTTACAAATACTACAAAGAGAAGCGGTCCGAGGAGCGACCCCTGAGGTACTCCACTAGGAATCGTTAGCCAGCTGGAAATGTAGTTTTTAATTACTACTGCCTGGCTTCGATAACTTATATATGAAGTTAACCAACGCAACAAATCACCACTGACACCAATGTTCAGCAGTTTAAGTAACAAAAGATCAGTCCGGATTCGGTCAAACGCTTTACTGTAATCAGTGTAAACTACATCTACTTGGTGACCACTATCCATTTCTGCGGTAAGACTTTCATTTAAAAGCACAAGGTTCGATACCACTGACCGGCCTTTCAAGAATCCATGTTGGGTGTCGCTAAAAGAATGTTGCAACGCTGAGAAAAGCTGCTCATAAACAATTTTCTCAAAAACTTTGGCAACAATACAAAGCTTAGAGATTGGACGATAGTTTGTAATGTCAACTCTGGATCCCTTCTTGAACACAGGGGTGATACATGCGCATTTCCATAAATTTGGAACTGAGCAATCCAACAAAGACTTTTTAAAAAGTATTGTAATGGGAACAGATATAGTCTTTGCACATTTTTTGAGAAAGAGAGCCGGCAGAAGATCTGGACCCGCTGATTTAGATGGGTCTAATTTAAGAAGATGCTTAGATACCACATCCACACTGACCTTCACACTTGTAATGTCTGCAACCGCTGTAGTTGAGATCATACTACCATAGTCATTCAAGACAATCGGAGTATCCAAAAAGCTCGATTGAAAGTAACCAGAGAAAGCTTCACATATTGCCTGCCCAGAGTTGTAATCAGTAAAGCCAAGCTTCAGACTGTTAGGTATATCATTAATTTTGGATTTCGACTTTACAAACGACCAAAATATTTTGGGGTTATCTTTAAGTGATTTTTCAATTGAATCAACATAGTTTCGATAACATGAAGCCTCCAGCAACTTGCAACGTTCCCGTAGCATTTTAAAAGAGTCTTCGTTAGCGCGGTTACCGTAAGTTTTAAACTTTCTTAAATATTTATACTTTTCCTTAATAACCTTTTTCAGTGCAGGAGAATACCATACAGGAAAACCACTTGCAGTAATTTTCTTGCGAGGAACATACTTTTCTCGCAATGATAAAAACACTTCATAAAAGTAATTGACTGCATCCTCCAGAGATTTTGAAGATAAATCACGGTTCAAGTTAATTTTTGAGATCTCAGAATTAATCGCTTCGTAGTCACCTTTATTGAAAAGATACTTGGTGAATGTGGCACTATTTAGAGGAGCGATAACACCAAGTTTTAACTCTATATTTAAGGCACCGTGATGGAGATCTATTGGTACCAGAGGGTCATCACTGCAGTCAGTTACCCGAACGGAGTCGTTTGAAAGTACGAGGTCTAATATTCTACCATATTTATTTTGTATACCATTAAATTGTCTTAAACCGAAGGTATTAATTTCATTTACGAACAACATCTCACTGTAAGTGCTAAGATTGGTTGGGTCAAAGTATAACTCACCTGCTCAGGTTGAAGTCCCACCAACAAAAGCTTCTCATTCGATAATTTTGATACAATATCACCTAATTTATTTAAGAAGAACTGTAACTGCTGAGTATGCGTGTAACCTCGACTTTCACTACATAAATAAAGGACACATATATTTAATTTAGTCAAGATACAAGTTCCACGCTGTTTAAGACTCAGTGTTAACCATAGGTCTTCAGCACTAGAGTGGAAGGTAGGCTGAGGAGTAACAACTATATCACGACGCATTGCAATCAACACACCACCACCATATATTTGGCCAGTCGCAATATAGTTACGGTCACGTCTAAAGACTACATAACGACTATCGAAAAGTTCGGTATCTGCAATACTATCCAGCAACCAGGTTTCTGTGATAATAATTATGTCATAATCACTACTACAGATATTACGATAAAATTTAGATGTTTTTGTTCGTAACCCCCGTGCATTCTGATAATAGATTCTGTAATTAACTAGATTAGCCATTTATAAACAAAAATACAAATACAAAACTGAAATCGCAATGAAACAAGAGTGTAAAACAGAACAGATAATGCGAGTTTTAAATAGTTTTTAAACAGCGATGATGACGTATAAAAGCTTAAACGATTTACTACTAAAAAAGCTACATAATACAAAACGAGATGGAAACGATAATAATAATAAATTTTAGTGTTAACAAAAGCATTTCCTAATAAAATAATAGTGTAAATCAAAGCAGATAAAGCGAGCCTTGAATAATTTTTAAACAGTAACGATAACATATATAAACGTACACGTTTTACAGCTAAGAAAACTACATAATAAAAAGTGAAATGGAAAAGGAAATAATAATAAATTATAACATTAACAAACGCCGTTTCCAATAAAATAAACAATAATAAAGTAAAAATAAGCAGAGCGGTGTAAAACTTTGATAACTCCATACAATAATTTAACCTAATAATAACTAATAAAGCGCTCAAGCGAGGGTACATTACTTGTGTACAAGATCGACAAATTACGCGTTCAAGGTCATTAACCGATAAGCGAAGCAGCAAACTACAAAAAAAAAACACAATAGCACAGTAAATACAGAACAGTAGGTTATCTAAGGCCGTCCGCCGAGTTATTAGCCTACTCTTGCGTTGATCCCCAGGGTTGTCACTTTTACTTTTAGTTTATATTTTCGAACAAGCGCCACTTGATCTAAATTTATGTAATAAATTTTACCAGTTTATAAATTTTGTAAAAATAAAAAGCCTTTATTCACATAACATTTATTATATTAAGTTACAAATTTGATACCGAGAATATTTTTCTCCGGTTTCTGCACGTCCGGAACGCTTTATTATTATTTCTTAATGTAAAGTAAATTCTCATTGACGATCGCGAGCGGTCATGTGACGTACGCGCATGCTCACAGTCGCGCGGCACAGCCCGTACTGCCGCCACCTTATTCCCCCATATATTATGCTAGCGTGTGCGTGAAATCGCGTGCCGACACGGCGCGCGGTGCGCACGCACACATTCAAACCGAGAGCGGCACGTTTGTATGAAGATATTTTACTGTTCTTTACTGTGACAATAGGATCGGAACAATAGCGCGTCTTCGAACCGGTATCGGCAGGTATAGCATTGGTGATAAACCTTTTAAGCAAGTTAACTATGATTAAAACTATGATAAATGTAACATGAAAACCCAAACTAAAATGATATATACAAATAGAGTTTCTATATGATAGCAATAGTGGGTGAAGCACACAAGAGTAGCTATAAACTAAACAATTTTGTTTAAATCACCCTCAGTTGATATGACGAGTACACGTGAAGTGTCATTTTTGCGAACGTGTATTTTACAGTACTTTACCCAAACATAGTTGTATCCTTTATAAAAATAAATAAAAATAAAATAAAATAAAATAAAAACAATTTATTTCGGACAGCATAAATCCATAATGTGTTAGTAAATGACAAACTTAAAACTATGTTAGTATAGAATTTGCAAATATGATGTCGTTTTTCTTATCATACAGTTAATCAGCGGACAATCTCCACTGTCAACTATCTCCCTCAGGACGCTGTGGCTGCCGCCGCGCATTCTGTTCAACAGAGACGTGGTCTTTTTGCGCATAATGCTTTCGAAGCTATCTACGCCTGCTATAGCAAACATCGCCGATGCGCTACAAAACCGCGGCAGCCGCAGCAACGACCTGAAGGCATTATTATATTGTACGCGTAGGGCACTGTAGGCCATTTTAGTACAGTTGGTCCACAGGCTGCTCGAATAAAAAGATGTGCAGTAGGTTTTGAAGAGCATAATTTTAACAGCGTCTGTGCAGCGACTAAATCTATGAACCAGCATATTTGCCCTAACCGACAGCGCCCTACGTTCTCTCTCAATGTCGTCATCATCTTTAAGACTGTCAGTGACAATGTGTCCCAGGTATTTAAATTTGTGAACTCTTTCTAGATGTTTGTTATTTAGTGTTAAAGGGGGTACTACTTTAGGACATTTACTGCCAGCCCCAAAAACCATGAATTGCGACTTTTCTGTGTTATAAAGTAAACCATGTGAGACAGCGAATCTTTCACAGGCATCGAGCAAAGTTCTCATCGCGCAGACCGAGGGTGCCAGCAGCACCATGTCGTCTGCGTAACTGATATTATTGACGCAAACCTTGCCAATATGGCAACCGACATGCATGCTACTAAGCTCCCTGATCAGCGCGTCCATGTACAAGTTGAAGAGCCGTGGCGAAGTCAACCCCCCTTGCCTCACCCCACACTCCATGCTGTACGGCTCAGAATACTCGTTCGCCCATCTCACATAGCTTACTTGATTACAGTACCAGTACCTAAGCAAATCAGTGCAACCAGGTAATCCAGCAGCTTCTAATTTATTCCACAGGATGTCATATGAAACGAGATCGAAAGCTTTGCTAAGGTCTAGGAAGCAGGCGTACACAGGTGTACTCCTGTCCGTATAATATTTGACAGTGTGCTTAAGACTCATTATGGCTGTTTCTGTCGATAAGCCACGCATAAAACCATGCTGACTATCGTGAAGCTCAATGTGGTTCTGAAGAATAGAATCAAGCACACTGTCAAACACCTTGGCTATTGTAGTTGCCAGTGATATCGGTCTGTAGTTCGATCTATCTGATATGTCACCATAACGATTTTTTACAATGGGAAATACTGTGGTTCTGGTTAAGTCTGCAGGCAGATAAGAGTGCGAAATACAGACATTAAATAACAGCGACAAAACTCTATTTAAGTGGACACCTCCATATTTTAAGTGCTCTATACTGAGGCCATCGTGGCCCGGCGATTTACCAGTGACCATACCTTTAACAATTTTTGCAATAGTTTTCGGTGTAATTACTATTTTATCGTTGCGATTAGCCTCAGAATTTTTACAGCGTTCCGTCGCCGCCGTCAAAGGTGAAGATACTTTAAACTGATCTCTGAAATTGCAGGCAATCTGCTTCGCATCGCTCACTCCACCCACAGCTACAGGGAGACTAGGTCCATCATTTAACCGATTAGTGGCCTTCCAGAAGTTCTTAAAATCACGCTTGGAGTGCCACGTAGCCAAGACATCCATTTTTATCTGATCATTGTGGTTTTGGCACCACTTTAATCTACTCTTGAAAACCCGCCGGCTGTTAACCATTTCATTGTAAACAAAACCCTGCCTTGGTCGACCGTACCATACCCACATTAGGAATTTAGACCTTGCCTCCCTGTGTGCTGCACTGACATGCTTATTCCAACCTGGTATAACATGTTTTTTATTATTACAAACATTTACGCTCGATTCAATTGCCGCATGAGATATAGTAGATAATATACTCTTATATAAATCATCTATAACATTTCTATGACACTTATTATTACAGAATCCATGACTACATTGAATGAATTCGGATGGAAAATCTAGATGCTTTAAATTTTTATTACATAAGTCCATATAATGCTTTTGTTGTTCAATAGTTCTATTGCCCCACTTGATTTTATTAAAATTTATATTTTTCATAGAAATTTTAGGTACGACACAGCTTAGTCTACATTTAATTACTAATGGCAGATGGTCAGACCAGTAAACATCATATAAGATTTTTACATTGTCTATCAATTTATTAGCAGAGTCTGTAACAACACAGTGATCGAGCCACCTCACCGTACCGTGCGCATCACTAATGTATGTATACGAGTTAGAGTCTAATCTACTCACGTCAGCACAAGTCCAGTTTTGATCCAAACAAAAGTTTTCAAGTTCACCGAAAAACAACTCACTTGGGTGTGCATTGTAATCCCCCAGTAAAAACACTGACTCACATTCAGATTCCACCGCTATTGCATTCAAATAGCTCAAGCACTCCGTAAAGTCGGGTATGTTTTCAGCACAATTTACAGGCATGTACACACTACACACTACAAACTTTTGATTTTCATTTTCAATTTTAATTGCACAAATACGATTACTGGTACACGGTATAACGGTTACACAGTGAAACACACTTTTTCTCCATAGTAGCGCAACCCCTCCATGGGGCCGCCCCACCAGTATTCCAGCTGTGGTGTCCACTGCAGACGTCCCGGTACTCCCGAAATTAGGATCGATACTCGCAAGATAGGGCAGATCATGTGGCAGGAGCCACGTTTCTTGTAAGGCAATTATATCAGCTGTCTTACACAATTGCCGGATTCCCTCGACAGACCTCTTTACTGACTTACAATTAAATGTAACAAGATTGTTACACAACGGGGCATCATTAGTGCTGTTCATGATGAACCGGTTTGGTAGGAGCCTCAGTACTTCGCCTCTCTTCAGAAGTATAATCTCTAAAACGGCGGAATATTATTCCTTCAGGCCACATTTTTTCATTAAGAAACACATGCAGTTTATGCTGGGGAACATACATTTTAAACGCATTGTATCCTCTTTCTTTACGCTGTGATATTTTAATTAACGATATTTTATCGTTCGTTTGCTCGAAAACATAATCACTTATTGCCTCTGGTTTTGTTTCTGTGTGCACATTCGATATGAATATAGGCACTTTTAAATCTGCTGATTTAAAATTTGATAATTGTCTTGCCGATCCTATTTTATTGTCATATCGCTTAAACTTTTTCTTTTTATAAGTCACCTTATTCCATTCATTTCCCTTACTATTATTTTCTTCAGTAGTAATCATAGTTTGCATATCTTTTGTAGTACTAGACGCGCTCAGCTGATCGCATGCATAACTCGGCTTCGTCGGCGTTGCGTCGTTGTTCGGCCGTGCGGGTGATTCATCGGATCGCTTAGGGACAGCGACAGTGCAGGTGGCTGCGTACGTTAACTCTGTTGACCGTTGGGTACAGTTTTGCAAGTCTACCTCCGCGTTACGAGATTGTCCGATATCAGAGTAATTTATGCCCATAGGGCCACTATCGATCTCCGAATCATTTAATAAATAGGCGCCTCTCGGTCTCAAGTTCACGTTCAAGTTATTTACTAACGATGTCGACTTAAGATTGTCTAATTCAGTTCTTAACTGCAAAAATTCTCGTTTAGACACGTATTCGTTTTGTACTAATTTCAGTTCACTACGAAGCACAATTATTTCCCGTAACAGTTTAGACGCGTCCACATAATCAAATGTGACGGGTGGCAGTTTATTTAAGTCCTTTGCCACAAAAATAGGGGTGATATCGGGTTCAGTTTCTTTGAAAAGGCTTATTATGTCTTCAATATCTCTTATTGACTTGCCCTCGCCTTTTCTTGTAACTTTGCGAACTGCAGTCGGAATAGACGCAAACAGCAATTTCTTCGCCTCATAGATCTCATCAGCATGAAAAGAAGTGGTACAGACACGTCGTATACTATCTTCATCCATGACCTGTATCTTATTTTGTATAAAGGCCAGTACTTCGGATATCACAACATTGCAGTTTGAGCACTTCACAATCGTCGACATCGCAAAGAATACGTAAAACAAAACATAGGTAGGTACGTAAAGCAAAGCAAACACGGAACGTTAATGACACGATAAACGGGACGCGTGCGCACGCGACGAAGCACCGAGCCTCACTCCGATCTTTATCATTATCTTTATATTATTATCCTCAGCCTTTATCCTTGGCTGCGGTTTTTGTTCTTGTTAAAAGGTTTTTGTAATTAGGGGTCAAATGGTCATTTATAAATACACGTTGGGTTCCCCCCACAAAGCCAATATCAGCAGCAGTCAGAATCTTCTTCGCGCGGGCCGCGGCAACAAATTCCTCCTTTATATAGCGATTATTAAAAGTAATAATAATTGACTTTTCTTTAGAGTTATGCACCGGCACCCTTGCAACGTAATTAATTTGAGACTTAGCAAAATTATAGCCTACAGCTCTAGAAAGAGTCTCGGTCACGGCAAACAGGTTTTCATCCTTCCTTAAAGGAATTCCTTTTATTTCAACATTATTTAATCTGTTGTATTGTTCTTTTAATGCCAATTCTTTCTTTATGCCGACAATCTCTTTCACTGCTAAGTCAAAAGAGGACACTATGGTCTGTACATCAGATACTTTGCTTTCTAAGTCAGACATTCGAGCTGCATGCTCTTCTAGTTTGGCATTGCTAAAGTCACAATAAGCTTTCAGATCCGACAGCTCCTGCTTTATACTTTTCACGTCCTCAATGAGCGTGGGAAGACTGGCCAGTTGTTGCTTCATACCATGTAGTTCACTCAGGATAGTGTCAAGTTTAGCCGAGTCATTATCCGGAACAGGTGACGACCTAGACAATTTGCATTGCGGGCACCTCCACATGGATCTCCGCTCAACACCAAGTTTTCTATAGCCAGCTTCCGATATATTGGCACATCCAAAGTCCATATGGCGTTTACACGCTCCACACTGGACGCCATCGTTGAACGACTCATTGCACACTGCACACTTCATTTTAAACAGGGCGAAAACAAAAAATAAAAAAGGTTGATGATATATGACACGACCACGAACACGCGTGCGATTTAGACGAATGCTCACAATGAACTTGCCTTTGGTATAGTCGATGGTCAGACACGGGTTTTTAAGGGGTATGAGTAAAACTTTACGGGGCACTAAGCCAGGAAGGGTGGAGGAGAGTTCCAAATAATCTCGCCATCCACCCTCTGCGGAGTTTGCGTAACGCATTTTCCCGTGTAAAAAGGAACCCAATGGCCAACCAAGGAGTTTTAGCAAAATAAGTCGCCGGCGCTGCAAGATTCACCACATAATCCCCCCTTTTTATCCCATCTCTCTCTTTCTTCTCTCTTCGTGCGCAGTCTCCTCTTTGGTGCATACTGACAGAAATTAATTCTTTTCTTGCTTACCAATCCGAGTGTGATGTTTGTGGATAATTGGCAGGTAATTACCCGCATATTCAAAAAAACTCCTTTTGAATTCTCCGACCCTATCCACTTAATCTCACTTTTATAGTATATTATGTTTATTGTATTGATATTGGTTTAGTGTATCGACGTTTAAGTAGTTTATCATTTTATTTATGACATTATATGTTTGTAAATGTATGTTTATGTAGTCTATGCACCACCAATACGCTATCAGTTTCTAACTCTCCGGTTGATTGGTAGAGAATAGCCTAATAGCTTTAAGTCCAACATTTGTACATATTTTTTGTGTGCAACAAAGATTAAAAAAAAATAAAGTTTAAATAACCTGTTTCTAACTGCTTTTATTTCTTTGATTTCTATTTTAACGGGTATTATTTATTTTTTTACTTTTATTAATCACTTTAAGTGGTGTTGCCGTTGTAATTAATTAAATAAATAAATAATCGTCTTACAGCGACCTTTCAACGCAGCTGGAGAGAGATTAATATAACAATTAGCTCATGACTTGCTAAAAATACACGTTCTTAAATAAAGGAGTACTTGTAATTCCGAAACTCATTAATAAAACAGAAGTTTCACATCGCTAACACTGTGACCGCAGAGGAAAGATCCATTCATTTGTATTCAACCCAACATCACCACGTACTGCCTTCGCGGATAAAGAAATCAACGCAAATTGAGCAGTGCCCGCGTTCAATTTTCCACATAATATTTTGGCGGAACGAATCAATCCGTATGATAAACTGAAGTGGGTATAGCAGGTTGCATTTAGATTAGGCGCCCGCATATTTTGGTGGTCTTTGCGAGTACGTGATTTGAGTTAGATTACATTCGAACTCTTTGCAACTTCAAAGTGGTTTTTATCGTAATCATATATGAAAAGATGGTATTTCCCTTTTAAGGGTCCTTTTTATATAAATAAAGAAATACAATTTTATTTTTTGCGTATTATGTTGATAAATACACACGCCATAGAAAATACTGAGTCTTTACATTTGTAAGATTTTTAAGTAAGGTATAGTGTAGTATGTGAATTTTTTGAATATCTGAAATGAAATTGATTGGCCACTTTTTGGTGCAACGTCTCCTTTGTACCGAAGGTCGTGAGTTCTAGTCCTGTGTGATGAATACAAGTATTTGTACCACAGCCACGAAAACCAAAAACAACTTTGTTCAAATGCACGTGAAATAAGTATGTGTATTAAAATTTATTTAAAAAAAAACATATATGTAACATATATGTATGTTTTTCCATTACTACGGCGTCCATAACACATCCAGAGAAAATATATTATTACTATCAACTTGGATTTCTTTGTGCTTTTCGGCCACCAATTAGTTTTTGTTACTAAAGTTCTTTCACTATAAGTGATAACATGGAAAGAAATATGAGTATTTGTTTCTTACTGGAAGCTCATATATTAAATACTTGTTGCTCCAGAGATACAACACAAAATACGCTCTCTATTACGTCATAGTATCGTATTCGTATCAAAGAATGTTCTGCTCTTCAGATCTCGTTTAGAATCAGTTGTCACTGCGTTATGTTAAAAGTGTTTATTGAGGCTGGGTGTTAAATTACCCAGTATCGCCATCTCGTGACGCGTGCACTCAAGGGAGTACACTAAAACACGACATACGAGCCAAGGAGATTTCATGTCTTGGCATTTTCCTGTGACACATGGTATTCATGTTCTGATCATTTATAAAAGCTCTCGAAAGTATTGTGCAGAAATTCAATGTACAAATCAATCGGGAGAGGAAAAGATATGGATACAAGACCCACCTGGTACTTGAGATTTGTTGAATTTTTCTAGTTATCAGTTTTTTAGGTATAAAATCTACCAGTTACTCAAATAATCAAAATTATAATAGTTATATAGCCATAAAGACATTTTAATCGGATTTACAAATGTTTATTTAAATATCAACAAAATACAATAATTTTATTTAATTTAATATTAAAAAGATTTTCTTTCCCTTAAATGTTTTTTACTAAACTTTTTACTTTTCAAATTGTGAGGTTATCTTTTTGTATATGAAGTAATGAAAAGGTTTCCCAACAGTTGCTGAGTAAACTTTATACCATAGATTTATGAAACAGATGTATAATAAGTTTCTTAGAGGCCAGATAAAAAGTTTCTGTTATATTGATTCGAATGCTGTCGAAAAGTCCGTTCGAGAAGTTATTAAATCGAAAATTGATAAAACAAAGGGACAGTATTGTTGAAATCGCTCCTCAATTTTGCTAAGAATGCCAGTAGTCGGTTACATCATCTGACCAAAAGGACATGGTCTTTTTCTAGTACATTATAAAATAGAATTTGTATTTATTTAGTTTTTGCATTTTCAAGGTCATATTTCTTGAAGATATAAAATAGGCCTGTAAAAATAAAGCACCTCTCCGAGTTTTCAGATAGAATTGAAAAAAAGAAAAAATACGTTATTATAGCTGCTAGCTGGTTTCAGGTTAATAGAATGTTTAAAATTTCTTGTAATATTACTTTCGATGTTGAACACACAGATGTTGACAGTTACACAGTACAGCGGTTAGAGAACTCGCTCGGATAGCGAAAGGTCGTGGATTCAAATTATACGTGAGGGCTCGGAGACGTGCTTGCGTTTTGATGTGTAACATCTTTCCTCTCTCTTTCCAGCAATTTGTGGGAGTGATTTCATAAAATGGGATGGAAGTGTGTAACAGGAAGTCGCGAAAGCGCGCGCTATTCAATTTGACGAATGAGCACGCGGTTTTAGTGTTGACCGTCAGATAGTACCAACCAATTTTCCGAGAGGTCGGTACCGGCAGCCATCAGCTGTGCAATAAAGTAACAGTGTTGTAAGTGTAAATACGGTGTATAAAGTTTGCTGTTATATAAATCAATTTATATACTTTAACTACATAAATAAACATTGACTGTTGATAATAAGTCTCAATCAAGATCATTGGCAAAAAGTAATAATAAATAATTATTACAGGCGTATTTTATATCTTATATTATAGTTGTTGCCTATACTACAATTCGGTGTGTCACGTTGACGTTGTAGTGCTGCCACTTCACTCACTTTGAAAGGTTACCCCGGATACAAGCCTTTTTAATTCCTTTGTCGTGCCTTAACTGCAGTGGCGAGAAAGGAGGGATCCAGGGATCATCTCACTAAAAGACTTCGCGTTTTCTTGCATATTTTTATGTGAAATCCCCATTCAAGTCACATCCGGAATATTACAGATGAATAGTTGAAAAAGATGTCGGTATTTACCGATTTTTTGACGCAGTCATGCATATAATTCGACACGATGTCACAGAAAAAAATCTTTATACAGAGTTTGACAGTATGGGAGCTGTTATGATATTCACGGCACATTTTTAGTCAATCAATGAATACTTCCTAAATTCTTTTTCTTAATCCTTTTTACTTAATAATATTTTTTCTGTTGGTTTTTAAATGAGTCTTTTATAAGTTCTCTGTATGTTATAGCAATGTTTAAGTATACTTATTAAAAACAAATATTTGTTGTCTTTGTTGTAATCAATCAATAATAGAATGATAATTCTGTTAAAGCTGACGGGTTTCTTGGACCCGTTCTTCTTGTCGGTTAGAAGATGTCTTGAATGGGTAGTAGGTGAAAATGTTGGATGATTCGAAACAACTTATTTTAAGTGCCTTTGAATAAAGTTATATTTATTTAATTTCTAGTAAAATGACTTGGTTCCATAGTGCCTTTGGAAATGAAATGAAATGAAATTATGAAATGAAATTATTTATTTGATAAAATTGGTATCAAATTGGTTGAATATAATTGTAAATAAACATACTAAACAAAAAAAATGTTTGTTGATATTTTCATGTCATCATTATAATAATCAACATTAAACGCTGAAATACGTCCACAGCTGAACTGAGGTTTTCCTCGAATAAAGGGCGGTTTCTCCACCTTTGGCAGGTGGGATGGAGATTGCAGTGACATGAAATTATTTGGATAACGCTGTTCCTTTTTTATGGTCTTGCGAAGGTGATAACCTTCAGTAATTTAATTGCCTTTTACGAAGTATGAAGGCATAATGTGGCTAATTCTTTTTGTTCCCTCAAGTAAATCTGAAATTATTCTTATTATCACTGGTGCTAGAATATTTCGACGAGTGGTTTACAAGGCTCGGTAGCTTAACTGGGAGAGCATTGGACCGGATTTCCAAAGGTTGCGGGTTCGATTTCCGCCTGAGAATTCACTTCTGACCCGAGTCGATTTTTTTTCTAGTATTTTTCTATTATAATAATTTATCTTATAAGGTCGCATTGAAAAATGCATAAAATATGTACAAAATATAAAAGATAATAATTCAATTCAATTCATAAAAGTATCTAATTTTTCATCAATGTTTTCTTATGACGCTATCACGTAAAATTATCGTCCGTATATTGACTTTACAGACAACTATTTTTTTAAATCACTATGTCTAATGACAGAGATGTTTAAATTGCAGGTTCATCTTCATTAAATTATAGGAAAATAGCTAAAAGAAGTTTATAATTTTGTGTTGTTTCTATATTAAATTACAAAGGCCAACCTACATAATTTATAGAAATAAGTGTTAAAGAACCATCTGTTATCTACAATCTAAGATCACAGTGGTTTGTGTGTTTGTCTGTCCGCTCTTTTTCCCCACTCTTTTTCCATTGTATACGCGTTACCATAGTGCCTAAGAATAACATTTAAGAAGGCTTAGAACGGTTAGCTATATGTGTAGTCGTAGAACCGAAACTGAGACAAACGAACGGTTGGCCGGGTCAGCAGCAACGCGTTAACCGCAAGTAGTTCGTCTACCGGACGCTAGATGGCCCTAACGGAAAAATATTTAATAATAGAAAAAATTTGAAGAATTTTGTCCACGCGTGTGAAGCCGGAACGGGCCGCTAGTATATACTCTAAAAACACAAATTTGTTGTTTGTGTGTTTGTCTGTCCGCTCTTTTCAATCGTATCAATTAACGTTACCATAGCAACGCGTTACCATAGCAATGCGTTAACATAGCAACGCGTTACCGGGTCGGCTAGTATACTACAGTTATATAACCATGAAATTGTTACATACATACAATCACGCCTTTCTTCCGCAGGGGTAGGCAGAGATAACAGATTTCCAATTATCACGATCCTGACATACATCTCTCGCTTCTTCGACTCTTAACAACATTTCATTTAACCTCGTCGGTTAAGGGTGGTTTGGACCTGGCCTTTTTTCAGGACATCCTCTATTTGGTCCCTGAAAGTTCGCCTTGGTCTGTCTTTACCGACTTGCCCACATTTGCCTTTGTTTGTTACAAAAATTGTTACTTTTTTTAAGCTGTAACTTTGTGTACTTGTAATACCATTGCTGTTAGCTTATAGAGGCGACCTCTAATAAGGTTACACTTGATCAAGTAATATTATTGGATGGATCAGCTTCAATGGCGAAATGTCTGTTACGCCATAACTTCCCGAGTTCTTAACCGATTTTAATAATTTTCTGTGGAATCGAATCAGCAGGTTTAGGACCAGATTGTGACGGAGCCCAAATTTTGAAATTTGCAAAAATTCCCATCGAAAATTTTTTTTTCTTTTTTTAGTATTACGCTCCGCTCCAATATATGGTGCTAGCGTAGCTTTATGCTTAGCGACCGCATCGCCTAGTTGGAGCGTAGCTTCCATGGATCAGCTTCAATGGCGCAATGTCTGTTACGCCATAAGTTCCCGAGTTCTTAACCGATTTTAATATTTCTTGTGTGGAATCGAATCAACAGGTTTAGGACCAGATTGTGACGGAGCCCGAATTTTGAAATTCGCGAAAATTCCCATTTTTAGGTATTACGCTCCGCTCCAATATATGGTGCTAGCGTAGCTTCATGCTTAGCGACTGCAACGCCTAGTATTTATATTTTATTATTGTATTAGTGTAATCTTGTTGAACGAATAAATAAATAAAATGTTGCTAGGTGTAGAGAAGTGTTTCTCTATATTGAATTATATTGAACGTGTTAAACGTTTTCAGAAGATTCAATCATTTTTTTCTATTTCGATTTAGAAGCACCTTAAATAAAATATAGAAAACAATAACAAATAGGGCAGCTAGTTAGATTTCGCCGAGATTGCAAAGGCGTCAATCAAATTTCCTGCCTTTTTCTTAGAAATGATTTTCTTTTGAAGTCTTATTTTCGTAAGCTTTCTAAGATTTTTACACCTGGTATCAATTGACGGAGAATAATGAGGAATTGAAAAATAATAAATAGAAATCTTGTTGAGATTCTTCTTACTTCGTGTTAACTCCGATTAACCACAATTGTTTTTTTATGTTTTTTTGTTGACTGTTGACTAAGAGACTATGTAATGAAATGGAAAATGAACTTCGTCTAGGACCTAGGTTTTCTAGGAAACTCATCGTGTTCGGGCTCATATAAAAATAAGATCATATTTTTTCAGAATAACAGCACCTCTGTGTCTGTTCACCTTTCGTTTTCCCAGGGTAAAGATTTATGGTTTTGACCCGTTGCGGGTAGTTGACGGGGATATGGGAGGACTCTTCTCTGCAATGGTGTCTGGAGCTTAGGATAGGGATATCATTACAAAATCTCAGGGTTGTACCTTCAACTTTGCCAAAGGTCCGAAAAAACTAGCGATTTTTTTTATCAAGCCCGGGGGCTAAGACAGAATCTACGATAGAACGAGATAACCCAGAGGGTGCCTATTCACGCAGGCTTTGAAAACGGATGGAATATATGTACTCGGAAATACAGACGCAGGGAGGGGGTTCCACTCCTTTTCTGTGCGCATTATAAAAGATTTTGAGAAACGCTTAGTGTTACAGGTAGGAATAGCAACCAAGAAAGGGTTTGGATGTCACATGGAAAAAGGGAGATGGCAGTATAAGCATATGCAGCTCCTGAGCACACTCTCCAAAGTACATACTGTAGAAAACCGACAGCCAGGCAAATTTGTGGTGGTGAGCTTGCTCACGACCTCCTAACGGTCAGGGAATGCTCGGTACATCTGGGCACCTCCTCCAACGGGATGGGATTGAACAATGCGCATGATGCAGAGGCAAATTGATTTTTAAGTTTGAATATTGTTTATGTAATTATAAGTGTTGTCTCAATCTCAATTTCAATAAATGTGTTTTTTTCCATTCATTAATTCAAAAATAGTTTTATTCTAATGAAAATGTTTTAACTAAGTCTTTGATTAATGCTGATCACACGATTCCAGTCTTTAAATAGTACTTTGTAATCGTGTCGTTTCGGCATATATAAAAGCTTTCACCCTAATTACTTCTCGGGCGGACTAAGTTGCCCTTGAATTTCCATACCAAATAACGAGATAGCGAATACCAGAAATTTTCTTTGATCAAGCGTACGTGTTAAACGTGCCACATGAAAAGTAGCTTTAGATGTAGAGCCGTTAAGTGTGAATCCGTTTGTCTACAAAGGGATTTCATTCCTAAATATTTATACGATGAAGGTTGGAGTGGGTTAATGTAGGACAGAGTGGGTAGAGTGTGGTCTGATACCAGACTTCATGAATAGTAATGGAGCCCTCAAAAGATTGTTAAGCCCTAACTTCTAACATTTGGTTCTTAATGTCTTTATCGTAAGAGCTATATCCAAAATGTTCGCTGCATATTAATGCCAATATTATAAATGAATATTCTGAATGTAACTTTTTGATGGATGAAACTTCATCTCAAATTTTAAAAGAATTCCTAAAAATTTTATTACCACGAAAAAGGAACTTAGGTGGATAATATGTAAGTGATTGAAAATAACTATCTTTATCGTATAATATTTCACTTAAACAAAGAGATGTATGTTTTAGCCTCATATATATGTTTCATTTTAAATATGTTATGTTGCATATTTATGCATATAAATATATAGCCTATATAGATTTGTGATAATGCATAATGTTTTAAAAATATGTGGTGTTTGTTACAAATACAATATGATGAAAACGTACGATAAAAAGAGATTATAAAATGATTTCAAAATAGTTATATAATAATTTTATTAAAATGTGATTGTTTGTTGTATGAATGTTATTTTTTAATTTTTCTATGGAGTCAAACAGACCGTAAACAGTGTAAACAGACTTGTTAAAAAATTATATTTGTTACCTATATAATCTAACTAAGGACTAATAATACTTTGGCCGGCGGTATTAGCCAAAAATACATACATTAGAATGAAATTAGTAAACAATACAAGCTTCTTTTAAGGTAACTGTTTATCTAAATGAAATCATCGAGTTACATATAAGCTTTAAAAGATATATTCTTTTATTTAGGATGGATTAGCTCTTGATCCTTGATGGAGTGATGTTCTCATCTTTGGGACGGTTCCGCCCAATATCAACTCCAGATGCTTGAGTTCATTGATCTCCAAGAAACTCATCGGCAATGACTATCTTTTTAATAATAAGTTGAAAAGCCTTGAATATAGACATAAAGATATATAGGTAGCCAGCCTATCCGTTTTTATAGGATACATTTCGAAGAGTGTGCAGCAGAACTGCACAGCCTTGTTCCGCCGTCCCCATTTTTTCATCGAACAATATATGGTTGATATACCTAAGAAGCTAAGCACTAAGCTTTTAGTTCTGATTTTGTAATCCGTACCGCTAAAGAGCGGAACTCTTTGCCTGAGTCTGTGTTTCTTGATAAATACAATTTAGCGGTCTTCAAGTCACGAGTGAATAGGTATCTGCTAGGCAAGCACGTTACATCCTAGATTAGATCGCATCCTCGCTTACCATCAAGCGAGATAGCGGTAAAGCGCTTTCCTATTCACAATAAAACAAATGAAAGTAACTTTATTCAAATGCATTTAAAATAAGTTGTTTTGAATCGTCCAAAATTTTTATCTAACACCCATTCAAGACGTATTTTAACTAACTAGAAGTACGGGCACAAGAAACTCGTCAGCTTTAACAGAAGTAACGATATCTACAATATTATGTGTCGTCCCCATACATCATTCACAAAAACAATATTATTATATTATCACAATGAAATAAGTATATAGTAATCATGCCCATTCCGGCACTCGAACCCAGAAGTGGATTGACTTTAAAATTTGTATAAAAATGATTGAGCACTATAAATAGAACTTGATACATACCAATGACACAACGCAAAATGCTATCAACTATAGGGTTTTTGGTTTGCCAAAGTGCTTAATATAGAACTATGTATTTAATTATATAAGACACTAACTGACCCAGCCACGCGTTGCTGTAGCTCAGTAAATTTAAAGAATTTTTTAAAATAAAAGTAGCCTAAGTTACTCCTTATTACATCAGCTACCTGCCGATAAAAGTCCCGTCAAAATCGGTCGAGCCATTTCAGAGATTAGCCGGAACAAACAGACAGACAGACAAAAATTGAAGAAATGTTATTTTGGTGTATGTACCGTGTTCATATTCATATGCATGTAGTAAAAAACAGTTATTTCAATATTACAAACAGACACTCCAATTTTATTTATATGTATAGACTAGTCTTATATGATTAACTATCATTAGTTATTTCACCACTTTATATGTTCCCAAGGATTTAATATTCTCTTGTTGGGAATGTTGAAAACTTAAGTTAGATAATCTATGTTTTTGTTCAACCTTTAATTTCCTTTTTAAAAACTATAAGCGTATGATATGGCTGTAAATCAATGTAACCGTCACTACAGACAATGATCACAGTAATCTATTTTTAATAGAAGTGTATTAAAAATTAAATTGATTTACCAATAAATCTCTAGTATGGCGTGATGCATAACTCTGGTGCCGGATCATAAAGAATGCGTTTATTAAACTCCGGTGGATTTTGCGCGAGCTGTTCAAGTGACTCTCAATCTTCGTGCTCTAGGGTTGTCACCCGCGCCGATTTTATCAATAATTAATCAATAATATGATTATTCGACTTCAAACTGTATTGCCGCGTCTGCGGTTTTACAAAACAGTTCCGTTACGTAAAATAGCTTTCGAACGTGACGAACTCTGCGGTGTGGTGGTAAATGTAGAAAATTAACTTTTTTATGTTCTAATGAATGAGAATTATAAGACATTGAATAAAAAAAATAATAAAGTTAACCTCCAGCTACTTTAACCTCTTCATAAATCAATAATCTTTTTCGAAACTTCTAAATATAAATGGAAGCCTCCATTTTACTTGACTTGTTTACTGATAGACAAATATGCAGTAGAAACTATTCTGTCTAAAAGTTTGAGTTCAGAGATTCTTCGAATCCGATCATCTGAAGAGAGAAAATAGGTGGTGAAAAAACGTTTGACAGTTAGCGATATTTGAAATGAAAGCTTATGTTAAAAATAATAAAAACTTTGTGGTTTTTTAAATATTTTAAAAAGATTAAATTGAAATCAAAAATACAATAGAAATCATATGAGATATTCGTATGACTTCTATTGAATTTTTGATTTCAGCCCAATTTGAGTGATGATTTTATAGAAAATCGCATTCAAAAGATAGATTATTATCCGGTAATAATATATTATATACTAGCTGAACTGGGCACGCGTTGCTGTGTTATAAATTAAAATAAAACCTATCCTATCTTTTAAGTTAGATCAAATAACAGATAGTGACGAAGTTTGATCAAAATCGGTTAAGTAGTTTAGGAGTCCATCGCGGACAAACAACGTGACACGTAATTTATATATATTAAGATTATTATCATTCCACTGTAAGTGGGTGGTTTGGTAATTTCGTAATTGCAAAATAATGGTTACTAAACTTAATCTTATTTTTTATATTTAATCTTAGAAATATTCGAAAATAGTGATATAAAACAATGTATTCGATGAAAAAGAAGAGAAAACTATATTTTTGTTTTTTATAATTAAGGCACTTTTTGCTGTACTTTGTAAAACATGAAAAATTAAAAATATTTTTTTTTTGATCTTTTGAATCAGGAGAAATGAAATACACAACCTCTTATTTTTGGCAGCCCTAGTATCGCGTAATAATGAATTTACTCAGCGTTCCTTCCTGTCGTCTCCTGACTCGAGGGCTGCCGACATGTGCCCTCATACGTCGGCGTCGTACTTACTCCAAAGTTAATTTCCGTACGCTCCACCAAAACGAAACTTAAATGTTTAACGTTCAGATACGGGTCGTATTATATACATATATCTTTGTCTAGGTTCATTATTTAATCTATTAGGTTGGGGAATAAGTTCGTTCGGTTTTTTTCGAAGAGGATTATTTAAAGTATTTGTTTGTTGTTGAGCAAAGTGTTTGTATTTATTAGACAGTGCCTTTTCTGCTCTACAGAACTGTGTTATTTGTTTTTCGAATATTTTTAGTTTTTCCTATTTTCTGGGCTTCGAAATGGAATACCCAGGTGACAAAAATCAGCATTTTCGACATCTACGTTTCTTCGCTTTTCATCGGGGTCAAAAAGCAGCTGAAGCCGCTCGTGACATATGCAACGTGTATGGAGAAGGTGTCATAGGTGAGCGCGCAGCACAGAAATGATTTGCAAAGTTCAAAAATGGTGACTTTGATCTCGAAGACATGCTTCGCAGTGGACGACCTGCAGAATTCGATGTCCTCATCGCCTTGAGGTGCGATACACGGGGAAATGCTTGAACGGAACGCAACAGTCAACAAGTAGCTCTACGCCGTGTAAATGAGGCTATGCGACTGAAAAGACCTGACCGACAAGGCCAAGTCATCTTGCTCCACGACAACGCCAGACCCCATGTTGCACAAGTCGTCAAAACCGCACTCCAAGAGCTCGAATGGGAGGTTCTTCAGCATCCACCGTACTTTCCGAACCTTGCGCCAACAGATTATCAGCTTTTCCATTCCTTGTCGAATCAAATGAGGGGTGTTATCTTCGACGGCGAAGAGGACCTCAAAAACTGGCTCATCAACTTCTTCGACACCAGACCGGACGATTTTTGGCGGAACGGCATCAACAAATTAGTCGAGAGGTGGGAGGAGGTTGTAAACAGTAACGGCGAATACATTATTGATCAATTTATTGTTATAATTATTGGTTTTTGTTAAAAGAAAGCACTTTGAAAAAACCGAACGAACTTATTCCCCAACCCAATATATATAAGTATAAAAGTTCCCAGTCACAGTGTTTGAATGCGATGATCTCCGAAACTACTCCGACTTTGATGTTTTTTTGTTTCGTTTTGTTGGATTTGTTCATTTTAATTTATAATAAAATAAATTGCAAATTATAATAACTGAGCTACAGCAACTTAAGCCGGGTCAGCTAGTATTAATATTAGGTATTCTTCATGACCATACCTATTCATTTATAAAAACAAAAATACCTAGTATACTTCCACAAGAAGCTGGCAAGATAACTGGCTCGCAAATAAATGTAGATACCACAGACACTAAGATAGCGTCACACCTTGCACCTTTACCAACTACTCTACACGTGTTTATTTAGTACAAAATGCTTCATATGTTGTATCATACTCCTGTCATTAATATCTTTAATAGCATTATTTCTCTCGCGTTTCTCTCTCGGTCTTAAAGTGTAGAGATGCTCTAAGCGATAACACCGCCTATTGCAGCACCCCTTATTGTTTTTATTATTTTAATTAAAACTATAATATCAGTTTTCATAACAACTATATGACCCGGCCACGCGTTTATTTTGCTATGGTAACGTTAATTGTTGGTATAACCCGGCCACGCGTTGCTATGGTAACGCTAATTGCTGGTATAACCCGGCCACGCGTTGCTGGTATGGTAAAAAACCCACAATGTCCTTATTATAATAATAGCATTTCTTACATTCACACCGATTAACGTAGCCCAAAGTAAGCATTATAAAGCTTCTCTGTGTTTTGGATACTCGGGTAACGGATACATAGTTGTGTAATATTTATAGAAATATATATAAATACCCATGACTCAGGTACAAATGCTTGTATTCATCACACAAACATGTGCCCCTTCCGGGATTCGAATCCAGGATGGTCGGTGCGGAAGGCAGGATCGATACCGTTGCATCAAATGGTAGCATATTTATAATCTGTGTAATCATAAAGTATCTTTCATTTATTTATTTAAAGTTTATTTAAAAGAAACTTCAAAAACTAATATCACAGAAATTTAATTTATTAAAATACGCTTCTAAGATCTTAGTTGTCATAACTTTCATTCCAGTTTTATGTTAATTTGAGTTATGAATGAAAATATTTTACAATCCTATACTTCTTTGTCATTCCAGTAATAATTCCTACACACATTTCAAGATATAACCCAAGAGCCACTTTAATTTCGTCTAGACTGGCAGCCATTTTCAACGTATCTGTAATAACTTTGTATTTACTTTAGACAATATGGTTTTAGTACGAGTGTGATCATTCCAGTTTAGTTTGCACAAGCTGTAGATGGCGCTTTTCCTAATTAATATACGTGTTGACTTCCCACAATATTGAGTTTGATAAGCTCATTCAATGGTGTCTGAATTAAATTATTTAGTAAGGTTCGGGATAACTCTTTTGTTTGAGAATTAAATTAATTAAGACAGGGTGTAAAATAAACGTAATTAATTATTTTAATAGAAAATATTTAAAAATCGACTCGGCTCACGAGCTAATTCTCAGGCGGGAATCGAACCTGCAACTTTTGGAACCGGTCCAATGCTCTCCCAATTGATAACCGAGCCTTGTGAACAAACGTATTATTAAATCTATAATCTAAGATCACAAATTTGTTGTTTGTCTGTCCACTCTTTTCCCCGCTCTTTTTCCATTGTATACGCGTTACCATAGCAACGCGGTAACCGCAAGTAGTTCGTCTACCGGACGCTAGATGGCGCTAACGGAAAAATATTTAAGAATAGAAAAAAATTAAAGAATTTTGTCCACCCATGCGAAGCAGGGACGGGCCGCTAGTCTTTTTTTAATTTCAAAACGTTAAAATCACTAATGCCATTAGTAACACAAAGAGTTAAGCTTAATATAGTAGAACCAAACCAACATCCGTTCAGCACACGTTGAAGTTAATCTCTATAGAAGCGCAAACTGTTTACCAACGACGGAACTAACTCGCATTAACCGACAGTACGTATTTGATGTAGATCTAACACAGTTTATGAGTTGCTAAGTAAAACAAATTAGATTAAAGCTGCTTCTATGCTTAAAATCAACAGTTATAAGGGAATTTAAATTGAAAATTAAAAAACCCCAACACAATAAAAGTAAGTGTAGTAAAAACAAAAATTATAAAGATATGCTTAACATTTAAACTTCAATAATTCTTAGACAACAAAAGAATGGCTTTTACGTTATAATTATATAAATCAAATTGTTTTCTTTTTTTTTAAATAAACTAAATAAAATAGGAATGAAGTTACTTATTATAAAAATATTAATTTTAAGTTTTACTCGAGGTATAAAGAAAATAATTATTCTGGTATACATTTATTTATGATTTTTTTATCGATAAACCGCGAGGAAACTACTTTACAAAATTATCGTAACACCTTTATTTTATTTACAATGATTTATAAAAATATAAAATAATAACAGTCATCACGTAGACTATACATAAAATACTTATGCTTCTTTTAACTCTACGGACGTTTTATCCTGCCTAGGGTACCTCTCCGCAACGCCCATAAGGAACTTCGTTCCAAAAATGTAAATTTCTGTTATAAATAGTATATTTAATTGGTCCTATATGACAGCATATTATTACGTATTATATTTTTAATAGCCAATATTGTAAATAACAAACGCATATAGTTTGTACTCTTGCCTAAATTAAAAAAAAATCTGTTAATTGATAATTATTTAGTTCTTACACTTCCGCCCACATTACCGTACAAGCTGTGATCACAGGATGACTAAGATAATGGTTGTCATGTATTTTCTACTACCTTCACAATATTTTAATCGGGCACGTTCCTGATTGTTATTTTTTATATAAATCAAATTGTTTTATTTTTATATTTTATTTAGTTATTTAATTCTACGATTACATTGAGTCTACTACTAGTTCGGAAATTGGGAGGCCTTTTAAGCTAACAGACGGAAGAATTTAACATTGTTTGGTGCACATACGAAGATCGATCTGAAGTTAGTCACGCTGAGCTGGTTGTTTAGTTTGCATGTGACGTAACTAACACTACCGTACCGCATCTATCTTCAAGTAACTCAAGTGTAAATAATATTCAGTAAGTTATGTTAGGATTTAATCTTGATTATTAATGCTTATACGCGCTTTACGGTTCCAGCGCTGGAGGATGGATTAATAATAATATTTCTAACACTCACACCAATTAACCTAGCCCAAAGTAAACACTTCAAGGCTTATAGATACACGGGTAACGGGTAGACGTACATACATACAAAGATATGTAATATTTATAGCAATATGATATGAAAGAAAATTAATTTTATCCAAATGTCATTAAAATAAGTTGTTTTGAATAGTTCAACATTTTTACCTACCACCCATTCAGGACGTCTTCCAACTGACAAGAAGAACGGGCGCAAGAAACTCGTCAGCTTTAACAGAAGTAAACACATTTACAATATTATACGTCGTCACAATATATAATCCACAAAAAATCGTATGTAAAATTCTACATCTATTGGGACTGCAAAGAAATACGTATCCTTTCCCTACAACATAGAGTCCACTAATAATTTGGTCCTACATTTGGTCCTTCGAGCCGGATTGGGACTAGCAAAATATGGATATAGTCCACTGAAAATTCCTACAGGCCATACTTAACCACCTGGGTCTAACAGGAACTTGAAGCGCTATTCAAAGCAGGGAGCTCAATATAGTAAATTTTTGGACACCCATCCAATGAATAGCCCTTGCGAAGGTTGCTTAATCTCAGTAATCTTAAGCCGACACCGCTAACCTCTGCACCAGCGAGTTTAAAGTCAGCAATAAAAGTTCAACAAATATTAAGAACAAAGAAGGGAAAACAACTGAAAACACAGTTTTTATTACTGTGTTTAATTTTGGAACACAGTTTCATGTAGGGTTCGAAATTTAAATTTTCACCCAAACGCGATATGTAGTTACATTAACAAATTAGAAACTCACACAACGGAATAGAAACGTTAAACTGTTATCAAGCGTTCAAACTAATGTTGTGTCTACACTGAAGTTACTTTTCGTAAAAAAAACTTATTAAATTTGATTTTAGATTCTCTTGTTGATAATTGTTGAATACTTCACTTCACGTTAATACAATCAATAACGTAATAACAGTTACTTTAAAAGAAATCGTAATACCAAGGAGTAATTTTTACCGACATTTGTAATATGTATTGTATAATATGTATATTATATAAATACTAAATAAATAATTACAAGCAAAACATTGACTTGTCTCTGGTATCTGCCTGGACACAAATTCACGCCCCTGTGCTATCTGGGCAAGTACTTTTCCCAGTGTGCTACCGAGACCTTGACCTTGACCTTGAATATTCCAAAATATTTCTTAAATTGAGGTCAGCGCCATATCTACATGTTCAAGGTACTACATATAACATCGAAAGTAATACTTTTACATTCGATCTAGAAGCAGATATATAATTATTATATTTTTCTTATTTCATCGCAACTTTTAGACAACCGTTTGGTTGTCCAGAGGTGGCAGATGTTGGTGCGATGAATTCGAGCATTTGTATTTGAGTCATGAGTACTTATATATATTTCTAAAAATATGTATATCAAAGAATCTTATATGTATGTCTTTCCGTTACCCTAGTATCCATAACACAAGACTCACAGTGCTTACTTCGGGCTAGGGAATTGGTGTGAATGTGAGAAATACTATTAATAACAGTCCAAAGAGATACAATCTCTTTCGATATAAATATGTCTTTTTTATTTGCCCGTCAACATTATGTTTCTTCACAAAAGTGTGTGCAGCAGAATTGCACAGCCTTGTTCCGCCATCCCCATTTTTTCATAGGACAATCAGACTTACAAATAGGCGCCACCGTTTTAAGGTTGATATATCAAAGAGTCGCACTAAGCGTTTTGGTTCCAATTTTGTAATCCGTACCGCTAAAGATTGGAACTCTTTGCTTGAGTCTGTGTTTTCTGATAAATACAATTGAGAGTTTTTCAAGTAAAGAATGAATATCTTCTAAGCAGGCGCGTCGTAGATCGCATCTTTACTTACCATTAGGGTAGATAGCGGCGCTATCCTATCCAAGCGCTTTCCTATTCACGATAAAAAAAATAACTTCGGTGTGGACGTACCTTAACATACCATCGCGTCAGTATAAAGGCGGTATCAACATGCTGTTAATATGTGCGGCGCTAAATAATGTTCGGTGAGTTTCACCCGTTACGTGGGATGTCAACGTTATTACTTGAGAAACTGGGATTAAATTTTAGAAGCTGCTTATTTGATAAGATTGAGGGAAATTGGATCGCTTTAGACTCTAAGTTTAATATACAGATTATAAGACATCACATACATTATTCTGAACGCAAGTAGTTAAAGCAGTTGTGTTATGGGTTTAATAAACAAGGATGGTACCTTAACACCTAGACTCTAGCCAATATAGAAAAGATTGTTCTCTTGATTGACCAGGGATCGAATGCGGGACCTTTATGGTCAAAATTATCAACCTATAGTTTTTGTACTGTTTATATGGAAGGATTTTAAGTCTTTATGTCATCTTTATTGAAATCCATGTCCTCACTGCTGGGCAAAAAGTTTTCCTCATTGATAACATTACTATAGAAGGCCATAACGGACTTTTTAGTGATAACGACACCAGCTGTATGCGCTTTTAAGATAGGTATTCTTATAACATAGCGTTATAGAATACAGTAGAGTGGAATTACAAGCTGCAGCCGGCATGCTTTGCAATGCTATTTTTTGCTGACTATATATTTAAATCTTTCCTGGCATGCATACATAAACCTTTCCTGGCATGCATACATAAACTTTCCATGCATGCATACATAAACTTTCCTGGCATGCATACATAAGATTTTCCTGGCATGCATACATAAACTATTCCTGGGATGCATACATAAACTTTCCTGGCATGCATACAATAACTTAACAAAGTTCTGTCACAATATGATCAATAGTTTTGGAACGCATAAGGAACTAACATAGAAATATTGACTTTATTTATATAAATTTAGTTACTGCCCCGGCTTCGCGTCGCTGTGGCTCTGAATTTTTTTATTGTAAATTATTATGAAACCTATTTATGTCCTAACTCGGAACAAATTCAGCAATATGAAAGAAATATTATCAAAATCGGTTGAGTAGTTCGGAGCTCATCGTGGCTAAACACTGGGATAGAGAATTTTAGACGCTAGTCTAAATATACACTCATTTGCAAAAAAAACGGGCGGTTTTGATTTTCATTCATCTTTAAAAAGATACAATACAAAAAAGGTTTCAATCGTTTGTACACGTTACTGGCCGGTTTTAAAAATGCTGTGGTATTTAAAAAAGTACGTTCTAAATTCATATTTTCATTTGATGCTCATTTTTACAGAAAACCCCTTTTTATCCTACATTTTTGGCGCGAAGTTCCAGAAGTTAGCATCGACTTTTACAACTTTTATTCAATTTTCATCGATTAATTTCATGTCCTTGACTGTCAAAGCTTTATTTATTGCTGTTTGGCTGTATCAAAAATGGTAGATAAAGTGGTAAAAGCTACCAAAATTATCGCGCTGCTTGAAGAGGGTTTCAGCCAATGCTTCGTGGCTAAATGTTAGTCGCTCGACGGTCCAAAGGACCTGGCAGCGATATTAGGAGACTGGTTCCGTCGAGAGAAGGCCTGGTTCTGGAAGAAAACCATGTACCCAACCACAGGATGATCGTTTTCTTGTGAGTCGCGCATTGAGAAATCGCAAATCTTCGAATGTGGATCTTAAGAACAACCTCCAAGAAGTAAGAAATATGCATATTAGTCTATGGACGGTCAGGAAGAGGCTTCTCGCTGCCAATATACGCAGTCACCGCCCGGCCCACGGCCCAAAATTACTCCGTGAGCACCGAGTTCGCAGGCTTAGGTTCGCTAGAAAATGTGAATCATGGACTCAAGAAGATTGGAATAGGGTTTTGTTCTCTGATGAAGCCAAGATATCTCTGTTCGGTGAAGATCGACGTCGGCGAGTGCTAAGAAGACAAGGAGAACGCTTTGCAGAGGCATGTTTCGAAGAAATCACACCTCATGGTGGGGGCTCTGTTATGTTTTGGGCAGGAATAAATTCAATGGATCGTACAGAGTTAGTCTTCATTGAAAACGGCTCACTGACTGGGCATCGATACGTAACGGAAGTTCTAATTCCTCATGCACAACCCGCATTATCCGCTCTAGATGAAGACTCGATTTTTATGGACAACAATGCTCGCGCCCACCGATCTCGCGATGTTAAAGCGTATGTGCAAGAGGTCGGCATTCGTCGTTTGGATTGGCCAGCTCGAAGTCCCGACCTCAATCCCATAGAGCATGTCTGGGACGTTCTGAAACGGCGTGTGAGATCAGTACAACCGGCTCCGCAGACCATCAGAGAGCTGAAGAATGTGATTACTGCGGAGTGGGAACGTATTCCGCAAGCAAGTATCCGGGATATACTCGCTAGCATGCCCAGACGAATTCAAGCTGTGATTTTAGCTAGAGGGGGTCACACTCGATACTAAACATTTATCTGCTTTTACTTTATTAAAGAAAAACAAACAAAAAAAACTTTTTTATTTTTACTTCATGAGCATATGCACTACTAGCGAACATACACTACTAGTGAGGTTTAGCATTATTTCCCATAAATTGTATCAAAATTTTATGAAATGCTGATGAAAACGATTATTTTCTTATTAATTTACCAAATTGTGAGGATAAAACTACTTATAATTATCAAACAAAGCAATATTAACATTTAAAATGGTTCATTGCTTAGGTGCCCGTTTTTTTTGCAAATGAGTTTATATGAAAATTCTCAATAGCAGAAAAAAGCAGAAGAAAGAAAGTCTTTTCAATAGCAGAATGACAGCTATGTAATTCTGCTATTGAAAAGAATAATACAAAATTTAATTCTTTAATTCTAATTTTGATACCAAATTTCTCGAAGAATCATTAAAATGAAGGAAGAGGAAAATGGTGCAAAGGTAGCGGTTCTGACTCTCGAAGCGAAGGTCCTGGGTTAGAGTCCCAGCAGGGGCATATGTTTGTCTGATGAATACGGGCATTTGTACCCAAGTTTATAAATATTTAATATCTAAGCCTTACAGTGCTTACTTTGGGCTAGGGTAATTGATGCGAATGTGAAAATTATTATTATCTGAAAACAATATCAGCATTAAACTATATTACAGTTAATTTTATTAGAAACCTTACCGCATAGAATATAAAACATAAATTCAGTAAAGTTGTTATTAATAGAAGTTTCAATTTAATAAGCCATTTTAATAACGGTTGGTTTCATAACGATGATCCGACAGTAAATCCTTGGAACTTATCCATCAGCGTTATGTGAAGCGTGTGGATTATATTACCTACTAAAATTTGAGAGATAACGCGGTTGTGTGCATAGTATATTGATTAATTTCTGAACGATTCTTAAAAACAGCGAGAGTCTTTGCAGCGATGTATAGTAAACATAAAAGAATCGTTGAGAAGGTTTAATGTGTCTTGGGATAAGTACGCTGACGTTTCTTTTCGAATTCCGTGGCCGGAAAATTCAAGTAAATAAAACCTCTTTTTCAGTATGGAATTTCTGGAATGTTTTTTCTTTGTAGGTATTCTCAGCTACAAACGAAAAAGTTCTTCGAAGTTAGGTGTTTGTTTTTATTTTAAGCGTATAATGGGAATCATTATAATTTTATAAGTGGTTTTCATTTAAGCTTTTATTGTAGGTATTGTCTTTTTCACACATTTGCACTTTTGCGTTGATAGTGTGTTTTATATGTTCACGCCTAGATTGAAGAAGAAGAAATTTAATAATTATAGTATAACAAGTAGGCAATACATAAAAATAAATATTTATAGTTTCAAAACTTTCTTGTAAACAATGACTCAGTTTAGAGGCATTCTTTCGCTCGGAATTTGTTATAAACTTTAACTTATACTAGCGGCCGGTACCGGCTTCGCACGGGTGGACAAAATTCTTTAATTTTTTTCTATTATTAAATATTTTTCCGTTAGCGCCATCTAGCGTCCGGTAGACGAACTACTTGCGGTTAACGCGTTGCTATGGTAAAGTTATTGATACAATGGAAAAAGAGCGGGAAAAAGAGCGGACAGACAAACAACAAATTTTCGATCTTAGATTATAGATTAAGCTACTTTCATAAACTTAGAACTTATAATGTCCGAAGTTGACCCTAATAGGTGATTCGTAATAACCTTAGGGATTCAACCCCAGACCTATAGGTATAATTATAGTGCAGTAAATATCACATAACAGATATCATAGTTTTCCACTTTCCATGGTCCTCTCATATCTTGCTTCTTTTATACATACATCTCTTTCTTCTTTAACTCTCATTAAATCTCATACAAGCTTGTCGGTTAAGGGTTTAATAGAAAAAAGAGCATTTGTGATTGGTTTAGGGAGATCATTACAGTAGGTCATTTCATTTTTTTATTTGTCAAATTGGTCTAGCAAGATTATGTCGCGAACAAATAGTATAACAAATATATTCCGAAATATTAAATCCTCATAAAAAAGCATGTGTGCAATTCATAAGTGGTAGAAGTGAAACCTTCAAAAATAATACGTATACAAAATACCACGGTTGTTGTGATGCCTTCTCTCAAGCTTTGTACTACGCATCCGCACACAAACACGTATTAACACACGTACATAATGCTTCCTATCTCATTGTCACCTACGTTAAATCTTATTAATTTATGTGTTTGTCTCTTTTTACTGTCGCTTTCGTTTTATCGACTTTCAAATCCCAACGATGCTAAAGAAGTTTTCACTTAAAAAGTTAAAAATATCGATTTAACAATTATATACATATTATCATGTGATCATTACAACACAAAGACAAACACGCACAGACAAAGACATGCATACACAAACACACACACACATGCTCTTTTTTAAGACATCCTTAAAACTGTTATAGTATTCTATTTATGAAAAATTAGTGCATGATGTTCCCACGTGAAGGCTGCGTGGAAGTAGTGCCATAAAGTATTTTTTCACGTTTTAAGATTCGTTCTTTGAGCAATCTCTTTCTAAAATAATCGATTGCCGTACATTTTTTTAAAATTTTCTAAACTTTCATTTATCGTAGTACTATCTGACCACTGCATATGCATATTGTGTCCTAAACGGCGTCGCTGGGTGCAATCGCTCCCACTAAGCCTGTAAAGCCTTTTCAGGCTAAGGCATTTTCTCAGTGCTGTTTAGTCAGTACGAGTCTGACATAACTCTCGGGCCGGCCTAAAGTGTCCATGAGGATTCACCACCTTCCTTCCCCGAGTCCGCAGGGAAAAAAAAAGAAAAAAATATGTCCTAATTTTGTATCCTTGTCCGACTGATAAGTGTTTTTGCCAATTACATGAAATCCTGAGGGCTAACGTGATTGGATTAAGAAGGTTTAGGGAACACTTTGTGGCGATTTGGAAAAGTTCCAACTAGTTAATATGTGAGCTGTAAGACAAAAAAAAGGCAAATGCGAGGCGGATTCACGCACCGAGGGTTCCGTAAAAACTTTTAGTTCATCACGGAAATAAAAATCAGGTTTGTTGTATGAAAGACCCCTTAAATATTAATTCTGTTCTAATTTGATTACTTATTTTAAAGTGAATGATATAACTCAATATTCTGTGAATATCGTCTACCTGTTGCCGTTATCAATATCGAGTTTGTTGTATGGGAGCCCCTTAAATATTTATTTTATTCTGTTTTTTTTAATATTTGTTGGTATAGCGGCAACAGAAATATAGTAAAAGTTTCAACTGTCTAACTATCACGGTTCATGATACAGCCCGGTGAAAGACAGACGGACAGACAACGGAGTCTTATTAATAGTGTCCCGTTTAACCTTTTGGGTACGGAACCCTGAAAACGAAGTAAATTTGCCAAAAGAGTTTACTTGCATTTCACCAACATTTAGACGACCGTATGGCGCAATTATAGCGATGCTGCCTTTCGCACTGACGGTTCTCGATAAGAGTTTGAGAAGTTCCAGATGTTTGTGTGATGAATACGAGCATTTGTACTTGATTTATATATACCTATTTCTATGAATAATACATATCTTTGTATCATATATCTCTATCCATTACTATACTATCTATAAGCCTTGTAGTGTTTACTTTAGGCTAGGTTGATTGCTGTGAATATAAGAAATATTATTACAATCAATTTTTGAACAAATGAAAATAAAAGGCGGGTGCTTATATCTTCTGAGTTGACATTTTCTACTATAGTTATGCCTGATTAAAAGACATATATCTGTTTAATGAGGACGTCAGTATTGCGGCACTAAATCTCCAAGAAGTTTAGTGTCTTACAAGTCACATGTAAATTACGAGAGAAACCGTTTTTAATAAGAGGCGCTCTAAACATTTTCTTCTATAGGTGAATTAGGGTTGGAAATTCTACAGTATAGAAATAACCAGGCTTGTAAAGTCGCTTGAGTGAACGTTCTTGAATTATATTTGAACTATTGAGGGAGATTTGTAAATAGCGAAATGATAGTGAACAGAAGGATGAACAAGACGACACACAATATCATGTTCTGAAAACCTTTCAACGCATTTGATAAACATATCTAGTGATATCATTGTTGTTATAAGTCTGAGACCAATACGTGCTGGGATTCTTAATAATGATGTGTTTAAATTGTGTTGGCACCGAAATCTCGGTATTGCGGGATCCCGTGCCATTTTTCAATCCCGCGTGATGCGGGATTACGAGCGCGGGACCCGTGGGACTTGCGGGACTGAAAAAAAGCGTGCATGCGTGCATTTTCAGTTAAAAGCTGACAAACTTAATAATTAAAGTAACATATATCCTATATAAATTTAAAGTTTAAAATGTAGTTTTTTTGTTGATTTTTTAATTTTCTTTGTGTATTTTTTGAAGAAGATTTGTTTTGTTTTGTTTTTATTTAGTATTTGTTACTGTTTTTTGTGAAGAAAAACGGCGTAATTTGATTGATCTCATATAAATAGTAATATGTACGTAACAAAATGTTGATTTATTCATTGTGTTATTTGGCTTATATAAATGTGAATATTTTCAATATGCGGGATCCCGCAAATACCGATATCACGCGGGATTAAAAAATTCGTAGTCCCGCAAATACCGACACTGAATTCAGGCTGCGGGATTGGAAGTCCTACTTCTAAGCAAGCACGTCGTATCCTAGATCGCATCGTCGCTTACCATCAGGCGAGATAGTGATCAAGCGCCTGCCTAATTATAATTATAAAAAATTGTCGATACATTTGGGATTTTTTTATATTTACTAGCTAACCCGGCCTCGCGTTGCTGTATAACCCGGCCACGCGTTGCTATGGTAACGTTAATTGATTATTAAAACTGTTATTCTTAGGCTTATGGTAACTATATATGGTAACAAACCCACAAAGTCCTTATTTTATATAGTAGAGATGTAGGTAAAGAATAATTTGCAAATCTTTTTAAATCGAAATTTTCAGTGCTAAGTATTTGCAGGAAAGAAAAGGAAAGATTCTTTGCTACCCTAACTACAAAGTGATTTTACAGGCCTAATGCAGGCCCGTCATTTAATGCCATTTAATATCTTAATTATTTAAAAGGTATACCTTTTTATGGAATGAGGCGTCACTTGGAAGTCCATTAATAAAATAAAAATCGCTTACTTTCACAAAAAACAAGCAAATTTAACACACCTTGAACCATCACCAAATACTCTACACGTGTTTTGCTCGCACACGGAGCATCATCAGATGTTAAATCAACCATGCAATATTGACCATTAAGTGCTTCTAATAGGTTTCATATATTTATTTTATTAATAAATGCCTTTTTTAATGTCAGCCAATGGATTGGCATTAAACACAATGCCTGTTCTTAATGATAAATTGACGAGTGCTACAGAATATAGCATAACAGAATTCTTCATCGAAAATGCCTCAGCAATGATATTGGCATTTGACTTCAATGTCTCTGCCTTGCTATAGATGTCACTATACACTCAAAATATATTAAAACTAGTCGACCTGGCAGACGTTGTCACCTATCGATCCCAATTATAAACTTAAACCATTGTAATATAGTCGTACTTTGCACTAGTAACGTTACTTACCGTTACGCTCTGCAACATGTCGTATGTCGCTGATGACCTAATTTTAGTTTAGTATAATAAAATGTAACTAATCCATACTAATATTATAAATGGGAAAGTGTGTCTGTCTGTTTGTCTTTCTTTCACGGCAAAACGGAGCAACGAATTGACGTGATTTTTTAAGTGGAGATAGTTGAAGGGATGGAGAGTAACATAGGCTACTTTTTGCCCCTTTTTAACTCCCCACTTCCCAAAAATGGGGGGTAGAAGTTTGTATGGAGCATTCCGCAATTTTCAAGGTAGAAAGCTAAAAATTGGTATGCTGACTATTTATGACTACCAAAAAAATCGCCCATCATTTTTTTTTTGAAATCTGCACCCAACCCCTTAAAAGACGGGGTGAAATTTTATATGAGACCTTTCGCAGTTTTCAAGGCAGGAAGCTAAAATCGGCACACAGACTCTTTGTTACTAACGAAAATACCTGCCATTTTTTAGAAATCCTCCCCCAGCCCCTAAAATAGGGGATGGAAATGTGTGTGAGACTCCGCAAAATTAGAACAGGTTCTTTAATACACACGAATAATAAAGTAATTTAATTAAAACGAATTAAATAAAACAATATTAAAAACATTAAATCTTACCATAAATCAATCAGCTTTTGAGAAAATAAACATTATAAACATAAATAAGTGTAACTCCTGGATTCCGATAGATGGCGCTGATATGTTTATTGTATATTATGTTCACGATAGGTTTAATTGTTTTGTTCAAAAATTAATAACATATGGCAGTGTTGAAATAAAATAAATAACGTGTAAAATTCTGTTCCGAGTTCTCTTCTGTGTTCAGGAAAGGGGAACAGTGCTACCCCGAATTTAACGCGAGCGAAGCCGCGGGCAAAAGCTAGTTACCTATATTCACTATCTTCTGTTGTAACACCTCACAATACAACATGTTACCACGAACTACTGGTTTTACTTAACACGTACTCAAGTTCCATCTATTTCACCACCTTTAGACCATCCAAGGACCGAATCAAATACTAATGAGAATTTTCCAAAATTGGTTCAGCCATTTAGAAGACCAGTGACATACACACAGAAGGAAGAATTATCAACGTTTTACCTCGGTGTGCTTTTCTTTAATATTAGCAACAAATTACTTAAACTAAATTTAAAACTAATTCAATTTTTTAAATTTAATTTTGTTTTTTTTTATTTAGGATGGGTTAGCTCTTAATCCCAATCAAGGCCGGGGGCCAAGACAAAATCCACGATGGAACGAGCTATCCCAGAAGGTACCTATTCATCCTGGCTTTGAATATGGACGGGTTATAAGTTCTCGGTAATACAGACGCAGGGAGGGATCCCTGGAACTCTCGTTCCACTCCTTTGCTGTGCGTATATATGCGCGTAGGAGTAGCAACCAAGAAAGGGTGGTAGCCTGCAGTGCGTCTGGATGTCCGATGGAAAAAAGGAATTGCCGGATATGAGCAAATGCAGCTCTTGAGCACACTCTCCAAAGTACACTCTTCATTTTAAATTAATTTATTTTTTTTATTTCGTCAGTTGTACCTGTTAACTGTGACTTTTATTATGTGATTGTTGTACACGCCTGTTATTGGTGGTCATATCAGATATTATTATGTGATTGTTTTCACTATGATGTCTTAATGTGTTCACTGTTGGTATGTCTTAACTATATAAATAAATAATTTGGTAGGCTGTTCTCAGTGGATAGCTTTGATTAAATTAATTAATTCTCCAGAGATACTTAATAACGAAAATAAAATATGTGCGTCTGACTACGAATTTTAAAATATGTACTATCCTATTTTACTTTACTATCGAAATTGAATGGAAAAGTTTGGTATCACTCAGTTGTTTTGCAGCAAACTCTGTAGTTGAACTTTTGCAGTTTGCTCGATGCGGCGGATGCAACTGAACTACTGTGGTGAAGTTGCCATTTGTTAAAACATGCGACGCAATAAAACTCGGTGAGTTGGAAAATTTCATACATCATAATAATATTATATATTTCTTAGTTTATAATTCTGATACTATAAATAAGACAGTGAGTTCGTTTGTTTGTTTGTTGTACTTTCACGCCTTAACTAATCAACTAATCCTCATGAAATTTGGAATTCACTTAGTCAGGGGTACAGAAAAGGATATAGGGTACTTTTCATCCAAAAAAAGAACTTTTCCCGAGGGATAGAAATATAATTTTAATCAATAGTCTAAATTAACGCGAGCAAAAGCTGAAGTAAATTAAATTATTTACTTCAGGCGAATCAAAATTAAAATAACAACAAATAAAACTAAATTAGCTGATTTGATACTATTTTAAGTTAATGTCTTCTTTTAAACATTAATTAAGTGTAATTTTAATATATGGTACGTAATAATTCTAAGCCTGAATTGCTTCGAGAAAAGGATGGTACGTCCGTGCCGCTTTTTTGCTTGACTTGGCGGGGGCACTGCCGTGCCCCCAGACTACTTTATTAATAATAGCGGCCCGTCCCGGTTTCGCACGGGTGGAAAAATTTCTTAAAAAAATTTCTAGCATTAAATATAGCCTATGTTACTCAGCGTGAATTTAGCTTTCCAATGGTGAAATAATTTTTGAAATCGGCTTAGTACTTTTTGAGTTTATTCATTGCAAACATACAAAAATACAAATCTTTCCTCTTTCTACATAATATTAGCGTAGATTATAAATTTGAATTTTGTTTTAATTTAAGGGCTTCTTTTTGATAGTAAATATTTGATAGAATAGATAGGCGTTACTTGGCGGAAATCAATTTCCATTAATAAAACTAAAATATGTAGCTTACTTCCGCAAAAAGAAGTAAATACAATGCCCGCCCACAAATAAATTCTGAAACCGCAGACACCGACACACCTCGCACATTCACCAACTATGTATAGTTCCCGGCATATATGCCTACTTATAAGTCATGTCACGTGATTTCAAAACCAGGTTCAACTTATGTGCCGGGAACTATACTTTACACGTGTTTCGCCCCCACACGGAGCATCATAAGGAACTGTAAGACCGTGTAATATCTTTACTTTTTTCGATCAATTTTGAAATTGAATAGAAAGGGGTGTCTTATCTTGATGATTTTGTATAAAACTAGCTGATCCGGGTTGTTGTGGCTTATAATATGCAATATTTTTTTGTTATAAATTAAAATGAAACCTATCCTATGCACCAAGTTGGAAAAAATCTAGCAAAATAAAAATAAATCATCTAAATCGGTTGAGTAGTTTCGGACTTCATCGCAGTCAAACACTGACAGGGAATTTTTATATGTAAAGATTAAGTACATCCTACTTAGAGCTTTCTATAATTCATTCTGTTAAAGTTATCAGTTGTCTAGTGTAGCTCCATTGCTATACTTTTCATAAAAATATTTTAATTAAATAGATATTATTGGAGCGAAGCGAGCGAAGCTCCCATGGATTAGCTTCAATGGCGCAATGTCTGTTACGCCATAACTTCCCAAGTTCTTAACCGATTTTAATATTTTTGTGTGGAATCGAATCAACAGATTAAGGACAAGATTGTGACGGAGCCCGAATTTTGAAATTCGCAAAAATTCCCATCGAAACCAAAAATTTTTTTTTCTTTTTTAGGTATTATTTTCCGCTCCAATATATGGTGCTAGCGTAGCTTTATGCTTAGCGACTGCATCACCTAATATTTTTAAACTATAATCTCCAAAAGTCACTATTCGACAACAAAGTAACTTTTCGAAAACCAACATTTTTCAGAACAGTGAAATTGTTCCATCAAAGGGTATGATTATCTGTGGGTATGTTTGTAGCTCTGTTATAGAGGTAGATATTTAAAAAGTGAGGTAGCATTTGTCAAAGGTTCTAGAAAGAGGCGAAGACAAAAGAGTGATATTGGCGAGCCGGTGTGAGTGCTCCGCGATAAGAAATGAAAGATTTCTTCTTTGCTGTGTTTTCGTTTTACTGTGACACACGGGCTTTTAGTGAGTGTAGCTTTTTCAGCAAATAATTTAGTGCTTATTTTGCACATCACACAATTGAATACTACCTGAGTATTGAGGTAGTAGCACATCTATGACGACCATTAGCTTAGTCATAGTCATCAGTGCTCCTATAAAGGAGTAGAAATATCAAGACTAAATATAAATTATGCGCAATTTATTCAATAAAATGAGTTTTATTGAAATAATTTAGTTTTTGCAAGATATAATCTCTTGGAGCCAGGAAAAATATATCATGCATAATTATATAACAACGCGCTAGAATGCCATTCGGAAAGGTAAATTAGAATAAAGGTAAAAGTGTCTATATTTTTTTAACCTTTAAAGTGTAAATCCTCCCATTTTTAATGGAGCAATTTCAAATAAAGATTACTTTTGTTCCTATATAAATAATTAGGTGGCGCTTGATTACCGATGTTACAGGGTAATTTAACTGCAAGTATTTTTATCGTTCAAATTATATTTATAACGATCATCTTGTCTCAGTTATCAGACGAAATTTAAATCTTTAACCTTTTGCTATTATTATTCTGTTTTAATTTATATATATTTATGTAGAATATAAAGGTAAACTAGCTGATCCAGTCACGCGTTGGTTAAGTAGTTTAGGAGTCCATCGCGGACAAACAACGTGCCACGTAATTTATATATATAAAGATGAATTTATATTTACTTACCGCACTACTAGGCCGGTTGGTGCAATGGTAACGATCCCGCCTATGTGTCAAAGGTTCTGAGTTCGATTTCTGGCAGAGGCATGTGTTTGAGTGATAAACATGATAATATATTGCAGAGTCATCATGGTTATATAATTTTTAATTATTGTTTCCCTTTCTTAGCCATAGTTCAAGCCCTACTTAGCTTTGTAGTGATAACAAGATATGAGTTTTAAAAATTTTTGCATTTGATTTACTATTGCAACACAAAAAGATACTCGCCATCCTTAACAACCGTGAGTCACAATCGATTGTGAGTTCCATTAACTTTATTTGCGGACATTTCTGGTAAACTGAAAGAGGTCGAATATCGTCCAAATTGGAATGATGTATCGTAACAGATTTCATTTGAGTAAGATTTCGATGCGGTCCGTTTATGTCCTCACTGTGGTGACTGATGAGGCACGCGATATTTCACTTCATACGTTCCGATCGCGGTAACGGATCTCTTTGATGACAAGGGTGGATCGTGGAATGGAATTTCTGATTCAGTTAAGTTTTATTCGCTGTATGGCGTACGTAGTTCCACGTACATTTCTGCTTTTCTAGTAAAAGCCAATTCTTTTGTATATAGTAAGATAAGGTTTTCTCGTATGTAATAATACATTTATTGGAATGTATGTGTCAAATCAAAACTAATGGAAGTGTATTCAATAAATCTTTATTAAAGAATGGGTGTAAGAGAAAAGCGAAATTCAGGCATCACAACGGTAGGTTTAAAAAATAAATATATCAAAATTTCATTTGATTAAGTAGACAATAAATTGTAAAATATATATCTATAGTATATAAATTAATTGATATGAAATTCAAAGTTATATTTAATTTATTTAAATTTATATTTTTGCATTTACAGTGCCATTTTTTAATTTTTTTAAATCAGGTAAAATTGTAATAATTAATTTTAAATTTGTTATCGATTTAGACTTTTTCATATAATACTAGCAGGCCCGGTCATGCGTCGCAGTGGCTCAGTTACTATAATTTTTATTAAAAAATTGCCTATGAATAAAAATAAAATCTATCCTATGTCCAAAGTTGTAAAAAATCCAGCAAAATGAAAAAAAAGCATCATAGTAGTTTCGGAGTTCATTGCGGTCAAACACTGTGCCATGGGATATCTTTATATATATAATTCTACTGTACGTGTTTATGTCACTGAACTCCTACTAAACGGCTGGACTGATTTAATGATTTTTTTGTATGCGTTTGGGTGGCGCCCTGGATGCTTCAGATTCACAAATCAGCCCGGCAGATGGCGCTGCAGTCGGCACAGCAACGCGTGGCCGTGTCACCTAGTATTTATAAAGATAGATAGATTTATATGTAATAAACACTCCTTTACTAATCGTTAGCCTCAATGGTGTTATGAATAGAACGCACTTTTGACAGATGCAGATTAAAATCCCAATCATGCATGATAAAAAATAGTTTTTACTTGTCGACACATGTTTTCAACCTGTAAACAAACTCACTTACTATGTATTTAGTTTGTTTTTGTGTTAATATCCACAATAATAAATTCTTGTTAATAAAAGTCAATAATGTATGTAAAAATAAACTTACAATAATCTTCTTTCTGTTTTGATATTAATAGCCATTGTAATAAACCAATTTATTCTCTGAGGACGAGAATCATGGACGGTATCATTATAAAGAAAGCTTAGGAAAATGTAACAGATTTTCCACTTAGTTGTGTTTGCAACATAAGCGAATTTAGCTTGGGATAGATTATTTTTAAAATTAAAAAAATTGTTCTTGTTAAGAGGAGGTTTTCTAATTGGACTTGAAGCAAGAAAAGATTACAGATTAGTTTGATATTTTATGATAAATAATTTTAATGCAAAACATACAGTTTCCTTAATTATAATATAACTTGTGAACCTAGTCGTTTTTTCTAGTATTTTGTTATGAAAATAATTTATTTTATAAGATAGCAATGAAAAATAAAAAATAAATATAAGAAATCACGAATATTTATATTTTATTACAAGACTTTGCAAGCGGGTTGACTTCACTTATGGCTGTGACGTTTATAGACACGCATATGCCTACACTAGCTTGTGTATACATGCGTAGCTATAATCGTTACGATTGAGTCTATATGCGTAACGTATATGACAATGCGAAACAAGCTCGTGTCTACATAATAACAACAATAATGTTTATTAAATTTCCTTTTTAAATTGAATCGTATTCAGTAACATATTCTAGGTACTGTTTGGACAAAGTGTATATTACAAATATAGAGCAATTTTATTTATTTTATCTATTTAAAGAAACCAACAGCGGTTACAATGAATATTTTGTCTTTAAATACATAATGAAAGTAAGGCTAATGACAGGTCTCTCTGAATTTACAAATAATAAAGCCTTACAGTGACGGTAGTTATCCACTGAGTAAGTTTTACAATAATTAGATACTTAGATCGTGCATGCAATTAATATAGTTTTACATAATCATAAGTTATGGTTAATTAAGAAATAGATTATTAATTCAAAAATTCACAGAAACTCATTTATGACCTTTAGTAACAATTTTTTAAAGCAATAAAGAATTGAATATTATTAAGTATTTAAGGACCATAATCATGAAGGTCGCCCAGCGGGCAATGGAGAGAGCTATGCTTGGTGTTTCCCTACGCGATCGAATCAGAAATGAGGAGATCCGTAGGAGAACAAAAACCGCCGACATAGCTCAAAGAGTTGCGAAGCTGAAGTGGCAATGGGCAGGACACATAGCAAGGAGAACTGATGGCCGTTGGGGCGGAAAGGTTCTCGAATGGCGACCGCGTGCCGGACGACGCTCAGTGGGTAGGCCCGCTACGAGGTGGACCGACGATCTGGTCAAGGTCGCGGGAAAACGCTGGCTGCGGGCAGCACTGGACCGATCGTTGTGGAGATCCTTGGGGGAGGCATATGTCCAGCAGTGGGCGTCGTACGGCTGATATGATGAGTATCAATTTATAAAGCAATAAAGAATTGAATATTATTAAGTATTTAAGGATCCTAATCATAAATGAAAAATAATAATTTAACGTAAAACTAGCTAACCCGGTAACGCGTTGCTGTGATAAGGCGTTGCTATGGTAACGCGTTGCTATGGTAACGCGTTGCTATGGTAACGCGTATACAATGGAAAAAGGGCGGGAAGAAGAGCGGACAGACAAACACACAAACGACAAATTTGTGTTCTTAGATTATAGACTAGCGGCCCATCCCGGCTTCGCACGGGTGGACAAAATTCTTTAAATTGTTTCTATTATTAAATATTTTCCGTTAGCGCCATCTAGCGTCCGCTAGACTAACTAGTTGCTGTTAACACGTTGCTATGGTAACGTTATTGATACAATGGAAAAAGAGCGGACAGACAAACACACAAACCACTGTGATCTTAGATTATAGATTTGAAGTACATCCATTACACCACCAATACATTATTTATCGCTATCGGTATATACTCTTTGTATTTTAATATTTTTTATATAGTTTTGTGTATCTGATAGATGTTAGGCAACCCACTACTATTATTTGGTATTTAATAAAAATAAATTTTACATTTGATACAATATTTGTATATTAATATTTTAATTTTTTTTTTCAATGGCAAAAGATGAAAAACCAGCATTTTTAAGCAAATATATCACTGAGCTTTGGCCTTTTTGCTTAGCTTGCTTAATGATTATGTGAGTAGAGTGCAATGTGTATGAGTTGTATTTGAAGTTTTTTTATTCACTTTGTTGTTTTAATGTGTTTCTCTCTCTCTCTCTCTCGCTCTCTCTCTCTCTCTCTCTCTCTCTCTCTCTCTGTGTGTGTGTGTGTGTGTGCGTGTGTGTGTGTGTGCGCCTTTGATACTAATAAATAGTATATTTATTCATTTATCTTATTTCGATGTATACAAAAATACCCTGTTAGTGTTTGATCGCGATGAACTCCAAAACTACATTTTATAACACAGCAACGCGTGGTCGCTAATTTGTATATAAGTAAAAATTTCTGGTAGAAATAATTATCAAATAAATTTACCCCGCCATTAAAATAGAACTCTGGGCTTTCCAAAACCGAACCGGGTATAAACAAGTTATTAATATTTCACGTAAACAAAACGAAATGCAAGCACCAAACCAACGCCTCTTAAGGTACTTTCGTCCCTTCCAGTCATAAGTATAATGAGTTCGGAATAACAGTTAAGAAGCCCGTTAGACGTACCCCATTAAATATAATGTTTCCTTTCTTTGATATTATTATTCAAAAGTAAGCTTGGACGGGATGAAGGGCGATTTGAAATCATCTATATAAGCATTGGCTTACAAGGCATTGAATTGGGGAAAATCGTAAGGAAAGTAACCTTTAATTAAAATAAATAAAACAAAATATTTTTAATCTCACACACAGGCACGCATACACACCATACATAAGTAACATACTTGTTTTGAGTTTTATTTGTCAAATTTATTTTTTCAACTTAATGTAAGATATGGAAGAGAGGGGCCCTCTAGCATAAGTAATGTTATACTTAAAAGAAGGCCCCAACCCTTATGTTTCAGTGTTGTAAGCAATTTAAAAAAAATCAAACAATTTTCTTTTTTTTATATGAGAATTTACAATAAGTGTATTGAACTTCAAAGATTATGAATGTAAATTATACGTCGGAAGGCCTTGTAATGAGAAGAAGCCGCAAGCAACTAGCCGAAGACTGTTTTTTTTCTCGCTTTTTTCCTTCGTCTTATGTACTAAAGATCTGAACGTAAATTTCAGCTACATACCTCCTTGGTTTAGTAACGCATAGGGGTTTTCATGTAAAGCTACTTCGAGCTATAGGATTCTATCCCCGGCCGGGTAAATGTAGAGAACGAACATTCCTATATTTACTCGGGTTGGGGGTTTTGGTGTTAACGTTTTTGTGAATTGTGCTTTATTATATTTTTGACGTGATAACGTTTTATAAATCGATGAACACCGGCTGCATGCACGAAAAAGTGTAACGTTCCGCCTCAGCCGAGCGTGCATGCGAGAGCGCGGAACAAGCGATAGAGAGACACGAACGGCCTAAGCGTTTGACTTGTGGCGCATCTATCTATCTTCCACTTCATGAAGTGAATAGTTAATGTGTTTTCCATTGTTTATTACAACAACTAAATGTTAATTTATCGAAAAAAAAATCAATTAACGCCTTCTTTGTATTATACAAAATAATGATAATTCAGTGATAATAATTTAATTCATAAAAGTATGCAATTTTTCATCAATGTTTTCTTATGACGCTATCACGTAAAATTATCGTTCGTAAACTGACTTTACAGACAACCTTTTTTTTTATTCACGCATTAATCAGATAGATTTTATATCTAACGGTGTCAGATGGGACACCTGATAAAAATTGAAATTTTTCTTTTAATAATTTCCTAGATACAAGTCCTATGCTGTCTCACATTTATTTATAATCGTTCACAACCTCCTCGGTCGTGTGGCATGTATAAACATTCAAGCAGTTTTAATAGTAATGACACTCGGTACTGGATTCGATCGGGTCAATTGAAAAAACAAACATTTCTATATTGGCTGGCTCTGTTGTGGTATGTCTACCGTGGTTGTTTCTAATTTGTTGTTTGTTTGTTTCTAAAAATGCTTTAGCTATTAGATCAAAACAATATTTGTGATGTTTTTATATTTATTTATATTTTAAAGCGAAGTAGTGGATACTAATAATTTTTTTTATAACTTACAGCGTCTGTGTTCTTTTTTTTATTTATTTAGGATGGGTTAGCTCTTGATCCCAATCAAGCCCGGGGGCCAAGACAGAATCCACGATGGAACGAGCTAACTCAGAAGGTGCCTATTCACCCTGGCTTTGAAAATGGACGGGTATATAACCCGTTCTCTGAAATATCGACGCAGGGAGGGAGTTCCACTCCTTTGCTGTGCGCATTATGAAGGATGTTGAAAAGTGCTTGGTGCGACAGGTAGGAATAGCAACCAAGAAAGGGTGGTAGCCTGCAGTGCATCTGGATGTCCGATGGAAAAAAGGAGATGGCGGTATGAGCAAATACAGCTCTTGAGCACGCTCTCCAAAGTACAGTCTGTAGAAGACCGACAGACAGGCAACTTTGCGGCGATGAGCTATGGTGTGAAACTTGCTCTTCACCAATTTGCTGTCACCCATAAGCCTCTTAGCTCTGCGCTGAATCGTATCCAGTACAGCAAGTTGGTATTTTGCTGAGCCATCCCAAAGGTGGCTGCAATATTCCATGCAAGATCGACTTGAGTTTTCTAGAGAGTTAAAGCTGTCCCGGCGTGAAATATCGCTTGACCTTATTTAGGACACCCAGCTTTTTGGCTGCAATTTGAGATATGGATTCGATGTTGGTGCCGAAGCTGAGGTCTGAAGACAACTCCGTGCCAAGAAGCTCGAGGCTGTCGGTCACAGGTACAGATGTACCTTGGAAAGTGGGAGTGAGGTGGAAGGAACTTCTTTTTGCAATGAAAAGACACGCTTGTGTTCTTGAAATCATAGAAATTTTTAATATATAAATGGGCTTTTGTAGTGAAAACGAACCCCATTTATTAAAAAAGATATTTCTGAAACTTCTATTCATAAAGCATAGAATCGATTATCATTATATCCAGTTTTATATTAGACCCAGACATCTCCCATATTTCATTTATTCGATCGTACATGTTTTCGCTCTACGTTCTGTCAACTACTTAATATTATTCATCTTTATTGGAAATAGATTTGTTTTTTTCTTGCAATGCTATATATAGAACGCATTCGATGATATCTTTATATATATAATTCTTCTGTGAGTGTGTATGTCACTGAACTCCTCCTAAACGGCTGGACCGATTTGAATGATTTTTTTTGTGTGTGTTCAAGGGGATCTGAGAATGGTTTAGATTCACAAGTCAGCCCGGCAGATGGCGCTGCAGACGGTATCTAGGTTATTTATCTATACTGCAAAAATAACAGGCAGGACAACGTCTGTCGGGTCCACTAGTATTCTATAAAATATTAGATAAAAAAGAGTAATGATTGTTTTTTTATTTAAACATTTAACTAATTATTTTAAATATATAAAAAAATATAACTAGAATTGACGGTTTTTTTATCGAGATTATGTAAGCGCTTGAACGCTATCTCGCCTGATAGTAAGCGACGATACGATTTAGGATGTGTCACGCTTGCCTAAAAGACACCTATTCACTCGTGACTTGAAGCTCCCTTAATTGTATGTGTCAGTAAACACAGACTAAGGTAAAGAGTTCTTTAGCGGTACGGATCACAAAATTAAAACCGAAACGCTTAGTGTGACTATTTGGTATCGACTTATCCATAGAACAGAGTTCGATGTGATCATGTGATCATGACTAGTTTTTTAGTTAATGACACCTTATCTCATTAAATTAAATAAAAAAATCGACTTATCCATAGAACAGAGTTCGATGTGATCATGTGATCATGACTAGTTTTTTAGCTAAATGACACCTTATCTCATTAAATTAAATAAAAAAATCGACTTATCCATAGAACAGAGTTCGATGTGATCATGTGATCATGACTAGTTTTTTAGTTAATGACACCTTATCTCATTAAATTAAATAAAAAAATCGACTTATCCATAGAACAGAGTTCGATGTGATCATGTGATCATGACTAGTTTTTTAGCTAAATGACACCTTATCTCATTAAATTAAATAAAAAAATCGACTTATCCATAGAACAGAGTTCGATGTGATCATGACGCAAAAACTAGTTTTTTTAGCTAAGTGAGATAAGGTCTCATTTAACTAGAAAACTAGTCATGATCACATGATCACATCGAGCTCTGTTCTATGGATAAGTCGGTATATTAACCATATAACGGTGGCGCCTATTTGTAAGTCCGGTTGTCCGATGAAAAAATGGGAACGGCGGTACAAGGCTGTGCAATTATGATTGAAGTCAACTTGAATAAGGTGTCAGGTAATACTTGAATCCGTATCCCCTTACTATCCGTGCAAGTACTTGAGCTACCGAGACCTGAAGGGGCTTAAAGGGTCCTTAAAGGTCTCGGACCCTTCGCTACCCGGGTAAGTTCTCTTCCGATTGAGCTAGTGAGACCTCAAGAGTCTTGGAGAGGCCTTAAAAGTCTTAGGTCAGTTGCAAGATGTGGGTGAAGACGATGTCGGTTTGAATCCCGGCTGACACCTACAAGTTGAATTTTTTTACTAATAATTTCTTTAAACTAGACATAGAGTTTTTTTCTTAAATGTATATAAACAATTCATTTATTGCAGTTGATATTATGATGATGGACGACCGGCTTGTCTGTGTTGGAGTGACTTTAAATTTGAAGTCAAACGATCCCGGGATCGAGAAAACAAGTAAATAATTTAAAATATAGACATTTTCATTTACAGTAAGGTATCAGTGAAAACAAAGGCGATTGAAATACTTAATGGTTAAAGTATTTAAATATTTAAATTCTTGTCATTATGTCATCTTTATTCATATTCATATATATATATATAAAACAGTACATATATACAGTACACACGTATCAAATTATAATTAATATTATTTCTTATAACATTAAAATTATTCCTTTTCTTTGAGTTCTGATTTTTTTTTTAATTTTATGGCAAATGTTTAGTTTCTGTTAATACATATTTTTGGGATTACCTAACTTAATTCAAGTTTATTCTGTTAAGGTTTGTAACTGTCTTTTTTTGTTATTTAAATTACTTGTGACAAGTCCAAAAAATATTATGGGTGATTTTGTGGGAAACCTGTAATTAGCTTTACCATAGATTTATCACTAATTATGTGAAATGAAATTGTTACGCTGTTGGTTTTTCAAAATTAAAAAAGGCATAGATAGACTATATTCAGTGTATTCTAAGAAGGTACAAATGTAAATTAGGTAGGTAAAAAATAAAACAAATGGCTCGTGTTCATCACACAAACATCTGCCCCTCCTGGCACTCAATCCCAGAGCGATCAGTGTTAAAAGCAGGATCTCTACCAAACAGTCGTCAAAATATATCCGGAAATATTGGGCCCAAACTTGCGGGAAACTAACAAGAGCCCCTTCAAATGAATAGGGCAGTTGATTAAAAGGTTCGGACGCTTAATTGATTCGTTTGTCATCCGCCGATGATACGGATAAATGAAACCGCGTTTTTGTAAGCGATTCGCTTTGGTGGGTGAATGCTGATTTTTTAATCGAATTTTGTGTATTGATTTTGTGAGAGACTAGTTTTGAGGGTTTTCTGTATAGGTTTTTGAAACTTTGGAGGCGTTCGCTAACAGAGGTTTTTGTTTTGAATGGTTTCGCTCTGGATCCCAATCGAGCCCAGGGGCCAAGATATAATCAACGATGGAACGAGTTAACCCAGAAGGTGCCCATTCACCCTGACTTTAAAAACGGACGGGTTATAAGTACTCGGAAATCAGACACAGGGAGGGAGTTGCACTCCTTTGCTGTGCACTTTATAAATGATGTTGAAAAGCACTTGGTGCGACAGGTAAGAATAGCAACCAAGAACGGGTGGTAGCCCGCAGTGCGTCTAAATGTCCGAGATGGTGGTATGGACATATGCAGCTCCTGAGGACTCTCCAAAGGACATTCTGTAGAAGACTGACAGGTAACTTTGCTGTCACTAATAGGCCTCTCAGCTCTGCGCTGAATCGTGTCCAGTGCAGCAAGTTGGTAATTTACTGAGCCGTCCCAGAGATGGATGCAATATTTCTACGTTTCGAATGCTTTACAGGAGCTGTACTCATATGATGACTAAGATAGCGGTAAGGATGGGTTATTTGTATGTACGAGGGTCATCCGGAAAGTAGTCCCGGTTTGGGAATATTAATATAACTATTATTCATTTACAAATATTAACATTTTGTTTCTAAAGAACATTTCTTAAAAGTAGTAGTCACCTCCTAAATTCAACCATTTATCGTCACACGGGACATACTTTTGTATCCCTGCTTAATTCTATTTTATTCAGTTACACACAATTATAAATGTGTACTCAACTTTTCAAGTAACTGGTAGACAATGCCTAATGGCATTAAGTCCGCCATTTGTTTAAGACTCTTGTATACAATGAAGTATGAATAAATGAAATATAAATTAATAAATGAGTCAAACGTTGGCATATAATATAAAAAAGGTTAAACGCACAGTAAAACGAGTTATAATGATTTTATATTTATGTAAAAATAGTGCGAAAGATTGAAAAGTAATAAGGACTATAATAATACAGCAATCTGTATAAAGTTATCTCAACTGAAAGACTAATGCATTACAGAAGCCTCTCCCAAAAATGTTGATCGTAGTAAACCATGATTCGGTGAATACTACAGGCCTATGGGAGGTGTAAATTACTTCCAGTATCATTAGCCGTTTGTTACAAAGCTACTTCCGCAAAGGAGTATCTTACTAAGGGGTTTGCACATTACCAGACACTACATAACGTATTTTTTACATGAAATGTTTTAAAATTTGATTTTAAGGCCTGGGTGCTTGTCTTTTGAGACGTCTTCATATTTGTCTTCAATTTATTTTCTTAATTGGTAAATGATGATGAGAGTCGATTCATGAATGACTGACATCAACTGCTTGGTGAATGAACAATGATATATCTCTTTCCCTAGATTTCAGCAAAGTTGCGAGTTTTCAGAAAAAGATAACTCTCGCAGCTTTGTTTGTTTGCCAACTCTCCTGTATGTTGACAGATATGGTGCTTAGTTATCCACCATTACTATGCACTAATATCTTCCATAAGATAAATTATATTAAGATAATCAAAACCATTGAAGTGACGGTTCTTCCTCCCTGTTAAAGTTTGCATTACTTCTATTACTAAGACTCTTCCGCTCCATACACCTTTAAGCACAAATAAATATTGTCATCACAGGAAAAGTTTTCTTCCTGATGAAAAACGCACACACCTCCTTAGCTTTCACATTTATTGCTATACGACTCGGCTGCCAAATAAAATAATTTTCATTATAAGCGAAACCCAAAGTAAATTTATTTACAAGTTCTTAATTAAACAGTTTCAATTACTTAGCGTTCGTTAACTCACTAAAACGGGAAAGTTTTTTAATTAATTACTCTATTTTCGGTTTATTGTTCGGAATTGAAATCCTAAATAAACTTCAATATTAATTGACTATCAATATTACTGAAAGTTTATTAATACAGTTAGTTTCTATAAAGCCGGCCACGGATTATACTGTTACTGTTTAAATAATAAAAGTTATTAAATTAAATTGAGTGAAGTATGCCAAAAATTTACTTCGAATTAGTTGAGTGTAACTGGCGTCCTGAATTTAAAACTATAACCACAGTAAAAGAAAGAACTGAACTTTTTGGCAAAAGTAAAAGAAAGAAATGTCATTTTTATTTTTTTATAATTTATTTTTTCCGAGTGCTAGTGTTGTTTGACCAAGAAGTGGCAACTGAAAAAAAGATCGGATAGTGTCTTTTTGTATCGTTTTGTCCACGTAGGTTTTAAAACATCTTCCACATCTATACATGTAAATAAAATTGGAGTGTCTGTTTGTAATATTGAAATAACCCTTTTTTTCTAAATGCACATAAATATATGTATATACGGTACATAGACCAAAATAACATTTTTTAAAATTTTTGTCTGTTTGTTCTGGCTTATCTCTGAAATAGCTGGACCGATTTTGACAGGACTTTTAATGGCAGGTAGCTAATGTAATAAGGAGTAACTTAGGCTACTTTAGCCTTATTATAATAACTGTGCCACGGTAAAATCTGGGGAAATGGGCTATTCCTTTGTTACATTCATCGTCCATTGGTGAATCAAAAAAGCCAATTTCCATTATCTTTTACGGTAATCTAATTAAGCAAAAAATTACTGAAAACAAGGCTGTAAGGCCTTTGTATTTTTGTTTTCCCTTTGGGAAAAATCAACTACAAGCTTTATTACATCCCATGTTTTCCGCCATTACTAATTATTACATTAAATAAAATCAGACCAATATTCAGCAAGTTAACTGCGAAGTCAGATGATGTAATCTTTTTGACTTCAGCACTTATGATAATGAACAAGCTTTCTTGCCAAGTCTATTAGTTGATGATATGCCTATTAAATATATCAAAACGCTAGCTTTGGATTGTATTTATATTTGAGAATTTATCGCAACGAATTATTTCGATTTTCATAGAGTCACTTAGCTTACAAATCGAAAGGCGCTAATTGATATACATTGCGAGTTAGGTTAGATATCTTTTTATTAATTGACCGCCAGCGTTAGTCAAATATTATGCATATAATAAGAAAAAATTCACATTTTAAATGACAAGAAGTAGTAAGACTTTAGCTTAAAAAAACTTGGCATTTTGGCGAAGGTGAGGAGGTAAGTACTTCACGCCCGAACAGTGGCTCAATCTTTACCAAGCGCAAGGTTGATCGTGCATGGAGTACTGACCTCATCTTTGGGACGATTCCGCCCAATACCAGCTCTAGGCACGTGAGTCTACTAAGAGGATGACCAAGAAACTCATCGGCAATGATGATCTTTTTTATAATAAGCTCAAGAGCCTTGAGCATAGACGGAAGGTAGCTAGCCTATTCGTTTTTGATAGGATAAATTTCGGAAAGTGTGCAGCAGAATTTCACAGCCTTGTTCCACCGGCCCCATTTTTAGTCGGAAAACCAGACTTACAAATAGGCACCACTATTATATGGTTGATATACCAACGAGCTAGAGATATAACCTAAACTTTATACTGTTATGTGTCTATTGTTTATTTCGTGAGTACCTACATCGAATGCGCATTAATTGAAAATTTTGCATATCAATCAGTGCATCTCATTTTCTTTCGTATATTCATACTTTTCCCTACAAACGTTAACCCTGAAAAATACTCTGTGGCTAATATCTAAAAATCCTGAAAACTATCACGTACCAGATCCAGAACTAGAACTCCTCAAAATTATCTAGTGTTTCTCCTTCGTATATAATTTTTCACACAGTACAGGAAAAGAAATCTAAAAAAGTTATAGAAGAGAACCCTTAATATTAAGATCAAGGTAGAGGTTAGACTGTATGATTATTTTTTGTGCGTTTGCCTTTTCTTATTTTAATTTTAATTTTAAAAACATGCCCGACCGCCTTCTTAGCTGTCACTCTGGTTAGTTTCGTTGTGAAAATCAACCTTATTGCAATAATAAAAAGGATTCCAATCCAATGGTGCTGCTAAGGTACTATAATACCAGCGACGGTCGAGCACTAGTTACAATATTTGTCTCTATAATGGAACTTTGTTTTGTATTAATTTGTTTCGCATATGTTTCATATTCTTTTCCTTATTTAATTCATGATTCTTTTCTGTGAGTATCGAAAGAGAATCCCTAGAGTAATTTTAAGGAATTTCAATCTAAGTTTTAAAAGTTGGGCAAAAACTTCTTTTTGTTCTGTTACCTTTCTCCCGAAGAAGAAACAAAGTTTTTCTGTATACACATAGTAAAAACAAAAAGAAATATTGTTAGGTACATGATAATACTGATAAAACTGGATAATAAGGTAACAGTTGCTTTAAACATATGGCAAATGGTTTTATAATATATTTTTTTATCGGGTTCGCTCTTGATCCCAATCAACCCCGGGGACCAAGACAGAATCCACGATGGAACGAGCTAACCCAGAAGGTGCTAAGATAAGTACTCGGAAATAAAGACGCAGGGAGAAAGTTCCACTCTTTTGCTGTGCGCATTATGAATGATGTTCAGAAGCGTTTAGTGCGACAGGTAGGAATAGCAATCAAGAAATGGTGGTAGCCCGCGGTACGTCTGGATGTCCGAGAAATAATAATTATACTCTTACAGAGATAATAATTTATTAAACTACATGCAAAACGAAATGCATCTTATATTCTGTTCCAGAAAGGTACGTTATTATCTTCTTAATAATTAGTAAGATTAGTGCCATAAAACTGATAATAAATTACTCAATAGGATGCAGGCTTATATGGTTCGATAAGCATGTTGTATTTAGTATATAAGCGTACAGTTACTTATACATATTTACTTATGTAGCGATCCTGCTTTTCGCACCGACTGTCCTGGGTTCGAATCCCGGAAGGGGCAGATCGATGTTTGTATATGTCATATATACTCTTTTCTATAGTGCCCATGAACAATTTGAGGGATATTTAGCTTGTCACCTGTCTAAATTGAATTGTTATTATTATAAGATTATGAGAAAATAAAGAAATACGAAAGTGGCAACGAGGAAAAATGAACACAGAAAGAAATAATATTAACAAACTTAAAAGGACACGAACGTCTATCCGCGCTCAACTGACGCGTATAGAAAATCAAATCGGACAATTACAGTACGTAAGTGAATTGGATTTACAAACACGCCTTAAAAATGTCGAAACCTATGAAATAAATTTTTGTAACACTCAATCGGGAATTGAAGACCTTATTGATGACAATGATTTAGAAAATGAAATTCAGGAAAGAAGTACAACAGAAGATACCATTTTACGGATTAAGTTAAAACTAAATTCCCTGCGTATAGAACAATCTGCATCACCCAGTTATAATTCGCAAACTGTTCACTGCTCCACTTCTGCACCAAAACTGACATTCCAACCATTTCATGACAATGAGACATTCAAAAATTTTGTCCGGCGACTGGACATGTACTTGAAACTCAATAAGTGCACTAATAATGAGTCGCGGATTTATACATTACTAACAGCTCTATCACCAGAACTACATCAGAAGGCAAATGATCTTTGTGCACCGCTAAATCCTTGCGAATTACAATTTGATGAATTAGTCATGATACTAAGCAATTATATTGATCCTAAACCAAGTATTTGGGCGAGGCAACATACATTTATTAGTCGCATACAACATGAAGGAGAAACAATAACTAATTATTCTTCCGAATTGAAACATTTAGCTCTAGATTGTGAATTCACTTGCTCTAATTGCAATAAATCGATTGCTGATAATTTATTAAGTCTACAATTTATCCGAGGAATCCGCGATGGAGAAATTCGAACAAAAATATTACAAAATGAACACTTAATAAAATATTCGGAATTAGTCCATTCCGCATCACTTATGGAAATAGCTAAGAAGGATAATAGTACAATACACTTCATTAATACGCCGGTAGTCAACACAGTTCAATACAAATCACAATTTAAAAGGACACCTACTGGAAGAACAATTACATTCGAAGATTTGAAGGGAAAGTGTTTTCGATGTGGCGATAATTCACATAGAGCTAATGCTTGTCGATTTTTGAACGACATGTGTTCGAAATGTCAAAAAGTTGGACACATTGCAAGAGTGTGTTTACAATCTACCCACCCTAAACCTAACAAACAAATCAATAAAAACGTCATAGTAGAAGAAGAAGATATTTGTGATATAATTATGATCAATTCCCATTCGTCGGGTAAATACATGATGACTGTATACATAGAAAATAAAAAAACTTACATGGAACTTAATACTGGGGCAGCATTATCGTCTATGTCTTTCGAAAGTTATAAGAAATTAAACATGAATAAAAAAATTTTCAAGACTGATATACGACTGAAAACATATACTGGAGAAATAATTGAACCTATTGGGGTTGTTTATGTTTCTTACACTTACAATAACAAAACAGCCTCCGGAAAATTATTCATTATCAATCAAACAGTTGACCCTATTTTTGGAAGAGCTTGGATTCAAAATATGAATATTAACTTATCTGAAATTAAAAACATAGATTCAATAAATACAAATAAAAATTAAGATAATTTATTATCTGAATATTCATTCATTTTTGAAAGCAAACTGGGCTGTATTCCAAACTATAAGACTGCAATCTATTGGGGAATCAAGAAATTCTTTCATTATTGCTACGGTCGGAAATTTATTTTGTTAACGGATCATAAGCCCTTAACAACTATATTCCATCCAGAAAAAACACTACCTTCCATAAGTACTATGCGACTTTTTCACTATGCTCATTTCCTGTCCGGATTTAACTACACAATTGAGTACAGGAATACCCAAGAAAATGCTAATGCAGATTATTTGTCCCGTTTTCCAATTGATTTTCCAGAACACGATGTCGACCAACATTACATTTTTCAACTACAACAAATACACACTATAGCTATCGGCCGAGATAAAATATTGGATGAAATAGATAAGGACTCTGAGTACAAAAAAATAATTAAAGCCCTTGAGACTGGCACTGACTTAAAAAAATTTGGCTACAACAACAACGAATTGACCTTACATGATGGGCTTATATTTAAAGGGGCTAGATTAATGATTCCGGTGTCATTAAGGAAGGATACTCTAAATGAACTTCATAGCGGACATATTGGCATGTTTAAAATGAAGCTTCTAGCGAGAAGCTACGTATACTGGAAAAACATTGACACTGCAATTGAAGAACTTGTCAACAATTGTCGAGAATGTAGATTGAAGCAAAACGAGCCAGCAAAGGCTCCACTTCATCACTGGGAACAAACTACTACACCTTGGCAGAGAATCCATATCGATTTTGCAGGCCCAATTGACAATAACTTCTTGTTCATATTAGTCGATGCGTACTCTAAATGGGTTGAAATTGTTCCTACAAAAACGATTACTTCAACTTGGTGTATTAAAACATTGGAAGATATATTTTCTAACTTTGGCCTACCGTATTCCATAGTCTCCGATAATGGAAGACAATTCACATCCAATGAATTTGAAAACTTTTTGAAGCATCACAATATTCAACATAATAAATCAGCTCCTTACCATCCCGCCACCAATGGTCAAGCTGAAAGATATGTTCAGATTATCAAGAATTGTTTGAAATCTATGCGCAATGAGAGGGGAGATATATACAGTAAATTACGTACAATTAAAACACAACTGAGACAAATTCCCCACCGCAGTACTGGACTAAGCTCATATGAAATGATGTTTGGCAGGAAAGTCAGGACTCAACTTCTGGCTTGCTTTGGTAAACTTGAGGTTGCCACGCCCCATCACCCAAACCCCATTACTGCCGATAAACAGATGAGAACATGTGTCATTGGTCAACGAGTTCAAGCCCGGAATTACGTACAGGGTGGTGATAAGTGGGTTTTCGCAACTATTCTGAAGAAAGTGGGAAAACTCCACTACCAGCTTAGAACTGAACAGGGTGAGACGTGGAAAAGACACATAGACCAGATATTGACATCCAATATACGGAACTCCTAGATTGAGGGGGAGGACTGTCATATATACTCTTTTCTATAGTGCCCATGAACAATTTGAGGGATATTTAGCTTGTCACCTGTCTAAATTGAATTGTTATTATTATAAGATTATGAGAAAATAAAGAAATACGAAAGTATATATGTCATGGGTGTTTATATACATTTCTATGAATTTTTGTTTTTTCAAATAACAAAAACCGACTTTAAAACTATACCTATATGTACAAACTCTGAGATCTGTATTAACTATATATATATATATATATATATATATATATATATATATATATATATATATATATATAAATTCCCTGTCTAGTGTTTGACCGTGATGAACTTCAAAACTACTTAAAGGATTTTGATGATTCTTTTTAATTTAGCTGGATTTGTATCAATATCATCCTATGTCCTATAAGATAGATTTCATTTTAATTTATTACACAGCAATGCGTGGCCGGATCAGCTTGTATAATATAAATTCTAATTATATTAAGTTTGTTATAACATAAAAACATTTTTAAATGATAAAATAGATTATAAGTTTGACATGATCTGCTAATAATAGATATTGATTGTATTACCATTTATTTAATTAATTTGATATTTAAAATTGATAATGTGATAAATAATGATAATATGATAATTAAGGTAAGGTGAATCATGGCTGTACTATACTATACTCTGTATCTAAAAGCTTGTAATACCCATGTTTATGAACCAATAAATAATTGAATTGAATTGAATATTATGACAATATTTGTGTGTGTGTGTTTGTTACCATATTATCAGTAAAAGCCTAAGAATAACATTCATAACACTGAGTTATGACTTGATTTCCTATTATAAGTTGTAATTTATAACACAGCAACGCGTAGCCGGGTTAGCTAGTATTAGATAAACTAAAAAGTTTTTAAATTTCAGTATCTTAGAAATAATTGTTGTCTATCATTGACTGTACAGTATACTTCTCGAAGCGAGTTACTTTTTTAAGCCTCAAGCACGATTACATTATTTAATATCGAAAGGCGTGAACTTTTATCCTTGGAGAGACTTCCGAAGATTCTGAATTATTGAGACGTATTGGAGTGGATAGAAAGTGGCAGACGGCGCCCTGATATCGAACTCGACGAACGAGGAGGATATGAAGAAATCAACTCATATTTAATTTCTGTCTCCCAAAGTTCGAGGCTTCGGATATTATTTCCTGTTGAAATTCCGAATTTATGAATGCAGTAAACTCATAACGATAACTCTTCACGAAATTAGAGATGGTAATATTACCTTTGACTTCTTATGTAATTTCTCTTAGCCAAAAAATAAATAAAAAAAGTGGCGTCTAGAGACACCAGATAGAAGAGAAACTTTATAGTTTAAAGCGTAGGAAGTAAGCGTTAAAAAAAGAGATAGAAAGCCACGCCAGCACGCACACTGACATGAGTGAAAGCGAGACAGAAGGCATGCACCGGCTGGTGGTAACGGTACTAAATCTGACGTTCTCGTGTAACTATAAAACCTAACGCTTAGCGCGGATAGAGTACCTACCTCAAACGTAACATTGTGAAAAGTTTACTAAAAAATACCTTAAGAAGCAGAGGTTGCAAACTTGTGGAACGAAACGTTGGTCAGTTTGACACGACAAAATTAAAAAGTACATGCCAATGTTGTAATACGTACCATATTAGATGATTTTTAAAATGGTCGCTTAACATGGCCGCCATTTGCAACAATAGCGGCAAATGTCAACGTCTGCATTTATCTGTTTTTACTATCGTCTTTGGTTTATTGTTAAGTTTTTATTGTTTTTGTTGAAGTTTTTTGTTAAAAGGTTTTGTTGTTATTTGTTATTTAATCTGTTCAACAATGGAGAAACCTGAAGCCGGTCAAAGTGGACTCCAGCACAAGGTTAGCCACCAATGCTTCTTTGTTTACATAATTTCTAATGCTAAAAAAAATGGACTATAGGAACTTCCAGAGAAAAATATAAAGTTGCTTGTAACTTTTATTCCTTACTTCGCTACGGCTTACTTTCCTATGTTATCTCTTTTTACATATCTATCTTTATATATAAAAAAAACCTGTTACCTACATACAGTGTTTGACCGCGATGAACTACGCAACTACAGAAATGATTTTAAGGATTTTTTTATATTGTGCTGGATTTGTTCCCACTTATATTGTTTTAAACTTTCATGGTCACTCACACTATAGTAATTTAAGTAATATACGGGATTGTTACCATGTACCATGTTTTAGTGAGTTTCCGATATTTCGACACTGTTGCAAGCGCCATAATCAAGGAGCAGTTGCTCGGCAATATCGGAAACTCACTAAAAACTAGGTACACGGTAACAATCCCGTATATAACTTATATTACTATAATTGTTCCCACTTAGGACATAGGGTTGGTTTCATTTTAATATTTTTTTTATTGTTAGGTAGTTATTATAATTAGCCACAGTAACGCGTGGCCGGGTCAGCTAGTGTATCATATAAATATGTCTATATTACCCTTGTATCGCTATAAAATTATGCTAAAATAAGGGGAACTATAATCATCGATATTTGAAAGAGATCGTTTATAAGAAAAAAACTGTCTGTATTTTTCTTGTGTTATATGTAGTGTGCAATAAATAAACTTAGTAAATCAAATAAAATATTCAACTTCAACAGAGCTAGGCTTGCTTTGTATTTCTTTATTCGCTTATTTGAAAATCCAACTAATGTTCTGCAACGCTGTTTGTGTAGCAGGCTTTGTGTGTCGTTTCAGCTTGTTTCGGGCGTAGGTCAAAGGCTGTGAACTAAAGATTAACTTTATCTTCGAACAAACGCCGTTGTTGACCCGTGTGGGTTTAAGCTTGGTCGTAATAGAATTAACTCCACTCGACACACGAGTGATGTTCTTTATAGAAGCAGTTTGTCATAGAGTTTGTTAAAATATTTATCTTGTGAATTTTATATTAAAATTCTTTATACATTACAATTTTGTATTTATTTAATTTTATTTGATATAGAATGTTCTAGCTTTATATAAAAGGATATTGACTAAGAATTTTTATGACATCAGAGAATTAATGAATAAATAAATAAAACAATTTAAATCATAGGAACAGGTAATTTAATAATTTCTAAGATAAATTATTTTAATAGAAAAATACTGGGAAAAGTCGACTCGGCTCACAAGTAAATTCTCAGGCGGAAATGAAACCCGTAACCTTTGAAAGTCCAGTCCAATGCTCTCCCAATTGAGCTACCGAGCCTTGTGAACAACCGTCAAAATTTTCCAGTACCTTCCTAATTTGCTGTAGGCCAGTGTTGTCGCATCAATGAGAGGAACCTCTCATATTCGAAAGAAACATTTTTACAAATGTTTTGGGCAATCGATTAAGATGAAACTGCCATTTAGTTTTATAATTTTATATATTTTATGCATTTTTCAATGCTATCTTCTAAGATAAGGTAAGATTAATGAGGTCTTAGGTTCGAGTCCCGGCAGGGGCAGATGTTTGTGTGATGAATTGTAAAAGTACCGGAGTCATGAGTATTTATATATATTTCTATGAATATTAGTTATTTATGTATCATATATATGTATTTCTATCCGTTACCCTAGTATCCATAATACAATCCTGACAGTAACTAACTTTGAGCTAGGCTAGTTGGTGTAAATATAAGAAATATTATATTATTATTTTTAGAAAAAGTCCCAGTTCATAATTACTCGTATGCACCTATCTTAATTATTCTGTTGCAAAATTTAGATTCCAGTGTAAGTAATAGCGCAGCATCTCATTTGGATTCAGTTCTCAAAGCTAACCTTCTTATTGCTGGTGCGCTTTTGAAAGCTTCGCCGAGGTGGTCGGCGCCACACGAGTTTAATTACATCTTCCATTTATGCTGATGTGATGATGTTGGGGTAAGCTGTTTTTGGGGCGTGCAAAGCGAATTTAGACTGGCTTTTCATTTAAACTTGAAAGTAAATGAAAACATACCAGTTTATTGTTTAACAAATATAAAACATTATAAATAAATAAATATTTCCTACATTCACACAAATTAACCTAGCCCAAAGTAAGCACTTAAGGCTTGTGTTATAGATACTAGGGTAACGGATAGTCAAACATATATCATACATAAATAAGTAATATTCATAGAAATATATACAAACATCCGTGACTCATGTACAAATGCTCGTATTCATCATACAAACATCTGCCAATTCCGGGATTCGAACCCAGGTCCGTCGGTACGAAAGGATCGCTACCTTTGCACCAAACATTAAATTGGAAACCGTAACAAAACACGTAAAAGGGCAAGGTTTATATAATACTAGCTTATATTCACGGCTTCACTTGCGTAAATGTGGACTACCGATTAAAAGTTATATTTTTATCCGTCCGGAACAGTACTTCTTGTTAGACAGAAAGTACCCTATATAATTTTTTGCAGCCCTGGCAAATTGAATGCGATTTTTTTATCGAAAGTCAAAACTATAAGGTTTTTTAAGATATGCTATATAGTATATTATTAACGCAATTTGATTTTCTTACCATATACCAAATTTCATCTAAATCGTTTAACTCGTTCTTGAGATATAGAAGGACATACAGACAAAAAAAAGCATGTGTGCAATTCACACGTGGTAGAAGTGAAACCTTCAAAAATAATATGTACACGTATACAAAATACTACGGTTGTCGTGATGCCTTCTCCCAAGCTTTGTACTAAACATCGCACACAAACACGTATTAACACACCTACATAATGCTTCCTATCTCATTTTTTCCTACGTTAAATCTTATGAATTTATGTGTCTGTCTCTTTTTACTGTCGCTTTTTTTGTTACATCGACTTTCAAATCACAACGATGCTAAAGAAGTTCTTACTTCAATAAAAACATAGAATTCAGTGAGTCATGAAACGAATATATCATAATATTTGTCTAAAAATTAATGAATAAAACCTACGTGATCCATTCCAACATGTTCCATAAAACATCACGCAGATGGTTACTCGAAAAAGCATTTTATTCTATTGACGAATTTTTTAAATACAAATGGATTAATAAAATCATACTGTATAAAATTTTCATGAGACTGATGCATTTATTAGATTTACTTTCAACTGAATAATAGCAATTTTAATTTAATAATATTATAATAATAATAATTTAATCTTAATTAAAATTGGTATTATAGTACGTTTTCTTTTGTTTGTAAAATTATTATGATTAGCTCTATGATACCTATTATGGTTCTTTTGTATGTGTTCTATATGGCTAAATAAGTTCAAAGATTCTATTTATTTCTAAACTTAACACTAACATTTATGTGTACTGACCCTATTTAATAGCAAATAAAGTAGTATTTGTATAGACTTTGATCGTTATTACTTTCATTTACAAACTGTGAAAGATACATTTGTTTTTTTGCATGGCAATAGGAACCCCGGGTAAGGATACTTAGAAACCACATTTATTAAACAAATTTATCATTTATTACGAATATTTGTGTATTTTATTGGTTGTTATTGATTCACGGATATCAAAAGTAGAAAAGAAACACAGTTAATTTAAAAGTTAAAAGCCAACAATTCCGGGAAATCATGAAGAGGCTTATATTTAAATGTATATTTAAAAATTAATTAACTGTAAATAACTGGGTTTGTTTGAAGAAATTACCTTAGAAATATTTTTTCTGGCTTCCAAATTAATGCCACAAATTGAATTTTAAATTGTCTTATAACAGATATGTGTATAATTCAGAGATAAAAACGAAATGTACAGGTAAGTTATAATAGAAAAGTTAACGTGAGGTTAATATGTTTTAAATGTATTCATTAATTAAAAGTAAGAATACTTTAATAATCGAAAACAAACAAAAATAATCACCTTTGCTGCAATGTTATTTATTAAGAGACAAACCTTTGTCAGAAAGTAGTATGGACCAGAATTTTTTTCTTAATACTGTTTCTATATCTACCTACATTTTTATTTGTATTCTAATATCATTTTAATCATAGATACTACAGTAATAGCATAAAAACATGTCATTTAATATTGACCTAAAAACTGCTTAAATTTAGGTATAAACTTGTTTGACACACATTTTGTTATTTTGCTGTGTAAAGTTATTGTATTAATGTTAGGGCTAGTACTGTGAATTATTATATTTATTATCTATAGTAACTTTTTCACTTACCATCTGTAGTTTCGGCTGAGATCGTCGCCAAAAGCGCTAAAAGCGCTATACAATACGAGACTCCTCTCATCTGCAAAGAAAATTATATAACTGTATTATAAAAATCTTCAGAGTAAATTTTGAAATCACAAAAGTATTACCGAATTCATTTTTCTATAGTTTTCACAAAGGTATGCGTTAAGATAAACTGTTATCATAATGTAAATTTTAATAATTAAATTAAAAAACCAATGACGCCATCAAAGATGAAATAACAATTTCAGAAAAGATTTTACTAAACCAATAATTTGAAATAATTCTTGTACGGAAACGAAAAACCCACCCTTTCGTAGACGGCTGCGTAGCCATGAGCATTAATTCAATGGTTCGTAGTACTTCGTAGCCGCTACGAGAGCATAATTGCTACGAGCCTTGCCATGATTGCTACGCGTTAAATTAATCGCGTTCTTTGTTTTATTTTGCTGGTAACACTAACTTTTGATGACAACTCAAGTTCTAATGAAGTTTATGGGGGAATTACGACTTCAATATTAGTGGAATTGCTATTATTTTAAAATTAAGAACATCGAACTCCTAGGAGTTACAATTTTTTATAGGACAAATTTGGGAGAGTGTGCAGCAGAATTACACAACCTTGTTCCGCAGTCCCCATTTTTTCATCGGACAACCAGAATTACAAATAGGCACTACCATTATATGATTGATTTACCAAAGAGTCGCGTTACAAAGTACAAAAGCGTTTTGGTTCCAATGGAACTCCTGAGTCTGTGTTTCCTGACAAATACAATTTAGGGGTGAATATATATTCGAGGCAAGCGCGTCACATCCTAGATCGCATCATTGCTTACCATCTGGCGAGATAGTGGTCAAGCTGCCTATCTACACTAATATTATAAAGTGGAAAGATTTGTATTTTTGCAATGAATAAACTTAAAAATTACTAAGCTGATTTCAAAAATTCTTTCAACATTGGAAAGCTACATTCACGCTGAATAACATAGGCTATATTTAGTGCTAGAAAAAATTTAAACAATTTTGTCCACCCTTGCGAAGCCGGGACGGGCCGTTAGTTTATTATATAGCAAAAAAACTAACATAGAACCTTTTCTAACGTCGACAGTAATTGTGATATAAAATTTAACATCAATTGATTAGGAGACCCTGAGTTGTTCGTATGTAAAGACGTGTAAAGTAGACGTGTAAGAATGTAAAGATGTGTTTACTGGAGGGAGACTCTGTACCAGGGTCGTCTGCTTAGGTAGCTCCGTCTTACCTATTTCTGCCGCAAAGCAGCAGTGCTTGCATTGCTGTGTTCCGGTTTGAAGGGTAAGATATGGCAGTGAAATTACTGGGTACAGTGACTTCACATCTTGTGTCACAAGTTGGCAACGTACACTGTGGTTCTTGTGGGGGTTGCAGTTTTGCTGCGAATCTAACAAGAGCCACATGTATTATAGGTCACTGTTACCACTTACGATCAGGTGGGCAGTTTGCTTGTTTGCCAACTTTCAGCAATAAAAAAAAAAAAAAAGACGAATGGTTATTTACATGAACCTTATTTGATAAGTAGGTGATAATACAAGGAAGCACTTATATACTTTACAGCTTCTGCCTGAACACTTCCGGTTATTACCAATTTCCATCATCCATCTATGCATATTGGGAACACGATGGATTATTAAAGTATGTTCCGTTTATGGCGCAGCTGTTGACGTTCGATATATGAATTATATATGCTTATATCGAATAAAATGCGTTTTATCTAAAATATTCATCAAAACAGGGGTTTACATTTCTTAAGCTGATGGTGATATGAACCTTTGTTTTCCAAAATATTATATTTTCAAAAAACAAATTACAATAATGTTATGAATCGGAATTCCCTTTAAGCTCATAGGCCTGAGTCAGGAGACTCCACTCTTCCATAAAAGCAAGTAATTTATACTTATTTAGGTTAAATTTTAAGATTAACAACATACAAATATGTGTGGTATAATCTATGTCTGTGTTTGGATGTGTGTGTGCACGCATGCCTGCTTGGTGCCTGCTTGCATGTGTTTCTGCGCCTATGTGTGTGCATGTATGTGTTTGGGTGTATGTGTGTGTGTATGTGTGTGTGTGTGTGTGCGTGTGTGTGTGGTGTGATACCTACGTTAATTTTTGTATTTTTTTATTACCAAATTTATGTTATTATCAAAGAATTAGTTTAAGTTCTCAACTTAGTCTAGACCCCACTGATGGGGTGGTGGTCTTATCTGAGAAGGATAATACCGCATAGGAAATGGAATTCATCACGTAGGTCCAGTGAAAATTAGTGGATATGAACGATGCCTGCAGTATCGTCAGCACTAACTATTAAACCACTCAGTTTTCTTTAAATAACAGTTTAGTTAAATAACCATCTAAGATTTATACATTTCTCTGTTGTCTTTTAAATATAATTTATAGGTTTTACGGACTACTTCCGAGTTCGAGTGGCTTGCATGACGGTTTTTTGTTAACGATTTCGATTCCGGCTGGGTCAAAGTAAAAAACAATTTTCTATATTGCCTCGGGTCTGGGTATTGTAGTGTGGTACGACGATTTCTGATATTTGTAACACAAGTGCTCAACCTTCTGTGTGTGTCAAGCCACGCGCAGTGTAGGGTTCCATATTTGTCGGTCACATTGTGCGGATTTAGAAGGAGTTAATTCTTAGATACTATTTAAAAATAAATAAATACTAGATAGCAATAATATGAACATATAATTTGAGTATTAAAATTAATAAGTCATTTATCTGGGGTACGAAAGGCTGTAGATGTAGCTGGAACCAACAACGGTTGAAATGATTTCCAAAGCATGAAGAAGAAATTATTACTTCCTCATATGCATACGCTAAACATTGCGTTTTTATATGAATAAAATCTTTGAAATATTCATTCTTTTGAAATTGAATCAGTGGTTCCACTTATTAGCATTCACAAATAAATAAAGTTTAAATATATTTGTATATATATATATCACCTATGCTATGTCCTAAGTCGGAACAAATCCAGCAAAATAAAAAAAAATCGTCAAAATAGGTTGAGTAGTTTCGAAGTTCATCATGGTCAAACACTGTGATAGGTGTTTAGTTATAGGTGTGATAAATGTTTAGTAGATAGTGAAACTATTTTCTAATCTTGTACCTCCAAATTAGATCACTTCTGATGCTCCTAAAGAGCTTAAAATTTTACCACACCTAGGTCATGGATGACAGTTCATTATTCAGTCATCACCAATATAAACTTAATAGTTAGATAAGCCACAATAAATTAATAAAAACACCTAGAAATTCAATAAATCCTCGGATTAATCCTGGGATTTACGTTTGAAAATAGAAGTAAAAAAGTTTTTTAAAAACGAAGTTTTTATAAGCGGACTAAAAAGAAGAAAATATTTTTTTTCCCAGAAATGTGATGGAAAATTCTTTTCCCGGAATTATAAAAATTTCAGAGTGGGATAGGGGGTTTTCAGGCTAAACTTATTCGAATTCATTTGGTGAATTCGTTTTCAGGCGTTTGGCTGAGATGTGTAGTATTTACAACGTGAATTAAATTAGTTAAGCCTGAAAACCGCCCGCAACACGATTTTAGTCATATTACATCATAGTACTTGAATATACATATATCTTTGGAATTTTTATCAAGAAATTTTTTCCATCACAATTCTGGGAAAAAATATATTTTCTTCTTTTTAGTCCGCTTATAAAAACGTGGTTTTTAAATATCTTTTTTTTACTTCTATTTTATATATAGAAGATATAAAATGAAAATGCCTTTCTTTGTCACGCAATCACGTCAAAACTACCGAATCTATCGGTATGGGACCATGGCCGGAAAATCTGTAGTTGGCTTAGGCTACTTATATTTTGGATTTGATGAACCCTTTCTTTTTTTTTTGATTGATTTACTTTTATAAACTTTTTCCCGAATTTATTTTATTCGGTGGTTTGCTATGGTAACGGGTTTAGTCACTATTTATCTGTATTTTTAAATAATAAACTAATTCTTTGACGTCAAAAATGGAACGTGAAATTTAAATAAGAAAACTGAAGATATCGATCTAACAGTTAAGCGTAGAAACATTACGTTTACATAATGACAAGCCGTCACCTGCTTTGTTGGGCGGAAATTTTTGCAAAAAATTCTGAACAAAATAACAATACAATCATATACCAATGGAAAGAAAAAAATATTACCCCACTGAACTGGGGTGGGCTGGGGAAGTTTATATTTTTATAATTTTATTATATAAGTATAGATTTGGTAAAAAACTACAAAGCGAGTTTAATCTACGCTTATATGAGGTGACTTTCCTAAAGTAAGACGCTAATGTCGCGTGGCCAATACATGTTCCGCGAAAGCCTAACCGACCGGAAATAGAAGCAAACGGCAAATGCTGTTCTCAGGCTTGATATTGCTACGTAAATAGACGACAGAGGAGCAAAAAGTATAGTCGAGGTATCCAACTATCTTATTAATGCGATAAATGCTAAAACAGCTTTATATAATTACTAGAGCTTACTCGCGGCTTCGCTCGCATTAATGTTGATTACCGATTATAAGTTATATTTCTATACCTCGGGAACAATACTTTTTTTATGGATAAAATCCCTGGCAAAATTTTATGATCGGTTGAAAGAAAGAAATAAACATTTATTTCTTTAGTTGAGTACTAGCGGTCCGTCCCGGCTTCGCACGGGTGGACAAAATTCTTTAATTTTTTTCTATTATTAAATATTTATAATTTTTATATATTTTATGCATTTTCAATGCGATCTTATAAGATAAATTATTATAATAGAAAAATACTAGAAAAAATCGACTCGGGTCACAAGTGAATTCTCAGGCGGGAATCGAACCCGCAACCTTTGGAAATCCGGTCCAATGCTCTCCCAATTGAGCTACCGAGCCTTGCGAACACTCGTCGAAATTTTCTAGTACCTTCCTGATTTTACGCTGTAGGCCAGCGTTGTTTCATCAATGAGAGGAACATCCTCTCGTATTCGAAAGAAACATTTTTCTAGTATTTTTCTATTATAATAATTTATATTATTAAATATTTTTCCGTTAGCGCCATCTAGCGTCCGATAGACGAACTACTTGCGATTAACGCGTGGCGTTAACGTTATTGATACAATGGAAAAAGAGCGGGAAAACGAGCGGACAGACAAACACACAAACAACTGTGATCTGCCGTGGTATTACTATAATGCCGTTGACTACCAATTAGGATTTGGTGATTCACGACCTTATAGTTATAATCATAAGGTATTATTTGGTCCAATTAGAATTTGGTAGTTAACGGCATTATAGTTACACCACGGCAATGATCTTAGATTATAGATTAACAACCCGCCTGCCAAGCATGAAGATTATGGGAAAACTGGTAAACGTGCACCACTGCGTTACGTTATGGAAGTTTGAAATGGGCAATCAATTTTTTTGACATTAATTTAAGTTTTCTCCTGGGCAGATTAAGATGGAAGATGTATGATGTAAGATCTAAAATTGTATGTAAGTAACCAATTTTTTTATTTCAATGGGTTTGCTCTTGATCCCAATCAAGCCCGGGGGCCAAGATAGGGTCCACGATGATGTAAGCTAATTCATGGGGTGCCTAATCACCCTGTTCTTGAGTACGGGTGGGTTAAAAGTACTCGGATATACAGACGCAGAGAAGGAGTTCTACTATTTAGCTGTGCGAATTATAAAAGATGTTGAGTAGCACTTGGTGCGTTAGTAAGGTAGTCCGCAGTGCGTCTGGATGTCCGATGGAAGAAGGGGTATGACTGTATGAGTTCATGCAGCTTCAAAGTATAGTCTGTAGAAGGCCCATAGACAGGCCACTTTTTGGCGGTGAGCTAATGTGTGAAGCTTGCTCCTCAACAATTTTCCTTCGCTAATAAGCCTCTCAGCTCTGCGCTGAATCGTGTCCAGTGCAGCAAGTTCGTGTCTTACTGGTAGACGTTTGCAAAATTGGTTATCTTTATTTAATTGCAAATTGTCACTTCATTTTGTAAATGTTTTGTCATTCCTTTGCCTGAGCCTCTGTTTCCTGACAAATGACAAATATAATCAAGCGCTAACCTATTAACTTTATATAAAAAGAATAAAAACACTATTTTAAGGGAGGCCTCGCTCTAATACTGCCGACAGTTAGGTAAAACGTCGCTAAGCCACAATTTTTTTTTAAATATGAGCGAATCATGTGGAAAATATTTAAAATTTTTGTGCAAGTACTATTCCAAAAATTATCAGATCAGATCGAAAGAGACTTTATTTACATATGTTTGCGATCATTTAAAACTCAGAAGGAGTCTGAGACTTAGTGACCTCTTAGCTAACGAACAACAGAACTGAGGACATCTTGCGGCTGAGATAACGATAAGAGTGGTTCGAAAGACAAAAAGGCGAATAATATAAATGAATAAAGCCGTTTTGTATTATCTTTTCTTTAAAGTAAATTTTTCTCATGAATCTCAAGTAGCACAAGAAAAGTTTCCTTAAATTAAGAAACTCACTTACACATAGAGATAAAAACAGCCCTCTTCAAGTTTCTTACGTCTCCTAATAAACGTATTTCAAACCCTTATATTGTCTTAAAAGCTTTTGATATCTTATCTTTGTTTAGATAATATGAACAAAGATTGTTTTTAATAATTTACACGTTAACCAAATAGGTTAATAGTAGTAATAATATTTATTTATTTCGGTAACAAATATCCGGTCTATATTAAATTGCATAAATTTGAAATGCATAATTATCATAAGGCATAATTTAATATAGCTTGCTCGCTGGCAATGGATAAAAACATATCTGACCTGACCTAACCAGTAAGGTGGATTCTCTTGCTTTTGTCGAAATTTTCAGGCAGAATTGAAAGGCATAATTTAATAAAACTTCCTTGATGGTAATGGATAAAAATATATAACCTAACTTACATCCAATGTAGAATAATTTATGCCTTTTGATTTTATGCCAATTAAATTACAAATAAAAGCATGCAAAACTCATATCAATTTACACGTTTTGATTCGATTGGGCTAGGCTAGGGGCTAGGTTTTATTCGATTAAATAAAACCTAGCCAATGTCCGAAATCAGGAGCATATCTAGCAAAATAAAAAAAACATCAAAATTAATTGAGTAGTTTTGGAGTTCATCGCAATCAAAACTGTGACAGTTAATTTTTATATATATAGATGACGACCGTTTGGTGCAAGGGTAGCGATAAAGCAAAGATATGACTCAAAGGACAGGCATCCAAGCCATAAACTCTTATTAAAAACGTTATTGCATTTCGGGCTTCGACCGCGAGAGGCGCCACGGTCGACTGCCCAAGAGTTAATTAGCCAAATAGCTGGAAGTTATTACACCGCGTTTGGCCCATTTTCAAAATTCATTCGACCAATATTCATCTAAGACATCTTTAAATAACAGTTTTTTATTGAATATATTTTGAGAATTTGGTCGAACTTAAAATCCGGCTCGAAGGACCAATTTCATGTATGAGTTGAATGGTCACACACCAAAGGAGATGAATGATAAAGTTTGAAATAACTTAAAATAACTTTTATTGCTTAGTGAATGTAACGCTAATTGATGAGTCGCGAGTTGAATGTAGACTGACTGAATTATATTGAAAATGATGACTTTAAACAAATTAAATGTAGGTCGTGTCGTCAACTGTACAAAGGGTTTATTCGGGGCCATCCAGTTCCGTCTACGGAATTCGACATTCGAGCGGCTCATGAATCGATATTTTTTTTATTGGTTGCCCTTAACTTTTTAAATAATAATAATAGTATTTCTTACAATCACACTAATTTGATACCACCCCAGAGTACTGTAAGGCTTGTGTTATGTATACTAGGGTAACGGATAGACGTACATATATCATACATAAGTAATATTAATAAACATATATGTATTTAAATACCCATGATTCAGGTACAAATGCTCGTATTTATCACACAACTGCCCCTTCTGGGATTCGAATTCAGGACTATCAGTGCAAAAGGAAAGATTGCTATCGTTGCACCTAACAGTTTGGACGGCATTTTATTATAAACGCTTATACACATACACAGACAACTTTTACTGTATTTGTCTACACACATATATAACGTTTATTGTATCTTTTGTCTGGAGTTATACTGAATAAATAATTGTCAATTTGAGTTTCAAAATGTACTCAGCAGATATCCGATATAAAATTTTATGGAAGCTGCAGTGACATCAAAAGTGTTTAAGAATCGCCTACGTCTCAGCTTCGGAGTAACGACGCCATAACCGAGTTAAGACGGTGTTAAGCGAGTTTTACCGCCATTTTGCGAGAGGACAATCACCGGCGAACACTTTACATCAACAGAGAGTAATTTCGCCCGACCTCGGCTTGTACAGCTGTTGGTTAAAAGGATCGACGCTTCAGGTTTAGTAGGGCCTCCATATTCTTAGCGGGACTTTAACTGTTTCTTGGGCGTTACAAAAACGGTAATTTATGCTATCAAAGCTGACGAGTTTCTTGCGCCCATTCTTCTTGTCAGTTAAATGACGCCCTGAATGGGTGGTAGGTAAATATGTTGGACGATTCAAAATAACTTTTTTTAAGTGCATTTGAATAAAGTTATTTTCATTTCATTTTCACTACTCTTCTATGGTGTGGGGTGAATTCCCACACTTGATGATAAATGATAGAAAATAATATAATTGACTGATAAATGATATTATAAGACGATGCGGTACAACCGTCTGATATGTATGCGTGTAATGCACTGCACAATTGAAACCGGATATAACAGTGAGTAATTGTTAGGTAAGCAGAACGCTAAATTAACCAATTTCAATACATATTATAAATCAATGTAGGTTTTTTATCTGATGTGTACACCCATTACAGGCGTGTATAGCATTTATAAAATTAGGGTACTGTTAGCCATCAAGTTAAGAAAAGAAACTAAAACTAAAATTTAAACAAGAGGAACTAAGATTTAAACAATAATGTCATCTGTGACTCTAATCATAATCATAATCATTTATCCTGTCAGACTTACATTTGAGCTGTATATAAGACTGATTTTGACACAGACATAATAGCATACAGTGACGTAATCATAGCACGGTGATCTAATTGGCAAGGCATCAGATCACTTACTAATTTATTTTAAATATTTAAAATAATATTATCCTAATAATTTCGAATATATGGTCACACTACAAAAGGACCGACAACAATACAGGAACGAAGTAAGCGGCTTGATTACAAGCAGGTTGTTTATTCGTGAATAATTAAAGGCTCCGGATCACGGCGCCCTTTTATACGTGCTTAGGCGTGTCATGAGGTCAGGGCTGCCACCCGCCTTACATCTTGAGGCGGACTGCATGTTATTATGGTTGGTACCACTCGGAAATGTTATTTTCAGATCCTTGTCACCCATTATATTAAGGGCTTATGAGATTTTAATGTGTTAGACTGTGGGGGCTTTTTTGCGTGGTTCAACAAAACCAAAATAAAAATAGAAATGGTAAATTGAGCAAGAAGTCCAGGAGCCTAATATTAATCCTTATAAACCTTGTGTGTATCCGCAATAATAGTGAGAAAGAGATGGTGGATAAGAGTTAGAAAGACAAAACTATGCCGAAGTGTGAGAATAATATTTGCGGGAACTGGAATGAACGAGTAATAAATAAAAATAAACAAACTTTATTGTAAATAAGGTTCTGGACCACCCATTTCCGGGGAGCAGAGAAAAATATCCCGAATTTAGGTATTTGCAAAAAATACACTTTATTTACATAAGAATATAATGCTACCAGGATTTCGTCCTCGCTAACGGCTATAGCAAGTTGCAGGTCAGCTTTAACAGAAGTAACGACATTTACAATATTATACGTCGTTACCATACACAATGGTATCGAAGTCGTCAATACGTTCTTGCACACACATGTGTGACGCACTGCAAAAGGGGCTACTTCAAGAGCGTCCTGAAAATGTTTAATATATAGTATTCTAAGGACCGATTTCACCATAGAAAATAAACGCGATTTAATTTAATTTACGCGCTAAACTGAGTTCCGAGTATGTTTCTGGTTTTCACCAATATATATTGAACGTAGATCAAGTTGAACCCCGTTCAAATTCTGAACGGCCGTTTCGACTTTTAAGGTAAAAAGTGTTTAAGAGCTGTCACTGTCATTACAGCTGTTTGCTAAGATTGAATTAAATAATTTTGAAATTTTCACTGTAGATAATTAATTCTATGATGATTCTGTTATTCGTCGTCCAAGATTGCCCATTTTAGACCAATTCTAGTTTTTGTAAACGCGGTCAAAATGTAGCTGGTAAAATCGATATGATGTAAACGGAGCAGTACTGAATTTACACATTTGCCGCCCCAAAGCTATAAAATTTTTGCCGCCCCTACTGACCTTTAAAATTAGATTCACTGTTCACAATAACGTTAATTAATTTTTTAGGGAATAATCTAGTTTCAAGATTATTTTTACAACTTTTGGTTATATTTTTAAGCTAAGAAAAGCAAAGCTTTGTTTTTACTGCACTATTACTTACTGAAAAAAAGTAAGTAATAGTGCAATTTTCTGGGCCAATTTTGCCGCCTCCTAATTTTGCCGCCCTAAGCTTCAGCTTTTTCAACTTTATTTTATTAAACTAGGTTTTATAAGCAGATGGTGAAATCAGCCTTTAGAGCGTTTTAGGTTCTTTAGGTAAAGAACGCTCAAACTCATTAAAGACTCCGGAACATTTCAATCATCTGGAAATTTATTATTGGAAATGCTAATGCACTCCACAAACTGTCTAGATAACCTGCTTCTCGTTGGTGAATTGCTTAACTAATTTAATAACAGCTGCTAAGTCTGTTAATGATTTTAAGAAGCCGGTGAAGAAATATTATACATACCTGACTCTCTCTAAACTCAAAAGTTTTACTGATTTTCTATTCACGTGAAAGTATGTAGTATGTTTCTTATTAAAATAAAAAAAAATACCAGAAAAAAGTCAACTAATCTGTCTGGTTTAAGTTGGACTCAAACCCATATCCTTGCGAGTTCTCTTTCATTTCAGTTTTCAAATAAAGCGCCCGGCATGAAAAATATATGAAGAGAAAAATTTTGTGGTTTTTCCACTTTTATTTAAAGGTTTTGTTTTATTATTTTCTGTTTCTTAAGGAGTAAACTCCCGTCGTGCATCGGAGCTGTCACAGACACTTTTCTCTCATGTGCAAGTGTGAGAAAAATTTAAATAAATGTCTTTATCTGAAAGAAAATAAGCTTTTGTTCAGTACTCTTGTCAACGAATATGCCAAATTTCATGATGATATTTTCGCATTTATAATGTATGTTAGGATTGCAAACTTAAGTTTAATATGAGTATATAAGTTAAGTATATCTTAACATAATGACGATTACAAAACCAACTTATGTCCTACGTGAAAATAGGTCTACCGATTAATTTAATATCGTTTCCATTATTACATCTTCTGACGTCGTTATAAGCTGCTTTCATAAAGTTTGAATTGTATGAAGAATCCATCTTAACTTATAATTCCATCATAAGACAAATTAACTGCAAACCTTGTTCTGACAAGTATGATATGATATTTCCTCAGAATGGCGTAAGGAAATCGTCATTCTGTCTAATTTGTTTAGGAAATTGTATTATTGTTTTCTGATGAAAACAAAACAAAATGAAAACAAAGGCATTCGCTCGTGCCGGGAGAGCACGAGACGATATGTGGGACTCTCCTCCATGCCCCTACCCGGCCTAGTGCCAGGTAAAGGCTTGGAGGCCTACCCACTAAAACCTGCGGCGTCCCACAACACAGGACGTACACCGTAGCTAAGTTACAAGGCCAGTGGTATAATTATAAGAGCTGCCCTTATTAAAGGTCGTTATGGAGAGAAAAAAATATAGGTAGTTGAAAACGAATTCCCTGAAGTTTTAAACAAAAAGCTTAATAAAACAATTTCAATAATAATAAAGAACATAGCTTAATAAGTAATTATAAATACTGAAACATATTTCATATTGCTTTAGCAATTGTTTAAAAAAATATGATTGCGCTATCATATTTTTTTAAACAATTAGCCAATAACTTGGCTAGTAAAACTGCTGCTTCTATTGAGCAGTATAATATTGACATTAATTATTCGACTTTGGAATTAGTTCCAAATAATTGTTTATTAAAATCTAAAGATAATATTTTAAATTAATTTATGAGACAATAGAGGAGTCCTCTGGCCCTATAGTGACAAAAGAAAAGTCTTCCTATTTGAATATTGTTCATCAAAATTTACAAGGCTTCTCTGGCAAGGATTTAGAATTAAGTCTCTATTTAAATTATGAAAATATTGATGTGTTATGTGTAACTGAGCATTGGCTAAAGAATTACGAATTGATGACTAACATAGATAATTATAAAATTGTAAGCTCGTTTACTAGAAAATCAGCCAAAAGAGGTGGCTCTATGATAATTTTACATGAGTCAATACAATGTAAGGAACGCAAAGATATAGTATCCAAATCAATAGAACGTATTATTGAGATAGCATGTGTGGAACTAGACAAAATAGTTATTGTATGTGTATATAGACCTCCCAAGAGTTCATACCCACAGTTTGAGGCCGCTATGGAGGAAGTACTAAGAATAACTTTCAACAAAAATAAAAAAGTGATTGTATGTGGAGATTTCAATATAAATATTCTTGATTCAACACATCTGTCGGGTGGGTTCCTAAATTTATTTAAATCTTTTAATTTATTTAATGTATTTAATGAACCGACCCGAATTACTCCCACATGCGCCACTTGTTTGGACAATATTTTTTGTAATAATAAAATACTTAAAAAATCAATAATTAACTGTATTAAATCCGACCACAGCGGCCAATTTGCCTCTATTGAGTACCATCACGTTCCTTCGAAACGCGAAATAACTTGTAGACCATTATCTAAACATTGTATAGATAAATTCAGATACAATAAATAAATAATAAAATAAATAAATATTTCTTACATTCACACCAATTAGCCTAGCCCAAAGTAAGCACTGTAAGGCTTGTGTTATGGATACTAGGGTAACGGATAGACATACATATATGATACATAGATATGTAATATTCATAGAAATATATAAAAACACCCATGACTCAGGTACAAATGCTCGTATTCATCATACAAACATCTGCCCCTTCCGGGATTCGAACCCAGGACCGTCGGTACGAAAGGCAGGATCGCTACCGTTACACCAAACGGTCGTCAAGAGTTGCAAGTTTGTTACAATGTAAGTAACAAACTTGCAACTCTACCGGTCTCCAACTTTGAAACTAATAGTCTTTATAATCATTTGTTTAATATAATTAATAATGAATTTAGCAATATATTTAGACAAAGGGTATTTAAAAAAGATAATGTAAAAAAGAAATTTAGTGATTGGGCTACACCTGGAATTTATAAAAGCAGAAGGAAATTATATGAACTTTATGCTTTAAAATCTACCTCCAGTGATACTAGCTTTATTGAATATGTTAAGAAATATTCTAAAACATTTAAAAAAGTATGTTCTCTTGCTAAATCTATGTACATAGCTAACAAAATTAAGTTATCAGAGAACAAAATAAAGACTACGTGGAATATAATTAATAAAGAAACAGGCAAAAGCAAATCTCAAATACAATCTTTTTCACTAGAAATTAACAAAAATATTGTAAATTCTGACAAAGTTGTTGCTGGTGTTTTTGAGGATTTTTTTTCTAGATTACCATTAGAAACTACAAGTTCCCTACGTTCGTGTCCTAATGTTGCTGCTGCCCTCCTAGAATCGAGTGTTGATAGGTGCAATGTTAAATTTAATTTTACACATATTAATACAGAAGATATTATTAAAGCATTCAAAAGTATTCGTATCAAAAAAACAGAAGATTTATGGGGTATGTCAACTAATAATATTAAATCAATAATTGACATAATTGCGCCTTACTTAGCTTATATTTTTAATAATAGTGTTGACGAGGGGGTATTCCCACGCTTAATGAAACATAGTAAATTAGTTCCCCTTTTCAAATCGGGAGAAAAAAATGATCCCGCTAACTTTCGACCTATATCTATATTACCAGTGTTCAGTAAAATTTTTGAAAAAATTATCTATATGCAGTTATTGGCTCACTTTACCGACACTAAAATTTTTCATAAAAATCAATTCGGTTTTTCTAAAGGTAAAAGTACTACTGATGCTGGAGTTGCACTTATTAAACACATACTTGATGCTTGGGAGGGCAAGCAAGATGTAATTGGCATCTTTTGTGACCTTTCTAAGGCGTTCGATTGCGTTGATTACCGCACGCTAATAAAAAAGTTGGAACATTATGGTGTCTCTGATAGGTCAAAAAGCCTAATACAGTCGTATTTGTCAAATAGAATTCATAAAGTTGTCATTAATAAGAGTGAGTCTGCTGGAGCCCCCATAACTATGGGCGTGCCCCAAGGATCAATATTAGGGCCTTTACTTTTTTTGATCTATATTAATGACCTTCCTTACTATGTTAAAAATCTTTGTGAGACAGTACTATTTGCAGATGACACTTCCTTAGTTTTTAAAGTCTCTCGACACGATGATTGCTCTGACGATGTAAATAGTACGCTATCAAAAGTTTTACAATGGTTCACCAGTAACAATTTATCACTAAATTCAAAGAAAACAAAGTGCATACAATTTACGTTACCGAATGTAAGGAGGGTTGACCTACATATAAAGTTGAATGATGAAGTAGTCGAATTTGTTGAAAAGACAAAATTTCTGGGTATTACATTAGATTCACGACTACAATGGGACCCTCACATTGAGGCCTTGTCAAGTAGACTCAGTTCTGCGGCATATGCTGTAAAAAAAATAAGGCTTTTAACTAATGTTGAAACGGCAAGGTTAATTTATTTTAGTTATTTTCATAGTGTAATGTCTTATGGGTTGTTGTTGTGGGGCTCAGCTGCTAATATTGAAAGCATTTTTGTATTACAGAAAAGAGCTGTCCGTGCAATATACAGCCTTCGGCCTCGGTATTCTCTCAGAGATTTCTTTAAGGAAATTAATATTCTTACTGTGGCGGGACAGTACATTTATGAGAATATAATTTATGTACGAAAACACTACAATACTTTTGTCAAAAATAGCGACGTACATTGCTTTAACACCAGAAATAAGAATAGACTTGCCGTTCCAAGATTTAGACTTCAAAAGACAGGAGGCTCTTTCTTGGGGAAAGGTATAGCACTGTTTAATAAAGTTCCACAAAGTATAGTAGATTTGCCTTATCGTAAGTTTAAAATGTATGTTAAAAATAAGCTCATGTCCAAAGGTTATTACAAGGTCAACGACTATTTAATAGATCGCGATGCATGGAAGTAATATGTGTCATTTCAACATGACACTATTTATTACAGGTTGTAACATACAGCATTAGCATTTTTTAATTTTTTAAAACTAATTTATTACTGGTAGATAAGAGTATGACATGCTCTCTTAATACATTTCTTGGGTGGTGGCATGTGGTGCGGATCGTTACGTTCCCTAAGATATGGTTGAGCGAAGCGATGGCTGTATCATGCGTCATGCTCGTGAACGGGTGCTGCCTTGGGAAATGGGTCTGCTCTAACCTTCAGTATTCAGTATTGGCTAAAACTAAACATAAATCTTGTTGTTTTCTTAAATTTGTCGTTTATTCCCTGTATGTTATTGCAATGTTCAGGGATACTTACTTTAAGTAAGTACAGATACTTGTTGACTTTGTTGTAATCAACGAAACAACGAAATATCATAACACTATTAGTATTGTCATAACAAAATAATTTTGTTTTTTTTTTTTGTGGATTGTGTATGGTGACGACGTATTATATTGTAAATGTCGTTACTTCTGTTAAAGCTGACGAGTTTCTTGCGCCCATTCTTCTTGTCAGTTAAAAGACGTCCTGAATGGGTGGTAGGAAAAAATGTTGGACGATTCAAAACTACTTATTTTTAAGTGCATTTGAATAAAGTTATTTTCATTTTCATTTTCATTAGATGCGACTCGAAAGACTTAATACTATTTTTTTTAACTTTTTTGTTTTACTGTTTATTTCGCAATTATTGCGGCTTTGTTCATTAAGTTATATAGGTATTTTAAAATGCTTAATTTATAAAAAAATATAAAAAGTTATTTTCATTTTCATTTTCATTTTCACTTTCAAGAGGAATAAGAAATATTCACTGATTGCGCGTTTTTTACATATAGTGTGAGATGACAGGATGCACCGATTTTGGTGAAGTCGTTGTCTATATTACGGCCGGTACTGCGCCCGCGCATCTCTCGATGAAAGCTTTTAATATCGATTATTAGTCTGCAAATATCCGCGTCATCGATCGGTCACTAAGCCAACATATACCAATTATCACTGCGTGACCACTGGGGTATACTGAACGAACTATTTACTTAACTAAAAGTTTGTACGGAACCCTCTGTCAGCGAGGCCGACTCGCACTTGACCGGTTTTTTTCTCTATGCATGTGTATCTGTAGTATCAAATAAATACATCATCTATCTATCATCCACAGACAAATCAATTTATCACTTCGTCCTTTTTGGATTAAAACACGTTACATCTTAAACTCAAACGTGTTCAAATTGAGTTCTCCTTGTCAACTTCCTTGCAAATATTTTCACCATAGCAAGCACAATATCCTTTGTAGCGCCTCAAATTTCAAAAGGAGCCTTCTTGTTTAATAAACTCAATTTCAATCGAAACCAATTTCGCATAAAGTCTGAAATTCAGACTTGATTTTATTTTATCGTTGTAAATAGGTTTTTCATTATTCCGTTCTATACAATTTGTTTGAAAAGGTAGGCATGGTATTGAAACGTACCATTCTGATCTATAAATTGGAAACGTTAATGATTTAACGTTCTATTTAAATCTTATTGAGTTTTGAAGTCAAGACTAAACAGTAGGACAGTTCGAATCTATTTCTATCGTGTATGATTTAATATGGTTTATGGTATAAATTGGCAAAGATAAAACGGTTCAAAACAATAATAGACCTATCTCATTGTGTTATGGATACTATGGTAACGGATAGAATAGAATTGAATAGTATAGAATAACTTTTATTTGCATAAAACATGGTATTAAGTTGGCAGAAAAAAAATTACAGTGCACATGTTTTGCTATGAATCAATGTCATGAAATTAATTTATAATCAAGATTTTATAAAAAATTAAATTATTAAACTAGGAAAAAAAAATACACCATCAAGTAAAACATTAAATCAATTTGAATTATTATAACTAAAAAAATCATTTAAGCTATAGAAATTGCTTTAAGCCACTTGCATAATTTATTCTTAAACAATCTGTTGTTAAGATTTTTAATATCATTAGGAATTTTATTATATATACGACGACCGTTTGAAATAAGAATTAGGAATGATTGACCGTGGACATCAATCATTGCTAATTCTTATTTGAAGAAAGAAAAAGTGTGTATAGCAGCTCCGCACAGAACTGGAGTTTACTCGTTAAGAACAATTTTCTTGGACCGGCACACAAAATAAAAACAAAACAACACTACAAAATAAAAGTGTAAGGTGTGTACGATAGGTTGTGTACAAAAATGTAAGGCTTTCATATTTCATATCGGGCACCTTATATAAAAAGTAAATCTTAAGCTATAAAGTTAAAAAATAAAATGAGAAACGCCTAAGGTTTTGTTACAGGCAAAGTTTTTCTTTGTCGTAATGGCAATGTACGTATAATGTGCGTTTTATTTAGGATTCGTTTAATGAAATAAAGTATCTCTATATAAAAACTGTATTTGCATAAAAAATACGAATTTTTAAATTATCTAAATTAATAAAAACTAAAAAAATATATATCAAGATCAATAGCGTTTTAATTAATTTTAAATTAAGTATTTTATTTAAACTCAGAGTCAAACTAATAACTGCATATCACATAAGGTTTAAAAAAAAATGGAATGTCTAATTATTATAATAATTTTGTTTATGAAAGTTATTATTCAAAAAATGTGCCGATTATTCAAAGGTGAACATTTTAAAATGTCAATATTAGTTGAACTTAAATTGCTATGTTCCGTTCAAGTATGTGAAAGAATGGAAGAAAGAATTGTGTTTATTTAGCAGAAAATGTTAAATTTATTACCATTATAATAATTAGATTGTGTACAATAATATTTATGCTGAAACGGACACATCTTAGCATGCGTTACCGCCTGAGCTGCGACTTACGTGCGTGCATGAGTTTTAGTTTATCGATACTAATATTATAAAGCTGAAGTGTTTGTTTGTTTGAACGCGCTAATCTTAGGAACTACTGATCCGATTTGAAAAATTCTTTCAATGTTAGATAGCCCATTCATCGAGAAAGGCTATAGGCTATATATATCATGTAACATATTATACCTGAGCCACAGAAATGCGTGGCCGAGTCAGCTACTATTTAATAAAAAATATAGTTCCTAGAATAAGGAGAGACGGTGCTGACTTCAGCACCATATAAGATTTCGTTTGCTTGATTGGAACAGTAGGTACTCGCCTGGTTAAAAAGGGAATTCGGGTTCAAGTCCCACATGACACCTAAGAAACAAGTAAAATTTAGTTCTAACACTAACCGCGCACGTTATATTTGAATAAAACAACTTTTTTTAAGATTTTTTGTGCATAATTTATTTTATATTTAATCCTGACTTTTCGACTCCTTTACAGGAGCCGTAATCACAGGATGACTAAGGCTATGGTCGTCTTATATTTTCTACTACCTTCATGTTCCTAATTGTTAAAATTATACATAAATCAAATTAAATTATTATAATAGAAAAAGGTCACAAGCGAATTCTCAGGCGTGAATCGAACCCGCAACCTTTGGAAATCCTGTCCATACTCTACCAATTGAGCTACCGAGCCTTGTGAACACTCGTCGAAATTTTTCTATTATCTTTCTGATTTTACGCTGTAGGCCAGCGTTGTTTCATCAATGAGAGGAACATCCTCGCCCAAACATTTTTACAAATGTTTCTGTATTTTTACAACTGAGAATTCACTTGTGACCCGAGTCGATTTTTTCTATTATTTTTCTGTTATTATAATTTATCTTATAAGAAAGCAATGAAAATGCATAAAATATATATAATTTTAAAAATAAGTCAAATTGTTTTATTTTGGAGTTTTTTTAGGTATTAAATTCTCACTACGATTACATTGTAGGTATAGGTACTACTGAGTGAAGAACTGGCGAAAGAAACTCAGGCAGGGGGACCGACCTCCACCTTAGTTTTATTATTTGCAAAAACAGATAACTACATCATTAGGTCTTGTAATGTGTTTCTTTGGAGATATTATTTTTTTGATTATTGGATCCCAAGCAGGTGGAACGCTCCAACCTTAATAATTTTCTTGAAATAATTTCTTTAGATATAAAAGTCTAGCCATGAAATGAATTAATATCAAAAAATATAACAAAAAAAATCTGTTTCTTCTTTATCGATTTTTGGATACTTTTAAAAGTATTACATTTGATGTTGTAGGTATCTACAGCCTGAAGAGACGCTGAGGTTAGGTTAAGGAAAACTTCGAAAAATAACGAAGGTTCTGTTAAGGTCTTGGTAGCCAGCTCAATTTCGAAGCGAGAAGATGTGGGTGGATGACAATTGGGACAACTTGAACATTTTCTTGAAATTATTTCTTCAGATACTAGGACGATGCAATCGCTAAGCATGAAGCTTCGCTAGCACCATATATTGGAGCGGAGAGTAATATATATAAAAATAATAAAATAAAAAAATCAATAATATTTAGTAAATTTTAAAATTCAAAAAGTGCGCGCTTTTTATTTCAATGGGAAATCCCATAGAGCCAATGTTTTTTGAACATAACTTTTTTGTTTTCTGAATTTCGCAATTCTGTCTGTCTTGTTCTCTCACAATCTTGTCCCAAATGTGTTGATTCGATTCCACACAAAAATGATTAAAATCGGTTAAGAACTCGGGAAGTTATGGCGTAACAGGCATTGCGTCATTGAAGCTGATCCATGGGAGCTCCAGTAATCTAGTTATTAAATGCTTGTATAAAAATGTATATAATAAACCAGCTGACCCGGCCACGCATTCATGTGGCTCAGTAATCATAATTTGCAATATTTTTTTATTAAATAAAATGAAACCTATCCTATGTCCTACCTAAGTCGGAACAAATCCAGCAAAATGAAAAAAAATCATCAAATTCGGTTGAGTAGTTTTGGAGTTCATCGCGGTCAAACACTATGACAGGGAATTTTTATATATAAATATATTTACTTAATTTTAATTTAAAATAACACGCCTCTATGAATCAGTAATAAGGTCGTTTTCTCACAAGCAAAGGTTGAGGTTAAACAAACGAAAGAAGGACGAATTTTCCATGACAAAACCATTGTAATGTCTTTGTTTGCTTTCAAAATACGTAAGGCTTTTTCAGCAAAAGACAGGTGCGACCAATGGGAGGGTGTACATATTATTCTTAGTTTCCCTTTTATGTAAAAAAAAATGTGATGCTTTTCTTGTATCTTCGTATGAGCACCTGCAGTAATAGTTTTACGTATTCTGGGTATAATTTTTAAATTAAGTTTTTTAAATATTTTTTTTAAGTTTAAGCCGAATAACATAGCGAACTTGGAAGTGACCTCACTTTAGAAGCCAAACGGCCAAATTCTTGAAAGAGCCCGGAAAACAATTCTGAAAGTCATATCTAACCGCCATTTAATTTCTGATCAACACGACTGAATGGAGTGTATATTAATTGAAGACTATATCAAGCTAAATTCTATTGTATGTCAGTTCACTTTAGAGGCGAGGATGCAGTGGCAAAAATTTCTTCTCACGGGTATTATACTACTAATTTATATAATAGTAAATATTTGAAAAAAAAAATCTATTGTTTTAAAGTTCCGAATTCAACAGTGATTGTAGTACCTACAGGCATTGTTATTTGAAGACGTATTTGATTCTCAAGCAGGTGTATGACTATGACTGTTATTGAAGAATCGCAAGAAGCAATTTCAGAAGTTCGATAGGGCATCAAACAGTCTACATTACCGAGTAGAACAGATAATTGTTATGGGGCAAACAAAAATCTAGCACTCCGCAGTACTTGAAATGTAAATTTCAATATCTGAGCGCCTCCCATAACAGTAATCTTCGCTCAGACAGTAAAGAAACTCTTGCCTTTCCTTCTAACTGTACTGGTTTTGTTCCAAACTCTTTTACACTTCAGGCTATACGACTCTGAAATGCATTACCTCCCCATATTCAAAATGCATCCAACAAACTGTATTTCAAACGACTGATTCGCGATCTCTTCTTGGATTCTCCGAGTGTATCAACTTAATCTCAATTTTATAGTATATATAGTTAAGTGTATCTATATTTAAGTAGTTTATTATGTTATATATGACATTATATGTATGGAAATGTAAGTATATGTAGTATTTAGATCTCATTTTCTATTTTCCCTTTCAATGTACCACTTATACGCTATCAGTTTTTGATTCTCCTGTTGACTGGTAGAAAATGTCTTTTGGCATTAAGTCCGCCATTTGTATGCAACAAACTTTAAATAAATAAATGAAAATAAATAAAACAGAATTATTTTACGTTCAACCTTTACCAGTAGCTAATCTATAATCTAAGATCACAGTGGTTTGTGTGTTTGTCTGTCCGCTCTTTTTCCATTGTATCAATAACGCTACCATAGCAACGCGTTAACCGCACGTAGTTCGTCTACCGGACACTAGATGGCGCTAACGGAAAAATATTTAATAAAAGAAAAAATTTAAAGAATTTTGTAAACCCGTGCGAAGCCGGGACGGACCGCTAGTCTAAATAAAAGCGCTCTTTTTCCATTGTATCAATTAACGTAACCATAGCAATGCGTTACCGGGTTAGCTAGTCTAAATAAAAATATCACTGGATTTTCAAATTACGTACCTCGAAAAACAATTCCTAGTCCAATTCATGAAGAATTATAGTCAACTTTACTTAAATTTATAGTTGTGAATAATTTTGAGTTATTTATACGTTGTGGAACTAAGTTCTATTAACTTTGTTTCCACTATTCTCGGAATACATGCATCTTAATGTTCTCTAACAAGTAAGTTCAAAAGATGTTTACACGTGTAAACATCTTTTACACCTTATTTCTTTAATTTTTCAATAATAATTTATGCCATATTCAAATGATCCATGTTACGTTATCATTTGAATATGGCATAAATTATTATTGAAAAAAATCTTACTAGTGATTCGAACCCTATCAAAGCGGATCAAACGCAGTAGCTAGGGAATTTTTTAACATAGATCTCAATGTAACATTTTATACTCCTTATAAACTGACTTTCCGTACTCAATTGAAATTGTTTTTGCCTATTATAGTGATTTGGGTCATTTCTCAACACTATATCGCGCACAATCATATTATAAGCTACCCAAAATACAAATGACGATATATTTAGTAAATATGGCACTTTCATTAAATCTATTACTTCCACGAAAGAAAGAATGTAATTTAATAAGTACTCAGACGTTTCTGTGAGTACTTTAGTGTTATTATTTTATTATTATTATTATCATTAATTCTTGTTAAGACTTCAAATTAAAATTTGATTTGTAATAATTTATGATTCGTTATATGCAAGGAATTGTCATTCACATTATACATTTTTTCAGTTTTTTTCTCTTGCATCATCCGGAAAAACTGTTTTTGTTTGTATGTTTTGATTAGACCGTAAGTTGAATGTAATTAACACGTGCCGTGGCAGCCTTTAATTAAGACAACACTTAACCCTTTTTATATTTTCTTAAATACTTGTTATTATGGTAGGTAAAAAATTTTTTTTTTTTTTGCCTGTAAAGTCGGTTTTACGGGCGAAGATTTTACGTGACAACGTCTTTTTCTCGGTAGAATATTTATTGATATGAATATAATTAAATTGCACAATGCGCGCGGCAGACCGATCATAGTTGAGTGGGAGAGAGACGCAAGGCATTCGGCGGGCCTCTCTCTCGTTCGGTGACTCATCGTAACGTTACCGAGCGTTACACTTTTTCATAAGTGACTCCCAGCCGCAACCAATTTATAAGACGTTATCACGTCAAAATGAATAAAAAAACACGTATTTTTTTGTTTTGCTTTTTTATTTAATATGTAGAAAATCATAAAAAGGGAGTGTTACAGATATGTTACACTGCGTTATACTATTCCCCTAGGACGTATGAATTGCTTTGAAACAATTGTTCAACTTATTATAGCATAATGCTACGCCACAGTTTTCAAAACAGTTGTGTAGTTTTTTTTATATTTTATTTGTATTTTTAAAATTTTACTCAAGAACGAATGTCACAAATTGACACAAGTAAAGCCATCTAGTTCATGACTATTGCACTAAAATGCATAGACAGGTATGTTACCGATACGACACATTGACTTACAAGGAGATAAAATGCGTGTAGTGGAAATTCTTAGGAATTATTTGGTTTGTTACAGTAATGTCACAGAGGGATATAACGGGTTAAAATTTTATCCCCTATCTAGCGTAAGTTTAAATTGTGTAAAAGTAAATGATCTCAAATATTTTCTCAATTAATTAATTTTTTTAATAACTTGCAGTAAAATTTCGCATTCTTTTATCCCATTCTGAGAGTATGTGCACTTCAATTCCTAATTAAAATTTTAATTAATGTTGCATGCCTGTTAACGTAAACTGTTGATTATTAAAAACACAGTTACATTAGTAAACACAGTTTTAAGCAATAAATTTATTATTATCCTGATTCTTTGTTTATTTCTACTACTGCTACTACTACTGAACTAAAAAAACACTTATTAAATCATAAATACAAATAAGAGTATGAATTTAGATATATTCAACTTCTACACGAAACTGTTAAGTATTGCTCATCTTTTCTTTGTTTTATTTTGTTTCTATTGATATTTATATCAAATATTTGTCACTTAATATTTTATATATAAGTAATATAAATTAAAAACTTGGAAAATGTTGCTATTCATGTAAAATTCTTGATTTATTGTTATTGTAAAAGTTTACTATCTTAGTAAAACGAAACGTTCTTAGTAGTTAAGTAATCTAGTTAATCTGTGAACAAAATTTGTCACTCACTAATCTGAAAAGCAAAAAAGCGAGAGTGATCGCCTTGGGTTTTTTGGCAACGGTTGTTTTCTGAACAGAGAAAGCTAAGACTCCAACGATTGTATATTAATACTTTCTACTCAATGTACGTTAATATTTCTTACAAGAAATTAAAAAAATGTAAAGTGCAGTATTTGTTTATTCTTCAAAAAACCTTTAGAATGGCCTTTAGATGCCTAGACTATTTATGTTGGCTGGAACTATTTGCGTTGCGCATAAAAAAAGGTAACGCTGTCATTTGATCACTAAATTTACTCTTCTTTTTTTTTTAAACGGCCTAATATGAAAATCTATTCTCAAGAGTTAAGTCCAAAAGGTGTATTAGATTAAGATAAAGACTTTAAATGCTAGTCTGTGATATCTGGGTTACCAACTATGTAATTTGATTACACTTCAATCCTGGTGAACTAAGAATTTGGTAGTCTGTTTTTTGTATACCTTTATAAAGATGAAAAAAATTGCTTAATTTAATATTATTATTTTCCTTTGATGATGGTACGTTAGACATTGTCTTCTAAAATGTGTCATAGTAAATAAAACCGTTCCTTGTTTTCCAGAACACAGGCAAATGTCATCTGTGGAAGACAGATGAATGGAATAATTTGTAAGCACTTTTTTATACCACTAGCTTTTACTCGCCGCTTAGCTCGCGTTAATGTAGACTTCTGATTAAATGTTGTATTTCGATCCCACGGGAACAGTACTTTTATTTTTGCTGAAAGGTAATCTATGTTTTGCAATGGCGGAAAAGGGTTAAACGCAACGGACTCTTGTAATGAAAGATTAGTTTAGTTCTGAGCGTTTATTAAATGGTTTCAATACATTATATATGGTGAAGAGGCGAGCGTGTGTGAATACACGGTACACACACTACACCTCCCCCCTTGAAAAAGAAAAAAAACTAACAAGTTTTTTTTTCTAATATGTAAAATCATTATTTTTATTAGTTAACATGTAACCAAATTAAACCTATTAAACAAACCAATAAGCTAAGTATATAAAATGTGTTTAAACATAATAGTTTTTATGAAACAACAAAATTATAAAAAAAAACGATTAATTCTATGACAAACTATATCTTATAATAGAATTTTCCACTTCATGATGTAACCTCAATTAAATCATATTTCAATAATTATAACAAGTATTTAAAACTTCCACCTACATAAATTCAATTTCACATTCTAACGTAAAATTTACTAGTTAAACAATGTTTATTTTATTTGCATATTTTACATGATATGGATTCTGATTTATACTACTATAGATTGCACAGGTTAACATTATAAAATAACATTTAAAATTATATTTCCCCAATCTAAAATCTGACATTGAACATTCCCTGTTTATTGTCGCATATGAAAAAACATACTGATTTCATATTACAATTAAATACGGTCTATTCAAAATGTAATTATTGCCAAACATTTTTTTTTATCATTTTTCCACTTGTATACCTTTACTTTAAGTTATTTTGACTTTCATTTACTTAATGAATATTTCTTTTAAACAACACTATCTTAATAAAAGTGAACTAAAAACACTCAATCTAAACCATTGTGCTTAAATTTAATTTAATTTCACTTCATTTCAATATTCAATAACCATTGAGTAATTTGTAACTTTCTATCTCCTAATAATCCTGATTAACATCCTACATTGCTCGTCCTATTACTTAAGTACTTTCTCTTTACACTATACACTCATTCGCCCGGCGCCGGCGTTCTTTCATTTTCATTTTTTATTAATTATGGTACTTTTCACATTTTTTTTATAGTCGACTTTATACTATCTTTTTATAATAAATGGACAACTTTGTGCCATTTGGGTTATGCGCATAACATAATTATCTTTTGGGGGTCAAGGTTTAAGCCTCATTTGGACTCCAACTTATCACACAGAGGAAAGCTTCTTCGCACCATGATCGAATGGAAGGATCTGACCCTACATGTACCATTTCATAGGGTCATGAATTAAGACATTATTTTGATCTCCAACAGAATTCAAAGGGGAATCTCGTTCACACCTTGTTATAACTGAAGGACCAGATCCCTATAGTACCTATCTTTCTGTGTGCAGTACATACGAGCATTGGTTTAATCTTAACATTTCATTCATGTACTTTCTAAATACTACCATTCCTAAAATAAACATAGGGTAAATAAAAATTTCATCGCTCTCGGGTGATCAGTCCAGTCGCATGTGAAACCTTAAAAACCATATGATTCCTTCTCTATTAATAAATAAATTCAAATGTTCGTATCAAATCCTACCAAATAAAACCACAAAACTAGTACCTTCATACAATGCTGTACCTAATTGCAAACTAACAGTTACAAAAAGATTTTTTAATACAGCTACAAAACCCTTTTTCTATGCCCACTATTCATTCTTATCCAATTATCAACCCAACAAACTAATTAAATTTAAGTGCAAAATACTTTTATAGTTCAATTAAATTGAAACTGCTTACTTGCTAAATTAATATCACGTCAATTGCAACATGACAATTGCGTATGCACATACTACATTATTATCAACTCCATTGTAAATATTTTATCTCAAAGCAAATATTATTCTAACCTTTTATGTTTGTAATATACTTATTAAATATTTTTATTAAGTTTCCTTTCCTACTAAAATTATGATATCTCATGTTTTCTTAGCATGTTGCAATATTTTAAAATTCAGCATGAGCAACAGACTTGTGTGGTATTATTTTATTATTTATACGATGACACTAATACGAATATTACTGCTTCGATAAATTAACAGCTTGCAAAACACGCGTGCATAATAATTGTAATGTACAGTAAGACCTAATTATTCTTGCCATATCTGACTGTAATTTAAAACGTTGGAATTGCATCACTTATGTATCAGCATTCTTTCAATATTTTGTTAATTTTTAAAATCGAAATTTACAATCAAACAAGCTCAAAATGCATTTATTTATTTTTCTCCTCTTTTCGATTTCTAAGTGAAAGATGGTCACCCATATTTATTTAAAAAAAAGAGTATATAAACATATGTAAATATTATTTCCGATAATCAAATCTTATAAATAGCTACTTTAAGAGCTTCACACTCAATGCCTGTATAGGCATACATATAAAATAATACAAATTTTGGCCAATATAAGTTAAATATTCGTATCTATATTTCTATTTTCTAAAATCACACGGCAATATTATTAATATTCAAATACTTTGTAAACAAATAAATTTTAATTTCCCATAAAATGTTAACTCGGTATTACTTAAAGCGGCATTATTAACTAACGTCTTGCAAAATAAAAAAAAATACACAAAATTATTTGAATTCTTCTTCCATACAATTATTGAGCTCGATGATTACATGCCAAACGTGTTGCTTGGTCATCAATTATGACATGTACTTTGAACGCAGTGTTACGAAATTTAAACATATTACCCGAAATATTTCAGCTGATAGTTTATATCTTATTGACATCAAAATATAGTTTCATTATTTGGGGAAAACTGACAAACTTCTTCATATACAAAGCTGACTTATTCTACAAAATGGAAAAATTATGTTACTCTACACATTCTAAATCACAAGAAATGAAAAAAAAAAATTATATATCAGACCAAATTAAATCTAGTACAATATAAGATTTACCTTTAGCATCAAACCTGATTATCGTGATTTGTATTAGAACTGAAAATATAAAAGCAAAATTAGACATTAATTAACGAATATATATATCATACAAAAAAACATTTTTATTCTGTGCAATCAATCAGATAAATCAGAATCTTCAGAAAGTTGACATTTTAAGAAATTAAAATAAAAAGTTCATTATAAGTTCGATTGTAAAGTAAAAAATATCTTTTAAGAACTGTCCCAACATTTTGTGTAGTAATTATAACGTTGTGACGGGTGCAGCCGGAGAAATAAAAGCTCGTTTAGGTCACTTGTTTTATATTTAAGTAATTAAGGCACAACTGAAACAATTATATAAAAAAAAGGTAAATTACACTGAATACAAAAACAATTTCACATTTATCACTAAAAACATATTATAAAAGGTAGGGCTACTTACAATAGTGCCTTAAAGAAACTTATAGACTTAGAAACAGGAACTGGTAGTAAAGAATATATATACAGGAAACTTGTGAATTATGCTTATGAGCTTATTATATACTTGTGAGCTTATTATAACTGCTCAGCACTATAAATATATTTAAATAATTTATTTTCGGTGAGTCAACCGCTCTACGCGCTGACTCTGGTAAGAATAAACTTCGAACAAAACAAATAAACAGAGACAGACAGTAAATTTAAAATAGGAAACAGAGACAGACAGTAAATTTAAAATAGGAAACGAAGAGAAAAGAAAATATGAAAAATGGCCAGAGAAGAGCGCAATGAAAGCAACGAGTCGCCAATATAGCTATGGCGCCTCGTTACAACGTAAATCGTCAACAACACATTAATTTTAATAGAAATAAAATATTTTTAACGATCATTATAAAGCTATCATAAAATAAATTCTTCAAATAATTTTTGCTCATTACGATTTTATAATTAAATATTGTTCTTTATTTAATCGATAAGAAAAAAAAATAGAAGATCGTATACATAATTAGTTACATTCAAATTTTATTGTGTTCTAAGTAAAGTAAATTTATTATTGTAAATTTACAAAGAAAAAATAGTATAAAATCAAACCGAAAAGATGTCCTTGCATTAAATTTAACACTATTCACGTTATCTTGTTTACTGCTTGGCTACTGTCGTTGCCTCAATCAGCTCCCAGCTGCATCCACATCCTACATCTGCATCTCCCGGCCCTCTGCTATTCACATTTGTTATCTTCCACCAGCAGCAATGCAGCAACCAGACACGGCGAAGTGCACGTTACCGTTCTCCACAAATTGTTTATTTTGATTGTTTATTGAATTTATAATTTAATATATAATTTTTTTTTTTAATTTTTATATCACTTTTGTAACACATTTAAAAGTTCATTTTGTTGTTTTATTATTTCTTCTTAATTTTATTTTTATTGTATTAATTTACTTCTTATATTTTTTAACCCGTTCGCGCAGCGCTGCCTTTAGGCAGCACTGGCAGGGTCGCCATGCAATGGCGGAAAAGGGTTAAACGCAACGGACTCTTGTAATGAAAGATTAGTTTAGTTCTGAGCGTTTATTAAATGGTTTCAATACATTATATATGGTGAAGAGGCGAGCGTGTGTGAATACACGGTACACACACTACAGTTTTTTTCTGTACCCCTGAAAAAAGTGTCAGCAAAATTTTATTAAAACTGCCTGACCCGGCCTCGCGTTGCTATGGTAACGTTATTGATGACCCGGCCACGCTTTGTTTGGTAACGTTAATTGATGACCCGGCCACGCGTTGCTATGATAACATTAATTGATTATAAAAACTGTTAGTCTTAGGCTTATGGTAACTATATATGGTAACAAACATATTATTATATAACAAAGTATATTATTATATAATGTACTGATATATAATAATTAAAATTGGTGGAGTCGTTAAGGCGTGAAAGTGTTTTAAACAGAAGAAGAAGTAGAACATACAGATGGTGAGACGTACATATATAAAAAAAAAACTAAAATTAGATTTAGTAAGTCATAAAACGAATATTTACCATAAAATTTGTACAATGAAATACACATACAGACAGAACCTATAGATTTATATAGTAGTACTAGCTGACCCGGCCACGAGTTGCTGCGTGATAAATTAAAATGAAACCTACCCAATGTCTTAAGTTAGAGCAAATCAAGCAAAATGACAAAAAAAACATCAAAATTGGTAGAGTAGTTTCGGAGTTCATTGCGGTCAAACATTGTGACAAGAAATTTTTATATATAGACTAGCTTTTACCCGCGGCTTCGCCCTCATTTTTTTATTTTTTAAAAAAAAAAAAAAATCCTATGTGACTTCTAATACCTCCAAGAATATATGTACGAAGTTTCATGATGATCGGTTTAGTAGTTTTTGCGTGAAAGCGTAACAAACAAACTTACATTCACATTTTTTTTTACAGATTGAAAGCAATATTAATTAATTTCAACAGCTATCTCTCCCCCTTCCGCACTGATACAGTATCGGTAGTAAGAAAAATAGGTAAACTTAAGATAACAAAATTTATTTCCATCAAGATATATAAATAATTCAACAGTTGTGTAGGGATGTGGCGGGTGAAATATGGTGGTCACGATTAAGGCCGAATAAATAGAATTTCGCCCCCGTACTACCCGTTATTTGAGAAGAAAAAGAAAATAATATATTTTTACATCGACAGCCGTCGTCAATGCGACAGGTGATGGATTTATGGAGGTTTTTTTTCTTCTTTTTATTGCGGGTAGGGTTGAAAGTTTTGGTTGAATCATGGGAAGGGTAGCTATGGTACGATAAGTGTTGGAAAATTGTTTTTGAGTGGGGAATCTCGTTTTAAGTTCGTTCGATTCGCGTTTGAGAACATCTAATCGCTAACATTAAGTCACTTTATTATCTGATATTGACATTAAAATCAACAATGGTAAAAAAATAAATCGTTTTATTTATGTTATTTATTTATTTATTAAGAAACAAACGGTCGTGATAACACGGATGATTATGGATAAGTTAACATAAATAGACATATAGTTCCATTAATTTACAACAAATAATATTAGTAGCTGAATGCACAAAGATATTAGATTAAAAAAAAATTGTCTAAGAATAAACTATTGAGTTAAGCCAATTGAAGAGACTTAAGTCCATAATAAATATAAAAAAACTTGTATGCACGAATGCAAGTTTGTACCGATAATAACAATAAAGTGAAAATAAAGAGATCTAAACCAAATGACCTGAGAACCTCCTCCCTTTTTGAAAGTCGGTTAGTTACAAGTGATTATATTTAACGGGTGTTGGTTCTAAATACATTCTTTAAAGATCAAATTGTACAACAAAATATATCCGTGTCCTTTAAAAGTTCACATTTGTTAAACAATTTACAAGCACGCTTTGTAAACACATTGGCAACATAATGAGTTCTACTATGTGTAATATAAAACAATTCTTTTTTACGACTATTTCGCTCGCGCCCGCGTGTTACCCTGAAGTGAATTTTACCAAGTAGTGAGGGGGACATCAAAATGATTGTGTATAATTTTGTATAATAGTAAAGAATCAATACAGTTGCGTCTGTTTTCAAGAAGTTGAATCTCATTATGGCTTAAGGAGTCGTTGTAATTGTCGGAATCTGGGGACACGGCAGTGCCCCCGCCAAGTCGAGCAAAAAAGCGGCACGGACGGCATGAAAACACGTGTAAATTAAATTATTTAGTGCGATGGCCGAGTCAATATATTTATATAAAACAATAAAGATTTTTAATATTGATATGCGTCACTATAAGATGCTGTTAATTATTACGTAACAACTTAATGCTTCGGGTACGGAGATTCCAGGCACAATTGATTTTCAATTGTTATGGACCACGATCTTGGTCTTAGGGACTGGACGTATTAAGACAGAAATTCGCTTAAGTAGGGACTGAATAAATTAATAACCGACTTGGTATTACATGGATCGCACAACTTTTTACCGTAGAACAACTGAGTTGCGAGACTTGGTTTTTTTGACAAGTATTGTTTTTGATGTGATTAATCCTATTTCCAGTACGGTAATCAAGGGCATTGACAAACTTTTTCTGGACTTTCTCTATTCTATTGATATGTTTTGCGTAAAGTGGTTTCCAAACAGCTGAAGTAAATGCGAGACGGCTTCGAATGTAGCTGTTATAAAGTATTTTGTAGGTTAATGGATTTTTAAAAGGTTTACCGATGCGCAATAAAAAGCCAAGCTGCTTATAGGACTTCCTTATAATAGAATTAATGTGTGGTATGAAAGTCAGTTTAGAGTCCATAAATACCCCAAGATCTCGAATTTGGGTGACTCTATTCAGAAAAGTGTTGCCAAGTCTGTAATTGTAAATGAGTGCACGTTTTTTTATTTGTAAAGCTTACTTATGACATTACATTTATCTAAATTGAGAAAAAGGTTATTTTCTATGCAAAAAGCTTCAAAATTTCCTAAATCAGCTTGCAACAAATCACAATCTCCGACATGACGTTTTAATGCAGGTTTGTTTAGAAATATTTGTATTAATGGAAACGTTGGTTTAGGAATAATATTTTAACATAAACCTATTCACAAAGATATCAAAAATTTTAACTTTATTAGAAACTATTTAAGAAAATTATTCCAGACAGTGGTAAAACATGTTAGTAAATTTCTAATTTGTTTAAGACCTATAAAACTTTATCTTGGTTTATGAAAATAAATATTTCAAAAAAGAACTCTATGTTTTGGACCTTTAGTTGAAAATCGGCAACTTTGTAAAGTTGGTGTCAGTTCCAAAATTCTTGTTTTTACAACAATTGATTTAATATTTAGTTCTTATACTTCCGTGCCTATAGCATATTTAAATAAATTCCTGCGATTACTGGCTTTATTTAAATTGGCTTTTTAGTGTAGGTACCATTTTACCGTGATTCGACGTTATATTAAAAATGATTTTTCCTTGGATTAATCGTTAGTTTTTTACTTGAATGAAATGATGGGTTTTCAATTTAAATATAAAGAAAGAAATAGTTTATTGACCCATTGCATACGTTTTAAACAAGAGATAAAATTTAATAATAAAAGTTTTAAAAATAAAATAATAATAATAAAAACATTGGGGCCAATCAGGACCCTGCCTCAGCATAACGCTGCGACGCTGATATTCTGGCAAGGCCAGAGAGAGGTACTGCATTATATAAAATAAAATTTACGATTTTACACAAACAATTAAAATATATATATATCTCTTTTTAATTGTTTCTTATTTTTTGTTTGTTTTTGACAAACTAAATATCCACAGAGTAGTAGAATAGAGTAGAGTAATGTAATGTAACTGTAGGATGTTGTCATATTCTAATATATGAACTATAAGGGCTAAAAGTTAACAAAAATCATACAATTAGAAGCAATATTAAGATTAACTGAATAATTAATAAATAAAATTCCATAGTCAGTGTTTAGAATGGCAGTTATTTTGTTAACGAAAAAATTAGAAAAGAAATTCTTTATTCTTAATTACCTTTGGTGATCGGGTCTAGAACCCCTCTTGTAGAAGAGAATTATCGTCCAGGTAGCATACGAGATCTGAAACAATGAAAAGTCAATTATTTATATAGTTTTTACATGCTGAAACAACAATCACTGCGCCATTCGGTTCTTTAAAAATTTGCAAATAAATTCAACCTAAAAATATAACATAAATAATCAGTTCATTATATTATGACAATACTTTTTGTGTTTGTTACCATATATAGTTACCATAGTTACCATAAGCCTAAGAATAACAGTTTTTATAATCATTTAACGTTACCATAACTACGCGTGGCCGGGTCAACTAGTTTGTGAAATAAAGTGGAAAATAAAAAATATAGCAGATATTATGGATCAGAGTAGGGAATTCCGTAGCTCAGAGATGTACATAACTATAAAAAATCTATAAAGAACAAAGCCAGATTTATAAAAGTTGGTTTTGTATATTGAAGGGAAATTTTAAATATAGTTTTCTAAGCGCAATGACTTTTATTTATTAATTGGTAAGAAAACATTATAAGTATACATATACATTAATTTGTCAGAATGGCAATAAATATATCAATAAAAATGATAATACAGATTATCAAAGAATATATTATTAAACTTAAAAAATAAGTAGCCTAAAACCCATTAACAGATTTTCTCACGTCGATTGGCCATGGTCCCATACTGTTACATAGGTTCACTAGATTTGACGTGACAAAGAAAAGCAATTTCATTATATACATATTTTTTTAAAACTTTCTGCACAAATTGTACAAAAGCGGACTGAATGCCTTAGGCATTTTCTATCAGTCAACCTTAGGGCGATGTGAGACAAGTAAAAGGTAGGGTGCACAATCAGTGTAAAAAAAGAAATAACTTATGAGTTATTAAAATAATACGTAGAATAAACTAATTTATATATTTATACATACATATATATTCTACTTAAAAAAGTACTATTAATAGATATATATCAAGTAAACAATAGCTATTTTGGATTTAAAAAATAGACTTCCTATCAAAAACAAAGAAGAATCATAGACGACCTTTTGGTGTAACGGTAGCGATCCTGCCTTTCGCACCGACGGTCCTGGGTTCGAATCCCGGAAGGAGCAGATGTTTTTATGACATGTTTTAGGCAGAATCGCTACCGTTGCACCAAACGATCGTGAATGTAAGAAATTATCTATTTATTTATTATTCATTTTTAATTTATTTTATTAATAAAGTTCCCTTTAAACTATTTTTTTGTTTACAAAAATATCAATATCTTGTTTCTTTGCTAAAGTGGAAAGTAAGTTTCTACTAAAGTTTTGACCTACTTTTTCACATCGTCGCCTATAATATTGTTTCCATCTGTCTTTCCTATGGAACCTTAAAATAGGACAAGTTGTTTTGTGAAGGATCACCCATCAAAAATTAATCCCGAGGGAGGTAAGCGTCCGGCTGTCCCTAAAATATGGATAGACGTCTGTCACTCCAGAGTTAACCGCAAAAAGTTGCGCGATGATTTTTCTTGAAGAACTTTTTTGTGATAAGCGGGAGGGAACAATATTTCATTTTAGCACACCGTGTCATAATTTGTTCCATGGAAATGATAAATCTGTGGACAATGTTTTTTTCGTCAAATATTTGGGTTCGAGTCTTGGGAGGGGCAGATGTTTGGGTGATGAATACAAGCATTTGTATCTGACTTATTGATATTTAAATATCTATGTATCGTATATTTATTTATATCTGTTACCCTAGTATCTTTAACACAAGCCTTACAGCGCCACAGCCTTAGCGCCATCTAGCGTCCGTTAGACAAACTACTTGCGGTTAACGCGTTGCTATGGTAGCGTTATTGATACAATGGAAAAAGAGCGGGAAAAAGAGCGGACAGACGAACACACAAACCACTGTGATCTTAGATTATAGACTAGCGGCCCGTCCCGGCCTCGCACGGGTAGACAAAATTCTTTAACTTTTTTCTATTAGTAAATATTTTCCGTAAGCTCCATCTAGCTTCCGGTAGACGAACTATTTGCGGTTAACGCGTTGCTATGGTAACGTATTGATACAATGCAAAAAAAGCGGGGGTAAAGAGCGGACAGACAAACACACAAACCACTGTGATCTTAGGTTTTTTTTTTTATTTAGGATGGGTTTGCTCTTGATACCAATTAAGCCCGGGGGCCATGACAGAATCCACGATGGAACGAGCTAACCCAGAAGGTGCCTATTCACCCTGGCTTTGGAAATAGACGGGTTATAAGTTCACGGAAATACAGACGCAGGGAGGAAGTTCCACTCCTTTGCTGTTCGCGTTATGAAGGATGTTGAAAAGCGCTTGGTGCGACAGGTAGGAATAACAACCAAGAAAGGGTGGTAGCCTGCAGTGCGTCTGGATGTCCGATGGAAAAAAGGAGATGGCGGTATGAGCAGATGCAGCTCTTGAGCACACTCTCCAAAGTACAGTCTGTAGAAGACCGCCAGACAGGCAACTTTGCGCCAATGAGCTAAGGTGTGAAGCTTGCTCTTCACCAATTTGTTGTCCCCGATGAGCCTCCCAGCTCTGCGCTGAATCTTGTCCAGTGCAGCAAGTTGGTCTTTGCTGAGCCATTCCAAAGGTGGCAGCAATATTCCATGCAAGATCGGACTTGAGCTTTATAGAGTGTTAAAAGCTGTCCTGGCGTGAAATATCGCTAGACCTTATTTAGGACGCCCAGCATTCTGTCTGCAATTTGAGCCTTGGATTCGATGTTGGCACCGAAGTTAAGGTCTGAAGACAACTCCATGCCAAGAAGCTCGATGCTGTCGGTCACAGGCACAGATGTACCTCGGAAAGTAGGAGTGAGGTGGAAGGAACTCCTTTTTGCCGTGAAAAGACACGCTTGTGCTTTGGAGGCGTTGAAATTAACGAGGTTACTATCGCCCCACTGGGAAACGTAGTTTAGCCTCTGGTTTATTCGCTCGACCATGGCCTCTCTCATGAACATCACGTCGTCGCAGCTGGCTTTTGCGCTAGACAGGTATCTCTCTACAACAGTACTGTCTTCTGCATACCCAACAATTCCTGGTATTAACAGGTCATTGATGTGCAGCAGGAAAAGCGTCGCAGAAAGAACAGACCCCTGAGGAACTCCGGCAGATTATAGATTTATGTAAGAAGATATACGGGTATATTATAAGAATTTTGATATAATTCACTTACAATGAATGAACGAATTTAAGCTTTGTTTCTAACGAAATAAAATGCGTTATCCCAAATCATTTTAGGAGGTAATTGACATGTGGTTTATTTATACGTTAGTTTTATATACTTTGTTCTACAAATCGAGCGGGATATTAATAAATAATAATAATAATTTATTTAAGGTAACTTAATAGTTCAGAGAAATGTTAGTACGTTACTTAATCTATGTCAACAGGCTTTCGGATTAATATACCTACACAATATTTAAGAATGGTTTGGCGTCCTGTCATTTCGTGTAAAATAGACTGTATTTTACCCGAAATGACTGATAAGACGCTGTTGGAGCTGAAAGCCGGTTTAACAACGAGGCAATCATTTGATAGAATCAGGCGTTACATTAGTAAACAAAAATATGTAGCTTATTTAAAATCCAAGCAAGGTGCAACCGCCCGCCCGCAAATAAATGCAGACATCGCAGGTACCGACACCTTCACCAACTACTCTATTCAAAATACCACGCACGGTCTAAAAGCTCCTAATGATGCCTGGATTTTACTGAAGTAAGCTAGATATTTTTATTTACTAAAAAGAGGCAATCAATTTTCGCTTCATGGCAAATCAAATCAAACGTCTCACTACATTTCCACCTTTTACAAGGTATACATAATGTTATGCTTATATTTATTTTAATCAGTATTAAAAAAATCAGAAAAAAGTAGGTATACAGTGTCAAAATATGTCAATTAATGTTAGAATATTTAAATATTATTTGAGATGTCATTAGTAATTTAGGAATCATCAAATTAATTAAGTAAATCTATAATTATGACGTCTAAATTCATCAGTATGTTCTTCCGCACAAATGAGAGACGCACTACAAAAAAGGGGAAAACTTCAACAGCATCCTGAAATCTATAATCTAAGATCACAAAGTTGTTTTTCTGTCCGCCCCTTTTACCGCTCTTTTTCCATTGTATATGCGTTACCATAGCAACGCGGTAACCGCAAGTAGTTTGTCTACCGGACGCTAGATGGCGCTAACGGAAAAATATTTAATGATAGAAAAAAATTAAAGAATTTTGTCCACCGGTGCGAAGCCGGAACAGGCCGCTAGTAGTTATAAAGATCGTACAACTAATTGCTTCGTTTTTGATGAGAGTCGAAGAAGCGAGAGATGTATTTAAGGATCGTGGAAAGTGGAAATCTGTGATTCCTGCCTATACAGGAAAAGGGCGTCATTATATGTATATATGTACATATATCGCTTCCCAAGTATGGAAACATTATTATTGCTGATACAGAACTAATAACAAGATTTAATTAAGCCCTTCGTGACCAGAACGTCTGGTCTAATTAAGTGGCGCTTATACTGTCCGGGTAAGGGAACGAAATTAGAGATTATTTTTATATCAGAAATATTATAAATGAACTGGGAATTTTTGTATTATACATTTAAATAACTTGTTTATACTTTGAAAGTAAAAAAGTATATTTTTAAATTTAAGACATTCAAAAAAAAAAATTATCATGTTTTTAGTCACAGGCCTTTTATGAAAAGATAAAAATTTGCGTAAAATATTTTTACATTTAAACGTGTAGATATAAAAGTATAACAATTATATAGGTATTATTCCAATGAGACGATTATTGTGGAAAGATTATGAAGCTCGGTGGCTCAGTTATTAGCCACCGAGCCACCTTCGACTAATGATTGTAGATGATAAGCGGTTGCTTAACAGGTTTAAGCAAAGGCTGGCCACAAGATGGGTGGCCAAACATGCTCTTTTTACGATGGAGTGTAACTTAATGCATTGTCTGTAAAAAATGGTAAATAATGCGTCTGTTATAGTTTGAGTATATGTGAGGATATCGAAATTCTCTTTTAAATCTTCAGTAAATAAGACATTTCATTGAAATGCATCAAAACTGATTAAAACTAGAATTAAATAAAAAGGGTTTTTTTAATATTCATAAAAAATAAAAAAGACGATTTACAAAGAATTCTTTGTTTTTTCAAACTTCAATGTTTTTTTTTAGCGTCTGGTATAAAATTTGCTGCCGGTCAGATAAGAAGCTTAAAATTAGTATGTTGTTTTTACGAAATATTTAATAAACTTGAAAATAAAATGCCTTATTGAAGTACAGTTAAAATAAGTTGTTTTAAATCGTCCGACATTTTTACCTACTAACAATTCAGGACATCTTTTAATTGACAAGAAGAAGGGCGCAAGAAAGTCGTCAGCTTTAACAGGAGTAAAGACAATTACAATATTATACATGGTCACTATAGAGAAACAATATTATTAAAGTGAAAACTTCTTTAGCATTGTTGTGATTTGAAAGTCGATGAAACGAAAAAGCGACAGTCAGAAAAGACAGACATAAATTCATAAGATTTAACGTAGGAGAAAATGACATAGGCAGCATTATGTACGTGTTTGTGTGCGCATGCGTAGTACAAAGCTTGAGAGAAGGCATCACAATAACCATGGTATTTTGTATACGTTTACGTATTATTGTTGAAGGTTTCACTTCTACCACGGGTGAATTGCACACATGCTTTTTGACGTGATAACGTCTTATAAATTGGTTGCGGCTGGGAGTCACTTATGAAAAAGTGTAACGCTCGGTAACGTTACGATGAGTCACCGAACGAGAGAGAGGCCCGCCGAATGCCTTGCGTCTCTCTCCCACTCAACTATGATCGGTCTGCCGCGCGCATTGTGCAATTTAATTATATTCATATCAATAAATATTCTACCGAGAAAAAGACGTTGTCACGTAAAATCTTCGCCCGTAAAACCGACTTTTTTTTAAATATAACAATAATATACGTGCTATGGTTTCATTACATCGTTGACTAGAAAAAAGTCAACAAGTATGTGTTTTAAATAAATATACGAAGAATCAATGCATCTGTTTTGATAAATTTGAATACAAAAAGAAGTGATCAATTCAATTGAGAAAACAGTGGACCCGATATGTTACCAGATCGATTCACGCCTGAGAATACTTGTGAGATTTTTTCTAATATTTTTTTCCTTAACAACTGTACGAAATTTATAAACAAATACAGAGCAAATACGTAAAAAAGAAAAGCGAACATTGTGTTTTATAATATTCTATTGTATACAAGACCCGTCCCTAGTTTTTAGTCACGTCAGTGAGATAGATTAGTTTATTTATATCCATTATGTAACTTAGATGACTAAACCGATTTTAATAAAACTGATCAAAGAATAACCGCTACAAAACCTTCTTTCAAACTAAAAAACCCGAATTCAACTCGGTTCACCCATTAAAGAGCTACGGTGCCACAGACAGACACACATAACGGTCAAATTTATATCATGTCGTCGAGAGTTTGAAATATTACATTGTCTTTAGGATTCCTAAGCTTTTGACACCATATTATTGGGGAAAAACAATCTTCCAATGTTTGGCAACAGCGAAAACTATTTGCGGAAAAAATATGCCTCCATCTGAGAGGCGGGAGTTTTATAGCATTGGTTAAGTTACCCCCACTCCTTTTAGGTCCGTTACCCTTTACAAAGGTTCAAGTGTCCGAAATTTAATCCGGCGAAAACCCAATCGGTTCGTCTTGACCCCGAAACCAATTCTTGGGAAGTAAAGGTAAGGACACAAGATCGAAAAGAATTATTTTTAGAGATGTTTTTGACGTGATAACGTCTTATAAATTGGTTGCGGCTGGGAGTCACTTATGAAAAAGTGTAACGCTCGGTAACGTTACGATGAGTCACCGAACGAGAGAGAGGCCCGCCGAATGCCTTGCGTCTCTCTCCCACTCAACTATGATCGGTCTGCCGCGCGCATTGTGCAATTTAATTATATTCATATCAATAAATATTCTACCGAGAAAAAGACGTTGTCACGTAAAATCTTCGCCCGTAAAACCGACTTTACAGGCAAAAAAAAAAAAAAAAAAAAAAACCGACTTTTTTTCACCGTTTTTGTGGTAAAACCGTTACTTCATATGAGCATTTTTTTTTGTTGTTTTGTAATCACACCGATTAGCACAATAGCATCATCAAAGTAAGCACTGTAAGGTTTGTGTTATGGATACTAGGTTAACGGATAGACATAGATAGATAGATAAAAGCTTTATTTCCTACTTTACACACATACACATATATTAACAAAAATAAAAAATAATTACATCTTAGGTAGAACACAAAGTCATCCTTAAAACTATGTGTGTGTCTGCTGCAGCAGTACGCAAGGGTCGCAGCTCAGCATCGTGTTTACCCGCATCGCGAGTAAATTGCTGATTTTCAGCTACAACCACGAGTGACCAACAAAGACGATGACCAGCAACATCAGTGTGTGTGATATTTTAAAACATATATTAAATAGAAGCTCAATAATAAAGTACTTATATAATGGTGAATGTGTAGCATATTTTTATATATTTGATAAGTGTTAAGTATATGTCTATTATAAATAAATAAATAAACTGTGATGGATATTATTAGGGACATAAACGGACAACATCATTAAAAAACCATGAGTTACGGTAGACCTATTTTTATTTAAATCGACATTTAGGTTCCACTACCTGCTTAAGAACCTGGGAACACCTAACTTTTGCTTTGAAAGAAGATATGCCTTCATTTGGCATTTAAAGTTGTTCTTATTCTTAAGGTGTCTCAGTGGAGGTGGAATATTGTTCCAACATTTGGTAGCGTGGTATCGAAAGCTCCCAGTAAAAGCCACGGTCCGGTGTAATTGAAATTTAAGTGGCGGTCGAGAAGTTCTAGGGGTCTGATTATTAGATGTATGAAAAATTAATTTATAATAAAGGTAGTCTGGACACTTAGAAGTCGTGATGTCAAACATTAAGGATGCCAAATGCAGTTGTCTACGTGATTCCATGTTCAGGACCGATTCAGCATTAATAAAGGGAGAGATATGAGTACGCGGCGGTATCTTGTAACAAAATCTGAAACAAGCATTTTGTACACGTTGTATTAAGCGTTGTGATTTACACAAAAGGCGTGGTCCATAGACAACATCAGCGTGATTCAGTCTCGAAAGTACCAATGCTTCGACAACGCCAATGCGCGCCTCCTGGCTCAATAGGTTACGTATCTTGTAGAGTATCTTTAGCCTATAGAAACAATTTCGAACCAAGTCCTCTACATGGGCCACGAAACGTAATTCACTGTCGAATGTGATCCCCAAGTTTTTTGCAGTTTCCACACATTTAATATGCTGACCAAGTATAGTAACAACAGGAGACAAACTTGTTATCCTGCTTATCTGAGTCTTAGAGCCAAGTATCATAAATTTCGATTTATTCGGGTTAAGTGTAAGACCATTTCTATCACACCAGTCAGCTATCCTCCCCAGATCTTCATTCAGCAATTGTAGAGCTTCTGGGAATTTATCAGTGGCCTCAGAAATGTACAGCTGAACGTCATCAGCGTAGAGATGATATCTACTGTGTTTAGGAACTCTAGCAAGATCGGCGCAGTAAATGATGAAGAGAAGAGGTCCAAGTATTGATCCTTGAGGTACACCACGGTTCACCAGCTTAGATGAGGAAATGTTAGTGACTCCATCCCTTCCCACCAGTTTAACTGATTGTCATCGTTCATTTAGGTAGCTACGAAACCACTCCAGAGCCTGACCATCCAGACCATAGTAACCCAACTTCGAAAGCAACAGAGGCACACAGATACAATCAAATGCGCGCGACATATCGAGTAGTGTCAAGACCGTACCTCTACCAGCATCCTGCTCCGCTAATATATCATCTGTAACATCAAGCAATGCAGTAACCGTTCCATGACCCGTGCGGAATCCAGACTGATGGGAAGGCAACACCTGACTCCCCTCAACATAGTCATATAGCCGGTAGTATACCACCTTTTCCAAGATCTTAGATAAAAAGGGTAGTATACTTATAGGTCTTTGTACTCGGTTGGTTGTTCCACCTTGGGCACAGGTATTACCAGCGCCTCTTTCCACTGGCTAGGGACTACACCCGTGAGTAATGACTCATTAATAATCCTGGTTATAATTGACAGAGTTCTAGGCAATGTAAGAAGGACCATATCCTTACTAATACCGTCACTACCCACTGCATCAGACTTAACAGACCTAATATATCGTGAGACCATGAGTTCGTCAACCGGTTGAAGAGAAAAAGAGGAAACGCTAAAACGATTAGACTGAAATGATGCGATCTCTGACAAACACCCAGAATCACATCCAGGCACCTGTAGGAAGAAATCATTGATAGCGTTTGGATCACATTTACAATCAGGCACACAATCACTTTTACCCGGATTAATCAAAACTTTCTGTTTGAGGTTTTTCCAAAATGTTTTGCTATCCTTAAGATTAGAATTAACATAATGGTTGAAGTACGCCTTCTTTTCGCTCAGAATACTTGCTTTTACTAATCGTTTTAAATCTTTATAGTATTTATCATGAACTTCCGACCTCGTTTGCCTATATTTCTCATATGCCTTGTTACGTAATCCCATCATGAACTTTATGTTATCTGTTATCCAAGGAAGGGTTTTATCAGATCGAATACACATTGTTCTTGCTGGAGCATGAATGTCGAATAGACTTAACATAAGCGAGTTGAATTTACCTACCATGGCATCAACAGTAGGCTGCTCAATCACAGATTCCCATTCGAGACTGTCTAGATCCTTGCTAAAACGTTCCATATGTATATTTTTCACATACATATATGATACATAGATATATTATATTCAAAAAAATATAAACACCCATGACTCAGGTACAAATTCATCATAACAACATCTGCCCCTTCCGGGATTTGAACCCAGGGCCATCGGTGTAAAAGGCAGGCTCATTAGCGTTGCACCAAACGGTCGTTATTATAAATCTAAGAGAAAATTACTCATATTTTTACTCCTAGTTATTTGCACAAAATATTTCATAATACAAGCTATTCGAAAGAAATGCATCTTAAAATTAACTTTGTTAACACTAGCGGCCCGCCCCGGCTTCGCACGGGTGGACAATTTTTTTTCTATTATTAAATAGTTTTTCCGTAAGCGTCATCTAGCGTCCGTCAGACAAACTACTTGCGGTGAACGCGTTGCTATGGTAACGCATTTACAATGGAAAAAGAGCGGGAAAAAGAGCGGACAGACAAACAACAAATTTGTGATCTTAGATTATAGATTAAGTTAATTAATTGATTTAAGGGATAGTTTGTTCAACATTCACATTGTTGAGTGAAAAGATACCGCATCGCATACTCGCATACCGATTTCTATGGTAACGCCACATGTGGTCCCGGCTTCGATCCCCAGTCGGGCCAATGTGCTTTAGCTATTTGGATTGGGTTAAAAACAATGTATGTGATATTGTCTATTATATTTATTATTTACTAGCTTTTATCCGCGTTACTACCCCCTACTAGCTATGTGTTAATGCAGACTACCGATTAAAATTTATATTAATATTCCTCAATAACAGTGCCTATTTTCTAAATAAAAGGTATCCTATGTCCTTTCCTGTACCCTCGACAAGGTGTATGCACAATTTCATGATAATCGGTTGAGAAGTTAAGACGTGAGAGTGTTACAAACAAACAAACTCATTTTTACCTTCTAAAACACCTAAATACGAAATTAAAAATATTAGTAAGGATTTATTAATCAAATAAGTGACTATTCTACCTTAATCACAAAAGCGATCGGATATCATAATAGAATGTGGTAATTTGGCGAGCTTAAATTAAAAAAAGAAAGCATGACTGCAATTTACACGTGATAGAAGTGAAACCTTCAAAAATAATACGTACACGTATACAAAATACCACCGTTGTTGTGATGCCTTCTCTCAAGCTTTGTACTACGCATGGGCACACAAACACGTATTAACACATGTACATAATGCTTCCTATGTCATTTTCTCCTACGTTAAATCTTATGAATTTATGTGTCTGTCTCTTTTTCGTTTCATCGACTTTCGAATCACAACGATGCTAAAGAAGTTTTTAACTTCGAAAGTTTTCCGCAGTATAACCCCGGCCTTAGTCGGTAATAGGAATAAATAGCCACGAAGCGTTACCGTGGTCACTTCAACCCCCACGCATTTGCGTGCGGGAATTGAATGTTGAGAGGGTTATATGTGTCCGAGTTTTATCGCGATTCCCGCGTAACCCGTAAAATTGGGCACCTATCCGACTTTTATGGTAGCCATATTTGTATTGTTTGACCGTTAGCTGATCAAAATTTTGTTCGATTCAATTCTATTTTCGAAATTGCGGTTTGATGAAGGTTTTCTTTTTATTACGTTGTTGCGTTATTTGATTGGTTTCTGTGCAATAAATTATTGGTCTATTATAACAATTTATTATTGGAATTTCGGTATGCAGATAAATAAATCAATATTTTATATTAACCTTGCAGAATTAATTTTTTGGCCAACTCCACTTTGTGTGATTTTTTTATGTTATTCTTACTCATTTGAAAGCTCTATTATATAGAAACCGAAACTCAATTGTAGATGTTAAGCAACCTTTTCATTGGCCAGTAATAGGATGGGTGACCATTTTTATCTCGTTTTCTTTAGTCCTTGCCCATTGTACTTCGGGCGATGACACCTTTATACCGTCCAATAAAATAGATAATTACACTAAGCAGTATGATTTACACTTTGTATGACAGGTAACTACAACTCCAAAAAGCGCATCGGTATGGAAACCTAAATCGCGCTATAAAAGTTTCCAATGCATATCTATAATAAATACAAAGTTCATCCTACTGAAATTCTACAGATCTCACCTAGCCCGGCGGTGGATCTTTCTTTTTTCCTTCCAATGTTAGTTTCTCAAACTAGCTGATCAATAGGACATCAGTAGGCCAATGCAACCGGAGTGTACTAGGATATGGAAGCAATTTCGCTTTCTAAAATCCCGTTGTCAACGGCTTGTACAACCGGCAGACACGAGCCAATAAAGAAAAGTTCGTTTTCTTTATTCACCTAGCCGGGAATCGAATCCTGGATCTCGGGTGTTTCAATGAACTGGTAAGCCACTTGATCACGGAGTTCGTCAACATGAGGTTGACACTTGGATATTGAAGCCCCATTAAAATATGAAACCTTCAAAAAATTCCCGTCGATATTTTATTGGAGCGGAGCGAAGCGAAGCTCCCATGGATCAGCTTCAATGGCGCAATGTCTGTTACGCCATTACTTCCAGAGTTCTTAACCGATTTTAGTATTTTTTGGTTGGAATCGAATCAACAGGTTTAGAACCAGATTTCGAAATTTTCAAAAATATCCATCGAAAAAAAAAATCTTTTTTTAGGTATTACGCTCCGCTCCAATATATGGTGCAAGTGTAGCTTTATGCTTAGCGACAGCATCGCCTAGTTGCAGCGGAGCTCCCATGGATTAGCTTCAATGAAGCAATGTCTGTTACGCCATAACTTCCCGAGTTGTTAACCGATTTTAATATGTGGAATCGAATTATCACATCTAGGACCAGATTGTGACAAAGCCCGAATTTTGAAATTCAGAAAAATAAAAAAATAATTATCAAAAACATTGGCTTTATGGGATTTCCTATTGAAACAAAAAGCGCGCGCTTTTTGTAAGTTTACATTCTTATGGAATTTCAATATTTATTCAACAATATTGTTTTTTTAAGTATTACGCTCTGATCCAGTATATGGTGCTAGCGAAGCTTTATGCTTAGCGACTGCATCGACATAGTCAAAGAGATAGATAAACAGAATCCAGCATTCCCACGCTTAAGCATGAATTTTAGATGGAAGTTGAAGCCAGCGATATTTTACACTCAAAAATGACTCCGGAGAAATATTCAATCCACCCACTAGAATTGAGGGGGGGATAAGAGTGTACTTAAGTTTCACGTTGTTGTGAAGATGCCAAAATTGTTCTGTTGCGATATATGACAATACTTTTCAAATATATTTGTTGTAATAGTGCCTTAAGTGAAAAGGATTCTAAACAATAGAGCTAGGAATAGAAATAGCTAGGAATATGTCATAATTTCTTAAGTCACGTGGCTAGTCGGAACGAAGTTCCGTATGGAGCGTTGCAGGAACCCTAGCCGGGAAAAAACGTAGCGTTAAATAAAAAGCGTAAGCGATTTTATGTATAGTCTATGTGGGATGGCTATACAGTGTCTCATGTATAGTCTACGTGATGACGGTTATTATATATTTTTATAAATCATTGTATATGAAATAAAGGAGTAAAGCTAATTTTGGAAAGTAGTTTCTTTGCTTTTTATCGATAAAAAATCATAATAAAATATATACCCGAATAATTATTTTCTTTATACCTCGAATAGAACTTAAAATTAATATTTTTATAATAAGAAACTTCGTTACTATCCGGTGTCCCACGACACCACACGACTTTTTTATTTCTTGTTATAATAAACTAGCTACACCTAGCATGCTTTGCAATGCTCTGTTTTGCTGATATTTATTTGCTGATAATACATATAAATCTTTTTTGACATACACACAACAACTTTCCAAAGTTTCATCACATTCTGATCAATGGTTTTGGAACGCAATGGGAATAAACAAACAAACATTGATTTTTATATATAAATATAAAACGATGTTCTTCGATGAATTAGTAAAAAAGATATGTAGCTTACTTCCGCAAAAAATAAGCAAAAGTCCTCAAATGATTGGAGATACCGCAGATACTGACACATTTTGTAACTCTATGCGTTCAAACTTTTATGTTATTTGAGGAAGAAGCTACATATCGATGGCGAAGTGCCAATAACACCTAACTGCTAATTTCAAAATAATACACAAGCTGAAAAAAACGTTTAATTTCTTGACAAGATAAAAATTAGTTTAAAATTATTATTTTTTTACATGATGCGCTTAGAAAATTTTATTAAAACATGCAAATAACGAATTTTAATTCGAAATTACAGAAAGTGAATTTCTCTCTGAATTTCAGTTCGGAAGTTTTGGCACTTCGCTGTCGATAAATTGTGTTTTATTAGTGGATATGGACTTCCGCTGAGTGAAGCCAAATTCTATTAAAAATCAACAATTTGTTACAATGCTGTAACTAAAATAAATAAAGGTATATGCGTTTCTACGTATAATAAAAATTGATAAATAACAGGATATCATTTTTAACATTTTATTAAAAATATTTATCAAGGTAATTTAAACTAGTTTTTTTAGGTTATTTAATAAAGATTTTAAAATATGAATATTATTTTTACACATTTTAAAGAGTCTGATGATATCATTGCCCGGAAGTAATATGTTAAAAGTGACATATCATGTGCAAAACATTGGAAAATGAAGGCTGACGACACACTATAGGTTCCTTCCTGTTATACAAACCTATTTCCGAGGGTTTTGTCATCTATTACATTTTAACACGAAAATACGTATTCTATCTATTTGTGTCACATAAGTATGGATGAAATGTATACATAAGTATGGATGCAGACCTATTCGAAACACAAGCATTTAAACTACCAAAAAAGGTTAACTTCACTGATCAATATTTAAAAAAAGCTACTTTTGTGTTTAACATTACTGAGAGGGTTTGGAAGTGTTTGCTTGCCCATGCACGCCTACGAAAAAATCGAGTGACTCATGCATATGGCAAAAAAATTCAAAATTCCAGCTCGGTTTTTGGGGCATATTCATATAAAGACGCTAAGAAAATGTTATTTTACATTAGAAATATCGTGGAATTATGTTATGGAACGTCTATGAAATATAGTTTTTTTATTGCAAACCGAAATCTATAATCTAAGAAGACAAATTTGTTGTTTGTGTGTTTGTCTGTCCGCTCTTTTACCCGCTCTTTTTCCATTGTATCAATTAACGTCACCATAGCAAGGCGTTACCATAGCAACTCGTTACCGAGTCAGCTAGTATATACAAAGAAAACAAAAAAATGTGAAGATAGTCTGTATTAACTTGCTATTATAAAAAGAAGAAATATACGAGGGAGGATTGTGATACGCCGGTTTTTTTTTCTACTTTCATTAGGTTCATTTGTTATTTTGGTTGTAAAGGTGTAAGTAGTGTTGCGGGTAACATTTGCGGTTTTTTAGTTATTGGGAGTTGGCTGCGATCGAGTGTATCGTTTTTAGGAAATGCTCAAAATTTAACTACGTGCATCAATAGATGTTGAAAATAAATTAACACTGCAAGAGATTATGAGGGCATGTAAACAACATAAGGAATTCTGGCCCGTCCGTCGGTGACAAAGTGGGTTTGCAGAATTCAAACGAGGATCTGAGAACATCGAAGAAGAACCTCGTTCCGGTTGGTCAACTTGTACGATTAAAGAAAACATCGGCTAGACTATCAAGGAAATTGTCGACATTGCACGCATCTCGTATGAACGAACACAAAACATCATAGTCATTGAACTTGGATTTCCTAAGGTTTCCGCTCGGTGGCTTCCTCGGTTGCTTTCGGTTGAGCAAACATGAATACGACTCACAACTTCTCGCGACTGTTTTATGATGTTTGGCGCTGATCCGCAAGGTTTTCACAGATTGCTGACAATAGATACAACTGGGTTCATCACAATACTACAGAATCAAAATAACAATCTAATGATAATGATCTGTCCGATTGATTTCGGCCATGGCGACCACTTGTAGCTATAGTGGGTTTTTTACCTTGAATAGGTAAGTGCTTGACCGCTATCTTGCCTGATAGTAAGCGACGATGCGATCTAGGATGTGCCGCGCCCGCCTAGAAGATACCTATTCACTCGTGACTTGAAGATGCCCAAATTATATTTATCAGTAAACATAGACTCAGGCAAAGAGTTCCACTTATTAGTGGAACGGATTACGAAATTGGAATCAAAATGCTTAGTGCGACTCTTTGGTATATCAACCATATAACGTTGGCGCCTATTTGTAAGTCTTGTTGTCCGATAAAAAGATGGTGCAGCGAAACAAGGCTGTGCAATTCTGCTGCACACTCTCCGAAATATATCCTGTAAAAAAAGGGATAGGCTAGCTACCTTCCGTCTGTGCTATGGCTTATGTAGTCTATCTTGGTAGCAAACCCTCGTGCACAATAAGGGCACGCAAGTTTAATGCCCACGTAATTATAACAAGAATCTAAGCAATGGAAAAAAGGGTGAACCGACACCAAAGAAAACGAAGACAATTTTGTCGGCAAAGTGTTTTTTTGGCTTGCCAAGGGTGTTGTTATGGTAGAATACGTTGCAAAAAGCAAAACAATAAACTCGGAGTATTTTAGCACCCTTTTACGTCTTTTATGTGAAGAAATCAAAGAGAAATGTTCCGGATTACTCAGAAAAAAGTGTTGTTTCATCATGATAACGCTCTTTTTTATTTTATATACGTCCAGGTGATGATTTGTATTTTATTTGTTATCTGTTGCTCTTCGCCTTGAGGCTGAATTGCATTAATAAAATTTATGTCTTTATCTTTTATTTAGGGAGTTTTAGCACGGTAGTATTTCTTTATATTTACGATTGAGACTCGGTAGAGTTAGTCTGCCGAGCAAAATATTATGTAAAATATGTTAGTCTGCAAACTGATATCAGATTCGCAGTTGCTCTGCTGAAGGAACTGATGAAATAAAAAAAACGGTAATTTACATAACGGTAAAAAATTATAAACCCGACTGCGTTTCTTTGGAAATAAAAAACAATAAAACAAGAAGAAAATTGTAGCAATCTCATAGCATACTCTCGAAAGACATAACCCGCCTTCTGGCGCAGTCGGGTAAAAAGAGCACAGACGAGTTCATGAAGTAAATAACTTGTGAATTTGTAGGAATTGGAAATAAGGAGCACTTTTATTTGTTGACAACTCGGTTGATATACAGCATAACGGGAGTCCCTGCGAGTGGAATTACGATTAGTGAAATAAGTCTAATATTAAACGGTGCTTCCCCGCAGTCAATATAATATTCATATGGAATGCTTGATACGCCCAATTACACACTCTACGTCCCATTTTTGTTCTTGTGTATGTTATATTTTTATTAAGTTAAATCTAATAGTTCTGGATTGTATTTTCTGTTTTAAATTATATTTATGTTTTAGTTTATTGAGTTTAATTGTTTTTTTTTCCTTTCTTTCGTTAATAGCCGCTGGTTGATAAGGAATGATAAGGAAAATTTGAGAAAATTATTAGTAACCTTATTCGAATGTTTTTAGCACTCATAATCTTTTATGTAAATATAAGAGGCAGCAACATCCCGTGTTATTTCATAGGATGGTCGGCCAAAGATGAAAAATAAATAAATCTCTTTATCAAAAGTAGTAGAAAAAAACTATGAATTGTAAGCTCGAAATAATTTACCATTTTAGTACCTAACGATATCTTCAGGCTTCCAGGTCCTTCGGGGATTGAAATAACAAAGCAAAGTAAATTACAGTCGAGTCCATTCCCTGGTTGTCCTTGTTATTTCGAGGCTTGTTATTGCCAAGTCCTTCTTGATAATTATTTTACCCTGTAAGATGGCACTAAAGGCGTCTTATTTCGTAAGCCTACAGATTATGGAGTCGACATTTTTGCGGCGCTGTAAATAACGGTATTTCGTGTTTTAAAACTTAGGGATCTTAAAGGCGCAGTGGTACGTTTGGTTAAGGAACTTTTGAAAAAGTCGGGCATTGGATTGGTGTCCAAAAAAAATTTACTTTTGGTGCCTCTGAACTTTGGAAGGCTTTGCTTTCGTACTGATGAGAAAAGATGTAAATATTGTCTACAGTGGTGGGCTATAGCTATTGTCTCTTTGGAGTTTCCATAGGGAAAGCTGGCGTGTTCATTTACGTTTAAATGAATGATCTCTGCCTACTTCAACACGAAAATGGCGTGATTTCATCTTTGTATGTATGTTTGTATGATTGATCAATTGTTCTCTATCAGATCACACGGAGAATACCAAACATATGGTTTACCATAACATTCATCATTTATACAGCCATAAGATGTTTAATGCTGGACAGATGCAAAATGTGAAAGCTCCAGTGGGGCACTTAGCGGGAACTCAGAATTAAAATGCCGTGCAAACATGTTTGTATTTAATACTGGCTCGTCAACACTGCAACATTCACGAGCAAGGCAGGTTTAATATTTAATTTGCAAGTAGTTGCTCGAAAACTTTTAAGTTATTTAATGTGTGGTAAGTGGTGAAAATGTGACCCTTTTTGTCCTTTTTTTTCTATTTACGCTTCAGAAGTGGATTTGTTTTAATACAACAAACCGATATTTAAGCTTAGCTTGCCTGCTTGTTTTGCGTACCTACGTTTTGATTCCAACCCGCTATCTGATGATTTGTATAAAAACATTGTCTTTAAATATTTGTCTGTCAAGCAGCTTTTGAGAGAGTATTTACAATGTTAGTTTACATTTCATCAATCATTTGTTTATAGTATACATCTAACTTTAGCTTCTATAAACACTCATAAAGACGCCAATCCTTCTATTAATCCACATATATTTATATCCAAATATCCGCTAAGTATGAATGCAACTATTGAAGTGGTGTGCCGCGAATACTGTTCACACTTGTTCAAAAGTATTTTGTGTGAATCGAATGCCTCAGACATATCGAAAAATACGGCTGTTGTAGGTATTTTTGGTTGACATCCTCCACTACTTTGGTTATAATGTTAAAAGCAGCCAAGGTCGTCGACTTACCCTTTTGAAAACCATTTTGTTGTGGACAAATGACAATAAATTTTGAGAGAAAATTGTAGAGTCGTTTATGTTTTAATTTTCCCATTATTTTTGAAACAATGAGTGACCTTGTTTTCGCCTCCTGTCGCGATTTAAGATAAGCTGTTAAAGAAAGACACTACTATAGACCACGTATAGCTGTATCTCACTTTGATAATCGAACTTGCATCGCGCTAAAAGATTGATAGAGATATTATTTATTTGCATCAAAGGCACAGACATTCAAAAACAAATGATAACAGCAAAGTTAATAAGAGAAAAAACTACTAATACAACTAATATACATAGCACTCTACTGGGAAGGAGTGACACAGCGATGCAAAAAGGCCAAAGCTCAGCGATATATTTACACTAATAGAGCAAAACGCTGGTTTTCATCTTTCATGATGATCACGGTAGGACCTCAGTACACAAGAAATTGAGATAAGTAAAAGAAATAACTGTATTATGACCGTTTATACAGTATGCCGTTTGTAATCGGATTCCTAATACTTTTAATAATAAATTTCTATTTGAAAATCCATATAAAAACAATATTGCGATCTATTGTCAACTGGCTAACAACTGTAAATTTAAACGTCAACCTAACAGAAACTGAATTTATCCAATTCAGAAATTACAAAACAGTGTCTTATAATTTACATATTTCCGATCACAACTCAATAGTAAAAGAAGTAGATGAAATTTTCTTGGAGTCACCATTGATTCTCATTTGAATTGGAAAATTCTTTTTTTTTAATATATAAAAAGGTCTCTAGTTTTTCTTTTGCTTTTTCGATACTTATTGAGACGACATCTGCAGATGTAGCTAGACCCGCCTATTTTGGCCAGGTTTATCCGCTACTGAATTATAGCTTGCTATTCTGGGGAAACTCAGTTAATGTTCAAGCTACATTCCTCTTACAGAAACGGTGTTTAAGAATAATATATAATATGTATTCAGAGGAATCGTGTGAAATATAATTAAGGAAAAGGGGTATCTTACATGAGGTAATATCTATATCTTAGAGGCGACAATGATCATTATACGAAATCCTGAGTACTTGGAATGTAAAACAACGTCACGTCCAAAAATCCGCAATAAATATAAATATGACCTATGCATACCAAGGATAAACAATCATTTGTGTTACAATACTGCCTTTAATATAAGCATAAACGTCTTTAATCATTTACCTTCAAATAAAGCTCTTGATCTGAACATCTTAAAAGTTAAGTTAAAACAGTGGTTAATTAACCCTTTCCGTGCCAGCTACGAGAATAGTCGTAGTGCGTTACTGTAACATGGTGCCGATTACACTCGTAATCGATATAATAAATCGAATATTATTATTATTACCACTATTTAACGACCTTTGTGGTCGAGTGGCTCGTTTACTGGTTCCCATTGTAACGCTACTCCATGGTCCTGGGTTCGATCCCCGGCCGGCTGTAGAGAACGGACTTTTCTATAGTGGCTCGGGTCTGGGTGTTGTACCTCCGTTGTTTTGAATTTCGTAACACAATTGCTTTAGCTACTTGACTTGGTTTCTCAACAATGTATATTATGTTGTCTTATATTTATATTATACTAACGGCCCGTCCCGGCTTCGCACGGGTGAACAAAATTCTTTATTTTTTTCTATTATTAAATATTTTCCGTTAGCGCCATCTAGCGTCCGGTAGACGAACTACTTGCGGTTAACACGTTGCTTTGGTAATGTTATTGATAAAATGGAAAAAGAGCGGGAAAAAGAGCGGACAGACAAACAACAAATTTGTGATCTTAGATTATAGATTATATTTACTATTCTGCAGCCAAAGTTGGAGGGTACCGCTATAATTTATATGCTTTGCATTCGGGTTGAAGATCACAGTAAAAGACCACAATTCGGAAAACGCCGCTGTCCATTAGTAGCCTTTAACGACACCCTTAACCCCTTAAAACCCGAGAGCATTACATCATGCACCTGGCGACGATACCTAAAATCCGCGAGCATTATATAATGCTCTATAGCGCGCAGTCTGATTTAATCCTTATTACGGCTTTGGTAATGGTTCTTTTTGAATGAATGATATTTTTTCCCCTATAGAGAGAGAAATAACGCATTTAACACAAAGTTGGGCTTCAAAGGGTTAAGTGTGAAATTCGGCACTCTACCGGACATCAGATTGCTAAATATATGGTTACATTAATTTTATTAGGAACGGGATTTTTTGTTATATTTTTCTTTGACAATTAATAGATCACGAAACTAAGTCGCAATATCGAGACCTCGATAATAATAAAAATTGGTGAAAATTTGTCATTAAACAATATGAATTAATTATGTTATATCTTGGACTTGTCCCATATTCAAAATGTCCAGCTAAAAAAATGTATAAAAGACAAACAATACTTACCGTTTAATGTAACAAAAAAATTATGAATCTCCCCACGATCAAAGGTAAAATCGTTACAGAACAATGGATTGTACGACCTTTTAATGTTCACAATGGGACCAATTCAGGTTAGGAATATTCTGAGGTGAGTCATAAAGATCCTGACGGGGGTGATTATGAGTTAAATGGGGAATTGTGGAAGGTAATCATTTTAAAAACCTCTTTTTAGGGAAAAATTAGTATAAAGTTCTTCTTTGCTTGTAACTTAATACAGTGTTGCCAGATCTAACGACCTAAAGGATTAATTTATTTTTAAGATGTAGTAGTTTCGGCGTGCTGAAATATAGGCGAAATGGTCAACTATCCTTGCTTAAATTATAAATATGACACTGAGTTTGTATGTTTGTTACACGTGTTAACTACTACAAGGGGTTCCCGCCTGAGAATTCACTTGTGAGCCGAGTAGTCTTTTTCCAGTATTTTTTGTATCAAAATAATTTATCTTATAAGATAGCATCGAAAAAAATGAAAAAAATATATAAAAAAATATAAAACTAAATGACTGTTTCATCTTAATCGATTGCCCTAACATTTGTAATGTTTATTTCGAACGAGAGGATATTCCTCTCATTTATGAGACAACACTGGCCTACAGCGTAAAATTAGAAAGGTACTGGAAAATTTCGACCGGTGTTTACAAGTAGCTCAATTGAGAGAGCATTGGACCGGACTTCCAAAGGTTACAGGTTCGTTTCCCGCCTGAGAATTCGTTTGTGAGTCGCGTCGATTTTTTACAGTGTTTTTCTATAAAAAATTTTTATCTTATAGGTATAACTTTTAATCAGTAGCTAACATTAACGCGAGAAAAGCTATTTGTTTAGTATTGGGAGTATAATATTTCCCTAAAGATGAATACAGGAAGTAGGCTTGTGTGGCCAGCATATTAACAACACAACACTATATCCATCTAACTCTATCAACCATATTTTTTATTTTAAATTTATTTATTGTTTATTCAGGAAACAACAGCTTTTTACATAAAGCATAAATACTTAATTAAGAAAAAAGAGTTTGCACATTAGCCTAACAGTTTCCACCTCTAGTTGGTACAGATAAAGGTATGTTGAATGACATTGGTAAGTGCGAATAAACTATAAACTATTTAGTGAAAACTAATACATTTGATAAAATAATTAAAAACAAAAAATACATACTTATATAGATGAAATCTACAAAAAGCAATTTAATGACACTAATCAATGCCCCACAGAAGGCTTCGAAAACTACTAAGTTTTTCGTGAAAAATTTCGATGTGATTAAATTTTTCTTTGAACTCGTTTGCGGCTCTTATTATAATACTATTTTTCCTATAATTAACCCTGCACAAAGGTGAAGCAAAAGTATTTTTATTATGTAATATCTTCTTTTTACAGGAAAAATCAATTGCATGGCTTTCTTCGTTTTTCACAAAGTTGTGTTACATTTTTTGCATGTCATTACATTTAAACAAATCTATATCATATTTTCACAAGATCGATAAAATTTGAATAGTTATTTTGTAAGTAAACTTTATTATTGTTTAACATTGAAAAGTTTTTAAAAGCTTTAAACACAATCCAAATATTTCCTTTAATTCGTAGTAAGCTGAATGTCTGTCTTACGAATGGGTCTGCGTCCGTACATCGAGTACTATCGGCGAAGATTGTTCTTGGTCCACTTGGATTATTTCTGACTTCTCAACCAATCTGTTGTCCATTAGCTTCAACGTCGCTAATCCGAAATCGTTCTTTGAGATTGAGAAAAAGCTGTTTAAAAATAAATTGATGTTTTTGCTAAAACTACTTTCGTTTGTTCTTGATCCTAATCAAGCCCTGGGGCCAAGACAGGATAAACGAAACGAGCTAACCCAGAAGTTGCCTTTTCTCTCTGTCATTTCAAACTAAAAATCGACCTCCTGAAGCATAGCGATCTTTTTGTTAACGCTCGGCAAAGATGGGCCTTTTTTATTTTTAAATGGATTTCAGGTTTGCCAGGTTTAAAAAATAATCAGCAACTTAATATAGATTAGCAATTCCACAGAAATTGTCATTCAAAGCCTTCCCATCGGTGAATGAAAATTTATTATAACTCAATATTATTTTAGAAGCGACAGCTGACGAGGAGACAAATCGTTTTCAATTTTCACCAAGGGAATGAAAACAAAGAGCTGTAATTGAATTCACTCGGTTTATTTGTTTTGATTTGAGCGCCATTGATACTTTTAGCAATGCAGTGGCGCAGGATTTTTAAATGAAATAAATGGTGTTTATTTTTTAACCTTTTAACTGTCAGATTTTATATATTTAAAGAAATTTATTGAAGAAAAAAATCAGCTTGTCTTAAGTGTCACACCTCTATCGCTATCCGGGTGAGTATTCTCCCAATAGAGCTAGTGGTGTGGAATTGAAACTTATTTGTTTTTTTCAATAAGTTACAATTCTACACCACACGTGACCATTTGGTGCAACGGTAGCAATCATGCCTTTTGCATTGACAATTCTGGGTTCGAGTCCCTTGAGAGCTCAACAGACCCGTGGTATTTTTAAAGTATTTCTTAAGTGACGTCAACGCCATCTCTTCATGTTTCGTTGAGTACAATATTATAATTATAGTATAAAATTTTTCTTCTATTTAAATATATTGATCGTTCCAATATATTTTAATGACCTTGGATACCTAGGTTTCTCTTCGGGCTCCGTCACAATCTAGTCCTAAACCTGTTAAAAAATACGAAATCCGGCTAAGAACTCATAGAGTTAAGGCGTCGCATAAGTTTCGCAAATATTTGTTATATGTTGCCCTCACGGCTACAGCATTTTAAGGCTATGTAATTCATCAAAATATTTAAAAAACACAGCGACCCTTAAAATTTCAAAGAAAGACAAGTTAAAAGTTCCAGTTACATCGAATAGGTAATCAAATATTTCCTCGCTGTAAATCTCGAGAGGGAATCGGATTAACCATAAAAGTGTTGCAACTCATAAAAATTGCATAAAATCAGAATTATACGAACGCAGCCGTGACAGGACGGAGTTCCAAAATTGAAATTCCGCTCTACGCTGCGCCGCGCCACACTGAAAATAACTCATCAAACTTCAGTTCTACAGTAATAAAACCCTTTTAACTAACGGCCCGTCTTTTGTTTTATGCTTTTATAACTGAGTTCTTTTTTTTAATACCAGCCATGAAGTTTGCATGCATACTTTTTTAACTGTATTCAGCAGATATTTTGATATTGCTCTTTTAATAATGGTGATTACGATACAGGTTTATTTTATTTTTGAAGTGAAAACTTCTTTAGCATCGTTGTGATTTGAAAGTCTATGAAACGAAAAAGCGATAGTAAAAAGAGATAGACACATAAATTCATAAGATTTAAGAGATAGGAAGCATTATGTACGTGTGTTAATACGTGTTTGTGTGCGCATACGTAGTTCAAAGCTTAAGAGAAGGCATCACAACAACCTTAGTATTTTGTATACGTGTACGTATTAGTTTTGAAGGTTTCATTTCTACCACGTGTGAATTGCACACATGCTTTTGTTCTTATCTTGACGATTAATATTTTTAAGAACTTTAAAAAAAAAATGCTTATGAAATAAAACAATGTAAAATGTGATATAACCACCATAATCACACTTGGAAATACAAATCTGAATGGCATTGGTGATGATATTAAGTTATGTAAATGCTATGCTTTATCTTTGCATAAAGGTTTATGTCACAATGAGTAATTACTTACTATTACTAATTGACATTAAATATATATAGGTTTTAACAATTATATGACATCATACTCACCAAATTTAACATATATGAAATAACTAGCTGACCTCCTATGTCATAAGTGGGAAGAAATATAGCAAAATAAAAAGAAATCAAAATCGGTTGAGTGGTTTCGGAGTTCATCGCGTTCAAACATTGTGACAGGGAATTTTTATATATAAAAATATATTAATTTGTTTCAAATTAAAATAAAACGATTTTGTCACAAATTTTAATAGAAAAATACTAGATAAGTTGGAATAAAATTGAAATAGTGAAAAGTTTATTTACCAAAAAAAATAACAGTGCAAATTTCGCACGGGTGGAGAAAATTCTTTAAATTGTTTCTAGCCTTAAATATAGCCTTTGTTACTCAGCGTGAATGTAGCTTTTCAATGGTAAAAAGATTTTTGAAATTGGCTAAGTAGTTTTTGAGTTTATTCATTGCAAACATACAAAAATACAAACTCTTTCCTCTTTATAATATTAGTGTATATATATATATATATATATATATATATATATAAACCGCCTTAATGTGAGCCGAATCGATTTTTCTAGTATTTTTTTTTACAAAAAATTCGAAATATAATAATCATAAAAGAATATAATAAAATATCATTATAACAGCTCCCTTGATTAAAAGATAATTAATTTGACATAATGATTCAATTTAAAATGTCAAAATGAAAATAGCTATTATTGCGTCTTAATGAATTCAGTGTGACTCGATAGAAAATTAACTTTACATTGTTTAGGAAATGTTTATTACAATATTAATTGGTAATTTATGGAAATTGAATTATAAGCAGGCATTTTGAGAACATCTTTGGATAAAATTGATTTTTCGTACGTACTTATAGTATTGTGATCACTGTAACAAAATATATTTAAGTTAGATTATTTTTTTTTTGTATATCTAACACAGAATACTATATCTTCTAGACTTTAGGAGCACTAAAAATCATTTTTGTATCTCTAATCGCACGTTTATTTAAATGATAGTTATACAATTTCGACGAATTCTGGCTTTGTTATCTTTTATGGAAGTATTGTTGTATCTGTTGATAGTACGATATACGAACATGCATACTCCATACCCATTTTGTGCAAGGCGATCACTGCTTCCCTATTTTCCTTAACACCTCATTCCCTATTGTAATTTGATAATAAAAACAAAGAATATGTGAAATGGCACGATATCGGAAGAAGTTTTTATAATAATAAACGCATTCCAAATTCAAAATAATTAAAAAGTTGAAAAAGGAAAAGGTTTAATGTAACAGATCTTATGACTGGACTAGTATTTTTTTTTTACATTCACAGATCAGTTACACAGATTTTTATTTTTAATGAATTTACCAATGACTATTGGAATTGTAATCCGTTGGTGAAACCGATATCGCACCATTTGGTGAAACGATAACAATCCTGCCTTTGGCACTGAAGATCTTCGGTTAGAGTCTCGGCAGGGATACAATTGTACTACTTCACCTACAATTGTATTAAAAGGGACAATTAAAATCAGGAGTTAGCTAAAGAGATATTATAAAAATAATAAGAAGTAACAAAATAAACATTGAATCATAATATGCAAAACAAATGAGTCAATTTATTTATGGAAATGAATAACAAACAGTTTAGCATCTTTTTAAATTAAAACTTTGAACTTTTATTTAAGAAACAAATAAAAATATTTTAATGGAAGATTTTTGATATTCTCGTTTATACGATTAGAGCGCTCTATGACATGCTTTTTTTTGGTTTTTGGTTGATATGATTTTTTTATACAGCCCATACAGTAATACTTTTTAAATTTCACTCGTAATTTAATTAAAAGAAGTTTTACTTAATGTGCTTTCGATCTAATTACATAGTAAACAGATTTCAACGCGACCGGTGTAAATAGGGGGAAAGTAATAAATGCTTCTTTTTACTTTTCGTGTCTGTGGTATTTAAATTTCACTTTAGTGTTGCCATACGCATTAAACATTTCTGGAACGAAAGAATTTATTATAGCAAACAACGGCTGCATGTTAAAATCGGCTTTGTTTTAACGTCTCAATTTCGTGAAAAGCATAATTGTTTTCCGTTTGCCATCTTGCTGTTGGCGAAAATTGCGCTGTTAGTTTGATTTTTATTCCTTCTCTCTTTTCTGTTTTTCACGTTGTATTTTGTCCTTTGTTTTATATAAACTGATTTTTGTTTAAGAATATTAACAAAACGATAAACATTTTTTAATATTTCCGTTAACTCCTTGATCCATATCTTTAGTACTTCATTTCCTGGTTTATGCGTCACGCTCGTGAACGAGTGGTTCTTTGAGAGATAATAATAAAAATAACTTATTTCTTTCTCGTCACAAACTTACATGGTTTTATCATATTTTACTTTCTTCGGTGTATTTAATGTTTGTGCGAGACTGATGTCTGTGCTAAGTAAAAGCCTGTGTTACATGTCAACAGGCTCCCACTCTCAGGACTATTGCGTAACGTTGTTCCGAGGAAAGAACAAAGATCCAAAAACATAAAAATACAACACTATACAACATTTTAAATACTAAATGTAATCTTAGTGAGAATTAATAACTAAATAAAATGTAAAAATAAAACAATTAGATTTATATAAAATTTTTAACAATTAGGAACGTACCCGATTAAAATATAATATTCTTAGGTATTAGAAAATAAATAACAACCATTATCTTAGTCGTCCTGTGATCACGACTCCTGTAAAGGAGTAGAAACGTTAAGATTAAATATTAAATAAAATATGCGCAAAATTATTAAAAAAGTGTTTTATTTAAATACTATTGTATCTACTAATAATGTCAGTGGTCTGATAATAATAGCGAAAACTCAGAATAATCATTTTTAAAATTTTTATAACTAATTAATGAAAATATAATTTGTTTTGTTAACTCGCATACCTTGATAAACGATTATTTCTTGTTAAACATATTAAAGTATTTGCCTTTATTTGGCTTTTATATTAAATACATTTACCCTTAGTTAATTCTTGAGGGGAAATACCTATCTTATCGACACCCATCCTTTTTTGTTTACGTGAATGATTATGTAAATATAACATGCATTTTACTGAAACCATCATTGTTCACTTGTCCTTTAAACGTTTTGAATATATACAATGGCAGAGTTTCACCTATTGTCAGAAAAAGGGTTGAAGGATTTTATTCCCATAGACGCAATTCTAGGGCTAGACAGAAAGGCTATTTTCGTATACCAAAAATAATCCCATTAAAAGCGTTGCGTTGAAGTGTAAACAAAGATTCTATTCGATTTTTTAAATTGAAAATTTAGGGACCATTTCAACCAGAGACCGGCGGGAAATGAAGAAAAACAAAATGGCGGCATTCGAACGAGAAAAACAAAAGAAGCAGAGGAATCTTTACCATGAATGCCTTTATACTGCATACAATGGTGCGGCATGAAAGGAAAATCTGGAATCAGAGCTAGGAGAAACAATAGAGGTATTGCCGTATTGGCGTGTGTGAACAGGTAAAACTGATTGCTTGATTTATTTGAGTTTCGAAACGCTGAGCAATGGATAGATAATATTTCGCTTTTGTCAATTCATTTTGCATGAGTATTGCCAGTATTCGGTTGAAATTTGAAGTTCTGACAATACATAAAGTATTGATTAATCTACTTTGTCCAATGTAGGATGACACTTTTGACAGTTGACACCTATATAGAGGGTATAAAGTTGCTATTGCAATGTTAAGACAAAAATAAGGAAACAAACGCAACCTTAGTACGTAGCGATAAGGAAGTGAGTCCTGTCAAAAGTATCATCCTACATTGGACAAAGTAGTGTTGTTGATTCTATTCGGGATTCTGAATAAATTGTAGATATTTACGTTAAATAAATAAAAACTCATTTTATATTAGAAATTAATTATTGTTCTTAATTAATGCTAAATACCTTTATAGTAAAATACTTAAGGCTGAATGACCAGGTGCACATAATTGTTATTTAAAAATTTATATAACCGTTTACTCATTACATTTGAATTGTTAATTAATTCTTCAAGCCATGTTAACAAGTGTGTATAGACTTGAATAAATGTATTAGGAAGTATTGCAGAGCCCTTTATTCACAACCTTCTGAATATGTAAGAGGAATAACTTAGAACAAGGCTTTATTTATAAACATAATCTTGAAGATTTAGTTAAGGAATGCAAAATATGGGTTTGTTATCTAATTAAAAGCTAGGAACAAAATTTCCTATAAACAAAATATAATATATTTCAGCGCATCTGTTTTTCAATTTTGAATGGGTTTGCTCTTTATCCCAATTAAGCCCGGGGGCCAAGACATGATCCACGATGGAACGAGCTAACCCAGAAGGCGCCTATTCACCCTGTCTTTAAAAACGAACGGGTTGTAAGTACTCGGAAATACAGACGCAGGGAGGGAGTCTCACTCCTTAGCTATGCGCTTCATTAAAGAAGTTGAGAAACGCTTGGTGTGACAACTAGAAATAGCATCTTAGTTTTATGGTCCTTCGAGCGGGATAAATTGTGCATAAAAAAGTATACAATGGGTTAACTTCTGTTGCAGTTAGATGACCATACAAAATATTTTATGCCTTTGAATTCAACGAGGACACAGTTATAAAAGATCTTGAGACTTGTGATGCTGTGGTCGTAACTCGTTATTTACTGTTCGATGACAAATGCGCGTTGCACAAGTTTATGGGTTTGCAAACGTAATATTTGCAATGTCTAATTGTTTACGACGTTTGCACACGAGTCAGGGTTGTCACTGCATTGGCAAAAGTGTTGTATAATTTTATTTAGTGGCATAAAAATGACTTGTAGTATAGTATTCTTTTTTTACAACTTTGACAACACGAAAATATAAAGATAATTAATTTTATATTTCTATATTTTTATTCCATATTATAATATAGGCATATTTGAATGTATGGAATTCATGACTGGAATGAGATGGTTAACTATTATTTGTTTTTCAATGTTGTTTTCAGTTTTGATGTAAATATTTTGGCCGTAAATTTGCGTAAATATCTAAAGATATTTAGTTCCTGTTGTTATAATATATTTACAAAAACAGACAATTAACAGTTTACAATTCGTAGTTTAATTATTATTCATATTTTTTAAATATTTTATATGGAAAGCGAATTATTTTTATAAAAATACAAGTAAATAAGTACAGAATTGAGCATTCATCAGTAAAGTTTCCACTCATAATCATTATACAGCGTTATTTTATAATTTTTTTCTAGGCATTAAATATCATTCAAACACTTCATTTTTGAATAAAAATAGGTAAGGAAAATTTTCGCAAAAAAAAATATTTTGTATAATTACATTGTTATGTATACGGGAGGGTATGGCGTAGGTCGTGTAATCATCTGCTACAACACCGTGCGTAGCGTGATTGTGACATAAATCGATAGTTTTCCTTGGATAATTTTGTATAGCCTTAACTTAATATTTTAATTCTTGGTGATATTAAAAGAAAAAATACTTATTTCGTTACTTTCTTCAAAGAATATAATTATAAATTTGGATGATGTTTATAAAATGACCCGGCATAAATACTGAAATAATTATAAAAAACAAAAATACTCTATATATTTTTTTATTGCATCATTTAACTCCAAGAGTTTTTAGAGAAAAAAAAAAGATTTTTATCCGATGACTAGTGTTTTATACCAGCATTTATTTCTCTGCCTCCATTGTCATCTAATCTTAGAAGTGATAACCCTAAAATGTAGAGTAAAGTAGGCCGCTATTTTAACGTCTTTGTTCACGTCTGGGCGAAGCTGAGTACATCTCTAGGGAATTAAGATCAAGGTTGCAGCAGTTTGAATAATTTGTTTCGGAATAATATGTCATATTGATGTTGTGACGGTCAACATTGCAAGGTAGGGCTGCTAAAATATTTAAATCTGAAATGTAATTATGTCTCTTATTACTAAAGTAACAAGGTCTTGATTATTTTAGTTTTTTTATTTATTAAGCACTGTCATATGATACATATTACGTAATTTGAATAACTTAAATAAAACATTTTTTTACGGTGTTCGCGCATAAGTAAATAATAAAAAGTTGTTTGATTTAAATGTGTAATTTGCACGGAAGTATAAGAACTTAATAACTTTTAAATAATGTTTACAAAAAATACATCCGTCATAATAATCGGCATGCATAGTACTTACAAGATAAAAAATGATCACTACGGTATACAGGGCGTCCCAAACTTATGGGACATGAAGGGGAAGTACCTTAAATATCGTAGATAGTGAATTTTGCTCAAAGAAGACTTTATGTTATTTTTAAAAGTTAGTAATTCTGCATTCATAGATTTTCTAAAAATTACTTGCTTCGTCTGGGAATCGAACCAACTTAAATGTCAAAAAAAAATCACCCTACTTTTATGATGCCAATCGAAAGAATAGCTAAAAATAATAAATTAATGTAGTTCTAAAATTTGAAAATGGAACAGTCTGTGCGAGCATTGAAGGCAAATTTAAAACGAAAATAATGTTGTTCTTAAATTTGAAAATGGAACAGTCTGTGCGAGCGTTTATTTTTCGGATATTGATCTGTTTAGTCTTAATTCACTTACACAAGTGTTATTGTGTTAATTTATTGCGAACATGGCATATCAAGTAAGTTTTGATCTAATGGAAGCATATTTCTTGAATGATAAAGATATCTCTAAAAGTTTGCGGTGGTATAGCGTGAAATATCCTGATAGACAATTACCGTCTCGTAAAGTTTTGAAAAGGCTTGTGAACAATTTGAAAACTCTGGGACGTTTCGATAAACGCCCAAGAGAACCACAGCAAGAAAACCGTACGATCAACGACGAAGAACTTGGTATTTTAATTTACTTTTCGGCTTTTCCGAAAGCATCGGTGAGAGAAGGAAAACATGAAATTGGAGTTTCGAAAAGCAAAATACACCGTGTATTAAAAAAACACGGTTTTAAGAGTTATGTTGAAGGACGATTGGTTCAAAAATTACTTCCGGGCGATACAGAAAGGAGAAGAAATTTCTGTCTTGATATCCAGGCACGCTTGCTCGAAAATCCAAATTTTTTGGATAATATTATTTGGACAGACGAATCTAACTTTAGCAATTACGGTATGTATAACCGCAACAATAATCGTATTTGGTCTAAAGAAAATCCCCTACGAGTCACTGAAACGAATAACCAAGTGCGTTTTTCACTCAACTGTTGGTGCGGACTTTTAAAAAACCGGGTTTTCTTAATCCATTTTTACCAAGGAACCTTGAACACGGAAAAGTATTTAGGAATACTTCAAATTTTAAGGGATAAGATAAGAAATCTTTCCGCGGCGGAGCAAGAAAACTTAATTTTCCAACAAGATGGAGCTCCGGCTCATAATAGTCGGAGAGCAGCAGATTTTCTAAATGAATGTTTTCCTACATGGATTGGTACAAATGGACCGATTAGATGGCCGGCCAGATCCCCGGACCTTACACCATTAGATTTCTTCTTTTGGGGATACGTGAAAGATATGCTATACAAAAAGCGATACGAGAACGTGGGCAAATTGCAAACAGAATTGTGCCATATCACATCGAGTGTTCACCATAAAATGATAAGAAAATCAACAGGCAGCGGACTCATTAAAAGATTGGAGATTTGCGTAAGACAAGAGGGATCACATTTTGAGCATTTAATTAATTAATTTACAAAAAAATACCTACTTAATTGACTACGGCAGTTTCATGTATGTTTTTAATTTGATTAAAATATTAATTTCACGTTGTTCCTTTCTTTTAAAAAACCATGTAACTTAAGCATAGTTATTATTTTTTAGCTATTCTTTCGATTGGCATCATAAAAGTAGGGTGATTTTTTATTGACATTTAAGTCGGTTCGATTCCCAGACGAAGCAAGTAATTTTTAGAAAATCTATAAATGCAGAATTACTAACTTTTAAAAATACCATAAAGTCTTCTTTGAGCAAATTTCACTATCTACGATATTTAAGGTACTTCCCCTTCATGTCCCATAAGTTTGGGACGCCCTGTATATTATAAAAAAGAATTTTATTAACAAAAAACAAATTCACTTCAAAATTCATGAAAATATTCGTTATAATATACCTTCAACTGTATAACATAAACCATTATATTCCTCGTGTTATTGATAAAACTGATTACATGAAGTTTGTGTTTTGAGAAGACTCTACAGAGTCTTGAGACGACTAGATAAGTCGAATTCTCTTTAGAAATAACAATCAAGAAGTTCAACGTTTACTACTCGGTTACAATATCTGTGGACCTCGCTGGAATGTCAAGCCCCCTCCCCGTACTCTTGTCACCTCCCCGCGCTTTTGTTTTGTGCACCGTACCTAAGCGCTGACGTGACGTCATCAGGTCCACAGATATTGTAACCGGGTTGTACATTACTTATCTCTTTAATTACACCATTTTAGCTGAAAGCTGTTTACTATTAGTCGGAGGCCTCCCCCAATAAAAATGGGGAGATTGATTCATTACGTTTGTTTAAAAGAAAGAAAGAAAACATTTTTTGAAACATACACATACAGAGAATACAAGAATAGGAGAATTTCTGACAAATACAATTTGGGGGTCTTTAAGTCACGAGTGAATAGGTTCTTGGCAAGCGTGTCACATCCTAGATCGCATCGTCGCTTCCCAACAGGCGAGATAGTGGTCAAGCGCCTACCTTGATAATTATGTCGCCTGTTACTTACTATTAAAAAAGGGACATATGATGTAAAAATTCAAAGGAATAATATTTGGAAAATAAAACTTAAAACTATTGTGTGGGGACAACAAATAACTTGCCTCAGCATTTACAGCTGGGCAGAATGGACAAAGAGGCGATATTATTCAGTCAAACGAATTAAAGATTGCAGTAAAATATCATATTTGAATAAAATTTGCGGATTTTGCTTATAATTTGTTTTATTTTTAATCCTAAAGTTTCGTCTCCTTTACAGGATCCGTGATCACGGACGATTAAGGCTATGGTCTTCATATATTTTCTACTGCCTTCACAATATTTTAATTCGGGACGTTCCAGATTGTTAAAATTTTATGTAAATCAAATTGTTTTAGTTTGCATTTTATTTAGTTATTAAATTCTCACTACGAATACATTGTATACTACTGAGTCTACTACTAGTTCGGAAATTGAGAGGCCCTTCCGAGAAGAACTGCTGAAAGAAACTGGGGCAGGGTGAACCTCATCATGTGATCACGGTTTCTATAATGGAGTCGAAACGTCAGGATTAAATATAAAATAAATTATGCACAAAATCCGTTATTTATTCAAATGTGTGTAAGAAACAATATCGTAATTTGGAAAACGCTTTTGTTAATTTTTGGTCTACGGAATTCGGTGATTTTCTTCAATATCATAAGCCATCTTTTATGACACACCAAAGTGTAAAGTGTTAGTATTATTTTACTATGCCGGAGATCGCACAGCATTTTAAAAAGACAATGTAATTTATATTTGTGTAATTTGTATTTATATGTATTTTAAAGGTTAGGTTACTGTGAATTGTGGTTCGGAAAAATTCAAACTCATTTTTGTAAGGTTCAGGTAAATTTATATTGTTTATCTATGTATTTAATTATAAAAATATAGATATGACTTGCCTTCTTTGAATTTTTTGTGTCATTGGGCATAATTATAATATTTCTTACAACATCTATTAGCCTAGCCCAAAGTAAGCACCATAAGGCTTGTGTTATGGATACTAGGGTAAAGGATAAACATACATATAGATATTTAATATTTATAGAAATATAATTAAATGCACAGGCTCCGGTACAAATGCTCGTATTCATCACACAAACATCTGCTTGCGAAAATTGGTCTTTATCAACAACATAGTATCATCCTTATCTCATCGTCAACGTTCACTACTGAACGGAAGCCTTCCGCAGAAATGAGGGTTTTTTTCATTAATCTCCACACTTGACAACCGGGTTGGAGATTACCGAAAAGGATCATAATTCGTAACACACCTCTGTCCATTTTGCGGTATACGGAAGTTACATGATGAGTATCTCCTGTGTCATTGGTCACCCTTCCCGAAACCCTTAAGTGTGAGGGGTAAGCGTTATTTTACTTTGTCGGGTAATACACGGTTAAACATAAAAATATTGGGTAATTTATTTATTTGGTAGTACAGAAAAGTTTAATTAAGTGTATAACTATGTATGTAATGTGATACATAAAAAAGGGACAATAAAACAGCCCTTGCCGAGTTTTGCGGTTTCTTGCCGGCACATAGGTCTCCAAACGTAGGAATTAGCTTTGACTTTCAATACACGCATTGTTCATATAAAATAAAAACTACCCTAAACCTTCATAGTGTGTGTGTGAGTATTACAAAATATTAATCCTTAAATTAATATTTTGCAATACTCCAATGAAATTGTTTTTAACTTTATGTGTGTCGCAGCGTCAACAGTAAAAATACGACATGCACGGAAATGATGACACTCTAACACGCATCCGTTTCATTTTACTTGACCTATTTTAATTATTTGGAGCGGAGCGAGCAAAGCGAGCGAAGCTCCCATGGATCAGCTTCAATGGCTTCAATTCTGTTACGCTATAACTTCCCGAGTTCTTAACCGATTTTAATATTTTTTGTGCGGAATCTAATCAACAGATTGTGACGGAGCTTTTAAAATTCGCAAAAAATCCCATCAAATTTTTTTTTTCTTTTTTGGGCTTTACGCTCCGCTCCAATATATGGTGCTAGCGTAGCTTTATGCTTAGCGACTGCATCGCCTCGTATATTTTTAACCGGCATCCATCGCGGAGCTACTATTTATTTGTTATAGTTTGATAGTTAAGTTTATAAAATAAAGATTTGTTCAATCCTTATTCGGCTGTTGTACTCATTTGTGCGCGGAAGTTTAAGAACTAAATATAAAAAATAATAATACAGTTTTAAGGATTGTAGTGTTACGAAATGCTGTTATTTAGGAATACACCACGACTCTACTGTGTACGTTTCCCAATGATTAAAGTAATGAACAAACAATGAGTATTTAACAGACAAATGATACTCCATACGTGTCTTGACTTACTTGAATACAGTCCTTGTTTCCTAAAAGGGCTAAATGGACCGTATTAGCGCGTGCGAAGCATACATAGAGCGACATCTGTATTCGCGATAAGGAAACTCAAGGTTGTTTTATTAACCGACGCAAAACGTATGGAGCCTGCGCAACCAGGCTATGTAGCCTGCGTAGCCAGCAGAAAATAGAAGGCCAGCTGTAGCCATGGAACAGTTTGTAATTCCTCATATTACAAAACCTTTTTAGAACGCAGACTGCTTAATGTATAAACAAGTGCGAGGAGTCTATTGTAGATAATAAATAACGAGATATTTGCCTTGTCATTTTGGCTGCGTCCTGTAAATTTATTGCCGGAAAATAATATGCTGTTTAATGCTATTATAATTGTTATGTTTGTAAGATTAATTGTTACTAACTCTCTGGACTCTGTTTCCGAATTAAACACATTTTATTTAATACTGCCGCAGCCAATATTGATTTCCTGTTCATATTCTGGATTAGTAGACAGACTTTTTATTTTGAGTTGGCTCTTAAATGGACAACTACGTGGCAATAACGACGATAGCGACATGGCTATATAAAGTACAGAAATTGGTAAGAACAGACTAGTATGGCAAGTTTTACAGCGCCATCTACATACGTAAGTGGAACTAACTGGAATAGAGAATCTCATAGGGTAATATTAGAAGTTTTAATAATTCATAAGTAAACAAGATAACATTGTAAACAAACGTTACAAATTTCTACGTTGCAAACGTTAAAATCACGTCTTTTAAATAAATTAAAAAAATTATTGTTATTATTAAGAAAAATATAGTAGTTAAAAATGAAATATATTAAATATGAAAATAATAATAAGAAATAATATTACTTATAATAATTTAAAAATTGCCCTATATTATTCTTATATTCCCTTTATTGTTCCTATATTATTTAGTTCTTACACTTCGCACATTACACATTTGAATAAAACACTTTTTTACGGATTTTGGGCATATTTTATTTTATATTTACTCCAGACGTCATCACAGGATGACTAAGATAATGGTTGTCATGTATTTTCTACTACCTTCACAATATTTTAATCGGACACGTTCCTAATTGTTAAGATTTTATTATGCACAAAATCCAAAAAAAGTGTATTTTTAAGTGTGTTTAGTAATTTATAATCCTGACGTAGTTTTCAAAAGATGAATACACACAGGGTAGTTAAAGGAACAATAAAATTTTGATAGAAAATTACTATATTTAGTTCTTACACTTCCGCGCACATTTCACATCAGAATAAAACACTTTTTTTACGGATTATTGCGCATGTTTTATTTTATTTTATATTTAATCCTGACGTTTCGACTCCCTTACAGGAGCCGTGATCCCAGGATCACGGAATAATGCGCAATAATCCGTAAAAAGTGTTTTAGAAAATTACTACAAAATATCAACTTAGCTCACCGATTTTTCTCAGGCGGGAATAGCTCGCTCTGTTCCGTTTGTGAATAACTTATGAGCAGAACCGATTCAAGGGTAAAACAGGACCCTATTACTAAGACTCCGCTGTCCGTTCCTCCGTTTGTCTGTTTCACCAGGCTGTATCTCATGAACCGTGATAGTTAGACAGTTAAAATTTTCGCAGATGATGTATTTCTATTGCCACTATAACAGTAAATCTATAATCTAAGATCACAAATTTGTTGTTTGTCTGTCCGCTCTTTTTTCATTGTATATGCGTTACCATAGCGACGCGTTAACCGCAAGTAGTTCGTCTACCGGACGCTAGATGGCGCTAACGGAAAAATATTTAATAATAGAAAAAATTTAAAGATTTTTTTCCACCCGTGCTAAGCCGGGACGGGCCGCTAGTACTAAAAAAAAAAAAAAAATGTTTAAGGGGGCTCCCATATAACAAACGTGATTATTTTGCTCGTTTTTGCTCGATATTTATAACGGCAACAGGTAGACGCTTGAAATATTCACAGAATATTGAGTTATATAATTTGCTTAACTGAATTTTTGTACGGAACCCTTCGTGCGCGAGTCCGACTCGCACTAGGCCGGTTCTTTTTCTAGTATATATCTATTAAAATTCATCATGTAATATAGCATATAAAATGCATAATATAAAAATCAATAACGTATAATATTAACCAAAAAAATAACGAACAAAATATGAAACAGAATATATTTATAAAAATATATTTATAATGAAAAAAATGTCAACGTCCTCAAAATTAATATCAGGTAAATGAACTGTTTATATCTTAACGATAAAATTAAGAAAACTGTTCTATTAAAATTCATGTTTGATGTTCTAATAAATTTCTATTTTGACGATGTGTATAATATACTAGCGGCCTGTCTCGGCTTCGCACGGGTGGACAAAATTCTTTAAATTTTTTCTAGCATTCAATATAGCCCATGATACTCAGCAATAATGTGCATTTCTATTGGTGAAAGAATTTTTAAAATCGGTTCAGTAGATCCCGAGATTACACCTTACAATTTAACAAATATACAAACACACAAACTTTACTTCTTTATAATATTAGTATAGATTATAAAATTTATTTATCTATTTCAAATTGAAACATATGAAGAATATACAAAAGACGTTTTAGCGTTCACACTACTATCATATTGTGTGTAATATTAATTAGCTTAATTATTATAAAATTGGTACTTTTTTGTACTGTATTAAAGAGAATCAATTTAAATACACACTTAATAAATTAATATATAAATTTAAGTATGCATAAAATATAATAATTTAAAATGTTAACGTAAATTGTTGTGAAGGGTTCTCCCCCTCTCATCCAAATTGCTGTGCTCGACAGGGTCCACAATGAACTTTAATCGTATTGTTCTAACATCCTTATGTACATTGTGGTTTATGCAATAAATTATTGAGTATTGAAGTAAATAGTAATAATAATGTGCACAGCAAAGGAGAAGAACTCCCTCCCTGCATCTGTATTTCCGAGAAAATAACCCGTCCATTTTCAAAGCCAGAGTGAATAGGCACATTCTGGGTTAGCTCGTTCCATCGTGGATTCTGTCTTGACCCCAGGCTTGATTGGGACCAAAAGCTAACCCATCCTAAATAAAAAAAAGTATACAAACAAAAGAAATGAAAAAAAAATCCTAAGTTTTTATTTAAAATAAACTTTAAATATGTGCGTGCGTTTCTATGTCTATGTTTTATTTAGGCTGACTTATATATATATATATATATATATATATATATATATATATACTAGCTAACCCACTCGTTTCTGGTATAACCCGGCCACGCGTTGCTGGTATAACCCGACCACGGCCGTTATGGTAACGTTAATTGATTATAAAACTAAAAAATGTTATTCTTAGGCTTATGGTAACTATGCTAACTATATAATAATATGGTAACAAACCCACAAAGTCCTTCTTTTATATGGTAGAGATAAAAATTCCCTGTCACAGTGTTTGACCGCGATAAACTCAATTGATTTTGATAATTCTTTTTCATTTTGCTGGATTTGTTCCGACTTAGGAAATAGGGTAAGTTTAATTTTAATTTATAACACAGCAACACGTGTCTGTGTTAGCTAGTCTATATATAAAAAAATCCTGATTAACTGGTTGACTGCAATGAACTCCGAAACTATACAACCGATTATGATGTTTTGTCATTTTGTTCAATTTGTTCCCACTTAATGATATTGGATAGGTTTAATTTTAAATTACAATAATAAATTATATTGAAAATTATAACAACTAATCCATAGCAACGCGTGACCGGGTAAGCAAGTTGACTATATAAATCAATTCTAAAAATGTATCTGTCATTTGAAGTATAATTTTCATTTTGTTGCAGTTTGTTTTTTATTGTAAATAGGCACGCGCTTGACCCTTGTCTCGCCTGATGGCAAGCAACGATGCGATCTAGGATGTGACGCGCCTGCCTAGAAGATACCTATTCACTTGTGACTTGAAGACCCCTAAATTGTATTTATCAGGAAAATTCCACATTTTAGCGGTTCAGATCACAGAAATGAAACCAAAACGACTCTTTGGTATATCAACCATATAACGGTTACGTATTTGTTGGATTTGTTTCCACTTAAGACATAGGATAGGTTTCATTTTAAACTATAATTTAAGATCACAGTGATCTGTGTGTTTGTCTGTCTGCTCTTTTTCCATTGTATCAATAACGTTACCATAGCAACGCGTTAACCGCAAGTAGTTCGTCTACCGGACGCTAGAAAGCGCTAACGGAAAAATATTAAATAATAGAAAAAATTAAAGAATTTTGTTCACCCGTGCGAAGTCGGGACGGGCTGCTAGTTTATAATTAAAAAATTGCCAAATTTAATAACTGATCCACAGCAACGCGTAACTGGGAAAGCTAATTGACTATATAAATAAATTATAACATGTATCTGCCATTTTTGATGAATATTTGTCATTTTGTTGTAGTTTTATTACCTGCCAAATGGTAATAAAACTACAACAAAATGATTCCATCAATCCAACTTCAGTTGCTTTTATAGTTAGCAGCTTAATATGAAGAGATTTATTGCCAAGCTTACCGACATCGCACTTTGAGATTTAAAAATTATTTTCAGTTTACCGGTACAAATTTAATTTAAAATTGTATACCAGATTGAATCTGTGGCTGAAATAGGTAAGTTAAATTTATAAAACTGCTGTTTGATATACTGGTATGGTATTTAAAAAAAAAAACAAAAGGTTAATAAACCTATTTTAATAATAGAATGATTTGTCTTTTTCTTTTAAACTCGAATTATATTTCGAATGAAATTGACAAAACGCTTTCTACTCAAATTAGGCGTTTGAGTTTTTAATGCATAATACGGTTATTTTATTACATACACATTTATAATATTAGTAGGGATGTTTAGCTTCCATCAATTATTGTCAAAATAAAAGATTGATACTACTTTTGACTGTTCTGCTTCGATTTAAGTGATTTTTTTTTAAACATCAACAATGCGAAAGCCTTTATTGCATAAATCTTACATTCTTAGCCTAGTCCATTGGAGTCAACGTAAGGCTTGTATAATGTACTAGGGTAACGGATAGTCTTAATCGGTAAGTAATAATTATAACATTATATATATAAATACCTATGACTCAAGTACAGTTGTTAATACAAAAATTCACTTCGCTACTGTACTTGTTACAAACCGTGTCCTATTTGTTAATTTTAAAACAACATAATGACAACAACAACTTGTAGATGGAGTATGGTAAGCTTTCTTAAAACTCTCTATTTTATCACAGAGGTGGTGGCGTGTGAAGTCATGATATAAAGGTTGGTGTAAAATGAACTGGAATAAACCATTCCCTATGATTTTTTACCTTAAAATCACTATTTTTAACCACACACCATTTTTTTTAATCGTGAATAAGAAAGCGCTTGACCGCTTTCTCGCCTGATTGTAAGCGACGATGCGATCTAGGATGTAATGCGCTTGCCTAGAAGATACCTATTCACTCGTGACTTTACTTGAATGGTGAAAAGAACGAATATAAAAACTAAAAGAAGGTTTTATTAGTCGTATATAGAAAAAATAAAAAAATTAAGAAGTAAACTTTGTCTTTGTATCTTTCATATTATGATACAGATAAGTAATAATAATAGAAATATATTTAAAAAAACCGTTGTGTGTACTTATGTACGCACGTAAGAATTTATACTTCTTACGTGCGTACATAAGCAAAAATAACTAAAAATTTCATCCCCTGTGCCAGTACAGTACTCTTTGTTTGTTAAAAGAAAGATAAATTTATAAACTATATAGTCATCAGTAAGAAGCATCAGAAGATTAATAGATTTTCTATATATCTGTATACAGATAATTAAAATAAACAGTTTAACCAATAATCATGTAAAAATAATAATAATTTATATTATAAACAAATAAAGATAATACATACACACAGTTAAAATCAATAAACGCACTTAAAAAAGTTTATATATATAAAAAGCACTTGAAATAAAATTGTTGTAATGTTATTATATAATATAAAATTGTTATTATAATATGATATAAATTATTGTAATTGGACATAACATTATCAAGATCACAGGCGCTTGCTACTGCTGTATATATACTATATATATATATACATATATATATATACACACCATCGTATAGTGGTGAAGCGTCGCCACGGCATGCGTCGCCACGCCAAAATTCGTTTTTAGCTGCGCCTATAGAAGTATAACTTCAACAATCATGACTGGATGAATTACTGTGTATTAAGGATCTTTAGAGTTTTCAAAAACGCGATTAAGTACAAACAAATTTATAAATATCGTTCGCATAATAGTATGTGATCAATATTGACTTGACTACATTAACTGAGACGCACTGCCTTTTTCATTAAAAAAGCATAAAAGGTATGAAAAATGAAAAAAAAACAATTACATTTGGTCTATTTTTAATCATAAAAAGTGTCATTGAATATTCGGACATCATGCAACCAAAATAAACGAGTACTTAACCAGATTCTTTTAAAATATTTTGGTCTATTTCGGGTATGACCAAATGTAGCGGGCGGTTCGCGATAGCCCTTTTTTAACAAGGGGAAACGCAACATCCTCCTGCCACGGGAAAACACGGGCATGTGTTTCCCATGCCTTCCTGTGTGTGACGGATAAAAAAAAAATTAAAGCCTTTGAAATATCCATCAAAAACCGTTGACGCATATTCGTACATCTGATTGTCCGATGTAAGAAAGAAGATGGCTAAATTAGGTTTTGCAATTCAGATGCACGTTCTCTGATAATCTAGTAACCTTACATATATGCTCAAGGTTTTTGAGCTTCTAGCACAGGACCTCCTGTGCTTGGGTGGGGCGAAGGGCCAAAAGCTAGTATCCACGAAATAACAACCATTTCAAAGAAAAAGAACAGCGGTCCTACTATCACCTTTTGTTGCGATACAAGTTCAGTTCAGAGAGACGCCACTATACACCGCGTATAGCGGTGTCTCGCTTTGACAATCGAACTTGCATCGCGTTTACAATCGGATTTATGTTTGATATAGTTTGAGAAATAGTCCTGGTGTGAAGAGTTTGCCAACCTTTGCACGAAAAAGCTGATGATGTTTACAAGAAATGATTCTTTTTACAAAGCATGTGATGATAATCGGCGGAATGGATCAGCCATTGCGGCTTTCCGTTTATAGTATAAAACGAGATGTTTGTTCACATCCTTTTAAAAATATTTCAAGTTCATATTCGATATCAAAGTGCAAATTAGATGCAATAAAAGTGGTCGATATTTGCTAATAAGGACAACGAGAAACCATTCATAAGTTCAACGTACTAGGCACTTTTATAAACAGAGAGTTGACCTTTTGCTTTAATTGGAAAACTAGTTTTAGACTTGAGAAGCTTCACTTTGTTATCACTGTATAAGATGGCAAATCTTATAAAATATATATTTACTAGCTGACTCGGCTACGCGTTGCTGTGGCTCAGTTATTATTATTTATAAAACAATGTTTTGATTATAAATTAAAGTGAAACCTATACTATGGAAAATCAAAATCAGTTGAACAGTTTCTGAGTTCATCGCGGTCAATCACTGTGAACGGGGATTTTGATATATATATATATATATTCTAGCTGACCCGACCACTTGTTGCTGTGATAAAAATTAAAATAAAATCTATCCTGGTAGCCATGCTAGCAATTGTTCAGCAACTATTATTATCAAAACGAAATTATGATATGAGTACAATTATTAAATGAGTTTAACGGTGTTTGAAAGTCACTAAACGATTACGTGTAATTGGCCGATTGCGGTGATTGGTCGTGTGCTGTGATTGGCTATTTGTCAAAGTAATAGTTTCCCCCCCACCATTTGATGTTATAAAAGGTTTGATTTGCTGTCAATTGAGCTCTTTTTTAATTCGGTCTGTCGACGAGGTAACCTCTTGCTGTTATTCTGCTAGATTGACTGAGTACGTGCTTACAATCCTATGTCCTAAATCGGAACAAATCCAGTAAAATGAAATAAAAATTGGTTGAATACACTCGGAGTTCATCGCGGTCAAACACTATGACAAGGAACTGTTACATCTATAGAAGTAAGAATAGTATAGTTATACACTACCGTCCAAAAGTTTGGAAACACCCTATTTTCATTAGATAAAAAAAATTACCGCAAATAAATCTTTAAATATACACGTTCTTGTTAAAGTTCATTTATTTTTACAATCGTATTATAACAATAATGAAGAAAACTACTTATTTCTTATCAGTTATTCCGTACTTTGACAAAAGACCGGCACACGTGTTTTATGACCACAAAAGTTGCTGCACTGCCAATTGTTAATTTCTTAGAATTGGTAGATACAAACATTGTTTTTGTTTTGAATAGAGATCAGTTTTTTAAAATAAGTATATAATTCCATTAAGTATCTAGTTTAGAGTTCAGTGTACTTTGTGAGGTTCATGTGATAGTAACATCAGTCGATAACTGCATAAAATGGCAAAAAGGAAACAGATTTCTCTTGAAGAGCGAAGTGTTATTTGTACTTTGAACAAAGAAGGATATTCTATACGCCAAATCGCAAAAAAGGTTGGAGTTTCATGTAAAGGTGTACATTATACTCTTACACGAAAGCGAGCTACGGGAGAAAATCGAGACAGGAAGAGATCTGGACGTCCCAAATCCACAACAAAGCAGGAAGATCAGTTTATTAAAGTGTTATCGAAACGAGATCGACGTTTAACTGCGCCACAAATTAATGCTACTTTAAATAAAACACGAGAAAAGCCAGTTTCAATCACAACTGTAAAGAGACGTTTACTTTCTGCTGGCTTAAGAGGATGCGTTGCAGCCAAAAAACCAAGACTAACTATTACCCATAAGAAAAATAGACTAGAGTGGGCTAAAGCACATAAAAACTGGACGGAAGAAGACTGGAAAAAAGTCCTTTGGACGGATGAGTCTAAGTTTCTTTGGATCTAATAGACGTGTTTTTGTGCGCCGATCAAAAGACGAACGGGCTTTAGAGGCGTGTACTGTGCAGTCCGTTAAGCATGGTGGTGGTAGTGTAATGGTTTGGGGGTGCTTTGGTAACAATAAGCCCGGTCATTTGATTAAAATTGACGGAAAACTGAATAAAGAAGGCTATCTGAAAATACTGCAAGAAAATGCAATTTCTTCTGGAATGAATCTGATTGGCCGAAATTTCATTTTTCAGCAAGATAACGACCCAAAGCATTCATCAAAATTATGTCAGGAGTTCTTACAGCAAAAACAAAACGAAAAATTTTTGCAAGTTATAAAATGGCCATCACAATCGCCAGATCTCTCGCCTATAGAATTAGTATGGGATGAGCTTGATAGAAGAGTTAAAAGGCAGTGTCCATCGAGCTCAGCACAGTTGTGGCAACATTTACAAAATGAATGGAAGTCACTGGACCCCGAATACTTCGCAAAATTAATCAAAAGAATGAATAAAATTTGTGAAGAAATAATTAAAAACAAGGGTGGTCATTTTGATGAGGCCAAAATTAAATGAAAATTACATTATTTTTGCACTGAATTGTACTGAATATTTCTTACTTAATGTTAATCTAACGTTTGATTAAGATTTCATAGTAATAAATCATGACTTATGTGTTTTATTGTTGTTTTTATTTCAATTACCATGGTGTTTCCAAACTTTTGGACGGTAGTGTACATACTAGCTGTGGCTGGCGCGCTTTGTATTTTTTTTTGCTGACAATAGTTTTTGCAAACTATACATCAACCTTCTTTGTAATGCGTACATTAAGCTCAACAGTTTCATTATGAAGCAACAAGCTTTGTCGCCCTCCATTGACTATAGAATATTTGACTACAAAGAAAATAAACATCAAACTGTTGTAAGTCTTCAGTAAACATTTTTGAAATCAATTTAGCTCACACATTATTTAAAAATATAAATGACTTTTAACCGGACTTTTGGCTCCCACGGCCGGAGACACGCCAAAAAAGGATTTTCTGTACCAAAATATTTACAATTTCAGAAACTTTAATCCATTCGAGTGGATTCCACTCGGTTAGAGTGAAGTGTGTGTGCGGCTTGCTTGCATCATAATAAAGAAAGCCTAATAAACGTCGGACGGTCCGGATGCAGTCCAATTGGCCCGGATAAAAAATCAAAAAGCCTAATACTGTCCGGCTTTATCCGGACGGATGGCAACACTAACTACGGCACCAGCGTTCCAGTCGGAGTGAGCATGCGGTACACAAAATGCCTCTAAAGGTTCGACTAAACTATGGTCACCGTGCCGTGGAGAAGTAAAAAAGTTTTATAGTTACAATATGTTAAATATTCTAATTTTTGTATTTTAAATGTGATCTTAAATGAACTTAAACCTACCGGAAGGTAGCCAGCCTATCCGTTTATTATAGGATACATTTCGCAGAATTTCAGCAGAATTGCACAGCCTTGTTCCGCCGTCTCAGTTTTTTCATCGGACAATCACAATTTCAAATAGGCACCACTAATATATGGTGGATATACCAAAGAGTTTCAATAAGTTTTTTATTTCCAATTTTGTGATTTGTACAGCTAAAAAGTGGAGCTCCTTGCCTAAGTCTTTCTTCTTCTAAGTTTTCCTGAAACATACAATTTAGGGGTCTTCAACTCACGAGTAAATAGGTGCGCTTGCCTAGGAAGCGCGTCACATCCTAGATCGCATCATTTCTTACCATCAGGCCAGATACTAGCGCTGTGATGAAACAAGACAAGAATAAATAAACAAAGAAAACGTCACACACATTGTTTTGAACCCAAGTCAAGTAGCTTAAGCACCTGTGTTATGGAATTCAGAAACGACGACGATATCACAACACCAGGACAAGAACCAATATAGAAAAGTTCGTTTTCTACATTAACCCGTGGATAGAACTCGTCAGGAGCAGTGTTACCAACTCTTAAAAAATATTTATACCTAAAATTAATTCAAAACCCCTAAAAATGCCCTAATTACTTGGAAATCCCCCTAAATATAAATGTTATGATATCATATTTTTGTTCAATTATGATTTATAAAATAAATTAAATTTATTACGTCAAATATTATTTCATTTTCTTCTGACGAATCAAATTGTATAAAGTCATATATTTAATATGCCTAACATTTTAGGAGATAGGTTGAATATTGTACAAGAGCCACGAGTTCGATTTAAAATTCCAACTACTGCAGTTGGGTAATGAGTACACTAGATGTCGCTAAGTCCGAAGTTTTCTAGGTAAAAATAAATTTGATTGGCTACTTAGGATTGTCCTAGGGCGTATACTTTACTTGTTTATATTTCTCGATAAATAAAATACAAAAAAACACTAAAAAGGGTCATTAAAACCCTAAAAATATCCCTAAACATATAACACCCCTAAAAAATCCCATCTCACTTATTTACCCCCTAAATTTAGGGGGAAAACCCCTAAGTTAGGAACCCTGGTCAGGAGTGGCATTACCATTAAAACCGGTACAAGACCCACTCGAACACTTCTTCGTCTTCCGACGTCTGTCAGCATGTCTGAAAGGTCCGCTAGTTTTGTAAGCCAACCAGTTAATTAATTTATAATATTGCATGTTACTCGCTAACCTGTGGCACTGAAGAATCAACATTTACAATTTAAATGCCATCATTGTCCATAAATTAAATTTGAGAACCGGTTACGTGAGAATCGCTCACCTAGTTGGGCATCTCTGCGTTTATTCATTGCATAATATGAGTAACTAATGAGGCAATTGAGCAGGTAACACTCGTCAGACTTAGACAACTAGAAGCGTTTTTTGTCATTGAAATAGGTTCGTATTTATTTATGGAATTAGTTTACAAACATTGAGATTTTACGGGTTTATTAGCCTAGCCCAAATGAAGCACTATATGGCTTATATTATGGTTACCAATAGATATACATATATGATACAAAGACATCTAATATTTAAATAAATACAAGCTGACCCGCCTATGTTACTGTGTTATAAATTAACATAAAACTTATTCTATATTCTAAGTCGGAACTAATTCAGCAAAATAAAAAAGAGATTAACATCGGTTGATTAGTTTCCGATTTCATAGAGGTTAAACATGGTGACACGAATTTTTTACATAGATATATACCCATGACTCGGGTACAAATTCATCAAACAAACATCAGTCATAAATTTTATTTACCTAAAATTATTAGGATTATTAACGTTGTTATCTTATATGATAAATTTTAATAGAAAAATACTAAAAAAAAAATCTACTCATCTGCAACCTATTAAAAAATTCACTAGTGGTAGAAGTGGAACCTTCAAAAATAATATGTACAAGTATACAAAATACCACGGTTGTTGTGATGCATTCTGTCAAGCTTTGTACAAACAAACACGTATTAACACACGTACATAATGCTTCCTATCTCATTTTCTCCTACGTTAAATCTTATAAAATGTGTCTGTATCTTTTAACTGTCGCTTTTTCGTTTCATCGACTTTCAAATCACAACGATGCTTAAAAAGTTTTCACTTCAAAAACCTTTGGATATTCGATCCACTGCTCTCCAAATTGAGCAACTGAGTCTTGTGAGCACTTGTCGAAAATTTCAAGTACTTTTTATTTACTGAAAAAATAAAACTTGTGAGGTAAGTCGATTTTTTTTTGTATGTTGCTTATAGAATTTATCGTATAAGATAGTATTAAAAATCATACCTACCCATCTAAAACATAAATGTGAAATGAGAGCCAAGTTCAATATTATGATATATGCCTTGGTTGTTGACTTCAACGACAAAAGAAGAGAGATCTTAATAGGCGCCAAGTTCAATGTTCAGGCCTGAAATTTATTTATAACAACATAAAATATCATTTCTTCTTATAACTTAGGATAATATATTGTAGCCTAAGGTCTGACTTGGCTAGTTCTCATATAATAAATATATCCTACTACTATTATAAAGGCGAAAGTTTGTAAGTATGGATGTATGGATGTTTGTTACTCTTTCACGTAAAAACTACTGAATGGATTTGAATGAAACTTTACCACAATATAGCTTATACATCAGAATAACACATAGGCTACAATTTATAAACATATATAACACATAGGCTACAATTTATAAACATATTGTTCGAAATACTAATCCTGCGCAGACGAAGTCGCGGGCACCAGCTAGTCTGAAATAAAAGTAAAACACTTCTGACATTTCTTAAAAAGTAACCGGACTTCCTCTATTGATCATTTTCGTTCCGTTCTGAAATAAAATTATTGCTTTTTAATTTCAGGTCCTATAATTAAATTTTTTCTATCAAGAATTTCCAATGGCGATTTGAATTTCCAATCATGGTGATTTTCTTCATTTTCCTTTTAAAATTAAACGTTTCGAAAGACTGGAGGACGCCATCTGTTGAATTTATACTGTGAGAAACGTCATTGAAATTTGAATTATATTATCAATATTACAGAGTATATATTCCCACGCGCGTTTCCTTGTATTTGTTCCTATTCCGCGTTGACATCACTTGAGCCATTGTTTATCTGATTAATTTATGTGAATTTGATTGCAGTTTAAAGATCTTTTGTTATGAGAATAAAATCTTTTATGGTTTAGTTTTAAAATATTAATCTTCTGGGAGAGTTGCCTCGACCCTTGAGTAGTCTGCTAACAACCGAAACAATTACATAAAAATAATTGGCGAAGCTTTATAGTATAAAGCGTTAAACAAATCTACGATTCATGATTTATTTATAATCGACAGAAAGGATAAACGAAACAGCTGAGCGCAAAGGATATACAAAAGTGACAGGCGTGGATGCATAGAGTACAAAAAGAGATAAAGGCTCGCCAACCCAACGGTACTAAATCTGACGCTCTCATGTAACGCTTGAATCTGACGCATAGCACGGATAGCGAGGCAGCGAGGCAGCGTGGCGAGCGCCTATAATTATGCCAGGCAGCGGTCCGAACGTCCCTATAGAATTTTCGCTTCAAAACAGTTTTCCACCAAATATTGCTTGAATATTTTTATTAATGAAATATAATTAATTTCATTTGACGACCGTTTGGTGGAACGGTAGCGATCCTGCCTTTCACACCGACGGTCCTGGATTCGAATCCCGGTAGGGGCAGATGTTTTTATGATGAATACGAGCATTTGTACCTGAGTCATGGGTGTTTATATATATTTCTATGAATATTACATATCTATATATCATATATGTATGTTTATCCGTTACCCTAGTATCCATAACACAAGCCTTATAGTGCTTACTTTGGGCTAGGCTAACTGGTGTGAATGTAGGAAATATTTATTTATTTTTATTTATTTAATTTGCGAAGTTTATTATAATTTTATGGTGTTTACATGTGTTCCCGAATTAAGAGGTTTTAGATGAGATTGTGATAAGACTGTAGTTTTTATATCTTAAATTCATTGCCCAGTGAAGCATTTATTATACTTGTGAGTGAGTGTTATTTCTGACGAATTGGCAGATTCCCAAAAAATATTAAATAAGTGCTATTAATAATAGGAATTAATTCGCTTGTGTTAATTTCTTATTTACTTAATTTATTGCCTTAGGCTAAATTGCTTTATTATGATATTTTTACTGTTGGCAACTTTTTGTCCGAAAAAGACTGTATATTTATACTCGTAGATTAAGTATGGCTGTTTTGTCACAAAAAATATTATCACTGTGTGTTTTTATCGCACTCGGTGGAAAATTTGAGATCTTTAAAGTACGGTCTACTACTTTCTGTCAGATCTATTTTTGGAAGAATTACGTATCGAGAATCAAGAGATTTATTTGCATTAAACATAATAATACTAGGTTTAAAAATCTAAAAGTCCCACATTTTTCAGTGACCAAAAAAGAATAAAATAACCCGGTCGGGCCAAGCGAGGGGCCACTCAAAACGTGGGGGCGCATCTTTACATATACTCTCAACATCTATGCACATCATAAATCTCATAACATCTCCATAAGTAACATGCGCCCCCACGTTTTGAGTGGCCCCTCGCTTGGCCCCGCCGGGTTATTTTATTCTTTTTTGATCACTGAAAAACGTGGGATTTTTAGATTTTTAAATCTAGTATTATTATTTTATTCTTTTTAATTATTAACTCAACGAAGTAACCATGTGTTACGCAACAATCGGATAAGCCCCATACAAAAGTGAAAGTTGCCGAAAGGTGACCTGAAAGTGTACCTAGAAAGTTAAAAGTTGTTTTAGGATGCATTGTCATCGGGTTCTGACTTGCTCCAAAAATTTCAGCTCGCTAGGTGGCGGGAAGTGCCTCAAAATTGAGTTGCAAGAATCCAACTGCACAGACAGACAGACAGACAAACAAACAAGAAAGCGACCTGAGAAAAACGTGGGAATAATGAAAATAGATGAAAAACATTATAAAAACCAACATGTTTTGCCATAATTTGGCGTGCAAAGTTACATCATTTAGGATATCCAGTATTTTGTTGAAAAATAATAAAAATATAATTAAAAAAATAATACATGTCACGTATGCCATATACATATTTTCAATAAAATAATATCTTTCACCGATTATATATATATATATATATATATATATATATATATATATATATATTATATATATTTATTTTGGATCAAGCTCGGGGGCCAAGACAGAATCCAGAATGGAACGAGCAAACCCTGAAGGTGCTTATTCACCCTGGCTTTGAAAATGGACGAGTTATAAGTTCTCGGAAATACAGACGCAGGGAGGGAGTTCCACTCCTTCGCATTATATTCATTATAACATGGTATTGTGGTTGGCACGTTCAGGTTTCGGTCAGTTGTGTGATCAAAGATTTTTTTTATCTGGAACTCTTTCGTGCTACAGAGGGCAAGTTTAATCTTTCCCACCAGCTACATTTGCAGTCGTTAACATCTTTAAATCCACACTGAGCTTACGTGATGAATTATGGCCCATTTTCTATATAAAGCACCATATAGAAAATGGGCCATAACACAAATGGCCTGTGCTCTACGATATAGAGACATTACTACGTTGATGATGATAAATATTCTGATTCTGACATAACTATAAATCGCCGTGGTCGACTCTCAATTGTGTGCGCCGTGTCTTTGAAATTTCCGAAAAGCAACCAAGTCGACAATTTTTGTCACTAAAAGTCTGCACGTATGCAGTAGCCCTAAGCTTCTCAAAATGAAAGGTCTCAATTCAGGGGTCCCTCTTAATAAATTTAATATAACCAGGTAAAACGCTTCACATAAAACGAGTGCCTTTTATGAATTCGGTTACTTAGTTAAAACAGAAATAAATTAGAACAAGAAAATAGTTTCTTTGCGTATTCTTAGTGAAGTCGATTCAATAAGGTATCTGGTATACGACGCAAAAGTAACAAGAATTAAAAAAATATACAGATACTAGCTGACCCGGTTACGCGTTGCTAAGGTAACATTAATGGAAAAAGAGCGGACAGACAAACACACAAACAACAAATTTGTGTTTTTAAAGTATATATTTATATAAATCATAGCTTTAAATAGTCCGTAGAAAAGCACTTAAAATTTTAAGGCCTTAAAATTTCATGCCATTTCAAATAATATTTAAAAATGCCAAATCTTCACAACCGATCTAATAATCGATACGTAGCTAATAAGCATTATGACAAGGTTTAAGTTAGACTCCACTCTCTTTCTTGACATATGGACAAATCTTATTTCAAATTCAATGTTTACAAAACTTGAATGGCAATCAATGATCAATAGTCAAACTTCCGATATAAATTGAAAGAAAATTCAATTAACATCCCAAGGAAATTAATTATAAAAAACCTATGAGAGATGGATTGACTTAAAATTTTCATACAACGTGACAAATTTATATAAAATGATATAACCTTTATATATATAAAGGGGTATATACTTGATAAATATATAGAACTGAGCTATAATGAAGCATCGTGAAGTTTAATCGGTTTAAACACTTGTCAGTCCACGGTAGCAAATGCTACCGATAGCCAACACCAATATTCAAATTTCCGCATGACCTGCTGCTTTTTTTAAAATTACGATTTATTTTTGAGTTACAAAGATCCAAATATTCTGTGCTGGATTCTTTATTTAATCAGCATTACTGTAGTATATTTTGTTTGGTCGTAGCTTCATTATTTAGCGAGAAAATGGAATTTTTATCTAACATTCCGACATTTTTTTCAAATTTCGCGCAGCATTTAAATTGTTGAGCGGGGTGGGGTACGCGGTGGTGGACTGACAAGTGGTTAAGACAAAAACATATCCATCTTGATAAACAGAAACAATGTATTATTTACAAACTAAACTTATTAAGAAGCGTACCAATTTATTTTTTTCTTCAAAGAAAACTAAAAATGAATAAACTAGGCGATGCAGTCGCTAAGCATAAAGCTACACTGGCACCATATATTAGAGCGGAGCGTAATACCTAAAATAAGAAAAAAAAAATATTTCGATGGGATTTTTTGCGAATTTCAAAATTCAATCTGGTCCTAAACCTGTTGATTTGATTCCACACAAAAAATATTAAAATCGGTTAAGAACTCGGGAAGTTATGGCGTAACAGACATTGCGCCATTGAAGCTGGTCCATGGGAGCTTCGCTCGCTCCGCTCCAATAAATTAGTTTATTAACTGTAATTCGTGAGTTTTATTGGTTATTTCTAGCTAAACACTAACCTATCATAGTCTTGTATTTTTGTTCTGACCATCGCAAGAATGCCTCGAAGAAATCGCTTAGGTATAGTGATAAAGCCACTATTTTTACGTTCCCTTGTAATTATATAAATGTATTACTATGTGTACAATAAAGAATATACAATTATTATAATTATAAAGGACAGCATTAATACTGGTGTTATGATATAGGGCCCAATTTATATCAAATATATTAAAATTGAGTAAAGACTGCGTACTGTATAAATTAAATATTGCCATATCATGCATTGAAACGAAACAAATTTATTTAATTTGTGTATTAATTAAGATATATTGTTTGATTCAAATTTGTGTTTATTAATCGAAATTTTATTAAGAATACGTTGAATGCACCGTGACTATTCTTTATAAACAAGTGTTTTAAGATACATTTAAGCGCATTATGAAGGATGTTGAGTCCGTAACGGTCCTAATTAAGTTAATGTTTTGTTAATATTCGCAATTATAATGTTAATAACCTTGTCAAATTAATTAACCGAACGCCTCTCGACTGTTAACGATAATGTTTGCCAAACTATTTATTTTGAAAGGAGTGCACCCACTTTGCTTGTCGCGTGAGCATCTTGTCATTGAACTCAAATATGTATAGAATATTGAAGACCAGTTCCTTATTATACGGATGTGTTTTTAATATGGTGGAAGTAAAAAACGGTATATTCAACGTCGTTTATGAATTCTCTCACAGTTCTTAACAAGTTTTTTAACTGCTGTTAATTGGTGAGGACCTAATTGGCTTTCAGCTGTTAAATTTTCTACCTATTGTTATTAATTTAGCTGTTGGTCTTCCGACAATAAAATAAAATATAAAAATAATAAATAAAATAAATATTTCTTACATTCACACCAATTAGCCTAGCCCAAAGTAAGCACTGTAAGGCTTGTGTTATGGATACTAGGGTAACGGAGAGACATACATATATGATACATATATATGTAATATTTATAGAAATATGTATAATAAACAAGTTCTCGGTTACATTATTTTTTTGCGATTTGTATTTGTTTTTTATTATAATTTTGTTATATTTAGTTGTTACACTCCCGGGCTTTACACTCATTTGAATAAAACAATTTTAACTATATTTATAGCACATTTATAGGTCATCATATGACCTTAGTCATCCTGTGATCACGGCTTCTGTAAAGGGGTCGAAACGTCAGGATTAAAAAATAAATAAAATTAAATGCATCACTAATCCAGTAAAAGTGGATTGATTAAATAATTTTGTTATTTTAATAAAATAAATAAATATTAGATACATCAGATTGTTCTGAATCCAAGTTTAGAAGCTTAAGCACTTGTTTTTATGAAATTTAAAAACTACGACGGTACTACTACACTCAGAGCTTATATAGAAAAAGTCGTGTTTTATATTAACCTGGTCGGGTATTTAACCCAAAACCTCGGAAATGAAATGAAATATAAATAACTTTATTCAAATGCACTTAAAATAAGTTGTTTTGAATCGTCCAATAATTTTACCTACCACCCATTCAGGATGTCTCTCAACTGCCAAGAAGAATGGGCGCAAGAAACTCGTCAGTTTTAACAGAAGTAACGACATTTACAATGTCGTCACAATATATAATCCACAAAATAAAAAAAAACAAAATTATTCTGTTATTACAATAATAGTAGTGTTATGATATCATTATTTCGTTGATTACAACAAAGTCAACAAGTATCTGTTTTAAGTAAGTTTCCCTGAACATTGTAATAACATACAGGGAATAAACGACAAATTTAAGAAAGCAACAAGATGTATGTTTACTATAAGTCAATAATATTGAGGGACCCATTAAAGCAGACCCATCTCCCAAGGCAGCACCCGTTCACGAGCATGACGCATGATGCAGCCATCGTTTCGCTCAACCATATGTTAGGGAACGTGGATCGTTACGTTCCCATACCACATGCAACCACCCAAGATATGTATTAAGAAAGCATGTCATACTCTAACTACCAGTAATAAATTAGTATTAAAAATTAACAAGTGCTTATGTTGTTGTATACCTGTAATAAATAGTGTCGGAGTGATGTCACCATTAATACCAGTATGCAAGTATATTAATATTAATTTATTTATTATTATTAAAAATATTACAGATAGACGGAAAAACTGCTTATCTTTTATTTTATTACTTGCGTGTATCTTCTATTTCAAAATAAAAAAACAAACCGAAAGTTTGTCATTTGATATATACATAGTAATATAGCGTATATATTTTATATAGATCGCGAACGAAAACTTAAAAAGTGAACATCAAAAGGCCAATAACAAATAAATTTTAGATAAATATACTTTATTTAAATATCCTTTATTACATCGAGGTTATTGACACATCTTTAAGATATTAAATTCAAAACACGAACGCTAATGCTATATTTGAAGGCTTTAAGCGTTATAGAGAAGCAAAGGTCAATGACATTCAGATCAGAAGGTGATGTGACCTTTGACTATAAATGAATTGAAATAAAAACAAAAAAAGGCAAAAATAGTTCTCTATTCCTGTCTATGGCTTCATTTCTGAAGCTTAATAATCTTTTCCACATTCACACCAACTAGCTAAGTCCAAAATAAGCACTGTAAGGCTTTTGTTACGGATACTAGGGTATCGAATAAATATACATAATTATACGATACTTAGATATTAAATACTAGCTTTTACCCGCGGCTTCGCCAGCATTTTTTTCAGTAAAAAGTATCCTATGTTACTTCTAATACCTCCAAGAACATATGTACGAAGTTTCATGATGATCGGTTTAGTAGTTTTTGCATGAAAGCATAACAAACAAACTTACATTCACATTTATAATATTAGTAGGGATTTACAGAAATACTAGCTGCATCGGACGCGTTGCTGTGTTATAAATTAAAATGAAACCTATCCCATTTCCTAAATCCAGAAAAAAAAAAATTAAAATCGGTTAAGTAGTTTCGAGGTCCTTTCCCGGTCAAACACTGTGACAGGAATTTTTTTATATATTGAGATATATACCCATGAGTCAGGTTTTCATCATACAAACATCTGCCCCTTCCGGGAATCGAACCCAAGACCTTCGGTGTGAAAGGCAGGATCCTACCGTTGCCCGAAATGGTGGTCAAATATACCTTCCCTTTGAATAAGCACATTAAGGAATCATCCATTTATCACGAGAGTTTCAAATCACTGTGACAATGGAGGAGGAGAATTGTAGTTACATATCACGTGTATAGTGTTATGCAACTATGCACGAGAATGCATTACTGTGAGCTACCGTATGACGCTAAGTGAACGGCAATTGACGCAACTGAAGAAAGATACTGATTATTTTTAAAGTCACTGTTGAAAGTAGTTAAGCAAATCCGTGATCCAAGAACACTTCTTAGATTCATATGTATTTGTTTAAATATTAGAAGAAATGAGCGTTAAGAGACATAAGCGTTACCTTGTTCTCCAGACTATAATGATGGGAAAGATTGAGGGGAAAAGACGCGTCGGAAGAAGGAAAATGTCTTGGCGCCGAAACGTTAGGCAATGGACCGGTATCGCCAACGTAGAAGAACTGTTTCGTCTGGTGAGGGACAAGAAGAGATATGCAGAGTGGAGAGTGCCTCTCCAGTAGTGGAGAGGCACCGCAAGAAGAATAAGAAGACATTCACGCCAATAAGCGTAGCCCAAAAAAAACACTGTAAGGCTTGTATTATAGATACTAGTGTAACGGAAAATCATACATATACGATACATAAATATCAAATAATTATTGAAATATATATACTCATGATTCAGGTACAAATGCTCGTATTCAGCACACAAACATCTGCCCCTACTGGGATTCGAACCCAGGAGTGTCGGTGCGAAAGGCAAATAGTCATCAATGGCAGTTTTAATAAAAGATTAATATGTTTTAGTTTTTTAATTAAATAAATACATTTGATTTTGAAAGGTAGCTTAGAATCTCACCGCTTATCATCATGGGAAGAGGGTGTCTTTTTTACACCATTTAAAAACCTAAACGTGATTAATTGACGACTCCAAAGGGGAACGAGGCATAACCTAACCAACCGTCTAGTTTTCCTAGGACATAAGAAATATTAAGTAGATTCACTCCAACTACACTAGTGAGTATAATTTATCGATAATAATTACAATAATTTGTACTGAGTGCAGACCAATACAGAAAATACCGTTTCCAAGGTTGTTTAATTTTGTAGTCGTAACACCAAACGGTGTCAAGTAGCGCCCTACGAAGGTTATCCTGCTGATACATCTTCACACATCAGGGTTGGGAAAATACGATCGATAGTTATCGATAATATTTTAAATAGTAAATAGGTTAGCACTTGACTAGTCCGATGGTAAGCGACGATACGATCTAGGATGTGACGATCTTGCCTAGGAATACCTATTCACTTGAAATTTGAAGACTTCTAAATATTATGTGTCCGGAAACATATTTATCGATATTAAAACATAAAACATATAAAATATATGTATATATAAGATATTTTTTGGTGATCAATTAAAACGATAAGCAAGTGCATTACATTCCGATAATTGCTTGCAATTCGCTATGCGTACGAAGATTAAGTCGATTAGAATTCCACTATTGAAAGCGGTTCGCTATCCAAACGTTTATGGCAAAGAATGGGATTTATCGACAAAATTATCGATATATGGCATCGAATGGCATCCCTAAGATTCTTAATCCGCAAGGCAATATTCAACATTTTATCCGTTATACCTCTTTTAGTTAAAATATACAAGCAATGCATTCAATACTATGGTTTTATATGACAACGCAGTTATAAGTTATTTTAACTCGGCCAGGGTCAAGGTTCGAGTATCTTCGATATTACCATTTATGTCCATGCCGGATTACGTCGTCTTATATAAGTTGTAGGTAAATAAGATAAATATTTAGATTTACTTATAAAATCATTGTTATGTTTGCTATAAGAAATAAAATACGTATATAATTATAGCTGGTTCCATCTGGTAAAAATATTACTTTCGCTGTTGAAGGCAGTTAGCGTTCAACATTGGTGGAACGATACTAGCTCATAGCAGAAATTGAAATACGTTTGTAAAGTTCGACACGTTTGCCAGCGTCTCGGTAGCTTAGCGGTCAGAGCATTCGCCCAGATTGCGAAAGGTCGTGGGTTCGAATCCTACCTGAGGGCTCGAAAGCGTAGTTGTTTTTAACACACGTATTTTATATCTTATAGAATTATTGCATTGTGAATGCAAAAATTAAAATAAAAAAAACATATGTTTGTTAGTTAATTGCAAGATTTTTATATCTAAAGACATTATTACTTGATAAAATCAACTTATAAAAGGACATAACATAATATAATAAACAATAGATAATTCTTAGAAACTTCAAAGTTGTTTCTTTAAACTCAAGCGTTGGATACTTATAATAATATTTCTTACATTCACACCAATTAGCCTTGCCCAAAGTAAGCACTATAAGGCTTGTGTTATGTATACTAGGGAAACGGATACACATACATATATGGTACATAGATATGTGATATTTATAGAAATATATATAAATACCCATGACTCAGGTACAAATACTCGTATTCATCACACAAACATCTACCCTTTCCGGGATTCGAACCTAGGACCGTCGGTGCGAAAGGCAGGATCTCTACCGTTGCACCAAACAGTCATCAAATATTCAAATATTACATTCGATATTGATGATTCGATGTACGTTAAACATGAAGAGATAGAGCTAGCTACAGCTTAAGAAGTACTTAGAATTCGACGGTTCTGTCGAGATCTTGGTAGCTCCATAAGAAGTATTCTCGCCCGTATATCGTGAGATATAGGTTCGGATTATGCCTGACACCTGAGGACGTCTTTGAACTGACAAGAAGAATGGGTGTAAGAAACTCGCCAGCTTTAACAGAAGTAACGACATTCAGACCCCTCTTTCCCACTGGGCACTCTGGGCAAATCCCCCCTAGTTCCTGCCAGATCACTAAAAGAATATCGACATTTATTACTGAAAATCTAATTACCCTACATCTTTTGCCGTACCTCTGATAACGTGTTTGCAAAATTTCGTAATGATCGGTTGAGTATTTAAGGCGTGATACTGTAACAAACAGACAAACTCACTTTCATATTTATAATCTTAGGTTTTAATACAAACAATCCACTAAAAACAATATTATCACAGTAATAGAAGTGTCATTCTTCCGTGACATCGTCGATTACATCAAAATCAACAAGTATCTATTAAAAAAAAACTTAAACATTGCTATGACATACACAGGATAAAAAAGGCATTAAAAAGCTACATAAAGAAGTAACATCTTAAGTAAAGATAACTTATGGAAATATTGACATTAAAATGTGTATTTTGTAGCTCAATTAATCTCACAGGGTCAGCACATGATCAATATCATAGGCACTCATCATCATCAGGTTAATTATGTCTTCGTTGCTACTCACAGGCATTCCTCGTGTATTCCCAGTATTGGTCATAATCCCCCACGCGGGCCAAGTGAGGATTTGTGATCTCAGCCAAATGTTGTCCACTTGAGGACATAGGCCTCACCCAAGGACGTCCACAACGACCGATCCTACGCTGCCCGCATCCAGGTGTTTCCTTCACCAGATCGTCAGACAACTGGATTTGTGGATGGTTACCACAAAATGCAAAATGCTCAAGTGCCAAAAAGAATTGGTTTGAAAATGTATATATATATATTAATTTTTTGCATTTTAAATGCAATAAAGAAAATATAATACAAAATAGCATGAAAATATGATAATTATTAATTAAATAGCTGTTTCATCTTAATCAATTATCAAAACATATGATAACATATTTTTTTCCAATGCGAGGATATATCTATCATTGATTAAGCATAACTAGCCTATAGCGTAAAAAAAATAAAATACTAGATTATTTCGGAAGCTTAATTGGGGGAGCAATGGATAGGACATCCAAAAATTGCGGATTCTAGTCTCGCCTGAGAATTATCCCAAAACTATTTTAAAAATAAATACCTAGCGTAACCACACACACACACACAACACACACACACACATAAACATACAAATTAATTAAATTATTAAGTTGTTTGCATATTTAGTTGGTATAAATATTCGTTAGCACTAAGTACTTTGTATTTCGTTACTCGCTACTTATGGAAGAGTGACTCCATCTGGCACAGGTACACTATGCACTTAATAGAAGGAGTCAATCATCATGCTCTTACAATTATTGGTACTGCAATAAATATTTTTCATTTTTATATCTTTTTCATATTTTCTTATTAAAAAAATGTATTCTACAAGATAACAATAATAATCTAAAAACATAAAAATCATAAATTGTTTATCGAAATGCATAAAAAAAATTGATCACCTTGGCCTTCGCTCCTTAACATCTGCAATCATAATAGTTAAACGCGTCAAAAACTACGCTATTAACATCTAATATCATACAGAAGCCTTAAAAAGCCATCGATGCGCAGTTCATTGGAAACCTCAGTCGGACATAATTACACTGACAAACAGAGACATCGCGGTGTGTGTGTATGCAATTAGGCGCTAGCGACCTTGGTTGTGACATTGGCACAGTGTAAAGTCCGTCGGTAGAGTAAATTAACAAAGTTTGTGTATCAGCTTCGACGTACGACTGGAGTTAACTCATTTTTAGTTTTTTACGGATTTTGCGCATGTTTTATTTTATATTTAATCCTGATGTTTCGACTCCTTTACATAGTCGTGATCACAGGATGACTAAGATAATGGTTGTCATGTATTTTCTACCACCTTCACAATGTTTTAATCGGGCACGTTCCTAATTGTTAATTTTTTATATATAAATCAAATTTCATTATTTTCGTAATTCAGTGATCACGACTCCTGTAAAGGAGTCGATACATCAGGATTAAATATAAAATAAAAAATGCGCAAAATCCGTAAAAAAGTGTTTAATTTAAATGGAGTTAGTTCATTTAGAACGATTGTCTTTGAACAGGCACAGAAAATAATAAAACAAAACTTCAAAATAAAAGTGAAAAGTGCGCACGATAGGTTGCGCACACACTTAAAAACTTCACACGCACACAATTAAAGCTTCGATCACTGAACTTTACTCTACATATTTAGTTCTTACACTTCCACAGTTAAATAAAACAACTTTTTTACGGTTTTTGTGCATAATTTATATTTAATCCTAACGTTTCGACTCCTTTACAGAAGCAGGAGGATCACGGCTAAAAATATTTTACTCTTCATATTTTTGTTATAACGGGCACCTTATATGAATTAATAGTATACATATGCAAATATGTTGGGTTGTATTTTAATTGAATATAGTTAATAATTCTCTTAAGTTCGTAATACAGTGTTTACAATATTTGTCACCGGAGATACGAGAATAACGTCAAAAATAAAAACATGATGCAGTAACTGATCGTAATGTGTAAAGGGTGTGGGTAAGTGGCTTTTTAGATGTAGGAGTAAATTGGCCTTAAACTGTGTTAGAGATAAATTACTTAAGATCTATATCGATAATAATTTATACTCATCATAAGATTGCAGTATGCCTATATGTTGGTATATTCGGAGAACAAAATTGATTCGCGTTCAGGACCTTCCCTCATTTAACTACTGAGCTATTGAGTTTGTTAACTAGTAAAATATTATCAGTTTTATCAGAATGTTGAAATTGCAGAATGTCCTATCTCAGAACGATAAAATGGGAGTACCTATGTCAATGATGGAAAATTTATTACATGTTCGTTTTGTTGACATGTTAAAGAAAAACTAGTACTGCCAGCAACCTATGTGATCGAAAATAACTTTAACGATTTCGGTATGTAGAAAAGACAGTTTGGTTTAACAAAAATAATAAAAAAACAATTTAAAAGAGATTTAACTAGATTGTTTCGAGCAGAACTCGTCTAAATGGGTATATATTGGATCGTTGAATTGTTTTAAGGCCTATTTTTCATTTTGATATTGCTTGCTGGCTGTTAATGGGTAAAAATATATCTAACCTAACCTAACTTAACCTTCAATTTATTTTAAAATAATTACTGTGTCAAATAAAACAAGGCAACTGTTATAACATAATTAAAAGATAACATACTGATCGCATTTTCGCCGCCTGACATTGAATTTTGTCACACTTCAAATGAGCCATAACGGCAATGCTTGTCAACTAACTCATATTTTACTGAATAGGTGGTAATAAGAGTCTATATTTGAATGGCAAATAAATCGATATAAATTTAGTACTGTTCTCACAATGACTTTTCAGTTATGTACAGGCATGCATATCGAAATGTAAAAATGTTGAATTTACATCAAACATTGTATTGAGTGTTTCAATTCAATACAAAGGAGTGGCCAAATTTAAATGTCTAGGCCGTACCTAAAACCCGAGAACTAGAAAGCGACATCTGCATCCAGAATGTTCTTCATTGCCTTACCCAGAAACACCAAGATCAGAATTTATAAGAGAATCTTGGACACTTAGAGTCAAAGAGGAAAACAAGCTTCTGGTGTTGAAAAAGAAGATTCTCTGAATGTTTGGTCCAAGGCAGAGCACGAATGAAACTTGGAATCCTCTAGAAAACGCTGTGATCAAAGATCTGTTTGGCGATTGTAATATGATAGAAGAGACTTAAGCTCATAGAATTGGCTGGCTTGGCGATTTAGAAAGACTGCGGAAGATTGAAGCGTTAAAAAGCCAAGGATAGACCAATAGGACGAAGACCGGTAGACGGTCCCCGATATCGAAGTAAAGGTAGATTTTCAAGGGCTTCCAGCTAGCGAAGCAAGAAAACAATACCTGGACAAGGCGTTCTCTCATATCGGAAGCCAAGACACATTTAGGGTCGTTGAGTTACCAACATTTTTGAAAATATTTATATTCGTTGCTTTCTTAGTTCTCTAATGGTAGTGGTGCGCCCAGGAGCTTTAGTGTGGTATACCCCGCCTACGCTCCGTTCGCACCCCATCGGGTCGAAGTTACAAAGCTTTCCCCTGGGTCAAACAAAAGGTGGACCAAGATGGATTCTTGCTGATGTAACTACAACGGACGTAACAAAAGCATTAAGCTTAACATGAGATGTTAATAATGCGTTAAGTGCATTTGTTAAAATTTTATAAAAGCAAAAAAAAAAACATATATATAGTTTAATAGCCAGACTTTTATATCAGAATATTTTTTTTTTTTTATATATTTTTTATGCATTTTCAATGCGATCTTATAAGATAAATTATTATAATAGAAAAATACTAAAAAAAATCGACTCGGGTCACAAGTAAATTCTCAGGCGGGAAACGAACCCGCAACCTTTGGATATCCGGTCCAATGCTCTCCCAATTGAGAATTTACTTGTGACCCGAGTCGAATTTTTCTAGTATTTTTCTATTATAATAATTTATCTGAATAAATTATTACAAGAAGATAGTACCTAATACCTAGAACAAGATGAGGTGGCTCTAGCGCCAGATTTAGAAATTCTTTGAAAAATTTGACGGGTCTGTCAAAATAAACTGAATTTTTTCTTGTCATAATTACTCTATATACAAAATCTTGAATCGACGTTTGTTTATGTTCTCCTTTTTTCTGTTAAGCATCCACAGGAGTTACAAAAAATATAATTTAAGAACTAGATTTTTAGTAACCACCGATAGCGTTTATTCAAAGTATTAATCTAAACTGGGTATCCAAAGGTTCGGTTCAGCTGGCCCATAGCGTAAAAAGTAGAAAGATACTAGAAAATTTAAGCATGGGGTTCATAAGGTTCGGTAGTTCAATTGGGAGATCATTGGACCGGACATCCAAAGATAGTGCGTTCGATCCCAGCCTGAGAATTTACTTGTGAGCTGGGTAGATTTTGTCTAATATTTTTCTATTAAAATAATTTTTTATAAAAAATAAATAAAAATCATAATACTAAACGCCTATATTAATTATGTCAATATATTATCGTGATTAAACCTCATAACTGAAAATTGTTTTTCTTAGATTAACATTTTAATATAATTACGATATAATGAATGATAATCACATCGCGTGCAGTTGTTACTAGTAAATGTCGGTAAACCTGTTACGTAATGCCTATACTGAATGTGCACAATTTGAACTTACAAATCGCATCGCTTTGTGTTTAGCCACATTCTTGCATCTGTTTGGATTTAATTTACGTGTATAATAATTGACGACCTGCATCGAGTGGCTCGCTTAGCAGTTTTTATAGTAACGCCACTCCGGGGACCATAGGTTCGAGTCCCGATAGGGGCAGACGTTTATATCATGAATACAAGTATTTGTACTTGAACCATGGATGTTTATATATATTACTAGCTTTTGCCCGGGGCTTCGCTCGCGTTAAATTCGGGGTAGTACTGTTCCCCTTTCCTGAACACAAAAGAGAACTCGGAACAGAATTTTACACGTTATTTATTTTATTTCAACACTGCCATCTGTTATTAATTTTTGAACTAAACTATTAAACCTATCGTGAACATAATATACAATAAACATATCAGCGCCATCTATCGGAATCCATGAGTTACACTTATTTATCTTTATAATGTTTATTTTCTTAAAAGCTGATTGATTTATGGTAAGATTTAATGTTTTTAATATTGTTTTATTTAATTCGTTTTAATTAAATTATTTTATTATTCGTTTGTATTAAAGAATCTGTTCTAATTTTGCGGAGTCTCACACACATTTCCATCCCCTATTTTAGGGGCTGGGGGAGGATTTCTAAAAAATGGCAGGTATTTTCGTTAGTAACAAAGAGTCTGTGTGCCGATTTTAGCTTCCTGCCTTGAAAACTGCGAAAGGTCTCATATAAAATTTCACCCCCTCTTTTAAGGGGTTGGGTGCAGATTTCAAAAAAAAAATGATGGGCGATTTTTTTGGTAGTCATAAATAGTCAGCATACCGATTTTTAGCTTTCTACCTTGAAAATTGCGGAATGCTCCATACAAACTTCCACCCCCCATTTTTGGGAAGTGGGGGGTTAGAACTTCAACTATCTCCACTTAAAAAATCACGTCAATTCGTCGCTCCGTTTTGCCGTGAAAGAAAAACAAACAGACAGACACACTTTCCCATTTATAATATTAGTATGGATTTAGAATATTCGTAATCTATGTATCATATATGTATGTTGCTCTAAGTAGTATTCACAACACGAGTAGTATATTACTAACTTTGGGTTAAGTTATTTAGTGAAAATGTAGGAATTATTGTAATTATTATTTAATTAATAATTTCCGGATTGATGTTCCTATGAAAAAGTACACGGAATAAGCCGCAAATTAAACTAAATAAAAATATAGTTATACTCACAATAACCTTAATTTCATGCAGCCAGAAAAACCTGAAAAGAAAAAGAAAATTAATATTTGCCATATGAATAAATACAAAAAATGATGAGAGTGAAATTTTAAGATGCGCGCCCATCACTATAACACAAAAGTAACAGGTTGAAGTTGCCCGCAAAAGCGACAAGCACAGGATGAAGTTGGCCGCTAATTATGAATGTGTGTGTGTGTAATTTAAAATTTTATATGGTGGTTGACAATAATTTATATAATATTACAATAATAATTTTATATTATACTAGCGGCCCGTCCCGGCTTCGCACGGGTGGACAAAATTCTTTAAATTTTTTCTAGCATTCAATATAGCCTATGACACTCAGCAATAATGTGCCTTTCTATTGGTGAAAGAATTTTTAAAATCGGTTCAGTAGATCCCGAGATTACCCCTTACAATTTAACAAATATACAAACACACAAACTTTACTTCTTTATAATATTTATTTATTTATTTATTTGGACAACCAACAAGGACATACACCTTAACAGCTTAGAATTACAAAGACGATGGTTCACAAGTATGAGTGCTGCCTTAATTACAGGTTGCCACGGATAGCAAAAAATAACAGTAGTTGGGAGCATAAGGCTTCAATAAAAACTAAGAGTTAAGTAATTCTTATGTGTACTAAAACGGTTTTTACATGAGTGTATACTTAGCTTAGCGATAATAATATATTTTTTTTAAATATAGGTAAACTTAACCGAAATATATCAATTATCTCATTTTTGCTAATGGCATTATACTCTGTTTGTAACCTATTTATAGGAGAGAAGTGACCTAGGTTGCTTTTAGAACATTTTGGTGTGAACAATGAGTATCTGGATAGCCTTGGAAGCTTAAAGCTTATTAGTATAGATAATAACATTATAACAATTTTATTTAAAAATGGTTTTTGTTTTACAAACTTTTTTAAGTGCGCATATAGAGAATACATCGTGTCGGTATATATTATTTTCATTTGTTTATAATATAAATTATTATTATTTTTTAATTATTATTGGTTAAACAATTTATTTTAATGGTTTGTATTATACAAAATAATGATGATTCAGTGATAATAAATTCAATGTTTTCTTATGACGCCATCACGTAAAATTATCGTCCGTAAACTGACTTTACAGACAACCATTTTTTTAAGTCGGTTAAAACATATAAAAATAATTATTTGCGATTATTTTTTGTGCCATTTTCTTTAAATACATTTTAATGAAATTCTTTGAACAACAATATTTATTCCTAAATAGTTTAATTTGAAATGCATGTGCATGGCATTAATGATGCAATAGAAACACGTGTATAACATATCAAGGTATTAATAGTTAATTAAATAATTGTTCACCACATGTCTGTTAATGGCCGTTATAAATTCTAATAGATATATTAATGAATTTAAGTTGAATGTAAACAATTATGTATATATGAATATTGTGTTGGTGATTTCATCTGAAATAAATGTTTTTTTATTGACTCAGATATTTAGTTGTTATACTAATAGTCGTATTAATAGTTATTATTAGGGGTTAAAGTATGAAATTGCCGATTTGTACTGAAAATCTATATTGTTTATTTTTTAAATTTTTAACAAATTTATTTAATCAAAATAGTTGCCATTATTATCTATACATTGCTGCCATCTAATGGGAAGGTCATTAATGCCTTTGCGATAGAATTCCGACGATCTAGACTGCACAAACTGTGTGAAAGCATTTTGTACTGCCTCCTGGGAAGAAAACTTCTTGTCACGTAGATAATTGTCCAAATCACGAAAAAAATGGTAGTCCGTTGGAGCAAGGTCTGGTGAATACGGAGGATGACGAATGGTTTCTAACTGCAGTTCCTGAAGGGTCAAAATGGTTTCTCGTGCTGTGTGAGGTCTCGCGTTGTCGTGGAGCAATAATGGTGAAGATCGATTCATGAGTCGGGGCTGTTTTACTGCTAGTTTTGTCAACATGGTTCGGAGTTCGGCACAATAGACATCTGCCGTTATTGCTTGACCAGATCGGAGAAAACTATAGTGAATAACACCATGCTGAGACCACCAAACAGTTACCATTACCTTTTTATTGGTAAGTTTTGCTTTAGGACACTGTTGTGGCATTTGACCTGGGGTCAGCCATTGCATTTTTCTTTTCCGGTTATCATAAAGAATCCACTTTTCATCACATGTTACAATTCGATCCAATATTCCTTCATTTCTGTACCGGTTCAACAAGGCAACACAAGTTTCAACACGCGTTTCTTTCTGCAGATCAGTCAAATCATGAGGCACCCATTTTTCGTATTTTTTTATTTTATTGATTTGACGCAAGTGAGTCAATATTGTGGGTAAGGTAACGTTAAACCATGCCGCTAATTCCTGGGTACTTTGACTAGGATCGGCTTCCACTATCTCTCTTAATTCATCGTTATTTACCTGTGTGGGCGGTCTTCCTCGTGGCTCGTTCTTTAAGTCGAAATTTCCATCACGAAAGCGTTTAAACCAAAATCGCACGGTGCGTTCATTAGTAGACCCCTCTCCAAACGCAGCATTGATATTGCGGGCTGTTTCTGCCGCGTTAGTTCCGCGTCGGAACTCGTATTCAAAAATAACTCGAATTTTCGCAGTATCCATCTTTCTTGTCTAAATTGAATAACAAAAACAATTGAAAGTCGATATTCAAATGTTTTACATTTTTTAAAAAAAGAACATCATAGAAACCATTTAAAAAAAGTTTCATTCGAAAACCTCAAACCATGAAGATTCTATGTCAATTCAAAGAACCTATTGCAATAAAACGGCAATTTCATACTTTAACCCCTATTATTATTAACAACGTCTTGATAAATTTTTAATCTTTTTGACACGTGAGCTGACAATGATAATAAATAAATGAATATTAAATGTGAATGTATAATATATAACACAAGCTTAACGGTGCTTACTTCAGGCTTGCTTAATTGGTGTGAATGTGATAAATATTATTATGTATGGGCAAGTCATTAGAGGCAGACCGAGGCGAATTTCCAGGGACTAAATAGAATATGTCTTGACAAAAGGCCAGGTTAAAAGTAATCTTTACTGACGAGCTTGTGTGAAAGAGCTGATGATAGTTAACAAAGCGAGAGATGTATGTTAGGATAGCGGAAATTAGAAATCTGTGATCTATGCCTACCCATGTGGAAGATAGCATGATTTTGTGCACAGTCTGTTCATCCTAACTTGTCATATTTGGTAAACAATCCTGGCACTCCTTTTTATTGAAAATTCAGCATTAAAAATCAACTGATTACTAGATTCAATAGGTTTCAGTCTATTATAACGATTTATTGTAATAGATTATTGACTTTGTTATTATTTTATTTTTAAATGGGTGATTTTGGTAAAAAGTTGTGCCAATATTGTTTACCAAATAGGACAAGTTAAAATGAACAGACTTTATACAACAATTTTATGTAGCTCACCTCCCTATTATGACAGATGAATATATCTTGATTTCTAAAAAATTTAATGGAATGTGCATGCCTAATAGGGACTGGGAGGAAGTTTCAAAGACGGACAGCTTGGGCGGTAAAGGAAGAGTTATAAATAATTCGTTTTATTCAGAATTTATGATTAAATTAATATTAACTGTGTTAATGGGTCTGTTTAATCCTTTTCTACAGTTTCCTGCAAAGTCAACTAACACTCTCTTAAACACGTTGCTGTGCCGACTGAAGCGCCATCTGCCGGACTGATTTGTGAATCTAAACCATCCAGGGCGCCACCCAAATGCATATAAAAAAAATCCATTCAAATAGGTCCAGCTGTTTAGGAGGAGTTCAGTGACATACACACGTACAGAAGAATTATATATATAAACATGTAATCATAAAACTATATGACCGGCTACGCGTTGCTGTGCTATAAATTAAAATGAAACTTATCCCTACGTCCTAAGTCAGAACAAATTCAACAAAATGAAAAAAAAATATCATGAAATTCGGTTAAGTAGTTTCGGAGTTCATCGCGTTCAAATACTGTAACATATATGAAAGAAAATAATAGACTTACACAAGAATTGCTATGCCAACAGACTGGTGGAAGAAGCAATTATACCTCCATCTTAAAATTATTTACAAAAAGAGTTAACAACATCACTAAGTCTCGCAGTGTCTGTCTTTGGAGATATTATTTATTAATTATGGGATTCTTAACAGGTGGAGCGCTCCAACCTTCATCTCTATTGAAATTAAGACGTTTCCTGATCTCAATAGCCTTGCGTAGGATTCTCGGAACAAATCTTTGTTCTCTAGCAAGATGTTGTGTTCACGCACTGCAAATTTATTTTTGCGCCCGTGATAAACAAATTCTCGCTTGCAGGTATAAAAATGATACATAAAATGCATAATAAAATAATTTTATTTAAATAAAAAATCCGTAAAAAAGTGTTTTATTCAAATGTGTAATGTGCGGGGAAGTGTAAGAACTAAATATAATTTTATTTATATAAACTAGCTGACCCAGTAACGCGTTGCTACGGTAACATTAATTGATACAATGGAAAAAGAGCGGGGGGAAAAGCGGACAGACAAACACACAAACAATTAATTTGTGTTCTTAGATTATAGATTAAACAGGAACGTACCCGAATGAAATATTCTACGGTCATTCTGTGACCACATCAGGCTTAAAATAATAAAAAAATGCATTACTAATCCGATAAAAATGGTTTCAATTAAACGACGAAAAGTCATTCAACTGAAAATGCTTATAAAAATTAATTTATCGTCCTTCATAAAATTTAGGTCGCTCTCAAACAATACTGTCGTAACACAAAGGGCATATCCTCCTAGTCTCTTTGAGATAAGTAAATAAATCTTTTCTCTTTTCAACCCCCATATATTCTGGTGATCCGATGAAACCCACACTTGCTATTTCTTCCGTTCCCGAAGATTTATTCGCTCGTTATTTCTGAGGACATATACAATTTTATATTTTCGCCAGCTACAAGCCTTGGACTTATTTTAAAGGGAAAAACGATATCTTTAACGAGGCCACATAAAAAGGTCTTACACTTTTATTGACTTTGACCTAATGGATGGTAGTTAGTTGATAAATATAAAATTTATTGCGCTTTTCTTGAAGAAATAACGCAATAAATAACACAGTTTTATAGTTATTAATTTAAGCAAATATAGCAAGAATAATCAAATAGATGCATTACATGGTAACGAACCAGCAAATGCATATTAAAAGTTTAAAGCCATTTTAACAAAATTTGTTTTGAATCGTCCAACATTTTTTACCTACCATGTTCATAACGTTTTTAACTTGTGAAGAAGAATGCTTCAAGAAACTCGTCAATTTTAACAGAATTTACAACATTTACAATGATTTATAATGTTATGTAAAATAATAACACTGTTATGACGATAAATAACTTTAAAATGTGTATTTAAACATAATATTTATTGTATGCATTTGTATAATGTAAATATCGCACAATTAGAATTAAAATAAATTATCTAAAAATGCAATTAAAAGGATATGAAGGAAGATAAATTAAATGTATATTTTTCCATTATTTTAATACTTAAAACTGTTACTTCAGTCTTTTAATACAATGGATACTTTCTGATACAAAATCAGGATAAGTTAATTAAGTCAAGAACTTTTAAATGTTGCTATTATATAAAGTTTAATGCAGGAAAGCCTATTTTTTTTTAAAAAGGTCAATTTAATTCTTATGGCTTGATATGGTTCTCAAGTTAATTCTGACAAGTTTTCGACTAACTTCTTCGACTATTTGGTGCAACGGTAGCAATCCTGCCTTTCGCATCGATCTGGGTTCGAATCTCGGAAGGGGCAGTTGTTTGTATGACGAATACGAGCGTTATAACCTAATAATTGGTGTCAATGTAAGAAATATTTATTTAATTATTTTTACCTTCGAGCATAAATTCATTTGTTAGCAGTCATGTCTCGTATAGTTTGGTTTTTATTGCTACTTCCTATTCTTGTTATGAAACTCTGAAAATGTCTTAAGAGTTGAAATATCATAAGTTAGATAGTATAAGTGGATCTACAGCTAGAAAAAAAAGCTGTTGAGTTTCTGAATAAACAATAAACAACTTCCACGTGATTGATCTTAATTAATTGATTTTAATTAAGCTAAAGATGTTTAATACCGCAACATGTTATATTGTAAAATCTATTTGCATTCCTTTCGAGGGCGGAACATACTGCGTCTGATGACATAACCAGATGTTACAATGTGTATTCTTTGCAAAGTTAAATAAAGTTTGTTATTGAGTGGCTACGTCATTTGACTTTGACTTCATGGGAAGATTATTTAAGAGTATTACACATTATACAATAATTTTAGTAAAATAATTAGCAAGAAATATATTTTGTCAGTTTCGTCACAACATCTTTAATTTTTTTTTTAAATATATACAAAAATGAAAACTTAGTTACTTATAATTGGAGTGGAGCGAGCGAAGCTCCCATGGATCAGCTTCAATGGCGCAATGTCTGTAATGCCATAACTTCCCGAGTTCTTTACCGATTTTAATATTTTTTCGAATCGAATCAACAGGTTTAGGACCAGATTGTGACGGAGCCCGAATTATGAAATTCGCAAAAATTACCATCGAAACAAAAAAAAATCTTTTTTTAGGTATTACGCTCCGCTCCAATATATGGTGCCAGCGTAGCTTTATGTTTAGCGACTGCATAGCCTAGTACTCTAAATAACCTATAAAAAAATGTAAATATCTAACAAACAAATGGAACTTTCTTTTTATCATGCAAATGTCCAAGGATTTCTTTGAAAGCTGAGAAATATATAAGCTTTTTATTTAAAATATTTTTGTTATCTTTTTGTTTTCAAATTCCAATTCAATCGAATTCAAATCGTTAAGCGCTCAAGTTTTGAGAAAAAAGAAAAAATTAATGAGCTGCGATGTCTTATTTACAATAGAATTTACTAGCTACGAGGGTTGTCCGTTTTTTTTTATAGTAAACGTCATTTATTTGCAAAAAAGTACATTTTCGAAAAGCCTGATCATTCCCCTATTTTTCGACGTAATCGCCGTTGCGATCGATGCACTTTTGATGTTGGCCCACGAGTTTCTTGATGCCCGCGTCATACCAGTGCGCCGCCACACCGGCCGCCTCCCGGAGGAAGCCGTTTACCGCATCCATGACTTCTTTGTCAGTCTGGAAGTGTAGCCCTGCTATCTGTTGTTTGAGGGCCAAAAAAAGATGATAGTCGCTCGGTGCCACATCCGGGTTGGTGAGTAGCTCCAGGGTCTTCCTGACGACATGAGGGCGAGCGTTATCGTGCAAAAGACCTTTCATCTGGGCCCTACGCAGAGGTCAGTTGCCGGTGAATTTCGATGGGTGAAGTCACTTTGTGGTGCAAAAATCGAATGTCAAATCGAATTTTGCGCTTGGCGGGAGTGGTGATCATTGCGTCCATCACGGATGGCAGCTGTGCCAAGCTAAAGCGTCGTAGCGAGCACCACCTGATGGGGAATTGTAGAGGGGAGACCAAGGAACACTACAGTGTTTTCGGATTTCGCGTAGCGCTGCTCGTTCGGAAACGCCAGCGTTGGAGACCTTAATTTACGGACAACCTTCGTATTTTCATTTTTTCATGTGAGGTTAAAAATTGCTTATATTTTAAAAATATTTATTTTGATTATAGTTAAATACTTTTGTTTCTTGCGCTTGAGCTCACTTCATTCTTTTGCCACCAATGTAGCGGCTAGTACAACTGCCAACAGTAAAAAATATTAATCTCCCAACTACCAAATTCCCACTATTGAACTTAGGTACAAAAAATAATGCATTTCCACTAGCACCAATCTCGGTGAATAATAATTAATTAACGTTTAATTAATAAACACGAAGCAGGTAATCGAATATTGGCGATTTGAGTTCATAATTAATTTATCTATTAGTCTGCTAAGCTTTAGAATTTTGTTTGATGAATATTTGGTGCAATCGCGGTTTTTCTGGTCCCTTTTTTATTCATGGTTCAGTGAAAAATCCTTTATGCACTCGACCCAGCGAAGGTTGATGGCAAGGATATGTTGGACTACCTCTGCCATTGCATAAGTAGCTTAGGTAGAGGTGTACCCAAATTAAAAACCACTGGGGTGTATGTACACCTCAATAGGGCATTTGACAGGGTGTACAAAAATATATCAAATTGTTCGTTATAGCATTATATATTTGCAATTTCACTAATTCTTTGTTAATTTCTCTGTTTTCTATAAAGATAAAGGTTATCTCACCTTTCAACCGTCAAGCGCTTACATATTTACATTTAAAAATATTAAATCCATAAGTTACGTACCTCCTACGATCTTACGAGCAATGTCGCTTGATCCCATATCACATCAGAATTTCATAGACAAAGTATTATTATTATATAAAATTTACGAACAAAGTGGAGAAGTCGAATGAGCATAGTTTTGCTCGCTACAAATGTAGGGAATTCTAAAGCTTAATGTCCACTTAAAGGTTCAACAATGACTATTATGATGGCCGATATTGCCAGTTTTGCCGCTTGTTCTAAGTGGAAAGCTTAAGCGTGGTTGTTTCTTACTATAATTATTGTAAACAAGGTTTTAGAAGATTTAGATATTATGGGGTAATGTAGGTTTAAAGAGGGTAAAGTTTGAGCAAAGAAAACTGGTTGAAACAAGGTATTTTAGATACTTTGGGAACTTTAATAGAACTATACAGGTTCAAAAGAGAGTGATTAAATACAAATACTTGGAAGTTTGGAACTCAGATTAATTATTAAATGGGTTTGCGTTTGACATTAATCTGTCCTGACAGCTGGGTGTTTTTTATTTAATAAGGAATAACAAACAACCATCTTAACTGCTAAAATGTTTTGGCCATAGCACTTATTTACAAATAGTACAAATGTTTTTGTTTATGATTGTACTGTTCTTGAATAGATAATAACACGCGGTTATGAGAAGATACCTATTCAATTTAGCTTTGAGGAGAATCTTGTCGTAAGTGGTCGGGAAAACAAACGTAGGAAAGAAGTTCTACTTCTTGGCTATGGAAATAATGAGAAGCGCTTGGTGTGAAAGTTGGAAGTAGCAATAAATAAGGGATGGTTGTCTACAATGCCTCTGGATGGCCGATGTAAGAAATGATGGAAGAACCATTCAGTACAATCTCGTGCAGTTACTGAGCTGATTCAATTAAGTACAGACTGTGAACGACAAACAGGTAATCTTACGGCAATGATTGAAACTGTGCATGTGAAAGCTGCAAAACCTTTTCTTAATATCGAGACGTTTCCATAAAATATTGATTAAATAAAACAAAATAAAATAGAGAATGGACGAAAGATTGACAAGATAAATATATGAGACAAATGTGCATGGGCAAGTCAGTAAAGACAGACCAAGCAAACTTTCCGGGCCGAATGGGAGTTATCCTGAAAAAAGGCTAGGTCAAAAGTTTCCTTGATCGATGCTTGTATGTATTTCAGGATCGTGGTTAGTGGAAATCTGTGATCTCTGCCTAGCTCTGAGGGAAAAATGCGTGATTGTATTTATGTAAATACTAGCTTTTACTCGCGGCTTCGCCCACAATTTTTTTTTCAATAAAAAGTATGCTATGTTACTTCTAATACCTCCAAGAATATATGTACGAAGTTTAATGATGATCGATTTAGTAGTTATTGCGTGAAAGCATAACAAACAAACTTACATTCACATTTATAATAATATTATGATAATAAGACTTTTTCCTTGAAACAGTATTTATTTCATCACTTAGGCCATCCAACATCGGTCGCTCGTAGTGGCATCCCAGATATATGGTATGGCTTGGCATTGAAACTGATTGTATATGGCATTGGTTATGTGCCAATGAGCGTGCCAATGACATAATTGCCTAGTACCTACACTTGAATGCATTGCTTATTAATTTTATGTAACTCGAGATGCATTTATATACCACTTAAGGGTACGTAAATTGATTATGAGACGGAAAGGGATAGTCTGAACTTGCAAGTATTGATCTATAAGGTATTGACAGGTATATTACCTGATTTATATTTAATATCTATCGAAATTATGTACTGTTCAAACAGGATCTTTTGAAATAGATTCAGTGGTTCCCAAGGCTATCTACTCTCAACGTATGAATTGCACTGTAACGTACAAAATCGGCTCTTTCTTTCTTATATTGCTATAGGCGATATATTAAGACCTATGACTCAAATACAGATGCTTTTTATGATACATATATCTGCGTCTTCCGGGGCAAGAACTAAGGACTGTCGGCGCGAAAATCAGGAAATCTACCGTTGCACCTACAACCCAGTTACAATATCTGTATATAGAGTTAATATAGAGTTATGTCAGAATCGTACTGACTAAACAGCACTGAGAAAATGCCTGAGAAGGCTGTACAGGCTTAGTGGGAGCGATTGCACCCAGCGACGCAGTGTAGGACTCAATATGTACAACCCGGTTACAATATCTGTGGACCTGATGACGTCACGTCAGCGCTTAGGTACGGTGCACAAAACAAAAGCGCGGGGAGGTGACAAGAGAACGGGGAGGGGGCTTGACATTCCAGCGAGGTCCACAGATATTGTAACCGAGTTATAACGGTGATTGATTCCAGGTTCATTGGCTTTATATGATCCTTTTAAATTTGATTGGTACTTCCCTACTCTGCCAGAAAGTGCTGGATATGCAATGAAGTACTCTATATGTAAGTTCTTTCAGATCTACTGTAAAGAATTACAGACATTTCAAAAGAAAAGAAATTAATTTATCCTTGTGGGATGGCTTCGGGTTATACCTTATTTCACCATTTTAAACACATTTAACATGTAAAACGGACCGGTACAATTAATTGGAAGTTTTTGCACGTGCATCACAATAGAGGTCCGCACGTCCGGTCCGGATTAGAGTGACGCGGGTCGGACGCGCCGGCGAACCGGAACGGACGCTGATTGGAAGCCGGAATTAACCATGTTGTACATTTGGCTCCATTAAAAGAAAATTATGTAGTATATATATTACTGAAATTACTGTTCTGATACATATAGTCGGTTGGTAATAAGTTTATGAGATAGTTATTAAATATAATAAACTAGGCGATGCAGTCACTAAGCATAAAGCTACGCTAGCACCATATATTGAAGCGGAGCGTAATACCTAAAAAAAGAAAAAAAAATTCGATGGAAATTTTTGCGAACTTCAAAATTCGGGCTCCGTCACAATCTGGTCCTAAACCTGTTGATTCCATTCCACACAAAATTGAAATCGGTTAAGAACTCGGGAAGTTATGGCGTAACAGACATTGCGCCATTGAAGCTGATCCAAAAATATACAGGGTGATTAAAAGTTAAATTTTGAATAATATTTCTTGAAATAACTTTTTCCTCAATCAACAGTTACTTAGTAATGTTAATTTTAGTAACTGAAAAGCTTCTTTACTTAATAATCTTTTGGATGAAAAAATGAATAATAAAATTTAGAATATTTTTTTACAGTGAAGGCAGATTTCGGCTAGAAAAGACCTTCGAGCGCCATTTTTGTGTATAATAATTAAGGCTAAGCGTCTTGTGAAATTTTTAAATTTACTTAGAAATCATGAAACTTATTACTTAATCCATATAAATTAAATTATTTAAAGTTAAAAACTGAATCTGACTTACTCTAACGTAATTAATAATTTTCAATAAAAATGTTTATAACTTACATAAATAGCAGGAAGCTGGATAATTTTTAACGTAAATATAGTCATGAAGATTATGCTATTAAAAATCATAAAATGATGCAGAATTTGCAAAAAAAAGGCAAACAATTTCAGAATATAAAAAATCATAACGCAAAAACTACAAAAAATCTCGGTACATACAAGGGGTATTTCATGTGCCCCAAATGTCAATAATCAATCAACTGGTGAATGGCTCCTTTAAATCCACCTTGTATATAATCACAACGAAGGAATAATAAAAATAACCTATGACATGAGCCGGTGTTGCAGGGTATCGCAGATCGGAGGAGCAGAAAGAACTACGAGAACCAATGTGGTTAAGATATCACACTACGGTAGGAAATCACACATGCGCAACAAGATAAAAAAATAAAAAAAGTCGTGTGGTATCGTGGGACACTGAATAGGAACGAAGTTCGTTATTATAAAAATATTAATTTTAAGTTCTGTTCGAGGTTTTTTTATCGATAAAAAGCAACGAAACTACTTTACAAAATTATCTTAACACCTTTATTTTATTTACAATGATATATAAAAATATATAATAACAGTCATCACGTAGACTATACATTAAACACTGTATAGCCATCCCACATAGACTATGCATAAAAATCTTACGCTTTTTGTTTAACGCTACGGACGTTTTCTCCCGGACGCCCCATATTAATTATAAATTTATAATTTTATTAAAGATGAGCATTTTCAATAATTAATTTCATTAAAGATGAGTATTTTCAATAAACAATTTTATTAAAAATGGGCATTTTCAATAAATAATTTTATTAAAGACGAGCATTTTCAAAAAATAATTTTATTAAAGACGAGCATTTTCAATAAACAATTTTATTAAAAATGAGCATTTTCAATAAATAATTTTATTAAAGACGAGCATTTTCAATAAATAATTTTATTAAAGACGAGCATTTTCAATAAACAATTTTATTAAAAATGAGCATTTTCAGGGGAAGGCAAAGGGAAGTCCTCTTCCTCAACAGTAGGGACATAAATAGGTTAAAGATGCCGAATATTTAAATAAAACACCTTTAAACAGTTTCACGGCGCGTTTAATGTTTCAATTTTCAATTCTGACGTTTTACAGGACCCATGAACACAGGATGCCTATCACAATAAAAATATAATATGTAAATTCAGTTATAAATAAAATAAATAATGTAAAAGATATGGTAGAAGTATCAAATCGCTTCTATCCAAGTCCTATCTAAAAACCGAAACAAAAACGAGATGCCCACAATTTATGATGCGAAAATTGGAACCTACTGAGAAACAAATGAGTCTGATAAAAAAAAGCTATTTATCTTCCAATATTTCAATTGAACAAGTTCCTAACTATTAAATTTCTGTTTTTAATTTTTTTTTTCGCATTCACAATGTCAAAATAAGATATAAAATACGGATGTAAAAAACGGACACGCCTCCGAGCCGTCAGGTAGGATATGAACCCACGATCTTTCGCTATCCGGGCGAGTGCTCACAATACCCACAGTCGAGCCAATATTAAAAAAATTCTACATCAACACGGCCGGGGAAGTAACCCGGGACCCTCGGAATGGCGTTACCACGAAACCCGGTAAGCAAGCTATTCTATGGCTAGTCTACCACGGAGATTACTAAATGGTGACGGTGAATCAATTAATATTTTGTTTTTTTTTCTATTTATCCCTAAAAACTTTAAATTTATCTTTAATTATAAAAAAAATATAATAATACCGTATTACTTATTTCAACAATAGTTCATATGAATAATTTAGTTATTAATAGTTCCTAACCTCAATTTAGTGTACATACTGAGTGGTCGGAAGAAGCAATTATCGGCGGTAATTTAAATTGGCAGGCCAGCTCGCCGGGCAGTGTTTATTTTGGGGTAAAATTCCCGATTCTGAGGTAATGGTAGATCAGGTTTCTGGTAAATTTACTACCTAGATGGGGGCTGTCGTAATTGTTATTTTATCTTATATTTCTTAGACGTAATGAAATATTATACACGATATAAGTAGATGTTCTCGCGCAGGTAGAATTAAGTATAATAATTAAGTCTAATTTTCCAACCAACTAGCGGCCCGTCCCGGCTTCGCTCGGGTGGACAAAATTCTTTAAATTTTTTCTATTATTAAATATTTTTCCGGTAGCGCCATCTAGAGTCCGGTACATGAAATACTTGCGGTTAACGCGTTGCTATTGGTAACGTTATTGATACAATGGTAAAGAGCGGGAAAAAGAGCGGACAGACAAACACACAAACCACTGTGATCTTAGATTATAGATTAGCCTAGCATAAGTAGTGACTTGTATTATGGATACTAAGCTAACAGATAAACATACCCATAACTCAGGTCCAAATGTAACCGTATTCATCACACAAACATTTGCTTCACCCGGAACTCAAAATTTAGACCGTGTTAAGAAATGCAGGATCGCTACCGTTGCAAAAACGATCGTCCTATGAAATTCTATATAAGGTGACATTTTCAATCAGGCTTAATTTATTTTACCTCTCTGCCTCTTTTATGTGTTATTTTAAATCTAAAATAAATAACTATTTAATTGATTCGTTGCGTATGGCACGTCTGCCGTGACATCACTTTTTTGCATGTGGGGTTAGGCACGGGAGCCGTGTCATTTTTTAAATCGATGATAACTCCTTCAAATGAAGTTTTAGGAAAATCTACCCAGAATAAAACTATCTTCTTTTCTCACGTAAATCAAGCTTATAGGTTTCGTTTCTGGTAATTGTATGTCGCAACGAATCTGTTAAGTGGTTGATGTAATAGATATAATTTATAGCGTAGAATAAAACTTATTCATAATAATCATTTAATTAACAACATTATAGTTTTGAAAGTTTCTACTTATTGGAATTAAATAACATAATTTTAGTAACATACCTGAATTATAAGTGTCTGCTTTGTTGATTGTATTTATGTCGAAATTAAATACAAAATATCACAAATACTTTGACCAATATGAATCTAAAACTAATTAATACGTCAAACAATCACAAGCATTAATAAAATATTACTTAAAAAATCTTTTTTATAACAAGCTTGTATTATTACTCGTTAATAAAACGAAATAAAAAGTTAAAAAATCTAAACTCGATGGGGTTGTATCGTTTTATTGCGGAGTGCCTATGGCCACGTTCCAGCTCTAGCATCAAACCCTGGTTACCATATTGGCGATGCAAAGATTCTAACTAGCGCCTCAAACGTCAAAATTGTGAAGCTGTCTAAGGACGACACTTTGACAGTTTTCGATACAATTTACGTCACGGGAAAAAATGGACGAGACAATAATTATATTGTCAATAGTTGATGTAATTAAAGCATGATACACAAAACCAATGCTGGAGAAGAATTATTACGGAGTGAAATGGTGATTGCTGTAGGAAAAAAAAATTAATAACATAATTCATATATTTAATAGTTTGAAGCTTGAAAATAATGAACAAACGCTCATTGCTGGTGAAATCGGCTTGCCTATTCTTAAAGCAGTATCCCATTTTTTCGTCATAATTTTGTCTTTTGGAAACAAATGACAAATTATTTTCGAATCTTCGTAAGTACTACATTGAGGAACGCAACAACATTTCGTATTTCTGCTTTTATTAGCAACTGCTTTCTGCATATAATCGTGATCCATCTAAACTTAACCTCAGCAGCTTTAAAGCTGCCACTAGAGGCGCGCGGATAATCTTTGCATCACCAATAGAATCAAAGTAAAACTACTATCAAACGAATCCAAACTCGATGGGGTTGTGTCGTTTTATTGCGGTGTTCCTATAGCCACCTTCCAGCTCCAGCATCAGATGAGTTCCATATCATCAAAATATTGCATTGTCACGCGATATACATATGCATGCAAGTTTTCAGTTCAACCGGAAACAGGGAAATGGGTCAAATTTAATTTACAAGATTTCTTTATAGAAACCGGGACAGGTGTAAATAAATAAAAGCTTTTAAAATATTCCATTTCATTCCATTAACAGTAAAGAATTGTCAACAATCTGGCCATAACCAGAATATTTTAAAAGGGTTTCCTTAAAAACATTGCTTGTTTATGTGTATTGTAGCGAAGTTTACTTTGAGACTACCAGAAAAAGCAGCAGAGCGTGTTATTTTCAAAGGTGCAAATGCTTGGACCTTTTCTCAAAGGATTCTTGGAAATACAGCCTTTCCAGGTCAAAAGGTGGGAATGAAACTTTAACTGTGACAAGTTGGTTTAATTTTATAAAGCTAACCTTCTAAATAATTTGAATTCGTATTTCGAATGTTGTCATAGAACAATATTTTTTTTTAATTTTTGCTTTTTTTACGCAAACTAACTGACCTAACAGATATAAGATACATCCTAGTAATAAATAGTTTGGTATGTCATTATTGAGGATCAAATCAAGCATCCTTACACGCTTTTTAATGAAATCTGTCATTAAATATTTTAATCAAAGAAACTGTAATACGACAAAGTTGTCTGTTGCTATTTGCCATATTTAATACTAAAAATTAAAGTACAAAACTGTGTGTGAGATCTTTACACGCGATTGAAGAAATACTTCTTTGACGATTATGACATGTTTTCAAGTTAAGTTTAATCGTTTCTAGAAGTTTTACTACAATCGAGCGTAAAAATTTGCGTTTCTTCCGTCAGAAAGAAATTAGGTTATCCTCAAGTCGCGTTAAAAAAGTTTTAAATTAAAAACAAAACTTTTTTTATAATTTTACTTTCTTTATGTACTTTGCCGTGTCTTTGTTATGTTTCTTTTAACACTCATTATATATATATATATATTACTTTATTTATTAATTTGTATTCCTTTCGGAATGCAAAAATGATATAAGTATGTAGTGACTTTATATTTTATGTACACTATAACTATGCGTTACTCTTTTAAAAACAATTCTACGTGTATAGTTTAAAAGCATAATTATAAGTTAATTTCCACGTTCATACAACATAAAAGTAATATACATAAATCGAAAATACAAATCATGCGTTAGGAATCACCGTGTAATGGCGTACATCCGCCATTTTGATGTACCATTGTGTGTATAATGGCAGCTTCCGCCAGCTTCACGTGACTAATGTCAAGGCCTCCGATAGCTTGTTTTATGATTTAATGGGCCGGCCATATGGATCGATATCTTTTGATGATACATTGCCACTGGATCCGAATCTCGTGACGTAAATATTTCGTGTTATAGAAATAAAACTGGCTTTCATCGAAGGAAAATCATAAAAAGTGTTTGTTTCATAAAAATACGGTATAAAATAAAGCTAGGGGATCTATCTAGGGGATATATTGTCATCTCAGAAGTTTTTTTTTTCCTAATTATTACAAAAAGTAAGGTTATAGTGAAGCTCATACTATTATCCACAAGTTGGTTTGTGAAACTCTTTAACTTATAAACACACTAAAAGAAACAGCGCTATCAGCGTAGGAACGAAGCGTAAAAAAGAGATAGAAAGCCACACCAGCCACGCATACTGACATGAGTCAAAGCGAGACAAAAGGCCACGCACACTGAGGTGGAGAGGCAGCTGGCTCGTATATATATCGTGTAACGGTACTTAATCTGACGCTCTCGTGTAACGTTAAAATCTGAGGCTTAGCAAGGATAGAGAGGCCGCGCAGCGAGCGCCTATATGCGAGCGGCCAGACCGTCCGTATAGTAGTTTCGCTTCAAAAACAAAAATCCAAATAAAATAAATTATTATAATAGAAAAATACTAGAAAAAATCGACTCGGGTCACAAGTGAATCTCAGGCGGGAATCGAACCCGCAACCTTTGGAAATCCGGTCCAATGCTCTCCCAATTGAGCTACCGAGCCTTGCGAACACTCGTCGAAATTTTCTAGTACATTCCTGATTTTACGCTGTAGGCCAGCGTTGTTTCATCAATGAGAGGAACATCCTCTCGTATTCGAAAGAAACATTTTTACAAATGTTTGGTCAATCGATTAGGATGAAACAGCCATGTTAGATTTATATATATTTTTTTTTTATATTTTATGCATTTTCAATGCGATCTTATAAGATAAATTATTATAATAGAAAAATACTAGAAAAAATCGACTCGGGTCACAAGTGAATCTCAGGCGGGAATCGAACCCGCAACCTTTGGAAATCCGGTCCAATGCTCTCCCAATTGAGCTACCGAGCCTTGCGAACACTCGTCGAAATTTTCTAGTACATTCCTGATTTTACGCTGTAGGCCAGCGTTGTTTCATCAATGAGAGGAACATCCTCTCGTATTCGAAAGAAACATTTTTACAAATGTTTGGTCAATCGATTAGGATGAAACAGCCATGTTAGATTTATATATATATTTTTTTATATTTTATGCATTTTCAATGCGATCTTATAAGATAAATTGTGACCCTTGTGACCTTGTGACCCGAGTCGATTTTTTCTAGTATTTTTCTATTATAATAATTTATCTTATAAGATCGCATTGAAAATGCATAAAATATAAAAAAAAATATATATATAAATCCAAATAAAGTTAGATAGCTGTAGCAAAAAAGTAAAACATTAAATTACTAGGTCAGATTCAAAACTTGTTAAAAAAAGAAGAAAATCAATTCGGTATTTCAGCTAAAACTTCCAAAACATATTTTTTCGAATTTGTATTCCGAATCTGCGTATCTGTCGAGATTTTGGGAAAACTTTGTTGTAAGTGTCAGTGAATTTACAACCACTTCTGGACTTCTTGCTTCGTTACTCTTACGTCGGGAGCTTTGTACAAAGAAGAAGCCGCAACAAACTAGACAAGGGCTGTTTTTTTGCCTTTCTTTTTCAAGATTCAACAAGAGGAACACACTTAATCTTTGCCTGCGTCTGTGTTTCCTGACAAAAACAAATTAGGGGTCTTCAAGTCACGAGTGAATAGGTATCTTCTAAGCAAGCACGTCACATCCTAGATCGCATTGTTGCTTACCATCAGGCAAGATGGTTGTCAATCGCCTGCCTATATACTATAAAAAAAATTACAAAACAGGTCGAAAGTCTTTATAACTGCCTATTGCAGCTTCATAAAGAAATTTAAACCTTATTTAAAACAAAAGAATGCAACTCAGGTTATGTTTGAAATAACACTTTCTTGTTATGCGTAGAGAATTCTGTTTAATTTCAAGATCTGCAGATTCGTGCGTTAAATCATAATTCTGTATTGTTTGGTTAACTGAAACAGTTTTGTCATGTGAGCTGCTGTTTATAATTTTGTGTCTGAAATAATATTACGAGTATGATTTTATAATACGCGTTTTTATATAAGCTAGGATAGGTCTCGAATCGGTATTGGCTCCAGGTAGTCCATGAAACTGAATTTGCCATATCTGAGTGAGTAGTACTGAAGTATTAAACTATTCGTAAGTTTTTTTGCTCAACAAACTTGAATGACAGCATGGGCTCTTGAGACTATGATTCTTCAGGTGAGACTATAGGGTAAAAAAGGTTGATATTTGCCCTTGTGGCAATGTATGGAAACCCACATCTTTCGCAACACTTGTTTTAAAGTATAATTATAGCTATCAAACGAAGAGATGCTGCCAGCGTTTTGGGCATCGTTCTCGACATCAGCGGTGAAGTTGATTTTCAATTTTTTTGTTTTTTTTTTATTTACAATATTTCTTTTGTTTATGCTTCGTTTAGATTCATAGCTTTTTATTTTCATTATTGTATTTATAAAATATAACATTATAAGCGCTAAATAAAAATGTTTTTTAGATCTTCTCAATAAGAAAAAAAATATTCTTAGAAACTATTCGCAGATACTATTCATCATTCGCTATGGTTAGCTTAGAAGATGAAATTTCAAATGGAGTTGACAAAATGTCTTAAAATTTTTGATTAAAATTTTGTTGTATTTTAAAACAGGTACTTGTTGACTTTGTTGTAATCAACGATGTAATGAAACCACAACACTGCTATTATTATGATATTAGAATAATATGGTTTTCTGTACATCCGGTTTGTAAGGTGACAACGTATAATAATGTAAATGTCGTAACTTATGGAAAGATCTTCTTGGACGTTTGGACGACTCAAAACAAGTTATTTTAAGTACATTACAGTTTCTTTATTTTCAATTGTAGGACCGATGTGATTTTAGGCTGTTTTTTATAATCATGCGTATGCGCAGCGTTGACCAAACGCACACAGTTGCAAATGACACTCGTGTTTTATTGTCGTTCTGTCAAAACAAAAGACTGTCGCATTATACATATATTGGGCAAGTCGATAAAGGCAGGCAAAAGCGAACTTTCAGGAACCAAATAGAAGATGTCCTGAAAAAAAGGTCAGGTCAAAAGTATCCTAAGCCTTCTATGAGCTTCTATGAAAAGACTGATGAGAGTTGAAGAAGCGAGAGATGTATGTCAGAATCGTGGAAGCGGAAATTTATTTTATTCATTTATTACTAGCGGCCCGTCCCGGCTTCGCACGGGTGGACAAAATTCTTTAATTTTTTTCTATTATTAAATATTTTTCCGTTAGCGCCATCTAGCGACCGGTAGACGAACTACTTGCGGTTGCTATGGTAACGTTATTGTTACAATGGAATAAGAGCGGACAGACAAACACACAAACCACTGTGATCTTAGATTATAGACTAGCAGCCGCGGCCCGTCTCGGCTTCGAACGGGTGGACAAAATTCTTTAAATTTTTTCTATTATTAAACATTTTTCCGTTAGCGCCATCTAGCGTCCAGTAGACGAACTACTTGCGATTAACGCGTTGCTATGGTAACGTTATTGATACAATTAAAAAAGGGCGGGAAAAAGAGCGGACAGACAAACACAAACCACTGTGATCTTAGATTATAGATTAGCGGCCCGTCCCGGCTTCTCACGGGTGGACAAAATTCTTTATTTTTTTTTCTATTATGGAATATTTTTCATAATAGAAAGTTCGTCTACCGGCCGCTAGAGCGGCGGATTCAGACGAACTACTTGCGGTTAATGCGTTGCTATGGAAATGCATATACAATAGAAAAAGAGCGGACAGACAAACACACAAATCACTGTGATCTTAGATTATAGATTTATTATTAAAGGAAATAAACAGCTACTTTAAAATAATTTACAAGTAACAGTGACAATGCATTAGCCAACACAGTTTCCGTAATATTTTTAGCAGACATGCAACAGTAGTACCTTATCAACTAGTAATTAAATAAGTTAACATTTTTGGATACTGGTTTATAAGACTTGATCAATAAAATAATTAATAACGACACTTCAAAATTTGCTGCAACTACAACTTTCAATTTAAATGCGCACAACATAAAATAATTCTCTCTATAGTTCAATAGACCCCATCAAAATCTTAATCTTTTTCAAGATGTGGAATTTTCAAAAAAATATGTCAACATCCTTTACTATTATGGTTTCTGCATGCGCGAAACAGAAATCTATTTGTAGCGTAATTCGTTTTACAACATAGAACTCCAAAATGTGATTGTATGTACAATGCCTGCAATGTGCAACCAGCTTTAGTAACGAAATGACTCAACTGTGACCTTTCGGAAGATAAATTACATCGATATTATTACAAATAAATTGGTATTTAAGTTAATTTTTGATGATTTTCCGACTTCGTTTGTGTTCATTATTATTCGAGCAGATTAATGACCTTTGATTACGTCAGTGTTCCTAAATAGTTGTATCAATTAAGGAGTAGCATTGTATACAGAAACAGTAAGACAACACTTTTTACAGTAAACAGTACCGGGGCCTTAAAAAAGTTGCCTTCCTTCTTCCTTTTTTTTTTGATTCGCAGGAAATGGCATTAGGCGTTCCCTCGTGCCGGGAGAACACGAGCGATATGTGGGACTCTCCTCCATGCCCCTACCCGGCCTAGTGCCCGATAAAGGCTTGGAGGCCTACCCACTAAAACCTGCGGCGTCCCACAACACATTGGTGGGGCTCGCGTGGCCCCTTACCGAAATCGGCCACGACCCGCCTACTTTCTAACCTAAAACATCGAATATAGTACTTTAAAAAGTATCGAACTATCGATATCGGGTATACCGTATACCGGATTCCATGGTAACTCTACTCCGAGGTCCTGGGTTTGAACCCCGACCGTTTCAAACTTTTCTGTTTTGGGACGGGTCTGGGTGTTGTAATTTCTGATTGCCATAATACAAATGTTTTAGTTACGTAGATTATAAATAATTTATGTAACGTGCTGTTGTTATTATTATTAATATACTAGATGTCGCTGTACCGAAATGAATCGCGCTAACGTTTCGGTTCTACAACTACACATATAGCTATCCGTTCTTAGCCTTCTTGAATGTTATTCTTAGGCTTTTACTGACAATATTGTAACAAACACACATACAAAGTATTGTCATAATATAATTAGGATTTTAAGCCTTTTACAGTTGTATTCTTAGAAGAAAAATATAAACTTTTCTTGTCTCAAGTACATTATTTTTCTCTGTTATAATTTATTTTTAGTCAGGCGGGACTCGAACCCATAGCCCCTCGCTATCCGAGTAAGTACTCTTCAAATAATAATTCCAATTCGAATGAATACTACACTCATTCTTTACTCATGTGCCAGTAAGCGTAGCCCAAAGTAAGTTCTGTTAGTTTGTTATATATAATAGGGTAGCAGGTATTTTATATTTTATTTTATTTTAAGAATCTTTTAATTTTGTGAGATTTATATGTCTGCTACATCAAATAAAGTAATTGATTTTTAGCCTATTAATTTTAGTTATAGGATAGATTTCGGAGAGTGTGCAGAAGAATTGCACAGAGACGCCACCGTTATATGGTTGATATACCAAAGAGTCCCACAAAGCGTTTTGGTTCCAATTATGTAATCCATAAAGAGTGGAGCTCTTTGCCTGAGTCTCAAGTCACGAGTGAATAGGTATCTTCTATAGTGCGTTTTTTTTAGCATTAGAAAGAACAAAATTTGTGTGCTTTATTGTACACATATAATGTAACAAGCAAAACGTAACATCGTGAAAAGTTTACATTAAAAGTACCTTAAGAAGCAGAAGTTGCAAACTTGTGGAACGAAACGTTGGTCAGTTTGACACGACAAAATTAAAAAGTACATGCCGATGTTGTAATACGTACCATATTAGGTGATTTTTAAAATGGTCGCTTAACATAGCCGCCATTTGCAACAATAGCGGCAAATGTCAACGTCTGCATTTATCTGTTTTGACTATTTTCTTTGGTTTATTGTTAAGTTTCTATTGTTTTTTTTTTAAGTTTTTTGTTAAAAGTTTTGTTGTTATTTGTTATTTAATCAGTTCAACAATGGACGAGCCTGAAGCCGGTCAAAGTGGACTCCAGCACAAGGTTAGCTACCACTGCTTCTTTGTTTACATAATTTCTAATGCTAAAAAAAATGGACTATAGGCAGGCGCATCACATCCCAGATCGCATTGTCGCTTACCGTCAGGTGAGATAGCGGTCAAGCACTCACCTATTCACGATAAAAAATATAGATAAATATACATAACAAGTAATATTCACAGAAGTATTTATATTGTCATTAAATGCGTTATTTGTCACTAAACAAAAGTTGTCTGTCACTTTAAGCGATTTTAGTACCTGGTAGTGTTCTTTATTTCATTTAGGTAAAAACTTTGAGTGTAACAATAAACAAATGCAATTAAAAACTCGGGTATTTATCATACAAATATCTGGGATCCCGGGATCATTAGGCTTTTGAGGTCACTCGTACTTTCGTCGCCAAATCTTGTTATCTCGTTGTATAAAGTAGAATAGAAATGGCTTGCAACTGACATGGCGAGTTAAGGAGATTTTTTATTAAACTCTCAAGAGGTTGCCTTGGCAACAAGCCAAGAATGGAAGTATTGTTTCAAACGTAATGGGGAGACGAGTGACCCTTTATACGGAGTGTTCGAAGATTCCAGAGGTGTGGTTCGCATTAAGATGTCCGGAGTGTCTGGGGGAGCTTGAAATATAAGAAGGGGGCCTGGAGCACTTTTCTTTCTTGTGTTACCAATTTACAGTAGTAGTTAGGGAGGTAAATAAATATTATTATTTTATTAAGAAACAAATTGTCACACAAAAGACATTATTTTTTAAAAATATACATTATTACTATTTTCTAAAAGGGTAAATATAAGTATATATAGCTTTGTTTAATTTACCGAATGTTCAGTATTTATTTTTTACTTTTAATGCCATATTTCTATAAGATATAAAATACGCTTAAAAAATACAATCACATCTGCGAGCTTTCAGTTAGGATTCGTACCTATGAACTTTCGCTATCCGGGTGAGTGCTCCGACTTCAACTTGTACTATGAGCTAGTATCATTCCATCAATATAAATTTAATAATTTAAAAATATTTAAAAATATTTTATTTGTATTAATATTTTTTAAAAATATTAGAACAAATCGACACGGGTCACAAGTGAATTCTCAGTCGGGAATCGAACCCACAACCTTTGGAAATCCGGTCCAATGCTCTCCCAATTAAGCTACCGAGTCTTGTGAACACTCGTCGATATTTTCTAGTACCTTTCCAAAGGTTGCGGGTTCGATTCCCGCATGAGAACTCACTTGTGACCAGAATCGATTTTTTCTAGTATTTTTCTATTATAATAATTTATCTTATAAGATAGTATTAAAAATGCATAAATATATAAAAAAATTTAAATTATTCCATCAATGTTAAACCAAAGGAACATCTAAAAATACTTCATCTCCCCCGGAAAAAGACGCAGGCTACTTTTTTTTTTTTTCGACGAGAAATGCGCCTTATGCATACTCCGTTGCTTGGGTAGACAACGGAGTTATGTGGGGCTCTCCTTCGGTCACCCACCCGACAACGACAACGACGAAGCCCAGTGGGTGATCGAAGGTATACCAGGTGCCTCCATACTGTCCTGCAGCCTCGTGGGTCCCTTTGTTGCCTCCGATTAGCCTAAAAAATACAACAACACTTCACAGTCAAAATTCCTTTAAAAGTGTTTCTATTGCTTTATGTACCTGTAGATTAATGAAACGATACATTCAACTAAAAAATTAGGAAGAGAATGGAAATTTATCAAACACGAAGGACTAATTCGGATTACAGATACAGATAAGATAATTTATTTGCAAATAAACATTGTAGTGAGATATTGCTATATAAATGTGCGAAAATATGTTAAGCTAATATAATGGCACGTAAAATGTAATCCTATTTGTAAATAGATACAAAAATTAAATGAAAAAAATGCATTACAGTTTCAATAATAAAAAATATAGTTAAAAAGGTCAATAATTAAAATATTAATAAATCATTTTAATAGAAAATACCAGAAAAAAAACAATCCAGCTCACACGTTATTTTCAGGCTATATTATTCTTTATATAAGATAACATTCGAAATGCAAAAATATATAAAATTATAAAGTTTATTATTAATTCTTAATGTCGCATATAAAATAATTCCTTCACGTTATATAACGTATTTGAAAGAAGCCATTTATGCAGCTGTGATTTTGAATTAATTTAAGTTCAATTCCATTATACTTATTATTATATTAGGTAGTTAAGACGTGAAAGTGTAACAAACAAACTTACTTTCGTATTCATATTTGTAGTTTTAGTTCATATTAGTTAGGATATATCTGATTCTTTGTATAGAGTTCCATTTGGTTTCCGTCTTAAAATAAAGTATGTAAGTGCCGCCTTTTACTGTGTCTGTACTCAGCTCTCCGCATTTATTTTTCGATAAAAAGTATTCTATGTTACTTGTAATACCTCCAAGAATATATGTACGAAGTTACATGATGATCGGTTAAGTAGTTTTTGCGTGAAAGCATAACAAACAAACTTAGATTCACATTTATAATTGCAAAGCATTCCGGTTGCAGCTCATATAATAATAAATTTATTGTGTGTGTAATAAAAAAATAACAAATTTAAATGAATAGTGTCCATTACACGAAAAATTATTTAATTATTTTAAATTATATTTTTTTGAAGAGAGAACTTCTTTAGCTTCTTTGTGATTTAAAAGTCGATGAAACGAAAAAGCGACAGTAAAAAGAGACAGACACATAAATTCATAAGATTTAAAATGGGATAAAATGAGATAGGAAGCAATATGTACGTGTGTTAATACGTGTTTGTGCGCATGCGTAGTAAAAAGCTTGAGAGAAGGCATCACAACAACCGTGGTATTTTGCATACGTGTACGATTTTTTTAAGGTTTCACTTCTACCACGTGTTTATTATATACATGCTTTTTTTTCATACCTTGCTACTATTATTACGAATTATGAGACCTTTCAATTCCTTTAAGTTCATCAAATCGCATCAAATTTCTAATGGGTGCTCCAAATATTTGATATGCGTCGGAAATCCTGTCCATGACCCTTCCATAGTATCATATGAACTTGACAAGAGGGTTGAACGGTTTGGAGTGGTGTGCAAGTATGTAATGGAGTGTGATTTTGTAGAACTATAGGATTTCGTTGCCCATAGGTCGTGTTATCGTGGCTTCATAAGATGAATTATTGTAGTAATTTATTAAATTATTACTCTTCGTCTTTTAAATTTAAATTTTCTTTTTATCCTTGTGTTAAAACTTTAAGTTAAATTAAATTTGTAATCGTTTGCCATTCATAATAGTTGACAAGCTGTTGCACATTTTATATTTTTTCTTTTTCTGTGTTTATTCTTGTTTTAGTTCGCATATTGTACTCAGTCCGTAAGTTGAATATAATTTACACATGCCGTGATAGCCTTTTATTAAGTCATCAATTAAGATTTTTCTATTGAAATAATTTATCTTAGCATTGAAAAAATGTAAAAAATATAAAAAAAGTTAAAGATTAAATGGCTGTTTCATCTTAATCGATTGTTCAAACATTTGTAAAAATGTTTCTTTCCTCTCATTGATGAGACAACGCTGGTCAGGAAATTACTAGAAAATTTCACAAAGCTCGGTAGCTCGATTGGGAGAGCATTGGATCGGACTACCAAAGGTTGTGGGTTCACCGCGATGAACTCCCAAACCACTTAACCGATTATGATGATTTTTTCATTTTGCAGAATTTGTTCTGATTTAATACCATTAGGACTTAGGAACATGGATAGGTTCATTTTAGGGTTCCATATTACTAAGACTTCGCTGTCTGTCCGTCCGTCTGTCTGACCCCAGGCTGTATATCGAGAACCGCGATAACTAGACAGTTGAAATTTTCACAAATTATGTAATTCTGTTGCCGCAATAACAACAAATACTAAAAACAAAATAAAATAAATATTTAAGGGGGGGCTCCCATACAACCGACGTGATTTTTTTACTTAATCAAAAGTTTGTACGGAACCCTTCGTGCGCCAGTCCGATTCGCACTTGATCGGTTTTTATTTATAACTCAGTAACGCGTGGCCGAGTCAGTTAGTATATATATATATATATATATATATATATATAACTCAGGTACAAAGCTCGTATTCATCACAAACATCTACCTCGTCCGGGACTCGAACCCAGGACCGTCAGTGCTCAAAGCAGGATCGCTACCGTTGCACCGGTGGTATTAATACTTTGAAACTGACATGTAAGCATCCAGTATAATAATGTTTAGGGAAAAGTAAAAAGAAAAGTTTATCCATTAAATTATTATCAAGTCTTTAGTGGGTAATCGGTTTAATTAAAGCCGATGAGAGGGCGTGACGAGCGCCGAGGGCAAATTGGTTGAGACCTGGAATGTTCTAGAACTTAAACAATTCTATCGTGCGACCACAATTACGAAGCTTTGAGGGATAATCAGCCAAGATATTAAGAACGAAACTGTGTACTGATTTGATATAATTTTGTAACTAAAAAAAGCGTGTGTCAACTTCGACGCACTGGTGTTCACTTATTTAAAACAATTGTCTTAGAATAGGCACAAAAAATAATAAAAGAAGTCTTAAAAATGAAAATGAAAGGTGCACACGCTGTCATTCGGTCACAAAATTTTACTCTTCATATTTTTTTGCTACCGGGCTCCTTAAATGAAAATATTTTTTTTAGGGAGTAAACTCTCAAATAGTTAGCCGTCACGGGACTCTCGGCTGATGTGAAACATTCAATAAAAAACATATAAAAATAAATATCTCAAATTAAATTTACCTTCGTCGTTATAAGTTTCAATTGTTATTACCTATCTCTTGCATTGTTTGTGTAGTAAAAAGGCAAAATAACATTTATTAATCCAAATTCTTATACAAATAGAAGCAGCACACATGTACACACACATACACAAACAGAAATATTTAAATATACGGATGTATTTAACTCGCTTTTTTAACGTATACGCAGAAGGGATGGCATCAGCGCGTCATGCCGTGTTATGTGCCGACATACTAGTCGATTATACTACCAAGGCGCTCCAAAAGATGTTTCACGTGATAATTAAATGTGCCTCAGGTGTCAAGCAGGACATGAATTTACATTAAACTACCGAGACGTGGACAGAACCATCGAATCTTTGCAAATATTTCTAGACTGACGGCAACGCTGTCTCTTCATGTAAATCAACTACCTACAACATAGAGTGTAATGAAAAAGCTATGTTAATATGATATTATTTGTTATATAAGTGAATTTTATATCTCAATAAATTGTGAAAAGTGAAGTGAATTGTGAAAGTGAAAAAAGCAAGTTAAATATATCCGTGTGTTTTAAATTCTTTCTGTGAATGTGTGTGAGCGGGGGTGTGTGTGTCTGTGTGTGTGTGTGAGCTTGTGTGTTTTATTTAAATAAAAAAAAAAAGTTAACTTTTTAGTACATAATCAACGCAAGAGATAGGTGATATTATAATTGGAATACTAATAATACTGATAATATGAAAGTTAATAAAAATAATAAGTAAGTTATAATCGTAATGTAACCGACATTTATTTAGGGAAAATCATACCAGAGTGGTATTAATATTTATTTTATCTTTCATTTTGTAACCGGGAAAATTAATTTAGTAATATTTTCATTATTTTCAAATATTATTCTTTTAATTTAATGTTTCACATTTGCCGGACGCCCCGTGACGGCCAACATTTTTTTTCCTTATAATATTTTTTATTAACCTTTGATCATTTTTAAGCATGGGCAATTACTGTTGCCCTAATTTCTGAGTAATAAAACGTAGAATATTTATCTACAATATAAAAGGTTTTTTATAATTTGAGTTCACTTGTGAACTGATAATAAATATTTTAAAAATGTCCTTTAAAAACAGAATGGTTTGGTATCTCTACCAGGATTGTGTAATCTGAAGGAAACGTTAATTTGGCGATGCATCGCGACAGTCATCGCTCATGCTGTACGGACTTGACTGGCCAAGACAACAAATAGCTGTAAAATTAGGAAATAGTGTCATTGGCCTGCTGTTACCGACTTGCCTATTCACATTTGAACCATATATCTGTCTTGTTAACTTTCTTTCGTACATCCTCTCTACAAGTCCAAACCGTCTAAGCATCCCTTTTGACGTGACAACGTCTTATAAATCGATAAACACTGGCTGCGTGTAAAAAGTGTAACGTTCCGCCTGAGCCGAGCGTACAAGCGAGAGCGCGGAACAAGAGATAGAGAGGCACGATCGGCCTAAGCGTACGACTTGTGGCGCATCTATCTCTCTTCCACTTCATGAAGTGAAAAGTTAATGTGGTTTCCATTGTTTATTACAAAAGCATAATGTTAATTTATCGAAAAAAAATAATTTTCAATTGACTCCTTCTTTGTATTATAAAAAATAATGATAATTCAGTGATAATAATTCAAATCAATTCATAAAAGTATGCAATATTCATCAATGTCTTCTTATGACGCTATCACGTAAAATTCACGTCCTTCAACTGACTTAACAGACAACAGATTTTTTTCTATATTTGTCACTATATCTTCTTTCACACCACACCACACCACTCTTATAGAAATAGTAACTTTAAATAAGGTCACTTTAGGCATTCTGTGATCATGATTCTGTGAAACGTCAGGATTAAATATATGAAACAAAATTAAATGTGCCACTAATTCGGTAAAAGTAAGTTAAATCAGTAATTGCCGCGTAAGTGTAAGAACTAAATATGAAAGTAAAGTCTATTATATCATACATTTTATTTGTACATATTATTGTTTCTACATAACCTTAGGTGGCTGGAAGAAATTTCTTTCAGAGGCAAGTCCAATAATGTCCACTTATATACTTTACTGTTCCACTGCTTTGTAAGTGCAATGAAGAGTATAAAAAAAAATTGCCTTTTCAGAGCTCACTGAAGACATGTTTGAGTTAATGATTTAATTAACCCAAAGTTAATTTGGGATAATGATACCGATAATTATCGGTATTTAATATGAATTATATTAATTACCCGAACATAATGTCGACTAAGCATAATTTGAGTTAATCCATACCCCTCGTCCTTTTATAGCAAACAATATTCATATCTCTGTTATATAATATGGAAGAGACCCAAGTGTCAGGTTTATATGTAATATTAATTAAAGAATATCTCTAATAACATTAAATGATTTTCAAACTATAGGCATTTATTTCCGTAACAGCTACGTGGGTGGGTCAAAATGTTCGCGGAATAGAGGGTAAAAAGTAAGAAATAAAACACAAAATTATTTTTCCTTCTCAATGTATTCCCCCTTAACTCTAATACATTTATTAGACCTATCAATTAATTTATTAATACCTTCGAAAAAAAATGATTTCTCTGTGTCATCAAAATAGGCCGAAATTGCGCTCTTCACTTCTTCATCGCTGGAAAATTTCTTCCCTCGAAGCTCTTTTTTCATTTTTGGGAACAAATAATAATCACTTGGGGCTAAATCTGGGCTATTGTGAGGATGTTCCAAGATTTCGAAGCCCACTCTTTGAACAGCAGCCAGGACTGCGCGAAACTCAATTTTCTCCATGTTGCAAATTTTCTTCCGGATTGACTTGTTGATTGATGTGTAGCTTAGGTAATTGAATGCGCCGGTCTTCAATACTTTGTGAAGGCTTGGAATTGATACTACAGAATGACTTGGATCGTACTATTATATTAAGATAAAAATTAAAACAATATATATTTCTGAATAATGATGTGCTCCACTCCGTAGTTCAATGCGCACTGGTTCTGTTTCTCGCCGTTACTGCCGAAACGACGATACTTGCTGTGTTGGCAGCATCAGGCGTTAATCGGGCCTGAACATCCTCCCCCCCCTCGAAGTCCTCGGGATTTTGAGAAGAAGTTGTAACAGGCAGCAGGCAAAGATTGTGTGCCGCTCGACGAATGATACCCTTCGAAGTTGCGACGTCCAGCACCCTCGACACGCCATCGGAACCCAGATATAATTTGTGGACCCGAGCCATGCGCCATTTTAAAGGAGGTGTGTTGGTGTCCTTAATGACGACTAAATCTCCCTCTTTCAGTCCTCTTTGGTTGACTCGCCACTTGAGTTTCTGCTGCAGTTCGCTTAAGTATTCATGTCTCCAACGCTCCCAGAAGTGCTGCCGCATCATCTCCAGGTGCTGGTAGCGATTAAGGCGGCTTGGATTTTCTTGTAATAGACATGTTGAAGGTAGCGAAGTGAGCGGGCTACCGATCAGGAAGTGCGCTGGAGTCAAGGGACAAAGGTCATTTGGATCGGAAGAAAGGGGAGTCAGGGGTCTGGAATTTAAGATGGCTTCGACTTGTGTAAAGAGGGTAGATAACTCCTCGAACGTTAAATGTTTGTCACCCAATATCCTAGTTAAATGATATTTCGCGCTTTTTACACCGGCCTCCCAGATGCCCCAAAATTGGGTGAATATGCCGGAGAAAATTTAAAATTAATGCCTTCATCGGCAGCAAAACCAGAAATGTTTCCGTTGTGTGATTTTAAGAAAGTTCCGATTTCATTATTTGCGCCGACAAAGTTTGTGCCGTTGTCGCAATGCAATTCCAATGGCTTACCTCTACGGGATATAAAACGTCTCAGACATAACATAAACACATCGGTGGAGAGATCACTTGCTAATTCAAGATGCAAGGCCTTGGTAGCGAGACACACAAATAAACAAAGATAGCACTTTGAAATCTTACAACCGCGACCCTTACGATCAGTAATGTAAAATGGCCCAGCGAAGTCGACACCGCTGATGTGAAATGGACGGCTTGGAGTAACCCTGCTGGCAGGTAAGTTTCCCATTATAGGATTTAAACCTTGAGCCTTTATGATCCTGCACAATTTGCAATTATTAACGGTGCTTCTGGCTAATGTTCTGCCCCTTAATGGCCAAAAATTGTGTCTTATTGTGCTGAGTAATAACTGTGGCCCGCCATGTAAAAGTTTTTTGTGGTTGTGTGTGAATAATAATTTAGTGAAGTTATGATTTGAGTCTAATAAAATAGGGTGTTTCTTTTCAAACGCTTCATCTGAATTATGGATCCGGCCACCTACACAAATAATGTCTTCGTGATTCATAAAAGGGGATAGCGATAACACACGAGATCGTGCTGGTAAGTTTTGTTTATTTCTTAAGAGCTTAATTTCGTTTGCGAAACATTCACCCTGATGTTGTTTTATAAGAATATTTAACGATTTACTTAGTTCATCCACTGACAAAGGGCCAGTATTTTTATTGTTTTTATGTTTTAAGTTGTGAATGAATCGCAAAACATATGCTAAGGACCGTTGCAAAGTTGAGAATCTTGAAAATCTTTCAAAATTCACAACTTCCAAAGATGTTGATTTTGCATGCGTAATAGTAGATTGTAGTGTAATTGTCAACCTATTAGTTTTCATTTCAGGTAGTTCAGGAATGACAGCTGGATTTAATGGGTGTGGCCAGTGACTAGGACCTTCATTAAGAAACGTTGGGCCCTCCCACCATAATTTACTCGATTGGATTAATTTAGGGTTAATACCTCGAGATGCTAGGTCTGCTGGATTATTATCACCAGGCACATGCATCCAGACACTATGGGCAGTCAACTCTTGTATTTCGCCAACACGATTAGCAACAAAAGGCTTTAGATCACAAGATTGTGATGCCAACCAGCCCAATACTATCGTTGAGTCAGTCCAATGATAAACTGAATCAATTTTACAACGTAATGTCTTTAATACCTTATTGCTTAATCGTGCTGAAAGCAAAGCACCGCATAATTCTAGCCGAGGTATGGTTGTATATTTCACTGGAGCTACTTTAGTTTTGGCACACAATAACCTAACAAGAATGTTACCCGAATAATCACGTGACAGAATGTAAATAGCAGCAGCGTAAGCAACTTGAGAAGCGTCTGAAAATGAATGTAATTGTATTGATTCTGAATTCCTTTTTATTATACATCTAGGTATTTCGATCTTAGATGTAAGATTTAAGTTGGATATAAAATTAAGCCATTCTTTTTTTAAATCATTGTCAACGGAATCATCCCAATCTAATTTTGACAGCCAAAGCTTCTGCAAAATAATTTTTGGTATAATGGTGCATGGACTAAGTAGGCCTAAAGGATCGAACAATTTGGCTGAATGTGACAAAATTGTTCGCTTTGTGACAGTTGAATCAAGAGAAATGTTAGCTGAAAACTGCAGAACATCCCTAGACGGATCCCATTTCAAACCCAAAACACTCGATTCCGAATCTGTATCTAAAGTTTTAGGCAAAACAGTGTTTGAATTGTTTTCAAATATAGTAGGTACATTGGTTCGCCACTTTCTTAAAGGTAAACATGCTGAATCGAGGGCTTTAGTCAGTGAAGTAACCAAGCGTTCCAAGGCTTGTTTAGTTTCAGCGCCTGACAGAAAGTCATCAACATAAAAATCTTCTCTAATCGCTTGAGACAATTCACTATCATCGTCACATTCTTTTGAAAGTTGCAAGAGACATCTGGTACTTAAATACGGCGCCGATGCCGTACCGTATGTAACTGTGTTTAATTGAAATATTTTTAAAGGTTGTGAAGGCTCATCGCGCCATAAAATGAGTTGTAAGTTTCGCTGATTAGCATCTACTAATATTTGGCGATACATCTTTTCCACATCTGCAGAGACAACATACATGTGCTGCCTATACCTAAGCAAAATTGAAAAGAGATCGTCCTGTACTACGGGGCCAATGTATTGTATTTCATTAAATGATACCCCAGTTGTAGTTTTAGAAGAAGCATCGAATACTACTCGGAGTTTTGTTGTTTTACTATGTTCTCGTATAACTGCATGATGTGGAAGGTAACAGCCAAATACAGGTTTAGTAATTTCAGTCATATGCCCCAAGCGCTCATATTCATGAATAAATTCCGTGTATTGTTGTTTTAGATGTCGTTTATTTTTTAACTTTCTCTCAAGCTGCTGTAACCGTTTTACAGCTATATCGTATGAATCGCCCAAAGTGTCAACTGAATCTTTTAATGGAATTTGAACAATAAACCTACCGTCACTTTCTCTACGAGTAGTTCGATTGAACAATGTTTCGCAGTAATCGTTAACACTATGTTTATCGCACGAGGGTATTTCTTCAAGTTCCCAAAACTTGGACAATTGGGCACTAATATCCTTCGAAAAATTACAATGAATGTTTGAATTATTGTCAACGTCTGTCAGTGACTCGTGTTTATAAAAAGTATTTGGCATGGAGCCCGCTACTACCCAACCTAATCGTGTGTCCTGTAAAATTGGTCCCTTTGGTCCTAAATTTAGCCTAGATGTCTTAATTAGGTCCCAAAATATATCAGCACCTAGTAACAAATCAATTTCTGAAGGTTGGTAAAACTTTGGATCGGCTAAATAGACATTATTAGGAATGTCTAAATCTTTTATACGCACTGCAACATGTGGCAAGCGTTCAGTAATTGTGGGTAAGATATAACATTTGATTTGAGTATTATGAGAATTATGCAGCGAATGTAAACGTATAGTGCAATGCTCTGTAACATTTAACACTGTGTTACCGATACCAGAAACATTATGATAATAATCTTTTTCTTTGCAGCAACCAATTCTCCTTTGTGCCCTTTCACTAATAAAAGACGATTGACTGCCACAGTCCAGTAAAGCCCTCAAAATAAATATTTTGTCATGGCTCATCACCTTAACCAACGCAGTGGAAAGAAGACCTTGGTTGGCGGAGACGGCTGACATGGAAATTGTAGTGGAGGGTCCGGAAGCAGCGGAGTCGATTACAGGATCGGGTAAGTTACCTTTATTTGTATATGTATCAGAAACATCTACTTGATTATTTTGAATTGAATGTAATGATCCTTGTCTGTGTAATAATGTATTGTGTTTTTTGTTGCAGATTCTACAACCACTTAATCTGCATTGATAAGGTTGATGTCCACTGCGGAGACAATTATTACATAATTTCATAATGGATGTTTTAGTTATACGCTCTGTAATGGGTAAAGACTTAAATTTATTGCATTCAAATATTCTATGATCTTGTTTACAAAATGGACAATTTTTTTTTGGAATTGATTCATTGGAGGCAGCAATAAATGATTTTGTATTCGGCAAACTATGACGTTTTTCATTTTTAATAGACTTTCCGGCATTAATAGTTTCTAAAAGTGTAGCCCGCTGGCGGAGAAAAGAATAAAAATCTTCCAAAGTGGGTGAATCATCACCGGTCCTACACTCCTCCCATTTTCGCGCGGTCACACTGTCTAGCTTCGCCGCAGCCATGTAAATGATCAACGAGTCCCAATGATTAGTGGGTTCACCTAAAGAGTTCAAAGCACTTAAGTTCTTGGACAACGTATCTATCAACTCACGAATACTATGTTCACTTTCTTTGTTTACCTGTGGAATTGAAAATAAACCCCTTATGTGTTCATTTACTAAAAGGCGCTTGTTATTATATCGATCACATAAAAGATTCCATGCCACTAAATAGTTACTAGAAGACACAGTCACGGAATTTATGACAGAGCTGGCCGCTCCCGTTAAGTATGATTTTAAATAATGAAATTTACTTATGTCCTCAATACTATCATTATTATGAACAAGAGACAAGTATGTATCCCTAAAGGAAAGCCACTGATCTATATCACCACTAAAAAGAGGTATTTTTAAAGGAGGTAGCTTAACTCGGATGTTGTTGCATTTAATCGAAGTGTTGGATAAATTTTCTATTTTATCTTTGTTTTCAAAATACTCCAACAATGATTGAGCCCTTGCAATCAAATTAAAAAACGAGTTCTCTGTAATTTCACGTTCTTCAAGTTGATTTGACGTATCCTCATCCAACAATTCGATCCGAGACTGTATTTCGTCAAAATTACAAGAAAGATCGCGTACTTTATCGCACCTCAAACGCAGTTCATTCAATTGCAACGCATTAATTTCCTTCAAATCCATTAATGGAGTTAAATATTTGTCAAACAACGTTAATCTACCTCTAATCGTTCCTCTTTGCTTTACAAGATCTTTTAATTCACTCATTTTGTCGACGCAAGTAACAAACGGTTATCAACAACGCTTATCTAAAAGAATTTAATAATAAAGGTGTAGGTACGTTACGTCGATTCCTTGTTAACAAACTGGTTTTGCTCCGGCTGGCCGCTTCACGCAGCTATGAATTGCATTGGTATTTTACGCCGCAACCGTCGCTTGAATTAGTAAAACCATCCCGCGCTTTATGTGTTTTATCACCTGAAATCGACGTCAATAATGTGTGAGAATTTTATTATTATTCTCGTGGAAAACTATGGAGATTAAAGGCAGTTTTCACTTGAAAAATAATTTAACTTTAAAACGTTGTAGTGTTACGTATAAGATAGAATTGAATAACTTAAAAATATAAATTTACGGTTACGGTTTATGGATATTAATATTAAAATGTATATCGAAGTACCGTATAAACGGTTATATTAAGAGTAAAGACAAATTTTAATGAAAAACTAAAAATTGAAGAATTAATTCTTCAATGTGGGTTGATTGCACGAATTGTCACTAACCGTATTCACACAAATCGAAGTAGAAAGAATGGATTATTAATAAAGGATAATTTACACACTTCCCTCGGATTGATGGCTGCAGCTGGTGCTGGCGGTGTCCTGAAGGATAAGTACTTTTGCCACTTCGATCGCTCTTACGGTGTTCGTTGATGGTGGTAGAATATTAAAAAGATGGATCACGTCGGGGTCACCAGAATGAATGCGCCGGTCTTCAATACTTTGTGAAGGCTTGGAATTGATACTACAGAATGACTTGGATCGTACTATTATATTAAGATAAAAATTAAAACAATATATATTTCTGAATAATGATGTGCTCCACTCCGTAGTTCAATGCGCACTGGTTCTGTTTCTCGCCGTTACTGCCGAAACGACGATACTTGCTGTGTTGGCAGCATCAGGCGTTAATCGGGCCTGAACAGTAATTATGACCTATTTTTTTGAAACTTAGTATTTATACTCTTAATGTCACAACTAGTGCAGGTAGTAAAAAGTCACCTTTCCTCCCTCCATGCCCCTCATTCCGCGAACTTTTTGACCCGCCCTTGTAAAATGGTAACTAATAGACGCCGCTTACATGAGCACATTACAGAAATTCTATTTTGATCTTAATTCTTATAGCAAATCTTTTAGATATTGTAATAAGAAATCATTATTTTTTCATTTGAGTTGTAAAATCTTGCCAATGTTGTAAACTAAAACTATTTAATAGTTCGCCTGATGTAATTTTATTTTAAAATGTGTTATTTTGACATTAAGTTTTGAAGCTTAATTTCAGTGTTTAGTTAAAAAAAAAAAGTACATTTAATTAAAACCACAGTTCATTCTAAATATTCAAATAAGAATAAAACGCGCTGTTTCTCCGGTAAAGTTTATTTTAATGTACGTTATTTGCGGAAGTAAAAAACAAAAAAAAGTACAAATTATCTATCGCCAATCAACGTTAAATAGAAGCTAACACAAAACGCTTTTTTGCTACAAACGCATTACTCCGTGCAAAACATTGATTAGATCTGGTATAGCTTCCTCTTAGAGAGGCCGCTGAATTCTCCTTATGAAGGACTCTGCGTTAGAACCAAATATTGATACATTTAAATCAATGTCAAGTAATTAATCAGCATTGTTTTGAGATGTTTTGTTATTGCAAGAAATTGTAAATTGTTCAAATTGTTCACAAATATCTTTAAGTCTTGTTTTTTTTATTTTTCTAGCATTTACAATGCCATCTATCTGTACCTTTATTTTTTTGGGCAAATTTTATGTTAAATATTCATATTGTGGTAAATTTAAATAATTCTACTAAGGTATGAGATTAACCTTTTATTAAATTTTGCTGATTTATTGAAAAGTATAAATGACAACATGTTTATTACTAACAAAATTAAATAAAATGCAAGCCATTAAAAAGCCTCTTTTATAATGTAATTTAAAATATTGTTGAAAATGTTTTTTTACAATAAAATCTAGTTAATGACGTCTTTAGTAATATTTAGACACCAAAACGATTAGAAAAAAATTAAGTATGAGAATAATCATAGACTAAAACGTCAATTTTTAAATACATAATTCGGTGAGGCACGGTCATCAAAAATCGGGTATAACTGTAACTCCGGAATATAAGCCTCCATATTTTCACACGACTAATTTCAAAGACCAAAGTACAAATCACATGAAAATAAGAAAAATATTCCAGTTTTTGTAAAATCTCAGTTTTACAGATATATAAGTCACCGTTGGCGGGTTAATATCATCTTTCAAGTAAAGCTTGTCTGACCCTCTCGTATTTCAGTATGGAGGCCGTGACCTATCGGTCGAGGTGTCAGCTTTGAATCAAGTTTACCGACTTCAGTCGATATGCTACTGATGTGGATCAACTAGTAAGACATGCCTATAGCTTACCATCAGGGTAAAAGGAATAAAGAGAAAAAAGTCAGCTTACGGACGATAATTTTACGTGATAGCGTGATAAGAAAACATTGATTTTATGAATTGAATTGAATTATTATCACTGAATTATCATAATTTTTTATAATACAAATAGTTAATTGAAAATTTTTTTCGGTAAATTAACATTATGTTTTTGTAATAAACAATTGAAACCACATTAACTTTTTACTTCTTGAAGTGGAAGAGAGATAGATGCACCACAAGTCGAACGCTCGGCTTAGGCGGAACGTTACACTTTTTCGTGCATGCAGTCGGTGTTCATCGATTTATAAGACGTTATCACGTCAAAAATAAAGAAAAGTGTAAAATAATTTTTAAATTAATAAAACTCCCTAACAATGTTCGAAAGGATAATAATATTTGTAAAAATTACACCGATTAGCCTAGACTAAAGTAAGCACTGTAAGGCTTGTATACTAAGGTAACGGATTATATAATACATAGATACAAATGCTATATACGTATTCATCACAAATAAATAAATAAAAATCAGCCCCTTCTGGGATTCGAACCCAGGACCGTCGATACAAAAGACAGAATCGCTACCGTTGTACCACACGTTCGCCAAGGATAAAATGATATAATGCACATAGCAAAGGAATGGAATTCCGTCCCTGTGTCTGTTTTCGAGTACTTATAACCCGTCCGTATTCAAAGCCAGGGTGCATGGGCACCTTCTGAGTTAGGTCGCTCCATCGTGGATCCTGTCTTGGCTGACGAGCTTGATTGGAATTAAGAGCGAACCCATTTAAAATAAAATAAAGGATGACAAGAAAAATTCTAAGAAATTGCGGTCGGGATATATTAAAAAATCGACTTTTCTTAATAGAATTTTATTTCGAATTTCAAAAGCATCTTATTTATAATATTTTTCTAATTAGTTCAAACTCTATGACTCAAGGTATGGAAACGATTAAAATCAAGTATAAGTGCACAAATTAGGCATTTAAAAAGCATTTTCGTAAATAACTTTGGAACGAAGTTCCTTATGGGGCGTTGCGGAGGGGTACCCTAGCCGGGAAAAAACGTCCGTAGCGTTAAACAAAAAGCGTAAGATTTTTATCTATAGTCTATGTGGGATGGCTTTATAGTGTCTAATGTATAGTCTACGTGATGACTGTTATTATTATATATTATATATTTTTATAAATAAAATAAAGGTGTTAAGATAATTTTGTAAATTAGTTTCTTTGCGTTTTATCGATATAAATCATAATAAAAAATGTATACCCGAATATGTTTTTTTTTTATATTTATTACATTCACACCAATTTATCTACTCCAAAGTAAGCACTTTTAAGGCTTTTGTTATGGATACTAGGGTAACGGATAGACATACATATATCATACATAAATAAGTAATATTCATAGAAATATATATAAACATCCATCACTCAGGTTCAAATGCTCGTATTCATCATACAAACATGTGCCCCTTTCGGGATTCAAACCTAGAACCGTCGGTGCGAAAGGCAGGATCGCTACCGTTACACCATTTTGACGACCAAATATAAATATAAATTTCTTTAGAAATACATCTTAATATAAAAGTCATTTACGAAACGAGGCATAATATTATTCTATCTGAAAATCCTTACTTATGACGAAGATTAGTTTAATGTCCGATATAAATAGCGATGCTTAGAGAAAGGAAATTGGGCGTGAATAGGGATGGGTGGCCAATTTAATGGTTAGAGGGTCGGAAGCTAATGTAGGCTAAGAAAAACGGTGATGAATATGTACAGAAAATGGCTCAGTAGAATAATATAAAATAACAAAGTCAAACGTATTTTTAGCTTTTTTAAATTAATAAAAAAAAATTGTCGATCTTTTCTACACATTATTGTTCTTTTAAAAGGAAATAGATTATGTTTTCTAAAGGTTAAAGGATTTAAGGTTTTTTACGAAGATATTACACATATTTATAATTATTTAATTCCGAAAAATATATGGGTTTTGCTTTCGTAGAATTTGTGAGAAATTTTATTTTGTTTGATAATAAGCGTTCTCTTTTTTGTCTTACGTGTCTAGATAAAGAACAACATATCGTCGTTGCAAATTAGTAACTCTTATGTGATAAAAGTATCTATGAAAGAAAAATAGAAGTTAAAAAGATTAAAAAAATCAAAGCTTTTGTAAGCGAACTAAAAAGAAGAAAATATTTTTTTCCCAGAATTGTGATGGAAAATTCTTTTCCCGGAAAGATATATGTTCAAGTACTATGATGTAATATCACTAAAACCGTGGGGCGGCGGTTTTCAGGCTTAACTAATTTAATTCACTAATTCTCCAACTCGTTATTTGTAAATACTAAACATCTCAGCCGAACGTCTGAAAACGAATTTATTTGTAAATTTGAATTAGTTAAGCCTGAAAACCGCCCGCCCCACGTCATTAATTATAGCTCTTTAGGAGCATCAGAAGTGGTCTAATTTTGAGTTAAAGGATTTGAAAATTTTGCGGACAGACAGAAGGACAGACACGAGCGAAAGCAAGTTAATAAAAACGTGATAAAATGACAAAATCTTACTCTTATAAAATCTTCCTGGACATTATATTAGTGTTATTTTTTATGGGGATAAAGAAAGACATAAAAATGTATTGGAAAAAAATGTATCTTGTTTTACAATAAATAAAATAGAGGATCATTATGCTTTTTAACAGTTGTTTAACTTTTTTTCGACCAAAATGACACATAAGAGATTTTTAATTTGCAACGACGCTATAACAGTTCGTTAGAAACCATCATGTAATTACTAAGAAATTCAAATTTATAAATGTTAGTAAGAAAAAAGATAGTAAGAATCGAATATTACAATTTAAGGGGTAACGTTATGAAGACATAAGAAAAACGGGACATATTCATCCTTGTCTTTAAAATATTCATTTGTCTACTGTCTAAGATTAGGCAATGCAGAATTAGATTATCAGCATGTATGATATATCTATGTTAAGAGGTTAATCAAATTGTTTAATACTCTATGGGAATACCACAGATAAAAAATCTGATTTGGCCAAAAAGGTGCAAGGTTTTAGGTACTGCGTATCCTTGTTTGGTGCAATGGTTACGATCTTGCCTTACGCGCCGACGGTCCTGGGTGACTGTTAGGACCGCCGAGTCCCGGAAGGGGCAAATGTTTGTCTGATGAACTCGAGCACTTCGTCTTGGGTATTAAATGTATATTTCTATGAATATGTAATATTAGTAGGTATATGTACGTCTATCCGTTACGTTAGTAACTATAACAAGCCTTACAGTGCTTACTTTGGGCTCGGTTACTTGGTGTGAATGTAGGAATTATTATTATAATTTCTCAGATATTGACAGAGGCGTGTACCTACCAAAATTAGATTTCTAAGGGCTTTCATTAACAATGGTAACCCGCAAAATGGTTAGAGCTTAGGTATTATCTTTTGTGTCAGGCAAGGATTTCAAACTGAATTAAGGCACTACATTTACCAAGGCTGTATTTCATTATGTGGTGTTTTATATAATTGTGGAATATTGTTATCTAAAAAACATTCCTAAAAAACTTAAAGATCTTCATATATCTTAGTTTTTATATAACATATGTAATTAATCCAAGTACACATCTTTTATAATATATATATTATTCATTAAAATATGTCTAAAATTATATACTTGTATAAAATATTACATAAATCATATTTATTTATTGGACATAACAATAATTGTTGCTGTAGATGTAATATTTTTCATTAATTTCATAACTGTCATAAGATTTCTGTCATTATTTTATTTATTTTCTTAATTATGAATAACAGATATGGCATAACAAATTTAAGTCGAATAATTGTTATTACATAGAAATAAGTTGGCTTTCAATAATTTTCAATAAAAAAATAAAATCAATTGGTGAAAAATGAAGAAATAAATAGATAAAACTGGTTTGAAGTTGCTGTGTTGTATTCGAAAGTAGTAATATAGTTTTTGTTTCTTACTGGCGCACAGAACAATAAAGGAACAGCAAGATTTGGCACAGATTTTCTTTGCTTTTTCTTTATTTGTGGCTTGCATGATTTGTGCATTTAGCTAGTGTCAAGTAAGAATAATTGCCAGTTCTTGAGTAATTTCCTAGGTTTCAGTAAAGAAGTGGGGTTTTACTGAAACCTCCTCGCGGCCTTCTTGAGAGAGCGCAAAAAGATATCTTCCACTGTTTTGTTGTACTTGTGAAACATAACCCACCATTATTATCAACATAATTATACTAACAACAATACAAAATTTAACAAGAAAACCAAAATCATTATAGTAACGCTTCGCGCTCCCGCCAAAAGGTCTTGACATAGATTAAATAAAAAGTTTTAAGAGGGAATATGTGTTATAGAATTTATAAGGCAACAGGAAATTGCGCGGGAAACTTTCGCGTTCTTTCAGACAGACGCAGACATTGTTATTTGTTATCGATATTTTTTAATTTTAGCTACTAATATATGTCGTGCAATAATTGTTTAAGTATTTTTCGTGATCTTTTAATTTATAAGGCTTTAGTCAGTCTTAGTTTTAGCTTTAGTCCCGTCAAAATAAAGATTTCATACCACAAAAGTTAGCATTAAGCTGAAAATTGGTAGAGATGTTAGAAACATCATTACAAATAAAATCTTAAAAGTGGACTACTTTAACTATTAAGATACCTAAATTTATGATAAAACTTACAGTTTCCCAACAAGTACACAAAAAAAACAGCTTGAAAATATTGTGGGCAAATGCTACGGTCTGATTGCTACAAATGACCTTTTTAGACAACCCTTGCTGTATAGGAAAACTATACAGAGAGGAAGACATAGTATGCCAGCAGTATAAAATAAACAAAATGTATGTCTATGCGTTACCTTAGTGCTTACTTTGGGCTACACTAGTTGGTGAGATTGTAAGAAATATTATTATTATTATTTAAATTTCATGAAAGTTGAGACAGAACGGTACATTAAAAATACCAAATGGTACAGAAGAAAGAAACCCTAAACTGCAAATTGAGGCTGAATAAATATATTTCAGATTTTGGAAAAGATAAGCATTTGGAGCTACATTAAATACTGTTTTCAGATGGCAGTGTAGTTTGGAAAAACTAATAGTGCCATCTAGGGACGCCCGAAAGAAGCGAAGCTATGTATAAAACGTAGGTACTGACCTTAAAAATTTATGGTGTAACGGTACTAAATCTGATGCTCTAGTGTAACGGTAAAACCTGACGCTAAGCACGGATAGAGTGGCCGCGCGCCTAAATGCGAGCGGCCTGAACCTCCGCATAGAAGCTTCGACTCAATAAAAAAATATACTGACAACAAAAGCAAGAAAAATACAGCTGGCGGGCTGAATACTAAGAACATATTTGATCGAGTATTTTATCGAAATCCATCATTATGAACCTAATAATCTTCCACTGCTAAGCCCTAAGACCTTTCGTATAGATAAACACGTCAAAGACAAAATGAGATAAAAACCGATACGTGGGATAAATACACGTTGGTGGGTGATAACAATTACAAATCCACACGAAAATAAGGACTAAACAGAAAGGAGCTTGTGATGATAAATGTGAAAAGAGATCAGACACAAGAAATAGTATTTTATTCTATGTAAGAAAAAATATAACTCTAGAGCGATGCAGTCGCTAAGCTTTGCTAGCATCATATATTGGAATGGAGCGTAATACCAAAAAAAAAAGAAAAACATGAAAATAATGAAAACTTGCAAAAAGGGCACGCTTTTCTTTTAATGGGAAATCCAATAGAGCTAGTGTTTTTTGGTGATAACTTTTTCATTTTTGCGAATTTCAAATTTGGTCCTAAATGTGTTAATTCAATTCCACACAAAAAATATCAAAATCGATTAAGAAATCGGGAAGTTATGGCGTAACAGACATTGCGTTATTGAAGTTACACTCCAAAAATATATATTTGAGATAGCTATGAAAGAGCTATGAGAGATATATGCAATAGAATAGAATAATCTTCATTTGCTTTGATAGGGTAGGGTGCAAATATTCATTATAAATACTTATAATATCATTATAAAATTGACAGTTGTAAAATGTTAATTTTGGTTCATAAAAATAATTTTAAAATAATTTTAAAGTTATTACTTTTTTAATCTATCTTTTTAATAAATGAAATCGTAGCCGCCCTGTTATGACGTCATCTAGTCGTGTAAACTAAAAAGCGTCAACTGATCAACGTTTATTGGTTACTTAGAGACCAATATCAGCGCATTCGTTTACGTGACCAAATGACGTCATGACCACAAAGTAAAATGGCGTCCAGCGTCTACGCCAATTACGCGCGAAAATTGAAAATGTAAATACATTTTTATTAATTGAATAAAAAAATCATTTTTTTTGTAGTTTATTAGCGCCTTAGGATAGAATTGAAACACTTTTCAATAATGCATATAATGCCCTATTAAAAAAATAAATTTTATAGATTTCCTCACCTTAAGACTTGTGTTTAAATGCACATCAAACTAAACTTAAGAATATTTTAAGTGTAAAATAACGAATAATGCAATATGTTTTACATATAAAGAAAAATGTGTTAAGGTAATGATATTTTTTTATGTTATTTTTTATAAACTATTACCAAAAGTTTTGTTTAGTGACTTTATGATAAGATGATTTAACGACCTCTTTGATCAAGGTGAGTAACTAGTTTTCTGTTCGATTAACGATTAGGTGACTTGGCCCTTTTATTTTCAGTAATAAAATTAAAATGTTCAATAAGATACTTATTACACCTTCATCGGTATTATATTTTGGGTTCATGTCCGTGCACTATGTTGGTTTTAGTCACATTGTGATCAGAAGAACTAACTTGTTGTAGTGAAGGGTCATATTTCTGAACCACTTCCAAACTAGTCACATTTGGGGCTCTGGGGGTACCTCAAGGCAGTCATTTGGCACCATTACTATTCATATTCATAAATAAATCTAATTTACGCGCTATTCTATCCCTGCTTTCTGTATGATAACGTCCTTAAATTAATACTCTGTTACTTACACTTACAAATAAAATATTAAAATGCTATAACTTTTAGAAATTAAGAAAAATTTTCTGCTGTTATTAATATTGCATAGGTCAAAGTCTTTTTTCCACAACCAGCAATTTTATTTATTATACTATGGATGTTATAAAGAAAATACTTCAAAGGTATGGACTGCTTTGAACTTCCGCACACTTTTAAATCAAACAACTTCTTCACGATTTTTTCGCATAATTTATATTTAATCCAGAGGTTTCACCTCCTTTTCTGGAGGCGTGATCACAGGATTACTAGGGCAATGGTCGTTATATGTGTTGTATTACCTTAACAATATTTTATAATTTTTATATATTTTATGCATTTTTTCAATGTTATCTTATACGAAAGATTCGAAGTGGATGGATACTGCTCAGGATAGAGATAAATGGGCGTCTTTGGAGGAGGCCTTCACCCTCAGAGGGGTTCTTGTAGAATAGTTAGTACTAAAAATTCTCATATATATTTAAGTTTAATCTCATACTTGTTTACATGCTTTACAAGAAATAATAAAAGGCTTTTTATTTTATTTTTATTTATTTATTATCTTATAAGATAAATTATTATAATAGAAAAATACTAGAAAAAAACGATTCAGGTCACAAGTGTTGTTTCATTTTAATCGATTGCCCAAACATTTGTAAAAATGTTTCTTTCGAATACGGAAGGATTTTCCTCTCATTGATGAGAGGCTGGCCTACAGCGTAAAATAAGAAAGGTACTAGAAAATTTCGACGAGTACAAGGCTCGGTAGCTCGATTGGGAGAGCATTGGATCGGAGTTCCAGAGGTTGCGGGTTCCATTCCCGCCTGAGAATTCACTTGTGACTCGAGTCGATTTTTCTAGTATTTTTCTATTATAATAATTTATCTTAACAATATTTTGTTAGTCAGATGTTCCTAACCGTTACAATTGAAATAAATGAGAGTTACTTTATTTTGCATTTTATTAATTTATTACATTATTGGAGTGGAGCGAACGGAGTGAGCGAAGCTCCCATGGATCAGCTTCAATGGCACAATGTCTGTTACGCCATAACTTCCCGAGTTCTTAACCGATTTTAATATTTTTTGTGTGGAATCGAATCAACAGGTTTAGGACCAGAGTGTGACGGAGCCCGAATTTTTAAAATTCGCAAAAATTTTCATCGAAAAAAAATTTTTTTTTTTAGGTATTACGCTCCGCTCCATTATATAAATAAATATTTCCTACATTCACACCAATTAGCCTAGCCCAAAGTAAGCACTATAAGGCTTGTGTTATGGATACTAGGGTAACGGATAGACATACATATATAATACATAGATATGTAATATTCATAGAAATATATATAAACAGCCATGACTCAGGTACAAATGCTCGTATTCATCATAAAAACATCTGCCCCTACCGGGATTCGAACCCAGGACCGTCGGTGCGAAAGGCAGGAACGCTACCGTTGCACCAAACGGTCGTCAAATGTCATATGGTGCTAGCGTAGCTTTATGCTTAGCGACTGCATCGCCTAGTTAATTTTTACAGTTATTTAAATATGTAATGTACTCGAAAGTGTAAGAAACAAATATGTCCCCCACACTTTTTTACCTATCTATATTATCAATTTAGATCGATCTAATAATTGTAATGAGGTTTTTTTACTTAACCTTCAAGTTTTTCCATAAAATTTCCATAATAATTCCCGATTTACAACGTCGAGTCGATAGTGCAACGAAGTTTTGTCTTATCATCAAAGCTCTCTCAATTCTCTAGACAATTGAATTTAATCTATTGCAGACAAATTGCAATAATTGGGCCTTTAAATATTCTTATTATTACTTCTATTATTTTCGTTAATGAATCATACAATTATAATTATAAAGGAGTACTTAAATAAACTGATACTATTTCATTAAATAAGTTACTATTTATAAAAAAAAAACAAAAGAATAACGCTACTTTAAAATAATGTTTTTCATTATTATCTTTATTGGGACATTAGCTATACTTCATATCCGTGTAAACTTATGAACACTGGACCCGCGAGGTGAATTATGGCCTTTTCTCTTTATAGTATTTTCGTCCTTAAGAAGAGAGTTCTTAAGGACAAAATTCCTTTCGTCCAAAGAACTGTGCCCTAGCAATGTGTCATAAATAGGCTGATGTTATGATGGTTCATTTTAGATTTTTATCTGTATTTATATATAGTCACTAGCTGACCCGCGTTGCAGTCCTATAAATTAAAATAAAATCTATCCTATGTCCTAAGTTGGAATAAATCCAGCAAAATGAAACAAAAACATCAAAATGGTTCGAGTAGTTAAGAAGTTCATCGCGGTTAAACACTGTGACAAGGATTTTTATATATACTTATATATATACAAGCTGACCCGACCACGCCTAGCTGTGGCTCAGTTACTATAACTTACATTTTTTTTTGTTATAAATTTAAATGAAAGCTATCCTTTGTCCTAAGTTGGAATAAATCTAGAAAAATGACAAAAAAATCATTAAAACTGATTGAGTAGTTTCGGGGTTCACCGCGGTCAAACACTGTGACATGGAATTTTTGTCTGTATAGACTAACTGACTCAGCTACGCGCTACTGTGTTATAAATTAAAATCAAATCTATTCTATCTTTTAAGTTAGATCAAATAACAGATAGTTACGAAGTTTGATCAAAATTGGTTAAGTAGTTTAGGAGTTCATCGCGGACAAACAACGTGACACGTGAAGATATACATTTTTCTATTGTTAATACATATAAACTTAGTTGTTAATTTTTTTATAATTTTTATGAGAGAATATTGCATTGTGATATGTAGTTTAAATTTTATATATTATTAAAGATATATGTTAATATAGCAATTTAGACACATGTTGCTTGTCATATGCCTTGTTTACCGATAAATAAATAAATTTTAAATTTATTATAGTTTAGTGGCGTGCTAATAAATGAGTCCTGACCCCCATTCAGGGTCAAATCGTGACATTTAGTGGCACATCGTGACAATCGAATTCTAAATTTTTCGTAGGTTATGATGTCGGGATCGTGAGTACAAAATGACACGGCTAGATCTCGATCAGTCATCGAGAGATAGTGGAAATGGGTTGTGTCATTATTTATATAAATAAAAAAAGAAAAAATAGTTTATTACACACATAGACACAACCTATTTTTATTGAACAATAATGATAGAGTTTGTTTATTTGGATTTTTATGTGAAACTAGCGGCCCGTCCCGGCTTCGCACGGGTGGACAAAATTCTTTAATTTCTTTCTAATATTAAATATTTTCCGTTAGCGCCATCTGCCGTCCGGTAGACGAACTACTTGCGGTTAACGTCTTGCTATGGTAACGTTATTGATACAATGGAAAAAGAGCGGACACACAAACCACTATGATCTTAGATTATAGATTAGCTATTAATTCTATAATAATATTTTTTGTTTGTTCTTAAAATTTGTATTTAAATTATATTTTATTAATTTGGTTTATAACAACAACAATAATAAAAATATAATTATCTTATGATATGGTCCCGATTTGATGTTACACAAAATCTATAGCAATTACATGATTGCAATAAATGACGTTGAATGCGTTCCACTTAAAGTCTAGCTAATCTTCCGCCATAATGCATACTTGCTCCGAATAAAAATCACCCAAAACACCATAGAATTGTTTGATACGCGTAACAGGTGACGTAACAGTTGTATAATAAAAACATGAATATTGATGAGCCGGTATTGCATGCAGAAAGACAATCAAGTAACAGGTACGAATATTTATCACACTTTAAATGCGTCCACTAAACTTCCTGGCAAACGAAATGAATCAAAACAGGGCCGAATTTGGAGGAGCCCTGGGGTAATGGCGGCTCCTAATTATTTTCGAATAAAAATTCAAAATAGTTTTTTGCGAATATGGGTCATACAGTTGTTATGTTAGAGGATTTTTTTGTAATTTTAGCATCAAAAAATTCAAGTGTGTGCCTTTGAGCTCCGATGCACGACTGGAGTTAAATCAATAAGAACCTAAAATTCAATATAAAATAAATGTTGCGCTAAATCCTTCAAAAAGTTGTTTTATTCAAATGTGTAATGTGAAAATAAGGATGATAAATAATTATGTGTTGAACCGATATAATTAACATTTGGTACATGAAGAATATAATGACGTAAGGTTTTTTTTGCCAAGCAAAAGACGACCTTAAGAGTAAGTTCATTGTAAATACTTTTTATTAATGTTGATTTTTATTTATTACAACAAAATGTTCACCTTCCTATAAATCTAGTGGCTAAATTAATGAAGTCATATTACAAATTCTTATTTGATAGATTCATGGACATAAATAATGATGGATGGAGAGCTGCCCATAATGGTCGAACTAGCCGTCGCTTACAAATTTCAGTTCTTTGTCGTAGATTTTAAAGTTCTTTTTCCATCTATTACAGTTGAGTATTATGAGGAATTATATAGATTAATGATTTAATATGGCCTGCTTTGATAGTGGTTGATAAAACGCTTCCTGAATTCTGTTATGCACGAAATGCTTTTAAGTCATAAACATACAACAACAATAGCTGTTAATTTATTGCTATAAGAAATCATAACAATGAGATATTAACAAGTTGGTATCTGTAGGTAATAAGTATCGGGAAGTATGTATTTAGAGTGGTGATTCCTGATAAAGAACCCACAAGGCTGAAGGACAGTGTAGGGCACACGTGGTTAAGGACCGGTGGCGCCATCGGGGTGGCCTGGACTCGTCGGCGGAGCTGCCATTGCCACCATTACCAATCGTATTTTGCCCTCACGTTAAAAAATGGTTGTCTGTAAAGTCAGTTTACGGACGATAATTTTACGTGATAGCGTCATAAGAAAACATTAATGAAAAATTGCATACTTTTATGAATTGAATAATTAGCACTGAATTATCATTATTTTGTATATACAATGAAGGAGTTAATTGAAAATTATTTTTCGATAAATTAACATTAGGTTTTTGAAATAAACAATGGAAACCACGTTAACTTTTCACTTCATGAAGTGGAAGAGAGATAGATGCGCCACAAGTCAAAGGCGTATTCCGCGCTCTCGCTTGCACGCTCGGCTCAGGCGGAACGTTACACTTTTTCGTGCATGCAGCCGGTGTTCATCGATTTATAAGACGTTATCACGGCAATAAAAGGATAATAGGTATTTAACTAGCCGCATCCTTTTTCGAGCGAACCCATACAAAATTAAAAAAAACATATTTCGACATTATATATCTACTTTTTTCTATTTATTTTTTAACAGATATTGTTGATTGTTAATTTAATTATATTTATATTATCTTTATGAGAGAGTATAACATTATTATATTCCTTGTAAAAGGTGGAAATGTAGTTTAAACTTTACAGAAATGTTATTTACCTTTATTTAGCAACAAAAAGACATTTTATTTCATTAGATTTATATATTTTCAGTTTATGTGTGTAAAGTAAAGAGGAAAACATATTCAGAATATTTATTGCTCCATATCCGTTACCTTTTTAGTTTTCTAGATCTAAGACCCAATGTATGGTCCTAGATCAAGAAAATATCTCGCAATATGAGCCAGAGCATTACATCTCTTAAAGATTCAGTAAATTATCATCAACAGCGTAAAGTTGTTATCACTGTAAACTACATATACAAGGTTATTTTATAAACACCATCCAAATTTATATATTATATTCTTTGAAGAAAATAACGAAACAAGATTTTTTTCTTTTAATATCACTCAGTACTAAAATATTAAGTTAAGCCTACACAAAGTTATCCGAGGAAAACTACCGATTGCTGTCACAGTCACGCTACGCACGGTGTTGTAGCAGATGATTACACGACCCCCCGCCCCGCCCTCCCGTATTTCATTGATACATTACAATGATTTTCATAAGTTGCAAATTTAAACGAAAAAAAATAGGAACGTCAAATTGAAGAAGAGATAAGTTGATTTGTTCTTTGATTATAACAATATTAATCGATAACACTTTTAATAAATAAAAAATGAACATAAAAGTAAACCACACCTTAGGCACTTACGTCGCATTTTTTAAAATTTAATCAACTTATGTAGAGTAATTGGTTGGAGTAAAGCAAAGGGTGTTTATTAACCACAGAATCTAAAAAAACAGGGATCGCAAAGGCAATTCGAAAATCGCAAAAACAAATGCAGTGCCAAAACCTTAGTACCTACCTACCTAAGTTATTTTGTCTATTTTACACGATAGGATAAAGAAATGTATAATTAATAGTTCTAAAAATATTTTTGTGAAAAATTTCACAAGTCTTAGCCGCCCTGCACACATTTTGCTTTACTCCAACAAAATAATTAATTAAAAATCCAAACAAAATACACTTACATGAAGTTTGAAAACAATCACTTTACCTTAAAGTGTAGGTAATTTCTCTCTAAACAGTATTGCACGTTTATGAACATTGTCTTTAATTGTATTACTTGTTTTTTCACTTTGTCACTTCGTTAAATGCATATTTAAGTTCTCGAGGCTTTGGGCCTTCTTCACATAAACCAGTCGTTCAATTTCGCCCTCGATTTCAATTGCAAGTGTGAACACATTTCGTTAGGTAGATAATTATGCGACGTAAATGCGTGAACGCAACATTGTACATCGCGGAAAGTCCGCGGGTGACTGATTTCATTGCGCCGATGTCGTTACAACTTGCGCGCGCAGCTCGGTGGGGCGCTTCGGGCGGTCGGTCGTTCAACTGTAAGTGCCTATTTTGCCAGTAACCAGCTGTTGTAATAATTCGCTCGGACAAAATTTTTTTTTGCGGAAATTTTACCTCCCAATTTTTTTTCATAAATGAAGTGTTTGAATGATATCTTATGCCTAGAAAAAATTTGGATGGTGTTTATATAATAACCTGTATAAACTACTATAATAATAATACTTCTTACATTCACACCAATCAGCCTAGCCCAAAGTAAGCACTGTAAGGCTTGTGTTACGGACACTAGGGTAACGGATGTGATACATAGATATGTAATATTCATATGAATATATGTAAATACCCATGACTCGGGTATAAATGTTCGTATTCATCACAAACATGTGCTCCTTCCGGGACACGAACCCAGGAACGTCGGTGCGAAAGGCAGGATCGCTACAGTTGCATAAATGAAATGAAATTTAATCTAAAAATTATTTTATACCATAAAACAGTTTTCGATGAAAAAAATATTTTTTTTCATTTCATGTTTTCTTTTTATAATTTGGCAATAACTATCAGGCTATTGGTTTCTAAAAATGGAAACAATAATCGTATAACTATCATTGCTATTGCAGTAGTGTTTTTCAATTGACGTGACAGTGTATCGCGTGATAAGCACGTATTAGCGTGTGGTACAAGTCACAAGTTTTGATAACGTAAGAGAACGTACAAGTTATGAATTTAAGGTAAACGAGTGTCCTACATTTGCACAAAGTAATTTTATATGCAAATTAATTTATTTAAAATAAAGTGATCCATTTGTAGAAATAATTTATCTTATTATTTTTTTATTCGTTTCTCTCACTCATATTTTGTTAGTAAAACTTATAACCCAATTGAGATTTAAAATACACCTGTAAAAAACAAGTACATCTCCTAGTCCTCATTATTACCTAATTGTTAGTAATTAAAGTCTCTGCAAAGCGCACCAGCTGTGACATATATTAAAAAACTATCATCCTTAGAATGCTTTTGTCGCTGCCCCGTGCTCTGTGTATCAATGAGGCTACACATTTGCCCATTATTGTATAGAAATTTTGCTACTGTGAACATGTGCTAGGTACTTCAATGGTTCAAACGCATTAATACGGACCCTGACAGTTCCAAACGAATTTTAAGTATAAGCTATATGTAAAAAAGTATTGTGATGTATTATTAAATACTAAACAATATTATAAGAGTTCATCGAATTGTTATGAATATTGTATCCTTTTCAATAGATTCACTGTACCAAATATTTAATATTAAAGAGCATTATCTACATATATATTGACATACAGCGAACGTCTCGCAAAGTTTAACATGTGTAACCTTCGTGATAGAAGACAATTAATGGATATGTGCTTTCTATATAAAATTTTTAATAGTCATCTAGATTCTTGTGACTTGCTGTCACGTCTATCCCTGTCAATGCCTCGCAACTACCCTAGATACCGCATGTCTAAATTATTTGCTACACCATTTGCTCGAACCAATCTTGGGCTTCAGTCTCCTTTGGCACGAATTTCCACAGAGTATAATCTTATGAGTATTGCTATTCCTGATCTAGATATATTTTTTAACAACTTTCAAAAATTTAAATCTTTGATTTTAGAGTATTCATCAGGCCTAACTTTTCGCTGATGGGTACTTTAGGATTAGTCACTGTAAAGTACTGCAGGTTTTTTTTTCCACTCTTACGTAATGAATTAAACGCAAGTGTTATGTACGCCGTTATTTTGGTGCATATCAGAATATTTTTTTTAGATTAAGTATTGTAAAGTTGTATTAATATGTACCATGTGGCCTGTACTTATTTAAATAAATAAATGATTTTAAATGTGTACCAAAAAATAAACACGATGCATGAAAAATAGCATGTTTGTTGTTGGTAATAACTAATGTCACAATTGTTAAACTTTAGTTTTCTGTATATCTGTGTATTCTCTATATTTGTAGAAAATCTCAATTTTTGTAAGCTATTTTGGGTTAATCTACTTGATTGTTAGTTCAAATAAAGCTCAAATTATGGAATGATCTATTAACTAAAAGAGAAATCGCTACAGCAGCGAGGTCGTGAGTAAATTTGCATTAGATAGGCAGATGCTACAGTCGATAGCATCTAACTTACAACAGAAAGCCGTTTAATTTCACCAAAGTGGGATAAAAAAAATATAAGAGACTATAACATATATAATTCTGAACCAACCCTACTTAAGTAGCTAAAGTACTTGTGCTAGAGATTTCAGAAGCAACGACACGGTACCACAACACCCAGACCTGATACATTGATCCGACAGAGGACAAAACTAATAATAATAAATAAATAAATATTTCTTTCACTTACACCAATTAGCCTAGCTCAAAGTAAGCACTGCAAGGCTTGTGTTATGGATACTAGGGTAACGGATAGATATACATATGTGATACATAGATATGCAATATTCATAGAAATATATATAAAAACCCATGACTCAGGTACAAATCAAAACAGCTGCCCCTTCCGGGATTCGAACCCAGGACCGTCGATGTAAAGGCAGGAACGCTATCGTTGCACCAAACGGTCGTCAACAATAATTAAAAATAAATAGATACAGTTATAAGGCAAAATCACATCCATTGCTCTTAACCAAAGTGAAGACGCTAAATCACTTGTGTTTTAGAATTTAGAAACAACGAGGGTACCATAATACTCAAACAAAAGTAAAGTTCGTTTTCTAATTGAGCCGGCCGGAGCTCGAACCCAGGACTAGGAATGACATTATCATGACAACCGTTATACAAGCCACTCGATCATGAAGGTCGTCAAAAATAAAAGAAAATGGTCTCTTATGACTTGTACCACAGACGAAACGAAGAAAGTGTTTCATTCGGTCGCCGTGCCAAGCACGTGTGGTGGATAATTGGTCAGTAACGGCGCTTGACGACTGTGTGATGTAACTACCGGGGTTTGTTGCTCTACGTGATTTTTTTGTTTAAGTGACAAACTTGAGCGTTGTCATTATTTATATTATTCATTACACGCCTACGGATTTTCGATTTTCAACCTTTAGACACTTCTCGTTTGATAGTAAATTTATTTGCAATGTTGGTAACATTCACCATATTAAAAAATTTAAATAAACTTCATCATATATTCGTAATTAATACTCTTAGATACATGAATTAAATAAGTTAATTATTACAAGATATAATAATATAAGTTATTTACGGGATTGCTACCATGTACCTTGTTTTTGAGTTTCGCCGTTACTCCCAGACGTATTCCCTATGAGGAAGTGATGGAGTCGGTTGAAGAGGGTGTCATACGTAACAAGATACCAGCAGTAGATTCGGATATACTCAGGCAAGATGTTGCTGTAGTGTTACGCCATGCGAGACCACCAAGACCGAACATTACTTCTTCCGAATCAGTTGCCTTGAAAGATCTTCGCAAGAACAAGAATATATTGGTACTAAAAGCTGATAAAGGGAATGCGACTGTCATAATGAATACCAGTGAGTACGAAAACAAAATCATTAGTCTACTCACTGATGAACACATATACAAGAAGGTGGATTACAACCCAACGGCGAGGACAGATCGTAACACTCGCTCACTCATAAAAGAATGCGCCTACGCTTTAGACGATGACATTGTCAAATATTTACTACGTCCTAGGAATACCCAGCCTCCAAAACTATATGGTCTGCCGAAAATCCATAAGCCGAATGTGCCCCTACGCCCGATCGTGAGTCAGATAGACTCACCTACATATGAACTGGCCAAGCATGTGGCAAAAGTATTGCAGCCTATAGTAGGACGAACGTCGTCGTTTGTAAAGGACTCCCGCCATTTCATAGAAATCCTGCACCAAAACAAGGTAGATGAAAATCAGTTGATGGTCAGTTTTGACGTGGAATCGCTGTTCACAAATGTACCTGTGTTAGATTGTCTTGAAGTGGTGAAGGTGAAGTTACAAGAAAATGACATCCCGATGGTATATGCCAAGCTGTTGCATCATTGTTTGTCGACGAATTTCTTTATATATCAGGGCCAGTACTACCTCGAAATAGATGGAGTCGCAATGGGCAGTCCCGTGGCTTCTGTGGTTGCCAATGTATGGATGGAGCATTTTAAAGAAAAAGCCTTCATCACCGCACCCACAGAAATAAAACTATGGAAGAGGTATGTCGATGACGTTTTCTGTGTATTAAGGGGTAACAAAGATGATGTTGAGTCTCACCTGGCAAATTTAAATGGTATCCATCATAAAATTAACTTCACCTATGAGATGGAAGAAAACAGAAGTCTGGCCTTTCTGGATGTGAAGATTCGGGTGAGGAATGACGGTTCGTTTAGTCATTCCGTTTACCGTAAACCTACCCACACTGACCGCTATCTCAACGCGACCTCGCATCACCACCCTAAACATCTTAACTCTGTAGTGACTTCACTGAAGAACCGTGCATATGACCTGTGTGATGAGGAACATCTTCACGAAGAGTTGGAGCATGTACGACGAGTCTTACAGAGTAATGGATACAAGGGACACTTTCCATCCAGACACAAATTAAGACACCAGAGACACAAAGTAGACAGACAGCCCGTTTATTTGCCATATGTCAAAGGAGTGACTGACAAGATCTCAAACATACTGAATAAGTACTCGCTAAATACTGTCTTCACTCCTGTACGTAAGGTTTCACAATACCTACGGTCTCCTAAAGACAACTTCCCCTTGGAGAAACCTGGTGTCTATAAGATCGATTGCAGCTGTGGCAGTTCGTACATTGGCCAAACAAAACGAACAGTAGCATGCCGAATAAGGGAACACATAAAAGCAATCAAGAACAACGATAAGCAGAAATCGGCCATCGCGGAACATTTGATTGATTCTGGTCCTAACCACTGGATTGAGTTTCATAAACCACAGATTATTTCGACAGAACGCCACTACATACCAAGATTGGTCAGGGAAGCGATTGAAATAACTAAACATGAAAATTTCAATCGTGAGGACGGGTTTAAATTGTCGAATATCTGGAATCCTGTGGTTCGTATGTGTAAGAACCGTAAAAATCAAAAAAGTGTCGTGTCGCGATCCGATACTGTAAGTGTTGTGTGTCGAGAACAATTCCAAGTGAACAGTGAAAATGTGAACAGTGGTATGGGTAACGAACGCAATGAAAGACTTCGTCGGAGGGTAGACCGATATTTCTGCCAATAACAGCCTACCCGCAATTACTTCAGTCGCTCCGTGATCATGGCACTTGCAACAGTGCCGAAATATCGGAAACTCAAAAACAAGGTACATGGTAGCAATCCCGTAAATAACTTATATTACTATAATGTTAGTGACCATGAAAGTTTAAAACAATATAAGATATAATAATGTTTTACGCGTCAGGAGGGACTCAAACCCATCTCTCCTCACTATCCGGAGTACTTCTCCAATTGTGCTACCGATCCTACGTTAACAGACCCGTCAGATTTCCATTTTTATTTTAAGCTGACGCTAGCGCCACCTACCTATAAAAACTAGCAGTTAAATGGTTAAATATAAATATATAATAACTGACCTAACCACGCATTGCTGTGTTATAAATAAAACCTATGTTCTAAGTCGAAACTAATCCAGCAAAATGAAAGAATCATCTAAATCGGATGAGTAGTTTCGAAGTCAATCGCGATCAAACACCGCGTTTCCTATGCCATAAATAACCACTAAGCCACCGAAGTTTACTGTTTTCAATCAATACCAATTACTTTCCTTTTCAAGTTAGTGTTAAAGAAAATGTTATAGGCAAATATAAATAACATTTCGGTTTAAAATAGGTGTCTGTATATAAACAGTATCGGTAAAGTAAATAAATACAATATTATCGTGTTAGAAACACGTCGAAAGCAAACTCTTAAGTTTATAAAGCAAATATTTACAAAGGAAGCACTTAAAAGGGTACCAAATAATTGTATTTATCTAATAAATTCTAGTGATTTTTTATGTGAATTGTATATAAATTTAATTATTATTTAATGTGACTAAGACACCAGAAGTCCTAGCGTTGCCTGGGGTAAGTATTAAGTTATCGGCGGGTGTTAAAGTGTTTGAGATTAGAATTACTGTACATTCATACACTACAAAATAGAAACGAAGTTCCTTATTATAAAAGTATTCATTTTAAGTTCTAGTCTGTATAAAGAAAATAATATAAAGATAAAAAGCAAAGAAACTACTTTAAGAAATTATCTTTACACCATTATTTTATTTACAATGATTTAAAAAAATAACAGTCATCACGTAGACTTTAGATAAGACACTGTATAGCCATCCCACATAGACTATACATAAAAATATAACGCTTTTTTTTACGCTACGGACGTTTTTTTCCGGCTAGGGTACCTACCCCTCCGCAACGCCCCATACGGAACTTCGTTCCAATAAACATTGCCTAGTTAATTTTTTTATGTACTAATGTAAAACCATTTTAGTATAATAAAGAGTTTAAATAATTTATAATATAAGATATAATAAATAATAATAATAAATATTTCCTACATTCACACCAATTAACCTAGCCCAAAGTAAGCACTTTTAAGGCTTGTGATATGGATACTAGGGTAACGGATAGACATACATATATGATACTTAAATAAGTAATATTTATAGAAATATATACAAACATCCATGACTCAGGTACAAATACTCGTATTCATCATACAAACATCTGCCCCTTACGGGATTCGAACCCAGGACCGTCGGGGCGAAAGGCAGGATCGCTACCGTTGCACCAAACAGTCGTCCAAAGATAACAATTAACAATCTTCATTGGACATTAAAAACCGTAATTATCCTAAACAATAACGACAAGCATTATTTAAATTTTGTTTTTTACAGTTTAATTTATTTAATTTAATAACTTAATAATCATATTAACATCAACTTATTATTGACAAACTCCATGGTCGCCACTCCGAGGTCCCGGGTGAGTTCTACGATCGAATCGATGTAGAAAGTGATCTTTATTATATTGTATCGTTGCTTTTCTCAGATTTAAACAATTTCGAAAACGCTTCCTCTCCTAGCACCCAAGTTACGCCCGATAGGGTCCATAACACTGATTATTTTGAAACATCTAGTTATGTACACAATGGTTTTGTTATAAATTATTGAGAATTGAAAAGAAAAACAAACTATCTACATTATATTATGACAATAATTTGTGTGTGTGTGTGTGTGTGTGTGTGTTTGTTACCATACCAGCAACGCGTGGCCGGGTTATACCAGTAACGCGTGGCCGGGTTATACCAGCAAAGCGTGGCCGGGTTAGCTAGTTATAATAAAAGTACCTTTAAAATAAAAATGTTATAAGTAATCACTTAATAATAATATTTCTTACATTTCCACCTATCAGCCTAGTTAAAAGTAAGGCTTGTGTAATGGATACTTTTTTTACAGAGAATAGGTAAGCGCTTGATCGCTATTTCGGCAGATGGTAAGCGACGATGCGCTCTAGGATGTCTAGAAAATACCTATTCACTTGTGATTTGAAGACCCCTAAATTGTATTTATCAGGAAACAGAAACTAAGGCAGAGAGTTCCACTCTTTGGCGGTACGGATCACAAAATTGGAACCAAAACGCTTAGTGCGACTCTTTGGTATGTCAATCATATAACGGTAAAGCCTATTTGTAAGTCTTGTTGTCAATTAAAAAATGAGGACGGCGGAACAAACCTGTACTGTTATGAAATACTAGTGTAACGAATAGACATACATATACATAAATATGTAGATATAAATAAAATATATATTAATACCCATGCCTCAGGTACAAATGCTGCTCCTTATTATATTATGACAATACTTTGTGTGTGTGTTTGTTAGCATATTGTCAGTAAAAGCCTAAGAATAACATTCAAGAAGACTAAGAACTGTTAGCTATATGTGTAGTCGTAAAATCGAAACGTTAGCGCGATTCATTTCGGTACAGCGACATCTAGTATTCATAAAACAAAAAATATATGTATACACAAATATCTGCCCCTTCCGGGACTCTAATCCAGGACAGGACGAAAGGCAGGATTGCTACCGTTGCACCAAACGGTCGCCGTGAAAATGCTACTTTTTATATCTCATGGTACTTTTGACTATCGGGTACTGACAACACTCTCCGTATGGGGTCGAACCACGTGTAGAGTAGTTGGTGAAGGTACAGTGTGACGGTGTCTGCAGTATCTGCATTGATTTTGCGAAAGTAAGCAACATATTTTTCGTTTTATAATTAAGAAATTCAAACAAACAAAAGTATATATTCAAACAAATAAAGATATAATAAGTAAGCTATAAATGTCATCTTAGCTTATTTTAGTATAACGTTGATATGATTCCCCTTATAATTTCGCATTTAATCAGCTAATAAGATTATGCATCGAACACGGAAACTCCATTTGCAAGTTACTCCGTGATTATCAGTGAAGCCAGAATATGTATCTGGGAGGGCTGAGTTAATTCGACTCATTTTATTATGATATTAATAATTCTTCTTTGATATGCGGAAACAGAGTTTGTTTATTGCTTATGCTTTACATGCAGTTTATATTTATTTATATAAGGGTTATCAACTTAACACATAGAAATGTAAATATATAAAAAAATATTAAAGGTGTTCATAACATTAAAAATTTTAAACCATTTGAATGAATGATAAAATAAAAAATCAAAAGATTTTCGGAAATATAAATAATTACTATTCAATAGAAACTTAGTCTTTAAATATTAATGTAAAAGACAGTATGTTTCTTTTTAAAGCACCCAGACTTATAATACCCTAAGTATTATATATAATACCCTAATACCCCAAGTCTACCTTATACTGAGTTTTTGCAATATTGGTACATTTATCCATTAAAGCGTACAGAATTCACACATAAATAATTAACATAAGATTTCTTCAAAATCACTTGGTTACATTACGATTTTTATATTTTCAATGATATCTAATATGATAAATTTTAAAAGAAAATTACTAGAGAAAATCGACTTGACTCACAAGCTGTTATCAAGCGGATATTAGTTTTATAATTTTTTTAATATATTTTTTGCATCTGTCGGAGTTATTTTTTAGTAATTATTCTATAAAAAATAACTTAACATATTAGTTCTTGATCACTTAAAATTTTAAACGTACTTAGCGACCTTATATATAACTTTGTAGAAATAAAATTGACCCAACTTATTGACTGAAGAGTTGAGCATAGTCAAAAGCAGTAAATACTTGTTCATCTAAATCACTGTAAGCAACCTAATGAGACTTAATACGAAGAAAAAGATATATTCATAAAAAATTAAAAGAAAAAAAAATGTTTTTATCGTGTGTCAGGCGGGACTGGAACCCAAATCCCTTCGCTAACCGAGCGAGTACTCGTCCAATTTAGCCGAGACTTTGAAATACCCATCGAATTATTCTATATTTTATGGTAAATAGGTAAGCGATTGACCGCTATTTCGACTGATGCGACATATGCTCATACCGCGATCTCCGTTTTTCCATCGGAGAACCAGACGCACTGCGGGCTACCACCCATTTCTTTGTTGCTATTCCTACCTGTAGCACCAAACGATTCTCAACATCTTTTATAATGCGCCCAGCTAAGGAGTTGAACTCCCGTCCTACGTCTGTATTTCCGAGTAGTTATAACTCGGCAGTTTTTAAAGCCAGGGATATGGCACCTTCTGGGTTAGTTCGTTCCATTGTGGAATTCCTGTTTTGGCCCCCGAGTTTGATTGGGATCAAAAGCAAACCCATTAAAAAAAATGGCAAGCTATGCGATCTAGGATATGACGCGCTTGCCTAGAAGATACATAACTATTCACTAGTAACTTGAAGACCATGAAATTGTATTTGTCAGGAAACATAGACTCAGGCTCTCTCACTCTGTTTTTCTTAAACTGATGATAGATTTATCTCTTCAACCTTCTTTAGATATAAAAATCTAGCAGTAAAGCGTAAATAACAGAAAGATAAAAGATAATATATTTACTATGATAATCTCTACACGTGACAGGACAACAGACGGTTTACAAGAGGTCATATCGACTCATCTGTCATCGGTCTTTGAGAGAGAAAACAATGCCTTGTAATTGCTTCATTTGTTATTAAATAGACAGCATTTGAGCCAGAGTAATATAAAGTATCAGCGTGATCGAAACAAAACTGAAAGGTCAAACATCACAATGTTAGTGTTGGGAAAAATTAGACTCGTTTAAGTTGTCTTTGGACTCATTTTGGCAGATCCCGTGAGATTCCGAATCAAATAAGGCCTGAGCTTCGAAATATTCTGATGAACGCTAAGTAAAATGTCAAACTGTCAAATTCACTTTCACAGTGCGGACGTGCTTGTGTTTTCTTTGCGATTTTTGTGTGTTGAAGTGCGATAATCCAAGTGTGGATACGTCTGGTGTATTGGTCACAATAGCCTAATGACGTGTTAATATTATTTTTGCTAAATTCACGGAAAAATATACAATACTGGGAAAATAAAACAAACAGTGACATTAACATTTACAAAGTTTTATATTGCTACCCACAATATTTTTGTACAATCTCGGGGCAAAGGCAATAAGTTTCGTGCATCCGCAAAATACCTTGAGTTCCTTGCTGAGTTGAAGTTGGCAGAAAAATGGTAAACTGCGGTGCTTGCGGCAAATTTATGGCCCCATCAAGTGGTGCCTCCTGTTCAGTGTGTCCCCAGAAATTCCACAAGGGTTGCCTCAACCTAGCAGAGAAGGCTACCATAAGTAGGGACTGGACATGTCCGGGCTGTAAGAGGGTGGACCGCAAGAGGGACGACACTCCGGTGAAGGGCCTGGGAGAGGTGGTGCTCCCGGTTCCGGGGGGCGAGGCCGCGGCCGCGGTTCATTCTGTCCGTGCGCGGGAGGCCGTTGTCGACGACAGGGAAGAGCGCCGCGAGAGAGAGCTCGCGGTCTTCATGGCGGAAATGAGGGAGTTCCGCAAAGAGATGGCGCAGCTCCGTGAGTCCTTGTCGGCGCGGCTCGACAGCGTTGAGCGCAGACTCGATGCCCTGGAGCAGCGCGAGCCGGACGCCGGGGCTGGTGGGGCCGCCGAGCTCGAGCGGACCATCGCAGAGCTCAAGCTGGAGCTCAATGACCGGGACCAGGAGGCGCTGCTCTCCGACTTAGAGATAGGGCAGCTGCCGGAGGAAAAGGGGGTGAGTGTGGTGCAGGCCGTGTGCACCCTTGCCGCGCGGCTGGGCGTGCCGCTGGAGGAGCGCGATGTGGTGTTTGCGGAGCGCGTGGGCGCGCCGCCGGCCGAGGCGGCGGGGCGGCCGCGCCGCGTCGTGGTGCGGCTGGCGCGCCGCCATCTGCGCGACGAGCTCATGCGCGCCGCGCGCGTTCGCCGCACGCTCACCGCTGGCGCGGGGGGGCCCCGCATCTTCATCAACGAGCGGCTGACGCGGCACAACAGGCAGCTTTTCCACCGTGCCCGTGAGGACTGTAAGAACCAGCACTGGCGTTACTCGTGGACCAAGCGGGGCCGAATCTTTGTTCGGCGAGCAGACGGTCAACCGGTCTTTCAAATTCGAACGGATGCGGACCTTGGCAGGGCTCTTGGTGTCCAGAGTAAATGACTCAAGGTGTTCCGAAGCCACAGGTTGTCTCTGTGTTTATATGTTTATATATTGTTTTACATGAGAAATATTTATACGTCTAAATACAAATTTTCGGTGCTGATACTAGTATTAATGCTTTCATGTGTCTGCACATTTATATTTTTTTATGTCCTGTCGTTGTTATTGGGCTTTAAAGTGAGGGGATCCTGGAGCGTAAATCTCTGTCATGCGTTGTTGAATTCGTCTTTGTTATGTGTACTTCATTCGCGCTCTTATCGTTTAAATAAATATATATACTTTTACTTTTACAATACTCAATTCATGTATATATTCAAAATCACAATAGGTCTTATATATGTTACCTTTAATTTTATACATATACATTATATCTATCACTTTACTAAATATATATATGTTTACAGTGACTCATCAACTTATGCAATCAATATCATTCTATTATTATATAAACCTTACATCTTTCGCTATACAAATTTCAAATATATTTATAAGGGCATAACTGTTCAAACACTTACTTCATCTGAGTTCAAAATACAATCATATATAGCTAATTGCTTACAGAACTTCCTCTAAAAAAAAATTTTGTAGTTGGTTTGTATAATGCTGGGTCACTGAGTACTAAACATGAGGAGCTTGTCGTGGCTGTGGAGGAGATGGCGCCAGACATACTAGCTATTAATGAAACTTGGCTGCAAGAGGGGGAGGACAACAGAGCACCGAGGCTGGCAGGCTATCGATTTAAACATAAGCCAAGATCTATGCACATCTGTGGTGGCCGTGGTGGAGGTGTGGGGTTCTATATCCGTAGGGGCTTGTATGCTCGCTCTTGTGATTTTCCATCCCATCCAGACGTTGAACAGATGTGGCTCAGGGTACTCATAAACAACTCCAATGTGGTAATAGGTACAGCTTACAGACCGCCGTGGCAGGATGTGGACTTGTTTTTGGGTTCTATTGCTGACTCCATTACCTGTTTTCATAAGCGTGATGCACTGATACTGGTTGGCGACTTTAATATCAACCTTCTCGGCGCTACTAGTAGCAAGACCAGATCCCTTCACCAATTCCTGCACAGTTTTGATGTTAAACAAGCAGTTACCGAACCTACTCACTTTACTGAACATGGTTCCAGTCTCATTGACGTGATCTGCACAGACATTGGGGTCCTACAGGTGGTAGTCAATCATAAACCAGAGCTGGGAGGTCATGCTATAGTTACGGCTGAATTCAACATCAGAAAGGTTAAACCACAACCCCAGTGGGTGTCTTATAGGCCGCTTAGGGATATTATGATTGATCTATTTAACTCTGATCTTGAGGCTATCAACTGGTCTTATCTATACAAAATAGACAACATTGATGACATGGTGGATTCGCTCACAACCTGTCTTGTTAATTTATTTGATTTACACGCTCCTACTAAGGTACGTAAATTCAAGCACCCTCCCCATCCATGGATTACTGATACTGTTCGTTCTATGATGCGCATTAGAGATAACCATCATCGTAAATTGAAAAGTAATTATTCTGTCTCCCTTAACGAGAGCTACAAGATACTTAAAAAAATTGTATCACAAGCAATTGAGTGTGAGAAGAGATGTTTCTTCAACAATTACATTAATACTAACATTAAGAATTCAAAGAAGCTGTGGAGAAATCTCAGGAACACTGTGCTTCCAGATAGTAAATGCATGGATATTCCACCCTGTTTTAATAATCCTGATGTCATCAACTCCCACTTCCTGAACGTACCCGGGGATGGTCATGCGCCAGTATCTCAGCTCTCTTACTTTGGTGGACACAGGCATGGCTTGGAGACATTTTCTCTGTGCACAGTAACAGAGGATAAGGTTCTGAAAACTATCAGGAGTCTTAAGTCGAATGCTCAGGGTAGTGACGGGTTGTCTTTGGACATGCTGATGCTCACTCTCCCCCAGTCGCTTTGTGCTTTCACAGCCATTATAAACCTCTCACTAACTATGGGAATCTTCCCTGATGGTTGGAAGTTGGCGATAGTGAAACCATTGCCTAAAAGCACCAATCCGGCATCCTTGAGTGATTTGCGTCCAGTTAGCCTGCTTCCGTGTCTATCCAAGGTTCTTGAGAAAATTGTAGGTGAGCAGCTCACTACATTTGTGGAAGGGAGTGGCATTCTTCCACTACAGCAATCTGGGTTCCGTAAGGGTCACAGCACAGCAACTGCCTTAGCGGATGTGGTTGACAATCTTCTTGCTGCCCGTGACCAGGGGGAGATAAGCGCCCTGGTATTGCTGGATTTCTCAAGGGCATTCGACTCTATAAATATTTCACTCTTGATTTCTAAGTTAGCATACTATGGAGTCGATGATGTTGCACTGCGATGGTTTTCAAGTTACCTGCACAATAGGCGACAGCTTGTGGAGTTGACCAATCCAGACGGGTCGAAGACACGCTCCTCACAGTTGTTAGTCACTCGTGGAGTGCCTCAGGGATCAATTCTTGGACCAATCCTCTACACCCTGTACAGTTCCGATGTCATTAAATATATCCATAACTGCAGATATCATTTGTATGCTGATGACCTTCAGTTATACTGTTCCTTCCAACCGGCTGATATTCATGTTGCTGAAACAAAAATAAATGAGGATTTAAAAAACATTTCCTCATGGTGCAATTTGAATTGCCTTGTCCTCAACCCGAAGAAATCAAAATTGCTGCTTATGGGATCAAATAGGGGCATACAGAAGTTAAGCAACTCCACACTTAATATTAGCATCAATGGGGAATCGATAGAGCGTGTTGACTCGGCTAAGAATCTGGGTTTAACACTTGACAGTCATCTAAATTTTGAAAGCCATTTGACAGAGTGTACACGATATTGTTTTTATAGGCTGAAATTACTATATAAACTCAGACCTTACCTGTGCGAGAAACTGAGACTGTCACTCTGCGAAGCATTAGTTCTGTCTAAGCTTAATTATTGCGATACTGTCTATGGCCCCTGCCTGCTTTCTAGAACAGCTAAGCTTATTCAGCGGGTGCAAAATGCTTGTGCGCGTTTTTGTTTCCATATCCCCCCCAGAACGCATGTTACTCCCTTTCTTAATAGTAGAAATATTTTAAAGATGGAGGGTCGAAGGAAGCTTCATTTGGCCACATTGCTTTTCGGTATCATTGGTACTAGTAGACCATCATATCTTTATAAGAAATTAGTGTGGGCAAGGAAAAACACCATTTATCCGAGGAGGGCCTGTGCTTATATATTTGTCACCCCAAAGCACCGGACTGTGGCATTCCGCGGGTCTTTTAGGTTCGCCGCCTCACGGTGCTGGAATGATATTCCCCCTCCGTTGCGCGACCTGGAAACAATTAGCTCGTTTAGAAACAACCTAAGAAAGTACCTTCTAAGTGAGCAAATTTCTTTGAACTTACATGCTATTTCTTCGCGACGCACCGACAACTTGGGGCCAGCGTTCCAACGCTGATGGTGCCGAAGGGCTGTGTGGGGTTGGCTTGCCATTGCCTTATCGGTTTTCACTGCTATGGGTCGGACTAGCTGGCTTTAAACTCATTTTTTTCTTTTTTCTTTTTTTTTCTTTTTTCTTTCACATTGACAATGTTGTTTAGTAGTTTACCACAGTCACGTAAAAAGTATGTGTATTGAGGTGCAGTTAATATTTTTTGTATGACTAAATTTTGGTATTCTAAGAATGAAAGTGAAGTATATATAACAACTGTTTCAGACTCAGAGCTATAACCTTCTAGCCTACGTGGCAAACATGACTTTATGTCATTTTATGTCACAGACTGAATACCGACATTGCGGTTGGCCACAGATTTGCGTTCCGCAACAGAGGCAAGGCAAAGGGTCTCGCCCATAATAATATTATTTTTATTTTATTTTTTCCTCTCTCTTTGTAATTCAATGTATTGTAATATTTTCGTGAATTATTTTGTTTTTTTGCTTTATTATTATTTGATTTTTCTTTATTTATTAATTGTTTGTCCTGTTTGTAATCTATATGTTTGTTCTACGTTATTGTGAATTGTGAATTTAATTTATAGAATAATAATACGAATTTATGTAGGCCCGGCCAGAATACCAGCGCTGTATCAGTCTAACCTGATGCAGCATATGCTGAGGTCGGGTCCTAATTGACCATTAGCTATAAGTTTTATGTCTGATTTTTATATGTCACCTGTATGTGCTATGTTTATTTTATGTGTTCCTTCTGTGCTTTGTGGTCAATAAATGTGTTTCTTTCTTTCTTTCTTTCTTTCTAAAAAGGTTGATATGTATAACTGAATCTTCATCAACATCTAAGAACATCTGTGCCTATAACTTGGGGGCAAGAGATTTCTAGATAACATATCATTTGAACTGATTCTTCTTCTTTGAGAGATTCTTCGAAACGAATAAAGTCAAAATAAACAAAGAAATAGCATTTTATTACATATTTTAAAATCATTTGAATCGATTTTTGTTCCAGAGTAATCCTGTTAAAACTTTGTGGGGTTTATCACAGAATTTTCAACGTGTTTTTTATTATATTTGAGACTTCAATATTTCGGCGAAATTGCATGCGATATCGTTACAGTAGAAGTAAAAACATGATAAAAATACTGAAACAACATGATTGCGATTTCGCAGCACAGATGGTGTCCGCTCCAAAAAATACATCACGCATCACGCAATTGCAATTTCTAGGGTATATCTACAATATGCGGACGGTCTATTTATAGTTGGTCCCCGGTCCCAGGCCACAGATCATCTACCTCAATAGAAGAATTTTGAAATTCTTACCTAAATGTATAATATTAATGTTAAACGCCATGAAAGTTGAAAGCAATATGTCTGAGCTGCTGTTTACAAGCCAAGTAATAAAAATTAAGGTAAGTAATTTTAAAATGAAATGAAAAATAACTTTATTAAAATGCACCTAAAATAAGTTGTCTTGAATCGTCTAACATTTTTATCTACCACCCATTCACCCAACTTTTAACTGTCAAGAAGAATGAGTGCAAATAACTCGTCAGCTTTAACAGAAGTAACGATATTCACAATATTATAAGTCGTCACCACAATAGGATGAGGAAGACTGATATTTTTTCCAACACTAACATTGGAATCAAGTCTGCAATAATCGACAAACATAGAAACATACAAACATAGAAACCTCGCAAAAAACCTTCATTAGATCAAAGTAAACGGGCATAATCATCTCGTTAGCCATTTTAAGCAAACTCCAACAATAACAATATTACGCCCTTTTTCACCGTAACAGGAGGTGCGAAACAATGGATCCCTTAGCTCAGGAAAGTAATTTCCCCTTTTAAAAAAAATAAATTGCTCTTGCAAACTTTCAAATATGCATTGTCAGCTTATACCGGGTTACCCGACAAAAGAGAAAGTTCCCTTAAAATTGGGGTAAAACTCCGGGGCAATTACGTTCCGCGACGGTTCTTAATTAAACGTAATTATTCAAGTGTTAATAAATAAATTAGAAGCGATTTGTTTAGTTGAAATGTTTGTAGAATGATCACACAAATAGCAGTGAGTGCTTCTGAAGTGTTAATGGGGCTACGAATTTAAGACTAGAAGAAGAATCACGAATGTATGGTTAATGCAGTCGAAATGAGAGCTTTAAGAAGAATAGCTGGAGTGAATTTAATGGGTGACATTGAGAATGATGTGATAAGAGAGTGGTGTGGTGTGGAAGAAGATATAGTGACAAAAGAGAGTGAAAGAACAGGCGAAAGGAGATTGACAAAAGAAGTTTATAAGGCAAATGTGCATGAACACGACATTAAAGGCAGATGAATGCGAAATTTTCTTTATTTATGGCTTGCACGATTTGTGCATTTAGGCAGTGTCACGTATAATTGTCAGTTATATTTTTTTTTTTTTCTAGATTTCAGTAAATGTGTGGGGTTCTACTGAAACCTCCCCGTGGACTTCTTGAGAGAGCAGGAAAAGACACCTGCCAACACTTTTGTATGTTCACAAACACCTAGTGCATAAATTACTTATATTATAATAGAAAAATACTAGAAAAAATCGACTCGGGTCACAAGTGAATTCTCAGGCGGGAGTCGAACCCGTAACCTTTGGAAATCCGGTCCAATGCTCTTCCAATTGAGCTACCGAGCCTTGTGAACACTCGTCAAAATTTTCTAGTACCTTTCTTATTTTACGCTGTAGGCCAGCGTTGTTTCATCAATGAGAGGAACATCCTCTCGTATTCAAAAGAAACATTTTTACAAATGTTTGAGCAATCGATTGAGATGAAACAGCCATTTAGTTTTATAATTTTTTATATATTTTATGTATTTTTAATGCGATCTTATAAGATAAATTATTATCAAAGAAAAATACTAGAAAAAATCGACGCGGGTCACAAGTGAATTCTCAGGCAGGAATGGAACCCTCTCGATTTTTTCAAGTATTTTTCTATTATAATAATTTATCTTATAAGATCGCATTGAAAATGCATAACATATATAAAAAAAATATATAAAACACTTAGTGGTTAATAATCCATCTTTATTACGCACTAACATCCACCACAACACAAATTTTAACAAGAGAAACACAAGAGAAACAAAACCACTAACGTGACGCTTCCCGCTCCCGCCGAAAAGTCCAATGCGAACTTAAAGGGACCAAATAGAAGATGTCCTGAAAAGGCCCGTTCAAAAGTTCCCTTAACCGGCTAGCTTGTATGAAACGGTCTGATGGGAGTTGAAGATGCCAGAGATGTATAACAGGATCGTGAAAAATGGCAAACTGTGATTTGCCTACCTCTGCGGGAGAAAGATATGATTATATTTATATATGTTTATGACTTCTATGATCCAGTACCTGAGGCCCTACCATCACGTCTTATAGCGATTCAAGTTTAGCTGTTTAAAAGAGACGCCACTATAGATCGCGAATAGCGGTGTCTCACCTTAAAAATCGAACTTGCATCGCGCTAAAAGATGATGGTAGGCCCTCTGGTCTTCGACCTTGAATGTGATTTTGAGTTTGTTTGTCAAACATCACAATGTTAGTGTTGGGAACAATAAGACTCTTTTAAGTTGACTTTGAGTATATTTTGGCAGAGCTTGTTTCTGGTTCAAGTGAGGCCAGAGATTTCATGTTAAAACCTTCTTAAAGATTAGATTAGCATAACTAAAATTTTGTCAACATCTAAGAACTGATCTTCAGATGTAATACCCCATCACACACAATATTAGCAAAAAAATATTCTTATTCTTAGTACACCTCTAACCACAGATGAGGTAAGCACATTTTACGAATTTGAAATAAACATATTTCAAATTTAAAGAGCTTATTGTCGTCATGTGGTCATGTGTTGTGAAAATTAAAACCTTAACTAAATAATTTAGTTTAAAAAATAACTCATTAATTTCTAATTTCAATTGAAAACATTCATAAAATCTTCGTTAAATAAAAACAAAACGAATTTTGTATTATAAAATTTTTACTAAAGAAACATACAAATAAAATAACAATTAATTTTATGAATAACAACCAAAAAGATACATATTTATAAAAGATACAAAAAATCTAATTTAATTAAAAACTGTGGCAAAAAAAATATGTTTTACATATCCTTCATACATACATTTATAATCCTTCAGTACGTTTTTTAGTCTATTAATATCAGTATTTTTCTTCATGGATTTTATTATAAACTTTTACAGCCATTGCGAATGGGCCGGAATGAATTTAATTCAATTCGGAATTTCAGCTCAGGAGAAAGCGCATGAAAATGACAATCTATATCTTGCAATAACATTTTTTAAGGCATTTCTATAATATATTTTTTAATAAATATCGTTCTGATGGGGCGCAGATCAAATAGTGGAACTACAACAAACTACAAAGGTGGAATATCTTGTGGTTTCCCACTTAGGACACAACATATAACTAATTCTAACTTATATAATAAATGAAAAACTGAATGTATTGTTTGTTACACTCTTACGATATCATTCACATTTTTCAAAACTTAGTAGCGAAATCACATGTCAGATAAAACTACTTTAATTAAGATTTTAATTAAGATTTTTAAATCTCATTTTATTAATATCACTTATAGCTTTATAATATACACTCTAGAGAAGGCTGCACATATACACTCTGGCCGAGCTGTAGTTTTTTTAATAATCATAATTTATTGCACGAAAAAAATTACAGATAGAAGCATTACATATAATTATTTCGGTGAATAAATAATTTGAAATCAATTAAATACGTATAATTTGGTATTATGACCTTTGTCCGTAAAGGTTAATGTCAAAATCATCAAAATGCATTAAATAGAAAAAACACTGATTACAGGAAACTATTAGCCTTGGTTCGTATATGATTGCAATCATAGATTAGAATGAATTGGAGAGTATATTAGACAATATTTGGTTTGTACCATTTTGTCAGGAAAGTGTAAGTATATTAAATGTGATGAATCATAATATAAATGCACTAGTAAACTCTGTACCGAAAAAGTGTGGAAATCTTTGCCTGAGTCGGTGTTTTCTGACGAATACAAGATCTTTCTGACGAATAGGTATCTTCGAAGCAAGCGTATCACATCTTAGATCGCATCGCCGTTTACCATTAGGCAAGATAGCGGTCAAGCGCTTACATATTTATGATAAAAAAACTTGGCTATGTTTTAAGACACCATGACTTGATATCTTACTGTACTCTAATTATTATTGCACTACACATGACATGGGCCACTTTAATTGCACGACCTACAAGTTCGCTCCCGACTGCGATAGCACGACCTACGTCGTCGTACCCCGCTGCGACAGCGCGATGTACAACTCGCAGTCTGTTGCGATAGCACGACCTACGACGTCCCGCTCCTTGTAATGATACCATCTACGTCGTCGTACTCCGCTGCTACAGCGCGACCTACAACTTCGCACTCTATTGCGATATCACGATCTACGAGGGCCCGCTCCTTGTGATGTTACCACTTCGGCGTCATACTCCGCTGTGGCAGTACGGCCTATAACATCACACTCCATTGCTATAGCACAATGTACGACGTCAGACATCTTACACACAACACAATACAACGTCGCTTAGTAGAAATCTACGATGAGCAACGTTGTTTACGTCACTACACGTCGTCGCAACGGTATCCCTCCGTTTGGAAAAAATATTTTTCGTTTTTTGAATTTTTATGTTAGTTGTGGCAAATTTCTACGTTATGATATCGCGTCAAGTTACATTTTAATGTGTTTACTCTCTTTAGCCTTTACTCTCCACTGTAATGCTACGACCTACGTCATCGTATGCCACTGCTATGGCACGACCTATAACATCGCACTCCACTGTTACGGCACGACCTACAACATCGCACTTCACTGTGATAACACGACCTACAACTTCGCGCTCCACTGTGGCGCTACGACCCACTCCGTAGTACTCCACTGTTATAGCACGACCTAACAAATTACGCTCTATTACGTTGGCACGACATACGAAATCACACTCCACTGACTCAGAGTGTAACCTATGCTATATCGACAATAGCACACACAACAAGCCACGGACGACATGGTATAAACGTATTCACATTAATTAAGATATACTCCGAGAATTTTTTTCACACTTTTTTTTTTGTTGATTCTATTGTATTTATTCATTCAGCATAGTTTTTTTCACGTATACCCTATAGTGAATGCAAAATTTTTGATATTTAACAAACGATTAGTTCGAAACTAAACAAATGTTGAAGTTAAGATTTTTATGAGATACTTTTTGTCAAGACGATCTGCATGAGCATTATATTATAATAGAATGACATTTTTTTACTTACTCAATAATAGTTACTTACACGTTGCGTGTATACTCTGTGAATTATTACCTGAAATAAAAGAAGACAGAATTTATATTTGAAAAATTGAAATCTTATCATTTATCAAACCTGCGTCACCTAGAGACATTGACAGATCCGTAGAATTTTTTACGTAATTCTTATGCTGACGCCAGCGCCGCCATTTCGTGTTCTAGGTAATACTATAAATTATACAACATACATCTAATGTAATACTTTTACAAGTATTGAACAATTATGTATTATGTTTTCTGTTCTTTCAACATTTAACTGCCAAATTATTATATCTAAATAATTAATTAGAAAAAAAAAATTAGAAATTTTATGTTCAAAAATATGGGTTGAAATCATATCTGCGGCGAGTTTCCGAACACATTTTTTACGTATTAATTTTATTTTGTGCTTTTTATTGTTAGAAACGGCATTTAATTGTATTTGTAAAATTAACTATTATACAATATACCTAGTATTTAAGTAATTTTCAATGATTTATATTCACACATAATAACTTCAACCGTAAAATAGCCTTTTATGTAACTAGTTCAACTGGCGACCCGCTTTACACGAGTATACTCATAATTCAATAAGGCGATGTTATTGACATAAAAATTCTTCAAGAAAACTCTATAGTATATTGATTAAAGACACAATAATAGTCACAAGAACAACATTCATACAATGAAAAACAAAAAGACTAAAACAAAAGAACTTATGTTCTGGAAAAAACAAAAAAACAAAAGACGATCTACTTTTCATATCTTTGTAAGTGACGTGTTGTTTAATATCGCCTTTGTTATTTCAATAAAGAACACTAGTCTAGAAAGAGATTCAATAAAAAGTTTCTGTTCTAAGTAACCATCTACAGACACAAAGCATCTTCATTGGCAAAGGTCTTCGAACTCTCAATGTTAGTGGAGCATAATCGCAACTGATGGCAAGACCGGTCGAGTGACTAGTTGCGCAATCGTGTGTTAACAAGGAACGCCGAACATTGCTTGGTTGTTTTATATGTATCGGCTGGAATTTATTCGAAAATGCGTGCTGTTTGGTATTGATTTGTAATTTCTACTGGTCTACTATACGTGTCTTACAATTTATGTAACTACTAGTTGACCCGGCCACGCGTTGCTGTGCCGACTGCAGCGCCACCTGCCGGGCGATCTAAACCATTTGTGAATCTAAACCATTCTCAGATCCCCTTGAATACACACAAAAAAAATCATTCAAATCGGTCCAGCCGTTTAGGAGGAGTTCAGTGACATACACACTCACAGAAGAATTATATATATTAAGAAGATAAGAGCAATGTCGATAGTTTGGTGCAACGCAACGGTAGAAATCCTGCCTTTCTCACAGACGGTCCTGGGTTCGAGTCCCGGATGTTTGTGTGATGAATATGAGCATTTGCATCTGAGTCAATATTATTCATATATATTTCTATAAATATAACATATCTATGTATCATATATGTATGCCTATCCGTTAACCTAGTATCCATTACACAAGCCTTACAGTACTTACTTTGGCGTAGGCTAATTTGTTTGAATGTAAGAACTATTATTATTATTAATGTAGGAAATTTCAAATAATTTTAAACAATGTTTAGTCTCTTAAGTATAATCAAGAGATACAGTTTATCTTTCTACAGCTTAAGGGTCTTAGATTCGAATCTTGGTAGAACGACAATTTGTGTGCGATGAGCCTTATATAATAAATCTGGAATCTTTTTTATTTTTGTATTTTAATTTATTGTAAAAATGATCGAAATATTTGTTATTTAAGGTAAACTTGTTTTTTTTTCGAATTTAATCAAATATGTCTTTTTCGTCACAATGCTTCTTTGTCAATGTATGTTTTACATTGCGCTGATATTATGTTTTTGTACTTATTAATATCTATTTTTGGAGCGGAGCGAAGCGAAGCTCCCATGGATCAGCTTCAATGGCGCAATGTCTGTTACGCCATAACTTCCAGAGTTCTTAACAGATTTTAATATTTTTTATGGTGAATCAAATCAACAGGTTTAGGACCAGATGGTGACGGAGCCCGAATTTTAAATATCGCAAAAAAAAATTTTTTTTCTTTTTAGGTATTACGTTCCGCTCCAATATATGGTGCTAGCGTAGCTTTATGCTCAGCGACTGCACCACCTAGTATATAGTAGTATCTGGCAGAGTAGAATACCGTGTAGTGCACGGAAGAGTTAAATAGCAATGCCCTCTGGTAAACGGCAGAGTAGAAAAGCACCGCCTTATGGTGTTCCGCAGAGTAGAAAAGCACTGCTGTGTGGTACCCGAATTATTTTCTTTTACTGCGATTACTAAACTGTTTACCAAACGTGTAGGTTATGGTAAGATTCCCCTGGGATTTGGGAAGAACGCTTGCATCAAGCAGTGGACATGATGATGAGTTGAGTCTGCAACGGAATTGATGGTAAAATTCCGATTCAATACGTGCGAGAATATGTAAAAAACAACAATATAACATTAGGATCTTGACAGCACTCACTGCACGGTTAAAAAAAACTATAAAAAACTAAATGGCTGTTTCACCTTAATAGATTGCTCAAACATTTGTAAAAATGTTTCTTTTGAATACGAGAGGATTTTCCTCTCATTGATAAGACAACGCTGACCTACAGCGTAAAATTGGAAAGGTACTGGACATTTTAATGAGAGTACACAAGGCTCGGTAGCTCAACTGGGGGAGCATTGGACCGGACTTCCAAAGGTTGATTCGATTCCCGCCTGAGAATTCACTTGTGAGCCGAGTCGAATTTACCTAGTATTTTTCTATTAAAATAATAGTCGTCATATTAGTGAATATATTTTAAATTATAAATGATAATAGATTAATGCAACTATACAAGTATCTAGGTATAGTTTAAGGAGCTCACATTACATGAATCTGACCGTACTGCCGGCTGAGATCATTAAATTGAGGATGCGTGTAATTTTAGACTCGACGGTCACCACTTCACACAGCACTGGGATATGTCGTAATGTTATTAAACAGTTTATCAAATGTGAAGATACGATATTTGGTTTTTTGCAACGGTCCTGCCTTTCGCACCGAAGGTCTTGGGATCGAATCCCGGAGGAAGCAGATGATTGTGATAAACACGAGCATTTGTAACTGAATCATGGGTATTTATATATATTTCTATAAATATTACAAATCTATGTATCATATATGTATGTATATCCGTTACCCTAGTGACATTAACACAAGCTTTACAGAGCTTACTTTGGGCTAGGCTAAGTCAGTCGGTCAGCGTCAAACATCTGTTTTTGTTATTTCTTTGTTATCATCCGAACAGTCAAAGGAATTTTACCAATTTCATTTCATTTCATTCCATGTGGGTATGAATATTACATATCTGAGTATAAAATCTGTATGTAGGTATACAATGTGTCCCGGCACCAGTGTCGGAGCCGGTAATGGTGTGAAATATGGAATTTTTTATCGAAAAATTGTCCCTCAAATTTAGTTTTTCTCTTACGGTTATAAAATGGCCGCCGTTTTGTTTTCTTGGTAACCAAGACCTGTGGCCCTACCATCACGTCTTATAGCGATTCAAGTTTAGCTGTTAAAAAGAGACACCACTATAGACCGCGTATAGCGGTGTCTCACTTTGACAATCGAACTTGAATCGCGCTAAAAGATGATGGTAGGCCCTCTGGGCTCTCATACTAATTCGACCACCACTACTCATGTAAATGTCCTATCAACATTAAAAAGGTGTCATTTGATAGCTAAACATGTAGACAACAACAGTTACATAGCCATCATATTTTATTGTCATGGAATTAAAGATAGAAAAAAATAATTAAAGAAAAACAAATAGATTCTTTTTTTCTATAGATTCAAATAGAATGTAAGAAAAATTATAATATAAATAATGATAGACGAGTTCAATTTTAGTCTTTATAATATAAACTTTTCGTTATTACCTTACAGTCACAATATTTGGTAATATTATAAATTACTGCTTTCCGTTTGATTCCAAATTTTGCTTATATCTATCTATATATTTAAAAAATCTGTCAATGTTGGACCGCGATGAACTCCGAAACTACTCAACCGATTTCTTTGTTTTTTTTTTCATTTTACTTGATTTACTTCAACGTGGGATATGTCCTATGGGATAGGATTCATTTTAATTTATAACACAGCAATACGTGATCGGATCAGCTTTTTAAAATTTGTTGTATCTCTTACATATAGATATTTACGCTGTTCCAATAAATCCAAAAATAAAGTCGAATTATCAATAAAGTTACTATAATTATCTAGTACCTATAAACCTTATCCTTATTATTATTTTATCTAATTGTTGTTATTTGATTTAATTTTTTTTTCTCATTGATTGTATATCTGGGTCACAAAATGATATTTTAAGTGATATTTTTTATACTAATCTATTTTTCTATTATTTTTACTATTTGAGCTTCGACAACCTAACGGATCTAATTAATAGATCAAAATTATTATTAACATTCATTGTGACATATCCAATTTTGTAATTTAGTCAAGGTATTTGTTGTCTTTGAGTGCCTAAAATCTTTCAGCACTCTACCTATATATTTGCATGCCTACATTAAAAAGGCAAATACTGTATACCTGCCAAATTATTATTTGTAAACTTATGTACTCAGTATTTCGCAAATAAATGACTCTACACTCTGTACTCTATAAAGTATAACTTTTTTGTCTTTGGTGAAATAAAATAACGAGACGTAAGATTCAAGATTAGAAAAGGGTATTTCCTTAACGAGTTTCCAAGCAGAATATCGCCTTAAGGTGATTTAACGTCTAGATTTTTACAGCCGAGCGTAAAAATATGTTGTGTTTGTGACAAAGCGATTACTCTCAGCGAGCGCACAATTTATCCGGTAAAGCCTCGAGAATAAACTAAAGAGACAATCCAATGTTTACTCCAACAGTCTTTTTTTTTTTTCAGCGAGATATATTGTCACGACGGTTAAGCTTAGATGATATTTGAGATAGATAGCAATTGCGATTTTTTTATCGATTGAAACTTAAATATTTTAAAGTACTTTCACGTTCTTCAGTTTTCAAATTAAATCCTTTAACATAGAAGGAAGGTTGCTAGCCTATACGTTTTTTATAGGATACATTTCGGAGAGTGTGCAGCAGAATTGCACAATCTTGTTCCGTCGTCCCCATTTTTTCATCGGACAACCAGACTTACAAATAGGCGCCACCGTTATTTGGTTGATATACCAAAGAGTCGCACTAAGCGTTGTGGTTCCAATTTTGTAATCCGTACCGCTAAGGTGTGGCACTCTTTGCCTTAGTCTGTTTTCTGATGTATACAATTTAGGAGTCTTCAAGTCACTAGTGAATATATCTTCTAGGCAGGCGCGTCACATCCTAGATCGCATCGTAGCTTACTTATCAGGCGAGATAGCGGTCAAGTGCTTACCTATTAACGCAAAAAAAATTAAAAGATACTAAGATAAATAAATAACTAATAAATGGAATAATCATTTATACCCAAACTTAGTTCAGCTTTTACTAAGGATTTTATTAAGTTTATCGGGCAGAAATCGCTTTCAGCGATAAGACCACCCATTATTAAATAATTTTAAATTTTCTTTTGTTCTGTTTTTTCTTCATTGTGGTGATTCATATCAATACAGTATCTTGTGTTTGTAGGGATGCTAGATGATGGTGAAACTAAGTAAATATATATAGTAAACATATCTTGGGAAGAAACACTTTTTGTTTTACATAAAGTAGGACCTTAATTGGCTGTATGCATTACCATTACCAAATGAATAAAGTAATAGTTTTAAAGAGCTGTGGCATTTACAACTTATTTATTTATGTGAATACATAAATAAATTGCTAGTGTTGATCCTACAAGTCGTTATGATTTAAAAAGTATTTGAAAACATATCAGATTTTCAGGTTCATTAGTATTGGAGTTATATTTATGTTCCGTTCCACTTTGTGGCATAATGGGTTGTATCTTAGCAACTTGAAATAATAATTAGTATGAATTGTGATACTCTGTATGCTGAAAATATTAAACGGAGCGGCGTAAAAAGTCTTTCTGTCATAATTAAATACTGCCTCTTATTTTTCACGTAATTAAGTTGATCTAAACTGTTTTTTTTTAAATTTAAAACTTTTGTAAAACTGTGAACCGTCTATAATAAGGAAAAAGGTGCCTACTTTTTGATGTTATAACTTAATTATTAATTTAAAACGGTCCAATATTCAAACCTTTTCTTTTTTGAAGTGAAAACTTCTTTAGCATCGTTGTGATTTGAAAGTCGATGAAACGAAAAAGCGATAGTAAAAAGAGACAGACACATAAATTCATAAGATTTAAAGTAGGAGAAAATGAGATAGGAAGCATTATGTACGTGTGTTATTACGTGTTTGTGCGTAGTACTATGCGTAGTACAAAGCTTGAGAGAAGGCAACACAACAACCGTGATATTTTGTATACGTGTACGTATTATTTTTGATGGGGTCACTTCTACCACGTGTAAATTGCACACATGCTTTTTTTTAATTAGCCATGTAAATAAAGTTGCTATCAAGTTGTCAAGATTTTGGTACGCATTAAGAGAATTAAAAAAACTGACTGACTTTGTATCAGCGAAAATTCTTACTATACCTATGCACATTCATGGCTGACTTATGGCATACTGTTATGGGGCAGTAATACAGGAGTGGATAGACTATTCCGACTGCAAAAGAGATGCATACGAATATTAGGAAATTAATGGTTATGGATAGCTGCGAGCCGTGCTTTGTCAAATTTAATATATTCACCTTAGCATTTATATACATTTACACAGTATGTGAATTTGGTTAGAAAGCACCCTGACTTCTTTCCATATCACCAACGTCCTCAAAACCATAGAGCTCTGAATAAATTAGCCCAAAAAAACTACAAATTAGAAATGTTTCGAAATGGCCCCCCTTCAGTGTCAACTAGAAATATTAAAGAAGAGGCCAAAATTAATAAATTTAAGTTAATGTTGAAGGAATACCTAGTTAATTTTTATTTCTCCGCAAGAGTTCTTAAATGGATAATTTTAATAAATCATTCATGAATAATGTAATAATAATGTAATTATAATATAACTAGCGACCCGCCCCGGCTTCGCACGGATGCAATGCTCTACTATATTATGCATGTATTATACATATAAACCTTCCTCTTGAATTACTCTATCTATTAAAAAAAACCGCATCAAAATCCGTTGCGTAGTTTTAAAGATTTAAGCATACATAGGGATATAGGGACCGAGAAAGCGACTTTGTTTTATACTATGTAGTAATAATACATATAACGGCAAAAATACAATTAGAACTCAAGCTCCAGATATTGTTATTAAAAAAAAGAAAACAATATATTCGTGACGTAGAAGATAGATAGTGTATTATAACAATTGTTATTAATGTGTTACTCGTATCACGCATAAGGTATGTATGTATATATATATATATATATATCTGTATGTATATGTATATGTATGTGTGTGTATATGCATGTTTATTTATATTTGTGCAAATTTTCTTAATTTTATATAAGGGAATTGCTTTCTGAAATAAATAAAAAATAATAATATCGAAATAATGTAAAAATAAAATAATAATAATGTTATAATTATTGAATAATAATAATGTTAAGTAATAAATAGTGTTAGTATATAACATATAATGTAAAAAATATGCTGCTTATAAAAAATGTAATTACAAATATTTTTTTTTAGTATTTATGTAATTACAGTGCCCTAACAGGGACCAGGGTCACGTTTGTGTCTATGTTTTATAGATCTATGCAACAACGTGCAAAAAAGAACTTTGAACCTCGAACTATCATCATTTTGTCTATGCCTGACGAAAGTGACCAAATGTAGGATAGATTAAAAATATATTGGTCTCCTAAAAGTAAAATCATCAAATTAAAAACATTACTGTACTCAAATTTGTGTTTATTTGTTTACTTTTTTGTCAACGGTGTTATGAAATCATAACACTACTTTTATTGTGATAATAGAATAATATTGTTTTTTGCTGGCAAACTGGATTCGGGCAGCGCAAGACCCGTCGTCGTGGAGATCCTTGGGGATGCCTTTGTACAGCAATGGACGTCATTTGGCGGAGATGAGCGATTGTTTTTTGTGGATTATGTATTATGAATAATATTGTAAATGCCGTTTCTTCTGTTAAAGCTTTTTCTTGCTTGCGCCCGTTCTTCCTGTCATTGAAAAGACGTCTTAAAAGGGTGGTAGGTTGAAATTTTGGACGATTCTAAACAAATTATTTTAAGTGCATTTAAAGAAAGTTACTTTCATTTTCGTTACAGGGTGTTAATAAGCTTATGAATAACTAGCGGCCCGTCCCGGCTTTGCACGGGTGGAAAAATTCTTTTATCTTTTTCCAGCATTAAATATAACCTATTATACTCAGCGTGAATGTAGCTTTCCAATGGTGAAAGATTTTTTGAAATCGACTTAGTAGTTTTTGAGTTTATTCATTGCAAACATACGAAAATACAAATCTTTCCTCTTTATAATATTAGTGTAGATAATGAATATTAAAACACTGAAAATTGAAATAGGTTCACGTTCAACAAGTTTACCAAAACACGTTCCCTTTTACTAGTTTACAAGTGAGTCCCGGGTTCGATTCCCGGCCAAAGTAGGAAACGAACTTTTCTATATTAGCGTCGGATTTGAGTGTTGTGCTACCGTCGTTATTCTGCAATGTTTCTGTTTGGTGCAATAGTAGTGATCCTGCCTTTCCCGCCAACCGTCCTGGGTTCGAATCTCGGTAGGGGCAGATGTTTGTGTGATGAACACGAGTATTTGTGCCTGAGTTATGGGTATTTATATATATATGTATCATATATGTAGGTGTATCCGTTACCCTAGTATCCATAACACATGCCTTAGAGTGCTTGCTTTAGGCTAGGCTAATTGGTGTGTATGTAATAAATATTTTTACTATAAACGACATCACAAACATTGTTCTAAATCTACTACATATATAGTACTATAGTATATACTAGTTCATACTAGTATATACTATACTAGTATTTGTTTGTTGAAAGATTTATAGCGATTGTTATGCAAACTTTCACTCCCCATTTCCACGTGGCAAGCAAATTCTTTATGCACACGTATCTCGAAGAATAAAAGCGACCGATTTACATATATTGACAAAAAGCGTAGTTGAGTCAGCACTTACATCACACCCCTAGCCCACAAAGTGGGAAAATTTGGCGCTAGAATATGTAATGAGGGTAGGGTTGGCAATTTTCGGTAATCAATAAATAAACAAACAATGTAAAAAAATCAAGTTAGATATAAGAACGTAAACAATGCAGTAGATTTCTTTTGTCATGTTCACTACACTGTACGGTCGACAATAATAAAAGAATGAAATTGTGTTTATTAAAATATCATAAAGTTGGTAGAAACGTTCAAATGTACCAATAAATTTTCCGTCATTGCTAAATGGGAAAGGTATTTTGTCGTTTATATTAAGATTACTTCTGCATTTTCTTCACAATATTTATACACAAAAATCTACTTTTAGAAAACATCAAAAACTAAAGTAAAGTAAAAAAACGCAGAATTTACATAAGTTTAAAATTGTTTACCGAAGTTTTTTTCGCCAAAAGAATATTTCACGGCATAATTATGTTTTATAACTTATGATCCTCAATGTTTGTTATTATGTTTTAATATAAACTAACCGTATTAAAATGAACTTAGACCTAGCTCGTTTATTTATAAGCTAAATCTATCAGAAATGTTGAAAATTATTAAAAAAACAAAATTAAAATATTCGGCGAAACGATCTTTCTGCGAATAGTTTTCCAGTAAACAAGTCCGTGTCAAATTTAAATAGTTTAGCACTTGTGGCAACCCTAACTGAGGGTAGCTCTCACCTTGGAACATTTGGTTCGAGATTACGCGATTTGCGGTTAAAAATATTGCGGTTAGAGTGGAAAACTGCTAGTTTCTAGTTGTTGGTGTTAAAACAGTGTTTGAAGAGGTTTTGTTTACTTTTTAGGGTTCCCTTCATACATAACTCTATTAAGAAGCGTGTTCATCTCTGTAATGTGTCGTGAATTGGGTGTCATAAAACGATGAACACTAAATAGGAATGAAATGAAAATAAGTTTATTTAAATGAACTTAAAATAAATTGTTTTTAATTTGCCCAACATTTCACCGACCGAATTTTGAGAACGTATTTCAACTGAAAAAGACGGGCGCAAAAAAATCGTCAGCTTTAACAGAAGTAACAAAAGAAGAATTAACAATATTACTAAACACGCGACCCTTGTCCGCGAGCACCTCCGGTCCGGGAGACGCAGACCAGGTCGGTTTTGCCGGCAGCCGACATACCGCCCCAGAACATGCAGGATCCGCCTCCATATTCCACCGTCTCCTGGATGCAGGCTTGAGCGAAACGTTCACCCTGCCTCCGGTATACTCTTCTTCGTCGGTCGTTGCAGAAAAGACACACTCGTGTCTCGTCTGAGAAGAGAACAGCTCCCCACTGCTCAATGGTCCAATCGACGTGGTCGCGAGCAAACTGCAAGCGGGCTCGTCGGTGCGCTGCAGTCAATTTTGGACCTGTAGCAGCTCTGCGGGCTGCTATGTTCTTCTCCTTCAGTCTTCTTCTAACCGTGGATACACTCACGGTGCGTCTGCGAACTGCCTGGAGCTCCTGTTGCAGCTGAACAGCGTTTGAGAAGCGATTTCTCAAAGAGTACGACACAACGAACCGGTCGTCTCTTTCCGAAGTGCAGCGACGTCTACCGGACCCATGTCGCCGGATATAGCCACCGGTCTCTAAAAAGCGCTGGTAGACTCTACGAACCGAAAAACGGCTCAGATTCAGTTGCCGGGCGACATCACACTGCCGCACCCCTGCTTGCAGTAGTGCAACCACTTGAGCGGCCTCATCAGCTGTAGTGTCCATTTTCCAGATGTTCTTTCTTCAGTAAAATCAGTGCGTGTGTCCCCTTCAACGGTTTAATAGCGAATGACCCACATTGAACCCGTGTTGACCTCTTTATACCCACAAAGTTAGCGCAACTCGCGACTCTCCCGAGCAGCAAAATTTCCTTAGAATTTTTGTGACCCTTTATTTGTTGCTTTAGGTTTTATTTGATAATGAAAAATAATGTTTTTTTATTAAGTTAATTAAGTAACCTTTTAAATAAAATTATAATTAATACGACTGCATGTGCATATCCAGAGTTAATGCCATTTGAACGTGATTTTCTTAGAGGTGCGATTTTTTTGACGCCGAGTGTATATCGTCGCAATACATAATCCACAAAAACAATATTATATTATTATCGCAATAATATTAGTGTTGTGGTTTCATTACATCGTTGATTACAATAAAGTCAACAATAACTTTACTTAAACACTGATATCTATGACATCAAGAGTATAAAAGACAAATTTAAAAAGCAACGTCAAAATGTCTGTTAGCCAGTTGTCAGTCCGCTACCGCACGCCCTCTCAACAGTCCCAATGCTGCGCGAATTGTGAAAAAAAAATGTCGGACTCTTTGATAAAAATGCCATCTTCTCGCTAAATAATGAAGCTAGAACCTAACAAAATATATTACCGTAAAGCTCATTAAATAAAGAATCCACCACAGAATATTTGGATCTCTGTAATTCAAAAATTAATCGTTATTAAAAAACAGCAGGACTCGCCGAAATTTAAATAAGGCTGTTGCTACCAGGGACTGACGAGGACTGTTGGCTATCGGTAGCAATGGCTACCAGGGACTACAAAGTGGTTAGTTACTGTAGATAATTCGACAACCGTTTGGTGCAACGGTAGCGATCCTGCCTGTCGCATCCTATCCTATCCTATGTATCCGCTGCTCTAGTATCCATAACACAAACCTGCGTTCTTTGGGTGTAGGTTAATTGGTGTGAATTAGTGTTGCCGATCGATAGTGGACTATCGATAATTAATCGATAGTCTATCGATAGGGACTAGATAGCATGACTATCGATCGTAATATCGATTCTATCGATAATATCGATACTATCGATAATATCGATACTATCGATAGCTCAAAACCTGTCAATACTATTGAAAAAGTGCAATTATATCGATATTATCGATAGTATTGTTGCCCGTGAATAATAAACTATCGATAGTATCGATACTATCGATACTATCTATTTTCTTGGTGACAATACTATCGATAGTATCGAGACTGTCGATAGTTCTAGTCTATCGATAGTTTGTAAAATTTGCAATAGTATTGCTTACAATTTTAAGGCATAGTAGTCAACAATAAGGATATACGACAACTAATTTCAAATGGTTATCCCTGCATTATGTTTATTGCCTACATACATCATAGAGATATTACTACACTGCTGTTAAAACATAACCAATACTATTGCAAATTTGAAGACTATCGATACTCTAAAATAATCGATGGTATCGATAGTATCGATACTACCGATAGTATTGTCTCCAAGAACAAAAATAGTATCGATACTATCGATACTTTCGATGTTTTGTTATTTACTAGCAGCAATACTATCGATAGTATCGATAGAATTGCACTCTTTCAATTGTATTGACATGTTTTGAGCTATCGATAGTATCGATACTATCGATTATATCGATATAATCGATAGGCCTATCGATAGTAAGTTATTTTTCAGATGAAAAAATCGATAGCAATACTATCGATAGTTTGGCAACACTAGTGTGAATGTAAGAAATATTATTATCATAAAACTGGTAGTTCAAAGCTCCAAGGCAGCTCGGAGATGAATACGTGAATTAATTAAATCTATAATCTAAAATCACAAATTTGTTGTTTGTCTGTCCGCTCTTTTTCACGCTCTTTTTCCATTGTATATGCGTTACCATAGCAACGCGTGAACCGCACGTAGTTCGTCTACCGGACGCTAGATGGTGATAACGGAAAAATATTTAATAATAGAAAAATTTTAAAGAATTTTATCCACCCGTGCGAAGCCGGGACGGGCCGCTAGTATTATCCATTCTAGCAAGCAACTCAGCTACGGAGGTCTTAAATTTAAAGTTCTAAGGAGGTTATTGCTTTTCTTGTATTAGCGTTTAAATACAAGAAACCTCTTTATATAGAAAGAAAACTCATTGAATATTTGCAAGCTGACTCAGAAGCAGTAAATGCTGGCCCATCCAGGGATTTTTCACCTTGACTAATAATTTTACTTTATCTTTCTTCTTTTTCTTTTCAATGGGGCTTGTTAACTGCTTATGAAATACTAGTCTGCAGCTAGTCCTTATGAATAAAGCAGACTTTATGAAAATCGTTTATTTTAATATAATATCTAACCACTCAGGAACCCCACTAAATATACTCGAAAAAATAAATCTAAATCAGTCCAGTCGTTTGATTGTAGTATAGTGACACACACACACACACATACACATTCTCACACACACACACACACACACTCACTTACACACACATCCCTTGATTGAGGATTCCAGTGAAGTACACTTCCATTACCATCACAATAGTCACAAGCCTATCCATGTCACCAATGTTCTAGTATGGACTTACTTCTACATGAAGATATGGTAAGGAGAATGTGATCGGTGATCGTCAATCATCGTTTAGCGGAGTTGCTGAACGTGCTTTCCGAAGTTGTTAAGTTTTTTGGTCACCCATCTTATGACTCGCCCGTACGAAAAAATAAAATAACTTCAATCAATTGCACTTAAAATAAGTTGTTTTGAATCGTCCAACATTTTTGCCCGCCACCATTCAGGACGTCTTTTAAGAAGAATGAACGCAAGAAGCTCGTGAGCTTTAACAGAAGTAATGACATTTATAATCATCATACATAATCTACAAAAAAAATATTAGTCTGTTATCACAATAATAGTAGTGGTTTCATTAAATCGTTGATTACAACAAAGTCAACTAGTATCTATTTTAAGTAAGTATCCTTAAACATATCCATAATATACAGAGAATAAACGTCAAATTTAAGAAAGCAACAAAGATGAATGTTAAGTATATGTCAATAATACTTAAGGTTAAAGCGGAGCCATCGCCCAAGGCAGCACCCGTTCACGAGCATGACGCGTGTTGCAGCCATCGCTTCGTTTAACCATTTCTTAGGGACCGTAACGACCATCACCACATGCCACCACCCAGGAGATGTTGTCATACTCAAAGCCTAAGCTAAGCATCAGGAGGTCGATTTTGAGTTCTTAGTGCCAGCAATGCCATTTAAAAAGAGAATGTGTTTCGATCTGTCTAGGAATCATATTTCTATTACATGTATTTTTTTTAAGAATTCTAACAAAAGATTAACTTGAAATTATTTCCGCTTTTTTTCGATCATATTCCAAAAAAAATATTTTGTGGCTATGTTTAAGTTAACAGATGGCAGAATAACAAGCTGTGATTTTCCTTATAATGATGAGAACCACCTTTGCTCCTTCAAGTTGTTCCTTGAAACATTTCTGATAAATATGTTTTCAATTTGTTAACAATTGAGCCTACGGAACCATCGATATTTGTGCGATTCATCCTTCGCCCGGTTTCGGAATTCAATACAAGTACCTGGGCGACCGAGCTTCATTTGTTTGTTACTAAGACATTTCTGTTCAATGGCGGTAAATTACAAAGGTTGCCTAGCAACTGAAATAAAGGATGCATAAGTATTAATTCAAAAGGAATCATTAACATGTTTTTCTTTTTTGAGCTTCCGATCGGCCATTGCTGATCATTTAATCCAATCGGATTGTAATCACTGGATCGAGTTTCAAAACCCTCAGATCCTATATAAAAGAAGGATTTTGTGGGTTTGTTACCATATATAGTTATCATAGTTACCATAAGCTCAAGAATAACAGTTTCTATAATCAATTAACGTTACCATAGCAACGTGTGGCCGGGTTATACCAGCAACGCGTGGCCGGGTTAGCTAGTTTATAATAATAATATTTTAATATTCACACCAAATAGGCTAGCCCAAATTAAGCACAGTAAGACTTGTGTTATGAATACTAGGGTAACGGATAGTCATACATATAGGATACATGGATATGTAATATTAATAAAAATATATATAAATACCCATGACTCAGGTACAAATACTCGTATTCATCACACAAACATCAGCTCCTTCCAGCACTCGAACCCAGGACAGTCGGTGCGAAAGGCAGGATCGCTACCGTAGCACCAAAGTCATCAATTACTGTACATGTCTAATACTAAATACAGATTGGTGAGAGCTTACCTACTGGTCACCTATCCCATACCCAGCCGTTGCAAAAGTAGCTTAATATGTGCACTGATACTAAAATTTAACATTAATTTCAGTTGCAATCTCTTTTTATACTAAAAAAGGAGCATATCATAGTCACGTCCGATCATTCTATCTCAGGTGTCCAAATAAAAGTGCCAGTTCCAGTTTTAATAAGTTTGAGTATTTTTAATTACGCGAAGGAATTTTGAGTGCTGACGCCGGTTACTTAGCATGCGGCATCCGCTAACGTTTGGTAAGGCTTAGGTTCGAGTACCAGCGGCGGTTGCTTGCTTTAAAATAAAATTATGTTTTTTTTTTTTGCATTTTCACTGCTTTCTTATATAATAAATGTTTAATAGAAATATACTGGAAAAAATCGACTCGGCTCACAAGTAAATGAAACCAATGAAATTGCCGTTTAATCTGGATATTTTCAGAAATTATTTGCTTTTCTTGCTAAGGTTTTTTATTTGTATTCTTATTTAATTTGCAGGTGGCAATTACATAGCATATGGAGAGATACTGATGCTTAGCTTAAGAAACATAAAAAAAATCGGAAGATCTATCAAAGTCACAGTAGCTCAGAATAATTTTGATAGCGAAAGGGTTGCGACTCGAGTTCCACCTGACGTCTGAAACTAGTTACATTTTTTTTTTGTAAAAATTGCTTTCAAGCCTTTTTGACTGGATTAAGTGTTTAAAGCAACTGTTTATATTAAATTCTGGCTTTTCGACAGTTACACCTGTAAAAAAATGATGAAACATAGTAGTTTACACTAAGTTTAACCCAGTTAAAAATAAAATTGTGTAATATTTGGAAGTCGGTCCCTTTGGACGAGTTTTGTTTCGCCAGTTCTTATCAGAACACCACCCGATTTTAACTGTAAAACATCTAAATAAAATGCAAAACTTTATTGGTTTAAAAAGTTATTTAGTTCGGCGGCACCCGTTTAAAATATTTGGACCATAGTAGCACACATAGGATGAATATTATCTGAGTCATCCTGTGAACAAGACACCTGTATTTTTAATATCTCATATTTTTGCTGAAATACATTCTGTTCATATCAGTTTAATAGGAGTACAATTATTAATCAACATTTCAGAGATTATAATTTACATCAATATCTAAATTACCGTAAAAAAACTTATTTGGCCGTATTTTTTTAAGCTTTATTTCCTACTTTAAACACACATATACACACATATATCAACAAAAATAAAACAATCATATCGTAAGGTAGAGTACAACAGAGTTGCCCTTAACAACAATGTGTATGTGTGCTGCAGCAGTACGCGAGGGTCGTATCAGAAAGCTTTTTACCTACACGAGGACCTCTATGTTGAAATAGAGAAATTATTTTATTTATTTATTTCAAGAGAACATTAAAGTATTCACGAATACAAACTGTAAGTAAATGCAGTGGTCATGCAGAGAAAATACAACAACCATCTCAGCCGAAAGCCATCCACTGCTGAACAGAAGCCTAAACCCAAAATGGGGGGTTTTACATACGCTCTATGCTTGGCGGGCGCATTAGAGATCGCAGTTAATTCAGAAAAGTATAATTTGTGGTTTGTGTAAAGTATATGATTATAATCTCCAATATTACTAGTCACCTTTTAGAAACCCGTAAGTGTGTAAGGTTGGTTCTACTATACCCCGCGGGGTTACAAATGGCAGCTAAGAAAAAATAATATGAAAATTGCATAATTAACGTTTAAAAAAAACATTTTTGAAGTGAACAATTCTTTAGCATCGTTGTGCTTTGAAAGTCGATGAAACGAAAAAGCGACAGTAAAAAGAGACAGACACATAAATTCATAAGATTTAACGTAGGAGAAAATGAGATAGGAAGCATTATGTAGGTGTTAATACGTGTTTGTGTGCGCATGCGTAGTACAAAGCTTGGGCTAAGGTATCACAACAACCGTGGTATTTTGTATACGTGTACGTATTATTTTTGAAGGTTTCACTTCTATAGTCTCCGGCAAATAAATTGAACATGATTTTGAAATCACGTGACATGTGCAGTAGCAAGTTTAGGTACATTATTCACTACTGCGCATGTCACGTGATTTCAAAATCATGTTCAACTTATTTGCCGGGGACAATACCACGTGTGAATTGCACACATGCTTTTTTAATTTATTTATTTTGCATTTGTTGTAATGTACCATTTTAAATTTTTAATGACAATGCCGTAATTTTTGTTTGTAACTTTTAACAAGTTAAGAAATATATAAAATGAATAACGCTGACGACGAAATATTTGTATATTGACCATTCGATAAAACTTGTTAGTGCTTATATCTAATAATAACATCCTTATATTGTCTCATGTTTTATGCAAACTAGCTGACCCGGCCACGCGTTGCTATGGTAACGTTAATTGATGACCCGGCCACGCATTGCTATGGTAACGTTAATTGATTATAAAAACTGTTATTCTTAGGCTTATGGTAACTATGGTAAGTGTATATAAACACACAAAGTATTATTATTTTATAATGTACTGATAAAAGAGTGATTATTATAAAATAACCTAAACTCCACTCAAAATGTAGCGTCATGTAATATCTCAAATTTAATTTGACGTTTTCGAATAGTTTGGAGTAAACATAGCGAAGTTCGAAGTTGGTTTAAACTTCGTAATTAATATTAATCAATTGTGTACATTATTCATGTATGAGTGAACAAATGAACAGAACGTTAAGAAGCGCTCCGAGTCGACGCTGGATTCTGCGAAGTTCAATTAGTGACGTGTGATCGTGACATCTCTTCTGAAGTTTGAGTGTTTGTTTGTGTAATTAGCGCTTAATATTTTATGGTTCAGTGAAGTTCTATTTGGCATGTTTTAAAGACAAGCATTCGGTAGCTTAAGCAGTCCCTTTCCTTTCTTTTTGAGTCATTTTTTAAAGATCGAAAAGAGAGAAAAAGAGAGACTTTTAGCTTTTAACTTAATGTAATGCACTACTACTTATAGGTGAACACAGCATGCATTTTTATGTTAATACATTACTTAACGTTACAGTTTTGAGTAAAACAACTTTTTTGCAGATTTTGCGCATAATTTATTTTATATTTAATCCTGACGTTTCCAATCCTTTACAGAAGCCATGACCACTGGATGACTAAGGTAATGGTTGTCATATATTTTCTGCTACCTTCACAATATTTTAATTGGGCACGTTCCCAATTGTTAAAATTTTTATATATTTATATTCGAGGAGGAGAAGGAGTCGAAATGTCAGGATTAAATGAAATTAATGAATAAAAAAATATTTATTTCCTCGAAAAATACATGGGCATAACAATGGGAACAATACTTTAAACATTTGGTCGGACTGGAGTTTAAACTAAGAAATTTCCTGTATTTCAGGACATCAGGTCTCTCACCCTTAGTGAAAGACATTATTAAGGTACAATACAGTAAAATAAATTATGCACAAAATCCGCAAAAATGTGCGCGGAAGTGTGAGAAACCTAAGCATAAGTCGAGTGTGTATTTATAAATCATTCTGTGTGTGTGTGTGTGTGTGTGTGTGTGTGTGTGTGTGAGTGTGTGTATATCATTCATCTTGCTTCGAGTTTTCCTTTTCTACCTATTTTCATTTTACATCGGAAATTTTATATTTTTAAATAATGGTGTTAATAATTAGTCTCTCAGGTGAGCGATATCGATATGGCCGATATATTCAGTATGAAACTATCAATATTTCTAGAATTTTTCTGAGCAAGTTGAAAGTTTGAATTCCATCTTTTCGTCGACATAACAGGTTGCCATTCTATTCTTTGTGAGAGGTTAAATCAATTACTTTGTATTATTTGGGTAGTGTATGAATCCTTGCTAAACCAATACACCTTAACTGAGATGATAAATTGCATATTTTCAATGAGACAAGATGAAAAATTATTACGTGTTTGATAAGAAATTTTACAATTACAAAAGCGGCTATAAATTAATTAGCTGATGCTAATGACTAATGCGATCTGTATCGAAAAGCAAACAAAATTATAATTAAATATTTTATTAACAAAAGTGTCGATGGACACATTGATGGTTTTGACGAATGACTGTACAGTACTGGAGAAGAAAAAATCAGAAAGGATTTCACACTATTGGGTAGTCAACTGTGACTTAAGTTGGATACCACGATATAGTTTGAGCCGAATAATTAAAAATAAGGTCCTGTTTTATCTGATTTTGAAGAACTCAACGTGTACATCCAAAAATTCGTCACATTTTTAGTGAAAAATTTGGTGAGAAACTCTATTGTGTATGGAAATGCTTAATCAAATAAAAGTGTTGTTTCTAACAGATAACATAAAATACCACATAGATCAAGGCGTTTGATTTTATATGCTATAAGATGCGTGGGAATTAATAACTTATTGTCGTTGATAAAAAAAATATTACAACTCCTGTGAGTACAAAAAGGCTTACCTCACACACAGGTGAAGAATGTAATTAATGTCTTAAACCCAAAGAATAATACGTTCTGATGTTCGAATGTAACCAACTTATAGTAATATTCTTACATTTAAGCCAATTAACCTAGCCCAAAGTAAGTAAAAGAAGGCTTGTTTTATGGATATTAGGAGAACGGGTGTACATACATATAATATATGTATATAAATAAGTAATATTCATAGAAACATGTGTTTTTTATTTAATTTTTGCATTCACAATGCAATAAGTCTATAAAGTATAAAATACGCCTCCGAGCTCTCAGGTGGGATCCTACCTCGGAGTCGGACACGTAGTTTTATTTTACATGCGTATTTTACATTTCATAGAAATATGTAAATAACTCAGATTGATCATACAAACAACTGCCCATTCCGGGACTCAAACACGGGACCATTAGACTTCAGAGAAAGGCGAACTGGCAGTTTTAATAATATTATGAGGTAAAAGAATGATTTTTAATGTTACAAATTCAAAGATATAAGTGAAATATAGTTTAACTGTATAGTAAGGATCAATATTAAAATTACTTATTATTAAAATCTTTGGAGATGGGTCTGGTTTAATTTAGAATAATAGTTTTATAAGTGTCCGGCAAAGTTGGATAATAGCACTTTTCACATTTTGAGGTGTCATAAATGGTGACTAATGACACTGGAGGTGATGTTGATACACTTTTCGTAGACCATAAAACGGGCAGCAGAGTTTACACCGAATTATACTCCAACTAGCATGCCAAGAGTGGAGATCATGGCGAAACCTCCCCTTTTTTCGAAAAGGCTTTCACGCAGTTCACGTCTTTCAGATTTCTACATAAAATATATAGTATTGTATTTTAATATGTATTCCGAGTCGACACTGGATTCTGTGAAATTCAACTAGTGACGTATGATCGTGACATCTCTTCTGAAAGATATAAAATACGTGTGTAAAAAACAACTACGCCTCCGAGCCCTCAGATGGGATTCGAACCCACGACCTTTCGCTATCTGGGCGACTGCTCTGACCGCTGAGCTACCGAGACGCTGGCAAACGCGTCGAATTTTACAAACGTATTTCAACTTCTACTATGAGCTAGTATCGTTTCACCAATGTTGAACGCTAACTACCTTCAACATTTTACACACGTATTTTATATCTTATTGATGTTTTTAATTTAATTTTTTGCATTGTGAATGCAAAAAATTAAATTAAAAACATCTCTTCTGAAGTTTTTGTGTTTGTTTGTGTAAATAACGCTTAATATTTTATGGTTCTAATATGTATTCTTCCCTGTTTGATTACAATGGATTGTTGGATTGGATATCATTACTTACTTTATTTGAATTTAAATGGTATTTAACCAAAGAAAAACTTATTTAACATTATATTAATAGTATGTGTTAAAAAACAATTATTGCATAGTTAGCTTTGATTACATAAAAACTTTTTTTTTATTTTAAAAGCGATATATGGCGACGTTCATGTTATAAATGTCGTTAGGTACTTCTCTTTAAACTGGCGAGTTTCTTGCATCCGTTGTTTTATCACTTAAAAGATATCTTATAATTTGTTTATTGTTTAAATTTGAGTTATTATTTAAAAAACCCTTAGTTTATTTAATTTGCATATGCAGTTCAATGTATATATATAAATGTATGTAGTAGAAATAATTAAGTTAAAATTACTAAGTCTAAATCTAAAAACTAAAAACCTTAAAAATATAATATTATATCTAAAATATATTACTAAAAGGAGTCCCTTTAGGCAAGGTTCCAAAGATACTGGCAGCGTTCCCCCTTTGAATAGCTAAACTAATTCTTTGTCCGAGGTAGCTGCCAGCTCTTCGGTCTCCTGTGATGACGACTAACCCTTTTGATATTTCCTTAAAAAGCGAAATTGCGCTAGGACCCCACGGACCAAGGGTCTCGACACCGAATGGGACAAAATCATATTCGGAGCCTAGACCCCTGTATTTGCATGCTTTAACTTTTTCAGCCGCTTTACATGCCGCACCAGCTCTGTTGTTGGTTCCATGTAGATGGGAAGGGGCTAGCGTGTCTGAACATGTTGCATCCTATACCAGCACCCGGCCCATCTTCCATGGAATCAAGTCATACCGTCCGGTCTCTTGCCATCGTCTCTTGCAATTCCAATCGGCTCAAGTAGATAAGATATCTTAAACATTATCAAAATATTGTGAAGTTGTATGACAATCATTATCTTAGTCATCCAATGATCACCTCAGGATTGAATATAAAATATGCGCAATTTATCCGGTGAAAGCAGTTTAACTTATTATATGTAACTTTTGCTAACTGATAGCATGCCCTATTTTTAAGTAACAAATAAAAAATGCATTTAGTTCTTCCATTTCCGCGCAAGTTACACAGTCATCCTATGATTACGGCTCCTGTAAAGGAGTTGAAACGTCAGGATTGAATATAAAGTATGAGCAAGTATCCGTTTAAAAGTTGTTTAATTTCAAAGATAAAAAATAACTTATTTTTTTGAATGAAAATGGAGTTTATTTTCATTTCAACGACCTCCTGTTTGAGTGGTTGGCAAATGGTTTTTCATGGTAACCTCAGTCCGTTCTCGGCTGGGACAATCTAACCGGCCAAGTGTGAGTAGGACTCGCGCACGAAGAGTACCATACAAACTTTTAGCCAAAATAAAAAATCACGTTTGTTGTATGGGAGCTCTCCTTTAATATTTATTTTATTTTAATTTGATTATTAAAGTAAAAATACAAGTGAGGATTTTGTGAATATTTCAAGTGCCTACCTGTTGCTATTACTGATATCGAGCAAAAAGGGCAAAAAAATCGCGTTTGTTGTATGGGAGCCCTCCTTAAATATTTATTTTATTTTGTTTTTAGTATTTGTTCTTATAGCGGCAACATAAATCTAGCTATCGCGGTTCTTGCATACAGCCTGGTGACCGACAAGCGGACGGACAGACAGCGAAGTCTTAGTAATAGGGTCCCGTTTTAACCCTTATTGGCTAGGTATGTTGTGGTACCGTCGTTGTTTCTGAATTCCATAGCACAAGTGCTTTGCTAATCAACTTTGGTTCAGACCAATATATGCGATGATGTCTAATATTTATTAGTGTTAAAAAATGAGTTCAATTTACAACACAGCACATAAATAGGTAACTGTTACAATCAAAGGTTCATTGAGTATTATCGTAACAGTAATATTTAATTGCCAACAGTATCACTGGACTTCACACTAGGATTCCCTGTGTCGTGAAGACTAGTATTTCTATTCGAACTAAGCATGTATTCATGTGCTTGTGAATTGTTGTGTGTGTGTGTGTGTGTGTGTGTTTGTCTGCGCGTGTTTGTGTGTGTTGTAATGATCTATTTATTTATGTATTTATATTTATCTATATTACGAATGCGTTTTCTTGTCACAGAATGGCGATACAAATAAATAGCTATAACCCGCTCCCACTCCGCTCGCTTTTTAACCGCGTTCTATTTGTTACGCAGATCATAAATCAAAGGGCCATATTATGAGAATTTTTGATAACAAAACTGTGACGAGCTGAAATTTGACGCGGTGGCAGCAAGGGTGGGTATTAAGAACGAGTCGTACATCAATTTTAATATAAGCTTTTACGTCGTTAGAATTTGTTCTCAATTTTCGTGGATGTCGTGTCAACACACTCGCCGGGTGTGATGGCGTGTGCTTGACGTCATTGAATCCTTACTCGAACCTTCAATCGCAAAAGCAAAATAATTTATATTATTATTATTTCTACGTTTGTCTTTTGACAACATTTAAAAAGTGGTTAAAATAAAATGGAAAGATTTCTTTTTATTCAAATGTAGTTATTTTTTTTAACCTTTCTACTTTTTTAATCTATTTACCAATCTATTTAATAAATAATAAATAAATACTAGCTGTCTCGGTATCGCGTTGCTATGGCAACGTTAATTGATACAATGTAAAAAGAGCGGGGAAAAGAGCGGACAGACAAAATTCTTTAATTTTTTCTATTATTAAATATTTTTTCGTTAGTGCCATCTAGCGTCCGGTAGACGAACTACTTGCGGTTAACGCGTTGCTATGGTAACGTTATTGATACAATGGAAAAAGAGCGGGGAAAAGAGCGGACAGACAAACACGCAAACCACTGTGAACTTAGATTATAGATTTCTTACATTCACACTAATCACCCTAGCCCAAAGAAAGCACTGTAAGGCTTGAGTTATGGATACTAGGGTAACGGATAGACATACATATATGATACATAGATATGTAATATTCATAGAAATTTAACACGTTTTAGAGCTGACAAGAAGAAAGGACGGGTGCAGGTGCAGAAACTGAAGAAACTCTTCAGCGTTAATGGAAGTAACGAAGTTTCCAAAGTTATATGTCGCTACAGTTCATTATCTTTATAAGTTTTAATTCTTTTTAAAGTCATAATAATAATAGTACAATGCATCTATTATATCGTTTATTAGATACACCAAAATGAATAAGTTTCTGTGTTTTATAAGTATAAACAAAAGGTACGACAAGAGTTGATATGAAAGGGATATTTATATGATTATATGAAAGAACACAGTTACATAAAGATACGTCCGCACTCGTGTAAGAGCCATAGTGAACTGGACGACTTGTAGTGTAGCCGCGTCTTGTCGCGGCGTTATCGTTTGTATTTGGCGTCTTGTCCGCCATTGTCTGGACACGATCCTGTGCCTGCGACGGATTTTTCGCTGGCGCCAAATGCTTGCGATAATATCGCGTAATGTGAACGCCAAGCTATATAGTATAGCATTAGGTAATTCTTTGCTGTACTATGTGGCACTATAGTATAGCGTAGTCTGAAAGCACCTTTAGATGCGGCGACAAGTAGCGAGCGCGCGCGAGTCCCTAGCTTTTCGTCACGACTCCGCGACTCTGACGCCAAGTGTGCGAAGCTTTGAATATATGAAATTGTCGGCCGCAGCCTGTCGTCGCGTCTAGTCGCTGAGCTGTCGCTGTCGCGTGTCGCCTAGTGTGCGGCTACACTAAATGTTACTACTTACGTACCAACTTTTGTTTTTTTGATGAAAAAATTGTTTGAGCTATACAAAATATAAAAATTGTTTTGTTGACCATACAATAAAACCAACATAACTTACTCGTTACAACATCAGCTATCTGTCAGTGAAAGTAACGTTAAAATTGGTCCAGCATTTTCGGAATTAGCAGGAACAAGCAGAATGACAGACAATATTTGTTTTGTTATAAGCACCGTATAAACTTTAAAATTTATTTAACAACAATCTGTTATAAATTATTACTAGGTCTGCAATGCATGTTGCTGTTTGCAAATACTGAGCGAAGCACTACCTTACCTGACCTCACCACCTGACCTTACCTAACCTCACCTTAATCATTAACAATCGCCTGCCAAATTTCATCAATGCAGTCTCAGCGGTTTGGCTGTGATCAGCTTTTGAATTTTTCTTTCGGTGATAATTCCTTCATGGTATGTCCGATTTCAAAACTTTTTTTGCACATTAGTCACAACTACGATGTGAGTTTTGGCGCCAAATTTTATCAATGTAGTATCAGCGGTTTGGCTGTGATCAACTTTTGAATTTTTCTTTCGGTGATTATTCCTCCATGGTAAAGTCTATATTTCTTTTACATAGCCTATGTCCGTCACGTTATAATCATGTATGTTCATGCCAAAATTCGTTCGAATCGGTTGAACCGTTAAGTAGCAGGAGGGAGACAAGCGAAATTTGTGAGTTGCCTAAAAGAGAGCTTCGCCCAATAATACAAAAACACTAGAAAAAATCGAAGTGAATTCTCAGACGGGAATCGAACACGCAACCTTTGGAAGTCCGATCCATAATTTATCTTATAAGATAGCGTTGAGAAAATGCATAACATAAAAAAAAATATATACAAAAATTCTGTTATATTTATCATTACAAACAGATATTTAAAATTTAATTTATTTGTGTATGCATAATACGTGTGCAAGTCATTAATCTGTCTTCAAGCCTTAAAAAAATGGGATAATATCCCACTCATATATTTCGCGATTTGTCGTGTAAATTCAATAAACAGTGTTTCACTCCGTCTACAGTCGATACATAACTCTTTCCCACAAAAGGTCACTTAATCCCCAGCTGGAGCATGTTTCCACCTCTCTTTCACACATCAAATGCCAGATAAAGACGGGGATAGCAATAGGACTACAATGGGATTTGTAACAAGAATGTTCATTGCAATGGGCACATCCTGTATCTCCCTGATGAGTACTACAATCTGAGTTATACGTCTTCCAAGGGTTTGGCTTGATTTAGAGTACGTAGCGTTTTGATGCTGTATTTTTATACGTTGAACTTTCCTTAAAACAATAGAAAATAAAAATAATACAATCTATTCCTATTAATTTTTGAATTATTTTAATAGAAAAATACTAGAAAAAATCGACTCTGCTCACAAGTGAATTCTCGGTGAAAACTTGGTAGTTCAATTTGGAGAGCATTGGACCGGACTTCCAAAGGGTGCGGGCTCGTTTTCCTCGTTTTTTTCTAGTATTTTTCTATTAAAATAATGTATCTTATTGAAAAATGCAAAAAACTTATAAAAACTATAAAATTTAAAATTATTTGTTTAACTCATCATTTTTATTTTTGTTTGTTATTATTATTTATTGAAGCTTCGCTCGCTCGCGAAGCTCCCATGGATCAGCTTCAATGGCGCAATGTCTGTTACGCCATAACTTTCTTAATCGATTTTAATAATTATTGTGTGGAATCGAATCAACACATATAGGACCAGGTTGTGACGGAGCCCGAATTTTGAAATTCACAAAAATAAAAAAGTTATGAACAAAAAACATTGGCTCTATGGGATTTCCCATTGAAAAAAGCGCGCCTATTTAAAACTTTTCTTTCTTATGGAATTGTAAAATTTACCTAACATTATATATTTTTTTGGGTTTTTAGTATTACGCTCCGCTCCAATATATGGTGCTACTGCATCGCCTATTTCTCTTAATTTTATGTCTTTGTAATTACACATACTATTAACACATGTTCGTAACAACCTAACATGTTTCAATTTCATGATCTGTGGGCCTTCCATGATCTCCGCTATACGCGGTCAATAGTGGTATTTCTCTTCAACAGCTAAACTTGAATAGTGATGAGAGGTGATGGTAAGTCCTCAGTTTCCGATAACTGTGCTCATTGTTCTAACTCTGTTGTGTGTAGAAATAAAATTTAAAAATAATGCAAATATAATAATATCATGCATTCATCGGAGCCTAAAATCTAATATACCAATTTCTATTTAATTTGTAGATTTGACAATGGATCTCATAGTCTTCTGCAGCTCAATTTCAAATTTGAAATGAAGGAGGACTAACTTTAATATGAACGTAGAATTACCCTAATTGCGTGGGCAGCTATTTGACCAGATATATCTGTGGTTTCTGGTCGAAAACTTACCACTTTAGAATATTTGCTGTCATTACAGCGAGCAATTTATGAGCAATTTGAAAAGTTACGTTTTAAACATTATTTTTTTGCCAATGACCACGGATTTTTAGAAAGATACATCATGGCAGGTTTGAGGGTATTGCTGGATGATTATGACTTTTAAAGGCCAACAGTCAACGATTTTGTCTCAGACACTAGTAGCAACACAGCTTGAGAACTTTAGTCGTCAGGGTTCGTGGGAATTCGAACTCTAGCAATAGCTGAACAGAGAATAGATTGAGTTGCTTCGAGAACTAAATTTTTGCAGCGTCATGATTTGGTGACGACGATGATACTGGTTATGCTGGTTCAGATATCAATACTCTACGGTAACCGTATGCCCTCAAACGGGTGCTGTGGTGATTGAACACTTTTTTTCTTTTGTGACAAATCCTTTATGGATTCAACTGGACTGATGCAGCGGTGATATATGGGACTCTCCTAAGTCATGACAGAGCGTAGGCGTAGGCATACTCTAACTAAAAAACACTGCGACGTACCTCCCATCTTGCCGAAGACCGGTGGGACCGTGGCTTTACCATATCATAGTAGTATCATAGTAGAAATTTGAATTGCAATTTGCAAAAAAAAATAATTAAAATGAAAACCTTACTATGTCCTAAGTTGGACCAAATCCAGCAATATGAAACAAATAATTAAAATTGGTTAAGTAGTTTAGAAGTTCAGCGCGGTCATTTACTGTGACAGGGAATATTTATGTATACATATTAACAAGTTGGAAGTAGTAGAAGTAATCGAATAATACGAATATGAACCAACAATTTTTTTAGATAATACTGAGATAGTTGAGGATTCCAGGTAAAATGCGTTACCATCTTTCTGCCCTATAATAATTTGACACCAAGTGAGACAAAAGCCAAGTACTTCGTTGTAAACAAAAAAATGTATATATAAAAAAATATAAACGTACAATTGTTGGAAAAAAGTAATAAAAAAATATCACGAAGATTGGAATGACTCCAGTTATTATGGTAGAAGATATTGTAATATTCAATATTAGTTTGAAGCTAGCAAACTAACATAGCAAATGCAAGCAAAATGTTACGATGTAATATGAGCGGCTGCTTTATTGCTTGCGTAGGGTTGACACTTACAAAGTAATTTTATTTCCCCTTTTTTCAACTTGACATGTGAAAATATTGAGACATTAAATTCTATATATAATATAAAAGTCAGCTCCATAATAAATTAGAATATTTTTTTTACCGAAAAAACAAAAGTGGATGTTAAATGTTCGTGATCACTGTTCAATTAACAAAGTTTAATTTTGATATTTCAAGTCTTTCAGCCAAAAAATATTGGTCATATCATAATAATGATGCAAGGCAAGCTTCAGATAAAAAATAACTTTTTTGTTTTTATACACTTATTTCAAATCTTATAAAATCGAACTCATTAAAAATAAAAATTCTGCATCCCATTAGAGTCACTCGTGCGTTCAAAGCCTCATTTTGCTAAAAACACAAATTTGACCATGAATAAATATGGACATGCAGTGGCAACCCTAACAGCGGCGAGTGTCGCACTATGATCTATGATCCCATCAGTCTGAGATGATTTGAAGCACAAATGACACCGCAGCATCTGTACCGAGCAATAGTACCTTTATAGCATATATGTATAAGTATATACGAGGAGTAACGCATTGAAAAGAGTTACGAGGCCTCTGCTCTGCGGCCCACATAACATGGAGTAAAAACAGAAGTGGCTTGGCTGAAAACATGGGCCAGAATACTAAGAGAAGGAAGAAACATAGTTAAATCGACTTAATAGGATTTTATTTAATTATGTTTAAAACCTTGAGTGCAAAACCAGGTCTAAACATCTTGTATATGTCTCGCTTACAGTGTGGCTAAGAAAAGTATAGCATTCCTTGTCGTGCGGAAGGCATGACTTCAATTTGGTTCGGTGTAGGAAAAAGATGAATATATATCTAAGACATGGTTTAGACACCAGGCACCGGACGGTATCCAAAAAAAGGATTTAAGTTTCTTAAATGATACAGGGTCTATAAGCCTTGTGCCGCCACAATGGAAGTTTTATTACCAGATGTATTGGCCTTGTACCGAAGGAATGGAAAGTATTGGAAAGTTACTGCCGCAGCGAACGTGTTAAATAAAACATTCATAAAATCACGCCTTTTCCCGCAGAGGTAGGCCAGAGATCACAGATTTCCACTTACCACGATCCTGACATACATCTCTCGTTACTTCAACTCTCATCAGCCTTTTCATACAAGCTCGTCGATTGAGGCTACATTTGACCTGGCCTTTTTCAGGACATCCTCTATTCAGACCCCTCTTTCCCGATCAGCGATCAATAGGGGCCAAGTTCCTGCCACATCACTAAACCAATACCGACATTTATTACTGAAAAACTTATTTTATTAGAGTAAATCGAACCTCAATTAGGGGCTATATTATCGACTTCCTTATCAGCTTTTGCATGCGCAAAGCTACTCTACTCTCGCCCAAAATAAAGATTAGATAATTTTAAATATGTGAGAATCGCCCCCATTTAAATTAAAAATGTATCTATTTATCTATTGACTGTCGATAAAAAATCAGAATCCTTGTTTATCTACTTTCATTGTCTGTTCTAGTAATAAAAAAGTGTTCTGTCAAAGTCATAGGGGCCTCATTATTCTTATATGCTCAGGTTCCCCCATAGGTAAATGATGGCCCTGCCTCTATTTGGTCCATAAAAGTTCGCCTTGGTCTGCCGTTACCAACTTGCACAAGCACTTATGCCTCATATATTATTTGTCTTGTTTCGAACCATCCTCTCTACATGTCCAAGCAATCTAAGCATTCCTTTTTCTATCTTTGTCACTATATCTTCTTGCACACCACAGCACTCTTTTATTAAAATAAAAGAGCCGATATTAAACATAAATATTATAATATGTATACTTTATTATTTTACATATTTTAGTATGTATATAGGTAGTTTTTATTTAAGTTATTTTTTCCAAATCATTATTAATGAAAGAAAAATACGGTAATTATTTCAAAATAATATTTTTTTTGCTCTCCTAACAAGTTATTTCTAACGATATTTATTTTGACTCGCTCAACAGTTTGGATAATATGCCCAATCAAATATTTAACATTGTGTATATTTGAATTGTATGAAAGATATTATGAATTTAATTTCTATACTTTATAATTGCCTAAAGTTAATTTTTTCACTGTTTGCTTTACCACTTAATTTGCATGCAGTATTAACCTGTAAGTGTTTGTAACATTGAGTCTATTTTTTGTTAAGAAGTCCTTTTTTATAAGTATTAAATTAATAAATAATAAAGTCTACAAACAACAACAATACGTCTCTTATAAAAAATAATAAAAATCTAAATTTACCAATCACGTCCATACGTACATCCAAGAGTAATTTATTACTTTAATTACTACTTTTGGGAGACGGCAAATATCGGAGTTTTGCCGAGAGGCAAAAAATACACACCGAGCCTTAACCCTTCTTGCTGCTGCACAAACATACATTCCTCCTTCTTATTATATCTTTTGTCATTGTGCTTATTTTTTTTATATATGTAATATTATATGTATGTCGCATCTTGGTCATGATATGAGATGAGGATGAGGTTGCTTTAACATCATGAGTCCGTACTAATGACCTGTCTGAAGTTGCTCCGGAACGCAAGTGCCGTCTAGCTGTGCTGTTCAGAGTCTAGGTGGCGCAGCGTTGATTTCACTTTCGTCCTAAGCAGCGCTGCGAGAAGACGTACGCCCACTTGTTACTTAATTACTTAGGCCGAGAGTATAATCAAGATTTAACCCCATCACCGACATGTATGAGTAGTGAATGTGTGTCATAGCGAATAAACTTTTCATCTATCTATCAAAAATAAAAGTTAAGGCTAGGTTTAGACTAAAACTGACGAAAAATTATTAAAAAGTTTGGATGATTTTGATTTGGGCGATATCTACCTCTTAACATTCCTTACTAAGGAAACCGAGATAATGAATTTTTGGTCACCAATCCAACGAAGGGCCATTGCAAAAGAAGTTCAATCTCGACGCTCTTAACATTGTTCCATCTCCTCATCCAGTCTTCGCAATATCGTTACGAAGCTATGGAAGTATATAACTATAACAGGAATACGGTAATTAGTGAAGATTAAAAATGTAACATTTTAATTCCATAGGTATAAATACCTATGGAATGTAATAAAAACAAGTACTAAGGTACTTGGTGAATCAAACTATTTACTCTAATAATAAAATATTCCTTATTACGATGCCATAAGGTAGTGTCAAAGTCAGTGTAAAGCTTTGTATGCTGTCGATTGTACCTTCATTAAGGTTATCAGGGTAGGGCAGCCGGGTGGATCCAGTATAAAAGCTGTTTTTAAATGTTATCTTTATCTCACCACAATAATGCTCATTTTTCAAATGTAGAAATCGTTATAGCCGTGAATTTACCTGAAACAGAAATAAAATAGCTTTTTTATATGGAAATGGTTTGCACACATGGTAGATATCACATTTAAATACACTACACACTCTTAAAATGAAATAGTCTTTATTACAAGGGTATAGGGTCGAAATATTAAATTGTAGGTATAGTACATCACTTACGAAACTATAAAAAATGTATAAAAACCTTAAAACAAAGGGCTGAGTGTAAGTTGTCAAATATTTAATTATTGATATTTAGTTACGATTAAGACTTTATTTTTATTGCTTTAAGGTCTATCGTAAAAACAATAACTTTTTTATATTTTGAATAGGGAAGCACTTGACCGTTATCACGCCAGATGGTAAGCGACGATGCGACCTAGGATGTGACACGTTTGCCTAAAAGACACCTATTGACTCGTGACTTAAAGACCCTTAAATTGCATTTGTCAGGAAACACAGACTCAGGCAAAGAGTTCCACTACTTAGCGATACGGATTACAAAATTAGAACTTAAATTTGAAATATATTTCATTAGATATGAAAATATAAATAGTTATATATGGCTTACTCAATATTAAAACTTTAACAATAATTTCTATTCAACGGTTATAAATTTCATTTATATTTGATACAGTCATTATTGTATAAGATATTAAGAAGTCGTTAACACCCGTAGTTATAAAATGATCGGTCACCAAATTAATCAGCTTTGACGTTCTAGTGTTAAGGCGTAATAGTTCGTAATACATTCATAATTGTATTGTAATCTAAACTAAGAGTATTCAAGATTATTATGGAGATGGAGATTAAAGAAGATTGAGAAGACAAGTCAAAGATGAACTTTCAAGGATTGTTTAAGATGACCTAGGTTTGACCTAAGGTGATCTAGGATAGGTATTTAAAAGAAACCAGAATGCGATCTATAATATGAATAGTGGAACCTACGTTTAAATACATAAGCTTCTGTATAAAATAAAAACAGAAACATTAGCGCGATGTAATTAAATATAGCGCCATCTATTATCGTGATGTGGAATTAAATATGTAATCAACATCGTGAACAAGGACTAAAAAGAAGAAGTCCTGAAAAAAGGCCATATTTAATTATATACCATAATTATATATATATATAATATGTATACATAGATATATATAATATAAAAGTAAGAATAATTTATTTTAAATATGCAAAAGAATTACAGCAGAATTATTCCGTAAAAACTTATGGAGTTCTAAAATGTCGTGTAGTTTCCGGCAGAGCAGAACAACACCTACCCTCAACACTTAAGGGTTTCGTAAAAGTTACCTAATGATACTGAAGGTTACCACCATAGACCTCATTTAGACTAGACTAGAACATAAAATTATGATGATATTTATTGTTTATTTATAAAAAAATTGCGCACAAAATAAGTTTATAAATGCCTATATTGATTTTTGAAGTAAAAACTTCTTTAGCATCGTTGTGATTTAAAAGTCGATGAAACAAAAAAGCGACAGTAAAAAGAGACAGACACATAAATTCATAAGATTTAACGTAGAAGAAAATGAGATAGGAAGCATTATGTACGTGTGTTGATACGTGTTTGTATGCGCATGCGTAGTACAAAGCTTCAGATAAGGCATCACAACAAGCGTGCTATTTTGTATACATGCACGTATTATTTTTGAAGGTTTCGCTTCTACCACGTGTGAATTGTACACATGGTTTTTTTATTTCATGGAACTTTGTCTTTAATGTTTAATGGGGATTGGTGGAACATCTATTGTGATTATAATATTGTATTAAGTTAAAATTAGAAACAGGAAATGTATGATTAATACAGTAGAAATTTTATGAGGTCTCTGAAAAAGTTATTATTCTATCAATTAATACTCTGACGAAAAAAAATCTGAATGTCTCTACTCTTTATTGCTACGCCTTTCAAGATGCATGTGATAATGTAATTAAGCAATTTTTAAATAAATAATTAAATTCTGCTTGAAATTTTTAAGATATAACTAGAGTGAATTTCATGGATAAAATAAGGAATGATGTGATAAGAGAGCTGTACGGTTGGAAGGAGATATAGGCAAAAAATTTAAAAATGATGGTTAGATAGTTTGGCCATATAGAGAGGATGGACGAAAGGACAAATGCGCATAGGCAAGTAGGTAGTTTTTACTTTTTTTCCGGCTTGAACGCCGTAGTGACTCTATGCTGGTTCGGAGACTCCCTCATGGGAGATGCCGTCCAGCCAGAAAACCACTATGGTGGCTCGCTACTCTCGACTTGACGTCCATTTAAGGATTTCGCCGTCCCAAAACCCGGTATCGTTGTTAAGGTCATCTGCGACCAACATAAATTACACATAAAAAAAGGCAAGTAGGGAAAGGCAGACCAAGTGAACTTTCAGGGACCAAATAGGAGATGTCCTTAAAAAAGGACAGGTCAAAAGATCCCTTAACCGACGAGCTTGTATGAAGTACGATCTGGTAAGTGTTGAAGCGGGACACGGGGAAAAACTGTGATCAGTACCGGGAAAAAGGCGTGTATATATTTTTTTATTTCATTGAATTTTCACAGTGAATATTTTAAATCAATTCTTAATGGAGATCGTGACACTATTGTAATAAAATGGAATCCGCTTAAATTGGAAACATATTTTCTGCATAGCTAAATTTTATGTATATTGTCTTAGCTATTAGTAACAAGCGTATAAATTATGCAAGATTCATTCGAAATTCGCTTTCAATTTTGTCGATTGCTTTCGATTCCACCCTGTACAGAATACGGCCGTGTCATAAATAAGGGTTATCCGCCTGAGCCGCGTATTGGCAAACAATACCTCAACGGGTTCACTAGGGGATTACCACGTGACGGTTTTGTTAATGCGCAACATTTATTCTCGAACATGCTTATTTTGTTTATTGTGAATCTTCAGATTTGAGTTGAGATTATTAAAATAAAATTTAAAAAAATAGGAAAAATACATTATAATTTATACTTAATTGCTACAATTGATATTTTCTTAATTAGACATTGTATAAATCTTGTTCTTTTGTCCAAATCTCTATTAAGAATCGATATAGTAAGATAGTATAAAAGGTACATAAAAAATTTCATACATGTAAAAAAAAAATTCATATTTTAACATAAGAAGAACAATAAAAAGTGTTTTTTTTCCTTTTTTTAATATAGAAAGGAAGAGATAAAGAATTTGTTATTACTTACTAGCTGACCCGGTCACGCGTTGTTGTGTTATAAATAAAAATGATACCTATCCTTTGTCCTACATAGGAACAAATCCAGCAAAATAAATATAAATCATCAAAATCGGTTAAGTAGTTTCGGAGTTCATCTCGCTCAAACACCTGACAGGGAATTTTTATATATGTAGATAGATATCTCTTAAATTTAAATCTTATCAAAAAAAATAACTTTCTTTAAAATTTATCTTACAAAATAGCATTGAAAACGGAAAAACATAATGAACATATTCATGAAAGATCATCTCAGCCGATCGGATTACATCCACTGTTCGACGGAAGCCTTGGAAATATATATTATCCTATAATACACGCGCTTGGCGAGCGGGTTTCAAATCGCAGGGAAAGACCATAATTCGGAAAACGTTGCTACGGGAAGCGTACTATAATTATAGGAAGACCGCTTTAATGACTGTTCGCCCGCGCGGTACAGGGGTGCGGAGTGCGGGGTGTGGTGCGGCGACAAAGGGGATCGAGTGAGGAGCGGCCGGTAGGTGCGCCTCTTCCGCTTTTTCCGTACCAGCCCTTGTCACCGTACCCCGCACCCCTGTACCGCGCAGGCGAAGACTCATTTTAGCGGTCTATCTATAATCATCGTACGCCTCCCGTAGCCCTATCGACAGAGGAGCAGTCGGCAGGCGCGCATAGTGCACCCCTCCCCGCCTTTTGTCGCCGTACCCCGCGCCCCTGTACCACGCGAGCGAAAACTTATTTAAGCGGTCTATTTATATCTCCAGCTCCAGCAACATTCATCGCCGTTTAACATCATCTCTTTATACTTAAGAGTGTCACCCTTAAGTGTTAAGGTTGACTCTACTCAGCTAATCAAATCTTGGACTGGCGCCTTCAGAGATGGTGTGACAAATGATAGTTAAACTTGATAGTCAATAATTATCACGTTGGAAATAAATACAACAGACATTGACAATTTTCTTCCTTTTTAAAAGACTTTTAAAAACTATTTGGCGACCGTTTGGTGCAACGGTAGCGATCCTGCCTTTCGCAGCGACGATCCTGGTTAGAATACCGGGAGGGACAGATGTTTGTGTGATGAATACGAGCATTTCTACCTGAGTCATGATATAAATATATATTACTCAGGTTAGGCTAATTGGAGTTTTTTTTTTTATTATTATTGCCTAAAGCGTTAGGCGGGACACTAACCCATAATCTTCAACTAAAACAAAGTTAATATTTAAGGTTTCCGAATTTAAACCGACTGCGATTTATTATTAAAATGTAACTTAGTTGTATTTTCGTTAAAATATCTACCACCATTTTGTTGGAATACTAATCCAAGGTTGGTCAACTTAATGCGATGGTATTAAAGCGTATTTTCGTGTAATAAGCTTAGCGACGAGATTTTCGGATTAGGTGGCGACACGAGCGCCGCCCCGCCTTGCGGATTTAATAAACAATACTAATAGTTTGCACGTACTAATGGAAATGTAGGCGTTATGTGATTTATTTATACAATAAGTTGAGGATATTAATTTACTGTTTCATTTTTTGTATTGAATAAAATCATGACTTTCTCCACACTATCCTAGTAGTATCCATAACATAGCTCTGTAAGGCTTTACAGAGCTCTCTTTGGGCTAGGCTTATTGGTGAAAATGTAAAAAAATATATAAATATTTAGTTACACTTCCCGCACATCACACATTTCAATAAAATAATTTATTTAGGATTTTTTGCGCATAATTTATATTCGATACTATCGTTTCGACTCCTCACAGGAGCCGCGATCACAGTCAAGAAGTCAGGATTGAATAGAAATTGTTCGAAAAAACTTTAAATAGGTTGTGTCATTTAAATATTATAAATATTTTTATTATCTACTAACTCTATATGTATCACGGTCTTTTACGTTTTTACGGTAAAACAACAGAACCGATTATGTTTTGTGTAAAGATTGCTTGAACCCTGGGAAAGGATTCATATTCGCGTGAAGAATCATATATTAAAAAAATTCAATGCAAACGAATTCGCGGGCAATTTATTGTTTACTTCTATCTTATGAATAAAGAAAAACGTGTTATTTTTGATTTAGGATGGGTTCGCTCTTGATTCCAATCAAGCCCGGGGGCCAAGACCCTATCCACGATGGAACGAGCTAACCCAGAAGGTGCCTATTCCCCCTGAACAACAAGAACAAAACAGACAGGTTATAAGTACTCTGAAATACAGACGCAGGGAGGGAGTTCCACTCCTTTGCTGTGCGCATTATAAAAGAAGTTGAGATAAATAGACTGACAGACGGACAGACAAAAATTAATAAAAGTAGTAAAATTGGTATATGTGTGTCATAAACCGAATATTTATAATATAATTTGTTCAAAACATAAATGCACAGACAGACTACCATAGGAGTATGGATTTCTTTGTTGATACAATGTCTGTATTTTAATGAATTAGATCTAAAGAGATATTTGAGAGAGATGTATAATTTCCTGTCTCTACATAAAAAAAAATATTAAGCCAATCATCTACTCGTAACTACGGAATAAGCCGTGGGTTGCTTTCAAAATTCAAAGTATTTTTATCGAATAAGTTTCCTTAACTTTTTTCCGAATTTACGGATAACTGGTATAAACATTTATTCACCGAAGTAAAACAAATTGAAGAGTTCACCTTGCCTCCATTAATTTCCCGCAACTTCAGTAATAAATTACGTTGGCAACACTACTGGTGAAAGTATTTCGTATCTATTAAGTATTTAATAGCAAGGTAATTCCATGAATATTACATTGACAATTAACTATACATTGTACTATATATTTATAAGAAATATTATTATTACTATTATTATCGGTTTTTATCGATACTGTTCCTGTATTTCCATCATCATCATATCAGCCGTACGACGCCCACTGCTGGACATAGGCCTCCCCCAAGGATCTCCACAACGATCGGTCCTGTGCTGCCCGCATCCAGCGGTTTCCCGCGACCTTAACCAGATCGTCGGTCCACCTCGTAGCGGGCCTACCCACTGAGCGTCGTCCGGCACGCGGTCGCCATTCGAGAACCTTTCCGCCCCAACGGCCATCGGTTCTCCTTGCTATGTGTCCTGCCCATTGCCATTTTAGCTTCGCAATTCTTTGAGCTATGTCGGCGGTTTTTGTTCTCCTACGGATCTCCTCATTTCTGATTCGATCGCGTAGGGAAACACCAAGTATAGCTCTCTCCATTGCCCGCTGGACGACTTTGAGCCTTCTTACAAGACCCATAGTGAACGACCACGTTTCACTGCCATAAGTCATCACTGGCAACACACACTGGTTAAAGACTTTCGTCTTAAGGCACTGAGGTACTTTGGACTCGAAAATGTATCGCAGCTTCCCGAACGTAGTTCCTGTATTTATGCTATCGATACTACGTAGATAGCCAAGGTATTGATCAGAGGTTAAACGAAAATCGTGGGGCGCAACGTAACCTAAGTAAATATGTAAATAGCATTTATAATGATATGAGCTATTGACTTTTGATAGAAATTTCACGCGCCCCATAATTTTATTTTTGCATCTGATCAATGTATGATTGAAGAGGAGAGTGGCGCGATGACTGGTGCTTAAGACCTACCTGATTATTTTTAGCATTTTGTACAACATACAGTTCATCATCACTATCGTTCTTTTCAATAAAACCTCTTTACTTTAAAAAAGTGTATGTGACAGCTCCGACGTACGACTGCACTTTACTTCTTAAGAACACAGAAAATAATAAAAAAAACCTTCAAAATAAAAGTGAAAGGTGCGCACAATAGGTTACCCACGGAAAACATAACTTCATATTATTTTCATTGCGCGCGCCTTATATGAAAATTATTCTTAAGGTACTCCAAAAACTATTTAGCATTACCACAATCTAATCTTTAACTCCATAGTTCAGAAATAAATGTAAGCGGGCATACATAATAAAATTCCCAAATAATTCACGATAGAACTAATACAAATTCAATGAAAATCTGAAGGAATTTTTGTTGGTATTCAGACTCTCTTTTTTACTATGTAGCAGTTTTTAGAGTTTAATAAACGATAATTTTTAAAATAATTATATTGTACCTTTACTTTTGTATATGATATCAAAAACCGTTGTGTGTACTTATGTACGACCGTAAGAAGTTATACTTCTTTATCGTTACTAAACAAAGATAACTAAAAATTTGCTCCCGTGTGCTCGTAATCACAATAAACGTAACGCTGTCAATCAAACACTAACGTTTTCTCTTCAAATCTTTTTCATACCGGCGCCTTATATGAAAATAAATACTTAATGAGTAAATTCCAAAAAAACATACCTATTTTATTTTTTAGTTTTTATTTCGGTCCCTAATATTTCTCATTCCATTTAGTTCATATAATATAGTGCCTCATTATTATGGAAGACTTATGCTAAAATGCTGATTCTAAGTTGACGCAGTTTTTTATTATAACTAGCTGACCCGGTAACGCGTTGCTATGGTAACTAGCTGACCCGGTAACGCGTTGCTATGGTAACTAGCTGACCCGGTAACGCGTTGCTATGGTAACGTTAAAAGAGCGGGAAAAAGAGCGGACAGACAAACACAAACAACAAATTTGTGTTTTAAGAGTATATATTAGATGCTAAAATTTCAGTTTTAATGCACTTACAAATAAAAATGTTGTATTTCCCCGTCTAGTCTGTTAAACCGATAATAGATAAATGTCAATGGCTATTTGTTAAGAGAGTAACAATAATCATTATATCCACGTAAGTACGTGACATTCATCACGTATTACGAGATATATGATGAAGTATGTCAAACAAGTGGATGCTTTTTACATTTACGAAATTTATATAATCTATGTGTATAACTGTAACCTAAACTATTGGTCGATCGCTTTAATGGGTCTTCGTCCACGCGGTACAGGGGCGCGGGGGTACGGCTGTAGTACTGCGTATTTCTTCTATTTGCATAGTCTTTTTATCAAATCAGATCAAATCGATTTATTGAAATGAGAAACAAAGTCTCATAATTGTTAATAATAGAGAAACTTAAAAGCTATATTTGTATTTCAATTATCAATTTCATAAAAAGGATTTTGCTAAAAAATAAATAATTAAAATTAAATAATTAAAATAAAGCTATCAAATCATTCAAATCATATACTGCAAATATTTACAATTATAAGTAACTAAATGGTCCAGAAAAATGTTAATAAGTACTTTAATATATGTTAGTCGTCGCGATGACGAAAACATCCTTTTCTGGATGGTTCAGGAGTTCTGTTCTATTCTGCTCTGTTGCATAACACATTATAGGGTTCAATCAATTCCAAATAACAGTACCTACACCCCCTTGAGAGGGTAGCATCTAATTACCAGTAATCCTGTATACTCATTGCTCTGAAATCTGCAGTTAGCTTTAATAGATAAAATATACTCTGAAATGCAAATTCTTTGCTCCTTAGATACAATATATATTTTTTTAAAGTTTTCCACCATCAAAATTAAGTGACACCGATGTCTTGCCACATCTTTCAACCTTATCTGCTGTTTCCGACGTTACGCATAAATTTATATGGATGATCGATCGATTGTCGTTTTACTAACTTTAGTCTCATTTAGGCGAATGGAAATTTAATAAATTCGTTACAGAGATGAATTCGTGTATATGTTGCTAATTTAGAGCAAAATCCTTGAAATCATGCTATATTATAATAATTCTCTTGTGTTGTCAGTATTTAAAACCGTTAAGTTATACTAGAAGAAATGCGTATTTTTAATCGATTGTTTTAGATAAATTAATTGTTTATTATTAAAAATTTTACAAGGCATTCTTAAGGCTATTGTCTCGCAAAACCAAATATTTGTTAATATTTGTACGTACGTTTACGTTTATATATACGTATTTGTACTTGTAAAAGTATAACTTTCCAATTACCTTCATGTTGACAATAGTTCAATAGCAAGAGTAATCGCTCTGATAGCGAGAGATTACGGGGTCCGGTCACGTCGGACTCAGAAATCGCAAAGAAGACGCAGTTTACAGTGGATTCTGCAGCTGTATACAACTATGTTGCAATGACTGCTAGTAAAAGTAATATAGAAATTTTAACAATAAGAAATTTAATTTCGGATAATTCACAAAAAAATCACAATAGAAAAATACTAGAAAAAATTGACTCGGGTCACAAGTGAATTCTCAGGCAGGATTCACTGGGCGGGATTCGCCTGAAAATTCACTTGTGACCCGAGTTGATTTTTTCTAGTATTTTCTATTATAATAATTAAACAATTATTTAGTTCTAAAACAAGCAAAGCTTGTTATATGGGAATCAAATAACGTCATCATCATCATCATCATCATATCAGCCGTACGACGCCCACTGCTGGACATAGGCCTCCCCCAAGGATCTCCACAACGATCGGTCCTGTGCTGCCCGCATCCAGCGTTTTCCCGCGACCTTAACCAGATCGTTGGTCCACCTCGTAGCGGGCCTACCCACTGAGCGTCGTCCGGCACGCGGTCGCCATTCGAGAACCTTTCCGCCCCAACGGCCATCGATTCTCCTTGCTATGTGTCCGGCCCATTGCTATTTCAGCTTCGCAATTCTTTGAGCTATGTCGGCGGTTTTTGTTCTCCTACGGATCTACTCATTTCTGATTCGATCGCGTAGGGAAACACCAAGCATAGCTCTCTCCATTGCCCGCTGGGCGACCTTGAGCCTTCTTACAAGACCCATAGTGAACGACCACGTGAACGACCACGACCACCAAATAACGTATACATAATTAAATATATAGAAAATTATGACTCAGAAACAAATTCTTGTGCTCATCATACGAACATGTGCCCTTACCGATATTTAAACCCGGGACCTTAAACGTAGGGTAAATTTAGTACCGTTGCACCAAAAAATACAGCAATGATAGTACCCTGGTATCAAAAGTACAAAGTTATAACTAGTAGTCATTAAAGTAATGTATGAATTCCGCCTGTTTTGAAATCTACAAGAATTCTCGTCTACATTTGATGGACTTACGAAGATACATTCTCATGGTTTAAATACTAGAATAATAAAATGAAATTGTTTTTTTATTAGTACAAATGTCGACGGCAACCCGCAAAGCTTTGTAATAAATCAAGCCTTATGTCTCGAGAGGCCACAAAACCTCTCGACGACAAATTTAAATGAATAGGTTTTTTCTGGCAAGGCTTTGGATGGAAGACATGAGTGAAAGCGGAAGTTATAATAATGTCTTTGGCCAAAAATAAACAAAAGTTAATAATAATTAAATCCAGATAATTGCCATGTTTTTTATTTTTAGGGTAAAATAATTCGGGCGCAGTTGCATGCGTCATCGTTACGAAAGAACTCACCCTAGTGAGAGTTTACGCTTTGATACTCGATATAGTCTGCGTAAATATTGCTATGGATTTCGGTATAAGCGTAACCATCAGGAATTACGTGCTATCTCCATGGAAATCAGAGACTTTAGTGCTAGTTCACGCATTCGATACCCGATATCGAGCGCGTTACAGATTTTAAGCGTTACGTAGATAGCTGTTAAATAATTAAATAGCAATGTATATAAAAATAAACCATGTTGTTAAGAATTTTGCTGTATAAAGTTAGCAACATATACACGAAAGTATCTCTGTAAAGAATTTTTTTGGGGGTGCACAAATTACACGGAAATGCAGACGCAGGGAAGGAGTTCCACTCTATTGCTGTGCGCATTATAAACGAGACTAAAGCTAGTGTGGTGTCCTCGATTACTGTCAGGGTATCCATTAAATGAAAGCAGTCAGTAGTTTCACCAAGCAGCACACGCACGTCCGCACCGGCCGACGGTCGAGCGAGCAATGCCCCTCTACCGCTGTAGGCCGTGCGTACGGGCGTGTGTCGCTTGCACTTTATTAAAACGTCACACTTCTTCCTTTTCAACTGATTCGAATAATTTGAGACAATGAAAAATAATTAAAATACATTTATGTCATTAATATTCCTAAATAGTATATCTTGAATTGTTATTTAACTAAGAAGTATTTTTTTTTTAAATTATGTTTTATTACTTGCAGCAAAATACTCTAATCTTACGTGTCCTCTATTTTTCCTCTTTTTTAGGTGTATCAGTTTTTTTTACATTAATTTATTTAGTTTTCGTCGAATCATCAGCTTACAATATTGTTTAATTACAAGCTATATAACTTTAAAAGCTAACAAAGGATTCACGCGGAAAAATTTGTCTAGGTATTACTAAAGTGAGCTCACTCAGTGTGTGAACCCACGAATCCCTATTGTAGTATCTGAATGCCAACTACCCTATTAAGATAAATGATTGTGAATGATAAAATGTCGTTTTATTCGGTTCTCTCCTAATTAGGGAGTCACAAATTAATAAAACAATATATATAATTATATATTTATAGCATCATGTAGTGCATATGCAGGAGATGACAATGTTGTTTTATTTAAGTTTCTCTCTAAGTTATCTCCAATTAACCAATTAAGGGTTTGATTCAATATATTGTTACGTCATCAACGAACAAAATACACGGTTCATTCATAACTTTCGGCAGGTCTATTATGTAAACTAAAAACAAGAGAGACTTAGGCACTCCCTTGTGATGTTAAGGCATTATTATTTTTAATATCAAATCGAACTCTATAAACTTTTCTACTCATATGATTATAATATTCGATTTGAACATATTGCTGTCTATCTTTTAAATAAGAGATAAACCATTTGTGAGCTGTATTTGGGATACAACCAGTTTATTAATATTTATGTTGCACACGGTCATACGCCTTGTACATACATATGTAGCAATATTCGAATAGCATATTTTTAATGTCCAATTACTTATTATCTTTTGAATGTATTTGAGAAAAACTAATAAAGTTGACTGACTGTAATTATTTAGGTCACTCTTTTGGTTATTCTCATGTAATGGTAATCAGTAATCACTGTTGTTTTTTAATGAGTCAGGATAAACTTCTACTTGCAAAGATTGATTGACAGTGAAAGAGAAGGTAAGTTCGACCACACATTCACAATCAAATGTGAGCGTAGTTCATCAAAACCGTCACATTTTTTTTTAAATATATTTATATTTTTATTTAGTTATTAAATTCTCACTACGATTACATTGTACACTACTGAGTCTACTACCAGTTCGGAAATTGGGAGGCCCTTCCGAGAAGAACTGGCGGAAGAAACTCGGGCAGGGGGACCGACCTCCATCTTACTGTTATTATTTGCAAAGAGAGCTAACTACATCATCAGGTCTTGCAATGTGTGTTTTTGTAGGTATTAATTTATTAATTATTGGATCCCAAGCAGGTGGAACGCTCCAACCATCGTCTCTATTGAAATTTGGATGTTTCCTGATTTCAAAAGCCTTGCGTAGTGTCCTAGGAACAAGTCTTTGTTCTCTAGCGAGAATTTAAGGTTTATCGATACGAATGTAGTAGTTTGGCGCCTCAAAAGCATGCTCACACTCACACACTGCAGACCTAATATCGCGCCTATGTTTTATGTCAGCTACGTGTTCTATAATGCGCGTCCCTATACTTCTCTTTGGTTGTCCGAAGTATGTGAGAACACAGTCACAATCTATTTTGTAGACACCTGCTGTCTGGAGGGGTATATTGCATTTGACCGGTCGTAAGAATTGGTTAATCTTCCTGGCTGGTTTAAAGTAAGTATTAATGGAAACCCGCTTCAGAATGTTCCCAATCTTGTCAGTGACCCCCTTCATGTACAGCAGGTTGACGTTCTACTGTGGCTGGTTGGTGCGGCTTCTGTGTCGTAGTTTTGGTACTCGCAACTTTTTATCTTGTAGTACTCGCTTGTCATGCTGAAGCTCAGTAGTCAGATATTGTTAGGCACAGATGTCGCGAGTTCTCTGAAACAAAGATTTCCCAACGGTAGCCAACTGTATAGGATGGTTGTGAGAGTCACCATTTAAATATCTATCTGTATGAGTTGCCTTTCTATACACTGTATGACTAAGGGTTTGATTTAGATTGCTGCTGATTTAAACCTTTAAGAAGGCTATTTTATTGTCTGTCATTAATTCCATAGTGACATAATGCAATCTTGTACAGGTAAGCTTGTGAATAGAGATTGAACATCGAAGCTAACCATAGTTCCATCATTAGTGAGATGTAGATTTCACTTACAAAATGGTAGGGTATGGTGCCTTACTTTGTTTCGATAACAGAAACTCGTCAAGCTTATTGCTTACTATTTTATAAACATCAAAAGTAGTTGTTACTCATTACCATCCCATAAAGAGAAGAGTAGCTCTTTTCTTGACTGTTGTATCTACCCCCGTTGTCAAAAGATATATTCCCAGGGTCGTCATCCATTTGTCCCAGCGTAACCCCAGTGACATCGAATTGTCATCGCATTGCAATGGCTCTACGATGGCAGGCTGAACGTTTTAGGCGACCCAGAACAATGTCTGTACGCCTTTATTTTGCGCCCTTGGCGCCATTGAATATGGTGTGTCACATTTATACCTATGCATTATAACAAATTTAACGGTAACACGCCCAAGTTTCTTTTTAACATGTTATCAGCAGTCTGTACTTGTAACTTGACTTCTATGCATACTGGTATTCTATTATTTATTGTTTGGTTTTGTGTTTCACAACAAGATACCTATTTTACTATAATAAATGTCATCTCACATCAATAACTCTTTTTTTTACCTTCTTGTACCTACTTCTTATAAATTCCAAAATTTGTATAGTGTATAAATACACCTTGTATGTAATTTTTTCAATACATTAACCTATTTTTGAAGCCACATAAAAACAATATTTGGTAAAAGTTGCCTTTAGTTTATATGTGTTTTCCTACTGGAAATTATTTTATTAATAATAATGTCTGATGCTAATAAATAAAATGTATTGGTATTTTTATTGATTTATTTTCTCTTATAGACTTGTGTAACTCAGTTATATCCTGGAGCTTTATGCCACTCCGGATATATATCTAATCATTCCATTCAAAATTCTTAGCATATCCAATATATCCAATCCAATCACATGGGTCAATTCCAAATCATTTGGTCAAATACCGACTGGCTAACTACATAACAGATATCGATAGCGAAAGCGTCGAACGAAAGACTTAGAGCGCCGAAAACGCTTTTTGTGTTTTCTGTGTTTTCCGATGAACGGTAAAATTCTTAAAAACGCAATACTGCTGATGCTGCGTTCGCTCTGACTGAGGTGGCAAGTGTCATTCTAAGCGAAACAAGCGCTGCATAAAGTTTTGTTTCTATAAAACGGTAGCAAATTTGAAGCGCTTCATGTGCTCTTATTTTGCGAAATCTTATTAGTCCGGATTTAATAAACAGATGCGGATATTGTTAAATATATATAATAACACGTTAGTTGGATATATGGTATGATTTGGTATGGTTTCAAAGAATTAAACTACTAGTCCGGATATATTTGGTGGATATGGATAATCACTGGATCTATATCTTTTTAGGAAGAATATAGGATAACTCCGATCTATTTCCGGGGTCACCTTACGCATGTCCAGTCCCTTACCCCGTACGGTTAAGAGTGTATTCAGAAATAAATTAACCAGCGAATATTCATTTTATACCACTTCCAAATTACATACTTTGCCTATAACATTAAATCATCTAGATTGACTGTAATTCGATAACTTTTAACTAGTATACAATATTTTTTTACATATATGACGGCGAGGCCTCACGCCGGTCATCAGAATGCTCTTTATTATCCAAAAGAGTTGCAGCGGTCTTTAAAATAATAACGTGTACGGATGTAGGATAGACTTCTTTATTATTTAAAACCACTTGCAGTCTAAAATCGCAAATGATGCACGAGATTTCAATGGATAAAAACGTGGTGATCCCCGAGACGGCGTGACAACCTCCCTGCGTGGTGGTCGAACGAAAAGTAACGTTCTCGCTCGGTATAAGCTATGAAGTAAAAGTTATACCCTTATAGCGTGCAAACGGTCACTATAAACTAACCGTTTTACGCTTATTCTATTCTAACTAAACGTTTACGCTTATAGCACGCTGACAGTCTGTGCTTCTCAAGTCATCTTAGAAACGTTTAGTGTTGCCAACTTGCAACGCCTCTTTAAGGTCACGCCATGTAGTATTTCACCCAGGTACTGACCTGACGTTTTCCATTTGATAAAATCGTACCTTGTACACAAATCCTTACTGACAAAAATTATTTTAGGCGTAACCTCTAGAGTTTAATTTAATCTAATTGAAATAATCGAATGCTTCAACATATATAATATTACTAACCTAACCTTTTATCAAATTAATATCAAATTCAGAAATAACATTACGTATAATTCCGAAAATATTATTTGTTTATTTCAGTCATAAGTGTAAAATACTAATGTCTTTTAATATCACTATAAAAGACGAGATAGTTATCGTAGGTAATTATGTTTGAATGTCTTTACAACGATTTAATTCTAAATCGATGCCCCTTAGCAAAGTCACACCTTTGTGCACCTTGTTACCATTGTTGCACTTTGGCAAAATCACACCTTTGTGCACCTTGTTACCATTGTTGCACCTTGGCAAAATCACACCTTTGTGCACCTTGGCACTATTGTTGCACCTTGGCAATATATTCTTGTACCCCTTGGTACATGTCTTTTCAAATAAATGTATTGTAGTATATCCACTTGTCTGTATAACCTTTATATAAGTTTTGACGTAATAACCCTTGAAATTCAAATCGTTGTTTCAGGAATATAAGAGACTACTTAAAATCAATTTTTTTTGTATCATAGTATGTTTTATTTAACCCGTGTAATGCAATGTAATATTTAACCCGTACAGGGTTACTATTAACTGAATTAAAATCTCGATCGATTTAAATCGTAAGTAAGATTAGGTTTGGTGTGGGTAGGTAGCACAAGCCAGAATTATTAAAAGCAAGAACAAGACATTCATTACTAGAATAACATGGCAGAAATAACCGTGAAGGTAATAATAATCTCAACACATACATTATTCAATCGAGTGCTTATTACAAGGTTATAAAGATTTTCTTTATAGCAAAATAGGATGACTTCATATATTTTCTTTTCTTAAAATAAAATAGTTATCAATAACTACACAAGTTCTTTAGAATTGCAATTAACACTGCCGTTATTCAAGTTGATATTTACATTGCTATAATCAATGATTTTTCAACTCTTCTTAGAATCAAGTGGATAAACTATTTAACATTTTTTTTTTTTTTTTTTGTCTCAATACTATGAGACAGCCTTTTTTGCAGATGGGTTCGTTATTTCCCTCCTTTAATTTGATTTTCACGAGCTAATTTTTCTATACACCACTTACTTGAAGGCTCGTCGCCACGTGTGGTGTCCTCGATTACTGTCAGGGTATCCATTAAATGAAAGCAGTCAGTAGTTTCACCAAGCAGCACACGCACGTCCGCACCGGCCGACGGTCGAGCGAGCAATGCCCCTCTACCGCTGTAGGCCGTGCGTACGGGCGTGTGTCGCTTGCACTTTATTAAAACGTCACAGCTAGAAAAACGTGAACCGATCGATCATCTATAAATTTATGCTTAACAACTGAAAGAACAGATACGAGGGCGGGTCAAAAAGTTCGCGGAATGAGGGGCATGGAGGGGGGAAAGGTGACTTTTTACTACCTGCACTAGTTGTGACACTCATTAAGAGTATAAATATTATGTTTCAAAAAAAATAGATCATAATTACCTAAGCTACACATCAATTAACGAGTCAATCCGGAAGAAAATTTGCAACATGGAGATAATTGAGTTTCGCGCAGTCGTGGCTGCTGTTCAAAGAGTGGGCTTCGAAATCTTGGAACATCCTACCTTTAGCTCAGATTTAGCCCCAAGTGATTATTATTTGTTCCCAAAAATGAAAAAAGAGCTTCGAGGTAAGAAATTTTCCAGCGATGAAGAAGTGAATAGCGCAATTTCGGCCTATTTTGACGACAAAGAGAAATCATTTTTTTTTTCGAAGGTATTCATAAATTAATTGATAGGTGTAATAAATGTATTAGAGTTAAGGGGGAATACATTGAGAAGGAAAATAATATAAATGTCTTGATGTAGTAAAACGTAAAACATCAAGACACTGGTTTCGGCGTCCCCTTATTTTGTTGGTGGTGGTGTTTGGTTTTACACGTTGCGTGGCGAGTTTACACGTTGATACTATTACGACTGTCACCGTGTAAACTCGCACTAACTCTGTAACGCGTTCGATAACGAGTATCGAATACGTGAACTCGTGCTAAGGCCTCAATATTTCCGTTAACTAATACAAATTTGAGTGACCATAAAAATTTAAAACGATAAAAATATTAGGCAAAATGAATTAGAAGCAATGATTGTCAGTAATAAAATAAAATTAAATAAAAGTCATAAAATTATGTTACAGATATTTACCTACAATATAGTTTTAAGTCTTCAACTTTTATTATAGGATATCATTTATTTTGCTCGTAGGTGTAATATAAATCACCTACTAAGCATTACTCGAGATATAGTGCGATTCCCGATCTGAGATGCCTTTAAAACGACTTCCTCGGTAATCAGTCACTTTCTTTCCTCGATGAACAATATTCTACCCCTATTATTCCCTGCTTTTAGAGTGTACGACACTCTGTTTATTAATAAATAATTAGAATAAATCTTTATTGACAGAAATAGTGTTACAAACGTAGTTAAACTCTGAACTAGATTTTAAAACTGTACATCAGAATTCAGTTCCATTTTCCTATCAATAAAAATAGACAGTAAAAAAATTTAACATTCTTCAAAAAAATTAAACAAAACAGTGTGCGTGTACTTGTGTACGCGCGGTAGAAATTATACTTTAATCCTTTAAATGAGATATCTTAAAGTTAGCATATTCACTTAAACAGCTAACTTCAACTTAATTTCACCCTCAATGCCCTTAAAGGAATTAAATTTCAAAAAAAATATAAATCATATTTCGTTTCACGTGCCAGCACACTTGCATGAAAACTTAAAGCTTCATTATCAACCTGTCAATGTTCTTATTTAAAGGCACTGCCGCAGAAAACATATGTTGTCAATGGCCACAGCTCTTTCCTTACCAAACAGGCAAAACGCACTAACTATCACGTCATTGAGTTTCTCAATCTACGTTCGTTCGTCTCAGCCAAATGACGTTCACTGTTGGAAAAAGGCTTCCTCCAAGGATCTCCACAATGACCGGTTCTGAGCTGCCCGCATCCAGGTGCTTCCCGCAACCTACACTAGATCGTCGGTCCACCGAGTGGAAGGCCTGTCTACACCGCGTCTTCCGGTGCGTGGTCGCCACTCTAGACTTTTTCTGCCCAACGGCCATTAGTTCTATTACCGTGTTCCCCGCCTACTGCCACTTAAATTTAGCAATTCTGTGAGCTTTGTCGACTACTTTGGTTATCATACCTCATTTTTAAATTATTCACGTAGGGAAACTCGGAGCATAGCATAGCACTATTACAATTCTATTATTACACGAACAAAATTAAAATTTAAAAAAATAGGGAAAAACTAATTTATATATTCCCGCCAAAGTTCCCGCTTTGAACTTGTCCCACAAGGCGTGGATTACTTGTTTCCCGTTATGATGAATGCTGAATGAAAAACATCCCTTGGGGCGCGACTCAATTGTTTTCAACTATACCACAACATATTTTTATAATTAACGATAATACTTTCTTAATAATTAATAGTCACTAAATGCGATTGGCGCATTTAAAATATCGTTCTTTACCTTTCAACGTTTAGTAATTGAAAGAAACGCAATGACATTTGAATTTTGTTTACCACTTCTCCAATAATTGATATCATATGAATCTATAGTGAAGAGCAATCAGTCGAAAATAGAGCAACATATTCTTTATAAGGGCTGTTATCCACAGCTCATCATCATTTTCATGATCTATCTTTTTCTATCGCTTAGGAACATCATTTGCAAGAGTTAGAAAGATAGTGAGTGCAATCGCGAAGAGATGCTGACGGATGTGATTCTACATTATAAAATTATTGAAAATTTTCTGTAGTAAAAACGTCAGTGAAGATGTTACTCACCGAACATCTTCTAAGTCTTAATAAAACTCTAGTTCACTTTTGCGACCGTTGGGGCAACAACGGTAGCAATCCTGCCTCTCGAACCGACGGTCCTTGGTTCGTGTTCCGGAAGGGAAAGACGTTTGTATGATGAATACGAGCATTTATACCTGAGTCATGGGTATAATTGGCTCAACGTTATTCCGTTCTGACAGATGTGATTCTACTCTAATCCATAATCTCTACTCTATAAAAGAAGGACTTTGTGGGTTTGTTACCATATATAGTTACCATAAGCCTAAGAATAACAGTTTTTATGATTAATTAACGTTACCATAGCAACGCGTGGCCGGGTTTAGCTAGTATAATCAATCAATCACTAATTATCACACACAACTTGGTACAGTACAAGTTTACATGAACTGCCTAGAGTGTACAATCTGGAACCTAAGGACTCTGTATTTCAGGACTCCAGGACCCGCGGATAACTTAAATTTTTTATTGTTATTTTGAATGGGTTCGTTCTTGATCCCAATCAAGCCCGGGGGCTAAGACAGGATCCATGATGGAATAAGCTAACCCAGAAGGTGCCCTTAAGTATTTGACATTTCATCATTCACTCATGTGTGTGCTTGTGTGTGTGTATAATCTAATTCGACATTTTATGACGATATTTCCAATGGTCAGCAAATAAGTCTTCTGACGTAAAACCTACGGAGGCAGAGCACAGATGTTGACTTTCAATGAATGCATTGAAATGTAGTTTTGTGGAGCATTTGTTACCAAGTCGTTATAGTTATATATTTATTTAATCATTCCATCGTTTAGTTTGGTACTAGCTCATTTAGTTTAGGGACTAAAGAATTGTTGTAAATTGTCCGAAATTTCTTATAAAATTAAAAAAAAACATCGTTATTAAATGCGTTTATCTTCTGTGTGATGTTTTCATTTTTATGATTATAATCGCTAGTCTGCAATAAAGAATTTAAAATTGAAAATGAAACAACTACCTAACAGATCAAAATATTCTTTTTTCGCATAGCTTTATGTACACGCTGTCCTTATCTGTTGACGATCGCAATTCCGCTGCAATTTTTTACGAAACACATTTCCCGCCAATTACCCACATATTGGTGAACAGTTATTAACCATGACTTCACATGAGTGTAGGCTATTATTAGCTATTAAATTGATGTCTTGATTTATCATTAAAGACGTATTTTGAATTAACAAATAAATACACACAAATACAGGCTGTTTGTACATTTAAAATCCTGATTGCGGTATATCTACCACTTTGCGTTATTCATTTTTTTGTTGTGCCTTTTTTTTTGTTTTTAAGATAAAATCTTGTAACAACCCTTGACCAAGAAGATGTATTTTTTTTAAATCAAAGATGGGGTGGATCTTCGAAATTGACTAACCTATCTAGGGATGTCACGTGGCTGTTTCCCATATGTAGAAATAAAAATACAAATTTTCTCAGCCCTGTGGTGGTTTTCAGACTAAATTATAAAATGTAGGGCTGTATAATAGTAGTCCATTCGAAATAACAGGTTTTATTATTACAGGTGTTATTTTATAAGCAATGGGTTTGCTCTTAACTCAAATATAGCCAGAGAGGGAGAAAGAGAGAGCGACTTAACTCCTTTGTGCATTTTATGAATTATGAATAACGATTGGTGCAAAAGTGAAGAGCAGCAACTAAACCCGCAGTGTTTATGGACACCCGAAGAGGCAGTATAATCTTTTGCAGTTCTTGAGCACACTTCCCAATGAGCAGTATGTAAAAGAGCGGCAAACACACAAGTTAGCGAAAGTGAGCCGAGCTGTGTACCTTGCTCTGCACCAATTTCTGGTGGCCAATGAATCTCTTTGTCTCTGTTTTCTACCGTGTCCTGCAAGCTAGTATTTTGATGAGCCGTCCTAGTGACTTTGGAGTCATCCATATAACAGGTGACTTGAGTTTTATAAAGAAATAGGAGATTTCTTTTGAAACAACCGCTGTTATCCGAATTTTCTTTAGTTTAATATTGTTTAATACCTCATCTCACTTCGATACAATCTTACAAAGAACCAGTGTTACACAATTTTAACAACTCTGTACAAAATTAAATTGATTTGACCTTGTTCTCGGAACAATGTAAATTCTCGGCCTGCCCGTGGCGTTAATGATCGGGGAAATTGATATTTACTAACGATATTACCAGGTTTTTCTCAAAGTATTTAACGTGGCCCCGCTAATTACTCGCAACCTGTGTAAAAGTGAACAATCTTTGTATCAAAGTGAGGTTCGATATTAAAATGCCAGTTAATTTCCGTCGCTGAAATTAATTGCGGTGAAACTATTTCTTATAGTCACTTTAACCTTCAAAGCTTTCGCAAGCATTCTTGTCGCAATGAATTTAGCTTTGAAAAAAGCTATAAATAAAAAAAAACGGTTTGAAAAGAAATACTAGAGATTCGAGGGAATGAGGAAGATGTATTATATAAAAAACGCTTATCTCCGACTGGAATAGTACCGTTTTTCATTACCTATTCCTTATTAAATTTTCTTTAAAACACAAAATACCAATGATTTAACGAGATCATGTTGCTATAAATATATAAGTATCAAAATTGACAAATTTATCTGGACTATCTTTCAGTAGACAAGTGAAAAATAAGTCAACAAATTCACACAAAGAAACCCAACTAAATTAAAAACACATCCACACAGAGGCAATATGTTTAAGATTAATCGTTTGTAAACTTGATCAAAAGATAGTCTTAGTAAAAAAGAGATGCAATTTAATCAATTCAAAACGGAGCTACGTAACTGGCTTGCTGAAAGTGTTTTTATTCTTTGCTTGAATATGAAAGTACCTACTTAATAGAAGTGTGTGTTTTAAAAACATATTTTTTCAGCCCAATAATTTTATTTGGACATTAAATAACAATTTATTAATTATAATTTTAACTTATTTTGACGAACATTAACGACGGCCGCTTGATGCAACTGTAGGGATCCTACCTTCTGTGTCAAAAGTCCCGGATTCAAATCCCAGTAGGGCCATAAGTTTGTGTGATATACATAAGCATTGGTTCCCGAGTCATGGTCATATACCTAGTCCGGAATTTATTTATTTATATTAATATTTTTTAATCAATTAATTTTACTATGGCATTATATTAACAATTAATTAATTTTTTTGTTTGCCTACCTTTTTATAAGGCGAATATTTGAGCTACATCTGTAAAATGACATCTGTTAATTTGTATTATCAATGATTAAAAATATATAACATTTCTTACATTCACACCAATCAGTCTAGTCCAAAGAAAGCATTATAAGGCTTGTGTTAAGGCTATTAGGGCAACAAATATATACACACACTAACGGACCTAACAGACGTTGTCCTGCCTAAATACCGACTGCAGCGCTTTCTGCCGGGCTGATTTGTGAATCTAAACCATCGAGGGCGCCACCCAAACTCATACAAAAAAATCATTCAAATCGGTCCAGCCGTTTAGGAGGAGTTCAGTGACACACACACGTACAGTAGAATTATGTATAAAAAGATATATGAAACTTAATATATATAGTAATATTGATATATATATTCATCACACAAACATCTTATATTATAATTAAGTTTAGTGTTTTCTTAATCTCTCGGTACTGGTAGGCATATATTTTTGTTTAATTTCACAATACAGTTTCGATATTCAACTTCGCTCTAAGTTTAATTTTGTCCTAGTATCGAACTTTCTGTGTCAACACATTTTTTAATTAACTATATAATCGAAGTATAATAGTGCTATTATTGTTATAATTGAATAATAGTTTTTGTATTGACTAGCTTTATTGCCTCATGAGTTTTATATGGTGGTAAATATTAGTAAGAATTATTATGAATTACGTTGAGGGACTACATTTTTGAAGTTATACTTCTTTAGGCGCAGAGTGAAATTTTAAGATGCGCGCGCATCACTGTGACACAAAATTATCATGTTGAAGTTGGCCGCAAAAGCGACATAGAATATGAAGTTGGCCGCTAATTATTTATAAATGTGTGTGTGTGTGCGCGTGATTTTAAATTATATATGGTAGTTAACAATAAATTATATAAAATTATAATAACAATTTTATATTATATAATAACAATATAACAATTTTATTTAAAAGTGGTTTTTATTTTATAAACTTTTTTAAGTGCGTTTATTGATTTGAGGTTAACTGTTGGTACGTATTCTTTTTATTTATTTATAATATAAATTATTATTATTTTTACATAACAGTTTATTTTAATAGTTTTTGATATATCACTATATATATTGATTATGTATACAGATATATAGAAAATCTGTTAATCTTTTGATGCTTCTTACTGATCACTATATAATTTATAAATTTATCTTTATTTCGACATACAAAGAATACGAGCACACGGGAGGAAAATTTTAGTTATCTTTGTTTAGTAACGATAAAGAAGTAAGTATAACTTCTTACGTGCGTACATAAGTACACACAACGGTTTTTTATATAATATATAAAAAACCGTTGTGTGTATAGGTACAATATAATAATTTAAAAAATTATCGTATATAAAACTTTTGAAACTCCTGCATAGTAAGAAGAAGAGAGTCAGATTACCAACAAATATTCCTTCAAATTTATTTTTATTGAATTTTTTGTTAGTTCTATCTTGAATTAATTTAGAAATTTTATTATGTATAGGCGCTTACATTTATTTCTGAACTATGGAATTAAAGATTTGATTGTGGTAATGCTAAGTGGTTTTTATAGTTTACCCCTTAAGAATTGATTTTCATATTAGGCGCCCGGTATGATAAAAATATGAAAAGTATTTGGTAATCGAATGACAACGTTACGTTTTCCGTGCGCACCTTTCACTTTTTTTTTGGAGTTTTGTTTTATTATTTTCTGTGCTGTTCAAAGACAATCATTCTTAAGAAGTAAATTCCAGTTGTGTGTTGGTGCTGACGCATACATTTTTATGTCTATTCATTCATTGTTCCGATGGTGTCTTTTACTTAGCAGAAGAAGTGCATGTTATTTCTGATTTGCGGTCAGTAACAGTGTAAATATTATTAAAAAGAAAAAAATGAAAAAATGTTTATCCTAATTATATTATGACAATACTTTGTGTGTGTGTCATGTATGTGTGTGTTTGTTACCATATTGTCTCGCTATCCTAACATTGCAAAACTAAATAAATAAATAAATAAATATTTCTTACATTCACACCAATTAGCCCAAAGTAAGCACTATAAGGCTTGTGTTATGGATGCTAGGGTAACGGATAGACATAGATATATGATACATAGATATGTTATATTTATATAAATATATATAAACACCCATGACTCAGGTACAAATGCTCGTATTCATCATACAAACATTTGCCCCTTCCGAGATTCGAACCGAGGACCGTCGGTGCGAAGGTAGGATCGCTACCGTTGCACCAAACGATCGTCAAACTAAACTTGCCCCTACTTCCGCAAAAACAATACGATAGCTTTTTCTACGTGCTACAGCGCCATCTAGTTTTAATTATAACCATTTGTTTACAATAATATTAAATCGTTACTTCTGATAAAGCTGACGAGTTTCTTGCACCTGTTCTTTTCGTCAGTGAAAAGACGATTAAATGAGAGGTAAACAGTGTTGGAAAATTATGTTATTTTTGCATTAAACTGCTTAATTTTCATATCTAAAGAAATAATAACGAAAAAATTAAATTTGTCTTAGACGTCAGGCGGGACTTCCCTCGCTATCCGGGCGAGTGCTCTCTTAATTAACCAATAAAGACCTTGATAGACCAGTTCTATTTATTAGCGATCCTTCCTTTCGCACCGACGGTCCTGGGTTCGAATCCCGGAAGTGGCAGATTTTTATATCATGAATTTTGTACATGACTTTGTACATGACATGGGTATGTATATATATTTATATTAATATTACATATCTATGTATCATATATTATGTCTATCCGTTACCCTAGTATCCATAGCATAAGCCTTGTAGTGCTTACTTTGCTAGGTTAATTGGTGTGAATGTAAGAAACATTATTTTATTTTCATTTGCAATAAATGAATTCCCTTGTTACGAATATGTTCGTTTTGTTATGGCAACACGTCAGTTGTTTCGCAACACTGCATTACTAGAAACGTAACGCACGATCTGATAATTGGGAAACCGGTTAGGTGTAAGTTACAAGTTACACTTAGCGATTACGTATGAACCAAATGCGGAATCAGATATTTTTACAATCTTTTTTTTCGTCGGTTTGTAGACAAGTCATTGTGGTTATATACTTTTTTTATTTTAATTTAAAAGTTTCAAAAGTCAACTTTAACGCAAACACGGTGATTTTCATTAATAACATACCAATTTCATACTCATGCTCTCACATACATACACACAAACACACACACACACTTACACACACTCTCATATACATGAATACATACATAAAACGAATCAAACTTAACTAGGCGATGCAGTCGCTAAGCATAAAGCTACGCTAGCACCATATATTGGAGCGGAACGTAATACCTAAAAAAAGATTTTTTTTATGAACTTCAAAATTCGGTCCGTCACAATCTGGTCCTAAACCTGTTGATTCGATTCCTCACAAAAAATATTTAAATCGGTTAAGAACTCTGGAAGTTATGGCGTAACAGACATTGCGCCATTGAAGCTGATCCATGGGAGCTTCGCTTCGCTCCGCTCCAACAACACGTACTAACCAGGCTCATTAACTAATATTTTGAGAATATTATTATGTATTGGAGGAATCCCTTACTCCTAAGATACAGGACACGTCCTAGTTTAAGGGTTGGAGACCTGATTTGAAGACATTGTAAACCTTCTCATTATGTCTTTTGTTGATGTTTTGTAATGTTATTGTTTTGTTTCAATAAATTATTATTGTTATTATTTATTTCCAAAACTCTCTTGATACTGAATCGCTTTTATTATTACAGAAAATTAAATTAAAAAATCACGAACGCAAAAAGAAGACGTTCAAAAATATTCAATTCTTACTCTTTCGCGGCTATCATACATTTGAATTAAACCATTTTTACCGGATTAATGACGCTTTTAATTTGATGTTTCGACTCCTTTATAGGAACCTTGTACCTGTTGAAAATGCCTAAATGTTTTGTGTGTAATAAAGTTTAACACCTTGAGTGCGAAACCAGGTCTAAACATCTTGTATACGTCTCGCTTACAGTGCGGCTAAGAAAAGTATAGCATTCCTTGTAGTGCGGAAGGCATAACTTCATATGCAATGGCAAACTTTTAAAATTGTTTGGTAACTTATTGAATACACGAATGCACATACAATATGGACCTTTAATGCATAGTACCAATTTTTGTAAAGGAACATATATTTTTGTCCAGTACGACCTGAACACTGACCAGTTCTAATAATTATACAGTTGACTAGCCTATATAAAATATTAAATGTATACGCTTATTTTAAATGTTAAAGAAATACTGTAGAAATATAAAATAAATACATTATTATAGCTGGTCCATTTTAATCGATTGTTGGATATTTGTAACAATATTACTTTTAATGTGTGTGCGCGGGTCGCTTTAACCGTGTTCTAACGTGTTTACCTACGCTCTTCAACATATTCATATTTTAAAATAGTAACTTCATTCAATTGTCTTAAACTTTATTACTAGTGTTAACGCAAAGTCATTTCAGTTACTTCAGTGATTACAGCAAATCCATATGTGTTGTGGTTGGAGAGTAATCCGTGATTTTATAAATTCCCGAGGCAGTTATTAATAGAAATCAATTGTGTTGTGTCATTTAGTGCAAAGTAGTTGACCTTGAGCGACTTGTCGTTAATCGATCGGCTTATATGCACGTAAATTGATCGCAGCTTATGGCTTCATAATTTATCATCTGAGCACAGCGCGCAGTGGTGTTGGCCGTACTAGTGCGGAACGTTCATGTGTAATTTATCAGTTCAAACCCAGCATCGACTTTTTGTTTTTCCTGTTTTGTATTTTTTGCATTTTATAATTATAGACGTTTATGCCCTCTTTTAATATCTTTTTTTTTTTTTTTTTTTTTTTTTTTTTTTTTTTGTTATTTATTTAAAATAAATCGGTATGGCTCCTGAAAATAAAAAACGTTGTGCCGGTTGCCTTCAAATCATAAAAGATAGACAATACTTATGCTGTAGCAAGTGTTCAGAGTTTTACGACATCATTTGCGCTAATGTGTCGGAGCAGCGTTTTCGTAATACCTTAACTGGTGAACACAGATTAACATGGCGGTGCGATGCATGCAAGAGCAAGGAGCCTAAAGTGAATAACAGCAATACGCCGGTTCGGGAGGATGATGATAGGATTACGCGGCGTCGAGGAGCTGCGGCTGTAAGTCCGATCGAGCGAAGCGGTCCACTAGCCGTGAATGAAAGTGCATTGGCGGCTCTGACCGAAAAAGTCGATTCTCTCATTGCAGAAGTTCGAATGTTTCGAAAGGAAATGGCAGAGACGAGGCAAAAAGTGCAGATTATAGATGAGAAGGTCACTAAAATTGCCGGACGTGTAGGAACGTGTGAGGAGCGTCTAGACCAACTAACATCGCGGGCCGATAAATTGGAGTGCCGTGACACGGCAGCCTGTGATGCACAGCTGGGCACTCTCGTGAACACGATCGAATCGCTCAAGGCAGAACTAAACGAGCGAGACCAGGAACTTCTCTTAAACGACTTAGAGTTCACCTGTATTCCCGAGCAAAAAGGAGAAGGGCTTCAGCACATCATCTTGACCTTGGCTGGTAAGCTTGGTGTTCAGCTGGGTCCACAGGACTTAGTGTGCACCACTCGCGTCGGGCGTCTTCACGATACTGACCTGATGGGGGCACCAACTCGCCCGCGCCCTATTGTTGTTCGCCTGGTGCGGCGTGCAATGCGGGACGACTTGTTGCGTGCGGCGCGCGTTCGTCGTGGAATCACTACCGAAGGCGTGAACTTGCCTGGCCCGCCTAGACGCTTTTATATAAACGAGCGCTTAACACGAGCAAACCGATCCTTATTCCGACAAGCGCGTGAGATCGGCGGGAGGTTAAGCTGGCGTTTTATCTGGACAAGAGAAGGCAAGATTTTCGCTCGTCAGGGTCCTGGTCAGGACTTTCCACGGCATCGCTTGCGCACACAAGTGGACCTCGTTCGAGTTTTTGGGGCCGACGCTGTTGGCTCAACCATATCCCAAAATTAAAGTACACTTTTATATTTTTTATATTGTAGTAAATCTTCCTTTGCATTGTTATTTTTTCTGGTCCTATCACTACACAACGCTGCCATTTCATTTTATAATTTTTATTGTATTTTTTACTATCATGTGCTTTATCAATCTGTTAAATGGGCTGTTTTTATATGTATATTATAATTTTGTAGAAATTTATTATCTATACAGTTGCTCCCGTAGTTTGGTTGAGCTTTGCTGCTTTTTAGTATGTGATTGCATTGTTTTTTGCGTGCTATTGTTTTCGAATGTTATGTTAGCTTTTATATTAGATTTTATGGATTGTATTGCATTAACATTTATGTTCCTTACCTTTTCTGTTCTCGAGATGTTTCTGTGTGTAGCATTGGACAGTGTCCTTCAAAGGAGTATAACTCAATCCATTCACATTCAATATATACTCATTAGCTATTCATACTCTATCTTATATTTATTCTGTTATTATTATAATCTATTCATGTCTTATCTCATATTTACACTAATCATGCCAAGTTATTCTAGAATCATCAATTGTTATCATATTTCCCCTTTCATTCCGCTTGCCACTGACTCCTTCGGTTTGTCTGCTTTTGCTTACGCTTTTCTCTCTGGAACGTGCTGCGAGTTTTCAGTGGGTGTTTTATTTGATCGAGGCTTTTCTGGCTTGCATATTAATCATGTTGACATTATTTTCCCACTTAACAATGATCTACTTCAAATTAGGTTTATTTAATGCTGGATCACTTAGCACTGGTCACGATGACTTCATACATGCCATGTTGCACTGTGATGCAGATATCGTTGCCATTAATGAAACTTGGTTGCCAGCGGGGCAAGAGGCGCGTGCGCCTTTAGTACCCGGCTTCCGATTGAGGTGTGCTCCTCGCCCGTTGCACATGCGTGGTGGTCGAGGAGGCGGTGTAGCTTTTTATATAAAACGTCAAGTTCACGTACGTTATTTGAAGCATCCCGTGGCCGACATTGAGCAGATGTGGCTCAGTACAAAAATAAATGGATCCACTTTCGCTATTGGTACAGCATATAGACCTCAATGGGTCAATGTTGAAACTTTTTTGGATGCGTTAACCGAGTCGGTCGCTTGCTTTGGTCGTTTCGACCACATAATATTGATGGGGGATTTTAACATAAATATGTTCGATGTAAATCGCAACCCGACAAGGAAACTTAAGGAATTTTTGAATTATACGCAGCTTGAACAGGTCGTAACCGAACCTACTCATTTTACGGCTGAGACGGAAACCCTTATAGATGTTGTTTGCACTAACTGCCGGATACGCAATGTGGAAGTGTCACCCGTTTCAGGCACGACCGGTCATTCCATGGTGGGCGTTACCGTCTCGATCAAGCGACCCAAAGTGCCAAGTCGTGTAATAACCTACAGACCTATCAAGCACATTGATCTTGATAATTTTAACGCTGATTTGCAATCTTTGAACTGGAAGGTGGTCACAAGCCTTTCGTCAGTTAGTGAAATGGTAGCTTGCTTTCAACAATTGTTGCTGACCCTTTTTGAATTTCACGCTCCCTTTAGAACAGTTAAAATTAAACCCGACAAGTCCTTGCCATGGGTTACGGACACTGTTAGACATATGATGAGTTTACGTAACCAAGCACTGAAAAAATTCCGTGCCACAAGAACTGAAGTGAATAAAAAGTCATGGCTTGATTTGAAGAATATGGTGAACATCTGCTTAAAGTCTGAAAAGCGCGCTTATTTTGACCATTTCGTTAACTCCCAGCCTTGTAATGGGAAATTCTTTTGGAAAAATGTAAAAGACAAAATTATTGCCGATCCATCTATTGAGCATGATCTTCCCGATACCCTTAATGATCCCAACTTGATCAACTCATACTTTTTGGACTTTCATTGTGTCAATGTCCAGAGTTCCTACGCAGATAGTTTCAGCTCACTCCGTCATAGTAGTTCTAAGTTTGGGTTGCAACCTGTTACCGAAACTGACGTTGCGAATTATATCATCTCGCTAAAATCCAATGCAACCGGTATCGACGGGCTTAGCAGAGACATGATAATCTTAACCTTACCTTCTACGTTGACCATCATAACTAAGATTATCAACTTATCTCTTACCTCTAGCACTTTTCCCGCATTATGGAAGCATGCATTGGTCACACCTTTGCCTAAGGTTGCTTGTCCTTCCGGTCTAGGGGATCTAAGACCAATTAGCATTTTATCGTTCCTCTCAAAAGTTTTGGAGAAAGTTGTTTACGTGCAGTTGTTTAAGTACGTTGAAGATAACAACATTCTCCCTGCTCTTCAATCGGGATTCCGCCGAAATCGAGGCACTTCGACGGCACTTCTTGATGTCGTGGACAACATCCTCTACGATCAGGACATTGGTCGAGGTAGCATTCTTGTATTGCTCGATTTTTCCCGTGCTTTTGATAGCATAAGTATACCTCTCCTTCTAGCCAAACTTGAGTACTATGGCCTTGATAACTCGTCTATAAAATGGTTTGCCAGTTATTTGTCCTGCAGGCACCAGTCAGTCAAATTGTCTGGACGAGGTGGTGAACCTAACATACGAATTTCTAATTCCAGGGAAGTATCACGTGGAGTGCCTCAAGGCTCTATACTTGGGCCATTACTCTTTATTATATACACAGCTGATATTGTCAGTACCATCCAGCACTGTAGGTACCATTGCTATGCTGATGATTTACAGCTTTACATCTCGATGAATCCCGCAACTATTCGAGAAGCCCTGGAGAAAATAAATGCAGATTTACAACGTATTGCTGACTGGTCTCGGGATAATGGACTTATTCTCAATCCTGCAAAATCAAAATTTATGGTGCTTGGTACAAATGCACAAGTTGGGAAAATTGTCAGCACTAACCCAAATGTCACTATTGGAGATCAGCCTGTGCAGAGGGTTGAAGAGGCTCGAAACTTGGGTTTGATTTTCGATAGTCAATTGCGTTTTGAGGCCTATGTATTGAGCGTAGTCAGAAACTGCATGTACCGCCTAAAAATCCTTTACCGTGTGCGAAATTTCCTCAGCGAAAGAGCTCGCATTACTTTGTGCGAGTCTCTAATTCTCTCAAAGCTTAATTATGTTGATGTCGTTATAGGTCCCCGGTTACTGTCTAGAACGCAGCGATTATTACAGAGAGTACAAAATGCTTGCAGTAGGTTCTGTTTTTATATACCTCCTAGAACTCACGTCTCACCTTATTTGAACTCGGCTGACATGCTGAAGATAGATTTACGGAGAAGATTGCATTTTGCGTGTCTTATTTTTAGCATAATCAAGTCTCGACAACCTGAATATCTGTACAATAAACTTATATTCTCTTCAGTGCACTACAGGTATGGCGCCGCCAGATCCACTAGAGCTCCTCTTGTTAATCATACTCACTGTAGTGCAGCATTCAGGGGTAGCTTTCGATTCCAGGCAACCAAATGTTGGAATGACCTACCGCCTCCGTTCAGATCGTTGGAGTCTAAAATAACTTTTAAAAACAAATTAAAATCTTATTTGTTAGAACTTCAAAAGTCAGGTCTTCCAATTCCTTAAAATAATTACTTCATTTCGTCTACCCATCATATCAATATTTATTAAGTATTATAATTACAACTTTTTGTATTTTCTTTCCACACAGGTTTCACATACACATTTTATATATTATATGCCCTACTTTTTTTACAAATCCTAATTCAACCAGATTCCAATATATTATTTTTTCTAATGCCACCCGCGCTCATCCACTGGGTGAGGGCTGAAAATCGGTGTTTCGCCCATCCCTAGGGTGAAAACTATACACCGAGCCCAGACCCTATCTGACTGCTGCACACAGGTACATCTCCTTTTTATATAAGCTCTTGTGTACGCATTTTTTATTTTTTTTATTTTAAGAATCTTTAAATTTGTGTGTTGTACATGTGTGCTGTGTCAAATAAACTATTATTATTATTATTATTATTAATGTTGAAGGGGGATAACCTTCAACATCGATGGAACTATACTAGCTCATAGTAGAAGTTGAAATGCGTTTGTAAATTTCGACGCGTCTTATAGTATCCCGGTAATCTCATAGTACCAGAGCACTCGCTCGGATAGCGAAAGGTTTCGAATCTCACCCGAGGACTGGGGATGTGGTTGTTTTTTAAGAGCGTATTTTAATCTTATGGTAATATAGCATTGTCTTTACTGAAAATTAAACATTACATTAAGTAAACAAGACAACCCGTCAAATTCAAGTATTCCTAGACAGTGCCGTATTTGAAAGACTTTGTTCAACCAAAATCATTTTGTGGTGAAGGTCAAAGAGACCACAAACCGCGACCCTCGATTTGATAAAGAAGGGTTAAGCCAATGTGCGGGTCGTGTCGTTTGCTTTTCGATTTGCTAAGCACGGGTGTAGGGTTAACAAAACCGCGATATCGCAGAAAAAAAAAATTGTAATAAAACGACGTGTTGAATAAGTAAATATTTAAAAAAAATATCAATGAATAACTTGAAAACTTGATTTGACAGTTATAATTTTTTTTAAATACAAAACAAAATTTTTATTTGCAAAATACTGGGTTTTTTGCTAAACAGGTATGGTTTGCCTGTTCAGCAAAATGTCACATATTAAATCAAATAAATTAACTTATACAATGTGTACCGTCACCAGTGTCGGCGCCTTTAATGGCGGCCGTAAGAGAAAAACAAAATTTGAGGGGCAATTTGTCGATAAAAAAATGCCATATTTCACACCATTAAAGGCTCCGACACTGGTGACGGGACACATTGTATAGAACAAAGTACCGAATTAATGTAATTATCCATGACATAGGCGTTTAGAGAGTAAAGTGGTATTTATCGATAAGCAAAGTTTAAAGTTTCAGTTTGAAACGTATTAACGCCACCCCGGCTTTGATCCCTGGCTAGGTCAATTTAGTAAACGAACTTTTTGATGAAGCTCGGGTCTAGGTGTTGTGGTACCACATCTTTTGTTGATGTTTCTGACTTCCATGACACAAGTATTTTAGCCACTTGGGTTCAGAATGTATGTGGTGTTGCCTTAAATTTATTTATTTATATTTAAGACAAAATAATTGCTTTATAGTTGACAACCCTATGAATAATCGGTTTGACTCGGAACTTATTTCTAATTATTGGGCTACCGCCATTTGAGGTATTAATCAAATTTGTTTTGCATGATTTGTTGGAAATAATGTAGTTTCTGTAAGCAAAAGTCAATATAAACATTTTTCGTTTTAAAATTGCCTTAAAAAATGTGTGGTATATAAATAAAATAATCTATCAGTTAACCAGCATTGGACTGGACTTTCAAAGGTTGCGGATTCGATTCCCGCCTGAGAATTCACTTCGACTCATATTTATTTATATTTATTATGTTTTACACGTATTTATATATACAATGTGTCCCGTCAGCAGTGTCGGGGCCTTTAATGGTGTGAAATATGGCATTTTTTATCGACAAACTGCCCCTCAAATTTGGCTTTCCTCAAAAGCCAATAATTAAAAAATACACAAAAATAATCTATGTGTTTTTCTTTAATTTTTTGTTTCTATTTTTTATTCCATGACAATTGAAACATGATGGCTGTGTAGTTACACAATGTCCTATCAACATTAAAAAGGTGTCATTTGATAGCTAAACATGTAAACAACAGTTGTTGTTTACATGTTTAGCTATCAAATGACACCTTTTTAATGTTGATAGGACATTTACATGAGTAGTGGGGTATGAGTAGTCGAAGAAGTATGAGACCCCATGTCTTGGTTACCAAGAAAACAAAATGGCGGCCGTAAGAGAAAAACAAAATTTGAGGAGCTATTTCACGATAAAAAATGCCATATTTCACACCATTAAAGGCTCCGACACTGGTGACGGGACACATTGTATAATCTCTGTTATTTTTTTACTACAAACTAGTCTAAGGTTGTCATTGGGACAGGATTAAGCTAATGAGATATTGGTTCACCAATTAAAGTTTCTCAAGGTTTCTTAAAGTGGGGCAAGCTCACAATTTTTCATGTCCTGGTAATCAATCACAATATTTTTTTTTCAATAACTGCTTCTATTGAAAATTCTGTATTTTTTTATAAAACAGTTTTTATATTAAAATTGAAATATTTAATTTCCTGACCATTTCAGACAGATTGCCAATTTCTATGTGCCTTCCTATGTTCGTACTTGTCAAAGCAGCTTTGAGGTTAATTATTAAGGAGACATAATTAAACATTTAATTAAGATCGGTAATGTTTTCATTTCAGCCATTTTTAGGCAGAAGCTTGTTATGAGGTTGACAGAAATAGGATGAAATAAATAATAATTAAATTGAAGACAGTTTTTTTTAATGGGTTTGCTCTTGATCTTGATATTGATGGAGTTAAGACAGGATTCAAGATGGATCAAGCTAACCCAGAAGGTCACCCTGGCTTTGAATTCTTGTTATAAGTACATAGAAATACAGACGCAGGTACCTATTTACCTCCGCTTTTAATACGGACGAGTTGTACGTACATAGAAACCCAGAAGCAGGAAAGGAGTTTGGTAGCGGATTTTTTGGACCGAAGTTCCTGAGTTTCCGAAAGGGGTAGATGTTTGTATGGTGAACACGAGCATTTGTATCTGAGTCATAGGTAATTATATATATATATATATATATTTCTGAAAATATTGTATACGTATATGTATCATAAACGTATGTCTACTCGTTACCCTAGTATCCATAACACAACCCTTACAGTGCTAGGCTAATTGGTGTGAATGTAATTAATCTATAATCTAAGATCACACAAACGTGTTTGTCTGTCCGCTCTTTTTCCCGCTCTTTTTCCATTGTATCAACAACGTTACCATAGCAACGCGTTAACCGCAAGTAGTTCGTCTACCGGTCGCTAGATGGCGCTAACGGAAAAATATTTAATAATAGAAAAAAATTAAAGAATTTTGTCCAACCTTGCGAAGCCTGGACGGGCCGCTAGTAATAACAAAAATATCTTAGAATCATAATTCCGTCTGATATTGACGACAAATAGCCTATATCGCTGATAACAATAGTTGCTTTTTAAATAACATTAAAACCAATCTTGACGTATTCGCTATTTTCCAATAATTATACGTCATAATAGAAAGCGCGGAAATTTTTTTACATTTTTTTCCCGTACTTATATACACTATGGTATTACATAAATTTGATTTTTCCCAATCACAGCGTCTTATTCTACAAACAGCGGTTTCATTACGCGTAACGTAATGTTTGATTTCCTCTTTTACTTTGGCAAAAAGTCAAATAGTTGCTAATCCGATGACCTACCCTTGCGATTGTTGCTTCACATCTGCAATCAGGTCATACGCTTGAACCACTTGTGCCACCTAGTTCCTCTATTTAAGTTTTTAACCAGCATTTTTTAAGAATTAAATAAATTAGTATAATTCTTTTGATTTTCCTTTTTTTTTATAAGTTAAATAATTAAAATAAAAGGAAAAAATCAACTCGGATCACAAGTGAATTCTCAGACAGGAATCGAACCCGCAACCTTTGGAAATCCGGTCTAATGCTCTCCCAATCGAGCTACCGAGCCTTGTAAACATCAGTCGAAATTAAAAATATTTAAATAATTTATCTTATAAGATAGCATTGAATTAAAAAGCAGAAACCTAAAAAATATAAACAACTAAATAGCTGTTTCATCTTAATAGATTGCCCAAACATTTGTAAAAATGTTTCTTTCGAATACGAGAGGATGTTCCTCACATTGATGAGACACGGCTGGCCTACAGCGTAAAAACCAGAAAGGCACTGGAAAATTCCGACAAGCGACAAGGATCGGATTTCCAAAGATTGCGGGTTCGATTCCCACCTGAGAATTCACTTGTGGGCCGTAACGATTTTTACAGTTTTTTTCCATTAAAATAAGTTGAATTATTAAAATTTTATTATTTGAGCAGTTTGCTGATACATTTTTATATCTTAAATTCAACTCGCTCGGATACCGAGAGATGTGACTTCGGGTCCCGCCTGGCACCTAAGAGAAGAGATTGTTTTTTTCTTGTTATACTTTTTTTAGTTTAGAAACGGTTAATAATGGATGAAACGGTTAAATTCTCAAGCTAGTGTTATTAATAATACCTTTGCTCATCTGTTGAGATGTCAGATTTAACTTGTTTGAACTGAATTCGACCCTCGCTGATGTAGTACGGACGTGGATACCAAGGTAAGGGATAGACATAACTAGGCGATGCAGTTGCTAAGCATAAAGCTACGCTAGCACCATATATTGGAACGTAATCATTAAAAAAAGAAAAAAATGTTTTTTTGTTTTGATGGGAATTTTTGCGAATTTCAAAATTCGGGCTCCGTCACAATCTGGTCCTAAACCTGTTAATTCGACTCCACACAAAAAATATTAAAAAGGGTTAAGAACTCGGGAAGTTATGGCGTAACAGACATTGCGCCATTGAAGCTGATCCATGGGAGCTCCAACTATATGCGACTGCGGCAGAAATACTTGTATCCATCACACCAACATCAGTTCCATTCGGGACTCTAATCTAGGACCGTCGATGCAGAAGGCAGGCTCGCTACAGTAACTCAAACGGTTAGTTTTATTAGAAGCTCAAGCGCTCTTGTTCCACCTCGCCTGTGTTCACAGTTCAAGGTTGTTGAAACTATTTTTGGCCTACAAATTGATGTCTGGCGGAGATATAAAAAATTCCAACTTCTTAATAGCTATGATAAGTAACTATTTGTATAGATTAATAGATTTTTAGTAATAAATAAATGCTTAACAGTTAAACTTAAGGTATAATCTTAGTTAGATATTAAATTTAAGTGTTACGCTTGGTTATTCTTTCAAATAATTAATATAATGGTGTCTGAACTAAATGATTAAACATTCAACAACGAAAGAAAGAAAACAACAAAGAATTCGTCGAGTTTATGAGTATAATAAGTATTTATTCAACTGGTAGCCTTTTAGATGTATGTACGATCCACTATAATAGCAATATTTTTCTTCGTCTCTATTTTTTTGTCTATAATATTACGCCGAACTCTCATTAGTCTATAAACTCTCGAGGTTTTTGCTAATAAATTATGTTGTGTTGTAAATGTTGTAAACTTATATTTTAAACAATAAAGAGAAAAAAAAACAAATTTGACTAAATTATTTGGGTAACCCAGTCGCCCAAGAATGACCTAGACATAGAACTGGAGCATAAAGCGATACGTATAAGAGCTAATATGCTCTCTCCCTATCTAAAACCCACAGACTTGCTGGCTTGGCCATTTAGAAAGAAAGGTAAATATTATATATTTTTCAATGAATTGACTCACAAGGCTTTATTATTAATATTAATAATATCACATGTAATTTATTTAGTTCGATAATTTGTTACTTTAGGATTTTTTCACATTGTTCTGTAATTGATGTAATTCTGTAATTTATTAATTTTTAATCTATTGGCATTGTAGAATTATCTCAATTTCCATGCCGCTGGCGAAGGCAGAATATACTGAGTGTTAAAGGACCAGATATCTACCAAATTCCAAGAAATATTTATCGATAATGATTATTAGAATGGGTGAAGATCGAAGCGTCAATGTGACCTACATAGATAAACCACTTGGGTGAAGACCATTTCTAGGATAGCCAATATTGAAGGGGGAAGTGGAAGAAGCGAATGGCTAACGTAGTAAGTATGCTTGTGACGGGGTGCGGCCGGGAGAAATGAAAAGGCTTCGTCACTTCGTCACTTATATTTTTAATAATTATGGAATAAGGCACAACTGAAACAATTATATAAAAAAACAGGTAAATTACACTGAACACAAAAACAATTTCACATTTATCACTAAAACATATTATAAAAGGTAGGGCTACTTACAATAGTGCCTTAAAGAAACATATAGAATTTTATATAAAAGGAACTGGTGGTACAGAATACAGATACAGGAAATCTTGTGAGTTATGCTTATGAGCTTATTATACTTGTGAGCTTATTATAACTGATCAACACTATAAATATATTTAAATAATTGTTAGCGGTGAGTCAACCGCTCTACGCGCTGACTCTGGTAAGAATGATCTTCGAGAACAAAACAAATAAAAAGAGACAGACAGTAAATTTAAAAACGGAAACCAAGAGAAAAGAAAATATGAAAAATGGCCAGAGAAGAGCGCAATGAAAGCAACGAGTCGCCAATATTGCTATGGCGCCGCGTTACATGCTCGTCCGCTTGTCAGATGGCAAAACTTTTGGTCACTCATTATATTTCTTTATTTAATTGTGAATTGGTTAGCGCTTGACAGCAATCTCGCCTGATGATAAGCGACGATGCGATCTAGGGTGTGACCCGCCTGCCTAGAAGATACCTATTCACTCGTGACTTGAAGGAAATACAGAGTCAGGCAGAGTTCAACTCTTTAGTTGTATGGTTACAAATTGGAACGCTTAGTTACTTAAAAATTTGAATTGAATATTGAATGGAATAATCATTATTTTGAACTATTATATTGTTAATTAGATTGTTAATTTTTTATTTATTTATAATTAATCTAAGATCGAAATCTTTAACTTAAGTGCGAGAGTTTTCCGTTTCCTGTACAGTCACGCCTAATCAGATACGACATTGTTAAATGTCCGTTAAACCTTTGTTTGCTTGTGGAATAAATCATTAAATTGTGATAAATTTAAACAATTTATATCTATAAGATCTACTGACAGATATTCACAAGTCATAAACATAACAGATATAAACAAAATTGACAAGGACAATGACAAAAGAGTTAGTATGATAGAGAAATGTACGTGTGTGTAGCAGCAAGAAGGGTCAACTTTCTGTTTGTAATTTTACGCGATGAGATGAAACGCGGGTACTAGCAAATGCTGTGGTAGGTCAAGAGCAAGTGTGCACGAGTGTGATGAAGCTGCTACTAGATCGACTTTGTATACCATCAGATCTAATCAAGCGGATTGTGTCCGTGAATAAAAAAGCAGATATTTTTAATGACACCATTGTAATAAATAATAAGGTTCAGTTTTAAATATACGTTATTTAAAATAAAGTGACCTTCGTTCACTTTTGTTTTGACTCAATTACAAAATTACTCAAGTTCATTTAAGAGAAACTTAAGTCCTCTTATTAAGCCTCATTTCTATGTGTTACGTTTCTTCTTTAGAACTCATTAAAAGGACTCAACCACAAACTGCCTAAGTGAGTTTAGTCCTTAATAATTTAGTTTTAAAGACTGTAATCCTTTCTAAGACTATTTCAACCTAGCAGTTTTACGCAGAAATACGTCACGTCTTGCGTGACAAATCTACAATGTCTATGGCAATGACATCGATTATTACGGGAATGTCCGCTTTTTTTATAATAAGTCAGTTTAGTGCTGCAATCTATGGGCAATTAGACGTACACCTATATAATTAGGTCTGGGATTTTACTCTGGAAAAAAGAAAGATAATATTAGTTCTCACACTTAAACCAATTAGCCTAAGTCCACTATATATATATATATATATATATATAATTGACTCAGGTTCAAATCCATGTATTTATCTCACAAACATAGATTTGATTTGACTTAGTAATTAGTCTTGTGTTGTAGTATCTATAACACAAGACTAATTACTAAGCACAATGTTTACTTTGTGCTTAATTGGTGTGGATGTAACAATTATTATAATGTTATAAGTTTTTTTTTTTTTGTTAACAACCTTCAAATTATAATTAACCTTTCGTGAACCACGTGCATAAAAGTTATATCGCAAACCATATGGGGTTTATCAGATCCCAATAATTATCAAGGCGAGGAATATAAAAAGGTAATAAAACTCTTATAATATATCTTAAATTCCGGAAAAAATCCCGGGAATACATGAAAACTAACAAGAGAAGAAAGGTAGCATATCTGGGACATGTATAAGACATGAGTGTTACCATCTTCTCCAGACTATAATGATAGGAAAGACTGAGAGGAAAAGACGCGTCGGAAGAAGGAAACTGTCTTGGCTCCGAAACGTTAGGCAATGGACTCGTTATCGCCAACGTAGAAAAACTGTTTCGTATGGCGAAGAGACAAGAAGAGATATGATGCTGAGCTGAAGAGCTGATGGCCAACCTCCAGTAGTGGAGAGGTAACGCAAGAAGAAGAAGAATATATTTTATATTAAAAAAATACATTATAAGGCATAAATATAAGTCAAAATAAACGAATATTCTAAAAAGACAGTATTTTATACCAAGTTACTAATAGTTTTTAGACGACGCCCCAAACTACGTGGGGTCTGAGAGACTCGAACGGATTTTGCGCGTGTCTGTTTAATACGTTGGCGACACGATTACTAAACCTTTGCCACCAAGCATTGGAGCAACGTCGTTATTCCAGCTACTCAAAGTGTCGAAAAAGCAGCCCGAATTTTTAAAGAGTTACAAGGATTTTTGTGTCACCGAGGTCTGTTAACCCCATAGTTCACGAAAGGTGCAAAGATAAAAATAATTCGTGTCTCTCAGGCGAGAAAAAGTATCATACCTTTTGTTGTCTGGGTGGCTTTACAGACCTAATCCACCGAGACATTTGAACAACGAAAAATGCCAAATACTTTTGGTTTTGAAGAATGATTGTGACATCAAATCGTCACAACTTTGCTCTTGGTTTCGTAAGCCCCACCCTTGGGGATACACACTCACTATACCACTAACAGAAAAGACATTACCGTTCTCTCCTATGAATGGTTCTGTATTTTTTGTACGTTGCATATTTATAGTATGTAAAGTCACTTATTTTTCAAATTTTCCTTTTCATTTTCTAGATGTGTAACAAATATCAATAAAATCAATAAATCACATATCAAATATATAACAAATTAAAATCCTCGCCTTTATGGCAATCCAAACGTTAAACTCAAACTATGTGAACTTTAAGTTATGTCTCAGATATGTGAATCAAAATGAAAAGTTTGACCACGCGTTATTATCCGGAATTTTTTGTTTTGTTCATCAAAAGGTAATCGCTACAGTGAAATTAATTATATTAGTGACATTAAGTTTAGTTTTATAAATATCACCAGTTAAAGTAGAGTGTAAATATTAAATAAGTACATAGTAGATATAAATATAATAAAAATGAGTTCGCATCGGAACACATAATCATAATGAACGAGGGTCGTCCGGAAAGAAGCACCCGCTTGACAATATATTTGAAACTAGTAAATATTTACCAATAATAACGTTTTATTCGTATATAACATATCTTAAACTACTACTTTGCGTAATCATCTCTTAAATTTAATATAAAAAATAAAAACTTTTTATTTCAAACTACAAAGGCTGATATTGGGTTAGTATCTTACTTGTTAGTAAAAGGGTGAAGTGAACTTATCGGCCACCATCTGCAGAATGCTGTTGCAACTATCACGCAGTCTGCATATCAAAGATCATGTCTTTTTATAAAATATGGCATGGAAACCATCAGTGTAATAACGTGCAAACATCTCTGACGCATTGCAGAAGCGCGGCAACCCTAACAACTTCCTGAAGATATTGCCATATTGGACCCGCAGGGAACTAAGAGACCTCTTGGCACGATTAAACCACAGACTTCCCGTGTAAAAACTCTAACATACTGTCGGAAGCTTTAAAAAGCGTGATTTTTACTTCAGTATTGCAACGGTTAAATCTGCGAACCAACATGTTACATCGGACCGCCAGCGTTTTACTCTCCTTTTCAATATCAAAACGTCTTTAAGGTTGTCGGCAAATAAATGCCCCAGATACTTGAATTTATTCACCCGATTAATGTGTAAGCCGTTAAGGGTGATGGATTGGTAATTATCGGGACATTTACCGGTGGCCCCAAAAACCATATATTCAGTCTTTTTCTCATTGTAAATTATACCATGTGTGACTGCATAGTTCTTGCATACTTTTAACATTTCACAGATTGAATTCGCAGTTGCGCATTGATTACGATGTGTGACGATTTTTTATATCCCAGCTTTATTTTAATGTGCTGCCAGTGTATTAGGATACGTGGATAGTAACCAATGTTACTACAAAAACTCTTTTAGTTTTGTAAACTGATGGTAGCCTGACGAAGCAAGTCTGGACTATAGGGCGGATGGTTGAAAGTTGGGTTGGAATGGTTGAAATTTAATTACAGATCTAACTTCACAACTGGCGGAGTTCTCTGTTTTCTTGAACATTATTAAGACTCACATAAAAATTATAGACAACTCCAGCGAGACGCAACTTTGCACACATATAGCTAACATACAATTGTTCGTGTTGGAATTTTCCGGTGGCTACCCTACTCGTCAACGCTCCGCACGGCGCAAACGGGTAATACTTTCCGGATGGCTCTTGTATTACAAATTTGACACCACGTCTTTATGGTAAATCAGGCGTTAATAACCTAGCCTGGCCCCGAAATACCTAATCAATCTAAAATATATTAATTTAAATCTAAGATATTTTAATCAGATTGAAAGGATCATACAAATTTTCGTATATTTATTATTATAAACACAATTTCCCTTAACGGAAGTTAATGAAAAGCACTCAATAGAAGTTGATTAGGAAAACGGTCCGCGAATTAACCGACCTATTTTATTTAAGACTAATTGACAATTAAACAATGAACCAGAAAGTTTTCCGGTAAAACTAATTCATTGATCCATCTAATATTTACTATCGAATCATCCTATTATAATATAACTGGTAATTAAAAGGTCCTAACTTGTTAAATCTAATATTTCTACATTGTAATATGTGAATTTAGTTCGCTATACACTCAACAGATGGCGTTGCGTATATATTGAATCATGCTATGGTTGGTTTTATTTCATACTAAGAATGGTAAGAAAATAGATATGTCTTCCTTTAAAAGTTTGGAGTTACATTATTTCAAGTAATGAATTCTGGGATCCAGGTGATTTACATAGGTTCTTACCTAAGAACTGGTTGCTTTTTCCTGCAAAGTTTTATGTAAATAATTATTTTAGAGTCTAATATTGCATACAACACATCAACATAAGACAGCATCACAAATATTATTCTGAACCCGATTAGCAAACTCACTTGTGTTATGGAATTCAGAAATAACGACACGGAGGCAAAAATTATCAGCGCTGTGTTAACATGGAATACAAACAGATAAATATAGATTTTAAGATATTTCTATAAACAAGATAAGTAATTGAAATAGTTAAACCGAGTTCATTATTTAGTGCACAAACATTGGTCCTGCTGTCTTTTGTCTTCTAAGTATTTAGGGGTCTTCGAGTCACGAATTAATAGGTCGTTTACCATTAGGCAAGATAGTAGTCAATCCTACCTATTTACTTAAAAATAAAACACTTTTGATAGGTGAAACTGTTCACCATCTTAATTATTCATAGATACCTATTTATACCTCCTGTACGTAAGGGCAACGATATACTCGATTTATTTAACACGAAAGGAGAAAAGTGGGTTCATTACTTTTAGGACTAAACTTTAAATTAATTCTATGTAATAAAATAAGCATGATTACAATGACTTTACGCTTGCAATTACAGAAATTGTACATATTAAAAAAAACACTTTAACCGAATTAGTTGTGTCTATAATGTTGCTTTTTATGCTGACGCTTCGTTAGTAAAACGACAGTTTAAAAGTACGAAATAAAACAATTTTATTTGCATAAATCTAACGGTTAGGAACGTGCCCGATTAAAATATTGGAAGGAAGCATTGGAACATGTACGGTGATAATAACCTCAGTCATCCTATGATCACGGATCCTGTAAAGGAGTCAAAACGTCACGATTAAAAATATAAATTAAATGTGCAATTAATCCAGTCAAAGTTCTTTATTTAAATGATGTGCTCAGAAGTGTTAAAACTTAATTTATATATACTAGGCGATGCAGTCGCTAAGCATAAAGTTACGCTAGCACCATATATTGGAGCGGAGCGTAACACCTAAAAAAATGACAAAAAAAAAATTAATTTCAATGGGAATTTTTTCGAATTTCATAATTCGGGCGTCACCGTCACAATCTGGTCCTAAACCAGTTGATTCGATTCCAAACAAAAATATTAAAATCGGTTAAGAACTCGGGGAAGTTATGATGTAACAGACATTGCGCTATTGAAGCTGATCCATAGGAGCTTCGCTCGCTTCGTTCGCTTCGCTCGCTCTGCTCCAATAAAAATTCCCTGTCATAGTGTTTGACGACTGTTAACTCAGAAACTACTCAACCTTACACTTAGGATAGGTTTCATTTTAGTTTACAATCAAACAATTCTTTTTATTGCAAGTTATAAAAACTGAGCCATATCAACGCGTGTCCGGGTCAACTAGTATAATATATTTTTAAATTTTGTGCATTCTCTTAAATAACTTTTTATCTTAAAAACTAAAAATAACATCTGACCTCAATCGAAATTAATCTTAAAAAGAGATCTTCGTAAGCTAACTTAATATTGAAATACGTGCTAATAAAATCATTGACCATTCTGATAAGTTACAAAAAAAAAAAAATTATAAAACCTTAACTTGACCTTCATTATCTTAAGTACTATTCTTTTAAGGGTCATTAAAATATGTTTAATTATATTTTAACACGTTCTCATTAAACTTCCTATTGTATAAAAAGTTAAATTAACTCTTTTTTTTAGTTATGATGCATATTCGAGGTCAGTTTAACCTTGAACCGATGAGTAAGCGTAATCTTAACATATTACTATAATGAGTAAACATACAACGTTGCAAATAACACGAATAGAGACAACTAAACATAAAGATATAAATATTTATGTATAAATAAATCAAGAAAGCATGTATGCAATTCACATGTGGGAGAAGTGAAACCTTCAAAAATGTTTCAAGATAATTAGACGAATAGGGTAAAGGCACCAATGGCCAGCCAGGCACCAGTGTTCAGCCTTTTACATCGTTTATTGGTCATAAATATCGCTATAATCAAATTAAACAAATCACTTGCACTTAAATAGACGCTCTGATTCCTTATTGGTTAATGTGTCACGCGACAGGAGCGGCAGGGGATCAGGGGGTAGAAATAAATTCGTTCATATCGGTGCTGTCCAACGACAAGAGCAATAGTGTCAAGTCCGCCATATTTTTTATTTCACGTAGTGTTCTCTTAACAGGTAAGAAAGAACCTATTTTATTATAAAATGTGATTGTGTTTTCTAAATGGTAGCTTTATACATTAGTTCATGTATTAAATTATATTAAATTTTGATTAAAATATCGCTTTTTTATGTATAAATTGAGGGGGCTGACCATTGGATACCACTTTTTTACAAAAGATCCAATGGACAGCTCCGGGGCTGATAACTGAGTTTTTCGATTATTTTTGAAATTACAAGACGACCATTAGAACCGATAAATATAAATTTCCAAATTTAGTACGACAAACATTTCCTAATGGTCGAAAAACCCACTGATCAGCCACATTTTAAATTATTTTTCCATGCGGCTGATCACTGGGTGTTGAAGATCCAGTCACTCAGCCACGATCTTATTTAAATAGTATTTTTAGGGACGAATGTGGTTATTTGTATGAGAATCTTTAAGCAATATTTAAATTTTACCTGAAACAGTTATAAAATGTATATTTATAATCAATGATTATAAACATACATTTCATAACTATTTCATACTTACAAGGGCTGAGCACTGGGTTCATAGAGGCTGTTTACTGGTTTTTAGAGGCTGTCCACTGGGACAAAGTGCCATTTTTTGTTTAAACGTAATTATATATTTTATTAGGAAAATTCTTATATTTGACATATATTTTTTAAAAACTATAATAAACAATAAATCCAATCATGCTGTACATTTCACTATCTGACATATGCTGTAGAAATGGCAACTGTTCAAACTTCAAAAAGTCGTTATGAGGCTGACCACTGGTGCCTTTACCCTATAAAGTCTCGGGATAAATCGGGGATAATTGAGCGAAGCTCTCTTTTAGGCAACTCACAAATTTCTCTTGTCTCCCTCCTACTACTTAACGGTTCAACCGATTCGAACGAATTTTGGCATAAACATACATGATTATAATGTGACGGACATAGGCTACGTAAAAAAAATATAGACTTTACCATGGAGGAATAATCACCGAAAGAAAAATTCAAAAGCTGATCACAGCCAAACCGCTGATACTACATTGATACAATTTAGGTGAGGTTAGGTTAGGTAGTGCTTCGCTCAGTATTTGCAAGCAGCAGCAGCATTGCAGACCTAGTTGTAGGTTCTAGTAACGATCATAGTGATACAAAGTAAGATAATTATTTGAAATTTTATTCGTATATATTACATAGATTTATTCAGACTTAGAGCTTACATTTTCGATACATGATACAAGTGGCTTATGGTAACTTAAGTACACATCACGAACATAAGAGACACTGTATAATGCTTCCTATCTCATTTTCTCCCACGTCAAACCTTATTAATTTATGTGTCTGTCTCTTTTTACTGTCGCTTTTTCGTTTCATCGACTTTCAAATCACAACTGTGCTAAAGAAATTTTCAGTTCAACTTTTTGAATAAAACAACTTATAAACGGATACTTGCGCATGTTTTATATTTAATCCTGACGTTTGGACTCCTTTACAGGATCCGTGATCACAGGATGACTAAGATAATGATCGTCATACATCTTCACAATACCCACTTAATATCATTTTTATATAGCTAGTTAAGTGTATTAATATTGGTTTAGTGTATCGAAATTAAAGTAGTTTATTATTTTATATATGATATTATATGTATTTAAGTGTACGTTTATGTAGTCTATAGCTCTTATTTTCCATTTACCCTTACAATACACCACAAATACGCTATTAGTTTCCAACTCTCCGGTCGACTGGTAGAGAATGCCTAATGGCATAACGTTTGCCATTTGTACGTTATTTTTGTATGCAACAAAGTTTAAGTAAATAAAATAAAAAATAGATATTTTATTCGGGCACGTTCTTAACTGTAAATTTATAATAAACAAAATTGTTTTATTTTACATTTTATTAGGTTATTTTTCATGTCTCACTAGGTTTTTGATTGGGATATAATTTTATTAAGGTGTCTTATTGAAGCTAAAAAGAAAAGACATCTACAACTTTTGCAGAACGTTATTTGGGTTAACGAGTTATTCAGTACGACACCTCTTATGTGTATTTAGATGTAAGAGCATTGTCACGACGTCTTTAGAAATTCTGATGCCTGCTTCTGTGTAATTGGGAAACGAGATGCGAGTAAAGCTTTACTGATATTAAAAAGTTTCACTTTAAACCCTTTTTAAGGTTTGTTCGCCTTAAGAGCTTGAATCTATAATCTAAGAACACAAATCTGTTTGTCTGTCCGCTCGTTTTCCATTGTATACGGGTTACCATAGCAACGCGTTACCGGGTCAGCTAGTCTATAATCTAAGAACACAAATTTGTTGTTTGTGTGTTTGTCTGTCCGCTCTTTTTCCATTGTATAGGCGTTACCATAGCAACGTTGCCGGGTCAGCTAGTATTATCAACAAATATCTTATTATATTTAGTTCTTATACTTCCGCGTCTATTACTAATTGCAATATATGTACATATAAACATACATTACGGTTTTTCCCACAGGAGTAAGCATTACAGATTTCTACTTACCAAGATCTAACATACATCTCTCGCCACTTCAAAACTCATATACATCTTTGCTGTTTTCTTAAATTTGACGTTTATTTTCTGTATATTATTGCAATGTTTAAAGATACTTACTGTTTGCTATAGTAAAGCTATAATATTTTGAGATACTTACTTAAAACAGATACTTGTTGAATTTGTTGTCAGTTGTAGCAATGATAATGAAATAATAACACTACTTTTATCGTGATAACAGAATAATTTTGATAAATTGTTATAATAGTCAAATACTAGAAAAGAATCGACTCGGGCCACAAGTGAATTCTCAGGCGGGAATCGAATCGAATCCCCGATTCTCGAGTCGATTTTTTCTAGTATTTTTCTATTATAATAATTTATCTTATAAGATAGCATTGAAAAATGCATAAAATATATAAATTTTTTATGATTTTTTTTGTGGATTGTGTATGGTGAAGACGTTAAATGTTGTAAATATCGTTACTTCTGCTAAAGCTGACGAGTTTCTTGCGCCCATTCTTCTAGTCAGTTAATAGATGTCCTGAATGGGTGGTAGTTTAAAAATGTTGGACGATTCAAAACAACTTATTTAAGTGCATTTGAATAAAGTTATTTTCATCATCATCATCTTTCCATACAAGTGCATCGGTTACAGATTCTTTTGACGTGGCCTTTTTTCAGGACGCGCTCTTTTTGGTCTCTGAGTTCGTTTCGGTCTGCTTTTACCTACTTGCCCAGGCACGTTCATTGCAATTTACCCAAATATAACCTCAACGAGTTTAACTTTTATATTTTTGTATTTTCTTACAACGACCACCGCTCATTTCGACAATTCTTACGGAATAAGATGTATCTGTGTATTAAATTCATTTTAGCTACTCGATTATTTAGATATCTTTCAAATAGTACCGCTAACCGGATTAATGACACGTGTAATTTTGTTTTTTTTTTATATTTAGTCCCAATATTTGGACTCCTTTACAGGAGCCGTGATCAGAGGGATCGTTAATCCGGTTGTTGTATTGATATTTTTTATTTCCCCGTATCTATTTTTAACGTTTAAAATGGGAAACTCTTATACAGAAAATTGTGAAAAAAATTGAAGTAAAAAAGATTTTTTTAAAAACACGTTTTCATAAGCGGACTAAAAAGCAAAAAAATACATTTTTCCCCAGCATTGTGATGGATAATTCTTTTCCCGGAATGATAAAAATTTCACAGATATATGTTCAAGTACTATGATGTAATATGACTAAAAACGTGGGCGGTTTTTAGGCTTAACTAATTCAAATTCACTTGGTGAATTTGTTTTCAGGTTCATCGAGATATTTTTATAGGGACATAATAATAAAATAAGTTAAACTACATTTTTGGTTTTAAAACTAAACCTAATAATATTTTTGATACTTGACACTAAGTATAAATAAAATTATTTAATGTTGGTTAGATAATTTGTCATAAATATGTATTTGAAATATTTTTTTAGGAGTTAAAAGTACCTTTGGCCGATGCCCTTAGTTAAAACCACTTTTGACTGCGAAAATCAGTCAAAAATGTTTTTAACTAAGGTCGTTGGTCGAAAGTACTTTTGCCTAATTTTTGCAGTCAAAAGTGGTTTTGACTGGTTATGAGTTTTGACTGTAACACATATATATATATATATATATATATATATAAATATAATTATATATTATAATAACTATAAATAAATTTGTCCTAATCTGTTATTCCTAATTTAAATATCGACGATTAAGTGTAAACAAACAAAAGTTGAAATGCTGACAAAATCTTTTTCAGAATTATATAACCACTAAACAAATTAATTTCGGTACTTTACGGTTGAACTGCAGCTTTAACTTTATACAATTCGGAAATTACTTAACTCGGTAAAGTAAATCTATTATATAATTCATCAGGTATTCTGTCACGTCGTACAAAGTTAAGGAGGCGAAAAAATTAACAAGTCATTCGACCTTTTGTGTTAAAAAAACTATTTAGCATGACTGGAAAATTTTCACAAGCTGATTATAAGAAAATGCAAGAAAAAAAGTTTATTTTTTTGAGACGTTATCTTGTTATACAAAATATTGTCTAAACCAAACTCGCTCGTTAATTCAGTTAACTTTTGCTAATTTAACGTATTATTTACTTTTCAATATTATCACTTAACTAGCAATTAATGTCTACCAACATTGTAAGAAAACTATTCATGTTTAATTCTATTGCAATTTATTTGGAATAATCGACAATTATACACTCTATGGTAACATGCAATCAGTAAAATTTCTTCTTGTTTTTTTGGCGGGAGCGGGAAGCGTCACTATGGTGGTCTTGTTTTTCTTGTTTAAATTTGTGTTGTGGTTGATATTAGTGTGTAATAATGGTGGGTTATTAACCACTAAGTATTTCTGTATATGCACGAATGTTTGCAAGTGAAACAAAACAATGGATGGTGTCTTTTCGCTCTCTCAAGAAGTCCACGAGAAATTTTCAGTAAAACCCCACATTTTTACTGAAACCTAGGTTAAGGTATTTCACTTTTCATTCATCATCCATTGATCATCTATCATTCATAAATCAACTCTTTAAACAAGAATGGACATAATATGAAGAAATGGCTCAAAGGTCTTTGTAACCAAGCCAAAACCCCTTATAAAAAAAAAAGTAAATTTTCTTAACTACAAAATAAAAAAAAAGAAATTAATAAAGACGAGGCTTTGTGCGCTTTGTACTTAATAAAAACAAGCGAATTTTCGGCGGGAGCGTCGCTTTAATGATTCTGGTTTTCTTGTTAAATTTTGTATTGTGGTTGATATTAGTATGTTTCTGAATATGCATAAGTGGAGGTATCTTTTTGCGCACCTTCAAGAAGTCCACGAGGAGGTTTCAGTAAAATCTTCACACCTTTACTGAAACCTGGGGAAAGGGAAATTTCACTGTTCATTCATCATTGATCATCTATTATTCATAGATTGGCTCTTGTCATCATTCATTATCATCTAATGAAGAAAATACTAACTAAAGACTAGGCTATATGGGCTTTGTACCCTTTGCCTGCCCTTATGGGAAACTTAACAAAAAAATATAATAACCGGACTTTTTCTCGGTAGCGGGAAACATCAATTAAGTGATTTTCTTGTTATACTTTGTGTTACTGTGAATAATTGTGTGTAATGACTAATGATGGTGGATTATTAAGCACTCAATATTTGTGAACATGCACGGGTCTTAAAAATGTATTTTTTATGCAGTTTCTTGCGTTATTAGGGGTTTTGTGTTATATAACTTTACAGTTATTCATTAGTTAATTAAAATAGAGGAAATAGTTCGATGATCCAGAGACAGTGGTGTTTATTTTAAACTTCCGACAGCTGTTCGCATTGAACTCCTATAAATAGCTGACAAAGGCACACTTATCGCGCCGACTCATCCGACTCCCTGACCTCAAGTAAATATAACTCATTGACTTATTCCCTCTCGACTAGATCTTATTAACTTTTATCTCAAGATGACTTTATAACGGGGTTATTCTGCTTTTAGTTTAGACTTCTTTTCTCAGTTTATCTATTTAATTTCCTGCCACAGTGTATGACCGCGATGAACTCCGAAACTTTTTTCATTTTGCTGGATTTTTTCCGACTTAGGGCATAGGATATGTTTCATCTTATGTATAATGCTCATGGCTGGGTCAGCTAGTAGTTACTAGGTTAAGGTATACTTTTTGACCATAGACTAATTCTATTGCGATTCTAATAGAGGTTAAGAAGAAAATAAGGTTTATACTTTCATAGTATCAACAGTATAAGGGACTTGATATAAATTAAAATACATAAATTGGTATATTGTAGGTTAGGTTAGCTTACATATTTTATATCTATTACCAGGCAACAAGTTACATAAAATAAGTCCTTTTAAGATTCTACCATAAAAATTTATTGTGAAACAAGGGGAGCCTTAAGCCCATGCTGCAATTTCGGCACCTAACAATCTGTATTGAATCGCGTATTTATGACAGCTGTTTAGGGAGGCCAAAGGGACATTTATAGGCCAACAAACTGTGATGTTTTACCGAAATAGCTTTAAAGTTAAGACCTAATTTTATTACGTATCCATAAGGGGAGGCAAAAGGTACAAAACCCATACAGACTCATCTTTATTAATTTCTTTTTTAAATTTGGTAATGATGAATAATGATGTCATGTTATAAAAAAAGATAATTATGAAATCCAACCAAATTATATAAAAGAAAAACCTTAAATGTTTTTTCTTTTCATTTTGTGTCATTCTGTCGTCTCAATGTCAAGTACAGAACAAGGACTATTACCTACGCAGTAACTGGTAAATTTGTTATTTTGTAAAATAAATAAACATCTTATATTTTTTATATTCTTATTTCATTCCTGTTAGGTACACAAATACTGATAAATGCGCACTTTGTCCACTATTAAAGCAAAAAGTTCAAATTGCTCAAACTCTTCGTCGAACGATCATATATGGCAACATATTTTTAGCCCTTCATAAACAATTTTATTGATATGTATTCTATGTCCTTTAAAATATTCTTAAAAATATGTGTACAAAATTTCAAACTCACATTGGCATTTACTATTTTAGGATACAATTAAATGAAGAAAAAATATTAACAAAACAAGAAGATATAATTTCTAAAGTATGTAGTCGGTATATCTTAGCATTAGTCATGTAAATTTCGATACTTATCATTTTAACCGACTACAATAAAAGAAGGAGGTTCTCAATTCGACTGATGTTTTTTTGTATATTTGTTACTCGCTAATTTCGTCAATTAAGAATTGATTTTGATGATTATTTTTTTGTATGGTAGGTAATTTATTTTTAAATACATTATTTTATATCATTGTCGCAATTAAAATATTATTATCGTTGTATGAAATAAATTAAATATTAATGTCAATTTTGGAGTCCACATATTCTGTGGCAGAGCATCTAAAAACCTTGTTTTTAATAAAACAATTTGCTTGTAAAAAAGCTTTATGAAGTTCGATTAATAAATGCGGCAAAGGGAAAGAAAGGAACAAATATATTTTGTCTCCCTCTTTACTTAATTTTCTTTCCTTTCCATTAAGATTGCTTCAAAGAAATTTTGCGATAAGGGATTTTATTGATGTATCATTGTTTACCGAGGGGAGAGAGTGACCGATTATTGACGAGGGCAAGGGTCTTTAAGCACCTGTGATCGGAAATTGCACTTTCTGTAGAAAGAATAATTTTCAGTACTTTAAGAAAAACATTTACGCCACACATTTATTTTTATTTTTCAATTAAAGTTGACGTTTTGACTCCTTTGCAGTCTTCTTTACAAAAGGAGTTGAAACGTCAGGATTAAATAAAAAAAAATAATGCACAAATTATCCGGTAAAAGTGGATTTATTTTAACATTTCATTGAAGTTGAAGATATGAAATAATTATGCAAGTATTTTGTCGAATTTACTTACTTGTAAAGTTTAGTAAGTTATCAATTACTGCACTGCACTTTTTCTTCCTAGATCTGACGGCGTCACCTTAGATATTTATTTAAGCATGAATTGCATTTACATAGGCAAATAGATATGGAAAAAAATTACCAACAAATTATCGCACAGTTCTCATTTTTTTAAATTTAAAATAAGAATATAACCTATGTTGAAAAAACGAAGTGTGGTCGTTTAATTGAATTTGAAAATAACCTTCTTATTAAGTATTTTTTTAAACTGTCAGAAATAAAAATAAAACAGTAGACAATCAAAGGAGTTTTATACAACTTCTTCATAAAACTTTACCTTCTACATATCTATATGACATTAAAGATATACTTTCTGACTCAACGAAACAAACACTGCCGACTTCTAGGGCAAAATATTTGGAAGTAGTTTAAAAATTTAAAAATAAAATGAAATCATTTCAAATCAAATTATTTATTCACAGAAAACTCTAGATTATAATTTCTAGTCTTGCTAACATATGAATTTTGATAGTTGAAGATTTTATTATTTTTTTCGTTATCAAATTAAAATAAATATCAAACAACGTCACATACATTGCTCCAAATCAAAGTTATAACACCCAAACCAGAGTCAATACATAAAAATCGGTTTTCTTCATTGACCCGGCCTCATGCTCGACACCTGGACCTCAAAGTGGAGTTACCTTGAAAATGATATGCGAACCACTCGCCATAGAGATCGTCAATACAATAATAAAAAAATTTCATGGACTAATTTTTAAACATGAAACCAAAAAAATCTCGAAGATAGCTTTGCAAAAATCAACCTTATGGCCACTTTTGACCCCACAATTATTACATTTTACAAAAACAGCATACCTTTCTCTCTTTTGCGTATCATATAAAATATGCAAGTTCATTATTAATATAGAAAATGGTTGGGAAGTTGAGGTCACAGCCATTTCCCCTGTGGGTTGAGTGTGTAAACCCTGGTCATCATTCTTGATCAAATATTAATAACAATTTTCACTTTTTGCATACAAAAAGTAGTAACGACATTACAAATAGATAGAAGTTGAAAACTAAAATTTCTAATTACATTCCTTTTAGTTTTCACTTAAAATATAATAATACTCAGTTTATCTAATTCTTTACATGTACCGATATTTATATATATACAGAAACGCTCTTATGTAATATTAAACCGTGGGAAAATTACCCTGTGATTTTTTTTATTCCATACAACATTTTGAAATAACTTTACGAAATTTTATTTCGAATAAATTGTGGTTCCTAGCTTTATGAAAATATTTTATTAATAAAAATATTAATTAATGCAGAAGGGCGATTTCTCTACTCACTTTGACATTCACTTTTTTTTATAAGGGGTTTTGGCTTGGTTACAAAAACCTTTGAGCCATGTCTTCATATTATGTCCATTCTTGTTTAAAGAGTTGATTTATGAATGATATGAATGATAGATTATCAATGGATGATGAATGAAAAGTGAAAAACCTTAACCTAGGTTTCAGTAAAGATGTGGGGTTTTACTGAAAATTTCTCGTGGACCTCTTGAGAGAGCGAAAAGACACCATCCATTGTTTTGTTTCACTTGCAAACACTCGTGCATATACAGAAATACTTAGTGGTTAATAACCCACCATTATTACACACTAATATCAACCACAACACAAATTTTAACAAGAAAAACAAGACCACCATAGTGACGCTTCCCGCTCCCGCCAAAAAGTCCTGACATTCACTTTATTTGTAAGTTTCGCACCCAAAGGGGCACAAATTCCATACAGCCTCATTAAAGTTGAAGATGAGTAATAATGGAAGCTGATTTTTGAATTATGAATGAATGATAAAATAATCCCTAATTCTAGGTGTCAGTAAAAGTGTGGGAATTTAATGAAACCTCTATGGACTTCTTGAGAGAGAGTAAAAAGATAACATCAACTGACTTATTAGTTCACAAACACTTAATAGTGGATAAATATTACGCACTAATATTCTGCACAACACAAATTTCAACAAGAGAACCAGTTTAGTTTTGTAATTTATTAAGAGATGCTTCCCATTTCCGCAAAAGTTCAATGTCAAACCAACTCACAGATTACCTCGGATTGCATTATTTACTTTTTCAAGTGTTTAAATAGATACCTATTGTGCCTAACTGCGCAATATTTAAGTATAACTGCATAGACAATTACTAAAATCCTTTTCTGTATTATCAAATGCTTAACAAGAATATCTTAAACTCTGCCGTCATACAAAAACAATAACAATGTATTGATAATACGTGTATGTTTAAATACGAAGACAGAGAACCGAATGTTTGTAAACTAAACAAAATATAATTCGAAAGCGTTTGATGGTGTGTTTGTCAACAAAGGAGGTTTCTATTGCCCGTCTAACGAATCATAAATATTTTTTTCTTTTATTTCGTTCTCTCGAGCTCTATTCAATCGTGGAATAAATTTTGTGGGAATGACGTTACAAAAACGCATTTTACTTCAATTTGTATAGTATCGTATTATACAGAAAGCCTATTCGGAATAATAAACATGTCGTTTCTATCGTTTTTTCAAAACCTCTTTACATTGAATTTAATTGTGAATCAAATAAATTAAAAGTCAAACGCAAAATATTGCGCGATTATTATGATTCAATTTACAATATTAGACCTTCACATGAATGTGTATAATAAAGATGATAATTAGATTTAGCTACGAGAAAAAAATATATAATGATGTTGATACATAATTTAAAAACCTGCACCTACTTCGTTTTATTTATGAATGTACATTGTTACGGGTTAGCGCAAGCAATAATTGGTTTATTGAAAAAAATACGGTCAATGTAATCGGCTTAATAGAACATTAATTACACTGTATTATAATAGGTAGTTAGCACATTTTACTTTGGCAATAGGAAGTGAGTTTCAGGAAAGCACCAACCTCAATCAAGTGGTTTACGCTTGAGTAAACAAAATATATCACAACAAAAAAAAAAACAATGTAACACTTTTTGCCTTATGACAAAAATGAAGGCGTTTTGTTTTCCTAACAATTAAAAAATTGATGGTTTGATGTTTTTTCTTTCTATTTATCCGTTACTTGTAGTTATCTAATAGTCAGCTCGCGTAAAACACGAATAAAAACTAATTTACGTAAGCTTTATAAAATAGATGACTCTAAGAATAAAAAAAAATAAACACCAACCTTTTTGGTCTCGTAATAAATCCGGTCACACACACTGGAAATAAAAAGAAAAAATAAAAACACTCCAAATTTAAATTCACTCGCGCCGCGTACTCCGAGCGGGAAAATTGGGCGGGAGGAAATGGCGTCGAACAGACCGCGCTGTTCCAAAGACGCGACTCGACTGAGCCGGGTCGCGCGGGCCAGCTTCGCGTTTTCCATCTATAGCATGTCAGTTGAAAACAATGATCATTTGTTTATACCTCTAATTGATACAAGCGTAAACCTTCTGCTTGCTGTTGGGAATCATATTTTGTTTCAAAGGTATAAGGTTGCTTATTAGTATTCGATATTTTTTATGTTGGTAATTTGTTTGAAGATCGTGTGCAAACGTCACAGATGCAACCTCGAATCAAGATCGTGTAGGTGAGAATGAGATAAGTGCGGCCTTTTTTATTTTTCCAACTATTTATTGTCAACCTCAAAACTGTTTGGTGTTATTATGTAAACTTATAGTTCTTATTCCGCACTGAAATTGGTAATCCATTTTATTGAAGTGAAAACTGCTTTAGCATCGTTGTGATTTGAAAGTCGTCGAAACGAAAAAGCGACATCAAAAAGAGAGACAGACATAAATTTATAAGATTTAACTTAGGAGAAAAATAAGATAGGAAGGATTATAAAGTGTCTCTTATGTTCGTCGTATGTACTTTAGTTACCATAAGTCTCTTGTATCATTTATCGAAAATGTAAGCTCTTAGTCTGAATAAATATATGTAATATATACGAATAAAATTGTAAAATAATTATCTAACTTTGTGTCACTACGATCATTACTAAAACCTACAATTTTACATTCGGCTTATTATCTTGAAACCAAAGTTAATTGTTGTTTATGGATTTAACTGTTACCTAGGACAAGTAGAGATGGCGCTAACGATTTAGCTAAAGACAGACTAGATCATCAACGGGTTCGTAAGGTCGATAATTAGTGGGCGTTAAGTCCCGTCCTACATCTGAGGCTAATTAATTTTTTCTAGTAAAATTACCTAAATAGCACGGTTTTCAGAAACTTTTGAATTTAATGTAGCGATATCCAACAAAACAAGTAATATAAAATAATCATTGTTAAAATGTAAGAATTACAAATAATATTAATATATTTTCGTTTGATATTGATAACATGCAGATAAATCAAAGATACTATTAGTTACTTTTTTAATTAAAATTATGAATAAAAGAAAAAATTAATGAATGAATATGCTTTATTTATTGTACATACACCAGAATGATTCTCAAAATGTACAGACCAATACAATAACTGGTAGGATGTGCGGGCTTAGCAACAAATAGCAATATTTTCCAGGAAACCGTAGGATGGACTGCTTAGGACTAAGATTTTTTCCAAGCAGACAGAAAACTTACAATATACTTAATTGTATTTTAAATATAGAATATTATATTAAAATATTAAACGTGAATCTCTGATATTTCTTCATAAGCTCTTTATTAGGTATCTTCGGGGCAAATGTCTAGAAAGAAACGAATAATAAAATATTAATCAGAGTTAATTAAAAAGTAAGAGTTAGTTAAAAAGTATTTTTTAAAACGAGTTTTTATTAGTTGTTAATGATAGAAAGTTCCGTTTATGTCAAATAAACGGAACGAAATAATAGAATCGGAGGATATGCAAAATGAATCGCACGAACCCAAATTCTTTGGGGTTACAAGTATAAAAAAATAATAAAATATATTATATTCCAACTTTTGGGATTTTTTGAAATGATAATTATGTTATATCTAGTTATTTTACAATATATTACTCCCTTTCAATATTTTATAATAATCAGTATCTTTAAAAATAAAGTAATATTTCCTTATTTTAAGCATATAGTTGCCTAAAAAAAAAAAATTAAAAGAAAAAGCATGTATGCAATTCACACGTGGTAGAAGTAAAACCTTCAAAAATACAAAGTACACGTATACAAAATACCACGGATGTTGTGATGCCTTCTCTCAAGCTTTGTACAACGCGTATTAACACACGTATATAATGCTTCCTATTTCATTTCCTCGTACGTTAAATATTATGAATTTATGTGTCTGTCTCTTTTACTGTCGCTTTTTCGTTTCATCGACTTTCAAATCACAACGACACTAAAGAAGTTTTCACTTCAAAAAACATTAATAAACAAATTAACATTACAATTATTTCCAAATAAAAAATAAACTATCATAATGAAAGGCTTGTCAAAATATAAAACTTGCGTAAATTTTATATTGTGATATAGGGTCGTATCAGTGTGATTTTATGCAATAACTTTCGTTTTCATTACGTATGTCCGACAGACATACGGATGTCCGACAGACATACGGACCACGTGCAGTTTATCTACGCATAATCTGGCTAACGGTTTCGTACGTAATTTTGATATGCGTAGGGATTACAGAGCGTAATTTCTTTTTTATTTCCGCGCTAACATTTAAACGCCAATTTATGGGGATAGTGACGACTGTTTGGTGCAACGGTAGCGATCCTGCCTTTCGCACCGACGGTCCTGGGTTCGAATCCCGGTAGGGGCAGATGTTTTTATGATGAATACGAGCATTTGTACCTGAGTCATGGGTGTTTATATATATTTCTATGAATATTACATATCTATGTATCATATATGTATGTCTATCCGTTACCTTAGTATCCATAATACAAGCCTTACAGTGCGTACTTTGGGCTAGGCTAATTGGTGTGAATGTAGGAAATATTTATTTAAATATTTATTTATAATTAAATCTGTATGTGACTGTTCGCTTTTAAAAATATTTAATCTGACGTTTCGACAAAAAATATATTTTTATTTAAAAATGTTTGGTGTCATAATTAAATCTGTATGTGATTATTCGCTTTTAAAAATGGCGTAGTGTCGTAGCTGACTTAAGCTTGTGTATATTTAAATATCCAAAGTAAATAAGCGATAGGCTAGGAAATTTAAAACATGATTATCTTTCTATTTGTACTATATAAAAGAAGGACTTTGTGGGTTTGTTACCATATATAGTTACCATAAACCTAAGAATAACAGTTTTTATAATCAACTAGCTGACCTGGCGAACTTCGTACCGCCTTAGCGTAGCTTTGAATTGAATGACGTTGACATTTGTCAGCGCGGTTATCGATGTGGTGTCACAGATTACCACAGATTTTTTGTTTTAAATTGAATGACGTTGACATTCGTTACGTTATATTTTTCAATCTTTCTGAGAGATTTTCTTTATATTTTTTTCCGTAAGAACCTTGTACAGAGTATTAGAAAACTACAAAAAAAAAATCAGCCAAATCGGTCAAGCCGTTTTCATGTTATGTCGTGACAACGGAAAACGGGTTTCATTTTTATATATATAGATTAACGTTACCATAGCAACGCGTGGCCGGGTTAGCTAGTCCAATTAAAAACAAAATAAATGTTTTATATTTGAGCTAGTCTTTATAGGTAAAACATATTAACAGTTTTTATGTTCTTCTAATTTGGCCATAAGTAATAAATGCTTTCCATTGCAATAGCACCCTTAATTATACAATTATTTCCGCGACTGTTTCGGATCCCGGGAAGGGGCAGATGTTTGTGTGATGAATACGAGCATTTGTACCTGAGTCATTAGTTTTTAATATATTTCTCTAAACATTACTTATATATGTATGATATATGTATGTCTATCCGTTACCCTAGTATCCATAACACTAGTCTTACAGTGCTTACTTTGGGCTAGGCTGGTGTGATTGTAAGAAATATAATAATTATTATAATAAAATTTGAGTTTTATTTATTATATGAAATTAATAATGCTTTCTTATATAATGAACTTTTCTTATGATCAGAGCGAGATAACAATGATTTTATATTGTGTGTACAAAGAAAAAATATATTTTTATGAAGATTATGTTATGATAGCTACTTTATTAAATGCAAACAGTAGAAGAAGTTTAACTTAAATTATTAAAATAAAAAGAGGCTTTCGTCTACACAATATAAAACGCAAAAGAAGATTATTTTAGGCTACTTATTTTTTAATTATTTTTACCTTTCGCATCTGTTATTATTTTTACAAGCTTTTATTTACTTCACCTGTCCCTGTGTTTGTAATTAAATCTTGCAAGTTAAATTTGACCCACTTCCCAGTTTCCGATTGAGCTGAATTTTTGCATGCATCGCGTGACAATGCAATATTATGATGACATAGAGCTGATATGATGCTGGAGCTGGATAGTGACCATAGGAACTCCGCAATAAAATGACACAACCCCATCGAGTTTGGACTCGTTTGATTCGTATTGACGAGTACGTTAATCCTATATAGTAACTGGGGTCTGATGCTTAAGCTGGATTAATTTTGTAGTTTGTTTTATTAACTACTCATAATAAAAGCAAGTTTTTGAAAAATATTTTTTTTTTCATTTATTATTTTAATATATATGAAACAGAACAATATATGGGTCGTTCTTCTTTTTTTCCGACAGTGAAACAACGTTTTTGCTGTTTTTTTGGTTTTTGAACTATCCATAATTGTGGTTTCTGTGTGGCATTTAAAAGAAATTGCATCTGTGTTGTCATTAGGACTAATTAAAGTTTCCTTTGCGGCAAATACAAAATTCTTTTTTAAAGTTGGTTGTTAAACATAAGTATGTGACAGAGTGGCCTTTTTCTGTGGAGACCATATTTCGGTTTACCACTCTGTCACGGCATTCTACGGAAAACAAACGAAAAAATGTGTTTGTTGGAAAAAAATAAAAATTACATAATATTAATAGATAAGAAAAATAGGGACGTTTATTCGAACCGAATTGAAAAACCGTAAATATCAATACTCCAACGAAATGCCATAATAAGATGAAGGACAGACCATTGTCGATAAAAAAGTATAACGATTTAGTAGAAATTGAAGATCGTATTCCTGTCAGAGATAAAAGATTTTCTTTAAAGTTCCATCATATCCACCAGAAATGAAAGTGACTATCAAGAACCTACCGGCATATTTACTAGCCAAATTATGCGACAATTTTCACTACAAAACACCGACAAATCCCGTCCAACGCGGCATTGGTGGAGTGAAATCGACACGCTCCACGACCAAGCCGATGCACTGGCGACTCGGTTCACGGCACACCGCTGTGCACTCTATGTCAAGGAAATTAGGTGGAAATTGCGAAATAGTCTTTTTTTTAGTATAAGACAAACTTTGTTCATTCAAAACTGCGATATACGAGACTCAGAAAGTCTATACAGAACGGAAATCGTAAAGTATACTATGACGAGTAAATAGAAATTTATTATTGATAAAAGGAACTTCGAAAGACGAAACAAGGCACATCGAAATATGAGAAAAGGAACATCGAAAGAAGAAACACAAGATTTCGATCTCTTTATTTCGAAGTTATTCGTCATCATACTTGTTGAATTATGTACATGTGTTTAAGTGCAAGTTTTGAAGTTCATTATTCAGAAATATTTTATTAAGTTATTTATTTTCTTAAATTTACTTCAAAAGTTATAAAACATATTAATCACATTCAACTATAGTTCATGTCACATAGGAATAATGTAGCTTTCTACCGGTGAAAGAATTTTTAAATCAGTTCTTTAATTCTTAATATTACTTCCAACAAATGAACTCATAAGCCTACAAACATTATTTCATTAATCGATAATGTAGACCAATTAAAAGTTATATTTCTATCCCTCAGGAACAGTTGAATTTTTCTGAAAAAAAATGTACTCTATGTCCTTTTCTGTAACTCTGATAAAGTGTGTGCAAAATTAATTATAATCGGTTGAGTAGTTGAGGCGTGAAAGTGTATCAAACAAACAAACTCATTTTGGTATTTATAATATTAGATAAATTATTATAATAGAAAAATACTAGAAAAAATCGACTCGGGTCACAAGTGAATCTCAGGCGGGAATCGAACCCGCAACCTTTGGAAATCCGGTCCAATGCTCTCCCAATTGATGAAACAACGCTGGCCTACAGCGTAAAATCGGGAAGATACTAGAAAATTTCGACGAGTGTTCGCAAGGCTCGGTAGCTCAATTGGGAGAGCATTGGACCGGATTTCCAAAGGTTGCGGGTTCGATTCCCGCCTGAGATTCACTTGTGACCCGAGTCGATTTTTTCTAGTATTTTTCTATTATAATAATTTATCTTATAAGATCGCATTGAAAATGCATAAAATATATAAAAATTATAAATTTATCTAACACTGAAAGAATTTTTCAAATCGGACCAGTAGTTCCTGAGATTAGCGCGTTTAAACAAACAAATTCTTCACCTTAATAAAATTAGTATAGATGTGTTTGTGTCAGTAAATTTCGAAACAAGTCGATGGTTTTGGAGCAAAGGAAGTGATGCCGCCTTTGACGCCTACAGTCCTCAGTGCAGTGCATACGATCATATTTCTATATATATTACATATAATCCATATTCCCCTAGTATCTATAATACGAGCTTTATAGTGCTTTCTTGGGGTTAGGCTAATTGGTGTGAACGTGGGAAATATTGTTATTATTATCCTCAAATTATCAGCATAACGATACATTTTGTATAAGAGTGTTTATACTTTTTTCTCAAAGTTCTCTCTGACAAAGGATACTTCTTTATAAATAATTTATAAGATAGCGTCACAGAAATTTGTTGCCAGGTTTAGCTATAATTTACAACACTGAAAAATAATGAGAAATTATTTTCTAATAAAGGAAAATTATGATAAAATAACGTATTGAGCGTTAAGGTTTTTTTTGACACAAATAAGGATAATGACTATGAGAAATAATGATACCGGTTACAAGTGCAATGATTTTCCACGAGAAAAATATTCCAACTAATTTTCCTTAAAAGGCTCAATAATTTAATAATACTAGATTCCAACAAAAAACATTAACAACGTCAAAAAAACTAAAGATTCTCAACCCAAACAAAGACAAGGAATTTACGAGGTTAAATAATCTATGGAAAATCCATAATCTATTTAACAGTACTGACAGCATTCTAGTAAACTTTTTTATAACAATAATAATATTTTTTGGCACAACAATTAGCTTTGTGTGTTATGACCACAATCGTTATGTAATATAGGAGCGTGGAAGATCAACTGGCACAGCTTCTATAATCTTGGGGATTGATCCCGGGGGGTACAGCAGCCTGAAAAGGCTGCTCACCTTCTGAAATGAACTGTAGTGCAAAGACAACCCAAGATACGCCCAAAATGGCCCAATCAAGAGGCTAAGTGTGGAAACAACGCCGCTAAGCTAAGTATGACTTGAAAAGAAATGCTTGTGCATTTCTTTTCAAGTTATGATCTTTTATATATTTATTTATGTATTCTATACATTATTTATTACATATAGTTACAAATTCAGCTTATATTGGGCTGAATAATTGTCAAAAAAAATAATAAAATAAAAATATGTAGCTCTACGAGCACGATCTAATAGCTTCTGATGATGATTCGAGTGGGGGGAAACACGTATAGAGTAGTTGATGAAGGTGCGAGGTGTGTCGTGTTGATGTGTGTGGTATCTGCATTTATTTGCTCGGCGCATTTTGCTCTTTTGTTGCGGTAGTAAGCTACATATTTTTGTTTCATTTGTTACGTATTACACTAAGTAAGCACTGTAAGGCTTGTGTTGTAGATTGACATACAAATATTATATATAGATTATTTTATTTTATTTATAATGGATTTGCTCTTGATCCCAATCAAGCCCGGGGGCAAAGACAGAATTCATGATGGAACGAGCTAATCGAGAAGGTGCCTATTCACCCTGGCTTTAAAAACATACGGGTTATAAGTACTCGGAAATACAGACCCAGGGAGGGAGTTCCACTACTTTGCTGTGCGCATTATAAAAGAAGTTGAGAAGCGCTTGGTGCGACAGGTAGGAATAGCAACCAAGAAAGCTGGCAGTGCGTCTGGATGTCCAATAGAAAATATGTGATGGCGGCATGAGCATATGTAGCTCCTAAGCACACTCTCCAAAATACAAACTGTAGAAGAGCTGTAGATATTTAATAAAAGACAGAAATATATGTAAAAGAAAAATGTGTAGCTTATGACCGCAAAATCCAAGTAAGGTGCAATAAATAAATGCAGAAACCGCAGACACCGATACCTTTACCAACTACTCTACATGTGTTTCACATCCACACGGAGCATCATCAGGAGCTGCTAGACCATGTAATACCACGCACTAAGCTCTGTGTCTGCGTGTCTGCGGTTTTTTGATTCTATTCAACCCCTGATTCTATCTATATAAATAAATACAAATACACATAATTAAGATACTAATGTCTGTATTTATCTCACAAACATTTGTTTTCCGGGACTCGAACCCAGCACCGTCGTTGCGAAAGACAGGATCGCTGCAGTTGCAACAAACAGACGTCAGTTAACTTGAGTATATTTGGATTTATATTACGTAGTTGATAAATAACCTTGACTATAGATTCTTAATTGATTTCTAAATTGAATAGTTTTATATCATACCATGACCTACCTATCACAAATTGTTTACTTTAATTTATAATCTAAGATCACAAATTTGTTGTTTGTCTGTCCGCTCTTTTTCCCGCTCTTTTTCCCGCTCTTTTTCCCGCTCTTTTTCCATTTCATATGCGTTACCATAGCAACGCGTTCGTCTACCGGACGCTAGATGGCGCTAAAGGAAAAATATTTAATAATAGAAAAAAAATTAAGAATTTCGCCCACCCGTGCGAATCCGGGAGGGGCCGCTAGTTGAAATGAAAGATAATATTGTATCAGCTATTACGTTTTGTTGCCTACCTTGATGACACACGATTGTGAGACATTAGTTTGTGCATAAGTTTTTGAATTGACGTTAAACCGCAAATTAGAATACCATTGAAAAACAAAACAGTCTAAGTTCTAAACTCAATCGTGAAGTAAAACCTAAGGGCCTATGCCTACTGCGTTTTTTATTCTTATGTCTTACGATAAGATAACTTAAGATAAAATGCTTTTTATTCAATAACAACATTTATGGCTTCGTAAGCTCTATGTCGGGAGACCTTATACAGAGAAGAAACCAAAAAAAAATCGGCAAGGACTGTTTATTTCTCCCTTAGTTATATATTATAGAAAAATTCTTGTACTACCAAGACGTATAAGAAAAAAAAATACTATTATTACGAAATAAAAAGATGGTTGTCTGTAAAGTCAGTTTACAGACGATATTTTACGTGATAGAGTCATAAGAAAACGTTGATGAAAAATTGCATACTTTTATGAATTGAATTGAATTATTAACACTGAATTATCATTTTTTTGTATCATTCAAAGAAGAAATTAATTGTTTTTTTTCGATAAATTAACATTAAGTTAGTGTAATAAACAATGGAAACCACATTAACTTTTCACTTCATGAAGTGGAAGAGAGATAAATGCGCCACAAGTCGAACGTTTAGGCCGATCGTGCCTCTCTCTCGCTTGCACGCTCGACTCAGGCGGAACGTTACACTTTTTTGTGCATGCAGCCGGTGTTCATCGATTTATAAGACGTTATCACGTCAAAAATGAATCTTAAGTAAAAAGAAACTAAAAAGAAAATAATCAAATCCAAAGCTTTAGAAATTCGTGAAGTAAAATTTGATGATTACACTATAGAAAGAGATTTATTTTATTATTTTATTTATTGTAACAGATTCGCCAGCGACATACAATTATACATTACAATGAAAAGCTTATTTTGGGTGACACATATAAAAAGCATGTCTTTACAGGCAAATACAACAATTCTAATTATTTGTCGAATACAAAAAGGAAGTACCTACTTAACATTAAAAAAAAAACAATAATTTTATAGTTTAAGTTTAACAATGTTTACATTTAAATAAATTTAAGTTGGAAATTTTCTTGAATTTTAACAAAACGATACATAATTCAACTATTAGAATCGAATGTTGCCAAACACTTTCTTTGCCGAATGTTGCCAAACGCGTGACCGCAATCTTGAAAGATATCGATATCAGTATCTTTTAAATTATTGTAAGTCCGCATACACCGGTACAGTGGGGTGCACATACCCAGGTTAGTTCTACAGTGAGGTAAATTAAAGATGCCTGTTAAAGGGTGCCTCGGTATATGGTAGGGAACAGTGAGATTTATTTTTTGAAGTAAGTTAGGACAATCTAAACTTCCATGAATGAGTTTATGCAACATAGTTAGGTCCAAGAGCTTGCGCCTATTTTCTAATGAATTCATTTTAAATTAATATATTTTAAATTAATAAATCTATTTATGATAGATACTTTTGCAAAACAAATAATTATGTTCTAATGTAGAACATAGCGACTTTAAGAAATCTAGACCGACTCATATCTTATCAATAATTACCCTCCTTTGCGTCACACAGTTGGGTAAAAACAGGAGCTATATCAAAAAATTTGCATACTAGTCTCTCAACTTTAGTTTCATTAAATTGTTCTTGTATTTTATAGTTTTTTTTTCTCATTTTATAGAGTTAAATCAATGTTAAATTAAAACTCTACAAAAAAAACGATTTGCACTTCAAGGCAGTAATAGTTTCGTTCGACGACTGATCGTAAAAAAAACCTATTTCAAAGACCAATCGAGGACAACAAGTATTTTTTTTCTACTGTTACGGTTAAGTGGTGATTTAGGACGGCAAGCGACTTAACATAATTTAAATTAAATAAAAAAAAACATAATTAAAAACTGGTTGGTTGCCTGTAAAGTCGGTATACGGGCGAAAGTTTTACGTGACAACGACTTTGAGTGGTAAAATAATTTTAATGTGAATATTCATTCGTATAGTAGGAAGAAGGATGAAATAATAGTAACAATTTAAAACATTTATTTATACAAAGAATTATATTTAAAACATTAATTTATAGGCACGCGTCCCTTCCACTTTTTATGTCTGTCTCTCTCGCTCTTAGGCGGGCTAACCATGCCCGAGTGGAAGGGACGCGTGCCTCTCACTCGCTCTCATTGTAAGCGCATAACGTGAGCGGAGCGTAACGCAGTTTCTTGAAGTGTCACCCGGCAAACCAATTTATAAGACGTTGTCACGTCAAAAACCTATATCTCACCCTTAGAATTAACCTATTTAAAAATCCGATTTTATAGATATGAAGCATGTATATATTCTTTTAAACTTTCATGGTCACTAACATTATAGTAATATAAGTTATATACGGGTTTGTTACCATGTACCTTGTTTTTATTGAGTTTACGATATTCCGGCACTGCTGCAAGCGCCATGATTACGCAGCAACTGAAAACGGAACACGGAAACTCAATTAAAACAAGGTACATGGTAACAATCCCGTATATAACTTATATTACTATAACGAAAAGTGTTTGTGCATTCTTATATTTACTATAAGATATGTAAAAAACAGCCACGTCCCCAAGCTCTCAGGTAGGATTCGAACCCACGACCTTTCGCTATGCGGGCGAGTGCTCTGACTACTGAGCTACCGAGACGCTGGCAGAGGCGTCGAAATTTTCAAACGTATTTCAATTTCAACTATGAACGTTAACTTCATTCAACATCTAAAGTAATATTTAACATATAATATTAATAATAATTATTATTATTATATCTCACAGAAGTGATCTTGACGTCCATTTGGTGCAACGGTAGCGATTCTGCCTCTCGCACCGAAGGTACGGAGTTCGAGTCCCGCTCTTTTCTTTACCTACTAAACTTGGTTTCAACAATGTAGTCTGTAATTCGAGGCTAGGCCAAGTAAATTACAGGGTTTGCTGGTACAATGATATGTTTCAGTGGGGTTGGTGGTGTTGGTGGTGTTTTCATCGATCTTCATGAACTTTCTTACTATACGGCAGGTATTTAGTTTGGCGGCTTTTATGTTAAGTTTTAATGAAGCTGGGTTTAAAGTTTATGATGTTTAGGCTTGAGCGGACTACTTTTTAGTTACTCATTCGAATAGCAGCCCTTGGAAAAAATGCTTAACCTCGACAATCATAGATCGAACTAACTAAACACTGCGCCATTAAGTTTCTCACTTGAAGGCGCTTGGAACGTTCCTGGCAGAGCTGGGGTGGCTGAAGTAAAACAAGCCAAACACTCTCCAGACGCAAAGCAGGCGCATAAGGCGTCGAGTTGCGGAAACCGCCGGTATAGAAGAAGTATACTGACATTTCGACATCTTTACACAAACTGTGGTCACAGGATGACTAGGGTAAGAGTCCAATATAAAAAAAACTTTCCCATGTCCTGACAAATTAATGAATTATTTATTTGTTTATATTTTTATAGGGCACGTTCCTTACTTTTAAATTTATGCAATAATATTGTTTGATTTTGCATTTATTTATATTTTTATTATTATCACGATAATTGTAAACTACTGAGTCTACCACTAGTTCGGAAAATGGGAGACCCCTCCGAGAAAAACTGCCGAAAGAAACTCGACCAGGCCCGACATCCATCTTACTTTTATTATGTAAAGAAAGAGTAGAAACGTCAGGAGTAAATATGATTAAAAAAAATATTTGCTCAAATTTTTATTTGTAAAAAAAATATTTTTAAAGTGTAAAAGGCGCGGAAGTCTAAAAACTAAATAAAATTATGTTCTATCACAATCTATTACAAGCTAGTATTCCTTCATATATTTTTTTAGTTAACCGCATTATACTGTATACCGCACCGTATACCGCTGTAGTGTGTGTACGAATATGTCTAACACACACATCTCTTCCCATATATAAACTCATTACAGGACTACAATAAATGAGTTCTTGATCGCAGTCAGACTTATCATTTACACCCCGAACCGGCCACATTGCATGGCGACCCTGCCAGTGCTGCCTATCGGCGGCGCTGCGCAGACGGTTATTTTATGAGAATAATTTAAAAATATTTAAATATTTTTTGGACAATTAAAGTGATGTGATTGAAATATATAAAAGTTTAGTACTTTACATAAATATGAACTATAATATAATGTTAATCTAAATATCAATTGATAATACTTAAATAAATTCTTCAAATCCCGAGATGGAAAAATGATTTTATGAACAATTAACATAAACTCTAAATTAATAAATGTGAAACAATTATTCGTTGCCGCGTACTGTGTTGCTGCTGTGATGCTGATAAGGTTGGAGATCAAAAGCAGGGTGCCGGGAGACGATGGTGTCGGATGTGGACCAGCCGGCAGATGATGGTGTCAAAGGAGGTCGATGCAGCAGGGAGCTGAAGAGTTAACCAACAGAAAGTGGCCAACCAGAGGACTTCGGACAAGATTTAAAATTTTTAAACATTATGTGGAAGTTTGAAATTTTTTTCCCGCTCTCTTTAGGAGACTCTAATTTTGAAATTTTAATTTACTTGTGGATAGTGTCATTTAAAAATTTTGGTCTTTGGAAAATAATTACTGCTTAAATATTTTTGTTATGGTTACAGTAAAAGTTTTGAAGAATTTTTTTTTTGTATTGATTAAGATTTTATTTAGTAGTTACTCTTTTTTTATACTTACACATACATGTCTAATCATAATTAATATTTCAATAATTAATATTTTTGAGGATAATGATAAGTTAGAATATGAAATAGTATTACTGCATTAAAATAAATTTGAAATATGATTTATAAAAGTTGATAACGTTTTACGGCTTGTTTTTATTGATTTATGTAACTTAGTTTCTCATTTATATATAGGTACGATTGATTGCACAGATTATTTCCTCGTCCATGACAGATTTTTAAATTGTGTTGGTATTTATTTTTGTTTTATTTTATTTTACAGTAAGTTTTCCGGAGTTCGATCCTTGATAAAGGTAACTCTTATTTTGCATTTATAAAGTTGTGATTATTTTAAATTGATTTTATAATTTTATTATAATACCTAATGGTTATTTTTTCTCGTGATTCTAAAGATTATTTTTGTAGCTATGATATTTTATTCAAAAGTAAAAGAAAGTAATTTGCAAATGCCTTTTCTTGAATACATTTTTATAAATAATTCTTTTATCGATAACATTTATTTAGCTTCATGTTAGGTTTAAAGTTTGGATTTCGTAATTAATAAATATACATAGCATTCAATGTGAACGACATTAAAATTGCTGACATAGCAACACGTGTGATATTGTAGCAACGAACTAAATAGGTATCATTTTTGTTAAGACAAAAGAATTTAAATACCGTTTGAGTGATTTTTTTTGTCGTAAATTATTTAATGTATAGTATAAATAAAGTTTTCATATAAATGATTTCATAAGGTTATAAACGGCATGAATAGGTAGTAGATCACCTTTTTTCTTTTGCAGGACACTAATATTGTCAACAAAATTTAGGTAGGATTTTTAAAAGGTAAATAAGTTATCGTCTTTAATCTCTAAATAAATATTTGATATGTATTTTTGTGTTTTTATTTAATTTTTTTGCATTCACAATGCAATATTTCTATAAGATATAAAATACGTGTGTAAAAAACAACCACGCCTCCGAGCCCTCAGATGGGATCTGAGGGCCCCATCTGAGGGCTCGGAGGCGTGGTTGTTTTTTACACACGTATTTTATATCTTATTTGATATGTACTTATTGCTATTCATTATAACTATATAATATTATATTGGGCTATGAAATTCAATACTATTTTTCATTATAACGTATTAAGTATATTAAACTATTTTTCAATAGATTTGGAAAACATCATTCAACTTGTTTGACTGGTCTAAAATTTTGAAAACCAATTTTAATTTTAAACGTAACTGATTAGATAAATTAGCTAAGAAGACTATCTTTTGTCTTCATTTTAGTGGGTATACGAAATTCGAAATTTGAAAATTCATTTTAGTTTCCGTTTTAGTAATTAATAATCGAAAATAGTGATTAGGTAGCTATTTTGGTACTATTGAAAATATATTTGATTTTAACTAATAATGTTCTTATTTTATTTATTTTTTTCATTTTTTCCTGAATTTGTAATTTTTGTTAACTTGTTCGAGTTTAAATTTTTAATATCTACGCAATTCAATTAAATAAGTATCGGTAGTGATTTAGAATGTGATAAAGTTTCTAATTAGAACTGATGCAATCATATTGTTTTGATGAACCTAACGAACAAGGTATTGGAATGTAATGTGTTGTATTTCGATATCGGTAGATTACAAAGAGGTAGCGCAGCTGCATTTATGCAAGTTGTTATTTAGGTTAAGCAGTAACATTAATCTTGTCACAAAATATCACACGAGTTCGCTGGTTAAGCTGTAATATAAAACATTGTTTTAATAGGAAAAGATAATGAGTTTTAATTTGTTGGAAAAATCTTTAAAGAACTTACTTATTAATTTTGGATGTGGAAGTTTATGTTGAGGTATGATTGAGATGTTCATGTTTGTGGAAATTATACAAAAATGTGGTTTGAAAGGGAAAAGTTAGAGGAAAAGTTTGAAAGATTAGTCGATTATTAGAAATAAATCGAAGGAATAGGTAGGTTAATGTACTCGTAGCTGTATTAAAAATCTTTTGTAGCTTTTTGTTTGCAATCAGGTACAGCATGGTTTAGGTATAGGTAATGTGATGCGTTATTTTATTTTGGATATGGAATGAAGATAAATATTTATTTATAGAAGTTAGGGAATATATGATTTATAAAGTTTCACATGCGATTGGATTGATCACCCAAGAGCGATGAATCTTTTATTTACCTTATATTCAATTTAGGATTGTCAGTTTATTTGATAGGTTTTGGAATGAAATGGTTAAGATAAAAGCTCGATTATGCGGTACACATTAAAGGAGAGGTACTATAGGGATCAGGTCCTTCAGTTGCATCAAGGTGTGAACGAGATTCCCCTTTGAATCCTGTTTGGAGACCAAATTAGTATGTGTCTTAATTCATGACCCTATTAATAAAATGGTACATACGTGGGGTGTCAGATCCTTCCATTCGATCATGGTGCGAACGAGATTTCCTCTGTGAGATAAGTTGGAGTCTAGAGACTTAAAACTGGCCCCATCAATGATTAGGCTGTGCGCACAGCCCAAATGGCACAGCCCAAATGGCAAAGCCCAAATGGCACAGTCCAAATGGCAGTTGTCCATTTTTATATTATGTATTATGATAATGAAGTCGACTATAAATAAATATGATAAAATATGTACCAAATAATGGTGAGTTAAATAAAAATGAATGTACGCCGGCGCCGGGCGAATTATGATTATGTGAGTACCTAGTATGTGATGTGAAATGTGTATAGTGTACCGATAGTGTAATTATGAAAATGAAGTTTATAACGAGCAAGAGTAGGATTTAAAGTGAAGAAAAAAATATATAGGAATATTGTTATTGACACACGATAATTTAGATAAGAATATTGAGAGATAGGAATATTACAAAATAGGAGGTTATGTGATAAACAAGAAAGATTTGAGATTGTTTATATTAGAAAGATGATGAATGATTATAATTTGATGAAATGGTTTGAAGAAAGGAATATTTTTGTTTGTAAATGATGATATATAAGATATATGAAAGATGATTTTTTTGATAAAAGGGTAAAATTAAAGTGAGGAATGATTTCATAATGAAAGTTTCATTTAAGTATGTTAGCGAAAATAAACTTGAGGTCAAAGTTTTATTTGTGATAAAAGAATAAATAAGTAAATAAAAGTAGTGTTTTTTTAAACTTGAATATTATATTTAGTTACCTTTTTTTTCTTAACTATTGAATAAAAGAAAACAGGATTTTTTTTAAAGGGAAAATATAAAGTTTTTAATATTATTACGAAATATGAGTCTGTGCAATGCAATCTACTTATACCAGTTTAAATTGAAATTACATGTATAATGTACTAGAGTAATATAATACTATTATTGTAATGTCTTTTTTTTGTATTTGAAATTTAATGTGATTTTTATAATATGAAAGTTTAAAAATGTTTGGTTTGTTAGCAACAGTGACATTAGTAAAATAATTTAATAATTACTTTGCTTATTTTCATTATCAAGAATTATGTATAAGGTAGTGTGTGTGATTTGTAACTTGGCAAATCTATAATAATTAGGAAAATATATATTACGTAAAATTATTTGAAATATATTTAAATTTAGGTGTTCTATTACAATAAAATTAAGATTTTTTCTAAGATTTCATTTGCATCAAATAAATTTTATAGTATAAATAATAAGTAGGTAATACATACATGTTTTGTTTCACAATAATTCGGTATTCAAAATATTATAATGTTCATGTTTCATTGTATTTTAAAGTAAATAATTTGGTTTTTATCGTAATATCTGTAATGAGTCTACCTAATAATTTAAATATGAATTTATATATTCCAAATATTTTAAATAAGTAAATTTTGTGTTGAAAATAATTTTTGTTAATTGTTTAATCTTTGAAATTTGTTTAGGACGAAAATGTAGTATACTTATTTAACTACTTACTTCTATCAGAAATTTTAGGTAAAATAACTTACGTACTAGTTTAAAAAAAAAACTTTAACAATTTTTTTTCTTCTTTTTTAGGGGGGAGGTGTAGTGTGTGTACGAATACGTCTAACACACACATCTCTTCCCATATATAAACTCATTACAGGACTACAATAAATGAGTTCTTGATCGCAGTCAGACTTATCATTTACACCCCGAACCGGCCACATTGCACCGCCTAAATTCCCTATAATAAGAATAATTTATCAATATTTTTTACAAACAAAACCTTCTCTACAAATTCTACATAACAACAGACTATACCCTTACATTATTTCGGTCCGAATATTAGATCAAAGACTCTACACAATTTGCGACAACCCACAATAACCATATTACAGTATCTAATTATTCACCTGCCCTTGCAGTTACTATACCTTACAGTTGTTATTGGTAAAACTCCGCAATAGAAACACATGTGGAACAATAACTTATATATTATGTAATTTAATTTTTGAAATATATAAGTAGATTCGTGTTTTTCTAGAGCTTATATACCTATATACCGCCCGCCACCATCTAAGGTAGAGATGGTTTTATATTTCTTTTCTGTCGTTCCCACTGTTGCCTGGAAAAGTTGATCAAAGTGATAAGACCGTCATTTATACGCCTCCTTATGTTTCTATTATCCTTCATATATTTCTGTGTACAATAAAAAAAAAATCATCCATTATTTTTTCTTTTTCTTTATTAGTGGCTTGCACGATTTGTGCATTTGGCCAGTGTCAAGTAAGTATAATTGCCAGTACTTGAGTAATTTCTTTGCTTAATTTGATACTGATGAATGAACAGTAAAATATATTTCTGTCTAGGTTTCAGTAAATGTGTGGTGTTTTACTAGAACCTTCCCTCCGCTGCTTCGTTACACTTGCCAACACTCCTGTGTGTTCACAAACACTTAGTGGTTAATAATGCACCATTATTACGCGCTAATATCCACAACAACACAAATTTTAACAAGAGAAACAAATTCACCAATATGACGCTTCCCATTCCCGCCAAAAGGTCCATCTATTAATTAAATCTTACGTTTTCATTTCATTTACTTAAAAAAGTAGTTTATTAGCTTAAAAACATTTAAATATTATTTAATTATGCTAAGTATTTAATCAAACTTCATATTTTTAAGCGACTAAGTAAAAAAGTAATGAACAAATTGTTTTGAACAAAAAGATACATATTTGTGCACATTTGTTGGTGGAGTAATCGTGGAACATGTTCCTGTGATTCCTTCGTATTGGATGGAACGGCTATTATCTATTTTCAGCCATCGGCTTCCCTTAACCTTCACCAGATTATTGTTTCTCTCATCGGGAGCTTTCTCTTGCTGCAGCGACCAGTTAGTGGACGCCACTCGAGAACTTTTTCTCCCCAACAATCATCAATTCTGCGAGCGATGTGACCTGCCCATTGCCATCTCAGCTTAGCGACTCGAAAAGCTATGTCGGTAGCTTTGTTTCGGAAGGCAGGATCTGTACCATTAATGATTAGCTATTTATCAGCCAATTATTTCAGAAATAGCAAAGCTACTTTTAATTTAATTACTCAAAATAAATAAAAAATATGATTATATGTATATCATTTTCCTAATTACTCCCACAAAAAAATATTATACCGGAAGACTTTGCTAAAAGCGGTTCAAGATCACTTGACAGGAGCCCTGATTAAAGCGATCCAATGACACAACCGATTCTAGCTGTCTCACTTAAATAAAAATGTGATAATAAAAAAAGTATATTATTTTATCCGCTACCAGAACAAAATTTTATTTTTTTATAAATTTCGACAACTTACACCAATGCGAATCAAACTTTATTTATTCAAAAAAATTATAAAAGAAAAAATATTTGTTGTCTCTGTACTCTTTTGTGAACCCCACAGCAAAAATATATTTAAAAATATATTTAAAAATTCAAAGTACTTTTTACCATTGTACAAATTCATTAAATATAGCATAAAAACTTTATAATGAATGAAGTGTATCAAAATATCAAGATATGGTTTAAAAGACAAGCATCCAAGCCATTAAATATTTAAAAAAAATTATAAGAATGAGCGGGCAATGGAGAGAGCTATGCTTGGTGTTTCCCTACGCGATCGAATCAGAAATGAGGAGATCCGTAGGAGAACAAAAACCGCCGACATAGCTCAAAGAATTGCGAAGCTGAAATGGCAATGGGCAGGACACATAGCAAGGAGAACCGATGGCCGTTGGGGCGGAAAGGTTCTCGAATGGCGACCGCGTGCCGGACGACGCTCAGTGGGTACGCCCGCTACGAGGTGGACCGACGATCTGGTTAAGGTCGCGGGAAAACGCTGGATGCGGGCAGCACAGGACCGATCGTTGTGGAGATCCTTGGGGGAGGCCTATGTCCAGCAGTGGGCGTCGTACGGCTGATATGATGATGATGATGATAAGAATGAGGCATTCGGTGGGAATGATTATTCTATTTTCGAACGTATCATAATCATAAGTGTAATAAAAAGTCAACCCTAATAATATGTATAAAAGGAATAATTATTGTATTAGCAACAAAAAATAATAATTTGCTATTTTTCTTATTATACCTAGGTCGGTGACACTAAGTCGAAATAGACCAAAAAACTTGTTAGCCAACACAAAAATGTCATCTCATTTTGAACCTTATCATAAAGAGGTATGGAAACGTATTGTGATCTATAATTGGTGTTATGATACAATCGTTTTTTGTCCGCTTTTTTGTTAGAAGCAGTGTAGGTTACTGGTTCTATGTGTTGGTTGTTGATACTTCCAGATGGTACATTTGGCGGGTGAATTGGCATTCTAATGAATATTAATTGTATAGAATTATTATTTTGAAAACATATTTGATTGTAGAGCGGTAATACACCTATTAGAAGAGCTCGTTGATTCACAGCTTGAAATTGTGCAGTATTTCTTTCAACATTTAATTTTAGCCTCATCATTGCAGTGTTAGGTATGATGCCTGGTGCTGGCGTCCCATAAGGATCTCTATAACCTTGACCGAGACCTACATCTTCTGGCGACCTTAACTAGACTGTCGGTCCTCCTTGTAGAAGGCCTACTCATCAAACGGTCCGCGATGACCATTGGACATAACAGTAGATTTCGACGCTATAGCCGAGTCACGGTCGCCATCCAACCCAGTCACTAAGCCAGTTTCAGAATATTTTTGATACCTAAAAGCTAACCAGCCTCACTTACGAATGAAACTTGAGAACCATGATTAATTAAGGCTCTCAATGTTACAGAGGTGTTTCCGTTGGACTCTGCCTAAAGCAGTTGCCAAAATCGCTTGACTATACCTATTTGCATGACATGTAGTGATGACGGAAGTGTTTGAAGACTTGTTTCGCCCTAAGGGCCATCGGTTGTTCTCGCTATGTATCTCACTCACTGCCTTTTCAGCTGAGAAATCGATCTGAGATGAATGTCAGAGAACATTCTCATTTACAAATGAAGAAAGTTTAAAAGAGTATTTCTGTCATGTGGTGCCCGGCATTATCGTACATATATGCCCGGCAGCAAAGAATAGTACCAATCCTTTATACATAGGGGTGTTTTAAAAGACACCTGATGATGCTAGATGTAATCATCATACACTTCCCGTAGAGTACAAATTGGGCAGCAGTCTTTTTCTGGTTACTTATGGTATTTTAATGTGATCTGTAACCTCGCGATTTGGGGGAGGAATCCGTATGCTGGCCTTCTGACCTGGCTTCTTCTGAACGGATGATGATAATGATATTACCTTAGAATCCAAGATATTATCATCATTCTCAGTCTTTTAATGTCTTCCCTACGTATAAAAACATTAGCCATCATATGGGATCTGTGCGGATTGATAGTAGCTAAAGATTGCAGATGCACCCAGGACCGACGACTGATTATACCTATTAAAGCAAGAAGGACCTCGTGTTAATTATTTTAGATCACCCATCCGGCGTTGCTTAATATCCACAATCGTCAGACAAACTAGAGAACCGCAGCGCCATCGTTTCTTGATTACGACGTTACAAAGACATCAAAATGTCAAAAACACAGGCGTTTTCAATAACCTATTTCCCTAGTAACAGATTGAACATAGTTTAGTTGCTTAAAAACACATATACAGATACGCTTTTTTCCCAGTAGGCAGATATCATAGATTTTCGTCTTCTACGATCCCGATATACCTACATCTCTCCTTCAACTCTCATCAGACTTTTCATACGAGCTCGTCAGTTGTTGCTTAAATATTTTTATGAACATGGTTTAATAATAAAGTCTGTTTTTTATTTTATCATGTAAAATAAATCTTTAATCTAAGAACACAAATTTGTTGTTTGTGTGTTCGTTTGTCCGTTCTTTTTCCCGCTCTTTTTCCATTGTATCAATTAACGTTACCATAGCAACGCGTTACCAGGTCAGCTAGTCTATAATCTAAGAACACAAATTTATTGTTTGTGTGTTTGTCTGTCCGCTATTTTTCCATTGTATACGCGTAACCATAGCAACGCGTTACCATAGCAACGCGTTACCGGGTCAGCTAGTTATAACTAAGATTAAAAAGTACAATAAACTTACTCTAGTTGTAAATGGGCACAATTAGTCATCAACATCAAATGAAATATCGCAATAAAACATGTTACCCCAATTTTAGAAAATGGATAAAGCATACAGATACCCTGTTTATTAATACTTATCATGAGTAAGGTGTCTACAAATATTCATCTTCAAACTAAACTCTTAGTTGATATATTTTATATACACCAGCAAAATCTTCAGCCCGCTGTTTCACCCGCGTGGTGTTCGATTGTCCCAGAAAGTCTTTATCGCACTATTTCAGGGAACACTAGAATTTAAGCCAGTACAGTACTGCCAGCTTATGTTATCTATATACAGGAGGGTACAATCAGAATAAAGGCAACCTTCACCTAAGACGAACATTTTAATGACTTTGCTATCAAAAGGAGTGGAAATAATAAAATATATATTAATTGTGTTATCTATGACAGATAACACGTTAGATTTAACTAAAAAGTGTACATAATTAAATTAATCAATAAATTCATGTAGTAAATAAATAAATAATAATTTAAATATTGAGTTACATAATTAAGACACTTTGAATTATTCTCAATACTAACAACTTCATTGTATGAGGGTTACCACTAAGTAGATTAGAGCTGTTATTTACTCACACAAAAACCTTTTTTAAGCATGCTCACATCAAACTATCCTATTTCAACTGTTTTCTCTTAAATTTTAATGTACTGACATGACTAGTTATCTAGCAACTAAACTAAGGTAGGTCTAAGTCTTACTCAGGATATTATTTGAATGATTGGAGTAGTAATGTAAATTAACCTATTAAATACGAACTATTAGATCGGTGCTCGACAGATGAAAATGAAATACATCAAAAAGTACCTGGAGGAAAAAAGTATTTAGATTGATTAAATAAAATGTTTAATGCCGTGATCACAGCTTCTGTAAAAAAGTCTAAAACCAAATTGAATGTATCTTTAACCCGTAAAAGGTTTTATTTTAAAGTGTGTGGCCAAGATCGTGTCCCTTATCAAGCGTAAGGTTGATCTGTTTAAAAGTGAATAATCTTGTTGGTTGTCCTCACGTAAATAAGTAAGGATGATAATTTTTATTTTTAGTCAACCAATCTATAATATCGTCCACTTACATTCAAATGACTGCAAATACACGGAGCTGATAATTTTTTGCGATAAATTAATTCTTTCAAGAAAGAGTTAGTAAATTGAATAGTAATATAGTTTTATTTAATTTTATTTTAAGTACCTACTATGAAAGTTATATTTTAAGATTTTTTCCTGATATATTCGGCCATTATAGTATGTAACAATTTGCTTATATATACAAGAACAATACCTGTTATTTTTTATAACACTCAAATTTTTTGTATATTATACTTTTTGTGTACCTTATACAAATAAATATTTCATTTCTTTATATGACATCATTATATAACGATATTGTATATAATGAATGTAGTGGTAATATCAGAACCAACATAAAATGTAAATCGTATTTGTAATGGATTATAATATGTACCTAACATATGGCGGTACAGAATTAATAAATAAAATAAATAAACTCGATCCACTTCAGTTGAAGCTGACATATTAAACGAGGAGCGACGGGTCGCTTCAATGTAGTTTTTTAGTAATTCATCAGGAAACTATTGTCCTCTGTTCGCATGTCCGGTGTTCAGTGTTTACATAATATATACGAGTATCATCTGAGAAAAACCATGGCTGTGTAATATTCTCCGCTATTGTATTAACGGCTATAAACAATACGAAGTAATTGCCTCTGAACTGGTCAGAGGTTTCCAAAGTTTCTGAATACTGGATAAAGAGCCCAAATTTGGATAATATTTCGGTATAAAAGAAAAGCGTGTGTGTCAACTCCGACACACGACCGGTGTCACAAGGGAACAGGGTCTTTGAACAGGCACAGAAAATAATAAAACAAAACTTCAAAATAAAAGTGAAATGTGTGTTCGATCACAAGACTTTATTCTTCATATTCTTTATTATGCCGGGCGTCTTGTATGAAAATAAATTCTTAAAGAGTAAATTCCAAAAAAAAAATAGAATAGGATTAGTATTACGTGTCTGTGGTAGTCGTAGTTAGCGAGCTGTTTTTGTTTCGACTTTAGATATAACACAATATCAATATCAGAAAAAAGAAAATAAAAGTATTTCTTATCATCACACCTGATTACCAGTTAGTAACCTGACAACCACGCGGGATCAGTGCGGATTTATTTCATGTTTTATGACAACGTTTTATAATTTTTTACTACTTGAACGAATATGAAAAATACTATGACATACAACAATCATTAATTTAGTCGTTGTATAAACAACAACTAGAAAAATTTGGCTGTGAAATAAATAAACAACGTATTAAAGCCTAACTCCTGAGACAAATTTATTTTTCACAGTTAGAATAAAACTTTTTAGAGCATACTGTCATTATAATAAAAAATAACATAAATAAATTTTGGCATTTGCACGTCTGTGCCACAATTAAATGCTACATACATTAATTAAAATATTTGACAAGTTGCAGTACCATGGTTCAAGCTGGAGTCATGTCTATTTAAATTCGATAAATAAATTTATTTTCTGATAAATTACAAATCAACATATAAAAATAACAAATATTACTTTTAAGATATAAAATACGTGTGTAAAAAACAACCACGCCTCCGAGCCCTCAGATGGGATTCGAACCCACGACCTTTCGCAATCCGGGCGACTGCTCTGACCGCTGAGCTACCGAGACGCTGGCAAACGTGTCGAATTTTACAAACGTATTCCAACTTCTACTATGAGCTAGTATCGTTCCACCAATGTTGAACGCTAACTACCTTCAACATTGAAAGTAATATTTTTACAAATATTAAACAATCAATTAAGATGGAACCAGCTATAATTATGTTTTTATTTAATTTTTTTTGCATTCACAATGCAATATTTCTATAAGATATAAAATACGTGTGTAAAAAACAACCACGCCTCCGAGCCCTCAGATGGGATTCGAACCCACGACCTTTCGCAATCCGGGCGACTGCTCTGACCGCTGAGCTACCGAGACGCTGGCAAACGTGTCGAATTTTACAAACGTATTCCAACTTCTACTATGAGCTAGTATCGTTCCACCAATGTTGAACGCTAACTACCTTCAACATTGAAAGTAATATTTTTACAAATATTAAACAATCAATTAAGATGGAACCAGCTATAATTATGTTTTTATTTAATTTTTTGCATTCACAATGCAATATTTCTATAAGATATAAAATACGTGTGTAAAAAACAACCACGATATATCTTATAGAAATATTGCATTGTGAATGCAAAAAATTAAATAAAAACATAATTATAGCTGGTTCCATCTTAATTGATTGTTTAATATTTGTAAAAATATTACTTTCAATGTTGAAGGTAGTTAGCGTTCAACATTGGTGGAACGATACTAGCTCATAGTAGAAGTTGGAATACGTTTGTAAAATTCGACACGTTTGCCAGCGTCTCGGTAGCTCAGCGGTCAGAGCAGTCGCCCGGATTGCGAAAGGTCGTGGGTTCGAATCCCATCTGAGGGCTCGGAGGCGTGGTTGTTTTTTACACACGTATTTTATATCTTATAGAAATATTGCATTGTGAATGCAAAAAATTAAATAAAAACATAATTATAGCTGGTTCCATCTTAATTGATTGTTTAATATTTGTAAAAATATTACTTTCAATGTTGAAGGTAGTTAGCGTTCAACATTGGTGGAACGATACTAGCTCATAGTAGAAGTTGGAATACGTTTGTAAAATTCGACACGTTTGCCAGCGTCTCGGTAGCTCAGCGGTCAGAGCAGTCGCCCGGATTGCGAAAGGTCGTGGGTTCGAATCCCATCTGAGGGCTCGGAGGCGTGGTTGTTTTTTACACACGTATTTTATATCTTATAGAAATATTGCATTGTGAATGCAAAAAATTAAATAAAAACATAATTATAGCTGGTTCCATCTTAATTGATTGTTTAATATTTGTAAAAATATTACTTTCAATGTTGAAGGTAGTTAGCGTTCAACATTGGTGGAACGATACTAGCTCATAGTAGAAGTTGGAATACGTTTGTAAAATTCGACACGTTTGCCAGCGTCTCGGTAGCTCAGCGGTCAGAGCAGTCGCCCGGATTGCGAAAGGTCGTGGGTTCGAATCCCATCTGAGGGCTCGGAGGCGTGGTTGTTTTTTACACACGTATTTTATATCTTATAGAAATATTGCATTGTGAATGCAAAAAATTAAATAAAAACATAATTATAGCTGGTTCCATCTTAATTGATTGTTTAATATTTGTAAAAATATTACTTTCAATGTTGAAGGTAGTTAGCGTTCAACATTGGTGGAACGATACTAGCTCATAGTAGAAGTTGGAATACGTTTGTAAAATTCGACACGTTTGCCAGCGTCTCGGTAGCTCAGCGGTCAGAGCAGTCGCCCGGATTGCGAAAGGTCGTGGGTTCGAATCCCATCTGAGGGCTCGGAGGCGTGGTTGTTTTTTACACACGTATTTTATATCTTATAGAAATATTGCATTGTGAATGCAAAAAATTAAATAAAAACATAATTATAGCTGGTTCCATCTTAATTGATTGTTTAATATTTGTAAAAATATTACTTTCAATGTTGAAGGTAGTTAGCGTTCAACATTGGTGGAACGATACTAGCTCATAGTAGAAGTTGGAATACGTTTGTAAAATTCGACACGTTTGCCAGCGTCTCGGTAGCTCAGCGGTCAGAGCAGTCGCCCGGATTGCGAAAGGTCGTGGGTTCGAATCCCATCTGAGGGCTCGGAGGCGTGGTTGTTTTTTACACACGTATTTTATATCTTATAGAAATATTGCATTGTGAATGCAAAAAATTAAATAAAAACATAAATATTACTTTTTTAAAACAAAACTTGCCTAATCAAATTTATTGAAAATGCTTAAAAATAATAAATTGCCAAATAACCTTAGTATGTATAACCTACACACTCTTAGTCCTTTTTCATATAGGATCGAAAGTAACGTAACATTAATGGCTTTCGTAGCTCATATATTCCGCTGCGCTGAAACCTTTTCCGACCGTGAACTTGTGGATAGCGCTAGCTGCATCGGTGGCGTTGGGCATTTTAAAAAGTAAAATAAGTGTGAAATCCCATTAATGAACAAAGTGAAAAAAAATACAAATAAATAATATAAATAAGACAATATAACACATATTGTTCTAAATCCTAGTTAAGTAGCTAAAGTACTTGCGTAATTCAATTCACTAACAACAACGGTACCACAACACCCGGATACGGCATTGAATCGGCCGGATACGGAACCCGGGAGTGACGTTACCATAAAAATCGGTAAGCGAGCCACTTTACCATAGAGGCCGACAAGGAACTTATATGATAAATAAAAATTTCTTACATTCACACCAATTAGCCTAGCCCAAAGTAAGCTTTGTAAGGCTTATATTATGTATACTAGGGTAACGGATAGGCATACATATATGATATATAGATATGTACTATCCATAAAAATATTTATAAATAACCATACTTCAGCTACGAATGCTGGTATTCATCACACAAACATCTGCTCCTTCCCAAGATCGTTGTTGCAAAAGACAAGATCGCCACAGTTTTACCAAACGGTCGAATAGAAAATGGAGTATGGAAAATGGAATATGGAATATGGATACACAATGTCACAATGTTTAACATTAAAACTTTTATATAAACTATCATCCAGCAAATAGTTTTGATTTTATAAAAATGGGCAGTAGATAAATAGTTTAAGAACCACTTGCTCGGGGTAACCGCTGACATCACTTGAGTTGGCACCGCCAGGCACAACTGTCGTGACGTCACACTTCTTACAACAAACTTTTTGTCCTCAATGTAATTATCTACAGTAAAGTTAATATATTTTCTTAATATTTGAACGTGTAATACAATCGAGTTTTCAACGCTGAAAATTAAATAAATCTGATCGGATTTGATGACATTTGGTGCAACGATAGCCATCCTGTCTAGGGTTCGAGTGCTCCGGCTCTTATGAATACGAGCATTTGTACCGGATTCATGGATGTTATATATATATATATATATATATATATATATATATATATATATATATATATATATGTATGTATAGTATATGTTGAAATATATATCCACAAAAACAGGCGTTGGTGAAATTTGAATCTAATTCCTTTTGACCCGTAACTACCATTCACAATGACCTATACAGTTAGAGTTAGAGTAGTTTACTTTAGTTCGGTTGCTAGGCAACCTTTATTACACACACAGAAAGAGAAAACAAGAATAGGACCAGAACATAAGACAAACAGACAAAAAGAACGTAAATAATATGAAAAATTATAATGAACAATAAATTTTAAACAGTATTTACTGCGCGGTGTCACTTTCCTGTCTCAGTATTTTGACTTTGTGTCCTTCACAGTTTTTCCTGTCTCAGTATTCTATCTCTGTGTCATTCATTCAAAATTGGGCATAATAGACACAGACGAATAAGACATCTGACAGGGTCGATAAAAAATGACGTACTTAAAAAAATATTCTACAGAAATATCTGAAAAACCGAATTATAGTGGCGCAAATTTGTTACTAGAGAGAGGTAATTGAAAACGGCTGTTAATCTTCGACGTGAAAAATTCATGTCGTGCACTCAGTGAACAAAAAAACCTTACGCTTTTTTATTTTTAATTTTAGCCTCAAATTGAACGCCTACAGGTCTAAGAGCCTATTATCCTCTTGACTTCAATTTTGACCTCTTAAAATTACTATTATTTTAATTATATAGAAGTTTTGAAAGCTTCTTGGAAATCGCCTCCAAATATAAATAAATAATAATTAAAAATCTGACTATGCGATGTTTTCTTTCGATAAAATGTTATATATAAAAATTCCCTGTCAAAGTTTTGTTTAACCGCGATGAACTCCGAACCTATTCAATCGATTTTGATGTTTTTTTTTCATTTAGCTGGATTTGTTCCAACTTGGGACATAGGATACGTTTCATTTTAATTTCTGACACAGCAACGCGTGGCCAGGTCAGCTAGTTGTTATATAAAAAAAAATCCTGTGACAGTGTTTGACTGCGATAAACTCCGAAACTACTCAATAGATTTTGATGAATTTTTCATTTTGCCATATTTTTTATAATTTATATATGTTTTAGGCATTTTTCCATGCGATCTTATAAGACAATATTCTTATAAATGATACGAGATTTTACTTTTAAAGAAAATGAATTTAATACACGAAAATTTTACAGTAATTCAGGAAACAATAAATTGAGATAAATCAGGCAGAGCTTCCAGCTTGATGTTTCTTCCACAGCGGCTGATGGGAAAATAGGCAGGGAACTGGCGTGTTGCCCATTTTATAGTCACGACGCGGCGCACGATGTTGCCAGGTGGCCGGGAGCATTATGTCATTTATAACACGGCCTCTCCTGACGGGGCAGCGTCCTCGCAGCCTTCACGAACTTGCTGAAGATGGCCCAGCTTCGGCATCGTCAGCGGGGTCTTCATTCTCCTTGCAAGCTGAAACAACCACATCACTCTTAGGATATCACGTTCAAAACAGTTTAATCAAAGTTGTCGAAAATTAAATAAATTGATGCATCTATGTACCAAACAACAAATCACTAAGAGTTCACATTTAGGCCTATTACAGCGCAACCAGATGCCATGACCATGACATGGGAGGACTTACACCAGTCTCTAGCTGGTCATCCACATCTTTAGCTCCCATCACACATAGGGTTTACACATGGGCCTATTCCAGCGCAACCAGATACCTCAACCGTCGTCACGGTAGGATTTATTCGGTCTCTAGCCAGTCATCCACATCTTTAGCTCCCATCACACATAGGGTTTACACATGGGCCTATTCCAGCGCAACCAGATACCTCAACCGTCGCCACGGTAGGATTTATTCGGTCTCTAGCCAGTCATCCGGATACCTACAAACACTGAAGGTTTACTTGCGCAACCGAATACCTTGTGCACACCAGGTGTTTACATCGGTCTATAACAAGTACCACCACAACCTTCAGGCACATATATGAAGGATTTATACAGGTCTCTAATTAGTGTAGGCCTCCACTAACGCAACCCCGATACCTTACTCCACACTCAAACACAAACTAGTTTCGGAACCAGTGTATGATTCACCTCAATCCCTGGACTCGCACCACCAGGACTTACATGGGTCTGTTTCAGAGCACATCACGAACTAACTTAAATTGTTTGGCACATAAGAGTACATCACGTAATCAAGGCGGGAATCGAACCCACACACAAGTACACTGTAAAACAAATGTCACAAATTACGACACTCATTGCGGCACTAGGTACTAACTTTCGAAAAATCCAGCACATGTATCCGGGGTCCACTCCCCTCGCCACAGAACCATGTACCCAGCTGCCGCCTGGCTCGTCTTTCCATATGAGCCGGTCAACAATTTAAGTTCATATCTGTCATTCGCCAAGATTCGAACCACTTTATATGGCCCCCTCATACCACAATCAAGCTTTCCAGTGCTTTGAGAGTTCTTAGTAACATAAACAAGATCATCGACTGCAAAACTTTTAGGATGCACCCTTTTTTTATTAACGCGCGAATCCTGCCTCTCTCTGTTCTCCTCAATAAGCCTCTCGGCGCGTTGTCGCCGCAGTTCCCGCATCGCCTGCTTATTTGGATTACTACCTCTAATGAGAACATTTATGAGTGGAGTGGTCGTGTCCGAGCCGATCAACAAGTTCAAAGCTGAGCATTGCGTCGTTTTGTGTTTCGTAACATTCAAAACTAATTGTAATTTCCACAAAACTTTAGACCAATCGTTCTTATTATAATTTACTTCAACACGAATCATATTTAGAACTGTACGACAGTATCTCTCGACTTGTCCGTTTTCTTGGTGCATTTCAGGGGTGATAAAATGTACATCGACACCTAGTCCCGTCATCCAGTCACGAAATTCGCGGTTGTCAAACATGCGGCTTCGATCACAGACTAGCCGTTTAAAGGTGCCAAAGAGGGAAATCGTTTGAGTCATCACACGCTTTAATTCTGAGCGGTCTTGTGTGTATAGACCGTACAATAGGCAATATTTAGTGTAGGCGTCTACTAATATGAGTACGTATTTATAGCCTTCGCATTCGGTCAGCGGGCCAAGTACGTCAGTATGTACGGTATCAAATGGCACCGGGGCCTTATGCCACGAAGTAATTGGTTGTAGCGGCGCGCGAGGGACATGCTTATGCGAGATACAGACTACGCAATGGGTCACGTACTTAGTGACAAACTGTCTCATACCCGGATTTCGGCTTAAATAATCAACATGCGACATTAAAACTCCTTTACGATAATCTAAAGTGAAGTTGTAATCCTGCATAAAAATCCACCATCTCGCAACTCTAGGCTGGAGATCCCTTTTACGCTGTGTCATTTTTAAAGAGTTACAATCCGTTATGATTTTAAATTCTTTCCCAATTAAATACTGTCGAAAATGCTGTAACGTCTTAACCACTGCGAGGGTCTCCAGCTCATAGCTGTGGTATTTAGATTCCGCGCCTACCGTCAATTTACTAAAATACGCAACTACTTTCTTTCGGCCGTCTTTTTGCGTTTGCATCAAAATTCCGCCGTAACCAATCGAGCTAGCATCGGTATGTAACTCTGTCGGTAGGTCGGGGTCGAAAATGGCCAAAACAGGCTCGTCAGTTAACCGGGCTATAATTTCTTGGCGGGCTTTCTCCTTTTCGTCACCCCAATAGAAAGTTACACCCTTTTTAGTAAGCGCAGCTATACACGCTGTTTTAACCGCGTAATTAACGGCGAAAGTACCCCGCAAGGCCCAAAAACTGACGAACTTGTTTGACCGTGGTTGGTCGCGGCGATTTAACTAAGGCCTCGAATTTGTGCTCACTCGGCCTCACCTGACCTTGTCCTATCACCCTACCAAGGTATTCTACTTCATTAGTAAGAAAAGTGCATTTCTTTAAGTTTATCGAAAATCCGGCCTCAGTTAGAGTTTTTAACACTGAATCGAGCAGGATAAGGTTCTCTTCTATGGAATCCGATAAGAGCAACACATCGTCGATATAAGCGAGCACCTTTCCCGTTTCTATGAAGGGTTTCAGCGTTTTCGAGATGGTTTTCTGATATATAACTGGAGCGTTGGCGAGTCCATAGGGCATTTTACAGTATTCGTACTGCCCTTCCGGCGTTACAAACGCTGTTTTGTGAATGGACTCCTCACTGACCTTCAACTGGTGGAAACCAGAAACCATGTCGAGCGCGCTGAAGACTCTAGCCTTACCTAGCCTATCAATGTGGTCATTGATCAACGGAAGCGGATGCCTAACTTTAACAGTTATTTGGTTGAGTGCTCGGTAATCTACCACCATTCTATCCGAACCGTCTTTCTTTTTAACCAGCAAAACGGGGCTTGCGTATGCTGAATCGGACTCCCTTATTATTCCTTTGCCAAGCAGATCATTTATTATCGATCGAACGCGTAACTTTTCGTCATGTGACATTTTATACGGACGGTAATAGACAGGCACGTCATTAGTTAGGTTAATCTGTACCTCACTATCTTTAACAGTTGTGGTAGCCGTACCACTTAAAAAATGCTCAGAGTATTTCTCGAGTACGGTAAGCAAGTTCAGCCAGTGCTCGCCTGAGACAGGAGTGCTCACTTTTTCCGAAATAGGACTTTTATCTACCTTTAAGACATCCACGACATCACTATGCATAATACGTTGGCTATCGCTAGTCCTAATGTATGCAACGCCTTTCCTGTTCAAAACATCAGTACCGATAATCACGGGAACGTTCATATGAGAGCTGTCTACAACATAAAAATCAACCTCCAACGTAATGTCACTCAACTCGATAGGCAAAGTAACAAAGGATTTTGTAACTACCTCCGTACCGCCTAAACCACGTAATAACTGATAAGTTGGTTTCAAGTTGGCCGAAAAATGCTTCACTAAATCAGAGGATAATAATGATATACACGAGCCGCTATCGATTAAAACGTCCGCCGGTATACCCGATATAACTGCAGTGATAATATCCTGATTCTTTGATAACCCCTCATTTTCACGACAAAAGTTAACACCGTTCTTATTTCTAAATTCTACCCGTTCTTTAGCAAAGCATTTACCTTCCGAATGACCTAGTTTTTTACAAAAAGTACATTTTTCTACTTTAGATGTACTTGCAGCCGGCGCGGTTTCACTATTATTGGCACTAGTCAATTTAGACTTCTTTGGACAAAACGCACTTTTATGACCAAACTGTTGACATTCGTAACATCGAATATTACGCTTATTATCGAAATATTCGCGCTTTAACGAACTCGGACGCTGGCTATAAAACTTGTTATTACGATTGGGCAAGTGAGGGAAGTTTTTCCGTGGCACATTATTAACATTAGGCTTAACATAGTTCGATAAAAACTCCACAATAGTCTCGGGTGTGAACTTTGCGTTTGTAGCGGCCGCCTGAATTTGCGGGTCAGTTATTCCACGTATTATGATTGCAGTCAACAACTCACTACTAAGTCCTTTGACTATGCGCAAGCGTAGCAACGATCTACGGGCATATTCCGCGTAGGTGGAGTATTTATCAGACTCTGTTCGTATCACATTATAAAGAATGTTCGCAATGTCGATATTACGCGGGCACAACGCTTTTAATTCTAATTTAAAATTAGACCAATTACGTTCGGCACTTGACCACTGACTGAGCCAGGTGCGAGATTCCCCCTTTAAACAATGACCAACACGAGCAAGGCATTCCGTGTCATCCCAATGATTCGAAATACGAGCTTTATCTACTTCGTCGCACCACGTATCGACATCATGAACACTGGGGTCAAAATCTGAGACAAAATATTGGTTTGATCTCACCGGGATAGAGGTCAGCGCTGCCAATAGTCGCTCCGCCGCATTCCCCGCGTCCGCGCCGTACGGCGCCCCTCCAAGCGCTGGCGCGCCCAGCGGCGGCGTGCTCGGCGGCAGTGGCGGCAGCGCAGGTACAGGGGTGACAGGGGAGTCGCGCTTGCTGCGCTCGCTCGATGCTCGACGCTCGCTCGGCGTCGCACTAGGCACCTGAACAATTGCTTGCTCGCGCCCAGCGACAGCAGGCTGCTGGGTGGCGCCGACATGAATCCCTTGTTCTAGGGTCTCGAGTCTCCTCAAGACCGCCTGCATCGCTTCGCGGGAAGGGGAAGGTGAAGGTAACCTTCCTTTGCGTTTGTCCTTCTGCTTGCTACGACAGCTATCCGACGGCATGTCGGGTAGCAACTCTGCCTGACTACCTTCAAAAACTAAAAATCTGCTCGCGAAAAACAAATTATTTATAAAACCAGATATGGCGGCGGCCAAAGCCTACGAATCCCACTTCTGATCTTATAAATGATACGAGATTTTACTTTTAAAGAAAATGAATTTAATACACGAAAATTTTACAGTAATTCAGGAAACAATAAATTGAGATAAATCAGGCAGAGCTTCCAGCTTGATGTTTCTTCCACAGCGGCTGATGGGCAAATAGGCAGGGAACTGGCGTGTTGCCCATTTTATAGTCACGACGCGGCGCACGATGTTGCCAGGTGGCCGGGAGCATTATGTCATTTATAACAATATATATAATAGAGAAATACTAGAAAAAAATCGGGTCATAAGTGAATTTTGTTCGCTTTTTTCTAGTATTTTTCTATTATAGTAATTTATCTTATAAGATCGCATTGAAAAATATATAAAAATTATATAACTAAATGGCTGTTTTATCTTAATCAATTGCCCAAACATTTGTGAAAATGTTTCTTTCGAATACGAGAGGACGTTCCTCTCATTGATGAAACAACGCTGGCCTACAGCGTTAAATCAGAACGGTGCTAGAAAATTTCGACGAGTGTTCACAAGGCTCGGTAGCTCAATTGGGAGAGCATTGGACCGGATTTCCAAAGGTTGTGGGTTCGGTTCCCGCCTGAGAATTCACTTGTGACCCGAATGGATTTTTTCTAGTATTTTTCTTTTATAATAATATGCTGTATTTGTTCCGACTAAGGACATAGGTTTCATTTTAATTTATAAAAAAAAAATATAATAACTGAGACATAACAACGCGTGGGTCAACTAGGAAACATATTTAAGGATATTGATAAGATAGGATTGGCGTCAGCCTAAGAAATACTTATTTAATTCGACGGATCTGTCAAGGTTGATAGTTCTTTTGGAAGAGAACTCACCCGGTTATCAAATGGACGTAAGTTCGAATCCCACCTGTCACTTAAGACAAGTTGATTTTATTCTTATAATTTCTTTAAGTGAATAAGTTTTATTTACTTCAACCCTATAATGCCTTAACCGCCAATAAAAAATTTTAGGAAGAATAACTGTTATAGGTAGTAAGCATAAAATATTGTAAGTATTTCAATAAGATATTTATTTAAAATTAAACCACTTTTACCATATCTACTAGGAATCGTCGTCGTGTGAACACGGCTCCTGTAAAGGACTCGAAAAGTCAGGATGAAAAAAAAGTTTTTTCTGTTTCCCCTCCGGACTTGGGGCAGGGAGGTTGTTAATCCTACATGGATACATAGGCCGACCGAGAGGTTATCTCAGACTCGTACTGACTAAACACCACCTGAAGGTGCCTTAGCCTGGGAATGCTATACAGGTTTAATATGAGCGATTGCACTCAGATGACGGGGCGATGCAGCAATGAAAAAAATCAGTCAGGTTTTATTTATACGTGAGATAGCCGCAGAAATATAAAAATTAAATATAATATTTAGTTCTTATTAATTTCGTTACTCGTAAATTTTCAAAAAGAAATTATTTCTAAGACTTTAATAAAAAGGCAATTTCGATTTCGATTCTCATAAAATCGCTTAGTATATCAATCAAAAGACATAAAATTCATATATATTGCAGTTTAGTTTATGTAAGATATTTTTTATCCATTACCAGCCAACACGCTGTATCAAATTATGCCTTTTAAAATTATAAAAAATAAAGTTTGTCTTAAATTAGATAACCTCGAAAAAGAAGTCGAAAAGAATTAAACAAAATGATGGAAAAAAAACAAGTTTTTGCGCGATTTACGTAAGAAGTACTTAATAAAAAATAAATATTTAATTTGGATGCTGTGACGTTATTCATTAGCAGTATTTAAGGTATTTCGGTAATAAGTAAATAGCTTTGATGAAATTCGTATTGTCTAAAAAGTGTAGGTTTAAATCCCAAAAAGATTTTTTTAAACCATTCGTGTATTCTTTCTACAATAAAAGCGTTATATTATAGCATACGTTTAAAAAAACCGGCCATGTGCGAGTCGGACTCCCGCACCGAGGGTTCCGTAAAATATTTTTATTATATGATGTAACAAGAAATTTACGGTTTTCGCAATTTTTCCTCTATCTGTGCTAGAAGACGTAGCTTTGTACCAAATTTCAAGATTCTGAGTTCACGGGAAGTACCCTGTAGGTTTTGATTCCCTTGCGAGTGTCGAAAATTTGCGGAATTTTGCGGCATAAACGGCTGTATCTTTTGATTGCGTTTTCTTAGAAGTTTGAGTTTTTCACAGCTCCAAGGAACAGTAGACCTGAGTATTTGATATAAATTTCAGCTTGATACGTCCACGTGTTCCTGAGAAAAAGGGTCTTGACAGACGGACGGACGGACAACAAAGTGACCCTGTGAGGGTTCCGTTTTTTCCTTTCGAGGAACGGAACCCTAAAAATTGCTAAAAAAACATAATAAGTCTTTTAAAATTTATTGATAGTTATAAAAATAGATCTTAAACTATGAAATCGTCTAATTTTGATATAATTCATTAAGTATTGTAGTATGATCTATTACATAATATTCTGAAGACCATAGACCTAAAGATTAATAACAAAAAAAATATTGAGAAAAAATCTTACGAATGGGATCTGGTTTTTTTTTATGATAATGTATGAAATCTTAAAATTAAAATGATAGAATGACAGCGTTATCTATAGAAAATACAAAAACAAAGCATATTGTCAATGTTGCCATGATATAAATATCGCAGGCTTTATTAAAGAGTAAGAAAAATATTTGACGCTTAGATAACTGTTTTTGGAAGTATACAAGTGCACTATACAAAAAATGCACATAATCCAATGAAACGCAATGCAAAAAATAAATAATCAAATTAAATCATGAAAATGAAAACAAACTTCATTAATGGATTTTATAATTTTTATATATTTTATCTACTCTAATACTATAATACAAAGATTCTAAAACTGAAAACAAAATGCTTATGACAAACATTACGTACAGGCCAAAAATAATAAAAAAAAAGTTTCATTACGATACAGGTCTTGTATGGACACCTGTAACATAATATAACTTTTTTATCATAACGATACACCTATACAACCTCCAGCTGGACCAAGGAGGTTGAACCTCTACTTTAAAAAGGTTTCAATGAACGAGTCCTCGACGACCGACGCAACACGCATGCGCAATTGATGTTTGCACCTTGGCGCCAACATTTGACATTTAAATAAATTTGTTGTTATATTCAGCGTTTTATTTGCAATATTGTTTTACATATTATAGTATGAGAGTAGATAAAGTAGTGTATGACACTGTACATAACTTGTTCTTATAACACTCGTGTGATGCTATAAAAAAACTCGCCTACGGCTCGTTTTTTTAAAACACACTCATGTTATAAGAACCCTTATTATGCAACAGTATCATAAACTACTATTATGCATTTTTCAATCGAATTATTATAAGAGAAAAATACTATAAAAAATCGACTCGGGTCACAAGTGAACTGAGTCCCGGTCTTAATTTGACCCACTTTCCGGTCTTTGATTAGGATGAAGATTTGCACACGCTCTGAGTTCTGATGACAATACATGACTAGCTAAGAAACGTCATTACAAATCAAATATGGCGGCCTCCCCAAGATGGCGAACTGGCTGTTTGAAATGCACTTCCATGATATGGGTATCAAATGAAAGGGTTTGCTGTCAGGAATACGCAAAAAAATAGTCACGTGACTTAAATCCAACACGGCGGACGTCTAAAATGCCAAAAGCGTGTTTTTTAGTTTTTTAAACTAAATTTGTCATTAATGGTGTTGAAAGACTGCATTGAATGTTTTATTTTTTGTTGGTTTGTCAAGTTCTTGTTTATTAATAATATGTTGTTTTTGCTTTCCGAGCAAAGCAACTGCTGTCCTTGACAATTGAGATGAAGCGTCATATTTATAAGACAAGTTTGACGCACAACTAGTTGCCAGTTTGTTAACCCTATGGATTATGTAAGTATAAACAAACTGTAATAGATGTTTAAAACTATCGGAAACTTTATAGTACTAGACGACCATTTGGTGGAATCGTAGTGTTCCTGCCTTTCGCACCAACGGTCAACGGTCGAATCCCGGAAGAGGCAGATGTTTGTGAGATGAATACGAACATTTGTACGTGAGTCATGGGTGTAATACATTTCTATTAATATTACATATCTATGTATCATATATGTATGTTTATTCGTTATCCTAGTATCGATAACCCAAGCCTTACAGTTTTTAGTTTGTGCTAGGCTAATTGGTGTGAATATAAGAACTAGGTAGATGCAGTCGCTTAGCATAAAGCTTCGCTAGCACCATATATTGGAGCGGAGTATAATACCAAAAAATAATAAAAAAATTCAATAATATTTAGTTAAGTGTAAAATTCCATAATACTGAAAACTTTTAAAAGCGTATCCTTTTTCTTTCAATAGGAAAAGCCCATACAGCCAATGTTTTTGGGCATAACTTTTTATTTTTGTGAATTTCTAAATTCGTCACGATGTAGTCCTAAATGTGTTGATTTGATCCCACACAAAAAATATTGAGATCGGTTAAGAACTCGGGAAGTTATAGCGTAACACACATTGCGTCATTGAAGCTGATCCATCCTCCAATTATAGAAAAATTTGAATCGTTATTATCAAAGCCAAAAGATAATTGCCGGTCCGGGGCCTTCCCCAATTTTGGGGGATTTCCCATAATCTCCACGCTTGGCAGGTAGACAAGAAACCATAATACGAAAAACTTTTCTGCCCTTTTTGTGGTCAACGGAAGGTGTATTGTGATCACCTTCTGTATCATTAGTCGCCTAAGACACCCTTAAACGCAGAAATGAACTAAGTTAACGGTCGTCACATATTTATTACTACCTTCACAATATTTTTATTAAATTTTCACTACGGTTACGGTGTACACTACTGAGTCTACCACCAGTTCGGAAATTGGGAAGCCCTTCCCAGATAAACTAGCGAAAGAAACTCGGACATGGCGACCGACCGCCATCTTACTTTTGTTATGTGCAAAAAGAGCTAACTACATCACTAGGTCTTGCAGTGTGCAAGTTTTGCATTAAAGAACATGTAGCCGACATAAAACTAGGCGAGATAATAAGTCTGCAGTTTGTGAGCAAGCTTTTGAGGGGCCATCTCCGGAACGTCAGGATTAAATATAAACAATGCGCAAAAATCCCTAAATAAGATGTTTTATTTAGATGGTTAATGTGCACGAAAATGTAAGAAATAAATATGAACATACTCGTGTTATCCTTCTCTACCAGAATACATAAGACATTTAGTAACACCTAATCGGTGCATAACCGCACACATTTCCTTTTTTTACAAATAGGTGAGCGCTTGGCCGCTATGTCGCCTGATGCCTGATCTAGGATGTGACGCGCTTGCCTAGAAGACACCTATTTCGTCGCGACTTGAAGACCCCTAAATAGTATGTTTCAGGAAACATAGATTTAGGCAAGGAGTTCTTCTTCTTGCGGCGCTGTCAGCACTGTTTTAAATAACATTTATCATTGTTATTTTAAAAACATTTATCATTTTTAATTAATTAGCAAACTATCTCGATAGGTATAGGTTGTGAATCACGTAATAAATTCAAGTGAAAATTCATTCGGGTTCTTTTTTCAAGGAAAACCTAATTAAAGATCTTCATCAAAAAGTTTTTACAGTAGTAAGAAATCATAAATCTTTTCTGGTCCTATGAGCAGGATTGAATCAGCGACCTGTGGATCGCTTTTGTTATCCTGATCGATCCATAAACTTAACGTAACGTAACTTAACATCTGTTAAGATTTTGGATTAATATCTTGATTGTTGGATCGGAGATTTTCCGCACCACCAGTGGGGAAATATCACTTTCGATGTTGAAGGTAGTAACTTTGAGATAACTTTCAACATTGGTGGAACGATACAAGCTCATAGTAGAAGTTAAAATACGTTTGTAAATTATGACGCGTCTGCCAGCGTCTCTGTAGCTCAGCGGTCAGAGCACTCGCCCTGATAGCAAAAGTTCGTGGTTTTGGATCCCACCTGAGGGCTTGGAGGCGTGGTAGTTTTTTACAGGAGTATTTTATATCTTATAGAATTATGGCATTGTGAATGCAACAAATAAAAGTTAAAAACATTATCTTTACGAAGCTAGATATCCATATTCAAAAAATAAACGAATAATGAAACTTGAATTTAAGTCAATAAGCGTAATAATTTTGTGAGCGTGATTCAAGCTTCCTTTGTGTTGACTTTACGTCTTACATCGCGTCACATCTACGCGGTATTTTTTTTTCATATTTTGTACTTTTCTTTGTTTACAAAAAAAAGAGGTATAAAAAAAGGTTTTTCCATTTTTAGACACAAATTAACTATTAAATTATTTGACAACCTCTGCTAGGGTAACGGATAGACATACATATACGATACATAGATATGTAATATTAATATAAATATAAATAAACACCCATGACTCGGTACAAATGCTCGTATTCATCATACAAACATCTGCCCCTACCGGGATTCAAACCCAACGAAAGGTAGGATCGCTACGTTGCACCAAACGGTCGTCATATGTAACACAAGTGCTTTTGTTACGTGTTTTCATATTCCATGTATCTGATGTTGCCGAATATTTACTTATTTAATTTATATTTAGAGGTCAACAGTTACTTTTAATGAGTTAAATAGAAATTGTCACAGTGTTTGACTACGATGAACTCCGAATCTACTCAACCGATTTAGATGATTTTTTATGCTGGATTTTTTTATGACTTGACACATAGAATAGGTTTCATTTTAATTGCATAGCAGCGCGTGGCTGGGTAAGCTAGACCATATAAAAAAATTAGTGTCACAGTGTTTAACCGTGATGAACTCCGAAACTACTAAACCAATTTTGATGACTCCTTTTTAATTTTGCTGGGTTTGTTCCAATTAAGGACCTAGGATAGGTTTTACTATATTTATAACACAGCAACGCGTGGCCGAGTCAGTTAGTAAACTGTGTCTAATAAATAGGCAAGAATATAACATCGAAATATAAGAATAATAAGAATATATTAAATAGGTTGCTGTAATGAGTGCTCGTGATTTCAATAGCAGCTGGAATCGAAACGACTTATTGTGTCTGTCGAAACGCAAAAGAGTTCAGATAATAAATTTTTGATCACCCATCTAACAAACGGCAGTGATGAGAGATACTTGACCTCCACAAACGCTAACCAAACTCCATTAAGTATTTTAATAAAAAAAAATATAACTTGTATAATAATATCGAACAATTGTTAATATTTTATCGGAACTGCAACTCCTCTTACACAAGTCTGTACTTGACTTGTAACTTAGTTGATGAACCGGTACATTCACCAACACAAGTGGGATTAAACTTACTTGAACGTGTACCGAAAGTTAAGGGTTACGCTGTGTACGTTAAGCATTTGAGTGGCTCGAAATCTTCAGTCAAAAGTTGTTTGGGAAATTTACATTGCTTAAACAGATTTAGAAATGGTTAGGCAGTTAATACTTTGGAGTTAATGCTTTTGTGTCGTCAGAACTTCGAAAACCGATCTTTGTGCACAATCTGTGTTTTCGATAATTATAAAATTTCGACTGGTAAGTACTGACTTGTATGGTTTGGTTTTCATTGACATGATAACGTCTCTAAATCGATGAAAGACGCACGCACGAAAAAGCATGACCCTTTATTACGTTCCGCCTGAGCCGAGCGTGCAAGCGAGAGCGCGGAACAAAATACAGAGAGGCAAGATCGGCCTAGGCGTTCAGCTTGTGACGCATCTATCTCTTTTCCACTCCATCGACTGATGCATCCGATTAGAAGAGAGACAGCGGCAGCACACAACCTACACGTGAACTGTTTTGTCAACTGTTTATAACGTAAAGTGAAAAGTTAATGTGGTTTCCATTGTTTATTGCAAGAATAATTACGGTAAAAAAGGTAATTAATTCTTACATTTTAAGCGATACAATCTCATATATTTGTTCTTTGATAATTAAAAAAAAGTAGCATCGGTCGGCGAGCACAGTAATAATAGATTATGTTACAATTTAGACTAAATTCAACTGCGGAAGATCTTAAATATTGCACATGTTGCAAATAAATTGGTTATAGCACATTGTTATTTGTAATTGATCTGTATAATTTAAGTAGAAAAAATATTTGTATTAACGAGTGCAAATAAATTTTAAATTATTGAAAAAATTGTAATTTTCAATTAACTCCTTCTTTGTATTATACAAAATAATGATAATTCAGAGATAATAATACTATTAAATTCATAAAAGTATGCAATTTTTCATCAATCATCAATGTAAACCAACTTTACAGACAACCAATTTTTTTTTCAGTAGATAAGTTTCACTGTATTACAAGCAACAATATGTCAAATACACACTATCACACGATATTGAACTTTGTGGGTTTGTTGTTAAGAATTTTTTACTCTTGATTCCATACAAGTGCATTGGTTAATAAATTTTCAGTTTCCCGAGGTTATAGGCGGAAAGTAGGAAGACCACAAGGGTGTGCTCAATTTTAAAGCAATTATATCTTTATAATAATAATAATAGTAATAATTTTAATTCAGACAAAAGGTAGACCATAAAGTGTCTATGCTCGACTTTTTTTATACAAATTTAACGACTTACAACGTATAATCTAGTATACTCACTGTCCCCGTTGGCTTTATTTGTATCTATGGCAGTGATACCGCATACGGGGATGACGGGAATACGCGTATTTTTGTATGCAACATATTATTTCTGGACAATTATTTATCGATAACGTCATGAATATTAAGTATATGAGCTATTTCATGATTATAAAAGCTATTTCTAGCTATATATTCTCTGCCCAAACAGTAGTCTCAATAGATTGCCGTTTCTAAAAACTCGAACTTTCCTATGTTTCAGATGTCGTTCTATGGATTTTTTTAATAACCTTTTTAAATATTTTTTAATAAAAGAAAATTTTAATATAAACCTTAGTCATCACTTGACCAGAACTGTTTATATACTGTAGACGAATACTTACAAATTTGACGTTATATTTGAAAATTAAAAATCATAATATTATATTTGCAAAGAATTTAAAAGACCACAGACCAAAATCACTTTATATAATGCATTAGTACGTAGTGGCCTGGAATATTGCAGCGTAGTTTGGAATCCTCATTACGATGTTTATGTCAAGAAGCTTGAGAGTGCGCAAAGGCGCTTTCTATGGCATCTCGCATTTGGTCTCAATCTTGCAAAAAAACTCCCTAACTACGAGGACAGACTTCGCTTCTTTAAAATGGACACTCAAAGAGTGGATGTTGGATGCGGCCTTTTTGTACAAACTCGTCAATGGCATTTTAGATTGTCCCGATCTACTCAAGAGTTAATATAAACGTCCCCACTAAATTGCCAAGAAAATCTAGATACAACTTATTTGTAACCAGAAATTCTAAATCAAACTTAAGCTTGTTTTCTCATTTTAATAGAATGTTCTCCCAATACAATTCACTGTCAAAGTCGACTAGTCTCGATGTATACTCTGATTCTTTGAATATATTAAGATCTATACATCTCAGAAAACCTACATATATAATGAAGTTGAAGTTAAGTTAATACTAAAGAACGTACTTTAATAAGTTGGTTTATATATTAATAGAATTCTTACCAGTCTATAACCTGTAACTAAATTACATCCGTTCACATCCGTGTAATTGTAATACATTTTCTTTTATTTTGTATATCGCATGCCGTTGTCGCCTCTAATTAAGGTTTCACTTGATCAAGAAGTTATTATTTTTGTATTTGTTTTGTGATTGTATTAGTGCAACCTTGTTGGTGATTCGTTTAATAAATAATAAATAATTACCATTGTAATCTTGATATATATAAATAAAAAGACAAATAGACTAGGTGTAATGTTTAAATAAATTTATAACCTGTAACTAACATGACAGAAGATGGAAAGTACTGTTATAATTAAAATAAAATTCAATTTATTTTGTTTTATGTATATTCTAATGCTATAACATTAAATATAATAATATAATTAGACATAAACTTTGCGTATACGTTATATGAACGCATGTGTCTAGTTCTAGTAAAATAAATATGTTTATGTAATAAGAAGGGTTAAGTATTATTTTTCTAAGCTATTAGGATCAATTCCATACATCTATAGTGTTCAAACGTAACAGAAAAGTTCCTTTTTTAATTTTATTTTTTATTGTTTAGTTTTACGTCACTCTTTAATTTTTACAAACATTTATGTCAACGACAGTACCGCCAACGCGTGAGCGCTGAAGGTCATACCGAGCTATGCAGCGCAATCACGATCTATTCATAACCGATATCAAAACAACCAACGCTTATGGACCTTAATATCACAAATATAAAGTATCAATTCACCTGGCTGGAACACTGTTTATGAACTACGATCCAAGATATTATGATATTCAAATGATATCATACGTACTTCAGCATTATATAGGTAATGTATTGATGTCTGTTCGCTTTACAATATTATTATTTTTTACTTAAGTATTGATAGGCACGCAATATGATCAGCTGTTTAATGTACAGGAAACAACTATTCAATTTGAAATATAAAAAATGAAATCACTTAAGACTACATTACGTTTAAAATAAAAAATAGCATTGAAAAAATTCTCCTCAAGTGGGATTTAAAGATATTTTGGAAAATCGAACCAGATGGCGACTGCGTGTGTGCGAATTGCAGAGCCTTATTCCGCCGTCCCCATTTTTTCATCGAACAACCAGACTTACAAAAGGGCAATACCGTTATATGGTTGATATACCAAAGAGTCGCACTAAGCGTTTTGGTTCCAATTTTGTAATCCGTACCGTTAAAGAGTGGAACTCTTTGTCTGAATCTGTGTTTCCGAATAAATACAATTTAGGGGTCTTCAAGTCACGAATGAATAGGTATCTTTCAGGCAGGAGCGTCACATCCTAGATCGCATCGTTAACCATCTGGCGAGATAGCGGTCAAGCGCTTTCCTATTCACGATTAAAAAAATCTGAACAGATAAAGCAGCTACTTTATTTTAAAGAGTTAGATCGGTATTCTTCCCCTGAGTGTCGTTGCCAATTTAATGTCACTAAAATCCCATATAGTGGTTCTTTCTGGAAAAAAATTTTTGAAGTTGTTTTTTCTGTTTTTTAAATTAACATTTTTTTTACTTTTTTATAAGGACTATTGAAACACGCAAAATGTTTCTTTTTCATCACACAAACACGCAGATGTTTGTGTGATGAATACGCGAATTTGTACTTGACTCATGAGTTTGTTATATATTTATATAAATATTTAATATCTATGTATCATATATGTATGTCTATCCCTTGCCCTAGTATTTATAACACAAGCCTTACAGTGCTTCCTTTGGACAAAGCTAATTGGTGTATATGTAAGAAATAATTATTCTTCAGTAGGTCATCGGTATGTAAACAATTTATCAGTATTATACATATAATCTTGTATACTTATTTAAAAAAGATACTTGTTGACTTTGATGTTATCAACTATGTAATTAAACATAATGTAATATAATATTTTTTACAAACACACCAGTTAGCCTAGCCCAAAGTAAGCACTATAAGGCTTGTGTTATGAATATTAGGATAACGGATATACATACATATAACTAACATTTATTGAAATATATATGTCACCGTAAAATTATAATCTATCTCGAGAGAATGTAAACTGTCGGAAGATTGTGAACTGTAACATAGTGCTTACAATTTAACCCATCATTTTTCGGTAGTTTATAATCTATCAAAGTGGAACCTCCAAATTGTGAAATGGCATGTGATGGAACGCACATCGCGCGCTGATTTTTTTAATTCGTTTATTGTCGAATATAAATATAAACTAACCTAACCTTTTTTTATTTTTTACTTGGAGGAAATGCTTTACACATACTTCCGCCGCTGGGAGTGTGGCGAAAGTTATGTGGGACTCTCCCCTGCGCACCTACCTGACGATAAAAGCTCGTCAGGTTGGTGCGCAGGGGCCTACCCACTAAAAACTCCAAGATGTCCCTCCGGTCACCTTGGTGGCACTGGACTGTCGTACGGCAGTGCAGTGGCACCGCATGGGGTCACGGGAAACCTCGCGGACACTACCGCGGCCCCATCGGTGGACGTCCGACCTAGGCGGATACTTCTGTACTCCGCCGGGAAACGGAGTACTACGGAGCGTCCCGGGACATTAAACTAACCTAACCTAACTTAATTGACACAGAAGGGCTTATTTAAAGACCAACCCATCAGGGCCAGCTTTCGGACAGTTGACAATTTAACGTGCGATAAATTATGATTAAACAGTTTCACTTCGAAAGATTATAATCTATCGAAAAATATTGCGTTAAATTGTAAGCTGTATGTTACGGTTCACAATCTTTCGACTGTTTACAATATCACGAGATAGATTATAATCTAACGGTATTTACAATTTTACGGTGACATATATATAAATATCCATGACTAAGGTACAAATGCTCGTATTCATCATACACACATCTGCCCCTTCCAGGATTCCAACCCAGGACCGTCAGTACGAAAGGCAGGGTCTCTACATTTGCACCAAACGGTGGTCAAGAAGAAAAGAATACTAAGATATAATAAGATGAGGATAATATTGCTTTTGTGCATTATAGTTTGCGACGATATAAAATATTGCAAATGTCGTTACTTCTGTTAAAGTGAACAAGTTTCCAAAATCCGTTAAAAGAAAATGTTTGACTATTCAAACCAACTTTAATTAAGTGCATTTAAATAAAGCTATTTTCATATTCGTTAATAACAATTTATTATCTGAATCTGTTATGCGATTATAGTCTACAAACCGCCATTTTGTGGTTATGTATCTGTGGTTAAATGCATTATCTTAACTGTTTGTTAATCACAATGAAACGGCAAATTAATTATAATGGATATATTGTGTTTTTATCTCTTAAAATAAACTTTAGATTGGATTATTATAATCATTAATACACTACGTCTTAGTTGTGAGGGGTTTAATGGCGTAAATGATTGTCGCGTTTGGCCTGAGGTTACAGAAGGTAAGTTAACCATGACTCAAATACAATAAAGTAAACATCACACAAACATCTGCAACTTTCGGGACTCAAACCCAGAGACCTTCGGTGAGTAAAACGTTACGATCGTCGAATTTTAAAATCTTGTGAGTTTCTTAACTTTGGTTCAGCACAATATATTGATTACTAGCTGACCCAGCCACGCGTTGCTGTGGCAGTAATATTACTTTTCTAAAATAAAAGATTTTTTCTGAAATAAAAGTAGCCTAAGTTACTTCTTGTTACATCAGCTACCTGCCAATAAAAGTCCCGTCAAAATCGGTCCAGCCATTTCAGAGATTAGCTGGAACAAACAGACAGTCAGACAGACAAAAATTGTAAAACATGTCATTTTGGTGTATGTACCGTATATATATTCATATACATGTAGTAAAAAACGGTTATTTCAATATTACAAACAGACACTCCAATTTTATTTATATGTATAGATTTATTAACTACTAGCTTTTACCCGCGGCTTCGCTCGCATTTTTTTTTTTTCAATAAAAAGTATCCTATGTTACTTCTAATACCTCCAAGAATATATGTACGAAGTTTCATGATGATCGGTTTAGTAGTTTTTGCGTGAAGCATAACAAACAAACTTACATTCACATTTATAATATTAGTAGGGATAACTAGAAATGGGATGTCTGGGTTTGAAAAATTCAACTCTAGTTCTAGAGTTACGTCGCGGATGGACAGGAAGAAGGACGGACACGACAAAACTGTACCGGTAGTAATCAAATGATTGTTTTAACATTAATAAAATTTTATTATAATCAATACACAGATTATGTAACGTAATAACTTATGGTGTAACAATTACAATTAGCTATCTAGATCAATTGCTCTATAAAATTAACCGGTTCAAAATTACAATATTCAGATTTTGGAAATCGACCTTAACCTCCCGTTATTTGCAACAATCCTTCTGCTCTAGGAAATAAAGTTCAAAATGTTATTAGTTTACAGTTTAGGATACACGCAATCATGCGTTTAAGTAATACCATGTTTCATTAAGAATGCATTGCGTACATGTTTTTAATTTAACACGACATAGGTATCTTCTTACTATGTAGTAGGGAAATATATATAAAAAATAATATAGTGTTTTTTTTTAATTTATTTTATATATGAATTGTATGTAAATTTAATTATAATTTAATGTGACTAAGACGCCAGAAGTCCTAGTGTTGCCTGGTGTAAGTATTAAGTTATCGGTGTTAAACTGTTTGAGATTAGAATTACTGTACATTCATACACTACAAAATAGGAACGAAGTTCCTTTTTATAAAAATATTAAGTTCTATTCGAGGTATAAAGAAAATAATTATTCGGGTATACATTTTATCATTATGATTTTGTATTTATCGATACAAAATCATAATGATAAATGAAAAGCAAAGAAACTACTTTTCAAAATTATCTTAACACATTTATTTTATTTACTTATTTAATCGAATCCGGCACCTCGGAGTGGCTTAATAAAAAAAACCGGTATGTAAGTCAAAACAATTATGTGATATTGTCAAATCTATAATCTAAGAACACAAATTTATTGTCTGTCCGCTCTTTTTCCATTGTATACGCGTTACTATAGCAACGCGTTACCATAGCAACGCGTTACTGGGTCAGCTAGTATTAATTTATTTATTAATTGCATTTTTAGTCACCCATTCAACCAGGCTTGGCAAAAGTTGCTTAAATGTCATAAGTGCAGACGGGCAGCGCCAATCACTGCGGCATACAACACCTCAACAATTACTTTATAATATATTAGCTGACCCGGCCATATATATATATATATATATAGTTGACCCGGCCACGCGTATCAGTGACTCAGTTATTACAATTAATCAAAATCAGAATCATTTAATCCTTAGAAAATGGTTACAATGTTGGTTACAAATTAGGTTAATACAAGCATCTTCTGCCAAAATTGGCGTAGGAATTAGGTCATAAATTAAATTACATTTTGATTCATAGTTATATGTTACATTTTATGCAATTTGAGATTAAATTTTATTAATAATGGTTAATTACTTTCTAAAGTTTTTCTAAAGTTTTATTGCAGTTAGGTCATGGTTATAATTTCAGCTTACGAATATTGTTATTATGATTATTTTTAAGTAATCAGTTACAATATATATTTTATTTTAAATATTTATCAATTTTTTGTATTAATTAATATATTTGTAGTATTAATATGATTTAAAATGAAAACTATCCTTTGTCCTAAGTTAGAACAAATCCAGCAAAATGACAAAAATCATCAAAATCGGTTGTGTAGATTCGGAGTTGTGACAAACATTGTGACACGGATTTTTATATATATAGAGATTACTGAAATCAAAATAATTTTCAAAGGATAACTGTTTTACATGGCGTTAGTTTCTAGATGGGGTGTTTATGGTTTGGTTGCTATAGTTACCATGAAATTATCTGAAAATCGATTTACCTACATTCAGTGGCCTAGTGAACTGTAGTTTATTTAGAACAAGAAAATGTCATTTTAGTCAGGGCCGGATTTCGAGATTTGGAGGCCCGAGGGCATCAGTCCGTCCGTCTGTATGTCACAGCCACTTTTTTCTGAAACTATAAGAACTATACTGATTAAACTCGGTAAGAAGATGTATTCTGTGAACCGCATTAAGATTTTCACACAAAAATAGAAAAAAAAACTATAAATTTTGGGGGTTCCCCATACTTAGAACTGCAACTCAAACATTTTTTTTTTCATCAAACCCATACGTTTGGTGTATCTATGGATAGGTCTTAAAAATGATGTTAAGATTTCTAATATATTTTTTTTGTAAACTGAATAGTTTGCGCGAGAGGCACTTCCGAAGTGGTAAAATGTGTGTCCCCCCTGTAACTTTTAAAATAAGAGAATAATAAACCTAAAAAAAAATATGATGGTACATTACCATGCAAACTTCCACCGAAATTGGCTTGAGCAAGATCTAGTAAGTAGTTTTTTATTTATTTTTTTATTTACTTGACTAGTTTTCATTTATTTAGGATGAGAAACAACTGATCATGAGATTTCATACACATAGTAACATCAATTAATTATTTTAGTATTTGAACAGTCAACACCGTTATCCACAAATATTTACACGAAATTATCTTTTGTTCTTTAACTTAAACATTATAAACATTTACTTTTGTTTTCACTCGATTCCTATTAAATGATTTAATTGAATTAATTAATTAAAAATATGCAAGATATTACATACAAAACAAGATATGTGAATATTAACGGTATTGTTTTTCTTTCCTAAAGACGTCCATTGCATTAAAACGCAAAACAGGCGGTGGTGGAATTTGAACCTACTACCTTTTGACCCGTTTAATTGCTACCATTTAACGACCATTTACAATGACCTAAGTTCAATAATAATGAGGTCTACTTTCGAATCAGTTTGTCGTTATTAATAATAATATCTGTTATCTCTTCATTTGAAAGAAAGACGGAGAGAGAAAGATGTCAATATTTCACACACACACACAAACCCACTTTGATGATTTATAGATAAAGAATTACTCGGAAAATACTTGAGATTCATGAAAACCTTTTTCCGCCTTTTTATACTACCAATTTTGTGAAAACCGTTGCTTTGTAAGATTTTTGTTTTTATAATAAAATCTATCAATACTTCGATGTCTTTTCCTTAGTTTTTCCCACGTATTTCTCAGTCTGTGCAGTCTGTCTGTGCAGTTGGATTCTTGCAACTCAATTTTGAGGCACTTCCCGGTCACCTAGCGAGCTGAAATTTTTGGAGCAAGTCAGAAACCGATGACAATGCATCCTAAAACAACTTTTAATTTTCTACGGCCACTTTCAGGCCAAATTTTGCGAAATTTCACTTTCATATGAAAAAAGTCATAGGGACTCGGGGTTTGCTGCGATTAATTAATAAATTAAAAAGAATAAAATAATAATAACGCAAGAAAATTAAAAAAAAAATCCCACGTTTTTCAGTAACCAAAAAAGAATAAAATAACCCGGCGGGGCCAAGCGACTGGCCACTCAAAACGTGGGGGCGCATCTTTACAAATACTCTCAACATCTATGCATAACGTACATCTCATTACATCTCCATAAGTAATATGCGCCCCCACGTTTTGAGTGGCCCCTCGCTTGGCCCCGCCGGGTTATTTTATTCTTTTTTGGTTACTGAAAAACGAGGTATTTTTAGATTTTTAAATCTAGTATTATTAATATTAATTATATGTTTAAAAATGCATCTGAAACTATTTTATCTGAAGATATTTATTTACTTACAAAATAGTCAATAATCGGTTTATTTGTGGTAGGTATATACTCAACTATTATGTATTAATTGTTAGAGGAAACTATTTAAGCCTACGTATAAACTTCAAATTTTTTTATTAAAGAGTGTAATAGAAAAGAATATCATATAAATATAATTCGTTAATTCGCAAAATAATGGCACAATTCAAATCTCATAATATTATAATGTTTATACAATATGTTTTATCGCTCTAGCGATATACATATATTTCAGTCGTCATGTATCTAATAGAATTTAAAATAAAACCAAATAAAAATAATTAAATACAAATAAATTCATTAAAATTTCCAAATATCCAATATATCGGATATCTATCAATATAATTCATTCACATTCAATCAAGAGGATTCCCTGTTTTAATAAAATAATAAAAAACAAATACTACATCAAACAAACATATGTGAACATACAGGATTTCTAAATAATTAACGTTATTCAAATATTTCTTTCAGAACAATGATTGAGGTTCTGCGTTATTTAATCTATAAACAAAATATAGCATATACCAGTTTCTAATCGAAGTATACGTGACTGTAGACTTATTGAAGGGATTGCCAATGTTCTAGCAATATATGAGAACGTCATGGCCATAGACTTAATAACGAATAGAATTTATTATATACAAGCTGACCCGGCCACGCTTATCTATCGGTAAACTATTATTATTTGCATATTTTTTTGTTATGAATAGAATAATAACTATTCTATGTCCTAAGTCAGAACAAATGCAGCTATATTAAAAAAAAATCGAAATCTGTCGATTGGTTTCGGAGTTAATTGCGGTCTAACACCGTGGCACGTAATTTTTATATATAAAGACTAGCTGTCCCGGCTACGTGTTGCTGTTATAAGTTAAAATGAAACCTATGCTTTGTCCTCCGTTGGAACAAAGAAATGAAAAAAAGAAACATCGAAATCGGTTGAGTAGTTTCGGAGTCAATCGCGGTCAAACACTGTATCAGGGAATATATATAGTAGAATTTTTAAGAATTTTTCGTTATTTTATCACGCTCTATCATCCTGGACACAGATCCAGAACAGAAGGAAAATCGTGGAAGATCTATAAATCATAAAATCGAAAATCATATTTAAAATATAATAAATTATTTATTTTAATTGCAAGAAATACAGTAAAACTGGGATATAATACCTTGCGGCATTATCTATTAGTCGATCGGTAACAGCATACCGCAATAAAACAAAAACCAAACTAATTAAAAAACTTAAAAATTTATAATCTATATACTCTAACATTGTTCGTGCTTAATAAGTGTAGGAAAATCTAGATAGAAATAATATTATTGTGGTATTCATGACAAGAATCTAATAACTTACACAAAACATGTTGAAATACTATGTGCATATGAAAATATAAATTAATGAGAAAAGCAATTATATATCATAAAATTAATTACAGGCTTATATACACTTAAGTTAAAATGCTGTACGTAGTTTTTGACATGACTTAAATGAAATTTAATGACAATAAAAATAATATTCAATAAAAAAAGTCTGTGTGCAATTCACACGTGGTAGAAGTGAAACCTTCAAAAAGAATACGTACACGTATACAACATACTACGGTTGTTGTGATGCCTTCTCTCAAACTTTGTACTACGAATGCGCACAAAAACACGTATTAACACACGTATATAATGCTTCCTATCTCATTTTCTTCTACGTTAAATTTTATGAATTTATGTGTCTGTCTATTTTTACTGTCGCTTTTTCGTTTCATCGACTTTCAAATCACAACGATTCTAAAGAAGTTTTCGCTTCAAAATTGTGTTCTTTCTATACATTTTGTAGACTACTCGTATTACAGAACAAATTAATTTCGATACAGAAACAAAGCATGAATCTCACTCGATTCTCATGATTGATCGTACAAATTGACCTCTCAAAAGCGTATGTACCCTATAATCACCCTCAAATGGATATCGAATTCAGCAATGTATTCCATTATTCGTATGTTATTGATATTTTTAATATTACTTCATCATTGGTCCAGATAAAGAGGGTTAAAACCGAAATTTTTAAACACATATTTGAGTTTCACTCATTTTTTCAATCGCTTTTATAATTTGGATGACATCGAGATATTTGAATATTAATTATTTTATTCAGTTTCAGGTTATGAGAAAATCGTCAAAAAAAACACATTTAAAAGTTAACAAAGTGCATATACTTATGTACGCGCGGCAGAAGTTTATGAAATTTTTACTTGAGATATCTCGTATTATTATTTACTTTAACAGATATCTTCATAGTGTCTCTTTTTCGATGCTTGCTGATATAACCCTGTTTACTTTTTTTAAACTGTTTACCTAGTTACTTCATTACTATTTCAGTATTTTTCCATACTGTACTTTCTGTACGCGCTATTTCCTATTATATTATTTTATCATTTCAACTGCAGTTAGACTCTGGAGCTCGCGAAAAGCGGAACTTGTCCCGCTAACGCACACTGGATCAAGGATTCGGTTAATTTAAGTAATGGTAAAGTGTCGTTTTGTATTTATTTCATAAGACGATTTTGACGACTAATATTGACATTTATATAATATTTTCTTGACTTATCTGTTAACTGTTTAGTAGTGTTAAATATTTTATTATGCTTGCTCTTTTCTTAAATAATATGAATAAAATTGAAAAATGTGTGACGTCACTTCGGGGAGCTCTTCTTGATCATTTGAGTAGGTCTAAAAATGTGACAAGGGAGGGTTTAAAAAAACAGTGACGCCCGAAAGAAGCGAAGCTTTATAGTATAAAGCGAAAAAAAGATAGAAAGCCACGCCAGCCACGCACACTGACATGAATGAAAGCGAAACAGAAGGCCACGCACACTGAGATGGGGAGCAGCTGGCTTGAGGTAACTGTATTAAATCTGACGATCTCGTTCGGTAATATTGGTAATAATAATACTAGATTTAAAAATCTAAAAATCCCACGTTTTTCAGTGACCAAAAAAGAATAAAATAACCCGGCGGGGCCAAGCGAGGGGCCAATCAAAACGTGGGGGTGCATGTTACTTATGGAGATGTATGATATGCATAGATGTTGAGAGTATTTGTAAAGATGCGCCCCCACGTTTTGAGTGACCCTCGCTTGGCCCCGCCGGGTTATTTTATTCTTTTTTGGTCACTGAAAAACGTGGGATTATTAGATTTTTTAATCTAGTATTATTATTTTATTCTTTTTAAATATTAACTCAACGAAGTAACCATGTGTTACGCAACAATCGGATAAGCCCCATACAAAAGTGAAAGTTGCCAAAAGTTGACCTGAAAGTGCACCTAGAAAGTTGAAAGTTGTTTAAGCGTGCATTGTCATCGGGTTCTGAGCTACCCTGAAAGTTTCAACTCGCTAGGTGGTCGGGAAGTGCCTCAAAATTGAGATACAAGATTCCAACCGGACAGAAAAGACGACAGACGAGCAAACAGACAAGAAAGTGACCTAAGAAAAACGTGGGAAAATCTGACGCGTAGCATGGATAGAGCGGCCCGAACGTCCGTATAGAAGCTTTGCTTCAAAAATCCAAAAATTCGTGTGACGCAACTTATGGATGGCCCTTTACAAGTATTTTTTATTCATTCATTCATATTGAAATGACGAGATAGCTTCAGATAAAAAAAAATCAATCGATACACTGACATGTACTTACAATATAAATAAAAAGGAGACTCAAATAATAAATTCAACATGAAAAGGTAAGCAGAAGAATTTTATTTGTCAATAAACATAACCAAACGTTTAGGGAAACTGTGGGAAAATAGTGAACATTAGCGCTCTCCAAACCACTCGTGGCGTTTTCTGACGCCATATATCACGTCACATCGCTGCACAGTTAAGGAGCCTGCTTACACACCTTGTGTGCCAACTAGATTTATGGTAGAAGGAACTCTATTCGCTTCTTAGATCTATGAGTTTAATCTTTGACATATGTATTTAAAGAACTAAGTTTAAGTTTAAAATATAAGTTTATATATATATATATAAATATTACATACTTATGTATCACATTGTCATTGTCAACTAGTGTCTATCCGTTACACTAGTTTCTATAACACAAGCCTTACAGTGTTTATTTTGGGTTAGGCTATTTTAGTTCAAATAGGTAAGGTAATGTATTTTTTTTATGGTGAATAGGAAAGCGCTTGACCGCTATCTCGCCTGATGGTAAGCCACAACGTGATCTAGGATGTAACGCGCTAGCCTAGAAGCTACCTATGCATTCGTGACTTAAAGACCCCTAAATTGTATTTATCACGAAACAGACTCAAACAAAGAGTTCCATTCTTTAGCGGTATGGATTACAAAATTGGAACCAAAACGCTTAGTGCGACTCTTTGGTACATCGGTATTATTTGGTATAACGGTGTCGCCTATTCGTAAGTCTGGTTATTTGATGAAAAAATGGGGAAGGTCGAACAAGGCTGTGCGATTCTGATGCACAATCTTCGCCAGAATGCAAGTTGAAGCTAATTGAGCCTTACTCTCAATTTAAGAGCCAAAATTGAGAATTGGTGATAATGACATGCCGAGAAGCTCAACATGGTCTGTGATCGGCACGGTTACACCTCGGAAAGTTGAATTCAAGGCAAAGTCGAAGCATAAATAAATCAAGCAATTCAAGCAATTTCTCAATTGCTATTTCAAATAAAAAGGCTCTTCGAAACATGCTTCTTCTACCAGTAAGGGGTCATTCCGTGAGGTCTAACCCCTATTTAGACCTCACGGAAAACATCACTAAAGGGGGAGAGGGGGTTGCGATTGGGGGTTGGGATAAGATAAGATAAGATATTTTATTGCCTGAAATATGGTCACATTACAAAGATATCATCAAAATTACAGTAGCTCAGCATATTTCACCGGAGGTCCGTCATGCAAATCAAAACATTTCAGTAAATTTGTATAAAAATCCGGATTACAATATTGATTCATAGTATTGTATATTACGTGTATATTTTTGTGCAACCCTGCCCTAGAATGATTTGCTGTGAGGTACCGTATGACATTACGTTAAGAAAACCGCAATTGACTCAATCGAAGAAGAAATTTTCATTATTTGATATGAAGTCCCTGTTAAAAGTAATCAAGCAAACTTGTGGTACGAGAACACTTTAGATTAATATGCATTTTTAAATAAAAGGTTAATATTTACTGTTTTTTATTTATTTAATAACAAGAAAATATTTTGTAACTTTTTTATGTAAGTTTTTTAATAAAATTAATACAAGTGGTGTTAGTGGGTGAAGCGGGACACCTCGGCACATTGGGGATGTAAAAAATGTTTCTAAACACTTCATGCCTAGCGCACCGACGGTCCTGGCTTCAAATCCCGGAAGGGGTAGATGTTCTTGTGAAAATTACAAGCTTCTGTACCTAAATTACGGGTATTTATATCTATTTCTATAAATATTACATATCTATGTCTCATATTTGTATGTCCAGTGCCGGATTAAGGTCGTCTGGGGCCCCTAGGCACTTTATGTTTGGGGGCCTCCCTTATATACAATACATGCAATTATTTTTGTTCTACCCACTATCCCTAGTCATTTAAAATTATAAAAAAAAAAAATGGAAAATATTGTACCTTATTTTTAAACAGAGCATTAGAATTACCTACAGAAAAACAAATTATTCATAAACTATATATAAGTATTTGGTTTTTCTATTTGTATAAAAATTATAAGCATAATGTAAAAAATATTATAATTTTAATTCCTAGGGAAATATTAGGTAAGTTTTAAACCTTAATTAAATATATATTTGAATATGATTTATATTTTATCAATATCTATCTACTTTTCTTGCTTTTGCTGCTGCAAATTTAGAAATCAATTCTGCATAATTCTTTTACAAAATCTTATTCAATGCATATAATGCTTAATGCATTTAATCTATCTTGGCACATAACAGAACGTTTTTGATTTTTAATAAGCGCTAACTTCGAAAATGATCTTTCACCTTCGCAGACACCACACGCTATTGTTAAATTTATCCTAAAAGCAATTGCCACGTTGGGATATCAATTTTTAAATGGAATATTTAAAAAAAAAACAAAAATGTTTACTTCTGCTTTTGGTTTGTTCTGACCAATCTGAATGTTTACGTGGTCATGGAAGTGAATCAGTTCATTTTCGAACTCAATTTCTAGATCTAATTTTTGTTGCAGATGTCTTGCTGGATTCTTTTATCCAGTACATTTTTATTGTTGAAATCGAACAAAACTGAAAAATTTAGTTGAACATTTTGATAACATGATGAACGTTTTTCCATTTCAACAATTAAACTGTCAACAATTATTAAATACACCTGAATGTTAAATTTTTGCTGTGGAGTTAGTGAACATTCCGTATTTCTTTCCCCCGGAAGTAGCTTTCGCTTAATAAATCACCGTTGTTCTCTTTTGTAATTGATTTCAAATTCATCAAGATTTAATTGTTCTTAAATTTTTGCTACCATTTGGCGAGCTTCACCTTCATATGTTACTGTTTATATTGGGTACATTTGTATAGCCAGTGGCGGATTACCCTCAAGGCACACTAGGCACGTGCCTAGGGGCCCCGGTGTAGAAGGGGCCCCAATATTTAATTATATTTAAAAAAATGCAAATATTATTTTTTTCTTAAAAAAAAAATTTTCTGGTTTTGTATTTATTCACTCAAGAAATGAGTATTTATTTACTCAAGAAATGATTTATTTATTTATTAAGAAACAAACGGTCGTGATAACACAGATGATTATGGATAAGTTAACATAAATAGACCTATAGTTCCACTAAATTACAAAAAAAAAATTAGTAACTGAATGCACAAAGATATTAGATTTAAAAAAAAAGTTGTCTAAGAATAAACTATTGAGTTAAGCCAATTGAAGAGACTTAAGTCTATAATAAATATAAAATAACTTGTACGCACGAGTGCAAGTTTGTACTGATAATAACAATAAAGTGAAAATAAAGAGATCTAAAAACAAATGACCTGAGAACCTCCTCCCTTTTTGAAAGTCGGTTAGTTACAAGTGATTATATTTAACGGGAGTTGGTTCTAAATACATTCTTTAAAGATCGAATTGTACAACAAAATATATCCGTGTCCTTTAATAGTTCACATTTGTTAAACAATTTACAAGCACGCTTTGTAAACACATTGGCAACATAATGAGTCCTACTATGTGTAATATAAAACAATTCTTTTTTACGACATTTTCGCTCGCGCCCGCGTGGTACCCTGAAGTGAATTTTACCAAGTAGTGAGTAATCAAAATGATTGTGTATAATTTTGTATAATAGTAAAGAATCTATACAGTCGCGTCTGTTTTGAAGAAGTTGCATCTCATTACGGCTTAAGGAGTCGTTGTAATTGTCGGAATTAATCCTATTTCCAGTACGGTAATCAAGGGCATTGACAAACTTTTTCTGGACTTTCTCTATTCTATTGATATGTTTTGCGTGAAGTGGTTTCCAAACAGCTGAAGCAAATTCGATTTATTAAAAAAAAAGAGTATTTATTTAAAATTTTATTTTGAATCAAACGAGTGTAAAGTTTAATTTTAAAAACAAATACTACTAAAAAATTGTAGCTATACAAATGTACCCAATATAATCAGTAACATATGAAGGTGAAGCTCGCCAAATGGTAGCAAAAATTTAAGAACAATTAAATCTTGATGAATTTGAAATCAATTACAAAAGAGAACAACGGCGATTTATTAAGCGAAAGCTACTTCCGGGGGAAAGAAATACGGAATGTTCACTAACTCCACAGCAAAAATTTAACACTCAGGTGTATTTAATAATTGTTGACAGTTTAATTGTTGAAATGGAAAAACGTTCATCATGTTATCAAAATGTTCAACTAAATTTTTCAGTTTTGTTCGATTTCAACAATAAAAATGTACTGGATAAAAGAATCCAGCAAGACATCTGCAACAAAAATTAGATCTAGAAATTGAGTTCGAAAATGAACTGATTCACTTCCATGACCACGTAAACATTCAGATTGGTCAGAACAAACCAAAAGCAGAAGTAAACATTTTTGTTTTTTTTTTAAATATTCCATTTAAAAATTGATATCCCAACGTGGCAATTGCTTTTAGGATAAATTTAACAATAGCGTGTGGTGTCTGCGAAGGTGAAAGATCATTTTCGAAGTTAGCGCTTATTAAAAATCAAAAACGTTCTGTTATGTGCCAAGATAGATTAAATGCATTAAGCATTATATGCATTGAATAAGATTTTGTAAAAGAATTATGCAGAATTGATTTCTAAATTTGCAGCAGCAAAAGCAAGAAAAGTAGATAGATATTGATAAAATATAAATCATATTCAAATATATATTTAATTAAGGTTTAAAACTTACCTAATATTTCCCTAGGAATTAAAATTATAATATTTTTCACATTATGCTTATAATTTTTATACAAATAGAAAAACCAAATACTTATATATAGTTTATGAATAATTTGTTTTTCTGTAGGTAATTCTAATGCTCTGTTTAAAAATAAGGTACAATATTTTCCATTTTTTTTTTTATAATTTTAAATGACTAGGGATAGTGGGAAGAACAAAAATAATTGCATGTATTGTATATAAGGGAGGCCCCCAAACATAAAGTGCCTAGGGGCCCCAGACGACCTTAATCCGGCACTGTGTATAGCTACAATTTTTTAGTAGTATTTGTTTTTAAAATTAAACTTTACACTCGTTTGATTCAAAATAAAATTTTAAATAAATACTCTTTTTTTAATAAATCGAATTTGCTTCAGCTGTTTGGAAACCACTTCACGCAAAACATATCAATAGAATAGAGAAAGTCCAGAAAAAGTTTGTCAATGCCCTTGATTACCGTACTGGAAATAGGATTAATTCCGACAATTACAACGACTCCTTAAGCCGTAATGAGATGCAACTTCTTCAAAACAGACGCGACTGTATAGATTCTTTACTATTATACAAAATTATACACAATCATTTTGATGTCCCCTCACTACTTGGTAAAATTCACTTCAGGGTACCACGCGGGCGCGAGCGAAATTGTCGTAAAAAAGAATTGTTTTATATTACACATAGTAGGACTCATTATGTTGCCAATGTGTTTACAAAGCGTGCTTGTAAATTGTTTAACAAATGTGAACTATTAAAGGACACGGATATATTTTGTTGTACAATTCGATCTTTAAAGAATGTATTTAGAACCAACTCCCGTTAAATATAATCACTTGTAACTAACCGACTTTCAAAAAGGGAGGAGGTTCTCAGGTCATTTGTTTTTAGATCTCTTTATTTTCACTTTATTGTTATTATCAGTACAAACTTGCACTCGTGCGTACAAGTTATTTTATATTTATTATAGACTTAAGTCTCTTCAATTGGCTTAACTCAATAGTTTATTCTTAGACAACTTTTTTTTTTAATCTAATATCTTTGTGCATTCAGTTACTAATATTTTTTTTTGTAATTTAATGGAACTATAGGTCTATTTATGTTAACTTATCCATAATCATCTGTGTTATCACGACCGTTTGTTTCTTAATAAATAAATAAATCATTTCTTGAGTAAATAAATACTCATTTCTTGAGTGAATAAATACAAAACCAGAAATTTTTTTTTTAAGAAAAAAATAATATTTACATTTTTTTAAATATATTTAAATATTGGGGCCCCTTCTACACCGGGGCCCCTAGGCACGTGCCTAGTGTGCCTTGAGGGTAATCCGCCACTGTGTATGTCTATCCGTTACCCTAGTATCCATAACACAAGCCCTAAAGTGCTTACTTTGGTTAGGCTAAATAATGTAAATGTAAAAAATATTATTATAAATATAATATTACTGTTTATCATCATGTCAGCGCAAAGACGTCCAATAGTGGAGCTGGACGGAAGAATTTAATGCGATTTATATCAATAATTTATATGCTCAGGCTAGTCAGTAACGGCAGACCAAGGCGAATTTTCAGGGACTAAATAGATGTCCTGAAAAAAACTGGCCAAGTGCGAGTCGGACTCGCGCACCGAGGGTTCCGTAAAATATTTTTATTATATGATGTAATTAAAAATTTACGGTTTTCTAAATTTTTCCTTTATCTGTGCTATAAGAAGTTGCTTTGTACCAAATTTCAGGATTCTGAGTTCACGGGAAGTACCCTGTAGGTTTTGATTCCCTTGCAAGTGTCGAAAATTGCGGATTTTTGCGGCATAAACGGCTGTATCTTTTGATTGCGTTGGCTTAGAAATTTGAGTTTTTCACAGCTCCAAGGAACAGTAGACCTGAGTATTTGATATAAATTTCAGCTTGATACGTCCACGTGTTTCTGAGAAAAAGGGTCTTGACAGACGGACGGACGGACAACAAAGTGATCCTATAAGGGTTCCGTTTTTTCCTTTCGAGGAACGGAACCCTAAAAATATAATATCTACCAATTATTATGTTGATGGTCAGTCGAAAGTAGGTATATGTTAAAAGTGGGTCCTTTTAAAATACATTCTTTGAAGTATATTCAAAGATAATTATATTATTCTTTGAAATATATTCGACTCGACGTATGTGTGATATCCTTTACCGTGGACGATTCACATTACGCAAAGGGATGCTTTTATTTGTCATTTTTTTATCGCGTCTGCCCCTGCCTGTGTGATCCCGGATTCTCCCGGACGCTTAAGACACACGCCCTCTGGCGGTGAACACTACACAAAGCGTTATTTCGCTTACGCAGATTATCCTTCGTGTAAAGAAAGTGGAATCATTATCATTTCCTTGATGCTTAATATAAACTGAGTTGGAGGACGAATAATAGAAATTTACCGATTAAAAGCTATATTTCTATCCTTTGGGAACAGGCCTGTTTTCTGGATATAAGGCAACCTATATCGTTTCTGTACTCTTGATAAAGTGTATGCAAAATTTCATGGTATCGGTTGAGAAGTAAATTTGAGTTTTGAGAAAGTGTAACACTTTGTTATTTATTAATATTGTTTTATATTCATTATTTATAGTTTCGACTAGCTGACCCAGCTACGCGTTGCTGTGGCACAGTAATTTTAAAGAATTTTCTAAAATAAAACAGCCTAAGTTACTCTTTATTACATCAGTTACCTGCCAATAAAAAACCCGTTAAAATCGGTCCAGCCATTTCAGAGATTAGCCGGAACAAACAGACAGACAGACAAAAATTGTAAAAAAGGTTATATTAGTGTATGTACCGTATATATATTCATATGCATGTAGTAAAAAACGGTTATTTCAATATTACAAACAGACACTCCAATTTTATTTATATGTATAGATGTATCATACCATTTTTCTTCACTATTGTAAATGTCGTTAGATAGATAGATAGATAAAAGCTTTATTTCCTACTTTACACACACACACATATATTAACAAAAATAAAAAAAAACATATCTTAGGTAGAATACAAAGTCATCCTCAACAACTATGTGTGTGTGTGCTGCAGCAGTACGCAATCGCAGCTCAGCATCGTATTTACCCGCATCGGAGTAAATTGCTGATTTTCAGCTACAACCACGAGTGACCAACAAAGACGATGACCAGCAACATCAGTGTGTGTGATATTTTAAAACATATATAAAATAGAAGCTCAATAATAAAGTACTTATATAATGGTGAATGTGTAGCATATTTTTATATATTTAATAAGCGTTAAGCATATGTCTATTATAAATAAATAAATAAAACTGTGATGGATATTATAAGGGACATTAACGGACAAAATCATTAAAAATCATGAATTACGGTTGACATATTTTGATTCAAATCAACATTTAGGTTCCGCTTCTTGCTAAGAACCTGGGAATACCTAACTTTTGCTTTGAAAGAAGATATGCCTTCATTTGGTAGGTAAAGTTGTTGTTTAGAAGATAAATTAAACTTCGTTCTGTGCAACTAGCGTTTACTCAATGCAAACAAATATAATAGCGGCTGTGACACACCGTGCAGCGCAGCTCGTGTTCTTATTTGTAATGTCTCGACGGCCGTCGCTCGCCGACCGAGGTGCCTCTCTCCCCGCTCCCCCGCTCCCGCACCCATCTCCCGCGCAACGTTATCAACATTCCTCCCCCCCCTTGAAAGGATTGCTTTCAAGAGGCTCGTGGATGTCGTCGATCATAGGGCACAGCCTGGAGATGGCTCGTCGTATAGATCCCTTGCTTGTCTTGACGTCGACGACTCGGGTGATACCATCTCCACCAGGGTATAATTTGGTCACACGTCCCAATAGCCATTGCAATGGTGGCAACTGGTCATCCTTCACCAGCACAACGTCGCCAATTTGGATGTTATGACCCTTAGTTCGCCACTTCACTCGCTGTTGTAGGTTAGAAAGCACCTCTTGCGTCCACCTTCTCCAGAATTGATGTCGCAGTTTCTCTAGCAGTTGGTAGCGGTTGACTCGGACCGGTTCGGAGACTGTAGCAGGATCAGGTAATGCCGTCAGAGGCCGTCCAATTAGGAAGTGGCCAGGTGTGAGCGGAGTAAGATCAGAGGGATCCGTGGAAAGACACGTTAACGGACGCGAATTTAAAATCGCCTCAATTTGGGAAAATAATGTGGAAAGTTCTTCAAAAGTTAGACTAGTGTTGCCCGCAATACGACGTAGGTGAAATTTTGCTGCTTTCACGCCCGCCTCCCAGATTCCACCAAAGTTAGGTGAGTATGCAGGACTAAATTTAAAATTAATGTTTTCACTAGCCGTGCACGCTCCAATCGATTGGTCATTTTGTCGAATAAGTCTAGCTAGTTCATTACGTGCTCCCACAAAATTCCGACCATTATCGCAATAAACAGTTCGAGGTTTACCACGACGAGCAATAAATCGACGCAAACATAAAATGAAAGCATTGGTACTAAGTTCACTTACAACTTCTAGATGAACGGCTTTTGTAAAGAGACACACAAATATACAAAGATAACATTTAGTTGTACGTGAGCCGCGACCCTTGCGACTCGAAATATAGAAAGGACCGGCGAAGTCCGTACCACATGTTTCAAAGGGTGGAGCTGGAGTTACCCGTTCACGAGGTAAGTTACCCATCAAAGGTTGTATAGTCTGAGCCTTAAATCTCTTACATATAAGACATTTGTAGACTGTTTTGGAGCTTAGCGTTCTGCCCCCAATTGGCCAGAATTGCTCGCGGATAGAGCTTAACAATTGTTGTGGCCCACAATGGAGCAGCCTCAAATGCTCTTTTTCAAATAAAAGTTTTGTAAAAGGATGATTTGAATGAATCAAAATTGAATGTATTTTGTTATATAGACACTGGGTCGCGTTTTGAATACGACCTCCCACGCGTAGTACGTGGTGGTCGTCCAAGAAAGGATTTAAAGATAAAAAAGGACATTTTGACGTAACGTTTTTCATTGTTTTTAATGAATGTATTTCAGTCGAAAATGAGTCATTCTGCGATTGTTTTATTAAAACGATTAAAGATTGCTGAAGTTCTTCAGTGGTAAGTCCGTGTTTTAATTTATTAGTTGTAGATTTCTTGCATTGTAATTTAAGTGTAATTTTCGTTTCAGGTAACTCAACGCAGGCAGAAAGAAGTGGAGGCCAAGATTCTTCAGATTTCACCAGGAAAGGAGGGCCACTCCACCACAGACTACTATGATGGAGCTGCTGTGGTGAGACACCACGAGAGGCCAAATCCGCTGGATTAACATCGGTAGGTATATGGCGCCATCGCACTGGATCAGTTAACTGACGTATTTCTTCAATTCGGTTACAAACGAACGTTTTAAGAGTTTTAGGTTGCGTTTTAAGCCACCCCAACACAATAGTCGAATCAGACCAAAAAAATGACTTTGATATCAATACTCTAGAAGCTTGTAAACATTTAGCGTACAACCTTGCACCCAGAAGTGCTCCTAATAGCTCCAAACGAGGTATGGTCATTTCTGGTTTTAACGGAGCTACCCTCGATTTTGCACATAATAATCTCACTTGACTATTAGACTTAATGTAGATGCAGGCAGCATATGCCTTTTGTGAGGCATCCGTGAAACAATGAATTTCAACATCTGACGTTTCCGTCAGAACACACCTAGGTATATCAAGATTCGACAAATAAGATAAATTACTAAAAACTGATTCCCATAAAACTTTGATTTGATTAGGCACTGGATCATCCCAATCAGATTTTAAACACCACAACTCCTGCAATATGATTTTCGATGTAATTGTGCATGGAGATAATAAACCGAGTGGATCAAATAATTTACTTGAAGCAGATAATATGTTACGTTTTGTTACTTTATTAGGTAATTCAGAATTTGAAGAAAATTGTAACATATCACTGATGGGTGACCATTTCAAACCTAAAACAGTAGAGGCCTTAGAAAAATCTTGCGACTGATAATTTATAAGTAGATCGTTAAATATTTCGGGAACGTTTGTTCGAAGCTTTCGCAACGGAAAACAACCTTCATTCAATCTATCTATTACACCTTTGACTATGAATTTTAGTTTTTCCTTTGAATCACAACCAGTATTTAAGTCGTCAACGTAAAAGTCGTGACGTATCACGTTTGCAATTATTTCATCTTGACATTCACTAGCTAATTGGAAAAGACAACGTGTGCTTAAGAAAGGAGCCGAGGCGGTACCATAAGTCACGGTATTTAGCTGAAGGATTTTTAACGGGAGTGACTCATTATCTCGCCATAGGATTAGTTGTAAGTGACGTTGACTTTCATCGATAACTATTTGACGATACATTTTTTCAATGTCACCTGTCACAACGTAGATATTTATACGGAACCGAATAAGAATTGAAAACAAGTCGTCTTGAATCGTTGGGCCAATGAACATGATATCGTTTAGCGATTTACCCGAAGAAGTTTTGAGCGATGCATTAAATACCACCCTTAATTTCGTTGTCTTGCTCTTTTCGCGCAAGACTGCATGGTGGGGTATGTAGTATCCAAATAAAGGACGAGTTACTTCCGACAAATGACCCAACTGTTTATATTCACTTAAAAATTCTGAATAGCTTACTTTGAGACTCGATTTCGATAGACGTTTTTCTAAGCTATAAAATCGCTTACAAGCCATAGGATACGAATCACCAAGCAACTCCTCCGGACTTCCCCGCAACGGAACTTTAACACAAAATCTACCATCCGAAAGGCGTGTATAATTGTCCACGAAGTGTGATTCGCAGAGCTCCTCCTCCTCCGACAACAACTTGGAGGAGTGTGGAAGCTCCTCAACCTCCCAAAACCTAGCAAGCGAATCCATAATCTCTTGAGAGAAGTTACAGTTAATTTGACGGTTAGACTTAAGTGTCCGGCCCACCGGACCAGCTACAAGCCAGCCAAATTTAGATTCTTGTAATATTGGCTGATTTGGATTCAGTCTAATATTTTTGGACAACACAATGTCCCAAAACACGTCAGCCCCTAACAATACTTGAATTTCTGAAGGTTGGAAGAAACTCGTGTCTGCCAACTGTATGTTAGAAGGGATTTGCAATTTCGATACGTCAATTTTGACGTTTGGTAAATTATTAGTAATTTGAGGAACAATCATGGTGTTAACATTAATTGAAAAATCATTTGTACGAGATCTAACCTCTATATTACACATTTTGACAATATTCGTAACAGTATTGTTGACGCCACAAACTGTAATTGGATTGATTCGAAATGCTGAAATATTCATCTTTTTTTGTATTTTTTCAGATAAAAAGGACGACTGACTTCCACTGTCAAGCAAGGCTTTAGCAGGGAATGATTTATTTGACTTCACATCTACTAAGAGTACTTCGGCAGTGCATAACAAGACCTGATTAGTTATCATTGCGGACAAGGTAACACTCGACGAAGGCTGATCGGTGGGATCTTCGGATGTTGATGGTAAGTCACATATATTTTTACGATCACCGTTAGACCTATCAGTATTATGCAATAACGTATTATGTCGTTTTTTACATGTTTTGCAAGGACCCAAACGACACGACGAAATGTGATGACCGGAACGAAGACAATTTGCACAAACTTTATTTTTTGATACAAATGAAATTCTATCACTCAATGACATGGATTTGAACTTATCACAGACATGAAGCAAGTGATCCTGTTTGCAAGCAATACATTTTTTTAACATTAAATTATTAGAATTAATAAATGACTTTGTTGTTTTATTAAAATCCTTTAAAGTACCTTTTTCACATTTAGTTGTATCAGCGCGACTGTATTGAATAGTTTCCAATACATCCGCGCGACCGCGAAGGAATTTGAAAAAATCAACAAGCTTGGGAGAAGAATCTAAAGTGTTTCTATGTTCTTCCCATTTGCGACAAGTAGCGCCATCTAGTTTAGAGGCCATGATGTAAATAATTAATGTGTACCATTCTTGTACAGGTTCATCTAATTCTTCCAAGGAACGCAAATTTTTAGAATAATAATCGACCATATATCGAATGGACTTATAAGATTCCTTTGAAATTGATTCAAAATTAAACAAAGCTTTTATATGATTATTCACTAATATTCTTTTGTTATTGTAACGATCACACAAAGTTGTCCATGCTAAGTCATAATTTGCTGATGTAAAACTAAGAGACTTTATCACGACAGCAGCGCCGCCCTCAAGTGAATTACGTAAATAATGAAACTTGCTTATAGCTGGCAATGACTCGTTGCTGTGTATCAATGACTCATATGTGTCTCTAAACTCCAACCACTTTAAGTGATTGCCATCAAACATGGGCAAATTTATAGTTGGTAATTTAACATTTAACTGGTGATGATGACTACAAGTTGAACCATGAATCGATTCAGGAGGAGAATCAGAATTTTTCGACTTTCCAAAAGTCTCAATGATGTTTTGCGCAACCGATATTAATTTACAAAAACTTGTCTCAATATTATCACGCTCCGTTATTTGACATTCAATGTCCGATGTTAAAATTTCAATTTTATTTTGAATTACGTCAAACGTCGGCAACAACTCCTGAATTCGATTTAATTTAATCTGTAATTCACCAATTATGACCGCATCCAATTTCATATCACTCTCAACCTGTTTTAAGTTATCAACATATTTTTGGAACAACGTAAGTCGAGCTTTAATCGTGCCCCGTTGATGGTTCAGCTCTTTGAGTGTCTCTTTACCATCCGGCTGAATTTCCGACTCGAACATTTTCATAAACAATATTTTATAGGAGCAAGTAAATAATAAAAATGTTTAACAAAAAATAAATAAAATAAATGAAATCAATCTGACCGTAAAGGCCGCCCGCAATGTACTGCGAAGCGGCAATATATACTACGCAGACTGACCACCGACGATCGGATGTGCGTGACGTCACAGTGACTTGCAACTACTTCCCGCTCGACGAATTAACTCACTCACGACCGGTAAAACTCGGCGGAATCAAGAAGTCGGCCGTTTCGACAGCGAACCTGGAATTGACATTAGCAACCTTTGAATAAAGATATATCGAATTTAGTCGGGTTATATGGAATTTACGAGAAATTTATGTAAAACGTTAGAAATTTGCAATGAAAGCAATGAAATGAATTTACAGTAAAGTGGGAAAATAATGTAATAGGTTACTTGCATTAAATAGCTTAAAATCAGTGGGTAACCTAGGACATAAGTCTTAGCACTATTATAAAAAGGCAACACTTTAGGCATTCAGTATATATGCAAGAAAAAATGGTTAGTTATAGAAGGAAATGAAGTGTAGTAAGCTACAACTGTGCAAATAACAGTAAGAAAAGGTAGCTTAGGGCTTGAAATTAACCTTAGCACTTCGCTATAAAGCGAGCCGTGATGCAGATGTGGCAGCTTAGCAAATAGAAGGCTATATATTATAGTTGACTGAACACTGATGTGAACAAATAAACAATTGAGCACTACAAAACTTATGGAAGCAACGATGAAATTTGGAAAGAGTAAACTAAAACTGGGCTTACTTCCCTTTTGTACCACCAAAGACAGCAATTACCCTTTCCTTCTCCGTATCCTGGTGCTTTCAGTTCCTTCCTTGATGTTCTATCACGTCGGGGTCACCAATGTTTAGAAGATAAATTAAACTTCGTTCTGTGCAACTAGCGTTTACTCAATGCAAACAAATATAATAGCGGCTGTGACACACCGTGCAGCGCAGCTCGTGTTCTTATTTGTAATGTCTCGACGGCCGTCGCTCGCCGACCGAGGTGCCTCTCTCCCCGCTCCCCCGCTCCCGCACCCATCTCCCGCGCAACGTTATCAACAGTTGTTCTTATTCGTTATTTCTATTTAAGATCCGTTCTTATTGTCAAATGATCTTCTCTTCTTCGCGCGAAAAGTCCTTGATTCGAATCGTGGTAGGGGCATATATTTGAGTAATGAACTGTATGTCTTTATACTATTACTAGTAGTATTCTATAGTAGAAATGTATAGAATACATAATTACATAAATATGTTTTCTATACATTACTACCCATAGCTTTGTTTAGTTTGGTACTAAATAATAATTGTCCAGAGTTTATTTCTATTGATAGATGTTCTAAATGGATGGATGGTGTTGTTTATTGACTAACCTTATGTATTTATATTTGTAACAAATATATAATTATAGAGGTAAGGAACCCACTTTCGTAAGTTCAAGGTACCAAACAATCGTTGACATCACGCTAGCTACTAATGCCGCGGCGGACCAAATCAAAGGATGGCACGTATCAAAAGAACCGTCCTTTGCGGACCATCGCCGCATATGCTTTCATATACAATATAAGCCGGCTGATCCTGTCCGTTATCGTAACCCCCGTAAAACAGATATACCAAAGTTTACAAACTTACTTACCAAGACACTAAGTGAGACACATATGACAGACATGACACTTGGTACAAAAAGCATAGATTTCAATATACAACTTTTAACCACAGCTCTTTTAAAAAGTTACGAATCAGCGTGTCCTGAAGTAGTACCCAAAGCTCCAGACAAAAGTTCCTGGTGGGGGCCTGAGCTTTAACGACTACGTAGGGAACTCAGGGCACTTTTTAATCGAGCCAAAAACACCAGAACTGAAGAAGACTGGGACAACTATAAACTTGCACAAAAACACTACAAGAAACGCATTAGATTCCGTAGTAGAGAAGGATGGCGTACTTTCTGTAGTAGCATCAACTCAATGAACCAAGCCGCGCGGTTAAAGAAAATCCTAGCAAAAGGTGACCTTAATCTTCTGGGCTCCCTCAAAAAAGCCGACGGCACTTATACGAACTCAGACGATGAAACCAATGCAGTGCTGCTTGAGACACACTTTCCTGGCTGTCTCATTTCATCAGACTCTGAATGGGCGAATGAGCATCACAACACACCAACATCCCAGGAATGGGAAACCGCCGCCAAGATAGTAACCGCAGATAAAGTAACGTGGGCCCTAAAAAGCTTCAGATCGTTTAAATCCGCGGGGCTGGATGGAATCTTTCCAGGACTACTACAATGGCAAATCGGTCAAATAACAAAGTACTTAGTACCAATATACAGGGCGTGCATAGCCTTCAAATACATACCTATAACATGGAGAGAAGCTAAAGTAGTATTCTTACCAAAACCTGGAAAAGACGACTACACACAAGCTAAATCCTTCAGACCCATCAGTCTAACGTCATTCCTACTTAAAACGCTGGAAAGACTAGTAGATCTTCATCTACGAGATGGAGTCTTAAAGAAAAAACCACTGCATCCTCAACAACACGCATACAGGAAAGGCAGATCAACCGAATCGGCCCTACACATGGTAGTGCATAAGATAGAATCAGCCATCACAAACAAATCGTCAACTCTAGCTGTCTTCATAGACATAGAAGGAGCTTTCGATAAAACTACACACAATAGCATAAACCAGGCCCTACAAAGATACAAAGTGGAACCGGTATTAACAAACTGGATTACCGAGCTCATCAGCAAAAGGGCAGTACAAATAGAAATGAACACCATAACTAGAGCAAAAGTGGTCAGAGGATGCCCGCAAGGGGGCGTTCTATCGCCGCTTCTGTGGAACCTAGTAGTGGATAGTCTCATTAGAAGATTAAACAAACAAGGCTACACAACCATCGGTTATGCTGACGACCTCACTATTCTAATAAGCGGGAACGCAGAAAACATACTATGTAAGGAAATGCGTTCAGCTCTCCGAATTGTGGAAGAATGGTGTGACGATCTCAAGTTATCAGTAAACCCGAGAAAAACAGAACTCATCCTTTTCACCAACAAAAGGAAGTTACCGCAACTTCAACTACCCAATTTTTTCAACATCAAACTCTCCCTATCAACACAAGTCAAGTATCTGGGCGTTATCCTTGACAACAAGTTGAACTGGGCGAGCCATATCGAAAATAAAACCAAGAAGGCCTGCATAGCTTTTTATCAGTGTAAGAGACTAATAGGTAAAAAATGGGGTCTCAACCCAAAAATAACACTTTGGCTGTACACTTCAGTTATCAGACCATCCATAACCTACGGCTCAGTTGTATGGTGGCCCAGAACACAACTGGCCACGGTAAAAACAAAACTCCAAAGCCTACAACGCTTGGCAAGCATTGCGGCAACTGGATGCATGAGAACCACCCCATCAATCGCCCTTGAATACTTGCTCAATCTAAGACCCCTACACCTCGCTATTCAAGAAGAGGCACAGGCGGCCGCACTTAGATTAAGAGCAAACGGATTATGGAAACAAAACATAGAAACACCACACTCAACTGTTCTAAAGGATATCTTTAAAGAAAACCCACTCTTTGAGGCACCTACGGACAGTATACAGTGTCATCATGTTTTCGATCGAAGATACAATATCCAACTTACAGCAGAAAAAGATGATAACTCTGGCACAAGAGAAGTAAGGATATACACAGACGGTTCCAAAACCTCACAGGGCACTGGAGCCGGTGTCTTCTCGAACGACCTAAACATCAAAATCTCGACCACCTTAGATAAACTCAACACTATATTCCAAGCAGAATGTATAGGTATTACCAAAGCTGCACAGGCGGTTGCAGCCAGAGATGTCAGAGACCATAATATCAAAATCGTCTCTGACAGTGCATCCGTACTTCAAGCTCTGCAAAGCAACACCATAACATCTGTCCTAGTACTGGAGTGTCATAATACACTCCAGTACATTGCAAACACAAACAGCATAACTTTGCAATGGATCAAAGGACATAGCAACTCACTAGGCAACGACGCGGCAGATGAACTAGCCAAAAGGGGTTCAAATGGAACGGTGTATGGACCGGAACCATTACTGCCTATACCCATGGCTCAAATTAGAACATGGCTGCGTAAAAAAACAGAGGAAAACCACCAAACAGAATGGAACAAAAGTGTAGGCTGTAGGCAAACAAAGAATGCCATTCCGGTGGCTTCGAAGAAGCTTGCCCGCAACCTCACCAGACTAAACAGGGACGAAATCCGCAAAGTACTAGGTACTATAACCGGACACAGTCCTCTGAATAAACATCTATTTACCATAGGTGTGACAGATAGCCCTCTGTGCAGAGGCTGCATGGAGGCGGAGGAAACGCCACATCACGTGCTCTTGGAGTGCACGAGCGTGGCCGATCAACGGGCACGTTTTCTCCAGTCTCCAAAATCACTACCGGAAGCTTGTAGCAACCTGAAAAGGCTACTCGCCTTCTGGAGGGGACTAGGATGGCTGGAGTAAAGGAAGAATACTCAATCACGTACAATGGCCCAATCAGGAGGCTAAGTGCGGAAAATGCCCCGTAAAACTAACTAACTAACTAAATATATAATTATGTTTTTATTTTAATTTTTTGCATTCACAATGCAATATTTCTATAAGATATAAAATACGTGTGTAAAAAACAACCACGCCTCCGAGCCCTCAGATGGGATTCGAACCCACGACCTTTCGCAATCCGGGCGACTGCTCTGACCGCTGAGCTACCGAGACGCTGGCAAACGTGTCGAATTTTACAAACGTATTCCAACTTCTACTATGAGCTAGTATCGTTCCACCAATGTTGAACGCTAACTACCTTCAACATTGAAAGTAATATTTTTACAAATATTAAACAATCAATTAAGATGGAACCAGCTATAATTATGTTTTTATTTTAATTTTTTGCATTCACAATGCAATATTTCTATAAGATATAAAATACGTGTGTAAAAAACAACCACGCCTCCGAGCCCTCAGATGGGATTCGAACCCACGACCTTTCGCAATCCGGGCGACTGCTCTGACCGCTGAGCTACCGAGACGCTGGCAAACGTGTCGAATTTTACAAACGTATTCCAACTTCTACTATGAGCTAGTATCGTTCCACCAATGTTGAACGCTAACTACCTTCAACATTGAAAGTAATATTTTTACAAATATTAAACAATCAATTAAGATGGAACCAGCTATAATTATGTTTTTATTTTAATTTTTTGCATTCACAATGCAATATTTCTATAAGATATAAAATACGTGTGTAAAAAACAACCACGCCTCCGAGCCCTCAGATGGGATTCGAACCCACGACCTTTCGCAATCCGGGCGACTGCTCTGACCGCTGAGCTACCGAGACGCTGGCAAACGTGTCGAATTTTACAAACGTATTCCAACTTCTACTATGAGCTAGTATCGTTCCACCAATGTTGAACGCTAACTACCTTCAACATTGAAAGTAATATTTTTACAAATATTAAACAATCAATTAAGATGGAACCAGCTATAATTATGTTTTTATTTTAATTTTTTGCATTCACAATGCAATATTTCTATAAGATATAAAATACGTGTGTAAAAAACAACCACGCCTCCGAGCCCTCAGATGGGATTCGAACCCACGACCTTTCGCAATCCGGGCGACTGCTCTGACCGCTGAGCTACCGAGACGCTGGCAAACGTGTCGAATTTTACAAACGTATTCCAACTTCTACTATGAGCTAGTATCGTTCCACCAATGTTGAACGCTAACTACCTTCAACATTGAAAGTAATATTTTTACAAATATTAAACAATCAATTAAGATGGAACCAGCTATAATTATGTTTTTATTTTAATTTTTTGCATTCACAATGCAATATTTCTATAAGATATAAAATACGTGTGTAAAAAACAACCACGCCTCCGAGCCCTCAGATGGGATTCGAACCCACGACCTTTCGCAATCCGGGCGACTGCTCTGACCGCTGAGCTACCGAGACGCTGGCAAACGTGTCGAATTTTACAAACGTATTCCAACTTCTACTATGAGCTAGTATCGTTCCACCAATGTTGAACGCTAACTACCTTCAACATTGAAAGTAATATTTTTACAAATATTAAACAATCAATTAAGATGGAACCAGCTATAATTATGTTTTTATTTTAATTTTTTGCATTCACAATGCAATATTTCTATAAGATATAAAATACGTGTGTAAAAAACAACCACGCCTCCGAGCCCTCAGATGGGATTCGAACCCACGACCTTTCGCAATCCGGGCGACTGCTCTGACCGCTGAGCTACCGAGACGCTGGCAAACGTGTCGAATTTTACAAACGTATTCCAACTTCTACTATGAGCTAGTATCGTTCCACCAATGTTGAACGCTAACTACCTTCAACATTGAAAGTAATATTTTTACAAATATTAAACAATCAATTAAGATGGAACCAGCTATAATTATGTTTTTATTTTAATTTTTTGCATTCACAATGCAATATTTCTATAAGATATAAAATACGTGTGTAAAAAACAACCACGCCTCCGAGCCCTCAGATGGGATTCGAACCCACGACCTTTCGCAATCCGGGCGACTGCTCTGACCGCTGAGCTACCGAGACGCTGGCAAACGTGTCGAATTTTACAAACGTATTCCAACTTCTACTATGAGCTAGTATCGTTCCACCAATGTTGAACGCTAACTACCTTCAACATTGAAAGTAATATTTTTACAAATATTAAACAATCAATTAAGATGGAACCAGCTATAATTATGTTTTTATTTTAATTTTTTGCATTCACAATGCAATATTTCTATAAGATATAAAATACGTGTGTAAAAAACAACCACGCCTCCGAGCCCTCAGATGGGATTCGAACCCACGACCTTTCGCAATCCGGGCGACTGCTCTGACCGCTGAGCTACCGAGACGCTGGCAAACGTGTCGAATTTTACAAACGTATTCCAACTTCTACTATGAGCTAGTATCGTTCCACCAATGTTGAACGCTAACTACCTTCAACATTGAAAGTAATATTTTTACAAATATTAAACAATCAATTAAGATGGAACCAGCTATAATTATGTTTTTATTTTAATTTTTTGCATTCACAATGCAATATTTCTATAAGATATAAAATACGTGTGTAAAAAACAACCACGCCTCCGAGCCCTCAGATGGGATTCGAACCCACGACCTTTCGCAATCCGGGCGACTGCTCTGACCGCTGAGCTACCGAGACGCTGGCAAACGTGTCGAATTTTACAAACGTATTCCAACTTCTACTATGAGCTAGTATCGTTCCACCAATGTTGAACGCTAACTACCTTCAACATTGAAAGTAATATTTTTACAAATATTAAACAATCAATTAAGATGGAACCAGCTATAATTATGTTTTTATTTTAATTTTTTGCATTCACAATGCAATATTTCTATAAGATATAAAATACGTGTGTAAAAAACAACCACGCCTCCGAGCCCTCAGATGGGATTCGAACCCACGACCTTTCGCAATCCGGGCGACTGCTCTGACCGCTGAGCTACCGAGACGCTGGCAAACGTGTCGAATTTTACAAACGTATTCCAACTTCTACTATGAGCTAGTATCGTTCCACCAATGTTGAACGCTAACTACCTTCAACATTGAAAGTAATATTTTTACAAATATTAAACAATCAATTAAGATGGAACCAGCTATAATTATGTTTTTATTTTAATTTTTTGCATTCACAATGCAATATTTCTATAAGATATAAAATACGTGTGTAAAAAACAACCACGCCTCCGAGCCCTCAGATGGGATTCGAACCCACGACCTTTCGCAATCCGGGCGACTGCTCTGACCGCTGAGCTACCGAGACGCTGGCAAACGTGTCGAATTTTACAAACGTATTCCAACTTCTACTATGAGCTAGTATCGTTCCACCAATGTTGAACGCTAACTACCTTCAACATTGAAAGTAATATTTTTACAAATATTAAACAATCAATTAAGATGGAACCAGCTATAATTATGTTTTTATTTTAATTTTTTGCATTCACAATGCAATATTTCTATAAGATATAAAATACGTGTGTAAAAAACAACCACGCCTCCGAGCCCTCAGATGGGATTCGAACCCACGACCTTTCGCAATCCGGGCGACTGCTCTGACCGCTGAGCTACCGAGACGCTGGCAAACGTGTCGAATTTTACAAACGTATTCCAACTTCTACTATGAGCTAGTATCGTTCCACCAATGATGAACGCTAACTACCTTCAACATTGAAAGTAATATTTTTACAAATATTAAACAATCAATTAAGATGGAACCAGCTATAATTATGTTTTTATTTTAATTTTTTGCATTCACAATGCAATATTTCTATAAGATATAAAATACGTGTGTAAAAAACAACCACGCCTCCGAGCCCTCAGATGGGATTCGAACCCACGACCTTTCGCAATCCGGGCGACTGCTCTGACCGCTGAGCTACCGAGACGCTGGCAAACGTGTCGAATTTTACAAACGTATTCCAACTTCTACTATGAGCTAGTATCGTTCCACCAATGTTGAACGCTAACTACCTTCAACATTGAAAGTAATATTTTTACAAATATTAAACAATCAATTAAGATGGAACCAGCTATAATTATGTTTTTATTTTAATTTTTTGCATTCACAATGCAATATTTCTATAAGATATAAAATACGTGTGTAAAAAACAACCACGCCTCCGAGCCCTCAGATGGGATTCGAACCCACGACCTTTCGCAATCCGGGCGACTGCTCTGACCGCTGAGCTACCGAGACGCTGGCAAACGTGTCGAATTTTACAAACGTATTCCAACTTCTACTATGAGCTAGTATCGTTCCACCAATGTTGAACGCTAACTACCTTCAACATTGAAAGTAATATTTTTACAAATATTAAACAATCAATTAAGATGGAACCAGCTATAATTATGTTTTTATTTTAATTTTTTGCATTCACAATGCAATATTTCTATAAGATATAAAATACGTGTGTAAAAAACAACCACGCCTCCGAGCCCTCAGATGGGATTCGAACCCACGACCTTTCGCAATCCGGGCGACTGCTCTGACCGCTGAGCTACCGAGACGCTGGCAAACGTGTCGAATTTTACAAACGTATTCCAACTTCTACTATGAGCTAGTATCGTTCCACCAATGTTGAACGCTAACTACCTTCAACATTGAAAGTAATATTTTTACAAATATTAAACAATCAATTAAGATGGAACCAGCTATAATTATGTTTTTATTTTAATTTTTTGCATTCACAATGCAATATTTCTATAAGATATAAAATACGTGTGTAAAAAAACAACCACGCCTCCGAGCCCTCAGATGGGATTCGAACCCACGACCTTTCGCAATCCGGGCGACTGCTCTGACCGCTGAGCTACCGAGACGCTGGCAAACGTGTCGAATTTTACAAACGTATTCCAACTTCTACTATGAGCTAGTATCGTTCCACCAATGTTGAACGCTAACTACCTTCAACATTGAAAGTAATATTTTTACAAATATTAAACAATCAATTAAGATGGAACCAGCTATAATTATGTTTTTATTTTAATTTTTTGCATTCACAATGCAATATTTCTATAAGATATAAAATACGTGTGTAAAAAACAACCACGCCTCCGAGCCCTCAGATGGGATTCGAACCCACGACCTTTCGCAATCCGGGCGACTGCTCTGACCGCTGAGCTACCGAGACGCTGGCAAACGTGTCGAATTTTACAAACGTATTCCAACTTCTACTATGAGCTAGTATCGTTCCACCAATGTTGAACGCTAACTACCTTCAACATTGAAAGTAATATTTTTACAAATATTAAACAATCAATTAAGATGGAACCAGCTATAATTATGTTTTTATTTTAATTTTTTGCATTCACAATGCAATATTTCTATAAGATATAAAATACGTGTGTAAAAAACAACCACGCCTCCGAGCCCTCAGATGGGATTCGAACCCACGACCTTTCGCAATCCGGGCGACTGCTCTGACCGCTGAGCTACCGAGACGCTGGCAAACGTGTCGAATTTTACAAACGTATTCCAACTTCTACTATGAGCTAGTATCGTTCCACCAATGTTGAACGCTAACTACCTTCAACATTGAAAGTAATATTTTTACAAATATTAAACAATCAATTAAGATGGAACCAGCTATAATTATGTTTTTATTTTAATTTTTTGCATTCACAATGCAATATTTCTATAAGATATAAAATACGTGTGTAAAAAACAACCACGCCTCCGAGCCCTCAGATGGGATTCGAACCCACGACCTTTCGCAATCCGGGCGACTGCTCTGACCGCTGAGCTACCGAGACGCTGGCAAACGTGTCGAATTTTACAAACGTATTCCAACTTCTACTATGAGCTAGTATCGTTCCACCAATGTTGAACGCTAACTACCTTCAACATTGAAAGTAATATTTTTACAAATATTAAACAATCAATTAAGATGGAACCAGCTATAATTATGTTTTTATTTTAATTTTTTGCATTCACAATGCAATATTTCTATAAGATATAAAATACGTGTGTAAAAAACAACCACGCCTCCGAGCCCTCAGATGGGATTCGAACCCACGACCTTTCGCAATCCGGGCGACTGCTCTGACCGCTGAGCTACCGAGACGCTGGCAAACGTGTCGAATTTTACAAACGTATTCCAACTTCTACTATGAGCTAGTATCGTTCCACCAATGTTGAACGCTAACTACCTTCAACATTGAAAGTAATATTTTTACAAATATTAAACAATCAATTAAGATGGAACCAGCTATAATTATGTTTTTATTTTAATTTTTTGCATTCACAATGCAATATTTCTATAAGATATAAAATACGTGTGTAAAAAACAACCACGCCTCCGAGCCCTCAGATGGGATTCGAACCCACGACCTTTCGCAATCCGGGCGACTGCTCTGACCGCTGAGCTACCGAGACGCTGGCAAACGTGTCGAATTTTACAAACGTATTCCAACTTCTACTATGAGCTAGTATCGTTCCACCAATGTTGAACGCTAACTACCTTCAACATTGAAAGTAATATTTTTACAAATATTAAACAATCAATTAAGATGGAACCAGCTATAATTATGTTTTTATTTTAATTTTTTGCATTCACAATGCAATATTTCTATAAGATATAAAATACGTGTGTAAAAAACAACCACGCCTCCGAGCCCTCAGATGGGATTCGAACCCACGACCTTTCGCAATCCGGGCGACTGCTCTGACCGCTGAGCTACCGAGACGCTGGCAAACGTGTCGAATTTTACAAACGTATTCCAACTTCTACTATGAGCTAGTATCGTTCCACCAATGTTGAACGCTAACTACCTTCAACATTGAAAGTAATATTTTTACAAATATTAAACAATCAATTAAGATGGAACCAGCTATAATTATGTTTTTATTTTAATTTTTTGCATTCACAATGCAATATTTCTATAAGATATAAAATACGTGTGTAAAAAACAACCACGCCTCCGAGCCCTCAGATGGGATTCGAACCCACGACCTTTCGCAATCCGGGCGACTGCTCTGACCGCTGAGCTACCGAGACGCTGGCAAACGTGTCGAATTTTACAAACGTATTCCAACTTCTACTATGAGCTAGTATCGTTCCACCAATGTTGAACGCTAACTACCTTCAACATTGAAAGTAATATTTTTACAAATATTAAACAATCAATTAAGATGGAACCAGCTATAATTATGTTTTTATTTTAATTTTTTTGCATTCACAATGCAATATTTCTATAAGATATAAAATACGTGTGTAAAAAACAACCACGCCTCCGAGCCCTCAGATGGGATTCGAACCCACGACCTTTCGCAATCCGGGCGACTGCTCTGACCGCTGAGCTACCGAGACGCTGGCAAACGTGTCGAATTTTACAAACGTATTCCAACTTCTACTATGAGCTAGTATCGTTCCACCAATGTTGAACGCTAACTACCTTCAACATTGAAAGTAATATTTTTACAAATATTAAACAATCAATTAAGATGGAACCAGCTATAATTATGTTTTTATTTTAATTTTTTTGCATTCACAATGCAATATTTCTATAAGATATAAAATACGTGTGTAAAAAACAACCACGCCTCCGAGCCCTCAGATGGGATTCGAACCCACGACCTTTCGCAATCCGGGCGACTGCTCTGACCGCTGAGCTACCGAGACGCTGGCAAACGTGTCGAATTTTACAAACGTATTCCAACTTCTACTATGAGCTAGTATCGTTCCACCAATGTTGAACGCTAACTACCTTCAACATTGAAAGTAATATTTTTACAAATATTAAACAATCAATTAAGATGGAACCAGCTATAATTATGTTTTTATTTTAATTTTTTGCATTCACAATGCAATATTTCTATAAGATATAAAATACGTGTGTAAAAAACAACCACGCCTCCGAGCCCTCAGATGGGATTCGAACCCACGACCTTTCGCAATCCGGGCGACTGCTCTGACCGCTGAGCTACCGAGACGCTGGCAAACGTGTCGAATTTTACAAACGTATTCCAACTTCTACTATGAGCTAGTATCGTTCCACCAATGTTGAACGCTAACTACCTTCAACATTGAAAGTAATATTTTTACAAATATTAAACAATCAATTAAGATGGAACCAGCTATAATTATGTTTTTATTTTAATTTTTTGCATTCACAATGCAATATTTCTATAAGATATAAAATACGTGTGTAAAAAACAACCACGCCTCCGAGCCCTCAGATGGGATTCGAACCCACGACCTTTCGCAATCCGGGCGACTGCTCTGACCGCTGAGCTACCGAGACGCTGGCAAACGTGTCGAATTTTACAAACGTATTCCAACTTCTACTATGAGCTAGTATCGTTCCACCAATGTTGAACGCTAACTACCTTCAACATTGAAAGTAATATTTTTACAAATATTAAACAATCAATTAAGATGGAACCAGCTATAATTATGTTTTTATTTTAATTTTTTGCATTCACAATGCAATATTTCTATAAGATATAAAATACGTGTGTAAAAAACAACCACGCCTCCGAGCCCTCAGATGGGATTCGAACCCACGACCTTTCGCAATCCGGGCGACTGCTCTGACCGCTGAGCTACCGAGACGCTGGCAAACGTGTCGAATTTTACAAACGTATTCCAACTTCTACTATGAGCTAGTATCGTTCCACCAATGTTGAACGCTAACTACCTTCAACATTGAAAGTAATATTTTTACAAATATTAAACAATCAATTAAGATGGAACCAGCTATAATTATGTTTTTATTTTAATTTTTTGCATTCACAATGCAATATTTCTATAAGATATAAAATACGTGTGTAAAAAACAACCACGCCTCCGAGCCCTCAGATGGGATTCGAACCCACGACCTTTCGCAATCCGGGCGACTGCTCTGACCGCTGAGCTACCGAGACGCTGGCAAACGTGTCGAATTTTACAAACGTATTCCAACTTCTACTATGAGCTAGTATCGTTCCACCAATGTTGAACGCTAACTACCTTCAACATTGAAAGTAATATTTTTACAAATATTAAACAATCAATTAAGATGGAACCAGCTATAATTATGTTTTTATTTTAATTTTTTTGCATTCACAATGCAATATTTATATAAGATATAAAATACGTGTGTAAAAAACAACCACGCCTCCGAGCCCTCAGATGGGATTCGAACCCACGACCTTTCGCAATCCGGGCGACTGCTCTGACCGCTGAGCTACCGAGACGCTGGCAAACGTGTCGAATTTTACAAACGTATTCCAACTTCTACTATGAGCTAGTATCGTTCCACCAATGTTGAACGCTAACTACCTTCAACATTGAAAGTAATATTTTTACAAATATTAAACAATCAATTAAGATGGAACCAGCTATAATTATGTTTTTATTTTAATTTTTTGCATTCACAATGCAATATTTCTATAAGATATAAAATACGTGTGTAAAAAACAACCACGCCTCCGAGCCCTCAGATGGGATTCGAACCCACGACCTTTCGCAATCCGGGCGACTGCTCTGACCGCTGAGCTACCGAGACGCTGGCAAACGTGTCGAATTTTACAAACGTATTCCAACTTCTACTATGAGCTAGTATCGTTCCACCAATGTTGAACGCTAACTACCTTCAACATTGAAAGTAATATTTTTACAAATATTAAACAATCAATTAAGATGGAACCAGCTATAATTATGTTTTTATTTTAATTTTTTGCATTCACAATGCAATATTTCTATAAGATATAAAATACGTGTGTAAAAAACAACCACGCCTCCGAGCCCTCAGATGGGATTCGAACCCACGACCTTTCGCAATCCGGGCGACTGCTCTGACCGCTGAGCTACCGAGACGCTGGCAAACGTGTCGAATTTTACAAACGTATTCCAACTTCTACTATGAGCTAGTATCGTTCCACCAATGTTGAACGCTAACTACCTTCAACATTGAAAGTAATATTTTTACAAATATTAAACAATCAATTAAGATGGAACCAGCTATAATTATGTTTTTATTTTAATTTTTTGCATTCACAATGCAATATTTCTATAAGATATAAAATACGTGTGTAAAAAACAACCACGCCTCCGAGCCCTCAGATGGGATTCGAACCCACGACCTTTCGCAATCCGGGCGACTGCTCTGACCGCTGAGCTACCGAGACGCTGGCAAACGTGTCGAATTTTACAAACGTATTCCAACTTCTACTATGAGCTAGTATCGTTCCACCAATGTTGAACGCTAACTACCTTCAACATTGAAAGTAATATTTTTACAAATATTAAACAATCAATTAAGATGGAACCAGCTATAATTATGTTTTTATTTTAATTTTTTTGCATTCACAATGCAATATTTCTATAAGATATAAAATACGTGTGTAAAAAACAACCACGCCTCCGAGCCCTCAGATGGGATTCGAACCCACGACCTTTCGCAATCCGGGCGACTGCTCTGACCGCTGAGCTACCGAGACGCTGGCAAACGTGTCGAATTTTACAAACGTATTCCAACTTCTACTATGAGCTAGTATCGTTCCACCAATGTTGAACGCTAACTACCTTCAACATTGAAAGTAATATTTTTACAAATATTAAACAATCAATTAAGATGGAACCAGCTATAATTATGTTTTTATTTTAATTTTTTTGCATTCACAATGCAATATTTCTATAAGATATAAAATACGTGTGTAAAAAACAACCACGCCTCCGAGCCCTCAGATGGGATTCGAACCCACGACCTTTCGCAATCCGGGCGACTGCTCTGACCGCTGAGCTACCGAGACGCTGGCAAACGTGTCGAATTTTACAAACGTATTCCAACTTCTACTATGAGCTAGTATCGTTCCACCAATGTTGAACGCTAACTACCTTCAACATTGAAAGTAATATTTTTACAAATATTAAACAATCAATTAAGATGGAACCAGCTATAATTATGTTTTTATTTTAATTTTTTGCATTCACAATGCAATATTTCTATAAGATATAAAATACGTGTGTAAAAAACAACCACGCCTCCGAGCCCTCAGATGGGATTCGAACCCACGACCTTTCGCAATCCGGGCGACTGCTCTGACCGCTGAGCTACCGAGACGCTGGCAAACGTGTCGAATTTTACAAACGTATTCCAACTTCTACTATGAGCTAGTATCGTTCCACCAATGTTGAACGCTAACTACCTTCAACATTGAAAGTAATATTTTTACAAATATTAAACAATCAATTAAGATGGAACCAGCTATAATTATGTTTTTATTTTAATTTTTTGCATTCACAATGCAATATTTCTATAAGATATAAAATACGTGTGTAAAAAACAACCACGCCTCCGAGCCCTCAGATGGGATTCGAACCCACGACCTTTCGCAATCCGGGCGACTGCTCTGACCGCTGAGCTACCGAGACGCTGGCAAACGTGTCGAATTTTACAAACGTATTCCAACTTCTACTATGAGCTAGTATCGTTCCACCAATGTTGAACGCTAACTACCTTCAACATTGAAAGTAATATTTTTACAAATATTAAACAATCAATTAAGATGGAACCAGCTATAATTATGTTTTTATTTTAATTTTTTGCATTCACAATGCAATATTTCTATAAGATATAAAATACGTGTGTAAAAAACAACCACGCCTCCGAGCCCTCAGATGGGATTCGAACCCACGACCTTTCGCAATCCGGGCGACTGCTCTGACCGCTGAGCTACCGAGACGCTGGCAAACGTGTCGAATTTTACAAACGTATTCCAACTTCTACTATGAGCTAGTATCGTTCCACCAATGTTGAACGCTAACTACCTTCAACATTGAAAGTAATATTTTTACAAATATTAAACAATCAATTAAGATGGAACCAGCTATAATTATGTTTTTATTTTAATTTTTTGCATTCACAATGCAATATTTCTATAAGATATAAAATACGTGTGTAAAAAACAACCACGCCTCCGAGCCCTCAGATGGGATTCGAACCCACGACCTTTCGCAATCCGGGCGACTGCTCTGACCGCTGAGCTACCGAGACGCTGGCAAACGTGTCGAATTTTACAAACGTATTCCAACTTCTACTATGAGCTAGTATCGTTCCACCAATGTTGAACGCTAACTACCTTCAACATTGAAAGTAATATTTTTACAAATATTAAACAATCAATTAAGATGGAACCAGCTATAATTATGTTTTTATTTTAATTTTTTTGCATTCACAATGCAATATTTCTATAAGATATAAAATACGTGTGTAAAAAACAACCACGCCTCCGAGCCCTCAGATGGGATTCGAACCCACGACCTTTCGCAATCCGGGCGACTGCTCTGACCGCTGAGCTACCGAGACGCTGGCAAACGTGTCGAATTTTACAAACGTATTCCAACTTCTACTATGAGCTAGTATCGTTCCACCAATGTTGAACGCTAACTACCTTCAACATTGAAAGTAATATTTTTACAAATATTAAACAATCAATTAAGATGGAACCAGCTATAATTATGTTTTTATTTTAATTTTTTGCATTCACAATGCAATATTTCTATAAGATATAAAATACGTGTGTAAAAAACAACCACGCCTCCGAGCCCTCAGATGGGATTCGAACCCACGACCTTTCGCAATCCGGGCGACTGCTCTGACCGCTGAGCTACCGAGACGCTGGCAAACGTGTCGAATTTTACAAACGTATTCCAACTTCTACTATGAGCTAGTATCGTTCCACCAATGTTGAACGCTAACTACCTTCAACATTGAAAGTAATATTTTTACAAATATTAAACAATCAATTAAGATGGAACCAGCTATAATTATGTTTTTATTTTAATTTTTTGCATTCACAATGCAATATTTCTATAAGATATAAAATACGTGTGTAAAAAACAACCACGCCTCCGAGCCCTCAGATGGGATTCGAACCCACGACCTTTCGCAATCCGGGCGACTGCTCTGACCGCTGAGCTACCGAGACGCTGGCAAACGTGTCGAATTTTACAAACGTATTCCAACTTCTACTATGAGCTAGTATCGTTCCACCAATGTTGAACGCTAACTACCTTCAACATTGAAAGTAATATTTTTACAAATATTAAACAATCAATTAAGATGGAACCAGCTATAATTATGTTTTTATTTTAATTTTTTGCATTCACAATGCAATATTTCTATAAGATATAAAATACGTGTGTAAAAAACAACCACGCCTCCGAGCCCTCAGATGGGATTAATTGATTGTTTAATATTTGTAAAAATATTACTTTCAATGTTGAAGGTAGTTAGCGTTCAACATTGGTGGAACGATACTAGCTCATAGTAGAAGTTGGAATACTTTTGTAAAATTCGACACGTTTGCCAGCGTCTCGGTAGCTCAGCGGTCAGAGCAGTCGCCCGGATTGCGAAAGGTCGTGGGTTCGAATCCCATCTGAGGGCTCGGAGGCGTGGTTGTTTTTTACACACGTATTTTATATCTTATAGAAATATTGCATTGTGAATGCAAAAAAATTAAAATAAAAACATAATTATAGCTGGTTCCATCTTAATTGATTGTTTAATATTTGTAAAAATATTACTTTCAATGTTGAAGGTAGTTAGCGTTCAACATTGGTGGAACGATACTAGCTCATAGTAGAAGTTGGAATACGTTTGTAAAATTCGACACGTTTGCCAGCGTCTCGGTAGCTCAGCGGTCAGAGCAGTCGCCCGGATTGCGAAAGGTCGTGGGTTCGAATCCCATCTGAGGGCTCGGAGGCGTGGTTGTTTTTTTACACACGTATTTTATATCTTATAGAAATATTGCATTGTGAATGCAAAAAATTAAAATAAAAACATAATTATAGCTGGTTCCATCTTAATTGATTGTTTAATATTTGTAAAAATATTACTTTCAATGTTGAAGGTAGTTAGCGTTCAACATTGGTGGAACGATACTAGCTCATAGTAGAAGTTGGAATACGTTTGTAAAATTCGACACGTTTGCCAGCGTCTCGGTAGCTCAGCGGTCAGAGCAGTCGCCCGGATTGCGAAAGGTCGTGGGTTCGAATCCCATCTGAGGGCTCGGAGGCGTGGTTGTTTTTTACACACGTATTTTATATCTTATAGAAATATTGCATTGTGAATGCAAAAAATTAAAATAAAAACATAATTATAGCTGGTTCCATCTTAATTGATTGTTTAATATTTGTAAAAATATTACTTTCAATGTTGAAGGTAGTTAGCGTTCAACATTGGTGGAACGATACTAGCTCATAGTAGAAGTTGGAATACGTTTGTAAAATTCGACACGTTTGCCAGCGTCTCGGTAGCTCAGCGGTCAGAGCAGTCGCCCGGATTGCGAAAGGTCGTGGGTTCGAATCCCATCTGAGGGCTCGGAGGCGTGGTTGTTTTTTACACACGTATTTTATATCTTATAGAAATATTGCATTGTGAATGCAAAAAATTAAAATAAAAACATAATTATAGCTGGTTCCATCTTAATTGATTGTTTAATATTTGTAAAAATATTACTTTCAATGTTGAAGGTAGTTAGCGTTCAACATTGGTGGAACGATACTAGCTCATAGTAGAAGTTGGAATACGTTTGTAAAATTCGACACGTTTGCCAGCGTCTCGGTAGCTCAGCGGTCAGAGCAGTCGCCCGGATTGCGAAAGGTCGTGGGTTCGAATCCCATCTGAGGGCTCGGAGGCGTGGTTGTTTTTTACACACGTATTTTATATCTTATAGAAATATTGCATTGTGAATGCAAAAAAATTAAAATAAAAACATAATTATAGCTGGTTCCATCTTAATTGATTGTTTAATATTTGTAAAAATATTACTTTCAATGTTGAAGGTAGTTAGCGTTCAACATTGGTGGAACGATACTAGCTCATAGTAGAAGTTGGAATACGTTTGTAAAATTCGACACGTTTGCCAGCGTCTCGGTAGCTCAGCGGTCAGAGCAGTCGCCCGGATTGCGAAAGGTCGTGGGTTCGAATCCCATCTGAGGGCTCGGAGGCGTGGTTGTTTTTTACACACGTATTTTATATCTTATAGAAATATTGCATTGTGAATGCAAAAAATTAAAATAAAAACATAATTATAGCTGGTTCCATCTTAATTGATTGTTTAATATTTGTAAAAATATTACTTTCAATGTTGAAGGTAGTTAGCGTTCAACATTGGTGGAACGATACTAGCTCATAGTAGAAGTTGGAATACGTTTGTAAAATTCGACACGTTTGCCAGCGTCTCGGTAGCTCAGCGGTCAGAGCAGTCGCCCGGATTGCGAAAGGTCGTGGGTTCGAATCCCATCTGAGGGCTCGGAGGCGTGGTTGTTTTTTACACACGTATTTTATATCTTATAGAAATATTGCATTGTGAATGCAAAAAATTAAAATAAAAACATAATTATAGCTGGTTCCATCTTAATTGATTGTTTAATATTTGTAAAAATATTACTTTCAATGTTGAAGGTAGTTAGCGTTCAACATTGGTGGAACGATACTAGCTCATAGTAGAAGTTGGAATACGTTTGTAAAATTCGACACGTTTGCCAGCGTCTCGGTAGCTCAGCGGTCAGAGCAGTCGCCCGGATTGCGAAAGGTCGTGGGTTCGAATCCCATCTGAGGGCTCGGAGGCGTGGTTGTTTTTTACACACGTATTTTATATCTTATAGAAATATTGCATTGTGAATGCAAAAAATTAAAATAAAAACATAATTATAGCTGGTTCCATCTTAATTGATTGTTTAATATTTGTAAAAATATTACTTTCAATGTTGAAGGTAGTTAGCGTTCAACATTGGTGGAACGATACTAGCTCATAGTAGAAGTTGGAATACGTTTGTAAAATTCGACACGTTTGCCAGCGTCTCGGTAGCTCAGCGGTCAGAGCAGTCGCCCGGATTGCGAAAGGTCGTGGGTTCGAATCCCATCTGAGGGCTCGGAGGCGTGGTTGTTTTTTACACACGTATTTTATATCTTATAGAAATATTGCATTGTGAATGCAAAAAATTAAAATAAAAACATAATTATAGCTGGTTCCATCTTAATTGATTGTTTAATATTTGTAAAAATATTACTTTCAATGTTGAAGGTAGTTAGCGTTCAACATTGGTGGAACGATACTAGCTCATAGTAGAAGTTGGAATACGTTTGTAAAATTCGACACGTTTGCCAGCGTCTCGGTAGCTCAGCGGTCAGAGCAGTCGCCCGGATTGCGAAAGGTCGTGGGTTCGAATCCCATCTGAGGGCTCGGAGGCGTGGTTGTTTTTTACACACGTATTTTATATCTTATAGAAATATTGCATTGTGAATGCAAAAAATTAAAATAAAAACATAATTATAGCTGGTTCCATCTTAATTGATTGTTTAATATTTGTAAAAATATTACTTTCAATGTTGAAGGTAGTTAGCGTTCAACATTGGTGGAACGATACTAGCTCATAGTAGAAGTTGGAATACGTTTGTAAAATTCGACACGTTTGCCAGCGTCTCGGTAGCTCAGCGGTCAGAGCAGTCGCCCGGATTGCGAAAGGTCGTGGGTTCGAATCCCATCTGAGGGCTCGGAGGCGTGGTTGTTTTTTACACACGTATTTTATATCTTATAGAAATATTGCATTGTGAATGCAAAAAATTAAAATAAAAACATAATTATAGCTGGTTCCATCTTAATTGATTGTTTAATATTTGTAAAAATATTACTTTCAATGTTGAAGGTAGTTAGCGTTCAACATTGGTGGAACGATACTAGCTCATAGTAGAAGTTGGAATACGTTTGTAAAATTCGACACGTTTGCCAGCGTCTCGGTAGCTCAGCGGTCAGAGCAGTCGCCCGGATTGCGAAAGGTCGTGGGTTCGAATCCCATCTGAGGGCTCGGAGGCGTGGTTGTTTTTTACACACGTATTTTATATCTTATAGAAATATTGCATTGTGAATGCAAAAAATTAAAATAAAAACATAATTATAGCTGGTTCCATCTTAATTGATTGTTTAATATTTGTAAAAATATTACTTTCAATGTTGAAGGTAGTTAGCGTTCAACATTGGTGGAACGATACTAGCTCATAGTAGAAGTTGGAATACGTTTGTAAAATTCGACACGTTTGCCAGCGTCTCGGTAGCTCAGCGGTCAGAGCAGTCGCCCGGATTGCGAAAGGTCGTGGGTTCGAATCCCATCTGAGGGCTCGGAGGCGTGGTTGTTTTTTACACACGTATTTTATATCTTATAGAAATATTGCATTGTGAATGCAAAAAATTAAAATAAAAACATAATTATAGCTGGTTCCATCTTAATTGATTGTTTAATATTTGTAAAAATATTACTTTCAATGTTGAAGGTAGTTAGCGTTCAACATTGGTGGAACGATACTAGCTCATAGTAGAAGTTGGAATACGTTTGTAAAATTCGACACGTTTGCCAGCGTCTCGGTAGCTCAGCGGTCAGAGCAGTCGCCCGGATTGCGAAAGGTCGTGGGTTCGAATCCCATCTGAGGGCTCGGAGGCGTGGTTGTTTTTTACACACGTATTTTATATCTTATAGAAATATTGCATTGTGAATGCAAAAAATTAAAATAAAAACATAATTATAGCTGGTTCCATCTTAATTGATTGTTTAATATTTGTAAAAATATTACTTTCAATGTTGAAGGTAGTTAGCGTTCAACATTGGTGGAACGATACTAGCTCATAGTAGAAGTTGGAATACGTTTGTAAAATTCGACACGTTTGCCAGCGTCTCGGTAGCTCAGCGGTCAGAGCAGTCGCCCGGATTGCGAAAGGTCGTGGGTTCGAATCCCATCTGAGGGCTCGGAGGCGTGGTTGTTTTTTACACACGTATTTTATATCTTATAGAAATATTGCATTGTGAATGCAAAAAATTAAAATAAAAACATAATTATAGCTGGTTCCATCTTAATTGATTGTTTAATATTTGTAAAAATATTACTTTCAATGTTGAAGGTAGTTAGCGTTCAACATTGGTGGAACGATACTAGCTCATAGTAGAAGTTGGAATACGTTTGTAAAATTCGACACGTTTGCCAGCGTCTCGGTAGCTCAGCGGTCAGAGCAGTCGCCCGGATTGCGAAAGGTCGTGGGTTCGAATCCCATCTGAGGGCTCGGAGGCGTGGTTGTTTTTTACACACGTATTTTATATCTTATAGAAATATTGCATTGTGAATGCAAAAAATTAAAATAAAAACATAATTATAGCTGGTTCCATCTTAATTGATTGTTTAATATTTGTAAAAATATTACTTTCAATGTTGAAGGTAGTTAGCGTTCAACATTGGTGGAACGATACTAGCTCATAGTAGAAGTTGGAATACGTTTGTAAAATTCGACACGTTTGCCAGCGTCTCGGTAGCTCAGCGGTCAGAGCAGTCGCCCGGATTGCGAAAGGTCGTGGGTTCGAATCCCATCTGAGGGCTCGGAGGCGTGGTTGTTTTTTACACACGTATTTTATATCTTATAGAAATATTGCATTGTGAATGCAAAAAATTAAAATAAAAACATAATTATAGCTGGTTCCATCTTAATTGATTGTTTAATATTTGTAAAAATATTACTTTCAATGTTGAAGGTAGTTAGCGTTCAACATTGGTGGAACGATACTAGCTCATAGTAGAAGTTGGAATACGTTTGTAAAATTCGACACGTTTGCCAGCGTCTCGGTAGCTCAGCGGTCAGAGCAGTCGCCCGGATTGCGAAAGGTCGTGGGTTCGAATCCCATCTGAGGGCTCGGAGGCGTGGTTGTTTTTTACACACGTATTTTATATCTTATAGAAATATTGCATTGTGAATGCAAAAAATTAAAATAAAAACATAATTATAGCTGGTTCCATCTTAATTGATTGTTTAATATTTGTAAAAATATTACTTTCAATGTTGAAGGTAGTTAGCGTTCAACATTGGTGGAACGATACTAGCTCATAGTAGAAGTTGGAATACGTTTGTAAAATTCGACACGTTTGCCAGCGTCTCGGTAGCTCAGCGGTCAGAGCAGTCGCCCGGATTGCGAAAGGTCGTGGGTTCGAATCCCATCTGAGGGCTCGGAGGCGTGGTTGTTTTTTACACACGTATTTTATATCTTATAGAAATATTGCATTGTGAATGCAAAAAATTAAAATAAAAACATAATTATAGCTGGTTCCATCTTAATTGATTGTTTAATATTTGTAAAAATATTACTTTCAATGTTGAAGGTAGTTAGCGTTCAACATTGGTGGAACGATACTAGCTCATAGTAGAAGTTGGAATACGTTTGTAAAATTCGACACGTTTGCCAGCGTCTCGGTAGCTCAGCGGTCAGAGCAGTCGCCCGGATTGCGAAAGGTCGTGGGTTCGAATCCCATCTGAGGGCTCGGAGGCGTGGTTGTTTTTTACACACGTATTTTATATCTTATAGAAATATTGCATTGTGAATGCAAAAAATTAAAATAAAAACATAATTATAGCTGGTTCCATCTTAATTGATTGTTTAATATTTGTAAAAATATTACTTTCAATGTTGAAGGTAGTTAGCGTTCAACATTGGTGGAACGATACTAGCTCATAGTAGAAGTTGGAATACGTTTGTAAAATTCGACACGTTTGCCAGCGTCTCGGTAGCTCAGCGGTCAGAGCAGTCGCCCGGATTGCGAAAGGTCGTGGGTTCGAATCCCATCTGAGGGCTCGGAGGCGTGGTTGTTTTTTACACACGTATTTTATATCTTATAGAAATATTGCATTGTGAATGCAAAAAATTAAAATAAAAACATAATTATAGCTGGTTCCATCTTAATTGATTGTTTAATATTTGTAAAAATATTACTTTCAATGTTGAAGGTAGTTAGCGTTCAACATTGGTGGAACGATACTAGCTCATAGTAGAAGTTGGAATACGTTTGTAAAATTCGACACGTTTGCCAGCGTCTCGGTAGCTCAGCGGTCAGAGCAGTCGCCCGGATTGCGAAAGGTCGTGGGTTCGAATCCCATCTGAGGGCTCGGAGGCGTGGTTGTTTTTTACACACGTATTTTATATCTTATAGAAATATTGCATTGTGAATGCAAAAAATTAAAATAAAAACATAATTATAGCTGGTTCCATCTTAATTGATTGTTTAATATTTGTAAAAATATTACTTTCAATGTTGAAGGTAGTTAGCGTTCAACATTGGTGGAACGATACTAGCTCATAGTAGAAGTTGGAATACGTTTGTAAAATTCGACACGTTTGCCAGCGTCTCGGTAGCTCAGCGGTCAGAGCAGTCGCCCGGATTGCGAAAGGTCGTGGGTTCGAATCCCATCTGAGGGCTCGGAGGCGTGGTTGTTTTTTACACACGTATTTTATATCTTATAGAAATATTGCATTGTGAATGCAAAAAATTAAAATAAAAACATAATTATAGCTGGTTCCATCTTAATTGATTGTTTAATATTTGTAAAAATATTACTTTCAATGTTGAAGGTAGTTAGCGTTCAACATTGGTGGAACGATACTAGCTCATAGTAGAAGTTGGAATACGTTTGTAAAATTCGACACGTTTGCCAGCGTCTCGGTAGCTCAGCGGTCAGAGCAGTCGCCCGGATTGCGAAAGGTCGTGGGTTCGAATCCCATCTGAGGGCTCGGAGGCGTGGTTGTTTTTTACACACGTATTTTATATCTTATAGAAATATTGCATTGTGAATGCAAAAAATTAAAATAAAAACATAATTATAGCTGGTTCCATCTTAATTGATTGTTTAATATTTGTAAAAATATTACTTTCAATGTTGAAGGTAGTTAGCGTTCAACATTGGTGGAACGATACTAGCTCATAGTAGAAGTTGGAATACGTTTGTAAAATTCGACACGTTTGCCAGCGTCTCGGTAGCTCAGCGGTCAGAGCAGTCGCCCGGATTGCGAAAGGTCGTGGGTTCGAATCCCATCTGAGGGCTCGGAGGCGTGGTTGTTTTTTACACACGTATTTTATATCTTATAGAAATATTGCATTGTGAATGCAAAAAATTAAAATAAAAACATAATTATAGCTGGTTCCATCTTAATTGATTGTTTAATATTTGTAAAAATATTACTTTCAATGTTGAAGGTAGTTAGCGTTCAACATTGGTGGAACGATACTAGCTCATAGTAGAAGTTGGAATACGTTTGTAAAATTCGACACGTTTGCCAGCGTCTCGGTAGCTCAGCGGTCAGAGCAGTCGCCCGGATTGCGAAAGGTCGTGGGTTCGAATCCCATCTGAGGGCTCGGAGGCGTGGTTGTTTTTTTACACACGTATTTTATATCTTATAGAAATATTGCATTGTGAATGCAAAAAATTAAAATAAAAACATAATTATAGCTGGTTCCATCTTAATTGATTGTTTAATATTTGTAAAAATATTACTTTCAATGTTGAAGGTAGTTAGCGTTCAACATTGGTGGAACGATACTAGCTCATAGTAGAAGTTGGAATACGTTTGTAAAATTCGACACGTTTGCCAGCGTCTCGGTAGCTCAGCGGTCAGAGCAGTCGCCCGGATTGCGAAAGGTCGTGGGTTCGAATCCCATCTGAGGGCTCGGAGGCGTGGTTGTTTTTTACACACGTATTTTATATCTTATAGAAATATTGCATTGTGAATGCAAAAAATTAAAATAAAAACATAATTATAGCTGGTTCCATCTTAATTGATTGTTTAATATTTGTAAAAATATTACTTTCAATGTTGAAGGTAGTTAGCGTTCAACATTGGTGGAACGATACTAGCTCATAGTAGAAGTTGGAATACGTTTGTAAAATTCGACACGTTTGCCAGCGTCTCGGTAGCTCAGCGGTCAGAGCAGTCGCCCGGATTGCGAAAGGTCGTGGGTTCGAATCCCATCTGAGGGCTCGGAGGCGTGGTTGTTTTTTACACACGTATTTTATATCTTATAGAAATATTGCATTGTGAATGCAAAAAATTAAAATAAAAACATAATTATAGCTGGTTCCATCTTAATTGATTGTTTAATATTTGTAAAAATATTACTTTCAATGTTGAAGGTAGTTAGCGTTCAACATTGGTGGAACGATACTAGCTCATAGTAGAAGTTGGAATACGTTTGTAAAATTCGACACGTTTGCCAGCGTCTCGGTAGCTCAGCGGTCAGAGCAGTCGCCCGGATTGCGAAAGGTCGTGGGTTCGAATCCCATCTGAGGGCTCGGAGGCGTGGTTGTTTTTTACACACGTATTTTATATCTTATAGAAATATTGCATTGTGAATGCAAAAAATTAAAATAAAAACATAATTATAGCTGGTTCCATCTTAATTGATTGTTTAATATTTGTAAAAATATTACTTTCAATGTTGAAGGTAGTTAGCGTTCAACATTGGTGGAACGATACTAGCTCATAGTAGAAGTTGGAATACGTTTGTAAAATTCGACACGTTTGCCAGCGTCTCGGTAGCTCAGCGGTCAGAGCAGTCGCCCGGATTGCGAAAGGTCGTGGGTTCGAATCCCATCTGAGGGCTCGGAGGCGTGGTTGTTTTTTACACACGTATTTTATATCTTATAGAAATATTGCATTGTGAATGCAAAAAATTAAAATAAAAACATAATTATAGCTGGTTCCATCTTAATTGATTGTTTAATATTTGTAAAAATATTACTTTCAATGTTGAAGGTAGTTAGCGTTCAACATTGGTGGAACGATACTAGCTCATAGTAGAAGTTGGAATACGTTTGTAAAATTCGACACGTTTGCCAGCGTCTCGGTAGCTCAGCGGTCAGAGCAGTCGCCCGGATTGCGAAAGGTCGTGGGTTCGAATCCCATCTGAGGGCTCGGAGGCGTGGTTGTTTTTTACACACGTATTTTATATCTTATAGAAATATTGCATTGTGAATGCAAAAAATTAAAATAAAAACATAATTATAGCTGGTTCCATCTTAATTGATTGTTTAATATTTGTAAAAATATTACTTTCAATGTTGAAGGTAGTTAGCGTTCAACATTGGTGGAACGATACTAGCTCATAGTAGAAGTTGGAATACGTTTGTAAAATTCGACACGTTTGCCAGCGTCTCGGTAGCTCAGCGGTCAGAGCAGTCGCCCGGATTGCGAAAGGTCGTGGGTTCGAATCCCATCTGAGGGCTCGGAGGCGTGGTTGTTTTTTACACACGTATTTTATATCTTATAGAAATATTGCATTGTGAATGCAAAAAATTAAAATAAAAACATAATTATAGCTGGTTCCATCTTAATTGATTGTTTAATATTTGTAAAAATATTACTTTCAATGTTGAAGGTAGTTAGCGTTCAACATTGGTGGAACGATACTAGCTCATAGTAGAAGTTGGAATACGTTTGTAAAATTCGACACGTTTGCCAGCGTCTCGGTAGCTCAGCGGTCAGAGCAGTCGCCCGGATTGCGAAAGGTCGTGGGTTCGAATCCCATCTGAGGGCTCGGAGGCGTGAATGAATGAAAAATACTTTATTGTTACACACACAGATATAAAAATAGCTAAGCACAATATATATAGAACGAAAGGGTGCTACAATAGGCGGTCTTATCGCTTAGAGCGATCTCTACCAGACAACCTTTGGGTGGAGGGAAATAAAGCTATTAAGGACAGGGGTGTGATGCAACAAAAGAAAAGAATATAAATATATATAGAGGATTTTGCAAATAACGATAAAAAAAAAATACAATATCTAAAAAATACTTAAATAAATACCTAAGTACATAAATCAGAACAAATAATAATAAATACACAAATATCCAATAAGCTAAATTTACAAACAAGCAGCTTAGCCGTTATTGGGAAAGATAGAACTTTTTAACTTGATCTTTGAAATTAGTTATTGACTGAGCTCGCCTGATCGCAACTGGAAGTGAATTCCAGAGACGAATAGCTTGCACAGTAAAAGAACAGTTATAAAAGGTAGTACTATGTGATGGGGTTAGGAGGCTTAGATTTTCTGATGACCGAAGGAGATAAGAGTTTGCACACTGAAGGAAATGGAAGCGTTCTTTAAGATAACGAGGGTAAGTAGGATTAAACAGTATATTGTAGAGGAGTGAAAGTATATGAGTGTTCCGGCGAAGTCGAATAGGAAGCCACTTGAGCTGATAGCGATACTGAGAGACATGATCATATTTACGCAAGCCAAATATGAACCTTATACAAAAATTCTGAAGACGCTCAAGCTTGTTTAGCTGGTCCTCCGTTAAGTCAAGGTAACTGGCGTCAGCATAATCAAGGACAGGGAGTAACAGAGATTGTGCGAGCGCAATTTTAGTGGCAGTCGGTAAAAAGTTACGTAGTCTCCGCAAAGATGACGCAGATGCATACAACTTACGGCTAATGGCTTGGAGTTGCGGTCCCCAACTCAGTGTACTGTCTATAATTATTCCTAGGTTTTTGGCAGTTGGACTGTAAGGAATGACAACACCTCCAAAATTCACGTTAGGGAGTGAATGCCAATCGATCCGGGAGAGTAGTCTCGAGCTACCAACAATCATGACTTGGGTTTTGACTGGGTTTACGCAAAGACCAAAGAGTTTACTCCATTCAACAATTTTCAGTAAGTCAGCATTGGTGGTCGAAATAGCTTCAGACAGTTCTGTTAGCGGAAATTGACAGTAAATCTGCAAATCGTCTGCATACAGGTGGTAGGACGAAGAAAGGTCTCGGGATATAGAATTAATGAAGATAGCAAAGAGAAGAGGAGATAATACGCCGCCTTGAGGAACGCCGGCAGTAGTGTTACACCATGAAGAGTAACTTTCGTCATGGCGAACACGCTGCCTGCGCCCATGCAGATAACTGCGAAACCAGTCAACCACAGTAGGAGATATGTTAAGAGAATGCAGCAACGCGAGGAGTATGTCGAAATCGACAGTGTTGAACGCGTTGCTGAAGTCCAGTAATGTTAATACCGTTAAGAGGCCATTATCCATTCCAAGACGAATGTCATCAGTAACTTTTACCAACGTTGTAACTGTACTGTGGCCGGGACGGAAGCCTGATTGAAGAGGATTCAGGAGATTGTATCGGGAAAGGAACTGACTTATTTGATTGTGGATAAGGCGCTCGAGGACTTTGGATAAAAAGGGAAGAATGGATATGGGACGAAATTCAGTAAGCGTCTTAGGATTACGAACCTTAGGTAAGGGGATGATTTGCGCATCTTTCCAAGTTGAAGGAAAAACTCCACTAGAAATGGAGCGATTGAAGAGGAAAGTGAGAATAGGAAGGATGATGTCAAGGATTGGTAGTAACATTTTGCGACTTATACCGTCGACACCCACCGCATTCGAGGTGATTGACAGCACACTCTTCTTAACATCACAGTCTGATAGTTGAGCAAAAATAAAGGGAGGGTGGTCGGGTATCGGTGAGTTAAAGATTTTATTTAAGGTAAAAATTTTATCTGCGTTAGTAATGCCAGATGATGAAGAGAAATGGAGGTTAAGAGAATCAATATTAATACTCTGAGGAATACTATTTTCACGTGATTTACCAATCCCGAGTGAACGGAGAAATTTCCAGACATTAGCTGGGTTGCTATTTTCGACAGAGTTGTGAATGTGGCGACGTAGTGCATCTCTACACACTGTATTGCAACGATTGCGAAATTTAACATAAATCTCCTTATTGTGATCATTTGGCCGTCGTTTGTATTTGCTTTTAGCAAGAACTTTTTTGTGCATAAGTATTTTTATCTCGTCCGTGAGCCAAGGTGCGGGAAGATGCTTTAATTTAATGGCACGGTAAGGAGCATGCTTGTCATATAAATGATTAATGCTGGTATTGAATAATTCCACTTGCGTATCCACTGAATCGGCATTAATGACAGGAGACCAGTCAATACTACGTGCGTCATAAAGAAATGCTTCGCGATCCATGCCGCTAAAATTGCGCTGAAGAATGATTTTAGGCTTATTTTTTGGAGGACGAACTTTATAGGATAAATAGATGAGATCATGATATGAAAAAGCATCGGCTGGGCATTGACCGTGCCTGGCAACGTGCTGGGGCGATGATATTAGTAATAGATCAAGAAGAGATGGAACAGAATTTGGAAAATGATGGGTGGCATTAAGTGGAAGGATGTGCATGTTGCCTGAATTAACGACGGATTGTAAAGACGTGGTGCGATGATCATTTTTGAGAAGACAAGTATTGAAGTCACCCATGATAATGGAGTGATTGTATGAAGGAATAAGACTGTCAAAAAGATTTTCAAGAGAAGCAAAATAATTAACACGCATGGATGGACTATAATATACTCCGAGAAGGATTTTAGTGTGCGAGAGAAGGACTTCCACCAGCAGATGCTCGCCAGCATTTGAGGGAGGTGGTTGAGTGGAGGTGCTAACAATGGTGAAAGGAATGTGATCACGAAGATAAATAGCAACTCCGCCACCTCCGGAGCCTAAGCGGTCATTTCGTATGAGACGAAAGCCTGGCAGAGCGTAAGCGGAAGAAGGCAAGCATGGTTTTAACCACGACTCAGAGATTAAAATAGCATGGAGATATTTATGTGTGAATGACGCCAACATATCAGTATAATGAGCAGGAACACTCTGAGCGTTAATGTGGACTACATTGAAGTTCTTCGGAACATCAGAAAATACACCCTCAAGGGACTCAAAAAGCGACGGGATACTGACAAAACTGCTGTTACTGCTGCTGCAATCAACAGAGGACATAGTTAAATACGGTTCATCATCACTACTGACATCTGAACCTGACATAAAAATCGTAAATATATACTATAGGTATTAATTAAACCGAAAATAAAATATATACAAAAATAATATATGTGTACTAAATAAATATACTAACTAATCAATATACGAAATTTAAAAGTTCAATGTAAATAAAAATAATGGTCTCCACCTGCCGGTTGAGGTCTCCAGCCTTAGATCACTTAACATAACAAACACAAAATAACAATAATAAAACAGTGTAACTAATAATTTAGGAAAAAGTAGCAGAAGGCATTACTAAGGCTTCAGAATCGACACCATTTGTTGCAATTCGGAACGCAGATGGATGAACAATGAATAAAAAAAAAGCAAAAGTGTCAATGTCAATCTGAGATAACAAATTGAACTATCATAGGTTAAATAAATGCGTTCTGTGCACCAAAAATAAAATTATAAGCGGGTAACCTCAACATTAAACATGGATATGATAATAATATACGTTGAAAACCAATAAAAGCAACACAAAAGGACAAAACAAGACATTACAATGCCAGTCGTTGCCGCCACCGTCGCTACTTCTTGCTTGAAACCGCCGCACGTCTAGGCTTCGACTGGATGGCTGTGGCCTCACGAGCCGCAACAGGCTTCGCGTTCGCATTTTGCACGGGGATCTTTTCAAGCTCTGCAGTGGAGGCTATGCGCACACGCTTTCCGTCGGCGCCGATCACAATGACGGTCCCCTGTTGCGTGAAACATTTGTTCACACCAAACCTATGTCGTGCCGTCATAAAAATGTCATGTCTCGACTTAGTCAGGAACTCTGATATTGTTATTCCGGACCCCTTAAGAGCCGTCTTGGCGTACCAGATCCTATCACGCATCTCGAGGTCACGGCATTTAAATAAAATTGGGCGTGGTTTATCAAGACCAGGAGTGCGGCCCATTCGATGACAACGGCTTATGTCCTTTGATGAAAACCCTGGCAACTTGAGACGCTCAACAACAGCTTTAGCTAACACCGCAGAAGTATCTTCATCCTTGAGGTCTGGCAGGCCATGACACATCAGCATCTTCCGTCGACTCCGCATCTCCATAGTGTCAATTTGATGTGCAATGACACTTACTTGTTTCTCCAAAGTTTGAAGTGCAGTCATAATGAACGACCGAAAAGCCACAAAATCAGTCTTCAAATTAGAAATACTGGTGCTTGTAGATGGCGACGCTGCTTCAAGCTCACTCTGATAGGCATCCATGCGTTGGGTAAACATCTCTTGAAGCTTAACAATGGAGTCTTGAATTGCTAGTGCATCCATTTCAGGTAGTGACTAAGTGATTGATTGTGAACTATATAGTTGTAGTGGAGTAATTATGTGGATAACACTCACCGGCAGATACAGTGTACACCTTATTAATATTTCATTAAAACTTTGCAGTTATATCTTCTTATTTATTTATTTTAATTAATTTAAAATTGCACTTAAGAAAAGAAGACTTTTTTACACACCTACCCACGAAGAAGTGGCGTGGTTGTTTTTTACACACGTATTTTATATCTTATAGAAATATTGCATTGTGAATGCAAAAAATTAAAATAAAAACATAATTATAGCTGGTTCCATCTTAATTGATTGTTTAATATTTGTAAAAATATTACTTTCAATGTTGAAGGTAGTTAGCGTTCAACATTGGTGGAACGATACTAGCTCATAGTAGAAGTTGGAATACGTTTGTAAAATTCGACACGTTTGCCAGCGTCTCGGTAGCTCAGCGGTCAGAGCAGTCGCCCGGATTGCGAAAGGTCGTGGGTTCGAATCCCATCTGAGGGCTCGGAGGCGTGGTTGTTTTTTACACACGTATTTTATATCTTATAGAAATATTGCATTGTGAATGCAAAAAATTAAAATAAAAACATAATTATAGCTGGTTCCATCTTAATTGATTGTTTAATATTTGTAAAAATATTACTTTCAATGTTGAAGGTAGTTAGCGTTCAACATTGGTGGAACGATACTAGCTCATAGTAGAAGTTGGAATACGTTTGTAAAATTCGACACGTTTGCCAGCGTCTCGGTAGCTCAGCGGTCAGAGCAGTCGCCCGGATTGCGAAAGGTCGTGGGTTCGAATCCCATCTGAGGGCTCGGAGGCGTGGTTGTTTTTTACACACGTATTTTATATCTTATAGAAATATTGCATTGTGAATGCAAAAAATTAAAATAAAAACATAATTATAGCTGGTTCCATCTTAATTGATTGTTTAATATTTGTAAAAATATTACTTTCAATGTTGAAGGTAGTTAGCGTTCAACATTGGTGGAACGATACTAGCTCATAGTAGAAGTTGGAATACGTTTGTAAAATTCGACACGTTTGCCAGCGTCTCGGTAGCTCAGCGGTCAGAGCAGTCGCCCGGATTGCGAAAGGTCGTGGGTTCGAATCCCATCTGAGGGCTCGGAGGCGTGGTTGTTTTTTACACACGTATTTTATATCTTATAGAAATATTGCATTGTGAATGCAAAAAATTAAAATAAAAACATAATTATAGCTGGTTCCATCTTAATTGATTGTTTAATATTTGTAAAAATATTACTTTCAATGTTGAAGGTAGTTAGCGTTCAACATTGGTGGAACGATACTAGCTCATAGTAGAAGTTGGAATACGTTTGTAAAATTCGACACGTTTGCCAGCGTCTCGGTAGCTCAGCGGTCAGAGCAGTCGCCCGGATTGCGAAAGGTCGTGGGTTCGAATCCCATCTGAGGGCTCGGAGGCGTGGTTGTTTTTTACACACGTATTTTATATCTTATAGAAATATTGCATTGTGAATGCAAAAAATTAAAATAAAAACATAATTATAGCTGGTTCCATCTTAATTGATTGTTTAATATTTGTAAAAATATTACTTTCAATGTTGAAGGTAGTTAGCGTTCAACATTGGTGGAACGATACTAGCTCATAGTAGAAGTTGGAATACGTTTGTAAAATTCGACACGTTTGCCAGCGTCTCGGTAGCTCAGCGGTCAGAGCAGTCGCCCGGATTGCGAAAGGTCGTGGGTTCGAATCCCATCTGAGGGCTCGGAGGCGTGGTTGTTTTTTACACACGTATTTTATATCTTATAGAAATATTGCATTGTGAATGCAAAAAATTAAAATAAAAACATAATTATAGCTGGTTCCATCTTAATTGATTGTTTAATATTTGTAAAAATATTACTTTCAATGTTGAAGGTAGTTAGCGTTCAACATTGGTGGAACGATACTAGCTCATAGTAGAAGTTGGAATACGTTTGTAAAATTCGACACGTTTGCCAGCGTCTCGGTAGCTCAGCGGTCAGAGCAGTCGCCCGGATTGCGAAAGGTCGTGGGTTCGAATCCCATCTGAGGGCTCGGAGGCGTGGTTGTTTTTTACACACGTATTTTATATCTTATAGAAATATTGCATTGTGAATGCAAAAAATTAAAATAAAAACATAATTATAGCTGGTTCCATCTTAATTGATTGTTTAATATTTGTAAAAATATTACTTTCAATGTTGAAGGTAGTTAGCGTTCAACATTGGTGGAACGATACTAGCTCATAGTAGAAGTTGGAATACGTTTGTAAAATTCGACACGTTTGCCAGCGTCTCGGTAGCTCAGCGGTCAGAGCAGTCGCCCGGATTGCGAAAGGTCGTGGGTTCGAATCCCATCTGAGGGCTCGGAGGCGTGGTTGTTTTTTACACACGTATTTTATATCTTATAGAAATATTGAATTGTGAATGCAAAAAATTAAAATAAAAACATAATTATAGCTGGTTCCATCTTAATTGATTGTTTAATATTTGTAAAAATATTACTTTCAATGTTGAAGGTAGTTAGCGTTCAACATTGGTGGAACGATACTAGCTCATAGTAGAAGTTGGAATACGTTTGTAAAATTCGACACGTTTGCCAGCGTCTCGGTAGCTCAGCGGTCAGAGCAGTCGCCCGGATTGCGAAAGGTCGTGGGTTCGAATCCCATCTGAGGGCTCGGAGGCGTGGTTGTTTTTTACACACGTATTTTATATCTTATAGAAATATTGCATTGTGAATGCAAAAAATTAAAATAAAAACATAATTATAGCTGGTTCCATCTTAATTGATTGTTTAATATTTGTAAAAATATTACTTTCAATGTTGAAGGTAGTTAGCGTTCAACATTGGTGGAACGATACTAGCTCATAGTAGAAGTTGGAATACGTTTGTAAAATTCGACACGTTTGCCAGCGTCTCGGTAGCTCAGCGGTCAGAGCAGTCGCCCGGATTGCGAAAGGTCGTGGGTTCGAATCCCATCTGAGGGCTCGGAGGCGTGGTTGTTTTTTACACACGTATTTTATATCTTATAGAAATATTGCATTGTGAATGCAAAAAAAAAATTAAAATAAAAACATAATTATAGCTGGTTCCATCTTAATTGATTGTTTAATATTTGTAAAAATATTACTTTCAATGTTGAAGGTAGTTAGCGTTCAACATTGGTGGAACGATACTAGCTCATAGTAGAAGTTGGAATACGTTTGTAAAATTCGACACGTTTGCCAGCGTCTCGGTAGCTCAGCGGTCAGAGCAGTCGCCCGGATTGCGAAAGGTCGTGGGTTCGAATCCCATCTGAGGGCTCGGAGGCGTGGTTGTTTTTTACACACGTATTTTATATCTTAAATATATAATTGTTCTAGTATGTGAAACAATAATAATAATAATAATTTTTATTTCGGAACTGGTCCATATCATTTGTTAGTTACAATTATAAACTTAAATGCTAGTGTTAGTAAAAATTATACAAGGAACTACAATAAAACTATTATAAGGCCACATGCAAACTTGTGCAGCGGCGCAGTATCAAGCTGTCCCATCTGGCAGCTATGGTTGACAGGATACTGTTCGAGCTAGACCTCAGTCTCGAGAGCATAGAGGCGCAGCGTGTTCGCATTATTGCGAACACGCTGCGATGTATACCTACACGCACGCAAATATAAATAATAGATTTATATTTTACTTCTTTTGTTTATATTTTTATTATTAATTTTATTGGAAATATCTTTTTTTTTTGTCGTTAGAGTCAAACTTCCTGTTACATATATAATTCTATCTATTTCCATCAAAAAGTTATCTGGTAAAAATCGCTTTAATTGATCGACCTTTATACTATCTGATACTAAGTGTTAAGAGAGGCGTTTTTTCTAATGTTACTTAAAAATTCAGAAAAGCACAAAATGTAGAGCGCTAAATAAGTATGAGGTGATATGTAATTCTCAGAAACAAAATGGCCCAGTCATCGCCCGGTTGAACACTGTGCTACAACCCGGTTACAATATCTGTGGACCTGATGACGTCACGTCAGCGCTTAGGTACGGTGCACAAAACAAGCATCATGGGGATAGTATTGTAAACAATAATAATTATGAACTGTAAATAAAATATATTATACTTTTACTCTTTTATTCTTTTATTGTTTTATTTTTTTATTCTTTTTCAAGAGAACGGGGAGGGGGCTTGACATTCCAGCGAGGTCCACATATATTGTGACCGAGTTGTAGGTCTCTATATGTATAGAAAGAACAAACTGAGAGAAGACAAGTCTTCCTGGAATCAAGACTTAGCGACACAGGCTGATAGAGTATTGCAATTTTGATTTGCAATGAGAGCGTAACTTTGCTCTCACAGGCGGAAATTTGCAGTCGGGCGTTTTTTACGTTGGTTTTTAATATAAATCTTGGAAACGGCAATTTTGCGGAAAAGTTATATAAAAGAATTAATGTAAGAGATCTGACGTTTTTATTTTAATTATATGTTTATACTGTCTTCATTTGTTATTAAATATGTTTTTTAATTTTTTTATTTTATTGTTAAAGGTACAATAACAGAATACAAATTATAACAGTGCAGGCTTAAATAACATAACACTTTTTAAATTTATATTCCAATAATAATAATAGTACACAGCATTGACACAAAATAACAGTAAACAAATATTTAATTTATTTTATTTAAAAAGTTAACAAGCTTTGTTGAATCATTGTTATTATAAAAAAAAAAATTATGCATGCCTAGTATATGCAATTCGTCGAGTAGCCATCGCCCAGATTCCACAAGACAACAACCGATTCACGACCCGCTGACAACGTGACCACGCCGCTGACGTCGTTCACCGCATCGTGGATATTTCATAACGCATTCTTGTATGTACCTACCATCGGTGGAGCATCATTTATATTTTATTGTAATTCTAATTATAAGTTTTTAATAAATAAAATTATTTTTTTAGACCTTCCGCTGCGAAGCAAATTAATTATTATAATTGTACCTTTATGTTTTCTTTTTCAACATTTATTTTTAATTTTAGGGCTAAACTATTGTTATTCAGTAAAACATGCATAAAAAACCTTTTTCAACGGATTTTCTCTACAAAGATACGACAGTTCCCACAATACCCAACATCGGTCCGAAAAGTGTTTTCATAGTCATATTTATTCACCATTGTATCCCTTTGTGAATTAGGGGTTATATTATTGAACGAAAGTTTATTATGGCAGACATGTGGACCGTATGAATCTCAACAATGCGGTTCCACTATGGAAGAATTTCTGTATAAATATGGACAAGACGATACCACATAATTCAAGCGAAAAGGTCGGAGAAATGAGTTCTTAGGCTGTCTACGCACGAACGAACATGACATGGGCATCTCTGAGAATTGCTTACATCGGCCAAATCTTCGGGATAAAAATGTGCTTAACTGCCATATTAAAACCAAAAAAAGATAGAGAGATATCTAACTCATAAATAGATAAAAATTGTATTTAAAGAAATCCAAAATTTTCAAAAATATAACAGGACTTGTATATACACATGTGGCTTTATAATATATTTCCGAGTGATATTCAATTAGTAAACATGAAATTATTTTAGATTACAATTAAAATTGGTTGTTCAATCACATTTTTTATAATGTAAAACAATTTATGAAAGTTTAATAATAATTTGACATCACAGATATAATTGTTTAAATGTATAATTAGCCAATAGAATAAGTATTTAAATATTATAGATAAACGATCATGGAAATATTTGAACGCCTAAATCATAATAGCGGAACATGTTGTGCCTCAAAAAAAATGTTAATGTAACTACCATGTTTATTTAAGTATTATGTTACTTGCTTGTTTAGTGTTTAACAGTTGAAATTTAGTTGGCTATGTAACTGATTATTAAAAGAGCGGTTCTTCCTACCACAGGCGATGTTTCTACATCTAATATTTGTAATAGACTAAGTTACTAAAATAAAATATTTGAATTTGAATATTTATTTATTTATTCAATTGGGTAAGCACACAGCCAAACACATAATTACATTTTTGCCGGAAATAAAAAAAACTCTCAAAAAGCTCTATATTCACCCTCCAATTCGATTTCGCCTATTCTAAGTATTATGCTAGTAAAACATGATGGTGTTTTTCACAAATACTTTTGCGGTATCGACAGTACTATTTAATCATGACAACTCGTTTGAAAGATTACAGGGGAATTCCCCACAAGTTTAGTTAGGGCCCCCATTTCTTCTATCTACCTACATAAAACGATAATTTTTCTGTTAATTTCTCTTTTTTCTCCAAGATCATCATGAAAATTTAAATTAATAAATAACCTGCCAAAACGCTAAGAACACCTTTATGCAGGTTACTTGATGTCATGACATCACCTGCTTGTAAACGAATTTTAACTCTTAAATCGTAATACGACACACTATACAAAAATTTAGATTGACATTTACTATAAACAAGCAAGTGACGTCACTCCAGATTCAGCCAACCCCTTGTGCCCGCTTAAATTATTGGAAGTAGTAGCACTAATTCGATTATTATAACTTACTCGAAGTCTCAAGATAAAACAGAAAACAAAAATATACTCGTAGTTTTTTTCCGGTGCAAATGGTTTCATTTAAATGTTTACTTAAAATATCTGTTAAATAAAAGTTTTAGCCTAATAAGCAATGTTAGATATTTCGTATGCTTTGAATATGCTATTGGCGAAAAAAAAATTAAAGAAAACGTATTAAGGTAAAAATACCCAACTAGTCTAGACGAAAATACGTCTCTTGACGACTGATTCGACGAAGTTTCCAGTTTGCGTTCTAGAAAAGGCAGAAGCTTGTGTAATGAGTACGAGCATTTCTATCGGAGTCATAGATATTTTTCATATATTTCTAAAAATATTACTTATTTATATATCATATATGTATGTCTATCAGTTACTCTAGTATCAATAACACAAGCATTCCTTTACTTTCTTAGGGCTAAACTAATTGATGTGAATGTAAGAAAAAATTATTATTATTTTAATACCTGCCCCTTTGTTGTAATGTTGAGAAACTCGACGCTTCAGGCACGTTCACGATCACGCATTATTTGATGGGTGGCCAAAAAGTGTAACTAGTTTTTTCGTTCTTCGAAAGACATCTTAAGCAGTTGTTTTGCAGTTTTTAGAACGTTCCTGGATCCCAATCAAGCTCGGGGGCTTGCATAATTGCACCAAATGTAACCGTATCACTACATAGTATAAAACAAAGTCGCTTTCTCCGTCCCTATATCCCTATGTATGCTTACATCTTTTAAACTACGCAACGGATTTTGATGCGGTTTTTTTTAATAGATAGAGTAATTCAAGAGGAAGGTTTATATGTATAATACATGCATAATATAGTAGAGCATTGCATCCGTGCGAAGCCGGGGCGGGTCGCTAGTTATTCATAAAAATTAAAATGCTATGAATAAACCTATTTTAGGTAAAAATTGCTTTTCAACTTTTTTCGAATTACGATTTGATTATGCTATTTATAACAAAACAAATAATTACTAACGATTTGTATATGAAAGAAAAAACAAAAAAAAAACTGGTTGGTTGCCTGTAAAGTCGATATACGGGCGAAAGTTTTACGTGACAACGACTTTGAGTGGTAAAATAATTTTAATGTGAATATTCATTCGTATAGTAGGAAGAAGGATGAAATAATAGTAACAACTTAAAACATTTATTTATACAAAGAATTATATTTAAAACATTTATTTATAGGCACGCGTCCCTTCCACTTTTTATGTCTGTCTCTCTCGCTCTTAGGCGGGCTAACCATGCCCGAGTGGAAGGGACGCGTGCCTCTCACTCGCTCTCATTGTAAGCGCATAACGTGAGCGGAGCGTAACGCAGTTTCTTGAAGTGTCACCCGGCAAACCAATTTATAAGACGTTGTCACGTCAAAAAACTAAAATATGTTTATTGATACTATTAACTTTTTTATGCATAATAAGTCTTCGCCAACCCTTAGACATACAAATGCGACCTTGATAGATCCGTTAAGCATATTATGTCAGTTTACTTTCTTATACAAATATTTTGAGAATTATTTCAAAACTCCGACATATTACATAAATACCTAACAATAAAAAACAAGCAACAGATAAGGTTGACAGATGTGTGGATAAATATAATATATGTTGAGGTAAGGTGAGGTAATTTATTTATTTATTTATTTTATTAGGACAACCAACAAGACATACACCTTACAAGCTAATGTAACATTTTTACGGTAGCATCAATACGGTGCTGCCTTACTGAAAGGCTGCCACGGAAAGCATAATAAAAAATAAAAAAGTTGGGAGCAGAAATACAAAACACATCGTCTTAACCTATTGATAATGAGATAATAAAAGTTACAAAGTTAATTATAAAAAGCACTGAAAAGAAGCTAGCCTAGCAATTATTTCAGGGAATATAAACACTTAAGCAGAAACAAAATAAAATTAACAGACAAAATAAAAATTACAATCATAAGCAATAGCCTTATGTACCACCGACTTAGCGTTGGAGGTCGACTAATTTTCTCTTAAAGTTAGATAAGTTAAACCGAAATATGTCAATATCTTCGTTCTTACTCAATGCATTGTAAAGAGATTGTAACCTGTTCAGAGGAGAGTTAAGACCAAGGTTACTTTTGGATGATTTCGGTGAAAAAAGGGAATATCTTGACAGACGCGGAAGTTTCAGTGTAATCCTAAAATTAAGTTTTCTTAGCAATTGTGGACAATTCAAATTTCCATTAACCAACCTTTGAAGGAAGGCCAGATCCAAAACTTTACGTCGGTTCTTAAGAGAGGATAATTTAAAATAACTCAAGCGACTTGTATATGAGTGTAGATTCTTGGCCATTTTACATTTATAGGACAGGTGATATAAGTATTTCCTTTGCACTCGCTCAATTTTGTTAGAGTGAACTTCATAGTGTGGGTTCCATACTGTACTGCCATATTCAAGAGTAGGTCGTATCAAACAGTGATACAAGCGGTTAATAGTTGTTACATTTTTAAATTCTTTACTGTTTCTCATTATAAATCCTAGACATTTCAACGCTTTAGAAACCATTTTATTATAATGATTCTGCAAACTTAATTTTTTATCAAGTGTAACTCCAAGGTCGCGAACTACATCAGTTTCTTGAATCGGTTTGTTTTTTAATGTGTATGTACTAGGTAGATTTTGAGTGCGGTTTCGAGTGAATCTAATAAAGAAACATTTATCAACATTTAAAACCATCTTATTCGCAGTACACCATTGGTCTAGTCGGTTTAAGTCATCTTGTAGCAAGCCTACATCATGAATGTTTTCAATGGGTCTCATTAATTTAAGATCATCCGCATACATGTAAGTCTTAGAATTTTTCAAACAAGCTGCAAGGTCATTAATAAAAAGGCTGAAAAATATTGGTCCCAAATGGGAGCCTTGCGGAACACCAGACAAGTTAGGAAAAGGATCAGACTCGAAACCTCCTACTACTACTTTAGATGATCTTTTGCTTAAGTAAGAGGAACACCATTTTAGAAGACTACCAGCGATGCCATACTGATATAATTTGTGTAAAAGTATGTGATTAGAACTCGATCGAAGGCTTTCGAGAGATCTGTATAGATCACGTCAACGGGTACGCGCGCATCAATAGAATCAGTCATATCATCAATGAAGTTGACAAGATTGGTGGTAGTTGAACGAGCGTTAACAAAACCATTTTGGCAATCAGAGAGTATGCTTTTGACATGCCAAATTAATATCGGGCACAAAAGGGCTTCCAGTGTTTTAGCAAATGTTGTCAAAAGGGATATGGGTCTGTAATTTTTAGCACATGTTTTATCACCAGATTTGTGAACTGGTACTATTAATCCCATCTTCCAAGCAGCAGGAAATGTTCCTGTAGATAATGTAATGTAATGTAAATGATAATAAATAAGGGTTTGTGGCAGTGAAAGTTGCTTAGCGCATTTGCTAACAAATACAGATGGTATACCATCCACTCCAGCTCCCTTATTGCGATTAATTCGCTCCAACAGCTTCAAAACTTGTTCTTTAGAGAATGAGACAGAACACAAAGAGTTAGACACGTCAATTATATTATTGCTACTAGTATCGATATTGGATGTGATAGTATTGTCGTATGTAGTCGAAAAATAATCAGCGAACATACTGCAGATTTGGGGGCCAGTAGAAGCAGTTTTGTGATTGAATTAAATTGTAGAAGGGAGTGCAGTATTGCTACTGCTTTTTTGCTTTATATATGAGAAGAAAAATTTTGGGTCCGATTTGATTGAATTTTCGATTAATGATAGGTAATTATCATAACACTTAGTTGTTGAGACTTTGCATCTTTGTTTGAGAGATAAAAATGATAAATTGTCTAATGGATTTTTATATTTTAAATAACGTATTCGATATTTATTTTTTTCATTGAGAAGTCTTTTCAAATCAGCAGAAAACCAAACAGGGGTTTTATTTGAAGAAATTCGAGAAACAGGTACAAATTTCTTAATGACATCATTTAAGACAATGTAGAACTTCTCAACCATTGAATCTACCGATAAGCATGCCTCAAACACCTCATTCCACTCGATTTTATCAAGATAAGTACATATATATTCATAGTTGGCCTTGTGAAACCTTTTTTTAAAACCAGCCTTATTGCTTTGTAACTTATTTGAACGTCTGTCAAGATTAACACAAAATTCCAAGGGAGGATGATGTAAGTCAATTTTACTGATAGGAATTTTAGCAGAGGTGATATTAGAGATTGGTATAGTTGCAAGGATCAGGTCCAAAGTACGGTCGTTGCGATTAGTAATACAGTTAAATTGACTTAAGTTATTGTAGGAAAGAAAGTCTAAAAGATTTTGTGAGTTTACATTACTATTTGATAAACTTGCCGACAGAGGACAGCCTGGAGTGCCTATCCAGTTAATGTTACAAAGATTAAAATCGCCACAAATTAATACGTTATTATATTTACTTAACACTATGTCAGCATTATAACAAAAATGTTCCATAACTTGTGTGGATGTGGGTGAAGATAAATATACAGCACAAAGTAACATTTTTTCTTGAGTATTACCCACCAAAATATCGAGTTCAAGCCACAAGTCGTCGCAATAACTTTCATAATTTGTAAGTCTAAGAGAGTTAATATTTTTTTGACAGCCACCAAAACCCCCCCGCCATCTCTCTTTCTTTGCAAAGGATTAATATCGCGATCCCGTCTATATACGTTATAATCACTCGTAAATAGCTCCGAGTCCTTAATACTGTCATTTAGCCAAGTCTCACTTAAAACAATGACGTCATACTCACAGTTTATTGAATTCAAATATAATTCATTGGTCTTCGTTCGTAACCCTCTTACATTTTGATAAAAAACACTTAAATTAGCGGAGAATGTAACAAGGTTAAAATATGGGACACTAATTTAGATACATAAATACTATGCAATAGTCAAAAGTTCATTTTAGTTTTTCTAACACATTACTGTTGCGCACAAATATCGCTTCTGAAGTTTCCGTTTTACGAAGGTAAATACGGCCACCGCGGACCCATACGAACTTATAGCCAAGTTCCTTTGCTTGTTTGCGCGCCGTAGCATGAAGATACTTATTATCCGGCGACAAATTCTCGGTGATGAAAATAGGGCTCGGTTTTTTGGATGACATGCCTAGATGAGCTGTGTTTAATTTATTTTCGTAATTATTATTATTTTTGTAATGTTGAGCTAATCTTTTAAATCTTGAAAATTTAAAAAAATATATACTAGAAAATATCGCCTCGGCTTAAAAATTGTTCTCAGGAGGGACTTGAATCTGCAACATTTCTCAATTGGGAGAGCAGTGGACCGGAAATCCTGAAACAACTTGAAGCTGAGTCTATTTTTGTTAATATTATTAAGATGAATTTGAAAAATTAAATTACTGTTTCATCTTAATCGATTATTAATCTTTTGTTAATTATAATAGTTTATATTGAATGCGCGAGAATATTACTCTTATTGATGAAGCAACGCAAATTTCGAGCAGTGGATTGGACATCCAGAGGTTGCTGAATCAAGTGCTGTCTGAGAACAACTTGTCAGCTAAGGCGATTTCTTCTTTTTCTATTAAACTTTAAGTTAAGCCGAACAATTATTAGAATCATTTTGTTTTATGTCAATATATTTGAATTTCAGACCAAATAATATAATAGTATTTATTGATAACACTTTCGCTCGTTGAAAGTAATTACTTTAACGAAAATGTTATTGCACAAATTGACAATTTTGTTAGTGCAAAAATGTATTAACAGATGGCGCCACCATTAATTTTAGAACATGCTGTACTTTTACGTTAGAGTTTTCATTAGGTCCATTTGTTTACAAAAATATATGAGAAAGAATTCAAAACATACAGCCTACTTAGTACACAGTTCAAATTTATTCTATTACTAATTTCATGTTTTTGTTAATTTATGACACTTCGACTATTTCTCGTGAGCCATAATCATAAGAGGCAGATTTAGAAATAATTTTAGCTCATTTACTAATAAAACCGGATCTTTCGGAGTATAAATAGATTCCATTAAATCGGTGAGAGTTGCTAAATTCAATCAACTAAGCGTTGACAAAACGGAATAGCTATATCTCGTTGGCGTATCAGTGGTCTGCTCAACCACCCGAATAGCGCGTTGAAACAGTGTTACACCGCCGCCATTTTGTCGTGATACAAGATTATCTGACAACATACATCACATAATAAATAAATTATTTTATCACTCACACCAATTAGCCTAGCTATGTTGCAAGGAATCGGTTAATATCCAATGTTACTAGATTTCCAACAAAAATTTGGTCGTATTGAAACGAGTTCGTCGGAAATGCCAGCAAATGAATAGTCAATGAAATGAAGGATCTGATTTATTAAAGCGGCATCCTGCCGCAACATTTTAAAGCCTATCGAACAAATCTTATTGTGCCATTTATCAATTTATAACTATAAAATATACATTGGCATAACTCAATCGAATTTGATGGTTGAGCGATAGGTGTAACTATTAAACGTTCGTTTTTCTTTTTTAAGTTTTTTACAATTTTTAATTTAATTTTTAAGTATTATGATCTATTGGTAATTTTCTAGGCAGTAACAGCAAAACTTAAGAAACAGTTATAATTTTCTGTTTATTAAGTTTTGATATAAAAACGCCTGTAAAAAAACGACCACGCTTCCGAGCTTTTAGGTGGAATTCAAACTCACGACCTTTCCCTGGGCGAATGTTATGACCGCTACTACCGAGACGATGGCAGACACGTCGAAGTTCACAAACGTATTTTAACTTCTACTATGAGCTAGTATCGTTCCACCAATGTTGAAAATTAACTACCTTCAACGTCAAAGTAATATTTTTACAAATATTAAACATTCGATTAAGATGGAACCAGCTATAATAATTCATTAACTTGTGCTTGCGTTAGCTTTGGAAATATTTGGAGAAATTTGACGGATCTATCACGGTTCTGTATAGCTTAATTGGATTTTGTTTGTAGAAATATCGTAAATATTTGATCTGTATCCAAAAATAATTTAAGTTTAGATTCTACATGCAGGGACGAAATACGTGTAGATTAGTTATCTTGGTGTCTACTTTATTTGAATGCGAGCGGTAAATCTTGCTTTTGTTTTAGAAGTAATCTAGATATTTTTATTTTTCTAAGTGGATATATATTTCCGGCAAGTGACGCCTAATTGTATCAAAAATATCCGATTAAATGAACGATTTTCCGCTACTATGTATATTGTAAAGATTATGTAAATGTTTAAAAGTATTTTAAGTATTTAATGTATAAAATATTATACTTTATAATTATCAAAAAAACATCCAAACTCAAAATACATAATACAGCAATTTTAATCAAGATCATGGCAGAAAAAAATACTAATTTTTTTTCATTGCTTTCAATTAGTTATTTAGAATATGTTCTTCCTCAACAAAAATACTGACTTTACTTAATTTTTCCAATTTTAGAATAAGAAATAACATAAAAATAATATCTGAATCATTGTAAATCCCTTCAAGCTGATTCTAAGCTTTCAATATTAAGCTCCCGTGATTATACGATCCTTTCTCATTTCCTTTTGCTGGAATATTTCATACTCCGACATAATTTAATAAGGAATAAGGACATTACTCAGTATCGAACAAGGCTTTATTCAATCACGTAGAATAGCTTAGATGAAAGATTACTGAAGCCTTTCTTAATAAACAGTGCAAGAAAAAATCCAAGTAAAAAGATACATAGCTCATCTCCTCTCCATTTCTTTTGAGGGTTGGTACATCTGTAAGTATGGTATCGCATATCTTCATCCTTAATCCTTTTAAGAAGAAAGAAAGAAAGAAAAAAAACATTTATTGATACACACACACATACACAGAGAAAACAAGGATAGGAGAAAGAAACAAAAAATAAGGGACAAACGAAGTGAACCAAAAAAAAAATGATAATCTAATGTGTGGGGTCAACAAATACATCAACCCTGTCTCAGCTTTTCTCTCGCTCGCTCTATTACAACCCTTTCTTGCACTAGCAGATGACGTTTCTGAGGGATAGAAAGCGATAGAGTATGAATAAATGCGATTCCTTGCTGCCGAACGTAGGGTATTTTTTGGGCATAGCAAGATGGTTAGCGTGTTTTTACGACTACGATTTAAACAACTTCAATTAGAGTTGGTTTTCGAGTGGCTAATCGAAAACAGCTTCTACAGGTAAGTTTTTTAAAGGGCTCGCTCTTGATCCCAATCAAGCCTGGAGGCCAAGAGAGGGTCTACGATGAAGCGAGCGAGCTAAACCAGAAAGTGCCTATTCACCCTAGCTCTGAAGACGGACGGGTTATAAGTACTCGGAAATACAAACACAGGAGATAGTCACACTCCTTTGCTATGCGCTTTATAAAAGATGTTATGTAGTGCTTGGTGCGACAGTTAAGAATAGTAACCCAGAAAGGGTGGTACCCCGATGAATACATGATCTTATCTGCATCTGCAATCGTTAGTACACTTTGTTCACTACTGTACAAACTGTACATACAAGTGGATAAAATCCTTTTTTTAAATAACACTGGTTATTATAGATCGATTTCCCTTTTATTTGTATAATAAAATAAATAAATCACTTGCGGAACGCTATCGGCGGGCTTAGTAGATCTCTATAATTTATTTTTTTGTAAAAATATATTCCACATAAATAAGTTCCATTTCATGTGCTATATTTATATATAATTCACAAGAACCAGCGACCGTTATAATTACATTATTCCCCGTTAAAGTGTAACGTGATTTGTATATGGCATTTTAAGTAAATAGATTACAAAAGTAAATGATAAGCATGATAGTAAATGGTAAGTGTATTGAACGAATGTATAATTTCTCAATGGGTATTCTCACCAATTAGACGAACTTTTAATAACACTACGAGGCTTTTGACAAATGTACAATATGATATGACATATAAAATTATTTTTAGAAATTTATGTTGTGCAAATACCTATCGTTATAATTATGAATATTAGAATTATATTATAATGATTACAATAAAAGCCTTTAATCAAATTCGACAGAACGACTGTACCGTTCTTTTTATTTGTAAAAGTAATAAAAAAAACTCTATTGACGGTCGGTTTAGTGGTTTTGGTTTACTTGTTAAATTTTGTGTTGTAGTGAATATAAGTGTATGATAGTAACCACTTAGTGTTGGTGATCAAGCACGAGTGTTAGGAAGTATTGTAAAACAAAACAGTGGAAGGTGTTTTATCTTTCTCTCTAAGAACTCTACGACGAGGTTTAAGTAAAACCGCATACCTTTACTGACACGTAGGGAAAGGGTTTTTTCATTATTGATTCATCATTCATTGATCATATTTTGTTCAGAAATCTAATGTGATCTAATAAAAAATAATAGTGAGGACTAGGCTGTATGTGCTTCGTACCCTTTGCCTCCCCGTATGGTAAAACTTAAGAAAAGAAACAAAAAAGAAAAGCTGTGCTTGACGTTTGACCTCCAGAATACATTAAAAATAAATAAATCCAAGTAATGATTCGAAGCGCGTCTGTTTTATTTAATTTAGAATTCAGATTGTTCGTTTACTGTCGTTTAAAAATATATTTCCTGACGTTTGAACTCTTTTTCCCGGTTAAAGTGTTTTTCTTAATTTAAAAGATACTTCGAATGTCAATAAAGAAGAAAGTACAAATAGGATTTTTAATAAAAAGCAGTTACATTCGGTGTTGTTTTAATAATATTTTCTTTGCTTCGTGTATTATCACACTTGTCTGTATTTCCTTAAGTACCTTTGATAAACCTTTTTGAGTAGAATATGTTTACGTAAAAAAACATTAATTCATTCACGACATCGTTATCGATTTAATCTGTTTTTAGTTTTCTTTTTTATTTTATTTAGTTCTTACACTTAACGCCTATCGTAATTTAAATAATACCACTATTACAATATAGATAAAGCGTTTTTTTTTTATTTATTTAATCCTGACGTTTTGACTCCTTTATAGGAGGCGTGATCACAAGGTGACAAAGGTAATGATAACGGTAACAAGAAATATATATATAAATACTTGAACCCAGGACCGTCGGTGCGAAAGGCAGGATCACTACCGTTGCACCAAAATGATAAAATACTTTTTTTCTTACCTCGCCAAGTTCTATATTATTGTTTGTAATGCAATGCAACACACATTTTTGCGCATTAGTCAGTCACATATTAGTCAGTGATTCTTCGGCTATTTGAAAAAGTAAAATATTTTTAATAATTATTAATTATTTCAGAAACAAGTTACATAATTTAGTACAAATAATAAGAATTACTTAAATTAAAGCATGTCATTTACAATTAAAAATATAAAAAAGAATTACATAAATTTTGATCAAATTACTAGCCATGACGACCGACCGAGACTTGACGACCGTTTGGTGCAACGGTAGCGATCCTGCCTTTCGCACCGATGGTCCTGGGTTCAAATCCCGGTAGGGGCAGATGTTTATATGATGAATACGAGCATGTGTACCTGAGTCATGGGTGTTTATATATATATTTCTATGAATATTACATATCTATGTATCATATATCTATGTCTATCCGTTACCCTAGTATCCATAACACAAACCTTACTGTGCTTACTTTGGGCTAGGCTAATTGGTGTGAATGTAGGAAATATTTATTTATTTATTTTATTCATTTATGTAAATTAAATAAAAAAAATAATTTAAAATTAATGCTTCAATAGACTTCAACTGTAAAAACATTGTACCTCTTTTAATTTCATTTTAGCGGTTTCTGAGGTTTTCCTTCGAGTAGGGCCTATTTTAATTAAATAACTTTTAATATATTTTAACCCACTAAGAACCTCAGTTAAGTACTTATAAACATAGCAAATGAAATGATAAAACAATTATAATTAATCCCTCAAAAAATAAATTGTCCCTTCATTCTTCAGAAAATATAAACAAACCCTAGTGACTTATTTGTAATAAATACCTAGTACGTAATGAGGAGATCTGGATCTAGTATGAAAGCAATAATAATATTTATTACATTAACACCAATCAGTCTAGCTCGAAAGTAGCACTGTAAGGGCCATTTTCACAGCATGACTAAGGCAATGGCTGTCATATATTTTCTATTACGAAGGTGGATAGAAGGAAAGCGGTGAAGGGAAGGAAAGTGAAGGTGGTGGACGGAAATATTTAAATTTATATAAATCAAAATTGTTTTATTTTCCATTTTATTTATTTATAAAATTTTCACTACGTTTAATGAGTCCAGCATCAGTTCGAAAATTAGGAAGCCCTTCCTAGAAGAACTGGCGAAAGAAACTCGGGCGGGGGATCTGTCTAGGAATCATATTTCTATTACTTCTAGTTTTTGAAATAGGTAGTTCTAAATAGGACTAGATAATCCATCAACACAATTTTGAATTTTTCGCGCGTTTTTCGTTCATAATTATCTCAAAACCTTATACGAATGCAAAAGGATTCTTAAAAGTTACCTTATGAAAGTGAACTACGGTAAAACGGAAACACTATTTTTATAAATATGTAAAACAAACCTCCGCAATGATTCACACACATATTTAAACACGCACATACATAATAGATACACTTTCACACGTACACACAATCAAACAAACATACCTTCACACAAGACTATACACATTGTCAAACATACTTACACACACACTCATAAACACACTTCTGCACGGTACCTGTCCTATATTGGGCTCCAGTCCTCCCAAATAACATGTATACCCAATTTGTAATAACTTGCGTTAGTTTATATATTTTTGAGTTGTATTGTAGTATGTAAGTCCAAAAATTGTTATTATGCATGTATTTTGGTGGAAAAATAAAATTAATTTATTTATTATATTTCAAAAAATGATTTTGTGGCTTAGCGACGCCTTGACTTAGGTGAAGCGCAAAAATAATAAAAATATATATAACATTACACACACCATTACTGCACATCATATATTTTACAGTACGCACACACTTGCACGACATAGTCCACTGTATAATTATTATCTTTTAATTTAAAATAATATATCAATTGACTGTTTGAATCACCAAATGAATTTGGGATTATTTTTAAGCGCTGTGGTATTTATAAATAAATACTGCGCCACGGGTTCCCCCGAGGCGGTCGTTTAGATGAAGCCTATACAGCCTTCCTAGGCTATAGCACTCACAAGGTGGTGTTTAGTCAGTACGAGTCTGGCATAACCTCTCGGGACGGCCGATGTATCCAGGATGGGATTCACCACCTCCCTCCCCCGCGTATGGAGGGTGTCCACGTCGCTAAGGGCGAAAGAAAAAGTAAATAAATAAATATATTGAAATATTATTTTTAATTAATTTACCAAAGGCCCCGTGTATGATATAGTTTTCGGATACAAGTAGAATAGGTGCTTCAATTTTTTAATTACGAAAAAATCCATAAGAAAATTTTCTTTTTACGGAATTATTTCATCTAATAAGGAATATTTTCAAAATGAATATTGAACCCTATTAAAAGGTGTTAACTATTATTTTAATATGATTCAGAAGTTTCTCATTTTGATTAAATATCCTTTATTTTGGACAAATATAAAACTAGATAAATTATTATAACAGAAAAATACTAGAAAAAATCGACTCGGGTCACAAGTGAATTCTCAGGCGGGAATTCACTTGTGACCCGAGTCGATTTTTGCTAGTATTTTTCTATTGTAATAATTTATCTTATAAGATCGCATTGAAAATGCATAAAATATATAAAAAAATATAAAAGATATAAAACTATGTGATCTGTTCCAAATAATGAGTTAATAGTGCTGAAAAACGAATAAAAATTCACACTGTTTTTTGCGAGTAATAGTTTTTTTGAAATATTATTAAAAAAATCTTCATTATATATTTTGTAATTCAAGCATTTAACTACCAGATTTTTTAGTTAAAGAAATTATTATAAGATAAATAAAGCGAGCGTGTACTTATGTACGCGCGGCACAAGTTAAACTTTTATTATAATTTTTTTAAACGAGACATCTTGAAGTTAGCCTTTTTACTTTAACAGTTTACTTCATGGTGTCGGTTTTACGTTGCATGCTACGTGCGTATCTTCCGTTACATTACATTATTTCACCCTAAACTCAAAAATTGAATTAGCCTTAAATGTAAAGCCTGACTTTCACTCCCATCGCTATCCGTGTGAGTACATTCACAACACAACCTACTCTTCCAATCGAAAATTATTTAATTTATAAATTAAAGAAATCATTTAAAAATATTATCAGATCTCTACTGTTAAAGTGATGTGCTGTTGATTGTACCTCCAATTGTCTTAATTAAATCAACCTTCGCGGAAAAAGTGCGATAATTAAAAATCTCTTAATGAAATTTAAAACGAAAACGTCTATAAAACCGAATTGGAATTCCGTTTGAGAGCTCGGAGAAATACCCTGGGGAGACCAGGATCTACATTTCAAAACTTAATTGAAATAAGTAGTTTCTAGTATACGTATAAAAATTTTAATACAGTGTTACCAGACAAAATCAACACTGCTCATAAGTTGGTCTCAGGCAGGCACCGGCAACATTTGGACCGGTAGCTGAATTAGGGAAACAGGCAACCGGTCATTAATTTTACATTTAAAATTTGAACGAATAAAATCTACTTCACGGAGTCAGGCGGGGTTCGAACCTTTTTTTCGAGGGGAAATCCCTTACGTATATGCATGTGGGACTCACCTTTCACGAAGGCTAACGGGCATACCCACTAAAACCCCCCGCTGTACTTCGCTTCACCTCGTGTGACTTTAGGGATCCCTTTTGGTAAGTTAGCACTATGGCCCAGTAATTGGCTCTACGCGGATAGGTGATGCCACACTTTTTTTTTATACTACGGAAAATGCCTTTGTGGGGCTCTCCTCCATTCCCCCATCCGGCCTACTGCCCGATGGGGGATTGGAGGCCTACCCACTAAAAACCCTAGTATGCATCCTCCCTCACACTGCCATTGGTCCCACTGGACCGTTTTTGGCAATCACCACGGGAGGTGATGCCACACTGTACTCAGACAGACAGTGGAGCGAATGGAATGCAACTCGGATAACCGATCCGTTGATAGCCAACCTACAGGCTGTCACTATCCGAATGAGTGGTCTTTAAATTAAACTACCGAAACTATGATAGAATCCTCGAATTTTTCAAGTAATTCTTTAACTGAGTATCAACGCCATCTCTTGATGTTCTAAGTAATTACATAAATACAAAAACAAATTTAATACTTTAACAAATATCAAATAATCGATTAAGAAGAAACTGCTTTATTATTATTATAATTGGCGTTATTTTATTCAGACTCCGGTCTTCCGATCGTATGAGTAAAGCCGTCGATAAAATCTCGACATTAGATTAGTTTCTCCAATAAAATCTTGGAATTTAGCTTTTAAAAAGACAGTTCGGTAAGTTAACTATCTACACAACACAAATATCATTGTTAATAATAAATTTTGACGTGTAATTTTGTAGGCTCTCGAAATTGGAAAGAAATTTAATGTTACCATTTGATAAGAACGTGTAACATTCCAAAGAAAAAAATGCATTCCAAAACATTAACATTACAAATATTAACAATAAAAGTAATGATACCCAAGCCAAACCTTAATTATGCATAGGCTATTTATTATATTACATAGTAACTTATAATTACATAAATAAAATAAAAAATTAAAAAAAATCAATAATGTTAAGTAAATTTTAAAATTTTTTATATATTTTGATTATAACTTTTTTATTCTTGTGAATTTCAAAATTCGGTCACAATCTGGTCCTAAATGTGTTGATTCGATTCCACACAAAAAATATTAAAATCGGTTAAGAATTCGGGAAGTTATGACGTAACAGACATTGCGCTATTGAAGCTGATCCATGGGAGCTTCGCTCGCTCCGCTCCAACTAGGCGATGCAGTCGCTAAGCATAAAGCTACGCTAGCACCATATATTGGAGCGGAGCGTAATACCTAAAAAAAGAAAAAAAAATTGTTTCGATGGGAATTCTTGCGATTTTCAAAATTTGGGCTCCGTCACAATCTGGTCCTAAACCTGTTGATTAGATTCCACACAAAATTATTCTAAAAATTAAACTCGGGAAGTAATGACGTAACAGACATTGCGTCATTGGAGCTGATCCATGGGAGCTCCGCTCTCTTCGCTCGCTCCGTTCCAAATATGTGTATTGTCATAGACATATAAGACATAGAATGTATATATTTCTACATATTACCCACAGTTGATAATGCAGATACTTATTTCAATTCAGCAACTTACAATAAAACATTACTATAGACCAGATTCTCGTAATCACCACATTATCAGCAAATGCAATGCAATATTCATACTATTATAAATTATTTGTTATAAGTTATCACTGCCATCTGGGGTCATTGAAGCGATGTTCAATATTGTTTTGATTTTCTTGGAGCCATTAAATATATCTGTGCCGTGAAACTTTGAATTATAGGTGGAGGGTAATCTGGTAAATGTATAGTTAGTAAGGCGGAACTAGATATGCAGCGTTTAGGTTTGCCTTGTGCGCCGTGAAGGGTTTTAGAGTGAAATAAGTTTGAACAATTACGGACAGTGTAGATATCTTTGAATAATTTCGAACAACGGACCCATATCAAACACCTGACTACATTCTTCTAGTGTAACAAGGTTGTTAAATATCCCCTATTTTTTTTGCTTTTAGTTAATGTGCCCAGAAAGCTGATACCGCTACCTCGTTGTATTACTAAACTAATTCTCTTGGCAAGGTACTAACCAGTCTTCTGTTTCTTGACTTCTCGATAAGTTTTTAATGTATATTTAGTAGGCCGCAGGAACCCACGGGCCCGTTGAGAATAAATAAATTAAATTTTCTGATAAGATTATCTAAAGAAAAGTACACACCTTACTTATTGAGGTTTATGGATGTTATTCTTTATCATTAGTAATTTATTTATTTCCTTTACATTACTGTTACTAAACATCTACATTATATTATGACAACACTGCGTGTGTGTGTGTGTTTGTTACCATACCAGCAACGCGTGGCCGGGTTATACCAGCAATGCGTGGCCGGGATAGCTAGTCATGAATAATACTAAATAAACAACAATTTTCTGGTTTTTCTCAAGTATTCTTATCTACATTAATATTATAAAGACGTAAAGTTTGTAGTTTGTTTGTAAGAAGTTATCTCAATAACTACTGAACCAATTTTAAATATTCTTTTACCATTAGAAAGCTACATTATTATTAAGTGACATAGTCTAAAATTGATTGTGATTAAAAATATTTTACGCCCAGAAAAGTGGCTACGGGTCGGCTAGTGTCGATATTGTTAGAAATCTGTTTTTTTTTAATTGTAAAATATAACTATATTAAATTCTGTAATAAATCATATTTTAAATTAACTTGTTAATTAAAAGTTGCTATTATGATCTTCTTGTTATATTGGTGCCGACGACAAGAATTGAAACAGTCGCAGTGATTTTGATAGGTGTATTTAAAATTAAGAATTACATAAGGCACTACATAAACAGTTACTCTTACTGCTTCTGGAATCTTATTAATATAGTGGAACAATTCTTATATTTTTCGACATCATGGTTCCACTTTCTGTTTTCTTTATAGGAGGCAATTCGGATATTATCTTACAAACTTAATAGACTGGACACAGGGGTGCATTTGGAAGTTTAGATCGACTTAATAATTAATAGGGACCCCCTGAAACAAACTCCAGACCGGCAGTATATCAAGTTTAAAGCAGCGGTTACACTGTAATGGTCGGACATTTTGTTAAGTATAGAAAAAACTATATTTGCCAAAAATACTTTTCAATTGCAAATTAAAAACCGTCTTGAAATATAGATAGTTTCACATATATAGAAGATTTTTTAAAAGAATATTAATAATACTTTAAACAAATTTTTAATATACCCGTTGACTCCTCGTGGTATACTAAATGCTTGTTTTACAAGTTTCACGCACCGGCAAGGATCGAACTCTGCTGTATTGGGTTAAAGTTGATATTTCAACCGATAGCCTACGGTCTCTTCTTGCCTCTTTTAAGTTATTATTAATAACAACATTAAATAATATTTCGTTTTTGTTAACCGAGGGATTCAGAAAAAAGATTTTATAATCAGCTGCTGTTATGAAGCTTATAAGCTATATATAAGACACGATAACAAAACAGAGAAAGATAATAGTGTTGATCAAGTTCGCCAAGAAAAGAACCTTACTAGTATTGTTTTTTGGCTATAGCTCTGGCCCGGTTAGGCGGAGAGATGTTCCTAACTCCTAAAGGAGATTTTTTCACACAACTTTTCTCAGACAAAAATCAATCAAGTGTAAAGAGATTCGAATCCCGCCTGACTTGTGACAAGTTATTTTTTCTAGTAAAGTAAAATAATTAGGTAATTAAAAACAATTTTAAGAAGCATATACGAAATATGAATATGACCTTTATGCCTAATAAAACAATGACAATATCCAAAAAAACAATCAAATTTTTATGATTTTTGAAGTGAAAACTTCTTTAGCGGCGTTGTGCACTTTTTGGGATGGGTAAAAATGTCAAATTTGCGTCAGGACACGTGACCTGATCGAAATTTCGTAAGAATCGCACTTGCGCGGGTGTGCGTGTGTGTTTGTTGTCATGTTTGCGGACGATAGCGCAATAATTAATATTGTATTTTACCACCTAAATGATAGTACATTTACACTGATAATTAAAGCAATTCGTGCGAAATGATTCCCTAACCATTTCAAAATATCAATAATGCACAACGTTAATGTTGAAAAAATAGTAGAAAAATGGTCTCGCCTCACAAATTTTTCTCAGGCTTGTCAGATGCCCCATTTTATCGTCTACAAGTTTATAGGAACTCTTAACTAGCTAAATTGAAAAACGGGTTAACCAAATTTCCCGTATTTTAACAATCGGCTAAGAAAAGGTAGTTTTTTTTTAATGTTTTCTCCTAACAATAAATAGAAATTAAAAATTTTGTCATAAAATATGCTTTGTTAGTTGTCTCCCGTAAAAATACCTTTTTTTTATGTAAGTAGCCCTTAAATTACGCAGTGGCAGGTGGTAACCCTAAGCGGGACAAAAACATAAAAACGATCACATTATTTTGTGTACCCTTCATCTGGTAGAATAGGCATAAATTGACATACATTGCAGGTTAGGTAAGGTTAGGCATTTTTTATTCATTTCCAACCAGCAAGCTATTTTAAATGATTAGTATGCATTCTAAAATTATGAAAAAGGTCGACCCCATTATTTCACAGTGATATTTACAATCCGCTATTGCCGTCAACAAAACACAACCTTATTCCAATATGAACAGAGCAACTGCTCTAGAGAGTAGAAGCGGAACCAAAATAGCAAAAGCAAACTCTATTATAGGACTAAATCCTTGTTGGCAAAACCTTATTGCAAAGACAAAATCTGTGCTTCTTGAAAAGTACAATTTAGGATCTTTAAGTCATGAGTAAATAGGTATCGTTTAGGCAGGCGCGTCACGAGATCATCATAATCAAGCGAGATAGCGGTCAAGCACTACTTATTCACGGAAAAAAAGGCATTGGTGGGACCAATAGGATAGTGGCAGTGGGTGGGATATTAATAAAACAATGAAAACACTTTATTCGAACACACAGTATTGTCTATATTAAATATTTAAGTATATAAATAGTTTAATAAATCTATATTCATTGCATCTATACCGCTTTAAAGCTTTTTCTTAAAGGTGGTCTGGTAGAAACTGCAATTAGCATTAGATCCGCCTTTTGTACCAAGGAGCAAAGTATATATAGATAAAAAATTATCAAAACGGACGTAACACAACTGCAAAGAGTACACTAACATAAAACACTAATTTTATATTTTTTTATATATTTTATGCATTTTTCTATGCATTAAATATATGTTAGTATTTTATCTTATAATAAAACACTAACATCACCTGAGTATAAGTATATACAAAATTTTACCCACCTTACTTATAATTTCATTTTAAAACATATAAAAATATATATATTTTCAACCTCAATCTCTCTCCACTTTGCCTAAAATCACAACGTATGGGATACTTAAAACCATTTTTCTATATTCATTCATTTATTTACAAGCAAACACGGTACTAAGAGAATGTATAAAATTTAATTTAATTAAGAGATGCATTTGCTCATACCGCCATTTTTTCCATCGGACATTCAGACACATTGCAGGCTACCACTCCTTCCTATCGCACCAAGCGCTTTTCAACGTCTTTCGTAATAATAAGCACTGTCAACAAAAATACTAGGAGGACAATAATTTTTTTTTTCTCATATTTAGGAGATCATTGATATTATATATACACAGATCACACAATAAGTCAAACAGTATTTTTTTTATTTTTTTTTTATTATTTAAAATATATCCAATATATTAAATGAATTCATAAAAAGATAATATTATAATATTTTGAGCAATATTTTCAATTACAATTATATCTTGGAATTACATAATAATAAAATGCATTTTATTCAATATGAGCATTAACAATGCCATTACATTGTTAGTTCTGCGATCTGCGTCGTAAACTCGTTAAGGGCTGTTTTCTGATCTCTTAATACGTTCGCTGCGGCAGTAACTTTCCAATACTTTCCATTCCTTCATTACAAGGCCCATACACCTGGTAATAAAACTTCCATTGTGGCGGCACAAGGCTCATAGACCCTGTATAATTTAAGGAAACTTAAATGCTTTTTTAGGCCTCCGTGCGGTGCCAGGTGTCTAAATCTGGTATTAAGGTCGGTACAGCATTGGATTCTATTTTAATAATACAACTTAGATATGGACGCCCAGAAGAACACTGCACTAAGTCAAAATAGCAAATTTTTCAGAATTGACGAAAAACTGTTATCTCATGTTATGTCCAGATTTTCGCCAATGTCTTGCACATTACATGTGAAGAATCCAATGCGTATCAGCATTATATAGGGCAATTTATTTAAAATGCGTTAATAAAGTGAAATAATGCATTTTTTGACTTAATTCACTGTCGTAGAATAACTAAAAGAAATATAAAATACTTATATCGAATTATGTGTTTTTTACTGATTTTTTCTGAAATAATGCACTATTATTCTACAGTTATTTTATAGAGATTTAATGAACAATAACGACTCATTTGTTTTGTTTTCAGCTATTGACCTATTAAAATAAAATAAAAGACAAAATTTTGCAAAAATCAGAGGTAGATAGATATATTTTCAACATAAACTAGTACTCGTAATGGACCCACAGTATTAGTATAGTACACAGTACACAAGAAACAGAAAATGGCACTTTTGTTGGATATACAACAAATAACACAAGAACAGTTATAAATTTAAAAATTATCAAAGTAGTATAATTACATAAAACAAAAACCGTCATATTTTTAATCCTCACAGTTCAATAAGTAGTTCCTACTATTACAGATTATAAGCATTACTAAGAAGTAGCACAATCATTTATGGTACATAACAAAAACTAAACTACTTTTTTCAAATGGTAGTTAGCCACTTTCGACTTACAATAAATGCGATAATTGAAAGAGCTGTCTTAATATATCTGTCACAACTGCTTAGCGTAGCCATAAAAAAACTCCTTACAAATCCTAATCCTGTTATTATCATTTTCAAAATAGTAAACCGAATTCAAAGCCCTCAATTTTTGAGAAGTACGAGTAATCTATACTAATATTATAAAGAAGTAAAGTTTGTGTGTTTGTATATTTGTTAAGTTGTAAGGGGTAATCTCGGGATCTACTGAACCGATTTTAAAAATTCTTTCACCAATAGAAAGGCAAATTATTGTGTCATAGGCTATATTGAATGCTAGAAAAAAATTAAAGAATTTTATCCACCCGTGCGAAGCCGGGACGGGCCGCTAGTGTATATTTGGGTTTTATTTTTTTTTATTTTTTTTATTTCTTGTGTATACCTAACTATGTATTCTCATTGTCTCTCCAAATCACCCAGCTGCCAAAACTGATTAAAAATGTCTTGTCTTATCGTTTCATCTATTTTACTTTTGCAATTCAACCTGCACTTGTCTCCGCAAGGTGGACGGATATGACGCTCAGCGATCAATTTTGTAAGATTTCTTAAAGGAACATACGCTTTCTCTGTATTCCGCAATATCTTAGCAATCTTCGACTTCCAGCCAGCAGGGTTCCGTGTTCTCTTTCTACTTAACTTGGATTTGCTTTCTGGTGGAGCAGTGTCAAGGGAAGAAGCTGAGGGTCCGTTTATGAAAGTGGCATTGAAATTCTTTTGAGTATTCGCTGTAGAAGGACCCGGTCTGTCGAATTCATCATCAGGTGAACTGCTGGAGCTTGACGATGATGATCTAGAGTCTGACTTGAGCTTGAGGAGGAATAAGAAGGTTTTATAGGAATTACAAGAGGCCGAGATATTTGTTGGATCTGTATCTGAATCATCTATAAAATCTTCTTCATCGCTATGGCCAGATAAAACAGAAACGGGTTGAAGTCTCACTAGTTGATACTGCAACGGTAATCTTTTCGGCATTCTTTTCCACGCTCCTTTGTTGAACAGGAGATCCGGGTTCTTCTGTGGTTGCTTTCATTGCGTTTTCAATTAGCAGTAGACCACGACCCCTCGTCATCTGCAAAATAACAATTACAAATTAAATTAATTTAACAATAGTGCATTATCTCAAAAAATATGTAATTTTCTTGTTAATAGGGAACAACATAAATTGTAAATATATTTCTTTTAATTTATAATGTATCTAACAAATCTTAGTACAAAAAAATTTCTTATTATTATTATTATTTAACAAAATTAGAACACAATTTATATTAACCAACAATAGTGCATCATTTCAATGATTTTCACCTTTTACGAACAATACTGAACCATTTTGAAATAATACAAAAAATCATACATACCTTCGTCAACAACAGAATACTATTTCGAAATAGTATCAAACACGAGGTATAAATAAAGTCACCAACAAAGAATTAAAACTAAATAATTCGAAGTAATTTTCATACTACATTTAACAACACCGAATTAACACAAAATAATTCACTGTTGTGTAAAGAATCTGCGTGCTGTTCCTTAAGGCGGACAAGTTACAACTAGAAATAGTTCTATGTTCGCGGTATGACTTGGCATCGCGTCTATCACTAATAGAGAGTTCATCTATTGGACATTTTTGTAAACATAAATATGGCTGTCTTCGTGGTATGCGCGGCAAATTTTTGGCTATTCAAATATATGGAAATGTCGATTTTGAGTTTTTTCGACTTAATACAGTGTCGTTCTGGGTGTGGGATATATATTCATCTTTTTCCTACACCGAACCTTTATATTATGCTTTCCACACGACGAGGAATGCTATACTTTTCTTAGCCACACTGTATGCGTGACATATACAAGATGTTTAGACCTGGTTTCGCACTCAAGGTGTTAAATTATGTGTCAGAGTTTCTCACATTGAGAAAACTTTTATGGTCTACTTCGCGCATCAAGAAAACTTTAATGGTAGGCATCAACTTTATTTATATTTGTTTTGTCGTTATTACAACATAACTTATATAAGTAGATGTTATAGTTTTCCGGTTTATTTCTTGACCAAAACCCAATAAATTATGTTATCGCAAATCTTACCATCGCCAACTACGAAGAAACAAGAAATCCGCCAGTTAGGTGACGGAAAACAACAAAACCAAAATTATTTTACAGCAAACTACGTCTTTAGTCCATTAAATATAGAGTTCAAATTAGTCTGACTTGTGTCTTTATAAGTTTGATCCAAAGAAGGGACAACTTATCATTTCTTGTAACCGACGATAAATCGACGGTGTCATGGTGTCACAGGACCCATCTGTCTCAGAAGTCTTTGTTTAGCACTATTTGTATGTCCATCTATAAATAATGGTCACCAACTTTCGCATTGTTAGCGGTTTTCAGACTAAAGTTGTTATTCCACAAAATGCGTAATAAAGATGGTAAACAGTGTTCCCATTAGAAATGTGTGAGAATCCGTAGCAAAGCTGTGGAACTGTGTGACTTTCCGTCAAGAGATTTGCATGAAAGCTGAGTTATGTGAGGATGAGTAGCAAAGCTGGAAAAGGCGCCCCTAGTATATGGTTAATATATCAAAGAGTCCCAGTTAGCCTTTAGTTCTAATTTTGTGATCCGTACCGCTAAAAAATGGAACTCCTTGTCTTACTCTGTTGCCTGAAACATACAAATAAGGGGCGTTAAAGTCTCGAGTAAATAGGTGCCTCTAGGTAAGCGCGTCACATCCTCAATCGCATCATCGCTTACCATAAGACGAGAGATTTATTGTAAGTTAAGCGCTTGATTACCTATTTACAATTAAAAAGTGAGACTTCCCACAAGAGCTATGCAAAAAATCTGAGTGTCGAGGGGATACGAAGCCAAGCTGAGAAATAGTGAGACTATTTCTATTAGAGATATGCATAGAAGCTTTTGCCAAAGTTGTACCAAGATGCTTAAATGTAAATAATGATGTATGAGATTAAATACGACTACAGAAAACCACTACATCTCCGAGCCTTCAGGTGGGAATTAAACCCACGACCTTTCGCTATCTGGACGAGTGATCTGAATGCTGAGCTACTGAGACGCTGGTAGCGGAGCAATCTTCTTGTTAAGTTAACCTAAGGTCTTGGCTGCTGTACTGCCCAAATGTATAGTAACCCCAAGAAAGCACTTATTAATGATGAGAGATACCATGGAAATAGGAGTTTATGATTTTGTTGCCTAATTGTAATGTATGTTATCCTTTTTTACTTCTTGCAGTCAGTTTAATATCCTAACTTTTGTTCTTCCAGTTTCACCAAAACCGATTCGTAACAAAATTACTGTTTTTGTCCAATAAATATTTCAAATAAATGTTTCTTCCTTTCTTTCAAAACATCCAGCACAACTATGCTAATCGCCCCAGGCGGGAAAGCCGTAAAATATCCATGACAAAATAAGCCCATCCACCACTTCATCTTGCTACTGCGGAAGGAGGTATGTAAGACGATATATACTTCCACCTAAATGTTTTTTGCTTTAATAATTAGTAAAAGTACTTCCATACAACTGTCCTGTAAAATACTTCAAACACTTCTCATAAAGGAAGGAAGAAAAAATTTGAAAGTTTGTTAAAAGATTTAGTTTTAGCTGCTGCTCTGTACATACGATTTAAACTACTACTTGCTTGTCAGTTGTGCTATTTCTCTCGGATTACACTTGAATAAAACAGTTGTCTTCTACAGAAAATGCATTAGCATTATTGTTTTAAGCCGAATTGTTCTCTACAGTCGTCCCATCTGCAATGTTCTCAACTGGGACCGCCTCATTCTTATTCATGAACTCCCAAATGCTGAAACTATAATAGTACTGAACATTTCTGTAACGAAAAGACATTTAAATTGGATTGAAGAACAAAAAAGCTTTTAAAAATTTTCTTAATTTCGATATACCTGGTTAATTAACTCCTTGTCTGCTTTCATAATATATGACTGAAATATCAAAAAACAAAATTATTCTTGACAATTGTTTCTTGAATAAAGGCACGAAGATTTGCTAGTTCCAAAAGTTCCCCTTATTTTGGCAACAATATTTTTGGCATAGTATTAAAAATTATAATCTAAAAAGATCTAATTTGATATAACTTGTTTGCTGGTAATGGATAAAATATCTCAAACCCAAACTAACCTACAATGTAAATCAATTTACACCTTTTGATTTTATGCCAACGTAAATAAGAATACAAATATTATACGAACGAATTCCAGTTTTATAATTTTTTTATATATTTTATGCATTTTCAATGCGATCCTATAAGATAAATTATTATAATAGAAAAATACTAGAAAAAATCGACTCGGGTCACAAGTATATTCTCAGGCGGGAATCGAACCCGCAACCTTTGGAAATCCGGTCCAATGCTCTCCCAGTTGAGCTACCGAGCCTTGTGAACACTCGTCGAAATTTTCTAGTACCTTCCTGAATTCCAGTTTTTTCAAATGTAGAGCATAAATGTCCGTATGTTCAGGTCCGGTAAATCTAATTGCTTGACGATAGTGTTAAATTAATAAGTACCTTCGTCTTATGGCCAATACTCCTTGCAGTTTTGATATATGGCGAAGGTCTGTGACCCTGCAAAGAGGAACTTAAAATTTCAGTCATCTTATTTTCCACCGATCGATGGTTTATAACTAAAAATGCACTGGCAATTTTCTACATGCCAACGGTGAAATGTAATTACCATAATAGACATATTGAGGAATGACATTTTATAGAATCCCGGACCCTTAAAGACTTAATAGGCTGATGGGGAACTAGCTATATGTGTTCTTGATAAAAATGGGCTTGAAATACATACAAACCGAAAGGCGTACAAACGGACGGTTAAAAGAAAGACGTTGTAATCAATTTGCGTTACCAAACGAATCACAAACCATGACGATAAAAGATGTTAGAAAAGATGGCGTCATTTGATAATACTATAGATAAGAAATTCCAAAAAGAATAGCGAGCAGTTACCGTGAAGTCTGCACAACAAAAAGTTTCCAAAACACGTTGTAAAGCATTTAAAAAGGAAAATTTAATTTATTTATTGCTAGTAGGTCATTGGAATTTGTATTATTAATAAAACAGAAGGTAGGTAACGAAAATACATTTTCCCACCTTCTTAAATAACATTTCCCTCTAAAAACACGTTATTAACAGTTAAGGCGACAATAACCGTGTCACGTTGGGTAATAAATTCATGAACTTGGAGCGGAAAAGAAAATTATTTGCGTAATATTTCTACGAGACTTAACAATGTAAACTTGGGGAGCTGATAATTTTTTTTTATGTTAACAATGAGGCAATCAGTATATGGTCACCGTAGTCTTCTAGACCGGGGACCATGGGGTTTGATGATGACATCGACATAGCCACTAATTCTTCCAATAAACCATGCCTAATTGGCATTCCGATATTACGTGAAACTCATTTTAGATTTGTATTTTTTGAATTAATCTTAACAGTAAAATAGGTAGGCTAGGTTTTAAGCTAAATATTAATATTATTGGTCGTCTCTTAATTTTTTTTAATCATTTTTTTCTCTTTTGAGCTGCCACGAAAAATAATACCATATTCTTCCGTAATAACCAGCATCTTCTCATCTATATTACGAACAGAGGGCCTAACATGATCTCTTAGCGCGATGCAAGTTCAATTGTCAAAGTGAGACACCGCTATACGTGGTCTATACTGTTGTCTCTTTTCAACAGCTTAACTTAAGTTGCTATAAGACATGATGGTAGAGCTTCAGATCTCTCATGTGTATAGTGCATATGAGGTTTTGCTAATTATTAAAGATATTTTTTGATAAAATATTACAATAGAAAATTACTAGAAAAAATCGACTCGGCTTACAAGTGAATTCTCTGGCGGAAATCGAACCCGTATCTATTATAATAATTTGTCTTATAAGACATCATAAAAAAATGCATAAAATATATAAAAATTATAAAAGACATTTATGAGCTTTTAACTTCCAGTGTAGTATTTTTATAATTGTAAAGCACAAAAAAGACCAGATACCAAGTGTACGGTAAACCCGAACAATGGATGTCACTGCGTCAGCACTTTCATATTAATGCACTTCAATATAATTTAGTTATATCCTATCAATTTAATTGTGAACTCGTATATTAAGTAAATAAACAAGATTATTCATTTATCAATAGCGTGCAAGATAGTTATGTGGCAGTATCAAGTGTACAATGCATTATATTTTTTAATGTATATTGAAGTGAAAACTTTTTTAGCATCGTTGTAATTTGAAAGTCAATGAAACGAAAAAGCGACAGTAAAATGAGACATAAATTCATAAGATTTAACGTAGGAGATATGAGATAGGAATCATTATGTACGTATGTTAATACGTGTTTGTGTGCGTATGCGTAATACAAAGCTAGAGAGAAGGCATCACTACAACCGTCGTATTTTGTATACGTGTACGTATTATTTTTGAAGGTTTCACTTTTACCACGTGTGATTGCACACATGCTTTTTTGTTATTGAAACATACAATCTATAGAAAATAGATTGGTTAAGCTATAATATCACTATGGAAATGATATATATTAAATAATTATATTAATATGGCATTATCCTTAATTGTAAAACTAGTTATATAAATATTTTTAATGTTAATATTTAATAAACTTACTTAAAAGGTTGTATATTGAACTATGATAGTGATTCGACTGTCGTGGGGGTTAAGAAAGAAACCTCTGAAAAAGGGCGTGATTCAATTGCCGAGAAGCTTTGTTTTTACCACGTTTTACTTAACTGCACTTGTCTGTCTGTTGGTTTGTCGTCAAAATTTGAGATCCTTATTTCGACCTCTTCCTCTTATCCGATTTGGCTGAAATTTTGTATACAGGCTTGTTTCACCTAACAATTTCATATTTAATTTTACATCCTAAAACCACTTAATTAGGCTTTAATTAAATTAACCTCCACGTGGTGTGTCTGGATATTTGATATATATTATATGTATGTATTGAAGAACTAAGTAGGCACAATTCAGATAATTTAAAACTAAAAAGAGTTAAAAAAATACTTTATAAAAAAAAACTTTTAAAAAACCACGTTTTACTACGGTTTATAGATGTACTAAAAAGGAGAAAATATTTTTTTACAAATGGACTAAAAAGATAAAAATAAATTTTTGGTAATAATGAAAATTTACGATACAAATATTCTAAAATTTATTGAATATTATGTATTGTTCTGAACATTCATACGCAGAATTTGAAAAATTTCCAAAATATTAAAACGTGGTGCGCATTATACTTCAAAAACTATTCAATGCCATCCACAGCATTTATACTACATTGGTTTAGTTAGGAAGGGATTTAGGAAAGATAATGAAAATATTAATATAATATCAATAACGCTGTTGATCTAAATTACGCACCACGTTTTAATTTTTTGGAAATTTTTCAAATTCTGCGTATGAATGTTCAGAACAAGCGGTGTAGTACCGCTATTTCTCCCGATGGTAAGCGATGATGCGATCTAGGATGTGACACGCTTGCCTAGAAGACACCTACCAACTCTTGATTTGAAATTTCCTAAATTGTTTAGGCAAGCTTAAGCCTTACGAATCACAAAATTGGAATCAAAACTTTAGTGCGACTCTTTGGTATATCAACCATAATAATGGTGGCGCCTATTTGTAAGTCTGGTTGTCCGATGAAAAAATGGGGACAGCGGAACAAGACTGTGTAATATTTTACTAAGATTATTTTTATATTATACTTATTTGCACACCGTTTTTGTTTAAATGAGGCATTCTAATAACCTTTAAGACTTGCTTAATGTACCAATATATATTTTGCAAATAAATGAATTTGAATCTTATCTCGCCTACACTATTTTGAACAATATTTATCTTAATATAGATTTCAATTATTACAATTACAACATTGTGTTAACATGAATACTGCAAATATGATGATTTACATAATTTGACGCCCTTGGCGCGCTTTGTAAACATAACCCTGACTATTATTTTATGTGATTTTGACTAAATTTACATCTAATTATTTTAGACAAACAATTCTTGTAACTATTAAATATTGATGATGGTGAAATTTTGTATTTATTTAAGATTTTGGTATATAAATAAACCTATAGTTACCTTTCTTGCCATTTTACACAAAAAAACATGTTTCACTATTTCTAATAAAACAACGTGTCTCAAAAAGAACTTAACGAACAAACACGTTTATTTCAGACAACGGTACATAGACAAAAAAGCAAAGACTTTCATAGATTATAATCACATTGTATTAGTACGTGTTAATGTGTTATTTGATGTTATCAGTATAAACTAGGCGATGCAGTCGCTAAGCATAAAGCTACGCTAGCACCATATATTGGAGCGGAGCGTAATACCTAAAAAAAGAAAAAAAAATTGTTTCGATGAAAATTTTTGCGAATTACAAAATTCGGGTCTCCGTCACAATCTGGTCCTAAAACTGTTGATTCAATTCCACACAAAGAATACTAAAATCGGTGAAAAACTCGGGAAGTTATGGCGTAACAGACAGTGGCGCCATTGAAGCTGATCAATGGGAGCTTCGCTCTCTCTCCAATAATAAATATTTCCAACATACTTTGGTTCAGTGGCAAGCTGGCTTGGGCTCACTTAAGTTTTAAATATATTTCTATAAATATTACATATCTGTATGTAATATTTATGTTTCATATATGCATGACTTTCCGTTACCCATTAGTATCCATAACACAAGTCTTACAATGCTTTTTTGGGCTAGACTAATTGGTGTAAATGTAAGAAAAATTATCATTATTATCTCAAATTGTTTAGAATATCCTAAAAACTACTATAGTAGAGTCATTTGAATAGGTAACATTTGACGTCTGTCAGTTTTATCTTTATAGTGAGGTAACCTGCTTAAAAACATCGATTAAAGTGAATGAATCGATACGGACTTCAAACATATAGGAATTTTAAAAATCGTCGGATGAATCCCTGTCCAATTATTATTTTTTTTCGTTTTAAGGAGCAAAATAATACACGTACATTATATAAGAAGAATTGCATTTATTAAGTTGAACAATCAGAACTGGTATTAGTATAACTGTCATCTTCATCACTGCTGTCAGCACTGACAGATATTATTATTTCATTTTCAATAATCTATTCTCACATCTCGTTCAAAATGACGACGTGTGACTTCTGAACACGCCGTTTGTAGCAGAGTCATCATTTTAGCAGTACTGAAGGGTGGTTCAGTATTGTTCCGCGCTGCATTACCTTTTCTTTGTGCCACAATAAGCTCGATGGCGTTATATTGGCGATGATATGGAGGCAATCGAATAATTTCGTGTCCATGCTCTAGGGCTAGTTCATCGATCACATAGCGCAGCTTGGACGGCCTAGTCTCTATTTAACAACTCAACTTTTAATAAAGTTGGACTTGCATCCACACCATTTTTTACCAGCCACGAGACAATTTCTTTCTTTTTATTTCCTTGAGTTGGTGGTTTACCAACTTGTACTGAATGATACGATGCATTGTCGATTATAATTTTCGATGGGTTTTGTAAATTGACTAGCAGCTTCTCAAACCGCTCTTTAAAAACCTCAAAGTTCATTTACTCATGGTAGTTTTAGAGGTGAATGCGAGGAGGCAGTCTGGCATAAAACCTTGAGAAGCTGATCCCGCGTGGCATATAATAAGTCGGGCACCTTTTCCCGATGGAACTTTTGATGTGGAGGCCGCTGTATCGTCGGTCCATGTCCGCGAAACCGTATGGTTCGCATTCAACTATGTTTCGTCAATAAACACGACATTGTCCCAATCTGTGGTTTTATTTACTTGACCTAAGAATGTTATTCTCTTCAAAATAATGTCGTAGCGTTCTAGCAGGATTTAGCGCTTGTCAATTTTTTTAAATCTAAAGCTAATCGATTTTAAAATATTAGACAGAGACGATCTACCGCCAAAAAATAAGCCTGCGTCTATTAACGAACTCATTAGCTTTTCCCGTGTAGGATATTCTTTTCTCGAGTAATATCCATATATGTGGTTGGGAATAATAAATACAATTATGTTTTAGTATAATCACAACGTGGTTATTAATTTATGGTGATATTTCTTCACAAGTAACTATCGCATTCGATTCTACTAATCAGCTTTTGATTTTTAGAGTAACATCCCTATTGTTTAAAACGAAAAAGAGTTAACTGATGCAACATTGTAACGACGGTCAATTCTTAAGATCAAAGTTTAGAATATTAAAGTTTAGAATGGTTTATTAGTGAAAGTTAATCGTAAAATTACTCTTATGGGTCATTATTACAATAAATATGTAATCTTAATTGAAAAAAGTTAAGTAATTGTGCTCGTAACAAAAAGAAAAATGTATTATTTCATTGCCGCCGTTACAAGGTTACATTGTTGAATTTTGATGAATTGTAAAATGTTACCTATTAAAATGACTCAACTTTAATATAGCCCACGTAATCCACTCTAACTCACACTACTCAAAGCTTTCAGACCTTTCTAATACAAATCCGCGAAGATATGTTTGTCGTAAAACCAAATGGCAAGGTGGGTCGGGTAATAAAAATTTAAAACGGGCCAAATGGGCGAGGGTGTCGCAATTAGGGACGCGATATCGCTACCTAAAGTATCGATACCTTCTTAGTATCAAAACAAAAGTATCTAATGAGTTTTGAGTAAAAGTGTCGAAACGAACGTATCGATATGAGTAAGTATCTATTGATATATTAAAATGCGGGCCACAAGCATTTGAATCTCTATGTGTGAATGTAATAAACTCGTATGAATACATCAATTAAGTTATAAAAAGCTTTTTTTAAAAAAAAATGACTTTGCCAAGTAGGTCCTAGAGTTACACTTAAACATTCCACTCTTCATCAGTACTGTTGTTATTATCCATAAAAACGGCAGTAAGACTCTGGAGTTCTCGAAATGCATAACTACTCCCGCTCTCTCTGGAGACGTGTAGACAAGCTAAACACCTTCTGCCGCGGGAGACGCTCGTGTCTCCAGATCCTTACTACAGCTAAGTAGATCAGAGCTGCGCCTAGTAACAGGCGCCATTACTGGTCATGGCAACTTTAACAGGCACCTTTTTCATTTAGGTATCACCGACAGCCCTCTATGTCGAGGATGCATGGAAGTGGAAGAAACAGCCACCCATGTCATAATGTGAAGGAATGTGAAGGAGTGGCACACTACCGGGCAAAACATTACGGCTCGCTGGGCAGTCTCCGGGAAGTTATCACCAAGGCACTTGGAGCATTAGTGGCGGAGCTGGGATGGCTAGAATAAACAAACAAACATCCTCCAGACGCAAAATAATCAATAATCTAAATCGTCGAGTTGCGGATACCGCCCGTATTGGATGAAGAAGAAGAATAACTACTCCCGCTCCCGTACATATACCATGTACGACTTCGATTAGTTTAAGTAGTCAGTGAAGTGTATACCAAATTTACATAGCAAAATTTTGTATTTCAAGCCAACCAGGGATGACCTCACAGAAATCGAACAAATGAATAAATCACAGATTAGGCATGAGAACGTTATACCAAAAACTAAAAACCGTTTTGAATTTCATACCGAAACGTTACGTTACCGCAAAACATAAAACCGTTTTTCTCATAACCAACGCAATGCAACCAAAACTGAAAACCACGCGCCGCCGTCACGTTTTTTAAATGCACCAGACAAACTTTTAAGTTCCCATTTATTCACATTACATATTAAAAATTACTAATTCACATTTTAAAGTTTTAACAAACTAGTCCTAAGCCTAGTAAAAGCACGAAGGGATATCGTCGTAACCATAATTACGTAAAAGTAAAACAAAAACTTGCGTTACGGTAGCTAACAGCGTTTTCGTTTTCATTCGTTTTGCAGTAGCCAAACCATCTCGATAACCGCGGCAGTGATAACCAAAACTGAAAACGGTTTTTTAATAACGATATGGAAACTTCAAAACCGTTACGTAACGGTCTCCAAAAGATAGCCAAAACGCCCATCGCTATCACAGATTATACACAAATAGCCTGCATTTCGTTATAAAGTACCTATAATCACTTGATTATATCGATTCGATACTTGATTCAAAGTACTCAAATTAGTACTGAGTATCGCATTAAAGTATCGATATTTGAAGTTATTCTTTTTTAAGTGCGTTATGAAAAAAATATGAGAGTGAAATTTTATGATGCGCGCACATCACTGTAACATAAAAGTAACAGGTTGAAGTTGCCCACAAAAGCGACATGGAATAAACCAGCAGGATGAAGTTGGCCGCTAATTGACTCAAGTATTTCTGAATGTGTGTGTGTGTGTGATTTTAAATTATATATGATGGTTAACAATAATTATATAATATTATAATAACAATTTTATATTATTAAAATATAATAACATAATAACAATTTTATTTAAAGGTGGTTTTTACATCATAAACTTTTTTAAGTGCGTTTATTGATTTGAGGTTTACTGTCTGTATGTATTATTTTTATTTGTTTATAATATAAATTATTTATTTAATTGAATGATGCCAAAGAAGTATAACTTCTCACGCGCGTACATAAGTTCACGCAACCATAATTTTAAAATACTCGTTTCGAAATCAGAAGTAGTGATGTGAGTAACGTATCGATATCGTGTCCCTAGTAGCAATCGCAACACTGTTGTTATGATGCCTCATGAATGTTAACGGCACTCCGCAGACCGCTGATTAACAGGGATTATAGATAAGATTTTTTGTTGGGCCTCTCACTAATATCGGCTTCCATTTGTAATGCCTAGTTACTGAGGCAGTTTTTACTTAGATATCGTGGTGATCAAACTGGCTAATTCCTATTTATTTGGTAGAACATAACATAAAACAACACAATTTTTTCGTTATTATTTCGTAAAAGTACATTCGATGACCTGTGTCACCTGAGTTCACCACCGTTACACAAAATGGTTAGTATATTTTCCCAAAATCTTTCGTAAGATACTATTGACATTGCTTATGAAAACTTTTCTGTAATATTAATGATTATTTACGAGTATGCCTACATCATATGTTTTTATAGCCTGGAAATTTTTGAGAAATAAATGTAGGTATATGTTTAGTTCTTACACTTCCGCGCACATTACACATTTGAAAGAACAATTCTTTACGGATATTGCGCATATTTTATTTTATATTTAATCCTGACGTTTCGACTCTTTTACAGGAGTCGTGATCACAGGATGACTTAAAATAATGGTTGTCATGTATTTTTTACTAACTTCATAAAATCTTAATCGAACACGTTCCTAATTGTTATTTTTTTATATAAATGAAATTTGTTTTATTTTAGCATTTTATTTAGTTATTAAATTCTTAAATATAAAATAAAATATGCGCGAAATCTGTAAAAAAAGTGTTGTATTAAAAAAAGTATAACATATGTTATAGGATAATATAAGAAATATTATTTTGTTAAATTATTTAAAAAGAAAATACTAGAAAAAATCGACTCGGCTCACACGTAAATTCTAAGGCGGAAATCTAGCCCATACCATTTGGATGTGCGGTCGAATGATCTCCCAAGTGAGCAACACCCGTCCACATTTTCTAGTACCTTGCTACTTTTTACGCTGTAGGCCAGCGTCATTCATTGTCACGACAATGAGAGGAACTTTCTTTGGTATTCAAAATGTTTAGTTTAGACAATCAATTAAGATGAAACAAATATATTTTTTTGCCTTTTTTCAATGCTATTTATATGATAAATTATTTTAATAGAGAAATACTAGAAAACACGGATACGGTTTCCGCTTGAGAATTTACTTGTGAGCAGAGTCAATTGTTTCTAGTAATTTTAATAAAAAAAATTACCATAGAAGATAACATTGAAAAAATTATAAAATATTATTTTGTCTGATTGTCATTTTCAATAGAACAAATGGGAACTACCCATCAAAACTCATTTGAGAATGGATATAGTTTAATTAAAATATCTAATTCTTAATAACAAAATCACAATATTATTTTTGAGAAGAGTTTCGAGAGACCAAATTAAACGGGTCTGTCAAAGTTTTGGAAGCTCGTTTGGAAGACCACTCGCTATTGTAAGAGGTTGTGAGTTAGAATTCTGTCTCCTGAGATAAGTTTATATTTTTAAACTGCTAATTTCTTTATATATAAGAACCTAACAGCTGAAGGGTAAAATAACGAAATATATTATAATAACGTATGTGCTTCTTCTAAATAGATACTTGTAAAGTAACATTAGATGTTGTAGATGGGTAATTTTCAACAAGAGTGTATTTTGCCTAATTTTGGTGAATTTTTTTGTCTTTGAATTTTTAAGTAATTTTATTACTTAGAACTGTAGGGAAAATCTTGAAACTTTATTATAAGTATCAAGAAATTGTTTAAGCCTGTTAGTTTTTTTTTAGTTGTAGACACCCAAATTGAACCACCATAATTGATAAAGGCCATCAAAATTAGCAAACCTGGATTATGTGTTAAAAGGAGGAACCCTTTATCGTCAAAATACCCTCCAAAAAGTAAGAAACAATATGAACATAGGTTTTATCAGTATTATTGCTGTAGAGGTCTAGACAATCACATCTAGTTTGAATGAAAAATAAAGCATTTTATATAACTTAATTTATCACTTTGATTTTCAATATTTCCACGTAAAATTTACGTTTGAGAAAATGACCCAGATAGTAGTCACCTAAAACATCAAGAAATGGCGCTGGTAGTAATATTCAGAAACGCTTAAAAAGGTCAACACGGCTGTTAATCTATTGGTAAATAGGATTGGAAAAGTACCCGTTTGGAGAGAGAGGTTAGAGGACTGCCTGTCTTCTAAGGCAAGTTGAATTTCTTTAATTAATAATTGATTTAGATATAAAAAACTCGCATTGAATGAATCTGTTGTTAGTCATTTAAACTTTGAACGTTGTGCGCATGTCCGAGAGTTGTCATATACATGTTTGAGAGAGGCTTTCCCCACTACTGCCGCAACGCATGCGCATAATTCGTCTAGTATAAACGACTGTCTCTCTTGCTCGGCAACGCTGTCTCTTACAGGGTGTAACAATTTTGGGGTATTAGGCATATGATCTAAATTTTGAAAGCAATTAGTATTATCTTTAATAATTTTACTTTGTTTGCTGTCAATGTCATAATTCTTTTTCATTATTTCGACATCTTTCGTTGAACGTCGTCATAAGGTACTTTAGGAGTGTGCCATATAAACCTTTATCTTAAGAATAAATGTTATAATAAGTTTTGAAAGGATCCCCAATTTATCATACCGTTTTTCTTGAGATAAACAACTTAATTTTTTGACATGTATGATATAATCTTGTCTCAGTAAGTCATATGGAGGTTGACATTCTGCCGAAAGTATCAAGGAATTCTAATATTTAATTTTTACCTTAAATATTTAGAGTATTTTTAACTAAATTAATAAAAGCAGGTGCTTATAAGAATAAAAGGCTTGATATTTAGACCGAGAATTTAGTGTAAATTAATTAAAATAGAACAAAATTTGTGTTGACATATTGACGGAAATTGGCAATCATTTTGACAGCTCTTTTTCATTGCATATGAGGCAAAGGTTTCATAAATTTTATGCCATTTCAAATATTAAATATATTATAGAGCATCAGTAACTAAATTTTGAATTGCATATTATACAAATTTATTCTACTTTTAAAACTACAAGATAATAAAAAGTATTAGGTACAATGTGTTGAAGTTTTTAGTCGATATAATTTAATAAAATTGTTACCAAATGATCGAGGTCGCAGTTCAAATCCAATTTATACATCGAATCCCTTAGAATTGGAAAATTTGAAATCGCCGATGGGAAAAGAAGTTTACTTTACATATGAGAATTCCGCTGTCACCAACATATTCAATAAGTGTCGTTAAGTAGCCTGCGAATAACATGACATGCGAGCTATTGACTTTTTCCGGTTTTCTTTTATCCATTTACACACTTTATCGTTTTGTATCGACATACAGATTGTATTTTACAACACTAGAGCGAACAACATAGTGAGTTGTTATTTCTAAATATGCAAATTAGACTGAAAAAGAAAACGTTAATAATTTATAACAATTTACAAGGAATTCAATAAACATAACTCTAGTAAGGGCAACGTATGTCTACCCGTTACCCTGGTATCCATAACACAAGCCTTACAGTGCTTAATTTAAGCTAAACTACTTGGTGTGAATATAAGGAATATTATTATTTATGCATACTTTTCACATAGCTGAAGTAAAGGCTGTTATTTAGCGGCACTAAGACTTACAACAGCAGCGACAACTCAAAAACTAAAGACCGACAGTGACAGCACGGGAATTTCCATGCCTGAAATTTTGAGCCAATATTTAAACAATTGCCCCGATCAGGTTACCGCGAAACAAGCTGCAAATCATGAGTATTATCTTCTACGAAGTATGCGACTCCCATAGTGCCATGTCCTGGGTATAGCAGGTTCTTTTGCATTGGCAATGACTTACAATAAATTTTAATGGAAAATACTACACACTACACTCGGCGCGGTTCGAGTCTCACCTGAGAAATGCACGTTTTTCAAAGACTCGAACCGTTACCTTGCTCCTACCAGAATGAACCCAGAGCCATTGATGCAATAAGCAGAAATGCTATCACTTTTGCCAGTTCGCTCTTAGTACCGATACCTCCAACGCGTCGTTCTACCACGTCGTTGTCAAGATAACTTCACATCAAAGGTAAAATCTGTTACGACTCCCGATTTATTTGATGTCAGCGCCTCGTTCTGATCTGGCTGTGCCACGTGTCACGCAACTTACATGCTTCGTATTCGGTCCTGAGTACGGACACTAATCGAAACGCAAGCGCACCCTCTAGCCGCCAACATGAGCAACTACGATTTCACGCGCTTCGACAGAGTCGTGACGTTGTCAACAAGTCAGCCCCGATTCACTTACGATTGAGTAGCCTTTAAGTGTAAACGTCGTCACGAAACTGTCTTATTTTAACAAGTTACTACGTGCTACGTGGTTCATAATACTGTGTTAAAAATTATAACATATTTTCAGTGCATGTTTTCTAACTCTGCCCATAGGATCTCCAAAGGTTCGTACCAAAATCCTGACGTCTACCGCGACATGCTTATATTACCATGTTACTGCTCCCCGTGCCCCTTCTTCCCTCATAACTTTTTACCATGTCCCGAATATCATGTCACTGTTTTGTCTGTTCCCGTTCTCCAAACTTCTACTTGATTCTGGTCTCGACTAAGCTATCATCTGGTCTATTGTTGTAAGTATTCTATACTTTATAGCGCACTCATAAGTAACTATTTTTCTAATCGTAATTAACGGGACGTTTCAAAACTAGTAAATAGCTTTCTGTCTGAACTCACTTTTATTTTTTGACGTGATAACGTCTTATAAATCGATGAACGCCGGCTGCACGCACGAAAAAGTGTAACGTTGCGTCTAAGCCGAGCGTGCAAGCGAGAGCGTGGAACAAGTTCTAAACAATAAAGAAGCACGATAGGCCTAAGCGTTCGACTTGTAGCACATCTATCTCTCTTCCACTTCATGAAGTGAAAAGTTATTGTTTATTACAACAACTTAATGTTAATTTATCGAAACAAAAATTAAATTAACTCCTTCTTTATATTATACAAAATAATGATAATAAACCAATTGAATTCATAAAAGTATGCGATTTTTCGTCAATGTTTTCTTATGACGCTATCACGTAAAATTATTGTCCGTAAACTGACTTCACAGACAACCTATTTTTTATACTGCATTTCGCAACAAGTTTTAAGACGCAAATTAATTTAATTTCTTTAAAAAGAAACGCTTATACAATTGAGGTATTTTTCAAATTAATAGACATAAAGTGACGTCTAGCTTAGCTGGCAGACTTTGCACTGCCTTTACTTGGTAAAGTGTTACAACAAAGTTGGTACCTTAAATATTTTCTGAGTTAAAATACCACTTCCGGGCTTAGTATAGAGTTCTTAAAGATATAAAAAAGTTGTTTGTCCAAATAAAAGCCAAATAGATTATACCAAGTCTATTTAATGACATCACACAAGGTTGCACAAGAAAATTTAGTAATTAGCAATTAATAGTTAACAGGACAAGACCGGCAGGCATGCTCGTAGGGATACTACGGTTTTATATCGCTACGATATTTTGCTACAGTGCTACGGCTACGAATATTTTTGTGACGACGGTAAACTGTGTCGTTACAATCACTGTAGGTATACCAAATTTTTATGGCAATAACTGTAAAGTATAGAAATTAATGCATATGATGCAATGTCATCTTGTAGCAAGTTATAAGAAAACTACAAAACTACCTGTTTATCGATTTTTATAACCTATAAATATGGTATAGTAAAAACTTATTATAGACACCAAACTAAATGGTTTGTTGCAACTTCAAGTCGCAAACTTAAATAATTTTAAATACCTCTGGTCTAGACTACCTGAGAACTTATTAAATATGAATAGCGACCTGAAAAGAATAACTAATTGCCTCGAAGTCGGGAACAGGGGAGAACGAAGTGCGTGGTCCCAATGACGGCGGCAACGGAAAGGAGCAAAAATAAATCGGCGTAATATAATACAAACAATAAGTATTGTGCACAAATAGTGTACTTAATAAAAATGAAAATGCTACCTGATAATTTGCAGACACTAGCACATTTACAAGATTGGATTAATATCTCTTTTTCCACTATTTGAAATAACTTTGGTATCTTACTTGGTTTCATTTTTTCTTTCATTAGTTTTTGCTAGGGGCCGCTAACTCTTCTCCTTAAATAAGCCATGCGACGCCTAATGCTGGGCATTCGTTTTCCACTAAGGATTTCCATAGCCATCGATCCTCCGCTGATACATTTTATCAAAATGCCCGACTTATACATTTGTTAAAATTCTTCTACCAAACGTTTTTTAATCATATCATGTGAGTTTTATCAATACAAAAGTATCTAGCTTACTTCTGCAAAGAAAGTAAAATGCACCGTGAAGTGCATCGTAGTGAAGGCCAACCACTCTACACGATTACGATTTTTTATCTGATTAATTTAAATAAAAAAACATTAGAAAAAATCCACTCGGCTCACAAGTTATTCTCAGGTAAGAATCGAATCGTTCCCAACATATTCCCCTTCCAGAATGAACCTATAGCCGTCATCTTGCCACATTGGGCCCACGTGATGAGTTAAAACATATTTTCCTTACGGGTTCCTGATAAAATAACAATGACAAATGTGATGAAAACATAAAATATAAAATCGTGATTATAATGCATATAAAATGAACTCAACACTTTTAAAGACGACTGGTGTATTAAACATTTTGCATGTAATTTGCTAATCAACCACACTCTTACGCGTGCGCGTTTTCTTTACACAGCAAAATCACGCTTAGCATCTTGCATCACTTTTTTTTTTTAATAATAACATTTTAGGATTTTTTATTTCGATTATCATTGTTGTTGTTGTTAAATTCAAATGTACCTAGTTTTAAAGTGATAGACATTATTTAAATTCTCTTCAAGACAGTATGATAAACTGTCTTTTTTAATAATTTTGGTGGCTTCCTTACATTTTTTATGTTTTCAACGTTTTCCCAATCAATTGACATTCAAGCGAACGGCTCTCCAATAATCGACGGTATCTCTTGCCATTTCGCCTTTAGTTCCGCCAACTCTCCCGCTTGTCGTTGTCAACATAACTCTACATCAAAGGTAGAACTCGTTACGACTCCTGATTTATTTGATGTCTGCGCCACGCTCCGACGAAGTTATGACGCAAAAAATTAAGAATTATAATTATTGCACCTTTTTCTTATACAAAAAAAGTTTGTTGTGACAAATAGGCGAAAAGGTCTCATAATTAAATTAGTCCCATCATTTTCCATCTTTTTACTAATAAGAACAGTTACACCGGTCTATATATATAAATTCCCTATCACGTTGTTTGATTACTATTGTAAGCTATGCTAGCAAATGTTCAGTGATTATTATTATCAAAACAAAATTATGAATATGAGTACAATTATTAAATGAGCATTAAAATAATGTGAATTTTGTTTGAAATTCACTAAACGATTACTTGTATTTGGCTGATTGCAGCGATTGGTTATTTGTCAAAGTAAGGGTTTTCCCCCTACCATTTGATGCTATAAAAGATTTGTCTTACTGTCAATTGAGGCATTACACTTCGGTTTGTGGACGAGAAATGACATGCTGTTATTCTGCTAGTTTGACTTAGTACGTGCTTACACTATGAACTCCGAAACTACTCAACCGATTTAGATGATTCTTTTTTTTAATTTTGGGCATAGGTTTCATTTATAACAATGCAACGCCTAATTTATAGAAATCTGGTTATGGAAAGAGTGCTGAACAGCAAGTTACTCTCATACCTAGAAGACAACGATCTCCTCAGTGACCGTCAATATAGCTTTTGCCGAGGACGCTCAACTGGGGATCTTCTAGTTTCTGTGGCGCATTGCTGGGGCGAGGCCCTCGAGATGCACAGCAAAGCACTTGCCGTGTCACTTGACATCTCGAAGGCTTTTGACAGGGTCTGGCACGCAAGTCTGCTGCGCAAGCTTTTTGCGTACGGTATCCCCGCTAACTTTTGCAGTTGGATAGCCGACTTCCTGACTGAACGATCGATCAGAGTAGTTGTCGATGGCTACTCCTCTGACTCAGTGGCTATTGATGCTGGAGTTCCTCAAGGGTCTGTTCTTTCTGTGACGCTTTTCCTGCTGCACATCAATGACCTGTTAATACCAGGAATTGTTGGGTATGCAGACGACAGTACTGTTGTAGAGAGATACCTGTCTAGCGCAAAAGCCAGCGGCGAAGACGTGATGTTCATGAGAGAGACCATGGTTGAGCGAATAAACCAGAGGCTAAACTACGTTTTCCAGTGGGGCGATAGTAACCTCGGTAATTTTAACGCCTCCAAAACACAAGGAACTTATAACCCGTCCATTTACAAAGCTATTTCCATCGTGGATTTTGTCTTGGCCCCCGGGCTTGATTAGGATCAAGAGCAAGCCCATCTTAAATAAAAAGAAAAAAAACTTGTCAAGTGCGTGTCGAGTGGCGCGCTGTGTAAGGTTCCGTAGTTGCCTGACACATTAAAAGGATTAAGAAGGGAGCTTTTTCAATAATTTTAGCAATTAGCAAAACACAAGACATATTACAATTATTAGAAATCTAAGTACATATAAAATTACATAATAAGAGTCTGAATTGCAATCCAAAGGTTGTGTAAATAGGGAAACTAAATAAAATTAACTTTTAACTATGAAGATATTACAAGAATTGAAATGTAAGTAGAAGTTTAGTTCACGGACTAATATTACTCAGCAATCTGCAGAGTTTATACTATCGGAAGTACAGGACATCTTTGAGACCGTTGATTTAAATAGTAATACTATTTTAGTTATTAACTTATTTCTATAACAGTAGCGGAATACAACGGAATAAATCGCGACCTCGCCTGATGGTGAGCGATGATGCTCACTCGTGACTTGAAGATCCCTAAATTGTACGTGTCAGGAAACTCAGGTAAGGAGTTCCACTCTTTAGCGGTCAGATCGCAAAATTGGGATCAAAACAATTGCTACTCTTTGGTATATCAACCATATAACGACAGCGCCTATTTTAAGCCTGGTTGTCCAATGAAAAAAATTTGAACGGCAGAACAAGGTTGTGCAATTCTGCTGCACACTTTACGATGTATCTTATAAAAGATGGATGGGTTGGGATGTCAAAAACAATATAAAGAAATTATTACTTTTAAAATCCAAGTAGTTTCGTGAAGTCAAGTAGTTTGTTTATTTATTGAGTTTGAACGAAACACTAAATGCCTTTATTTAGATTTTTTATATATGTATATACCAGACACGCGTTGCTGAGGCTCAGTTTATTTTATTATAAATTAAAATTAAACTCTCCTATATCCTAAGTCTGATCGAATCCTGCAAAAATAAGTTAAGTAGTTTCGGAATTCATCGTCAAACACTGCGACAGGGTATTTTCTTATATATAGATTTATTATTTATTAGGGCCTGACAACAATTAGCAAAATAATTTACTATTCAATTTTAACAAAATTTAATTCTACGAAATACCTTATACACCATATTGGGTGCCAGTTTCACGCACAAACTAAGCAGTAGATAAATAACTGTTAACTTTAACACAACAGAGGTTGGATCAAAGGGTGTGGCAGTGAGTTTACACCACTGATCTTAGTTTTGAATGCAAGAAGTACTAGTAAGTTTTAATTATTTTATTTACACTTGATCGCTTTTGCATCCCACATAAATAAATATGTGGTAAAGGAAGTAAATATATAAAAGAAACTGGCAAAGTGAGAGTCGGACTTGAGCACCGAGGGTTCCGTACAAACCTGTAGGTATATATGTAAAAGTCGATTATTAAAAACATTTTTATTATATGATGTAACTAAAAATTTCTCAATTTTTCCTTTATCTGTGCTATAAGACGTTGCTACTTACCAAATTTCAAGATTCTGAGTTTACGTGAAGCACCCTGTAGGTTTTGATTCCTTTGCGAGTGTCGAAAATTTGCGGCATTAGCGGCTGTAACCTTTGATTGCGTTGGCTTAGAAGTTTAATTTTTTCACAGCTCCAAGGGACAGTAGACCTTGAGTAGTGCCTTTGGACAGTGACCAGAGTATTTGATATAAATTCCAGCCTAATACCTCCACGCGTTCCTGAGAAAAAGGGTCTTGTCAGACAGACAGACGGACGGACGGACGGACGGACAACAAAGTGATCCTATAAGGGTTCCGTTTTTTCCTTTCGATGTACGCAACCCTAAAATGTGATAAAATTATGCGTTTTTCCGCTTTGCTCTACTGCGCATGCGTGTTAATAAAGAAGTAGTTGATCGCAGATGATTGGTGCGCGTAGCACCAATAACTAACAATAATTTATTTTGTGTCTGGAAATTTTAAGACCAAAATAAAATTAAAATAATCTGTTTCACAAATTTATTATACTACAAAAGTATGCTATATATTAGAAACATCCCATTTATACCGTAAATAAGTAAGCGTCGATGCGATCTAGGATGTGACGCGCCTAGAAGATACCTATTCACGCGTTGGGCGCCAAAAAAAAAATGGCGCCAATAATATAATAACAAAATGTACTGAGTAAAAGATTACTTATATTAATGAAAACGGAATTACAGAAGAAACGACTTGATATAAGCAAAGGCAGAGACGTCTGTATTCTATTATCAGACATCTCTGTGGTCGGGAACGGGAGTTTCACTTAAGCCAAAATTTCCCCGGTTCTAGTTCCGGGATGTAGTGGAAGTTTATATATATATACTTATTTATGTAAACTATATCAGTCGTATGTATGTTGCTCCGTTATCCTAGTATCTGTAACACAAGCCTTACAAAGCTTACTTTGACCTGTACTATCTAGCGTCAGGTAGACGAACTACTTGCGGTTAACGCGCGCTATGGTAACGCATATGCAATGGAAAAAGACTGGGAAAAGAGCGGACAGACAAACAACGTGATCTTAGATTATAGATTTCCAACGCTATTTTCTAAGTATTGTTTTAAGAAAAATTCATTTTAAAATGTTTTTTACTGTCAAGCAGAATCACTTCCACCATTTCTACATCTATTTTGAACCTGCTACTGTTGTGTTTTCCTGACAAAGTTTTCTAATAATAATGTTCTGAGACGGAAACTAAGTCGAGGCGGGTTCGTCTTAATCACTGATTATCATAGTTCCTAGTTAATCTCTAGTTTGTTTGTGGGCCTTCCCTCAGCTCGAATTAAAACTGGCACTTGTAAAATAACCTATTAAGTTCTTTGATTTTTCGATTTTATAACCATTGATGAAAATAGTTTTCAACCTTTAGAACCTTAGAAACCCATTAAAAAAATTCAATATATGTTTGGTTTTAAGGCTGACTCTGATAATTTTAAATATTATAGTGCGATAAAACCATAGGTTTGTATGCTTATAAAAGTAGCTTAACTTTCACTCCTTAATTTGAGGAGATCTGGGAGTCATCTCCTGACTTTCATATTAACAAGAGACATGGCCTACTTTTTATTTTAGTAAGCACGTAAGGAGAAATCGATTTGCTTAATTTGGTTGCTAAGTTTGCAAAGGTTAATCTACTTTCACGAGTGTCACTGTTCAGATGTGTTACAAAGTATTTTATACCTCGAGGTCTCCCGTGCTCGAAAAACTAGCCAAGCTGTTTTTGTCCCGGATTAGGGAATGCAATCCCGCAGCAAAAATTTAATCCAGGTATTTACGGGACTGAGAGATCTAAGTCCCGCAGGATCCTGGTATTTGCGGAATCCCGCATGATTCTGAAAGGCATTGAAAAAAGAGAGAAATCATGTATCATAAATGCGTCGTAATGAGCGTAGTCTTGTGAATACTCGTCCTGTGTAGGTTGGGGGCTTCGAGAAGAAGGTGGTGGTGCCGAGGAATTAGAGGTCGACGTCGATACCGCTGAACCTGGTCGAGATGCCTCTCCTGACGCGGAAAAGTTGCTATAAATCTTATGTTTAGATTTTAAATGAACATGTAAGCCCTTAGTTGAACGACCTGTGGTTTTAATAATTGATTTACACAACTTGCATTTGGCCGTCTGTGAATCATCCGCCATTAAAAAGTATTTCCATACAATAACTGAACTGTCAAAGTCTTTATAAACAATGTTCGACATAATTGAACACTTATCTAGCTGTTTATAGTACAAGAAAAGTCAAATCGTCCTGATTAAATCACTAAAACAAATAAAACTAAGCACGTTATTAGGTTACGTCACAATTACAAATTATAACTGACGAAAAATACCTAAACAAACGCTGCGCGCGTGAAAGAAAGCCACAGCCCTCGCGCCCTACCACGTGGGCCACGTCCCCGTCCGTCATTGGCTGAAATCTTTCTCGATTTTAGAGCCGAATTAATCCCGCGGGATCCCACTCGATTTATATGCGGGACTGATCCCGCAAAAATAGTGCGGGATCCTGGTATTTCGGGATCCTGGTATCCCGGTATTGCATTCCCTATCCCGGATGCATCAACAGTTATAATCACCCACGCCAAATCGTGCGTGATGAGTTATGGCACATTTTCCTTACGGTGCTTTACATTAATAGGCTGCTGATGAATGACGATGATGATTATAAAAAATGTGATTATGGATCAAATAAAATACACTCAACACGTTCACATTTAGGAACTTGCATCACTTTAAAATGTTTAAATAATATTGTAGGATGTTCGCTTAGTGGACCACGAACACCGTACAGATAGCTGTTGTAGTTGGTTTCGTTGCTTGTGAGTCACGTAGTAAGTGGTGACGTCGAAAGTTATGTTATTGCGGAGATAAAAAGAAAGAATTTCTTCACTTAGTTTATTAAAGTTATCAAAGTAGCTTGGTAAAGTTACAGATAAAAAGGTAGTTGAAAGATGGGTCCTTCCTCGACTGTGCCCAATAGTAATCTCATAAGTTTAATTACAGCAGATAAAAGGTAAAGTTAAAATGCTGACGCGTAACCTAATTTAAGCGTATCGAACTGCAGTAAAGAATATGCGGTGTAAGACCGTACAAATATCGTTTTGGCAATTATTATTTCGATAATCATTGACACAAGGGGTTAAATCAAATGTTTCCAGTTTTTAAGTGATAGTCATTATTTAAGTTCGAGACAGCAATACAAACTGTCTCTTTTTGATGATTTCGGTGGATTCTTTACATTTATTTGACTTTTATTATATTGTCAATTAATTGATATTCAATAGAACGGATCTAGAGATTGCAAACCGGACCGGTGACCGGATCCGGTAGGTACGAAAACTGCAGCGCGCAAGGCCCCACTTTTAGAAAATTGGCATGGCAAGCGCTGCGAACCGCGATGTTGCCGTTCTGACGCGCCAATAGCCGCTCTCCATTCCTCCCGCGTACTCTACTCTGTATGGTATTAGTAATTCAATTGCAGGCGACTTCATAAATAATCTGACTACTTTCCAAACTAATTCTGTATTAAAAACTCGTGATTTTGAGACTAATTAAGACTGATTATTGTTGATTTGTTAGTTTGAAATAAATATATTTCCGTAACCTTGAGTCATCGTATTTTTCCTCCATTTACTAAAAGCAAATTTTTATAAAATACTTTAAAGGTTTCATCCTAACACATCAACCCGGCCCGGCCGGGTTGAAAAACATACCGGGTTGCAATCTCTAAACGGATCGTCTTATAATAACGATCACACCATACATTGCAGACCTTGTAAAATTGTTTATTCTCTGCATTTTACACCTACTTATTATATGGAACGCCTATGATTTCGTAAAAGATATGCATGTCATTGTCAAATATTTATCATAATATATAAAATAGTCCGCAGAAACAAAGATAAGTTTATATTTGTCACATTGGTGGTGCGTAAAGCTTCTTAGTTACATTGTGCCGTACGTCCAAAATACATAGTATTATCGGAAACACACATATCCAATGTATACCACGTAGGAAACGCATAAATGTAATTTTGTTTATTAAGTTTACCGTACATATAGTTAAGGGTATGCTTATATTCTATCACCTTTACTCATGTTATTACCCCACCAACGTCCGTAATATATATTTAATAAGGCTCATATTCAAATGGACATTTTTTATAATAATAGATATTTTGCTTCTGCGTCATCGTTTTCAGTAATATATAAAAAAAGAACAGCATTAGTAACAGGCTTTATTCTTTGTACCGTTATAATTATCTAACTCATTAAGTAACTTCGTACTCGGATTAAAAGGATGCATTATTATCGTGAGACTGCCCAGCACGTGCAACGTCTTGTAATTTAACAGTTTTGCTATTCAGTTGTTTTCTTTTGTCAGGGGGTTTTAACATGAAAAGATTCGTAGAGCAGAATAGAAAAACTTAAGTCCAAGAAAACCTCCTTGAAGCACTCCAAATTCAATCAAAACTTCTGTATCTTTATCAGTGTTTATTATGAAAGAAATCTTTATTTAAAGAATTATATATTCTATTATATAAGAGTATAAAACTCATTAGATTGTTTGTTAGCAAAGAACCAGGTTCTTTTGACAAATACGTATATTACAGAGTAGACTTATAAAAGGTGGGTAACTTATATAAATTGTTTATCTGAAATGAAAAAAATATTATTCAGATTTTTTTTAATATCCTTAGAAAAATCATTCTTCATTATTTTGTTATTTCTTTAAACGATAATTACCTTCCTAAGTTTTCTCTGTGTTTACATCGTTACCCAAATTTGTGGAGTTTGCATAAAAATCACGTTTCAGCTTTTGACAAGAAAACTCGTCTATTTCAATATAATTAAAGGCATTATACATCTTTATCCCCTATGACTTTAAAGACCCACTAAGCAGTCCAACCAGTGGGCCTCAAAGGCCAATACAACAAGAAAGAACTTCTTTATAAATACTAAGGTATAATAACTGAAATTATAAGATCTTGCAAATCAAGTAAAATGAAGCTTTCTGAAGAAAGTAAAAAATGTTTAAAAAAAATTCATGCAGAAGTCCAGAGGTGAGCATAACTAGGGCTACCAAAATTATTTATTTTTAAGTACCGCAATTATTCATAGTTTTTTTTCATATATAGGTATTTTGACAAACCTTCATTTTATATTTTGTTATTTAAGCTTTTATTTGCTAGATTTTTATATTTAATGTTATAATTAGTAGAAAATTTTCTACTTATGATTAAAGTTAAATATCCCGCCTGAAATTTGAAACAATGGTTTTATTTTCACTTATGATTATTTTATACCGTATTTATAAGAGATTTTTGGTTGCAGGGATATCAATTATAAAGATAAGAATTTGTGTATTATTTCGGTTCCACCTGCGTGATGCTCAGTTTGTCACAGAAAGACTTTACTGACTTCCCTAAGGAATACTTAACTTTTTGCCAGTGATATGCGATTTTATGCTTTTCACTTCAAAAAGACAGGACATGGTGCCACGCAGGTAAATTCGACGCGGCGAATCTGGAAAGTACCCGACTGCTTGGTCTCAGCGAGATTTGGAACTAATCTTTTTAGCGAATTACAGAGTGATTCAAAGAATCACCGCGGCAAATTATCGGACTACTCTGACCGTTACTTACGCACGTATTTGGGATATTCTGCCAAAAGTTAGAAATGTATAAAACTAGGACATGCCGAAATGCGAAAAACGAATGTTAATGGATTATGTTTTAGCTTCTGTTCAATAATTGTTACATGACATTTTAATATTTATCCAGCAATGACAATCTCCATAATGCCCGCATCCAATGGTTTCCCGCGACCTCGAACGTGACCTTCTAGGTCTATATTTTGGGGAACTTATCAATGGAACTTCGCCCGGTTTATGGTGACCATTCGAGAATTTGAGCAATGTCGATTACTTTAGTTCTTCTACGTTTCTCCTCATTTTTAAACGCCAAGCATCGAGCTTACCCGTTAGACGATCTCAAGCTTTCTTATGAGACCTATAGTTGACGACCACGTCCTGACTCCCGTATGTCAACTGGAGGAATTGTTAATTTGGTTATGGAACAGGAAAAATTATTTAGGTGAGTGTTGATATTTTCTATAGGTTTTATTTTGCGTGTCCTCATAAGTTTAAGGATTTTTTTTCGGTACGTTAACAAGAAGTGAAATAACTCGAAAAAGTAGTTAACGTAGCAGCACAAATGGAACGTTCAGAAATTAATAAAGATGCTTTTAGCTGGGTTAACCCATTAGAGACTAGCGTTGCCATATGGAAACGCGGGTAGTTTGTTTAGTTTTCGTATCGTATGTCAAAAAGTGTGGGCCGCAGCAGTTCTGTGTTATATGAAACACGAAACGGAGTACATAAGTCGTTGTTAGGGAACAATTGATAATCAGTAGAGAATCAAGTTTGAGTGTACTGGTGGTTTTGTTTGTTGGATGTTATAAAATTAGCAGAAATGGCCAGCCGAAAAATGTAAGTTTGAATTATTTTTATTTTATGTATTGTTTCATGTTTTTTTGCATTATGTTATGTTCAATTATAACTAAAGTTTATAAAAAGACATAAAAGTTGAAAGTTTTACATATACATTTGACGTTACGAAGGTGTTTATGGCTGTTGCCATATGGCAACGCTCGGCAGTTATATGTACATTATTTCCTAATAAGTGATTTACCTCCTTTGCAGCCTGAAGTTGCACGAAATTGCAGATTTACTAGAAGAAGATGATGATGCTGATTTACAAAACATTTATATCGAGCCTCCTGATGTAGCAGAGTATACAGATGAGGATTCTGCTGACGAAGATTCTGGTGGATTGATAGAAAATTTGACAGGTAGACAACTTTTAGCAGGTGCAGAAATAGTTTCACAAAGCATAAACGAAGAAGACGTTGCGGAGTGCCAAACTGACTCAGGTCCATCAACAAGTAAGAGGCGTAAGATAACTTACAAATGGAAGAAATCTGACCTCCCAGACCTTCCTTTGCCAGAATTTTCTTTATCATTGTCCCATGATTATAAACACATGACATGTACTGAAATGTTTGAACTATTTTTTGATAATACCTTGTGGGAATTTCTTACTGAAGAAAGTACTCGTTATGCTTTGTTTTTGAACTGCCCAGACCCTCGTATTACCCTAGGTGACATCAAATGTTTTATTGCTATTTTGATTTTATCAGGCTATAATAAGTTAACAAGTAAGAAGTCATATTGGGATAGTGGTGATGACATGCGAAATACATTGGTTTATAATGCTATGAGACGTGACAGATTTATTCAGATTATGCGCTTTGTTCATGCAGCGAATAATAGCAGCCTATATAAAAAAGACAAAATGGCAAAATTACGACCTCTCATGAATAAGCTGAAACAAAAATTTCTTGATCACATTCCTATTGAACAAAATCTCAACTATGACGAAAGCATGATTGAATAATTCGGAAAACATGGGTGCAAACAGTGTATTCGTAACAAACCTATTCGTTTTGGGTATAAATGTTGGTGTTTGAATAATAGTAACGGATACTTGGCAAATTTTGAAGTGTATCAAGGTGCTATCCCAGGAGCAAACATAGAAAATGAAGTCAATTTCGGAAAAGCTACGGCACCCATGCTTTCTATGATAGCTGAACTACCGGAAGCCATGAAAACCCAGAAGCTTCAGTTTTATTTTGACAACCTCTTTACAGGAATTCCACTTCTGATACATCTTAAGAATTTAGGTTATGGAGGAACAGGCACACTTCGCCAAAACAGATTGCCAAAAGAATGTCCAATCACAAAAGTTGAAGCAATGAAAAAGAGAGAAAGAGGATCCTACGAATATGCTTCTCAAGGTGATATCGTGGTAGCCCGGTGGATGGATAACTCTGTAGTAACTGTTGCTTCTACAGACCACAAAGTGAATCCTATAGGATTGGCTGATAGGTATTCTAAGGCAAGCCAACAAAAAGTAAAGGTACCAAGACCAAATCTAATAGCTGTTTATAATCAGTACATGGGAGGCACAGACCTCATGGATGCTCATGTAAACAATTACAGGATTGGGATTCGAGGAAAAAAATGGTGGTGGCCTATTTTCACATGGCTTATAGACGTCTCCATAAATAACTCCTGGATACTAATGCGTACATCAGGTAAAGATATTTCACAGTTAAATTTTCGCCGTGAGATAGTCCAAACATACCTGAAGAAGTATGGTACCCCCCCTAAATCTGGTGGGCGACCATGCACCTCAAAGGCAGGCTCCAGAGTTTTAGAAGGATTACGATTTGACGGAGTAAATCACTTTCCAAAATCGATTAAAAAAAAGCGTAGATGTGCTGCAGCTAATTGTACAACAATCGGAAGAGTTATATGTTTTAAATGTGATGTTGGTTTATGCCTAAAATGTTTTGAAACTTATCATTCTGCGTAACAATATTATTTTCTTTATTGTGTCAATCTAATAAATAAAAATATAAGTTTCTGATTTTTAATATGAAACTACTTTTTGTACTCCCTTTAACCTAGCGTTGCCATATGGCAACAGTCCAAAACTCAAAATGTGAGAATAAAAAAAAATCAAAATTCTCGAACCATGTTCCTTGGACATTATTTAATACATATATAAGCAAAAAGTAAGAAAAACATATTTTCGAAAACTCCGGCTCTAATGGGTTAAGAGAAGTGTCAAAGGTAAGGACATTGTAAGCTGTAACTGAGGACAAAATTATTTACTACTCTTATAACATAAGTAAAACCAAATACTTCCGCAAAAACAAGCAAGATGCACAGCTCACCCGCTGGCAAATAAAAGTAGTAACGCCTTGCACCTTCACTAACTATTACCCCCGTGTTTCGCCCCCACACGGAGCATCATTAGGAGCTGTTTGAGTTGTACGGTCTTGTTTTTGCAAAAGCAAACTATATATTTTTGTTTTAATAATAGATATGGACTTCCGTCAAGTAACGCCTGATTCTATCAAATAGTCTTATAACAATACGTCATAATCAGTGTCGATTCCACTAACATCAACTTAGCTCCAAGCTTATATCGCTATAAGAAAGGCTCGATGTAATAAATGTGCTCAATGTAGCAATGTTATATGCGGAAACGATGTGTCGCCACATGCCACCACATATTCAACGAGGTATTAAACAAGGGTATGCGACTTGACCCTTCACTTTTAATCTATACTCCGAAGCTTATACTGAAGGTTCTTGAAGGGATAGCAGAAGGGGCCGTTGCTTAAGGCGAGGTCATTAATAATTTGCGATATGCTGCCGACGCTTTCCTTATTGCGTCAACTCAAGAAGGATAAAAACATTACTTGTCGATAACGTATTGCAACTTAGTATTGACAAAAGTAATAACTTGTTATTTCACCATTTAGCTGTTTTTTATTGATACACAAATTCCCATCGAAACAAAAAAAAACTGTTTTTAGGTATTACGCTCCGCTCCAATATATGGTGCTAGCGTAGCTTTATGCTTAGCGACTGCATCGCCTAGTATAGAAATGGTTCTTTTTTAACATTGTTTCGAGCAGGGTTCTAATAATATTTCTACGTTTCGTTTCATACAAGCAAGGGCGGATCCAGGGGGAGGGTCATGGGGGTCATGACCCCCCCCCTGGGCTAAGTCCAGGACCTAGGTAGACGACTAATTAAAATTGTTAAACAATGTTTTTATATATTTTTTGTCACAAGATATATTTAATGTAAGTACCTTCAATATTTTATTAATTTAATATAATACTGTGTACGATGGCGAATGCATTATTCGGAAACGAACGAATTGAAAATTTTAATTTTACCGCCCCACCTTTCATCTGCGTGTGACACTTACGCTCGCTGTGTTTCGACCTTAGACTATGGATAGCAAAGGACATGAAATACTGCGAAAAAGGCCATAGCAGGATAAGAACGGATGCAGTGCCCCCGCGTGAATTATCTCAGTTTTTTTTTCTATAATTGCTACCGACTTCAGGAGTAATTCCTCAAATTTTCAGCCCCTAAAAATCAACCGTTTCCAGAAGAGAATTTAAAAAAAATGAAAAAAAATTATAGCTTTCGACCGGGTGAACCGATTTGATTGAAATTTAATCACGTTTCAGATTTCATCTAGACACTTCACTAGAAAAAGGTTGAAATGAAAAACTAAACATAACCCCTAAAAAATTGTTCTTTGTTTGAAATATTTTTTCAACAACATTGAATTGAGGCACAGATACAGAAAGATGTTCTATAACTTTTTCTCATCAGTATAAATAATTTTTTTTTTTCACCGACGTCATATGTAAAAAAAATAAAAAGTAGATTTTTTTAAAATAGGCTATGTGCGTCGCACAGATGCCAAATTTTTTTTGTGACTTTCTGGCATGGTTAAGAACAAAACATATTTTCGCCAAATTTTTTGTTCACCGACGTCATATGTAAAAACAATTAAAATGTAAATTTTTATTTTTTTTAAATAGGTTACGTGCGTTGCAGATTTGCCCACTTTTAATTTTTTTTACACATGAAGTCGGTGAACAAAAAATCTAACGAAAATATATTTTGTTCTTAGCCATGCCAGAAAGTCACAAAAAATTTGAGCAACGGTGCAACGCACATAACCTATTTTAAAAAAATAAAAATGTACTTTTTTTTACACATGACGTCGGAGAACAAAAGATCTGGCGAAAATATATTTTGTTCTTGGCCATGTCAGAAAGCCACAAAAAATTTGGGCAACTGTGCGACGCACATAACTTATTTAAAAAAAATAAAAATCTACTTTTTAATTTTTTTTACATATGACGGAGAAATTTTTTTTTTTTTTAATTATTTATATTGATGAGAAAAAGTTATAGAACATCTTTCTGTAACTGTTCCTCGATTCAAAGTTTTTGAAAAAAAAAATATTAAACAAAGAATAATTTTTTTTTAGAGTTTATGTTTAGTCTTTCATTACAACAATTTTTTTAGTGAAGTGTCTAGATGAAATTTGAAACGTGATTAAATTTCAATCAAATCGGTTCACCCGTTCGAGAGTTATACATTTTATTTTTTATTCTTTTCTAGAAAGGGTTGATTTTTAGGGGCTGAAAATTTGAGGAATTACTCCTGAAGTGGGTAGCAATTATAGAAAAAAAAATACGGAGATAATTCGCGCGGGGGCACTTTACCCGTTCTTGTCCTGCTATGGCCTTTGTGTTGGTGCTCTAAGATAGCGGCAAAAACTAGGGACACCGCATCCGAGATTCCACACTTACTATGTTTTTTTTTATACAATTCATAAAAAAATTCAATGAAAAATATAGAACTGTAAAATGTATACACAAATAATGCTCACTGACTAATATTTTAGCGCGATCACACGGTGCTTTGTAATGGCAGACTGGACACAAATTTATTTGTGCCATAGTTAATACATTGCGAGTCCATTGGTATATGTACTTAGTCTGAGGTTTTGACTTACTTATAGCAAGACCTACCTAACCTCAATCGGAACGACTAAACTTACTTCAATGAACTATTAAAGTTAATAAAGTAGGTACTAAGTCAAAAGCTTTCAAAATCACCTGTGTGAACTTGGCACCCGACTTTGGAAAATTTGGTTTTTTTATTTTTCTTCCGAAAGATTTTTATTAGTAGTAGATAGTAGTGAACTTATTTTCTTTAGTAGTAATGCCAAAAAAATAAAAAAATAGTAAAAAAAATTCATCCCCCGAAATTAGAAAAATCTATATTTTTCCGGTTGTTTGTCATAGATAAATGTTAGAAGTGGATTGTAGTGCAATTTTATTCGTTAGTAGTAAAATAGAAAAAAATAATAAATATGTTTCGGAGTATTTTTTAAAAACGATTTTATGCCGTTAATACTGTTTCAAGGCTTATACAATTACTACTAACGGTAAACATGACAGGGGGAGGTTCGTAGACGTTAGTAGTGAAAGATTTTTTGATAGTAGTAAAGAAAAAAAATTACTACGAGCACTTTAGTTGAATCAAACTTGTTTTGGAGCGATATTTACTGGATAAAGTCTGTTTGAAGATGAATACGATTACTACAAACGTTAGGATTAATTAAGAGGGGTTCGTAGAGGTTAGTAGTGAAAGAATTTTTGATTGTAGTAAAGAAAAAAAATAACTAGGAGCACATTAGTTGAATAGAACTTATTTAGTTCTTACACTTCCGCGCACATTACACATTAGAACAATACACATTTTTACGGATTTTTGCGCATGTTTTATTTTATTTTATATTTAATCCTGACGTTTCGACTCCTTTACAGGAGCACTTTAGTAGCATCGAACTTGTTTTGGACCGATATTTACTGGATAAAATCTGTTTGAAGATGAATACGATTACTAAAAACATTAGAATTGACTAAGAGGGGTTCGTGGAGGTTAGTAGTGGAAGAATTTGACTCAACTAAAGTGCTCCTAGTATTTTTTTAATATTTAAACAGACTTTATCCAGTAAATTTTGCTCCCAAACAAGTTTTACTCAAGTAAAGTATTTTTAGTAATTTTTTTTCTTTACTACTATCAAAAAAATCTTTCACTACTAACGTCTACGAACCTCCCCCTGTCATGTCTACCGTTAGTAGTAATCGTATAAGCCTTGAAACAGTATTAACGTCATAAAATCTTTTTTTTTAAATACTCCGAAACATTTTTATTTTTCTATTTTACTACTTACGAATAAAATTGCACTACAATCCACTACTAACGTTTATCTATGAGAAACAACCGGAAACAACAGATTTTTCTAATTTCGGGGATGACATTTTTTTACTATTTTTTTTATTTTTTTGGCATTACCACTAACAAAAATAACTTCACTACTATCTACTACTAATCAAAATCTTTCGAAAAAAAATAAAAATAACCAAATTTTCCAAAGTTGGGTGCTAAGTTTACACAGGTTTAAAATTCTAATATAAGGAATAGTGTTCTAAAAATTTAGGTAGGTAGGTACAGTACTTACATACATTAATAAAATACCTACTTTTTACCTGTATCAATTATTATCAACATTTAATTGTTACTTCTTGTGACTTGACCACGACTATTTGACCCCCCCCTTGCGCCAAAGCTGGATCCGCCCTTGCATACAAGAAGCTTATTTTTGCTGAGGAGTTTTCATAATGTTCGCTAGAAAATTGGACAAATCAAACAAAAATGAGGTTTGACGTTTTTGGTAGGTCTTCCGATAACGTAAAGAAGTTTTTAAAACCCAAAGGATGATACAAAGATATATGTGGACAGGTTGTTCTTACAGCCATACATTCGCGCAGCGCTGTCCAGTCACACTATTGCAACTGTATTATAATAGCACTCCCGTTTCCTTAAATATTTGAAGCACGTAATTCAAGAACATGACATAGTTGACCTTTGTACCTTAACCTCGAAAAACATCTGGTTAAGCTTAATAGTCTCACTATTAAAGCAATGCTGCCATTTTAAAAAGGTAGAAAGGTACCAGGAAATTATGACGGCTTGGTGAGTTCAGTAGCTCAATTGGGGAGCATTAGACCGGACATCCAAATGTTGCGGTTTCAAGTCCTGCCTGAGAATATCTTAAGGATATTTGTATTAAAATTTATCAGTGTCTAAAATTATTTCAGTTACAGTTGGATTAGGGCGTTAACGACCCCAGTGCACTGCTCCGGGCCTGGTGGGATCTAATATGGTGTTATATTTATGGATAAATTTTAGTATAAAATGCTAGAAATCTACTTAGTTCCTAAGTTATTCTTAGAACACGAACCCGCAAACTTTGGATGTCCACTAATCTCTTTAATGAGCTATCGAGCCTTGAGAGCACCCGTCGAAATTTTCTAGTACTTTTATACATTTTTTGCACTGTTCGTCAGCATTGTTTCATCAATGTGAGGGTGTCACATTCGAAAGAAACATTTTTACAAATGTCTGAAAATCGATAAGTGTGAAACAGCCATTTATTATTTTTATATTTCTGCATTTTCAATGCTATCTTATATGATAAATATTTTATCATTTATGTGTTAAAATAGCATTATATATTGGTTCCCCTTGTTTCGGCATGCAATTTTTTGGAAGAATATTGTTAAGTATAATTTTAAGACATCATTTTATACAACATGCTAGTAATGGATAAAAAATATCTAACCGATCATAATCTGCAGTGTATATAAATTTAATATTATTCCTTTTAATTTTATTCCAATAGAAATTAGGAATGAAAGAAAGGAAAAGAGACATTGTCACATAAAATACTATAAACAATATTTTAGACGTCTGTTAAAGGCATTAAATATGCCGTTCGTTAGCTAAAACATTACTTAGTCACAAAATCAGTTTTCAGCGAAAAACGAGGAAAATATTACTATTGGTGTTTTTGCTAGAACCATTTCAAAAACTACAAATAACATCAATAGAAATATTATTAATAGACAGGTCAAAGCAGGTTATTTTGGAGTTTACTTATTCCGAATTGATTTTCAAATAAGGCATGAAGAAAAGTTGAAAAGCAAAAGTTAGTGATCGAATGACAGCGTATGTTTTTGTGCGCACCTTTTACTTTTGCTTCGAAGTTTTGTTTTATTATTTTCTGTGCCTGTTTAAAGACAATATTTTTTTCAGTCGAATGTCATAGCTGACACGCATATTTTTTACAAATGCTAGTATTTTAAACTCAAAATCGACCCCGTGAGGTTTAGCAACCTTTTAGCTAAAAGGCGGCGGATATACTCTTCGCACTATATTGCACCTGTAATATTTTATTCAAGTTACAACATGTCTAAGTTTCCCGTAGTCTTGTATTCAGAACACGTAGGAAGAAATAGCGTATTTCAGCCATCCATAAGACGAGCGACGCCACGCACGATTAAATTGGATATGTCCATACAAATATTTATGGACCTGCGATCTGTTCAGCCCAATTGGGCCAATGGACTCATGTGAGATGTTAAAAGACTGGAAGAGGCTATAATGTTATTTATTCATTTGAATGAAACAACTTTTTTAAAGATTTTGCACATAATGTATTTTATATTTAATCCTGATGTTTCGACTCCTTTACAGGAGCCGATCACAGGAAGACTTCATGAAGAAGGTTATAGTCGTCATATATTTTCTACTACCTTCATAATATTTTAATCGGGCACGTTTCTAATTGTTAAAATTATATATATATATATATATATATATATATATATATATATATATATATATATTTACATTTTACATTTTATTTAGATATCAAATTCTCACTACTATTACATTGTTTACTACCACTTCGGAAATTGGGAGGCCCTTCCGAGAAAAACTGGAGAAAGAAACTCGGACAGGGGGACCGAACTCCATCTTACTGTTATTATTAGCAAAAAGAGCTAACTGCATCACTAGGTCTTGCAATGTGTGTCTTTGGAGGTACTAATTAAGTAAAAAAGTTGTTTTATTCAAATGTGTAATGTGGGTTGAAGTGTAAGAACTAAATATTATTTATTCAATGTAAATACATCTTATTTTATATAATTTATTTTTAACTAGCAAATTTACTCTTATGAGTAGATTTGGTTATCCAATGCCACCAAATGTATAGTTGTATTATAGAAATAGAGATATTTATTTGGGTCAAACTCAAAATTGAGTAGCAAACCTGTCACACATGCTTTCCGCCTAAGATTATTAATTTTTTCTATTAATTTTCTATTTAATTCAAACTTACATATGTATTTTAAAATTAACTACGATAAAAATTTGATAAAATTAATAATAAGTATTTTTTTTATATTTGTGTATAAGTGAAAACTCCGCTCCATGCCCTGTCACAACTACGATTTTATAAACTAAATATGTTTTGAGTAGAGTTTCCTCAAAAACACGGCATTTTTTTCTAATCTCTATATAACGCTAAGCACAGAGGATTAATTTGAGGCAATTTTCACTTTAATAATGCCTACTATTGTACCAAAGTTTCGGTCTTGATCTCACCGGCCAGTTTTTTTACTACTCCGTGGACGCTATGATTTCCAATATTTAATTTCTAATAATAATAATTTTGTTCCTTAAAATGGCAACACGATAACTGTCATTTTAAAAAAGTAGTGTCAGTGCATCAGCTGTATTTGATTATAATATTTAGGAGATTAAATTAAAAAATAAGTAAAATTAGAAAGCATAATTAAACCACTCCATGGGCTATCTCGAAGAATATATTGGTAAGTATTCCTATCGAATAATAATTAAAAAGTATGTGCTAATTGGATATCTTTATGATTTTCTACTTTCTAACCTCCAAATATAAAAGTATTTAGTGTCACGCGGGTAAAAGTTCAAAAATCTCCGCTCCATGGACCTCTACTCCGTGGTCACGAGTTGTCCACGGAGTGAAAGGAGTGTCCATGGAATGGAAATTGTTGAAAGCTTGTTTATTATTATTAGTTATTTTAAGTTTAAAAGTTAAAGCTAATAAAAGCATTAACATTTTTTTATGTCACCGTAAAGTTTTAAATACCGTTAGATACAATATATCTCGCGAGATTGTAAACTGTCGAAAGATTGTGAACCGTAACGATACTGCTTACAATTTAACATGGTCGAGTTACATAGTCATTTTCTTAAAATGGTGGTGGTCAGGAGTGATCAGTAGATTCGGGGTTATTATTTATGACCAAGCGTGGTGGACTGTTTGTGGGCGAGTGTAATGTAAAAATAATGCATTAAATTGTAAGCAGTATACAACGGTTCACAATCTTTCGACAGCTTACAACCTCGCAATATAAATTATAATCTACGGTATTTACAATTTTACGGTGACAATATACACATATATAAATTTATGTATGTAGTTCTATTTTTTTTATAGATATTTTTGTTTTCAGAAGTATCAAAAATGGCGGGAAATCAGGCAAAGACTAAGAAAGATGAGCAAAGGCGAAAAAAAAGGAGTGCGAACAAAGGTGCAGAGACAAAATTAAGGCTGATCCCGTAGCATACGAAGCGGCCAAAGCAAAAGAAAGAGAAAGATGGCAGAAAAGAAATGCTGAACAAAAGGTCAAGACTATTAAGGATATGACATCAAGGGAACAGAGAAAGCAACGAGCTATTTGGAGAAAAGAGTACAGAGTTAAACAACAAGTTAAAAAAAGACAAGAAAGTGCAATAAGAATCGCAACTGAAAACTCACCCCCAACTACCGATGATGAATCTTTTCAAGCAAATGTACAAAATTTGGATCATGCTATAGAGTCATCACTAGAGACTTCAGGTTCTTCAACACCTGTATCTTCAACTAGCTCCCATCAAAAAGTTGTTGGACAAAAAATAAAAAAGCGTAACTATAGTTTACTGAAGCGTGTTATTGAAAAGCAGCTAGAAACTATCAAAAAGTTACAGGTTAGACTTAATATACTTAGAGTTCAGAAATCCCGAAATGCTGTAAAAGCGTTGCAAAGGAGTGAAGAAATATTACCACGAAGAGCTAGAATTGCCGACCGATCCAATGTCACATGTGCTATAAGAAAGAAAGATGTGTTGACGTTTTTGGAATTATACGAAAATAGCAGAATCATGCCCGGGAAGAAAGATACAATTACACGCAATCAAGTAAAAAAACAGAGACGCCTGCTATCAGACACTTTACGTAATCTCTTCGAAAAGTTCATATCCCTTGGACATCCTTACAATATCAGTTACGCGACTTTTTGTCGTCTTAAACCCTTTTGGATTCTAGAGCCAAATCTACCTAAAAGAGAAACATGTCTATGCAGTACTCATGAGAATTTTCAATTTATAATTGATAGGTTGCATATTTCTAAGTTGATTAGCGAGAAATATTCTAATGATGGCGCAAAAAGTGTCACATGTTCTACAGATAATGATAAATGTATGATTAGGGAATGTAAATTTTGCTGTCACAAAGTTCCCGCAATAAGTACCTACGTAGATGGCCCCATTTTTTATAAAAAGTTGACTAAGATCTCTGAGCAGCGAATCATCTCAGGAGTTGCGAAACAAGTTTCCAGAACAATAAAAAAAGATATTTCCACTACAAAGGTAAAACTTATTACTGAAATGATAGATTTACTGCCAAAATTACAACACAAACATTCTTGGTATCATCGAAACCATCATCACCATGGTATCATCAATCAAAAACAATGTCAGATTTAAGAAAACAACTTGAATATGGTGAAGTTCTTATTCACATGGACTTTTCGGAGAATTATATGTGCAAGTACAGCCAAGAAATACAGTCTGTACATTTTGGTGCATCTCGTCAGCAAATAACTCTACACACTGTAGTGACCTATCATAAATCTCCTTCACCCGGTGATATTGTAACAAAATCGTTCTGCAGTTTATCAGAATCCCTTAGGCATGATGCGTGTGCAGTATTTGCTCATCTCAGAGGAATATTATCTCGCCTTTTAGTATTTACTCCTATAAAATCTATGCACATCCTAACGGACAGTCCATCTACCCAATACCGTAATAAAAAATGTTTTATTTGTTTGCGAATCATTTGGTAGAACATTACCGCTTGCAAAAAGCTAGCTGGCATTTTCATGAAGCGGGGCACGAGAAAGGTGCTCCGGATGGGATAGGTGCTTATGTGAAAAGAACGGCTGATCGACAAGTTGCTCTCGGAAAGGATATTGAAAATCTGGAGACACTATACAAAACCCTGACTGCGGTGGAAACCAAAGTTGACGTATTTTTGGTGAAAAAAGAAGAAATTTGCGGTGCCGATGAACTTTTGTCTCTAGTACCGGAACTAAAAACTATCAAAAATACAATGCGTGTTCACCAACTTCACTGGAACATTTGTGAACCAACTACAATTTATTTGCGTAGACTTAGCTGTCTTAATTGTGAGAAAGAGTGCCAGCACTACGGTATTGGGAAATATACATATCAAAGATGGACACAAAAAGCACCAGAACTTTCAGCCGATGATGATCAAATGTTGTCATTCACAAAACAATCTAAAGAGGAATATTCACCTGAGACTATTTACAAGCGACCTAGACGCCAAATAATGTGTCTCAGTGATAGTAGCGACAGCAAAGAGGCAGGACCAAGTATTACTTGGAATAATCATAATTGTAAAAAATGGCTTTTGAGCATCCTAGACGAAGTTTAAAGTTTTTTAGCGATGAAAGCGATAGCGAAGTTGAAGAGATACGACCGGTTATGAAAGAGATATCTTATAATAATAACATGAAATGTGATAATGCAAACAAATACTGAAAATGCCTCTAGATGTGCCTTCTGAAAATAATATTATGATAAATACAATTAAAAACGTCTTTGACGATGATGAGGATGACAATATTTTCTAATTACTATATTTTGATTATACTAGCAAAGTTGATTAATTATAAGTTTTATTGTGTTTTTTTTTAAGAAACGGTGATCTCAATATATGTTCCTTGATCTCAATGTATGTTCCTAGATAGTGATACTGTTGTACCTAGTGATATTAAATGATTATAAGTCTAAAATGTTTGTTTCTTTATAATTGATTCTTCAATATCTTCAGATAAAAGTTTACTCCGTGGACAAAAATCTACTCCATGCCAAGCCCCGTGAACTCACCTCCACTCCATGGATATATATTTCCTTATTTTAAAAATTTCTCAATAACCATCACTTTTTAAGCTTGGTTTTAATTTTTAAAATACTGTTTATAGGTATATCTTAAGGATTCGCAAGAATAAAGTGGCATAAATTAATCTAAGTATTTAAAAAAACATCGTGACGAACTTTTGAGATTGACCCATTTGCGAATGCTGAGTATACAAGTTGTTTTGTGCAAATAATAGTTTCTCAGGTCTATAGTATTTGTCTTTACATTATAGGCAATATTGTAGTTTAAAAACGAGAGCTAATAAAAAGCCGACGTTAAGCAATTTGAAAACAAATAAACTGATTAAATTAATAAATTAAGCATACCTAATAATGTGACATATCATAATTTTGATCGATCAATTAGATTTTTAAATTGTCAAACCTAATATAGTTATACTAACAAAAAAATATGTAAGTATAATAATATCATTTAAATGTATTTTTTATGGTTAAAAGTCTGGCTGTAGATGAGTACTACTACCTACTTCACGATATTAATCAAATTATATACAGTTATTAAAATATTCTATTACCTTATCTCATAAATCTAAGTGCACACAGTATTTTATATCTCTATCACATGCATTAAATATTAATAACTATTTAACAAGCAACAGTTCAGTTGCAGTTAATATAGTAAACATATGTTTGATTATGTATAAGTACCCTTTATTATAAATATTGAAAAAAAAAGATTGGTGCCAGATAAAATCCTTGTGAAACTCCTGATGTATTTATAAGACTTGTTCACTAATTATATCTTGACGTGTTTTTTAAATTATATTTGCACAAGTAGACATACATATATATATATATATATATATATATATATATATATATATATATATATATGTGTTCCAAACATGAAGCGTATTGCTCCTTCTAGTATCCTTTATATCTTAGAATGGAAAAGAAATGTGCCAGTTGGCAGACGGGCAATCTTTCAAGGATTAATTAAATTGTATCCATTCGTTGAACGGCCAATGGTGTGTTATGTACGAGTATGCTTACGTAGGGTGCTTTTATTCTGCGAGAGTTTGGGTGGATACGAGGCTAGCACTGAGGTTGTACTAGCATTCTATGTCTTCAAGATAGAAGCGATTATTAATCCTATGAACCACCTTTACGTCATTGTTGTATTGATTATTTATTTATTTATTCATAGGCATACTTACAGCTAGACATACAAAACATATAACAAATAACACTTATTAATAATGGACATATATGTAAGCCTTTACAAGTATACACAGCATTCTTCAACAAAAATATATGTTACTAAGACATGTTACTAATAAACTGCACATATATATATATATATATATATATATATATATATATATATATATATATAGAAACAGTTAAGTGGGACAAACTAAATGAGCATCAAGCAATTTCATTAAAGTGAATTTAAACTTGTTCTTTGAAACATTGAAAATATCCAGGTCAGGTGACATTGTGTTAAGGCCGTTGTAGGTGTTACAGATTCTAGCTAGGGGATAATGAAGGCCAAGATTAGTTCGGTGTGGGGGCAACGTAAACGTTTTGACGTGACAAAGTCTTATAAATTGGTTTGCCGGGTGACACTTCAAGAAACTGCGTTACGCTCCGCTCACGTTATGCGCTTACAATGAGAGCGAGTGAGAGGCACGCGTCCCTTCCACTCGGGCATGGTTAGCCCGCCTAAGAGCGAGAGAGACAGACATAAAAAGTGGAAGGGACGCGTGCCTATAAATTAATGTTTTAAATATAATTCTTTGTATAAATAAATGTTTTAAATTGTTACTATTATTTCATCCTTCTTCCTACTATACGAATGAATATTCACATTAAAATTATTTTACCACTCAAAGTCGTTGTCACGTAAAACTTTCGCCCGTATACCGACTTTACAGGCAACCAACCAGTTTTTTTGAAAGAGGTTTTTTAGGATTATTTCGAGGGACAGTTATGTCGATGGAAGACAACAGGTCAGGGCATGATATTTTATTATTAAGAACCTTGTAGAGGAATAGCATATCCAAGACGGAACGACGGTTTTTCAGTGATATCATGTCGAAAAAAGACAGACGCATATTGTATGGAACACTGTGGTATATACCCGGTGAAATATAAGCCAGATGTCTTGTGAAGGCTCTCTATATACTTTCCAACCTTTGAGACAGACACAGGGTTCCAAGCAACAGATGCAAACTCAAGTCTGCTTCGGATTAGACTGTTGTACAATTCTTGTACAAGTTCTGTTATACAAGTGTAAAGTACAATTCTTGTATTAATACTCTTGAAACCTCGGAGACTACGTTTCAAAAAACCTAACATTTTGGCAGACTTTTAACAACATAGTCAATGTGAAAATTGAATTTTAATTTATTATCAACAATAACTCTTAGATCCCTCACTCTATCGACCTTTGACAAGATATAACCATCAAGCTGGTAAATTGTATTTATACTGTTAGACTTTTTTGTAAAGCTTATATGAAAGCATTTGTCTAAGTTTATAGTCATGTCATTATTTTTACACCAATTTTTGATGTTATCAAGATCAGCTTGCAAACGTTTAGCATCAGACAGGTCAGCAACGGTCATGTAAATTTTAATATCGTCTGCAAAAAGTGATGCTACACTATGTTGAACACATGTGGTAATATCATTGATAAAAACCAAAAACAAGATCGGACCAAGATGGGAGCCCTGTGGAACACCAGGATGAGCATAGTACACTTTTGTTTCGTATCCAACTACAGAAACTACTTGAGGTCTTTTTGCTAGGTAAGAGTTAAACCACAAGAGCAGAGACCCGTCTATCCCACAGTTCTTTAATTTTGACGAGAGTATTGCATGATTCACCCTGTCAAATGCACTGCTTAAATCTGTATATATCGCGTCAACTTGTCTACCTGCATCGACATTTTTGGATATGTTAGAAATCATAGATTTGAATATATTCATTAAATATATTCATTGAATATCTACACTAGCTATACCCGGCGTTGTAAAGCATTATACCGGTTTTTCTCCGACCAGTCATAAACCTTCTCAGGGGTGTAAAAAACTTTTTTATTTCTTATTCACAAATTCATAGTTTTTTATTATTTTTTACAATCACACTAATTAGCCTAGCCCAACGGCTGTAAGGCTTGTGTTATGGATACTAGGGTAATAGATAGACATAGATATATCATATATAGATAAGTAATATTTACAGAAATATATATAAATGCCCATGACTCAGGTACAAAATACATCAATCCATCATACAAACATCTTCCCCTTCTGGGAATCGAACCCAGGATCGTCTGTGCGAAAGGTGGTTTGGTGCAACGGTAGCGATCCACCAAATAATTAATGGGTATCACTTTTATAACTTTTATATTTAATTTGACATATGACTTTTTATTATGCATTAAGTGTTTTATAATTTTGACATTACAAACAATCACTTCAAGTTTATTTATTTGTGAAGAAATATATTAACACTCTGAGGCAGTTCATTACTTTTAGCAATAGCTAACTTCAATTATTATAATAAATATTTTATAATAAATATTTTTCCTACATTCACACCAATTACCCTAGCCCAAAGTAAGCACTTTAAGGCTTGTGTTATGGGATACTAGGGTAACGGATAGACTTACATATATCATACATAAATATTCATAGAAATATATACAAACATCCATGACTCAGGTACAAATGCTCGTATTCATCACACAAACATCTGCCCCTTCCGGGATTCGAACCCAGGACCGTCGGTGCGAAAGGCAGGATCGCTACCGTTGCACCAAACGGTCGTCAAAAAATACTAGATAGAGAATATAATAGAAATATAAGAATTATAATAGAAAAATACTAGAAAAAATCGACTCGGGTCACGAGTGAATGTCAGGCGGGAAACGAACCCGCAACCTTTGGAAATCCGGTCCAATGCTCTCCCAATTGAGCTACCGAGCCTTGCGAACACTCGTCGAAATTTTCTAGTACATTCGTGATTTTACGCTGTAGGCCAGCGTTGTTTCATCAATGAGAGGAACATCCTCTCGTATTCGAAAGAAACATTTTTACAAATGTTTGGTCAATCGATTAAGATAAAACAGCCAAGTTAGATTTATCATTTTAATGAGAATGAGAATTATGATTTCAGTTATATCTGTGCTGTACAAAATGTAAAGAATTGACCCCAAAATGGCCCCCTGGGGAACTCCACGGGTGACCGGAAGTGGACTAGATTGTGTTTTGTCCCCATTTGCTCCAGGAAGCTCAACATACTGTCGCCTATTTGAAAGGTAACTATCGAACCATTTGTTTGCTTTCGAGTCAACTCCATAATACGATAGTTTTGATAACAAAAGTGTTGTATTTATTGAATCAAATGCGCGTGAAAAATCAAGCAATACCATAGCGCTGATCATTCCCTGGTCCTGACCTGCCAAAAGGTTATCCACCACATCTGCTAGGGCCGTAGCAGTACCATAGCCTCATCATATCCTTAATAGTGTCTGTTATCCATGGGTAAGGGGGATGTTTGAATTTTTTCTTTCTATGAGGTGCATGGAGATCAAACAGCATTTTCACACAGTTCGTGAACGCCTCGGCTAGGGCGTCAGCATCCTCTATCTTGCAGAGGTCTGTCCACTGAAAACAGCTAAGGTCCCTGTCAAATTGCTCTACAATTATATCTCTCATTGGCCTGTAAGTTACCCACCGTGGGGTCAGATTGTCTTTTTTAAATTTAAACTCTGCCAGAACTATTGCATGATGTCCTAAATCTGGAGAATATGTGACGTTTACATGAGTAGCTTGCGCATCTGTACATATCACATCTATCAGGCTTTGACTATGATCCGTGAAATGTATCGGCTCTTCAAACAACTGTGTCAAGTTAACACTGTGTAAGAATTTAGTAAACAGCTTAGCCTTACCACAGCTAGGAGTAAGAAGATCTATGTTAAAATCGCCAAGTAAAATTACACTGTTATGCCTGGCCATAGAGATGACAGAATTAGTAATAGCATCAAGAAAGGTATTTACGTCCTGATTAGGTAGTTTGTAAGCAAACTACCTAATCAGGACGGGTAATCAGGACGGGTAGGTCCCAACGGTTACATCTTTATTGTATTGTTTATGTCAAGTTCTAAATTAGTGAAATTAATATTACGAAATAGAATAGTACTATCATCTACAAAAAGGGTCATGTGATTATTAGTTACAGAGGGCATGTCATTGATATATATCAAACAGAGTAAAGGGCCTAAAATACTCCCCTGCGGTACGCCAGACTTAGTTATTTTGTATGTCGATTGATAATTGTGCTTACATTTTGTTTTAAAATCAATTTTGTCAATTACCGTTGCTTGCTTTCTTTTAGGTAAATAAGAAGCTAACAAATTATGAACGTTACCCCTTATTCCATAATATTCTAGTTTTTTTAAAAGAATATTCCAATCAACGCGATCAAAAGCCTTGGTCATGTCCATATAAACGGCTGCAGTAGATAACGTTTGATCCATATTTGTAACTACTTTAATAACAAAGTCATAAATCGCCATATTTATATTTTTTTGCTTTCTAAAGCCATATTGTTGTGGTACTAGTAATTCATTACTTTCAAGAAATTTATAAATACATTTATATATTACTTTTTCTATAATCTTTGCAAATATGGATATTAAAGCTATTGGTCTATAGCAACTAATATTGGTCCTGTCGTCTTTTTAAATAATGGTTTGATGATTGTTATTTTAAGTATATCGGGGAATACTCCATGCTCAATACATAAATTCACTCTATGACTCAAAACAGGTGCAATGATAATGGAAACATCCTTTACAATTTTCGTAACAATGCCGTCGTATCCAACGCTAGTAATATTATTAAGGGACCTTATTATATCTGAAATATCACACGGAATTGTTAGATACATGTATAACGATTTGTCATGCATTTTTAGCTTTGAAGGACAATTTACAGAACCAGTTTGGGTGATTTTTAACTTGTTGAGTGAATTGGTTATTAAAAGCTTCAGCAATAGATTTACCACCTGTAATTAGTTTCCCATCTATATTTAACTTATCTACGTTGGTATTCCGCCTCTTAGATTTAGTTTTATTTATCCCTTTCCAGATGGCTTTCCATTTATTTGTAGATTTTTTATAAAATAATCATTTTGTGCTTTCTGTTTCAGCTTCAGAATAGATTTATATCATTTTGTATATTTTTTAAAGATTTCCCTATTTTGTGGTGTAGGAGCCTTTCTAAACATCCATAAAAGGTGACGTTGCCTTTTACTACACCGTTTGATACCTTTACTTAACCATTTCGGTCTCGCATTTCTATTAATTTTAATTCTTATTTGCGGAAAACATAGATCGTACAATAATTTGAAAGTTGAATGGAAACAGTTAAATGCTTTATTTGGTTCACGTGACTCATATACATCATTAAAATGATTTTTACTTAAATGTAATTTGAATTTACGTCTATGATCATTACGTCAGAGCTGTGATCTCGTCGTTTAATGTACCAGCACTTCAGTGTGCAAGTTTTTTTAACTGGACACCTAAGAAGCTGCGCAGAATGGTCGGACATCGCAAGTTCTATCACTTCACCTTTACATTTATTCATATTATGAGTAATATTGTCAAGACAAGTTTTGCTTATTAAACGTGTAGGTTCTTTGAATTGCAATTTTAAATTATTACTGAGTAATAAATTCAAAAATTCCTTTGAATGCTTAGTAATTTTTAAATTGTCTATGTTAAAATCTCCACATATTATTATTTTACGGTTATATTTTATTAATTCTGTTAAAATGTCATCAATTTTAGTAAAAAAAACGGTCAAGTGAATGTTCGTCATATTTAGGTGATCGGTAAACATATAGAATAAATATTTTGTGCTCTGTTAATTCAATTGCTGAGCATTCAATAACGCCTAATGTCGATAATGCAATTAACTTCTCATAGGGTTTGAATCAAAGTGGTTTTTTACTAGAATACAGGAGCCTCCATGTCTATTGCCTCTTGTAAAATATGAAGCCAATTTATAGTTGGTAACTGAAACTTTATGTACGTCTGCATTGTTCAAATTATGTTCAGTAATACAAATAATGTCTACTGGCTTTCCATTCGACGCTAATTCATCAATACATACTACTAGTTGATCCGACTTATTAAGAAGTCCATTGATATTTTGGTGCAATACATAAATGTTATTGTACACGAAATAAATCATTACTGTTGTCGTACTTAGTATTATAGCCATTACCTGTTATATCCAATGTTTCATGTGCCATGGTGTCATTACTATTGGAAAACTGTGTGTCAGTTTGAGTACATTTGTCTTTGTATTTAGTCCTATTAGTTTTATAACAATCTATTTGTACATTTGTCTTTGTATTCAGTCCTATTAGTTTTATAACAATCAGTTTGAGTACATTTATCTAACATGCTTTGCTTTCTTTCTTTTATACCATTATATCTGTTCTCATATCATCTAAATGCATTAACTTCATTTTTTATGCTGACACATAAATGCCTATTTCATACAAAACTTTATAGAAAAATAAGCTTTATCAGTTGTGAAGTTAAAATAACTTACTAATTAGCAATATTTGTTCCACAACTCTTCAAAAATAAATATTCTGATGTTGTCACCAGCGTATTTATAGTTGCTGGGACAAAAGCCTAGTAGACAGTAACTCTATAGCTTCACAGGCATAATCGACAGCAACTATCCAATTAAGCTAAATGCAGATGGGGGGAAAATAAAAGAGAATATAAATATTTTCACTACCATAATAAATTGCCCTTAACTCGATTTTCATTTAATTGTTCCTCTATATCAGTGTCAAATTATTTGTTATTTTATTTTTCATTCATTTTCCCTTCTCCCAAACTTTTTTAATCCTCTTTCAATTCCACACCGGTATATTAATTTTTCTGAGGTTTATCTTTTATGTGAACTTCCTTCACTTCCATGTTAATATAGCCACTAGCGATAGTTTGGTCGTTTTCGGTGAGAGAAATATTGCAATAAATACGCCCTTTTCTAAAAGGGAATCCGGGCGGTATGACGCGCACGTCAATAGACATATTATATAAGTCGTAACGATCCTGTAAAAACAAAAACACACAAAATATTATTTAAAAACTTAGAAAGATTTAACTGAGATCAGAGCTGGATTTGGGGGAGGGCAGGCGGGGCTACTGCCCTGGGGCCTCCACAAGACAGGGTCCCCTACAACAGGGATTACAAAAATACAATTTTCGACGGGTTACTTAAGACAATCAAGTTTTCATATAGTATAGTATCACTTATATTCGCAATAAACGATTTTGATTTTTTTATTCAAATATAATTAGGGACCTCTGTTGCCCCAGGGCCTCCACATGTCCAAATCCGGGCCTGACTGAGATGATAGTCACACGCTACAGCACGCAAACCCAGTGTCTAATAAATAATCTTATATATAAAATTCTCGTGTCACAGTTTTCGTTCCCATTCTCCTCCGAAATGGCTTGACCGATTCTCATGAAATTTTGTAAGCGTATTGAGTAGGTCTGAGAATCGGCCAACATCTATTTTTCATCCCCCTAAATGTTAGGGGTAGTCCACCCCTAAATTTTTATTTTTATTTTTTAGACAAAATTTTTAGTTTCTATTTTTTTTATGATACAACATACAAAAATACATACAACCCTAAATTTTCACCCCTCTACCATCAACCCCTATTTTTTATTAATTAATTAAAAACTTTTCCTAGATATAATATACATGGCAAAACAACGTTTTCCGGGTTAGCTAGTTATTTATAAAAACTAAAAAACTCGCTTTTATGGTAAACTGAATTAAAACATATAAAATAAATATTATTTAAGCAGATAATCTCATTATAAAAAAAAGCGTAGGGTGCTCGATATCGATCGTTGTATTTTTTATTATTTTTTCATTTATTAACAATCTACCTTGTTATTTTTATTTTTGCAACAGATTTACGGTTTATGCCTTTTTAAATGCATTCTTACAATAGTTGTCTGGTAAAATATAAAGTAAATGAAAAAGATACCTACAGGGGGGTATGGACAAGGCTTTAAGAACTTTCCTTGCTTCATCGGAGCTCCAAAGAAGTTATCTTTATGGATGAGGTCGCAGAGTCTGAAGTGCATCTCTATGAAGCCACGCCTGTATTCGTTAGATAAGAACTCGTAAAAGTAGAAATGAGTCTGAAACAAGGATCAACAATGAAAATTAATATACTTTTTTTTTATACTCATCACCAATTATACAAAATTGCATTGATAAGGTCGTAATAAAAAGGAAACAAAAAACATCTCCTTTTGCACTGTTTGCAAAAGCCATACTGAATGCAATGATGTAATTCTATTTTCTTTTTAATAGTTACTAGCTGACCCGGCCACGCATTACTATGGTAACGTTAATTGATGACCCGGCCACGCGTTACTATGGTAACGTTAATTGATGACCCGGCCACGCGTTGCTATGGTACCGTTAATTGATTATAAAAACTTATTCTTAGGCTTATGGTAACTATGGATACTATATATGGTAACAAACACACAGAGTATTATTATTATATAATTTACTGATTATATACTTATAAAATGAATACAATACTAACATAAGTCCTAACAAACTGGTGGGATCCTAACTAATTGTATAGCAGGTTTACACTTAAGGTTTTGGTAAAAAACGACGAATGATAATGAAGGTATTCACCATACACCACCATCCGTGGACCACAAAAGGGGTAGCAGCATTTCCCTAATTATGGTCGCTCACTGCAATTTCCCTGTGGAGATTATGGCAAAAACCCATCGCTCCAATAGTGGCTGTTATTGCGCAGCACTGAGGCAAAAATTATGGCGCGTAATAAAAGAGATTTTTCACTCTTTAAACACAAAAAACCTTGTTTAAATGAAAATTAACAAGCTACGTACAGATAAGTTGTTACCAAAAGTGACTAAAGTCTCCATGTGGTATCCGACATAATAAAAAGGGTTTGCTCTTCCATACCGCTGCGAAGTTAGGTTTATATATTTAAAATATTTCCTATCATAATGCGTGACAGCCGGGTGCTCCGTACTTATATACTGGACCTGAAAAACCGTAATACAGATTTGTTTTAAATATTTTTTGTCTAATTTTTTTTTTGTAAAACGAACTATTTTTGAGTTATAAGAAATTAATCAAACTTCTGAACTTCATACATACTCGTTTATTTAAGTCAAAGGATAAATTAATTTCAAAATAAAAAAGGCTTAATGGTAGAAGTTTGATTTAATAACTCAAAAATGGTGCGTTTTATAAAAAAAAATATAATTTAGACAAAAAATATTAAAAATTAATCTAAGAATAAAAAAATGTAATAATATACAGGGTGTTGTATTTGAAAAAAAATATTGGTTTCCATTATAAAATGACCACCCTGTATTATGGCTTAGTATTATGGCTAACAATGGCTTTTTTACATTTAATAAACTAGTGTTTGAAAAAATTTTTTAAAATGTTTACGGTTCAAGAGTAATATAGGTGTTCCGGTATTTTTGGCTAACCCTGTACATATAGATATATAACTAATGTCATGTTAACACTTAAAGTTCTTAGAACTACTGAGTTAGTAACGTTATCTAAAAAAGAAATTGATCTTTAGCATCAAACTTAAAAACAAGTCCTCTCATGTAATTTTGTTAGGAGGAGGGGAGTGAAGCAATTTTTCGAGTAAATTAATTTTACGACCGTATGGTGCAACGGTAGCGATCAGCCTTTCGCACCGACGGTCCTGTATTTAAATATATTTCTAGAATTATTACATATCTATGTATGATATATTTATGTCTATCCGTTACCCTGGTATCCATAACACAAGCCTTACAGAGCTTACTTTGAGCCAGGCTAATTGGTGTAAATATAAGAAATGTTATTTTTATAACTAGCTGACCTGACCACGCGTTGCAATGGTTACATTAATTGATGACCCGGTCACGCGTTGCTATGGTAACGTTAATTGATTATAAGAACTGTTATTCTTAGGCTTATGGTAACTACGAGGGTGGATCAAAAAGTTCTTAGAAACGCATATGTATATAAACTTTTTGGAGGTAGTTTTTTATTTTTCTGAAAAATTGTCAATCAGACAGTATTCATACCAAGTTTCACTTAATTTAGTCACTGCGTTCGCAAGATAAAGACGGTTTTGTGCTAACAATAGTTAAAAACAATAAAATATGGATAAAAACGAGCAACGTGCGGTGATTAAGTACCTCTGCCTGAAAAAAATGTCCACGAAGGAAGTTTTTTTAGACATCCTGTAGACATTAGGGGATCATGCTTTACCCTATTCAACGTTTGCTTACTGAGTTGATGAATTTAAAAGAGGTAGATCGACCTGTGAAGACGATCAGCACACTTCAGGAGGCCTTCAACCTGCATTACAGAAGAAAATGTCAAAAAAGTTGAGAAAATGGTTCTGGAAGATAGACGAATAACCATAAAATATCTAGCTGAGATACTAAAAATTTCATTTGATAGCGTTGAAATGCTTGACCACCCGCCATATTCATCGGACTTAGCCCCTTGTGATTTCCACTCATTTACAAAATTAAAAAAACATATCCGTGGTACCAAATTTGTCGATGATGACGCGGTCATGGCTGCCGTAAATGAGTTTTTTGAGGGTCAGGAAAATATTATTTTTTTTTTTGATGAACTAAGAAAACTAGAAAAGCGGTATTTTAAATGTATTGAGTTAGAAGGAGATTACGTAGAAAAATAAAATAATTTAACTTGATTTTTTATGTTTTTTGTACTGATTCTAAGAACTTTTTGATTCACCCTCGTATATATGGCAACAAACACACAAAGTATTGTCTTTGTATAGTAGAGATTATTTTATTATTACATAAAAATAAATTGAGTCCAAATATAATGACAAAATCTTAATCAAAATTGCTCCCAATTCTAACCTTACCTAACAGAGCTATACTGGAAACTTTTTGTTCTATGCTGAGGGTTCAAACGAAGGATAAAATAATAATAATAAATTCTTCTCCACACAATCATTTTACAGTGTAAAAGTAATTACTACCATGCAGTAAAGTTAACAAATAAAAGATTACGGAGAGACTGGTATCTGAACTAGGCCGCAGGCTGTATTTCAGAAAAACCAGTACTCTCCCCTCTTTAATGCGCTTAAATCTATAATTTAAGATCACAGTGGTTTGTGTGTTTGTCTGTCCGCTCTTTTTCCCGCTCTTTTTCCATTGTATATGCGTTACCATAGCAACGCGTTAACCGCAAGTAGTTCGTCTACCGAACGCTAGATGGCGCTAACGGAAAAATATTTAATAATAGAAAAAATTTAAAGAATTTTGTTCCCCCGTGCGAAGCCGGGACGGGCCGCTAGTACCTATAAATAATCATGGTCTGGAATACTTCAATATGTAAGTGATAATGAAAAGAATATTTCTGTCACGCCAAGTCGGTGAAGTTTGTTTATTAGAGCCGGCACAGATACGCCTTTGCAAGATTAAGGAACCCTGATAGACATGTGTGGTCTTTATGCATCAGCAGCTGATTTACCAACTCTAAAGTCAAATTGTCTAATCTGGTAAAGTTTAACAAATACAGACAAATAGTAACCCATCTTGCCGCACATTCCATTTTTAGTGTATTAATTGTATTACCAACTTCGTCAAGTGTGGATTCTAAAAGAACAAATGAATACGAAGGAGCGCTGGTAGAAGATATATAATTGAAAGCAGCGGGAACTCTATGAGGAACGACAGACGAAGTTCAGCTAGAGATTCACCCAATTTACAAAAAAGTATTCAAGTGAAAAACAGAGTTTTCCGAAGTATAAGAATGTGCGTTTTTAAGATTACTACTTATATTGGTTACATCTTGAACGATCTTCTACAGCTTTTTATTGTTCTTCGCAACAAGTTTCAACATCTGCTTATCGTGTTAATAAATCGCAAATGAAAAATAATACGATAACGTTGAAAAGTGATTTTGAGACAATTGTTGTTAGGATCTAGCCTGAGGCGCTTATGCATCAATAAGGTCGCGATTTTATAATAATAGATCTTAATAATCCATGGTTTGAAAGTCTTATTTCGTCTCGAGGAAGTGTAGCTCGAAGTGTGTGACAACATGATTATCTGATTCATGTTAATTAGTTAGCCAGTGGCAATGTTGGCATCAGAAGATTCAAGCACCGGTAAGAAATCCATATTTTTCATAATTTCATCTAGCCATTTGGGTAGTTTTGTGAATGATTTTTAGAGGAGACTTTGGTTTATTTATTTTAAATGATATGAGAACTGCATCATGATCTGTCACAAAGGCATTAATGATGAAAGTGTGCGACTGATATGTAAATTTCCGAAATACATGGTCTAGGCAAGCTGCGTCTCGATTAAGGATAGTATTAGCAGGTAAAAGACCTTATAGGCCATACTATTTAAACAACGTTCAGAATTTACGTTAATTCTTTGGCTACCTCTATTAAAAATGGTAAGGTTTATGTCACCAATCACAATTATTTTTAAATTTGTTTAGGGAATTAACAAGGGACGGTAAAGATTCTATGAAATTAGAAAGGCTTTTATAGGCATATGGTCTGTAAATAGCAAGAATAAAAATCTTCTTACTGAGCTGAATTCTTCACATTTGCACGATTCAGTAACCAACACTCCAGTTGCTACACTCGACTTGCTACACTAAACAATAATGAAATAAAAGAGAAGAAGTTACTTAGTACGGGATTTGGAGGTCACGTTACAACCAACACTTGGTTAATATTATTAAATCTACCTCAACATTTAGAATAATTAGAAAAAGGTTAAAACTGTTTATACAATGTGTCCCGTCGCCAGTGTCGGAGCCTTTAATGGCATTTTTTATCTACAAATTGCCCCTCAAATTTTGTTTTTCTCTTACGGCCGCCTTTTGTTTTCTTGGTAACCAAGACCTGGTCTCTCATACTGATTCGATCACCACTACTCATGTAATTGTCCTATCAACATTAAAAAGGTGTCATTTGATAGCTAAACATGTAGACAACAGTTACACAGCCGTCATGTTTTAATTGTCATGGCATAAAAAATAGAAAAAATAATTAAAGAATAACAAATAGTTTTTTTTTGTGTATTTTTTAATTACACTGGTTAACAATGGTTTTGCCCATGAATGATGAAATACAAAAATAGGCAGCACTTAGTAAATACTAATCATCAGTTATAATATTACAAGTGTCTTAGCTCGAGTTATCGAGCTATGCAAGTTTAATCTTGTATTGCGTTCGCCGCACGAGAGTGTTTCAACTTGTTCGTTATTACAGCACGGCTTTACTTTACTAGATTTAATACATCATAAAGAACGTTCAGATTGCGCTGGTATTCGCTATCAAATACCGTAAAAATACAATTAGTGTATGACGTGGTAATAGCACTGCAACCTACAGCAACGTCTTAAGTGTATTAAACAAATTTTGTTTTTAGTTTTTATTGTGAAGTTTGAACTAAAACTTTGTGAATTTATATTTTTGTTTATGCCTCGTTCCTTTGAAAGCAATCCTTGCAATTTTTGTTACGTGTGTGGTAAATTCACTCCAAAAAATACGAGCCAAAACTCCAGTCCCAGAATCTGTCGTGCTTACGAACTTTATTTCGGAATACCAGTGAAAAATCAAGACAAACCCTGGGTTCCGCATGTAATATGCTCGAGTTGTGGTAAATACTTGCGAGATTGGCTATCCGGCCGCCGATCATGTTTGCCTTTTGCAACACTGATGCTGTGGAGAGAACAACAGGATCACATTGAAATATGGGAGATGTTAGCGACGAACATGGTGAACGTTTTCACCAGGATATTTCACGCATGGAACGGCAATACCAGGGCAAATGGGGTCCTGCTATGTTAGCAGACTATTGCTGGACGTTGAAGAGAGAGGCTGTAGATATTATTTATAAACGGAAAAGCAATATATTAACTCATTTTTAAATTTTATAATATGTGATTTATGAATATAATGTTATCTTAAGTCAAAAGATTTTTATTTGATTCCACAAAAAACGCGAGCTAACTCCACCTTAAAACTTACATCAAAATGTATGTTTAGAGGTATTCTTTCGCAATTAGCACAACTCATTTCATGGATTAAAAAAACCTTAAAATTTGTTAACCAGTGTTATTGGCTTTTTGAGAAAAACCAAATTTCAGTGGGAAATTTGTCGATAAGAAATGCCATATTTCACACCATTAAAGGCTCCGACACTGGTGTCGGGACACACTGTATAAGCGAATATAATACGTGTATTTTGGGTGCTACATTTTAGTGACCGCGAGTTTTTTATTAAGTCAGAAACTTGTAGTGTATTACAAATGCATGACTCATAAAGCAAGACGACATCGATATCATTTATAAGAAAATCAGTAAAAAAAACGATTGCAGATTAATTATATCGTTGCATTTAGTTATAAGATGATTGTATTGTTTTATTTATGTTACAATAACAACAGCTTACAAGAGAGAAAGATAGATCAAATTTACTGTTTCGAAGTGACTTCTTACCAAGTTAGTTTTGACCATTAAAAGCCCGTTTTAAATGAACACTTATTTTTGCAAGATACTCATATATTGGTGGATTTCATCGAATTTTGATACATAAAAATACTTAGTTTAGTCTATTTTTATTAACTAATACTTAGTTTAGTCTATTTTTATTTTTATCTTATTCTATTTTATATTAACTTTTACATAAACATCGTTCATATAACTTTTGTTCATAGCTGACCCGGTAATGCGTCGCTATGGTAACGCGTATACAATGGAAAAAGAGCGGGAAAAAGAGCGGACAGACAAACACACAAACAACAAATTTGTGTTCTTAGATTATAGACTAGCGTGGGTGGACAAAATTCTTTATTTTTTTTCTATTATTAAATATTTTAGTTAGCTCCATCTAGCGTCCGGTGGACGAACTACTTGCGGTAAACGCGTTGCTATGGTAACGTTATTGATACAATGGAAAAAAAGCGGGAAAAAGAGCAGACAGACAATCACGCAAACCACTGTGATCTTAGATTATAGATTAATTATCCATAAAAATGCACTTTTTTACTAGCATTTTTAGCATATATTGGTAAAATATGTAGGGCACTAAAAGGGTTAAGCTGTCTCTTATTTTCTATTTTATTTATAATCCTTACGTTTCGATCTTTTTAAGGAGCCATTTTCACAGGATGACTAAAAGTGATAGTCGACAAAAATGTACTATAGTAGTTAAATGGTGAGTTAAGTGTAAAAACTAAATAACATCCCTTACTATAATAACCATACCCTTTTCCCACTACTGATGAACACCAAAGGTAGAATATTGTATATGACACATGCCATCAAAACAATTTGGAGAGACGACTTCATTTTTTTATGGTCACCAACAATAGAATTAATAATAGAAATAAAATATTCACTTCCCTTATATATATGTTGTCATGAATTACTGCTATTATCGAATGACTGTAGATAAGAATTTTCAATGATAAATCTGTATTTTAGCGGAAATCTATCATTAGTTTTAATTGCATAAAATTGTAACATGAATGACTTTTGTCAAGTTCAAAATAGTCAACGAAAACAGTATATAATGAAACAACTGCTACTTACGCTCTAATACAAGTACATTCGAGACACCACGAACAATCAAAAGTTTAATGGAACGTTACCATCATTCCATTAATGTAGCACGGTGTTTTTTTTATTTGTTTGTGATCCACCAACATTTTAAATAATCCTTACATGCTTTCAAATACAATAAACTAACAAAAACTAAAATAAAGTTAAAAAAAATGTAAAAAAAATCGGCCGAGTGCGATTCGGTCTCGCGCACTGAGGTTTCCGTACAAACTTTTCGTTCATCACGGGAGTCAAGATAAACTGATTGAGGGGCAAACTTTACTATGGCCCGGCTACATTAGCGGGCGAATATTCGTGTCGCGTTGGCGCTTAAACCATCGTGTACGGGCATACGCGATGTTCTTGTCTACATTAGCGGGCGAATATTCGCGTCGCGGTGACGCGATACATCGTGCCGGATTGTGTAGTGGTGTGCTGTACGGTTGAGAGGTAATTGTCGATAAATTATTATTTTGGTATTACAATTGTACGAGTATCATTTGCAAAATATTTAAAAAAGAGAAGAAAGAGGAGATGGTTTATGACTACTATTTATAGAAACTGAACGATGTAAGTATACTGCACCATAATATAATATTCTTAATAATGTTCATATTTGGACTATTTATGCATGAAGAATTTAATTAAGGTTGATGAAGTAAGTGATATGCAAGAATAGGAGCCGGTGGAAAGAACTGATCTCTGCTTAACGAATGCAGATGAATATATGTATATCCATTATTATATCGTTATATATAATAATTTGATTTATTTTTCTTATTTTCAGAACAGGAACAGAAAGTATGTTATCTGAGCTAACGGCCGAGTCTGGTCTCGAATTACCTGGATTTTTACGTATGTCGGCGTCTGACCATGAAATACTACTACAAAAGCTAGCACCATTAACCACTGACCACTCGACCAAGCGGGCCGTCCGAATGAATGTATACACACTGTGCACCGACCAACTGGCACCCTTTGTGTGCGGCACACTACCTACCAGATACATCAGTATTTTGTCTTATGTTAGGTACCGGCATAATAAAATAAAATAATTTTCTTGCTGGCTTTATTGACAAATCGTCTTTGTTTTAAGTAACACGTCGTCGATAATTGGCACACTATGCTGCCGAACACACCAAACAGGATCGGTCCGAGATGTGACCCTTGGGGCACACCGGAAGCCATTTCAGCCTGACTGATATCCATTCACTACTACAAAAAACGCTCGGTGATTAAAATATGATTTAAGCCAACTCAATAAACCACCAGTTATTCCGTAAGCACCTAACTTTCTAACCAATATACCAATACCCTTTTAAACGCTTTACGAAAATCGGTTAGTCATCAATTAGTGTTTCCGTAATATTTACGAAATTATAGTACTTGTGGACCTTTATTTAACAAAACCATGTTGGCTTGTGATTAAGAAATTTTGATATAAAATTTCTTAATCACAAAAAACAGAATTAATCACAGAAATAGAAAAATAAATAAATAATTTAAATAGATTTAGTTCTTAGACTTCCACGCCCATTACACATTTTAATAGAACATTTGTTTACGGATTTTGCGCATAATTTAATTTACATTTTAATCCTGACGTTTCGACTCCTTTACAGGAGCCGTGATCACAGGTATAATGGTCATCATATATCTTCTACTACCTTCACAATATTTTAATCGGGCACGTTCCTAATTGTTAAAATTTTATCTAAATCAAATTGTTATATTTTTACATTCTATTTAGTTATTAAGTTCTCACAACGATTACATTGTATACTACTGAGTCTACTACCAGTTCGGAAATTGGGAAGCCGTTCCGAGAAGAACTGGAGAAAGAAACTCCGAAGGGGGATCGACTTTCATCTTACTGTTATTATTTGCAAAAAGACTTACATCAAACTACTACATTCGTTTCGATAAACCTCAATTTCTCGATAGAGAACAAAGATTTGTTCCTAGGATGCTACACAAAGCTATTGAAATCAGAAAACATCTTATTTCAACAGAGACGAAGGTTAGAGCGTTCCACCTGCTTGGAGTCCAATAATTAAAAAATGAATACCTCCAAAGACATACATTGCAAGACCTGGTGATGTAGTTAGCTATTAATAACAGTAAGATGGAGGTGGGTCCCCCTGCCCGAGTTTCTTTCGCCAGTTCTTCTCGGAAGGGCCTCCCAATTTCCGAACTGGTAATAGACTAAGTAGTGTACAATGTAATCGTAGTAAAACAATTTGACTTATATAAAATTTTAACAATTAGGACCGTGCCCGATTATGACGTCCATTATCTTAGTCATCCTGTGATCACGCCTCCTGTAAAGGAGTCGAAACGTCAGGATTAAATATAAAATAAATTATGCGCAAACCCGCAAAGTAGTGTTTTATTCATATGATTTAAATAGTTTAGCGAATACTGATACTATAGAGATCGATCTGTAATTTTATACATATTCTTCACTACTCATTTTATTAACCGGAACTATTATAGCTATTTTCTATTTTGTAGGAAAAATTGCGTAGTACAATTTAAAGTGGCTCAACATGGTGCTCAGCACAACTGACTACAAACAGTGGAGGAATCCCGTCAGGACCTACCCTCCGAATGTTCATAAACATAATATTGCTCAATAAATTCAGTATTCTCAGTGTATATGTATGTAAAGTGTGAACAAAAAGTTCACAATTTTCTACTCCATCAGAAGTTTCTGTCGTTCCGTCATTAATTGAGAGGTGATAGACGCTTGACTCGCCACGTTTAGTCTTGACAATGGACCAAAATAGTTTTGGGTTATTTGCTATGTCACTATCTATAAGCCTTATATACTTATTGTAGCCATTTGCCATTTTATTTAGCAATTGCAGTCCAAGCTCATATCTGGGATTTTTGTATTTCTTGTGATGATACCTAATTTTATACTTTTCGTATATTGTTCTTTTTTTAACGATTTTTTAGGGATAAATTTTATAACATTTCGAATTTTTGGGTAGAAATTTTGTAACATATCATTTACATCAAGCAGCTTAACCCACAACTCGCTAATTGTTCACACATAATTTCATAGTCAGCCTTGTATGTCAAGAACAGGATGGCGTCTGTCAACTTTGCTGGGGGAGCACAGCGCCTGATACACTATACAGTTAGGTAAATTTGAAATAATAAAATCTATTGATCTATATAAACTCTTATTTTTTACATGACTGTGCTGTTACAAATCATTGACGTTTTAAAAATCAATAAATTTGTGACTTACTGTGTTAAGCTCATTTTCTCCAGTATCCCATTTAAAAAGCTCCAATTTATACTACATATATACAGAATGTTCTTCTGGGCCGCTAATACAAGTGTCATAAAATTTATCATAAGTTACACTTTGTTGAGATGGTAAATAAATGACACAGAAGGCAATTTTACCTAAATCACTATAGTGTGATGCTGGTACATCAACGAAAACTCACAGATCTTCCAGATCCGTCTCCCAAGCGTTCATACGCTTTCATTTTAATTTACCACTGGCATAACATCTATCTCTTCTATATACCACATATCAAGGATCTAAAAGTTCGTTACTCAAAACAGAATTATTTAGTCAGATCTCAGTGAGATAGGATATCAGAGGCGTCTTTACCTATGGTGCAGGGTGTGCGTTGCACACGGGCGCCGCGATCCTAGGGGGCGCCGAGCACTTTCAATGACTTCAACGTCAATAAATGAAAATTGTAAAAAAATGGGCTTTCCATACAAAATGACCGATATAGTCAGTCATCACGTCATGGCATCCAAAACTGGCTAATTTGTTTAATCGATTTTCAATGTAATCTACAAACAATAGAGTTTATTATCCATCCAGAGAATTTTGACAGTTTGTTGTAATGGGCTGTTATATGTACCCATTCCATTTTGACCACGCGCTTACTAGGGAGCGCTAGGGTGATGATTGCACACGGGCGCTACGTGGGCTAGAGACGCCACTGTATGATATGTTGTAAATATACAGAAAAAACATCGCGATGGGATGTTCTTAATATGAAATTAAATGATTAACAGTCATTAACTTGTCCCAATGAAAGATAGTTAGATAAAAGCTTTATTTCTTACTACATATACACACACGTCATTATCGTTATTGAAAGCTCAAAAATGCTACAAAAGATTAATTGGCAAAACATTCCTAAATTAGTTCTTGACGGTGAAAATTTACCATAACATGAATTCGTGGAGAATCTTGGTGTCTCTATGGATCAACATCTGACCTGGGAAATACAATTCGTGAAGTCAGTCGGAAAACTTTTGCTTCGGCCGTTTCTCTGAGAAGACTCCGTAACTTTCCTCCGACATCAACTAATATTGCGATTGCACAATCTCTTCTTCTGCCTATCTTTGACTATGCTGATGTCAGCTATCTGGACCACACTGAGGACCAGCTTAATAACTTGAGCGACTCCAAAATTTAAGTATTAGATTCATATTTAGTTTACGTGAATATGATCACGTATCCGACTTTCTTACTAAACTCAAGTGACTGCCAAGTCGTCGTTGCCGGGATGGCTATATTCTTTTCCATCCGAATTCACCTGCCTATCTCAAATCGCGTTTTCAGTTCTTTAATGGCAGTCACTTACGAGTGTTAAGGTCATCGGAGAACTTACAGTTAGCCATAACAGTGCATTCCTCAAAGTTTGTCTTTCCTTTAATAATACTAAAAATCCTTAAAGTATTATTAATTAACAAATGAATTTTTTACCTAGACAAGTGTCAAATAACGTCACATTACAAACTAATACACATGTAAAATATTACTATATATTTAAAGTGAGAAAATCTATTACATCAATATCAAAAAAGTGCAGTTACATTCTAAACCAAGTTATTAAATATCGAACCCACAAACAATGGTAATTGTTACCAAAAAAAGTATGTAAAAAGAATGTCATGCATAGCAAAATCATACCATAGATCTTAATCCTAATGGCAAACAAAATTACTAGGTAGATGTCAACAATTGAAATCATCTTTTAGGAATTCATTATAAAAGCAACATGCTTTTCTTTTTTCATACCATAACGTCTGTTGTCATATTATTTAAATGCATTCAAATGATATGACAACAGTCATTATGGTATGAAAAAAGATGTTGCATTCTTTTTTAAAAGCTAACACAAAAATATCTAAGTACTCGTATAATAGAGTTATACAAAAGCATATAGAAAAATAAGCTTCATCAGCTGTAAAGTCAAAATGACTTAGGTACTAATAAGTAAATTTTATTCCACAAATCTCCAGAAATAAATATTCTGATGTTGTCCTAGCCTTCCTAGAAGTAAAGAGTTACACAGGCTCTACAAGCATGATGAATAGCAAGCATACAATTAGGTCAAATGCAGATAGGAGAAATTATTAAGTGGTTAAAAATTTGCCCTTAATTCGATTAAATTAAATTGTTTCTTCAGTATCAAATAATTTATCACTTTAACTCGTCCAATTTTCGCTTCTCCCACACTTTCTTTATCCTCTTTCAATTCCACACCGATATATTAATTTTTCTCAGGTTTACCTTTTATGTGAACTTCTTTGACTTCCATGTTAATATAGCCACTAGCGATAGTTTGGTCGTTTTCGGTGAGAGAAATATTGCAATAAATACGCCCTTTTCTAAAAGGGAATCCGGGTGGTATGACGCGCACGTCAATAGACATATTATATAAGTTGTAACTACCCTGTAAAAACGAAAACACACAAAGTTATATTACAAATAATAAAATGATTTAACTGAGATAATGATCACACGATACACCACGCAAACACAGTGTCATAATAAATAATAGTTCAAAAAACTTAAAAAAACACGTTTTCATGGTAAACCGAACTAACAGTAAAAATAAATTTCAGTTCAACAATTACGTAATTAACGAGTAAATTAATGTCATTTCAAGAAAAGCGTTAAGTGCTCGATATGATATATCGATGTGTATGAAGCACCCCACCTTTTTCATACAATGACATGAATTCTCGTTGAATTGTCTTAATTTTTATATTGAAATTTCTTTTCTACTTTTTACCATTTATACGTGCTTTAAGTTTTTTATTTATCTTTCATTGTTTAATTCGATCTACTTTAAAAGCGTGTTTGTTAAGTTATTCAAACTATTATTTACTTTTATGTCCATTTTAAAAGTTCTTAATTAGATTTTTTTCGTAATTCCTATCATTGGAGCGGAGCAAGCGAAGCTCCCATGGATCAGCTTCAATGGCGCAATGTCTGTTACGCCATAACTTCCCGAGTTGTTAACCGAATTTAATATTTTTTGTATGGAATCGAATCAACAGGTTTAGGACCAGATTGTGACCGAATTTTTAAATTCGCAAAAATTCCCATCGAAACCAAAAAAAAATCTATTTTTAGTGCTAGCGTAGCTTTATGCTCAGCGACTGCATCGCCTAGTTAATTATAACTTTTCAATTCTTACCATTTTGAAATTAATATTTTTTAATTATTGCATTTTCATCGGTCCCTGACAAGTTTCCAAAATTTTAAATGATTCTGCCGTATTCGTGTGGGTTAAAATTATGTTTGAAGATTCCGTTACAAACAAACATTCAGTTGAAGTTAAAGGTAATAAAAGCTTGTTAAAAAGAACAAAAAATTATAGGAATGTGTAACGAAAACCATAATTGAACATTGATATTACTAGACATCGTGCGGCGTCAACGGTAAAGTGTTCAAACTGGTTTGTGCGATCTACGGCGGGCAGTTACGGTAATGCCGCGCCACTACGCGCTGCCATTACCCAACAGGCATTGGCAGCGCGGTCTTTTTGATCGCTTTAGCAGTATACGATTCTCTTTGTTGTATCGTTCGCGTTGCAATAGTACGGCCCGCTGTCTGCTCAACACTTAAAGAAGGTCGTTAGCCTTGCCCAGCCGCCAGCGTTTTATGCTTTGCGTACTCGCAAATAAAAGAAATTTAATTCACGACCGCATTGAGATTTGCTTTTTATCCTTTAAATATATTATATTTACCTATCATTTTTGCAGTAAATATCCCAAAAGAATAAAACTTATCATAATTCCTTATTAGTTTCGTCAACTGATTTAAGCTTAAATCCTTTAAAATGTATTCTTACAATGGTTATCTCGTAAAATGTAAAGTTGATGAAAAAGATACCTACAGGGGGGTATGGACAAGGCTTCAAGAACTTCCCTTGCCTCATCGGTGCTCCAAAGAAGTTATCTTTATTGATCAGGTCGCAGTATTTGAAGTGCATTTCTATGAAGCCACGTTTGTATACGTTAGATAAGAACTCGTAAAAGTAGAAATGAACCTGAACCAAGGAAAATTAATACTTACACATCTTTCGAATTCATTTTAAATAGTAATTGATTATTATAAAATTAATACATTATTAACATAAGTCCATAGCGAATTGGTTAGGTAATAACTACTTTATGGCACTTTTACACTTAACGTTGTGGTAAAATGAATATGGTCAACAGCATTTTCATAATTATGGTCGTTCACTGCAATCTCCAACCCACCTGTGGAGATTATGGAAATGACCCACCACTCCAATAGTGCCTTCCATGATGCAGGGGTAATAATAATGATGACGTGTCCAAAAACAACTGTAAATTTACTACTGCGGTATTGAATTCTTTAAACAAAAACAATATTATGGAAATTTAAATATACAAACTACGTACAGATACGTTGTTAGTAAAGGTAACTAAAGTCTCCAGGTGTAATCCGACATAATAAAAAGGGTTAGCTCTTCCATACCGCTGCGAAGTTAGGTTGGCATATTTGAAATACTTCCTATCATAAAACGTGACAGCAGGGTGCTCCGTGCTTATGTATCGGACCTGCAAAATCATTATATGTCAAAATCAGTATAGGCACAGTTCTTGGAACTGCTAAGTTAGTAACATTATCGAAAAAAAGACAATAAACTGTATCTTTAACATCAAACTCAAAAAAGGTCCTCTCATGTAGGATTGATAGGAGGAGGGTAGTCGAGCACACTACGCTCGCTGTTCTAACCTTAACTAATAGAATTATACTGGAAACAAATAAAGGATATGTGTAATCATATTTCATGAATTTACAGTATGGCATCTGGATCAAAATATTCAGGTATTGACGGCATCACTAAAATCGGTGCCTATGTCTAACGAACAAAATAAATTACAACTGCTCAAACCAAAAGAATTGGAGGAAAAACATTTCATTTCAAGTCTTTAGAAGTTACACATCATGTTTATATATTGAACGCATTTGTTTTATGCATTACTTGAGAAAAATGTATCAGTTACGTCATTTTTTTATTATACTTTAAACTGCATTAGATTCCCGACTGCAAAAAAGTCATCTCCTTCTTAGTCATTTCAAAACATATCGAAATTTACAACATTACGAAAGCATTTGCTGCCGAGCTCAATCTAAAATATCAAAATTGTGAAAATATCCAAGTCTTCTCACGAACGTGGGATTTAACCCTCGATATCCCACAAGTGTCCCCTGGGTCGTGCTAAAGAATTAAACCCTTTCAGGTGGTAGGTTTCGACCGCGGCGTGTTACTACCCACCAGACTAAGAGAACACTGCCACACGGTGCCAACCAATCGTGTTCCGGTGTTGAAATCTGGTGAAGCCACAATGGAGAACGGTTGTGCTTTTTTTGAGATGCGTAAGGGCAATGCATCGGATATCCTAATTCGGAGAGCAACGGCATCCCAGGCACGGTTCTGCCGCTGGCCGACCGCAGATAGTTGGGGGCTTAAGTAGTAAATCCTGGAGTTACGCCATCGTGCCGGTTTGCGCCCGGACGGGAGGACCTGATTGACTTTATGGTTATCCCGTAGTGTATTTAGCTAGCAATCAGCATCTCAATCTACTTCGTCCTTCGTCAACTTTCCTCGTGATATTAAACGTAAGAACAGTCTGCTCTTTCCTAGTGCACGTGCACGAGAAACCTGCACGTGTTTTTACTCACGGAGATGCAGCTCAAATATCCAACTGACGCAGCGTATCTTGCTCATCCGTGTTATGTCCTTTAACATTGTTTTAGGGCTCATGCGGGTGTTTGCATGTATTCACGCGATGACATACAGCGGTAATCGTCTGCTCAACTAGTGGTTCTCAATGATTTTAATGCACGTTGCAAGGACTAACTGTTCCCTTACGAGAAAACCGACCACGCTAGTCGAGAAATACAACGGCCAGCCTTGACGCTATACCTCAACCAGCTGGTGCAGGAAGCCACTAGAGTGCCGGACACTGACGGGCACACAGCAAATTGTTTGGACCTTCTACTGACGACAAACCCTGACAGTTACTAGGTGTCGGTTACGCCACCCCTTGGCAGTACTAACCATTATTTGGTGGGATCGGTGTCGGTATATTCTCCGCCCAACACAAGCCTAAAGGCTCCCGATTGGGAAGAGATGCGTTGCTTTTTTGCATCTTGTCCTTGGTGGCAGGTTTGCTTTTCTTCTAGTGACCCCTCAGACTGCACGGATGCTGTGACTAATCAGGGTATGAGGTACTATATTCCCTTCTCTGACATACCACTGGCCGGCAAAACTCGCCCGTGATATAATGCCAGCACGGCCAGATGATAGCACGTTTGTAGAGAGCTACATGTCTGAAACACGAGCCAGTTTTGAACAGATCCAGCGTCATAGGGAAGCAATGGTCAGCCCTAAGAAACCTATCACTTCAGGCCGTCTACGGATGGAGCAATGGAAATCTGGAAAGGTTCAATGCGTCCAAAAGATTTGAGCACAGACGCAAGGTAGCTAGCCTATCTGTTTTTTAAATGATACTTTTCGGAAAATGTGCAGCAGAGTAGCACAGCCTTGTTCCGCCCACCGCTGCACCGGCGCCGTCCCAATTTTTTCATCGGACAAACAGACTTACAAATAGGCGCCACCATTATATGAGAGATATACCAAAGAGAACTCTTTGCTTGAATCTGTGTTTCCTGATAAAAGGGACTTCAAGTCACGAATACCTATTCAATTCAATAAACTTTGTTTAATACAACTGTCTATAATTTCAAATTACTCTTTGTAAAAGTAATTTTCATGATAAAATCTTTAATTATAATTTTGTGATTGCGAATAGGCTTTAGCTGTAATTGAAGTGACATTGGGCTTATTTCTACTGTGAATATAACATTTAACGTTATTTGGGTCCACTGGAAGAAATCTCTTATAGATATAATTCCAGCTTTGCAAACAATATTACCTATCTTTGTCATTTTTCATAAAAGCTTTTAACGTATAACTTGGTTGTCGATTCGATTTGCTCTAGAATTTTTTTTTTTAAATTTATCTTATAACTAGCTGACCCAGAAACGCGTTGCTGTGGATCACTTATTATAATTTGCAATTTAAAAACAAATCATGATAAATTTAAATAAAATCTATCCTTTGTCCTAAGAAGAAACAAATTTATCAAAATGAAAAAAGTAATCAAAATCGGTTGAGTAGAGTCGGAGTTTTTCGCAGTCAAACACTGTAACAGGATTTTTTATATAGCTAAATAGATAAGCATTAAATTTGCAAACATATATATATCTCTTAAAATATAATGTTGCTAGTTACAAATATGAATCTATTGCCAATTTATGATATCTATCCACTTAGTTATTGTGATGTCTTGTTTACTTTACTAGAACACAAACAAGAGATCAAATTTTACAATTTTGAAGTCTTCTTAGCAAATAAGTTTTATTTTAGAAGTCTATTCTGTTATTTATTTGTACTTTGTTTTATGTAGTATTTAATATTGTAAATGAAAGTTTTATAATTTATTTATTCCTTAAAGCTATATTAATATTTATTTATTATAAACGTTTTAGTTGTATTAAAAACAATTAAAATACGTTACAAATATAGCAAAGAGCTCAGTAGGAAAACAGTATGGATTTAGTATTAATCTTTGAGCCCTTTCGACCTCCAGGAACTTAGTTTTCGATGCGCCTTCCCACACCGAAATACAATAAGATATAATAAGAATATTACTGTTTGAGCTAGTGCAACTTAAAAATTATGTAGCTGATTATCAGAAGCCACGTGCCTTAAAGATTTGAAGAACTAGGTAAGTTTCCTAGATCTACTAGCAAAAAGTTCTATATGTGTATGCCAAGATAGCCGTTGGTCTATTATAACACCTAAGTATAAACCTTCTCAATAGATACACAGTATTGAATTTCGACTCAGGTTGAGTATTTTTATTAATAGAAGAACAGATATAATTGGTTTTTGTTGCATTGAGTGTCAGAAGATTTCTGTGCAGCCAATCAGCTACGACAGCAAACCCTTGTTCAGTTAGGTCATGAACTTCCTTCCACGTGACAACGGAAATAATTATAGCTGTGTCATCAGCATAGGCAATCTCTCGACTGTTTACAAGGTCTGAATAACACCGATCGTTAACGTATAGTAAAAATAATGTCGGACCGAGTACACTTCCTAGTGGTACACCATAGTTTACGTTACGTACGTACGTATTCTCTTGAGTACTGATTTATTTTAACTGTCTGTTTACGATCAGAAAGAAAGTCTTCGAACAACATTAAGGGTACTCTTCTGAATCCAATATTTTCATGTTTAGTCACAAGAATAGGAACAGAGAATGAATCAAATGCTTTTTTAATATCTAGAAAAGCGGTTACAAATTTTTTCGGAAGTTAAGCTTTCAACTGCGTCTTGCGTTAACATACCACACCTAAACCCAAATTGCGATCTAGATATTATATGAAACTTATTTAGATATAGCTTCAATCTGACATTCATAAGCGTTTCCAAGATCTTTGCCAAGATGGACAATACACAGATGGGACGATAATTATTGAACAGGGATAATAATGGCATGTTTTAAAACAGACGGAAAGAGACACTTACTAAAACAAAGGTTTAGCGAAGGGGTATGAAAAGGATTGGTTTTGTATTACTTGAGGTAGTCTGCTCTGCAAGGGTTTTACCTATGCTGGCAAAAAAATTGTCGACGTAATTAAGTGATTCCAATGGAGATGATTTACAATCAATGAATTTGATATTAGTAGTTGTAGACTTATCACGAGACATGTAAGTTATGATTTTAATATTTTTCCAAAGCATTTTAGTAGAATTAGCTGATTGCTCTCGTTCAAATTTTCGTTTTAGTTTTTTGATAAGGTTATTTAGGTAAGTTCTGTACCTTCTGTATCTTATTCTTAATATTTCGTATTGTGCACTTAGTATTGAAGTCTTTTGCATATTGTTTCTGTATGTTATGCATCGATATATGTATTTCTGTTGTATTCGAAGGCTTAATTATACGTCAGTTTTTAGCAATTTTGATAGTTTTTGTAGTCTCTGATTTTCTGATTTTATTTTTTAACTCTAAATTATAAAATCATTAGCCAATAATAAACTATAAATGTTTTTTTTTCATCAAACTTAAGAGCTTCTCTAAAGTTTGTTAATTGTTTTGTTTTACGTTTTTTATATGTTAGTATTAAAAAGTTATTATCTTTTTCTATTTTTTATAAGCCCGCCTGTTATCTTCTATTTTATATTCAATCCTGATATTTAGACTCCTTTTAAGGAACTTACTACAGCTCACACCAGGAGTTTAAACTCCACCATTAATGGTGCGTTAGGTGTAACAACTAAATACCATCTCATACTTTTGTAAACATACCTTTTTCCCACTACTGATGAACACCAAAGGTAGAATATTGTAAATGACACATGCCATCAAAACAATTTGGATTGATGACTTCACCATATTTTTGTATGGTCACCAACTAGAACGGTTATAGAATTAATACTATAAAAATATTTACGTCTCCTATATATAAATTGCCCTGAATTACTGCTGTGATTGAATAATAATTTTAGATAATAATTTTCAATTATAAACTTGTATTCAAGCGGAAATTCATCATTTATTTTCGATGTTGAAGCGGTCAACGTTGGTGGAACGATACAAGCTCATGGTAGAAATTGAAATTCGTTTGTATAATTCGACACCTTTGCCAGCGTGTAGCTGAGCAGTCAGAGCACTGGCCCGGATTGCGAAAGTTCGTGGGTTCGAATCTCACCTGAGGGCTCGGAGGCGTAGTTGTTTATAAGACGCGTATTTTATATCTTATAAGATTAAATATAATTAAAAGTGGCTCAACGTGGTGTTTAGCACAACTAACTACAAACACAGGAGGGATTCCGTCACGACCTGCCCTTTTATTACAATTGATGTCTTTTAATTTAAATTATACTGGCGGGAGTATTATACTAATTCTTAAGTAGTAAGGTACTAATACTTAACTAGCTTAACATCTCCTTCTATTTTACCTTCTTACTATTTCTTTTTACTCGTCTTCAATTCTTCAATTTTTATTTTAGTTTTCTTAAATTTTACTTGAATGTTTTTATTAAAAAATACTATATATATGTCCCATTTGGTAAATATTGATGCACCAGATATGTCGAAGAACACCAATTTCAATGATGTGATTGAAAAATTTGTTCTTAATTTTTACTTGGATCGGATATACATCGGTGTATGTTAACATTCACTAAAAAGATGCGGTGAATCTTAGATTCAGTCATTTAGGATTTGTATTTTTTTTTTTTATTTAGGATGGGTTAGCTCTTGATCTCAATCAAGCCCGGGGGCCAAGATAGAATCCACGATGGAACGAGAAATTTTTTCCTATTCCTTCATTTCATGATGGTGAATGTTGGGGGGGAGGATTTTTAGTCGAGACGCTACTTAGTGGACCGTGAAAGTTTTCTTGGGCGATTAGCCCAAGAAAACTGTTTTGGTCGGCTTACGACCAAAACAGTGAACTCATCTGGAGACTGCGGGGACGCCGGAACCCCCCCGAAATGGCCACCGGGTCCTCCCGTCCAGTCGCCAACTGGCACGGTGGAGCATTTCGGGATTTTTCGCGAATTGGCGGAGCAGCCTTTCACGCGTGACTAGCGCGCTAGTTGGGCACCCTACTAACTGCGGTCGGCCAGCGACTATAACCGTGCTTCGGATCCCACTACCCTCCAGAGTGAGTTACCTGGTACAGCACAGCCAAGATACCAAGACCGGTCCTAAGCTGTGCAACTGACTTATTATCCCCATTGGCACTGGTACTCCCGCCCTCTGACGGAACGCAGCAAAGCTGCTTGGCGGCGGATATCGGCAGGAGGTCGCGAGCTAGGCGGCCTCTTGCAGAACAAACAAACTCTACTGTTTGTTCAAAAAGCAAGAAAAGGTCACCAAAGTCAATTTAGGATTTATTTCATCCCTGTGACTTTTCCCAAGTTTGTTATCATCGTTGTAAGATTAACATTTCTTGACTAGAGCTCTTAATTATATTGGCGGGAGTATGGTACTAATTCTTAAGTAGTAAAATACTAACACTTAATACGCTTAACTTCTTCCATTTTACCTTCTTCCCATATTTTTTTACTCGTCTTCAATACTTTACTGTCTTACATGTCTTCTCATGTAGGATTGTTAGAAGGAGGGTAGTTGAGCACACTCACGCCATGCGTACGCTACGCTCGCTGTTCTAACCTTACCTAATAGAATTGTATTGAAAACACTCTGTTCTTTGCTTTGGGTTCAAATAAAGGGTATGTGTAATCATACTTCAGGAATTTACAGTATGGCATCCGAATCGTGAGATACATGTATTGACGCCAATACTGAAATCAATACCTGTGTCTTACGAACAACATAAATGACAACTGCTCAAAGCAATAGAATTGGAGGCAAAACATTTCAATCCAATTCTTTAGAAGTTACACATCATTTTAATCTATTCAACGCATTTGTTTTATCATTTTATCATTTACGTAAATTATTTTATTATAAATTTAAACTGCATTGGATTCCCGAGACTGCAAAGAATGTCATCTCCTTCTAACTCATTTCAAACCATATCGAAATTGACAACAATACGATAGCCATTTAGCTTAGAGCTCATTCAAAAATATCAAAATTGTGAAAATATCGAAGATTTCTCGAGTACGTGGGATTTAACCCTCTATGTCCCACGCGTGGCGCCTGAGTGGTGCTAAAGGTGTAAACCCCATTCGGATGATAGGCTTCTGTCGCGGCGTGTTACCACCCACTAAACTAAGAGAACACCGCCAAACGGTCTCAAGTGATCATGTTCAGTCAGTCAGACGGATCAAAATAGTTGTACTTTTTTGAGATGTCTAAGTGCAACTCATCAGATATCCAAATTCGGAGAGCAGCGGAATCCGAGACACGGTTCTTCCCCTGGCCAACGAATTGGGCTATCCCATGGTGTGGAGCTCTAACTCGTCCTATTCAGCCCACAATCAGCATCTCAATATACTTCAGTCCTTCGTCAACTTTCCTCATGTCATTACACGTAAGAACAATCTTCTTTATCCTAGTGCACGTTTCATATATAAGAGGTTTGCACTCTAATTTCGACTCCGTCCATCACGACCAGGAGACGAGAAAACCGCACCTGTTTTTTCTCACAGAGACACAGATAAAATGTCCAACTGATGCAACGACAGCAGGGTTGTAGAGAGCTATACTTCTGATGCATGAACTAGTGCTGAACAGATCCAGCGTCATAGGGAAGCAATGGTCTGCCGCATGAATCTATCTCTGCAGGCAGTCTCCAGATGAGACGATGCCAACCTGAAAAGGTTCTATGCGTTTAAAAGATTTGAGCATAGACGGAAGGTAGCCAGCCTATTTGTTTTTTATAGGATACTTTTTAGAAAATGTACAACCCTGTTCCGCCATCCCCATTTTTTCATTGGAAAACCAAACTTACAAATAGACGCCACCATTATATGGTTGATATACCAAAGAGAACTCTCTGCCTGAGTCTGTGTTCCTGATAAATACAATTTAGGGGTCTTCAGGTCACGTATCTCACGGTCAGGTATCTTCTAGGCAGGTGCGTCACATCCTAGATCGCATCGTCCGTCGCTTACCCTCAGGCGTGGTAGCAGTGAAGCGTGTTCCTATTCACTATAAAAAAAACAGTACTACTCAGTAGCAAAATAACTAATTAGAATTAAATTTTTATTTCTAGATTAAAATGGAAGTTGTCATACCGAATACCATGGACCTATACTATTATCATATATATTTTTTATATGTATACTTGATATTTCGAGTATGTGTTACATTTTAATTGTATTTATAATATAGTTCTTTGCATTGGCAAGATGAAACTTGCCATTTCCTTGTTGATTCAACTGTCTATAATTTCGAATTACTCTTTGTTAAAGTAATTTTCATGATAAAATCTTCAATTATAATTTTGTGATTGCATATAAGTTTTAACTGTAATTGAAATGACATTGAGCTCATTTCTACTGTGAATATAACAACTGATGTTTTCTACATTCGACCAATCGCACTTTATCTGAGTCCACTGGAAGAGATCTCTTATAGATATAATTCCAGCTTTGCAAACAATGTAACCTATCTTTGGCAAATTTATATAAGTATAAGTCAATTTACAACGTATAACTTGTAAGTCGATTCGATTTGCTCTAGAATTTTATCTATGAAAATTTATCTTCAAACTAGCTGACCTGGAAACGTGTTGCTGTGGATCACTTATTATATTTTAAGCAATTTAAAAAATGTTTTTTTCATGATCAATTAAAATAATCCTATCTTTTGTCCTGAGTAGAAACAAATCCAGCAAAATGATTAAAATAATCAAAATCGGTTAAGTAGTTTCGGAGTTCATCGCAGTCAAACACTGTGTCAGGGAATGTTTATATACCTCGTCCGGCCATAAGTTCTATTACAAATGAAAATGCATTTTTTATGAAGTAATGTAATATTACTACAACTTATATATATATATTAAAGTCTCAGCAAAAAATTAAAAAATATTCTATTCGAAATGGCCACCTTTGGCTTTTATACAGGCATTAAATCTGTTTGGCCATGAATCTATGGATTTATGCACTGTTTCCATGGGAAATTCTGCCACTGCTTGCTCCAGAGATTTTTTAAGAGACTCAATATCGCCGTGTCATTTAGAGCTTATTTATTATTATTTATCCTATGATATTATTTATCCTGTGATCACAGCTCCTGTAAAGGAGTCGAAACGTCAGGATTAAATATACAATAAATTATACACAGAATCCATAAAAAAGTGTTTTATTCAAATGTGTAATGTGCGCGGAAGTGTAACGCAGGAATTTTAGCGGTATCCGAATAGAGTGTTCTGAACACTGTTTTTCATTTCTGTTTTAAAAGTTAAACAAAAAGAAACTGTAACTGTAATCAAATATATTATAAAAGCAATATAAGTTATATACGGGATTTTTACCACACATGTACCTTGTTTTTGTTTTTATTGAGTTTTCGATATTTCGGCACTTTGCAAGCGCCATAATCACGGAGTAATCCCGGAGAAATCCCGTATATTACTTATATTACTATAATGTTAGTAACCATGAAAGATTAAAACATATTGTTATAAAAGCGTTTATATTTTATAAATAATAAAATTAAACTAGTTTTCTAACATGAGAAAGTGCAAGATAAAAGTCAGCAAATTTAAATCGCAACAAAATGAACTATGCGTTAGCGGGTAATAAAGAACAAAGATTCATTTATTTATACAGGGTGTCTCAGAAACAATGGATAAACCCTTTAACTGTTGATGGGTTTCGTCGAGACCTCTCTAATCTCAAATTTTGACTTTAGTAAAAATATCTCGGTTTTCAAGATATTTGATAGTTTATGATTTTTTTTAAAAATGCCACTTTTGGTTGGTTTTTAATGTGCCATTTTTACAAATACGGACTTTTCTGATTCAGTTTTTTTAGCTTCTAACGGAATAGTTCAGCTATCAATAACAGTGGTTAAAATTGAGCTAGCTAATCACGAAGTGCTTGGAAAAAATAATGTTCCAAAAAAAATTAAACAAGAAATTATTTTTCTTCGTATTTGGTCAGCTACCATGTAAAAAAATGTATGACGCTCATCGTGACCATTATCTTAAAAAAATGCTTTGTTATTCTAGTTTCAAAAAAGGTATGATAACCTATGCTTAATGTATCTCTTAAATTTTATTACTGCTTGAATAGCAAATGGTATGGAATTTTAAAAAGATTTTTTTCGGAATAGTTATTAATTCTTAGTTTGAATAAAGAATTTGAAATAAAACAACATGAAATTTTTATTTTTTATTAAATTTACAATAAATGTTCGAATTGGCATCCTTGCGCTCTGATACACGCCCTACATCTTTTTATAAAAGAAAGTTTGATGCGGCGCGCGTAAGCAGACGTTTTTATGTGTGCAGCTGCATTTTGTATGCGAGTACGCAACTCTGTTATTGAGGATACTGGCCTCGCGTAGACAAGATCTTTCAGACATCCCCAATAAAAAAAATCCAAGGGATTTAGATCCGGCGATCTGGGCGGCCATAAAATAGGGCCGAGCCAGCCTATCCACCTTTGTGGGAAGTGTTGATTTAAATAATTTCTTGCGTAGTGAGCTGGGCACCCATCATTTTGAAGGCACATTCTCCGCCTCACTTCTAAATTGACATCTTCTAGCATGCCGGGTAAATCATTTTGTAAAAAATTAAGGTAAGTTTCACTATTCAGTGTAGCTGGAAGTTCATATGGCCCGATCACCTGTCCGTCAATAATCCCAGTCCACAAGTTAACTTTAAATTGAACTTGGGACCGATCTTCCCTCATCAAATGTGGGTTTTCAACTTGCCAGCTATGTAGATTGTGGATGTTGAAATATCCATCTCTCCGGCATGAGGACTCATCCGTCCATAAAATTTTATTGAAAAATAGCGGGTTCTCCCTTATTTTATTTAACATGATTCTGCAGAATGCAATCCTGCGCGGATAGTCAGCAGGCTGTAGAGTTTGGACCCTTTGAATATGGAAAGGGTGCAAAAGGTATTTTTTCAATATGCGATGCACTTTGCTTCTATTAATGCCGGTTCGACGTGCAATTCCACGCATAGAACGTGTTGAATCTTCTTCTATTTCGTCGAGGACTACTACTTCTTCATCGTCGTTTCTTTCTGGTCTTCCTGGCCCTGCACCACCAATGCCTCTTCCTGGAAGCCTCCCTTCGCAGTACGAATTATGTACCCGAGCAAAAACTCGATAGTCCGGGTGACGTGCGTTGGGGTACCTAATACAAAAAATGACGTTATTAAATTTACTAATTCATTTAATTTTAAAATCTAATTAAACACGGCGTGTGACTATTTTTAGAAGGATAACATAATGTAAGACCCATCCTGATACGTTTAACTAAAGTTGCAATAAATGTGTGTGATTAAAAAAAAAGATTGATTGAATTAAAGAGAAAATAAATAATCTTACCTCTCTGCGTACAGACGAGCAGCAGCGTTAGCATTTCCTCGACATTCGCCATAAACGAAATGCATGTTTGCATATTCGCGCGACGTGTACTGATGTCTAGGCATGTTCAGTGTTATGTATTGGTTGTCAGTTAGGTTTCACAGCACAAACAATATCTAAATCGTAAAGCTAGCTAAGTCCATATGATCACCAGTTGTCAATAGGTTTCACAGCATAAACAATATCCGAATCGCAAAGCTAGTCAAGTCCAAAATCACAGCAAAATGTCGTTTAAAATCATCGAAGCTCTATCGAATCTTTCGAATACAGAAAACACGCGTGGGTCACAACCGGAGTTCAGAAGGACACTAACAATCGTAACAAAGAACCCAATGATCAGACGCAGGTAAAAAAGTCCTTCCAGGAAATTCGATAGCAGGTAAGGTTGCAAATGCTTATGACTCATGTGCTGTTAATGATAAGGCTCCTTTTTGATTGCACATAGTGGATGAGACATGTGGCAGGAAGGGGCCACAAAAAAAAACACGTTTCTCAACTCTGTGACTCGCAAACGAATGTTTAGAAATAAGCTTTAAGTGCTTATTAGTGGAAAAAAAACTTTTTTTTTCAAATTTTCATTTTATTTGCTATTCAACCAGTCAGAAAGTCAAGAAAGCATAAACTTAATACTGGAAAACTAAATTAACCGAATAAAATTAATCCGAAAAATAATTAATCCGACAAACAACTTTTTAAAATTTTCATACCATTTGCTATTCAAGCAGTAATAAAAGTTCAGAGATACATTAAGCATAGGTTATCATACCTTTTTTGAAACTAGATTAACTAAGCATTTTGTTTAAGATAATGGGCAGGATGAGCGTCATACATTTTTTTTACATGGTAGCAGACCAAACACGAAGAAAAATAATTTCTTGTTTATTTTTTTTTGGAACATTGTTTTTTCCAAGTACTTCGTGATTAGCTAGCTCAATTTTAACCACTGTTATTGATAGCTGAACTATTCCGTTAGAAGCTAAAAAACCTGAATCAGAAAAAGTCCGTATTTGTAAAAATGGCACATTAAAAACCAACCAAAAGTGGCATTTTTAAAAAAAATCATAAACTATCAAATATCTTGAAAACCGAGATATTTTTACTAAAGTCAAAATTTGAGATTAGAGAGGTCTCGACGAAACCCATCAACAGTTAAAGGGTTTATCCATTGTTTCTGAGACACCCTGTATAAATAAATGAATCTTTGTTCTTTATTACCCGCTAACGCATAGTTCATTTTGTTGCGATTTAAATTTGCTGACTTTTATCTTGCACTTTCTCATGTTAGAAAACTAGTTTAATTTTATTATTTATAAAATATAAACGCTTTTATAACAATATGTTTTAATCTTTCATGGTTACTAACATTATAGTAATATAAGTAATATACGGGATTTCTCCGGGATTACTCCGTGATTATGGCGCTTGCAAAGTGCCGAAATATCGAAAACTCAATAAAAACAAAAACAAGGTACATGTGTGGTAAAAATCCCGTATATAACTTATATTGCTTCTATAATATATTTGCGCATTTAGGAAAACATATGAACCACTAAACTGTGACGCATGCTATGTCAGAAATCAACCTTCAAGAATAATACGTACACGTTTACAAAACACCACGGTTGTTGTGATGCCTTCTCTCAAGCTTTGTACTACGCATGCGCACACAAACACGTATTAACACATGTACATAATGATTCCTATCTCATTTTCTCCTATGTTAAATCTTATGTATTTATGTTTCTCTATTTTTGCTGTCGCTTTTTCGTATCATCGACTTTCAAATCACAACGATACTAAAGAAGTTTTATCTTCAAACATCTTGATAACATACTCTTCAAATTATACGGATTCAAAAATAAATTAAAAACTTACACCCAGCAATGATCTTTCAAGTCCTACGACTACAAATATTAACACGCTGTGTATAACACGGGTGAAGTTGTTGACGGCATATGTCAAAAACTTATCATTTAGACCTTAAGGCATCTGATATGGGAACTTTCCGAAGTATTTTGACGGATCCCACATCAGATGCAGGAAGGCTTGTCTGTGACATAGTGTTATCACTTTCTTGATTTGTTGTAGAGCTTATGATATAAGAGATCAAACGTATACTTTGTGTGGGCCCAGTTTTATGAATTAAAATTAATATATTTTTTTTAACATTGACACCAATTAGCAAGCTCAGCTAATTGGTGTGAATGTTAAAAAAAGGTGTGAATGGTTTATGTTCTGGATCCTATGATTGATAGAATCGATTATTCTATTCGCACACATAAATACGTAGCCGTAAGCAAAAAAAAGAAACATGTGTGAAATTCACACGTGGTAGAAGTGAAACCTTCAAAAATAATAAATATACAAAATACCACGGTTGTTGTGATGCCTTCCCTCAAGTTTTAATTAATACACAAACACGTATTAATTAATACACGTACTTCCTATCTTCCTATCTCATTTTATCCTACGTTAAATGTTATGAATTTATGTGTCTGTATCTTTTTAATGTCGCTTTTTCGTTTCAGCAACTTTTAAATCACAACGATGCTAAAGGAGTTTTCAATTAAAAAAAACATATTTATAGTGCGTTACATTGCATAACTAACATAGGTGTATCAGCTGCAGGTCTCATTCTTAGCCTCGATGCAAAAAAATCACATAGGAATAAGCGATCACAGATTTTCAGCGATCACTGGATGATGAAGGCACAAGTGATAAAGATGAACGAAAGTCGGTTTTATACAGTACCTAATACAGTTCTAAGTAAAACAACTTTATGACGGACATTTGCGCATACTTTACATTTAATCCTGATGTTTCGACTCCTGGTACAAGAGCTGTGATCATAGGATGATTAAGGTAATGACCGTCATGTTTTCTACTACCTTCACAATATTTTAATAGGCCACTCGTCATTATGATCACTTACATCAGAATAAAATTTAAGTATATGAAGTTAAGTATATGTTCATGGAACTAAATATAAATGATCAAGTACCTACAGTGGTATCAGAAAAAAAGAAAATATAATAGCTCGAGAAAATGAGATATTACAATAAGTGGATGCACAATATCAAAAAATCAGTATAGTGCGAGTCGGACTCGCACACCGAGGGTTCCGTACAAAATTTTAGTTAAGTAAAAAGTTCGTTCATCACGGGAATCAAGTCTCGAAGATTTTCCCAATAAATCAGTCCCCAAATCGTATCATTACAATGTTATTGTCTTTATAGGTGAAACTGAAAAATGGTGATCAAAGTTATTTTATTGAGAGACAAACTTAACTTTTGCCATTGAAAATCCTGTTGTCCCGATACATCAACATAGGTCTCGGTTAGTTTACCAACTGAAAATAAGTTTATAATCGCATTTTTTAGTGATGCAACTACAAATTAACAGTTTTCGGATTTTTTTCCTTTTTTTGTGCTACATAAAATTGCTTCATGCCGAATTTCATAGTTCTAGGTCAACGGTAAAATTTAAAGGGGACTTTAATTTTGATTTCCTTGAGAGTGTCGAAATATTATCTCTTATATGTTTTCGATTATTCCAAACGAGACCCGAAATCCTAACCCGGCAGCAGGTTAGGCAATAATATTTGTTCCGAATGTAACTCTCTTCCTATCCTTACCCGATAGCGATAACGCTATCATAACCCAAATTGCGATATAGGTAGTTTCCCCTCTCCTCTTTCTTACAGCAAGATGTACCTATGAGAATCGAATCAGATTTAATATTTAAAATAAGATGAATTAACAAAATCATTCATTTCCTTTTAATTTCAACACGATGCATCTACGCGTCTCGGGAGATAAAGGGACTTGATAGACAGACGGACGGATGGGCGAGCAACAAAGTGATCCTTAAAGGTTTCGTTCTTTCCTTTTGAGGTACGGAACCCTAAATATCTATTGGGCAAGGGATATTTGACGGAGTAACTAATATTATTTAAGAGTCCAAATAAAAACCAACTGAAGAGTGAAATTATTTTTTTTTAGAAAGACGCGTGTACAATTTAGTGCGCTTTACAAGTTAGTGCGAGGCCACACGATGCGTTAACTGTGCGGTGCATTGCCTGAGCGGTGCCGCTGCGTCATCCTACATACAAATCACAATACCATGTCAGACGACGCGTTAGGTCGCCGTGCGGCGTTGCACCACAGCGCGCCGTACTTGGGACCTGATAGACGAAGCGGGGAGGGGTAAAGCGCACGCACCGCAACGCTGTTCACCGCAGTGCGGTGCGGCGCCGTGTGGCACCCTATACCTCGAATTCATTACGATGCGGTGCCGCACCGCACCGCTCCGCATCGTGTGGCCTCGCTCTTAATCTCTGACTGCGAGGGCTTTCTCACGGTCTTGACGGCCATATAGATCATATATCGTGCACATACTAAGCATAAATCAATGTACATATGTAGTTACAGATACAAGAGGGATAGATAGACATATATGATAACACAACTATATGTTTCTACCATGATTCAAACCCAGATCCAACCAGCCATTTAAATAAAATTAGAACCTAAAACGCCTAAATTAAGAGGTGTATGGGTTTAAGTCAAAAGGTTGTTGATTGAAGCGTGTCGAGTTTTTACAGGCATTTCTCGTTTTCACACGACCCGAGGCCGGTCGGGAACGTCTGCGTACGTCGAAACGAATTAAAAACAAGCCGTTGAATGAAGTCGATATCTTTTCAAATTCGTTAAACTTATTTGAGAGAGAAATGGGTACACTGTTCTGTTATCTATTAGCTAAAATATCGCTAAGCAACAAAATATTTTTTTGAGATATGAACGAAAAATAGGGTAAATATTTAAAATTGACGTTTTTGCAAGACATCAAAACTACATAAATTATTGTATATTCTCAGGCGGGAATCATTTGTAAAAATGTTTCTTTCGAATATGAGAGGATGTTCCTCTCATTGATGAGACAACGTTAGCCTACAGCGTAAAATTAGAAAGGTACTGGAAAATTTCAACGGGTGTTCACAAGGCTCGGTAGCTCAATTAAGAGAGCATTGGACCGGACTTCCAAAGGTTGCGGGTTCGATTCCCGCCTGAGAATTCAATTGTGAGCCGAGTCGATTTTTTCCAGTATTTTTCTATAACAATAATTTATCTTAGAATATAGCATTGAAAAATGCATAAAATATATAAAATTATAAAATCAAAACTACATGTTTATAGAAATATGATTCCAAGACAGATCGAAGGATTATTTTTTTAGTCAGGCTGGCATTTTAAACTTAAAACCGACCCCTTATTCTAGATAATACAAATACAAAACAATTTATTGATAACACCCCATCGAGGAAATAATATAACAAAAGAAAACTTAAAATAGTATCAAAATATGCGGCCTTATCGCTCAAAGCGAACTCTGCCAGGCAAACTTTGAATGGATAGGACTGGAAGATAGCGATGTACACGAGAAAAAGATAATAAAATTTTAAATGTACAAACATTTACAGTAAAATTATATACATAAACATGTACGCATATAAATAAAAAATATATATGTATACATATATTGTCTAGTTAGTAGGAAACCTTGTTTATACACAGCTTGCCTTAAATGCTAGATAATAATACTCTACTAGATTCCTAAAGACGAGCAAGCCTTATAAAGAGCAGGAGGGAGTTCCAAAATTAATAAAAAATATGTGAAATGTGTATCATACATAATTAAATAAAAAAAGTTACATTAATTATAAACAGATAGGTATAATCCCCTTTTTATAAACTTATTTATTAATATTTAGTTTAAATTTTTATTGAACCCTTATCTATAATTTTACTTTACCTAGGGCATAACCAACCGTAACCAATGTTTTTTGAGGCGCCATTGTTAAAAAGTACTAGTGAAATAACTAAATATACATGGAGGTAAACTGGTATGAAAATAAAAACTTACCTACTGCTTTTCTTATTATTTTTTAGCAATAAAAAAGAAAATTTGAACACCAAAATCCAAAGAGTTTTAATTTCGAAATTCAAAAAAAAAATATTTTAACCGCATGGATTGTTTCTGCACATATTCTATTCTAAATTTGAAAAATGAGTATTGCTTGAAAGTTGATTGTTGGGACTTTTTGGCGGGAGCGCGAAGCGTCACTTAAATGGTTTTGGTTTTCTTGTTAACTTTTGTGTTGTGGTTGATATTAGTGTGTAATAATGGTGGGTTATTAACCACTGACTGTTTCTGAATATGCATGAGCGTTGGCAAGTGAAACAAGTGTCAACAAAGTGTCTTTTCGCAAACAAAACAGGTTGGAAGGTGTCTTTTCGCGCTCTCTCAAGAAGACTACGAAGAGGTTTCAGTAAAACTCCACATCTTTACTGAAACCTAGGAAATTACTCGAGAACATAGAAGAAAGATTATACGTACTTGACACTGGCTAAATGCACAAATTGTGCAAGCCATAAATAAAGAATATAAGTTGATTGTTGAATGCAATGCACACATAAATATCCAAAATGTCATTAAATAGTGATAATGAAAATATGCCTGGACCTGTATCCCTATATTCCCTATGTCCCTGTATTCTATGATCCCATTAAAGGGATAAATTTAATAAAACATCATGATTTCATGAAAAAATACGCAACATAAATTTTCTATGTATAATGGAGAAAAATGTCATTCGATAAAATTAGGTTGTTTAAGATACTGAGTTGATGAATGGTCGCGGCATCATTTTTTTATAACAGAGATAAGGCTTTCAATTTATAACCTGTATAATTATGATTATTTCTCCTTTTTTAATGCTTAAAAATCCCTTTTTAATGTCATAAATCAAATGGCTGTTTCATCTTGATAATTTTTCCAAACATGTGTAAAAAAAAATCTATCGTATGCTAGAAGATATTCCTTTTATTAATAAAGAAACGAAAATATTATCTAGCATGTAAAAACATACAAAATAATTCGACGGGTGCACACATGACTCGGTAGCTCAATGGGGACATTCAGAGGTTGCGGGTTGGAGTCCTGAGAATAGAGAGAGGTAGGGCATAGCGAACTATTTCGTAGCCCCACTGATGAAAAAATCAAACACTTTTGTGTTGTTGTGTACTTGTGAGTGAGTAAGGTTTCCAGAGCGCCTGGAGGGGTGCTACGTTAGTAGCAGAGGTCAGGCCTTCAAGGTGAAGGTGACAACCCCATTTTCTAGGCAAGCGCATCACATCATATCATAGATCGCATCGTCGCTTACCATCAGGCGATTTTTTCTAGTATTTTTCTATTAGTAAATATTGTAAGATATTGTTTTAATAATTATCATCACCTTAGTATTATTAATAACGGTTAATTAGTATTTACTATATAATTATAAAAAGCAATAGAAGTAAAAAAATATTAAATTAAAAAGTAAAAGAAGGTAGAAGTAAGAAAAGACGTTTTTATAAGCGGACTAAAAAGAAGATTTTTTTTTCCCAAAATTGTGATGAAAATTTTTTTTCCCGGAACGATGAAAATTTCAAAGTTATATGTTCAAGTACTACGATGTATATAATATGACTAAAAACGTGGGGCGGGCGGTTTTCAGGCTTAACTAATTCAAATTCACTCGTTGAATTCCGTTTCAGGCATTTGGCGGAAATGGTTAGTATTTACAAATAACGAGTTAGAAAATGAGTGAATTAAATTAGTTTAGCCTGAAAATCTCCCGCCCTACGTTTTTAGTCATATTACATACATCATAGTACCTACTTGTACCTACCTATCTAACATAAATCCTGGCCTATTAATCCTAGGATTTATTGAATTTCTTCAAGGATTATATAGGTGTTTTAATTTATTTATTGTGGCTTATATCACTATTAAGTTTTTGTTGGTGATGACTGAATAATGAACTGTCATCCATGATCTACGTGTGGTAAAATATTTGAGCTCTTTAGGAGCATCAGAAGTGGTCTAATTTTGAGTTATAAAATTAGAAAATTTTGCGGACAGACACGAACGAAAGTAAGTTAATAAAAACGTGGAAAAAATGAAAAAAGAAAGCAATAATATCATTATAATAAATATTAAAATATCGAATACAAGGTCTCCCGATACATGACTTATGAAGCCATGGCATAGCTGTTTACATTCATTACAAGCATTGTTTATAATCATTGAATCAAAAGCAGTTTATCTATATATTATCTCATCCAAAATGTCATCTAATATAATAACGATTATATAATGACGGGGCGCCAGAACTAAAACACCACCCATGAAAAAACTACAAATGAAAACAACATATTTCATTAATAGTTACAAAAGAAATATTTTAATTGTAGTCTGCAGACTAAATTAATAATTACGCACACCACCATTTAATAATTTTGAAATTCTGGAAATATCCTACTAATTTTAAAATTCCAGAAACTGGAAATCTTTTCCATATTAACGTACACGCTTGATGTTATTGATCCTTATTCAATTCACCTATATTGATCTCAGTTAATAACAGTAAATAAGGCTGTTGTTTTTATTATTTTTTTGCATTCACAATGTAATACATACATATTTGTATAAGGTATAAAATACGTGTGTAAAAAACAACTACGCCTCCGAGCCTTTAGCTGGGATTCGAACCCACGGACATAGGAGTAATTCACATAAAAAAACCGGACAAAATTATTTTACTTTTTTATGAAATAAAAGTCAATAGTTCATCATAATTAGGCATTTATTTAAAAAGAAAACAATTAAAAAAAATTTAGAAATCTAAGAGAGTGTTTACTCTTAAAACAGGATTTGTTTTCAAGAGGATAATCATGAGACCGAATCAATCAGAATCACTGTCTCCGAGTTCACATGTGATTTGGTCCTCATCATCTTCGTCGTCGGAACTGTCACAATTCAGTGTTTTCGTAAGAAGCATACTAATAGCTTCCTGGGAAAAAGACTTGCTTTTCTTCTTTCGTTTTGTTCGGTTGCAGCTGATGAAGGGATCAGATGTCAGCAACAGCCTATTTAAAATATCTCTATTGCAGTCCACTCTTGAAAATTTTCTTGCAAAGTCTACGCGATATTTACGGAAATGTTTGTTCCCGGCTTCAGCAGCCTCCTCTGATAGCTGTCCGATAGGAACAATGTCACTTGATATTACTTAAGCGCCATGCATCAGAATCTTGTGAACTGTAGGTGACATAGGATGCCAACCATACAATTCCACGTACAGTTTGGCAGTTGTGTGAGCAAAGTCATCGAATTTCGCCGGATCAATATCATATCCGCTTGATATCACTTCAAGAATGATTTGGAACCTTTTTATCAAATCTATATATTTGATTTTGATTTTTAATCAAAATCAAAATAACTTTATTTCATAGGCCCTTGCGGGCACTTAAATCGTCAATTTTACAGAATCAAAAAAATATTCTTCTATAATAAAGATAGCCCGTGCGCTAGCGGCAAGTACATCCGCGGAGTTGATGCCGCGCATGTAATCGCCACGAGCGACCCGATTCCGAACGTAGGGGCTAACATAAGAAGAATCGGGCAAGAAACTCATGTGCCAAAACTCTTATAAAATCGCCAAATGTCTTACAAATTGTGTATATTACAAAACGATTCAGAGAACGAGCAAGTCATTCCTTTTAGGTCCACGCTGCTTTATCATTCAAAAAATCTTTAACACTGTAATACGCCTTTTTGCATAACTGAGTTTTAATTAAAAATTTAAATTTATTCATTGACAAGTCATGCATCTTACGTGGCAACGTGTTGTACATTCGTATACAGTGACCTGCAAAGGAGTTGCTTATTTTATGGAGCCTATACCTGGGCATTGCTAGCTTGTCTTTATTTCTTAAATTGAAATTATGAAAGTCATTATTTTTTTTTAATTTAATATATTTACACTTGTGTGCATACAGTAAGTTTTCATAAATACGAGTATATTGTGAATGTAGAGTCATAATACCATTTTTTTTAAATTTTTCTCTTAAAGACTCTCGGGAGCCCATCCTATAGATCGCCCGAACAGCCCTCTTCTGCAGTACAAAAATGCAGCCAATATCGGCGGCATTTCCCCACAGTAGTATCCCGTACGACATAATACTGTGGAAGTAGCAAAAATAGACTAAGCGCGCAGTTTTTACGTCTGTTATTTGACGAATCATTTTTACGGCGTATGCTGCAGAACTGAGTCTGCTCGATAGGCATTCAATATGAGGACCCCATTGTAACTTAGAATCTAAAGTTATACCCAGAAATACAGTTTGATTGGCCAGCTTTGTTGGGGGTCTGCCTTTTGATAAACCGGTTATCGTAGGTAAAGAAACATGTATTTTGGGTGCGGTTGGATTAACATCACTATTTTCAATTTTGTCCATTTTTTTATGTGTAATACTCCTATGTGCCACGTCCTTTCGCTATCCGGGCGAGCGTTCTGACCGCTGAGCCTTATACCTTAGTAAATAAGGCTTTAAACATATAGCATGATAATAAATGTCAAGATTTTTTTTATTACACCGAAAACGTTTAATATCCTAAGACGGTCATGTTAAGATATATTATTGGAGCGGAACGAGCGAAGCTCCCATGGATCAGCTTCAATGGCGCAATGTCTGTTACGCCATAACTTCCCGAATTCTTAACCGATTTTTTTTTTTTTTGTGTGGAATCGAATCAACCGGTTTAGGACCAGATGGTGACGGAGCCCGAACTTTGAAATTCGCAATAATTCCCATCGAAACAAAAAAAATCTTTTTTAGGTATGACGCTCCGCTCCAATATATGGTCCTAGCGTAGATTGATGCTTAGCGACTTCATCGCCTAGTATTATTATCCAATTGAATATTGTATACATTTTTATACCAACATAATAGGAATAAAAAAATCGACCTTTAAGTCGGGCGTGTGAGGAAACGTAAAAAACAAATTATTCAAAAATATGACAATCGTTTACAAATAATTTTCGGATTGAACGAATTATTCAAATCTTGCGCTCCTCAAATTTGCGAATGACGTTATCGTTTCCGAAACTTAAGATCCTGATAGGAATCCTCATTTATTTGGGGTCGTGTCACAATGACGAATGGGTGTCAACCCTCGTGATCCCGCGCTACGAGTTATAAGCGATCAGCGGTATGAGAAGACGAAATAAAATAACATTTTTTTATATATTTCAGATTTTTTCAAGTAAAGACACCTACCGTCAAAAACAGGTGAAAAAAGTATCCCACGTCAGCGGTATTCAGAAAATATCTTGGATTATTTACCTTGGAGCAGACGATTTAAAAAGGATAATAGATTCTTACTATTCAATTTTTTATATCAAAATCTGAAGAAGAATTATTCCTTTGCATTATCTTATCACACTGAAGGGTATCGTATTAGGCAACTGATTAACTGGCTGATTAGAGATTCCTGTACACTGTAAAATGGGCAGAAGTATTTTGTTAATTGTGGTTTTAAAATACGATTTCCAATCCGCCTTTCAATTGTGGATTATTTAAAAACCTCCCTTTTTAGAGTACACTAACAGTGAACGTCCTTAAACTTGGATGAAAATTTGATATTTTATACAATTAAACGTCACTTAAATCCATTATCATTTATACAAACAAAAATATCTAGCTTATTCCCGAAAAAACAAGACAAGACACATGTTATGACTTCACCAAACACTTTACACGTATATACACGTGTAAAGTGTTTGGTGTACGACCGTGCATTAATGAAAGTTAGTGAGTGGCCATGACCTTTTATTTATTTGCAGTGAATTTTGCTTGATTTTTGTGGAAGTAAGCTAGATATTTTTGTTTTATAAATGAAGACTTGGGCTATGGAAAGTATTGATCCCAAAACAACTGTTTTCAGCTTATGCCTTGACCCGTTAAAAGTTAACATTCTCCACCCGTAGTGGAGGGCACAAGTGGCCACGTTTTGACAACGCAATTTATGTTCTTCTAAACGCATTTTATGTAAACAGCACAAGGGTTCCTAATTGAGGCATTTGCAAATAAATTACAACTGTCCTGTAGCGTTGGACATTCGAAATTTACGACATTTTCCGACTCCGGTCAAATGAAAACTTAGTGATAGTTCTTGATCATAAATATGTTTCGTGGACAGCGCCACAAACATTTAAAGGATCTTTATTTTTTTTAAACAACTAATTGATATTATATAGTTTTTATACTTCTGCGTCTTTCACACTCGCATTAAAACCTCTTTAACGAGATAGCTATTCAACGAGGAAACGCTGTCAGACTTTTGAAAAGATTTCCGGCGAATGGGACCGAAATTAACTTGAACCATATGTGGCGTAGTTTTTTTAATATTGTTTTTAATAATTTTTTGCCGCTTCAAACTTTTAAAAAGAGGTTATTCAACGTCGAGAGAAATTCAGAGAATGTTTGTAAAATATTTAACAGTCAGCCAACTGATGTTGTGGAGCGAAAACGAATAAAAGCGAATCATAGAGTCTTCGCACAACAGAGGCCCTATTATCACATCTTATAGCGATTCAAGTATAGCTGTTGAAAAGAGATGGCACTATAGACCACGTATAGCGGTGTCTCACTTTGACAAACGGACTAGCATCGCGCTAGATACTGCTACCAAGAGTTCATGGTAGGCCCTCTGTTTAAACATATCAAATGCAAGTAATTACTATTTGTTATCCCATAGTGTACCGTGAATTTCCATAGTGCTTGTAGCTCAGGTGGCCTAGTGGTTACACAGTTGGACTAGAAATACAAACCAAACCAAATCTACCCGCGCAGATTCAAAACCGTATAGTGTACTGCGAATTTTCTATAGCGCTAGTGGCTCAGGTGACCGTATATAAAAAAAAGAAAGCATGTGTGCAATTCACACGTGGTAGAAGTGAAACCTTGAAATATAATACGTACACGTATTCAAAATACCACTTGTTCTTATGCCTTCTCTCAAGCTTTGTACGGTCGGCCAAGAAAGTGGTGTACCACTTTTGATTTAGTTTGCTAGTCATCGAAAATTACAATAAAGTTCTATAAGACTTAGCTGAAAGAGATGCATAGTAATGACGTAAACCTAATTGATAAATATTTATACGTCATAGGTCACATAAAAGTGCATGACATTTTAACCTTTATTATTTAAAGAATAAGACATTAATTACTGCCAAGAAAATTTCAATGTTTCTAATCAAAAATAATACAAACTATTTAAATAGTCAACCAAATTCTTTATATAAAGAAATCTGACATTTGACATTTTGTCAAATATATTTGAGCAATTTCTGTTATTTTCCGTGTTAGTTTTTATTTAACTGCGTTATAAATATCTTCGTCAATGCCTGCTAACTTGACCATTGCTGAAATTTTTTTGTTCAACCAAACTAGTTTTGATTTAGTTTCTAGCACCTAGTGACTTTCAGTATCTAATAATGTACTCTTTGCTAGTGTCTAATAATATCTTTGCATAAGGTGACAACTGTGACAAACGTCAATATCATAAGATAGCAATGTTGTCAGATCAAGGTGCAAGCAAAACAAATCTTTATTGCTCTGTAAACTGCAAGCGACATTCAGCCTTAGGGTGGTACACCACTTTTTTAGCCGACTGTACACACACCTATTAACACACGTACATAATGCTTCCCATCTCATTTTCTCCTACGTTAAATCTTATGAATTTACGTGTCGGTCTCTTTTTACTACCGCCTTTTCGTTTCATCGACTTTTAAATCACAACGATGCTAAAGAAGTTTTCACTACAAAAATACGTGATTAATAATTTTAACAAAGTGTGTTAAAGTTTTTTTTTCTTATTAGGTTACCTATTAGGGTATCTACCTAATATAGATAATAAATATTATTTCTAAAAGAATTATACATTCTGCTTACAGGAAGAAGTAGAATGTATATGACGTTCATTTACCAATCATATAGTTTTTTAGCATGTGTTTCTTACCGATCAGTATATACATTATATTATTTTAATTAAACAAAAATTGGAAAATAGTAATATTAATTTATTTTAAAACAACTTGCGCATAATTTATTTCATATTTCATCCTGACGTTTTGTTTAAATGTGTAATGTGCGCGAAAGTATAAGAACTAAATAAATTCATTTTTTTTAATTCGATTAAATACTTTTAAAGATAGTAAAAAAACTACAATATACCATATATTGTCCAATCTGGAACGAGGATTACTTTAAAATATGTTGTTTTATTTTATTAATAGGACTCCAAAATAGCGATTAGTGAATGATGCAGTTAATATTTGGTTATAATATTTCCCTGAAAAAGGAGGTAAGAGGCCCAAACGCTCGAAATATACGTGTTACAAAATCCCGTAAAAAATGTAATAAATTATCAAAACAAAATATTGTCAACCCTAGTATGCTGTCACTGCATAGAAATGAAGTTATCATAGATTATTTGACAGGTGTACTCTTTAACGGATTTTAAGTTTTCCATTCAAAAAGGTTTGCAAACTCGAGGAGTTAATAAATTAATGCCACACAAGTCATATCCCGGCAAGCGAGGTTGTGCATTGAGCAAGGCGGAGCACTTTTTGAGCCGTTTCGTAACATAAAGTACCTATATCAGGTCTTTTAACCTTTTCTTTGACTTGTAATATCGATCTGAGCGGCTTCTGTACATTTTGTTATTAAATCTATGTCGTTCCCCAGATATTAGGTAAAAATGTACATAAACATTGGAGCTCCCAGCTTCAGCTTCAATGACGCAATGTCTGTTACGCCATAACTTCCCGAGTTCTTGACCGATTTTAATATTTTTTTATGTGGAATCGAATCAACAGGTTTAGGACCAAAATGTGAACCAACAGGTTTAGGACCAAAATGTGACGGAGCCCGAATTTTGAAATTCGCAAAAATTACCATCGAAACAAAAAAAAATATTTCCTTAAAGAATTAAAGAATGATTCCAAACACAACTAGCATTTTCTCATTGCTGTCCGTTCTTGGGCATTTAATATATGGAACCAGTGCAATGTCCTTTAGTTTTTGATATTGTCGCTTTATTGCCCGGGGTCAGCGATATAACTGTCGGGAAACAACTAACATTGTTATTAATTAAAGGACGGTATGACTCATGACGCGAATGTAAACCACGTAGCAACAATCAACGCGTATGTCATAAAGCATTCATGTGTGTTTGATAATGACTTATGCAGGGCGTTTGCTTCGATAGCTAATTTTTACCCTATTTATTCCTTTTAGGGTGATCAATGTTTGCACACACAATGCCAAGAAATTATTAGAACTGTTAATTAATTCTCCAATATTATAAACAAAATATGCGTTTCAAGATGAAGACAGACAGAGAGAGATAGTATTTTTCCATTTCAGTTAAATTACATATAAAAATTTAAAATAAGAAAGATGCAAAGGCATCATAATGCATAAATCTATAAGATCTCTAAGATCACAGTGGTTTGTGTTTCTCTGTCCGTTCTTATTCCATTGTATCAATACATATCCATAGCAACTCGTCAACCGCAAGTAGTTCGTCTACCGGACGCTAGATGGCGCTAGCGGAAAATATTTAATAATAGAAAAAAATTAAAGAATATAATCTAAGATCACAGTGGTTTGTGTGTTTGCCTGTCGCGTTACCATAGCAACAGCAACGCGTCAGCTAGTCATTTCTAACAACATTTTAAAGTGATTTTATGAAAAATGGGTAAATAAAACGTTGATGGATTTTATGTTCAACAACTGATATATAACCTCCTTGTCTTCCACTCTATGGGCTTACAGTCTATGATTAATATCAGTGCCAAGTTGTCTTGGGAAATTGTTTTATAATGTCTGTCATATTATTGTCATTGCGATATATGTATACTTTTATGCTAATTAAAGCTAAGTTTTCTTGTGGTTTGTCAAGTTATTTATGTATCAACAACTTCTTAACTACCCATTTCTCGTGTATAGTTAGATACGAATGAGTCATTGTAGTGATAGGGAAGAAATTCTAAATTTTATTAAAGGTTTGTATCTAAGCCATACGACTACCAGTTCTCTACCAAAATCTCCACGTTTGGAAGCGGGTTGAAGATCGCAGTAAAGGGTGGGATTTACCAATTATGGAATTCGAACAACAGCTAGCCGTTTTGTGGTTTACGGGAGGTATAGTTATTGACACCTTTAAATGTCACCTCTAACTATACGATTATGGTATTTTTGGTAATCATGTGTGTGTGTGTAAAGTGGGAGATAAAATTTTCATCCAATCGGTTTAAAAGGTAAGTGCTATTTGCTCTTAATGTTGCCTAGTACACCTTGTATACCTAACCTTTTTTTCGACAAGAAATGCGCCTTATGCATACTCCGTTGCTTGGGTAGAGAGAGGAGTTATGTGGGGCTCTCCTTCGGTCACCCACCCGACAACGACAACGACGAAGCCCAGTGGATGATCGAAGGTATACCCACTAAAACTCGTCGTTGTGCCTTCATACTGTCCTGCAGCCTTGTCCCTTTGTCGGAAGCACCATTTTGGCTGGACAGCCGGCCCGCTACGGCCCCTTCTCCGTCGGACGATGCCTACGCACAAGTTAGGCATCATCTGACACCTTCCGAATGGCGCTGTTGTATACCTAACCTAAGATCATTTTTATAGCTGTAATTGGAATAGCACTCTCCCGGTTAAAGAGCAATGTGAGTACATATTTTGCCTCACACCTGAGATAAATCGAATCTCTCTTTTATCGTAAACTCATGACTGAGGGACGTGACTATGGTGCGTTGCCCTGGCCAACATTACTTTCCAGACATTTCTGTCTTGCGCCATTTGGATGGATGATTGTAGGGTAGCTCCGGTAGCGTCCTGAGTTGTGTGTGTCCATCTTGTAGGAGACCGCCCCCTCTCAATCAGCCTTTGTGTGTCCGAATAATAATCCGCCAGTCAGTCCAAATAATGTCCGAATAATATAAACGAATATATTCTTGTAATAATTTCTTTAGATAAAAAATCTAGCACTTAAGTGCTTGAATAAAAATAACTTTTTGTTTTCAAATAGAACTTCGACGTGATTCATAACAATTTATTCTGCCTATCTCTAAGTGTCTCATCACATACTTCAAGGATAAATAGTTTTCTCCACTATACTATCTATATTCTTTATGCATGCTTCGGAAATTGTCTGCGGCTTTACAGGAAATTGTAGGCGTCCCACCTTGAGAGGTTCGCAGCGCGATCTTCGAAGACTTGCCTTCAAAGTGATTGCAATTTTGTCATACGTTAAATTGAGTTTTCTTTGTGTCTATCTTGGAAACGAAAATGGTTTTAGATATTAGTTATTTTAAAAAGAATACTCTTTCTTATTAACCTCTGTAAATAAATCTCTAGGCTCTGTCTGTACATTATTTTTTTGGACAAATTATATGATATATTATATTCTTGACAAAAAAGTGCAGGCCGCATCTCGAGACATGCTGCACTTAACGATATCATACGCCGGTCCCTTGCCACCGTCAACGTGCCATGTCTACTTGAGCCAACTGGTATTGCAAGAGACGATGGCAAGAGACCGGACGTTATGAGTTGGATTCTATGGAAGACGAACCGGGTGCTGGTATGGGATGCAACCTGATCAGACACGCTGGCCCCTTCCCATCTACTTGGAACCAACAACAGAGTTGGTGCGGCTTGTGAAGCGGCTGAAAAAGCTAAAGTATGCAAATACAGGGGTCTAGGCTCCTAATATGATTTTGTCTGAGTCCGTGGGGTCCTAGCGCTATAAGGCTTTTTAAAGAAATATCAAAAAGGTTAGTCGACATCACAGGAGACCGAAGAACTGGCAGCTACCTCGGACAAAGAATTAGTCTAGCTATCCAAAGGGGGAACCCTGTCAGTATCTTCGGAACCTTGCCTCAAGGGACTCCTTTTAATAATATATTTTAGTCATTATATTATATATTTTTTAAGGTTTTTAGTTTTAGGTTCAGATAAAATTAAGTAATATTTTCTTTAGAATAATTTTATGTATTTAGTTTAGTTTAGTTTTATGCATTTTTCAATGCGATGTCACAAGTGAATTCTCAGGCGGGAATTGAACCCGTAATCTTTGGAAATCCGGTCCAATGCTCTCCCAATTAAGCTACCGAGCCTTGTGAACACTCGTCAAAATTTTTTCTAGTACCTTTCTGATTTTACGCTGTAGGCCAGCGTTGTTTCATTAATGAGAGGAACATCCTCTCATATTCGAAAGAAACATTTTTACAAATGTTTGGGCAATCGATTGAGATGAATCAGCCAATTAGTTTTATAATTTTTATATATTTTATGCATTTTTCAATGCGATCTTTTAATATAAATTATTATAATAGAAAAAAACTAGTAAAAATCGACTCGGCTCACAAGTGAATTCTCAGGCGGGAATCGAACCCGCAACCGGGTCACAACAAGGCTCGGTAGTAGTAACATACAAATGATAGGCTATATATTATCATATCCGTAAAAACCTTTTAGTCCTGTCTTAATTTACTGTTAAAGTAACAATTTAACTTTAACAAAAAATCAAAAAGTATTTAGTGATATTATTTCCTTGCCAATGATTATTGTAATCCCATATAGCTAAGGTTATCTACGGGTGGGGCCTAGTTACCTGTAGTTCAGGTTCTTTTGGAACTTTTTTAAGGACTAGTCTCTTCCACAAAGTCGTAAAAACTTATTTGTCCTAAGCCTTTTATTGTGAAGAGAAAATAAATATTTTTATTATCCTTCGGAAACCTTCGGAACCGCGAATGTGCGCGAAACAAGACACTGAAGTCGTATCTATGGCAGATAAACTTAAGGAACCAGGGCAATGGAAGAATGATGACAAGTCTCAGGAATGGAAATTGGTGCAGAGGAGAAAGTTGCGAAATAGAATTGTAGGAAAAAAGGGAACGGCTACGAGTGAACCAAATGGAAATTTTAAAGCGGCTGATATCAAAATACCCTTGTTTTTATACAATGTTGATAAGTCTACAGCAGAGAATGACATAATTTCGCATGTTTACAATAAGAGTCAAATAAACATTTCATTGCAAAGGCTCACATTAAAGATTGACAGAGGATATAATGCATATAAAGTGATGGTGCCAAGAAGTAAGTTGGATGTCTTTTTAAATGAAAGCTTTTGGCCTGAGGGTGTACTTTTTCGGCGTTTTGTAAACTTTACGAAATCTAGGTTGAAGAAAGATGACAATGAAAATGGAAATAGATTATTATTAGATAACACGAAATATGCATAGTGAAACATCAACAGATAATCTCTCATTTATAAGTTTCAATTGTAAAGGTCTATCTGGATCTGTTCAATGTGTGAGAAACCTATGCAAGTCGGCAGACATTATTGCCCTTCAAGAAACGTGGTTGTTGCAGCATGACATACTTCAATTGGGAACTATTGACGCGAACTTCGCCTACGTCGGTAACACAGCTGTGGACTTGTCGGCGGGTGTCCTGCGCGGTCGCCCCTATGGGGGTGGTGCGCTTCTCTGGCGTAAGGATAAGTTTCCATGTGTTTCTTTAATACAGTGCAAAAGTGTGCGTCTCGTGGCTATTAAAGTTCTCATGAAAAATAAATTTATTATAATCTTTTCTGTGTATATGCCAAACGACAATAGTAAAAACTTAACTGAGTTCACGGAATGCTTGGCTGAAATTTACGCAATTATCGAAAGCGAAAGTGTAGATTTAGTGTACATACTAGGTGACTATAATGCTCATCCTGATATGCCTTTTTACAATGAACTAAAAAGCTTCTGTGTGGAACAAGAACTGTGTATAGTGGACAGTGAGTTGCTGCCAAAAGACTCGTTTACCTATGTCAGTGATTCACACCAGGGATGTAGGCGGTGGCTTGATCACTGTGTGATTACGGCGGCGGCTAAACGGACAGTTGTAAGTGTTAAAATACATTATGATATGTTCTGGTCTGACCATATACCCATTGAAATTGTGTGTAATTTAAGTAGTATTGGGTCTAAACATTTAGGTAATGGCAATGATGATATCATTAGTAATAATAATAACTCCTTGAAAGGGGTGATCTGGGGAGAACGGGAACAATCGCAGATAAAAGAATACTTAAATGTATGTAATAGTAAATTAAAAGATATTGATTTTCCAGATGAATTAGAATTGTGTTGTGATAGTATATGTAATAATATTAGCCATAGTAAATTAATTAATAAAATGTATAATTCGATTGTTATGATACTAAGAGAGGCATCTGTTGCTAGTTGTGATAAGGCGCGGGTAAAGGGACGAGGTCACATTACGGGCTGGAATAAATATGTAAGGGAGGCGCACCAGAAGGCTAGGTTATGTTTCCAACAATGGTTTTTGCATGGTAAGCCTAGCTCGGGGCGGCTGTATGAGGAAATGTGCTGCTCTAGAAAAAACTTTAAGGCAAAACTCAAATTCTGTCAAAAAAATAGTGACCAAATAAAGATGGATATCATTGCCTCACATCATAAGGCTAAAAACTTTGTACAATTTTGGAAATCTACCAATAAGTTGAATCCAAAAGTATGCTTACCAGCAAGTGTAGATAATATTAGTGAGCCTCGACAAATAGCCAATTTATTCAGGGACCTTTTTAAAGTGGACCCACAATCAGTGGACGTGGGTATGCCGATGCCCGATGCTGAGAGCCGTGTGGGGGGCAACCTTGTAAAAATATCTCCAGCAGAAGTTGCTAACGTCATCAGACATATGACGAGGGGTAAGTCACCTGGACACGACGGGCTCAGTATCGAGCATCTGCAACATGCTGGTGCTCATCTCCCTAGAATTCTTGCAATGCTATATACATTGTGCATTCGTCACAACTACTTACCAGATGACCTCATGAAAACTATAGTGGTACCAATTATTAAAAATAAAACGGGAGATGCATCTGATAAGTGTAATTATAGACCTATCTCGCTAGCTACTATTTTGGCAAAGGTGCTGGACAGTGTGCTTAATAAGCATCTTAACCAGCATACAAACTTGCAGGAAGCTCAGTTTGGTTTCAGATCGGGATTATCAACCGAGTCTGCGATACTATGCCTTAAGCACACTGTTCGGTATTATACTGACAGAGATACGCCAGTTTTTGCATGTTTCCTGGACCTGTCAAAGGCATTTGACATGGTACCATACAACATGTTATGGAATAAAATATATAATAACACTAGCTTGCCTTTAGAAATAATAAAGTTATTTAAATTTTGGTACGACAATCAAACCAACTCTGTAAGATGGTCAGGAGAGTACTCTGATGTTTATAAGATGGAATGTGGTGTGAGACAGGGCGGGTTATCATCACCCACACTTTTCAATCTTTACGTTGATGGGTTGATTGAGGAGCTCAGCAGTGCGGGGGTGGGGTGCTCGGTTGATGGACATTTTGTTAACAACATTAGCTATGCCGATGACATGGTGCTGCTGTGCCCCTCAGTCAACGCACTGAGAGTACTACTTAAAATATGTGAGAGATATGCTGTGGCTCATGGACTCAAATATAACGTAAAAAAGAGTGAGATAATGATCTTTAAATCTAGGGCAAAAACATATTCACTTCCTCCAATAGCTCTCAGTGGATCTCCTCTTCGGGTAGTTACAAAGTTTAAATATTTGGGTCATTGGGTCACGGAGGATCTTAAAGATGATGTCGATCTTGAAAGGGAACGCAGAGCGTTATCGGTTAGGGGTAATATGCTGGCACGTAGGTTTGCACGCTGCTCTCATGAGGTTAAAATTACATTATTTAAAACTTACTGCCAAACTTTATACACGTGCAACCTATGGAGCAATTACACCCAGAGGACCTTCAATGCTCTGCGTGTCCAACATAACAACGCCTTCAGGGGATTGTTGGGGTTGCCTTGGCGATGTAGTGCTTCGGGTATGTTCGCCAAGTTTAGCACTGATGGCTTCTACGCTGTGCTGCGCAAGCGAGTTGCTTCCTTGTGGGAGCGAGTGCGATGCAGTGCCAACACTCTTTTGAAGGTGGTTGCAGATAGGGTGGACAGTCCAATCCTTGCACAATGGATGTCGACCCACGTTAAAAACAATGTTTATTTTAAGTTCTACTAACATAGTTTTAAGTCATTGTTACTAACATATTTTATGGATTTTTTTTTTATGGATTGTAATAGTCTGAAATAAATATTATCATTTCATTTCATCATTTCATTATTATTACTAGCGGCCCCTCCCGGCTTCGCACGGGTGGACAAAATTCTTTAAATTTTTTCTATTATTACCTAAATATTTTTCCATCTAGCGTCCGGTAGACGAACTACTTGCGGTTAACGCGTTGCTATGGTAACTCGTATACAATGGAAAAAGATCGGGAAAAGGAGCGGACAGACAAACAACAAATTTGTGATCTTAGATTATAGATTATAGGTATTTTTTAACTGAGCTATCAATGCTGGCATTGATAGTCACTACGGGTCTTAACTAAGTAATGACTATTATTTTTATTTATTTATTATTATTATTGTTGTTGCTCCGCTCCTATTAATTTTATCGTATTAATATATATATATATATATATATATATATATATATATATGCTTTAGCCTTTCTCGATAAATGGACTATCTAACACTGAAAGATTCATTCAAATCGGACGAGTAGTTCCTGACATTAGCGCGTTCAAACAAACAAACTCTTCAGCTTTATAATATTAGTATAGATTAAAAGCTATCCCGGCGTGAAATATCGCTTCACCTTATACAGCTTTTTAGCTGAAATTTGAACCTTGGACACGATGGTGGTGACGAAGTTGAGGTCTGAAGACAGCCCCATGCCAATAAGCTCGAGGCTGCCAGTAACTGGTACAGAAGTACCCAGAAAAACTTACGAGTCATCCTGTTGATCACCAAAACAAGAAAGAAGAACGAGATAAGAGTCCAAATGTCAGGATTAAAAAATAATAATAAACGTCAAATTCTGTTAAAATGGTTTAATTGAAGAGAATTTTCTTTTTTGTATTAATTATTTTGAAATTGAATAATTCCACAACTATAGTCCATTTTTTTTAGCATTAGGAATTATGTAAACAAAGATGCAGTGGTGGCTAACCTTGTGCTGGATTCCACTTTGACCGGCTTCAGGCTCGTCCATTGTTGAACACATTTAATAACAAATAACAACAGAAACTTCTAACAAAAAACTTCAACAAAAACAATAGAAACTTAACAATAAACCAAAACAGATAAATGCAGACGTTGACATTTGCCGCTATTGTTGCAAATGGCGGCCATGTTAAGAGACCATTTTAAAAATCACCTAATATGGTACGTATTACAACATCGGCATCTACTTTTTAATTTTGTCGTGTCAAACTGACTAACGTTTCATTTCACAAGTTTGCAACTTCTGCTTCTTAAGGTATTTTTAGTGTAAACTTTTCACGATGTTACATTTGCTTGTTACATTATATGTGTACAATAAAGTACCCAAATTTTGTTCTTTCTAATGCTAAAAAAACGGACTATAAACATTTCCAAAGGAGAACAAATATTCATTGCCAACCCTACATATGAATAAAGTTTTATTGCTTGGCTTGCCGCAAGTCGGGGCTGGGAATAGATGACGTCCTGTGGGAACAAGCGTATCTACGCACACTCGCAGATAAATTATAAGATTACCGAATGCCAGGGATTAATTGAATGGACTATCCGCAACATGGAGACAGTAGAACTATCCCTGGATTATTTTCTATGTATATTGATGTCTATTGAATTGGTTGTCTAACATTTATACATAAGATTACAACTGTAATTATTATTTGATAGTTTTAGCAAGCCAGAGGAGAGATGTAGCAGATAAACTCCAATTGTAGATTTTGTTGAATCGTTTAATGCCCCCGGTAGTCCGACAAACATTTTGCAGGGCAGTGTCGAACTATCGAATTTGTCGGATTATAGAGTACTGCCTAAGATCCCCTATAGTCCGATTTTTTTACAAAAGATTACCTTGTCATCTGACAAATTACAGATCCAACGATAAGATTACAAATGATACTTCGTTATGTATGTCAAATTTAGTAAATTAAACAACACAATAGAAAGATTAAGTTTTATAATAAAAGTAACGTCATTAATGCTACAGAATTTACAAAAAAATATGCAATAACTTTACATTAGGAAATAATTGTGTACAAACAAATGTACATATGTACTAAAATCATCAAACGTTGTGAATCAATCAATTTAAGCAGCATGAAAATGTTCATATTTTTTTTTTGTTTAACATTGTTGAAACGCGAAATTAAGGCTTTGCCCCTCAGTCTTCTTAAAAGTAGAAGTTCGTTATAGGATGCACCATTTTCTTCAGCTCATTGCAAACCCAGCTCAAAGGCGTTAATTGCATCTTGCACTCTGATGGTGCGTACAAGTTGTAACTTGTTCAATCGTGAATTAGCGAATACTTGTATGTAATAGACGATGTCGGATTATAGGGGGTGCCGCATTAGCCAGGGGCCGGATTACCGGGCTCCACTGTATATCCAAATAAATGACAATTCTGAATACGTCCATTTGCTTCTACAGCTGATCTTGAAGTGCCACCCACGCGAATTGACTCCACCATTTTTCAGTGCGAATGAACGAAGGAATTGAAATAAAAGAGTCAGTTAATGAATGAGTGATTGGAATGAACGAGTGAATTAAAAGGATTGATTGAATTGAATGAACTACTGATTAAGTTAAAACACGTAGTCAAATCAGCGTTAATTGTGGAGTCAATATACGGAATTTTATTTGAATAATAACTTTTAACAAATTATAATAGAATAATATCGAATGCTAACAATAGAATCACGCGTTACTTGGCGGAATTCCATATCCAGTAATAAACAAAAATATATAGCTTCCTTCTGCAAGATCTACTACTCATAGTTAGTAAAGGTTTGTAGGTGTCTGCGGTTTCTTTTATTTGCGGACGGGCGGGCGATGCATGTTGCTGCTTTTTTACGTCTCTAAAGCTATCATGGCAAAGTGAGCAGAATCGCTTAAAAGAAAGTGCAAAAATTTGTGCTTATTTAGTGCCAAAAACTAAAATTTAATGCTTTCATAGATTCGCGAAAAATTAGAACACTGCTAGTTTGTGATTACGCTAGCAGCATATTCCCTGAACTAGCATGGCAAAGTGAGCAGAATCGCTTAAAAGAAAGTGCAAAAATTTGTGCTTATTAATTGATAATTTAGTGTCAAAAGCTGAACTTTAATGCTCTCATAGATTCGCAAAAACTTAGAACACTGCTAGCTTGTAATTACGCTAGCAGTGTATTCCCTGAACTAGCATGGCAAAGTGAGCATAATCGCTTAAAAGAAAGTGCAAAAATTTGTGCTTATTTAGTGCCAAAAACTAAAATTTAATGCTTTCATGGATTCGCGAAAAGTTAGAATACTGCTAGCTTGTAATTAAGCTAGCTAGTATTCCCTGAAACGCCTTTATTAACGCGGTATAGGACTAAAGCATAGGCATAGGGAATTTAGTGCTCAATGAGTGTTGGCCGTATTTAAAGGCCGTATTAGCGGAAGTAAGCTACATATTTATTATTAATTGTAACTAGCTGACCCGGCCACGAGTTGCTATGGTAACGTTAATTGATTATAAAAACTGTTATTCTTAGGCTTCTGGTAACTATGGTAACTATTTATGGTAACAAAACCATACGCACACAAAGTATTGTCATAATATAATTATTGAGCGAAGCTCTCTTTTATGCAACTCACAAATTTCGCTTGTCACCCTCCTGCTACTTAACGGTTTAACCGATTCGAACGAATTTTGGTATGAACATACATGATAATAACCTGACGGACATAGGCTATGTAAAAAAAATATAGACTTTACCATGAAGGAATAATCACCGAAAGAAAAATTCAAAAGCTGATCACAGCTAGACCGCTGATACTACATTAATGAAATTTGGCGCCAAAACTCACATCGTGATCAGCGGTGCATCGTACGGACTTTAAGTACGTCATACGAGAGGATCGCATATCAAACCCACACGGAACCTTGAATTTGTTTTTTAGTTAAAAGAAAAATAATTATACTAATATGGATAACTCACAAGAAAATATTACCCAACGAAGACGTATACAGAGATCGAAATCAATTGATACGGTTAGATTCCACAACTCAAGTCTCGAGGACATCTACGATGTAAGCGACACAATCTTTGACACGACAATGAGAAGTTTACCGAATCAGTCGTCGTTAGACAATAGTTCCACCACGGAATTAAAGATACAGATTGAAGAATTAAACACCCAACTTACTTCGGCAAACATAGAAATAGAAAACTTGAATTTGGAAAATAACAATCTCAAAGCTGAATTAGATAAATGTCAGAAACAAGTAAGGATATATAAAGCAATGATAACCGACAGTAAATATTATCATACGCCTACAAAAAAAACACAACAAAATCTTAGTGCTATAACACCTTTACCTATTTATATAAAAACTAATTTGATGCCAAAACACCACTATGCAAACGAAAAAAATCTGTTAAACAAACCATATATCGAAAGCTGCATCGCACATAAAAAGCTACAAGATAACTCCTCAAGTCAAGATCAACAGCTGCAATCACAACAGGACTGCAATCTCAAACAATCAACGTCATCTAGTCGACATCAGCAAGCAGACAACGAAATTAGTGATAAAATAAAGGACTCTAGTATTACCAATAAGCAGAAAGTGTTGATACTTGGTGACCAACAAGCTCTAGGTCTATCAAAGTTGCTGTGTAAAAAACAACATACTAACAAAAGTTTTTGTAATCAAATAATAACGTCATTTGTGAAGCCTGGTGCTGGCTGTCATACGGTTTTAAGTACTAACTCTTACAAAAATTTACAACAAAATGACTTTTTAATTCTATTTATTGGAGCAAATGACAAAACTCCTACTAAGATTTTATGTGAATTGTCTTCAACTTTAGCCCAGTGTCAAAATACGTAAATATTAATAATACAGACTATAGAAAATCCATATTTAAATATATTAAAATGCTAAATAATCAATTAAAACTAATATCCAATAATTATAAAAATTGTAAATTTATATCTTTGGTGCAAAATAAATATAATAATAAATTACTCTTAATGAATGAAATATGTTATAAAATATTAATAGAAATGGATGCAATAGCTTATATCAGTCATTGCATCCATTTCATCCAGAGTCAATAAGTAGTCAATTAAAAACAAAGCCTAAGTTTGAAACATTATACCAAAAAAAGGGATCGATACCATACTATTTCAAAAGACAAGAAAACATTAATAAAGCTAAATTACAGAACAAGAGTATGGTTTCAACCCCGATTGCTGCAAAAAAAGGAACTATCCCATTTTATTTCCAAAAGAATAATAAAAATAAACATTTATTTCGAGAACGTCAAAACACATAACTTTCATCTCTTTCATCAAAATATCTGTAGTGTACTCAAAAAAAGGATAGAATAAGAAATTGTCCTCACTAACTTTACAAAAGACCCAAACCATAGATGTTATCTGTCTGTCCGAAACCTTTATACAAAGAGGTCATGATCAAAACTTGGTCTTGAATAACTATAAAATTGCATCTTCATGGTCGCGAGAACATGAAAAGAGGGGCGGAACATGCATTTCAATTAAAAAACATCTAACATACACGAAATTAAAAATAGCAGAGTCATTATCGGAAAAAAATAATTTTGAATGCTGTGGAATTTCCATCAGATCACCTTACATTGTTATTGTCTGTATATACAGAACTCCAACTTCAAACATAGACATATTTTTCCATAAGCTAGAAGATTTGCTTCATAAATTAAATAGAAGACCTAGACAAATAATATTGTGCGGAGACTGGAACATTGATATTTTAAAAAGTAATAAATATACACAAACTTTGATTGCCATCCTTCAAAATTATAATTTAAAAATACACATTAATACACCCACAAGGAAAAAGTCTTGCTTAGATTTAATAGTCAGCAATAAACATGATGCGATTGGTCACACAAATCAGATATCTCTTTCTGACCATAACACATGTCAAATACTATCATTCTATATAAATGACTATGAAAAAGTTACACAGTGGTATGAATAAAAAAGAGATTTCAATAAAGAAAACATATCAAAATTTTGTAATTATATTAATTCTCTTTCATTCAACGATATACTAGAGCAATCAAATACGAATGAAGCCTTTAATGCCTTTCATGACATATTAACTCTATTATTTAATCAATGCTTTCCAATGGTTAAAATAAGGTGTAACAACAAAAACAAAAAATTAAAGTGGCTTACTGTGGGTTTAAGGAAAAGCTGTCTAATTAAACGTAAACTTTATAGCAAATTTATTTACTCAAGCAAAAATAACAAAATAGCTAATAAAATAAAATACCAGACATACTCAAAAATACTTCACAAATGTACTATAACAGCAGAAAAAATAAATAATTCAAAGTTCCTAGTAAACGCAAAAAACAAAAATAAAGCAGCATGGTCTTTAGTAAATAATAATTTTGATCGACGACATGCTCAGAAAGAAATAAAAACAATAAAATTTAAAAACAATATTTTCTGTGACATAAATGATATTGCTGAGGCCTTTAATAATTATTATATAGAATTAACACAAGTTACTGACGAAAACAAAGAAAATACAAATAAATCTAAACTAAAAAAACTGGTTGGTTGCCTGTAAAGTCGGTATACGGGCGAAAGTTTTACGTGACAACGACTTTGAGTGGTAAAATAATTTTAATGTGAATATTCATTCGTATAGTAGGAAGAAGGATGAAATAATAGTAACAATTTAAAACATTTATTTATACAAAGAATTATATTTAAAACATTAATTTATAGGCACGCGTCCCTTCCACTTTTTATGTCTGTCTCTCTCGCTCTTAGGCGGGCTAACCATGCCCGAGTGGAAGGGACGCGTGCCTCTCACTCGCTCTCATTGTAAGCGCATAACGTGAGCGGAGCGTAACGCAGTTTCTTGAAGTGTCACCCGGCAAACCAATTTATAAGACGTTGTCACGTCAAAATAGTATTTTTCTATATCCAACATCCAAAACTGAAGTTATACGCGCCATAAGAGGTTTAAAAAATACCAACTCAGTAGGTTATGATGGTATCAATACAAATATATTAAAGCTATGCTGCCTAAAAATTGCAATTCCGCTTACCCACATAATAAATTTATCTTTGGACAACGGAGTGTTTCCCGAAAAACTGAAATTTTCTATCGTGAAGCCTCTACATAAAACAGGAGTTGATGATGATATAGAAAACTACAGGCCCATCGCACTTATACCAATAATAGCGAAAATATTTGAAAAAATTATGGCAGAAAGGATATATTCATTCGCTATAAAGCACAAAATAATTGGTAAGCAACAATTTGGCTTCCAAGGAGGCAAATCAACATCACTGGCTTGTTTTTCATTGATAAAGACTGTAACAGAGGCTATTAATAATAATGAGCTAACAGTAGCCTTGCTATTAGACATGTCAAAAGCTTTTGACTGCGTTAACCACGACATTTTACTAAAACTCGACGATTATGGTATAAGAGGAACCGCATATAAGTGGCTTGAAAGCTACCCAGCAAATAGACAACAGTGTACTGAAATTACTAGAATTGAAAAAAAAAATAAAATAACGGCTTGTTCACAGTATCGACAAGTAAGAACTGGTGTACCACAGGGCAGTATTTTGGGACCGTTATTGTTCATACTGTACATAAATGATCTACCTGACATCACAGATAATCATTGTTTTTTATTTGCTGATGACTGTACATTACTCTTCCATAACAAAAACATTGATCAATTAGAATTAGACATAAATAATACACTTAGTGGCATAATCCGTTGGATGAATAAGAATAATTTAAAAATTAACATGAATAAAACAAAAGCATGAAATTTTATTCAAGCATGAAATTGTTTCATACTTATAAAACAAAAAACAGTGATATAAATATACGACATGAAAATAATAATATTAATTTAGTAAAATCTGCCCAATTCTTAGGTATAACTCTTGATGAAAACTGTAACTGGAAATTGCATATTGACAGTGTTTGTAAGAAGGTCAATAAATTTGTCTATGCTCTGAGCAGAATCAGAAAGGTCACAACATTTCAGATTGCTTTACAAACATATTTTGCATTTGTATCCTCAACATTGCGCTATGGTGTGATAATATGGGGCAACAGTGTGGATTTCGAAAGGGCATTTAAAGCTCAAAAAAAATGTATTCGGGCACTATGTGGAAAAAATAGCAGAGCATCTTGTAAGCCTTTGTTTAAACAGCACAAAATAATGACACTCCCTAGTATTTATATTGCTGAAATATGTATGTTAGTAAAAAAACATCCTGAATATTTTATAAAAAATAAGGATGTTAAAGTTAATGTCAGAAATTGCAGAAAAAACAAAATAGTAATACCAAAATGTAAGTTAACATTGTTTAAAAAAAACGTATACTTTATGGCCATAACAATATTTAACAAGCTTCCACACGACCTTCAAGACATACCATTAGAAAACAACAAATTTAAAAAATCGCTTTTAAAGTGGCTGTTAGAAAAAAACTTCTACTCTGTAAGAGAATATTTAGAAATGTAACTTAACATTAGCTTATTGATTGATCAGGAAACGGACATTGTAGGATTTTTCTTATTATTATTGTTTGACATGTTACTTTTAATTTTAATTACCATAATAATTATTTGCATGCCAGAAATTGGCAAAACATACTGAACATTATTGTAAACATTATAACTGTTAATATTTTACCATGTTCTGAGCAAAATAAATATCATTTATCATTTATCATTTTATCGTGGTCGTGACGAATGTGCAAAAAAAGTTTTGAAATCGGACATACCATGGAGGAATAATCACCGACAGAAAAATTCAAAAGTTATTATATTATTCTTAATGGATGTAATGAAACCATTATGTCAAAATTGTTTTAATATTCAAAAAAATAAACTAAAGCATTTTCTTTATAGTCCGTTTATTCTTTATTATTCCTTTAACAATAACGAAATCCACGAATTTGTTCCAACGCAAATAATGCTATTTTTTTATAACAAGTCCTCTGGGAAATGGAATGTTATGGGAAGACTGTTAAAGCCAATATAGCTCTTTTGTTTCAATGAGGTTTACAAAGATGTTGCTTCCCATTATATTTTACACAGGGGCTCTGATAAGACACAGCAATATACAATAAATAGCAATGATGCCAAAGCTTTGTCGCTAGATGCGGTTAAAATTAATTTAAGAACACAACTATAGCAAAAGCACTTAACATTGATAAAAAATTACACTTAAACAAAGAAAAAAATCAATGAAAAACAAGCAACAACAAGAAATATAAAAGCATTTATTAAATTTAATTAAATTTTATGTATGTCCTGAATCGTCAAAAATTTACTGCGTATCATAAAAAGTTCTTTCAACCAAACACTTTAAACTTTAATTTTAAACTAGAACGTGTCTGTGTTTTGTTCATTTACTATATTACTTTCAAACTTGTTGATTTTTACGTGAGAACCGAGACTGAATTGTAATAAGTTCTGTCTTATATTTAATGAGGGACTGTAGCAATATTTCTTTGCAAAAATTTATAAAGTTATTTTCTACAATTTACAACTTTCAAAGTTATATAAAGAGGTAAGAGTTGAAATTTACCCCTTTGCCTCTGGTCAAAATGCTTTGAGAAAAGCTGTGAAAAGGTGCCAAATTCTTGAATCATAGTACAGTGTATATATTTACAGGAAGCTGTTTGTCGGGACTTGTTATATTACGTCGGGAATCTGGACATGATTTTAATTTTCTCAACAAATGCAGTCAAATCCCGACAATCTGCCAACCCTTCGGTATTTGTAAATATTACCAATTTGTGGTCCTCTGCAGTTAAGTGTACCAGGCGAACATGATTTTCTACGGAGTTTCAAAGGAAAGGGCACGCTGTTTGTGTTAGTTCATGAATAAGAATGAGGTGGTTTCAATCGAGGCCATTGTTGTTACGTTGTTAGTACCCGGGACGACTCTACCGAGAGCTGTTCAGTTAAAAACAACAAAACGCTTAAATGCATTTCTATACAGGCAGAATAGCACTATTTATTTAAAAACATGAGACAGCACAACCTCAATTTATCATGTGCTGTACTTCAATTATTATATGAATTATTTGCGTGGAAAAAGTTGCTTTTCATATTATTATTGTTTTTATAACTTTCATTAATCTAGGAACTTAAAACAGCATGTTACTTCAGTGTTTAGCAACATTAATTTAATAATATCCTCATTGCAAGGGACAAACTGTCTCTTTAAGAAAGATATATAGAGAGACACTTTATTAAGTATAAACCAAATAATTTATATTGTCATCTTATGTTGTGTAAATCACCCACCAGATGGCGCTTCTCCTGCAACTTTAGTCGTGTAATACTGCAATGTCTGCTTGCATTTGTTTTTTCGTTTCGGAATTTTAAATCGATAGTTCTTAATTCAATCCTCAATTTGCTCATAATCCATTTGGTTATGGGTCCAGTATACGCTATTAGTTGGAGTAAAGTAATATTAGTACGCAAAAACCAGCATACGAAAATGACTGTGCACAATTAAAATTTTACACAGGTAAAAGTTCAATTAGGTAACCGCTTCAACTTGTTATATCACGAACGTGTGTCGCAGTAATGCTCGTATTCTGGCGGGGAAAGGGCAAAAATATGGATACTAAAGATTGCTGTTATATAAATCTCATTTGTTGTGTAAAATAAGATTAATAGAAAAGATGTATACCACGATCGTGGACAGTGGTGTGATATTTGCTTACCCCTGCGGGAAATGCGTGTTCCCACTATATCGTGACGAAGAATATTTCGTTTGACAACTGTCGTCTTTAGCTGTTCCCATTATATCAACTGTTTATGTGTAACTGTGTCGTCGAAATTTTTTATCCTTAAACGACTGTCGTATCTTGCTGTCCTCATAGGATCGTGACGCCATTTTTACGGGTCGCGGCAATCTCATTGTCGTTTACACATCAGTCGCCTTGCTTCTGTGTAGGACAATAAGGAGGAAATTTCAATTTACACACAATTTGCTGTCATGTTTTGTATATCGTTTGACGACTGTCGCGATAGCCAGCCATTGACTGGACAATCTCTCGTCACTGCTAAAAGAAGTCGTGGACGACAGGTATAGTCGTATCGTCTATATGTGACTGTTGGATAATTATTTATGTTGTATCTGGGTAAACGCACATTAGATAATAAACCAGTCAGTCTCCAGCCTCTGTTTTATTGACGTTCCATTGGCGATGAGGTGTGTTGCGAATTTAAAACACGTATTTTTTTTTAAGTCATAATGCCGATTGGACAATTTGAACTGTTTGAACAACACACAAAAAATTGGCTGTCGTATATTCGTCGAGTGGAACAATATATTTTACTCAACGAAGTAAAGAAAGAATTTCGTGTACCATTGTTCATTACCGTCGCCGCGTCGTGGGTAAAGCATTGAAATATGCAAGCCACGGCGCTTTAAACGACACGATAATCAGTCGTCACGACATAATGGAAATGCGGCCTTTTGGTTACGAATGTTAAGCATTATTTACAGGGGCTGGTCATCGGAGAGTGTCGAAAAAATTCGAATTTATTCGTTCGAAAAGCACGTTAAACCACTTGTCCTGACAAGTGCAGTCATTAGCATCCATTGGTCCCCATTGGGCCCACGTGGCGGGGTTGTAATCTACTCTCCCTACGGTGTTTTTAATTGTAGAGAAAGGTATATGCCCTCAGCAGTAGGATGAAAGTTTTTGTTTCCACTTATCACAGAAATTTTCGCGCTTTTACGTCTAAAATAAAGCAAAATATAGGAAGACGTAGATATACAATCTTTCTTCTCGTTCCGCGAGTCTCGCGAAACAGGGAGAGTAAACATTTTATTTAAATTTCTAACATTGAAAAATGTGTGAAATGATTTTCTAATCCATAGATTTTTGGTAGGTTTGGTCTTTTGCTTTGCGTCCCAAGTAATTAGGACAATCACTCCTCTGGGTTTGAATTGACTGGGATTATTGGGTTCCTTTGTTTCGATAACGTAACGTACAATCTCACAGTACAGCTTCTATAGTTGAAGTGTTTGACAGTAATGTAACATATATTTGCTACTTTAAAAGTCATTGTGACATTTTACTCTGTGACATTCGGATTTACAAATGTCAAAAATTGGAAAAGAAAAATATTTTTTCAATTAGGTAGACATTGTATTAATTTCTTGCTCAATTGATTTATGTAATAATATAATAACAGTAATAATAGTTTATTTGACACAGCACACATGTACAACTCACAAATTTAAATATTCTTAAAATAAAAAAAATGCGAACACAAGAGCTTATATAAAAAGAAGATAAACCTGTGTGCAGCAGTCAGATAGGGTCTGGGCTCGGTGTATAGTTTTTACCCTAGGGATAGGTGAAACGCCGATTTTCAGCCATCACCCTGACCGGTGGGTGGGCGCGGGTGGCTGTAATATCAGAAAAAAATATGTGTTGGAATCTGGTTGATAATAGGATTCCTAAAATAGAAGGGGAAATAACATATAATAATGTGTATGTGAACCTGTCAAAAGAAAAATACAAAAAGTTGTAATTATAATACTTAATAAATGTTGATATGCTGAGTAGACAAAATGGAGTAATTATTTGGCTGGCTTTTGAAGTTCTAAGAAATAAGACTTTAATTTGTTTACATTTATATAGGTATATAAAAAATTCCCTGTCACAGTGTTTGACTGCAATGAACTCGGTAGCTACTCAACCGATTTTAATAGATTTTTTCATTTTGCTGGATTTGGTCCGAATAAGGACATTGGATAAGTTTCATTTTAATCTATAATACAGCATCGCGTGGCCAGGTCAGCTAGTATGTTATATATATAAATCATCATTTCTTACGACGGTAATCCCTCACTCTGTTGTTAATTTACCATACGGTAAATAGGAAACTTACAACTTCGCTCTGATTCTCTTGCTCTGTCTATTTCTCTCTACCGTTCAGGATTTTTGTCAAATTCTTTCACACTCCAAGCTTTACGTCTCTGGAATGGCCTCCCAGACTATTCGTAGCTCTCTTAGTAGAATTACGTTTAAAAAGAAATTTCACGCTTTTCTCGCAGAAGGTTTATAGTAATAGTAAAATCGAATCATCACATTATTCTAACTTATTTAACGAATTAATAACCTACGTGTATATATATATATGTAGTGTAATATAATTATATACTGATGTACGTATTGTATATAAGAGTATGTTAACTTGATAAGTTTAAGTATTTATATATCTCCATTGTATCCGCTTTTAAGTTTATTTTTCCCAAAGGTTAAGGAGAGAAGCTAAGTCCGCCTTTTGTACCATTTTATATTTATGTTCAATAAAGATTTTTAAATAATTAAATAAATATATATTTATTTTATTTCCAAGGTGAACAATTTTCAATATAGAATCGTATCATGATATATAATAACACTTTGACCGGTCGGACAGAATCTATAAATTGTATTTTTTATACTTAAAGGTTTTGAACCCCTGGACAGTGATTCACGGTACGCTGGTTTGAAATAATGAGTGAGCTGTAAAAACAAGGCTTCAGTTTTCGGCCTAGATTAAGAAGACGTACATTTTTCTCTTTGTCTATAAATATAAAAATGGTTAGGTTAGGTTAGATTAGTTATGCCGGCTTTAGTTATGCCGGCTAAAGATAGAAGAAACTAACATTAACACCTCCTCGAAGATAAACCTATGTTTAGCCGGCTAATCTTAAGTTTATGTTCACACCTACCTTTAGCCGTAACATATATATAAATTATTAATTTTACAAATATACACTTTAAATTTCGTTTTCTACTCATATTTGGCGAGATGCTGTCAGTTGAAGATGGATTGTTTTGTTTCTACAAAAACATTGGATTGATGAAACTTGATCTCTTGAACATTCTGCATCCGCATTTTACTTAGAAATAACATTACAAATATCAAGTTATTATTTTTTTATTATTTCAATTACGAAGGTGGTATCTACACAGTACGATCTAACACTGTATTAGTTGAAGTAGTAATAGTGATTATTTTTTTATCTCCAAGCCTTCAGATGGGATTCGAACCCGTGACCTTTGGACCGGATTTCCAAAAGTTGCGGGTTCGATTCCCGTTTGAGAATTCACTTGTGAGCCGAGTAGATTTTTTCTTGTATTTTTCTATAGAAATAATTTATCTTATTTAATAGCCTAGAAAAAATGTAATAAAAATATATAAAATTATAAAACTAAATGGTTGTTTCATCTGAATCGATTGCCCGAAAATTTGTAAAAAAATTCTTTCAAATACGACAGTATCATTGATGAGACAACACTGGTCTACAGCGTAAAATTATGAAGGTACTAGAAAATTTCGACGGATGTTCACAAATCTCGGTAGCTCAATTGGGAGATCATTGGACCGGACTTCCAAAGGTTACGGGTTTGATTCCCGCCTGAGAATTCACTTGTGAACCGAGTCGATTTTTTCTAGTATTTTTCTATTAACATAATTTACCACGACCTTTCCCAATCGGGGCAACCGCTCTGACCACTGAACTACCTAGACGGAGTCAAAAATCCGGTCCGAGATGTAATGTTTTTATAGGCATTTTTTTTAGTTTTGAGGGTTTAATGCCTCATTAAATTACATTATATATTGGGAAGAGACGAGTGTATGTGAATACATGGTACATATACCATATACTCTACTACAGTCACTTTTTTATTGCGATAGTCCGCTGCATCTTACTTCATTGCCGCCATTGCAATACGAGCTAAGAGGTTTTCTCTACTGTCTTAAATGTCTTGGTTGCTATTCCTACCTTTCGCACCAACATCTATCATAATGCGCACAGCAAAGGAGTGGAACTCCCTCCCAGCGTCTGTATTTCCGAATACATATAACCCGCCCGTTTTCAAGGGCAAGGTGAATAGGCATCTTCTGGGTTAGCTTGTTCCATCGTGGATTCTGTCTTGCCCCTGGACTTGATTGGGAACAAGAGGGAACCCATTCAAAATGAAAAAACAGATATAAAGATATAGGTAAAGATTATAAGACATAGGTTTTTGGAACATATTCCAAAGTTATTCATATCAAAATTGTTTTACTCCATAGAAGCAGAAGTGTTAACAGAATTCATGGCTAAATTCAAGCTACTTGTCTTTTAAAATAATTAGGCAGATAACATCAATCTTTTGTAAGCTACAAATTTTTCAAAAGGTTTTTTGTTTCATGGCGTTTGTGGCCGTCATAACAAATTCAAGTGCTCAAAGTTAGATTTAATCTAATATGAATTTTATTTTCGTAGTTCGTCGATTTTTTATTATGAATCAAAGTATATATATCATTAACACAGAAAGCGTTTAGTTTTGTAAAATCTGAAACAGATTTTTTTTCTTGGATCAATTAATAAGACTATATTTAAATTGCGCATCTAATTTTTTTTTATTTAGTCCTGTCGTTTTGACTTCTTTACAAGAGTCGTGATCACATGGTAATGGTCATCATACATGTGCTACTGCTACTTTCACAATATTTTAGGGCACGTGCCTTTCTATTGAATTTATACAAATAAATGACAAAAAATATAACAGGAACGTGCCCGATTAAAATATTGGGACGGTAGTAGCTCAAATTTCTCGTTAAAATTTTTGCTGTGGTGGATATTAGTAAAAAATGGTGGATTATTAACCAATAAGTGTTTGAACATGCAAGAGTGTTGGCAACGAAACAGTGGGACTTGTCTTTTCCTGCTCTCTCAAGTACACGGGGAGTTTTCAGTAAAACCCCACACCTTTACTGAAATCAAGCGAATAGGATATTTCACTGTCATCTATCATTCATTGATCATTTATCATTCATGGATCGGCTCTTATCATCATCATGCAATGATGAACAGAAATTTCTCAAAAACTGGCAGTATGGCATAGACTTTCATCTGTCCCGAAAACGACTAATATAAATTACTACATGACTTTTTGGCGGGAACGCGAAGCGTCAGTTTAATGGTTTTGGTTTTCTTGTGAAATATTTTTTTGTGGTTGATATTAGTGTGTAACAATGGTGGGCTATTAACCACTGAGTGTTTCTTAATATGCATGAGTGTTGACAAGTGAAACAAAACAGTGGAAGGTGTCTAATCGCGCTCTCTGAAGAAGGCCACGAGGAGGTTTCAGTAAAACCCAACTTCTTTAGTGAAACCTAGGAAATTGCTCAAGAACATAGAGGAAAGATTATACTTACTTAACACTGGCTTAATGCACAAATTGTGCAAGCCTTAAAAAAAAAAAAAAAACTACAACATTAAAATTTTGCAAAATAATAACAGCGCTATCTTTAACGCTGTGTTGAAAAAAAGGCTAGTTTTACTATCCTATATTTACAGACCCGTCGATTTTCTCCAAATCCTTCTTAAGCTGTCGCTAGCGCCATCTCTTCATATTCTAGGTACCTTTTTTCAGGGGGAAAATGCTTTACCCCACCGTTGGGTGGACGGTGGGGTTATTTGGGATTCACCCGTAAGCAAAGGGTCACTAAAAACCCTGCTGTTCTTTACATCACCGGTTGGCTTTGTGGGACCCTTTTTAGGAATGTTCTAGGTACCTGGGGGGATGTTCAAATTTATCCGAGCATTTGTGAGGTAGCTATATGACTGGCCTGCTGGGGTCCAAAGTGGTATTTCCTGCACTGGCGCCACTGGAACTTTAGAAGAACTGAGGGGACAGACACGGGTTTTTAGTGGGTATAATTCTAAGCCTACCGTTCTCCAAAGCCGGGTCTGCCCGCGGCAGAGTATGCGTAACGCATTTTTACAATAAAGCGATTTTATGCACGTTGCGTTTTATGCATGCGATATAAGATCGCATTCCATTAGCTTAGGGGCGCTGCGCATCATGCAGATTGTAGTATTTAATTATACTGACCACATACTTTGTACTGTGGGGTCGTCCGCGTGTCAAAACAAGAAATATCAGCGTCAGCCCTCAAGCTGACTTAACCACTTGTCAGTTCACGGTAGCAATTGCTACCATATTCAAATTTCCGCAGTTTTTATTTGTTTTGAATTTTTAGGCTATCGATAATTATTTTATTTTGTCTAGTTTTTTTATCCGTGTACTGGTTTTTGTATTGTATGTGAAAGACCTATGTTAGTACGAAATAACAGTGTTTATGTAAACAAGATAGGTACTTCAGCCTAAATTACGAATGTAATATTTTTATAAGGGAATGTTCCACCTATGTGTATAAACTATGAGAATAACTAACTCTGGTTTCTGAGAAAAGTAATTTGACAGTACCTATACAATAAGCATTCCTTTATATAAGATTCTATTTGTCAAAGCGTTCACACAATAGGAACGCAGAAAATGTAGATTTCTTTCAGAACCTAAACGAGAATTAAGTTACAAGAGAAGGGTGTGTCTGCTGACATATCGTTTTCTTACGCGCAACCAATATAAAATGGGCACTACGCTTAGTCCACCCTCCATTGCTACTGTCATTCGAGACACTCTTAAATTTTTATATCATAAACACCAGTGTACAGTTAAAAATGGTACTTTACCAAATTTGAATTAAATCTAGAATCTATTGTTTTCCAGAAAAAAAGCTATTTTAGTCTCTTTCGATATTGAATGATTGTTAGGGCACATGAAAAGTGAGTGCTGTAATGCATATTTACATATTACCTGAGATAATTAGAGCGTTATAACCTGCCCTTATTTTTATACTAGGTCTGCAATGCATACTGCTGTTTGCAAATACTGAGCGAAGCACTACCTTACCTTTCCTCACCACCTGACCTTAACTAACCTAACCTCACCTTAATCATTAGCAATTGCCTCGAAAATATCGCGCACCAAACTGGTTGCCTCTCGCGGCTATCGCCGCTCGAAGCTAGAAGTTCTGTGAGGCAGAGCTAATACAAGATGAACCGAAAAGGGCTTCGCCGGACTTTTCGCATTTGAAATTGAAAAATTCTATTTTGCTCGTGAACTTTTTTTCAATGGTTTTGAATTAGATTATTGAAGGGTGATTATTCCTCGATGTTATCTCCGATTTCAAAACTTTTTTTGCACATTAGTCACGACCACGATGTGAGTTTTGGCACCAAAAGATGATGGGCACAAATTTATGGAACATGGTCCCAGCTCCAATAAGGGTGAATTATACATCGTTGGAAAGATATTTTTGTGTGGATTATGAATAACTATGGCGCTAGTCCCGATTCGCTGTCCAATCGTAGTATTTTTTTTGTTACATCCTTAACATACTTTTAGTGACACTTTTTTCCGTTTTTGGCATGGTATCATTGTAATTATTATTCATACTTTCATACTTCACTACATGGTATATAAAATAAAGTCACTTCCGGCTGTCTTCTTCGGCTTCTTTAATAGATGGAGTGATTCAAGAGGAAGGTTTATATGTATAATACATATATTATACATATAAACCATCCTCTTTACTAAACCGATTTTGTTGTTTTGTTTAACTGAATTTTATTAGGCTTAAAATCTGTGCAAATATCATCAAAATCGGTCAAGTGAGCCGGCTATATGATTTATTGAAATTCTATTTCGACCTGAATATTCATTGTCTTCTAGAGACTATACTTCAAAACGGACAATATATACAGGTATGCTGCCATAGCAGTTTTTATACTCTTTAAAAGAGCTATCCAACGATGGTAAATTAATTTTGATTGAAGCCATCACATGATATGGGCCCAAAACGCCATCATCCTTTCATCAATGTAGTCTCAGCGGTTTGGCTGTGATCTGCTTTTGAATTTTTCTTTCGCTGATTATTCCTCCATGGTATGTTCGATTTCAAAACTTTTTTTTGCACATTAGTCACGACCACGATGTGAGTTTTGGCGCCAAATTTCATCAATGTAATCTCAGCGGTTTGGCTGTGATCAGCTTTTGCATTTTTCTTTCGCTGATTATTCCTCCATGGTATGTTCGATTTCAAAACTTTTTTTTGCACATTAGTCACTACCACGATGTGAGTTTTGGCACCGAATTTCATCAATGTAGTCTCAGTGGTTTGGCTGCGATCAACTTTTGGATTTTTCTTTCGGTGATTATTCCTCCATGGTATATCCGATTTCAAAACTTTTTTGCACATTAGTCACGACCACGATGTTAGTTTTGGCGCCAAATTTCGTCAATGTAGTCTCAGCGGTTTGGCTGTGATCAGCTTTTGAATTTTTCTTCCGGAGATTATTCCTCCATGCTATGTTCGATTTCAAAACTTTTTTTTGACATTAGTCACGACCACGATGTGAGTTTTGGCACCAAATTTCATCAATGTAGTCTCAGCGGTTTGGCTGTGATCAGCTTTTGCATTTTTCTTTCGCTGATTATTCCTCCATGGTATGTTCGATTTCAAAACTTTTTTTTTCACATTAGTCACGACCATGATGTGAGTTTTGGCACCAAATTTCATCAATATAGTCTCAGCGGTTTGGCTGTGATCAGCTTTTGGATTTTTCTTTCGGTGATTATTCCTCCATGGTATATCCGATTTCAAAACTTTTTTGCACATTAGTCACGACCACGATGTGAGTTTTGGCACCAAATTTCATCAATATAGTCTCAGCGGTTTGGCTGTGATCAGCTTTTGGATTTTTCTTTCGGTGATTATTCCTCCATGGTATATCCGATTTCAAAACTTTTTTTGCACATTAGTCACGACCACGATGTGAGTTTTGGCGCCAAATTTCATCAATGTAGTCTCAGCGGTTTGGCTGTGATCAGCTTTTGGATTTTTCTTTCGGTAATTATTCCTTTATGGTATATCCGATTTCAAAACTTTTTTTTGCACATTAGTCACGACCACGATGTGAGTTTTGGCTCCAAATTTTATTAATGTAGTATCAGCGGTTTGGCTGTGATAAGCTCTTGAATTTTTCTTTCGGTGATTATTCCTCCATGGTAAAGTCTATATTTTTTTTACATAGCCTATGTCCATCCTTACTAATATTATAAATCGGAAAGTGAGTTTGTTTGTTTGTTTGTTTGTTTGTTTGTTCCGCTTTCACGCCGTAACTACTGAACCGATTGCTTTGAAATTTTGCAGACGCAAAGATAAAAGTCCGGTTTAAATAATAGGGTACTTTTTATCCTGGAAAAAATTGATATTCCCGAGGAAAAACAAAAATATTGTTTGCTTGATGGATGGATTGTAGATGGCGCTGTGTGTCGTTTAAAACAACGTAAAATATTGCAAACGAATATAAACATGTAAATTTAGAAGCTAAATGATACGATAATGAATCCCCGAAAATGTGGAATTCCCGAGGGATGACGTACAATTTGTTTTATCGTCTAAATTGTTTTTTTACATCTACTTATCCTGAAATCATTAAAGTCAACGAATTCCTAATTGGTATAAGTATTAGTTACGTTATTTAGTAATTGAGGTGTGCGATAGATGGCGCTGGGTGTTTTTTAAAACATGGTAACGATGTGTTTTTAAAATACAAAAGAAGTGGAATGATAGCTTACGCTATTTAGTTCTAGAGGTATGCGAAAGATGGCGCTGGGTGTTTTTTAAAACGTGGTAACGAAGTGTTTTTTTAAGATACGTAAGAAGTGGAATGAAATATATGAATTTTTTATCCAGTGTTACATCGCGCTTCTTAGATTTTTCCGTGGGAATGAGAAGTTTTCTTATAGTTGTGCTTTATACCGCAATATAAACGAATTCCACGCGGGCGAAGCCGCGGGCGGAAAGCTAGTCAGTTTATAATTATGTATGTTCATGCCAAAATTTGACCGAATCGGTTGAACGGTTAAGTAGGAGGAGGGAGACAAGCGAAATTTGTGAGTTGCCTAAAAGAGAGTTTCACTCTTTCAGAGCTTCACTCAATAAACACGCTGTTATTTAAACGTATAAAGTTGGAAATCCATTGAAACAATTTCATCAGTCAATTTATGTACTGTTGACTGAAACCTTACAAGATCGCTTATGCATTTTTATTATAAGGCAAAATCACACACTTTGTTTTGAACCCAAGTGCAGTAGTGTAGGGACTTGTGTCGACTGTATTGATTGATAGGTCTTGTTTTTTTGCTCTTAGCACTGTGGTCGGAAGTAGAAGAAAGCAAACTCTAAGCTTTATGCTGCGGTTCCACTGAGGCGGAGCGGAGCGGTGCGGAGCGGGGCTAAGTTGTGAAAACAGGTAAGTATTTCCACTGAAGCGGAGTGGGGTGGATTTCAAGCCATGTGGTTGGTGAATCGCGGCACAGCTCGTCTCTGCTCTGCTCCGCTCCGCCTCAGTGGAACCGCAGCCTTACCGTAGTGATGTGACATGAAACTAGTGTTGCGTAACATGCCAACAAGTAGCTGAAACACTTGTGTTGTGGAATTCGTAAACAACAACACCCAGAACTGAGGCAATATAATTAAATACAGATAAACATGTTTTCTACAATGACCCGGCCGAGTATCGAACCCAGAGCCTCGGAGAAGCTTTTCCATGAAAACCGTTATGCGACCTACACTAACACGTCGACATACATATTATTTGTGCTTTTTACAACATATTATACTAGTCTGTCTGTAATTAAGTCATATAAGTTGGATTTGACCCTTCCTTATTTCTGATTTTGCATGCATGTGTTAATCGGATGACGATGCATTATTATGTATGACATAATGAACCCCAATTCTTGCTTCTAGTTAAAATACTAAAAAAAAACAAGTGTGAGTCGGACTCGCGCACGAAGGGTTCCGTACAAACTTAAATATTTATTTTATTTTAATTTTATTATTAAAGTAAACATACAACTGAGCATTTTGTGAATATTTCAATTGCCTACCAGTTTCCATTAATTATATGCAAAAAGGGCAAAAAAATCGCGTTTGTTGTATGGGAGCCCCCCTTAAATATTCATTTTATTTTGTTTTTATAGCGGCAACAGAAATACATAATTTATGAAATTTTCAACTGTCTAGCTATCGCGGTACAGCCTGGTGACCGACAGACGGACAGACAGACAGCGAAGTCTTAGTAATAGGGTCCCGTTTTTACCCTTTGGGTACGGAACCCTAAAAAGTAATAAGTAACTAAAATATTATTAAAAAAATATGTTTTTCCTCTATTTTAATCACGAAAAGGAAATATAAATATCAAATATAAACTGGAAAAATTTCATGAAAGCGAAACATTGTTTAATTAAATTATTTTATTATTATACTCTATTATACTCTAATATAATATTATTTTTCTAAAATAAAAGATTTTTCTAAAATAAAAGTAGCCTAAGTTACTCCTTATTACATCAGCTACCTGCCAATAAAAGTCCCGTCTAATTCGGTCCAGCCATTTCAGAGATTAGCCGGAACTAACAGACAGACAGACAGACAAAAATTGTAAAACATGTTATTTTGGTGTATGTACCGTATATATATATATTCATATGCATATAGTAAAGACACTCCAATATTTTTATTTTATTTAAGCTGTGAACTTCTAAATTTTTATGTTTTAAAAAATTGATTTGTCCCAGTAGTCAGTCAGGAATTGAACCTCATATCATCTTGCTATCCGGACGAGTGATGATCTAAACATGATGATTTGAAGATCTTATATTCTTTGCCCATAATCCTGGATCAGTAACTGGTTACCTTAATATCTCTAGTCTTGTAATTTATCAATAGATATACTGTAATCCTTCAGGGAACCATCCATCTCCAAACTTAGCGAGTCGAAACAATAAAAGTTTGTTGCTTTCCTAGGGTTATCGCTCACAGTATGGTAGCGCGAAGATTGTTGTATTTTTCATTATTAAGGTAAATAACTCTTATAGTAGGCATTGACGATCAGTTTTTCGTAAAAGTGTGGCGTCACTCCAAATGGTTTTAGGCCAACTCGATTTCCACATTCACTGGCGCATGGCGTCACTCCGGCTCTTCAGTTTTCAATCGGCCGGACAGTTAGGAAGTGTACTACCTGTTTGTGTTGGATTGACGATCATGTACTCACGATCAGTTTGGCGCGATCCGCCGAGTTGGATTTATGATAATCTCGGAAATACGTGGCGCGTCGTCAGTCAAAACTCTGAAGTGATGATTCGACACTCACGATCAAATTTTGGATTGACGTCAGTTCAACTGATGCGAAAAACTGACCGTCAATTCGCAGCTTTAGAATTTATAACAAAAATTTTTCGAGCGACTGTTGTTCGTGTGACATCTGAGACAGATTACCTTTTTTGTAGTAAATTGCTTACGATATATCTAAAATGTGACAGTAAAGTATTGCTTTCGATGTGGTACGTATATTTTGTTTGGAGATGACCGTTTGCAATGTTGTTCTAGATTCGAATCCCGAAAGGGGCAGACGTTTGTGTGATGAATAAGAGCATTTGTACCTGAGTCATGGGTATTTATTTATATATAGAATATATATAAAAAAATATATAATAAAATTGAATATATATTTGAGGGGCAATTTGTCGATAAAAAATGCCATATTTCACACCATTAAAGACTCCGACACTGGTGACGGGACAGATTGTGTATGTACATTATATGTATGTCTATCCGTTAGCCTAGTATCCTTATACAAGCCTTACAGTAGTTACTTTAGGCTAGGCCAAATGGTGTGAATGTAAGAAATATTATATTATTATTATTATTATTATAGTTACCTAGAATATGGCGGACGGCTCAAAACAAGGAACGCCTAACAAAATCAATAGATCTTTTACTGTTTCTTTTACAATCTCCGTGGTCGAGTGGCTCGCATAACGATTTTATTGGCAACGCCACTCCGAGGTCCCAAATTCGATCCCCGGCCGTATCAATGTAAAAAAACCGGCCAAGTGCGAGTCGGGCTCGCGCACCGAGGGTTCCGTAAAATATTTTTATTATATGATGTAACTAAAAATTTACGGTTTTCGCAATTTTTCCATTATCTGTGCTATAAGACGTTGCTTTGTACCAAATTTCAAGATTCTGAGTTCACGGGAAGTACCCTGTAGGTTTTGATTCCCTTGCGAGTGTCGAAAATTTGCGGAATTTTGCGGCATAATCTTTGCGGCTGTATCTTTTGATTGCGTTGGCTTTGAAGTTTGAGTTTTTTACAGCTCCAAGGGACAGTAGACCTGAGTATTTGATATAAATTTCAGCTTGATATGTCCACGCGTTCCTGAGAAAAAGGGTCTTGACAGACGGACTGACGGACAACAAAATGATCCTATAAGGGTTCCGTTTTTTCCTTTTGAGGAATGGAACCCTAAAAACGATCTTTTCTGTAATGGCTCGGGTCTCATTGAGTTTTAGGTTCTTAACTTCACCTAGGAACAGTGTATGTGATACTGACTATTCGCTACTATACATGCCACTCATAAGATTTCCAATTTAATTTTCCTCATGCGTTTGGAATCTATTCTACAAAAAAATTAAAGACCAAATTGAGTCTGTTCAACGTAAAATACCTTCGAAGCCTTAATTACAAGTTTGTAAGAAAACATTCATCATAATGTTATTCTTCTAAACCCCTTCTCTCTATCAAATCCCAAACACAGGAAAATATAGTTGGATCAACATACAGGATCTGTCGATCCTTTACAAAATATGTCATAATGTTTTGGACTGCGTCAAATTCATATCTCACCTACGCATATCAAGTCACCCCAAGCGTATTCGAGACTATTGTGCTCACCTCTATTTGCTGCTAAGCTGGCTGGTAAAAGAGAGAGAAGAGAAATATGGTGGGCGATTAATAAATAAGTAGGTGGGAAGAACCTAATTTCATAGTAATTAATAAAGTAAAAAAAAAAATTTTCTAGATACTACCTACAATATGGAAAGTAATGCTTTTAAGTAAATTTATATCTAAATTAGCTTAGCCTAGATACGGGTCTTCAAGTCACGAATGAATAGGTTCATTTGTTCAACATGTTCATTTTACGAGAAATAGCACAGCCTTGTTCCGCCGTCACCATTTTTTCATCGTACAACCAGACTTACAAATAGGCGCTACCGTTATATGGTTGATATACCAAAGAGTCGAACTGAGTGTTTTGGTTCCAACTTTGTGATATGTACCGCTAAAGAGTGGAACTCTTTGCCTGAATCTGTTTCCTGATAAATTTAATTTAGGGGTTTTTAAGTCACGAGTGATTTTCTAGGCAAGCGCGTCACATCCTAGCTCGCATCATCGCTTACCATCAGGCGAGATAGTGGTCAAGCGCCTGCCTATTTACTATATAAAAAATAGATACTATTTACATCTTATTTTATAGCCAATTAGGTACTAATCTAATATAACATAATGACAAATTTATTGTATTGTATACAGGTAATTTAACATAACATAAATTGGGGCTAGTAGTACAGATAAATGATAGGTAAGGTTAGGTTGTTACCACAACCGATTGTGGCCGAGTAATAGCGGGGTCGGAGGCGGCAGAAAGCCCATATCCCTCCTTGCTGTGAGAGCCTGGAAACGGGGAACTTCCGCCGCCCATGTTATTGCTTTCGTAATGGAAAAAAAAACGCTTAGTGTTCCAGCGCATCTTACCTAAAGAGGGGAACTAACGAGCACAAGATGAGTATGGGTCCGTTGAGACAACCGGCAGCGGTCCGCGGTAGCATACCATTTTCCCGTGGCCGCTGCATTAACGGCTGAGGCTTTTAGTGGGTTCGAGCCCCACATAGCCCCCCTGTTTCCCCGTGGCAGGGAGGTATGCGAAGGCATTTCCCCCTGGTAAAAAAAAGTTAGGTTAGGTTTACTTATATCTCAGGTATCAAATGTTTTAGTGGTAAGTTAACATTTTTGATTCAATAACAATAAAATATGTAGAATTAATGTCAGATCTGTAGTGTTTACATGACCATAGCAGTAACCAACAATTGATAAAGAAGAAACAACTATGTAATTATTTTTATTTAAGAACTAGATTTTTATATAAAGCTTAAAAAGCATGAAAAAAAGAAGGGGTCTGTAAATGTGGCTAAATATTTATTATACATAATTTATCCGGAGCTTTCCATTTAATCACCCTTAAATGGAAAACCCCGGATAAATTATGTATTTACTCAATAAACTGTTTTTTTTTTTCAACTTTATTTCATATATTGCTCTTAATTTTTTTTATACCATGATTAGGTAAGCGCTTGACCACTATCTCGCCTGATGGTAAGCGACGATACGATCTAGGATGTGACGCGCCTGCCTAGAAAATCACTCGTGTCTTAAATACTAAGACTACTATAAATTTATCAGGAAACACAGACTCAGGCAAAAAGTTCCACTCTTTAGCAGTACGGACCACAAAGTTGGAACCAAAACGCTTAGTGCGACTCTTTGATTTATCAACCACTAGCTTTCCGCCCGCGGCTTCGCCCGCGTGGAATTCGGTTATATTGCGGTATAAAGCACAACTATAAGAAAACTTCTTATTCCCACGGAAAAATCTAAGAAGCGCGATGTAACGCTGGAAACAAAATTCATATAATTCATTCCACTTCTTACGTATCTTAAAAAAACACATCGTTACCATGTTTTAAAAAACACCCAGCGCCATCTTTCGCATACTTCTAGAACTAAATAGCGTAAGCTATCATTCCACTTCTTACGTATTTTAAAAAACACATCGTTACCATGTTTTAAAAACACCCAGCGCCGTCTATCGCATACCTCAAGAACTAAATAGCATAAGCTATCATTCCACTTCTTATGTATTTTAAAAAACACATCGTTACCATGTTTTAAAAAACACCCAGCGCCATCTATCGCATACCTCAGGAACTAAATAACGTAACTAATACTTATACCAATTAGTAATTCGTTGACTTTAGTGATTTCAGGATAAGTAGATGTAAAAAAACAATTCAGACGATAAAACAAATTGTACGTCATCCCTCGAGAATTCCTCATTTTCGAGGATTCACTTTCGTATCATTAAACTTCAAAATTTACATGTTCATATTCGTTTGCAACATATAAGTAGATGTAAAAAAAACAGTTTAGACGATAAAACAAATTGTACGTCATCCCTCGGGAATTCCTCATTTTCGGGGATTCATTATCGTATCTAAATTTACATGTTCATATTCGTTTGCAATATTTTATGTTGTTTTAAACGACACACAGCGCCATCTACAATCAATACATCAAGCAAACAATATTTTTGTTTTTCCTCGGGAATATCAATTTTTCCAGGATAAAAATTATTTAATCCGGACTTTTATCTTTACGTCTGCAAAATTTCAAAGCAATCGGTTCAGTAGTTGCGGCGTGAAAGCGGAAAAAACAAACAAACTCACTTTCCGATTTATAATATTAGTAAGGAAGTAAGGATATAACGGTGGCGCCTATTTGTAAGTCTGGTTGTTTGATGAAAAAATGGGAACGGCGGAACAAGGCTGTGCAATTTCTAGTAAGATGAACATGTTAAATGACGTTGATTGCTAGGTTTGCTTATGTCTTATATTTTTGAAGTGAAAACTTCTTTAGCATCGTTGTGATTTGAAAGTCGATTAAACGAAAAAGCGACGGCAAAAAGAGACAAACACATAAATTATAAGATTTAACGTAGCAGAAAATGCGATGGGAAGCATTATGTACGTGTGTTAATACGTGTTTGTGTGCGCATGCGTAGTACAAAGCTTGAGAGAAGGCATCACAACAAGTGCTGTTTTGTATACGTATACGTATTATTTCTGAAGGTTTCATTTCTACAACTTGTGAATTGCACAGATGCTTTTATTGTTTATATTCTTTTAATATTGTGAGTATAATAGAACTGGTTGCATGATAATAATAAGTGTATCAACTTTGTATTAAGCGTTATGAAATTATTTGTAATACAGAACAAATAAGAAAAATTAACCCGTTAACTTTGACGGAAGTAACGTCATTTACTACATAAACATCGTTACCATAGGTATATTATTTTATTTTTTATTTTCTTTATTTGGTTTACCAACAATTGTTACAATTATACATTTATTACATAACAGTGAGTAGCTTAGTTCTATAGCTAAATGCACAATTAATTAAAGGTAAACACAACATGCTCAGTATATTGTTACGAGTAACATAAAAAAGAAATTACAATTGCACTTGAGGATAGAAATAATTCTTAATTACAATAAAACATAAACAATAATCAAAATCCTTTAAATCAACGATGGTTTCTTGCAAATACTTACGAAATGTATAGAAAGTTACAGCATTTATGTCAATAGCATTTCCATAGCAGTTCAGAAGTCTGCTCGCTCTGGGGACAAATGAACTTGAGCCCAATACTGCTGAGCGCAATGGTGGAACTAATGGTGAGATTTGAGTTCTAGGCAATTTACGAGGTACTTTGAAACTAAATTTACTCAGTAAGCTAGGACAGTCTATCTTATTGTTAAATAATTTGTTTAAAATATTATTATATTATTACAATAGTTATACAATATAATATGCTTACGCCAATTTAGTGGATTTGGTTTTCTTGTTTGTTTTGGTGTTGTGGTGGATATCAATGTATAATAATGGCGGATTTTAATCACTCAGTATTTGTGAACATGCACGAGTGTTGGCAAGTAAAACAAAAAAGTGGAAGGTTTCTGCACGCTCTCAAGAATTATTAAAAACTTATTAATTAGTAAAAAAACCAACACCTTACAGAAACCTAGGAAAAGGGATTATATTATTATTCATTCACCATCTATTGATTATAATGAATCATTGTCGTTCATCATGATCTAATTAAGAAAATAAATTACTAAACACTAGGCTGTATAGGCTATGTACCGTTTGCCTTCCCTTATAAGAAAACCAAACAAAAAAAACATACACCATTAACACCATTGAGTATTTTATAATATAACACCTTAAGGAAAGGTAGTATTGAATAATACTTGTACTAGTATATCTATATTGTTTGTTTACTGTTTCAGATCACTTTAGTTAAAATAAACCTTACCTTATTTAAGCACCGAATCCGTAACCCTCGAACAACCAATAACGCCTCAATCAGCTGCAATTGAACGAGTACAAAACCACAAATTGCGACAGGCGATGCATGTAGAGATCCATTTATGGCTGATACACAGAAGGGCATGTCGGAACAGAGAGTGCCAGTCTTCTTTCTTATAACATGCTTATAACTACGTTTGGTGATTTGCAATCTATAACGTTCATAGTGCATAATTATTTTTTTAAACTATTTTCCTAATAATTTTAATTATGAATATATCATCTATTTTAATTTGTCCTTAAATTTAAAATTATTACATATAAAATATAGGAAGTATTTTATTAATTTTATTTTATTTCGTCTTTCATTAACGTTATTTCATATATTTTATCAAATAACAGAAATATATTAAATATAAATAAAGAAAGAGCGTACACTTATTTTTATAATAATATAAAAGTATACTTTATAACGTCATATAAATTATGTATTATTATGCTGCCGAAAGGGCCTCCACTCAGCATAATGCCATGGCGCTGGTATTATGTGGGACTGTTAGAGAGAGGTGTATAGACCTTTTTTCTTTTTTTTTCATCATCATCATCATATCAGCCGTACGACGCCCACTGTTGGACATAGGCCTCCCCCAAGGATCTCCACAACGATCGGTCCTGTGCTGCCCGCATCCAGCGTTTTCCCGCGACCTTAACCAGATCGTCGGTCCACCTCGTAGCGGGTCTACCCACTGAGCGTCGTCCGGCACGCGGTCGCCATTCGAGAACCTTTCCGCTCCAACGGCCATCGGTTCTCCTTGCTATGTGTCCTGCCCATTGCCATTTCAGCTTCGCAATTCTTTGAGCTATGTCGGCGGTTTTTGTTCTCCTACGGATCTCCTCATTTCTGATTCGATCGCGTAGGGAAACACCAAGCATAGCTCTCTCCATTGCCCGCTGGGCGACCTTGAGCCTTCTTACAAGACCCATAGTGAACGACCACGTTTCTCTGCCATAAGTCATCACTGGCAACACACACTGGTAAAGACTTTCGTCTTAAAGCACTGAGGTATTTTGGACGCAAAAATGTATCGCAGCTTCCAGAACGCTGCCCACCCGAAATAGAAATAGAAGAAATCTTTATTTGTGAATTACAGGTATGTGAACATTATTGTTATATATACATTTTTTTTTTTTTAATGCTGGTGTACGATATTATTTTTGTATCACTGTAATTCCACCTTAGTCAAGGTATACAAATATTAATTAAGTGGTAATATTAATAAAAACATTTCATAACATTTTACGGAATCATTAAAGCATAAAACAAGAATAGCATTAAACAATAACATGTCAGGATAATATAGACTAAGACCAATATAAAAATTAAAATAATTATGTTAGTATTCATACACTACGGATCAACATGTCTACATATCTACGGATTCATTCCAACTTATCAAATTCCTTCAGGTAAACGTCGTCAAAAAATTCTTTCGTAGAGTAATATGCTTTATCTAACAGTACTTTCATTAAGCGTGCTTTAAAAAGATGCAATGGCAAGCCTTTGAAAGATTCAGGTAATTTATTATATATTTTTTGAGCTATGCCAAAGAAGCTATTTCTGTAAAGTGCTGTTTTGCAATGTCTTGAACACAGTCTATTTCCGTATCTGTGGCTTTTGTGTGGATTTGTTTCAGAGAATGATACAAATAATTCTCTATTGACATGCACATACACCGCCACCTCGTAGATATAAAGGCATGGCATGGTAAGTATTTTTAACTTTTTGAATTCTGGTTGACAGCTGTCAGTTGGTTTCAAACCTTTGATGGCTCTGATGCACCTTTTTTGTGATTTAAACACGATGTCTTTATTAACTGAGTTGCCCCAGCAGATGATTCCATATCGAAGCACAGACTCCACATAACCATGGTAGGCTATTACTACAGCATCTTTGTTGGTCACTCTTGAAAGCTTTTTTAATGCAAAAACAAAAGTGTTTAACCTTCGTATCAGGTGTTCTGTGTGTGATTTCCAGTTAAGTTGAAAGTCTATCATAAGTCCTAAGAATTTAGTTTCGTTAACCGATTCAATTACCTCCCCATTAGATCTTAATTCTATATTTGGTAATACAGTATGTTGGCGGAAATGCATTATTTTTGTTTTTTTATTGTTAATTATCAATTTATTTTCGTCCAACCAGTTATTTAGATTTCTCATAGTGCCATTTATTTCCTCTTCATATTTGAGACTATCTTTACATTTTATTATTGCTGTGCTATCATCTGCAAATAATATCATTGGATAGTTTATTGCAGTTGGAAGGTCATTTATAAATATATTAAAGAGTAAGGGGCCGAGTATACTACCCTGCGGTACGCCAGACTCTACATCTCTACATTGCGATAGATACTCTTTTAGTATTTTGACTTTCGTGCAAAGTTTTGTTACAGCTGTATACTGCTTCCGATTAGAGAGATAGGACTCTATCAATTTTAATGCGGTACCTCTAATGCCACAAGCGTAGAGTTTACTCAAAAGTATTTTGTGATCAACAAAATCGAACGCACTAGTCATATCCATGTATATAGCACATATGTTTTGTCTTTTATCCATGGAACTAAGAACATTGTCAAGTAGACTAATATATGCCATAGTTGTATTTTTATTTTTACGAAATCCAAACTGTCTATTACTAAAAACGTCATATTTTTCGAGAAATTGATAAAAAATTTGAAAAATTATTTTTTCCAATATTTTAGAGAACACAGAAAGCTGAGCAATGGGTCTATAATTATTAACATCATCCATCTCTCCTTTCTTGTGTATAGGCTTTATGACTGACGTTTTGAGATCATTAGGGAATTTCCCGTGTTTTAAAGTTAAATTTATTATATGAGTTAATGGAGGAGCTAAGAATGTAGAGCAATGTTTTATTAAACATGTAGGGATACAGTCTAATCCTGCACTGTTTGTGTTTTTCAAAGATTGGATTGTCTTAATAACAGTTTCGGTAGAGGTTGGCTGCATATATATGGAATTCAGAATGCATTTATAAGACTTTGTTAACGTAGGCTTACTACTCTTAATATTATTTTTTGTAGAGTCAATGAAATGGTTGTTGAATATATTAGCCATGGTTGTAGGATCGATAATTTGTTTGCCTTCCTTATATAAATGTTTAACAGTTTCCTTTGGATATTTATTTATATTTTTATTTATTACTTGCCATGTTGCTTTGGATTTATTCACAGACTTATTTATATAGTAGCCATTTTGCGCTCGCTGTGTTTGATTGACGACTCTTCTATATCTTAGAGAGTACATTTTAAGTAACTGTTTGTTTTCTACGGTCGGAGATGACCTGTATCTCCATAGGTACGCCTGTTTCTTTTTACTGCATATACGAATACCTCGTGACACCCATTTTGGCTTTTTGTTACTTTTTAAGGTGATGTATTTATAAGGAAAACATAAAGAATGGAACAAGGAAACCGTTTCAATGAATGCACTATAGGCCTTATCAGCATCTTCCTTTTCGAACACATCAGAAAAGCTCAAGTTCTGAATAGCTTCCCTGAATTTCATCATATTTTCCCTACAATAGTCCCGCTTTCGTATGCGCCATGTACTAACTAAACACTTTTTGTTCACTGGACAGTGAAGCAATTGTGCCGTATGATCCGACAGTGCTGGTTCAATAACATCACTTTTACAACCGCGAATATTATGAGCAAAGTTATCAACACATGTACCACTGCTGAGCCTTGTAGGTTGCCTAATTTGCAGCTTCAGATTATAGCTACGTAACATATTTTCAAAAATAGTAGTCCATTTACTTTTCTTTAGGATATTTACATTAAAATCGCCACATACGACGTATTTGTATGTGTTGTTTTTACATATTAATTTATCTAATAACATGTCAATCTTATTCATAAATATATCTATGTCACTTTTAGGCGTTCTATAAATACAAATAACTATAATATTTAACTGTGTCAATTTTACTGCACAACACTCATGGATCGTTCTCACACCAAACCTGGAGACGTCAATTACTTCAAATTCCAGTCCATGTCGAACCAGTATGCAGGAACCCCCTCTACGATTGGGTCTAGTGTAACTAAACTCGGCGTCAAAAAAATCGCACCTTATAAAAATCTTATTCAAAAATTCCTAAACCTTATATAGAGGATAGTGTTAGGTATCATTAGAAAGGTAACAAAAAGGAGCATCAAACAACAATTAAGTGCAATCTTTTTTTTAATTAAAATTATACAAAAAGCATAAAAATTTGAAAAATAATAAAAAATCTTAATTAAGTCCTAATTAATAATCGATAATTTACAAAAAAAATGTACAAAAAGTGTCTTAAAATTAACTCAAAATCTAGTGTTACCCCCCCTTGCCCTGATGACGGCTTCCATACGGTCCCTCATAGACCTCACCAACTTCAGGAGCTCTTCTTGAGGGATAAGACCCCATTCTTCAATCACCGCGGTTTGGAGTTCCTCTAGAGTCGAAGGAGCCGGATCCCGAGATCGAACCTTACGTTTAAGATGGTCCCAGAGGTGCTCTATCGGATTCAGATCAGGACTTCTCGCTGGCCACTGCATCACAGGAATTTGGGACCTCCGCAGGAAGTCGTTCACGATGGCTGCAGTGTGTGCGCGAGCGTTGTCGTGCATTAATGTGAACCCCTCGCCAAAAGATTCGGCAAAAGGGACCACATGCACATCCAGGATCTCTGTGATATAGCGGCGCGCAGTCAGCGACCCTTGTCCGCGAGCACCTCCGGTCCGGGAGACGCAGACCAGGTCGGTTTTGCCGGCAGCCGACATACCGCCCCAGAACATGCAGGATCCGCCTCCATATTCCACCGTCTCCTGGATGCAGGCTTGAGCGAAACGTTCACCCTGCCTCCGGTATACTCTTCTTCGTCGGTCGTTGCAGAAAAGACACACTCGTGTCTCGTCTGAGAAGAGAACAGCTCCCCACTGCTCAATGGTCCAATCGACGTGGTCGCGAGCAAACTGCAAGCGGGCTCGTCGGTGCGCTGCAGTCAATTTTGGACCTGTAGCAGCTCTGCGGGCTGCTATGTTCTTCTCCTTCAGTCTTCTTCTAACCGTGGATACACTCACGGTGCGTCTGCGAACTGCCTGGAGCTCCTGTTGCAGCTGAACAGCGTTTGAGAAGCGATTTCTCAAAGAGTACGACACAACGAACCGGTCGTCTCTTTCCGAAGTGCAGCGACGTCTACCGGACCCATGTCGCCGGATATAGCCACCGGTCTCTAAAAAGCGCTGGTAGACTCTACGAACCGAAAAACGGCTCAGATTCAGTTGCCGGGCGACATCACACTGCCGCACCCCTGCTTGCAGTAGTGCAACCACTTGAGCGGCCTCATCAGCTGTAGTGTCCATTTTCCAGATGTTCTTTCTTCAGTAAAATCAGTGCGTGTGTCCCCTTCAACGGTTTAATAGCGAATGACCCACATTGAACCCGTGTTGACCTCTTTATACCCACAAAGTTAGCGCAACTCGCGACTCTCCCGAGCAGCAAAATTTCCTTAGAATTTTTGTGACCCTTTATTTGTTGCTTTAGGTTTTATTTGATAATGAAAAATAATGTTTTTTTATTAAGTTAATTAAGTAACCTTTTAAATAAAATTATAATTAATACGACTGCATGTGCATATCCAGAGTTAATGCCATTTGAACGTGATTTTCTTAGAGGTGCGATTTTTTTGACGCCGAGTGTAGTTGCTAACTTATAATTCGGAATGAACAAGTTACATTTATCGTCTTCAATCATAAAATGTTCCGTTATACCTATAACGCCCACATTAAAAGATAGCTCATGTATAGTGACAGTAAGCAGGTCTGATTTATTTATCAAACCACATATATTTAAGTGCATCAATGTTAACACGTCAGAAGCGAAAAAACCTTTCTTCTTTCTGAATTTGAGAACTTAAGTCTAATTTTGTGTAACAGTCCATTTTTTGTGAATTATATTTACTAAGTTCTCTAATAAGCAATTTTAGTTGAGTAATTACATTCTCAAAACCTTTATTATTCAGCCTACCGAAGTTAAAAGAAAAGTTTTTCACATTATATTGCAGTTTTAGGTTTGAATCTAATAAATAAGAGTATTCATACTCCTGATTACTCAAATACAGAAAATAATTAAAAGTTTCAATTCTATAGTTAAACAATGTTGCCCTGTCATGGATTCTAAAAGTAGGTGTAACAATAATAATATTGGTATGACACAGTAATGTTAATTTTTCTTGAATTAGTTTTACCAACTTTGCATAGTTCACAGTAAACCGAAAATCTTGCTCACCTATAACAATCACACAATAGTCATTCATATTGAACTCCTGTAATTTATGTTCTATTCCATTAATTAACTCAGCAACCCCAGCGCCAGGCTTAGTCCAGTGACAGATTTGAAAACTGTTTTCAAATTTGCTTTTTAGAATATTAAATGCTTTATTTACATTATTACTACTCAGCACAAGCAATTTATTTTTATTTTTTTGTTCACAATAAGTTTTTTGCGATTGGTTGATAATTCTGATCGATTGATTGTTGATTGCTGTTTCTTCCCCCTGATACTGTTTTGTAGAACACCTAGCGCCATCTAGTGACGTATTAGTTAAGTTTCTTATCGTATTACACTCCATCATACGTATGAGCTCCTGTGAGTATTCATTCCTATATTCACTAGTGGCACACTTAACGCCATCTACCGTATTATTAACAAAACTCTGTAACCTCATATTAGGCGTGCGAAATAGATCACTTGTCGCTAACTGTACTCGTTTTATAGTTGGTGTGTAGAATTTATGTGTTCTAATCGTTGATGGGGATACATCAGTTTTTAAACTATTTATGACATGTTTGTATATACGTGACTGTTTTTCATAGTCAGAATTTTTTAACCTTAGAGTGTTGTTTTCAGAGATAACAATAGCTATTTCGTTATGCGCACTCTCAAGCTCCAACTTTAATTTAAATATCTCTTCTTGTAATGATACGTCATGTGTTTCAGTAGATAAGTCAGGGAGACTCACAGAACTTCCTTGCAAAATATCATTTATTGTGGATTTTTTTTTTTTCTATATCTGTATTTTCATATGAGTTAGGGCTTTCATTGCTATTGTAAGATTGTGTTCTTTTATGACGACGAAATGTAATATTATCAAAGAAATTCATTTTTGCATCCATTATTTATTGTTGAGTTATAATTAATATAAGCACGCTTTTGTTCCCGATTAAAAATCTTAATCAACAATTTTGGTATTATGTAGTGTTAAGCTGGGCCGTTAGAAGGTGCTTATTATCTTTTTTGTTTCTCATTAACAAAAATAAAATCTGTTCGAGGTTACTTAGGATCAAATGTGACCACTTACATTTATTTCCTGCGAGCGCCGGCTGATCTAAACTGATAACAGTTACAAATGACGAAATGAAGACAAGCGACGACATTTGAATCTTAAGATGTCGTTGCGTAATGAGTCATATTACCAATTTTTATTATTCGCACTCCTTTTATTGGTTTCTATTTTCACTTTTTGTTCGACTTAGTTCACACACTGATAAAATATCAACTTACAAAAATGAATTATTGTTTTGTTTCCTTTTTACTAGATTCACTGACACATTTTATAATTTTGGAAAATTTTGTTGTTTATTCGGTAGATTTTTACAAGCTAACGTTATCACATAATACTTATGTCAAGTTTACTATTTAACTATTTTTTAAATTAAATTATACTCAGAGCAGATATGAACGTGACAGCAGCGCCGTCTACCCTCAATTCCCGAGTTGGTAATTGTGGCTAAATGCACAATTTGTGTATTTTGTGTGCAATTTGTGCAGCGTGAGAGTTGCATGCTTGCATACTGTATTCTTGCTGTTTACTTGCATGCATGATAGCTGCATGCCGGGGAGTGAAGAGGAGCTCACTCTCTTGTTTGCAGGTCGGGCGCCTAAGGTCCCCTGCTATAAAGTAATCCTAAGAATATGGCAACTATAGCTAAGTTAGGTTATGTGTCATAACTTGGCGTTCGCTTCGATTGCATCTGTCGATCTGTCGACCATCTATCGACCTGATCAATAATGCATTGCACCAAACATTATTGATCAGGTGCAATCGAGGGAGCGGAACGAGCAATATCACGCTAGCTGCTTACTTATTTACTTGTATAATGCTTGCTTAGGTCAAGCCAAGTTACCCGTGCTTTGGTACCTCTGCAATATGTCGAATCTAAGACTAGGCGCTATTTCTCTTATATCGTTTATCTACTTCGCTCAGAGTTATTATGCTCGCAAAACTTTAATGATCCTTGGGTCATTACCTATCGTACGCACCTTTCACTTTTATTTTGAAGGTTTGTTTTATTATTTTGTGTGTCTATTCGAAGACAATCTTTCTTAAGAAGTAAACTCTAGTCGTGCGTGCGTATTTTGTTTTAATGACATATTTTTGATCAAAGAAGATATGCCAATAAATTAATATTCCAAAAATCCAAAAATTTCAGAATAAAGAGACTAATATTAATTTGTCTAATTCATCAGAATAAAACACTTTTTTACGGATTTTTGCGCATGTTTAAATAAAACATGCGCAAAAATCCGTAAAAAAGTGTTTTATTCTGATGTGTAATGTGCGCGGAAGTGTAAGAACTAAATTTGTCTAATTCATATTCAAATTCCTATTCCATGTTATCGAGACTATCTAGTTTATTTATGATGTTTATTGTTTTCGTGTGTAAAATTCGTAAAAAAACAATAAATTCTGTATTTCTGTACGAATTACTACCTCTGTGAACCGGTGTGGTGATGCCAACACAATAGTTCTCGTTTGGAGATTTTTTACGCTCAATTACCTTCAGGGCACACACTCACAATGAATATCTACGCCAATCATTAAATTATTTGTGAACGAAACACCTACCGCAACAGTTGGTATTCAACAATCTTTACGAATAAGTCTGAGCTTACGAGAAAGAAGTATTAGCCAAATCGACTGTTAAAACACAGGAATGTAATTACTTTTAAATAATCTATGGCACTAGTTTTAATTATAAACAATGCTTTGGAATATATATATATATTCCCCCTAAAATTAAATTACGGGAAGAAGCTTACTATCATCGTCCACATCACGTCTAAAGCGTCGATTACAATCATATTCACTAGCCAACTAGCAGATTGTAAACTAGGCGAGTTTACTAGCAGATAGTGAATTTGTCAACTAGCAGCTTGTAAACTCGCTCAATGAAATCGACGCTTAATTGGCACTAAACTTCTTTTGTGATCGTGTACTGGTGGTTTGTGCAACACGATTCATCATAATCACTGGTTTCATTTAAAACCAATACGGGGTCGCTACTTCGTGTTATAGTAGTACGTGTACAATAATAAAACGCATCTGAAAAATTATATGTAATGCCAATAAAATGTTCAGAAATTCTTTAACACCCCATCTATAATAGGTTTGGATTACATTCTCAACTTTCGAAAAATTGGGTACGACACAGTTATTAAGTTTCATATTTCATAAATCAATGCTTTCTCATATGATAAATTATTTTAATAGAAAAATACTAGAAAAAATCGACGGCTCACAAATAATTCTCAGGCGGGATCGAACCCGCAATCTTTGACTGTCCGGTCCAATGCGCTCCCAATGGGCTACCGAGCCTTGTGAACACTCGTCGTAGTTTTTTTAGTACCTTTCTGCTTTTTACACTGTAAGCCAGCGTTATCTCATCAATGAGAGGAACATACTCTCGTAACCGAAAGATTACGAAAAGTAGAAATGTACCCGAAAATTTCGACGATTGTTCAAAAGGCTGGGTAGCTCAATTGGGAGAGCATGGAAGAAGAAGAAGCCGCAAGCAACTCGGTAAGGGCTTTTTTTCTCCCTTTAATGTGTTACAGTTTTTTAATTAAGGAAACATTCCTAGTGCTTGTTGAAATGCATCAGAAAAACTAACTTAAATTTTATTTTATTGCATATTTTTCTGTATGATATAACGCACGTAAAAAGCGTTCACGCCTCCGAGCCCATTTAATATCTTTTAAAAATTAACTTTACAAAATATATATTTAAAGTATAGTTAAAGCAAAAGCCATTAACTCCACGCTGTGATGTAACGACATACTTACATTACAGGTGAAGGCTTTCCGTGAAATAGCTCCTTACCACCTTCCCAAGTTAACTTCTCCACTGAATTTGCGTACCCGTTTGTGACGCATCCAACAATTTATCTACAAAATGTCCTCGGAAAGGTTAGACTGATGTTTTATTGCACATAGGCGGTGCGTATATAACCTCTCAAAACGATTTGTCTTCTTTATTTATAGAAAAAGGACGAGTGGACAGTTTTTTTATATTCAAAACATGGTGTCCTATTATTTGGCAAAGAAAAAGCCAAAATTATCATTCTACGAATACCTATGGGGAAAAAATCTCTCCCTGCGTCTCATTTTCAAAACCAGGATTAATAGGCACCTTCTGGGTTAGCTCGTTCAGTCGTGGATCCTATCTTAGCACCTGGGCTTGATTGGGATTAAGAGTGAACCCATTTTATTTTAAAAAATATCTTTATATAAACTACTGATTCTATAAATAATAAACTTCTATAAAATATAAAATACTTTTGTAAAAAAAACAACGGCGTTCTCGTGCTGAGGGCATTGTGAATGCAAAAGAAGTACAATAAGTGACTAAATAATTTGTCGTTCATTTTTTAATAAAATATCATATGACAATTTATTATTTTATTTATTATGGTAAAATAACGCATAACAAAAAAATGTGTCTGTGAATAAGCGTGCGGCGTGACGTCGTACTGCATAGGCATCATGAAAAGTATGCCCGTCTCTTTCGCGCGCGGTCTATCTTATGAGCGTGAAGGGGACAGTTATTGTTTTTGGTTTTCTACTGTTTATAAATACAGCGTGATGTTAGCGCGTTAGTCACGTGTGATCGGTGCGCGGCGCGTGTGTTTATTTACCTATTTAGAGGTTAGAATAAAATGTCTTCGGAAAGAATTGGTTCCGGAAAAACTCTGAAGGGACAATCTCGTGAAATCGTGTACAATGTTTTTAACTATTTCATGCATCACAATAAAAACAGTGATGGTGGATATCTTCCAATGAAAACTTTGTACGATTTGACGTCGGAGGCGACTGGTGTTTCTCAGAGAAGTGTTCAACGAATTGTTTGTGAAGTACGCAATCAAGTAACAGCGGCTGTGAAAGCTGATGCAACATCTCAACCATCTACCTCAAAAGAAGGAGAACCGCAAGCACCGAAAAGATTGGCGCATCAAGTTACTTTCAGAACACCGGGTAAAAAGCGACCAAGGTTAGCAAAAAAATCTACAGTAGATAGTTTTGATCAAGAAGTCATAAGGCGAACTATCTATAACTTCCATCTGGTTCAGCATACATTTCCCACATTGAAAAAATTATTAGAAGTGTTGAAAGAAAGTATCAACTTTGAGGGTGGTGTTTCTTCACTAAGGAAGATCGTTCGGAGGCTAGGTTTCAGATGGAGAAAGACACAAAATAATAAAAAAATACTCATTGAAAAAAGTCACATCAGACTCAAAAGAACATTATATCTTTCGAAACTGCAAGAATATAGATCACAAGGCCGACCTGTAATATATACGGATGAAACTTATATACACAGCTCGCATACATTGCCACGAGCATGGGCCGACGAAACGAGCAAAGGTTGTAAAGTACCTATTTCCAAAGGCGATATGCTAGTGATAGTTCATGCCTGCTCGGAACATGGATTCGTTCCAAGAGCTTTGCTTATCTATCCAGCAAAAAAGCAAACGGGAGATTATCACAGTAATATGAATGCTGGTAACTATCAGAAATGGATTACAGAAAAACTTCTTCCAAATTTACCGCCTCAGTCAGTTTTAGTAGTCGATAATGCATCGTATCACAACGTCGTATCGGATCGAGTGCCCACCTCGAATTCAAAAAAAAGTGACATGTTAGCTTGGTTGGATAAATATAACATATCATACCCAGAAATAAACACAAAACCTATAATATATGATATTATTAAAAGAAATAAGCCAAGCCATGTACAATTTGTACTTGATAAAATACTCGAAGATCACGGACACAGTGTATTACGCCTACCACCCTACCACCCAGAACTGAATCCCATAGAGTTACTGTGGGGTATTATTAAAGGGAAAGTTGCATCACAAAATGTTAAGTTTAACTTGACAACTGTGGAGGAATTGTTTAGAAAAGAAGCCGATTCTATTACTATGGATATGTTTAGTGACATTTGGAGAAAGACGCGAGTACATGAGGAACGATATATTGAACTGGAACCAAAAGTGGATAATTTCACTGACTCATTTATAATAACAGTAGGAAATTCCGACGGCGAAACATCAAGTTCTTCGAGCGATGACAGTTTGAGTGGGGTAGAAGATTTAATTTACGATTCTGATTAAAAGCAATAATGTAATAATCATAATATAAACAAGTAACACGAATATTTGTATTAATTTATTTACAACCCACCCATTTTACTAAAAAACGAACTCTAATTTACCTACATTTATGAATCAAAATCATTTATTTTTAAACATACTGTATAGTGAAATTGCATAAGTGTGAGTACTGTGAACGTGCCAGCTTTAGTTAACTGACCTGTACTAGATGAACTAAAAAATAAAGTCAAAAATTAAAACGGTGCCTACGGTGTACCAAAGGTTCATTTAAACTAATAAAGCTGTTGCTCCATTACTTCCACTTTCTTCTTACAGTGTTGTCATCCATCCTGTGCTCCAACTATAAGGATTTCTTTGCTGACCAAACGTAAACCCGGCTTAAAATGCGCTAATTCAAATATCTCGTGCACGATTGAAGAGAAGTTTGTCTATATCGACATATGTCTCGTTTACTCAAACATGTCGAAAAACTGTTTTTGCCATTTTGTATTTGATTATAAACTATTTTATTTTCTAACATAGCCACACCGTTATCGTTTATTTAATTAGTGTTGTGTATTTTGAAATGTGGAATAAATCAATTTTGTCGTTGACTGGAAGTCTAGGAAAGCTAGTATTTAAAATACAAGTAACCATTAACCTTATGCGTTGGACTTAAAGTTGAATATTCATCAGTGAAATTAAATTATTGTTAGATAGATAGATAGATTCGTTTATTCCGATTGTACATACATCATTCAATACCATTATATAATCAAAGAAAATAACAAACTAAATTAATAATTTCATGACAAAACCAACATTGGCAGGTACCTGTGTGCAGCAGCAGGAATAGGGTCAAGGGTCGACGCAAAAATATATCACTCGGGTATAAGTGAAGCACCGATTTTCAGCCATCACCCTGGCTGATGAGTCTGGCTTGAACAACGCAAGTCAGTGTCATATATGTGCAATTAAATTGTCAAAGTGAGTGGAGTTGGAAGAAAAGGAAATAAAATAGAAAATTGCTCGAGAATATTAGATAATAATTATAATTCAATTAATGAGTACAGAATGTCAAATTCTGTTATTTTGACTTGACTAGTTGGGTAGTTGACTATACTTTGTTATACTTTGTCCAATGTAGGATGATACTTTGACAGGTGTCACTTCCTTATTGAAACGTACTAAGGTTGCGTTTGTTTTCTTATGTTTGGCTTGACATTGCAATAGCAACTTTATACCCTCTACATAGGTATCAACTGTCAAAAGTATCATCCTACATTGGACAAAGTATAGACTTCATTAACTAGAAGCGATTTCATCGGAGCATCCTTATTGTTACAGTACAATATCCGGTTTGAGGCAAAGCTCCGAACGAAAATAGGCTAACCCAACGATCAGGATATTGCGCAAGGCTTTGACGTACCCCACAAAGTTCTGACTGAATAACAAGCAGTCTTTATACACGATCAACGTATTATGAGGAACGTTTGGTGGTATGGTAGCGATCTTGCCTTTTTAACCGACGGTTCTGGGTTCGAGTGTCGGAAGGGGCAGATGTTTGTGTGGTGAGGAGTAGTCATGAGTATTTATGTTTTATATGTTTATATCTATCCGTTAACCTAGTATCCATATAAGCCTTACAGTGCCATAAATCGCAGCTTTAATACTATAGGGGCACAATTCGAAAAAGATGATTGTTGGAAAACACCTTTAAAGATTTTTGAGCCCCTGTATTGTCACAAAATCGATCATAAGTAAATTTAACTATTGAAAGCAAAATGATAAAACATCATAAGAGCATGTTCACTAAGCATGAAATATTTATCGCATATTAAATTTATCCTAGTACTAGTTTATTTTACTCAAAAATCTTTAAAAGGTGTTTTTCCAACAATCATCTTTTTCGAATTGTGCCCCTATAGTATTAAAGCTGCGAAATAGGATTTCTCCTTTTGTGTCTGTCTCTAAATTTCTAACAAATATTAGTTCTTGACATATTTTTTCATCTTTAATTAACCTCACAACGCTTTATTAGTTGGTAAAGTGGACTCATCAAACTGAATTGAAAATTGACTAGTCTTCATACGATTGCACAATGACTCTTCAATGTTTTCAGCCATTTCATCAATTCGCCTTTGCACAGAACAAAAGTTCAAAGGAATTTTTCAAATTATATCTGCCGCCGGTTTATGGAGTACAGTAGTTATAGCTTCTTTTATTGCCGGCAAAATTGACGTTTCTCCGATGGTGTGTGGTTCACCTGCCTGAGCAATAAACAAAGAGATATTGTATATTTTGGGCTAGTCTAATTAGTGTGAATGTAAACAATATTATTATAGCTTTATTAAAGTCCAAAAAATACCTTGCAGGCATAAGTCTTCGAGTCACTACTCTTGGGAAAGAAAGGTTCTTGAGTGGCGACCACGAATTAGACAACGGGAAACGGGGAACCGGTGGCAGCAAAAATCTAACAGCCGCCTCTTATGTCGCTCTGAATAGGAAGCCTAACTCCAGCATTGTGATCGCAAAGGCTACTAATAATGATGATTAAGTATTTATTAATTTTAGAATATCTTGTAAAATGACAATAAAAGTCAACATCTGTCCAAAAATGTCACATCTCTTGAATCAATTTTCGATTATAAATCCAACGTGAAAACCACAAAAATTGAAAGAAATAATATTTTCCGTACTTATTTCCGTACAAAATGTTTCAAATTTCAATCGGATTTAATCTTAATATTAAATTTTCTTCCAGAACACCTACCACTGGAGTCCAAATTACCTTATAATTTGATTGACGACGTAGTTACAAAGACTTTTATTGCATTCCACGATCTAAAAAAAGCTTCCAGAAATTAAAATCCCAGACGACTTATGCAAATATTAACCTAATGCCAGTCGAGAAGAAGCGTACTCATCTGCATTTAAATTATGGATTTAAATAAAACTGGTTGTAAAATAGGGGCCGCGGGCAAAAAGCTCCGTATAGCTCTGTCTTTCTCAAAATGGAGACCTAGAGGGGGGCGTTAAGGGACCCAGAAAAAAAATGGAGGCGTTTGCGTGGTATACTAGGGGCACTGTGTAGGGGTACGATGGTTTATTTGTAATTTCATTTACTTTATATTTTAAATTTCACTATAACGAAAATCTTAGTAGAATAATTAGTTAATATATCGCACATACGGTGCTATAACGTCACTTATGTAATTTCAGACAAAACTGAACTGAGTATGAGAAAATACTCCTACCTCTAGTCTACCTCTTTACTTTGCTTGCTTTTACTCTTAAATGAAGTTCAAAGTTGTAGCTTCATTATTTTATTTGTTTAGCCGAGAAAAACTATATGTTGTAAGGATGTTCAATTATTAAATGCTCCCCCTGAAATATTACACCATTTGCATAAGTGACGTTATAGCACCGTATGTGCGATATCTACCCTGTATGATGGTATAAAAACTTTAAATACTTATCCATCCATACTACTAAATACTTATAATCCATCTCATTAAATTAGTTTAAAACAAAATTTGATTACCTATGTATATTATTTCTTTTAATTTGGTTAAAATATATTCTTAATATTATAAAGTTGCGGTTTAATTGTTCTCACTGGTAAAATATTCTAGTTGAGAACCTAGTTTAAACACCCGAACCGACTAATATAGCACACTATAACTAAATAAATTAAAGTAATTCTGGTTTTTAAGTTTTAGGAGTGAATAAAAAATTGGGGGCACTGAAAAATAATTGATTTTCAAAGGGGGTGGTTAAGAAATAAGTTTGATAATCTCTGGCATAGCTGAAGGAGCATCCAAAATCTCTTTTATCGCGTACTAACTTTTAAACAGGACTATGCTATTACAAGATTGATCAATTCTGTATCCATGAAAATCGGTTGTGTTGCCATAAGAAATATATATGCCAGTAATCAAGTCAAAATGTTTCTTCAAAATAACTGTATAGGAGGGTGATGACAGTCACCATTTAAATATCTATCCGCTTATGATACTGATACTGTATGGATATATGGATTTGAGGTGGCTTAGAAATACAGAAACCATATCTCGTGGTTGTATTACAAAAGTGTTATCTACGTACCTTTTGTAAAAGCGTGCATACACCGGTGTCGTTACTGGGGCCCTCTCCTTAAAGTCCTCCATGAAAATGTCGGCGACTGTAGGTGATACGGGAGCGCCCATTGCTACACCATCAACTTGCAGGTAGCATTCATCAGTCCATAAGAAATAGCCCTATGTTAGGCAGTGACTGTGAACAGTGTCGTGATACGTTTTTCTCTGCGTGCTGCTATCCACTGAGTCTGGTTTGTTGAGGTTTGAGATTTGATCTCAACCACCATTAGTGTAGGCTTACCCTTACTTCCTGCTAAATGTCTAAAAATCTAAATAACTTTTGTCTAAACATATATCAACAGGGTGGCATAGTGAGGAAATTACAACTAGCGGTTATTATGATTAAGCTTTTCATTTAGAATAAAAAAGCACATAAATATAAGTTTTCACATTCTGGAAGTTCAGTTGTGCAAACTTTCACCAATACATGGTGTTTGAGAGATTTTTTTAAACAGTTTTTAACACCACCTGAAACATATTATATTCAGACTCAATGTTAAATATTACAATTAACAGAAATATGTAAATAACACCATCTAGTGGAAAGTAGCTGCACTTACTCCATCTATGATCGAGCTAAAGAAAGCGTCTCAGACAAATATTTGCAGCACTGTCCCAGATAAGGACTGCCATCACAGAGGAGGCTCTTAGTTAATAATGACATAAAGGAAGAAATATTAGAAATCTTAGAGACTGAAACGACAGAAGCACTAAAGATTCTTTAAAAAAACTATAAATAACAACATACGTAACATACATAAAAAAATAACAGTGCCCTCTAGGGACGCCCGAAAGAAGCGTAGCTTTATAGTATAAAGCGAAAAAGAGATAGAAAGCCACGCCAGCACACTGACACATGTGAAAGCGAGACAGAAGGCGTGGCCTGAGCACATATATATCGTGTAACGATATTAAAACTTCGTGTAACGGTAAAATTTTACTCTTAGCACGGAAAGAGTGAGTGCGCGGCGAACGACTATATGCGAGCGTCCTAAACGTCCGTATAGAAGTTTCTCTTCAACGCTTCAATGTGGGATTACAATAAATAAGGTAGAAAATTAAATTTAAAAAAAGTAACAGAAAACGATTAACAATTTGGAAAAGCAAATAAGAAAAAAGTCTGTTACTTTTGAAATGGAAGAGTCCGTAAATATATAATAAATAATTAAGTCTGATATTTGATTTTTTAAGATAAGCAATGGCGAGTGACTGACAAAGAAAAGAAATAGAGGAAGTAAAAAAAACTGCGTAGGAAAACAGATAAGAAAAAATCTTTCCTGATGACCTTTTTAAGATTATTCCATAAAATTCACACGCTAATAAAATAAATGCTTTGGATGACTCATCGATATATTTCAAACATGATTATCTTCCCACAATTCTAGAAAAAAGGAAGCAACCATAAGAGAAGCATAAATTGCAGGTTAGATCAGGAAGCTTTAACAAGGTTCTACTCGAGCATCTTTACGTGAGAAATAATTTCGCGCGGAGTGTCGCACAATCTCATCGAATGGTTCCGTAATATAAGTTTGTCTTTTTAAAAATGAAACGGCTACCAAAACAATCAAGAAGCGCAGAGAAAATTTTAATCACTAGTTTTTTCACTTTGTCGGAATATCTGATGTCGATTTTCATTAAAAAAGCTAGGAGCCAAAAGTTTTCACTGCAATGACCAACAAGCGACCGAACACCAGGGTCCACAAATTACTTCTTCACTACGACTACGCGCCGCGCACTCAGCGCTCAAAACAAGGGTATTACTTGACACAACAGCTTTCAAAGTCTTGAGTCACATTCCTTACAGTAAGGATCTTGATAAAGACCGGTGACTTCTTTTTATTGCCTAAAATAAAAACAAACCGAAAGGGATACAATTTTAATCGCCGGAAAATGCGCTATCAGTTTCTAGAAGAAGTAGAAGATTCGTCTGCGACGGACTGGAAAGTGTTTCGAAATTGGTTAGTTCTTTGAAAAAAAAGATGATTCTTAAAACTTTCCGAGTGTACCGCGTGTATTTAAGCGGTGTTATTTAATAAAAAGGAATCATTTCCTTTCAAGTTTCCATAGGGTAGACGTCAGTGTTTTGTGAGCAAACGAATCGTTGTATCTACCTATTTGTATTAGCATAACTGTTTTTCTCTAGATGCAGCTCTTTTATATGTAATCTATCATATTAACATCGTAACATTTTACAATTATATTGTTTTGCTAAATAAGGGCAATGCACTCTGCATACCTTCATGATATATGTACAAAAACTAATAGGTTTATGTATCATGAATGCCGTTTTTTTTTCAACTACCTATAAAAATTTGAAATCGAAAACAGGAAACAAACTCATTAGGTACTTGCATCAATTTTATTAGTGGACTTCTGCTCACAGGTATACTTATCTCGATTTTATATTGCTACTTGTTTGTGTTTAAAGTAAAATGACTCATTTTAATGTAATGTGCCTACCTGTATAAATGTAAACAATGACGTAATTATTAAGTCGTGAAGTGTAAATCTTATACTTTACATATAAATTCAATTAATTGAAGTTGGCAACACTGAACAACACTGACCTTCACCGACTCACCGACTTTTTTTGACGTTTCACGTGCACTGCGCTGCATTGTTTAGTATTGCATCATAATTTAAAATTTATCGCTTGTGATGGGTAACGCTAGTGCAAAAGCTGTTGAAGTGAAAGTCCTAGAGGCCCCGGTGTCGGCGAACGCTGAAAAGCCAAAGCTAAAGCCATGTTGTGCATGCCCAGAAACCAAAAAAGCGAGAGACGCATGGTAAGGTTATGATTTTTTAGACGAATATTCTTGCGTAATACATTGATCAAAAGCATCATTTTTCCATAGCAGCGTAGGAAGTGCATAAACAGTTTTAGCTGTGTGGTGTCCAGCAGTAAAAGGCGACTATTGTTACAGCACCTCCCATTGACTATAAAATATGCAGCAGTATTTTCTCAATAATGCCTTTTACTGCGATCTTCAACTCATCCACCAAGCATAGTTTACGGCAAAACTCCCCAATTTTGTACAGATTTCATTCCGTAGTGGACAATATCTCGTTTGAAATGATGATGAGAATTGTACAAAATGCCTTTTTGATATCTTCAAAGTGCCATAAAAAATTGTTTTGCCGTCAAAAAGATAGCTACCTAGTAAATAAACATTATTGTGTAACTTGTTTAAACAAAATTCCATTTTATAAATATTTTTAAAACCATACATTAGCTAATTGAGGTTGAAATTTCACTAAAGCTGTGTGAAATGCTCCTTTGGTGAGGTTAAGTATTTCTTGTTGTCAAAAAAGCACCAAGTTTAATCTGGTTGAACAGAGTAAAAAGAGTCGAGTAAAGAGTGTCTGGTCAAGGCAGTAAATCTATCCTATTTACTTAAATGTACTTAATAATATATAAATGTATGTAATTTAAAAAAAACAGTGCAGTCCAGTTTATTACTGTTTTATACATATTGTGTTTAGAGTTTTGTGTTTTTTAGTACCACAAAATGTGGAAGTAGTGACTATATTTTTACCACTTCTATAAAAATGAATATCAGGTTGATTAAGGGTACTAAAGAGACATAACCTACCATAATATTAGGTTTGGGATTATTTTAAATGGCTCCATGATTTCAAGCTGGTGTTATGTTTATTTATAGAACATACTTAAAGGAAACTATTTAAATAAACTCAGTTTACAATTGTTTATATCACTACTCATAAATCCAATTAGTTACTCCGTTAGTACTTTTAAATCATGGCACTCCCTACTGCCAGCATAGTATTTATATAATTCTGTTTTAAAATGTATTTAATTCTCTAATTAAATGCATTTTAAGCATTTATTTCTCTAATTGCGCTAAATCATTACTTCTTAACTAAGGCTTCCTTGGGTATCAATACCATAATTATTTTACTAATTTGAGCCGCGTGTATGTTATAGTGTATATGGCACTGTTTTTATATATCGTCATTGATATTGCAATATCGCAGAACCTACAGTGGTTGATACTGCGTAACTTGATAGTGACCAATTTTACAGGAGAGCAAAACCCTGATATTCTTTATTACTACATCTTTGATTAAACTATAAATTTATTTTTTTGTTATATAGTTTCACTATATTAGCAACTTTATATAGTTTCACTATATTAGAAACTGTTGGTTACCATGTTTGGCAGATGCAACAACGATTTGTTGGTCTTCTAAACATAGGTGCCAAACATATTTATCTAGGTTTGTCCTTGTATTTTTCAAAAACTATGATTTTGGATTGCAATATGTTTTTTTAGTTGGACTAGGTATAGTCCGACCATGCGAACTTTGTAAGTTTCACCAACAGATCAGTAATTTTGGGACAACAATTTTATGCTGACGACATGAATACTACCTGAATGAGAACAAAAGCAGCTTTGGGCTAATTTAGACTCATTTTCTGTTTCAGTATCATAGAAAGAGGTGAAGAAAACTGCGGCCCACTTATTGAAGAACATAAAGCTTGCATGAGAAAAATGGGTTTTAATATTTAAATTAGTAGTTCTATTTTCAAATTATATTGGATTGTTTATGCAATGCATTCAATTAGAAATAGTACCACTGGCAATCATAGATTTTTTTTCTGACTCAATTTGTAGTACTCTTTGGAACAGGTTGAATGCAGTGTATAAACTTTTTTGATAACTGATGAAGATCAAAAAAGGTTTGAATGGCAGAGATGACATCCAAATTTAAAAAGCAATTATTCCCAAAATAGGGTTGTTTAATAACCTAGTCATCTGTTTAATTATAGTAATTATTAGTACCAATTTTTTTGTAAATGATTACTACCATATAACCATTTGGAAGATGATTACTTAATTATAAAGTTGCATTTGTCTAATTTTTACCAAATTTTGTAATTAATATGTATAAGAAAGAAAAGCAATTGTTTTAAAATGAGGTCTGTCAAGTTATAATTGTTTTAAATTGTGCATAGTGACTTACTTATCTTAGGAAATGTATTTTTTCTCTCCATATTTATTTATTTTTGCATACACAATCTGATGTTTAACTTGTATGAGAATGTTTTATATGAGCATTTCTGGTTCTCGTCACCAGCAAAACCCATCCAAATGTCAGGCCGCTACTCTCCTACACCCCTCAACAGTCCCAATGCTGCGCGAATTGTGAAAAAATGTCGGCCTTAGATTAAAATGCCATTTTCTCGCTAAATAATGAAGCTAGGACCAAACAAAACATACTACCGTAAAGCTGATTAATTATAGAATCCACCACAGAATATTTAGATCTCTGTAACTCAAAAATTAATCTTAATTTTAAAAAAACAGCAGGCCTCGCGGAAATTTCAATATAGTAGCAATTGCTACCAGGGACACGAGGATGTCGGCTATCGGTAGCAGTTGATACTGTGGACTGAAAAGTGGCTATGCTGAAGTAAATTAGCTGTATAACAAAGATTGTGATAATGCTGTTTCTCATTAGCACTAAAGCTATTTTTCTTTAGCAGCTAATGATAGCGGCCTTCGAATGTATTTAATCAACTTAAATTTTTTTATATTCTTAGTATGAACTTAAACCAAAATCGGAGAGGTTAACAAAGAGGTAGAAAAGGTTAACATCATGTAATTCGGATCAGTCTTAATTTTAGCTATATCGTTTGAGAAAGCCTCTTTACAATTGCGTTTTAATTATAAATAAAAGCTGTGGCGCACTAGTCAGCCAGAATCTATCGATAGTATTATAAGAATATCAATATCGATATTATTGATAGTATGAGTGATTTCGGGTTGGAGCTATCGATAGTCGATTATACTGCAACACTAGCGCGCAGTTTACCTTGCCTAGTGCGTGACCACAGTTAGTTAATCCAAAATACAGCAAATATGTTAGATCTGTGTCATACGTTGTTTTAATTTATTTCTAGTATTAGGTTATTTAAATGTAAATAAATGTTTGTTTAATAAATATAATTTATTTTATTTAATAATTTCCTATAGTATAAGCATTCAAATGTATACTAGGTCCATTTCACTGCAATATTTATATGCTTACAGTGTCTGTCGGTACTATGTAAACATCCAGCTTAAAGTCACGAGTTAGCAAGACGTTTTTGTGTTATTTACAACTTGACAACAATCAACCCGACTGTTTTTTTTTTCTTCTACTTCTTTTCTGTCTACGCTATCCATTTGTGGAACTCACTTCCTGATTGAAGGTATCAGACTCGCGAGTTCTCTAGCGATCTAGTGGAGTTGAGTCTCGAGTCTCACTTTATCCAGTATTTCTATTATTCCTTAATATATTTATCGCAAGCATCAAATCACAATATCAAAACACTAACTTAAATTTATTCAATCGATTTAAATCTCTGGGAAACATTAATTATCAAATAATTATTTAAAGATTTAATTTGTTTGACTCGATAACGCTGCCCCTTGTTTAGCAGCTATGCCACAGGATTGATGCCGCTTCGCTGGCTGCTCTCACTCGCTCGGCTCGCACTTTTTTTTGGTCATAATTCTAGACCAACCTGCGGTTGACTTGTACCAGGAAGTGTCAAAAGCCTTCAACGGATGCGACCACCCTTGGAAACAACGGCGCATGCGCCACTCACATAGGTGAGGCCACATAAGAAGCGTCTGCCGCGACGAATAAAAGTCAGGTCGTCTGATACGCGAAAGGAGTCAGTCGACAAAGAAATGGATTGGTGCTGACCTGAAGGGCCGGAGATGGTGCGTTTATTGGCGGAGTCCTGAGCCTGTAAAAGTGGGTTCAGGTCGGCAGCAAGTTGGTTGAGTGTGGTCAAGACAGATTTGAGCCTTCGGGAAAGCGAATTTCAAGAAGTAGAAAGGTCGTACGCCGCTGCATATGAATGGATTAGAATGGCTTACTGCCGTTTTTATTCGAAACTTTCAGAGGCTTTTTTGAGAGAATTGTTGGTTACCTACTAGGGAGATCTACGTACTACCATGGAGTATTTGATGCCCTATGGAGGAATTAGTTTGGACCACCTGCTGTTGGTGAAGGACTGACGCTTTTGGGTGCTGGTCATATGATATTTGGTAGAGCGTGTTGAGACAACCTAGGTAAAACCGCGTATTTCGAGACTCCCTCTTGATCTGAGAGAAGGTGAGTTTTTGGTCTGAAGTAACTACTAAGTAACCACTTTTTTTATCGCAGGGAATTTGAACCGGGAGCCAGCAGCTGCTCATTGAGAAAAATAAAAATTAGATAGTCGTATTCAAAGATAGGATTAGGTGACCGATCTAGTGACTATTTTAAATAGAAATAAACTATTTATGGTCACTACTTTTTGGAAATAAAGCCTATATATAAAGTATATAAAATAGGCAATCTATTAATTTGATTATTCAAACTTCGGAGGGCCTTTGGATTAATTATAGGTATTGTAATTAGGGAATATTTTTTGGTGACAAAGGCAGTTTGTTTTTTATGTAACAATAATAAGGAGCTCGTAAAGTACAGTCAACAGGACATCAATGTATACGAAGTGTTAAACTATTCGATTTTCAGCTTAAAGTTCAACGAATAGAGTTCAATACCTATAAATTGATAAAATTTGACAGTTTGTGATGATGTTTGTGATGGGGTTGATGTGCTGTTATTCGTAAATTACGTTTGCTGCAGCCGAGTGATTGAAAAAAAACCAAAAACTTTTTATAAATTTAATTACTTTAGAAAATTACAAAACGAAAATTAAATCTAAATAACCTAGTGTCTGATTCGATGCAAGAAAACAGAATACAATTAAAATATAAATTATTAATTATAACGGAAATGCAGCGTCGGCAACTCGTGGCTGCTTGACCTCGATGTCGGCGCACGGCAATAGAATTCGGTCACCGCGTAAGCGTTCCTCCTTCGATGCGCGTACGTAATTCCTCCACCCCGAGATCAGCGACTATTTTAGAACTTTTAGTGAAAATGTCGCTGGTATGGATTCTTCCCGTTTCATTCTCCTGATGTCTTCGGGATCTTCATAAATATGCTCCCTGTTGGTTGTAGCTGGGATGTGGACATCTGGTTCCTTGAACTTCCATATCTTAAAACGACGGCTTACAAGGGTTATGATAAGAGCAATAACACTTGAAGAGATTACAAGGTAGAAAGGAATAGTTGTATGATAAAATGATTCTTCCTGCAGCCGATCTAGTTTCAGAGGTGGCTCCATCATGATCTTGTTCTGGATGCTGTGTAGTCCTTGCAGGTCAATGGAATCTAATCTCAGCTGGTGAGGCTTATCTTTACCTATATTGCTGTAGGGAATCTTCATTAGCTTCAGGGGCTGGCCATTGATCTCGTTATTATCGTTGATGATGGTAAATTCAGCAGTCTGTAAGGAGCACTTTAGTGGGATAGTAATTAGGTAACTACCCTGTAAGAAAGTAGTATCTTGACTGTTGCAGATTGATCGTACCCTGGTTGCATGGGGAAACGATATAACGTACTGCTGGTCATCGAGTTTTTCTAGAGCTTCCTTGGCTAAAGAAACAGAGGTAAATTGACAGGATTCACCGAGAGCTTGAGTAGTGATAAGCCTTTGAATGCAATCTGGTTGGGAGCGCAGCTGAGTACTTATATTTCGTTCGCAGAGATACCAGGAACTTAGCTTCGGGCATTCAGCCTCCATGTACACGAATGAGTTTTCGTTCGTTGCTATAAAGGGAAGGGGAGGTATAAGGATCTGTTTGTCTTTATTGGGAACTAGGGATAACTTATAGAAACTAAATTCGCTACAAGAAACTATAGGAAATTTAAATACTACTACTACCTGCTTTCCTACATAATAATAACCCGTTTTGATGACATCATAATAGTCCCTATATGCTATTTTTAAGATTTGATCTTTTTTATATAGTATATCTAATTTATTGACCATAGTTTTTAAAACATCTACAGTAAGTAATCATAGAATGATGTGTCGTACCTACTCTGATAAAAGCTAACATATTCTCTATTCTTAACAGTTCTACTACGATATCTTCTATATTTTCATTAAGTATATCTAACAGCTGAGCAAATTTAGCATATTTTATTAAACTACTTTCCCTATACGCGTCCTTCTGCAGTAAAAGTTCAAGAGTGGAATTTATCTTACTTTGGTTTTCAACTATTTTGTTAAGGATTGTATGGTACCTGAGCATCCATTCCTTATTAAGACTAGTTTGGCTGTTGGATTCAGATACAATTTTATTTTGATTAGTTTGTAGTTCTTTAATAAGTGTGTTATACCGAATAGCGTCTGAATGGTCCAGATTACCGGTAATGCTTTTTACTACCGATCCCAAACCATCAATGAGTCCCCTTTTAGCGCGACCGTCTGGCTCTATGGATTCTAATTGGGTTAGTGCAGTATTAATTTTATTAGATAGGTATTCTATTTGTAATTCATACAAGAGGTAAGTGTCATTAGGAAGTCGGAACGGTAAATCTGTAACTGATTTTGTACGAGATTAATGTTATGTTCTAGTTCGTCCAGTCGTATGTACTGTAAGAATGTATGATATTGTTCAGTAAGTTTTGCTGTCCCAAGTCTGTAAGGCAGTAGTCCTGGTCCTTCAGCTAAGCTTTCAAGTTTTATCTCCTGAGCTTGCATCATTTGGCTCGTCAGTATCAGGATTACTCTGTAACAATTTAGCTGAATGAGGAACTCGTTTCACGCGTGACTTAGCGATGGGGCCTCGTTTCCTAGACGTATAAATGTGAATGGGTAAATCTGCTAGCACTGTATCTTGAGTGAAGCGTGGAGCAATTTTTTGCCGATTAGCAGTGGGGTTTCTAATGAATACCTGTTGTGTGGGTGTATACTCTATTTCAGGTTCCCTATTTTTGTTGCGGTTATCAATTAATGCAGTGCGATGTGCAAGGGCCGTATCATTTATGATTTCATAAACCTTTTTTATCTGTTCCCTATGGTTCTGAACGTATTGTTGTAACAAGTGTTGCGTTAAATCAATAGAAATAGGGTCTCTCGGATTAAAATGTCCAGTCAAAAGGTCGAAGGGTCGGCATTTTGTAAAACTATGGATGGAACTATTATATGCAATTATGGCGTAGGGCATAAGGTTAATAATGGGTTCGTCCTTTTTCTGTAGTTTCAGGATACGGAGGTGCTCAAGTAAAGTGAAGTGAAAGCGCTCTACGTTACCATTGTCGTTTGGGGAGTGTGCGAGTATTCTATGATGGTTAATTTGATAGAGTCTCACAAATTCGGCGAAAAGTTGGTTAGTAAATTCCGTTCCGTTGTCAGTTATTATAGTAAGTGGTATTCCGTGATGGGTACAATATGCTAACAACGCTTGAAGAATACTTACTGCAGTGCCGTCACGTAAATGATAGACCTGACCATATTTTGTAAAAACATCTGTAAAGGTTATGTATTTCTCGTTGTGAACTGTGAACAGGTCCATATGTATTATTTCAAACGGCTTAGTTGCAGGAGGAACTACATTAAATTGGGGTCGAACAGGGTTATGGTCATATTTACCTTGACCACAAACAGTGCACTCATTGATAAATTTTGCTGTGTTCCTTCATTTTAGGCCAATAGTATTTCCGGGATAGAGCTAGGTAACTTTCAGTTATTCCGCGATGGTTAGTTTTGCCTTCGTGATAAAGAGGAATGATATCTTGCTGACGCAAATATTCTTTAACATTCTCTAGCTCTGTTTTGGTAAGTACTAGATTCATAGCTGAACTTCGAAATTTTTCCTGAAGTATGGGAATTATTGAATACATAGCGAGGGTTGGATATATCATAATAGCGGTCTTAACTTTCGGACTAACATATTCTTTAATAGCGCTAACTACATCCTCTTCTAAATTAGTTTCAGATAATTGAATGGCTATTCTGGTATGTGTTTCGAAGGGTTTGGTAACAATGGGTCTGCGTTTTATATCTCCTACAACAGTTAAGAATATTTGGCGATTAAATTTGTTTAAGGGTTCGTCTACAATGGGTATTTCTAGAATAGGATGTTCACCGCTAGTATGAGCTGTTTCAGTGGATGATCGTTGATCTGGGTTCGAACGCACTGTTTCAGACGGATTTCCTATAAGTGAACTAAGCTCCTTAAGACTTTCTATTACTGAGTCTATTTCCTCATTGTGGATTTCGATACGGGAAAGGGCGTCAGCATTTTTTATAAATAACTGTAAAGTCGTACTCGCTAAGTTTCAGTCGCCACCTGGTAAGGCGAGAATTTGGTTCTTTCAAATTCATCATCCATTGCAGGGGCTTATGGTCAGTCAGTATTTTAAATTTTCTACCGAACAAGTATGGTCGAAAGTATTTAGTAGCCCAGACTATAGCAAGAAGCTCCTTCTCAATTGTATTGTAATTTTGTTCGCTGTCATTCAAAGTGCGGGAGGCGTAACAAACGGGTTTATCATTTCCTATGGGTCCTTGGGATAGTATAGCTCCAATAGCGAGGTTCGAAGCATCTGTGGTTAAAAGGAACTCTTTATTAAAATCAGGGTATTGTAATATAGGATCATTTGTAAGAAGAGTCTTGCATTTCTCGAAGCTTTCTACATAGTCTGGATCAAAAGTTATTTTCTTGCCTTTCTTTAGACACTGTGTTAGAGGCTTTGTGATTCGGGCGAAGTCAGGGATGAATTTTCGGTAATAACCGAGAAGTCCTAAAAATTGTTTAATTTCTTTGGGTGTTTTTGGGATTGGATACTTTTTGATGGCAGTAATCTTATCGGGGTTCGGTTTGATACCGTCTTTACCGATGATATGACCAAGATAAGCCGTTTCAAGCTTAAGAAATTCAGACTTGTCCATCTGTATCTTGAAGTTTGATTCCCTAAGTCTTTGAAAAACCTTTTCCAGGTTAAGGATGTGTTCCTGGAGCGAGGTGCTGAAAACTACTATGTCATCGAGATAAACGAGACATATTTCGTTTTGAAGGCCTCTCAACACGTTGTCCATCACGCGCTGGAAGGTAGATGGTGAGTTCTTTAACCCCATAGGCATACGAAGGAATTCGTAATGCCCGTGCTCTACATTGAAGCCTGTTTTAGGAATATCCTGGGTGTGCATTTCTACCTGATAGAAGCCGCTTGCTAAATCCAGAGAACTAAAGTACTGGCACTTTCCTAATTTGTCAAGGACGTCATTTATATTTGGTATCGGGTACCTATCGTCTATGGTCTTTTCATTGAGCTTTCGGAAGTCAACTACAAGTCGCCACTTTTGCTTGCCCGAGGCGTCAATTTTTTTTGGCATAACCCATATTGGAGAACTCCAAGCTGAGTCGGATGGTCTTTTATGCCTTGCTCTAGCATCTTATTTATTTGCTCGCGAACTTCCTGTCGGTGTATAAATGGGTATCGGTAACTTTTAGTATGAACTGGTACTTCATCAGTTGTTCTAATCTGATGTTTAATTTTGTTGGTAAAAGTTAATGGCTCTCCATCTACATAAAACACATCAGAATAACGAGAGCAGAGAGCTACAAGGTTAGCCTTTTCTTCCGCATTTAGATGGTCGGTGCGTAGTCGAGAAATTACATCTTCGCTACGTGTCTTAAATTGGTTAGAACGTTCACAATTAATATTAAAAATTTCTGCGTGTGCTGGTCTATCTAACGAAAAAATAATGTCATTACTAGTCGCGTTTTCAACTTCTATATAAGCGCGATTATTAGATACTGTAGTAAGGCATTCATGAATGATACAACTACATATCACTTGTTCTCTAATATAAACTTCTCCATCCTTAGTGTCTATCGGGATTTTAACTAGCTTTGATGACTGCGCGGGAATAATATCCTCGTAGAGGTTTACGTTGCACGAATTGTACATTTTAATTGGGTTTGATGACGATCGGGTTACAAGCTTTTTGTCCTTCAAGTCTATTCTAGATTCCCACTTAGTAAGGAGGTCTAGTCCTATTAAACCGTCAAAGTAGTCATGGAACTGATAAATGAATAGTTTCATAAGGTCGTTGTCATTGAATTCGGTAAAACATGGTAGCGTTATGGAATATTCGTTACGGCTAGTGGCATGTACGTTCGTCACTTCGAATGGATCGTAATTAAGTGGATAATCTTGATAATATTTTTCGACAGCATTAGGACTGATAAAAGACTGGTTGGCACCTGTGTCAATTAATAGTTCAAGGGTGGATTAGAAATCTGAATGTATGGAAGCTGTCTTTGGGTCTGAAGATTTATTTCTGTTTTGGTTTCTTTGATAACGAATTCCTGTGAAAATCCTGATTAGGGTTACTGGGTCCTGGTTGCGATTCACTAGTGTCGGTCATGTCAGTATTATCGGGTATGGTTTCATTCTGGTCAATCATAGTGTACATATTGTCATTATAGCTGTCATAGTCATATGGTCCGGTGTAAAAAGTATAGTCGGTTTCGTCACTGTACTCTGTAGGGTAATACGATCCGTCGTAATTATAAAACTCGTTAAAGTTCATTTCACGGGATTTAAAAGAATTAGAGGGAGGAGGGTTCCCTGATTTACGCCAGTCATGTCCTGTCATCAAAGTGTGAGGTAATTGTCTAGGCGTAAAGTTTTGGACTCCACTCATAGGTCTCTGGGCTGTATTTTGGGGAGCACTCATCCTATTGGGAATACGAAAAACGTTGCTTTGGGGATTATAGTTAGGGGGTGCAGCTCGAAACATTTGTTGCGTGCGAGTCGGGCCCATACGTTGCTGATAATGAACTGGCTGATTGTTAAACTTAAAAGCTTGAGGAGGTGTTTGAAATCCGCGTTGCCCTACCGGCGCTGGCCACATAGGTGCTTGCATAAAATGAGGTCGTGGTTGTGGAAGCACTAATGATGGTAACTGTGGAGGCAACTTAGGAATATGAGAAGTTTTAGGTACATCGTTACGTTGCTGTAAATAAATAACATTAAGTTCTTCCTGTACATATTCGAGAGCCTTTTCTATAGTTGGAGGACGCATACATGGGATACGAGATCCCAAAGGTTCGTTTAATCCCCTTACAAAATCTTGCATAGCTACTTTTTTATAAAGAGTACGTTTTGCCTCAACGGTTGTACTAACTGTCTCGTGTAGACTTATATAAGTCATTATGGTGCTAAACAGGGTTTGACAATGTTCATAGAATTCTTGGGGAGACTTATTACCTTGTGTTGCCAGGGATAAATCACTGTAAAGAGCCGTTTCGTCACGTTGGTCTGAAAAATTATTGATTAATGCTGTTCTTATTCCTAACCAATTATCCGGGATACCGTTAGAATTCAAAGTTGAGGCGGCATTACCCGAAATTTTATTAAGTATTCCATTCAATAAACAAACATTATTAAAGGTATATTCCTGGCCTTCCCTTACATATTCGCTTACTATTCGATCACAAATATTAATGAACCTGGTTAAAATATTTGGGTTCCCATCGAACTCCGGTACAAGGCGAAGGGCCTTAAAAATTATATCTGTATCCATTCTATAATTAATTTCACTTTCAGCCCTGGATGCTGGGTTAGATGGCGTTGCCATGAATAAATCTACGTCTATATTTCTATTTAAATCTAAAACACGTTGGCGAGCCTGCTGCGATACAGGTTGCCGCACTTTAAAATCTCTAGGGTAAAAAATTTTGATACTTTAAGGAACATGGAACTATGGACTAAAGGAAAGCAACACGAGAACAATTCAAGTGTACTCACATATACAGCAACTCTGGTTTCCTCTCTGGAATCGAAGTTTGGATTATCCTCTGGTCTGCAGCAGGTCCGTAGATTCTGGGTCCTCGGTCAACGGGGCTAGGGAGCCGCCCAGGCGATATGCGATCACTGATTCTATAGTTAGATCCCTAATTTCTCGCAAACCAACCCGCGAGGATCCTACCGACTGCGCCAATTACGTTTGCTGCAGCCGAGTGATTGAAAAAAAAACAAAAACTTTTTATAAATTTAATTACTTTAGAAAATTACAAAACGAAAATTAAATCTAAATAACCTAGTGTCTGATTCGATGCAAGAAAACAGAATACAATTAAAATATAAATTATTAATTATAACGGAAATGCAGCGTCGGCAACTCGTGGCTGCTTGACCTCGATGTCGGCGCACGGCAATAGAATTCGGTCACCGCGTAAGCGTTCCTCCTTCGATGCGCGTACGTAATTCGTAGGTACAACAAAATAATAAAAAAAAAAATGAGGAAAAAACCTTTATTAATTGTTTCAATTTTTTCAAATAAAGGCGTGTGATATTCTCTTTTCCTGTTAAAACGAAAACCAGCCAACCAAAACTCGATGTTGTTGCGCCGTTTTACTGCAGACCTACCATGGCTACCTTTCAGTTCTATCTTCAGATCAGCTCCATTTCATAACAGGTAATATTGCATAGTCGTGCGTTTTACATATACCGTGAAATGGGTCAAATTTAATTCTTAAAATATGATTACAGACCTACACAGACATAGTATTCTTGCCCTTAGACATCCTGAGAGTTAATTTTAACAGGTTAGTAGTGTATTTTTATTTTTATACTATGATAATTACTTTCTTTGCACTTTTGTCCTTGTATTTTCGTAGAAAACGCTCAAATTTATTTGAACGTAATTTTTAATACCTGTGTACACTTGATACCTATGTGTTGAACGGTGAAAACAATCTCGAGTCAGGTGGGATTTTGTTTTAAATATTCACTCTTCAGTTTATATTAATTAAATTATTATTAACATGACTATGCAGACACAAATCCATATTACACGCATACACACACACAATTTATAAACCAGAAAACTTACCTTTTTTGCTTCATTGCTGTACCTTATAATTTTTAAATAGGTAGCTTTTTAGGTAATTTATTCCTATGCAAGGGTTTTGTACGAAACAACCCTAACACAAATATTTTATTATATTGATTACTGAGACTGTTTCACTACATATTTTGTATGATGCTTTATGTTAATAAAAAAGGTTTCATTCAAAACAGCTGTAGGCGGACTATAGTTTTGTACAATAACAAAGTTTGCTTAGCAACTAAACTAGAGTTTGCTTATCTCTTTCGAGGGTAGGTATTAAGAATGGCCGTTAAAACGTAAGTTCCAAGTAGCTGGTATAACGATGTCTCGTTAGACAGCGTAATGGCACAGAATATATATAGCTAAAGCAGTAGGTTTTATACGTATAATCAAACGAATAAACGAACTCAGATGCCCCGTATTTTAGGGTTTACCCCGTTTTAAGGGCTACAAGTTTATAGAAACCCTTAATTAGCTAAATCGAAATATTTAAATAGTGAAAATACCGAGAATACTCTTTTGAGAAGACAGGCACGGAAAATTGTGTGACGTGTATTGTTTTATGAAAAGGGAATCTAATGACTTCGTTGATTCCTTGAAACAAATCCAAAGTGAAATTTACGAAGCTACGAGTATTTTACGCGATCCGGACAGCAGCACTGTAGATTTAAGCCAAATAAAACAAACAGCAGCAGTTTTTCAGGCGGGAAATATAAAATTAAATAGTATAATTAGTGACTTAGGGAAAATTTAAAAAGGACAGCTGAGTACAAAAACGTCCATAGCAACAGTAAGGAAAATCGCCACTGAAGCCAATAGTTCCGATTTAATATCAGCGTGACAGTACAGTATCCAAATAGCAGCTAACCTCCACATTTTGTTCACCGCTAGACTTACTATTTGACATTACATTAAAATAATGTAATTAACATTATTTTGCTATTATCAATTAGGTACCTAATTAAACTACTAATTTGTATTGTGTGCGCGACAGTACCCAGGCGCAGCTATCTCCTCCACGTTTCATTCAGCGCTAGAGTTACATGCCGCGACCTATATCTTTGTTGATATTCTTTAGAATGAGGATTTCATTACGCTTTAAAATTTCAAAGTATTTCGAAAGTATCGTAGCAGTCGAAAGTATTTTATTGTTAAACAATTTGTAATAATGTTTTCTTTTAATACACAATTTTATGTATAGACTAATTGATTTTTTTTTCTGTTATTTGTGGACTATAGAACCTAAATAAATCTATTTACATAAAAATTCCCTGTCACAGTGTTTGATTGCGATGCACTTCGAATATACTCAATCGATTTTTATTAATATTTTTTTTAATTTTGTTGGATCGGTTCCAACTTAGAACATAGGATAGGTTTCAATTAAAACACAGCAACGCGTGGCCGGGTCAGCTAGTGTTTTAAAAATAATGACTTTAGAATTTTACAAATAAATTACAGTGCCACCCCTAACGCTCTTATAGAACGTAGGTATTTATCTCAATAAATAGGCCTATACTTTGTCCAATGTAGGATGATACTTTTGACAGTTGACACCTATATAGAGGGTATAAAGTTGCTATTACAATGTCAAGCCAAACATAAGGAAACAAACGCAACCTTAGTACGTAGCAATAAGGAAGTGACACCTGTCAAAAGTATCATCCTACATTGGACAAAGTATAGTATAGTTTCTGCTTCATCTATATATTTACTGTGGTAATGGCGATGTATTATTTAATCTGTGGTATTGAGTACGATGATGCCCACTTCAGAGAAACGGTTTTTTTAACGTTTCAATTGATAATTTAGATATGTAGTAGTTTGCGTCAATACTTGTGTTGTATTACGTTATAATAATTATAACCATTTGTTTCATCATAGGGAGTCAGTGATAATACATAGAACAACAGACATTTTTCTATTAATTCGTACCGAGTCTCAAGCGAATTCAAACTTTAAACCTTCATTGAGGTGAACAAGGTATATTTTGCTTGTTCAGTTTTTAATAAGTCATGAATTTATAATTGAATCGTTCGAAATTTGCTTGTTATCACTGCCGTCCTTACGATAAGTGCAATAAGTCAAGTTTTTGGGCAAATTGACTTACGTACAATTTACGTAGAAATGTATGTACAAATATAATTTACTACATAAAAATTCCGCTTCATTTTATAGTCGCATAGTTAAAGTTTCAAGTCAATAGTTATTTAAGTTACTATGATACACAAAAAAAAAACAAAAAATAAATCTTTAATCGCAATTATTTCGAAAGTAACTGAAACTACTTATTGCATTTATCGTAAGGACGGCAGACCAGTTTTAGGTATATTTTTGGTTTTTTAATTTTGTATTAGGCTTTGTAACGACCGTTTGGTGCAACGATAGCGATCCTGCTTTTCGCACAGACGGTCTTGGCTTTGAGTCCCGGATGGGGCAGATGTTTGTGTTATGAATAAGAGCATTTATACCGGAGTCATGGGTATTTATATATATGTCTATAAATATCCCATATCTGTTTATGTTATGTTGTTCTATCTGTTACCCTAGTATTCATAACACAAGAATTACTTTTTGGTAGCCTAATTGGTGTGATTGTAACAAAAAATATTGTTATTTGTAATCTAAGAACACAAATTTGTTGTTTGTCTGTCCGCACTTTTTCCCGCTCTTTTTTGCATTGTATATGCGTTACCATAGCAACGCGTTACCGGGTCAGCTAGTCTATAATCTGAGAACCCAAATTTTTTGTTTCTGTGTTTGTCTGTCCGCTCTTTTTTCCATTGTATCAATTAACGTTACCATAGCATCGCGTTACCGGATCAGCTAGTTAAGTACAATTAATTTAAAAACCATAATACAAAGGCATTAGGTAGATCCCCTCAATCCTATATATTTAGTCTTCTTCTTCTTCTTCTTGCGGTGCCTCTCCACTACTGGAGGTTGGCCGTCAGCTCCGCATATCTCTCCTTATCCCTCGCCAGACGAAACAGTTCTTCTACGTTGGCGATTCCGGTCCATTGCCTAACGTTTCGGAGCCAAGACATTTTCCTTCTTCCGACGCGTCTTTTCCCCTCAATCTTTCCCATCATTATAGTCTGGAGAAGATAGTAGCGCTCATGTCTTAATACATGCCCCAGATAGGCTACTTTTCTTCTCTTGATAGTTTTCATGAGTTCTCGGGATTTCTTGACACGCCGAAGTACTTCTTCATTCCTGACTCTTTGGACCCAGCTTATTTGAAGCATATGCCGGTAAAACCACATTTCTAAGGCCTCTAGTTTTTGACGCATGTGCTCTTTAATCGTCCATGCCTCACAGCCATAGAATACTATTGGCTAGATGTAGATATATTTAGTCACAAACCCCAATTATAAGCGCACAGCAACACTATCATTTTTGTTTGTACTATAATCAATGACCCCAACATAATATCAGCGGAGACGGAGATGCTTTTAATATCTACTCGATATTTGCGTATTAGTTTTTATTTCAACAATTTGTGTCATATCTCTGTTAGTTTAAGTCGCTCACATCGTCGGCAGTGTGTGGTGAAGTTATAAAAAATGAGATACATAAAAAAATCTGATTGCTGTACGGATGATCACTCGGCCAAAAGTTCTGTGCGATCTATTGATAGCAATTATGAGTGAGTCAATTTTTGTTTTTTATATTAAGTTCTCCAGTTCTCACTTTATAAATTGCGTATTTGTGTTTGATGTAGACTTATATGAAACATGTAGTTGCCTTGAAGTTCTGCGCATAACATTTTGTAAGAATATGACCTTTTTAATATAACCACTTTGAAAATAATCATTTACAGAAACCGTGCTTTTTGAAAAAGTTATTTTTTGCGATAGTGTAAGAACTTACATATTATTATCATTTACATATATAACGGAAATTACATAACTAGGCCGTGAATAATAATAATAATAATAATATTTCCCACAATCACACCAATTAGCCTAGCCCAATGTAAGCACCTTAAGGCTTGTGTTATGGATACTAGGGTAACGGATAAACATACTTATACGATACATAGATATGTAATATTCATAGAAATATATGAAAATGTCCATGACTCAGGTACAAATGCTCGTATTCATCATACAAACATCTGCCCCTTCCGGGATTCGAACCCAGGACCGTCGGCGCGTAAGGCAGGATCGCTACCGTTGCACCAAACGGTCGTGCAAAATATTGTTACATAAAACGTTTTCTTTTTTTTCAACTTTTTATTTTGACGTGACAACGTCTTAAATTAGGTTGCGGCTGGGAGTCACTTATGAAAAAGTGTAACGCTCGGTAACGTTACGATGAGTCACCGAACGAGAGAGAGGCCCGCCGAATGCCTTGCGTCTCTCTCCCACTCAACTATGATCGGTCTGCCGCGCGCATTGTGCAATTTAATTATATTCATATCAATAAATATTCTACCGAGAAAAAGACGTTGTCACGTAAAATCTTCGCCCGTAAAACCGACTTTACAGGCAAAAAAAAAAAAAAAAAAAAAAAAAAAAAAAAAAAAAGAAAATGGTTTTTTTTTAATTTGGAACGCGTTTATTATTTTAAAAACTTCTTTCGAATTTCCATTTCATATATTTATTCGTGTTCATTATCAAATTACAATATGGAATGGGGTGTTTAAGAAAGCAGGATTGCAGTGATCGCCTTGCACAAAGTGGGTATGGAGCCGGTCATATTCCAGGCACTTGGTAGCTTGGTATGAACCGTATGTTCGTATATCGTACTCTTAACAGATACAACAACACTTCCTCTGTCGAAGACCATAAATCGGGGCGGCTGCATGCTGTTAGAACTACAAAGGCTGTTAATGCTGTTAAAGCCAGAATTCGAAGAAACCAAACAAACTTATCGTGAGAAATGAAGCTTCCCGCTAGGACTCTTCACTCTCTCTTTAAAAACGGTACTATCGTGTTTGAATAGTCCTTAAGACTAAGGAAATAAAATTTATATTCAAAGTCAGAACTCTAACGTGGTAGCATTTGCATATTTGAAATCTTACACTCAGCCTTTTGATATCAATATACAAAAACATTTTCTCTCTCTAAATGAGTTACAATACCTCACTTCTATTAATTTATGCCACGGACATTTTGGCGGGAGCGGGAAGCGTCACGTTGGTGGTTTTGTTTCTCTTGCTAAAATTTGTGTTGTAGTAGATATTAGTGCGTAATAATGGTGGATTATTTACCACCAAGTGTTTGTGAACATACAAGTGTTGACAAGTGAAACAAAGCAGCGGAAGTTATCTTTTCCTGCTCTCTCAAGAAGTCCACGGGGAGGTTTCAGTAAAACACCACACATTTATTGAAACCTAGGGGAAAATAAATATATATATTGCATAATATAATTGAAAATCCAGCCTTTCTAGAGCAGTTGGGCCTATTAGTTCCTACACGTGTACCACGGGATGCGCTGGGAGCGCTGGCGCCGCGACGGCGCCCGAACCTTTTACGACGGCGCCCGAACCTTTTACGCCGGCCTGTGTCGCGCACACGTTGCGCCGCGGCGCAAACGCCCCTATGCTACGGTGCGTGCCCTACAGTTGATCGGTGATATGCTCGCTCAGCACGATGATGTTGACTTGTTTGCAGATAGTTTAGTCATAATTTGTAAAAAAGTGTATCCGTTTTTGTGTGTTTAGTTTGTGCCTATTGGTGTTTGTATTAATGTATTTGATTATTTTGTATTAATCTTTGACATTTTTTCTATTAATATATAAATTTAATGACTTGCTTGTGTGTTGGAGGCTTCTCTGTAAACTAGCATTGTAATTTAATATAAAACAAATAAATAAATATTTCAATGTTTATTCGTCATCATCAAATTAAGAAAAGAAATTACTCAAGAACTGGCAATTATATTTACCTACTTGACACTGGCTAAATGCACAAATCGTGCAAGCCACAAATAAAGAAAAAAAAATTATGCCTCATACAACGTTACAGTAAGCACTTGTATTGAAGTTTGTCAGAAAATTCTTGAATTTATTTGATTATCACGAGATAACTTCTTATAAAAATAATCTTTATTTTTCTCATACATAATCAAATACTGACAATTAATTGGTTATTCTTGATCATAATCATTTATTTACCTGGGTTATTCACATATCGTTGTCATGAAATTACTAAAAAAACAGTGCATGTATAAATAAGAAAGTCGAAACAAAAATCTTATAGCAAAAGAATAAGAGTCCTAGCACACGGCGTATTATGAACGCGCAGACAACGCGCGTTCTCTGCGCCGTAGATGCCCCGATTTGCGTTTTTATTATTCAAACGCGTGTGTAAAGCGCGTTTGAAGTGCGTACAAAGGGGCGAAGGAGGGGCGTGCGCTCACGCCACCTCACCGCCCGCGCCGCAGTTGCAATAATAAAACGCGGAAGGTACGAGCGGCTATACTCCCCCACGACACGGCATACCATAGCCGAGGTCCGAGCCTTTAGAGGCGCTCTATGGAACCCAGTGCTCTCTTTCCGGCTTGAGCGCCGTAGTAACTCTATGCTGGTTCGGAGACTTCCTCATGGGAGATGCCGTCCAGTTAGAAAACCACTATGGTGGCTCGCTACTCTCGGCTTCAGGACCATTTAAGGATTTCGCCGTAAAACCCGGTATCGTTTTTAAGGTCATCTGCGTCCAACATCAATTACAATTCAAAAAAAAAACCATTTTTTTTTTTTTTTTTTTTTTTTTTTTTTTTTTTTTTTTTTTTTTTTTTTTTTTTTTGCCTGTAAAGTCGGTTTTACGGGCGAAGATTTTACGTGACAACGTCTTTTTCTCGGTAGAATATTTATTGATATGAATATAATTAAATTGCACAATGCGCGCGGCAGACCGATCATAGTTGAGTGGGAGAGAGACGCAAGGCATTCGGCGGGCCTCTCTCTCGTTCGGTGACTCATCGTAACGTTACCGAGCGTTACACTTTTTCATAAGTGACTCCCAGCCGCAACCTAATTTAAGACGTTGTCACGTCAAAAAAGCGGCTACAGCGCGTCTGTATCGCTGTATCGGCGCGTATACGCGCAGTAGACGCGCGGTTCACGATCGCTCCGTGTGCTTAGGTTACAAGGTCATCTGCGCGTTTAAAATACGCCGTGTGCTAGGGGCCTAATATATAACGAACCTGTCGATTAGTACCTAAATGTGGAAGTGCGTGTATGAATGTTGAGAGGGTGTGTTTAGATGCCAATTTAAATTATGAAAGAATTTGAGGAATTCACGTTGGATTGAAATAGTTATTAACAATGACAACAGAGACGCGGTGCCGTCATTAAGCGATAATAACTAAGTTGACAAATACTGTTTGCATGCAGTTTTAAACATGGGGTAAACATTAAGGGTGTTATTAATTTTATTATATAAATATCCACCTAAAAGCTTAAAAAAACGTTGTGTGGCAATTTTTTTAGCGTGATACGTTTTACTTATACGGCTACATCTGCTACGAAGCTCCCTGGACGAATCGCATGATAAACACGAGTGCATTTTAACTTTTTGGTATACAACACAAACAGTTGTCTAACAGTGAGAATTTTACACGATTTGTAAAGCAATTCCGCGGGATATCGGTAAGGGCGAAAGGTGTAAACTTTTAAAACTGTTCCCTGAGCAGCCTCTTAGGACTTCAGGACTGATTTAGGAGCACCACCATAGATTATAGAATGCATTAGCAAAGAGTATAAATTAACCCTGGGTTAGGGTCAAACGTTTGGTGTGCCATATTGTCTCCGGTAAAATAGAATAGCATCTATCCTTCTCATTTACGGATGATGTAAAAAGCAGCTAATTATATTGGAGATAACCACCTATCACCTCCGGCCCAATCATAGTAATGTTTTATTGCTTAAAATATGGTGTACACAAAAGATGTTGCATTACAATATTAGTATCACATATTTTACTGTCTGACAGCATGCAATAATTTGGTATAATTTATTTATTAATTTAATTTTTTAATTCAAAATATTTATCAAATGAGAATTATCAATTTAAACAACCTTCAATAGAATTGTATTGAAGGTATACCCGCTGAATCGATGTCTACAGTGAAATCTTTAGCCTAGCCTAATGCCTATGCCACCCCTCTCTGGAGGGGTGGTCGGCTCAGACGATGGCTTCTGACCCTTCCCGGGTACAAGCCAATCTCAGGTGGTGTTTGTCAGTACGAGTCTGACATAACTTCGAAGCCGGGCCGAAGTATCCATAGAGGATTCACCACCTCCCTCCCCCGAAGGTGCCTAGTTGCTAGGGGCGGATAAAATGTGATAGGGATACTAGGCTAACGAATAGACAAACATACATAGATAGGTAATATTCATAGGAATATATATATATATATATAAAATACCCATGACTCAGGTACGAATGCTCTTATTCATCACACAAACATCTGCCCCTTCCGGATCTCGAGACCAGGACCGTCGGTGCGAAAGGCAGGATTGTAACCGTTGCACCAAACGCTTCAATAATGCTAATGCGTTTTATTGACATTATTTGAGCGTTTAATAAGCAGTCACCCCAAGAGGTGAACATTGGCTGATTATTAGAGAAGTATTATTTATTTTATTTATTCACAAATTGCTTTACATGCGAATCAGTGACTAAACAGAACATGCAAGCACTAATTATCACATGCAATTCGGAAGGCGTAGCAATAAGGGTAGAGGGGCAGACATTCAGAATTTTTGTTCCTCAAAGTATTTATTTATAGAATAATAACTTTTTGTTATGAAATAACTGTTTTCAAAGACCTTATGAATGTATTAGTATTTGTTTCTGCTTTTAGGTATTCTGGTAGTTTATTATAGATTTTAATTGACATCGGGTAAGGACCTAAGCGGTGTAAAGTTAGTTAAGATTTTGTTAGCAAAATATTATTTTTATAGCGAGGTGTGTTGTGCGGGGGCGCATCTATGATTTTAGTATAAAAATTCGGGTGTTTTCTTACAAACATACACATTTCTAAAGATTTTGTAAGTGGTTTGCAGCTTTCTTTTTGTTTTATATTTGCTAAGACACGTATACATTTTTTTTTGTAAAATAAGAAGTTCGGGTGCATCTACACTGTTACCCCACAGTATGACGTCGTAATTCAGCCACGCGTGTGCGTAGGCGTGGTTTATATAGCATAATATCAGATCTGTCTGTTAACATCTTTACATATATCTATTGATTACTTATAAATAGCATTGTATAACAAATAGAAATGATGAAATATTATAAGCACTTTCATCATGTTGACCTAAGTCAATAACACGATATGCGCTATAAATATTTGTCTCGTGGTACTATTAGTGCATTTAGATAATAAATTAAAAGTAGGTAATGGGTGTGTCACGTCGAAATTCACGTGTTTTAGCATATCCATAGGAAAAAACGTTTTTAACAGATACGTCTAATATTTTTGGGTCTCGTTATTTCAATTTAAATAAGAACAGAATAAGTGCTCCATATACTAGGCGATGCAGTCGCTAAGCATAAAGCTACGCTAGCACCATATATTGGAGCGGAGCGTAATACCTAAACAAAGATTTTTTTTTGTTTCGATGGGAATTTTTGCGAATTGCATAATTCGGGCTCCGTCACAATCTGGTCTTAAACCTGTTGATTCGATTCCACACAAAAAGTATTAAAAATGGTTAAGAACACGGAAAGTTATGGCGTAACATACATTGCGCCTTTGAAGCAGATCCATGGGAGTTTCGCTCGCTCCGCTCCAATAAGTTCAAAATACATAAAATTAGAATATATATTATAATGATTAGAAATAATAACCAAAATTTATAAAGTACATTTTCCGTGCCTCCTGGGTAAAATAAACTACTTAAAGCCTGCTTTTATAAAATGGACAGACAGACATAACACAAATAAATCTTTAGCGCTTCGTTGACGGCTGCCGAGGCACTTGAAACATAGGTAATGTGTAATTAATAAATATTAAATTCCGGTTAGGTTAGTTAACAATCATGAACAAAACAAAGCTCGGGCTGAGCAAGTGAAGAGAGCGTGCCGCGGCGAACCGACAAAACTTAAAAGACTTATTTCTGTTCCAAGTTTGTTTTTTTTTATTATACCTTTACCATGCACCGTGCACAGTATCAAAAGGAGTTCTATTTATGCCCGCCGTGAGTTGGCGGATCTATAAGCGCACATGACAGACCTTTTTAACATATTTTGGCTGATTTCTCACCCATTTTTAATTTTGTTAATAATTCAATGAATTCCTCCTTAACTATACCGAAATAGTTCTCTAGAGTTAAAAGCTCTAGACAGTCTCGTCATAAATGTACAGTGGATAATAAATAAACGGACGTATCGTAGACGATTTGAAGTACGACGATAAAAGTCGATGAAAAAACTGGGCAAAAACCGGTCGTGCGTGGGAAAGCTCATGGATTCATCAACTCCCTCTGCCAAAGCGTAGGCATAGGTATATACGAAAACAAAAACCTCTAGGATATATCCTATATTACACCAAGTCCAGTTTGGACACGTGACCCTCACCACTATCCCTAGTAAAAATCATGGAAGGAGTTATTCCGCAATCGTTATCTTTTCGTTGAAGCCACACGATAGCGAAATGACCGGCTTCTCAATATAAATAGACTATCTGCAGGATCAAGGAAATTTAATCGTAAAGCGCCTTGAAATTGAACTCATTTATAAAAATGATTAATTATATTATTCAAATCAAAATGATAAAATACATCGAACAATTTTTTTTTGCTTTCCTCATATTCATAAAAAACACACTTTGTAAGTAATTCAACTCGTAATTAATTCGATTTAATTTATATTTAATCAGTCAGTTTAACTATTCAAAAATCTGTTACAAGGAGTATTTATTATATTCTAAGTTATTTAAGCATTAAACTGGTAGATTTTTATATCTACAATTATTTCGAGAATTAATTTAACGCGACATTTGTAAGAATTTATAATAAATTTCTTTAAATACAAAAAGTATTTACTAGGTAAGATAAAATCCTTTTTCTTCGATATGAGCATTTACAACGGAGCAACGGTAGCGATCCTGCCTTTCGCACTGACTGTCCTGGGTTTGAATCCCGGATGGGACAGATGTTCGTATGATGAATACGAGCATTTGCACCTGAGTCATGGGTGTTTATATATACATATTTCTATGAATTTTACATATCTATGTATCATATATGTATGTCTATCGTTTGAGTAAGGCTAATTGGTGTGAATGTAAGAAATATTTATTTATTTTTTGAAAATCAACTATGCTATGACTTCATAAGTTCTACGACGGGAAACCTTGTATCGATAAAGAGCCGCAGAAACTCGGTAAGTGCTACTTTTTTCTTCCCTTAATGTGTTACAGTACTTGTGTAGTTATTTAAACAACAACTTAAAGTAACTACCTATTTGATTATGTTGATATGAGGTACTGATATTTTTGCAAATGTGTGTAGAGCTAGTAAAATGTAATCAACAAGATCTGGAAGTAAATTCCTCGAAAAACAAACACAAACTACGAGGTCTACATTTATTTCAGAGCGAAAATTGGAAATTTTTGACTTATGTATGACGTAACAAATGATTCCAACAGTTATTTTATAAAGCACTAGTGTTATGGAATTCAGAAATACGGTACCGCAACACCCAGACAACATTGAAAAGTTCGTTTACTACACTAACCTCCAGGTGGCGTTTTTTTATCGTAAATAGGAAAGCGCTTGACCGCTATCTCGCCTGATGGTAAGCGACGATGCGATCTAGGATGAAGAAATTGGAAATTTATTTATTTGCATTAGAATAGGGTACTCTGAAGGTCTTTTAAAGTTCGGCCCATTCAGCCATTGAAAACAGCATATAATTTTACCACGTTTTTCTTATCTCACTTTTCTTATTTGTTTGTCTGTCCGGGCAAAATCTTGCAACTTAAATTTGAGGCACTTTCCGATAAGCTAGAAAGCTGAAACTTTCAGGATAGTTCAGAACCCGATGACAATGCACTCTAAAGCAACTTTCAACTTTCCAGATGCACTTTCAGGTCCACTTTCGGCAACTTTCACTTTTGTATGGGGCTTATCCGATTGTTGCGTAACACATGGTTACTTCGTTGAGTTAATAATTAAAAAGAATAAAATAATTATACTAGATTTAAAAAATCTAAAAATCCCACGTTTTTCAATGTCCTAAAAAGAATAAAATAACCCTGCGGGGCAAAGCGAGGGGCCACTCAAAACGTGGGGGCGCATCTTTACAATAATCGGCATCAATGCATGTCATTCATCTCTTTAAAATCTCCTCTTAGTAATATGCGCCCCCACGTTTTGAGTGGCCCCTCGCTTTACCCCGCAGGGTTATTTTATTCTTTTTAGGACATTGAAAAACGTGGGATTTTTAGATTTTTTAAATCTAGTATAATTATTTTATAACTATTTTGTACAATTCAACGTTTACTTCATTTTACATTGTTACTGGCAATAAATCCATTATTATCATATAGTTAATTGAAATTATTCACAATATTTTTAAGTAAGTAATAGATTCACAAAATTAAAATATCAATTAATTTTAAAGGTTAATACTAAAAACAAGAGAAATGCCAGTCAAAATAATATCTAATTAAAATGTCAAAATACTACCTTATTAACATATCAAAATAATACCTACTTAAGATTTTAAAATAATACTTCATACATAGTCATATCTATACACCTATACATATACATATAAATAAAATTGGAGTGTCTGTTTGTAATATTGAAATAACCGTTTTTTACTACATGCATATAAACATATATATACGGTACATACACCAATACAACATTTTTTACAATTTTTGTTTGTCTGTCTGTCTGTTTGTTCCGGCTAATCTCTGAAATGGCTGGACCGATTTTGACGAGACTTTTATTGGCAGGTAGCTAATGTAATAAGGAGTAACTTAGGCTACTTTTAATTTAGAAAAAATCTTTTATTTTAGAAAAATAAAATTACTGTTCCACAGCAACGCGTGGCTGGGTCAGCTAGTTATAAGTAAGATCAATGGGTTTTGTAACGCGCTAGCCTAGAACAAACCTATTTACTAGTGACTTGAAGACCCCTAAATTGTATTTATCAGGAAACACAGACTCGGCAAAGAGTTCCACTCTTTAGCGATACGGATTACAAAATTGGTTAACGTTATCATAAAAAACGAGTAAGCCCCTCTATCACATTGCTCGTTGAATAATTATAATTATTCTTCGCGTTTAATTAAAAAGTTTATAATTATACTTTCTACGAATGTAAATAAAATAAGAATTTAGTTAAATTGCTGTCAATTGTTGTTATAGAAAAAAAAACAAAATTTAAATTCAAAAATGTTTTTTCGGCAGAATAAAAAATATGCCCTTTGATCCAATTATCATTAAAATAGATAAGTATAACATCTACCGAAAATGTTTCCTCTCAGCATTAATTTATTACATTAATTGGCAACGCTGATCTTCCGTGGAGCCAACACAAAGAAAATAATTTATATACTTTTAGATTAATAATTATAATGAATTAAATAATTACAAACCTATATGAATATAATAATTAAATTAAATTGAGTGTATGGACTTTAATTTAAATTGGCATTTTAGTATTTACAATTTTTTAAAGTCAAAATTATATAAGCGTGGTAACAGTTATGGAAAATTGTCTGCTAATCAAATAGGTATTTTTTTTATTTGTTGGAGCGGAGCGAAGCGAAGCTCCCATGGATCAGCTTCAATAGCGCAATGTCTGTTACGCCATAACTCCCCGATTTCTTAACCGATTTCAATATTTTTTGGGTGGAATCAAATCTACAGGTTAAGGACCAGATAGCGACGGAGAATTTTTGCGAATTTTAAAATTCGCAAAAATTGCCATCGATAAAAAAAAATCTTTTTTTAGGTATACGCTCCGCTCCAATATATGGTGCTAGCGTAGCTTTATGCTGAGCGACTGCATCGCCTAGTTATTTAAGTAAATACTTTTTGCACTGCTTTTTGAACGGTTGTACTGTTTCTTTTTTCTAAAAAAAATATTCGAAGGAGGTTAGTGAATCAAAATAGGTTATTTGTTAAAAAGTGGATATTTTCTATTTCGGACGACCGTTTCGTGCAACGGTAGCGATCCTGCCTTTCGCACCGATGGTCCTGGGTTCGAATCCCGGTAGGGGCAGATATTTGTATGATGAATACGAGCATTTATACCTGAGTCATGGGTGTTTATATATATTTCTATAAATATTACATATCTATGTATCATATATGTATGTCTATCCGTTACCCTAGTATCCATAATACAAGCCTTACTGTGCTTACTTTGGGCTAGGCTAATTGGTGTGAATGTAGAAAATATTTATTTATTATTATCTGAAATGATGTTTTTATTAATTTTTTTTTTGCATTTTTAATATTTTTTTTCAATTTTCAAGGCTAACTTATATGATAAATTATTCGAATAGAAAAATACTAGAAAAAATCGACTCAGCTCACAACTTAAGAAATTACTTAAGGATTTTTTCTAGTATTTTTCTATTAAAATTATTTACAATAAAGATCAGTTTTTTTTTTCCGATTGAATATGCTTTTTCAATCAACGTTTTGATCACCTCGACTGATCGACTTATATGTATTCTTAGATAACGTCTCGCATGAAACAGTCAGTTGAACCTACGTAATAATTATACAATAATATCTTCCCGACACTCGCCGGTTCATTTTAAAATGATAATCCGTAAGAGTAGTGTGTTTAACTAACTGTGATTTTTTTTCTGTTTTTATAGAATATTTGGAAGTGCTTGTTCGGATTTTTCGGATTGTGAACAAGAGGACAATAAAAAACGCAATAATAAAAATAGGTAAGTAATTTATATTTTATTTTATTTATAAAATATATTGCTCACAATATAAAATTGGTATAGTAGGCGGACTTAACGCTAAAAGCCTTTTTCTTTATCTAATAGTTTATCTTCTGTTTTAGTAAGTAAGTAACATCGCATAAAATAAAGTGGCCCAAAAATTTTGATAAAATTTTGCGTATTACTGTTTTAAGTACACCAATTACGTTTTTCAATAGTATTTTGTAAGTAAAAGGATTTTATGATTTATATCCTTAATACCTATATAATACTATTAATTTTACAAATAGACATAACATCTCACTTTATTATATAATTACTAAAATTTTTGAACTACTGAATATAAATTTACAATGTACTTATTCTGATTTTATGTTATATGATAAATTTTAATTATTAAAAAAATACATAAAAATAAATTGTGAATTTTTGCATTCACAATGTGAAATATTGCATTGTGAATGCAAAAAATTAAATTAAAAACATACTAGACTCAACTCACAAGTTCTCTTGCGGGCAGAAGAACAACTGGTAAGCTTTCACAAAATATTTACAAGATTATTCGATATTTATAAAAAAAAAATATGTTTACTAAGAATATCAGATATTTTTAAACTCTGATAATTAACAAAAATAAATTGTTGAGATTAGTTAAATACAAAATCAGCAAAAGTAAATCAAAATTTTGGGCGATTTATTTTAAGCGATATTTATTTGTGGTACGTGAAATGTTAGGTTCCTTTATTTCTATTTATATTTAAATGGTTTTGGAGATTTTTTGGAGTTACCTCCTAAAGAATTGATTTTCATATAAGGCGCCCGGTATGAAAAAAAATATGAAGAGTAACATTTTGTGATTTGTAAAGAGTTATTTGAAAAGTTCTAAACAGTCGCCGGTCGTTTTTTTGATACGTAATAATATATTAGAAACTTCATCTACACGACTTTACATGCATTATATTAAAATTTAACGTGAAATCCGGTCTCCGTACCGCAATTGTGTTCCCACGGAACCCGCCCACAGCGATACGCCCATTTAACACAGTTTCAGACCTAACGACTGCATATGCAAACGGTGCCAAAAGCTAAACGTACCTTCCGAATCACATATAAGCTTGAATTTATCATTTTTGGTCACCCACCAGTTGACCGGCGTTTACGAAATTTACACTCGTAAGTCCCCGCGTACTTATATAAGTACAAATTAATGATAGCAGTTCAGACCTGACATTTTAACTACATGGATAGAGTAACTACCTAACGTACTTAACCAAGTACAAAATATGTTCGATGTTTTCCTTCTTAAGGAGGTGATATACGTCCCAAACATACCGTAAAAAAAATACAGACAACAGTAATTCACTTCCAAAGTTGCCTAAAACCGACATCTCTTTGTCGTGGTCTGAAGTTTTGATTCGTACTTGGTATAGTACAGCCGGCAGATATGACTACTGATGTTAAAAAAACACAGGACTTACGAGGTTAACCTCCGCTATGTGGCAGCTCCCGATATGCAAGACAATATCAAATAGACAAGTCAAAACAGACTGTACTTTAATATTGTTGTTTGCCATCTTTGGATATTATTATATGTTTACGGCACTAAACACCCAGTGGCGGATTTACCAGGAAGCAAAGGAAGCAATTGCTTGGGGCCCCGCTTGGAGAGGGGCCCCAAAATTTCAAAAATGTTTAAAACTTATTTGAAAATGTAAAAATAATTAAAAATATTAAAAATTTTTGAAATAAAATAAATATGACATTGACATTTACAATTCTTCGATGGGCCAAGAAAAAGTCAGTGATTTAAGTCTACTGTTTATTGAAAAAGACAAGATTCGAGGACTTGACTTTGAAGATATTATTAATCAATTTGCGACAGAAAAAAGTAGAAAGAAGTTGTAATGGAGATGGTTCAAATAATATATTAATTTTGCAAAATTGATCTGTTTTTTGTTATTGAAAATTTTGAAGGTTATATTAAAACGAGGGCCTCAAAAATCAATTGTTGCTTGGGGCCCCGTCTGAAGTAAATCTGGCACTGTAAACATCTATTGATTAATGTTGTAAAATTAATGAATATCTATTAACGCAAGTGGGAGATCACCCTTCGGCAGCATCCAAAGCTTCGGTAGCGCCATGGAGCGAACCGAGTCAGCCCCACTGCTCTGTAAAGCGGTCCCGCTCACCTACAACGCATTTCAGAAGAACAAATCCCCGGTGAGTTTTTTGTTTAATAAAAAGATTGATTGTTTGCAAGCCTATCACAGGAAATAAATTTAAATTTAATGTTTACTAAATCAAGACACTTTATTACCAAATATTATATTTACTTAACGCGTGGATAAACAGTTTTAATATGTGTCGTAACAAATTTTATAAAAAGATAAAAAGATACAGTATTTAATTGTATAAAGGCACTCATACACATAAAGACACGGAAACAGCAAAAAGAATAACAAAAAAATATACAAATTTTATATATATATACAGATGATAATGTTACTTTTTGTGAAAATTTTACTTTTTGAGCTGTCTTGCGTGAGCTGACTATCAGCAACTGGCAACACAAGATAACAAAACCGTTCGTGCCCTACACTATTTCGGATGTCAAAGAAAAAAACAATCAAAATACGAGGTAGAATAATAAGATTTATTATAAAATATAGAATAGGTAACATAGGGTTAAGTGAAAGTGCTCAAGTAGAGCATCACTGTATTTGTCTGAAAAGTATGTAATTCACCTAATTTAGAAAAAAATCAAGTACATATCTTAATAATTTATGTCTCTGTGAATAAAATATCTCGAAAACTACGAAAATATTGCATACATAGGGGTAATTCGGGCAGCCCTAGTGTTGCTCTACCACTAAACTTCCGCTTTACCCAATTATATAGTACACCTAGTATAAGAGGTACTGATAAAAACAACGAATGCAATGTAATCTGCATTTGCTTGAATATATACAAAGCAAAATATTTGTATTGAGCCGGATAACCTCTACCTACGCTCCGTTCACAACAAATTAAAAACGTTAAAATCAATAAACAAGAGATAGTGTAATGAATTCGGATAATCAAATGAGTTTACTGTGTTAATATTTAGATGATGTTGTAAATCTTTTGAGTAAATTATTGACATGATAACGTCTTATAAATCGATGAACACCGGCTGCATGCACGAAAAAGTGTATCGTTCCGCCTGAGCCGAGCGTGCAAGCGAGAGCGCGGAACAAGCGACGATCAGCCTAAGCGTTCGAATTGTAGCGCATCTAATTCTCTTCCACTTCAAGAAGTGAAAAATTAATGTGGTTTCCATTGTTTATTACAACTACTTATTTATCGAAAAAATAATAATAATAAAAATTAAAAAATATTTTTAAATTAACTCCTCTGTATTATTGTAGAGATGTGGGGTCGTTAGGAATAAAGACAACCGTTTAGGTTAACGTACTCATTTATTCTGCCTCTCTGGGATACTCTTTGGATGGTTATATATATGAAGATGAACTTATATAATATGAACTTATATCTATACTACATTATACAAAATAATGATAATTCAGTGATAATAACTCAATTCAATTCATAAAAGTATGCAATTTTTCATCAATGTTTTCTTATGACGCTATCACGTAAAATTATCGTCCGCAAACTGACTTTACAGACGACCATTTTTTTTTATAATCAATATTGCGTAGAAAGAAGCGTCTCGCTTAATCATATTGATATTCCCGTACGATCCACGTTCTTTACACACTGGGTCCACTTGGTTCAAAAGTTAATCAATACTTAATTAAAATTAATGATTACATTTCTGTGCACATTACACTAATTATTTAGTTATTTAATTTTAAATAAAATGTTTGATGATTTTTTTTTTTTGCCTTTTACAATACTATCTTATATGATAAATTATTTCAATTCGACTCGGCTCACAAGTCATATCAGTCTCAGGCGATACATATATTTCTATTAAAATAATTTCAAAAAAAAAAGAAAAAATGAAATGTTTTTAATTTATTTAAATTTTAACAGTTAGAAACGTGCCTTAGTCATCCTGTGATCACTGCTTCTTTAAAGGAGTCGAAATTTCAGGACAAAATATAAAGTATGTGCAAAAAATTACACGGTTTTTTGCACATACTTTATATGATGAATGAATGAATGATTTATTTTAATACTTTATTTGCATTAAGTGCACATAATACAAAGTGGCGCAAAAAGAATGTATGGATTTTAAAATGTTATGTTTGTTTCTTATAATCATACAACACTTCTTTTAATACCAAAACAATCAGCAATCAACCCAATTTAAGGAATGGTCATTGTAAATTCCAAAGCCCCTCATTAATTTTTAAAAATAACATCTGAGAGGTGGCGTCCTTTTTGTGGGTGCGACTTCTTCTTGTGGGGTCACCTGAAATTCAAAGTGTACTGTCGAAAACCTCGTTCCATCGAAGAGTTAAGGCTGCAATCCGTAAAGAAATTGCTGCTGTACCACAGGACACATTGACAAAGGATATGGAGAACTTTAAAGAGAGACTTTAAATGTGTATGAATGCAGAAGGATGCCACCTCTCAGATGTTATTTTAAAAAAAATAATCAGTGGCTTTGGAATTCACAATGACCAATTCTTAAATTGGGTTGATTGCTGATTGTTTTGGTATTAAAAGAAATGTTGTATGATTATAATAAACAAACTTATAACATTTCAAAATCCATGCGTTCTTTTTGCGCCACCTTGTATAAAGGTGTTAAGTCGTAGTGGATCCTATCTTAGCCTTATTGGAATCAAGAGCGAACCTCTTTGTAACGCGGCGCCATAGCTATATTGGCGACTCGTTGCTTTCATTGCGCTCTTCTCTGGCCATTTTTCATATTTTCTTTTCTCTTCGTTTCCTGTTTTAAATTTACTGTCTGTCTCTGTTTCCTATTTTAAATTTACTGTCTGTCTCTTTTTATTTGTTTTGTTCGAATTTTATTCTTACCAGAGTCAGCGCGTAGAGTGGTTGACTCACCGATAACAAATTATTTAAATATTTTTATAGTGCTGAGCAGTTATAATAAGCTCACAAGTATAATAAGCTCATAAGCATAATTCACAAGTTTCCTGTATATATATTCTGTACCACCAGTTCCTGTTTATAAGTCTATAAGTTTCTTTAAGGCACTATTGTAAGTAGCCCTACCTTTTATAATATGTTTTTAGTGATAAATGTGAAATTGTTTTTGTATTCAGTGTAATTTACCTTTTTTTATATAATTGTTTCAGTTGTGCCTTAATTGACAAGTGACCTAAACGAGCTTTTATTTCTCCGGCTGCACCCGTCACATCTTCATAATAAAAAATAAATTAAAGTGAAGCTTCCCGCTCTCGCAAAAAGTTCCCCCCGAGATCGAAAAAATGAGTCTATTACTTACATTCTTGCCACAGAATATAAAAAAGGCATTTTATTTTATTCTCTATGATTCTTATACCATGGCCAAACTTAGCGTCGTTCAGCTTAGAAAGTTATCTCAGAGCGATAATTCGCGAAACATTGACCTTACAGCAAGTAGAGCATAAATGTGAACTTTTAACTGACTGACGTTTAAAATGAAACAGATAAAACGTAGTAAGCAACGTAATAGCATCGAAATAAGATAACGACGAGGAAGGACGATATGTGAAATAGACTAAGATAAATTTGTGTCAGCCTGAGTCTGTGTTTCCAGACAAATGACAAAAGCCGTGAACAGAAACGGCTAGCTACCAAGCTAGCCTATCCGTTTTTATATGATACATTTCGGGGAGTGTGCAGCAGAGCAGTGCAGTGTGTGCAGCCTTGTTCCGCGCCGTCCCCATTTTTCATGGGACAACCCTGACTTACAAATAGGCAACACCGTTCTAAGGTTGATATGCCAAAGAGTCTCACTAAGCGTGTTGGTTCCGATTTTGTAATACGTACCGCTAAAGAGTAGAACTCTGCCTGAGTCTGTTTCTTGATAAATACAATACACTCATTTGCAAAAAACGGGCGGTTTTGATTTTCATTCATCTTTAAAAAGATACAATACAAAAAAGGTTTCAATCGTTTGTATACGTTACTGGCCGGTTTTAAAAATGCCGTGGTATTTAAAAAAGTAACGTTCTAAATTCAAATTTTCATTTGATGCTCATTTTTACAGAAAACCCTTTTTTATCCTACAATTTTGGCCCGAAGTTCCAGAAGTTAACATCGACTTTCATAACTTTTATTCAATTTTCATCGATTAATTTCATATCCTTAACTGTCAAAGCTTTATTTATTGCTGTTTGGCTGTAACAAAAATGGTAGATAAAGTGGTAAAAGCTACCAAAATTATCGCGCTGCTTGAAGAGGGTTGCAGCCAATGCTTCGTGGCTAGGAGACTAAATGTTAGTCGCTCGACGGTCCAAAGGACCTGGCAGCGATAACAGGAGACTGGTTCCGTCGAGAGAAGGCCTGGTTCTGGAAGTAAACCATGTACCCAACCACGGGATGATCGTTTTCTTGTGAGTCGCGCATTGAGAAATCGCAAATCTTCGTATGTGGATCTTAAGAACAACCTCCAAGAAGTAAGAAATGTGCATATTAGTCTATGGACGGGCAGGAGGAGGCTGCCAACATACGCAGTCACCGCCCGGCCCGCGGCCCCAAATTACTCCGTGAGCACCGAGTTCACAGGCTTAGGTTCGCTAGAAATTGTGAATCATGGACTCAAGAAGATTGGTATAGGGTTTTGTTCTCTGATGAAGCCAGGATATCTCAGTTCGGTGAAGATCGACGTCGGCGAGTGCTAAGAAGACAAGGAGAACGCTTTGCAGAGGCATGTTTCGAAGAAATCACACATTATGGTGGGGGCTCTTTTATGTTTTGGGCAGGAATAAATTCAATGGATCATACAGAGTTAGTCTTCATTGAAAACGGCTCACTGACTGGGCATCGATACATAACGGAAGTTCTAATTCCTCATGCACCACCCGCATTGGCCGCGCTAGGTGAAACTCGATTTTTATGGACGACAATGCTCGCGCCCACCGATCTCGCGATATTAAAGCGTATGTGCAAGAGGTCGGCATTCGTCGTTTGGATTGGCCAGCTCAAAGTCCCGACCTCAATCCCATAGAGCATGTCTGGGACATTCTGAAACGGCGTGTGAGATCAGTACAACCGGCTCCCCAGACCATCAGAGAGCTGAAGAATGTGATTACTGCGGAGTGGGAACGTATTCCGCAAGCAAGTATCCGGGATTTACTCGCTAGCATGCCCAGACGAATTCAAGCTGTGATTTTAGCTAGAGGGGGTCACACTCGATACTAAACATTTATCTGCTTTTACTTTATTAAAGAAAAACAAACAAAAAAACTTTTTTATTTTTACTACATGAGCATATGCACTACTAGCGAACATACACTACTAGTGAGAATTAGCATTATTTCCCATAAATTGTATCAAAATTTTATGAAATACTGATGAAAACGATTATTTTCTTATCAATTTATCAAATTGTGAGGATAAAACTACCTATAATTATCAAACAAAGCAATATTAACAATTTAATGGTTCATTGCTTAGGTGCCCGTTTTTTTTGCAAATGAGTTTATAAGTGTCTTCAAGTCACGAGTGAATAGGTATCTTCTAGGCAGGGGCGTCACATCCTAAATCGCATCGTCGCTTACCATTAAGCAAGATAGCGATCAAGCGCATTCCTATTCACGATTTGAAAAAGATACAATTTAGCGGTCTTCAAGTTACGATTGACTTCTAGGCAAGTGCATCACATCCTAGATCGCATCGTCGCTTACCATTAAGCAAGATAGCGATCAAGCGCATTCCTATTCACGATTTGAAAAAGATACAATTTAGCGGTCTTCAAGTTACGATTGACTTCTAGGCAAGTGCATCACATCCTAAATCGCATCGTCGCTTACCATTAAGCAAGATAGCGATCAAGCGCATTCCTATTCACGATTTGAAAAAGATACAATTTAGCGGTCTTCAAGTTACGATTGACTTCTAGGCAAGTGCATCACATCCTAAATCGCATCGTCGCTTACCATTAAGCAAGATAGCGATCAAGCGCATTCCTATTCACGATTTGAAAAAGATACAATTTAGCGGTCTTCAAGTTACGATTGACTTCTAGGCAAGTGCATCACATCCTAAATCGCATCGTCGCTTACCATTAAGCAAGATAGCGATCAAGCGCATTCCTATTCACGATTTGAAAAAGATACAATTTAGCGGTCTTCAAGTTACGATTGACTTCTAGGCAAGTGCATCACATCCTAAATCGCATCGTCGCTTACCATTAAGCAAGATAGCGATCAAGCGCATTCCTATTCACGATTTGAAAAAGATACAATTTAGCGGTCTTCAAGTTACGATTGACTTCTAGGCAAGTGCATCACATCCTAAATCGCATCGTCGCTTACCATTAAGCAAGATAGCGATCAAGCGCATTCCTATTCACGATTTGAAAAAGATACAATTTAGCGGTCTTCAAGTTACGATTGACTTCTAGGCAAGTGCATCACATCCTAAATCGCATCGTCGCTTACCATTAAGCAAGATAGCGATCAAGCGCATTCCTATTCACGATTTGAAAAAGATACAATTTAGCGGTCTTCAAGTTACGATTGACTTCTAGGCAAGTGCATCACATCCTAAATCGCATCGTCGCTTACCATTAAGCAAGATAGCGATCAAGCGCATTCCTATTCACGATTTGAAAAAGATACAATTTAGCGGTCTTCAAGTTACGATTGACTTCTAGGCAAGTGCATCACATCCTAAATCGCATCGTCGCTTACCATTAAGCAAGATAGCGATCAAGCGCATTCCTATTCACGATTTGAAAAAGATACAATTTAGCGGTCTTCAAGTTACGATTGACTTCTAGGCAAGTGCATCACATCCTAAATCGCATCGTCGCTTACCATTAAGCAAGATAGCGATCAAGCGCATTCCTATTCACGATTTGAAAAAGATACAATTTAGCGGTCTTCAAGTTACGATTGACTTCTAGGCAAGTGCATCACATCCTAAATCGCATCGTCGCTTACCATTAAGCAAGATAGCGATCAAGCGCATTCCTATTCACGATTTGAAAAAGATACAATTTAGCGGTCTTCAAGTTACGATTGACTTCTAGGCAAGTGCATCACATCCTAAATCGCATCGTCGCTTACCATTAAGCAAGATAGCGATCAAGCGCATTCCTATTCACGATTTGAAAAAGATACAATTTAGCGGTCTTCAAGTTACGATTGACTTCTAGGCAAGTGCATCACATCCTAAATCGCATCGTCGCTTACCATTAAGCAAGATAGCGATCAAGCGCATTCCTATTCACGATTTGAAAAAGATACAATTTAGCGGTCTTCAAGTTACGATTGACTTCTAGGCAAGTGCATCACATCCTAAATCGCATCGTCGCTTACCATTAAGCAAGATAGCGATCAAGCGCATTCCTATTCACGATTTGAAAAAGATACAATTTAGCGGTCTTCAAGTTACGATTGACTTCTAGGCAAGTGCATCACATCCTAAATCGCATCGTCGCTTACCATTAAGCAAGATAGCGATCAAGCGCATTCCTATTCACGATTTGAAAAAGATACAATTTAGCGGTCTTCAAGTTACGATTGACTTCTAGGCAAGTGCATCACATCCTAAATCGCATCGTCGCTTACCATTAAGCAAGATAGCGATCAAGCGCATTCCTATTCACGATTTGAAAAAGATACAATTTAGCGGTCTTCAAGTTACGATTGACTTCTAGGCAAGTGCATCACATCCTAAATCGCATCGTCGCTTACCATTAAGCAAGATAGCGATCAAGCGCATTCCTATTCACGATTTGAAAAAGATACAATTTAGCGGTCTTCAAGTTACGATTGACTTCTAGGCAAGTGCATCACATCCTAAATCGCATCGTCGCTTACCATTAAGCAAGATAGCGATCAAGCGCATTCCTATTCACGATTTGAAAAAGATACAATTTAGCGGTCTTCAAGTTACGATTGACTTCTAGGCAAGTGCATCACATCCTAAATCGCATCGTCGCTTACCATTAAGCAAGATAGCGATCAAGCGCATTCCTATTCACGATTTGAAAAAGATACAATTTAGCGGTCTTCAAGTTACGATTGACTTCTAGGCAAGTGCATCACATCCTAAATCGCATCGTCGCTTACCATTAAGCAAGATAGCGATCAAGCGCACATCCTATTCACGATTTGAAAAAGATACAATTTAGCGGTCTTCAAGTTACGATTGACTTCTAGGCAAGTGCATCACATCCTAAATCGCATCGTCGCTTACCATTAAGCAAGATAGCGATCAAGCGCATTCCTATTCACGATTTGAAAAAGATACAATTTAGCGGTCTTCAAGTTACGATTGACTTCTAGGCAAGTGCATCACATCCTAAATCGCATCGTCGCTTACCATTAAGCAAGATAGCGATCAAGCGCATTCCTATTCACGATTTGAAAAAGATACAATTTAGCGGTCTTCAAGTTACGATTGACTTCTAGGCAAGTGCATCACATCCTAAATCGCATCGTCGCTTACCATTAAGCAAGATAGCGATCAAGCGCATTCCTATTCACGATTTGAAAAAGATACAATTTAGCGGTCTTCAAGTTACGATTGACTTCTAGGCAAGTGCATCACATCCTAAATCGCATCGTCGCTTACCATTAAGCAAGATAGCGATCAAGCGCATTCCTATTCACGATTTGAAAAAGATACAATTTAGCGGTCTTCAAGTTACGATTGACTTCTAGGCAAGTGCATCACATCCTAAATCGCATCGTCGCTTACCATTAAGCAAGATAGCGATCAAGCGCATTCCTATTCACGATTTGAAAAAGATACAATTTAGCGGTCTTCAAGTTACGATTGACTTCTAGGCAAGTGCATCACATCCTAAATCGCATCGTCGCTTACCATTAAGCAAGATAGCGATCAAGCGCATTCCTATTCACGATTTGAAAAAGATACAATTTAGCGGTCTTCAAGTTACGATTGACTTCTAGGCAAGTGCATCACATCCTAAATCGCATCGTCGCTTACCATTAAGCAAGATAGCGATCAAGCGCATTCCTATTCACGATTTGAAAAAGATACAATTTAGCGGTCTTCAAGTTACGATTGACTTCTAGGCAAGTGCATCACATCCTAAATCGCATCGTCGCTTACCATTAAGCAAGATAGCGATCAAGCGCATTCCTATTCACGATTTGAAAAAGATACAATTTAGCGGTCTTCAAGTTACGATTGACTTCTAGGCAAGTGCATCACATCCTAAATCGCATCGTCGCTTACCATTAAGCAAGATAGCGATCAAGCGCATTCCTATTCACGATTTGAAAAAGATACAATTTAGCGGTCTTCAAGTTACGATTGACTTCTAGGCAAGTGCATCACATCCTAAATCGCATCGTCGCTTACCATTAAGCAAGATAGCGATCAAGCGCATTCCTATTCACGATTTGAAAAAGATACAATTTAGCGGTCTTCAAGTTACGATTGACTTCTAGGCAAGTGCATCACATCCTAAATCGCATCGTCGCTTACCATTAAGCAAGATAGCGATCAAGCGCATTCCTATTCACGATTTGAAAAAGATACAATTTAGCGGTCTTCAAGTTACGATTGACTTCTAGGCAAGTGCATCACATCCTAAATCGCATCGTCGCTTACCATTAAGCAAGATAGCGATCAAGCGCATTCCTATTCACGATTTGAAAAAGATACAATTTAGCGGTCTTCAAGTTACGATTGACTTCTAGGCAAGTGCATCACATCCTAAATCGCATCGTCGCTTACCATTAAGCAAGATAGCGATCAAGCGCATTCCTATTCACGATTTGAAAAAGATACAATTTAGCGGTCTTCAAGTTACGATTGACTTCTAGGCAAGTGCATCACATCCTAAATCGCATCGTCGCTTACCATTAAGCAAGATAGCGATCAAGCGCATTCCTATTCACGATTTGAAAAAGATACAATTTAGCGGTCTTCAAGTTACGATTGACTTCTAGGCAAGTGCATCACATCCTAAATCGCATCGTCGCTTACCATTAAGCAAGATAGCGATCAAGCGCATTCCTATTCACGATTTGAAAAAGATACAATTTAGCGGTCTTCAAGTTACGATTGACTTCTAGGCAAGTGCATCACATCCTAAATCGCATCGTCGCTTACCATTAAGCAAGATAGCGATCAAGCGCATTCCTATTCACGATTTGAAAAAGATACAATTTAGCGGTCTTCAAGTTACGATTGACTTCTAGGCAAGTGCATCACATCCTAAATCGCATCGTCGCTTACCATTAAGCAAGATAGCGATCAAGCGCATTCCTATTCACGATTTGAAAAAGATACAATTTAGCGGTCTTCAAGTTACGATTGACTTCTAGGCAAGTGCATCACATCCTAAATCGCATCGTCGCTTACCATTAAGCAAGATAGCGATCAAGCGCATTCCTATTCACGATTTGAAAAAGATACAATTTAGCGGTCTTCAAGTTACGATTGACTTCTAGGCAAGTGCATCACATCCTAAATCGCATCGTCGCTTACCATTAAGCAAGATAGCGATCAAGCGCATTCCTATTCACGATTTGAAAAAGATACAATTTAGCGGTCTTCAAGTTACGATTGACTTCTAGGCAAGTGCATCACATCCTAAATCGCATCGTCGCTTACCATTAAGCAAGATAGCGATCAAGCGCATTCCTATTCACGATTTGAAAAAGATACAATTTAGCGGTCTTCAAGTTACGATTGACTTCTAGGCAAGTGCATCACATCCTAAATCGCATCGTCGCTTACCATTAAGCAAGATAGCGATCAAGCGCATTCCTATTCACGATTTGAAAAAGATACAATTTAGCGGTCTTCAAGTTACGATTGACTTCTAGGCAAGTGCATCACATCCTAAATCGCATCGTCGCTTACCATTAAGCAAGATAGCGATCAAGCGCATTCCTATTCACGATTTGAAAAAGATACAATTTAGCGGTCTTCAAGTTACGATTGACTTCTAGGCAAGTGCATCACATCCTAAATCGCATCGTCGCTTACCATTAAGCAAGATAGCGATCAAGCGCATTCCTATTCACGATTTGAAAAAGATACAATTTAGCGGTCTTCAAGTTACGATTGACTTCTAGGCAAGTGCATCACATCCTAAATCGCATCGTCGCTTACCATTAAGCAAGATAGCGATCAAGCGCATTCCTATTCACGATTTGAAAAAGATACAATTTAGCGGTCTTCAAGTTACGATTGACTTCTAGGCAAGTGCATCACATCCTAAATCGCATCGTCGCTTACCATTAAGCAAGATAGCGATCAAGCGCATTCCTATTCACGATTTGAAAAAGATACAATTTAGCGGTCTTCAAGTTACGATTGACTTCTAGGCAAGTGCATCACATCCTAAATCGCATCGTCGCTTACCATTAAGCAAGATAGCGATCAAGCGCATTCCTATTCACGATTTGAAAAAGATACAATTTAGCGGTCTTCAAGTTACGATTGACTTCTAGGCAAGTGCATCACATCCTAAATCGCATCGTCGCTTACCATTAAGCAAGATAGCGATCAAGCGCATTCCTATTCACGATTTGAAAAAGATACAATTTAGCGGTCTTCAAGTTACGATTGACTTCTAGGCAAGTGCATCACATCCTAAATCGCATCGTCGCTTACCATTAAGCAAGATAGCGATCAAGCGCATTCCTATTCACGATTTGAAAAAGATACAATTTAGCGGTCTTCAAGTTACGATTGACTTCTAGGCAAGTGCATCACATCCTAAATCGCATCGTCGCTTACCATTAAGCAAGATAGCGATCAAGCGCATTCCTATTCACGATTTGAAAAAGATACAATTTAGCGGTCTTCAAGTTACGATTGACTTCTAGGCAAGTGCATCACATCCTAAATCGCATCGTCGCTTACCATTAAGCAAGATAGCGATCAAGCGCATTCCTATTCACGATTTGAAAAAGATACAATTTAGCGGTCTTCAAGTTACGATTGACTTCTAGGCAAGTGCATCACATCCTAAATCGCATCGTCGCTTACCATTAAGCAAGATAGCGATCAAGCGCATTCCTATTCACGATTTGAAAAAGATACAATTTAGCGGTCTTCAAGTTACGATTGACTTCTAGGCAAGTGCATCACATCCTAAATCGCATCGTCGCTTACCATTAAGCAAGATAGCGATCAAGCGCATTCCTATTCACGATTTGAAAAAGATACAATTTAGCGGTCTTCAAGTTACGATTGACTTCTAGGCAAGTGCATCACATCCTAAATCGCATCGTCGCTTACCATTAAGCAAGATAGCGATCAAGCGCATTCCTATTCACGATTTGAAAAAGATACAATTTAGCGGTCTTCAAGTTACGATTGACTTCTAGGCAAGTGCATCACATCCTAAATCGCATCGTCGCTTACCATTAAGCAAGATAGCGATCAAGCGCATTCCTATTCACGATTTGAAAAAGATACAATTTAGCGGTCTTCAAGTTACGATTGACTTCTAGGCAAGTGCATCACATCCTAAATCGCATCGTCGCTTACCATTAAGCAAGATAGCGATCAAGCGCATTCCTATTCACGATTTGAAAAAGATACAATTTAGCGGTCTTCAAGTTACGATTGACTTCTAGGCAAGTGCATCACATCCTAAATCGCATCGTCGCTTACCATTAAGCAAGATAGCGATCAAGCGCATTCCTATTCACGATTTGAAAAAGATACAATTTAGCGGTCTTCAAGTTACGATTGACTTCTAGGCAAGTGCATCACATCCTAAATCGCATCGTCGCTTACCATTAAGCAAGATAGCGATCAAGCGCATTCCTATTCACGATTTGAAAAAGATACAATTTAGCGGTCTTCAAGTTACGATTGACTTCTAGGCAAGTGCATCACATCCTAAATCGCATCGTCGCTTACCATTAAGCAAGATAGCGATCAAGCGCATTCCTATTCACGATTTGAAAAAGATACAATTTAGCGGTCTTCAAGTTACGATTGACTTCTAGGCAAGTGCATCACATCCTAAATCGCATCGTCGCTTACCATTAAGCAAGATAGCGATCAAGCGCATTCCTATTCACGATTTGAAAAAGATACAATTTAGCGGTCTTCAAGTTACGATTGACTTCTAGGCAAGTGCATCACATCCTAAATCGCATCGTCGCTTACCATTAAGCAAGATAGCGATCAAGCGCATTCCTATTCACGATTTGAAAAAGATACAATTTAGCGGTCTTCAAGTTACGATTGACTTCTAGGCAAGTGCATCACATCCTAAATCGCATCGTCGCTTACCATTAAGCAAGATAGCGATCAAGCGCATTCCTATTCACGATTTGAAAAAGATACAATTTAGCGGTCTTCAAGTTACGATTGACTTCTAGGCAAGTGCATCACATCCTAAATCGCATCGTCGCTTACCATTAAGCAAGATAGCGATCAAGCGCATTCCTATTCACGATTTGAAAAAGATACAATTTAGCGGTCTTCAAGTTACGATTGACTTCTAGGCAAGTGCATCACATCCTAAATCGCATCGTCGCTTACCATTAAGCAAGATAGCGATCAAGCGCATTCCTATTCACGATTTGAAAAAGATACAATTTAGCGGTCTTCAAGTTACGATTGACTTCTAGGCAAGTGCATCACATCCTAAATCGCATCGTCGCTTACCATTAAGCAAGATAGCGATCAAGCGCATTCCTATTCACGATTTGAAAAAGATACAATTTAGCGGTCTTCAAGTTACGATTGACTTCTAGGCAAGTGCATCACATCCTAAATCGCATCGTCGCTTACCATTAAGCAAGATAGCGATCAAGCGCATTCCTATTCACGATTTGAAAAAGATACAATTTAGCGGTCTTCAAGTTACGATTGACTTCTAGGCAAGTGCATCACATCCTAAATCGCATCGTCGCTTACCATTAAGCAAGATAGCGATCAAGCGCATTCCTATTCACGATTTGAAAAAGATACAATTTAGCGGTCTTCAAGTTACGATTGACTTCTAGGCAAGTGCATCACATCCTAAATCGCATCGTCGCTTACCATTAAGCAAGATAGCGATCAAGCGCATTCCTATTCACGATTTGAAAAAGATACAATTTAGCGGTCTTCAAGTTACGATTGACTTCTAGGCAAGTGCATCACATCCTAAATCGCATCGTCGCTTACCATTAAGCAAGATAGCGATCAAGCGCATTCCTATTCACGATTTGAAAAAGATACAATTTAGCGGTCTTCAAGTTACGATTGACTTCTAGGCAAGTGCATCACATCCTAAATCGCATCGTCGCTTACCATTAAGCAAGATAGCGATCAAGCGCATTCCTATTCACGATTTGAAAAAGATACAATTTAGCGGTCTTCAAGTTACGATTGACTTCTAGGCAAGTGCATCACATCCTAAATCGCATCGTCGCTTACCATTAAGCAAGATAGCGATCAAGCGCATTCCTATTCACGATTTGAAAAAGATACAATTTAGCGGTCTTCAAGTTCGATTGACTTCTAGGCAAGTGCATCACATCCTAGATCGCATCGTCGCTTACCATTAAGCAAGATAGCGATCAAGCGCATTCCTATTCACGATTTGAAAAAGATACAATTTAGCGGTCTTCAAGTTACGATTGACTTCTAGGCAAGTGCATCACATCCTAAATCGCATCGTCGCTTACCATTAAGCAAGATAGCGATCAAGCGCATTCCTATTCACGATTTGAAAAAGATACAATTTAGCGGTCTTCAAGTTACGATTGACTTCTAGGCAAGTGCATCACATCCTAAATCGCATCGTCGCTTACCATTAAGCAAGATAGCGATCAAGCGCATTCCTATTCACGATTTGAAAAAGATACAATTTAGCGGTCTTCAAGTTACGATTTACTTCTAGGCAAGTGCATCACATCCTAAATCGCATCGTCGCTTACCATTAAGCAAGATAGCGATCAAGCGCATTCCTATTCACGATTTGAAAAAGATACAATTTAGCGGTCTTCAAGTTACGATTGACTTCTAGGCAAGTGCATCACATCCTAAATCGCATCGTCGCTTACCATTAAGCAAGATAGCGATCAAGCGCATTCCTATTCACGATTTGAAAAAGATACAATTTAGCGGTCTTCAAGTTACGATTGACTTCTAAGCAAGTGCATCACATCCTAAATCGCATCGTCGCTTACCATTAAGCAAGATAGCGATCAAGCGCATTCCTATTCACGATTTGAAAAAGATACAATTTAGCGGTCTTCAAGTTACGATTGACTTCTAGGCAAGTGCATCACATCCTAAATCGCATCGTCGCTTACCATTAAGCAAGATAGCGATCAAGCGCATTCCTATTCACGATTTGAAAAAGATACAATTTAGCGGTCTTCAAGTTACGATTGACTTCTAGGCAAGTGCATCACATCCTAAATCGCATCGTCGCTTACCATTAAGCAAGATAGCGATCAAGCGCATTCCTATTCACGATTTGAAAAAGATACAATTTAGCGGTCTTCAAGTTACGATTGACTTCTAGGCAAGTGCATCACATCCTAAATCGCATCGTCGCTTACCATTAAGCAAGATAGCGATCAAGCGCATTCCTATTCACGATTTGAAAAAGATACAATTTAGCGGTCTTCAAGTTACGATTGACTTCTAGGCAAGTGCATCACATCCTAAATCGCATCGTCGCTTACCATTAAGCAAGATAGCGATCAAGCGCATTCCTATTCACGATTTGAAAAAGATACAATTTAGCGGTCTTCAAGTTACGATTGACTTCTAGGCAAGTGCATCACATCCTAAATCGCATCGTCGCTTACCATTAAGCAAGATAGCGATCAAGCGCATTCCTATTCACGATTTGAAAAAGATACAATTTAGCGGTCTTCAAGTTACGATTCGACTTCTAGGCAAGTGCATCACATCCTAAATCGCATCGTCGCTTACCATTAAGCAAGATAGCGATCAAGCGCATTCCTATTCACGATTTGAAAAAGATACAATTTAGCGGTCTTCAAGTTACGATTGACTTCTAGGCAAGTGCATCACATCCTAAATCGCATCGTCGCTTACCATTAAGCAAGATAGCGATCAAGCGCATTCCTATTCACGATTTGAAAAAGATACAATTTAGCGGTCTTCAAGTTACGATTGACTTCTAGGCAAGTGCATCACATCCTAAATCGCATCGTCGCTTACCATTAAGCAAGATAGCGATCAAGCGCATTCCTATTCACGATTTGAAAAAGATACAATTTAGCGGTCTTCAAGTTACGATTGACTTCTAGGCAAGTGCATCACATCCTAAATCGCATCGTCGCTTACCATTAAGCAAGATAGCGATCAAGCGCATTCCTATTCACGATTTGAAAAAGATACAATTTAGCGGTCTTCAAGTTACGATTGACTTCTAGGCAAGTGCATCACATCCTAAATCGCATCGTCGCTTACCATTAAGCAAGATAGCGATCAAGCGCATTCCTATTCACGATTTGAAAAAGATACAATTTAGCGGTCTTCAAGTAACGATTGACTTCTAGGCAAGTGCATCACATCCTAGATCGCATCGTCGCTTACCATTAAGCAAGATAGCGATCAAGCGCATTCCTATTCACGATTTGAAAAAGATACAATTTAGCGGTCTTCAAGTTACGATTGACTTCTAGGCAAGTGCATCACATCCTAAATCGCATCGTCGCTTACCATTAAGCAAGATAGCGATCAAGCGCATTCCTATTCACGATTTGAAAAAGATACAATTTAGCGGTCTTCAAGTAACGATTGACTTCTAGGCAAGTGCATCACATCCTAGATCGCATCGTCGCTTACCATTAAGCAAGATAGCGATCAAGCGCATTCCTATTCACGATTTGAAAAAGATACAATTTAGCGGTCTTCAAGTTACGATTGACTTCTAGGCAAGTGCATCACATCCTAAATCGCATCGTCGCTTACCATTAAGCAAGATAGCGATCAAGCGCATTCCTATTCACGATTTGAAAAAGATACAATTTAGCGGTCTTCAAGTTACGATTGACTTCTAGGCAAGTGCATCACATCCTAAATCGCATCGTCGCTTACCATTAAGCAAGATAGCGATCAAGCGCATTCCTATTCACGATTTGAAAAAGATACAATTTAGCGGTCTTCAAGTTACGATTGACTTCTAGGCAAGTGCATCACATCCTAAATCGCATCGTCGCTTACCATTAAGCAAGATAGCGATCAAGCGCATTCCTATTCACGATTTGAAAAAGATACAATTTAGCGGTCTTCAAGTTACGATTGACTTCTAGGCAAGTGCATCACATCCTAAATCGCATCGTCGCTTACCATTAAGCAAGATAGCGATCAAGCGCATTCCTATTCACGATTTGAAAAAGATACAATTTAGCGGTCTTCAAGTTACGATTGACTTCTAGGCAAGTGCATCACATCCTAAATCGCATCGTCGCTTACCATTAAGCAAGATAGCGATCAAGCGCATTCCTATTCACGATTTGAAAAAGATACAATTTAGCGGTCTTCAAGTTACGATTGACTTCTAGGCAAGTGCATCACATCCTAAATCGCATCGTCGCTTACCATTAAGCAAGATAGCGATCAAGCGCATTCCTATTCACGATTTGAAAAAGATACAATTTAGCGGTCTTCAAGTTACGATTGACTTCTAGGCAAGTGCATCACATCCTAAATCGCATCGTCGCTTACCATTAAGCAAGATAGCGATCAAGCGCATTCCTATTCACGATTTGAAAAAGATACAATTTAGCGGTCTTCAAGTTACGATTGACTTCTAGGCAAGTGCATCACATCCTAGATCGCATCGTCGCTTACCATTAAGCAAGATAGCGATCAAGCGCATTCCTATTCACGATTTGAAAAAGATACAATTTAGCGGTCTTCAAGTTACGATTGACTTCTAGGCAAGTGCATCACATCCTAAATCGCATCGTCGCTTACCATTAAGCAAGATAGCGATCAAGCGCATTCCTATTCACGATTTGAAAAAGATACAATTTAGCGGTCTTCAAGTTACGATTGACTTCTAGGCAAGTGCATCACATCCTAAATCGCATCGTCGCTTACCATTAAGCAAGATAGCGATCAAGCGCATTCCTATTCACGATTTGAAAAAGATACAATTTAGCGGTCTTCAAGTTACGATTGACTTCTAGGCAAGTGCATCACATCCTAAATCGCATCGTCGCTTACCATTAAGCAAGATAGCGATCAAGCGCATTCCTATTCACGATTTGAAAAAGATACAATTTAGCGGTCTTCAAGTTACGATTGACTTCTAGGCAAGTGCATCACATCCTAGATCGCATCGTCGCTTACCATTAAGCAAGATAGCGATCAAGCGCATTCCTATTCACGATTTGAAAAAGATACAATTTAGCGGTTTTCAAGTTACGATTGACTTCTAGGCAAGTGCATCACATCCTAAATCGCATCGTCGCTTACCATTAAGCAAGATAGCGATCAAGCGCATTCCTATTCACGATTTGAAAAAGATACAATTTAGCGGTCTTCAAGTTACGATTGACTTCTAGGCAAGTGCATCACATCCTAAATCGCATCGTCGCTTACCATTAAGCAAGATAGCGATCAAGCGCATTCCTATTCACGATTCTAAAAAGATACAATTTAGCGGTCTTCAAGTTACGATTGACTTCTAGGCAAGTGCATCACATCCTAAATCGCATCGTCGCTTACCATTAAGCAAGATAGCGATCAAGCGCATTCCTATTCACGATTTGAAAAAGATACAATTTAGCGGTCTTCAAGTTACGATTGACTTCTAGGCAAGTGCATCACATCCTAAATCGCATCGTCGCTTACCATTAAGCAAGATAGCGATCAAGCGCATTCCTAATCACGATTTGAAAAAGATACAATTTAGCGGTCTTCAAGTTACGATTGACTTCTAGGCAAGTGCATCACATCCTAAATCGCATCGTCGCTTACCATTAAGCAAGATAGCGATCAAGCGCATTCCTATTCACGATTTGAAAAAGATACAATTTAGCGGTCTTCAAGTTACGATTGACTTCTAGGCAAGTGCATCACATCCTAAATCGCATCGTCGCTTACCATTAAGCAAGATAGCGATCAAGCGCATTCCTATTCACGATTTGAAAAAGATACAATTTAGCGGTCTTCAAGTTACGATTGACTTCTAGGCAAGTGCATCACATCCTAAATCGCATCGTCGCTTACCATTAAGCAAGATAGCGATCAAGCGCATTCCTATTCACGATTTGAAAAAGATACAATTTAGCGGTCTTCAAGTTACGATTGACTTCTAGGCAAGTGCATCACATCCTAAATCGCATCGTCGCTTACCATTAAGCAAGATAGCGATCAAGCGCATTCCTATTCACGATTTGAAAAAGATACAATTTAGCGGTCTTCAAGTTACGATTGACTTCTAGGCAAGTGCATCACATCCTAAATCGCATCGTCGCTTACCATTAAGCAAGATAGCGATCAAGCGCATTCCTATTCACGATTTGAAAAAGATACAATTTAGCGGTCTTCAAGTTACGATTGACTTCTAGGCAAGTGCATCACATCCTAAATCGCATCGTCGCTTACCATTAAGCAAGATAGCGATCAAGCGCATTCCTATTCACGATTTGAAAAAGATACAATTTAGCGGTCTTCAAGTTACGATTGACTTCTAGGCAAGTGCATCACATCCTAGATCGCATCGTCGCTTACCATTAAGCAAGATAGCGATCAAGCGCATTCCTATTCACGATTTGAAAAAGATACAATTTAGCGGTCTTCAAGTTACGATTGACTTCTAGGCAAGTGCATCACATCCTAAATCGCATCGTCGCTTACCATTAAGCAAGATAGCGATCAAGCGCATTCCTATTCACGATTTGAAAAAGATACAATTTAGCGGTCTTCAAGTTACGATTGACTTCTAGGCAAGTGCATCACATCCTAAATCGCATCGTCGCTTACCATTAAGCAAGATAGCGATCAAGCGCATTCCTATTCACGATTTGAAAAAGATACAATTTAGCGGTCTTCAAGTTACGATTGACTTCTAGGCAAGTGCATCACATCCTAAATCGCATCGTCGCTTACCATTAAGCAAGATAGCGATCAAGCGCATTCCTATTCACGATTTGAAAAAGATACAATTTAGCGGTCTTCAAGTTACGATTGACTTCTAGGCAAGTGCATCACATCCTAAATCGCATCGTCGCTTACCATTAAGCAAGATAGCGATCAAGCGCATTCCTATTCACGATTTGAAAAAGATACAATTTAGCGGTCTTCAAGTTACGATTGACTTCTAGGCAAGTGCATCACATCCTAGATCGCATCATCGCTTACCATTAAGCAAGATAGCGATCAAGCGCATTCCTATTCACGATTTGAAAAAGATACAATTTAGCGGTCTTCAAGTTACGATTGACTTCTAGGCAAGTGCATCACATCCTAAATCGCATCGTCGCTTACCATTAAGCAAGATAGCGATCAAGCGCATTCCTATTCACGATTTGAAAAAGATACAATTTAGCGGTCTTCAAGTTACGATTGACTTCTAGGCAAGTGCATCACATCCTAAATCGCATCGTCGCTTACCATTAAGCAAGATAGCGATCAAGCGCATTCCTATTCACGATTTGAAAAAGATACAATTTAGCGGTCTTCAAGTTACGATTGACTTCTAGGCAAGTGCATCACATCCTAAATCGCATCGTCGCTTACCATTAAGCAAGATAGCGATCAAGCGCATTCCTATTCACGATTTGAAAAAGATACAATTTAGCGGTCTTCAAGTTACGATTGACTTCTAGGCAAGTGCATCACATCCTAAATCGCATCGTCGCTTACCATTAAGCAAGATAGCGATCAAGCGCATTCCTATTCACGATTTGAAAAAGATACAATTTAGCGGTCTTCAAGTTACGATTGACTTCTAGGCAAGTGCATCACATCCTAAATCGCATCGTCGCTTACCATTAAGCAAGATAGCGATCAAGCGCATTCCTATTCACGATTTGAAAAAGATACAATTTAGCGGTCTTCAAGTTACGATTGACTTCTAGGCAAGTGCATCACATCCTAGATCGCATCGTCGCTTACCATTAAGCAAGATAGCGATCAAGCGCATTCCTATTCACGATTTGAAAAAGATACAATTTAGCGGTTTTCAAGTTACGATTGACTTCTAGGCAAGTGCATCACATCCTAAATCGCATCGTCGCTTACCATTAAGCAAGATAGCGATCAAGCGCATTCCTATTCACGATTTGAAAAAGATACAATTTAGCGGTCTTCAAGTTACGATTGACTTCTAGGCAAGTGCATCACATCCTAAATCGCATCGTCGCTTACCATTAAGCAAGATAGCGATCAAGCGCATTCCTATTCACGATTCTAAAAAGATACAATTTAGCGGTCTTCAAGTTACGATTGACTTCTAGGCAAGTGCATCACATCCTAAATCGCATCGTCGCTTACCATTAAGCAAGATAGCGATCAAGCGCATTCCTATTCACGATTTGAAAAAGATACAATTTAGCGGTCTTCAAGTTACGATTGACTTCTAGGCAAGTGCATCACATCCTAAATCGCATCGTCGCTTACCATTAAGCAAGATAGCGATCAAGCGCATTCCTATTCACGATTTGAAAAAGATACAATTTAGCGGTCTTCAAGTTACGATTGACTTCTAGGCAAGTGCATCACATCCTAAATCGCATCGTCGCTTACCATTAAGCAAGATAGCGATCAAGCGCATTCCTATTCACGATTTGAAAAAGATACAATTTAGCGGTCTTCAAGTTACGATTGACTTCTAGGCAAGTGCATCACATCCTAAATCGCATCGTCGCTTACCATTAAGCAAGATAGCGATCAAGCGCATTCCTATTCACGATTTGAAAAAGATACAATTTAGCGGTCTTCAAGTTACGATTGACTTCTAGGCAAGTGCATCACATCCTAAATCGCATCGTCGCTTACCATTAAGCAAGATAGCGATCAAGCGCATTCCTATTCACGATTTGAAAAAGATACAATTTAGCGGTCTTCAAGTTACGATTGACTTCTAGGCAAGTGCATCACATCCTAAATCGCATCGTCGCTTACCATTAAGCAAGATAGCGATCAAGCGCATTCCTATTCACGATTTGAAAAAGATACAATTTAGCGGTCTTCAAGTTACGATTGACTTCTAGGCAAGTGCATCACATCCTAAATCGCATCGTCGCTTACCATTAAGCAAGATAGCGATCAAGCGCATTCCTATTCACGATTTGAAAAAGATACAATTTAGCGGTCTTCAAGTTACGATTGACTTCTAGGCAAGTGCATCACATCCTAAATCGCATCGTCGCTTACCATTAAGCAAGATAGCGATCAAGCGCATTCCTATTCACGATTTGAAAAAGATACAATTTAGCGGTCTTCAAGTTACGATTGACTTCTAGGCAAGTGCATCACATCCTAGATCGCATCGTCGCTTACCATTAAGCAAGATAGCGATCAAGCGCATTCCTATTCACGATTTGAAAAAGATACAATTTAGCGGTCTTCAAGTTACGATTGACTTCTAGGCAAGTGCATCACATCCTAAATCGCATCGTCGCTTACCATTAAGCAAGATAGCGATCAAGCGCATTCCTATTCACGATTTGAAAAAGATACAATTTAGCGGTCTTCAAGTTACGATTGACTTCTAGGCAAGTGCATCACATCCTAAATCGCATCGTCGCTTACCATTAAGCAAGATAGCGATCAAGCGCATTCCTATTCACGATTTGAAAAAGATACAATTTAGCGGTCTTCAAGTTACGATTGACTTCTAGGCAAGTGCATCACATCCTAAATCGCATCGTCGCTTACCATTAAGCAAGATAGCGATCAAGCGCATTCCTATTCACGATTTGAAAAAGATACAATTTAGCGGTCTTCAAGTTACGATTGACTTCTAGGCAAGTGCATCACATCCTAAATCGCATCGTCGCTTACCATTAAGCAAGATAGCGATCAAGCGCATTCCTATTCACGATTTGAAAAAGATACAATTTAGCGGTCTTCAAGTTACGATTGACTTCTAGGCAAGTGCATCACATCCTAGATCGCATCATCGCTTACCATTAAGCAAGATAGCGATCAAGCGCATTCCTATTCACGATTTGAAAAAGATACAATTTAGCGGTCTTCAAGTTACGATTGACTTCTAGGCAAGTGCATCACATCCTAAATCGCATCGTCGCTTACCATTAAGCAAGATAGCGATCAAGCGCATTCCTATTCACGATTTGAAAAAGATACAATTTAGCGGTCTTCAAGTTACGATTGACTTCTAGGCAAGTGCATCACATCCTAAATCGCATCGTCGCTTACCATTAAGCAAGATAGCGATCAAGCGCATTCCTATTCACGATTTGAAAAAGATACAATTTAGCGGTCTTCAAGTTACGATTGACTTCTAGGCAAGTGCATCACATCCTAAATCGCATCGTCGCTTACCATTAAGCAAGATAGCGATCAAGCGCATTCCTATTCACGATTTGAAAAAGATACAATTTAGCGGTCTTCAAGTTACGATTGACTTCTAGGCAAGTGCATCACATCCTAAATCGCATCGTCGCTTACCATTAAGCAAGATAGCGATCAAGCGCATTCCTATTCACGATTTGAAAAAGATACAATTTAGCGGTCTTCAAGTTACGATTGACTTCTAGGCAAGTGCATCACATCCTAAATCGCATCGTCGCTTACCATTAAGCAAGATAGCGATCAAGCGCATTCCTATTCACGATTTGAAAAAGATACAATTTAGCGGTCTTCAAGTTACGATTGACTTCTAGGCAAGTGCATCACATCCTAAATCGCATCGTCGCTTACCATTAAGCAAGATAGCGATCAAGCGCATTCCTATTCACGATTTGAAAAAGATACAATTTAGCGGTCTTCAAGTTACGATTGACTTCTAGGCAAGTGCATCACATCCTAAATCGCATCGTCGCTTACCATTAAGCAAGATAGCGATCAAGCGCATTCCTATTCACGATTTGAAAAAGATACAATTTAGCGGTCTTCAAGTTACGATTGACTTCTAGGCAAGTGCATCACATCCTAAATCGCATCGTCGCTTACCATTAAGCAAGATAGCGATCAAGCGCATTCCTATTCACGATTTGAAAAAGATACAATTTAGCGGTCTTCAAGTTACGATTGACTTCTAGGCAAGTGCATCACATCCTAAATCGCATCGTCGCTTACCATTAAGCAAGATAGCGATCAAGCGCATTCCTATTCACGATTTGAAAAAGATACAATTTAGCGGTCTTCAAGTTACGATTGACTTCTAGGCAAGTGCATCACATCCTAAATCGCATCGTCGCTTACCATTAAGCAAGATAGCGATCAAGCGCATTCCTATTCACGATTTGAAAAAGATACAATTTAGCGGTCTTCAAGTTACGATTGACTTCTAGGCAAGTGCATCACATCCTAAATCGCATCGTCGCTTACCATTAAGCAAGATAGCGATCAAGCGCATTCCTATTCACGATTTGAAAAAGATACAATTTAGCGGTCTTCAAGTTACGATTGACTTCTAGGCAAGTGCATCACATCCTAAATCGCATCGTCGCTTACCATTAAGCAAGATAGCGATCAAGCGCATTCCTATTCACGATTTGAAAAAGATACAATTTAGCGGTCTTCAAGTTACGATTGACTTCTAGGCAAGTGCATCACATCCTAAATCGCATCGTCGCTTACCATTAAGCAAGATAGCGATCAAGCGCATTCCTATTCACGATTTGAAAAAGATACAATTTAGCGGTCTTCAAGTTACGATTGACTTCTAGGCAAGTGCATCACATCCTAAATCGCATCGTCGCTTACCATTAAGCAAGATAGCGATCAAGCGCATTCCTATTCACGATTTGAAAAAGATACAATTTAGCGGTCTTCAAGTTACGATTGACTTCTAGGCAAGTGCATCACATCCTAAATCGCATCGTCGCTTACCATTAAGCAAGATAGCGATCAAGCGCATTCCTATTCACGATTTGAAAAAGATACAATTTAGCGGTCTTCAAGTTACGATTGACTTCTAGGCAAGTGCATCACATCCTAAATCGCATCGTCGCTTACCATTAAGCAAGATAGCGATCAAGCGCATTCCTATTCACGATTTGAAAAAGATACAATTTAGCGGTCTTCAAGTTACGATTGACTTCTAGGCAAGTGCATCACATCCTAAATCGCATCGTCGCTTACCATTAAGCAAGATAGCGATCAAGCGCATTCCTATTCACGATTTGAAAAAGATACAATTTAGCGGTCTTCAAGTTACGATTGACTTCTAGGCAAGTGCATCACATCCTAAATCGCATCGTCGCTTACCATTAAGCAAGATAGCGATCAAGCGCATTCCTATTCACGATTTGAAAAAGATACAATTTAGCGGTCTTCAAGTTACGATTGACTTCTAGGCAAGTGCATCACATCCTAGATCGCATCGTCGCTTCCCATCAGGCGAGATAGCGGTCAAGCGCTTACCTATTTTGACGACCGTTTGGTGCAACGATCCTGGGTTCGAATCCCGGAAGGGGCAAATGTTTGTATGATGAATACCAGCATTTGTACCTGAGTCATGGATGTTTGTATATATTTCTATAAATATTATTTATTTATGTATGATATATGTTAGTCTATCCGTTACCCTAGTATCCATAATACAAGTCTTATAGTGCTTACTTTGGGCTAGGTTAATTGGTGTGAATGTAGGAAATATTTATTATATTTATTTATTTATTAACGATAAAAAATAAATTAAATAATAATTAGATGATAATAAGACCAGTAAAGACTATTTCAATGATAAAATTAATAACATTATTTATTAATTCGACATTAAAATAACAATCATTTTATATATTTTATTAATAATAATAATAATGATTTAATGGTGGTGAAACATTTTGACACTATTCAAATTCTATAATTACATTTATCTACTCTGATACTATAATACAAAGATTCTAAAACTGAAAACAAAATGCTTATGACAAACATTACGTACAGGCCAAAAATAATAAAAAAAAAGTTTCATTACGATACAGGTCTTGTATGGACACCTGTAACATAATATAACTTTTTTATCATAACGATACACCTATACAACCTCCAGCTGGACCAAGGAGGTTGAACCTCTACTTTAAAAAGGTTTCAATGAACGAGTCCTCGACGACCGACGCAACACGCATGCGCAATTGATGTTTGCACCTTGGCGCCAACATTTGACATTTAAATAAATTTGTTGTTATATTCAGCATTTTATTTGCAATATTGTTTTACATATTATAGTATGAGAGTAGATAAAGTAGTGTATGACACTGTACATAACTTGGTCTTATAACACTCGTGTGATGCTATAAAAAAACTCGCCTACGGCTCGTTTTTTTAAAACACACTCATGTTATAAGAACCCTTATTATGCAACAGTATCATAAACTACTATTATTAATAATAATAATAATGATTTAATGGTGGTGAAACATTTTGACACTATTCAAATTCTATAATTACATTTATCTACTCTGATACTATAATACAAAGATTCTAAAACTGAAAACAAAATGCTTATGACAAACATTACGTGCAGGCCAAAAATAATAAAAAAAAAGTTTAATTACGATAGAATTCTTGTATGGACACCTGTAACATAATATAACTTTTTAATCATAACGATACACCTATACAACCTCCAGCTGGACCAAGGAGGTTGAACCTCTACTTTAAAAAGGTTTCAATGAACGAATCCGCGACGACGCAACGCGCATGCGCAATCGATGTTTGCACCTTGGCGCCAACATTTGACATTTAAAAAATCTTTTCAATATTTAAACAAAGTTTGGTTTTGTTTGCAATATTGTTTTACGTATTATAGTATGAGAGTAGATAAAGTAGTGTATGACACTGTACATAACTTGGTCTTATAACACTCGTGTGATACTATAAAAAAATTCGCCTACGGCTCGTTTTTTTAAAACACACTCATGTTATAAGAACCCTTATTATGCAACAGAATCATAAACTACTATTAATTAATATACTCTAAAATTTTTGACATAAATATTTGTACATCGTTTATTTAATGGTGGACGTAAGGCACAAAAATGTTACGAATATTTAAATGTTATACCAAAAGTTATTGCAAATATATCATTGATTAATTAAAGAATGTTTTTACATTCACAACAATTAGCCAAGCCCAAAGTTATCACTGTAAGACTTATGTTATGGCTACTAAGATAACGGATAATCATACATATATAAGTAATATTTTATAGAAATACACATCTTTGAATCGTTATATGAAATTATAAGTGTTTTTTATTAAGCATTTTATTTGAACTGCATCCTAAGTTCTCCCGCTTACCTTATAAGTAACCCACATACCCTTGGTTGGATGGAAGAGATCTCTTTTAGTGATCTGGCTAACTTATATATGTCGCAGCCAACTGGTTAAAATAGCAGTGCAATCAAACAGCTAGCCTTTTGACTGAACAACGCCATTCAATCACACGGCTATACGTCGTTTAGCCGACTTGTTGACTGCAACGTTCAACACCACAGCTAGACGACGCTTAGCCAACTTGTTAAATGGCAAGTTAACTAAGGTGACCATTAGTTTAGTTTGTAATTTGAGAGAATAGGAAATCTTTTTTAATTTCTTGGGAGATTATTCTTGGATTAAGTTTAACCTAACCTTTTTTTTTAAAGTTTAACCTAACCTAATCAACTTCACTCATATCACTCGTAAGTGCCTCCATAATTTCTGTCTCTTTAATAATACTAGTAACGTATATTTACTACTTTCTTTCCGAAAAATATCTTGAAACAATCACAAATACCGGCTAGTTGACGCCATATCGAAAACGCACCCAGCGCCGCGGTGGTAAGCGCTGAACTAATTCAAATAGACGGCGGCTTTTCAATCAGCTGTAGTGTGGAACGTTTTGAGCGACTCAAATATTCAATTAAAAAGCTAGACGTGTGGTTGAATGGCGTTGTTCAGTCAAAGGGCTAGCTGTTTGATTGAACGGCTATTTTAACCAATTGGCTGCGACATATATACTGTACTGTTACACTTCTTTTTTCAGTGTAAAAAAGAGTATATGCCCATGACTCAGATACAAATGCTCGTATTCATTATATAAAAAATCTGTAAGTTTTAGTAAAACGTCAATACATAGCCAAATATATATATATATTTCCAATTGCACATCAGATGTTAACTAGTTATTTTATCTTTGTCAATAATTTTATAATGTCTCTTAGTCCTGAAAGTGGCTCAATAGAAGTGAAATATTGTAAAAGTTTAGTTATAGGCACTATAAGGTCTTTAATTGTACTCACATTTACTATGTTTCTATATTTTTAAATGACTGTTTGTTGCCTTAAATAAATTAAAAAAAAAAAAACAAATAGTTATCATAAAAAATTTGTCCAAAAAAATAAATGTACAGATAGAACCTACAAACTTATATAGTAGTATAGATATAGATAATGTGAAATCTTCATTAATAAAAAATAAAGTATCGAATTCTTTTTTAGTGGTCGTCATAATTTTATGACGAATGCACGGCAGACGTGCCACCAAATTTTTTTTGCGTGTGGCGTGAGGCACGGGAGCCGTGTCGTTTTTTAAATTGATGATAACTCCTTCAAATTAAATTTTAGGGAAATCTAGCCAAAATAAAACTATCTTCATTTTTCGCGTTAATCAAGCTCATAGCCTTCGTTTCTGGTAATTGTGTGTCGCAACGAATCGGATAACGAATATAGGTCAGTAGCTTAAGTTACAACCGACATGGCAACACGAGTATTTTAAAATAGGTGGTGTTGTAACCTAACGTATGCAGTACCCTTTGAAACGACCTTTCGCACCCAAGGTCTTGGGTTCGTGTCCCTGAAGGGGAAGTTGTCTGTGTGATGAATACGAGTAATTGTACCGTGTCACGGGTATTAAATATAAATGTATGTCTATCCATAACACAAGCATTATAGTGCTTAATTTGGGCTAGGTTATTTGTGTGAATGTAAGAAATATTATTATTTTATTTTTTGTAATATTTATTATTTTTAATCCTCTCACACTCTCTTATTTCAATAAGATTTAAAATATACCTGTAAAAAAAAACTGGTTGGTTGCCTGTAAAATCGGTATACGGGCGAAAGTTTTACGTGACAACGACTTTGAGTGGTAAAATAATTTTAATGTGAATATTCATTCGTATAGTAGGAAGAAGGATGAAATAATAGTAACAATTTAAAACATTTATTTATACAAAGAATTATATTTAAAACATTAATTTATAGGCACGCGTCCCTTCCACTTTTTATGTCTGTCTCTCTCGCTCTTAGGCGGGCTAACCATGCCCGAGTGGAAGGGACGCGTGCCTCTCACTCGCTCTCATTGTAAGCGCATAACGTGAGCGGAGCGTAACGCAGTTTCTTGAAGTGTCACCCGGCAAACCAATTTATAAGACGTTGTCACGTCAAAAATATATAGATATAAATATATGCCCCTTCCGGAGTTCGAACCCGGGACGGTGCCACTTTGAAGGTGAGATCACTCCAGCTCGGCCAAACCGGTCGTCAAAGCACTTATTAAACCACTTTTAACCGAATTCATAGCGCGTTTTATTTCGTCCTTTTTTCTATTTCTTGTATTGAGACGTTTCCTGACTCTCTTTCAGCTGGTCCCGTCGAAACAGGATTAAAGGCTGAAAAACAAGATTTAAGGCCTAGTAAATCCGGTTAAAGTGTTTTTATTCAAATGCGTCAGAGGCGCGGAAATAATTAAGTAACAAAATAAACTGAACAAGTGTGGTCATGGGCATGTATTGTATATATATTTCTATATATATGAAATATCTATTTATCTAATTTTCTATTATCCATAACACAAGCAGTGTTGCCAATTTAGCGACTTTGTCGGTAGAAATGACGACTTTTGCTTATGCCTTAGCGACTAAAAATTGTTTAGCGACTTATCTAGCGACTTTTGCAGTAGGTAACAAACGCACCAAATTCAAACTTTATTAAATTAGTGTCTTTAAAAAAATATTCAATCAAAACATTTAAATTTTCTTCCAAATCTAAGTTTTACATTAACCTATTAGTACATTTATGTGATGGTTACAATGATTATATAATTTAATTAAAGTTATTTTTTATAAGTAGGTAACTATGTTGTACACGATGTGTATTTGAATTATAATTTAATTATTTATGTACCTACTTTTAATTTTTTTCACATATCCCAACCTTTCACACTGCGTGTCGGTGGCCTCTTCTGCCTCTCCCATACAAAATCCTGCGTACGCTTCCGGTGGAATTAGTTTTAGCGACTTCCTAGCGACTTTTGATGTTGAGTCTAGTGACTCAAACTTCTAGGAGTTGGCAACACTGAACACAAGCCGAACAGTGCTTACTTTCAGCTCGGCTAATTAGTATAAATTATTAGAGAAAGTTATCAATTTATAACGTTCTCAAGAAAACTTCCCAAAAACTAATTCCTTGCCCCATTACATACAAGTAACACTTTAATATTTATAAGTGATTATTGCTAAAACGCCCGATGGTACGTCCTGCTGGAAAATCTTCCGGAAGTACGGGTTTTCTGTTCAAAACGTTCTGCCAGAAATTTAACGAAAGTTCTGCTAGTAGTAAGTAGTTTGTACTGAAATTCTTCTTGACCTACCAGCAGTACGTTGATTTTGAACTTTGTGTGTATACTTACAAGCCAATTTTATTATTTTTATTTGTACAAAATACATAATTGACATAGGCAAAAATGAACTTTAATGAGGATTTGCATAAACCAATTTGGTATATAATTTACTATTTAAAATAGCACTTATGCTGTAAAATTAGTTATTAGTTACAAAATTGGATTAAAAAGACGAAAAAAGATAGGACTAAAATTTGATTGGGCTGGAATACCATAATAGTATAAAGGTAACGATTCTTTCGATATTAAATATATGTTCAGTGATATATAGTCGAATATTCGTGCTTTCATCATTAAAATAAATAGCATCGGTCCGCTAGTGCAGCGATTGTAGATGCTATAATTGACAAAACTATAACAATAAGTTAACACAACTATTTCACGATGAGTAAAAATCAATGGCTTTACTATTCGATCGAAATAATTATGGAGCGTAGCTGTGATTTCAAAAAAATAAAACCTAAATGTTAAATCTTCCACATATCATAACAACGTGTCTAAAATGACAGGTTGGACCAGCCAGCCGTCAAAGGGAACAATTTTCTCCTATATCAAACACATTGAGGCGGGCTTTTTAAAAGCTAGAGTTACAAAAATTTTAATGATGTTTCCAAATTTCAAATTTAAGATTTATGAACAACTAGCTGTCCCGGCCACGCGTTGCTGTGCCGACTGCAGTGCCATCTGCCGGACTGATTTGTGAATCTAAACCATTCTCAGATCCCCTTGAACACACACAAAAAAATTCATTCAAATCGGTCCAGCCGTTTAGGAGGAGTTCAGTGACATACACACTCACAGAAGAATTATATATTACTAGCTGACCCGGCGAACTTCGTACCGCCTTAGCGTAGCTTTGAATTGAATGACGTTGACATTTGTCAGCGCGGTTATCGATGTGGTGTCACAGATTACCACAGATTTTTTGTTTTAAATTGAATGACGTTGACATTCGTTACGTTATATTTTTCAATCTTTCTGAGAGATTTTCTTTATATTTTTTTCCGTAAGAACCTTGTACAGAGTATTAGAAAACTACAAAAAAAAAATCAGCCAAATCGGTCAAGCCGTTTTCATGTTATGTCGTGACAACGGAAAACGGGTTTCATTTTTATATATATAGATAATTTAATCACAGTTTATTCTTATAATAAATTATTCAAATGCAACCATTCCATCGGTATTTTCTTATGACGTTGTCACGTTCAACTATCGTCAGTTAACCCGACTTTATTTTGACGTGACAACGTCTTAAATAAGGTTGCGGCTGGGAGTCACTTATGAAAAAGTGTAACGCTCGGTAACGTTACGATGAGTCACCGAACGAGAGAGAGGCCCGCCGAATGCCTTGCGTCTCTCTCCCACTCAACTATGATCGGTCTGCCGCGCGCATTGTGCAATTTAATTATATTCATATCAATAAATATTCTACCGAGAAAAAGACGTTGTCACGTAAAATCTTCGCCCGTAAAACCGACTTTACAGGCAAAAAAAAAAAAAAAAAAATGGTTTTTTTTATTGAATCCCGACGTTTCGACTTCTTTAGAAGCGCCGTGTGTGATCACAGGATGTCTAATGACGCCTTAGTAAACTGAAATGAGAAAAAAAATTGGTTGTCTGTAAAGTCAGTTTACGGACGATAATTTTACGTGATAGCGACATAAGAAAACATTGCATACTTTTATGAGTTGAATTGAATTATTATCACTGAATTATTATTATTTTGTATAATACAAACAAGGTATTAATTGTTTTTTTTTTCGATAAATTAACATTAAGTTGTTACCACATTAACTTTTCACTTCATGAAGTGGAAAAGAGATAGATGCGTCGCTAGTTGAACGCTTAGGCCGATCGTGCCTCTCTATCGCTTGTTTCGCGCTCTCGCTTGCATGCTCGGCTCAGGCGGAACGTTACACTTTTTCGTGCATGCAGCCAGAGTTCATCGATTTACTTGATGATTTTTTCCTATTCTACACAATCTGCCGTTATACGAGGTGTACCACAAGGCTCGATTTTGGGCCCCATCCTTTTCCTTATTTACTCTGCTGACATTGTACGATGTATAAAAAATTGTAAATACCACTTATATGCTGATGATCTTCAGATTTACACTAATTGTTATCCTCAAGATATCGACACAGCAGTTGATTCGGTCAACGAGGATCTTAGTAGAATTTCATAGTGGTCTAGTGACAATGGTTTTGTTTTGAACCCCATAAAGTCCACATTTATGATCCTCGGCTCAAACAACAAGTTATTAAGATAGCATCTAGAGAGCCGATTATTAAATTGGGTAATGAAAATATCCAACTACAAAATGAGGCTCGTAACTTGGGATTAATAATGGATTCGGAGTTGAGATTTGAAACGTATATTCGTGAACTGGCGCGAAATTGTTTCTATCGTTTAAAAGTGCTCTATAAAGTTCGTAACTTTCTAAGTGCTGAGTTGCGTGTTAGACTCATTGATGCATTGATTCTTTCCAAGTTTGATTACGTTGATACGGTCTATGGACCTAGACTTCTGACTAAGACTAAGTCTTTAATACAACGTGTACAAAATGCCTGTATGAGGTTCTGTTTTTCTATACCACCGATGAGTCATGTTTCGCCTTTTATTAACCGTTCTCAAATATTGAACATGGATTCAAGAAGAAGTGCACATTTTGCTACACTTCTTTTTGGCATAATAGAAAAACGTAAACCTCCTCATCTTTACGAAAAACTAACTTGGTGTTTGAGCACCCGCTCTTCTCATCTTGCTGTTCCATTCCACCATACTACAGCTTTTTTTTCTTTAAATATACTGCCACTAAAATTTGGAATAACATTCCTCCACCTCTCCGTATTCTAAGTTCCATCACTCATTTCAGAACTAAGGTGAAGGCTTACCTTTTGGATACACAACTTGGCAGTGTAAGAGAATAAGTTTGGTTTTAGTTAACTTGTTATCAACACATATTATTAATTTGCGCTGTTTATTAAGACTGTTTTATAAATATTGTGTAAGTAGGTACCTATCGTATTTCGTTTTCGTGCACTTGTACAGAAAATATAAATATATGTATATAAAAAAAAATGGGTTGCACTCCGGGAGTGCCGGCAGAAGTGAAAACATGAATATTAACGTTGTGCATTTTTGATATTTTGGAATGGTTAAGGAATAATTGTGCACGAAATGCTTTAATTATCAGTGTAAAAGTAATATCTTTAATGTGGTAAAATACAATATTCACTTATTGCGCTATCGTACACAAACATGAAAATAAACACACACGCACACTTGCGTAAGCGCCGTGCGCCGTCTGACGCATTTTCGATCAGGACACGTGACCTGAAGCGAGTTTTTATATTTTTTACCCATCCCATAAAGTGCACAACGCCGCTAAAGAAGTTTTCACTTCATAAACTTAGCATTGATGCGTTGATAATAAAATGTCAAAATATTTACTTATGTGAAATAAAAGTCGAGAACGATCTAGATTTTGGCAACAAATATTTAAAATTACTTAATGATCCTATTGTATCAATTGATTATTTCAACCAATTTATAAACGTTAAATATCTTTGTTACATTTGATCGTAACCAGAACCTGTCCTTAATCAAACTGACAAATGTTTTTCAATGTCCAAACAAAAGACTAGTAATCATTTTTAAAATGAATTACTTGGATAATTGCATACTGAATATTATAAATTGATCATGATACTGAGATGCTTAGCTCAAAACAACTGCATTTGTTTCCAAAATGGGGAAAACAGATTCAGAACTTGAAAGTATGGATTTAATCAATAGTCATGTTGTGGCTACCTTAAAGCTTTCATTTTTGTCGTATACCTTACGTCATCTCAAAGATGGCATACTTATCACACTTCCTACCCGTTGCACCAAGCACTTCTCAACTTCTTTTATAATGCACACAGCAAAGGAGTGGAACTCCCTCCCTGCGTCTGTATTTCCGAGTACTTATAACCCGTCTGTTTTTAAAGCCAGGGTGTGTAGGCACTTTCTGGGTTAGCTTGTTCCACCGTGGATTGTGTCTTTGCTCCCGGACTTGATTGGGATCAAGAGCGAACCCATTCTAAATTAAAAATGTATACAAAATATAGTAACACTATAGTATACAAAAGCACTACAACAATGTTTTTATTAATTCTATTAACACTTTAGATTTGTTTTTTTTTAACACAATACCATAGCAGCAACACAAGTCAAATGAAATATTTTAATAAATATTTTCCGTTTAGACTGCGTATAGCATGCAGCGCTCTCGCATACCTATACACTCTGAGTATACATATAGGTATGTAATCTCGTCTGTCGCGAGAGCACGAACGAATGCCCATGCAAAGAGCATATATTATAAGAATAAACGCGGAGTATATCTGTGTAAAATTCATCTGTCGCGAGAACGGGTGAAAATGCTCACCCACAAAAGTGCCCAACGCGCCATAAGAAGTTTTCACTTCAAAAAACATCTATGTATATATTACGACATCTAACACCATCCCAAGGTTGCATCTGAAAATCAGCGTCTCTGCTCAGGCGGTGACATGTGCTGAGATGTGACCGTTTCGGCATAAAAATAATTGTTTATTTATAATGTAATGCTAATGTAATATTTGTGCTGAATAAATGCTTTCAATTCTATTCTATTTATAAGACGTTACCACGTCAACAAATTGGATTAATAACAACATAATCATCCAACTTTGTTTACAAAAAATACGTACAGATTGATATTATTTTTAAATATTCCATCTTAAGTTCTTATCGTAAGTTCTTTTACTTCGATTAAAATAATATAAACAAATTCTGATTTAGTTAATAAATCGAACGACGAAATCAATAAACTCCCAAAACATAGTTAACGAAAATAATAACAATTGTCATTACGTTTCATTTATCTCAACAACGTGTGACGTTGTTGTGTAGCAGATAGATACTTAGAAACCTTGGCAACAGTACAATTATCTCGTAGATAATTACGAAATTACGCCAAATTGTTACTACTTCGTTACTAGGTCTATAAACATGCTTCCATGTAAACTAATTAAGAAATATATCCAAATTGTTATACAAAAGCGGGCCAAACGCACTAACCGTAACGGTACCGGGTAAGAAGCATCAAAAGATTAACAAATTTTCTATATATCTGTATAAAGAATCAAGTAATATATCAAAAACCATTAAAATAAATTGTTTAACCAATAGTAATGTAAATAATAATAATTTATATTATAAACAAATAAAAAGAATACATACCGCTAGTTAACCTCAAATCAATAAAAGCAATTAAAAAAGTTTATAATATAATATCCATTTTTAAATAAAATTATTATATTGTTTCCATATACCATATATAATTTAAAATCACACACACACATTCATAATTAGCGGCCAACTTCATCCTGCTGGTATTCTATGTCGCTTTTGCGGCCAACTTCAACATTATAATTTTGTGTCACAGTGATGCGCGCGCATCTTAAAATTTCACTCTCATCATTTTTTCATAACGCGCCTAAAGAAGTATAACTTCAAAAAGCATGTGTGCAATTCACACGTGGTAGAAGTGAAATCTTCAAAAAATATTTTTAATCGTACATGTATACAAAGTACCACGGTTATTGTGATGCCTTCTCTCAAGCTTTGTAATACGCATGCGCACACAATCACGTACATAATTTTTCCTATCTCATTTTCTCCTACGTTAAATCTTATGAATTTATGTGACTATCTCTTTTTACTGTCGCTTTTTATTTCAAAAACAACAAAAATCTGAAACTCCTCTCTACACACTATGACAGTTTTTGATCAAGCTACTTTCTTTGTTTTGCCTACCAAAGTGCCAACAATACTTCTAATTAATTATGATTATAGACGTCATACACTAGGCAACGACCGATCTAAACACATTTATAAAAAAAAATCGAAAAATAAAGCTATTAAATCAAGTTAACATTATTTTTAAATAACAAATGTGAAGTGTTTTAATACATATAGTGTTTTAATACATTTAATACATAGTGTTTACATTTGAAAAAATAACGATCTAAGTGTTTTATATTTATGTGCAGACGACAGTTTAACCTACCACAAACTGTCTTTTCCATTTGCATGTATTCTCTAAGCGCTAGATTTAAAGTTACAAATCGATTGAAAAAAATTCACATTATTGTATAAAATTGTCCGCACATTGGACAAGGTATCTAAAAAATATTTTTCTACCTTTTCTATATTTTACACAAAAATAATTGAACTTTAGTCCGGCACATTTTGTGTGTAAACTTAAATTACTAACCTCATATTTTTTATTACAGAGTCCTGGTGATATATCAGCAAGTAAAATACTAACATCATACAAACTATTTGAAAAATCAGCGAAACCAGAGAGAAAAAAGCAGAGTTCATTAGTGACTATGTAAGTTATTATATTCAATTACTCTATGGTTTTTGTAATTTCAGGACTTATGTGTGTAGGAATCTTGAGTGGACTGTATGTTATAGAGTGGCTCGTAGAAACACTTACAAAACACTTTTGAATTACACACTCAATAGATGTAATACTTTACAAACCATTAAATGGTTCGTTCAGTAAAAGTGATGAAAAAAGTATAAAATAAACGTCTATATAGGAAACGGAAGTTGCAAAAAATTATAGTTTTAATTCGATGTTGCTAGCAAAATGTTAATTTATGTAAGAAACAGACCGATCCTTGTGAGCACGCGTCGAAATTTTCTAGTACTTTTAATTGTTTCACGCTGCAAGCCAGCGTTTCTTCGTCAATAAGAGGAATATCTTCGATAATAATTACTAAGAAATTAATAATATGTTAGTGATGAATAGTTGATAAGAAATCTTTTACACAAATGACAATGTTACTCCTATAAAAAGGGTTGCCAGATCTTAAAACCAAATTGGACAAACCAACTGGTTTAGCCAGACTTTGGGTAAAAAGACAAACTTATTAATTATTTCAGTAATCTATTAATGTTAAGTCTTAACTATTAATCTCTAACTAATCTAACCGAATAAATAAACATAACCGATTGATCTGTTTGTTGTTGTTTTTTTAATTCTTCTAAATTATAAAATTCGTTTCCTGTTCAATATTCTTTAAGTACTCTTGCAAATTATTTATGACTAACTTCAGACGTAAGGTACTCTGGAATTATTTTCTTACAAATGCACAGAAACAATGTTCTTTAGCTTTGCATTTCTCTATGCTAGCGAGAAGGTGGTCTGTTAATCTACACTAATATTATAAAGAGGAAAGATTTGTATTTTTCTATGTTTGCAATGAATAAACTCAAAAACTACTAAGCCGATGTCAAAAAATTCTTTCACCATTGGGAAGCTACATTCATGCTGAGTAACGTAGCCTATATTTAAACGCTAATAAAGAATTTTGTCCACCTGTGCGAAGCCGGGACGGGCCGCTAGTTAATATTAAAGTGTCAAATAATTTGAAAACTGCTTTTAGTTTCTCAGTATGGAATACCATAATGGGATCCTCGTTACTGACAATGGCGTGGGGTGTGGAGCAAGCTGGTTTGCCTGTGGCGTTGTTTTTGGTTGCGCTGATGGCCGGCCTCTGTCTGTACACAGCCTACTTACTGCTGAGAGTCAACTACTACCACGGTAAGTCGAAAATATATATTATTTCTTGTACATATTTGACTCATCGGTGCTCAGCTCGGAAAGAAAGAGTCCGCTCCCAAAATTAACAGAAAGAACCCTTTCTGAATTACAAAAAAAAACACTTTGAAGTCGCAAATTCAGTGCAGTGGCGACAGCAAGCACAATATAAAAATTTCTATCCAATTATTATTTAAATAAAGCATAACTCTTTGTTTTATGGTATAAATTGATATACTTTGAAGGTTCTAAGTTAGTCATTTTATTATACATTTTAGCAAACTAGATGAAATTGTGTAATATTGATTTAAATTATGCCTGCCCTTCAATAGTGTCCGTATCCCCGTGATAATTTTTTACTACTATTGTGTATTACATCGTCAAACAGAGAAATGGAATACTAAAGTTTTATTATTAGCAAAAAGTGTATTTCTTTGTTGCCAACTCATATAACTTTTTAATTTTATTGTATTTGTCAATTAATCAAAACTCCATGCATATCTATTAATTCCTAATTATATTATGATAATACTTTGTGTGTGTGTGTTTGTTACCATATTGTCAGTAAAAGTCTAAGAATAACATTCAAGAAGGCTAAGAACGGTTAGCTATATGTGTAGTCGTAGAACCGAAACGTTAGCGCGATTCATTTCGGTACAGCGACATCTAGTACTAGGTCTGCAATGCTGCTGCTGTTTGCAAATACTGAGCGAAGCACTACCTTACCTAATCTCACCTAAATTTCATCAATGTAGTCTCAGCGGTTTGGCTGTGATCAGCTTTTGAATTTTTCTTCCGGTGATTATTCCTCCATGGTAAAGTCTTGTATTTTTTTTACATAGCCTATGTCCGTGAGGTTATTATCATGTATGTGCATGCCGAAATTCGTTCGAATCGGTTAAGCCGTTAAGTAGCAGGAGGGAGACAAGCGAAATTTGTGAGTTGCCTAAAAGAGAGCTTCGCTCAATAAAAGAGAGCTTCGCTCAATAAATAATTCTAATATTCACACCAATTAGCCAAGCCCAAAGTAAGCTTTGAAGGCTTGATTAATAGATACTAGACTAACGGATATATGAAACACAAATATTTAATATTTATAGAGATATATATAAATACCCATAACGCAGGCACAAATGGTCGTTTTCATCACACAAACGGACAAATCCAATTCCGTAAAGGGACAAATCCCTTTACGGAATCGAACTCAAGACAGTGGCTGTGAAAAGCAAGATCTCTATCGTTGCACCAAACATAATCTTCAAGAATATATACATTCCTTGTGTTTGGCAGAAAAAATCGCTTGCGAGCACTTACGAGCGCTGATAAACTAGCTATAAAGTTTTCGGCCAGGACACATTTGCTAACTTCAGTTGCCCTTACACAATCCGCCATTTTGCTTATTATCGCTCAGCGATCGCCATTTTGCTTTCAAGCGCTCGCAATCGCTTTTTCCGCCAACAACAAAGATAGTATGACTGTTTTGTTCCTTCTAATATAAAAGTATAATCGTGTTGTAGGTAGCGACACATGCGAAGTGCCAGCGCTATGCCGCACGTTACTCGGCCGATGGGCAGAGGTCGTTGCGCACGCTTTTAGCTTACTGGTCCTGCTAGGAGCCAACGTCGTTTACTGGATACTTATCACCAATTTCTTGTATTTCACAGTTAACTATTTCACGGGTAAGTCTTTTGATACAAACTGGGTTATTTTCATGAATATCTGTTTCTATAATGAAGTATCTGTTAATATCAGCTTTTTACTAATTGCATACGAAATTATATACGATACTTATGACAAAAATCTATATTCTGCGGCTGGATCTATTTTGACGGAAATTTCAATGTTAAACCTATCATGAAATTGAATCCGATTAAAATAGATAAATATATGTATATATGATAAGTTTTTGCACGCATGCCAGAGAAGGTACGATGAATGGAATGACGAAGGATACCGAACATAGTGCATCTATAAGATATAAAATAGCCCGTAAAAAACAACTAACCCACCATCTGAGGGCTTGAAGGCGTGATTGCTTTTTATATCCGATTTAAATACATAAATTTATATAAATAAACTTATATAATTTGCGCCATGTGCGTTTAGACATGCGCTTAAAATTGCCCGCTATAATTCAAAACATCTGTTTACACTGATACATAATGCATTTGTCTACTATTTTAAGAACACAAAAGATTGTCTGTCTTCTTTCAGATTTAAACTCTTCGAATGCGACAGAATACAATTCAACCCTTCTGTGTCCCAAGATGGACGGACTGAACGGATCTCTTATCATCCCAGTAGAATCAGTGTCGTCTCCATACTGGGGGCTGCACTCAACGGTGCCTGTGTACGTGGCGCTCATAATTTTCCCACTGCTGAACTTCAAGGATGTCTCTTTCTTCACCAAGTTTAACTCTTTGGGTAAGATTGCTAAATCGATCTTGCAATGAAAATTACACTTCTTTTCCTTTATGAAAGATGTTGAAAACCACTTGATACGACAGTTAAGAATAGCAACCAAGAAATAATAGTAGCCTGTAGTGCTTATGGATGTCCTATGCAAGAAGGAGGATAACGATATGAGCACACGCAGCTCCTGGGCACACTCTCCAAAGTATCTCCAAGTATAGTCTTTAAAAGACCGACAGACAGGCAAAATGTAACAAATATTTAAAATGACGTTTCATTTTCTTCATTATCAGCTAAAGGGGCATTTGTTGATGGATAAAACGCTGCAACAAAACACCATAGGAGAAGGAACCATAATTAGACACATAGACTCAGCATGAATTGTTAGGTGCTAATGGCTTATGATGCAGCCGCGACTAACAGCTTGAAGATACATTCCATATCCTGAAGCTCCTTCAGGATATGTAATAAATCTTTGGTCACCCATCTAATTATCATAGGCAGATCTACTGCACCATCAAACTCCTGTTAATCTATATAAATAAAAATCAATGTTAGGAAGTTTGTTCGCTATGCATTTTGAAACCATTGCTCAGACTTTGTTAAGTTGTCGTATACATGCCAGGAAAAGGATACATAGGTATTTAAATACGCAATGACAAAGAAGTTTGTATATTTTCAGGGACGCTATCGGTGGCTTACCTGCTGGTGTTTGTGATAGTGAAAGGGTATACATGGGGGCCACATTGGGAGGGGATGGGTGGTGCGGGAAGTGCTGGGAGTGAGGGTGGCGCGGCAAGTAACGCGGCCGTGCTCAGCGGAATGCTGGCCCTCTCCTTTTATATACACAATATCATCATCACCATCATGGGGAATAACGCGCGCCAGGACAGGAACGTGAGTTGTAGTTAGCTCCTGTACACTTAGCAACACAAACTTTTCAGTCGTGAAGATGGGTTTAATTGTTCACTGTCTGGAATCCAGTAATCCGTATGTGTAAAAAAACACAACACAAAAAAGATCGGATACGTTACAGACAGTGTTACAAGTATCGAGTGTAATAAAATACTATGACGCATAACATCCGCCGGTAGACCGATAACATCCACCCGCAAAAAACTTCAGTTCCTCCGTGACAATAGCGCATAAAATTGCGACAAAATATTGGAGTCCCATTAATAAAAAGCATAGTAACGATCTCGCTTTAATAATACTAATATGAGAGACCATAAAGGCCAAGCATACAAGGCTAAATTATTTTTTAATATTAGTCGTTTTAACAAAATTAAGGTACTGAGATCATTGTAAGCTTTTACACGTCCTCACCAGGAAAAATCACATATGGTTGACGACAGGCTTTTCATTATTTTTGCTACTGTCTGCCGCGGGGTACGTAATTGTTTCATGCAATGGCCTTATAGGCTCAACACAGGAGGCATACTGAACCAGGCACTGTCTGTTATTGCCATTGTCTCTGCTACTCTTTGCGTTTTTTTCCGTAACCGTACCAAGTGCTGCGAATGCTTAAAATTGACACAATAAGTCCGGAAAGCTGCAGTGTTAATTACAATATCTCGTGTATTACATCCATGTCTCTTTAGCGTTTGATTTATTGTTCCCTTTTCTGATGTGGGAAATGGGCCTGCCAAATCTACTGCAATCCTCTCCCAAGGTACAAAAACGTTATGTAGTTTTATTCCTGCCTTACTTAGTGTATTTTATACTTACGCACGTTCCTCTAGAACAGGGTTTCCCAATCTTTACTTCGCCGAGCCCGAACAAAAAATACATTTTCAATGCCCCCTTTAATTAAGTTTCAACAAAAATAAGAAAAACATTTTTACATTTATTAGTTTCTTTTATTTATACATATTATTCTACATATTACGCCCGTACTTATTACGCCCCCTCTGTCATTTCTCTACGCTGCTAGTCCTGCTCTAAAACAATTCAATCACCGTGGCTGCTATTTCGTTACATTATAAACAAACCATATTGGGCAATACATCACAGCCCTCCATCGTAACAATACAATGGGTCCCCGTATCAAGTCGGAAAATGCATATATTATCTATATAATGCTGTTCCTTTAACTCGTGTAGGTACGATACTTTTTAAATCATTGAAATCGGTCCATTGGTTGCGAAGATATTACACATTTTGTACAAGCCAACCGTGGGGCGGCCGAATAGCTTATGTGACGTCATGATTACCTTTCCACCCGCGCACGCGCTCTCCGCCATTCATTTATTAAGATTTCGTCGATCTGCGGCGGTGGTGTTGTGGTTTTGCAGTTTTTAAGTGAAAATATGCCGGATTATAAGTACTGTATAATACCGAAATGTACTAATACTTCAATTAGTACACCTGAAAAACTGTTTTTCAATGTGCCAAAGGACTCAAAAGTGCGCAAAAAATGGTGTACTGCTATGAAGAGGGATGACAAAATTCCGCTTTCGTGCCAAGCTTCAAGATTTTGTTGCGAGGATCCTTTTTTATGTAAATACCTCCGCACCAACCATTACCTTGTATACAACACAACAATTGTATACCAACTTTTATCATCATTACTCGTGTGGTAAACAAGTGGGTAGGTTACTTAGTAAAACTTGTTTACGAATGTTAAAACTAATACAGGGTCGATTTAGTATATTTCAATGAGTAAATGAATGATAAAAAGTGTAAGTAGTGAAGTTTCTAATAACCCTTCCTCGGGTTAAAACCAGGGTCTTACTCAGGTCTAACTACAATAAAATGTGCCGTTCCCGGGAATATTCCTCGAAGTTCCCCGGTATAGGGGAATATTCCCGCCTTGGGGAATATATGTATATATCTATCTATACATGTAATTAAACTGTAGCCAAAGTGAATTCTGTACATTGAATATTTTTTTGAATAATCGCGTTAGGAGGGCTCCATACACGCAATAGAAACCAAAAACATTGTTATTGAATTTCTTGTCTGTCTGTCTGTTGTACGCTTTCCATGTGAAAACAGTTAGACGTATTTAAATAAAACTTTTTGCATTCGAGTGTCCTTTTGCCTCTTAAACATATTTTGTACAATAATCACGCCTTGACCCCAAGGGACTAGGAAGACCACAAGTGAAGTTTGTATGGAGAAGTAAGTTTTCTTGCTGCTATCACCACAAAACTTGCTGTAAATATAGTAGGTACTAAGATTATAATAAATAAACCGGATTTAAGAAAGTCTTACCTACCTAGAAACAATACTAGGACTTAACAAAGCTATTTCGTTTATTCATAGCTCAAAATTACGTGTCCAAAGAACGTAGGTACATTCCTGTCAAATGAAGTATTTAAGTCTAATTTTATTTATTGTATACATAATATATTTTGAACAGTAAAGTTTCTACATACTCATCTACATAATAATGTTAAAATAACGGCGTAGGTAGTTACAACAACAAACACAACTGCCCTGGCTGACTAACCTAAACCTTTTGGGTATTTTAAAGGCTAGTCCAAGTACGTGTACCTACCTACTTATTATCCTGCAGTTCTAATTAGGTTGATGATGAGATTTGCCTACCTCTGAGTTTCCAACCACGAATTTCAGAACTTGTCTAGTTTAAATGATTACTAAGATAATCAAATACCATGAAGGTATCCACTTAAGGTAGATTATCGGATTGCGCTTGCTCAAAACCGATATCTACCTTATTTCACTCATTTGTTATATTATAATAACAACCTTCTAATATTAAACAAATAAAATCAGTTATTAATCGATTGGGTATAAACTGGTGACGTTACGCTCCCTGTTGGACGAATATCGCAAACAGAATAAAACCGCGCAGTGGTTCGGCGCCGGCGGCACGCGCTGGGTCATTGTGACGTCATCGCATGCGTTCGCGCGGTCTGTGAACCTCGTTCGGTATTTTGCTCATAACTTTGTCAATTTTGGTCGTAGAACAAAAATGTTTGCACTTTATGTTTTAGTTTCTCAATTTCTATAGAATTGCATTCATATCATAAAACGTGACTGGTCCCCATTATTTATTGAGCAATAGGGCATTTGTCAGGTTTTCTTCTAATTTCTGTATTTTCTATAAAAGTCACTATCAAATTTTAAATGAAAAAAAAATCCGGGAGTACCCTAAAGCCATTTTTTGTAGGTTACTTGACATCATGACGTCATCTGCTTGTAAACAAACTTTTAACTGTCAAATCATAATACGTAAACTTAGACTGACATTTACTGTAAACAGGCATGTGACGTTACTCCAGTTGAGCCAACCCCGTGCGTTTTTAACGGCGTGGTCGAACATTATATTTAAAAAAACCGTTGTGTGTACTTATGTACGCACGTAAGAAGTTATACTTCTTTATCGTTACTAAACAAAGATAACTTGAAATTTCCTCCCATGTGCTCGTATTCTTTGCATATGAAAAAAAAGACAAATTTTACAATTATATAGTGATCAGTAAGAAGCATCAAAAGATTAACAAATTTCCTATAAATCTGTATACAGAATCAAGTAATATATCAAAAACCATTAAAATAAACTGTTTAACCAATAGTAATGTAAAAATAATAATAATTTATATTATAAACAAATTAAAAGAATACATACCGACAGCTAACCTCAAATCATTAAACGCACTTAAAAAAGTTTATAAAATAAAAACCACTTTTAAACAAAATTGTTATACATATTGTTATTATAATTTTATATAAATAATTGTTAACTACCATATATAATTTAAAATCACACACACACACACATTCGTAATTAGCGGCCAACTTCATCCTGCAACCAGCAGGATTTTATGTCGCTTTTGCGGCCAACTTCAACATGATAATTTGTGTCCCAGTGATGCGCGCGCATCTTTAAATTTCACTCTCATCATTTTTTCATAACGCGCCGAAAGAAGTATAACTTCAAAAAACTAATTATGAAATCTAACAAAAATCATATATGTTATAAAAGAACGCGTTGGCTAAATTGGTTTTAAAAATCTTAACTGTAAAGCTAACAATAGTTTGGTCTATATTTCCACTGTAGTCCAATACCCTTAATTATATTAGGGGCACTCGATTATCAATAAAATCTATCTAATCTTAGATTATAAAAAAATATTCTTTTACAGGGTCGTGACTTGTCGATAGCATTTCTGCTGGTGACGATTACGTACATGTTGGTTGGCGCTGGATTTTACATTTGCTTCCCTCTAGCCAAAGCTTGTATTGAAGATGTAAGTATATATATTTTTACACTTAGATAAACAAATAATAATTATAAATATAAAGTAAATATTAGCACTCGTAATATGTATTATGGAATTTAGAAACAACGGTGGTACCTCAAAAGCCAGACTCCAGCCAATTACTATTTGTACATTGACCCGGCCAGGATCGAACCCGGAGTGGCTTTACCATGAAAATCTGTAAGCGACCCATTCGACCACAGAAGTCAATATGGAAAATAAACTTCTATGATGGTTTTCTGGGTGTTGTGGTACCGCCGATGTGTTTGAATTCCATAAATAAAGTGTTTAGCTACTTACGTTAAAAAAAGTATGTGACGTTGTTGAATATTGATATTTATTTAAATTTTATTACACAGTTTGTTTGTTTATATAATATAATTAATAAGCAACTAAATATTTACTCTTATTTATAATCTATACAATTGTAAAAAAATGGGATAGACTTTCTAAGAACGCAAAATTATGAGCAAACAGAATCACTGTTAAAAAGTAATTATTGAAATAAATATAATATTTAAATTGATTAAACTGTATATAATACTATACACATAACACAGACATGCATAACACACCACAAAACACACTAACACACAACATACATACATACACACAATACTATACATTTAACTAAGTAATTCAATTACGTATTTTAACTTACATACTTACCCAAGTTAAACGGAAAAGGAAGAGCGGTAACTTCCTGATACACGTATCTTATATACTTACAAGGAATGTTACCACAAAATTATTGTAAACAAATGGTTTGTAATTTAAATAAAACATTTTTCATTTTCAAGTAAGATTCCAAGGTTTAACATAACGGGAAATCACATTAAAATAGAGTTATACTTTAGTGAATCGTTACCAAAAGTTTAATTTCAATGAAATACACTTTCTTACAGAATATCCTGAACAACTTTGAAATGCATGACGTCATGACGGCCGTTGCAAGAATACTATTGTTATTCCAGGTAAGTTTACATTAGAAAATCATTTGTAATCACCTATTTTTATAGATTAAATCAGAATATTTACGTTAAAAGTATAAGGCCTTTAATTAATAAATAAATATCCCGCCTGCTGAAAGAAAATACAAGCTAAAGATATAAATGCAATATTTGATATCCAATATCTGAGCAAATGGCATTCATTGCTATTGGTCAACAACTTCGAAGATCGAGCGCGTCTGATGCCGCTTCAGCGTGACCTGACCAGGGCAATCAGGCAAGGAAAATTCGCTGTACTCGTAGTAACTAGCATATACGGCGATAGAACTATATGAAAACGCCTTCGGAACCTTTTAAACATGCAACCCACCGATATCTAGTATTAAGAAGAAATTTGTTTTTAAGGCACAATTTAAGAAATGGCTTATCAATAACTTTCAATTCTTATCATTAACTAAATCAGAAATATAGAATGCAACATAAATAAATAAATAATAATTAAGATCAAGTCTTAATAACTATAAAGTACCTAATGTAATATACCGATTATTGTACTCAATACCTATTTGCATATTAAATGTTTTTGTCGGGTGAGACCGTTCTTGCAGACAAACCAAACATTTTTTTTTACCGGACATAATCTTAAGAATGTGTTTGTAACAAGTTTTAATAATAAGTAATAATTTTATTTGTTATTATTTATTAATTGGTGAACGATCCCAAACCAGAAACTACCTCAATGTATGCGCTCGACCTTCCCAGTCTCTACATAAGAATCTCTACATCTTCTTTTGAATTCTCTGACCCTATCCACTTAATATCACTTTTATAGTAGACCTAGTTTAGGTTTAGTGTATCGATATTTAAGTAGTTTATTATTTTATATATGACATTATACTTATTATGTATGTACATGTGTTTATGTAATCTATAGCTCTCATTTTCTATTTTCCCTTTCAATGCACCACCAATACGCTGTCAGTTTCCAACTCCCCGGTTGACTAGTAGAGAATGCCTAATGGCATTAAGACCACTACTTGTACATATTTTTTGTGTGCAACAAAATTTGAATAAATTAAAAAATCATTACCTTTGTCGCCGCAATTATCGTTAGTATAAACAATTGAAACCACATTCACTTTTCACTGCACTTCATACTCGACGAAAACATGTAAATGTATTATTGTATAGCAGCTGTCCATGCGGACGCATCGCTCACTCAAGTAGGAGAGAGACAGGTGTCGAACGCTGCCAAACGCGGAGGCCGATTGTGCCTCTTTGTCGCTCGTTTCGCGCTCTCGCTTGCACTTCAAGCCTTAAATGGAACGCCTCGACGCCTTAACGCCGCATGAGTCATGTTTTTTCGTGTGTGCAGCCGGCTCCATAGAATTATAAGACGTTGTCACGTCAAAAAGCATTTTGATAATTACCTACTTCCTCAAACTGACTTGTCTCTCAGGTGGTGACAGTATATCCGCTCGTGGCGTTTATGCTGCGATCGGAAGCCGTCCTGCTGCTGGACGTGGGCGCCTCCCGCGGTCTTACCATCGTTATTAACCTGGTCATCGTTACCGCCTGCATCTTGGTCGCTTGCTTCTATCCCAGCATAGGGACAATTATCAGGTATCCTACACAACAGTTATTCAGTTCAGGACTTCAGGTTCGAGTGAATGTCAATACAAACTAACTAAATTAATATAATTTAATAAAATAATAGATTAATTAAGTTAATAATTAAATTATTTACTAGTTACAAATAAATTGTATGTCTTATTAATTCATTTTGTGTTAATTTTGAGTGTAAATATTCAAAGCTTTTAATATTTAGCCACATTTGTAGTTTGGTTTTAGATATAAGTAGGCAAACTAAGCTCCTTTACTGAGTGTGGTAACTTATTATAGATTTTAATTCAATTTGATTAGCAGTAATATTGTGTATGCATACTGGGCAACATCAACATACCGTGGTGTCTCACTAATCTAGAGGTATTTGCGTTTTTAAATTTGAATATTTGAGGATGTGTCTTAACGAAGATGCAACATTTAAATCTGTTCATAGAGGGCAGAGTAAGCAAATTTAGTTTAGTAGAGGTGATTTTTCCATTTTCTTTTTTCTTGAGATTTGATATGTAAACTTAAAAAATAGCAGATGACACCAGACTCTAGGAAAAATATTAAGATTTTTTTTTAATGATCGCTCTCGATCCCAATGAAGCCCGGGGACAATACAGGATTCACGATGGAACAAGTTAACTCAGAAGGTGCCTATTTTGTGCCCTGGCTTTGAATACAGACGCAGGGAGGTAGTTCCAGTCCTTTGCTGTGCGCATTATGATAGATGTTGAGAATCGCTTCGTGCGGCAGGTAGGAATAGTGAGATAGCAATATAAGCACATGCAGCTCCTAAGCACACTCTCCAAAGTACACTCTGACAGAAGACCGACAGACAGGCAAATTTAAGGCGGTGAGCTAAGATGTGAAGCTTGCTCTTAATGAAGTTAATGTAAATAAAGGTAATACTGTATTTTCAACATTATTTCCAGGTACACAGGAGCGGTGAGTGGACTGGTGCACATTTTCGCCCTGCCGTCGCTACTCCAAGTGCGGGCGCTGCAGTTGAGCGGGCGACTCACTTGGCCCCAAGCCACTTTACACGCGCTCATTGTACTCTTCGGGGCAGTCAACTTATTCATGCAGTTCTTCATTTAGACTGCATTACTTCGACTTAATCTAACGCGTAGACATTGAGGGCGTGTTCAAATATTAGCAAATAGTGAGCCGGCTATTGTAAGCTATACTTATCCCAAATTAGTAAAATAATGTTTGTAAACAAACCGTCCATACTTAACCTAAAAACTACTTTTTTGTTATATTTTTTATGATGGCAATAATTAATGCTATTCGAATTTATTTCACTACATTTTCAAACATTGAAATTTGACGTTTCCTTGTTAAAAAAAATTGTACATTTTTATCACGAAGATGTGTAGTTCTGTTTCCAAACATTCGTTCCATTATTTGGCTTGACTATATAAGATTTGCTACAGATTAAATATTACTCTTTAAGCCGGCCTTACTAGCTCGATTGACATTCGTACGCCTTTAGCAAACCGTTTGTGGCATATTATTAGCCTAAATGAATATACACAAAAAAAGTGATGAAATAACGCTGGCAGTTATCGAATTACACGCCACAAGTTTGGATGAATTTCCTTTGCTTTTGTATGACGTCACCTGAACTCAGCGCCTACTTATCTGCAGTGGTTTGTAAAACTCATTTTGACAAGGTCTAGGCGTTGAGAAAATTCAATAGTGAAGTGATATGATTCGATAACGGAAGTAATTTCGGGTGACCAAGTTATTGTCTCGAAATTCTTCTTAAAGGACAGACTAGTTCTGCAACAGTGGGCTAATGATTTTGGCAGATACTGTGTGTTTCCTTTGTATTTGTAAACTCTCATTATTTATGGTAGTTACAAAAAGGTAGAGTTGTAAACTGAAATGTTATATTATGTATCAACAAAGCTTCTTTTAGAATCGTGACTCGAATGAATGTCATATATCGAATATTTTATATATAATCTGTAAATAGTATAAATCTAGTCATTTAGAACCTCTTTAAACTGTAATTGTAAGAGTCAATAGATTAAGAAATGTATATCTCTTGCAATAGAAGTCAAATTCGAATAGAGAGAAAAAACTTTTTAAATAATAACTGCTTATAATCACCGTTTAAGAGGTATTTAATTAAAATAATTGTGTAGGTTAAATAAAAACCAATAATATTGATAACATAATATTTAATAATAAAAAACAACAATAACAAACATTTTTTTCTTAAGTTTGTAATCTCAAATCATTAGAAAGGTTTACTTATGAAACTAACGACAAGTATGTTATGTGTGTTGTACTTTTTTTTACAATACTATTGGAAGTTAACTAAGAGTGTATAGTAAATAAACAGACAGAAAAAGCGATTGTCTTTGAACAGGCACAGAAAATAATAAAACAAAACTTCAAAAAAAATTAAAGGTGCGCACAAAAAAATGTAACGCTTTCATTGGAACACAAAATGTTACTCTTCATATTTTTTTCATACCAGACGCCTTATATGATATTCAATTCTTTAGGAGTAAACCATAAAAACAGCATATTTTATACATTACAAAGAATCATAGCATTAATTATAAATAAAAAAGCTTTAATGTTAAATATCTGAATTTTATTTATAGGAACACCTTATAAATATAGTCTGGTTTCCAATTGTATTACACAAAGCCATGTTACTATTGCTTCACAAGAGTTAAGTAGGCATAACAGAATAATATCGACAATTCTATAGGTAAACCTAATATATTTCAAGGATACAAGCTAATTAATATAATAATATGTTTTTTCCTTTTTTTACGCAAGGCAAAATGTTGAGGTTGAAAATTCGTAGCTTGTATTCTTGGAATATATACCATCTTAAATAGAATTAAAGTATTTTAAATAAACTTTTCTTTTGACGTGATAACGTCTTATAAATTGGTTGCGGCTGGGAGTCACTTATGAAAAAGTGTAACGCTCGGTAACGTTACGATGAGTCACCGAACGAGAGAGAGGCCCGCCGAATGCCTTGCGTCTCTCTCCCACTCAACTATGATCGGTCTGCCGCGCGCATTGTGCAATTTAATTATATTCATATCAATAAATATTCTACCGAGAAAAAGACGTTGTCACGTAAAATCTTCGCCCGTAAAACCGACTTTTATTATTTTTATTTAACCCTTAACTGGTATTATCGTGGCTAAAAATACAGCTTTACTTATAACATATAACTGTGTGTATATATAAAATGCGTTTATTTTTAACAGTAAAGTCATTTAAAAAACTTTGGTAACCTTAACTTTAAAACAATATAAAATTGTAAAAGTTTACTTAATTAAATTTAAAAATATATACGTTTTATTTTTACTAAAACAATATGTCTGAGACAAAATTGACAACCCTAAATCTTATACATATTAAAAAAACTTTGGTAAATATAGAATTAAATATCATAAAATTGTAAAAAAAATATAAAGATGGATTTTATTTTACAATCGTCTTTTTACTGGGACAATTTATCTTGAAAGTAACAACCCTAAATTACGCCACAAATCTTAGGGATGGGAACTTTCGATTGTATTTTTGACCATAGCATTAGTGTAAGCAACCTCGAAAATTCCTTAACACTATCGTAATATGTTGCTACCGTACTAAATGTGCGCAATCGGTAATATTATTTAATACAACCACTGAAGTTCAAAAAGCTCAGAAAATAGCATCTTCAACGAACAAACGAACACAAAGGCATACATAATTAAATAAAATACTATCGTAAAAAGGTTTTTTTTTTCGAGGTTGAATATTGGTCATGTATTGATGACGTGGATGTATAAACCTCTTCGTTAGCTGTCACAATTCGATGATGATGTAGCCCTGGAGATTAGAGAGAAAGAATACGATCGCTGTAAAAAATTGTTTCCCAGAAATATTGACAAAATAAGCGAGGCGCTGCGATCGCCAAGTTGTCTTAATAAAAGCAGATTGTTGTTAAATTTGTACACTATTCAACTAACTTCAGCTGACTTGTACTCATAAAGAGCTAACTTCGCAGATACTTCTTAACGACGGCGGCGCGGCTGGTGGCTGAAAAATGAACTATAAATTCTTCAAATTTTCAGGAACAGGCGGGCTAATGCTTTAGCACGTAGCGATCGTTCTCCTTCTCTCTAACCCCCATGGCTGTAGCGTTCGAAAGGTTTAAAAAAATAAATTTTGGGATTGTTGACAAGTTCCTTTTATATTTTTGACTATATTACAATCCCATAAATGTATAATAACAATTTGAAACGAATTCTATGTCTTGAATATTTGGTCATGTATTGATGACGTGGATGTATGACCTTTTTATTAACTGTCACGATTAGATGACTGTGGCGTTCGAAAGGTATAAGAAAATACAATTTACTGGATTAATTTACGATATTTAACAAACTTAGTGTTCTATATGGCAAAATATTTTGAGGTTCATACATCCACGTGTATAAACCTTTTCATTAGCTGTCACGATTGGATGACTGTGGCGTTCGAAAGGTTTAAGAAAATAAATTTTGGGATTGTTGACAAGTTTCTGTTATATTTTTGATTATATTACATTCCCATAAATTTACAATAACAATTTGAAACGAACTCTATGTCTTCAAAATTTGGTCATGTATTGATGACGTGGATGTATGAACCTTTTCATTAGCTGTCACGATTTGTTTAAGAAAATAAAATTTACTGGATTAATTTAAGATATTTAACAATATTTTAGTGTTCTATATGGCAAAGGATTTTGAGATTTATGGTATTGTAATATTGTCGTATGTTGCTTGAACTGCTGCGGTGTTTACGTGATGACTGTAGGCGCGTCGCGGCCTGTATATTTCTGTAGTTGCGATATTTGCAGTGCCACTTCTATTAGCGGTTTCAACATCACTTGGGCGTCGCCCAGTACGTCTTTTGCTTCGTACGAGTCTATGTATAATCTACAAGGAAATTAAATTATTCGATAACTATAATTCGATAGAATCGGTGTGAAAAATAATCGATACTTAGGCTATACCTATAATATTAGACATACATGGTGTAATGGTTAAAAATTCCAGCTACAAGTCTTTGTAGTACCAATCAAATATTATATTTCTAAGAAAATCGTTGCAAAAAAAATTATATAGAATTTATTATATTGAGCACCAAAATAATACCACATTGCTCAAAAAAATAACTAAATGCAATGCAAAATATATAATTTGATGTAACTTTAGCAATTTGTGGTTTTAATGGTAACGCCACTCCAATGTCCCGGGTTCGCTCCCCGGTCCGGTCAATGTAGAAAATTAAATTTTCTATATTGGCTCGAGTTTGGGTGTTGTGGTACCGTCGTTGTTTCTCAATTCCATAACACAAGAGCTTTTTGTACTTATCTTCAAAGCAATGTATGTTTATGATTTATTTTGTTATGAATAAAAACCCCCTGTTTGTATTTATTCATTTAAAAATTAAGTTACCAATATTTTTGGTTTTGATATTTTTTAATATTTACAACATCAGGCTGAATAACTTTTATGTCCTTTGCCTCAATCAAAGATTGAGTCACTGTGACATAACATTTCTTTCTCTGAGAGACCGTTTTTTTACTTTTCTAACAGACATTATTTCGCCTGATGATATTCATTTTTTTTAAATGTTCTGAATTTAAAAATATATAGCCAGGAGATAAGAAAACTTAAAGTTGTCCATTAAATACAAACTCTTCATAAATAAAAGTACCCATCATACCTGACAGTTGCTCCAGAGCTGCCAGTGCCGCTCAAACGCATCACGATTCGGGAGCCATCCTCGAATATGATTCGGAGACCCTGGACATTAACGTTTTTTCGTTTGCTTATTGTAGAGCTAAGAGTCGATCAGAAAATTAAACAGCAGGTAAATGCAAATATTAATACATGCTTAGGAAAATATACAATGTGTCCCATCACCAGTGTCGGAGCCTTTAATGGTGTGAAATATGGCATTTTTTATCGACAAATTGCTCCTTAAAATTTTGTTTTTCTCTTACGGCCGCCATTTTGTTTTCTTGGTAACCAAGAACCTCTCATGCTAATTCGACCACCACTACTCATGTAAATGTCCTATCAACATTAAAAAGGTGTCATTTGATAGCTAAACATGTAGACAACAGTTACACAACTATCATGTTTCAATTGCCATGGAATAAAAAATAGAAAAAAAATATTAAATAAAAACAAATAGATTTTTTTTGTGTATTTAATTATTACCTTTCAAAAGCCGAATTTGAGGGGCAATTTGTCGATAAAAATGCCATATTTCACACCATTAAAGGCTCCGACACAGGTGACGACGGGACATATTGTATAAGGAGTCATCTATTAATCAAGTAAAGTCTAAATAGGGATTGCAGTTACATACCACGTGAATATTTTTGTGTTATTATTTCTTACACGATTTGGACATATAGAGAGGAAGAACGAAAGAAGATTGACAAGGCAAATATATGAGGCAAATGTGCATTGGCAAGTCGGTAACGGCAGACTAAGGCAAGCTTTCAGGAACCAAATAAATTACCTAAAAAAAGGCCAGGTAAAAAGTACCCTTAACCGACGAGCTTGCACGAAAAGGCTGATGAGAGTTGAAGAAACGAGAGATTTATTTCAGGTACGTGGCGTGATTGAAAATGTGTGTGTGTGTGTGTACATGCGTGCGTCGTTCGTGTGTGTGTGTATATTTCTTATAAAGTCAAAGTCAAGTTGAAGTTATTCAAGCAAATCCGTGGTCCAAGAACATTTTATAATGTATATAAGGTACTGTTCTTTATTTATAGTAAAAAAATGAAAATAAATAAATACACGTGATGTAACAAGGGGGAGACTTCACCATGTAACACCGGGGAGAGTATAAAAAGTGGTCTCAATATTTCCAACAAAAAATATTGAAGCGTGAAGGTTTTCTGGCATTTTAATATAAGATGTATTAATCGTAGGTAATACAATATTAAGAAACTATGCATACACACATACACACACTTACACATACAAACATACACCCATCCACAACTGCATGTGCATTTGCAACTACCCAACTTATTACCAAGGAAGAGCGTCACCTCCAAATATAGGCTACTTTTACTTAAAAAGGGGGGGCTCCAAACCGCTTTTTAGTTAAGGCTGTGTTGTTGATAAATAAAAATATTTGTATTTACTACTAGCGGCCCGTCCCGGCTTTGCACGGTGGACAAAATTCTGTATTTTTTTTCTATTAATAAATATTTTTCCGTTAGCGTCATATAGCATCCGGTAGACGAACTACTTGTGATTAACGCGTTGCTATGGTAACGCATATACAATGGAAAAAACACGGGAAAAAGAGCGGACAGACAAACAACAAATTTGTGATCTTAGATTATAGATTAGTACCTGAAAGTTCGCCTTGGTCTGCCTAAATATACATACTCACGCACATTTTTTTATTAATAAATTATTATTTATATATGTCCTATTCTAAATTAATAATATGAGAAACGAACTTTCTTTTCTTTCTCACCTGCTTCATAGAAACGCTCTGGTCTATAGGGTCCATATAAGAGAAGTTATCAGCCAATTTGACGATGTACGTCTTCCCACCGCCAGTGTGCGACGAACCTACGAATCCCGACTCGGTGATCTTGCGCTCCAACTTTTGCATCATCTCGTTGCAGGGATCACTTGCACATTCCTCGTAATCATATCTGTTATAAAAAATAGTATTATATAGTAAGTTAGTTCTCGATGTTGAATATATATATATATGACATTATTTGCTATTAGACAAACCTGGTGAAGTAATTTCTGCCAAACTGCGCCCAATGAGCCTTGAGGATGTCTTCAACCGACTTGCCGGTGTTAGCCAAGACCGAAAGCCAGGCGAGGGCGGCCCATAGCCCATCCTTCTCCCTTACATGGTCAGATCCAGTACCAAAACTCTCCTCTCCACAGAGAGAAAGGCGACCAGCATCCATCAAGTTGCCGAAGTACTTCCAACCTGTGAAGCGTGAAGAAAAGTCAAGAAGTGCAAACTCACCTATTTTGACTTGCTCATGTGTTTCGGATCGACAGTCCTGGGTTCGAAACCCGCAAGGGGCGATTGTTTGTGGTACAAGCATTTGTACCTGCGTCACGGGTATTTATATACATGAATAGTATACATAACTATATATCATATATGTATCGTTCACCAGAAAAGCACCTGAAAGAATGGAATACTAGAGAAAGATGCAGGCAAACAAAGAATGCAGTTCCGGTTCCGCAAACTCACTAAACTAAAAAAGGACAAAGTATATTATCGACTTGCTTATTAGCTTTTTCATGCGCGAAGCTACTCTACTCTCGCCCAGATAAAAGCTATCCAATTTCAGCGCTTAGATAATTTTAAATATGTGAGAATCGCTCCATTTAAATAAAAGATTACCTATTCATCTATTGACTGTCAATAAAAATCTGAAACCTTGTTTATCTACTTTCTTTGTCTATTCTAGTAATAAAAAAGTGTTCGGTCAAAGTCATAGGGGCCCCCGTTATTCTTATATGCCCAGGGCCTCCAAAGGTTAAAGACGGCCCCGTACCTGAGTCATAGATACATATTTATATTCACACATTATTATAAATATTTCATATTAATATATCTTTATATATATAATTCTTCTGTGAGTGTGTATGTCACTGAACTCCTCCTAAACGGCTGGACCGATTTGAATGAATTTTTTTGTGTGTGTTCAAGGGGATCTGAGAATGGTTTAGATTCACAAATCAGTCCGGCAGATGACGCTGCAGTCGGCACAGCAACGCGTGGCCGGGTCAACTAGTCATATATATAAATTATTTTAATAGAAAAACACCCACAACCTTTGGAAATCCGGTGCGGACTTCTGATTCACTTGTGAGCTGAGTCGATTTTTTCTAGTGTTTTTCTATTGAAATAATTTATCTTATAATATAACATTTGAAATAATGCAAAAAATATATAAAAAATTTCATATATATGCCAATCCGTTACTCTAGTATCCATAACACAAACCATACAGTGCTTACTTTGGAATGTCATCATCATCATCATCATCATATCAGCCGTACGACGCCCACTGCTGGACATAGGCCTCCCCCAAGGATCTCCACAACGATCGGTCCTGTGCTGCCCGTATCCAGCGTTTTCCCGCGACCTTGACCAGATCGTCGGTCCACCTCGTAGCGGGCCTACCCACTGAGCACCCAAGAGATCCTTTCCGCCCCAACGGCCATCAGTTCTCCTTGCTATGTGTCCTGCCCATTGCCACTTCAGCTTCGCAATTCTTTGAGCTATGTCGGCGGTTTTTGTTCTCCTACGGATCTCCTCATTTCTGATTCGTTCGCGTAGGGAAACACCAAGCATAGCTCTCTCCATTGCCCGCTGGGCGACCTTGACGACCCTTCTTACAAGACCCATAGTGAACGACCACGTGGTCGTTCACTTTGGAATGTAATACTATGAAATATTACAATTATTACTAACTTATTTAAGTGCACTTGAATAAAGTTATTTCCACATCATTTATCAAAATCGCAATGTAATCTAATGGTAATAAGGCTCAAAAATGAGTGTAAAGTAACCGTACCTGTAGGCACTTCGAAGATCTCTTTGCCAACGGCAGCGGCGACCCTGTCTACGGCAGCGGCGGTGGGCATACTACGCGCGAAGCCCCTCACTCCGCTCACCTTGAAGTACGGGATACACTGAAGGTTGTTGGCCAGCACCGCCAGCGAATCTGATGGAGTCACGAAGAATGCACCGCGACCTATTATCATGTTGCGATCGCCTGGAAAAAAGAGAATTATAATCTAGCTATTATATTTTTTGTTGTTTATTTATTATTAAACTAGCTTTCCGCCCGCGGCTTCGCCCGCGTGGAATTCGGTTATATTGCGGTATAAAGTACAACTATAAGAAAACTTCTCATTCCCACGGAAAAATCTAAGAAGCGCGATGTAGCGCTGGATACTATTAGTTGTCAAACCAAAACTGAATGGTACACTATATTATATATTTTCCCTTGTGGAGCAAAAACATGCAGATTATGGGCACTGGAAACCCGGGAACACGCTACATAGAGCTGACCATGCGAAAAACAATGTTTTTCCAAGTGTACTCCAGCAACCCTTAGAGTTTGGCCTTGTGATTTATTAATGGTCATTGCAAATGAAACCCTTATAGGAAATTGTAGTCTTTTAAATTGAAATGGGAGGTCTGTTGGAATAATCGAAATCCGAGGAATACGGATACGAGGAATAGGAACGATAAAACAAATTGTACGTCATCCCTCAGGAATTCCTCATTTTCGGGGATTCATTATCGTATCATTTAGCTTCTAAATTTACATGTTTATATTCGTTTGCAGTATTTTACCTTGTTTCAAACGACACACAGCGCCATCTACAATCCAAGCAAACAATATTTTTGTTTTTCCTCGGGAATATAAATTTTTCCAGGATAAAAAGTACCCTATTATTTAATCCGGACTTTTATCATTACGTCTGCAAAATTTCAAAGCAATCGGTTCAGTAGTTACGGCGTGAAAACGGAACAAACAAACAAACAAACAAACTCACTTTCCGATTTATAATATTAGTAAGGATGATGAGGATATTTGCTACCTCACACAGTAGTATAAGATTACAGTAATTTTTATATTATTCACCAATGTGAATGAAAATGAATGTGAACCATACCAATGTATGTTCTTTTTCTCTCTTTTCTAGTTCTATCTATCTCTATATCTGGGTGTGTGTGTGTATGTATGTATGTGAGTGTGTGTGTGTGTGTGTGTTTGTGAGTGTGTTTGTGAGTGTGTGTTTGTGTGTGGGTTCGTGTGTGTTTGTGTGTGGGTTCGTGTGTGTGTGGGTTCATGAGTGTGTGTGCGCGTGTGTGTGGGTGGTGGGTGTGCGTGTGTGTGTATTGTGTCTTCATAAAAACAAACGAAATGGTATTACCATTTTACATAAATGGAGGTATGATAAATCTTATAAAGAAAACTGTTGAATTTAAAACTTCTCTCTTTTTTATATTTTATTAATAGAACTGTATTCAATCATTGCATAACTTTAGGGGTGCCATTATTCTAGAGTGCCCAAAGCCCCCAACAAATTCAATACGGCCTTTACCTATCATATCTCTTAATAACTTACCGTCACCATCAAACGCTGCGCCAAAATCATAATCGCCATTTTTGACAGCATCAACTAAATCAGCGGCGTATGTCAAATTGGGGTCAGGATGCGCCCCTCCAAAATCTTCCAAGGGTACGACACGACGGACATTCTTCTCTGAAGCGCCGAGCTCGTCAACAAATATGCGTTTTACGTAAGGTCCAGTCACTTAAAGAAAAGGTTATAAATTATTAAAACGAATATATAAACAGATTTGTGATGCATTGCCTCATATTTTAAGCAAATAAGTCGTTTTTAATGATCAAGTAATAACATTAGATTTGCTGATTTTTTTAGGTAAGGAGTTACAGGACATACTTGACATGGTTTGTCAATATAACAGTCTAAAACCAAAGCTGTTTGAGTTTTGTATGGTTATTGAGACATTAAAAAAATAAGTTATTTATAGAATTGGTCATTTGGAGAATGGTTGGGCGAAGCGATGGCTGCATCATGCGTCATGCTCGTGAACGGGTGCTGCCATGGGAAATGGGTATGCTTTAACCTTCAGTATTATTGACTAATACTAAACATACATCTTGTCGCTTTCTTAAATTTGTCGTTTATTCCCTGTATGTCTTTTTTTTTTTTTTTATTTCTCTTATTTAATTTAGGGACTTTTACACAGAGTACGTCAGTCCCATTGTACCCTAAGCCTTTCAGTAGCACATCATAAATGTAATTGACGTAACTGAACGAGGTCGCACACAAGCCTGGCCGCATCTGATGCGGGATCCGCCAAAATACTTTGGAAAGCTTCCAAATCAGATGCCTTCAGGTCTAAATGACGAACAAGTCGCTGTCTCTCGCTTTGGTTTTTGACACATTCCATCAACAAGTGTTGCACATCCTCCACTTTACCACACGCGTCACAGTTTGGTGATTCACTTTTTCTCATTAAATGTGCAAACTTGTTACATGGAATGTGGCCGGACCGTAGTCTGTGTAAAAGTACGACGTATTTTCTAGACAAATTAGTATTTGCACACCAAGGAATACGAGGAGGCTCACTCTGCATTGTTTTGTACCAGATTCCTTTTTCTAAAGAGGTTTTGTTAAAATATTCTTTCCATAAATTATGACATTCTTTTTTAAATTTTGAGAGAATTTCTGTACGATAAGGTTTAACTTGAATTTCTACACCATTTGTTATTGCAAGTTTAGCGTGTCGGTCAGCCTCCTCGTTACCCCTAATGCCCACGTGGGAGGGAACCCACTGCAACCTTATCTGATGGCCCCTAATGTTATTTTCATGAATGAGTTGTAGCACACTATATGCTATCGGTGCGCCTCTGCTACCAGAGGCGCACCGAGCAATGTGCTGCAACCCACTCCTACTGTCTGTGCAAATGACGATTTTTGTAAGGTTTCTGTTTTTAGCATGTAAGAGTGCGTTATATATAGCAACAAGTTCTACTGTCATTATAGAAACCTCAGCGGTTATTTTAAATGAACCTATATCTTTCATGTTAAAATAATAATATGCTGCACCACTGCCTCTCGAATCTTTAGAACCATCAGTGAAGATTTTACACCAACCCTCGTCATATCTTTCCGCTAATTCGTTAAAAACATTGTGTCGTAGTGAATTAGGTTCTAAACAATGTTTTGCTTCATTTATACAATTAAGATATGGTATTACAACTGTGAACGTGTCAATATTAGTGACCCAGGTATCGAGGGAGAACATTTCTAAAGGAAATGTCGCACATAGTTCATGGTCTTTGGTTTTTTTATATGTAATAGCAAGCAGGGGTTTCCTTTTTTTCTCCCAATATCTATTCTGACAAGAAGATGATAATTGCTCAAGTAAGTCAGTTGTGGGTTTATATGTCATTGATTTGAGACAGTATTTAAAGGCTAAATATTTTCGTCTTATGTAGAGTGGGGGTATACAAAGTTCGGACTCCATGACATGTATAGGGGTGCTCTTAATAAATCCGCCAATTATACGCAAAGCTTGGTTTTGGATCCTATCTAGCTTAGATAAGTGAGTATTTGCGCTACTGTCGTACAGGTAGCAACCATAATCAAACCTACTTCTAAGCAGTGCAATATACAGTCTTCTCAAGTGTTTGGGATGAATGCCCCAACCTGAACCAGCCAGCATTTTTAAAATATTTAAAAATTTTGACACTTTTTCTGCTATTTCTTTAATATGCTTACTCCAACATAAGGAACTGTCAAGCCATATGCCTAAATATTTTATGCAATGCGCAGATGTTAATTGATTTTCTTTAATTTTGAGAGTTACCTCTTTTTTACTTCTGCCTCTTCCAAAAATGCAGTATTTCGATTTAACCGCTGACAGGTCCAGGCCTATGTTATCTAATTGCATCACTATTTCATTTAATGCAGCTTGTAATTTCGTTTGGCAAGTTCTAAGGTTCTTATCACTGCTATAAAGAACAAAATCGTCTGCATATTGACACAAATGTACACCTTGAATTTGTTGAGCTAATTTATATGTGACGATATTAAAAATTAGGGGAGATAGTGGGTCTCCTTGAGCTAGGCCTCTACCCGTTCTTCTTATTGTAATATTGTCACCTTGTTGATTTTTAATTTTTAGGTACCTTTCATTCAGAAAGGACCAGATGTATGTACAAATTTTCTTTCCTATTCGTAATTCATGTAAAATGTTCGCAACTTGTTGTACTGACACATTGTTGTATGCATTCTCTATGTCAAGAAAGCATGCAACAGTTGGAATTCCTTTTTCAAAATTGAGTTGAATGTATGAGATAACACGCACCAAGCAATCCAAAGTTGATTGATCTTTCCTAAAACCTGTTGAGTACGTTGGTAAAATTTTATTTTTTTCCACAAACCACTCTATTCTTCGAACTAGCATAGTGTGAAATATTTTACATATACAGGACATGAGTGATATAGGTCTTAACTTCGGTGTGGTATTAGGAATGTCGCTCGATTTTGGGATGGGAACTACAACTACGTTTCTCCACTGTGTAGGAATTACGTTACAGTGAAAAATATCATTATACAGGTTAAGAAGATAAATTTTTCCTATCTTAGGCAAGTTGTACAACATAGAATAGGTAATTTCGTCCTCACCGGGGGCTGTGTCGCTCTTTTTGAAACAATGTTCCAATTCCTGTATAGTGAACTTTGATTCTAGACCTTCGTTACTATACTCAAATTTAGGTGTACTGGGCGACGCAGAGTCGGGAGCAAGGGATTTTAAGAGTTCATTCCTTTTTTCATCGGATGCATTATACACACAACGTTTAAATCCTTTCACCCAACCTATTCGCTGCCATACTTCCATTACTGAGGTAGTTTCGTCAAAAGAGTTACAAAAATTATGCCAATCTTGTGATTTTGCTTGACTTATAAGACGATTACATTCGTAAATTTTGTCCTCAAGTCGTTTTAGATTATCGGGTGTCGGGTTGCGTCTAAAAAGCTTCAAACCTAACCTACGCTGCGCTACAATTTTAGATAGGGAAGAATTCCAGTAACGTTTGGGTTTGAATTTTGTTTCAGGGTTGGGGTTTATTTTTACCAAAGGTATGCTTTCATCTGCAGCTCTTTTAAGTTGTTGTAAAAAGTAATCATATTTGAACTGCACTGAGTCGTGTAAACCAATGTCATCTTTAAGTGTAGAATTTAAATATGTTTTATACGATTCCCAATCCGCTTTTTTATAGTTCCGTCTTTTATTATGTTTCAATTTTGTTTCGTAGTTCATAGTTATCTTTATTACTAAGTGATCACTGCCTAAACTTTCTTGTGATACTTGCCAATCAAATTTTATAGCAATATCAGCTGATGAGAAAGTAATATCTGGTGCGCTTTTTTGTAATTTTCCGTTAACTAGTTTAATCCTAGTAAATGGACCACTGTTTAGATGTATAAAACTATTTTCTAAAGCGCAATTCATCAACAAGGAACCTCGACTGTCTGTTTTATACGACCAATTTGAATGGTGTGCATTAAAATCTCCTGCAATTATTGACTTTTTTGGACATAACCCAAATAATTCATCCCAGTCCGCTTGAGAAGTACGAACAGATGATGTACAATACACTGAAATGATGTATTCTAAGGCACTGCAGTTAAGTAATTTAATTTTAATGATTTCTAAGTAAGGATTATTTAATTTAGTTGGACATACCTGAACTTTGAGTGATTTATGGGTTATAATTGCAACCCCTCCGTATCCATCGTCTCTATCGGTCCTGTGGAAATTGTACTCACTAAGATGTATAGGTGAGTCAGCTTCTAACCACGTTTCACTTATGATAGCCACATGAACTTTTTCCTGACTTAATAATGCCCCAAAACTGACTAACTTGGGTCTAATAGATTGTGCGTTCCATTGAACTATGTTTATAAAAGGCAGTTTAGAAGGACTCTTATCCATTGAAAATATTTTTTAAAAATTTATCTACCCTCTCCCCCCTACAAAAGATATCGACTACATAAGACTTTATTTCTTCTATAACTAGTTTCACAATTAAACTTATTTTCTCTTCAATACTACAGTCCTTAAATACAATTGTTTTTATTTTCAGCATAAGCCTTTTGAAGTTGAAGCCCTGTTTGTTTTGTTTTTGCTCTTCATTCTGAATTATTGCTTCGTCTTGGTCTGATTCTTTGGTGCATACAACTTGTGTCATGACCTGGGATTGTTGATCTTTCTTCTTTTCGTTTTTCTTTTTATTAATTTGTTTCCTGCTACTCCCAAAAGTTGTCTCCTCTTCGTTCTCTTCCGTACGAGTAGATCGAGGTAATTCGTTGTGTATCATTGCTTGTGTTCTCAACACAGCACTGTACGTCTTTTTACTGTCTATAATTGGCACGGCAGAGCTCCTTGTCGCTGAGTTGCCACTTTCAGTTTCGATTTGACTTTTTTCTCTTGCTATTTCCTCAAGATAAAATTGAAGAGCTTTCCTATATGTTTTATTTTGTGTACTCATTATTTTTCTTATCCTTTTTTCTTTTCTAAATACTGGACACTCCTTATCCAATGACATATGTGGCCCCTTGCAATTTAAGCACCTATAACTCAAGGATTCACAATTGTCATGGCCTTCCCCACATTTTGGACATAATACTTTTTTAGTAGGGCAAAACTTGGCAAAGTGACAAAATTTCCAACATAAGGAGCACTGGGTAACAGGAAATTCGTAAGTCTCCACCTTAAACCTGCACCCGTATGCATATACATACGGAGGTAAGGTGGGATTCTTAAAAGTAACTCTGATTGTCTCACTATCTACCCACTTTCCTTCAAAATTCAGGCGTTTGAGCCTTAGAACTGATACAATGTCGTAAATACTGTTCAACGATTGTTTAATCTCGTTTATATCTATGTCCAAGTCAACGCCTTTAATAATTCCATAGGAGAGGTTATTTTCAGTAGTCAACTGGCATCTGATTCCTAAATCAGTCAATTTTGAACAGTTAAGTAGCTTTTCAGCTTGTTCTTTTGAATTAAATTCTACCAGGATTTTAAAAGGGCTTTTATACTTAATACGGCGTATGTTTTCAATTTTTTCTTGCATAAGTAGTTTCGCCATCGCAAATTGTTTAGGCAGCTGTGTGAGTGATGTAACGGAAACTTCATAGGAATTTCCACTTTCATCTTCAAGTGCTATGTTAGTGTTACTTTTACTCTGTAGTATCAGTGAGTTACTTCTAAGTACCCTTTTTGCTCTTCTATTAGTAACTGTAACAAACCCATCTTCACTGTTTTCTTCACTTTCTTTTCGTACTCTTTTCTCGACAATTCTGGCTGTTTTGTGGTACTCAATTCCCGTGTCGTCCCATTCCAATGTCTCTTCCGGGTGTCTCATCTCTTCCAATACTCGTTCACACTCGTCTATTATTTCTGAATCACTTTTATTTTCATCGTCGGTTTCTTCCATATTGTTACTTGATATAATAACTGAGGGTAGAAGAATAAAAGGCCGCGCGCACAAATGGAGCGATAACAGACACGTACGCTTCCTACGCCGTCGCGCGCAACACTCCCCCTGTATGTTATTCAGGGATACTTACTTTCAGGGATACTTACTTTAAGTAAGAACAGATACTTGTTGACTTAGTTGTAATCAACGAAATAATGATATCATAACACTATTAGTATTGTCATAACAAAATAATTTAGTTTTTTTTGTGGATTATTTATGGTGACGACGTATATTATATTGTAAATGTCGTTACTTCTGTTAAAGCTGATGAGTTTCTTGCGCCCATTCTTCTTGTCAGTCAGTCAAAAGACGTCCTGAATGGGTGGTAGGTAAAAATGTTGGACGATTCAAAACAACTTATTTTTTAAGTGCAATTAAATAAAGTTATTTTCATTTCATTTCAATCGGTCGTTATAAGAATCGATAATTTAATTGGCTATATGTAGAATCGGACATTCAAAGAATTAGTAATTTGTGAATTTAATTTTTATTAGTATCACTAATTATTTTCTAGACGACGATTTATGAAATTCGTAATTTCGATACCAAACATTACTTACCTCCGTTCATAGAATCGATGAGAACGTTGAACGGTTTTCCCTGCTCTGACCCTTGAATAAGTGATTTAATTTTAGGGAAGTCGAATATTTGTTTCATATAATCCACATAATCTTTCACAGAGTCGATGACCTCCACGGTGAACTGACGATCTTCAACCTAGGAACCAAACGTAATAGGAAATAAGATACTTTTCCATTAACAGAACGGAAGAGCGGACCACGTTCGATTCTCGGCGATGTACTAAGGCCCACTCTTAACATAAGCATTTAGCATAAGCTTGCCATGACGGATCAACAGCAATAAATAAATAAATATTTCTTAGTCACACCAATTAGCCTAGCCCAAAGTAAGCACTGTAAGGCTTGTATTATGGATATTAGGGTAACGGATAGACATGCATATATGATACATAGATAAGTAATATTCATAGAAATATATATAAACAACATGACTTAGGTACAAATGCTCGTATTCATCATACAAACATCTGCCCCTTCCGGGATTCGAACCCAGGACCGTCGGTGCGAAAGGCAGGATCGTTACCGTTGCACCAAATGTTAATAATGTGTTAATTAAATTGCTAATATTCTTTATAAAGGAAAAAATATCTTAGGAGTTTTTTATTTTGCTTTAATTACATACACCGCGGATATTTTCTGTAAGATCTTGAATAGAGAGGCGAGTTTGCCGTGACAAGGAGGACGAAAATAAGTTGTGGTTAAAAGGAAATCTGGAAAAATCGTTTTCATCGTGGTTTGATATTATACAATGTTACCCGTCACCAGTGTCGAAGCCTTTAATTGTGTGAAATATGGCATTTTTTATCGACAAATTGCCACTCAAATTTTGTTTTTCTCTTACGGCCGCCATTTTGTTTTCTTGGTAACCAAGGGCTCTCATGCTAATTCGACCACCACTACTAATGTAAATGTCCTATCAACATTAAAAAGGTGTCATTTGATAGCTAAACATGTAGACAACAGTTACACAGCCATCATGTTTCAATTGTCATGGAATAAAAAATAGAAAAAAATAATTAAAGAAAAACAAATAGATTCTTTTAAGTGTATTTTTTAATTATTGGCTTTTTGAGAAAAACCAAATTTGAGGGGCAATTTGTCGATAAAAAATGCCATATTTCACACCATTAAAGGCTCCGACACTGGTGACGGGAAACATTGTATAAATATCAACGATATGGCATCTCTAAATTACGAGTCAGTATATCTACAAGAAGTCTGTGTATAATCGCTAATCACTTATACTAAAAATAACTACTCTTAAACCAATCTTCTACCGTATCGTGTATGCGTACATTGAATATCTGTATCGAAGTAGCTAATGACGTCAATGGCAAACTTATAATGCTGAAAGATTATTGTGATTTTGGTATATGTCATTGGTGGTCACGTAACACATGACCATGACACCAGCCTTAGGGGACATCCATTAATCACGTGAGGTCGAAATAGGGGAGGGGGGGTTTCGGAAAACATCACTATGGATCACAATGGGGAGGGGGGGCTATAGTTACATGTCACATGTATATTTTTGTATTATTTTTTCTTATAAGAAAAAAGTTACTGTTGAACACAGTCAAGCAAATCCGTTGTCCGAGAATGCTTTTCAGATTAATATGTATTTTTTTATAAATGTTTTTAATGTATATAAGGTACTGTTCTTTAATTTATTTATAAAAAAAGATATCTATTTACTTAAATAAATAAAAATAAATAAAAATCTGACGACCGTTTGGTGCAACGGTAGCGATCCTGCCTTTCGCACCGACAGTCCTGGGTTCGAATCCCGGTAGGGGCAGATGTTTGTATGATGAATACGAGCATTTGTACCTGAGTCATGGGTGTTTATATATATTTCTATGAATATTACATATCTATGTATCATATATGTATGTCTATCCGTTACCCTAGTATCCATAACACAAGCCTTACAGTGCTTACTTTGGGCTAGGCTAATTGATGTGAATGTAGGAAATATTTATTTATTTATTTAAATACATGTGATGTAGGGGGATAATTTAGCACCTCACCGAGTATCACCATAGGGGAGGGGAAGTGTAAAAAGTGGTCTAAGAACCTCACGTGATTAATGGACGACCGCTTAGGGTGTTGCCATGTAAAAAACAAAATGTATTAAAGTGTTATTAAAACCAAAAAAGCCTTTTTGGATGCAACTCTTTTACAGCACCCGAACCAATCAAATCTTGCTATAATTTACATTATATTATTAGGATGGTATTGTTTAACTCCTGTTGGAGGCAGGTTACAAGTTACTTTATCCAATTTTGTTGAAATGGATATAAAAGGGATGTAAAATATATTAAACCCTAATGCACCTTTAATGTCAGAAAAGTTTTCTTAATTTAAAAAGCGAGATAAAAACTGCCTTTGCCGAGCAGACCCCTCTTTCCCACTGGGCACTCTGGGCAAATGCCCAGGGCCCCTCGATCGATAGGGCCCCTAGTTCCTGCCAGATCACTAAACCAATAACGACATTTATTACTGAAAACCTTATTTAATTAGAGTAAAACCTTAATTAGCGACTTGCTTATTAGCTTTTGCATGAACCAAGCTACTCTACTCTCGCCCAAAATAAGGCTATCGAATTTCAGCATGCTTAGATAATTTTAAATATGTGAGAATCGCCCCGTTTAAATTAAAGATTATCTATTCATCTATTGACTGTCAATAAAAAAAAATTTGAAAACTTGTTTATCTACTTTCATTGTCTATGCTAGTAATAAAAAAGTGTTCTGTCAAAGTCAAAGGGGCCCCATTATTCTTATATGCCCAGGGCCTCCAATAGGTTAAAGACGGCCTTGTTGCCGAGTTTCTTGCGGTTTTTCGGTGCCGATAACGTAACTAATGAAGCCATGACATCGTCGTTGCCTTACAATGAATGTATTGTAAATAAAAAGAGTGCACCGATTTTATGCAACGGTGAGGATACAATACAATACAATACAAAACACTTTATTGATAACACCACATTGAAATAACAAGAAAACAAGAGAAAACTTAAAATAGTGTTACAATGGGCGGTCTTATCGCTCAGAGCGATCTCTTCCAGACAACCTTTATATAGGACATATCTCATGGTGGTTGTTATAGGGTCACAATACACAACTAATCCCATTGAAAACTTTGATAATACTATTGAATTATACTTACATTATATATCTGTGTACCAATCTTGTCAATGGGACAGTTGATATCAGTGGCGATTTTATACTGGTTGATGGCAGTGGTGATTTTGTATATCTCGTTAGTAGTGGCATCGGGGGCAGGACCTCCGTTGCTACAATTGAACTTGATGCCAAAGTCGTTGTCAATGCCTCCTGGGTTATGCGAAGCGGTCAGCACAATACCACCTAATGGATAATAAAATAAGTTTTTATTAAACTTCCTTGCGTCTGTTGATATAAAAGCGGATCACTTTGTTTTTAAACGAAATAATTGCTAAGTATGAGATTATTGTACACTGTAGTCTGTAGTATTTAATGATTACATTGTGGTAGTAACGCTACATGCTTTTTTTTGATATGAGATGAATTTTAACAATCCTGATTTCAATATTTAATATGTATCATATGTTCAAATAATCAAGACCTGATTGACCAACGCGTGGCTGACCCAGACACGCGTTACTGTGGCACAGTAATTTTATTTTTCTAAAATAAAAGAATTTTTCTAAAATAAAAGTAGTCTAAGTTACCCCTTATGACATCAGCTACCTGCCAATAAAAGTCTCGTCATAATAGGTCCAGCCATTTCAGAGATCAGCCGGAACAAACAGACAGACAGACAAAAATTGTAAAAAATGTAATTTTGGTGTATGTACCGTATATATATTCATATGCATGTAGTAAAAAACGTTTATTTCAATACAAACAGACCCTCCAATTTTATATATATGTATAGATGAATGAAGATGTCTTTTAAAAAGGAGGTTATGGAAACTGCAAATTTACAAGTGATAAGAGTTTTTTGTCATATTAATGACAAATAGGAAAGACAATCATGATTTCTTAATGTCTCTGTAATGGCCTCCCAGACTCTATTGGTAGCTCTCCCAGTAGGATTACGTTTAAAAAGAAAGTTCACGCTTTTCTCACTGAAGGTTTATAGTAATAGTAAAATAGAATCATCCCATTAATGTTGTTAATTGTTAAAAGTTGTGTGTATATATATATATATATATTTGGTTTATATATGAAGTGTAACATAATTCTATACATATTGTATATACTGTGATATGTATGTTAAATTGTTAAGTTTAAGTATATATCTCCATTGTATCCGCTTTTGAGTTTCTTTTTTCCCAAAGGTTGACTGGAAGAGAATGCAATTAGCATTAAGTCCGCCTTTTGTATCATTTTATATTTATGGTAAACAAAGATTTTAAAATAAATAAATTAATAATTTAATAATACAAGATTATGCAAAATATGTATTCAATAAAGAAGCGAGGGATAGAAAAACATTCCTTCGTATTTATTTAATTTTTTACATTCAAAATGCCTTATTTCTATAAGACTTGAAATATGTCTGTAAAAACAATCCTACATGAGTGCTTTGAGATGTGCCTTTTTTTAACAAGCATATCTTTAATCTAATAAATTCTTTCCTTTAAAATCACAAGTCCAAATAAAAATTTGGTGCAAGTTTTCTTATAATAAATCTGTTTTTTTTTGCTTTAAGCAAATCCTACAAGGTTAAAATTAAATTTTGATTATTTGAACATGTGATACCTATTAAATATTAAAATATTATGTGATACCATAGTTACAAAACACATTTTATTTAATAGCATAGAATATATTGCAAAGTCATTCCATATAGGTAATGATGACACAGCAGACAATTATACATAAGTTGTGCGTTAACTATACATCATGACTCGCAAATTTGGCATATAATATTGCAATAATTTTAAATTTCATCAACATACTCAAGCTATTTTAAAGGAATTCAGTCCACATACTGAAGAATTACAAGACAGTAAATTCAAAAAAATCTTGATTGCAAAGGCTTTTTATAGTATGCAGGAATATTTTGAAAGCAAATTATAGGTATTAGAAAAAATATATATATACATATATTTGATTTCAATATTAAACATATTACCTACGCTACAGTTATAATTTTTTTTGACATTAAATATATGACTCAGCTATTGACATCTAAAATTTTATTTATCCAATTGTAACTAATTTTAATATATACACAAACACACACGCGCACGCACGCACGCACGCACGCACACACACGCACGCACACACACACAGGCACAAGCGCATGCATGCACACACACACATATTCTAAATTACTGTTTAAGCTAAAATTCTTTTTTTAATTTTAAAATTTTAAAATCGCAGTTCCCTAAAATGTAAATTAGTAGCACTAAAAGCAACCGCAACCACTAACACAACTTTTATGTAAGTACTATTGTTACAAGTTTGAATTGATTAAATGAATATGAATCTGAATTTTGTATTAGCTTCTTCTTACTTCATAAAATATTTTTTCAATTAAGACTTACCTAAAGTTTTATATTTCCTGATGATACAAGATACAGCTGGAGTGGAAAGTATCCCATTCTGACCAACAAGCAACTTGGAGACCTAGATTAAAGTAGATATGATTATAAAATTATGTAATACATTGGACATAAATAAAAATTATAAAAATAACATTATTATCATTAAGTAATTTACTTGAGAAAGTGGGTTCGTATTAGCAGGACAAAATTTCGACTAATGCTTTAATTTCAGCTGGTAGATATGCATAGATAAGTTCGATTCTAATAATAATAGACGGATTAAGAAAGCATTATAATTTATCCAAGGTTCGTAGACACTAAAGATATAATAACACAAGACTTATTAATTAGATAAGTATTTTAACATCATAAATATTAAAACAATTTAATAAAATTTGTTGTCACTATAATGATGTTATCTCATAGGAAGAAAAACATATTCTATTAACAATTAACTTTAGTGTTCCTACATGATGTGTGCTTGGTTACTTCAAACCCTTTTACCCGCGGCTTCGCCCGCATATTTTTTTTTTCAATAAAAAGTATCCTTTGTTACTTCTAATACCTCCAAGAATATTTGTATAAAGTTTCATGATGATCGGTTTTGCAGTTTTTGCGTGAAAGCATAACAAAGTTACATTCACATTTATAATATTAGTAGGGATACATTTTTTGAATATTTATATTTTTTAGAATATGCTTAATTCTACAAATACAAAAAAAATATATCCAAAAGGGAGGATATTTAAAAAAATAACTGATTTAACATGAGGTTTGATAAGGTAAGGTTCGCATTCAATATGTACTGGAGATAGATAACCTCTAAACATTTTAAAAGGGAACTTGTTAAAGTAGATACTTAGGTATTTCAGTTTTTTACTCACTCCATTAGCTGCTGATATTTTGATAATTTTATCAACAACCTCCTTCACGAGATACCGACCATCTCCGCCAACAACGAGCGTTGATCCCACTATAGAATCTTTATTAGCATCCAGTATACTTTGAATAAAGTTCTCTGTATAGTTTTCTTGGAGAAAAACTTTAACTTTCTTTCGCAAACCGCTCGTACCCGGCTTTTGACCTTCATAAGGTGTAGTATTAACAGTAACTACTCCAGACATTTTTTATGAATGAATTTTAACTACTTTTGCGATCACGAGAGTTTCTCACTACTTATTCTACGCAAGTAACTTAAAATTATCTTAGATCAAAAGGTCACCGCGAAAAAATAATTTTGAAGTCAGCTGTCAAGCAAAAACTATCGAGAGATGTCAAAGCAATGTCATTCAAGGTCATACTACAAATGCGTTCTGAAAAATTACATTAAGTAATGCTGTTAATAACAAAGATTAAGAGATTCTTTTATCAGTCATGCATGATTATAGTTAAGTTGTGGGTATTATAAATAAGTACTTAATGATTAAGAGGTACCATTTGGTCATTATATAAATCTCAATTGTCCTATATTATCCTTCAGTATTCGCTGTAAAGTAAATGTTTTCAGGATCCTTTTTAATAATCAATTACCTATTAAACAGACTACTTCAATCCCAGATTAAATATCGACCAACATATTTCTGGTTAGACCACCAGCTTTTAAATCCTTAAGACAGGATCCGTTTTCATAAGCTGATGAAATGAATGCACACCCTTATATTTGTGCATAGGTGTCTTGAGGAGGGAGCAAGAAAGGACAGCTGCGGAGGCTATAAATTAAAAACATACCAATTGCTTTTTATTATGTAGCAAAGTATTCAAATTGAAAACTTTATATTTTAATTCAATTATTTTATGCGAAACCTTGCATTTTTTTTAAATAATCTACAATTTTAGTTTCAGATTAAGCTTTTCCTTTAGTTTCGTATTGAGATAATCACCGGTTTGGATTTGACAAGTAAGTCATATTATTGATGTGGTAAAAATTGTCAGTGATAACAAACACGATTTTTCCGACCTGTAAATCGATTATAGTAACTATTTCTATTGAGAATTATATGATGATTAATAAACTTTTTGTTTAATTGATTCCTATGAACGATGACGCGGATGAGCGGGAAGCGTCCCTTCAATTGTTTTTGAATGAATGAATGAATTTATTTATTCACAGAAAACAGAGTATAAGTATAGGTTATAATTTGTAATTTTGACCGTCTGTCTTGCCATCATCGGACATGAGAATGTTTATTGTACATTATTTTAAAGCTAAAAATTATTAACATTAGTAAAATTGCATAAAATAGATACAATTGAATAAAATAAGTCAAATTTAATAACATTGGTCATGAAATTTTGTCAAGTAATTATATAAATCAAATATTTATGTCCATTTTGGAGTCCAGGTATTCCCTGACAGAGTAAAAACATTTTTTTACTAGAAAATTAAACAATTTGCTTTTAAACAAAGTTATAGGAAGTTCTGTTAGGGAATGCGGTAACTTATTATAAATTATAATACAGCTAGGATAACAATTTCTTTTATACAATTGAGTTTTCATATTAGGCAATAAGAGCTTTCCACAGTGTCTTATCGATTTTAAACCATATTAATCTTTCCTTTTGAATAAATATGCATGGGTCTTAACAAAGATACAACATTCCATTATGTACATTGATGGCAGAGTAAGTAAATTAAGTTTTGGAAACAGCTCTCTGCACGATGTCAATGGAGGGACATCACATATAGCACGAACGCATTGTTTTTGTGATATGAATGCTCTATTTGCATCTACAGAGTTACCCCATAGTAGTAGACCATATTTAATGTTTGACGCAACATACCCATGATATGCCACTAATGCAGCTTTTTCATTTATTTGTTTAGTAAGCCGCTAAAGAGCATACGCAAATCTGTTGACACAACTTTTTTATGTTTTTTCCATTTGCACTGGTTGTCAATAACAATACATAAAAATGCCAGTTCATCAGCTTCCATTACAGTTTCATTATTAGTTGATAAACTCAGTTCATTTTGTTTTTTGTTTTTATTAAAAAATCGAACGTACTTTGTTTTTTTTAAATTGATATGTGAATTATTTAATTCTAACCAGTTAGCAATATTTTTTATAGTAACGTTTATGTCATCATTAAAATTCACTTCATGATTTTTGGATATGATCACAGAGATATCGTCGGCAAATAGATTTATTTGGTGATTTGTAACATTTGGAATATCATTAATATAAAGGATGAATAGGAGCGGCCCCAAAATTGTGCCTTGCGGAATACCTACAGTATTTTCAGCTATAGATGATTTTGAAGTTATTTCCTCTTTAAATTTATTTATGTTTTTGATCTCTACATATTGGCGTCGATTTATAAGATATGTTTTAATCCATTGAAGCGCTATCCCTCTGAGGCCATAATTTTCGCATTTTAACAACAGTAATTCATGTGAAACAAAGTCAAATGCTTTACTCAAGTCAAAAAACACTGCTACAGTATCAACATTTCTATCAATATGTTCGGTTACATTTTTTTTAAATTAAATACTGCTAGAGCTGTAGATTTACCTTTACGGAAAGCATTTTGTTCATCTTTTAACACATTATATTTTTCCAAAAACTCATAGACTCTCTTGTGCATAGCTTTTTCAAATATTGCTTTCTTGTTTTTGTGTTGTAGTAAATATTAGTGTTTAAAAAAATAATTGTGGATTATTAACGAATAAGTGTATGTGAACATACATAATTGTTGGCAGAAGAAACAAAACAGTAGAAGATTTCAAGCTCTCTCAACAAATCCAAAAGGAAGTAGGGAAAGGGATTATTTCATCGTAACTCAACTGTAATTATCACGACCTAATTAAAAAAAGAAATTTCTTAATTAGGTCATGATAATGCTTTTCTTCTTTGCTTTTCCTTATGGGGAAAACTTAACAATAAAAACCCTCCGCCATTACAATCAAAGAGAATGCGGCTGTATTCCGAAATAAACATCAGTATACCGGCCAGTCGTAATGACGTCATGAATCCGACGGCATTTTGTACTGGTCAGTAAAGTGTGACGTATCTTTCTGGGATTTTTCCTCTCTCTCGCTCTCATACTATTTTAAATATGGCGTCGATTTCTGACGTCAACGTGCTGGCCAGTATATTGCGGAACAAATCAACAGCATGACATCGATTCATGACGTCATTATCACTGGCCAGTATACATATATTTCAGAATCCAACCGGTATGAAACCATTCCGTTTTTTGTTTTTCTCCAACAATATAAATTTCCTTTCCCTTTTGTAAGGTGGTTACAAGTAAATCGCCTGTTTAAAATAGTGTTGAATGCATAAAAAAAACAAGTATATGCTATGTAAATAGATTTTATTACGAAAATAAACTCTTATAAAAGCCTGTAAAACTAATTTAATTCTCATCACATCACCAGCAACTAATGATAGGTACTTTACACCATGAGATCTCAAATAATTGATCAGGTAGATAACGAAAAGATGGCCGTACTTACTAAGTAGATAGATATTTGTTCTTATTTAAAACTATTTATCGACAAAAAGACTACAGTTTGAGCAACAATAATATCACATGAAAAAGTCTTCATTTGACTTTGCAAGCCATGACCGCTCCTCCGAACTCTTTCTCGAGGTACTTGGCAACTGTCAGGCAGAGGGCGTCATTGTGTGGCGCTGCAAGCACCTGAATGCCGATGGGTATGTTCTTGCTATTCACACCTAAAGGCACCTGCACACATATTTCACAAAAATAGAATTAAGGTCAACATAATATTAAGCCTACTTTAATTTTTTTTTTTCAGTGGACATGATTAAACTTCAACCCCATTAATTGAAGAAAATATCATCATCTTTGTCGCGTAGGATACAAATAATTATATTTTTAAATACTATGGATAAGATAACATACTTTTTATGTTATATAAATATTTACAATGCATTCTTTTCAAAAGTCAACAATTACGTCATGGCTTCTTAAGTTCTTCGTCGAGATACCTTGTACCGAGTGGAAGCCGCAAAAATCTCATCAAGGTCTGTTTTCTTTTATCACTTTAATATGATACAGAATTCATCGAGTTAAAGAAACTTTTCTAGAGCTAATAAATAATTGAATTAGAAAATTAACTTCACAAAATATTAATTAGCAGTGCAGTTATTAAGATGAAGGCCATTAACTCCACGCATTTTTCTTTTTTAAATTATTACAAATTAAGTAATATCCTTTGCTCATAAGGGTTTTTTTATCAACTTTTTAAAATTTCCTTCAAGGCAGCTCAGTATCATGGTGGCATATTATTATAATACACAATACATCTACATATAATCACCCGTTACAAAGTTATGTCATGGTATACAGAAAATCAGGACTCCTTTTCTACAGGTAGTTCCTCTAATAAAATAGTCAAAACCTATTTTTTATGAACAAAATCCTTTTTTTATTTTTCCATAAATAACATATAAATGGATTTTCCGTCATAACTTACCTGTACAGCTGGACATTTCAGCACATTGGCTACAGCAAAAGGACCGAAGTTGTAAGGACAAATATACGTGTAGTAGTGATACGGGCTAGGCATGGGGCCACTGGGAAGCAATAACACGCCATTATCGCCCAGTTGCCGCTGCGAAATAAAAATATTTAGGTTCAAAATACTATAAAAGATTCAAGTATCATTCTTTACCAATAAAGCATTATCGTTGGTCGATAGCAAAAACATTCAGGTTGTTCGGGAGTTCTAAGTCACAAGGCATAAAGCATTTTTACTGATCGTATTACTCAATTTTCACTGGTCGAGTTTTATCACCGATTTTTATATCTAGTTTTAATTATACAATTATAGGATAACTATCTAAAGTCACGGCGGGCGCTACCCTTTCATGTGGTCGTGGCTACAAATCTGAGATTTGCTCATGGGCTCCTAGACAAATCTACGGCTGAACTGGGACCCCTTTGCGCTACTGCAGCACATCTTCGCATTTTTTCGTTCTCTTTTATATTTTTTGTCAACACAATTTTCAAGACAACTTAGGAACGCTCGAACGCCGCGATCGTCATTAATAGCCGACTCGAACTCTTTGGTCTTTTTATTAAGCGGAAACTGTATTGCCAAATTCCAGAAACCTGAAGAAAGGCATTTGGATAATGTTCACTTCGTACGCTTCACAGCGAAGCATACGAAATAGGGGAGGTTTTAATGCAATATGCCACAATGTATTATTTCCACAGCGAGAAATTACTGCATGCATGTGTACCGACTATGAGACCTTATGATATAATTTTACAATTCGTTGAATGCTGTTTCTGGATCCACCGATCGATTGATGCAAATGCGACGACCAAATAAATAAGAGGATATCACTCTTTTAAACATTTGCTTCAAAATAAAAAATAATCATATTCTGAATCAATGTATCAAGATATCAACGATGAGTTTATTCTGTAAAAGTGATCTAGACTGAGCTAGATCAATTCATATTAAATTAAACACAACTAAACCATTACCCAAGATTTGACACTCTTCAAATGCCGACTGAGTTTTTTTGACGTGACAACGTCTTATAAATTGGTTTGCCGGGTGACACTTCAAAAAACTGCGTTACGCTCCGCTCACGTTATGCGCTTACAATGAGAGCGAGTGAGAGGCACGCGTCCCTTCCACTCGGGCATGGTTAGCCCGCCTAAGAGCGAGAGAGACAGACATAAAAAGTGGAAGGGACGCGTGCCTATAAATTAATGTTTTAAATATAATTCTTTGTATAAATAAATGTTTTAAATTGTTACTATTATTTCATCCTTCTTCCTACTATACGAATGAATATTCACATTAAAATTATTTTACCACTCAAAGTCGTTGTCACGTAAAACTTTCGACCGTATACCGACTTTACAGGCAACCTACCAGTTTTTGCTTTTTAGAAATACTTACAAAGAGGTCATCCTTCAGGTCTTGCGTGAGTTTCTCTGCCCACTCTTCGTTGACAGTCGGCAGCAGTTGGTCGCCAGCCAATCGCATTATGAGATATAAGCTATGCTTGCTCAATCCGAAGAACTGACAACAGAAATATCAAAAGATTATTAAACAAACAATTTTTGTTTGTTTTATATTGTTTTATAACGCCCACTGTTGAGAATTTGTCTTCTCCAACAACTATTGACCCTACGCCACCCACCATTACAGTCTTACATTTTTTTTATCATAATTTTCCCAATCGTCAGTCCATCTTATGGGTTTACCCACAGATCTTCGTCCAAGTCACTCAAACAACTCGGGATTTGATCAATTCCCTTGAACTGAAATAGGACTATAAGTAGCGTGTTATAGTAGAGGGAAAGAGAGAGTGATTTGGTCATACTCGTATTCATCACATTCATATGAAAATCCTTAAAATAGAATAATACTCTTCAAAGGCCAGATTGTGTGTTGAAATGAGCAAACGCTACTCGCGTTTAATATAATATTTGTGGAATAGACCTTAAAACAAAGAAGATAAGGTCTGAATTCAAAATCTTAACTCAAACACGATAGTAACGTGTCTTTAAATTTTTTTATATAATTTTATGACCTGGTTGTGCCAAGGTTGTGGAAAAATTGTGCCAAGATTGTTTACCAAATGGGACAAGTTATAATGAACATACTTTACGTAGTTGCAATGTTTACTAGGCGATGTAAAAAAAGATTTTTTTTTTTGTTTCGATGGGAATTTTCACGAATTTCAAAAGTCGGGCTCCGTCACAATCTGGTCTTAAACCTGTTGATCCGATTCCACACAAAAAAAAATTAAAATCGGTTAAGAACTCGGGAATATATGGCATAACAGACATTGCGCCATTGAAGCTGATCCATGGGAGCTTCGCTTGCTCCGCTCCAATGATGGTGGCAATGTTTCGAGTAACTCGTTAATTATTTTTAAGTTCATTTTGTTAGGCTGTTTTAAATGAATGATATAAATTTTTATCTTACTTATTAGACTATACAGTGAATCTTAAATCTCGTAACAGTATGTGCTTACTTTTTTCACCATTTCACACAGCATGTTCGGCTTTCCTTTCCCATTGGTGTACATAGAGAAGTAGTCCTCGGGCTCCTTGTTCATCCAATGTTTCCAAACGCTGGTTATGTGGTCGAAGCACTTGTGGTAGTAAGGCCGTGGCTTTTTCTCTGTGGGCAGTGCTTCTCCTAACTTTAGAACCACTCTGCGAATGTTTTATGATCGAGTTATTCAGCGGTTACGTTACGATATTTTGGGGCACATGCAGTACCTAATAAAGTAATTTATGTTAAATGGAGCATATATGAGACTCGTGTAATAATCTAGAAGCTTGATTGCGCAGTGTGATGATCAAGTGACTAAAATTTACTAACTCGGGCTTTTCGTGCTTCGGAAGACGCTCGCATGCTCTTGTTTCATATAATTTACTCTGATAATTAGTTTTGCTTTTGAGCAGTCGTGTTCATCATATTATATAACCATCTATGAACGCAGAGTCATACCAAATCAAAATGTTGCCAGGATTAAAAAAACAAATTATTACTAGATACATTTTAACTTGTTAGGGTATGAGGAGGGACCTGACACGATTGTTTTTTTTTTTCTAGTAATAATTTCTTTATACATAAAAATGTAACAGTTAAATTATTGAATAACGAAAAATATAATTAAATAAACATGTAAATAATCGTGTCAAATATACGAATGTTTAGTTTCGTTAAACGTAAGATTTCGTTTGCTATAGCTTAACTTAGAATAAGAATTCTTAATTGTTAACTGACTTTCAGAATGGAAGGCGTTAATTGTGTGGATAACGCACATACGATTGCTTTTAAAAGCGTGTCTTGTGTGCAGTCTACCATTATGAAAATTAAAAAAGTAATGAGGAATATTTTGAAGAAAATGTATCAAGTGGAAAAGCAGTGTCTAATAGCTAAAGCATTATTGATTTACCTATTCATGGCATCCTTCAATTCCGATCTCATGGGGCTAATCAGGAAATCCTTGATTGAAGACGTAAAAAACACTTTTATGTCCTGAAACGTAAAATAAAAATATCTATTTTATTCAACAGCAAGCGTTTCAATGACGACAATTCTGCCAGTCAAAAGTGATGACTAAGCGTATGTTTTTACATATTAATATGCAGCATAAAATCACAAAATTTTGAATTCTATTTCGATGACATAAGAACTTGTTGCGCATCTTGAGAATATAAGAGAGGAGTAAAACAAAAACATTGAGACATAGATATAAAACAAAATAGACGTCAAACAAGGCAATAACATAAATTCACACAATACAGTCACACAATTCAAAATTTCACACAAGCTAGATAAATCCTTATTTTATAAGTAATGTATATTTGCATTAGGATCGTTGAAATTGCGGTGACAAGCAATTTTCTATATAACAATCTTGATTAAACCGTTATAGATTGTGGATCTCTTTTTCACTAGCGAGACTTTGAAGACGTGCCATCAGTCGTGAGTTCATTGATGACTTGTATGTTTCCATATACATACTCTTTGGACAATGTAACTGCAAATATTGTATTAAAGCTTGGGTTATAAATAAGTAGTGCTTACACAATAAATGTTTTTATTAACCCGTTATCGGTAAGAACCTGTAATTGTCTAGTTGCAACTATGATTACTGTATTTAATGTAAAGTACTTCTTCTTCGTCTTCTAATAAATAAATACACATTTAGTTTAGGATTTTAGGTTTATATAAAGGACAGCTAAGTAAATTATATATTAGACATAAACATACCTTAATATCAACTTCTTTATCAAGTTGTAACATGTGGGCCTTGTCGCCAGCGATAACTTTGGTGAGCGGCACCTGGTCTTCCACGTGTTTTGTGATGAAACCAAAGCAGAACATACTTGTTGATTCCTCGCCATTCCTTTGAAATAATCCTAAAAAGAAATAGATAATAACTAAGCCTCGATGAACATCGAGAAGACCATTGGATCTCCAGCGCTATTTACTCTCTATAAAATAAGTTAAACTCTGCTATGGTGGTAATCAGGAGGGTAACCAATATTACTCTCTCTCTAGGATTCTCCCGCTTAAAGAGATTTATACTCCGAGCATACGTAAATATCTAAATATCCAAATTTGCACCACATGTTGATTGGTCTATTTTGTCTAAAGTCTACAGCAGTTGTCCATAATTAAAACATTTCGTCTTCTTTATTATGCGGAAGTTCTGAGTGGAGAATTGCGACTTTTGGTCTAAACTTTATTTATCATTTACCTCAAACGATTTGGACGAACTCTTGTAACATATTTACCTTTCAAATTGATGATGTCTGCCGTTGGATGGTAGCCGATCATTCCGCAGTAGAAGGATGGTATTCTTGTGGAACCAGCAACGTCTGAACCTAAAAAATATATAAAATACGTGTGTAAAAAACAACCACGCCTCCGAGCCCTCAGATGGGATTCGAACCCACGACCTTTCGCAATCCGGGCGACTGCTCTGACCGCTGAGCTACCGAGACGCTGGCAAACGTGTCGAATTTTACAAACGTATTCCAACTTCTACTATGAGCTAGTATCGTTCCGTTATCTAGTATCGTTTTTTACACACGTATTTTATATCTTATAGAAATATTGCATTGTGAATGCAAAAAATTAAATAAAAACACTAAAAAATATAGTTTTTTTTTTTTTTTTTTATAGAAAATAGGCATGCGCTTGACCACCATCTCGCCTGATGGTAAGCGTCGATGTGATCTAGGATGTGACGCGCTTGCCTAGAAGGTACCTATTTACTAGTGACTTGAAGACCCCTAAATTGTATAGTATTGCTAAATAGGTAAAAGCAGGTTGGTTAATAATAGCAGATGCAGAGGGAAAAGCTTAATATAGGGTAAGGGGGATGCAAGGTCGGATAGAACGTGTGCCCGGCTCATTGCTGATCCCACTTCACATGTGCGGTGGGAACGACATTGGGTTCGGGCCGGTGCATCCGGGGTGCCTTCGTATATAATCGGTGCCTTTTGGGGAGTGGATAATAATCTGACTCCACTTCCTCCTTTTAACTCTTTCTTTCCTATGATCACCATCATTCTATCTTTCTATTTTTCTTTTTCTTTTCATGCTATTGCCCTAGGGCGTGGAGTATCTCTGGCTCCGACGCCCAGCTGCAATAACTCTACAATAACGAACCCGTAAAATTTTCAAATATGACAGTTATCGATGAAACTGACAAAAACTTTAACAAATAAGAATAATAAAAAAACATAGAGTAAGGTTGCTATCATTGGACCAGCGCTTTCATTGAACCACTTTAGTAACAATAATATTAAAAACTGTCCGTTACATCGAATCGCGAGCTAGATGACCGGCCGGCGTACCTAAATACGAGGCGTGTTTTTTTAAGTAATTACCGTTTTGAAATTAAAAAAAGACGTGCTAAGATATCTCAATAATTTTATTTTTACATGATAGCCTGTACCTTTATCTACTTTACTACATAATTTTCGTCAATATTGAGGCACTTGTCATAACGTTGTACCAGTTTTTGAATGCCCTCCTCATAGAAGTCTGCCGCCGAAGGAGTATTGCTTGTGGAATTTCTGCCTCGTAATGAGACAATCAATGCAGCAGCTTATTGTAAGACATTGCACAATGTGCGCCGTTCAATCGAGAACAAAAGACATGGCAAGTTGAGCAAGGGCATCGTTTTGCTGCATGACAATGCCCGTCCGCATGTGGCTAATCAGACCAAAGATCTCATCACATCTTTTCGATGGGAAACTCTAGGTCATCCTCTGTACAGCCCTGATCTGTCGCCCAGTGACTACCATCTGTTCCTGCACTTGAAGAAACACCTTGGCGGTCAGCGTCTTCAAGACGATGACGAAGTCAAAACATTGGTGATGCAGTTTTTAAAAAGTCAGGCGGCAAACTTCTATGCGGAGGGCATTCAAAAACCGGTACAACGTTATGACAAGTGCCTCAATATTGACGGAAATTATGTAGTAAAGTAGATTAAGGTACAGTCTTTCATGTGGAAATAAAATTATTGAGATATCTAAGCACGTCTTTTTTAAATTTCAAAACGGTACTTACTTAAAAAACACGCCTCGTATATAGCTACTTTGTTGAGAAACATCTTATTTTTTTACTTATATTTTTTTTTGTGCGAAAATACAGTGTTGCTATCAATGAACTGACGCATGGATTTTTTATTGGACCGGTCCGATCATAGCAACTCTTAAAATTTAAGTTTTTTTTTAACATGTCAAAATGGGGCATTATGCCTGGAACGAGGCCAGTATAGGATTAGCATTACAAGCTTTAAGTAGAAGAGAGGTTGGCTAAAATAAAGAAAGTAGAATTTTAGGCGTGCCTAAAGCTACATAAAACGAAGGTTTGATAAGATAAATTATAGTCCAACTATAGCAACTGAGTAGACCATTCAAAGTAACGGTAGCCTAAATAAGGCAACCGCAACAAAAAAAAACTTTCGTATTTTGTGACTAAATATCTTCTTTGAAAAATGTGAAATAGTAGCTGTGGATAGGATAGGATTATTCATTATACTGACTTCATTTTATTTACAAATAATACTTTTCAATTTAACGCCTGTTCATTATTAAGTGGTCCAATTAGGCAACTTTATCCTACCCTAAGAAACAAGAAGGAGCTCCAGATAAAACACTTTCGATCACCCAGCAATGACTGGTCATGGCTAAAGTTGCTTAGCATCGGCAATCACTGGTTGGACGCACTAAACATGCTCACAAAAATACTGATTTATTTCTTCAATCATATATTAAATAAGCTTTAATGATATTTTTTAATATAATGTTTACTGTAATTTTTTTGGTCCCTAAATAAGTAAGTTCTGTCTATCCCATCAGTCCCAGTAACCAAGTCCCGTGGTGGGAAAATGGGATGGTAGAGATCTTTGAATAAAAAAACCTGTACTGACTACTCACTGAGTCCAATAACAGTACTATATGTGGCCATGAGAGCAGCCTCAGCCCCGCTTGAGCCTCCTGCTGTCCTCCCTGTATGATGAGGATTCTTTGTTATACCATACAGTGGGTTTCTACCCTCGGACCTGCAAAGAACATTTCATCACTAAAGAGTTGGACCACTCCTGATTTTGAAATTACGTGGCTCAAAAAATATTTTCTTTTCAATAAATTTTGATACTCGATGATTAAGCATTACTAGTTTTATGGAAATTATTTATAGAAATTATTTATAAAAATTTGTGTTCAGTTTTGAAGTTTTTTCACAAGTTAGAATGTCGGAAAAGAAACCTAATCTGCTTTCGCTCGGTTGGGGACCGTTGGGGTTGCGTCGATAAAACTACGCGTGCTTTGGTTATCAGATTAGAGGCCAGAAATTCGTAAAATCTAGTTACTTCGTGTTTCGAAAGGGGGCATCCATTAATTATGTGAGCTCAGAATTCCTGTAAAATCTTACCAAATCTCATTTCAATCGGAGGGGGGATAATCGAAAATCTCACGTCAACTTTAAAAAATATAAAATACTACAGATATTAAAAAAAATATATTTTAAGTGTTCATTTTGCCTAAATTTTGTTGAAAATATTTTTAGCTTCAATCTCACGTCCAGGCAAATCTCACTAAATCTCACCTAAGGGGGGGAGGAGTCTAAACTGGTCGAAAAATAGGTCACGTAATTAATGGATGCCCCCAAAGATATATGAAAAGTTGGTTCAAACTGCATCAGTTGTTTGCGCGCAGTGCACTAATGATTTAACGTATCTACAAACACGAAATGGTTTGCGATAATTATAAGGCACTCATCCGGCACTTGCGAATGTTAACTGTCACCATTATAAGCTAGGATATGCTAGGATTTCTTTAGCAGTATGTACCAGATCTTACCATATAAGTAATTCGGGAAGATTGGTGACAGCAATTGGTATGGCACCAGCACTCTTCAACCTGCGGACAGCCTCGCAGTCTTCTTCTGCTCGGCTATCCCTCCGTGACCACAGTCCCCACGTCAACGATAGCCCTTTCACCGGCTGCGATTCTTTTGTCGTGAAGGGTACTCCTGTGATTAAGAAGTGCAAGAAGACTGTATTATTACAATATTCAAAAATTACCGTTACATTAAAAGTCGTGAGTGACTTTTCCAGACACTGATTGAAGATATTTTACAGTTTTGTATTGATTAAAGTGGTGTTGAATTGAGTTCGATTTTTAGTCGAAAGTCCAACACACACTGTTTAATATCAACTGACAAATTTTTACAGTGTCGTAGGCAGGGCTGTAGCTAGAGTCTAATTTGAGGTAGGGCAGCATTGGTTACAGGTAGGGCGGAAGTAGTTTTATCATAATTGATCTGCCCTCGAAGCACGGGCTCCTAAATCAAACACTATGTATATCACTGACCTAGGTCAAGCATTGGACCGGATTTCCAAAGGTTGCGGGTTCGATTCCCGCTGGAGAATTCACTTGTGACCCGAGTCGATTTTTTCTACACTACTGGAAAAAATTAAAGGATAAAAAAAAATCCAAATTTTTGGGCAATTTTCAACAGGTCGTAACTTCGAGAGAAATGGTCGTAGAGGAAATCAAAATAAAGTAAATTGTAGCTCCAAGTGTCTAGTTTTTGGATGAGATCTTTAAAATTTTGTATCCTCCGCGGTTTTTGAGTAATCTTAGAAAAACCAGCAACAAACAAATTTTCATTTTTTTTTTAATTTTGGTTTTCAGTCTTCGGGCGTAGAAAAAATTTGTTTTGCTTACCCACTATAAGGATCAGACACTTTGTTTATTTAGCTTTAATTTATTTTTTTATACACCTTGATACGTCCACTTCTCGCCGAGATATCGGTCTTCAAATGGAAAAGGATATCGATATCTCAGCAACCAATGATCGCACAGAAAGATAAAGGTGGGTTTCAAGAACTTGAATGAATTCTCTTTAAAAACTAGCCATTGCTTTTCAGAAAAAAAAATTGTTTTATTTTTGTCACATGAATTTGAAAATGCAATAAAATAAGGGCTGTTGGTGATTTTTTGGAAAATCAAGTGCTGGATCGAAAATATTGAAGAAACCACTAATTTTAAGTGTGCCTTTTACAGTTCAATATGTCTACAAAAACCCTACAAAGAACCAAAAAATAATCCATCCAGCCGTTTTTTTGTTTCACTTGATCGAATTTATGAAAAAATTAAAGGATCACGTTTTTTGCTCTGAAAAGCTCTTAATTTTAAAAATTGAGAAAAGAAAATGTTTTTCCGAGCTTTTTCCAGAATTTTGTTCCAGAAAGTGCTTAAATTTTATTGACGAAAGGTTGTCGTCGAACTTCTTTAATAATTTCCCGATCATCGCGGTAGTGGTTCGTCTCTTGGTATCTGGCATAAGCTAGAGATACGACGGATTAACTTACACCCATCCGGACGGCAACTGCATGTTGACTTTAACCTTCGTCAATAAGAGTCACGAACTGAGCAACTTTTACCTCTGATAAATATCGTCTAACCATGATTGAAAATAGAAAAAGTAAGAAATTTTCAATTTTAACCAAAAATTTAACAAAATATCTTCTAGCGCAAAGGGATTAATTTTGAAAAAACTGTTAAGGATTATTTTTAAGGATATGCTAGGAAAAGCGTATGAAAAAGATTGAAATTCGATTGGGAGTATTAACTTTTTTTTAATTTAATTAAAAGGAAATCAGTAGAATCAAGGAATGCAGCGGCGGAAACGCGTTAAAAATGATTGGGCGATAGTTTCTTAAATTTTCTTAACTTTCTGAAACAAAAATGTGGAAAAAGCGCGCAAATACATATTTTTTTTATTTTTAAAAATTATAAGCTTTTCATATCAAAACACATGATCCCTTAATTTTTTCAAAAATGCGATCAAGTGAAACAGAAAAACGGCTGGCTAGATTAATTTAGTTCTTTGTAGGGTATTTGTGGACATATTGAACTGAAAAGGCACACTTAACATTAGCGGTTTCTTCAATATTTTCGATCCAGCGCTTGATTTTCCAAAAAACCATCAACATCCCTAATTTTGTTGCATTTTCAAATTCATGTGATAAAAAGAAAAAAAAATTTTTTGGGATAAGCAAGGGCTAGTCGATAAAGAGAATTTATTCAAGTTCTTGAAACCCACCTTTAACTTTCTGTGCGATCATTGGTTGCTGAGATATCGATAATCAAAGACAAAAGCATCCTTTTCCATTTGAAGACCGATATCTCGGCGAGAAGTGGACGTATCAAGGTGTATAAAAAAATATATAAAAGCTAAATGAACAAAATATCCGATCCTTATATTGGTTAAACAAAAAAAAAATTTTCCGCGCCCGGAGACAAAAAAATAAAACTAAAAAAAAATGAAATTTTTTTAGTTGCTGGTTTTTCTAAGATTACTCATAAAACCGCGGAGCGTAAAAATTTTTTACAGTAGTAAAGTATTTTTCTATTATAATAATTTATCTTATAAGATCGCATTGAAAAATGCATAAAATATATAAAAATTATAAAACATTTTAATTTTACTAATTTATCTTAGTTTTTGGTATTTTTAAGGTAGGGCATTGTGATTTCAAGGTAGGGCATTGCCCCACAATGCCCCCCCCTAGCTACGGCCTTGGTCGTAGGCCGGCATACTGTTGTCAGTGCTTAGTAAATGTACTGAAAACTAGCTATAGCTATCAACTAGATTTCTGCTATATAGGCAATTAGGTTACTTAATAACAATTCTTACCTACTTCAGTCAAAACCTATTCAAGTCAGAAAACTATAGTTTCTCGGTAAATATTCCATCATTTAGTAGAAGAACAGTAGGCATTTCGTTTCAATCGGTTTGATCGCGTTTTTCTGCAACGCTTTAATCGAGATGACTCAAATTATTTATGATGAATCATGGATATTCTAAAGCCCTGCCTACATAATTACCTATTTCGGACTTCGAAGGTGAAATCAAGGCAACAAGCGTTTATTCTCAAAGTGTGTAGAAGAAAATATAAGTTGGACTTGTGACTAATAAAATAAAATATGTTATTATTATAATCTTCTATAAATAAATGGAATAAAAAAGACCTTGGAGTGTGAGGTTAACCCGCTCGGAAAACTACCGTGTTTTTATAAAGCAGGAAAATATTAAGTTGGTGACCATCTGATCTGAACATTGTTTTAAATTTTCAGGGTCACTCACATTAGCTTTGATCATAACGGGATTGTTACCATAATTTTATTTATGAGCCTTTGACATTTTGGCTCAGTTACATACGATATCGTCACATAAGAAGTTCTTCCGAATTATCGGTCTTTTCCCCCCGTATCGCCGTATCCCGTTATGGTTGATACTGTCTGAAATGCGCTTAAACGATTAATTTACAGTCACAGAGATTAAATATTTATTTCGGCTATCTACAGATATGCAGTCCATGCTTTCAAAACAACCAATTATTGATTCAACAAATTTGGAAAAATGCAGACGCGCATTGATCGATTCATCAATTTCGTCCTACATACTGTTTTTTATAATTTCATTGATATCATAAGTGCCTATTCTTTTAATATTTTCGAAAACCAGGAGCGTGTGTGGGCATCCATCTACACATTCGCCAAGCAATTTCAAATCTAATACTATATTAAATACAGTCATAAATATATATTACATTTTTTTTTCTATTCTACGTGTTTCGCATCAGCATACGTAAAAAATTGAGACACATTTATTAAATTTTAAATTTATAACCATATAAATGTCAATATTTAAATTCCGGTATAAAATTAATGAAAAAAACCCAAAAACATCGACTTTCCATTATAAATACTTAATTATTAATTAATATAAATTACTAATATGTATACAACAATATCAAACTAAAAAGTTATCGTGAAAAATTAACCCTTAAATATTTATATACATATTCACAAAAAGAATATGTCATCCAAAATTCCAATTTGGGGCATGGTATCCAGGTTGTGTGTGTATAATTCATTTACGATTATAATTTTTATTATTTTATTTTAGTTACCATAAAGCTAGTTTCTATGATAGAACATAATTAGGCTTAATTATTATTATTCGTATAAATAGCTGTTTCTTTGTATATTATTATTATATATTATATATTTTTATGAATCATTGTAAATAAAATAGAGGTCTTAAGATAATTTTGTAAAGTAGTTTCTTTGCTATTTATCGATAAAAAAATCATAATAAAAAATGTATACCCGAATAATTATTTTCTTTATACTTAAAATAAACAATTATAAATAAACAATTCAGTCTCCAATATGCCTATGATTAAAATTTTAATTATAGCAAACAAAATCAATGTCAAAATTATTAAATTAATGATTATATGGTAACTTGTAAAATTCTTTTACAGTGTAATAACTCTTTTCTACGAGAATAAATAATGATGGTTAAAATTTAAACAAAACCACTTCGAGTCCTTTACAGCCGTGATAATGCCTAGGGTAATGTCGGTCAAAACGTAACGTTTACATATAAAATTCAAGAATAAACGACGTTTATCCGTCATACGTTAACTACTAGGTGATGCAGTCGCTAAGCATAAAGCTACGCTAGCACCATATATCGGAGCTACGCTAGCACCATATATACTATTGACAAATTTATTAAGTATATAATATTGACAAATTTATTAAATATATTTAGTAATAATAACATAATTGTAATGAATCTGTTAAACAATAATTATATAGATTTAGTTAAGTTAAATAATAATATTTGTAAAATATGTAATAGATTTAAAAATTGTCACTTTGTTAACTTAAAATCTAGTAACTTATTTCATATGTCGAAAGCAATTAACCATGAAATTGACAGTATTGATTACCAAAGAAAATACTTAGACATTAAGGAACTAAAAAAGCTGATGATAATGCGCAGTAAATCATCGACTCAAAACTATAGTAATATATACAGAAAAGGTACTATCCCATATTACTTCAACCAACGCAAAAAGCAAAATAGGCAAGATATGATCAGTGAAGATAGAACGACATCTCAAAACTCCTTTGCAAAAAGACAAATAACTGATTATTTCCCTACTGTCGATAAAAACATTTTTTTTCGTAAAACAAGATAAAAACTTTGACATGTCATTTGCAATACTTCATCAAAATATAGCAAGCATTCTGGCAAAACAAGAATTGCTAGAATTAACGTTACAAGAACTACATAACTTAAATATAGTACCAGATGTTATATGTCTTACAGAATCATTTGTGCGATCCGGGCATGAAAAATACATAAAATTGAAAAACTACGAGTTGGCAAATTCTTTTTGTAGAAACGAACAAAGAGGAGGGACATGCATTCTTGTAGGACATCACATTATTCATAAAAAACTAACTCATTTAGAAAAACATGCCATTGATAAGGCTTTTGAAATATGCGGCATTGATATCACTTCTCATAAGCTTATAATTATCTGCGTTTATAGAACTCCTACAAGTGATCCCATATTCTTCTTAGATAAATTAAACCAAGTTCTTGATGAAGTTTGCAAAGGTATGCCAAATAGAAAAATTGTTATAACGGGTGATTTAAATATAAATACACTTAAACATACCAAAGCAAACAGGTATCTCGAAGAGTTGTGTCTCAATTACAGATTAATAATACACATCAATGTTCCTACGCGAAAGGAAGCTTGTATTGACCATATTTTAAGCAACATTGACGAAGCTACCCCATTAGTTTTGCCGCTGTATTTGTCGGACCATGAAACAGCACAACTCTTAAGTTTCCCTATTAAAGGAAATATAAAACCAGCGCCTAATTACTATTTTACATATGCCAAAGACTACAGTGCTGATAACATAACAAAATTTAAAAATTGCCTAAAAAACTTGTCCTGGTCTGAGACATATAGTAGCACCGACATAAACATAGCCTTCAATCTGTTTCATGAGCAACTGTTACTGTTCTTTAACCTATGTTTCCCAAAAATTAGGATAAAAGTTAGCAAAATACGGGAAAGAAAACAAAAATGGATAACCAGAGGGCTTAAACGTTGTTGCAAAACCAAAAGATTCTTACGTTTTAAATATTATAAAAACAAAACTGAATCAAATAAAAACAAATATATAAATTACTCTAATATGTTAAAAAGATGTATAAAATTATCCAGAAAAAAAGCTAATATAAAAACAATAAAAAATAGTAAAAACAAATGCAAAGCTAGTTGGTTTGTTATAAAAGACGAAATTTCCGGTACTAAATTTGACAATGGTATTGAGAGATTGCGTATTAATGGTAAAGATATGACCAACCCAACTGAAATTGCTACGTGCTTTAATAACCATTACATTGACTCAACAAACAGCTCGTCGCAACCGCACAATGATAACGGTTGTTTTAACTTTAACAGTAACAGAATCCCGAATTCCATGTATCTGGGACCAATGACAGAAACAGAGGTCATAAAAGAAATAAGGTCTCTAAATACGACGAATTCTGAGGGATACGATGGTCTAAATACAAAAATTATTAAAAATTGTATTTCGGAACTTAGCGCTATCTTGACACATTTAGTTAATTTATCTTTTGTTACGGGAACCTTTCCTGAAAATCTGAAACGATCACTCGTTATACCTGTACATAAAAAAGGAGAAAAGGAAAAAGTAGAAAATTACCGCCCCATTACTTTGATACCCATTCTAGCTAAAATTTTCGAAAAATGCATGTATAAAAAATTACTTGAGTATTGCGACAAATTTAACATAATTAATACCAATCAATTTGGGTTTCAAAAGCGGAAATCTACAACCTTAGCCATATTTAATTTAGTACGCTACATTTTGACAAAAGTAAATAATAATCATATGACTACGGGTTTATTTTTCGACTTGTCTAAAGCGTTTGACTTTGTATCTCACAAAATACTATTGCGTAAGCTTGAAATGATAGGGATCAGAGGGTTGCCACTACAGTGGATTGAGTCATACTTAACAAACCGACAACAAACAGTTGTTATAAAAAAAATGATAGGAAAGGAACTAATATCTCACTCATCGGAATACAAAAATAACAAATATGGAGTCCCCCAAGGTAGTATTCTGGGACCAATTTTATTTATTCTATACAAGGTCATTATATAAACACCATCCAAATTTATAAATGATATTCTTTGAAGAGAGTTACGAAACAAGATTTTTTTCTTTTAATATCACTCAGTACTAAAATATTAAGTTAAGGCTATACAAAGTTATCCGAGGAAAACTACCGATTTACTGTCACAATCACGCTACGCACGGTGTTGGAGCAGATGATTACACAACCCCCGCCCCTCCCCCCGTATTTCATTGATACATTACGCTGCGCACGGTGTTGTAGCAGATGACTACATGACCTCCCCCACCCCCCCGCCGCCGCCGCCGCTCCCGCTCCCCGCTCTCGCATATTTCATTAATACATAACAATAATTGTCATAAGTTCCAAATTTTTCCTTCATACTTGATCGGGCTTAGGACCGTCAAATTGCAGAAGGTATGAGTTGTTTTCTAATAACAGATAAAAACTTTGAACGTAAAAGTAAACCATACTTTTTGCAATAAGGCGTGTTTAAAAAATCTGGAACAACTTAGGTACAAAAATTGGTTGGAGTATAGCAATGGCTGTGCAAGGCGTCTAGAACTTAAGATTTTTTTTGTCTCACTGAAACATACAAAACTAAGAGAACTATTAACAACAGAAACTAAAAAAACACAGGAATCGCATACGCAATACGAAAATCGGTATTAAAAAGCAATAAATTCACTGATAACACATTTCAATACTTTTCCTAGTCCTAAACATTAACATCGCTCATTTAATACTAATCCGAAGCCGGATGAAAAAATAGAAAGAGTAAAATTATTATTAGATTTTATAATTTTTATGACTCACCCGGATTGCGAAAGGTCGTGGGTTCGAATCCCACCTTAGGGCTCGGAGACGTAGTTGTTTTTTCATACGTATTTTATATCTTATAGAAATATTGCATCATGAATGCAAAAAATTAAATAAAAAGCACATAATTATAGCTGGTTCCATCTTAATCGATTGTTTAATATTTGTAAAAATATTACTTTCGATGTTGAACTCATAATAGAAGTTGAAATACGTTTGTAAAATTCGACACGTTTGCCAGCGTCTCGGTAGCTCAGTGGTCAGAGCACTTGCCCGGATTGCGAAAGGTCGTGGGTTCGAATCCTACCTGAGGGCTCGGAGGCGTAGTTGTTTTTTACACACGTATTTTATATCTCATAGAAAATATTGCATTGCGAATGCAAAATAATTAAATTAAAAACATATTTTTTGAAGTCTAAACGCCCTGCACACCTTTGCTATACTCAAACCCAATAATAAATAAAAGAACCAATCATAATACACTTACATAAAGTTTGAAAACAATCGTTTTAAGAGTACTTCATTAACTGTTCAAAATGTAGACCATTTCTCTCCAAACAGAGTCTTGCACGTTTACGAACATTGTCTTTAATTTTATTAAGCACTACAGTGTCATTTTTCACTTCGTCAAATGCACGGATTATTTTTATTTTTAAGTCCTCGAGGCTTTGGGCCTCCTCCACATAAACCCGCCGTTTAATTTCGCCCCACAAAAAAAAGTCACAAGGCGTGAGGTCTGGTGATCGGGGCGGCCATGGGACGGGGCCTCCACGACCGATCCAGCGATCACCATGTTCGGTGTTTAAATAATCGCGAACTGCGGCCGCATAATGAGGTGGTGCTCCGTCTTGTTGGAAATAAAACACGCGATTTTGAATAAGCGCGAGTGGTACTTCGTCCATAAAGTCGGATATTACAGTGCGTAACATATCAAGATACGTGCTTCCGGTCAACCGCCCTTCAATAAAGAACGGCCCCAGTACTTGGTTACCGATAATACCCGCCCACACATTTGCACTAAAACGCACTTGATGATGGTTCTCCCTTATCACGTGCGGGTTCCGGAACGACCACCAATGCTCGTTGTGTTGGTTATACAGTCCCACGCGAGTGAATAAAGATTCATCAGTCCATAAAATAACAGCACCAGGATGTTCAATCAGCCACTCACAAAAGGCACGGCGAGGCACGGCATCTGCTTCACCTAAAGACTGCACTTTCTGATAGTGATAAGGATGCATGGTTGCGGCGTTAAGTAATTTCCACACCGCGGGTTGACTTACGCCGAACCGTCTTGCTGCGTCATTCGTACTTGCTCTGGGATTTCGATCAAAGAAATCAAAGATTTCGTCTTCGATTTCAATTGCAAGTCTCCTTCTACCGTGATGGCGTCGTAAATTGTCCGTGGTCAAGTAAGCGTTGATTCGCAGCTAAAATGGTTTGACGATTCGGTGTTGTAGCATTTACGAAACCACTATTTCGAAGACGAGGAAGACTTTCAGCTTCGTACAGTGCACAGGCACCGTTTAAGCTTTCTCCACTTAAAATATAGCACCGTACCATCTCGTAATACTCGCGATTTGAATACATTTTGTTAGGTAGGTATTTATGTGATGTAAGCTCGCGGGAGCACAAGACGTACGTCGCGGGAGGTTCCCGCGTGACTGATTTCATTGCACAGGTGTCGCCACAACTAGGGTTGCCACCCGTACGAAAATACTTTATTTCGAATGATTTGATTTTTTTGGGATTTTGAAAATTTTAGTAGTACAGCTCGACAATAAAGAGTTGACAAAAAATATTCCGCAACTAATGTACACTTTTTGTTGGCAACACTTCCTTATCTGTCAAAACTGTCAAGAGGTTGACTAATTTTTTGCTTAGTTAAGAAGTCAATTGTTATTCTAGTGTGTTTTACGTGATATTTCTTTATCCTGGGTTTCATCATGAACAAAACCTACCGTATCGGTTCTCGCACAGAACAGAACTCTCTCTCGGAACAGATAGTGAATATGTTACACCGAAAAAATGTTTAAAAGAAATGATAGGTCAAAAAGAAAAATAAACGATTGCAGTAAAGTATAAAAGTACGTGGGAAAACGGACATGGTGATTGGTTAATTTATGATCCACAGAACGAATATAATGGAAAATGCAAATTGTGTGGAATTACATTTACAATTGCTTCAGTATAGGAGTAGGACAAGTAAGAAGACAAATTTTCTTTTTCTGTGTGTGTGTGTGAATTGATATGGTTGCATTAAATATCCAAACTAAACTATGCTATGCTAGACTGTAAAGATGCTGTGTTTGCAATTGTTTAATAGAAATACTAATTTGATACAAACTGCAAAAAGCAATAAAAAATATGCTTTTAAACATAATGATAAAGGAAAATAAATTATACTTTATTTTCATACTATGTACTTTTTTTTCTTACCTATAATAACCAGAGTACTTTAACTACAAAAATAAAAGGTGGCAACCCTAGCCACAACCTGCGCGCGCAGCCACGATCGCGGCTCGCCACATGCGCTTCGAGTATTTAAATTGAGTAAGTCATTGTTCTAACTTTTTGCAAGTTATAAAAACATCGACTTCAAAGTTATTACGGTTTTCGGCAAAAACAAACAATATTTTATTTCCCTTCATTGTTCTAATAGAAATAGTAGTATTTATAAGGCTATTGAATTATTGATTTTTATTTTTTTCTTTTATGAAATAATCAAAATTTACTATTTCAACGTAACGTAACAAATTTACGGTAAACATTATTATTTTAATTTTATACAACTGTCCGTTTTGCAATAAATGGAAAAAAAATATTGATTATTTTTCCTCTTTTAAACAAACAGGCAACAGTATTTTTTTAATTATTTAGCAAGAAATGGTTTAATGCGAAACAAATTCAAATAATTAACAAATTTAAATTGTTAGAATGACATTAATTAATACAAATAAATGAATCGTGGTCAAAAAGTGCACTACACATGTGGACTTATACTGCAGGCAACCGTATTATTGGACTTTTCATTCTTTTTCGAGGTCCAGCTTCAAAACGGTAAGTTGTATAAAAAAATTGTTCAAACAAAAGTCGTTGACAAAATCCTAAGGAACAACTTTTACATTTACATTTTTGCAATAAAAATGTATTTTCAAGGTGAAAAATAAAAAAACACCGTTTGAAGACTTTGGCGCCACCTACTGTGTGCATTTGTTGGTGTACGGGATTGCAGCAATGACATTTTTTGTAGATCTTGACGTCCTCTACATTTTATAATCAATCGATTTTTCTGTGAAATGCATACATTCCGAGAAAAATGCATTTCAATTTTTTTTGGCTCGTTTTTGGAGTTTGCAAAAAGACGCACCAAGATGGCGCGTGGCCACCTTCAAGGTAGATAACTAACACCATTTTACAGCAAATAAAACAACTTTCACCCATTCGGCAATTTTCTCACTCAAACGATTTTTTCTTCGACAGATTGACTTTCTAACAACTCAATTTTGGAAAAAGAAAGTTACGTCGTTCTTTCTTACTGTACCTCGGCATCAACACCCCGCGACCCCACCCCGCTGTTTCATTCAAAACATTTCGGCCGTGTTTGACCTTTCGGGCGACCTTTCTTTTGACCAGTAACCAGCTGTTGTAATAATTCGCTCGGACAAAATAATATTTTTGCGGAAATTTTACCTACCAATTTTTTTTCATAAATGAAGTGTTTGAATGATATCTAATGCCTAGAAAAAATTTGGATGGTGTTTATAAAATAACCTTGTATATCAACGACATAAATAAAATTACGGATCACAAAATTATTTTATATGCAGATGACATCTCAGTGATTGTGACGACAGATAAAAAATACAAATTAAAACGTGATCATGAAACTGACATAAACGATAATATCGACAAAATTATAAAATGGCTACAATTACATAATTTAAAAATAAATCTTGGCAAATCTAATTTCATTCAATTTAATAAAGCAAAACAGGACAAATATTCAATAAAACTGACTATAGACAAATTAAAAGAAGTAACACATATTAAGTTTCTAGGTGTAAATATTGACCAAGAATTAAATTGGAAAAAGCATGTAGATGAATTATGTAGTAGAATTAATAGATTTGTCTACGCTTTAAGGAAACTAAGGAAAGTTACAAACATTGACACTGCTATCATGACTTATCGGGCCTACGTTGAATCTATTATTCGCTATGGATTAGTATTATGGGGTAATAGTACCGATAAAAATAGAATATTTGTAGCACAAAAAAAGTGCATTAGAGCCATTTGCGGTATTGCACCTGACGTTTCATGTAAGCCTTATTTTAAAAGTCTTGGTTTGCTGCCGTTACCATCACTTTATATCTTAGAAGTGTCAAATTTTGTAAGGCAGAATCAAGCATATTTTAAAAAAGCGTCCGATGTAAATTCAAGGCTGAAAAGAAATCCAAACAGACTTGTATGCGCGGATATTCCTACATCAGCCAAATATGAGAAGAGCTGCTTGATGATGTCTATAAAAATTTATAATAATTTACCTAACCACATTAGAGAGCTTCCTTCAGATACAGCATTTAAAACAAAATTATATATTTGGCTAAATGAAAATAATTTTTATGACCTAAAGGAATTGTTAGATTTAAAATTTAAATAGAATCAATAGTGCACTGTTTAACGATATTGTATACCTAACAATAGGTTATTTGTGAGGAACTTATTTAATTTGTTAACATCAATTTAAAACCACAATTAATACAATACAATAAAGAATATTATTATTTATTTATTATTATTATTACGCTAGCACCATATATCTAAAAAAACAAAAAATGTTTGCGAATTTCAAAATTCGGGCTCCGTCACCATCTGGTCCTAAACCTGTTGATTTGATTCACCATAAAAAATATAAAAATCGGTTAAGAACTCTGGAAGTTATGGCGTAACAGACATTGCGCCATTGAAGCTGATCCATGGGAGCTTCGCTTCGCTCCGCTCCAAAAAAGTGGTCGAAGTGTAAGAGCTAAATAAGTAATGTTAAGCAAAGAATGACTGACCCAGGAACGGTTTAGCTTTATCAAGGTCTGTCACACCCGTTGCTATCAGGCTGTCGACCTCCCTGGCCTCGGCGAGAGCTTGCTCGTACCTCTCGTCCACGACAGCATTGATAATGGGGTTCACCTGCAACAGGTATCAGACGTTTACAATATATCCTATAACAGTATTAAACCATGGGAAAGTGGATCGACAGAAATGGTGATTGATAATTATATTAAGTGACCAAATACTATGTAAGTTAAAATAAAAATGTATTTAAAACATTTGACTTAAAAGCAACAAGTGTTTTTGTTTGGTTATGAGCATGATTACCACGTGTTTTAGTTTTGTGGTTGTGTGTGTATAATTCATTTACGATTATTTAATTTTTATCTTATTTTAGTTACCATAAAGCTATGGTTTCTATGATAGAACATAATTAGGCTTAATTATTATTATTCATATAAAAGCTGTTTCTTTGTATATTATTATTATATATAATATATTTTTTATAAATCATTGTAAATAAAATAAAGGTGTTAAGATAATTTCGTAAAGTAGTTTCTTTGCTTTTTATGGATAAAAAAAACATAATAAAAATGTATATCCGAATAATTATTTCCTATATACCTCGAATAGAACTTAAAATTAATATTTTTATAATAAGGAACTTCGTTCCTATCCGATATCCCACGACACCACACTACTTTTTTATTTCGTCGTTGCGACTTTAATGTTAATTTAAATAGTGTGATGTGAAGAAACTAACTCCAACAAATATGTTGGAATTAGTTTCTTCACATATTTTTCAAACTAAATCCAACAAATATGTTGGATTAGTGTACCATGAATTTTACACATTCTCTCTTCAGGAGTTCTTTAAGTCGCAACGACGATTTATATTTACAATCGACAGAATATCATCGCAGCCAAAAGTCTGAATTCCAAAACTGGTTCTCCTCGTTTTTGGCGAAGACCTCCGACCATAATTTCCACTCCTAGCTAGCGGGTTAAAAGGCCATAATTAGGAAAAGTGCTGCCCTTTTTGTGATCTTCGGGAGGTGATTACCTCCAGTATCATGCAGTCGCTTTTTATTAATCCCTTAAGAGTTAAAAGTTAGCCCAATTCAATTCTAACGGACACCAGACGTCGAACTACATACCTAATATTCGTGTATAATATTAATAATCAATTAAATAGTCATAAAAATTAATGTTCTTCAAATACATAAAAATAAATGTCACTTCTAAATTGGTTTTGATAATCTCCCAGCGTGTTGGCGACTTGGACACATTTTAAAGAATTTAATTTAATTGGTTTTTAGTTTCAGATTCTTTGTTCTAGAATATCTAAATGTATATCTAAAGTGGATCGGAAGTGATATTCGGTTAAGGGTTGATTTTCATTTTAACACACGTACATAATGCTTCCTATCTCATTTTCTCCTTAATCATACCTTATGAATTTATGTGTCTGTCTTTTTTAATGTCGCTTTTTCGTTTCATCGACTTTCAAATCACAACGATGCTAAAGAAGTTTTCACTTCAAAAAGTACAAAAAATTCTGGGTTGTAAGTTTGGTTCCTTGTACAACGGTATATCAAACCTTCCGCTCGCACTTCAAGACGCGTGAGTTACGTTGTGAAGCGCCAACAGCATACTCCGCTAAAACCCCTACACATCATCCTACTTGTATTGGTTTGGTGGGTCCCATTTTAGGAAGCACCATTTAACCAGTAGTGGTTGGCCGGTATAGCCCTACAACATTACGTATTCAAAACTGTATTTTTTAAATCAAAGTCCAACACATAGAGTTTAATTGACGTCGACGTACTTTTGTCTTACCAAATATGATTTTTTATCTCGTGACCGGCTTTTTACCCAAGGATCTATTGAATACAAGTAAAAACGGATCGTTAATATCATGGGTAATGTATAATTTTTCGGGTGTTTCCATCGAAAGAAGAGCCCTGTACTTCAGAAATAGGGACTATAATGAAGAACTACATAAGCAGAACGTTTAATATTGTCGATATAAATGGCTAAAGTTTTTACTATTTTTGGGCAACGAACAATTGAAGACTTACCTGTTTTATCCTCTCAATAACAGCCTGTACCAAATCTTCTGACTTCAGTTCCCTATTCTTTATCTTCTTAGCTAAAGTCACTGCACTCTCTGCAAGAAACGCATGTTTCTTTTCTAGATCTGGAATAGTAGCCTTCTTGCAATCCCAGTAGAGTGAGAAGAAGAACTCCAGAACAGTCTCATATATCACACGAATGAATCTCAGCACAGCCAATATGACATTACACATCTTGTCTTTTGTTATTTTTAACTTCGTCAGTTGAAGTTGAAGCTGTTGTTTAACACATTGAAATTCGATAGAAAATTTATTGTCAGTCGGGTATTTTTGCAGTCAAAGACTTTAAAAATAATCGGATCATGCTAAAGCCCAAATCACGTCATGTTATTCGCTCATATCACGAACAGCAGTTCCTATGGCTCACCTGGCTTCGCTATATCCAGTGGGATTTCAATGATAAGCTAATGTTGATGCGACTTGACTTAAAGAGTAGCTGGTGAATGCGTGACGAGACCGTTACGAAAAGTGTAATCGGGCGAAGCAAACGGAAGATGAGAGGAAGATATAAGTTAGTGAAAAAAACGCGAGTGAGTTACGTTTCGTATATTACTGTAGGGGCAAAAGAGAGAGGTGCGAGCACACATTTTCTTTCTCTCATAATCAGTTACTTTTGGTATATCTAATATATACATAGATGGAGCTAAAGAAGTTTTACTTCAGTCGTGTGGTCTAAAACACACTTGTTTTTTTTTTTTTTTTGTAACTATCGGTTGTTACAAAAAAAACTAAAGACCACGCTTAACTCACGCAACCACATGAAAGATTTCCGGCGTTTTGGGTTTACTTAATAAAACTGTATAAAGTGTATTGCCAATTTGTGGCTTATGATGCGTGGCATGACGTAGCCTGTGTCTCAATCTCGATTGTTACCAACTGCGGTACGCTGACCTGTTATTTATTAACCACTGTTTATATATATTAATACAAAACTGGTTATGATTAAGAATGAATGAATTATTACTACTATGTCAATGGTTGTGTTTTAGAAGGCTCTTGCCTCGAGATGGCTAATATTATCTAGTTATAGGAGCGAAGCGAGCGATGCTCACATGGATCACCTTCAATGGCGCAATGTCTGTTACGCCATAACTTCCCGAGTTCTTAACCGATTTTAATATTTTTACCGATTTCATTTTGTGGAATCAAATCAACAGGTTTAGGACTGGATCGTGACGGAGCCCGAATTTTGGAATTAGCAAAAATAAAAAAGTTATGACCAAAAAACATTGGCTCTATGGGATTTCCCATTTAAACAAAAAGCGCGCGCTTTTTGAAAGTTTTTATTCCTATGGAATTTAAAAATTTACTAAACATTATTGAATTTTATTACATAAACAATATTACTCTGCCCCTTAGGTTAGGTCAACCTGTATTCTAGGAGACAGATCCTTCCCTCTATTATCGTTTTACATTTAGCACATAGCACTATCTGGTAACTATAAACTACGAAGGGTGTGTGTGTGTGTGTGTGTGTATGTGTATATGTGTATGTGCGTGTGTGCGTGTGCGTGCGTGCGTGCGTGCTTGCGTGCGTGTATGCGTGTATCCGTGCGTGCATGCGTCTGATTGATGAGGTACTAAATATAATTATTATAACTTAGTTTATTATATTACTTTACAGCTGCTAGAAATAATTGGGTTTACTTTGTTGTTTATTTAAATTACTATTGCAGATAGCTAAATTTTCCATTACATTCAGTTGAAAAAAACATCGAGACTAAAATTTGAGTACCTATGTATAATGTACGCAAACTGCAACCGCATACTATAGACCGTATGATACTTTTTGGTAGTAATGATTACACACGCTTTCGACTAAGGTATCATAATGAAATTACAGATCCCGGTTTTTCGCGCGGTAAAATTAATTTTGCAGTGCTACCAACTTTTAAGTTCAAAATGAGAACGAATACAAATTAATTCTTTTATTTGCAGTAATGAAGTGCGTTGGCGCTATTCAAAATGAATTATTCCGGATGCTTTTTATCTTTTACACGGCCAAACTCAGAAATCTATCCCCAATAACAGGTCGATAATTTTGGGCGAGTTTTATTCTGGAGATATGATTATTTATGAATCAATTATTTTCTTAAAATGAAAAATGTATTAACAAATAATTATGCTTCTTTTGAAAACTATCTTTTTTGTTATTTTAATCGATTTTTCCAGAGTTGTCAAATTAAATTGTAAATAATCTCTCCTATAGTATTTTAATAATCACATATTTATTAAATAAAAATACAAAACAGAAACTACAAGTTTTAAAATAATAAACAGTATATTAAAGTTTTAGAATAATCAAAATACATAATTATTTTGAACAAAATAAACAAACTAGAAATCTGTGGGCAATGTGGCAAAGTTTAGGAATAAGAAGGAATTAGAGCCAAACGCTAAGTTTAGACAATATTCTGCTTTTAACCCCTTAAAACCCGCGAGAATTATATCATGCGCGCGACAACGATATCTAAAATCCGCGAGCATTATATATACTCTATAGCGCGCAGTCGTTTATCGTTATTACGGGTTTGCTAATGGTTTTTTTTATTTTTATTTAATGATATTTGTTTCCCCGATAGAGAGAGAAATAACGCATTTGACACAAAGCTGGGCATCACACTTTAGGTCACGAAAATTTTTTAATTGTCTTTTGAAAAATAATTTAATTAATGAAATAAACAGATGTCGGTAAAAGAGTACAGTTTGTTGTTAAACGCCATTTAGTGAAAGTTTGATTAGATAAATGAATAAAACTGTTTTGAAAGCGCAAAAGAGATGCAAACGTAGACGGTGAAAAAAGAATCGGTTGTTAATCGATTATATGTAATATTAAAATTGCTTATTAAAATTTTCATTCAAGAAAATAACGATTTTCATAGATTTTTTCACATTCCTAGTGTAATGGTTTACCTCTTTATTGTTTTATTAACTGTTACATTTTGATTTGTTATTATTAATTTGCTTGTAATTAGATTGTTCAGTTATTTACTGTTAGTTTTAACTTTTGATATAATAATTCAAACACAATTCTTATTCTGCTATTTATAATTATTTTTTATAATTTTATGTATATGGGTTTAATTGTCTGAATTAAATTATTTTTTATTTAATGTTTATACTAGCTGACACGATCACGCGTTGCTGTGTTATAAATTAAAATGAAACCTATTCTATGTCCTTAACTGGAAAAAAAAATACATCAAAATTTCAGTTAGTATGTCATTATGCATCATTTGTCACCTCGATTTAAGCGCCATCTGTGGATTTTTTCGGAACTAACATTTTTCCAATTGAAATTAAATTTTGTGAATATTCTCTGAAATTGTGATTGAATCATGCCGGAAAGTATATAATCATATATTGTCATCGAGTTCTGAGCTAGGTTTAAAGTTTCAGAGCTCTAGCTAGTCGGGAAATGGGTGAAAATTGAGTTTCAAGATTTATACGTTACAGACAGACACCAAGAGAAGTAGAGAAAACAAGGGAAAATCGGTTGAGTCGTTTCGGAGTTCATCGCGGTCAAACACTGACAGGGAATTATATATATAAATAGATTAGGCTAATATCGACCTTATAAATTATTAAATCAGCCTGTGGCACAGACACACGGGAACGAAATCAAGTCAACAACCGACTTCGATGTGAAAGCGAGGGCGCAATGCTGTGTCAACTAAATTGTCCGCCATTCCGAAGTAATCCTGCGGTCGACCAGATAATGATCCCCGTGGTGCAATGGCAGATAATTTCTGCTTATTTACTTGTATTTATCTCCACTTGATATAAATACGGATATTTAAATATATACACTTAAATATTTTGGAATCCATGCTATTAATCTTAAAATTGTAATGTTTAAACTACTAACTTGTTAATTGATATCAGATGCACATTTAAAGGTCATCCTACTAAAAACGACAGTTCAACTTTGCATCAATAACAGCAGTAATTACAATAACACACCGAATTTTTTTACTTTTTCCTAATTTACCTACAGTAGGTATTTTAGTAAACAACATTTGATTCCAAAATCGTGTTTCCTTTATTTTTAGAGTAAGTAGGATTTTGACGATGGCGTAAGGGATGCATCGGCACAGGGTACCCAGCTTTTGGCTATCTTTTATCGAAAACAGAAATTACTTACCGAAGTAGGTAGGTACATACCTACATGTAGTACAAAAAGCACAATTTGTTTGCAAACCCTAGTTAACATAATCAGACAATCAAAAAAATATAGTTCATATCTACATAATTAATTGTTTAATTAAATTGCTTTTCTCAATTGTTATTTTATTCAAATTTTCTTAATCAATATAAGAGGCGGTAGCAATAAACCTACCTACTGATCACGACATCTATCAAGATATGTTGAAATTAAAAAATGATTTTCTACAAGGCACAATTGTATAAGAGTCTGAATATTTTTTACGTTGGAGAAGAAAGACAGACGCAAACGTCAGAAACAAGCCGGTTTGTGTTTAGCACCAAAATTAACATTATCCATCTATATATATGTATATAAACTCCTTGTCACAGTGTTTGATCGCGATGAACTCCGGAACTACCTTCTCAACGGATTTTTATTTTGCTGGATTTGTTGCGACTTAGGACATTGGATTAGTTTCATTTTAATTTATAACACAGCAACGCGTGGCCGGGTCAGCTAGTGATAATAGGATATATATATATGATCAGATCACCAATAAGTACCGACGTAAATATTCCACATTCTAAGGGAAACTTTTTACGTAAAACGGAATAATTTATTAACTGAAATATTTAGTTCCATTACACTTCCGGGCCTATTAAAAAACATTAAAAAAAGCATTACATAGTATTTTAGGTAAATACTAATAATCATAAAGGAGTCTTAAATTCAGGATTAAAAAGAAAAAACGCGTCGTGAATCCGGTAAAATAGGTTTAGGTGCTTCTACTTCTATTTACCAAAAAAGCACTTAATTGTATCAACCAACTTACGTCAGTCACATCTTCACACAAAAATACAATGATAGATTTTCCTGTTTTGCCTACTTCATTATCTATTCATACCAAGATCTTTTAATATGTATATTTTTGATGAACCAAACAGTACTACTAAAATTAAAAATTAATTTACTATTTGAACATAATTTGGGCTGAACTAGTCAAAACGTTTAATAATCTTTATAATTAATAAGCTTTCTACCACCAAAATATTGACTTAAAATCACCGGTGTGTCACAATTTGACCCGAGTTGTTTTCAATTACAAACGCGCGGTCGTGCGCGCGAACCGAAAATTACTGACGAGAAACGAACAGTGAACATTGAACGTAGAAAAACTGTGAACCGGCTTACGAAATATGTTGCATGCAACAGCAACAGGTTCCTTGACTGTGCAATAGGTAAATAACAGTAACTAGTAGGTAATAACAGTACGATCTTACCTAGTTCTTAGCCTAGTCATTAGACAATTTTATACATTCTACGGTAACGTAGGGGGCAGAGTAACGGTACGGTTAACTTTCAATCATAGAATAACTATGAAATTCTGTACATTCAGGGTTTCATTATATCATTAGTGACAGAAAATTTGAAGAGCAAGTTTCACACTTAAGCTCATCGCCGTTAAGTTGCCTGTCTGTCGTCTTTTACAGAATATTTATAGAGTGTGCTCAGGAGCTGCATGTGCTTATACCGCAATTTTACCTTCTTCTATCGGACATCCAGGTGCACTGCCGGCTTGGTTGCTATTCCAACCTGTCGCACCAAGCGCTTCTGAACATCTTTTATAATACTCATAGCAAAGGAGTGGAACTCCCTTCATTCAGATTGAATAGGCACCTTCTGGGTTAGCTCACTTAATAGTAGATCGTGTCTTGGTCCGCAGGCTTGATTAGAATCAAAAGTCGAACTCATTCAAAATAAAAAACAAAAAAACATCAAAAATGGCATCATTCAGTCTCGCTTATACTCATTTTTGCGAAACGCTGACGATAGATAACGCCAGTGGTATAATTTAAAACGCGCTATTGTTATGTTTCTACGAAATCGGATTAATTGAGCTCAAACTCTCCGTATCCGCACTTTACTTAAAAATTAATAAGAAACAACTTTATTTAAATTCATTACAATATAGGCGAGTTGAAAAAACACCAAAATTTTAGGATAACGAATACTTTTAAAACTTGTAAATGCAAGAATTAGTCAGATTGATCGACGTATAAAATTTAATATACCTACATCATTAATATCGAATATTTTGATATCCTACTACTATTATAAAGGCGAAGGTTTGTAAGTATGGATGTATGGATGTTTGTTACTCTTTCACGTAAAAACTACTGAATGGATTTGAATGAAACTTTACCACAATATAGCTTATACATCAGAATAACACATAGGCTACAATTTATAAACATATATAACACATAGGCTACAATTTATAAATATATTGTTCGAAATACTAATCCTGCGCAGACGAAGTCGCGGGCACCAGCTAGTTTATTATAAAAATCAGATATTTTTGAACCCTGCTGTAGATACATAGTTTATTATTATTAGCTGTAATAAATTATTTGTTATTCAGACATCACACGCCGCTACCGACTTTGAATCCAATGTACTAAATTTTGTTATTAAAAGCAGAGATGTTTTCCTTATATCTTAGATTTATAGTAGCTAGCAATGATCTGGGCCGAATTATAGGTCTGGAAGCCTTGGGGCAACGGAGGTCCTTAATTATTTTCGAATGAACATTCAAACCAAATCGATTATTGCGAATATGAGTGTTACAGTTTTATAACAATCTTAAATGCTCCTTTATATTCTACCAATTAATTTTTTTAAATATTTATTTAAAATAAAAACATGATAATTGCTGAGCCGTCGAAATTTGTATTGTTTTTTTATCTCTCTTGTGGTGGCCCCTCTCTTGTGAAAGGTGCTGCACTCACCTGGGTAGTGGTCCCATCTGCCTTTCCTGAATTCCGGCCTGGCAATGATAGTCTTCGCATCGCACCACTACATTCGTCGCCTGAGTGTCTTTCGATTTCATGAATTTAGCCTGAATAAAGTGTTTTTCGCTATAATGTCATTCAGAACTGCTTACTATATACAACTGATTGATCGAGGAAACAAGTGATAGGGCAAGAAGCTGCTTAAAAGATGTTATTTTAAGCAACAATTAATTTTGAACTATGTCTTAGGAAAAGATTCAGCATTTAGTGCAGATTTGATCGAAATGCGTTCACAAGATTCGACACGAATACCTTCACGTTCCCTCTTACAGTTTCGCGCTGGGTGCCCCACAATCTCATTAAAACAACAATTTCGTGAAAATAATGTTATTTATTAATTATTTACTTATTGCAAGAATATTTTCACCAAAGTGCAAATATAATAAACCTCATGACTTGAGAAATAACTTGTACTTGATCCGCAGTACGGTAGAGTTTCCGTATTGGGTCGGGACGCGAGAGTTCCATCCTAATTTTAGCCTTAAATATTTAGGAGCATTCTCGTTCATCCTTAATTATGAACCTCACCTGTCGAATGTTCGTAAAATTTATTACAAAAACTTAAATGGGTCAATTTAAATAATATCATTCTTTCAGACATGTGGCAAGTAAGAGTTGCTATTTTTGTGATTAGTAGTGATCCTGCTTCTTCGTACGATAGCCTCACACTGATTGGTATCTAAGCGAACTACGCGAACTTTTAATTGTTTTTTTTCATAGTTTCATTATTACGTTTCATATCCATCCAATGCTTACGAGTTTCATTACAAGAAAAAAAAATACAACCAGATTTTCACTTTCTCGTTATGGCTAACATGTTATGTTAAATAGTGTATTTCTTATATTCTATATAAAATAGATCGAAATAATATCATTGGCCCTTATTATGAAATACATTCTCTACTGCGAAAGCCAAGACAACAGTGTTTTTCTTTTTCGCATTCAAAGAATAACAGAGATAAGAAAACGGTCAAAGAGGAGTTCATGAATGACATGATCAGTTAATTACTTTGTTGTATAAAGATAAGATAAAGGATAAAATGCTTTTTTATTTAATACTAGCTTCCGCCCGCGGCTTCGCCCGCGTGGTGTTTTGATAAAAAGTAACTTATGTTCTTTTTCAGATTTCAGACTATCCATTTCCAATTTTGTAACAAACGGCTCAGCAAATTAGCCGTGAAACAAATATTTACACGGTTACAGTAAATTAATTTGAATATTAATGATTATATTAAAAGAACGGTATAAATTTGGGTATAGAATTTGATTAAAAGAGAGTAGGTATGTTTAAAAAAATTAAAAAATATCTGTTTACAGTAGGTATAAGGTACCTATGTATTCCTTTAAGTGGCAGAAAGTACCTAGGAAAATTTATTGGTCCCTTATGTCCAAGCGACACTTTACAGGGGCCAGCGTCACGTTGTGTACAAAAATATTTTAAAATGACCTAATTTAAAACATTTTTGTACACAACGTTTGCTGTTTTGTTATTATTTGTTAAAATGTGGAGATTGTTTGGACTCGACACTCGCGAGCAGGCCACGTACAGTTGGCCATGCGAAAAACAGTTTTTCTCTAAATTGACACCTGCTACTTTAAGTGTTTGATCCGTTCCGTTCCGTTCGAATTTCGGGAATTCCGTTTGTAGAATTTCACCCCCACAGAGGTAAAAATTTCAAAATGTTAGAACAAACGATTTTTGTTTCTTATTTAGTGCCTAAATCCAAAATGTAATGTTTTTATCTTCAAAATGACAAACTTCATACAAACTTTCAACCCCTATTGCATCCCCTCATAGGTCGAAATTTCAAAAACGCTAGAACAAATGTTTAATTATATCTTATCAAGTGCTTAAATATAAAGTTTCATGGTTTTATCTTTTCAAATTAAGAAATCCCATACAAACTTTCAACCCCTATTTCAACGTCTTCACCCCTTTTTTTCGCAATAAAAGGTAGCCTATGTTCTTTCTCAGGGAATAAAAATTGTCTGTGCCAAATTTCATCAAAATCGGTTGAGAGGTTTAAGCGGGAAAGCGTAGCAGACAGACAGACAGACAGACAGAGTTACTTTCGCATTTATAATATTAGTAGGGATAAGCTTTTGTAATTCATTAAAAGTCAACAACTATGGCATGGCCACAGTATATATTATGTTTGCTAAAGCAGTACGGTAACTACGTACCTACATTAGTTTGAAATGACAACATTTGACGAATTTATGACAAAGAAATCTAATGTATATGATTTTTTTTACCATTAATTAATTTAGCTATTCAAAGATGTATGACTTTATAAAATCTGATTAGTCACAAGAAAATGAAATAATATTTGACGTAATAAATTTAATTTATTTTTATAAATAAAAATTAACAAAAATATGATATCATATAATTTATTTTTAAGGGGATTTCCAAGTAATTAGGGCAATTTTAGGGGTTTTTTAAATTAATTTAGTGATAAATATTTTTAAGAGTTGGTAACACTGCCAGTCAGTGCGAGCCGAGCGCGGCAGCGCGCGTTAATTCTGAATATGCATGTAGGAAAGTGATGTGGCTAGAAGTTTTTTTTTTTTTTATTAAAAATAGATTTTCGTAAAGTAGTATCTGTTTAATAATTTGACTGTGAAAATTAAGCTGAAAACAACGCACGCAAGTTTCAGCGTATGATAAAAAATTCTCAAACCTTAATAACTTATTGGTTTGATTAGTTGTTCGTGATTTTCTTTACATTTCGCAAATTCAAACTTTAAAAAACTGTGATGAGCACTATCGATTAACTTTCTATGTAAGGAAATGTCAACCAAAAAAGTTACATCTGAGGTAAGATTTAAGTTGTAAAGATAAAAATATTTTTTATCTATACTAATATTATAAAGCTGAAGAGTTTGTTTGCTTAAACGCGCTAATTTCAAGTACTACTGGTCCGATTAATTATTATTGCTTGATTGGCACCTCGCCATAGCTTTTTTTTTAAATAAAAAGCATACAAATTAAGCTTTTCCTCTTACATTTACAATGCTATATAAATCTATTTAAGTTGTACCAAGCATTATAGGATTTTTTTTTTTTATATTGTGCCATGTCCAAATCCTTAAATTACTAACATTGTAAAGAAAAGTATATCAAAATTATTTAATTTGATATAAAAAAGTTTCATAACACTAGAACAACTCGAAATATAAATTAACTTGAGAGGCCATAGGATAGCTGCCTGCTCTGGTGTTGACTGACACACGTGCTCGCGTGAAATTTTAATTTACTCGTGCTTCTCATTGAGTTTCTGTATATTTGTGTTGTTATATCTGTGCCTTGTAGTAATACTAACAGTTTTTATCAGAGGTAAGTGTTGTTACACTGATACTTACTAGTGAATATGTCTGATGAGGAACCCCCCGATGGAGGGGGGGGAGGAGAGCCTCTGTTTGGTTTAGTAAGGGTTGGATCCCAACCCTTATTTACGCCAATATCTCAAAATATGGATACAGATTACCCCACTAGTCTTAAACGCCCTGCACCGGAAACCGGTTCCGATGCTATTCTAGCTAAACGAAATACTAAACCATCTGAATCCATCCAAAATACATTTGTAAATCCAGAATTCGAAGGAGACTCTCCTCTTACCTACACCTGCGATGACAGAGGTCCCTTTATTGTCCATATCTCTCGCAAAGAACCTGACACATCCTCCGGTCTTACAATGCGCACCCTGAAACTGGCCCAACTTCTACATAAAAATAAAGTATGTGGTATAATAAATGGCGGAATTACCACTGTCGGACGGAATAAAGTCTCCATAGAATTTAACTCCGCAGAGTCAGCAAATGCTTTTGTAAATAGCAACCCCCTTGACAAAAATTTTGATTGTCAGATTCCTAAATTCCATGTTTCAAGAATGGGTGTGGTTCGTGGTATCCCTATTGATTGGACTTTAGAAGAACTATTTCACGGTATCACTTACTCTAGAAACTGTGGCCCTGTCATTAAGCTTAGGCGACTTAATAGAAAAACTAACCAAGACGGTAAGGTGACTTGGAGCCCTACCACAACAGTTGTTATAACATTTCAGGGACAATCACTACCTGAAAAGATATACTGTTACTATATGGCAATAAATGTAGAAATATATAAACTTCCAACAATTCAATGTTGGAAATGCTGTAGGTTTGGACATGTTACAGAGCAATGTAGGTCAACTCCTAGGTGTTACCGTTGCTGTCAGAACCACCCTGGTGCCACTTGCTCAACCCCAGACTCTCAAGTTTCTTGCCTCCTATGTAGAGGAGATCATAAGGCAACTGATCCGCACTGCCCAGAACACAATCGGCAAAAACTTATTAAATTGGTTATGTCAGAGGAAAACATTAGCTTTTCTGATGCATCTCAACGTTTCCCATCCTCTCGCCCAAGCTATGTAGAGAAAGCTAGTACACTGTCGCCATCTTCAAATTTTAGCTTACATTCTCATAATGTAAACAGAATAAAATCCCCTATCACTCCCACCAAATCTTATAAGAAAACTATTCTTAAACAAAAATCAGCACATCCTACTATTCCTCGCACATATGATTCGGTTGCAAATGATATCATCCGCCCCCCCACTCCCGTCATACCTAATGGTTGTGGGCTGACATGCTCTCATCAGCGATCAAAATCCCCCTCTCCCAACGATAACCTCATTGAACTCATGGTATCCACCATGGTAAACATGTTGGAAAAGTTCAACGATGCAATACCGCCCCATGTCTTATCCCTACTGGAAGCTTTCATAATCAACCTTAACAAAAATGCTCAATCTCATGCAGTGGAATTGCAAGAGCATTAGACATAAAAAAGCTGAACTTATATATATTATTAACAAATTCCAACCTTTTGTTTTTGCCATCTCTGAGACTTGGCTTAGACCTGGCTCCTCTTTTAGGGTTCCAGGCTATGTTTGTCTCCGAGCTGACAGAAGCGATGGCAAAGCTGGTACAGCACTTCTTGTAAAACAGAATATTCCTTACACAAAAATAGATCTACATTCCCATAACGATGAGTACCAAATGGTAGCTGTGAAAATATTAGAAATTTCAGTCTTTTCGGTTTACATCCCTTACCCTACTCCTGGTATAATTCATGAACTAAAATCAAATCTAATGCAACATATAAGGGGCAGTTGTCTTATTTTTGGCGACTTTAATTGCCACCACCCTCTATGGGGCTCTATCTCCAGTTGCACAAACTCCTCCTCTTTGATTGAAGTAATAGATAGCCTCAACCTCTGTGTATGTAATGACGGTTCGCCAACACGCAGAGTCTCCCCAGGACAGAAAAAGAGCTGCGTTGACCTCACTCTGGCTTCCCCAGAAATAATTTCTAGTATTAATTGGAAACCTCTAATCCTTACTCATGGCAGTGACCATTTTCCAATACTAACTACAATTAATCGTCCATCCCCTCCTAAGATTGAAATACCTCCCCTCCTCAAATACAAAACTAATCATGCAGAATGGGAGTCTTTTGCAAATAATGTCGATTCTAAACTAGATCAATTTTACAACATTTGTAACAGCAACTATTTAGAAATGTATGATCTATTTATAGCTACCCTAATTAGTGCAGCTGATGAAACAATTCCTATTAAAAACTCTGCGCGTAGTAAAGTCTCTTCGCCTCCTTGGTGGGATGCAGAATGCACCGCTGAAGTTAAACATCGCAATGAAGCTGAGCTAAAATTCTCGGAAGACCCATCTAGCATGACAAAATACCTCGAGTACAGAAAGGCGACCGCAAGATCAAAACGTGTCCTTGCGAGGAAAAAGAGCTTTGGATGGCGTAGTTTTTGTGAATCTCTTAGTCCCCGCACTCCGGCCTCTACTGTTTGGAAAAAAGTTAACGCGTTTCGTAGAGCAGCTGACTCGAATAGTTCTTCACCCACTGGAGCTGACTCCTGGCTGCCAGAGTTTCAGAACAAGCTTGCCCCCCCTTTTGTTCCTGACAAGGACTCATTCCCTTCATATCTCCCAACAAGTACCCTCGAATCAATGGACTCACCGTTCTCCTTTACAGAATTACACTGTGCCCTGGATGGTTTAAGGGATAGTGCTCCAGGCATAGATGGGATCCCATATTCTTTTATAATTAAGTCCTCTGATAGGGCTAAGATAATTCTGCTCGATATCCTAAACAACATATTTATTTTTGGTCAAATCCCAACCTCTTGGAAAACCCAAATTATAATCCCTATCTTAAAACCAGGCAAAGACCCCAAAGACCCATCTTCATATAGGCCCATAGCGCTTTCTTCTACCTTATGTAAAATTTTAGAGCATTTAATAAAAAACAGACTTGAATGGATTGTTGAGTCCAAAGGAATATTATCTAAATTCCAGTTTGGATTTAGAAAAGCGATGGGCACATTAGATAGCCTGAGCATCTTATCTACAGATATTCGTCGCGCTTTCTCTGAACATGCTTCAGTGGTGGGTGTTTTCCTTGATGTGACGTCTGCATATGACAATGTCCTACTTCCTGTACTCAGGCAAAAATTGCACCATCTGAGTCTCCCAGTGAGGTTGATAAACATTATATGTAGTATACTCATGTCTAGGTCAATCTCCGTACGCGTCAACGGCAAGCTACAACCGCCGAGAACAGTCTGGAAGGGTCTCCCTCAAGGCTCTGTCTTAAGCCCTCTTTTATACAACCTTTACACGTACGATCTTGACAGATCAGTTAACAGCTTCTGCAACATCCTGCAATACGCAGATGATATTGCTCTGTATGCTCCCTCTAAAGATTTGATGGAAGCAACCACTAGAATAAATTCTGCCTTATATTACCTTAGCAATTGGCTCTCGGACCACGGATTATCACTCTCTCCAGATAAGTCCAAAGCTCTGGTTTTCTCTCGCAAGAGAAGCATACCGCCGCTTGACATAACGATAAATGGGCAGCAAATCGAAATTGTCAACAATTGTAAATTTCTAGGTATAATTTTTGACTCCAAAATGAACGGTGTGTATCATCTAAAATACATTTGCCAGAAAGCTGAAAAAAACTTAAATATTCTCAGGTGCCTTTCCGGGGTACATTGGGGATCTCACCCGATCAGCCAAAAACTTTTATATAATGCAATTGTACGAAGTCACTTCGATTATGGAAGCTTTATACTGGAGCCTTGTAGTAAGTCGGCATTAAGTAAATTAACATTGATCCAGTCGAAGTGTCTTCGCATAATTGCAGGCGCTATGCGATCATCCCCTATAAATGCCTTACAAGCTGAATGTCTTGACCCACCCCTACAACTTAGGCGACAGATGATGAGTGATAGATATCTTATAAATATTTCACAATACCAAGACCACCCCCTTCTAGGTAAACTTGAAAAATTAAACAACCTTACTTCTAACTCCGCGTATTGGATTAATAAAGATGTTCCTCCTCTGGTCAAAAGCTACAAGGACCTTGTCTCACTCCCATCAGCAGTAGCCAAATTGTCAAAAAATGCTCTCTTTGAAGTCTCTTTTAAGGCTTTAACGTCCCAACCCCGCATTCTCCTAGATTTTGGAATCTCTAAAAGCTCAATTGATGCTAACGATACGTTTCAAGGCAACCTTTGTAAAAACTGGCCTGACTGGGTCGCTTTATATACAGATGCATCAAAAGTAGAGAAGAGCGGTAACGTAGGTATAGCAATTTGGCTACCAAAATATAGAATAATTCTAAGCTTTAAAGGCTCCCCCCTCTTAACAGTAAATTCCGGAGAAGCCATAGCTATCCTTGAAGCTATCTTATATGTGAAATCCCACCGGCTAAATAAATCAATAATTTTCTCAGACTGTCTCAGTTGCTTGAAGGATATAGCAAAACCTCCCTTTCATTCCAAACATAATTTTAGCGTCATTCTCAAAATCAGAGAAGCTCTGCTGGAGTGCTCTAATTCAGATATAGAAGTGGTTCTAGCCTGGATACCAGGTCACAAGGGAATCGAAGGCAATGAAGTCGCCGATAACTGCGCTAAAAATGCCATTACATCTGGCATCGAATATCAAAACACAGTCTTTGCGCGAGACCTACGAAGTAACGCTAAATCAAAGATGTGGAATATGTGGAATGGAATATACCAAAGGTCCTTGCGTAATAAAGGCTCACACTACGGTAGCCTACAACCTGTTATTCCAACTAAACCCTGGTTCTTCTTCCGCAAACAAATCCCAAAAGCAATAACGTCCACAATTATCCGATTAAGACTAGGCCATGTATGTACACCTGTGTTCTTGTCCAAGATGAGAATTAGAGACCATTCCATATGCGAGTGCGGTATGGGTGAAGGGAACCTTGAACACATCTTCTTTGAATGTCCAAAAATCAACACGCCTCTTTATAGTCTACTAAACAAAAATGTGCATCGTCCAATTAACATTAATTATATGCTGACCCAAGTACGCAGTCCCATTATATATATCCTTTGTAAATTCCTAAAACTTAATAATATAAAATTGTAAAAGTAACCACGTATTATCCTTTAGCATTAACCCCTAATTGTACTCCTATTGGAAACTAGACAGGTATGGTGGTGGGCTTTGTGTTGATGTCTGTCTCTGGTCTTTGTTACAGATCCTCAAGAGAGCTAGCGTCAGGTGAACCGCTCATTCTCGTCATAAACTGTACAGTATCTAACGTAACTTGTCTCTTTTAACTCGGACATTGGCAGAATCGTCACGTAATGCGACGCAGCCATATACCCCAAAATTGAATTGAATAAATTAACTTCTGATAACTTATGAAAGCTTTAAGTTTAACATAGAAAAAATGAATCTAATAAAATGGTTTTATATCTTTCTTTTCACAGCACAGTAATAACAAAACTACAAAGATATTCTGCAGAATGGCAAGAAACATGTTAAAGCATGCATTTCTTCTATTCCGGACATATCTTGACGTAGTGATTGATCTTGTATTCGGTTTCTTTTTTGATGGAAATCGACAAGCTATACCTGATTTGGAGAAAAAACACTCTATACTTGCCGAAAGTGCTGTAACTCTCGCTGCTAAAATAAAAAATAAGGAACTTAAGTCTGAAGAGTTGGTCAAAGCTTGTATTGAACGTATACAGTTGGTAAGTTTCTAATATTTCAAGTAAAAATATACTGATCATCGTTTGAATAGAATCTAAATTTGTTTGAAAATGATACTTTTTACATTTACATTAATAGCCTAGCCCAAAGTAAGCACCATAAGGCTAGTGTTATACACTAGGGTAACAAAGATACATATGTATGTGATACATAGATATCTTATATTTATAGAAATATATATAAATACCCATGACTCAGGTAGAAATGATCGTATTCAACACTCAAACATCTGCCCCTTCTGGGACTCATACCCAGTACCGTAGGTGCAATAGGCAGCATTTCTATGATTGCACCAAACGATTGTCTAATATTATTTTATTATGTTACTTTTATAAATTTTTATTATTATGCTACTTTTATAAATTTTAATGTTAAGATTTACAGCCATAAAAATACATTTTAGAATTTCATTCTTGTTTATGTGCTCATATTTTACAAAGATTTGGAATTCGAGTGGCTGCAAACTTGTCTTTATGTAGGTTGGCAATAAACCTGTTAGTTAGTTTTGTTTTATATTTGAATGTTTCAGGTTAATCCAATCCTAAATGCTGTAGTAGATGAGAGATTCACAGAAGCATTAAACGATGCAAGAGAGGTAGACAGAAAAATTGCTGAAGGGCTTCCAGAAGAATACTTTAAAGAAAAGCCCTTTTATGGTATAGAATAATGTTTAATATATAATTCTTATAGAAAAATATTAGAAAGAACAATTAAAATCTCAGCCCGCATCCTTTGGATGTCCAGTCTATTGCTCTCCCAATTGCAATTGTCTAGAGTCTATTGCTCTACCAAGCTTTTGGATACCCATCAAAATTATCTAGTACCTTTCTACTTTTGACTCTGTAGGCAAGCGTTGCCTCATCAATGAGAGGAACATCCTTTCATAATTGTAACACACATTTTTTAAAATGTTTGGACAATTGATTAAGACGAACCAGCCATTTAATTTTTTTGAATTTACTTATGAGTCAAGTCAATCAAGCCAATGAAAAATATATAAAAATCATATAACATTTGAGACTTTAAGAATCCAGATAATGTCAGTCTGATTCACAAAAAATACACACTACAAAGTATGAAAATTATTCCTCAAAATTTCTCTTTCTTCTTCTTTACAAAAATTCGAAATTAACATGCTAATTTTAATTAGTAATCTTGTACCAAAGAAAGTAACAAATCTTTTCAAGTCCATTGAAGTGTCTTATAAACTATATGTATAGCTATGATTAAAGAAACTTATAGAACTTTGATAGATATCGACTCATTCACTAGTAACACTAAGTGCGAGGCCACACGATGCGTTAACGGTGCGGTGGGGTGCCTGAGCGGTGCCGCTGCGTCATCCTACATACAAATCACTATACCATGTCACACGACGCGTTATTTCGCTTGATTGATTGTCGCACCGCAGCGCCACATGAGTAAAGAAACTGAACAGAGACAAAGCTACATACCTACGAATGCGCTGTGATAGGTTCATCACTACAAGTGCAACGCGTGTGTGTGCGTGACCACTGGCCGCTTGTCACGTATAAGCCGAAACCGCTTCAAACTAGATCAGCCAGTGGTCAATCTAAGGGCGTGCAGGTGTGACGCGACGCTCGAACGTTGTGCGTGTTTCGTTTTTGTTTTCGAGTTTCTCACATAATACGTTGTAATATTTTAGTTTTAGTATTTAAAAAGTGTTGTGAATATGGTTGTACATTGTTCTGTGTGAAAGACTAAAACTATTTTTTATTTTAACTACTTATCCCAAGGAGTCTACTAGGTAAGTTTGTACTTGAAACATAATTTATATTTATAATTTGTTATGTAGATTGATAGGTATACAACTCTATAATCAAAACTACTCAATACTCATTATTATATATTTTACGGAAAATTATACCAGATATTTCGGTAAAATTGTGTAAGTAATTCTGAATAGATACCTACAATAACTTTTTTGGGAAATATATTGAATCGGAGCGCAGGATTTCGCAAGTGGGAGAGGGGGCTTCCCTCTGGTATCATTCCCAAAGCGAATATTTTGATCTTCATGTACAAATTGTTAATATTGGTAATGACATATTAGCACGTTTGCAAGATTGTACATTTCATATGCCATGTGAGTGTTTCCCATTGGATTATTTGAAAAAACTTTATATTAGATTTAGAATTTATCATTCGATTAAAAGACACAACAAATTATTAAAAACCAAAAGTAATAAAAAAAAATTATTTAGAGTATGTAATTTGTAAAATATAACCTATTTTAATAAAAAATGTGAAAAAAAAAGAATATTTATATTTTTAATTTATTAAATTGTGCCAACCTTACCAAATAGGTATAAATTTTGCTAGCTCTTTAGAAGCTTTGTCTCTGTTCCGTTTCTTTACTCATGTGGCTGCGCTCCAGACTTGGGACCTGAGAGACGAAGCGGGGAGGGGTAAAGCGCAACGCTGTTCACCGCGGTGCGGTGCGGGCCGCACTACCCGTGTGGCACCCTATACGTCGAATTAAAGATGCGGTGCCGCACCGCACCGCATCGTGTGGCCTCGCACTAACTATACCGAAAGTCGTTAAATTTAAAATATAATACAAAAATAAATAAGTAGAGTTTTACACTGACGTGAACAGTTAAGCTGTTTAGTCATTAAAAATAATTGCATGATACTAAAAAGAGCATGAAACGGCCTCATAAAGTTTAACATATTTTAGCAGTAATTAATAGTTTGTTCAGCCTCAACAAATTACTGGATTTTGGTGACGAAATAAGTCTTAAATTAAAACAATGAATTGACAGTTTCAGAGTAATGCATAACGTCGTTGCGCGTGAAAGAGTCGCTATGTGTTTTTAATAAATTTGTTTTAGCTCTGTAAATTATAACACTTAACGTGTATATATGGAACTTTCGAAGTATGAATGTCACATAGCTACATTCCAAAACTCTTTTAATATTTAATTTATTACATAGTTGTTTTTACATTATGTGTGCATTGAAATAACGATCAATACTGCATAAAAATCCAAAAATAGCTAAATAACACACAGCGATATTTGCAAGCGCAACGGCGATATCTCATTTTTAATACAGGCAGTCCTCGTACTTACGGCACGTTAGGTTCTCGAAATACGCGACGTAAATCGAAACGACGTAAGTCGAGACATATTTTTTCATATGTTTACATATAAAACTCAAGGGTTAGGATCCACACAGACTCAAAATTAAAAAAAAAATGCATTTATAACAAAGGAATTAGATATGTACCTACTTATGAAATTTCTAGTTATTTTTGGTATTTGTGTGTTATTAATTTTAATACATATTATGTCTTGATTGTCCGTTGTCCCTGAACTAACTATACAAAATCAGCAGCATATGCGGGGTAATCCCCGCTTGCCGACACCGCGCCCCGCCGGCCCCACGAAAATTGACCTCGCGACAAGTGAATTCTCCTATGCCGGAAATCGAAACAATTGACGTATGCTTGAGGATAGTGTCAAAACATTGTTCGACGTAACTTGAAACGACGTAAATCGAAACGACGTAAGTCGAGGACCGCCTGTTCTTATTGTAACCATGGTATTTGGAACTGATAAAAAAACAGCAACTTTTTTCACATTTTTTTTTTAAAAAAACCCCATCGAAAAACGGCTGAATCGATTTTGATAAAAACAAGTCTTAGAACCACTGTCAGAGTAAAATAAAAAAACTGCATCCAGAGCGGTTCGCCTGTTTAAGAGCTACGGTACCGGTGCCACAAACAAATACATGACAGACACACATAGCGGTCAAACTTATCACACACCACTTTCTGGCGTCGAGGATTAATAATGACATCACAACAACACCGCAATCACAACAAATACAAAAAAATGGAATAAAAAAACATATTTAAGGCGGCTCCCATACAACAAACTTGATTTTTTTGCTCGTTTTTGCTCGAAACGCTTGAAATAATCAAAGTATATTAATTTATATCATTCACTTAAAAAAAGAAAAATAAAAGAAATTTAATATTTAAGGGGGCTCATATACAACAAACGTGATTTTTTATTCCCGTGATGAACTTTACTTAACTAAAAGTTCGTATGGAACCTTCGGTTTTTTATTAATTTTATTAAACCGATCAACTCTTCGCAGGTGTTCCGTTCATAGCGAAAGAGAGTCACGGAGTGACCGGTATGTTACAGCCGTTGGGAATTAAGGCTCATGCGCATGTGCGCGCGCACGAGGATGCGGAGTGCGTGCGTCTGTTAAGGCGCGCAGGCGCAATACCGCTCGCCGTCACCAACGTACCGGAGATCAACAAGTGGTATGTCATACGAAAATAAACTCTTTCCGAATGGCCATAAGCTATTGTAACAGTACATACTAATGAGGGCAACACAAGATCACTTTAAATTGGGCTGAATAAAAAAAAATCATATATAAAAACAATTTAACGTGATTTACTACGCATTTCTTCTTTTTCTATTTAATCCTTGCGTTTCGACTTCTATGCAGAATGATTAAGGTAATCACAGGTGTGTTATACACACATACACCATTCACACCCACCACACACATACAATCTCTCACATACACATACACACGTACCCACACAAAAAGTGTAAATGTCATGTTTTACTTATCAAGAAATACCCTTTCGATTGGGTTCAAAGTGGTGAATGCACCAACGGACCCACAGAACCAGTAGTTGGATCCTGGGTATACATACCTCTCCCTATGTTGCATGTGCAGAGGCTGTCCTACATGTCCCCGCCATCTTCACTGGGTTAAAAAAAGGTATTTGTAACAGGCAGGAGACTCGCAACATGGTGTTCGGTCAGACCAACAATCCATACCACACCGGCCGAACCACTGGCGGTTCCAGCGGGGGGGAGGCTGCGTTGGCTGCTTCATACGCCACACCGATATCACTTTGTACGTAACATTGGTATTATATCGACAGCAGGGTTGCCAGATGCCGAACTTTTTTCTCGTACCAGGGATGCCACAGATCTCGTACAAATATAAATAAAATAAAAATACATAACATTATAATTCAGACTATTTACTTTTTGGACAAATTTAATGGTATATATTCTTTATATGATTGATACCGATTCTACTATTTTTGTCTGTCTATCAAGTCAAGAACAGATTGAGCGATTACGATGAAATTTGGTATATGGTTTTTATTTTATATTTTTTTTATTTGTAGACGTGGTTATTTACTATACGATTATATTAGCATTTTTGAGCGAAGCTCTCTTTTAGGCAACTCACAAATTTCGCTTGTCTCCCTCCTGCTACTTAACGGTTCAACCGATTCAAACGAATTTTGGCATTAACATACAGGATTATAACCTGACGAACATAGGCTATGTAAAAAAAATATAGACTTTACCATGGAGGAATAATCACCGAAAGAAAAATTCAAAAGCTGATCACAGCCAAACCGCTGATACTACAATGATGAAATTTGGCGCCAAAACTCACACCGTGTTTGTGACTAATGTGCAAAAAAAAGTTTTGAAATCGGACATACTATGAAGGAATAATCACCGAAAGAAAAATTCAAACCTGATCACAGCCAAACCGTTGAGATTACGTTGATGAAATTTGGCACCAAAACTCACATCGTGGTCGTGACTAATGTGCTAAAAAAAGTTTTGAAATTGGACATACAATCGAGGAATAATCACCCTTCAAAATCGCTTCGCTCAGTATTTGCAAACATCAGCATGTATTGCAGACCTAGTATAATAGGAGGCCATTCTAAGCATAAATGAAATACTACGTGAAAACAGTTTTAGAGAACTTTATTAAGAAATAACAATATTTCAAATCATTGTCAATCACTCGTTTCAGAAATGTCTGATTCGGAGTCTGATGTGTCACCAACATTTATAGTAAAACGGAAATCGGGATCACAGTGACTCATGTATTCGTCTTCCATTTTTTCCACATGCTGACGGGTATTGAACCAGACATCTTTATTTATTGGATCAAAAGCTTGATTCAAAATGTGCATAACTGAGATATAATTTTGATTTATATTGCGGCTAGCAACATCGTTTTTAACAATACCCCAAATGTTTTCGATAGGGCTTAAGTCGGGATGATAAGGAGGCAGCCGAAACACTGTGAATTCATGCTCTTTTAATAAGTCATCGACTTTGTACTTGCGGAAGTTTTATTTGTTTTTTTTTTATTAATTCATATAGTTCAGGTTTTTTGAAACTTCTTCGAAATGGATATTTTTTCATTCAGCCAATTCTACATTTGTAACTTGGTTGAGTTTGATGTTGGTATTTTTTCCGAACAGGTGTTATAATAGGCTGCATTATCTAAGTCTGGTAGACTTATCATGCATCGGCATCATTTTGGAGATTTGGAATTAGTTTCTCCTTTAGCCACTTTAACTAATTTTCTGTGTTCATGTTGTCGTGGTAGTCTCCAGATTTGATCTCTGCTCTGTATGTTAAGAAGGCGTTTGGTATAAAACCATCTGCATTTCCGACATGTTCTATGATTATGTGCACTCCTTTTGTTTTAATTTTGTCTTATGGTTTTTTAGAGTCTTTTACAGCCCAAGTTTTTTTTGCACATGGTTGGTATGAACATATGATTCGTCTGTATACACTATACCTGTGTTACGAATGGTCTTCGCCTGTGGATGTCATGTTTTACGGCACTTTCCTGTTATTTTCAGTCTTTCTAATTTATAACCAAGTTTGCGTAACAATCTTTTTAGAGTGGTTATAAATCCATCAAACTGTATACGGTCTTTCATAATAATATTCAGTCGAGGTAATGTAGGAAATTGATTATGTTCTATATGATAGTTTTGGATAGTTCTTCGGACCACACCAATATCAAAGTCATCTAAATTAATTTTTCGGGGTCTTACCCTATTTTTCTTCATAGGTGACGTAAAAATAGTAGCATTCCTACTTAATAAATTCGAATTTGACGTACTCGCTTCATTTTCAGAGACAATATCCCCTTCCGTTATCGGCTCTGTTGTAACTGTAAGCTCCGTACTTGAGACTATAGCATCTATTGCATCCGTCTCCATAGTTGAATTCGTTTCCATAGCAGGTAATGTAGTTTGCTTTATTGTATTTTACTTTTTTTCGCGTAGAATTCTAGTCACTGTAGTTTCAGACAGTTTCAACAGCCTGTGCGGTTCTCCATCATGCATAAGTTTTTTTTTCTTGCTTCTTTTTCATGAAATCATACACTTTTGATATTAGTTCTCTTGCCTAAAATGAAAAAGAAAACATTAAATATCTTACAAGTCTAGTCCACATTTTTAGAACTTGCAATCTTTCAAACTATTTTCTTATTTACTACTAATTTCTAAATAATCTTAACTGCAACGGAGCGTGCGAAGCTCCCATGGATCAGCTTCAATGGCGCAATGTCTGTTACGCCATAACTGCCCGAGTTCTTAACCGATTTTAATATTTTTTGTGTGGAATCGAATTAACAGGTTTAGGACCAGATTGTGACGAGCCCGAATTTCGAAATTCGCAAAAATTCCCATCGATTTTTTTTCTTTTTTTAGGTATTACGCTCCACACCATATATCGCATATACAGGGTGCTTCAAAAAAATGTATACACACTTTGAACTTCCATAGAAAATTTATTTACCGTTCTACAAAGTTAAATTTCAGGAAAATAGAAAGCTGAAAGTCAGCTGAAAGTCAGCTAGCACTTACATCACTTTCATGTGCCCCTTGCCTTGAAGATTTGTTAGGAGAGCGTTGAAACAGTTCCAAGACTGCTGTTGATGACTCATCACTTGTAGCTGTTCGAGGCCGACCTGAATGACCTTTATGCACATCACACACTGTTCCATGAACTTCGAATTTGTCTCGTATGCGTGTAATTGTTAATCTTGAAGGTGGTTCTGTATCATACTCCCTTCTCCACTGTCTTTGAACTTCATTTACATTCTCAAACTTCCAGTACCACTTAATAACCTGCTTACGTTCTTCAAAACTCAAACGTACGTCCCCCACGTTGATATTACAAATTCCAACTGATAATATAACATAGAGGGACGATTATGCTGGCACCTGGCGAAGAAATATAACATTAGCCTTGTAGAGCGGGAAAACTACAATAGTTTAAAGTGTGTATACATTTTTTTGAAGCACCCGGTATATAGCAGTCGCTAAGCTTATGCTTAGCGACTGCATCGCCTAGTAACATTTTCATACCTGGGTTTTAAGTACCACACGCTGCGATTTTCTCAACATTTAAAAAAAATCTAAGTGGAGCAACTTTCGTGACGAGTCTGGATTTTTGCAACTAAGCTTAAAAATGTGTAATACCAAACTGTAAATCAAAACATTTTCCAAAGGTGTTTTAAGCCAGGAATTAACTCGAATACCGCACTCCGGAAAGTATAGACATTTATTTTTTTACACCCCTGACAACTTGGGATGGTGGTGAATCCTTATGTATACTAGCGTATAAATGAGGATTCCAGCCAGCCCAGCCTCGAAGAAATGTCAGACTCTACTAACTATACACCACCTAGAAAGAGCCATAGACTAGGAAGGCTATATAGGTTTTATATAAGCGACCGCCTAATATAATTAAAGGGGGTTATGTCACACTCGTACTGACTAAACACCACATGAGATTGGCTAGTACCCAGGAAGGTTCAGAAACATTCGTCAAAGACCAACGCCCCTCTACAAAGGCGCGGCGCAAGCGCTACTCACCTAGATGGGGATGCGCATGGAAATTTGACCGACTCCCAGAAGGGGGGTAGAGCTATTTGGCTGTCGTGACTCTATTTTTGGCGGATTCCTGTGCCTCTAAGAGGAGGTTCAGGTCGGCCGATAACTGATTGGGTTGATCCTTCAAGACGGATCTAGGTAGTCTGGACAGAGGATTTGAGGAAGTGGAAGGTATGTAGTCGGAAGCGCTCCGGATAACTGGATTTGAATGGCTTTCTGCCGTTTAGAAGAAACGTTCAGAGGCCGATATATTAAAAAAATAATTAGATCTATATAGTATTGAATAGGATATGAAACCATACCGCGATTCACAAAGGTACAACGCCATCGATTAACTTATGTATAAATAAGCATAGCCGTCATTGGACAAACATATTGATTTGCATAAAAACTGTTGGCTTTTGCATAAAAATTGGTGCTTCAGGTTCCGACATTGGTGGGTCGACGCGGATGCCCGCCTTCTTTTGCGGTCTCTTCAGTCTGAACCCGACTGTGGGGCACAGCAGCTTGACAGGTCAGTTACTTTTATTTCCGAGGAAACCATTTAAAATTTAAGACTTATATACAGCACATATTAAATACACATATAATAATTTATTTATTTATATGCATTCGTTCATATTAAAACAATATTTTTTTTTTATTTAGGATGGGTTTGCTCTTGATCCCAATCAAGCCCGGGGGCCATGACAGAATCCACGATGGAACGAGCTAACCTAGAAGGTGCCTATTCACCCTGGCTTTGAAAATAGACGGGTTATAAGTTCTCGGAAATACAGACGCAGGGAGGGAGTTCCACTCCTTTGCTGTGCGCGTTATGCGACAGGTAGGAATAACAACCAAGAAAGGGTGGTAGCCTGCAGTGCGTCTGGATGTCCGATGGAAAAAAGGAGATGGCGGTATGAGCAGATGCAGCTCTTGAGCACACTCTCCAAAGTACAGTCTGTAGAAGACCGCCAGACAGGCAACTTTGCGGCGATGAGCTAAGGTGTGAAGCTTGCTCTTCACCAATTTGTTGTCCCCGATGAGCCTCTCAGCTCTGCGCTGAATCGTGTCCAGTGCAGCAAGTTGGTATTTTGCTGAGCCATCCCAAAGGTGGCAGCAATATTCCATGCAAGATCGGACTTGAGCTTTATAGAGTGTTAAAAGCTGTCCTGGCGTGAAATATCGCTTGACCTTATTTAGGACGCCCAGCATTCTGGCTGCAATTTGAGCTTTGGATTCGATGTTGGCGCCGAAGTTAAGGTCTGAAGACAACTCCATGCCAAGAAGCTCGAGGCTGTCGGTCACAGGTACAGATGTACCTCGGAAAGTAGGAGTGAGGTGGAAGGAACTCCTTTTTGCCGTGAAAAGACACGCTTGTGTTTTGGAGGCGTTGAAATTAACGAGGTTACTATCGCCCCACTGGGAAACGTAGTTTAGCCTCTGGTTTATTCCGAAAGGTGTTCATTGCAGTCAAACACTATGACAGGGATTATATATGTATATATAGAAAAAAATGGCGGTTTTAACAACATTTTTCGTTTCAAACAGAGAGCTGCGTACAGAAATATTAAAATGTATTGCATACAAGCTACTGTTAATCAATCTGATTTTCTGTATTGTTTTGAAAATTATTATGTTTTCTTCAACTATGTTTATTGATGAAGTATGCTCAATACGAATTGCTTAATAAAATTGGCGCCTACAAAAGCACAAGTCCGTATACAATGCGTATTAGCTTTTATCCTACCATTTTATATTCTTAAATTATATGGACGAAATAAATGTATCGTAATTGATGTAAACAAAATATATGAACACAATTTTTTGACGTGACAACGTCTTAAATTAGGTTGCGGCTGGGAGTCACTTATGAAAAAGTGTAACGCTCGGTAACGTTACGATGAGTCACCGAACGAGAGAGAGGCCCGCCGAATGCCTTGCGTCTCTCTCCCACTCAACTATGATCGGTCTGCCGCGCGCATTGTGCAATTTAATTATATTCATATCAATAAATATTTTTTTGTTCATAGAACGTGAAGTATTACTTCACGGAAACGGCCAAAGACCTACGCGTTAGCCCTATCAGCAAGGAACTCAGAGAGACGATGGCAAGGTATGATGCTGTGAATGTGTTCTGGAGAACTTGGTAAGCCATATGGCCCCAAATCGAATCCCGGTAGGGGCCGATGTTTGTGTGATGAATACGAGCATTTGTTATGCGTATTTTTATATATTTTAATTAATATTTCTATGCTTAATATATTTATTTCTGGTTTAAATGTGGATCTAAATCAAATATTACAACAGCGCTGGAAACACCCTCACTATCTACTTATAAAATTTGCGCGATTTAGTAAGCTAGGGGAACATTTAGTTATGCAAATTACCAATAGATGGCATATATTTTATAGTTAAACTAATATAGTTTAAACTCTCATAATTGATTTTATTTCGTTTATGGGTTTCACATTTACACTTTAGTACCTACCATGTCATACCAATCTTTATTAAATATAGGTAAATATAACCATAATAAATATAGGAACACAATAATTTCTTTTTTTTCCTTTTTAGGGTTCCGTTCCTCGAAAGGAAAAAACGGAACCCTTTTAGGATCACTTTGTTGTCCGTCCGTCTGTCAAGACCCTTTTTCTCAGGAACACGTGGACGTATCAAGCTGAAATTTATATCAAATACTCAGGTCTACTGTACTTTGGAGCTGTGAAAAACTCAAACTTCTAAGCCAACGCAATCAAAAGATACAGCCGTTTATGCCGCAAAATTCCGCAAATTTTCGACACTCGCAAGGGAATCAAAACCTACAGGGTACTTCCCGTGAACTCAGAATCTTGAAATTTGGTACAAAGCAACGTCTTATAGCACAGATAAAGGAAAAATTGCGAAAACCGTAAATTTTTGGTTACATCATAAAATAAAAATATTTTACGGAACCCTCGGTACGCGATTCCGACTCGCACTTGGCCGGTTTTTTCTTTATTTGTAGCTTGCACGATTTGTGCATTTAGCCAGTGTCAAGTAAGTATAATTGCCAGTTCTTGAGTAATTTCTTTTCTTTATTTTTTAAAATTTTTGCCTCGGTTTCAGTAAATGTGTGGAGTTTTACTAAAACCTCCATGTGAACTTCTTGAGAGAGCAAGAAAACTTCCGCTGCTTTGTTACACTTAGCAACACTCTTATATGTTCACAAACACTTAGTGGTTAATAATCCACCATTATTACGCACTAATATCCACAACAATACAAATTTTAACAAGAGAAACAAGTCCACCAATGTGAGGCTTCCCGCTCCCACCAAAAAGTCTACACAATAATTAATGTGATTTATTTGTTAGTTTTCCCATAATAGAAGGCAAAGGGTGCAGATCCCATACTGCCTTGTCTTGAGTTACTACTTACAGGTCAGTTAATTAAAGCTGGCACGATCAACACATTTACACATTGCGCTTGTGTAGCGTCTGTGAATAAGCGTGCGGCGTGACGTCGTACTGCATAGGCATCATGAAAAGTATGCCCGTCTCTTTCGCGCGCGGTCTATCTTATGAGCGTGAAGGGGACAGTTATTGTTTTTGGTTTTCTACTGTTTATAAATACAGCGTGATGTTAGCGCGTTAGTCACGTGTGATCGGTGCGCGGCGCGTGTGTTTATTTACCTATTTAGAGGTTAGAATAAAATGTCTTCGGAAAGAATTGGTTCCGGAAAAACTCTGAAGGGACAATCTCGTGAAATCGTGTACAATGTTTTTAACTATTTCATGCATCACAATAAAAACAGTGATGGTGGATATCTTCCAATGAAAACTTTGTACGATTTGACGTCGGAGGCGACTGGTGTTTCTCAGAGAAGTGTTCAACGAATTGTTTGTGAAGTACGCAATCAAGTAACAGCGGCTGTGAAAACTGATGCAACATCTCAACCATCTACCTCAAAAGAAGGAGAACCGCAAGCACCGAAAAGATTGGCGCATCAAGTTACTTTCAGAACACCGGGTAAAAAGCGACCAAGGTTAGCAAAAAAATCTACAGTAGATAGTTTTGATCAAGAAGTCATAAGGCGAACTATCTATAACTTCCATCTGGTTCAGCATACATTTCCCACATTGAAAAAATTATTAGAAGTGTTGAAAGAAAGTATCAACTTTGAGGGTGGTGTTTCTTCACTAAGGAAGATCGTTCGGAGGCTAGGTTTCAGATGGAGAAAGACACAAAATAATAAAAAAATACTTATTGAAAAAAGTCACATCAGACTCAAAAGAACATTATATCTTTCGAAACTGCAAGAATATAGATCACAAGGCCGACCTGTAATATATACGGATGAAACTTATATACACAACTCGCATACATTGCCACGAGCATGGGCCGACGAAACGAGCAAAGGTTGTAAAGTACCTATTTCCAAAGGCGATATGCTAGTGATAGTTCATGCCTGCTCGGAACATGGATTCGTTCCAAGAGCTTTGCTTATCTATCCAGCAAAAAAGCAAACGGGAGATTATCACAGTAATATGAATGCTGGTAACTATCAGAAATGGATTACAGAAAAACTTCTTCCAAATTTACCGCCTCAGTCAGTTTTAGTAGTCGATAATGCATCGTATCACAACGTCGTATCGGATCGAGTGCCCACCTCGAATTAAAAAAAAAGTGACATGTTAGCTTGGTTGGATAAATATAACATATCATACCCAGAAATAAACACAAAACCTATAATATATGATATTATTAAAAGAAATAAGCCAAGCCATGTACAATTTGTACTTGATAAAATACTCGAAGATCACGGACACAGTGTATTACGCCTACCACCCTACCACCCAGAACTGAATCCCATAGAGTTACTGTGGGGTATTATTAAAGGGAAAGTTGCATCACAAAATGTTAAGTTTAACTTGACAACTGTGGAGGAATTGTTTAGAAAAGAAGCCGATTCTATTACTATGGATATGTTTAGTGACATTTGGAGAAAGACGCGAGTACATGAGGAACGATATATTGAACTGGAACCAAAAGTGGATAATTTCACTGACTCATTTATAATAACAGTAGGAAATTCCGACGGCGAAACATCAAGTTCTTCGAGCGATGACAGTTTGAGTGGGGTAGAAGATTTAATTTACGATTTTGATTAAAAGCAATAATGTAATAATCATAATATAAACAAGTAACACGAATATTTGTATTAATTTATTTACAACCCACCCATTTTACTAAAAAACGAACTCTAATTTACCTACATTTATGAATCAAAATCATTTATTTTTAAACATACTGTATAGTGAAATTGCATAAGTGTGAGTACTGTGAACGTGCCAGCTTTAGTTAACTGACCTGTACTGCCTTTCGCTGTTTTGTTTTACTTCCCAACACTCGTGCATGTTCACGAAAACTTAATGGTCAATATTTCTCCATAATTATATATATCAAAACTTATTTGCGCCTGTCCAATCGTTACACCTCTGGCGCCTTATCAGTCCTAACTCGAAAGTCGCTAGCACACTGCACGATGCCTATCGCTTCAGGCCACGCCCCTCTCCATTCGTTCAACAAAGGCGCGCGTGCGCAAACAAGCAAGTGAGAGCAGAGTGACAGTTGACAGTACTGACATCAAGGGCGATTTTAAAACTATTTGTTAATGATTGGCCGTAGTATAAATTGTAGTAAAATACGAAGTCAATTAGGGATCGTCTGGGTGTGTCCGATGCGATCAGTTCAAAAGAATATTACTATAAAGTGGTAAGGCGCGAGAGACCTCGATAGTACCTTATATAATTTATAGACACTTATTTTTTACGTTGCCATATTATGTACAGTCAATATAAAATCAAAGTATACTTTGGGACTTTACTGTCATAAAGATTATCAGACCCCAACTCCTTTGTGGTTGAGTGACTCGCATACCGCATTTCACGGTAACGCCACTCCGTGGTGAAGTGTGTATATTCTATTACTCAGTAATATACAGGCACTCGTGAAGTATAATTGTGTTTAATTACACTTCCCTGAATGGCGACCCTTGCCATGTACGGTTCGCGTACAGGACTGTCACATACGCATCATGATTGGGCTGGTGGTGTGTTTTTACGCAAATACTACATTTTAAAAATGGGTTCCAAATCTAATCTAAACTAAACAAGAAGAGGTCATAGCGCAGAACGGAGCTGGTAACTCGGCCTCAGCAGCGCAAGATTTTGCAAACCATATAAGTACCACAAACATACTTTTGGTGGTGATCATCACATTAATTGCTCTAGGAGGAGTCTACGGATTTTATAAAGTTTATGGAAAAACCCATGTACATTGTTTGCTACATCGCACCCGAGATGGGTTAGAAACTTATCTATATTGACTTGGGCCTGGGTGTTATGGTACCGTCGTTGTTTCTGAATACTATAATACAAGTGCTTTAGCTGCTTAACTTGGGTTAAGAACAATTTATGTGATTTTATATATATTTTTTAAGAGTGTTTATCTTGTGCTGTCTAACTTCCACACTTTGGCATGCCTTGGTCCACTAATACACTTTAACTTTGGAAATGGGTTCTGTTAATTTTTCGAGATTTAACTGTCGTGAAGGTAGAATCAGGTCAGCCATCTGGCAACACTAATTCTAACCTAACTACTGTGTTGCCAGGGTGGTGAAAAAGTTGTCTGAAGAAGGAGCGACTCCCAAGCCATACTACCACACTGGTCTTAACTACATGGCGGCCTTGTGGAGACACGTTATGCGATCGGAGGCCGACAGCTTCCCGGTTCTCCTAAACAACAACCGTGGTTGGAAAAGCTGTGCTCTTCCACGATTCTGTATTCCATAAGCACGTACAGTGGATTGATGGCTGTCAATCACACCTATGGTAAGCAGATGCTTGTTTAGGTGGTAGTGGCTTGATATTATGCCAATAACTTTGCGAATTTTATACCCATTTAGATTACCCGCAACCTGCAGGGTCCAGCCAACGGACTTCTCGAACTTGCTAAGAAGGTAAATGCCTCATATCTTGGGTGGATTTGGTGTAAAAAATATTTAATTCTCATAAAAACTTAGTTTTCTTAACATACAGAAACGAAAATAGTAGCGGTGTCAAATTAAGAAACTATAATGCTTCTCTACCTAAAGTAAGGTTTACATTTTATAATAGGGGTTAAAGTATGAAATTGCCGTTTTATTGCAATAGGTTCTTTGAATTGACATAGAATCTTCATGGTTTGAGGTTTTCGAATGAAACTTTTTTTAAATGGTTTCTATGATGTTCTTTTTTTAAAAAATGTAAAACATTTGAATATCGACTTTCAATTGTTTTTGTTATTCAATTTAGACAAGAAAGATGGATACTGCGAAAATTCGAGTTATTTTTGAATACGAGTTCCGACGCGGAACTAACGCGGCAGAAACAGCCCGCAATATCAATGCTGCGTTTGGAGAGGGGTCTACTAATGAACGCACCGTGCGATTTTGGTTTAAACGCTTTCGTGATGGAAATTTCGACTTAAAGAACGAGCCACGAGGAAGACCGCCCACACAGGTAAATAACGATGAATTAAGAGAGATAGTGGAAGCCGATCCTAGTCAAAGTACCCAGGAATTAGCGGCATGGTTTAACGTTACCTTACCCACAATATTGACTCACTTGCGTCAAATCAATAAAATAAAAAAATACGAAAAATGGGTGCCTCATGATTTGACTGATCTGCAGAAAGAAACGCGTGTTGAAACTTGTGTTGCCTTGTTGAACCGGTACAGAAATGAAGGAATATTGGATCGAATTGTAACATGTGATGAAAAGTGGATTCTTTATGATAACCGGAAAAGAAAAATGCAATGGCTGACCCCAGGTCAAATGCCACAACAGTGTCCTAAAGCAAAACTTACCAATAAAAAGGTAATGGTAACTGTTTGGTGGTCTCAGCATGGTGTTATTCACTATAGTTTTCTCCGATCTGGTCAAGCAATAACGGCAGATGTCTATTGTGCCGAACTCCGAACCATGTTGACAAAACTAGCAGTAAAACAGCCCCGACTCATGAATCGATCTTCACCATTATTGCTCCACGACAACGCGAGACCTCACACAGCACGAGAAACCATTTTGACCCTTCAGGAACTGCAGTTAGAAACCATTCGTCATCCTCCGTATTCACCAGACCTTGCTCCAACGGACTACCATTTTTTTCGTGATTTGGACAATTATCTACGTGACAAGAAGTTTTCTTCCCAGGAGGCAGTACAAAATGCTTTCACACAGTTTGTGCAGTCTAGATCGTCGGAATTCTATCGCAAAGGCATTAATGACCTTCCCATTAGATGGCAGCAATGTATAGATAATAATGGCAACTATTTTGATTAAATAAATTTGTTAAAAATTTAAAAAATAAACAATATAGATTTTCAGTACAAATCGGCAATTTCATACTTTAACCCCTAATATTTAATTTTGTGTAAAGTAAAAATCAGATGCTGAAATCTGCCGGACCTGAAGCCTTAACTTCTCGCTATCCCGGTTATTAGTTTCCATATAAATTAAACATAGAAAAAAAAGCCTGGGCTGCAGCTATTGGCATCGTCGAGCTTTCCAAGAAGCCTATCAAACAAGATAAAGATATTGAAGACTTTTGTCCAATACTCTTGTGGTAGTTTAAACCGACATTAGGATTATCGACCTTATAAATATAAGTTGACGCGTTGGAGATGTGGTGCTGGAGACGAATGCTAGGAGTATCATGGACCGAGTTTCATACAAATGAGTCCATATTAAAAGAATTCGGCATAAGACAGCGCCTATCAACCACAATTCAGTCACGTATTTTGACCTTCTTCGGCCGTGTTTCTCGTCGCGACAATATCTCCATAGAGCGTCTCGTTGTGCAGGGAAAAGTTGAGGGCACCAGACCGCGTGGTAGATCACCAATGAAATGGACAGACCAGATCAAGGCCGCAACTAAGTGCTCGGTTTATGAATGTACCCGGAAGGCTGCAGTCCGTGATGAATGGCGCCAACCAAAATCATCACTCGTCGTGATTCATAATGATGATCACGACCACTCTGACAAGGGTGTATCGACTAGGAAGAAGAAACATAAGTTTACGACACATACGCAATGTGTTGTTATTTGCGTGGCAATATACTTTTAAAATCCAAAAGTAAAATAGTTTCCTCATCCCCATCTAAAAAAAGATCCTTTAGAACGCAGTATATTAATTATACTTTTATTCACCACCAGTTGGTAGGAGTATCCCAGTTCACCATGGGAGCCATCATGAAGTTGTTGGACGAGCAGGTGATGACACGCGCGGATGCCGTCTGGGCCGACGCATTACTCAAGGACTTTACGCAACATCTGGTGGTAAATGTTTAAACTCAGAAATACTTATATTTAAACGCAAACAAAGAATAATGTTAACCATATTCTGAATCTTAAGGAACCTAAATATTTTTTAAAATACAAAAACCTTTACAACGGAAACAAAAATATTTTCCAATGAAACAATAGAAACAGATGGAGTTGTTAAAATTAAACGTTGTCATTTATATGAATGGGGCTTTTCGAAACCGTTCATTTCTGTAGGCGTTTAACTGTATTTGATGTATTAACTGAACAGAACACGCTTGGGTCGGACGGAGTGCTGCTATTCCCATCGGCGCCGGCGGTGGCACCGTACCACTATGCACTGCTGCTGCGGCCGTACAACTTCGCCTACTGGAGCGTGTTGAACGCCGCCAAGTGCCCCGCCATACAGGTCGCCACTCACAGCTCTGTCCACACTATTCTACACCCACACCCAGCACACACTGCGGCTGTACAACTTCGCCTACTGGGGCGTGTTCAATTCCGCCAAGTTGCTATGATAACTGCTTCATTTTCTTTTGCTTTTCCAGGTCCCGCTGGGGCTGAACAGCGAGGGCCTACCTCTTGGGATACAGGTGGTTGGAGCGCCTGATCAGGAGGCTCTCTGCCTCGCGGTCGCTCAACACCTCGAGGAGTTATTCGGTGGATTCGTACCTCCTTGCAAAGTAATCACTTAGCTTTACTTATATTTAATACAAGAAGTAATTTATTTACAATGCTTCTATTTATTAATGTTATCTCGCTCATATTCGTGGTTCTGCTATCGTACTGTCTTTATCAGTCGCCCTTTTCTCTTCTCTTCGAAACATTTAATATAATAGAAGCAATGTAATTTGTTTTTATCATAAAATTTTTAAAGAGTATTTTTGTACAGAAAGTTTATTAAATGTTAAAGTATATTTAAGTTAAAAAAAGTGAAGAGGGTTTCTCCCAGACTGGTGGGTTGTGACCATATTATCGAAATGCGTAAGTGCAGTATCTTTTTTACGTAATGCACCTATGTAGGGGACCGTTAACTACTCTAAATTAGGTTATTAAGTAATATGTCAAATGTCAATTGCCTCATTAATGGCCCCCGATAACCAAAATAAGGAAGAAAGTCTAGAATGCTGTTTATATAATTTCGTGTTTGTTTTTATATAATTATTGCCTTACTTGTTTATAGAAAAATAGAACGTAGCAGGAGCAATTAGAGTTTAAAGTAGATTGGGCGCGTGAGAACGCCGGCGTTTTATTGAGCCTTGACTTAACATTCGGTAAAAAAAACAAGAGCAAACCAGCGGTCTTACGAGCCTCATATGTTGTTACAAAAGTGATCAATTTATTTATTATTATTTTTCCGTTTTTTAATTACCGTTATAAGTGATATTTTTAATTTATATTTAATTGATTTAAGGGTATTGGTATTTTTATATGTATTCTGTTTGTTCCTTGTTTTATATTTTGTATTTTATTTTTTTGTTGATCAATTTTAAGAGTAAACCATATTATTTGAGTATGTATATTTAGGTGATGGTACAGTGCAATGCAATAATAAATGTTTAATATTGAAATGTATTTTTTTTATGTCACCACTCGTTATTTAACCAAACCAAACAAGGCGGCCGTAGCCGGTTAAGATGTTGGTTTTTTAACCCAAGCGGGACCATTTTCGATCCTCACTGATGTACTACGTACGTGGACCCAGTCGTAACACAAGCGTTTAGCTTACCACGAGGATTTAAAGGGAATAATAATAATGTGTTTGAGTTGATGCAGGAATCCGGGACATAAACACTCTTAGTCTGCACAATTTCTTTTTTTAACACTTGCAATAATATAAGTACAATGCAGTTAGTTTTTATAGTTTTTGAACTGTAATTCATTTAAACTTGTGCATTGTATCGAAGTCGGCAACCGAATGCGTAGAATACTTTTACTCTAACGAGTGGCGCCCTCCAAATTGAACCACAGATGGCAAACCTCGACAAAGTGGCGGGGCAAAAGTCTATGCCTAAATTGACAGGTGGTGACGCATATGATTGGTGGCGCTGTATTCTGCATAATCAGTATTAGTCAATAGAGCTTCCATTAATTACAAATAACAATAGTTAACCCGTAACTATTAAATCTACTACAGATTTATTGTTAATATTTAAAAAAAATATATGTAAAAGTTACGTCAATTACTAACGTTACCGTCGTACTGTTGGCAAAAATATAGAAATAACTACTGAGGATCTTCTTAAAAATAGATATAACAAATAATTAATAATTCCTTTACTTATAGGATATGAAAAATAAACTTATTATCGTACCTATATATATATATTTAAAGCAAACTTATAAATGTAAATAGAAGTTGAGCGGAATGGATTGATTTTATTTACCATAGTATTAATAAAAATCTAAAATTATGTAAGATTTTAATATAAATGACCAAAAACGTTTTGTAATGTTCTGGCATTGTTAAACTCGGTTTCGGAAAGGCGACCTTTCTTTTCGGGCTAAAGATATACCTTGGTACAAATTATTTAAAAATATTCATAAATCTGTACAAACACTTATTTAATATATAATATACCTTAAATTAGATTTTTGGAAACATAATAAAACACTTAAAATCATACATCATCACAACTGCGTAGAACGAAACGCTATCAGTGCGGCGTTGACGGGACCATCGACATATACTAATGGACATGCCGTACCCGTATAACGTGCAGTAATTTCTTGGTTTGAGAAGAGTGACGAAGATGGCATATGCTTTCGGACTAACGCTATCTCTTTCCTTATAGGCTCTCAATTTTCATGACAGGTACAGGGTACAGCATATATTTTGAGAGAGATAAAGATAGCCCGAAACTTAGTATTATCTCTTTCTTTCGTAGTGCCACAATTCTCACCGCTAGGGCATGTCCATTAGCATGTGTCGATGGACGGGACGAACTGACATAAATTAACCGAGACAGTTGTTACGCCGATTGACGCTAAGTTGTTAGATCTGGGTCCATACTATCAACTTTATTTCAACGATTCAAGTTTGATGCAGTTTATTTCAGGTTCTTAAAATGAATCGCTCTAATTCGTACTGTTGTGATGTCGGCCCTGGTTCACTTTAAAAAAAAAACCCAATAAAGACACACTTTGAAACACAAAATTTACCATGTAAATTTGGTATACACTTCAGAAAACTACTCAAACTACTCGAAACCTTGATCCCATGTGCGGGAGCGGGGCTACATGTGCTTTTCGCGAGCTCCAGAGTCTAACTAACTGTTTTAATGAATAAATAATATAATAGAAAATAACGCGATTCAGCGGAAAGTAAAGTATGGAAAAATACAAGTAATGAAATATCTAGGTAAGCGATTTATAGTAAATAGATAGGGTTATAACATCAACTAACATCAACTATCTAATACAGGATCGCAATTGAATCGTTAACTTTGAATGAATGATAGATTATTGTCTGTTGTCTGCTTTTGAATTGGAACACATAACTTTTTAATTTACGCAGCACGGCCTTTTATTGATAATTACACATACACATTACAGTTCCTTTTAAGTGTGATTTTTAAGTACTTATTGTGTTTAACAGTTATGGTAGCAATTTCAATGCATAATGGAAATACTAGATATAGCTAAGTTTATTTTGGCGACAATATTTTATCAATCGCGTCAATAATGAATATTTCAAAACTCAATACGTAATTGCGTTACTTTTTACAATTTTGTTTTAAACTTTAATGATGAAGAGGCTGTATGGGTAATAGACCTTGCCTCTCTTCTAAAGGAGAAATTAAATAAAAAAACTTTCAAAGACCGCTCATTTCAAAAAATATTGTGAATTCTATAAAATATATTGTAATGGCGTAAGTAGTTTGTTAAAAAAAGTTACTCTATGGCGCTAGCAGCGTTGACAACTCTACGTCTTTTGTATTTTATGTATTTTAGGCCTTTGCTGCAAAACTACGAACTAAAGTTACAGAATCTATGTATTTTTCACAGATTTCCAATATAACATGACTCATTAAACTGAACGGGGCATAAGTTCTGTTTCATAACTAACGTACACTCGTCCCTCCACCTAAAATGACAAATTGTGTATTCCATAGAACTGTGACATGTGTAAAACTTGTCGCACTGAAAAAATGTGAAATCTAACTTTAAAAACAATCGAATTATTATCCCAATTTGCACAAAATTTATGTCTAAAGTCTGCTTTCTGCGAACAATCTGATGAAAACTAATATCAGAAACAGACTTTCCCCACGCTAACAGGCTTACTTTTTACAAAAAGTGTCTAAAAAAATAAACCGCGAGCCTGTTCAGGAACACAATAACTAACACAAATATTTAATACAAATATGTATGAATTTAATTTTCCTGATAATAATGAATAAGTTTAATAAATTGTACGACAAAGTATTCGTTTTATTCAGTTTTACCTAGACTAACCTCTACATTTTGCTTTAAAAAAAATCATGTGTGCATTTCACGCGTGGTAGAAGTGAAACCTTCAAAATAATACACACACGTACACAAAATACCACGACTCATTCTACGTAATTTTCTAATCAGGCCTACGCCTTTTTTCAATCTGGGTTGGCAACACTGGGCACTTGTTATTGTCAGTCATGAAAAAGTTAAAAAAAAGTTATTGTCAGCCAGTCAGTGCGAGCCGGGGGGGTCAACTTCCTTAGGAGCCAATGCAAACATATGGAACGATTTGCAAATAGAGATGGGTTTATGTGAAAGAAAGAGATAGAGCAATGTATCTGACAATAAGAATAATGACAAGACCACGGCCTCCATACAGCCAAATCCTTAGTTATAGTTTCTTCATAACGTTAGTCAAATGCTGCAGAATTAAGTCTGCCCGATAGGTGTTCAATATATGAGGCCCCATTGTAATCCACTTGCAATCCAAAGGCTCTTTTTAGTATGCCCTATTCGGAAAAAATGTTACTTTTAACTTTTTGGCTGTATATGATCACCTCTTTGCTTTCCCTAAAATTAAAGGAATAAAAAAAAAGAAATAAAATGGCTACCTGTTTTTACGCAATTGTTATCATCATTGTTTTTCTTTAAATCCCTGACTGTGTATTGGTCTCTTACGCGAGATTGGCAGATTTGTGCGAAAAGCGCAACAGAGCTATTAATCCAAAAGAAGAAGTAGAACTTTTTTGCAATGGTTGCGAAAAAAAATGCTGTAAGTGCGGCATAACTTCTAAAGAAGATACTCCCTAAAACTTTCATAGATTTCCTCGCCCGTCAATGCATGGGTCACTCAAGTAAGTACCTATCTATACTACATAATTTTATGATACTGCCAAATCAACTCACCCCACCTCTCATTGAACAACAATGGGCTGTCGCTGGTGTGTTTGTGCGTGTAGTTTCAAACCCTATAGTTAGTGTTAATTTAACTATAATTTGGCATAAAATTGAGATTCCCAGGTAAACAGGTATTTTTGACATTACTGGCAATCACGAAAATTGGGTTGAATAAAAATATGATGCATAATACTTGTTTTGTTTTAGGGCTAAAGTATGGGCCACATCCTGTTTTCTTTATCAAGATTGGTCCACTGAAGAATCATTGTCAAGGCTATATGCACAGCATGAGGTGCTCTGCAGCAAGCATTTCGATGCAACATCATATACCAGCGGCAATATGAAAAGTTTGCATAAATTTGCTATACCAACTGGAGCTGAAAATATACTGTCCCAGTTACCAGAGGAACAATTAAAAGCAAACCACCAAGTAGAAGTAACATGGGTAAGATTTTGAATCATTCCTTAAATCCCTAATACAGGATAGCACGATCATTTTTGTACTGGAGTTGTTATTAGTTAGTTTATTTAATTCATAAGTTTGGATTTTTTTCAGAGTCCTTACCTCAAGAAGCTATTGGCACAGGAATTATAGCTTCCAACATGGACAAGCTCTTTGGTGCTGTCAATGGAAATACAGCAGATAGAAAAAGAGGCAACCATTTCTTACAAATTTATCCGAAAATAGTTTGCATTTGAAGATTTTCAAAAAAATGAAATTGTTGTTTAATGAAATGTAATGTATGCCTAAAACGTTTCTGCAGATTAAAGAACTTAGAGTTTGTTGAGGAAGCCTCCAAAAAAACTCTCATGAACAAAATTAATTTATTAAAACACATGTAAATTTTAAAATCTTGTTTTATTTCTTTTTTCAATATTGCAGTTTTTGTTTTGCAGCTAATTTTGACTGTACCTATCTTGGTATGTACCCCTATATGTAGTTTTTATTTCGCAACCAATTTTAAGTAAAATTGGTTGCGAAATAGAAACTACATTAATTTTTGTACCTAACCAAGAAATTAAATAGTATTTAAAATTCGCGCCCTATTTTAGTTCTGGTGGAACAAACTGGAGCGCTAGTGAGTTTCCATGTTTGCAATTTTTTTGTATGAAGTTGACGTTCTTGGACCTAGATGTATTCTATCAATTCTATGGTGCGAGCGCGCGTCAATTCTGAATATGCATGAAGGAAAGTGACGTGGCTAAAAGTTTATTTATTTTTTATTAAAAATAGATTTTCCTAAAATAATATCTGTTTAATAATTTGACTGTAAAAATTAAGCTGAAAACAACGCACAAAGTTTCAGCGTATGGTAAATAACACTCGAATCTTAATAACTTCTTGGTTTGTTTAGTGGTTCGTGATTTTCTTTACATTTCGCAAATTTAAACTTTAAAAACTGTGATGAGCACTATCGATTAACTTTCTATGAAAGGAAATGTCAACCAAAAAAGTTACATCTGAGGTAAGATTTTAGTTGTAAAGATAAAAATATTTTTTATTAAATGTAAGGGTAGATGTAGATAGGACCCACATTTGTGCTCTTGCAGCCCACATTTCATCTTTTCTTTTTACTTTGTTCTGCATTTGAAATTGGAGATTTTTCGAAAAGGTAAATTACAAATAAAACAACTTTTTTCCAATGGTTTTGTCTTGATTATGTTTTAATTTAGGTCCGCAGTTGTTATAAGTTTATTACAATTGTCAATTATAAAACTTATGTATGAAGTTACTTATTTTCCACATATCCTTATTTCATAACTGTCAAAGTAATTAAAGTGTATTCAGTATTGTTTGATTAGGCTAGATTAGAATTGTGATAAAAAAAAACCAGGATGTTTCTCCATATGTTAAGATTATTGTGACATGATTAGGAAAGAAGTTAAACTAGATTTTGATACAATATTATTGTTTGAATTGGCACCTTGCCATAGCTTTTGTTTTCTTTTTAATAAAAAAAAATACAAATTAAACTTTTTTTCTTACTTTTATAGGATTATTATTATTTTTTATATTGTGCCATGTCCAAATCCTTAAATTACCAACAGAACAAAAATTATTTAATTTGATACAAAAAAGTTTTGTAATACTAGAACTACTTAAAATATAAATTAATGTCATATAACTTATGAAGGTTTAAAAAGAATCTAATAAAATGGTTTTATATCTTTCTTTTCACAGCACAGTAATAACAAAACTACAAAGATATTCTGCGGAATGGCAAGAAACATGTTAAAGCATGCATTTCTTCTGTTCCGAACATATCTAGACATAGTGATTGATGTGGTATTCGGTTTCTTTTTTGATGGAAATCGACAAGCTATACCTGATTTGGAGAAAAAACACTCTATACTTGCCGAAAGTGCTGTAACTCTTGCTGCTAAAATAAAAAATAAGGAACTTAAGTCTGAAGAGTTGGTCAAAGCTTGTATTGAGCGTATTCAGTTGGTAAGTTTCTAACTTTCCAAGTTATACTATACTGCATAATAGACTGAAAAGAATTGTCTTTTTCGAAAATGAACTTATAATTATATAATATAATACTAATATTTCTCACATTCACATCAATTAGCCTAACCCAACGTAAGCACTGTAAGGCTTGTGTTATACTATACAGATACCTGATACATAAATATGCATATAAATACCCATGAATCGGGTACAAATGCTCATTTTCATCCGGGATTCAAATCCAGGACATTTACACCAAATGATTATCAAATATTATCTTATTAGGTCACTTTTATAAATTTTTCTGCTAAGTTACAATTGTTAATATTCACATTAAAATATTTAAATTTAAGAATTATACTTAGTACTAAAATTGTCTTTATGTAGGTCACCAATAAATCTGTGAATTAGTTTTGTTTTATACTTGAATATTTCAGGTTAATCCCATCCTTAATGCTGTAGTAGACGAGAGATTCACAGAAGCATTAAATGATGCAAGAGAGGTAGACAGGAAGATTGCTGAAGGGCTCCCAGAAGAATTCTTTAAAGAAAAGCCCTTTTATGGTAATGAATAATGTTTAGTAAATTATTTTAATAGAAAAATATTAGAGAAAACAACTCGGCTTACAAGTAAAATCACAGGAGGGACTTCACTCAACCCGAAACATCTTCACAATACTTTTTAAAGTAAACAAAAAAGTCAATGAAACAACAATTTGAAAATGTCTTTTTTGTGCTCTGCCCTGAGGCTGCTTGTCAAAGTGAGACAGCTTTATACGATCTATAGTTGCGTCTCTCTTTAACATTTGTACTTGTATCGCAAGAGATGATGGCATGATCTCTGTTTGATCTTTTTTTTATATTTATTATCTACGCTATATAATATCCTTGTTTTAATATACACAAAATAGCTTCTAACATAACACTGTTTAAAATTATACATGATTTATATTAACGTTGGTAATACATAATTAATGTAGGTGAAAGGTGAAGCTGTCTCATAACAAAGTCTTACCGGTAATTAGAATAGCTGCATTTAATTTTAGTCTTAAAAACGTATAGATTTAAGAGTGCGTTTCCACTGAGTCATAGATGAAATTTAGTTTAGAACCAATCACAATGCCCGTAAAATTTTCCATTGAAGTGAATCGGAGATCGTACTTGATCAGTTCATGCGCTGAGATTCATTTATTTAAAAGATGACAATTAAAAGAACTAAGAAAAATAATGATCACTGACTCTCAGGGCCTGTGGTAGTGCATCAGCAACTGTCTTCGGAATTGAAACAGAGTTAAATGGAAGATAATATCATTAATTATTATTTACTTACAACCAAACGATTACAAAATTTTCACAGATGATGTATTTCTGCTGCCGTTATCACAACAAATACTAAAAAACAGGATAAAATAAATATTAAAGGCGGCTCCCATACAGCAAATTATTCTCGTGATGAACTTTACTTAACTAAAAGTTTGTACGAAGCCCTCGGTTTTTTATTAATTTTATTAAAGCGATCTACTCTTCACAGGTGTTCCGTTCACAGCGAAAGAGAGTCACGCAGTGGCAGGTATGTTGAACCCGTTGGGAATCAAGGCTCGTGCGCATGTGCGCGCGCACGAGGATGCGGAGTGCGTGCGTCTGTTAAGGCGCGCAGGCGCAATACCGCTCGCCGTCACCAACGTACCGGAGATCAACAAGTGGTATGTCAAACGAAAATAAACTCTTTTCGAATGGCCATAAGCTATTGTAACAGTATATACTAATGAGACAACAGAATATCACTGAATAAAAAACATATAAGATATAAAATACGCCTATAAAAAACAACCCCGTCACCGAGCCCTCCGGTCGGTAGGAGACGTGGTTCTTTAAGAATTATAGCATTTAATAATACATTAAAATAAACTGACTGACTGAGGTAATCACAGGATAACACACACACACACACACACACACACACACACAACCCCCCCCACACACACACACAACCCCCCCCCTTACACACACACACACACACACCCACACGCACGCACATGTGCGCACGCACACACTAAAAGTGTGAAAGTCATGTTCTACATTTCAAGAAATATCCTTTAAATTAAGTTGATCAAATTCCGTTAGGGGTTCAAAGTGGTGACTGCCGCAATGGACCCACAGAACCAGTGGCTTTAGTTCCTGGGTATACCTCTGCCTATGTTCCATGTGCATTCGCAGAGGGAGTCCTACATGTACCCTCCATCTTCACTGGGTTAAAAGAAGGTATTTGTAACAGGCAGGAGACTCGCAACATGGCGTTCGGTCAGACCAACAATCCATACCACACCGGCCGAACCACTGGCGGCTCCAGCGGGGGGGAGGCTGCGTTGGCCGCTTCATACGCCACACCGATATCACTTTGTACGTAACATTAGTATTATATCGATAGTATGTATAGTTAAGGATGCCCTTAAGAAATTTTACCGTGTGAAATACTATATGGAAACGTTAGAAAATCTATTTACAACATGTTATAGCAGCACAATAATTGGACGTATTTCCATGGTAAGGATCGAACCCACAACTTCACTTAAATTGACGTAAGTATACCAAAATGGCCTTAATGTCACGTCACGAAAACAGCTGTAGCAAATAAAAAGTAGCATAAGTACAAAATGACCCTTCGCTCTGACATTTTGCTACAGCTGTTATCGTGACGTGAAAGTATATGACATTAAGGCCATTTTGGTATACAGTAGGGCCTCGGTAATCCGGACTCCCGCTTGTTCGGTGATCGCTGTAATCCGGCCGGGGCAATGGGCATCGCGGGAAGATGATGTTCCTTTAGCCCAGATTTTTAATAGGTTGAGGGGACCCAATGATCTTCAAATAAATGAGGCAGAAGCTCAAGAATGGGCTGCTGGTGGTGCCGAAAGCGAGTTACAAAGATATGAAGTGTTAACTGATGAGGAGGTTGTGCAAGCGGCAATGTGTGAGGACGATGAGCAAGATGAGGACAATATCGTTGAAGTTCTCGCCTCCAAAAAAGTGGGTAATTCAGAGGCAGTAGGAGTTTTAAACACTTCTTTAAAATGGGCTGAAGATAACAAATTTGATAGCCAGGAACTTATGTTTCTCCATCGTCTTAGAGACCGGGCTTTTGAAATGAAGTGCGAGAATTATAAACAGAAGAGTATTACAGACTTTTTCAAGAAGAATTAAGTAATGTTTTATTTTAACTTACTGTTTTTCTTACATGGTTGTAATTTTGAATATGTGCATTTTTGTCTCTATGCTTTAATTTAAAAATTGATTTAAGAAACTTAGGTTAAACATGTGTTTTATTGCCATTAATTATGGCATACTATAATCCGGACGCCTCGATAATACGGCAAGGGTCTTGTTTTTGCCTCTCCGGATTAACGAGGCCCGACTGTACTTACGTCAATTTAAGTGAAGTTGTGGACCCTTACCATGGAAATACATCCAATTTCTTTTTCTCTCATTTTACTTTATTTATTTAAGGAACTTGTTCATGGACCATATAGATGCCCTGAAAAAGACCAGGTCAAAAGTTCCCTTAACCTACGAACTTGTATGAAAGTCTAATTAAAGTTGAAGAAGCGAGAGGTATATGTTAGGATCGTGGATAGTGCGAGGCGTCATGGGTCGGTGATCTTTAGGCTGGCGCAGGTGTTTATCGGGCACGGGTTCTTCGGTAGTTACCTGTACTGCATCAGAAAAGAGCCGACACCGTCGTGCTACGATTGCGGCGCTGTGGAGGACTGCGCCTAGCACACCCTTGGTGTGCCCGGTGTGGTCTCCTGAACGCGGCAATTTGGTTGCGGCGATAGGGATTGACCTCTCGCTCGCTGCTGTGGCGTGAGTCATGGTGACGAGCGAGGGGTCCTGAAAGGCCGCCGGGAAGCGGAGGTGATATCAACTCCTCTCTCATCAGGCGCAGGCTTAGAGGGGGCAGGAGGCGGCGTTACGCCACCTGTATCCCTATCTAGGGGGGAACGTTAACCCCCCCTCCCCCTCCCTAGTCTACGCGACTAGACGACTGTGGAAGAGGCACCCATCCTATCGGGATTTCTTTTACTACCCCTACTTTACATTTACTTTTGCCGAAGGGCTAAAATTACCCCCATATGATCCCGAATGTATATTTTAACTAACCGACACCACGCCTCACAATCTCACTTAGTCTCATTCAAATTGAATTATGACCTGAGTAGTTACAAATATCTAAAGGTAATTTCACCAAACCCTCCATTACATTTCTATTTTGAAATCAAAAATATTAACAATTCGATAGTACTTTGCTAACCAAAGGGAGAAGAACCCGAGATCGGGAATCGTATGTTCTTTAGTGTGAATAGCACTTTATACTTTTACTTTTTTACAATATAAAAGACATTATATCATTAATTAAAGTTGATATAAAAATTAGGAATACTAGGTTAATTACTTGGGGTCGCTTGGTGTTAATGATCATGGCTATTTATAATAATAAGTCGTTTTATATCGGAACTGTGATCTAGTCTAGATCAGCGTTAGCAAAATAAATATCACCTAAACTCAATTTCTATTTGAATTGATATTTTTTTCTAGTTTACCTTAACACTGTAAATTTTCCTAATAAACAAATAAAAAATAATTAACTGTAACTCTTGTTATATGTAGATGTAGTTAGATTTTATTTGTTTTTCTTAAATATTTTCATGTAACTAGGCTAAATAGGTAGTCTTTTCAATTTGTATTACCAAACTGTAAATTTCCTATTTTATTGCAAAAATGCATTTTCCAAAGATGTTATAAACCATAACTCAAATAACGCGTTCCGGAAAGTATAAACACTTATTTTTATGCCCCTGGCAACTTGGACACCCTCCGGACGCGGGGGAGGGGAGTGGTGAATCCCCATGGATACACCGGCCCGGCTTCGAAGTTATGTCAGACGCGGTGTACTCACTAAACACTACCTAGGAAGTACCATAGCCTAGGAAGGGAACAGCGGCAGTGCAACTAACATTTATTGAAAAAATAATTAGATCTATACAGTACTGTCGCGATGTGAAACCATACCGCGATTCACAAAGGTACAGCGCCATCTATTAACTTATGTACTAAATAAGCATAGCTGTCATTGGATAAATATATTGATTTGCATAAAAACTGTTGGCATTGGTGCTTCAGGCTCCGACATTGGTGGGTCGACGCGGATGCCCGCCTTCTTCTGCGGTCTCTTCGGTCTCAACCCGACTGCGGGGCACAGCAGCTTGAAAGGTCAGTTACTTTTTTTTCCATGAGAACCATACAAAATTTAAGACATACACAGCTCATATTAAATACACACATATATTTTTTTATATATAAATACGACCATATTAAAACAATATTACAATACTTAATCTAGAAAAACATATCTGATATGCGTACTATCGAGGTCTCTCGTGCCTTACCACTTTGTAGAAATATTCGTTTGATCTGATCGCATCGGACACGCCCACACGACCCCTAATTGGCTTCGTATTTTACTGCGATTTATACTACGGCCAATCATAAACAACTAGTTTTAAAATCGCCCTTGATGTCAGTACTGTCAACTGTCAATCTGCACGACGCAATTATTACACGCACGCGCGCCTTAGTTGAATGAATGGAGCGGGGGGTGGCCTGAAGCGATAGGTATCGTGCAGTGTGCAAGCGACTTCCGACTTAGGACTGATAAGGCGCCAGAGACTTCGATAGTACATTCACTTGCGTTAAATAAGTTAAGTTAGTGTAAAAAAAATCTTATATTCACATCAATTAGCCTAGCCCAAAATAAGCATTGTAAGGCTTGTGTTATGGATACTAGGGTAACGGATATACATACATATATGATATATAGATATTAATATTTATATAAATATATATATATATATATATATACACATACCCATGGCTCAGGTTCAAATGCTCGTGTTCAACATACAAACATTTGCCCCTTCCGGGACTTGAACCCAGAACCATCGGTGCGAAAGACAGGATCGCTACCGTTGCTCCAAACGGTCTTTAAATCTATAATCTAAGATCACAGTTGTTTGTGTGTTTGTCTGTCCGCTCTTTTTCCCGCTCTTTTTCCATTATATCAATAACGTTACCATAGCAACGCGTTAACCGCAAGTAGTTCGTCCACCGGACGCTAGATGGCGCTGGCGGAAAAATATTTAATAATTGAAAAAAATTAAAGAATTTTGTCCACTATACTTATAATTTTGATAATTGAGTACAGGTTTGTAGAACGGTGGCGAATCTGTTTATGCGTTCACGGTCCTTGGTTCGAGTACTGATAGGGGTATATTTTTGTGTGACGAATTTAAGCACTTGTTTCATAGTAAAAATAAAAAATGTTATGGAAGTTTTATCTGATTTGCCAAATTATATAGTATTTCTTTTTGAACAAGTTTAAAATATGGCTCCTAGTTTTTAATGTTTCACTTTATTGCTACAATTAAGGTCAAGTGTAGCTCTATTTGGATTTATGTGTTTTTTATGTGTGCATATATTAGGTAGTAGGTTAATGACTTTCACAAATTAACATGAGGTAAATTATGTATGCCTTGCAATACTTATTAGGATTTTAAGATAAAAAAATAAATAATAATACTAGCTCTGTTTAGTTCGGTGTAAAAATATTATGATAAATATTCGTTGTATGATTCACTGGCATTTTATTTTATTTTTTAATTTTTGTCTGTCTGTATGTTCTTCTATAAGTCAAGAACGGGTTGACCGATTTCGATGGAATGTGGTTTGTGGAAAAAACATTAAATTGCGCAAATGATAGGCTATATATGTATCATATTAGTAAAATCTAATAGACGTAACTAAATAGCTAAGTGAGTTTGTTTGTTACACTTTCACGCCCTAACTACTCATGAAGATCATGAAAGGAGGAGGGTAAATAAGGCGGGTTTTCGGCCCCTTTCATTTTTGACGTAAAAATTCCAAAAAAATTTTTTTTGTCTACTATATAGACTAATAAATCGATTCCACCCCAAACGGAACCACCCCCAATTCCCCTCCCAAGAAGAAGCATAATAATCATATATGACTTAATACATAAAAAAAAAATTTTTAGCTCAAAAATAATATAACCTTTCAAAACTCTGCACTCTAAGTAGCTCTGCAAAAAAAGAAATATTTTTTGTTATAAAGAAAATTTTGGAATTTTTAGGTCAAAAATGAAAGGGGCCGAAAACTCGCCTTATTGACCCTCCTCCTTTCGTATACACTTTGTTAGGGGTATAGAAAAGTACATAGGGCACCCCTTTTATCCGGAAAAAAGAAATTGTTCCCGAGGGATAGAAATATAACTAAAAATTGGTAGTCTACTTTAAAGCGAGCGAAGCTGCGGGTAATTAATGTTAGATTATACACTGTCGAAAGATTGTGAACCGTAACATACAGCTTACAATTTAACGCATTATTTTTCGATAAATTATAATCCTAGGTCGATCTTAAATCGATAGGTTAGGTTAGTGAAATTTGGCGGTTTCATTTCGATAGATTATAATCTACTTTATAATGATACATTAAATTGTAACAACTATGTTACGGTTCACAATCTTTCGACAGTTTACAATATTAAGAGATAGATTATAATCTAAAGGTATTTACAATTTTACGGTGACATATACATATATTATGTGGTATGACGGTGAAAACGTGGTAAGTAGAACTCGGAATTAAACAGCGATGACGTTTATTTATTGAAAGAGAGCAATTTTACTTTTGACTTGGTATATTTTACAGTGTATTTGTGCAGGATCTGCCCTACGCACGGGCGAACACCCTACCATCGCGTCGATCGGCTTCATCAGCAAGCACTGCTCCGACCTGGCACCGCTCTCACAGGTCGTCTGCACCGGCATCGACTTCAACAAATCCGTCGACCTCAAGGTTAGTTTCCTTTATTACAGCCTTTGAAAATATCAGATATTTATTATTTTTTACTTAAAACAGATACTTGTTCACTTTCAACAAGTAAATGAAACCATAACACTACAGAATAATTTTGTTTTCTTTGTGAATTATGTATGGTGAAGACGTATAATATTGTAAATGTCGTTACTTCTGTTAGAGCTGACGAGTTTCTTACGCCCATTCTTCTTGTCAGTTGAAAGTCCTGAATGGGTGTTAGGGTAAAAATATAGGACGATTCAATATAACTTATTTTAAATGTATTTGAATAAATTTATTTTTATTAATTGATCAATCTGACTAATTGTTGTAAATACTTTGTAAATTTAACTTCATAAGACCTAAAATTTAGGTAATTATTCAATAAGTCTAAATTGAAAAGGAATTGATATGATTTTTTTTTAATAATTTTTAAATTAAGTACGCATGATCAGAAATGGTGTTAGATCAAGTTAATGTTTTCGTGAAAACAAAACATTCCCTCTAAAAAATGAAAATGAAATATGAAATATGGCATTTTTTATCGACAAATTGCCCCTCAAATTTTGTTTTTTTTCTTACGGCCGCCATTTTGTTTTCTTGGTAACCAAGACCTGGTCTCTCATACTAATTCGACCACCACTACTCATGTAAATGTCCTATCAACATTAAAAAGGTGTCATTTGATAGCTAAACATGTAGACAACAGTTACACAGCCATCATGTTTCAATTGTCATGGAATAAAAAATATAAAAAAATAATTAAAGAAAAACAAATAGATTCTTATTTGTGTGTTTTTTTATTAATGGGTTTTTGAGAAAAACCAAATTTGACTAAATTATGAGTTTCAAACAGCAAGCTGTAAATATTAAAAAGGTGGTGCACATTTCCTAATGAAAATCACTTTGTTTTTCAGTATTTTGTATAAAAAAACAGTTTATTGAAACTATATTTCTTATTGTTTTGAAAGTAATTAAGTAACTACTATGTTTATCGATAAAGTAGGTTTGCTAAATACGAAATGCTTAATAAAATTGACTCCTACTTGGTTAAAAAGACACAACACATACTATGCGTTATAGCTTTTATCCCACAAATTTATATCATTAAATCATATGGACGAAATAAATGAACCTTTTTTTATTTTTTTATTCTCCATTGGAATTCATGTAATAAAAATATATGAACACAACTTTTTTGTTAATAGAACGTGAAGTATTACTTCACGGAAACGGCCAAAGATCTTCGCGTTAGCCCTATCAGCAAGGAACTTAGAGAGACGATGACAAGGTATGATGCTGTGAATGTGTTCTTGAGAACTTGCGAAGCCATATAGCCCCAAATCGAATCCCGATAGGGACAGATGTTTGACGAATACGAGCATTAGTTATGCGTATTTTTATATATTTTAATTAATACTAGCTATGGTAACGTTAATTGATACAATGGAAAAAGAGCGGACAGACAAACACAAACAACAAATTTGCGTTCTTAGATTATAGACTAGCGGCCCGTCCCGGCTTCGAACGGGTGGACAAAATTCTTTTAATTTTTTTCTATTATTAAGTATTTTTCCGCTAACGCCATCTAGCGTCCGGTAGACGAACTACTTGCGGTTAACGTATTGCTATGGTAACGTTATTTGATACAATGGAAAAAGAGCGGGAAAATGAGCGGACAGACAAACACACAAACCACTGTGATCTTAGATTATAGATTTCTGTGTTTAATATATGTATTTCCATATGAATATTATCCATCCACAAACACTTCACAGTGCTTACTTTGCGTTATTTTTTAAGATATTTCTAGAAATATATTATTAATATTTTCATTATCGCCTCGTGGTTAACTAAATGCTCGTGTCACTAGTGGGGTTCCAATCTGTTTTACATCGGCGAGGATCGAACTTGGTCTGCTGTGGTTAAAGCCGACATCTCAATGGGATAGGCTACGGCCGCCTCAAATAATTATTAATCTAAGAACACGAATTTGTTGTTTGTGTGTTTGTCTGTCCGCTCTTTTTCCATTGTATTAATAACGTTACCATAGCAACGCGTTACCGGGTCAGCTAGTAACTAATAAGAAATTTGGTGTGAAAGTATAATATTGTAATGCCTCACTCACAGACCCACTAACGCGACAAATTTTTAAGTAATAAGCTTGTGCTTTCGAACGTCCATAATTTGTAACATACTAAAAATTCTACCATTCAAAATCCTTGTTTGGCAGAAAAAAGCGCTTGTGAGCGCTTACCAGCGCTGAAAAAAAAACTGTACAGTTTTCGGCCAGGACACGTTTGCTAACTTCAGTTGCCCTGACACAATCCGCCATTTTGCTTATTATCGCTCAGCGATCACCATTTTTCTTACAAGCGCTCGCAAGCGCTTTTTTCTGCCAAACACAAGGATTGACTTTGGAGTGAATTTTTTAAACCACGCGGTGATTTAAAATTTCTGTTGTGTCAATTTTTCAAGATTTAACTATCAGGATATTTTGTCGGGACATTATACAAATCAATTTTTTTGCATAAAAATGGTACAATCCAGCCAATCATTTGGCAACACTAAGTCTAACCTTACAACTGTGTTGCCAGGGTGGTGAAAAAGTTGTCTGAAGAAGGGGCGACTCCCAAGCCGTACTATCACACTGGTCTGAACTACATGGCGGCGTTGTGGAGACGCGCTATGCAATCGGAGGCTGACAGCTTCCCGGATCTGCTGAACAACAACCGTGGTCCAGCCAACGGACTTCTCGAACTTGCTAAGAAGGTAAATGTCTCATACTTTGGGTAGATTCGGTGTAAAAAAAAAAGCTTCAAATAAAAACTAAAAAACCCGACTGTGTTTCTGTGTAATTTGGAAATGAAAAAAATAAAACAAGAATATCGTCATAGCATTTAACATTTAACTTAAGAATCGCCAAAGTTGCTAAGGCAATGTTTACAAGCGTCTAATCCATACAAAAAATGACAATAATAGTCTTTAGGCGCTTTAAGAAGTTTAGTGTAAACGGGCACTCGACTAATAGGGGTAGGTAAATTATAGAACGGAAGAGTATATACCCAGTGTCACTCTCACAGTAAATACGAATCTAAAGACAAATCTCAAGATAAAATCCATCGAGCCTTTCCGGCCGCAAAGCGTGTCAAACAATTATACATACCATAGATACTCTCGAAAAACATAACCCTTCTTCTGGCGCTGGTTTACAAGCTTTTATTAAATACGCTAAAAAAAATTTTACTGTAAACTTCTACTCTCTATTTATTTTAAATTAACACAAATTATATGATATAAATATTTGTCGCGAGATTTAAGTACTCGTATTTACTCAGTTTCATTTTAATAGTTAAAATTAATCATATCAAGTTATTTACTTGTTTATCTACACAAGTAAACGATCATCGATATGAAAATCTATTATTAAACTGCTTAATTAACAAGAAACATTACTTCAAAATCTCATTCACTACAAAACATTTATTTTCTCGGCGAGCTCAACGACATCTATGACCGCGGTCAGCCAAAAGGGAGTTTTTTTTAGTCTATCAACTCAGAAAAAGTAAGAAACTCCCATTTCAGACTCACCATACCATTAAAGATACCACTGGTTAATAAAGTTGTGTAATAATATAACACCTATATTCCACATATATAAACTCGCTCATTATTCACACATTTAATATAATTTTTTATCGTGATAACGTCTTATAAATCTATGCACACCGGCTGCATGCACAAAAAAGTGTAACGTTCCGCCTGAGCCGAGGAGAGCGTGGAACAATCGACGATCGGTCTAAGCGTTCGATTTGTGGCGCATCTATATCTCTTCTTAGTTTAAAAAGTTAATTTGGTTTCCATTGTTTATTATAACAACTGAAGGTTTATTTATCGAAACAAATGTAAAAAAAAATCAATTCAATACATAAAAGTATGCAATTTTTCATTAATGTTTTCTTATGACGCTGATAAAATTATCGTCCGTAAACTGACTTTACAAACAACCGATTTTTTTTTAATTTATTAATTTACCGACGCTTGTTTACATTAATTCTTACATAAAATGCCTTTTTTGACTACCACACATTGGACGAAAATGATTTTCTATATTGCTTCGGGTTCGTGTGTTGTAATACCGTCGCTGTTTCTTATTTCCTCAATTCATGTGTTTAGTTACTTGGATTCAGAACTATGTATATATTTAAGTTAAAATATTTAGTTACCTGAAGGCATAGCCTCTCGCTATCTATTGGTTTTCAATTAAATTAAAAATAAAACGCCAAGTGTCATTCAGATTGCTTAGGAGTCTATCAAATAAGATAAAGTTTAACTGAGCCAAAGGAGCCTTTCTTTCTTCCATATAACTAAGGCTAAACATGTACCTAAGATTCAAAGATACCAAAAAATAGCAAAAAAATTGTATATTCCGAAAAAAATACTTATTTATTTTTAAGTAGGTACATTTGTACCACTAAAAAAAATCATTAAAAAATATACATTACTTGCAACAAATGTTTTTTTAGGCTGGCAAGCACAATTGTTTTGACTTTGAAGCGTTTTGTAGCTTAAAGTTATATAAACATTTTCCGATATTCAGTCTTAAACATAAAATGTATACAAGTTTATCAGCAACATACTGCTTTATAAATTCTTCTGTTTTTAATATATACAGTAGGATCAAGAGCAAAAATAGATATTTCTTGCTATTGCGAATCATTCTAAGCGTTTAGTTATTTTATCGGCCTACGGACTTTACTAAAATACCGTGTTCCAGAGCCGCGAAAAACTTGTTAAAATCTAACCGACTGTCACACACAAGTGCCACATTAGCGTTTCGTTCTACGCAGTTGTGATTTAGTGTATAATTTATTGTGTTTTATTATCTTTATAAAAATCTAATTTATGGGTATATTATATATTAAATAAGTGTTTGTACATTTTTATGAAAATTATCAAATAACTTGTACCAAGGTACATTTTTGGCCCGAAAAGAAAGGTCTCCTTTAAATTTTCCAATTATCTTCTATTTTGTCCTTTGTCCCATACTTCCTATGACAGTTTAAACTAACATTAGAGTTACTGCCCTTATAAATATATAATTACAACACTGGCAATTCGTTGTTATATGCGGTGCTATAATAATACACTAAACTTAAAGAAAATAAATAATATTAAAAAATAAAATAAAAATCATTTACCAATTTACAGTAATCTAAAAAAATAAGGACTGGGTGCTAAAGACCCAGAATATTAATTATTTGTTATTTATTCACCACCAGTTGGCAGGAGTGTCTCAGTTCACAATGGCAGCCATCATGAAGTTGTTGGACGAGCAGGTGATGCCACGCGGGGATGCCGTATGGGCCGACGCATTACTCAAGGACTTTACGCAACATCTTATGGTAAATATTTAAACTCAGAAATACTTTTACTTAAACGGTGACGAAAGTTAACATGATTCTGCCTCGTTATGCACTCCTACCCTCATTTTTTAATTTAAAATATAAAATACCTTTACAACATAAACAAAAAATTGATAAATTTTCTGTTTTACCAATAGGTAAAACAATAAAAAAGATGGAGTTGTTAAATTTAAATGTTATCATTTATATGAATAGGGCATTTTAAAACCATTAATATTTAACTAAATTTGATGAATTAAACTGAACAGAACACGTTGGGGTCAGAAGGTGTGCTGCTTTTCCCATCGGCGCCGGCGGTGGCGCCGTATCACTACTCACTGCTGCTGCGGCCGTACAACTTCGCCTACTGGGGCGTATTCAACGCCGCCAAGTGCCCCGCCGTTCAGGTCGCCACTCAGCTCTGTCCACACTATTCTACACCCACACCCAGCACACACTGCGGCCGTACAACTGCTGCTATGAAAAACTGCTTAATTTATCTAAAAATGATATGGGAAAGGCTTAGATTTCCACTTTCTACGATCCTGAGTTACATCTTTCGCATCTTCAACTCTTTTTAGACCTTTCATACAAACTTATTAGTTAATTTTTTCAAACCGGATACCATCCATCTATACCAGCATAAACAGTTGGAGCGATTTTGATTAAATTTACTTTTTTAAATAACAAAAAGCCTTGTTCAATGGAGCACAGGGACTTCAATTTCTTAAGACTAATCAGTCATTGTGCTTTTCCAGGTCCCCCTGGGGCTGAACAGCGAGGGTCTACCTCTTGGGATACAGGTGGTTGGAGCACCCGGTCAGGAGGCTCTCTGCCTCGCGGTCGCTCAACACCTCAAGGAGTTATTCGGCGGATTCGTACCTCCTTGCAAAGTAATCACTTAGCTTTACTTATATTTAATACAAAAAGTAATTTATTTACAATGCTTCTATTTATTAGTGTTATCTCGCTCATATTCGTGGTTCTGCTATCGTTCTGTCTTTATCAGTCGCCCTTTTCTCTTCTAGGTATATAATATATAGTTGCTGCTATTCTATCTTGATAGGTGAATAACATAGAGCTGCTATTACACTACGTTAAATTTATATTTTTAGAAAGTAATTAAATCATTTGTAACTATATAGCTCGAAACATTTAATATAATAGAAGCAGTGTATTTTATTTTTATCATAAAAATTTTATAGAGTATTTTTGTACAGAAATTTTATTAATTGTTACGACCGAATATACTTTATTTAAGTCAAAAAAAGTGAAGAGGTTTTCTCCCAGACTGGGTGGGTTGTGACCATATTATCGAAATGCGTAAGTGCAGTATCTGTTTTACGTAAATCACCTATGTAGGGGACCGTTAACTACTCTAAATTAGGACAGGAAGTCAAATGTCAATTGCCTCATTAATGGCCCCCAATAACTAAAACAGTAACATAGTCTATAATGATTGCCTTACTTGTTTATAGAAAAATAGAACGTAGCAGGAGGAATTAGAGTTTAAAGTACATTGGGCGCGTGAGAAAACCAGCGGTCTTATGAGCATATGTTGTTAGAAAAGTAATCAATTTACATCATTTTTGCAATATTTTTCTAGTTTAGCAATAATGTAATTTATATTTTTTATAAATGAAAGCATGTAATGATTTACCTCACAATTCAAGTTTCCTTTAACAATGCATTTTTATTTTTATTTTTTTTATGAGAACAATATTTTACCGTTCTCTTAAGTGATCTTTTTAATTTTTATTGAATTGATTTAAGGGTATTGGTGTTTTTATATGTATTCCGTTTGTTCCTTGTTACATTAACCAATATTTTGATCTCTGGCAATGATTTTTTGATGTATTTTACTTTTTTTGTTGATCAACTTTAAGACTGATCCATATTATTTAAAGTTGTATTTTAAAGTAAATATTTAGGTGATGGTACAGTGCAATGCAATAATAAATGTTTAATATTGAAATGTATTTTTTTTATGTCACCACTCGTTATTTAACCAAACCAAACAAGGCGGCCGTAGCCGGTTAAGATGTTGGTTTTTTAACCCAAGCGGGACCAGTTTCGATCCTCACTGATGTACTACGTACGTGGACCCGGTCGTTACACAAGCGTTTCGCTTACCACGAGGATTTAAAGGGATGATCATGTGATGCAGGAATCCAGAAAATAAAAACTCTTAGTCTACACAATTTCTTTTATTAATACTTGCAATAATACAGGGTGTCCCAGAACTCATCACCATCATGAGAAAAATCAGAAAAAAAATCTATCCCATGCAGTTTGAAAATTATGGGCATTTAAGAAAAACCTAGAAATTTGATCAAACTGTAACCATTTTCGGTTATTGTGGTTAATTAAACTTTGGAACCGTAACCCTAAATAACATTTCTAGAACCACAGTATAATGACAATTGCCCCAAGTTTTCTAGAATTAAGACTATTTGTTAAACTATGAATTTAAAATTTGTCAACTTTGAAAGACCCTCATTTAAAAGAAAATGTACAAAAGTGCCATTAAAAGTTCGCGCATTTAATCAAGATTGTAAAATATTACAATACTACACTCGCGAGCAACCAAATCGACTCAAGCCCTAACTCTGAGTATAGACTCTGTTTTCAAGAAAGTTATAGGAGATATTTTTAAAAACTATATATCATCTGAAAGCTCCAAACTGCAGCTTTAATAAGATATCACCATTATCAATATCCGTTCATTATCTTTGTAATTAATGATATCTAAACATAAATACAGGAAAAACAGGAATTTGTGAGAAGATGTTGTGGTTGGGTATTTTAGAAATAAAAGAAAATTGATTAAGAAAATACATAACAATTTAATAAATCAATACTTGGTATTCCCCCCCCCTAGCCCTAATCACCGCTTGAAGTCGATTCTTCATTGATCTGATCAACTTTTTGACGTCCTCTTGAGGTATGTTAACCCACTCTTCCAACAATGCTGCCTTCAACTCTTCCACCGTCGAAGGGGCTTGATTTCTGGCTCGTACTCTTCGTTTTAACTGGTCCCATAAATGCTCGATCGGATTCAAGTCTGGACTGAGCGCAGGCCAGTCCATTGTACGCATCTGGACTTCATCCAAAAACTGCTGGGTAATGCGCGCTGTATGACAACGAGCATTGTCGTGCATTAAGACGAAGTCCTCGCCGACAAATCCTTCATAGGGAACAACGTGTTCCAGGAGAATATCGGTGATGTACCGATCAGCTGTAAGCCCGCCTCCTCGGCCTCCACCAGGCACGAAAACGAGCTCCGTCTTTCCCTCTAAAGAGATGCCGGCCCACATCATACAGGAACCACCGCCATATGCTACTGTTTCAGCGAAACAGCATTTATTTATTTATTTATTGAAAATGATTCACCAACAACATATCTCTAAACATTGAACAATTAACATACAAAAATGTCTAGACTAAAAGAGATGCCTTTATAGGTGAATACAGCTTTTTCCTTTCATTTAATCGTTAACTAAACAATAGATATTTTTAAGATAACTTATTATAAAACAATATAAATTATTATTAAACATTATAAATATTATGATTGAACATTATTAAATATTACTATTAAACATTATAAAATATTGTTATTAAACATGATTCAACATTGTCAAACATTATAACAGTGATCTCCATTAAATTTTGCCACACAAAACCGCTTAAATGCGCATTCAGAAAGATGAAATATGTCGATATTGCTATTATCAATTTCGTTGTAAGTACGCATGCACCGGTACAAAGGAGCGCACTGACCAAGATTGGTTCTACAGCGAGGCAATCTGAAGCTATTCGATATGGGATGTCTTGGGATATGATATGGGACAAAGAGACTTAACTGTTTAAGTAGATTTGGGCAACTTAACTTGCCGTGGATAAGCTTATATAGTGTTACGAGATCCAAAAGTTTACGTCGGTCGGCTAGTGACGTTATTTTAAAGTGTGAAAGGCGAGCAACGTAATCAGCTCCACGTGGACAGTCACGACAACGGTAGGCAAGGTAACGAGTAAAATTCTTTTGGACACGCTCTATTCTATCAGAATGCACCTGGTAAATGGGGTTCCATATACATGAAGCGTACTCGAGGCGACTGCGAATGAGAGCGTTAAACATTATTACGAGGGTTCTAATATTTTTAAAGTGTTTACCCATGCGTTTGACCAAACCTAATATTTTCCAAGAGCAACTAACTATTTCGTCGACATGGTCAACGAAACTCAACTTTTTGTCAAACAATACACCAAGATCAAGAGTAGTACTTGATTCTGTTAAATTTTGACCAGAGATTGATAACAGGATGGAAGGTTGTTTTTTTTTTCCGACTGAATTTTATATGAGTGCATTTTTGTGGATTAAGTAACATTTTATTCGCAGAACACCACGCATGAATGGCGTCGATATCCTTTTGTAAAAGGGAAACATCGGTGCGCTTGTTTATAGTTTTATATACTTTCAAGTCATCGGCGAAAATAGAACAACCACTATGTTTGATGGAGTCAGAGATATCATTGATGAACGCTAAGAAGAGAATAGGCCCAAGGTGAGAGCCTTGGGGCACTCCAGAGAGAGAAATATAGTCACTTGACTTAAATCCATGCACAGTGACACTTTGAATTCTTTCTCTTAGATATGAGCTCAACCAACGCAAAAGATCCCCGTGAATCCCGTAAGCTTTGAGTTTCGAAAGGAGAAGCCCATGGTCAACCTTGTCAAACGCGCTGGAAAAATCGGTATATATCGAATCTACTTGAGCTTGATTATCCACTGCCCCCATCAAATCAGTAACGTAGTCCATAAGATTGCTGACTGTTGATTTACCCTTACAAAAACCGTGTTGAGCTTCAACTAAAACACTCCTCAGAAAATTTGTCAATACCGGATGAATAATGTTTTCAAATATTTTTGCAAACTGACTTAAAATTGATACTGGTCGATAATTCTTTATATCATCTTTATTCCCTTTTTAAAGATTGGCATGACATTGGAACGCTTCCATTCAGAAGGAAAAGTGCCTGAATTGAGAGATTTTTCAAATATAATCTTTAAAGGAAGTGTTAGAAATCTGGAAGTCTTCTTTATAAATAGGGGTGGAATACCGTCAGGTCCGGCCCCTTTACTAGCATCTATAGACTTGATAATCTTTGCAATCTGATGTTCGGTAAACTTGACGTTAACAAGAGAGTTTTGTGGATAATGGTCGCCAAGATCGGGAGGCTGCGACTCATCTGGTTGCGAGAAAACAGACGAGAAATGCACAGCGAATAGGTTACAAATTTTCTCACCACTATCCGCCGTCGCGTCGTTTAAGTGCATTTGCTCGGGAATAACCGAAGAGCCACCTTGGTTCTGACGAACAAAAGACCAAAACTTTTTTGGATGATGTTGAATCGACATTTCTATACCCGCCATGTAGTTAGAATAACACGTCGATATCATTGATTTGATACGTTTATTGCAGAGTCTGAGTTCCAAAGCATCTCTAGGATTTCTGTAAATTTTATGTTTCCGACGAATTTTTTCTTTTTCATTGATCATTCTTATCAAACCACGGGTAAACCACACTGGATGTTTAAAATTACGTGCACGCGTCTTTGGTACAGTTTCATCTATAATCGAACGAACAATTTTGTAAAATTTCGATACTGCAACATCGACATTCCTCTCATGTTCAATTTCCGAAAACCAATTAATTTCACTTAATTTCAAATTTACTTTTGAATAATCAGCTTTTTTGAAGTTGTGTGTAGCAAACATCTTACTCTTTAACATAATTTGAGTCGGTACTTCAATATTAATTTCTAAAGCGTTGTGATGTTGATCCAACCTACTCAAGGGACATTGACACTCTGTAACACTAATATTATCTAAATTACTTAAAACCAGGTCGAGAACTTTATTATTACGATTTTTAACACTGTTCAACTGAGACAAATCATTGAGAGATAGAAAGTCAATCAAACGATATCCCAAACTACAAGAGTAATTAGAAGGGATTAATTTCGTATTATCCTTGTCACTAGCCCAATCAATGAACCCTAAATTAAAATCGCCAAGAATCACAGTATTGCATGGACAAGATTGCATAACAGCACTACAGTTTTCAAGAAATAAATCCATCTCATTGGTCTTTACCGGGGGTGGCAAGTAGACGGCACAAAATATATAATCAATTGGTTTATTATTTATTATTAGCTTTACGGAAACCCATAAATCTTCTATGTTACTTTCAAAGTGATCTATTCGTTTGGAGTTTATAGTTTTTAAAACGGCTATGACTACACCTCCTCCGCGCCTACCACTCAAGTAAGTTGAATTTCGGTCCCGTCTATAAACCTGATAGTTAGTGCCAAATATTTCATTATCGTGTATCGTGTCGTCCAACCACGTTTCAGTACCCACAATAATGTCAAAGTTACCAGATGAGCATGTTAGCTGAACATCAGTTGTTTTGGTCTTCATACCTCCGAAATTCTGATAGTACACAGTGAATTTTAAATCTTACTTACGGACAAGAAACAAATGAACTCCAGAAGTTACAAGCTAGATAAAGAGTCATAACACTTTATTAATTTCGCAGGAGCCTGATCATCCTTACGAACAAATATTCTTCCGTTTCTTATCCAGACGTACTTATAACACTTTTCGCGAGCTGTTTTCCTGGTGCTTGCGTGTAAAGCCTTGTTATATGGTGAGAGGTGCTCAGAAACATAAATCGGTGACTTTTTTCCACCATATCCCAAGGTTGAAGTGTTCAGTTTGTCATTCTGGTTCCTCTTATTAAATCTGGATACAGCAGCCAATATTTCGTCCCGTTTTCTGGTAGTTAATAACTTAACTAAGATTGAACGTGGTCTATCGTTTTGCTCATTTATTTTTCTAATTCTAGTACTAGTGAGAATATCCGACTCTTGAACTGGGACAGCAACAACAGAGCATAATTGACGAAAGACGGATAATAAATTTTCTGAGTTATTTTCGGGAATGCCATTTATCTCAATGTTTGTTTCACGGGAGTGTTGTTCAATTAAGTTCAGTCTACTTGTGAGATCAACCAACCTGCCTGATAAGCTTGAGTTTTCTTTAGTTAGTGAGTTGACTTGTTCTTGAGTGGACTTCAAATCAGCCTTTACACGGTCATAATCAGCACTGATGAATTCCATACTTTTTTGTAATTCACGTAAAGCAGTTAATTCTTTTTTAATTCCGTTAAATTCCTTCGCAAAGTACATATTTACCGCCGATTCCACTGATTCCGCAACAGAGCGCTGTATCTCCCGCCGAATTATATTTAACAAGGACTCGTCGCAGGGTGGGGAAGAAATAACCGAATGCATGGATGAATTGCATAGGTTGTCAGTTGGAGGCTTTCTTATTGTTACATTGTTTTCATCTGATTCCCTCTCGGATAAAGTCGTATTAGTCTGCATACGGCACCCATGCACAGGGGTATTAGTGTTGTCGATCTTCCTTTGTTTACTCTTACAAACGGGACATTGCCAATTATCTTTTTTTTCCTTGGTCATAAGGCTAAACAGTTTATAAGAATAATTAACGCATTCAATGTCATAAGTTCCAGCGCATAAACAGCAAACCAAAAATTCACGATTCGTAATTTTTTTTGAGCAACCCGCACAGGCAACAGACTTATTAGGTGCCATTTTTGCAACACAATGCCAAGCGAAAAAGCTCTTTAAAATAATGTAATGAAACCACGATGATTCAATTCAACAGCGTCGAAGTATCCAGTTCAACTCAGGAACTATGAAGGCCGCGAGAAAAAGGTCGTAAGCGCCGTGCAGACCGCGTCGCTTACGCGTTCGCTTTACCATACACTTCAAGCTGATGAAAATGACAACTATTTAGCACTGAATGATTTTAATTACTTCAAAATTACTCTATTCACAGTTGAATATTCTTGCGCCACCCCTCTCTAGAGGGGTGGTCGCCTCAGATGACGGCTTATGACCTTCTCCGGGTGCAAGCCAATCCCAGGTGGTGTTTAGTCAGTACAAGTCTGACATAACTATCGGGCCGGCCCGAAGTATCCATAGAGGATTCACCACCTCCCTCCCCCGTGTCCGGAGGGTGCATTTTGCATAAAAAAAAAAAAAAAAAAAAAAAAGTTGAATATTCACAATTCACAGTTATCACTGGTATTCTGCTATAACCATGCACATATATTGACAATTTCCACAACCAAAACAAAGATTTTAACAGTAAACAAGAACAATTTGTGCGGAGTGATTCGAATGTACTCCTTCTTAGTCAACGGTTCGGACGGGTAGCATTGGGCAAATCGTTCGCCCGGACGCCTGTAGACTCGGCCTCTTCTGTCGTTGCCATGCAGACACATTCTGCACTCGTCAGTAAAGAGAACCGACTGCCATTGGGCAATGGTCCAATTGACATGCTCTCGAGCAAACTGAAGACGCGCTTGTCGGTAGGCTGCAGTCAATTTGGGCCCCGTCGCAGCCCTTTTTGGAGTGAGATTGGCTGCTCTCAGTCGTCTTCTTATTGTCCACTCGCTTACAGCTACACCACGAACGTGCCTGAGTTCTTGTTGAACATCAACACTCGTCAGATGCCGATTGCGCAGCGATGTTGAGACGATGAAACGGTCGTCTCTGTCAGAAGTACACCGGTGGCGGCTGGTTCTTGGTCTTCGATTGAAGGCACCGGTCTCTCGAAATCGTCTGTAGACCCGGGACACAGCAGACTGGCTCAAGCGAAGCTGGGCAGCGACTACTCGCTGGCTAAGTCCTTGTTCCAACAAGGCAACAACTTGAGCGGCTTCTTCAGGTGTGGTATCCATGGTAACGTGGAAAAAATGATTGCAATTCTCGGAGATGTGTACATGTCAACTTGTGATAAGCGACTGATAAGGTGTGCCGGTTGCGAGAGCTTTTATAGGGGTGGCAGTTAGCGCAAGTCGCGGATAGCGTAATGAGCAAAACGACTCATAGTGCTATTGATGTAAAAATGAATGCGTTAGATTTAAAAAAAAAAAAACAATATTAGTGTTTTATGAAAGCTTGTATATTGAGCTTTCTAATGACAGTCTTTTTTTATAAATACCTTGTATACTTTACGTAAAAACAAAGTTTGTAAGCAGAATGAGGGCTTGAGTCGATTTGGTTGCTCGCGAGTGTAGTTAGTTTCATATTTAAAACAAAAACGAGTAAAAAAATAAAAACCTCAAGTAACCCGATTTTTGCTAACCCATTTTACTCAATTCAAATGTTTTTTATTCGCACAAGCTCTTGGTAGGTTCTTAATTTTACGGCAAAATGAGAAAGATGAATAGTGGACATGTTTGCCGTGAGCGAGCGAGACAGATAGTGGCGCCACGCATCGAGACGGAGATGCGTCGTTTAAACGCTTGCGAATGAAACAGATACAGTCGCCATACCAAGCAAATGGCTATGCTACCAGTCTTGGTGCGATCATGTGTTCGGAATAGAGGGGTATGTCCCAGTAGACAGTTTGGGTAAACTTCGGCCTCAACCCACGACTTAGTAAACCGATTCGTTGCTAATGGCACGCCTGTCGTGTCATCACTTTTTTTGCGTATATCGTTAGCCACTGAAACCGTGTCATTTTTAAATCGATGATAACTCCTTCAAATCAAGTTTTAGGAAAATCAACCCAGAATAAAACTATCTTCATTTTTTACGTAAATCAAGCTCGTAGCCTTCGTTTCTGTAATTGTATGTAGCAACGAATCGGTTAACCATATATTTTACTTACATATTATTATTGTTTGTGCAATATTTTTGCTTAGCGTGTATATGCACGTTTTCTCATATTTCTTTTTTACTATATTGTATAGCATTGTTTATTTGCGAAAAATTATGATTGCTGTATAGACTTAAATTAGTAGTTTTACACTACTTAAAATGTAATATTGTCACTGTATTTTTTCCTAACAAAATATAAATAAAGGTTTTAAAAAAAGGTGTATTCAGGTGACCACAAAATAAAACAATGATCATACTGAGATAATAATCTTTATTTGATTTTAAATCTCTGACGACCGAAACACGCCGCGCGCGTTCTCGGGCCCGCGGCGCCCCACCGCCCCTACGCTACGGCTACGGCTACGGCGGCGCTACGACACTACGACATATCACTACACCCTGCGACAACCCGGCTACGACCTCACTGGTTCGACCAGGCGGTCTTATCACTCTGAGATAAAGTTCATTTTGGCCGGGCTATAAATTAACTACGCGAGAAGGGCACGCGTCAGATCTTCGTACATCGAACGCGTCCCACCCCACCAATATCAGCGTCCGGAGTTAAAGTTAAGAGGGGGTTCCCCGGGGACCACCCACAATTTTGACTCCTTAGTAGTCCAAGAGTCAGGTACTGAGTACCGCGCGTTCACCCTTCACAGCACAGCATTATTTAAATTTTATCACAAATTCAGTAACTATCGCTACTGGCTCATGAAGGGAACGGGAGAAGGGGCTTCAGAATGCTGGATGATAACATCCGAAGATTAAAGATTTTTACCCCTATCGACTAAACTTATTAATAAAATGGAATATTTGGATAAAGGAACGTTTACTATCACATCACTAACGCCCAAAGACGATTCGTCTTTAATTCACTACGTTTAAATTAAAAGAGGGCATCAGAAAGTCTTAACATTAGATGGAAATACATTACGTTTAAGATGCTCGAAAAGTTTATGCACCACAACTGCAAACGTTCTAAGGTGCGCTTGTATTTGTCATTAAATGTCATACATGGAGAAGAGAAAGGCGATAAAATTGATCTTCTCATTGAGGATTAGAGCAGTATTAAACGAATAGCTATACAGATGGTACAATTTATGAGACGCGGTTGGAACTCGTCTAATAACGACTTCACTCCCGTCAAACGGGAGTATCTTTAGCATACCCGAGGCAATGAGAATCGCTTCCTAAAGAATTTAAAAAGAAGAATAAATTGATCTTTAAAAGGTTCCACCCCCGGTGGATCGAAGGACCATATTTCAAAACAATTATTAATAAACAATCCAACAGTTCCTGCCTCCGTTCGGAGAGTCAAATAGAATATTGAAACTACTTAAAACATCAATCCACTAAATAACATCTACCCCCGGGAGGCTCGAATATTTGAAAATTTCAACTTAAAAGAACCCGCTTGTAGGGTCGAGGAATCGCGTTTAAAGGTTTCGTTATCGCGAGTAACGACGGGCGTGGAGTTAAAGGATGAGGACAGCCACCAGGCTGTCGGGCTAAAAAAATCAACCTGAACGAAAGGCTCGAAGAACCACATTAGAAAAGTTCAACTAAAAAAACCCGTTCGGAGGGATCGCGTTTAAAGGTTTCGTTATCGCGAGTAACGACAGGTGCGGAGTTAGAGGGGCGGTCGATGGCTGTCGGGCCTGTGTGGGGGGCGGGGGCGGGGGCGGGCGGGGCGGCCGCAGCCGCAGGAGAGCAGGCGCGCCAGGGCCGCCAAGGGGGCTCCTCAGCTCGGGAACTTGCAGTACAGCGCGTAGTGGAGCGAGTAGCCCGAGAAGCGGCAGTACTGCGAGTCTTTCTGCTCGAACGCGCCCAGGGACGAGAACTTTTTCAGCTGGCGCGGCACGTCCGCCGCCGGCGAGTCCTGCGAGCGGAATGAGGATTATAGTCTTACATCACATCACTTATCTACATTATGAGGTCCTATAAAATTGCTGTTACATCGTAAGTTTACAATCTGACCAGTAAAAAAATATAATACAATTTTCGAATCTTAAATAAATCTACGACTTCATACAAGCAGGTGACGTCACTCCGTCATTATGACAATTCCGTACAATTTTAATTACGTGGTCAAACATGAAATTTTAATTACTTTATTAATAATTTCTTATAATATATATTTTTTAATTAAAATGAGGGCTAAATTGGTTTAAAAAAAATAAGTTAACAAAAGTTTGATTTATATTTTCATTGTAGTCAAATGCTTAAATATTAAGCTCCTAATTAATAAACAAAAAAGCATGCAAATATGTACGCGCGGCAGAAGTTACACTTTTATATTAAATTTTAAATGAGATATCTTGAAGTTAGACTATTGACTTTAACAGCTAACTTCATGCAACACGCATTATTACAATTTTTGGTTGCATGTTGCGTGCGTGATAAATGTCATCACCAATGCACCAAAAGAAATATAACTTCAAAAAATCCTATATACAAATACAAAAAAATAGAATACTTACGGGTGTTGCAAAGACGGTGAGCACGAATTTCTCCGGGCGGAATGCTTCGAGCACGCGTGTGATCACTTCATCGTAAGAAGCCACCGGTACGTTGCTCTCGAACGACACGTACGAGCACGACGGCTCCGGCGTTATATGGATTGTCATGTAGCAGCCCTGCAACGTTAGCAATACAATCTTTTACATACACTACTCAACAATTAAACAGCTAGAATAAAATAACATCATCGTAAAACTTTTTTTTTTCAAGCAAAGGAGATGTTTCATTCAGCCGTCACTTGTAGCAATTTAAAAAGTATAAAGTATTGTTTTCAGGAAATTAAAATAATAGTTAATTAGTTTATTTATAAAATAGTACGTATTATTTAAAGTTTCAGTGAAAACTCTAGACCATAAACTACACAGATTAGGGTCATATTTGCTGCCTTATCTTTAAATGTTATCTGTGGTCCACATTTCTGTTGTCGTTATTCTCTCATACATTTGTATTAAGACTTAAAAACTGCTAATATTAATAGTTTTTTAAATGCTACATGGTGAGGCTTAAGTTTTCATACAAAACTGAAACATCTGCTTTACCTACTAAAAGAAAGCAAGCTAAACACACAGCATGAGTAAGCTTTATAAGTATACACATACTAATATAAAAATGTTATAACGTAATATAGCCAGACAATGGCTATTTTAATTCTTTACACATATTTCAAAGATATTTTTTATTGTCATATACAAAATCTCCAAGTAACCAAACTTTTTAAAAGATTTTTTACTAATATTTTTTACCAAATGGCGCTGTTCAGCTAAATTGTCTGAATGTTACCCAGCCACTCAATGAAACAGCTAGACAAACTTTTGGTTCAATACTATTTAACAAATTACCTAACCTACATCTTTTAGTAAGCTACGTTTACTATAAGTCATAGCATGGTAGGATAACACCAAAAAAGCCAAATCAATTTAGTGAAAGGCTAATCAAGATCATTGTATATTTGTATTTCATTTAATTTATGTCTGACCTGAAATTGTTATAAAAAGTCAGTGTTTTCTAAAGGGAATAAAGATTATTAGATATTATTCATTGCAACATAAGATTTGTATTCAATAATACTTGAAATATAAATTCTACACAACAAAGCGAAATAAAAAATATTCTCCCCTAAAACTACGTTCAAAAAGCTACATCAATCGCAGTTACAGCTAAAAAATCTATTGTTCGGAATAAAAAATCAATTACCACACGAAGCCCTGTGGTTTCTTTATGCTAAATTATGACTTACTGATGGTATATCCTTATCTCCCTTTGGCAGCGTAAAAGGAATTCAAAATTATATGCACCATTTTGTAACGGTGCACCTTTAAGACTGCCAAATTCTCTAACAGGTGTGCCTTTACGAAATGGTCGTGATCATCAACAGAAGCCAGGACCAAAGGCTTAAGAACTGGTGATCATATATTTTTGGTCACCAATCTGAAGACAGCCTTTACGAAAATTGCTTAACCTTGGTATCCTTAGATAAAATACGCTGACCAATAGCTTCTTCAAAAATATTTGATATTGATTACTATAATAAAAGGGACATCAATTGAAATAAACTTTTGACACAAATTTTCATTGATATACTCTGTGTACCTGATTGACACTGATCTGATGTAATCTGTGCACAAACTTAAAACAATATTGTATGTTTATTTTTTCTATTACTATTGTTTTATTCTTAGATTTGTTTATAATGTTTGTTTTAAAATTCGTCCATTGTTTTTATATACTTACATCTTTAGCCACTCCGTTCATAGAGTAGCCGCAGGGATCGAACAGGAAGTCGTCTATGACCATTCCGGGAATAATTTTGTCTATGCCTGAGGCCTGTAAAGAGAGATGTTATTATAAAATAAGATTAAAAATGTCTATGGTTTTTATCATGAAATAACTCAGGATTATATAAACCTTATTGCAAAGATGTTCACCATATAAAAAGTATTTTATTCCAGATGGACGTAGGCAAAGTTATATTAATATTTCTTAGTTTTGGGACTATGCAGCTTCAATAAAACTATAGTTACTGTGACCAGAGAGATCGTTTGTTATTCGCATCCAATAAAGGGAAAATCTTTTAGCCTAAAAGCTTTGGAGACGTCTAGAATCTTCTTAGTTTTTAAAGAATTAATGTTTTATGAACTGATATGAGATGATATGTCGGTCGAGATGGATACTACTAGGAATCCACAATCTCATATAAATATTTGGGTGTGTCTTTCTCCTATTTACAATATCAAGTAGTTTTCTTGCCAGACCATGAGCATAAGATGGGTGTAATAAGGTAAAGCCTAAAGGTGCGTTTTCACCACCGCTGTTCGAGGAAAAATTCCACCAATAGCAGCGCGGGGCTAAGAAAATAATAAAGTAACTCTATTGGTCGATATTTTCCTCGCGCACCGCTTAACTACTTCGCATAGCTCTGATAGAAACGCACCCCTAAGGATTGACGGATAGGATATGTGGAAACGCACCCTAAAGAATAGATATAAAGAATGGATATGTTAGAGATTGTTACCTTGGTCGCTTGCGCAGCAGTGGAGGAGGCGTGACGCGTGAAGATGCCCATAACTGCTGGGTCAAGGCCCGACATGAGGATCTCTATGGTCTGGTCGGGCTCCCCTCCCCGTCCCCTGCCTCCGCCAGCGCCTTCCTCGCGCTGCTCCTTCTCTAGAGCATCCACAGTGCCTGCACCAAACATATCCTAATAACTATGGATTTTAAGCAAGCCTTTTTCCGCAAGGGTAGTATTTAATCTTATAACTGATACTTCAGAAACCTTAATCCGTGTAGTCTGCAAGAGTAGACCAGTACTAGTTCATCACATTTAAAGGTGTTTTAAAAGGCTACTGAGATTACTAAAGATAATCATGTAAACCACAAAATAAGTGACAGCTTATTCCGAGTTATGATCTTTAACTGCGATCACAAACCTATCTGAAGCGTGCAGATTTTTGGGAAAACCGCCTATTTTATGAGGCTTTCGTGAAGAATTAGAAGTCTTACGACTGAGATGATGACAGTTATTATAATTTCGGAATCAATCGAAAATACCTTATTTTCGATTAACATAAAATCATTAGGCATATTAATGACATAGAATTAATAATTGAAATTAATTCTTATTGTATTTTACATACGTTGTTTGTTAATATAATCAATATGATGATATGACGTCGAGCGACGCGGAATATCGCTGACCTAGGGAAACATTATTCTGAATTGAAACCACTGGAGCTGGATGAGTAGGCACCCCTACTAAGCAGTGGACGGTAGACAACTGTTAAATATAATACTAAGTAGTGTTGTCTATGAGTTAATAGGGTTGCCAAAAAGTTAAGGTTCGCACCAATAATACCTTGTAGTAACCCATGGCAACTTATGTTGTAGAAAAATTAATTCAACTTTTTCTAGCTAGTTCATTATTATGCAGTACTACCAGTGGACATACCTTCCAAAGGCAATAGTGTGTAGAGGTACCAGCAGTCCTTCTCGGGGCCCATGATGTAGGCGCGCCCGTCGCCGAAGAAGGAATCCAGTAGCTCCACCTGAAGGCAAAGAGATAAGCTATTTAATGTTTGGTTCTTACACTTTTCTCTCTCACACACCACTGTCGAATGCAATTTATGTTCTGCTTGACTTTCATAAGATAAACAAGATAAAGCAGAACATAAATTGCATTCGAACGTGGATACCAACAGTAAATATGAACAACACTATATATATTTCGCCAACAAACTCGATAGCGTGATTTAGAAACGTGTTGCGCCATCTTTCGACAAAGTAATGTTGGTATGCACATTTTAGTTTACTTTAAAGCATAATAGGGCTTGAACAATGACAAATAGTTGGATAAAAATGTAAGATAAGCCTTTCCGAGTATCACACTGTAAAACAATGTTCTCGTTTCTCTGAAACTCTGTTTATCTATCTGTAACATGGGTGGACAACAGAGCTTTGACGATTACCGAGAACCCAACATGTTCATTATAAAACTCCAATGAAAGAATTACACATGATTTTAACCGCAGTTATTATTTAGATATGATATAAAACTTCCGTTATGTTATGTACAATGTAGTCCAGAAAAAACTTTATTAAATAAATTTTATCCAATAAATTTTATTAGTTTTAATCTTTCATGGTCACTAACATTATAGTAATATAAGTTATTTACGGGATTGGAATATCGGAAACTCAAAAACAAGGTACATGGTAGCAATCCCGTAAATAACTTATATTACTATAATATTATTAATGTATTTGAAAAGATTTATTTGTCATTATAACGTCTAATTAATATAAAAAGATATAGTAACTAAGATATAAAAAGGGATACTTAGATGGTTTGGACATGTAGTAAGGATGGACGAAAGAAGATTGACAAGACAGGTATGATGAGGCAAATGGGCATAGGCAAAATTTGGTGAAGGTAGATCTTAGCAAACTTCCAGGGACCAAATAGATGTCCTGAAAGCCACGTCAAAAGTACCCTTAACACAAAGTACTATTCATAAAAAAGTTAAACGATTATAAACCTATTTTAGTTATAGTTTTGTTTTCTTCTTTTTAAACTCTGATAATCATTCAAATGAAATTGACTTACCACTTTTTTTTACTAAAATAAGGTTAAAAAATACTTATGAGTTTTTTACATGGAAATTAGAGAGAGGGAGAACTGTAGAAAATAGTGTCCCAGAAATATGGACAATATAATTGAGGCGCTGCGATCGCTGAGTTGTCTTAATAAAAGCGGGCCGTTGTTAAATTTGTACATTATTCAACTAACTTCGTCTACTACTCATAAACAGCTAACTTCGCAGATACTACTTGACCGCGACGGCAGCGCGGTTGGTGGCTGAAAAATGAACTATAAATTCTACAAATTTTTAGGGACAGGCGGGCTAATGCTTTATAGCACGTAGTGATCGTTTTCCTTCTCTCTCACCTCCATGTTTTTTTATGAATGATACGGACAGTCTTTCGCTATATTTGCATGATGCTCAATCGAGTGCAATCAAGCTATATTCTGTGAGCAGAATAGAACAAGAAACAGTATAATATGTTATTGTAAAACAACTTATCTGCGATTCATAGTAAATAGCGTCTGAGTAGATTATTTAATATCCAAGTTTATCAAACTATACTTTTTTATTTACAAATTAATCCCTCTTAGCAAGAAAACCTTGCAAAGAGAGAGAAAGATAAAAAAACGTATTTCTATTTCATTTTCCTTCCTCCTAATAAAAAGAGAGCAAAAAATACCCAGTGATTTAATTACAATCAATAATAGTTATATAATTAAAAACAATTACTCATATCTTAGATGCACTCAAAGAGGAAAACATCTTAAACATACGACTTTGCATTATCTAGTTACGTGATACGATGGTGATATTAATGACAGATAATTAATGTTTACTTCTATTATGTACATAACACTTATTATATTTCAGATTTATATAACTAACTAGCTGACCCGGCCACACGTCGCCGTGGCTCAGTTATTATAATTTGCAATATATTTTTTTAATTAAAAAAAATATTGCAAAATAAAAGATTTTTCTTAAATAAAAGTAGCCTAAGTTACTCCTTATTACATCAGCTACCTGCCAACAAAAGTCCCGTCAAAATCGGTCCAGCCATTTCAGAGATTAGCCGGAAAAAACAGACGGACAGACAAAAATTGTAAAAAATGTTATTTTGGTGTATGTACCGTATATGTATTCATATGCATGTATTAAAAACGGTTCTTTCAATATTACAAACAGACACTCCAATTTTATTTATATGTATAGATGAAATTTATACAAGAAAAAATTCAACTTGTCTAGTTGTCAGGGACTCGAACCTATATTTCTCCCTATCCGTGTGCGTGCTCTTCCAATCAGTGTTGTTGGAAATATCAGTATGAGCATCAGCATCCGCGGATTATCAGCATTGATTTGAATATCAGCATTAATCAATGCTGATTTTTTAATACTGACATTCAAGTCATAACGTTTTTTTTTTAAATTTAGGATAGGTTAGCTCTTGATCCCAATCAAGCCCGGGGGCCAAGACCGAATCCACAATGGAACGAGTTAACCCAGAAGGTGCCTATTCATCCTGGCTTTGAAAATGAACGGGTTATAAGTTCTCGGAAATACAGACGCAGGAAGGGAGTTCCACTTCTTTGCTGTGCTCATAATGAAGGATGTTGTAAAGCGCTTGGTGCGACAGGTAGGAATTTGTTGAAGGCGGGACCTAGCGCACGACATGTACCTAGAGTTTTAGCGAAGTGCATGCATAGTGTAATAATAGTAAATAAAATAAGTAATCCATAAAACAAATCAACATGCCTCCTCCAATGAAAGCTTTATCATATAATAATAAAAAAATCTATTATCAGCCCACAATGAATAATTGTATTTTTCTTTTAATAAATATTATGTACAAGGCCAAGGTGCGTATTATGGATAATTAATCATAATATAGTTTTTATAATAATTATTTAAAAAAAACGTAAAAATGCTTGCAATTATCTTCTTCTTCACCACATAGTATAAAACAAAGTCGCTTTCTCTGTCCCTATATCCCTATGTATGCTTAAATCTTTAAAACTACGCAACGGATTTTGATGCGGTTTTTTTAATAGATAGAGTAATTCAAGAGGAAGGTTTATATGCATAATACATGCATAATATAGTAAGAGCATTGCATCCGTGCGAAGCCGGGGCGGGTCGCTAGTTATAAATAAAGCGATAGCTTAACGTTACTCTTACTTATAAATGATTATTACAGAAACATGCATATATATTATGTAAAGTGTAGTGTAGTATTTGTTATAAAACAATATAATAATTAAGAATAACTTGTGTTATTTTAAAAATAATATAATACTTTAATACTAGGATTTGTTTTATTTGCATTATTTATTAGTATCAACATCCGCTGATACAGTAAAAATTAAAGTAAGCATACAAAGTACAAGATTTTGTGCTTATATCTTTACTTCACGCAGTACTAAAAAAAAACTGTGACGAGACAATGAACCATACAGAACTTGCTAGATAAAAGTTTATTACTCTTTTTACATCTATTTATGTTACAGTTGGCGAAGGAACTTATCAATTCTTAGTAATGTTAACGAGTTATAAACGCTTTATTATAAAACGAGTTATAAAGCTGCCTAAACGAACCTAAATAAATGTTTTACAAATATATTTAGTACTTACAGGATTCCCCGCACATTACACATTTAAATATCATAACTTATTTTATATTTAATCCTGACGTTTCGACTCCTTTACAGGAGCCATGATCACAGGATAACTAAAGCAATGGTCATATATTTTCTACTTACTTCACAATCTTTAATCGGGCAAGTTTCTAATTGTTAAAATTTGAATTTTATTTAGTTATTAAATTTTCTCTTCATATTCTCACTAGTTTACAATGTAGTCGTAGTAAGAATTCAATAGCTAAATAAAATAAAAAGTGGTAACGTCAGGATTAAATATTAAATAAATTATGCGCAAAATCCCTAAAAATTTGTAATATCAAAAAAAGTCATATACCTATTGTAAAAGATTAGGCAGTTTCATACAATTGGTCACTAAACTGTGACCAATTGGGTCACTAAACTGTGACCAATTGTATTGATAGTAGTTTGATAGTAAAGGGGTTAGATAATTTGACTCCAAACGGTGAATACAGTTAGCGAATACACTGCACTACTCAAGCCGACTTGTAAGTCGACAAAGTAATTCTTCGCGTCAATGTTGTAGAACTTCCTACATCGAACATCGAATAACTTTTCCAACAAAATAAGGGCAAAATTCAATCGCATATTATTTCGCAATGCGTTTTGCGCAATACACCGCAAACCCCAATAGATGGCGTTCTAATACCGTCTTTACCGAGTCAGCAGATGCGTCTTTACCTATGATGTAAAGTGTGCGCAGTACATGGGCACCGCGGTCTTAGAGTACGCCGAGCGCTTTAAATCACTTCAATGTCAATAAATAGAAATCGTAAAAAAATTAACTCTCCATACAAAATGACTGATCAGCTGATCAAGTGAAAATGGATAGTCGTTTTGTTTACAATTTCCATTTTTGACATTGATATATCTAACATCTGTATAGATTTGTTAACATCGGAAGATTTTAATCTATTGTCAATTTAATTTTCAAACAATAGAGTTTATTATCCACTGGGAAGTTTTGACAGTTTGTGGTAATGTACTGTTACTATAGGACGCTAGGGTAATGATGAATGCACACGCGCTCTACATGAGCCAGAGACGCTGATGCGAGTAACTTAAAGAAGTTTGATATTCCATAAGTTACCCACCCGCTGCCGGCAATCGATTATCATTATCAGCTTTATAGCGTCCTCAATGCTTCCACAGGACAGGTGTTGCGTATAGATGAAAACTTTGATAGGTAAAAGGATCATAATTCAACACAGAAGCTATCTAAAGAAGATGCAATAGGGACATAAAAAAGTTACCTTCATCATGGACACGCTAACCGCTACGCCATCGAGCTTACAAAAGCGAAATGTATCTCCTCACCTCATCCGGTAGACTCTACTACACTTATGAAGGGTTTGGTAAATTGCGACTAATGACAATGGGATTATTCACCAGTATGTGGTGACTATATGGTCTACTCAAGACATGGGACTGCAGCATTATTTTTTCATTTGTTTCCAAATTAACTTACATGAATTTACTTAAATAATGTCGCCAAACTGTGAAGCAGTTTGTTGGCGAGATAATACGCTTACATTTTAACAATAAGGTACACTACTTATTACATAAATCTATAATCTAAGATCACAAGTTTGTTGTTTGTCTGTCCGCTCTTTTTCCATTGTATATGCGTAACCATAGCAACGCGTTAACCGCAATTAGTTCGTCTACCGGACGCTAGATGGCGCTAACGGAAAAATATTTAATACTAGAAACAATTAAAACAATTTTGTCCACCCGTTCGAAGCCGGGACGGGCCGCTAGTACATACATAAAATCACGCCCTTTTTTTCCGCAGGGGTAGGCGGAGATGACAGATTTCCACTTACTACGATCCCGATATATATCTCTAAGTTCTTCAACTCTCATCAGCCTTTTCATACAAGCTCATCAGCCTTTTCATACAAGCTCATCGGTTAAGAGTACTTTTGACCTGGCCTTTTTTCAGGACACCTCTATTTGGTCCCTAAAAGTTCGCTTTATTTTGCCGTTACCGATTCGCCCAGGCAAATACCTCATATATTTGTCTTGTTAATCTTCTTACGTCCATCCTCTCCACATGTCCAAATCATCTAAACACCATTTTCTATCTTTACTTATTAATACCATTTTATTTAAGTGATTGTTCTATTTTTATAATATTTTTTTTATATATTTTTTGCATTTTTAATGCGATCTTATAAGATAAATTAATAATAAAATAATGATAAATTAATTTATCTTATAAGATGACCAGATTTCCAAAGGTTGCGGGTTCGATTCCCGCCTGAGAATTCACTTGTGACCCGAGTCGATTTTTTCTAGTGTTTTTCTATTATAATGATTGTTCTGTAACAAAAATCCTACAATATTTCACTGCGATCTCTGAACCGCTTGAAAATTGAGCGAAAATCTTCCATTATTGGTAAAGGTTTCCGTCGAGAGTTATGTTTCGACGGTAAGAAATTAATTAAAAAATATTTATTTTAAATAATTACAAACTTTACTCTAGAAAATGTTCTACACGACTAATACTTATTCTAATACAATATTATAGGAAACTTATTGCTAAATGAGCATATTGCTAATGACGCACGAAATGCATCGGATGCAAGTCAGCAATCGATGCTATTTTGGACGTCATGCGATTGCTTAACTCCTCCCTCCCTAAGTTGGAAGCGCGTCCCGCAGCTTCCCGCAGCGTCCTCGTTGCGATCTTCAATCTGTTTTCGTCTCCCTTGGTTCCACTGGTAGAGCTTCCAGATGCCAAAGGTTAAAATGATGAGGTAAAGCCCTAGTGAAGACCAGCTTGGTGTAGCCATTACTATTTGCCAATCTGGGTCGTTGTTGTGTTGGATTTCTTCAGCGCGATCTACTAATTGATGGATGCTGTCTAACGGGATATCTTCCAGCTTCAGATTAAATCGTATGTTGTCTATAGGCTTTGGCGTCAGACTGGGTAGTGGGATGATCTCGTCGACTGAAATGCTGTTGCTGTGACTTCTTAAGGTTCTGTTTAGGAATTCGATTTGACAGTCGCTGGTGATGCTGGCGATGTGGATTCCGGTTAACCTCTTGTATTCTGACTTAGGTCCACAGTGTGTTCGGATGATGGTTTCGCCTCGGGGTATCAGCAGCCATTTGTTGTCTTCTAGCTTCTCGATCTTATCTTCTTTCAGGTTCATCATTGCTCTCGTGCAGTTGGCTTCCTGATGTTTAATAAGCGATACTATACAGTCCTCGGTCTTGTCCATGGATTGCGTGTTTAGTGTTGAGCAGAGCTGGGTATCTTGCGCGATCTTCTTGCAGCTTTCTTCTAGGTATGAGTACTCGTCGCTTCCCAGTATAAGGTATTTGGATTTCGGAATAATGGTGAGGTTTTGTTTATCAGGAATGGAGTAGATATGAATAAGGTCATATAGGTTATTATCTATGGATGGGATCTCTAGAATAAATGTAAGCGTGTGTTCTGTGCTGTAGGCTTTAACCGTTATTGATTGTTCTATCTTATAAATATTGTTCATACTAATGGTATCTACGGGTGACAACGAATTTGAGCTTTGCATTATCACTAATTCTTTTATTAAACTATGGGGAGGGATAATACTAGGATGCATGACTCCTATCTGAGCAAAAGTCATTGCATCTTCTAAAACAGCTAACTTTCCTAAAACTATCTGTAAACTAAGGTTAATTTGTATGTATAAGTCTAGAAAGTGCATTTCTTTTAATTCTAAATTATTACTATGTGTGGCATTTGATAACATTTCCAGAATTTTGATTTGGTTATTGTTTAAAATTTTTATTTGATTACCGAATTCTTTTATTGTACTCTCTGCCAGGAATAGAGTCCGTTTTTGTGAGTTTTTAACATTATTTATTGAAGATCTTAAGTTGCCTAATTCTGTCTCAAATTTTAATGCATCTTCATTATCTAAGTTACCGGTAATAGTTTTGATGATGCTGCCTAAACCGTTAATAATACCACGTCTTACCCTATGGTGCGGTGCTACAAAAAGAATTTTCTTACCTATCAAATCTAAACTATAATCTATTTGATCTTTATAAGTTTTATGCGAACTTTCGTTATGTTCTGTGGCTTTAGTACTAACGTAAAGTGCAATAAGCTTTAAAGTTACTTCGTGAATGTAAGTAACGTTGTATACACAAGCCAGGCTAAAAGTGTCCACCTGCCTTAGAATTTGCCCCTGCTTTAGCAACAGAATCCCGTTAACATTATCGACAGGAGTCAGATTCAGGTTGGCGGATGCGAAGAGCACGAGGGCTCCTGCGACGATTGTCCTGGAACAAGGTGTGGTCTTCGTAAGAGTTTGTAGTGTACTCTTATCGACTTAGCATTAGGGTGTTTACCTATAATTTCAGCCACATTATTGGGGTGCAGATGAATTATCTTGTAAGGTCCTTTGAAAACGGGCTTGGTCTTATCATTCCTAGCAGTTTTGGCCACCTGCTTGTAGACTGTTTCACCTACCTTAAACAAGATCTCCTCTGCAGCTTGGTTACGTTTGGCTATTACCTGTTCCTTGTTTTTAGATAGATATGCTGCTACGCACTCCTGGACGGCTTCTGCATTAAGACGATGTTTAATTACGTAGTCCTGGTAAAACTCTTTGGGGTAGTACATATCTAAAGGATTCCTGGATGCTGTATGTCCAAACAGGAGTTCGCGTGGTGTGTATCCCGTCGCGGAATGAATAGAGTTGTTGTAGGCGATGATAGCATATTTCATCAAAAGTTGTATAGGGTCGTCCTTGTTAGTCATTCTTTGTATCCTAATAATTTCTCCAATGGTAGAGTGGAATCGTTCTACAGGGGAGTTAGAGTTAGGATTATAAGGAGTCGTAAAGTGTATATTGATGTCATGTAGTGCGCACATCTCCTTTATTACGTCATTGTCAAATTTACTGTCAGAGTCAGTGGTAATTTTTAAGGGCAAACCCAATACGGAGAATACTTGCAGTAATGCTTCTGCTATGTGAACGCTACTTGACGCGGTTAGTGGTACAGCTTGAGCTAATTTTGAAAAGTTATCTAACACGGTTAAAAATGTGGCTCCTCCTGTCGAATATAGATCCATAAATAAATGTTCCAAAGGTTTTGTGGGACTCTCAGTTAGAGCTAAGGGTGGTTTCAAGGGATGTCTTTCGTATTTAGTTTTTAGGCAGATATCGCATTGGTTTATATATCTTTGAACGGTCAATAACATACTGGGCCAGTGATAGTTCCTATGTAACTGTTTGTATGTCTCTTGTATACCGCGGTGCATCGTTTTCCCTTCATGGTACTTCTTAATAAGTTCAAGCTGTTCAGTTTTATTCTCGACTACTGTTATACGCGAAGTGCATCTTACTAATTTGGGACCTCTATCGTTAAATATAGTAGTGTATACTCTAGAGAAAGCCTGGTATAAGCTTTCATCGTAAAAATAACAGTGGAAGATGCGATTTGCTATAGTATGTTCTTTAAGAAATCTAATTATTTCGCCCTCAGTATTGTTTATAGGTATAAAAACGTCTTTAACTACCGTTTTAGAGTTAGTGGACCTATCCTCTACCCTATAAGCGGAACCTGGGGTGGATCGGATATAGAATTGCTTAAGTTGTTTATCTATTGCATCTGATAAAATAGGGATACCAGTATTCTCGTTATCAGGTTGGGTATGGTTTGTTGAAACTAAGTCTGGTTCGCCTGTAACTACACTCGCTGTTTCAGTTCTATGTTGTGCGTCACTCACGGTTTCAACGTCAGGGTCTACGTCATTACTTTCTATATTGTCATCACTCTGAACTTCGTCATTCACATTCACGTCCATTTTTTCGTCACGAGCGTTTTCAACTTCGTCATTGTCATGGGCTTCCCTACGTGCGTTATCGAAAATGTTATTAATAATTTCGTCATCGTTATTGTCATCAAAGTTAACGGCTAGGGAATCTACGCTTTTATGATATATTTTAACACGTGAAAGGGCGTCTGCGTTGGTGTTTTGCCTACCCTTTTTGTAAACAACTCTGTAATCGTATTCAGCTAGTTTCAGTTTCCACCTAGTCAGTTTAGAATTAGGGTCTTTGAGGGACATAAGCCACATCAAAGGTCTGTGGTCAGTAAAGATAGTAAACTTGCGGCCGTATAGGTAGGGTCTAAAATATTTTACAGCCCACACTATCGCCAAAAGCTCCTTTTCGATAGTCGAATAACGTGTCTCAGTATCTGAAAGGGTTCTGGATGCAAAAGCTACTGGTTTATCAGAGCCAACGTTTCCTTGGGATAAAACAGCGCCTAGGGCTATGTCAGATGCGTCTGTGGTCAAAATAAAAGGTTCGTCAAAGTTGGGGTATTGCAATATAGGAGCGTTAGTCAGTATTTCCTTACACTTTCGGACTGCGTCTAAAAAGTCTGTTGTATGGGTGACCTTAGCGTTCTTTTTAAGACATAACGTCAAAGGTTTAGTAAGTTTAGCGAAGTCTTTTATAAACTTTCTGTAATATCCTATAAGCCCTAAAAAGGATTTGATTTCTTTCTGAGTCTTTGGTACAGGAAAGTTAAGAACAGCCTTAATTTTGTCTTTGTTCGGTCTTAGACCTTGGTCAGTCAATTCATGTCCTAAGAAAGTAACCTGTTTTTGTAAGAATTCAGACTTATCAAGTTGTATCTTAAGGTTGTGTTGTTTAAATCTGTCAAACACTTGTTTAAGTCTTTCTATGTGTTCCTGTAATGACGTAGACACTATAATTACGTCATCAAGATAAGTGAATACGTTGTCTAAGCCTCTAAGAATGTGATCCATTAAACGCTGGAAGGTACTAGGAGCGTTTTTTAGACCAAAAGGCATCCTAAGAAATTCGTAATGTCCTCTTTCAGTAGTAAAGGCTGTTTTTTCTATATCGTTAGGGTGCATCTCCAATTGATGGTAGCCACTTGCTAAGTCAAGGGTAGTAAAATACTGTGCACGTCCTAGTCTGTCAAGTATGTCGTGGATATTAGGCAAAGGATATTTATCTTCAACTATCCTATCATTCAATCGTCTGTAGTCAATCACAAGTCTCCATTTAATTTTCCCTGAAGCATCTGCCTTCTTGGGAACAATATGAACAGGGCATGACCAGGGTGAGATGCTTTCCCTTATTATTCCCTGCTTTAATAGGTTATTAACTTGATTTTGTATTTCTTTTCTTTGTAGCGGAGCTTGTCTATAACTTCTCACAAAGATCGGAGTGTCGTCAGTCAGTCTTAATTCGTGTTTTACGGTATGCGTGAAAGATAGGGGGATATTCTCTGAATGAAATAAGTCACGATATTGGAAACATATTTTCATTATTTCCCGCTTTTCTTCCTCATTCATGTGTCCTACACGGATTTTACTTAAGTTCTGTCTGAGTTCTTTATCTATGTCTATCATATCAACGTCTAAATTGTTAACTTTATAGTCAATGTTATTTTCTGACATCCCTTGCTCTAATGGTTCTAGTAGCAGAGGGTATGTGTTACTAGTTATTCTTTTTGTGTCATTATAGTTGATTACTGACGTCCTAAACTGTCCATCTTTAACTGTTACTACCGCAGGGGGTGACCTCACACCTTTAGTCCAGTAAAATTCGTCACAAATATATTGTCCGTCTGTATAATTAGTTTTTACTGTAATAACCTTTTCACATCGGGGTTCTATCCTAACTTTAGTCACAGGATAATCACAATAAATAGGGATTTCTGAGTTAGAAGTCCTTAAAACTTTGTTTTTTAAGTCGATACTACAGTCTAATTCTTTTAATAAGTCCATGCCAATAAGTCCTTTGTATTTTCGGTCAAAGTCAAACATTAAAAACCTATGGGATTTGTCAGAGTTAAATTGAGGGGGTAGGGGTAAATTTGCTACATATTCATGTCTAGTGGTCGCGTGTGCAGTTTTGACTTGAAAGGGTTCATATTCAATACAATGTTCGAAAACCGTGCCCGTTATGACGTCAGGGGATATCATACACCGCGATGCTCCTGTATCTAGTAAAAACTTACCTTGGTATTCTGGTAGCTCTATATACGGTAGATGATCTTTACCTTGGTGATTAAGTGCGACTATTAGCTGTGGTCTGATTGGTTGTCCCCCTGGTGAAAATCCTGGTAAGCTACCTCTTCAGACATCTCCCGGGGTGGCTCGTAGTCTTGAGACTTAGTTGAGGTGTTATCGTAAAACTCACCTTGATCATAGTAGGTCTCATACTCGTTTTGATCGAAATCCCGATCCGTTGTATAAAACAACTCTTGGGAAAACTGCGGCTGAGCTGGCTTTTCAACTGACCTCATGGTGACATCGGAGACTCGCTGAGGTGGGTTTACCTGTTGGGCCGGTACGTTAGGTTGCTGCCTGAAGTTCCCGGAGTTCCTAAAGGTTCCTGAGCCACTTGGTCTTACGTTACCAGATCCTGGTCTGTTCTTCCAGGGTGCCATGGGATGTACCAACGGCTGTCTAGGGTCGGCACTCCAACTATTACGTTGTGGAACGTAAGCGGCGTTAGCTGGATTCTGTTGTGGGAACTGAGACCTAAATCTAAACGGATGGGCCACCGGCTGTGGCATCGGCCAGTTAGGCTTTGGTGTCTCTTTTGGTCTAGCTTGCATGCTAGGATTAGTATTAGTGTTAAAACTATTATTAAATTTGTTGTGAGCTAAACGCGCCTCTTCCTGCCTTGCTGCTACTATGGCTGCTTCAAAGGTTAAAGGCTTAGCGATACGAACGCCTATAGAAATCTGGAAGTCTAGATTGTTTATAAATTGGTCTATTACCATGTTCTCGTAATACGACTTATCGCTATGCTTACCTACTGAATTAAGGGTGTCTAATACTTCTCGGAGGCGTTTGCCAAAGGCTTCGGCATCCTCATTTCTATTTCGTCGTAAGCGCCCTAACTCCTGCATGACCTGTATCTCATTACGTGGTTCCCCTAATCTACGAGTTAGTACAGTTTTAATTGCCTGCCAACTATCGAGCGAATCTTCATACGCTATAGCGTCTATTGCGGCCCCACTTAACTTGCTCTTAATTAGGCATGTAAGCGCTGGATGGGCCCTAGCTGGTGGGTCCAGGAGTAAAAGTACATTCTCTACTTCTCTTATAAAATAGTTTAAAGATTTCGGGTTACCATCATAGCGTGGAACAAGGTCACTAATAAATTTAAATGCAGATAAATCAGTACCCGACATCGTCATTCTGCTTAATAACTTTATTAATTACGTACTAAAACAACTTATAAAATTATATTATAAATAAAACGAGTAATTCGCGCGTTTAAAAATAGATCAACAAGTAAAGTGTCGATGCGATTTTAGCTTAGACAATGAATACCTATCGTTAACGGAAACAATATACTGCACAACCGTAACTCGACACTAATTAACTAACTAATAATTAAAAATAGATTTTCCGTTGCGATTCTAGCATAAATAGAAAACTATTATTGCATCCTAATCTATGGCGATTTTAGCACACAGACAAAACACACAATATATATAAATAATATAAAATAACGACAGGAAATATAGCACAGGAAACTGGGCTAACGAAAAGTACTCACTCCAGTATTCTTTGCATCTCCAGACGGGCCTTGTAGAACAGCAGGATTCCCAATTCGCCAGGACTCCCGCGAGACGACCGCCGTACGTAGGTTTGTAGAAAAGGATTCGCGATTATAACGATTGAAACCGTTCACTCCAACTTGACAAAATCAGAGTGTCGCGTATCCTACCGACTGCGTTAGTTATGTTTCGACGGTAAGAAATTAATATAATTATTTAAAATAAAAATTAATTATATTTATTTTAAATAATTACAAACTTTACTCTAGAAAATGTTCTACACGACTAATACTTATTCTAATACAATATTATAGGAAACTTATTGCTAAATGAGCATATTGCTAATGACGCACGAAATGCATCGGATGCAAGTCAGCAATCGATGCTATTTTGGACGTCATGCGATTGCTTAACTCGAGCAATGTCTTTTTCGCTCTCAGCCTATGATCTTACCTCAGAGTCGAAGTTGTCGTGTGGCTTGAGCTGTGCATGAGGGCGCGCAAACTCCCTGCGCGAGTAGAACACGTTGTGTACGCGCTCGTGGCCAGCCACCTCGCGTGCCAACTGCAGTACTGCGCGTACGCAGCGTAGAGGTGTCGTGGTGCCGCAGGTCTTCAGGATCCATCGGCGGCGCGACACGAACATGCTGCTCTCACTGCAACAAACCAACTCTACTTATTATACATTCTTAACATTTGAAGACCACTTGGTGCAATGGTAGCGATCTTGGCTTTCGCACCGACAGTCATGGGTTCGAATCCGGTAGGTATATTTGATATATTTCTATCTAATATTACTTATTTATGTATCATATATGTATATCTATCTGTTACCCTAGTGTTCGTAACACAAACCTTACAGTCCGTCTTTGGGCTAAGCTAAAAGACTACGACTAGTAACCGCCATCACGTTTGTAAACGTATTGTGAAAAATTAACGTATTCTTATATCTCCTGAGTAAGAAATACATGAACCCTGAAAACAATACATTTTTCTGGGTAGTTAGTTAATTTGTTTTATCTACTCTAATAATATAATACAAAGATTCTAAAACTGAAAACAAAATGCTTATGACAAACATTACGTACAGGCCAAAAATAATAAAAAAAAAGTTTCATTACGATACAGGTCTTGTATGGACACCTGTAACATAATATAACTTTTTTATCATAACGATACACCTATACAACCTCCAGCTGGACCAAGGAGGTTGAACCTCTACTTTAAAAAGGTTTCAATGAACGAGTCCTCGACGACCGACGCAACACGCATGCGCAATTGATGTTTGCACCTTGGCGCCAACATTTGACATTTAAATAAATTTGTTGTTATATTCAGCGTTTTATTTGCAATATTGTTTTACATATTATAGTATGAGAGTAGATAAAGTAGTGTATGACACTGTACATAACTTGGTCTTATAACACTCGTGTGATGCTATAAAAAAACTCGCCTACGGCTCGTTTTTTTAAAACACACTCATGTTATAAGAACCCTTATTATGCAACAGTATCATAAACTACTATTAAAAGATGAAAGTACATGCATTCATGCATGTTGTATATAAAAGTATAACAAATTTCAAGGTATTTTTTATGCTTTCGATATTTAATTTGTTGTTTTTGACACATGAAAACAATATTTGGTTATCTTTAAAAGTTTCAACATAATTTTTGCCAATTATATGTTATTACTAATGATACTGTTTAAAAATTAGTTAATCATCAGGATTTTACGCACAGAAGTGTTTTATTATTTATTTATTTATGTAATTAAAAATAGGTTCAAAATAAAAAAAAAGACTATATATTTCTTTATCTTATGAGATAGAGAAGAATGCCCGCCTGAGAATTCATTTGTGAGCCGAGTCGATTTTTCCAGTATTTTTCTATTAAAATAATTTTAATATTTTATGCATGAATATAAAGTATATTTATTAAAAACAAAGTAGATGGAAGGGATGTTTGGCAATCCTAGAGGTCTCCTACTAAATCAGCGAAGCATCTATCGACGTCATATGATCTGTATATCGCACTTATATAATCTTAATATATATAAATTACGTGTCACGTTGTTTGTCCGCGACTCCTAAACTACTTAACCGATTTTAATCAAATTTGTACACTATGTACAGTTTGATCCAACTTGAAAGATAGGATAGGTTTCAATTTATAACACAGCAACGCGTGGCTGGGTCAGCTAGTATTATTATAGAAAAAAGTTATTTCATTGTGTCTCTATAAGACTGGCTCTATGAGACGTAAGAACTCAACTAACTGAGTAGTAACTCAGTAGCAAACTAATAACTGTAAGCAAAGGAGGTCACTGTAAACTGACCGGGTCATTTGCTCCCGATACGGTTTATCGTTTGCGCTTCCAATATCACAACTTAATACACTTCTAATGAATCAAATTATTGTTCAGAAGCCTGGCAAACTTTATAATTGCGTTCGAGTTAGTTCTACGATAGACTTTAACACAATAAAAATAAGGTCTTAATTTAAAATCTCGATTCGGATGTATCTTTTGCATATTTGACTACAAATATTTATTAATTGTCGAAAAAAAAATAGTTTGACTCAGTCGAAAAAAATATTTAGTATTATAAAGTTCTAATCAACTATAATATCAAACTCCTTATTAGATTTCAATTTATATTATTTTTTTTTTTACAAACAACTATGATTAAAAAAAAACTTTCGCCGGTATAACTTAGGTTTTGGTAGGTAAGACCCCATGCATAAACATAATTTTTAAACAATGTTTTTTAATTTCTTATCTTAAAAATATAGTTATAATGTGACCCTTTCTAATCTTAATCTTCTTAATATATATAAATTACGTGTCACGTTGTTTGTCCGCGATGGACTACTTAACCGATTTTGATCAAACTTAAAAGATAGGATAAGTTTTATTTTAATTTATAACACAGCAACGCGTGGCCGAGTCAGCTAGTTATATATAAAACTTAAGGTCTTAAGAAAGACTAGTTTTTTGCCGCTGTCAGAAATGTCAACACGGTTGGCCAGAATTATCATTTCACAGGGACGTAAAGTACAAAAAAACTGCCTTAAGATCTTGATAGAAACAGAACTAAAGAACATAAACGAAATGTACGCCTGTGGGTGGAAATAAATAAAAAATAAATCTTCAAATATTATTTGGAATTTTTTTAACAAATTTCTTTCTTTAAGAGAACATTCCAGCTCCACAAGTCCAAGCATCAGCTTTTTTCTTTAATATTTAGTTATGCCAACACCGATGAAGCTTTATTGATAAATGAAACTTAATTCCTATCTAGTATAGAACCCTCCATAAAAATGTAAAATAAACTTGAATGTTATTAAAAATACAAAAATATGTAACACGACATACATGTTCTTAATCTATAATCTAAAATCACAGTTGTTTGTGTGTTTCTCTGTCCGCTCTTTTTCCATTGTATCAATAACGTTACCATAGCAATGCGTTAACCGCAAGTAGTTCATCTACCGGTCGCTAGATGGCGCTAACGGAAAAATATTTAATAATAGAAAAAAATAAAGAATTTTGTCCGCCAGTGCGAAGCTGGGTCGGGCCGCTAGTACAAACAAAGTTCTCAGTTTTAAGTTTATTATTAATTTTAGTGAAAACAACGAAACGATGTTCGAGATATTTTCAAATATACTGTTCAGGCCGGAAACTGTAAGAATACTGAAAAAACATGGTGTCGTTGAACGCACTTTCAACAACCAAAACTCTATACAAAGACAATCGTCATTATGATCAGCCTATAATGGTCCATAAGGATTGGCAGGTGCTGACAACTATACTTTGTCCAATGTAGGACGATACTTTTGACAGTTGACACCTATATAAAGGGTATAAATTGCTATTGCAATCTCAAGCCAAACATAAGGAAACAAACGCAACCTTATTACGTAGCAATAAGGAAGTGACACCTGTCAAAAGTATCATCCTACATTGGAAAAAGTATAATGAAGTCGGGCCTCAACATGCCTTCCAAAGAGGGTTGCCATGTGCCACTGCAGATTTTTTTATGTTGGTACCCCTTAAAGGTACCAACATAAAAAAAGGGTTTCCTGTCTATCTTACGGGAGACAAAGTAGCATTGTTAGCTAAGACAAAATCAAAATTTTTCGAAACGTTTTTAAAAAAAAAATGCATCGCTCAGTCAATTGATAAAAATACGGTATAATTATTCCCCCGTATTCAATTATGATCAGTTTATGCATTGTGAAACTTCTATTTCCAAAAGGGAAATACTAAAATACGGGGCATCTGGCAAGACTATTTCCAAAGTAATTAAAGAATTCGAGATAACAAAGTTGGCCACCCACCCATACGACTTGCTCTTGTGGAAGTTTGACATCCGTTAACCACTCCTCGCTCTTCCGAAAGAATACAAACCGACAAAACTTTATTCTCTATTAATTACATTTTGGTGTACAGTGTAACCTCGAGATAACAAAACGAAAGGAAAAAAAGAAATACTTATTATACTCAATGTCAAGAATTAACCTATTCATTATAACGAAGAAATAATAAATGAAAACATTTGAATGAAATAAGTATGTTAAGGAACACCTTTTACATTTCTCAGCGATTACTTTCAAACTCACAACAATTTCAAACAGCTGTTTGTTTACATATCTTATCATCACATAACATTGATTATCTTACGAATAATTTTTAACGTGTCTGGACTTGTGGAGACGTGTCTTAATACGAAATTAAATGTAAATATATGATAGAATACGTGACGTATAAAATTATATTAAGTTGACAAAAATCGTTAAATAAAGGTAAATAATACTTTCTATTTATATCAAATTAATAAAAAATAATTAATCAAAATTCGTTACAAAGAGGTTTTCGTCAAAAATATTCGTAATGCACTTTGCATTAGTTTTGCAGTACTATATCATTGTTTGCGAGAATTCTAGGGGATTTTAAAAAGTTTGTTTAATCGAGGAAATAGTTATATTGAGGCTCATTATATTAAAATTACGCTCTTTATCTTTCTTATATAGTAAGGGTACCAGAAAACCAATAGTAAATTCACCTTCAAACAAAAAAGTAAAAAAAAATACTGAAACCCACGTTTTCAGACAAAACAGTTATTTTTAAACATCCTAGACGTTTTACGACAAAAACATACAAGTCAAGCACACTAGTTGGGTAGGAGGAAAACTCAAATAAAGATCCACATATATTTTCGTGAGATGCTGTTGAATTTAAGTTTTGACATGTTACGTTCATCATAAAATGAGTGTTTTGGCAGCGACGCAACTAAGATGCGGGTACACATTACGGCATTTTGCATCGCCACAAACGCACGTTCGACAAACATTTATTTGTATTGCAACACTAATAATATAAAATAGACGATTAGCGACTCTCAGTCAATTATAATTAAGGTTGTGTCATTATAAGAAGGTTAGTCGTTTGGCAACTGTATCGCTTCTGCATCGCATTTGAATCGCTTCAAATAGTCGCAGTGTGTACATGGCGTAATTCATACGTCATATCGTATCCACACATTTATGTAATTTTACAACTTACTTCAGTTCTATTTAACACTTACTGCGATTGGATACAGTCCAGTTATGACCAAGAAAAGTATCTTTATTTTTAAATCAATTATTTTTTCTTTTAATTTTTTTTATATATTGTTTTGCATTTTTCAATCCCTGCTTGTCGATTCGAGTCGATTTTTTCTAGTATTTTTTCCATTAAAATAATTTATTATTGTCTTTACATTAAAACTTCAAGTAAATAAAATGCGGAAGTAGGAATTATCAACAAAGAACAACGAGCAGCTTAGTTTGGAGTGAAATAGTTGGTATGAATTGTAGGATTTATCATATTGTTTATATATTTTTTATCCTCCACCAATTTTACAGTATTGTCTAATCACATCACATGTTATTCAAACTTATATTCAAAGAAAAATAATAAGTCACAATTTAATGAAATCATAGTGTTGGATGCAAGATAAGGCGGAATACTATTCAATTGTTTTTATTTTACTTGATAATTATCTTCGCGTTTTAGCGGATGTGAAATAAATAGTATTTCACGTGTAACTATTTTTTGTTAATTTGATATTACGCTTTTTAGCCTTTTTTACGGGAGACTTAAAATAGCAATGTTTTATGAACTTAGCTTATATTCTTTTAAATTCCTATTTATCGTTATTCAAAACGGTATAAAAAATTCTCCATTTTGCTTAGCCAATAAATAAAAATTCGAGAGCTTTGGTTACCCCGTTTTTACTTTAGATAATAAGGGTTCCTATACACTTGTAACCGAAGAAACGGGGTTACCCGTAGAAAACGGGACATCTGGCTGGCTGGAAGTCTAAGCCTAGCCTAAAGTGAACACTACGATTTGAGACTAGTGTTACGGATACTAAGATAGCTGATTTGAAGTTTATTAAAATTAAACATCATACAAAAATTTGCCAATACCGGGATCCGTCAATTGAAAATCAGAGTATCGATTCTGTAACTTACTCTCACTGTTGAGCCTTGAAAGTTCACAATTCAAATATTTGACAATATAGTTACTTTAAAAGTAATTGTGACATTTCGCTCTGCAACTTCCCAGTTGACATTTGACAACTCGCACCTCCAGCACAGATAGAAATGTCAAAATTTCCAAAACTGAGTTTTCAGTGCCAAAATGCCCTCAAATGTCTTGAAACATTCTGGCATTGTTAATTAAGCATCGCAAATTTTGAGAATTCTGTCTTTATAGTACTGGACGTGCAAAATGTCAAATATTCGAAATATCGAAGCTCGACTGTAAAAAATGAGGTTATTAGGTTGCCTTTTAAAAAAATATCTGCATGTAATTTTCTCATTATTCTACGTTCTTCATTGTGCATAAGTTCAATTGACTGATCTAACCATTTCAATGTTTTGATTACATACCAACAAAGCACGCGTCAGATGAATGTCAATTGAGCGCAAATAATACCTTTGACCAAGACCTTGTCCATTAAGGAATAGAGTTTAATATTGAACTTAAGTATAACGACTGTAATTATTATTATTGTGACGTGGATGTGCAAATTGATAACAAAGAATAAATTGATTTAAGAAAATAGGTTTTAAGTACATAATCGCTTGTTGACTCAGACATTGCATAAGCTAGACACGCGCTGAGTCTAGACGCGTGTACAGATACAGTATGTTCAAATATGTCGACATGAAACGATAATTACCCTCACGTAATTGTGATAATGCAGTAACTTGTTCGGACTTGTAATTAATATTCACACGGGATATCATAAATACTATACGCGATTTTAATCAAGATAAGATTGCCTGCATATCACGGAAATTATTTAATATACCAATACGAATAACTATTAATCTATCTATCTTAATATATATAAATTACTTGTCACGTTGTTTGTCCGCAATGGACTCCTAAACTACTTAACCGATTTTGATCAAACTTTGTAACTATCTGTTATTTGATCTAACTTAAAAGATAGGATAGGTTTTATTTCAATTTATAACACAGCAACGCGTGGCCAAGTCAGCTACTATATATATATAAAAAATGCCAGTCAGTGTTTGACCGCGACGAACTCCGAAATTACTCAAGCGATTTTGATGAAATGTTATTCGCTCTGCTGGATTTGTTTCGACTTAGGACATAGGATAGGTTCCAATTTAATTTATTATAAAATATTGAAAATTATAATAAAAGTAAATTTTTACTAAGATCACTTTAGTCATCCTGTTATCACGGCTCCTGTAAAGGAGTCGAAACGTCGAGATTAAATATAAAAAAACAAAATCAAATGCGAAACTAATCCGGTATAGGTAGTTTTATTAAAATGTGTGATGTTCGTGGCTTTTTCTGACGTCGAGCGCCTAAATCTAACTCATGCACTAGCATTTCGTTCCTTGAGTAAGAGCTTCGGCAGCATAGAGATTACTGGCGGCTGGTGCGGTATAGCAGAAGATGTAAATTTCTAAAGTTGCATAAAAATAATTAATTACAATATTTGAAGTAACACAATACAGTTATTACAAAAGTGTGATCGGGCGAGGCGAACGGAAGTTAAGAGAGAATATATATATATACATATAGATGGAGCTAAAGAAGCTTTACTTCAGTCGTGTGGTCTAAAGTATACTAGTTTTTTTTAAACTAAAGCAATTTTAGGCTAACCTGAGCAAGCAAAAGCAAGCATACTTGTATGTGAAGGTAGAAGACGCCCCTCGATGTTATAATTCGGGATACAATAATAATATTGTGCAAATAACTTCTAAATTAAAACTACATAGTTCCGGACCGTATTCAATGTCTATAAAAGTCTATAACAAATTACCAGAATATTTAAAAGCTGAAACCAATATAAATAAATTTACAAATACTTTAAAAAAGTTCTTAATTACAAAATGCTACTACTCAGTCGACGAATATTTTAAAGATAAATTTTAACAAATGTCTGCCCCTCTCTCTTCCTTGTTGCTGTGCCTATCAAGGTACATGCGATTGTTTAGAGCCTAGAAAAAATGTATTTAGACTGCTATCAATATCGCAAAATAAATGAAACAAAATAAATGAATAACCTATAATAGGTAATGATTCAATGATTTGTGATTATATAGCCGAATTAGCGGCTTTCTTTCCATATAAACCTTCGACTATAGATACTCACAATTACATTTGTATATTTGAACCCCCACCCTCCTACATGAAAATAGGTAATTAATTATATGGCCTACTTATAGCCTTGTGGAATAATTAAATAATAATATAGGCGTTTTGTTCTAGTTATTTATTGATATCGTTATCAGTATATGCAGCCAGACATTGTTTTAATTTGTCTATGCTATAAACTTATATCTCGTTTACCCTTTATCAATTGTTATAACTTTAAAGTTTGTTTAGGTAAAATTAATTATCATCTGTATTATTATTTACTAACAGTATGGCACTTTGGCAATTGCTTTAAAAATATTAATTTTAATTTATTAAAAAGTAAATCCTTAGTTGAACGTGAGTTAAAATATCGATCTTTAATTTATTTTCACGACACAACTGATGACGATTGTTGTGAGTAGAAAAAATTATAAATAGCACATTTGTTGTAGTCTACCGGCTACAAACAAATTATTTTTAAATTATCTAGACTTTGTTACTATGCTCTAATGACGAGGCATAAATATAGGCAACTTCTTTTGTATATGAAAACTAAACAGAGTTTATTCAATTCTCGCTATAGAAATATATCGCTCCGTCCCTTTTACTCGCATTGACGACAGTATAGTCAGTTTTCCAAAGCGAAAATAGATTGCATACTCGTGAACGACGAAGTTTTTAATCATGGAAAAAACGAGCGACTCTATTCTTTTTTTTTTTGGGAGAATTCTTTGAGGCAAAGGAGAATTCTTTGAGGCAAAGGATTCGTCCACAGGATACAGCCAAGCAGATACTATTCCATTGTTTTCATGATCAGGCGTGGCAAGCACGTTTCCTTTCGTACGACATAATGTTGTTGGCGATGCATACTACATTCGGCTGTGTCGCCGCTGAACTGCGTCACAGCCTGTTGATCAGAGCGCAGGTGCCGATCGATACGAGAGCCGGGGCCCAGATTTACGTTCTAGACGGCAACGAGACCTGCGGTCTGGCTATAAGTTAGATGAGAAGTTTCGCTTTCAAGACGTTCCGAAAGTTTGGTGTAGTAGACCTTTTTAAAGAAATACAAATTAATTTTCAATTAGTACCTACTTAACCGGTATTTTGAAATACATTAGATTTTTAACTTTATAATACGATTTTCTTCGGACAATGCATTTATAAGTCACTACAGCATAATGACAGTTAAACAACTATGACGAATACTTTAAGTACCAAAAATCTGAAAACAATTTTGAGAACTTTAAACTGTTTTGGTGTAAAATCTAATTCAAAATATAACTCTGATTAGAAGGGAATACCTCTTGCATTTCCTTTTAAAGTCAAAAAAGCTAATAACTAGATCCTAGTCAACCTCAATACAGAGTCAATGGAAGATGAGCCATCCGTCATTTTTTAAACCATATTCAATTTTAAATGTCCCTTTTTTTTACATAAAACAAAATTCTGTTATGTCAACGGAACTATCTAACTGACTTATTACCATCGAGTTATATGTACTACGTACTAGAGAAGACGGCCCATAGCACGATTTTACGCAACGCTTTGCGGTACGCTGTACCGCAACCGTCCAGTGAGTGTCCATCGCCCGTCCACAACACATGTCTTTTGCTTTGTTCTGCTCGCATTAATAAGTTGCAAAATATGCCTGGTTGCGTTCTTAAAAACTGCTCTAAACACTCTAGAACATCTAAAAAAGTGATGGTTTAACATTTCATCGGTAAATAAAAATAACAATGTTTAAAACACTGATTAAATATTTTTTGGTACTTTACGACGTCAAGTTGTCAACGACGCCATTTTGCAATACAAATCATAGAGTAATGAAAACAGAAAAGACAGTTGCGTAATATAACTTTATACCTACGTTTATTTTTTTTCAGTTTATAGAAGATAACAAATGATTATACGAGCAAACGGCAAAAACTCACTAAACTTATTTTGTTTAAAGGAAATTAAATAATAATTACTCTTGATTTCTTTGTTTTGTATAACGAGCGTTTTGTGTACCGAGAGGAGCTAATAAATACGAGGATTCGAATCGAAGTGTGAACCTGGGTAAAAATTTATAATTCATCATAAATAAACGTGTATAACAAATTTTATTTACGTATTTTAAATTTAACTCACCATAAAAAATTACATGAATTCTAGTGACGTTTGGTAGGCACAAAACTGTCCATTCTGTAATACAATATTAATAACTGAGCCATGTGATCACTCTTTGTTTGACGAAACGCGTAAGCGCAAGGAAATACACGGCGCTTATGACCTTGTCGACGCGAGAAAACTGACACTAAAAGCGATTCAGCGCTACTTGCTTAAATCTTTGTTTAGTTGACATAGTTATTGTTTCAGCGCTGCGGCAAACTTTTGCCTTAAATATTTCAACAGTGGAGCAATGGTTTTGTTGAGGATGGCTTCTCTAGTACGTAGTACATATAACTCGATGCTTATTACAGACATTAAGTACACTTTATCACACTATTCAAACTTAAAAGTGATACTGATGATTTGTTAAATAACATCAAAAATAATCAAAATACAACTAACCTTATTAGTTAAATAAAAATTACATTTGTGTAACTTATATGTATGTAGAGGGTAGTTTTAAATTGTGTGCCACATCGAAAGGGGAAACAGGAAAAACTAAAGATCAAAAATATCCTTTCTCTTATATAAATGCGTCGCTTCGTACTCGTAAATACACATGGTCGAGTTTACATATATATAAGTACACCATAGGAGTTTTTTTAGTGTAAATACATATAAATGGCACTTAAAACAAAAGTAAATATACCAAAATGAATTATTTTCTAAGTAAGAAGAACAAAAACCGCTTTTCAGTATTTAAGCGCAGAGCTTGAAATGCGCAGCTTCTATTGTGGATAAACGAATTTTCACAGAGCCCTGTCATTGCCATACTTTGGATAATTGGAGATATCCTTCAACCCATATAATGTCTCGATCTAAAAGGAAAATAATTCCAATTATGGGCACATTGTCTGATTACAAAGATGTTGTTTACAGAATTAATTAAAAGAAACTTTTAAATTCTGTTCTCAAATCGGCAAAGCATAAGAAATTTCCATCTTCTTTTCATAGCAAATTGGTAAGCGCTTGGCCGCTATCTCGCCTGATGGTAAGCGACGATGCGGTCTAGGATGTAACGCGCTAGCCTAGAAGATACGAGGGTGGGTCAAAAAGTTCGCGGAATGGAGGGGGAAAAAGTAAGAAATAAAACACAACATTATTTTTCTTTCTCAATGTATTCCCCCTTAACTCTAATACATTTATAAGCCCTATCAATTAATTTATTAATACCTTCGAAAAAAAATGATTTCTCTTTGTCGTCAAAATAGGCCGAAATTGCGCTCTTCACTTCTTCATCGCTGGAAAATTTCTTCCCTCGAAGCTCTTTTTTCATTTTTGGGAACAAATAATAATCACTTGGGTCTAAATCTGGGCTATAGGAAGGATGTTCCAAAATTTCGAAGCCCACTCTTTGAGCAGCAGCCATGACTGCGCGAAACTCAATTTTCTCCATGTTGCAAATTTTCTTCCGGATTGACTTGTTGATTGATGTGTAGCTCAGGTAATGATGACCTATTTTTTTTTTAACTTAGTATTTATACTCTTAATGAGTGTCACAACTAGTGCAGGTAAAAAGTCACCTTTCCCCCCTCCATGCCCCTCATTCCGCGAACATTTTGACCCACCCTCGTACTCCCTCTTGTCTTGAAGACATTTTATTTTATCGAGGACTGTATTCCTTATGCGTCTATTATCACGAATGCATTGTTGTAATAAATGTATTTGTATCTAAATTATTGACATAGATGCGCGTGTATTCTATACCCTGCAGTTAGACAAAGCCCTATGATAAGATAACTCTTTAAATATTTGCCTTGTTCCAATATGTTCCTATCGTCGCGTGTGTAAGAGCCGTTAACTGTTAAAATGAAAGACTACGAGTACTGTGTGTAGGGCATAATAACTCTAACTGCCGATAAATGGCTGGTGTAAAAAATCTAATAAACATATAAGCACAAAGTGTGTTTCGGTAAAGGGAGTCTTAAAAACAGGCCTCTCTTAACTAAAGGTATAGGGCGTTTCCAAAACCAAATTCAGCCTTTTTTTTCTTAAATTTTGGCTTGGTTCACATAAGCATATATTTAAATGATCATAAAAAAATAGTAATTGATGGTCAAAAAAATACAGTTGGCAACCTAATCTAACCTTTAGGGTTACCAATTGTTTTTTTTTGAGGATAATTTAAATATTTCCCATTTATTTCTAGTGATAATACTAACAGATAGATCACAAGAAGTTAAACTTAAAAATGAAACGAAATATTAATTTGCTAAGAACGTAGTATGTAAAAGTTAGTTGATAAGTCAAAGTACAATATGTAGCCCTCTCAGACAAGTATGCAAATTTTAATTTTTAATATGTATTAAGTATTTAGGTTAGATTATGTTAGAACTGCGACTAACGAAAAAAATTGGTTGCCTGTAAAGTCGGTATACGGGCGAAAGTTTTACGTGACAACGACTTTGAGTGGTAAAATAATTTAAATGTGAATATTCATTCGTATAGTAGGAAGAAGGATGAAATAATAGTAACAATTTAAAACATTTATTTATACAAAGAATTATATTTAAAACATTAATTTATAGGCACGCGTCCCTTCCACTTTTTATGTCTGTCTCTCTCGCTCTTAGGCGGGCTAACCATGCCCGAGTGGAAGGGACGCGTGCCTCTCACTCGCTCTCATTGTGAGCGCATAACGTGAGCGGAGCGTAACGCAGTTTCTTGAAGTGTCACCCGGCAAACCAATTTATAAGACGTTGTCACGTCAAAAAACAAAATTGTAGCCGTGTTTTCGTAGGGTAAGTTCTCACAGAAATGGACACTACGTCCATCCGCAATCCAGGAGGCTCCTTAATTTATCTCGCATTTTGTATATCATGATCGTCATGAACGTATTACGAGTATTTCTCTTTTTATTTAAACTCTGTAGGGTTAAAAGGGGACTAGATGAAACTGGGAAGGGTTATACTTTTCGGCCAAATAAGACGGTTTCCGGCTTCCTGGCCTTTGTTGGTTTATGATTTCTGGTCTTTTCGACATTCAGTTAAGACTAATTAGCAACGGGCAAAGACCTCATCTCAGGGCCATTAAATATGACTTAATGATAAACTAGTGTTTGATAGAATCAGGCGTTACTTGGCGGAAGTCCATATCCAGTTTTGCGGAAGTAAGCTACATATTTTGACGTGACAACGTCTTATAAATTGGTTTGCCGGGTGACACTTCAAGAAACTGCGTTACGCTCCGCTCACGTTATGCGCTCACAATGAGAGCGAGTGAGAGGCACGCGTCCCTTCCATTCGGGCATGGTTAGCCCGCCTAAGAGCGAGAGAGACAAACATAAAAAGTGGAAGGGACGCGTGCCTATAAATTAATGTTTTAAATATAATTCTTTGTATAAATAAATGTTTTAAATTGTTACTATTATTTCATCCTTCTTCCTACTATACGAATGAATATTCACATTTAAATTATTTTACCACTCAAAGTCGTTGTCACGTAAAACTTTCGCCCGTATACCGACTTTACAGGCAACCAATTTTTTTTATTTTACTATTTGATTAACCAGTGCACTAATGTCACGTCAAAGCGGGCTTTAATAATTTAGCGAGTCTGACTTTTTATGTAAAAATCCGGTTAAACCAGCTTCTAAGTCTGACTATTAGGTTTTTCTGATTCGGCAGGCAACCCTACTTTCTTGTAGGCACGGTAAATCATTAATGGAGAAATTTTGCTTAGCTATTGCTTTTGCAAGTTTGTGAAACAATCTTCTGTCGTTCGTTACTAAGTCTTCGAAGGCATTATTTATGTTAAGTACCCATGACCCCATTATTTTAGTTCAAGTGCCCTTGGCCTCATTATTAACGACCGTAGATGTAGATTGTCACAGAACTATGAAATGAAGCGCTTTTATTGCCATGTTTAGCTGTGTTCACAGGATGACAAAATCTGTGAACAACATTCCAAAGCGAAGGAGGATTAATATCAAGCTAGATCTATTTTATTAGAAAGAAAAAGAGAAAAAACCTATATTGATACACGCACACACACAAATAAACAAAAAAAAGGGACGAACAATGTGAAAAAGATTAAAACTAATGTGTAGGGTCAACAAATACTCTGCCTCAGTATTTTTGCCTCCGTGTCCTCCACAGCTGGGCAGAATAGACACAGAGGCGCTGTTATCTGACAGGGTTCCGTCCAATGAAAAAAAAAAAAAAGACGCCTTTTAATAGAATATCGCACATACATACATAATAAAAATACTAGCAATGACACACACACACACACACACACACATATACATATACACATATAAGGAGTATGTTAGGATCGTGGTAAGTGGAAATCTGTGATCTCTGCCTACCCCTGTGGGAAGAAAGTGTAATTTTATGTATATATAAAAGGACATCCGGCGTTTTTGCTTAAGTAACGTATAATAATAGTGTGATATATTTAATTCTTACACTTCCGCGCACATTACACATTTGAATAAAACACCTTTTGTACGGATTTTGCGCATATTTCTTTTTATATTTAATCCTGACGTGTCGACTCCTTTACATGAGCCGTGATCACAGGATGACTAAGATAATGGTTGTCATGTATTTTCTACTACCTTCACAATATTTTAATCGGGCACGTTCCTAATTGTGGTGTTTATTTTTTATATAAATCAAAATAAAATATGCTTAATCCGTAAAAAAAGTGTTTTATTCAAATAGTGTGATATGTTTTAATGAAACTTTAGTGGCAATGTTATAAATTTCTATACTAGTAACAATTTGGTTTCGGTTTAGTTTACATAGGTATCTGTACACTAAAATTTATCAAAAGCAAATGTCAATGCCAAAGTGCATGCGTCAATGGAAAGGAAGAGCGAATGACGCCATTTTATAAAATGAGATTTGTAAAGAGGTTCCATTATAGTATACGTAAATGTAGTCTGGACTTATAATGTCGTGTTTATAAATATCATCTTCTTTATCTTTGTTTTCATATTTGTTTTTAAGATTAATTAATTTCTCATTTGTTTTTACTAATTTCTCGTAAATTTATCCGAATCAGTTCACGGTTCACAGTGAAGGGGCAACACAGAGGCTAAATGTTGCCAACGAACATTATGGTGTTGCTACGTGTCAAAAGATTTAACCCATTGAAGCTTTCTTTTAGTTGTTATGTGTTTTATCTGCAAATGTGCATTTTTCTTATTCATTGAACACTATACAACTTTTAAGCCTAACCCGCTTATGGACATGGACATGGCATGGACATTTTTTTTCCCCTCCGTACGCGAGGGAGGGAGGTGGTGAATCCTACATGGATACATCGGCCGGCCGAGAGGTTATGTCAGACTCATACTGACTAAACACCACGTGAATTAGGTGCCTTAGCCTGGGAAGGCTATACAGGCTTAAGGTTCGAGGTGTCTTTTATATGTTTATTACTCGTTCACGCAAAAACGACTGAACCGATATGAATGTTTGATTTGAATTTGGCACACAGACAGTTTACTAACACTAAAAATGTTAGGTTCTTGTGAGATTAAAAAAAACCTGTATGTATGCACTTGGATGATGTGTGGTTTATGATACTTTCATTCTTTTTTTTTCTACCTACTATTTTATTTCTGTCTAGACTAAATCCTAAAGTCGTCGCAGGCAGAGAGTAGTTATTTAATAAAAGCATTATTAAAAAAACTATCTTCTGCCCACGACTTCGATCGCATCTGTCTTATTCGGTATTACTTAAAACTATTTTCAAGTTATTCATGATCCAAAATTTGTTTTCTTGACGCTGCAAATTTATTGTGATAGTTTCCTAAATAACCTTCTATTGGCAAACTCTTCGATGACGTACACGTGTTTTTAAGCACTTTACAGTATTTTATTACTGGAAAACACTCCAGATCCAAATCATATTAGTTGGGACTATACTGCACTAATGGCTAGTTAATACTTAAGTATTAACTAGCCATTTTCTTAGTCTCTCTACATATATTATGTCTATGTACGAATTTTTAATTATTCTTTGTTGGAAAAAATTGAGCACAAACAACATGTTTCTTTCAAAAAATTCAATTATGATTAAGGTGTCTAGCCCAGTTTTTTGGAAAGATGTGGGTTCGAATCTACCTGATTCAATTTTCCTATATTAAGAACTCACATTTTTAATGCTGCACACAAAAATAACATTACTCATAACGACAATCATGTAATAAGAAGAATTTATTATCTCTTAGTTTATCTCCCTACATTCACTTTATTAAAATTAATAAAAAATATTGAGGCCTACGCAGCATTATTCCCTTAGTAAAGAAGATCGTGTTGCGGACTGGACCGTCGCGTCGTCTGCCTTGGTCGTTGCCGCATAAATAAAAAATCCATGACGCCCGCGTTTTTACATATCATAGTTACTTCAGGAATAATTAATGTCATCCATAGGAATAGCAACTCAAGGATTAAAAAAGTAATAAAAAAGATGAACATTAATTTTAATATTTAATGATTTTATCGCTTAAAACTCTGACTTTTTTGGCAAATTCTCTCTGACAAATTATTGCAATAACTGACTACCATGATCGCTTAGCGCGATGCAAGTTCGATTGTCAAAGTGAGACTCCGCTATACAAGTCTATAGTGGCTTCACTCTTCCACAGCTAAACTTGAATCGCGATAAGACTGATGGTAGGGCCTCTGGAGAAGAGTTACGGTGCTTCTGTGACGTAGTTAACCGAAAAAATATTCGCGAAGGTGTGTCCTCAGTAGCCTAGTGGTTACTACATCTCTCCGGCCCGGTTATCTGGAGAATCGTTGGGTTTGAATCGCACCTAAGGTAACTTTTTAACGACACGTTTCTTCCCATATAAAATTAAAACCTATTCTTAGCTTATCGCAAATAGCAACACAGTATATTCAATACCATATGGGGTGATTTTTTATAAACACATTTTTTCCCATATAAATTAAAATCTATTCTTAGCTATATCGTAAAAAGTTCAACACATTTACCTAGACATGTACAAATCTGCGTGGTTGACCTTTAGATCATCAAAGGTAACCCAGCCTTGAATAAGTACACCGTTAAAAATTATAAAGCTCAATTCGACACGGGAAATCTGACCATACGATTCTACATTTACAAACAGCATAGCAGTAGTTGGTATGTTTCTTACATTACATAAAACTAGGGTGAAATTGTGTGCAGACACGGAATTAAAAGAACCTTCAAAACGTTTTATTAATAGACAATGAAGACAGATAAAAAAATCACAAGGCCATGTAAACTTAGAGAAAAGATTGTAGGATATGCAATTATAGTGACCCGAACTGTTTACCGGATTCCGAGTTTTATAGCATTAATCTATAATCAAAGATCACAGTGGTTTGTGTGTTTGTCTGTCCGCTCTTTTTCCATTGTATCAATAACTAGATGGCGCTAACGGAAAATTATTTAATAATAGACAAAAATTAAAGAATTTTGTCCACCCGTGCGAAGCCGGGACGGGCCGCTAGTACTATTTATTAATATTAAGAAAGATACTCTTCTTCGGCCAACTCTTGTTCGGAGAACGTTGCGAATATTCAAAGCACTGAAAACATATTCTACACTGTCATATGTTACATAACGACAACCAAAGTTATCGTACCGACCTTGAATCATCAGCTAAATCCGGCAACAGCCTCATTGACCAATAATCATACTTTTCAATCAGACAACTTTTTGTCAATTGGACGAACGTGTTTTTTTCAATCACTTGGTCAACGAACCGTGTCCGTGAAATCATTTGTTTCTCTTAAATAGACCGTACGTTTACTGATCTAATTTCACTTTTAATATCGGGTAAATAAGGTGTACAATGTATTGCAAAAATGAAAATAAGCATACGTTATTGCTTGCCAGCGTTCGATATGACACTCGACCTATTTTTGTAATTAAAAAAATGTAATTTTATATTTGAAGAAGTTCCTATACTAATAAAAGCTTCAAAGCTACAAGATAGTTCCGAATTTACGGTTTGCCAAGGCGGTGATTACGAAAAAAAATAACCGGAAAAAGCTATACCATACTTTAAATGATGGTACATAATTTTTTACAGAAGGTTCGAGAGTGCAGGTTCCATTGGATGCACAATCGGCGTAGAGTGCACGGCGCATGCGCCGAGGACGTTACCTTGACCTTACCCTCCCATCAGAGGCAGGCCCCTGAGACGGGACGGGATGGGACGCAATGTGCCACTGGAACCCTCCAGAATGCGCAAAATCTTTTACCAAGATTTCTTGTAACTTCCTTGACTATTTCGCACTTTCACGTTCACTCATTTTTTTTAAGCCATGATGTTACAATGCCCTTTCAGTAGCTGTATTTTAGGATTATGTAAAATAAAGACATTTTCAGTATCCCAGAAAAGAGTTTTTTAACCGACTTCAAAAAAGGAGGAGGTTTCTCAATTCGAGAGTATATATCCTTTTTTTATGTTTGTTCGCGGATAACTTCGTCGTTTATGAACAGATTTTGATGATTCTTTTTTTGTTGAAAGGAAGATATTTCAAGGGTGGTCCCATGATAAGGAAATCAGGGTTTGATGATTGTAGACCAGAGTAATCGAAGGGAACTTTAAAAAATCGTAGGGGCGACAAGTGCGTTTTTTTTTCATTAATAAAAAGTATTTTTTAAAACCTATAAGTTTGTAAACTTACAAAAAATAAAAGAAATCGCGAACTACAGGAAGTTATTATGTTTTATTGATTTAGCTAATACGGACGATGATTTGCCGATCTTGAGCCTTGAGCGTAACAAAATAATACTAGTATTATTGAAAATGTAATGCGAATAAAAATTATTCCTGGAATTTTGGCTGATTATAGCAATCAGAGAACATAAATAAAATACTATAAAAAAGGATCACGAACTACAGAAAGTTATAATGTTTTATTGATTTAGCTAATACGGACAATGATTTGCCGATCTCGAGCCTTGAGCGTAACAAAATAATACTAGTATTATTGAAAATGTAAGGCGAATAAAAATTATTCCTGGAATTTTGGTTGACTATAGCAATCAGAATAAAAAGACTATAAAAAAGGTAATGACTAACTTACGTCGAATCACCTTATTCTTTATAAGCTTTTTCTCAGAGAGCGTAGGATAAAACAATTTAAGACACCAAAAAAAATCAAGACTTTTTTCAAGCTGTCAAAGTATGTTATTTTTTTCATGGCCCGTACATCTGAGGTTAATTTAAAGTATGATCGAATAACCTACACGATGTTCGATAATAAACATTCTAGTACATCTATCGTATTATTTCATCTACATTAAAAATAGTATGAGTTACAATAAATCTATCAAGTTAGCCGTGTCATCTCATAAATTCAAAATATTACGTCTTGTTAATCTGAATTAACTATTTTAATAATTTATATTGAATATTTTGGCACTAAATTTCTTCTTCTATAACTTAACCAATATTAAAAAAATGTGAGTTTAGTTTAATTTGGAGAAAATATATAAAGCTTGTCAATTTGTAATATGATTTGTTATCTCGTGTTTACTCTTTGGGCATACTTTTTATAGCATTTAAACACTCTTCATATAAAATCTGCGTCTGACAGACACACCAGGCATAGCGTGTAACTTTTAGCCACCAGGCATGCCAAAGGTTAACTTAATTTTTTTTAAACAGCATCTGACTAAATGGTCCGCCTATTGCCGATTGGTGAAACGGTAGCGATTCTGCCTTTCGCACCAACGGTTCTGGGTTCGAGTCACGGAGAGGGCAGATGTGTGTGTGATGATTATGTTGAGCATTTGTACCGGAGTCATGTGCATTATATTTCCATGACTATTACGTATCCATGTATCATATATGTATGTCTATCCGTTACAGTATCCATAACACAGGCGTTACAGTGCTTACTTTAGGTTAGGTTAATTGGTATCAGTGTAAGATATATTATTGGAGCAGACCGAGCGAAGCTCCCATGGATCAGCTTCAATGGCGCAATGTCTGTTACGCCATAACTTCCCGAGTTCTTAACCGATTTTAATATTTTTGTGTGGAATCGAATCAACAGGTTTAGGACCAGATTATTCCGAATTTTGAAATTGGCAAAAAATCTCATTGAAACAAAACAATTTTTTTTTCTTTTTTAGGTATTACGCACCGCTCTAATATATGGTGCCAGCGTAGCTTTGTGCTTAGCGACTGCATCGCCTAGTTATTACAAACCTCGTCTCAACACTTTCGATGACTCAGTTAGTTAAAAATAAATTAGCATTAGTATCGTCACCTACCGTCAAGATTGTGACCGTATAATGTTAGAACTATTGCAAGGATCGGGCAAGGACGAAGGCGAAAAGGCAGTACATTTCCATTTCCTACATTTCCATTGGGTTTTTAAGGTTTGGATACTAAGAAACTTTTATTACTAACTAGATGGCGCTGTAGCGCGTAGAAAAACGCATCGTATTGTTTTTGCGGGAGTACGTAAGGGCAAGTTTAGTTTTGCATTGTTAGGATAGCGAGACAATATGGTAACAAACACACACACAAAGTATTGTCATAATATAATTAGGATTAGCTAGTTCCGTAGTCATCGGCTTTATAGGACAATTCTCCGTAAAGTGAAATTGGCTATATTAGTGATGTGCCAACTCGGAAAAAATAAAACTCGATTTAATTCGAGTTAAAATTCACGTAACTCGGGTTGTACTCGAGTTACGTAACTCGAGTTGACTAGATGGAAGAGTTAATGGTTTTTTTTTTTAATATTTAGCTATTTATACCCTCTTCTTGCACATATAGTAAAAAAAAAAAAAAAAAAAAAAAAATTAGAACAAACAAATGATATTTTTATCTGTTTCAATTCTTTCATTTTTTATATTATTTGTTTATAATGTATTGGAAGAGTAGTACTAACTAAAGTAAAAAAAAAAGATTGTTTGAAATCGAATAATTTATTTATGTATTTTTGGCTTGTATTTTCACTTTTAAAAATATTCTTATTTATTAATAATAAAACTATGTACCTAATTATACAGCAGTCTTTTGAAAATAATATAAAACTAACATTATGCTACAGGTATGTTCATAGGTACATTTATAGGCTCATCATTGTTTTATAATCACAATCACAATATTTACTAGAACAAGAAAATTAACTAATTACTATCACAGAGATTATTTTTGTAGTAATTAAATTATATGTTGATATTTGACTCATTATTATAGTGTACTTAATTAACTGTTAATATAAAGGAAAATAATACTAAAAACAAAACGAAATATATTTTCCTGTCAATTAACTACCAATTTATAACAAAAATATATAAAAATCTTATGTAAAAAACTAAAACTTCTTATAAGTAAAAAAAACAATACTCACTTCTTTTTTAAATTAAAGTTAAATATAACATAAAATAACAAGCTATTGTTAAGTTCTTCTTAAAATTATAAAAATTAAACATTCATGGAATGCTATTGAGAAATAAAATTTGGTCAACCTTTTTTGGTGCCAGACGGTTTCTTCTATCATTGCACAAAATCCCAGCTTTTGAAAATAAGCGCTCTGAAGGGACTGATGATGCTGGTATACAAAGATATTTATGAGCAATTTCGGATAATCCCGGATATAAACATTTCTTGTCATTCCAAAACTGAAGTGGATCACATTTTCTGTCAAGATATGGTAATTCAATATATTGTTTAACCATCATAGCTGCCGAAGTGTATGAATTTGGGTGAGCACTACTCTCCATGATTTTTTTATCTACAACTCCCCAAATATCGTCTTTACCAGAAACAGTAGCAGCGAAAGCAATTGAAGTACTAGGGCTATTTGGGCTAGATGAAGGTAGGACTTGATCGGTGCTCATGTTTGCTAACTCATTTATTACCCACATTTGCGCATTATTGGCATTACTTTCTAGCGTAAAACCTTTTTTTTTAAAGCGTGGGTCGAGAAAGGTTGCTTTTGATGCTGTTCTATTAGTCTCATAAACTGCAAGTCGTTTTTCTATTACTGCAGAAAGACTTCGTTTTAAATTCTTGGCCAATTCCGTTACTGGCGTCTTGCTTTCTATAGCGTTTCGTAATCCAAGTACAAGAGGAATAACAGAAGACAAACTTGGATATTTTTCTCCTGATAAAATCACAGTAACACTTTCGAAAGGGCGTAAAAGTGCCACCACGTCTTCTACTATTATCCATTCATTGGAATCCAGATTTGGCGGAGATGAATCCAGTTGTGGCAAAGTTGCAGAAAGCGATATTTTAACCTCCAATAGACGCTCGAGCATATAAAAAGTGCTATTCCACCGAGTACGAACGTCTTGCTTGAGTTTTAATTTATTTACATTTAATTGCTCTTGCATTTTGAGCAAGGCATAGGAAGCTTTTGTGCTATATTTAAAATGCGAAACAATTGCTCGACATTTTGCCAAAAGTTGTTGTAGCTGACAGTTATAAGTGTTTCCTGCTAAATCAAATGTTTCTTTTTCTATACAGTCTTTAACCGCGAGATTAAGTGTATGAGCAACACAAAAATGATTTCGTTTATTTAAACATTCACTTACTGCTTTTTTCATAGCTGCAGCATTATCTGTGACAATAGTTACTACTTTTGAGCTTATTTGCCACTGGTCCATTACCTCTTGGATAGCCAATGCAATATTCTCAGCTGTGTGGTGTATTTGTATTTCTGAAGTCGAAATAACTACAGATTTTAATTTATATTGATATATATAATGTGCAGTCAAACTTATAAAGCTTTTATTACTGTCTGATGTCCAAATATCAGATGTTAACGCTAAATAAGAAGCATCTTCTAACTCCTTTTTTAAAGATTCGGACACCAATTTATATTTTCTATCTACCATCAAAGCTAATTGTTTTCTATTCGGTAGCTGATAATCAGCATTCAATGCTTTCGAGTATGCTTGGAAACCGAAATTTTCCACTATTTGAAATGGCTGTAAATCTTTCACTACCAAATTAATTAAAGCGTCATCACCAGAATTTTGTGTAATTTTTTTTGGCACAGTAAGACGGGTTTGAGTGTGCCTTAATCTTTTTTGAGGAGGTTCAACATTTATTGTGGATACCAGTGACTGGGATGAATCGACCGAAGCACTCGTATTACTTTCATTTGTTGATGATGAAGTCGGACTTATGTTTCTTTCTTCGACAGTAACACTTGGATGCTTATTTTTAATGTGGTTTAACAATGTGGTCGTATTTCCATTATATTTGTAAGAATCTGAACAATGTTTACACGTAACACGTCCACTCACTGGCGATTCAAATACATCCCAAACTAAAGATTTTCTTTTAGGACCCGGCATTTTTCAAAAACAGAATTTAAAACACGAAAAACTACAACAATAACCGGCACTTTAAAGTTAACCTCAAATTTACATAAATGTGACACTTGTTTGTTATGAATGAACATAGTCTCAAATGATCGGCAAACTTCGCTCCATGTCGGTTTCATTCGGTTTTCAAACTCGAGTCAGAGAGAATTCAACTCGAGTTGGTTCGAGTTAAGCCCAACTCGAGTTAACTCGAGTTAGTTACTCGAGTCGACCATCACTAGGCTATATTTTAAATAACAAAATACATATACTTTTCACAACAAATAACATTAGATTTTCCCTTTTTAATTGACTGAAAAATATACTACAAAAAAAATATTTTTTTTGTGTGGTAACACAATGTATTTTTTTTATTGGCAGATCATTAGGCAAATTTACATTTAGCCTTTCAAGTAAGAAAAATATTACTTTAACATAGCAATGTCAATTCTGATTCATTACGACAAAACTTTTTTAATTTTCAGACAAAGAAAAAAAAATGTGCCTAAAATCCGAATGTAATGAATCATATTAAAATACAAAATTGCAATTATTACATGGAACAAACATTTAATTCACTTCGCTTTATTTCCATGTATTTTCAAATCAATTAACAAGAGATTGGAAAAATGAAATATAATCAATTCAGAACTTTAACATCATGTATACTTGGTGTATTTAATATCATGTATACAATGGTCTTAATTTGCGATACAAAACAGATTTACTATTGATAAAATCAATAGGTATTCTTTTTGGATAGTTTTTCCTAGTACAACTCTATTACAGCCTCTATTACAAACATACGAAGTGTCAAAAAAGCATACAATGTGTTGCCGTGTGAAATGCTGTCCACTTTACAACACTTTACAATTGTATCATAAATATTTTAAGGTATGTACTTGTTTTTGATAACAGTTGCAATTCAATAGTTGATTAACAAACATGAACATCATTACCCTCCTAAATGAATAGCATCAAACGATTTTCAGCGCCCTTCAACAATTCAAAGTTATACCTGTACCTATTGCGACCTAGTTTTGGTAATAGCAACATAACTGCGTACTAAATCAGTGCTATTTATAAGTACTACTTACTAGGGTAGATATAGCCTAAACAAAACTAGCCCATAACTTTCTTAACATTTTGCTGAACACAGTTTAAACCAGGGATTCAAAAACACCTTTATAAGGATACACTTTCATAAGGGTTATACATTGAATCTGTTACAGAATTATTCCTGTATCACTTATTTGGGTGTTTTGAACCTGTTTTGCGTCGAACACTTATAAAAGTGTAACAGATATAATGTTTTCTGTTACAAATCTGTTAGAAACTGTTTTACGTTCAACTATCTATGTGTATACACAGTATACGAACATAGGCATTTCAAAGTACCCAAATCATTAGTGAGCTGTCCCATAGTTATGCCAATGTGTACCTTATTGACTGTAACAGATATTAACACTTATGAAGCGGTATTTTCTAAAACAGATTCAAAATGTTACAGTTTCTTTCTTTTTAACTTTTAAAACAGAAATGAAAAACAGTGTTCAGAACACTCTATTCGGATACCGCTAAAATCCCTGGTTTAAACTAACTAAATAGTCATGTAATATCCGGCCGAGTAAATAAGAATCAACCCTGAATATTGAAAGGTGATTAGTGATACATTTAATTGCACACAAAAAACAATTGCAACAAATAACCAATTATAAAAAAGGAAATTATACCTATATAGACATAAGCTTATATCAATCCCTTAGAATCAATTTTGGGTTAAGAGAAAAATAGAATAATACTGGTACATATTAAAGAATATATACTAGATTGAATTTGACATAGCGAAAATGGTTAATACAAATTACTTTTTATATTGTTGACGAATATATGAATAAGTAATTTAGTGTATAATATAAAATATGTAGGTAACTTGTAATATTCTTACTTATATGTTTATAGTTTTTATTTAATTCAATATTTGTATGTTGATATGTTAATTAAATGTGTGTTTCTCAACCTCACCTTCCATCTATGCAATGTTATTTATCACAAATAAATATCTTAGGTATATAGGAAAAAGAATATAAGCAGTGGGTGCATTTTAGAAAAGAACAAAATATGAATAAGTATTGGATTAATAATAATAAATATATTTTACATTCACACCAATTAGCCTAGCCCAAAATAAGCACTGTAAGGCTTGTGTTATGGATACTAGGGTAACACATAGACATACATATATGATATATAGATATGTACTCAGGTACAAATGCTCGTATACATCATACAAACGTTCCCTTCCGGGATGCGAACCCAGGACCGTCGGTGCGAAAGGCATGATCGCTACCATTGCACAACAGTCGTCATAATTATTAGAAGCGAAAACGTAGAAATATTCTCTTATTACCTTTGTCATCGTGATATGATTTATATTATTTATCACCGATGACAAATCATTTGTCATATTATTTGTCAAGCTTGAAGACAGAAATTTTGCTTCCAAGATCTCGAATATCCCCGAGTTGGTAGTACAGTCATACATCAAAGATATTCCAGTAATCAATCTTGACTTATTGTTATCTTAGAATTGCGTAAAAAGGTTAATACAAGTCTAGAAAAAGTCAATGTCCTACTGATAACAAATTGATATGATAAAACCGAGAATGAATATAAGTTATAAGTAATATACAGTATGTATATAAGTTCACAAGCCTGAAATTAATGACACCAATTATTAATATTTTCAAGTCAATAGGTTTCTTGCATTTTTTTTAATTGTATAAATCGTTAAATCAAGTCATTTTTAATAGAAAAATACTTAAAAAAAAAATTGTAAAAATATTTTTTGTTAAAAAAATTATTTTCTTGGGTCAGTGCATTAATCGTAATTTAAACAGCCGCCATTTTCTCGCGCTTTGAATGACGTCACATGACATGACTCGCCACGTTACTATGGGTGAATCTACATAGTAATGATTACTAATGATATACGTTGCCGGCAAACGCATGGCTTCATGTCATGTGACGTCACAACCAATGGGAAGGCGCTAATTATGCAGTTCGTTTATGCATAATTTTTAACAGAAAAAAAATCTTAAAAATTAATAGAAATTATCGATTTTAACGAATGCCGTCAGTTTATTAGATATTTGAAGAATATTTAAAAAAAATTTTTTTTTTAAATTACATGGAAGAAACCTATTCTTCAAAATGACCTATATATAAAACTTTATTCTATACTTAATACCAATGTTTATCATTAGCAGTAGAAAGTGTTTAGTCAATTTTACGATTTAGAAATGCTGTAATTATGTGATAAGTAATGCTGTTTATTTAAAAAACGTTAAATAAATATAAAAATAAACATCAAGTATTTACAAACATTTATTTATTAGCCTATCTTTACAAAACTCTTTGAGAATCCTTTCTATGCAGCGCTACGTTAAAATGGCAAAACTGAACGGCAAGTTATTGTTTGAAGACTCTTGATGTATATGTATAACTAGCAACGGTAGCAAACCTGCCTTCCGCATCCACAGTCTTGGATTCGAGTCGGTACGAGCATTTGTACGTAAGCCATAGGTATTTATAAATTAAAACTTAAATATTATGATATATTTATGTCTATCCGTTACCTTAGTATCCTGAACACACGCACTGTAAAGCTTACTTTGTGGGCTAGGCTAATTGGTGTGAATGTAAGAAATATTATTATTATTATATTAGACTAGTTAACCCGGGCACGTGCTGCTGGTATAACCCGGCCACGCGTTGTTGGTATGGTAACAAACACACACACATACAAACAAAGTATTGTCATAATATAATGAATGATATGATTATTATGTAGTAGCGCTTGTTTGACAGTTAGCTCGTTTTTGACAGTTTTTTTAATATAGGATGGTGCATTAAAAGTGTTGCTACACTCAGTTTAAGTGCTATAAACGGGTGAGCTGTGCCGCCAAGATAATGACGATGACCGAACGTTCGAGAGCGGCCGTGTACCTCTCATATCTCACTTCAGACATGAACCCATTGATAAATCAACTTTTAATTACTTTTAATAAGAAGACTCGTTGCAAAACGTATGCTTTATAGAACAATGTATTATACAGGAAGTCGTCGATAACAAGAGAACAAATTACAGCAGATTAAGCAGTGTGAAATAATCAAACCGTTGACAACCGTTTGGTGCAACGGTAGTGATCCTGCCTTTTGCACCGACGGTCCTGGGTTCGAATCCCGGATGGGGCAGATGTTTGTATGATGAATACGAGCATTTGTACCGGAGTCGTGGGTATTTATATATTTATTTCTATAAATATCACATGTCTATGTGTCATATATGTATGTCTATCCGTTACCCTAGCATCCATAACACAAGCGTTACAGTGCTTACTTTGGGCCAGACTAATGTGTGAGCGTAAACAATATTTATTTATTTTATTTATCAAATATTCACTACTATTTTATTCAAATGAGCATTTGCCTATTGGATATTAGGTTTCGGCCTTTTTGGATCCTTGTCATTCAACGTCTTTATTTTGTTGGGAAAAATTCAACTCTCCGGGAAAATACGGGAATATTTTTTTGTAATATCTACTGACCATTCACAATCAAATATAGCATATATCACTCAGGAATAAAATAATAATAATAACGTAGCCTTTACTAGTGAAAAAAGGGACAATTTTTTTTTCAATTCAAAATTGACTAGCTGACCCGGTAACGCGTTGCTATGGTAACGCTAATTGATACAATGTAAAAAGAGCGGACAGACAAACATACAAACAACAAATTTGTGTTCTTAGAATATATATTCAGTACCTCCAGAGCTTACTTCCTACAAAAATCTCACAGACTTACAAATCTTACCTCTTTATCTAAATTGTATACACTTCTTATAAAGGTTCATTGTTGAACTCTTTACAACAACAAAATTGGTTTCCGTTTCACACGTTGTATTAAATAGCTTTGTCCATATTATGTAAATATAATCTAAAAATAACCGATTTCACCGTAACATAACCAGTAAATTTCCGTTCAACTGTTAGTTTCAGTATTGAGAAGTCTTGTTTTGAAGAAGTTTAATAAACACACACGATACAACAGCGACTTTCGACTTATTGAAGTGAATCATGAAAATAATTTAGATCAGATATTATCTGTTGTATAAAAGGTTAGTCCATCCCTTGCTCCTAAAACATTTTACCCCACAACGAAATAGAAACAGTATTTATTTCAGCTAAGATAAAAAATCTTAAAAAGCTTAAAATGAGCAAAAATTAATGTTTTGTCATTATATTGACATTGTCATAATCGCAATCCCTACTAATATTATACATGTGAATGTAAGTTTGTTTGTTATGCTGTCACGCAAAAACTACTAAACCGACCATAATGAAACTTCGTAAATATATTCTTGAAGGTATTAGAAGTGACATAGGATACCTTTTATTGAAAAAAAAATGCGGGCGAATCCGCGGGTAAAAGCTAGTATTTAATATAATAACAGAATTCGATTAGCACACTTACTACATTACATTTGTACATTTTGTTTAGATGCTAAATCTTCTTGTCCTACATTTATGACATAATTATACTGTATAATTGTCATCACAATTAAAGACTCAATTCGTAAAGATAAGCTAATGATACTCAGTAGGTATCGTATAAATATTATTGACTTGTCAGAAATTAAATAAGCATAAAGTAGTGGTTACGACTTTTCTATTCTGTATTTAATAAACTCAAACTATGCTTTCGAAGAAACTAAGATTATTATGATTTTTTTTTAATCTGTAACAAATACATCCAAAATTACCATTAAAATAAAAAGCTTAGACTAGCTTCTTAATAAGTTTTGTAATTTTAATTATTTAAAATAAAATAAAAATATATACCTATATAAAATAAATATATATTTATTTTATTTAGATAAATTATTATAATAGAAAAATACTAAAAAAAATCGAAGTGAATTCACTTGTGACCTGAATCGATTTTTCGATTTTGAAGTCGTTTTTTTTCGATTTTCAATGAGATCTTATAAGATAAATTATTATCTTAAAAATGCATAAAATATATAAAAAATATTTTATTTTATTTTAATTCTGTTATAAATTAAAAATACTTTAAAACTTTAATCACATACCAGAGTTTTATCAACGTAAAACAGTATCAAAAAGATTTTGACTTCGAACATTACATTTTTGGGCAGTTGTGATTTTCCTTCAAGATACTTTTTAGTTAATGCTCGCAAATTATCAAAATTAAAACTGTATTTAGTTGAATCGCAGATTATTTTAAACGAATAAAAATTCAGGGTAAAAGGTGAAGATATCTTAATTTCGGGTTTATTTTAAAAGCAAAGTCAACATTTTATACTTAATTTACAATAGGTAATACTCCGCCGTATTTTATTACTTATTGTGATTATTTTTATTGACATTGCCGGAGTGTTACACCAAGCGACAAGTCTCTCTTCAACGGTGAGATGACGGTTATAAATCGCGCCTGCGCCGTTTCTAAAGCATATTAACACTCAGAACAATATCAGTAGGATAAAGATCTTTCACCTTCCCTTTGGTCTTCATTTGAACTTCCACAGTTTTACGTAAGACTTATGACTATTGTTATATGAGGCAAATCGGTAAAGGCAGACCAGACCGAGGCAAACTTTCAGGGACCAAATAGAGGATGTCCTGAAAAAAGGCCAAGTCAAAAGTAAACTTAACCGACGAGCTGATGAGAGTTGAAGAAGCGAATAATGTTAATCATTTAATCGTGGAAAGTGAAAACCTGTGATATCTATACCTGTGGGAAAAAGTCATACATAGACTAGAAATCGATTTATCAGTAAGGCACACACGGAGGCACATAATGTTTTGACTAAATGCATTAACACCTCATCATTTGGCGACACTTGGCATGGATCGGTCGACGCTGAACACGGAAATCGGTATAATCTAACGGGTATTGCAGGGAATCTAAATATAACGTCTGCATAATGCTGTGGACACGTGCGCGTGTGGTGAAACATTGTGTTTCTAACTTCGGAAAGGACTATCCACGTGTTTTGGATTTAGAAACAATTCACAACGTAACCTTTCGTGCATTAGTACCAAACAATTCCTTTACTGTCGAAGAATATTATTACATCATCCATATAACTGAAAACCGGCGAAGCGTGTCGGGCCACGCGCAGTGTGAGTTTCCGAAGTAGCCCAAACTTAGAAGCTACTGATTCCTATTAATAATTGTTTGATGAATTTGATTTAGATTATAGAGTTTCCGATATTTCGGCACTGTTGCAAGTGCCATGATCATGGCAATGAAATATCGGAAACTCAAAAACAAGGTACATGGTAGCAATCCCGTAAATCCTTACTAATATTATAAATCGGAAAGTGAGTTTGTTTGTTTGTTTGTTTGTTCCGCTTTCACGCCGTAACTACTGAACCGATTGCTTTGAAATTTTGCAGACGTAAAGATAAAAGTCCGGATTAAATAATAAGATACTTTTTATCCTGGAAAAAATTGATATTCCCGAGGAAAAACAAAAATATTGTTTGCTTGACAGATGGATTGTAGATGGCGCTGTGTGTCGTTTAAAACAAAGTAAAATATTGCAAACGAATATAAACATATAAATTTAGAAGCTAAATGATACGATAATGAATCCCCGAAAATGAGGAATTCCTGAGGGATGACGTATAATTTGTTTTATCGTCTAAACTGTTTTTTTACATCTACTTATATGTTGCAAACGACCTCCTCCCATTTCAATTTAAAAGACTACAATTTCCTATAAGGGTTTCATTTGCAATGACCATTAATAAAGCACAAGGCCAAACTCTAAGGGTTGCTGGAGTACACTTGGAAAAACATTGTTTTTCGCATGGTCAGCTCTATGTAGCGTGTTCCCGGGTTTCCAGTGCCCAAAATCTGCATTCAGTTTTGGTTTAACAACTAATTGTATCCAGCGTTACATAACGCTTCTTAGATTTTTCCGTGGGAATGAGAAGTTTTCTTATAGTTGTGCTTTATACTGCAATATAACCGAATTCCACGCGGGCGAAGCCGCGGGCGGAAAGCTAGTAACTTATATTACTATGATGTTAGTGACCATGAAAGTTTAAAACAATATATTGATTTAGATTGTTAAAAAGTTCCGCATTTGACTCTATCATTTTCTTTCTTTCTTGGTATCTGGCAAAGGTGTTCCTGAATTGAAAGAAAGGTCTTGAAAAACTCACATTTTTTAATTAACTATTAAAGGAACCCCACACTTCTCTTTACTGTGAGGTAACAAAAGGTTTCTGGGTTAAAAAGGATGAGGAGAAGCTTTAAAGATGCTGAATTACTTAATAAAAAAAAAAGAAATTTGTAATTCCTAGGGTTCAAAATTATTTTGGTGACAGAACTTTACAGAAGCGTATACCATATCTTCTTAATTCGTTGCCCCAAACTATTAGATGTGAAACGGATAAAAATAAATTTAAAAAAATATTAAAAGATTATCTGATGACTACTATTTAACACAAAAATTGTATCTTATTATCACCGCTAAATTTTCCTTCAGTTTGTTGTAATTCAGTCTAAATCCAATTATTATGCACTTAATTTCACCTGATACAGTTATAGTTGTATTATATACCTACATAATTATAATTATAAGCTAAGAGATTAAAGATCCCTCAGTCAAACCGACAAGTCGGTTTTGTGGGACTAAATTGTATCTTTTTGTATTTTCTTTGTATATGAAATAAATAAAAAATACTAATCAACATCAATGGTGGTAAGGTATGCAGATAACAATAATAAAAATGGACAATTAACGCCAATAACATTTATTTAGTTCTGAAATAAGCAGAGCTTGAAAAGAGGTACCGATCGGAAATCAAAGTGGACAATATTTACGTCAGGATATAATCAAAACATCACATATAAAAAGGTTTTAGCGCAAAATTCCATTATATATTACGCCAAAAAGCCATTTCCTCAAACCTGAGAATTACATAAGACGCATGAGACAATTTCAAGAGTAGCTGGAGATATTTTTGTTTACCTCATATTCGGAGCGTCATACGTTAACAAACGGCATTGACATTGCAGATGGTGTACTTCTAGCGAGGCTCGGCTTTCACTATCATCGCGGTTGGCCATCTGCCGGGAACGTGACGTCACGGGCGCGCGGCGAGCGTCCACGACGCGACGTTTTGCGTGCGACGTACGCAATAATGACGAAAGTGAGGCATCGATTTGCTGTGTATTAGACAGTGCGTATTTTTTTCACAAGCGGGCGTGGGAAAAGGGGCCGCTTACATCCAAAATTATTTCTTATATTTCAGCAGAATACAAGGGCAAGAAGTTAAAGAAACTGCGTCATCGGTTCGTAAATGTACGGTGTGGAACCTTGTTCTGAGAAGAAACGGCGAGAATACGCAATGAAAGATATGATTTATAAATCTCTGCAATGGCAACTTTTCGTTCCCTGTTTCATTCAATTAGCCTTAGCGAAAACGATGTGAAGTCAGCTTCTATCAGGCTAATATTAAATATGGTATATTTTGTCATGGAATAGAAAATCAATGTCGAAACGAAGCTCATCATTAATATACCCTATGTGGTCAACAATATATGCTTGAATTACGAATAGTCCACGTCATCTTACATCAGCGAGCAATAAATTCGGATCGCTTGATTTAGACTTTTCAAGTGATGAACTGCGGCTGCCTTAATTAATAAAATATATTATTAATGAAATTTTTTATCATATAATTATTGAACGCGCGGTCGATACAATACGCTGCCTGGCAATGCAATTGAAGCATTTCGTAAAACTAATGTGAAAAGCAAATCATTATTTTGAAGAATGTTTATATGTGGTTTTACTTGAATCTTATATTTACCATAGTTGCCTTACACATTTTGCGTTCGGCAGTAAATCTATCGAAAATGTATATCGATATTTCTCGACTGCTATAAAACTGTTTTATACTGCGAATTGAAAATATGGTGTGAAACTTTAAAAATGTTGGGTAGGTGTATTTGTCATCGATTTGTCCAGTTAATAAAAACTAGGGTTCAGAATGAAGATTAGTTTTTTTTAAAGATTGTTATAGATACGTTATTTGTGTGTAAACTAGCTGACCCGGTAACGCGTTGCTATGGTAACGCGTATACAATGGAAAAAGAGCGGACAGACAAACACAAACGACAAATTTGTGTTCTTAGATTATGTGTAAGTTCAAGGAATCAAGTTTTCGATTATAGAAAATAACTGTTATTCATGTTGTTGTGCTATAAAACTCAATTTTATTTTTAGGACACTTATTCTAGGTAAAATGTTTCGGTTATTTTATTACAATATTGCACGCAATACAATTTATTGGCTATTACCAGTACCATAGTTTTCCCTCCCAGGATATTAACAAAAAAAATCAATTGTTATTTTATTCTTTTTGCATTACTACTAAAAATAAACTGAGTAATCACACTTTTACGTCGACTCATACATTTTTAGAAGGCGTGTTCACTGGATGATCAAGATAGTGGATGTCATTAAATGCGTTTATTAACGTGTGACAGCTAGGATCTTAGTCATCTTGAAGACAACTCCTGAGCCATCAACTGACTATAGAAAAAGTTTAAGATATGTTCTATACAAATTTAACGTTAATATTTATTAGTTGTATGATTATATATATGTATATATATATATATTTTTTTTTTAATGAAAAAATATTAGAAAAAATTGACTTGGCAAGTAAAATTTTGAGGATGTGAGCCGAGTAGATTTTTTCTATTATTAGTTTAATTAATTTTTCAAGTGGGTAGAACTAATTTCCAGATTAATCGTACCATGCAATCCTGGTAAACCTACGTTTTTGTGGATATGTATTTTATTACAAAAACTACTGTTAAAAATTAGTATTATAAAAATTAACAATAAAATTTCGTTATGCATGACATTCCGCATGGCACAATTAAGAGAGAAATAAATTTGATAAATTACTTATCAAAATGTCAAAGGTTTTGGAATTTCCGTCTTTTTTAGTAATCTACAATACTAATCTACAATAAGATAACATATTGACTTTGGCAGGAAGTCGATATGTTATCCAAAAATCCTTTTGCCAATTAAAGCAAAACTCGGCGGTAAATTATTACACTCAGTTGGCAACGGATGACGTCATCACCTTATCATACATCTTCGTCTATAGTTTACTACAAGTACTGATATGATGAACCACAGATAACCTTGTTCACAATTCTCTGGGTTATGTCTCGTCAGAGCTTAGCCACATGATGACCCCTTAAATAATTAGTATCTTCTGTCTTGACAAAATACAAATAAAAATTACAGCAAATCGTGGATTCGAAATGTGATATATTCATTATTGAAATGAACTTAACAGTTGAAAACGGGTGTAAAAAATTAATTTTGCCATGTGTGGCTGTACACCTTACTGCCATTATATTTTAATTATTATTTGAAAGTGGAATACTATGGCACAGATTATATAACATGTAGTAAAAACGCACTATGCATGTTAGTTATGTGCCATTACAATCAAAGGTTAAACTTCTTTTATTATTCGCACAGCAAAGGAGTGGAACTTCCTCCCTGCGTCTGTATTTCCGAGTACTTATAACCCGTTTGTTTTTAAAGCAAGGGTGAATAGGCACCTTCTGGGTTAGCTCGTTCCATCGTGAATTCTGTCTTTGCCCCTGGGCTGGGCCGAACCCATTCTAAATTTAAAAAAAAAACTTACTTCTGGTTTAATTTAAAATTGGAACAGAATTTATAAATTTGTACATAATCGGACTTAGTGAAACAGACCCATTTGCCAACAACTAGGTGACATTGTATAAGAAAAAGATAATCTTTTCCAACATAGAGTTCGTCAAGAAGCAATTTGCTTGCACGAGGGACACCAAATGGGCACATCATTCTATTGAGACAAACTCCAATCTATGTACTGGGCTAAACCTGCCTTTCGCACCGACCGAGTCCCGGAAGGGGTAGACGTTTGTAAGATGCATTTTAACCAGAGTCCTTTGTATCCATAAATATCACATATCTATGTCTGCCAGGCTAATTGGTGTGTTGTAAAAACATATTAAAATAATCATCGCATAAAATATATGCTTTCGTTTAAATACGCGTACTATATATCACAATAGTACATACCCATCATTACTTTAGAAGCACCGAGGAGCGTCACATATTTTTTTTGGTCACCCAACCTATGACAATTCCTAAAGAAAGATGCTTAGGCGGTTCACACACTAGAGACGCGTCCCGCCGCGGTGCGCGTGGCGACAGAAAACGCGCCCCCGCGCAGAGGCGCAGATCTGCCTAACTTAGCGGTGAAATCTGCTTCCCCGCGCAGATTTTCAATACAAGTTGACCCTACTTCTTCACGCCCCGCGCTCCCGCGCAGAATCTGCGCGCGGGGCGCCTACCCGCGCGTTCCCGCGTCGGCAGTGTGTTGTCATAGGCGTGTTTTCTATATTAATTGAGATTCTTGCATACAATAATAAAATCTGCGGCCACGCGCTACGCGACGGGGCGCGGTGCAGTGTGTTAACCGCCTTAAACTCCACAACGAGTACGAGCTAACCACTTGCGCCATTCAGCTCCTGAGTTTATGTGACATATCTATTACTTGTTGGTCTACTTCTGTGACTGACTGTACAACACAGGAACACTGTTAAGGCCTATACAGGCTACCGATCCAGTCCGCAATATGACATTTATCGCTCACACGATAAGGTTGAACTTTTCCGGGTTATTTTTTTTATATGATTAAGTTCAACTTTACATGCCTAGTATTAACAATCATATTGAGGATTGGATAGTATTAAAAGTCTATCGTCTACGAAAACCCTCAGCGAGACAAAAATATATATTGAGATCAAAATGATTTGATCTGGATAAGCTAGTTATTAAATTTATGTCAACTGAATCAATTTACGATTCGAGGGAAAAGCTAAAAAGAAGTGACCGGTATTTTTTTCTTTTTGGCATTTATTTTACATTTTTAGTAATTTATTTCTTTATTATTTAGGACCTTTGGCCTGTTCTGCTTTTGTATTCATCAGAAAAGTAAAAAAGATAAAAAAAATTGACAATATCAAAATTTATGTGGTTTGCAGGGTAGGCTGTACCATAAGTCAAACTTGCACGATTTTTTTAAAGGCAACTAAAAATTACACATATATAAAATCAGAACTATTATGCTACCATATCTTGTACATCTGTTCTGTTATCTTATCATTAATTCCTCTACAATATATTGGCAATAATTTATAACAAAAAAGGAATCTTCATAGTTTCGTATTTCTAGACGGACAGACGACGTGTGTAGGTATTATGCGAATTGATCATTCCGACAGTCGTAATTTAGTCTTTAAAATAATTTTATGATACCCCCTTATACATAAAAGGAAAAAAAATATTTTTATTTCGCTTAAGCATCGTGCAAGCTATTGTTAGATATAAAAAGGGGTTTACCTTATTTTTCAATTAAGGATTCTACCATCTAAGTCGTTGTTTTTCGAAATATGAAAAGTACAATAGAAGCGCATATAATGAGGTAAAAGCTAGCTAAGCTTTTAGTTGTTAACGAGTTATAACTAGTAAGCCATCAGTTATAACATTTTTCATAATTTTTATTGTGAAACTGAATATTATAAGTGTTTATTTTAAGGCTCGGTATAGTTGTTAAACCATGAAATCAAATAGGTACATAATATTCAAAACTCCATCTATAGTCCATTTTTTTTAGCATTAGAAATTATGTAAACAAAGAAGCAGTGGTGGCTAACCTTGTGCTGGAGTCCACTTTGACCGGCTTTAGGCTCGTCCATTGTTGAACAGATTAAATAACAAATAACAACAAAAACTTTTAACAAAAATTTCAACAAAAACAATAGAAACTTTACAATTAACCAAAGAAAATAGTCAAAACAGATAAATGCAGACGTTGACGTTTGCCGCTATTGTTGCAAATGGCGGCCATGTTAAGCGACCATTTTAAAAATCACCTAATATGGTTCGTATTACAACACTGCTAGTACTTTTTAATTTTGTCGTGTCAAACTGACCAACGTTTCGTTCCACGAGTTTGTAACTTCTGCTTCTTAAGGTACTTTTTAGTGTAAACTTTTCACGATGTTACGTTTTGCTTGTTACATTATATGTGTACAATAAAGTACCCAAATTTTGTTCTTTCTAATGCTAAAAAAAACGGACTATAGGTAAGTAGGACGCACGCGTAGACTTATAGGCGTCTATGCGTCTCATAAGCATAAGTCACCAAGCCTTTATAAGTTATATCTGCAACATATTATTTCTAAATAAAGACTAACACAATAAAATAAAAATAATATGAAGTACCTATTCAATAATTACTAAGAAAAAACTATTAAAATGATAATTATTTACTAAGCACGTACTTAATTAAAAAGATACTAGAACAAACATTCAATGTTCAAAGTTAGATGTAAGCTTAAATAATTGTTTATAACTAGCGAGGTATCCATTACGTCTCAAAGTCTAAAAATGTGATAACAGTGCAGTGCAATTACTATCATAAGTCATAATCATAAATGTCATAATCCAATAACAAGAAAAATAATTTCTTTGTACTTTGTAGCATACAGTTATAGGGTAATGAGGCGGGAGCAGGGAAAGTATTACATAATATGATTTATATTATTTATATTACCTTTCTTGATAAAAACATTATCTTTAAATAAATAAATTTTAGTTTAAAAATCAAATACATGAAAAATTTGATCAATATCAGTTCTGTTAGAAAGGAATTCAAAGACTTCTGTACATACATACATAATAATTAGTTTATTATTCGAAACTTAATGAGAATGATAAGTTTGTCATGCCAATTTGTTATTAAATATTGTATTATATAAATATTTTCTTTTTAATTGGTAATAGGTATGCCAAGGCATATTCCATTATGCCCCGTTGTATATTCGAATATTTTTAAATAACTTAACACTTTATAAAACAAATGGTAAATTTTGTTTTATAGCATTTTAGAAAAAAATATCAAATCGTTTTTATTTGGAATTGACGGCACCAAAAAGTAAATACCTAATTGTAAAAGTATATAGTTCATTAATAGTTATCCAATCAATGAGAAACAGATAATGCTTTCTTAATTAAAATTTAACTCTTTGTTTTTAAGTTCAATGATTGTTTACATTGTGCATGGATTACTCATTATGTACCTATTATGTGTAATAATTTTTTTGTATTTTTTTTTAATGCTGGCATTTTTTTATTGCTATTTTTATATCAACATCTTTTTTCTTATGTAAAACTTGTGCCTATGTAACCTGAATAAATAACTAATTTTGAATATCTGTTGAAATGCAGTTTCAGCTATTGTTGACTATACTCTTTGTATTTTACAGCTAATGAAACAAATAGAGACTACATTCAATTGATTTCGGGAAAACTTAAAATTCCTTTAAAGTTTGATTCCAAATCTACTATAATAAATTATATTTAAGAACAATTATGTTTTTTTCTTACACTATTAAAAGTTATAACTATACAATATAATGCAACTTACCTGAGCACATAGGCGTCGACTTGCTCGCTCTGTGTGAAAGAGATTATTTCACAACGCACTATCTTGAGGACACTTTCCCATTGTTTTCTGAAGAGAAACATATAACATAATAAAAGTTTTTTATAGTTATATTTAAAGCACTGCAAAAGCAGGCGACATAGATTATTAATTTTGTTCATTAGCAAAAACAAGTCTAAATAAAATTATTTAGGAACAAATAAAATATATCTATGGATGTGGAATGTGATAATTTGAAAAAAAAAATTAATTATAAATCTATTAAATCTTCTTACTTATTTATTACATGAAAAATACCTATGTAATAAATTAAGATTCTTTTAAGAATTAACTTAGTATGGGCAAGTAACAATCGACCAGCTTTTGAATCACGCGGTAGTCGCGTGGGCTGCCGGTGTTGCTGGGAAGCCAACCACAGCACAGCCAATCCCATGGCGTTTTTAATAGACTAAACAGCTGATCCAGAACATTCCATAACAAAAACAGTTTCCTGCTACTGTGGGCACATAGGAAATGGAAACAAACAATGATGAATACTCATGGCAAAAGAAAATAGCTTTACCACAGAACGTTTTCGTTTAAATATAAAATGAACTCTTAAAAGGTTATGAAAGAAAGATTTGTGCCGGTAACCTATCTTAGTTAATTATTAAACTACTACTGAAATAAAATTACAACGGAATCATTACACTTACCGAGTGATTTTTCTTAGATCAGCATTTTTGGCCGGCGTAAACCAAATTTCGATCAACTTTTCAACACCTTCAAAGAATTGCTCATTATTCTCATTACTAGATATTATTTCCGTCTCAGCCATTTTAATTCTTTTCTTGTTCTTTACTGTTTAATATAACAAAATACGATTTTTATGAAGGTGTTCAATATTATAACCACTAAACTTTAACCACAACCACAACGTACAAGTGTCGGAAATTGACTGAATTCTGAAATTCTGAATGAAACAAAATTATTGGCAAAATGCAGGTGAAAGAAGAGATAAAACTATGGACGTCTCTTTCTAGCAGAGCAAGCGAGTCGGCGCGGCGCGTTCGGAAGCGCCGCCGATGCGAGTGGACTATGGGACAAGAACTGTGGGAATTTATTGTAGATTTTCTTATCTATTGTGTCATTAGCCTTAATTTGTTGCCACTTAATAATAAGTCGACTAATTACCCTGAACTAATAATAAATGGGGTGCGCATAAAACAATTTTTTTCTTGGATACAGGCTTTGTAATCAATATTTTTATTTTACTTTATTATTGTACTACTCTATTTATTGTTACATTAATTGATGAAATTCTGATATAATTATCTCCTTATTATTACTGTTTCAGTAAATTGGGGAATATCAATAAATCAACCATAAATACAGGTAACAAAAAACAGTTTAATCAATGTTTATTTTACATATTTAATTACTCTTAACCAGTAGATAGACAAAGCAATAATAAGAGCCTAACAAAGCCTAGCATCATATTATCATTACATTTTACATAATAAGTATCCTGCTCAATACTATTTTTTATAAATTTTAACTGAAGTAGATTGTAGTGTATAGTAGATAATTAAATAAAACAAAATTGACATTTTACTAATTATATTTTTTGTTTTATATCATAAATCTTCAAATGATGCAATCAATTCATGCAGTTGTCCACTTTCAACTTTTTTGACAGGCCTCATTTTTGGTTTGATAATTGGCACTGAAGGTACAATGTCATGTTCAACCTCGTCATGGCAGAAATCTTCAATGTTTGGTTCCAAATCTCTTTTGATGCTTGCACTTGAGGGTCTTTTGTCTCGTTTTTTCTTAACTTCATCAATATTGGCATTCAGTTCTATAAGGTTTTTGTATATTCTATCATTAAAATGGAAGTTCAGTTTTTTTGTAACCTGAAAAATAACAATTTAGAAAATAAATGATATTTATTGATTGACTAATGTAATAATATTATACACAAAATGTTTTAGTTGTTATAATTATAGTTAGCAAATACTACTGTAAATAAATATCTATTTCAAATTAAAATAATAAGAGTTAATGTACCAGAAAAGTTAACAATGTTATGTTGTATTTGTACAGATCAAAAAACACAAAAATAATTAAGCCGTAGAGCTGCATTGTGAGTTTATATAACTAATTACTCACTTTAGCACCCAATTGGCATTTGTCTAATCTCAAATCATCAACATTTGGAGCTTGAATCGAGTTTTTAACATCAGACAAATATTGAGCTAACGCTTCACTGGAACACAAAGAAGGCTGGTTGAGTTCACTGTGTCCATTAGATGTTAAGTTTGAAGAACAACCCATATCATGAATTGCTAATTCTTTAGTTCCAGGTTTTTTTTTACGTTCAAAGTTCCGAACGAGAGTTTTTTCAACTTTACTATCACTACCATGTTTTTTCATTGGGATTAAATAAGAATAAATTTAGCCTTAAGTATATTGTTTTCATTTATGTGCACATTATGTTTTCCACAATCATGAACCAAAAACATTCACACTTTTAAAAGAAACTTTAAAACAAATATTCAATTCAAACATCACAAATCGGTTAAATTGGATGTGACGTGACTTTGACATCGATCGATGACATTTGTTGTTTTTTTATATAGTTCTCCTTTCTGAATAGGTAAGGCAAAGGAAATTAAATCCCATACAGCCGTAGTTATATTGATTTTTTCCTATTATAAAGCGCTTCTCTGGTTCATATCTTCTTTATTGTAGATTTTATATATTTATAAATTACGAAGTAGGTGTAGTAGTAGTAAATTTCTTAAGTCGCATGGGATTGGATCTTCTTTGTAGATTGGCTTCAATTTTTCAATAAGTATGCTTTTTTGAACTTCAAATGCTGTACATTCATAAAGTATATGGTGAAAAGATTGATTGCCTGAGTGACAAAAATCAAATAGAACACAAGTAACCAACTTGAATTTGAAGAGGTGATATCAGAGCTGGATTTGGGGGAGGGCAGGCGGGCATACTGCCCTGGGGCCTCCACAAGAGAAGGGCCCCCACAATAGAGATAAAAAAAAATACAAATTTCGATGGGTTACTTTTGACCATCAAGTTTTGCCTATCATTTTTTTGTAGAGTATAGAAGAGCTTTTAACGTTGTTATAAAAACTGTATCACTCATATTCGCAATAAACGATTTTGACTTTTTATTCGAATATAATTAGGGCCGTCTGTTGCCCCAGGGCCTCCACACGTCCATATCCGGGCCTGGGTGATCTCCGAATGAGTAATTCCCCATTCTGAGTTGACTTAATGTTGTAAAGAAATCTCTTAGCTGTAGTACACCTTTTTCAATCAAGATGCTGTTCTGAATATTACTTTTGTTGTTAGGTGTTTCCCATAAACGAAGGCAAAGGAAACAGATCTCTTACAGTCTTAGTAATTTCGTTTCCTTATGGTGAGAGCTGATTTATGATTAATAAATCATATATGAATGATGAAATATAACCTTTCAATATGCTTCAGTAAAAGTTTAGACTTTAGGGAAACTTCCATGGTCTTCTTGAGAGAACGTGAAATTATACCTTCCACTATTTTGTTTTACTTGGCAACTCTCGTGCATGTTCACAATTACTCAAGAGATTAATAATCCGCCAATACTACACCCTCATATCTACCACTACACAAAATTTATTCCCGCTTCCCCAAAAAAACAGGTTTTTGTTAAATCTCCTCCGTAATTTATTTTTTTAGTTTGAAAATGATTAAATAATTGAGAAATTAAGTAACACCCTTCCGTAAATCTAAATGTTTTACCGTAACCTTCTTTAGAGAAAGCCATAAGATACCTTTCGCTGATTTGTCTAACCGTAACATATCGGTAACTTAAATGTATTATCTTTTATTCTATATTATTTAAAAATAATCGAATTATTTAATTACAACTATGTAGCTGTATCCTTATCGACAAATTCCCGTACAATCTACTTAGCCTGGTCAATAACGAGTGGTGTAACAAGTTAGTACTATATTTTTTTATATTATTAGGGGTACTGGATGACAAGACATACATGGAGGAACCTTAAATCTTACTTAGGAACCTTAAACCTGGATTATGCAAAGAACCATTCGGTAGGTTATATATAAAATGTCATATATTTTGCATCTGCCGGTCAATGATAGCAATTAAAAACCTTGAGCTTACATATATATATGGCATATGGTGCTCTATATATATATCGCGAGTGTGACAATGTGAAGCGCCTCTGAATGGTCTCTATTAGATCTGTATAGATCTGATAATATGGATTCCAAACTATAGAAAAATATTCTAAGCTACTTCGGATCAGAGTAATAAATTTTTTTTTGCTCAATTAATTTAAAGTTCTCGTCTGAATAATGACGGACCTTAGCGTTTTTCTTGCTGATCGGCATATGCAATCCTCAGAACAATAACAAGCTCTGAGATGCAATCAATGTGTTGATCGAACAAGAATATGATTTTCATTTTTTTTTATAAGGGGTTTTGGCTTGGTTACAAAGACCTTTGAGCCATTTCTTCATATTATGTCCATTCTTGTTTAAAGAGTTGATATATAAATGATATGAATAATAGATTATCAATGGATGATGAATGAAAAGTGAAATACCTTAACCTAGGTTTCAGTAAAGATGTGGGGTTTTACTGAAAATGTCTCTTGGACTTCTTGAGAGAGCGAAAAGACACCATCCATTGTTTTGTTTCACTTGCAAACACTCGTGCATATACAGAAACACTTAGTGGTTAATAACCCACCATTATTACACACTAATATCAACCACAACACAAATTTTAACAAGAAAAACAAGACCACCATAGTGACGCTTCCCGCTCCCGCCAAAAAGTCAACAAGAATATGATACAATAGTATTTAAAAGATCGTTAACAGTTCTGACTTGATTGACACGGACACGTCCGGATGGTTTAACTAGCCGACTTTTTCGCTCTTCAGTCGTCGTACAAAAGACAAATCACATTGTGTACAAAGTACTCTTTGGTGTGTCCGAACGTTTTCTTAACGGAGAACTGCTTATGCGATTACGCCTCTAAGTTCAAGAATCTCTATTTTGAAGTGACTTCGCTCCCAATCCCAACGCACATTCTATCTATTCTACATGGTCAGTAGGTTTTCAGCTTAGAATAATAGTAAGTGCAAAGAAAAATGTATAGAATTTACTATGGTCGTTTGGACATTTGTGTACGTAGATAAAAGAACATATAAATGTCAGTCTTCTGATGAGGTCGAAATATGAATCTGGCATGTGAGCACACAAGAATTAGAATTTGTGCTCACTGAATGTTGCAAAATTTAATTAAACTTTTTTGAACGCAGTTGGACTGAACAGCTGAGGTGCTCAAAAGACACAAGGACCACAGCCATGCATTTGTCAAATGAATGTTTATGACAATGACAGTTTATAAGTACTTATATTGGTTGACATTGTCGAGTCAACGATTTGTGTTAATTTTCTGTTTTTAATTCGTATTATTACGATTTTGTAAACTCTTGCATTAAAGCAGCTTGTAATAAAAATAATATCAATTATGGACTACGAATTCTCAGTAAGTCTGAACTGTGTCTTGTGCATAATTTATTTAAATGTTGGTTAACATTCACTTCATTTATTCTTTTCAGAATCCCGAAAACTTACCTATAGAAAAGCTTTCGCACTCTGTTAGCAATGCGGGTGTTATACAGGAAATCAAAGCATTAGTGAGTATTGCAGTTAACATTTTATTTAACTATTTTTTATTAATATAATATTTATATAAATTGTTTTCTATTACATACATTTTTGCAATATTGTGCATGCTACATAAGGTACAAATAAATAAATTCTTTTAATGACTGTGTTATGGTGTCAAATTTTGGTTCACATGCATTGTATAAGCATTAGGCAGGCACATGGATAGGTTTTTATCAGTGTCATAATGTTGCACAATTGTAAGAAAACAAATTTTAGTAAAAGATAAATATTTTTTTTACAAAATGAGCATTTACAATGCATATGTTGGAAGTCAATGTGACACCATGACACCTAAGTCTTATGTCGGGAGATCTTGTACCTTTTATTATTATTTTTATTGCATTGGAGAAATTTTGAATAAAATTACAAAATACGAAGATCTGTAAAATTATAAATAATGCCATGAATTATGAAAGTTTAAAAAACTAAAAAACTCACCTTTATGGTAAACTGAACTAAAAAGTTTGACTAAGGGTTTGACGACTTCCAACCTCCCGAACAAGCCGGTTTCCGAAAAGGCTTTAGCACCATAGACCACATCCATACGCTGCGGCAGGTTATACAGAAGACCAAAGAGTATAATCGGCCACTTTGCTTGGCGTTTGTGGACTATGAGAAGGCCTTTGATTCGATCGAGACTTGGGCGGTGTTGCAGTCTCTCCAGAGGTGCCAAGTGGACTACAGGTATATCGAAGTGTTAAGGTGCCTGTACCAAAACGCCACTATGTCGGTCCGAGTACAGAGCCAGAGCTCTAATCCTATCCAACTACAGCGAGGAGTGAGACAGGGAGACGTTATCTCTCCGAAACTGTTCACTGCTGCGTTGGAGGATATTTTTAAGCTTTTGGACTGGAATGGACTTAGCATCAACATCAACGGCGAGTACCTGACGCATCTTCGGTTTGCCGATGATGTGGTCCTAATGGCTGAGACCTTGGAAGACCTGAGCACCATGCTCGAAGATCTCAGTAACGCATCCCAATGAGTGGGTCTTAAGATGAACATTGACAAGACGAAAATTATGTCCAACGCCCATGTTACACCCGCTCCAGTAAATGTTGGGAACGTTACACTCGAAGTTGTTGACCACTATGTTTACCTAGGACATATAATATAGTTAGGTAAGTCCAACTTCGAGAAAGAGATCTCTCGTCGAATCCAACTCGGGTGGGCAGCGTTCGGGAAGCTGCGATACATTTTCGCGTCCAAATTACCTCAGTGCCTTAAGACGAAAGTGATGACTTATGGCAGTGAAACGTGGTCGTTCACTATGGGTCTTGTAAGAAGGCTCAAGGTCGCCCAGCGGGCAATGGAGAGAGCTATGCTTGGTGTTTCCCTACGCGATCGAATCAGAAATGAGGAGATCCGTAGGAGAACAAAAACCGCCGACATAGCTCAAAGAATTGCGAAGCTGAAGTGGCAATGGGCAGGACACATAGCAAGGAGAACCGATGGCCGTTGGGGCGGAAAGGTTCTCGAATGGCGACCGCGTGCCGGACGACGCTCAGTGGTGGACCGACGATCTGGTCAAGGTCGCGGGAAAACGCTGGATGCGGGCAGCACAGGACCGATCGTTGTGGAGATCCTTGGGGGAGGCCTATGTCCAGCAGTGGGCGTCGTACGGCTGATATGATGATGATGATGAACTAAAAAGTAAAAATCAATACCTATCAATATAACAATAACATAAGGTGAAAATTAATGTCACTGTAAGAAAACATGGGGTTCTTTGTATGACATTCTTCTTACATGAACCCTGCATTTTGAAAGAGAAATAGTAAGGAATCTTGGTAATAAATTATTATGAAAATAGATTAAAAAAGAATTGTTATGAATTCAGTGGTTGTGAAACTTAAGATTTACAAATTTAAAAGTAAACATATTGAAATTTCTTCTAGGATCCTTACTGGGTAGATAAGAGACATTTAATACTGTATGAGAGGCCTCCTTCCGGTAGTACAGTCCTTGGGGCAGTGGAGGCCTGGAAAGTGAAGGCTGAGGCATACCTGGCTGATCTCAAGTGGCTTCTTAGTTTGCAGCATTATAAGTAAGTGACCCTTTGCCTTCTTTATAGTATCGGTATTTAAATTATAATAGTTAGCATATGCAAAATTTGTCCCATATGCATTGTGTATTTTTTTATTTATTTTGAGACGGTGTGAATTGAGGTGGCAAACACGATCGCATAAAAAGATAGTTCTAATTATAGATAATAAATATAAACGGGGTACAAATTTTAAAATTGATTGAATCGATTTGGAAGTAGCAATCTTTGAAGCGAATTAACCGATTCATTGCTACATAAAACTAAAGAAATGAAGGCTACGAGCCTGATTTACGTGAAAAATGAAGATAGTTTTATTCTGGCTTGATATCCCTAAAACTTGATTTGAAGGAGTTATCATCGATTTAGAAATTACACGGTTTCAGTGGCTAAAGCCACACGCAAAAAAATAGTGATGACTCGACAGGCGTGCCATCAGCAACGATTTGATTAAAGAGTCAACTGTCAAAAGTATCATCCTACATTGGACAAAGTATAAGTACTGACAACTATGCAAGTTTATTGAGCAAATTAGCGGACTTGTTTAGTAACTGTTTTTGGCTATTTAGTAAAATAAATCTCGGATTAAATTAATTATTTTTATTTTGACTATCTACTACCCATTGCATGTAACAATAACAAATGCCTTAATATATCTTCCTTATCAATTGTTTGATATTTATGAAGAGGTTTTTAGCAGAAATTACACTTGAGGACAAATTAAGTACAAGAAAAGTTTACTTAAATGTTGTATAACTACATAACACATAATAAAAGGAAGAAAAAAAATAGCCTTTACCAAGTTTTTTGTTACCTCTTCTTGGTACAAGGTTTCCTGACTTAGGGCCTATGAAGCCATAGCTTTGACGTTAAATACACGCATTTAAAAGGCTCATTTTCTATCTTTATCTTTATAATAAACAATCTTTATAAGAAATTCATTAGGTAGTTAAGTTAGTTCTAATGCGTGCGATGACTGCCTGTAATTGATAAGGAACTTAATTGTGAATCCTGTTTTTATTAGTTCTAATTATGTCTTATTTCAGTGTACTTAATAAAATAAGGCTATCTGAAGCTTGAGACAATATAATGGAGATTGTCCACTCTCTATAGACACCTTGGCCACTCATGGACAGAACATTTAGCTAATCATATGTGATAGATTGAATAGTTTACATCATTAAAAGGCAAAATATAAGTCTAGCTTTGTATCAATATAATTTCTTATTTAGATGTTTTTCTATGCATTAATAAAAAAGATTATGAATAAAACAAAAACAACATTTTTTTAAACTATTTATTATTATTCAGATTCATAAATAATAAGTACATGATCCAGAAACTGAGCTGGTGGATTAATATGGTCTTGATACCTTGCCCAGCCTAAAAACCAGATAATTGTCATTATATGTGCACAGCATCCTACTGTTCTACGGCCCACCATGCAGATACAGTAATATTGTTTTATAGCTACTTTTCCTTCAGTATTATTTTCATGCATAATATATATGAAATATATTTTTCTTCTAGTAGTAGTTGAAGTAAGTAGTTGTTATAAATCTCACGAAAACAAACACGATTTAGAAAACAAAGCGAATGACGTCTCTAGTGGTGGTCGTTCCAAAGACGAACTGCTTTTAAAAACAGTTTTGTGTACCGCGACGATAGAACCGTTTTACGTTTCGTTTCAAAGCAGTCCTCGTCGCACAACCAGTCCTCGAAATATTTGACACGAATTTGTACTTACCTATAATGTAAATACAAGCTAGAATACAATAGATCATTGCGACGCTCGTTCCGTTCGTTTTGATCTTTGATATAGCAAAATAATCTTTTTTGCCGATCGGTTACGGTCCATTATCGTATAAGACTACTATTTATTTCAATGTTTCGTCTCGTTCGTAACGCGGTGGTCATTCTTGTGTATCATATGAGTATTGATATAGAGTGCAAAGTCGCTTGGCAATAAAACTGAAGTTAAGAAAATAATTAACTTCCTAAGCCTGGGAAAGTATGAAGGCAAGTTAATATAATTTATTATTTAAAAAATAAAATGTTAGTTAATTTAATATTTAATAAAGAAAAAGCAATAACAAACAAGAGAAACATGTACACCAAACAACAACATAACGTTACCATCACCTAACAACCAAGTTTGAAGAAAATAAATAATTTTAAATTAAAATTTATAATACTTTACTACAATAACCGCAAGTCTGCAACCGTCGCGGTGACGAACGAACGTTCGCGTCAATGAGATTTCGATTAAGAGCCGTTTTAGATTTGTTACGTTCGTTCGACCGTAGCTGCGTCGTCGTCTGCCACCCGTCTCCAACCATCAAACCGTTGCGAACGAGAACCGTTTCGCGGACTAGTTTTCGTTCTTGAAAAAACGGTTGCGTCTCGTCGTCGAAAAAACCGAGAACGACCCACCGCTAGACGTCTCACATTTTGACACGACCTAATTGTCATTTTTTGTTTTTTATTGACATGGCGAAAAAAAATTGATCATTTTGAAAATCGATTATTCGATTACACGTTTACAAGTTCTTCCAAAAAATGTTAATATACCAATTCAGTCATCAAATCATTAAAATATTTGTATAATCTATCAATAACATTCACTGAATACAAAATCTTGCGGAAAAATACTGAACATTGGGTAATTCAAGTAATACAACAGAGGCATCAACTACTATCGATACGAATTGGTCGAATTTTGATGTTTTTTGTTAGCAACACTGGAACCAAATTGCCGAAGCAGATTATTGCAAGATTCAAATTAAATACTTAAAAAATGTTTAATTTTTGAATTGTGAATTTACACAAACTTTTTGGTAAATAACATTATCTAAAATTAAAATTAAAATATTGCTAAATCTGTTTTTTTCATAGCATCGTGTCCACAAATGGCCAAAATTGGACAATGTCCTTTGTTCAAGTAAAAAAATTGTACAGGAGCTAACTGCTATATTTATTACCCATTTCTCCTATAATGTTATCATCAATAGTTATATTATGTCCATTGTATTTATAGGTTTTGGAGTACAATACTCTATCATCCACAATGTATGGATGCCCTAGTATCCTTCCTTCAAGAAGCGAGTCCCCCTTACGTCGTACCACACGAAACAAAGGAGGTGCAGAAAACTTACGCGGAAATCAGGAGGCTCGTTCTTATAGTATTTAGCAGACTTGTCACTAATAAAGAGAGTAAGGTAATTGTTAAACAAATTCTATAATAAGAATAATATTTAATTCAAAAGACAAGATTATAAGGCTCGAATGGTGGGTATGGCATATAAAAAAATAGCTAAGTTATACCGAAACTAGGCTTACTTGTTGAGAAACTTACATTCCATTGGAGCGGCAGGGGTGGCACTGTTGTTTTTTTTTGGAAAATTTTTAAAGTATTTTTTTTATCAAATTTTTTATTTAAGTATTAAGAAAATGGAGTATTTAAAAAAAACACAGACATTTGATGATGTTTTTATTTGTCGTTATTAAAAATTGGTCACCAAATAATACTTTCGTTTTTCAGCAAAAAACACGTACACAATGCTTTAATATTTTTAATTTAATAGCGTAGTAATCGTTTTTCTAACGAATAGCTACAAAGATAAATAAACGTGGGCACCGGGACGTTCGCTTAGGGTTTTGTTAAGGCGTGCGTGCGATCATCCATTTTGAAAATGTAGTTATGATTGTTTTGACAGTTTTCGAAAAATATTGTAATAATTGCGTATTTTTATTTTGTAGCTATTACAGTTATTTTTTTTCTCAAAAAAGCCCTGTTAATTAGGAAAAAGTATATTTTTTAGCCAACAATTTAAACTTCTTGCGAAAACAGCCGGTCACGTGACATTTGCTGGCTGTGACGCCACATCACATAAAACGTACCATAAATTACTACTTGAGGCAAATTTGCGCTATCAGCATTTGTATAGCCCGACTTCATATTTTCACAGGAAGAAATCGAAAGTATCTTTTTAAAATAAATAAAGCATACGACGCTGTTTTGTATGATGTCATGTCATCCAATGTTTAGTCATGGCAGACCGTATTTCGGTTCTTGCAACCCACAGATTAAAAAACTCAGATGTGGTTTTCAAAATATAAAATACACTAGGCGATGCAGTCGCTAAGCATAAAGCTACGCTAGCACCATATATTGGAGCGGAGCGTAATACCTAAAAAAAGAAAAATCATTATTTTCTCGATGGGAATTTTTCCGAATTTTAAAATTCGGGCTCACAATCTGGTCCTAAACCTGTTGATTCGATTCCACACAAAAAGTATTAAAATCGGTTAAGAACTCGGGAAGTTATGGCGTAACAGACACTGCGCCATTGAAGCTGATCCATGGGATCCATTCCAATTATTTTTTTTGCGAAAAACAAAATGAAATGAAAATCTTATTAAGCACTAGGCTATGCTATTTCATATTTTTTCGTTACAACTGTCAAGTAGCCAAATGGTATTGATTTCTTTATATATTTTCCTTACAGTCAGAATGGATGAGTAAAGAGTTCATGGCGGAGCTTCTATACAACAACTTCATCTTTACGATCCCTATAATCTGGGATATTTGTCTCGTGTATGGCGTGGATAATGGACGACATGTGGCGCGTCTTCTGGACAGCGTGTTTGCGATACAACCGAAGTACGAAGCTGATGCGGCAGCCGGTATCGCGTTCGTTAAAGAGGTTGGTATGAGAACAGAATAAGTATTATTCGAAAGCCTTCTAAAACAGTAAATTTCATACTGAGCTTAAAAAAACATGTGTGCAAATCACACGTGGTAGAAGTGAAACCTTCAAAAATAAAAACTGGTTGGTTGCCTGTAAAGTCGGTATACGGGCGAAAGTTTTACGTGACAACGACTTTGAGTGGTAAAATAATTTTAATGTGAATATTCATTCGTATAGTAGGAAGAAGGATGAAATAATAGTAACAATTTAAAACATTTATTTATACAAAGAATTATATTTAAAACATTAATTTATAGGCACGCGTCCCTTCCACTTTTTATGTCTGTCTCTCTCGCTCTTAGGCGGGCTAACCATGCCCGAGTGGAAGAGACGCGTGCCTCTCACTCGCTCTCATTGTAAGCGCATAACGTGAGCGGAGCGTAACGCAGTTTCTTGAAGTGTCACCCGGCAAACCAATTTATAAGACGTTGTCACGTCAATAATACGTACACTTATACAAAATACCACGGTTGTTTTGATACCACCTCTCAAGCTTTGTACCACGCATGCGCACACAAACACGTATTAACACACGTACATAATGCTTCATATCTCATTTTCTCCTACGTTATCTTATGAATTTACTAGCTTTTACCCACGGCTTCGCCCGCATCTTTATAAAAAAAGATTCAATAAATCGTATCCTATGTTACTTCTAATACCTTCAAGAATATATGTACGAAGTTTCATGATGTACAGTTTAGTAGTTTTTGCGTGAAAGCATAACAAACAAACTTACATTCACATTTATAATATTAGTAGGATGTTTCTGTCTATTTATACTGTCGCCTTTTCGTTTCAAAGAGACTGTATAATGCTTCCTATCTTATTTTCTTCAACGTTAAATCTTATGAATTTATGTGTCTGCCTCTTTTTACTGTCGCTTTTTTATTTCATCGACTTTCAAATCGCAACGATGCTAAAGAAGTTTTCTCTTTTAAAAATCTTATTTGCAAAAGCTTTTTATAGTACACGGTACTAATTTGAAAGTAATTTATAGTAAAATTTTCATTTACAATTTATTTTGATATCGGAATTTTTATTCTGATACTATTTTATTTTTATTGTGATTTTAATTACATAACTAAATTATTGATTTCTGAACTAAACACTAACAATCTTACAAGTTCCGTTTCCATCACATGTAATGATCCAATTTAAAATCCTTTTATGATTGTGTCGGTTGAGTAATGTAAAGCAGTAGTTGACGCGTGTTTGCTGGTTTGATTCACTCAATTCACTTCTCACTTTCCCGGTTTGCTTCAAGTGGATTAAAACTGTTTTATCACTCATACCGAAGCCTGCAGTTAACTTTGAAGAGATTTGAATTGGATCCGTTTTCACAATAGCGTTTTATTCTTTATACATTATCCACTTTGGTTCCTGTCCACGGAGTTTGTTCTGAAGGTCGAAATTTCTAAATTAAAAACGCAAAAAAAACACTGTACGTTTTTGATTCCTAACCAAAAACGTACCGTGTTTTTTTTGCGACACCACTGCCATACATACTGTTAAACCTTCGAGCTGTTTCTGCAGCACTGTTTCTGCACAACGGTAGAACTCGTACTCGTAAATATAGCGATATTTTTGATATTTTCCATTATCCGATATGAGCGACGCCAAAAAAACAACTAATCAGGAAAATTTTAATGATTGGTTTCGAAACTCAATTGTACCCGCTAAATGGATTTATAAATTTGAATTTGGAATTAACCGAGGAGATATTACAGATCAAAGTGACCAGTATGACAAAACGCCAATTACATATTGTAAGGACCTAATATATTTTTTATTTCAGGCCTTCAAATATATAATTCTCCAAGTAAACAAAGATTACGACAGCGAAGATCCTCCCAACCTTCCAGAGACATTCAAAGGTTTCAGTGAGATCCGCCGGCCACCGACCACCAAGGGACCTGAGAAACTCACCTTCAATTGTTTAAAGGACCTGGTCATCCATATGTTGGACACGGCCATGACACTCAGGATATTTATGGAGGTCTACCCAAATAGTGTGAAGATATTTAAAAAAACTAATTTTATTATTAGGTGAGTAGGATACATTATCTAATATTTTTCTTAATATAAATCTTAATACTTTGTAATAAAACACTAATTTCATTTGAAAAATGTCAAAATTAATTATACATTTGCTATACGTTTTTGTACCAGTGTGGTATAGTGGCTAGTACATATTTCTAGTGTGATTAGTCCTGCTATTTGATAAAGTCATTCTATTCATCAAATAACTTAATTTTATCTATACACAAACACTATTTTTTTGGTAAGTTTGGGTTGTCATTCAATTTTTGCGTGGAAAATTGCGTTTTATCCGCTAGCTTGGAAAAGTGTTTTAAAATTAGAACTTTTCTATTCAATGAAAAATACACATGGTACGTTCCGAATCGTCATTATAGTCGTTATAAGTTACATTTTATTCTTATTTAAATTAATACTATAATGCTGCGTTTTGGATTTATTAAATTATTTTAATTCCTTAAATCATCAAAACAACAGGTATAAATAATTGCATCAAATGTTCGTGAATAACAAACGCATGTATTTATCACTTAAACATTGTTCCTTCTGGGATTCGTCCCCAGAACCGCGCAAAATGCAGGATTGCACAAAACGGTATTCAATGTTTTACAACAACACTAACCTTGGTTGCTATTCCTATCTGTCGCACCAAGCACTTCGCAAACATCTTTCAAAATGCGCACAGCAAAGGAGTGTAACTCCCTCCCTGCGTCTGTATTTCCGAGAACTTATAAACCATCCATTTCCAAAGCCAGGGTGAATAGGCACCTTCTGGGTTAGCTCGTTCCATTGTGGATCCTGTCTTGACCCCCGGGCTTGATCGGGATCAAAGCGAACCCATCAGGAAACATTTGTATTATTGTATGTTTGCAATGAATAAACTCAAAAACTACTAAGCCGATTTCAAAAATTCTTTCACCATTGGAAAGCTACATTCACGCTGAGTAACATAGGTTATATTTAATGCTAGAAAAAAAAATAAAGAATTCTGTCCACCCGTGCGAAGCCGGGACGGGCCGCTAGTACTAAATAAAAAAATTTTCATTCTTAAACAAAATGCCGTACTTTTCAGTATAGTCCAATTGTATGAGTATGGTGTGCCCCTACTATATGAAAAATTAGAAGAGGTCGGTGACCCCACCAGCGTCGCAACAGTGGAAGTGGAGGGGCATATAGACGCGGCGCGTGCCGAACTCATCGACATCTTCAGAGAAGCACTTGCCGTACACAAAAACGCCATCTTTAGCGGACAGTGAGTAATACAATACGGTTTCCTATTGAATCTCATAATAATTTAATGCTATAATAGATCTTGATATTCTTTTTCTTGTTCGTTATAGCGTAATACATCTGCCATTTGATTAATTCTTTGTTAATTTTTCGATTTTTTATAAATATCAACATTAAACTCCCTTTGTGATGGTTATTTAATGTCATGACGTCACCTGCTTGTAAACGAAATTTAGGTGTCAAATCGTAATATGTTACACTGTACAAGAACTTAGGTTATTTCGAAATATACATCAGTATACTGGCCAGTGATAATAATGTCATTAATCGACATGCTGTTGACTTGTTCGACAATATACTGGCCAACGCGTTGACGTCAGAAATCGACGCTATACTTAAAATAGTGTGCGAGCGAGAGAGGAAAACAGCCCGGCAAGATACGTCACACTTTATTTCACTTTAACCAGTACAAAATTGCGACGAATTTATGACGTTATTACGACTGGGTAGTATACTGATTTGAGTTTTGAGAATGACGATGACGTCACTCCAGATTTAACCAACCCCATGCGTTTTCAATCACGAGGTCGAATATGAAATTTAAATTATTTTATTTATGACTTGTAAAAATCATATTTATTTTATAGTAATGTGTTGGCACAATCATCCTCTTGTTTTACAACAACAATTGTATATTTTCACTGCAGTCAAATTCCCTATTAAATAACTTAAATAATTTTCAATACTTTTTGATAGTTTAAAATTATGTAGTAGTTTAAAATTAGTAGAAAATAATTTCCAAAACAGTCACTTGACATCGAACACTGATCATAAAATATGACGATACCACGTGTTTATTCAACATTTGTAATGACTGGTTGACATTCTCGTAGAATAATTAATTTCTAATTTTCGTTGTTTTCATTATCTAAAAGGTTAAAAAATAGTGCCGTCTAGGGACGCCCGATAGAAGCGAAGTTTTATAGTTTAAATCGTAGGAACTAAGCGTGAAAATAAGACAGAGGGATGGGGAGGCAGTTGGCTCTTTTATATATCTTGTAACGGTTATAAATCTGACGATCTCGTGTAACAGTAAAATCTGACGCTTAGCACGGGTAGAGTAGCCGCGCGACGTTCGCCTATATGCGAGCGGCCCGAACGTTCAAAAAGTAGCATAAATATTTTGGCTTTTTTCTACCCCATACAATGTGTTGTAGGGACAACGTAGCTGTTCACGTTGAGGAGTATTTGTCGTTGATAATGGACGGTCTCTCCGAACGGCTTCTCATCCGAGACTACCACGCGTGCTACCCTCTTCACGACGACATCGACGCATTACGACAGGCCTACCCTCAAATGTATCCTTTTATATAACCGGTAACTCTTTTTATCGACATTTTATATGCTTGGATGCGTGTCCTTTAACCCATTTCTTTATATTCAGTTTTTGTTGTCAAATATCTTTATTGCCATATAAAAACTTATCTATAATTTAAGATCACACTGGTTTGTGTGTTGGCTGTCCGCTCTTTTTCCATTGTATCAATAACGTTACCATAGCAACGCGTTAACCGCAAGTAGTTCGTCTATCGGACGCTGGATGGCGCTAACGGAAAAATATTTGATAATAGAAAAAATTAAATACTTTTGTCCACCCGTGCGAAGCCGGGACGGGCCGCTAGTATGTACAATGTTTATGAAAATACAGATTAAACAAATACATGTGAATGAAATAAATGCTTTATTGGGTTAAACACGCATACCGAAGTTTATAATTGTGAAAGCTATAATATTACTCATTACAACTTGAACAGTAATTATACACTAATTAGACAGATCAGAAATAACGATCAAACAGCTGAACCGAATTTGATATGAAGATTGTTTGTAGTTATAAAAAGGATATAGGTCTTTTATCCGCCAGAAGTTTTATTCGTTCCCTCGGAAGTTTAAAGTAAGCGATACACCGCGCTCAAACCTCATTCCATGTGAACGAATTCGCGGGAAACTACTAATATAACAGTAATTACTTAAAATACATTTCCTCAACAGTATTACAGTGATCCAGTTAAGACTGATTTCATTTTACAAGCGATATATTCAAATCTTGATGAAACCCCACCGGAGAATCGAATAGCGAACCATAATAGTGAACCGATCACCAATGGCCATGTAGAAACCATAGAGAATGGAACCATAGATAATCCGGATCCGTCTAGAGATAGCGAAATACCGGATAGTATACGCGAAGAGTCTTTAATTAGTGAAGTTAAGGATATATTGCCACATTTAGGGGATGGATTCATTTTGAAATGCTTGCAACACTATGGGTTTAATGCTGCGAGAGTTATAAATAGTATTTTAGAAGACAATTTAGCGGAATCTTTGAAAGGTGAGTTGCATATAAAGTGAATAACGGTGAAAATTACATGTACTTTTGATGGGTTTATTTTATTATAAATACATTTATCAAATTGAGTTTATGACTGTAAATGGGACAGACTTATGAAGAGATCTTGGTCTTTATTCCAATTACTTTTGAGATCAGCTAAAAACTCAGTAACTGTTTAATATTTTCGAGAGATTTTCAAGTCTACTTATTGATTTATTTTATTTATATACTAGCTGACACGGCCACGCGTTGCTGTGTTATTAAATCAAAATGAAACCTATCCTGTGTCCTGAGTCGCATCAAATCCAGCAAAACAAAAGAATATCAAAATCGATTGATTATTTTCAGAGTTTATCGCGGTCAAACATTGTGACAGGGAATTTTATATATATAGATATTGAATAGTTAGTGGCGATTGTTCTTTTTTATTTAAATTTTTATTTTCCTTCTCTTTCATCGGATTCCTTCTAGGATTACATTTCTCTAAAAATATTAGTATATAATGCAATCATAACATAATTCGATCAATGAACATTCAACCAGTATGATTCCTAGGTCATCATTTATTGTATAAGGTTCTAGAATTGTCTAAGAATTTGTTTGTACAATCACCAGGACTCTCATTGTCGCCTGAGTTGAAGTGAATTCTCATTCTCGCCTGAGAAATCACATATGAGCCGAGTCCATTTTTTCTAGTACTTTTCTATCTATAATTGCTATCTTATAAGTCAAAATAATTTAACTTATAAGATAGCATAGCAAAACATATATAAAAATTATAAAACAGCAATTGACTGAAAGACACAGTATTATAGAAATGTAATATGACGAGTTTCCATGAAATATATGTACATTTATGATTTGGTTATCCATCTTCAAAGCTGTGTTCCGTTTACAAAAACTTAAGATTAAGACATCCACTACAAATGGATGAAAATAACTATATTTAAATGCACTTCAGTTATATTTAATTGTTTAACACCCATTCAGGACGTTCTTTAACTGACAAAAAGAACGGGCGCAATAAACTCGTTAGCTTTAACAGAAGTAACGACAGTTACAATATTATGCATCGTCACTATATCCTTAGAAATATATTCTTACAACAGGTCAACAATTATCTGTTTTTCAAATCGAAATACACTTACAGGTATAAACCAAAGTATGCCAATCATCCCTGAAGATCCTGTCGACAAAAAATACTTAGAGACTGGCATCCAACGACTCAACGTGTTCGATGGTGACGAGTTCGATATCATGACTCGTGATGACGTCGACTTGACGCGATTACACGTCGGCAAGAGACGGCAGCCTTACAAGAACCTTAAGGACATGCTGGACGATAAAAGTAGTGTCAAAAAGCTCGCTGACATTTACAGCAAATACAAGTGAGTGGAATTTTAAAGGTTACCCCACATATGTATGCAAACAATGGCATTTGCCTTCATGCTCCATCCCTTTCTGTTGGTCAGGAATGTTATTTGCTAAAGAAAGCGTAAGTAAGCGTGCAAAAATGTTGAAAATAAAATGCGTGTTTTGTTCCTCTTTTCTTATTTAATTCATACTGTTTCTACTGCTTTATCAAAAAATAAAAGCATGTGAGAGAATAATAACAATTATTTTTGCCAACAACCGTCTCGGAGTTTAAAGCAGTCAAAGGAATGCCTATCCCAATTTTAATGTGAAAAATATTTGCACATAAAATTCACATTCGAATCTACTATCATTTTGCTTTAATCCCTTTTAATTATATAAAAAAGAGGTTTATAAAACTTATCAATGTTGTGTAGCTTGGTGTGCGACGAGTCGGCGATGTACTCGGACGAGTACGATGACACGTACGACTCGGACGGCGTAACGCCCACCGCTGAGTCGGCGGACGACCCGCGTAGACCCACCGTAACACCGCGCGTGCTCCAACAGCGGACGAGAGAACAGGTATGTGTATTTACTAGACGAGTATGCACGTAACTGCTCCAACAACGGGCGAGGCAACAGGTATGTGCATTTTCCATATGTTCCATAACCCCATTCACAGAATATGTTGCGAATATAACGATTTACTTAATCAAATGGACCGTGTGCCTAACATCTGCAAATCTTCCAACAATAGATGGAAGCATGACATAGGAAAAGTAGGTAATTAAAAAGAAAGCTATCACTATTTCTTATATATTTTTATTAGCTTATGATTTTAATTGTTGTTATCATTATTTTTTTTTATTCTTACCATATGCATTTAATATAATCAAATCTTAAAATTATTTGCCCAATTTAATTCTAATTAAATTCATCACATGTATTTTTTTTATTTCAAGCCTAATTAATTATCTATATTCTTATTATTTCTTGTAAAGATTTATGCTATCATTAATCTATTTTATGGCGCTGTCTTTGTAATTACACATGCTATTTACACATGTTTGTGGTGGCGCAGCCTAACATGTTACAGTCTAATGTTCTGTTTCCGATAACTGTGTTCATTGTTGTAACTCTGTTGTGTGTAGAAATAAAATAAAATAAATTTACTAGATGAATATCTCCAACAACGGGGGAGGGAACAGATATGTGCATTTATTAGACGAATATGCACGTGATAGATTTATTAATTATAAAGTTTGATATATAAGTGCTTTACAAATGATTTCTTGTTTAACTTAAAGAAAAGCATGTTTCGCTTGATAGTTTGTGTATGTAAATAACAAATTGTTATCAATAAGAATCTTATAATTTACCAAAGCAAAAACTAACCTTTAAGTAATCTAAACTCTGTTTTCACATATCTATTCATATCTCCAATTTTATCAATATGTGTTGTATAAATAACCTTGTTATTTGTTCCAAATAAGTTATTTTTGCAATATAGAATTTAATATCCTAGTTAACTTCCTTTAAATCCATTTTTTATTTAATTAAATCATAATCAATTTAAAATAAAATGTCAAATAGAGCCAAATTAATAACTTTAGAGAAAATCGTCAGAATGCCGATAAAAGACTGTGCTCCGGCCGTACTCGGCCCATTTGCTTTTCAGCAGATCGGTGTTGTCATTACATGATGATGATGATGAATGAATAGCACGAATATAAGACAGGCAAGAGCTACGAAAAACAAAAAAGTATTGTTGATACATAATAAAGCTGTATGCTGTATTAACAACCAAAAGGCTGTTGCCTTATTATTTATTATGAAACAATTTACTTTTAGGGTTTTCTCGTTATTACAGAAAGTTTAGTCAAGGCTCAGTAGAACGCCGGCGTTCTCACGTGCCCATACTATTTTGAACTATAATTCCTTTTGCTACATTCTATTTTTCTATAAACAAATTTATTTCAAATGTAATAAAAATATATTTTCAGGTAGTACCTCAGGAAATATATAAACGTCATTCTGGACTTCCTCACTATTTTTGCTATCGGTGGCCAAATATAAGGCACTTGACATTTGACACGTTACTTCCTTCCTCAATTTTGAGCGGTTAAGATCAATACAAACTTTATTTTCACCTAGCAAGTAACTTATTTCAATTTACGCCAGTTTGTTCCTGAGGTGAAGAGTTATAGTTTAATTTCTTCACAGGAGGAGTCTGAAGAAGAGTCGGAACAGACCGAAGAAGAGAAGCCGTCGAGTAGTAGAAACAAGCTGGACTTCTGTGTGAACCCCGAGGAGATGCGCGCGCGCAGGGAGGCCGCTTACTCCGCTCGTGGACGTGGCCGCCCCACCCGACCGCCACCACAAAGGTACCACTTTATCATAAGTACAGTCGACAGCAGTTGAAGCTGTACACTTTGTCTTTGCATTAATTAAATAAAGTGATACTTGTATAATTGTGATCTCAATAAAGTGATACTTGTATAATTGTGATCTCAATAAAGTGATACTTGTATAATTGTGATCTCAATAAAGTGATACTTGTATAATTTTGATCTCAATAAAGTGATACTTGTATAATTGTGATCTCAATAAAGTGATACTTGTATAATTGTGATCGCAAGACAAACCTTTTATAGTATGCTCTTATTAGGGGGGAAAATTCCCGCCTTGACTAACAACCAATTAAAGCGTACACGTAATCGTTTAGTGACTTTCAAACACCGTGATACTCATTTAACCCATTGAAGCCCAGCTTTGTGTTAAATGCGTTATTTCTCTCTCTATCGGGGAAAAATATCATTCAATCAAAAAGAACCATTACCAAAGCCGTAATAAGGATTAAATCAGACTGCGCGCTATAGAGCATTATATAACGCTCTCGGGTTTTAAGGGGTTAATGAAATACAATGATACTTATATAATTGGAATCTCAAGTGCAAGAATATACAAAATCGAACTAGCAGAAAAATATAGGTTATTTCTCGTCCACAAACCGCAAGAAAAACCTTTTATAGTATCCTCGTATTAGGGGGAAAATTCCCGCCTTAACTTACAACCAATTAAAGCGCACGACCAATCACCGCAATCGGCCAATTACACGTAATCGTTTAGTGACTTTCAAACACCGTGATTTTTGCGAAATTATAAGTCTACCTACTTTATTTATAATTTGTTTTGTTAGTTATATCAGAGAAATAAGATTTTTGAAGTTATACTTCTCTAGGCGCGTTTTGAAAAATTATGAGAGTGAAATTTTAAGTTGCGCGCGCATCACTGTGACACAAAATTATCATGTTGAAGTTGGCCGCAAAAACGACATAGAATAAAGTTAGCCGCTAATTATGAATGTGTGTGTGATTTTAAATTATATATGGATGTGAACAGTTATTTATATAAAATTATAATATTAGTTATCTTTGTTTAGTAACGATAAAGAAGTATAACTTCTTACGTGCGTACATAAGTATACACAACACTTTTTTAATAAACAGGCATGTCATAGCTAGTCTAAACCTAATAAACTGTCCCACTTAAACGAGTTGTTGAGCTACGAAGTCCCAATTATAGAGGTAAACATCTTAAAAATCTATGAAATTTAATCTCAATTCACAAGGTGCCAAAATTCCCAGTAACAAAAGTATTTCAATAGTGTCGAGATCTCATTCTAATTTTCAATAAGAGAGGTTTCTCACATATCCAGGGCCCAGTTCAACTGGTTTCACTGTATAAATAAATGAAATGATTTTTTTTTATTAAATTTATCTTACAGAAACGCGGACGTGACGGGCAAGCCGAAAGGTCAAGGTCAAGAAAAGGAGGTGTTGGCGAACCGCGACCGCAAGGAGAAGCACAAATCGTCGCGTGCCAACCACAACCGAAGGCAAGGTGCCCAGTGGAAGAGAAGTCAAGGGCTCATGCCTTCATAGCGAATCTAACTTAAGACCATTTAGCGAATGTGGCGCCCCCTACCGGGTCCAAGTGTGAATTTAAACGTACCCACCCAAACTACACAAAAATACATAATAATTTCATCATATATAAAACTGTCCAGCCGTTTAAAAGAGTTCAGTGACATACATATGTGCAGATTATATATATATATATACCACTAACGAAGTTGCATCCTTCTATTGACTAATTATCATATAATATTGAGATAAATCGTTGAAATTGATTGCTACAGCCCAGTGGCACTAGATTTGTAGGTATGACCATTTCGTCGCATTTACCCTAATAATCATCTCTTATTGTGCTAAATTTCAACTAATGTCCCTACTATGGCTATGAAAAAAATAACATTTACTAATAAAATCAAGAATTTGTCCATTGTATAAAACATTTAAATTTCTTCACAGACCAATCTCGGACCACTAATAAATCAGTATTAGAGGGAAAAGAAACAAATCGATGAAAACAATCCTTGTGTTTGACAGAAAAAAGCGCTTGCGAGCGCTTACCAGCGCTGAAAAACAAACTATACAGTTTTCGGCCAGGAAACGTTTGCTAACTTCAGTTGCGCTGACACAATCCGCCATTTTTCTTACAAGCGCTCGCAAGCGCTTTTTTCTGCCAAACACACGGATTGACTGTCGCCTTATGTTCCATTTTTAAATTTAAGTTTTAAATAAACTTCTTAAACTTCTAGACGGCCAGTCTTTTATAAAATTAAAAGAAATCTTTTTTTATAATTTATTAAATATATTGTTGTTTTTTTTGTATTCCGATAATTTGTCTATGATAATTAGTCAATAGAAGATAAGAGGAGGACGCAACTTTGTACGTGGGATGTTTTTCCAGAACCAAGAGAAATGAAAAATTACTTTACGAGTTCTAAATTACAAGTATATCCCCAGGAAAGCAGTTTAATAACGGACAATTTCTCAAATTAATTTATTTTTAATAAACAGAAGTAATTTTGAGGTTATGTTTAATAAGAATCTACATCTATATTACATAGAATAATTTATCCCTTTTATTTTATTTTATACTAATCAGTTGAAGTTACAACTCGGTTACAATATCTGTGGACCTCGCTGGAATGTCAAGCCCCCTCGCCGTTCTCTTAAAAAGGAATAAAAAAATAAAATAAAAGAATAAAATAGTAAAAGTATAATATATTTTATTAATTATTATTATTGTTTTCAATACCCCATGATGCTTGTTTTGTGCACCCTTGACGCGCGACGTGACGTCATCAGGTCCAAAGATATTGTAACCGGGTTGTACGGCTGGGAGGTTTGGTGAATTCTTGAATGGGCTTTACTATAATTTTAAATGTCGGTATTATTAACCCCTTGAAGCCCAGCTTTGTGTTAAATGCTATATTTCTCTCTCTGTCGGACAAAATAATACCATTCAATCAAAAAGAACCATTACCAAAGCCGTAATAAGGATTAAATCAGACTGCGAGCTATAGAGCATTATACAAAGCAAGGATTTTAGGTATCGTTGTCGCGCGCATGATATAAGGCTGGTTTTAAGAGGTTAAGGGTTGTTATCGTAACGTTTATTAACGAATTAACTACAATTAACCTTATAGTACGGGGGAATATTTTTAGTGCAGAATCGATGTGAACTTTACTTTTTGGTATTTCTTTTGATTTCGAAAAATACTACCTATAACTTCCTAATAATGTGTCATGATTAAAAACAGCAATTTTGCAGTTATTTTTTTCATATATCTAAAGCAAAATATAAAAGATTTTGCCCCTGATCGTTGTGTCTGATAGATTGGCATAAAAAGTTTAGGTAAATATTAAAAATGCATTTAGTATGTAATAAAATGTTTACTACAATATTTTAATACAAATTAAACTAGCGAATTTTCTTTATATAATTGCAGTCGAAGACTTACTATAGTGAACACAAGTAGGAATAGTGTACTTGTAAGTAACATATGACGCTACGCAGGCAAAATTAATTAACGAGCTTAAATAAATACGAGAGCCAAAAAACGGGTGATTTTTTTAGCGGTTGTTGGCCTCAATACGGTTTAGAATTCGGTTAACGTATAACCGGTTTTCTTACCGGTTTTATGTAACTGATAATTAAATAAAACCGGTAAGAAAACCGGTTATACGCTAACCTAAAGTAGTAAGTTTTAAAATAAATCGGTTCCTCTAAATAATGCGATATTTTACTTAAGATGAAGCAATCGATCTGCGCCATTAGAACACGCAAGGTAACTCTTAATTCCCATATGACAATGTCCGACATTGATTCTAAATCCAGCTTTAATACTTTATATGTATGATTCATTTTACATTGTTGCAACTTTGTATGTTACTTATTACCTCTACGGAATATTTATTTAATCAATATTTAATATATTATAACCACTAGATGAATTAACAACATTTCATTGGTAAAATCACTTGTTTCGTTTTTGTTTACTAATTCTGTATTTTTTGCTTATAATTTTAGTCAGTAAATTGGAATATAGTGTTTGTTTTCTGGTGCCCTTCTATGAATCGCTCGAGTCTTGTCTGCATACGGTCTCTTTCTCGCAAAACGGTATAAAATTCGTAAGAAAGTCTGGTTCGAGATTTTCAAAGTAAGACCCTTGAAAGTTTTAATAGGTCGATATCGCCAAAATTTTGGAATATAACTGTTTTCATTTTGCCTCACCAATAACGTTTATTTTTATAGCATGTTGATAACGTCATGTTTAATAATAACTTGGTAAGTTTAGGTTAATTTTTGTAACCAGTGGGCGATATCAACCCTAAAACAGGTTGGTTTCCTTAGACAGATTAATACAGCAGGCGCACAAACTACCATAGATTGCATACTATTTTAATTTACAGTATGCTATGGTATATATCGGTTGTATTCCGAAATAAACATCAGTATTCTGTGTCAGTAAAGTGTGACCTATCTTGACGGGAATTTTCGTTTCTCTCGCTCTCACACAATTTTAAATATGGCGCCGATTTTGCCTTATTATTGCGGAACAAATCAACATGGCGTCGATTCATGACGTCATTACCACTGGCCAGTATTTCGATGTATATTTCGGAATACAACCTTCGTTATGCCTTTCTGTGCAGTATTTGATCATTACAAAATAACTAATTAAATTACATTTAAGCCTTGTAATAGCCAATATTTTTTTTTTCGTTAAATAACATTTAGCGGCATAATATTGAAAAAGTCACCGTTCCAATTTCTAATCCAATATAACGAATGAGGTTATATATTGTGATATATTGTTATATAGTGTAATTTATATCGTATAATTAAGTACGTTGATTAAACGAATTTTTATTCTATATTTTGTTTTATTATATGTGTTGCTGAGAGTGTCGCCGAGTAAAAACTATGAATCATGTTTGGAAACGGTTTTGTTTTTAGATGGACTTTAAAAAAAATAATGATATACTTTATTTAGTTATTTATTAAGTACTGCCACGTTACATATTATGAATAACTTAATATTAACTTATAATTAAATACAGAAAAATCTGATATACATCACAATAATCGGCGTGCATAGCACTTTCAAGATAACAAATATATATAAAGAGGAATTAATTAAATAAAATTATTTGAAAGAATCAGGTGTTACTTGGCGGAAGTCCATATCCATGGTAAAATAAAAATATGTAGCTCACTTTTACAAAACTCAAGCAGTGTGCACCGCCCGCCCGCAAATAAATGCAGAAACCGCAGACACCGGCACCTTCGCCAACTACTCTACATGTGTTTCGCCCCCACACGGAGTATCATCAGGAGCTGTTACACCGTGCAAATAAGCACTTAGTGTTCGTTAATAAATAAAATTTAACAATGTGCTCTTAAATTCATTAAAATAATAATTACAAATAGACCTTCAATCCAGCGGCGTAGCGTGGGTGTCGGCCGCCCGGGGCGAAGGACAATTTTGCCGCCCTCTTATTTAGGTATTTCAATTTAATGTATACTATACATTACATAGGTACATTAATTCTAGATAACTTTTCGCCAAGAGCAGTCATTATTTTGCATTATACAGATTAGATTTTAAATAAAAAAGTTTATCTTTGTTTGCTCAAAAGTCACAGTTTTAAAGCGTAACATAAATTTCGATACGAGACAATGTGAATTGCACAACTTCCTTTGAATTGTCAAAGACATTCTCGCTGATCATTAGTTACAAACAATTCAAGCACAAAATAAACTACGGGGAATCCCCGTAAGTCAGAATAGACGAAGTAGCCAGCAGTCGCTACAATATATCATTCAAAGAAAGGGGATTCCCTGAAATCGTCACAGAATAAGTAATGAAAAATTTCGTGCTCTTTTCAATCGGGCCGTAGTAGTTGCGATAAAAATATGAAATGGTTGAAATATTTTTATTATTTATTGTAAAATTTTACCGCCCCCTAAAAAGTGCCGCCCGGGGCGGGCCGCCCCCACTACGCTACGCCACTGCTTCAATCTTACAACAACTCAATCCATATGGACATCATTAAGTACGACCTCCGTGGTCGAGTGGTTCGCCTTCCATGGTAATGTCACTCCGAGGTCGCGGGTGCAATCCCTGGCCGGATCAATGTTCATAGTTCATATTTTAATTAGATTTAATCTACAACAACACAATTAGAAGAACGTTTTTATTTAAATTAATTAAAATGTTTATTGTAATATTCCTTTCAATTTTATTTGTGTATTGTATCAGGACCAGCCGCACTTGTTATAAAATGATACAATCGTTTGAGTTTATTACCAATAAATGCTCATTCCTCCGATAAGTACTTATACATAAAATCATCGTAACAAGAAGAAGAATATGTATATGGCTTATTTTCGTAATGGGGTTTTTATACCTTGTAGAAATTATTAGGTACTTACACGATAAACCCGGGCGAACTCGGGGTGGGTCGCTAGCAAGAATTAAATACCAGTAATTAAAGCTTTACCAAGTAACAGCTACCGTTCAACTATAATCATTGTAATAAGCTTCTTGGAAACTTGTGCGTTTCCAACCAGCGGCGATGATGGCCGCCACGAATCGGTATGCGCATATCCAGCTAAACAAAACTATCAAATTTCTCTATTCGATTTCAGACTTTAAGTCCAACATGTACAGGTCAATATCAAATAAGGAAAATTGATTGCTTGAAGTGGTAGGTTAACGTGCTGTCTAATTATGTCGACGTGGAAGTAGCCACCTACGACGCGATGTTCTAGCGATTTATTTATTTATTTATTTGCGTCAAACATGGTATAGTCCCTGGCATAAAAGTTGAACCTGGTTTTGAAATCACGTGAATGCGCAGTAGCAAGTTTAGGTACATTATTTACTACTGCGTAGGTATGTCACCAGATTTCAAAAGCAGGTTCAACTATATACTGGGAACCACATATTGTTTTTTTCCCCCTGCGGACTCGGGGTCCCTCCCCGAGGAGGTGGTAAATCCTCATGGATACTTCGGGCTGGCCAGGAAGTTATATAAAACTCGTACTGACTAAACATCGTCTATAAGGTGCCTTAACCTGGGAAACAGGTAGGAGCGATCGTACCCAGGGTGGCGGGGCAGGGCGACGATCGTATATAGGTTAATAGTATTTTTTCAGGGTATAACATCTTCCGCTATTTTGATTAAGGCATGCAATTAATTCAAAGTACATTTATACATAAAAAACTACTTTTTAGCTGATTCCACATCTATTTAATTATATTTTTTATTTTAGATTGATATTAAGTTTCTATAAATAATAGTACACTATGAAAATTGTGATTGGAGAGCCAATTATATAGCTCTTTCTTAAATAATTTTAAATTTAATAATTGAATATCATTCGTCAGTAGGTATATTATATAGCCTAATACATAAGCATGTTCCACTCCTTTTATATTTTCGAGAATTTGTGATTTCTTTAAATACTTGTCTGTCTATATTTCTTTTTAATTATTATTTACAATATTTTATGTGTTAATAGTCGCAGGCGTTACATCTGACTTGCATTGACGGCCTCTGTGGTTGAATGACTTGTATATTGGTTTTCACGGTGACGCTACTCTGAGGTTCCGGGAACGATTCCTGAACGGGTCAATGTTAATATATAATAATTAATTTCGTACAACACCTATTATTAATCCCTAAACGCTTACGATGGATGGATTGTTTTGTTTCTAAAAAAAACAGGATTAATGGAATTTGATCTCTTGAATTCTTAGCATCCAAACTTTACTAAAAAAACTTAAAAAAGATTTTTTCTTTCATTTTAATTCTATTCCAATTTAGTTAATTAAATAGATGCCATGATTTTAGGACTAATGAATTTAAATTAACAAAGTATTTACCAGAATTATTCAAAATTGATTGATATAAGTATCGGATATGTATTAAAAAACTAATTGGTTGTCTGTAAAGTCAGTTTACGGACGATAACTTTACGTGATAGCATCATAAGAAAACATTGATGAAAAATTGCATACCTACTTTTATGAATTGAATTATTATCACTGAATTATCACTATTTTGTATAATACAAAGAAGGAGTTAATTGATTTTTTTTTCGATAAACTAACATTAAGTTGTTGTAATAAACAATGCATACCACATTAACTTTTCACTTCATGAAGTGGAAGAGATATAGATGCACCACAAGACGAAGGTTGAGGCCGATCGTGCCTCTCTATCGCCTGTTCTGCGCTCTCGCTTGTACGCCCGGCTCAGGCGGAACGTTACACTTTTTCGTGCGTGCAGCCGTCGTTCATCGATTTATAAGGTGTTAATCGTCAAAATGACATAGATATCTCCGATCGATATATATATATCATGATACTATAATTATAAATATTTTCGAACCCTGTATATAAGTAGAGTACCTACTTACCTACTACAGAACAAATACTCATCATCGCACAAATGTAATTATGCCCGTATAAGGATTTGAACGTGCGGTAAGCAGAATCGCTACCGTTGTACTAATTAATCGTCAATTAAACCTTAAAGTTGAAAATGTCAAAGACAGCGCCAAAACAGGCGCCATCATTATATAGTTGATAAACCAAAGAGTTGCACTAAGCGCTGTATTTCCAATTTTTTGATACGTACCTCTAAGATATGGAACTCTTTGCCTGAGTCTATGATTCCGGACAAATACAATTAAGAAGTCTTCAAGTCAGGAGTAAAAAGGTACTTTCTAGGCAAGCGCGTCACATTCGTTTTTTACCATCAGGCGAGATAATGATCAAGCGCCTATACTTATGTACTATAAAAAATCTAGGCGGCCAGTCTCTGTGAATTATCTGCAGGTACTTTTCATGTAGCATCTTAAGCTCATGATCTCAGCCGAAAATTTTCACTGCTGGATCGAAGCCTTCCCTAAAAATGGGGGGATTCGGCATAATGATTCGAATTGATAAGGTTGATACAGAATTTATTAGTCTTCACATGCATTTTTTATAGTTGGTAACTCTTTTTGGCTAATGCAATATTTAATTTAACACATATCATAAGTAGTATAAGTGCTGTTTGTTTCCTTAAATTTATTTAAGATTATGATTATTCATTTATTTGTTTGCACATATAAGTTACACTAAATTGATATTAATGTTTAAAAAATGTCATATTCCAAAAACGCTGGTGCCCATTTTGGTGACTTGTATAATCACATGTTCATTGGTCGCCTTTTAAAACACCCTTATATATATAAAGATTCCCTGTCACAGTGTTTGACCGCGATGAAATCCGAAACTACTCAACCGATTTTGATGTTTTTAGGGTTCCGTTCCTCGAAAGGAAAAAACGGAACCTTTATAGGATCACTTTGTTGTCCATCCGTCCGTCTGTCAAGACCCTTTTTCTCAGGAACACGTGGACGTATCAAGCTTAAATTTCAGCTATCAAATACTCAGGTCTACTGTCCCTTGGAGCTGTGAAAACTCAAACTTCTAAGCCAACGCAATCAAAAGATACAGCTGTTTATACCGCAAAATTTCGCAGATTTTCGACATTCGCAAGGGAATCAAAACTTACAGGGTACTTCCCGTGAACTCAGGATCTTGAAATTTGGTGCAAAGCAACGTCTTATAGCACGGGCGTAGCCAGGTTTTAGTTTCGAGGGGGGGGGGGGGGTCAAGAAAATAAAACTACTGAAAGTGCATGCAATAACCTTGAAATACGAAATATGTAAATATGAAATATGTAAAAAAAAAGAAACAGAAGGTTCATTTGACTACATAGGTCCTTCAGAATTAATCTTCTGTTTTTCTTTTAAAATATATCCACTACTTCATTCGCATCAATTTCTATCCCATAGTGAATATTCATGAGAGCCAAGCCGTTCAGTCTGTTTTCACTCATTGTGTTCCGCAAGTAGTTTTTAATTCTTCGTAGGCTTGAAAAAGTCCTTTCTGGTGTAGCAGTGGAAACAGGTATGGTAGCCAATATTCGTAACAACGTGTTAATATTTGGACATAATTTTTTATCGCACCCAAAGCAGATTTTGGAGTAGGGGAGGTGATAGTCATAGCTGCTTTCCACACTTCAAGTTCTGCTTTGACGACAGATGTACTACTATGTCAAGAAAGTACCGGGAAAAGATCAATAATATACAAAATAATTGTTATTCTTCCAAATTTATTTTATCACCTTCAAAGTATGCCCCTTCAGTAACGATACACTTACGCCAACGAATAATCCAATCATCAAAACATTTTTTAAACGCTGTTTCCGGAATTGAGTTCAGTTCTCGCCGCGAATTCTCCTTTATGTCTTCTACCGATTGAAAACGGGTGCCACGAAGTGGTAATTTGAGTTTAGGAAACGAAAGAAATCAGCTGGAGCCATATCTGTTGAATATGGTGGTTGCTCGATGATATTTGTTGAGTGTTTGGTCAAAAATTCGTTCACAATGATGACCTTGTGCGAAGGCGCATCATCGTGATGCAAAATCCAAGAATTTTCTTTTCACAAATCTGGCCTTTTTCGTGGAATTTGCTGTCTTAAATGCCGCATAACGCTTAAATAATATTCTTTATTTACCATTTGACCTTCCCGCAATATTTTCCGAGTGCACAACACCGCGATTGTCAAATAAAACAGTCAACATGTCTTTGACTTTTGAACGACTTTGGCGTGGTTTTTTCGGTTTCGGTTTAGTTGGAAGGCGCCACTCCGAAGTTTGTCGACTAGTTTGCATGTCAAACTCGTAAACCCACGTCTCGTCAACAGTAACAATGCGTTTCATGAATGTTGGGTTGGAATTGACTCGTTCTAGCATGTCCTCAGCGACACTCATGCGATTGAGTTTTTGGAGAAAATTCAGGTCTTTGGGACTAGCCGAGCGGTAACATGTTTCATAGTCGAATGATTAGTTAAAATGGTACGGATAGACTTGTGTGATACAAAAAGTTCGGCGACTATCTCTCTTAAAGTTAAGTGAGGATTTTCAGTCATTATTTCCTTCACTTTTGCGATGTTAATTTCAGTTGCAGACGTTGATGGCCTACCAGAGCGAGGCAAATCTTCCATCACATCTCGATCGCTTTTGAACGCTTTGTACCACTCATAAGCACGTGTTTTTGATAAAGTTGATTCACTGTAAGCCTTCTGTAACATTTTCAGTAACACCGAATACGAAATTCCATTGACGATGAAAAATTTAAGACAAACTCTTTGTTCGATATTTTTGTCCATTATGAAATTCGCAATACACACTAGATGTGATATAACTAAAAATAGCACTGTATTTTATATTAATAACTGATGCAACTCAAACTCCGCGCCAAAATGGAAAACGGTTGTGCCAATCTAACAACAACAAAAAAACAAATATTTGAATTTGGAACCATAAACAAGTCATCCAGTCCCGATACTTTTTGACTGAATGTAATTCTTTCGGGTAGGACTGCCGAATACATAAAAATTGCGTCTTCTATTATAGAACTGACCGCAAAATTTAAAGGTAACACACCAGATAATGTCCCAGGCCCGCGTCGGACGCCGGAGGCCCGGAGCAGACGCCTGCTGCGGCGTGTGCCTGCGCAAGGTTTAGCGTACGCCCTAAATGACGACGGGCAGCAGCGGGTGGTAAAGAGCTAATCCAAAATACATTACTAGTGTAAAAATTAGTAATAAAATAAGTTATGCCGCTGGCCTCTCCTTATTTTGATAATATTGATGTTGATATCTTAACATTTCGGGTGGGGTTTGAAACCCCAAAACCCTCCCCCTGGCTACGCCCGTGTCTTATAGCACAGATAAAGGAAAAATTGCGAAAACCGTAAATTTTTAGTTACATCATAAACTAAAAATATTTTACGGAACCCTCGATGCGCGAGTCCGACTCGCACTTGGCCGGTTTTTTTTTTCATTATGCTGGATTTGTTCCGACTTAGGATATAGGGTAGGTAGGTTTCATTTTAATTTATAATACAGCAACGCGTGACTGGGTGTGTTTTCATCCTTGTGACTGAGCAGGAGGGCAATCGCGCTATTTTTCAATGTGAACGGACCGCTGAGTATCAATTCTAATCTAATTCTAACTGCTATCCAACTTTGGACGAAATCGGTATCGCGCTAATTTTTACTCGACAAGTGAAACACAAACGAAGTTGGATCGTAGACGCATTAGACACAAAAGAGATGTCACCTAGTATTGTAGGTGACATCTCTTTGTACTTTAGTTCGGAAACACCACAGAGATTATAATGACTGCCCACAGCGTTCCACCTTCAATCGGGTTGCGTCTCAACAATCTGTCAAATCATTACGGCGATACAAAATGTCGTAAAATTTGAAGTACAGCAGTAGTTCAGTTCCAATTCAACTGCATATTTTTATGGCGATTGCCCCCCAGGAGGGCATTGATGATGGATAGAGTTCGTGTTTAAAAAAAATCTAAATTCCAAAGATCCATTCATTGAACGAGCAGATATTAGTGTAACAAAGACAGTATTTGTACCTGAGTATTTATATATATTTTGATGAATATTACATAATTAAACTAACTAACTAAGATGGCGCAGCGAACCAAATTGGGTCTTGGCCTCCGATAGCACGAGACGCCTTTCAGTACGGTTCTGCGCCTTCTCCTGCCACTGGTGGATGCGAAGTTTACATAATTATCTATAAATTATTTATGTTTGTCTATCCGTTATCTCAGATTGATATGAATGTAATTCGTTTTAGTATCTACTCACTCTATTTACTTGAGACAGACAGTCCAATAATTTAAATTTAACACTTATGATTAAGCATCGTATACCTAAATAGTAGATTTTAACTTAATTAATGAAGAATAAACTAAAGAATAATATAATTATTGTAATAGATTTCTAAAGTAAACTTGGGAATATTTCTATTGTAATCATTTAGATACCTGAAATAATGAAGGAAGAAAATTATAGAATACTAATTAAATGAAAGTATCACAACATTACTTTTTTCTTTGCTAATGCATGCACTGTTGGGGTCCTTTCATAAAAGAATAAGTGTACCACCAGAAAATTTATTATCGTCGCAATCTTTAATGCAAAATAAAGAAACGTGGCTTCATAATTCATTCCTAAGGGCTCTATAGAGAGCCTAGGCAGAGCATGAATTGTATTCGCGAGCTATGAATAAGTATCGGTAATAGAGAATGGGCGGGCGCAGCGCTTATGCCGCGCGTGTCCTGAATCGAAATATTGCATCTTTGTGATACCGGCTCCGCTGGCGAGGAACAAAGGGTGAGCGGTAGCGATTTTTTTTTTAATTTGCAAATATGTATGAGCGTTTTCCATTTAGAAAAAAAAGTCGACACTGTGTTGCACTGTGTCACTGTGTCAACTTTGTGAGTGTGTGTGTGTGTGTGTGTGTGCCAACTAAGTTGACATTAGGATTATGCTAAAGAATGGTCGACACAGTGCAACACAGTGTCGACAATTTTGTCTAAATGGAAAACGTTCTATGTAAAGGTTCTTTAAGAACTCAAATACTATAAGTAACACATGCATTTTGCTTATTTTATTTATAGTATTACCAACCGCAAATAAAGGCAGATTCCGCAGACACCAACACACCTTGCACCTTCACCAACTACTCTAAGCGTGTTTCGCCTTCACACGGAGCATCAACAGGAAATATTAGACCGTGCAGTATAGTTTCCGGCCTATAACTTGAACCTATTTTTGAAATCACGTGACATGCGCTGTAGGGAATAATGCACCTAAACTTGCTACTGCGCATGTCACGTGATTTCAAAACCAGGTTCAATTTATATGCCGGGGACTATAAGTGACGTCTGATTCATCAAATAACTCAAGCACTGTTACAATTACTGAAGAACGTTCTACTAATTAAGGTACGCTATATTTTGTATAGAGTTAGCCGAAGTAGTGTAATTTACCAAGTTAGACCAACTCACGACAATTATTTAATCAAATCTAAACAAAGCTTAAAACAGCTTGGATGCTAAGTAATGGATTAACTCCTTAAAACCCGAGAGATTTAATCCTTATTACGGCTTTGATAATGGTTCTTCTTGATTGAATGATATTTGTTCCCCGATAGAGAGAGAAATAACGCATTTAACACAAAGCTGAGCTTCAAGTGGTTAAAACATAAAGAATTATAGCACACTATGATTCGTAAATAATCCCTTGGACTCGTTGATCATCGTCATCATCTCAGTTTAAAAAAGTACACTGCTGGATGGGGGCCTTCCCGTTTGTCACGACACACTTAAGCGTGAAGGATCGGTGCTATTCTAATCTGAAGAACATCGCATACACCTAAAATAGTTATCCGTACATATTCTAGAAACTAATTAGTTAATTATAACATTGTGATAAAGGACATACCCACACATGCAGACTTTTAGACAATAATTCTCAGAATAATTATTAAGTACCATTACTATGTTACCTTAAACCCTAAAAGACTGTCCCATTAAGAGAAATGGTGGAATCTTTTAGAGTAATAAAAAGTATTGCTCGAGAGAATGAAATTAAACAGTAATTTCATAATAAAGATTATTATTGATTGTGATAATTCTATAATATATTTATTTTCGAAATAATTTTAGTCTAGATACATTTTAAATCCTAATTAAAAGTAACTTACTATATTTTAATTCTTTTAATATATATACCGTTTTTATTTAATAAATGTTGTAAACGCGAAAGCTTCTATCTTAGGCCACGCCTTTCGTACAAAGATGCGCCGCCTGCCATAAAAGCTAGTCGCTGTAACTCCGACGCAAGCGCAATGTCTTCATACGCACGCTCGTTCATGAACCGCTCACACTATCACGTCACTGCTATATTATGGTATTCTTGAAAACTCTTAGTAATTTATCCATAGCTGCTTCATTTACATTATGTTATTGTATTACCGATAAATATAAAGAAAAAACTGTAACTTACATATCCTTTGTGGGGTGATATTGTAATAATTTTCTTGATTGTAAGAACTGAATCCTAAAACACTAAGAGGTTGAACTCGGCCGTAATTAAGTAGAAAAATAACGTAGCTATGTAAGAAAGTGGATGAATGAAACTTGCTTTCTTTCTGTTATTTTTTTCTATAGTGTATGTATAATATGCATATCATCAATAACAAGGTCACGAGAGTTCTGCCAGTGTTATAAGTATAAGTGATGGCTAAACGTATGTTCTTTTCTTCACGTAAAATGTTCCATAAAATCACGAATTTTTTTTCACGTAAAATGTTCCATAAATTCTATTTCTATGTCAGACGTTATTTTTTTTCTTTATTTGTGGCTTGCACAATTTGTGCATTTAGCCAGTGTCAAGTAAGTAAAATTGCCAGTTCTTGAGTAATTTCTTAATTTAATAATGAATGAACAGTATTTTTTTTTCCCTAGGTTTCAGTAAATGTGTGAGGTTTTACTGAAACCTCCCCGTGGACTTTTTGAGAGAGCATGAACAGATAACTACCGCTCCTTTATTACGCTTACCAACACTCTTGTATGTTCACAAACACTTGGTGGTTAATAATCAACCATTATTATGCACTAATATCCACAACAACACAAATTTCAACAAGAGAAACAAAACCACCAAAACGTGACGCTTCCCGCTCCCGCCAAAAAGTCCGTGTCAGAAGTTAGATTCACGCTTTGTTGCAATGGCAATATTACATAACTGTCAGCTGCTGTAACATAGATAATATACTACACATCTCATATTACAATTTAAGATTAAAACAAAGAACACACCACAACGTTCAACAAAAACACACCCTATTCTTCTTTCCCTGAGTATAAAAAAACAATTTATATTTTGAAGTGAAAACTTCTTTAGCATCGTTGTGATTTGAGCGTCGATGAAACGAAAAGCGACAGTAAAAGAGACTCATAAATTCATAAGATTTAACATTATGTACGTGTGTTAATACGTGTTTGTGTGCGCATGCGTAGTACAAAGCTTGAGAGAAGGCATCGCAACAATCGTGGTATTTTGTATAGGTGTACGTATTATTTTTGAAGGTTTTACTTCTACCACGTGTAAATTGCACACATGCTTTTTTCTTATTTTAAGCAATTAAATGCTGGATATTTATTCAAGGTTTAGGTAATTTTTTTTTCCATAGATATTAATTTCTACTTGTAATAGTATTTACATTCGATGTTTTCGGTACGTAGTTACATAAAAGATGTAGAGAAGGCGCTGGATTTCAGCTTCAGAAAAATTCAACAATTTGATCAAGGTCTTGGTTGCTCAATTAGAAGGGCATTTTCCGGGATAGCGTGAGGTTTGTGGGTTGTAGTCCAGCATGATGAGGGCCTAATTTTCAGATTAGGTTAGATTTTTTTAACCCATTACCTGCCAGAAATTATACCAAAAGTTTGTGTGGAAAATGACAAATAGGACTAAAAACAAATCGACGGGCGGTCCAATATACATATCGCTGGTTTGAGAGAATAGCGACTGAATCAAAAACTCTTGATTTTATAGAATAAGGTTTTCAAATTTCTCATTAAATCTTTATCGCATAGAGAGAACGGTGGCGCTATATCTGCGGTGCGTCTCTGTTCAAATATCAAAGATTTAAGATCGTTTGGCATATTTAGTTCAATTTGACCGATTTTTTATGTTGCGTCAATATTCTCGCAACCCGGAAATATATCTCCGTCTTATTCTTTTTGATCAAGTTGAAATTTTTGTAGCGAAATTTTTTGACGTGACAACGTCTTAAATTAGGTTGCGGCTGGGAGTCACTTATGAAAAAGTGTAACGCTCGGTAACGTTACGATGAGTCACCGAACGAGAGAGAGGCCCGCCGAATGCCTTGCGTCTCTCTCCCACTCAACTATGATCGGTCTGCCGCGCGCATTGTGCAATTTAATTATATTCATATCAATAAATATTCTACCGAGAAAAAGACGTTGTCACGTAAAATCTTCGCCCGTAAAACCGACTTTACAGGCAAAAAAAAAAAAAAAAAAAATAAAAAAAAAAAAAAAAAAAAAAAATTTTTATCTATTGTAACTATAAATATAATTTATTTTGATAATTTATCAATAAGTACATAGGTATATTATTTTATTTATGTATTGGTTCCACTGAAGATCAGTGACGCCAATTAAAGTTCATAGAGTCCGTCTAATGAAAGCTGAACCTGAAAAAAAGCGGCAATTTCAAAAATCCTTCGTATGGTGTTACCGACCAAAATGGGAATAAACGATTTTGATACTTTTCTATTTGTTTTTTTTTAATTATAACATTCTTCAAAAAAGGGAGGAGGTTCTCTATTCGTTTGTTTTGCTTTAGTAAATAAAATTATCAATATTAAAAATTGATAATAATTTTATTAATTATTAGGAACTGTAATCAAAGTCGGTGTCTAGATACTCTACTTCCAATGATTCATCCGAACTACTGCCAGACTCATCATCACACACACTTATAATGAACGATTCGAGGTCTTCGGTTACTCAGTTTTGTACTGTGCTTCAATTTAATTACATGATCAGTAATTTTTTTTCAATGATCTGAATTTCAAAATATAGGTTGAAGGTGAAAATGTATATGAAACTTTGGATTGAAGATGTAGAAATAATAAATATCAAAATTCACATTCGTACTATCTGGCGAATTCAGTCACCACATCTAAACACCGTTTCTTCTGTTTGAACAAGACTTCTTTTTTTTTGTTTGGATTTGCTTATCATGGTAAAAATAATATGTCTCACACAACTTTTAATTGTTTTACCCATGTTCCAACATGAAATCCTTAAAAAACTCTTCGATTTGACACGCTCGGATGTAACCTCAACAACTGTCAAGACAATAATGACGAAATGACATTTTAAAAGTGTTGCCGCTCAAATAATAGCTGGGTTCAGCTTTCCTTAGACAGACTCTAACATATGCAGAGTGGAGACATTTTTGGTAGATGTTATACGTAAGTGTACGTGTTATACTTAACGATAATTATATATAGAATCATTCTTAGTATTTCTGCCGAATAAAGGCTTTTTAATTAGAATTTGAACATATGGATGAACAGGGCAACATTATCATGCCTTTGCCGAAGATGCGCAAAAAAGACTGCGACATAATATACTTAAGACACTTCCAGTTTATGGACTGGATTAGCACTAACTCTAATACTGTGCCATATAAAACAAGCTTTTTAACCCACGTCGCCATCAAGATCTATTACCGAGGTGTACTATATGTTACTATGCCTTATATGGTTTTGCATGCTTTTTATCAGAGTTTAAAGTAGTTGAGAAGTATATCGACTTAAAATCAGGGACAACTACTCAGGAATTTCACTATTAGTGAAATATTATCTCTACTAATCGTGAAGTTTCAATTGCATTGGAAAATAGTCATATTTGAAAAAAATACCGGTAAAGTGTGAGGGTTCCGTACAAACCTGTAGGTATATAAGTAAAAGTCAATTATTAAATAAAAATAAATATTTACGGTTTTCGCAACTTTTCCTTTATCTGCGCTATAAGAGGTTGCTTCGTACCAAATTTCAAGATTCTGAGTTCACGGGAAGTACCCTGTAGGTATTGATTCCCTTGCGAGTGTCGAAAATTTCCGGAATTATGCGGCATAAAAGGCTGTATCTTTTGATTGCGTTGGCTTAGAAGTTTTTTTCAAAGCAGGGACAGTAGACCTGAGTATTTGATGAAAATTCCAGGTCTATACCTCCACGCGTTCCTGAGAAAAAGGGTCTGGACAGACAAACAGACGGACGGACAACAAAGTGATCCTATAAGGGTTCCGTTTTTTCCTTTCGAGGTACGGAACCCTAAAAATATGTGTTCGTGTTAGAGACTAAAGTAGCTCTAACAACATTAAACGTTATTATTTATTTAACATTATTTGACGGTCTCCGTCGTTGAGATACGGTTTCCATGGTAACGCCACTCCGACGTCTCAGGTTCGATCACCGGCCAGAGCAATGTAGAAAACGACCTTTTCTATATCGGATCGGGTCTGGGTATTGTGGTGGAATGTCATGACACAAGTACTTTAGCTACCTGGGTTCAGAACAACGTATGTGATGTTGTTCAATATGTATTGTTTATTATTTACATGTTAATTTTATAAGGGATGATTTTTCAATCTTCGGATAAAAATTATCAATCAGATGAATTATTTTTCCTTTTAAGGGAAATGTCACTTTTTACTAAAGCGCATTAAAAATTGATCCCTTATTTGATTTTTCCAGTGCAATACGATATTCAGACAAATATTTATCTGGGATTTGAAAAATCGCACCTCATTCTAATGAGTCATATTAATAACCAAATATCCGATAACTCACATCAATGATTCAGTCCCTATGCAATATAACAGAACAAATAATTATATTAACAATCAAATGCTTTGTGTGTTGAGGACTAAAACTATCCCTGTGGAAGCCAGAAAGAACCTTTAGTGTATAGGCAAGATAGTTGCACTGCAAAACTGCTCGCCGCAAGGGTTGCCAAGTAGTAAAACGAAAAATCCGGACAGACCAGCCAGCTTAGCCGGACATTTGGCTAATAAAGGCCGGACACTTATTTTTTTGTCTTATCTGAATTCAACAAGTTTTATTAAGTAAAACTATGCGTTTTTTATCATTTACCACACAACTTTCTTCGCAAAAAAACAACAATCAAAATTGAATGAATCACTCTTTTTTTTTAATCATTACAATAGTAATTTCAAAAATTGCAAAGCTGAAGCATGATGAATATAAAAAAGGTAAAAATAAAAAAATCTAACAAAAGCCGGCAGGCCGGATACCGTCTAATCTGACCGCATATGTAAATAAAAAGCCTGACTGTGTCCGGCTTTATCCGGACGCCTGGCAACCTTGTTCGCAGCATCTTTAATTGTATAAATCGAATATGCATTCAAAACATAACTACATTCAATCATACGAAGAAGGAAATAAAAACCTTTTTTTGCTCGTATAAGACACTTGTAGCTACAAAATTATCTGAAAGGTATATGAAAACATTAGGAAAATATATTCCCAGACTCGCTAGCACTAAGCATCGAGCACATAGCCCATGTATGTGCTCGATGGCACTAAGTCACGTGTTTATCCACATTAATCTTTTAATAAGGAGGTACCTACGACTTATTAGGACATCATGACATAGTATAATCGAGCTGTGTATGTCACAGTGGCTATTATGGCATGGCCGGTGCATGCTTTTCATTATATTACCCTTAATGTAGGATATTAGGGCGGGGCGGAAGGATTTAATAAGTGCGCGGCGGCGCGCGGCGCAGGTGAAATTGCAGCGTACGGTGCGTACGCGTCACGCCCCGGGCGGGCGTAGTGTTGCGCCTGAGTAATAACGATAAATAAATATAGATAATAAAAATTAAAAAAAAAACAAATTATTTAGGGTTCTTTACGCATAATTTATATTCAATCCTGACGTTTCGAATCCTTTACAGGAGCCGTGATTACAATATGACTAAGGTAATGGTCGTCACATATTTTTTACCACCTACCACCACTACAATATTTTAATCGAGCACGTTAAAGCAACCTAAAAAAAAATTATTGTCATAACTTTTATATTTTTGCGAATTTCAAAATCTAGTCCTAAACCTGTTGGTTCGATTCATTACAAAATATACGAAAATCAGCTAAGAACTCATAGAGTTACGGCGTCACATACATTTCGTCATTGAAGCTGATCTATGGAAGCTTCTCTCGCTCCGCTCCGTTTCACAATCACACCAATTAGCCTAGCCCAAAATAAGGGCTGTAGGGCTTGTGTGTATATATGCACATATAAACAAAGATATATAATATTCTTAGAATTATATATAAATACCCATGGCTCAAGTACAAATGGTCGTATTTATCACACAAACATCTGCCTCTTCTGGGAGCAACCCATTACTAATTATTGTTAACATCGTGAGTTGTGTCAAATATGATTTAATAAAGAATTATTAGAATAGGTAGGCATGGAATAGCGCCTTCACATACAACATATACAAGTAATTATGTCGAACAAAATAAATTGCGTACTTTTATTTTCATCGATGTCGATTATGAGCCTTCTCAACCCTAGTACGAAGTAATTTATATCCCATTGGTTGTGCGTCGATTATGTCTGCCGGGCGGCAGATACGGTCGGCTGGCAACTTTGTCGCTCCGAGCCGACCGCGCTGTGTCAGCCTCGGTTCGCATGACGAAGGTTTAATTTGCCAAGGCTTCAGTTCCTCAGATAATATTATGTGACAGCCAGTTCGCCGGTATAATTTGCTCATTTCATTACTTTGTAGGATGCGTAATAATATCCTTTTTTCATTTAATAATTAAAATTAAATTATTATGCTATGAGTAGGTATTAATTTCTTGAATTATTAATCATAAATAAATTATTAGTTTGATGTTTTTTTTTATTTTTACGGTATGTCGACAATCAACCTTTATTTTATGACAAGTGACGAAGCAAGTTATATGCTAAGACCATAATCGTTAAATGTTATTGCCCAATTTGACGAATTCTCTGGTAGTGTACCTAGTTACTATAATAAACTATTAGTATTGTTCCCGGCAAATAAGTTGAACATGATTTTGGAATCACGTGACATGCGCAGTAGTGAATAATGTAGGTACCTAAACTTGCTACTGCGCATGTCACGTGATTTCAAAATCATGTTCAACTTATTTGCCGGAGACTATACCTATCAACTACGAAAATCGGAGATAATTTTATCTACATGTACAGTCGAGATAACATGAATCTTCATCGTTTTGAACCTACGTTATACCATTGTAATATTTCGTTCTAATAAAGTATATCTAACTGTGCAGCCGTTTGTACAACAACCAAAAAAAGTTTCAAAATCGTCAAACCTCTGTGGTTCAAAGAGGTAGGTTGCGCGACCAAAACATATACCAATACACATACTCTATATATAAAAGTTTTATATAAAACATATACTCTTTAAATATATACATATTATAATTACTAGCTGACCCGGCCACGCGTTGCAATGGTAACGTTAATTGATTATAAAAACTGTTATTCTTAGGCTTATGGTAACTATATATGGTAACAAACACACAAAGTATTATTATTACATAATGTATTGATATACTGATATGGCATTTGTACTTAGGTCATGGATATTTATATATATTTCTATGAATTTATATTAAGAAGTATTATTATATAAATATCTATTCGTTCAGTATCTACAACACAAGGATTAGTGTTTCCTTTTGGCTAGCCTCATCAAATTATCATTATTATTAAGTACATATAAGAATAATCAGCCTAAAGGCAATCCCACCAGATACCAGAAAAAGCCTGAGAGATATAATATATGAAGAATATGGCGACATTAATTTAATTTAATTTTTGTATATTTTTGTATGCTATCCCAATGGCAAAACGGATCATTGTAATACCATGTTTTTATGTTAATAAATAATTATTCAATTATATGTTATTCTTCAAAAATATAGCGGTACCTAAGTATTCTACAGTTCATATTATATTAGCAGAAAATTCTAGAGGCGGTTTTATATTGCGCAATCTCTTCATAACACCGCTCATAAAACACAAAAGCCGATTGTGGCTAATCATTTCATCGAAGCATTTGAGGTTTGCTTGCGTTATTCACAAAGAAAGAGAAACAAAACCAAATTAACACAAGAAAGAATGAGACAAAACAATCTGGGAACGGCGGAAATGAGAGAACAAAAGTGGGTGACTACACACCAATTAGGCATTGGAAGGCCGCAATTTCCTTTGTTAAAAATAGCTTTAAAAATTCTTGGAACCAATCGCCTACTCCTATATCATTTCCTGTTATGTTGATATGGTCCATTTTAAGTCAATTTTTACATGTTATGCTTTAATTGAACTAACATACGCAACATAGGTAAAATATATATACTATGTACTCACTCATGATGTTGCATAACGTGACATTTTTAAGTCAAAATTCATATGCTCTTGTTGGCAAGATAGACGAACTTTATATGAAATAACACTTAGAATGTACTTTATTTTCAGTGAATAAATGACTTCTTTTCTGTTTGATAACTTCTATGCATTGAAATGAAAAACTTTTTCAAATATTCATTAATTTACTTTTTTTATTTCTTTTTATTTTGGTCTTGATCACAATCAAGGTCGGGGGCCAAGACAGGACCCACGATGGACTATCAAAAAGTATACAATGGCGTTACATAGAGTGTCTTTTGAGCATTGTAAAGAGGAAAACTATAAAAAAATCTATAAAAATGTGCAATTCACACGTGGTAGAAGTGAAACCTTCAAAAATAATACGTACACATATACAAAATACCACGGTTGTTGTGATGCCTTCTCTCAAGCTTTGATCTACGCATGCGCACACAAAAACGTATTAACAAACGTACATAATGGTTTCCATCTCATTTTCTCCTTCTTTAAATGTTATGAATTTATGTGTGTCTCTTTTTACTGTCGCTTTTTCATTTCATCGACTTTCAAATCACAACGATGCTAAAGAAGTTTCCAATTCAAATCTATAAAAATCAAGCAGTTCAATGCTTAAAAAACAAAAAATATAAAAGCGTTATAAGATGTAACTTGATGTTTTATCGATTGTATTTAAAACTAGCGTTCCGTCCCGGCTTCGCACGGGTGGACAAAATTCCTTAATTTTTTCTAGCATTCAATATAGCCTATGACACTCCGCAATAATGTCTCATCTATTGGTGAAAGAATTTTCATAATCGGTTCAGTAGATCCCGAGATTACCCCTTACAATTTAACAAATATACAAACACACAAACTTTACTTCTTTATAATATTAGTATAGATCAGTCACAATCATAAACCTACGCGAATAAAAAGATCTAAAACTACACGATCGATTAATAACTAATTACTGCAAATTGAATCGGCCGGGGTGATTTACGGCTAATGCTCAGCTATAATTTATGGTCCATTACCATAGAGTTGAGAAATACAGTTGAGCGCTAAATAACGTTAATAATGGGTCGTGGTTAGATCATAATTAATCATGTCTATAGGGCATAATGCTTACATGACCGGTTTACACTATATACGGACAACAGCACATCAGTTTAATACAAAATGTCAATTATTTCGATTATATTGAACTCTATTTGTTGGAATTTAAGTTGAAATACGAATGGAGAAATTTGGCAGTTTTTTATTTCTATACATTGATTTGTTCAAACTTCAAAAATAAATTTTATATTAATTGAAGTTGAGTAATTAATGAACTAAGATGAGAATTACAGATAACTGTATACGTGAATTTTACCATGTACCTTTTTTTTAGTGAGTTTCCGATATTTCGGCACTGTTGCAAGCGGATGATCACGGAGCAGTTGCTCGGAAATATCAGAAACTCATTATAAACAAGGTACATGGTAAAAATCCCGTATATAACTTATATTACTGTAATGTTAGTGACCATTAAAGTTTAAAACAATATAAAATAAGAATGCTATAATATTTTACATATAAAAACCAAGCATGATTTTTTCTTAGGTCGCTTATAGAATTAAAACTTACCCAATCTCAATGTTCTAGAACTAGTGTCTATGAACCATAATTTTTAATAATTTAACAAAAATAATATAACACAATATCATATACATTGTTCTTAGCCGTGTCTATAGCACTTGTGTTACCGAATTCAGAAATAATGATGGTTACACAATTTAAAAAGTACAAGCCAATAGAGAAAAGTTATTTTTCTACATTGACCAGACTGGGGATCGAACTCGAGACCTCAAAGTAGCCTAACTATGAAATCACACTATAAACCAATCTTCAATTTTAATACATTTTGAACAGTATTAAAATAACCACAAGCGTTTGATTTACTTTCAAGATTTTTTAAGAATATTAATAACTAGCGGCCCGTCCCGGCTTCGCACGGGTGGACAAAATTATTTATTTTTCTCTAGCATTCAATATAGCCTATGACACTCAGCAATAATGTGCCTTTCTATTGGTGAAAGAATTTTTAAAATCGGTTCAGTAGATCGCGAGATTACCCCTTACAATTTAACAAATATACAAACACACAAACTTTACTTCTTTATAATATTAGTATAGATGGGTTTCCCCTAAACTCCTCGTGAATAACTAAGTGTACTACGTGTCCACATTCATAGTTCATTGCCTAGGTTCGAACTTGGTCCCATTGGTTGAATAAATCAATCAATTGGTTTACATATCGTACATATAGTGTATTATAAATAACTAGAATAAAACTAATTTTATTTATATTTATATACATGTATATTTAATTTGTAATCCTTATTATAATGTATATGTATCATAGTATTATATATCTAATTATAAGTGCATTGTTAATTTTCTACTTTGGATGAACTTTTTTAACACTCATGTTGCAAAAAATTGGGAGAGGCCATTGACACCTGAGCGCAGGCATTAGGCTTAGTTTGGGCGTCAAAGTCTTCAAATAAATTGTAAATATGGATTATGTCAATAAATCATTACTATTATATCAACCGACAAACTACGGCCGCCTTACTCATCAAAATTCACTATAATTTAATTAAATAAATTTTAAAATCAATTACTTATAACAAAATTGGTTCAGGTTGATTTTAAAGATATCTTTTTGTTACTGATATTCAAGCTGTACAAAAGACATCAACGCGTCACAAAAAATGACCGTGAGTTATAATCATATGCAAATATAATTTGATCGGGAAAAATCATTTTGTCATATCATCTCGTTTTGACATGTGATATCTTGTCTGAATAAATAGAAACTGGTCCTTACATTATTCTAGGAGAATATATAAGAACTACGAGAGCCAATTCTAATAAAGACTTATTGCAGTCAAAAAATATATGTATACATTTTTATTTTATAGTAATATAAGTTATTTACGGGATTACCATGTTACCATGTACCTTGTTTTTAGCGAGTGTTGCTCCGTGATCATGGCGCTTGCAACAGTGCCGAAATATCGGAAACTAGCTAAAAACAAGGTACATGGTAACAATCCCGTAAATAACTTATATTACTATTATATAAAGTTAGTGACCATGAAATTTAAAAACAATATATTTTTATTATATCATCCTTTTTAGTAATTAAACTAAAAATGAAGTGAAAAATGAGATTTACATATATTTTTCTCTCTTAATTTTTTAATCTATGTGAAACAACAAATTATAGAGTACTAGATTTTACACGCGGCTTCATTCGCTTTAATGTAGACTACCGATTAAAATTTATATTTCTTAACAGTACTAATCCTGGATAAAAAATACCTTATATACTTTTCTTTACCCCGTATAGATTGAGATTGAGTAGTCACGGCGTGAATTATTCGTTTTTTTAATATTAGTTAGGTTAGGTTAAGTTAGGTTACTTTAAGGATTAAACTGACATATAGAACCTATCATTGCAATCACATGTTCTTACTTTATACCAAATGTCGTCGAAATCGGTCTATCCTTTCTTGACTTATACAAGGACAGACAGATAGACAAACAAACATTTAAAAAGTAGTAGAACCGGTAATATTTATCACAAAATTTGTCAAAAAAAGGTACAGACAGAACTTACAGGTAGATTTTAATTATTTTTAAGATATCGTTTTAAGATCCCGTTTAGTACTTTAAATGGAAACCATTGCATGGTAATAGTATGCAAAAACTATATAGTCTGTTAACCTGTATGTTTTGTTATAAAATAAAATATGTAAAATATAAAATCAGCAAAATAAGTAGTTTTATGGCTGTTAGATTTTTATTTTATATTCACAATTATCCATTTAAATAAATGAGAAGATGACATATTAATTCTTGTTAATGATTTGTTAGTAGTATTTAAGTTAGTATTTTATACAACGTAATTGATATTTATAACTACAGCCCGTTGTAATACGAGTATTTAACTCTAGTGACCTTAATTACTTAGTACAGGTTTCACTTCAAAGAAACAAACGACTTACAGCCTTTCTTATTGCTAAATATCAATCTCTTTCAGGCAACATTGAAAAGAAAAAAAAATATAAGGGAAGAAACAAGGAGGCAATGGTCGCTATTTGAAGAAGAATTCACATAAATAGATGTATATAAAGAAATATAAAAAAAGAATATGTAATATATTTGAGATGGGTGAAAAATTTAGAATATTGCAATGAGTTATATATAGAGATCCTAGCTCCAGACACTTGAGTCCATTGAGAGAAGGGCCAAGAGGCTCATCGGCAATGATGATCTTTTTTATAAAAAGCTCAAAAGCCTTAAGCATAGACGGAAGGTAACAAGCCTATCCGTATTTTATAGGATACATTTCGGAGAGTGTGTAGCAGAATTGTACAATCTTGTTCCGCCGACCCCATTTTTTCATCGGACAACCAGACTTACAAATAGACGACACCATTATATGGTAGATATAACAAAGAGAACTCAGCGTTTTAGTTCCAATTTTGTGATACGTACCGCTAAGGTGTGGAACTCTTTGCCTGAATCTGTGTTTCCTAACATATACAATTTAGGGGTCTTCAAGTCACGTGTGAATAGGCATCTTTTAGGCAAGCTCGTCACATCCTAGATCGCTTCGTCACTTACTATCAGGCGAGATAGTGGTCAAACGCATACCTATTTTCTATAAAAAAAGAGTAAGAATATTAACTACTAGAAATTCCGATTATTCCAAACCTAACCCGAAATCCTAAGCTGGTAGCGGGTTCTGTTAGAAACTAGAAAAAAAAATATTTGTTTCGAACGTAACCTTCTTAGCCTAACCGGATATAACATTCCTATCATAACCCGAATTGCAATATAGGTAGGTTTTTTCTCTTTCGGTCAGGTTCGGAATAATTCAGGAATTTTTAAATTTTCCAATTTAATTCTATGAGCATGAAAACATAATTATATTTTTGGTTAATTAGTTTGCCGTTTGACTGTACCCCGGACGCACGTCCGGTTCGGTCTGGCCACAACCGGCGGCGGCGCAATTGATATTGATAAATTGTCGCTTAATCCAATTGACATTTACCGCATTTTAATTATGAGGCCATAAGTAAGTGGCTATGGAGTAACACAACAATAAATTGCAGACCATCGGAAAACTACATTTGATTTGATATTTATTCATCTTATATATACCTATATATGTTTGTATTTTGTGGTTCTTTGACATAAATAATTTTGTGAAATTTTCTGAATCAATATTTTACTTTATATTGCAATGAATAGAGTTTAATGTCATTTGAGTATATTTGATTGATGTTTGTCGTTCATATATAAAGCTATTGTTTACTCGCTCGTAAAGTTCCTCTCATATAAGTTGAACCTGGTTTTGAAATCACGTGACATGCGTAGTAGTGAAAAATGTGCCTAAACTCGCTACTGCGCATGTCACCTGGTTCAACTTATACGCCGGGGATTATAACTGTTGAACTCATTCAGCAGCGCATTTTTTTACGGAAAAATAACTATAAATCAATTATTATTTACTCTCAAAATTACCTATTTATTATATCCTTCGTGTGGTGTACGGCGGAGTAGATTAGCACCAACCCTTTAGAGTTAAGGGTGTAGTAGAGGGAATAAATGATACTGGAGGTAATCACCAGATACCTCCGGTAGACCACAAGTTTCCAAATATGATATTGACTGTGATTTTCAACGATCTGCCACGCATTATTATGGCAATGCCTCCCATTTTCTTGAAGGTTTCCGTACATCAGTGGACGCCTATCGGCTTAAATAATTAGGTCCTAACGTATATATGAATTAATGAGATTTTCCTACACATTATTATTCTTTCATATTTTTCAAAGTATTTCTTCTTATAGAATATAATAATATAGAAAAAATATTGATATAATTTATCCAATAGTCAATTTGTTTTTTAAACAGGAAGAAATAATTAAATCTTTTAGATTATTAATACTCATGACTTACTGATTATTTTTTATTAGGGGGACACGAACGAATCGTAAGCGGCTTCAACAGCTTTGAAGTCGGAGCACTAGCAGATGTAACTATATCTCAATAACAATGACAGAAAAAAAGCTTCGATATTATATTATTTATATAATTAATAAAACCAACATACCAGCTGACCCGGCCACGCATTACTGTATTATAAAAAAATATAAAAACTGTTATTCTTAGGCTTATGGTAACTATATGTGGTAGCAAACCCACAAAGTATTGTCATAATATAATGTATTGATTAAAGTTTTAACACAGTACACACACATATTTACATTCACGCATACACTTCTTCTCAACCTAACAGGTGTAATTATAAAAAAAATGGTGTTTTCGGATCGGAAAAATTTCATGGTGTGAAATGCTTGACCCTTCTTGCTGGTTGATACACGTGCATCCTTCTAACTCTTTTGTCATTTTGTTTATTAATTTTGTTAAATGTGCCTTTGTTAGCAAGCTCTTAGCTTAGAAACTGTCAAATCGTTCATCTATAATCGCAAAAGTAACCATTTCTATGATTTTAATACGGCTATAAAAAAATTAACTTGCACAACTCGTTTTATACAAAATTACATTTTATGGCCAAAATACTCGCTTATTAAATTAAATTAAAATTCATTAATTTCAGGCGATAATAATTCATATCAAACAAAAATTAAAGAAAGATACATCAAAATAAACATGATGATAAATAAAATAATTTTGTTATAAAATTGTTATCGTATACTATAGAAAAAAAATTTAATGAACCACATCTGAAGTTTTCAATGTGTTTTAACCAATTTATTTTATATTTTTATAGCTATTGAATGACTGTTCAATGCATAAGGGTAAGAGAAGAATTCTAAAACGGGGATGTCTTTAATCTTTTATTTTCCAGAAGAATGTATCATATTTCATACCTTTTACTCTCAAAATGACATAATTATTTCATTTTATCATTTTATTTACTCTCTTCGGGGTAAAATTCTTCAAAAACCTATATTAACGAGCAATTACATATCATCTTTTTTCAGTTGTAAACATTTTTGAATGTAAATTAATAATTAGAAAGCTTTTTTATTAAGTTACATAAGAAGTATGGAACTATAAAGGTTTAATTGAATGCAATTATTGAAATGTACATACATCTGGAATTAAACACCTGCTTACATATACTTTGTATTTCTTTTTGTATACGTATCTTTAACCTTTATTGTCATTCTATTTGCAATGTTAGCCGTTGTATTATTGACACAAATACATACGAGGCGATGCAGTCGCTTAGCATAAAGTTTCGCTAGCACCATATATTGGAATGGAGCGTAATATAAAAAAAAACTGTTTAGTAAATTTTAAAAATTCCTTATGAATGAAAAATTTCAAAAAGCGCGCGCTTTTTGTTTCTGTAGGAAATCCCATAGAGCCAATTTTTTTTGTTCATAACTTTTCTATTATTGTGAATTTCAAAATTCGGGCTCACAATCTGGTCCTAAATGTGTTGATTTGATTCTACACAAAAACTATTAAAAACGGTTAAGAACTCGGGAAGTTATGGCGTAACAGACATTGTGTTATTGAAGCTGATCCATGGAAGCTCCGCTCGCTTTGCTCGCTCCACTCCAATAAAACAGTTAAGTCTCATGTTTGTCGGTTTATTTCTTAGCTTTTATTTCTTGTCTGAAATTATTTAGTTTTTCACGAAATATTGAAAGATATTCACATGGTTTTTGATAGGTACTGTAGCACCGTCACAATCCGGATCCGGATTTCCAAAGGTTGCGGGTTCGATTCCCGCCTGAGAATTCACTTGTGACTCGAATCGATTTTTTCTAGTATTTTTCTATTATAATATTTTATCTTATAAGATCACATTGAAAATGCATAAAATATATAAAACTGTGAGTGAGTTGTCCGGAATTTATATCATGAAAAATATATATAAGATATATTATTGAGGATTTTCAAAATAAAGTTCACAAATATCGCCTCCTCAATTATATCCTTTAATTTATCTCTGTACAAGTTTTTTATAACAATAAAATGCACACAATAATCTGAACGTCATCCGCCATTCAATCGCGCGTCACTCCGATGCGCCCCCTACCAACTTCCACAGACAACTTATAAAAACGCGAAGCACGTCAAATTCGAATTAATGAAATGTCACTTTATTACATATATATTACTAGAACTTTATTCTTGATTTTTTAGTTATTTTGGTAAGTTATAGTTACTTTGAGCGTTATCAATTCACACTTTACTTGTAAAAATCTTGGCACCCAGCTCAGTGATCACTGATAATAATCTTTACCACACCGACCACGAAAGCAGAAGCCATGATTCCATCAACCGCACACCGCAATCGAATCATGAACACTTATCAGAAAAAAAATGGAAATCATCCGTGAAGTGTTGGACCATAGTTGATGTCGAACATCTAATAAATAGTTAATTATTATTGAGAAAGAAATAAATGTTAATTAAGAGCAAAAAACCAAAAATAACAATTCTTTTATTCTATTTGATTTGTGATTTCTTTTCCGTGTTGTAACTGGAAATCATTACTATAAGCGTTTTCCATTTAGAAAAAAAAACGACACTGTGTTGCACTGTGCCAACTTTTTGTGTGTGGGTGTGTGTGTTGTGTGTGTGTGTGCCAACTAAGTTGACAATAGGTTTTTGCTATAGTATGGTCGACACAGAGCAACACAGTGTCGACAATTTTGTCTAAATGGAAAACGTTCGATGGCACATTGCCAGTATTTAACGAAACAAATGAGAATAAAATGAAATTATTAATATAGCAAAATTAATTTTGCATTGAGATATTTCACCCCACAACGGAGGTTTGTTCTTAGTTGTAGCTCAATGTAATGAGATTTAAAAGAAAGAGGATTTGTGTGTTTTCCGTAGGGATATACAGAAAAATGCATATTCGTTATGCGTTCTACTACGTATCTTGACTGTAATTAGCGTTTTACCGCCATCATGATAAAAATTATGTTTCTTGGTAAATATTTCACGGATTTCACGTAGATGTAATTATCTATGTGTTGAATCTTATTAGAATCACAAAAATACTTTCGATATTATAATTATAACACATCATTGAAATTCTATTAATTTTATTGCAGTCTTTAAAACAGCTTTATTAAACGAAAAAATACGCAAGCATACGTATAACTGTAAAACATTGTGTGAGCATATCTTCTCATCTATCGGAACGCATCATTTCGAGACATCATCGCCTCAAAAAAAGAAAAAAAAAACGAAATGGAGGCAGCGCGCGCTTTGTGGCAGGCCGCCATCTTGGCCGCACTTACCGCTCGTAATTACGAGTCATTAGAGCAGCCGCTCCCGTCTCGCGGGGAATTAATGCGCCTACAAGAGATATTGCCTTTTAATATCTTGGCATTGGCATTCTGATTCAGAGTGCCTTTGCCTCTTCGGGTTTTAAAATTTGAAAATTCATTCGAATGTAATAGAATTATGATATTTGAGTTGTTTAATAACTAAACTTTATGATAATTTAGAAAAGTCGTGTATTTTGCAACGAAAAAAGAACTTTTTTAAGAAAGTTCGCTCGCAAAAAAAACTCTAATAATAATTTAACAGTTCAAGTTCTTTCTTGCTTTGATATCTAAGGCTTTCGTAAACTTTAGATTACAATAAAACATCTTCTAAATTATGACGGAAACCTTAAGGTAGGCATCTAATTTGGTCATTATTAACGTATTACATGAAAAAACTGTAATTTGAATGGCCGGCACAGCGGCGGCCTCGTCCTATTGTATATTATATGTCATCAAAGTGAGACAAAACAGCGTTTCGCCTTAAAAAAATAATTAACAGTCTCCTTGTCGGCAGTCGCTTTTACACCATCAGATCGATTACATATCAATACAAAACTAAGGTTACCTATTTTGTAAATGTTTTCATCTGAAAAGATAAAGAATAAGTGAAACAGAAGTAATTTAAAGATTACTGTCATTAATTTAGTAAGTTTAACAATTTTTTAAATGTTTTCTACTTAAAGCAAATAAAAGGTAGAAAAATACGAAGAAATATATATGAAAGTTCCACTCGTTTTGATTGAAAAATGAAAAATGAAAAAAACTTTATTCAAATGCACCTAAAAATAAGTAGTTTTGAATCGTCCAACATTTTTACCTACCACCTATAAATAGATTAGACATGTTATAACAAAAGATGTGTTTAACAATTTATGGTAAGACAATATTTATGGAATTTCATATTTCCATAAACCGAATTAATATATGTATTACCTTACTTAATGTTACCAGCGCAAAGATACCAAAACGAGTATAAATAATAAATTTAGCACAAGTATAGTTTACATGTTAGTTTTATTAATTAATTATTGTGTTTTATTATGGATTATTGGTAATTTAAATTTGAAATAAAAACCATTTATTTAATAATACGAGTATGTTGAATTAATAGCTGACCCGAACACGCGTTGCTGTGTTATAAATTAAAATTAAATCTGTCCTAAGTTGAAATAAATCTAGTAAATTGAAAAAAATCATAAAATCAATTGAGCAGTTTTGGAATTCATCGCGATCAAACACTGTGACCGGGATTTTATATATAAATTATAAATAGATTTTAAACCAAGTTCGAATGTAATCGTTATGTGTAAACGACCCTTCCGATCTCCAACTGTCTGCCTTGTGGCTGAGGTGTAATTTGGTCGAGCGTCTTTTTGTCCCCGCAGGATCTCCGTCTAAATAGATGATTTCAACGGTTTTTGTACGTCGACGACATTTCTGAGGCCTCTAATGACGGACCGAGTCGCAAGAATCTGGACGGGCGTTTTGATGCAACGATTACGTAAGGAATTTTTAGTGACAATTTTAGATACTTAACGATTTTCTATGGAATATCAAAATTACCGCTAATAAAGGTATTTTAAAATGGTTTTTCTTAAACTATAATTGAGCAAAATATATTCGTTTACAACACGGAAATTGTAAAAAGGAATCTTGTAATTGTTCTTATTTTAACTTACAGTACCAACTCTATGCGTGATGAATCTCAATATAAGAGTAATATAATAATGAACCCGTGACGTATTTCGATAAAAATAATTTTTCAATTATTTATTTAGACCCATCCATCCTGTTTCTTGATTCTCGTACGAAACAGGATCGATGGGAATGTTGGAAGACTCTATAAAATTTTATTAATTAAATGGGGTTAGAAAAAAGATCTGACGAAACGAATAGTAAATAAACTCTTTGTATGAATACCTAGAAACTCTTTTTTAGGAATCGCTTCCTCAGAATGACCTGGAACAAGAGTCAAAAGGGTAAGGTTAAGGTAAAAACATCAAGATCACATGAAAATATCAACAAAAAATTGTTTGACTTCAATGAGTGGTACAAAAAGTGTTAATTTAATATGCTGCACTCGTATTCTATAATCCACATAACCGACGCGCGACGACTGTTTTATAACACTGCCATAGAGGATGTTGAAGTTATGTGGCAAAACGTATTAAAGACCACGTCTATGAGAGGTTTTCGGCAATAAGGCCGCCGTATCTCAACCAATTTATATAAAAAAATAAGACTTAAAGACCTACATAAGCAGTTGTAAATAAAGAGGAAATGTGACATAATGTTTTACGTGAAAGCAACACGAAGAAAACCTGAATCACGCTTGTAAAGTTATTACGCGAATTTAATAACTAATACAAGTACTATAAGTTATGCAAGTTCCAACAAGACTTCGAACTCTTAGCATATTAACACTTATATGAAGTTCTTTGCTAACTTAGTTTCAGTGTGTGTGACTTAGTATTATTGTTTTAACAGAATTATTACAATGTTTTTGTTAAATTAGTTTTTAAGCTGGGGGTTTATCTCCGGTTAATCACATTATGCCAGACGTTATATCAGATTAAAAAGGCCATATAATGATATAGAGTATAGTCGGAAAGTAGCTAGGCTATCCGTTTTCTATAGGATACATTTCAAAGAGTGTGTAGCAGAATTGCACAGCCGTGATTCGGCGTCTCCATTTTTTTAATAGACAACTAGACATACAAAAAGGAGGCACCGTTATATGGTTGATATTCCAAAAAGTCTCACTAAGCGTTTTAGTTCCAATTTTGTGTTCCGTATCACTAAAGGGTGGAGCTCTTTGCCTGAAAAATACAATTTAGGGGTCTTCAAGTCACGAGTGAATAGGTGTCTTTTAGGCAAGCGCTTTACATCCTAGATCGCATCCTCGTTTACCATCAGACGATAGACGGTCAAGCGCTGACTTATTTACTTACTATGAAAAAAATAAAAAATATACCTGCAGAATGTTTATCCCGGGAATAGTTGGGCAAGGCGGGATATTATATATACTGGAATCAGTTTGGTATATCAATTACTACGCTCCCGATAATCAAGGTACAATTCAAGGTGTTGTCAATCTTGGGAGATGTGGGAATGTTCCCGGCATTCTATGAAAGCGAAGACACAATGACCAAGTTTAAGATTTATGGCCTTTAAGAGAACTCACTCCTTTGTGTCGTCCGATTCAGTCAGGTTGTCAAATTACAATGGATTTTGAGGTGAATTGTGTAAAATACATGATTTAATAATATAGAACTCCGAAAATCTTGGTAACTAGTTCAGAGATTTCGGTATTGAATAATTATGAAATAATCCACAAATTGATAGAAAGTTGCATAATTTAGACTAAGCTCGATAAATCATTGTTTAGTTTCTTTGTAGCGACAATTATTTAAGAAAAAAGCTAAAATTTTAAAGCGTCCTGTAAAAAATATACAAAATTTGCATTACCCACTTTTTATCCCTGTTTAGACCGTTTTCAATTAGTTTTCCTTTATAGTTCATAGATGGCGCTGAGTAATGCTGACACGTACTATTATTTGGTTTTTAGTATTACAGTAGAACTCCAATTATCCGAATTAATGGGGACCGGGACTCATTCGGATAATCAAATATTCGGATAATCGGAGTTTTTTTTTTAAATTGCCATTGGAGAGAAAAAAAGTAACGTTTTGATATTGCACTATTTTTTTATTGAACTGAAAGAAACATGATATTTTCACATGTTTTAAATATAAATAAAATGTACTTATGTACAAGTTTAGAAATAAAAATCATTGTTTTTTAAACATCTTCGTCAATGTAAGCTGTTTTGCGGTCTTCATTGTTTCAATAACAGACTGGTCCATGGGTTGCAGCAAACTTGTAACATGTCTGAAAGTGATTCGGATAATCGGCGATTCGGATAGTCGGAGTTCGGATAATTGGAGTTCTACTGTATTAAGTTCTTTACAGATTAAAGCAAGTTGTGGTTGCAATAATGATCCCTACACAGTCTTGGGGTAATAAACAATCCGTTTAAAGATTCAAAGCAGCCTCTGAAATCGTCAGCAGCTCTCGAGAATAGTGCAGTGTACACGTTAGGAGTTATTTGAGTGTGTGATTTAAAATTTGACGCATTTTTGCGTCACAAAATTCGTAATAAAAGTCGGCGGCTAAATCGGTCATGCGCGGAAAGACGAAGAACGCGAATTAAAAACGTTACTCAGGCATAAGCCGGTGCGGGATAAAAACAGCGATTAATTAGGACACTAAGAATCTATCGGCAAAAACTTTAATGCGAACATCCGTTTCGAAATACTTAACAAATATCTGGCTTTGTATCGGAGCCGATTAGTTGCACGCAAGAAAAAAACACACTCATAGTCCACGAGTTATTTAAGATATCGTCACTAGGGACGAGATTTTTTGTCGATAACAAAATGCTACGTCACTTACCTTGACCACGATTCGTCTAAGCTATATCTTCACTAGATGTACCGAAGTGAAACAAAAATTAATTGTCAGTAATAAGTTTTTAATCCGTTCCGGTATAATTTAAAAAGAAGTGCAATGTAATTTAATTGTTCCACTGGTGGTGTTGCTAGTGGTGAAAAAGTATCATAGAAATGTCAAATCTATGGTAATAGACGTCATTACATAAAGTAACTGGCTTAAAATGTTTTCACCGTTTTGGCGGGTTTATTCTACATTTCAACTTGGATGGAATTTTTTCATAGAAAATAGAAAAATTAACGAAGATTTAATCAAATAAGGCAAATTTTATATGCTATAATGATTTATTCGAAATATTTTCATAAATTCGTGATTGTTATGTTATATCGTATTGTTAGAGGCTAAAGCCACTTCTATGTGCTCTACATCCGGTAAGAAGTCTGGCATTCATTAGCGATCATTGAAAGCTCACTGCGGTCCGTGGGACGGCCGGCTTGAGTTTTGTTCTATCCGTAATTATAATGCGCCTTTTCGGCTGACCATAGATTATATGGATACCTTATGGTACATTAACTCAACGCCCGAGATAAAAAGTACATTTGATTAAATTTAGATGGGTTTTATATCATTAAGTGTGTACAGAATGCAGCGTAGAGGTTTTTCATTTAATGATCATTGTCTTCAAAGGTTTTCACTAATCAAAATACTAGATGAAACCAGTTAGGATTATAATATAATACTATAATACTTACTATTTATATTTGACATTATTCTTTTATAAGAAATAAGCAATTTTTAACTTTGTAGCGGAGGTGTTAGAATGTAAGTTTCTAAACGTGCAAACGTTACGATCGCGTTTGCGTTAATATATATGTGATATCTACACTTTAATGCTTCGAAAATACGTTCTGAATTTCAAATCTTAACTCAAACGCGTCATTTTTTTTCATATATGAAAATTTACAATCATTTTCAACTACACTGCCCCGTAAGCTGCAACTCCGTTTAAACACAAAATTATTTTTTAAAATATGAGTGACAAACGCGGAAATTATATTTATTTTAATTTTTGCATTCAGAATGTAATATTTTAATAAGATTTAAAAATCCATGTATTTACTGGAACTATTTTAATAACTTCAAGTAATATAAATATGATTTCTAGACTAGTCGAAAGAGATTTACAAGACCTTACATACAAGCTCGTCAGTTAGGGGGTTCTTCTGACATCATTTTGGTCAGTTTGACATTTTTTTGGTGAAAGTTCGCTTAACAAAACATATCCAGGCATTAAAAACTCAAAATGACTTAGACTCATATTTAGCTAACGAGAGGCAGTAAAGGGAAGGACTCTATGCCCTATTGGAGACGTTAATGAGCCCACGATGGTGATATTTCAGCGGACGAAGTCTGAGCGGGACTCTTTGTCGAGAATAGGAAACATCACTTTGGTGGTTTTGTTTTTGTTGTTAAAATTTGTGTTGTAATGGATGTTCATCATATCCGTACGACGCCCACTGCTGGACATAGGCCTCCCCCAAGGATCTCCACAACGATCGGTCCTGTGCTACCCGCATCCAGCGTTTTTCCGCGACCTTAACCAGATCGTCGGTCCACCTCGTAGCGGGCCTACCCACTGAGCGTCGTCCGGCACGCGGTCGCCATTCGAGAACCTTTCCACCCCAACGGCCATCAGTTCTCCTTGCTATGTGTCCTGCCCATTGCCATTTCAGCTTCGCAATTCTTTCTCCTCAATACGGATCTCATCATTTCTGATTCGATCGCGTAGGGAAACACCAAGCGTAGCTCTCTCCATTGCCCGCTGGGCGACCTTGAGCCTTCTTACAAGACCCATAGTGAACGACCACGTTTATATTAGTGGATTATTAACCACTAAGTGTTTTTGAAAATAAAGATAGTGGGCAAGTGAAACAAAGCAGCGAAAGTTGTCTTTTGCTGCTCTTTCAAGAAGTCCACGGGGAGGTTCCAATAATGGCAGTATGGGATAGACCTTCGCCTGTCCTGAAAAGGACAAATATAAATTACTGCTACTACGAAGTCCGAGCAATCCCCAAGTCTATAATATAGATTTCGATGCTAATCAATTATGTAATTTTAATATGAGTTTTAAGAGTTTTCGTTGACATCTTCTTTTAAGTTATTGACATGGGAGAGACGTTAAGATATGTCAATCTAATTAAATTACAATCATTAAAGTAATAAACGAGTCAATCATATTCGATTTTCGATTTAATGGTAATCAAAACTGACGTAAATGCTGTGTTAATGGTAAAATTAGTCAAAAATTTTGTAGGGCACTGACCTCGGACGAAACCGCGGGCGGTCGTTAGCTACAAAAATCCACGATTATTTCATTAGATAATATCGTATTCGGTCAACCGTAAAACGGCGATTTTATCGTTTTTTAATGTGTTCCTGGCGCACAAAAATGTACTAATTATTTTTTATAATATTTCGATTTATCCGATATTGGTGGACTTTTTAATCTCGATTAGGTAAGTTCGCACCCGCATTTGTTTTATTAAAACCCCTGACTGACGTAATTTTTGCTGATTTATGTTCGCCAAACTTCAAAAGAAATACTTGTTAATTTTGTTTTAATCAACGTTGTAATGAAACCATGATTTAACAAGAATAATATCTATTTGTTTTTGTGAATTATTTATATACATATAATATTCTACAATGTCGCTTCGCTACTCGTGTTAAAGCCTATAGTCTCTTGCGTCCCTTCTTCTTGACAGTTAAAAGACGTACTTAATAGGTGGTAGGTAAAAATATTGGACAATTGAAACAGACAGTTTTAAGAAAGACTGACAGTGTTAAATGTTTATATTTTCACAGTAAAAGGATTTCAAGTTTATCAAAGATACTTTACTAACATTAACCATGTTAAGTATATGTTATGTGTCGACATCGAATAAAACAGATGAATAAAAGCTAGAAACTTCGCTGTTTCTCTGTATCAATTACCTAACAAAATTGAAGTTAAATTTTATTTACAAGTACGAATTTAAAACACACTGTAAATGCTGTAAAACTAAAACCTTTTTAAGTTTTTTATTTTGTTATTTTTTCATTTATCACTAAGATTTCAATTTCCAAAGAGATTATGTCGTAATTTACACAGAAACAAGTTGAAATTATTCTAGTAACAATTTCATTATACTCTTGAAATAGTTAATAAAATATTTTATCTACTCTAATACTATAATACAAAGATTCTAAAACTGAAAACAAAATGCTTATGACAAACATTACGTACAGGCCAAAAATAATAAAAAAAAAGTTTCATTACGATACAGGTCTTGTATGGACACCTGTAACATAATATAACTTTTTTATCATAACGATACACCTATACAACCTCCAGCTGGACCAAGGAGGTTGAACCTCTACTTTAAAAAGGTTTCAATGAACGAGTCCTCGACGACCGACGCAACACGCATGCGCAATCGATGTTTGCACCTTGGCGCCAACATTTGACATTTAAATAAATTTGTTGTTATATTCAGCGTTTTATTTGCAATATTGTTTTACATATTATAGTATGAGAGTAGATAAAGTAGTGTATGACATTGTACATAACTTGGTCTTATAACACTCGTGTGATGCTATAAAAAAACTCGCCTACGGCTCGTTTTTTTAAAACACACTCATGTTATAAGAACCCTTATTATGCAACAGTATCATAAACTACTTTAACTTAAACTGATTTATGAACCTATTCTAAGAACCTATTTGACGACCGTTTGGTACAATGTTAGCGATCCTGCCTTTCGCACCGACGGTCCTGGGTTCGAATCCCGGAAGGTGCAGATGTTTGTATGATGAATACGAGCATTTGTACCTTAGTCATGGGTGTTTATATATATTTCTATGAATATTACATATCTATGTATCATATATGTATGTCTTTCCGTTACCCTAATATCCATAACACAAACGTTTCAGTGCTTGCTTTGGGCTAGGCTAATTGATGTGAATGTAAGAAATCTATAATCTAAGATCACAGTGGTTTGTGTGTTTGTCTGTCCGCTCTTTTCCATTCTATTAATAACGTTACCATAGCAACGCGTTAACCGCAAGTAGTTCGTCTACCGGACGCTAGATGGAGCTAACGGAAAAATATTTAATAATAGAAAAAAATCCAAGAATTTTGTCCAGCCGTGCAAAGCCAGGACGGGCCGCTAGTCTTTATTAAAAAATAAGTTTAATTTTATGACCTAATATTCTTACAACAATACCGTTTGCTTGTTTAAGACAAAATAGTCGCATAGTCACGATCTTGTGTGTGGTTTTCATATAGCCATTATAACAAAGGTGTTACTGATTCGCCACACAATCAACCTATCACTGCGGCCGTACATCTTTATTCTCAGAACACCATTATAGTTTTTTTTTTCTCGAGGCGAAGGCAATTTGCTTTCGGCGCGGTGTGTTCGTCCGTGTCGAATTGATTCCGGCGTGCCGTGGACTGTCGTTTGAATCCCGGGTCAAAAACATCAATGTCTATAGTCGTCCGTTGATGTAATTCGGGTTTTTATTAAAAGCAATCATATTGTCTATGGTTCAATAAATGATGGAATATTGTCGAGGAATGCGAGGAAATCGGTGAAAGTTTATGGGTCCAGTTTTTTAATATTAATCATAATTGATTTTTATTAAGTGAAGACTATGTAAACTGGGTATTTTTTGCAATAAGCAATAAATGTACTATTTTTTTATAAAGTTATACGCCTCTATGTTGTCTTAATATTATAATTATTGTCATTTTCTGTTCTTATTCGAAGTTCACTAGATACTAACAATTAAAAACACGATACGTCACCCGCTTTTTCGTATTTGGTTTGATTCTTTGTGGCAGTAAGTATTTTTATATATTTTATCCATTTTTCAATGCGATCTTATAAGATAAATTATTTAATATATAATAATTTCATTATTATTATATAATATTGATAATTTTCTATTATAAATTATTATAATAGAAAAATACTAGAAAAAAATCAACTCCGCTCACAAGTGAATTCTCAGGCGGGAATCCAACCCGCAACCTTTGGAAATCCACTCCCAATTGAGCTACCGAGCCTTGTGAATACTCGTCGAACATGGAGAGCATTGCACCGGACATCCAAAGGTTGTGGGTTCGATTTCCGCCTGAGAATTCACTTGTGAGGCGAGTCAATTTTTCTAGTACATACTTTTCTATTTTCTAATATAATAATTTAACAGTAAATAGTTGTCCATTTTAATGGTAAAATGTACTTTGCGAATTTGCTTATATCTCAATTTAGCTTTTAATTGACGACAGGTGCAACGGTAGCGATCCTGCCTTTAGCGCCGACAGTCCTAGGTTCGAGTCCCGGAAGGGGCAGATGTTCGTGTAATAAATACGAGCATTTGTACCTAAGTTATGGGTATTTATATATATTTCTAGCAATACTTATTTATATGTCATATACGTATGTATATCCGTTACCCTAGTATCCATAACACAAGCCTTACAGTGCTTACTTTGGGCTAGGCTAATTGGTGTGAATGTAAAAAATATTATTATTATTAATTGTAACATAAGTGAAAACTTTAGAGTTGTGTTTAAGTAATTCACTGTTTCTATAATGCTTTCGTGATTGCAATTATCAATTACTTATAACAACGTCCAAAACCAGCCAGGGCACTACAAAACTACTTGCGAAGGCGTTTTAAGTTTATTTTGTGTGATCGCTGTTGACCGCAGATGTGCTGTTTTTTTATTAAGCAAACGCCGCCAACTTTTGGGACCGCGAGATCCTTAGATGGACGTCAAGCAAGACGGCAGCTAACTGAGGGAGTCTCCGAACCGATGATTCGCCACTACGCTTTAGCCGGAAAAAGAGTACAGGGTGCCATAGGGCATTTCGCAAGGCCTACCTACGCTATGCTACGCTGTGACATGAAAGAGATACGTTTTAAGTTGTTGACCCCATCTGCTTATGCAGGCGTCAGCATCCACGAAACCGCATTGGGCCCACATAGAGAGTTATCGCCCTTTCTGCTTATTGTAATTTCAACAACTGAGAAGGTCAGCCAGCGCCCAGGACATCGGTAGCTTGACAATGATATTTATAATAATGTTTCCTATAATGCCAACAATAATAGTCCAAAGTAAGCACTGTAGAGTTTGTGTTATCTCGGACGGCATCTCCCACAAGGGAGTCTCCGAATCAGCATAAAGTCACTACGGCGCTCTAGCCGGAAAGGAAGCACAGGGTGCCATAGGGTGCCTCTAAGAGTTCGGACCTTGGCTATGGTACCCCATTACATCACACAAACATCTGCCCTTTCCGGAACTCGAAACCTGGACCATCAGTGCGAAAGGCAGGATCGCTACCGTTCCAACAAACGGTTGTAAAAATGATGATAATTCTCCGTTTTTGGATTTATTTTGTTAGACCATTGCTCAATATTTACAAGCATTTAGTTAACATTGTGAAAGTATTCATATGTTAGGTAACAACGGGAGCAGCCTCATGTAATAAAACTAATTACCAGACTATATTCATTTCCACAGATGATAAAACAAAATAGCCCCCAGTTATGACAGACGTTGGTTAAATAAATTGCTCCGAACTAGATTACGAGGGACATTCTCTATTTTTATTACTTGTATCACTTATGTGTAACTATATTACTTTTTATGTAACGGCAGTAGTTATTTGATTGATTTCTAATTCGTGAATTGCTATTAGGTAAACTCTTGTAATAGTATAAAAAGTAAATGAGATAGTTTCTTATGTATTACTAGCTGACCCAGTGACGCGTTGCTATGGTAACGCGTTGTTATGGTAACGCGTTGCTATGGTAACGTTAATTGATACAATGGAAAAAGAGCGGACAGACAAACACACAAACAACAAATTTGTGTTTTTAGAGTATAATACTAGCTGACCCGGTAACGCGTGGCTATGGTAACGCCTATACAATGGGAAAAGAGCGGACAGACAAACACACAAACAACAAATTTGTGTTCTCAGAGTATATATTTATATAACAGTCTTTAATTTCTTTTCAGTTAAATAAAAAAATACACACATGAAAATACTTATTGAGAAAAAAAAAATTTTTGAAATCCGCTTAGTAGTTTTTGAGTTTATTCATTGCAAACATACAAAAATACAAATCTTTCCTCTTTATAATATTAATGTAGTTATAAATATAAAGAGATGATTATTTGAATACATGTTAATTCTTTAAGTTAGTTTGAAACTTGGCTTAATAATAAATGTCATTGTAAACCAAAAAACAGGAATGTCAATGACTTCGATTGTTTATACTATGGAGTGTAGACTCTAATTTGAGCCTTTTTGTAATAATTACAAAATTAAATCATATCTTAGAAACAACAAAAAATCGTTATATAGTAATATTTTTTTCAAAATTTATATTTATAACAGTAAGTATAATAACAGTAATACAGACTTTAAAACTATAATAAGTATATTTACTCTTACTTTTTTTTACATTAATTGTTTTTTCCCGTGTAGTTTTCTATTCTATTTATTGAATACCATAAAAGCGTCGATTACTATAAATTTGACTATTAATGCTCACCATTCGATTATCTCAGGAGTCTTAGGATGACCTGATGTGTCGGTGGAACTTTAAAGTCTTCGGAAGACTTTGAAGAAAACCTGCAAGAAAAGCAGGTTTTTTGGACACCCATCTAATGACTTGCTTTCTCGAAAGTAGCTTAAGTTTTACAATCGGAGAATTAACGTTAAGCTACCATCATCGTCGTCATCATCATCATAGTCGGTTTTTAACTTAAAATCAAAGCCACTAGAATTCAAGATCAATTTATAAAATTTTACATTAATTAGTACTTAAAATTATCACAAAGTATTTTTTAAACAAATATTGAAAGTTAATGTTGGTTTTATCTTGTCTCCAGGTCTGCAGTGAGCTTTATAAAGACAACCGAAGACATTAGAAACGTATGGAACAGTTGAAATTACAGGGTTTGTTTAATGACTCCAGAGGCGCCAGGGAGGCGGGCGGACGATGCGAGTATTGTGGCGATGATGACAGGCCCGGGCTGCGCCTGCGCACAGGCAATATACAGCTAAAGCAGTAAGGTAACTACGCACAATCGATTAAAACGAACGCACTCACACAGACTTACGCTTGGATAACAACAACCTCTAAGCAAAAGTTGCTATTCTGTTCAGTCGCGGGAAAACGTAGTGATTACGTAGCGTGTGCTGCGTCGAAACTATTGGTCGACCGTTTAACACGTTTGCTGCGGCAGTAACTTTCCAATACTTTCCATTCCGTCGGTACAAGGCCAATACACCTGGTAATAAACTTCTGTTGTGGCAATACAAGGCTTAAAGACCCTGTATCATTTAAGAAACAAATCTTTTTATTGGCTTCCTTGCGGTGCCAGGTATCTAAACCTGGAATTAAGGTAGGTACACCATTGGATTCTATTTTAATAATACATCTTACTTCTCATCATATGTTCATCTTATTCCTACACCGAACCAAATTGAAGTTATACCTTCCGCACGACAAGGAATGCTATACTTTTCTTAGCCGCACTGTAAGCGAGACATATACAAGATGTTTAGACCTGGTTTCGCATTCAAGGTGTTAAATAAGTTTTCGCCCGCGCGGTACAGGGGCGCAGGGGTACAGCCACAAAGGGTTTTTAAAATTTTATTTGTAAAACAGTGATTCATGCAATCATTGCAGAACCTAAATTAATGTTTTATTAAAAAAAACCCTTTAAAGTTTTACAATAAAAACTTATGACGACGACCTTATGGTGCAACGGTAGCGATCCTGCCTTTCGCACCGACGGTCCTGGGTTCAAATCCCGGTAGGGGCAGATGTTTGTATGATGAATACCAGCATTTGTATCTGAGTCATGGATGTTTGTATATATTTCTATAAATTTTACTTATTTATGTATGATATATGTATGTCTATCCGTTACCCTAGTATCCACAATACAAGCCTTATAGTGCTTACTTTAGGCTAGGTTAATTGGTGTGAATGTAGGAAATATTTATTATTTATTATAATAAAAACTCCGTTCTATTAGAATGATTAGGGTTGCACTGTTAGTCACCCTTCTCTAATTGAACTCATTCATTGGTTACGGGATCGGGACCTTGTTCCTTTCCCCTGGTTTCATCTCACTGGGCTACCAGTGGTCATTGGTGCCGTAGTTACGGCCCTCGAGTGACAACTGGTGTGTTCCTAAATAAAGGAACGGTCTACACAACAAAACAACCTGCACGGTTTGCAGGGGGGGAGGCCCATGACTTGTAACCGTTATAGGTTTGGTTTTTTTTTACGGAGAGGTGGTATGCCGGGTGGGGGTGATGGCAGGGGTGAAGTTTGAGGGGGCAGGGGAAGTGAGAACAATCGTCGCCGAAGTTGGCGCTGTCAACTCTAATTGAATTGGTCGATCACTTAAATGAGTCTTCGTATAGTGCGCTACCTTCTTATTTTTCATATCCCTCTTTGTCGCCGTACCTCCTCGCCCCTGTACCGTGCGGGCGAACTCTTATTGAAGTGGTCGATCTATAGACATTTATCTCAAAAAATAAGCCTAGTTTCGCTACTGCTATAACTATATGTTTACTATGCCTCGGGGCAAAATGACCATGGGACAATCTCATCGCCCCGCCTTATCGACAAGTATTAGCCACAAATATATTTAGATTAGTTTTCAGTTCGTAACATATTTCATTGTTCTGGAGTCTCAAGTTAAGTAGCCAAAACACACGAGTATTATAACAATCAGAAACAACTTAACCCGGCTGTCAAACCCGGAAACTCAGAGTGGCATGGCTAGTATCCATGACAATTTACAATGCTTACTAGGCTAGTGTGAAAGTATAAGTATTGTTTTTACAATTTGGGTATCAAATTAAAGGCCTTGAAAAGCACATTTCTAAACTATGTAGGTATATAATAAATATGCGTACATTTTACATTATTATAATGAGGAAAGGGCTACAAGTATAATAAGGAAAATAAACGTTATATATCAAAAGATCAATTCAATGCTTTATCAATGTAAGAATGATATTATTTAAACTAGGTTTCTTAAGGACTGGCGGCGTTATTTATTGATTTGATAATCTAAATGAAGCGATAAGTTAAAGTTTAATATATTCACTTAATAAAAAGAGCAAAAATCTTTTCTACAAAATCGTCTGGATCGCTATCATAATAAATAACATGGGTAGGTCCAAACCAGTTTGTAAAAATCCTTAAAAAAACCAAATTGCAAATTAATGATCGCATTAAAATGCTGAACATTAAAACTGACTTAAAAGTGCATTTGTTGCGGAAACTACACAAATCCAACTTGCAGCGACCAATGAAGTTCACGTATTAAACTTTTAATGGACTTTGAGTAATAAAATGATTTGTACGAAGCAACACTTAGTCCAGGGGACTGATTATTTATTTATTTATAAAACCTTATTGACCATAATATAACTATGGGGACAATAGATGTTATTACTAATTGCATTCTCTATCTTTAATACAAAGGAAAATAGATAACAAAAAGCAAAATAGATAACAAATAATATCCTACTCATAAAAGAAATGTGAAAGTTTGTACGTATGTTTGAATGTTTGTTGTATCATCACGTAAAAAAGATCATACAGATTTAGTTGCAAATCGGCAAACATATCGTTTATTATCTTGATTAAAATATAGAATACTTTTTATTCCAGAAAAATGTAAGGTTACACTGAAAATGTCAAAACATTACCTATAGGACGTATCTACTTGAAATTGAGTATAGGTGTGTGTTATGCACATTAAATTACTGTTTTTGTTCACACATATTTATTTTTTCGCTTGGCGAAACTTTGTATTACATAAACTTAACAAATGATATATACTTATGGCGTACGGAATGCATTATTAAAGTAAAGTGGTTACGATTTTATTGTCCTTACGATATGTTCATTCAAGATCCTTGTCCAGCAATTGATACATAAAAAGTGTGAAAATGATCGATTTCATGATTGATAGCTATAAACATCGTATTATTTTTAATTATTAATATACCTATTTTATTGATTATTGATATTAATGTATCTAAATTATTTATTTGCAAAAAAATGTATTAAATTCTAAAGTGCATGTATCCTATTTACATGTATACAACTTTAAGGCGAATACTGTTAATTCACAAAAGTTGATGTAACACCCCGTCATTATAACATCCGTGTGTATATTAAGCTAATCAAACTATAAAGAAACAAAACCCAAAACGTACCTTCGTATTAATAATATGGTCGAATGAGCTCATACAAGCTAATGAAGCAATTTTATAACGTTCGATCAAATATGTTTATTAATTATTTAAAAGTCCGAACAAAGAGGTTGTTATTGTCACAAAACAATGAACGAATGGTTACTCCACGAAACGATATTTAGGAACCGGTTTCCGGGGTAATTAATTTCATTGGTAATTGTGGTAATTATGTATCGTAATGCCTTTGTCGCTACGTACAGGAGAGCCACTGTTTCTTATAAACGATTAAATATAACCTTTTTGCTGTAATTCAGATTAATGGTTCTTTCGTAGTGTTGTCTCATTAAATCGATAAGTGAATTTTTAATTTTAGTTCAAAAGTAACTCTTTACTAACATTAAGTAAGGAGGTGTGGTGGGTATACTGTAGGTATAAACAATCAACTTCGGTCGAAAAACGTCCAGTGCTGGACGGAAATCTCCCTTAAAAATGGGTGAGTCTTAAGTAGGCAATATGTAAAAAATGCTCTAAGACATCGATCTAGGCATATACCACGAAACCAATTTACTTTTTGAATAAAGAAATCAGAGTCGCCATATTATAATACCTGCGGAGTAATCGACGGAATGTGGGCAGACAGCCGATGAGGTGGACCGACGATCTGGTCAAAGTTGTCGGAAAGTTCTGGCAGAGGATGGCCCAAAACAGGGAAGAATGGCGGGCAATTCAGGATGCCTACACTCAACATTGGGTGGCGAAAGACTGAAGAAGAAGAAGGAGTAATCGAAGACGTTCACCATTTGCTGGTAGAGTGTGCCCAGAATGAAAGCATTAGACGATTGTTGTTGGCAGAATTAAACATAGTTTCTAAAAGTTTATGTCATGACATACTGTCTTCTTCCACAAGCGTAGGCATATGAGCGACTGATATAACCTCAATGTGTTAAAACCCCGAAATAAAAAAGAGATTATATTACAAATCCATAATTTCGAAAACACTTCTACCGCTGTGGTCGGAATGTGTATAATGATTCCTTCCAGTATTGTTAGTTGCTATTACGACACCCTTTACACTTAATGTAAAGGGTTGGTGGTAATTTACTCTGCCAGACACCACACGGCCACGTATATACAATACTACAATTTTATTAAGATAATGAATAAAGTGTTTATACTCTCGGAAAATAAAATACATTTGTTTACCCTTTAAATATATTAACAAGCATTATAACTGTAACCTTTTTTTAAGTCATAGATCTTAGTCTATTTATAAATTTCTGTAAATTTTAATTCTACTAAAGTTTTATTTCATAATGAAAGATATACGTAGCGGCGGCGGCCATTAAAAACATAGCTCCAGGTGTCGTATTTTAAACTCAACTTTTTTGTTTCATTCAGATAGATCTTTATTATGTCTTTGATTGAATTTGAATTTGAAAAACAAATATATAAAAATATCAAATTCACCTTTCTTTGTAACAGTTGCGGGTTTAATGACATTCGACAGATGGTTCATTGTGTGTAGTTTTTACGATTCCGTATTACTCTGCCGCCTGTAATTTAAAATGTTTCACATACTCGATACATATATTATTTAATTAAATGCTGAATTTTATGTTATTGTTAATTTATATCATTTAAGTGTTGCTCATGTTTTGTATAATTATTTTAAAGCTATTAAATTATAAATTGCATGCCCGTCAGGGTCCATAATGGTCATCTTTTACATAACATAAATAACTGTGAGTAAAAAATCGGTGAAAAATTAATTATAAATTAGGTAAATAAAATTGTTTAGGTGCTCTTTATTATAATACACAGGCTGACTGGGAAATAAGCGTAAAAAATTAGGTCCTTCGCATCATAAGATCACATTCAATTTGTTCACAAAATTTTCTATATCTTTTTTTTTTTATTGTTGAAAATTGGCAAACAAGCAAACTGCCCACCTGATGGTAAGTGGTAACAGTCACCTATAACACATGTGGCTCTTGTGAGATTCGCAGCAAAACTGCAACCCCCACAAGAACCACAGTGTACGTTGCCAACTTGTGACACAAAATGTAAAGTCACTGTACCCAGTAATTTCACTGCCATATCTTACCCTTCAAACCGGAACACAGCAATGCAAGCACTGCTGCTTTGCGGCAGAAATAGGTAAGACGGAGGTACCTAAGCAGACGACCCTGGTAGAGAGTCTCCCTCCAGTAAAGTAATTTATCGATGAGACGAAAATTCTCAAAAATTCAGAAAAAAAACATCGAAAGCTATATGGGGTTGACTCGGGTACCCTAAGTATATTTTTGACTTCAATGTTTCGGTCAGCCTGTCTAGTTTGACGGGACATTAATTTATATGTCACCCCTACGCTACACCGCGAACGTATTTATTTAACATATGTATGTATTATTTATACATTTTAATATTAAATAAATTATACTACACTGTTAACTATTTACCTACAAGTTAGGTAGTATATTATACTCAGCCAGACAGCTCGTACCAATAATAGGGTAAAAAATAATAAAAATAAAATAATATAATATTCAACAACATCATATTCTAAAGCACTTGTGCTATGGAATTAATAAACAACTACGGTACCATAACACTTTTGATTTGAGTCAATAAAGAAAAGTTCGTTTTCTTAATTGATCTTAGTCATCCTGTGATCACGGCTCCTGTAAAGGAGTCGAAACGTCAGAATTAAATATAAACTAAAACATGCGCAAAAATCCGTAAAAAAGTGTTTTATTCTAATTGATGTAGGTCGTCAAACGTCGTCAGTCCCCTGAACTAGAGGTGAGTTTCAAAGTCGACGTCTGTAATCGAATTGATTCGTTAATTATTCGTTTATCGGAGAGCATTAGCGTCCACCCACACCGTTTTAATTGCCGCCGCCACAAAAGAACGTTCTAGACGCACCGTTTGTCCCTGTTCGACACGTTCAATTTTATTCTCTAAAAGCAATTCAAGTGTTAATTGAATCTCCTTTGGTTTATTGCTTTCTGTTAGATTTTACCTTGTATGAGCATCTGAGTCTATCCGTGATAAATTAAAGTACCTATTGTCTATGAGAATAAAGTTTTAAGTTAAAGTACCCTTAACAAGCTTGAATGCATCAAATCCACATTTTTTTATTTGTTAATACTATAGCTAATAAAGTCATTAATAAAGATACACATTCCACCCTTAATAGAGACATTATAATCTATAATCTAAGATCACAGTGGTTTGTGTGTTTGTCTGTCCGCTCTTTTTCCATTGTATATGCGTTACCATAGCAACGCGTTAACCGCAAGTAGTTCGTCTACCGGACGCTAGATGGCGCTAACAGTAAATAATATTTAATAATAGAAACATTTAAAGAATTTTGACCACCCGTGCGAAGCCGGAACGGGCCGCTAGTCTATAATCTAGAATCTATGGAGCTAAAGAAGTTTTACTACAGTCATGCGGTTTCCAGCAGACTCCATTTTATATAAAATTTGCCACTTCAAATATATAAAAGCATTGAAAGGGTTTAAATAGATGCTTGCAATACTCTCGAGGTGATAATCCACACATTTTTCTTAGACTTTCCTTTTGAGTTAGTAGTTACTGAGTCTAGAGTATTTATCCAAGCGCAGTGTGTTGCTCATGTTACTTATCAATTATTCGAATTAAGTTACGAACGCAAAAAACATTCGTGGGTCGTTTAAAAACCGAGCTTTACGGTGAAACCACAATCTAATTGAACTTCACGTGGCTTCACGCATATCGTACATACGAAGTTCTTCGTGTTTCAACTTAAAACCTATATAGTGTGCAATTAGAGGCCCAAAAAAATCCATTCATTAGCTTTTAAGCTTAATTGTAAAAAAGAATAAAGGCGCACCTCCACGCCTTGACTGGCAGCATTCTCTTACATGCTTCAGACAACCAATTTACTTGGAACCTTCGTGTTATTTTCGGTTACCCTTTTGTTTGGCTAATTTCAGAGTCATAAAGGGGACGTGGGAGGTCTCTTTTTGATGGTACCGTGTTGCGCTGAGCACCACAATTACATGCAATTAAGCTATCATTAAGCGTTCTTTTTATAAAGTTGTAATTTGTCACGCAGACCGCTGCGTGTGCGCATGAAGCCGATATTAAGGGGAAAGATTACTTGAACATTTAATATAATTATTAGAATTGAGTTTTCTACGGGTTTACTTCTATTAGTTCGAGATGGTTAATCTTGTAAATCATATTGTTGTGTCATGTGCACTTGTCTGAGTTGCTATCCTATATATTTATGTAATTTATTTTTCTGATTTCATATAATTATATAAATCTAAGAAAATTCGATTAAATAGAAGGATGTGTCTAATTTTTAAATATTTCAACATTTTTTTCAGCATATAAATGTTAAACTTTGTTAAACATTGTTAAACTTTTGTGTACAGTTTAACAGTAAATAAAATATTATGGATTTTATTGCCTATTTAAGGGATTCAATATAAAAATGGAAATTACTGAACAATCTTTACTACTATATAAATCTATAAGTTCGATCTGTTTATTTCTGGAAAAATATTATGATAACTCACTGATACCAAATCTGCATTTTTTTTATTTTTTGTCTGTCTTTTTATCTGTATGTCCTTCTATAAGTCAAGAACGGGTTGACCGATTTCAATGATATTTTGTATATGGTAAGAACATATGATTGCGCTAATAATAGGCTATATACCATATCCGTAAAAACCTTATAGACCTAATATTATAATTACGAAAGTGAGTTTGTTGGTTACACATCACTACTTTATCGATAATCATTAAATTATGCATACACTTTGCAAGAGGTTCAGAAAAGTTCATAGGGTATCTTTTATACAGAAAAATAAACTATTGTTCCCGAGGGATAGAAATATAACATTTAATAGATAGTCTACGAGTACATTAACGCGAACGAAGCCGCAGGTATAAGCTCAATGCACCTCTTCCATAGTTAAGAATTATATATTATGTTACCTATATCTGTATATCTTTCTACGTTTTTACCCCAAGCGTATTTGACTATTACGTCAGCGTGAATTCAGCCATTTTCAAAACATTGAAAGCCATAACAAAACAATAAAAAGGATACAGGATTAAGTATTTATAAATTACTATTAACAAATACTTTGTAATCATTCAACAAAAGAAACTTAACCCGTTGAATACATGTACAATGCAAATCGTAATGTTTTTACATTTCGTTGATAACTTTGTTAGTCATTTAAGACTTAATAGAAGTTTGATTAGATAACATTCATAGAAACCTTTTGTACTACATTGAAAGCTTTTAAAGTTTACCTTTGAAGTTCCGAAACCAACAGGAAGTTCAGTAACATAAAGTAAAGCTATTAAAACTGATTCTTTGTGCGTACCCAAATTATCATATTGTAGTTTATATTTGTGAAAAGCATAGCCGAATGTGGTAAAAAATATTCGAATCAATTATAAAAGAGAGACTTGACCACGCGTGAAAAGAACACCTACCGACTTCACTTTTTTAAATGTACATAAGCCGATGAGCTTGTATGAAAAGTCTGATGGAAGTTAACGCATATTTACATGCATTCAACGCATCCCAATACGATTGGCTCTGAAAAAGCTGAATTTGGTCAAAAAAGGGCAGCGAAAAGAAGCCACTCAATCCATGGAAGCTTCTACAGACCTCGCCTTAATTAAATGCATAAACCGACATGTAAACAGGCAAACAGTCTTCCGGAGAAGCTTAGCAAAACAACCAATCTAAATGATGTTAACAGTTTTCGTTGTTTATTGTGGTGTGGTCCACTTTTTACTCTTAATTATATGATATTTATTTTATTTTTATAGGATACATACGGAGAGTGTGCAGCAATATTGCACGGAATAACCGCCATCTCCATTTTTTCATCCGACAACTAGACTTACCGTCCGTACCGCCTAAGAGTGGAACTCTTTGCCTGAGTCCGTGTTTCCTGATAAATACAACTTTTTGGGGTCATTAAGTTACGAGTGAAGAGGTATCTTCTAGGCAGGAAAGTCACATCCTAGACGTCATCGTCGCTTACCATCAGGCGTTTACCTATTCAGAATAAAAAAGGTGACCTAGACTTATGGTTTTGTAGTAGAATAGCACCAACCCCTCACACCTAAGGGTATCGTATAAGACGACCGCTGAAGGTAACTATACACCTCTTGTAGCCTACAAAATGACAGCGATTTCCGAATTCAAATTCCAAAATGGTCTTTACTGCGATTTCGAAACCGCTTGCCATGTGCAGAAATTACGGGTAATCATTTGGATTTTCAGACAAGCCTCCATCCAGTAGCGAAAACTTTTAAGCTGAGGTAAAGAAATATCTTCTTTATTAAAAAAGCCATCTGCATAGTACAGAGCAAATAAATTACTGTAGCAACCTCAAGGCGGACGATTAATGTGTATTAAGTATAATAATTCAGCCGGTGTATAATTCTGTTGATAATAGAGTGGGGTGTGTGCGGCAATTGATAGTTTCACGGACCGCCGCCGGGAAGCGAACGCGGCGACCCAAGGCGGGGCGCGGTGCCTACAGTTCGCACGCTAAACTCTGGTGTGATGATAACATCAAAAAAAAATTAAACACGTTTTTTTAGTTTTGAAAAATAAAAATAAAAAGTTGACTCAATTTCGTTGCGAGTGTTTTTTACAAATGAAGCGTTTTTGATGTAAGCTTAAATATTATATATTAATAAACCTATCAAATTGTCAAATTTTCTTAATTGAGAGTAAATATTGCACGTAGAAATTTGGCATTTTGCTAAAGGTTGATATGTTGCAAACAACTGTAGCAAACAACTCAGATTTATTTTAATATAATGATCAAACGGATTATTAAAAACAGCACTTATCCTTAGTATTAAATTGTTCTAATAATTGCTTTTTTTAACTTATTCTCATCCTGTCATCATTTAAATGTCTAAACTGTAATCATTTACAAATATTATTGATATTTCCCAACAGATATATACCTATGTTAAAAAATTAAAATTAAATACTTAACGGAAACTAACATTACCAAACTTTTTTTTCTTAGAACATAACCCTGTGTTCAAAACTACCATAAAATACTCGACGACAAAAAAGTTTGTACTATAAAGCTTTTTAAATTACGTAACTTTACAACCTCACAGTAATAGAATTTTACAATGTTTTTATGAATTTCAAACCTTTCACACTAACTCGTCGAATGAGTATAACCCGCCAGCCCCAGGTGTGGGCTTTGGGCACAGTACAGAACTTTGGGCTGGTGTAAAATTAACCGAACGCCCGCGCCGACATCAAACGCGCCGACTCCTTTGTGCACGCCGCTCCATTGTCTCCCATATGTTGTTTTAATACTCCTAATTTCGTGTTGTCATGTTAAGAGTTTATTATTTGTTGTTCCGATGCTTTTCGTTCACACGAATCACGACTTTATAAATTGTTCACTAAAATTGTTTTTCGAATGTAATTTAACTTTTATAGCTTCTTTCGAAGTGTGAGATGATGGAACCACTGTTTGCATCGTATTTTAATGCAACTGGGATATATAAAGTTTCGCTTTTGACTACTTTGATGGATAATTAACCTCTAGATGTGAAAATTAGACTGTCATAAAGTCAACGCAGCGAAGGTATCAGTTACTAAAACATTTTAAAGTTGTGACAGGAAATCCGTTAATGTCTCTTTGACTGTTGAAATTTGATATGTTGCTAGTCAGCTTTATAAAATCTTAAAAAAGAATAACGGTACGTTTTGGCGGGAGCTGGAAACGTCACTTTGGTGGTTTTGGTTTTCTTATTAAAATTTATGTTATGGTGGATATTAGTGTGTAATAATGGTGGATTATTAACCACTATGTATATAACCTAACCTAACCTAACCTAACCATGCAAGGCAAGGCAAGTAATACAAAACACGGGGAGTCCACTGGGAGGTTTCAGTAAAAACCCCACGTCTAAATTAAAAATCAGGGAAAGGGGTATTTCATTATTCACTCATCTTTCATTGATTATCTATCATTCTTAAATCAGCACTTTTCACCTAATACACACATTACACATATTACTGAATATGAAAACATGGCTTAAAGAACGCGCATCCAAGCCATAAAATCTTATTAAAAAAGAATAATAAAGGAGATCATAGAGCGTCTGTAGGTATAGGTGTCAGAAAATTAACTGCTTTAATTATTGAACATGATTATTTGTCGATCTCATCGAGCGGGACTAACTTTACGATAAGCCAAACGATTACGGGTTTGTATCCCGGTAGAGCCAGATGTTTGTGAAATTAACACGAAACTGCTCTGCCAGTAATACATGATATATTTGACGCCCGTCAAGTCATCCTTTCGCACCGACGGTCACGGGTTCGAGTCCCGGTAGAGTAAGACGTTTGTATGATGAATACGAGCATTTGTACCTGAGTCATATATATTTCTATGAATACATATTTATTTATTTATAGATACAATTTATAATTATTACAAACACAACAATATCAAACTAAAAACTTATCATTAAAAATTAACCCTAAAATATTTATATACATATTCACAAAAATAATATGTCATATTTCTATAAATATTATGTATGTATAATATATGTATGTCTATCCGTTACCCTAGTACACATAACAACCCTTACAGTGCTTAATTAGGGCAAGGCTGAATAGGCTGAATTAGGGTAATGTGTGAATGTAAAAAATAGTAAGTATTATTTCAACATGTATGTGTATCCGTTATCCCTGTAACTATAACAGACGAGACAGATGGCGTCCTTAAAATTAAATATAATATAATATAAAAAAAATTAAATAAAGTATTAAAAATATATAAATGTTACATTTTCATTTCAAGCACTACAGCAAGCAAAGGTTAGGTTACCACAAGCAATAATTTGAGTTTGATGTAACACCTCTAGGCTACGTTTTAAACAATAATTCCGACAATTTTCACACATTTCCTAACGTCTCGTTGTTTTACCACCCTGACGAATTTCACACTGACGGACGTAGCACAATGGAACTCAAAGAGGTTACTTACCATAGGAACAAAACACTGGCGGGAACCCGGCAAGCAACTAAGTTTCCTGTTGCCAAGCAATAAAGTATCATTTACTTCTTTACCTAGTGTGCAATAGAAGTGTAATACTTAACCTTCGTATACCCGCGCCAATTTTTATAACACCTATACCCGCGCGTAGTGTCACGGACCGAATATTTAGAGTCCTCTTTAATTTTTTTTTCTAAGAAAACCTACGTAGGTATTATTTTATTTTTAAATTAGCGGATATAATGAAAAAGATTGTGCTTCGCAAGAACTTTATTATTAATTATTTAACTATCTATCAGTTTATCACAAAACAGCCTTCAAAATTGCAAGTTTTTGCTTAGGTAGGTACTACAAAAACAGAACTTAAACATTTTTTCTTCTACATAAAAAAAAACTTTTACGTATTAAAAAACTCTTATCATACGACATATAAATCATTGGTTGACTTAATTATCAGCCTTACCATAACAATCAGGGCATACCATAATAGCATATTCCAAACAAAAGTGTATTTTGCAGTTGTAGCACAGTTTCTTTTATGTTTTTTCATATATTCGATAGCTTTCATTTTTTTTAATTCGTTTGTTTTTAATAATAACATGTACTCTACCAGTGTGTGTTGCCAGTGATGACGTATGGAACAGAGACATGGTCTCTTAATATGGACCTCATAAGAAGGCTGAAGGTCAAAGGGCGATGGAGCATGCTATTCTCGGTTTCCCTATATCGATATCCCTATATCGGTCGAATCAGAAATGAGGATATCCGTAGAAGAACCAAAGTAACCGACATAGCTCTCAGAATTGCCAATCTTAAGTGGCAGTGGGCTGGGCACAAAACTCGTGGAACTGATGGTCATTGGACCAGAAAAGTTCTCGAGTGGCGACCTCGGACCGGAAAACGTAGGCAAGTCTACTTACTCGGTGGACCAAGGATCTAGTTTAGGTCGCGGGAAGTACCTGGATGCGGGCAGCGCAAGACCGGTTGTTGTGTAGATGCTGGTGGAGCTGAGACGAAACTATAACTAATTCGTACTGCTATTATACAATTGTAAAAAAGTCTTGTCTGTAAAAACGTAAATGATTGTATTCTTAACAACATTTTTAAACTATTCAAAAGGTAGTTCAGTGTCTCTGTATGGAAGACTTTTGTTATAAAAAGTAACATATCACAACTTTCACTATAGGGGCACAATTCGAAAACATGATTGTTGGGAAAACGCGTTTAAAAGAATTTTGAGCACTGTATTTTCACAGGATCGGTCAAAGATAAATTAAACTATTAATAGAAAGAAACTACTGCTGCGATAAATTTAATATGCGTATTCATGGTAATGCCACTCCTCAGTTATCCTTCCGGGTCCAATCTTCCTCCAGGTTAATATAGAAAACGAACTTTACCGTCGTTATTTCTGAAGTAGCTTAAGCTACTTAACTTGAGCTTAGAAGAATGTGATGTTTTCATATACTTATTAATTATTCACTCTTATTTAATACTAGCAAGAGCCATTATGTATAATCATGTGCAATTTGAATAAATAATAATAATAGTAAATTAAAATAAGCGGTTATGCCATTAATACTGGTTACACAGTGGTAGCGGAAGTGAGCTATAGACTCGTAGGTGCAACACAATGACATTTCAAAAGTATGACTCCCGAGATCAAAACAGAACCACACAACGTGTCAACTCACGTCACAATGTCAAGTGCATTGTTGCCGCGGTGTTGACAATGAAATGTGTTAAATTATGTAAAATGTCGTCGCGTCTTGTCGGCGGCTGGGCAGGCGCCTCTCTCGTGGGCGCATTTGAAATGTAAAGCGGGCTCAACGGGAGCCAAGATTCATAATAAACTCATTTAAATTTTTGGTATAAGAAATGTCGTGAATTAGTAACGTCGACGAATTTATGATACTTCTTATATCATACTAGCTTCTGCTCGCGACTTCGTTTGCGTGGAATGGTTACTTTGGGCAAACACTTACTTTATCCCGCGACTTCGGTTACGTGGATGGTGAAATGTTATTTTAAAACTGCGATATCTCCTAAGATATTCAATAAAATGATGTAAAGGGCAATTTTGTTTTAAATTAAACACTTGTGATGAATAACGTATTTATTTGGATAAGGGTTAATATCATGTTTATGAAAACATCTTCGCAAATAATGCATTATTTTAGGACAAATTTGGTTAGCATAAAAAGGTGATAGTGAGTCAACCTTAAAAAGATAGATTTTTTTAGAACTTTTAAAGGGGAACGATTCTGTCATACATTATTTTTGCGAAACTTTAGTTACTTTATTAACTTGAGTTCAAAACAATATATGTTGTCTTCAACTATTCTCTATAACTAGTGAAAGCTGGCTGTTAGAACTACATATTACACTCGCAGAAAAGACGGTAGCGATCCTGCCTTTCGCACCGACGGTCCTGGGTTCGAATCCCGGAAGGGGCAGATGTTTGTATTATGAACGAAGTAATGGGTGTTTATATTAGGGGTTAAAGTATGAAATTGCCGATTTGTACTGAAAATCTATATTGTTTATTTTTTAAATTTTTAACAAATTTATTTAATCAAAATAGTTGCCATTATTATCTATACATTGCTGCCATCTAATGGGAAGGTCATTAATGCCTTTGCGATAGAATTCCGACGATCTAGACTGCACAAACTGTGTGAAAGCATTTTGTACTGCCTCCTGGGAAGAAAACTTCTTGTCACGTAGATAATTGTCCAAATCACGAAAAAAATGGTAGTCCGTTGGAGCAAGGTCTGGTGAATACGGAGGATGACGAATGGTTTCTAACTGCAGTTCCTGAAGGGTCAAAATGGTTTCTCGTGCTGTGTGAGGTCTCGCGTTGTCGTGGAGCAATAATGGTGAAGATCGATTCATGAGTCGGGGCTGTTTTACTGCTAGTTTTGTCAACATGGTTCGGAGTTCGGCACAATAGACATCTGCCGTTATTGCTTGACCAGATCGGAGAAAACTATAGTGAATAACACCATGCTGAGACCACCAAACAGTTACCATTACCTTTTTATTGGTAAGTTTTGCTTTAGGACACTGTTGTGGCATTTGACCTGGGGTCAGCCATTGCATTTTTCTTTTCCGGTTATCATAAAGAATCCACTTTTCATCACATGTTACAATTCGATCCAATATTCCTTCATTTCTGTACCGGTTCAACAAGGCAACACAAGTTTCAACACGCGTTTCTTTCTGCAGATCAGTCAAATCATGAGGCACCCATTTTTCGTATTTTTTTATTTTATTGATTTGACGCAAGTGAGTCAATATTGTGGGTAAGGTAACGTTAAACCATGCCGCTAATTCCTGGGTACTTTGACTAGGATCGGCTTCCACTATCTCTCTTAATTCATCGTTATTTACCTGTGTGGGCGGTCTTCCTCGTGGCTCGTTCTTTAAGTCGAAATTTCCATCACGAAAGCGTTTAAACCAAAATCGCACGGTGCGTTCATTAGTAGACCCCTCTCCAAACGCAGCATTGATATTGCGGGCTGTTTCTGCCGCGTTAGTTCCGCGTCGGAACTCGTATTCAAAAATAACTCGAATTTTCGCAGTATCCATCTTTCTTGTCTAAATTGAATAACAAAAACAATTGAAAGTCGATATTCAAATGTTTTACATTTTTTAAAAAAAGAACATCATAGAAACCATTTAAAAAAAGTTTCATTCGAAAACCTCAAACCATGAAGATTCTATGTCAATTCAAAGAACCTATTGCAATAAAACGGCAATTTCATACTTTAACCCCTATTATATATCTATATATCTTCGGAACCTTGCCTAAAGGGACTCCTTTTTATAATATATTTTAGTTGTTATATTATTTATATATGTATTTTAGTTTTAGGTTAATTTAAGATAAGTTAAGTTTTAGTTTAGTTTTCAAGTTATTTTATTATCCTTTGGTTAATTAATAATATTTATTTGTGTTTAAATTCTATCTGTAGATTCTATGAATATTACATATCTATGTATCATATATGTATGTCCCGTCCGTTACCCTAGTAACCATAACACAAGCCTTACACTGCTTTGGGCTAAACTGCTGTGAATGTAAGAATAAGATAAATAGGATATTTAAAGTCTGTTCATTCTAATTTGTCCTATTTGGTAAACAATCTTGGCACAACTTTTAACAAAATCACCCATTTATAAATAAAATAATAACAAAGTTTCACCTAGACGAAACTTCTTTAGGGTAGATTATGATCGGATCATAAAGGATCTAAATAGCACTCCATGTCTAGACATTTTAAATTCCTGCTCAACTGCTGATGGTATGGTTGAACGCTTTTATGAAGTTGTAAGAGAGTCAATTAAACGCTGTATACCAAAAACTAGTTCCTTCTCAACTACGGCATATCCAGCATGGTATTCACGTAACTTAATTAAGATGTTAAAAGAAAAATACAGGTACAGAATGAGAGTCAAATTATATAACAATCCTTTGGACAGGATTTCATTTGACATATTGAATCAAAGATGTAAAGAGTTTGCTAGGAAATGTTACAACTTTTATATAGCAAACACTGAATCCTGCATTTCTAGAAATCCCAAGTATTTTTGGTCTTTTTTAAAACATAAAAGAGCTAACCGTAATAATTATCCATCCACACTGACAAATGGAACTTCAGAAGTCTCGAGCACCGCTAAAGAAGCTTGTGATCTTTTCGCATCGCACTTCGCCTCCGTGAATTGTGCTTCTGGAGGTACCGAATATAAGAAGACATCACCTGATCCTGCAGTTTATTCGCAGCAACTTTTAAATCCTAATGCTTTATGAAATATCCAGTTCTCACAAAAAACTGTATTAACTAAATTAAAAAGACTTGATTTGTATAAGGGGCCCGGTTTGGATGGTATACCGTCTGTATTTGCAGTTAGATGTGCTGAACCACTATCACTGCCTCTAACTATTATATTCAATGCTTCATTATCCATGGGTACCTTTCCTAGAGTATGGAAAGAAGCCAAGGTAGTACCTATATACAAATCGGGTGAACATAATCACGTAGGTAATTTTAGGCCTATTACTATACTATCAGTCTTTGCAAAGCTCTTTGAGTCCCTTGTGTGTCCTTCTTTGTATCTTCAAATCAAACACATGATAGATGTTGGTCAGCATGGTTTTATGTCATCTCGGTCTACTACTACGAACCTAGTGTCTTTTGTTAATAACGTAATCAAGGAAGTGGATGAAGGCGCTCAAATGGATTCCATTTATATGGACTTTAGCAAGGCTTTCGACACCGTCGATCATAGCATTTTATTAAAGAAGTTGGATTTCTGTGGTTTTGGTGGTTCCTTGCTGGATTTTTTTACTTGTTTTGATATTATTTCAACCTTTTTCCGTTTAAATAATTAAGAAAATATTACTTTTAAAGCTTATATTATTTGAAATTCGTTAGGTAGTTAAGATAATTCTAATGCATGATGTGACTGCCTGTAATTGATAAGGCACTTAATTGTGAATCCTGTTTTTGTTAGTTTTTAATTATTGTATTCCAGTGTACTTATTGTTGGCTGTCCTAATAAAATAAAAACAAAAATAAAGTCAATAATCTATTACAATAAATCGTTATTATAGACTGAAACCTATTGAATCTAATTATCAGTTGATTTTTAATGCTGCATTTTCAATAAATAGGAGTGGCAAGACTATTTACCAAATAGGACAAGTTAGGATGACCAGACTGTATATATAATTACGGTAGACTATCAAACATTAAATTTTCGTTATGTAAACCTGTATACATGAAATGGTGTTGCAAGTAAATCAAAGTAGTAGATACTTTTTCGCATTCTCTTAAGTCTCTCGCGGTGGTTTTAGTAAATTCTCACACCTTTACTGCAATCCACTGGAACGGGAAAATCGTTTTGCATTAATTTATCATTTACAGTCTTTGTAACACTACTTGTGACTTTTGTACATTTTTCTTATCAATAAACTCCGTACACTTCTGAGAAGCTATAAATAATATATACCCATATCTTATAATATATCTTCTTCCTATAATCACCTAGCAATAAATAGAGCTCTCCTTTAGAAATCTAAAATACTGCCAGTTAATGATACATACGATTTCGAGGAGATTTGTATCACTTGTTTTTCTAAATTTATAGCAAAATTTTGTGATTAAAATATAATTAGACTCAATTTCGAGACAGCTTGATTAATTTCTAGTAATAATTTCTTATATTGGCTATAAAGTCATCCAGTTAAATGCTTAAATAAGAAAAAAAAAATCATAGACTACATTAATCAAAGAGAAAAAAGGGGTGTGATCAGTCGAAAAAACCGGTTTAATCTTTCGGTATTTCCAACCAGGCTTAAGAACTAGTTTTTTAGAATAACGAGTCTTATATAGATGTATAGTGAAATAACAACTCTTTTTTGTTCATTAAAAAAAACAAATTAAGCTTTTTGCTCAGATACTAAACACAATTAACTTAATAGCAATGCAATCGCTAATGATGAGAATTAAATGTTGCGCACGGTACTCGTGTCCCGGGGCAGTGCGCCGCAGGGGGCACATTAACACCCACTCGCGCAGCGTGATGCCTATACGTGCCCAGTGTGATGCAGGCATACTATTTTTTTCTATGATAGTATTCGCTTTAGTACGAATTATTTTTCATTTATAAATTCAGAATAAACATAGAAAGATGGATTGTATCAACTTAAAAATAATATTATATTAATATAAGACAATATAACATACAATGTTCTTTTTTGAAGTGAAAACTTCTTAAGCATCTTTGTGATTTGAAAGTCGATGAAACGAAAAAGCGACAGAAAAAAGAGACAGACACATAAATTCATAAGATTTAACGTAGAAGAAAATGAGATAGGAAGATTAATGAACTTGTGTTAATACATGTTTGTGCCGCATGCGTCATGCGCGGCATTACCTACAACAACCGTGGTATTTTCTATACGTGTACATACGTATTATTTTTTGAAGGTTTCACTTCTACCACGTGTGAATTGCACACATGCTTTTTTTATTTAGAATCGGTTCGCTCTTGATCCCGATCAAGCCTGGGGGCCCAGACAGAATCCACGATGGAACGAGCTAACCCAGATGGTGCCTATTTACCCTTGCCTTGAAAACGGTCGGGTTATAAGTACTCGGAAATACATACGCAGGGAGGGAGTTCCACTCCTTTGCTGTACACATTATGAAAGATTTTGAGAAGAGTTTCTGGACACAAATAGCTAAAGCAATTGTGTTATGGAATTCAGAAAAATCGACGGTACAATAACACCAAAACCCAAACTAATATAGAAAAGTTTTGGATTATCCTGGCCGGGGACCGAACTCGGTACCTCGAAGTGGCTTTACCATGAAAACCTGTATCTTGTAACTTATAAAGATAAAATAGTCCAAGTTTACGATTTAAATTAAGAATGTGTAAGAATTTTTGTAAGAACATTTATTGTACAAATCCTTACTTCCTTACTAATATTATAAATGGGAAAGTGAGTTTGTTTGTTTGTTTGTTTGTTTGTTTGTTCCGCTTTCACGCCGTAACTACTGAACCGATTGCTTTGAAATTTTGCAGACGTAAAGATAAAAGTCCGGATTAAATAATAGGGTACTTTTTATCCTGGAAAAAATGATATTCCCGAGGGAAAACAAAAATATTGTTTGCTTGATGGATGGATTGTAGATGGCGCTGTATGTCGTTTAAAACAACGTAAAATATTGCAAACGAATATAAACATGTAAATTTAGAAGCTAAATGATACGATAATGAATCCTCGAAAATGAGGAATTCCCGAGGGATGACGTACAATTTGTTTTATCGTCGAAACTGTTTTTTTTACATCAACTTATATGTTGCAAACGAATATGAACATGTAAATTTTGAAGCTAAATGATACGAAAATGAATCCCCGAAAATGAGGAATTCCCGAGGGATGACGTACAATTTGTTTTATCGTCTAAACTGTTTTTTTTACATTTACTTATATGTTGCAAACGAATATGAACATGTAAATTTTCAAGCTAAGTGATACGAAAATGAATCCTCGAAAATGAGGAATTCTCGAGGGATGACGTACAATTTGTTTTATCGTCTAAATTGTTTTTTTTTTACATCTACTTATCCTGAAATCACTATAGTCAACGAATTACTAATTGGTATAAGTATTAGTTACGTTATTTAGTTCTTGAGGTATGCGATAGATGGCGCTGGGTGTTTTTTAAAACATGGTAACGATGTGTTTTTTTAAATACATAAGAAGTGGAATGATAGCTTACGCTATTTAGTTCTTGAGGTATGCGACAGATGGCGCTGGGTGTTTTTTAAAACATGGTAGCGAAGTGTTTTTTAAAATACATAAGTAGTGGAATGATATCTCGCTCTTTAACCTGTAGCTCATACACTTATTCGGTGCACTTTTCGACTCATTTACTTACTTGCTGTTTTATCTTTATTCACTGTTTTGCGCTTTTTTTGCTTCCTACCATTTTACATTGAATTTTGTATTTTATAGATTTTAGGTTTTAGGCAGTAGCTGTATAATAGTTAGGTTAGGTTAGTTTAGTGCTTTTTTTCTAAGTAAATATCTAAAGTAGTAATTGTTTTTTCGATAGGTAATTACGTCACTTTGTTCGTCGTTTAGATTGTTATAGTTTAGTTTGGGACTTTAGTTTAGTTTAGGTTTATAGTTTACTCATATTTTCACAATGCCTCGCAAACGTAAATCTAATTTGTCGAACACCTCATCTAAAGCTCGGGCAATGAAAATTGCCCGATCTCATGAATCGTCTCTCCATGCTGAATTAAGAAGGCGCGAACAAGCAGAGCGTCAGGCTGCTTCGAGAGCTGCTGAGCTACCATCTCAGCGCCAGCAAAGACTTGAGGAGCAAGCCGCTCGCCAAGCTTCTTTGAGGGCTTCTGAGAATGATATTCGTACTCAAGTCCGTTTATCGCAACAGTCTCAACGTCAGGCAGCACCAAGGGCGTTAGAGTCACCTCTTCAAACGCAGCTACGTTTGGAAGAGCAAGCAGAAAGACAAGCTGTTTTGAGAGCTAACGAGACGTCCCTTGAAACACAGCTTCGTTTAGAGGAGCAAGCAGAAAGACAAGCCGTTTTGAGAGCTAACGAGAGGCCCCTTGAAACACAGCTTCGTTTAGAGGAGCAAGCAGAAAGACAAGCTATTTTGAGAGCTAATGAGACGCCTCTTCAAACGCAACAACGTTTAGAGGAGCAAGCTGGGCGACAGGCAGCTTCTAGAATGGCGGAGACTCCAGAAGAGTCTCTGGCGAGAAGAATCGCGCATGCAGAAATGCAAGCTGAACGGCGTCGAGCTTTTATGAGAAATACTTGGTCTGTGTTTAATAATACTGCATTTGAATACGATCCTTTGATCGATTACAAAAACCATTCCTTGGTCGTCATAGGGTTAATGAATAAAAAATGTAGGTTTTGTGATGCCCTTAAATGGAAGGACGAAACGGCAGGTCTCTGTTGCGTCAATGGGAAAGTACGTATTCCTACATTGGATGCACCAGAAGAACCCCTCAAAACTCTTCTTTTATATGACTCCGATGAGTCACGGCGCTTTTTAAATAGGATTCGAAAATATAATTCCTGTTACCAGATGACATCTTTCGGGGTAGACCGGGAAATAATCATGCCCGGATTTTCACCTACTTTTACTATCCAGGGTCAAGTTTACCACAGGATCGGTTCTATGCTTCCCGCGGCCAATGAACAACATAAATTTCTTCAGATATATTTCATGGGAGATGAAGATAATGAAGCAGATCGGCGATGTCAGTACATTCAAGGAGTTGAGAGGGAAATCGTACTAAAAATCCAAAGAATGTTACATGAGCACAATCGACTTATTAATACTTTTAAAACGGCGTTAGACCGCATGCCTCACGAACAATACAAATTGGTTATTCACGCAGATCGCACTCCGCACGGAGAACACGAGAGACGATTCAATGCGCCTCTCATCAATGATGTTGCTGCAGTAGTTTGTGGTGACTTTTCTTCATCACGCGACATCGTTCTCCGAGCGCATGATAATACTTTGACACGCGTACCCGATACTCACAAGTTCTATGACGCCCTTCAGTATCCCTTGATTTTCAGCAAAGGCCAAGAAGGTTATCATTTTGAGCTGCCATTAATCAACCCAACTACAGGTCAACCCATGCCTAATAAAAAAGTATCCTGTATGAACTTTTATGCTTATCACATGATGTTACGTGAGAACGATTTTAACTTGCTGCCCCGTTTCAGGCCAATTTTCCATCAGTTTTTAGTGGACATGTGGGTTAAAACAGAGAGCGAGCGCCTCCGTTATATAACTCTTAACCAAAAAAAATTACGAGCTGAACAATACATTCACCTGCAAGATGCAGTAGGTAACGATGCCAATGTAAATCCCAGTGATTTAGGAAAGATGGTTATTCTCCCATCAACTTTTATCAATAGCCCGCGCTACTTACACGAATATACGCAAGATGCTTTTGCATACGTACGTGCTCACGGCCGTCCCGATCTCTTTGTTACATTTACCTGTAACCCATCTTGGAAGGAGATAACCGATGAGTTAATGCCAGGTCAGAAACCAATTGACAGACACGACTTGATAGCGAGAGTATTCAGATTAAAAGTACAGAAACTTATGGGTGTCATTACCAAAGGTAAAGTATTTGGCGACGTGCAATGTTATATGTACTCCATCGAATGGCAGAAAAGGGGGCTGCCACATGTTCATATTTTGATTTGGCTCAAGGAGAAATTGCGACCTACCCACATTGACAATCTGATTAGCGCTGAAATTCCTGATCCTACAGAAGATAAGGAGTTGCACGACACTGTGGTTAAAAACATGATGCATGGTCCCTGTGGCATTCGTAACTCTACGTCACCGTGTATGAAGGAGAGGAAATGCACAAAAAAGTACCCGCGATCACTTATAAAAGACACTATCCACAATGAACAGGGCTATCCGTTATACAGAAGAAGATCACCTGAAGACGGGGGCCGAACGGTTACTATCAAAACCCGCAGCGGAGCTTTTGAAACTATGGACAATGGTTGGATTGTTCCATACTCGCCAATTTTATGTAAAATATTTAATGCCCATATAAATGTGGAGGCCTGCGGTTCCGTGCGCGCTATAAAATATATTTGTAAATATATTAACAAAGGAACCGATCAAGCCGTGTTCAATTTTATACAGGAAGCTGGAACGTCTGTCATAAACGAAGTGCAAGCTTTCCAACAGGGGCGTTATGTGAGCAGCAATGAGGCAGCATGGCGACCAAGTACTCTGTGATGGCGACTTTTAGGATTCCCATTACATGAAAGGCACCCTACTGTCACTCATTTGGCCGTGCATTTAGAAAACGGAGAGCGTGTGTATTTTAATGAAAGCAATTTTCATGATAGGATGGCGTCTCCGCCAAAGACAACACTGACCGCATTTTTCCATCTTTGCCAAATCGACCCATTTGCAAAAACCCTTTTGTATTCAGAGGTTCCCCGATACTATACATGGAATGCCTCTAGAAAAGAGTGGAAACGTCGCATTCAAGGCACCCCAGTAGAAAACTGGTCCGGGGTAAAATCAGGGGATGCTCTTGGTCGTGTATATACTGTGCACGTGTGCAATTTTGAGTGTTTTTGTTTAAGAATGCTTCTGCACCATGTTCGTGGACCAACTAGCCACAGGGACCTTAAAATTGTGAACGGTCAAGAGTGCGCAACATACAGAGAGGCATGTGAAGTTCTTGGTCTGTTGGAGAATGATAATCATTGGGAGGAAACCATGATAGAAGCAGTTCAATGCAGATCACCTACAAAAATAAGAGAGTTGTTTGCAACCTTGATCTCAACCTGCGGTGTTTCTAATCCTCAACAGCTATGGGAAAAATATAAAAATGATATGGCAGACGATATTTTAAAAAGATTGCAGATGACACATCCGAACATCACGTACAATGATTTTATTTACAACGAGGCTCTCACTAAAATAGAAAATAAAACTATGGAAATAATCGGTAAAAAATTGAGTGAATTTGGAATGAGTAGCCCACAACGATCAGAAGAAAGCGTAACTGACATCGCCAGAGAGCTAGATTATAATGCTACTATACTAGAACAGCAAGTAAATGACATGGTCCCACAATTGTTACCCGAGCAAAAAATGGTATTCGACGAAGTATCACGCTACGTAGAGTCAGGGAACGGCGCACTTTTCTTTCTTGATGCTCCGGGGGGCACTGGGAAAACTTTTTTGCTGAATCTTCTTCTGGCTCATGTCAGAAAGGATAAAAACATTGCAGTAGCCGTTGCTTCCTCTGGAATTGCTGCCACGCTGCTCACTGGAGGACGAACTGCGCACTCCGTTTTGAAACTGCCTCTAAATCTTGCTCAAGAGGAATCCCCAATCTGCAATTTTAGTAAAAATAGTGGTCGGGCCGCGATGCTGCGCCAGTGTAAGTTGTTAGTTTGGGATGAGTGTACCATGTCGCACAAAGGAGCTATTGAAGCTCTCAATAGGACTTTGCAGGATATAAGGGACTGCAAGAGCATAATGGGAGGATTGGTCGTTTTATTAGCAGGTGACTTCCGGCAAACACTGCCAGTCATACAAAGGGGGACTCCAGCAGATGAAATAAAAGCTTGCCTAAAATCTTCAATTCAAAAAGTTTCAATTAACCACAAACATGCGAGTGCGATTATTCAACGACATTCAATCGGGTCATTACGCGGATACATTGTTAAAAATCGGTGATGGAAAAATGACAATAGATGCAGAGGGAATGATAACTTTAACGGAAGAGTTTTGTAATGTTGTGGGCAGCGAATCGGAGTTGGTAGCAAAAGTTTATACTGACTTACACGATCATATAAATGATGACCAATGGATCTGCGAACGCGCAATATTAGCACCAAAAAATGAAACGGTCACTAAAATAAATGAAAATATTTTGAATGAAGTAATGGGAGAAAATACTGAATATTTATCTGTAGACACAGTGATAGAAACAGAATATAGTACCTCATATCCTGTGGAGTTCTTAAATTCTTTGGAATTATCTGGGGTGCCGTCTCATAAATTAAAACTAAAAGTAGGTGTTCCGGTGATGCTCATGCGTAATCTCGATGCCCCTAGACTGTGTAATGGTACTAGGCTGCGTGTCACTCAGCTTGGGCGGAACATTATTACAGCCACTATTTTAACTGGCGCAGCAAAGGGTGAAAGTGTACTCATTCCTCGGATTCCGATTATTCCAACAGACCTCCCATTTCAATTTAGAAGACTACAATTTCCTATAAGGGTTTCATTTGCAATGACCATTAATAAAGCACAAGGCCAAACTCTAAGGGTTGCTGGAGTACACTTGGAAAAACATTGTTTTTCGCATGGTCAGCTCTATGTAGCGTGTTCCCGGGTTTCCAGTGCCCAAAATCTGCATGTTTTTGCTCCACAAGGGAAAACATATAATATAGTGTACCGTTCAGTTTTGGTTTAACAACTAATTGTATCAAACGTTATATCGCGCTTCTTAGATTTTTCTGTGGGAATGAGAAGTTTTCTTATAGTTGTGCTTTATACCGCAATTTAACCGAATTCCACGCGGGCGAAGCCGCGGGCGGAAAGCTAGTAATAAATAACTGATTGTTAATTTATTTCCAATGAAAACCTTACAATTTACATTAATGTTATTATATAATTATATCATTTCTAATACCAACCGATTGCTCTCTCATCTTGTTTTAGATTGCTTCAGTTGAAAGTATAATACTTACATAAATATAATTATTGACTAGCGAATATGATATAAATTATCTCCATATATAGTTAAACACAAATGAAAGGGTTTCTACATAACACTTTGCAGATAGTAGTACGAAGAAGATATATAGATATCGGAACTTGCGAACTAGAATTATTTTTGAAAAGAGCAGAACCGGTAACTCCTTCAAAGCCATCGGTTCTGTCTATTGGATGATCCATAAGAGATCCCTAATATAATTAAAGCAACTTGCTAAGCACTAATTCGTAACTTTTATAAAGGGTAGTTTTTAATAGATTTTAATCACTCATTGACAAAAGAAATGAAAACCAATTAAATTAACGTTTTTAATTGAATTGACAATCTCACGCTTATTGTAAAGCGAACTAAATTGTAATATTATTATCGTAACTTCTGAACGGATTAATAATTAAATCAAAACTAATTTTTGAATTGACGGAGAGGCAGAGTTTTTGCTTAACAACCGTATCGCAACAAAATCAGAAGTGAAGTGAAAACGTCTCTGCCCGTCCGTCCGTCGAGCGCAATGCCCCACCCCACTTCCTGCTACTTGCCACGTGGGCCAATGGCGTTGCGTCGACGTTACAATCAATTGAGTTACTTATTAGTTAGAAAAGACTTCTTTTTAAAATGAGTGGTTGCCAATAATGAATTTAGTTAACAATACAAATAAATTGATTGAGCAATTATAGAAAGCAATAAGCCTTGAATAAATTAACCATTAACTTACTTGTCAAAATGTCATCTGTTTACACCTTTCGTAGTAATCACTTTTATTTGAAATAATTAAGAACAGAACAGGTTGAAATTAATAAAAAACTGCTATTGATCATTTTAAATCTGAATTCTATGACTTAAATGCTAATAATAATTTTAACAATTTATTCTAAACGTTGTGAATTATGCTTGCGGCGACACAGAAAATACCTACATTCATATTTTATTTGAAATTCTGCATCTCAACATTGTCACCGGAGCTTCACTTCATAATTATTGAATGAATATAAGATATATTTTTAAGAATCTTCTATCAACTAGAATGGAATTTAACCAGCTTAATTAGTTATAGACATACAAAGAATAAAACTTAAATATGTTAATCGCAATTTTTAAATCAACAAGTATTATAATTTCCATGAACAAATGCAAATGATGTAAGAACTAAATTAAGAAGTAACTTATAAGCCTTTGTGCTTATATTAGTACGTTAAATATAACCAATTCGATTCCTTAGCCAACTAGGAAACGTATCACTTTCTTCTATTGCTAGACGGAAGCAGTCCCCAAAAATGGCTTTTTATCCAAGCTTGGCAGTTGAGTTGGATATCGCAATAAAATTCCTTTCTATAGAAAACGTTGCTGCTCATATTGTGGTCGAGAGCTGTATGTGACGGTCTCTAGTATGTTTGGTCATCTCTTATGACTCTCTTAACTATTACCTGTGTTTCCTTGCGTTGATGTCTTTCCAACGTCCGATCACTCACCAGACTGTCATAAGTCATAACTTGTTTAAATGACTGTTAATTCTAATTGTATCAGTAGAGGTTAGGGTTGCCAACCGTACTATAATATATAGTATTGTACTATATTTCGGGTCTTCGTACTATATACTGTTAAAGAAATATATAGTACGCAAAAATACTATATTTTTCAACACTGAAATATAAGAGGTTACGGATATTTTTTTTATCTACTAATAAGTCTCATGCATGAATCTCCTTACCTTTTGACTAGAGTATAGTGTATGTGTATTCGATCGCACTAGATCTATGCGCATTCCGAACATGTCAATATCAAACGAACGAATCTCTGGTCACGTCACTGGTTTGCGTGCGTTGTTTTTGTTTTTTGGTAAAATATATAACTTAGTTTTTGTTTAGATTTTTTCATAAAATACTATTTTTTATGAAGTGAACTATACTTTTTATATCTTAGTTTGAAAAATACTATATTTTGTCGAAGAAATGTTGGCAACCCTTATAGAGGTACCTAAATGAGTGTCAAAAATAAGTCACACACAACACATACACTGTTCTGAACTCAAGTAGCTAAAACAATTTTGTTATGGAAATCAGAAACAATGACGGTATCACAATACTTAGGACCAAACCAATATGGAAAAGTTTGGTTCTCACTATCTGACCGAGTACTCTTCTAATTAGGCTACCGAGACCGAATGGTCGAATTTTATGTCGTAAAAATTTCTTTAACTTATCCACTAATTTTGTTTGTATTACCAACTAAAATTATATGTGTAAATTAAGGTAAAATAGTGTCCTATTAAATCAGAATTGTTTGCCAGTATCTGCCATGTTTAACGTTTTATAACAATATACGAGTCAGGCAATACTAGAGTGAAGTTGTGTTGGTGAAATTTTCGTGTTTCCCTGCATTTGTTCGTGCATTCATCATAGTTTTTGTCTTCGCTTGCCGGCGGCATTCCTCTTAAATTGTAACAAACAACAGGGAAAACGGTGACCATAAGACTTGGAAACAACGGATAACAACGTCACAAGAACCGACGAATTTTTTGTACCAAAAAAATATTACATAGCTTGAAAATCATTTCATGGTTGCCATATTTGGTTTTTCTCTTTAAAAAGTACTGAATTGTGGCAAACCAAAATGATGAGCGCTAGAATTTCTTTTGTTGCGTTTGGTGGTTAAAAAGAATGAATTATAAATGATTAAAGTCCTTATTATTTACACGCAGAGATTGACTAATTTTGAGCTTATATTTATGTTAACTTAAATACGTTCCAAATCTTCACCCATACTGTAATCGGGAAGGATGACGAGATCCGAGACATAATAAAAACAATTTTATAAATTTTGAACTTGAATTTTCAACAGTGCTTGAATTTTGAAATAATACGTATTCTGGTTAGTCAATAAATCAACCCATACTCTGCTTACCAAATTGACTTTTTTATTGATATAAAAGGCACAATTGAGGAAACAGACAAAAATACTTAAAAATAAAATAAAACTATGAAAGTAAGCATCTCTGCGCACATCCCACATCGTTTTTATTATTTAATTATTATTTTTAAAGAACTTTTCGCCCGTTTAATTTCTGTGACTGGGGCCAAAAGATCTGGTAGGTTCTTTGGACTACGTTTAATTATAACTATGCAACGAGGAAACGCTGCCAGACTTATGGGCACCTTTGGGCCTTACCGCACCAGAGCAGCGGTGAGGCTGGTTATCACCTTATTTAGTTATTTTTGATATTTTTAAAATTGTAATAAACGATATAAATATTAGTGAAAAGTACAAATAATTAGTAGGTTACAAAGACATAAAAACAAAGGCGTGTTTATTTATTTGTTATTGTGACAAAACTGTCATTCTTAATCTATACATAGACAATCTGATACAGATAATGGCTTAATTTGTAAAAAAGATTATTATTATTAATATCACTTAATATATATAATAAAATGTAATAAAATAGTATAATATATATATAATACCAACATACAAATAACCACAACACGGTGCAAAAGTGCTGTGGACACATACTGAAATAAATAAAAATATAACATAAACACTCCATTATCGTCTCTCAGGCAATATAATGCTTTTCACATTGCTCAGAAAGCTACCATAGCCCCCAACAAAAGGTATGTACAATTTTGAAAAGGAATATAGAATCAACTGCGACCTTTTTAAAGATTGGACCTAATCGTGATACATACTATTTTAAATGAACGATAAAGTTGTTTTATTTAATTAATGTTCACAAATTAATCCATGCATTTAGCCTACACATTTTATATTCACAGAATATATACTTTTAAAATTAAATAAATGCAGCGCCATTTATAGCTCGAGTTATACTCCACGACTCTTGTATTACAAAAAAATGCAAAATTACGTTAGATAGCGACTAGATTTTTAATATTGGATTTATTATTCTAAGAATTGTAAATGAACTTATCAATATTAATATATTAATGTAACTTCTAAAATATGTCTGTTGTATCTTACTGTCTTTAAAATGATAAACGTAAATTGAGAATCCCTTGATTTAGCATATTTTTTTTGGAAAATATTGTTCGTTTTAATTTTAAAAGGAATAATTTGCTATAACTTGTGATGGATACAAACATATCTAGCCTTACCTAACCTGCAATGGATATCAATTTATGCCTTTTGATTAGTATGCTAAGTTTCGGAGTATGTATAAAGATTCCGTCAGAGAGAGTAAATCCTATATTTTGTATATAATGTTGCACAACTATTATTATAAACCTCTTTCCTTTTTAAATTATTTAAAGTTAAAAAAAAATACGGATCCTTTTATATATTTTTTAAATCCTGACATTTTTAAGAGCTGTGTTCATAGCTCTATAAGAAAACAAAACGCGTTTAGATATTAGCAAAAAAAAATCTATTGGTTAACAACGCAAAAGTGCAGTTACATAATATTTAGTAGTGATTTGTAGATGAAAATAAATCTGATAATAAGGTTTATAGCAACCACCGATCACGATATTGGTTCATCCTACATTTCATAATTGAAAACCATCACTTAACTATTTATTATCAAATTGACGAGCCACGATTTAAGAGCACGATAATATGATGACTTCAAAATTTTAGATCATAAATAAACCTCTATCTAAACGTAAGGGAATTGTTAAAAATATAATTTTCCTTCAAAATAATTAACAGTAGTAATTTTAAAATAATTTAAAAAGACGGCGCTGACATAAGCTTAAACAATACTCAGAAAAATCGATGAGCCTTCGTAGCTTATTTGGGAGAGTACTCGCCCACACAGATTGTAGGTTCGAGTACCGTCTGAAAAGGTGAGAAAAGTTGTTTTTTTTGTAATCATTTTTTTAGATATTATAATCTAGCCGTTGAATACTTAAATAATAAAAAAAAAACTGGTTGGTTGCCTGTAAAGTCGGTATACGGGCGAAAGTTTTACGTGACAACGACTTTGAGTGGTAAAATAATTTTAATGTGAATATTCATTCGTATAGTAGGAAGAAGGATGAAATAATAGTAACAATTTAAAACATTTATTTATACAAAGAATTATATTTAAAACATTAATTTATAGGCACGCGTCCCTTCCACTTTTTATGTCTGTCTCTCTCGCTCTTAGGCGGGCTAACCATGCCCGAGTGGAAGGGACGCGTGCCTCTCACTCGCTCTTATTGTAAGCGCATAACGTGAGCGGAGCGTAACGCAGTTTCTTGAAGTGTCACCCGGCAAACCAATTTATAAGACGTTGTCACGTCAATAAGTATAAATAATTCACGTTTAACATTATTTATTTAATCTACTGGAAGTTACTTTATGGTCAAAAGTTATTCGTCTACACAGTGCTTTCTATAGAATTAAGACTTATTTAGTAACGAACCTCAGTGAAAGTTGCTTAGAAACTAGGAACAATGTTTTGAGATGAAGATAAGAGTTACCTTAATATACATTTTAAATAAACGACGTGGTGATTTTAAGTAGAGATTCATTGAGAAGGACTTGGAGTTCTGAATCTATATTTAGCTGTGCCGGTGTTTTTTGCTGACTTTTTTTATTAGCCATACAATATGTAAAATTATATGTAGTCTAAGTTACTCTTAATAATATTAGTAATCTACTAGAAAAAGTCTTGTCAAACTCGGTCCAGCCGTTTCGTAGATTAGCCGTAACAGACAGACAACAGTTATTTATAAATGTTATAAGTAAACTTTAATATTTGTTAAGTAAATACTACTATTTGACATTACAAATTATTATGACATTACAAACACAAATTTAAATTTCATTTATTTTTATATAGATTATATTCTTTTAACAGCATGTTAACATTTATAACATGTTTTATTAATTGGCGGCCATGGTACATTTACATCTGCAATACCAAAAGCATCATATGAAGTTGGAAGGTTCACTTTGATTTAATCTAATGTTTGTAGTATAATCTCTTAATTGGAGCGGAGCGAGCGAAGCTCCCATGGATCAGCTTCAATGGCGCAATGTCTGTTACGCCATGACTTACCGAGTTCTTAACCGATTTTAATATTTTTTGTGTGAAATCGAATCAACGAGTTTAGGACCAGATTGTGGCGGAGCCCGAATTTTGAAATTCACAAAAATTCCCATCGTAACAAAAAAAACATTTTTTTTTTCTTTTTTTAGGTCTTACGTTCCGCTCCAATATATGGTGCTAGCGTAGCTTTATGCTTAGCGACCGCATCGCCTAGTTAAATTAAGTGACGAATCACACAACTTAAGTCATCATTGTTTATTTTTAATGACTTTAATACTTTATTTCCGGCCTTAAAGAAAGCAATGGAACTTTTTTGTAAATATAAGTAAAAATGTGTAAATACTCGTACAATTTAATGCTGGTTTTGTATTAGCTTCATCTGGTTATTGATAAAAAGTAAAAAAAATACAGGATCACCTCACTTATGGCTACCGTACATTGCGGGGCGTTTTTGCCGGCCGGCAAATTAATTTAATTTGAGTCTACGACCTCGGGACGCGCCTTAATTGCACACTCCTGCGCAACTTTTTCCGCTAATGATAGCGGATGACTCCAAACATATTTTCCGATTAGCGTTTTGTTCGAGTTGAACGATTATTGTTTTGTGTGAAATAAGTAGTAGGTAAATAAACGGTGGAAAAGAATGCTTGTGATTTGGGTCCCTTAGAAAAGAATGCTTCTGGTTTGGGTCCCTTAAATCATCCATAATGGCAAAGGAATATAGCAAATATCTTTAACATACTTTATTTGGCACAGTAACAAAAAACAAATCATATCATTAGATTCAATTGATTAATTATTTTTACCAATTACATATTACTTAATTTGTTTTTCAGTAACAGCCGAGCACAACATTCCGCCGGTCGCATAGCCGGACTTAAAACAAACCCTATCAACAGCCAACCTATGGCGACTATTAAAGTACATAGTGGCTAATTGTCTATATTATCATTATGTTTACAGTATCGTCATGTCTATAGTATCATTATGTCTTAAGTATCGTCATGTCTATAGTATCAACATGTCTACCTCTTTAGGTATATACACTGCCTACAAATATAGACACGTTGATACTATTATCAACGTGTCTATAGTTGTAGGCTGTGCGGTGACCTAGTGGTAAAAACTGCGGCCTTTCATCCAGAAGGTCTTGTGTATGTAACCTGGCTCATATCGCAATGTCAGTATGACAAGCTATAAGGCGATTGAAATTCTGAAATCATAGGGACATCGCGCTACCCCCTTGTAACTCTTCAAGCTCTTGAAGATCCTGGAAAGAAAGTTAACACGAGGAATATTTGTAAATATTCATTAATTAAAGTATAATTCGACGTATTGCTTTTTTATGATATCTTCGTAAATGATGTCAAAAGTTATACTCAACTATTGATTAGGAAAATAGTCACTTGATACGCTGAAGTGAGAGAATATCACGTATCGCATGCAAATACTCGGCGATAATGATCGCTAGTGATGTGCGTTCAAGATAGGGCACCAGTCATTGTAATGTCAAAAGCATATCTGTGATGGCATTAATGTGGAGAGCGGCAGAATTAACATTCAGCGATAGGGATGGGACAATCGCGATATTTGCATGTGGCATCGATCGTTGCGCGCGCGCCTCCATATCTGACGTTTTAATTACGATTCCGGCTCGTATGTACTTGTAGTGTGGTCCAAGAGAAAGCGAGATATTTTTTTAATAATTGGGAAATAATATTTTTTATTATGGTCCTTCGAGCTGGATGAGATTTGAAAGTAATGTTTTAATGGATAATTTAATTTTATACCATTTCACTATTAAAAATGACATTGTCTTATGGATGTGGCTTCAAAAAACTTGGCATTCTGGAGAAGGTGAGAAAATACTTCACACCGGAACAGTTGCTCACCCTTTACCAAGCACAAGTTCGATCGTGTATGGAGTATTGTTCTCATCTTTAGGACGGTTCCGCCCGATACCAGCTCCAGACGCTTGAGTCCATCGATAGGAGGGCTAAGAGGCTCATCGGCAATGAAGATCTTTTCTGTAAAAAGCTCAAAAGCCTTGAGCATAGGCGGAAGGTAGCAAGCCTATCAGTATTTTATTGGATACATTTCGGAGAGTGTGCAGCTGAATTGCACAACCTTGTTCCGCCATCCCCATTTTTTCATCGGACAACAAGACTAACAAATTGGCGACACCGTTATATGGTGGATATACCAAAGAGTCGCACTAAGCGTTTTGGTTTCAATTTTATGATACGTACCCCTAAGGAGTGGAACTCTTTGCCTGAGTCTGTGGTTCCTGACAAATACAATTTAGGGGTCTTCAAGTCACGAGTGAATAGGTTTCTTCTAGGCAAGCGCGTCACATCCTAGATCGCATCGACGCTTACCATCAGGCGAGATAGTGGTCAAGCGCATGTCTATTTTCTATAAAAAAAGATGTATAGAATAGTATAAAAAACAGAAGACATTAATATCTCCAAAAGAATAGAAATTCTCCTAAAAAGTTATAAAATATAGAAACGAAACATTTTTAGAGAACACATGCAGTTCTGTTCCAAATCTTATCAACTTAGTACAGTAGTTTTCATTATACTATTATTCATTATATTATTTATTTGACTTCTTGATTTCTATACCAACAGCAACTTTTACTGAAAAAAAAAAACAACTTTTCTAAATTCGCAAGAGTTAAATGCTAAAATAATAAAAAAAGAAAGCATGTGGCAATTTACCCGCGGTAGAAATGAAACCTTCAAAAATAATACGTACACATATACAAAATACCACGGTTGTTGTGATACCTGCTCTCAAGCTTGGTACTACGCATGCGCACACAAACACGTATTAACACACGTACATAATGCTTCCTATCTCATTTTCTCCTACGTTAAATCTTATGAATTTATGTGTCTGTCTCTTTTTACTGTCGCTTTTTCTTTTCCTCGACTTTCAAATCATAACGATGCCAAAGAAGTTTTCACTTCAAAAATATAATAATTACCTACGTAAAAGTTTTTTTCTTTTTCGAGTATTTGATACTTATTAAAAGTGTTACTCGTTATTATAGTTTACTTAGAATAAAAGAGATGGCTCTGATATTCAGCATAAGGAACACTTGGGAAAAATACAGCAGTTTTCATTAATCTATAATCTAAGATCACAGTGGTTTTTGTGTTTGTCTGTCCGCTCTTTTCCCGTTCTTTTTCCGTTGTATCAATAACGTTACCATAACACCGCGTTTACCGCAAGTAGTTCGTCTACCGGACGCTAGATGGCGCTAACGGAAAAATATTTAATAATAGAAAAAAATTAAAGAATTTTGTCCACCCGTGCGAAGCCGGGACGGGCCGCTAGTAAGTCTTATAAAATTATATATATTATGTCATATATTAGTATATACTATATAACGCTAGTAACTTTCTTTTGCACCAAGCGCCTCACCCCGCAGTCCACGCATGCGTCCTTAATTAGGCATTCCGCTGGCGTCCGGCTGCGTACGCGATCCGTGCTGGCGGCGCCTTTGACGAGCTCGTACCGTCTCACTCACACAATGCAGCTATTCATACCCTAACACCAACGAAACTTGACCTCCCTATCCCTTTCACAATCAAACACTACCTCTTACATCCAAAGATCAGTAAATATTGGACGATTCTACATTCTTAAGTTTGTGAATTTTATCTGTATAGCTTCATTTTTAAGGTTGAAAACAGTCCGTTGTGTTTTGTGGTATCAAAGGTGTACCTAACTGAAGTGATGTAATGAAGGGACCTAATTATGTATTCTACTTGGGATGCCCGAAAGATAAAAGCGGCGGAAAGGCCTGGCAACTATCTCTCTCACATATCTTTGAAGCGCCTAAAATTGGTTAGTATATTATATTAATAACTTTAAGTTAATAAGTGCAATAGTACAGAACTTTTATTACAAAGTTATAAGTAGTTAAGGTTATGCACATATTTTGTAAGTTCATTATAATATCATCTTCATTTGCTTGTAATAACAAGCTAGGCAGGACAAGAAAATAGTTTTTTGATCACCCATCCTTCCACTGACCCTTATGCTATGTACTTATCCTCCGCAATCATATGCCGAACGAACTAACAACAACGCCATCGTGCTTTCCCAAATACTAGGAGGTATTTGGGAAAGCACGATGGCCATCGAAATTTCAGTAAATAAAAAATAATCAACATAACGTTTACCTAATATTTATCTAGTGATTTATCGTTTAAAACTTTCATGGTTATATACATTAGTATTTATTATATTGGGATAATTGCCAATTATCAAAACCACTTTTTTATTAAAGTACCTACATATACAATAAAAGGCAGTAACATTATTTGAAACGGTGAAAAACTAACCTCCGGCGGTTTCTTTATTACGTCTTCACGGTTACGTGCTACCGAGGCTTTTTTTGACTTCACAGGGAAAATAAATACTCAGAAATATCAACTTGCCGGCATTGGCAAAGATACAATTACATCTCTACAGCTATGTAAATAGTGTTGCTAATTAATATGTCACAGTAGGTCCATTTTATACTACATACTGTAATATATATACAGTTTAAACAAATATTTAAATTCTTCATTTTGTGAACAACCCAACAATATCTGATATAAAGTAGAGTCACGTGTCATATTCTCTATTTTTTTTTATTTTTTAATCATGATACCAACTAAATAAACTATGATTAAAGTCGATCAAATCGATGGATATGTCAATGGCTTCCCTTAAAAACGTGTCGAACTAAACGCACCGTAGTCTATGCAATTATTATACACCTACTCGAAAGCAATTTCAGTACTAAAACTGTGTAATAAAACTTTTAAACCTCTCAATTACCCAACACTTTTATTGCAGCAATTTTGTAAAATAAAATCCATCCCCATGGGCAGATTCACTTAATTTTATACGTTGTTCATTGTCTCTCGTATCCCTTTCACTCATATTACGTGTAGAAAGGGACAGTCAAAATTGCTCCCACTGATTGCAGTGAGCCGTACACGAATTAGGCCCTTTTCCTTTTTTATTTTCCTTCTTAATGCCCTGTTCATGCGTTCAGACCTTTTATCGAAACATATGCATGTGTCTGAATGCACCGGCCAGCCGACCGGTTTCATTCCTTTGCCTTTGAGATGCCGCGCCGCGTTCGAAATTCGAATTTCGAATCAGTCCGCTCCGAGTGCTCGTGGAGTGTAGACGTGCGCTGTACGCAAGCAAAAAAGTTATTAATATGTTTACGACTTACCAGTGTTTACAAACAGTGATTTAGTGACTGGATTTGTTTATTATGACATATTTCAGTGTGTAATTTTTGTGAATCATTGCAATGGCTCGGATAATTTTCTTTTTGCTGTTTGGTGCATGGCTGGTGGCTGCTGACCAAGAGACGGAAGGTGGAAAATGTGAGAGGATCAAACTACCACTGTGTCAAGACTTGAAATACAATTGGACTGCCATGCCAAACCTGATGGGGCATAAAGACCAGAAGGAAGCTGAAGATGCGGTAAGAATATACGCTTTGACTCTACTTTTCGTTTATTACAATGCATAGAATTATCTTCTTTTTTGATTAATTATTTTGTGTTAAATATAATAATATAAAGAAATAAAGAGTTGGAATCCCAGTCAAAGCTTAAGATTTTTAGATAGAACAGCATTATTTGATTATTTAATTTGTGTCGACTCTACATTTTGTGTTTCACGTATTGTGTTCAATATTTTATGAATGACTGAGTTAGTGAAAAAGAATACCGTAACATTATGACATTATAAACACAACAACGTTTTAAAAATAATACTTTCATTGTTTTTGTAAATCACAACAGTTGAAGACGATTTCTAAATGTACTCTACGCACTTTCAGTTTTGACCACATATAAATTATATATTTTTGGATATATAATTTTAAAAATTTATGATTTTTTTTACACTTTTAACTAGATTTATCCTTTTCTCTACAATAAAAGTTACTATTGTTCGTGTTCACAACTTTACTTTCAACCTAATCCATGGTTGTAACAGAGGGAGTTAAATGTAGCATGATCGCCCCCCATTTGGAAGCAGATTTATTAGAGATATCTTACTTTATGGTTCGAGAAACTGATATTGGCTTTGTTATTCACTATTAACGAGGGGGAGCTATTGACTAGCTACCACTTGCATTGTTAAATCAAATTGGGGTAACATCATAGAAATTTGCGAATATCGTGTTGTAACGAATCTTCCCATGAGAATATAATTATTCCTACTGATATTATAAATGTGAACGTAAGTTTGTTTGTTATGCTTTCACGCTCAAACTACTAAACCGATCATCATGAACTACGTACATATATTCTTGGAGGTATTAGAAGTAACATAGGATACTTTTTATTGAAAAAAAAATGCGGGCGAAGATGTGGGTAAAAGCTACTATATATTATAGTATAGCTAAAAATATTAAACATATGTATGACATCGAAGTATATGATGACATACGGAGGTATGTATGTGGTAGAGATATGGGTCGACTTTTCCTAGTTTGACTGAATCATAATGCCATACTCTACTGAAACTAGCGTGTTCTTAATCTTGATAGCATGTCAGACTTTATTACCTACTGTAATAGTCTGCATTTTTTTGGTACAGATAACCAGTTTCCTTTTACGAAATATAAAACACCGAGTGTATTTCTATCGACAAATGAATATGTTTTAGTTAGCCTTTCGAAGTGTATATTTAAAAATGTGATTATGTTAGTTAAGTCGAAAATTAAGTTTTTTTTAACACTGATGAGAAATTTTGGAAAGAAATATATAAAGTTGATGTCCAACCATACTTGTGGACAGAAGACGTGATAAGAAATATTAGCAACTTATCTCATGATACGTATCAAAACGCATGCTGATCTAAATCTATCACTATACTAACTCAAACAACTGGTTTCATTTGCGATATAGAAATTCAGGTGGTTCGCAAACTCTTAAAAATATTATAGTGTTGTTTACATAGGACTTTGTACTAGGTATTTATATACTTAGTCACGAGTCAGCAAGGGTTATTTCTAATGAGTGTACCATCAAAAGTCGACACTACCGCTCTCGTTGGTTTAATATCGGGTACACGATAGCGGTATCTTTACAGCGCAATAACGCAACATCAGCCATTTATTTTTATTTATATCCCTTATCGAATCGTTGCTATCGCTGCCTTAAGTGCCGATGTGTATCGGCTAATGCCGCTTTATCACCGGCATCGCTTTAACCCGCTGTATATCTAATATATCTTCGGCTTTATATTATATTCGCTCAGCTGATAGTAAGACGCACTGACAACTACAGCGTCATCACTAAGCGATGTTTACAACTCTCATAAATGACAATAATGGCATTAGTTGCTAATTCCATAACTAATTTTCGTCTCTATGTATAGAATGTGATACGGCACCTTATCCAACTGATAACAATTTAATCTTTATAATCGATGTTTTTAAAAAGTTTACGTTCTGTGTTTCACTCATTCGCTGACATTCGCTGACAGTACCGTACACTCTAGTTACGTAGTCACGACGAACGATGTTACGATATCATTAATCCTCCACCAAAATCTGTGTCTACGTGTTGTCCTACTAAATAGATCCAATTCACGTCCGTTCCAAATTAAACTTTACTGGTTTCCGTGTAGGTTGGGTTTTGTTTCTTTGAGAATCAGTATATCCAATTGTGTCGTTTCTACAGATCTCCTAAAGTCTTCGAGTGCGGTCCGTATCTGTACGGGCATCTAAGGCAGTTGCTCTAGTGGGCCGGCCCATTCACGAGCTGCTCATCTGAGCTGTTACGCTCAGTACGGCCGTTCACCTTTAGATTGGGCAATTAAGGCGGGTCTCGCCCGATGATTTGTAACATTCGCCGGCATACATTGTATGCCAGGAACTGTCTCGGTATAAATCATAAAACGCATTAAACTTATTCCTTGATCAATCTCATCTATTATTCGTAAGATGATATATGGCGTTAAGAACTACAATTGCTTACGCAGTTCATTTGTGAAACAATAATTTTGTATATTTTATATCGGTCAAAAGTTAATACGTTTAAATGAAAACAAGCTATTTTGGTTATTACAAAATATGAAAGCAAATATGTCAAACGCCCACAGAGACAGAATTCTACTCGCGCTTCGATGGTTATGTATGATCCAATTTCGTTGTACCTCACACCTCAATGTACACCATTAACACTTCTCAACAAACACAGCAGATACAACAACAATGGACGGAGCGACTTTTACGACGCGAGTCAACGTTATCTAAAAACGAATATTATATTTCAGGAACCATTAACTCTGGTAATAAAACAATAAAACATTAAAAACGAAAACAGATAATACATTGCTCAGACGCGGCAGCAGATCCGATAACCCATTTCCCTAATTCTGTCGGCTCTTTTGTGGACGTAAAAATTATTCCATATTTTTTTAGCCCCAAAGGTAGAGCCGAGGTGTTATTGAGAAGTCCGTATTGTTTGGAGCACCCTATCATTAGAGCAGGTATGCCGGTATGCGAGTGTATTACGAGAATAAAGGCCCGGTGTTTCATGGCTGAAAGAAAGTTTTCGAAGCTATTATGTCCGTCAGTTGTGGGGTCTTCGTTAGAAGCATTATCCGAAAGACGTTTTACGCTCCCGTGCGCAACAATGACGACAACCTCTTGGAGATATTCTGTAGATTATAAACGGACAATTTTATTTTGGATACGTAGCTACAAACTTCTTACTTCTTTAAATATTTTTACCCGATAAACCTAGTTGTTTTATTAAATAATGCAGATATTTTTGTCGTCAATAATTATGATTTCACTTACAGTTTATAAAAAAAAATATTAAGAAAATAAAGAACTTTCCACTAAATAGTGAATAAAAAAATATAATTTTCTTTTAAACGAACCAAAATGACACCTCATAAAGTTAGATCACGTAAAGTAAATTTTAATAGAATATTTTGCCTAATATCAATAGATCTTATAGCGTATCAAATCGATATTATTTATAAAACAGATATACGTTCACAAATTTCATATTTATATGTCTTCTTATGAATAACTTAACACTTTTTATGATGGAAACGTGTCTTTGAGCGGCCGCCTACCTGTGGTAATTAGGAGGGGCAATTTGTGCGTTTTTTTATAGTTGCTCGGTCTTTTTTGCCGTTTTCGGTGCGCAGGCGCCGCGGGGCGGGAATTTAAGCGTGCATCCTCGTATTTCATTCCCAGCCTTGGAGAATCACACCATAACGTGTCGAGTTTACATTGTAATAACAGACAATTATTTATGTGCACGACAATATACTAGACATAAATGCTACTTTTATATATATGTCTAGCTCAAAAAATTGAATCATACAGTTTAAGTTGCTAATTTTTCTTCTTTAATATTACTTTGATTACCAAATCAACATATTGAATACGTATATTGGCGTTCATTCTTTAAAATAAAATTTAATTTTGACATTGTACAGTCAACAGCATATTATAATACACTTTCTACACGAAATTGTCTCGACTCTAAACGAAATTGATCTCTACCACAATGGCATAAGAAGGTCAAGGGATTGAAACGTCAAAGTGGAATATTAAAAACATACATACAAACACATATCTTTAGATTTATTTCTATAAACGTGTTTTCTGTATCTGTATAAGTGTTTCAGGCCCCCAAAACACTTTGATTGACTTATAAAATCAAAATCAAAATAACTTTATTTCATAGGCCCTTGCGGGCACTTAAAATCGTCAATTTTATATATTACGTGATAAGATTATTTAGTCGTATAAAACAGAATTCTGTCATTGACAGTCTCAGGAGTATTACGTACATTGTAAGTTCTACTTCAACGAATATTTAATTGCACAGTTAACAATCACAAATTGACTGTAATAAAGTCGTCATTAGGGGCCGGGCGAGGGGAGAGGGGGGAGGTGTCGGCGAGATCAAAGCTTTACGATTACCGAGCGATGTGCGCGCATAACTGGCTTTTATTTTACTGCAGCGCAGTACGTCGACCTACAGTGCAATGGAGGGATAAGGCATTCGTTATATCGATATCGATCTATTATTTTTTTGGGATAGTAACATCCTTAAACAATCTATTTACTTAAGTCAGTTATAAATATCTTTAACTTCCTTTTTTTATAAAAGAAAATTATTACTAAAAATAAACTATCAACCTGCCTTGTGAATAAGTTTTTGTTGTATAAATTTCAATGCGTGAAAATAGTAGAAAGAAAAAATATACGACCATAAAAATTAATCAAATATCACATACATTATTATCGCTTCATACAAAAGTTCATGCGTCACGATTAAACTTGAATTTCTTAATTAGTTCTCTTATAAAGAATAAGACTAAATACATTTTTTGTAACTGAGAGTGGGGTTTTAATTTTATAATACACTAGCGGCCCGTCCCCGCTTCGCACGGGTGGACAACATTCTTTAATTTTTTTAGGCATAAACATAGCCTATGCTACTCAGCGTATATGTAGCTTTCCAATGGTGAAAGAAGTTTTGAAATCGGCTTACTAGTTTTTGAGTTTATTCATTGCAAACATACAAAAATACAAATCTTTCCTCTTTATAATATTATTAGTGTAGATGTAGATTAAAAAATAGATTTAAGACATTATTATTCAAATAAAAAACGACTTAAGGGCAGACTTAGGACATCTCCTTTAATATTATAAACATATTGTAATAATCTGAAACAAGAAATTTTTTTTATAATAAATTCGTTAAGCAAATACAAGTGTCAGAATAAATAAATAGAAAGTTTATATAAATCTCGTCTCAGTTTTAAGACTTTTAAATAGTAAACCAATTGTTCCGTATTCATCAATCCAAACTTTTTTAATGATTGGAAAAAATATTAATTTATTTCGATACAATTTAGTGACAACACTAAAAGATGCGCGCGCGTCTCTTTACCAAGTATACTTATAGCCGCATCTGTCGATTTTATTGCACGCTCTTGCATTAATTAAGCTCTGCTCTCTGATGTTTTAATTATATTTTTTCTTAAATGTATAAAATTTATTGGTTTTGTTGCTTACATTAATTTAAAAACATTACTTAAAATAAAACATCCTGAGAATAAAGTACGAACCAAACGCTCACTCAAATTTTTACTGTGTGAGTGTTTAATTTGTTTTATTTTAAAGAATTTTTAAGAATTATATCTATTTATAAAACTACGTTTATCAATTCCACATACTAACAGTAATATTATTAAAACAGAAATCTTAAAACCTTTTTTTCTTATCTAAGAAACTACAATTCAAATAACATTCAGATTTTTACTTAACAAAATATAAAATGAATAGAAAGAAGTTCTTCATATAATAAAAAAAAACTTTAGCCCGTACAATAGAAATAGTTCTCGAAAACGGATCAGTCATCGAACCGTCGCGTCGATAGACAGTCAAAGTGGGAGGCGTGGAATGCAGCTCATCAGGCCATTCCCGGTTCGATTCCGCGGTCAAAATTCTCATATTTATTGCCTATTCGGTTATCGACGTTTCGGCGGAAGTTGGGTAATAATATGATTAGAAACTCGACATAAGAGAGCCATTTGACAAAAGTATCGATTTACACTATTGGATCGATATAAATCAATAATATATAATGTTGGTCCATATGAACAGGATATTTATCTTGAAAGACGTAGATTTTTCTAGATAGCAATTTAATTTTTTTTAGGATTGTTTGGGTGACATTTCCTTTATTTAAAGCCATTGAACAGTATATATAACTAATTATTTTTTATTCAGTTTCCTAGTTTTGAAAATGTCCTGAAATTAAACACTGTGCATTTAAAACTAAAAAGTATTAAATTTTTAGTGAATACTCTAAGCCAACAGTGTAAATGACAATTGTTTGAAGCAACGATAGTGATTCTGCCTTTCGCATCGACGGTCCTGGGTTCGAATCCCGCAAGAGACAGATGCTTGTGTGATAAATAAGGGGATTTGTACCTGATGGTTGTACATTATTTGTACCTAATATATAAAATTACATATCTATGTTTCATATATGTATATTCGTTACCCTAGTATCCGTAACACAAGCCTTACAGTACTCACTTTGGTTTAGGCTAATTTGTGTACGAAATATTATTATTACTTTTAAAAGATTTCGAATGAATGTGTCTTTTATTTTGTGCGCGAATAGAAATGTACTGTAAAAATAATTATTTGAAATAAATCACTCTTGCTGTTTCAACGTCATTCAAGTTCCTTAATGACATACGCGGCAGAATAAGGCCACTTGACATCGCGTCAATTAGAGGTTGCCATTGCGATTTTATTTATTTATAAAAGTCGTAATAATTATAATGAAATAGATAAAAAATAACAATGCGTCAAACACATTATTAATATTTTCGTGGTTAAGTTAAATACTTGTTTCACGAGTGGCCCTTCGTCTATAGTACTTCGAAGAGATTCGAATTCTGTCCGTTTAGTTCAACACTAAAGTTATAACTTTTAACTTCTACAATATTTCTGGCATTCTTCCGATTAAATATATCAAATGCTTTTACAAAAATAATTGCTGTTTCTGTTAAATCTGATATCAAACATCTTTTCCAAATCAAGTTATTCACAGATCCCTATCGAAATGTAATCATTTTTTTATGACCACGATTAATATTAATATCAAAAAACATGCTGATATTAATCATCCTTAATTCCTTCTCCATAATTAAGAGTAAGTAGTTACGCCATTGATTCTTTACATAATGCAGATAAATCATCGACACCGCTCGTAAAGCTGACATCTCTACTGATCTCGCTAATAAAATTATACATTCTATAATCTATGGGCAGGCGATTAGTGGCGCAATTAGTTCTCAGACGGCGGCTTACTTCGGCTTACTAGAGGTGCACTTAAAAAGGCCTGCAATGTCAGGTAGGTATTTAATTTGGCCTTTAAAGGTGGTTGAGGTGCGCATAAATAACCATTAAAAAGTATTTATCAGTCGGACGACAGAGTACGGTCGTTCTGTTGTCAATTATACCGAGACGTTCGCTTCGTTCGGCTGCGCGAGCGCCGCAAACACAGCTTCTTTTTATACGAACCACCTTTGAATTCATATACATTTCAAATGCGCAGTTTTATTTTTAATTTACTAATGAACTTAACGTTTTCACAATTAGTTATACCGCTTTCTATAAATAATAATATGTTTTAATTAGTCAACTGCGTAAAAACATTTAAATTACGAGTATAATATATTTTAGATGTTTACAAATTAATTAACGGTAATTAAGTGACATATAGTGATTATTATTACCGCGGCTAATAATTACCAAACTTTTTGTTTCTTCTTTTTAACGTCCCAAGATTTTTCACTTCTTTTTCATAGTTTTATTTTCCGTTTTTTTATTTTTTATACATATTTAAGGACAGTTTTGGTTTTCTAATTTAACAGCTGATCATATATTTTTAAAGTAACATCATTCATACAAGATCCCGATGGGTTTATGTAAGATGCTGGATTATAACAATCTAAAATTTTTGTAATCCGAAATAGCGTGGACCACAAGCTGCACTTCGTCTCTGGGAGTTCGGGGCGAAAATAATGGCCGACAGCGATAGAAAGTCATTATAACTGTAATTGATGGCGCGATAAAAGCATCGTTAATCGCCGTACGTACAATAAAATAGATTATATCGACCCGCGTGAGTAATAGTTTCGAGCTTGGTTCCGAAATAAACTCGATTCTGTTACAAAATGACGTAATGAAAATCGATAATATCGATTCATTTGATTCGTCACGAATTCGGATTTCATTTCTATAAAGTTTAATTAATTCAGATAGATGTCAAACGAACTACACTAAAATAATAAAAAAAAACATTTTAAACAATATAATATTATCTTACATTCACACCTATTAGCCTAACCGAAAGTACTGTGATATGAGTCTTGTGTTATGGATACTAGGGCAACGGATAGATTCAAATATATATTACATAGGTGTAGAAATACTATCATTGACTCTGGTACAAATACTCGTATTTATATCGATGGCAAAATATCGATGCAAAGGTCAGGATCGCTACTGTCGTGCCAAATGGTCCTCATATTTCGGAAATTATCATTTCCCTTTACGCTACTAAACCTAGAGGTATTTTTTTTGTCTTATTTATTCAATTTTAGGGAACTGATTCATATTTAAGTATATTTTTGTTGATTCGGGGGTTCATTATTAAGATGTTGCGTCTTGGGGTTGGAGCCAAAGATACTCCTCGCCCTAGAGAAATAACTTGCAAGGAAAAGAAAATAGAGAGATAGAGAGAGATCGACAGGAAAGATAGAGTAACAAGATAGAAATGAAAAGAAGAGCACCTCCTAGAGGTATTTAGTGAAATTATGAAAATACCCGACCTAGTTATCCGACAGCAACCAAGTAAATATTATACTTTTGCAAATAACAGTACAAAAGCTTAACTACACGTCGGCAAAATCCTTTTACAAAATATGTAAAAAAATCCTTATTTGCTGGCGTTATTGACAAATGTGTGTTTAAAAAATAAAAATTATGCGCAATGTTTAAGGTCGCTCAAAAAATGTTTGTTTATTTAAGTAATGGGGAAACGATGTTTGAAGACGCGCAAATGATCAAGGCCTCACGAACTATTTGAGCATGTAAATATGTAACTTTTATATATTGGGCAATTCTTTCGTATGTACATACTATACTTCGACGTTTCGGCGTTCTCAAATAATGTTTTTCGTTGAACTTAAACATAAGTGACTTTTTAGCCGATACCGGTTTTAAAATACTACGCCTCTTCGTCTTACAATGAATATTCAAAAATTGTCTTTTAAACTTTTTAAATTTTAGGGGGGTAAATAAATATATAAAGATTTATTTATGACTTTAAGTTAGCCCAAAAACACCTTTTTTATAATAAAATTTTGCGTTTTGTAAAATAACCTGACGTTCTGGATTTTTTTTAGTTTTCAGAACACCTAAATCCATAAAAATCAGTTGAAAACATCCAGACAGCATTTTTGTTGCAGACCTGTGTTATCAGTCATTAAATATAAACTGTATATTTATTGACATTCTGTACTATTACGCATTCTTGTTTGTCAGCTATTCATTTCTATCATATTACGCATTAGCCTCTGGTAAGTGGAGAGGAGTTTGCTCCAACTTTATCAGCTGATAACGTGGCGCCATGTTTCCTGCGGATGCGTACCACACACGGAGCTTTACTTAAATACTAGATGCATACATTATAGTCAATATTATTTTTATATAAAAAAATATTGACTAGAAAAAAATAAACTTCTCAGGAGTCAGGTAGGACCCGAACTCAGATCCACTCTCTATCCTTTTGAGCTACCGAGACATTGGTAGATAATTTTTTCCAATTTTTAGCCGAATACCAGCGCCATCTCTACATATTTATAAAATCAAATGTATTACATAAACAAGTATCAAACAATAGATTAAAAAGATACCTCTATGTATAAATATAAGTTATTTATGCTTATTACTGCTAGATTTTTGTATATAAATAAAAATTACACGAAGAAATCTACTTTATGTTGACTTTTATCTAGCAATTAAAAGAGGACTCGCTCGGATAGTGAAGTTGAATTGCTTTCTAGTAAAAATATAAAGATTTACAAAATATCTATAGAACTGATTAAAACTTTAATAAATTATTTAGATATTTTTTGCCATAGCTCACATTAATTGTAAGTAAAAAGTTTAGCCTTAAATAAAAACTGAAAACATCGATGACCAGCTGGAATTAACTTATTGATATTTCTAAATTTACAGATAATTAAAGAAAATGTATTTAATATAATGAATAATTTGAACATAAACTTAGAAAATGATTTATCAGCAACTTTACTTTTTAAAGTTAATTTGCTGTTTTTTTTATCGATTTTTATTATTGAAAACCAAGTTAAATCAGAATTTTAAAGCTTCTATGTCGTACCATGTATGGTCGCTTTACGCGTCAACTTTCAGTAGCTGCCGTCAACGGCCTGCATTGTTTTGATAATGTCGCAATACTTGAGTGAAGTAGCTTTGGGTGGAATGTCTGCTTGTTTGCTTACGAGCAACTTCTCTGAGCTCCTCGTATTACTTTACCTCAAATAAACATTACGATTTATAAGAACATAAGTGAAAACACGATTTAGGAGCGACGCTAATATACATAGTGAATGCTTTCTTCAGTTTTTTTTTCAGACTAGCGGCCCGTCCCGGCTTCACACGGATGGACAAAATTCTTTAATTTTTTTTTATTATTAAATATTTTTCAGTTAACGCCATCTAGTATGTCATTCGTCCGGTAGACGAACTACTATCGGTTAATGCGTTGCTATAGTAACGTTATTGATACAATGGAAAAAGAGCGGACAGACAAACAACAAATTTGTGATCTTAGATTATGGATTTATAGTTTTGAAAAGAAAATTGGTTTTTCAACTTTTTCGTTGAATAAATTCAAAGTGGATTTCTTTTAAATACTTTATTATTGATCTTGAAAAGATATTAAATTTATGACAGATCCACTTAAAGTTTATCTGGAATATCTAAAGGTAAAAATCGTTTAAAAAGAATAGACTATTTGATAATGTGAATATTGGCTTATTTCTTAATATTAGGTTCTTATATATAAAATTGTCGAATCGTATGGATTTTGTATGAAACGTTTCGTTGGTGTCACTAACATTGTATTAAATATGTGAAGTAAGTTATCGAACCTTCTTTACTAAATGAGATGTGCTATGTAAGCACATCTCAGTATTCATGCTTATGGCAAAAAATAAATAAATTAATTAATAAATATTTCCTACATTCACACCAATTAGCCTAGCCCAAAGTAAGCACTATAAGGCTTGTGTTATTGATACTAGGGTAACGGATAGACATACATAATGATATATAGATATGTAATATTTATAGAAATATATATAAAACACCCATGACTAAGGTACAAATGCTCGTATTCATCATAAAAACATCTGCCCCTACCGAGATTCGAACCCAGGACCGCCGGTGTGAAAGGCAGGATCGCTACCGTTCCACCAAACGGTCGTCAAAAAAATAAATGTGCGTTTAGGAACCCTTGAAAAAGTGGTCGAAACTGAACTCTACCAAAAACAAATCTATACCATTTTTAAGATGCGTGAAACTAAGTATTAAGGTTTTGATAGAAAATAAACGTGCATGAATTTTCTTGATTTCTGAAAAAACTGCCCATTAGCGGGGGAAATTCGGAGGTTTGGAGGTCCTCGGGCAACGGAGTTCCCTAATTATTTTCGAATAAAAGTTTAAAACAAAATCGATCTTTGCGAATATGAGTGTTACAATTTTTATTACAACGTTTAAAGCACTTATATATTCCACCAACAAACAATTAAAACAAATAAAAAACTAAGAACAATCTTAAGAAATCCGATTGGAAAAAACGTGATCATTACTGCCCCTCTTTCTTACGGAGGCCTCGTCTACCCTTCCCGAAATCCGACCCTGGGAATGCCTAAAGAAGACGCCATTTTGCTTCTATTAAGGAATATGAAATTATATTTTTAATATAAAAACAATAAAAAAATCAATTAGGATTTTCGAACTTGTAAATATGAAGTCGAACGCTCACGAAAACTGCCTATAAAAACATTTACCAATAGAAAAAGGCAATCCTACTTTCCTCATAATATAAGTACCTACTTGTAGATAAGTGATGGTAGATATTCACAAGCGGGTCGTTCGTTACATAACTCAAAAGATTTCAATCTCAAAACAACTGGTATCACGTCTCGCGGACGTTGAAATTATGAATCTTCAAAGTTCCTAATCGTACGTCGGATCGCTCGCTATTTTCGGCAAAACATAAACTCTTTTTTTGTTATATCTTCCTAAAACCTACGCACAGACACGCCTTGCATATTCCATTTATTTAGTTATAACTTGTTAACATTAGGGTCATCACTTTATTATAATAAATTCATAGTTGCACTTAATAATTTTGTGGAAACGTTATACCTGTTTAGAATATCCATTCCTTAATTATAAACAAAAAAATATATCAAACAACATCTCTTGAATTGTTTTGAATCCAATTTAAGTAGAGAAAGCACTTGTGTTATGGAATTCAGAAACAAAGAGCCATTATACCCAGAGCCGAAGCAATATAGACAAGTTTATTGATTACATCGACTTTGCCGAGGATCAAAGTCGGCACCTCGGATTGGAGTTACCATGAAAACCGTTACTCGAGTCATTCGACTACAAAAGTCTAAAATTATCAACGAAAGACGTTTGGAAAAAAAATGTTTTAAATTACTTACTTGAAATGTCAACATTATAGGTACAAATAGGTTTTAAGCAATATTGTTTTAAATAAGCATAAAATAATGTTACCCGAAAGAGGTTGTCATATTTATATTAAGTTATGGTCGAATTGAAAAACCCATTATGGGAAAGCTGTATGAGTTTTCCCTGATTTTTTTTATTAATCCGTTTTTTCTTTAACGAAATCTCCTTTAAAGCTATAGTAATATTTGTTTATTTGTCGAATTCGATCAACTATTCTAAATTATGTGTATTTCATTAAACAACGTTTTATACGGGACTGGTATTGTTATTAATTTGACTGGAGATCTTTTATAAAATTAACATAATTTAGCAAAAAGTAACTCCTGTTTTTGCATTGAAGCAATAAATTACTTGCAGATGTCAGCGGCATGTTGGCGACCAGCCCTAACACATAGCTATCTGCGCTTGCGCAGTGTTGACAGAACAATTCACACGCCTCGCGGCTTGTGATGTTCCGACAGATATACCACGGACGTGTTTCTGTATAAAAATAACTAACTTTGCCTTTAGCTCGTTGGTTTTATGTTTCTTTAAAATATGCCTAAACAAAGAGTTTGCAATATTTATGAAAGCCAAATTAATAACATTAAACATATTACAAAAGTACTTTCTCCGTAGAAATTTCTATAAAAGATCATCAGTTATCAATTGGAAAATACATAACATATTCCTCGTAACTTTCAATGAATTTTACTTTCAACCGACCCACAGTTACGGTTACCGCTTTCAAAAATGTTATATATTTCTAAAAAATATTACCACAATTTACAATAATTCCAGTTATTCATAAATATGTGCCATGCAAGCTTAGTAATCGAGAAACACAATTAAACGCAGAAGAAATTAAACCATCGACATTAATGATAACTGCTATTTTACCGCTAATGGAATTGAATGAATATCCGGGTATTCCGGATATGCACTAATTATATTATTAACGCAATTGTTAGTTTACAGAAAGAAGATTGTCTCTGATTATTCAGCCAAAAAATAAATACATATTATCCACAATAATATTTATGCTGAAATCGTCACATCTCATGCGTACCGCCTGAGCTGAGACGCTGGTTTTCTCAGACTTAAGTTTTTTTTTTGTTTTTTCTAAAAATCCTTATACATAGGTAGTTGTTTCCGGGCTTTAAATTTATAAATAGAAATAACCAATGAACTTGACACTACTTAAATACTCATATTTCGTAACATAGATAATACACAGGGTTGCCATCAACTAATTACTTTGCAAACGCGTTTCAGGTTTATATTTTTATTTACAATTGCTTAACATTCGCATGTTAAAAAAAATAGATAAAAGACTTAAGACTTAATATATAAAAGGCTCTAACTTAACAATTGCATGTTGCACAACCTTGATAGGCACAGCAACAAGGAAGAGAGAAGTTTGATTTGTGTTGCCATCATGCTATGTTTATACTTCCACTTTTCGGTACATTTTTCGTTATTGCCGACTACTTATGTAGCGCCTATATCAGATTCTAACTATTGTTGAGTACAATAAGGAACTGACCATGATCCCCATCACCATTAATATGAATTAACGACCATTAACTCAAACTACTGCAATCTAGACTAAATTGTTGGGTTGTAAGCCGCCGCCGCTCCGCAACGAATCCATCATCCACCACATCAAATGGCACCGCATCTATATAAAATTGAACTTTAAAACTGTGTAAAAAGGATGGGTAGAGCTGCAGATGATGTTGGTAGACCGTGCTACAGCGATTGGTCACGACGACCCGATTATTATGAATTAGCCACAGTCGGTCGGACTCTCCGGTCGGCTTCGGCATAACGATTTTATCGGAGTATCGTCGCGATTAAAGGAAATCCAAGTTGACAGCGTTCAAAAATGTCCAAGGATAATTTATATGGATTTTAATCATACATGGCATATTTCACAGTTGATATAAGAAGCTTCGTTAAAGTAACAGGTGGAAAATGCAAAAATAAAATTATTTTGAAATAAGCATATCTCCTACAGATTTCAATATAACCTCTTTCTGGTCAATTTTACTTTTCTATAAATATTTTGCTGTTGTTTTTAGCCTACGGTTAATGGCAAAAGACTATCCGATTCTTGTTTAAAGCAATTTCCTTTTTTGGAAAAAAATTATCATGTTTACCATTTTATAAACAGGAGTATCTGTGAGATCATTTTCACATTCTGCTCATTGTCATTTTGTTTGTAACCTACATTGCTAAATGCAGTTACTCGTCAACTCTTATAACAAATATCTAATGACGACCAAGGATTATTTTAAACATACTTAATCATTTGCGCTTTGAACAAGACTTGTTTATGGCAAGTAATGTATTTAACTTTACAAACATCCACTTAAAATATATTGAGCCGAGCTACGTAGACTTCATTCGTCAACATAAAAGCAGTTAAAGTCTTTTACTCTTAAAGAAAATTTTTGAGAGAAAGTACCTACTTATAAATACTTAAAAGTTTTTAAATGTTGATTATGTTTCAGTGACTCTTTAATACAGAAAGTAAAAAATACTACATCTACAAATGCTTTAGCAAAAATGCTAATTTTTAACTTTTTAGAAGCAGAATAATTTATAAAGAATATTTTACATTTTAGCGCCCCTCTCAATATGTTATCCACAAGAAAAGATAGACTTGCTTTGATTTGCAACTTTGGTTACTTTCTTTTAATATCCAAACCTATAATAGCCCTATTCGGTAACACGGGTTGATTATTGAAGACGGCTGTAAGAGGTTAAGGAACGTCTTAAAAGGGTTACATAATACATCCCATGCTAATAAAATTTGATTAAAAATGCTTTCTCCACATCAGAGTTGATTAGTGGGCGATAAAACGGGCCGGCTCGTAAATCGGATGGCCCGCGTCCGAGTGTCATAAACCGCCAATCAGAGTCGCCACGTGGCGCGTTTCACCGATCAAATAAATCTTCATGAGGCTAAATTGGTTCACGAAGATCTTAACTTGATACCACAGATAAAATAAAAAGCAATAATTTTAAAACATTTAATCAAAATTGATATTCTTACATGAAATAAGAAGGCGAAGGAAAGTCTTGACTGATGTACTTAAGCGTGGAGAAATGTACAAATCAAATCAAATTATTTATTGTACAACACAGGTAAGTTAAAGTTATAGCAAAAAATATATAGTTAAGCTGGTTACTGCCATTATGACATGCAGTTAAATACAATGTCAAAGTTTTAAGCGAGTTTTTGTTTTGACTAAAACAAATATTATTCGCAGATCACATAGATATGAATTCGTAATAAGAAATATTTTTCAGTGACTTAAAATATAACAAAACACATTTTTATACATTACATATACATTCAATCCAACATACAATCTATCGATTATTATTCAGTTAAAATTTTAAATATTTTGTAATGCAGTACAGTACATAATACTGTTGGAAAAAAAGGCATTATAGGTCGTTTTAGTTCAATAAAATCATAAAATATTTTTTACAGATAGGCCCTAAGAAACTTAAAACAAATAGAATGCCTTGAATAGACTCACCAGTAGCATCGTATTCAGCGATTACTCCACAGGTCGTAATTCGCGGGAATATTTACAAAATAAATCAGTGAAGCGGGAACCCTTAACACTTTGATGTTTCACTGCATTCTGGGTGATTGTGGACGGGAATTATGGGCCATTTGCCGTCATCAATGTAGCGGGCGGTATGCTGGGTTAATTATTACCATACATTCTATTTTTACTGGATTCGTGAACGCAACCCAAAATCAGTAAGAAACATTTTTATTTTAAATGTGAACTGGCGAGTGTTTTTCGATTGTAAGGAGAGCAATATCGCATAACTGGTATGTTTACTTATGACATCGAATTAAAAAAATCCTTTTGTCCAAAACTCTACCAAGCGTGGGCAAAGTACGGCCCGAGGGCGACTCAGTGTCCGTAGTATCTAAAGCATGTTCAGGTACCTGCTGCATAATCTGGTAAACAATATACTTCATAGCCATAAACATATTGGATTAACACAGCTATTCGTACCGATCGACGTAGACGACGAAAAAACAGAATAATTCATTTTCTGTTATATCGATTTCATTTTTTTTACTACAAAATATTACCTGATACGAAAGCGTACAAAAACCACTGGGATTTAAACGCATCGCTTCATATCGAAGCATAAAAAAATAACAGAAAATTAAGAAAGTGGTCAGCTAGTCTAAATAATAAATAAAAACACTACATCAAATACACGGAGTTACCCTTTTTATTGAGATTATTCTAGAACAGAATGCTAATTACTTAACCATGTTGCTACCAAATTTCGTTCGAAATATATGAAATTGTAACTTCTGCAACTTGCATTTGCCGGAGACTATACGATATCCGCATACAGGGCTTACTTAGCCTCTGCCACTCAAAACAACAATCTTTCTGCTGTTACATAGTCCGTTTGTTCACAGTAAATACAGAACAGTAGGTTATCTAAGGCCGCCCGCCGAGTTATTAGCCTACTCTTGCGTTGATCCCCAGGGTTGTCAAGCAGCACTTGATCTAAAGAACAATGGCGAACTCCCATACATCATTTTCTTTCACCTAAAATTGATGCGTCTTTAGATTAAAAAAATCTAAAATGATCAACCATTAATTCCTGAAACTGCGTGTCTTAGAATTTTTTATTTAAGAGGCCAGGAAAAAAAGATATTAAGCTTCGAAGTTTTTAAGATTAAGTTACGGTAGTGTTGTCACAAAATCGCTTATATCAATCGATAACATTCACTCTGATTAATAAACAAATAGATATTATCAAGACCAACTTGTTTGAAAATGTATCTATTATAATCTGTTATATATGTAGGTAATTAGGTATGCAATGTTGTTGAAATTAATAGGTACCTATCGTATAAGTCGCTGCTAAAGTGTTACCTACTAGCGATTTTATCGCCGTAATCGATATATCCAGATAATTATGGTAACCTTTTTCTTTGAAATTCAATCAATGTCTGTTAGAATATCAACATGTTTAACCACATTCTTAGCAATGCTATCGTTACTAATAGGTCGCTTAAAATCGAGTGCATGTCATCTTATTTCTGCCTGTTGGTAGCTACTTTAATAATAAGTAGAATTATAATATACTCATAAAGTAGGTGAGTATGTTGCACCTGTTTCACGGGAGAAAAAAAAGGCAGTGTTGCTATAACAATGTTGCAATAAAAGAAGAAAACACTACATAGGTATTTCTTAATATCAGTACTTGATTTATTTTTAAATAACACAAAGTATAGTATAGATATAGATTATATTAGTAAACAATTAATTGAACTTATCAGGATATCATGAAACCGATTTTTAAATAACTCGAACAATTATAATAAAATGGCAACACGAAAGAAAATGGTACCTAGCGGAATTTCGATGTTTCATTTAACAATCAATGATATGTCCCAAAAGCAGTGTTTTTTATTCTGGCTCTTACTAGTTATAAGCTTTTGATGTAAAAATGTAGAAAATTATTTCATTTCGTTCTGTAGAAAGAATATTTCAAGACGCTCAAAAATATCTCAAAGAATATTTCGCCATAGTTCTTTATGTAATAAAAAGCATATTATGATTGAATATTTGTTTGCGAAATCGTTATTGAGGCACCCGAAAACACTACAATATTTTTTTCCCCTTTTTGAAGTCATGATACTCGTAATAATTAATATTATGGTAAGTGGCTGGCGAGATTTGTTGATCGCGAGCGGTCATGTGTCGTACGCGCATGCTCACAGTCGCGCGGCACAGCCCGTACTGCCGCCACCTTATTCCCCCATATATTATGCTAGCGTGTGCGTGAAATCGCGTGCCGACACGGCGCGCGGCGTGCACGCACACATTCAAACCGAGAGCGGCACGTTTGTATGAAGATATTTTACTGTTCTTTACTGTGGTTTGTTCCCGTAAAGTGTTATTTATAACCCGTGTTGTGCACTTACGTGCAGACCGTGACGTGACAAGTGACATCAAAAGACGCCGCGGCATTGTGGCGATCAAAGACTGCGTGATATAATTGCCACTTAAAATAAGGGTGACGCGACATCATAGGGTTAATATAAGAATTTTATGGATAGGGAGATGTTTAATTTGAGAAATGTGTAGTAATTTTAAGTAGCGTTGAAATTTACACTGTTTTATTTAATAAAATACAGAATTTTCCATACGGATCCTTGGTTGACTCTAGCGCACTGATTTGGTTATGGTTCGCATTACGCAATCATATGAAATGTAGTCTTTTTGTTAACTGAGTCAATGATTTTTTTTATTTATTATGGTGTGCAAATATACAGTACAACTATTAGTATAATATGGATACAAAAAAATCATAAATAAAAATGATCAATGATTTTTATATTTCAATTCTGTCCTATATTATAAATGTTAATACAAAAATACTAGAAAAAATCGCCTTATAAGTTCCGCCTGAGAAAAACCTGTGAGCTAAATCGAGTTTTTCTTGTATTTTCTATTAACATTTAAAAATGATCTAATTGAATGCCTTCTGGGTGCATTTTCACACTCAGTGATATTGAACTACTTAGTTATGTGCAATCTGCACTGTAAGATATGTATAAACATTTTTTTTTTAGTTTAAGGAATAAAAATACATTGTTTAAACAGTTATTTTTTCCTTGTATTTAACAGGAAAAATACAAACTTGCTAAAACACAAACCGTGTCTTTGTTCATTTTCAAAGCTACTTTTGACCAATTTTGAGTTATCTATCTAAATATATGTAATATAATAATAATCCTTCGTGTAATATTTCACAAAAATATTGTTTTTCGCAAAATCAGTGTTAAAGAGCAATTAACAATCAATACTCACAGAAACAGCTCAAAAACCATAGTTACAAATTCTTTCGAAATTTGATTGCCTACAAAACTATACCAATATTTTTTCATAAAAGCTGTTATAACTTAAAATTTCCGTGTAACCATGATTACAGCTACGTTGTCAGTGTCTACAAAACATAAACAGAGTATGTCAAACCATCCGCGACACGCAGCGTCCGCGCAGATCAAAGCGAGCGCCTTGTGCGCTCACACTCGCCTATTTTCGGAACCACTCGTAATTAATTTTTTTTGTCACGGCTGTCGTCCTTTGTTGTTAGTTCATTCGCCTTCAAAGGGGACGCTGACAATATTTTTACTTTGATTTTTTTCCCGTAGATGTTCATTTAGTTAACGTCAGCTTAGCTCTACGTCTATTGAACATTATTTTGAAAACCTAATGTATGTAACAAATTGATTTATATTATCATTTAAAAGATAAGCACTTTAAACATAACATTCATAGTGTTGATATGAAACGATGTCTCTTCAGAATGCAGGTTATTGACCTATAATCACTGTCGTAATAAAATTACATTACCGAGATGGAAATAAGTTTCTAATACATTAAATAATACTTAAAGATTACCTTAGTGCCTGATTTTGTAAGTAAATATGTTCAGTATTTGTATTTAGAAAACAATGTTTCTCTATAAGATGTATTTTAAATTGTAAGAATATAACCTTATTTTAATATAAACAACTGAAAATTTAACTTATTCAGAATAAGATTTACTAAGAAAAAAAAAGAAACAGGCTCCTTCAGATTTTTTTAATTAAAAGCTCAACTGACTTAGTGTTTCACTTCTCCCGCCAAAAGGTAATATGGATTCCGTTTTGCAAATGGCGCTGCCTCAGTACTCATCGTTGTCGTATCTTTCGTCTCAGAAATCGAGTTGAGTTTGGTAGAATCCATTTCGCATTTCATATAATTATTTATGCTAGTAATATCATTTCCCATGATTTATAATCTATTTTTCAACAACTGATAAAATAAAACATGATAAAAAAACATGGGCCATGTTACTCTAGTCTGTCATGCACGCGCGACTGTGATTGATGAAAACCCATTATGTTCATTGATAACCTGCAACATTTAAGCTTATCTTGATAGGCATAAAATGTATTAAAACGCCTCTGAGTGGTGGCAAGTTAACAATGTCAACATAAATGTATTCCAACATAACGTATTATGTATTTGCAGTGTAGCAGTTAATTCAATAAGTACTGGTACTGAAACATAAATCGTCTATGCATTTATGGGTAAAAATATGATGTAATTTTATACTTTGTTCAAGAAAAAATGTATCCTGATAAGTAAGAATTAACCAATTAATAGTGCAATATTAGTTTCCTTTCCAATTATTGTCAAGAGATCTAAGAAAAAATCGAAATTGTATTCAAAATCTTATTGGGAAAATTGTCAAAATTAGAATGTCTTTATATAAATGTACAATTTGTTATTTTACAGTTTAATAATTGAATACTACATCAAGTAAAACTATCTATCTATAATTATTATATATAGAGATGCCTTCAAATTACAATCAAAAATTACCTATTTATTAAACAAGGCAAAACGAAATACTACGCCACTATCTTAACGTAGATAGAAATAAGCAATCTTAACTTGAGTATGTACTCATAATATGCTTATTTTAAATTATATATGTAAAAATAACACTGCATAAACCATAAATAGAAGGTTTATTGATAATTCAGAATGTTCTATTCAGATAGTTCACAAAAGTTACCCAAGAAATAAACTCACAAATAAGCCAAACCGGGATATGAAGATTATGTGCATTACATACGCCAAAGATATGGGAAAACTCTATTAAAATATCCGCTTTGGCTCACATTATAAACAACGGCCCGATTACAAAACATCAATCAACATCAATGCGTAGCCGCCTTATAGTTATTCAAGCAGACAAATAAATAACGGAGTCTCCAAGAAACCCAATGGATTAACTAAAGTAAACAAAGTCATGAGTTAAGCCTCGAGCTCGTAGCAAAACACGCATATTGTCTGTCGTGTGGATCCTATGCAAACCACATAAAGTACATAATTGAATGTTACACAGTAACTCGAGTGTTGGAATAAGTTGGTAGAGTGGTATCATATCAATGGGTGCTCTTGTATATGATCTGAAAACATCCGACTCCTCTCGTGAGAGCAAATGTTTGTTAAGACCACATCTACAATGCTTTTAAAAGAACACTGCTCATTGTTGGCAATAAAATAAGTATTTTTATAAATCAGAACTCTTCACTGAATCAATCAAATTGGCCGCTGCAAAAATACGAATACCTGTTTGTTTGTATATTTAGGGACGTCTACATATTGACTTAATAAATGGATTTTTTTTCTCTATCAATAATAATTTTAGCAGAATATATTGTAGCCAAGTACTTACATGCTGGGATGCTAGTGTAGTGTAGCGGAAACTTTAATCTTCAACTTAGATACGTAGATTTAAAATCCCCCAACAGTCTTGGACACAATCTTTTGTTATGGGTGGAAATACCAAAAGGAGAACTAACACCTTGTGAGGTCCTATATGAAAGTAATAATGGAACGGAGGCAAAATCGAAAAAGTGACTTGCAACTCTAATAAACTCCAATTATATTTCCAGTTGAAACAAGAGGAAATGATTGTAAGACGTTGCCAAGTTGGAAAAGTTATATAAGAATTGAAATTGATACATAACAGTAATGCTCTAACTATTTACTCTTCGCAAAAGGAACGTAAAAAATTTACTGTAAAAGTATTTGCCCTTAACAAAAGCTCTTTAAGAGGTACCGCCGAACCTCTTCACGGCGCAAACATACGTGTTTGTCCGCCATTGTGGTCAGAACGAGATACTCCAGAAAAAAAACAACCCACTTTTTGAGTGCAATCCACCGTTCTATAATGGGATAGGCAGGTAAAGCCGTTCAGATAATCCGGAAAGAACTTTAAAGAAAAATTTTAATAGAATTGTTCAGTTACATTCCATTATACGAAGTTTATTTTAGTAAAACGATATGTCTTTTCAATGGATTTTATCTTTAATCAAATCTTCCATCTAATTTACAACTGCTCGCTATCTTTGTATCGGCAAACACACATGTATATGAATTAATTACGTAAATCTAAATACCTACAAAATTATTATATCATTCTTCTTTTTTCCGCGTAATTAATTGATAAACTAAGAAAAATAAACATAACGTTTACATTATTTTAAATTGATCGTGATCTATAGGTACAAAAAGATATTTAGGTCATACTAGGTCCATCTAACCACTTGAAACTAACATCAAAGATGTGGTTGTGATGTAGAACACGACCGTCGGCGTCGGCATCTTTTAAATCCTTATCTACGGCTGATTAAATTAGCCGGCAATTTCGCCGCCTTTGAAGTATGATAACGTCGGCGGCGTATCGCTTTGAACTAACACACGAGTGCTCCAGTTATTATTAAATGGACTATAAAGTAATGACTACATTTGTTAGTTTTAATCGAAATTGCAAGCTCTGTGTAAACTGTTCGTTCACTTGGAAAAATTCTGATGATAAAATTAATGTCGACATATTTATTTTTTGGATTTTCCTGTTGAAAATCTGTTTATAGTTTCAATTTTTTTGTTAAAAACTGTCTTCATTGATCAGAGGCCCTACCATCACGTATTATAGCGATTCAATATTAGCCGTTAAAAAGAGATGCCACTATAGACCGCGTATAGCGGTGTCTCACTTTGACAATCGAACTTGAATCGCGCTAAAAGATGATGGTAGGCCCTCTGATGTTTTAATTTAACTATAGATTGGCCATTTATCTAAGGAAACAGTGATTATTAATTAGACGGCATCCGGCCTATCCGTATTTTGTTAGGCTTTTTAGGTTTGACCGTGCTTTTTTATATTTTTCAGGAGTTGCTCTGCAAAAATTATAATTGTTAAAATCAATATTGTAATGAATATTTAATAATAAATAAAAAAGAAGATTAATTAGATGGGATTAATTAGAAGTTACGATTTTATGGTAAATGAGTAATAATTATAGAAAACTTGCTCTGTTATAGTAAAATTAAAACAATAAGGTTGTCCACTATCCAGTTTTTTTACTCCAACGTGCTAAACTGGCTAGACTGTCCGACTTTTCAGTTTTAAGGCCTGGCAACCCTACCCAAGGCCGGTCGGCCGCTTTGCGAACTTTTTACCGACCGCGTCAATTACCCGACGACGAGCAGCCACCATTGAAAAACTCGGGCTGCGCGGGCGCAGGGGAGCATAATTGGCCCGGCTATTTTGTCGCTACACTACCTGACGCAATGCCATTATCGTACTGTTCACAAAAATATTAAAAAAAGCTTCTTTTTATTGTTGTTATTGTTGGGCTTACAACAGTAAAGATTGACTCAAATGGCTTATGGTCCGCGAAATAAAAATAACTTCAATTTTGAATTCAATTTAGATAACAAAAACTTCTTCATAACCATAATACTCATTTATTAATTGTTAAAAACATGGTATAGTTCCCGGCATATAAGTTGAACCTGGTTTTGAAATCACGTGACATGCGCAGTAGTGAATAATGTACCTAAACTTGCTTGACTCTATAATTTTGGACAACAGAGATAGATGTTAAACGTATCAAGCATTATTATTATTAAAATAATGCTCAAAGCAGGCACCGAGACGAAATCGACGCTTCCAACTCTTTATTTCTTTCTGTGATATCCGGCCGCTGCAAAAACTCGACGCACCGGCGACCTTGCCATTGTTTCAGCGCCCGCTCATTTGTCGGTTTTTGTTCAAGCGAAGGCGGGACCGCTGCCCTTTGCGGGAGTTTCTCTTAAGCAATAATAATATCTGTCTACAATCGGAAGACTCAATCGTCAGTTGTGAACTATTGGAAAGGAAATCTCATGGTGATTTTCTCTTCTTTCTAGATGGTGATGTACGCCAGCATTCTGACGAGCGGTTGTTCGCCGCACGCACGCTTCCTCCTGTGCTCGGCGTTCGCCCCGCTCTGCTCGGAGCAGGTGTCCGGCTCGGTGAGTGCCTGCCGCGCGCTGTGCGAGGCCGTGGCCGCGGACTGCGCGGATCACCTGCGGGCGCTGCCGCCCCATCTGGCGCTCGACTGCGGCGCGTTCCCGAGGCGCGCCGATCGCCGCCTGTGCATGCGGCCGCCGAACGCCAGCGAGCTTGAGCCGGAGCCGCCGCCACCGCCGCGCTGGCCGTTCCGCGACCCCGAGCTCGGCGACCAGGGCTGCCCGCCGGGTCGAACACGCGCCCCCACCGGCGACTGCTGGCCCGCCTGCGGCCGCGACGCCGCCTACACCTCTGCCGAGAAGCGCACCGCCGAGCTCGGAATGATAACGCTCGCCTGGTTTTCGCTGTTGGCGACTTCGTTCGCGCTGCTCACGTTCTGCGCGGAGCCGTCGCGATACCGGTACCCGGAGCGGCCCGTCGTATGGGTGGCCGCGTGCCACGCGGTCGTCGCGCTCGCGTACGTGACGCGTGGCTGGCTGGGCGCGCGCCCAGTGTCCTGCGCGGGCACCGCGCTCGCCGTCGACGGGCTCGCGGCGCCCACGTGCGTCGCGTTCTTCTCACTCACGTACTACTTCACGCTGGCGGCGGACGCATGGTTCGCGAACGCGTGCGTCGCGTGGTACCTGACGGCGGCGAGCGAGTGGTCGACAGAGGCGCTGGAGCGCGCTGCGGCGTACCTGCACGCGGTCGCGTGGGGCTGGGCGGGCGCGTGGACGGCGGCCGCATTAGCGCTTCGACGCGTCGGCGCCGACGAACTGACGGGCACGTGCGGAGTGGCGGAGGGCGCCGCTGCCGCGCTGGTGGGCGTGCCGCGCGGCGCGCTACTCGCGGCAGCCGCGGCGCTGGCGGCGGGCGCGGCGCCTGGAATAGCGCGCGTGCGCAGAGCACTCGGCGCGAGGGGAGCACGCCGCGTCGGCCGTTTGGCGCTACGAGCGGCGCTGGCGGGGATGTTGTACCTCGCGTTGGCGGCGCTCGGCGCAGCGGCAGCGGCAGCGCCGGGTGGCGGACCGGGGGCACGCGCCCTGGCAGCGGCAGCGAGCGCGGCGGGCGGCGTGGGCGCAGGCGCGTGGGCGTGGTCGCGCAAGTCAGCCGCCGTGTGGCGGCGCGCGTTGTGCCCGCCGCGGAAGGCGCCCTGCTGCTCGCCGCCACTGCTGCGCTCCCCGCACCCCCCGTACAAGAGACCCCTCCCGGTGTCGCGCGTGTGACAAATCGCGAGTGTACTCGAGACAATTTTTCTATTTATGATGACGTGACGAGCGAGTCGTCGGGTGCCCGTTGCCTTCCGTGAAGGTATTCTCCGTGTGTACATATCCGTGTAAATAATGTAAATGTTGATTATATTCTGTTGACTTTTATAGCGATTGTGTTTTATTTCAATTTGTTCCCCTGGCTTATCTCTTTCATCGTGTAGGTCACAATATAGATCCTAGAGATAAAACCCCGATATGGCAATGACTTGCGACTACTCCTAATTTACTATTAAAAAACATTTTGATATTAGAAGTCCGGTGTTGCAGAAAAATATAGCTATATTGTCATTATTAGGAACTAAGTAAATATGTTTCTTAAAAAATCATCCATAGAACGAAGAATCTTTCCATTGAAACCATTTTATTTTGTTAAACACTTTTATTAATAAATCGTTATATATGATATCACTACAGTTATACACTTCCCGTAGATACACTCTCTATACAAAACTGAACTTGACTATAATACATAATATACAATCTTTACAGTCCAAAAATATAATAACCCAGATTTTTTTATAATTTACAAAAAACCATCGAAACAACACATAAACACTATTGGAATTTATCCTATTTTGGAAATAAATATTTCGAATAAAATTTGGAATTAAAAACTTTAAGATGTAAAAATGATGCACTAGAATGGCCTGGAATGTTCAATTGAGGATTTAACCAATGTGCTTTATTGTAACATCTTAGGCCGAAATTTGATGTTAGGGCATACAAGACAATATCAGTTACAACCCCAGACTACTATTTAATCGGTTGATTATTTTACTTATCACGAATTTATTGATTTATTTACTTTAATGGAAACCAAAATAGAATTTACCATTTAAACAAATAGTATTTTATATGGAACTGTAGGTTTAAACATTTTTCGATTAGCTTATTTAACCCTTTCGGTGCCAGCTACGAAAAAACTATTTAAACACTTAACATGTATTTTTATTCCTAATGTCAAACTCTAAAAAACCAATATTACTTGTAGTGTCAAGAAATATTTTTTTGTATAGGATGCCCGAAAAATCCACGAGCATACTCGTCGGCGCCATGTTACAGAAACGCACTACGAGTATTCTCGTAGCTGGCACGGAAAGGGTTAAAAAAATAACTAATACTATTATATGATGTAAGACTGTTTTCTTTGAATAAATAAATAAAAATAAATTGAACAGCACATTAAGCTAAATAAAATTATGATTGTATATTTGCCACAAGAGTTTCGACATATTATGTATTAGTGCAATAAATATAGGCGTTGAACAGACAATAAAGCTGAAATTTGACAAATAATCTAATCAATAAATTAAGTGTACTTTTCCGGGGCAAGCTTGCTTCATTCCGAAAACTTCCATTCCCACACAATGTTTCGTACAAAGTCTTGAAAATAAGTTTTTAAACATGCAAAAGTTGGTTTAGCGTTTCAACGTACGTACCTTATCGATATGAAAATAAGGTCTTAATTTAATATCTCAATTCAAACGCGATAGAATAATAGGTTTATTTGACAATTTACATTGAGATCTCAGGTCTATGGAAGCGAAATGTGTCCACAATCTTGTGGTATATTTTCCCAAGATGTATTTACGACTTGATTTTAGATCATTAGTACAGTTGTGCTGTATAAAATAATTTACAAAATATAAATAGTGTTAATTAAATATATACATTAGAATGTAATTTCATGTAACAATAAAATTCATATTTATAATCTATAATTTAAAAAACGTGGAAGTAACTGTCTGTCTCCGTCAGATACGTTTTACGGCGAAACAGCTGAAATGATTTTGTTGAAATTTGATATGAAGATTGCTTGATCCCTGGGGAAGTCATGATTTCTTTTCCCGCGGGAAATCATATGTTCCCATGAAAATTTAAGTAAGACACTATTAGTAAACGCGAATGAAGTTTCAGACAACCACGTATTATTTTATAATTTGACATTTCATTTAAATTATTTTGAATCGCATTAGACAGTCAACATGACGAAAAAAACATCCTGAATGGGTGGTAGGTAAAAATGTTGGACGATTCAAAACAACCTATTTTAAGTGCATTGGAATAAAATTATTTTCATTTCATATCATGGGTTGTGTATCCGCCATTTAACAGTTCAGTGTCATACTGTCGAAAACAAGACGAACAACAAAATAAAATAAAATGGATTACATAACGTGACGAATTTAAAGGTGACTTTTTTGTAATATTGCTTTCTATGTTGAATATTTAACTAAAAATAGTATTTGTATATTACATTATAGTATTTGTGATTAAACTAAATACAACGTCAGAAAGAGCTAACGCTAACGGAGATAAATTTTACAATAACAACGCTGTTTTAGAATAATTTCACAATAGTTTGTAGATCTATTGGGGTTAAATTCTCTATGATTTTTCGATATGACACTATGACTTTGTATTCAGTCAAATCGGTAATTTACATTCATTTAAAGCCAAGTTCCCAAATCACACTCGAGCTATCCCTCCTGCGTAGACATGAGCGTGTCGAACACTTCAGAATTCCTCTCATTCACCGACCCAAAGTAACTAGTAAAATTGAAAATACTAGACTCGTGTCTCACATTGTCACTTGAGCCAAATTGAGCTTTATTCGCACTATGCATAGGAGTCGTATTAGCACTCAAAGATTTCTGTTTATCTATAACAGGAAGTAGAGAATTGTCTATTTGCGCCACCTCATTGTTAGGCACTGTCTGGTCTATGATGAGACTCTCTGGATCGTATAAGGTGGCTTCCTTTGTAGATAGATCTTTAGTTTCGTGGTATGGATTTGTTAAATATTCTGCGTATAGTTCGCCCTGTTGTATATCCTTGTCTGGTACTGTTTCCACCGATTGTGGTAATGTGGACTCTGTTGTCATGGGATTAGACTCATTATTAGTTGGCTGCGTCGGCGTACTTTGTGTCTGAAGCAATTCGGTGGTGGTCTGCGGGTACAAGATCGGCATTTGTGACTGTATAGATATACCGATCGGTGTAGATATCATCTGGAATAGACAGTTTATAAAACGTTACAATTTTTTATTAACACAAACACGTGCACATGATTGTACTGATACTATAGTCATATTTAACAGAAAAACAATTTATATACAATCACGTACACTTTAATTAAATATAAATGCAGATTTAATTTAATTCCTACATCGTAAGTTATTTATTTTTTTTGTTGTGATTATTTATCAATAAGTATATTATGGTATTTATGTGTTTGCTCTACGGAAAATTAATTTTCGTAACACATACTGAGTGGAGACCTTTTCGATAGATATTATATTTATCTGTGTGAGGATAATTAGATGTAGGGGCATTCTTTGTATTTCTGCTGAATAAATATTTTTGCATTTAAATTTGAAAAAATAAATGAATGTCACAGTGATAGCATGCATATCACATTAGTTGACATATGTAAGTGCAAAAAGTAGGTATATGAGTAGCAGTGACTTTTTGAATGAGATTTATTAAAAGGTTTAAGGTTTAAAGACATTTATTCTCATAAGAACATATGTTCACTTAAAATATAAAATATATAATATAAATACAAACGTACAAATCGATATTATATCGATAATGATTTTTTTTTTTTATCATAAATATATTCTGTTAGTGTTTAATCGTCTCCCGTTTTGTTTTACGTAAAAGTAGTATATTTATATAGCAGCTAATTTGCTTATCTTATATATTCGGTCAAAACTGTTTTAGTAAGTAAAGATTATTTTTGAATCAATTTCAATCAGATGCAGCATAAACTATTGTAAATTGACAGCAGCAGAACTTAAGCGCAAACGTGTTACAGAATGGAATAGACATATTATTTTGACTCAGTTTGATTGAATTATTTTTTAAAGTCAATACATCTTTACAGTTACAAATATACGCCCAAAAATATTATAATATTGTATTTTGCCTAGAACTTTGTCCACGTATATTTATTTCAAACGATATTTGTTGACTTTGTTGTATTCAACGATGCTATGTAACAATATCCCTACTATTACTGTAATAAATAGTAATCATAGAATAACATTATTTTTTATGTATTATGTATGGTGACGATGTATAATATTGTTACTTCTGTTAAAGCTGACGAGTTCATCTTGTCAGTTAAAAGACATCCTGAACTTTCACCACCCAGGTAAAGATGATGGACGATTCAAAATAAATAGCTACTATAGTACAATTTTTTATAAAAATATTTCAAACAAAAACCAGATTATAAGAAATAAAAAGATACCAATTTCGGGACAACATGCTTCTTAGAATGGTGTTTTTAAAACTGATCGTAAACGGCCCCGAAATAAATCTTACTTTTAGCTGATTATTTGACATTTTTCAGGCTGTGGCATCACATCACATGAAATGCAACATATTTTATATGAAGCTCTGACGCTGTTTTGTGTGATGTGACGTCATCCGATGCTTAGTAGGTCATGACAAAGCATCAAATGTGTGTGTCGGTGTTTCGGTTTTTGTAACCCATAAAAAAACTTTGATGTAATTTTCAAAAAGTAAAGTACTTTTAATTATTTTATTTTACAGAAAACATTGCACAATTATATTATTTAACATATTTCATATTTTTCTTGCAACTGTCAAACAGCCAAATGTTTAGTTTTAAGTTGACATAAATAAATAATTTCAAAAATTGTCCCACCTACCTCGTTCAACGGCTGCAGTAGCACAGATGATGTCAATCCCGCCTGATCGTACAGCGGGTTCCTTATAGGTACCATACCAGGGGTTATAGGGGTTGGGGCTACGAGGGTCGGCGCCGACGCCAACCCTGGCGGAGTTTGGCCCAAACTGACTGGCGAGTGGGCCAACGATTGGCCAAACATTGGTGGCGACGCCGACGTTTGTATTTGGATAGGGTGAGCGGCTGAGGTTGGGGAAATTAAACTATGTTGCGATTGAGAAGATAGGATGGGTGGCGTACTGTTAGGATATGGTACTAAAGTGGGCACTGGCATTGGTGGCTGCATGTGGCTTGGGACGTTTGATGCGGTGGTTTCTTTGGCTACAAAAAAATGTTAGCGATAAAAAATTGCCAATAAAGCGTATATAAAAAAATATAGTTATTAAACCTTACCTTGTGGAAATAGTTCGTCTTTGAGATTGGGTAAAAATTCTCCTATCTTTTCCCACGTGATGTACCATAGATCGTTGTAGGTGTCACCGTTACTGAAAATCTGCAAAAAAGACGGATTTCCTTAAATTAGAGCATGAACCGAGCGAGTTAGATGGCGCGGTGTTTAGCGTTAAGCTACTTTCGTAAGGACGGGTTATCAGATGGATGACCAAAAATAGTGATAATTCTTAGATTCACGCCAATTAGCCTTACCAAAATTAAGTACTAGGTTAAGTGTTAGACATAAATTTATGATAAACAGATATGTAATATTTATAGAAATATATACAAATACCCATGACACAGGTCCTCGTATTTATCACACAAACATTTGCCCCTTCTGGGACTCGAACCCAGGACCACCAGTGCAAAAGGCAGGACCGCTACCGTTGCACCAAACAGTCGCCAAAAATTAGGAATAAAAAAAATTAGAAAAAAAAACGAAGAAACCCATTTTATTTGGTAGCTTTTATAAATTTTAGTGGGCAACTATTCAAATCTTTAATAACTTTTCATATACATTTTTTTAAAACTACAAGCAGATATAAAATTCTATCCCACTCACTCTAACAGAATCCATAACCAACACCATGTTCTTGAGCGACTCGAGAGCGGCTTCAGTGAGAGCATCGTCTGCACCTGGGCAAGCATTCACCAGGGAAGCCTGAACATCTATGACGCGAAGCCACAATGCTGGAAAGCTGGGTCGAGGAGACAACGCTGATAGGTGCTGCAGAAACACCTGCATACATGGATAACATTTTCATTGCATTAATATTTAAATAAAACAATTTTTAACGGATAATTGTCACGCTACTGTAAAGATACAGTAGCCGTGATCACAGGATGACTACGGTGATGGTCCTACATGTGTACCTTCACAATTATTTAATCGGGCACGTTCCTAACTGTTAAAATGTATACAAATCTAATATCAGATTATATTTTTTCGGAAAAGTTTGGTTTGTCATTCAATTTCTGCATGGAAAATTGCGTTTTATCCGCTAGCGTGGAAAAGTGTTTAAAACTTAGAACCTTTCTATTCAATGAAAAACACACATGGTGCATTCCGAATTGTCATTATAGTCTTTATAAGTTACATTTTATTCTTATTTAAATTAATATTATAATGCTCCGTTTTGGTTTCATTAAATTGTTATAGTTCATTAAACTATAAAATCAACAAGAATAAATATTATTTTGAATATAACATTTTATTATAAGAATTTTATATATGTACCAAATTTGAAAAAAATATGTTCTATCTACGGATTCTATCTTCTAGAATCCTTCGCTGGCTCAGGTTTCAATTTCAAAAATCGATTGCGCAGTTAATCTAGTTAAAGTGGTTTTATTGAAAAATATAGGATACCATTTCGCACTAAACAAATATCTAATACAAATATGTGTCAGTAAGTCAACGGTACCTTGCACATGATGGTGTTTGCCCTTGCAGCGGTATGCTTCCGGCGTGGTAGACGCTCAAGAAGTGGGAACAGCACTCGCTGGAAGCACGCTTCCCAAGCGCCCCCCACACTACCCGCCCCCGCGTTAGACCCCGCTCCCACGTTTGACCCCGCCCCCGGTGACAACCCCGGCACTAGCAGTGCACGTTGTAGGTACGCGATCGCGCTGTTCGCCACCTAGAAGCCATTTTTTTTTTTGTTTTTTTTTTATGTTAAGGGTACAATAAGAGAATACAAATTATTACATTGCAGACTTAAATAACAGAACCCTATTTAAATTTCAATAATAATTGTACACAGAATTGACATAAAATAACAGATACTTAATTTACTTTATTTAAAAAGTTAACATACTTTGTTGGATTATTTTCTATAAAAGAACAAAAAACATGGAAACAGCAACTTTATAATAATATTAAAGTTATTTAAAACTTAACTTATGGAATCGCTTATGTAATTGTAGCTTAGTTACATAAATTCATCACAAACTTACTTGTTTCCGCCTATCCGTGCAGAACTCAGCTATACCTTGTAACAGAGGCATCCACGCGACCTCCCACAAGTCGTATTCTTCAGCACCTATATCACAAAATTGAATAAGTGACGCGTATAATCTAATAGGCAATTCATTTATTTATTCCGTATTGACATATAACACAATTTAATAAAAAAACACATTGATTTTTTTATTTAATAACTTGGCAATACTTTGGGTATTGACCCAAAATAAAAAATATATTATAAATAATTAACATTTAATTTTGCAACCCTGTTTTATTGGCTACAGCAAACTTAAGTGAGCCACATGCTTTGTCCTATTTCTTTTGTTTATGTTTTTTATTTTAATTATCAAATTACAAACAATTCTAACAAATCTTTTTAATTTTTTGACTTAGACAAAGGCAGAAATATATTCTGCCTCTTGCAACGTAGTCAATTGAAGGGGGGAAAAGGAGAATAGAACTAGACTGGACAGCTTTCAGCAAGTTTGGTATCCAACTCATTAATTTGTTCATCAACGTTAAAGAACAAAGAAATAAATTAACTATTGCAATCTTCATTCAGACTAGACACTCACAGCAAAACTAATGCGTAACTTGCATTTGACTCCATGTGCAATGAATCAATCGAATAATGATCCTATACTTTTAGGTTTTTCATGTAGGTTTCCAAAGAAGGCTTGTGTGTCACAAGCATTGGAGACATCCATAGGCATTTATTTTCATGGTAACGTTACATTTTTTAAGTAATTTTGCTAAGGAGTTGCCATAGAACGGATAATATAAAAAAAAAAATAGGGCAGAAGACTATACAACAAAAACTACTATCGACAAAACGATGTTTTTTTTTGTTAGTTCAGCATTTCACGTTAATTTACATATCTAACAAAATTATTAATTTCATTCAATGAATATTTGGTTATATATAAAAACATACAGATTGTTTGATACATATAAAAAAATTACATTCGATGTTGTAGCTGGTTAGCCAGAAGATAAAGAGATGGCGCTGATATTCAGCTTTTAAAATACATAGAAAAAAATCAACAGGCCTGTCAAGGAGCTATTGAGTAGCACAATTGGAAGAGCTCATGTGGAAGGTATCGCTCAAATAGTGAGAAGCTGTGGTTTTTTGTCTCGTTCAACTCCTGAGACAAGTTTTTTGTTTTCTAGTAATAATTTCCTAGTATCGTTTCAAAATAAAATATTGTCAATAATTTAACCGACCTTGCCCCTGATCAGCTTCGTCGTGCCACCACTTAAATATCTGCGCAGTGCGGCTGTGCAGTGTGTGCATCAAGTCAAGTAGCTGAAACCAAACAATACATGTAACAAATAACTATGTGGAAAACTAGACCTTAATGAGTTATCTCCAATAACGCTCACCAATGTAGAAACAGTTTAATTAGTTATCGGATGTTATCACCATTAATTATTCAATTTAATAGAAATTTATATTTGAAGTGTTCAAATCGAGTTTAAAGCAGAAAATACCAGAATAGACCATTGATGATGAGGAAAAAAGTTAGTTCACTTTGTCTCTCACCTGTATGCTGATCATGTGGTACTGGTCTAATGTATCGACCTCTTCATCACTAGATTCCGGGTTTTGGCGACGCGCAGAACTGGACCTCTGTTTTTTACCATCGTGCGATTTCTTTGCTGCAATGGAGCGAGCGTAAGTTAATATTTAATTATTTATAACAATAGAATAGGAGAAGTAGAAAATGTGTCCTTGAGTTTGTTTTAAAAAATATTTTTCAATTAGTTTTTTTTACAGGGTCTAACAATATATTTGTGCAAAATGTCACCAGTCAAATGTAATGTTAAAAAAAATTAAGATCCAAATATTTGCGCATTTGCTCATATTCAATTATTTTATTTTATTATTTAGCACCCGCAAGTGAAGAACGCACACGTATACGCATACGTATACGCACACGTATTCGCATACGCACACGTATACGTACACGGACACGTATACACACGTACCCTCATGGAGTGTTGCTCGTGCGAACATGCGTACGGCGCGTACGGCAGCGCGACAATTGTAAGGCGTCACGTGCGCCACGTCGCGCACCACTAGCGCTAACGCCTCGCAACATCGCGCCAACGCGTCGACGCGATGTCGACGCAACGTCACTTGATCGCTCTCCCACCAACTCGTCTCGCACTCCGCTGATAGCGTCGGACTCGCGGCTGGCTCGTTTTTCACCTACAACAATAAAATAAAATAATACAAAAATTAAAAATTAACTAGTAAAGGGCGTTATATCTATAAACTTATAAATTCACGTACAGACACAACCAACCTTTTAAGGATTTTTATTTATTTGCTAGTGGTGTCCGCCTTAAAAGATTATATTTAGTTATGTGAGTAGTTCATAAGTTTTCTTAATGTCAAATTAATGTGTACAACACTGGGGAACTTAAATAAATAAAACAAATGTATAAAATAACTTGTTCACTCACCAGTATCCAACCCTGTTGCGGTGAATGCGAAAGTTCGCTTTCAGATGAGGCACTGGTGGGTCGCCTCTCACTCTCGTCATCTGAACCCTCTGATCGACTGGATGCTATGATCAATAATATCATCATTTACTATTGAATTGTGAGAAGTAATAATAAAATAAACTTATCTTTAATTAATTTTTTACCGTAAATAACAAGTTTATTATTATTTTTTAAATTGCATCCTTACGTTTCGATTTCTTTACTCGAGTAAAAGAAGACTGAAGGAGTCGAAACGTCGGACTAAATTAAAAAAACAAGAACGCGTCGATTATTCTGTAAAATTTATTTTATTTAAATGTGCAATAAGCACGAAACTTTAAGAACAAAATGTACACTTATCTTGTTGAAAATATTTTGCATACATAAAAACTAAAATAATCCAATTTCAAGATAAAGAAATCCATTTCGTAAGCAAAGTCCGCAATAGTTTCGACGCTTTTCCATAAGTAGGCAAACCAATTTCTTTTTCTTTTATTAACAACATAAGAATTATGCGATGACAATTATTACCCATTGATTTTTTTTAAAAGCCTAGCTGAACCGGCCACTCGTTGCTGTGGCCCAGTTATTATAGTTTGCAATATATTTTTGTTATAAAAAAACAAAACCTACTGAAACCTCGCACTAGCGGTCCTGGTTTCGAGTCCCGGAAGGGGCAAATGTTTGTATGATGAATACGAACATTTGTACCTGAGTTATGGGTATTTATATACATTTCTACGAATTTTACATATTTCTGTATCATACATGTATGTCTATCCGTTACCCTAGTATTCATAACAGAAGCCGTTCAATGCTTACTTTGGACTAACTAGCTGACCCGGTAACGCGTTGCTATGGTAACACGTATACAATGGAAAAAGAGCGGACAGACAAACACACAAACAACAAATTTGTGTTCTTAGATTATGGATTGGCTAATTGGTGTGAATGTAAATAAAATAAATAAATAATTAAAAAATAAAATAAGAAATAAAAAAATGTAGTATATTAGTAAGCAGCAGAAGCGTAATGTGGACCAACCTGTGTTATATTGGTCGACTAAAGGCGCGGGCGGTCGATCGGGCCAAGCTCCAGCGCCCGCGGCACAGAGTAGAGCGAGCAGTGAACGCCAGTCTGCCGCGCTGTGGATATTCTGCGCGCTAGTCTTCACTACCTCGTATAGCCCACACGATATCTACAACACATCAAGCATAAATAAGCATACCACATTTTTGAAGTAAAACTCATTTATTGGAGAGTAAGCTGGTGTATGAGTGACGAGCGCGTTACAAAGTGTGATCGGGCGAAGCAAACGGAAGTTGAGAGGGAGATATTAGTTAGTAAAGATAGAAAGAGAGAGGTGCCAGCACACATTTTCTTTCTCTCTTTCTCTCATAGCCAGTTAAGTTTCGTATATTTAACATATATCTCTATATATAGATGGAGCTAAAAAATTATCTTCACACCACATGAGCAATATTTCAAATGTCAAAACACGTTGCCGTAACTTGTGCAAAAATACAGAGGATAGTGTGTGTGTGTGTGTGTGTGTGTGTGTGTGTGTGATGGTGGAGTGTGTCTATTCATAATTGGAATCATAATGTTTAGGTAATATTATATTTAAATGTAAACTTTCATATGCCGGTATGAATAATCAATATATGTATTATCATGGAAAAAAATGTTTCATCATTTGTTTATTCATTTCATTTAATCTCAAATACTTAACAAAATAAAAATACTTAGAGTCCAACAAGATTTAACATTAAATATTAATGGACCAATTAAAACTATTTTATATTAAGCTATAATATTTATTTTATTATCAAAAAAAAATATGAATTTGCACGGTTTATTAGCTCTTTTGTTGCGTATTTTGTTCAAAAGTTCGACTAGGAAACTATCTGGGCACTTTATTATTTCTAAACCACTCAATTTCCTTTGTTAATGCTCTTTATAATATAAAATAACTAAAAATTTGTGTTGAGTGATTACAGTAAATTCTGTGCACATCTTCAAAAACCATTTCTCTAAACTTGTCTTTATCTTAAATTCATTCCATTTCTACATATGTGTATATAATTTCAAATATATTAAACAAATCAACATTTAGTCACAAGCATTAGATGCAGAATCCCTTTCAATCACTCAATGGAAAGCGGTCTGGTGACCGCTTTCCATTGAGTTGGCTTGCCGTTGACGCTTGCTCCTGTCATACAAGTCCTGTAAAAGCATATATTTACCACATCCGCCTGCTGGTAGAAGAGGCGGTAAGGCAGGCTGAGTAGCAGCTGCAGGTGTGCAAGGACAGCGGCAGCACAGTGATGACAACGCATGAGGCGTGCACAGGTACGTAGAAGCGCTGTCAGAGCTCGCCTCAGCGTACCAGAACCTCGCCCACCCGCCCATAGCACTACGCGTCGGTAATGTGCACTCGCCGTATCCCACACGCTTAGGGAACGGTCCCTGTCCAACAACATATCAAAATCTATATTAAGTTGTTCGTATAAACGAGCCAAACTGTAAAATTAACAGTCGAATTTGAAGAATATTTTTGCATTATGTACGAGGCATATCCAGAAAGTAAGTGTTCTGAATTTTTGTAGGTTACATTTTTTTTATTGAAACAAAAATATCACATGGTTACCGTAGTACATATGTAAGTTATTTTTCGACATAGTCGCCATTCCTCTCAATGCAGGTGGTGAAGCGGGGTATCAACTTTTTGATGCCTTCCTCGTAGTAGTTTCCCGCCAACCCCTTCTAATAATCTGAAGAAGTTAGGTGAGGGGAATGCGCGGGGTGGTTCAGGACATCCCATTTAAACGAGGCAAGCAGTTCCTTCGTGGCGTTGGCCGTGTGTGGTTTGGCATTTTAAACTCGCGATACCACTTGTACACACTCGTACGATTCATAGCTTCTTCGCCATATGCAGTTTTCACCTCATTATAAACCTCAACCAGAGGTTTTCCCTTCCAATCGAGATATCGGATGACGCCGCGTATTTCGCACTTGGCGGGAGATTGGATTGACATTTTTCACGAAACGTGTTGTCGCGTCGACACTTCTAAACGTACTGACCTTGAACCGGTCTCGTTGCGGAGGGGAAAAGTCAGGCTACAGCTAAGTGTAGCCGACATGTCAAAAATAAAATTCATTCGGTCGTTAGAGCCTCAGTACACTTACTTTCTGGATATGCCTCGTAGCTCAATTCTTCAATTGCATGCCCTAGTAGCGATCCTAGCTTCCACGCCAAAGTAAGTAATATAGTAAACATCGTTACTTCTGTTAAAGCTAAGAATTTCTTGTGTCCATTCTTCTTGTCAGTTAAAAGACGTCCTAAATGGGTGCTAAGTAAAAATGTTGGACGAGTCAAAACGTATCCCATACGCTTAGGAAACGGTCCCTGTCCGACAATATATCAAAATTTATATTAAGCTGTTAAAATCAGTTGTTCGTATGAACGTACTAAACTGTAAAATAAACAGTCGGATTTGAAGGATTATTTTGCATTATTTAGCTCAATTCTTGTGGAAGGTTATAAACTATTTGATGTCATGCTACGAATGTAAAGGACCAAACAATAAAAGTCAGAAAGAAAATTAAGCGAAAAGAAAGTAATTGTACAGGCGGTTGATGCGATGCGACATGATGACGTAGGCCGAAGACGGTCGCCCCACAAGAACAATACTGTTATTATTTTTCGAATTTATCTTAAACAACGAATAGAGTTAAATACAAATATAAAGATAAAATTTGAATAATTTTAATGTGTTTTGAAATTTTTCAAATACTGCATGGTTAAAAATTTTCACTTGCTTATATCACGTTTGATATTTAACAAAATATTGACTAGTCTTACTAAAAGTTATAATCTATGTAACAAATTAATCTAAAACATTGCTTCAACCAATAATATCACGATATTTACTCCAGATATGGAAATTGCATCTACCTAAAGTGTTTAGAAAAGAGATATCGAAACATTCTTTCGACTTTAGTTTCATAAGAAAACTTACAATAAAGCATTACACTATTTTGGTAAACATAAAAAATAAAAAAGCATGTGTTCAATTCACAAGTGAAACCTTCAAAAATAATACGTACACGTTTACAAAATACCACGGTTGTTGTGATGCCTTCTATCAAGCTTTGTACTACGTATGCGCACACAAACACGTATTAACACACGTACATAATGCTTATTATCTCATTTTCTCCTACGTTAAATCTTATGAATTTATGTGTCTGTCTCTTTTTACTGTCGCTTTTCGTTTCAAAGAAACACTGTATAATTCTTCATATCTCATTTTCTCCTACGTTAAATCTCATGAATTTATGTATGTCTCTTTATACTGTCGCTTTTTCGTTTCATCGACTTTCAAATCACAACGATGCTAAAGAAATTTTCACTTCAAAATCTTGAACCTATTTAAGTATTCGCGTTAATCTTAAATATTAGTTTGATAGCGACCATAACAACTTATTTACGCTGTTATATTACTACTACTTCCAACTCACCTGTTCTGAATAAGGGTTTGGCCAAGCAGCTCCAAGAAGAATATAGTAATATCCTCAAGCTGCGGATTTAGCTGCAAGCTGTCAGAGTCCGGAGGAGTGCCCACCGTCACCATGGCGTGCACTAGTTCCTGTAGCGTGAGCCAAAAGTTTAGTTACTTAAATAGGATATCCTAATATCGGCTACAGAACAGGCTACGTGACAGTGTGAAAAAATGTCTTATTTTCATTGTTTCTAAACGTAATTTGCATAAATCTGACTAACATTTATTTCATTATTTTCCTATAAAATCATTTATTTGATGAGTAGACGACATACGAAATACATACATACATTGCGCTTACGAAAGCGCCATATATTTGAATACTATTAGTTTTACAGTTGTAGCTGAATCAATCATAGATAATGACGTCACAATACAGTAAATATGCAACCAAATGATGCTTATTTTCTGCCTTGAAAGGTTTCTGTAGCCAGCGCACATCGTATTATTGCGTTTTGGCGGGTAATCTAAGTTTATTTTTCATTTTTAAGACAAAGAGTAAAGTAAATAATTACAAAGAATTAATAAGAAATAGAGTGTAGGGTTGTCACCTGCAAGCTTTCTAGCTGTAAGAACTTAGTCTCGGAGACGAGCAGTCCTGGCAAGTTGCAGCCACTGACGCACTCCGTCGCGATGTCGATCAGACTCTTCTCGTGTGGAGTGGGTGCTCGCATACCTAGACAATAGTGCAAGAACTAAATATAAGAATATATATATATGTGTGTGTGTTACAAGTTTGAATAGAAAATATACTAGAATATTAGACTTAGCCCAAAAGCTGTTCTCAATTTGGACCCTAACTTTTGTATGTCCGGTCCACTGCTCTGCCAATTGGGCTACCAAGACCACACCACACGGAACGATTTTTTTAAATATTTTTACGCTATAGACCAGCGTTGCTTTATCAATACAAGAAATATCCTCGCATTCGAAAGAAACATATTTACAAATGTTTAATAATCAATTAATATAAAACAGCCATTTAATTAATAATTTCATATTTTGCATTTTCAAAGCTATCTTAAACATAAATTTTAATAGAGGAAAACTATATAGCATATTAAATAAACTTAACTATTACGTTTAATTTACTGTAGGCAACTCTTTTTAATGTAAGTTCGGTTGTAAATTCAACAACTACAATTTGAAACATATAAAAAGCTTTATTTTTGTCTACTCCAACAGTCAACGCTGTTGTAGGTAAAACATAAAAATGAAGGCGGGACCATTGGCTTAAGTAGAAAATATAAAGTTAACAAGTAAGATTCAGTCGTCCATCCCGCAACCAGCTTACGCTAAATTGTTTGGCCACAACTGAAGTTCCTAAACGTCGAGTTCTTAACCCCTTGAAGCCCAGCTTTGTGTTAAATGCGTTATTTCTCTCTCTATCGGGGAAAAAATATCATTCAATCAAAAAGAACCATTACTAAAGTGTAATAAGGATTAAATCAGACTGCGCGCTATAGAGTATTATATAATGCTCGCGGATTTTAGGTATCGTTGTCGCGTGCATGATATAAAGCTCTTGGGTTTTAAGGGATTAAGCGTAAAAGAATATCCAACTCACCTGATTCACCAAGAGCAATGTAAGAGTAAAGACTAGACAGTAGACCCGCTTCGGATCCTCGCGCCGCTTCCCTGATCAAGGAAACAGTGCCATTGGGAGCCAGGTAATCTTCCGCTTCCACCATAGACTGTAGAAAAAGTTATGAAAAACTTTAGTTGTTGTTCGTGGTGCTTCGTTAGCAAAGCAACAGCAAAGTCGTTTAGCTCGTTCATCTCCAGCTTTTGGTCACAGTTCTAATTTAAACTTACCATAACGTCTAGTCTTTTATTAAATTTTAAAATACGCTTGTAAAAAACAATAACATTTACGAGCCCTCAGGTAGAATGATATGGTTGTTTTTTTAAAAGCGTATTTTAAAATCTAATAGAAATATGGAATTGTGAATCAAAAAAAGAAATAAATACAAGTCTTGAATTATTTAATTTTTTTAAACTATTTTTACCTGATAAACGACGCGTTTTTTCTTGTTTTTTAAATTTATTCCTGACATCTCCTTTACAAGAGCCATCATAGGAAGATTAAGGTATATGATAAAAGATATAAGGTGTATACCTTATTTGTCTACATCTACACTAATATTATAAAGAGGAAAGATTTGTATTTTTACAAATCTTTGCAATGAATAAACTCAAAAACTACTAAGCCGATTTCAAAAATTCCTTCTCCATTGGAAAGCTACATCCACGCTGAGTAACATAGGCTATATTTAATGCTAGAAAATAATTAAAAAATTCTGTCCACCCATGCGAAGACGGGACGGGCCGCTATATCAAATAAGGCAAATGGTAATTAATATAAGAAACAATAATAAACATGTCGATTAATCTGTAAAGGGGTTTTATTTAAGAGTCTCTTTGCTACCCACCAATTTAAGGCATACTGTCTTAGTAAAAATGTTTTGGTTTAACTGACCTCGAATGTCAGTAAAAAGATATTGTTAAAAATACTTAGCAGACGAATTGAACGAGTTTACAAAGACACTGAACTTCATTTATACAATATATTTTAATTCTTGTTAGTGAAAAATGAAATTGCGGACAATATGACATTAAAGTTAACTTTAAACCCTATCTATGTGACCTTAAGTTGAAAACGAATTACAGAAATCTGTAATTTTTAAGTAGACACTTTTTTATGATATAATTTCTATTGATTTACTTGCTAACTACAACTTGTAGTTATACCAAGACAAATGTAGACACTTATACATCTATTGTATTTATATTTTTCCATGGATCTTTTGTACATCATCCTCAATTTCATCTAAGTCATAATTGGGAATGCAAAGTCATAAATATAATTTTTTATTATTTGATTTCAGTAATTTAATTATTAATAATTTTATTTTAATGATTTGATTTTCATATTTAGTTTTGTTAGCGATTTGATTTTATGAATTAAAAATATATAATTGAAACCAAAATAGAATGTACATACCTACTAACATAACTTTTAAGATTCTTTGTTACTAACAGATTATGAGACTTTGTTTCTCGAAATAAAATTGAATTGAATTGAATTGAATAAAGAAATCAGAAAACAAATCTATTACAAGTACAATACTGTATATTGCAATCGAAAATGTTAAAAAGGTGAGATAACACATGAAACTAGTTTGCAAACATTAATTTATATGTAAATGATTAATTACTAAACAAAAATAACAAACTATACCGTAAAAAGACAACAAAGCTTTACCATTTTTGATCGAAATGAACTATACGTATCAAATTTACAGTTGGAAAAGTGCGTAATGTGAACAGCGATAATAGCGAATTTGCCGTTTACCTTCGGCAGAAGACGGCCAATGTACAACGTTTTGACGATCTCCAGCAAATGCCTCCACGAGTCGCGGAGGAAGTCGGCGTGACGCGCCGCCACTGAACACACGCGTCGCAGCGCCAGCTGTGCTTTCGTTGACTGGCCTAAGGTTACGCCTGCGAAGATAAAAATTATTTTCTTTCCATCATCATCATCTTCACATCTCTGCAGTCTACACATAATTCTTTGGTTTTCAGGAAGCGATCTATCTTAGAGATAAGTCTACCATTGCCTAGAAATATAGTTTTTGATTTCATACCTTTTAATTTTGGTGCAATAAAAAGTATGACAAGTGTACTTCTTTATTTTATAGTATATGTTTAAAAATTCAAAGCATAAAAAAACGTGTAAAAAAAAACCGATTTATTCCGCATCGAAACTTATAACAGGTGATGGCCATCTTTATACCTTTCGTGGATGCACGGTGTACTACAGTATAAGTCGTGTTCTTGTTTAAATATAATTTATGTCTGTTAAATTGATGTACTTACTAGGCATTCCTAATGTAATTTTAATTGTCATAGGCAATACCAAAGGTTTATGTTTGATGAATGTTATGGTATTCGTAATAAATAAATAAAAAAATACCTTAAGGAGAATGGGTTATAAATTATAACCCATTCTCAACACACCAATCACAATGTGGACCCGTTGCGGATTGATGAGAGCTAAAGGAAAATGCAGCCGGGACCAATAGCATGACGGGCACGTCATGCTATTGGTCCCGGTCTATGGCAATCCCAAGCAAGACGAAACTTGAGACAATAAAATTTTGTTTTGTTAAATGTGTCTGGAAATACCAACTGTATAACTCCCATAAACCCCAAAATGGGCATCAGCATTTTCCGAATTATAGTATTCCACTACGATTTCCCCGCCTGCTAAGTGCGGAGACAATATACCGCATTATTTGGGCAGTTTTCCGTTCAGCAGTGGATAGTTTTCACCAGAGGTATTAATCCGACAATCTGAATGCGAAAAATTGTTAACAAGACAGTTACTCACCGATAGTGATATAGTTAGCGTGGTGAGGCGGTGGAGCTAGCAACCCAGTGAATTTGGCGAGGGTCAACGCCAATGTGTCAAGAGTGGGAGCATCTCTCGGTGCCGCACGTGGTACTCTAGCCACTAAACCGGCCACACGCTCCAACCCATTCAGGGCCACTAGGGCTGCTCCTGCCCCTGCTAAAACTCCTGACCCCGACCCTATACTTGCTATTTCCTCTGGAGAAGGCGGCGAAGCACGTTCGAACGCCGCTGACAGCGCAGTGACCTATTTAACATGTTATTAATTAATGCGGGGTTCATTTCTGGTCCCAAATTAATATTTAACCATGCCGCAACGCAGCACAGTCGCACACGAGAAGCTCTCTTGTACACAACTGACCGGAAGGTGCAAAAAACATTAAATAGTGGCGCGAGCAATATACAGTGTATATTGCGTTGCAGCAGATGTCAAAAGAATGCAATTCTATATTACTTATCGTGTATGGTCACAATGAATACGAGGAGGCGTTACTGTACATGCCACTGGCAGCCATGCGGCGATGCAGCACTTAACACAAACTTGCGTTCCTAAATTACCACAGATGGTACAGTCACGAGCAACGAGCAATATAAATAGATAGATATATGATTTATTTGCATCAAAGGCACACACATACTTTGCCTTTGATGCACACACATGAAAACAGCAAAGTGAATAAGAGAAAAAAAGACTACAAAACAACTAATATACATAGCACTCTACTGACAAAGCGTGTCACAGCGATGCAAAAAGGACAAAGCTCAGCGATATATTTGCACTTATAGAGCAAAACCTCTTTCAGCTTTTGCCCGTAGAAATACGCGAGGACCGGTTTACGAAACCGGCTGTGCTCTCCACTATTATATATGTCAAAGAAAAACATAAAAAAAATATGTGTTATTAATCATTTAAAAAATGAACTGACCGCGGGTGGGCAGGCAACGGCGAACAGTCGCGCGTGGTGCTTGTGTCGTATGGGCGCTGCTCGGTACGCCGCACCCGCTGTCATTCCGCGCCGTTGTAACACTCGCCACAAGTAAGCATCTCGAACTGGCCCCACCCGCTCTGCTGGCATCACCATCTCTTCATTCCTAAAAAGAACAAACTGATTATTTAGTTCATACACATTTAAATGAAACTAGTTTTTTAACGGCGTCTTGTGTATACTTTATATTTAACTAAAGTTTCGACTCCTTTACAGAAGCCTTGATCACAGGATGACTAAGGTCATACATGTGATCACTTCACAATATATTAATCGGGCACAGCCCTAAATGTTTTTATACAAATAATTACATACATATATATACAAATAATAGTTTAGCAATCCTCTGACCGTGGCTCCTGTAAAGAAGTCGAAACGTCAGGATTTAATTTAAATTACGTGCAACTATTCGTTAAAAATTAGTTTTATTTAAACTAGATGGCTCTTTAGCGCGTAGAAACACGCTATCGTATTGTTTTTGCGGGAGTAAGGGCTTTGCAATGTTAGGATAGCGAGACAATATGGTAACAAACACACACACACAAAGTATTGTCATATATTATTTAAATTTTAAATTGATTAGTTATACAAACAACAAAAATACCAACAAACTAATAATGTCTAATATAAATGGGCACATGCAGAAAATATAGTACAAACCTAGCATAAAACCTTTCAGCGATTGATAGTATAATGAGTATCTATTAAGATACTAAGCTTATTTATTATTGGTTAAGTTACGTTACAATATTAGTTGAGGTGTACATATTCCAGCACATAAAGTTACACGCTTTTAACTTTAGACCTTATGCCATTGTTATAAAGATCATTTTTATTTTACAGTGTGTATTAACTATGTGTAGACACTCTCAAGATAAAACTTAATTGCTTATAGAGAGCAAAAACAAAAACAAAATTATAGTGTTACATATGCATAAGTGTAAAATGTGTCCCTCCGTAGTATTACTGTATATTCATCTAGCTTGTATCGCTTCATTTTAAGTTGTATATTGATTATTAATTTGCATTAAAACATTAGAGATATTATGTAAATTTTGTACTTTGATTAGAAAATAAATAAATATAATTTCAGTCAACAATCATGTATTTCAGAAATCATAATAATATCTGAGGTTAAAATTGAAACGTAACTAGAAAGCAGAATACTATTACTACACCCACATTAAAAGATGGATTATAAACATACACACGCACACATACACACACGCGCTCGCAAACATACACATAAACAAATAAAAAATGTATCTAACTGCACGTAATTGTAATTTAAACTAATTATACCATCTGATATTTGTTACTTTGATTCTGTTGATTGTACCATCACATTAAAATTCGATCCTGTGCTAACGGGTAATTTTTTACCTATTTCGGGCATCAGTTTCACACAAACTTAGCCTAAGATTAGTAACGATAAGTATTGAAGTAAGAGTTAGTGGTGAGAAAAAAAAATATTTTATTACTATTATTATAAACCGGACCGTTTAGTAAACACTCCATTTATTTAAAGCAATAACACGAAACTTACTTGATCGAGTTATAGATAGCTTCCAACATAGCCTGGTCGAAGTCACCAGAGCCGTTACAGCCCCTCAAGTTACGCACGAAGTCGTCAGCCGTCATTGGCACATTGAGCTTCTTCGCGTTGTGATTATGCTGGTCCATGTTCAGCATGATAACTGCGTACGCGAGTCGGAATGCTGCGTCCGTATTAGCGAACGGCTCACCGTTTGTCGACTGTGAGATAAAACAAATTCTAAAACCCACATTTCATGAATAATGCGGTTGTTTCTAACGATAATGATAAGACGAAGACAAAAGTCATTCCTTGTGTTTGGCAGAAAAAAATCGCTTGCGAGCGCTTGTAAGAAAAATGGTGATCGCTGAGCGATAATAAGCAAAATGGCGGATTGTGTCATCGCAACTGAAGTTAGCAAACATGTCCTGGCCGAAAATTGTATAGTTTTTTTTTCAGCGCTGGTAAGCGCTCGCAAGCGCTTTTTTCTGTCATACACAAGGATTAAGAGATTAAACGAGAAATGCTTTTTTTATAATATGAACGTTTATACAAAATGCTTGAATGGTAACAACTATGCAATGGCTTCGAAGTCCTCTAACGAGAGGGCTATACCGAGAAGTTGAAAGTTTTACTGGCGAGGGATTTTTTCCTTCAAATATATGGTACAGCTTCTTAATTTAAGTAAACATTACACTTATTACTTATTACATTACACAACAGAGCATTTATTCTCATATTTTTAATACTAAATTCATTTTACAGACACGGTGTTAAATTGATTTTTGTCCAAAAAACATTTGGACAACCATTTAAAATTAACTTGATAAAATAAAAAACATATATAAAAATAAAGACATAGCCTAACAAAATTTGACCCTGAAAAAACCATTGAGGTGAACTTATTTGTGATAGAAATTGACTTAATTACATCTTTGAAGAGGACTGTATGAAATAAAACGGACAGAAAAAAAGGTCTCGTTGAGAAACTACACATTTCTTTATGATATTTACTGACATCACTACATAGTATAAAACAAAGTCGCTTTCTCTGTCCCTATGTCCCTTTGTATGCTTAAATCTTTGAAATTACGCAACGGATTCTGATGCGGTTTTTTTTAATAGATAGAGTGATTCAAGAGTAAGGTTTATATGTATAATACATGCATAATATAGCAGAGCATTGCATCCGTGCGAAGCCGGGGCGGGTCGCTAGTTTAAAAATAAATGAGTTGATAACCGAATGATAAAATATTTTAAAATTATATCTACACACTTACATGCCACCGCTCAGCGAACCGCTCCATAACGAGGAATATGAGCGGCGCTTCGCCTGGTAAACGGAAGGTCTCCAGGTAGAGTCTCAGAGCCTGGTCGATGCGGAGGCCTGCGTAGTCGAAACTCTCCGCAAAAGCGCCTAGAACGCTGGGACCCTCGTCTTCCTCCCCCCGACTTGACCGCTTGCAAATGTAATCGCCTGGAAAGTGGATATAAGACTTTATATCATCTGTGCTCAAGGTCAGATTCGGAGGTCTGGACGCCTTGGGGCACGGAGGCTCCTAACTAATTTCGAATAAAAATTCAAAATATTTTATTGGAAATATGGATTATACAGTAGTTATAATAATGTAAAAAGCTCTTCTTTTCTTTTTCAAAAAAAAATCTTTCTGGATAAAAATGTGATAGTTATTTAGTTCATAAACTTCCCTGCATATTACACATTTGAATAAAACAACTTTTTTATGGATTTTGCGCATAAACGTCAGGGTTGAATATAAAATTAATTATAAACCCGTAGAAATTTGTACTTTTTTATCCCTATTGTAAGAGGCCCTCTCTTGTGGAGGCCCCAGAGCAGTAGCCTCGCCTGGCTTTCCCTAGATCGGCACTGCCCGAGCTTCTTTGTCGACTGACCCCCTTTCTGAGAGTTAGTCGAGCTAACATTTCTTTGTCGCGACGGATTCCCTTTCTGGGCGCCGGTCGACACTTTTTATGCGCAACCTCGCCTTGGTGAGTAGAGCATCTTATAGAAATATGTCATTTAGCATGCAAAAAAATACAATATTATAAGATAAATCACTATAATAGAAAAAATCGACTCGGATCACAGTTATTCTCAGGCGGGAATCGAACCCGCAACCTTTGAAAATCTCGATCCAATGCTCTCCCAATTGAGCTACCGAGCCTTGTGAACACTCGTCGAAATTTTCTAGTAACTTTCTGATTTTACGCTGTAGGCCAGCGTTGTTTCATCAAGTCGATTTTTTCTAGTATTTTTCTATTATAATAATTTATCTTATAAGACCGCATTGAAAAATCTATAAAATATATAAAAATTATAAAACTAAATGGCTGTTCCATCTTAATCGATTGCCCAAACATTTTGTAAAAATGTCTATTTTGAATACGAGAGGATGTTCCTCTCATTGATAGTAAGGGGCAGATGTTTGTGTAACGAATACGACAATTTGTAACCGAGTTATAGGTATTTACATATAATTCTTTGAATATTAAATATCTATGTATTATATATGTATGTCTATTCATTACTCTAATATACATGACAGCAGACTTAGTGTTTACTTAGGGCAAGGCTTGTTCGTGGAAATGTTAATAAAAATAAAGAATACTGTAATCTAACTTACCAATCATTTTCTTGTCCAAGTCTGGATTTTCCCTTAGGAATATGGCGACTTCGTGAGGATCCAATGGGGTCTTCAACACTCCGTGCTCTTGTAGGAACTCTATCCCGCGCTCGGGTTTTTGGTTAAACAACTCTGTGCCTTGTGTCACCCACTAAAAGTCAAAATTCAAATATAAGTCTGCTTATAATTAAAAAAAAATTACTAACAGTTTATTGTAAGGGCAAATTTTTAAAATTGATTCTTCAAGTTTCGTATTAAACTGGCAAATCAAAACAAGTTGTCAGCTGTTATTATTACTTAAGTTACAAGTTGTCCTTTTCTTTGACTGGGATAAATCCGTGTGATTACTTTTATCCAAGTATTCAAAAATCACTCTTAAGAAGGAAGCATTACGCAACATGAAAAAACTAATATTAAAACTAGCGGCCCGTCCCGGATTCGCACGGGTGGACAATTTTTTTCTATTATTAAATATTTTCCGTTAGCGCCATCTAGCGTAGTTAGACGAACTACTTGCGGTTAACGCGTTGCTTTGGTAACGTTATTGATACAATGGAAAAAGAGCGGGAAAAAGAGTGGACAGACAAACACACAAACCACTGTGATCTTAAATTACAGAATTTAATTACCTTTTTCATATTCCTTATATTGTCCAACTCGGCTTCAGTAGGCAAATCGGTCGATGGCTTATGCCTTCCCGTCCTACCGCTAATGTAATGGCTTATATCGTGCGTCACGTGATCGCTCACAACTGACGCATCGTCCATCCCCCCAAGTTCCAAAGAAACGTGACCTCCCCTCCCGTACTTCGTCTCGCTCTCTTGTTCCACAACGGCTATATCCGTCTCACTCTTACTCTCCACCTTCTCCGGCTGCGTACCGATTTCTATAGCATCTAATATAGTCATTAATGCTTCTAACGATAAAGTATGAATATTATAAGCGGTGGATGACACAACGTTTTTAGATAATAACTTGGTTAATTCCTCAAAAACATTCATACAATAAACATCACAGTCGTAATTTAAGTATAACTCGGTACATAATCCGGGTATTCTGAACATTTGTGCTAAACTTTCTAATGTCAAGTGGTGAATTTCTTTGAGCTCGTATATCGCTTTGGTCGTGTCAGTAGATATTATTTCTATCAGCTTCTTGAAGAACGCCTCCATTTGAAACTTGAGGTGGAAACGGAGTGCTTCGAAGAGTAAGAAGGACACTTGGAGGTCTAGAGCGAATATTGATATCCTTTCAGTGCTCAGCAACTGTGAAAAACAACATTTTTCTATATAATTTCTATTAATTAATTATTAATTTTAACTCATCACTTGCATTCCTTTTTAGGGTTCCGTTCCTCGAAAGGAAAAAAGGGAACCCTTAAAGCATCACTTTATCGTCCGTCCGTCCGTCTGTCTGTCTGTCAAGACCCTTTTTCTCAGGAACGCGTGGACGTATCAAGCTGGAATTTATATCAAATACTCCGGTCTACTGTCCCTTAGAGCTATGAAAAAATCAAACTTCAAATTAAAAGATACAGCCGTTTATGCCGCAAAATTCAGCAAATTTTTGACACTCGCAAGGAAATCAAAACCTACAGGGTACTTCTCGTGAACTCAGAATCTTGAAATTTGGTGCGAAGCAACGTCTTTTAGAACGTCAGATAAAGGAAAAATTGCGAAAACCGTAAAGTTTAAGTTACAACATATAATACAAATATTTTACGGAGCCCTCGGTGCGCGAGACTGACTCGCTCTTGACCGGTTTTTTTTTTTTGGATCTCAAGCCTAATTATCTATATTCTTATTATTTCTTGTAAAATGTTACAGTATCATTAATTTATTTTATGGCGCTGTCTTTGTGATTACACATGCTATTTACACATGTTTGTGGAGACGCATCCTAACATGTAAATCTACTGTTCTGTTTCCCAAAACTGTGTTCATTGTTGTAACTCTGTTATGTGTAGAAATAAAACTAGGTCTGCAATGCTGCTGCTGTTTGCAAATACTGAGCGAAGCACTACCTAACCTAACCTCACCTAAATTTCATCAATGTAGTCTCAGCGGTTTGGCTGTGATCAACTTTTGAATTTTTCTTTAGGTGATTATTCCACCATGGTATGTCCGATTTCAAAACTTTTTTTGCACATCAGTCACGACCGCGATGTGAATTTTGGCGCCAAATTTCATCAATGTAATATTAGCGGTTTGGCTGTGATCATGTTTTGAATTTTTCTTTCGGTGATTATTCCTCCATGGTAAAGTCTATATTTTTTTTACAAAGCCTATGTCCGTCAGGTTATTATCATGTATGTTCATGTCAAAATTCGTTCGAATCGGTTGAACCGTAAAGTAGCAGGAGGGAGACAAGCGAAATTTGTGAGTTGCCAAAAGAGAGCTCGCTCAATAAAAATAAAGGAAGGCATGTGAAGACATAATCCAGCTGATGATAATATTATGAAGCGATGAGTTTCTTCCCTAAAGCGGAGTTTTGTTATAAATGATAGAAAACCTTCAGGTTTCACTAATGTGTGACTCACGGTGACTAGGTTCCTGCAGAGCGGGTCTCGCACTAAGTGGTAGAGCGGAGGGTAGGCGAGGAGCTGATCCGCAGCTACCTCCAGAGCAGTCCCCACCAGCGCCAGTCCGAGATGCACCATTCCCGAAGTGTTCTGACCCTCCAGGGGGTTGCACAGCGATATTAAGAACCTGAGCAAATATCAAAGTTACTGCAAGATTGCGAAAAAGTACATGTAAACACAAACATTCAAAGATTGGCACTGTAATAATTAATATAACTTCTTTGGTATTTTAATATTTTTATAATATTGTAATAATTCACTTATTTTGACATAAATATTTGTACACCATTTATCTAATGGTAAACATGTTATGGCACAATTTTTTAATGAATTTTTAAATGTTATATTGCAAATAAATAAATGATTGATTGATTGATACCACCGTTATCATTACCAGGTGAGATATATATTGACAACAGTTTGGTACAACGGTAGCGATCCTGCCTGTCACATCGTTGTAGGTTCGAGTCCGGAAGAGGAATATTTTAGAGTGATGAATACGAGCATTTGTACCTAAATCATAAATACCCATGATTCAGATATATTTATAAATATGACATATCTATGTATATGATAAATTATTATAATAGAAAAATACTAGAAAAAATCGACTCGGGTCACAAGTGAACCTCAGGCGGGAATCGAACCCGCAACCTTTGGAAATCCGGTCCAATGCTCTCCCAATTGAGCTACCGAGCCTTGCGAACACTCGTCGAAATTTTCTAGTACATTCCTGATTTTACGCTGTAGGCCAGCGTTGTTTCATCAATGAGAGGAACATCCTCTCGTATTCGAAAGAAACATTTTTACAAATGTTTGGTCAATCGATTAAGATGAAAACAGCCATGTTAGATTTATAATTTTTATATATTTTATGCATTTTCAATGCGATCTTATAAGATAAATTATTATAATAGAAAAATACTAGAAAAAATCGACTCGGGTCACAAGTGAACCTCAGGCGGGAATCGAACCCGCAACCTTTGGAAATCCGGTCCAATGCTCTCCCAATTGAGCTACCGAGCCTTGCGAACACTCGTCGAAATTTTCTAGTACATTCCTGATTTTACGCTGTAGGCCAGCGTTGTTTCATCAATGAGAGGAACATCCTCTCGTATTCGAAAGAAACATTTTTACAAATGTTTGGTCAATCGATTAAGATGAAAACAGCCATGTTAGATTTATAATTTTTATATATTTTATGCATTTTCAATGCGATCTTATAAGATAAATTATTATAATAGAAAAATACTAGAAAAAATCGACTCGGGTCACAAGTGAACCTCAGGCGGGAATCGAACCCGCAACCTTTGGAAATCCGGTCCAATGCTCTCCCAATTGAGCTACCGAGCCTTGCGAACACTCGTCGAAATTTTCTAGTACATTCCTGATTTTACGCTGTAGGCCAGCGTTGTTTCATCAATGAGAGGAACATCCTCTCGTATTCGAAAGAAACATTTTTACAAATGTTTGGTCAATCGATTAAGATGAAAACAGCCATGTTAGATTTATAATTTTTATATATTTTATGCATTTTCAATGCGATCTTATAAGATAAATTATTATAATAGAAAAATACTAGAAAAAATCGACTCGGGTCACAAGTGAACCTCAGGCGGGAATCGAACCCGCAACCTTTGGAAATCCGGTCCAATGCTCTCCCAATTGAGCTACGGAGCCTTGCGAACACTCGTCGAAATTTTCTAGTACATTCCTGATTTTACGCTGTAGGCCAGCGTTGTTTCATCAATGAGAGGAACATCCTCTCGTATTCGAAAGAAACATTTTTACAAATGTTTGGTCAATCGATTAAGATGAAAACAGCCATGTTAGATTTATAATTTTTATATATTTTATGCATTTTCAATGCGATCTTATAATATAAATTATTATAATAGAAAAATACTAGAAAAAATCGACTCGGGTCACAAGTGAACCTCAGGCGGGAATCGAACCCGCAACCTTTGGAAATCCGGTCCAATGCTCTCCCAATTGAGCTACCGAGCCTTGCGAACACTCGTCGAAATTTTCTAGTACATTCCTGATTTTACGCTGTAGGCCAGCGTTGTTTCATCAATGAGAGGAACATCCTCTCGTATTCGAAAGAAACATTTTTACAAATGTTTGGTCAATCGATTAAGATGAAAACAGCCATGTTAGATTTATAATTTTTATATATTTTATGCATTTTCAATGCGATCTTATAAGATAAATTATTATAATAGAAAAATACTAGAAAAAATCGACTCGGGTCACAAGTGAACCTCAGGCGGGAATCGAACCCGCAACCTTTGGAAATCCGGTCCAATGCTCTCCCAATTGAGCTACCGAGCCTTGCGAACACTCGTCGAAATTTTCTAGTACATTCCTGATTTTACGCTGTAGGCCAGCGTTGTTTCATCAATGAGAGGAACATCCTCTCGTATTCGAAAGAAACATTTTTACAAATGTTTGGTCAATCGATTAAGATGAAAACAGCCATGTTAGATTTATAATTTTTATATATTTTATGCATTTTCAATGCGATCTTATAAGATAAATTATTATAATAGAAAAATACTAGAAAAAATCGACTCGGGTCACAAGTGAACCTCAGGCGGGAATCGAACCCGCAACCTTTGGAAATCCGGTCCAATGCTCTCCCAATTGAGCTACCGAGCCTTGCGAACACTCGTCGAAATTTTCTAGTACATTCCTGATTTTACGCTGTAGGCCAGCGTTGTTTCATCAATGAGAGGAACATCCTCTCGTATTCGAAAGAAACATTTTTACAAATGTTTGGTCAATCGATTAAGATGAAAACAGCCATGTTAGATTTATAATTTTTATATATTTTATGCATTTTCAATGCGATCTTATAAGATAAATTATTATAATAGAAAAATACTAGAAAAAATCGACTCGGGTCACAAGTGAACCTCAGGCGGGAATCGAACCCGCAATCTTTGGAAATCCGGTCCAATGCTCTCCCAATTGAGCTACCGAGCCTTGCGAACACTCGTCGAAATTTTCTAGTACATTCCTGATTTTACGCTGTAGGCCAGCGTTGTTTCATCAATGAGAGGAACATCCTCTCGTATTCGAAAGAAACATTTTTACAAATGTTTGGTCAATCGATTAAGATGAAAACAGCCATGTTAGATTTATAATTTTTATATATTTTATGCATTTTCAATGCGATCTTATAAGATAAATTATTATAATAGAAAAATACTAGAAAAAATCGACTCGGGTCACAAGTGAACCTCAGGCGGGAATCGAACCCGCAACCTTTGGAAATCCGGTCCAATGCTCTCCCAATTGAGCTACCGAGCCTTGCGAACACTCGTCGAAATTTTCTAGTACATTCCTGATTTTACGCTGTAGGCCAGCGTTGTTTCATCAATGAGAGGAACATCCTCTCGTATTCGAAAGAAACATTTTTACAAATGTTTGGTCAATCGATTAAGATGAAAACAGCCATGTTAGATTTATAATTTTTATATATTTTATGCATTTTCAATGCGATCTTATAAGATAAATTATTATAATAGAAAAATACTAGAAAAAATCGACTCGGGTCACAAGTGAACCTCAGGCGGGAATCGAACCCGCAACCTTTGGAAATCCGGTCCAATGCTCTCCCAATTGAGCTACCGAGCCTTGCGAACACTCGTCGAAATTTTCTAGTACATTCCTGATTTTACGCTGTAGGCCAGCGTTGTTTCATCAATGAGAGGAACATCCTCTCGTATTCGAAAGAAACATTTTTACAAATGTTTGGTCAATCGATTAAGATGAAAACAGCCATGTTAGATTTATAATTTTTATATATTTTATGCATTTTCAATGCGATCTTATAAGATAAATTATTATAATAGAAAAATACTAGAAAAAATCGACTCGGGTCACAAGTGAACCTCAGGCGGGAATCGAACCCGCAACCTTTGGAAATCCGGTCCAATGCTCTCCCAATTGAGCTACCGAGCCTTGCGAACACTCGTCGAAATTTTCTAGTACATTCCTGATTTTACGCTGTAGGCCAGCGTTGTTTCATCAATGAGAGGAACATCCTCTCGTATTCGAAAGAAACATTTTTACAAATGTTTGGTCAATCGATTAAGATGAAAACAGCCATGTTAGATTTATAATTTTTATATATTTTATGCATTTTCAATGCGATCTTATAAGATAAATTATTATAATAGAAAAATACTAGAAAAAATCGACTCGGGTCACAAGTGAACCTCAGGCGGGAATCGAACCCGCAACCTATGGAAATCCGGTCCAATGCTCTCCCAATTGAGCTACCGAGCCTTGCGAACACTCGTCGAAATTTTCTAGTACATTCCTGATTTTACGCTGTAGGCCAGCGTTGTTTCATCAATGAGAGGAACATCCTCTCGTATTCGAAAGAAACATTTTTACAAATGTTTGGTCAATCGATTAAGATGAAAACAGCCATGTTAGATTTATAATTTTTATATATTTTATGCATTTTCAATGCGATCTTATAAGATAAATTATTATAATAGAAAAATACTAGAAAAAATCGACTCGGGTCACAAGTGAACCTCAGGCGGGAATCGAACCCGCAACCTTTGGAAATCCGGTCCAATGCTCTCCCAATTGAGCTACCGAGCCTTGCGAACACTCGTCGAAATTTTCTAGTACATTCCTGATTTTACGCTGTAGGCCAGCGTTGTTTCATCAATGAGAGGAACATCCTCTCGTATTCGAAAGAAACATTTTTACAAATGTTTGGTCAATCGATTAAGATGAAAACAGCCATGTTAGATTTATAATTTTTATATATTTTATGCATTTTCAATGCGATCTTATAAGATAAATTATTATAATAGAAAAATACTAGAAAAAATCGACTCGGGTCACAAGTGAACCTCAGGCGGGAATCGAACCCGCAACGTAAAATCAGGAATGTACTAGAAAATTTCGACGAGTGTTCGCAAGGCTCGGTAGCTCAATTGGGAGAGCATTGGACCGGATTTCCAAAGGTTGCGGGTTCGATTCCCGCCTGAGGTTCACTTGTGACCCGAGTCGATTTTTTCTAGTATTTTTCTATTATAATAATTTATCTTATAAGATCGCATTGAAAATGCATAAAATATATAAAAATTATAAATCTAACATGGCTGTTTTCATCTTAATCGATTGACCAAACATTTGTAAAAATGTTTCTTTCGAATACGAGAGGATGTTCCTCTCATTGATGAAACAACGCTGGCCTACAGCGTAAAATCAGGAATGTACTAGAAAATTTCGACGAGTGTTCGCAAGGCTCGGTAGCTCAATTGGGAGAGCATTGGACCGGATTTCCAAAGGTTGCGGGTTCGATTCCCGCCTGAGGTTCACTTGTGACCCGAGTCGATTTTTTCTAGTATTTTTCTATTATAATAATTTATCTTATAAGATCGCATTGAAAATGCATAAAATATATAAAAATTATAAATCTAACATGGCTGTTTTCATCTTAATCGATTGACCAAACATTTGTAAAAATGTCTCTTTCGAATACGAGAGGATGTTCCTCTCATTGATGAAACAACGCTGGCCTACAGCGTAAAATCAGGAATGTACTAGAAAATTTCGACGAGTGTTCGCAAGGCTCGGTAGCTCAATTGGGAGAGCATTGGACCGGATTTCCAAAGGTTGCGGGTTCGATTCCCGCCTGAGGTTCACTTGTGACCCGAGTCGATTTTTTCTAGTATTTTTCTATTATAATAATTTATCTTATAAGATCGCATTGAAAATGCATAAAATATATAAAAATTATAAATCTAACATGGCTGTTTTCATCTTAATCGATTGACCAAACATTTGTAAAAATGTTTCTTTCGAATACGAGAGGATGTTCCTCTCATTGATGAAACAACGCTGGCCTACAGCGTAAAATCAGGAATGTACTAGAAAATTTCGACGAGTGTTCGCAAGGCTCGGTAGCTCAATTGGGAGAGCATTGGACCGGATTTCCAAAGGTTGCGGGTTCGATTCCCGCCTGAGGTTCACTTGTGACCCGAGTCGATTTTTTCTAGTATTTTTCTATTATAATAATTTATCTTATAAGATCGCATTGAAAATGCATAAAATATATAAAAATTATAAATCTAACATGGCTGTTTTCATCTTAATCGATTGACCAAACATTTGTAAAAATGTTTCTTTCGAATACGAGAGGATGTTCCTCTCATTGATGAAACAACGCTGGCCTACAGCGTAAAATCAGGAATGTACTAGAAAATTTCGACGAGTGTTCGCAAGGCTCGGTAGCTCAATTGGGAGAGCATTGGACCGGATTTCCAAAGGTTGCGGGTTCGATTCCCGCCTGAGGTTCACTTGTGACCCGAGTCGATTTTTTCTAGTATTTTTCTATTATAATAATTTATCTTATAAGATCGCATTGAAAATGCATAAAATATATAAAAATTATAAATCTATCTATGTATATGTATGTTACTAGCTAGGCTAATGGGTGCGAATGTAACAATTATTTTTATTTGTCTAAATATGTTTACCAACTACAATTGTGTTTACCAAAAGAACTATGGGTTTGTGGTGTTTTTTTGAATTTTTGTTAGCCCACTTTATGTAAAACTGTAATTATATTCTATTTCTAGTATCGCCTAGCGTGTCGATGACGATTATACTGCCAGTCAGAAGGGATGGTTAGAAAAGCGAGTGTTTCTGCATGTTAATATGCAGCATAAAATTAAGAGATTATTAATTTTATTTCGTTGTCTCGTATCGTATTCATCACATACATCTGCCCCTTCCGGGATTCGAACCTAGTACCGAAAGGAAGGATCGCCACCGTGCCAAAAACAAAAACAAATCGAAAAATAGATGCCGTTCCGAGCAGTGAAAACCAATCTAGTCGTAGTATTCTATGCTCGCGAACAGTTGTGACCATTGCGATAATTTCAAAAAAACAAATAACATTTTTAACTCACCGGAATAGCTCCCTGACGCAGACCAGGCCGTACGGCTGCAGGCGGAGCTGGTCATCCTGCGGAGTGAACCGGATTCCACGAGGATTCACGTACTCCTCCAACCGCCCACCGGAGCTCGATGACGATGGCTTCGTGCAAACCGTACCATCGGCCTCCGCTACATCTAACCAATTATTTATACAGGATTAATTGGCGAATGTCTGACGTAAAGTCAAGAGCGTTCAACGGGCACGAAATTTTATAAAAATATGCTTAAAGTCTTAATCATTTTATGATTTGAAATCAAACTAAGAAGTCATATGTGTATTATTTCTGTTATATTTATATAAGTAGCTAAATGTATTGCATTTATTGTATTGCAAAATCTCACATTCAACATAAAACGGTCCGCACAGACAAACACACACACGCACGCACGCACGCACACACACACACACACTCAAATATATTATTATTATTTATTATACTTGACTGCTTGTCTGAACTTTATGAGATCCACTTATATGACCAACCACACTTATTCTGGGTTGAATGAATGAGATTTACTCATACACTTAAAGAAGATATTATCATCATCACCACCATAAAGCACTATCTTATCCTAAATTGTCAATTTACAAAGACAGGTAGAATTGTTCGCAAATATGAACTTATCTCTAAAAAAGATCACATCCAATCAACCCATAATAAGTGTGGTTGTTTGCATTATAAAAAATTTGGAGAAAACATTTACTAAATCTTTAATACAAAAATGAATAAGATTAACTTTCCATTGCTATGTTAATCTTAATGTTGATCGAAATGTTTTCATCTACGTTTAATTTAAAAAAAATAAACAATTTTTTTCAGTAAACTAAAAGTAAGAACAAAAATAAATAAATGTTAATACGCATAAAATTTATTTTAATAATATAAATTTTAAGTTAAAACTTTTTTGTAAGTTTTTTTTTTAAGTTTAATGTTAACGGAGCGTGAACTTAAAGATGTACACCGACCAACTCACACAATTTCACATCATTCATCTAAAATCACGGATATGCTGACTGATGACTGCTGTCAGTTATGTAACCACTAATGTAACGTAATATGACAGTAGATAAAAATTACTAACTAATGCAACTGACTTATAAACATTCATAAATATTATGACAACAACACATAAAGAAGAAATAAATTAAATAATTACTAATACTAATACTAATACTATATAAAAATATCAAATAAATACATTGATAATTAATTTGCTCTGTTACATAATATTTAGTATTCATATTCTCCTTTTAATACCAAAAAGTTTCAGGTAAAAAGGCTGTATCTCAGCCTTTTAACCCGAAACTTTTTGGTATTAGGTTAAATCTTATTTCAAAGGACCTACACTCATTGCTCTTTAAAAAAATATAAATTCAGATTAGTACGTAAGAATCGCCCATATTCATTTAAATAAAAAAAACCCTAAGAAATAACTAAAAGAAAGATGATCCAACAAAAAAATCAAAGTATTTCTTCTTGTGCTTTGCAATAAATATTGAAGGTCTTTTACAAAAATGAATAATACGTGCTTTAGTTTCAAAACAAGATATCTATAGTCGATTTTAATCATAAATATTCAAAAAATAAACAAGAAAATTATTTAAAAAATAATTTCTTGTTTTTTACCATATATTTTTTTTTATAAAAAATCAAAACTATCACTTATTAATTAATGTTTTCAAACTAGTTTTATAATGTAGAATTATAAATTTTACCCATCAACACCCGAGAGCATTACATAATGCTCTATAGCGTGACAGAGAGAGAAATAACGCATTTAACACAAAGCTGGACTCCAAGGGGTTAATTTCCTAAACAGTACATTCAAAGAACGTGAGAGAAAATACATGATTTTAGCTTGAAAACTCACCGTCTTTACTCTCATCATTCGCTGGCTCCTGACCCTCTGTAGGTGGTTCTGCCTCGTCAGTCTGACCGTTTACGTTGCCCACACACTTCTCAAGCAGTTGTGTGATGGATGGGTTGCCGGCGGCCAAATCCATAGACGAATGACGCCCGTGTTTCTTGGCCGGGCTCTTAGCCTCTACGGGCTCTATTGTGATCTCTGCTTCGTTAATCAAATTCTTGTCTTGGCTAGATGTAAAATGATAATATAAAGTAATTAAATATATTGTTTTGTTATATTTATAGGCTAAAATAGTTCGTAAAACTAGTCTGGCATGCATATAACTCCGGATTTTGCTCACACTTTTAAGTGCGGAACTTTAATTCTCATTTAAAAAGGCTGCGAGTGAAGTCTCATCAAAAGTTGACCATTTCGGAGGAAAGCCGGCTCAAACAAAGCTAAGTTTTTCATTACAAAGAGACTTAATTTTTAATACTATTTTAAAAGATGTGTGGCCAACATATATGCAAAAAACCTCGCATTTATTAATAAAGTAAAAAAAAATAATTAAATCCTTATTTAAAGAATTAGTAGCGTATTGTTTATATTTTTTAAATGTTAAGTTTGAGTTTTCTGTCACCCAATACTAACAAATAAAGGATTTTTTTTTTGTTTATTTAATGCACATATTTAGAAAATAATTATTAAATGTGCTCGATCTTCCCTGCTCGGAACGCATGTTAAAGGTAGGAAACGAATTTTTCTATATTGACTTGTGTCTGTGTGATGTGGTGCCGTCGTTATTTCAGAATTCCATGACACAAGTAGGCATGAGAACGTTATACCAAAACGTAACTAAAAACCGTTTTGAATTCCATATCGAAGCAACGTTACCGCAAAGCATAAAACCGTTTTTCTCATAACCAACGCCAATGCAACCAAAACTGAAAAACGCGCGACGCGCCGCGCTGCCATGATCGGGTAAATACGCCAAAAGAGCGATAAAAGCAAATAATAAAATTTTGTAAATAACATAAATGATCCTAAATATTATCAAAAAAAAATCGAACCAAAAATTATTGTAAATATGACGATTTTTAAATGCACCAGAAAGGTTTTAAAATTCTTATTTATTCATATTATATTAAACATTACTAGTTCATACATTTAAATATTAACAAACTAGTCCTAAGCCAAGTAAAAGCGTGAAATGATATCGTAATAACCATAATTACGTAAAACTAAAACAAAAACTTGCGTTACGTTAGCTAACAGCTGCTGTGTTTTCATTCATTTTGCAGTAGCCAAACCATCTCGTCGACCGCGGTAGTGATAACCAAAACTGAAAACGGTCTTTAAAAACGTTATGGAAACTTCAAAACCGTTACGTAACGGTTTTCAAAAATAGCCAAAACGCCCGTCTCTAAACACAAGTGCTTTTACTTAAGTTGGTTCCACAACAATGCCCACTAGGCCCACATAATGGCTTATATTTTGTTTTATTGTGGATTATGTATGGTGACGACGTATCATATTGTAAATGTCGTTCCTTCTGTTAAAGCCGACGAGTTTCTTGCGCCCATTCTTCTTGTCAGTTAAAAGACCTTCTGAATGGGTAGTAGGCAAAAATGTTGAACGATACAAAACAAGTTATTTTAAGTGCACTTGAATAAAGTTATTTTTCATTTTCATTTTCAGAAAAATATGTGTGATGGTGTCTTATATTTATTTATTTATCACCTAACAATCCACACTAGGCCCACGTAATGGCTTATGGACCACTCTCCGTAGGGTATTTTCAATCGTAGTAAAGTCCAGTACCCCGCAAGTGAGGACAGGTTGATGATGAAAAACATCGCAAATAGTAGGTACCTATGTTTAATAACAGCTTCAACTTTGCTTGTATCGTTGCCGGCGTCAGTTTCTGCATTTGCTGAACTGGACTGCTCCAGTATCGGCGACTTCCTTTCCAAAGAGCCTGTAAAGTCAAAATGAGTATTCATGCGGATAAAATAAATTGATATCTTCCTAGTATGGCTGTTATCGACCTCCGTGGCGGAGTGGCTCGCATAGCGATGGTCATGGTATCTCCACTCCGATATATATATATATATATATATATATATATATATATATATATATATGTAAGTCGAAATACGCATCGATAATTTATCTATCAAAAGGAAATATAAATATATATCAAAAATATATAATTAATGGATAAGATAATTGAGTATTTGTGATTCACATGGCACTTGTTTTAATTTTAAAAAACCATAAGCTCAAAATAAATAATATAGCTTCTTAAATCTTTTCGTATTATTAGTAGGATTAGGTTATTACCGTGTTAGCGAAAGTAACTATGGCAGAGGAGGCGCCGGTACATATAGGTAGCCAACTGCCTCTCTGAGCAAAAAATTATGTGTTGAGTATGTCTTGATAACCATACCCCGCGCACCGATGCCGGTACACGTGCCATCAAAGCAGCAAACACCCTTTTTTGACTGAACTATAGAGTTTACTCATATATGTGCATTCTAGGGGGAAAAAACAATAGCGCGATTCAGAAGACCAGTAACGCCTCCTAGTGACGAATAGCGACAACACTAACAAATCGCAATTTTGTTTTTTATTATCGATCACTATAATACCAATATTTTTTTCTTTGATAAGTCTTGGAAGAACATGAATATATTTATTTTCTCTGTTTTGTTGCTCATCTCTGGCAGGTAAAAATTGACATTGAAATATTTGACAAAGAGCAAAATAAACTTGGTTCTCCTTTATTTTAGGCCTGCAACTTGGTTTATTGTACTTACTATTATTGACACCAGTTAAACTTTTTCTTTTAGCTGTCTTATCTCGTTTCTTTAGTGAAAGCCCCACAGATGAGAAAGTAGTAGCGGAGACCTCCTCAGGCGGGAACAGCGGCAACCTCATAAAGATTAGCTGAGTCATGTCTCTCAGACACTGCTCGGCATTACGGCGTAGTAACTCTAAGAAAATAAGTCTCTATCTATATAACACACTACAATGTAAATAAACAGGATGGTAAATAAATACCTAACACAATAATAACTGGTTCTTGTAACATTCAATCTCACGAATAGATATTAAAGAATTCAGAAATAGCAACCAGTTAAACATTTGACATAAGATAAAGTCTTAAAAGTGACAAGTCTTCAAAGTTAATAGCAAGATTCGGATGGCTTGCAGACAGATGCTAATATTAAACAAAAATTGTGAAGCTGTTATTTAAAAAAAAATGTTTTACATACCTGTAAGTCTTGTCTCAAAACATATGCGAAAACAGCTAAGCATAATTTCACAAACACTCTCATCAGTCAACATGGCTCCTTCAGGACTAAGCATAAGTGTGCGAAGAACCTACAATGATGAACATAATCAACACAAAATCAAATGATATTTTACAATAGTATAAACAAATCAATTTCTGGTTGATTATATTGTAATTCCTTATTTAATGAATGGTTAAGAATTATTTGTAGTGAAAGAACTAAATATGATTTGTTTTCATTGGTATATTTGACGTCCGTTTGGTGCAACGGTAGCGATCCTGCCTTTCGCACCAATGGTCCTGGGTTCGAATCCCGGAAGGGGCAGATGTTTGTATGATGAATTCGAGCATTTGTACATGAGTCATAGATGTTTGTATATATATATTACATATCTATGTATGATATATGTATGTCTATCCGTTAGCCTACTATCCATAACACAAGCCTTACTGTGCTTACTTTGGGCTAGGCTAATTGGTGTCAATGTGAGAAATATTTATTTATTTATTATTATTATTTATTATTATATTTAAATATGTAAAAAATTTTTGGCCTTTATAAAATTAATATTGACTTTAACCTGTAATAAAGTCGCAAGGTAATGGTAAGTAATTCCCAATAAGAGAAAACGGAAAATAAAATTACTGAAGAAATAATTTAAAATACACTAAAAGCTATAGCTATATATGTATATATAATAACTTTTAATCAAATAATTTCTCACTAAAATATACTACTGCTACTCTTGAAATCATATAAATATATTCAAAGTGATAGAAAAAATTATTAATCAATTTTAGTCATTAGACTTAATATTAAAAGAAATATTTTATCACATTGAATTCAAATAAGTTTCAAGTATTCAAATATAATCCATTACAGTATACTTTTACAAGATTTGAGAAACATACTTGCAATATCTTCATAAGTACTACTCCATCAGAGGAATGGTCAGTGCCAACGAAACGTGCATGTGTGACTGCATCTGCTATATCTTCAACAATTGCTGGGACGCTTGGATGGGTGGGATCTGAAAATTTAATAATTAAACACTAGTCTCTTACAAATCTACATCTACATTTTTGATCCTGGTTTGTAAACTCCCATACTTTTATAAATTTTATGCATTTTTCACTGCGATCTTATAAGATAAATTATTATAATAGAAAAATACTAGAAAAAATCAACTCTGGTCACAAGTGAATTCTCAGGACGGTATTCTTATCCTTTTCTATTATAATAATTTATCTCATACTTTCCTCATTACTTCTGGTTTATAAAACCATGAAAAATTTAGTTTAAAAAATTAATGCTAACCAATTAATCCATATGATAAAAACTTGTGTATTGCTGATAACGCTAGACTAGTTACAGGCCCTGTAGTTTCCTTGCTTCTAATTACTTCTAAAAATGGACTCAGATATGTGGCAGGATCCAAGAGCCTCAAATCATCTACTTGATAGAGGATTGTCTTCAAGTCTTGGAAAGTCCTCATCAAAACATCATATTCTTCATTGGGGAATGAGTGAGATCCCCAGCGGGTACTCCGTCGCATTGATGTGACGAGCATCGCCATCTCACCCTGAACGACGAAAATTCCGTACCCAGGGAGCGACATTTTTGTAATTTTTTCTATGTGAACAACATCAACACGGTAAATAAAACTCCTAGATGTTATGTGAAGTTAACACAAAACTACATATTTATAATGCACAATGAGGGATTTTGCACTGAAAACTTGAGGTTTTTTCCAAATTAATACTGATTTATACTATAAAATTTAAGATACTAGTACAAATCCACAATTTGATTAGCAGATTCCATCACGATCATGTTGACGTTTCATAATTTTAGTTGATCTACTCGCCGCTAGATAGAGCCACTGGTTATAATTTGTCACTAATTTCTAATCTGTATCCATTTTACTGACTGAAATCATTCCATCTCTCTTTCGATTGTTGATTTTGTTTTCATTTTTTTATTTCACAAGCGGTAAAGCGTCTGGAAAAATACTTTTTACACTTGGTTTGATTTATAAACACATTCACAATATAAAGTAAATACAAAAAACTTATAAATATATCATTTTGGCTCTTCGATCATAGCATTGGATATCTATATAACTCTCGTAATGTCTTTCTAATTCCTCAACATTAAGTCGACTACACATCAAGTGACCAAAATTTATAAAATTAAAGAGAAATATCGTTAATCGATTTTTAACATATATAACAGCTGATAGAGTTCAACGTCAATAGAAAAACTTTCTTATTATTTTGTAGTAAGTTGATATAATTGTAAGTTATATTATAGCACTTTGTAAATGAGCCTTGCTTTACACAACTTATTGTGGGTAGATACACTGTCTAGAGTGGTTTTTTTATTCTTTCCTTATATTATAATTTTGTTTTAACTTTTTGTTATTGCATTATAATGAGTACGTATATAATTATTTTTATATTGGCAACACTGTGAAAATGTCTGACGGCCATGGTTTACTTTTCTGACAAAATTTCAGAAAAATAAATTCTTCTATGTTCTCTAAGGTCTAATAATAGTTCCTTCAGGTTGCATGTAACTGTAAGTAGATAATAGTTATATTTATAGTATTTTCAAACCATTTATGAAATTCTTTGTGTGTTTCTCAATGAATCTGCGTTGTCACGCGTGCAATGGCTATCGACACAGATTTGTCATTTTTCTCTTTTTGTGTTCGTGTAGTTATTATTACCACGTCTCTTATTACGTATTGCAGGCAGTGTACTGAGTAAGCGCAACAATGGTTAAGAAAAAGAGACAAAGTGATCCTGGGGAAAACGGAGATGAATCCACTGAATCTTGCGACGAAAATGTCAAATCCGCATGTCCTCACGTTGCAAAGGCTGTAGATCTCACACGCCTAAAAAAATCGCTCAAAACTGGTGGGTTTGACAAAGAATGTTCAGAATGTAAGAAGAGCGCCAAAAATGAAGTATCAGACCCAGATTTCGAAGAAGACCTCACTCTTTGGATGTGTCTCCGCTGTGGGACTCAGCTGTGTGGTAGGGCACGTAATAAACACGCTCTAAACCACTTCAACACTCCACATTCGGACTGCCATGCACTTACTGCCAACACCACAACCTGGGAAATCTACTGCTATAATTGCAACAACGAAGTCACACCCTCCAGCTCCAAAAAATTACATGAGTGCATAGAATACCTCAAGAAGCAAGCAATAGCTGGTGGAAATCCTAAATCCTTACCTCCTATAGAATTACCTTATGAAAATAAATTAAAAGTGGATCTCGTCCTGCCTGTGGATTCCTTATTAAAAACAGACAAAGCTATGGCTTTGAATTTGCCGAGAGTTAGAGGGTTATCAAATTTAGGAAACACATGCTTTTTCAATTCTGTAATGCAATGTTTAGCCCAAACTCCTTACTTGCTGCAAGTTTTGCAAGAAATGGCAACACCCGGTGAAAGGTTTACTTTACCAGGAGGAAAATTAAAGCTTAAGATGGATGCTGATGAAGTGAAGGAAGTTGATCTTCCCCCAATTGCTGGACAACTAGCTGAATGGGGTACCCTCACTAGGACGCTAGCAGAAACATTGACAGAACTGCAATCAGGTAAGAATAAATAATATAAACCATTCGCATTCTGTGCATGAGATTACAAGGATATTTAGATTTCTAATTGAAAACAGTGTAAACTACTGAACTATTAAATTGTTCATGTACTATGAAACAACTTTAAACATCCTGTAATAACGTAAGGCCAAGGTTTGAAAAATTTATAACAATAACAATAGTGGATGGTGCTGTACTAAAATATCAGGCCAATATCAGTCTTGTAAGAGGAGTGGTTGACCTATTCCAATATCTATTTTTGGAGTGACCTAGTTTCATTTTGGTCTGGTAACAAGATTGCTCCAAAACTTCCTGAAATATTTTGCAGTTGCCTCAACCTCAAAGATATAAATATGGTGAAATTATATTTTATGTATACAGTGCTATATGAGTTTTCCTAACTTTATTTATCCCATATTGAATGGTAGTGTATTAAGACAAGAAAATAATAAATGCTTTCACAATTGTTTTGTTTAGACCATGCAATAGTAGAATGGCCTTGTAATTGTTATTCCTTCATTGGAGAATCTACTTGAGCGGTTGTTGTTTTTTTATTTTACCTACAATTTTAGTTTCAACATTTTAACACTCAATTCAAAACCATATGAGGTTGCAATATTACCTGTAAATTACCTGTGTGGACTTAAATATAAATAATGATTTATAATATGTTAATTAAGTCTTAACTACTATTGCAATAAACTGCACAATAAATGTGATGCACTTTATTGTGAAAGGTTAAAATATCCAAGGAACTGTACTGTATTAATGCATTGTTGCGAATCTTGAAATTGCCAAAAATAGAAATTGGAATATACCCAATTCATTCAAACAATACTAAGAAAGTACTAAATAGAGCTTACAAGCTGAATTAGATTGTATTTTATGATAACTTTGTAGTAAACTCAAAATTTTGATTTAGGAAATGATTAATCAAGTCCTATAATAGTTCTATATAGTCAAGAGGTTTTTAGACTGTAGGTATGGTATGGTATGTTTTAATATGTCAAAACCCTTAATGGTTCCAATTAAGCTGTATAGAATTCTTATTTGTCAACACAGCAAGTAGTTACAATTCGCCAAGTGCATTTATCTACATACATGAAACATAAGCTTGAGCACTATTGGATTTTAGAACCATTGTTGTGAATGGGAGTTTCACCGAGTTCTGATTGTAATAATAACACATGTCATATGACTCGATTTAAACACCATCTACCATACAATTTTAAGTTTACTGTATCAATACTTTCTTTTTTATCATTTCTATCATTCTGTTATTCATAAAAGTGAAAAGGTGAACATTTGAGTCCCAAGATTTCAATTTAACACACAATTGTAGCAGTATTAGATTTTTTTTTTCTTTACTGAGAATTGGATTTTGATTAAATAATTAAACATCTATATAGGTATTTATGTAGGCTACTAATGTTTTTTTAATGTATCAATATAAAAAACGCATTTGAGGAAAAAGAACTCATTGGCTTTATATGTAGATAAGAACCCTTTATATAGACTTGATTTATTGCAACCATTAAAGGCAAATCAAAACATAATTTACATTTTCAAATAAAAAAAACTGGTTGGTTGCCTGTAAAGTCGGTATACGGGCGAAAGTTTTACGTGACAACGACTTTGAGTGGTAAAATAATTTTAATGTGAATATTCATTCGTATAGTAGGAAGAAGGATGAAATAATAGTAACAATTTAAAACATTTATTTATACAAATAATTATATTTAAAACATTAATTTATAGGCACGCATCCCTTCCACTTTTTATGTCTGTCTCTCTCGCTCTTAGGCGGGCTAACCATGCCCAAGTGGAAGGGACGCGTACCTCTCACTCGCTCTCATTGTAAGCGCATAACGTGAGCGGAGCGTAACGCAGTTTCTTGAAGTGTCACCCGGCAAACCAATTTATAAGACGTTGTCACGTCAAAAACAACTACTGAGAGGTGGAATCAGTCGGATTAATTAGAACTATAATCAAGCACCAAACATTCCCTAAATTGTGTGTAATTATTGCAGTAATATAATCGATAATTATTTGCAATTCATATTATACAACTAGACGAGTCCTATCTAGATTTACCCTACACCAAAAAGCTGGAAACAGGCTATTGCTACCAAAGTTCAAATTAAAACTGCATTTATTATTTAATATTTTCCAAAAGTACTAAAAAATAAAATAAATGAAAAACAAAATTTAATAAACTAAAAGTTTTGCTCATATCCAAAAGACACTATACGGGAATATATAAAATAAGCATATGAACATCATAATAAATATAGTTAATTTAAATAATTTTGAATTCGTTTTTTTATAACTTTAATGTTTTTAGTAGAGGTAATAAATAGTTTAATAATAAGTCTTCATTAAGTTAATTTAAGAATGAGATTCTATTATCCAATAACCTATTTAGTTATTCATTTTAAACTAAGTGACCTCTTCTCTCCTAATTTCTTCTTGTAAGTAAGTGCCCTGTGCCCCACAGGATCTATACTTACAAGAATTACTGTTTCAGAACCTATATAAACAATAATTACATCAACACTGTGGAAAAGCAATAAAATATTGAATCCTCTAGAAAATTATTAATATTATGACTATTGGCGCGTTGTCAGTGTAGCCTATTATAATGAACAATGAGCTGATAATAAACTTTTGTAATGTATTCTAGGAATAAAGTAACTGTTGTAAACTTTCAATTAAATTAAATATTTCAGTATAAATATATCAGTAGACTGATAAATTAATTGCTATTTAATCCATTGTTTTAAACTTGGTGATTTAAGATTAAATTAAGGGTGAAATGAATGGTTCCTAGAAAGGGATATGAGAAAACATAATCTTGAATGTATTTATTTTTAGTTTTGAAATGTTGATTGGGTTTTAAATCAATTTTAGTTAAATTAATATTAGATAACATTGCTATATTATTCTGTAATTAAATTTAAGCAATTGTTATATGGAAATCAGCCAATATTGAAAAGTTCATTTCCTACATTTAGCTGGCCGGGGAATGAATCTTGAGACCTCGGAGTGGCGACACCATGCATGCCACATTACCACAGTTGTCGAATTCGTCCATTCAAAGTCCACTTTATTATTTTTTCTGCTTAAAAAAATTCATAGCGTTTCATATATGGAACTAAAAACGTACAGTGATAAAATGTGGGCAAATGTTTTATAGTATTCTAAAATTTAAAAAAATACAATGTATGCCTTGAAAATAACCAATTGATCACACATCGGTTCATCACTATGACAGCATCCGCAAAGCTGGCTTTGACATTTAGGGTTACCTGCCAAATTCACCAGATTTAACCCCCTAATTTTCACTAATTCCCCACATTTTCACTAATTCCCCACATTTCAAAGCTACAGCTTCGCGGAACAGTTAGATTTTATAGCCACCATAGTGAAGTTTTTTAGAGGAAATATGTAAATTTATATATATATATTTTGTTAAATTGGCAATTATAGGAACTAATTAATCCCCCATCATGCAATTTTGTTTTAGTTTTAAACTTAATTTTATTCAATTATGTGTATACTATAATTTGTCACATTTAAATCAATAATCTTTAATTTTTTTTAGGAGAAGGCGGTGTGTTTACTCCTAGAAAGCTTCTTATGTTTCTGGTGAACAAATTGCCACAATTTGGTGGAGGCGATCAACATGACGCACACGAACTTCTCAGGCATATGTTGGAGGCTGTCAGGTATCTAATAATATTTATACGAAAATCCATATTTTTTTTTTTTATATTTTCAATATAACAAATCCATTGACAGTATGTAATACATAGCTGTTCTTCTATTTGGCCTTAGTGACTCAACAGCATAACAACCCTTAGGGATTTCACAAACACTACACTACTCTCTTATTTAAATAAGAGAGTGGTAAAAGTGATCCTATTGTCTAATTAGAAAACATCGTAAATGAATAAATATTATTTTGATTGGAGTAGATTTCTATCTACATATTCTTACTTATATTTTTTAAGTAATAATCTGAATTTCAGGTCAGAAGATCTCCGCCGTTACCAGTCAGTGATTCTAAGCAGCCTAGGGATGAGCTCAAAGGTAGATCCTGCAAAAGTGGATGGCGAGGTCAAGCAGAAGGTCAAGTTCTATGGCCAACAAGCATCAGACACCATGCTGAGGCCAGAACAGGTTTGTTAGAAAAAAAATGAGCGTTTTTTTACAACAGAAATGGATAAGAATATTTTTTGCATACAGATTGAACATGAACTTGAAAGTGAATTTAACTCATTATAACTATCGCTAGAGCTAGCTAGCTAGAGATAAAAAGATATCGCTTTTTGGGTAACATTATATCAATTATTTATTGTTATACTTTTCTCTTTGCTTTTGGCTGATTAAGTGTGACATGGTTCTACAGTGTATACATTTTTTTGCTAGTGACTGTACAGTCAATAGTAAAAATATGTACATAAGTCCTAAAACATGTATCCATTTGACAAAAGACAATATTATCTCTTTAAATTTAAGGGGTACTTTTCTTTTCCATTATGGCAATCGTTTGTTGCAACGGTAGAGATCTTGCCTTTCAGAGCGGCTGGCTTGGGTTCGAGTCCCCATATTTCTATAAATATAACATGTCTATGTATCATGTCTAACCATTTTCTCAGTATTCATATCGCAAGCCTTATATTGCTTACTTTGGGCTTAGCTAATTGGTATGAATGTGAAAAATATTATTTACCAATCAAAAGTGTATTTAAGGAACATTAACATTAGGGTTAACTTTTATCAAAGGATACCTGTTTTTGGCAAATAAGATGTATCTTTTAATTTCTCCCTTAATTGTACAATAAGCATGCATCCCAATTGCTTAATATCCTTCTAAACACGGGATACTTTAGTTAATTCTAATATTATTTCATCTACAGGTATTCCGAGGGTTCTTGGTGTCGACTCTGGAATGTCAGGAGTGCTTCCACCAGTCTGACCGAGCTGAGTACTTCTTGGATCTGTCTTTGCCCGTTGCCGCTTCACGTCCTCAACCACCAGCCCTCGTTCGCAGGAAAACGCCCAATGGTAATTCTTTAATTTTATATATAGAATCGTATTTGAGTTATATCAATATTGTAGATAATTTAGAGGGTTTTTCAGAAAGTAATAATATTAACTTACTACACTTTTATTGCTAACAAAGTAATATATTTGAGCGGTTTAATGGAGTCAGTTAATTTCTATATGAAATATGACATTATACAATACTAAGAGATACAAAAGTAAATTGTGGTTAATATAATTCTTTCTAAGTACGAAAATTACTTAATTTTACTATGGAGAACCTATGACAATTGGTTGGTATTTCTTTAGACACTAAAGCACTCAAAAGAGGCATTTCTGCGACAGACAATTGTTCAATTTGGAGAATGATTTCTAATTGTAGATGTTGATACAGTCAACTAAAACTAAAGCACGTTATATAATATATTATTTATATTTGTTCCTAATGACATGACTTGTATACATAAAATAAATTAAACCATATGAAGTACAGTCATAACCAATAAGATGTATACGTAGAATCATGACACAAAAAAAAAGGAAAGAGTCGCCGCTTATAGAAATAAATGATGTAATGTGACAGGGTTCTATGGTGTATACATATTATTGTTCGTATACAAAATAATATTTAACATAAACCATACAAGCACAATCGAGTCGCCACCTCAGCTTGTATTGTCACGACAGGAAGGTGTTTCGTGGCAACGCTCGTTGTTAGTTTTTCTTGCCATAATTATTTATATTAACCGCATTAACGTTTTATTTTCTTTATCATGAATAAAACTAAACTTGTGCATCTGTTAATGATATCATTGTATAATGTCTTATTTTAGATTGGCATAATAATACTTGTATTAGTGCATGCGAAAACCAATTTTTAAAATACAAACCTGTTCATTCCGTAAGTATACATTATAAGGTCATGTATACATCAAATAAAGTAGTAAAGTACATTACAAATCATTGTCTGTGTAACGGTTTCTTGAATAGTAAATTCACCTTGACTCTTCCAGTTTTTTATTAAAGAGTAACTTCATGTAGTATTATTGAATTTTAGGATTGAACGATATCTGTCAGCATGGAATTGTTGTTTTATATCTTATATCTTTTTCTGAAGCTCAGGATCGTCGTTTGCTAGAGTGAGAAGGATAGCGTGCTGCTATCTTTTGTTCCTGAGCGACAGAAAAGATTGGAACATAAAAAATGCAATTTATGTTGACAGATGTGAATGAAACACTAGAATCTTTCAGAAATGAATAGCAATAATCATTATTTGACATTGACTGATAGTTACACCTGGCCGTCATTAGTGCACACACACCACTATTAATTCTGTTGTCTTTGATTTTAGTAAAAAGGCCTTAAAATCATACAGACTTTAAGGCCAAATCCAAATTAAATTTGAAATTATGTAATTCAGTCCCCCGCGTGCTAAGGCCTTCTACGCAACATTCATGATTTTATTTAAAATACTATTGTACTACATAATTCCAATCAAGCTGTCACTATCAACTGACATGATAAAAGGCTGGTTTTATCCTCACTAAGATAATGTACCCAATAAATAATTCATTAAAACTGATATACTTTTTATATATACACCTCTTTTAAATTACTCGCAAATAATAACGGCGCGAAATTTTTTGTCAAAGAGCTGTTCGTCTAAAAATTTAATATTTTGTCAAATTTAATGTAATAGGGTGTATTAATGTAATTAGGTTACTAACCCAACGTAAAATATAAAAAAACGTTCTTTCGGTGAAGAAAGTTTCGCTAAACAATAAGGTTAAAGAATAATAATTTTGACAAGGGTAGGTTTGCACAACTTTATTGAAAAACATGAAATAAGCGAAGCGAAATATTCAAGTGTTTCAGACACTTAACACAGTAAGAAAATAGTCATAATAGCATTGTGCTATATACAAATTCATTTATGGACTAGTTTGCCTTCCTATTTTAATGAGAACATTATGAGGACTCGGTCATTTTGAAGGCGGTTTGTCCCCAACGCTCTGCAAGGCATAAAAACCAACAAATCATTCGAAACAATTTACTTTTAAAACCAACTGTAGCGATTGGACATTTTGGCCGATTCAACCGAAGGCCGAACACAAATATAGGATTGAGCGTAGGTGATCTATTTTGTGGTTACTCTTGTAGATATTGATATTTATATTCGTATACGACCGAATTAAATCACCTATCATACTAACAGAGGCCTTAGTGCGGGCTTTACGCATTCGATACCCTTTATCGAGCGCGTTACAGATTTCTATGAGGACTCGTAGTTCCTAATGCTTACCGCTAGGGGCACTTATACAAAAATCCATAGTAATAATATACGCAGACGATATCGAGTATCGAAGCATAAATTCGTACTAAGGCCTCAGATAAGGTAACTATAGTTAATGGCGGGAAATAAAGAAAGTCACATTTTATCTGATTCAAAGTAAACCTCTTTTATTGAGGATGACTGTCAAAGGTCTTTATACTACACCTGCTCGGAAAGTACGTTGAATACTTGAGCAAGAACGCGTCAGAGATTCGTTCTTTACTGTCATACAAATATACAGGAGGTAAAGATGTGTGACAATCCAAGATTTCAATATAACGCTAAAGTTATATAAAAATATTTTTCGTGTCACCTTGTTATTTTTGATTATTTTGAACACTAAAAACAAAAACTAAAATAGCAAAGGTCTTAATAGTAAAAGGTGTTTTTTTTTAAATAAAAGTAATTATATTTGCCGCATAGGATTTTTCTACTTAAATTCTAAATAAAAGAAAGATAATTGCTCGATAATTAGATGACTGAATTTGTATGACTGACTGACTGACTCAAATAAATATCCAAAATGTCATCAAGTAGTGATACTGACAATTTTATAATGGTGCCTCTAGAGCTGAAAGTCCCAAGCATTCATTGAGAATTTATTTGCTAAGATATTTATATATAAATACATTAAAGAAATGATCACTTGTACAATGCAATGGAATAGTAAGAAAAAAATACCTTTATTTTATTTCAGTTAATAAAATTTAAAATAAAATCTTGGCAGGTGTAAAGCACTATGTCTCGGTTAATTTCTACATCAGTGAACAATATAACACTAGAGTAATACTTATGAAGGTACTGGAGTCAACATAAAACACAGTTACATCTATACACACCCTTACTTTTGCAAACTTTAAGCGCTCATTAAATTACCAACATAAAAAATGCGGAACCGGCTGACTGTTATCTGCTCATCCGATTTTAATATTGTTTATTTTAATGACATGAAATATATTTTTTGTGTCATATTCTAAGGAAAGAAAAGAATAAGCTTTAAGGATTTCATTTTTGACGTGTTTGCATGCCTGCGATCTGTATGTTTTTAAAGTGTATATTGTTTATATGTTTATAACCATTCAACGCTTTTTATATAATTACATTTTAAAACGTATCTGAAAAGTTCTCATCATACGTCTCCTGTCACGTATATATTCTCATAAAATATGCTCACGAATATATATTCTCAATTAAATATGCTTGCGAAATCATCAAAACTAAATATAAGCTGTTGTTAAGTGTGTAGAAAAACTGTACTTTGCAAATCACAAATTGATTTAACATATTTTCAGAGGATAATTTGTACAATACTCAAGATGAGAACAAACCTTCAAAGCATCAGCTCAAGAAGGAGAGAAATGCTGCGAGGAAGGCTGCTCGCAAGAACAAAGGTGGTACTATAGCCTATGTGTTGCCTTCACTCTGTTAGTATAGTTGGTCTGTCTGTCTGTAGTGTAGCATTAGCAGGGTACTGGACCAGCCGATAAGGGGAGATTATACCTAAAAGCGTTAATTTTATTTTACTAAAATATCTAAAACAATAACTGCATATTATATGAAGCTTTTTCATTTTACTATTCTCGTCCTTGCGTTCTAATTTTAATAATGTTTGTTTCTTTCCAGGTAATTCCACTACCAAAGAGGAGAATTCTACTGCAGAAACCAATGGTTCCACAAAGGATGATGGTAAGTCGTCGTCGGAATCTGACGCGGATGTAGAGGATAATCTAGAAGATGCGCCGAAGGTCAACAACACTCATACGGCGTCCGTCGGCACGCAGCCTCTAGCTCACACGGCTGCCAATTTCGCCGACTACCTAATGGAGTCCGGGTACAATTCTGAGAAGGTCAGTAGCTCCAACTCTTTCCGTTGGGGCCCTGCCTTAGACAAAGAAAAAACGGACAGCACCCCGGAAAACGCAGACAAGGATAAAACCGAATTTGTGGACACTGCCACCTCTACAGTCGCTATACCTTTGGACTATAAACCTTTGATATCACTAGAGAACCTCTCCAATCCTGACTCTGGTGTCGCTAGCCCAGAAGCTACTAAACACAACTCGACGGAAACCGTCGACAACGTAGATTCTCCGATAAACGGCAAGGAATTGGGCAGCCACAGCTCCCTGTCAAGTGAAATAAACTTAGATCTATCCAGTCCTCAGCATAGCAAACTTACTCCGGAAAAAGAGTTTGAGAAAAACGGAGCAATTACGGAATTGGAAAGGCCACCGTCGAGGAGATCGTTTGGGCCTGAATACTCAAACGAGGTGGTGTCGAGGGGCATCAGCGTTCAGGGCAGCAAGAATCTACTGGAGAACAGCGGCGAGAGCAGCTATGAGTCCCACCCTGAGAACAAGACCAAGGACATTCTCGACAACTACTACCAGGAGCTGAAACTCGCCGTCGACGACTTTAAAGTCAAGAAACCCACGTTACCCTCTCCCGTGACGGCGGATAGCCCGGATCGACCTCCCGTTCCCCGGCCAAAGATTAAAAACGTCGACGTGGAGAAAAGCATTCAGAGGGATTTCTTATCATACTCCCGGCAAAGTCCCTCGTCGCCGCGGCGAAGCCTATACAGTTGCGACGAGGACGAGTGCAGCATTCAGTCTTGCCTAAGTCAGTTCACGGCCCTCGAGCTGCTCACGGGTAACAACAAAGTCGGCTGCGAAACATGCACCGAAAGGATCAATGGCAAAGGCGGCAAAACCGTTTACACGAACGCCACGAAACGATTCCTCGTGTCGAGCCCACCCGCCATTCTTATACTGCATTTGAAGAGATTCCAGATCGGCCCGCGGTGTATGTTCAGGAAGATGTCGAAGCACGTAGATTTTCCTACTATTTTGGACCTCGCGCCGTTCTGCGCTATGGATAAGCTGAAGAAACTTCCGAATGTTGGTCGAGGGCAAACGGAGCTCCTCTACTCTCTGTACGGGGTGGTGGAACACTCGGGTGGGATGCACGGTGGCCACTACGTGGCGTACGTGAAGGTGCGCGAACCGGTCCGGCTCGGAGACCCGCGCTGGTGGTTCTTACCCAAGAGCGCCAACACCGTCCCCGCGCCGCCCGGCAGCGGCGACGGCGACGCAGACTCCGAATCCGACCTGTCCGGTTACGAGTCCGGCGAGGGCCCGGCGTCCGCGCCCGAACCGCCCCCCGGAAAATGGTACTATGTCTCCGACAGCATGGTCTCCGAGGTCACGGAGGAAAAAGTCCTGAGGGCACAGGCGTACCTTCTTTTCTACGAGCGAATTTTATAAACGACCTATCGCTCGCTAGGAAGCTAGGCCTAACGGTACTTCTTTTCATTGGAGTGGCATTTAAGTGGAAGACTGATGCTTAGAATCGGATGTAGAGGATCGTATGACGTCGCACGTTCTGAGTGCTGTAAATAGCTTTCTATAATTATTCTGCTTTTTCTTACGCGTTTATTATGATGTGATTGGCGGCTGTCGCATAACAGTGTGAACGGAATCTAAATAGTTCTTCGTGAGCGCGTCTACAGAATGAATTTTCGTCCAAATAATGTATTTAACAACAAATTTATAATGAAATACTATTGGGAGTCATAATGTTTTCAAGACTTAAAGTTGTTAATTTTCTTCTTAATACGTAACGAATAATAGTAGTTGTGAAATCGCGACGGTTCATGCCAATATTGTTATTTATTAATTAATCAAAAATCTTATAAGCCTTACATATGGGCAATAAAAATCTTTATTTCTGTGTCAGTTCTAAAACATTTATTCTTGTAACACTTACTTTGAAATGAATACAACTAATACATGTAGTTTAAAGACAGTTACAAACATTTGTTAAACGCATTTCGTATTTCATTAATCAAATAACGAGTTAGGTCAGATATGAGTGCTCTGTAATGCCCAGTTTATATAATGATGTTACAAAATTCAGCTGCACAACTTTAACTATTCTAATAAAGACGGTACGGTCTGGACATGTTCAAACAAAAATTGACGGTATATGCAACATTGAACGCTCCAGGAGTAAGAGCGTATCCAAACGGAACGATCATATGTCCAAGGAACAAAGCCGATACGTCCTTAGTATTAACATAGTGGATACCCAGCTTAAAAGTAAAAGTTTAACTGCAATAGCATCTTAATTTATTGCAAATTCATACTTTTCTGGCTAAGAATTAAGAATATGTGTGCCCAAAGAGACCGTACATGGTTTTGGCATACCTATTTCAATTTCAATGTTTGTGGTTTGTCTTTTGCATTGTAAAATTAACGCCATGTCCTGTAAAAAAGATTGATTATCAATATTGTTTAATTAGTGAATGTAATGCTTCTTTTTGGATATGGTGTTAATGTCAGTGGTACTGTCTTCCAACGAGGTGTCAACATCTAGAATAGACTTGATGTTTTTGTAACATTTTAACTGTCTCAAAGCTTACTGCACACAAATAGGAAGATATCCAGTATTATTTAAAAGTACTAACTTGGCTCTTTGAAATACATAACTTAGCTCATTTGGTGCAACGTGACGCAATAACACTTTTGGTCAAAATTACATTTCTGAAAAACATCGACAGAATTGTATTTCTTCTATTTTTCTCTGGAAGCTAAATGAACCTAAGAAAAATCTACGTTTGTAGGCCTAGTTTAAGGTAATGCTAATTTAGAAAAGAAAATGTATTTAAAATCCCTACCTAAAATTTCCCTCTTCTTCAAAAACACAACATTTACAATTGCGTCAGTGTTGCACCAAATGAGCGACTTGTGAAGTTATCTTTAGCTATGATTTTTAAGACGCAGAAAACTTAAATAAGATTTAGTTTGCGGGGGAAGCGACCGTTCTTAAGCGTTGGTTTGTCAGTCTTCGCCCCTTTTGTTCCGCAGTCTCGAGTGATAATTTACAGACACACAAATGCATACGCAACTATCCATTTAAGTTTACAATTCCGAAATAAGAAGATATATTTTCTTTTTTTTATAATTTTTCAATCAAACAGTCAAGTCACTAGAAGTAAATTATATTCAACTCAACATAGGTTTGATAAGACATCCCTTTCTTTCACATAATTGCCTGCAGCCTGCAGGCAAGATAGAATTTTTTACCCATTACCAGATTATGTAAAATTACGGCTAACAATATACTGCCAAAATGTTTTTGCCAAAACAAAGGAAACTATGATGAGAAAGTTGCTAGTATTTTTATTTGGTGATTGGCAGGCGTGATGCTAAACATGGCTGAAAACATGGCCTATGACAGCTTGCAAAAAACGTAAATACGAATACGTAACTCGGTGGCACCAGGACTTTAGCAAAGGAGGTTTTTAATATCAACCTAATCATACATTGAAAGAAAACCGTTCTTTAATTTCATGTTTGATTTAGATATGAAACTATATTCAGGGTGGTAATATTGTTTAGTTAGAGCCAAAGTGTCGCTCCTCTCCTTACATTAGTCATGAATACACGTGTCGCACTAAAGAATCGTTAACGCATCATCACTGTGACATTACCCATCTCTGTGATTAGCTTTTCTAAATGAATAAAACATTTTGGTTGCATGATGAAAGAATTTTAACTTTTTTTCATTCCAACTGAATATTTGCGGAAGAAATAAAGTATGAACATAAGTGACTAGTAAGATTTCTAGTCTGATCATCTCATTAAATTAACCACGAGGAAGAAGAGTTAAGTTTGAAAAGGAATATTTAAACCTTTAAAAGTCCCTAGTCCTTCCAAATAAAGTTGAATTATTGACACGAGTTCTTTGCTTAAGCGTGTGTCTTTCAATGCATAGTCAGTATTTGATGCAATTATTTCTTTTCTATACAATCTCGTCTCTAACGAGAAATGTTCAATTTAAAGCTAAATTAAATTTACTATTAGTTAAAACTTTTTTCTTTTATAAAATATAGTTTTCTCTATATGAAGGTTGTTTACTGCCGTAATAACCCATCTAAATTAAATTATAGGTTTACAATAGTTGAAGTACTAGATGTAAAGAGAACAATCTTTACTTTAATTTCCTAATATTTATGATAACATAGATGGCGCTACAGACGCTCGAAAGAGGCAATGACATGACAAAATGTATGAGGCTGTATAAAACGATAGATTGTAAAGTCACGACTAATGGAATGGATGTGTACATCGTAGAACCAATGAAAACTAAGAGCTCTAATACACAGGCGGCACGTTGCCAACGACAGTGCCAACTGCAGCCGTCGACACTCGTCGGCGACAGCCGCTGACGCTATAGACAGGGAGCTAGGCCAGTTTCAAAATGGATTCAGAAGAAGAAACACTGTTATTACTTTTACTCCATCGTCGCCGACAAAAACGAAAAACGCGTTCGTTGTGGGTTGAAGAAATATTAACGTATAGAGAAACAGATGGACATTTTTTTACACTCTATCCGCTTTTACGAAGGAATGAGCAAACTTTTTTCAATTATTTTCGAATGTCAATTGCATCTTTTGATGAGCTAACGGCTATTTTGAAAGACTCCATACAGACGATGGAGTAAAAGTAATAACAGTGTCTTCTTCCGAATCCATTTTGAAACTGGCCTAACTCTGTTTATAGCATCAGCGGCTGCCGCCGACGCGTGTCGACGGCTGCAGTTGGCACTGTCGTTGGCAACGCGCCGCCCGTGTATTAGAGCTCTAAATCGACAGGCGTATAGAAAGAATAAGAAAGTCGTAATAAATGTATTTTGAGACAAGATTTTGTGGTGTATACATACATCAAATTACTCATGGCAGTACGCACGATTTATTGACGACGATTGTATTTTTTATTCGCAGACACGCCCATAGTGTGCGTATCATTGACAAACGAAGTGACAATAAAATCAGACATCTTAACACAAACGTGTAGAGGTTGATTAAAATTATCAAATTTAACAATAATAAATCAAATTGTATAGTAAGATATAGTTAAATTGCAGTACAATACAAAGGACTTATATTGTATTCGACACGATACAACAAAATACATGACTTACAACTCTTGTATTTCATTACTGCTATGGACGCGGCTATGACCGAGCAAACGCGCGGTTATTTAAGCCTGGGCGTTCTTTAACGGCTTTAACCTTCTGTCTTGTGTTGGTCAAATCTAGTAATTGAAGGGAGAATAGCAGAAACGTATGTATTTTTATAATCACAAAAATACTTAGCGTTTCCATTTAGTGTTGTCAATTTTTAATTTACTTATTTTTGCTCATATCAAAACTGACAGAAATAACTAGGCTACTTCACTATCGTAGACCTAAGCTCAGGGATAGATTAATAAGATCCGCTGTATTTTTTTTTATGCACTATATTAATTAGCTAATTTATTTGTTACCTTGTGGTGTATATGATAATTAGGTCAATTCGAAGATTTTGTTTAACTGAGGCAAGTTAGAATTCTTTTTATTGATTTTTTGGAAGGATCTTGTGGTTATATGGAATGGTTGTTCACGTATTCGCAACTGTAGAGAACTGTCTTCATTGCAGACATTTTATATTTTTATAAGAATGAATCGTTATATATAGGCTGTGCACTTCGACATAAATTATCGAAAGTGAATATTACATATTTTATCGAAAACTAAACTTAACTTTATTATATGACAGCACATGTTTCATACAGTTGGGTAGGTGATGTTAAAATGAAGATTGAACCTATGAAATATGACTCGTAGTCCGAAATATACATCAATATACTGGCCAGTAGTAATGACGTCATGAATTACGTCTGTTAATTACTGTTAATACTGTTTATTTGTTCCGCAAAATACTGGCCAGCGCATTGCTGTCAAAAATCGATGCCGTATTTAAAATAGTGTGAGAGGAAAACAGCCCAGCAAGATACGTCACACTTTACTGGCCAGTACAAAATGGCGACTGATTCATGACGTCATTACGATTGGCCAGTATACTGATGTATATTTTGGAATAAAGCAATGATGTAGGGTAGGGTGGGGCAAAGATCCGCAATTTTTGGTTTCAAATTTTTTTCTCACCCAATAAGTAAAAGGTCCTACAGGTTTTGGCTTCACTGGAGATCTTAATTTATGTGCTACAATGTACCATTTTATTAGTAGCGAAATAAGAGCGATTTAGGAAAAAAATGGAAAGATAGACAACCTTGCCTTTGCGGACCTTTGCCCCACTGTTTGGGGTAAACGTCCGCAAATGCGGGGCAATTGTCCGCAGCTGCGGATCTTTGGGCATCGAAATGAAATACACAGGAAAATTAACTTTATCAGTTTATTTATTCACAGTTATGAGTAAAACCATTCTAGTTCACTGACTGAATAAACATTTCGGGTTGTGCTGGTTTTTTTTGGTTCCTTTATACTCGAAACGACTGATCCCCATTCATAATCGAGAATGTCAGGCCGGTCAGGCCATTTCCATAATTTTCCAGCTTTCACCATTGATGATACAGTGGCATGGGTTTCTGAAACGCTAGTAATAACTCCTGGAAACAGTTTTTCTTCATATCGAACAATACAAAATTCGCCTATGCATCTCTTTGGAGGCACCATCCGCTCAGACGATTCTTCCATGTTCTGATCACTGTCAGATTCTGACTCGTTGTAGACAGAAATTCCAGATGAAATAGATTGAGACTGAGTTGAGTCATCTGAATCAAACTGAAGTCTACGTCGTGGTTTCTTCTTCTGCTTGGCTGCCATCATGAGCTTGTCTTTCCGTTTCATTGCATTTTTAATTTTTCGATCTTCTTTTTCTTTGACCAACTTTTCGGCTTGTAATTTTTTCTCCCGAAGGGCTTTCTTGTGCGGAGAAGATGTTAAAAGTGTCGATTTTAAACTTCTTCCGCTCCGCTTACGTCGTATTGCTTTGGGAAGAGGTAGTATGTCTGATGGAGGCACAACTGACACAAGAGGTGACGTGGAGACAGTTCCGGGAGAATTAGTAGAAAAAACAGGATCAGGCAGCCTTGAAGGTCCAGGAACAGGGCAGTCGAGAACGGCATCACAGTTATCGTCGGCAAAATCTAGCATTGGTTCTTGAATGAAATCATCTTCTTCCGGACTTTGATCCGTCACTTGGCTCGGAAGAAAATCAGCATCCGAGAAAACCCCGGGATCCAGGGGAAAGATTCCCGTTGCGCGAAAGGAGGCAGTTGCTTTTTCAATGGTAGCTGTTCTTTCATAAGCCCGGTTAAAGAGCTCAGCGACATGATAAACTGTTATTACCTGCCCGGGGTGGGACGATTGCCACGAATCCGTGACCTCGTTGTAGTAGGTTTTAAGGGGTTTAAAAAACACCCGGTCGAGTGGCTGAGTTTTGTGGCTCGTATGGGGTGGCAAGCTGAGCATAATCACATTCAATGCTTGAGCCTGAGATATTGACTCGATCGAAACATGCGAGGCATGATTGTCCAGGATAAGAAGAACAGGAGCTTCCGAAGTGGGTTTGGCATGTTCTGCAAAGTGTTTTAACCACTTAATAAATGTAGGACTGTCAACATACTCCTTGTCAGTGACCGCCATCTTACAGCCGACCGGGCCATTTTTAATTAAAAGAGGATTTTCTCTCTTTCTCTTGAATATGAAATAGGGCGGAATGTAGCCACCGTTGGCGTTGAGGCAGCAAATAACGGTAACTGTTTGGCCTTGTTCCGCACTTACATTTTTAGCCACTTCTTTCTGGCCTTGGTCGGACACAATTTTTGGAAGTTTGTCTGGAACAGTCTGAATTCCAGTTTCGTCCATGTTGTAAATGGAACCAGGTGCAAACTTGTATTTTTGATAAACCGATTCTAGGTTACCAAAAAAACCTTCCACTTGATTCCGATTAAAGCCCATTGTTCGGGCCACTGACGTTTTTCTTGCAGTTCGCAAACTTAGTTTTTGTCTTTTCATGAAAGAAATGGTGTAATCCTTCCCTGCCATTCCCTTTTCTTTATTAAAGTTGTGTTGAATCTGGTTTTCTTCAGCATATTTAAAGATAAGAATTTGGAGCGTTTTGAAGGAAACACCATAAAACATATGGTTCAAGGTTCGGCAGTGTTCTACAATATCATTTTCTTGCAAATGAGTAAATGTTGTTTTGAACCGGCCCAATTTTTGTGCGCCGCCTTCCTTTTTCAACCTGTAAGAAATCAAATCGGCATTCAGAATAAAGGTTGTTAGTGATTCCTAACTCGTAACTCCATAATTTACTGAAGGGGATAACCCACCTCTTCCGTACAGTGGATTCATCGAATCCCAACTCCGCCCCAATTTTCCTAATTGATAGCCCCTGTTTCAGCATTTCTTGGGCCTGCGAGTAGAGTTCTGGTGTGAACGGCTTCACATTAGTTTTGCGTTTGTAGTTTCTATAACGTAAAAACAAAAATTAGATTAGATTTAGAATGAATACAAATACACTTTGCTTGGGGCAAACGTCCGCGCGCGGACCATTGCCCCAAGCAAAGTGCGGATCTCTGCCCCATTTTGTCATTTTGTAAACACAAGCTAACCTAAAAACAAGAGATGCGCATTTGGCCAAATAATTGCCTTAGATCTCCTTTCAAAACACGAATTATGGAATTGAACCAGTAAAAAAGTCAGCAAAACGTATAGAAAATACATTTTCAACTGAACATGACTCAGGGATTATTACATCAAAACAAGTAAAAAGAATTCTCACCTCATTGTTATCGTTGTGCCGGTCCGACGCCGTATGACTTTTGTGAGTCGTCTGCTATCAATGTTGCCAGCATAAAAATGTGTCTAAAGCAACAACAACATTTCGCGATCGTTTTAAATGTGCGGTGCGGATCATTTCCCACTGCGGATCTTTGCCCCACCCTACCCTATGTAATAAACAATTGTCTTTATTTTTATTGTACATTCGATTATGTGTATTATCTTTGATTGTTGTATTGGAAAATATGAGTAATGCATACATCATGTTAAATTGTATATACGTGCTTATTTATTTAACTACTGGCAGTGTTATTTGCATGTATTAAATGTCATTTTGTTGACAGAGATTGCTAATACTATAGGTCAAATATAAGTTGGCTGCCAAAGGTATCGTATGTGGATTCTCTATTAGCTAGCAATATATTCTATTTTCATTTACAAAATATTTTAATAAACCTTATGCGCTAGCTTACATTTGACAAGTATTAGTTTTTCTCCATTTAAGAATTGTGTAGATTCAAACCCTAGAGAAATCGGGTTTAGATTGTAATATTTTCGATAATTGTTTCAAGAAAATTAGTTAAAATTTCAAATTAAGTTTTAATTATGTAACATGTATTTTGTATGTAACACTTGAGTGCTCAATTTAGTTATGCTTTATCGCCGTAACTATCTATCAATGACGTACGCTGGATTATTATTTTGTATTTGACTAAATGGTTTAAAGCTATACGCGTGACTAACAACTGTTGCGCGTGTTTTATTTTCATTTGTTTTTATATTTTTTAAACATGATTTATCCAGTGTTGCAAGTTCGTCATGTTGTATTGTTTTTAATGTTTGCATTTGTCTGGACTACGATCCAGTTTACCGTTAGTTAGCTTGTGTTAATTATATTTTTATTATTATTATGAGAGAAATTTTGTACATTGAACTCCACAATATTGCGTTATGAAAAGGTGTATTTAAAATAAACTTAGTTGTAAAATGCGTTTGTCTTTTATTTTAAAAAAGGATATTTTTTTTAAACGTATTTTTTTTTAATAAATAAAAAAAGGTTTTATGAAAGTTATTTTAATGCTATAATCCAGAACAAGCTTGTACTCTTTTGTTGAACAAATGTACATGTGATTCTTCGAAAGGCACAAGTGAGGTTATCTTGGGTACTTCTAGTATAGTAAGTTCTATGATGCAGTATAGCACTTGCAGTGTGTCCTTCGCCTTTTGTAATGCCTGCAAATCAATATTACTTTGGTCGCAGTTCAATATTGACGGCGCATAGAGGTTAGCGCTTTCGGTCTATGATTATGGAAATTAAGCTACTATCGCAAGATAGGTGACCAATAATAAAGTTTATTACATTCACACCCATTAACCTAACCCAATATATGCACTAAGGATTGTGTTATGGATACTAGGCTTACGGATAGCTTAGAGATATAGATAGATGTATATATAAATAAATAAAATAAAAATAATTTAATTCAGGTGATTCAACCCATATACAAGCAAATTATTCAACAATCATAATTATGTCCGTATGGATTGAGGAGCCACGCCAGATTTTAAAGAGCAGCTTACCCCCTCATTTAGCAGCAAAGTAGCCGATTTTGCAGCACAAATTCTGGATTTAGCAGCAAAATGTATCACAACTTATATCAACGCAAAGGTGGCTCCTCAATCTAAACATCAGAATTGAAGAGCCACCTAGAACTCGTTAAGTAATAGATAAATAATTTTGAAAATTGTGTATCATTTAGCAGCAATTGTGTATAGTACCTACTAAAAATTTGGATTCAGTAGTACTGGAATTCAAGAAAATACATTACTTTTAGTATGGCTCCTCAGTCTATTTATAAGAGGGTGAATTTTCATGAATGTGATCGGTCAATTAATATGTTCGTCAAAGTTATCATTTAGCAGGTGTTGTGTTTGATTTTGCACTAAAAGAATAAAATAGTAAGACAGAGTGAATTTGGTAAATGAACGCATTTTATTTGGCTCCTCAATCCTGACGTTGTGCATATAAATATTTGACTGTACCCACTTGTAATTACAACGAAATCAAAAGCCAGACACACAAACATTTAGCAGAAATGTCTGCTGAATATACAGGGTTATTATATAAACACCATCCAAATTTTTTCTAGGCATAAGAGATCATTCAAACACTTCATTTATGAAAAAAAATTGGGAGGTAAAATTTCCGCAAAAAAAAATTTTGTCCAAGCGAATTATTACAACAGCTGGTTACTGGCAAAATAGGCACTTACAGTTGAACGACCGACCGCCCGAAGCGCCCCACCGAGCTGCGCGCGCAAGTTGTAACGACATCGGCGCAATGAAATCAGTAAAGCTGTAAAAGTAACGAAATAAAGTGTACCCGTATGTATTCGTTACTATGACAATTAGTACTCGTTACTATCGTATCGTTACTCGTTACTTCAGTTACCTTATAACATGCTATGTTATGTATATTAGAAAATGTACTGTGTACGCGTACAGTATGACGTCGCGACGTCGCAACATTCGTGATTTGTAGAAAACATACTTATACATTACATACCAAGCTGCATCAGATAATTTTTTCACTTTTCTGTATTTTGAACCAGACTTTTGGTAATTAACAGCTTTTGTTAACCAAGAAACAATTAAATCTCATTAGAGCTCATTTAGACACATCTCTTTCATCATCTCACACTTAAGATAAGAACAAAAAAACCGTGAAAATACGCAATAATAAAAAAAAACATATTTCTAATTTGTAAAAAGTACTTTCCTACCTTGTTTCTGTTACAATCTTAGACTTTGTATACACACACAATACCTTAAATAAACAGTAAAAAACTTGGACTACGAATTTCCAAATTATACTTTACTTAATAAACCAACATCGTTCTTTGTAACGTACGTTTATAAATTCACTGAATAAGCGCGGGCATACGTAAAACATACGATCAGCAAAGTTTAATTATACGCATCAACGGTACTTGTATAAACTGAAATAGTCTAGGTACTCATAATACGAAACATGCGAGTAACGAAATGCATTCGTGTGTAACGTTTCGTTACTCGGTACTAGATGGCGCACCCGTTACTTAGTAACGAATACATACGGTTTGTTACAGCTCTAGAAATCAGTCAGCCGCGGACTTTCCGCGATGTACAATGTTGCGTTCACGCATTTACGTCGCATAATTATCTACCTAACGAAATGTGTTCACACTTGCAATTGAAATCGAGGGCGAAATTGAACGACGGGTTTATGTGAAGAAGGCCCAAAGCCTCGAGAACTTAAATATGCATTTAACGAAGTGACAAAGTGAAAAAACAAGTAATACAATTAAAGACAATGTTCCTAAACGTGCAATACTGTTTAGAGAGAAATTACCTACACTTTAAGGTAAAGTGATTGTTTTCAAACTTCATGTAAGTGTATTTTGTTTGGATTTTTAATTAATTATTTTGTTGGAGTAAAGCAAAATGTGTGCAGGGCGGCTAAGACTTGTGAAATTTTTCACAAAAATATTTTTAGAACTATTAATTATACATTTCTTTATCCTATCGTGTAAAATAGACAAAAATAATTTAGGTAGGTAGGTACTAAGGTTTTGGCACAGCATTTTTTTTTGCGATTTTCGAATTGCCTTTGCGATCCCTGTGTTTTTTTAGATTCTGTGGTTAAGACACACCCTTTGCTTTACTCCAACCAATTATTGTACATAAGTTGATTAAATTTTAAAAAATGCGACGTAAGTGCATAAGGTGTGGCTTACTTTTATGTTCATTTTTTATTTATTAAAAGTGTTATCGATTAATATTGTTATAATCAAAGAACAAATCAACTTATCTCTTCTTCAATTTGACGTTCCTATTTTTTTTCGCTTAAATTTGCAACTTATGAAAATCATTGTAATGTATCAATGAAATACGGGAGGGCGGGGCGGGGATCGTGTAATCATCTGCTACAACACCGTGCGTAGCATGACTGTGACAGCAATCGGTAGTTTTCCTCGGATAACTTTGTGTAGGCTTAACTTAATATTTTAGTACTGAGTGATATTAAAAGAAAAAAATCTTGTTTCGTTACTTTATTCAAAGAATATAATATATAAATTTGGATGGTGTTTATAAAATGGCCCTGTATATATATAGTTCAGCACTGTATCTACTTCGGTGTTTGAAAAAACAATATTTTTAGATATTCCATAAGAATTCACTGTGAAGGGTGACCAAATTTTGGGGGTACCTTTAAATAAATATTTCATTTAGGTACCTACCCACAAAAATATTTATTAAGTAACATAACATTTATTATTATCAAAATATGTTATTCATCGCGTCATAATTGTTGATTTGTGGGGATATTGATACGTGCTATATTGCTAGTGTATATTAAGTGACTGATAATTAATTGAAGTTAATTTCCTGTTTACAATGTAACTATATACATTTTGTATCGATTAATTATTATTACTTAATTTACAGTGTGTTCGGGTTCCAAGTTTACACATTTGAAGGACAGAAACTACACACGTATTTTCACCGATAAATTACCTAGCGGGGTCGATTCTCCATATTGATAAAATTGAAGGATTATATTTTTTTTCATAGAAATCGATATTGGTTTATTTTGTGTGTACTAGGTTCTACCAGAAAAAAGAAGGGCGATCTTAGTTCTACTAAGATCGCCCTTCTTTTGTCGAAAATTGGAGGGGTGAAGCCGACGCTAACGAAACACCAACTAAAATAAAATTTATGATAAATGGCAATCTATGCGAATCTGTACCGATCGGCAAAAAATCTATTGAAGTTGATTTGAGAAGCACATGTTGCTTTGATTCAGTCATTTATTTGTTAAGCATGACCTCTATTCAAAGTAGAAGTTTTCGAGAACCATTAAAAACATACTCAGAGGATTTAATTCCAAAATATATTAAACTTCTATCAGAGCCTGATTCTAATGACTGTAATTTACACAGAATGAGAACCCAAATTGGCGTGCTGTATTTTGACACAACAAATAAAAACTATTGTGAATTCGCTTGTAATGTAACCTTCATTTTTAACACATAGCTTTGAAGTATTGTTTTAGTGCAATTTTCACTAAAAAGTGTACCAATGATTCATGCCAATTTACCCCAGTATCCAGACAGGTCGCATTGATCCCTTTAAATCTGAATATAATTTCCGTTTTCGGCATCCAAAGTTTAGAAGATGCAACTTAAACACAGAAGAAAAAACTGTCTGTACGTTTTGTAATAACCAAACAGTGTGTAAAACAAATATACTCTCTCAAATATTGTTTCATTTGAACTGAATGGTTGTAAAAAGTTTCGAGTGGGAGAAATACCAGAATATATAATAGTTTCAAGTAGAACATATAAATTAATGGGCGCTATAGAATTCATTCCTGCAAATAGCGACACTGGCATATGCCACTACAAATGTCACTACCCAACAACGAAGGATGAGATGTATTGTTACGACGACTACGATTCTAAAATTCATATAAGCACCGACCAACCAATATTCATTCATTCTATAACTTATAACGAAATCGACTGCTAAATAAATAAAACCTGCCTATCTTATGAAAATATAAATTTCAAAAATTAGTTGTCCTGGTTTCATTAATATAATATGGTCACTCTTCATAGCGCATTTATGACGCAAATCGAAAAGTATTTTTTATCAAACACCGATATAGATACAGTGCTGAACTATACATATATATTTAGCAGACATTTCTGCTAAATGTTTGTGTGTCTGGCTTTTGATTTCGTTGTAATTAAAAGTGGGTACAGTCAATTATTTATCTGCACAACGTCAGGATTGAGGAGCCAAATAAAATGCGTTGATTTACCAAATTCACTCTGTCTTACTATTTTATTTTTTTAGTGCAAAATCAAACACAACACCTGCTTAATGATAACTTTGACGAACATATTAATTGACTGATCATATTCATGAAAATTCACCCTCTTATGAATAGACTGAGGAGCCATACTAAAAGTAATGTATTTTCTTGAATTCCAGTACTACTGAACCCAAATTTTTAGTAGATACTATACACAATTGCTGCTAAATGATACACAATTTTCAAAAATATTTATCTATTACTTAACGAGTTCTAGGTGGCTCCTCAATTCTGATGTTTAGATTGAGGAGCCACCTTTGCGTTGATATAACTTGTGATACATTTTGCTGCTAAATCCAGAATTTGTGCTGCAAAATCGGCTACTTTGCTGCTAAATGAGGGGGTGAGCTGCTCTTTAAAATCTGGCGTGGCTCCTCAATCCATACGGACATTCATAATTACTAATAACAATACTACAATCATATTAAATCAATTCAAATTCAAATTAAAACATAATACAAACAAACAAAAAACATACTAGCAAATAAAATTTACAAAATAATTTAAATCAGGTCACAAATAATATTATAAAATTCAAAGAAGTGATAAAAAAATATATATATTCAAAAATATATGGTACATAGAAATGTAATATTCTTAGAAATAATTATATATACCGGGTCATTTTATGAACACCATCCAAATTTATACATTATATTCTTTGAAGAAAGTAATAAAAGGAGTATTTTTTCAGTTAATATCACCCAGTACTAAAATATTAAGTTTAGGCTATACAAAGTTATCCAAGGAAAACTACCGATTGTTGTCACAATCACGCTACGCACGGTGTTGTAGCAGATGATTACACGACCAGCACCCCGCCCCCGTATTCATTGATACATAACAATGATTTTCATAAGTTGCAAATTTGAACGAAAAAGTATAAGGAACGTCAAATTGAAGAAGATATGAGTTTTGTTCTTTGATTATAATGTTATTAATCGATAACACTATTCATAAAAAAAAATTCCACATAAAAGTGAACCATACTATTTGCACTAAGTCGCATTTAAAAGAAAATTAATCAACATATGTACAAAAAGAAAATACAATTACAAGAAGTTTGAAAACAATCACTTTACTTCTAAGTGTAGGCGATTTCTCTAAACAGTCTTGCTCGTTTATGAACATTGTCTTTAATTTTATTACTTTTTTTTCACTTCGTCAAATGCAAGGATTATTTTTATGTTTTCGAGGCTTTGGGCCTCCTTCACATAAACCCGTCGTTTAATTTCGCCCTCATTTTAATTACAAGTGTGATCACATTTCGTTCGGTAGACAATTATGCGACGTAAATGCACGAACGCAAGGTTATGCGTCGCGGGAGATCCCCGGGTGGTATATTTTAGCAGTAACCAGCTGTTGTGATAATTCGCTCGGAGAAATTATTTTAATTGCGGCATTTACCTATTTTTTTTCAAAAATGAAGTGGTTGAATGATGATGATATCTTTATATTAAAAATTTGAATGGTGTTTATAATATAACGCTGTATATAGCCCTGACTTGGGTAAAAATTCTCGTGTTAATCACCAAACATCTGCCCCTTTCCGGACTCGATCCCGAGACCGGGACCAATAATTTATCATCCTAAGCATCTCCATGCTTCAGAAGGACAACTAAGCTATTGATTGTGGCTGCATCTAAAGTCGTTAGCACCCAGCACAAAAGGGAAGTTTTGTTACGCAGCAGTGAGATCATTAAAGAGCTGACGATGATGACACTTCAGCGACAAACTCACCATACATCATCGATCATACAACTGACATCAGCGTTTTCTAAATCAGGGTCATCTCCAACCCAGTTACCATAGAGATTACAGCATAACTGCTTATTTTTAAGAGACTCAGCACTGGACAACTTTCTGGGATGGGATGAAGATATGATGAGGACAGATAAAGAAAAAAAGACAACTTACTGATACTGCTTTTTCTTTCAATGCCGGATCTGTAGCCATTTTTTTCTTTATCATATTCATCTCCTGAGGAGTAAATCCCACTAACTTTGATAGGACATCGCTTGTAAAATCTACATCTATGCTTCCAGTACCATCAATTAGTGTACACCTCAAACTCCAACCATCTTTCCCCACCGATAATTTTGACAGCAGTTTCATTATCTGTGCTTTCACTTTGAAAACTTTCCCTGCTCTATCGGCTTCTTTCATTTCGTTAATCTGTTTTATATACACAAACGGTTCCGAAAACACCACTTTTGGACCTTCATTTTTCTGTACATTCCTATTCTCCCGTGCTTCCATCTGTGCTTCCACTTCACGTAAATAATCCTCGTCTTCATCAAGGAAGCATTCATTCTCATCAGGATACTCATCAGCATTTGATACAGTACTTGTTGTACTAGTTTTCAGTTTTTTCTCTGGTTTAGAATTAGGTTCATTGAGTGTTCTTTTACCAGGGTTACAATATTCTGCTTCGATTGCAGCTATATCCTCAATGTCTATATCATCGTCTGCTATGTTGTGTGTAAACTGCAGGCTTGTGACAACAGCTACAGGACGCGAAGACTGATCTTGTAGTTCAGCTGAACGGGCTGAAGGCATCTGAGTGTGAGGTGTCGGAATGTTTGTGTTCCTCGCTTGTGTTATTGTTGTGTCAGGATTAGAATCTGCAAGTGATAAATATTTTAAATGCAATTTTTTATTGCAATAAATCTCAGCCTCAAAAGTAGGTTTATTAACATAATAAGGATATACTTAGAATGAAACATTGAATATAAAATATGAATTACGCATGTAAAAAACAATCACGCCTCCGAACCCTCAGGTGGGATTCAAAGCCACGACCTTTCGCTATCCGGGCGAGTGCTCTGACCGCTGAGCTACCGAGACGCTGGCAGACGCGTTAAAATTTACAAATGTATTTCAACTTCTACTATGAGCTAGTATCGTATACTTAAAAATTGGTGGAATTCGCATTTTTGGTTGGCTCCACAATAGAAATTAATTTAAAAAATAACGTGACTACCCGCACACCTTTACATTATTTGCTGTACCACTCTAGCCAAAAAATACCCGTAATAGAGACTTCCCTCGCAGTCTAAGAATGTATATTAAGAAGTTTTCTGACTTAGGTCTGTTATACACTTATTATATGTTAAAATATCTTAAACTTATCACGTCACCTTGATTATAAGTTCTGTCGAAACCATCGCTGTGTGTTAAACTACCTAATTGTTTATTACCTGTCACCTAAATTTTATATTATAGAATTTTGGGCATTCTTCTAAAAGTCTTCTATCTTATTTAAATATGTTTGTAATGACTTTTTTGTGTCAGAATAAATAAAAACATATAAATATAAGCAGCCCCAAAAATTTGATTCTTGTTATGTGTAATTTATAGAATAAATAAATACTACTTCAAAATTTTACATTAAAATATCGAGGTAGATTTTTTTCATATAAATTTGCAAAAGTCCAATTAAGTTCTAAATTATAAAAAAATAATTAACAAATAAAACAATCTGGAAGTTGAATTTATAAATTTCAAATAGTATACACGCCATACCAGGAAACGGGATAATAGAAATGTGAGGGTAGGTGGCTCCAAAACGCATGAAATGAGTATCGTTGTTTATGGATTGTCCCTTTTGGACTTCTACTTACCCAACGGTAATCCTAGCTTGGAAGACAAAAGGCCAGCAAGAGAATTTGAAATTGCAATCTCCTGCACCTCTCCTCCAAGCAGTTCTATTGTACTCTCAGTCATAAGTAGAACTCCTCGGCGGCATTCAATAGGCCCTGTGGAAGTTCGAAGACCACAGAGTGAAACATCTCAGTAATTTAAAATTTTAACTCAGCCAATATCCATTGGTAGACGAAAGAAATTGAGGGTTTTGCCATAACCTCCACGCTTGCTATAGGTCAGGGATTACAGTCAAAGACCATATTTTTAAAAACGCTGTGGCCTGGAGGCCTACTCCCAAACCGCACGTTCGAATCTTCGGGCCCGACCGATAGCCGACCGAAGTTAATACCGTGACCTTACTCTGAAATCATATCGGGCTTGAGAAGTTAGATCGGAGTCACGTGACAATTATCGTGAACGAACAATAAGCGAATGATTAGTGCGGCCAACTATGAAATCTTACTCCTCGGTTCCGGTTTTTATCTCTTGTTAATATTTTAAAAGATTTACGCTTTTGTGTTATGTAAAATATTTAAATGTAGCTCTAAAATGACCTAAGAAGGTGCAAAGGCCATAGAAAAGTTTATTTCCTTAATGTTTTGTAAAGAAAACTATTTTATGCATGGCTGTATGTTATTGTCTTTGCCTATATTGAGTTATTATATCATAGTTCGTGTTTGTAAACAAATCGTTTATGAAGAAGTTTATTAGGTTAGATATTTTTTAACAAATGTTCTACATCTGCGTTTGTTAAATTTAAGTGGCCGATTTCAAACTCTTATCCCTGTTCGACAGCTATTCAAGTGTTGACAGATTCCATTTTTTGTTCGCAATCATGATTTTATCTGTTTGTTAAAGTTTGTGTATAGTTTTGATTATTAGTTTGAGTAAATAGTAACTGGAGCAATGTCGCCCCAACTTCGGAGCAAATGAAATCGCTGCCTAATTTCATAGAGGAGCATGGTGAGCATTTGGGGCGAAATATGTATAACATTCAATACGTTGGGCGATTGCACAAAGACTGCAACAGTGGCAATGGGTAAGTTTCAACACAATAATTCATTAACAATTCTTTCAAAACTTTATTGTGATTTAAAACAATAAACAAATATGTTATAGTATTATATACCTAATTTGGTAAATTAAATTTTACAGAAACACTGGAACCCACTAGAACTAGGAGCATGTCAGTGCAAACGACTTCAAATGAACACCTTCTCACAGACAGAGATGTAAGTACAAGCTTGTAATTACAATAAATACATCACAAATAAGATTTTAACAGACAAATATTGGTAATAAGTGAGAATAATCAAAATCAGCTTGCTATAGGTACTCAGAAGCATTTTTATTATTGTCAGAGTTAGATTAATTAAAATGAGAAATGATAGGAATCTATTTAGATTCTTAGATTCTTATTTTAATTTATTCTTATTTTAAAAATGCAATTATGATAAAGTTTGAAATATATGTTTAATAATGGTTGAATTCATTTAATGTTTTTAGATACAAACACAAGACAAGAAAGAAGAAGGCCATGTAGCACTGATGACTCAGTTAGAAGGTGATTTTTCATCTTGAAGAGCGTGTGGCGCTAAAGAAGAGGTGGAGTGAAGAGTTTACCCGGGATAAGAGCTGCCCTCACACAACTTGATAACACTGTATAGGGAGAATTAAAAGAATAACTTTTCTGTCATTCCTTTAAATATACTTTTTCCATTTATGTGTTTTTTTTATTTGGCTCAATATATTTTATTATCCATCCTTAAAAATCTAATGAAATTATATGTGTTATGCTTACTTTTAAGTACAATTTGAAACTAATATAATAACATATTGATTTTATTGTTATTTGTAAAGTTCTGGATTTTTTTAAGTTAGTAATCAAGACTTTTTGTGTATTTTGCATTTAAATTATCAAGTTGATAATCTATAATAAATATAAAATTCCATAAATATATTTCAACTTAGCAAAATGTTTGGACTTGATTGCTTAGTAATTCATTCTTTTGAATATAAAGAATGCATTGTTTCATACTTGTGTTAAAGAATCGTAAGAGTTGTTACTTGGATACATTTATTTCAAACATTTGTGAAGGCTTATTATTAATGAGATAATAAGAGTATTTGTAAAATAGGACTGATTATATAAAATTTATAATATTACAATTTTCTTTCATTGTCGTGCAATTAAATTCCAATGCAATTAATTAAGCATGGTACCTATAGCATGATCCATCCTTAAAGTACTCCCAAAAAAAACCCTAATATTCAGACTAAGTCTGTAGTTACCTACAAGCTCAATATCAGAAATTGTATAAAGGTTAAATTTCTCTTGTATGCGACTACGGTGGTCCCTGCACTCCAATCTCTTTTCTTCAAAAAGGCAGTCTTGCTGCCATTTCCCAGTGATAACATTAACTTTCAATAAAGTTAGATACATTATTTATGATTATTCATAACCAAATTCACGTATTCATATCTTATTATAAGTTTAATTCACTTCCCAAAATCCTTCCGATGAACAAAAGGTACCTTTATTGTTATCGTGAATTTTGACACTATTCTCACGAGAAATCTCATGTCAAATTCAAAACTTCGGTCGTGCTTCGGTATAACGTGCAGTAATTTCTTGGTCTGAGAAGAGTGACGAAAATGGCATATGCTTTCGGACTAACGCTATCTCTTTCCTCATAGGCGATTGGCTCTCAATTTTCATGACAGGTACGGCATATATTTTGAGAGAGATAAAGATAGTCCGAAATTTAATTTTATCTCTTTCTTTCGTAGTGCCACAATTCTCACCGCTACGGCATGTCCATTAGTATATGTCGAGGGTCCACGTTCAATGGTTCCTCCAGTATTGTTAGTCGTATTAAAGCTAAGCATGATTTTTTCCACAGGCTAAATTTATTATTAAGTATCCGTCATGAGATTGTTTTTTAAATTTTACTTTTGAAACACATGCCTTTTAGGAGGAAACTATCATATACCTAGTAAATGGGTCGTAACTTACCTAGACCAGTATAATTGTGATAACGTCAACGGCCAAAAACTTGAGATGCCTTCCGAAGCATGAAATATTTCGAAATATTACATTTTCTAGTCTCCTACCCAATAGTAACTTTACGAGAGTTGCTTACCCTTTGTAAACCACTACACCATCAATTCCCTCTTTTCAGATATAAGTACGCCAGGGATTGTAATAAAATAAAAAAGAAAAAGATTCTAAGTTTGGCAACTATCACAACTATTAACGTTACCATAGCAACGCGTAGCCGGGTCATCAATTACCGTTACCATAGCAACGCGTGGCCGGCTCAGCTAGTATATATTAAAAATTAAAATATTATTATTAGACTTTAAATCTCATTCAAAATGTATACAAGAATGTTTTAGTTTTTTCTTTTGTTTAGAAATTAAACTTATTTAAGTAAATATGTATCCATACTTGTTTTTATTGATATTTTGTAGATGATACCTTTAATTAGTACCTTGCAGCCTGGCGTAATATCACAGCTCAAATTTCTCATGGGTTTGTATTCTATTGCAGATATCTCTTGTACTCCATCAGTCAGATATAATTTGATCATTCTGTAAAGATAAATTACATAAGTTAGTGATAGAAAAAAAATGTTTTGCTTCTATAATTATTTCATTAATATAAGAACAATAGAACTGTTATCTAATCTGTGCTAACAGTATTATAACCATCCAAGTTTCATCCAGTGCTAACTTTGTTTTTGTATAATTACTCTTTTGTGTTTGAAGGTTAGCCTTTGTTTTTTTATATATATTTTATGAGTATTTTAATTGAGTATTACATACTCTTTCATAATTATTAGTTATTGAAGCTAGACTTTTAGACTTTAGCATTTTAGACTTTCATAATTCATATGAAACATTTTTAATGATATATTTACCACTGCATATCCTCTTTCTAATTTATTTGACTGATAATAGGGAGCGTACCCACTAGCAGTGGAGAGAATGCCATAATTCACTTTGTCATACAGAGGAACATGATTTGAATATTAATAAAAAAAATTAAAAGTTCAATAAGTAATAATATATATGAGTTCAATTCTATGCTATTAGCCAGCCCTGTGACTGATTTTTAAATATGAATGATGAACAAAGACATATGTTCACATTGAATATTTCCAGTTGCCCTCACTGAGAAAGGAATGCTAGTAAATTATTATATAGTTTGAAACAGGGTTGTTCCAAATATCAGCATCAGCATTGTTTTTAATATCAGCCTCAACATCAGCACCTATCAATGCTGATTTTTAATGCTGACATTCAAGTTGTAATATGTTTGTGTAAGGCGGGACTTCGAACAGGAAGAGTTCCAATCAATCATAGATTGTACAAAAAAGCTTTCATTTATACCCTCATTTAGTTGTTTTGTTAACATAAATTAGTTAGATGTTGGGGTTATATTGTGTTACATGCATGCATAGTGTAATAATAAGAAATAAGTAATCTATAAACCAATTCAAACCGCCTCCACCAATGAAAACTTTATAATAACAATAATAATAAATCTGAGATCAGCCCCCAATAAATAACTGTATTTGTCTTTCAATAAATATTATATATAAGGCCAGGATGATGATTGTGCGCATTATTGATCAATTAATAATAAAATAGATTTTTATAATAATATTATAAAAAACCCTAAAAATGCTAGTAATTATCTTCCTTTTAAATAAAGTGTTAACTAAATGTTGGTTATTATTATAAATGATTATTACAAAAACATATATGATATTATAATGTACACTTATACTATAAAAATATAGTATATTTTGTAAACAAAAATGATATAATAATTAAGTATAACTTGTGTTATATTAAAAATAATATGTCTGACTTGCTGATAATTTAATACTAGGATATGTTTTATTTATGTTACTGATTAATATCAGCATTTGCATCTGCTGATACAGTAAAAACCTGAATCAGTATCAACTCTGGTTTGAAATATACCTATGACTTGATATTTTATCTTCAAATGTAGTTGTGGCTTCTATATTTTCCATGTTTACTTTCTGCAATTTTAGATATTGTTGATATGCTGGAGTACCTGCAATTGCAAAGATAATATATAATATACTTGGTTTTAATATGTACATAAAACACTGTTTCAGAAAATTGATTTTGAAGATTTAATGGTAACAGTGCTTACTTTGGACTAGGTTTATTAGTGTGAATGTATTAATTATTGTAATATATATTAAACACTCATGACCCAAGGTTCAAAAAGAAATTTCGAAAAGTATAAAATAATATATAAAGTACATTATATAAACAAGTAAGAAGTTAAATCTTTTCTGAAAGTTGTAAGAAAGCTACTCCTATGTACTATACTCCTTTAATAGATTTTTCTTTCTGTCACATATGACACATCCAATACTTTGGAAAAGATGTATTCTTATTTGCATTGCAGTAGTAATAAAACTATTAAAACCCACCATAAGTTGAAAATCTAATAGACAAACTTGAGAGTTCTGTACAGGCGGATGTAAATATAATCATAATTGTTTATAAGTTTTGCCATTAAAATATTACATACCTATATCCACAGCAGCATTTATCTGAAGCACAAACTTTCCATTAAGAACAGTTTTCTGTTTATCTTTCAAATTTTGAGGCAATGACCCTGGACAGATGTCTTTCAAGTTATTTAATAACCATTGCTCTTTCGCTAAGCTTTTTAAATCCGAATCACTCAAATTACTACTAGCATCTTCTGTAAGGTATTCTACACATCTGTTGAGTTAAACACATGGGTTTATTGTGACTATAGTAGATATAGATTTACAGGAATTGAAAGAATCTATACACATACCCCGTGAGCCAATCATCATCAGTAAACATGCATTGGGACTCTAAATACTGACGCACTGAGTTTACAGTTGAGCTTATAGACATTTTTGGAGTCACCAGTTATCATATCGGCATTGTATTCTACTATTTAATTAAACAATTTAAATTATAAGTTATCCTAACTCCGTACTCCCGGGTTTATTTACAAGACGTCGTCCATCCAATGTCAACGTCACAGATTGATAGCTATATATTAAGTTTTTTAAGTTTTTCCGTACTGGAAGGCAAAAACTATACTACTCATTCAGCCTCAATTTCAGTATTTGTTTTTAGAAATAGGTGATAATGAGAGCGAGCGATAGCTGATTAATTAATTAATGAATATTGAATTGCCCCTTTTACCTAGCTTTGAACAAAGATGTGGGTTTTTACTGAAACTTTTCTTAACTGGTTATTTATTAAACACAACACTGAGTAGAGAGGAGGAAAGCATCTGTCCGAAATATGACTAGCGCTGCGGGTTAAAGTGGGCATTGACGATCAGTTTTCCGCGTCAGTCTAGACGTAAAACTGTGGCGTCACGCCAAATGGTTTTAGAAAAACTCAATTTCCGCATTCATTGGCGTCACTCCAGCTCTTCAGTTTTCGATCGGCCGGGCTGTTGGGAGGAGTACAACCTGTTTGTGTCGAAAAAAAAATTAAATTCCGAAGTGGAAACTTTTATTCTTACTGCGGCTACTGTTTGTTGCCGTATACTCACCAAAAAATAAGAAAGAAAGACCTAAAAAAGGAATTAATTCACCTGCAACTCCCGCCTGAGAATTCACTTGGTTCATTCTAGTATTTTTATATTAAAATTTATCTTATAAGATAGCATTTAAAAAATGCAAAAAATATATAAAAGTTCAAAATTAAAAGGCTGTTTCATCTTAATCCATTGTCCAAACATTTGTAAAAATATTTCTTTCGAATACGATAGGATGTTCCTCTCATTGATAAGAACGCTGGCGTACAGCGTAAAACCGGAAAGGTACTAGAAAATTTCGACGGGTGTTCACAAGGCTCGGTAGCTTAATTGGGAGAGCAATCGACTGGACTTCCAAAGGTTGCGGGTTCGATTCCCGCCTGGGAATTCACTTGTGAGCTGAGTCGATTTTTTCGATTATTTTTCTATTATAATAATTTGACATATTCGAAGCTTTTAGAATAGGTAACTCCATATATTGCTAAACAGGATACTAATATGAGAGAACCTTTTTGCCCTTATGAGAGATTGACTGCCACTCTTCATTTCTTAGCATCGGAGTTTAAAGTATATACAACTACAAGCTCATTCACCACGAGCGCTGCGAGCGAACTGACGCCATTGGATTTGGTGACACACTCACGATCAGTTTGGTAGTCTCGAAAATATGTGGCACGTCGTCAGTTAAAACTCTAGAGTGATGATTTCACGATCAAATTTTGGATTGACGTTAGTTCAACTGATGCGAAAAACTGATCGTCAATTCGCAGCTTTAGGGTTAGAGAGGAGGAGCCTGCCTACCACTGCCGTTTGTGTGAGAGGAAGGGAAGCCAGACAGACTGGCGCCGTAACATGTTACATAACGATGCAGTTTACCCTTCCATAAGAAGTTATCACTTCAAAATGCATTTTTGGCGGGAGCGGGAAACTTTTCTTTGGTGGTTTTGTTTTTCTTGTTAAAATTTGTGTTATGGTACCATCGAGCACATACCCCAATAGAGTGGTAATATTGGGCTGTCCGCCTCCGCAACTGATTAGTGATATTTCACTTATAAATATTAACGCTCGCTCCCTCTAAAACAGTACATAACCAGTATTGGATCTGTGCGTACGTGTCTACTTATTCCGATATTTAATTTAAATTAAATAGTTTCATAATGGCGTGCTGTTCTATTCGGTGGTGTGGAAAAACAGCAGGACTTCAAATTATAAAACCGACGGAATAACCTTTTATCGGTAAGTTATAGTTAAAAATTACTTTTTATAAAAAAATGTCACGGCTCAAGTTAAACTGGACAATCAAAGCGAAATGGTTGACGCACGTGTTCAGATGTCTATGCGTCCTGCTTCCACATAACGTAATTTCTCATTACGCCATCTCTTTCTAGTCTACGCTCTCAACACTAGTGTTGCATTCAAAGGATCAAGGGGTGTATCGATAAATAACATTATTGTAGCTTATTACATATTTTATTCAAACATAAAAGTAATTTTGAAATTATAATATTTGCATTAATGATCTAATTGAAAGTGTTGTGCATTATTGATTATGTAAATCTTGATCGATTATACCGATATATTAGGTATCTAGTGTAGTTAAAATAAACGTTTTTTATACTTTTTTGAATAAATCGGTTTGTAACTAAGAAATTGTTTTTTTTTGTGTTAGCTTTTTGTAGCAATAAAAAGACATATGATGAGAAACAATCAGTCTAGGGTTTCTCAATTCTCGACCATATTTATTTCTCGGAGCATGAGAATTCTCGACCACTATTTCCCGGGAATTCCCGGGTTGTCGAGAAATACGGAAATTTTTAAAAATATGTGTGATTTAAAAATAAATCTACGCTTTTTTTTGCAATATTCAACAACATTTATCAATCAACAACAATTATTTTTATTTTCATGTGACTTTAACTTAAGTAAGTATATAAAACTTTAATTAAGCGAAATAAACTCTAGCGAGATCTTTTTTCATTATTTCTAGAAACAATTTTAGGACTAAATAGTCTTTTTCTTTGGAAAAAACAAATAAAATATCTTCTAAAAACAATGTCATCATGACACCACAATAAAATTTAGTACCTTACATACTTATGTAACATGAAACGACAGTTTTTCAATTAGGTACAAACAAAGAACAATCAGACTAGCTTTATAATTACGAATAACAATAAGATACAGGTAATTTAGTTTAGTCCAACTTTTCAATATTTGTTATAAATGGAGTTTTTTCGTTACGTAAGTAAACATAACAACGTAATAAATAAATAAATAATTTTAGACTTATTACAATCGCATTTTAAAGTGGAAACTGCTTCAAAAGCTAGCCCACTATGTCTTGTTATTATATGGAAATAAGCCTTTAAAAATACGAGGGCATTTATATCATCATCTGACAATCGGTTTCGTATTTTCGTCACAAAGTTTCCAGACAAGGAGAAAACCCGTTCATTTTCTGTCTACGTAGGCTTTACTGACATAACAGCTTTATACAAGTTTTCCAGATTTTGGTGTTCTAAAATTTTTGACTTCGGTGTGTTCTAAAATGTTTGATGAAATTTCTCGATTTCTCGACCAATGTTTTTTCGTCTCGAGTAAGGCAAAATTTTCTCGAGAATTCTCGGTTCGAGAACACTCGAAGAGAAACTCTAAATCAGTCAGAAGAATTAATACGTAGTTAATTCATTTTAAAAATCAGTAAACCAATGAATGGTTAATTATTATTTCATCTTTACTTTTAATACAACTAAATAAATGTAATTTGGTAATTGGTTTGGTTCTTGTTGAGGTGCAATTCAGCGGTTAATATCTTCTTATTTGATCACTAGCAGCATTTATAGACATTTATTTCCATAAGAGAACACGTTTGTATTATTCACTATTGCTATAATTACTGATGTATTGGCTATCGATATCGATGAACCTTAGATACTTGGACACTACCACATCGCTAGAGTGATAGTTGACCTTAGGATAGCCAATCGCAGCTCAGTTAGAGCAGTGTGAGTGGTAGCGGCGAATAAGCGGAATTGTTTTCAAACAAAATAATTAACATTTCTACTCTATTGGGTTATGTGCTCGATGTATGGTACATAATAGTGCGTAACAATGGTGGATTATTAATTAATAAATGTGTATGAACATGCAAGAATGTTGGCAAGTGAATCAAAGCTGTGAAAGTTGTTTTTCCTGCCTCTCAAGAAGTCGTGAACTTCTTTTCAGTCTTGGAGGTTTCAGTAAAACTCCACATCTTTACTGAAGCCTAGGGAAAAGGAAATTTCACTGTATTGATTTTATTGATCATCTTTTATTTATAGATCAGCTTACATCATCTTATAAAGAAATAAAATAATATAAAATAAAATAAGTAACTGTGTGGGTTTTGTACCCTTTGCCTGCCCTTATGGGAAAACTTAACAAAGAAAAAATTACCCAATAAAAAATATATTCTTCCATCTCCCTCGTACGTTTTATTTCTCGCAGTAGGCTGATTGACAACAAAAGGCAGTATTTTGAGGAGCACCGAGCGTTTTTGTTGTTTTAGATGTTTATGTGTTCTGCATAGAGAGCCTATAAAAGTGATTTACACCGTGGAGGACAAAATATGAAGAGACGGAATGCCGAAAGTGGCAAAATGCGGCGCCCCCTAAAGCGCACAAAAATCACTGAAGGAATGTATGGAAAGTGAGTGCATTCGGCTTTTAAACATAAATAACATGATCATTAGGCATTTGAGACTACATATATTGTAAATTTATCTCTAAATTTTATAAGAAAAGATAGAGTTGATATAATTTTTGTGTGGGTAGGGTACCATCTGGTTTTTATCTTGGTTACGTTAATCCGTGCGTGATTACAAAAAAACGTAAAAGAAACTCTGATCACATGTGTTTTTCTTACTAATTTCACGCATTGTTATGTTCTGCACATGTGTACATATTGTTTCCCACGATCGCAAATTTTATTTGGTAGATACCGCTTCGCACACTGATGTTTCGATTTTCTGCCTGGTAGGTGTTTGGAATAACAATGGCCTTGATTATTTATTTAAATTATGGATTTTTTGCCTGTAAGGTTTTTATTTAAATCTATGAATACTTACTAAAACTGTCCTTGTAAAAATTCGATAGTGTTAAAAAAATTACCACATAATATTATGCATATCCATTATAGTTTATGCAAAATTTCTGAAAAATGAAGTTACCATCAGATTTAATTAGTTTTTGTCGTAAAATAACAATAATATTTAAACTATGTAAATTTGACATTTTGAAAGATTTTATAAATAAACAAAATGCTGGTATTGAGTAGCTGTTTATATAATGTAATTTCTGTTGACATTAAATTTACAATAATGTTTGAATTATGTGAAAAACTTCATTATTGTTATGGTATGATGATTCCTTATATCTCATTGTTTTAATTAAAAATTAAATTGTGTATTATAATTATAAATAAGATATAAAACAAAGTTTATACTTTAATTATTTTTTTTAGGTAATCTGATGTGCAATAAATTAAGTGTGTAATATTAGAAAAAATTATAATTAATATATTTATGTTTCAGTTCAATGCTATACTTAAAATTCGTGATGCTGTGGGCTCTGGTTGTGCTTGCCGACTACATGCTTGAGTTCAGATTCGAGTTCCTCTGGCCATTCTGGATGATGCTCAGATCGGTCTATGACTCGTTCAAATATCAAGGACTTGTGAGTATATTTAACAAAGAAAGATGCAACTTGTGCCACTGTTTACCCAATTGTTTTGTTTTGCCAATAGACGTCATTAAGATATTTCAATGCTTTGGGCTAGGCCAATTACTGTGAATGTAAGGGATGTTATTATTAATAATGCTGAAATCACTCACTTATAGAGTTTTATTATTTATTTTATTTAATCAATTACATGATAAGATAATAATATAAGTTTCATTAAATTAAATTAAGCAAAAAAAATAGTATCAGAATAATAATAATGTCAAAATTATTATACAATAAATAAAAATAGATTATTGAATTATTAAAATTCAATTACATTAAGAAATTAATTAAGTTGTCAGAATTAACAATAATATAAAATACAACCCATCACAATTTTTATTGTCTTTTAAATTTGCTGATGAACACTAATATTTTATTTCACATTTAAGTCATCAGTTACAAAGAAATTTTAGGTCAAACATATATTTACTAGTGCACACATTAAATTACTAGGCATGTCTGCCTAAAAATATCAAATATCTACAATTAGTATCAACTTTAAATACAATTTCATAGAGTTCAATATCAATTTTTAAAGGGAAAATATGACTGCTATCGAAGGTTGCTGTGTGTGTGTTGTGTTGCTTGAACCAAGTGAAATAATTCCTTTTTAATAACATTTTAAATAATTCTTAAAAAAAAAACAAGCCATACTGATGATATTGAAGGATTGGATATTCCAAAGTGTAACTGAAATTTAAATAATTTAGCAATTTTTATGTCTGCTCTTGAATTTATGAAATTATGTAGGTACACTTTGACGCAAATTACACATTTAAATTAAACAACCTTTTCACGGATAATTGCACATACTTTATATTATGGCTCCTCTAAAGGAGTTCAAACATCAGGATTAAATATGAAGTATACACAACAATCCATGAAAGTAATACTGCTTTTACCTGTTAAGCAGATATAATTGGTATTCAGTTTAATATCACTATAACTTCTTTATAATCTTTATGGAAAAAATGTGTACTTTTTCCGAAAGGCATGTGATACTCAATTCTAGTAAAAAACAAGCTAAGATAAGCTTATGTGCAATGTATCAACTTGCTTTCTGAAAGAAAAAACTTCTTTATAGACCTTATTTAGAAAGTTCACTTTATGTATATTGTAGGGCAATCTGAAAAAGATAATAAGCAATATCTCTGGTGAGCCTTCAAGACAGTCATAACAAACAAAACATTCCTAACTCATTTTCATTGTAATTTACTATCATTAAAAGTCTATAAGAATGTATTTTGTACTTAAATTTGAATTATTCATATTTTTTCCTATTATCATGTATGTAATTTTTATCTTTTTGTTTTTGAGGTAGTTTCTATTGCCTATCAGTTATCACTGTGTGATAATTAACACTCAATTCCATTATATATAAAAATTTATCATGCAATGATAAAGCAAAGATTTCAGAAATTGGTCCTCAACAATGATAAAAAGTATGTCCATACAGGTTATTAATTTTACCTAAACTTGATTTTCCATTCTGCTTCGATAGACTAACAAACTGACATCTATACTAAGACTATAAAAGTCTTAGTAAAAAAAAAGTACCAGAATTTATATACAATTTATTATGTTAATTTTTTTTCCTTGGCTTCAATAGAATGTTTGATTTCATTGATAAAACAACACCAACTTACAACACTGCATTAAAGTCTGTAAAAAATAAAAAAGTATTTTATAAAAATAGTCTGTATAATAAATAAATAGTTAAAACAATTATTATTTGTTGCAGGCATTTTCAGTATTCTTCATCTGCATAGCGCTCACATCTGATATGATATGTTACTTCTTCATACCACTACAGTACATATTCTTTGCAGCCAGTACCTATGTATGGGTGCAGTATGTCTGGTATACATGTGAGTATATTTATCAGTTAAATTATAGCACATTTAAATAGCTACTGTTTCATAAGGACTAGGATTATATTAATTTAACATGTTTCCTGTAAGCCAACTTATGGTAACTTATCAGTATTGTAAATTAAACCCACATACAAAATTAGCTAACAATGTGTTTTTTCTGTCTAGTAAAACTAACTTGGCCTTTTCCTGTCTGGTAAAAATATTTCTTAAGGCTATTTTTGCAGAGCATAAAATCACATTTTGCCCTTTCATGAAAGAGTTTCTCTCATAATTAAACTTCAATGTAAATTATATTATTATGTTACCATGTTAAGGTCTAAACATTGCAAATATCCTTACTGGGTGTTGCATGTACAAAAAATATAAAAATGAAATACTCTTACAATGCTATTCCCATGTTATATTTCAATTAGGACAACCTTTCTAACCACCGTTTGGTGCAATGGTTTGAACCATGGGTTTGACTCCCGAAACAGGCAGATGTTTGTGTTATGAATACGAGTATTTGTACCTGAGATATGGGCATTTATATATATTACTAGCTGTTTGTCTATCCGTTACCCTAATATCCATAACACAAGCCTTACAGTGTTTACTTTGGGCTAGGATAATTGGTGTTCACTTCACATATACATGCAAGTTGCTTTATTCAACCATAATTATAGTGGAATATGTATAAGGTATCGTTAGAGTCCTTACATCATCCCGAGTGATGCATTATGATGTTATTATCAAATGTAAAATGCCTTTAATGATTACAATAGAGGTAACTAATTAAAGGCTTTGAGAATTGCATTCTAAAACTATGTATATAATTCATATGCGTGTTTGACTGCAACGAATTCCTAAACTACTTAACCAATTTTGATGATTGTTTTTCATTTTGCTGGATTTGTTTCAACTTAGGTTTAAATAGGTTTCATTTTCATTTATAACACAGAAATGCATGGCTAGTTTCTAATATTTCTATATAATTAGTTATTTTGTTTTATGTAACCAACATAGAAATAAACAAGATTTTCATAGGATATTATAATAATTATAAATTTTGGACAACTCACAACAATTATTTAGCCCTTAACTAAGCGGAGCTTGTACTATGGGTACTAAATAATGTTTAGAATACATAAATAAGTATATAAACAAATCCTTATGTTCATCACTCAAACATATGCCCCTACCGGGATTCGAACCCGGGACCTTTCAAACATAAGGTAGGATCGCTGTAGTTGCAGTTGTAAATTGAATATTAATATTATTTATTTTCCTAAAGGCACAATATTAAACAAGATACAAAATGCACAAAAAAACACGATTAACATCGAGCGTGTCTGCGCCCAATTACAATTGTGCCCAGCTTTTATAAAATATAAATCATAAACAATATAATAACAGAACAACATAAGAAAACACCAACGAAAAGGAAAAAAATATAAACAGTGTTAAGTAGGGGTAACCTAAGTTTGAACTTGCAATTTTTCTAAACGTCCTTTATGGAAATGCTGCAATTAAATATGTATATCAATCTCAGAGCGAATTTCATTAAGAAAAGAACACATTCTTCTTAGCCACTTGTCAGTTCGCTACCGCCCCACCCTCCTCAACAGTCCTAATGGAGCGCGAATTGTGAAAAAAAAATGTCGCGCTCTTAGATAAAAATGCTATTTTCTCGCTAAATAATGAAGCCAGGACAAAATAAAAAATTCTACCGTAAAGCTGATTAAATAAAGAATCCACCACAGAATATTTGAATCTCTGTAACTCAAAATTTAATCGTAATTAAAAAAAAACAGCAGGCCAATCGGAAATTTGAATATGGTAGCAATTTCTACCAGATACTGACGAGGGGTGTTGGCTATCGGTAGCAATTGCTACCGTGGACTGACAAGTGGTTAGAGGACTATTCAACATTATTCCTGGCAGTCTTTATAAATGTATTTTTATGTGGCTTAGTCGCAGACAAAGGCATCTGCGTCCCAACAGTGGCAGTGTGCTGCCTAGTGGTGTGGGTGGAGGGAGCGGTGCGTGGGGAGCGGGGAGTGGGCGTGGGCGTGGGCATGGGCATGGGCGCAGGCCTGTGTCGGCCATTAGCGGCGCATTGCGTGGGCTACCCCGCCGTCACGTTAGGCTTCGGCGTTAAATCCTACGTCGGCCATCGGCTGCGGTTACGCCGACAACGGCAGGTGCGTACTCAGGCGGACGGCGTAATAAGATGTATACACCGTACAACCATGTCACACTAAATTAACTGAAAAGAAAGAGACAACAGTATAGAATAATTTATATAATGTGACATTTTTTTACAATGAATACATCTTATTGCTCGTGATTTTACGTCGGCGGCACTTTGCGTGTACGTTCAAATAATGTAATCTAATCTGTGTGTATCGAGGCGTATCTTCGATACTCGGTAATTTGTACGGATACATGTTAAAAGTGTGGTTGTTCGTAAAAGATTAACTATAAACAGTCGGTGAATCGATTTTGCATTGAATCTTACGTAATCGATTATGTAAAAAAACTGTTGAGTAAAATATAAAAAAAATGTGGATGTTGTATCTATTTAGATATAGCATTTAATTTACCCGCCATTAGGAAAGAAAAATTATAAGTTGTGATAATATAGTAGATAACAATAAAACAAATTACCTAAGAATAATATATCATATATTTATAAAAAAATTACATAAATTTTCGATAGTAAGAATAGGTAAAATATAGGTAATCGATTTTAACAAGATTCATAATCGATTAATCGAAGTAATCGAATCGACACGTCACTGCAGGTGCGAGCTGAGAACGAGTTCTACTTCCAGTTAATGCGCGATGCGCTGCCCGAGAGCGCACTCGAACAGGTCAGTAGCCTGTAGAGAACTAGTAGAGCCCGTAATCTCAAGCTTTGGATTCGCTTTGACTCAGCTTTTTATTTCAAACCTTATCCAGAAGAAATCAATTTCATTGGATTAATTATGGAATTATTCTTCTGGGCAAGGATACCATTTTGTTTTGTGTTGCGTTTTCATCCTTTTAGCACTGCAGCCTCATATCTATCGGCACGTATTATTGGTGGTAGACCTTATCATAACTGTTTATAATTTCATAATTTTAAAGAGCAATGCATAAACATAGTATAATTAAACCGCTAGTCATGTCTATCTTCATTCTCATTCATCTCCATTCTATGGAGTATTCCATACGTTATTGATATACATTAACCATAGGCATTTGTGAATCTCTGAACGTAGTGACATACGTACATGGGTACTTATTTTATAAATAGATATTGTAAATGGTAAGCACTAACATTGAATACTAGCTGACCCGGCCACGCGTTGCTGTGGCTTGGGTATAATATGTTAAATGATATATAGTCTATAGCCTTCCTCGATAAATGGGCTATCTAACGCTGAAAGAATTTTTCAAATCGGACCAGTACTTCCTGAGATTAGCGCGTTCAAGCAAACAAACTCTTCAGCTTTATAATATTAGTATAGATTTTAACTGTAAAAAATATAAATTCAAAATGAAAACCTTTTTCCTATTTTTAAAGTCTATACTTGACCGACAAACATTTATAACATAAAAAATCCTCTCTGTGAATTATATATTTGTAGTTTTGTTAATAACTGCATTTTTCATTCGCTACAACGTTGTAACTAAATACAGTTTTTCTATGTATTTCACTTGACATAATAGAGTTAATACGGGTCGTCTATAAAATACGGCACGTGGATTTTTACCGTTTTGGACTCCCTAATTATTACGTCACAAATTATGGAAAATGTAAAAAAAAAACTGACAATGTCATATTTTCTTAGGGTTTATGCACACTGCGTTTTTCAAACGCTCTGTCTACGGGCGAATTAGAAATGCGCGTCGGAAGCGCGTTTCTTTTATTCCGTATCACAATTTTTTCCATCTCTAATGCGTTTTTATCGATACACATGCGCGTTATCATCACTTATGTACCGGTTTTCAAAGGTAGAACTTTGAATACCCACACAAATTCATAGTCGAGCTGCGTTTAACTCGCGTGAGTATCGATACAGGCGCGTTTAAAAAACGTGGTATGCAAAAGCTCTTAGACCATGCCCCTTGTTATTTGCGTTCGTATTTTATGGCCGAACCCTTAGGAGTTACACACTGATGGTAATAGTGACGAAGGTATTTGTGCGTGGGCAGAATCAGCAAAGCCAGCAGCCGCCACCGGCGAAGGAGCCGGAGCGCGGTATTGAGTGCGACACGCGGCATATGAACGGCTCGGCCGTACGCCGTCGCTGTGTCAAACTCGAACAGAATGGCCACTGCCCGCAAGAGCAGGCAGAGCTAAAGTTTAAGGTAATAAACATCATATATTTGTGGTACACAGTTTCTTATAGTTTGTAATTCTTGTAAAAAAATATTACTGATAATATTACGGACAGCACGTTCACCAACCGCAAACTGTAATTTTTTTTCAAATGATATTGAACTCTTTGCTTTGGACTTAAAGTTTAAAGTCTAATGAATATTTTTTTTTAGTCTTGTATAGGTTGGTGTGCTGTTGACTCTACGTATTAAGTTCAATATTTCTCTACACTTTGTCTGCTTAGATAAAGTCATTTTTAATATCACAATTTCAAGAGATAATCATCATAACTGTAATAATTATTTCAAAATTTTACAACTCCTTATTGTTTTAGTAACTATAATTATTCATTTTTAATTTTTCAATTAAACAAAATATAAAAGATGACAAGAAATGTAGAATCATCATTTATGTTGCTGATTAGCACCAAACATAAAAAATGGTTACGAAACACAAAATAGATAAACAAATTATATGTTTTTTTGTTTTACAGTTAGATAAGCTAGAAAAACACTTAGCGCAGCAAACGATGGTGCGCGACAAGAGCGCGAACAACAGTGCGCATGCGCAAAGTAACGCGCTCAGTACGCAAACGAGCGTGCAAGCCAACGCCCACGCGCACAGCAACGGCGCACCGCCGGGACACGCGGACGACGATGACAAGCACGACCAAACTAAAGGTAGAGTCACACGGGAATTTGAACTTTAAATCTTATTCGCTATGTGAAACTTTTCACATAGCGTTTTTACAATGTTAATTTTTCTTGCTTGTACTGTTTGACTTGTTTTTAAAATGATGTTGTCACCATAGGTAGCGCCAAATCGTCAAAGTGTGAAAAGAAAGAGGCTAATACGCTAAAAGAAGAAAAAAGAAAGAATAAAAACAGAGATAAAGATAAGGATAAAGATAAGGAGAGCATCGATAGTTATAAGAGTACAGAACAAGGTAATTTCTTGTTTAGCACTGACAACTGAATGTAACTCTATGATAATTTTCTTTTTACTGTGGTAAATACTTGATTTTTTGCATGTATATTTAAGTTTTTTATTTACAATACTCAAAATGTACCTAAGAACAATAAATGTCTAGAAGCCTTTGGTAAGGGTTCGATGTCTTATTCTAACAGACCTTTGTCAACATGTCTTTTTAAGTCATTTAAGAAAAAATATTCCCAAAGGAGGAATATGAGATTTATAAAAACAGAAATATTTTAATTCAATGTCCCTTTTATTACAGCAAAAGAACAAATAGTTAAAGAAGTAGAAAGTACAAAAGAAAGTGTAAAAAATAAAGATTGTAATGGTTACAAAGACGGTCATAAAGAAAAAGACAGAGAACGCGAAAGGGAAAATCAAAAGGAACGTGAACAGGTGAGTTAAGTATCACAACTACCAAAAATGCCCGTATTAGCTTTCATGTGTCATTCTTCAGATTTACCAAAATTAATTGTTTAAAATAAGGTTTATTATATGTTAGTAAATTTTACCAGTGATTGCTAAACGTTGGATTGGGGAATTAAAATGGAAAATCTAAAAATATAGGCAACAGCATCAACATGAGAGAGAGAGAGAGAGAGAGAAAAACATTTATTTACCAAACTATGGAGTTTAATTTTCTTTCAGAATATTGAATTTAAGTTCAAATCTTTTTACAAAATTTGTCATTTTTGATAAGTTTTATGTGTTTTTTTCAAATTCAGACGGCAATCAATTTGGACTTGTCACTGTTTGTCAGTTCCACTGGTGTATCATAAAAAATGAAATAAATTCTATAAAGTGTAATGTTATAGTTCATTACGATATTAGTGCGTTATGACGGTTACGCTCAATTACGCCCTCGCCTTCGGCTCGGGCTGAAATTCCGCCTCGCATGTTATATAACCATCATAACGCACTAATATCGTAATGTACTATTATGCAATTTCTCGTCACTTGTAGCGCGAAAAAGAAGCGAAAGAGGCCCGAGAGGCCCGCGAAAGTCGATCGTGTTCAGAAGAGGTGCGACGGTTGAAAGCAGAGGTAGCTGCCGCCCGCAGCAGTGAGGCGGAGGCGCGACGGGCACTGGCTGCCGCCGCCGCCGCCGACCGACAGCGCCGCGCAGACCACTTGCAGCTCAAGCAGGCCCATGCTGCGCTGCAGCACAAGTATGTAACTCACCTCAGGTAGTGCAGTCACCACTGCCCTTTATCTTCTCCATTTTACAACAACGCGCCGAATACATGCTGCTCAAGTTGGCCTTTGCCGCGCTGCAGCATGTATTTTATTTAAGTGGCAATTGTCGCCACTGCTGACTACGTGCAGTTTACGATAGTTTCTGCCTCGGTGCGGCATTATTTGGTTTTTCATAAGCAACTTTTGTTAATTACCATCCACCGTAACAACTAACGTACCGCGCACATGCTGTTCAAACAGGTCTATGCCTCGCTGCTGCACAAGTATGTGCTTCACTTGAGCAGTGACCACTGCCAACTACATGAAGCTAAAGAAATTCTGTACTGCGCTGCGGCATGATTCTTGAGCAGCTTCTGTTATTCATTGTCAACATGTACCGAACACATACAGCTCAAGCAGATCCATGCACAAATATGTTCCTTACTTGGATGGTGGCAATTGTCACTACCGACTACGTACAGCGAAAGACTGTACCGCTCATAACTTTTGGTTGCCAATTAAGTAATTTCTATCACTACCTCAAAAAGTATGTTGCCGAACGTATTTTGCTCGAGCAGGCCTATGCCGCGCTGCAGCACAAGTACGTATTTTGCCTGAACTATGAGTGTCTTCACTGACCTACTACCCTAGCTTCTGTATCTCACCACAACAACGCGCCGAATACATGCTGCTCAACCAGGTCTATTCCGCGCCGTAGCACACGTATGAACTTTACTTGAGCGGTGGCAGTCACCACTACCGAGTACGTGCAGTTTAAGAAAGTCCGTACTCCGCTGCAGCATGACATTGGTTATGTTAATGAATTAACAATTACTACTGACTCTAACAATTATTTACACTTATTATTAATAAGCAAACCAATCACTGTTTAAAAAATATTCTTTGCGTTAGTATTAAGTAAAACAGGATTATTACTGTTTTATTTTTAAGGTTCCAATATTTCGGCCATGTAAGTGACCATGAAAGATTAAACCAACATACTGGTGGCCTTTATTATTGTATTTAACATTGATGAAAGTATGTATCGGGCAGAGTGTCGGCGTGGCGAGGTAGCGAACGGGCGGCGGCGACGCTGGAGAGGCGACTGGGCGAGGAAAGACGCGCGCGTACGCACGTGGAGACGCAGTTGCTACGTCACCAACAGAGGCACGCGCGGAACAGCAGGTACCACACCTGGCAATTAGCAAAACATAATTCTTTTCACCTCATGTACTCTTAAAAGTTTCATTTGTCGTTCAATTCCGCATGAAAAATTGCGTTTTATCCGCTAGCGTAATGTTTTAAAATTAGAACCTTTTTTATTCGAAGAAAAACACATGGTACGTTCCGAATTGTCGTTAGAGGTTAATCCATAAATTATATCACACCAATTTTAGGACTTTTTATACCCTCCCATCGTCCTTGTCAAAAGTTGTCACATTTTTAGAACACCCTGATGTGACGTTTTTTCAATTTTTTATTTTTCAAATGCTAAAGTAGATAAAAATAACAAATGTAGGTAGAATTAGTAGATTTGAGAATTATTTATTCACATTATAAATTTTGCGTGTTGGTATTTTTAATTTTAAAATGTGTCGTCACAAAGCTTCTATTTGGGCATAGATTTATTTACTCATAACGGCAACTATAAACCAGCCAACACACCTCCCGTACCACTGTGAACGCGACATTCAGAATCAGAATCTTTATTTGTGAAATGTAGGTTAGTATTACATAGATGCTATTTGACAATGTCATTAAATAGGAAAAAAATAACAGTGCCGTCTAAGGACGCTCGAAAGAAGCGAAGCTTTAAAATATGAATCGTAGAAACTAAGCGTTAAAAATAGAGAAGAAAAAGAGATAGAAAGTCACGTCAGCCAACACACTGACACGAGTGAAAGCGAGACAGAAGGCCACGCATACTGAGGTGGGGAGGCAACTGGCTCCTATTTATATCATGTAACCGTCAAAGAATTCAATATATTCTACATTATTCTTTGGTAACAGTACAAAATCTAACGGACTCGTGTAACGGTAAAATCTGACGCGTAGCAAGGATAGAGTGGTCGCTCGGCGAGTGCCTATACGCCAGCGGCCCCATCGTCCGTACACAAACTTCGCTTTAATAAACTTGTCGGTCTCTGTCGTGTGTCGTCGTTGTGCGAGGAACATCTGTATATCGTGGTCTCGTTTTTCCCACAGTGGCGAGTGCGACAGCGAGTGGTGTCGGTCTCGCGCTGCAGCTGCAGAAGGCGAAGCTGCAGCGCTGCGTCGCGATTTGCAGCGCGCGCGTGATGCAGCTGCGACTCTGCAGCGGGATTTACAGCGCGCCGCCGAACAGGTTCCACTACGATACTTGCGCTATTTTATTCATCATACGTTTTGGCCTATAGACTACCTACTGGACTTTTTGGCGGGAGCGGGAAAAGGCACTTTGGATTTGGTTTGTTTGTTAAAACTTGTGTTGTGGTGAATATTAGTGTGGTTTATTAACGATTCTAACGCGAGTGTTGTTTAATGGAGACAAAACAGCTGAAGTTGTCTCAAGTTGCTGAAACAGCCCACGCTCTCTCTTATTGAGAATCTTATTGAGAGAGAGAGAGAGAGAGAGTCCACGAGGAGTTTTTGTAAAATCCCATAACTGAAACCTAGGAAATGGCGTGTTACATTATTAATTTATCATTTACTGATCATCTATCTTCAACTGCTTTATAACAATTTATTTATAACAATAAAAACAAGATAACATATAGTCCCATAAAATATGTGGAGTCATTAAGTTTAATATTACGTTAACAATTCGGCTATTAATTAATAGCTATTAATCAAATTTGCTTAACAGTGCCCTAAAAATTGAACATTAAAGATTGTTTATCTGTTGAAGATTTTTTTATTGAAATAGACTTTACTTATAGTGTGTCCGAAGACAACTAATGAAAAGACATTATTAACTAAGCAGTAAACAGTAAAAAGACAGTAAGTATGGCCGCTTTTACAGATCCACTCGCTGGAATCGCGTCAAGAGTCTGGCCCGCTAGCGAGCGCGTGGAGCTCGCTACAGGAGCGGGCCACTCACCTGGAGCGGTCGCTGTCGGCCGAGACGCGGGTCAAGCTGGACCTGCTGTCCGCGCTGGGCGACGCCAAGCGGCATATGCACATACAGGACGGTGAGTGATGGCTACTGGATACACTGCATGGCTACAGGGCGGTGAGTGACACTGCGTGGCTGCAGGGGTGGCAACGTACACACTGTACGGTTCACTTACCACACACATGCGTTTTGTAACATAAGCGCAACTCGTATAATAAATAATATTGTTTTACATTGTCCAAGAAACACATTAGTTTCCTATTATTTACATAAAATTTTCTTGACTTATTATTTTACGGGAATCAGTATTTTTATTCAACTATGATTGTTAACAACGTGTGCCATTAGCTACAACTTATATCTACTCCACAAATAACAACTCTCATGTACGGGCCACTGAAACAGCATTAAACATATTGGTCCTTCGAGCGGGATCCTGCTAGTAGACTGCAGATATGGTATGTATGCGACATGACTTAAAGGATAGTACACACAAGCGGTCGCTCAAATAGGTCTCAAAACGATGTAAACTGTGCTTAGCGTATATACGAATGTCAATTGAGGTTGACAAGGTCACAAAATGTTTTTTTAAATTATATAATTTCTTCCTCAGGACTAATATCGAGACAGGAGAAAGAGATAGAGGAGCTGAAAGCGCAGCTACTTGCAGTGATGCCTGCGGAACTAGCGCCTTCGTTGCGGTTACCCGCCGCGTTAGACCCCAACGCGTCCGTATACACGCCCAAGCAACTCTGCTCTGATGCCTGAATTCGACCTTATCGCCCAGACCTTACAGCCTACACTCTCTACAACCGTTAAACAATTGTGTTTTTTAATTACAATAACTGTTCTTGGATGTCTGACAGATTCTGACTCGCTATTATGATTAACACATAATTTTACGACTGTATAAGATTTATTTATTTTTAATTTTTATAAGTTTAAACTAGTAACTAATAAATATGTCGCTAACTCACAACATTCAAGTTGTTCATGAAAAGTAAAAATCATATAAACTGTGCACATGACTTACAGAAATAACACATTGGTTTAAATACCAATGTGTTATTTACTTTAGGGTACAATTTAGAGAAAGTACTAAACATTTATAATAATTGTAATTTTTTTATTTTTATAATCAACTTACAATGTCCTTGACTGAGTCTCATTCGATTTAGTCTACTATTCGTCTTAGTTTGATTTTTACAAAAATTGTTTTCTGTAATAATCAACAAATAGTAAAATAAATACTCAACTATATTATTAAAAGTTTAAACCCTAAAAAACACTTAAACGTTCATTCGTTATTTCCGATTTATATAAATACAAACACATAACATTATATTATATAGTTTTGTTACAATATATGCATCTATTATGTCTTCAGCTTCACAATACAATATTTGTTAACGGTTGTAGAAAGAGTTCCTTGGCGAGCTCTCTGGGAAGCAGTACAGCTGCGGTAAGAGAATTACTAATTTATTACTTTTTCTTTGGAAGTTAAGTTTATTCTTCACGATTTTTCACCTTGAGATAAGGCCTAATACATATTGGAATTGATTTCTGACCTTATTACATGAATATTAAGGGTGAAAATAATTTGAAAAAATATTTTTTTTTATATGATTGAGTACAGGTGATATTAAATTGTATAGGTACTTACTAATTCTGTATTTCAAATTTGTGTGACAGCGCAGTTGTTTAAAATCATTAAAATGCGATTTTGAATTCGCGAGTGTTGACGGTAGTTGCATTGAGTTTCGCGTTTTTCCAGACCAATTTATTTGCCCCGATAAACTAACAAACTAAGTAAAAAATTAACCGTGATGAAATCATAATTGTCACATAATCAATGCTGTTTATAAAAAACGAAACACCGAATAACAGTCATATCTTTCAAATTGTTTGTAAGCGCCATTTATGTTCATTTCTAAATTAAAATGGAGAAATTATAACTTTTCCATTACCATTATGGTGTTAAAAGTGCGTTACGTTTCTTTGAGTTTGCCGAGATGTGTTGTTGATCTTATTCATGTTTTTGTATTTGTGTTTCAAAAAATTGTCTTACTTTTTTTAAACTAAACCTCTTACAGTATATTAGTTGAGTAAACAAACAACATCTTCTGCTTTACATTTATTTAAAGATAAAAACAGTTTTCTATATGGTTAGTATGCCCAGGCAATATTAACTGCTCGAGCAAGTTTGCTATAATTCTGTTGAAAGACTACAAATGGCTGCTTCCCAGAGTAACTTAGTCCGTCAAATCTACTAAATATGACTTCATTAGTGTACACCAGTCAGGCTGGTCAAGTGAATCTTTATTTTACGGCAATAATTTAATTTGTTAAATAAAGATTTGGTCAAAGGTTGTAACCTTGAGGAACCCCATTGTTATTTGTGATTTTCTTATTAACTCATATTTTTTTCGCAACATAAAAGTCATTCATAAGTTTGAATAAATCTATTTGTTTGCTTTTCCACTTGACCAGTCTATCAGTGTCTACTTTCCGAGCCTCCATACAAGCACTTGTACGGGCGATTGTTCCGATCTCATTCGATTATTTTTCTATTTGACTATATATATTCGATTGTTGATTTACAGTTATCACCGGGTGCGATTATTCTGGAATATATTATAATTAATAAAGTACAATTGTGAAGGAAATGAACAGTATTATACTTGTGAAGTGTTTTTATCATAACAAAATTATAGTTATGTGAACAGTGGGTGTAACTGTGTATCGTTTTCATTATATTCGCACTTGGGAAGTTAGATACGCCCGTACTGATGCCCGTATGTTTTAAATAGTTTTATAACCGTGTACGCACTTCGAGACAGAGCGTTTATTTTTTCATAAATGAAAAATTTGGATTTATGGTACCTATTGACAGGATAGCATTTTATAAACACATTTTTTACCCGTGCGTCTTTACGGAACAAAAAATGAGAAACGGTCGATTATACTTCTAAAGCTTCACAGAACAAAAATATTGTTTAAATTTTGTAGTAAATCAGCTGTAATTTCTTTTTTTATTTTGCAAGGACACACAGGTATAGAAATGATCTTTAGCATTATAATTAAAATTATTCCGGCCCTTCCATTACATAGAAACCGAAATGAAACTAATGAGTGTTCTTTTAAATTTATGTGATAAATTGTACAAAATAAGATCTGAATTGAGTCTTCTTATTGTATTGTAGTTTTGGGGGTATTAGTCGAATTGTCCTTTTATGGCGTCGCACATAATTTATATAATTTAATTCCATTAATTTCAGAAAGTCTCGATACCTTACCTGAAAGGATATCTACAATTGACTTACAAAAGTTTATATAAAAATTATAACAATTTAAAATTTTCGTCTTTAGTAACCGTGCGACGCCCGTCTCATTGATCAAACTGAGGAAAGGCGCGTTATCTGACACGCAACAAGAAGTTGCTAGACCATGACACTTGTATTTTGTTATATTCACTGACCTTTCCGACGGTTTTCTGTTTAAACATTATACATTGTTTAAATTTACCAATTATATTTCTATGGATGTTTGTCTTAATTTATTGTGAAGCAAAAAATAATATATTTTGTAACATAGAACTCTTCTAATCGTTGAATCAACAAACATCCATGTTTCTTTATTATTAACTTTAGTACGATGTGCACACTGTATAATGTACAACTTTGTAAAACATCTTCGGTCCCATGTGTTCATAAATTGTTAAAATTAATTGTTACACAATTCTGTATATTGTTGAATGCCTTATTTCTAATTTAGGGACTAAATGATTTAATATTATATTGTTACTTCCTTCTATTCGCTTCCGTACGATTGAACTAATTTCGCATTTACGCATGTAGTGGATACAGTATTTATTTTTAAATTAAAATTCGAAGTGTGTGAGATGTAACTAAGTCGTGGATAATTAGTTCGTTGTAGTAATAAATGTTAACGGTGGATTTGAGTGAAGCAACCCATTCAATGCCTTATGTAAAAGCAAACCACCTATTTTTAACAATACTATTTGGCCAGTAGCGGTGTATTGTAAATGGATATTTTTTATAAGATCAATATATTTTAAGAAAACTGTATGAAAACGTTATATTAATACATTCACCACATAGGGCATTGATTGATTTGTTTTCGATGGATCAACTTAGGGTATAGTATTATTTCTAGCCGTTTCATCATCTTGGTACTTGTCGGTGAAAATAATGTTTCAAATGTTTCTAAGATTAATAATGTACAAATCATCTAATACTACAAGTGCCAATTGATAACTACCCTACTAAAATAACCAGGTTTGTGATTGTCTGACAGGCTTCTACATTTTTAATGGGAATTCGTCTGTCAGGCAAATAGAATATAAGGTTAGTGTTACACATCACAGTACTAATAAAAAGTAACGGCGCACATGGAATGTGATAGTAATGCGATGGGAAGTGTTGTTCTTGAGATGGTGACAGGAAAGTTTGTCGTCTAATCTAGTCTTTCGTCGAGATTTTTACCCTGGCGGGCTTAGTTCTGACGATTTTCCACTCATTGCCTTTACGTGACAGTATTATTATGTTGCAACAATAAAAGCGTATCATTCTAAACATATAAATTTTCAAGATTATGAAGCGCATTTAACAGTAGCATGTATAATAAGTTGCAGATTCTCGCCAGGCGTAACCTTATCTTGATATTTGTAAACCTAAGTTTTAGATATTTAGTTACTTTGACATCAGACTGCGCACTGCCCTCGAAGTCAGACTTCCATTATCATTTTGAAGGTTGAACCGAAAAATGTGACCTGAAAGTACTTAATTTAGCTTTAGATTTGGATGTGATTTACCCACTATTTTTGTTGTTTTCAAAATATGAAGGTGTCGGCCTCGGACACTGATATATATTTTTACATAAATCTCATTCCCTGGTCAATCAGAGCGCTGCTGTAGGAACAATTGGTACAAGCAGAAGATCTGAATTTTCACTAGTGAAATGTAAGCGATAATGTTTGTTTGTATTATAAACAGATGCTGTAACAGCAATAAAAAAATCGGACTTGCACTATTTCTTTTATTTCCTTAATAACAACATAATAAACTATTTATCTAACCCTTATAAATTGAATAACATCCCTTAAATAAATAGAAATATTAACTTGTTCTCATTTCGTAAACTGAAAGATAACTTGTAAACGTGGCGTCTTTTTATACCAGTAAAAGGTCCTATAAATTAGACGTTGTGTATAATCTGTCTTGTGTTAAGTTATATAATTTTATTTAAAGTATAGTAAAGTCAGGACCGACTCGTACCTCTTGGGCCTTTTTTTAAGATCTTGTGTATTAAATTTTAGATATATAACTGATTCACAAGAATTATGACTTTGTTGATTAGTTCGTTTAGTTGTTTTTTGTGGTCGTAGTCACATCTGAGGGTTGAAGCTATAGATACTTCCCGCCCGTGCGTGAAAACGGGTGGAGAGAAAGAGGGTAGACAGATAGAGTGATAGGAAAGAGAGATTATTAGCCATTAGATTAACGTCGGATTATTAGCCACCTTCGTATACAATCCCCGATGAGATTATATACACCTCTTGGGCCTTAATCTAGGCTAGGCTACAGCATCCCAAGTTTGCCATATTTAACCCCATTAACTCTTCTCTTTTAATAGCGTCATACAGGACGCTAAACTGTTATATTACGGTCTCCCGACTGTCGCGACATCAACAAGGATACCGCGAAGCCAAAGCTAAATCTGCCAGCGAGATATTTTGCCAGCCTTGCCATAACTCCGGCATAGGAGTTTCTCGTTCATTGGCCTCCGGGAGCAAGGTGAGGGTTACCGCAGATGTGCGGTCAGATGCTGTCGACTGCTTTGAGCTGACTACCGCCATTATGGCTCGCTTTGCAAGCCATGTCTCCTCCTCCGTCCAGTGATTACTATCGGCGCGGTGGCGCTTACGTCCTTTCGCATAGCCATTCATTTATTATCGTCCCTTTGTGTGCGTGATTCTGCTGATGATTTTGCTGAAGACGTTTGATACGACTGAGACCCTTCAGACGGTCATTGTAGCATACGTCTCACGTTCCTCAGCAAAAGATTCACCTGATCGTAAGTAATACAGTGTTTCCCGCTGCTTGTCTCTGGTAATTGGTCTTCACTATCAGTACCTTAATTGCCATTACAATAATAGTTCTGTATCGACGTTTTGAGCGTGAAACAAGTGGACTGCGACAATACAGTCTATGGAATGACTCTGCGGGAGCTGTGGTGTGACCTCAGAACTCAGAGTAAACAGGACTGGAGTAGCCTTTGCCTAACATTACCCCTCTGCCAAATGCACAAGCGTCGGAATCCTGTGCGTTATATAAAACTAGTTGAGCCGCCATTTTAAAACCACAATAATCAGAACGTCTTACCGTGCAGAGCTCCCACGAAAATGCCTGCCTGTGCTGTTTTCTACTGTAAAAAAAATTCGAAAATATCTAGTATGCAAAAAGATGGTGTCACCTTTCATTTGTAAGAATAATTTTTAGGTTTTGATTATTATTTAATTCATAATTTCATGTTTTAGCAGACTACAATTTCAAATTTCGCGCTCAAAGTTCGTTTGATGACGTCACGGCTACACTCCCCACGAGACTACCTAGGGTTGACCATTATCGCATTTCAATTAATTAAGACAAAAATTAGAAAAAGTTTGTTGGTAATAAATTACTGTAATTTTGTATTAATTAATTACCAATTATAATTTCGTTTTAACAATGTACGTTGCGTGTTTATTTTTAGTTTAGTATTAAGTACATACCTACACTTTTGCGGCTGCTTGAAGCCTATTCTTTGCCACACAACATGGAAATATAAAATAATAAATAAAATAATTAATTAAAATAATAATCAAACTATTTGTCCTTTTATTCATGCTGGGCGGCGCTCATAAACATTAAGAGTACTTATGCTGTATATACTTCCAGTGTCCCTGACTTCATAAAAAAGACACGGTTAAAAGGGTACCATCGTCTAACCAGCACACCCGATCATTTCCGAGAAACCAAAATTTTTTTTCGAGCCACAGGACAAATTGTTTTTATTTTGTAATCAGCAACCCTTATTAATTTGTACAATATTAATTTGCACAATAGTGATGTCAACTTCATCGATATTGTGATTTTACGAGTGAGTAATGAATGAATGAATGCAAGTAACATACTTAAATTGGAAATATGTATTTTTAATTTAAATCTGTATGTCGCAGGGAAATTGTATAATTCCGCAGTTTACATTCGGCGTCATCAGTTTAAAAAACACATACCCTTTTCTTAGTTCTTTTTCTTAACGATAATAAAACACAGCTTAGATAAATTACAGTTTGTTTCAGTAATTATTACCAGGTATTAATGATGATTTCAAATAAGAATAAGGTATGTGATTTTGAACTGATGACGCCGTATGTAAAGTGCGGAATTATACTATTTACCTGCGATATTATACATACGAGAATAAAACTGTAAAGATATAGAATAAAACAGGTCAAGTCCACCTTAAACCAAATGGCTAGTAATGAGAGTAGAGGAAGCGAAATCACTAATTTTTGAACATTTTGTCTGTCTGTATGTATGTTTGAGCACGCATCACCCAAAAACTACGCGACGGATTTTGATGACATTTTAGTATGGTAATAGCTAAATGTCATCGTCAACATTTAAGTTAAGTTTTTTATTAATATTGTAGCATTTATAGCTCCTTTTAAAAACCGGCTTGTCCAACTGCAATACTTCAAGATACTAGGAGTAAGGTATGTGGTACCAAAAGTCATTTGTACATAAATGAAAGCTATTGGAAGATAGTATTGCAGTATTAAAATTAGAAATGATCGGTATGTGTAGTTCAGGCAAATATACTCTGCCCCTAGGCGGTATACTAATTGTTGGTATTTATACTTTAAGCTTTGATATGCCCGGAAACATCTAATTTTTCATATTCAGTTTTCCTAAAGAATACAGCATACGAAAAAAATGGATTCATGCTTGTAATAGGTAATAGGGCATCTTGGGCATCTTCAAGAACAAGTACTATATGTTCCATACATATTGAGCCGTCTCAGTTTCAAAAATTATCTAACAATAGAAGAAGATTAGTTGCCCATGCTGTGCCAACGTTATTCTTGAATGATCCTCTTAGTTTATTATATAACTAGTTATGCTTCAAATAGATATTAACATGTAATATTATAACAGTTTTAGTTTATTACATTTAAATGTATTAATTTTAGGTTAAAAAATAAGTTGAAAAGGAAATACCTGCAAAAAGTGATGTAAGCAAATCGCAAAAAAATACAAATAAGCAATCGGTCAAAGTAAAAATCTGAGAAATATAACTATATTCACTATCGCTTTGTTAAAAATAATGTTTCAGAGTTCCTCCTTTCCATTATGCGTATACGCAAAAGGGTCCACAGTGAATTCTATATATATAATAACACCTATTGTAAATATCTTTTAAATGCAATAAACTATCAAGTTTCAATTTGTATTTGTAGGAATACTAACGCAAAGTTAATAAATTCATTCATTGAACGAAACTGATTTTATCCATATCGATATTCTCGTGCTATGTCATGTCACTTCTCACACAATGACATTCGTGTGTTTGAATAGAACGTTAACACACTATTTTAAGCACGTGTGCGTGTATTTTAAATATGTTTGTCGTATTATGCATGTGTGCGTTTGTAAACACGCAAAGAGTTTTTGTTCCTGTGTGCTGGCATTGAATGTAGTAGTAACCTCACCCCCCGCAAAAAATGGCAGAAAAATATGTACGAGATATTGACTAATGGCTACTCCAGTCCTGTTTACTCTGAGCCTCAGAACAATAACTAAAGCTATAGAAGCCGCGCTAAAATAACAACACAATACGTTAGTTCGTACTATTTTTACTTATACAGTTGCAAATGTGTAAGAAAGAAATAAGTATACAGATTTTGTTTCGTAATTTACAAGGTCGTCACTAGTTTCCCTTACGTCAGTGATGCAATGGCATCGATATTATTATCGATAAAAATAAAATCAAAAACATACTTAACATTTTTCTTATGCTGTTGGTATGTCAATGACACTAGAACGGACGGTTATGTGTCATAATAAACACGTGTAGAATCTTCAATATGAACATTTTATAATGCAGTATTCATGGGTAGAATTTTTGACCCGTACCAATTTATTTATTAGAATTTGCGTGTATCTAGAGAAACCAGGTAGGTACAGTTAAAAAATTGCACCTTTTATAGGTATATCCTATTAGGCTACATGTTTATATTTTAAGTTAGACCTCTAGCTCTAGTACATTGGTGAACACTGCATTTAAAATTATATTTTTTATAGGTATAGATTAAAAAATAAAGAAAAAAAAAATAATCGATTATGTGAATTAAATTAACAAACTATTATTTTTTATTTCATCAACTTCAAAGTATGCTCCTTCAGAAACGAAACACTGACACCAACTTTCTTACTCTTTTTTAATATTCCAATTTGGTTTTTATAATCTGCTACAATTTTCTGTAAATTAGATATCAGTTCGGAGATATCGAAATCAGTATTTGTTTCAACTGTGGTCATAGATTTGGGGCGTTTACTTGGTGCTTCATAATTCCTTCGGAATCCGGTAGTGGTTTCTGAAACATAAAAATATTTTTGTAAATAAGCTATCATTATTATTTGGAATACACGGTGCCAAAATGTTAATTAAAAATCTGAATATTTATTGGTAGGATCGAAAAAAATATTTGACAAAGCAAGACTAAGATAATGTTTGGAATAAAAAAGGAGCAATTTCATGTTCTGTAAATGTAATGTGGGAATAACATTTGCTTTCAGCCGCCGAAATTTAATGCTTTCATGTGACTGAAATGACTGCAGTCTCAAATGTTTCGAACAAATGTGACTGTGCGCTTTCGGTGTCCAATTGTTCCTTGATATACAGCGTATCCATTCAGTTCTAATAGGTTCATCTTTGGGAAAACTAAAGCAAAAAGTAAAAGCCAAATAATGTTGACATCGATAACAAAAAACACATCACTATCATACTATCATATACAAAACAAAAGGCATGAAAATAAGACAATTTAAACCAAAACTCATGGAGAAATCTATTTGTAATATTAATTTACTACAATTTCCTGAATATACCGTTGTTATATTGTCAAAATATGAGAATTTAGAAACAAAACTCACCGATGAAATGATAACACCTCATCCGTATTTTCTTTTCGTGATGTATGAGACTTGCAGTCTAGAACAACACAAGCAATCCTGCACGCGGACTCTAAGATGTCTGAAGCGTCTATATGCACACTTTCCTGTTATTTTATCACGAACTTCCTTGTAAAATAATATAATTTCACGCTAGCCGCTGACAAATCTTCGGCCACTGTAATACGACCGCATTGAATTTGGTCTTACTTCAGAAACAACGTTCATCAAAGACGTACTTTTAATTTGGTAGTATAAATTATAACCAAATTACAACCATTTGACATTTGTACTTTGAGAGTTTGTGACAATGACGTGAAAATAAAACCTTAATTTTGTTGTCTATTTCGCTCTTACCCATGTATGTTAGATTACTTTAAGTGAATATGAGAGCTGTTATACAGTTTTTATTTTAGCGCTCCTTCTATAGCTTTAGTTATTGTTCTGAGGGTGTGACTAATGTCCATGCTTTCTATAAACTATTTGTATCAATCATTCAGTTAGCCGCAAAAACCTATTTTCATCATCATCTAAAAAAGAAAAATTACTAAAGGTAAGGCAACGACAAGAAAATTTTTTCGCTTGATCCGGAAGCGTTCATCCTATCCTCATTTTCCAGATATCATCATCATATCATATCATCATCAGACTTGATGTGTTGTTCCGGAGGGTGGACTTGTAGGCGTGAAATTTTGTAGAAAACATAGTATAAATAACAGGTTCCGAAAATATCCGATATTTATAATAAATATCAAAATATCGGATATTTATGATATATATCCGATTTATATCCAAAATCAGATATATATCTGCAAATCCTGTTCCAGACTGTTCTACAGATTCATACACAGATTCTATTGCAAATGAAGATAAGTTTGATATTTATGGTAAGTTTATAGCATCCCAGTTAAGGAAAATGGATTTACAGAAAGCGCTGAGGCTCCAACTTGCCATCCAAAATCTTGTCAGTGAAGCCCGGATTTCAGACATGTGCAATGATTAATAGAGGTAATTTATGCAAGTATTTGTTATACAAAGGAAATAAAAAAGCAGAAGGTATCTTTTCACGCGCTCTCAAGAGGATCGCTGAGATTACACTAAATCTCCTAACCTTTATTGAAGCGTAAAGAAGGGGGTTATTGTATTGTTCATTCAACATGATTTGAACATCTATCATTTACGAATCGACTCTCATTATCACTAATTCATTTTCTTATTTAAAAAAGAATTTACTGAAGACTAAGCTGTTTGGGCCTAGTCTTCCTATATGAGAAATAAAAAAAAATCGACGAGAAAACTCTTGAGTAATATAGACACCTCAGAACAATAACTAAAATTCGAAAACTATAATTTTATAAAATCTACAGTAAAGAGGATATGAAGAACAGGAGCGCTTTATAAAAGATAACATAAATATAAGCAATGCTGTATGGACTCTTGATTCCTTTGCCTTTCTTTAAAGGAGGGAGAATTAAATAAAAAAAATATTGACATTGTTGATGTCATAGAATACATCTAGGTCCAAGAACGTCAACTTCATACAAAAAAATTGCAAACATGGAAACTCACTAGCGCTCCAGTTTGTTCCACCAGAACTAAAATAGGGCGCGAATTTTAAATACTATTTAATTTCTTGGTTAGGTACAAAAATTAATGTAGTTTCTATTTCGCAACCAATTTTACATAAAATTACTACATATAGGGGTACATACCAAGCTAGGTACAGTCAAAATTAGCTGCAAAACAAAAACTGCAATATTGAAAAAAGAAATAAAACAAGATTTTAAAATTTACACATGTTTTAATAAATTAATTTTGTTCATGAGAGTTAATTTGGAGGGTTCCTCAACAAACTGTAAGTTCTTTAATCTGCAGAAACGTTTTAGGCATACATTACATTTCATTAAAAAACAATTTCATTTTTTTGAAAATCTTCAAATGCAATCTATTTTCGGATAAATTTGTAAGAAATGGTTGCCTCTTTTTCTATCTGCTGTATTTCCATTGACAGCACCAAAGACCTTGTCCATGTTGGAAGCTATAATTCCTGTGCCAATAGCTTCTTGAGGTAAGGACTCTGAAAAGAATCCAAACTTATGAATTAAATCAACTAACTAATAACAACTCCAGTACAAAAATGATTGTGCTATCCTGTATTAGGGTATTAAGGAATGATTCAAAATCTTACTCGTGTTACTTCTACTTGGTGGTTTGCTTTTAATTGTTCCTCTGGTAACTGGGACAGTATATTTTCAGCTCCAGTTGGTAAGCAAATTTATGCAAACTTTTCATATTGCCGCTGGTATATGATGTTGCATCGAAATGCTTGCTGCAGAGCACCTTATACTGTGCATATAGCCTTGACAATGATTCTTCAGTGGACCAATCTTGATTAAGAAAACAGGATGTGGCCCATACTTTAGCCCTAAAACAAAACAAGTATTATGCATCATATTTTTATTCAACCCAATTTTTGGGATTGCCAGTAATGTCAAAAATACCTGTATACCTGTGAATCTCAATTTTATGCCAAATTATAGTTAAACATAAACTATAGGGTTTGAAACTACACGCACAAACACACCAGCGACAGCCCATTGTTGTTCAATGGGAGGTGGGGTGAGTTGATTTGGCAGTATCATAAAATTATGTAGTATAGATAGGTACTTACTTGAGTGACCCATGCATTGACGGGCGAGGAAATCTATGAAAGTTTTAGGGAGTATCTTCTTTAGAAATTATGCCGCACTTACAGCATTTTTTTTCGCAACCATTGCAAAAAAGTTCTACTTCTTCTTTTGGATTAATAGCTCTGTTGCAATTCTGCCAATTTCGCGTAAGAGGCCAATACACAGTCAGGGATTTAAAGAAAAACAATAATGATAACAATTGCGTAAAAACAGGTAGCCATTTTATTTCTTTTTTTTTATTCCTTTAATTTTAGGGAAAGCAAAGAGGTGATCATATACAGCCAAAAAGTTAAAGGTAACATTTTTTTCCGAATATATGGCATACTCAAAAGAGCCTTTGGATTGCAAGTGGATTACAATGGGGCCTCATATATTGAACGCCTATCGGGCAGACTTAATTCTGCAGCATTTGACTAACGTTATGAAGAAACTATAACTAAGGATTTGGCTGTATGGAGGCCGTGGTCTTGTCATTATTCTTATTGTCAGATACATTGCTCTATCTCTTTCTTTCACATAAACCCATCTCTATTTGCAAATCGTTCCATATGTTTGCATTGGCTCCTAAGGAAGTTGACCCCCCCTGGTTGATGTTGTTCATTTGTTTGATGTTCATTAATAATATTAAATCAAATAATTCTTTAAACCACAAACTTTACACCATCAAACCAATAATACTGCTGTCTAGCACGGTTTATTTACCACGGCCGCCTGCTCCTTACTAATACTTTAGCTGCAGTGTCTGTGATTTCCAACTGGACTGCTGTAATGGTTGTAGTTTTTGTAAAAATGGTTTACTTAATATAAGCCCTAAATAATTCTTTCTTGCAATGTCACAAATACAAGTTATAGCTTATTAAATAATTATAACATATAAGTACAACACTGGTGTGTTGACGCCTTCTTAGGTGGTTTTAAAATAAATATTTTTAACTCTTCGAATCAAACATTGTTGACATAAGTTTTAAGATATGAAGTGGAGTGAAGCAGTAACCCTGCAATTTGTAAAAATTTATTTGAAAAATGAATGTTTATGGAATCCAGCGCATCCTGGCTATAAACTTAAAATCCAAAGGGAAAAATCATATTCAGAAATAATATCGGAATTCAGAGCATCCACATCTAAAACTTTAACAGTACCTGAAGTAAAGATGAAGATAAAGAACTTAAGAACCACTTATGTTCAACAAGTCCACAAAATTCTGCAGAAGTCTAATCCAGATTCAATTTATGAGCCCTCTTTGGTTTGGTTTCATGAAATGGATAAATGTTTAAAACACATACCCAATAATCGTTCGGCAAATACTGTTGTAATGGTGGGTATCTTTTTAAACTAGCTGATTCACATCTATATGTGTGTGTCACTCATAAAATTTCAGAGAGTTGTATTGTTGAGTGTACAGTGTTATAAAAGAGTCCAGTCAATGACCATTGTTCTTCTTATTTGAAGTCAAACTGTTTGTTATGCACATACAATAAAGGCTACATAAAATGAAGTTAAATGACAATGCTTTTCTACTCACTGATCTCTGTTTATGTAATACTAGCTTTTAACCACGGCTTCGCCCGCAAAAATTTTTTTTTCAATAAAAAGTATCCTATGTTACTTCTTATACCTCCAAGAATATATGTACAAAGTTTCATGATAATCCGTTTAGTAGTTTTTGCGTGAAAGCATAACAAACAAATTTACATTCACATTTATAATATTAGTAGGGATGTATAGAAATTGTATAAAATTATGACTTACATGATTTCAGCCTCAAGAAACTCATGTAGATTCCTCTAGTCAAATATGGGTTGACCAAGAAATTCCCAATAAAAACTTGGAAGAACATAATCCAGACCCATTAGTGCCGCCAACAAATAATGAATTCCAGCACAATACATCAGAAGAGCACACAAGCCAAAAGGATAAATATTTGTCAGTACACCACAAGAAAAGTAATAAAAGGAAAAAAATTAAGCACAAAATCCCTGTTCCAGACTGTTCTACAGATTCATACACAGATTCTATTGCAAATGAAGATGAGTTTGATATTTATGGTAAGTTTATAGCATCCCAGTTAAGAAAAATGGATTTACAGAAAGCGCTGAGGCTCCAACTTGCCATCCAAAATCTAGTCAGCGAGGCCCGGATTTCAGACATGTGCAATGATTAATAGAGGCAATTTATGCAAGTATTTGAGTGCAAAACAGAAATATTTTGTCAAATTAATCTAAGTAGCTTAGTTATTTATACTATGTTTTCTACAAAATTTCATGCCAAAGATTATTTTAATGTATTAAATTAAATAGGTTGTTTGATATTTTTAAAATTTCGTTATGTTATATATTGTTTGATAACTTTTATGATCAGTAATTTTAGTACCTTTAGGTATTTAAAATTGGTTTTACAATTGTTAAAGGTTCCAATATTATGACACCTTCCGTTGAAGTATCAGAGCTTAATAATAGTAAAAAACATAGCCAAACTATTGTTTCAAATAATAGTAATCATGTTGGTATTAGTATGTATCTTTTACCATTGTAGGTAGATAAATCATTTATTCATTTTAAGAGTGCTATGCTGTCAACTGTAGATGTGAAAGAATAAAAATAAACTATAATTTATACTCTAGATCTGGTGTTCTTATTCAAAATTGTTCTGTTTTCACTTGCAGTTAACCTGAAAATTGAATAGACCTATGATCCTTTATTTGTTAAAGCATAATTTTAGTATTATTATGTTCGGCCCCTTTACCCACTTGTTTCTACTCTATTTCTCACTTAGTATAGAAAAGATCACATTTAAGAAATACAATAACAGAAGCAGAAAGCCTAATACTTCAATACGACTTACACTAGCATAGAATTTTCTCCTCTGCAATCTATGCAGATCTAGATTTAATCGACGATAGTTTTAATACTATCTTATGGCCATTCCTAATAGCTTAGCCTCAGTAAGAAATAGGTCTACTTTGGTTTTATACGCTAGACAACTCTATTAGTAGTAGCCCTATCAGTTACTCTGGATAGATTATGGAAAACAGCTGTTTGTGTTAGGTGATACCACAAGTCTGCAACAGCAAAGCAATGCACAAGGAGCGAGAGACAGTAGACGTATCAAAGTTACTCTTTTGTAAAATTTAAAAATACGTCTATAGAAAACAACCCAACTAGCAAAATGGTTATATAATACAATAATTATGACTTCCAGTCCTTTCATGTTTTATAGTCGTTTTACCATTACTTATTAGTCGTATAGAAGTTGAAGATTATACATAATAGTTGTATACCGAATTAGTCGTATTGGTACGTCCATTAAACGTTTTACCAACTTTCTTATACGACGATCATATAATGGTCTAATAGAAAACGTTTACCTAACATCAATTTAGTCCTATAAACGTTTTGGTTAGATAAAAGTCATATAAAAGACAAAATCGTTTTATGGAAAACATTTATAAAACGGTAATATAACAATTATATAATGTGGATAACCCTGACTATTATAAAACATTTCAGTTTTTACAAAACTTTAATATAACTCTTTCCCGACATTCAGTCATATAAATTTAACTTCAACGTTGGTCAAGAAAGGTCCCTGAAAGTTCAAAAGGTTCCGTACAAACACTTTTTGATAAAGATACACCAGATCTCGAAAGTAAGTGTTAAATTACAATTTTGTAGCATGCTTTTATATTGGTGGGTTAAAAGTAAGTAAATGTGGTGAATTTTTTTATTACGTTATACTTACCCATGAAAGTGAAATCTTATTTATTTTTTCCTTGCGAACGATTTTACAATATTATGGTTGCGCAGTTGCACATGTATAAACTTGCTAGTTGTTACTAGAAGATTTTGAAAGATTATTCTTACGTATCAAAAATCTGCCCTAACAGATACATATATCGTACATACCGTACAAGATTTCGGTATCATAAATCTAATCTGCCACGGGGTTCACTTATTCACCTCGAGAACCCTAGCGATAAAACATGGAGCTTTTCAATAGTCACACCAAAACGTGTACATGACTATTTTGTTGTTTAGTAGTTGTATAGCAGTCTTTATATAACTAAAACAAAAATGGCTACTCTTAAAGATTGATTTTATATGAAATTAATATTCTCATACATCAGAAAAATCACGAATATCGAGAGGGCTTAAGGAAAATAGTACATATTGTCACATACATTACCGACAAAGTAAAGTTCCCATGAGAAACTAGTCCCAAACATGCTTAATTCCACATTCACTTGGTTATGTTGATAATAAATCTTAATAATTACCATTTTATGTGAATACAATATTAAAATTTAAATTAGAGCACAATACAAACACACAGTTAGTATGGAGGAAAAATGTTTTATAAATGTCATAGCTTAATATGAATAAACCATTTTAATCATAATGAAGTCTTATAACTACCTTTAATAAAACGTTTTAGTCGGTCTCACGACTTTTACTGGACTACTACACGACTATTTAGTTTTATAAAATGGGCCCTTTTGACGTTTTATAAACGTTAGCTTGATGTCTATATGACCGTCGCATAATCACTTAAAGTCGCATAAAAAACGTTAACATAACGTTTATATGACATTATTTTGCTAGTTGGGAACCACATCTCCGAGACTTCGGGTCGGATTTGAACCCACGAACTTTGAACTACTGAGACTTTAGTAGACGCGTCGAAATTTACAAGCCCATTTCAACCTCTACTATGAACTAGTATCGTTTCTAAATGTTATAGAAATATGGCACTGTTCAGGCTAAAAATTAAAAATTACTGGTTAAGCTGGAAATTTAAGCCACCTGACAAGAAAAAATATGTATGTGAACTGATAAAGTTACTAAAAGGTGAGGTACTCTCCATTTCGCCTTGGCAATCTTCTTCCGCCTAATCGACCGTGGTGACACCAAATTGCCACACCAGTGTGGCTGGATTAATATTATTTATACGTAGTCAAATAAACCCTTGACCCAAAACTTCAACACAACTATGGCAAAAGGAAAAAAAACACGTTAAAAAATAAGACTTATTTTGCTGTAATTATTTTTGTATGAATCATTTATAATTTATTTTATGTATTAAAATCATATATTATTTTATCTTTCATTTTCTACCTTTATAATTTTTTTTGTAGGTCGGATCGGTTTGGTTTTTGCGTAGAATTTTGATATCAAACATCGACAAAATTATAAATGATACAGCAAAATTTTAAAATAGGTATTGTTTTCCTTCATGATCGATGACACTATGCGTTGTACATATTTGCCTGTACAGGAGGTATTTACCTGAAAAAAATGCGCATCTCTTCCGACGTTACGAACGTCCTAATTCATCTAAGACTACGCCCAAAACTGCGCCCCAATTTCAAAATTAACTTTAATTCACTCAAGTCACAGCAATAGCTGTAAAAATATAAATCAAACCATTCGAACATATAAACACAGATTGTAATAATAATAAACTTAAACACCTTTTAAATATTTGCTATCAAGAAGTTTCATTTTTCTATTCGTTGCAAAAGCAGTAGTTCATCTAGTAACATAATTTTTATTTTCACTGTGAATACCTGAGCACTGATGTAGTTATTGTTAAGTTCTATTAAATATTATTATTTTATCTTGGTTAAATTAATTATAAATATCCTTACAGTTGGAAATTACAAAAAATTTAAATTTTTGTTTGACTTTAATATTAAAATTTTCTAATATGTAGGTATGTCTTTGACATCGGCACGGCAATAGATTCACAAAATGTTGCAATTGTTTTAAGAAGCTCCACCTAGTGTTATTATTTATACTTCTAGTGTTATACGTAGGTAGTAAGTTCCATTCCCTCCGCATTTGATTTATGTGCCTGAAAAGTACGCCGCCTTTTTAGAGGCCATTCGAGAAAAGCGGGTAGGACACCGACGGCCTAATTAGCTTAGGATAAAGTTAATTAAGCAATTCCATATCATATATATTTAATTTAAATTAAATTCCGGACAACTCACAGCAATTATTTAGAACTAAGCTGAGCTGATCTTGTACTATGTACTATACTAAATAATGTATAGAATATAAACTTCCATAAAACTGAAACAAATGCTTATGTTCGTCACACAAACATATGCCTCTACCGGGATTCGAACCCGAGACTACCGCTCGCTAATAGCAAGCATTGCACCTAGCGGCCATCGTCAAATCAAATCTCGCTTTTATTCACGAAATAAACAACACGCCCCAATACCATAAACGGCGTAACCTAGCCGAAAAATACCATTCTGATCTCGATAAAGCCCATTTCCTTATATTTTTGTTGGAAGTTTAAAAGTATATATTCTCGATATATTTCTATACTGTGATTTCAGAGGCATCCAATTAATTTCTGTTACTCATTCTTAAATTTTCAGTATTAATATCTAAACTGTATCAAGGTAAACTTAAATAAAAAGGCATTTTTTTTCCATATAAACTTTAATCGGACAAGCAAAACTTAAAACAATCGTGCAATACTTCTAAACTTTAAAAAAATAAATAAAAAAACTACCCAATGCATTACTAGTTATACTAAACTCATCGCGTATCTTCAAATAAGAGTTAATTTCCGTTTAAACTCATCTCTGTAGTATTTCATAATCAGTGAAAACAGATAAAGTCTAACATATCATAGCCATACTTTAAAAAGTTTGATCAAAATCACAAGTTCATGATTAAAACAATAACATGGGTATTCCCGATATTTAAAAGAACTAAAATAAAAGTATCGATACATAACACAGCGGTAATTAAAAGAATTTGAACAAAAAAATATTTAATACTGTATATTGACCATTCGCCTGAGTTATGTACCAAAACTTTACATACAAAACACAAAATTAAAAAACAAAACGCATTCAAAATATATTAGCATGTTAATAAGGTTAAAATCAAAATGCACATGTGGTAAAAAAAAATCATAATCACAACAAAACAACGTTCAATATTCAATGTTAACTGATTAAAATGTTCCAGCTGAAGCTTGACAGGCGGTGTATACGTCACAGCTCAATTAGCCGATTTGTTCGAATGTGTCGTATTTAAAATCAAGTAAAATTATTTATTTCTCTCCTACCGTCCTAGTTGATGATATGATTTACTATTTTCGGAATATTGTCAATCACCAATGAATCCTTTATAATCATATTTTCTAAAAATATGCGATCAAAAGGAAAATACATTATTAGGCGAGCGAAAAAATCGTAAAAAATGATTGACTCTCCATAGTGCCATAATAATCAAAGGTTAAAAAAGTATGCCAAATATCATGATTATCAAAAATACATAGGTCGGAAAAAATATGGTTAAGATCTCATTAAAAAAAAATGCTGTGTTAAAAAATCAAAAAATAAAACATGCTCTCCTTATACACTATGATTAAAATACCATAAACTAAACTTAAAACTATAATTCGTAGGCGTGACAAGCCCGTTTACTTCAACAATTGTCTATGATAGAGATCAAATCGTCGTATCGCTTTTAGCTATCTTAAAATCTATTAAAAACAACTAGAATCAATAAAATCTCATAAATTCAACGATTAAATATAAACCAAGAAACTAATATCACTTTTCAGCCTCATCTCAGGATCTACGCTCTTCCGTGGGCTGATTTGGACAATTGATTCGGTACTGAAAGAGCGTAGACGAAGAGGTGTTGCTGTGTTTTTAAGATAATCAGTCTCACTATAGGGACGTATTTAGTAATTAATTTGTACCGATTCCATTGTGAAAGACTCTTAAGAGTCACAATCAGTCTTACGAGCGAATATCAGTCTTAATGTCGCCGAGAAGGTCGCGACGGAACACAATGTCGTTACAATCAAAACAGGAAAAAAAACATCGACGTACTTTCTTAGATTTTCGGAGAAGTCGCGTATTTCCTCGAATCGAGGCTACCGGAACCTAAAGGTTTCACTTGTCCATAGAATGAATATCAATCTACATTGTCCAACAAATAATAATTTGATTATGATTTTAGTCTCATTTTAACCGTCAAATGATTATCAACGGGTTGTTCAACGTGAAATACGCGTAGATATTTACGTACACGTAAATGATAAGTGTACACCGATATTTCTTAACTTTAGTCAGTATCCACTGGTTAAACTCAACATGATTCTTTGTTTCATACATAAAGAAAATTTTTGATTTTGAAAAATTATTATGTGAAGCACATCCTTATGCATAAAATTTGATTTGTTGTAAAAATGTTTATTGATAACATTTCCGTCTAAAAATCAACATTTTAGCGTAGTCGTTTCGTAAACATTGTGTTCCATCTAGCGTTCAGGGTGGAGAGACTAGTCTTGAAGCTTTTTACAGTACCGTGTTCCGTTGGTATTGGTCAGTGGAAGTTGGTGTCCAGCTGGTCCAGGTTACCAGCTGGTCCAGGTTTCCCAGCTGGCGGTTACCACTTTTCAGTAATCGAAGGCGTGGAATAAGGCGGCGAAGTAGGTAGCTTGGGTGGACCCGAACCTGCGGAGCCTTTCATACCGCTCGACTGTTTTTGCAGCTCTGTCGGATATGGTAAGCAATAAACATGAATTAAGTTTAACTAATAAATCGTTACATGCAAATTTTTCCCTTATTCCATTTTGGACAACCGACCAACTGAATATTGAATAAATATTTTACTTCTCAAATATTTGGTAGGTCGGTTAGGAAATAAATGATCAACTATTTTTTACTAGCGGCAAATTGTATAGTTGGTCATTTAGTCAGTTATTTAATTTCTTAAACTGTTTCTTACAAAATAACTGCAACAATAATAATACTTTCGGCATAAAATAAAAAATGGAATATCATCATGAAATAGTAGGTAACCTCAAAAAGTTAATCGTATAGGAACAGAGCGCTTGTAGGGTCTAATTGTAACAACTAGTTGGTCGGAACGGAATATGGATTTTTTTACATTAACTTTAAATTGAGTAAAGCGAAGAGAGAAAAGAAAATGGTTTTTACAATATACAATCATTTATTAATAACGGGTCTCTATTCCCGTTTTTGGAAGGCCCAGTAAGGCTTCTTGTATTCGTGCTACTATTCATGTATAAGCGTGTACAGTATCGTAAATCCTATGGACATGCGAGACTGAAAAAAATTCGACGATAGAAGAACGTTATGGGCGAAACAAAGTCAGATATACTGCGCGGGTTCAGTTACATTGAAAGAATGGAGTTGGATTGTGCTGTGAGAGCATACCGCATATCGCTGGTCAGATCATATCGCGAAGGATATCAGTCACCTACAATCATTATTTATTATGTTTCGATAATTAGTTATAGATTGGGTTCGAATCCTAGAACCCAAGGCTGATGCTTGTATGATAAATACGATGAATAAGCCCGTGCTTACTTTGGGCTAAGCTAATTGGTGTGAGTATTATCAACCAGATTTTACACACATGATTTTTTATGATATTTCTACCACCCGCGCCCACCCATCAGTGTGATCCACCATCATCGTGCATGATCATCATCATGCACGATGCCTATCGCTTCAGGCCACGCCCCGCTCCATTCATTCAACAATGGCGCGCGTGCGCAAACAAGCAAGTGAAAGCAGATTGACAAAAACAAAAACAACTAGTTTTAAAATCGCCCTTGACGTCAGTACTGTCAGTAATTTTAAAACTAGTTGTTTATGATTGGCCGTAGTATAAATCGTAGTAAAATACGAAACTAATTAGGGGTCGTGTGGGCGTGTCCGATGCGATCAGTTCAAACGAATATTTCTACAAAGTGGTAAGGCACGAGAGACCTCGATAGTACATTTGTGCTGTGTCAAAAAAACAAATTTAATATTTGTTGGAGCGGAGCAAGCGAAGCTCCCATGGATCAACTTCAATGACGAAATGTATGTGACGCCATAACTCTATGAGTTCTTAACCGATTTTCGTATTTTATGTAAAGAATCGACAGATTTAGGACTACATTCGTGACGGAGCCCGAATTTTGAAAATCGCAAAAATAAAAAAGTTATGACCAAAAACATTGGCTCTATGGCATTTTCCATTGGAACAAGAGTGAGCTTCTTAAAAGTTTTCATTCTTATGTAATTTTTCAAATTGACTAAACATTATTGATTATTTTTTTAGTATTACGCTCAGCTCTAATGCATGGTGCTAGCGAAGCTTTGCTTAGCGACAGCCTCGACCTATTTAATATTATTACAATCGCTAGACTGGCGACAGGTGACTGAAGATAGAACAAAATGGAGAAATCTTGTATTTGAGGCCAAACCCACTTTGGGTAGCAGAAGGTAAGTAAGTATAATATATAGTTACCGGCTATGATGAGCAGCATCTTCCTGCGCGCGCCGAAAGCGGTGACGCCGATTTCCGTAAGGTCCGCCTCGTTCAGAGATGCGAACGTCGACATATCGAGCTCGTGCTTCTTGAATAAATCTACACATAATACATTACATAAAACGATTATATTAGTATTCGATGCGTGTCTTACGACCGCGCTTAGCTACGACGCGACGTTTTTCATTAAAACCTTATAGCAACTAAAGTTGACTATCAATTATTTTTTTATTTGATAATATATCTTCTAGTTTTTTGTATAAGGCTAGCGGACCCGTCCACACGTTGCTTTGTTATGAATTAAAATGAAGCCTATCCTTTGTCCTAAGTTGGAACAAATCCAGCAAAATGAAAAAAATCATCAAAATCGGTTTAGTTTCGGAGTTCATCGCGGTCAAACACTGAAAGGGATTTTTTTGTAGATTTAACATAAGCCTGTTGAAAACAACTACATCTCCGAGCCCTTAAGTAGGATAGGAACCTACGACCTTTTGCTGTCCGGGCGACTACTCTGACCGCTGAGCTTGCGGGAAAAACGGCGTGATGATTGTACGTATATGTATATCTACAATAGAAAATTTCTTGTCACAGTGTTAGACTACGATGAACCCTGAAACTAGTCAATCGATTTCGATGACTTCTTTTCATTTTGTTAGATTTGTTCCGTCTTAGGATAGGGAAAGGTTTCATTTTCAACACAGCAACGCGTGGCCGGGTCAGCTAGTAAATAATAAAACCGTATCTCACCGATGTACTTGTGCAGGCCGATGTCCCGTAGCAATTCGTAGAGCTGCTGGTAACGACAAGGGCGTGTGGTGGACGGGGGCGAAGGCTCAGCTGGTGGCTCCACGATGTTCGGTCTGGAAAGCTCCACGCGGTTCCAACCTTTCTCAGGCTGTCGGAACAGGAGTACACGAGTACCAACATCAATATTTTTTATGAAAGATCGCTCAGCTTCATGCCATAATGATGTCAAAAACAAAAAACAACACAAAATATAAGGCCGCTAAGCTTCATGACAGAATGATGTGAAAAAAACCCTTTCGATCTGATCGAGGAATTATTTCTATTACTTTTACAGACGCATGCACACATGCACGCACACACACACACACACACACACACACACATATATATATTAATTACATACTAACTGAATAGTCTGATAAGGAAAAGCGAGATCTTTTGGTATAAGTATTTAAATACTTAAAAAAGACCTCAGTTTTCATAACATCATAATAATTTTTGGATTTTTTATTAGTTGTAGTTTCTGTTATATTTATAGCAGCAACATGCTTTTTTAATTTTTCGCCTTTTTCATTTTTCGAGATATGAATCATTTTTTGAAATGATTTTGTGGCTTAGTGATGTTTTAGCTAATGGATGGCGAACACAATCTTGATCGAAATACGTTTTTATGTCACCAGAATTAAGAACTGTACTTTACCCTCTTTCTAAAGCTTGGTATTGGACTATATAAGAAAAGGTTTATTTAGCACAAAATAAAGTTCAATACACACTAACTATTAATAATTTAAAAACGTTTAAAGCTACTTTGAACATAATGGTTCATTGCTCAATATACTAAGTTGAGACAGCATGTGCCTCCATTAAAAGAATTAAATTAAAAATATTATCAATCATTTGAAGAAAATAAGGGAAATAAATATCGATGTGTGAAGCCGTTTTCGGTTTTTACGAGATTCAAGATTTCTATCCGGGAGTATGAGTAACACACTATTGTAGTAATATTAATATACTGTACCGTGGATTATAAATAATGCAGCTGGTAACGTATTTTGAACTGTAATGTGATACATATAAAATTATGTTTACTATGTCTAGGTAATTATTTATTTCTTCCTGGCTTGCCGAGCTCAAAAAATATTAAGGTAAAATAGAATAAATAAAAATATAATACATAATCGTACACTGAATGTATTATTTAAGATATTGGTCAAGTGTACGTCAAAGCCGGGTACTTTATGGATACCAGTGTTCCGGATGCCAGATGCAATATAGTAAGGCTTGCCAGATAACCCGTAAAATACGGGTTACCCCGTTTTGTCGCCTACAACATAGGATAACGTAATTAGCTAAACTGAATATTCCCGTATTTAATCAATTGGCTGGGACTACCGCGAGATTTAATGGAAGAAATGACTTTTTGAAAGTAATTGGACCCATTTTTGCAAACAAGAACCAATCCACAGCAGGTTGGTTTTGAGAAAACGAGACTTCTGTAAACAGAGTGTGCAAAATTCATTCATAGTTTATTAATGAATGAATACTTGTTATAGTGCAGTCATTGAAGCGAAAAATAGGGTCTTACCTCCGAATTTTTTTACTGTGAACCGATTTGCATCGAATTTTGGAATTATGCTCGTCTTACCCTTAACTTCAAAAGTGAAAATGATCTGAACTCCGCCTATTACTTTTAAGGGGTCTAAACAACCCCTTAATGGAAAAATTGACATTGATCCATTTTATCGCTAGAAAACATGTCTAATAGTAAGTGGTGAAATTGTAAAGTATTTTCTAACATAATTACCTCATATTAAAATTATTTTCAACCCCTTGAAAATCTTACAACCCTTGCAAACAACCCCTAAATTGAAAAAATTACAAAAAAATACTTTGGTATGATATAAAAATATGTAAGTATAGAGTAAGTAATATTTTATATTCTCTATAATAATTATCAATTTTTTAACCCCCTTTCAACCCTTGAAAACTACCGCTTGATAAAAAATTGTTAATTTTTTTTTTGATAAAATGAAAAGGATTTAAATATTATTCCACACTCTCGAAAATAAATATCATATTCTTAAGCTTTTCTACCCTTAAACTACCCCTAAATTAAAACAGTAAATATATATGATTACATATTTAAAAATAATTTAATTTAGAGTAAAAAAATTATTTATTGAATAAAATATTTACAAATTATATAAAATTGTACTCTTATTATTAAAATATAATATTATTATTCATGACTCAATGTCGGAGTCGCTGTCACATTCAACATCTCCTGGCTGAATTGGAGTTGCAGTTGCAGACGGAAATATACTGGTCACATTATAACGAATAAACGGTGCACGCACAGCTGATCACATGGCTTTTTCGTTGGCCCCTTCACTCAAATGTGTTATATATACATATAAGAACGTTGGTATGTATTCATGCCTACGTTTCCAAAATATATGAGCCATATTATGTATATATATACACATTACAATAGTTGTGGGTCTCTTTTATACTGCGTACTTTCACATTGCTCTAAATATTCACACTCCGAAATTTTCAGTTACTAAGTAGAAAAAAATATGATAAGTTTTTGGACCATAACTCCTTCAATTTTCATGCTACCACAATTTATAAAAAACCATTGTAAAGGTAATTAAGAGGGCTACAACATCCTTCATTGCAATATATAGTAAAAAACCTTTTTCTAAAACGGTGAAGGGTTAAAAGGCTAAAGAGAGGCTGTAATTGCGCTACCACGCGCTCTTTAAACAATCATATCTCCGTCAATTTTTGTTTGACAGAAAAAACAAAAAAACCAAATTGTTTGTCAGAAAAATACCTAAATTTTTAATTCGTACACTTTTATACGTATCTGTCGTCATTTTAGAGATATTATGAAAAAAAAGTGGGTTTTTTTAAAATTTGAAATTTTGTTTTTTTCTTTAATCGTGACTTTTTTGAAAAATATGTGTCCTAAAGCAGCTGATACTATCTATCAAACTCTTCATAATAAAGTTAATTCTATGGGGAATACGATTTATTTTAATTTTAGTGGAAATGGCACTTATGAAACCCATTGATTTATAAGAAAAAACATTAGATGCTCCCCTTATTTGCAATACAGCTCACTTATTTTACGTGCAAAAGACTTTTAATAGTGCTCATTTTTAAAGATCATGTCAAGCACTACAAAACCCTTTTGTATTAGAATGCATAAAATGCATCTGCTCGCCGCTAGATGGCATTGACCACATCGATTAAATTTCAGACAAAATAAAAAACGGCTTTGATCTTTAATATCTAGCTTAATATTTCACTTAGAATACTTTATAAAAATTCAAATTGTTCATTGTTTTATCTGCTACAATTTTATTCTTTATAAAATTTTCGATAAAACATATATTTTTGGAGATATTTGCAAAAAACCGATGAAAAACGTGAAAAAATTGGGAATTTTCAATTGCCAATAACTCGATAACTATTGGATTTATTGAAAAACTTTAAAGATGATTTTTTGCTTAAAATTAGGCCTTCTATCGATATCCGACGTTATTTTGCAAAAAAATAAATCACCCCCCGAGAAGGGGTGGCAACCACCCCCAGGGTGGTTGCGGAGTTCAAATCATTTTCACTTTTGAAGTTAAGGGTAAGATGAACCTAATTCCAAAATTGTATGCAATTCGGATCACAGTAAAAAAATTCGGAGCAATAATGCTTCAATGACTGCACTATTAACCTCATGTGGAATACTGTAGCCTATCTAGGAATATCAGATTTATTAATGTTATAAATAATAAGTACTATAATAAGTAGTTTAGGTACCATGTTGTATAGTTCTCAAACTGTGGGGTGGTTCTTGTTTGCAAAAATGGGTCCAATTTATAATTTAATAAAATTTAAAATAAAGTCGATTGTAACTTAATTTTGGTTCACAACAATTCATGTGACTTGACTAATATTCTTCAATTGCTTCACAAAATGGAGGTATTTTAAAAAAAAGTGTCGACTAAAAATGAATATAAATCAAAAAATTAAAGATTTCTTCATAAATCATGTTAGTTTCTTTTTCCCCCGTAAAAAAGACTGAAACCCGTATTTTTGATGTTGGTAACCCTTCTTAAATCACGAAGTGGCAAGCCGCAACCCTAAAGTCTACTATAGTTTCAACACATCGAACACAGATGAGGCAATACTTAGATAATGTATTTATTTGATACTACAGACACACATACATAGAAGGAAAAATATCAAAATTTACAATTTCTTACAACCTATAAGAATAAAATATGTACGTGTGCTGCAGCGCAAAAAAGTAAATGGTACTGACCGTGGTTTGGCTGCTATTATCCGTGGGCAGATTGAGTGGCCCTGGCGAAGTATGACTGAAGTAGTATCCAGACCATCGAGTGGTCGGGACCCGGTAGCCACTGCCGACCTCCTCTCTCATAGCCTGGCAGTAAGCAAACAAGGGCAGTTACATATCAGTAACAGTAGGACCTAAAATATATAGCTGGAAACCGTTTATTCAGCTTATTGAATTAACGTCATTAGTTTTGGTAGAGTGCTCAAGTTTCATCATAAAAAACTAAGTTTTAAAGGAATGTAGCTCTTAACTTGTTCACCGTTGCGAACCGGTTGGCAATTAAGTCCGCCATTTGTACTGTTTTGTGCAGTGAAGTATAAATCTATATACAATGTGTCCCGTCACCAGTGTCGGAGCCTTTAATGGTGTGAAATATGGCATTTTTTATCGACAAATTGCCCCCCAAATTTTGGTTATAAAATGGCCGCCATTTTGTTTTCTTGGTAACCAAGACCTGGCCTCTCATACTTATTCGACCACCACTACTCATGTAAATGTACTATCAACATTAAAAAGGTGTCATTTGATAGCTAAACTTGTAGACAACAGTTACACAGCCATCATGTTTCAATTGTCATGGAATAAAAAATAGAAAAAAAAAATTAAATAAAAACAAATAGATTCTTTTTTGTGTATTTTTTAATTATTGGCTTTTAGAGAAGGATAGGTTTCATTTTAGTTCATGACACAGCAACGTGTTGCCGAGTCAGCTAGTAAATTATTAAATGTTTCGATAAAATCTTACCAACACGCGCAAGAGAGAATGTGAACACTGTTTGGTTTAGATCTTGTCAATAGTTGGAAAAACCACAGGGATAAGTGTTGTACTATCCACCACGACCACGGATTATTATTTAAATTTTTACGTGGTATATATTCATATAAAAGTGTAATTTATTGTTCGAAAAAGTTAAAAATATGTACTCTCATATGGGGGGGGGGGTTGGTCTACGGATGACGGTAAATGATTGATAGGGAGGGGGGGTGTTTCGAAATTGACGTCATTCTTTATTTATTTATAGTTTATTGTTCACGTACAAAAAGATTATTTCTAAAAAGAAATTTCTTCCAGCACACCTAGTCAGTGAGACTGCAAATGTGAGAGGAAGCTAAGGCGCGTACAATACTAAAATAACTCATAATAAACATACATAATGCAACATAGATGTACACAAATACAGTAATAACTACAGATAAAATACTCTAACAATAATATTACATATAATACTAGCTGCCCGCCCCGGCTTCGCCCGTGGTACTTACATGTATTATACATATAAACCTTCCTTAAGAATCACTCTATCTATTAAAAAAACCGCATCAAAATCCGTTGCGTAGTTTTGAAGATCTAAGCATACATAGGGACAGACAGCGAAAGCGACTTTGTTTTATTAGTCCAATCATTACGTCGGAAAAATCGGGAAATAAATGAAAATGAACCGAGAAAGCCAAATTTTGGATATTACGTGGGGGATGGCAAGAAAAACTTAAGTTCAAATTGTCGACCAAAATAACCTTGTGCAATTTCCGCCATCTTGAAAAAACCCTTAAATTCAGTTTTTTCATCATAACTCGGTTCCCCGTTGAGATACGAAAATTTTTATAGAATACTTTTTTGTTGCTCTTCTCGCGATCTACAATTAAGGTCCCATGCATTTTTCACGTATCGATCGTCGTTTTCGAGATATCGATCAAAAATATCAAAAATTTTGGGAGAATTTTTTACCCGTATGTTTTTCTATGTTTGTTACGCGATAACTCCGCCAATTATGATTAGGTTCATTTTCACTTTTAAATGTATATAATGACTGGACTATATACTATGTATTGATAATAAACACAATACTTAACCCCTTCAGACCTGAATTAAAAGGGAGTGTTTAAAAAAATACAATTGATAATTTACAGCATATTTATGGTCTCATTAAGGTATTTTTGGAAATTTTTATTTTTTTATTTTAATAAATATTAAGATATTTTTGTGTCCACTGACATGGACACTAGGCTTAAACCGTTGTTTGATAAATGATTTTTGTATTTGCTTATTTACTTTTATTTATTTTTGTTATAAACCTTTCTATAATAATTAAGGTGAACAAAATAATAATTCATTATTTTTTATATCAACATATTATTTTAATAGCATAGCAAACTTCAAATAATCTTGAAAAACACTAATTGTTTTGGTGTAATGCTCGGAAACAATTTCTATCAGTAACGAAACACAAATGTATATCGCATTTTAGGCAATAAACATGTGTTTTTCCTTTACAGCCTGGTTTCTTGCACCTTGTAGCTTCTTTTTTTTTATCATATTCTGGCAAATGGTCGACAGTGTCGTATTGTATTTCACTAGCCGGTCTAAATTCAATACATCGACGACTTTTAGATGAACTAGCTGGCGTATTTATTGGACTGCTGTTTCCAGAACTAGAAGGACGTCCTCTTTTTCTTGAAATAAGTGGTTGTCCCATTTTTATTAGAGCTTCAGCTACTCTCTGGCGAAAATGTAAAAGGTCTAACATGTCTTTGTTAGGTATTTTACAGGCTTGACAGTCTTCTTTATATTCCAACCAACTGTTTGTCACCGCTAGGTCAATCGCGTGAAATATCAATCGCAACGTCCATTTTTTAGACCTTATAAAAATGCGGTACAGGCTAAGTAGATGGTCAATTTTATCAACGCCTCCCATGCCATTGTTATATAATCGTACAAGTTCTGGACGCGGAATTGATATGTACGTTTTTGATAACTTGTTCCATCTTCGCGCCTCGTCTTCCTCTCCAATCCCTATGAAATTAGAAGCTAGTATCACACCTTTATTATCCATCCATTTGAGGACTACAATATCTTTTGTGCTATTGGTGACTTGTTCTGCGTATCCTCTTTCTTTTTTTGCGCCTTCTCTGTCACTAATGAGAGGTGGACTTTGAAACCTGTTGACTCTGATTGTACCGCCTGCATATATTTCTCTTTCACGCAGATCTCTAAGCAAATTGTAGTTAGAAAAATAGTTATCGAAGAAAAGGTAATGTCCAGAAGAAGTTATTCGCTGCGAAAGCTGATGCACCGTATCGCAGGACATTATTTTTATTTATATCTGTTGTGCCTCCTTGATAAATGATAAAGTCATATACCAGCCCGCTCTTTCCACAAAGCATAAAAATTTTGATACCCCATGGCTCTGGTTTTCCTTTTACATATTGCTTGATATTTAGATTCCCTTTAAAAGGAACAATCTGCTCATCAACACTTAGAATTTGCTCCATCTTCAGCTCCAGACACCGTTGTCTGATGGCGTTGTATAAAGGTCGAACTTTTACAAGGCGGTCACTGTTGTCATTTGGAATAGAATTGTTGTCAATAATATGCAAACAATTTCTCAACTGGAGAAAGCGGTCCCTCGGCATGTTCTCTAAAAATACCTTCATATCTAAGGTTCGATCCCAGTACAGCCGAATGCGCGGAAACTTCAGATTTCCCATAATAATATGTAAGGCTATCAATATTTTCATTTCGGTCAGCGAACATTGTTTGTAGTTTTGAACTTCTTTTGTGTTGGCATATAAATTGGTGTTAAACACTATTTCCTCTAATAGGGAGTCAGGGATATATTTCTTGAAGTATTCCATTGGTGTCATGGGTGATTCACTTTCTGATATTGGTGGAGTGACCAGGAAAATTGAGGTGGGTCGAACTGAAGATGTTTTCTCCATATAATACTGGGTTTATTTGTTTGTTTGGTAGTGCTATGATCATCTGATGTGCTTGCTCGTGGTTCATTTTCATATTCTATTTCTTGATCATTTTCCAAGTATTCTTCCAGCGGCTGTAGTTCATTCGGGCGTACAATATCACTACCTACACGAGTTTTCATCGACGAAGCTGGCTGTATAATTTCATCATCACTTTCTTCATCAAGGTCCGATACTGTACCATTTTCAAGAAAGTCGAGCAGACAGTCTTTGTTTCTTGATAAATCTAATCCTGAAATAAAAAAAATATACATATAGTTTCCAAACATGATATACTATTTGTGCACGTACATATTTACGATCGAGTCTGAATGTCCATTGCAGTGGACACACAAAACTACTTACATTTTGTCAAGAACATTGACAAAAGTTGGTAATATTTTTATGTAAATACAAATATTAACATATAATCTACAAGAAAAAAAATAATTTCGGGACATAACAATGAAAATACAAATGAAAATAAATTTATAAAATCTGCTTACCCGTACTGCGTCTCATCATGGCGGTGGTCAATATTCGACTTATTATTTTGAAGTACCCACATCATGTTTCTTAGAACTGATGAAACACAAACAATGCTGATTGTATATAGAACGCCGTATAATGTTTACATTAGATTTAGAACGACACTGGGTCAAATAACAAAAATATTTAAGTCATGTCCATTGAGATGGACGCCGGGTCTGAAGGGGTTAAATAATAACTACAACATTACATAATTAATAAAAGTACATAAATACTATACTTATACTTAAATACATGTCTCATACTAAGGAAAGATAGTGTTCTTGTGATATTTTTTGCAAGTATTTAATGGTATTCATTATTGAACTCATTATTTATTTATTTATTTATTACAAGGTCAAGGCATGTCTACATTATTTTTTAAAACTATAAATAACATCGTACCTATGAAAATAGTTCGTATGTGACACTGTGTTTATTAAACGAAGATTGGCGGCGACTCGGCGAATAAAAGTGTGTGTGTTTTAATCATATAATAATTTTTGGGCACTGTAGGTCTTTTATTTTTATTACTGTTTTCTCAATAATTAATGTAATTATGTATGACTGTTTGTTGCCAAAAAAAAAAAAAAAATACCCTATTTTTCTCATATCTGCAATGTTTTAATTTTGTCAAACTGGTAATGACGTCAATTTTGGGAGAAGGGGGGGGGGGCATTAAGAAATGACGATAGGATGATTGTAGGGCCCCCCCTACAATCATCCTATCGTCATTTCTTCTACCGTCCGTCCGGGGGTCTAAAATCTGAAAAAATCGATGACGTAATTTATGGACGGCCCCTATATATATATAGCCCGTGGCTGAGCTAGGTAGGAGAGAAGAGGTTATAAAGAGTTTTTGTTGTGGATCATAAAGATCACATTGTTATGGCTTTATTATTTCGAAGTAGTTAAAACTAATTAATTAAAATTTTTTAAATTGTCATTTGTATCAACGATGTAATGAAATAACTGTAATTATTGTGATAACAGATTTTTTTTGTGGATTATGTCTGGTGACGACGTATAATAATATTGTAAATGTCGTTACATCTTTTAAAGCTGACAAGTTTCTTGCGCCCATTTTTCTTGTCAGTTAAAAGACGTCCTGCATGGGTGGTAGGTAGAAATGTTGGACGATTCAAATCAACTTATTTTAAGTGCATTTGATTAAAGTTATCTTCATTACATTTCAATAATATTAATAAATAACTTCGGAGTGTAAATTCGTATTACATCCTTTACTTAGTCATTCCTTATTTTAGTAATTAATACTCTATGGTAGATATAAATGGATGGAGATCTAGTAGGAAAGAGATAAACCCTGTTTATTACACACACAGAAGAAATACAAAAGTTCATTTTCCTTGACGGTTGGGGGTAGGTGAAAGTAGATGTTTACCTTATTGGCGTCGGCCTTCAGCCTGCGGTAGTCTGACAGCGGCGACATCTTGTTCCGGGTCTCCAGGGTCTTCTTCTCGCAGCCTACGGCGCGTCGCTCAGATAGAGGCAGCTCCGATATTAGGTTGGCCAGCTCGTTTATATCTAACCAACATAAAGAACATGGAATGCGCAATCAATGGCTCGTCCTCAACCTAAGCTATAGGCAATTACCTAAGATATAGGCAATTACCTAAGCTATAGGCGATTACCTAAGCTATAGGCAATTATCTAAGCTATAGGCAATTATCTAAGCTATAGGCAATTATCTAAGCTATAGGCAATTATCTAAGCTATAGGCAATTATCTAAGCTATAGGCAATTACCTAAGCTATAGGCATTTACCTAAGCTATAGGCAATTACCTAAGCTATAAGCGATACCGGAAATTTATCAATTTTGTACAGTTTGGCTGCCATAATTGTATCACTTTTAATGGAAAGAATAGTTTTTAGATTTATAGGACTACCAAACAAATACCAAATATTGTATGTTAATGTAAATTTATGTTTATGTAAATTTATATATAAAAATAGTATATTCTATTTGTAATTATAATTCAGCATTTACTTCACACTTCTCTCCATATTATCCACAGGTTAAGTGGTAGAAATGCATAAAGCATTAAGTTGGCATATGCACAAAGAATAAATAAATAAATCTTTTAACAGATAAAGCAGTCGTTTTATATCTTAAACCTTTATGGCTTTTTATAACAAAAAAGTCAGCCAGACACCATCTACAAAGTCCATTGATAAATAACTATATAATAAAACATGTGAGGCACATCCGCGTCCGCGAAAATAAATGATGAATCATTCATTGCTTGGTTGAAACCTGTCTAAATTCGGACTATTATTTTTATACTCGTTACCTTGCAATATTTATTGTTAAAGTAACTAAGATAGGTATAAAGAATGTCTGAATGGTTCATTCACGTAGCCTATTCGCATCAATGTTTTTGCTTAGATAAGATTAGAACCACGCTATCATTAAAAAAAATCTTGTGTATAAATCAGCATAAAGTAAAAGCATTGACGATTAAACACGACACGTTACTAACATCGAGTTGAGAGCTTTACAGATATTAGGTTCGTTTTATATCATTATATTGATGAGAAAAATGATTATTCCTTTAGCTTCCATGTAAAGTATATGCCTACTAATATTGCAAATGTGAATGTAAGTTTGCTTGTTATGCTTTTACGCAAAAACTACTTAACCGATCATCATGAAACTTCGTGCACATATTCTTGGTGGTATTAGAAGTAACAAAGGATACTTTTTATTGAAAAAAAATGCGGGCGAAGCCGCAGGTAAAAGCTAGTAAAGTATAAACGGCTGGTGTGGCCGAGCCGGAGAGACTCTACTCTACCCTCGCAGTCAAACGGGTTTGAGTCCCGTTTAGGGCAGATGTTTGTGCAATGAAAAAGTATCCATAACACAAGCTTTATAGTACTTACTTTAGGCTAGATTTATTTCTATGAATGTAAGAAATATTTTTATTATATTTAAAGCGGCCGTAACCTATTGGTTGAGATGTCAGTAACACAAGCTTTAGCGTAGGTGCTACGAGGGGTTAACGGAAATGTTAATAAAAAGTTTATCGCGTTGTTAATTTAAAAAAACCACATGTAAGTCTGCGTAGGAAGAACACTCAAGTTTTACTAGTAAAACATTTTGTGCAATCAAGTCTGCAACATGACTTGAACTGATCGGATCAGAGTGGAAGAAGCGAGCGTGTCAGGATCGTGATCGTGAAAGTATAATCTTTGCTCACTCCGAAGGAAAAAGGCGTGAATGATTGCGTTATGGTATTGTAAACTTCTGAATAGGGTATCAGGGAGTTGTACATCAAATGGTAAACAGGTCTTACGTTACGTACCGTGGTGGTCGTGGGAATTGGTCGGACTGTGCGCCTTGCTGATGGGCGAAACCGACGGGGATGACGCCACGTTGCTGCCTTCACCGCCTAAACGATATCAAGAAAACTATCATTTCGCAGCCTTAAAATTAAAATGACCATTGAAGTAAAACTTCTTTATGCACGTTTAACTTGGGGCAAGTTAGTGAATGCGTGACGAGCGTTACAAAAAGTGTGCTCGGGCGAGGCGAACGGAAGTTGAGAGGGTGATATAAGTTAGTGAAGATAGAAAGCAAGACAGTTACGATTCGTATATTACTGTAAGTAGGAGCAAGAGAGAGAGAGTTGCGATCAAACATTTTCTTTCTCTCATAGCTATATATGTACATACGAGTATATGGAGCTAGGGAAGTTTTACTTCAGTCATATATTTTATACGATAAATTATTGTAAAAGACTAATAAAGAAATACTAGAAAACATCTACTGGTCTCAAGTTATTGATAATTAAAAGTTAAGTTTCGCGCCTGAGATAACTTGTGATGTCATCTAGTATTTTTCTATGAAAACAATTTACCGTTAAATGTCCTATCTAAAAATGCGATTTGATTGAAATGAATGTATTGCAATTATATTAATTGGAAAGTTAATGTACGTTTCCAATTTTTTAAAACCTACTTTGAATAGTTTCTTCGGCGTTTTATTACAATGGCAGATATACAAATAATAAATAAATCTTAAAAATTAAATCAGTAATAGTACCTTTTTTGTAACTGCATCGAAAATTTCAGCTCGAAGCTGACTACAGCAAATCACCAGCAAATGATGAATTGTGTTTGTAAATGTTTTCAAAATCTTTTGATTCACTTTTACTGAAGGTTCATTAGAAATGAATCTGTCATCTAATGATTTAAAATGTTTAAGGCCAGTGACATTTTATTTTTCAGAAATGGCCAGCGTAAGACTTCTGCCAGAGACAAAAGTGATAGCCTAGCGTGTTGTTTGTAAATTTAATATATATTTATCATAAAATTACGTCATTCAACAAATGTTGGATATATTTCGAAGACATGCATTACCCAAATAACTTTAATGCATTCCTGTAATAGACAAAATATAAGTAATAACCTACGGTAATGGCATTAACACCGTGGTCATGTTTAACATTCAGTAAGGCCATAATTCATATTTAGATGTAATGTACCTGATACGTTCTGCGTGTCGAGTGAGATAGAGCTGCCCGTGAAGTTGCTCTGGTAGCCGCTGCTCGCCTGCGAGCTTGAGTTCAGCAGATGGCTCAGCGTCGCTGTCTGGACCTACAAACCCATTCTTAACTTTTACTTCTCATCAACTAATTTTAGGGTTAAAATGTATCATGCTTGTCCAGATAAGCACACCATCTTTAAAGGCGGTATAGACATTTACTAAACTAAATTACAGGTACTAACATAACGAATACAAAAGCCAGGAATTCTTCTCACGTTACGATGATTTTTTGCATGAGACATATAAGAGACAGTTTATTAGATATATAATTTTATTTATTTGCCTTTGAATATGGTACACTTCGGCCCATTCAGCCATTGAAAACAGCATGCATTTTTTTAACTATTTTGTACAATTCAATATTTACTTCATTTTACATTGTTACTGGCAATAAATCCATTATTATCATATAGTTAATTGAAATTATTCACAATATTTTTAAGTAAGTAATAGATTCACAAAATTAAAATCACCGAAGCCAGTCTACTGCCATATCGTGTGTTCCGTGTGTATACTCGTGCGTGCTTAGCTTGTTTGAGTAATGTAGATTTAATTTTACAAACTCTGCAGTCTCAAATATGTAAATGCAAGGCAGTGGCAAGACTTTTAAACATTTAAACAGTTGTCTGCATGGTTTATCAGGTGCAGAACCACATATAGCCCTTATATATTTCTTTTGAGAAATAAAAGCCCTGTTTCCCCATTAGATAAGGCCATATCTTAGAACTGATTCTAAATATGCAAAGTAGGCAGTAAGTGCAGTATTTCTCTTTGCTATTTTTGATAATTTACGAAGAGCAAATGTGAATCTGTTGATTTTATTACATACAATTTATCTGTCTTTTCCAATCCAGTCTTTGGTAAATTGTAATACTTAAAGGTTTACTTAAGGTTTAAAAAGCTATTTTTGTCAATATTTATCATTAAATTATTATTTAAAAGCCATTTTATAATAGATGTAGTTGTATTATCAATGTCATCTTTGTGATTCTCTATTAGTTTAATACTCGTATTTGTTGTTACTACCACCGATATGTCATCTGCAAACTGAATGCATCGGTGATTACCAATTTGTCACATTTGGTAGATTATTAAAATAAACTAAGAACAAAAGTGGGCCAAGTACACTTCCTTGTGATACTCCAAATTTATTTTCTTGGTATTCCGATTGATAAGTTTGAACACCAGGTGGTTCAAACTTAGCTATCAGCTATCTAATTTTGTTATTTCAACCGATTGCTTTCTGTTCTGCAATTAAGTTTTGATCCATTTTAATACTACGCCTCGGATGCCACAGAACTCTAAGATTATAACTTATATCATGATAATTTGTTTCGAATGTGTAGGTAAGTAATTTCAGAGCATAATGTATGCTTTAAAAAACCCTCTTGGAGGGTGTTTAGAGCTGTAATACCTTCTTAACATTCGTCAATCTTGTTTGGTCTATGATTGGTAGTGATTATTGTTAATTTGTTATATGTTAAATCTTTTTGTTAAGTATAATAATGTTTATTCCTTTTATTAACTAAATTAAGATTATCGATTTTACTAAGTTTACATGGTACTTATATAGTAAATCTATAACAATCCTGTATATTTAGAAACTGGTAGAGATTTGTAATTATTATGTTATAGTTCCCGGCAAATAAGTCGAACCTGGTTTTGAAATCACGTGACATGCGCAGTAGTGAATAATGTACCTAAACTTGCTACTGCGCATGTCACGTGATTTCAAAACCAGGTTCGACTTATTTGCCGGGGACTATACCTTAGTGAATGCTGTGCTCAGTTTTTCTAGAAATATAGTTTGAACACTATATATAGTCTTAAAGAACTACTGATTAATAATAAGAATTGTACTTAGATCTTACATTTCCGCGCACATTACATATTTAAATAAAATAACTTATTAAGGGTTTTTTGTGCATAATTTATATTAATTGCTGTGAAGGTAGTAGAAAATATATGACGACCATTGCCTTAGTCATTCTATGATCACGACTCCTATAAAGAAGTCGATAGGGATTAAATAAAAATTATGCGTAAAAGCCCTAAATAAGTTGATTTAATATATAATATAATAATAATATTAATAATTTATTTTATTTTATATATTATTATTAATTATTACTAGTATAGTCTTGGTAGGTAGAACTTTTTGTCTGTTCAATATTATGTAATAGTTAGTGGTGGAAACTCTTTTGGCTTTTGTACTAAAATTCCGTTTTATTAACAATGTTCCATTTCATGCTGTATATTTCCCTAATAAATAAATAAATAGATGTACTCACGGGCCTGTTATCCGGCTGCTGATACTGCGGCATCATCATGGCCTGCTGCATGTTCATCTCCGGGTTACTAGTCATCGCTACAACAATGACAATGACGAACGGTTTGTTTAGTGGTCACTGAACGTAGCTACGTGCTTTATGCTCTGATCAGAGAGATTCGATACTCATTATCAAGCACGTTACAGATTTCTATGAAGGGTCGTAGTTCCTTATGGTTACCGGTAGGGGCGCTTATACAAAAATCCATGGTAATATTTTACGCAGACGATATCGAGTATCGAAGTGTAAATTCGCACAAAGGCCTCAAGTGACCAGAGGCCTGTGTGTAAGTTTAAATGGGTTTGAATAATTAGTAGTATAGTAGACTTTAATACTACGATAATAAGTTCCTAATTTAAAATTTAAGTGAAGCACTTGAAAACTTACACTTAGCTATCGGTTGGTGTACACTTCATCGCCTGGGAATACATAGTGATGTATTCCCAGGCGATGAAGTGATAATATCACCTAGGTGATCATAATAAAATACGCCACGAGCGAAACTCACAATTGCTAGTCCGAATCTAAAGGCAAGTATGTTTGTTAAGAACATAAGGTTGTATCTTATGAACGTATCACTTGTGTACATATATGTAATATTTAGTTTTCAATATGTTAGCGTAGATATTTTTTATTGGTGTAATATACATAAATTTATTAACAGTAAGCTAATTTAAATATATCACAAGTATGTATCTTGATAATTAAGGAAATTATAGTATCTTAGAGCTTAAAATTGTTACTTATACTTTCTAATAGCTGACAGCGCGACTAGGGATGAAATGATGTACAGTAAACTCTCGATTATCCGCGCGCGGTTAATCCGCCAAGCGGATTATCCGCGTGGGCAAAAAAAAAAAAGGTAACAATATGAGTTGACGTAGCGGTTAGGAAGGGTATGGTAATTAATTAAGTTTATTTTTTTTAAATAGTGAACTGTTTACTCTTTAAACTGTACCTACTGTATTTAAAATGTTTATGTTAAAAACGGTGCAATAAATCAATCTTTTATATTGGAACTATTTTGTTGTGTGTTTACCTCCCATTTTCGTCCGTTTTGCGGATTATCCGCTATTTTCACTATCCGCGGTCCCTCAGCCACTCAATTCCGCGGATAATCGAGAGTTTACTGTATCGGAAAACTGATATCGATAGATCGACCCCAAAATATATCAATATTTATTTATATCGACGATATCCCGATATCGATATCGAAATACTCAATATTACGCATGGAAATATCATTATTTTTAAAACTGATGCACCCGCCATGCTGACTGCATTTAAGTACACTATCATAAATGATATGGCTCATGTTATGCGATTACTGGACGCTATGACGGGAGATGCTTTCGCCGAACATTATGTTACTATTTCAAAAGTTGTGCTTGACTTCTTCGAGCACTGAAGAACAATTTGAAGAACAGATTCAAATTCACACATTTGCATAACTATATTACTCTGGAAATAGAAAAGCGTTCCAGCCAGCTGGAAAACAATATGTTGTTAGCCGTTTAGACATTACTAGACTCTCGTTACGAAAACTTGCATTTAAGAACGCTGACGCATGTGCTTAAACTTTGTATAGAATTAGAAAATTAATTTCAAAATATGAATCCGCAGCTGCATCAGCTTCATTGATATTTTCAGAGGATTCAATTAAAATAAAGGCCAATAGACTTAATCCGATATATATCGATATTTTTTTTAAAAACCTTGCATCCCTAAGCGCGACAGACCACAAAACATTTTTATATAGAATAATACAAGATTACCTTGATCAGTTTTGTTACTACATGTTGCATGTAAGCCGTGGAAGTATTACGAGAAAACTAACACTGCCGTTGTGGTTGGAATGTAGACGGTAAGTGGGATTACGTGTAAATATAGGTTCAATAACAGCTTATCTTTATGGCATTATGTGTTTCCATGGTAGCATACATACAGCTAATACCTAGCTGTATGTATGCTACCATTTGAATGTAATGGAATGAATAAGATTCGTGATTTACAACGAAAACGAAAGCACGATGTATTTTAATACCTGTTTTATTCATATATTTAAGCATAATATAGCCCTGGAAATATCCTCGATCGGAAACAGCAGTGGAACATTTCAAAAAATTTTCACATATTTTCAAAACATATTAAAGTTAACAAATATTTGTCACTGATTAGTTATAGACGTAGAAATCATGTATATAAAAGCCAATTAAATTTAATTATATAAAAAATAATAATATTTTTTTAATTGCTTAGAACAATTTATTTTGAAATGTCCCGCTACTCTTTCCGATCATCGATATATTTTTAGTTTGAAAAACTTGCCAATTTTTTTTTTTTTAATAAATGACGGTGTAGTAAAATGTAGTAGTTCAGCTGTATCTCGGATCGTCCCTGTGCTGTTTACATACAATAACAAAAATTGCTCAATCGTGGCTTAGACTATGTTTTAATTTTTCGGAGTTATAGGTGTACAAAACACGCTGCTGCCAAAGGTTTTCTGTACTTCTACTGTATATACAAAAAAATAATTTTGCAGTATTACCCTGCTAGTGTTTGTTACATTCGATCTTTTATCAAAAAAAAGGAACTTGTTTTACATAATAAATCAATAAAATATAATTAATTTATTTATAAAATCCAAAAATAAATAGAAAAGGAGCACATAACAATTTGTTAAAATAAAAAATAGTATTAATTCTACGACAAAATGAACCAGTTAATGAATACTTATATTAGACTTTTACTTAACTGATTTTCACACATTTTCAAATAATTGGTTTGAATTTCAATTTAGTTGTTATTTATTATAAAGTGTGCAAGTTGATGAAAATAAATAAATTAGCTATATAATTATGAAATTAAAAAAATAGATATTTATTTATCGTATTTCCGAATGTTTTTCTGATTGGCGTGTGAGCAAGGTTTTCAGAAAATTCGTGGCAAAAGCCGGTGAAAAATATTGGTTTGATTATTGCTACTATAAATAGGTGCTCGTGTTCAGGTACGCTTCGGTGGCATTTATTGAAACAAATACTTAGCCATAAATTTAGATATTTTTATTTGCTGGTCACAATTATAACACAATCTGATTAAATAAAGAAACTATTACAAGACTGTCACGTGATTGCTCAATTGAAAGAAAACTCGTCTGGATAGCGAGGGAAGGTGCGTTCAGGTCCCCAGTGACTCCTGAGACAATAAGAAATATTTCTTGTAATAATTTCCTTAAATATAAAACTATATTAGTTTAATGTTTAAACAACAAAAAATATAATATCACATTTAATATGTTTAGTTTTATTGTGTTTCGTTATTATTATTATTGATAAAAATAATTCAGTTGATTTATGGTAATTTTAGAAATTTTTTACCAAAAAATAGTGGCCGAGTTTTTGGCTTTTGTTTGAGCAAAATCTATCTAATCAACTTATTAAGCATATTAGGGTTGGGTATATCACGAAATTGCTGGTCATGTCATGGAGGGCGTAAAGTTAGGGAATAGAGAAATAGGGAACTCGCCTTAACATAGGGGTGCCTAAGGCATCTATTTACTCATGTATATCGTAATAATTTCGTTAAGAGTGATCAAAGTACTTACGGTTCCAAGATCCTTGATTCTTGTAGACATTAGGGTTAGGCATTGGGTAATGGAACTGGGAATGTCTAGGCTGAGGCGATGGTACCAGGTACGAAGGGTACACTGGGGGAGTAACAGCTGGGGATAGGGGACTAGGGAAAGGCTGTGCCCCTAACATAGGGCTACCGTAGGCCCCCGCTTCCATGTATGGTGAGCAAGGGGATGCCATAGCATGGGAAGGCGAGAAGAGGTTGAATACACCGAAGTTGGGCATGGTGTTAGGAATAGTGGGGATGTTGTAAGATTCAGGGATTTCTGCTGTGATCACTGGTTCCTGTCCCCCGAGAAGTTCGCGACGCGCCTCGTATATATCCCCTGTGGAAGTGCAAAACTTGTTTCAAATACGTCCACCATTAAAAAAGAAGTGCCTTTAAGTCAGTGGCTTAGCTACCAGAAAACCTCGTCTTTTACTGTACCTATACTCGCCTGAACTGAGAGCTGCGCTAGTCAAATAAGACGGTGTTTTTTACATTTCACTCTTGCCCTCCCTATCGACAGTACTTTAATAATGACAATTCTCTAGAAAAAATACAGGGGAATTCCCCACAAATTAAGTTAGGATACAAATTTTTGCATGATAAATTTTGATGATACTAAAATTTGACACGAATTTTTTTTTATTTATTGTTAAATACATTAATTCATAATTAATTCTACAGAACTCATTGGCTCCCTCCAGTTTTGTAATGCAAATGAGAGTTCGTAATAAAATTTGAGAAAAACTAATAAGAGAACACAAAAAGAAATGCAACAACTTTAGCAAACAAGGGAATGTGCATGAACATCTGTCGCGGTTTACGTTTATATATTTAAGCAACACTAACATTGTATTTACCATCCACATATACTAATGGACATGCCCTAGCGGTGAGCATTGTGGCACTACGAAAGAAAGAGATAAAACTAAGTTTCCGACTATCTCTCTCAAAAAATATGCGGTACCTGTCATGAAAATGTAAAGCCTATAAGGAAAGAAAGAAAGAAAGAAAGAAAGAAAGAAAGAAAGAAATACTTTATTTGCATATGAATGAGGTGGTACACTGGAGATCTTAATTAAATAATAGGGTCAGCTCATTTAGCCATCTACAATAGCATGCAAAAATTAAATTAATGTCAGAATTACATAATGTCAGATTAAATCAATATTAAAGAAAATTTAATAAAAAAAGAAATAACAAATACAAACATTAGATATTATCTCAATACAATTGAAAATAGATTTATATTCCCTTATAGTTTATATATTCTGTGACACTATAAAATGCCCTTTCAATCAACCATCTATATAATACTATTCCAAACCTACTAAAAGGTAATTCTCGTATTGATTTAGGTACTTTGTTATACAAAATTATACACATCCAGTATAAACCGCGTGCTCTTAGGAGTTATGTCAGATACCAGTCTATCTCCATTTCTTGTATTACGTAAATATATGTCTTTAGCTTGCTTAAAATAGTGCAAATTTTGTTTTAAAAGAGATAGCGTTAGTCCGAAAGCATATGCCATCTTCGTCACTCTTCTCAGGAAATTACGTTATACGGGTACGGCATGTCCATTAGTATATGTCGATGGTATTAACTATAATATATGACAGATGTTAAACTTAAGCAGGGATTCAAAAACACCTTTATAAGGATAGGTACGCTTTCATAAGGGTTACACATTGAATCTGTTCCAGAATTATTCCTGTATCACTTATTTGGGTGTTTTAAACTTGTTTTGCGGCGAACACTTATAAAAGTGTAACAGATATAATGTTTTCTGTTACCAATCTGTTAGAAACTGTTTTACGTTTAACTTTCTATGTGTATACACAGTACACCAACAAAGGCATTTCAAAGTACCCAAATCATTAGTGAGCTGTCGCATAGTTATACCAATGTGAACCTTATTGACTGTAACAGATATTAACACCTACGAACCGGTATTTTCTAAAACAGATTCAAAGGGTTACAGTTTCTTTCTGTTTAACTTTTAAAACAGAAATTAAAAACAGTGTTCAGAACACTCTATTCGGATACCGCTAAAATCCCTGAACTTAAGTTTTGAAGCTGTAAGTACAACAATTATAAATGTTGACAATATTCGATAGATTACTATTCAAGTCAAATAAACTAGTATTTTTCACACATCACATAAAAAAGATAATAACACATTGAAAATAAAATTACAAAATAAATAAATCAAATTTAAATTGTATGAAATAAATTAAGCTAAAAATATAAGAATAATAATAATATTGTCATAAAAAGTATGTTTTTGTCATTTAAGTAATTATGTAAGAAATAAAATATTATTTCTAGTTCATCTATCATGTAATTAACGGTTTTTGGGACTTTGGAAGATTTTATATTATATGTAAGTTACGTTATTGAATCTCTGGAAATTTTTATTATTTTTGACTATTGAAAATCGTAAAAATATATTACCGGCGCATCTTTCGATGCCCTTGATGACAACGGAGGCGATGCCCTGCTTCGGCTTCCGGCGGATGTTGACGTACACGTTATGCTTCTGCATCAGTTTCGCCGCAGCCTCCGCATCCATGCGGCACGACTCCTCCGGCACATCGAAGATTACCACCAAAGGTAAACTCCCCTAATACATAAACAAATATCAGATAGTAATATAGTGCCAAGAGCTTAATTAAGTAAAAAAATAGTTAAGTATAGTTGGTCACTTAGCCTTAAGGCTAGCGTACTTGAAGTGAATGCGAAAAACGCAAATACCTCCAGACTAGTGAGACACCACGGTATGTTGATGTTGCCCAGAATGCATTTACAATATTACAAAAGAAATTGTTCTCCAAATTGTATTACAATCTATATTAAGTTACCACACTCCGTAAAGGAACTTAGTCTACCGATATTTAAAACCAAACTATAGATGTGGCTAAAAATTAAATGCTTTTACTCGATTAAGGAATATTTAGATTAAAAAAATTGCATTAAATGATTTAATATCAGATACGATTTATTAATAATTATTAGTAATAATTTATTAGTAATAATTATTTAGACGACTGTTTGGTGCAACGGTAACGATCCTGCCTTTCGCACCGACGGTCCTGGGTTCGAATCGCGGAAGGGGCAAATGTTTGTATGATGAATACTAGCATTTGTACCTGAGTCATGGATGTTTGTATATATTTCTATGAATATTACTTATTTATGTATGATATATGTATGTCTATCCGTTACCCTAGTATCCATAACAAAAGCCTTAAAAGTGCTTACTTTGGGCTAGGTTAATTGGTGTGAATGTTGGAAATATTTATTTATATTTATTATTTATTTAATTATAAACTTAATGTATTAATTTTTTTATCAAATGGTTAATTTATTGAATTATCTTATCACTAGTTTGTATTGTCATTCACATGTCCTGCGTTTGGCAAAATGGACGTTCAAAATCGATTTGACCACCGACCAACATGTAATTACCAACTCTATTTTGTGTGAATAAACAAATTTTCGTTTCAAACAAAAAAAAAATCCACTACGTTTTTGTAAGCAGCGTTCAGAATATTGAGACAGTTTAATTAAACGTTATTGCATATTTAGGTGAATCCATTAAATAAGGAGGCGTATTATTAAGAAGTTGTGCTTTTGGGGATGATTATTATATTCATTAAGTACTTTTCTTTGGTTTTTCACATTCATTTCAAGTACCTTAGCCTAAAGTAAGCACTGTGAGGCTTGTGTTATGGATACTATGGTAACGTTTATACATAATTATAATATGATATATAGACATTTAATATTTATAGAAATACTAGTTGACCTGACACGTCGCTCTGTAAATAAATAAAATCTATTCTATGTAGTAAGTGGGAAAAAATCAGCAAAATGATTGACGAATTTGTGTCTAACTTATGGTATTCGTCACTTAAATATCTGCCCTTCCGGGGACTCGAACCAAGGACCGTTTGGCTTCAAAGATAGGCTCAATATGTGAGACAGTATTGTATGCAGATGATAAATCTTCAGTTTTTAAAATAGCAGAGGCAATATATTCTCTGTTGCCCTAAACGATACTCACTCCAAGGTAGTTAACTAATTTATTAATAATAATTTGATTAAATGTGTAAAGTTCTATCTACCAAATATGAGACGAGTGAACACGCTAATGAACGTGGCTAATAAAACTGTAGAATTGGTGGAACCCACATAATATTTTGATGTCAGTCTTAACTCTGGTCTATAATGGGATACCCATATGAATGTCTTGTCAATTAAACAGCATAAATAAATAAATAAAATAAATAAGTATTTCTTACATTCACACCAATTAGCCTAGCCCAAAGTAAACACTGTAAGGCTTGTGTTATGGATACTAGGGTAACGGATAGACATACATATATGATACACAAATATGTAATACTCATAGAAATATATATAAACACCCATGACTCAGGTGCAAATGCTCGCATTCATCATACAATACACATACATACATCTGCCCCTTCCGGGATCCGAACCCAGAACCGTCGGTGCGAAAGGCAGGATCGCTACCGTTGCACCAAACGGTCGTCAAAATGGTTTACTTCAGCTACTTTTACAATGTAAGGTCCAATGGACCATTGCTGTTTTAAAGAGCAATTACGCCCGAGATAGACGATCATACGGAATTATGAAGTAAAAAACTTTAAGTAGATATACCGCATTAGATATATGGAATTATACAATTTAAGAACTTTGCTACGGCACAGTAAATATATAGCTAAAACAGTACCGTTAGGGTGGCATAATTAAGTTTAATAAAATTTTGAATTGATTATTTAATTGAGTTCTGTAACGATCGAATAATCGAATGAATCAACTAATTTGCAAATAAGATTGAGTAATAACAACATTTTTATGAAGTGATGAAATTTTTATATAAAGTGAGACCTCAATTAACTGTTTGCATAACTTGTTGATCTATAATCTAAGAACACAAATTTGTTGTTTGTTTGTTTGTCTGTCCGCTCTTTTCCCCGCTCTTTTTCCATTGTATACGCTTTACCATAGCAACGCGTTACCGGGTCAGCTAGTATATACTCTAAGAACACAAATTTGTTTGAGTGTTTGTCTGTCCGCTCCTTTTCCCGCTCTTTTTCAATTGTATCAATTCACGTTACCATAGCAACGCGTTACCGGGTCAGTTAGTATATTGTAAATTTATAAAGTCAATAAATGAAGTATTTATTGTTAGTGATTACAAAATGTTCAATGCAAAATACATTCGTCTGCTACGACGCGTTCTAGTGAAAAGCAAGAAAGATAAACAAACGTGACCCCTCCCTTGTACGCTTAAGAGGTTTTGTTGCATGGGTGCGTTCGTTACGATCGATTGTACGTATTTACTGCTTTAGCATTATATGTACTGTGATGTGGCACCCTGCGCCTGTATTTTCTATAGTACCGTGTTATTTTACCCTTTAAAAGGGGCGTAACAATGTTTTGGCACAGATACTTTAAGCGGCTCTTACTAAACATTGATATTACACTAAGAAAAGCTCACTGATGAATTTAACTGAAAATTTCTTTAATTACGACTTGGGAATGAACCCTATTTCTTTGGTTACACTGGCATTTGGCATTGTCGGTCTTCTACAGACTGTACTTTGGAGAGTATGCTAAAGTGCTGCATTTGCTCATACCGCCATCTCCTTTTTTCCATCGGATACCCAGACGCACTGCAGGCTACCACCCTTTCCTGGTTGCTATTCCTACCTGTCGCACCAAGCGCTTTCCAACATCCTTCATAATGCGCACAGCAAAGGAGTAGTACTCCCTCCCTGCTCTGTATTTCCGAGAATTTATAACCCGTCCATTTTCCAAGCCAGGGTGAATAGGCACCTTCTGGGTTAGTTCGTGGATTCTGTCTTGGCCTCCAGGCTTGATTGGGATCAAGAGCTAACCCATCCAAAATAAAAAAGGGATAAATTGACAATTTTCCTACTCCGCTTCGTTCCCTTCGTCCCTGTAGTCACTTTCGCTTTAAAAGTAAAAAAAACGTAAAAAAGTCTACGAACCACGAGCTGCTGCCGTGCGTTGTACACGTCCTTGATCTGTCCGGTAATAGTGACGCAACTCTTCTTGAGTACCGGGATGTTCGGGTCATCTGCATCAGGGAACATGATCTGTGTAGCGGTCCCCTTCATTATCACCTTCAGTTGTTCCGCACCGCGTCCCATCACTACAGCGTGGTGCATCGGCGAGATTTCCAGAGACATCTGCACTTGGGTTTGGCTCTGTTGAAAATCAGGAAATATTTTTATAAATAATTATTGCATATTATTTTATCATTTATTCATAAGATAATGTTATTTATTTATTGAAAGAAAATAAAGACTTATAGTAGGTCTACAAGTCAACCTAAAGTTTCATTTAAATTTATGAAATTAAGTAAGAAATTAACTAGGGCCGTAATTAATTCAATTAATTTTGTAAATAAGTTTAAACGTGAATTGTATTTAAAATGTAACATGATTTATAATTTATATTAGCTGACCCGGCCACGAGCTGGTTTGTTATTAATTAAAATGGAAACCTATTTTATGTCCTAAGTCGGAACAGGTTCAGCAAATTGAAAAAAAAAACATCAAAATCGGTTGAGTAGTTTTGAAGTTCATCGCGGTCAAACACTGTGACAGGGAAATTGTAAATATTATATAAAGATTATTAAAATTACATTAAAAAACGAAATCAAAAAAACTATGAATCGAAACTAAAACAAAGTCAGACAAAAGAAATATTGGGAATATAAAATTCAACTAAAAAAGGTCAAATCAGCCTCACAAAACTCACAATGTATGTATATTTTAACGTAATTAGTACGCTTCTTATAATAAGAGATGACATAATTTGAGTATGAGCTTTTATAATGCACGTATTGAACGTCAAAGCTACGCCATGGCGTAGAAGAAGCTGCAAGAAAAAGAAGGCTGTTCTTTTCTCCGTTTTAGTAAGTGTTACATTGAATAGTTATACTGCATTTAAAGACGGAAAAAGTAAAAAGGAGAAACAAACTAATGGAAGAGCGACTCCGTTCACCACAGCTGTGTTATGCACTCAATATAAGAGTCAAACATTATTCTTCTAACAGCTTTTGTTACCGATTTAAATAATTTTCATTTTCAAATAAGTGGGTAGGACATAGCGGATATTTCTGTAGTGTAGACCACCGGAAATAACGCTCTGTCTGCAGTCATATTGATGCCACGTTCAAACAGGTCTTGTTATAATACGAAAACACCTTCGTCCGTCGCCAGTTTCCGGTTGCAAAGAAATCAGTTGGGACGTTTTATTCGCGTGTGGTTGGATACCATTAGCATTAACTAGGCGATGCAGTCGCTAAGCATAAAGCTACGCTAGCACCATATGTTGGAGCGGAGCGTAATACCTAAAAAAGATTTTTTTTTGTTTCGATGGGAATTTTTGCGAATTTCGAAATTCGGGCTTGTCGTCACAAGCCTGCTGATTCGATTCCACACAAAAAATATTAAAATCGGTTAAGAACTCGGGAAGTTATGTCGTAACAGACATACCGCCATCGGAGCTGATCCATGGGAGCTTCGCTCCAACTAGTTTTGTTTTAAAACTTCTTAACCTAATGTTGTCCTTACTAACTTTTTATATTACACTAGCTGACCCGGCAAACCGGTTGTTTTGCCATGTATATTATTTTTAGGAAAAGTTTTGATTAATAAATAAAAAATAGGGGCTGATCGTAGAGGGGTGAAAATTTAGGGTTGTATGTATTATTGTATGATGTATAAAAAAAAATATTGTCCAAAAAAGAAATTCAGGGTGGACCACCCTTAACATTTAGGGGGATGAAAAAAAGATGTTGTCCGATTCTCCACCCTAGCCGATATGCACGCTAAGATTCACGAAAATCGGTCGGGCCGTTACTTAGTAGTTCAATTACCCACACCGTGACACGAGAATTTTATATATTAAATTTTGTTTTGTTAAAGTGCGTATAAGAACACTGAGAGAAGAAGTCCCGGAAGGGCAGATGTTTATGCAGGGACTGAATAACCCGAAAATTACGGTATCTTTAAATTGAGGTATGACGTCATACCGAAAAAAACCGGTTACCGCTTTATTTCGATATCCAAATTTATTTCGTTATCGTAATTTTTGTGTATAAACAGAAAAAGGTATATTTCGGTAGTGGTACTTAAACGACAATATATAAAGGTATGAAAGCCCCGCGCCCGCATTTGCAGTCTGGCCAAGCACTTAAGATTTTTTTATGCATTTACCTAAAATAAACTAATTATTTTATAAATATAAAAAAACTAAAATAATTTTGATATGATGAAACATCAGTATTTGTCCACTACTTTCAGTTAACTACGCGAGACAATGATAAATTTATTTTTAATAACAGTTTCACAGTGATATGTTTACATTAATTCTGCATCGAATTCGGCTTAAGTAGATATTTCTTTAACAACTCATTATTTTTAATAAAATTGTGTTATGACTTAACGTGTATTATAGGTAATTTTATGTTTTTAACACATTTGGCGATAAAATTAGCTTCATAGGTAACGAAACTTATTTTATTTATTATGATTTAAATTTTACGCATTCGTTTTTTTTTTTTTTTATTTTATTTTTTTTATTTGTTTCCATTAAAAATATACACATACCTAAGTCTTTCTATCGTCAAACCTTTGAAGAAAAACACAATAGAGAGGTGGGTACCAATCTATTAAACAAAATAATTTTTAAAGGCATCCAAAACAATATCTTACTTAGGTTATTAAAACCTAAGTACCTACAGCATTATAAAATGTATAAAATAATCAGATAACAACGAACTTAATTTTACAACGGCCGAGCATCCAGCCACTTGGCAGGTAGAAGAATTATTTTCCTTTGAAAATGAGAAAAGGCATAGACTGCGTTTTTCCGTGTCCGTTCCATTGGAATTATTGTTTCCTATAAAATTCACTGACACCTGTTATTGAAGAATGGCCGGTCACAGTTTGTTTGTTTACTAACTAGCGACCGACGACACGCGACAAAAACAGGTTCGCCGGCGCGCACGCTCGTGAATCGCCACCCTTGCCGGTGCCGCACCCCTCACCCCACGTCCCGCAACGGTTGGTGCTGTTTTTCGGTACCGATATCGCATAAAGGTTAAATAACGGTATACCCTTACCTTTATTTTATTAAGGTACATATATTTTATACCAGTACCTTAACCTTATACCGTAACCGCTTTCAGTCCCTGTGTTTATGTGACGAATACGAGCATTTGTATCGAGTCATTGTATTTATCTATGTATAACTATAAAAACTCTCTGTCCCAATGTTTGATCGCGATGAACTCCAAAACCGATTTTTTTTTTTAAATCATTTTTTACTGTTTTGTTCCGACTTAGGAGATAGGATAAGTTTCATTTATAACACAGCAACGAGTGGCTGGGTCAGCTAGTATATTATATTTCTATGAATTTTACTTATTTATGTATCATATATGTAAATTTATCCATTACTCTAGTATAACATTGCCTACTTTGGGCTAGGCTAATTGGTGTGCTTGTGTGATATTTATTATTATTATTATTACATAATATTAAACAATACGTTATAAATATGTGTAAACACTAGCCCAAATGTTAGATGTTAACGCGCACGACATTTCATAGAAACATTCAAGTCAAAATGCTACAAAATAAGGAAACTGACTTAAATAAATCCATTATGGATATCTACTACCGGATTCACTACGTGTTTATTTATGAGCCGTAAATCACAGGATGACCGCATCCTATGATCACGGCTCCTGTAAGGGCTATATTTCACCGGGACGCCATGGCGGCGCAACCACTCGCCGCTACCAACAAAATGTATACAGCTCTATAGAGTTATTCACCTGGTGTCCGTTTGGTTGCGCAACCATTTTGGCAGCGCGACCAGCTCGGACGCGTATACAGAATACTTTTACTTGTTTATTTTAATATTTTATTTGCTTGTTTATTGCATACAATGGATAATTTCGATACAGAATTATTATTGAAATTCAAAGTAGACCATCAATTTGGGATAATTCCTCATCAGATTATTCCGATAGAAATTTCTTACAGCGATTGACTAAATAAGGATGAACCCACCACTGTTTCTTTTTCTCTTGAGCTGTCTTTTCCTACGTACATACAGCAGTAGTGCTATCTCCTCTAGGTCCATTCTGATACTATCTCATGTGGTGTGGCGACTCTGGTGTCTAGTTTGGTAGCTTACGGACACCACGGTGGCGCGACTGGTTAAGCCGCCATGGCGTCCCGGTGAAATATAGCCCTTAAGGAGTCGAAATAAAAAAAACCCAAAAAGAAATACATCGTCAATCGTTTAGAAGCGGTTTTGTCAAAATGTGCGTTGCTTAAGTGCGCAGTGTAAGAACTGAATAAGAAAAACATATCCTTATGATTTTTTACAATTAAGCTACCTACATAAGTCAAATAAAATATTAGAAAACAGGTTTGAAACGTTTTATATTTTTTTGTTACTGTCAAATCTTAAAATTACTCTTATTAAAAACTTAAATCTTTCTTAAGTGTACAAAATTTCATGGGGATCAGTTTACTTATTTAAAGTAAACTGGACATTTAAAAATAGTAACTTTAAAAGTTTTATTATATCTATCCATATATCTACAGAAAAAAGTACAAAATCACCGACAATAATACCTGTGTAATTCAATATAATGATGTTATTCAATTGAAAATAACTATCTCAATTTACGACGCAAAAACCCAACACATTAAAAACGTTAAAAAAGGACATTGGTACTTGTGGTTAAAGCTTTATCCAGTTTTTGCAACATGTTATTACATGTATAAAATATATATAAAAAAACACGTTACAATTAATGATTGACGGTAGCCATGAAAAAATCGATGATTTCTGTTATTGTATACGTGTATGATTTTTACGTCGTACCGTGTAATACTATTTTATAACGAACATATCATGGGTTTCAAATTTCATATAGACGAGTCAACTTTTTTTATTGTTTATCAAGGACAAAATACCTATATATGAAATAAAATAAAGCACGGGACATATTGAAATCTATGGCCGAAAGTTAGTTTAAGAATTCATAAAATAGTTCTAGAATGCATAAATAAAAATGTAGGTAGTATCTCTTTTTCTTTTTTGTTACCATTTTCATAGACAAATAGTTTTTTCTATGCCATTGAGCATAATCTTAGATCTATGTAATAGCTATTGAGATTATATAATAAAGTTCATAATACAGACTTCATCTACTATAGAAGTATTTAAATGTTTTTTTTACAAAATATGGTCGTTTTCTTGTTTGTTCTCGTAGTTGACATAAATTACTTGAATTTATTTTGTTTTACAGACTTCACCTTACGACAAAACAAGTGCAATCTAGAGTAAACACACATCCACTCGGTTATCAAGCAGTACCAACGGTCTCTCTATGACTTTAAAATTTTAATTTTATTCTACCTATTATTATTATTATACTTGAATTTAATTGTAATGAATGTAATTTAAATTTTATACCTTAATTTTAAATGTATTTAAGTTTAAATTGTTCAATTTGGTAACTCGTTTATGCCTGCTATGTACACTGTTAAGGGTCTAGTACACATTTTTAATGGAAATAAAGTTTAAATTTTTTTGGACATAATATTTGACATAATAGGTTTATAAACAATAAGTATTTAAAAGCTAACGGCGATGAAGCTATTTGAGCACTATCAAATCTACAGCAAGAAACTACCACCATTTTTTTTCATCCCTTTACCGATGGGTCGTGGATTCGGATGATGCGGTGTGTACTTACAGCGAGTGGACCGCACATGTAGTTCATGAGCAAGGTGGTGGCCTCCATGGTGGCCTTCACCTCCCATTGCACTCCCTTCACCACGAACAGATTTGCGTGCAGCTTCGGACGGTTACGTAGCATCACCTGCAAACAATACATTCCTCAAACATCAACGGACTTCTCCGTTCTGCTGACACTGTAAATTTCCCACTTTCGCAAGTTAAAACTTGTGTACTAAATATATTAGGAAATTATTTGCAAAAATCATAGGTGTAGACCTATGTTAGGTTCCCGCAATAGATGAATTATTTACAACCAAGTATGTCCATAGTCTTATAGGGTTTTTAAGTGATGTTACTTGTGTTGTTTGATCTGCAGATCAAACGCTGCAAGTGGAATTGGCCACACTATCCGAAGGGATCCAAACCAAACCCCGAAGCAAGCCCTTGACTGGAATCCCTAAGGAAAGCGCAAACGTTATCGCCCAAAACAGACCTGGCGGCGTACGATCATTGATGAAGCGAAGGCGATCGGAAAGACCTGGAGCGAAATCAAGCGCGAAGCTCAAGATAGAAGAAGGCGACGCACTGTGGACGCTCTCTGCCCCGTAGGACGTATGACCTTAACCCTTGTGTTGTTTTGTCAATTTCAATTAAAGATATTCATGGGGCAAAGATATAATCTTAACAAATGTCAAAATCAACCTTAAGTAATACTTGCTTACCTGGACGTTGTATTGCTCCTGCACTTGCTGCACGTAGGGGGAGTTAATATCCGGCAGCGGCTGCGATGGCGCCACGATTGGCAGCTCGAAGCAAAACACCAGCGGCGTTAAAGCCTGGACACAGAGTAGCAGAATATTACACACAGCACTTAAGCTGAAATGTAAATTTTAGTTCTTACACTTTTGAACAAAACTACTTATTTAGAGTTTTTTGTGCATAGTTAATATTTAATCCTGACGTTTCGACCCCTTTACAGAAGCCGTGATCACAGGATGACTAAAGCAATGGTCGTCATATATTTTCTACTACCTTCAAATATTATAATAAAAAAAAAATTGTTTTATTTTGCATTTTATTTAGTTTAAATTTTCACAATGATTACGGTGTAAGTACACTTCTGAGTTTACCACCACTTTGGAAATTGGAAGGCCCTTCCGAGAAAAACAAACGAAAAACTCGGGCATAGGGACCGACCTCCATGGCTTTTTCGCGGGAGCTCGAAGCGTCATTGTAATGGTTTTGGTTTTCTTGTTATATGTTGTGGTAGATATTAGTGTGTAATAATGGTGGGTTATTAACCACTGAGTGTTTCTGAATATGCATGAGTGTTGGCAAGTGAAACAAAACAGTGGAAGGTGTATTTTCGCGCTCTCTCGAGAAGGCCAGGAGGAGGTTTCAGTAAAACCCCACATCTTTACTGTAACCTAAGAAATTACTCAAGAACAGGCAATTATACTTACTCTACACTGGCTAAATGCACAAATCGTGCAAGCCACAAATAAAAAATAAAATAATTATTATAAGTATCTCTATTAATTAGGGTTAAAATATAAAGTATGAGTTAAAAACCCTAAATAAGCTTTTTTAATTAAAAGTATTAGATTTCAATAATGCAAGTTATTTTCATCTACTGTTCGAATGTGCCACAACAACTTTCATCACTGCCCCATTTAGTGGCCTCCAATCCGTCTTTTCAGATCAGATCAGTCCCTTGCTTTTCTATATGTGATGATCTCCATTCTAAAACTTATCTGCTCCGATTCTTTTACAGATGTAATTGTACAGTCATACTGTCGAAAAAAAGGTCGTTTCAGTGAAAAAATTGCCCAATGGCTGATTCTTGTTTTTTCTGTTGCCAAATGACGTCACTAAGCTACCTTGGCGATGGGCATGTTCAACTCGTAGCGGTTTTTTGAAAAACTCAAAAAAACGTCCAAAATATTTTTGAAATGCATTTTTCTCGATTTCTATACATTTTACAAACTTTTTGTTTGGACAAAAATTGTAGAAGGCGTTGAGTACTACAATTTATGTCATTGTTGCAATGTCGTACAACAAAAAGTGCGCATTGTAGGTGGCGCTACAATGTCTAAAAAAGTGTTTTTTCACATTTTCACCCTAAAAATATCATTTTAATGGAAAAGTTTAAATGAAAAAGTTGTTTCTTACGTAATTTTTAACAACTTTTGTCTAAACAATTTTTTTGTATTACTTACCGTTTTCAAGTTACACTGCTGTACATCGCTACGTATACAACACAGTGCCACTAACGGTAATTTTTTCGGTCCTTTGGGCACTTTCTTCAGTTGGCGTCGGCTGCTACTTTAGTTCTGCAAGAGCACCTATTAGCATAAATTTGTACTAATTTACCTTATCAAAAAAAACCTTTTTAAATTTTAAAGTTTTTACAATGATGAGCTGTTTAATTTATTTGCTATTACGATTACAATTGTTTATAACAACATTTTGTTTTAAATTCACGTTCTTAGAGTTGAACTTTATTATTAAACTTTTAAGCGATTATCATGTATTAATTCAACTTGCACATTTGAAATAAAAACTTTTTTCCAAATCTTGCAAGAACACATTAACAGCAGGGATTAAGTTAATAACAATTTAAAATATTTATCTCCTATGTACGACAAAATAATCATTATTCTATCAACTACTTTTGTTCCTGCAATTAATTCATGCAAAACAAAAAATCCAAAGCTCTAATTGTCGATATTTCAAGTTAATAACAAATCACAATTATAACAATCATAAAAAAATAAAAAATAGTAAAAAGTACATTGAAATATGCACTGCAAATGTGTACTTGTACTACGCAAAACCGCATTATTGGATTTTTCATACCTGCGCCACCTATAACTTGAAAACGGTAAGTAATACAAAAAAAATGTTTAGACAAAAGTTGTTGAAAATTACGTAAGGAACAACTTTACTATTTAAACTTTTCCATTAAAATGATATTTTTAGGGTGAAAATGTGAAAAAACACTTTTTTGGACACTTAAGCGCCATCTACAATGCGCACTTTTTCTTGTACGACATTGCATCAATGACATAAATTGTAGTACTCAACGCCCTCTACAATTTTTGTCTAAACAAAAAGTTTGTAAAATGCATAGAAATCGAGAAAAATGCATTTCAAAAATATTTTGGACGTTTTTTTGAGTTTTTCAAAAAACCGCTACGAGTTGAACATGCCCATCGCCAAGGTAGCTTAGTGACGTCATTTGGCAACAGAAAAAACAAGAATCAGCCATTGGGTAATTTTTTCATCACTCAACCTACAGATTGACTGTACTATAACCTATTCAGCATCACTTGCATTTATCATGGAATATATAGAAAAAAAAACGCAGCAAATTACAATATATCATTATTAGAAATTATCAAGCACAATATAAACACGCAAAACTCACGACATAACGACATAAACCGTTATATGGTTGATATACCAAAGAGTCGCACTAAGCGATTTGGTTCCATTTATGTAATCTGTAACGCTAAAGAGTGGAACCTGAGTGTTTCCTGATAAATACAATTTAGGGGTCTTCAAGTCACAAGTCAATAGGTATCTTATCTTCTAGGAAAGCGTGTTACATCCTAGATCGCATCGTCGCTTACCATCAGGCGAGATAGCGGTCAAGCTTTCCTATTTACGATTAAAAAAAAGACAGGTACTTTCGATTGATCAACGTCTTGCAGCAGGAAAACCGTGGAGTCGCTAATACCATTTAAATAAACAATTTCTTAATTATAAATTATATTTTTGTACCGTAATAGTAGTTTATGATACTGTTGCATAATAAGGGTTCTTATAACATGAGTGTGTTTTAAAAAAACGAGCCGTAGGCGAGTTTTTTTATAGCATCACACGAGTGTTATAAGACCAAGTTATGTACAGTGTCATACACTACTTTATCTACTCTCATACTATAATATGTAAAACAATATTGCAAATAAAACGCTGAATATAACAACAAATTTATTTAAATGTCAAATGTTGGCGCCAAGGTGCAAACATCGATTGCGCATGCGTGTTGCGTCGGTCGTCGAGGACTCGTTCATTGAAACCTTTTTAAAGTAGAGGTTCAACCTCCTTGGTCCAGCTGGAGGTTGTATAGGTGTATCGTTATGATAAAAAAGTTGTATTATGTTACAGGTGTCCATACAAGACCTGTATCGTAATGAAACTTTTTTTTATTATTTTTGGCCTGTACGTAATGTTTGTCATAAGCATTTTGTTTTCAGTTTTAGAATCTTTGTATTATAGTATTAGAGTAGATAAAATTTTATTTAAATGCAATACATTTTAATAGGTTATTTTATTTTAGTGTTTTTTTTGTTGCCTGATTATTACATTACATACAAGTCGATATCTAATGTAAAACATCCTATAGCTCACCTGAATAAATGCTTACAGCATATTATTTACTCAACAATGTATTTAATTATTTGGTATAGGTATATGGTTGAACTAAGTTGCTGAAAACTTACCCTATTGTCCGATTCCTACTATCGAATGAGACACAATATTTTTTTCAAAATTATTGGTATTTTTTCTTAATAAGTGTTTACTCAAATATAATGTAAGTATAAAAATACATAAGATTCCTGCCTTTAAACTGTGTGAAAATTTGTGTCCAATTTTATAATAAAAAAAAGAATATACTTTACCCTGACGCGTGCTCTGGCGCGCTCTACGCGTTCCATATCGCCTGCAATTGAAACTTGGTTGCTCTTCTCCACCGTGCTCGTGCGGTTCGAGTCCGGGAAATGGATGTGGCATCCCGTCTCTTCCATTACGCGCTTGATAGTTAGACCGCCCTAAAAAAATCCCAAATTAATTAATAAAAAATTTTTTTATATACCAAGCAACCACCTTAAATAATAACAAAAGAAAGTGAAAAAAATCTCTTATAACGACTATGAATGATGATTTTATTTTGCAATAGTAATAAATTATGGAAATCAAATATTAATGATAAAAAATATTACCAATTACAATCTTTGAATTGTACACTCAATATTAAAAGTAAATGTGACTGTAAGATAATTATTTCAAAAGCTGCTCTGATTAACTTTGGGATCTGCTATCGAAAAGGTTTTAATCGCAAAAACAACTTAATTGGAGCGGAGCGAGCGAAGCTCCCATGGATCAGCTTCAATGGCGCAATATCTGTTACGCCATAACTTCCCGAGTTCATTACTGATTTTTTTTTTGTGTGGAATCGAATCAACGGGTTTAGGACCAGATGGTGACGGAGACCGAATTTTAAAATTCGCAAAAATTCCCTTCGATTCAAATTTTTTTTTTAGGTATTACGCTCCGCTCCAATATATGGTGCTAGCGTAGCTTTATGCTTAGCGACTGCATCGCCTAGTAATATGTGAATTAACATGTTACACAACATAAGTCTTAGCAATACCAACTAGAAGTGGAACCTATTAGGATAATGTCTTAATTTAGTTTATATATTATTGTAGAGAGCTGATGTTTTCTGAATAAATAAATATAGTAATTTCAATTTTTCAAATTATAATTATTCAATTTTAATAACAGTTTGGAATTTTATCTACCATCTTAATATTACAATATAATCAAACTTCTCTTGCAAAGATAAGAAACTTTTGACTTTGCAAATTGTCTATTAAGTAGATATGTTATTAAAGTTATTAATAATAAATATTATAAAACCAGGCTTTGCCCACTGATTTAGTTATAGTTGTAATTCGTTTTGCCCTAGGAAACACTACTTTTTTCTGATAAAAATCTAGGTAGCAGATAAACTATGTAAATACTAGCTAGAAAATCTACACTGACCAGCCATGACTGTATGCAACATTTTAGTTTAGTGAATCATACATTCATTTACTATAACGTTGCATTGCATGTTTTAATGGGAGCAAACTCACAAAAGAGTAATTGCATACTATAAGGCGATAGGAGTACAACATGAAGACGAAATGTGGGTTCATTTATCTACACATATATAATAAGGTCATTTACTTCTACACTTAATTATGGTCATTATTAAAATGGAATTAAGTGATTAATCAGAAAACTCAATGTGTCTGATGGTAATGAAACTAACAGAAAAACTCAAAAGTGATCAATAAAATCCCCAATTTTATTATTTAAATTATTATTTGACGACAGTTTGGTGCAACGGTAGCGACCTTTCGGACTTTGTTCTGGGTTCGAGTCCCGGAAGGGGCAAATGTTTGTGTGATGAATACGAGCATTTGGACCTGAGTCATGGGTTTTTATATATATTTCTATAAATATTACATATCTATGTATCGTATATGTATGCCTATCAAACATACCCCAGTATCCATAACACAAGCCTTACAGTGCTTTCTTTGAGCTAGTAAATGTAGGAATATTAATATTATTGTTTATAGAAAACATGATAAATAGGCAAAGAAAACAAATCTATCGGTTTATATAGCAAATTAAAAGAATAAATGTCGCCATTTTTATTTTGCTGTACTTAATCCCTTTAATTAACCTGGGTGATATAGCTTATACGTGATCATAGGGTGGTCATAAATTCATAATAAAATACTCCGTATTAAATATTGATTTGATTTATAAATCCTCGTTTAGCTGACTAAGAGAACGGATTCCATACAATTAATCACTACGTCAAACATACTGAAAATTATCTGTATTAAGTAAGCATATACTGTTTCAATATTAATTTGTAGCAAATCTAATCAAATTATACCATGGGGAGCGTAGATTTTGTTTTTTTTCATGACGCTGCAAAATAAAAAAAGTCTCTTGCATGCGGTATGGCAAAGACAACGAAATATTCAAAAGCGGATTAATATAAAAAGACTTCCAATCCGTTAAAGAATCATTTGTAAAAAAATATATTTAAACAGAAACACGTTTTTTATGCTCTGGAGAATACGCATAGATTTTTTTTTAATGATAAACGTAACAGCATCGTGCATACCCTTGAAAATAGAGTTTATTGTCGAACAACTTATAAAATAGTTTTTAAGGGTAGGTACGTTAATTAAAAATCAACTTTTACATCATTAAGAATATCAAGTCCCTTTATTTCATTTATTAACTTAAAAGTTATTAATAAATTAAATATCAAGTTCTGAAAGGTATGTTTTAAAATAATCTTCTAGGGCGACATCTATTATTGCCGTAGGATGACTCGTCCTGTAGCAATTTCGTAGAATAGATGGCGCTTGAAGCACTAGTTCCTTTTTTGCTTCTTACTACTGTATGTATGTTATTATCTATATGTTTATCTTAGAAACAGTGTGTAATAAATATTCTTAAACCCATAATCAATGCAAAAGTTGATTGAAATTGATTAACTTTAGTATTCTAAATTGTAAAATACTAGATTTAAAAAATCTAAAAATCCCACGTTTTTCAATGTCCTAAAAAGAATAAAATAACCCTGCGGGGCAAAGCGAGGGGCCACTCAAAACGTGGGGGCGCATATTACTAAGAGGAGATTTTAAAGAGATGAATGACATGCATTGATGCCGATTATTGTAAAGATGCGCCCCCACGTTTTGAGTGGCCCCTCGCTTTGCCCCGCAGGGTTATTTTATTCTTTTTAGGACATTGAAAAAACGTGGGATTTTTAGATTTTTTAAATCTAGTATAATTATTTTATTCTTTTTAATTATTAACTCAACGAAGTAACCATGTGTTACGCAACAATCGGATAAGCCCCATACAAAAGTGAAAGTTGCCGAAAGTGGACCTGAAAGTGCATCTGGAAAGTTGAAAGTTGCTTTAGAGTGCATTGTCATCGGGTTCTGAACTATCCTGAAGTTTCAGCTTTCTAGCTTATCGGAAAGTGCCTCAAATTTAAGTTGCAAGATTTTGCCCGGACAGACAAACAAACAAATAAGAAAAGTGAGATAAGAAAAACGTGGTAAAAAGATGGCGAATTATTTAACAAAAAAAGTTTGTGTATTTTTAAATATTCATTACTAGCGGCCAGTCCCGGCTTCGCACGGGTGGACAAAATTCTTATTATTTTTTTTCTAGCATTAAATAGAGCCTATGTTACTTTCTAGCATTAAATAAAGCGTGAATGTAGCTTTTCAACGGTGAAAGAATTTTTAAAATCGGCATAGTAGTTTTTGAGTTTATTCATTGCAAACATACAAAAATACACATTTTTCCTCTTTATAATATTAGTGTAGAAGTGTAGATTGAACACAGCTTGTTCGATTGAATTTGATATTCACCACAAGTACACTAATTTAATAGTTGTTGGTTCTGATATGATTTTCAATAGTGTTCTTTCATTTAGAATTTAATTGAATCAGTATTGAACATATAATGCTATGGTAAGTAGACAACGCACTGTACTATAAATAAATCTAAAATAAGTACGACAAACCGCAACCATAAAAGGCTGCGAAAATGTAGAAAAACTTGGTTTTTACCGACCAATGGAGCACAGGTGTTACAAGAAATAACATCAAAGTTCTTCAATGAACACCATACCGAAATACGTTTCTAAAATAAAATGATCTTTATTACAATAGCACAAAGCTTAGCTTGATGTGCTGTCGATGGTACTAACCAACTGGCCTTGAAGGTCGTCTATATTATAAAAATTATAATAAAATTTCTCATACTCACACTAATTAGACTAGCCCAAAGTAAGGCTTGTGTTAGGATTCTAGGGTAACCATAACGGATAGACATACATATATGATACAAAGATATGTAATATTCATAGAAATATATGTATAAATACTTATGTATAGTAATTTAAGTTATGAACGGGATTGTTACCATGTACCTTGTTTTTTGCGAGTTTAGCTAGTTCAGCGAGAGAAACAATATATTAACCCATTACCCATTATTCAGGTATAATTCATCGTATTCATCATACGAACATCTGCCCCTTCCGGGACTCGAACCCAGGACCATAAGAGTAAAAGGCAGGAGTGCTACCCTTACACCAAACGGTCGCATGAGAATAATGAAGACAGAACTACAAAATTTATTTCGTTTATTGAGCGAAGGTCTCTTTTAGGCAACTCACAAATTTCGCTTGTCACCCCCCTGCTACTTAACGGTTCAACTGATTCGAACGAATTTTGGCATGAACATACATGTTTATAACCTGACGGACATAGGCTATGTAAAAAAAATATAGACTTTACCATGGAGGAATAATCACCGAAAGAAAAATTCAAAAGTTGATCAAAGCCAAACCGCTGAGACTACATTGATGAAATTTGGCGCCAAAACTCACATCGTGGTCGGGACTAATGTGCAAAAAAAGTTTTGAAATCGGACATACCATAGAGGAATAATAATCCTTCAAAAATCTAATTGCTTCGCTCAGTATTTGCAAACAGCAGCATGTATTGCAGACCTAGTTTTAAGTATGCACAGTGATGCCCTAACTAACGCTATACTAATTAATGACGTGGGTAATGAAGCAGAAATGATTTTGGACTCACCTTTCCAATTATATGAGAATGATCCGTATAGCTGACATCGATCTTCATCGTAACACGGTTACTCTGCAAAATAATCTCGTGTCAAAAATCAAATTACGCGCGACACTTTCGTATTGCGATTTGACGTTCGTCTGAACAGGTACCAAACATACCAAGATAAAAAAAATACATGTTAAGCTTCTGACAGTTGATATGATAAGTCGTCCATATTTATATGTAGGTAAGTAGAACTAACTTATAACAACAAATTTTTTAATTTAATTTTAAGATAAAAAGCACCAACAGCGAACTTAATAAGACTTTACAATAAAATAAGCGTTCTTTGCCTAAAATGTATCTGTTTTATTACATAAAACATTATGCTACAACTGAACATTTTATACTACAATTTAACGATTAAAACCACAAGCGCAAGGTCAATGACCAGTTCATAACAAAATTACCAGATACCCTACAGCTCCCAATAGTAATTATAAAAAAAACTTATTATCATTATTATTATAAATGCAATGAGTATCAGCTAATTTACAAACTTTTTGGAACGTTTACTTTTTAAAAATCGATAAAAAAAATACGTTAATTTTTATGACGATTTATGAGTGGAGAAAGAGTGTCACAAAAACGTTACCTCAGCTACCTAGTAATTTAAAATTAATAACACCATTCGTAACATGGAATTCATTTTTAAGGTATATTCTATTGTGCATCTGCCTTTGTGGAAACAGTTTAAGCAAAGATGGTAACTATTTAATAATAAATTAATAGGAAGGAAGTTTAATAAACCGAATGATATTTCGTACAAGAGTACCTAAGTAAATGTGCAAACTACTAATGTCCATGTGTCTCTAAATAATAGTAATTAATGAGGGTCTGCCGACGAAATATTACCTTTATCAAGGTACAACTAGCAGTACATACATTTATCTACCATAATATCTTCAATATTCTTAAAAGTTGCGATTTGAAAAAGGTGGATGTCTTCTTTGTAGACAAGCTTAACTCTGAATTATGAAATAGACATCTAAAAACTAAGAAATGTTTAGGGCAATAGTAAAGTTATCTTACCCTAGTGTCTAGTAACTGCATGATTTTCTCTCTTGCCAGTTTAACATCATCAGGCCGACCAGCGACTCTCACATGAGGATCTAAGCAAACACAAAACACTTAACATTCCTAATTACACAAGATAACCATTTCAAATTAGGTAATCTTACCAAAAAACAAAGCTCTATCGCCAAACTTATAACTACTAATTTTTTTTATTATATCATAAACTAATTCATCGTTTTTACTCGTTAAAACCATTGTTACTTCATTTAATTATACAAATATTAATAAAAAGGTAAAAAAAACTGTACGTATGTAACGGACGCGCAAACTAACTAAAATATGAAATTTGGAAAGAGCGCCAGTCTGGCGCCAGTTGCGCGGAGTCTAAAGGCGCCAGCCCGCCAAAACCGCGTGTTCCGTTTCTCGCAATGCATTTAATAAAATCACATAAATCCACATAATATTATGTAAAATCTGTAACTACAATTATTTATGACTAATAAACTTTTAGATTAACAGTAATTTGTTAGATGTAATTCTGGAGGCTATTTTCACCAAAAGTCTCAAAAACGATCAGTGCTAAATTTATTTAAGTAAATAAAACATAGTGTTGTCCCTTTCAACTTCAAGTAATTGACAGAAATGCAATGACATTTTAAACTTCTTTATTGCTATATTTAGTGACTGTTGGTGAAAGTTTCTCTTAGTATTTTATTTAATACTTACCCTTTTTTGATCGAGCTCCTATCTTAAGTCGCGTGGGCCAATTTATTAAAGTGTTCGTTTCGTTCATTACCTGCAATAAAGTATTATAATATAATGATCTCTAAAGACCTGTCGTTATAAGAATATAACATTTTATTATACTAAATCTTACCCGATGGAAAAAAGCTTGAGCTGTTTGCGATTCTTCCAAATTTTCTGTAGTATAAAAGATGATTGGTTATTGATTATTTAAAAATGATTGATTGTAATACCGAGAGAACGATAAAAAATAAAAAAGAACATTTTATTACCCGCAAGCATGGCTTCCAGACGCCGCCTGTCCACGCGAAATCTTTCTTGATATACATCTTCAGCACTATTCAGCCCTAATATCAAAGCTAGTTTTTGGAGCTCTTCTGCCGACGTCACGGAATTACTAGTTCCACTTTCAGATGCCTAAAATATTTTCCATAAATAAGATTAAATAATAAATGAGCAATACATAATTATTTTTTGATTTGTGGGTTATTTAAAGATATCACATCAACTATTTAAAGATATCACATAACCACGTTACATGAAAGTGTCAAAATGGCGGATTGATAAATATTTTAATTCTATTTTTTTTTCTATAATTTTAATATGTATTCTTATAATCATAAAATAGGAGAAATCAAATATTAAAAAGACTTACCTCACTCAGTGTATCTTTGTCTGAATTACTTTTAAATTCCGATAGATGAGTTTTCACTGTTAAAAAGTTGCCGGAAGCCATACTAATTAATATTCAATATGTTCAACTTGCAATAAATTGGTCAACAAGAAATATAATTGTGATTTTATTATTTCAAATTATATTAGTTTGAGTATTTTACATAATAACAAAAAAAGATTTTTATCTACAAAATGGTAACTACGTAGTATACCAGAGCAACGTTACGTTACCTATCCCTAATCGAGCCCGAATGATTATAGACATAAAAATTACGGTTGCAAAACTATGGAACAAAGAAAAATTAAAAAAATGTGGGTAGTTCTAATAAAGTTAATTTTACTTATGACTGTCTGTGGTTTTTTGATTTTCTTTGCTTTACGATTTTCAAGTTAACTAAATATTAAGGTTATATTATTATTACTTATATTATATTACATAGATAGTTTATAAAATAAATAATGGATAATTACTAGTAACTCGTAAGTATTGTATACATTATGTTGTTAATGCTATCTTTGTACACGCACTTTGGAGGCACGTCTTTGATTAGCCAATGAACGTTGGTTTAGCCGGATGTCGTAGACAAGAACGCGCCAATTGCCGTTTAAATGTAAAATTGTTCGTTTAAAAAAAAATCAAATAGACTTACAAGACAGCTGTAAAATTAATTGAAAATATATATTAAAATAAACTTTATATAAGTGATAGAAATAAACAGCATAAAATATGTAAGCAATGATTTAAATAAAATTACAAATTTGTTGTGAATTAAACACCTACATGTTAAGAGAATTTTGACGAAACGAAAAACAGATTTCTATAGTTTATTGATAAAAGAATTAGTTCATTTCTAGGGACGATATTGTATTTTCTTGGGTATTTTATGAATGAAACCTTTAGCAATTGGAACGTTCCATTGAATTTATTTTGAGAAACGCCGCGTGAGGACGCATCAGTCGGGTTTCTGCGCTTGCCGGTGTTGGGTGTCAGTCTTTCTCGACTCTACAATTTTCGTATTTAAAGTTAACTTTAGAATTGTTTAATTAATTATATTTTTTTATTATCAATTTATTTAATTTAGTGTTATATCTCTATATTAGTGTGTTATCTGTTAAGTGCGCTTTAAGTAGTTATTTTAGTGTTACATTAGACGGTGAGTAATAAAATAGTTCTTTTTGAAATAACTACCCATAGGTACTACCATCTAATTTTAAATGCACATTCAATAATTTTGAAAGTTGTGTTCGCGTGTAATTTCAAATATGTTTTATTTTACATTTTATTTAACCCGACCGACCAACAACCAGTGTTTTAGCTCATTTTCTTAAGTTTTTAGACAGATTTAGAGATTTGTAAGACATCATGTGATAAATATTGTTTTGTTTAGTGATTCGCGTAGCAATATTGCAATTTTAAAATACTGCTTTTAATAAAAACAGTTATTGGTAAACTATAATTATTTGGAGGTTAAGTATTGATCGAGTACTTGCTCCCGTTTCAAATTCTCCCCGAACGTACGTTAAATCGACAGGACAGAATGAATTTTGGAATGTAAATTTTTGGAGACTCTTCTGTGTTCTTGTTAGTTGTTTATAAAATTAATTAGCTAACTTATAAAAAATATTTTTTACACATGATATATAATAATGTAAGAAACGAGCTTATCAAACTACAGTCTTTCATGAATGAAAACATCTACAGATAACTTTGAACAGCTTTTATTTATTTTGTTTCATAAACGTTATTATTTAGGGGTGATGAATAATACGATTAATCAATATGTTTATTTATGAATAAACATTTATATGCAGACAATAGGTACTTATGCCTCAGATTAACAAATTTTTGTTTAAACTACAGGTATAACCTGCAGATCAGTATAATTACCTTCAGACAATGTTTCTTAATGTTTTATTGAAAAAATCATTATTATATTGATTGACGTATAAATATCGCCGTGAGCCGAGGAGAATATCATAACATTCTATGTGGAAGTCCGGGTTCCATTAAAAATGGATTTTAATATTGTTAGATACACAAAATCATAAATACCTAACATATTTTTTTTTTCCATTGAAAATAAAATGATCTTTGTAACAATGATATAAGGTAGGTCCAGCCAAAGTGTACAGATTAATGTGTTGTCGATTATACCATAATATTTTTATATTAAAACATAATCCAATCACCATAAATATTTCTTGTCATATTTATTTCCTATTCTACTGATAAAATTGTGATTTTACAATAAGTTACTAGCACGTAAGTAACTTTACTACCTACTTAATGACTGTTTATAACACATAAGTACGTGTATAACGATTGTCTTGAAGTACCCATTACATACGTAGTTGTAGGAAGCAATAGCAACAGCGATTAAATCATTTCAATATATACAAAGTTATTGCTGGCATACAATTATCATATCCTTCGCTGTCGACACATTGTTCGGGCTTGCACGTGGGTTTGTGCAATTTCAACTAACATCTGCTCATACCGAAATGTGGCAGGTAATAATAATAATTATCTATCTGTCATTGCTTTATTCTACTATTGTTATCGACGACTGTGGATTTCCCTCCATAATAACATATGGACTAATACTGTCACTTTTTTTTTATATTTGCCTAGAACTGTAATCTCGAGTATTTAACCCTTAATTGGTCGCGTGGGGTGTCGTGCACCACAAAGGAAGTTTTCAGGCTCATAACTTTAAAAAAATTGAATTTAGCGCGCTGGTCTTCTAGGTAGCTTCGTAAGCACGAATTACGTACACGATTTAGTTACAATCGGCACTCAGCAGTGGCCGGTTGGGTGCAGAGAGCGTGTTTGGGGTGCACGACACCCCAGGTGACTGTTTGTGTGGTATAAATTGCGGATAAGTGCATATTTGGTAAAAGTATTTCTGTTTTAAACCATTGTTCAAAAGGTGTTATATTAGTTGAATTATAATACTCTAACAATTTTGACATTGTGTTAAACCCACCAAATAATAAGAGCCAGCGTACCCACACTACCACGACAGCTGCAAAAACGACTGAAAAGACATAATGAAATTCATGACCAAGAATCGGTTCTGAAGCAAGCCGATCGCAGTCATACAAAAGGTGCCATATATGTCCAAGAACTAAGTGCCATAAAAATGTGTGCAATGACCATATGATTGTAGTCTGCCAAAATTGTACCGAGGAAAACTAAGATTTGTAAAAGGAATTAATCATATTTAAAACAATTGTTAATTATATTAAAGAGAAGTTTAAAAGTTGATTAATATGTAAGTTAAAATATTCTCATAATAAAAGTCTGATTTTGCATGTATTTCGTATTTTATTTTAATTTACTAATTAGGGGTGTTAGGCACCCCACGCGACCACTTATGCAACTTTTTAGGCGCGCCCAATTAAGGGTTAACGGTAGGGATTCTGCTTTTCGCATTGACGGTCCTGGGTTTAATTCCGGAAGGACCAAGTGTTTGTGAGACGAATACGAGCATTACCTGAGTCGGGTATTAATATAAATATTACACATCTATGTATCATATATGTTTGTATATCCGTTACCTTAGTATGCCTTATACAAGCCTTACAGTGCTTACTTACAGAATGTTAAGTGTATTTAAGGTTTTCAAACAATATTCTCAGGATTGTAAAAATCCTGCTAATTTATAGATTAACCGTGAATATTCTATTGCTATAACGGGATACATTATTATGTTGCGTTAAAGTCCATTATATTTAAGAAAAACTTTTGAGATCTGCTCGTGAGGGTGTGGCAGAAGCATCTAGTCCATTACTTAGGTAGTATTTTATACAACCCCTCAGCATCTTGACGTCTAATAAAGAAGAGTCAGCTGTTGAACTAATATTTATAAATATAAAATAATTTAAACTCGATACTTCCATGCGTTGACAGACGGACAGACGGACGGACAACAAGGGATTCTATTGGGGTACCGTTTTTTCCTTTTGTGCTACGGAACCCTAAAAAAGGTGTGGCAGTGTGGTTGCTGACCTGCGCCGGCGCCACACGACTATATTTCATGGCTTAGCGTTCCCCTCACGACATTTTCGCGTACTTTGTCCAATTTTTGTCTCATTTTGTGATGGAATCAAAGCTCAAGCTTCGTTGGTATATCTCAAGAGGAGGAGCAAGTCGTCACTTTAATGTAGATGATGGACAATCGGGTGTGTTTCGAAAATCGGTGATAAAATAATGATATTTCTTTCACACACCAATTAGTTTAGTCCAAAGCACTGTAATGCTTGTGTTATGTATACCAGAATAACGAATAGGTATAAATATAAAATGTTACATAGATATTCAAATATGTAACCTATGGCTCAGCTACAAATGCTCGTTTTCATCACACAAACATCTGCCCCTTTCGGAAATCGAACCCAGTACTGTCAGTGCGAATGGCAGGATCGCTACCATTGTACCATACGGTCAAAAGTCAACGGAAATTCTGTGTATTGTGATAGATGGGTAACCTATGATACTTTAATACCAAAAATGTGAAGACATGGAAACAGCATCACTGTTCAAAATACTTTTAGTAAAAACAAAAAAAAAGCGTCTTTTATCTTTTCCTTCTAATTGTCGTTGAACTATTGTCAAGTAACTCTAATAAAAGATCTGAATAGTGCCGTCTTTATAGATTACTTCCTCGATACTTCCGCGGGGAAATAAATTATGTGTAACAAGATAACAGTCAATTTAAATGATATTAAGTCAAAAAAGACCATGATTGAAACTCGAAAAATATTGTCACTCACTAAAATATGATCTTTATATTGCATCTTTGTATCTCTATGATCTTTATAAACATATGCAAGTGCCTATAGTAACTAAGAAGAAACATTTAATATTATAAACGCACAAGTAACTGTCTGCCTGTTTGTTGTTTCCATGGCGAAATAGCTGAAACGAATTTAATAAATTTTAGTATCAGAATCTTAACTTTATAACTTTAGGGAATAATAGACTTTTTTACTCGTGGTAAGAATCAGACGTTCACTCGGAAATTTTCGAAGGCTACAAGCTTGATTTACGTGAAAAATTAAGATAGTTTTACTCCGGGTAGATTTCCCTAAAACTTAATTTGAAGGAGTTCTCATGGATTTCCAAGATGACACGACTTCCGTGCCCAACGCCACATGCAAAAAAGGACGACACGGCAGACGTGCCATCCGCAACGAATCGGTTAAGCGCAATACACGCGGGAAGTTACTAGCATACATGTGACTAGCTCAAATAACACTAATTTAAGCAGCCTAGCCCATCGCTTGAGATGTCAGTTTTAAACCAAGTCCTTGCTGTACTACGGACGTGGTCCTACTCGTAACACCAGCATTCTAGCTTTAAGCTGTAGCCAATATTTAATGGCAATACTAATATGTTAATCGCATTGTTACGATCGTTTAAAAAAATTTAGGTGGCCCTTTCTTAAATTGAAGTAGAATTAGTAATACAGCGTTATATTACGTAGTACTTTTATACTATTGTATTCACATCAGATTACAATGAGTTTGATTGATGAATAATGGGTAGCTAAAGCTTGATACCACTGTGTAACTATTATTTAATCTGTAGATGAATTTACCGCACTCAGTCTATAATAGGGTACAATGCAATAAAATATAGATCAAATTATATCGTTTTAAACTTTCATGGTCACTAACATTATAGTAACATCTATACTAATATTATAAAGCTGAAGAGTTTGTTTGTTTGAACGCGCTTATCTCAGGAACTACTGGTTCGAATTGAAAAATTCTTTTTGTGTTGGATAGTCCATTTATCGAGGTAGGCTTTAGGCTATATAACATCACTCTGCGACCAATAGGAGCGAAGCATCGGTGAAAAATCATACTAACAAAAATTGACGCGGACGAAGCAACAGCTAGTAAGTTATATACGGGATTGTTACCTTGTACCGGAGCAATGCTTCGTAATAATGGCGCTTGCAATAGTGCCGAAATATCGGAAACTCACTAAAACAAGGTATATGGTAACAATCCCTTATATAACTTATATTACTTTAAATCATACTGTTGTCAAGTTAATAGTATATATATTTTTAAACATTCATATGAGCTTTATAAGAAATCATAAATAAAATTTCACGCCCGATGGACTGACGTCAACTGCTTTTGTTTACAGTAAAAATCTATCTTAAGTTTTTGTATGGTGTGTCGTATTACGATTTGACAACTAAAGGTGTGTCATGACATAATCTGATGTCGTGACATAACATCAAGTAACATGCATGAGTATCTTTGGCGTTTTGGCGGGGTTTTTAAATAATTTTAAACTGATGGTGATTTTTATAAAAAATGGAGAAATTAATAAAGAATTCATCAAATGGACAATTTTAATGTTAAAAGTAAATAGTAAAAAGTAATCTTGCCTGATGGTTGAGCAACTGTCGCAATAGCCGATTTACCGGATGGGTGATTAATATATTTACTATGTCACTATCACAAATAATGGAAAATACGTTAAGCTATTTGTAATGGTTGCAAGTCGCTAGGGTTTGGATAGCTCGTTCTACGTTGACTTTAACCTTTTTTAAAGCATTAATTTATCATTATCAGCAAAAGGGAAGTAAACGGCAAGCCCTCTTGAAATGTCTCCAAAACTTCTAGGCACAACCGCTCGTCAACCTATCACAACCATTACCTTAATTGATAATCAACTTTATACTCTTATTAGTTCATACACTTCTGCGCACATTACACATTTTAATTAAACAAATAAAATAATATTCTATTTCTAAATTGAACTACGTCATATATTCCTACCATATTTTCATTCATAAACAAGGCCTGTGTCCTTTCAAAAGGGATATAAAAATACTGGCGTACGTTCGTGAACATATGCAAAAACATAAAAGTTGTAGTAAACAAATCCTAGCAGACCAAAGTTCCAGGTATACTCGCGTACACAGCTGATTTGATATTTTCACCTAGTTATGTATTTATATTAATATTAAATATGCCGCAATACTATATGCCTTTCCGCATAAACTAAATTAATCACAATCTTGCGAATATTGCTATAATTCCACGCTTGGCAGACATATTTAATTCATAGATGTAATAAAATAGTAGTTGTAGTTGTCTCTAATCTGTATCACCTGTCTCTTCATTTACCAGCTGGAAGGAATTCGTGATTGTGCCAAAAATTATATATTACGTATTAGCAGTGACGTTCACATTGGCCTTGATTTAGCCACTGAAATAGATCAATTGAAATCTGCGATCATGTGTCGTAAACAGCCCCACCCACAAAAGGGACCAATAATCTTTTATTTGCATGCAACTTCTGTTAAAGCGTTCAGTTCAATACACGAGTACACTGCGCCGCGCCGATCCATTTATCTGACGATGAATGACAGTGTTAATTTCTTTAGTTTTATATTGAATTTTAATGGATTTTATTAATGCATGAAATTCAACTTATCGTTTAAAACAAATCATATTTTTGACTAATTTAATTTAAATAAATTAAGTGGTTAGAAACTGAAAATTAGAACTGTGGCAAATATTACTTTACTTATCCTGTGCTTCCGGCAATGATTTGAAACTTCAGGAATATGATAAATTATATGAAAATGTTTCGCATTCTAGAAAAAAAGGTTCCACTTAAAGAGGTGGATGCGAATGTCTAAAAATTATATTATAGATTTTTGTAAAAAAGTGCATAAACTGCACTGCACGGAGAATGAGTGACTGTGAAAAGACATTTTTTTAAATTTACAACCTCTGCTGATTATAATAACATAAATATAAATTAGCCACTGTGATAATTAAAAGCAATGCTTAGTTTGTGAGTTGGGATCAGGCCAACAGAAATCGCGCCGCAATATATTTCAATATTCAGGACCGAATACAGTGTCACCGTTCAAAAATGTTAAGACGTAACACATTCTATGACCTGATAACTCGCTTGCACTATCGGGGAGTAGGGAAAGTGTAGTGGCCGGATTATTGATTCATTAGTTCCCAATCATACTTACTCGGTACTGGTTATAAAGTATTTATACTGAACGGCCGTAATCGGCGTCATGACCCGTTACCGACTGGCGCCAAACGATCGCAAATTGTCTCGACGTACGCATAACGGGTGTTTTACAATGCTGACAACATAATTAATTTTTAACTAAAAAAAATGTTAGCATTACAGGGTGGGTAAGCTTTCACATTATATATAAGACTGTTATTTACACGTTCCAATTATAACTCGTTGATTAGTTGCTAAATTACTGATGTCACTTTCTCGCGTGTCTGTCTGGTGAAGCGCGAAACGTCTGCGAACTCATTTCAGCATTAAAGTGACAACAGAGAGCCATCGCTTATAATTGATCGGCAAAAAGTCTATTAGCATGAAGCTTGCTAATTTGGAGGTCATATCGACTGTTTGATAATGAACGTGTCAAACTAAATACGTATTTGTCAGTTGTGCTGCACAAACAGTAACAGTTTGAGGTTACCGTGATATTTTTTACACGTATCCGCTTAGCGTGCTATGGAATGAGCCTTAAACTTTTTTCTTTTTTTTCCAGAGAACCTTAATTCATTCCGAGGCGAGTGATATGGCCAAAACCGAGAAGTCTTTTCCAAGAAACTTTACAGGTAAGATTTAGAAATCATAGCGTGACTTTTAATTATTTGTGGAGACTGGAGATCATTCGCCGCACTCTGTTTTTGCAATTGGCGAGATCAAAGAGCGGCATTTAGTTAGAAATACGTAGCGTTTTAGATTAGTATAAGTGGTTTACTAATATAAAAACCTTGATCCGGGACTTCGGGTTATTTTCTGTACTTGTTCAATGTCTTTTATTAGATGAACGAAAGACATATTTAAATCCAAAGGTGTATACTTAAAAATATTTTGAGATTTATGCGTCGGCTCAGTCAGTCCGATAATTACGAATTCGACCCTACGACTAATTCTGCCCCAAATTAACACAACAATTAAATTTTCGTGTCTTGTAAAATATTTCTATTAGCTTTGCTTTTATATCACAGCCCAATATTAATTTTACTCTTGACATCTTCGCTTCTAATCCCAATCTAACAATGATTCTACCTAACCCATATTTTTGTCCCCAAAAATATTGTTAACATTGTGTGACTCTGTCGCTTTAAGTGTAATTCGGGTGCAAAAAGGTTATACAGTTCCTAACTTTGTGACTAACTGAAGCATATTTCTTACCCTAATTCTAATCACAAATATAAACCTTATCCCTATTTAATCAGAACTTAGAGCCCTTTTCCAAATCTGGTCTTCCCCTAGCCATAGTTATGTCTGCAAATACAAAAGATTTTATTGGCTGCTTCACGTCATGCCGCCCGTCCCGCGTCGATTGTTACCACGTGGGGCGCACTAGCAAACTTTGGCATACCGCCATTGTGAAAATAAACTCTCGTATCTGCGTGTAATCTTGTTTCCGGTCACTTTTCTTCAATAGGAAAGGGTACAATCAGCAGTCTTTACCTGGCTACCATTCAACTAGCGAAGGGTGAAGATTTGAATGCCGGCCGGCTTGTTATGCTCAACATCTGTCACCGACGCGACGGTTAAATCGCTATTCTAATTAGCATTTAGTACTGTTAATAAAACAAACATGTAGTGATCTAAAAAATTATCTATTCTGATGCATTATTCAGGTCTGGAAGAGGTCGATTATTATGATTTAAATAAAAACTCCTTGCAAATATTTACTTCGGGTCAGCCTAGAACTTACAGTTTTTTCAAACTCTTTTTGTTATTGAAAAGTTATCGTACGGTTTGATATTAAAAATTAATTCGAGCAAAGCTCCCATGGATCAGCCTTAATGGCGCAATGTCTGTTACGCCATAACTTCCCGAGTTCCTAACCGATTTTTGTGTGGAATCGAATCAGCAGATTGTGACGAATTTTGAAATTCGCAAAAATTCCCATCAGATCATTTTTTTTTCTTTTTTTAGGTATTACGCTCCGCTCCAATATATGGTGCTAGCGTAGCTTTATGCTTAGCGACTGCATCGCCTAGTAATTTATTAAAACATATCGCATATAATGCTACTTTTGATATTGACTGTACTTAATTTCAACCAAGCATAAGAAAACATGAACAAAAAGTTTTTAATTCCAATCAATTAAAGTTCACCTAGTGCTTTGTTTTGTTGGTAATGAAACTCTAAACACTTTATTTTTTGTTGTTGTAATTAAAAAAAGAGGGAACTTGTTACACTATAAGCCTAGCGATACAAATCCTGTGCAACAATTTCTTTTTTTTTCCCGTTTGCCAGCATTCTGTGAGTTTGCAGTTATTCACATTTTAAAACGTGTGACATTTGTTTTTAAGGTTGAAAGCAACATTATTATCAAAATTGTAATTATTCATTCGTCCACGTATAATTTATTGTTCATAGCAACACTTCTACCGTGCATAATATTAGATATTAACTGCACTTACCTACCTATTTTTATGTGTCATGTTTATGCGTGACTGGGTGATAGTAGATAGCTATTACGAGCATAAAGGGTTGCCACAGTCAGGCTTTTTGTTTGCGTGTGCGGCCAAATTAGACGGTGTCCGGTACGTCCGACTTTTGCTAGGTTTTTTGAATTCGACTGTTTTTGAAGTAAAACTTCTTTATGCTGTAAGCTGGTGAATGCGTTTCGGGAGCTTTACGAAAAGTGTGATCGGTTGAAGCGGACGTTAATTGCGAGGGCGATATGTTAGTGAAGAATGAGAGAGAGTTACGTTTGGTATATTACTGTAGGGGCAACAGAGAGGAGTGAGAGCACACATCTTCTTCCTCTCTGTCTCTCATAGCCAATTATGTTTCGTATATATAATCTATTAATATTATTTAGCCTTTTTACCCAAATGTCCGGCTATACTGGCTGGACCAACCAGCCAGTCCGGCTTTTCGGTTTTGGGATGTGGCAACCGTACGAGCAAAGAATTAAGTCTTTATGCAACTTGCGGTAAACATACTAGGTAATCTTTTATAGATAAAAATCAGTTTCTGTATATATAATATACATTACAATATTATATAACATCGCAATACGAGTATATACCCCAGTTTAGTAGCTAAAGCACTTGTGTTATGGAATTCAGAACTTCATAACTCCCAGACCCGAGTCAATACAGAAAAAAATGTTTTCTGCATTGATCCGGCTGGGGATCGAACCAGGGGTCTAGGAGTGGCGTTACTATGTAAAATAATACAATTAATATTTTTTCAAATTATACAGATCGACATTAATTATACAACACAAATAATAATTATTAATTGCCTTGTAATTGGACGCTGATAAGCAATAATGGTAACCCACAAAAAGTCAAGTCCGCAGGTATTGATGTATTCTGATGATACGTTACGCATTTGACATTATGCAAAAGAGTTTCAGGTTACATAAAGCAAAAATATGAATACGGGAAAATAATATATATACTAGGCGATGCAGTCGCTAAGCATAAAGCTACGCTAGCACCATATATTGGAGCAGAGCGGAGTACCTAAAAAAAGATTTTTTTTTGATTCGATGGGAGTTTTTGCGAATTTTAAAATTCGGGCTCCGTCACAATCTGGTCCTAAACCTATCGATTCGATTCCACACAAAAAATATTAAAATCGGTTGAGAACTCTGGAAGTTATGGCGTAACAAACATTTCGTCATTGAGGCTGAGGCTCCAATGAATATGTTTATGACAAACGGGAAATCACGCCATACATCGATTAAACGCCGTCAAGCTCCCATTCAAAGTGTCGCCACTAAAAAAATATTATGATTCACATATATTTTAAACAAATTAATAGAGAAGTGCGATAACCCCTTACTTCTCAAAATGAAGCTCGTGTGGTTTTACGTCATACTGCTGATAATTCTCTACTTTCTTATTATAGAAATTATAGTAATATTATTACTATTGCGTTTTAGATTGTGATGGCATTATTAATCAATTGCATACTATTGTTAATGGCTGAATAGACAATGAATAACTTGTAATTATACTCCATCTTGTATGTACCTTATTTAAAGGTAAAATAAAGATTCTATTCACGTTTGAAATTACGTCGGTAGCTCTCGAATGAACTGCACTTTATGAATTTATAGTGGACCTTACAGAATTAGATATGTGCGTTGAGTTGGCTACAAAATCATCAATAAAAGACGGGGAAATAATCGGTCGAAACGCTTCGGTTGTCGTTGCGAATCAATTCCATTAGGGCATATTTTTGTTAGCGACTTGGCCTGCCTTTCCACAAGGTCTCCGACGATATGGGACTTACGGAGCCATGGCATAATTTTAGACTGTCAATTGACGTATTGGAAATATTATGAATATTAAATAAAAAGCTTTATATAATTTATCAATGTTAATACTGTGATCACGGCTCTTGTAAAGAAGTTGAAACGTCAGGATTGGATATAAAAATAAATTAACTCTCGCCCCGAATCCGTTAATTAAGGTTTTAATTAATTAAATTTGTGATAGGCGTGGAAATGTAAGAACTAAATATATCAATGTTAATATTCGATCGAAATACAAGTAGAGACACTTACTTACTTTTGACAGTCAATTCTTTATTGACCCCCACTGCATAGGAACAATCAATTCCTAAAAATGAAAATTCCGTTGGGCGCTAGAATAGTCTGAGTGCCTTATTTGTTTTTAACCACCCATCCAAAGACTTGCCATGGTCACCCATCCAGAGACTGGCCCCTTAATTTCTGTAATCATGGGTTGTACTTTAACCGCTGCACCATCGAGCTCCTACTTTGTAGTTTGGCGCAACGGTTGCGATCTTGTAAGATTGCGTCGTCGGGTCTGTATAAGAGTCCCGGAGCATTTCTCTCTAAGTCATGGGTACTTATATATTTCTATGAATATTACTCATTATATTTGTGTTTATCATTTACCCTAGTGTCCATAACACAAGCCTTGCAGTGCTTATATAGGGCTAGGCTAATTGATGTGATGTAAGAAATATTATTATTATTTACAGCTCTGCATTTAATTTGACCTGACAACTTCTTGAGGCTAACCGATAATAGAAATTGTATTGCCACATTAATATGAAGGGAAATAGTCACACCCAGTTGTTCCCACGCAAAATGTCTGGTTTATGGCTGGTATCCTATTATTCACTGTTATGTAGACGTTGGAGAAAGTATGGAATGGAACACCTTAAGAAACCTCGTTATAGAAAATACGCCTCTATTGAAGCTGTCGATTATATTTCTCATTTGTTTTTGCCTTTGAGGTATGAAGATTATTAGTGGATGACGCTTTTCGATTGGTTAACCTATAAAATTTTTATTGGTCTAACAACGGTAGAGATCGCCTAAGTTCCACGAAATTCTTGCGGGGGAATATGTTTATATATCTATGTATTATATCCGTTATTTATTGTTACAATCAAATTATAACTGCCATTACACTTAATCCCTAATGCGATAGTATAGTGAACAGGGCCGCCTTTAACCTATTGGAGGCCCTGGGCATATAAGAATAATGGGGCCCCTATGACTTTGTCAGAACACTTTTTTATTACTAGAATAGACTATGAAACTAGATAAACAAGATTTCAGATTTTTCAATACATTAATAGATAATCTTTAATTTAAATGGGCCGATTCTCACATATTTAAAATTATCTAAACATGCTGAAATTCGATAGCCTTATATTGGGCGAGAGAAGAGTAGCTTCGCGCATGCAAAAGCTAATAAGCAAATCGATAATATAGCCCTTAATTGAGGTTCAATTTACTCTAATTAAATAAGTTTTTCAGAAAATGTCGGTTTTGGTTTAGTAATCTGGCAGGAACTAGGGGGCCCTAATCCATCGCGGGCCCTGGGCATTTTCCAGTGGGAAAGAGGGGTCTGATAGTGAAGATATAAAAATGATATATTGATAATAATGTTTATTTCACAAATTATAATGTACAATTAGATTAATATAATTTATAATAGCGAAAACCTTATGAATTCATTGAGAGAACCAGCAAGTAGGTCTACTTTTTCAGAAATTGAGTGAAGGACCGCGAAATTAAGTTCGTATCCATAGTACAAGCCGTGCTGATATTTGAATGACACTTCAAATTGTTAAAATGACCTGATTAAAATGCAAGTAATTATTTGTTTGTAAGAAATTGTGATTTTCTGTTGCTGTTCTGGTGGCTGAGCTATAAAAATAATTTGATGGTTTCGGGTTCAAATCGTTACCAATGAAGTTTAGTTAGATTTTATAATATAGTTTTAAAATGGCGCGCTCAGTTATATGCACTGTGTAAATGAAGATACTGTCTAGCGGTTCACGAGAGATCGAAAGCAGTCCACGTGTCCGATCTTCATTACAAAATTGAATCCTATTACGCAGTGTTAAGGTTTTGAAAATGTTAAGTGTCGATTACAAATAGTTGTTACCAGCTAATCACCGACGCGAACGGATAACGGGATGGACATCTTCCTTGCCGGGTGGCCAGTACCACTCAAGCACCAATGACCAATGTTGGCACATGCACTGTACAGTTTGGTACCGTTCATTCTACTAATACTATTGTTTATTTTATTGCGATTACAACACTTAGACTTTCAGTTTGAGGTAGAAATTATAATTTATACATGTGGCAAGACTTTATCTACGATTCAAAATTGGAAGTTATCGATTCATTGTAAGGGGACATTTTTTGTTACATCCTTCTACCGCTAGTTTTAAACGCTATTATACAAATAGGAACAAATAAAAACAATTGATTTCGTGTTCATTTCAAAATAACAAAAAAATACAATTGGATTAGCCAATAGCACTAAAATGGTAGTCACTCAGCATGTGGTCGGGTGTCTAGACAATCCGACGCTGGTCTTCCATGGCTACCATAGATAGAGAACCAATAATAATCGATTTATATTAAAATGTCGTCATTTTCTAGAAAATGACGACAAAAAACACTAAATAAAACACTTAAAAAAACACTAAATAAAACACTTAAAACACTAAATAATTAAATAGTTCCAAAATAAGCTTGCAGTATGGGTATTAATATATATATAAATAAATAAATACATAGACGATCATATCTCCGACACAAATACTTGTAACACACAGTAAACATATGCCCCTAGAGAACACCATCGACGCTTAATATGGCAGTATTGTAGACAATATTTTCAGGCCACTTTACCACATAAAATTACAATGTATTAATAAACATTGGTCAATCAATTAACATATGTGAAACTAGTATATACATATTATATACTAACAGGAATTTAAAAAGAATATAAAACCTAAGATTGCTTACCTTTTTGTCGGATGCTTTTGGCGAGGACTTCATGTTTTCAAAGTAAAATTTCGTCATATACGAAACAAAAAGGCACGCTTTGCCAAAACTGCCGACACCGGTAGAGTTGTTTTCATCGATACGCTTGACATCCGGGAAAAACAGAATCGACTAGAATATATCTAGCTTATTAAGGATATGAACTAGTGTTGTTTTTTTTAATTTAGAATATTAGCAATGAGGAATCTCCTCGTAGGTCCACGTCAGTAGCATCGGCGAGGATTGGATTCAGTTTCTTTAATTCAAGCCAGACATCGTAATATATAAGCCACCTTTGTATCTTTGAAGAACATTGAGATGTAGGTATATTGTAGAGACTAATTCTTTGATTCGTTTTTCATAAAGAGAAAACTTATGCTTCTATTATATAATAAATGCGTATGTTTATTGATGAATACGCATCGATACGAACTGTCGAGTGTGAAAACTATTTCGAGTGTCGTTCATAAATTAGAATGATATGGAATGCGCAAGTATTGAAATATTGGAAAGGCAATCTAATTGAATTACGTCGTACAGCCGACGTCAATATACATAATATATTTTTTACGTAACTCAATGTTTAGTCTTAAAAAACAGATTTATATCTGTAAAAAAATTCGAGACACCACATGTTTTAACTATTTAAGTAATGTCACTATAACTACATTAATATGCATTAAAAGAGAATACAAATGCCGGTAGAAAACAGACGTTAGACATACACGACATTCGGACCTTTTTAGTAATCCTTATCCAAATAAATCACTTCATATTCTGCACTGTTTTACGTTCAATATCGCCCAAATCAAACTCGGCCAACAATATAAGTTAGATTAGAACTGTAATAATCATTAAATTTATATATAAATTTTGGCCTATTTCAATCTTTAAATGTCTGTACACACACACACACGTGTGTATAAATGTAATTTTGCAGAGAGATTTATTTCAGGAAATAGTTTTTTTTTACTTTTTACTACAAATAAACAAACAGGCATATCAACATTTTAGGAAAATCATCCCCAACAAAGTAGTCAGTCACTAGCTGACCCGACCACGCGTTGCTGTATTTTAATTAAAATGAAACTTATCCTATGTACTAAGTCGGAACGAATTCAGTAAAATGAAAAAACATCAAAATCGGTGAAGTATTTTCGAAGTTCTTCGTAGTCAAAAACTGTGATAGGGATTTTTATATATATTTATAGAAAAGATAAAAACCGTTAGGGCCTATTAGTTTAACATAGCTGATGCCAAGCTTAATGTGACAGAATTTTACACTCCTTCGTATATTGAACAGTGTGGCTAAATGGAGTGACTTAGCATGTTGACAATTAAGAAACAAATGCGAAATCTGTAGTCTCTGGGCCGACCAATGTCATTGTCAAACAGAGTAAAGAAATATGAGTTCTGCCTCAATGTTATACTTTGAGGCAGAATTGAGTTGAATAATTTGTCAAGATTAAAATTTCAAATAAAAAAGTATTTTATTATAAGTCATTTACATTTTTTCTTGTTTCGTGTCGGACAATTCACAACAAAATATGCATTTATAAGAAAATGCATTTATAAAAGATTTTATCTTACTGTTTTTATTCCTTGTTATCTTCTAGTTTTTGCGGTTATGTCAACTAAAAAACAGCAGTGGGTGTAGACTTCGGAATCTAATTACAATACTTGAGTTCATAAAACGACCATGACATGATTTTCTATTGTTTATAAAGTAGGTGTAATTTTTCTCACAATTTTATCGTTTGCACAGATTAGCGTAGTATGGCGTTAAGACGGGTTTATCCAGGTTGAAACTTCCTTTGCTTGTAGCTAAGATATAATAACTAAACGGCCCACCTGCTGATTTAAGAGTACCATAAGCTATAATTATGGTTGCATGTTATATATTTGAGACAGTGCATACCTACGCCATTCCATCGATTTTAGCGTAGGTTGGTTTAGATTTCTATAAAAGGTCGTCTGGTTGGGGGACTACCTACCCAATAAAAAAACCTACGTACACATTCGCCTTTGTGTAATTTGCAATTCTCCCAGATGTGTATATATGTATAAAAGTTTCTGCAACGCAGCAGCCACGCGCCCGCTAGCTAATCATACCTTCCCTGGGCAGAAAGGGGTTCTTCCTGCAGCCAGAACTAGTCTCTAAAGATGCCCTACATTGCGATGGCTTCACGGCAACTTGCTAAGATTTATATATGTTCTCTAAACATTTTAATGAACTTTAACGTTTTTAGGGTTCCGTTCCTCGTAAGGAAAAAACGGAACCCTTATAGGATCACTTTGTTGTCCGTCCGTCCGTCCGTCTGTCTGTCTGTCTGTCAAGACCCTTTTTCTCAGGAACACGTATCAAGCTGAAATTTATATCAAATACTCAGGTCTACTCCCTTGGAGCTGTGAAAAACTCAAATTCTAATCAAAAGATACAGCCGTTTATTCCGCAAAATTTCGACACTCGCAAGGGAATCAAAACCTACACGGTACTTCCCATGAACTCACAATCTTGAAATTTTGTGCGAAGCAACGTTTTATAGCACAGATAAAGGAAAAATTGCGAAAACCGCAATTTTTTTGTTACATCATATAATAAAAATATTTTACGGAACCCTCGGTGCGCGAGTCCGACTCGCACTTGCCCGGTTTTATGTATCATTATAGCTAGAGGCGCCATTGACTCGGGATAAAAGCTGGTTTGTGTCCAGCCAGTTAGTGACAGTAATTGATTCTGCCTTTATATGAAAAAAGTTACGCGTAAAAGTCTATTTATAGATCGCCGTGCTGCAAACGCTGCCAATTTTTTTATGTTTTCTAAACGACTCGATGACGTGAAAAGTTCTGAAAGCCGAAAGAGCTGAAAATTCAACTACGTCTTTTGAATAGTGTTATGTTTGCAAAAACAAAACAAATAATGCTGGTAATGTGCTTTTTAATATTCAGATGCTAAATAGGTCTTGAAACACTGCAGTTGGCGAGGATAATTTGAAGCTTGTAGAAAATTCCATCAGTTAATGAGTCAGGAGATTCGTTTCCATGTCAGTTATAAGACAAATGCTAAACTATAATATGACAAATGCTAAATTTTTTTTCTATTATCGATTGTTTTAACGTTGTAACTATATCAATAGATGCAATATTTGTTAGTGTAATGTAGATCCTAACAAATAGAAGAAGAAGAAACACATTTATTGATCACAAAGCACAGAAGGAACACATAAAATAAACATAGCAGATATATAGGTGACATATAAAAATCAAACAAAACAAATAGCTAATTGGTCAATTAGGACCCGACCTTAGCATATGCTGCATCAGGTTAGGCTATAAATAGGCGATGCTCTGGTTTTTGTATTGTTTACAAGCACATTTCTTGAAACTCCATGCTTTTAGTGTTTGTTTTTAAGAAAAAAAATTGTCTTGACCTAATATTGATACTTACTACCTTCTTCGTAAGAAAGGAATCGGGAAAGTACAACTAAACTAAAATCTTCAATTATCAATAAATCGGTATTTAGTTGGATTTCGATTTGACGCGTTTATTTTATAACTGGTGTGGTTGTTAAAAATACAAAAAAATTTGCAGTAATCTATACTAATATTATAAAGCTGAAGAGTTTGTTTGCTTGAACGCGCTAATCTCAAGAACTACTGGTCCGATTGGAAAAATTATTTCAGTGTTAGATAGCCCATTTATCGAGGAAGGCTTTAGGCTATATATCATTTAACATATTATACCTGAGCCACAGAAACGCGTGGCCGGGTCAGCTAGTATTTCATATCGGCAATTGCGGCAGCGGGGCGTAGGTCAAGTGCGGTCTTTATATGATCGTTTTTATTGTGTCGTAAATAGTTGCGTATTCAAACAGTTTATCACGAAGTCGTAAAAAAAAAACAAAATCATTGCATATTTTTTAAAGACATTTAAGGTTCAATTTATTGGACAACGATTATTAAGGTCATAATTTACAGATTAAAGTAAAACAAAAAACAAATGAAGTATCTTTTTTAAATTCTGGAACATTTTAGCGTACTTAGCTGGACATTTTTCTAACGTCTGTCATCGTGGACTTACGAAGAGATTTTCCTTGATTGTGATCACTGGACGCATAAGCCAAATTAACTATGTCAATCAGATGATCATGAGAATGTGAACGTACCTACTAACAAGAAAGAGGTGAATTTTATTAGACTCGTGGATTTTTGGCACATGAGTTTCTTGCCCGATTCTTCTCATGTTAGCCCCTACGTTCGGAATCGGGTCGCTCGTGGCGATTACATGCGCGGCATCAACTCCGCGGATGTACTTGCCGCTAGCGCACGGGCTATCTTTATTATAGAAGAGTATTATCTTGATTTTGTAAAATTGACGACTTTAAGTGCCCGCAAGGGCCTATGAAATAAAGTTGCTTTGATTTTGATTTTGATTGATTTCGCATCATCGGTCTTACACAAGGTTAATTTTTTTTCATTTCATATTGTGTTTAAATTTATAGTACTTAAGACAGTTAAAGTAGAATAAAAATATTGAAGAAAATTAAAATCTCCCTGTAAATAAAGTCTGAATTGATAAAATTAAATAAATTACAAAAATATAGATAATTGAATGTTTTAAATATGAAATAGGTTGTTTTATAAAAAACGTTTGTCACGATTGCAATAACCGTGTCTTTTTTAATAATTTAGTTAATATTTGAATATTTTTTAAAATTCCTTTAAAGATATTAGTTGTTAATATATTTTTGTAATCAGCTTTTAAAACACACGATATGACATCAAAAATTGGTTATATTTATTTATCGGATCGAATAGTGAGGGGATGCGGGTTCCAGTTCTGCCTATCTCTAATGTTGTATTTTTTTTAAGTAAAAATTTCTATAGGTTAAAGAATTAGTAGTTAACCTTCCAGTTTTGATCCCGTAGTTCGATGAATGTGTCGTGGCCTTGTGTCACATATTAATATTCGTCGGTAGGACTTTGCGTAACAACAGCAAAGCCATAAATTTATGATATATAAAATCACACAGAACCGGTTTTAAAGTGGGTTATAGAGTAAAAAGTGCTCCAATTAAATTCCCACGTTTAAAATCAACTTTTTTATATAAGTAAATTCAGCAGTCATTTTACAAAACACATGCTTGAAATAATGTTGTTAATATGTTTAACCAGTGCTTCAATCTACCACATTTATAAAGTTTACAGAAACAAAATAAACTAACTATAAAGAATAATTACTTAAAATATTGAAAATAAGTAAAAACTTAAATAAAAGTATTTTTTTTTTTAAATTTAGGATGGGTTTGCTCTTGATCCTAATCAAGCCAAGACAGAATCCACGATGGAACGAGCTAACCCAGAAGGTGCCTATTCACCCTGGCTATAAAAATGGACGGGTTATAAATTTGATAAGACTAGCTGACCCGGTAACGCGTTGCTATGAAAACGCGTTGCTATGGTAACGCGTAAGCTATGGTAACGCGTTGCTATGGTAACGCGTATACAATGGAAAAAGAGCGGGGGAAAAGAGCGGACAGACTAATCAGATAGATTAATCGGTATGGTGGACAGATTGTCTTTATAAATAATGAAATACCTTTCTTTGTGTTTTACAAATAAAATAAAATAATATTTATTATTTTATTTCATTTATGTATTGACAATTTATTATATCTAATTTCACAGTAAGCAGGGCTGGTCTTAAACCAGAACGGAACCTGGGTACCATCCTAAAAGATGCCTTTCCTTTTTAGCGCATTACAGGATTCAGTCACTAAATCAAACAAGGCCTTGGCATCATTCTAAGCAGGGCCCTTACATTACACCAGTACAGGCGCCAATTTTTTAAACAGTTCAAGTAGGGTACAGTACAACTATACTGTTAAAAACAGTATTGTATTGTTCTTCACACCATCATAAATTTACTGTCCAACAAAAATAAATTATAGGAAATACTCCTTGGGATCTAAAGCAGAAAACGATACAGAAAATTAAGTCGAGTGCAAGTAATTTAAGGAGTGGAACTCTTTGCCTGACTCTGTGTTTCCAGACAAATACAATTTAGGGGTCTTCAAGTCATGAGTGAATAGGTATTTTCTGGGCAAGCGCGTCACATCCTAGATCGCATCGACGCTTACCATCAGGCGAGATAATGGTCAAGCGCATGCCTATTTTCTATAACAAAAAACTTCATTTCCGATTGAAACTGGCAATGACAAAAAAAATGGAAAAATAATATTTTAGTAGACCATTTTGTTATCAGTGCAAAAGAATTTAAAACTTAAATTTATACTGTCTCATATACTACGAAAATGGTTTTAGTTCCTGTCACCTCAGTATTTACAGAGAGCGTGTTTCTGTTCTCTAAATTTACTGAAGTGTATAACCTGAAGTGTGAATAACCTGAAGTTTTTGCATAGCATCAAGTTAATAAGTTGCGCAAGGAGTTCAAAAATATTTATTTGAAACAATAAAAAGAATACTGTTATTTTACTTACAAAGTACATGATTACGCCACCTTACAAGGCGGGGCTCGGGAACCATCCTGGGCCAACTTAAAAAAAGTAAGGGACCCTGAGTGCTACTGTAAGCCCATCATCAGGACACCAACTTAAACGTAGACTTCTAGTCACTGTTCCTAGCAGTCTTCTTACAGTAAGGACGAGGCATTGGGCATCCTAAACAAAACATTTTAGAGTTCTTTGTTCCAGTTGTGGAGACAATACAAAATGATATTTTATTGTAAAAAATATACAAAATTTCTAAAAATTAATGAAAAACCGCTATGTCTACAATTTACACAAATTGGATTCAGTTGGACTTTATTTCAGTGGTCGATCACTACGATTCAATACTGTTGACGAAAAGTCTCACCGCTGATCGAGTTGCAATAACAGAAGTCTATACTGTCAAACAAATGGTTTGCGTGTGAGAAATATTTTGCAGTGATGCAGTAGGGTGACCACACACTATATAATAAACCAGGACTTCTGAATTTATAACTGACACGTATATTTACTTTTGTTGTAACGTAGGTATATTTATTCTGATATGGCCGTCTATTTATTAAATTATTTTTTATGCAGTTACTCTTTAAGTGTTAAGATATTTCGCTTTACTTACAGCCAATATCTTTAGTCTTTAACCTAATTTTATTATATGGCATTTTAGTTACTGCAATTGACTCGTGAACATTAAATTAGCATTATATGCATTAGTTTTAAAAATAAATTAAAGTTAACTCAACTCTGACAAAGCAATACAATAGATTTTATCGCTTCAAGTCCCAACCGTGGAAAAAAGAAGGTTATTTTGAGCCAGACATGTTAATGATGTTGAGAGTTAATGGCAGTGTTTTATTTCATAAATAAAAACGGCGTATTTCAGAGTACGCCGTTTTTATTTATGAAATAAAACACTGCCATTAACTCTCAACGCTATAACAACAATACGTGTATTTTCTCTTGCAAAGATTTTCATTTAAATTCAGCGATTTTAGTATTAACAAAGACATTTTGTTAATATTAAAATAAGACTTGTGACTAACAGACTTATCGTAGTGGTAATGTTGGCTATACATACATTCATATTAAGCCGGAAGCCTACTTAAACGCAGGTCGGAAATAATTTTACATAGTCTACTTCCTTGACAGTGATATTTTCATTAAGAGAACGGAAATATCTATAGATCAACAGGAATTATTTTTTTTTTTTAGTTTAATTAAACACGTCAACATAATCAGTTAATTTTTGCAGACAATTTGCAGACTGGTCAGGCTCATATCCTTTGATTTCCTATTTATCGTGTTGCATCCTTAAGTAAGTTTTTATTTGTTGCAGGTTGTTTAACATGTGTCCAAGTATTGAATATAATGGTGCTCTTGGGCTTTATGCTCAACTATGCCTTACGTGTGAACCTCACCATCGCCATAGTGGAAATGATATACGATGACAAGGTCAACGTCACGGCTATAGTCAACGCCACGCATGATTCCCTGAATGTTACACAGGTGAGAATGAATTAAATATAAATTATTCTTTAGTTTCCTTATACACTTTAGTGTGAACAAAATACTAATTAATATTTTTAATAACAGCATCCAGAGCATATTGAACAAACCCGTTACCACTGGGATACCAAACAGAAGAACCATCTCCTCGGTTGCTTCTTCTGGGGTTATGTACTCACAGAACTTCCAGGCGGTCGTCTAGCTGAAGTCATTGGAGCTAGGTAAGATTAATCCCTTTATTATTTATATATGTTAGATCATGGCAAATTGGCATCACAGCTTGAGAGAATAAAAAGTTTTATCTACTCTAATACTATAATACAAAGATTCTAAAACTGAAAACAAAATGCTTATGACAAACATTACGTACAGGCCAAAAATAATAAAAAAAAAGTTTCATTACGATACAGGTCTTGTATGGACACCTGTAACATAATATAACTTTTTTATCATAACGATACACCTATACAACCTCCAGCTGGACCAAGGAGGTTGAACCTCTACTTTAAAAAGGTTTCAATGAACGAGTCCGTGACGACGCAACACGCATGCGCAATCGATATTTGCACCTTGGCGCCAACATTTGACATTTAAAAATTTGTTGTTATATTCAGCGTTTTATTTGCAATATTGTTTTACGTATTATAGTATGAAAGTAGATAAAGTAGTGTATGACACTATACATAACTTGGTCTTATAACACTCGTGTGATACTATAAAAAAACTCGCCTACGGCTCGTTTTTTTAAAACACACTCGTGTTATAAGAACCCTTATTATGCAACAGTATCATAATAGTAGTTTATGATACTGTTGCATAATAAGGGTTCTTATAACATGAGTGTGTTTTAAAAAAACGAGCCGTAGGCGAGTTTTTTTATAGCATCACACGAGTGTTATAAGACCAAGTTATGTACAGTGTCATACACTACTTTATCTACTCTCATACTATATTACGTAAAACAATGTTGCAAACAAAACCAAACTTTGTTTAAATATTGAAAAGATTTTTTAAATGTCAAATGTTGGCGCCAAGGTGCAAACATCGATTGTGAATGCGTGTTGCGTCGTCGCGGACTCGTTCAATGAAACCTTTTTAAAGTAGAGGTTCAACCTCCTTGGTCCAGCTGGAGGTTGTATAGGTGTATCGTTATGATTAAAAAGTTATATTATGATACAGGTGTCCATACAAGACCTGTATCGTAATTAAACTTTTTTTTTCTTATTTTTGGCCTGTACGTAATGTTTGTCATAAGCATTTTGTTTTCAGTTTTAGAATCTTTGTATTATAGTATCAGAGTAGATAAACTACTATAAGATGTGAATTGCCTTATTTTAATAATCAAGGTTCGTAAATGAATATGTTCAATACTTTCTTGTGCATGCCCAATTCCATTAGGAGCAACATATTTCGCTTTGACAACGTCATTTTATCAGTTATCTTATTATTTTATCAGTACTACTAGATTGGGAGTCATTTCCGGTGTATCTCGGTGTTTGCCTCTCTTGTACTACCATTAAGCTAAACAAACGTGAGATTTAAAAATAAATGATTATTTGAGTTTTTAACTACTAGAATTTTATTTGAAAGAAAGTTTGATTAGCAACAATTTAATATGCTGTGAAATTGAATAGTTGTAAAAGTATTGTATTCTAGATTGAGGGTAGTTTCTTAGAACATGAAGAGATAGTGCTGTTAATCAGCTTAGAAATACTTAAAAAAACGAATCTTGAGACAAGTTGAATATTTTTCTAGTTAAAACTTTTTTAAAAATAAATTTGCATTAAATCCTTTCGATACGCCTTTAAGTTCGGTTAACAACCTCGATTCCAGTTACAAACTTAAACGAACAGTAAGTTCTAAAAATATGCACACCCAAACCGAATACGGATTTTTAAATAATTATTTTTCATTGTTGCGCCGATGTTTGAAAAGTGAACAGGCATTCTGGTATTTTTATGAGAACCTGTATTACTGTTCGTTGACCTTACATAATTAATAAAAAGAGTGCTGCATTGCAATAAATTGTTCCCGACGTTAAATTATATAAGGGCCAATACTAATCTGATAACGAATATGGTTATTTTATCTTCGTATTAAAGTTTCATTATGAATATCTGGATCGTATTAACTTATTGCCTTGCCTTTTGTAGTTTGTTACTTAGCATCTCAAAGCAAATAGTCAGCTCCGAACTTTCTAGAAGTTAATATAAAGGTCGAGGCAAGTCAACAAGCCTCATTGCTTACTTTGAGTCCTTGCCATCGATTTGAACTAAGATAATTACTCTTGTTGTTTTAAACGACATGGCTGTCGTAGGCCCGTAAAATATATTAATACTGTTGACTTGAGACTAATGAATCGATGATAAATTGCTTTACGATGACAGCTGTCTCTTTTTGATTTATGTGCCTCGAATAATTTGTGATCAACTACTTAGTTAATTTTAAATTGAACCACGGAAACTGTAGAATCGGTAACTTTTTGTTAATATATATATACACTCAGAGGCACAATTAACCGCCCACCCGGCTAAAGTGGAATAACTTTGTTTACAATATCGAAAAGCTTATGACGTTGAATGACAATTTGTTAAGTGGGCAGTTTATGATTAATAGAGAGAATTATTACCCTTTTTTTTAAAGAAACCCTCAAGTCTGGGTCACTTTTATTGAGTTCAGTGGAATATTGATTTTCGAACTGATTCTTTTGCACGTACATAAAGTGTTGCTTGTGAAGTTTTTAAACAAATTTCTTTGTTCTTAAGTTGTGGCAGAGTTTATCATTTGCTTCTTACTCAGTAAAATGCCATTGGGTGCAGTTGATGCAGCTAGAGCGGTGGCGCTTTTCGATGCTGGGTATAGCCAGCGTCATATAGGCCGTATGCTGGGATTTCCTCGAACCACGATACGAGATGCCATCCGACGATACCGAGAAACTGGATCTTACATCAGAAGACCCGGAAAAGGTCGAACAAGGTGCACTTCTGAGAGAGATGACCGCTTCATTGTATCCAATGTTTTAAGAAATCGCTTCACTACGGCTCCGGAGGCTCGTAATCGCCTATTTGAGGTACGAAATGTAAGTGTTAGCGTTAGAACAATAAGAAGAAGGCTCGCAGAGCGTAATTTGACTGGTTTCTGGCCGGCTCGAGTACCCGCGTTGACCACAGAGTACCGGAGAGCTAGACTTCGATTTGCTCAACAATACCGAAATTGGACAATGGAGCAATGGAAGAAAGTTCTCTTCTTTGATGAGTCAAGAGTAGCTTTAAGAGGTCCTGATGGACGCCAGCAAGTGTATCGACGGCCGGGTGAGCGGTTTGCACAGTGTGCTGTAGTCGAAACAGTGGGCTATCAAGGTGACTCAGTAATGGTATGGGGTAGAATTTCTTATGAGGCTCGTACAGAGTTGGTTTTGTTTGAAAAAGGCAGTGTAAATGCTCAGAGGTATGTGGAAGAGGCCTTAGAACCGCATGTTATCCCTTTTGCCACATTTATTGGAGAAGATTCATTTTTAATGCACGACAACGCCCGTGCTCACATCGCTAGAGCGGTTACGAAGTACCTTGATGCTGTAGGTATACCACGGCTACCATGGCCAGCTCGGAGCCCAGACCTTAACCCTACCGAACACGTTTGGGACAATCTCAAAAGGCGGGTACGAAGTCGGATTTCCGCTCCTACCTCCATTAATGAGTTGAAGATTGCCTTGATGGAGGAGTGGAAGAATAAACCGCATTCAGATATTCAAGACATTATGGATGGTCTTCCAAACCGACTGGAAGAGGTCATAGGAGCCAGAGGAGGCAATACTCATTATTAAAAGTTAGGTTTTTTTATGTAAACATGAAGTTTTAGCTTGTTTGTCATCTCCTTTAATTTTGTTTCTTAAACGGTAATTTCAAACTTTTCCAAAATAAAAAAAAAATAAAGCAAAAGCAACTGAATTTTTTCACTTATTACATTTTAAATTATCCAATTTATTAGATTGTTAAGAAAAAAAGTCATTCTAAAATTATTTTTTGAAATTACACTGAAAAATGTAAGTGGGCGGTTAATTGTGCCCCTGAGTGTATATAGAGATTCTGAAATTCGCTCATGCAGCATACATTTTGCATTTCTTGGTAACTAGAAATTTGTAGTTATTATTATTCCATTGGAGGATATCGTTACAATGTCTGAAGATGATTCATGTGGAACGTTCTCGACGTGCCTTCTCGTGTTGGCGCGCGGACGCGCTGCGTTACCCGCCCGGCTGAGTGCACGCGGGATCGGATTTGCGGCGTCTTTATCGCACGCAAGGACCGTCCGCAATCGTTTGTGAAAATCATTGCGTGACCGTTTTTATGACGAACAATGTGGGCGGAGGTGACGTGAATACTTAGCATGCCACTGTTAAATATCAGTCGTATGCAATTAGAGCATGGATTGCTTTTATAATAGAATGCTTAGTCCAGTTTCCTATGCTAATAAGTATTTATAGGTGTCACTTATTATTTCATAATCATATTCTTTATTACTATTTATATTATTTGTATAGAGTTTCAATCCTAATTTTAAATAAAAAAAATATTTGCGGAGTTTGCGCTAATTTATTTTACATTTCGACTAGACGAAATGTCAGGATTAAATATAAAATAAATGTTAGGCAAAATCCGTTAAAAAGTTGTTTTATTCAAATGTGTAATGTGCGCGGAAAGTGTAAGAACTAAACATTAAAATATTAATTGAATTCGTGTGGTGTAAGAAAGAAACAGCAACATATATAGGGCAGTTAAATAAAATAATTGATGCCAGCGCCAGTGGCAGCAGGACACCTGACACAAGTTGATTTTTTCTTGTTATAATTCTTTAGGTATTTTACTAAATTTAACTGTTAAATGGTGAAATAATAAAATAATTGGACATAAATTAAATCCTGTATTCTATTATGTACTATTTGCATTTGTACGTTAATTGGGGAGAATTATTATGCACATCTTAAGCTAAAGAAAAGTTTTTGGTATGTCTGTACTACTTAGGTTATACCCAACCAAGGCCGCAATTATGTATATGATAACGTAACAGGCGTGCCTCCATTGTGTTTCAATTATATATTTACCCAGTTCTTGTTCTTAAAACACAAAATTAGAAAATATATTTGTTGAATCACTTATTATTGTTATGTATATGCATATATTATTTTGTTTTTTAGAAATTAGAACTGTGTCAAAAACAAACCACTGGAAATAAAACAAACGCCATTGAAACAAAATTATTATGTTACTATTAACAGAATTGAGTACCTGGCTTGTGCATAACAGACACAGGCATTTACAGGCAGTAAAAGCATAGTATCAATTTTAACGACTCATCCTCTGTTAAGGCCATTAAGTGCGTATATAAAGGATGAAAATTACGATTTTTCTGAGTCAATATGGTTTACTAGATAGCAATTTGTAAATAAAAATGGTTGACGAATTCAAGTCCAATGATATTTTCAGTAACATCTTAATGGGGTCTAAATTGCTTTATTTTGTTTTTATGTCACTTGTGATCTGTCATCCAATTTTATAAACTTTAAACTTAGATTAATGCTATGGACACACGGCAACGTCATCTGCGTAGATCATATTCTATAAAAGGATATGCAATATTATCACTTGTGACAAAGATAATGAAAATGACTAAAGCTCAAACTTTTGTCTATGATCGTACAAATAATCAGTTTCAGAAAAATGCGTTGAAATAATTCTCCTCATACGGGATCGTGTTTACGGACAACCTGGGGTAAACTTTGTAACCAGTATGCTTCCAAGGATAATATTTAAATACAACCGAGTTACAATGTTTGTGTTTGGAATTGAGATTTTGTTACTAAGTATCCTGTTTGTATGAAATGAAAATAACTTTGTTCAAATGCAATAAAAATAAGTTGTTTTGAATCGTCCAACGTTTTTACCTACTGGATGGTAGGATCGACGTCAGGACGTCTTTTACCTGACAAGAAGAATGGGCGGAATAAACTAGAAGAATATCTGTTAATAATAATTAATTTTGGTGATCAATAAGGTATACATTCATTCATTTGTTTAACAGGCGAGTTTTCGGCTACAGCACTTTGCTTGCTAGCATCCTCACCCTTTTTACTCCGACGGCGGCGTCTCTTGGCTTCGGATGGGCGGTAGCTGTGAGGGTAGTTCTCGGTTTTCTGTTGGGAGCAACATGGCCGGCGATCCTCCCGATGGCGTCGAAGTGGATACCCCCAATGGATAGATCCAAATTCATGTCAAACATGATGGGTAAGTGAAAACAATTTTAAAAATCAATATTTATCAGCATACATTTTCATCACATGCCTTAGTTGGTTCCGTGATTTAATAAATGGGTTTAATAAGAGTAAATTGAAGTGAGCGCTGTACAAAACAAGATCATAGAAAATATTTCTGACGTATTCGTTTTGCAAATGGCCAGTCAATAGGTCAAGCAGTACGGCGCAAGACCGTTTCCTTGACTCTGATTATGATTTTTGCGTACCTACTATCTAACGGGGCAATCATATTCAACGTCAGAATGACTTGTTCATAAACATTTCAATTGTTATCACCACTTATCAATGTCAACGTAACGTTTCGTAGTTTCATAGTGCATGAAAGCGATAATAATGGCGGCGCGGAGGCGCGCGCAGGCGTGGTCGCTTACGTCACAGCTGTACCGTCCGCTGATTGGTTGTTAATACATGACCGCGCGTTTTAACCTTGCGCAACGGTTGCTATGCACTGCGGTTGACCAGTTCTTAGAAATGAAGTATAGTGTTATTTTTGCGTGGGACGAATGGATGCTCGGGTGGAGATCACGGTGCGTTTTTGCGATGTTAGGATTATTGTATCTTATAAGATTGCTTTAACTGGTTGGTGTAATAAACCATTATAATACCAATTTTATAAGTAAAATATCAAATTGTTTCCTGCACTAGGTATTGCCAAAACAGATAAAGATTTTTCTGTATAACATTAGGTTTAGATTTACGGTCATACACTGAATATTAATGAAATAACTCTTAATGGTTTCCGCAAATCTGATAACCAATAAAATCGAGTTATTTGAACGAGTCACTGTTCATATTTATATCTAGGAAACATTCTAGTAGCGTATAACCATTCCCTCATACATTGCAGCAATGTATTTATCAATAAAATTGATTGAATCGTTTACAAACAATTAACGCATACATAACAGGCATTAATGAAATAACATTTCTGTAGTTAACTGAGACAAAATGTCTTTGTTTTATATGTAGCTCTTAAGCTTTATCGGGAAAGATTGGTAATAAAAGATAATGCGAATATTAATGTAAAGAGATACGGGCTAGAGGTCTCAAAGACTGTTCTTTGAGACGGAGCTAATATTGTATATTAGCTACTGGTTTACCACTATTTGATAGTAATATGATAATTTACTATTAATTGTTGAAAGCTTGTGTTTAATGAATAATTTCACAGTTAACTGTTTGAAGTATGAAGTTTATGATCAGTATATACATCGGTGATGGGACGAGACGTTTAACCGTGACTAGCTCATTCTTTTGTTCACAATATGTAGCTAAACTAAACGTTAGTCATGTTAAAAAAGTTCTAGTTTACAATGTTAGTTGAAAGTGATAAAATAAATTGTGTCATATGCAATTCCAACTAATAAAGGCGTAATAAAGGAAAGCATGTTACTTAAATTATTTAGAAACCGATTTTTTTTTTCAATCTTTGGAAGTCTCAGCGATAAGCTATTTAGTTATCTGAACAAAACTTTACTATCTCCTTTACATATTTAAGTGTTTCCATAATATTATATAGTTTCATCACAAAATTTCTCAATATTGAAATTATACAATTTGTCCTACATCAAAATAGTACCCTATTATATTAGTATTTATGTGTTGTTTTGGTATTCACGATGCTATATTTCTATAAAATTTAAAATATTGTGAGCCACCTCAGAGCTCGAAGATGTAGTGGGTTTCTATAGGCATATTTTAAATCTTGTACCCTATATTTGTTCAACATGCTCAACATAGGTACATTATGTATCCTACAGTTTCTAGTATATTATAATTAGTATTGTTATCGTAAATTACAAAAATGTTTCCCTTTTTAAATCATAAATTTTGAAAAAAATCGTAATCCATTGTCACCCTACGCGATTGTCGACTGTTACCGACTGATTAATTTAATGATGAATGGAATTGGTCCACTACGTGCATTTAAATTACGGGATCGAAAGTTCAACGTTTCAAACTCGGTTCAATATTTTTAATACACAATAAGGTTCATTTTACAGCAGATGGGTTCAATGCTTACTTTCACTTTTCATTGTGAACGCTACTTGCGCACTATTATGTGTAAATATTTTTATCGATCACGTTATGTGAACCACGTAATACGAGTAACTGGACTGTATTAAAAGTTAACAAAAATTTGGTTTTGATACACCTATTTGTAATTGGCAACATTTCATTTATAAACATACCTACTAGCTTCGCCCGCATTTTTTTTTTCAATAAAAATTATCCTATGTTACTTCTAATACCTCCAAGAATATATGTACGAAGTTTCATCATGACCGGTTTAGTAGTTTTTACGTGAAAGCATAACAAACAAACTTACATTCACATTAATAATATTAGTGGGGATTATAAATGTAAATTCATTTTGGCATTAACATTTAATAATGCTGTAGATTTTGTGTTGAATAAATAATTATAAACAAGTAAATAAAAAACAAAGTTTGTTTCGAACAATTTGGTATCAGTCGGAGACAATGGTTAAAAATAATTGGGTTTTTACGTTCATGAGTTTTGAGGTATACTCACCCATAATAGAGTGGCATATTGCCAAGTGAAAAAAGTAACTAATGCAATCTGTGAATTAATACTCTGTGTACTGTCAATGACAAACGGACAACAAAGAGAATGTAATTACAAGGTTCACTTTAATAGGTGCCTGGTATTTATGTTTGTATATTTTATTTCATCATCAGTGTTTTTTAATACTGCTGGGGCATTAGCCTCTCTTCTGCATTAAAAACTAGCAGACCCCGGACCAGTCTCTTCCGAAGTACAAAGGGTTCGTGCTCACCCATCGGATGACTCGCCTTTGCGAATATTTTATTGGCATCTTCCAGAATATTTTCATTTGACCGATAAATGAAGTTAAATAAATATTTACTGCCAATTATTAGATAATGTTGCCTGAATACAATAGGCGGGTAAACGGTTTAATTTAAAAATAATTTAAAAACAAAATATGAAAAAATATTTTGAATACATATTGAGTTTCAATTTAGGACGCAGATGGATATCATAAACCAGAAGGGCATCTCAACACTAAGAATATTGTGAACTTTATTTATTTATTTAAGACACAAACAGTGTATTGTAGAAAAGCTATCTTAGAAACTAACATGCCAAAATGTTTAGATCTAGTACATACAGAAATGACATGTGTCTTAGTACATACACAAATGACTTTTTGAAGATTTCTACGGTATTAATAGATAGATAAAATAATTACTCTAAATTAGAGGCGAGTCACAATAGAATTTTGGTGTCGCAGTAACTACAGTTTCATTAGAGCTGTACAGCCACAAAAACTCACACAATAAAAACGTGAATTGGGTTCCGTTCCCGAATAAATATTTGATGTTCACATCACGGCATACTCGTAGAATGCGCCCTTCTAGAAACGTCCTTAGCGAATTAGGTCTAGGTATTTTTGAGGAAAATCGTAAAACTAAAGGGTCACATTTCCTCGATTTGTTATTAGCATTAAATTGCCATTCGATTCCGTGTATGCCGGTATAGTAATTAAATTGGGCATTGAGAATTTAAGATACCCTACTTTCCACGTAGAAGGTTATTGTGGGGTTTTCAGTTAATGACTTATTTATTTGGAAATTATTATGAAAATATAAATAAATAATGTCTTCATCAACAACCTATTCTGTCTCTGCTGGGCACATGCCTTTGATACTCGGGATAGATGGCTGATTGAAGATGCTACCGGGATCAACAACAAAAATCGAATCTAACCATTACGTACCTAAAAAATCCGTTCTGTCAGAGTCTGTAGGTAAATAGTAATTGAAAACGCAGTTACTTACATACTGATTAGTTTTTCGCGGTTTTGCCTATAAAAATTGCTGTAAAGCAATAAATTAAGTTCATTATTAAAAAAAAAACAAAAACCTAAGCTATACCCTTGACTCAATAACTCCTTTAAGTCCTGGCAAGTAATTTGATTATACTTTTATCTACATGAATAAATTTTGTACACCTCCCGATGAGTGGCCCCTGCGAAATTTGCTTTACCTACGCGATCATAGGTAGAATGGCTTAGTTGGTTTCTTAACCATCGAGTTTAACAAAAAAGTAAAACTTATTCTCGATTAACTACCATTGGCTGTAGATACACTCGTCATCACGGACAATAGATCGTTTATTTATTGAGACCAGATGAAGCGAAATAAATAAAAGCCAGTGTATATCAACAACTGAAACGTTTGGTTTTGCAACAATTCTAGAACTTTTTTCGCGGCAATAGTTGCACTTTTCTTTTGTTACTAATAATATGCATTGCATATCATCGAGATAGTAGATGTTCTCTATGTCTTCTAGTATCGACGACAGTCAAACAACGCCGCCGGAGACCATTTTGCGTCACGCGAATGCGTTGACCTGAAACGCGTTAGTAACTTTCCTACAAATAGGTGCTAGGGTTACCACATATCTTGGATATTGATTTTATAATTTGTTAAATAAGTCAATTTTTATCCCCGACTCCATTTCTTTCATTGCAACTTTTTATTATTATAATATATTCAATGTAATTAGTTCCACTGTAAAGCTAATGTTATGAATACTAGGATAAAAGTAACATTACTCGGTAACAAATAGACGTATTCATCATACAAATATCTGCACCTTCCTGGATTGTTTAGCTTTTAAGTAAAGGCCAATCCTCGTTTGCGAAACCGGTCGTCAAACTCAAAACCAGTGTTTTTACTAGGAAAAAATGCCAAGTGTACCAAGAAAAATGCAGGAATTATACAATAGAGAAATTCTTAGACGATCTTTTTGCATTCGCAACACTGGAAAGTGATGATGACTATAATAACCTTCAGCTTGAGGATGATGAAGTCTTGATTCCTATGCTTTATGATCTTATAAAGAATGTTTCGTGTCAGTTAAAACTGTGATGAAAAATAAGAGACTGTTTTTCCACTTCGAGAATTCGACGAAACTCAATTCTAATTTATTTTATACTGTACAATAATTCGTACAGTAGAATATCATTATCATACAAATCATACCTTTTGCTTCGATACGATTTATTTTGTACACGAAATGTAAGGTTCTTTTTATACTAACAACACAGTCGTTCAAGTGCAAAATAATACGAAAACAATACTTATTTGTGGCCGTTACCGATTGGTTGGCTTCGGTCGAAACTTTGACGTCAGCATTGTTTTTAGGTCATCCACAGTATGATTTATAGGTTTTAATTGAGAACGGGCGCCGGCAGGAGCGCCCCTAACCACATTGTGAGACAGAGTTAAATGGCAGGTTTGAATAAATAATGATAGCTAATTTAATTTGCCAATTTTGATGTTCCAATTTTATTATATTCTCATAGACGTCTACTAGTTCTTTGTAGTTGCTATTTTCGCCAACCCTATGTATATCGTACTGAATATATGTCACTGAGTATGTAAAAGATCCTAATGAGCTGAAACAGTTGGATGATTTTTACTTCTTGATTAATATAGTAACTAAAAGATTTCAAAACTTTTTAAAGGATCGCGGACTTTGAAATGAATACTATTGGTAGGTCCTTTTTTGATTATTCCACAGGAATTTATTCATAGATATTTTATTTCGGATATTTTGCTCATTGTGTCTTCATTATCCAGCTGAAATTTGTAACTTTATACCACGTCGGGCCAAATATAATACAAATAGGCGCCGTGATCACACAATGATTTCCACATAATGGCCTTTACGGGAACCGTGATCATAAGATGACAGTCATCCTCATCACGGCCTCCTGTAAAGGAGTCGAAAAGTTAAGTGGAAGTATCTATTTCAAAAGATGGTTAGCGTATGTCTATCAAAGTTAACCTTATGTATTAGCAGGTGCAAAGAGAACAGGTACGCACGCCATAAGTGTCAGGTTGGCCACGACAGTAGTTTGGCAGATTCTTTAAAGGTACGGTGAGCATAATACGTGCTTCCTAACTTAACAACTCAAATGATTTTGTTTGTTAGTCTTTCAATACTGTCTATTGCTTTAAAAACCTCGCCGCAATCGCTTGCAGTTCTGGACAAGGATTCAATTAAATAGATGTTTTCCATATACTTAATAGGTGATAAAAATATTGAATGTTTTTAACACAATCATGAAGTGTCATTACTATTTGACGAAATGAAACATATTGTGGACGATAATGATACTAGCATGACAACTTAAAATTGCCTGTTGTCTACTTTTTTCATTGTTTATGGGCAAATAAGAATATATTGTGATCGAATTTAATTTTAGTTTATATCACCTTCTACTACAATTGATGAGTTGGAAACTGAATGACTTATATTGTTTTTCTCGTAAAATAAAACAAAACCACAACATGTAACCGCAGCGACTGTATGTTATTTTCAATTGTTGTTTTTCCTCATGTAGATTTACAGCAAACATATCTATATAATTATAAAACTCTTATTACTATTTCTAAACAATTTTTATTTAGTTTTCTACTTGGTTCTTTTCTAACTACAGTGCATTTTATGAAAAAAATTGTGTTGGTATGTCAATACGTATCACTACATAGTATAAAACAAAGTCGCTTTCTCCGTCCCTATATCCCTTTGTATGCTTAAATCTTTAAAACCACGCAACGGATTTTGATGCGGTTTTTTTTAATAGATAGAGTAATTCAAGAGGAAGGTTTATATGTATAATACATGCATAATATAGTAGAGCATTGCATCCGTGCGAAGCCGGGGCGGGTCGGTAGTTTATAATAAAATACCAATTGAAATAAGAGAATTATCTACGAATAAATTTGTACCGCAATTGCGAAAATTGCTAATAATGAAATCCCCTTATAATCTGAGAGAATATTTTGACAGTGTAAATTAAAATAATTTTAAAATGACGAAATTAATTTTTATATATTGAAATTGTTATTTTAGATCATTCTCATGTAATATTTTATGTAATTTTGCACGCCAAATTATGGCAAAACAACATTTTAATCATGTGTGTCATCTGTATTTACCATGTTTCTTGATTCTTGATTCTTGAAAGAATTTTGCATTTGTTTTAAAACTGGTAAACTCGGCAGAACATGTGTTGCCAGGGCGCAAAATAGTTTTAAGCCTAACTACCAGCAATTTTTAATCTCAACCCCCCAGAGACACTTAAAGAGCTATATAAAATGTTAACACAGAGTAGATAATACATTTCGAATTTCTATATCAGAGTTAAGGAGACATACGATTTTAAAGCAAAGGAAATATGATCTAGCAACACACACTCCCACAGTCATTAAGTTGATAATTTGTTTGCAGCATCATCCTTGGGCGCCGCGATTACTATGCCGATCTGTGGCTTCCTGATCGCGCACTTTGGCTGGGAATCCGCATTCTACTTCACGGGTGAGTAAGAGTAATAGACAACAAATATGCAGTAATAAAAACAATATGTATATTTATATAATTTATTTATGATAAGCTGACCCTGAAAATGTCGTTTAGAAATTGAGTTATTGATCTTGAGTTACGAATGGATTAAAATATCCAATTACGCTACACTACACTACTATTACTACACTTTCCCGTTTGTTCTTCTACCTAAAGTAAACAAACGTGTTAAAATAGGTCAACTGAAGCTAAGTTGCTGAGATTTTTTTACTCCAGTCGGCTTCAGTGCGGCTGGTTGATCATGATACTCGCCAGATGGCAGTATTACTCTTAAAAATATTTATATTCACAGTCTTTACAAATTTTATAGTTATCTTTCCTAAACTCTTATAAAGATAATGGAAAAGAAATATAAACCAAACTTAAGTAATTCAGCCTGTTTTTTAATCTCTTTTTAATTTTTTAATGTATTCAGTTGCGTCGTTTAGCAGTTTATTTGAAACTAGCTGACCCAGCCACGCGTTGCTGTGGCACAGTAATTTTAAAGAATTTTTCCAAATAAAGTACCCTAAGCTACTCCTTATTACATCAGTTACCTGCCAATAAAAGTCCCGTCAAAATCGGTCCAGCCATTTCAGAGATTAGCCGGAACAAACAGACAGACAGACAGACAAAAATTGTAAAAAAAGTTATTTTAGTGTATCTACCGAATATATGTATATTCATATGCATGTAGTAAAAAAGGGTTATTTCAATTTACAAACAGACACTCCAATTTTATTTATATGTATAGATATTCATACTCGTGGATAACATTTCTTTCCGTTTACTTTGCTGCATTAAGGATTGTTTCATTTTAACATTTCTAGAAGAGATACGGGGTACGGAAAAATTTCACGTGTTTCAAATGAACTGAAAGATAAGAATATCAGGAAAAATATATGCCTTTTTCTACAGGTATAAATGGCGAACGATAATTCTTGGAATTGATCAGCAACTTAATCAGCAACGTTTAATAAAGTTATGATACCGATACAAATATGAGTCAAATTCGGCTTGATTAGATTTTTTAAGAAACAGAGAGCTTGCCATCATCTTTTAGCGCGATTCAAGTTCGATTGTCAAAGTGAGACACCGCTATACGCGGTCTATAGTGGCGTCTCTTTTTAACAGCTAAACTTGAATATATATAATATAGCTATAAGACGTGATGGTAGGGCCTCAGATCTAATAAAACAATTTTTCAATTGTTTTTAATTTTCAAATAACATGTTTACTAATTCTTGAAGATGGAAACATTCTTTTTTATAATTTTTAACGCTATTTGTTTTTTTTTTATGTGAAGACGTGACGTATGTTTTTTTTAAGTTTGGCCTTCGTCAGTTTTGTCCAATGAGGATTTGCATCAACACAATGACTACTATTAAGGGGCTTGCATAAGGCATGCATGCACAACCTTTACTAGAAGTTTTTGAGGCCAGTACGAAAAAAAATTTTGTTGTAATATAAACAAAAAAAAAGAAAACAATTTTATATATATATAAAACATATTTTAACAATTAGGAACGTGCCCGATTATAATATTGTGAAGATAGTAGAAAAAACATGACAACCTTTATCTTAGTCATACTGTGATCACGACTCCTGTAAAGGAGTCGAAACGTCAGGATTAAATATAAAATAACATATGCATAAAAAGTGTTTTATTAAATGAAAACTGTGAAATTTAAGTTCCGGTTGTACCAAATAATATATATGTACTGACACTGACAAATGATTCTGTAATTATTAAATTACTGATCGCGATCGAACTGCGATTTCGAAGGCTAGCTGCTATCGCAAAGCCAAATTATGGGATGCGGGTTCAATAATTTATTACGGAAGACATGTTAAGTAGTCTGCACATCAATTGGCATTGAGCTCACAATTTGACAAAGCTCTAGCCAAGGAAGGCTCCAATAGCGCCCCACTATTATGGCGCAGTAATTAAATAATATGTAATGATGAACTCCTTGCTGGAATTGATATTTAAAAAAAAGTAAAAAGGACTTCTACCGTGAATGACATGGCAATTATTTAACATGTTTTTTGGCATAAGACCAAAAATTTATTTTAAATTACTGCTTTATATTCAACCGGATTATGTCTTTATAATGTATACTTTATACTATAATGTATACTTTATAATAAGCGGCCCGCCCCGGCTTCGCACGGGTGGACAAAATTATTTACATTTTTTTATTATTATTTTTTTCCGTCAGCGCCATCTAGCGTCCGGTAGACGAACTACTTGCGGTTAACGCGTTGCTATGGTAACTCGTATACAATGGAAAAAGAGCGGACAGACAAACAACAAATTTGTGATCTTAGATTATGGACTAGCGGCCCGTCCCGGCTTCGCACGGGTGGAAAAATTCTTTACATTTTTTCTATTATCAAATATTTTTCCGTCAGCGCCATCTAGCGTCCAGTAGACGAACTACTTGCGGTTAACGCGTTGCTATGGTAACATTTTTATTACTATGGAAAAAAGAGCGGACAGACAAACACACAAACCACTGTGATCTTAGATTATAGATTTATTAAGCTATATCCGTTGTAGAAAAATGAATAATATTTTGGGGGAAGCTTCCATCCAGCAGTACTTAGGGTACGTTCTGAAATAATAAGAGAGCTGAGATGAGATGTTAAGCCATATCAAATTATATATTTACCCTTGAAAACCGTTTGGTGCATGCGACGGTAGCGATTCTGCCTTTCGCACCGACTTGTGTGATATTTCTACGAAATCTTTTCATATGTATGTATCCTATATGTATATATCAGGTTAGCCTAATATCCATAACACAAGCCTTATAGTGCTTACTTTGGGCAAACTACTAGGTATGATTGTATGAAAAATTTTATTATTATAAATATGCGCATTCATTCAACGTCGAACTTCGTCGAAATTCAAGCAACGCGTTACCGGGTCAGCTAGTATATATTTTAAAAACAAATTTGTTGTTTGTGTGTTTGTCTGTCCGCTCTTTTTCCATTGTATCAATAACGTTACCATAGCAACGCGTTACTGGGTAAGCTAGTAAAAACAATTACTTGAAATGTTTTTAATTTAAGTTTTTGCATTCACAATTCAATATTTCTGTTAGATATGAAATACGTGTGTAAAAAACAACTACGCTATCTAACTATCCCATCTGAGGGCTCGGAGGCGTAGTTGTTTTTACAGACGTATTTCATATCTCAATTACTTGAAAACTAACACTACTTTTACGTATAAATTCGAGTGGTATAAAATCGCGATTTCACAAGACAATTTTATGAATATTATTTTCTTTTTCTGCTAACTGTACTTTTATGTATTCAATGATTCCTTTAACGGAAATACATTTTATGAAACGATTTGTATGGCTTGTTATCCGTTGTGCAATTTACTCAACTGGTTATACAAAACAGCGTGTGATCTTTATAACACAATATTGTAAAGGAAATAGGTGTGAGAAGTTGGCAAATAACGTTATTTATTATGATCAATTTATTTACGTAAAGTCGCAGTTTCAAATGCTTCTAGGTATTACTTACCTTGGGTAGACAGGGCATAATAGTAACAATTTATTTCGTTCTTACACTTCCGTGCAAACCACTCATTTATATAAAACAATTTTTATTGGATATTTTAGATTTAATCTAGACGTTTCCACTCCTTTACAGGAGCCGTGATCACAGGATAACTAAATTTGTTTATTTATAATAGGGATAGCATTGCTTATAACAATTTTTACATTTAATTTTGTAGGTCAATTACGACGATCCAACGATTTACAAATTCGGGCTCGAAATATTGAAGATATTTTCACCATAACAAAATAAAAACTTTAGTATAGATAACATTCCAAATCACAAGAACAACAATGAAAACAAAACCAAGTAAGAAAAAAAGTATTGATACCCAAGGGAAGCCTTACTCGTGCATCGGATATTAATACTATTTTTTAAATTAAGTTACATATTGTATAGTAATACTACAATACATGCATACAACTTTAATAAAAAGTAAATGCCAGTATTCTATAGAAAGTTTAATTTCATTAAACAGATTTGTGATTATATTAAAGTAATAAAATTTATGTACATATTATTTTCTGGATTTCATCATTTCAACCTAAAGATGAATGGAAATGAAGGGGTTTGCCAATATTTTTAAGCATGGCAAGCTGGTAAAAAAATACCATAATTCGGAAAAGGTTGCTGCAATATGTGGTCTAAGAGGTTCTATTGTTATCTTTAGTATGATTAGTTGTCGTCTTTCAAGAGTTCTTTAGTTCAATATCCTAGTCGAGTTAATTTTCCATAGTCCCGAATCTGTATAGTGTGATTATTATCTAAAGTCTATTCATCCTAACTTGTCCTATTTGATAAACAATCTTGGCACTCCTTTCTATTGAAAATACAGCATTAAAAATCAACTGATAACTAGATTCAATAGAGGATTCAGTCTATAATAACGATTTATTGTAATAGATTATTGACTTTGTTATTTTCATTTTTAAATGGGTGATTTTGTTAAAAAGTTGTGCCAAGATTGTTTACAAAATAGGACAAGTTAGAATGAACAGACTTTAAATCATTATTACTTTATTTCATAAAAAGTGAAAACTGAGTATATGATAAACGCTACGGATAGTTTAATGACACCAATTACTTAGTCATCCCATGAACACAGCTTCTGAAACTGTTACTGTTGAAATTGCGACTCTGAGACGCGTCTGAATTTTCAATGTTGCATGTCAGAAAAACGGAATATAGCTGACCTATTTAATACACCTACTATGCCTAGGCCTGAACCCACCTGTATTTGCAATAATGTGTTATAGATAATATTTGATTCCGGAGCCATATTTCAATTAGCTCATGTTATTAATCAGCAAAGTATTCAGCAGAGTGTTTAATTTATAGCTATTTAAGATAAAATGTTTGATATTAACCTTATTTCCGTAAGTAAAAAGTAAGAAAATACAAAAGAGTGATGTAATATGACAATTGAAACTTAAAGTGAGGTTATTAATGTGTATTTTCCCGTGCAGGCATCATCGGCGTGATGTGGTCGGTGGCGTGGTTCGCCGTTGTGTACGACTCGCCGGCACAGCACCCTCGAATCTCCGACACTGAGAGGAACTATCTTCTGAAGGCCCTGCCACAAGATAACAATAGCAAAGGGGTAGGTCACCTATTTTAATACCTACCTGTTTGTGTTTAAAAAGATTATAACAAGAATGGACGCAAGAAACTCGTCAGCTTTAACAAAAGTTATGACATCTACAATATTATACGTCGTCACCGTACATGATCATGAACCATTCACTAACAACTGAAATAATAATATTTTGGTGCCACACGCGAGATAGACATAAGGTCAAAATAAAATAAACTCCCATGGGAAGTAAGTCATAAATTGTGGGTCATATTGCAAGGTCGAATAATGTTAATTACATCCATCATTTGTGCATAACCCCACACTTTAGTTACGATGGGGCTGACATGTAACTGTGTACAAAAGCACCGTAAAACAATAAAGAGAAAAAAAAATTGCACTTGTCTATGCAGTTCTTTTAAAGTATTCAAGAAAATAGAACAATATACCTATATATTTTTAGGGTTCCGTACCTCGTAGGAAAAAACCGGCCAAGTGCGAGTCGGACTCGCGCACCGAGTGTTCCGTAAAATATTTTTATTATATGATGTAACTAAAAATTTACGGTTTTCGCAATTTTTCCTTTATCTGTTCTATAAGACGTAGCTTTGTACCAAATTTCAAGATTCTGAGTTCACGGGAAGTACCCTGTAGGTTTTGATTCCCTTATATCCCAAACAACACTTTGTTGATCCTGTAAGGGTCAACAAAGTGACCCTTATAGGATCACGTTGTTGTCCGTCTGTCTGTCCAAAATCTTTTTCACAGGAACGCGTGGAGGTATCAAGCTGGAATGTACATTAAATACTCAGGTCTACTGTCCCTTGGAGCTGTGAAAAAAATCAAACATCAAAGCCAATGCAATCAAAAGATACAGCCGTTTAAGCCGCAATTTTTCACATATTTTCGATACTTGCAAGGGAATCAAAATCTACAGGGTACTTACCGTGAACTCAGAATCTTGAAATTTGGTACGAAGCAACGTCTTATAGCACAGATAAAGGAAAAATTGCGAAAACCGTAAATTTTTAGTTACATCATATAATAAAAATATTTTACGGAACCCTCGGTGCGCGAGTCCGACTCGCACTTAGCCGGTTTTTTACATAGGGTTTGTCAGCCAGTAAAGTACCTAACCAGAAATGTGAAATTTCTTAAATCCATTTTCCGTTTGTCAAGAAGTTCGAAAGTACGCAGCCCTTGCAAGCAGTAACACCCTTGTACCCTTCAGAGACTGGGTTCATCGGGTCCGAAAACCATCCATAAAATGTCCGACAATTTGTTTATAGTGACGGGAAACGAAAGAGCTGGCAGCTTTTTCGTATAAGTAAATATGTTCAACGCGGAAGCGCTTATAGCTTTTTGGACACCTTTCTCAACAGCAGTGCAGAGGCTGATAAAAAACCGTTTTAAAGTTTTTTATTTCATTAAAAATTTTTTCTTTCTTAGATTTTAGTTTAGGTCCATACTTGTTTCTTTTTTGATGTATCTAGTTTTTTTACACTTAATCTATTGTTTAAAGGTCAATAGTTCATTAAACCTGTATAAATCAGAATATCTTTAATACTTTCATCATGTTTTACCCATATTTGTGTGCCATCCATTTAATATAAAAATCACATTCACTCACCGATATAGTCACCGGTTATTACAATGTCACTGGCAATAAAAAAAAATCCTTATGTCCATGTTCATATCTATTTCTACATAAATACTTTTATGCATGTGTCTATGCAACAATTAATTGTTTCTGCGAACAAAAAATACTTCATCTGTTATAAATTTTTATTAAACAATAACCATGAAGGAACGATAGCAATGTCAAATACCTCCAAATTAACTGTATGTAGGCTTTGATTGCAACCTTCGTCGCTGAAGCACGATAAAGTATTCAAATGTATTATGCGGCAGCGCACCATTCACCTTGGCGACGTTGCCAAAACGCTTTTAAAATTGCAATCAGGTAAAGAAACTATATATAGGGTTGCCACACCTTTTAAATGTTCTTCGAACATACGGAGGAATATATTAAAAAGACAAAATTGACAAAAATTCCGGAAGTGAGTTAACAAAGCTAGAATGTCCTAAAAACGTGTTGGGATTTAGTAGTAGTAGAGCTGCAATATAATATTATTAGGAAGGTTTTTCGAAAGTTTCCGGAAGTCTTCCTAATTTATATAAAGTCGTCTAAAGCCCACATTGTTTTTTGATTGTGACATTGGGAATCATTGTTACGGAAATATTGATTAATAATAAGGACAATGCTTAAATAATTTATTTATTCACTTAACATTTTCAACGTTGTTATGCGTTAGTCACAGAACTAAGATTGAAAATTCACTTGGCGTACAGAGGTCTTATGTAATCAAGTTTATAAGATTATTGCTGTGCCTTAATCGGGTTCTTGTTTGAAAAGAAAATTTATGTAAGAACAAGAATGCTATGGTATTCTTTAACGAACTGATACGTACCGTCTTTATTAACCATTACATTCTGTTGATGGGCCTGAAATACAAGTACTTAATGGGTACATAATTATAATTATCGACTTCCGGGTTATCCTAAATATACCAATAACTTCTACATCTACTTAATTTAAAAAAAACTTAAGTTTTGGAAAATATAGTATCCTGATTCCGATCACTGCTCGCATGTCCATATTTTCCTACTGAAATAACATTTACAGAAACCAGCCTCATTTATCTAATCTTTAAGATGCGTTATTATTTTTATAAAAAATGGCAACCCTGTATGAGACCGCTCTTATCATGACCGCGGTTACGCAACAGCGTCGGCGCATCATGACATTTTGAAAAGGACACTGTGCTATGTTGCCCAAAACATATGTTTTTGGGTATTTTACATGTGAAATTTGAAATGCTTGTGTAATTGTAAATTTTACAATTTCTTTATCGGTGGGTATCAGCTGTGCCAATTTCATAAGTGGGCAGGTTTGTTTTACCCACATATAAATAAAGATATATCTGTGAATAAAGCAATAAAATGGTTCTTAATTCCATGTAATCATTAACTTGTTTTGGCTCTTATCGAACATTTAAAATTAAACAGTGGTTTCGTAAGGTCTGTCTTGTATCGAGAAATGTTAGAGTGGATGCAACACAATCGTAAAACTTATTAATATTAAAATTTAGTTGATTATGACAACATTGCGAAAAAAGATAGGGATTTGATTTTTCATTTCATGAAATACGTAAAAAATTATAATAAATCAGCAATTTAACACAGTGTATGTGACTGTGATATGTGAAACAAATTTTTTATTTCTATTATATTTTGACATAAATGCTGCTTCAGAAGGTTGCAAAAATTGTACTGATATATTTTATTAATTGCCAGTATAAATAATAAAACTTACTTCTATAATTTAATTTAGAAAAGGATAGGCTAAAATAGTATTTATGTTTTAATACTGTAACGGTTTTCCCTGTCTGGGTATTCACCTTCGCTTCCCAGGCTAGTCGGGTAAAGCAAGAGTCAGGGGAGGTGTCGGGGCTCAGAGGACGGAGCGAGAATGAAGGTGGGTGTGTTGCATAAATTTTAAACAAAGGGCGCCTTTGCAACACACCAAAATACTTCACTCTCACACCCTCTCAAATCAAACTTCCTTCAAAAGGGAAACACTAAAACATAGTTCTCGAATTATTTATTCTGTATAATATAGTAATTGCTGAGGTAATGTTTTCCCCGATGATATCTATTATTTATGTAGGTAAATATCAAATGGTTAACTCACAGATTGAGGACACACAGATTAAACCGTCACATTTGAGTTGCTACATACGATCGGGTGTCCGGGTAACGCAGACTTCCGAACCTCATTAATTACTTTATACAGGGTCTTTGGTAATCCCTATATAATTCTAAATCGTGTACAATGACAATTTGTAATAAATTATGAAAAACACCACATACCAATAGCATAATTAGTTTCTTATTTGTATGTAAATTTGAATAACGTCATACTAGATACTACTAGTTTATTGCTTTTATTTTTGTTATATTTTAATATGATTTCTTGATGCAAGCATTCTTAAAAAACTCATCAAATATCACAGCTAGGAAAAAAATGTAGGCTATATAATAATGTACTCGGTCTTGTTTTATTTGATACTTTGTACTAACGGAGGCATGCAACTTCGCAGCACATGCCCGTGCCGTGGCGCAGCATGCTACTATCTGCGCCTGTGTGGGCAATCATCATAACCCACGCCGCCTCTGTCTTCGGCTACTTCACCGTTGTCAATCAGCTGCCCACGTACATCGAGAGAATCCTGCATTATAACATCAAACACGTGAGTGCACTTAACACACCTCTAATTTTGTCTATAAGAAACCCTTATTATTACAAAAGGTAAGCCCCTTTTTACCTACGTCCCATTATCCTGGAATAGCACTTGGCAAGCATATAAGTTGTATAGAGCAGTTAGGGGCAAACTACTGCCCGCGGGCCATCCCCAACCCGTTAACATCCATATTAAAAATATACACAATAGACCAATTTTAAGATCTAAACTTACTACGAAGTAGTTAATCAGAACGTAATAAAGCTGATAGGATAAATATAATTATGAATAATAAAATAATACAGTGGAAATTACATTTGATTCCTCGTATTCACGTATGAATCAAATGTGATAACACTCTTTACTTATTTCAGCAAAAAGATTTGAACCAACTCTATCGATATTGTTATTAGGTATAAATTTATTTGTATTTTCACTAGCACGGACTCCGCTACGCATGAGTTCACGCCCGCTGTACCTACGATGTCGCTAATTAATTTGTTGGATATCATATAAAATTTTAACCTTTTAATGTATTTCAGACTAAAGGAAAACAGATTTAAATAAACTTTTTTTTCAAACAGACCGGATTCCTATTGATCCGGCCGGCTCCCGCCGGGGTCCGACGGTTTGATAAAATCAGGGTTGTTTGCGTTTTCGGTTCAAAGGAATCGTTAATGAATTAATTGAGTAAAATCTAGTGCAGTGTCGGTAACTAGTAAAATTTTAACGACGTAACGGGTGGTTGAGTCTTCCTTGATTTCACTTTCATCTATAAATTAATTAGTAATAAACTAGAATATTTGAGTAGTTACATAATATAAATTATATTTACTTACAATTAAAATTTTCGTTCGTTTTGTTTAATCATTTACACGATTATATGTGTATCCAGCATTAATTGTTTATTAAATTATTTTTTATTATGAGAATGGTCTCATATTCATAAATGCAAAAAGTATTGAAATAAAACATTTTTTATCGAATACTCTCCTGGTTTAATGTTTATTTCGTGTTTATCGTTAGTGCTCGCCAAAATACAAGAAAAAAATGTCAGTTTACTTAAACTTGACGCAGCAGTAACAATACAAAATACACATTTTATGGACTCGAACATATCGAATGTCTGCGTACGTGGTGTGATACTGTGTACATACTCATTCAACAACGCGGATATTTCATCAAAGATCTCCGGATCCGACTACCAGATCGTATATTGTTTTCGGATCCCATAAACGTTTAGTAATATGCCGGAATACCAGATCCCATTTTCCGGACTGAAATCCCTATTAGCAAGTGATTTTATAATTTCTACTTTTTTTATTACAATTCACGTTAAGTCATTAATCAGGAACTGGCGTGATGATACGTAAAATGTATTCTAAAAATCATGCTTAATCATGTAATTTATTTTTGTTTAAAAGAATACATATTAGTAAATTAAATACATAAATTCTTATTATTATTGTAAATAAAAAAAAATTGTATAAAAAGAAAAACAATAAAGTAAACTTATTCGCGTCTTGCGACATGATTTTGCGCACGCTGCCGAAGTCATGTCTAGCATAGTTTGTTGCTACGTAGTACTGAAAGTCGTTAAGCGTTTGATAACCACAAAAAAACCGGAAGAGATAAAAATAACATTTCAGTCTACGCCATGACACAGTTCGCGAACGAACCTTGCGAAACTTATGTCAATGTGCTAAAGCTCATGTTGGCGTATGCTATTATTTACTAGGGTAACCACAAATACTTAACAAAAAATATTTTAAGGACTTCGATGCTATATCAATTACATTCCGTAATTAAATTTTTACAATTTTGTTAATAGCTAGTACAGGTGTTATATATGATTTAGGTTTGATTTATAATAAGTGGTATACCACATTCTCACTTTACAAATATTTTTTTATAGCTTTCCAATACACTTCCCCGATCGATAGTACGTGTTAGTTTTATTAAAATACCAGTTGTAATGCTACGGAGAAGCATTTAAGAAGTCTTAATATTTTTTTAATTTTATTACGGGTATAAGTTAATGAACTTAAATAATATACTTGTTTATTTTCATTTTCTTTAGCTTGTATAAATGTCGTACACTAATCACAGGGGGTCATACATAAAAACATGCAAAAGTGTTGCTCGTGTAAGAATAATGGAACAACAATAGAAAATAAATCTTAAAGTTTAGTAAGAAATAATGTCTCCATTCTCTTAGCTTACTTATACTACTATTTGATTATACTTACCTACCGAATAAATATGCACAAATGCCGACGCATCGCAGTACAAATGACGTACGAAGAAGATTAATTCTATTGAATGGTAATGAATGATGAACGAAACCATACTTGGTTTATACGTATAACTGATAATATATAATTTAACAAACGTCACGCATTGTTTTTTTATTTCAGTATGGTTAAATAATTTTCTGTTAAACATCAAAACTTGAATTATAAATATTAACGTTTTAGTTATATACCGTTTGATGCAACGGTTGTGTTCTTACGGTTTCGTATCTACGGTTCTTGGTTCGAGTGCTGGAAGGGGTAGATGTTTATGTGATGAAAGCATTTGTATCTGAATCATGGGTATTTATATATTTTTTTATAAATTAAATATCTGATATGATATATGTATATATGTATATGTATATATGTATGCCTATCCGTTACCCTAGTATGCATAACACAAGCCTTGCAGTGCTTACTTTAGGCTAGGCTATATGGTGTAAATGTAAAAAAATATATACCCATTGTGATCTTTATTTTTATACGTGCACCGATATTTGCTCATCCTGCATTTAACCGTGCGAAATCGTTTTGTACGTACTTTAGAAATAAATTGTTAATTGACGAACAGCAATCAATATTAGTATTTATTCTATTAACATATTCCAAACAGAGGCGTTTTGAATTTTGTCTCTAAAACTTATTCAAATAAATACAACCATCACTGTTAATCACCGTGCCAATGAATTTATTAATAGAGATAAACTAATAAAAAATCCAATTGGATATGTATATAGTTCGAGTCGTCCTTGTTCAACTATATTTTACATATTATAAATTAGTGTGACCACTTTTTATTTTTATGTGTGGTATTATTTTATTTATGCTAAAAAAAATATTTAAATTTTCGTCCATAGTAGAACGGTTATATCAACCATAGCTATATTTAAAATATGGCCAATGGCAAGATCTCAAAAAAGGATTTAATTTAAAATTGAAATTTACGCACTTGACTTATATTACATGGATATCTTTGTAAACAGATTAGTAAGTAATTGATATTAGGGTTTTATTGAGTAATTATTTATGTATGCTTTAAACTGACACTATAAATTTAAGAGGGGTTGTAATTGATTTGTTAAAATAGATTAGTTTGGTACCAAAACCAATCATTAAATTTTCGAATCTCTTGTAACCAGTTACCATTATTGATTGTATCGTACGGTGCGTCGTCAGGTTCTGGTATGTTTTATAGTTTCATTTAATTTTGATTACCTAGCTTAGTATATTTTAAGAACAATAATTTAAGAATTAGAATCTCCTTTTTTTGTATCTTAGCTTTTATAATTAGAAACACCTCACAATACAAAAATAAATATCTTGAAAGTTAAGTTCTATCATAAAAAAGGACCAAAAGATGCTGACTATCTTATTTCAGGTCTGCTATTTTAATATATTTTTTTATAACCATTATTAACCTTTATAAATGATTACTCAATTAATTATATTGCAATTAAATGTAATAGATTTTTGTGAAATTATTTGCCGATAACATTCGAAAGTTGTTTTATGGAATATGTAATAATTTAAATTAATATAGGCATTGAATTTTCGACCTTTTGCTGAGGTATGTTAGATATCATTTCTCTGTGCATCACTTGAGCATGCAAAGGATAAACAAGCATCACGCAAGAAACTTACCCTATTGCATCAGCCGAGAAGTGGACCTCAGGTTTATAGCAAGATCAGGCCACGCCTCAAACAGCATTGTTAATAAAAAAGTGGTTGGTTGCCTGTAAAGTCGGTATACGGGCGAAAGTTTTACGTGACAACGACTTTGAGTGGTAAAATAATTTTAATGTGAATATTCATTCGTATAGTAGGAAGAAGGATGAAATAATAGTAAAAATTTAAAACATTTATTTATACAAAGAATTATATTTAAAACATTAATTTTAAATATAATTCTTTGAGAGAGAGACAGACATAAAAAGTGGAAGGGAAGTGCACGCGTCCCTTCCACTTTTTATGTCTGTCTCTCTCGCTCTTAGGCGGGCTAACCATGCCCGAGTGGAAGGGACGCGTGCCTCTCACTCGCTCTCATTGTAAGCGCATAACGTGAGCGGAGCGTAACGCAGTTTCTTGAAGTGTCACCCGGCAAACCAATTTATAAGACGTTGTCACGTCAAAAACAAATAGCTTCAGACTCATTTTTGGACATAATATTTGTTATCACGTGATTTTAGCTCTTTTTTATCTTAGATCTGCGAATTTTGTATGGGAAAACGTTTTTATAATCAAGTTGTTTTATAAGAATCAGATAATTAATATAGGTTTTTATTGTCTCCTTTGCTGATACATATTGGTCTCGTTGTAATGAAAAATATAAAATACAGATGTTGGCGACATAAGTGAACGACGTTTTTCCTGCTATGTGTAGCTATGTAACATGAATAACATGAATATTCCAGTTATGTTTAACGTAAGGGACCTGTTAAGATCTGAGATCAAGTTCTCTTTATTTATTATGGATATCGATAGTTATTAAGTAAATTTAACTGTGTGTACTTGAATGTATGATGTTCACTGTAACTAAAAATGGCAATTTAAGAAAAATACCAAGATCCACGAGAGATATCGCGCTTAGAAGCCATTGCGTGGCTACGTTATTGGACAACGAATTCCAGCGCAAAATCGCAGTACAAAACGGAATTTTCTAATTACCGTTATTATTGATATTACGAACAATATAGCATATAAGTTCAACTCGAGTATTTTAAGCATTATAATAAATTAACTAAGAAGTAAGTAATGAAATGACCCACAGAAAACGGAATTAAATAGAAAACGGAAAATAAAACGCAGGATGCAATGTTAGAAATAGCCAATTCCCCATGAGAAGTTAGGCTTTTTGGGTCATTCTGTATCATAATTAAATAATAGGAGATAAAATGAAAATAAAAAATAGAGGAATAAGAGGTTCCAGTGGTGATGACAAACTCTTAAGACGTAGCTTGTGTGACCGTCAAACGTGAGATCGGTTCAAGTGATAAAGTATACGCTTATTTTACACCCAAGGTTGCGACTTTGGATCCCGCAAGGGGCCAAATGTTTGTACGATGAGCATAAGTGAGTGAAAAATTTGTCTGGGCCATATTTACAATGTATTCTATCCGTTATTTAGTATCCGTAGTCTATATTTGTTTAAAGTTGAATAATTGATATGAATAGTAAAGTGGAATGGGAGTGTCCACAGGGTGCTTCCATTCATGTTTTCGTAAAAGACGCGGCGCGTTCAAAATTTTTTTTAAATTCTTATTATTTTTTGCATAAAATATGGTGCACATAGGGATGTTATTCATACATGATAAGAGGGAACATATATTTATAATAATAAAACTTTATTTCAGACAACTTTCAAAACTAGTGATAGTGTGTTGTATTTAAATTCGAATATTTATTGCCTGGTGTGGAACTGCAACCAATGGTTAATCTTACTACGTCTATCATTATATGTAGGTTGCAATTTTCTTAGCTAAAATGATAATAGCGAAAAATCATACCGCGCTGCAATCGTTCAACGCAAACTAATAAATATACAACTATTTATTTTTTAAAAAGTAATGTTTCGACTGCCTTTCGCATCGACGATCGTGGGTTTGAATCCTGGAAGGGGCAGATGTTTGTATGATGAATACGAGCATTTGTACCTGAGTCATGGGTGTTTATATATTTCTATGAATATTACATATTTATGTATTATATAGGTATGTCTATCGGTTACCCTAGTTTCCCTAACACAAGCGTTACAGTGCTTACTTTTGGGCTAGGCTAATTGCTGTGAATGTGAGAAATATTTATTTATTATTATTTATTTATTTGTTTCTATATAATATTTGATAGGATAACATATTTACGCGTTATAAACGTACTAGTTATGCGTTTGTTTCGTCAAAATATGTTTCACTAAAAAAAATGTATGCGCTGGAATAGCAGAAGGCAAAAGTTTTTATTTTCATTTTTTCATGGGATTAATCGACTATTACTTAAAATTCATATGGAAAAACAGTATTCTATAAACACAAATATTATGAAGAATAATAATTGAACACTTTGTTTTATAAAAATAATATACATTAGGTCCGTAAAATCGCCGCGGCTTGGTCACCGTAGTCTGTATGAGCGACTAGCGGTCGTGTTTTTTGCAATGTCCGTATCAATAAATATATCGACACAACACAACTGACACAACTCGCGGCTGTTGTGATGTGTGATATTTCACTCTGGTAAGCAAGTGTCATGTGCCCTTGTTATCGGCTAAGTTTTTATGGCAACCAGTTTTTGTCCTCGTGAAAGTATGAAAAAAAAAATTAATGACAATGAAAAAAATAGCCCCCTATTATCTACTGATTAAAACTGCGAAAATCTGACTTAAAGCTAACTGGCTGTTCAACATTGGTGGAACGATACTAGCTCATAGTAGAAGTTGAAATACGTTTGTAAAATTCCTACCTGAGGGCGTAGTTGTTTTTTACACACGTAAATTATATCTTGTACAAAATACTGCATTGTGAATGCAAAAAAATAATAATTAAAAACGTAAAACTAAATTTTAGGGATTTAATGCGTTTTCTCTTATAAGTTATCTTCTATAAATAAGGCCACGAAATATTTAAATTACAATTCTTTTTAATATATTTATCTCAGTAATTGTTAATTAAATTAGGTTATTTGGTCAACTTATAACGTAGATAAGTTATTATTTATTTGTAAGGTATTTGAACTTATGTTATTAAATCTTTAGTCTTTCTTTCGAGAAATAACAAATAAATTGAAGAACCAAACTCTTATTATAACAAGACTTGTAAGTAAGCATTATGGGGTGATATGAACTGATCATAAAGTAAAATAGAGCTATAATAAAATGCCGTCTCGTTCGCCCTATACGCGAACTTTATGGCAGTTTTTATGACCCAGACGATATGTAACAGAATCTTATATAAGTGCAACGCGATATTTATCTATTGTCTAGTCAGTTGAACGCCTTGTCTAAAAATAATAAGGAACTACTAGCGGCCCGATCCGGCTTCGCACGGGTGGACAAAATTCTTTATTTTTTTTCTATTATCAAATATTTTTCCGTTAGCGCCAGCTAGCGTCCGGTAGATGAACTACTTGCGGTTAACGCGTTGCTATGGTAACGTTATTGATACAATGGAAAAAGAGCGGGAAATAGAGCGGACAGACAAACACACAAACCACTATGATCTTAGATTATAGATTAGAGAACAAACATAAAACAAAATAATAAAAGTATTGTACTGTATTATATATTAACCCTAGAGTACTAACCTTTTTTTAACACCGCGTAATACTAACCATCGCCTGGGAGACTACTTTTTAGAAAAATAACGAAGTTTATTCAATTATTTTTATTTTTAAGAAACAAATGTTTAATAACATAAAAGGTCATCTTCTGCCTTCTTTAAATCAGTATTAAAAATATGTGAAACTTAATAAGTAGACTATCAAATTTGGCCTTATATTTAACGCTAGTCACAAAAATTTTGACGTAATCGTGCTTTGGAAAAAATATGATAAAAAAATTAAAATTAAGACAATGGCAAAAAACATGTAACGACTTCTTAGAATATTGAATAATTAATGAAATTAAAATATTACTTTATCTTTAACAATCACAGTTTTAAAGACACATGAGATCAAAATCAGTGTTCTTATTTTCTATCACAAGAGGAGCAGTTAGGAGATCTATGCTCCAGACAGTAATATTATTAGACCAAGAAGAGCATTAAGTTCTTCTATTTTTGTTGGTGAAATAGTTGAACATTGACGTTTATATTTGCAGGCTTTCAGTGAAATATCTTCATTGGTACGTAAAAGTATGTCATGTAAAAATCATGTAAAAAACTTTTGTAAGCATTCCAAAGGTTTTATTACCTCTTTTCCATCTTTTTTTGGCCCGGGAGTAATGTGAACTATGTTTATTGATGCGGTTCTGTTTGATCTTGATCTGCTAGAATACTCGGTTGACCACAATAAGTTGTTTTTACCTCTGACAGAAGGTGTGGGAGGTGAAACAAAGAGAGATTCTGTCATTGTTTCTGTTGCTGGTAATATGGATCGAGTTGACGTGCTGGGTAGGTACACTGCTAGTAGATGAACTATTATTCCGGAGGGACGGATGTGTAATGATGTGTATTGATTCGTCTTCTTCTAGGTTTGGGGGTAAAAATGTCACGTCAACAACACTGTCATCCGAATCGTAATCTTCAGTTTCTAAATGATCTTCTATTTTACTTCCTGAGTCGCATTCTAGTAAAACCCTCTCTATTTCACTATCTTCTAGGTTCATCTATAAACAAAACATTAATTTTAATTTAAAATAAACAATAGTTTAGAAATAAATTCAAAACTAAAAAATAATGAGGAAATTTATTTTTTACCTTTAATACTAACGATCGCCTCCCAGGCGATCGGCAACTCTATATCTCCGGAGTGGTAAGAGCCCGCGGGACGCGCGTCCGCTATCTACCGCGTCGCGGGCGGAAGCGAATTGGCACGGGCGCACGAGCAGTTACTACCGCGCTTATTTCAGAAAAATCCAGATAATTACCCCCGTGCGGCCTCTCAGGCGATGGTTAGTACTCTAGGGTTAATGTCCACTAAAGAATCACACAAGTGGTAGAAGTGAAACCTTCAAAAATAATTTGTACACATATACAAAATACCACGGTTGTTGTGATGCCTTCTCTCAAGCTTTGTACTACGCATGCGGACACAAACACGTATTAACACACGTACATAATGCTTCCTATCTCATTCTTCTACGTTAAATCTTATGAATTTATGTGTCTGTCTCTTTTTACTGTCGCTTTTTCGTTTCACCGGCTTTCAAATCACAACGATGCTAAAGAAGTTTTCACTTCAAAAATAAAACTATTAAATCTTCTCTACTTGTGTTCTTATTAGAAAAATCATTAATAACTGTCAGGTTCAATACACAATTATACAAAAAAATGTAGACATAATTTAAGAAATGAATATAAACCACAATCAACTAAAATATTCTATGTATATGTGATTTGTTAGTCACGGTAAGAAAACAATTCTATTTAAGGATATTCAATACTACCATAAAAACTAAGAAAATAAAAAATGTAATCAATTTAATACATTTAGATCTAAACTAAGGGAACACTTGTGTACATTCTAAGTAATTATCAACATCAGTTAAAAGAAACTAAGATTGTTTTTTCAAAGTTTTGTTTGATACCGATGTGCCATGTTAGTATTAAGTAATTTTAGTATTTTGTATCTCTTTGTAAATAAACATTATGTTTGAATAAGAATAAAATGTCTTTACACGTAAAATTTTATTGCAAAAGTGATATATGAAGATTCTTAACAAAAACGGTATTATAGTTATTTGATTTTGTATGTAGACAAAATGCGTCATTGCATTGTGTACTTTGTTGATGTGCCACAAATACCAACAGTGTTTAATCAAAACCAAAGTTTGTGAGTCGATTTATTACAAATAATAGCAATATTAAGACAAACCTTGTGATTGATTATTAGGAAGTGTTATTATAAAAAGTATGTATGTATGTATATAGTTGGATTTCTGGTCGAATTCACCAAAACTACTAAATACATTAAAAAAACTACAGTTTTATTAATTCTCTGAATAGGTATATTTATACTAGCTGATCCGGTAATGCGTTGCTATGGAAACGCGTATACAATGGAAAAAGAGCGGGGAAAAAAGCGGACAGACAAACACACAACAAATTTGTGTTCTTAGATTATATATTCTCTCTGTTAATCATTTCATGTGTTACAACATTGCATGTTTTCAAATCCGTGATTATTTTTTCTATGATAAAAATGACCCTACCTATTATCTTAAAAATTGAATTGTTTAGTATAATTCAAGAAAATATTTTAAGATTTAATCATACTGTCAACTTGCGGATTACAAAAGACATTAGCTCATTTTCTAGTCGAGGCTATAAGGAGTGAGTCAGTCAGCTCAGTGAGCTGTAAATTATAATATAATGTATGTATGTACCGACATTACCACGTGTTCTTAATTGAAGCCTGCTTATTATTCATCGCTCACGCTTTTTGTAAGTATAGGTCTTGTCTTAGAGAAATATATTTATAAATAATTCGTGCAAGTATTTCATACTATTTATCGGATAAAAAAATCAAATAAATGACGAGTGCAAAATAGGGTCCTTACTAGACAGGTATGCAACAGGTATGATACTAGTTTCTGTTACAGTATTTAAAGGCATCTTTTGACTGAAAAATTTGCAGACTGCGAGTTATAACTACGTAAAATAATAGTTTTGTAATTTAAGTCAACTTCACATTAGGATGAAAAAACTATAAAATTTCTCCATTCGATTTTCAGTTTTATAATCAACACAAAGAGTTAAAAATCAATTCAAAAGACAGTTACAACGTTAATTGAAATTACTGGTTGTGATACAAGTTTTACGAAAAATATTCCGGTATTTGTATGTCAAAAAATAAATTGACAAATGCATTAGCTGTCTCGTGTTAATTCCAAATTAAATAGGAGGTTGATGTGAGTCATATTCTGCGATCTTCGTCTGTCTAGCCGCGAGATTGTACCAGTCTATACCGGATTTTGATAGTGTAATCTTGCTAATCGTGAAGCTAGTGGATCATCCCACGTTATATTTGCTTAATTTTATGCTTTTCATTATACGTAAGTTTAGGTAGTTGTATATTCTGTGATATATATATATATATATATATATATATATATATATATATATATATATATATATATATATATATATATATATATATATATATATATATATATATATATATATATATATATAATAAAGTTTTTTTTGTTATTTCATATTTTTTTATCTAATAGTTTATACAATTAATGAATAGCCTATCGGTCCCTAATATCCTTAACACAAGTTTACTTTGACCTAGGCCAGGGACGGCGAACCTTTACGTGTTAACGTGCCATTTTTCTAAATTAAAGTTTGATTAGGTCATAGACGTGCCATCAAATAATTTTGACTTTGTGATTATTGGGACAATAATAATAATGAATAAAATCAACTCAAAACTCTTTATTTACTATAAAAAATAGGTACATTTTGCAATGTAATTACATAGTACACGTAATTATAATAAATTTAGTGTGACTTCTGTTGTTGCAGATCAGATGATAAATAACATATTGTGTTCGGGTTGTAAGATGTTACTTTTAGCAGAATGCATGCTGAAATGGAGTCATCTGTCAAACGGTTTCTAACTGAGTCTTTAATGTTATTCATCTCTGAATATAATGACTCTGACTATAATGAATATATAGGTAGATGAAAATATTGTTAAAAGCGTAGGTATCACTCCCTGTCGTCATATAAAACCTACTTCACACTTTTTTTTCTAAGTGCTTAATGAATTTTGTTATCAATGACGTGCCCAAAATATTGTGTCGCGTGCCATTGGTTCGCGTTTAGTTAACGTTAACGTTAGAAATATTATTATTAATAATGCAGTTTTAAAATGGTGAAAAAAATTAAGTGGAGAGTGGAGTGGAGATATTTCTCTCTCTCTCTCTCTCGGTCTCTCTCTATTCTTGTTTGTCGCTACACTCTTGTAAGAGTGGTGGTCGTCATATCAGGGTTGGTGGCACGCTTCACTGATCGCCGCTTTCCTGGTGCACTCGCAGTCTCAATAAGCATAATAATAAGTGTCGTATAATTGACTCCTTTAATAACTAGTTTCTATTGACTACGTTTAAATTACAGTTAATATAGTAACAGTATTTTAAGATGAAAAAAATACTTTTACTACTATTATTATGAAATTTTGCATATACATGCTTTGTCATGGGTACTGAAAAGGACACAGTACCTTTCATTCCGAAAAAAACTGTTCCCATTAATGCAAACAAAGCCGCGGGTAAAAGATAGTATGATATAAATCTTTATCTACTCTGATACTATAATACAAAGATTCTAAAACTGAAAACAAAATGCTTATGACAAACATTACGTACAGGCCAAAAATAGTAAAAAAAAAGTTTAATTACGATACAGGTCTTGTATGGACACCTGTAACATAATATAACTTTTTAATCATAACGATACACCTATGCAACCTCCAGCTGGACCAAGGAGGTTGAACCTCTTCTTTAAAAAGGTTTCAATGAACGAGTCCGCGACGCGACGACTCAACACGCATGCGCAATCGATATTTGTACCTTGGCGCCAACATTTGACATTTAAAAAATCTTTTCAATATTTAAACAAAGTTTGGTTTTGTTTGCAATATTGTTTTACGTATTATAGTAGAGAGTAGATAAAGTAGTGTATGACACTGTACATAACTTGGTCTTATAACACTCGTGTGATACTATAAAAAATATACACTATTAAAACACACTCATGTTATAAGAACCCTTATTATGCAACAGTATCATAAACTACTATTAAATCGTTACAAATCAATATTGTTGCCATTTGTTCATGTTATCAAGGCGTATCTATATATTATTTATTTTGATACATTATTCTTATTCAGTTCGGGATAAGTACATTTGTGGTTTTAAAATATACGACGTAGCAAATTAAGTCAATTGTTTCTCAGAATTTATGCTTCGACAGCCATTAGTTTTGTATGACAATGAGTTATTGTGAGTAATAAGTAGACGCATAAATTATGTAAATAAGGATACTTATAGTCATATTCTTCCAAACAAAACAATGCTATCTTATATTGTAAATTTTAATAGATAAATACTAAAAAATATCGACTTCTTTCACAAGTTATTCACAGGCGGGACTAAATCCCCGCAACCTTTGAATATCTGCTCCACTGCTCTCTGAATTGAGCAACTGAGCCTTCTGAGCACCAGTCGAATTTTTCAAGTACTTTTACTTTGTTACGCTTTAGGCCAGCGTTGCTTCATTGATGTGAGAAATATCCTCTATTTCTAAAATACTATAAAATTTTGACGGGTGCTCACAAGGCTTGGTAGCTCAGTTGGGAGAGCAGTGGACCGAACATCTAAAAGTTGCATGTTCAAATCCCGCCTGAGAATAAGTTGTAAGCTTTGTCGATGTTTCGCAAAATCCGTAAAAATTGTTTTATTCAAATGGGAAAAATAAAGTTTAAAAGATAGAATAATTTTAATAGAAATCTATACTATATTCCTACTAAATTATTTTATCTTTTAAGCTTTATTTTCCTCATCTGAATAAAACCACTTTTTTAAGAATTTTTCGCATTATTTATTTTATATTTAATTCTGATGTTTCGACTCCTTTACAGAACCCGTGATTACAAATATAAAAAAGTTGTTTTATTCAAATGTTTGATTGCGCAGAAGTGTAAGAACTAAAAATATTTTTCCATTTATTGTTCATTTAAAAGACTTCTTCCTTTTATTAATAAAGCATTTCCCTCTATAATAACTTAATAGTTATTACACTATTGTGTCTTTGAATCAAATTCGACAAGTCAAGAGTCAAGTCAAACGTGAGTCGACTTCACGTAACATTTAGGTCGTCTTCCATTTGTCCGTAGAGGAAGGGATCTATAAAGCAATTTGGGTCATAGGATGCAATTGCTGCAAAATTGACAGTAATTCGGAGCGTTCATAAACGCAGTTCATGAGCCCTTTAGCAATGCTCCTTTGATAGATAATGATAGCCAATCTGTGGAGTAATTGTATAGATAATACGTTGCTAGAAAACATAAGAAATACACATTTTGAAACATCGGGTACTGTAGGCGTATATTGGTTAATAAATGTCTGAAAGGGACCATTAATTTCATTTTATGTAGATAAAGTATAATTAATGGAAATTACTTAATACCAGAATTTTATTAAAGCTGTAATACTATAGATAACAGAAAAAAGTATGCGTCAGTTCTACTATATTTTGAAATACATCAATAAAAACAGGAGACTGGAAAAATTAAGTAATAAATAAAAATTGATATTAGAAAACATCACATACAATAAATTATTTTAATCGAAAAATACTGGAAAAATCCACGCTGCTCACAATTGAATTCTTAGGCGGGAATGGAACATTCAACCTTTGGAAGTCCGGTCCAATGCTCTCCCAATTGAACTATCAAGCCTTGTGAACACCCGTCGAAATTTTCCAATACCTTGTGATGAAAAAATATATAAAATTATAAAACACATACACTACTCTGGATTAGCTAAAGCATTTGTGATATTGGAATCAGAGAAAATACGGTAATAATATAGTAAAGTTCGTATACATTGACTCGGCCAGGGATCCGCACCCGAGACCTGGCGCCACATGAAAATCGGTATACAAGACACTCGACCACAGAGGTAGTCAAAATGTTTTCAAATAATTTATTTATTGTCTACTAGCGGCCTGTCCCGGCTTCGCACGGGTGGACAAAATTCTTTAATTTTTTTCTAGCATTCAATATAGCCTATGACACTCAGCAATAATTTCTAATTAATCTTAATTGGTGAAAGAATTTTTAAAATCGGTTCAGTGGATCCCGAGATTACCCCTTACAATTTAACAAATATACAAACATACAAACTTTACTTCTTTATAATATTAGTATAGATAAACCAACGAAAGGTGACAATTTATTACTAAAATATTGTCAAGGGTTGTCGATAAAGAGAAATTATAGTTTTAAATATTTTTACAGCTCTTACAGTGCTAGCATTTTTTGCAGTGGTACAAAAGAAAATAAATAAAATACAGTTACGAAGAGTAAAATCTGAACGGGCATGCGAAAGAGGGTATGCAAAGAGAAATTAAATTAAACATTATTATTAGCATTATTTTGAGATGTTTTTCAGAAAATGAAGCCTGTAGACGATAACTTTATCTTTTTAAAAACCTGCTTAAATAAAGGATTAGGATAATCTAGTACTCTTTGAGCGGCTTTGATTCAATAAAAGCGTGTAGATATTCTATAAACTTTAGACATTTGCAGATATCGCTTTTATGATTGGTATTAAGTAAATCATGGATTTAATGCGGATTTATTTATACGACGATATAAAACAAATCTAATATAATCTTTATATAACTTAAGACCTTATAATAGGCGCAAGTGTAGGAATGTATAAAAAAATGCGGTAAAATTTTCCATTGCGCTAAGGTATGCAATGAAATGTGATATGGCCCATGACGGAACGCCTATGTATCATAGTTGACGGGTCATAAGAGCAATCAATAATAATTAAGATCTGTAGCTAAATGAAGATTAATCAAACAGAATTAGAGGTAGTCTCTTCCTCGTTTTAAGATGATACTCCTGAGTTGTTTAACGAATGGAACTTTTACTAATAGTTATCTATTTACACAATAAACTCTTAAAAGACTGTGTAATTATATAAATAACGAGCTTTCTCGTATAGATCATTACTTTAAATCATTTAAAAAAGCTGTAAGTTTATGTTTAAAAATTTTAAATGTTATGTACCTTATATCTTTATTGGCTGTTATTAATATAAAAATATTAGGTCTAAATTTAATATTCTTTAAGTAATTTAAGAATATTAAATTTAGTTTCTTTCTATTGAATAAATAATACCTACATGGGAAAGAAAAAAAATGAAGTTCCGGCACTTCCGGTCAACTGACACTAAAGTATCAAACTCAACACAGTCTATATCATGGATTCGAAAAAGGGCGCTTCTTGAAAAAGGAACAATAAAGCAGGGAGATTTCTCAAGATTTCTCTACTTCTAATTTATTTTTCCCTAAAATAATGGTTTCTCAGGAAATTTGACGGAATTGACTAATAATTACATTGTATTTTATATAACAAAATCAAGTGCAGAATACAAGTAAAAATATCTCGTTTACAACACGGTTGCTTTGTATTTATTTTCCTACCTCCGTTCGGTTTATACTTTACTTTACCGCCTTTACTTTCTTGTTTAATGGTTCTATGGGTCTCAAGTTTTTAGACCTCATCTTTAGCAAATACGATTCATTGAGTACAGTCGTTGTGCCATTTATAAATTATAAGTCTTTAAAAAATTACAGCGGATATTTTTTTCAAAGTTGACTTCGAATTTCCCAATGTCGAAATTTTTCCCTACATTTACCAATATATCAATTTTTCCCTCAAAATTAGCCATTGCTTTTTACTGTATTACTTTTAGTTTATTCGTCAACTCGTATATATAAATTGTATTCACTCGTATTCAGTTTAGGGCTCAATTGTCACATAATTGAGTTTCCAACTTAACCAACCATAATTTAAAAATTGCCCATAAAGCTAACAAAACTTATATTCCGATAAACTAACATGAACTTGATATAAAAGTGCTCTCGTGTTTTAATCACTGCCTTAGATATGTGATAGATAAGTTCTACGTAATCATAAATAGCCGAGTTTTTTAGAATAGGAATAAATGTACAGTTGTCAAGAAAATACTTAACTACCCTATTTTACTTAATGGTAAATTATGATTAACAAAATCGAACTATTTTTATAAAATTACAAGCAGTTACAGGACAGACATACATTTTATCTTTTATAAAACTAGCAGACTCAACATTGTCCTGTCCGATCGCAGTGCCATCTATCGGGTTCAATAATAATTGCAAATCTTAACCTCAAAAGGACACCTAAACTTTATCAAAATCTTACGGGTTGGGAAGGATTTTAGTGAATTTACACATTTAGAACTAAAATGACCTAGTTTTTCCATGCAAAAACTATTTTATTAAAGCAACTTTTGGAAATGAATCTCGTATTAAAAGACTGGAAAAATAGATTTCTTATTATCCTTCATTTCTAACAAATCACTTCAGATGATAGGTCATTTTAATATGTGGGCACAGAAACACATAAAGTATAAGAAAATTCGCTCATGATAGTTTAAGTGTTATGTTTTCTGTGGATGACAAAAGAAAACCAAAGATGAGCATATATCAATGAAGAGTAAAAAGACGTAGTGTAGCCAAAAAATTAGCCTACACTGTCGTCACCAACAACATTCCGCAATAGGAAAGATTGTTCAAGGAATTATCATGTCATCATCATTGTCATAATTACATTGTTAATTGTTGACTTCATTATTAACACTTTCCGTAATTTGGGTGTAAAGATAAAATCTATTAGTAACAACATAATTATGCAGAAATATCTTGTTAGTAAGTTGCTGTTAAGACGTCATGTTATGAGAGCCAATATTGAATAGTCGGCGGGTCGAAATGTCATACTTGGAATCTATAATCTAAGATCACAGTGGTTTGTGTGTTTGTCTGTCCGCTCTTTTCCCCGCTCTTTTTCCATTGTATCAATAACGTTACCATAGCAACGCGTTAACCGCAAGCATCGTCTACCGGACGCTAGATGGCGCTAACGGAAAAATATTTAATAATAGAAAAAAATTAAAGAATTTTGTCCACCAGCGCGAAGCCGGAACGGGCCGCTAGTCTGTCAATGAACAATTTGACAAAGACCTTCCTGGTACCTACTATTCTAAAGACCCAAAGGTCTTAATATACTTTAATGGTGAGTGCTACTCACGATCCTATCGGACTTTGACGGACAGGAGAGTTACATCCCAGGGGTTTTGTGCGGTATGGAGGAGTCCGCACATATCCCTGTCGCCTACCCGCGACCGGTCGAAGTCACAAAGCTTTCCCTTGGGTATAAAAAGGGTTTAAATTTTGTGGGAATGAAATGCAATCAGAATGAAACCCATCAAAGCGGAGAAGAATTATTAGTATACATTTTTGTATTATTGTTACAAAAATTTTTGAAAATAAATAGGTTATTCAAAAATTAAATTCTATTAATATAGTTTTTGAAATTATCATTTCTGTGATAGCTCGCTGGCATGCTGACAAAACTCTGGCGTCACAAGCGCCACTAGAAATAAATGAACCAACGATGAGTCATTATCATGGTCTTCAGAGAATGCATCAGAGCGTCAAAGCACGTGACGACAAAATACAAGAATACGTTATTAACTTATTAGCCAAGGAAAATAATTGAGGATGTTGTCATGATAATTTTGCCAAGTAATGGATAAGAAAATATCTATCTCGCAGACAAGATTAAATGTATATAAATAAAAATTCTCTGTCAGTGTTTGACCGCGATGAACTCAACTACTCAACCTATTTTGAGGATTTTTTTTTCACATTTTCTGGATTTGTTCCGACTTAGTACATAGGATAGGTTTCATTTTAATTCATAATACAGTGACGCGTAGCCGGGTCGGCTACTATTAAAATAAAATAAAGTGATTGATCAGCTGATCGAATTAAAAATGTTAATTTTGATTGAGATTTCTAATTATTTTCACATTACTTCAATTTATAGAGTTCAGAACCTTACCTTTACGAATAATATAAGATTTACGCGAAATAATTAAGCCAAAAGTACTCTCTTAAAATATTGTCTGTAATATAAAAATGACAGGGTATGCTGTAATTTAACCGAAGTTACATTAATTTAACCGAATTTTAATCTGCAGTAGCGATCCTACTTTCGAAGTCAAACGGTCGGTTTACAAGAAAGGGTAGATGTGTTGTATTGTGTGATGAATACGTACATTTGTATTTGAGTTATGGATATTTATATTTCTATGAAAATTTTATTTGTGTATGTGGACACATAAACTATATATACATTGCTTATTTTCGGCTAGACTAATTGGTGTGAACGTAAGAATTATTATCACTACATAGTATAAAACAAAGTCGCTTTCTCTGTCCCTATGTCCCTTTGTATGCTTAAATCTTTGAAACTACGCAACGGATTTTGATACGGTTTTTTTCAATAGATAGAGTGATTCAAGAGGAAGGTTTATATGTTTAATGACATCCATTAAATAGTGGAGAAGTACTGTTATTTTTGAGGTTTCTAATGTGATGTCGTAAATAATTACATTTTTTCCGCTTACATTGCAAACGCAGGCTGAACCCTACGAGTTTTATCAAAATAATGTACTAAGTATTGTACACAGTGAAAAGGTCTACAGAAAAGTCCGTGATGGAATATGTCTATCTCTTATGGATAACCCACAATAACTTTTTTTTGTCATTTACTTTTTACGACAAATAATGGCTAATTTTCGAAGCGATTTTAACCAATACAGCATTAATCCTTAACCAATTAAATACCTTGAATACATTGTTCATTTAATATAGATCTATATGGCCCTTTACACCGTATGATTTAAGTGAATATTTTCGAAGATATTACAGATTTAAAAATTGCGGGATAGCGATAGATAGCGTTTGCGGCGGTACCGGCCGGCCGCCCGGTGCGGCAAGAGCGTGCCTATAAATAGCGCGTCTGAGGCCGCGGTTTTCACTGTAGCACTTTGAATTTAGCAGCGATCGGACGCGTTTATTATATCGGAGCTCTCCAGCGAGGAAAATAGCAATACTTCACTACATAGTATAAAACAAAGTCGCTTTCTCTGTCCCTATATCCCTATGTATGCTTAAATCTTTATAACTACGCAACGAATTTTGATGCGGTTTTTTTAATAGATAGAGTAATTCAAGAGTAAGGTTTATATGTATAATACATGCATAATATAGCAGAGCATTGCATCCGTGCGAAGCCGGTGCGGGTCGCTAGTTATTAATAATATAGAGTCCCTTTTGCCTGCGATTGTACCTATCATTACCGTATATCATTTGCCGAGGTGTCAAGCATTAGTTACCTAAGTACGCATTGATTTAAGTTCCATAGTCTTGCCACTCAATTCAAAAGGCCCTGATCATTCCCAGTCCCTTCACATTCCTATAAACAATGACACTTTTTAATAGTCATTGAAATATTAATGTATATTCTGTACCGACTACTAAGAAAATGATGTTCACAATATCCTAGTTCAGTTCATTTGAAATTAGTCCTAATTTGAATGTTATTCTTAGAATTAGATATGATTATATATCTCCGTGGTTGAGTGGCTCAGATAACGCCACTCCGAAGTCTCGGCTTCAATCGCTGCCTGCCTTAATGTACTTAGATAACGAACTTGTCCATATTGGCTCATGTCTGGGAGTTGTGATATCGTCGTTGTTTCTGAATATCATAACACAAGTGCTTTAACTACTCGGATTCAGTACAAATCGCTGCTTTGCGAGAATATCGACGCAACTCAAAAATCTGTCAAATTGAACTAAATATGCCAAACGATCTTTGATATTTTATCGTGAACAGAGACGCACCGCAGATATCGCGCTACCTTTCGCTCAAAAGAGATACAATTACATTTTTTGGTATGCAATAAAAGATTCAATAAGGAAAACTTTATTCTATAAAATCAAAAGTTTTTGGTTCCGTCGCTATTCTCATAAACCAGCGAAATGTATGTAATGTCGTCTCATATTTATTTATTTATTATTGTCTATTTTAGCCATTTTTGGTGGTCAACGATAATTGTATTAATTTGTATAACTAGATACATAAACACTCTTTATCGAATTGTATTAGTGCATTCAAGTTTTATGCCAGACTTACATACTGCCATTTAAATTATTATAATAGAAAATACTTGAAAAAATCGACTCGGGTCACAAGTGTATTCTCAGGCGGGAATCAAACCCGCAACCTTTGGAAATCCGGTACAATGCTCTCCCAATTGAGCTGCGGAGCCTTGTAGCTTTTTTTATATATTTTACGGATTTAAAAATGCATAAAAATATATAAAAAAATACTGCCATTTGTTAGCTGAAAGATAGCTAAAGTTAGTTATTTCCATTACTTGTAGTTTTTGAAATATTAACATCAATTTCAAATAAATCGCGCGTTTTGTCGCTCATATATTAAAAATGTTTTTTTGGTTCAGCTACGATTTAGCTAACGGACAGCAGCATAGAGTGTAATTTATTTCATTATCTTTAAAAAAAAAAATATCCCGAGGAGTTCCTTTGGAATAAGTGTAGTTTTTGCAGGCGTTATTTCTCACCATAGATAATTTGTGGCGCCGCGGTAGACTGCCTAATTATTGTTTAATCTAGACGAGTCTTAATGACCTGACGGGCGTCAGGCTCAACTCTCGGGAGGTCACAGTCCTCCAGGCATTATATACTTAAATATGGATACTGTGGTTACAAAAGTGTGAATTTTATACAGTTGTATATCATAAACTTTTTTTTATTGTTAAAACAAAATGGTTTATTAACTAGTTAGATTAAGCATGGAGGTAAACAGAAGGATACACAAACAGATAAATTGCTTAAAACTAACGTGTAAAAATAGGCGGCTTTATCGCTAAAATATTACCAGACAACCAAATGGAGAATATTATCTTCTCAAAGAACACAAAATCACTTTATTGATTACACCACAAAAACAGCAGGATACACAAACACATAATTGCTTAAATCTAACGTGTAACAATCGGCAGCCTTATCGCTAAAAGCGATATCATTTCCAGACAACCTTAGGATGGAGAGGATAATAAGGAAGCTAGAGCAATGGCGGTGTAACTAAAAGAAGAAATAATTAAGGTGAAATACTAATAATGAATACAATAACGAACGAACAAAACTTAAATTAAATATAAATAAACGTGCATAATAATATAAACATACTATAAATATAAATATTATACTATAAACAAAATAAGGAAGCTAGAGCTATGGCGGTGTAACTAGGTAGGCATTTTAAATAGGAATCGACGGCGAAAGTTTAGTGAGATTATATGGTAAATAGCTGTGATGTTTAGTTTAGAAGGTGACTGAGCTCATTGTTCTCTTCGTTTGTATTAATGACGTATGTTGTTATTTTATCCAAATAAACAAACTCGACAATCTCTGTGGACGAGTGGCTGGCATATAAGTTTTCATTGTTAAGCCATTCCTAGCCATTAGAGCCCGAAAAAAACGAACTTTTGTATACAGCCTCGGGGCTGGGTGCTGTACCGTCGTTGTTTCTGAATTCGATAATACAAGTGTTTTAACTATTTGATATACAACACCAGTAATAATAAATATTGGTTTCTTGGCGTCGATCTGTAGTGACTAACAATACCATCATTAAAAGCTGAGATGAAGAAACCTCATAATTATAATTTATGCTTGTTGGTTGATCTAGCCAAGATGATTATATCAAATCGATTGTTGAAATTACTTGCTTATGGATTGTGCTGTTGTGTAATGCACAGCCGAACCTATTGTTATGTAATTGTTTAACTAAGCACGTCTTCACTTTGATTCCACCACGTGGATCCCAAAGTAAACATGCTTTAGATTTTTAAGAAACTTCTAGATGATGCGAATACTATTTTGAGAGGCTATAAACTGAAATCCATATAAAAGTTGCTATAGTAACGAATAATTTAATTATTACATTCAGCGTAGCGCGTTTATTTATTAAAACCAGTTTACCTGTAAAATGCATATTTCGTTTTTTTGCTAATTTCTCATTATGATAAATTTTATTCTACAAGTTTTTTTATGGCAAATTGACCAGAAAATTTAATTGAAGCATAAAAAGAGATTACAGAATAGGGTTCGAAAATATCTCATTTTGTAATAAATCCTAACCTCAACGTTTCACAAAATATGAGGAAAAGTGAGATTTGATGTGTTTATTTATTAAATTAGTAATTGATATTTGATAGCCGCTTGTTGAAACGGTAGCGATCTTACGTCCCGGCTTTGAATGAACATAGTGATGAACTGAACTGAAGTGCATTTGTGTCGGAGTCATGGTCATGTACATATTTATTTATGTATTCTATACATTATTTAGTACCCATAGTACAAGCTCAGCTTAGTAGAAGCTTAGTTAAGTGAGGTTAGGAAAAAAATCAAAAGCGTGATCAAAGAACGTATAAAACAGTATTTCTTGGCTGATAGTGTGTGTGAAAGAAAAAAAATGCGCTAGATAATCGTAATTTTCCAAAACCCAGTCCCTGGGCACAGTTTTTGAAATTAACCGTTATTGGCCTATATCAATGGGAAATATTATTTAAAACAAATTTTCATTCTTGGGTTTTTTTTCGATAAAGGCTTTTCTTTCGAGTTATTTCCCAAAAACTCATTATATCGCTAGTTTTGTGTCTAAAAAGTGTCCATAACTTTTTTAGCACGCTTTTCACCATCGTAATCTGCGGCGAAAAATACATAAGTATAGTGAAAGATCCTCTCCCGAAAAAAAAAGCATGAAAAATGCCAGGATGACTGGACTATTCACTCGGTTCAGGACTAAATAATTTTTTGTGAGTTGTTCGGAATTTATATTTTTATTATATTACTAGCGGCCGCTCGCGACTTCGTCCGCGTTGAACATTGCAACATTACTTTATTTTTCTCCTTCTTACATCAGCTACCTGCCAAGAAAAGTCCCGTCAAAATGAGTCCAGCCATTTCAGAGATTAGCCGGAACAAACAGACAGACAGACAGACAGACAAAAATTGTAAAAAATGTTATTTTGGTGTATGTACCGTACCTATATATATTCATATGCATGTAGTAAAAAACGGTTATTTTAATATAACAAACAGACACTCCAATTTTATTTATATGCATAGATATATCATTGATGTATGTCAAAGGATAAAAATCATGATTTATACCAAGAATACAAACTACCTTGGAGAGAAATAATAAAGTTGTAAACAAAGTAAGTAAATACGTTTATTAATGTCCTTAAGGCTGGCGCCTACAGGACCCAACAGCGTGCTGGCTATTAAGTCTACGATAATGACGACATTTTGTTGCCTGGCGCCAGGTCTCATAGCTACGAGTACTATTAGGGTACCGCAAATGAACCAACAACATATTTATTTTGTAAAAAAAGTCTTCGTAATGTCTTATTCAGTTATACTGCTACAATAAAACTAGTATAAAACTAAAACGCCTGACTTTTTAATAATGATGGTACGATACATTTTCACGCTAGCAACGAGTGTTGCCAAACTATCGATAGTATTTCTATCGATATTTTCACATGAAAAATAACGTGCTATCTATAGCCCTATCGATAAAGTCGATAATACCGATACTATCGATAGTTCAAAACATGTCTATACTATTGAAATAGTGCAATACTATCGATACTATTACTTTACTATTACGATACAAAATTGATGACTATCGATAGTCGAAAGCAATCGATAGGGTCGATACTATCGATAGTATTGTTACCAAGAACATAGATAGTATCGATACTATCAATAGTTTGTTATTTACGGGCAACCGTATCGATAGTATTGCACTCCTTCAATAGTATTGCCCCATTTCGAGCTATCGATAATGTCGATAGTATCGTAGATCGATAGGCCTGCTATCTATCCCAAACCGATAGACTATCGATCGGCCACACTGCTAGCGACTCGTCCGCGAAGATTTCTGTTAGTGGTGGCGACAGGTGCCCGCGGTATTGTCATTTGTCAAAAAACAAATTTTCATTTTAAAAATAACACGGCAAAATTATACTTGATAATATAAATTTACAAACACATTTTTTTTTAATAACTCATAATTTTGGTCTTCTATTGCGACCTACAACCCGCTTGTCAAGTATGGAGATTATGGGAAAGGGATTTTATCAGCCCGTATTCACCTAGACCCCGAGACATGATGTCTCGGGGTCTAGGTGAATCTTTTAATGATTAAAATATATTAAGTTCGACTTTTTTCAGTAAAGATACGTAAAAGCTATTGTAAAGTGACAACCGACGCTGCCGAGTTTTTACACAGAGTAATTAGGTTATTTTTATTTCGAAAGGTAATTAGGATGATTTTTCGTTATCGCCAGTTGGCTAGTTTTTAGTTTTAGAAGCGAAATCGTTGAGAATTCGAATCCCCGTAGGTTGCAATTTGCTTCAGCTTTTATTTACTTGTTGTATTTTCCAAGAACAGGGTTAATGACCGTCACGGGCAGACGAGTAGGGTTGTCGCCAAAGTGTTTTTAAGCATATTAAATTAAACATTTAAAACTGAATGGAAAAAAAACTAAATGCTAGATTACTGTCTAAAAATTGAAAAGCTCAAACTCATCTTTTTTTAATTTAAAATATTATTTTCTTATTATGATGTTAATTCTGGTATAGTAGTTATGTGTGTTTATTACTAATTGTTATATTAAGTAGCGACATTTGAAACTTGATTTCATGAAAAAACTTGAAAAATTAACAATTTTACTCTCGTATAAGTGGTAAATAGAACATCCATTTGACATGTATAATATTAAAAGAAGAAATTTATGTGAAGAAGACCAAGAATTCTTTCCGTAATCAGCTATCGTTTAGTCTTTTGCACCAGGTAATGTTATTAAACTAATCTGATGATTACTTACGTATACAATCCAGTGTTGTTTTAGTCAAGATGAATATTTTATTTATGTCATACATTGTTTAGCAGGTCTACAGTTTGTCGTATTCAATTTCACACTCGCAAAGTATGTTTACACAATGAAAAGGATTATTAAATAAATGAAAAATCCATGTGTGCAATTCACACGTGGTAGAAGTGAAAACTTAGAAAATAATACGTACACGTATACAAAATACCACGGTTGTTGTGATGCCTTCTCTGGAGCTTTGTACTACGCATGCGCACACAAACATGTATTAACACACGTACATAATGCTTCCTATATCATGTTCTCCTACGTTAAATGTTATGAATTTCTGTATCTGTCTCTTTTTACTGTCGCTTTTTCGTTTCATCGACTTTCAAATCACAACAATGCTAAAGAATTTTGACTTCAAAATATATTTTCAGACAGTCTAGAAAAGACAATGAAAAGGATTCTAAAATAATTTAAAAAATCTATATTACCAGGCCAAGTCTATTTTATTTAATTTCTATGTTAGTCTTGATAAAATTTAATTTTTAATGTAATTCAATACAGTTTAAAATGAATTTCATTTTTATTATTTAATTACTACTATAAACAATTTTATTATTAAATTACCATTGCATCTACTTAGCCAGTTCATCAAATATGTTGATGAATCGGCTGAGCAGAGATGAGTCTATTCTTATTCATTATTTCGTGTCATAATTATTAACTGAGTGTCAGTGGATACTTTACGCACAATTCTTTATTATAAGTTTCAATTGAAAGCATCTATACATATAAATAAAATTGGAGTGTCTGTTTGTAATATTGAAATAACCGTTTTTTACTACATGCATATGAATATATATATATGGTGGGTACATAAACCAAAATAACATTATTTACAATTTTTGTCTGTCTGTCTGTTTGTTCCGGCTAATCTCTGAAATGGCTGGACTCATTTTGACGGGACTTTTCTTGGCAGGTAGCTGATGTAATAAGGAGTAACTTAGGCTACTTTTATTTTAGAAAAATAAAGTAATGTTGCAATGTTCCACGCGGACGAAGTCGCGGGCGGCCGCTAGTCTAACATATAATTCAATGTTTTAATTAAAAGTGCATAGTCGTTAGTGTACTGCAATTATTTTTCTACAAATCGTCTTGTTTTTTGCGTATTACTGAAGTTGAATTGTTATTTAAATATCAGCTGTAAAACAGTAAATTACTGTTTTGCACGTTAGTACGTGTGAATTGAGTGAGTCAATCGTGTATTATAAAAATCTTACGATATATATATATATATATATATATATATATATATATATATATATATATATATAAATTAGTACCAGAAAATATCACGATATAGGTAGGTAAGTAGATTTTATCACGGATAATTACAATCATTTGTAAATAATACAACATAATTTTTGCTAGTACACGGAAGTTGGATAGATAAACTTAACACAATGTTTTTTTCTTTTTCTTATTATTTATTACTTATAAATGTTTAATTCACGATGTATGTCCTAATTAAGTACTTGCATCAAGAAAAATGCAACCAAAGCACTATCACCGATAAACAGTATAGGAAAGTTATTTTTCTACAATGTGTTGCTTAAGTCGAATCTATATTTATAGAAATGGTGACGCTTGTATTTTGGCAAAGAAATTATCGTGAATGCAAAAATTTCTCATTATAATAAAACAAACTGTTATTGACTGATAAATAAACATTTTGTATATAATCATTAAGTTAGTTATCATAATTAATAAATAATAATAAATATTAGAGAAAATAACATAGGTGCATATTCAATTAAAACACTTTTTTACGGAATTTGCGCATATTTTATTTTATATTTAATCCTGACGTTTCTACTAAGATAATTATTGTCATGTATTTTCTACTACCTTTACAATATTTTAATCGGACACGTTCCTAATTGTTAAAATTATTTTATATAAATCAAATTTGTTTTATTTTTACATTTTATTTAGTTATTAAATTCTCACTACAATTACATTGTATACTACTGAGTCTACTACCAGTTCGGAAATTGGGAGGCTCTTCCGAGAAGAACTGGCGAAAGAAACTCGGGCAGAGGGACCGACCTCCATCTAACTGTTATTTTTTGCAAAAAAAAAGCTTACTACATCATCAGGTCTTACAATAGGTGCATGGTTCTGAACCCAAGTTTAGTAGCTAAAACACTTGTTAACAATTCAAAAACAAACAACGGCTCCACAACACCCAGACTCGATTAAAAAAAAGTTTTTTATTATTATTATTATAAAAGGCCGGAGATTGAACCTAGTACTTTTAAGTTACCATGGCAACCGGTATGCGAACCATTCAACCAGGGAGGTCTTTAAACCTAGTAAATTACTTAATGAATATTTAAGTGAATTATTTTCATCTTCCACAGAACGGATTGCTGTCCTCTTTGCCGTATCTGGGCAAGTACCTGTGTGCTCTTGCGTCTTCCGTGCTGGCCGACCACCTGCGGCGAAGCGGCAAGATGTCCACCACTGCTGCCAGGAAGCTGTTCACCGGCCTCGCTGTAGGTCTACCAGGTATGTACCACATTCGCCTGCATTCGTAAAAAAATCCTTTAATCCTTCATTTTTATGCCATTTTTACCCAAATAAATAGAAAAAACAAAATTGGTATTTGAAAACATTTTTTTGTTACATACCTTTAAAAAGATAATTGGAGCGGAGCGAGCAAAGCTCCCATGGATCAGCTTCAATGACGAATTGTATGTGACACCATAACTCTTATAAGTTCTTAGGCGATATTCGTAATTTTTTGTGGTGAATCGAACCAACAGAAACTGGATCGAGACGAATCCCGAATTTTAATATATTAAAATATAAATGTTATGACCAAAAGACATTTGCTCTATGGGTGAACAAAAAAAAAATTTTTCTGGCTTCAGCATATATACACCAAACTCTCTAGAGCTTATATTTTTGAAACTACTAACGAAGCTTTATGCTTAGTGACTGCATCGTCCTAGTAAACTATATTGAGTTTAAATGACTCCTAATGATTGGTGGTGTGCAGGTGTGATGATGCTGGCACTGACCTTCTACGGCGAGGATCGCGTGTGGTCGATCGCGATCTTCACGATGGCGCTGACCATCAACGGAGCAGTCACCGCCGGTTACCTTGGCAACGGGCTTGACATCGCGCCAAACTTCAGCGGTCAGTATACGGATGCTGTAGACTAGATCTACAAAATCAAAGTTTATCAAAAACCATTATCATAAAACGCATTTCGTCGGTCAGAAACAGTAGAGTAACATTTGAAAAAGAATTGTTCTGAGCAATGAAAAAAAAAAATTTTGTTTATTTTATTTGTACATTTATACACATCACAAGAACAAAACATAATAGGCTGCAATTCCAAACATATGTCCGAACAGAATGTTTAAACAGGCAAGTTCGTACATTTATATTAAAAAGAATAATTATAAAAAAACTATAATACAATAAAAAAATAAATTAAGTTGAGTTGATTAAAATAAAAATTACATTAAATTTAAATGGATTAAATGAACAATACATTACATTTAATTAGATACAATTTGGAAGAACGATTAATACTGAATTAATTATAAATAAGTAAACATTCAATAAAAAACAAAATAAACGTAAATTAATAATAAAACTTATATTTAAGATAAATATATTTTATCGACTTTGTTTAATGTATGGTTTATATATCTATAATTAATCAATAAAACATGTTTATTAACTTTAATTTGTTTTGGAAATATAAATTATATTTTGATATGTTCCACTACTGTTTCCTACCGACGATATTAACTATTGCTATTCGATTTACATCTCACCACAAGTGTTTTGTTGGCGAAATGTATTTTTTTAAATATACGTATTTGATCGTGTGGAAATATTAGCTCCTTACCGATTTTTTCCTACATACCATTTTATGCTTAACTCCTGTGGAATCAACTTGGATTTCAGTATTTTTTTAAATAGTATTTCTTAAAAATATAGTTGTTATAGCCCGTAAGCCTCCAGGTTCACTTCTCTTATCATATATTACTTCTCTTAAAATACTATTTAAAAAAAATACTGAAATTTGATTCCACAGGAGTTAAGCATATAATGGTATGTAGGAAAAAAATGGTAAGGTGCTAATATTTCCACAGTATTATCATAGAATAATACTTATTAAGTGTACTGCACCTTTTGAGTTAGCTTGTTCCATCGTGGATTCTGTCTTGACCCCCGGACTTGATTGGGAGCAAGAGCAATCCCATTTTAAAAAAATACATCCAGTACCACTTATGCCTGTTTATTTGATGACGGTATTAAAACTTAACTACATTTTATACGTTTTTAACTTTCTTGACCAAATCCAAGTTTTTTGTATTATTAATCTATAATGTAAGATCACAGTGGTTTGTGTGTTTGTCTGTCCGCTCTTTTTCCATTGTATCAATAACTTTACAATAGCAACGCGTTAACCGCAAGTAGTTCGTCTACCGGATGCTAGATGGCGCTAACGGAAAAATATTTAATATTAGAAAAAAATTAAAGAATTTTGTTCACCCGTGCGAAGCCGGGACGGGCCACTAGTTTTATTATAAAATTGTCTGTGATATGATAAAACATGTCTCATTTCATATTTGCAGGCACTATCTTTGGTATGGCGAATACCCTGTCGTCGTTCGGCGGATGGCTTTCCACCTTCATGGTTGGCGAGCTCACTAAGAAAGAAGTAAGCATTTACCCATAAAAATACAGAAATATTTTTTTATTATTACCTGAAATAAGTCCGTAGAAAATCCGTCTTGAAGTAAATTCGTTATACGTCTCTTAATAGGTCGTTAGCAGTAAAAAAAGTTTTCGGTACCTTTTAACAGACGATTCCATTGTTAAAAATAGCTTCTATATTTTATTTATTCTAAATTTATTAACAAAAACCAAAAAAATACTATTATTTTATAATGCTATCTTATAAGATAATTTTTTTAATTGAAAAATTGGGATAGCATTGGATCGGACTTTCAAAGGTTGCGGGTTCGATTCCCGCTTAAAAATTCACTTTTGAGCCGAGTCGATGTATTCTAGTATTTTTCTATTAAAATAATTTATACTATTATTTTCACAGAACACAGCTGCACAATGGATGATAGTATTTTATATTTTGGCGGCAACTTACGTGTTAGGGGCGCTGTGTTTCGTCTGCTTCGGATCAGGCGAGAGGCAGTCCTGGAGCTCGCCCCCAGAACTGCCAAAACAAGAAGAACAACCGCTACACGAAGAAAAAGCTTAAGGAAAATAGAAAAAGTTATTAGTAGCGTGCTCACATGCGTTGCGTGGGGGATAGTGAGTTCGTGGGGCTAGTGAGTTCGTGGGGCTAGTGAGTTCGTGGGGCTAGTGAGTTCGTAGGGACAGTGAGTACGTGGGGATAGTGAGTTCGTGGGGCTAGTGAGTTCGTGGGGCTAGTGAGTTCGTAGGGACAGTGAGTACGTGGGGATAGTGAGTTGAGTGAGATAATAGGGAAGAACTTAAAAAATAATTTTCCTATTATATTCTTGCGTAAAGCATGAATTTCTCGCTCATATCATTGGATAAAGAGCCATATGTAATGTGGGCTGTATAATTAATATGTGATGAAATCTTTATACGATGAACTGATCATATATGTGTTATATATTCCACATTTTAGCCAAACAGGTGATTGAGTAATACGTGGATATTATCTAATAGATATGGGAAAACAGAAAAGTACAGATTTGCTCATAATATTCTTGATTTAATTACATTTTTTTAAGTAATTAAATCTAGAATTTAAGAGCTTTTCTCTATTCTGTTTTATGGATTTGACATACTCGTGAATATCCAATAAGTATTTTGAAAGAATCTCATGGTTAAAATGGTCAAAGTTGGACTACTATCAACTTAAATACGAGTTTGGCAAAATTATACTAAGCTTTTGAGTTTTGTAATTGTAGTGAATTGAGAAAGTACGAAATTACAAAACTGAAAATTTTATGCATAAAATTCGAATTATGTTTTAAAATTACCTTAAAACATTCGATTCGATTCATGCACACGCTTTGACAAATGGGACTATTATACAATTATTGCCATATAATTCAAACTATAATAGACACGTTTGCCAGAGTAAAAAAAAAAGAAATAAAAAACTCAAAAAAAGGCTGTTAATGTTAATGATTGTGATTTATTTATAACGTGCCGGCTTGCGCAATGGACACTCGATTAAACTCGGTTTCTATAGCTTTACCCACTTAACTAAAATCTAGTGAATTAAAAAATATAATTAATTTTTATATTCTAATTACGAAACTGGTGCTCTTGGTCTGTGAAAATTTCTCATTCACCAACTATTCTACTCTGATTTTCAGCTGGTATTATTATATTTGTTATATATTTTTAATTGGTCGAGATTTCCCAATTTTATAATAAAAATCATTGAATATCTTAAGCTAAATATAAAATAATATTACTCAACTTACGGGGACAGTAATTTTAGGTTGTTTTAACGATTCAGAAAGATATAATCCCCTGACTTTCAACTTAGACTTTTTATAGGAGAGTCGGTGACATCTGAACCAGATTCATTTTAACATATAGTGTAAATAGCATATATTATAATATTTATATTTACTAGCTAACCCGGCCACGCGTTGCTGGTATAACCCGGCCACGCTTTGCTGGTGTAACCCGGCTACGCGTTGCTATGGTAACGATCATTGAATATAAAAACTGTTATTCTTAGGCTTATGGTAACAAACCCACAAAGTCCTTCTTTTATATAGTAGTGATGCTATAGAAACCAGTTATATATTATGAAACGGTGGTTCTTAGAAACTCGACTCATCGTTTTCTTGAATATTAGTGCTTAAGACTCAAGGAGTATAGTATTTTAGTTTTGTTGGCCCTGTTACGCTTTTGGTAGTGCTATGGATGGGTATACCTTTTGCTAACAAGTATTGACATCTTCACATGTCCTCTTCACGTGTTTGTAAATTTAGTGGTATTTTAAACCAATTTATGCAAACTATAACACTGTATTAGACAATTATATGTTTTCTAAAATTATACGTAAAATTTTATATTTTATTTAAAAAGTTAATCGCATATTGTTAACGCTGAAGAACAAATTTATGCATCGTATTGACTTTAATTTATTTGACTGTTTATAAAAATAATTGGTCTCTAGCAATAAACAAAATAATTAAAACATATAATTTCAAATTCAAGTGAGAAATAAATTAGGTTTTAAATACTTTTTATAAATTAAAATGAATTCTGATAAAAAGTGTTTTCTCCAATATTATACAATTTCTTTCACAAAACTATTCCTGTACTGTTAATTATTTTTTCGGTAAGATAAGTAGCTAAGGTATACTGTCCATATGCCATGTAATGTTGCAAGTGGGTATTTTGTAGACTGTTCTCTCTTACAATTTTATAATTATTGTTTTCTTCTTACATTATGATTTCTATTTTGGACTAACATCGACGTGGATGTTAGTTTTGGAACTTTCTCTGGCTACTTTAAGGTTAATTATCAAAGTCATAATGAAATTAGTTGTTAAACTTATTGAAAATGCATAGTTTTATAATAATATGCAGTCTGCAGGTATACCCAGCAAACGAACTGATAGATAGTTAAGGTTTAGCGTGAATAACCAGGGACCAAACTTAAGGGCAACAAAATGTAATATGTTTACACGTATTTATAGCACATTTCTATTAGCGAATTTATTTGCTATGAATATGTGTATAAAATAACTCGATTTCTTGATTAAAATTATTTAGTATATTCTATAAGTATCAGTTTATTTATTTTTCTACTATATCGAAAGTTTAGGAAGATTCTGAGCCATTATAGTTTTACCAGTGGACGAAACTTGACCATAGACAAGTCTCGTTTCTTTTTTTTTACCGTAAGACATAGATTTTAAGATTAAGCCATGTTCGCACTTAGCTTTATTACAAGGGACAATGCATTGTTTTATTGTGCATTTCGACAGCTGTGATAAAGAGATTTGTCTATGGCCTACTGTATACATAGTTACTTAGAGCTCACAAATATTAGATCATTGGTTGTTCAAAAATGCATCTTAACGGCTATTAGTAGTTCCTAAATTACGATCAGTATTCACTTATATTTCGTCTCGTTTGTAAGTTTCCACAGACACCATTTTTTTCAACTATTGCAGGGTAAGTTAATCCACAGAGTACATAATTATATCAACCTATAACTATAAGTTAGCTCGTCTGTGGAAACAATGAAGTCTAAACGAATATTAAGTATTCATTATTTATATTATTAATTTATAATAATTGGGCAGGCTGTTGTGTTCGCTAGAGTTTGCATTCACAACGCTGCCTTTTGCTTTACAACTACTTCCAAAATTGTATTTTCTTAGAATTAAATCCACTTCTGAAGTAGTTTTTAGCTAAAGAAATGACGTCACGTTAATAACGATTGTTTAGGATCAAATTATATGGTGAATGTATTTGTTTGTGAATCCATTAAATTCCATTAATTGAATATATTTAAAAAGGGTATTTTGTGAGTTATTGGCATCTATTATTAGTTGTCTGTTATTATGTATATTTTACAATAATTAATTATCTATGATTTTATTTATAACCGCATGACATTTGAAAGTGTCAAATAATAAAATAAAATAATATTGTTTAAACTAAATATGAATGCTGAATTATTATCGATGAATATAATATATCCCAGTTTCATTACAAAGTTAATTTACCCTATTTGGAATGGTTTTGGTACATAAGTAAACCAGTGTGACGCCAGTCCCAGACTGCACATACGAATGTATAAATGTTAGTTTCTGTGTACCGATAAGGTGTATGTGGACCTAAGTTAACGTTGTTAGTCTAATGACAGTTCTATACTTTTGTGAACCATTTTTTTCAAATAAAGTTTTTATTGATGATTATTTTGTTTTTATTTACTTATATTCCTAAATTGATATTCTTTAAGAATCTGCTGTTAAGAGTTGGTAGTAGGTAGGTAGTTATGATTTTAGAGCTTTAAGTTTGACCTGATAACGTCTAACCTACTATTACAACACATTATCTACTAGACAATTATTAATGATAACTTTGTTGACTTTCACATATTACATCTTTCTGAGGGTCAATTCAAGCGTAACATCTGAAAAGAGAGAGAGAAACATTTATAGACTAACAAAACCACATAAAATTTTAACAAACAAAAATTACCTACAGTATATTTCGACGGGGCCTGTTTGGTGTGAAATCGTGATATAATTAGCTTACTGATATACATCTGTGATATATTTTTTAATGACTATTTTTATCTTTAGTCTCTTTTAAATGTTATAAGGATGGTTAATTATTATTAATTTTGGTAATTTGTGCAGTCGCTGGCAGTAACAGCACTAACATTAAATTAAGTGCAATTATTAATAAAATACTGTTAAACGTTAGTGTTTACTTGCATCTTATTGTTCGCGGCTGTACTTAACTACATTATTAAAATGAACTGTTGTTGCTTTATTAATATGTGGATAGCATATTTGACTACATATTTACTCATATTTGACTAATATTTTATAGATGGAAAACTGCATATATATTATTTTAGTTATAAGTAAAAGATTTGTAAATAAAAGAATATATATTTCTTTAATTAAAAATTGTTTAAAGAAGTTAAATCGTAGAAGCCTGTGGTACGGTATGTCCGCTCCCACTTCCTAGATAAAAAGCATAAAGTTACCACAATATAGGGGTAAACCAAAAACATAACCATAAAACAATTTTTAATATTGTTTTATATAAAACTGAGAATATATTCTATTAAGGTCAAATAATAGTTAAACTGGGTGAATAGGCACCTTCTGGGATAGCCCGTACCATCGTGGATTCTGTCTGCCCCCGGGCTTGATTGAGATCAAGAGCGAACCCATTCTAAATAATAAAAAAACTTTTTCCATAGTTACAGAGGGAAATGGAAGTAGTTAGTTGTAGATGTTTCATATGAAACTAACAACTATTGGGATGAAAGGATTATATGTATATTAACGATTCTGGAAAAAAGTGCGACACTATCGCATTGCTACGTGTGTAAACTTTTCCATAAACATAAAATAAAATTAAGGAGGAGGAATAAAACGGCTTTAGTCTGTAACTTAAATAGTTTATTGAAGAACCATTACACGTTAGCACAGCCTAGCTGGCCTACGAAGCGACTGCTCCATCTCAAACTCACAAGGCAAGGTGAAACAACTCACATTTCTTAATAACATTCATTGCTCGGAAAACAAATTGTAAAGAATACCTTTTGTATACATATAGGATAAGTAGGTTGAGAAATAAAAGCGTCTGTGTAAACATTATAATTTTTTAAATGAAGTAACTTGAAGTTCGCCTATTCACTTATAGCAGCTAACTTCATGGTGTCGCTTTTTCGTTGAATACTGCGTGCGCAACTTCAGTTACATGAAAAATTTCACTCTCAAAAATATAAGTTTAAAAACTGAGGACACACGTTTACGGGCAGATAACTTTTAGTCGAATAGAAAATGGAGAGACACATTTTAATAACGTTGTACACATTGTTCGATAAAAATAATAAAACAAAAAACTTTTGCTCACGTTTTCCGAGCAATGTAACGATTATTAACAGAGGTAACTCGATCAAAGTCGTCCTATCACAGGTTTTTATATAATATAACACTGTTAAACGTAAGCATTGATGTAAGTATTACAAATTTACACCAATTTTATTAACAATTATACTCAAAACACTGTTTACCAATAACATTATATGATAAAAACAACTAAATATAGTACGTTGTCTCAAAGTACGTGTTTATTCGGTGACGGTCGTTGCTAGACTGAACGACGAGTCTGCGGAAAATTCGTCGAAAACAATTCGTCGAAAACAATTCGTCGAGAACAATTCGCCGAAAACACAATTCGCCGAAAACACAATTCGTCGAAAAACACAATTCGCCGAATCACAATTCGCCGAATCACAATTCGCCGAATCACAATTTGTCAAAAACGGATACTGCATGGCACTTTATGAACTGAGCAAATTTTACGGAGTATTCAATCCCCAAGTATAACCGAATAGATTACTCTCTGTTATACAAAAGCATCGACTACCTTACGCATATATGTTCCTTAATTTTACCCGCTTGAGTTGAAAGACAACGATTTCAGATGTAGGACAAAACTGGGTTTAGGACGTGTGAGGTGTAGGACGCTATACTTGAAAATCTATATGACTATTTCCCGCTGTAAAATCTGTGAAGAATATTTTCTGTTGCGTTCGAAAACAAAACTTTAAAAATTTTCCGCTGTAGTTAGAAATATTTATTAATTTTTCCCTCTATAGTTAGTTATCTTGAAGAATATGTTCCGTTATAGTTTTGAAACGGAGTACCACGCAATAGTCCAAGATCTATCCGCAATAGTTGAAAATCTCTGACTATTCCCCGCTGTAGTTGAACATTTCTATAAATATATTTTCCGTTATAGTCGAAGGTCCCTAAAAATATTGCCCGCTATAGTTCGAAACAGTATTTGTACCGGAATTTCTGCAAATCTTCTATAAATTGCGATTCGACGAATTGTAATTTGGTGAATTTTGATTCGGCGAATTGTGATTCGGTGAATTGTTTTTCGACGAATTGTGTTTTCGGCGAATTGTGTTTTCGGCGAATTGTGTTTTCGGCGAATTGTTCTCGACGAATTGTTTTCGACGAATTGTTTTCGACGAATTGTCCGCAAATCTGAACGACGAACGCACCGTACCCCCCACTACCGTACATTAATATTGATTCAGATACTGCAGTTCAGGTCCTATAGAAATTATATATAGCTACTATTTATAATGATAGTAAAATTTAAAGTACGTTAAAACTATGATTTCGTGATAAAAATTGGTGTAAATTTGCATAAAAATTATTAAATAAATAATGTACGGTGAAACGTCGCATTTAATATCACATGAATGAGTGCATTTACTTACTATAAAATTGTTTATTAAGCAGTGTCACCTGAAAAACAACAGTATTTATCTAATATGCGTACTATGATTTTTTCTGCGCGTGAAAAGCTTTTTAATATTTTGAAATTGCTCTAAAATTACAAAGTATCATTAAACGCGATGCAATTTCATGTATTGCGTATAGCTCTATGCTTCAATAACTGCTTTTGAATAGCTTTAACAGTTTAGATCGCGCATACATTGTGTAGCAAATTAAGAAGTTTCTCAAGTAACACTGCGCTAGCTATCACTAAATCATCAACAACTAAAATGATCAACAGCTTTAATCCTTATCTATAGCGTTTTGTACTAAGCGTGCTTTCTCTTTATTCCTTCGGAGCCAAGGGTAGAGATACTAGTGTCTGTTATTTAGGACTCTATGTTCTTACGCATAAGGCTTACAAGTTTCTGTGTTTCCTGATCCGGCATAAATTTACTTAAAAAAGGATGTTAATAAAACAGTTAGGAGATTTGTACAAGGCTTGTTTTAGGATCCAAGCCATCTGAGGCTCTAAGGCAGTTATTCCCAAAGTGGTCTTTATCGACCCCCAGGGGTTGACGAAAAGCAGCAAATGTTCATGTCAGTAAAAAGATTGAAGTTGGTAAATTTACAAAAAATCGGTTTACGAGACCAATTTTGGGAAAGTTGGTGTTGGCAATCATATTTTTTTATTTACAACGGAGGAGTGTATGCCTTTATTACATCTGATTTTGAGTAATGATAAGATCGAAAGATGGCTGGGCATTACACAGAATTCTCAACTTTTAGGAACACATATTTTACTGCTGGAACACAATGTTTTAAAATAGTTGTTATGGCGGCAGACTTACAATTAGATAAAAAAGGTGGTAGCTGGCCAGACGTTTTTGAACAAGCCTTATCACCAACTAAACCGAGCACGTATAAGTACTATAAATTACAAAATATATGATTTTTGGTGTTGCCAACAATAATTTCATTATTTTTTTTGGTACCGGTTCTTTTAAACTGTTTCCTCCTAAAATATAGTGAGAACATAGAGACCTAAACACGAATGAATTAAACAGAGAAATAAGTACCTTATCGCTTTGCTAATAAAGTAATCGTGTCGCCAGCGCAGCAATATACACGCCCTTATTTCTTAGTTTAATGTTAGGACATAAGAATATCGCTTGTGGCAATTTTAAATTAAAAACAACATCTTTTTTACAGTATTTCATACTCTCGCACAACCAACTCACTGCAGTCCAATTTGATCCCAACATTTAAAAGAATACGACACCAATTATTACATCAAAATAGGTACAAGTAACACCATATCAAACGTAACATTTTACATATAAAACAATTTATATAGTAAAATGTTGCGATTTCTGTATTATAAATAGACTAGAAATAATATGAATTATTATTAACACTAAAACAACGATTGGTCAATTGACAACTAGAATTACACAACGATAATATAAGTACACATAAGTAACGGAAAAAACTTTAAACATTCGAATAGTGAAAAATTTGTAATGTTCTTAATTGACACAATTAACAAGATATTCCATAAGTTTCAATAAAGCTCAGAATGTGAAATAATAAATTATATAACTCGTCTGATAATAACTTGTTTACATATATAAATTAAGAAGTTAAATGCCTTGATAACAAACAAAATATATAATTATATAACAGTCGTGTTTCGAACACAGTTGCGCGAACATCGATAAAGACTACGCCAATAGAATCCGACAAAATAGCAAATACTTCCATGCCTTTTTATGACAAAAAAATTGGTTGTTTAGTTGTAAAGTCGGTTTACGGACGATAATTTTACGCGATAAACGTCATAAGAAAACAATGATGAAAAATTGCATACTATTATGAATTGAATTATTATCACTGAATTATCATTATTTTGTATAATACAAAGGAGTTAAATCAATTCACTTTAAGAACAGTTGACAAAACAGTTCACGTGTAAGTTGTGTGCTGCCGCTGTCTCTCTTCTACTCGGAAGCATCGGCCGATGGAGTGGAAGAGAGATAGATGCATCACAAGCCGATCGCTTAGGCCGATCGTGCCTCTCTATCACTTGTTCGACTCAGGCGGAACGTGCCAATGACGGAACGTGACTACGAGTCATGCTTTTTCGTGCGTGCAGCCGGCGTTCATCGATTTATAAGACGTTATCACATCAAAAAAAATATTTTAAATACGGAAAATATTATTAATCTTTGATAATCAAGTTAAACTTATAATACTAGTATTTAGATATCTTTATTTTGCAACCTATTCTTACTATGGTAGCGGTATCGACTGGAAAAAGTTCGCGGGTTCGAATACTGGTGGTTTGTATGGTATGTCTGTGTGAGCATCAGTATAATAATAATAATCGTTTATTTCTCACCACATATAAAATAAGTACACATTATTAATAATTATATTTCTTACATTCACACCAATTATCCTAAACCAAAGTAAAAACGGTAAGGCTTGTGTTATGGATACTTGGCTAACGGATATACATACATAAATAAGTCATATTTATAGAAATACTAGCTGACTCGGTCACACGTTGTTGTGTCATAAATTGAAATGAAACCTACCCTATCTCCTAAGTTGGAACAAATCCAGCAAAACGAAAAAAAAACATCAAAATCGGTTGAGTAGTTTCGGAGTTTATTGCTTTTAAACTCTGTGATAGGGAATTTATATACCCATGACTCATGTTTAGTAAATATGCGTAGAAATAAAAGGTCCAAATTTGGATGCGGATCGCTGGTGCCTGTGGTAGATAATAAAACATATATTCCACTTCTCCAACCTCATGAAGGATGCAGGGAATATATTATGAAATCACAATATATTATGCACTGCAGCGTTGTGCCGCCATCCCTATTTTTTCATCGGACAACCAGACTTACAAATAGGCGCCAACATTATATGGTTAATATATCAAGAGTCGCACTAAGCGTTTTGGTTCCAATTTTGCGATCCGTATAGGTATCTTATAGGCAAGCGCATCACACCCTAGATCGCATCGCTTACCATTACTATTCTCATCTATTTACTATTAAAAAAACATAGGTTTATACACTTATTTTCGCATCAAATAATACAAATTGCTTGGGAATTAATGAAAAAACACCAACCCTGGTTAAATACCCATTTTTCGGATTCTATAGGCAAAGTCTTTAAATTATGTGGAAGAGCTTGATATATACTAAAACATGAAGAACTTACAATCAGCTGATAAAGATATTTTTCAAGTTAGGACATCTTTCGTTCGTTTAGGAAATACTTAAGTAATCTTTTCCCAGTAACAATATAATATTTGTTTTGATATTGAAGTGCTTTTTGATATAATATACTTTTCACATGATAAATATTATTATAAAATTAAGAAATAAGTGCGCAACATCGTCAAAATCAGATTAAATTTAAAATTGCGTGCACAAGCAAACTTGACGATTTATTTAAGGTTAAAAAATATGTACAATATACGTGAAGATACGAAAAGGTTAAGTAGATTTTTATAACCAAATATCTTTTAATTATTAAAAGAAGATAAGAAAATAATATTACATGGCTAAAGAGAGAGATAATTAGATCGAAAGTAAAGAAACTTATGCTTTATTTACAAACAAAGTAATGTCATTTTCCATTATCCATTCGTTGCAAACCTCTTTAATACAAATATATCGATTCGATAAGTCTTAGATTCGATAGAACATCATACAGACCTTCAAATTTGTATGCAATCCCTAAAAAAAGAAAATATACAATACCAACAAGCAAAAATAGACCTTATAGTAGTAGATATACTTAACCTTTTCTTTCTCGTGTTTGTTTTTGTAATAACCGCAGTGACAGATCAAAATCAACTTTATTATCACGCAAAAAAATTGATTTTACAATGCCATTGTTTTTTTTTTTTGAAGCACCACGTAAATCTGTACCACGATCCGATGATTATATATTATCTACATTGCAATTCTGTTAGGAACTATTGTGTTTTGTGAAAATTAATGTGTGTCCTTGAAGCTTAAGTGTTTTTAAATGTCCATTTTTAAAACTCTATCTATGCGACCACGCCTTTTGACCTGCATTAAAGTATCTGATTATATTTTAATATTACATATTTAATAAAAAATTGGATTGGCCATTTCTTTTACTCAAAAAAGACCTTTTTCGGTTGTTATATTTTTGTTTTATTTTTTAAATAATAAACATAATTTCTTTTTTAAACCTGCTAATCAAAAGGCGTGTATTTGTCTTAAATATATAATTTAATTACATCTTAAAATATTCACTCAAGGCATTTTTAAGAAGCTTTGTATTTATTAAGTCTATGAACTAGCTAAAGTTTATTTTAAATCACTATTAATTAACCATTACGTAATATCGTTGGAAATGGAGTTTGTATAAATTTTTTATTGATAACTCGAGAGAGAAAGAGTTTAAATAATATAGTTGTAATTTAAAATACAAAACGTTAACGTACACGTTAAACGTTAAAATACACGTTACGCCATTATTTTAAAAATAAGACTTACATGTTAAAAGGGATACATTTATTGATTTTTCGAAATGTTTATTTTATAATATGAAGATTTTTTAAATGGGGATATTACTCAAAATTGACCCAAGAGATGGCACCACTGAGCAAAATGGTTGAGTTTCGATTTTCATACGTATAATATGGAAAATCATCTTTATTCAGTCAGTGACATTATTAAAAAATAGAATGCAGAATATCATGGTGTATACGAAAATTGCAACATTACACATTTGAATAAAACACTTTTTTAAGGATTAAGGATTTTGCGTATAATTTATTTTATATTTAATCCTGACATTTCGACTCGTTTACAGGAGCCGTGATCACAGGATGACTAAGATAATGGTTGTCATATATGTTCTACTACCCTCACAATATTTTAATCGGGCACGTTCCCAATTGTTAAAATTTTATATTTAATCAAGTTGTTTTTTTTTACATTTTAGTTAGTTATTAAATTCTCACTACGATTACGTTGTATTCTACTGAGTCTACTTCCACTTCGGAAATCGGGGGCCCTTCCGAGAAGAACTGGCGAAAGAAATTCGGGTAGGGGGAACGACCTTCATTTTACTGTTGTTGCAATGTGTGTCTTAGGAGGAATTAATCTATAATCAAAGATCACAGTATTTTGTGTGTTTGTCTGTCCGCTCTTTTTCCATTGTCTCAATAACGTTACCATAGCGACACGTTAACCGCAAGTAGTTCGACCACCGGACGCTAGATGGCGCTAAATATTTATTAATAGAAAAATTTAAAGAATTTTGTCCACCCGTGCGAAGCCGGGACGGGCCGCTAGTTTAATATTAATCATGGCTCCTGCAAATGAGTCGAAACGTCAGGATTAAATATAAAATAAATTACGCGCAAAATCCGTAAAAAAGTGTTTTGTTCAAATATGCTATCGGTAGTTCAATTGGAAGTACTCGCCCGGATTGCGAGGGTATGTGGGTTCGAATACCGCTTGACATTTAAGAGAAGTTGATTTATTTTTATTGTAATAACTTGTTTCAAATCAAGCAGTTATATGATGGAATAACAAAATATATAATAATATAAAGGATTTTCAAATTTAAAATTAAAGCATATGGTAAAAATTGAGGGCTTTCTAAGCTCTAAAAATTAATAAAGTAATAATTTGTGTTTAATATTAAAAATGTGTAATAATTATATTTTTAACATGATTTAATGTTTTAAAAATGGTCTATTTGATTTACAAAGAATTCATATTTATCCATTTCTCAAGTCTCATACAAAAAGTTATCTTAACGATGGGAAGAGTTCATGGCTTTACTTTTTATTAGAGGTATTTTAACTTAACGTTGGATTTTTAATACAAGAAAAATTTACAGCAAAACTTAAATTAAGAATGATTGTTTAAATGACATGTTCATTAAATGAAAAGATACTATTAAGTAGGTAGGAGAAAGTATTATTGCATTAAATGTCCATAGCATTGTAGTCGTTATGGCGTGGGCATAGAGTCGAGTGTTAGTTGGCGCCCGCGCAATTTGATCCTATGGGATGCGCACAGACTGAAGAACTTTGCTGGCCTGCGAATGTAATATAGTATACATATAAAATATATAATATCAATTACAATCAGGTACAATTTATTTTATATCATCCTACAGTACAGTGGATTTGAACACAAATAAAAATGTTCGCTGTCCATGCATAACATAGTAAATGAAAACGAAATGATTCAAGTGCATTTTTCTTAAATGTATAATAATACTGCAGTTATGTCATTGAACTTCTAAAAGTGCGTTATTTTTATAAGTAATTATTTCACTATATTTTCAAACTTTGAAATGTGACGTTTTATAATTTTAAAATTGTATATTACTATAAATATCACAAAAAAATGTCTATAAATATTATTTCCATAATTTATCTCGACTTAAGTAAGTGGCCATCCAAAAATTATGTCACTCGAGTTTTAGGACTTTTTAACCCCTCTCCCTTGTCACAGGTTGTCACATTTTTAGGATCCGGAGGGGATTATGTGATGTGACGTCACAAATTATTCAATTTTATGTATGTATTTAAAAATAATTAAATTAAACAGTTATTTTTATTTTTTTCTTATTTTTAATAAATATTGAAAATCATCATTAACATATATTACTATTTTTATAACAAATTAAAAAAATCTACACCAAGCTTCGTCCCAAATTAAAAGAATAAAATAACTTAATCTAATAGCACGCCACGCGACACCCCCAATTCAATGTTACCCATGATACTGGCAGCAGTGCCACGCTGTATCGCCATGCAATTTATATTGGAATTTTATTAAATAATCTTTTGTAAAATCAACAGAAACTCAAATATTTTAGATAACAGAGAAAACAAACGACGATGTTTATTTTCTCATTCACATATAAATTTCACGTTTTAGTATTTTAAACTTAAATACGTGACGTCACAAAGCCCCCTGCTGCTTGTCACATTTCGGTGATACCCTCCCCGCCTTTAAAATGTGACGTATTTTATGAATGGCGCCAAAAAGAGACCTTCAATATTGTTACCTGGAACTCGGCGTCATCAGCCATGACCCCGGTAACGCACAGGAGTTGGTATTGGCGCGCCCGTAACGCTGACGCACCACGCCGTAACAAGCGTAAAGCTGCCGCACACGATGACGCACTACCACACACCACCTGCCGTACCTGGACACGACAATCAGACATAACACATCTTTATTTATAAAATTTCCCTGTCACATTCCTTATGTTTGGCAGAAAAAAGCGCTTGCGAGCGCTTGTAAGCAAAAAGGCGATCACTGAGCGATAATAAGCAAAATGGCGGATTGTGTCAACGCAACTGAAGTTAGCAAACGTGTCTTGGCCGAAAACTGTATAGTTTTTTTTTCAGCGCTGGCAAGCGCTTGCAAGCGCTTTTTTCTGCCAAACACAAGAAGTGTATAACCGCGATGTATTCTGAAATCACCGATTTAATGATTTTTAATTTAATTTGCTGAATTTTTTCCCTCTTCGGATATAGGATACGTTTCATTTAAATTTATAATATAAAACAATATAGCAAATTATAAAACTATGCTCCAGCAACGCGCAGCCGTGTCAGTTGTCAGTTGTAAATAAATATGTTTTTACTTACTTGCGCAGGAGAATGCGATGGATCGAGTACCAGGAGTGTCGCTTTGCCGTCTTTGTGTTTTTCGTAACCTATTATTGTACGAGAGTGACCTGAAATAACACGATGGAGTAATTGGGTTAAAAAATCTAGCTTTTAAGCCTTAATTGAATGATTTCTTCATACTTTGTGCTCCGGACAACTTTATATTGAAACTTTATGGCGACTTAAGTTCTTTTCAGACTCGAGTCTTCTTCAAGACTCGTTTTAGATACGTAAGTTCGCACTAGACTGAACTTATTCTCGAGTTTACCGAGTCCAGCAAGTTGAATTGAGTCTTCTACGGATCATTTTTAGGTTTTATTTTTTTTTTATACTTTTTAGGCCGATGGTTACTTATAGTATTATAAGTTAGAAAAAGGAAATCACATAATTTGTTGTTTCACGATATAGTTGTGTTTTTTTTTAAATTTATTATTACATAAAAAACATAAATATGAAAATATAATTTAAAAAAATAAGCTTTTATTATTACTTGTTAATAAACTAAAAAGTTAAAAAATCAGAAGAATCCACATACATACTAAATGAAACAAACTTATATTCCCAAATTTGATGGGGTTGCATACGAATATTACACACCAAAGTACTTATTAAGACGAATCAAACGAGTCCAAAATCGAAAGGATTGAGTCGTTCAATTGCTGATTTCTTATGGCCATCTTCCAGCTCTAGCATCAGACCCTGGTTACCTTATAGGATCAAAGTACTCATCAATACGAATCAAACGAGCCCAAACTCGATTGGGTTGTGTCGTTTTATTGCGCAGTGTCTATGGCCACCTTCCAGTTTCAGTATCAGATGTCAATGTCGTCATAATCTTGCATTGTCACGCAATATACATGTGCATGCAAAAATGCAGAGTTTTGGTTATTGATATCTTAAAACCTATATTAAGTTTTTCTAGATACTAGGTTGTCTACAATAGGTATATTAATATTAATTAACGCTCATAAGATCGAATTATAATTTATATGATTTCTTATATCATTATTAAATATTATTATATAATTCCTTCTTTTTTTTGTGGCTTGATTTTTTTTAATGTCAAATTTTTAGTTTATTTTAAATTAGTCGCATTTCTGTTAATGCGTATTTTTGGTATTACCTAATCAAGTTTATTCTGTTAAGGATTATTACTTATTTGTTTTTTAAATTACTTGTGACACGTCCAAAAGTAAAAATATTATGGATGATTTTGGTGACTTATTACTAATTAGGTTAAATTAAATTGTAATGCTGTTGGTTTTCTCAAAAATAAATAAAAAAAAAAGAGTGCCAAAAAACTAAATATAGTATTCCGTCAATATCAATTATCGATCAATAATCGACGGTCGCTCGGTGCAACGATAACGATCCTTCTACGCTAAAGGCCCCTGGTTCGAATCCCGATAGGGGCATTTTTTTCAGAGAGAAGAACATAAGCATTTGTTTCCGAGTCATAATCGTTTATATACCCATGTACATATTTATGTACCCATAGTACACGCTCAGTATTAAAGACTAATCGTTGTGCGTTGTCCGAGATTCATTTATTTGTTTATTAATTTTATACGTATTTTATCCGGATTGGGAATATTTTTTATAGGCGATACTATACCTTGATGCTGTAGATATAAGGGTGCCTTGTAAGCTTGAGGATCGTCCTGGAAGTAGCGAAGCACCCAGTCGAATAAAGCGGGGTGGCTGCCATCCGCGCCCGTTGGCTTGTGGAAATCTATCAGTTGACATCTGAAACAACAATGCATGTTTCACATATCGGGTTCGTATAAAATCACGCTTGGTGTCACAGAAGTAGGCAGAGATCACAGATTCCCACTTACCGCGAACCTGACATACATCTCTTGCTTCTTCAACTGTCATCAGCCTTTATAGCTCGTCAATTAGGGTACTTTGTACCACGCCTCCGTTGTAAAAAACAACCACGCCTCCGACCCCTCAGGTGGGATTAATGTATGGTATTTTAATAAGATAACAAATATATTTAACAATGATTTACCATTATCGATCGATAAACTAAATAAGTAGATAATTCTCTGATTGCTCATTTGTGAGTAAAAATTAGTTTAAAAAGTCAAATTTTATTTAGATACCTTATCCTGAGTGAAGAAAGCACGGTGACCACTTCACAAGCGCCGATCCACTTGCGTGTGTTATGTAACTTCGAGCCTAATTGTTCTGAACCCTGGAAACAAATTAAACAGATTTAATACTTTCAATACTTTTTAGGGTTCCGTACCCAAAGGCTAAAACTGTTACTAAGACTCCGCTGTCCGTCCGTCCGTCTGTCTGTCTGTCACCAGGCTGTATTTCGTACAAATAACAATAAACGTACGCTATGCGCTACACTATCATATGTAGTCGAATTCAAACTGAGCAATCAAAATCAAAAAAACACGCGTCGAGCACAATACAGTGTAATGTTGGTACACGTATTGTGCTCGACGCGTATATACGTACTATCGAGGCCTCTGGCGCCTTATCAGTCCAAAGTCGAAAGTCGCTAGCACACTGCACAATGCCTATCGCTTCAGGCCACGCCCCGCTCCATTCATTCAACAATGGCGCGCGTGCGCAAACAAGCAAGTGAGAGCAGATTGACAGTTGACAGTACTGACATGAATGGCGATTTTAAAACTAGATGTTATGATTGGCCGTAGTAAAATACGAAGCCAATTAGGGGTCGTGTGGGCGTGTCCGATGCGATCAGTTCAAACGAATATTTCTACAAAGTGGTAAGGCGCGAGAGACCTAGATAGTACCTACATTGGTGAAGATTTTCCAAAATAATGTGTGTAGGTACAAGTAATAGGCATGTCGGATTACAGGGGGAGCCGGATCAGACAGGGGACGGATTACCGCGGGTCCACTGTATATAAAAATAACGTTTTAGACACATAATTACTGTTTCAGAGCATGAGGTAGTAATAATTGATATATAAGTGTAAAAAATGCTCTCTATTCTCCTTCCAACGCGACATCATCTAGTATTACGCTAGTCTAATAAGATTGTATTTTTTACATATCGTCCCTTAGCTAACAACACCGCATAAGTCATTTTTACCAACTTTACAGGAAACGAAAAAAAACTGTCTAATTAAAAAAATCGGTGGAATTTTAAGTAAAGTATATATAATAAGGGGCCGTCCATATATTACGTCATTCTAAATTAGGGGGGGGGGGGGGGGTTGGTCGGCGGATGACGGTAAATGATAGATAGGGGGGGGGGGGGTGTTTCGAAATTGACGTCATTCTTATTTATTTATTTATAGTTTATTGTTCACGTACAAAAAGATTATTTCTAAAAAGAAATTTCTTCCAGCACACCTAGTAAGTGAGACTGCAAATGTGAGAGGCGGCTAAGGCGCGTACAATACTAAAATAGCTCATAATAAACATACATAATGCAACATAGATGTACACAAATACAGTTATAACTAGGTACAGATAAAATACTCTAACAATAATATTACATATAATACTAGCTGCTCGCCCCGGCTTCGCCCGTGGTACTTACATGTATTATACATATAAACCTTCCTTAAGAATCACTCTATCTATTAAAAAAAACCACATCAAAATCCGTTGCGTAGTTTTGAAGATCTAAGCATACATAGGGACAGACAGCGAAAGCGACTTTGATTTATACTATGTATTGATAATAAACACAATACTTAAATAATAACTACAACATTAAATAATTAATAAAAGTACATAAATACTATACTTATACTTAAATACATGTCTCATACTAAGGAAAGATAGTGTTCTTGTGATATTTTGCAAGTATTTAATGGTATTAATTATTGAACTCATTATTTATTTATTACAAGGTCAAGGCATGTCTACATTATTTTTTAAAACTATAAATAACATCGTACCTATGAAAATAGTTCGTATGTGACACTGTGTTTATTAAACGAAGATTGGCGGCGACTCGGCGAATAAAAGAGTGTGTGTTTTTTAATTATATAATACCCTATTTTTCTCAAATCTGCAATGTTTTAATTTTGTCAAACTGGTAATGACGTCAATTTTGGGAGAAGGGGGGGGGGGGTCATTAAGAAATGATGATAGGATGATTGTGGGGGGGGGGGGGGTCTAAAATCTGAAAAAATCGATGACGTAATTTATGGACGGCCCCTAAGTATATTGTATATACTTTAGTTAAAATTCCACCGATATTTTCGTCTCCTGTAAAATAGGTAAAAATGGCTTGTGCGGTGTTGTTAGCTTAGGGACGATATGCCTCTTAGCATAATTATTTACGGTACTATTTTAATCATGACAACTCGTTTGAAAGAATAAAGGGGAAATCCGTGCAAGTTTAATTAGGGCTTCTTAATTTTTTAACCAGGGCCTTTGGTTACTTAGCTAAGCTTCTGGAAGTAAGTTCCAAGTTTAGGTATGGTATTTGGTCACCTGCGTGTCAATGCCCATAGCCCAAGCGCGTTCAACGAGCAATTGAAGACGTGGTATGGCTGGTACACCTCCACCATATTCGCCCATCACACCACTCAGGAGCGCCGCATATGGTGGATGCCTTAGGAGAGATGAGAGGACCATCTGCATGTTCCTGGAGGTAAATACCACCGCCATTTTGTTAAATAAATGATAAATACCAAATATTCTTTCGTATATTTACACCAATTAGCCTAGCTTAACCCCTTGAAGTCCAGCTTTGTGTTAAATGCGTTATTTCTCTCTCTATCGGGGAAAAAATATCATTCAATCAAAAAGAACCATTACGAAAGCCGTAATAAGGATTTAATCAGACTGCGCGCTATAGAGCATTATATAATGCTCGCGGATTTTAGGTATCGTTGTCGCGCGCATTATATAATGCTCGCGGGTTTTAAGGGGTTAAAGTAAGACCGTTTGGTTTGGTGCAAAACGGTAGTAATTGTTTCTACCTTTAGCACAGATGGTTCTGGGTTCCAGTCCCGGAAGGGGTAGATGTTTGTGTGATGAATACGAGCATTTGTACCTGAGTCATTGGTATTTATATACATTTCTATGAATATTACTTATTTATGTTTCATATATGTATGTCTATCCTTTACCCTAGTATTCCTTTACCCTAGTATCCATAACACAAGCCTTAAGAAATATTTTATTTTATTTAAGCACTGTGAGGTTTGTTTTACGGATACAATCATAACGGATAGACATACATATGTATATGATAGTCGAAGAGAATCTCTAGTTTTATATGGCTCGCACCGCGCTTTTTTGAAGAATAAATATATCTTCAATATAAGCAGGTGAGCCCCATAACAGTCCATAAGTCATTTTACACTGTGAAAATAACTAAATTAAACTCTTGCCGTTTCAACATAAGTCATTAGAATTATTTTTTTAGCCATCGATATCAGGATCCCATTTGAGCCTTAAGTCTTGAGTGATTACTTAAAACTTTGTGAAATTAACAAGTTCAACTGCTTTGCCATTCACATTTATCGGAATATTAACCTGTTTCACGTTAAATAAATTAAATTTTACAGACTTGGTTATATTAGAATTTAGTATTTTGTTATCAGTATTGACCTAACCTACTCCTTTTAAAAGCTTGAACAGGTGATGCATGGAAGCGGAAAAACAGCTACGTTATAATCCGTGTGTTTAGCAGAAAAAAGGACTAGGCAGCGCTCGTAAGCAAAATGGCGATCGCCAAGCGATAATAAGCAAAATGTCGGATTGTGTCAGAGCTACTGAAGTTAGCAAACGTGTCCTGGTCAGCGCTGGTAAGCGCTCTCAAGCACCTTTTTCTCCAAGCCAAACACATGGAATATGTGAAGAACTGGCCTACATCCGGGTGAACACCTCGGTAGACTCTAGAATGTTCACACAAAGTGAAGGCATTTGGACCGTGGCAGAGAAATGGCTAGAATGAACCAGCCGACACGCTCGAAAACAGAGGCTTGAAGTCATGAATGAAGAGGAATACCTATATCCGCAGCCCCATCCACGGTCTCCATACGTGCTGGCGTAGTGGTCGACCCCTCCGCAAAGGAAGGTCTTCACTATACTAGGATTTTGAGCGTTCAGAGCTGCTATCCTTTCCAGGATGCCTGCCGAAAAGAAAACGACAGATGACAGGAAGGAACAAAATTAAAAGATGTCCATGAACAGGAGGTGAGGTGATGATTTTGTACAGCCCATGGTCAACATATGGATGCCCAAGGGTCGATATTGTCCAAATTTCGTCCAAAATGTATTCAATTTTTGAAGGTCACTATTTTGGTTTAACCTCACCAATTAAGTTGATTTCAAGAGTGTTTGCTACTATAATAATTAAAAATAAGTTGGTAAGGTTAGGTTAGAACTGTGAACAGCAAAGCATTATCAAAATTTTAAAAGATTTTTATTTGGACGATATCAACCCAAAACCAAAGAAATCAGTGTCTTGAGATTCTCCAGGGTTTGGAAGGCAAAGGTTGGTTAGCTGCATCTGCAGTCGTTATCATCCACCAATCCGCACTCGGCCTGTGTAGTGGCATATGTATGGTACATTGTTGCAACGGTGTTCAGTACGGACATTAATAAGCTGATGAGATGATTTCTTGACCATGAAATTACACACGAATTGCTGACGCAGCATTTCGGTCATAATTAATAATTTAATCGCTCTTTTTTCTTACATAAAATCCGACGTAATGTATTGTCCGATGTAATTCATTTATGTAATTTTAAAACCAATTACATTTGTTTAATTCTAACACTTCAGCGCACATTACAAATTTAAATAAAATAAGTTATTTAGGGTTTTTTGGATATAATTTATATTAATAATGGCAATTGTCTTAGTCATCCTGTGATCACGGCTCCTGTAAAGGAGTCGAAACGTCAGGATTATATATAAATTATGCCCAAAAACCTCAATTACATTTATTAAAAAGCTTTTTTCGATCACTAGGTTGCAGCAAATTAGTTGGTCAGCATAAATTCCAAAACCGACATAAAAACACAAGACTGAGAACGAACTACCCAGATTTTCGGTAAAAATTGGTTAATTGATCATTGAAGATTACGTTGTGTTGTTCTATGGTACACAATAAAACATAAAGCTGTATACTCCAATACTAAAATGATCTTTATTACAAATACATAAGGTGGTATTGCTGTGGAATGTGCTATGTTATCTTAATTCAATATCATCAACATCATCCATTACATCACACGTTAAAGGGGGAAGGATATCACCTGTGAAATTTTGTGACAAGGGTCAGAGGGTCAAAAGCTTTGTGACATGTTAAAATTTAAAATACTTATATGCATAATTTATATGTGAATAAAATAACTCCTAAAAATTTACAACTCAATTTAGATTTGTTAAAACTTTAGCATTTGAAAAATTAAAAATTGAAAAATATGTGACGTCAGATCCGGGGGAGGGAGTTCTAAAGATGTGGCAAGCTGTGACAAGGTCGGGGGTGGGGTTAAAATGTCCTAAAATTCGTGTGCCGTTATTTATGGATGGATTGTTGAATTGTATTCCTAATTTAAATGTTAGTTAACCGATTCGTTGTTGATGGCGCGTCTGGCGTGCCATCACTTTCTTTTGCGTGTGGTGTTAAGCACGGGAGCCGTGTCATTTTTTAAATCGATGATAACTCCTTCTAATTAAGTTTTCGGAAAATCTACCCAGAATAAAACTATCTTCATCTTTCACGTAAATCAAACTCGTAGCCTTCGTTTCTGGTAATTGTATGTAGCAACGAATGGTTTAAGCAACTCACCATCAGTTCTAGAGGAGCCAGTGTCTCTGCCTAGAGCGGAAGCCTTGCGAAGCCCGACGCTTCGTTCGTAGTATCCGGCCACAGATAACGCTCCGCTGTATACTGCTCGCTTCAAACTATTCGTCGCTCGATTCGTGTAGCCTTCCTCATCCTCTTCCATACCGTACTGGGCCTGGATATCAACAATCTATTGTAAGACACTATACTATAGACGACCGTTTGGTGTAACGGTGGCGCTCTTGCCTTTTGCAACGATAATTCTGAATTCGAGTCCCGGAAGGGCCAGAGAATGAGTGCTGGATACGAGAGTATTTGTACTTAAGTCACAGGTGTTTATGTGTATTTTAATAAATATTTCATATCAATGTATCATATATGTATGTGTCCGTTACCCTAGTATCCTTAACAGAAGCTTTACAGTGCTTGCTTTGGGCTAGGCTGATTGGAGTGAATGTAACAAAAAAATTATAATATTTTCTATATACACTACCGGAAAAAATTAAGAGATCAAAAAAATGTTCCAAATTTTTGAGCAATTTTCAACAGGCCGTAACTTCGAGAGAAATAGTCGTACAGAAAAAAAAAAAGGAAATAGTAGTTCCAAGTGTCTAGTTTTTGGATTAGAACTTTAAAATTTTGTAACCCCCGCGGTTTTAGAGTAATCTTAGAAAAACCAGCAACAAAAAAAAATCAATTTTTTTATTTTTATTTTTTGTCTACGGGCGTGGTAGTTTTTTTATTTAGCTTAACCACTATAAGGATCAGATACTTTGTTTATTTAGCTTTATTTTATTTTTTATAGACCTTGATACGTCCACTTCTCGCCGAGATATCGGTCTTCAAATGGAAGAGAATCTTTTTGTCTTTGATTATCGATATCTCAGCAACCAATGATCGCACAGAAAGTTAAAGGTGGGTGTTAAGAACTTGAATGAATTGCTTTTCCGAAAAATTTTTTTTCTTTTTGTCACATGAATTTGAAAATGCAACAAAAAAAGGGCTTTTGGTGGTTTTTTGGAAAATCAAGCGCTGGATCGAAAATATTGAGGAAACCACTAATGTTAAGTGTGCCGCTTACAATTCAATATGTCCACTATAACCCTACAAAGCACCAAATTAATCCAGCCAGCCGTTTTTTTGTTTCACTTGATCGAATTTTTGAAAAAATTAAAGGATAAATTAAAGGAAAAGGAAAGGATTTGCTCTAAAATGCTCATAATTTTTAAAAATGAGAAAAAAATTGTTGTTTTTGTGGAAAGCAATTTTAATATATTAATATTTTGAAGTGACTATTATGGATAGAAAACAATATAATTGGAAGGAAGGAAGAAAGCTGTTCAATTAGTTGCCAGATGTTATGAATGTATGTACATAATTATTAACAGTTTAAAATAAAATTATTGAAATACGTAGCTTTGTTTTACCGATACAATATTTTGTATGTATATGTTATATTTCGTTCTGTACATGTGCACTGTAAGGCTTGTGTTATAGATACTAGGGTAACAGATAGACATACAAAGATATATGAAATAGGTATATATAAATATCCATGACTCAGGTACAAATGCTCAAATTCATTAGACAAATATCTGCCACTTCTGGGACTCGAACCCAGGATCACTACCATTGTACCAAACGAGCATCTAGATATAGAACATAGAAATATGGATACAGACCATGTATAAAGTTTAGTTAGTGTTAGTAGTGGTGAGGGTTAGGGGGCACATATTATCAACTTTATTTCACATTACCCTCAGCAATTGGAATTCGTGTTCTTCTCTGCTTCTTTGAGCTTCCCTCTCAGCTGTTGTGAGTGCTGATGCACCTTCTTCCCCTCTCTCAAAGTGTTCTTCTATATGTTGTATCTGTAAGTAACCATGTTATTGTTATTTATAATTGTTTTGGAAGGATATCTTATTTTAAAACCTTTTATCATTTCTCTCTAATTTATAGTCTTTTGTTTCTGGTTAAGCGGATCAATATTAAGTTCTGTATATAGTGGAGTTAGATACACATACCAATAAATACATACATATTTCATACTTTTTTAATTTTGTTCTTTTAGCCACTGAATATAGTAAAGTATTATAGTAACTAAGTCTTACTACTTGGCATTCAATGATATCACACTCTGATTAGCAGTTCAAATAAATTTATATTGACTTTTATCATCATCTCAGTGTTACAACACCCACTGCAGAGCTTATGGCCCTTATGTATCAGACCCCATCAGCCATTGATTGTTCTCGCTTTGCGTTCCACCCAATTGTCACTTCAAATTGGTAATTTTCAAGCAATGACAAATACAGTAGATCTTTTCAGTGTCTTCTCGTTTCTTATTTTATCACACAAGGAAATGCTAAATATAAATCTATCCATTACTAGCTGCCTGAATTCTACCTAGACCTATTGTTAGTAACCACCCTCACTCCTGTATGTTATAATTGTCAAATCAAATCATTTATTTGTAGACACAGGTAGTTGCATTAATACAGATGGTGAAAATTAAATAGTATTGCTATGTCTGGCCATTAACAGGCATACAAATTTTTAAGTAACTAAAATGTAAAGAAAAATTTTGAAATTCTTATACAAACAAAAAACTATTATAAACAATGTCATGATATGAAATAAACAATTTTAAAATACTAGAAAAAATAATAAGAAAAATATATAAAAGTAAATCAGTCAAAATTAATGTAAGCTTGTCTAAACTACTAATATACCCTAGTCTCAGATTATTGCTACCAACTCATTCTATGGCCTCTGTCTGCAAATAATTAAATAATAATAATAAAAATTTGTGGTGTACTTATTACATTATATTTGTAATTTCTGTTTCATAATTTATAGTTAATACCAATTCATGCTGTGACAGTGGTAACGGTTGGCAGCACACAGGGCAGTTGCTGACCGGGCTCTCTTCCATCATCACCACATCCTCACATGAAGCATTATCCATTTGATCCTGGAATAAATTTATGGGTCAGCATTTAACTTGCATGGGCACTGGAAATCAATCATTATTTTGACAAATGAGTAATTATATTTTTTGTATTATTCAATGCTATCTTAAATGATTAATTATTTTAATAGAAAGATAGTACCTATAATAACTTATTAACAGTTTATTTAAGATACTACAAAAATACAAATCAGCTCACAAGTAAATCAAGCCTGACAATTTACATATTAGCTGAGTTGGTTTTTTCTATTATCTTCCTTTTTAAATGGTTTATCTAATGAGCATTGCTTATTCATGCTTGTCATTGAGCATTGATTTGACGAAGGGAATGCTAGCGAAATATATGAACATGATGATAAGTTGCTACTTGACACATTTGTTCTACAAATTATTTGAGAAAAATACTATACAAGCAGCAACTAGGCATTTGTATTAGTGGACTTACATTATGATATTTAGTTTGACAGTTTTTACACCAATGTCTGTCTTCTGCTAGCTAAATTATGTATGTTCAGTTCTCATGTATATAAAAAGAAAGAAGATTAAGCTACAATAAAGAGTACTAACCGCTTTTTGCGGACTAAGAATGTCTCGATGCTCAACATTAACGTGGACTTCGACATCAGAACCATTGGAGAACTCTCTCTCGCATATTGGACATTGGAAGGACGAACCATGAGGCCCTGGTGACATCGCCATAGCGCTTAAAGCTAACGTAGGGTTATCCAGAGTAAGGGTAGGATTGTTCCCTGTTAATGTAGGATTTTCCGAGTTAGCATTCGCATTTCCCATCACAGAAGGGGAAGTGAGATCGAAATGTGCTCGGTTTATGTGTTCTTCCAATTTTCTCGGACATGTTGACTTAAAATCGCAGAGTAGGCACTGTAATTGATAGATGTGTTTAGTAGTGTTAAATAATTACCACTAGCACTACAATGAAAAGGACTATTAAATATAGTTAAGAAAAAACCTATTGTTTTTAAAATAAATTGCTTTGGCGGGTATGTTGTGTTGTCGATTTTTGACATTGACTTTTTTTATTTTGGGATGGAAACGAAATCTTTTGAGATATTACGACAGCTAGACATAGTAAATATTATTTAATCTGTGAAAAAAGTCGTACAGTCATAGCAACTTCACAAATGTCATTTTATATAAATCGGTAACACCTAGGACCAAGTATCATAATATTGTGATACTTGGTCCTAGGGTAACACAGTATCGTGAGAAAAATGGGACATATTATTTTAAAAACATTAAGTACATTATTACGTCTTAATTTATTCCAAGATTATTATAACTGAAGTTGTCATCATTTTCTTGACGTATTTGACATATTTTACCATATATGATTGCTTAACGCTTCAACATATCTTATAGTCATAGTCCTATAATAACTAATTAAAATTATTACTTTAGGGTACCTGAACAGTAGGACTCGGTGTTGGTGCTGATTTTTTAGGAGTATTTGGTTTAAGTTTCAATGCCAACTGTGATCTAAGTGGAGAACCCTGTCCTGCACTTGCCATTGCTAACTGTAAAATACAATACATTGAGCTAGCAAAAATGCATAAATTTTTAAGGATTGTGTTGTTATGTTATCTTACTTTACTCTTGTTAGGCGACCCTTCATAGCTACTGTTATTGTGACTTGGACTAGAATGAGCACCTGAAAATGCCAATATTTAAGTTGTCATTAAAATCATTGTATTTTATGCCATATACATATAAATAAGATTTAAAAAATCACTGACCTTTCCTATCGTAACCGTTTACAACTTCACCTTCATTTGAATTTTGCCTACTTTGTATCTTTTTAGGTATAACGCCGTTGCTTATGTTTATGTTCTTCAATCCATTTGATAGATTAATATTTTTGGGTGACCGTGAATATCTGTCGTCGTCTTTTTCACTCCTATAATCCTTGTCGTTTCTATAACCTTCCTTTTCTTGAAATCCGTTTTGGTAGTTGATATTTTTAGATATTGCTCCGTTGTGGTATGATGATGAGGTGTCCGGACTGTGCCAGCCGTTGATTGACCCTGGAGTGTTGTAGCTGCAACTGTCTGTGGTGGTCATTTTTGAGTCATCGTCGTAACTGGAAAGAAGGTATGATGTTCATATCATCCGCTAATCAGAGTGAAAACAAACTAATGGCTTGATTGGTGCATCGGAGATCAGCTTACTAGGTTTAAAATAATGGTAGAGACATTTTTGTATATTGGATGAATAGGTATAAGCATTTGTTCATGAGTCGTGGCAGTTTATATACAGTTAACAGCGCATCGATTTAAACAGAATTGTCAAATACCTCTATTCGACCTTCCATTCAAAGTCCAATCGAGTTCAATATTAATTGAGAAAATCAACAGTTTGTGGCAGATTGATGGGCTGTTGACTTATTTGAGTATTATATCCGTTTCTAATTATCCACACATCGCATAGTCTGGCATTAAACGATTGGTGCGAGGTCTTCCAAATGCTATATTAATTTCCTACATTGATTTTTATTTTCAGACAGATTTGAAATGATGAAAGCTTTATCTTTTTTAATATGTTGATGGATTGATGATACGTACACAAGTCTGTGGGTTTCAGCATAAATTATATTATTGCTAGAGCAATATAACGAACTTCATCGGTTATTATTTTTTTTAATTCAATTCTGTCAGGCAGCGCGCAGTTACTGATATCAGAGTCGGATTTGTCTTAATTTGATTCTGATCTAATAAATTACTGACTTTTAAACAAGTTTCAAGATAAGTATGTAGCTGCATAGGAATAAAAAGTTCTTACCTAGGGCTTTGATCATCTATAAAAGCCATCAGCTCCCTCTCTGGAGTAAGGTAGTGCAGATGGGCTCTCTGTACATGACCGACCAGCTGCGGTTGGGGGACAGCACAGTCGCAGAACGGACACTCTGGCCTACCCGCAACGTGCGTCTCCAAGGTGTGAGTACGCATGCCCTCATCTGTGAGCCCCTCTGCACCACATAGCTCACAGGTGTACGGAAACGGACTTGATGACATGGCGAAACTGGGGAATTAATTACAGTAACTCGTAATTTTGTTCTAATTTTGTCAAGGCGTGATGTTGCAATCTGCATATTAGGACCATAAGTTCAAAACCTGTCCACAAAAGACGATCGGTCTTACACACGACGCATACCCGTAAGATTTATAGTAATTCTAATAGTCGCCGGGAAGATGAAAGGATCATTCATTCATAGTTTCTTTGAAATATAAACTAGTAGACTGTAGTCTTCCCTATGGACAAAAACAACGATAAAAGACTTGGTCACAATCTTAACCAACGGCTTAACGTGCCTCATGCCGAAGCTCAATATATCAATATCTTTGATCATCCCCTACCACTTTCGCAAAGTCGAACGTGCTAACAACTGAGCCCCACTTTGAATCTAGAGAGAGCAGAGAGAATATAAACTGGACGTGGACGTGTCGAGGGTTTACAGGTGACCAATTCTTCTAACTCAATGGACAAGTGGTCAGCCATCGAGATATACTAATTTCATGCCCTAGCGGTGAAAATTGTGGCACTACAAAAGAAAGAGATAAAACTAAGTTTCGGACTATCTTGATCTCTCTCAAAATGTATGCCGTATCTGTCATGAAAATTGAGAGCCGATAGCCTATAAGGAAAGAGATAACGTTAATCCGAAAGCCTATGACATCTTCGTCACTCATCTCAAACCATGAAATTACTGCACGTTATACGGGTATGGCATAATTAGTATATGTCGATGTAGTCAGCATCGTAAAGGTGTGCGTTTCCAAACCATTTTCATTATATCTAACGTTGAAATCAGAGATTTGATTTGCTTTTTCGGGATTTTTAAATTAAATCCGCGCTTTACTTGATGGTAGTGGTTTAGTTGTAATCAAGTTGTAGTTGTTTCTTTTGGGTGTGTTTTTATTTAAAAACACCTAGATTGAGGACGATCCAATGCCAAATCAATGCCGAGGTTAACTTTTAAATCCATATTCGTTTTACGTTAATTACATGAACTAAAATAATATGCGTGACCATCGGAATTGACTTTATAATATTTTATATTTTTCTCTGACATCCACTTTTAAGCCGATACGGTATAAGATGTAAGTGCAAAGAAATACGTGCTATTAGTAGATTTAAGTAAGCTTGATAACTTAAGTAAATAAAATAGAAAGGTTGAAGTATCTCCTTCTTAATACCGATTTTCAACTTTAATTTCGAATAATAAAATCCAGTGTGTCATCAAACTTCGTCATGACATCGTTGATAGTAATCATTAATTGCCTAATCAATAAAACTGTACCTGTAAAAGAATTATTGTATTCTTTTAAAGCGACTTAAGTTTTTTTTTAAGTAAAAAAGTATCCTGACAGAGGTAATAAACCTGCGAAATGCGTAAAACAGACGAGGCAATCAATTTCCCGTACCAAAGACCGAATAATCTACTTGGATAGTTGCCAACTCAGACTAGATCAAATATTTATTACACAGACACCCTAAATAATGCCATAAAATGGGTAAATAAATCTTTGGTTCAATGATTATTTTGATTAATTAATAATAGTAAGTAAATAGATTATTTTGTACTTGCATCATGATATTCATGATATATTATATCACCTAATGGCATGCCGCCTTTTCGAAAAGTTTCGGTTTTAATATCATTAAATTAATTATATTGAAAATAAAGTGATTTTACGATACTATTAACGTAACGATATAGCTAAATAGCTTTTAATGGAATTTTATTTATAAGTTTTGTTTGTTCCTAACTTGCAGTGCTGGGTGTACACACTTGCCGCCCCAAAGCTATAAAATGTTTGCCGCCCCTACTGACCTCTAAAATTAGATGCACTGTTCGCAATAACGTTAATTCCTTTTTTAGGGAATAATCTAGTTTCAAGATTATTTTTATAACTTTTTGGGTATATTTTTAAGCAAAGAAAAACAAAGCTTTGTTTTTACTGCACTACTAATAAGATTTGGCGGGCTAAGGAAGATAGGTATAGCCCGCTAAGGGCTAAAAAATTTCTGCCCCGCCACGCCTTACTTTTTTTCTGTACCAATTTTCTGGACCAATTTTGCCGCCCTAAGCTTCAGCTTTTATGGTAAATCCGGCACTGCTTACTTGTTAATATTTATAATACGTATTATTCATCAGACTGATTTGTAACTTTGGTTAGTTGCCATGTGCAAGTCTACAAAAGTTTTTACGTACTTTTATTTTGGGAAAAACGTTCCCCACTTTAAATAAAAAGTAAAAAAATATCTCTAAGAATTACAAAAGTAATATTTTTATACACAAATGAAATAACTACTTTCTTACAACTTTACTCCGATCTCCGATAATAATACAGCAAAGAATGTCTTATATTGGATCTAAAACTTCGCTAAAAGGCGCTAGTAGAATGTAAATTTTTAAGAAAAAAATATCCTCGTAATTACCTATACACAGATTAGTTTGTAGAGGTATGTAGGTATTAAGGGCTTTCTTATTTAAACAAAATTATAGTAGGAAAGATTTACAATACATTATTCATTATAAACCTACATTAAATTCAATAAGTACCTAATCTTATCAGGAATTATATAATTAGTTTTAACAATTAATCTTAATTTAACTAAAGTAAAGGATAAACATCTTTCTCAATAAACAAACGGAAAATGATAACAAACATGTTAACCTATTTGTTTCAATGAAAATTCTGCGATTGAAAAATATTCAAAATGATAGCGATAAGAAAAAGTATGGCATGTCTTCATGGTTATGTTGATCACTTAGAAACCATTCACAAAATGGGTATACGGGTGAAAGTGTCAAATCGATAAAATTACCGCAGTTTTGTTTTCAAGGGAATTACGCCATGGCTACCAGTAGTTAAACGACCAGCGTTTTGTTAAGTAAAAGGTTTAAAGCAAATGCTTAACTTCTTTTTAAAGGCACTATTAAAATAATTACTTGCGTAACAGAGTTAAAAAAAAATAATACTCACTTTTTTATTGTCAAAAATTAGCGGGAAACCTTATGGTTAATTTTAATCACAACACTACCTAATTGGTTCTTCACTGTTATTAATAATTGTTACGGCTAACATTTTTAAACATTAATTAACGAATTACATTTATACTACAGACGACAGGTTATAAGGGGTCGCCTCGCCATTCATGAATTTCAGGCATTGAAGATTTGAGGAAGACTTGTACGCATGCGGAAGTTATCAACAACTTTGGCGCTCCTAGCGGATAAGAAACGAATTAATATTATTATGTTTTTGATATTAAAATCAATTACTACCTACTAACGAAGGCAATTTCATCAAATTTATGTATAAAAATAAATTAATAAGTACAAATTTAGTATATTTCCCAGACTTTGTGCTGTTCCTTTTCACGTTGTGTGTTAGCTTATGCCATCTGGCGTATATTGATTGAACTGCTGTTCCCGATAAGAGAGCACAGAGTAAGTAAATGCTCTTGGTAAAAACTTGTCAAAGTTACGAAAAACCTTTTATGGTGTAGTTAATATTGTTATACTCGGATAGATGGAATTAAATTACAGAATATATACTACAGGGTAAGTAATTTTAGGTTATTGTAGATTTTGATGTAAGAGAGGGCAAAGACATCTATTGAAAATACCGGTATTTTAAAAACCGGGTTCCCAGTTTTTCAATATTTCACTATAAATATTGAAATAGCCGAAAAAATTATAGGTAGATACACATTTTTGCTGTAACAGTGTCCAAACAAACAGAATCCAAGGTTTTGGTTTTCAGTGAAAATCTTATTTATTTTATATGTAAGGCTGGTATATTGGGGTACTATGAAGGCACCATTGTTAAGAGCTATATTTCTGTGCACGGACCAGAGCAGAACAAATCCAGTGTCTTAAACAGACGATGGAGAGGCGCATGAACCTATATCTTCAGACAGTTTCAGAATGGAGCGATAACAATGTGGTTCGGTGCAACTCATCCGACACAAACCTAGGCGTGCCTGTTACTTGCTATAAGGAATCCTAATTACTCTACTTTTGTCGATATGTACCTATCCGTCTCGATAACTGAACACCTTAAGCTTCTTAGCACCTCATTAACACCAATACTCAACGTTGGCTCTTTCATAGAGAAGTACAATGGCCTTTAAAAAGTTCGGCGGAGGGACATGGGCGTCAAGTGGACAATTGACAAACAAATGGTGGTACTTCACATCGGGACATTTTCTCAACCTATATCAAACACAAGTCCGATCGTGTTTGGATGATGAGGATGAGTAATTACTATTGTGCTTGAGTCAATTAACGAAATGCTAAGAAATTCATGGTTACCTACCATGGCATTGTGTGCAAAAAACTCAAAAGCCTTAGGCTTACGAAGAGTGTGTAGCGGAAATGCACCAACTAATTCCACCATCGCCTTTCATCCATCAGACTACAAAACGTTTGGATATGTGTCGCCGCTTTTTGGTAAATATTCCAAAGGCTTGCACTATGGGTTTTGCCTTCAATGTAATCAACCGTACCTTTAAGGAAATGAACTTCTTGTCCGTGTTAGTGTTTCCAGATAGATATAACATGGGAGCCTTCAGGTCGCGAGGGAATAGATGTTTTTAGCAAGCGCGTCACATCCTAGATCCCATCGTTCCTTCCCATAAGGCTATATAGCGGTGAAGCGCAAGCCTGTCTATTATATAAAAAGTTTGCAAGACGTTATAAACATTATCTAACTGGCTCATTTTAGCCGTGTGGAGTAATATATCCCACATACTGGAGGCAAAGACCACATGGTCTGTTACTGCGATCTCCTACCCGCCTGCCAAAAGTGAAGATGGTAAAACCTCCTTTATTTTTGGGGGAGGGTTAGAGGATGTCCAGCAGAGGTTGTCTTTCGGCTGAGGTGATGTTAATGATGAAGGACTTACGGTTTTTGAAGTTGATATATCAATTTGTAAATAAGTGAAAATAAAATGTGATCTGCTTATTAATTTTACTAGAGCCATAAAATTAGTTGTTAAAATATATTAAAACAATAATATGTAGCTTACTTAAAAGCAGTTTAAGTGTTTAAACGATTTATTTGAAACAAATTTTCGTTGTAAGAGGTTTCAACGCTAGTATTTGGATTTAACTTAATCCGATATTCCCGGTTTTACAGTAATACCGGAACCGGAATAATACCGGAACTATTAATACGATTCCACAAATACGAACTAAGTTCACTAAGTGAACCTTTAGTGTTTCCGAACACAATAGACTTTTTTTACCAATTTTTCTTTGACTTTGTGACCGACTTAACCATTAATTCTCCGACTCAACGTTCGACTGCCCATAATTTACTGAAAATGTATGACATGCACTTCCTTCAAGAGCTACGAACGAAATTATGTATTAAGTTCTTCGCCATATCGCACAAAAAGTCTGCTGTATACGGGAACACTTTGGACGTACATCGGTTATAATATCACAGTAAATATACAGGTAAAACAGTAAAGTAAAACGTATTCATATTTGATGGAAGCAAATGCACTCACACAAGCGCAGTTTAAAATCTTTAATAATGCGCACAACAATGAAATGGAACTCCCTCCCTGCGTCTGTATTTCCGAGTGCATATAACCTGTCCCTCTTGAAAGCCAGGGTGAATAGGCACCTTTTGGGTTAGCTCGCATCCAAGATTGGACGTTTTGACACCCGGGCTGGACTGGGATCAAGAGCAAAACCATTCAAGAGAAAAAAACGCACGCTTCAACAAGACTCCTGAGAGTACACCGCAGTGCTTCCAGTCGCGGTCGCCGCATCGAAACGTTTGTCAATCTTTGTTGCTATTAATGATTATGAAGATTTTATAGCAGACGAAAGTATTTACCAGTGAAAAATTTGTAAAACTGAAGTATAAAGAAGTCTTAAATGGTTGATGCTTTTTTATAACTCAATTTTATTTGTAAATTAGTTGATTCAATCGATAATTATTATTTTATCATTTCAGAACTCAAATAACCAAATGATTTACTAAATCAAAACTTATAAAATTATCCAAAAATGAACCCCTAACGCTCTAATGGAACGTATCTCAACAAAGAGACTTAGTTTTGATACTGCATTATTATATTCCTCTAGAAAGCGCACTTTGTGGAAATCAATTTAATGTGTTTGATAATGATAAATGTTATTTTTTCCCACGTTTTTCTCAGGTCGCTTTCATGTTTGTCTGTCTGTCTGTCCGTGCAGTTGGATTCTTGCAACTCAATTTTGAGGCACTTCCCGGCCACCTAGCGAGCTGAAATTTTTGGAGCAAGTCAGAACCCGATGACAATGCATCCTAAAACAACTTTTAACTTTCTACGGCCACTTTCAGGTCAACTTTCGGTAACTTTCACTTTTGTATAGGGCTTATCCGATTGTGGCGTAACACATGGTTACTTCATTGAGTTAATAATTAAAAAGAATAAAATAATAATACAAGATTTAAAAATCTAAAAAGTTTTGAGTGGCCCCTCGCTTGGCCCCGCCGGGTTATTTTATTCTTTTTTGGTCACTGAAAAATGTGGGATTTTTAGATTTATAATCTTGTATTATTTTCCATTTGAACTCCATTCCAATTTAGAATTATTAAATAAATACCAAAATTTTAGTATTACTGATGTATCTATTTATAAGAAATAGACTGATCCATATTTTTATATTTATTATTAAATGTCGTATATCTTGGAAAATCCCAAAAAAATCTTTTTTTATACCCATACACTTCGCTAGAGCTGATTGACCAGCTCCAAAATGAAAACAGAGTTTTATTGCAAGTGAAAATTAAATATTACGCAAAATATTGTAAATATAACGCAAATTATTTCGTTAATAATAAAGAGGAATTTTGTCATAGATAATAATAAATCAATTAATTAATATATGGGAATTTGTAAAATAACAAACAATAATAGACAATATTTTACAGTCGTATTCTGAAGTAGAATTTGTAGTTATTATTTCGAGAAAACGAGTAGAATAAGGTATAGGAGAGAAACTCGACAGTTTCCAGATCATGGCTGCCGTGGCAGCATATAGAGTGGTTGTTTATGGAAATACATTTCTGTCACTCAAGATCAAGAGATATAAAATTTTGAAAGTACCTTTATTTTTATTTCCTGCCGCTACCAGATGAAGCGCTTATATCGTAAAAACGTAGGTTTAATAAAATGTATTTTGTAAACGATAATATCGATATATTTTTGGCAACTGAATATACTTATAAGTTAATAAATATGGTAAGGGTATAATCATCATCATTTATGAATATATTTATTAATTTTATTTGGCTCTTCAAAAATATGTGTCATAATACAATATAGTCACTAAAAAATACAAGTGACACGTTTATTATAAAAAAGCACCACTTGCACTAAAAATTGTGTTACTTACTTAACTAGGCGATGCAGTCGCTAAGCATAAAGCTACGCTAGCACCATATATTGGAGCGGAGCGTAATACCTAAAAAACGACATTTTTTGGTTTTGATGGGAATTTTTGCGAATTTCAAAATTCAACCTGTTGATTCGATTCCACACAAAAAATATTAAAATCGGTTAGGAACTCGGGAAGTGATGGCGTAACAGACATTGCGCCATTGAAGCTGATCCATGGGAGCTTCGCTCGCTCCGCTCCAATCAACCAAATTATTATATTATTATAAAGTATTACATATCATCAATTAACGATACAACTTTTAATTATTATTTTTTGTAATTAGTGTTATTATCTAAAGTAACATTATTATTAAAAAATTATATATAATCGTGGTCATATATCATACGGCTTCTTGAGGGATTCCAACCCACAAATTACTGATTTGCGAGAATAGTGACAGAACTAAAAACTTTTGATTTTATAGAATAAGGTTTTTTAATTTTCTTATTAAATCTTATCGCATACCAAATAATGTAATTGTATCTCTTTCGAGCGAACGGTGGCGCGATATCTGCGGTGCGTCTCTGTTCACGATAAAATATCAAAGATTTAAGATCGTTTGACATAATATTGAGTTCAATTTGACAGATTTTTGAGTTGCGTTAATATTCTCGCAAACTAGCGAAATGTATCTTTCGCAGTTAGGAGCATTATAAAGCGACGAGTGTGGTATTGCCAGCCTGACCTAAAATAAAATTTAGGGGTAACCAATGATCCATTCCATATCATGTCATTCTACTCAATATTTACCTAAGTCTATTATTTCTAACCACGTCTCATAACCACTTATCAGTTCACGGTAGCAATTGCTACCGATAGCCAATACCCCTGGTCAGCCCCTGGTCACAATTGCTACCATATTTAAATACCCGCGTGGCCTGCTTTTTTTTTTAAATTACGATTAATTTTTGAGTTACAGATTTAGATCTTTATATTCTGTATTGGATTTTTTATTTAATCAGCTTTACGGTAGTATTTTTTGTTTGGTCCTAGCTTCATTATTTAGCGAGAAAATGGCATTTTTATCTAAGAGTCTGACATTATTTTTCAAAATTCGCTCAGCATTGGGACCGTTAGGGGTGGGGCGCGCGGTAGCGGACTGGCAAATGGCTAATAAGATAAAATAAATAAATATTAGACAAAATAACATACATTGATCCCAACTTTACTAAAGCACTTGTGTAATGTTTTAAAACAAAGCGACGGACACAACACCTAAACCTGAAGCCGATAAGGTTTGTTTTCTACACTTGAACCAGCCGGGAATCGAACGCTTGACCTTGGAGTGTCTTTACCATGAAATCCACGGAAGTCGCAAAAGTTGCATATTAAATAACACTTATAACAATGGTAGTTTTTTCCAGAACAAAAAATATAATACTGCCGAATCTCTCTCTAAAATATTAAGAAGTAATTTATTCATGTATACCATTCATTTTTGAAAATGTTGTTAGCTTAAAAAATAAAATTCTAAGCATTAGTTTTACACAACTTTGTGCAAAGCATAACATTGTTTTGATAATAATATTTTTTTGTTAATTTAGAATTCACCGGCTAGATTTTCTAAGGATATTATTACTAGAATATAATTCTCCAGTGTTAGACGTTGTTAGACACAACCCCTTGCTATGCGGGCGAGCACTTATCCAATTCCTCGATAGATTTAACGATTTTATCCAAGTATTTCGTAAGCTGACACCATAGCCATCTCTTCGCTTTCTAGTTCCACAAAATCGAATGTAATCATTTTACAAGTATCCAACTATTTTATTATGTTATTTTATTTTACTGTCGGAAGACCAACAGCTAAATTAATAACAATAGGTGGACAAATATAATAGTTGAAAGATTATAGATCCTCACCAATAAAAACAGTTTAAATATTATAGTTAAGCCTTTAAAAAGGTAGATATAAAAGTGTAATATTTCAATAGTACACAATAATACAGTTAGTAATGAAAGGTTCAAGTCTACGAATCACAAATAAACAAAACAGAGTAAATGAAATCAAAATAACTTTATTCAAATGCACTTAAAATAAGGTGTTTTGAATCGTCCAACATTTTTCCCTACCACTCATTCAGGACGTCTTTTGACTGACAAGAAGAATGGGCGCAAGAAACTCGTAAGCTTTAACAATATAATACGTCGTCACCATACATAATCCGCAAAAAAATACAAAATTATTCTGTTATTACAATAATAGTAGTGTTATGATATAAGCTAGATACCTCACAAAAATGTACAAAAAAAAATTACCAATTAATTTCATAATAAAAAAACCGTCCGAACATTACTCTAGTAAAGACACGTTTCTCGTTGCTCTCAAGTATAAAATCTTTTTAGCTAGTAAAAAATACACGAAATGTATTGATCTAAATATCATCTTAAAAATCAACTAATTTCCTTTTAAATGGTGAAAACAGTGTCGTGATTCATGCAGTGACTGTGAAGTTATAGTGAAATCAAATTCAAAATTTATTAACCCAACCGACCAAACATAGCCGAGCTGAGAGTAAGCTGAGTCATTGTACGCAAGGCCATTTGAACAAAAGATGACGTATTGCTTTGTTACTACAAGCTGCGCCCGATAAGAACAAAGATTTTGTCACTCAACTTATAGATCGCTCGGTGCAGTGCCATTCATGGTACGTCTCCAACTTAAAACCGTGTGTTCAAATCAACGAGTCGACAATAGGTGTATTTTCTCTTTTTTTTTTTTGTTTTAATTTTTTTTTTTTTTTTTTAAAGAATAATATTCTGTGCATAAGAGTGAATCCGCTCAGGCAAACCATCACAAATTGGTAAAGGAATTTGAATAAAAACACTTGTTATTTTAGAAAAAGTTTGTTTTTGGTTATTCTATGTGAGATGGCGAGTAAAGAGCGGGTTTGTGCCGGTTGCCGACAGAGAATACAGGACAGATACTTCATGATATGCTGTGTTTGCGATGAAGAATATGATATCGAATGTGCAAACATACCCGAAAAAAGATTTATAAATACAATGACCGCTGAACATAAAAAACGTTGGAAATGTCCTCTCTGTAATTCAAAAACTCCTAAACTAAATAACACTAATACTTACACCAGTAAGACAAAATTGTGAAGAAATGGACTACAACTCTAGCTGCAAACAAAATAGCGTGGTGAATAGACAAATTAGACGTCGCGCTATATCACCAGTACCTGACGACTCAATGTCTTTAGTTCAGGGAGATACAATATCACTGGATGACTCATCTGAGCCCGTTTCAGACAAAAAGACGCCCACATCTACTCAGATACTAAAGGACATAGACCAAACGCTCGTATACCAAATCAATGATTTTTTACAGCGAAGTCTTCGCCAGAACAATGAGTCCATCTTGCAAGTAATACAAACAACTATCCACACAGAAATAGAAAATACACTTACTAAACTCAGCACAGAATTGAAACAAAGTATAGAAATTATCCAATTAAAATACAATAGTGTCGAGGAAAAAATAAATGATCTTGAACAGAAAATAACATTTTTAACATCAGAATGTACTAAATTACAGGAAGAAACCCTAAAAATTAAACAGGGATTACATAACATAAAATCCGTTGAAAAATTAGAAGACTATGGCAGACACTTTGTGCTACATGGTTTAACCTCAAATTACAGAGAAACAGATGACGAACTGATCGAGAAAGTCTCACATATATGCCATGACATATTAAATATAAATATACAACAATACATAGAAGATGTGACATACATAGGAAAAAGGGGACACCGAAATCCACTTAAAATTGAGTTATCAAGTAAAAGATTAAGAAAGTTCATATTAAATAATTACAAGTACTTTAATGAAGTGGGCTTGGGTGTAAGTGAATACCTAAATCCTACGACGTTAAAAGAAAAAAGAAAACTAAAAGAAGCGCTGGTGAATGCAAGAAAAGAGGGAAAACACGCAGTAATCAGAAATAACAAGCTTTTCATAGACGGTAGAGCGTCATTAATAAACTATGAAAATCCCAATAGTAGTGCGACGGTGAAGCCGGATGAAATTACCTATGCCAGTCAGTCCAACACGTATGACAAAAGCGATCAAAAACGACCAACCAGCTATAACAACAAAAGCTTCAACTTTCGAGAACAAAATTTGTATCCTCTATCAGAATATGCAAAGCATCAATAATAAGAAACATTTGCTCGAAGAGTTTCTCGATGAAAATAAATATCTACAAGCCGTCTGTATGACTGAAACATGGTTAAATAAAGAGAAACTTAAGATTTTCCATTTAGATGGCTTCCAAATAATATCCAACTACTGCCGTGAAACTCAAAAGTTAACTGAAGGAGGAGGAGTATGTATCCTAGTCAAAGAAAATGTAGAATCAAGACCAAGGGAAGATATAGAAAATTTATCAATAGAAAGGATTTTTGAGATAAGTGCGGTTGAGATAATTGGCACTAATCTATTAATTATTAATTTGTACTGGCCTAATAGTAAAAAAAATAAGGACATATTTATAAGCAAAATAGAGAGCCTTCTCAAATTATTATCATTGAAAGATAAAACAAAATCGATTGTGATAGGCGGTGATTTTAATGTGGACTTCCTTACTAACAACACCACAAAAACGGTTCTTGAAAACTTAATGTTAACGTGTAATTTTAACCAGTTAGTAAAAGAACCCACGAGAATAACCCCCACGGGTTCTTCATGTGTCGATCTACTGTTCACTAATTTCTCAACTCATGAGAACTCTTTAAAAGTGAAAGAATGCGGTTTCTCTGATCATAGAGGAGTTCTTTTTACCACGCCAATAAGCATAGTACCCCAAAAACAATTTACCACAGAGAAACGAGTATTTAATAAAAATAATATGAATAAATTCAAAAAAGCACTACAAAATATAAATTGGACTGAAATTCTTATCCACAAAAATAATATAAACAAAAATTACGATGCATTTAACTCAAAAATTCTTCAAACACTAAATAAATGTATTCCTAAAATAATAATAAAATCAACATGTAAAAAAATCAGAAAACACATTACTGTCGGACTAAAAATATCTAGTAAAAATAAACGTCTATTAAAATTATTAAAAATGCAGACTAAAGATAAAACTATAAACACTTACTACAAAACTTACAGTAAAACTTTAAAAAAAGCTTTCATTATGTCAAAGAAATTAAATAACATTAAACTATTTATAAATTCGATAAACAAAAGCCGTTCTATGTGGCAAATAATTAAAAAAGAAACTAATCAAAAGCGTCCGAACATCAAACAAAATATAGTTTTAAAACAAAATAAGACAATAATTAATAACGCAAAACAAATAGCAAATATATTCAATACTTACTTTATAGAAATAAATAATACATGCAATGGAAGCTGCGTTAACATTAAGGCACCAAACTCTTCTCCTAACTCCCTCTACTTGAGAGAAGTCGATACCAACGAAATAAGTAAAATTATAAAAAAACTTAAAGTTAAAAGTAGTTATGGCATCGATGAAGTTCCTTCAAGCTTGATTAAATCATGTATTGAAGAGTTAAACGTACCTTTGACACAACTAATAAACCAATCATTTAGAGAAGGTAGCTTCCCTGATGCCCTGAAAATATCGTTAGTTAGACCAATCCATAAAAAGGGTGACAAGACAAACCCCGTTAATTATCGACCTATAGCCTTATTGTCCACCTTTGCAAAAATTTTCGAAACTGCTATGGCAAACAGACTTTACGCCTTCTTTGAAAAATTTAAAATATTACACGATAGTCAACACGGATTCCAGAAGCACAAATCTACAACTTTAGCTATCTACAAATATATACAAAAAATTTTGGATGCAATCAATAATAAAAAATATGCTATCGGTGTACTGCTTGAAATGAGCAAGGCGTACGACAGAGTAAACCATAAGTTACTACAAGAAAAATTGTATGGGCTAGGCATAAGAGGAGTTGCTCATGAATGGTTGACTTCTTACCTAAAAAATCGCTCACAATACGTTGAAATAGAGCATACTAACTTTAATACTGGAAGAACTGAAAATATAAGATCGGAACAGGCTACAGTTTTGGGTTCCATTCCTCAGGGGAGTGTACTGGGCTGTATCCTGTTTCTTGTGTACATCAATGACTTGCCGACACAAATAGGGCACTATAGTGTTTCGTATGCGGATGACGTCTCGGTAATGTTAACTTGTACAGATATATACACATTAAAAAATGAATTAAACCTACTATTTAAAAATATAACTAACTGGCTAGACAAAAACAATTTACAATTGAATCTTACAAAAACGAAAATACTTCAATTTAAACCATACCAGAAAGTGCCTTTAGAACTGAAGTACGACTATAACTCAACACATATAGAAACTGTAGATTCTGCGACTTTATTGGGTATAGAGATCGAATCTCATATCACTTGGAAAAAGCATATACAAAAGTTAGCAAATAAATTATCAACCTTGATTTACGCCATTAGTCAATTGAAACGAGCTACTAACCAAAACATTGCACTTGCAGCTTATTATGCTTATGCGCACTCGCTACTGTCCTATGGAATTGTCCTATGGGGAAACTGCACAGATATCCAGGATATCTTCGTCCTACAGAAAAGGTTTATAAGAATAATATGCAATATAGACCAAATGCAATCTTGTAGACCTTATTTTATTAAACTCAGGGTACTGACTATCACTTGCTTATACATATTTGAAGCTTGTAAGTTTACAATGAAGCATTTTGATCTGTATTCTCCACGAAAGGAAATAAGAAGAAATAACAGATATCAGAACAAATTAAAACTACCATTCTCTAAATTGAAATTATACGCATCTGCTCCCCATTCAATGTTAATAAAAATATACAACCACTTACCCACTGACTTGAAATGTATAAAAAAAGCAAAAATTTTCGAAGCGCAACTCAAAAACTTATTAGTTAATAAATGTTACTATAGAATCACAGAATTTTTTGAAGATAAATTTAACTAAAATCATTTAACTACCTACATTAATGAGTTATGAAATTTAATAATAAGAATGAATTTATCTTAATTTTCAAATTGTTATTTTACTTTATTATTGTATATTATTAATGATTAATTTTATAGCAATATTAGTTTTAGTTAATTTAGTAAAATATGTATAACTAATGAAATGTATGAAAATAATTTTATAAGAATTCGTTATAGTATATAAGTCACTCATTCTGCCAACACCCTTGCAGGGTGTCACATGTACTTTTAAATCAAATGTTGTCAGCTTTATACCATGTGACTGTGCTAAAGAAATAAAGAATCATAATTTCACAAAAAAAGATAAAGATAAAACAGCTATATATAATTATTATATTTTTTGTCGTTCAAATTTATTGTTTTCATTAGTTTTTATTCGTTTGATATGCTAATAATCATATTGTCCGCATATTTTGTCGCTTTGATATCGAACTAGTTTGTCGACCCTCATCCATTATCAATTTCGAGGATAGAATGCCATTACGAGTTCGTTCAGTGAATAAAGAAAAGTTATTAAAATGGTTTTAGCGAAACCAATTGAGATTGAAATAAGTTATTATATGGATGAATTACGTTTTAACCGATGTCCCCCCTTAAAATCACCGGACTAGAGTTCAATATTGTGTAATTAAAAAATAGCAAGTTGATACACATCGTAGAACTATGTCACATTACATCATTTAATTATTTCTATATTGTTGACTCTTTGCTTTTGGTCAATTTAGTGTGACATGGTTCTACAAACGTTAACATCTTATTGCTCGTGACTGTACAAATATCAACTTAATTGTTTTTTAATTACTTAATATTGAACTTTTGTTAGTTGACTTTAAGCAGGAAATCGGTTAAACCGCAATTCATCCGTAAAATAACTAGGTGATGCAGTCGCTCAGCATAAAGCTTCACTAGCACCATATATTGGAGCGGAACGTAATACCGAAAAAAGAAAAAAAAATTTTTTTGCGAACTTCAAAATTCGCGCTCCGTCACCATCTGGTCCTAAACCTGTTGATTTGATTCACCATAAAAAATATTAAAATCGGTGAAGAACTCTGGAAGTTATGGCGTAACAGACATTGCGCCATTGAAGCTGATCCATGGGAGCTCCAATTAACTAGCGACCCGCCCCGGCTTCACACGGATGCAATGCTCTACTATATTATGCATTTATTATACATATAAACCTTCCTCTTGAATTACTCTATCTATTTAAAAAAAACCGCATCAAAATCCGTTGCGTAGTTTTAAAGATTTAAGCATACATAGGGATATAGGGACAGAGAAAGCGACTTTGTTTTATACTATGTAGTGATTGGAGTATAATTTTCTACGCTTGCTTTGCTTCGGTATATAATGGTCACTTTCCTATAGCAAAACGGTTTGAATTGTCTCACATCATTTCAATTGCGAATCAACTGCTAGTTGACTTGTATGTTAAGCACATGCATAAATAATGACTACCGTTTGGTGTAACCATAGCGATCCTGCCTTTCGCACCGACGACGGTCCTGGGTTCGAATCCCGGAAGAGGCAGATGTTTGTGTGATGAATATGAGCATTTTTACCTGAGTCATCGGTGTTTATATATGTATATTTTTACAAATATTAAATAAATATCTATTAAATATGTGTATCCGTTTCCATAATACAAGCCTTATAGACCTTATTTTGGGCTAGGCCGGCTAATGGGTATAAATATGCAGAATTTTAATTATTTTTTCCTTTCTTTTTACCGATTCCATTCCTATTTAGACTTATTGAATGAATTTCGATACTTATTATAAATATCAGATATTTTCGAAACCTGGTTTATTTACGTTTTTTTCTGTTATTTTTTCATGAGCCATGTTTATAAGTTGTCTTGTGTTACTTTTCATTTCACTAAATGGATGCAATAGTGTAAGATAAGAACTAATTATTAAAATTAAGATATAGAAAGTAATCCAAAGATAATCTAGATTTTAAATCAAGTCATATAACTATACTAGAAATAAGATCTGTCAGCCATAGATTATTATTTAAACCTCCGTCAGTAAACTTTATTTAATGATTCTATGTAAATAAATAAATTGATAAAAAAATTAAATTAACAAAAAATAAAAGTGTGCACTGCCCGGGAATCGAACCCGGGTCGCAAGAATGGGAATCTTGCATGATACCACTACACCAGCAGTGCTTATTACCATAGTGGGAAATTCTGATACGTATTAATATTCCCCATTTGATATTCGTCGTGAGGGTATACGATGAATTATTATTAAAATAAGCAGTTTGTTAACATATTAACATAATAAATTTCACCTTGTTTCTTCCCATTATTTTATTAAGCTGTTATGTAGTTCTTTTTTGTATATTTATGTCTAGCCTCTATATTAACAAAAAAAACTGACACTCAACCAAAATATTTATTGTACGATATGAAATTTATTTAAGTGAATTTACATGTAAACAACTCTTTATTATATTTTTTGTTTAAAAACTTTGAACTTTAGTGACTCTTGCTATGAGTTAACGATTAAACTAATAATTATATTAGTTAACAAAGAAAGACATCAACCAATTTTCTCCCTACAGGAAAGACTTTTTATTCAAATTTTATAGTGAAAATTTTCTTTCCACAAAGTTACAAATTTCTTCAAAGACACCTACGATATGTTCAGTCAGTTCCTAACAGTTGTTTCTCAGTTCTTCGGAACAAAATATAGCTAAGAAATACGTCCGATCGCGGAGAAAGCGCCTAACTGAATAACAATGGCATCGCTTAAACTTCATATTAAGGAGTTGCCATCATGCTGCCACTCTGTGGAAATTCATACTTTTGCCTGTTTTCCCCAACAGTAATTGTCCGATTTATGGCAGGTCTACACGATACAGATTTTAGTCCGTACGTATGTCAGTACAGATTAAGAATTCGGAGTAATAAAGTAATAGTAAACTGTATGCCTGTCTAAAATCACTGTAGCTGTTTTTTGAAGTGAAAACTTCTTTAGCGGCGTTGTACACTTTTTGGGATGGGTAAAAAATGTTAAACTCGCGTCAGGACACGTGACCTGATCGAAAATTTGTAAGACGGAGGGAGAGTAGACCGCCGCCGCCGGCACGGCGTAAGAGAGGAAGTAATATCCTCTTTTTTTCTACCGCGCTGCGAAAATGTATCCTTGCTCCTGCTGTTTCGTTTAAGCGGCACATGGCGCTTGCGATAGTGTGCGTGTATGTTGGTTGTCATGTTTGTGTACGATAACGCAATAAATGAATATTGTATTTTACCACATTAATGATAGTACTTTTATACTGATAATTAAAGAAGTTCGTTCGAAATTATTCCCCAACCATTACAAAATATCAAAACAGCACAACGCTAATGTTCATGTTTTCACTTCTGCCGGCACTTCCTAGAAAGCTTATCAAGTCGTTAATAAACATTCTTCACTTTCTTTCCAGTGTGTATATGTGTTGTTATTATTCTTTACCATATATGATAGCATTGAAAAGTGCAAAAAATATTAATAATTATAGTAAATAATATATATGGGACTAAATATAAATAAAAATGCTCGTATCCATCACAAAAATATTTATCTTTACCGGGCCTCGAATCTGGGGTATGGCTTCGTTAAGGGTCAATCCCGTTAGGTCGGTTGGAAAATATCCACTTATTCATAGGCATTAAGGGTGACAATCCATTGAATTTTGCGGAAATTAACCAATGAAAACCCTTTATTCCCACACAGCTCTGATAAGTGACTCTCCCCTCTAATGGAGTGCCCAAACAGACACGGTTGTGGTAGGATTTTAATATACTATATCAATTTGTAACATGCTTTTATAATTCTATATACTTTATACATTTTCAATGTTATCTTATAAGATGAACTATTTAATAGAAAAGTACTGGAAAAAATCGATTTCGCTCACAAGTGAATTCTCAGGCGGGAACCGAATCCGCAACCTTTGGAAGTCCGGTCCAATGCTCTCCGAATCGAGCTACCGAGCCTTGTGAATGCCCTTCGATTTTTTCCAGTACTCGCATAATTTTACTGCCTGAGATTTCACTTATGAGCCGAGTCGATTTTTTTTACCTGTAATTTTATTTTGTAAAGTAATTTTCTAACGCGATTTTCACACACTTCAAAACGTTACATTAATTTGAAATTTGCATACTTATCAGAGATAGATGACAACACAACTATTAAAAGTACTGAATTATTTCCACTTAATGACTTGGATTATGAAAAAAAAACACGATTCTATAGTAGATCGAACTATAACATGAAAAATAAATTATAGTTAAAAAAACTATAAACACGCTTTTTAATGTAAACCGAACTATAAAGTAAAAAATAAATGTAACATTCTTCATAGATTAATTCTGCATTTCGAAATAAATAATAGTCGAAGTAAGGTATCTTCGTAATAAATGAATAAATAATTTAAAAAAAATACAACAATCAATATGGAGCACTCCACACTTTTCTTACAATGACATTAATTTTCTCGTTAATTATTCAATTGTTGTATTGAAGTTTATTCTTTACCTTTTAGTTTGTTTTCCCGTAAAAGGGTTTTTTCGTTTTTTTAACTATTATTTTTATCATATGGTCGTTTATTAATCTTAAAAATTTAAAATTCTTATAAATACTGTAAACATAGAAAAAGAATATTTTCCTAGCTGACCCGACCACGCGTTGCTGTGTTATAAATGTGTAATGTAACTGTGACAGGGATTTAGATATGTATAGATAAAGATACTAGCGGCCTCGACAGACGTTGCCTGTAATTAGCAGCGGTGAGTTCTGTGGTCGATGTACCTGTGTGCATGCAGGAACATTGCACCATATACCTATGGATAAATTCTGTAGATGATGACTTATATGTATATATCCTATACTTGGAGAAATAAATTAAGTTGGTAGTGGTTTGATGACCGTTTGGTGCAACGGTAGGCATTCTGCCTTTCGCACCGCGGTCCTGGATTCGAATCCCGGAAGGCGTATATGTTTGTGTGATGAATATGAGCATTACTTGAGTCATGGGTATTTACATATTAAATTCTATTAATATAACATATTCATGTATCATATATGCACAACCCGGTTACAATATCTGTGGACCTGATGACGTCTCGTCAGCGCTTAGGTATGGTGCACAAAACAAACATCATGGGGATAGTATTGTAAACAATAATAATTATGAACTATAAATAAAATATATTATACTTTTAATCTTTTATTCTTTTATTATTTTATTCTTTATCAAGAAAACGGGGAGGGGACTTGACATTCCAGCGAGGTCCACAGATATTGTAACCGAGTTGTATATCTATCCTTTATCTTAGTATCCATAACACAAGCCTTACAGTGCTTACTTTGGGCTAGGCCAATTGGTGTGAATGTAAGAATTATTATTATTATTGTGCGTTAAACTGGCTGCTTGTTATCCAAATACTGTGTTTCTTAAAAAGTTGTTTGGTGTTATACACCTTGCAATAATAAATAAATAAATATTTCTTACATTCACACCAATTAGCCTAGGGTAACGGATAGACACACGATCTATATGATACATAAGTAAGTAATAATCATAGAGATATATATAAACACCCATGAATGCTCGTATTCATCATACAAACATCTGCCCCTTCCTGGATTCGAACCCAGGACCGTCGGTACGAAAGACAGGATCGTAGCGATCCGTAGCACTTTATATAAAAAAACATATAAATAAATAAAAGTACTACCTAAAATTATTTCTAAATGTCTGCTCCTAATTTATATTATACTTTAAATATCACAGCAATATTTGAGTATTTTTCCAAAACCGAAACTTTTCGACTTTTCGGGAATGATAAAATGGACCCCGCAAATATTATTACAATATTGTACTGTCACTTTTTTCGTTGGATAGCTGAAGAGGGTCTTTCTTGTCCATAAAGAATATGAGGACAATAAAATTTCTTCTAATTAATTTACTTTATTATTAGTATATATTTTTGACATTTTTTATTTTTTTTGTTGACTGATATTTCAACTTATTGTATTTGATATGATTTTAACAATTCTTTTAGCATTGCTCTGCAACTGCTGATCGTTAATACCTTAGATTATTCATAATTCCTGACCCTGTTTTGCTATAAATATTAATTTAACATTTTATGTAATTATTTTTGTGATTTGCATTGCATTTTTGTAACAAAATAACATCTTTGTAAAATTGCACTGTTTTTTGATAAATCAATGATCAATGCTCCAGGTAATCGCAAATTTTTAGAGGAATCCTTAAATGCAGTTAAGTTTATTTAATTTTTAATCATCATTGCTTTATTTAGTAGAAAAAAAGCCTCCGCATCTAGCGTAGCGTTAGAAGATCCTATTTTATCAAAGACTTTCGGGAGAAAAAGAGCTGGCCGAAAACAGGGGTGGGAAATTCAGAACCTGTCGATCTTTACAACATATATTGTAAAATCGTGTTCTATTTTTAAAACCAAACCTTTTTTATTACACATGGATCACTGTAACAATGTAGCCATTAACAATATTTTACTTTACCCTAGAAGGGTTGCGAATTCAACAAACGGTCGTTCTCGTATGTGCCGCTGCTTAATTTTCATTTATTTTTTCTGGCAATACTGGTCGCTTCCTGGTTGTCCGACTTTCTAATTTATGTGGCAGGTCATTTCTGTTTCGCGAGGATCCGGAAACCGGATGGGCATATATTACGGATTTTTTTATGACCAGCAAAAATTGTTACTTGTTGTTGTACCATTTACATGACAATAACGGAAATTAGGAGGTGAATTGAAGAGTTATAACTACATTACATAGGTTTATTTAACTTCTTCATATTTATTACTAGCGGCTCGTCCCGGCTTCGCACGGGTGGACAAAATTCTTTAAATTTTTTCTAGCATTCAATATAGCCTATGACACTCAGCAATAATGTGCCTTTCTATTGGTGAAAGAATTTTTAAAATCGGTTCAGTAGATCCCGAGATTACCCCTTACAATTTAACAAATATACAAACACACAAACTTTACTTCTTTATAATATTAGTATAGATAGTATAGATGAGTGGATATTAATATCTTAAGAAAGTATTGATTTATCTTGTTTATTTAATTTGTTGGATAAAATAGCGAATGATGTGATAAGAGAGTGGTGTGGAAAAAGATATAGAGACAAAGAAAGTAAAAGGAATGCTGAGATATTTCGGACAAGTAGAGAAAACGAACTTTTATATATTGGGTTGGGTCTGGTTGTTGTAATTACGTCGTTGTTTCTGAATTTCATAACACTAGTACTTTAGCTACTTCCGGTTCAGAACAATGTATGTGATGTTGTATAATATTTATATTTATTTATATTTTAGGCAATTACTACTTACAACATAGAATAGTAAACTTTTGGAGGTATTCAACAAAAAAAAAAAAAAGAAACTGCTGTGTTATTATTATTGCATTATTAAAAAGGAAAGGAGTGGAACTCCCACCCTGCGTCTGTATTTCCGAGAACTTATAACCCGTCCATTTTCATAGCAAGGGTGAATAGGCACCTTCTGGATTAGCTCGATCCATCGTGGATTTTGTCTTGGCCCCTGGGCTGGCTCAAGAGATCCTAAATAAAAATAAAATAAAAGGAGAATGGCAAAAGCCTATATATTTTCAGAACCACATAAAGGCTTGAATTTGTGTTCCATAAAGCAATTTTTTATGTTTAATGCTTTTCTCTAGATTTTGTATGTATAGAAAAGCATTAAAGATCGTACGATAAGATAAGCACTTCTGTACCAATCACGAGACTAAATATATGCAGTTATTCCAGGATAGAACTACATAAAGCTGCGTTTGAATCAATACAAGACAGCGTAAACGGTGCGTTTAAAAAACGTAGTGTGCATAGGCTCTTAATGTTTCATGAAGCGATTATAAGGATTTTAACGCTCTTATTAAGCTTAATAAAATATATATCGGTAGGATATACCTACAAACTGTGATTCATTATCTCGGTCGAAAGAGTTCCGTAATCATAAAACCATAATCTCTACGAGTTTGAGTTCGTAGTGAAAGAACATTACTCCGAAAAGGTTGCTGCCCGTTTTATGGTGCACGGGAAGTGTATGATCGTTATCTCCAGTATCATAAGTCGCTTTTTACAATACCTATAAGTGTGATGGTGTGATCCTACTCTGCTGGACACCGCACGGCTATTTGCTAAGTTAGGAATAAGAAGTCGATTTCAAACTTTAGCTTAAAACAGTTCAACGTAAATGCGAGAGTAATGGATAGAGGGCGCCTCTCGCACGTTAATAATACAGCTCCGTATTTTTTGGTCATAAAAAATAATTAAATAGTGTTTCTGCTGTAAATATATTGTGTTTCGATTAACAGTAAAGTGTTTCACATGTGAGAGTGTTATTTCTAGAAAAAACAAAGGATTTATCGGTGAAATAGTGAAAACAAGACTAATGTAAATAAAGTGTAAATAATTTTAAAAAAAGCTGTTAAAACTGTGTAAACGATTATAAAAAGTACCTTTCAAAGTATAATACAAATTAATTGTAATAAACAAGCATAAATGTGACCTTATACAGTGCTTAACTAAAAAAATAAACAATTTATTACGCCGTTACACAATTTATTTCAAATATACCTCCGCCAACTGAATAGTTTTCGCAGTGCTGCTACTCGATACTAGGTGGCGCTACATGTTTAAAACTGCTTTGAATTATTACATAATCTATAAAAATACTACTGTTATAAATATCAACTACTGAACAAAAGCGAAACAAACTAATTTCATACAAAAGATGGCGCCAAGCTGCGTAAAATGTAAGAAATCTATTATAAATAAACAAACATTAATATGCTCATTGTGCAATAAGCAATATCACCTTGACTGTACAAGTGTGTCTTTTCAACGTTTTAAAATCATGACCATAACAAATAAAAAAAATTATAAATGCGATCCTTGTCTGTTGTTATCACAAGAGAAGAGATCATTGGAATCGGAGGCAGGTACGAGTTGCTGTATAACAGACGAGCAAAGAAATATTACAAAAAGAAAAAAACAAGAAATAAATGTTACAACACAAAATTCGTTTGTGGAGCTCTCGGAGGATGTTGAATATTCATCTCTCACTTCTACACCTAACACTAATTTAAATAGAAGCTTTTCAATTGTACGCTCTAATTATAAAGAAAAATATTATGATTTGAAACAAAAGATTTGCAAATTAGAGGAAAAACTTGAAATTGCAGAAAATGAAATCACAAACTTGCTGTCGGAAAATCATTCTCTTGCAAAAAGAGTTACTGACTACGAAATTAAAATCAACCATTTAACCCGTATTTGCAAAACGACTCCTACATCTGAATCAGTAAAGAAAATGCCAAAAAAATCTAATTGTAAAAAGTTAATTTTTTCTCAATCAGAAGAATCGAATTGTAAATCACAAGAGGTAAAGTCGATAACGAATGATGCGTCGCTGGATGGCGTTGCAGTAGCAGACTTCGAAGGCAAATCAAGTATGACAGCAACGAGTAATAGCGGCTGCAGCGACACGCGATTAAAAAGTTCGACAGTAGATGGCGCTAGTAGTTTTAAAGGTAAAAGGCGTGTTTACATATTAGGTGATGAACATTTAAGAGGGTTATCTGTTTACCTTATAAAGTCATTAAAGAAACGAAATTGTAATTATGAAGTGTTTGCTCATATAATACCTAAAGCCACGAGTACTGAATTTTTAAACCATTGTATGCAAAATATTTTTTCCGAAAATGATATAGTCATATTAGGATTTGGAAGTTATGACACAGATATACATAGATTACATTCTAATATATGTGTATCACTCAGTATATTGGACAAGGCAACAACAATTTTTTTACCTATTTATTTTAATAAACATATAAATGAGAACACTTTAAATTATAATATTAAATTATGGACGAAACATTTTAGAAATTGCTCACATATTGACACGAATCTCTGTTATTATAATAGTTATACATATAAGAAATATTTAGTTGATAGGATAAATTTTTGCATCGATTACTTTGAATATAAAGAGAAGTACTTGTGTTATAAAAACATTAAAAATCTCATAAGAAACTCAACCTTATTATTGGAAAATAAAACGCATTCAAACCCTAAAAAAGGCACAATACCATATTACTTTAAGATATTACAGTGTAAGCATTCAGAAAATTCTTCTTCTGATATTGATTCCAAGGATATTTTTTTTCGATCTCTGTCCAAAAAATGAATTTGTGATTTTTCACCAAAACATACAGGGACTGCTCTCAAAAAAAGAAAACTTTGAGATAACTCTTTCTCATATTAAAAGCAAAACAAACCCTGATGTAATATGTCTTACAGAAACATTTATTAAACAAGGTGATGAAAAAAATGTCAATATACAAAACTATATGCTGGCAGCAAATTACTCAAGGAGTAAGAAACGTGGAGGTTCTTGTATTTTAGTAAAGAGAGGTTTGGAATTTAAGAAAATTACCTTATTTGATGACCTTTCTATGGATCATCATTTTGAATGTTGTGCAATCAACTTAACAAATAATAATATCATAGTAATTTGTATATATCGTGTTCCGTCCTCATTAAATAGACATTTTGATTATTTTATTAATAAAATTGACATGCTGTTACATAAATGTTTGAAAAAAAATTCCAAAAAATATGTGGGGACTTCAATATAAACTTATTAAAAAATAAGCAAAGCGCTACAAGGTTAAGGGATATTTAAAAAAAATATAATATGAACTCCCATATAAATGAACCCACAAGGGGAACAGCATGCTTAGATTTGATTGTTAGCAATGTAAAAAATGCAATCGGATACACCTTACCTCTGTGGCTTTCTGATCATGACACTACACAGGTATTAAAATTTAATACTTTGCATAAAAAAGTAAACCCAACCTCTGTTTTTATGTATAGGAGATGTTATTCACAGGAAAATATAGTTAAATTTAAAAACTACCTTAAGTGTCTCACATTTTCGGGAATATATAAACAAAATGATTTAAATATCGCCTTTAATGAATTCCATGAATTAATAGTACTTTTATATAGATTATGCTTCCCCAAATCAAGATAAAAACTCGCACATCAAATAAAATTAAATGGATGACAAAAGGACTAAAGAAAAGAAGTGTCACTAAAAGACTGCTTCGTCATAAATATTATGTCCATAAGAGTGATGCTAATCGGTCTACCTATTCCAATTATAATAAATTATTTAAAAAATGTATAAACTTTTCGAAAAGATCAGCCAATGCAAAATACGTTTCATTAAGCAAAAATAAGTGCAAAGCACAATTAAAAATGAAACGAATGATAAGTACAGTGATAATTATAATATTAATTGTATAAAAATCAATAACCAACAAGTGACAGATCCTATGACCATTGCTACTACATTTAATGATAATTTTTTAATTAAACCAAGTGGTACAGCTAAGGACAATAGAACTCAGTACACAATAACCAATAAAATACCTAATAGTATATTTTTGAAACCAGTAGATGCAAATTATGTAAGAAAGATCATAATGTCACTTAAAAACTCACAGACAGAAGGTTATGACTCATTATGTACAAAAGTAATAAAATTATGTAAAGACGAACTAGCTGAAGTCCTAGCATTCTTAATTAATTTGTCCCTACAAACAGGGCAATTTTCAGATAAGTTGAAAATTTCTTTAGTTAAGCCACTTCACAAAAAAGGAGACAAAGATGACATAAATAACTATAGACAAATAGCATTGTTGTTCATATTATCGAAGGTTTTTGAAAAAGTGATGCATGGTGTAATAACTGATTTTATAAGCAAGTTCAATATAATTAAGCAAAACCAGTATGGGTTACAAAAAAGTAAATCTACGACTCATGCAGCATTTGATTTGGTTAATATAGTTATGCAAAATGTTAACAATAAGAACTATACCACTGCGATATTGCTTGATATGTCAAAAGCTTTTGATCACGTTTTTCATAATTTATTACTTGACAAGCTTGATCATTATGGTATAAGAGGACCTGCTTTAAGCTGGCTAAAATCGTTTCTAACAAATAGAACTCAATGTGTTGAAATATCACAATTAGATTCAGATAACACTATACGGACATATTCATCTAATTTTAAAAGTATAAAATCTGGAGTTCCTCAAGGGAGTGTTCTTGGACCCTTGTTATTCGTTTTATATATAAATGATTTACCAGTTACCCATTCGTTTTATATTAAAACACAAAACAATTCTCTTCGCGGATGATATTTCTATTTTAGTTTCTACTGACAGTAAACTTTCGTATGAACAACATAAAATTGATATAACAAATACAATGACCAAAATAATCGAATGGCTAACTGTAAATCATCTTCAAATTAATTTAACAAAGACAAATTTAATAAATTTCAATAATTTTACAAATCATACCGTTGACATTAACTTTAATGGACAAATTATACATGCTGTTTTAAATGTGACATTCTTAGGCTTAATAATTGACTCAAAATTTTGTTGGAAAGCGCATATAGATAAAGTTTATTGTAAAGTAAATGGGTTTGCCTTTGCTCTTTATAAACTAACAAAGGTTGCCAGTGTTAAGGCCGCTCTCATGGCATATTATGCTTACGTAGAATCCGTCTTAAGATATGGATTAGTGGTTTGGGGGAACGGCACCGATATTGCGAAATTATTTGTGGCTCAGAAGAGATGCATCAGGGCTATCTCTAATATAGCACCAGATATGTCTTGTGTGCCATACTTCAGATCACTCCGTATTTTAACACTCTCCTGTTTATATATATTGGAGGTTGCGTTGTTTGTCAAACAAAACAGTGATAAGTTTATAAAGACAGGTGATATATCTCAAAGAACTAGGCGAAATCCCCACAGACTTGTACTACAATTAGACCCTAAAACGCAGAGAGTCCTAAATAACAGCTACGCAATGTGTATAGTCATTTATAATAAAATACCAAATCGCTTTAAGGACCTCCCTATCAATCGGTTCAGGTCTTTGTTACGTAATTGGCTGTTAGAAAATGCGTTTTACTCAATTGATGAGTTCTTAAGACATAAAGATATTTAAGGTGTTGATGCATTAATTTGTACTATTATGATCAGATGTCGAGAATTGTTATTTTTTTTTAATTATTTTTGTTATACATATTAATATAAAGACATATTTAAAAAAAAAGAATTGTAGTAGTTAGAATTATATAAATTGTAATGTGTAGAAATATTTGCATGCTATTCTGATATGGCTAAATAGGTTATAAGCTCTGAATTATAATTAATATCCATGTATTACCCTATTTAAAGCAAATAAATAATTTGAATTTGAATTTGAATTTGAATGCGATTGCTATGCCTTTTTTATTTAGAATAGGTTTGCTCTTGATCCCAGTCAACCCTGGCTTTAAAACAGACGGGTTATAAGTACTCGGAAATACAGACGCAGGGAGGGAGTTCCACTCCTTTGCTGTGCGCATTATAAAAGAAGTTGAGAAGCGCTTGGGGCTACAGGTAGGAATAGCAACCAAGAAAGGGTGGTAGCCTGCAGTGCATCTGGATTTCCGATGGAAGAAAGGTGATGGCAGTATGAGCATATGCAGCTCCTGAGCACACTCTCCAAAATACAATCTGTAGAAGACCGACGGACAGGCAACAGGGTTCATCTTACGGTACTGATTTTATGTTGCTCATCACCTAGGAATAGGCCGACCCCCCCCCTATTTAATATTTATTACGTAAGAATCTTAAGGCAAAAATGAATACACGTTTGGTTTGTTTTAATGTTTATTTTTCAAAGAAACAATTTCTAGAAATGTTTATTTGTACTTACAAAGGTAGGTACTAATAATTTTTATTTTTTTGGCAGAATAAACTTTGATTTTAATTATTTATCTTTACCTACATAAGATTTTTAATCCAGGGGCTCAAAACCCACTCGGAAAGTGGATTTGACACTGGAACATCTCTTATAATAGGTGTTGCTTCTTGTTGGTTATTCAGGATTGTGACGTCGTCAACGTTCACCCATTCCACATCAGCTCCGACGCGGCACAAAATTTGCCTCACCTTAATATATGGCTTAAGCTTTTTCTTCTTCAATATTTAAAATACGGCCAAGTTTTTGGTTCATTATCTATTTGCATAAAAATTTAAACCATAAAATATGTTGGCATATGGTAATTCATACTAATGATATTTACGCATAATATTATTATTCATAACAAATTAAGCATAAATGTTTGAATCATAAATACAATCAGCATTATCATATTTAAGCATAAAATTCACAATCATTACTTTATAAAAGCGTAATGGTATCAAACCATAATGAATATAATCATAATCATCTAACGCAGAATAAGTAACTGCTAAGATTATAGACACACATCAATAACTTTTTATATAAACATTGCTCTAACCTAACCTTACCTAAACCTCCTTCGACACTATATAATATAGGAAATACTGGTTCAAACAACCATTAATAAAAAAAAAGTTTATTATAAAATACTATTATGCGACTATACACTATGCCTAAAAACATTGCGCAACTTATAATTATGCATAAATATATTAGATCTAATTATGCCACAGTACATATATTGCTAAAAATCAATTATGACAAAGTAATATTATGTAATGAGAAATATGCCAAACTATTTTAGAAATAAATACATTATGTCAACGAAAGAGATCCTATACGCATCCGAGCGAACCAAGGCACTTGCACGGTTGCCCTAAGTTGCGCTTTTTCTAAGTATAATTTTAACTTTGCGCATTTTTGGGATCTTACGTAAGAACTATTGAGACTCCCTCCCACCCGCTTGTAATAAATGAATGGCCCCTTTTGCAAATTTTTGACTTTGACTTTAGTTAGACACTTCAGTTACTAGCTTAATATATTTAAGTGAATTCACTTGCTTGATTGCCTTGTCCCTGGTTGGATTTGTTAAAGTGATTCAGTCATTGTTCTCGATTAAGTGATATGATATAATAATCCCAAATGCCATGGAACGATTATTCTATGCTTACGCCATAGACAACACAGATCGTCATAGTCATTCCTTGTGTTTGGCAGAAAAAAGCGCTTGCGAGCGCTTGTAAGAAAAATGATTCCCTCATTAGATAAAATAATTAGTACTTATATATTTCTTTTGCTGAAACAAAACGCTAATCTGTCAAACCATTTTCTAAATTTTCTATTGCGCTGACATGCTTATTCAAGCAAAATGGCGGATTGTGTCAGCGCAACTGAAATTAGCAAACGTGTCCTAGCCGAAAACTGTATAGTTTTTTTTCAGCGCTCGCAAGCGCTTTTTTCTGCCAAACACAAGGATTGATATAAAATTCACCGCTGGAATGTCAAAGCGTTTTGATTTTAGAAAATGGTTTGACAGATTAGCGTTTTGTTTCAGCAAAAGAAATATATAAGTACTAATTATTTTATCTAATGAGGGAATCACAATCATTAGTACTTATATATTTCTTTTTTTATAAGAAAATTAACTAGCTAATTATGACTTCTAAATTTCTCAATGCCAGATTTTTTTTAGTAAGACGTGGCTCCCAATTAGACATTCTTCTTTATATAAATATGATAAATCATAGCAGAAATTATATATTGTAAGATATAATACACAAATTGTGTTCAACCGGTTTGTGTGTGCAACTAACGGTCAAAGTGTAACGTGACTTTAATGAAATAAGGTTTAAATTCCAACATGACAGTGGTATAAGTTATTTCATGCAAAAGTTGTTATAATTTGAATTCTGCTGAAGTGAGCATGGTTTCAGGCGCCTACGAATTAGTTTGGGCTGATAGTGTGGTCGAAGTGGCGGAGGGGCCTTCGCATTAATTTATGTGTTAAATTCAACACCGTTTCTTGCCATAAAAGCAATTAAATGCGTAGATATGTGTAGGTATGTGAAAATCAGTAGGCATTTTCCTCATGTTGTGCGTATCTTCCTTTTGTTAAGGTTGTGCCGGAGGGCAATAAAAATCTTTCCTTCTTTCTTTTATTTATTTACTAGTACTAGTAAAGAAACGTCCAAATCATTTCAAGGATATGTCATTAAGGAATTCTTGTGCTAAGTTCCTATTAAGATTTGCCAATAAGTAAGGCTTGCAGGCGATTTCAAATATCTTTATTGGAAACCTTTTAAGCATGTTAGGTATTTTATAAAGACTAGCTGACCCGGAAACGCGTTGCTATGGTAACGTTAAAAGAGCCGGAAAAAGAGCGGACAGACAAACACACAAACAACAAATTTGTGTTCTTAGATTATAGACTAGCGGCACGGGTGGACAAAATTCTTTAAATTTTTTCTATTATTAAATATTTTTCCGTTAGTGTCATCTAGCGTCCGGTAGACGAACTACTTGCGGTTAACGCGTTGCTATGGTAACGTTATTGATACAATGGAAAAAGAGCGGACAGACAAATACACAAACCACTGTATTAGATTATAGATTATGGGAGCCTTCGTGTTAAGTTTTAAATTTCGATAATATTTTCCTATCTCATTACGATGACTTCTTAACTTACAAAAGTTTTGATCTAAACGAGATTATTATCAAATGTGGAAGCCTCAAAAATAAATAAAACATTTGCAGTGTAGCACCTGATAAATCGTGTAAGCCTTTTTAGAAGCCTTGGAATGATAACGGTACTATCTCTGTACATTTATGAGATTTAAAATATTGTAAACAAACACAAAGACTTATTTGTAAAAGCCGGTGACATAAACTTCAGACTTAAGAGGGACCCTGACAAATTTGTTTAAGCGGTTATCCCGAAATCGGCCACACAGCAAAAGTTTTTCGATTTTTTTGGATTTATCAATGTTATCTTAAGGCTGACACCAGTCTGACTACACCTTGTGAGCCGAATCGATTTTTTCTAGTATTTTACTATTTAAATAATTATTCGTACAGTATAAGTTGTTTGTGTATGTGTATTATCATCTATACATCTATACATATAAATAAAATTGGAGTGTCTGTTTGTAATATTGAAATAACCGTTTTTTACTACATGCATATGCATATATATACGATACATACACCAAAATAACATTTTTTACAATTTTTGTCTGTCTGTCTGTCTGTTTGTTCCAGCTAATCTCTGAAATGGCTGGATCGATTTTGATGGGATTTTTATTGGCAGGTAGCTGATGTAATAAGGAGTAACTTAGGCTACTTTTATTTTAGAAAAATAAAATTACTGTGCCACAACAATGCCTGGCTGGGTCAGCTAGTTTTAAATAAAAATGGCTTGGCACTAACTTTTTTTTTCATGACAAAAGAGAGTTTAAAGATAAATGTTTCTTTTGACTTCGCCTTTTTTATATAATTTTATATGACGTCTACTAATTTTGCAAAATATATGTCATTTGAAAATATATGTAATAACTTTATGTACCATGTTTCAAGCAAATAAACAATATTCAATCTTTTCAACTAATATCTGATAACTTTATCCGCAAGCATTATTTCCTCCAGAACAGCTGACATAAGCTAGGAAGGAACCATTGTATTACTGGAATAGGTTTCCCACTTCCAAGCGAAATTGTAGGATATGGCGGGCTTTCCGTGTTACAAGTGTGAATGAATATTCAAGACAGACACGACACGAACGTAATGAGGAGCAGGGCAGCCTGATGCATCTTGCATTACAACGGAATGTCTTCGCTACTAGATATAGTATGTAACGTAGAACTGACTACTTCTCCGTTTTGTGGTGTAAAAGATATGATAAAGATAAAATGCTTTTTATTGCTGCTTTTTATGATATTATTTGAGCATCTATACGTCGGGAGACCTTGTGCCGAAAAGAAGTCGCAACAAACTCGGCAAGGACTGATTTTTTTCGAAAAGAAAAAACGGAACCCTTATAGGATCACTTTGTTGTCCATCCGTCCGTCTGTCAAGGCCCTTTTTCTCAGGAACACGTGGACGTATCAAGATGAAATTTATATCAAATACTCAGGTCTGCTGTCCCTTGGAGATGTAAAAATCTCAAACTTCTAAGCCACCGCAATCAAAAGATACAGCCGTTTATGCCGCAAAATTCCGCAAATTTTCGATACTCGCAAGGGAATCAAAACTTACAGGGTACTTCCCGTGAACTCAGAATCTTGAAATTTGGTACAAAGCAACGTCTTATAGCACAGATAAAGGAAAAATTGCGAAAACCGTAAATTTTTAGTTACATCATAAAATAAAATTATTTTACAGAACCCTCAGTGCGCGAGTCCGACTCGTACTTGGCCGGTTTTTCTCCCTTTTGTTATGTGTTACATTACAAAGTTATAAAACATTTATGAAAACTTGTAATAACAAGACGTATAAGATAGATTTACTATTACAATAAATGGATTTTGTACAATACTGTCAAAACAAAAGACAAAGAAGGATGTAACAAGACTAAACTTACATTGATTATATCTTGCAAAATTTTATAATTACGCTAAAGCTAACATTGTTTATTATTCATGGATTGATACTATTTAGATTGTTCCGATCTTTTTCATCGATGTTTATACTATTATTAGAAGTATGAATATTAGAGGCTTTATTTTTATATAGTTAAAATGGGGATAATGGTGCTGGTGGTACAATAAGTAACATTAATTTTAATCATTGTAATTTGTAATAAGTATTGTACTATTGTTAATTATCCTAAATAAAATAAAATAAAATAAAGTGACAAAATAGTTAGATAGTTTTTTGTTTTTTTGACTATTTACGGCAAATGTATATATAATAAGCCTTACTTTGCTTACTTTAGGCTAGGCTAATTGGTGTGAGTGTAAGAAATATTTATTTATTTTATTTAATATAATATTTGACAATATCACATAATTCGAATAAAACACTTTTTTCCGGATTTTTGCGCATATTTTATTTTATATTTAATCGACGTAAGTCGTGATCACGGCTCCTTTACAGGAGTCAGGATTAAATATAAAATAAAATATGTGCAAAAATCCGTAAAAAAGTGTTTTATTCAAATGTGTAATGTGCGCGGAAGTGTAAGAACTAAAAATGTCATATAAATTGTTTTGAACCCGAGTTAAATAGCTAGAGCTTGTGTTATGGAATTTAGAAACATAGGCGATACAACAATACCCAGACCCAATATAGAAAATTTAGTTTTCCACATTAACCCGGCCGAGGATCGAACCCGGAGCCTCGGAGTAGCGTTACCATGAAAACCTGTATGCAAGCCACTAGACCACGGAGGTCGGAGGTCGTTAATAAGAAGTCGACAACTTTTTGTATTTTTTTTTATGAAATATCAACGATCAACACACATGGGTATGTGGTAGGGGGCCCTTTGTTTTGGCAGAATTTTTGAAGGCATATAACTGGCTATTAATGGATAAAGAAAATCTAACAGTTCTGAAGTTCTAATTAAATGAGGAGGGCTGAACTGACAATGTTTTATCACCGCATTTTTTCGTAAGTGAATTTTTTCTACTAGATTTTTTTTTAATATGCTTTGTGCTAATTTAGCATATTGACGGTGAAATGTAGGTATCTGCTTTGAAACGTTATTGGGTATTTCAATTTTCCATACATCCGGAAACTATCAATTGAAATTTTTAACTGTAATTACTACATGCTTTTTAATTAATGTAATTATTTAAATTAATAAATTCAGCTTTATATTAAATTAGTAACAATTTAAAATATAACTTATATATAAAAATAAAGTTTCTACAGCTAAATTTGCACAGAAACTGTTCGAGGAGTTGAAAATAACAATTTATGAAATATTATCGGACATATTATGATATGATAGTATGGTGGCATCGTAATAGGTGCGAATATAATAACAGATATTAATAATAATAATAATAATAATATAGCCTTTTATTCAGATCATTTAGTACAATGGATTCTTAAACTTATGTAAAGAACTAACATTAAAATCTTACAGTTAATAAACAATTTAAACTAATATTTGTTGCTTGGTTATCTTTCCTAGATCTGTTTGCCAGTCGGCAAAGGCCTCCTCCAACCTTTTCCATTCCCTTCTTTCTTGAGCCACTCTGTTCCACGTGACTCCTGCTACTTGTCTAATGTCATCCTCCCACCTTATATAACAGATATTGCGCAAGTATAAATATGTATTCTCAACATCCTACTAATATTATAAATGTGAATGTAAGTTTGTTTGTTATGCTTTCACGCAAAAACTACTAAACCGATCATCATTAAACTTCTTACATATATTCTTGGAGGTATTAGAAGTAACATAGGATACTTTTTATTGAAAAAAAAGCGGGCGAAGCGGCGGGTAAAAGCTAGTCATTTATAATGCGCACAGCAAAGGAACGGAATTCCCTCTCTACGTCTGTACTTCCGAGTATTTATGACCCGTCAGTTTTTAGAGTCAGGGTGAATAGGCACCTTCTGGGTAAGCTCGTTCCACGTGGATCCTGTCTTGGCCTTGATTGGGTTCAAGAGCAAACCCATTAAAACCAATTATCGAAATAATTAACAAATATACTTATATAGAAATGTCTTACTCAACGATCGTATTTAAGGAAAATTTCAAGCATTACTCATAGTATCATTATCAACTTAATATTTTAATAATAAATGTATTTTTTGCGTTATTTAATACTTATAGTACAAGTTCTGCTCAGTTTGGAAGTAATAATTGGACCCTGTTATGCATAAAATTATTCCTTTTATGATATAAACTTAATATAAAAAGATATGATAAAATATCTTTTCGTAGTTAGCACCTGTTTATGATAATGTCTGAAAGGTGAAATACAGGTAAGAATTCCAAAAAATCAGGCTTTTTTTGTATCATTATCGTTACTCTAGAGATGTTGGCAGGAAATTCGGGGAGCTTTCAATCTTGGTAACGTAGAATGTTACGAGACGAGGTGTCGAGTGGCAGAATATTTAGGGCGGAACCAACACCGGTCTTAATGAGCAAGGGGGAACCATGACAAACTATGAACGCGGCGCATATCCTTTCTAACATTGCCCTATTTAAACAACACAACTTTAAAGAAATAAAAAAAAAATTCTTAGCTTTTTAAGTGTACTCGTATACTGAGAAGGAGGAGGGCATTGTTGGTACTTTACTTCCAAACCATTAGTGACAAAATGTATAATTATATAATACTTCGGTCAGCAACGCCACGGCTCGGTTTTTGTAATCTATAATGTAAGAACACAAATTTGTTGTTTGTCTGTCCGCTCTTTTTACCGCTCTTTTCCATTGTATCAATTAACGTTACCATAGCAACGCGTTACCGGGTCAGCTAGTTTATAATCTAAAACCACAAATTTGTTGTTTGTGTGTTTGTCTGTCCGCTCTTTTTTCATTGTATCAATTAACGTTACCATAGCAACGCGTTACTATAGCAACGCGTAACCGGGTCAGCTAGTTTGCATTTTTTTTTTATTCTAAATTAGAACTAATTCTGTAAAATAAAAGAAAATAATCAAAATCGGTTGAGTAGTATCAGAGTTCATCATGGTCAAACACTGTGACAGGGTCTTTTATAAATATGTAGGTAGATACAAATATATTTTTGAGGCTCCAATATTTCCGTCGCGCTTGCATGCGCCATCGTCACGAAAGAAACTCGCTATACTTTCTGAGTGCCACACATATATATAAAATGAGGTCAATAGGGTGAAAAGGAGACAATCTCAGACAAAGGTTAAAACATAACAAGCGACCGCGATGAGTAGAGTGTGGATGAATATTCAGAACAGGACGCACCGGGGCCATAATGAGCAAGGAAAAAAAACATTGCAATAAAATAGAAATGTATTTATAGAAAAAAAGTTAAAAAATTATCCCATTAAATCTAATTATAAAGTACCTATAATAAAATAAACGATTCTTTTTTTTAACCCCCGACGCAAAAAGAGGGGTGTTATAAGTTTGACGTGTCTGTCTGTCTGTCTGTCTGTGGCATCATAGCTCCCGAACGAATGAGCCGATTTCAATTTAGTTTTTTTTGTATTACAGGTGTTTTACGGGCAAATGTTCTTAGATATGTTTGATGAAAATCGATTGAGCCGTTTAAAAGTTATGGGGGGTTAAAGTGGGGAAGAAAAACCGAATGTCTGCAAATATGCTCAAGTGGGGTCTCAAATGAATTTGAAATCGACAAGAACCTATGTATTTACAACTTAACCAGAGATATTATAAGTATGTTTACCTTTAAAAAGTATAAAATAAAAAATTAAATTAAAAATTTTGAAAACCCCCGACACAAAAAACATAAGTTACCTTTAAAAAGTAAAAAATAATAAAAGAAAATACATATAAGTACTTTAGGATTAATTTTCTTTTATTATTTTTTACTTTTTAAAGGTAACTTATGTTTTTTGTGTCGGGGGGTTTTTAAATTTTTAATTTTCGATTTAAAAAGAGTAAATACTATTTACCTAATTATGTAAACCCTACGTAGTAAGCTAAAAGTTTATGTTAAAGAACGTCCGCAGTACAGTCACAGTACGGTTTCTATTCAATGTGAATTGATTAAAAGGAAAATAAGATCGCTTCTTCAATTTTTTTTTCGGGTGTTGGCCGAAATCCAATGATATGTAATGACATCTTTTCCACTATACAATAAAAATTCTTATTTTTAACAAATAGTATATTCTTAACATTATTTATTCTCGTTGTTTTTATTATCATTAATAATAATATTAATAATATTTCTTACATTCACACCAATTATCCTAGCCCAAAGTAAGCACTATAAGGTTTGTGTTATGGATACTAGGGCAACGGATAGTCATACATATATCATACATAAATAAATAATATTTATATAAATACCATGACTCAGGCACAAATGCTCTATACATCATACAAACATCTGCCTCTTCCGGGATCCGAACCTAGGACCATGGGTGCGAAAGGCAGGATCATTACCGTTGCACCAAACGGTCGTCATGATTTAGGGAACTAAAACCATTTAATGAAACCAAAACGGAGTAATTTAGTATAATTTAAATAAGTATAAAATGAAACTTATAAAGACTACCATGACTGTGTTTTTCTTTGAATAGCAAGGTTCTAATTTTATAACACCTTTCCACGCTAGCGGATAAAACGCAATTTTCCACGCAGAAATTGAATAACAAACCAAACTTTTCCAAGCATGTGAGGTAAAAAATTTTTTTCGTAATAACTAGTAAGTAAGAAAGACCAATGTCACTTTTCTCTCGATATAAGAGACCCAACTAAAGTTCAGAAATTACTTAACACAATGGGGATAATAAAATTTCGGTTAATTGTCTCCTCTAATAATTTTACTCTTCGTTGCATTTTGACGACGATACTAAAATTAAAGCGCTGCAGTCTCTTTCATCGCTTTTCCGCTTCAGTTATGAACCGTTCCTTCTTACTTAATTAATAGTGAGGTCAAAAAGAGCGTTTTATCAATTACTACGGATGCAATTAGCAGTGACAATCAGTCTTAAGGTGATAATTCCTATCATCAATGAAATCATCTCAGATCCCTAACTACTTCAATTCTAATGACATCTTCCCCTCGACATAGAAAGATGCCCAAAAAACTCCACTTCCTTAAAAATCCTCACCTACTTACAAGACCGTCTTTAACCTATTGGAGGCCCTGGGCATATAAGAATAATGAGGCCCCTATGACTTTGTGAGAACACTTTTTTATTAAAAATAGACAAAAAGCAAGGTTTCAGATTTTTTTATTGACAGTCAATAGATGAATATATAATCTTTAATTTAAGTGGGGCGATTCTCACATATTTAAAATTATCTAAGCATGCTGAGATTCAATAGCCTTATTTAGGGCGAGAGTAGAGTAGCATAGCGCAATAGCTAATAAACAAGTCGATAATATAGTCCCTAATTGAAATTCGATTTACTCTAATCAAATAAATTTTCAGTAATAATTGTCGGTATTGGTTTAGTGATCTGGCAGGAACTAGGAGCTCCTATCGATCACTGGGCCCTGGGCATTTGCCCAGAGTGCCCAGTGGGAAAGAGGGGTCTACAAGGGTATACAAGGGCAACTAAATAAACTTAAGCGGCTTCAAAATTTCTGCATATTTTGGTTCACACAAATATGATCATGTTTCCAATTTTCGTAAACCGCTTGAGTGGTTGATTAATTAAAGACACCCGTTCCCGTATTTTGCGATCAACAGAAAATTTATTATTGAAAATGCCAATGGATGCCACAAAATTTCTAGGTTAATCGTCTACGTTACATATTACAGTCTGTGGTTATGCATTATGGATTACCGGCATAAATAGGAGCTACTAAGTGTCTCATATATTCAAGAATTCCTATTCAATTATTATTTTATTCTATTTTCCTAGCCACGAATCAGTATTTATATAAGAATATGTTTACAATATTAAAATCTACTAATAATCAGGTCAACAAAAATTTTTCCCAGAGACGTGAGTATACTTTTCCGAAGGATTTTGGTGTGCTGAACTCAAATCCGGTAGCAGAATTGCTATATCACGTCAGGTTTTTGAGATATTCTAACCTAAAAGTGCAAAAAACGCCGTTTTCGCCCATTTTTGAGGTTATGTGATCCTTCAGTTTTTAGTATACCTAAAAAACTACAGGGGTCATCTGAAAGTACAAGTCTTGAACTTTCAAATGGCGTTGAGTTTGTTTACAAAGTTCCTTTTTCTCAATTTTGCCTCATGCTACCTATACTGTCATCAGTTTAGTTTAGATCAGTTTCAGATCTCATAAACCTGACGTGATAGAGCAATTCTGCGACCGGATTTGGATTCAGCACACCAAAATCCTTCGGGAAAATATACTCTGGTGTCTGGGTAAGAAACTTTGTCAAATTTTGTTGGCTTGTATTATCTACAAAAATGGGAAGGGCTGCTGACTTCTGTGGATACAAGTATTTCGTACTTGTATACTTATAACGAGGTCGGAAATCTCAAAGGTTTAAGTTCTTTGTACAAAGTAGCTGACCCGGTAACGCGTTGCTATGGTAACGTTAATTTGATACAATGGAAAAAGAGCGGACAGACAAACACACAAACAAAAAATGTGTGTTTTTAGAGTATATACTAGCTGACCCGGTAACGCATTGCTATTGTAACGTGAATTTGATTCAATGGAAAAAGAGCGGACAGACAAACACACAAACAACAAATTTGTGATTTTAGAATATATACTAGCTGACCCGGTAACGCGTTACTATGGTAACGTTAAAGAGCGGAAAAAAGAGTGGACAGACAAACACACAAACGACAAATTTGTGTTCTTAAAGTATATACATTATTGTTTTGTTCATATCTTGTCTGAATGTCCTATATTTACTAGAACTGTAATCATTTTCATGCGTGATCTTAAATTTCTTTTCTGTCCTTCCTGAGGCTACAAGCCTTTATTAGATGAAAAAGACAAATGGGCAATGTGTCATAGCATTAAATTGCTAGATTTTTACAGCTAAAGAAATTATTACAAAAATAATCAACTTGTCTTAAGTGCCAGGCAGGATTTGAGACAACACCCCATTACTATCTGGGCTAGTACAGTTTCTATTGAACTACCGAGCCCTTGACAGTTTTAAAACTTTTTAAAGCAACCAAATTCTTGTAGAGGTTAGATACTAATTAAATATCTATGACCGTTTGAGTTCGAGTCCTGGATGGGACAAAATGTTTGTGTGATTAATACAACCATTTGTACCTGAGTCATGGTTTTTTATATATATTTCTATAAAAATTACATATCTACGTATAATTGAGTAAAGCTCTCTTTTACTACTTAACGGTTCAACCGATTCGAACGTATTTTGGCATGAACATACATTATTATAACCTACGGACATAGGCTATATAAAAAAAATAAAGACTTTACCATAGAGGAATAATCACCGAAACAAAAATTTAAAAGCTGATCACAGCCAAACCACTGATACTATATTGATGAAATTTGGCGCCAAAACTCACATCGTTGTCGTGACTAATGTGCAAAAAAAGTTTTGAAATTGGACATACCATCGAGGAATAATCACCGTTCAAAAATCTAATTGCTTCGCTCAGTATTTGCAAACAGCAGCATGTATTGCAGACCTAATATATTAATATATGTATGTAACCCGTAACCCTAGTATCCATAACACAAGCCTCTTAGTGCTTACTTTTAGCTAGGTTAATTGGTGTGAGTGTAAGAAGTATTATTATTAACTTTATATTGATCACATGATCAGCGATTGAAATGTGAACAATAAAATACCAAATCAAAATGTCGACATGATTCACCTCCAAAGTTATTGATTCTCATGTGCTTAAATATTTTTTTCCTCAATACTTACCCAATTTCTTTGGCTGTCTGCTGTCGACAGCTCATTCTGGTGTGTCATTGTGTCTTCGATACGTTGACACACATAATCGAAATTTTTTTAAGGGCTCAGAGTCAATTATCGATAACGTTCGAGGACTGGGCTCTAGGGATGGTGGCAGTTATGATTGTTTGCTGCTCCAAAAGAAGAAATACATATATGACATAAAAGAAAAGGGTATATTTGATACTTAAATATTATAAAGTTATTTAGTATTTTCACCTTTGTGTTTGTCATATATTTAAGTAAAACCGGATTAGTGACGCGTCAATTTATTGTTTGTGTGTTTGTCTGTCCGTATTGTTACTGTATGTATAAAAATCTGTATGTATTGTTACTCTCCTTGTTCTTAATTACTTCAAATTAAGTAAGGGTTTGAAAAAAAAATGTTTCATATGTTTCTCAGAAGAAAATCCTTGCTTGTTGGATGTTCCATTATTACACCTGCTCCGAAAATATAATATGTTAAAACTTATACAAGAACGGGTCTGAAAGTATCAATTACATCTTTATTGTCATAAATAAGGGGCAAGTAAAGTTATATTAAAAATTCTTTCCTTTTTTTCTGTTATTTTTTTTTATTTTGTACCATTGTACCATAAACAAAATCTAAAGAGTTTGTATTTGAATTATAAAGAAATAATATTTGCCGTTTCGTTTTTACTGCATAGAATCTGTTCTATACTAGGCGATGCAGTCGCTAAGCATAAAGTTACGCTAGCACCATATACTGGAGAGGAGCGTTTCCAAAAAAAAAGAAAAAATTTTGCGAATTTCGAAATTCGGGCTCCGTCACAATGTGGTCCTAAACCTATTGATTCAATTCCACTAAAAATATATTAAAATCGGTTAAGAACTCGGGATATTATGACATAACAGACATTGCGCCATTGAAGCTGATCCATGGGAGATTCGCTCACTTCGTTCGCTCCGCTCCAATAAAAAGGAGAATACCGTATGGTAATCTTACGTCGCCCGTCGGCCATCTTAAATCAAAACCTCTAATTTCATGAATATAGCGAAAAAACTCCATACTATTCCATTAGAAATGTATGTACCCTCTTACTGGAACAATGTTTTGCAGATGTTTTAGCCAATTCGTTATAATTTCATATAATTGTCACCTAATATAATATCAGTATTGGTTTATATTTTATATGTTTTGTGTAACACACTTTTGGTCGCGTAAACTATCACTTTTATTTCTACATTACCTTAAGTTTGGAAGAGAATCCCATGGGCATTAAGTACGCCTTTGTACTATTTATGTATAAAATATAAATAAGGTTTTATTTGAATTCATTAAGTTAGAGCATAACATTAGTTCTACCGTAAACTTGAGTAAAATAGTAGAAAGTAATAATGATTCTCTCTTACACATATTAGTGGTAAGATAATCCTTATAAGGAATTTATGAAATTTTATATTGATTAAGGGCTAAATATAACTAAAAAAATCATCGAATAAGGCTTGTAAGATGTTTATTGTTGGTACTTGAGAATTTCCATAATTTTGTTTAGTTGACGATCTTAAAATTATAAGTTACCTTATCTAAAAGTCATCTTTAACTTACAAAAGTATAAATTATTAAATGGATTCTATTCCGGTGAAATAATTGTTACTGATGGTCTCATTAAACTGTGAAAATGCCTCTTGAGAATCAAAACTTCAGGATAAAAAAATCATTGAAGTGAGCATGCCTTTCCTTTATCCGTAAAAAGTGTTTCATTTCATTATGTAGACAAGAAATTGTAAAAGTTATATATGTCGTATCCGGTAATGAGTATGGATACTAAGCGAAACGCAAGCGCGCCCTCTAGCCGGCGAACATAAGAAACTACGATTTCCCGCGCTTCGACAGAGTCATGATGCTGTCAACATGCGAGCTCCGATTCACTTTTGATCGAGTCGCCATCAAATGAAGACGTCGTCACGAAACTGTCCTACGTTTCGCTAAGTACCTTATTGTAAAAAGTTTGATACGTGCTACGTGGTTCTTAATACTGTGTTCAAAAATTACAACATCATTTCAGTGCACGATTTCTACTCTGCCCATATGATATCGGAAGGTTCGGACCAAAATCCTGACGTTTCCCCCGACATCAGAATTGGGATCGAATCGTGCAAATGATTTTCTTCATAACAATAATGAAATGAAATAACAAACTCTGTTATGAATTCAAAAACTACAAATGCGTAAGTTAATTTAAGCTCCAAAGACAAATTTACCTGTTGAGATGAGTTTAACCTTGACAAGGTGACTATAGACGCAAGATCGTGGTACGTGACGGCGGATTTGTTTTGATGGCGGTCAAGCTGATGGCACTGGAGCAGTGCGGACAAGTTACGTGTGGATGCTAGCGTCGTTGGGTACCTTATATCATAAAGATGAGCGATATTGTTTTTCATACGATGTTGGTGCTGAATGCTCGTATATTAAGGATAGTGTTGTTCAAAGTTGAGTGGTAAACATTTTAATAATGTTACTATCATGACCGGTATAAGTCAAACATAAGTATTCAGCGCAGAACAAGTATAATGTTGCGTAACGATTAACAATTTGAGATTTGCTTTTAAGTTTTACAAGACCTTTCATTTTTAGGTTGAATGACTGCAATTGTGTTTTTATTGAACAAAAATGTTAGTGTGAATTCTTTTATTTTTTTATGAACCTACCCTCGAACTAAATAATATCGAGACGTCCGTATCGTTACGTATGGTAATAGTTAAACTTTGAAAGCTGTAAATTCTAACCTTACAATTACGCATATGATCGGTTGAGAAGTATGCCAAAGGGTTATGTTACCAGTCGAAGTTGAAGTTGAGCTACATGTTGATCAATGATAATTACTTTTTTTTGTGGGAACTCGAGTAGGTTCTTGTGCCGTAAAGGTGTCGACCGTACCTAGAGTCATTATGTAGTCGTAGCCCGGTAGAAATCGGTGTCTATTGGGGAAACCTAAGTAGTCCGCGGGTGTGCGGTGTGCATTTGACTTAGGTAAAGGTCGTGGTCCCGGGGGACCGTAGTGTGTAGTCAATGGGTGATACACACGGTGTTGTGGATGTACAGAGTGGTACAAGGACAGCAATTTCAATCTTCACAGAAGTGAAGTGGCAAATAGAGGTACTCGAGTGTCCAATTAACTAAATTTAGAGATTGACATTTATGAAGTCTTGCTGTGAACGATCATGGTACATAGCCAAGCTACTTCTGTATACCTAAATGATGATGCTTTTGACGATTTTTAGTAAAATTTTCTTAGTTTAGGTTAATTAGTTAGTTGTCAGAGTAATAAAGAACAGTAGGCCATTATTAGGTGCTCCCATGCGTATAATCCCTGATCAGAGTCGTTGCTTTTGAAGTGAAAGTTCCGTGACTTCTGTGATAGTAAAATAACTATCTTCATCTTATTGCAACGGTGTCCAGCCGCGCAAACGGTCAGGTAGAGGCTGACAAAGATAAATCGTGGCAAGACTCTTTAGGAGATGTGCAACTTGCTCTAAATTGTACAGTCAATCGGGTAACAAATCTAATCCGTTGTAGCTTTTGATGAGAAAAGCAGCACGTCCTTTAGCTTTGATGACAAATGATGCAAAAGTTTTCAATAGGAGATTTTGTTTTAATAGAGAACGAAGAGCGGAACCAGTTAAAGTTAGACACAAAATTTAGAGGTCCGTTTCAAATAATTGAAGTTTTAGATGGAGACCGCTACACACTCCAAGCATTGAAGTCTAGACGTACTTTTTTTTCTTCATTTATTTATTAACGTATTAAAAATAAATTACATTGTATTGTTCAAAAACAGCGTATAGAAATCCACAAAGGTTTAAAGCAACGCTGTTTAAAGCAAGCGTTAAGATACAATAAATACACTAGAAAAAAAGAAATAAAGTTGATAAACTCTTTTACAAGGAGCAAACTAGGTACATAAAAAAAGTCTTGACAAAGTACTTATTCAATTCGTACCTAAAATTCAGTTGAGTCAAACCATCAATGAGATCTGCGGGTATTTGATTAATCAAGCGCGGTACGAGGTAAGCGGTAGTTCTTTCGCCGTAGACTTTATTCGCTTTTGTCGTAAGCATTTTGTTTCGAGCAAACCCACGAGTAAATTTAGGGTGATTCATCTTTTTTATCTTTTAATTTTATTGAAAGTTTTCACTTAAAATGTTTTTCTGTAATTGAAATTGGATAGGTAATATTTCACTTAGTTGAAATAATTTTATTTTATCCGAAGAATGTTTTTTTTTTATTTTTACTTACAATAGTTTTTATTATTCGTTATTGGAGATTATAAATTAGATTTGTGTATGTTTTGTAAGTTCGTCCGTAGCTACTTAACCCATAACGTATGTACGAACCAGCAAGTGCGTTATATAACATTAATTTTACTTTAAAGGGTATTCGAGTCCTTAAAATAGTCATATTTGCTAAAAATTGTCTAAGTTTATTGCAGACATGAGCAATATGAAGGCCCCAATTAAACTTTTTAACGATTTTTAAGCCAAGATTTGTATGAGAATTCAGATTTTCTATGAGAGGGCAGTTGCAGATACTGTCACTGGATGAATGGAGACAGGAATAATGATGGGCCATCATCATTCTGAATAGGTGCTGGTCGGATATAGGGCGATACGATATGGAGTAATTTTGTTTTTTTTTTGGGTTTATCACTAATCCAGAATCACTTACAAGTATGCTCACGATAGGCTCAGGGGAATGCCCGAAATAGAGAAAATCGTTTGCGAGACATATAATGTAGAGTAAAGCGATGATGACGAAGTTGGATCAGTCAGTGTGTAGGTAACATTTCATTCGAGTTGCCAATGTGTTGAGATGTTGACCGTACCAGACTATTTCGTAGCCGTAGTCCAGTAGAAATCGGCATCTACCATGAGGATTGGTAGTCCGTGGATACGTGGTACGCGGGTAGTTCTGGCGGAGGTCGGGTTTCAGGAGGAAACCGTAAAGTCGTTGGACTCGGCGATCCCATGAGGGGATGCGCGTAATGTCACAGTTGTGTCAGGGTGACACGGAATTGGTGAATGAAATATTACTGTTAGATTTGTTGTCAATGAATAAAGTTTAATGATTGAGAAATAACGATTTTCCTGATTCGGAGCAACAATGATAATAAGAGAGCTTAATGTATCTAGTATGTAGATTTTTAGATTTATTGTAAAAGTCTTTGATTTATTTGTGAGTTGTAATGAATTGGTAAAGTTCCTAATTATTTAAGAGATGATCAAATGAAGCGTTAATATTTCAGTTAAAGAATCTAGGTAAAAAAAATAATAAAGTGTTCATTTTGCTTAGATATGAAAAGTTAGGTCAGGTATGACCGAGCGATACTTTCTGTTGTTTTGTCTTGTTTCAGAATAACACACGAGGACGTGTGTCTCGCAGGATGGCCGTGTCGTATCCGGTAATGAGTATGGATACTAAGCGAAACGCAAGCGCGCCCTCTAGCCGGCGAACATAAGAAACTACGATTTCCCGCGCTTCGACAGAGTCATGATGCTGTCAACATGCGAGCTCCGATTCACTTTTGATCGAGTCGCCATCAAATGAAGACGTCGTCACGAAACTGTCCTACGTTTCGCTAAGTACCTTATTGTAAAAAGTTTGATACGTGCTACGTGGTTCTTAATACTGTGTTCAAAAATTACAACATCATTTCAGTGCACGATTTCTACTCTGCCCATATGATATCGGAAGGTTCGGACCAAAATCCTGACGTTTCCCCCGACATATATAAAAAAAAAACTATTAATATTCCTAAAAATTTAATTGAGCAAAAACTTTAAGACTTTGATTACGCTGGCACTATAACTTATATTTATATTAGATAAGTATAATATCAGAAACATAATTTATTCAAATGCAAGTCCTTGCATTATTTGGTAGTTTATTATATTAAATAAATTAAGTGACAAAACGTAACTTTTAAATTGTATGTTTCTTTTTAAAATTATACTGGAACCAATTGACTCGTCTAAAAGTTATTCTCAGGAATTCAATGGATGTTTCATTATAATCGATTGTTAAAACTCAATTGGGAGAGCAGTGGATCAGACATCGAGGTTGCGGGTTCGAGGTCCGCGAGAGTATAACTTGTGAATTGAGTCTATTTTTTTTTTCTAATAAAATTTATCATATAGCATTGACAATGCAAAATTAAAAAATCATAAAAACATTGTTTCTTGAAATAATATCTCTATATATTTTAATAATAATATGAAACAGAATTAAGCCAGCCAATCGGCCTCGGAGAGGGTAAAGTAAAGACACTTTCGTCACAAAGACAGATAATAGTTAAATTTTTAATAATAATTCTTAGAGCCGACATTCTTCGTAACGTTTAAGCCACCGTCGACCGTTGACGGACCCGTTCAGGGGAGTGGTACATCCATACCCTCCGTTCCCGTTTATCATCATGTAATCGAAGCAATTGGTCACTCCGTCTCCGTTGCAGTCCTGAAAATCATTAAAGATAATACAGACAGAGACTACAGTTATTTTCAAGATTGGACGACCTTTCGACCCTGCGTTTGGCACCGACGGTCCTGGGTCGAATCCCGGAAATCACGTGACATGCGCAGTAGCAAGTTTAGGTACATTATTCACTACTGCGCATGTCACGTAATTTCAAAATCATGTTCAACTTATTTGCCGGGGAAAATACCTGAGTCGTGGGTATTAATATATATTTCCATGAATATTACATATCTATATATCATATATGTGTCTATCCGTTACCCTAGTATCCATAACACAAGCCTTATAGTGTTTACTTTGGGCTAGCCTAATTGGTGTGAATATAAGAAATATTTATTTATTTATTATAATGAAGAATCACAATTTTTAGGAAATAAAATCTTCTAATTGATTAGTTTAGACACCAATTTAGCATACTTTCATACGCTTAAACTTTTTAAATTTCAAATCTTTGTAACCATAAATAAATAATAAAAAAACCAGACTCTAGAATGATTTTTTGAAAGCAATCTTATGTTATTGTTTTGCAAAATAAGCTTTATTTTGATGTTTAATTTAATAGGATCGATCGGTGAAGGAACCACTTTCGAGGCACCTATTTTTACTTAGCAACCGTAAGTCTCCAACTGAAATAGGTAAGTAAGTGTATGTTTGCATATTCTGTAGGCTTGATACTTTCGATTATGTGTTAAGTTCGGTTTATGGAAAAAAACATTTAGAATTATTCTTGAACAATATCATTAAGCACCCAATTAATGTTATTTTTTTATCATTTTTATTTTAAATACATTTCATTCGATTACTTGATCGGTGGAGGTCAATTACGGATCCTGTACTGTAAGCAAAATTTTGAATCATCGGATTTTCTTTATCACAATATATTTAAATTAAGGAGGAAATTCTCAAAATAATAGTGAACTGTATCAAAACCTGTTACGTGGCTTAAAATTACTTTGACGAAAAAAATTACAAAACAACGGTGACTTCGCTTAATACTATTAAGAGATATCTGTAAATTAAACTCCTCTTTTGTTTAACAGTCGATTTCAAGGTTAGATTTGAGCTTTCAACTGTTATCGAGCGAAGCTCTCTTTTAGGCAACTCACAAATTTCGCTTGTCTCCCTCCTGTTACTTAACGGTTCAACCGATTCTAATTAATTTTGGCATGAACAAACATGATTATAACCTGACGGACGTAGGCTATGTAAAAAAAATATAGACTTTACCATAGAGGAATAATCACCGAAAGAAAAATTCATAAGCTGATCACAGCCAAACCGATGATACTACATTGATAAAATTTGGCGCCAAAACTCACAAACGAAGGTAGTGCTTCGCTCAGTATTTGCAAACAGCAGCATGCATTGCAGACCTAGTTTGTTTGTTATTAGGAAAGCTTATATGTGATCTAATGCTTTATATAAATTTCTGTTATAAAGAGTTAATTATAAACTCTCACAAGTAAGGTTTATGGTTAGAATAGTTAAAAATAAACTTTAATAGGTTTACAATAAGAAAGTTTATCCTTCTATTTTATATAATTACTCCAATGTTAACTTACCAAACAAAGCCGATTTAAGTACGCTCAGATTTGCTTTTTATTTATTTTTGTGTTATTGTTTATGCTTGTAATCGTGACACGTACCTTTCCGAATCTCTGTAGGTAACCACCAATAATTCTCTTGGCGCAAGGATAGCTGCGAGCGCAGTCTTCCCAAGCTGAAATAAGAAAAACATACATTGTGAATGTATATTGTTTATGAATGTAGTATATATATTAATATATATTTATTATGTACTAGTTGACCCGGCCACGCGTTGCTATGATTAATTAACATTAAACAATTAAAAATTTGTTAATTTCTCCGCGATCGAGTGACACATATACCGATTTTCATGTTAAGGCCACTCCGCGGTCCCGGATTTGATCCTATTAGAAATTGGCTAACAATCTATGTCTAATATTTATTTAATTTAATGTAACGAAAAAAACACCGTTGTGACAAATGGTGTATAGGAAAATTATACCAAAGGTTCATTAAGTGAAGAAAAAACAAAGTTTCAAATGAGTTTAACATAAAAGATGTTACGAAACAAAATTCATGCTCACCATGATTCCTGTCAGGATCATCATCAGGCAACGTGACCTTCCCAGAATCTACCCAGTAGACCCTCGAAATGTTGTAGGGCCCGCAGTAGCCTGCTGTGCATCCATGGGACATGTCGCACAACGTCACAACATGGCAGAGGCAAGCGAAGCATGCATTGTTTAGATTCGGGATGAATTGACCTGGAATTGATAAGGGTGATAATTTTTTTAATATTAAAAAATTAATTGCTAGAGATTTGAATAGCGTCACGTTGCTATCAATTGGAAAATCACACGGGTTTGTCTCGCCTGATACCATGTTAATTTTTTTATCTAGAATTTTGTTGAGATTCAAACAGGGGGGTGCGTCATTTTTTATATAAGGAGAGATGATATAGCATTCAAGTAGTACAATTTCGTCTTATGTTACTTTTTAGGATTCCGTACCTCAAAAGGACAAAACGGAACCCTTATAGGATCACATTGTTGTCCGTCCGTCCGTCTGTCAAGACCTTTTTTCTCAGGAACGCGTGGAGGTATCAAACTAAAATTTATATTCAATACTCAGGCCTACTGTCCAATGAAGCTGTGAAAAAATCAAATTCCTAAGCCAAAGCAATCAAAAGATACAGACGTTTATGCCGCAAACTTCCGCAAATTTTCGAAACTTGCACGGGAATCAAAACCTACAGGGTACTTCTCGTAGACTTAGAATCTTGAAATTTGGTACGAAGTAGCGTCTTATAGTACAGATAAAGAAAAAATTGCAAAAACCGTAAATTTATAGTTACATCATATTATAAAAATATTTTTTACGGAACCCTCGGTGCGAGAGTCCGACTCGCACTTGGCCGGTTTTTTTTATCATGAATAGGTCAGCGCTTAACCGTTATCTCGCATCATGGTAAGCAATTACGTCTAGAAGATACCTATTCGTGACTTGAAGACCCCTAAATTGTTTTTATCACAAAAAATTCATAAAAGATAATAATTTTTTTGAATAGTACAAAGCTCTGCTCGCTTCGTTCGCGCCGCCTGTGTGCGATCACAAGTCTAATTTAACCGTCAGTTTTATTTCCGTATTCATGGTTTTTCTTAATAGCGGCCTCGCCCATGCATCCCCCCCAAGTATCTTGGAAGCAAGCTTATATATTATATTTAGTAAAAAATATAATGATTGAAGTTACAGAATATGATTATTATACCAAAATAGCATTATAGAAAAAGTTATAATATAATAAGAGTTTTATATGAAATGAATAAAATATGTAATCTATAATCTAAGATCACAAATTTGTTGATTGTCTGTCCGCTCTTTTTCCATTGTATATGCGTTACCATAGCAACGCGTTAACCGCTAGTAGTTCGTCTACCAGACGCTAGATGGCGCTAGCTAGCTAACGGAAAAATACTTAATAATAAAATAAAAATAAAGAATTTTGTCCACCTGTGCGAAGCCGGGACGGGCCGCTAGTGCTATTAAAGGATGTAATAATTATATCCAATTTATTTAACGGTATGTCCTTTTAAATTATTTCATTTGTAATTATATAAAATAAAACTTAATGAAAAATATCATCACTTTACGGAAATCCTATACCATTTATAGTTTCGCACCATTTTTATTGTGAGTCATGTATTTTCCAGATACAGTGATAAATCTAATGTGTATTGACGTCATTAATCTCGTTGTTTGGAGTTGCAGTAATGGCTCGACTTACCGGTTGACCCCGACGTCCAAAACACGAAGGCGCCAAACAAACAAACTGGTAGAACGAGTCGGTACTGTGCGAATGCCATGGTGTTTCCTCCTTTGATCTGGAACGTGTAAATAGTTGTTTACTTTATTATAACTAGCGGCCCGTCCCGGCTTCGCACGGGTGTCCACCCGTCCAAAATTCTTTTTTTTTTTCTATTATGTAATATTTTTCCGTTAGCGCCATCTAGCGCCCGGTAGACGAACTACTTGCAATTAACGCGTTGCTATGGTAACATTATTGATACAATGGAAAGAGCGGACAGACAAACACACAAACCACTGTGATCTTAGATTATAGATTATGATAATTCTTACATTCACACCATTTAGCCTAGCCTAAGGTTAACATTGTAAGGCTTTTGTTATAGGGTAACGGATAGACTTAGGGCGCTTACAATTTAGACGTTTCGTGTCGGACAGCTGCGGTACCGAATCGGTGCGTTTGTCGTATTTCGCAACAATGGCAACAGTGCGGCGTTTTACCGTGAACGCTCGACAAGACATTTCATTTCGCACCGCGCGCTTTGTATGAAAACAAACGACCGTCCGTGCTCAATACGACAATCGCAACGGTTCGGTACCGCAGCAGTCCGACACGAAACGTCTAAATTGAAAGCGCCCTTACATATCGCTGGCCCGGAAGAATACAGTATTAATTTGAATAAGGTAACTTTCGTAATTGGATTATTCAGGGGAAAACGAACAAGGGGCCATAATCGACCTTATTTAAAAGGTAGAACGTACTTTTTTTTATTCAAACTGTAACATTAAGTCAGTTAGTGCCAAATTTTGACTTAAATATAGGTATGTAATATTCATAGAAATATCTGTATAGACGAAAATCACCTGTCAGTGTTTGACCGCGATGAATTTTTATTTATTTTTCGTTTTGCTAAATTTGTTTCCACTTGAGATATAGGATAGGTTTCATTTTAATTTAAATTATAATAACTGAGCTACAGCAACGCGTGGCCGGGTCAGCTAGTAATATATAAATACCCATGGGTATAAATGCTCGTATTCATCACACAAACATCTGCCCCTTTCGGAACTTAAAATCCGGCCGTGGGTACCAAAGGCAGGACCGCCAAACAAATGAAAAATGGATTAAAATTACAATGAAATGTCTTGAGTATATGACGGTACCTTATGCCTACGCTATAAAGATAATTTTTAAATGTACAGCCTGATATGCTTGGATGCGTAGATACCCATTTGATTGCCTCATACGATTTTCAACTTTAAGTCCAGATGCCAAAACTTTAAGTGTATGTAAGCCGTTCATAGTTTTTGTTTAATTCCTAATTAACCATTCGAAACTTAAGGAGGCACTCCACTATCTCGACTCTCTCTTGTTTATGGTGACTGAAAGAGTCTGAAAGAGAAGAAAGAGACTGAAAGACTGACTTAGGAGAACATAATGTGAAGAACAGTAACACATATACACACACACACACATTCTCGCATTCATACTTGTATTCTCTCATATACATTAACATGTAAGTACTAAGAAACTTAAAAGCTGTTGAGAATGTCTCTTTGGTTTCCTCTTATGTCCAATGAGGAAACAAATACTAGTACGGTTGACAGCATAGATCTCAAATACTCTTTTAATGATTTCATCTTTGTTGCAATGGTCCAAACGTAAAATGTTTAGGCATCTATTTCTACAGATATTAACCTATTCTAAGACAAGCGACTTATCATTAATGGTTAACGAGCATATTAATAATGTTTATTATATTTCTTGTTATTTAAGTATTTATGTGCTAGATTTTTATATGTGAACTAACTTACTTTACTCGGCCTTGCGTCGCTGTGACTCATTAATTAAAATTTGCAATTTTTTTTATTATAAATTTAAATGAAACCTTACGTATGTCTTAAGACGGAACAAACCAGTTAAATGAAAAAAATAATCATCAAATTCGGTTGGGGAGTTTAGTAGTTCATCGCGGTCAAACACTGTGACAGAGAATGTTTTTATATATATAAGATATTTTTTTATTAAAAATTTCAACTCGAAACCTTAGCCTCTTGCTTTTGAGCAATCGATTAGGAAAAAATAGAATTCCATTCCAGTTTCAGATATATTTTTATATATAAACAATTATTAACTAGAAAATATTTAATTTGTCTCAGGGGTCAAATAAAAAGTATATAAACATTGTAATAAACACAATTTTGGTCCTTTTGGGCACAGCGAAGTAGAAGAAATGACGCTCCATTTTTTTATCGTGAAAAGGAAAACGCTTGTTCGCTATCTCGCGTGCTGGTAAGCGACGATGCACTCTAGGATGTAACGCGCTCGCCTACCTATTCACTCGTGACTTGAAGACCCCTAAATAGTATTTATCAGGAACCACAGACTCAGGCAAAGAGTTACACTCTTTAGCGGTACGGATTACAAAATTGGAACCAAAACGATTCTTGTATATGAACCACAAAACGGTGGCGCCTAATTGTAAGTCTGGTTGTCCGATGAAAAAATGGAAACGGTGGAACAAGGCTGTGCAATTCTGCTGCACACTCTCCGAAATGTATCATATAAACAACGAATAGGCTGGCTACCTTCCGTCTATGCTCAAGGCTTTTCAGCTTATTATTAAAAAGATCGTCATTGCCGATGAGTTTCTTGGCCCTCCTTTCAATGTACTCAAGCGTTTGGAGTTGAATTTGGGCGGAACCGTCCCAAAGATGAGAACAGTACTGCATACACGATCGAACTTGCGCTTGGTAAAGTTTGAGCAACTGTTCCGGCTTGAAGTAACTTCTCACCTTCGCCAGAATGCCGAGTATTTTTGAAGTTAATTGAGCCTCACTCTCAATGTAAGAGCCAAGATTGAGAGCTAGTGACAATGACATGCCAAGAGGCTCAAAATGTCTGTGATCGGCACGGATACATCTTGAAAAGTAGGAGTCAAGTCGAAAGGACTCCTTTTAGCCGAGAAAAGTCGAGAAAAGACAGGCCTGGGTCTTTGCTGTACTAAACTTACCAGATTGGCATCGCCCCATTCGGAGACTGCCTGCAGAGAAACCTTTTTACAGAATATATCTTTTTTTAATTACTTTCTTAATGGTAGCTTCATCATTATATTGAAATTGTATTATTATTACAATATATTATTTTTCTGATTTTTTTAACTGACATTTGCCACCAGTTCCTACAGCATAGAATGCTGTTTCAATGATTTTCCTTATTGAATATATTAAGAACAAATTTGTTACCGTTCACTCAGAGCCGGATTCGGGAGAGGGCAGGCGGGGCTACTGCCCTGGGGCCTCCACAAGAGAGGGCCCCCACAAAAGAGATAAAAAAAAAATTCGACGGGTTACTTTCGACTATCAAGTTTCGCCAATAACTTTTTTTTGTAGAATATGGCACAACTTTTAATCTTAATATATATAAATCTCGTGTCACAATGTTTGTCCTCAATGGACTCCTAAACTACTTAACCGATTTTGATCAAACTTCGTAATTATCTATTATTTGATCTAACTTAAAAGATAGGATAGGTTTTATTTTAATTTATAACACAGCAACGCGTGGCTGGGTCAGCTAGTATTGTTATAAAAACTGTATCACTCATATTCGCAATAAACGATTTTGACTTTTTATTCGAATATAATTAGGGCAGTGTGTTGCCCCAGGACCTCCACACGTCCAAATCCGGGCCTGCGTTCACCTGTTTCTAGTTTAACCATTGCCGCTTTTACCAACTACTAACAACTACACGAAGTTGAATGTGAGCAGTAATAGATGTTCATAATAATCATAATTTATTTCCAAGAATACGGTATATGTGTGTTTTATACAATTTAAAAGTTCAGCATATTCTTTGTCAGCGAAATAAAAAAATATTGTTGATAATTCAAAATACAATGCTAAAATGTCAATATTTACATAAATAAATGTCAAAATTATATTAATCGAGGCCGAGGTTTCGACTTGAATTTTTTTATCTATAAACATTCTCTATCATAGTGTTTGACCGCGATGAACTCCGAACTATCAAGCGATTTTGATGTTTTTTTTCATTTTGCTAGATTTGTTCCGATTTAGGACATAGGATAGGTTTTATTTTAATTCATAACCCAGCAACGCGCTCTCTAGAGGGGCGGTCGTCTCAGACGTAGACTTTTGACCCTTCCCAGGTACAAGCCAATCTCAGGTGGTGTTTAGTCAAAAGGAGTCTAACATATCATCGAAGCCGGGCCCCAGTATCCATAGAGAATTAACCATCTCCCTCCGGAGTCCGGAGGGTGCCCAGTCGCTAGGGGCGTAAAACAACTAAACAGATATTGATGATTTTTCATTTTGCTGGATTTGTTCCGACTGACAGTTTTCATTTTAATTTATAAATAAAAAAATAGAAATTATAATAACTAAGCCACAGCAACGCGTGGCTGGTTCAGCTAGTATATATTATAGTATTTATCACTTTTTATACGGTTACGGAGAGACGGTTTACGAGTAAAAAAAAAGGTCAGTAAAAAAAGAACTTTCCAAAGCACGCTGAGCAAATTTATTATATAGTATACTAGCTGTGACGGCCACACGTTGCTGTGTAATAAATAAAAATGAAACCTATCCTATGTCCTGAGTTAGAACAAATCCAGGAAAATTAAGAAAAATGATCAAAATCGGTTAAGTAGTTTCGGAGTTCATAGCGATCAAATACTGTGACAGAGAATTTTTATATATATACTAGTTGACCCGGCCACGCGTTGCTGTGCCGACTGCAGCGTCATCTGCCGGACTGATTTGTGAATCTAAACCATTCTCAGATCCCCTTGAACACACACAAAAAAATTCATTCAAATCGGTCCAGCCGTTTAGGAGGAGTTCAGTGACATACACACTCACAGAAGAATTATATATATAAAGATATGATAATTTGTTCTGTACTAGCTGACCCGGTAACGCTTTGCTATGGTAACGCGTGTATACAATAGAAAAAGAGCGGACAGACAAACACACAAACAATAAATTTGTGTTCTTAGAGTATATACTAGCGGTCCGTCCCGGCTTCGCACGGGTGGACAAAATTCTTTATTTTTTTTTCTATTATTAAATATTTTTACTTTAGCGCCATCTAGCGTCCGGTAGACGAACTACTTGCGGTTAACGCTTTTCTATGGTAACGTTATTTATACAATGGAAAAAGAGCGGGAAAAAGAGCGGACAGACAAACACACAAACCACTATGATCTTAGATTATAGATTCATCTTTTAAAAAAAGATATTAAAATATTCTTTTGAGATTACTTTGATGTTATCACTTCCTATTAAACAGATTAAAACAGCAATTTATTCAAATAACAGAATAAAGACATTATTAAACGTTACATAATTAATTTATCAAGTGTAATAACTATTAGTTACCGTGCTTCCTGGTAATAAAGACGATATTGCTTTACCATCAAATGCTTGCTAATTTATCCACTGTGCGTTCATCACTGTTATCCTTATAACTTGGGCATATCATCACTGATTTAAGAACTATGAGAAATCCGCTGTTTTAATACAAATAGAATTGTGTGGAAAACTATATAGTATGGAAAAGTTTAAGAAAAATCAGGTGGATATAAATGTATCTACATAGGTTTTTTTAATTGTATTTTATTTCATAATTACTGGTTTCAATATGTCACATGGTGAATCTATAATCTAAGATCACAAATTTGTTGTTTGTCTGTCCGCTCTTGTTCCTTTGTATATGCGTTACCATAGTAACCGGACTACTAGCTCGTCTACCGGGCGCTAGATGGCGCTAACGGAAAAATATATAATAATAGAAAAAAATTAAAGAATTTTGTCCACCCGTGCGAAACCGGGACGGGCCGCTCGTCTATAATCTAAGATCACAGTGGTTTGTGTGTTTGTCTGTCCACTCTTTTTCCCGCTCTTTTTCCATTGTATCAATAACGTTACCATAGCAACGCGTTAACCGCAAGTAGTTCATCTACTGCATGCTAGATGGCGCTAACAGAAAAATATTTAATAATAGAAAAAATTTAAAGAATTTTGTCCACCCGTGCGAAGCCGGGACGGGCCGCTAGTAATATCTAATAATTTTAGTAATTATCTAATTACTTCAGTTACTTATGGTTAACAGTGTTTGTTTCACAATCAAACTCCTTATATTTACAAGAAGTACTGATAGCTAGTTAGCTAGCGCGATTATTTTGTAAAATACATATTGTGAAACCGTTAACCCCAATAAATAAATAAAAATTAAAAGCATTTCAATGTAAACCATTTTAAGTGATAAAGAGATTTAACATGATTTTACGTATCATATATTTTCTTTTGGAATTAAGAAGTGAAAACCATTACATCATTTAAAAGCCTGTTCATAAAAAAACGTATTGTATTTCTCATAATTTATATTGAAGGAAAATGTTTATTTCAAACGTGATTTGAATAAATATATTTGATTACCATTTGTCACCATCGCAGCCTAAAGACGTTATTGCTGGACAGAAGTCTCTTCCAAAATGGGAGAGTTTGGCTTGGAAGGCGGTTTGGAGATCCACCGATATCACACCTTAATCGACGACCTTTTTCACTCGTGTGTCACCGTAAGTACGCGTACTTTAAAACCGCCGAGTAAGTTCGTCGGCGATCCAACCGGTTTGAAATCTTACTCGTAGCTCGTCTTGGCTCGTACGTGTGGCAGCACTGCGAGCCGCGAGCCGCCATTTTGTTTCGCCAGTCCGTGGACGCGCACGCTTGTTTAAATTCCAATTTTTGTTAATTTTGATTCAGAAATTTCTCAAAATGTGTGATTTTCGAACTTATTCGCATGAACTGCTAACCGAATTTATAGAAGCTTTCCGAAATAACCCTTGTCTTTGGAAAATTAGAAGCAACGATTACAAAGACAAAAATTTGAAGCTTCAAGCATACAATAATTTATTAGAAATTATACGGAAGGTAGAAAGAGATGCTACGATTGAGAACGTCAAGAAAAAAATTAATTCATTAAGGGCTGGGTTCCGAAAAGAACATAAAAAAGTGTAAGATAGCAAGAAGACAGGTTCAGGAACTGACCAGGTATACGTGCCAAAATAATGGTATTACAGTCAGCTTGAATTTCTCAAAGATCAAGGCCAAGGTAAGTTTAATTATTTATTAAAGAATTTCTCTATACACTATTATATTATACGTGCGTATTCTTTGTTATGCCTGTGCCTAAATTAGGTAGGTACCTAAAATAGAGTACCTATTTTAGCACTTTGTTTCATTACAATAATGACATTGTGATGTTGAACATTAAAACCAAAAGTTAATTTAGAGGGTTTTTATTTAATTACAGGTGAGCAATCAACTGACAATATAGACAGCAGCGAACAGGAGACAGCTAATGATAATGAAAATACATTTGATGCTGAACATAGTGAAAATGATACCCAGGTAAAAATACTATTATTATATCATTCTTTGTTGCCATGACACTGCACCACTAGTATTAAAGTAGGTTTCATACTTTTCTCTGATAATTTTTGCATTTTGAGTGGGGTTACGACGATGTGTTTGTTGTAGTGACTGTAATTCTCGATTTTGTGGTCTCAGCCCCAATTCAATAGTTCCATTTTCGTGATTTTCACTATCAAAGTGCTGATGTGGACTGTAAACTTGTCTTACTTTTTTCCTTAAAAAATTGTGCAATACACAACATGCCAAAACTATTTTGTTAATATTGTGCACACTGGTATTTATAGGCGATCGAAAAATGTGGAATCTTGCCGCCAGAATTCCAAAAACATTTTCTATAATTCTTCTAGCCCTGCATACTCTACAATTGTATATCCTCTTACTTGAGCTAGCCTGTGATTGCCTTTGTGGGTACGGTTTCATAAAATCTGTCCTCAAAGCAAAAGCCTCGTCGCCAATAAATACATAAGGCAATTCTTCTGAATGTCCGCTTGGTTTTATGGGGCTAGGAAGATTTAAGCGCTTGGAATTCAATCTTTGAAAGAATGTAGTTTTTTGTAATACACCTCCATCAGAAATACGTCCATTTGTTCCAATATCTACATAAATAAATTCATAATTTGCATTTGCAATTCCCATAAGTACAATACTGTGATACCCTTTATAATTAAAAAAAGTGAGCCGGCTCCGGCAGGAGGGACTATAGCTACATGTTTCCCATCGACGGCTCCTAAACAATTTGGAAATTGCCATGTACGCTCAAACTCTTCAGCAATTGCTAGCCATTCTTCTTCTGAACTCGGGAACTGCAACAAAAAAACCCATAATTCAGTATAAATGATATCATTTTTATTTACAGAGTACCATTTGCGACGTGTCATCACCCGCGACACCTGCAACATCTGCTGCTTCATCTGCACGTCGTAAGCGACACGGCAATGCCGCCATTGAAGACACAATATCGTTAATAGGTAAAAGATTACAAAACCCAGATGATGAATATGATGCTATAGGAAAAAATGTCGCAATTAAACTCCGCAACATGACTGCTATTCAACAAGGCATAGCTGAAAAGCTCATCAATGAAGTTATTTTTTTGGGAAGGTTTGAAAAATTAAAATTCAATACAAGTATACATAATCCAGTTCCAGTCCAGGTACCCCAAAGACCATTCATACACATGCCAGCTGTTCTAGTCCAGCTGCAAGAAACACAAGCATTTAACTTGACACAAGACTCGCAAACTATTAGTATCCCGGACACCCTGGTTGAATATTTAAACTTTAATAATAATAACTAAAAATAAATAAAATAGTACGTTACATTTGTATATGTTCAAGAGTAAATTTATTTGTTAAGCATTAATGTTAATGTGCCATTGCAAAATAAAGTCTGATTATTTGTACTGAGTTATTTTATTTATAAAGTATGTAATAAATGATACATACCTTCAAATATGTTTACAGTGCAGAGTAGATTGCGTCACATGTCTCAGGAATTATGTACCCCAATGACTGTCTTGATATCGCTGACGAATACATTACATCTTTATATGTTCCACCAGTTATCAAAAATCGTAATGTTGCACTTAAACGTTCATGCGGTGAAATAGCTTCTCTCATGCAAGTATCCTGTTTAGCTATAATTGGTGTGGCTAAACACAAAAGTTCTTCATACACAGGCTCAGGCATTCTGAAATAATTCTGGAAATCTTCCTTCTCTTCACGTAACTCTCTTACTAAATTCACATGTGATAAACGCTCTCTTTTTGTAAGCCAGTTCTTAACCCACACCTTTCGCCTTCGTCTATTGTTTTTAGTTTTTGAAATGTAATACGATATAATTCCTAAATAACACAAAGCTTCTTAAGTGGACGACATCGCGATACGGTATGAGTAAGTTGGCGCGTGTATCGCCGACGTCGAGCCAAGTAAGTTCGCGATCTTAAAAACCGCAGACTTTAAGTTCGTACGTCTATCACCACCTTTAGGTTTATGGTGACTTTGGTAACTATATATGATAACAAACCCAAAAAGTCCTTATTTTATATAGGAGAGCCTCCTTTATAGAAGCCGTGATTACAGGATGACGAAGGTTGACTAACCTTAAAAGTTTAAAATAAATGTGTGATGTGCGCTAAAGTAAAGAATGAAATAAATAGTTTGTGTGATTTATTTAAAGGCGTTTCTGTAAATTAAATTTAAATTTTTAATACTTAAAATTTTGCTTTAATTGTCTTTACAGTGACCAATAAAACATAAAATTTCGTAACATCGGATCATGTAGTTTTTGAAGAAAATTTTTAAATATTAGAAAACTAGCGACCCGCCCCGGCTTCGCACGGATACAATGCTCTACTATATTATGCATGTATTATACATATAAACCTTTCTCTTGAATTACTCTATCTATTAAAAAAAACCGCATCAAAATCCGTTGCGTAGTTTTAAAGATTTAAGCATACATAGGGATATAAGGACAGAGAAAGCGACTTTGTTTTATACTATGTAGTGATATACCGAAACTTTTCAAAAACATTTAAATAGCCAATTTCATAGGTGAGAGTGGACTTAATATATTTTTTACATTTTGTTTGTAACTATTTTCATCTAAAGGACAAATAAAAATAGTATGACCTCTATAGTGTAATGTTAAGTGGTACGGAAGTTAGAGAAGCGTTGATCGTTTGGGGAGTCAGAGTAAGTAAGGTTCTTCCTAGTAGCGAATTATGAATTATTGAAACGCTATAAAACCACGTCTATGCATACATGTATCTTTTTTAAACATGGGAAAAAGCGTTACACATACTCCGAAGTGAACGGCGGAGTTATGTGGGATTCTCGTCCATGCCTCTACCCGGTTATAGTACCAGGTAAAGGCCAAGGCATACGTCGCCAAAATCCCTCAACCCTCAACTCTGCCATGGGTCCGATGGGCCCAATAACCACTACCATGTATACATGTTTCTAACATGACAATATCTTTAAAAAGAAGAAAAGTTAACGTGCACAAATCTCTTAAAGTGATTAGACTCCTTTGTACCATCAAGTAGATATTTAGCTTTTCCTATTTTATTATTACACAGTTTATCTATTAATATTAAATCTTATTCTGAATCAATAAATCATACATCAGATGACCTAGCTTCGCTTATCTTTTACGAGTGCGTTAAGCGAATGATAATAATAATCAAAAGAACACAAGTTCTTTTGATTATCTATTCAAAGGCATATCAAACTTCAAATATACAAGTACAGACATTTTCATATGGAATAAGAAATGTTATAAATACAAAAAAAATGTTACCTAATTTACCAGACGATTTTAAAGACCTTGAGAACCAGTTACTCCATTGTTTATTCGAAAATTAAAAAAAAATGCAGCCGTATGTCGATTAATTAAACTTTTTACACAAATTTCCTCAAAACACTTGCACTTTCACAAAACGGTTGAGTTTGAAAACGAAATTTAAAACATCACTTCTCGTTTCTGTCTGTTTTTTATCACCAATGGATACAGAGTGTTGTAGACTCAGCCAATTATCACGTATGTTGTTTTGCGCGGTAAATAATAATATAGAGATGGGGATACGATAGCATACCGAATAAGATACCAATACTGTATGATACAGTCTGTATCTTAAGACCTTTTATTTAACTTCACTTAAGGCTGGTTTCATAGTTATGCTTTTGGGCTGCGCTGTTGATGTAGTATTGGGACAGTGTTTGTTCCAGCGTATTTTCAACATTAACAGGACAAATAAAACACGAGTGCAATCCTAAAACGTGGATCTGGGTGGCGCAAACACATGCCTGTGTTAAAACAGCCTTAGTTCTGTGACAATGCATATTATATAAGCACTAATCAATATTGTAATATTTTTCAAATGGCTATCGCTACATATGGCTGATGATGTATTTTTAGTCAACTTTAAATGGATACCAAGTGAAAGGACGTGAATCGTAGAAAATGATTAACGTTACACTTATAAATTTTCTCTGTTAGGTTAGGGCAAATAAGAGATTTATTTTTGCTTTTTTTTTTAACTTGTTTTATTATAATAGAATATTGGCGAACATTCGAATAATATTTATTTATAATCATAATGACGTAAACTAACATTAAAGTTATAGTGAAATACTCTTCATGGCTTTATATTTCACGAACATTTGCTATGCCATTTAGTATACCACATTAATGGCAAATGTTGATCATTTTTATTATTCTTGAACAATACATTGATATGTAATCAGAACACTATTTTTCATTTAGAATTATTAGTCTCCATATAAGTAATGAAATAAAAAAAAACGAACGTAAGAATCGATGAAGGCACATGTCTTCGTTGTGAATGGAAACACTAAAATATGAGCTTTTTTTAACCAGAAACATTCAAATTAATGAGTAAGCATTCAAAATTTAATGCTCAGAAATTCCAATAGTTTTCGTAGTAAATGAGAAATACCTTATGTTTGAAATGAAAACTCAAAGTGTTTTTGATTCATATTAACCGAGATACTTCATTTTTTATCAAAATCACAGAATAAATGTCAATGTATATTGGTGAGTAGCAGAGTGTTGTAAAATATAAGGTGATTATTGTACATTGCAGAGTAAAAATTATTGAGTACATAGTCTTTGTCATGTTATAAATAAATAATTAATGGTTGTTTTTATTAAAAATACAATACAACGTTTTGGATACCAAATTATTGTAAATGATACCAATTCTTGGTTTCGGTTAAAAATATCGATACACAACTATGCCTCTATTAATCCGGTTTTCTGCAACTTCTGCCAATTCCAGTGTCTTGGAACCGGCTTGTAAATAAACTGTCGCTGCGTAATTTTGAACCTTGTAACTATGGTATACGGTACATGATGTGTTTTACTAACCTTGGTAATGACCTGAGGGATATGGAATGTAGGGTTAAGTGACCAGCTTTATGCTAGTTGCTCATCGCTTCACATTATCTTGTCTTATCATCAGCAACATTATTTCTGCGATCTGTATAAATATTTGTGTATGTTTGTAGGTATATATATGTATAGAAAATAATAATAACTCAACTGGAAAAGTACTCGCCCTGATAGTGAGAGGATGTAGCTTCGAGTCCCGCTTTACACCTCAAACGTATAATTTTCTCTGGTAATAATTTCTATAGATATAAAAATTGGCAGCTAAATACTTTCTTGAACCTTTCGTGAATCACTTGCATAAAAGTTACATCGCAAGCCATGTGGGGTTTATCAGACCCCAAGAATTATTAGGGCAAGGGCGTTATTTATTAATATTTGTTTAATTTAAAAATACTGTTTCCTCTCTATTAAGGGGTAATGATAAAACAAACTTAAGCTGAATCATCAACATTGTAATCTTTTACAAATAAGAAACAAAGCATAGTAATATTTTATGATCTAAAATATAGTTTCTTCTTGATCACAACTTACACAATATAAAAAGTAATAAAACCCTAATCATATATCTTAAATTTTATTCTCACATATTTAAAATTATCTAAGCATGCTGAAATTCGATAGTCTTATTTTGGGCGTGAGTAGAGTAGCTTCGCGCATGCAAAAGCTAATAATCAAGTCGATAATATACACTCGCGAGCAACCAAATCGACTCAAGCCCTAACTCTGAGTATAGACTCTGTTTTCAAGAAAGTTATAGGAGATATTTTTAAAAACTATATATCATCTGAAAGCTCCAAACTGCAGCTTTAATAAGATATCACCATTATCAATATCCGTTCATTATCTTTGTAATTAATGATATCTAAACATAAATACAGGAAAAACAGGAATTTGTGAGAAGATGTTGTGGTTGGGTATTTTAGAAATAAAAGAAAATTGATTAAGAAAATACATAACAATTTAATAAATCAATACTTGGTATTCCCCCCCCTAGCCCTAATCACCGCTTGAAGTCGATTCTTCATTGATCTGATCAACTTTTTGACGTCCTCTTGAGGTATGTTAACCCACTCTTCCAACAATGCTGCCTTCAACTCTTCCACCGTCGAAGGGGCTTGATTTCTGGCTCGTACTCTTCGTTTTAACTGGTCCCATAAATGCTCGATCGGATTCAAGTCTGGACTGAGCGCAGGCCAGTCCATTGTACGCATCTGGACTTCATCCAAAAACTGCTGGGTAATGCGCGCTGTATGACAACGAGCATTGTCGTGCATTAAGACGAAGTCCTCGCCGACAAATCCTTCATAGGGAACAACGTGTTCCAGGAGAATATCGGTGATGTACCGATCAGCTGTAAGCCCGCCTCCTCGGCCTCCACCAGGCACGAAAACGAGCTCCGTCTTTCCCTCTAAAGAGATGCCGGCCCACATCATACAGGAACCACCGCCATATGCTACTGTTTCAGCGAAACAGCATTGGGCAAATCGTTCGCCCGGACGCCTGTAGACTCGGCCTCTTCTGTCGTTGCCATGCAGACACATTCTGCACTCGTCAGTAAAGAGAACCGACTGCCATTGGGCAATGGTCCAATTGACATGCTCTCGAGCAAACTGAAGACGCGCTTGTCGGTGGGCTGCAGTCAATTTGGGCCCCGTCGCAGCCCTTTTTGGAGTGAGATTGGCTGCTCTCAGTCGTCTTCTTATTGTCCACTCGCTTACAGCTACACCACGAACGTGCCTGAGTTCTTGTTGAACATCAACACTCGTCAGATGCCGATTGCGCAGCGATGTTGAGACAATGAAACGGTCGTCTCTGTCAGAAGTACACCGGTGGCGGCTGGTTCTTGGTCTTCGATTGAAGGCACCGGTCTCTCGAAATCGTCTGTAGACCCGGGACACAGCAGACTGGCTCAAGCGAAGCTGGGCAGCGACTACTCGCTGGCTAAGTCCTTGTTCCAACAAGGCAACAACTTGAGCGGCTTCTTCAGGTGTGGTATCCATGGTAACGTGGAAAAAATGATTGCAATTCTCGAAGATGTGTACATGTCAACTTGTGATAAGCGACTGATAAGGTGTGCCGGTTGCGAGAGCTTTTATAGGGGTGGCAGTTAGCGCAAGTCGCGGATAGCGTAATGAGCAAAACGACTCATAGTGCTATTGATGTAAAAATGAATGCGTTAGATTTAAAAAAAAAAACAATATTAGTGTTTTATGAAAGCTTGTATATTGAGCTTTCTAATGACAGTCTTTTTTTATAAATACCTTGTATACTTTACGTAAAAACAAAGTTTGTAAGCAGAATGAGGGCTTGAGTCGATTTGGTTGCTCGCGAGTGTAGTCCCTAATTGAGGTTCGATTTGCTCTAATTAAATAAGTTTTTCAGTAATAAATCTCGGTATTGGTTTAGTGATTTAGCAGGTACTAGGGGGGTACCAGGTGTCGATCGCGGGGACCTGGGCATTTGCTCAGAGTGCCCAGTGGGAAAGAGGGGTCTGCTTATAGCTGTAAAATCGTAATAAACTAAAGACTGCCATTTATTGTAAACACACAGGTGACGTCACATCAGATAAGTGACCATAAATGTGTTACTTCAAGTTTCTTAGTGTTTCAGAAGATGCATTGAGGCATCAATTCCGGTTGCTTTTATGCAAAAGACTGCTAACGACTGCTCGTTAGCATCTATCATTCCGCATTGAGTCCACGTGGTAAGTATATTACCCATAGTCGCTATGGGCGTTTCCATATTCAGGGAAGCGCCAATTTGTCGGGATCGAACATTAAAACGCCAACAAAAATGCTTTAGTGCAGATAATATATTTAATTACTACAAGACATAATATTAAAAATTACAATAATCAGGTATGAAGGCCACCGTCAAGTCAAAGCTTCCCTCATTTTTAAACAAACCTAATTCGTCTTTCATCTAAGATGGTTGCGTGATGCGTCACTACACTCGTTCATACAGTCTGGCAAATTCAATCAAGTCCAGGCAAGTGCAGAAAATATTAAAAAAAAATCCGGGCAACCCAAAACAATCATTTAGTCCCAAATTAAGCAGAGCTTCTACGGGCACTAAATAAAGTATAGAATACATTAGAAGTACATATATAAACGATTATGACTCGGAAACAAGTACTCGTGTTCATCATACAAATTAATGCCCCTGCCAAGCTTCGAACCCGGGGCTTTTGGCGCAGATAGGATCGCTGCCGTTGCACCAAGCGGACGTCTAATAAAAAAATTTAATAATTAATCTCCAAAAATATTTGTCATCAAAACAAGATATACATAATAAAATAAGTCATCTGGAAAATTATATTTTTACTGTAACAGCCTGAGGTACTTCAGGCAGAATAGATTTTACCTTTATCTGTGTCAGAAGAGAAAAAGTTCTGTGAGAATCAGTCTGTATTGACATTGTTATATCAAAGTGACGTTTCTTTGTATGAGGAAAAGAAAAGATTTTTCCTTTGATATGAAATGCCTACTAGAAAAAAATAAGGACAATTTAATTTATATTAGATGTTTAAATAAGTCAATAAACACAAGGAGTTGATATAATTAAATGTTTTCAATTATAACCAATGAATATCTTGTTGGTTGCCTTTTTATAAAAAAATAAATAAAAACGACTGTTTAGTGTAGCGGTAGCCATTGATGATACACCTGTAGCGATCCTGCCTAACGGTTCTGGATTCTGATTCCGGAACAGGCAGATGTCTGTGTGATGAAAACGAGCATTTGCGCATGAGTCATGGGTATTAATATATATTTCTATGAAACATATATTATCTATGTATCAAATGTATGATTATACGTTGCATTAGTATCCATAACACAAGCCTTGTAGTGTTTACTTTGGGTTAGAAAAATTGCTGTGAATGTAAAAAAAGCATGTGTGCAATTCACACGTGGTAGAGGTGAAACCTTCAAAAATAATACGTACACGTATAAAAAATACCACGGTTGTTGTCATGCCTCCTCTCAAACTTTGTACTACGCATGCGCACACAAACACGTATTAACACACGTACATCATGCTTCCCATCTTGTTTTCTCCTACGTTAAATCTTATGAATTTATATGTCTGTCTCTTTTTACTGTCGCTTTTTCGTTTCATCGACTTTCAAATCACAAAGATGCTTAAGAAGTTTTCTCTTCAAAAATAAAAAATAAACATGCAAGAATACTAAAATATCTTTTTAATAGACAACACCAAAGTTAGACAATGCCATATACATTGTTCTGACCACAAGTAGCTTAATTAACCCGGCCGGGGTCGAATCCGGGACCTCGGAATCACTTTAGCATGAAAACCGGCATGCGAGCCACGGAGGTCATCAAAATAACGTCAGCATAGTCCGTAGCGCTTGGGCCACTTACTGCCGTAGTCCGTGCTGTAGTGAATCGCTACGGTCAGGTCTTTTCATTTCCCATGTAGTCGTAGCACTTAGACACACCGTAGCAGTCCTTGAAACCGCAATGCATAGTGGTGATAAAAATCAACCAAGGAAACTCGGTGGCGCTACGGATATCGCGGAGCTATTTATTGTAATAAACAGACTTTAGCTATGTTTTTGAGTTTGATCTTAAAACTAAGAAAATAAAGACTTAATTTAAAATATTAACTCAAACGCCATAGTAACACTGCCAACTAACAATCAGCTTTCAGATTATTTTTCTTCTTCTTCAACTCGTCGGAATCTTAAATATAGTCGTAAAGTAAAGTAACATAAAGTAATTTTTTGCTAATCATAAATTCTTGAATTTAAATCGGATAAAAAAGACATCAAAATCAATTGGATAGTTTCGGAGTTCATCGCGGTCAACCTTATGCCATTGCAATAGAGATTATTCCCTTTTTACAATGTATAGAATGATATACTATCTGTTATATATAACTTATTTTGTCGTTTTAAATATTACCAATTCACTACTATTGTTTAAAGGTACATTCACCTATATAAGTATCGTAAAACTAATTGATAATTTGCATTGTAAACAGAAATCTTCTATGATAACTGTTCTACATAACAAATTAAAAATATATAATACAACTCCTGAACTCGTTTGCGTGCGTATTATATTTCACTTAGTTAAAATTCCGAGAAAACCTAACATTTTTTCAGTAAAAAAGTAAAGAAAATCAGTTCAGCTGTTGCGCGATGAGAACATTACAGGCAGACAATCGTTTTCGCATTTATAATATAAGTATAATCCTCCTGCTAAGCGTTGAGTTTACGACAAAATCCACCCATTTTTGGAGGGATATTTCCGTGTAGCAGTGCTCGTCTACAGACTGAGAGATGAGAGATATTACATTTTTTTTTGTATTTAGCCCAATAACACGATGACATTTTATTGGTAGCTTTATAGGAGCACAACGATTTCTGTTTCAGATAATAATATAAAGGTATAAAGTCATGAGAATAAAGAACTTTGCGTTGCGTGTCATGTTTAGAAAATGGAGTTCCTAAACCTGTCGCTAGATGGCGCTGTAACATCCTACATCGCGTTGCTTGTTTAATATTATTTTGCATATCAATACTATTTAATTTTTGAATTCGCTTTGGACATGGTTGATTTTTAATCACCTATAACAAATTTTTTTAACACACTATCTGGTTGTGCGGGTGATTCAAAATTAGTGTACTGTATTGCGGTATGAGAAAATTAATGTCGACAACAAATATGAGAGGAAGATGATGGGGGCATTATACCTTGACTGCCACGTGGTGTGAGATGCTGGAGGATGCCGGGGTCGTCCCTGGGATTTGCTGTTCCTTATTGTTACCCACACAAGATCACCGTCATATAAAACTATAGTTTGTTGTAGGGGTTTGCAGATAGGCCACTAGTTCAATTTAATATTGCGAAACATCACTCGCGCGAGCGGCCATCAGTTTCTTTTTTCTTTTTTGTCCGCATGTTGGCCATATTGCGGTATGATTTGCCACCAATAAATGGCGCGGTTGTCTCGCTCTTCCATAAGATGCGAGATAAGGTATGTGCGAAAGGGAAATGGAGTAAATGGAGGTAAGGCTAGGAGTTGACACACCAAACAAATAAAAAAAATTACTAAAACATAGAAATAAATAAAGCGGCACATTTGAATTGAAAACTGGCGCAACCACTAAAATATAACAACGTAACTGGAAACGCATTATCGTTACAAAAATGGATCGGAATTTTACATTTGGTCTACGTATTTTCACACGAAACCCGACTTTTTTATTTTCACTTTGTAATCCTAGTTTAAAAAATTTAGGGATAACAGCCCCATCTTATCATTATCATCAGAAAATAAGCTGGGTATCCACAATGCAAGCCCAACGTGCATTGGTGAGTTTTGTGCTAGGTCAAAGTAATTTTTCTGTATTTTGGTATGTAATGTTTTGAAAGAAATAATAAATAATTTTATTTTAAGTATCTTATTAATTGTTTTTTTTCAGCACAATTAATAACTTAATTCAAATACCATATTTGCATACACTAATGCATTAAGTGGGTAGGTCTGCTGGGGGGAAAATAGCCATAAAAATATGCAGTTGGTTTGGAATGGAACTACAGCTGAACTTCATCCTTTACGACATTTCTTATCGCGGTAATGATTTGACAGATGGTTGAGACGCAACCCGATTGAAGTTGGAACGCTGTGGGAAGTCATTAAAATCTCTGTAGTGTTTACTAACTAAAGTACTACGTAATACCTACAATAATAGGTGACATCTCTTGTTTCTAATTCGTTTGTGTTTCAACTGTCGAGTAAAAATTAGCGCGATACTGATTTCATCAAAAGTTGGACTGCAATTAGAATTAGATTAGAATTGAACCTCAGCGGTCCATGCAAAATAAAAATAACGCGCTTGCCCCCCAGAAGCGGCTCATTACAATTGCGACACGCGTCATAATAACCGGAGCGTGCTGTAATTTCCCTGCGGACGGTACCGTCACTATTTTGTCACATATGGCATCTTTTATTTTACTAATTACAAAATCAAAATCAAAAAGTTTCCAATAAATTCACTCTGAAGCGATTGGTTAATTTGGACTCCTAAGCTAATTGTTAATATATTAATATTATTTTACATAATTGTAATTAAATACTTACAATAATTTTAAATAAAATTAGTATGCATCGCCTTTTTCTATGTCTGTGCTGAGCTCTCCGGTTGAATCCGGTCATTTGCACAGTTTATGTGTGCAATAAAGTATAAATAAAGTAATTTCAAAGTTCTTTGTTGCACCGTGTTGTTACATTGTTTTAAAAAAAACAATAAAAGATAGACACAAACCTCAGAATACTGTTCTGTATTCTGTGATACAAGCATGACAAAGCATAGAATACCTAAAACGGGCAGGTAAAGTATGAAATAGAATTTATTTTACACTTTGCCTAGGTATTCTATACAATGCCAAACTTGCAGCAGGTAATGTAACACTCGAACGCAAAAAAAACGCAACCTAACCTAACCTAACCTAACCTCGTATAATATTAAACATCTTATCGTATAATATTAAACATCTTTATAAGTATACATCTACTTTAAGCTTCAAATGAAGCGGCATTTTGTCTATCTTCTTCTTTATTCATTCTCTTTCGTTCCTGTTAATCTGTCACTCTGTCTTTCTGATTTCTTTCTCTCTTTCAGTTCTTGCTCTTAGGTAATGGGTATCTCTAGCCTTGACCCTAGGATGCAATAACTTTTACAATAATAAGTCCCACTCGGAAAAACATTTAAACTAAATCTTGAAACAGTCTATCTGATTTTTAATAAATAAGAAAAAAAAAAACCTAACCTAACCTAACCTAACCTAAAGTTGATAATAAAGTTTATTTCAAGTAAATTCAACATGTTTTATTTGTCCGCTATTTGATAAGTAAGTCTGTTAAGATTTATTGATATTAACCGGCTTACCTAACATTAGTTTAGTCTTAAGATTTATTTATTTTACACATTACCGGTGAACCAGCAGGTATTCTATACAATCCCTAGGAATTGTATACAATATCTAGGTAAAGTATGAAATGGACAATGATATTCATGATATTTCATACATTGCCTGGACGCCCCAGGGATTGTATACATTACCTAGGGATTGTATACAATACCTGAATTATACACATTGCCGGTAACATATACACTGTATTATTATTACATTATTACTATAAACATTATTATTGACATTATTTCTTAAAGTTATCCATCTAAAAACTCGTGCAGCGAATAAAAACCTTTTGTTTAACTAGGTATTTCTTCAGAATTAATAAAGTTTGAGACATTTTAATAACCCATCTGATGACCAACCATTTGTTGGCAAAGTTGTTCAACCTCTACTTACATTTTACAACCGCTGGCCGAACGTGATAAACAATACCGCACAAAATATTTCGTACCCTAAGAGTAAATGAACAAATTAAAAAATACAACTAGTATTTTTAAGGTTTCCATTTAGGTTTCCATTCATAAAACTAATTGTTTTTTTTCCCCTCCGGACTCGGGGGAGGGTGGTGGTGAATCCTGCATGGATACATCGGCCAGCCGAGAGGTTATGTCAGACTCATACTGACTAAACACCACCTAAAGTAGGTGCCTTAGCCCAGGAAGGCTATACAGGCTTAATATGTGGCGGGGCCACGCAGCAAAACTATTTGTTTCTGATGTTGGTTATATAGTGGGCCCACATGCGAAGTAAGTACTTATTAAACAATTGCCCAAAAAAAGTGTAATGTTACATGTATGTAATTTTTTTGATTCCACCATAACTTCTTAATACCTGTACAGATTTGGATGTAGGGACATCGTTAGAATCCTTACTTATTATCTTTTGAAAGATTGTAATGTAGATACATTACAAGATCTACAAGTTTTTGTTCTTGTTACTTCAATATGCTAAATTTTAGATGAATATTGTAGTTTTTGTTTAGTTAAAAGACTTACGAGGCGCACTCAAAGTGTTAGTTCCATGATGTAATACTAGATGGCGCTGTAGCGTGTACGACACTAGGGTAATTAATATATACCATATGTGTGTGTGTGTGTGTGTGTGTGTGTGTGCGTGTGTGTGTTTGTGTGTGTGTGCGCGTGTGAGTGCGTGTGAGTGCGTATGTAAGTGTGTGCTTGCATGTACGTGTGCGTGTGTGCGTTTGTGAGCGCGTGTGTGTGTGTGTGTATATACCCATTCTTCAGATACAAATGCTCGTATTCATCACACAAACATTTGCCCCTTCCGGGATTCTAACCCAGGAACATCGGTGCGAAGGGAAGGATCGCTACCGTTGCACCAAACGATCGTCATTATAGCAAATTTAAGAATAAAGCATTTCAAACGCCGAAAGTATTTTTCAGTGACCAATTTGAAATAAAGAATAATAGAGACTTCTTAAAATCTTATTTATTTATACTCAATTTTATTAATGTAAAGGTTAACTTATTTTATTATTTTATCATTAAAGAAATTAAATAAATCGCTTTAAATTTTCATAAAAAAATAAGTGCCATCCCTAATGCTCTAATTGAACATAGGTATTAATCTCAACAAATATACTTCGTTTCAGTATTGCTTTAGGCTTTCTACTTACTGTGATAACTTCGAAACACTTCGAAACCTTATTTACCTGTGATCTGAGTGCTGGGTGTAACTTCTCGAATGTAAAAAGTTTCTATTTGATTTAAGTGAAGATTTAAAATTATAATTAATATATTTTCACAATGTTCAGGTAAATCGTACAAATATTAACCCTTTCCGTGCCAGCTACGAAAATACTATTTAAACACTTAACATGTATTCTTATTCCTAATGCCAAACTTTAAGAAACCGATCTTACTTGTAGTGCCCAGAAATATTTTTTTGTATGGGATGCCCAAAAAAATCCACGAGCATACTCGTAGTCGGCACCATGTTACAGTAACGCACTACGAGTATTCTCGTAGCTGGCACGGAAAGGGTTAACTCAAACGCGATGGTACCGTTTTCATATTTAAAACATTGCACACTTACACTCAGGCCTCAGACATTAGTTCGAGTTCACGCAGTCGATACTCACTATTGATTATATTATCGATTTCTATGAAGATTAGTTGTTCTGATAGTTATTACTAGAAGCGCTCATTAAAATCTATAGTAATATTAGCTGACACGTCCACGCGTGGCTGTTTTATAAGTTAAAAGGAAACCTATCCGTTTTCAGTTTAACTTATAACACAGCAACGCGTGGCCGTACGTTTCTATACTTTGTCCAATGTAGGATGATACTTTTGACAGTTGACACTTATATAGAGGGTATAAAGTTGCTATTGCAATGTCAAGCCAAACATAAAAAAAACATTACAAACATAAACAAACGCAAACTCAGTACGTAGCAATTAGGAAGTGACACCTGTCAAAAGTATCATCCAACATTGGACAAAGTATAATATGTGTATATTGCTGTACAATAAACTACCTGACTACAAAAACACTGAAAGGAAACGTTTTTAAAACATCTGTAACAAAATGGCTTATTGAAAAGTGTTTTTATAGTATAAAAGAATATTTAGATTTTAAGGACAATAGAGAATGAGATTTGCTTATAATAAAATTGTAAACTAATTAAAATTTGCACGCCTGCCTAGCAGGCTGATCACATGACCTAAACAAGATTTTTGTAACACATATTGAACACATATTATTTTGTAACTATATAATATGTGTTCATGTAAATAAATGATGATTTGATTTATCCTAAGTCGGAACAAATCACGCAAATCCACAAGCAGAGTTCTGTTATGCATTTCTCTAAGGAACGCCATATGGCTACGATGATTGCTGTGAACGAGTATTTCACAGCTTCCACGTGGTCAGCTGTTATCACGTCGTGTGATTATGGTATTTACTAAGCTCTTTTGGCTGTGTAGCCTGTGTGAAAGCATGGCTTGTGAATACCAATGCACTGTTTACAGTTGCCTCAGATGTGACCAAGGTTTTTACAATATTTGAGCTTAGAGAATTGCACTGCTGATTGGCCTGTAGTTATAAGTGCTACTAGCGGCCCGTCCCGGCTTCGCACGGGTGGACAAAATTATATATTTTTTTCTATTATTAAATATTTTTCCATTAGCGCCATCTAGCGTTCGGTAGATGAACTACTTGCGGTTAACGCGTTGCCATGGTAACGCGTATTCAATGGAAAAAAACGGGAAAAAGAGCGGACAGAAAAACAACAAATTTTTGATCTTAGATTATAGATTGTTCACTTCTTTCTTGTTTGCCATTGTAACTTGTGTATGCAGACATATAATACAATAAATGTAATTTTGGTTACAATAGAAGAAAACTTAATTGTGCATATTTAAATAATAAAGCAAAAATACGATAAATCATAATTATTTGAATAAATTAGCCTTATAGAAGCAAATAGGTATTATTCACTTAAAAAACTGATTATGGCGCTGCGATTTGCATAAAAATCGAATAATATGCATAGAATTTTAATTCATTACTTAAAAAACGGATTTCCTATGATTTACAAAAAAATATTTACTATTCATAAATTATATACTTATATAAACATTCATGAGTCGGATATAAATGCATTATATATATACGTATCACACAAACATGATTAGAACCTTGGACCTCTCCTAATAAGGAGTATGGAGAAGCAGGAACAAGATGTCTTATTAAATGATGTCTGACACAGAAATTGTTGATCATAATATGTGTAACCCTTAACTAGTACCATGAGTTTGACGAACACAATTAGTATCGTAAAGGACTTTTGGATCTCAATATAAAATTTATTTACAGTAAGTAAAATATAGACGTTAAATATAGCAAATCAAACAATTATCATTAGCTTATTATTGAAGGGAAATGTAAATTTTATTTGTCAGTTCCATACATTAATGTTTGTTTTAAATTTAATGCCATCTGTAACGAACTGTTATTATTATTTTTTCGGTTCAATCGCTAAAAGCCAATATAAATATGGTTAATATTTCATGATAATCATATTACAAGATATAAAAAAGGCATAATAAAATCATGGGAAAAATCGATTTTGTTTAGGCAATCCCGTTTTCGACTTACTCACCTGTACTAATTTCCGTCAGTACAGATACTGCAGTGGATGAAGATATGGTGTTACGTTACCAAAATATAATAGTAATATTTAATTGGCAAATCAAAAAATAAGGGGTTTTTTTGACCCCACAATATCAGTTAAGGGTTAATACCCATATTAATTTTAGCGCTGTCCCGTCTGCTTAACATCAGTTACATAAATATAGCAATACGATACGATGATTAATTGGGTGAAATTGTGGCCATAACTCGTGTAATGAGTTCCCAGGGGAATGACAGTCCCTGCCGGACTTATCGGTGCTTGTCTCTGACCGTTCGGTGGAATTTGACTTGATATTTGCATATATGTAACTTTAACCCTGTAAAATAGAGTTATTAGTATGTTGATAGATGTAATTTGATTTTTATTGATGATATCATGGTTAATAGCAAAAGTTTCTTGAACAATGTTTTTATTAGTTTCTCGGAAAGTAATTCTTATTACACCGTCTTTAAGTTTACGATGAAATTTAATAAAATTTTTCCACGTAAAATGTTTAATAATGTAGTTTTATTAAGTTTTTTGTAGCGTGTGTAATGAAAAACGTCTTGCGTGAATCGTTTGGTTATTACACTCTCGTCTTTATTGTTTTCTTGATTTCGATTCGCTCTGTGATCAAGTCTCTAGGCAATGGTCGTCTTGATACTAGTATCATAATGCAACATTTATATATATATATATATATATATATATATATAATTCTACTGTACGTGTGTATGTCACTGAACTCCTCCTGAACGGCAGGACCGATTTAAATGATTTTTTTTGTATGCGTTTGGGTGGCGAACTGAATGGTTTAGATTCACAAACCAGCCCGGCAGATGGCGCTGCAGTCAGCACAGCAACGCGTGGCCAGGTCCGTTAGTCTATATTATTTTCTTCTTTTTATATATCGCAATCAAATTAACGTTCGTTGATCCCTCAAAAACTCGAAAAGCAGTGGACTATACTATATAATTTTGGTAAGTTGTTATACGCATGCTACAGAAGCTTTGTATAAAATAGACAGCACAAACAAAGAGTCAAATGTAAATTTGATTTCAACTATTTCAAACGATAATTATAGTAATAGTAATATATGGTAATGGCAATAGTATCTTCCTTTGATATTTAGTCCTGACTAATATATAATAACTTACAAAAACCATGAATAAACGCGTCGTTTATTCGGAAAAAGTGCGATTGACGCGAAAGTGATGGACCTAAATAGTAATCTTTATTATGAAACTAGCTAACCCCGCCACGCGTTGCTGGTATAACCCGGCCACGCGTTGCTGGTATAACCCGGCCACGCGTTGCTGGTATGGTAACAAATACACACACAGTTACACACACAAAGTGTTGTCATAATATAATGTAGATGTAGGTAAGTATTATGCAGAATGTTATGAAATTTTAGGTACATAGTTTCACTATATTTTCACGTTCAACAAGGTATAGTCTCCGGCAAATAAGTTGAACATGGTTTTGAAACCACGTGACATGTTTAGGTACATTATTCACTACTGCGCATGTCACGTGATTTCAAAATTATGTTCAACTTATTTGCCGGGGACAATACTCAATAGTATCAACCATATAAAGTGCAAGTGGATTAAGTATACGATAACTTAATTGTGTTTAACATTTCCGTTTATACTCTATTTAATGTTTGGATGGAAGGCTAAAAGTTCTTTGGATAATTAGACACCCTTAATTTTGACACCAGCTATGAATATGCGGCGGAGACGGGTACTATCCCGATTTTTTATTTTTTTATTTAAGATGGGTTAGCTCTTGATCCCAATCAAGCCCCCGGGCCAAGATAGAATCCACGATGGAATGAGCTAACCCAGAAGGTGCCTATTCACCCTGGCTTTGAAAATGGACGGTTTATAAGTTCTCGGAAATATAGACGCAAGGAGGGAGTTCCACTCCTTTGCTGTGCGCATTATGAAGGATGTTGAAAAGAGCTTGGTGCGACAGGTAGGATTAGCAACCAAGAAAGGATGGTAGCCTGCAGTGCGTCTGGATGTCCGATGGAAAAAAGGAGATGAAATTAAGTGGTAGGTATTTGACTAGCAATTTTTTTAAATATTTTTTTATAGTTACTGACGTTGGCTTGGTGTCTCAATACATTTGACTTCCAGGGTTATAAAGACGAAGACTAAAACTTATAAAGTATTTCTGTTTCATTGCAATTAAGATGCCCCTTTTAGTCACTTTTAAACCAAAATGCGAGTTCTTTTGTTTGCGACTGAGCTATTTTTTGAGACCACTAGATACATTAAGAGTATTAAGACAGAAAACAAAAGAAAAATGTATAAAATTGCGTGTCTCTCTGAATACGCAGGCCGTTAATTACGAATAAACGAATTTTCATCAGAATAAGGAGGCGATATCGCAAAATCTCATTAGCGGGAATGAGAGAAAGACGACAAAAAATAATGACTCAATCTGCCCAGATACCGTAATAAAAATACGTTTTAAAATAATCCCACAGCAACAGGAATAAGGTGGATTATTCAAAAAATACCATTGGGCGAACGCAATAATAATTTTGTCCGCCAATAAAGGCTCGGGACTCAATAGTAACAGGGGCTGACTAAAGTGTACATGGCAATGACGCGGAGACGTGGTTGAGCCAGGGAAATTATTGTATTACGAACACTGCCGTTGCACGAGGAAAAGATTTTAGTTACTCATTTTATCATTCTTTTCAACATTCGAAGGACGTGAATGAAATAAATTATTTGCCAGAGTTAAAGTAATTACATGAAATGGAAAAGGGGAGTTTTCGAAAGTTCGCTGACAATTCTTGAGCGTACAATTTAATACGCTCCCAAAGGATTGAGATATAAGTAAGTTTGTTAAGTTCAAACAATGTTTAAAGAGACGAGGGAAGATGCTTTATTGTCATAAATTATTATTCCGCGAGCTGCTCATGCTTATCAGAAGTTGAAGGCTGATGAAATCATCGTCAAAGTATAACATGATGGATGCTTTTTACCTATTACTGTATGTTTTTTTTTATGAAGGTGCTTGACCGCTATCTCGCCTAATGGTAAGCGACGATGCGATCTAGGATGTGACGCGCTTACCTAGAAAATGGCCTTGTCACCTTGAAGGCCTGACCTTTGCTACTAACGTAGCCAGTAACCCAGGAGCTCTGAAAACTTTACTCACTCGCAGGAATACTTCAACACAAAAGTGATTGTTATTTGGCTGCGGTCCTCTGTAAGGTGGTGGTGTTGCACCTGAAAATAGTACGCATTTTTTCAATTATATCATTACTAGCTTTCCGCCCGCGGCTTCGCCCGCGTGGAATTCGGTTATATTGCGGTATAAAGCACAACTATAAGAAAACTTCTCATTCCCACGGAAAAATCTAAGAAGCGCGATGTAACGCTGGATACAAAATTCATATAATTCATTCCACTTCTTACGTATCTTAAAAAAACACTTCGTTACCACGTTTTAAAAAACACCCAGCGCCATCTTTCGCATACCTCTAGAACTAAATAGCGTAAGCTATCATTCCACTTCTTACGAATTTTAAAAAACACATCGTTACCATGTTTTAAAAAACACCCAGCGCCATCTATCGCATACCTTAAGAACTAAATAGCGTAAGCTATCATTCCACATCTTATGTATTTTAAAAAACACATCGTTACCATGTTTTAAAAAACACCCAGCGCCATCTATCGCATACCTCAAGAACTAAATAACGTAACTAATACTTATACCAATTAGTAATTCGTTGAAAAAAAAACAATTTAGACGATAGGTAAAACAAATTGTACGTCATCCCTCGAGAATTCCTCATTTTCAAGGATTCATTTTCGTATCATTTAGCTTCAAAATTTACATGTTCATATTCGTTTGCAATATTTTACGTTGTTTTAAACGACACACAGCGCCATCTACAATCCATCCATCAAATAAACAATATTTTTGTTTTTCCTCGGGAATATCAATTTTTCCAGGATAAAAAGTACCCTATTATTTAATCCGGACTTTTATCTTTACGTCTGCAAAATTTCAAAGCAATCGGTTCAGTAGTTACGGCGTGAAAGCGGAACAAACAAACAAACAAACAAACTCACATTCCGATTCATAATATTAGTAAGGATCTTTTAATTTCTTAATTTGCATGGGTGCGTTCTTGATCTCAATCAAGCCCGGGGGCCAAGACAGGAACAACGAGCTAACCCAGAAGTTGCCTGATTACCTTGGCTTTAAAAACGGACGGGTTATAAGATAAATTATTTTAATAGAAAAATACTAAAAAAGGATCTAGTACCTTTTTAGTCTTTTTCTATTAAAATAATTTATCTTATAACCCGTCCGTTATTAAATTTATTAAGTTAAATTTCGACGGGTGTTCACAAGGCTCGGTAGCTCAATTGGCAGAGCATTGGACCGGACTTCCAAATATTGCGGGTTCGATTACCACCTGAAAATTCACTTGTAAGCCGAGTCGATTTTTTTTTAGTATTTTTCTATTTAAATAATATTAATGTATGTTTTTTGGACCAGAATTTACTGTATACAAGAATTGCATGTTATCTATTTGTCACCCCACGCTTAATTTGATTTTAATAAATAGAAGTAAAACATGGTTTTTAAAAACAACCTTTTTATAAGCGAAATAAAATAAAGATTTTTTTTTCCAGAATTGTGATGGAAAATTCTTTTCCCTGAAAGATAAAAAATTCAAAGATATATATTTAGTTCTTACACTTCCGCGCACAATACACATCAGAATAAAACACTTTTTTACGGATTTTTGCGCATGTTTTATTTTATTTTATATTTAATCCTGACGTTTCGACTCCTTTACAGGAGTCGTGATCACCTGTGATCACGACTCCAAACATGCGCAAAAATCCGTAAAAAAGTGTTTTATTCAAAGATATATGTTCAAGTACCATGATGGAATATGACTAAAAACGTGGGGCGGGCTGTTTTCAGGCTTAACTAATTCATGTTCACTTGGTGAATTCGTTTTCAGAGGGGCTGAGGTGTTTATTATTTACAAATAACCAGTTAAACGTCGTTATTTTTGTAAAAGCTGACGAGTTTCTTGAGCCCATTCTTTTTGTCAGTTAAAAGACGTCCTGAATGGGTGGTAGGTAAAAATGTTGAACGATTGAAAGCAATTTATTGAAGTGCATTTGAATAAAGTTATTTTTATTTTTATTTTATCATCATTACAATTATTTCATGTTAGGAAGTCGAAATGTCATGATGATATATTAAAACAAAATAAGCACGTCGTTTATCCGGTTTATGGTTTTATCTCAATGATATTTCAGGTCAACACAATAACGAATACACCACAAACACTCAAAGCCAGTCATTTATTAATGAATTGATATAGAAGCAGCTTCATTTTATTTTATACCAGAGTTTAATTAAATGGACAATGCAAGGAATACAATCGCCGGCATTATTGTTGAAGAAAGGCAATTTCTTCTATTCAATAGAGATGAATTGGTTAGCTAGAAACCAGGGCCTATAATGGTGACTTACGAAGAAAATATACTGTATATACAGTACCTATGTTCATATATAATATTATAAATGTGAATGTAAATTTGTTTGTTATGCTTTCACGCAAAAACTACTAAACCGATCATCATGAAACTTTGTACATATATTCTTGGAGGTATTAGAAGCAACATAGAATACTTTTTATTGAAAAAAAAAATTAAAAAAATGCGGGCGAAGCCACGGGTAAAAGCTAGTATTCATTTAAACAGAAGATATAAATGTATACTCATGAATACGAAGACCTCCGTGTTCGAGACGATCGCATACCGGTTTTTATGGCAAAAGCCGATGTCCCTGGTTCGATACTCGGCCGAGTCAATGTAGATAACGTACTTTTCGATATTGGGTCTGGGTGTTGTGGTACCTTGTTTCTGAATGCCATAAATCAACTTATTCAGCTACTTAACTTGGGTTCAGAACAATTTGTGATGATGTCTTATATTTATTTATTATTAATAATACTAGGTGACCCGGCCACGCGTTGCTGTGAGTCAGTTATTATAACTTTTCCGTTAGCGCCATCTAGCGTCCGGTCGACTAACTACTTGCGGTTAACAAACACACACACAAAGTATTGTCATAATATAATTAGGATTAATACATTTAAAAATAAATAATAAAAACCTCGACTAACAGCTTCCTAACTCTAATGACGGCATATCTTAACGAAAGGTCCCACTTGAAAACTTTTTAATGAGCTCTTTTTAAACCTCGAGAGTTACCTCCTTACAATCAGTAGAATTGTGTATAAATAAAATAATAATAAATATATTATATCCCCAAACTAAGAATCAAATGACATTTTTCTGAAATATTTTTATGTTTGTTTATGTGTGTATTTTTTAAACATTCATTCAAAATTAGTGCAGACTCCGCAGCCTTGTAGAAATAGCCAATAGCTAAATAGAAAGCCAGTTTTCAACAAATGCCTTAAGATGCTTATGTACATTCGCAATATAAGAAATTTACCAAACAAACCAAGAAGACTGCATTAAAACATCAACATTGAAAAGCGCAGCCGGATGCGATAAAAGCTTCTTACAGTTTTATGCAGCGTGTTATTAAGAAAGATTGTGTTTCATGACATTAGAGCGTCGGTACAACGGTTTCGATCCTGCCTTGCACACTGACGGTCCTGGGTTCGAGTCCCGTTAGGTTCAGTCATTTGTATTTAAAAAAAACTGTTGTGTACTTATGTACGCACGTAAGAAGTTATACTTCTTTATCGTTATTAAACAAAGATAACTAAAAATTTCCTCCCGCGTGCTGGTATTCTTTGTATGTGTAAAGAAAGATAAATTTATAAATTATATAGTGATCAGTAAGGAGCATCAAAAGATCAACAGATTTTCTATATATCTGTATACAGAATCAAGTAATATATCAAAAACCATTAAAATAAACTGTTGAACCAATACCAATATACCAATAGTTTATATTATAAACAAATAAAAAGGATACAAAATAAACGCACTTAAAAAAATAAATAAAAATAAAAGCCACATTTAATGAAAATTGTTATATCCTTACTAATATTATAAATCAGAAAGTGAGTTTGTTTGTTTGTTCCGCTTTCACGCCGTAACTACTGAACCGATTGCTTTGAAATTTTGCAGACGTAAAGATAAAAGTCATGATTAAAATAATAATAGGGTACTTTTTATCCTGGAAAAATTGATATTCCCGAGGAAAAAAAAAATTGTTTGCTTGATGGATGGATTGTAGATGGCGCTGTGTGTCGTTTAAAACAACGTAAAATATTGCAAACGAATATAAACATGTAAATTTAGAAGCTAAATGATACGATAATGAATCCTCGAAAATGAGGAATTCCCGAGGGATGACGTACAATTTGTTTTATCGTCTAAACTGTTTTTTTTACATTTACTTATATGTTGCAAACGAATATGAACATGTAAATTTTGAAGCTAAATGATACGAAAATGAATCCTCGAAAATGAGGAATTCTCAAGGGATGACGTACAATTTGTTTTATCGTCTAAATTGTTTTTTTTTCATCTACTTATCCTGAAATCACTAAAGTCAACGAATTACTAATTGGTATAAGTATTAGTTACGATATTTAGTTCTTGAGGTATGCGATAGATGGCGCTGGGTGTTTTTTTAAACATGGTAACGATGTGTTTTTTAAAATACGTAAGAAGTGGAATGATTTATATGAATTTTGTATCCAGCGTTACATCGCGCTTCTTAGATTTTTCCGTAGGAATGAGAAGTTTTCTTATAGTTGTGCTTTATACCGTAATATAACCGAATTCCACGCGGGCGAAGCCGCGGGCGGAAAGCTAGTTGTTATCATATAATACAAAATTTTTATTACAATTTTCTGTAAATTATTGTTAACTACCATATATAATTTAAAATCACACACACACACACATTCGTAATTAGCGGCCAACTTCATTCTACTGGTTTATTCTATGTCGCTTTTGCGGCCATCTTCAACATGATAATTTTGCGTCACAGTGATGCGCGCGCATCTTAAAATTTCACTCTCATCATTTTTTCATAACGCGCCTAAAGAAGTATAACTTCAAAATATTTCTTTGAAAATTACACGTCTACATATTATATATGTATGTGTATCTGTTACCCTAGTATCCATAACAGAAGACTTACAGTGCTTACTTTGGGCAAGGCTATTTGGTGTCAATGTAAGAAATATTATATTAATATATTACTTTCGGCTCCGTCATATATTACATTTTAAGAGCTTGCGTACTTAATAGCTTATAACGAGGATACCATTCAAGGTATTATTTATGGTAACGTAAAAATAGATATTAGGGGATGATGCGTAATCTTCAATAAGCTTGGTATAAAAATGTATATGATAGATTAAGCTGGATGATAGATTATTGTTATTATAACAAAATATTGTTTTTTGTGGATTAATTACAGTGACCAAATATAATATTGTTATAAGCCTGATGACTTTCTTGCGCCTGTTCATTTTTTCATTTAAAAGACAGTTGTAAAAATTGTGTGACGAGTCAAAAGACCTTAGTTTAGGGACATTCGAATGAAGTTTTTGCATTTTATTTATAAGCGTAAAAGTGCTCTATAACAAAATGTTAAAAAGTGAAGATTTTTACTTTTAGCTAGCCCTAAATTTTGATTAATATTTGCAGATTACTGTTTTAACTTTGCCTCATCAGTTACTTTTGTTTTTATAGTATTTTATTACGACGCCGTGGTCCAGTGCCTCGCATAGCGGTTTTATAGCGCAACTCGGAAGTGGCCGGCCGGATTCAATTAGAAAACGAACTTTTCTTTACTGACTTGGGTCCGGTTGTTTTGTTACTGTAGTTGTTTCTGAATTCCATAACACAATTGCTTTATCTACTTTGGGTTCAGAACAATATATTGGGTGGTTATTAATATTTATATTTATTACTACTTGATGTCGCTGTACCGAAATGAATCGCGCTAACGTTTCGGTTCTACGACTACACAAATAGCTAACCATTCTTAGCCTTCTTGAAACCCTGACTCACTATCGCTCGCTGTGGAAAGCCTCTCTATGGCTCACACGAACGCTAGTACTTAGGTCTTAGCTAGACTATAATTAGGAGCGGCCTTATGCAGCTCGATCTCAATTTACACGGACTCGGGGTGGGGGACGCTCTCTCGCGCATGCGCTAGTTTGTAACTAGTGCGGCGCTGCGCCGCCGCGGGTTCCTCCGAGGCGGACGCTTAGATGAAACCTTAACAGCCTCAACGGCTAAAGGTACTTACGATGTGGTGTTTATTCAGTATAGCCTGACATAACCTTTTGGCTTAGGCAGGAAGGATTTACCACTATAAATAATAATACTAGTGCTCGGTATTGCACGGTCTAACAGCTTCTGATGATACTCCGTGTTGGGGAGAAACACGTGCAGAGTAACTAGTATACACCAGCACCTTTTCCAACTGGTGAAGGTGCCGGTGTCTGCGGATTCTGCATTTAATTGCACTTTACTTGGGTTTGTGGAATTAAGCTACATTATTTTTGTTATACTAATGGATATGGACTTCCGCCAAGTAACGCCTGATTCAATCAAATAAAATATTATTATTCTAACATCCTCTTACATGGCACAATTTTTTTGAAGAATTCTATCTGTCGCGTGGGTTCTGATGTACTATCAGTAAACTTTTTTTTTTGCGCCCCGGGCAACTGGGCACCCTCCGGAACCGGGGGAGGGAGGTGGTGAATCCATCATGGATACATCGGGCGGCCGAGAGGTTATGTCAGACTCGTACTGACTAAACACCACCAAAAAGTGCCATAGCCTAGGAAGGCTGTATAGGCTTCATCGAAGCGACCGCCTCGGGGGAACCCGCGGCGGTCGCTTCGATGCGTGAGAGAGCGGCCCCCGCCCCAAGTGAGCGGAGTCCGTAAGATATGTAATCGAGCTGCATAAGGCCGCTCCTAATTATATATGACCTAAGTACTAGCGTTCGTGTGAGCCGCTGAAAGGGCTTCCACAGCGAGCGATAGTGAGTTAGAGGGGTCCGTACGCGCATGTTTGGGCCTACGGAAATAATGAATAGAAGGAGCGGGCGGCTCGTAAGCTGCAGCCCCAGAGATAAGCGGATTTGAATGCTCCTCCGCAGCTTTGAAAAACCGCTCGGAGCATTGTTTAATATGAAGTTGAATTGTAGGTAGGGACAGATCCCTATGTAAGTCCGCGTTGCGGACGAACCAAGGTGCGTCTGTGCCCTACGACAAAATAAGGTTAGTGCGCGCGAAAATCCGGCGCCGCGTACGTCATTACGGGTCGTATGCAAACCTTATATAATGTTAGTTTTTTCAGTAAACGATGTCATGATCTTTAGGTGCAAGAAGACTTATGTTTTCTGGAAAGCCGTCTTGGTGAAGTTATTCGAAATAATCTACATTCTTGGTCATCACTTTTAGTTCTAACACTTGCGCTAATCGCGATTTTAAATAAATTTCACCGGATTTATGTCGCGTTTTATTGATTTTTATTATTTAATCCTGAGACTTTTCGACTCCTATACAGGAGCCGTGATGTCAGGATTACTGTCATCCGTAAGGAGTCGAAACATCAGGATTAAATATAAAAATCAAAATAAAATCAAAACAAAATGAATCCGAAAAAAGTGGTTTCATTTAAATTTCTTTGTTCTTCCAAAATGCCTTATACAATTAAGACTAAATAAGACAAATAAGGAAAAGCACCTAGTTAGCCGGTTTTTCTTTTGAAATGTTGTTAAATATTTGTTCGCCTTACTAATTATTTCTCGACTCAAGTGCTTTGTTCGCACTTTCCGCAATCCTAATCCAATTGGAGCTTTTATTGCAATATCCCCCAGGCGTTAGTTCCGAGAAAACTGGATGCTGGCCTCGCAAGAAAATAGAGATTTCTGTTAGATATCTATTTTTAAAAAATCGCATAAATTTAAGCATTTTCTGCGAATCAATTTAATCTTTCTTCTAACCGAAAACCGTCCTAATGTCGGCACCCATTAACCATAATGAAAGGTGTTAATCATTGTATGAATAAACTCATTTACCAACTTCACTAAGATTTTCCTTTCATCATCTCGTATGTATGGTTCGCTCTGGCTCTGCTACATTGTGACAGATTTTAGTACTGTCACATTAATTTGTGTCCAAGTTGTTTGAAATAAATGTATATTATTATTAACAGTTAGTTACATTTTGGATGATTCCAACGCATTAGTTAGTATGAGTTGGTACTGTATTGTTTAAAGTACCGTTCTATACTGCTTTTATTTACTGGGATTTTTCCAAAAAGGTTTTCATTACTATTGAATAACAATAGTGAAACATGACATCATTACCACTGGCCAGTACATAGATGTATATTTCGGAACACAACCTGTGACGGGGTGTGGCCGGAGAAATGAAAAGGCTTCGTCACTTCGTCACTTATATTTTTAATAATTATGGAATTAAGGCACAACTGAAACAATTATATAAAAGAAAGCTAAATTACACTGAATACAAAAACAATTTCACATTTATCACTAAAACATATTATAAAAGGTAGGGCTACTTACAATATTGCCTAAAAGAAACTTAGACTTTTATATAACAGGAACTGGTGGTACAGAATACAGATACAGGAAATCTTGTGAGTTATGCTTATGAGCTTATTATACTTGTGAGCTTATTATAACTGCTCAGCACTATAAATATATTTAAATAATTGTTAGCGGTGAGTCAATCGCTCTACGCGCTGACTCTGGTAAGAATGAACTTCGAGAACAAAACAAATAAAAAGAGACAGACAGTAAATTTAAAATAGGAAACCAAGAGAAAAAGAAAATATGAACAATGGCCAGAGAAGAGCGCAATGAAAGCAACGAGTCGCCAATATAGCTATGGCGCCTCGTTACAAACCTATATAGAATGTACTTGAATAGAAGTTATTCAATAGTAATGAAAACCTTTTTGGAATGGATTAAAGGTCACAGTGGGTCACGAGGTAAAGATGCAGCTGACGAACAGGCACACACACACACACACGGTGCCCATTGGCCCGGAGCCGATAATTCCGATTGTGGTTAGTTGGTTCAGCCAGAAAATTCGTGTAGCCCAATGCCAGCGTGATGACGTCAGAAATCGACAGCATATTTAAAATAGTGTGAGAGCGAAATAAATGAAGGAAGGAAGGAAAAGCCAGCAAGATAAGTTTACTCTACTGACCAGATGCCCTACTACCACCTCTTATTGTGATTCAAGTTCAGCTGTTGAAGAGAGACGCCACTATAGACCGCGTATAGCGGTGTCTCACTTTGACAATCGAACTTGCTACGTGCTAAGAGATCATGGTAGGCCCTCTGTACAAAATGGCGACGGATTCATGACGTCCTTACGACTGGTCAGTATACTGATGAATATTTGTAAAGCCTTGACAGTTGTTCGATAGTCTACGTTGGTTATTTATTTGCTAGACATATCGGAAATAAATTATACAGCGCTGACGAGAATTAATTTTGAATTTTGCTGATCAAAACTGTTTATATTTGTATTATCTTGTTCTTATTACAGATATCAACATGAAACTAAACCAATATGAAATGTTTACACCGTACAACCATGTCACACTAAATCGTCCAAAAGCAAAGAGACAACAATAAAGAAATGAATAATTGATGTAATGTGACACGGTTCTATGGTGTATACATCTTATTGTTCGTGACTATATAGCTATCGATAATATTCATAAGTATAGTATATTAGCGTATTAATTCAACTGGGACCCTTTGATACTTAGTCGCGATAATCGGCAAGTGCTACTATGATTCGTGCACTAAAGGTTTCTTATAAAGTAAGTAGATAGTGTACGCGGCCTTATGAACTAAATTAATAGTATGCATACAACGTGCGTGCTTTCTATGGATAAAAAATCTGATATCGAGAGGACTCAGTGTAAGTTTAAAATGTGTTTGAGTTAGGATTTAACAAGATAGAAGTTCAAAAAAACTTCTAAAAAACAAGCTTTTATAATTTTTTGTTAGTAAAACGAGCTTAAAAGTTAAAAAGTCCAAACTCGATGGGGTTGCTTTACGTCTTATTGCATTCCTATGGCTACCTTCCAGCTTCAGCATCAGACCCTGATTATCATATAGAATCAAAGTACTTGTCAATAGGAATCAAATGAGCCCAAAATCGATGAGGTTGTTAAGTTTTATTGCGAAGTTCCTATGGCCACCTTCCAACTCCATCATCAGATCAGCTCTATATCATCACAATACTGTATGGTCAAATGATATACATATGCATGCAAAATTTCGTGGGTCAAATTTAACTTGTAAGATTTCATTACAGACATCGGGACAGGTGAGTGAAAAAGCTTGGAAAATACGACTATAAAAAACAACCATATCTTTGAGCACGTATAGAAATATAGCATTGTGAAATCTAAAAACTAAAATAAATATATCAGACTTTACTTCCTTAGTCACAAGGTCTATCATATAAATATTGTATTTTAACTCAATTATGATAGTTACATTAGCACGTTTAAAAATTTACACTCAGATCTCTGATAGCGATGGGATGGGAGTAGGTAGATACAGCTAACTTAATCAAAATAATGAAAAACCATAATAAATTACCAACAACATTATCATAATTACTTTATTCAGATGAACCTGCTGTTGCTTTCAAACGAAGCGCAAATTTAAAAAGAAGGAAATTTTTACATCATTTATGTATGTACGAGTACTATGTCTTAATTTAAAAATGAAATTTGGATGGAGATATCACTACTGTTTGGTGCAAGGGTAGCGATCCTGCCTTTCCTAGGTTTGAGTCCCGGAAGGGGCATATGTTTGTGTGATGAATACGAGCATTTGTACCGGAGTCATGGGTATGTTTATACATTTCTTATTTATGTATGATATATGTATGTCTATCCATAACTTACTTTGAGCTAGGATAATTTGCATGAATGTAAGAATAAATATTATTATTAATACTAGCGGTCCGTCCCGGCTTCGCACGGGTGGACAAAATTCTTTAATTTTTTTCTATTATTAAATATTTTTCCGTTAGCGCCATCTAGCGTCCGGTAGACAAACTACTTGCGGTTAACGCGTTGCCATGGTAACGCATATACAGTGGAAAAAGAGCGGGGAAAAGAGCGGACAGACAAAAATAATTTGTGATCTTAGATTATAGATTTATAATACTTTTGTGAAGGTGTTTTTGAAGGCACGTTATACCGTTTATCCCGGTTGCAGTCCCTAGTGCTCAATAAACCGCACGATGTAAGATGAAAGATAAATGCTTTTTATACACGCTGATAATGACGGTATGTGTTGTGGTGGACATTAGTGTTTTATAATGGTGATTTTCTTAACCTCTAAGTGTTTATGAGTGAGAAAACAGTGGAAGTTGTCTTTTCCTTCTCTCTCAAAAAGTTCAAGGGGAGGTTTCACTATTTAGTGAAATAGTATATAGTATAAGTAGTATGGGCGGGGTCTATACTGAAACCTAGAGAAAGCGATTGTTTTACTATTTATGCCATACATAAATTAGCTCTCATCATCATCGAATTAAGAAAACAAATTATCGCATATCGAGTCATGGCTTAAAGGACACGCAACCAAACCATCCAATATTATCTAAAGGCACAACTATATACCATGAACGGTCTCTTTTTTGAATTGATATTAAACTTTATGTGTTGCACTTTAAGCTGAAAATATGATGGCAAAATTTGACAGTTATGAAAAATTCTAGAAAAATATAACTTCGCCTCACAAGTTTTTGAGAGGAACTGTTTTGAGACAGGGAACGACAGAAGAAAACCACTTGTGAACCGAGTCGATCTTTCCAGTATTTATCTATTAAAATTATCATAGCTTAGTACAGTTTGATGTGTTAATCACTGTACCATAAAATATAAATAATTCACAAACTTTAAATAATTTAATGTTTAATTATTATTGATAGTAATAATATTTTTTATATATTTAATCCATTTTTCAATGCGATCTTATAAGATAAATGATTAAAATAGAAAAATACTAGAAAAAACGACTCGCATCACAAGTAAATTCTCAGGAGGGAACCGAACCCGCAACCTTTGGAAATCCGGTCCAATGCTCTCACAATTGTGCTACCGAGCCTTGTGAACACTCGTCGAAATTTTCGAGTAATATTTTATACATAATAATATTGTAATATTTATAGAAATATATAAAAATACCCATAACAGTCGGGTACAAATGCTCGTATTTATCACACAATCATCTGCCCCTTCCGGGACTCGAACTCAGGACCGTTTTTGCGAAAGGCAAACGCTACCGTTGTACCAAAGGATGGTCAATGTTATTAATAACATTTAAAAAAAACAGTATTTTATACATCTTAAAGACGTTAAGTCGATAAACGTCTTTAAGATGTATAAAATAACACTGCTGATATTGTTTAAATGTTGTTCTTTTTTTTTTTTTTTTCTTTCAATTTTTATAGTTAAAATCTAGTCAACCGGCAGGACAGGTATAGTTCGTGAGTGTTTCTTTATATAAATAATTATTTTATATACTTCATTTGATATATATTTATTTATATTTTTTTTTTGTTATGTCCGATGATGATTCCTACTACTCCGCCTGTGATGACAGTTTCTCTTCTATATCTAGCCTTCATTCCCAGTCTGTGCCTAATACATTAAATGCACGACTCGCCAGAGGCATTCATAATACACCCTATGGTTTTAATGTATGCCACATTAATGCTCAAAGCATACCCTCTCATTTCTCTGATCTCTTAGACACCTTTTCAGTTTCCTCTTTTCATGCCATTTTAGTCTCAGAGAGCTGGCTTAAGCCTTGTCTTTCCTCTTTTTCTTACTCACTTCCCGGTTATGTTCTGATTCGAAATGACCGTACTGGCAAACGTGGTGGTGGGGTGGCTATCTACCTGCGTGGTGGAATAGAGTACAAAATTCTAGCATCTTCTCCATCGCTTTACTGTGCTTCGGCTGAATATATTTTCCTAGAATTATCTTTGAAAGGAGCTAAAACGGTCCTTGGAGTTGTTTACTGTCCGCCCACGGTAGACTATTTCTCCCAACTTGAGTCTGTACTCGATCTGCTTTCTTCAGATTATAGACATCACATAATCATGGGTGATTTCAATACTGATCTTTTAAGTAATACTCCCCAAGCCCTTAAGTTATCCAACATTATCAAGTCTGTCAATCTCTCTATTCTGCCTTCGGGTCCTACGCATTGTAACCCTAGTTCGCATGACACTTGGCTTGATTTAATTGTAACTTCCCCAGAAAATGTTTTAAACCATGGGCAGATACCTGCTCCCGGTTTCTCAAGACACGACCTTATTTTTTTGCAATATCGATTGAGGCCACCTAAACCAAAACCCACTGTTGTCTGGATGCGTAATTTTACTCGGATCAATCTAAACATGCTGAAAGCGGATACGGAAAAACTCGATTTTGCTGCTATACTCGGGTCATCTACAATTGAAGAAAAAGTCTCTAATTTAAATCAATGTTTACTTAATTTGTACGATGTCCACGCTCCTTTAAAAGCAGTTCGTGTAAAACGACCACCTGCTCCGTGGATCAGTAAAGGTGTTCGTGTGGCAATGAGCCGACGGGATCGCGCGTTTCGTGCCTATAAGCGTGATAGAACGGAGACGAAGTGGGGTCAATACAAAATTGTACGTAATCAATGCAATCGATTGGTAAGGGCTGCCAAGCGCCAATATTTTCACGAAAACGTAACTGATTGTTCCTCGGCTAATATTTGGAAGTTTCTTCGATCCCTTGGCTTGGGTAAATGTTCTCCCGACGCGTCTTCACACTCGTTTTCTCTTGATGACTTTAATAATCATTTTTCTTCCACTTCGTCTTTAAATCCTTTTACTAAAGCCAACACCATCAGTAACATCACCTCCAGGGCCCCGATACTCTCGGAATCCTTCTCATTTACTCCAGTTACACTTGATGAAATTAGTAAGATAATTTTAGCAATAAATTCCAAAGCAGTTGGTTGTGATAATGTGAGTAGGGTCATGATTGTCACTATTTTAGATCAAATCCTTCCTGTCTTAGTGCACATTATTAATTTCTCTTTTGAGAAAGGTGTCTTTCCCGACACCTGGCGTAGAGCATATGTCACTCCTTTACCAAAAAACTCTTTTCCTCAACATTTAAATGACTTTAGACCGATATCTATCCTCCCTTTCCTTTCCAAAATTTTGGAAGCAGTGGCTCACAAGCAAATATCGTCTTTCATTTACTCCAAACATCTTTTAACTCCTTTTCAATCTGGTTTTCGCCCTGGACACAGTACAACAACTGCTCTTCTTAAGGTTACTGAAGATATAAGATTGGGCATGGAGAATCAGTTGGTCACTATCATCGTTCTCATCGACTTCTCCAACGCTTTCAACATGGTAGACCACGATATCTTACTTGCTACTCTAAAGTATCTTAATTTCTCCCCACTGGTATTGGACTGGCTCTTTAATTATCTTAACGGCCGTCAACAGGCGGTGCGTGTTGGCCGCGAGGTATCACTTTGGAGGGGTTTATCGATTGGTGTTCCTCAAGGAGGTATACTTTCTCCTCTCTTATTTTCCATTTTTATTAATTTCCTTACCTTATCGCTTGGCTGCTCTTACCATTTGTACGCTGACGATCTACAGATTTATGCTCAATCAAGTGCAGAGGAGGTAAATTCCGCTATATTAAAGTTAAATGCAGACCTTGATAGCATCAGTAAGTGGTCAGCAGACTTCGGTGTTGTGGTCAATCCGGCAAAATTGTTGTGGGCGGCTCGAAACAACTTGCTAAGATTGACAACAGTTCCCTTCGCCCTATCATGTACGAAAACTCTGCCATCCCTGTCAATCTTAGTGTCAAAAATCTCGGCTTACACATCGACTGCTCCCTTAGCTGGACTACTCAAGTCGCTGAGGTGAGCCGTTCAGTTACATCTTCTTTGCGTTTCTTAAACCGTTTCAAAAATATTCTACCCATCAAAACTAAGACTGCACTAGTTATTTCCCTCATTTTCCCACTCATTGATTATGCTGATGTCTGTTATCCTGACTTAAATGAAGAGCTTCTTAATAAACTGGACCGCCTTATCAACAATGCTATCCGTTTTATTTTCTGCCTGCGGAAATATGATCATATTTCTGCTTACCGATCGCAACTCAATTGGCTACCCATTCGTCAGCGCAGGCAGTCGAGACTACTTAGTTCACTGTACTCTATAGTTAATAATCCCCACTACCCAGAATACTTGAAATGCAAATTTAATTATTTGTGTAATTCTCATAAGCGCCAACTTCGCTCTGCTGATTCTCTTGCTCTGTCTATTCCTCTCTACCGTTCTGGTTTTATGTCAAATTCTTTCACACTCCAAGCTATACGTCTCTGGAATGGCCTCCCAGACTCTATTCGTAGCTCTCCCAGTAGGATTACGTTTAAAAAGAAAGTTCACGTTTTCCTCACTGAAGGTTTATAGTAATAGTAAAATTGCTATAAACCTTGAGTGAGTGATGGAATCATCATATTTTTGTAACTCATTTAATGTATTTAGTTGTATGTATATATATATATATATATATATATATATTTGGTTTATATATGTAGTGTAATATAGTTATATACGTAATGTATGTTTTGTATATAATGTAATATGTATGTTAAACTGATAAGTTTAAGTATATATCTCTATTGTATCCGCATTTAAGTTTCTTTTTCCCAAAGGTTGACTGGGAGAGAATGCAATTAGCATTAAGTCCGCCTTTTGTACCATTTTATATTTATGGTCAACGAAGATTTTTAAATAAAAATAAAATAAATAAACTAACGTTCATAAGATCGCCGAAAAAGTTAAGGAAAACATAGAATTTCGGCAGTTTGTTTAATTAAAATTTCCAAAATCCGTAATTAAACAGTTTTAGCACTGTATTAGCTTTTACTTGTAATGTAATTATGATCAGGATACCACAAATCAAACGTAACATAACATTTACGGATGCACACATCGAGCCGCAATCGTGATTAAATCGATTTGCAAACAGTATCGAGTGTAATCGAATCGAATCGGTCACAACAATATAATGTATCGTGTATTGCGGTTCATGCTCTGTGGTTCCCTTAGTTTCTGATATTAATTTGTTTCAATTTTAATTATAAATGGTAATGTTTATTTATTTGAAGGGTTTAAATAATAAACAGTGCATTGAGGACAAATTGCAATTGGTTTTCTTTGAAATATTAAATACTAAAAATAGGTTAAACTTAAAAGAAAATTATACTTATATATCTTAAAAATTTAAAGAAGAAAACAGCCTATGACGTTAGAAAACTGTGACAAATAGCTATACATAACCATCATCATCTACCTCAATGGTCGAGTGGTCTAGACCACTATATAGGTTAGAGATTTAATGTTAAAAACTAAACTTTCTATATTGACTAAGGTTTGGTTATTACCGTTGTTTTTTCTGAATTCCATAACAGAAGTATTTTAGCTTCTTGATTTGGTTTCTAAATGTTTGTTTTCACGTCTTAACTACACTCGGCGTCAAAAAAATCGCACCTCTAAGAAAATCACGTTCAAATGGCATTAACTCTGGATATGCACATGCAGTCGTATTAATTATAATTTTATTTAAAAGGTTACTTAATTAACTTAATAAAAAAACATTATTTTTCATTATCAAATAAAACCTAAAGCAACAAATAAAGGGTCACAAAAATTCTAAGGAAATTTTGCTGCTCGGGAGAGTCGCGAGTTGCGCTAACTTTGTGGGTATAAAGAGGTCAACACGGGTTCAATGTGGGTCATTCGCTATTAAACCGTTGAAGGGGACACACGCACTGATTTTACTGAAGAAAGAACATCTGGAAAATGGACACTACAGCTGATGAGGCCGCTCAAGTGGTTGCACTACTGCAAGCAGGGGTGCGGCAGTGTGATGTCGCCCGGCAACTGAATCTGAGCCGTTTTTCGGTTCGTAGAGTCTACCAGCGCTTTTTAGAGACCGGTGGCTATATCCGGCGACATGGGTCCGGTAGACGTCGCTGCACTTCGGAAAGAGACGACCGGTTCGTTGTGTCGTACTCTTTGAGAAATCGCTTCTCAAACGCTGTTCAGCTGCAACAGGAGCTCCAGGCAGTTCGCAGACGCACCGTGAGTGTATCCACGGTTAGAAGAAGACTGAAGGAGAAGAACATAGCAGCCCGCAGAGCTGCTACAGGTCCAAAATTGACTGCAGCGCACCGACGAGCCCGCTTGCAGTTTGCTCGCGACCACGTCGATTGGACCATTGAGCAGTGGGGAGCTGTTCTCTTCTCAGACGAGACACGAGTGTGTCTTTTCTGCAACGACCGACGAAGAAGAGTATACCGGAGGCAGGGTGAACGTTTCGCTCAAGCCTGCATCCAGGAGACGGTGGAATATGGAGGCGGATCCTGCATGTTCTGGGGCGGTATGTCGGCTGCCGGCAAAACCGACCTGGTCTGCGTCTCCCGGACCGGAGGTGCTCGCGGACAAGGGTCGCTGACTGCGCGCCGCTATATCACAGAGATCCTGGATGTGCATGTGGTCCCTTTTGCCGAATCTTTTGGCGAGGGGTTCACATTAATGCACGACAACGCTCGCGCACACACTGCAGCCATCGTGAACGACTTCCGGCGGAGGTCCCAAATTCCTGTGATGCAGTGGCCAGCGAGAAGTCCTGATCTGAATCCGATAGAGCACCTCTGGGACCATCTTAAACGTAAGGTTCGATCTCGGGATCCGGCTCCTTCGACTCTAGAGGAACTCCAAACCGCGGTGATTGAAGAATGGGGTCTTATCCCTCAAGAAGAGCTCCTGAAGTTGGTGAGGTCTATGAGGGACCGTATGGAAGCCGTCATCAGGGCAAGGGGGGGTAACACTAGATTTTGAGTTAATTTTAAGACACTTTTTGTACATTTTTTTTGTAAATTATCGATTATTAATTAGGACTTAATTAAGATTTTTTATTATTTTTCAAATTTTTATGCTTTTTGTATAATTTTAATTAAAAAAAAGATTGCACTTAATTGTTGTTTGATGCTCCTTTTTGTTACCTTTCTAATGATACCTAACACTATCCTCTATATAAGGTTTAGGAATTTTTGAATAAGATTTTTATAAGGTGCGATTTTTTTGACGCCGAGTTTACTTAATCGATCGTTATGAAATTTTTCATACACTATCAACAGTATAAAAAATATCATAGCATATTATACATCCAAATGTTCCCATTGCTGGGGCTGAGGACTTCCCAATGCGGTTCAGTGGGTGATAACGACTGCATAGGTATCAACAACTTGTTTGTCGTGGTTTCCGAAGAATGATGGTACTTGAGGTACCAAATGTTTGGTTACCCCTCCTTTGACCAAGGCGAAGATATCATGAAGCTCTATAAAACTTTAACCAGTATTTCCAAGTTTTCATGGGACTTCAATTTTCAAAGTTCTTTACATCTTATAAACATTCGAAGTTCGTCATGCAATATTCTCTGTCATTTCAGTTTTGCATTTCAAAATTCTACCAGATCAATCTCTTTTCGAAATTCTACTCAATCATTAAGTGTCTAGAGATCAAGGTCTTCGAGTATTATGTTTTTAACTGTTGGTTTCTTATACAAGCCCAGAGTCATCTATCGTGCCATGAAAAGGGTTATGATCGATATTTCCTTGTGTGATAAAATTCATGATAAGTATATCCCTAAGAAAACAAAAGTCACCGCGATAGCTCTTTCAGTCGCTAAGCTGAAATAACAATGGGCAGGCCACATTGCCCAAAGAACTGATAACCATTGGGAACAATAGTTCCCGAGTGGCCACCACGAACTGGACGACGCAGCGTGGAAAGACCGCCCCCTTTCTACCAGGTGAACCGATGATAATGCCGCTATTTGTGGCGCTTTAAAGGGGAGGGCTATATCCGGCTGATGATGATGATTTGATCCTTTTATTCTTTTTTCGCATCCTGTTGCAATTAACAATACTGAAAAAGGCATGGTAGATTAATCTTATAATAACTAGATTATATGCATTTGAATAAAAGAGAGATAACAAAACTAGATGAATTAATAATATTCTCTGAATCTCTTTTCTCCTCTATTCAAAAAGTTGTTTTCATCTCAATTCAGAAACTGAGGTGTCATAAAGTTATGTTATTGGCCACGTTGTCCTCGCCGACGTTGTATCGTCCCGCGAGATCAGCCGGAAGTTATTTGTCGCCTGGGATAGGCTCTATTTCCGCTACAGTACGTGCCGGTGACTTTTTAACGATAACGTAGCTGTTTATATAAAACTACGGCGGTTTACCCTCTTTAATCGTAAACGTTTCACGTATTTCGTGACCATGTTACAATTGCTGTTACCACTGTATTCAGTGAGGATTGAGCGTGAGTTTTGAAATATGTTATCGTTACTAACGCGTTTCCAACTATGATAAATAGAAAACGGATGAATTAACGAAATTCATAAATTTATTATTTTTTTAAATATACTTTTTTTAACAGATTAATACAATATAACTCTTCCTTTGGCTCGAGCTTATGTGGAAATCTTCCTAAGCATACTGAATGCCAGTAACGCATGCAGCAGCCTGTTCCATTCTTGAATAACGACTCTCGGATCTCTGTACAGGATGGCTGGCGACTTCAAACAGCTCGCTTAAAGGCATAACATGCATATAAACCCGATCAATGGTTTATTGTCATGCAAGCTTGCTGGGCAATTTAATCGTGACATATTGTTCTCTCAGAGTGCGATGTTTACTCGTTAAGCTCAACGTGCAAGCGTATTATCATCGATAAACACGAATGGGTGTCTCTTTTCTTCTAAACGGTAAATGATTCCGTCGATAACGGAGTTTTTATTCAAATTTGCCGTCATGAAGTCTCGGTATTGAATCAAACGCTAAAACGCTCCAATCATTATTCCACCCCAAATTTATAGTGATTTGCCGATTTGTTGTACAGTTCCAGGCAGCTCTTTTCCTCTCTGAGTTCAGGCTTTCTTCAAACATAGACAAGTTATACGTATTTCGTCAAATTACAGACAATTGCACACATGTGCTGCGTCGATCATTGTAATCTTGTTTTCGTTTTTGCCGCGTGTTCAGTAAAACTAACCACAACCTTCTTGCTTGTAGCCTAAACTGCTTTGTGTTATTGAATGTTTTGATTTTTCTTTAATGTTTTTTACAGCAGTAAGCTATTATGAGGACGACCAACCATTTTCATCCTTTTTCTGGTACTTCTGCAACGTGATTACGATGCTGTCTTGAGAGATAGAAACTCTGTGTACTCCTTCGTAGAGAAATCTCATTTGGTCAAAGTTATTATTCTTGCTCGCAAAACTCCCTCCAAAACTCTTGTGGTAAATCGAAATTACAAATAAAAACTGGGTTCGTCGTTAATTTGATAAAAATGAATGAAAGCTTTTCAAGAAGCATAAATACTGATTCCGCCCCGCGCTCTATAGGTTTTATAGGTTTTTTTTTTACAAAAAAACATTTACTCACAGTATCGTTTTGCTCCATTTTAAAATAAAGTGGACATGGCGAAATGGATTGCTTAAAAGTTGAACGAGTTGTATAAAAAAAATAAAAATTAATATCTGGTAACGTCACATGCCTTGTTCTGAACCCAACTTGAGAAGCTAAAGCATTTGTGTTAAAAAATTTTGAACAAAACAAAAGAAGTTGTTAATTTTAATAAATTATTTTCAGCATAAAAAAAAAATGATATAATATTTCCAAGTAAACACAAAGTTTTTTGATGTATGTACAAGATCTTCTTAAATATTCAGTAGTTTAAATTTTCCTTTAAATATGTTTTTGTAAAACACCGGCGCGCTTTTAAAAACTTTTTGTAAATGTGTGAAGTTTAAAGTATACAGTCTATTTAGAATTAAGAAAAATAGTTTTATCTATAGTTTACTTGTACTGTTCAAATGTCACAACAGATGGCGTTGTGCCTTTCTGTATCACGTTTTGGTTTCTTTTTGTTTTTTATATAAGTAGTTTGGTTGTGTTAGATATAATCTAGGTAGCTAGCAGTGATAGCTAGATTGGCCTAAGCTCAACCACACACCGGTCTGGTTGAGCTTAGGGTAATCGTACACGTACATTTTGTTAATTACGGATATTTTTAGTATTTTTTATCTCATATAGATTAAAATAAATAAGTTCCCTTTCTTGATTTACATCTCCATCTTCTATGCTCCATTTCTATCAAAAATGTTCAAAAGATTGACTTACAAGCTGTTATTTACTTTCATCTGTTCCGGTGTCGGTAATGAAATCTTGCAAGTTAAATTTGACCCACTTCCCGGTTTCCGATTGAGCTGAAATTTAGAATGCGTATGTATATTGCGTGACAATGCAATATTATGATGACATGGAGCTGATCCGATACTGAAATTGGAAAGTGGTCATAGGATCTGCGCAATAAAACGACACAATCCCACCTAGTTTGGGCTCATTTGATTCGTATTGACGAGTTTTTTGATCCTATATGGTAACGAGGATCAGATGCTTGAGTTTGTTGGTGGCCATAGGAACTCGGTAATGAAATGACAATGGTTTTGGTCTCACGAGTAATTTGATCCTAAATGGTAACCAGGGTCTGGAAGGTTGTCATAGGAACTCAGCAATGAAACGACACAATCCTATCGAGTTAGGGCTTGTCTGATTCGTTTTTAACCCTTTAGATTTCGATATGCGAACCCACTCCCTTATTCTTTATTTTTTTTTCACCCAAGGTTTCCTGGAAGAGATTGTTTAGCAATAAGGCCGTGTAGCCTTTATTAGCTTTTTATGGAATCTTGTTATAGACAGCGTTTGCGAAAAGAAGTTCATAGCTCTGCACAAAAGCTAGTTCAAAAATCATAAATTATTACGTGAATAATATTGGTATCGCATTTACAAAACTTTAAAGGACAGGAAGAGATTTTTTGTTTATCTATTGAACATTTTGGTTGAAACTGACTTTGACCACAAGAATCACGTCTCCAAGCGCTTAGTACCTACTCTAAGATAAATAAAAATCAAGTATAGTCAACCAATATATCTAGCCCGGTACGGTTATGCACACTGACCCAAATAACTTTTTTTTTATAATATAAGAAAAAAAATCTTTTGAGGAATGTGTATTAGACTTTTCTACAATCTTGAGTATCTCAAACATTTTATTCAGGGAATAGTCAAACCTTGCTGCTCCTACAGGAATACTAAAGAGTTCTTTTTTTAATAATATGAGGCGAAAGCTCGCGAAATACAGTCACGTCCAATAACTGAGACCCTAATATTGTCAGCGGTGTATCGTACCGTTAGTCGAGGATGGCAGAATGTTCACGGTTCCTTGGTCTCTTTTGTTTTTTAATAAAAAACTTTCGTAAATTACGAGATAAATTTTGACCGCGCTTTCCCGGCAATATAATCTGTGTAAAGAGGGTACAGACTTTTTTATCATTTTTTACGTGATAAACAATATCTCACGCCTCAACTACTTCGAAAATGGGATGGACTTTTTGCGGCATTACTCTTGCCCGCTCCGAATATTTCAAATGGAAGGATTTGTTTTATATGACACTGTCAGCCGTTGGTCATTTGGACAGTTACGTAGCTTTTTCTACAGTCATCAGAATAGTACCATCACTTAAAGAGAACTACTTTAACTGAAATCACGGTGCATTTATTCTTGCTTTTTTATATTTAATCGTGATCCTTTATAGGAGCCGTGATCACAAGATACATGTACATGTACATGTGTACATGTACATCTTCCAATATTTTTATCGGCCACGTTCCTATCTACTCATTTTATAAAAATAGGAAAATCGACAGTTTTCGTTCGAACAAAAATCAATTATAATTGTAATAAATAACACTTAATATAAATAACACACAGAGAAAGGATACAGAAAACGGCAAGTGTAAAAACAGGCAATATTATTGCTACACAGCGATCTCTTTCAGGCAACCTGGGGTGAAAAAAATAAGATAAAAGGCTAATAGGGGTGCGCATATTGAAAAGACAAATGGTTATATATAATTTGTTAATCTATACATATAAATAAAATTGGAGTGTCTGTTTGTAATATTGAAATAGCCGTTTTTTACTACATGCATATAAATATATATACGGTACATACGCCAAAATAACATTTTTTACAATTTTTGTCTGTTTGTCTGTCTGTTTGTTCCAGCTAATCTCTGAAATGGCTGGACCAATTTTAACGGGACTTTTATTGGCAGGTAGCTGATGTAACGAAGAAGTAACTGAGGGTCCTTTGATTTTAGAGAAATAAAGTAATGTTGCAATGTTCCACGCGGACGAAGTCGCGGGCGGCCGCTAGTGTTTAATATAAAATTATTAGATAAGAGAGAAATAAAAATACAATCACAGTCAATAAGAATTGGAGGAAAGGAAACTTGATAAGTTTTTCTGGGTCGTAATATTTTCTTGGACGGATGCAAAGAACTCATCAGTAGACAATGTAAATATATTTTCTCGGGTAATTCTGTCACAAGTTGTAGTTTGTTGCTTTTTTGTAAACTTAAATAGATATAAAAAAAAATTATGCATAATTTTATCTATCTATCTAAATACACAATGCCTTCTGCCTTTATATAAAAAAATAAGAAAAAAATAAATCGAAACAAAAAGGGGTCTATGTACAGTAGACGATATAATTTTTTAAAAACCTTTCAGCTCAACGGATAAAGGTCAAACTCAACTGAAAGATGTTGAGATTTTGTGAGAAGTGTACGTGCTTATTGTACTTTGTTCAGCTTAAGTAGAAAATATTTATACAGTCTTTGCACTTAAAAATGATAATGGATTCACTTTTATTGGATTAACGAGTCATTTGGTAAATATTAGTTAATATCTTTCTACAAAAAACATTTGTAGGGATAATAACTGAACGATAAAGAGGTGGATGGAATAGCGGTTATAATGTTCTACCTATGATTGCCGATGTTAATCAACTTTCCCGAGGGTGGGTTTTAAAATGGGTGACCAAAAGAAAATCACTCCATTGTATTTTGAAAAGCACGTATAGCTATTGATATCGATTGATACTGTCCTGCATTAGTTTTCGTCCAACAATCAGATCAAACTAAAAAACTTATGTTTTGTAAACTTCATTAAACGGCACACGGCGCTGCCACTACGTTCATATCTACTCCGTAATTATTCATCATTAAAATTTAAATAATAGTCGTTTTAATTATAAAAGTGTCTAAAAGTGCAAACTATTATACAAATATTTGGTGGAAACGTTATCACCCATATTTACGCAGTAAATAAATTAAAAAACAACTAAATCTTAAACTCGAGTAAGCAGTAAAATATTATAAATTTTCAAAAAAAACAAACAGTGTAAAGTGTTAAATTCTTTTATAAAAGTGTTTGAAATTGCAATATCTAATGTGACAAGTGAAAAAAGTCGTTTTTTTTTTTTTTTTTTTTTTTTTTTTTTTTTTTTTTTTTTTTTTTTTTTTGCCTGTAAAGTCGGTTTTACGGGCGAAGATTTTACGTGACAACGTCTTTTTCTCGGTAGAATATTTATTGATATGAATATAATTAAATTGCACAATGCGCGCGGCAGACCGATCATAGTTGAGTGGGAGAGAGACGCAAGGCATTCGGCGGGCCTCTCTCTCGTTCGGTGACTCATCGTAACGTTACCGAGCGTTACACTTTTTCATAAGTGACTCCCAGCCGCAACCAATTTATAAGACGTTATCACGTCAATAATATAAAAAATAAAAATAGTGCATCCGTAGCAGTGAGTGAAAAAATTCCAAGTTATGAGTCACATTAACGACTTCTTGAATATTTAAATAGTTCTCACAATATATGAAGGGAAATTTTGTCAACTCTTCTAAGAGGTGTTTGGCGTAACGGCTCGAAATACGCTTCACCGCCAGTGACACGCGGATCAAACCTCGGCAGGAATAGGCTATTTTTTTATGGCAAAAAATATTCTTGTGCACAACAACTATTGACATTAAACATGAATTTCTTAGAAAATATTACTTTTCGAAGACCCAGAACACAGTCGCTAAGTGAAAATACAGTAATAAGCGATAAATCGACCGACTCCCCGCTAGATGTCAACACAAGTAGCTTACCGAACACATCTGTAAATGAGAACGATCAACAAATTAAAGAGCTTCGAAATCAAATATTAACGTTAAATTTGGAACTGGCAACAGCACATAATGAAATTGCTAATTTATCAATGGAAAATACTCAACTCAAAAAGACCATGAACGAAATTAACACCAGATATGAATTATTAAAAAAAGTTACGAATGATTTGGGCAACAGTAAATTCACTCCACATAAAAAGTCCAAATCTAGTACTCCAAATAGACGCACTACTAAACAAATACAAGTAGCAGACCACAAAAACCTTAAATCTTATAATATTATGACACCAAAAACACCAAAAGAAGATCTAACACCGACCTTAAAAAAACAAACTGGAAGCTATAGCAAAGGAAGAAAGCATTTATGTATCCTCAGCAGTAATAGGAATAATAAAGTACTTCAAACAGCCTTGCATAATTTCGGAGATTTACAAGTTTGTCATCATGTGACTCCACACGTCGGTATAATAAACTTGGTTGAAGATATTGAACTAAAGTTGAAGACCTTCACACTTCAGGACGTCTGTATAATATTCATTGGTGAAGAAGATTTCAAGAAAACTGACAACAACATAAACTTAGTTATCCATTTAAGAAAAATAATTGAACCTATACAGCATACCAATATAATAATATGTCTTCCAACATACAAGTTTAATAACTATTCTACCATGTTTAACTGTAGAGTAGAAAACTTCAATAACCTATTATATTTAGACATAAGTACTCATAAATATGCGCACCTTTTGGACTCAAACTTAGAACTTTATTATGATCGACGCAACTTCTCGCCATATACTGGCAGATTAAACAATGTAGGTTTACGTATTATATTTGACCGTCTAAAATGCTGTATTCATGAATTATTGACGTATGAGAGTAATGACAGGGATTTGACTAATAAAAATACTAATTTTCAACAATTTGATGACAATACTAGCACATTGAAATATGATAACAATTTTTTTCGTTTATAATTATATAAATATAATGCATCAAAATATCAATGGCTTAATCACAAAAGCAGATGAGTTAGTTGTAAATATTGATAATTTGCAGAGAAATAACACTTTTATTGACGTAATTTGTATAACCGAACATAATATGATTGACGATGACAAATTTTTTCTAAATATACCAAATTATACTCTAGCTGCTGATTTCTGCAGGTCCAACAGGAATGGTGGTTCTTGCATTTTGATCCATAAGCAACACAAATTTAAAAACAAAGAGGATCTAAACTCACTTAGTATAAACAACGTAATTGAAATCTGTGGTATTGAATTAATTGAGCATCACATAGTTATAGTTAGCATATATCGTCCACCCAAAGTAAGAAAACGTGACTTAGACATTTTCTTTACCAAACTTGAATTTATTTTAAGAAAAAATTGTCTTAAAAATAAAAAAGTTATAATTTGTGGCGATTTTAATATAGACAGACTTAAAAGAAACAATACCATAATACAGTTTGAACAAACATTGGCAGGATACAATCTTAATTTAGCAATTAATCAGCCTACTAGACTAAGCAGTAAAACTTGTCTAGATAATTTTGCGCACAACATTGGTAAAAGCAAAGCAATTGTAACAGAACTTGCTCTGTCGGACCATACAGCCCAAATATTGAAATGTCCTGTACAGCAAAGTTTTTCCTTTAAGCACTTCTTCATATTGAAAAGAGATTTTTGCGAAGAACATATTAATAAGTTTATCCGAGCTATAAATAGTTTGTCATTCAACGAAGTTTACGACACTGAAGACCCTAATAAGGCATACAAAATATTTATAGATACCTTTAGATTATTCTATAACCTCTGCTTTCCAATAAACAAAGTCAAAATATCTGCTAGAAAAAGACCATCATGGTTAAGCAAAGGTATAAGACTTTGCACGAAAAGGAAACGCGATCTTCTTTGGAAATATAGGCATGCCCCCACTAATTCAAATAAGAACACTTTAAAGCAATACTCACAAAGGTTGAAGGCTGTGTTGAAATTAACGCAGAAAGCACAAAATAACTACCATATACAACAGGCGCCAAATAAATCCAAAGCAATTTGGAAAATTATTAGTAAAACTCGACAACATAACTTAAGGGAAGAAATAAAGCAGCTAAAAATTAACAATATAAAAATAAAAGATCCAAAAGAAATTGCACAGTACTTCAACAATTGCTTCATCGATATAATTGATGATATTAGATTAAATTTAAATTATAGAAAACCTTTAAATTACAGTCAATTAAATTCGTGTTTTATCCCACCGACAAATAGTTTGGAAATTTTAAAGATAATTAGAGATTTAAAAAATACCAACAGTACAGGTTATGATGATATTAGTATAAGGATAGTTAAACGATCAGCTGACATTATAGCACCAATTCTTAGCCACATTATAAACAAGTGTATTGAAAATGGAGTCTATCCTGATGACCTTAAAACTTCTATTGTTATATATTCTATTGTTATATATTGTTATACCACTGTTTAAAAAGCAAGATAGAGAAGATATGAAGTTCTATAGACCTATTGCCCTTATTTCAGCGTTTTCTAAGGTTTTCGAAAAAGTAATTCACAATAGTTTGTACGGTTATTTTGAAAAACACAATATTTTTGCGAAAGAACAAGCGGGCTTTCGTAAAGACAAATCAATAAATATGGCCTTATTGAATTTTCTCGAAAAGTCCTTAAGACCTTGGATAACAAAAGGAAAGTAACAGCTCTCTTTATGGACATGACTAAAGCTTTTGATAGTGTCCATCATGATATCTTGCTATCAAAGCTAGAGACAAATGGGATAAGAGGCACCCCGCTGAGTCTCTTACGATCATACCTTACCAATAGAACGCAAGTTACTGAAATAACTAGAACTGATCCTAAAACTAAAATTAGAACTAAACATCTATCAGACGGAAGAACTGTAAGATACGGGGTACCACAAGGAAGCATTTTGGGACCCTTGCTCTTCCTTGTTTACATAAATGACTTTCCTAATGTGGTTAATCATCTAATGGTTTTATATGCGGACGATAGCACTATCTTATTTGTAGATGATGACTCAGGATCACATGAAAATGACATCAATGGTTCTCTAATTTCTATAGTAAATTGGCTTAAGAATAATAATCTCAAAATTAATCTAGACAAAACGAATATTTTACGCTTTGAAAATAAAAATATGACATTAAATAAATTAAATATAAACTATTTTGGTAAAAGGATTGATGAAATATCATGTACAAACTTTTTGGGAATTCTGATTGACACCAAGCTTTCATGGAAATCACATATTGAACACGTTTGTGCTAAGCTAAGCAAATGTTCATATGCTCTTTATATGTTACGCAAAGTGGTAAATACAGATGCGCTTTTGACTGCCTATCATGCATACGTGGGTTCAGTGCTTAAGTACGGTGTCTTAGTCTGGGGTAATGCCACTGATAAGGAAAAGGCATTTAAAGCACAGAAGAGATGCATTAGGGCTATTTCTAATTTGAAACCGACCGATTCTTGTAAGCCACACTTTAAAAAATTAAAAATACTTACACTTCCTTCTGTATATATCTTAGAAGCATCTCTAAATGTAAGAAAAAACATTCATGACTATAAAACACTAAAAAGTAAACGACTTAATAAAAGATTAAAAGCGCAGCCATGTAAGACCAGTTTATTAGGAAATAGTGTATTTATTATGGAAGTTACTATATATAATAGTCTACCCAAAAATGTTAAAGAAGTCGAATCATTGGTCATCTTTAAAAATAGGTTAATAAAGTTTTTAGTTGAAAAAGTGTATTATACAATAAATGAATTAATAAATGACAAAACTGTTGACCGATAATATATTGTTTTGCATTGGTTTTTATTGTTATTATTGTGTTTGTCATTGCATGCTTATGATCTGTTTTTATTTTGTTTATTTCTATTGACCAAACTATTAAATTATGATGTTAGTTATTTTAATATTATTAGATTTCGATTTGTGATGTAGTTAATTGTAGTATTTTGTTATATAATAAGATTATTTTCTTTTATTTTATATTTGCACACCATTTTGGTTAAATGTGGCGTTCTAATAACTTTTAAGACCTGCTCAATGTACCCATATTTTGCAAATAAATAAATTTGAATTTGAATTTGAATTTAAATACGCCCATAACACACAACCACATATTTAAGATGTCGTGCCCTGGTTGACTTTAAAAAAAACACACCTTTCTTGAGACATCAAATGTAATGCAACGTAGTGTTGCTACACACATTGACACTTCATCACTAACTGTTAGTTATTAGTACTAGTAATCTATTACTATTACTAATTATTAGTACGTGTAATCTATTAGTTTTAGTAAACTAATAGATCCTTCATCCTGTGTGCGGGAGTGGGAGTAGTTCCGCTTTTCGTGAGCTCCAGAGTTACTGCACTTTAAAATTACAAAATAATATATTAGGGAATAAAGCGATTCAGCTGAAAGTACAGTATGGAAAAATACAAATAATTAAATAACTAGGTAAGCAATTTGAGGTAAGTAAATCCCTTCTAATATTATAAATAAGAATGTAAGTTTGTTTGTTATGCTTTCACGCAAAAACTACTAAACCGATCATTAAGAATACATACATATATTCTTGGATGTATTAGAAGTAACATAGGATACTTTTTATTGAAAAAATTGGGGGGCGAAGCTGCGGGTAAAAGCTAGTAGGGTTATAACAGAGCGTATTTAATCTTCTAGAAATATAGGATTGTGAATGCTAATATATGAAATATAAACAACTTGTGTTTTGTTTAAATTCTACGATAATACGTAAAAAGTGTGACTTATTATATTTTTAGAAAGTCTCCGTTTAAGTTAAAGGAGAATGATAGAAAATATTAACATACATACTTAATTTTCTTTCTACGTATGTTGTTTCCTTTTTTCATAAACCGAGCAGTAAGGAAACAAGTGTAAATATGGCAAAAGAAACATGTGGAACAAATTTAGGGGAATCCTCTTTAGTGCTACGCACCCCTATGCTATTAGGGGTGCCGCAGAAGGGGCTGTGACGTCAGGGTTGCTACTACATTACCTAATATATTGACATGAAATGCTGTAAGAAAAGCAAATTATATTTACAAGTGAATTAAATTTATAGATATTGTTCCGACGTTCCCATTTTTTCATCGGACAACTAGACTTACAAATAGGCGCCACCTTTATACGGTTGATATACCAAAGATGGTGTTAACTTTGTGTTTCGTACCGTTAAAGAATGGAACTCTTTACCTGAGTGTGTATTTCCTGATAAATACAATTTAGGGGTCTTCAAGTCAAGAGTGAATAGGTATTTTCTAGGCAGGCGCGTCACATCCTAGATCGCATCGTCGCTAACCATCAGGTGAGATTTTTTTTTTTAATTTAGGATGGGTTTACTCTTGATCCCAATCAAGCCCGGGGGCCATGACAGAATCCACGATGGAACGAGCTAACCCAGAAGGTGCCTATTCACCCTGGCTTTGAAAATAGACGGGTTATAAGTTCTCGGAAATACAGACGCAGGGAGGGAGTTCCACTCCTTTGCTGTGCGCGTTATGAAGGATGTTAAAAAGCGCTTGGTGCGACAGGTAGGAATATCAACCAAGAAAGGGTGGTAGCCTGCAGTGCGTCTGCAGGCTCTCCAAAGTACAGTCTGTAGAAGACCGCCAGACAGGCAACTTTGCGGCGATGAGCTAAGGTGTGAAGCTTGCTCTTCACCAATTTGTTGTCCCCGATGAGCCTCTCAGCTCTGCGCTGAATCGTGTCCAGTGCAGCAAGTTGGTATTTTGCTGAGCCATCCCAAAGGTGGCAGCAATATTCCATGCAAGATCGGACTTGAGCTTTATAGAGTGTTAAAAGCTGTCCTGGCGTGAAATATCGCTTGACCTTATTTAGGACGCCCAGCATTCTGGCTGCAATTTGAGCTTTGGATTCGATGTTGGCGCCGAAGTTAAGGGAAAAAAGGAAGGGCGAGATAGCGGTAAAGCGTTATCCTTTTTTCGGTAAATAAAAAAATATAAGGTAAAATATGAAATAGTCAATTTTATACATATTTTTTAAGGCTTTTAATTTTTTTATCTAATTTTAGTTGTTACATGATTATTCGTTACAAAAAATTGTGTTTTATTATTTGTTATCTAGACATAAATAACAAATGGAAACATATTTGTGTATTTAGAAAATCCTGCAAAACCTCTGAAATATTAATATATATTGTATTTAGATTTTTTTTGACAAGTGTATTTTTTAGGAATACTTCGAAAATATTGTCTAACTTCAGTATTATTGATAAAAACTGATAATGTTTACAGAGGATGCTCGTAATAGTAAATAGGCAAACATTTCTTCGCTGCAATGTCATATGTTAAAACTAATATTTCAAATTTCCTAGAATAGACTTGTAAGTGACATTTCAGTGGTTTTTTAACATCTGTATTGGACTTCACTAATAGAAGAAGATGTAAGAAGACTCGGTAGATTAGCAGTTAAGGCTTAATTCTAGTATGCCATAAGATGTAGATTATAGTCCGGTCTAAGGTAAAGTTTTACAAATGTTATCACATATTTGCTGCTTATGTAGAATTAAAAAGTTTCAACTTCTAAATAGAAAAAAACCGGACAAGTGCGAGTTGAACTCGAGCGGAACGGGTTCCGTATGATGAAAATATTATAGATCTACCATTCTAGTCCAAAAACAAACTTAGCTTTGTAGTTTATTTTTAAAAACTCCCATACATTATAAATGTATATGTAAGTTTGCATTCACAAAAATGGTTTTTTGTGATATTATGACAAATTAACGGTTTTCGGACTTTTTCCTTTAATCGCGCTACAAGACCTTTGCTTCATGCTGAATTTTATGAATCTAGATCAACGGAAGTACCCTATAGGATTTGATTCCCTTGTGAGCAATTTATGGCATTAAGTATTCGATATAAATTTCAACTTCATATCTTCACGCATTCCTGAGAAAAAGGGTCGTGACAGAGGGACAGACAGACTGACAACGAAGTCATCTTAAGGGTTCTTTTTTTCGTACGGAGTCTGGAACCCTAAAAAATGGAAATTCGTTTATTCTCTGCGAATGTTTTTTTTCATTGTTATATTTGATATTCAAGTGCTTCTGGTTCGAGCTGTTGAACCACGAGGATTTAAAATCACTAGTCGTGCGATTGTAGAACCGAGTTCGTCAGAGCTTGCTCTTTTGATTTCTCATGTTTCGACCACATGGAATCAGACCAATAACAACAGAATAATAAAAAATATAATTAATAGTTCTTACAAACCACGTTAAAGGGGCTTATTTTAACATCATTTTAGGTATGATTCTAATTAAATTATGACAATACTTTGTGTGTGTGTTTGTTACCATATTGGATAAATTATTATATTCGGTGCGGCGCTATGATAACGGTTTCAGTCATTGTTTTTCTGTATTTAATCTAATTAACTAATTCTTAGACGTCAAAATAAGAACGTGAAAAGTTTTAACTTTTCTTTTGAATTATTTATAATGAAACCTTTCGATGGGCGGGTGACGGCTAGTAAATTTTAAAAGAAAAATACTAGATAAAAATTCTCTATCACAGTTTTTGATCGCGATGAACTCCGAAACTACATGACCGAATTTGATTATTTCTTTTCATTTTGCTGGATTTTTTTCAACTTAGGATATAGAATAGGTTTCATTTAAATTTATCATATAAAAATGTTGCAAATTATAATAATTGATCAGCAATGCGTGGCCGATCCAGCTGATGTATATTATTTTTGACAGCCCTATATAACACGTTCGTGCCGTTATGATGTCGCTTCGTACGTGATGCTGAGAAACTGTATGCGACATGCGAATGTATGTGAGTAAATAAATAGTGTAGCAAGTTTCTTATAATATCTATACTTGGTCCACAAAATACGTTAATATATTGGAGATGTATCGATTTGGTCAGGTCTTCACTTTGAAATCTCCACTTCGCTCCTTCCACTCTTATTGGACTATTGATTAGGAGATATACCAAGAGGGCAGAAGAATTTTGTAGATTATTTAACCCCTTGTCGCCCAGCTATGCGTGGTGCTATGCTATATGTTAAATGCGTTATTTCTCTCTCTATCGGGGAAAAATATCATTCAATCAAAAAGAACTATTACCAAAGCCGTAATAAGGATTAAATCAGACTGAATAAGAATTATATAATGCTCGTTGTCGCGCGCATGATATAATGCTCTCGGGTTTTAAGGAGTTAATATTCCTAAGCAAACCATAGGTTCACCGAACGTCAGTTTAGTGAAACGGTAGCGATCCTACCTTTCGCGCAGACTGTGCTAGGTTCGATGAATACGAGCATATATACCCGAGTCATGGGTATTTATATATTATTTCCATAATATTACATATCTATGACACCCATTACCTAGTATCCAATAATACAAGCCTTATAGTGTTTACTTTGAACTAGGCTAATTGGTGTGAAAGTATTATCTTTGATATGAGAAAAATAGTATAATTTAAATCATGAGTATCTTATGATAGGTTTAATTTGGGAAATGGATATGATTCCCATTTTGTTTTATTATAGGAGAAATAGGTGAAAATGTAGTACATAGTTCTATAGAATAAAAAGGAGAGAAATATGTTGCTTTTTCCGATGACTTCATGTCATTATCGATGAATGTTCACCCGCGCGGTACAGGGGCGCGGGGGACGGCGACAAGGGGTGTATGGAAAATGGGGTAGGGGTAGGGTAGGTTTTTGGTTTTGGCAAAATGTTTCTTATCGTTATCGTAATTAGGTACGTCTCGTACGTGGATAAGTAAAATAAAAACACATTTTCAAAAACACTGAACGCTATATTCAATATTCTAGAAACAACATTTAAGTGTCCTAATGTCCTTTAACTATTAAGTTAAAACAGTTTTACATTAGTTGACTTTAAAAATAAATCAAACAATACGTAATCCTAAACAGTGGTTTTTGTTTTAAAAATATTTTATTCTAAACCATTTATAGGTCGTGTTTCAAATTAATGTCAATAAAACGAAACTTACAATGATATGTGTAAAATTGTATCGTAACAAACAATATATTTAATGAAATTATAATTACAAATCAAAATATAAAACTACATATTTTTAAATAGTAAATATAACTTTTATACGATAATTAAAGCTAACATTGAATTTAAAGCTTTATATCGACCTACGATATATAAAAATTCCAAAATAATTATGATTTAATATTTTTTCAGGTATTTGACTATTGCAGTGTATAGATAAAATATAATTTGAATAGTTTTTGGATTAACCATTTTAATTTTCACAAGCATAAATATAATTATATAAAATTTTTGTCAAATACCATTCGAAGTGATAAAACTATATCCCAAAATAAATCTTCGAGCTTTTAAATTTACATAAGACCTAAGATAAAATAGGGTAAATTATTTTTTTAATAGTTTTTAAATTATAAAAAAAGAAACATTAATTCAATATAAAGCACAATAAAAATTACAAAAAATTGACAAATTTAAAGATATCAAATAAAGTAGTATTGACAAATAAGTATGGTTGATGAACTGGTCATGATTGATGATTTAGTCAAACAATAATGAAGATTTATCGATAACATCCGACGTTTTGAACTATATTTATAAAACGTGATTGAGAAACACTGTTAAACAAGCAATAGTAACAATAACCTTTAAAATACACACATCGCCATTGCCTACTAATAGCGATTATGGACGTGAACTATCTAGCAAATGGACCTCCGTAACTTATAGTATTGTCCATGATTGTGCATTTATTTCATTTTAATTTACATTACGTATGTATATCACAAAAGAAAGTTAGCTTGTAGCTTTAAAATCAATCATATTGACCATTTATTTAGTCTACCTACATAAGCTTCCACATATCAAAGAATTAAACATTGGTCTTACACAAAAACAACAACATAGCATTTTTAATATAACCTATAATATTTATTTCAAAATGCTACAGTTATAGAAAAACATCAAGTATGCTATTAGTTCTCTTAATGTTTATGAATACACTTATCTACTGTGTATCATTTGTTGACACTTTTAAAACAATTATTATGTTGTAAATACCATAATATTTTAATTTTAAATACATCGATTTCAGCGTTTATTTGCCTCAATATTTCAATCAGTTTAATCTCTTCTATCTCCATTATTTTCATTTTTTCTAATTTTTACTTTATCACAGGCTTACGCTGAAACCCTGGGGGTCATAATACAATGCACCTTTATTTCACTGATATCTTTTAGGAAGATTTCAATATAATCTTTATAACCATCCATATACCGTTTCAATCACATTAGATCCTTATGAATACTTCAGATAGGTCCGTCGAAATCGAATACATAGATTACACTTAATTTGAATATAATTTAAAAGTCTCATTAACAATGCCATTTCTCATGTAATGGTCTTTCACAGGTCATGCACATAATTTCAGCATGATTTGTTAGGAAGTTTTGAGAGTTACACAAGGCGCAATATATGGCCCGCTACTTTTCAATGTGGTGAAAATATTTCAGTCCTGGTCCAGGAGGTTGAAAGGAGGAAGGGCGGTGGTCGCCTAGCAGTCGTGCGGCCACCGCGACGGGTGGCCGGCTACGGATCACATGACGCAGCAACTTTTCGCTCTCCCCTTGAGCTCGGCTTTCAGGTCTCGTTTGCTTTTGCTACGTCCCACCTGCTGCTGGGAACAAATAATGCATTAAAGAAAAGGTGACTAGTAAAATGTTACATCTTCAAATAAATACAGCAATAATTCAAAGTTTATTTATTTATAATGTTGTTATTTAAACTGAGTAAAGCTCAATATACACCTTAAAGACAACTGTAACATAATAATACCTTTGTCAATATTACATTCCTATTGGAGAGAGACCTAAACGTGTCTATCTTATTAGGGATTCCTCTAGAAATTATTACTTGAAATGTATTGTAACCATTTGAAACATGATAACATGAGAAATAGGTAAAAAAGTTTGTTCTTTAATAGCTATCTATGTAGTTCCTAGGTCAGAAGAATCTTAGATGGGAAAGGGCCAGCGACTGTCGGAGTCAGTGGTGGTGCGTGATTACCACGATCCCATTTGACTCCGACGGAAATGGAGGTACGTTGTACCATTTTTAAGTTGGGTTATGCGTCTGTATGGGAGTCCTACATATCCTCGACCGCCAGCCCGCGGCGATATTTCACTACGTCAATAAATAGGTATAATCTCAGTCAAATAACGGAATGATGAGGAGAGTTCGTGGCTTGTTTTCATAAATTACATCAGTCTTATAGTTGCTGACTATTCCTGTTTATCAAACAATTTGCTGAAGTCATATTTTTTATTGCTTTGACTGTACCTGTTGTTTCATTTGTTGTTTATTCAGCTTCCCAAGCGCCGCTAGTGCTGCTACCTCGAATGCATCCTTGACCCCCTTGCTGGAGGCTCTTGCTGATGTCTCTACATAGGTGGTTGCTCCAAGCTGCCTTGCTACTGTTAGTGCCTGTGAAATTTAAATATGTTAAATAATTTCATATTTTGTTTGACGAACAAGAAGGGTTGGGGTTATGGAATGTAATTTTAATGGAATCGTCATAAGCCAATCAAAACTTGGTGTATACTCTTTTGTATTGTATAATTTCTATTGTATAAAACTCATAAAAATGATTCATGATTGAACCATTTTTATGAGAAATTTTTGAACATCAAAGTACGTTCTCTTTTAATTGTAAGTAAGATACACACAAAGTTTAATACTTGTTTAATATTCATTAATATTAAACAATTATCCATAAATTGTACATTCCTTACAAAAAAGATAACCACGCGTTTATTTTGTTCTAAACTTTATTAAAGTTCTATTAATTATTACATTTTATGTTCTTTAAACGTTCAATTGCAGGATCTCTATATGTAAAGAAATCATTATTACATATAATTTAATACATTCCATTTAATTAAAATAAACAACTAATACGGATATATTTTTATTTTGATAGAAGCTTGAAGAAATTTTTTTGGAACCGATTTTTCGAATAGCTGTTGCAGTTATAACTGCTTTGCTGCTGCTTCCCTTTTCAAGAATACTATACAATTTATAAGTACCAAGTATTCGTACCAACATAAATACAAATGATTTCAATAAGACTTCAATTTGGTCTCGTTCGGTCATAATTGGAAATCTATCGTGAATTTCAATAGTAAAGGAATTTCTAAAAGGTTTTAGAAGCCAGGCGTTGAATACTCAATTCATTTGAGTCTGCCAAAAGAATCCAGTTAGTCGTCTAGGTACAGAAAGAGAATTGCGTGTATCTACCAAATCGTTAAAATTCCGAAAGAGTAAAATTTATTAAAGTACTAGAATAATTAAAAGAAAACGGACGAAAAAAAGATGAGTTTTCAGTCCAATTTTCTTATGCCATAAAATGTGTATGTTATTCAATGACCGTAAAATTAATACACAATACCATAACAGTTTTTGTATAAGCTGCCCTTCGGTTAATAAATGGGAAAGGGAAAACGACTGTGCTAGTAACATTTGTATGCTAACCTGTCTAGGTCAGAAAACTGTTGAATCACATTCACACTTTGTAAGCGGGCATTTTCTCGCCAAATCGCTCCGGTCCCAAATTAATTGTATCGACAAGTAGACGCATAGGGTACAGCTAACAATAGAAAATGCGTAGTCCGTTACCCGTTTGGCGCCCTTGATTACAAGTTTTCCGCGCCCCACAGCTTAGCGAAACAAAACGAGTTAACTCGGTTCCTGCGCATTGGTATAAAAAGCGATATGACGAGTTAACTCGGGACCCGCAAACAATGTGTTAATATTGCAGAGTATCGCAATGGGTATTATACATTGTATTTAGCGAAAAAAAATTTTTTTTTAATATTTAATACTTAATCTTACAGCTGATTAACAGCCGGTGAAAAGAAAATTGATAATTAAGCTATTAGAATATTGTTTCTATAATGTGAATGATGACGTATGCTTGTGAGACGTGGACGCTGACTGTCGGTATACTCCACCACTACGCTACTGAAAGTAGCGCACAGGGCAATGGAAGGTGCAATGCTAGGCGTTTCTCTGAGGGACAGAATACGAAATGGAGACATTTGCCAACGTACTCGAGTTACCGACATGGGTACCCGGGTTGCTCGACTAAAATGATTAGGGCCGGACATGTATTCCAAAGAGACAAAAACAGATGGTCGCACAGAACCCTTCTCTGGAGACCTCATACAGGAAGTAGAAGTGCCGGCAGACCACCTGCCCGATGGTCGGATGACATCAAAAAGACGGTAGGGCCGACCTGGACCAGATTGGTCGCTTCAAGAGCATCTTGGAGAGCCACGCAAGAGGCATATGTACAGCAGTGGACTTAAATATGCTGAGAAGAAGAAGAGAAGAAAGTGTGAATGATAATTTTAACCATAAATTAATGTTTTTGATTTCTTTCTTTTTTCTTTATAAATCTGTGTTTAACTATATCCCTATGCTAATGTTGAGATTATTTTACTGAAATTTAATTGGTGTTTGACATTTGATATAAATATTTTTTGGGTAGTAAATAAGTTGACTTTTTGATTTTGATTATCTCTATACCACTGATGGAAAAATTAAGTTAAAAAACTAAATATTAGGGGTTAAAGTATGAAATTGCCGATTTGTACTGAAAATCTATATTGTTTATTTTTTAAATTTTTAACAAATTTATTTAATCAAAATAGTTGCCATTATTATCTATACATTGCTGCCATCTAATGGGAAGGTCATTAATGCCTTTGCGATAGAATTCCGACGATCTAGACTGCACAAACTGTGTGAAAGCATTTTGTACTGCCTCCTGGGAAGAAAACTTCTTGTCACGTAGATAATTGTCCAAATCACGAAAAAAATGGTAGTCCGTTGGAGCAAGGTCTGGTGAATACGGAGGATGACGAATGGTTTCTAACTGCAGTTCCTGAAGGGTCAAAATGGTTTCTCGTGCTGTGTGAGGTCTCGCGTTGTCGTGGAGCAATAATGGTGAAGATCGATTCATGAGTCGGGGCTGTTTTACTGCTAGTTTTGTCAACATGGTTCGGAGTTCGGCACAATAGACATCTGCCGTTATTGCTTGACCAGATCGGAGAAAACTATAGTGAATAACACCATGCTGAGACCACCAAACAGTTACCATTACCTTTTTATTGGTAAGTTTTGCTTTAGGACACTGTTGTGGCATTTGACCTGGGGTCAGCCATTGCATTTTTCTTTTCCGGTTATCATAAAGAATCCACTTTTCATCACATGTTACAATTCGATCCAATATTCCTTCATTTCTGTACCGGTTCAACAAGGCAACACAAGTTTCAACACGCGTTTCTTTCTGCAGATCAGTCAAATCATGAGGCACCCATTTTTCGTATTTTTTTATTTTATTGATTTGACGCAAGTGAGTCAATATTGTGGGTAAGGTAACGTTAAACCATGCCGCTAATTCCTGGGTACTTTGACTAGGATCGGCTTCCACTATCTCTCTTAATTCATCGTTATTTACCTGTGTGGGCGGTCTTCCTCGTGGCTCGTTCTTTAAGTCGAAATTTCCATCACGAAAGCGTTTAAACCAAAATCGCACGGTGCGTTCATTAGTAGACCCCTCTCCAAACGCAGCATTGATATTGCGGGCTGTTTCTGCCGCGTTAGTTCCGCGTCGGAACTCGTATTCAAAAATAACTCGAATTTTCGCAGTATCCATCTTTCTTGTCTAAATTGAATAACAAAAACAATTGAAAGTCGATATTCAAATGTTTTACATTTTTTAAAAAAAGAACATCATAGAAACCATTTAAAAAAAGTTTCATTCGAAAACCTCAAACCATGAAGATTCTATGTCAATTCAAAGAACCTATTGCAATAAAACGGCAATTTCATACTTTAACCCCTATTATAATAATAGTTTTCTTCTTCACTAATATATCAATTATGAACCGACCCAAAAAAGACGACACAAAAAAGTAAACACATTGAGCTTGAGCTCTCAATCTACTAGTTGTATTACTTCATTCATGAAATGATTGAGCAGATGAAGTAAGATCCTTAACTAATTGGATCGCTCGGTTCCAATTGATATGACCTTTTCAATTGTTAAATGTGTTTGAATATGGTAGAACGAAAAAAATATAAGTAAAAATTCTTCGCAATTAAACTAATTAAGTTTCCTATAATGACGATAGAATGAACGTACTTTTCGAAAGCAGCAACTTCAAGATGTCAGTAGACATTTATTAATTGAGTAACGTACTTAAATAAAAGATTTTCTTCATACTGCCTACCACATCCATTTCGTCTTTAACGAAAAGGATTATATAAGCTTATATCTGAAATTCTAATAACCCATTAAATTCATCATCAAATCCTATATTTATTTATTATAAACCATATTCATTTGAGAACACAACATGCAGAGCTTTTTCAGTTTAACTAAAACAAAAGTAATCATTGTGCTTCCATTATAAAATGCAAACAATTACAATAAACTTGACCAGGGTCAGCTCGAGAAGCCTCAGAGCCACAACGGTGAGTTTCAGCTTGATTCCTTAGAAAAATAATAACAAACCAAAAATTATTCTTTAAACACTTATTTAAACTATAAACTAAATTGTTTGTATAACGTATTTACATATCTATAGTTCTTGTAGTAATACATATATTACTTAATAATTGGAAACTGAATTCAACTATTATTGTACCTACCATATCGTAGTTCCAAGCGGCTATATTAGACCTCAGACCCTCAGTTTGGGAATATAAAACATATTTTTATTTCTTACACTGGAATTTAGTACCTGATAACGCATTGCGATTAGTGGGATTCCATATGAATATATCTAGAAATAGATAGACCAATAAAATTGAGCATCCAACATTTTATGAGCAGACAATACGTGAGTTGTTTTCTGCTGGATTATTAGTTTGTAATTGTTTATGATTTCTCACCTCTTCGCTGGTGACAGGATGCATTTTGAGCTTGGACAGCATAGCAACCGTTTCCTTGTCGTGCCTAAGATCGGCTTTGCATCCACAGAGAACCACTGGAACTGATCCACCGTGAGTGCGGACTTCTCTGTACCACTGCAAAAAATAAAAAGAGGTTTTCTTTAAGTATGAATAAAAAGAAGTTATAATGACCATCAACATGGAACCGGTCCACTGCTGAACATTCACAGACATATCAGAATACCTCATTGGTCAATCTTGTAAGGTAACTAGAAAAAGGTTTGTGATGCATTCCTTGGCACCGAATTCAAGAAATATCAAAATGTATTATTTTTTCAGCCACCGAAGTAGCTAGTGCAGACATATTTAGCAGATATTTCTGCTAAATGTCTCTGACTTTTGTTTCAGTTGTGCTCTCAGGAAGATACCGTCAATTATTTATATATAGAACGTCAGGATTAAGGTACCATTTAAAATGCATTCATTTAACAAATAAACATTACCTTACTATTTCATTCATATACTGCAAAACCAAACACACGCCTTGCTAAATGATCACTATGGAAAATGGTCATTCAACATTCTTTATGGAAATTCAACCCCATGTATAAAGCTTGAGGAACCACAACAAAAAGTCTGTATTTTCTTAAAATCAATGACTACTAAACCTATATTTTTTGGAAGCATTTTCAAAATATTTATCTATTATCCCGAACTTTTGAGCTAAAAAATAAGCATCTTTGCTGCTAAATAAGAGTGTGAGCTGCCCTTCAAAATCTGGGGTGGCAACCTCAATTCATATGGACATATTGATTTTACGTATTCATCTATACGAATCGTTGGTAAAGAAACTATTATACGAAGTGAAAGACTGGTCGTAATAGGCAATCAGGCGGCTGAATTTAGACATATTCAGCCGACTAACGCCTATCAGGGTTCACCTTCATCCAATTTCGATTCGATTTTGTAAGAGAATCCTATTTACGACTTGTCTTTGAAGTACGTCTAATACTTAATTTGTTCTTCGACGAAAAATATATTAAACACTATCTTTTTTTAAATAAATAAACAAATAATAAATAAATCTATCCTAATCTAAGATCACAGACAAATGTCTGTCCGCTCTTTTTCCCCGCTCTTTTTCCATTGTGTCAATAACGTTACCATAGCAACGCGTTAACCGCAAGTAGTTCGTCTACCGGACGCTAGATGGCGCAAACGGAAAAATATTTAATAATAGAAAAAAAATAAAAAAAATGTCTACCCGTGCGAAGCCGGGACGGGCCGCTAGTATTAGATAACATCACATACATACATTGTTCTGGACACAAGCTAAGTTGCTACAGCAATTGAGTTATGGGATTCAGAAACAACGACACCCATATAGAAAAATTCGTTTCCTACTTTGCCCCGGCCGGGGATCGAATCCGGGACCTCTAAGTGGTTTTACCATGAAAACCAGTATGCGAGCTGGACATTCAAAGACTTTACTTATATGCAGAACGTCAGGATTGAGGAGCCATATCAAATGCGTTAATTAACACTGTCTTACTATTTTATTAATATACTGGAAAATCAAACACACAACCTGCTAAATGACCAGTATATTAATAGTAGTTTATGATACTGTTGCATAATAAGGGTTCTTATAACATGAGTGTGTTTTAAAAAAACGAGCCGTAGGCGAGTTTTTTTATAGTATCACACGAGTGTTATAAGACCAAGTTATGTATAGTGTCATACACTACTTTATCTACTCTCATACTATAATACGTAAAACAATATTGCAAACAAAACCAAACTTTGTTTAAATATTGAAAAGATTTTTTAAATGTCAAATGTTGGCGCCAAGGTGCAAACATCGATTGCGCATGCGTGTTGCGTCGTCGCGGACTCGTTCATTGAAACCTTTTTAAAGTATAGGTTCAACCTCCTTGGTCCAGCTGGAGGTTGTATAGGTGTATCGTTATGATTAAAAAGTTATATTATGTTACAGGTGTCCATACAAGACCTGTATCGTAATTAAACTTTTTTTTTTATTATTTTTGCCCTGTACGTAATGTTTGTCATAAGCATTTTGTTTTAAGTTTTAGAATCTTTGTATTATAGTATCAGGGTAGATAAAATATGTTTATTGACATGAAAAAATCAGGAGCCATGAACTGTTAACTCAACATCAACTTACATCAAACTCAACTTACAGTCGAAAGAGTTCATTCAAAAAAACCTGTTGACCATTTTGCGGTCTACGAGAAGTGTATGATGACTAGTTCCAATATTATTAATCAACTTTTGTGTTTTTATAAACAAAGGACTGTGCATTAGGTACAGCATTAGGGATATAAAAAAACTGATGATAATGAGTTCCATCACCTCAAAATATTTCCGTTGCTAAGTTACTTGCCCTAAGATTTCTGTTTTTTCTTGCCATCTCTTGCGTCTGAGCTTCGGTTTTTAGACTTGTCTAAATTGCAAATAAACTTTAAGACATGTGGTTTTTTCTCAATTCTAGGTAAAACCTTTGTTGTTTATCAGTTACTTTAAGTCCATTTTTTTAGCATTACAAATTATGTAAACAAAGAAGCAGTGTAGGCTAACCTTGTGCTGGAGTCCACTTGGACCGGCTTCAGGCTCGTCCATTGTTGAACAGATTAAATAACAAATAACAACAAAAACTTTTAACAAAAAACTTCAGCAACCAATAAAAACTTAACAATAAACCAAAGAAAATAGTCAAAACAGATAAATGCAGACGTTGACATTTGCCGCTATTGTTGCAAATGGCGGCCATGTTAAGCGACCATTTTAAAAATCACCTAATATAGTACGTATTACAACATCGGCATGTGCTTTTTCATTTTGTCGTTCGTTGTTTCGTTCCACAAGTTTGCAATTTCTGCTTCTAAAGGTATTTTTAGTGTAAACTTTTCACGATATTACGTTTTGCTTGTTACATTATATGTGTACAATAAAGAACCCAAATTTTGTTCTTTCTAATGCTAAAAAAACGGACTATAGGTTGGGATCAAAACAATGTACCTACATATATGATGTTGTTTATTATCTTATAATATGGAAATTCTGTTAATGGGACATACATTATAATTTATCACCTAATTTAGGTCAATATCTTCGTTAAATTAACATCAAACCTGATTAATCAGAATTGAGAAACGACATGACGGTATTATATAGGTCAAGCTGTGTATTGTTTTAAGGTATTGGAATCCAGAAACAATATCAATTTGGTCATGCCGGGATCGGTACGAATCGTCGGGATCCGATAAATCGTTTTTTACAATATCAATCGTAACAGTAAGACGTTTGAGCAAGTGTCTGAAAAAGATATTAAGTATCGGTTTTTATTGGGAAACCAACTATTCTCCTCTCTGTTAATATAAGTAGAAAATACGAATGAAGTCTACGTTGAGAATTTTGTATGTATCGGATCTATTTATCTACGAGTATATAAAAGTACCTGTCACAGTGTTTGACCGCGATGAACTCCGAAACTACTCACCCGTTTTATATATTGTATTTTTTCATTTTGCTGGATTTATTCCGACTTAGGACATGGATAGCTTTCATTTTAATTTATAACACAGCAACACGTGGCCGGGCAGCTAGTCTTTATATACAAAAATTCCGTGTCACAGTGTTTGACCGTGATGAACTCCGAAAATACTCAACCGATTCTGATGTTTTATTTTGATTGTGCTGAATTTGTTCTGACTAAGAATATAGCATAGGTTTCATTTTAATTTATAATAAAAAAACATTGCAAATTAAATCAAACGAGCCACGGCAAATCGAAGCCGGGGTAGATAATTATCTATATTTTCTATCTAATCTTACTCGTCTTCAGAAATAAAATGATAAAAAGATGTCTTGTAACTTACATTATATTAATTAAAGCTAACCTAAAGCAAACGTAATCCTGCGTAATCAATTGCAATCACACTAATGAATAGTTTCTTATTAGATTCTTTTATTATTGTAAGCGTGTACCTAGTTATCACAGATCTGTTAAATGAATGGAGATAATTTAGTTTTAATAAAAATGGCGATATTATTAGATATAAATAAAAAAACTGGGTCCCTATTGGGTTACATTTGGCATAATATGAAATAGCTTGCTGCTTGCTTTGGAATAATATGAAATAGCTTGCTGCTTGCTTTGGCATCGTTACAGATAGCCTAACCTAACCTGCAATGTATATCAATTTTTGCCTTTGGATTAATATGCCAAATGACTTTATGTCAATTGCTATAATGCATTGCGGATACCTCCCAAAGAAACTAAATAATTGTTTTAGGTGTAAGTCTTCTCCGGAACTAGACGGATTTTAGGTGCTTTCCAGACGGATTGAAGATCACAATGAAAGACCCTAGTTCGGGAAATACTGCAGCCCATTTTGTGATCTACGGGGCTGGTATGGTGATACTCCGCATTAGTCGCATTAGTCGCCGGTACCGACATCCTTTAGTCTCAAGGGTCGTTGTTATTCTACTCTGCCGTGTACCATTTGGGAAATAGATTACAAAAGAACCCGTTGATAGGATCCGGGTAATTGATATAGGATCCGTTAAAATTATATTGGATCCGGTTTTCCGGATTATTATAATTAGTTATGTTTAATTAAATAACTATAGAAATTCCTATTATAAATTTTTATTTTCTCTTTGACGGAAACGAAGTATTCACTAGACATAATAATGTAATATGTTCTCATAAATTATGTTGATAGTCTGTGTCTATAATATCTAACCATAAGGTTAGGTTAGGTTAGGTTATCTACCGAAAAATATGCGTTAAACTATAAGCAGTATGTAACGGTTTACAATCTTTCGATAGTTTACAATCTCGCGAGATAGACTATAATGTAACGGTGTATACAATTTTACGGTGACATATTTAAAAAATATCTATCACTCGTCGCCCAGATACTATAAATATAATATCAAATAATACGGACCTTTGTTATCCGTAAGTCAAGAATGCGTGAAGTTAACGGTCTTGTTTCTATCTATTTTTGACGTGACATTACACTAGAAAATTAGCTTATTGCAATAGTATTTTTTTATATGTTTTATAAACAAATTCCTTATATAATGGAACTATATAATCTATACTAATATTATAAAGCTGAAGAGTTTGTTTGCTTGAACGCGCTAATCTCAGGAACTACTGATCCGATTTGAAAAATTATTGCAGTGTTAGATAGCCCATTTATCGAGGAAGGCTTTAGGCTATATATCATTTAACATATAATAGTTGAGCCACAGCAACGTGTGGCCGGGTCAGCTAGTGTTATATATTATTAGAGGAAGAAAAGAACAGCTCTTGCAGTCTTTTTTTGTACCAGGAAGAACCTTGTTCCTGATGGCCTACCGACGTAGGACTTACGAGAGCATGGCGTAACTGTTAGTATGAATGGAAACGTTTTATTATCAGATTTAAAATCCACCTGTAAAAAATAACCACTTCTCCGAGTCGGCGGTCAGAGCACTCGCCCGGATAGCGAAAGGTTGGGCTTGAATCCTATCTGAGGGCTTGGAGAAGTGGATTTCTTTACAGGCGTTTTTTAAATCTTATAGAAACTAGATGGCGCTGTAGCACGTAGAAACACGCTGTCGTATTGTTTTTGCGGGAGTACGTAAGGGCAAGTTGAAATAGAAACAAAAATAGAGTAGCACGCCGATTATCCGAATTAATTGGGACCGGGGTAGATTCGGATAATAGAAAATACCGATAATCGTACATAGACTGGTAATAAAGATAAACGAACTGCCACACATTATTTAGTTTAAGAAACACAGTTCTACTATAACGCTCACTTGAACATCTCGATCAGAGTAAGTAACATGTAGTGCCTTGCCTCTAGCTTTCGACCATTACAGTTGAAATATATCTGGACTCCAGCGAGTTCCAACTTGTTACAACAAAATAAAACAAAAATTACTTTCAATTTTTTATATTACGCTTAGGACTGATTCGGATAATTGGCAATTCGGTTAATCGGCGTTCTGATAATCGGCGTTCGGATAATCGGCGTTCGGATAATCGGCGTTCGGATATTCGGCGTTCGGATATTCGGCGTTCGGATATTCGGCGTTCTGTTATTCGGCGTTCGGATATTCGGCGTTCGGATATTCGGCGTTCTGTTATTCGGCGTTCGGATATTCGGCGTTCGGATATTCGGCGTTCGGATATTCGGCGTTCGGATATTCGGCGTTCGGATAATCGGCGTTCTACTGTATTATAACCAGGTAGTACCGATTTCTGAAGTCAAACCCAGAACTTCGACTGTACTTAGCTGATCAGCCACTTGTTGACATTGGTTTACCTTGACTGCGGCGGTGTGTAGGGACTCAGGCTCAGCAATGTTGAAGCACAGCATGAAGATTCTCGCATCTTGATAAGCTAGCGGTCTCACTGTATCGTATGATGTCGTCCCTAGAAAAACAAAGCGGAAAATATATGAGAAGATATATCGAAGAACCGATACGATTGATTTAATAACACTATTAAGAAAGGCTTTATTGGCTTCGCAACATTACATCACAGTAACATAGTAAAATTATTTATAATAAAAAAAACAAATACGACATTAAATACAAAGAATATACTCATAAACATTAACATCATATTAGTGCGAGGATAATACAGACCCTGTATCAGCATAAGCGCATATTACATAATGCCGGTATATGACGTGGGTTTGATTCCCAGTTGAAGAAATTATTTTCAACGATTTTTTCTAATAACAGTTTTCAATACTAAAAACGAATAAATATATAGATAATAGAGTTGTGTTTTTATTTAATTTTTTTGCATTCACAATGCAATATTTCTATAAGATATAAAATACGTGTGTAAAAAACAACCACGCCTCCGAGCCCTCAGATGGGATTCGAACCCACGACCTTTCGCAATCCGGGCGACTGCTCTGACCGCTGAGCTACCGAGACGCTGGCAAACGTGTCGAATTTTACAAACGTATTCCAACTTCTACTATGAGCTAGTATCGTTCCACCAATGTTGAACGCTAACTACCTTCAACATTGAAAGTAATATTTTTACAAATATTAAACAATCAATTAAGATGGAACCAGCTATAATTATGTTTTTATTTAATTTTTTTTGCATTCACAATGCAATATTTCTATAAGATATAAAATACGTGTGTAAAAAACAACCACGCCTCCGAGCCCTCAGATGGGATTCGAACCCACGACCTTTCGCAATCCGGGCGACTGCTCTGACCGCTGAGCTACCGAGACGCTGGCAAACGTGTCGAATTTTACAAACGTATTCCAACTTCTACTATGAGCTAGTATCGTTCCACCAATGTTGAACGCTAACTACCTTCAACATTGAAAGTAATATTTTTACAAATATTAAACAATCAATTAAGATGGAACCAGCTATAATTATGTTTTTATTTAATTTTTTTGCATTCACAATGCAATATTTCTATAAGATATAAAATACGTGTGTAAAAAACAACCACGCCTCCGAGCCCTCAGATGGGATTCGAACCCACGACCTTTCGCAATCCGGGCGACTGCTCTGACCGCTGAGCTACCGAGACGCTGGCAAACGTGTCGAATTTTACAAACGTATTCCAACTTCTACTATGAGCTAGTATCGTTCCACCAATGTTGAACGCTAACTACCTTCAACATTGAAAGTAATATTTTTACAAATATTAAACAATCAATTAAGATGGAACCAGCTATAATTGATTTCGTGGGTTCGAATCCCATCTGAGGGCTCGGAGGCGTGGTTGTTTTTTACACACGTATTTTATATCTTATAATAGAGTTGTGTTTCTAAGTACAATTACTATAATTATGGTGATTCTTTTATAACTTGATTACTAGAGGTGGAAGCTAGTAGGGTAATATGACAATCTTTTATCATAATTTAATTTATTTCGTAGACGGTCCTGGGTTCGAATCCTGACAGGGGCTGATGTAATGAATACAATCATTTGTACCTGATAAGAATCGGTGGGTTTATCAGGTGTTTATATATAGTTTTATAAATATATATGTATCATATATGTCTATCAGTTACTCCTGCATCCATAACAGAAGCATTACAGTGCTTACTCTGAGCTAGGCTAATTGGTGTGAATATAAGAAATAATATTATTATAGTTGAATTATGCTTTTTGAATCAGCTTTTGAGTCCTAAATGAATAATAAACATGTGAAAATCAGTCGTTTAATTTACTCTATTATTTCACACGATAATTTAACAATTTTCAGCTTTAACTCTAACACATAGAGTTCTATTCTAATTGTGAAAAATTTGACAGTTTGTGGTAGGTCGTATTGCTGCCGTATTTCCGTTTCCAATAAAGAAAAAAAGAAAAGTCGTAAATACTGAGCCACCGGAGTGATTTTATAGGTTCCTAGTATTTGTCCTTTGGGAGTTTTCAAATCGTTCGTAAAAAGTGGGAAAACAGAGAGTGACACATATTCATTTTGAATCAAACTTATTGAAGGGCAATGTCCTGCCGAAACTTCATAAACAAATAAAAGGGTATTGACCTACTGTAAAAAAAACAATCAGCTGATTACTTTCAACTCACAGTTATTAACGTTATCTTTTTTAGCCAGCCAGTAAAAATAAACTTTATCGTAGTAAACAAGATTAATAATCTCGTTAGAAATTCTAGGTTTTTCGGGTAAATGTGCTGAAAGTAATCTTTAACCTACTTTTAAAAAAAGTTGAAATAATTTTACAAGGTCTATAGTAATAAGCATAAGGCATAAGATATGAAGATGACACACCAACACACACACACACACACACACACACACACACACACCGACACACACACAGACACACACACCGACACACACACTCACACATTCATTTTTGAATTGTATACCGTTTAGATTCAGTCAATTTATTTTCTTTGATGTTTAATTGTTGTAAATCGTATAGGTTCGAGGTGGGCGCTAACAACTGCGACACAGTCTTTGACTAATGTAGTTGTTAACGTTATTTTGTGTTTTGTAAACCATTATTAAACATAAATTAATTATTATTATTATTATAAAGTCATTAATATTAAAAACAAGAAATATATTCGTTAATGGAATTTTTTTATACATTTTAATGTGTAAAAAAATCAATTAAGGCTTTATTTACTAAAAGTGATAGTGTATAATAGTCTTCAGTCTGCTTTAGATCAATTATCATAAATCGGTTTGGCAGTCGCTTGGTGCAATGGTAGCGCTGTTACCTTCTGCATCAAAGGTCCTGTATTCAAATCCTGATAGTGACATACATATATGTATATGTTTGAGTGAGATTACCACTTTACAATTTTTATAATTATTTAAGTATTTTGTATGTTATAATTTATTTTATAATTTTAATTGTTTTTTGCATTTTTAATGCTATATAAGAAATATTATTTTAATAGAAAAATACTAGAAAATATCGACTCGGTTCATAAGTGAATTCTCAAGAGAGAATTCTTCAAGCGCCTGAGAATTCACTTGCGATTCGAGTCCATATTTTTTTGTAGTATTGTTCTATTAAAATAATTTACATTATATTTAAGTTGGTTTTTGGGACCTCGCAATTGATGTCGGAAAATTATATATTCATTTATTTAAAATTCATGTATCACTTGCGGGCAGTGACGTAGCTGGCATTATATATAAGTAAATAAATAAAAGTCCGATATAGTCTCCGGCAAATAAGTTGGACATGATTTTGAAATCACGTGACATGCGCAGTAGCAAATTTAAGTACATTATTCACTACTGCGCATATCACGTGATTTCAAAATCATGTTCAACTTATTTGCCCCGGACAATATCTATCACGATATTCATTATTGATTTAAGCGCCATCTCTCGGTCTTTGTAAGAACCACTAGCTATCACCATTATTTGTCTTTATCAAGTTTTTTTTACCGTATTTTTGTATGCCTGCCTGCAAAGAGTCTTACCTTCGATATTCGATGTACCGACAACCAGCCAGAAAAATCGTGACTCACATTAGAGCCTGGTGGTTTTTTACATAAACAAAAATTTATATTGACTTACTAATCTTTAGTTTCGGTCATTAATTTGTTTAATACCTAAAAACCAAATGTTGTCATAAAGTTAACAGTATTTAAAAATACAATTCCGTGGTGGTTAAAGCGTTATAAATTACAGTTACAAAAAAGATTTCTTGCCGAAACCCGGGATTGAACCGGGGACCTTTAGATCTTCAGTCTAACGCTCTCCCAACTGAGCTATTTCGGCCACGCTATCTCATGTGATAATTAAGTTACACTATTTAAACCAGAAACAAAAAAAAGATTAAACTTGTGTTCTTCAATATAACGATAACAATATTCATAATATTTTTTTTCGATCTTTTTTTTTATTTCATCTTATTACTCAACTGCGTTAGCGGAAGAACCATATCGCATACTTAAAATCAAAATGGCCTCAACTAAATTTACTCCTTTTCAGTTTCTACATCTTATTATATATAAATTACGTATCACGTTGTTTGTCCGCGATGGACTCCTAAACTACTTAACCAATTTTGATCAAACTTCGTAATTATCTGTTATTTGATCTAACTTAAAAGATAGGATAGATTTGATTTTAATTTATAACACAGCAACGCGTGGCCGCGGCAGTAGATTATATGAAGAAACTTAAAAGGAGTCAATTTCACAATCATAAAAACAACATTTTAAAATGAATGACTTACTTTATGTTTTTTGCAATATACAAATATTAACTTAAACTATTAATTAATTAAATATTAATTAATTAAATTAAACAAATATAAAGTAAAAGGTTCGAATCTCACCGGAGGGCTCGGAGGCGTAGTTGTTTTTCATAATTATACGTATTTTATACCTTGACTTATGTTTATGATTCCGAGCTTATAAAACACAAAGTTATTTATTGTATTTAAATGTTGAAGTAACTTTTGAGTACTAAAACAACAGGAAAACATATTTGTTCTTTTTTCGAATCAACTACATCCACTTGAAGACCTTCGTCCTTGCGTACTGGTTCTTATGTTAACACCACTCTGAGGTCTTGGGTTTGATTCCCGGCTGAGTCAATGTAGGAAACAAACTTTTCTATATTGGGTCGGGTATGTTTGTGAATTCCATAAGACAAGTAATTTAGCAGTTTAACTTGGGTTCAGAACAATGCAATGTTGTTTCATTTTATTATTATCTTTAATTACAACTAGCTGACCTGGTAACGCGTTGCTATGGTTACGTTATTGATACAATGGAAAAAGAGCGGACAGACAAACACACAAACAACAAATTTGTGTTTTTAGAGTATATAATAGCTGACCCGGTAACGCGTATACAATGGAAAAAGAGCGGGAAAAAGAGCAGACAGACAAACACACAAACAACAAATTTGTGTTCTTAGAGTATATATTAAATCACATTTAGGGGTGCAATATGTATAGTGACATACACAGATGCATACATGTGATAGCCACGATGCTACGATGTCAGTTAAACATAAGACCCAATGTCAACCTTAATTGTTGAGTAATAAGAAATAGATTCCGTAGCTCTACCACAGACCTGTGTTTTTAGTATAACATAAGTATATTTGTAAACAGGACAATCCCTATGCAAAAGAAACAGTTGATTATTGAGAGCGTAGGTACTGAGTAAGACATCTGTCTTTATTTTAATAAAACTTACTCTCCTATTATTGATTTTAAAGGTCACAGGAGCTAAAATAAAAATGCGGAATTATGGTAGAAGATAAATATTTATTATATTCTTTTAAAATATTTTCCACTAGGGAGGTAAGCGACCGCCTCCTAGCATAGCAGAATATAAAGAGAGAGAAATGGAAGTGATTTGAATGGAACGTGTGAAAGAGCGAATGAGTGAGGATTGAATGAGAGGCGAATGAATGAACAAATTTACTTTAGCCTTTACATTAATTTCCTTTAATGTAAATTCAATATAAATAATTAATTTAATAAGATTAATTTTTGCTTATTACATTTAATTTCAAATTCAACACCTATCACATTCATGCGGGTTATCTATTAGTAATGACAAGGAAAACGCAAAAATTCGGGAGTATCATAGAATTTGTAAAAGACAGCACTAATCCAAAAATCTTATAAAAAAGAAACACATAAAAACCCTTTTTATTAATGTCTCATCGGCCTCTTCCTAAGGGCCCAGAAGGTTCGATCACTACTGAGTGCTACACTGAATGTATAATTTTATTTACAAATAAAAAACGGTTCGCCTTGACTGTCGTTTGTGAAAATATATAATTTTCCAAAATAAACATTGTTGTGAATTCAGACTATGAGAATTTAAAAATATAATGAACGTGGCTGATTGTTTAATATTCATGTCGTGTTTTGTTTTCCTCTTTTTTGCAAGCACGAATAAATAGGTTCAATGCAATATGAATATTTGAAGAGATCGTATAGACTATAGAGTATATGAAAATTTAATTGTTTCATATTTATCAATGATTCTTTATTTATTTAATATTATACTATTTAATAGCATTGGATCGGATATACAAAGGTTGCGGGTTCGATTCCCACCTGAGAATAATTTGTGATTCGAGTCGATCTTATTTAGTACTTTTTACATTAAAATATTTAATGATATTATCAATTCTAATGAGTGGAGTAAAACAGAATAGAAGTATAAATTATTTATTTAATAAGCAAGACTAATGTTGCATAATAATACATTTTGTTGAGAATAAGTAATATACATATAAATACAACAATTAATAGTGTTGTGCATTCTAAATTTTTTTTAAATTTATTTTTAAAATCTTCAGCGTAACAATTTGATTTAACCTAATTAGTAATAAATCAGTGGTAAAGCTAATTACAGGTTTCCCCCAAAATCACCCATAATATTTTTGGACGTGTCACAAATAATTTAAAAAACAATAAAGACAGTTATGGACCTTAACAGAATAAACTTGAATTAAGTTAGGTAATACCAAAAATACGCATTAACAGAAATGTGACTAATTTAAAATAAACTAAAAAATTGACAAAAAAATAAACCCCAAAATAAAAGAAGAAATTTTATAATAATATTTAATAATGTTATAAGAAATCATATTAATTATAATTTGATATTATAGAAATTGGGCAATAAATTATAATTTTAAAATTAAAGACAATAAAACAAAGCTTACAACTTACAGTTAAAATAGAGTGGTTGTATTTATCAAACATAAAAATATTACCGAATACTTAACTAATCTGCGATGGCGAAGGTAGAGTCACATTTGCAATGGTGATAATTATGATGGGTGATCGTAACGAGCTTTTTTTTCTGCTTCATAATACTTTTCGTTGGCGTGTGTGTCCCAAAATAATACGGTAATAGATGCCAGTTAAGCTGTTATAGACTTTTAAGGTTAAAACACACTTGAGTACTCCTTAACCCTTAACCACTGACGTGTCATTTTGTTGCACTAACACTGACGTACGTACAGTATACGTACGTTACTTTAAAGACCTTCTGATGTATCAATAAAGTGTAACTTTAATGATTAGTGCAATTTATTTATTTAGACACATTCAAATGAAATAGGAATAATAAAAAAAACAGTAATAATAATCATAGAAAAATATTTATTAATCAATAACCATACCGGTAATCAAAATTACAAAGACATTTTTTTTTAAATTTACACAAAAATATTCTCTGGAAATAGGAACTTCTTTTATTGGTTTTATTAATTACTAAGGACGGATTTAATTAGGAAATAATCATAATTGCCATAAATCATAATATAAAGCACTTTTTAACAACAATTGTTACAGGTCGGTTTTTGACAAACTTGTCAGCCGTACCGCGTTTTGCGACATTTCAGTTTGAAACATATGTACCTAACAAATCTTAATAGTGTCAAATCTGAGAAATTCGCTGCTTGTTAGACCTATTTCACTATCCTTGTCCTTGCCTAAGATACGGCCAGTGAGAGATGAAAGCTCATGTGGAAGTTGCGGCGTCGTGTATCTTCGATGTAGGTGTGGCGTTACTAAACTTTTTCCAATTTATTTCTTCGTTGTTGGTACTATTCAATTGAACACTTAATATTTTATAGGTAGATGGCAATGAAGACGAATTTAACTGCTTACCGTTCATTTTAAAAAAGTCACTCTACACTGACGCTACGTACCACATACGTCGAGTAGTCAAACTCACCTGCTTAGGAAAATGGCAGGCGTCCGCTTCCCACTGCCACACACGCGTCACTGGCAACTAGGAAACTACCAAAAAGGACGCGCTGAAATTCCCGCGTAAATTGAAGTTTTGAACGTAAAACCGTTTGCTTTGTACCAAATTTCAAGATTCTGAGTTCACGGGAAGTACCCTGTAGGTTTTGATTCCCTTGCGAGTGTCGAAAATTTGCGGAATTTTGCGGCATAAACGGTTGTATCTTTTGCGTTGATTGCGTTGCGTTGACTTAGAAGTTTGAGTTAAGGGACAGTAGACCTGAGTATTTGATATTAATTTCAGCTTTATACTTCCTCGTGTTCCTGAGAAAAAGGGTCTTCACAGACGGACGGACGGACGACAAAGTGATCCTATAAGGGTTCGGTTTTTTCCATTCGAGGAACGGAACCCTAAAAAATACCATGACGAGTAAGAACATAATATGTAATACCAATATTCTTACATTTACACCAATTAGCCTAGCTCAAAGTAAGCACTGAAAGCTTGTATTATGAATAATAGGATAACGAATAGAAATAAAAATACGTTACTCAGATATTAAATATTGATAGAAATATATATAAATACCCATGATTAGGGTACAAATGTTCCTATTCATCACATAAATATCTGCCCCTTTCGGGACATGAATCCAGATGCGAAAAGCGGGATGGTTACCTTTTCACCCAACGGTTGACGCTAATGTTTTTGGATCCATTTTTTATAGAACATAGACATGAAATATGTATTTTGTAAATTCATTTTCTTTTTAAATATGTTTGCTGGTTATATTATGATTGGTAAAAATTAAAATCGCTCTCATCTTAATCGACTCCGTCAGAACCAGTGTCACAGCTTATGGAAACATAAGCTGTGAACAGAAATGTTTCCGTTCCGTTTGGTGAAAGGGTAGCGATCCTGCATTTCGCAACTGGATTGGAGTCCCGGAAAGGGCAGATGAATGTGTATATACACATGTGTGGTGAATACGAGCATTTGTAACATGAGTATTTATATATATTTCTTTCAATTTTACCTATTTACGTATCATATATCTATTCTTTATCCTAGAATTCATGTGTGTTTACTTTGGTATAGGCTGTAAAAATGATACATCTATGTTTTACGGGAAATACTCTGAGTTACTTTGAAGTTCTAAGGTTTATTTTTTGTTGAATATATCTTATCAGATTTTAGTCTCGAAGTGTTCAAAGCAATAAATAAAACGATTGCTAATTATAGAGTTAAAGGTCGTAGGCGTTACTAAAGTTAAGGTTTAATAGGTTCGAGTACCTATTTTGAAATCATTTACACATAATTGATTGTTTCTTAAGAGTTACAAAAAAATATAATTCTTAACAGCTATTAATTTAAAAGCAAAACAAAGTAGGCGACTTTTGCGGGAGCGGAAAGAGTCATTTAGTGGAAATTCTTGTTAATAACTTGGATTTTGGTGGATATTAGGTGTAATAATGGTGAATTATTATGCACCAGTATTGGTAACTGAAACAAATTGACGGAAGTTATCTTTTTACGTCTCTCAAGAGATCAACGGGGAGGTTTCAGTAAAAATCCCACAGCTTTACTGAAACCCAGTTAAAGGAGTGTTTCATTATTCATTCTACTTTCACGGATCATCTATCATTCATAAATTAGCTCTCATCATCATTTACTATCATCTAATTGAGAAAATGAACTATTCAATATAAAGACATGGCTAAAAAGACACGCATCCACATCATAAAATCTTATATAAAAAAAAACAAAGTAGGTTACATCACTTCGAATTGCGGAGGCACTAAATGATCACATTATTCTTAGTCGACGACCCATTATCGAGGCTATATGTCTACTGTGGGCGGAATGCAAATCTGTATAATATATACCTTGGTAATAATATGTTTAGACGATTTCAGAGACCGTGATTCATAGTTTAGCAAGTCTTCGGCGAGTGATTGCGGAGACTATGCAACTCTTGTAAGAGTCGGTCATACTCGGTCATAGCTCGTATTGTTTTAAGTTAACCTTATTGTAGGGCAGTTACAGAGTTTATTCTGGCTACACACAAGCTAAAATCAGAGAACGGGATTTTTTTTTGTAACTCCGCCTCGAGCGAAAGTTATTAGTTAAGTAATAAGCTCGTATCGCTGTTATATAGTTCTTGATTTTCTCATTAAACTTTGTTTTCTCCTACATAATAATGTGTTATAATTATCGCTAAAGGGTTGCCACCCGTACTGTAATATATGGTCTTGTGTTATATTTTAGTAGATTGTACTATTTTTGTACAATATTTAAAGCAAAATAGTGCGGTACAAAAATACTATTATTTCATCGCTGATTCGGGTAACTATTTTACTATTTCTAATTTTTAAAAAATACTGAAAACGAGGCTGTACGCGGTATACCCTTTGCCTTCCCTTATAGGAAAAACTAAACAAAAGAAAAAGTAATGGTATCATGTCAACTCTCATATTTTGGTTTTTAAGAAACCTGGAAAGATGTAAATGGGTTCTTTAGACAAGTTAGTAAGCATTTCTAAGACATTTTGTTGTTAATGATCGCGATAATGACAACGGTTGATAAAATTAATCTAGGTGGGTTATACCTGGCCATTATGCCAGATAATCCTGGGTATCCCTGCTGATGAATATTTGCAACACAATTTTAGGAGGCCTATTAATTTTAATAACAAAAACACCCCTCAAAATGGATGATGTGATGATAAATCGATTATGAACAAATCGATTGATTCGATTACGGGGTCAATTAAATGAAAATTATATATTTAATTAAGTTCATATTTTTTAAAACAAAGTTTTCCGAATTCAGTGGTACTATAAAAATTGTAATAGTTAACCGGGCGAATGCTTTGACTGTTGAGTCACCGAGACGCTGGCAGACGCTTCTAAAATTTACAAACGTATTTCAACTTCTACTATGAGCTGGTATCGTTTTACCAATGTTGAACGTTAACTACCTTCAACATCGAGAGTAATGTAATGTAAGAGTTTACAAATATTAATCTTCCGATTATGGAACCAGCCATGGAAATCCAGGAAATGCCATATTTCTATAAAATATAAATTATGCCTGTAAAAATAAAAAACAAAAAATGGCACATTGTGAGAGTTACAAAATTATTTGCTGTGTTTTTTATGGGATTGAAAATAAGTCTCATTTGTGTGTTTTTATTGATTTTTTTTTGCATTCACAATGAAATATTTCTATAAGATATAAAATAAGTGTGTGAAAAACAACTACGCCTCCGAGCTTACTACGATACTAGCTCATAGTAGAAGTTGAAATACGTTTGTAAAATTCGACATGTTTGCCGGCGTCTCGGTAGCTCAGCGATCAGAGCACTCGCCCGGATTACGAAAGGTCGTGGGTTCGTATCCCACCTGAGGGCTCGGAGGCGTAGTTGTTTTTTACACACGTATTTTATATCTTATAAATCTCATTTCATTTAATTGCTATCACATATATAGGTTTTCAGATCAACTTCTGCTGTTCTAAGATTTATTATTTCCTGAGCAAGAATCAAATCACTTTAAAGAATTTTCAGTCTATCTGAATGCGATTGTTGTCAGTGCATTCCTGTCCAGATAGCTTCTCTCATGAATATATTCATAGAAATTGAATATTATGGCCCCTTTGGTTACGCTGGGTTTCACTATGAACTTACAAACAAGTATAGTGTTTAGATTTTGTCATCTCTTTCATATTTAAATCGTGCGTGCATTTTTCACGCATTGCGTTTTACACTTTTGCCGTCGCTCATTAAAAATAAATAGTTTTGTTTAATCTATCTCAGCATTTAACTGAAAGACTTTTATAGCTCCACTCCACTGTATTGTATAACACTGTTTTGAAACATAAATACCTTCCACTTTACAAAATATGTATCGGTTAAGGGTACTCAGTATAAACAAACAAATGTGAGATGTAATTGGGCACAACGCCATCTATCGTCACATTGTGGAACTAAAATGCTAACAGAAAGACATTGAATAGCGCGGTCAGTAGGTGCTTAAATACATTACTATAATTAACAAATTAAACAGACCCAAATCCACCTCACTTACTTTTTATATGAAATAGGTACCTTTTTAAGATAGCAAAAAGGGTATATTTTTAGGTTATATTATAATTTAATGTTAAAGCTATAAATTTTCCACTATTTCATGTCAGGAAGGCTTCTATGTCAAATCATACGTTTTGGTCAACCAGTAGTTTTTAGTGATGCGGAGATTAATACAAAAACCAAATAAAGTACAAAATTAAAACCAAGTGGACTGCATACAATTTTAATTTTAAATATATTGGTTAGTTATTGACGGGCCCGATTATCCACTAAGTCGTTCTGTTTAAATAGCTAGTTAAATGGAGTTTTCGACTGCTCTTTATAAAAATTGTAAATAAACTTTTTCGATTAGTATTATTTAAAAAGGAGTGATTACCTTTTATTTGAGGCTCAGATGGGGTATTTAAATGCGCCGAAAAATCGCAGTCTTAAAAAATAATAAAACATGGTAATATTACATTTGAATTAATACTAAAATAAGTGACCATGAGACTTTAAAACGTTTTCGATATGACCAAAGCGTTTTATTTTCGACGTTTTATATTCGACGACCGTTTGGTGCAACGGTAGCGATCCTGCCTTTCGCACCGACGGTCCTGGGTTCGAATCCCGGAAGGGGCAGATGTTTGTGTGATGAATACGAGCATTTGTACCTGAGTCATGGATGTTTGTATATATTTCTATGAATATTTATGTATGATATATGTAAGTCTATCCGTTACCCTAGTATCCCATAACACAAGCCTTAAAGTGCTTACTTTGGGCTAGGGTAATTGGTGTGAATGTAGGAAAAATATTTATTATATATATTTATTATTTCTATATTAATCCGATTTAAAAAAAGGAAGAGGTTCTCAATTCGGCTGTATGTTTTTTTTCTATGTTTGTTACGCGACCATTTATGAATTGATTTTGATGATTATTTTTTCGTTTGGTAGATTTTATTACACAGGTGATCCCATAAAATCTATACAAAATATAAATTTGTTGGTTTTGTCTGTACATTTATTTATGAAACTAATTTTATGAGAAATATTCGTTTTATGACTCACTGATACCAAATCTACTATTTTTAAAATTTTTATCTGTCTCTCTATTTGTCTGTTTGTCTATCTGTACAACTTTTCAAGTCAAGAACGGGTTCACCGTCTTCGATGAAATTAATGGTAAAAATACGTGATTGCACTACTGATAGGCTATAATAATATATAATAGCGTTGAAAACCTTATAATCTAAGATCACAAATTTGTTGTTTATCTGTCCGCTCTTTTTCCATTGTATCAATAACGTTACCATAGCAACGCGTTAACCGCAAGTAGTTCGTCTACCGGACGCTAGATGGCGCAAACGGGAAAATATTTAGTAATAGAAAAAATTTAAAGAATTATGTCCACCTATGCGAAGCCGAGACGGGCCGCTCAAATCTTTGCGGCCCTTCGTATAATTACGAAGATAACTATATTTATAATTTCACGTCTTAACTATTTTGTTTTATTATTTCTACATTATATTATGACAGTACTTTGTGTGTTTGTTACCATATATAGTTGCCATAAGCCTAAGAATAACAGTTTTTATAATCAATTAACGTTACCATAGCAACCCGTGGCCAGGTCAGCTAGTCATCATAAAAAGGGAGAGTAACTTTTATCCAGAAATAAAGAAGCACTGTTACCAAGGAATAGAAATATAACTTTTAATCAGTAATCTACATTAACGCGAACGAAGCTGCGGGTGAAAGCTAGTCCTTTTTGAAATATGAGATATCTTGCATTGTGACTCTCATCTAAAGTTACCACAAGCAGATGGTGAAAAAACGAAAACTTAGTGATAAAAATAAAATTTATAATGTCTATTTTTACACTCATATATCTCATCAGATTAGTTTCGTGAACTTCGTGTATTTCTGTCTAGAATTTGTAACATCTCTCGTATTATTATTGGAAACAAGATGAACGGAACCATAACATTCGCCTGTTCGCGTCGATTTGTTTGGTTGGAGTCAGTGACCCGTTTGTTTATATTAAACGTAATTGATGTTTGTACACTGGCGAGAAAATAAAAGGAACACGTATTTATAGCACAGCGAAATGTATTACTCTAGTTAAAGTCTTGGTTTACTTGTTTGAATTATTGAGCGAAGCTCTCTTTTAGGCAACTCACAAATTTCGCTTGTCTCCCTCCTGCTACTTAACGGTTCAACCGTTTTGAACGAATTTTGGCATGAACATACATGAGTATAACGGACATAGGCTATGTAAAAAAATATAGACTTTACCATGGAGGAATAATTACCGAAAGAAAAATTCAAAAGCTGATCACAGCCAAACCGTTGAGAGTACATTGATGAAATTTGGCGCCAAAACTCACATCGTGGTCGTGACTAATGTGCAAAAAAAAATTGAACATTCCATCGAGGAATAATCAGTCTTAAAAAATCTAATTCTAGCTAAAAACTTTGGTATTTAATAAGCCCTTAGTTTGAAAGCGAAGTAAAAAACATAACTAGGTTCATCTATAACTAAACATTTTTAGAATACCAAATTAAGCACACTATCCATTTGGCCACCCCTGTATGGATTGGCACACAGAACCAAGAATCATGAATATTGCGGTTCCAATCGGATATATGGTGAACACTGAAATATACTACACATTTGTGATATGGTAAACAAGACCTATTCAGCCCTAAGAGATTGAGTCTTTCATCATCACCAAATGCCCAGAGAGATGTCGTCGCTGTAAAAGCATGTCGATCCTAAGAACGAATACACCCAGTGGGGCCATGAGCGACCACGCGGGCCCAATGTCTGCCGGGAATGACTTGATAATTTTAAAATGTTAACACCTTTATATTTTATTTTAGTAATTTGATTTCGATTGCTTTATTAATTTATTTAATTTTAGTAAATTATTTTATTTTGATGATTTGTAAATTCCATTTTAATATTTTTTTGTCAATTTGACTTTATTAGTTTGATAATTGTAATAAAAATATTATAACTAACATAGCTTTACGTTTATTTGTTACTAACCATAAAGAGTCTTTGCTCCTCGATTAAATAAATTAATTTGATAATTTATTTGATTTAGTCAAAATAATTAACGCATGAGAGAAGAATTAGCTGATTGATATACTACCACTCCTTCACACTTAAGGGTGCTATAAAAAGTGAGCAATGGTAGGAGAGAATAAGAGTATTTATATGCTAATACCGTCTGGTACAATGAATGGGTATTACATCGATTTTGTAAACAGTATTTGCCCTATAGTTGTAGGCAACAAATACGACTCGTAACCTTTAGATTTTAAAACAATTTTTAGTTATAATGTCACGAGATCAAAAAGAAAAGCAAGTTAATAATTCAATCATATGAACACTGTAGGATTTGTTGTCCCACACTCTTATAGTACTTGATAGTTGAGTTAAACGACGTCACTGGTTAATAGTTTTATTAGTGTTCACAAATTATAAAAAGTAATAGTTTAATGTTAGTTAGGCTTACGCTTAACTAAATATAATATTAATTAAAATTACATTGTCGCGGAAAATGCTAACTTTGATATGACCTAAATTGTTCAGTTGGTAAACCGTACAAACAAAAATAAATCAATCACATAAGTATTTCAATTCAATTAATCAAAGTCAAATAAAAAATCAAGTGTTAAGATATTTAAGGAATAAGAATTACAGTACTGGAAGTTGTCATCATACACCATCCGCAGGCATAGCGGGCAGTTGTTGCATTACTGACGAAATGCATTATATATTCCTCAACTCCTGTATGCGTGTTACATAACTTTATTGTTAATAATTCTCGTTTGAGATCAATCTAATTGGTACTTTTGTGATTATGGATGCGTACATCCAAGTCGTAACTTGACAGTTTCAGAGTGCCTCTGTTAGCAACTGAAACTCAAATCGTTCGTCTACGAGGGGTGATCCAAAAGTAATGATAATCGGTTATTTCCAGTGCACATAAAAATCCAATAAAGGTATACATTACTATACTACCCACTAGTTCAGGCTAGAAAAATCATAAAAATAGACCATGATTTCCGGGAGCTACATTCATTTGAATACGATCTGTCGGAGAGAGAACATCAAAATGCAGAAAAAGAAATGAGAGCCGCCAGAGCTGCCATTCAAGAAATAGGATTTGAATTGGTCGAACACCCTCCCTATTCGCCAGATCTAGCTCCCAGCCACCTATTCTATCTCTTTCCTCAGCTCAAGGAACACCTCTGAGGCAAGAAATTTGAAGACGATAGCGAAGTGATGGCTGCTGTAGAGGCTATTTTTGGAGAGTCAAGAAAAATATTTTTTTCTTTCAAAGGGAATTTTAGGTTTAGAAAAAAGATGGACAAGTTAATACATTTGTATTATCTTGTTAGGAGACTATGTAGAAAAATTAACTATAATCATGTTGTTTCATATTCATTATCATTACTTTTGGATCACCCCTCGTATAATCACAAAAGTAACAATCATTGATTTTAAACGAGAATCGTTAGCAACAGAATTACTTAATTAGCACGTTAAAACAATATTTTGGATTTTGGATTCTATTCTAAGCAGAATTCATTGCCAAGTTAGACACTGTGAATTGACTGGGCAATACTTAACCAACTTTAATGTAAAAAGATTACTTATAATTGGTTCTGTTATCTTAAGTAATTTCCTTTTTAAGTTGAGAGCAGACGGTGCTCTCATTCCGTCAGACCTAGAACAAATTAATAATTAATAAGGAATTCTAATTATTAGTTTCGGAGAGTAAGCCTAATGGCAGTCACCATTTAACTTAATTTCATTCGACGAGATATTATTAATGGAAAAATAAATCTATTTTAGTCTGGCGAACCTACATCCCCTCCTTATTCAGGCGAATATTCTTCCGGTTGAATTTCACTTGACATCAGAGACGATTTGAACATTTACTAGTAATAATTTATTATTCACTAGCTGACCCGGCCACACGTTGTCGTGGCTCATTTATTATAAAATATTTTTTCTAAAATAAAAGTAGCCTAATTTACTCCTTATTACATCAGCTACCTGCCAATAAAATTCCCGTCAAAATCGGTCCAGCCATTTTAGAGATTAGCCGGAACAAACAGACAGACAGACAGACAAAGATTATAAAAAAATGTTATTTTGGTGTATGTACAGTATATATATTCCTATGCATGTAGTAAAAAACGGTTATTTCAATATTACAAACAGACACTCCAATTTTATTTATATGTATAGATTAATAAGAAAGCAGTGTGCTTTTATAAAATTAGGTACCACCTATGTATTGACTTTATGGTAGGCAATAAACATAGATTTGAATTGAAATATATTTTGATAAAGATAGGGATGCTTAAAAGGTTTGGACATGTAGAGACGATGAAGAAAAGAAGATTGACATATCAATTTGTGAGGCAACTTTCAGGAATCCCTATCTTTATTACAATATATCAATTCAAATCAATATTTATTCATTACCATAAAGTCATTGAAAGTCCCTTAAATTCGGTTGAGTCCTTTTGAAGATTAGCCGAAACAAATAGACAGCAAAAATTTTAAACATTATTCTAAATCTTATCATAAGCGTTTAGTGAAAAACTGTTATTTTGACATTTCAAATAGACATTTAATGCTATCTTGTGACAATAACTTGACTCTTACCACAGTACTACTTTAACTATACATTAAAAAAGTAGCTCTCAGAAGGTCTTTAGATAATTACATGATTCTTTTGCCAATTTTTAAGTTATGGCTTAAAATTTCTTGGTTAATGTTTACAAGAGTGAGTTACTTTAAAGAACCTATCAGTAGAAAAGATCTTATTGTGATGATAACACACGAGGTGATGACCTACACTTTAGCAGCATTCAGGGATTGTATGAAAACAGGTTAGGTTCAAAGTGGTCCTTAACCAACAAGCTTGCATGAAAGGTTGAAGAAGAGAGAGAAGTATGTTAGGATCGAAGCAAGTGAAAATCTGTGATCTCTGCCTTGTATTATATATTAAGATATAAAAACCTAGCAGAAACATGTTTAAATCACAAAAAATATAACACATTTGATAAAGTTATAAAGAAAGGGGTTATTTTTACGTTTATACAGAGAATATATAAAAAGTTAACACTAATTATAGCATAATGAGAAATTGAGATCGTCAGAAATGAGACACTAATATTCCCTATTTTTTTACGTTTTACACAGGCAGGATTATAATCAACTTATTCATTAGCTACTTTAGTCATTTTATTTTAAATTATATGTGATCTATCTACAATGATATTATTATATGCCGTGTTTTGTTCGGCAAAGAACAATACCACTAATTCTTAATATTTAAGGTTGTAAAAAGCGTTTTATGATACTGAATGTAATCACCATATACCTCCCGCAGACCACAAATGTGGCAACATCATTATGGTCGAAAATATTTTTATTTACGACCATAATTCGTATATTTGGAGCGGAGCGAGCGAAGGTCCCATGGATCAGCTTCAATGGCGCAATGTCTGTTACGCCATAACTTCCCGAGTTCTTAACCGATTTTAATCTTTTTGTGTTGAATCGAATCAACAGGTTTAGGACCAGATTGTGACGGAGCCCGAATTTTGAAATTTGCAAAAATTCCAATCGTAATAAATTTTCTTTTTTCTTTTTTTAGGTATTACTCTCTGCTCTAATATATGGTGCTAGCGTAGCTTTATGATTAGCGACTGTATCGCCTAGTTTTAAACAATGGATTTGGTTGGCTAAAGAAAATACATCTACAGATTTGTTACCAAACGTTTATTACATAAAACTTACAGAATACCGAATGTAAAGAAATTTACAAACTTTCTGAAGGCATGGGATGACATTTGTGACTAAGCGATTTACTGCCTTGTCACCAACAAAGCTACCCTTTTTCTGCAACATCAGATTCGCTTCACTGTTGCATTATGTAGTACATAAACAACAGAATGCGCACTCATCTAGTGTTTACGACGACGTAAAGCTAGTACACATGCGCGTTTCAAATTTAATTCCGGGCCGTGTATTGCTCGGATACGAGTCCGCACATGTTCGCAGGTTTTATTGTCATTTTTATAGGCTGAATGAATATTATTCATTGTGCGAAAAAGTTGCGTTCATATTTTTTTAATAGGTAGACACAATGATTTCGTTGTGCACAGATTAAATCAAATGTGACGCACGAAACTACCGAAATTTAATTAGATACTATAAATTCTTATACTCTATAGTCTTCAGTCTTGTTTGGCACGAATTTCTACCGAGTATAATATAGTTATGATTTTTCTGATTGATTTGATCTGTTTTTTTTCTGGTATTTTTATAACCAATTCATTCCATGATGTTTTTTTAGTTGCTATGTCCGGCATGCGTTGCTACGCTCTTTTTTGCATACAATAAAAGTAGCATAAATTACTCCATATAACATCACCTATCTGTTAGTGAAAGTCCCTTCAAAGTAGGTTGAGCCCTTTTGAAGATTAGCCGGAACAAATAGACAGCAAATATTTTAAACATTGTTCTAAAACTTATCATAAGCTTTTAATGAAAAGCTGTTATTTTCACATTTCAAACAGGCACTTCAATGCTATCTTCTGATGATAACTTGACTCTTACCTCAGTACTACTTTTAATTAATGATAATCTTTAGATAATTACATGATTCTTTTGCCAATTTTCAAGTTATGAAATGAACTTGTCTTGATTTTAATGTTTACAAGAATGAGTGACTTTAAAGAACCTGTAGTTTGTAGAAAAGATCATACAGTGATGATAACACACGAGGTGATGACCTTTACTTATCAGCAACCTTATTCATCAAACACCTGCTTATCTTTAAGTTTTTTATTCAAAATTTTCTTCTCTCATCTTTATTCAATTCTTGAATTCTTTTCCTTCTATTATGCAAAAAAGTCCAAACAAGCTTTGCTTTTAAGAAACTAAGGCTTTCTCTTTCTCTTAGCGCGATGCCAGTCCGATTGTGAAAGTGAGACACCGCCATACGCTGTCTATAATGGTGTATCTCTTCAACAGTGGAACTTGAATCCCGTTAAGAGGAAATGATCAGGCCTTTGGTATGTAAACACTGTTTTATGTTTTTTTTTATTTTGCAAACAAACAGTGATAGAAATTTAATTACAGATATCGACAAAAAAACTACAGTGCTTAAGATATTAAGAAAGTAATTCTTACGTAATCTTATAGTGATAAGATAGCATATTTATGTAAATAAAAAAAAACTCAATCGTAATCATACTAACGCTTATTGGGCATAAACTTTGTAAAGATATTTAATTATATATATTTTGAAAGTGATCTGATTTTTATTTTATTGTATCCCTCGTGTGCGTATACTGGTTGACTGGTAAAGAATGACGGAAGCATTAAGTTCCCGTTTTGCTGTATTTGTTGCAATAAATCATAAATTAATAAAATAAGGTAACTGTGGAGCAACTATTTATCACCACGGATGTCAAAAGCTTAATTGTCACCACGGTTGAATATTAAAAAAGTAGTTTCATAGAACTTTGCTATAAACGTTGAATATAAACTATTCAAAATGGCAGACAACGTAAAATGCGAAATAACTTTCATAACGGTATTTTCCCGCGGCAAAATCGTTTTTATATTACTAGTCGGAGAGAGCTGAAAGCAAGTGAAGTTCAATGTTTAAAAATATAGTATTTAAAAACATTGAAGCCAACGTTGAAAGAGGAAATATATGTAAAAGAGTTCTATGAAAATCGGTCAAGCGCAGTTTGCACTAAGCAAAGAGCAAAAGGACCGTTCAGTGTTGAAGTAGTTCGGTAAAATAAAATCACTGTGTAGCGGAGACTGGGATTTTTGTTCTACGTTTGAAATTTAAACTTCGAATGGAAATATGCTGGCCAGTGAGACTTTTTAAGTTAATATTGGTCTCCTTTCAGCAAAGCTGTTTTAAAAAGTTGATATTTTTTTAATTTTGCCAACTAAGGTGCAGTAACTATTTTAAAATAACCTAACATTTATCGAGAAAAAGAAATCTTTTAATCCTGCTGTGGGGATGATATATGCTTCATTGCATAAGAAAATTTATCACTGGTTTTACCTAAATATTGGCTACATTTGGTGCAAAAATGGATCTCCAGACTTTTTGGCGGGAACAGGAAGCGTCACTTGAATGGTTTTGGTTTTCTCGTTAAAATATGTGTGGTTGGTGGATATTAGTGCCAAATTGGTATAAGTAAAAAATAAAGCACTAAGTGTCTGTGAACATGCACAAGTGTTCGCAAGTGAAACAAAATTGAGTGTCTTTTCACATTCTCTCAAGAAGTCCACGGGAAAATTTCAGTAAAACTTGTAACACCTTTACTAAAACCTAGGGAAAGTAATTATTTTACTACTCACTCATCATCCATTGATCATTTATTATTCATAAATCAGCTATTAACATCTATCACTATCTCATTGAGAAAAGAAATTACTGAAGACTATGCTGTTGTATTTTTGTTAATTAATAATTTCTTTATATATAAAAATCTAGCAGTTGATATAAATATCTGTAGATATTAAAAGTTAAGCGCGTAAATAACAGAAAGAAAAATTAAAAAAGCCACGTTATATTTTAGCATCTTAAGTTTTTGTGATTGTCGATAATACTAGCAATTTAAAGCAGACCTATCTCCCAATGCAGTTCCAGTTCCCGACATTGATGAAATTACCCCAAGAATAGGCATTCTACGAAAGCCTAAAGCAGATTGGTGGCAGTTGATGTAACAACAGCTTGGAGGAAGTCAATATAGTAACTTTGGTCACCGATCTAATGAGTGGCCCTTGCGAAGGTAAACTGGCTTAACCTCCGCAATCGCCGAACGTGCCAAGTTGGGTCAATGAGATTTATATAAGATTCCATACGTGTTTCTTTTTCTTTTTGGGGCAACGAACTCTAAAAAACGCGAGTGTCTACTTATATGTCAGTTGCGTGTCTATACGCATCTCAATTATAAGTAATTGCGTATCCGCCATCGGATTGTGAGATAAAACCGCTGTGTTTAGTGCTCCTCGAGAACTAACAGGCCGCTTGCCTATCAGTAAACGTTATTGGCTTTCAATGTGGTTTTACTAGCAATTACATGGGTACTAAAATTGCAGTGCTTGTCCATAAACTTGATGTATTCCATTCATGCAGTGAAAAAAAAGGTTTTTACTTTAAAAGAGGATCTAAAACATTTAAAATTCATAATTTTAGTACGTATACTTATTATTTGGCATAATTTCTAATAGCCAGCTATAACAAATTATGCCAAATAATTCATAACCAGCCTTATTATTTGGCATAATTTGTAATAGCCAGCTATTACAAATTATGCCAAATAATAAGGCTGGTTATGAATAAAAAAATAAATAACCTAACCAAACCTGCAATGTATGTCAATCTATGCCTTTTGATTAGTATGCCAAGTGACTTTCTGCGCAACAAGATAAAGGGTACCCCTAAATTATATATTTAATATTTCGCTCGAATTATTAATCGATAAAGTGAATCAATCATATTTAAAAATGGTTTTTATTTTGAATCAAAATATTTTTTCTTTTCTTAAGTTTTATGTAATTGAAAAGCGACAAACTCGATTGGGATGCTGAAGTACACAGCAATTTTTACAAGATGGCGTTATTAATGATTTCCAATATCGTTTAATTTTTGTGCTTAAAGGTAGGTCCATATCGTACACGAGCAACGCATGTGCACTTATTTGCGCTCTAGTGCAATTCTCCAAGAGTATATCCCTAATTTGCATGCCCCACGTTGTTCATAGGATATTAAAACTAGTCAAGTAGAGAAATCTCTACTATTCCGTTATACGTTAATGTTTATTTATCAAACTTTATTAATAATTATAAGATATAAAACACGCATGTAAAAAACGACCACGCCTTCGAACCCTAATTGCATTGTGAAATAAAAAAAAACATATGCATAATTGTTTACATTTGATAAATCAGTATATCATCTGTAATAAAAGCATATTTTTTTCCAAATAAGGGGGAAAATTAAGTATAAAATTCTTAAATATTTTATTGTACTGTTAATATATCGCACATACGGTGGTATAACGTCATTTATGTAATTTTAGACAAAACTGAACTGAGTATGAGAAAATACTCCTACCTCTACTCTACCTCTTTACTTTGCTTGCTTTTACTCTAAAATGAAGTTCAAAGTTGTAGCTTAATTGTTTTATTTGTTTAGCCGAGAAAAACTATATGTTGTAAGGATGTTCAATTTTTAAATGAAATAATACACCATTTGCATAAGTGACGTTATAGCACCGTAGGTGCGATATTTGTATTATGTTTTTCATTTAATAAAACAGTATATCATCAGAATTACGTTGTTTTGTTATCTTGGCTCCCAAAATACACGTGAAACATTCACTAAATCAAACGTATTCACACTTAGTTCCTAAGATATAGGCGATTCGTAATGTTCCTGTACGTGCTTAGGTGTGAAATTACCTTTATCTTGGTTTTATTCGGACTTTAACTGGTTTTCTCACTTACCTGATGTATCCCAAACTGAATAGTTGACTCTGTAATCGGCTACTGTACACGTGTAGCCGTACTTCTCGAATCCGGTGGGCGTGTAGGCCTGTAAAAATAAAATTAACATTTATAAACATTTCGAAGAAACAAGACGTAATAAATAGAAAACAGAGCTACAAGGGCATTTATAATGAAATCATATATCAAACTGTTATTAATTTTATTAGTATACATTTATTAAACCAATTGAGCTCACATATAATAAAAAATCGGTTGTCTGTAAAGTCAGTTTACGGACGATAATTTTACGTGATAGCGTCATAAGAAAACATTAATGAAAAATTGCATACTTTTATGAATCACTGAATTATCATTATTTTGTATAATACAATGATAGAGTTCATTGAATTTTTTTTCGATAAATTAACATTTAGTTGTTGTAATAAACAAATGGAAACGACATTAACTTTTCACTTCATGAAGTGGAAGAATAGATGCGTCACAAGCCGAACGCTTAGGCTGATCGCGCCTCTCTATCGCTTGGTCCGCGCTCTCGCTTGCACGCTCGGCTCAGGCGGAACGTTACACTATTTCGTGCGTGCAGCCGTCGTTCATTGAATCATAAGACGTTATCAGATCAAAAAAGATTATTATTAGAAATCTTTGATAAAATAACTAAAATTTTATGATCGATCACGGTACTGAAAATACACGAAATCGGCAGCATGACGGAGTGACGTCACCTGCTTGTTAACAGTAAATGTCACAAGTTTTACGTATTACAATTTTACAGCACACTTTTAGTTTGTTGAAAACAGTTGACGTAACATTGCATGAAAGTTAAATTATTCTAATGGAAAAATACTGGAAAAAATCGACTCGGTTCACAGGCGAATTCTCAGGCGGGAATTCTCATTATAAAACTAAATGGCTGTTTCATCTTAATCGATTGCTCACCTATTTGTGAAAATGTTTCTTTCGAATATGAGAGGATGTTCCTCTCATTGATGAGACAACGCTGGCCTTCAGCGTCATATTAGAAAGGTACTGGAAAATTTCGACGGGTGTTCACAAGGCTCGGTAGCTCAATTGAGAGAGCTTTGGACCGGACTTCCAAAGGTTGCGGGTTCGTTTCCCGCCTGAGAATTCACTTGTGGGCGAGTCGATTTTTTCCAGTATTTTTCTATAAAAATAATTTATCTTATAAGATAGCTTTGAAAAAATGGACAAATATATAAAATTATAAAGATGCATGAAAGTGTCTATCGTTTTGGCGTGTTTTTGTTCATTTAAACTTTGATAGTGTATATGGAAAATAGAGAAATTAACAAGGAATAAATTATACGGAAAATGTTTGATGTTACAATGAATTGTTTGAGATATTTTCGTATAACCTGTCAAATACCCTATTATCTGTTTACGAATGGGTATAAGAAATCACAATAGAATACACCCTTCTTCACATTTTTTCACGAGAATGCGGGACGTGAAATAAGTTCTTAAATGGATGAAAACATCGTAAGAAAAATTAATAATAATCCTATCGCATATAGCTGGATACTGATAACTGATCGATTGATTAAATATCCGTTTTGTATACACACCAATACACGAAAGAGAATGGCGGCTTTATCTACCCGACATTTTCTTCCAGGTAACCTTGAAATGGTCATAGGTGGACAATAAAATTAGATAATAAATACAAGACTGTAATTTATCGTTCTTCACATTTTGAAGTTTAGTAATAAGAACAATAAATTCTTTTTAGATGACTGCCTAGATTTTTGCTGTAGTTTTGGAACTTTTCCAGGAAAACGTCTGAGAGTTTTTAAAGTTTCAACTGCTTTCAAGTTAATCTGTTACTAGCACTAATTTATTGAAGTAATACTTCTTTAGGCGCGTTATGAAAATATGACGAGAGTGAAATTTTAAGATGCGCGCGTATCACCGTGACACAAAATTATCATGTTGAAGTTGGCCGCAAAAGCGACATATAATAAACCAGCAGGATGAAGTTGGCCGCTAATTACGAATGTGTGTGTTTGAGATTAAATTATATATGGTAGTAAACAATAATTTATATAAAATTATAATATTTGTTTTCTTTTTTTAGTAACGATAAAGAAGTATAACTTCTTACGTGCGTACATAAGTACACACAATGGGTTTTTTAGACAATTATTAATGAAATCTAGTTAAAATGGAAAAAAATCTTAGTTGAGACAACGTATTCCTTTTCTTTAAATTTATTGTCAGAGCTATAGTTAATATTGACATATTCACCATATACGTCTAAATCAATTTTAACAAACGTATTTGTCTCAAGATTATTGTATTCAATAGGAATCTATGATAATTTTTATTAGAAAAATTAGACCTAGCTCACAGTTATTCTCAGACTGGACTCGAAAACACAACCTTTGGATATCCGGTCCAATGCTCTTGTAATTGAGCTAACGAGACTTGTGATCATGTTACATAACCAGGACAAGACTTTACATTAGAGTTGAACACTGACGTTGCAGTCGAGCTAGACTTCTATTCAGACACTAAGGGTTTCATCTACACTAATATTATAAAGAGGAAAGATTTGTATTTTTTGTATGTTTGCACTGAATAAACTCAAAAACTACTAAGCCGATTTCAAAAATTCGTTTACCATTTGAAAGCTACATTCACGCTGAATAACATAGACTATATTTAATGCTAGAAAGAACTTTGTCCACCCGTGCGAAGCCGGGACGGGCCGCTAGTAATACATGAAGGAGTAATCTTTGTCTTTATGTAGAATTTTTTGTATTGAGTATTTAAATAAAAACTTTTACTGGATAAACGACGAGTTTATTCTTCTTTTACAATCTAAACCTGATGTTTCGACTCATTTACAGGAGCCGTGATCACAGGATGACTAATGTTACCTTATTCAAGGGCCACTTTGAGCTGAGATAGAAAAAGCACAATAAATGGGTCGTTTATTTGCTAGTGCTTTTAAAAAAAGGGTTGGGTCCTTAAAAGTAGACTTCTGGAGTTTTATACAACGAATATTTCCATAAATATTTGACTATATTAAAAATATAAAACAAACTGTTGTTAGCTCAACAGTAATTTTTTTTCAAACCAATTTAGCCCGTACATTATTACACGTTGACTGCCACTGCCAATTTTCAGAATTCCGGTCTAAAAAGCCAATGTCATTTAATCATATTATATTATTAAAAAATCTAATTATAGTACATAGTTATTAAGCCAGCATTGAATTTTTGTTCTCTTCCCAGAAACCATTATCCATAATAGCACTGATATATATATAAACTCGTAGTTTAATTGTAGCTGCACTAATATGACAAGTAAACACACTACGAGATAACTCTTAGTCGGCGTCCTAGCAAAGAACGCAATCTACGATTTATCTCGTGGTTGGCAGTTAACGTGTTAAAATTTATATGATTGCTATAAGAAATAAAAACAAAATAATTTTATGTTCGGCCACGTGATTGAAAACTCACGGGGTTGATTGAATCTGAAGTGACGTCATCTGCTTGTTTACAGTTCATACCATTAAAAGTTTTACGTATTACGAATTTGTTAATAAGCTGGTGAAGTTATGACACCTGTAACCTGCATATAGGTGTCTGTAGCGGTTTTGGCGGGTTTTTTATTCCTTTAAACTTTTATGGTGATGTTTATGGACAAAAGAGATTAACAAAATTAATCAAATGGCAAATGTACTATGCTATAATTAACAACTTGAGGTATTTTCGTAATACTTGTCAAATACCTTATTTCGTGTCATGATTTCCGATATTGGTATATTTTAAAGACTTTGGTATGGCAACACTGACAGCGTCTGACGACACAACTTGTCTATTTAAGCAGTTCCGCAAGGGGCTGAGGGCCCTTTCTTCTTTGCTAAATCTCCGAAGATAAACGTTGTTGGGCTTAACCTATGTGAATTGTGAACAAGTGTGAATAAATCCAGTTAGTTGAACCTGCAATCGTATTTACATAAAATTCGTTTACCTAGAGGTTGTTTTTATATAAAATCCTCTTTCATAATTTCGAAAAACATTGACTTTGGTACTATGTTCTTGAACAATGTGCAATGTATAGAAAAAAAGAATAATTGCTTTTGTTTATTTCAACTTCAGTCTTTGTCAAGACGTCCTTGAGTCACCCTTTGTTTGATATTCAACTTGTGGAAAATTTCAAACAACCAAGTTTGTTACATTCAATTCTCAAAGTTAATATTGCTTCAATTCCTAAGTTTTTATGTGAAATGTTTGTAATCATCAAAACACTTCGGGCTATATATCTCAGTAAAGGTTTGATGAGGTTTATTTAACATAATAATAAAATAAAGATAAAAAAAGTCAAGTAACTAGCTTGCCTCCAGACACAGCTTCTAGGAGAGAGTTAAATCAACTGTGATGTTATACTGCATTTAAGAGACGAGCTGTAGCGTATTATACTGGGAGTTTGTCATTTCGTAGCTAGTTTGACATTGGAATTTATGGTGATTGATTGAATTTGTACTGAAAATCTGTTGGTTCCGAGCGAATTTGGACTGAGTATTTGTAGTTACGCAGAAAGTTTTTTAGTTGGGTATATGTTATTTTTGAGCTACACGTGGTTTTTTCTGCGAAACGTCGAATAGTATAGTCAAAACAATAGAATAGGTAGATAGGTTCAAGGATCTTTAACAATAAAAGCATTTTTGTACAATATTTTCGAAGTTAAAAATATTAATCATCAATGTATTATTTATATATTATCATATTTATACAGATTTAATGATCACTTTATTTACACAAATGATGAGTGTTGAATATAGATTTAGAAAAAGATTTATTAAATACCTAGCAATCCAAATATTTCCATATTGCTGTGGTCTCCCTTATGTCGCTTTCACCCAGGAGGCTCTGGTTCGATTTCGGATTATCAGAGTACGAGATGTTGTGTTTATTTTAAAGTTTCATGGTCACTTTAGAATTTATTGATTGATTGGTAATTGATGATTATAACCATGTTTTTTATTGTTTTTGAGTATCCAAGGAGAATAAATAACGGAGCCTGAAAAATAAAAAAGTGGTAATAATACCCTTTCCATTAATACTGAGTAATGTGTTGGTTTTCTTCTTATTCTTATTAACATTTTGCGAATCTGTATCGGGTATTTATTTCTTAGGAATAAACTAACATACGTTTATTACATAGTATATACATACATAGTATATTAGAATTAATATTATAAGTAAATACTGTAAGAGGGTTCTAAATTATTAATCTATTTCCGTGGCTGACTATACAAAATTTTTTTATGGTATGTGTCATTCATATTGGAGAATTAATTAATTTATAATCGCTGTCATCTTTTACTTGGGCCACCGTTAAAGTGCAATGTTCTGCAACTATAGCCCGGCCGTATATAGAGTGCTCTTAGAAAGACCTTATTGCAAATGGGTATCGGAAAGAGACGCCAACTAGGAGGGTTGTTAAATTTTGTTGGGTTTTAATGCGGGTTGCTTCCTGAATCCAAAGCGGTTGATTTCCAATTGTTGATACATACCGGCTATAGTTTATATTGAAATTAATTTATATGTGTCCTTAAAGTCATCCATCCTTACTAATATTATAAATGGGAAAGTGAGTTTGTTTGTTTGTTTGTTTGTTCCGCTTTCACGCCGTAACTACTGAACCGATTGCTTTGAAATTTTGCAGACGTAAAGATAAAAGACCGGATTAAAAAATAGGATACTTTTTATCCTGGAAAAAACTTATGTTCCCGAGAAAAAACAAAAATATTGTTTCCTTGATGGATGGATTGTAGATGGCGCTGTGTGTCGTTTAAAACAAGGTAAAATATTGCAAACGATACGATAATGAATCCCCGAAAATGAGGAATTCCCGAGGGATGACGTACAATTTTTTTTATCGTCTAAACTGTTTTTTTTACATCTACTTATATGTTGCAAACGAATATGAACATGTAAATTTTGAAGCTAAATGATACGAAAATGAATCCTCGAAAATGAGGAATTCTCGAGGGATGACGTACAATTTGTTTTATCGTCTAAATTGTTTTTTTTTACATCTACTTATCCTGAAATCACTAAAGTCAACCAATTACTAATTGGTATAAGTATTAGTTACGTTATTTAGTTCTTGAGGTATGCGATAGATGGCGCTGGGTGTTTTTAAAACATGGTAACGATGTGTTTTTAAAACATGGTAACGATGTGTTTTTTAAAATACCTACATAAGAAGTGGAATGATAGCTTACGCTATTTAGTTCTTGAGGTATGCGATAGATGGCGCTGGGTGTCCAAAATCTGCATGTTTTGCTCCACAAGGGAAAACATATAATATAGTGTACCATTCAGTTTTGGTTTAACAACTAATTGTATCAAGCGTTACATCGCGCTTCTTAGATTTTTCCGTGGGATTGAGAAGTTTTCTTATAGTTGTGCTTTATACCGCAATATAACCGAATTCCACGCGGGCGAAGCCGCGGGCAGAAAGCTAGTCTGATAAATAAAGGAAATTACTGAACTATAAACTATACTATTTATCAAGATTCCTTTATCATCTATCATTCAAGGAACGGTAATTGAATAATAGGTCATAAATGAATGGTAAATTAAAAATTGGAATACCCCTTTTTCTAAAGTTTCAGTGATGATGTGGTTTTACTGAAACCTTCTCTGATGTGTTTCACACGCAAACACACGTACATGTTCACAGACACATGTGGTTGATAATCCACTATTACACACTAACATCAACCATAACATAAATTGGAACAAGAAAACCAAAACCACTAAAGTGACATGAAGAGTCATGTACTTAGTTACTACTTTAAAGAGCATTTAAAAATATTTAGTTAAATTTCTGTCCCATCGTACATTTAAATAAAATCTCTGTAACCGGACACGCGACGCACTTTTCTTGTTTCAAATTTCAATATAACAAGCTAACCCGGCCACGCGTTGCTGATATAACCCGGCCACGCGTTGCTATGGTAACGTTAATTGATTATAAAAACTGTTATTCTTAGAGTTATGGTAACTATATATGGTAACAAACCCACAAAGTCCTTCTTTTATATAGGAGAGATAATTTATATTTAATCCTGACGTTTTAACTCCTTCACAAGAGCCGGAACTACCTTAGTCATTTCGGTTATGGTTCCAATTTTGTGATCCGTACCGTTAAAGACTGGAACTCCTTGCCTCAGTCTGTGTTTCCTGGCACATATAATTTAGGGGCCTTAAAGTCACGAGTGAAAAGGTATCTTCTAGACAAGCTCGTCACATCCTACATCGCATCATCGCTTATCATCAGAGGCCCTAGTGTAAGTTTACGCATTCGATACTCGTTATCGAGCGCGTTACAGATTTCTATGAAGATTCGTAATTTCGGATGGTTACCGCTAGGGGCGCTTATACAAAATCCATAGTAATATTTTACGCAGACGATATCGAGTATCGAAGCGCAAACTTACACTCGGGCCTCAGGAAAGAAGGCGGCCAAGCGTTTAATTATTTACAACAAAAAAAGCGTGCGAGTATTAATGTACGCGCGGCAGTAGTTATACTTTTTTTATAAAATTTTTAAATGAGATATCTTGATGTTAGCTTATTCACTTTTACAGCTAACTTCATGGTGTCGCTTTCGTTGCATCCTGCGTGCGCAACTTATGTTAAATGAAAAACTTCACCCTCAACGCACCAAAAGTAGTATAACTTCAAAAAAAGTCATCCAATGACTGATTACGGACGATATAAACTCGGCGTCAAAAAAATCGCACCTTATAAAAATCTTATTCAAAAATTCCTAAACCTTATATAGAGGATAGTGTTAGGTATCATTAGAAAGGTAACAAAAAGGAGCATCAAACAACAATTAAGTGCAATCTTTTTTTTAATTAAAATTATACAAAAAGCATAAAAATTTGAAAAATAATAAAAAATCTTAATTAAGTCCTAATTAATAATCGATAATTTACAAAAAAAATGTACAAAAAGTGTCTTAAAATTAACTCAAAATCTAGTGTTACCCCCCCTTGCCCTGATGACGGCTTCCATACGGTCCCTCATAGACCTCACCAACTTCAGGAGCTCTTCTTGAGGGATAAGACCCCATTCTTCAATCACCGCGGTTTGGAGTTCCTCTAGAGTCGAAGGAGCCGGATCCCGAGATCGAACCTTACGTTTAAGATGGTCCCAGAGGTGCTCTATCGGATTCAGATCAGGACTTCTCGCTGGCCACTGCATCACAGGAATTTGGGACCTCCGCAGGAAGTCGTTCACGATGGCTGCAGTGTGTGCGCGAGCGTTGTCGTGCATTAATGTGAACCCCTCGCCAAAAGATTCGGCAAAAGGGACCACATGCACATCCAGGATCTCTGTGATATAGCGGCGCGCAGTCAGCGACCCTTGTCCGCGAGCACCTCCGGTCCGGGAGACGCAGACCAGGTCGGTTTTGCCGGCAGCCGACATACCGCCCCAGAACATGCAGGATCCGCCTCCATATTCCACCGTCTCCTGGATGCAGGCTTGAGCGAAACGTTCACCCTGCCTCCGGTATACTCTTCTTCGTCGGTCGTTGCAGAAAAGACACACTCGTGTCTCGTCTGAGAAGAGAACAGCTCCCCACTGCTCAATGGTCCAATCGACGTGGTCGCGAGCAAACTGCAAGCGGGCTCGTCGGTGCGCTGCAGTCAATTTTGGACCTGTAGCAGCTCTGCGGGCTGCTATGTTCTTCTCCTTCAGTCTTCTTCTAACCGTGGATACACTCACGGTGCGTCTGCGAACTGCCTGGAGCTCCTGTTGCAGCTGAACAGCGTTTGAGAAGCGATTTCTCAAAGAGTACGACACAACGAACCGGTCGTCTCTTTCCGAAGTGCAGCGACGTCTACCGGACCCATGTCGCCGGATATAGCCACCGGTCTCTAAAAAGCGCTGGTAGACTCTACGAACCGAAAAACGGCTCAGATTCAGTTGCCGGGCGACATCACACTGCCGCACCCCTGCTTGCAGTAGTGCAACCACTTGAGCGGCCTCATCAGCTGTAGTGTCCATTTTCCAGATGTTCTTTCTTCAGTAAAATCAGTGCGTGTGTCCCCTTCAACGGTTTAATAGCGAATGACCCACATTGAACCCGTGTTGACCTCTTTATACCCACAAAGTTAGCGCAACTCGCGACTCTCCCGAGCAGCAAAATTTCCTTAGAATTTTTGTGACCCTTTATTTGTTGCTTTAGGTTTTATTTGATAATGAAAAATAATGTTTTTTTATTAAGTTAATTAAGTAACCTTTTAAATAAAATTATAATTAATACGACTGCATGTGCATATCCAGAGTTAATGCCATTTGAACGTGATTTTCTTAGAGGTGCGATTTTTTTGACGCCGAGTGTATAAGGATGACTAAGGTGCCTGTGACCACAGCATAAACAAGAATAAACGCGTCGTAAATACGGTTATAGTGGGTTTATTTAATTAACATTTTAAAATGTTAACAGTGTTTTTAAAATTACAAGTAAATATTTATAAAAGAACTAGCCGACCCGGCCACGCGTTGCTGTGGCTAAGTATTATAATTTACAATATTTATTTTAAATGAAACCTATCACATGCCCTAAGTTGGAACAAATCCAGCAAAATGAAATAAAAAATCATCAAAATCGGTTGAGTAATTTCGGAATTCAACGCGGTCAAACACTGTGAGAGGGAATTTTTATATACAACTAGCTGACCCAGCCACGCGTTGCTGTGTTATAAATTAAAATAAAACCTATCCTATCTTTTAAGTTAGATCAAATAATAGATAGTTACGAAGTTTGATCAAAATCGGTTAAGTAGTTTAGGAGTCCATCGCGGACAAACAACGTGACACGTTATTTATATATATTAAGATGTGTCCCGTCACCAGTGTGGGAGCCACAGAACAACGATCGGACACACCGCCCTCGCGCGCGCCCCCCACACACATAGATATCAAAGCTCTGTGGTCGGAGCCTTTAATGGTGTGAAATATGGCATTTTTCATGGAATAATTGCCCCTCAAATTTGGTTTTTCTCAAAAAGCCAATATTTAAAAAATACACAAAAAAGAATCTAAAGTCTGTTCATTCTAACTTGTTCTATTTTGTAAACAATCTTAGCACAACTTTTTAACAAAATCACCCATTTAAAATAAAATAATAACAAAGTCAATAATATAATACAATAAATCGTTATTATAGACTGAAACCTATTGAATCTAGTTATCAGTTGATTTTTTATGCTGCATTTTCAATAAAAAGGAGTGCCGAGATTATTTACCAAATGGGACAAGTTAGGATGAATAGACTTTATTTGTTCTTCTGTAATAAATTTTTTGCTACGTGGAATAAATTCATGTCAATTGAAACATAAAGGCTGTGTAACTGTTGTCTACATGTTTAGCTATCAAATTTAATGTTGATAGGACATTTACCTGAGTAGTGGTGGTCGAATTAGTATGAGAGCCCTGGTATTGGTTAGCAAGAAAACAAAATGGCGGCCGTAAGAGAAAAACAAAATTTGAGGAGCAATTTGTCGATAAAAAATGTCATATTTCACACCATTAAAGGCTCCGACACTGGTGACGGGACACATTGCATAAAGATGAAAAATTTAGAAAATCTTCGGAAGTAAATTAATTCACTAACAATGAGAAACACCTTTAAGACTTATTTGATACTTGAGTTGAAACATCAAAGGCATAAAATAGCAGGAAAATGATGCTAAAAGCATAAGTTCTTCAGAGCACTCCATTGAATTCGTAAAAATATGCGAAGAGGCTGTTATGCTAAAACGTATTTCTTTTATTTCTTAAATTGGATCATTATTTTTATTCAAAGTTGCTAATAATGTAAATAAGTGATTATTATAAGTATTTAACAGATAGCCAATAATGAATACCTGAATGTGATTATCATATTTTCGTTGTTAGGGTTCCGTACTCGATTCGTTCAAACGGACTCTGTTTGCTGTCACTAACGTGTCAGACTATACGTCGTCTGTCACATAGGTTTGACAGCCAAAGCTATAGAACTACATTCTTCACACTTTTACAGTATAACCTACAGTATAATCTTGTTGACCCAAAGCCAAATTGTCAAAATTTTTTTAAATGTTTTTTAAGTACTCCCGTACAGCTAAATGGGGGATATGAAAAACAAATTTGGTCTACCCCATTGAGTTGTGTATCGTTGTTTAAAGCTCGTTAAGTAGATAAATATTGTATTTTTTGTTTTAATTAGGATTAAAACAGATAGGAATGACAAAACACCAAAGCTTTTCTACAAAATTTCATTCCGAAGTGATATTTCATTAACCAATCTGTTCACTTATGAACTTGTATTTTTACTAACAAATACAAATATATTGATAAATTTTATTTTACATTAGCTACGGAACCTTAACTGCGTGAAATCCGACACGGACATTGCCGGTTCTTTTTCATTATTTAACTACTAGATTTACAGACTAAACTACAGAATGATTACTAGAAATTCTTCAACTTGTTTCAGGCAAGAGGGACTCGTGCCTATAACCTTTCGCTTTCCGAGTGAGTGCTGCTCCAATTGAGCTATCAAAAGCTAATTATCAGTATATTTAGGACTAACTTCCCGGTTTTGTCCGCGTAAGGGTCGGATACTCACGGAACAATTTTTTTTATTCTAACATGCGCCGACACGTTAAAGTTACAGTCAAAGTTAAAAGTTACATTGTTAATGTTGCTAATTAATATTTTAGTCAAACTTATAATTAACCTTAACTGTAATAACATCTACAGCAGACTTTTAATTATGTTTTACAAACATTCAATAATAAAATATAATTACGTAAAATATAACAATGAATCGTTAACGTATTTGTTTGTCATAACGATAAAATAAATTGATTGTGTTTCATACTTCAATTTAACAACGAAAAGTTTATTTATACAAATGATTCATATGTTGATGTCAAATATAGAAAGATGTTTATTTATGTGTAAACTAATCTTAATTTTCGACAAGTTCACCATCTCCCGTATGGTCTAGTGGCTAGGATACCTGGCTTTCACCCAGGAGGCTCGGGTTCGATTCCCGGTACGGGAAGGGATTTTTTTGTTTTTTATTAACTTTTTATTTTTAACTTTTTTATTTTAGTGTTTTATCATTTTAATTACCGCTTTTTTTCGAACTTTAAGTAATATTAATTTTATTTGAAGGTAGAATTCAAATTCGAAAAATGCATTAAAATTATGCTATATTATTGTTTTTATTTACTTTTTATTTTTAAATTTCGTTCTTTAAAGTTAAAATAAAATTCCGCTAGTTTTCTAGTTTTCAGTCAGTATATTAATTTCGTTTGTAGATTATATCTGAATTTAAAAAATGCGACAAAATTATAGGTTTAAAGAAAAACCAACTTTTAGTATATGAAATTTTGCTCTCTATAAAATATTGATGTTTAATTATGTTATTTATACGTTCTTTCAATTATGTATTTTAAACTAATAAGAAGAAGATTTAAATTTTTTTCTATTTTAAAAAGCATACTTGTAAATACAACTCATATAATGTTCTGTTTTAATAATATAGAAGAACTTTCAAAACTTCCTGTTCAATAAAGAAAAAGTTTGGATATTTATAAAGCGCCAGCTGGTCACCGATACGTTGTTGGTGGTCTAATAACCAAAGTTATTGGATCTTTCGTTCAATAAGACCACTATTAATTTGGATCTTAACTTTAACTGGTTACATGCCGTGAGAAAATAAAAGCGTTAACGGTACATCCGTTTTATGTTACTTTTTATCTTTAGTTCAGCTTACCTGACAGAAGACGCCATCGTCCAGTACAAATTGAGTTATGATATTGTGTTCATACAATAGTTCCACTTTCTGTTTATTTTAGAACGTAAATAAAACCGTGTTTGGCAGGCTGTGCTGGCCAGTACTTTCCTTGGGTTTTTTGATTTAAAGTATTACTTACCGATTATTTTTGGCACACACAAGTAAAGAACAAACCAATCGTTTTAAAGAAAACCAAATCAAATTAGTAAATACATTCCACAAAGTTAAATCATACATTGATTTATATTTAATTTCGAATAAAGTTTTGTCTACTTTTTTAGAGCCTTGTAAAATGGAGGTAGAGTAAGAAGGTCGATAGTGAATTTGATAATAAGAATGAATTTGATGGATAAAATAAGGAATGATGTAATAAGAGAGTGGTGTGATGTGGAAGAAGGTTATAGTGACAAAGATATTAAAGGGGATGCTTAGATGGTTTGAACATTTAGAGAAGATGGACGAAAGAAGAATAACAAGACAAATATATAAGGCAAATATGCATGGGCAAGACGGTCAAGGCGAACTTGACCTCAGAGACCAAATAGAAGATGTCCTGAAAAAAGGCCAGGTCAAAAGTACCTTTAATCTACGAGCTTGTATGAAAGGTCTGGGAGTAGAAGAAGCAAGAGATATATGTCAAGAACGTGAAAAATGATGCTGCGGAAAAATAAATAAATAAATATTTCTCACATCCACACCAATTAGCCTAGCCCAAAGTAAGCCCTGTAAGGCTCGTGTTATGGATACTAGGGTAACGGATAGACATACAAATATGATACATATATTTATAATTTTTATATTTTATGCATTTTCAATAATAATTTATATGATACATAGATATGTAATATTCATAGAAATATATATGAGCACCCATGACTCAGGCACAAATGCTCGTATTCATCATACAAGCATCTGCCCCTACCGGGATTCGAACCCAGGACCGTCGGTGCGAAAGGCAGGATCGCTACCGTTGCACCAAACGGTCGTCAAAAAAAGGTGTGTTTGTATGTATGTATGTACCATTCTGGCAACTATGGTCCTTAGCCACTTGTCAGTCGGTTACCGCGCGCCCCACCCCTCTCAACAGTCCCAATGCTGCAAAAAAGATGTCAGACTCTTAGATAAAAATGCCATTTTCTCGCTAAATAATGAAGCTAGGACCAAACAAAAAATACTATCGTAAAGCTGATTAAATAAAGAATCCACCACAGAATATTTAGATCTCTATAACTCAAAATCGTGATTTAAAATAAAAAAGAGCAGGCCACGCGGAAATTTGAATATGGTAGCAATTGCTACCGTGGACTTACAAGTGGTTAGACAAGTTGGTCTCAGGACTGGAACCATCCGGGGTGATTGCTTTTTTAAATGCGCTATGGATACCTTGTAGACATATTGATTGTAGTTTTTCTTAAACATCAGCACCATCTCTGCGAGTTTTTGCTTTTGAAAGGCAAGTTGTGCGCGATAGTAATAATTTACGATTTTGATACACATATATTTAGCAACTTGATATAACTTTAGTAGAGTACCCTATTATTTAGAAATTCACCTCTAATTTTGTCGTCCATATATTACTTAAATAAGGCGTAAAAGGGAATTCCACAGAAACACAATTTCCTTTGAAGAGAGAAACTCGATGATTAAGTTAATTAAAATTATGCGTAACGCACGTTTGGCGGGGGATTAAGATGTCGTTCGAAGTTAGCAACTGGGGTGACCATGAATGAGATATAACAAGGGATTTTTCCCGGTAATCACTCGTGGTAATCTAACTGCTTGTATTGCAAATAGTGCTATTACATTTTATTTGTACAATTGACGACATACAACGTCACATATCGACGTTTTATTTTAGAGTGTAAAGCTTAGTTCAAAGCCGACATCTCAACCAAAGGGCTAAGACCGTCTCATAATAAAACGAATTTAAGGAATTAATTTGAAAGAAAAGAAATTATGTTATTTTTAAATTGAATCAAGTGTATGCTTTTTTATACAATTTAATGTTTACTATAGCTATCACTATCACTGTCTGAATTCAACTATATGTTTTTAAAAGAATTACTTATAATGTTTTAATCAATTTATAATTATTTTGTAAATAAATTTGAAAAATCTACTTTGAAATAAAATGTACATGTGTAAATTTACTATCTCATTTTATTTTTTCCTTCACAAAGATACTGTCCCGTACACTTTCTGCTACACAGATGAATATAAAAAATATACACAGAATACGTAATACGTAACGTACTAAATTATATAGATTTAGTTATTTATAGTGCAAAAGATTGATTCGACCTTGATGCCTGAAATGGAATAACAAATAAGTCGGTAAAACGCTGTCAATTTGTATTCAGGACCCAAAAGCTACTTAAAAAGCTGACGGTCCTTAGAAAACCCGAAGGATGGTGAACCTATTGGCGCGGGAATTATGCGTAATGAGCTGCTGGCATGGCTAAGTATCCACTGCGAAGCTTCTCAGAATAAGTATCGATGGACTCGAATTTTCCAAGTTACTAAACTTGGAAAAATTAACATTTGTTCATTAACTCACCGTTATTAAAAAAAATAAAATATCTTAGTATTAGATAATAGCCGCTTCCCTCGCGTTAATATTACCGATTAAAAGTTATATTTCTATTCAGATCCAAAGATGTATTTATAAAAATATAAACAATTAAGAAAGCATTTCTGATTATATCATGAGATATGTCAAAACTAATTATCATTGTAATTAGTTGACAAATCTGAAACAAAAATAATAAACATTAAAATTTAGATTTTATAAAATATAAAAAAAACCCACTCCAAAGATTGTCTGGAAGAGATCGCTATGAGCGATAAGACCACTCATTGCAACACTATTTTAAGTTTTCTTGTGTTTTATTACTACTTTAATGTGGTGATATCAATAAATTGTTTTGTATTGTATTGTATTGTTTCTTTAAACCTAAATCTTACGAACAAGTGCCTTTCTGATACCTAAATAGGCATTTTGTAACTGTAAAAGTTAATATCTTTTATGCGATATTATTCAGTATGTATTAAATAATATTAAGTCAGCGACAACACCGGTTAACACAAAGAAAAATAAAAATCACAGAAATAGATAATCATTTCCTTATAAATACAGCAATATAAGAATCGTGTTAATGTATTAACTATTCTTATTTTTATATAAAAGTACATTTTTATATGATTACTAAACTTAAAATAAATGAACATCGAATTGAATATTAAGTTTCACTTTTAGTAGTAAACTGTTTAGTTTAAAATTAATCTTTATTATTTATTTTATAGGATATTGAACTTTATCTTTCCTATATCCTGTTACAAGCCGTTTCTAAGTCTCAGGTAATTAGTTGAAACCCGGATTTTATGGCCTAGTAATAAAAAAAATATCAATACTGTAAGTTTATACATTAACATCTACAAAGAAACTCAGGAGATGAAAACACAACAAAATAACAATTTATTCAAAAGGAGGACCTATTTCTTAAGTAAGTTTGGGTAAAGAAAATGAGTGAAAAAGGCATCAGAGGAGAGAAAATTTATTTATTGTTGTATATGTTTTTTTAAATTAATTATGTTGTCTTTACTACCCACTTGTGAGTCCGGTACCGCGCGCCAAACCTCTCTCAGCAGTCCCAATCCTGCGCGAATTGTGTAAAAAAATATCGGACTCTTAGATAAAAATGCCATTTTCTCGCTACATAATGAAGCTAGGGTCAAACAAAGAATACTATCGTAAAGCTGATTAAATAAAGAATGCACCACAGAATATTTTGATCTCTGTAACTCAAAAATTAATCGTAATAAAAAAAAACAGCAGGCCACGCGAAAATGTGAATATGGTAGCAATTGCTACCAGGGTCTGGCAAGGGGTGTTTGCTATCGGTAGCAAATGCTACCGTGGACTGACAAGTGGCTACTAATTTTGCTGTTATTTTGAATTAGTACAGTAGTTACGGGAGCACTGGTGAGCTGTTATACGGGTTATATATATATATATATATATATATATATATATAAAAACTCAGTCTTATCTTCCACATAAATGATCATTATACTGTTATGTAAAACTAATGTATCACCTTTATATGGAAGTTATATATTATTCTTTTCTATTCTATAAGAAAGAAGTAGATACATATGGAGTTTTAATGAAGTAGTAAAGAGGAAATAACCTCCCGAAGCATTCTAAAGTTTGACCTTCCTGAAGAACTGGAATAGGAAAGAATATGAGAAGATATCAGTTATTTAAGATTTTTGTTTAATTTATCCTGGTTTCGAGACAAAACCTTTATCTGTTTAAGAATTTACTTAAAAAGTTTTGAGAAAATACAGACAAACTATTGTAGTTAGTTATTGCTGAACAGATTTTCATGAAAAAGATTTAGACAGTCTTTAAAATGAGTGAAATATTTAAGTAAATTTTTTCCTTTGCAAATTTTAATTACTATTTAAAATATTAGGTATCAAAAAAAATAGAATTACTAACTGTGCTCCGCATTTAACTCGCGTGTTTTTTGTTTCCAAGGGGATACCGGCAAAATGTTTCGTAAAGATTTATTCTCAGTCATGGTGAACACACAACACAACAATGTAATTCCTTCATATTACTAAAGATATCTAAAAAACGTTCACAAATGCCAAATCCACAAAAAATTGTTGCTAAGAGAATTTACGTACTATAAAGGATATTTTCCTTTGAAATGTTGCCATTCTCTGTAAAAAGATTATGACACATCCTTTACGAACTATTTTTATTCTATTAAGTACATAGAATTACTTTCCCCAGCTTCAATACCGCGAACAAAGTAAATCATAGCGAAGCTTTTTTCTCGGATGTGGTCCCTTCTATTTTCAAATTGTAGATTCGTTCTGAAACGAGCAAAAAAGCTAATCGACGACGCGTGGAGATACGGGAACGTAAACCACTATAACGTGGCAATGTATATTTCATTTACGTCGAGGCAATAAAGTGTGATTTTCTTTGACACAGCTGTAGCAGTAAATTGGCAGTACGTTCTAAAATGTGGTTTTAGTTCTGAAAAGGCGTGGATGTTAAGGCAATCACAATGCGTTGAGTTGAGAACAAGTTATGAATTGAGTTTCGTATGCTAATGTTCGTTTTAGCAAGAGTATGCTTTTATTTAATAATTAAAATATACATTTTTAACTGAACTGCGAATAAGATTGTGTTTTATACAAAATATACTTCTAATGAATTGTTACTAGGGAAATATTAAACTTTACTGAGACGCCAGGCGGGACTCGAACAGACATCCGATTGAGCTACCAAGACAACTCGATTTTTTGTTCTTACCATAAGTATTCAATTAACTATTATTGAATTCTTTTTATAAATACATTTTTTCCATTTAATAAAGAAATAAATTAAATATTTTTTTACATTCACACTCATTAATAAATACGTAATATTTTTAGGCATATTTTACATTTTCATATTTACAAAATATTTTGTTCTTACACTTCCGCGTTTATTACACAGTTTTGTTTTTTTTTTTAATTTAATGCGTCGTTAATCCGGTTAAAGCTTTAGTTTTATTTAAATGTAAAATTATAATGTTGAGGTTTAATATAACTTTGCCGTTCAAAAACTATTGTCCTCATACATCGAAAAATGACAGTTTATCGCCACAATTTTCCTTTATTCTTTATAAAGTAATAATAATCATAATTTTACATAGAAGCGGAAAATCAGCTGTGGTCTGACTACAAAAATTAATTGTACGCATAAATTTTATAGGTGACTAAAGTGTAATCTATGTTTGTGTAAGGATGTGATTTTAACGACCGTTTGGTGGAACGGTAGCGATCCTGCCTTTAGTATCCATAGCACAAGCCTTTTAGTGCTTTCTTTGGACTAGGCTGATTGGAGTGTATGTAAGATGTATTATTGTTATAACATAGAAATATATTATCCTAATTATGACAATACTTTGTGTGTGTTTGATACCAAGTAGTTCGTCTACCTTACGCTAGATGGCGCTAACGGAAAAATATTAAATAATAGAAAAAAATTAAAGAATTTTGTCCACCCGTGCGAACCCGGGACGGGCCGCTAGTTTATATATTGATAAACGATTTAGAGTACGGTAAATCGTTTACCTAAAAATTGAATAATAAAATCGTTAGTATTCTAGTAGCATTTGTCATAATCTTTTAACCGATACAGAGATTTATAGAGACTTTCCTTTTAAATAAGAGTATTTGAAAATCGGGGCAGCTTTCATTAGGATTCGTGATTAACAATAACAAACGAGAAAGCTAATCGCTTGTGCAAGTAAAATATAAAACGCTAAGCTAACAAGAGAAATACAAACTTGAATGCGCTTCAACGGGTGAAAATCTCATTTATTGTTTACGCAACAAAGTTGATTTCAGCTTAGCACAGCGGTATCGGTAAAATAGTATCGAGTTCTTAAGTGGATTTCGTTCGGAATCCGTGCGGTTTTCGAGGCAATCAATACAATTAGAGAAAAAAGATGGAAAACTCCTGTTCGTTAAACTGTTTGTTAAATTGTTAAACAAAAAATACAGGAAAAATATTTTAGATAATCATTTCAAATGGGAGTCCTCTATTAATAATTGCAGCGGAGCGAGCGAAGCGAGTAAAGCTCCCATGGATCAGCTTCAATGACGCAATGTCTGTTAAGCCATAACTTCCCGAGTTCTTAACCGATTTTAATATTTTTTGTATGGAATCAAATCAACACATTTAGGACCATATTGTGAAGGAGAATTTAGAAATTCACAAAAATAAAAAAGTTATGACCAAAAAACATTGACTCTATGGATTTTTCATATGAAACAAAAAGCGTGCGCTTTTTGAAAGTTTTTACTATTATGGAATTATGCAATTATGGAATTTTAAAATTTACTAAACATTATTGATTTTTTTCTTATTTTTTTTTTATTATGACGCTCCACTCCAATATATGGTGCTAGCGAAGCTTTATGCTTAGCGACTGCATCTATGTGCCTAGTGTTAAAATGCATCTTGCGCGCCTGCCATGTATGATCCACAACATGCCTGCGTCTGTGTTTTCTGACAAATGCAATTTAAGGGTCTTCAAGTTACCAGTAAATAAGTATCTTCTAGGCAAACCGTCACATCCTAGATCGCATCATCGCTTACCATCAGGCAAGACCCAGATACAAGCGCTTAATTATTTACGATAAAAACCAACCTTACATTGTACGCTATAATATATTAAATGAAAATTAATGAAATGAAATGAATCCCAATTTTTACATAAAAAACTAAAATGATGACTGTTAAAAAGATAAATATTTTCTCACCTAAGTGAGTTTATAGAAATTCTTATAAGAAAATAAAGATCTTTAACAAGAATATAACCACACAATAAATTACTGAATAATAAGGGTTGACTTACAATTTGTTCATGCTCCGTATAATATTTTGACATATTTAATTAATATTACCACTTACATAATATTTGTATACCTTAACTGAGGTGGAGTTACAATGATACAAAATTTATTTCGTACACCAACATTGTAAAATAAATGTTCACCTACCTGTACTTCACAAATAAAGATTTTTCTATTCTATTGTATCCGTTTTTTTCTGTCACTCAGGGACATCATTTACTAGAGTGAAAAATATATATAGCGTAAGTGCTATCGCGCACTGCAAAACGTATAATATAACTAGCTGACTCGGGAACGCGTTGCTGTCGCTCAGTAATTGTAATTAGTATTTTTTTTTATTATTAATCAAAATGAAACCTATCCTATGTCCTAAGATGAAACAAATCCAGCAAAATGAAAAAAAAAACATCAAAATCGGTTAAGTAGTTTCGGAGTTTATCGCGGTCAAACATTGTGACAGGGAATTTCTATAAATATAGATTACAACATAGTGATTTGAAACTGATCATTATCTTTGCTATAATATGAAATGTTATCTTTATTGTGCATAGTTCTGTGTATATTATACCTACAAGTAGGTATTTAATAACTTGAACGCCGATGGTCATAGACATTTATTACCCAATAATAAGAAAACCCTCGCCTTTCTGGAATTCTGAATGAACAGCGAATTAATTGATGTTTTTACGACTCGGCTCTTATGATACGTAAAACAGAAACAGAAAATGTTATTGTTTGTAGTGTTTATGGAATAAAAGCAATTTAAAGTCCAAAATTTTAAACGTAATACCCTCTCAATATACGCCTTGGGATATTGGAACTAGTATTTCACTGAAGTGTAGTACAAAAAAGGATATTAAAGATTCCGAGAAGGCGCACAGTTCAACGGGTGGTCATTCATTGATTCGGGCGCCAAGCCCCGCTGGCATAGGGTGTTCCAAATGTAGTAACTTCATTACAAAGTTGAATCGTTTCAGAAATAGAATATTTTTACTTTTACCACAGTTCTATAATTTTTTACATAAATATATTATTTGATCCACATTTACTTGTAGAAAATTAATACGTAATTTTTCATGCTTATGGCAAATTTATTTTCAATGGAGGTTACATTATATGACGAATTAATTTTTGGACTTAAATAAAAATTCTGACTAATTTTGGAAACAAACCCCATCCTAATTTTTTAATGTAGATTTAAATTCATCATTGTCGTCAAAATGTGAATTAAACGACGCAATATCTAACAAAAAGACCATATTTTTTGTAAGAACCTTATAAAACCACTGGCATTTATTTTCTGCTTTTGCGGGCACTAATTACAATTTAACATTTTATACGGATATGAAAATGCGTTAATTTAAATTTAATATTAATGCTATGAGTTCTTATCGACAAAATGGCTGGTTGAATTGAACAGTTAGGAACGTGCAAGATAAATAGTGGACGGTGGGTACAATTATGACATCCATTGCCTAATCATCCTGTGAACACGGCTCTCGAAAAGTCGGATTAAATTAAAGCATAATAATAAATGGGGCATTTCCGTTATCCATTAATAGTGTTTGATTTCGAAACCTCTGGCAAATAAACTATGTACGTTGTAACTATGTTGTGTGACTCAATAAAACCTTGAAATATCAAATACATATACAATTATAATAGATACTAACGCACGCCACGTAAAAATATGGTGGCGATTTTATTTTTTAATTTAAAAGGTAAGAAAGCAGTATTGAAATAAAAAAGTTGTTAACAATTCTTTTAAAAACTAAAACTTATTTCAACACCAGCAACATTTGCCAAAACTTTACTATTCAAAATTAACTAAGAAACATGTGCTGAGAGAGAGAGTATACAAATAAAACGTAACATTTCGTACATGCAAAAAAATAATTAAAATCTAATTTCAGGGCAAGCACTTCATCTGTTTTAGAATTATAAAATCAAATATAAACCAAAAACATAATGAGCAGATATTCATTCAAGAATTGTTTAACAGGTATATAACATTTTTAGGAGCTATGTGAAATGAACTAAAACAAGCCATTTTTTGTAAATGGAAAAGGCAACTACAGAGGTCGTCTGTTTGATAGGTGACATAGTCATCCTACCTACATATATATATGTTCTACATATAAAATATTTAGAAAATCATAATCCAGGATTTAAAGGTGTTTGCTGTGATCCATATGAAATCAAGTAAATCTTATTTACCTTCCAACCACCAAGCGTTATCAATTATTATTGAGCAAAAATTGCAATTATAATTCCTTGCTACTTGTTGAGTAACTTTATTTAAACACAAAAAAGAAGGATATTTCAAATTTAAGCAGTTAATAAGGGAAGAAAGTCCAAACAAAAAGAAATAAAAACTTCTATATTTTCATTTTTATTAAATTGACTCACCCTGTATATTAATACATCAAAGAAATGTCGGGCGGTCCAACTTGTTATTTTACCGCCGTCCTATTAGGAAACTTTTTTTTCTTTTTCAATGAATTGTTAACACATTCCGAGCATTCTGGCGCCTCAAAGTTTTTTTATTTCTTGTCTATGCTCGGCTCTATGGTATTGAGGGCGCGGGTAAAAGTAGTTTGGCATTGCAGGAATATTGTTTTTAGGTGTTTCTACGAACACATTTACTGGCGATTCAGTATTTTATAAATATTTTCTCACGGGAGTTTATTTAATGTGTCGCTTATCTCCACATGTTAAACTTTGGTTTTTATAAGCACTCAAGACTTTATATGGGACGTTTACATTTATATTTAAGTAGTCAGCAAAGATAAATCTACTGTTTCATAATACTACCAAAATTTTTTAGAATTATTCACACGAGATATTGTTCTTATTTTCTTTCCAGAGTTAAATAAAATTTAATAAATAGTAGTGTTGCAGAGAAATCAACTATCAAACAATCGATAACTTTCACTAGCAATGATTCATAAAATCGATAGCGCGATCTATAGTATCGATAATTAGAGTATGTGTGGTTTGGGCCCTTCCATAGCCCATTCATATTGTAAGTAGACAATCTATTTTCAGGCAACACTGGCATTTAGCAATTTAGGTCCAATAAGCTATGATATTGCCGGTTTACTCCTACACATTTTCCTTCGCATAATTCTATCAAGGCTGTGGTATATTCAGTTTGTGTAATAAATTTTGAATCTTAATCATCTTTTAAAGATATCATATACATTAGGCAGTTATTTGTAAATTGTTTTTGATATTGGAATCATATATTTATAAAGGTTTTATTTTGGTTCCGCATTATTGGCGCTTTAATATTTTTTACTATTTAGATACACAGTTCTCTTTAACAGTAGAAAATATAGATGATAGTGAGAAAATTAAAGGCCTAAAAATGTACGTATAAATCGTATTTTTTTTAATATTTACTGAAACAGTCGTCTTGTGATCCTTTACACGAGTCGAAACGCCAGGATTAAATATATAAAAAAACAAGAATAAACACGTAGTTTATCCCGTAAAAGTTGTTTTATTAAAATATTAAAAAATACAGTACTTTATTCTTCTAATTTAGACACGTCGTTCTTCGTTTGGTATCAGGATACAAAGTTGAAGTTTCAAACCGATAATTTTAAAGATGGCGTCGTGTAAGTGTTGCCAGGTGAAAAGAACAACTTTATACTAATAAACAAGAAAACTTTCCATTGATATGTTTTATTTTCAATATATTCTTACATGACTAAGTATCTAATTTAGATATATACATGTTATATGCTAATATGTTGTTTTCGATATAGCTCCTGTTGAATCTAATTTATGTTCATTTGACTCGGCACACCTTCCACGCCATTTCGGCAACGCACCCTTGGTAACTCCAATTAAGATGTTTAGCCGGGATGGAAATTGAAATTATTCAGCTAATATATGCAGGGGTGCGAAATATTAAGTACATATTTTAAGGGTACTGGCAAACTGTTGCCTGTTTATAAGGTTCATTTTCAATTGGTTTTTTATGTAAATAATTCTAGCACTTTCTAGTTTTCTAGTTTTTTTTGCACATTAGTTAAGACCACGATGTGAGTTTTGGCGCCAAATTTCATCAATGTAGTATTAGCGGTTTGGCTGTGATCAGCTTTTGATTTTTTCTTTCGGTGATTATTCCTTCATGGTAAATTTCTATATTTTTTTTACATAGCCTATGTCCGTCAGGTTATAATCATGTATGTTCATGCCAAAATTCGTTCTAATCGGTTCAACCGTTAAGTAGCAGGAGGGAGACAAGCGAAATTTGTGAGTTGCCTAAAAGAGAGCTTCGCTCAATTATTATTTATATATTGACAAGCATAAAGCTGGTTTTATTAATAACCTTAAGGACAAGGGATAGATTGAGTGATTTTAAAAATTATTTAATCATTATCATCAGTTAGCGTTAATTCTCTCTATTCAACGGTAGTAATATCGTAAACTTTAAATGAATTAATAAATAAGTGTTTATTGTCTTATCTTTTCATTGTTATGTTCTGGCATCTGAGCATTAACTGTATAAAAATTCTAAGGAACTGTTTACACAGTTTTTCTGGCAGTATCAAGTTAATTTAAAAATTAAGTTCGGTGTGAATAAAAAAAGTATTTATGTTAAAAAAATTAAGCTAGTTTTATTTGGTTTTCTTCTCATGCAAACTATTTAGATATATAGGTATACTAGCTTTTACCCGCGGCTTCGCCTGCATTTAAGCGGAAAATTTTATTTCAATAAAAAGTATCCTATGTTACTTCTCATACCTCCAAGAATATATGTACGAAGTTTCATGATGATCGGTTTAGTAGTATTTGCGTGAAAGCATAACAAAAAAACTTACATTCACACATTAGTAGGGATGTTATAAAAGTTTACGATCAGGTCGTGAATTGGTCCCGTGGAGACGCCGCAAGGTCGATCCTTTGGAATCTTAAGTGATAACACGTGGCCCATTAGATCTTGACGGTAACTGTGGTACGTCTCTTCTAGTTACGGTATAATTTTGCTTACGCTTCCTGCGTAGGAGCAAAGGGAGTCCAACATATCCATCCTTTTGTTAAATCCACAAAGGATTAACCACTGAGCAACAAAAAAAAGTTATGAATTGACATTGCAACATGCTGACGTCACTGAATACACAGTCCTTAAGATATCGTGGTACTTAAAAGGCAAAACAGTTTTTTTAGGTTATGAATTCAAATGCGTAAAAAGTTATTGGCAGATAGTTAATGATAGGCATCCAGAAACGTTGAATTGTCTTAGATTTGAATTAAGTTATCGTTCTTTGGTATATAAGATGAAAAAGAGACTTATTTCATGATGAAAATATAACATCTTAGATAGATTGGTCTCGTCACGAACGGGACACAATTGAATAAAATAAAACGACGGACGTCGTCAGAACTGAGTCGAATGGATCTTTCTAGAACGTTTTTTGGTAGCTCTACCCATTTTCTATACTTTATTTGGTTATAAAAATTTAATTATTGAATTGCTAACATTTTTTCTATGAGTAATTCTAATTAATCTTATAAATACGCAAGTAAGTTTGTTTGTTACACTTTGACACCTTAACTACTCAACCAATCATCAGGAAATTTTTCTTACAAAGTCAATGCAAAATAGGTGTACAGAAAAAGACCTTTCATCCAGAAAATACTACTGTTCCTGAGAGATAGAAATGTAATCTAAATTAATGCGAGCAAAGCCGCGGGTAAAAGCCAGTAATTTATAACTTCATCATCATTGCAGCCCTTGGTTTGTCCGCCTTTGAATATAGGCCTCCTCCATTTTCTTCCACGACTCTCTATCTCTAGCCTTTTGCATCCATTTGTGGCCAGCAAAGGTCCTTATGTTGTTAACCCATCGCTCTGGGGGACGTTGTTTCCCTGGGTCTTCATTCTAACACTCTTTTGGTCCACTGTGCTGTGTCCATACGTGCTTCATGCCCAGCCCATCTTCACTTCCGTTGCTCTATAGTCGTTATCACGTCCACAACCTTAGACTTCTGCCTGATCCACTCTTTACGTTGTCGGTCTATTAAGGCGGAAACACATTATTAACACGCGACGCGACCCGATGAAACGCGATGCGTGTTGAGTCGAATCAAATGTATTGTTTTCTATGGACCAGAATCATACTATGAACATCCGACGCGACGCCATGCGCTCACACGCCACCCGATCCAGACGGGCCAGGTCGGTGTGTTGTCCATGGTGGGGGTAAACACGCCATCCGACGCGGCGCGCGTAGTATGTTTCTAGACAACACCCGATGCCACGCGTCAGTCGTTTGAGAACTGTCACAGAGCGAATACGAATTCGTTGACCCATCCCTATTCTTCAAACTATCAAACAGAATTTATGTCAATTTATTATTATATTTTGCATTTATTGTATTAATTTTTTCTTTATTTATTCTGGCACGAAACAGTCATTAGAAATAATAAAGTGCACAAGATTTTGACATCAATTGTAGAATAATGAGTGCCCAATATTAATTAGGTACATAAATGTAGGAACAGAAACTAGTTTAAATCAAAATATAAAAGTACATTAAAATACGAATTAGCTTATTATTAAATATCTATGATTAAGGCAACAACACAACAAAATAAGTATTAATTTACTTAAAAATTATTAAAACGAACATTATTAGCATTTTACTTAAATATATTGAAAATGTCTGACTTGATACCAGTCAATGTGTTACAAAACAGGTGTAATTTGTAGAATTGTTCGTTATATGTTTTCATACAGCGAGCAAAATAGCTATTGCGAGTCTAATTCTTGCGATATTGTGGTGGTACGAATATTTTTATGGGGCGTGAGGAGCGTGCGGTTACTCGTGCCTTGACTATAAGGTTGATCTGTGATAGAAGAACTGGACAATCTATCTTATTATTTAATAATTTAAAGAGAAAAACTAGATCGCACATCATCCTACGGTTTTCAAGAGATAATAAATTATGTTAATCCATAGTACATGACCATACACTTCCACTGCTGTTAGCTAACTGTATTCAGAAATTGCTAGTATGTCGTGGCGTCGCGTGTTGGTAATGTGCACAGTGTATATCGGGTGTCGACACGTTGCGTCGCGTCGCGTTTTAATAATGTGTTTCCGCCTTTAACTAGTGGACCCGACAGACGTTGTCCTGCCTGTTAACCTAGATACCGTCTGCAGCGCCATCTGCCGGGCTGATTTGTGAATCTAAACCATTCTCAGATCCCCTTGAACACACACAAAAAAAATCATTCAAATCGGTCCAGCCGTTTAGGAGGAGTTCAGTGACATACACACTCACAGAAGAATTATACACTCGCGAGCAACCAAATCGACTCAAGCCCTAACTCTGAGTATAGACTCTGTTTTCAAGAAAGTTATAGGAGATATTTTTAAAAACTATATATCATCTGAAAGCTCCAAACTGCAGCTTTAATAAGATATCACCATTATCAATATCCGTTCATTATCTTTGTAATTAATGATATCTAAACATAAATACAGGAAAAACAGGAATTTGTGAGAAGATGTTGTGGTTGGGTATTTTAGAAATAAAAGAAAATTGATTAAGAAAATACATAACAATTTAATAAATCAATACTTGGTATTCCCCCCCTAGCCCTAATCACCGCTTGAAGTCGATTCTTCATTGATCTGATCAACTTTTTGACGTCCTCTTGAGGTATGTTAACCCACTCTTCCAACAATGCTGCCTTCAACTCTTCCACCGTCGAAGGGGCTTGATTTCTGGCTCGTACTCTTCGTTTTAACTGGTCCCATAAATGCTCGATCGGATTCAAGTCTGGACTGAGCGCAGGCCAGTCCATTGTACGCATCTGGACTTCATCCAAAAACTGCTGGGTAATGCGCGCTGTATGACAACGAGCATTGTCGTGCATTAAGACGAAGTCCTCGCCGACAAATCCTTCATAGGGAACAACGTGTTCCAGGAGAATATCGGTGATGTACCGATCAGCTGTAAGCCCGCCTCCTCGGCCTCCACCAGGCACGAAAACGAGCTCCGTCTTTCCCTCTAAAGAGATGCCGGCCCACATCATACAGGAACCACCGCCATATGCTACTGTTTCAGCGAAACAGCATTGGGCAAATCGTTCGCCCGGACGCCTGTAGACTCGGCCTCTTCTGTCGTTGCCATGCAGACACATTCTGCACTCGTCAGTAAAGAGAACCGACTGCCATTGGGCAATGGTCCAATTGACATGCTCTCGAGCAAACTGAAGACGCGCTTGTCGGTGGGCTGCAGTCAATTTGGGCCCCGTCGCAGCCCTTTTTGGAGTGAGATTGGCTGCTCTCAGTCGTCTTCTTATTGTCCACTCGCTTACAGCTACACCACGAACGTGCCTGAGTTCTTGTTGAACATCAACACTCGTCAGATGCCGATTGCGCAGCGATGTTGAGACAATGAAACGGTCGTCTCTGTCAGAAGTACACCGGTGGCGGCTGGTTCTTGGTCTTCGATTGAAGGCACCGGTCTCTCGAAATCGTCTGTAGACCCGGGACACAGCAGACTGGCTCAAGCGAAGCTGGGCAGCGACTACTCGCTGGCTAAGTCCTTGTTCCAACAAGGCAACAACTTGAGCGGCTTCTTCAGGTGTGGTATCCATGGTAACGTGGAAAAAATGATTGCAATTCTCGGAGATGTGTACATGTCAACTTGTGATAAGCGACTGATAAGGTGTGCCGGTTGCGAGAGCTTTTATAGGGGTGGCAGTTAGCGCAAGTCGCGGATAGCGTAATGAGCAAAACGACTCATAGTGCTATTGATGTAAAAATGAATGCGTTAGATTTAAAAAAAAAAACAATATTAGTGTTTTATGAAAGCTTGTATATTGAGCTTTCTAATGACAGTCTTTTTTTATAAATACCTTGTATACTTTACGTAAAATGTACTTTACGTAAGCAGAATGAGGGCTTGAGTCGATTTGGTTGCTCGCGAGTGTATATATAAAGATATGCTAAAATCCGGTCCAAATCTTACTCGCTCGTTGTTAATATTATCAATTCAAACTACTGCAACATATCAAATATTTCGGTTTTTAATAAAAACACACAATAATAAATACTACCGCCAACCCCTCGTGGTAAGCTGAATACCTGTGTAATGAGTGGGTCCCTTGAATGAATTCGGCCCGCTTGAGTTAAAGTCGACATCTCAGCCGATAGGCTAAAGCACTTAAGAATTGCACTTAAGAACTTTTACTTATATTGCACTTTATGTGTTGGTATTTTGTCCTCTTTTCTTCTTCTCCTCTCTAAATGTTAATATTTAACTAAATACTCACATTTATACAATTGATTTTACATTAAGTAGATATTTTGAATGCTGTTAAGGAAATTTGCTATTATTTGAAAAGGTTAATGTGCTATTGACTAAGGTTAATGTACTTTACATTGCTAATTAATTTGTCTATTAAGTTCGTTTATAAATCCCATTAGCAACTAAGCAATGGACCGCTTAGTCGCTGCAATCGACTTAGGAGCGGTATTCGAGTATTCGCAAATGGTTTGAAAGTGACTTAATTTAATTAATATTGGGCTAGCTTGACTTGATTTTGTTCGACCATAGAGTTAATTATTTATGAAACGGGCAACATTTATCCGTAGCTCCACAGCGGTTTGACTCGCAATACCATCAATAATATAATGAAATCATAAAGAGTTAATGTAAAACAACTGGTTGGTTGCCTGTAAAGTCGGTATACGGGCGAAAGTTTTACGTGACAACGACTTTGAGTGGTAAAATAATTTTAATGTGAATATTCATTCGTATAGTAGGAAGAAGGATGAAATAATAGTAACAATTTAAAACATTTATTTATACAAAGAATTATATTTAAAACATTAATTTATAGGCACGCGTCCCTTCCACTTTTTATGTCTGTCTCTCTCGCTCTTAGGCGGGCTAACCATGCCCGAGTGGAAGGGACGCGTGCCTCTCACTCGCTCTCATTGTAAGCGCATAACGTGAGCGGAGCGTAACGCAGTTTCTTGAAGTGTCACCCGGCAAATTTAATTTAAATGAATTTTTACTAGTATAATTTAATTTGTCTTTACCACTTGTCAGTCCGCTACCGCGCACCCCACCCCTTTCAACAGTCCCAATGCTGCGCGAATTGTGAAAAAAAAAATGACGGCCTCTTATATAAAAATGGCACTTTCTTGCTAAATAATGAAGCTAGGACCAAACAAAAAATATTACCGTAAAAGTAATTAAATAAAGAATCCAACACAGAATATTGATCTGTGCAACAAAAAATAATAGTAATTGAAAAAAAAACAGCAGGCCACGCGAAAATTTGCATATGGTAGCAATTGCTACCGTGGACTGACAAGTGGTTAAGTGTTAGACGGGGCTGGTAAATTTATCTGACATAATATTAATAGATTAACGTTTAAAATAAAATTATAAATATTGTTAATGAATAAACGAGAATAACTTTATTCTAATGCACTTAAAATCAATTCCTTTGCAACGGCCAACTTTTTTACCTAGCCACCTATTCAGGAATTCTTTTAACAGATAAGAAGAACGGGTGCAAGAAACTAGTAAGCTTTAAAAGATATAACGACATTTATAATATTATACACGATCGCCATATATAATTAATAAAAAAAACATGTTGATGGTTTTATTACATCGTTGATTACAACAAAGACGATAAGTGTCTGTTTCAATTAAATATACCTAAATATTGCTTATATCATACCAACTCATGTAAATATTAAGAAAGTAGGAGCGTTTTTAATAAATATCTTTAAACGTTTGCATCAACAGTGTTGCTTTTCTATTATGGGTTTTGATTTGTTATGTACCCTTTTCCCCCTTAGATTTCTAATAACCATTATTAATTCACATTTTAAAGAAGGGAGAGGTTGATTCTCCAGCTCTCGGAAGAGGTTGATTCTCAATAGAGAGCATAACGTGTCATTCTAAAAACAAGTGAAGTAAAGACGACTATTATTACCCAATATTTGTGGAATGGTTTAAGCAACCGATAACTGATCGCGATAACCAATATATTGTTAAACTCCTTAGCTTTTAAAGGGGCAAGCAATTCTATATTTGTAATAGCTCTATGCTTCACTCCGAACTTAGTCCTTTTCAAAGGTTATATACCGTTGATAGCAGTTCTGAGTACGGTTTGTTTGTTTTCTGGAACCTCTTCTGTTAATTTACTGAACAATATTATTATACAGCGTATTGAGTTATTTCTCGCAAAGTAATATTTGTTATTGCGAAGCTATTCTGTTAGAATATTATTGTGGCATCGTCGATTTAATCGCCATTTTCCACGTTTCGGGCACACAACGTTCTAATATAATTCTTGTATAAAGATCTTAGTGCACTTTTACACACAAGCATGTGTGCAATTCACACGTGGTAGAAGTGAAACTTTTAAAAGTAATACGTACACGTATAAAAAAATACCACGGTGGTTGTGATGCCTTCTCTAAAGCTTCGTTCTACGCATGCGCACACAAACACCTATTATAACACATACATAATGCTTCCTTTCTCATTTTCTTCTACGTTAAATCTTATGAATTTAAGTGTCTGTCTCTTTTTAATGTCGCTTTCTCGATGCTAAAGAAGTTTTCACTTCAAAAACCTTCTTGTGAAATAGAAAAACTATTGGGATATACTTACGGTTTCTAGGACTTTAGGATTATCTATCATTTTCGACATGCCACGTTAGCTTTCAATTGTTTATTTAGTATCTCATTGTTTTCTTAATAAACAATTCAGTCATAGTTATAACATTAATTAGGACATATTGGTACAGATACATAATAAAAATACCTATTAACATGACCCCGCAAGATTACAGCAATTAGAGTAAATATAAAATTATATAAAATTAAAACACAATACACAACTAATTCTCAATACTCAAAAAAACTTTTAACTGATAATAACACTTATTATTAAATATCCTTGAAGTTATGAGCAAACATCTGCCTCTGTTTCAATTTATTGAAACAAATTTTCAGATTTTATACAATATAATATCATTTAAAAGGGCATGTGATTGTTCCTGAGCAAAATGCAGTTTAGTAAATATAGTTTTTAAAATACAAGAAAAGTTGATATCCTATATAAACTTCCTTAAGATAGAAAAAAACAAATGACTACTACTAAATAAAAGTATCATAAGCAGTTACTTAGTAATTTATTGTGTTTGAGGTTTGAGCTTAATAATAATTTCTAAGCTAGTACAAAATAAGTTTATCGACGGTAACGATATATATTTCAGTACAATATAAATCATATTTATTACATTAATAAAAGTAAAATGCATCTGGTCTAATTTCCAACGAGATGGAAGTCGGAAACCAGCTATAAAGATATCGCATTTTCAGCACCGTATCCTTAAACGAGCCATACTGCATTATTGCTGTGGGGTTATGTTCAAACTATTATTTAGCGATCCAACGGTCCACAACAACTCAGGTTACTCGTAATAGCACTACAAAACGTGACTTGTACGTTGTACTGGAGTTTACTGCGGCTTGTCGTCGCTTTATAGGGTCATCACTCGCGATATAGACTTTATTTATTTATTGGAACGCTTGACCAATTTTATTGGAAGCTGCTCCAATATCTAAAGCAATATTGTGGTTTGAATAATTTTGCTTAACGAAAATCAGAAATATATGAAGGAATCCTGGAATTTTGGAGGAGTGCTTGCCCGGATAGGTAGGGAATGTGGGTTAATGTCCCCCATGATACTTGAGACAAGTTAAATTTTTGAAGTGAAAACTTCTTTAGCGACGTTGTGCGCATTTGGATATATATTTTATAGGATATTGTATTTAATTTTATATCTTATAGGATATTGTATTTAATTTTATATCCTACAGGATATTGTATTTAAGTGCATTTGAATATAGTTATATAATTGTCATTTATGTTTGTGTTATACTAAAACGTATGTGGTATCCGGTAAAATAGAACCACGATATAAAACTGTACCGTTTCTCCTCTTCTATGATAGCGATTATTAGTACCTATTATAATATAAATTACCAATAAAAGTATTAAAATATAAGTAATGTTCTTATCATGTAAATAAAAATTTATTTAAACTGACAACCCTAAAATGTTGTAAAAATTTTGATCATAGAAAAATACGACCTAGTTTTATTGCCTATAAAATCCAACGAAATTGAGCCCTGAGGCCAACACAGACTCTTGAGTTTGGGAGGTCAAGATGAGTGGGAGGTGGATCTTTGCCAAGTGTTATTAATCCAAATGAGCAATACGTTATTAAATATGATATGCTGTAAAGTATTATAACAATTAAATTTAAAACATACGGATATAACAAAATAAATAACAATAGCATTTTTATGCGTTTATATAGCTTTAAATATACTTCATCATAACTGCTGGAGTGCAAGTCTTTCACGTGGAGGAAAAACACCATAGGGAGAATAGACCGTGACCTATCACACAGGCCTAGTGCGGATTAATCGGTTCTAATGACTCCTGATATAGCCAATGGTTTAACATAGGTTTTGACGCCAAGTTTCATATCAATAGACGCACATACACAAATACACACGCTCGCGCACGCACGCACACACACACGCGCACACACACACATACACACACACACACATATATACACACACATACACACATATATACACACACATACACACATATACACATATACACACACACACATACAAACACACACATATATACACACACATACACACACACATAGAAAATGGTAAATGTCTTATCAATAATAATGTTTTAGGTCTCGGTGGATATTATTTCCAATCAATAGTAGGATGTTAACACAAATATTTGATGTATAATTTTTTAATGAATACCAATGACTCAAATACGAATGCGCGTATTCATCATCCAACTATCTGCTCTTTCCGGGACCCGAACCCAGGACCGTTGGTGTGAAATGCAGGATCGCTATTACATATTCGATTAATGTAACAATTTATTGTTGAACTTGTCTTTTATTCTTTTTATGTCATAACAATGTAATAATAGGTATACTTATTTAAAACAAACACTTGATTTTGTTGGAATTAACGATGTAATTTATTTATTTGGACCATCAACTGAGGTAAAAGCTCTTATGATTAACGAAATTAATTAATTATAAAAACTAATTACATTAATTAAGTACATGCAACTCTACTTAAAGATAGCCATATGCACCATCAATATTTAATAAAAACATAATACTGATATTATTTTGATAATAGAATTATAAGACAAAACTGCATATAGAAAGGAAACCTGAAACTAAGTTATTGCGCCTACAATTTTAATTTTCAATAGTTGTAGTAATACAGCGAGGACAGTTAGTACAGCTGTAATATGCTTTTTCCATCTTGCAGACTTATAAAATGTTTTTTCTTACCCCGTTTTATGAACCCCATGCTGTAGAAGGATGGTAATACGTATTTTAGAAGACTGTTCCATTTTCTGATACTTCACTACAGAAGCAAGTCACCAAAGTTCTTTGTTCGGTTTATATTCAAGTTCTAACTTCTAGTTCCAACAATCTTATTAGTTAACTATGTTAATGCTAAGGTTTAGGGAATTATAGATTTTAACACAGGTGTTTTAAGCTATTTCTTAAGCTGGAAGTGTATCTCAATCAAGAACGAATTTAACAAAATTTTCAAAACCTAAGAGATCACCATTACTGTTAATCCAATCTTTGGCGAATGGGCCACTGCAGGAATACACAAAAGTAGGCAAAAATTGTATGAGCTGTACTCAGAAAGACAGTTTAATAGAACGGAATATTTTCAAAATTATGTCGTCATACTCAAAAATTTTTAAGCAGGTTTGTCAAACTGCAAAAATTAAAATATATTAGTTCTCAAATTTATAACAGTACTGACAAAGTCAAATCTACTTGGAAAATTATAAATGCAGAGACTGGCCGAACAAAAGCTTCAGCAAATAATTATAAACTTAAAATTGATGGTAAATTTATTAGCTCGGACTCAGATGTTGCGAATGAATTTGAAAAATTTTTTACTCGAATTCCAGTAGATTTGACAAGCACTTTAGGCTCTTCCACCCCCATTGCAGAATCCTTGTTGAAAGAAAATGTTCCTTGTTGTAATACTGTATTTAAATTTAATTATGTTACTAAACGTGACATCATAGACACTTTTAAATCGTTGAACAAAAAAACTGCCGATCTTTGGGGAATATCTGTTTATATGGTAAAGAATGTTATTGAAATAGTTGCTACACATTTAGCTTTAGTTTTCAACAACTGTATTGATAGTGGTGTGTTTCCTGATTTGATGAAACTTAGCAAAATAACTCCATTGTTTAAATCTGGTAGTACTTCAGATCCCTCTAACTTTCGTCCAATATCCGTACTATTAACATTCAGTAAAATTTTTGAAAAAACCGCGCTTAAGCAATTACAGAAATATTTTATTAATAATAACTTACTACATATTAAACAATTTGGTTTTACCCGCGGACGGTCCACGACTGATGCTGGAATAAAATTGTTAGAATGCATTTATGAGGCCTGGGAGGAGTCGCAGGATGCCTATGGTGTTTTTTGTGACTTATCAAAGGCTTTTGACTGTGTCCAACATCAGACGTTAATCAGGAAATTACACTATTACGGTATCCGTGGTACCGCTTTGGATTTTCTCACTTCTTACCTAAGTGACAGGATTCAAAAGGTGGTCATCAATGGAGAGCAGTCGCATGGATCATTTGTAACAATGGGGGTGCCGCAGGGCTCAATATTGGGTCCATTTCTATTTCTGGTATATTATTAATGACCTCCCTCACCTTGTAAGACGCGACCATGAGATAGTCTTGTTTGCAGATGACACGTCTTTAATATTTAAAGTTAAACGTGGACAAATTACTGTTGACGAAGTAAACATTGCACTCTCCAAGGTCGTTCACTGGTTTGGCGCCAATAATTTGTTGTTAAATGAAAATAAAACAAAATGCATTAGATTCACTATGCCAAATGTTCAATTAGCTAAAGCCAAAGTCAGGGTTAGGGACGAGGAAATAGAGCTGGCCAATCAAACTGTATTTCTGGGTATAACTTTAGATTTTAAGTTACAATGGGGTCCTCATATTGAATGCCTATCGAGCAGACTCAGTTCTGCAGCATACGCCGTAAAAATGATTCGTCAGTTAACAGACGTAAAAACTGCGCGCTTAGTCTATTTTAGCTACTTCCACAGTATTATGTCTTACGGGATACTACTTTGGGGAAATGCCGCCGATATTAGCTGCATTTTTGTACTGCAGAAGAGGGCTGTTCGGGCGATCCATAGGATGGGCTCCCGAGAGTCTTTAAGAGAAAATTTTAAAGAAATTGGTATTATGACTGTACATTCACAATATATTTATGAAAACCTACTGTATGCGCACAAGTGTAAAGATATTAAATTCAGAAAAAATAGTGACTATCATAATTACAATTTAAGAAATAAAGACAAGCTAGCAATGCCCAGGTATAGGCTCCATAAAATAAGTAACTCCTTTGCAGGTCACTGTATACGAATGTATAACACGCTGCCATGTAACATGCATGACTTGTCAATGAATAAATTTAAATTTTTAATTAAAACTCAGTTATGCAAAAAGGCTTATTATAGTGTTAAAGATTTTTTGAATGATAAGGCAGCGTGGTCCTAAAAGAAATGAATTGCTCGTTCTCTGAATCGTTTTGTAATATACACAATTTGTAAGGCATTTGGCGATTTTATAAGAGTTTTGGCACATGAGTTTCTTGCCCGATTCTTCTCATGTTAGCCCCTACGTTCGGAATCGGGTCGCTCGTGGCGATTACATGCGCGGCATCAACTCCGCGGATGTACTTGCCGCTAGCGCACGGGCTATCTTTATTATAAAAGAATATTATCTTGATTCTGTAAAATTGACGATTTTAAGTGCCCGCAAAGGCCTATGAAATAAAGTTATTTTGATTTTGATTTTTTGATTTTGAAGATGTATCCGATATTTAGTCGTCGTATACTGGTTCCTTGAACATGCAAGTCACTTTAAAGTCTCCAGATGTTTCTGTTAATTTCTCTTTCATAATTAGTACATATATTTCTTTCGGTTGAGACCATTTTTTGGTGCAATTAAGGGATCCTGCTTTTTGCACCGATGATTCTGAGTTCGAACCCGAATGGGGCAGATCTTTGTGTGATGAACGCGTGTATTTGTACGTAACTTATGGCTAACGTAATACGTAACGCTGGGCTATGCTTTTGCTGCTATTGGTAGGAATGTAAGAAATATTATTATTATTATTTTCTATGTAATTTTGTTGTTTAATGATTTATTTACACCAATTTATTTCTTTTATTATTCTCCCTGCACTGGTAGAATGCCTGCAGTGCACTGCTTGTTAACTTTCCAGCGTCAGTTTTGAGGGATAACAGAGAATTGAACGTTTGGTGACAGTGGACAGAAACAAATGACTGACTCGGAATGAAATCTCCCAAATTGGATAGAATCGTTCCATTAGAAGTAACAAAGGCTTATATTTTTTTAAACCCTGCATATTCTCTCTCTTTTGAATACTTAATACTTAGATTTAAAAAAATATTTCTAATAGAAAAATATAGTTTACATAAAATGAGAAAATCTATTGAAATATTGGCTTGGGGCTATTTCTGAAGCATTGGATTTGAACTCACTCTATGAAAATATTTGATAAAAAAATTGATAAAAAATTATTAATATAGGTAAGGCCAACAAAAAACCATATGTTACTTCTAGACAACAGAAAAATAAAATTAAAAAGAAACTAATTAAATACTGCTAGTTTACTTACATTTCGTTGTGATTTTGTGATTAAAATGTTGTAAGTATGTACAAACAAACAATCAGTAGGTAAACTTTAAAATGTCAAATGGCATCAACCAAATCCTTACTGAAAGCGTAACGTTGTTCACGTATGTTACTATTTTACCTTTAAAAAAAAAAACAAGTACCTTGTACTGTATTGGATTGACTGGAAATACAGCCTTTGAGGTTTCATGAAAAATAACTTATATTGTCTTTGGTTATTATTACCAACTTTAAGATTACAAGTGCCTCAACAAGAGAACCTTCTCGAGCGACATATATTTGGAGATTCTGCATAATTTCCCTAAAATTAGTTTCATAAGTATCAAGTACAAGACAACAAATATTCGACAACATCACGTAAATTGTTCTGATCCAAGCAGCTAAACCACTTATGTTGTGGAATTCATAAACAATGACGGAAACACAACACCCAAACCGAACCAATTTCAATTCCGACATTGACCCGGCCGGGTACGGGAACTTTACCAGGCATGTCAAGTCATTCCGCATTGGAGATGTGGTGCTGGAGACGAATGCTAGGAGTGTCGTGGACCGAGTTTTGTACAAATGAGTCCATATTAAAAGAACTCGGCATAAGATAGCGCCTATCAACCGCAGTTCAGTCACGTATTTTGACCTTCTTCGGTCATGTTTCTCGTCGCGATTATGACTCCATATAACGTCTCGTGGTGCAGGGAAAAGTTGTGGGCACTAGACCACGTGGTAGATCACCAATGAGATGGACAGATAAGATCAAGGCCGCAACTAAGTGCTCGGTTTATGAATGTACCCGGAAGGCTGCAGTCCGTGATGAATGGTGGCGTATAACTAAAATCATCACTCGTCGTGATTCATAATGATGACCACGACCACTCTGGCAAGAGTGGACCGACTAAGAAGAAAGAAAGTCACTTCAGCGTACGAACCACTCGACCAAAGAGGTCGTCAAAAAACATACCTCATACTCAAATAACAATAGATTCCACGACTACCCAGCCTACATTTCAACATATTAATTATAACCATTAAAAACCTATCTAGTGAAGGCAGACAAGTATAAATAGAAAAGCATTATTTTGCACACATTACCCAGCGCTATTTCCATTTAACTCAACTAAAGCCTAGTACTAGACAATCGGATTTGGTTTTCTATATTGATGTCAGTACAAAAAGCCTGTGTATCGATAAACAGATAATATATTGATAATCATTATTTTTTTACAAAGGAAAATAACTCTAATGTATAATGTAAATGAATCTTGGATATGGCAGAAGAAGTACGGATTTTTCATGAATGCAGTGGAAATGAGAGTTTTAAGAAGTATAGCTGGAGTGAATTTGATTGATAAAATAATGTGTGGAAGAAGATATAGTGATAATGATAGAAAAATGGATGATTAGATAGTTTGGACACATAGAGAGGATGGACGAAAGACGATTGATAAGACAAGTATACGAGGCAAATGTGCATGGGCAAATCAGTAAGGCAGAACAAGATGAACTTTCAGGGACCAAATAGAGAAAAAAGGCCAGGTCAAAAGTATTATTGACCAACGAGCTTGTATGAAAGGTCAGATGAGTGTAAAAGAAGCGAGAGACGTATATGAAAATGGTAAAATAGTAAGTGAAAATTTGTGATCACTGCCTACCCCCGCGGAAATAAGGCGTGATTTCATGTATGTATGTATAAAAATAGTTTAATAGTAATATCCTCAATCAACCGAAATGTAAATAAAATACGAGGGGAGGTCAAAAAGTTCGCGGAATGGAGGGGATCGAGGGGGTAGGTTCATGTATCCAAATATACTATAATATTATCTGGTAGATATATACTCGTATATGTATATATTCCAAATTCAAACATAATCGGGTAATTAACCTTTGAGTTATCAACGTGCAAACAAGTTAATAAACAAGTATGGAGAAAATTGAATATCGCGCCGTTATTAAATTCCTCACCAAACAAGGAAAATCCGCTCAGACAATTTTTCAAGAGACGTTAGCGGTTTACGGGGACTCTGCCCCTGGTAAAACCATGATTTAGAAGTGGCATGGCCTTTTCAGGCAACGAAGAGACTCAAGTGAAGACGACCCACTTCTGGACGGCCAATTGAGGCCACCACACCCGAAATCATCGAGAAAGTAGAAAAAAATGTATTGGAAGATTCCCGTCTGAAGTAGAAGCAGCTAGCAGCAATGGTTGGAGTATCCGATACAACCATTTCGAATCTCCTACATCATCATCTTGGGATGACAAAGGTCAGCGTACGGTGGGTTCCGAAAATGCTTTCTTTCCTTCAAAAACGACAACGTGTCGAATGTTCTCGTCAGTTTTTGGAGCTCTGTGGCGATAACAGGGAAGAAGTTATGGCCCGGATAAAGAAGTACCGAGTCTCACAATCGGGCGGAAAGATCATGGCGACTATATTTTGGGATAGAAAAGGTATTTTACTGATTGAATATAAAGAACGCGGTGTTAATATAACGGGACAATACTATTTTTCAATATGAGAACAGTTAAAGAAGGCCATTAAAGAAAAAAGAAGAGGAAAATTGACCATAGGCGTGCTCCTTTTGCATGACAAAGCACCCATGCACACGAGTCATGTTGCGACGCTATTCACCGGTGCGGCTTCGAACAACTCCACCACCCTCCTTATAGTCCAGACCTGAGCCCCCCTGATTATTATTTATTTCCAAAAATGAAAAAAGAACTGCCTGATAAGAAATTTGAGAACGATGATGAGGTGAAGTCGGCAATTTCGGCCTTTTTTGACGTTAAGGACAAATTTTTTTTTATGATGGTATTTACAAATTATTTGAACGATCTGAGAAATGTATTAGGGTTAAGGGGGAATACATTGAAAAAGAAAAATAATTTGGTGTTTAATTTCAACCTTCGTCCCACCCATACCGCGAACTTTTTGACCTCCCCTCGTATATCTCTGAATTACACTTAAGTTCGTCAAAGCTGAATTATTTGTTCTTTCTCATGTTGAGTTAAAACTAATTTGTTTGGAGTGCGAATTCTATAAAGTTTTCACTCAGCTGTGTATTTACTAAATAATTTGACAATCCTCACTTTTTGGTGATCCTTGACCTCCTCACTTTTTTGAGGTCAGATTAAAAAGTTGATAATTTGTATGTTATTACGCCATGTCTGTACAACTCAGTTAAGCGGATTATAAAAATCTCGGAAAAACATATTTAAATCTCTGTGGGCTGTTTTAACTCATATCATCTCGCTGGATAACTTAAGTATACGTAAAGGTCAATGTGAAAAGTTTAAATATCGATAAATTAGCTGATGCCATCACTCTCATTGCACTACTTAGTTACTACTACTAGACACACGTCACTACTACTACTTTATGCCAAATTAATATCATGGGATATATTGGGATGGGATCTACCATCGATAAATTACTGAGTCAATAAATAAATTTAGAAAATTTTGTGTCCTCAAATGAATGGAAAATATTAAACAGTAGAATATCTTTAAGAACAAAAATATCGTGTCTTCTACTTTACTAATACACAACTGTTGGTAGCGGATACTTTTATTTTAACTATAAAAGAAAAAATACGGTAACAAATATAAAATTTATCGATAAGCATCATGTCCATCACTTTTATCGCGCCACTCAGCTGTATACCTCAGTTAAGCGGATTGCAGACAATTTGGCTAACATCTATAAATCACACAGCTACAGAGTCCTCCAAAGTCAAAACATGTCGCTAAACTGTGTGCCCACTAGCAACTTTGATGGATGATTCTTCGTTTTATTGTTCTCTTTCATAAGCGAAGGCTGTTCATGAAACGATTTTACATAAACCGCTATAAGTAGCATTTTGCCCTTTAAAAGCATAAAGGCATTTTGTTTTCAGGCATAACTTTTTCTATTAACTTTTTAAATTTATCTTTGGAAGTTTTTATGGCCTGGATGCACGTCTTTTAAGCTACGTCTTCATATTTAGTAGTTTCTTTTTTTTATTAGATGATGATAAATAATGATGCTGATTTATAAATGATAGATGATCAGTAAAATTAATTATGAAATACCCCTTTCCTGAGCAAATAATTATTGAAACCTCCCATGGACTCCTTGAGAAAGCGGGGAAAGTTAACTCCTACTATTTTGTACTCGTGCATCACAGATACTAAATAATCAAAATCTTGTTCAGCCGAAAAGATTTTTAGTTTCCTCATAATCAAGAGATAACAATATGATGGTGAACTGCCTTCTTGAGTTTCAAAATTGTAAAGGAGTAAGGCCATCTCTTATAAATTCTGTTGTGTAGTTTTGAACTGAGAGCATTATAAGCAGCACTTAGCTTAGAGTAACTTTATATTTTATGAATATTTCCTATGGAACCGGATCTGGTAAATGGACAGTTATGAAGCTATAAATAGCAAGACAAAATCGTCTTTTTCAAAATGTTATTACTTATATTACACACGCAAATACTAGCTTGCGTATTTGCTTGCATGTGTTTGCACGTCTAGACAAACACATGCAAGCAAGCACGCGCACACACACCCAAACACAGACACATATTTGTAATTGTTTAATCTATACATATAAATAAAATTGGAGTGTCTGTTTGTAATATTGAAACGTTTTTTACTACATGCATATGAATATATATACGGTACATACACGAAAATAACTTTTTTTATAATTTTTGTCTGTCTGTCTGTCTGTTTGTTCCGGCTAATCTCTGAAATGGCTGGATCGATTTTGACGGGACTTGTATTGGCAGGTAACTGACGTAACGAAGAGTAAAAGTCTTTAAAATTACTGTGCCACAGCAACGCGTGGCTGGGTCAGCTAGTTTAAAATATATTTTTAAATATGTAATTATAAATAACGTTTAAAAATACTTACCAACCTAAATTAGTATATAATACTCGCTTTTATAAAAGAGTGGAGTCATGGCCTATGAGCTTAAAAGGGTATTCCAATTCATAAAATAGTTCGTATTTGCTTTTTTGTTAAAAAGAAATGTATCTTTTTTGTATATTCCAACATATTAATATATATTATACTCATAGTCTATTGCTTCTTAAACGTCTTGTCTATTGCTACGGTTACATTGCGATTCATACTTATGTATTTGCATACTTATGTACTCTATATAAAATAATTATAAATATGTAGTTTCTCATCAATTATTTTACAAATCTAGATTAGTTTCTTGCACAGTATGCATATTGTGGTTTAATTGTACTTTTTGAAGTAAAACTTCATTACGCACGCTTGGGGAGTAGGCTGGTGAATGCGTGACGAGAGAGTTACTAAAAGTGTGATCGGGCAAGGCGAACGGAAGTTGAGAGGGAGATATAAGTTAGTGAAGATTGAAAGAGAGTTACGTTTCGTATATTACTGTAGGGGCAAGAAAGGAGCACACATTTTCTTTCTCTCTTTCTCTCATAGCCAGTAACGTTTCGTATATCTAGTATAAGATGGAGCTAAAGAAGTTTTATTTCAGTCTTGTGGTCTTAAGCAAACTCGTTTTTTTTCCATACAGTGTTGCCTAACCCTTATTTTAATTTCTGCACTTTGTGTTGTATTTTTCTCTATTAAAATGTCAAATTTTGTATTTAAACCATCAACATAATCTCTATAATTAAGAACTATTATTTATCGAGTTTATCTGCCTTTGCTCAGGCCTGATAAATGAGGCGCAGCTGTAACAGTATCTCCAGCTTTAGCTAAGATACTGTATACATTAATATCAATACAACTTTGAAGGATGTTCCCATCTGATGTTCAAAATATTTGCGAAGCAAAATTTTACTTGGTAAATTTTAATATAGCTATATAATTGAATCGTTAAAGAAAACCTTCAAGACGACACTTAATTTAGCTTTTCGAGATAATCAGCTTGAGCCCCAGTGATAAATAAAGATAATGGAAAATTTCTGTAAGCTATTAATTTAATAATGATGGTTTCAACGCGGCATAATAAGATATTTTTTAAATATGTTTCCACGTAGAAAATTACAACAAGACGAAGCCGTGAATCGTTAATCCTGATAATTTGATTTAAAATAATGTGTACGGGGGGTACCTTAAGATGGGATTCGAATAAGTTTTTTCTATAATATCTGTTATGAACATAATATAATGAACTGGTCGTTTCATTGTGGTTTATTATTTTACTAGCACTTACCGATGTACAGATCACGATGTACGGTGTATTTTTATTGTAATTTTTTTGTGATATCTGACTTTTTTTTAAACCTGCGGCTGCAACCTTCGTAATTCGCGCACAGTATTTTTGTATTGTGTGTATTTTGCTGAGACAGGGTAGCGATTGGCCGACAGTAATAGTTTGATTATTATTTTATATTCTCTCATTTGTCTAATAATTATTAGTGTTATTGGTAAATAACATCTTTCTTTCTTTCTAATTCACCGTTGAAGTTCCATTATCATAACAGCAATGATCAAAGGGTGGAAGGAGTAATCGTTTAATACCAGGTATCGTTGACTCATTAGTAGGATTTGCTATCCTTCCCCCGATGAATCTTTTATGTAGTTAATACATTAAAATTAATTAATAACATACCTCAATAAATGTGTCTGACACAAATCTCTGTACTAATGAGGTCTTCCCGCATTGGGTGTCTCCGACCAGAACCACCTTCACCTCCTCCTCGGAGGTAGGGCTGGAGTTGGTACCCTCCGAACATTTCTTGCCAGACCACATCCTGCGATCTTCAAACTGTGGAAAGAAAAAAACAACTATTGAAAAGTACAGAAATATTCTGTTTGTTTAATTTAAATATAATCGAAGATCTCAGCAGTTGATTCGATCGCCGGCCGCGTGAATGTAAAAAAAACTAACTTTTCTATAATAGCTTGGGTTTTCTGGTAGCCTCATTGTTTCTGGATTCTATAACATTTTACTACTTAACTTGGATTCAGACTGAAGACTGAATCCAAGTCTGACTGAGAGAAGGTCTGTTAGTTTTGTCTAATATAATTTCATTATTTATTTTTAATTGATGCAAAACGCATAATTCTGATTTATAAGTATTTCATAGTCTTTATTATATTTGCAGAAATTGCAGTTTGCAGAATTGTCTTTTTGAATGCAGAGTAAAAAGTAAAAAAAATTTCGAGGAGTGCTCACAAAGCTCTGTAGCTCAGTTGAGAGAGCAGTGGACCGGACATTCAAAGGTTGCATGCAGGTTTAAGTCCTGCCCGAGAATAAATTGTGAGCCGCATCGATGCTTTTTTATTACTTTTTCTATAAAAAGACATCATATTGGATATCATTGAAAAGGCAAATGTAGAAGTAATTAATGTATTGTTGATTGAAGCATTGAAATGACTAATTAATACTTCAGTATTTTAAATAGCCTTGGGGTAGAAAGTACATAATCAACTCTTCAGGAAAAAACTGCCTCTCACAAATTTCTGTAGAATTTCACACCCGTTCGGGTCTCGGATTTGCAAGTTAGCACATAATTTGTTTACCCGTAATCAAAATCGCGTAAATCGTCCGTGTGGCACAGATGTGAGCAGGCAATAATGAGCCTTAGATGCTTAAATCTTTTTCATATTAATAATATTTTGCTCATTAGGGTTCATTTCTGTTTACCGACAGAATAATGGATGGGACTATCCAGCATTTTATCGATTAACCAGATTTATAAGGTTTGTTAGTGATGACATTGTCGATATTTGCAATTTTCCAAAACCAATATTATACAATGTGTCCCGTCACCAGTGTCGGAGGTTAATGGTGTGAAATATGGCATTTTTTATCGACAAATTGCCCTTCAAATTTGGCTTTATTCAAAAAGCCAATAATAAAAAATACACAAAAAAAGAATCTATTTGATTTCTTTAATTATTTTTTTCAATTTTTTATTCCATAACAATGGAAACATAATTGTTGTATAACCATTGTCTACAGGTTTAGCTATCAAATGATACCTTTTTAATGTTGCTAGGACATTTACATGAGTAGTGGTGGTCGAATTAGTATGAGACCCCAGGTTTTGGTTGCCAAGAAAATAAAATGGCAGCCATTTTATAACTTTAAGAGAAAAACCAAATTTGAGGAAAAATTTGTCGATTAAAAATGCCATATTTCACACCATTGAAGGCTCCTACACTGGTGACGGGACACATTGTATACTACTCCTCGACAACCTACGTAGTCGAATGGCTCGTATATCGGTTTTCAACATAACGCCACTTCGAGGTCTCGGCATCGTTTCCTGACCGGGTCAATGTAGAAAACGAACTTTTCTATATCGAATCAGGTCTGGGTGTTAAGGTACCATCGTCGTTTCTGAATTGCATAACACAAGTGTCTAAGCTAATAAATATTAGTTCACAACATTGTACGTATGTGATGTTATTTTTATATTCTGTATTTCCGTTCAATGTTTTTTTTAAGTATTACGAAGGATTTATTTCATATTTGATTTTTTAATAACTAACTGCACCCTGTATGCTTTATAATGCTCTTTTTTACTGATTGTTTTTGCCGACTATACATAAAAACCATTTCGGATATGTATACAACAACTAAGTTTCATCACAATCTGATCGATGGTTTCCGAACGCATAGGGAATAAACATTGATTTTTATTTATATAGAAGATGAGGTATCGATTCTTTATAGGAGCCCTATACATAGGATGACTAAGATGTCCCTTGAAATGGTTTCAAGTCTCCTGAAATCGTTTCAAGAGACTTTTAGAAGACTTAGAAGAAATAATTACATCACTCCTTAAACCAACAAAACCTTGGTTTTTCGGTGTAAAAAAAGCATGTGTGTAATTCACAAGTGGTAGAAGTGAAATCTTCAAAAATAACGTACATGTATACAAAATACCACGGTTGCTGTGATGCCTTCTCTCAAGCTTTGTACTATGCATGCGCACACAAACGTATTAACACACGTACATAATGCTTCCTATCTCGTTTTCTCCTACGTTAAATCTTATGAATTTATGTGTCTGTCTCTTTTTACTGTCGCTTTTTCGTTTCATCGACTTTCAAATCACAACGCTGCTAAAGAAGTTTTCACTTCATAAAATAAAGAGATTACAATAAAAACTTAGGCGACATGTAATCCATTTTGAGACCGATAAATAGTAATTTCATATTAACTATTAGGTTTAGTTATAAAACTAAAATCTAACTATAACTCGGGAAGGGTGGTTCCATTTATCAATTGGGATTTATAAGACTATTTACTTATCAATTTCGCAATTTAACTTTCAGTCAATTTTGTTACTTTAAAAGACAAATCTTCCCAGAATTGGGACAATCACTAGATTGATTTTTTGCACTGTTAGAGATGCTTCCGAGAGAACTATTACTGATGATATATACAATGTGTCCCGTCACCAGTGTCGGAGCCTTTAATGGTGTGGAATATGGCATTTCTTATCGACGAATTGCCCCTCAAATTTTGTCTTTCTCTTACGGCCGCCATTTTGTTTTCTTGGTAACCAAGACCTGGGCTGTGATACTAATTCAACCACCACTACTCATGTAAATGTCCTATCAACATTAAAAAGGTGTCATTTGATAGCTAAACATGTAGACAACAGTTACACAGCCATCATGTTTCAATTGTCATGGAATAAAAAATAATTAAAGAAAAACAAATTGATTCTTTTTTGTGTATTTTTTAATTATTGGATTTTTGAGAAAAACCAAATTTGAGGGGCAATTTGTATAAGGGATAAAGATAAAATGATTACTATTCAGTATCAGTATTTACAATGCATGTTTTGAATGTCACAGCTAAGTCGTGGCTTCTTCAGTCCTACGTCGGGAGACATACCGAGCCACAAGAAATCACAAAAAATATATTTATAAAGTTGCTCTTATTATTCCATAGGATTACTGATTTTGTCAAGTACGAGTAAGGGAGTGGCTAATGATACCTACACGGAATTTCTTTTCACAGAAAACTGTTCCACGAATTTGCAATACAGTAAAAAAATTATAACGATATCGCTTTAAACGATGGATCGTTTATAACGACTTAACGGCAAGGTTCAAGCCGAATCTCTATATTAACTCTTATATAAACATATCGTTTAAAGAGTTACAAATATTGTCCTTGCCCTGTCTATACATCTTTGAAATGTGTCTATTTGTAAAAAAAAAATGAAAACTTATTTCCCACTAAATGGCACTGTGAATATAGAGGTAGAAATGGAAATTAGTTAGTTGCGTATACCAAATAGGAGACTCGAGTTATACTCTAAAAATTCATATTGCATGGCAATTACTATCTTTAATAAATTGCCAAATAAGTTGACTCGAGTGCCTTATAATAAATTCAAAGCTGATCTTTTTCATATTTTGGTAAATAAAATTTATTATTCTGTCAATGAATTTCTAAAAGATGATTGGAATTGCTGACATTCACTTCGTTATATTATTTGCCATTTGTATTAGCGTGTTATACGACGTTATTTGACATTTGTATAGTTTGTATAGTTTTCTATTATAATAATTTATCTTATTTGTATAGTTTAAAATAATTTATTTTTTAATTAATGATAATTATAGGATTTAGATTTATATTTAATAAGTTCATTGAGATTAGAATTAGAAATGTTTTAAATATTTGCACGTCGACAAATTCGACAGGTCATGTTGTGCTTTAAAATTATGCTTTAATATGTATTTTACCATGTCCTGGCAAATAAATGAGTTATTATTATTATTATCGCTTATAACGACATCGGATAAAGCGACATATCGCTTAAAAAGACAAACTTTCTCGAAATTTATTGTCTATAACGACCATCCGGCGTAATTGTTCCAGCAAAACAAAATATTGATTTAAAATTTATTCTAATAAACAGATATATTTTGACTTGTAGTAACATAAGTCTAGTCTCTCGGTCTCAAGATCTCGGTAGGTCAATTCGTAGAATACGCGCGTGGAAAGCGACGAGATGTCGTGTCTCACGTCACACCTGAGACAAATAGATTTTTTTCTAGTAATAATTTATTTAGCTTCATGCTTAGATAAAAAAATATAATAGAACATAACATTAACATATTAGAAATTCAAATAAGATATATGTATCTAAGTATTTTGTCATATTGCTTATAACAACTACCGGATATAGCGACTGTTGAAATAAGAAATATTGAATCCTATATTATCGATAAGATTCATGAAGTGTACATCTCTAGTCCTTACTTACCATAGCCAAAAGACAGTCTGTCACTCCGTGTCTATGTTAAAAACTCTCTCAGTAATATAAACTACTTGTTATAAAATTAATACTTTGTTTTCATTAATTCAACAGCGACTGAGTTAAGAGGGTCATTTCAATGGCGTTATATCCGATTTCGACTTTATTTATTCATTTACCATGATTACCCTTAAATTTCTATTGTAAAATAATGTTTTATCGTATAAAAATCTCTTTCTTTTTATTAATAGAATAACTATAAATAGCTAGAGTTCCTATTTCACAGACATTTCTTTGTTACTATTTGATGAAATATTTTGTATTATACTGTAGCTATTTGAATATTTTATCAAACAATAAAGCTTTAATTGCCGAAATGTTTCGTGGAATGATATTTTGGGAATACATAATAATATCATTTATTGACAATTTTTGTAGGAAAGCATTTGTGTTGATGTCAAAGTCAATAACGTCACTAAAATAAAATCTGAAAATGTTCAATGTCACGATAACCTACAGCAGGGGCGGCACAGTATTTTTTTTAAAATTTTGAACAGATAAGATTTTTTGAATTATATTTTTGGAGCTCCCATGTATCAGCTTCAATGACGCAATGATTGTTACGCCATAACTTCCCGAGTTCTTAACCGATTTTAATAATTTTAACACATTTAGGACCAGATTGTGACGGAGCCCGAATTTTGAAATTCACAAAAATAAAAAATTGATGAACTAAAGCCATCGGCTCTATGGGATTTCCCATTGAAAGTTTTCTTTCTTATGGAATTTTAAAATTTACTTAATATTATCTATTTTTTTAGTACTACGCTCCACTCCAATATATGGTGCTAGCGAAGCTTTATGCTTAGCGACTGCATCGCCTAGTATTTTATAAGATGCTTTTTATTCAAGATTATCATTTACAATGAAGTCATTGAAAGACAACAACTATGGCATGGCTTAGTAAGATTACGTCGGAACACCTTATATACTGAGAAGAAGCTGCAAGAAACTATTCAAGGGTTGTTTTTTTCTCTCTTTCATGTGTTACAGTTATTTTATAATTAAAGAAATTATTAACAGTACAGTTATTAAATCATAGTAATAAGATATTTAATCAACGTTTCATATGTCACTTTTGTCATTAAATATGTACATCATGTCAAAGATTTGGTTTTAAAAATATTTCGATCAATTGTACAATGTATGGAAATAAAATGATGAGAGAAGTTTTTCGGGATTCGTTATTCGTGGAAGTCAATGTTCGATGTAACTAAGTATAAGGATTTGTAATATATTAAATAATATACAATTACTCAAATAAATTTAAATAAATTGAAAGGATTTGCATAGTGACAATTGTGAGTATGGCCACAAAATTTCATACTATTAGTTAAGTAATTTTGAAATCAACCAATTTTGACAGATTATTATTTGTATTTTCTGTAATTTCATCATTTACTACTACCGCCTGCTGCCTACCAGTAATGTGCTACACTACTGCCTGAAACCAGTAATGCAGCACATTACTGGTTTCAGGCAGGACACGAATCTACATCCCTCGCTATCCGGGCGAGTGCTCTTCATATAAGCTACCAAGACCTCGACAGACCTGTCAAATTCTAAGTATTTCCTAAGCCGATACCAGCGCCGTTTCTTCGCGTTTTAGATAAAACTACAACTACTACTTTAACAAGGTTTTTTTAAATATTAAATAGGTAAAATCTTGACCGCGATCTGCCTCGAAGATACCTATTGATTCTTTACTTGAAGACCCCGAAATTGTTTGAGAATACACACACAACACAGACTCATGCAAGGAGTTCAACTCTTTAGCGGTACGGATCAGAAAATTTTAACCAAAACGCTTAGTGCGATTCTTTAGTATATCAACCATATAATGCCATCGCATATTTGTAAGTTTGGTGGTCCGGTGAAAATTCATCAAAATTTTCAAAAATAACCAAAAATATTATTCTACTGTTCTTAAAAGATACTGTAGTTGCCTACAATGCAGTACAGTACCTTATATGGTATGGTTAATTTATATAGTTAAGATTTTTCTATTTCATATATTTTGTCGTTATCAGTGTCAAAACAGTGGAACGGTGAGCTAGGAAACCTCCCAAAAAATTAGAGTTATTTGCTCTCCATGCTTGGATATCACAGTAACAGACCATAATCTATAAAATGCTGCTTCCCCCTTTGTGATATACGGTGTAACATAATTATCTTCAGTATTAAATGCCATTTACAACCCCCATAAGTAAGAAGAGTTGCTGCTATTCTACACCATACGACTGATTTCGTCGATTAATTCCAACAAATAAACCTCCCATCAAACAATAAGTGTGAAACAAGAGAAATAAGACAAAGTCAAATAATAAAAACCTTTTCAAACAGTCGTCCAACTTAGTAAGTATAAAATTTTCTAGAGTACCTACCTCCTCAATAAAATTCAGCAAAAAAAAAATACAATGGCTTTCTAATAAAAAATTGAAGAGGCAAGAATCGTAAATCCGTAGGTACCTACTTAAGTATCTATCGGTGATTCAGAAGTAATTTTACGAGCGTAGAAACAGGCTCCCCATGAAATCGGCAGGGAATTTTGGCTTTTTATGCTTTGATAATGTACGAAAGGGAAATCATTTTAATTTTTATTATATCAGGAAGCCAGAGCCTATTTGAATGTGCCCGTATTCGATACATTAGGATTGACAATGGAGCTGTTAATACCACACAGTGATAAACAAATCCTTTCATTGTGTATGAAAACCTGGTTAATATTTAAATATCTGTAAAGTAAAATAAAAAAATAAAGTAATAAAAAATGTGTATGTGTCAGCTCCGACGCACGACTAGAGTTTACTCCTGACTGATGTCCATCCAAAATTTGATCGTGAGTGTCGAATCATCACTCCAGAGTTTTAACTGACGACTCGCCACGTATTTCCGAGACTATCATAAATCCAACTCGGCGCCAAACTGATCGTGAGTACATGATTGTCAATCCAACACAAACAGGTAGTACACTTCCTAACAGCCCGGCCGATCGAAAACTTAAGAGCCGGAGTGACGCCAGTGAATGCGGAAATCGAGTTGGCCTAAAACCATTTGGAGTGACGCCACAGTTTTACGTCTGGACTGAAAAACTGATCAATGCCCACTTTTAAGAACGACTATTTATGAACAGGCACAGAAAATAATCAAAATAAAAGTGCATGATAGGTTGCGCACAAAAAACGTAAAGCTGTCATTTGATCACTAAATTATATTCTTCATATTTTTACATAGCGGGCGTCTTATAGGAAAATCAATTCTTAAGGAGTAAACTTTAAAACTGTTTAATTAATTTTTAATAAATTGAGAGGTTAGAAACGTGCTCAATTTAAATGTTGAACGGAAGCGGAACCCTTGTGACGGCCATAGCCATCCTGAGAACATGACGACAAAGGAATCGAAACGTCAAGACTAAATAAAAAAAAACATCAAAGAGGTCGAAGCACCAGGATTAAGTATATCGTAGTATTCAATTTAAATGTGTCAGAGCCGAGGAATTTAAAGAACACTATTTTATGTCATCAATATTATCACTATATTGATGTCCTCACTGTCGGCACTGGTTTTATTTATGAAAGCACCATATCACGCTATTTTCCCGCAGAGATCATAGATTTCCACTTTCCACGAGCCTGACGCATCCTTTGCTTCGTCAACTACTACCTACTTTTGACTTGGTCTTTTTTCAGGACATCTTCTATTCGCCTTATGGCCAATGGGAAATAACCCACCTTAAGGATCCTTCTAAGCTGATGAGTGCTAAAAACTGCAAATGCAGCCTCTACAAAAGATTATAATATAAATAATACTTCCAAAACACGAATGAATTAATCAATGAATATTTTTTATTGTACCCATAGGAATTCACTAGCGGCCCGTCGCGGCTTCGCACGGATAGACAAAATTCTTTAATTTTTTTCTATTATTAAATATTTTTCCGTTAGCGCCATCTAGCGTCCAGTAGACGAACTTCTTGCGGTTAACGCGTTGCTATGGTAACGTTATTGATACAATGGAAAAAGAGCGGACAGACAAACAATAAATTTGTGATCTTAGAGTATAGATTAACGATCAAATAAACACAATAAGACGTAGAAATGATCACCTTATCGTTATAAGTGATTTCTTCCCGGCAACCTTGGGATGAACAGACAGGAAATAAGTCTATTATAGGGCCGTTAGCGGTATACAGCTGAATATAATCAATAAAATACACGAATAACATTTGATAAACTACTTATAAATTCAAATAAGTATACAACATAAACATATATATACTAATCCGTAGATAGGAAAGTACTATGTAGGTCAGGTAATATCCTTTCACTAGTCTCTTGAATATACCGAGAGACTTAGCAGCCCTCATTTGTGCCAGTAATGAGTTCCAAATACGGGTGGCATGTATCGTAAACTTCTAGGAATCTAGGAATTTTGTGGCATACGTTGGCATGTCCAGTAGTAAATTTTCCGTTAATCGCAGGCTCGGGAATGGGAGTCCTTAATCTTTAATGAGCTTGGGCGAGACAATCGTTTTGAAGAATATTAACAATGTGTCAAATGATTATATGTCTAGCCCTCTCGTAGTAAGAAACGCTTGTGTTACTAATGGGTCCACGTTCGTAGATCCGCTTGGGTTATAGTTCAAATTTCAACTGATGGTCTAAGGTTTCCGAATTGATGTGAATATAAGAAATATTGACCTTTATATACGATTTTTTTACCGACTACTATCATCGATTGTTACTGATATTTTTACCGATTCAACACACACTTCCGATTGTCCATTATCCACTGTACGTTCACAACACTCATTTCCTTCCTTCTGATTCGCTAAATAATTGTCAACAAGCAACCTTGCAGTTGAATGATTAGACAACTAGAGATAGTGTAATGAAATAACTCTTTCTTCTCTATCGATTGTTTGATATTTGTAAAAGTATTACATTCGATGTAATACATAGAATACGAAGAGATAGCGCTGACGTCAGCTAAAAATACTTGAAAAATTCGACGGTAACGTCAAGGACTCGGTAGTTCAGGAGAGACAGGTCAATTTTTTTCTAGTGATGATTTTTTTTAATATACAATCCAGCAGTTAAATACTTAAATAAGAATATAATAAAGTGTCATCAATATTCAAAAACATGGTCACCCTTTAAAAATTAATGAAAGTCCCAATAGATATCAAGACAGAAACGATTAAAAGACTCATTTTTATGAATTCTTTTTTCCTGTTATAAATTTGAAGAACATTCTTTCTTACTAATGTTTCAGGACTATTTAATTAATTACGGTTCCCGAGGATTAGGTGTTGAGTAAGAATTCCAAGTGATGTAGACTTTAAGTGGGGGAAAAGTCATTCGAATATTATATATCGGTTGATTTATGGGGAAAGTTGTATAAATAATACTATAATGTTTTTATTGAGTACTATGAAGAGTTTATTAGTATTTGAAATGTCTTTAAATATGCTGATAGCGACTTCTTTTGCATCGACTTCCAGAATTTCAAGTGTAGTGTTGTTACTTTTTTGTTAATTTTACTGAAACCAAACATTTATCTGGTATTTTTTTGTTTTTTATTGTCAATAGAAAAGCGCTTGAACTCTATCTCGCCTGATGGTAAGGGATAATGCGATCTAGGATGTGACGCGCTTGCCTAGAAGATACCTATTTACTCGCGATTTGAAGACCCCTAAATTGTATTTATCAAGTAACACTGACTCAAGCAAAGAGTTCCACTCTTTAGCGGTACGTATTACAATAGTCGCATTAAGCGTTTGGTATATCAACCATATAACGGTGGCGCCTATTTGTAAGTCTGGTTGTCAGATGAAAAAATGGGGACAGCGAAACAAGGCTGTGCAATTCTGCGGCACACTCTCCGAAATGTATCCTATAAAAAACGGATAGCCTAGCCACCTTCCCTCTATGTTGAAGGTTTATCAGCTTGCTAGCGATAGTATTGTAACATATAGCGTATATTGGCGACTCGTTGCTTTCATTGCGCTCTTCTCTGGCCATTTTTCATATTTTCTTTTTCTCTTGGTTTCCGTTTTTAAATTTACTGTCTGTCTCTTTTTATTTGTTTTGTTCTCGAAGTTCATTCTTACCAGAGTCAGCGCGTAGAGCGGTTGACTCACCGCTAACAATTATTTAAATAAATTTATAGTGCTGAGCAGTTATAATAAGCTCACAAGTATAATAAGCTCATAAGCATAACTCACAAGATTTCCTGTATCTGTATTTTGTACCACCAGTTCCTGTTAAATAAAAGTCTATAAGTTTCTTTAAGGCACTATTGTAAGTAGCCCTACCTTTTATAATGTTTTAGTGATAAATGTGAAATTGTTTTGTATTCAGTGTAATTTACCTTTTTTTATAGAATTGTTTCAGTTGTGCCTTAATTACATAATTATTAAAAGTATAAGTGACGAAGTGACGAAGCCTTTTCATTTCTCCCGGCTGCACCCGTCACACTATCATCATTAGCGATGAGCTTCTTGACCCTTCTTACAATGGACTCAAGCGTTTGGATCTTGTATTCCTCCTTATCTTGTATTGTTCCGTCCAAACAGTCCCAAAGATGAGAACAGTACTCGCGCTTACTTAAGTGACGATTCTATCTAGAAGGTAACAAATACTCAACACTCAATAATTTATTGCCAATTCATTATGTATATATATGGATATTACAAAATGTATCAAATTTATTTCAAAATTGTTCCGCCTGTCGGGCACGCAATTTGGGGGCTAGGAGAGAGGTAGTGTATTTATCTATGATTAATTATATTGCGTGAAGTTTGATAAAGTATATGATAAGTTAATTATAAGGATGAACTAAAAAAAGAAAGAAAGAAAGAAAGAAAAAATATTTGTTGACACACACACACATACACAGAGAAAAAAAAAGGATAGGAGAAAGAAACCAAAAATAAGGGACGAACGAAGTGAACAAAAGAAAACAAAAATGATAATCTTGTGTGTGGGGTCAACAAATACTCTGTCTCAGCATTTTACCTCTGTGTTATTCACAGCTGGGCAGAATATACACAAAGGCGCTGTTATTCTGACAGGGTTTAAAGAGTGAACAAAGAAAAAAAAAGGCTTATAATAATAAACATCGCATATATACACACACACACACAAGTAAAAAAAAAAATAACTAGCAATCATATATCATACACATACATACACACAATAAAAAAAAAAATTCGTACATATTCACATACACAAATTAAAAAAATAAAAATAAAATAAAAAATATATTAATGATAAATGAACCGTCGTTTAGGCGGCAGTATGGTCGGATTCATTTGCCGTCGCAAATGTCACCTTGTCATGACAGAAAAAAAAAAAAGAGATCAATTGCCACGTCAAAAATGCCACGCATATACCTCATGGTGATGAATTGAATGATACATTTACATATAAACAATAAAAATAAAAATAAAGCGTGTACAGTGCTGGGTTATGCAATACGAGTGCAATAAATAAGACTCCAAACTACTCAGTGCCCGCCCGGGGTATAGGATAGGCAGCTCTCCTCATCGGTAGCCGGACGCGATCCATTGTGGGCCTGACGTGAAGAAAACAGAGGTAAGTGGCTTTATATATTTGTGTTACATTTTTGCTCCATTAATAAATGATTCTTGAGCTGTTTTTTAAAAACGCATTTTGTTTTTAGTTCACGCATCGGCGGCGGAAGGTCGTTCCAGCATCGAGAGGCGGCGTACCTAAAGGATCCCCGGAAAGCCATCGTGCGGTGCACCGGAGTGCAGAATATATATGTACATTTTCTATTTGGATAATGACTACGCTCCTGTGCCCAGATAAGTTTATCCAGGAGGTAACGCGGTTTTTCTGTTTTAAGTACTTCAAATAACAATGACGCGAGATGGAGACTTCTGCGAGCCTCCATCTTGAGTAGATTTGCAGAATTTAAAAAAGGGGTCACATGTGATCGAGGTGGTACTTGAAAACAAAATCTAGCACAGGAATTTTGTACACGTTGTATGAGTTTCTTAGTCCGGGCCAGTAGACATGGTCCATACACTGTGTCACAGTAGTTAAGCCTGGACAGGACTAGCGATTCACATAGTCTGATTATAAGTTTTTCACACAAGTATGGTCTTATTTTGTATAATAACTTGAGCCGATAAAAACAGTTGCGCACACATTCACCTATGTGAGTCTCAAAATTGAGGGAGTCATCCAAGACCAGTCCCAGATTTCTAACCTTCTCCACACGTTCGATGATTTCCCCGTTCAGTGAAATGGTGAATAAATGACTATTCTTATTAAAACTATTTAGATTATACTTACTACCAAACAATATTAATTTTGACTTTTTGGGGTTGAGGGTTAGACAGTTTGACTTACACCAAGTAGCCACCCGAGCCAAGTCCTCATTTAATTTAACTACAGCTGCAGCATGATCCGATGAAGGGAAGGAGACGTACAGCTGCAGGTCGTCAGCGTATAAGTGATGTTTACTGTGAATTATACTTTCAGTTATATCTGCGCTGTACAAAATGTAAAGTATTGGACCCAAAATGGACCCCTGGGGAACTCCACGGGTGATCGGAAGTGGACTAGATTGTATTTTGTCCCCATTAGCTCCAGGAAGCTCAACATACTGTCGCCTACTATTCGAAAGGTAACTATCAAACCATTTCATTGCTTCTGAGTCAACTCCATAATATGACAGCTTTGATAACAAAAGTGTTGTATTAATTGAATCGAATGCGCGCGAAAAATCAAGCAATACCATAGCGCTGATCATTCCCTGGTCCTGTGCTGCCAAAAGGTTATCTACTACATCTGCTAGGGCTGTCGTGGTACCGTAACCTCTGCGAAATCCAGATTGAGTGTGGGGCAGGATGTTGCTATCTTCAATGTATTTGGTGAGCTGTTCACAGACAACTTTTTCCAGAACCTTGGAGACACAGGACAATAGACTGACAGGCCGAAGGTCATGAACAGATTCAGGCTGGCTAGTCTTTGGAAGCGGCTTGACGACAGCAACCTTCCAAGTCTTAGGAAAGGTACTTTCTTCAATAGATTTGTTGACCAAGGTTGTGATAGTTGACAACGACTGTGGCAGGGTTAATTGTATCATTTCCAAAGATATTCCATCGTCACCTTGAGCGTTTAAAAAAATACCATCTTGACATTCTCCGTGCATTTATATTCGGATACTCACAATAATTTAAATTCAAATATATTTATTCGGTAGAATACAAAAAAAAATGCTCGTACATAAAATTTTCCTTAAATTAAAATGCAATAAGTATGCACCGCTTTTTATTGTGTCTGTATTTAGTTCTTCGGTTGACTGGTAGATAATACCTAATGGCATTAAGTCAGTTTTATTATTCAGTTTCATGTGCAAGTATAAATATATCAGTTTATCAATGTTATTACTTTTTATAGGCTTTTGGGTTTTTTTATAAATGTATTTAATTTTTATACTAAAAATATTTAAATACGTACTGTAATGCATGCAGTTCAGACAATGTTAGCAAAATATTTGACAGCGGACCAACTGTTTTTGTGTCGCAAACACGAACAAAAGCGATAATTATAATGTCTCCGCACGAACTGTTTAAACATATCAAATGCAGTTAATTATCATTTGTTAGTCCAATAGTGTACCGTGAATTTTTCGTAGTGGTTGTAGCTGAGGTGTCCGAGTGGTTGAGGAGTTGGACTTGAAATCCAATGGGTTCTACCCGCGCAGGTTCGAATCCTGTCCTCAGCGGACTACTTTTTGCACTTAATACATTGACAAAGAACCTCAAAGAACCTGAGAATCTCATAAGTAAGGTTCAAGATGAAGTTAAGATCAGTCCTCCCCTAAGTGAGGTTAACAAAAATAGTAAATATGAATCATCCTTAATTTTTATCTATTTCGTATTTACATTTCAACCAATTTAGTAAAAAAATAAAAATATGTCAGTGCATATTTTTTTTATTTAAAACATTGTTGAAATTATTTAATTGTTTTTGTACGGTTTATTCTCTAGAATCTATTAAAAGTATTTTTAACATAACTATATAAACTCTTTGCCTTAGAAACAATCTTTTCAATTATCTGCTTTTTGACGTAAGTGAAATAATGTATCGTTAACTGTATCTAAAAGTATTTTGTGAGTGGCTTTTCCAAAGGTTAGTTCTTCTAGTATATACCAATATACTAGAAGAACTAACCTTGGTACAAAACCTACATTTTGAACTTATGATTTAAATTCCCCCCTTTAGAAAAATTTAGGTCGCTTCTTAGGTCGTAGCTAAATGCCATATACCGTTGTTTATTATGAGTAGAACATATAGATAAAATATAAATAAATTTATATTTTAACCCTTAATAAGGCGCGAGCTTGTATGAAATATATTTTAGTCCCAGAGGTGGTTTTAGAGTAAAGTGAATATGCAGATTTCAAAAAAAATATTCTTTTGGAGGAGGGAGGACGGGAAGTCCCCCTTTTTTAGGTGGGAAATAATTTCCCTTTGCCCGATTACATATGTGCACCATATGTCAAAAATACGAAAAACAAAATGTGAGGTCCATGTGGGAAATAATATCCCTTTGCCTTATTAAGGGTTAAACTCACCCCAAATCGCAATAGAGTCAAGTTACAAAATTTACTCTCCGCTGATAATAATTTTCGGTCGCCGCCATCCAAGCCTATTTCAATTTTGGCGCCAATTCCAATTTTAAAAACGTAACTTTTTCATAAAGTTTTAGTTCCTTTGCCAATAGTTTGAAAAGAGGTAGAGGACGATATAGAAAGTAAAATACATAAATATGTGTAATCTATGAACTGGGACTTTTTGGCGAAAATCTTGTTAAAATTTGTGTTATTGTGGATATTAGTGCGTGATAATGGTGGATTATTAACCATTAAGTGTTTGTAAACATACAAAAGTGTTGGCAAGTTTAACAAAGCAGCGGAAGTTGTCTTTTCCTGCTTTACAAAGAAGTCCACGGGGAGGTTCCAGTAAAACCCCATACATTTACTGGAACCTAGGGAAAAATATATTTTACTGTTCATTCATCATCGTCAGAGTAAGAAAAGCAATTACTCAAGAACTGGAAATTATACTTACTTGACACTGGTTAAATGCACAAATCGTGCAAGCCACAAATAAAGAAAAAAAAACATTATAATTATTTATGAATTGAAGTTGACTGTTACAGCTGAGGTGTCCGAGTGGTTAAGGAGTTGGACTTGAAATCCAATGGGTTCTACCCGCGCAGGTTCGAATCCTGTCCTCAGCGTAGTTTTTATTTTGGAATATTGTAAATTATATTTTTGCGTCACTTCAAATATACATAGTTTTGAAGACAAATTTTGGAATACCGATTCATGTTTCTGTGGCTTCGATGAAGTTTTTTGTTCTTTAAAATTTATAACAACTTTTGTTTTCATATGTCTAGACAAAATTCTATTAGGATAATATTTATTATTTGCCATTTATTTAATAATATTCTCTTGTTCTTATATTAAACATATTAAACAAATTGTGAGCTATAAGATAATCCTTGTCATGTGAAAACACGATAATATGGTGGGTTATAAAATTAATAAGTGTGTATTAATTGTATCTAGAACAATCCCTAATAATATTATAAATGTGAATGTAAGTTTGTTTGTTATGCTTTCACGCAAAAACTACCTATCTACTATCATGAAACTTCGTACATATATTCTTGGAGGTATCGGAAAGTAACATAGGATACTTTTTAAAGAAAAAAATATTTATTTACAAAAATTTGTTTGTTCAGAAATCTCAAAGTTAAAAACTGATAATCCCATCTAAGCAATAAAATATCATATTGATTCATTTCTATTATAATGATGTTTGATACTTATTTAATGGCTAAAATGCGGGAGAAGCCGCGGGCAAAAGCTAGTAAAGTATAATTATGTTTTGTTGTTTTTATATGCTCGAATCTTTTAGACAAATTAACGACTGATTTCGCTCCACTGATATCAGCTGAGGTGTCCGAGTGGTTAAGGAGTTGGACTTGAAATCCAATGGGTTCTACCCGCGCAGGTTCGAATCCTGTCCTCAGCGTAGATTTCTTTTTGATATAGTGTTAGTTATTATTTTCCCATCACTTCATATTTACACTGTTTTGTAAATAAGTTTTTAATGCATCGACATCGTTCTGTGAATTCCATAAAAAAGTCTTTTTAATATCAATTTTAGATTTCATATACATAATTCTCCTAAGACAAAGTTCCATAGAGATTTTTTTTTTAATTGTAATTATTTATATAATATTCTTAGAGCTATATATAAACTATATAACAACTCTGAGATTATTCACTTTTCATGTGGAGAGACGAAAAAAGATAGGTTATTAATTTTTCTATGTCTTTTTACAATATTATATAGCTTTTGGCGAACTTTTATAAGATTGTAACTTAAACTAGATACAACATAAAACAAACAAGTATGAACCTAAACTAAAACATAAGTAAGACAAAAGAAATATCGTTTTTTTCAAGTGAAAAACAGCCTCATCGCTGCTTTTGACAAAGGCATCCAAAAGGCTGGCAACGTTGTCAAATTGATTTCGTATTGTTATCTAGAACAATATAACATAATTATGTATTGTTATTTTTATATTCTCGTATCTTTTAGTTGAAAATTACTGACTGTTTTCGCTCTACTTACATCAGCTGAGGTGTCCGAGTGGTTAAGGAGTTGGACTTGAAATCCAATGGGTTCTACCCGCGCAGGTTCGAATCCTGTCCTCAGCGTAGTTTTCTTTTTAATATATTGTTTGCTGTTTGTTTGTTGTTTCGTTTATAATAATTCAAGTTATAATTTTGAAATAATATATGCAAGTAAAAAGAACGATTCTGTAATATTTACGGAAATATTACTTTATTTCTTTGTATCTTTGATTAGTTAATGTATAAATGAAGAATATTATTTTTTATCAGTTAAATTAAAAATTGCCGATTCACTGTTATATAGAACTATCGACCCGCCTTGGTTTTGCACGGATGTAATGCTGTACTATATAATGCATGTATTATACATATAAACCTTCCTCTTGAATTACTCTATCTATTAAAAAAACCGCATCAAAATCCGTTGCGTAGTTTTAAAGATTTAAACATACATAGGGATATAGGGACAGAGAAAGCGACTTTGTTTTATACTATGTAGTGATTATTAATAGAACAAAACATTTTAAAAGATTACATTGTTCTCTATAGTCTGCTATCAAAGTATAGACTTATTACAAGATTTTATTTACTTTCACCTGTCCCGGTGTCTGTGAAATCTTGCAAGTTAAATTTGACCCACTTTCCAGTTTCTTATTGAGCTGAATTTTTACATGTATATATATATATATATATATATATATATATATATATGACAATGCAATGATGACATGCAACTGATCTGATGCTGGAACTGGAAGAACTCCGCAATAAAACGACATAATCCTATCGAATTTGAGCTTGTTTCGATTTGATTAATCTTGACGAGGTCCTAGGTGATATTCGTCTGCAACCCCATCAAATTTGGAAAAATAATTTCGTTTCATTTGGTATAAATGTGGGTTCTATTAAAACCTCTCGTTAAAAAGTTTTTTTTTTAGAATATTTGTTTATCTTAAATGTTATTAATTTATGTTTTATTAAACTCAATGACACAATAGATGAAAAGTAAGTAACTCAACAAATTCTGAGTTAATAAGTACTGAATTTCATATGCATAGCAAGTTATACTTTTATTTTTTTCCTGGTACACCGGTATTCCATTTAAGCGCAAACAAAATGGCGGTGTAAAAATGAATGGGCTTGTTTTTCATCGTCGGTTTCAAAGTTGAAACATAATCGTTAAATCCGTAGCAGGTTTTAGGAATGGCGTTATATCTGCTATTATGGTTTCGCTTTTACATACTTACTGATCTCTTTAGTTTTTTTTTTATTTTTTGACGTGATAACGTCTTATAAATTGGTTGCGGCTGGGAGTCACTTATGAAAAAGTGTAACGCTCGGTAACGTTACGATGAGTCACCGAACGAGAGAGAGGCCCGCCGAATGCCTTGCGTCTCTCTCCCACTCAACTATGATCGGTCTGCCGCGCGCATTGTGCAATTTAATTATATTCATATCAATAAATATTCTACCGAGAAAAAGACGTTGTCACGTAAAATCTTCGCCCGTAAAACCGACTTTACAGGCAAAAAAAAAAAAAAAAAAAAAAACCGACTTTTTTTTATTTAGGATGGGTTTGCTCTTGATCCCAATCAAGCCCGGGGGCAATGACAGAATCCACGATGGAACGAGCTAACCCAGAAGGTGCCTATTCACCCTGGCCTTGAAAATAGACGGGTTATAAGTTCTCGGAAATACAGACGCAGGGAGGGAATTCCACTCCTTTGCTGTGCGCGTTATGAAGGATGTTGAAAAGCGCTTGGTGAGACAGTTGGCGCTGTATCTGGTTCTTCGTATTAAGAAGACTTGTGATCGGAGATTTTTTTTCTGTATTGAAGAAATTATTAATAAAATATTATTTCTTCAATTCTGTCGTGCCAACATCAGACAAATAACAATATTGCAAAATAAAACATACAAATCAGGCAGACTCTCAAATAAATAATTAATTAAAAAAGCCAAAAAACAAAACAGATATAAAATTAAATTAGATTATATTGCAACAGAAGAGCTCTTCTCAAAACACAAACTTTAGAAATGCTGTACGCTTTATTTATTTTAATATATATTTTGTTAATATTATTATTATATTTTTTTTCAGTCTTTATAAAATTACACTTGCACACACAACAACACTTTCTCTCACGCACGCACTCACACACATACACTCGCACACATAAACAAAAAAACACACACACCCTAGTAATAAAATCTGTTTTTTTATTTGTTTTTAAATTTAATACTCTTATTCCTTAACTTTGTTTAAGAATCAATTTAGTTTAGTTTATTTTTTTAGGAATTTTTATCTTAATTTGATAAGAGACTGAGGAGGGCGGGTGCCGACAGCTGTAACACAGTTTTTACTAGTACAGCTGTCAACGTAAAATATGTATGTGTCATCTTGTAAATTACTAATAATTAAATTAAATTAATCATATTTATATATATAATACAATACATTTTACGTTTATTTCCAAAATGCAAATTAAGATAAAAATTGCAACAAGTGAGGCTTACAAAAAACTAAATAAACAACATAAATAATACACACAACTTAATGAAATTTAATAATAAAAAAATTATCCGGATCACATAAGGGAATCACTATAATTATAAGAGGCTTGTTTTCGTCACTATCTTAGACAATGCTTTGTCTATGACAAACTTTAACTCCTTATATCGTTATATGGCAAATAACTGTGAAAGTTAAGTACTTTTTAGTAACATAACAAAAAATATAAGTGGCAACCTAGGTAGGTTGCCATAAGTCTTTAAAAATTGTGAGATTGCAGGAGACAGTCATATAATTTATTGCAACATGTTGATTACATAAGCTGTTACAAAATTAAAGTATCCCAAGTAGTATTATGAAAGAAATAATTCTATTAACATCATTATTCTTAACCTTATGAAATGAAAACTCCCAAACGAAGAATAGACAATAATCCATCAGTGGGATCAGCGTAGTTTGCGAGTGCTGCGTAACGACGCAATAACTGCTGATACTGTTGAGACTTATCCCCTCTGGTCTCAGCGAATGTAGTTGAACCTCTAAAGGCCAAACGATTATTTGTATAAAATCGATCAATAGATCAGTTACTATTAAATAAAACCATTTTGACCCGACTACAGAGAAGTAAAAAGAAGGGTTATCATTATAACCGCTATGCATGTTCATCTGTTCTTTCATAACTTCCAAACTAGTAATTATAAAATGACAAATAATATATCACTGGAAGCATCTTGATCGTCCGCTAGTTATAGGGTATGTGATACTAAATTAAATTGAATATGGTATCCTTTAGGTATCCTTTATAAAATCATGAACCTAATAATGAAATTTAAAAAAATATATAATGAAATGGTTTATTCAGCACATCATGGTACATAATAGTACTGTGCATACAATCCCAGAAAGTGATTACAAAGTTAGAAAACCTTCACTTAAAAAAAATAAAAAATGTGTGAATATTTTAATGAAAAACTGCATAGGGGCAAGACTTGACTTGACTTGATTAGTGTATTGTGTTGTGATTGGGCATTAATCTTATGGATTATTAAAAACAATAACCCATCTATGACGGGGATTTATTTATTTATTTAAGTTCACGAGTGATTGTTTACATTAAAAAAACCTTTGAACTACTTACTTACATTACTAAATGTAAGAACCTTTCTAGGCAACACCACTGAAAAAAAAGTTAGATAAAAAAAATCATAAAAGTTTTATGATTCTTTTCACTTTGCCCTTCCCATATACATTTTTTTATAGTCAAATTGTGGTTTTCAAGCATTATAATAGCTTTCCGGAGTATGCCCTTTTATTACGCTATCTACATATTCGATATTCTACAGGAAATACCACAAAAAGAATAGAAAGTGGGTATCTAAATAGTTTAACAAGAAATTATAACCATAATATAATTATTTGATAGAAAACCGGCGTCACTTGACCTAAAATAATTGAAATAAAAGTAAATTTTAAAACCTTTATGGAATTTGTCTTTTTTGAAAAGGTATTTCAAAGTTTATAAATATCCTGAATGATTCATTTTTATATTTTTTCAATTTACGAAAACAATATGGCACAAATAAAAAAATATTTTGACTGAATTAAATACAGAGGCTAGTAGAAACTCAATTAACTACACAAAACAAAAAGGCGTCCTAATTGTTCTAAATTCTATTACAATGAACTCAAATAAGTTTCTTGGTATAATTAACAAAGAACGGGGCATTGCTTCCGCCAAATGTGTGCTAATTGCTTTCAAAACAAGTAGGTCGTATCGCATTGTTTCTTTAAGGTAAAACTTCAAAATTAAACCCTCTAATTCCTTTAAGCAACATTAGTTGGCTAATACCAAATAAGTACTTTCAGCTCAGAGATGTAAACTACTAGATGAGAGCCTCTTCAAAAAAAGAGTGTTTGTCATAATATTCACTCATATATTCATTTATATATTGTTTTGTCGGAATTCGTTATTAATTATTGAAAGAACACAAAAACAAACAACAAGCAAAAAAAATACGACCAACAAAACATCTATTCTAATTGTATTACTCTTACATATGATTTAATAATAAAATGAACTATTTTACTAATAAACTGAACGATTTTAGATATGTTTAAAAAATTACAAAGTTGCTACAAAAATATCTTATGAATATGAGTTATTATGTTTTTTATGTCTAAAACGAGTAAAAGTGTTGTAAGTGTAAGTCGTCGGAGTGTGGGCAGACAGCCGATGAGGTGGACCGACGATCTGGTCAAAGTTGCCGGAGAGTTCTGACAGAGGAAGACCCAAAATAGGGAAGAATGGCGGGCAATGCAGGATGCCTACACTCAGCATTGGCTGGCGAAAGGCTGAAGAAGAAGAAGAAGTGACAAAGGTGACTAATATGTTATTCGTAATGTGTTTAGTTTAGATTATTTTTAAATACATGCATAAAACTGAAAAATTTGTGTCACGTCAGGGGGGAGGGGATTCTAAAAATGTGACAACCTGTGACAAGAACAGTGGAGAGGTTAAAATGTCCTGTAATAATATTCTAAAATATCTAGAAAATAGGCTAAAATATTGGCTGAACAAAAAATCTAAAAATGTATTGATCAACCGAAACACGACATATAATCACGTAACATGTACTAACTTAGGTATTATTGTTATACGAAAAACGAAAATGTTCACGTGAAAGGTGGACGTGCATGCTCTCCATTTTTAGCTGGACATTTTGCCTAAAACAGGGAAACTGAACAACGTGTGAAATTGTTGGAAAATCCATCTAAGTCCAGCCCATCTAGCAGTAACTCTAGAGTAATCACCGTGATGACATGATGGTAAAAAAAACCTTTATCGATGAAGGAACCAGTGAGATACAGCAGATGTTGTTGAATCCAAAGGCTTAAGATGTCTTCCCAAACACGAATTCACTTATCTGATGGGCGACCTTACAGATTGTGATGTTTAGAGACATTACTTATATTCTTTGTCATACTGAGAGCAGTATGACAAAGAATATAAGTAATTCAGCATTAATAAAAAAATAGGAATAAAACTAAAGCAAAGTGACCCTTCACTTAATTTTATTGTCTGATCGAATTGGCGAATCTGACCGTAACCGAAATTGAAACTTCGGTCGGAAATTGCATAATTTTTATGCCAATTTAAAATATATATCGACGGCGAAATGCCAATAACACCTAACTGCTAATTTCAAAATAATACACAATCTGAAAAAACGTTTAATTTATTGACAAGTTAAAATATAGTTAAAAATTTGTTTATTTCTTTTAATCAGTATTTCAGTAAGGAGGTCTTGGCACTTCGCCGTAGATATACATATATGAATTCCCTGTCACATTGTTAGACCGCGATGAATTCCGTACTCACCCGATTTTGATGATATTTTTTCATTCTGCTGTATTTTTTCCAACTTAGGATAAAGGATAGGTTTGATTTTACTTTATAACACAGCAACGCGAGGCCGCGTCAGCTAGTGTATCAATAAAAACCGGGTGTACAAAAATGTTTTCAATGTTTATTATTACAGTTTATTGATATTATATTATTTTCATGTTAACAGTAAATTATAATGAATAAACATTATTAATACAATATTAATGCAAGTTATTATCATAAACATTGAGATATCCGGAGTGGACATTAGCTGTATAGCACAGAACTCTTTATTATCGATTGGAAATGCTGTTGCATGCTTTCTCGAGATAGCTGCGTTCCATTTTACATAACGATCGCTTTGTTGTATTGGACAGTAACATTCGTTGCGGTAAAAGGAAATTGTATTCCATTATACCTACCGCGATTGTATGCATACAAATTTTTAAATTTAAGTTATTAGATACGTTTCCAAACTAAAATTTTCAAAGTTAGTTTGTAAGAATCCGTTTTATGTGATAAAGAGTACCCCGAAATAACCTGCCTTAATGATTGTATTATTTTTTTACCATTTTCTGCTAATGTTTCTATACGTGCAGCCTTTGGACTGCTATACGCAGTCGGCATAGAGTGACCTGCGTGTTCAATAAAATAATGGACTTATTGTAATAGAGTTGTAGCGTGTCAGTAATGTTTGTGCAGGGCCATACAGATGACTTCTACGCCATAGTAAGAAAAAGTTCCGCCTTCATGCTCAAGAGTCTCTGCTCTAGCAATCTAGTGCATAGTGTGCCCCCTCCCCCCCTTTATCGGCGTACCCCCGTGCCCCTGTACCGCGCGGGCGAAGACTTATTTAAGCAGTCGATCTATAAAGCTGCGAATTGACATTCAGTTTTTCACATCAGTTGAATTGACGTCAATCCAAAATTTGATCGTGAGTGTAGAATCATCACTCCAGAGTTTTAACTGACGACGCGCCACGTATTTCCGAGATTATCATAAATCCATGCGCGTCGCGCCAAACTGCTCGTGAGTACATGATCGTCAATCCAACTCAAACAGGTAGTACACTTCCTAACAGCCCGACCGATTAAAAACTGAAGAGCCGGAGTGACGCCAGTGAATGCGGAAATTGAGTTGGCCTAAAACCATTTGGAGTGACGCCACAGTTTCACGGAAAACTGATCGTTAATGCCCACTATTTATTGGGCAGCTTAACATACTTCTGTATGTGTTTAAAGACCGGTAACCACACCAGATTATAAATTTTTATTTTTATTTCTGTATTCATTCCTACTTATTCTAACCTATAAGTTTTTTCTTACTAACACTATTAAACTTACTTTTCTTGAATAAATTATTTGAATATCAATATCATGTATGCTGGAGTACGGACCTTTAGTTTCGTAGGTGCAGAAATTCGTAGATGCAGATTGTATACCATTAGCTTAATATCATTCTGAAGCACAGCCCATCTTGATGATAGTAATTTTTTTGTTCACGCATCTGTTGAACGGCCATTTTGAAATCTGCTTAACCAATAAAGCAATCTGCTTAACCGTAAAAGCACTACGCTTTTAAACACATTACACTTACTAATAAATAAAGTTATTATACGAGTTGTAATCTTGCACTTGTGCGGCGTTATGGAGAAAAGTGTTTTCAATGTTTTTGACGTCATCGAGTAAAGAGACGTGACTACGTCGCATATAGAAGTCAATGGTCACATTACAAGCAATTCTGTTCTCGAGAAGTCACGTATTTGTGCCGCTCCATTACTGGGAAACAGAAATGTATTAAATTGTCAATAATGAAAGTAAATTCACCGATATAAATACCGGTATTCCCACCCTAACTGCTATAGTTATATATATATATATATATATATATATATATATATATATATATATAGCAGTTTCTTCTTTATCGATTGTGGATACTTGTAAAAGTTACATTCGATGTTGTAGTTACTAGTACATAGTCAATTAACAGATGGCGCTGACGTCATTTTAAGAAACTCTTGGAAAATTTATTATTTATTTGGAAACTCAACCGCTTACTGTCAAAACTAATACATGAAAAAACCAACTTACTTAAGTGACTCTAGTCGTTGGTTTGTAATTGTTAGCACCTACCAAATCGCACTAGGATTACTTAGAAGGGTTATAGTGCATTATTTCTAAAGTTTTATTTAATAGTGTTGTAAATGTTTGTCGCCGAACAGAGTGAATTGACTAACATCGGTCATAAAATCATATCAAAATGTTGATCAAATATTTATGTCAAATTTATTTGCTCGCGTTTTAACATCTGAAATCTGAAACTTTGTCGGTTTGTTAGAAAGAATAATAGACAATGGACGTGTTTATTATAGTAATTAAACATTGTACAAATAAGAATTCTTTCAGTGCTACTAAATCGTTAATTTTACGACGAAACTTATCTCTGCTCGTTTTCAATTAAAAGTAATAAAGCGCTGTCGTAAATAGTCAGCCATTCGCGAGACACGATAGCTTTCAATTTGTTTAATTTTGTTTCACAAATGAGGCATCAGCTGTATTCAAACAACCTCCCCCTAATATTGAAATGGGAAAAGCGGATATCCGATGAAAAATAACTCAAATAAATTAGTATACTTAACTGAGCACTCTCGGTAAACTGAGTTCATTCAGTTCTTACACTTTCACGTTGTTCAGTTATTGAAGCGAAATATTTTTAAATGGAGAATTGAACTCGTTTATCTTATTTTTTTTAAATATTTATCCGTAGCGTTCCGACCTTTTTCAGGAGCCGTTTTCACGGAATGACTAAGGTAAATAGATGACTTAGTCATCCTGTGAACATGGCAAAATAAGTTTATTTATAGGGTGTAATGAAAAGGGTACATATATTTTTTTATTTAAACAAAGTTTTTCTTATTCGATTGTTGGATACTTGTAATAGTATTACATTCGATGATGTTACTAGTAGTACTTAAAACATAATGAGATGGCGCTGGCTGCAGCTTAAGAAACTCTTGGTAAAAGTTCAATGGGTTGTCAAGCTCAAATGGAAGAGAACTCGCCCGGATAGCGAGAGGAGGTTTATTTATTTTATTTATTTCGAAACTCAACCGCTAACTTACAAATCTAATTAAAAAAAAACTTACTTAAGTGACTCTTAAGCCGTTGGTCTTGGTTGAATTTATATTTTTAGCATTTACTGTGGAGTCATTGATAGGCAGTTGATTATGCTTAAATACTCTCATCTAGGGTAGAGAAAGGACACTTTATCGAAGACAAAAAAATTGTTAAGTATAATAAAACGCTTTGAATACAGTGTTTTACAGAAACGTATAATACGTATTTCAAAGCAATATAAACTGAATTGAACAATAAATAGCTATCCTCAAAAAGGTTTTATTGCCGAAACTAACTGTACAGAGAATATAATTTACCAAAAATTGAAAGAGGGATTAAAAAAGGTTGTCTATCTGGCTGAATGTATGAAAAAAAGTGTCACGTGAACTCCAATAACGAAGTGAAAATCGTTCACAGTTCTGAAAGGCACTAAAGTTTAATGGTGTTTATATATTTCTAAAGGGTTTGACGAATAGCAGTTGAATCGGTAGTATTCTCGAGTAATCCAATTTGACCCTTAACGAAATCCTAATAAGAAGCCTTTTAATTAAAATGTTGATTTAATTTCAATACATTTCAAGTAGCTTGAAAATGTAATTAAATAGCCGAGGGATTGTTTTATTGTGATGGCCGACTATTGCATCGATAACAATCTAACCTATTTTCTCAATTCTTGGTTTAAATACTGTTAGGGGAATGTTTTTAAATACTTTATTTGGTTTCTGTCATGTGCAAAAGCATTTTTATTTCCGAGTCATTATTGCTAATATATATATATATTTATTTATATGTATAAAAAATAGGAGATGTCCTGAAAAAAGACCAGGTTAAAGCACCCTTAACCGACCAGCTTGTACGAAAGGTATCAGACCTTGAAGAGAGTTGAAGAAGTGAGAGATGTAGGTATTTCAGGATCGTATAAATTAAGAATCTATGATCACTGCCTACCCCTAAGGTATCTATGTGTCGGTGTAAACGTCAGGATTTTGGTCCGAACCTTCAGATATATGATGGGCAGAGTTAGAAATCGTACACTGAGAAGATGCTGTAATTTTTGAACACAGTATTAAGAACCACGTAGCACATAACAAACTTGTTATAATAAGGCACTCAGCGAAACGTAGGACAGTTCCGTGACGACGTCTACACTCGATGGCGACTCGATCCAAAGTGTATCGGAGCTCGCACGTTGACACCATCACGACTCTGTCGAAGCGCGGGAAATCGTAGTTTCTTATGTTCGCCGGCTAGAGGGCGCGCTTGCATTTCGTTTAGTATCCGTGCTCATGACCGGATACGACATATGTATAATGTTTATTCTAACTCACAACATACAGCTAAAAGTACTAAGTCTAGAAAGCTGAAATTTGGAAAATAGGTTTATTTTATAATGAACTTTACGAAAAAGAATATGGTAGATGGAGCTTCGTGAACTTTGATATTTGAATTCTGAAACAGGAAAATTTTAATAACAGCTACTGAACTTGAATAAATCATGACACGCTTCGAGTTTTTTGTAAATTAACATTTTGTGAATGGGAAACAGGTGGTGATATTTTATGTGGGAATTTGGTCATCATAAATCTTCCTTGGCTCTGTCGTAGTCGGATAAAAAATGACGTTATAGTTTTATGGATTTTCATATTTTAAGGAAGGGAGATGACTAAAAAATGCATTATGTCTGAAATAGTCTGAAATACTACGAAATGTTTAACTTAGCATTGAACTAAATAAATATTAATAAAAAAAAAAGAAATATATATAGGTATATTAAAGTGTATATATACTATATGTAAAAATTCCTTGTCACAGTGTTTGACCGCGATAATCTCTGAAACTACTTAACCGATTTTGACGATTTCTTTTTTAATTTTGATGGATTTGTTTCATTTTAGGACATAGGATAGGTTTCATTTTATTGTTAAGCCGGGTCAGCTAGTGTATAGTATTATAGGTACTATAATACTAGACAATATGACACATATTATTCTGGACCCAAGTAGCTAAAGCACTTGTGTTTATAAATTAGAAATATATGAAAATAGTTTATATTAATTATCCATAAAAAAATCTTAATGAGTTGATATGAAAATGTTATATCTTGATAAATATTTCCATTCAAAAATCAGTTTTATTTCCTTTCAACAAAATCAAACTCAGTTCGTCGTTTATTTGAATGCTTTTAGATAAAAATGAATGAAAGGTTTTTAAGAAGCATAAATACTGATTGCGTCCCGGCTTTCTATAGGTATTTTACAGAAAACCTGTATTCGCAATATCGTTTTGCTCCATTTTAAAATAAAGTGGACATGGCGAAATGGATTGCTCAAAAGTTGAACGAATTATATAAATAAAATAAAATATAAATAATATGTTTTGAATCCAAGTAGAGAAAGCACTTCTGTATTAGAATTAAGGAACAACGTCTTTACTATCAAACCTCTGAGCAATGAAACCTGTGATCAAGCCATTCGCCAATGGAGGTGGTTGATTTACATAACAATATACATATACATGATTTAATAGAATTCTTTTTTTTTTTATAAGGGGTTTTGGCTTGGTTACAAAGACCTTTGAGCCATTTCTTCATATTATGTCCATTCTTGTTTAAAGAGTTGATATATAAATGATATGAATAATAGATTATCAATGGATGATGAATGAAAAGTGAAATGCCTTAACCTAGGTTTCAGTAAAGATGTGGGGTTTTACTGAAAATTTCCCGTGGACTTCTTGAGAGAGCGAAAAGACACCATCCATTGTTTTGTTTCACTTGCAAACACTCGTGCATATACAGAAATACTTAGTGGTTAATAACCCACCATTATTACACACTAATATCAACCACAACACAAATTTTAACAAGAAAAACAAGACCACCATAGTGACGCTTCCCGCTCCCGCCAAAAAGTCCTTGATAGAATTCGGTGTTAATTAGCGAAAGACTATATTCATATATAAAACGGTTTTTTGCTTTGGTTTAATTTTTGGTCTTATAGATATCAGAGGTAAAGTTATTATTAAAAAAAAATATTATTAAAAATTTAGTAACGATATTTGTCATGATAATGTAGTAGAGTAGTTGTACATTAATTTTGCTCATTTTTTTATTTAAACTAGCTGACCCGGCCACGTATTGCTGTGTCGACTGCAGCGCCATCTGTCGGACTGATTTGTGAATCTAAACCATCCAAGGCGCCACCCAAACGTATACAAAAAAAATCATTCAAATCGTTCCAGCCGTTTAGGAAGAGTTCATTGACATACACACGTACAGTATAATTATATATATAACGATAACATATTTACGTAAATATTTAAAATGTCTTACTTTTTAATGTTGTATATGATGCGTATCGCTCTTTTTTTTAAATAAATATATCATCAATGCAACTAAACTCCACAACAACGGTATATGGGCCGTTGCAACTTAAGAGTTATTATACTATTTAAATAACTAAAATAAACTATTCTTCCGGTTTTAATATCAGTCATTAGTCTTTTTAACAAGATATATTTTTCAGTACATATCTATTTCAAAGGAAATATATGCAACGATAAATTTACATTCGGGAAACATAAAACTATTAGAGTTATTATTGGAATATTATAAATAACACTGTCGTTCAATTGTGTGGTTGGTAACAACGGCTTTTATAAGAACATAGTTTTAACAGATAATGTAAAATTTGTTTTGTCAAGGTTAGGTTAGGTTAGGTTAGAATGTATATAATAATGTACCAATTTTTATTGACGAACTCCGTGGTCGAGTGACTCGCATATCGGTTTAATTAAATCACTCACTCAGCCGGATTCGATCTCCGGCCCGGTCCATATAAAAAACGAGCTTTTTCTATATTGGCTCGGGTCTGGGTGATGTGGTACCGTCGTCGTTTCAGAATTCCACGACACAAGTGCTTTAGCTACTTGGATTCATTTATTCATATATAACTGCGTTACATGCGATATTGATAGCAGTCTAAATACATTTTTTCTAGGCTCTAAACAATCGCTTGTACCTTGATAGGCACAGCAACAAGGAAGAGAGAGGGGCAGACATTTATTAAAATTTATCTTTAAAATATTCGTCGACAGAGTAGTAGCATTTTGTAATTCAGAGCCTTTTCAAAGTATTTGTAAATTTATTTATATTGGTCTCAGCTTTAAATATTCTGGTAATTTGTTGTAAACTTTTATGGGCATTGAATATGGTCCGGAACTATGAAGTTTTAATTTAGAAGTTATTTGCACAATATTATTCTTGTATGTAATGAATTCAAAACAATGTATGGGATACTATCCCATATTATTATTCTATTAAAGCCCTCGCCCACGGCGACTTTTTGTAGTGATTCTGTCGCGCGTTTCGTAAACGAGCGACAGCATCGCTACTAACGCGCGTGAGTCGCATTTGCAACGCGCCACAGAAGTGATGCCAACGCGCTACAGCATCGCGACTGTATCGATGTAAACGCGCGCGTCAACTCTGGTTTTTCAATGGAAAGCAATTCACGAAACGTCGAATATGACATTCTATAATACGTCTGAATTTATGCTCATACTTTTTTAGTATTTTAAATAAAAGCAGCTCCAAAGACGTAACTAATATTGCCTCAACTGAGTCCATCTTGCAACTGTAGCGATCGCAAGTAATTTTGTGCCGTTACTGAAGCGCGTTTGCATCGCGACAGAAGCAAGACGGTATCGCGTTTGCATCACGACTGAATCGTGTTTACGTGGGCGAGGGCACACAGCTAGCGACCGCATTGCGACTGTATCGATACGAACGCGCGACTGAATCGCTATTGCATCACTACAAAAAGTCGCCGTGGGCGAGGGGCCTTATATCATATATCAAGCATATTTAACATTGGGTGCTGTCAATCGACAATAGTTTAGTTGTGTATCCTATTTTTTGGATCCAATTAAAAATATGATACAAAACATGATACCGGTAGTTTTTATTAGAAACCGGCTTTTCTCTTTTAATAAAACAATTTCAGGCAAACTGGGTTTTCTTCACTGACGTCGTATTATATTGTAATCTATGCTAACATCTATAATATTTAGACCACTGAGCAAGGAATCACTACGCTTAGACGTCAGAGCTTTTCCTATATTCTTTGACAGTGACAACACACAGACTATCACAGATAGTTTCTTTTAATTCACAATATGCTAATATATGCCCTCTTTAAGCTCTATTGTGCAATTAATTAATATGATTATTTTCAAAGCCTTCAAAAGAGTGAACTCAAATATCTTTTTTTTAAATTTATATTAAGTAATATCTAATTGGTTTTCAAACGTGTCTTTTAGAAAAAGGAATCTTTAATTTTTTGTTATTTATGCATTAAACTGCTGGGTTTTTTTATATGTAACGAAATTATTACCTAAAAATAACTTGTCTGAGATTGAATTTCTTTTAGAAATATCTAAATATCATCGTCGTATAGCTGTTTTTCCTTTATAGATTGTGAATATTTAGATAATATAACATTAAACATTATATTCTTTATCGATTGTGGATATTTGTAAAAATGTAATATTTGATGTTGTAGGTGTTGTAGCTACATGAAGAAATAGTGCTGGCTTAGAAATACTTCGTAAATTCGACGCTTCTGTTAAGGTCTCGATAGCCCAGTTGGAAGAGTATTCATCCGGATAGCGAAGGTGAAAGACAATAGAAATTTTATTATTGTCAGTTCATTTGATCTTGAGAGGCCAGTGTTTCCGAAAATTTCACACCTTTATTTCTGCTAGGCATTGCAATCGTTCGACCCTCGGTAGACCCAAAGCGTCATACAGTTGTATCAATTCGTTAAAAGGGTTACGATCCCTAGAGATCCCTGTTTTCGTATCTTGTGCCGTATTAACGGTATTAAACTGCCTTCGCCTTTGGGGACGAAACATTATGAGTATTTCCGACGCCTTCATGAAAATATGTTTTGTGATACATTCAACTTCCCTATGGATTATTTTTGTTAAAATATTATGTAAGCTTTTTCATCTGAATGTTCGGATATTCAATGTTACTTTACATAACTTTTGATGCTTCTATATACGAGTATTTTACAGTAATGTGAATCTTAATACAAAAAGAAAAGTTTAGCAATGAACCGTAATAATTTTTTGTATTAATTACAGAGCAAAAATGTTTTACGTATCAAAATTTGCCTGGTCTGTGGTATCAAAAGCTTCGAGTAAACCGAAAAGGGTCAATATCTTTTTTGAATTTACTTTATTGGTGTTGATTGTAATTAGTCTTTAATAAATTATTTTACTTGTTCCACAGGCAACTTGCGAACGGAAGTCACGCATTCACAGACGCGACTCGGTAAGCCGGGGAACTATTAACTGATATAAATACAGTCTCCTTGCGGTGATCGCTGGCCGGACACGCCGTCCATTCAACGCTAGTTAAAAATACAACCAGACAGGTCAATGACGTTTGGCCTGTTACCCAACAAACCGACAACTTTTATCAACCAACAATGGACATAAATGAGGATATGATCAAAGAGGAGGTCAGCAGTTTCGTCGCTAGCCTTCAGAAATTTCTACCGAAGAAAAAAGAGTTTATTCTTATTGAGAAACAGAAAACAAAGTTGATTAGACTCAGTGACGTCCATGCGGAAGCGAAGAGTGTTTTTCCAACCTGCTTCACAGGTGCTAAGCTGGTTGTCCTTAGAGAAATGCTGGATAAAGTAAAATTAGTGCAACAATACAATTACGGAAGAACCAAAGAGTCCTACAAATGCTTCAATCAAATGATTCACAAGGAAATGGAGCCAAAAAATGCAGAGGAAGGACTTGTTGTTGATTCTTCTGGTTCTGCGACAGCTACGTACACTGAAACTCTTGACGGGTCATATCAAATGCGGCTAACGTCCAAGATAAAGGACTTGGTTTCGTCCGAGACAGAAATGGTGATAGAGAGGGAACACGAGAATTCAGTAGGTTCTGTTGCATGTTGTGTCAAAGACGTTGATCCGAACACTCTACGATTTGTCACTCAATGGACTTACAAGATTGTTCCAGATTTTAGTGTGGGTACTGAGCTGAATTTTAGACCCTTATCATTGCCTGCAATACCAGATTTATCAATAAGTGCGAGATACGAGAAGCCTTCATTTGTTCTGTCCACTACGATAACCAAGACAGGTTTTCAAGCTTGTCTTTACAAGCAATTTGCCCCTGATCTTCGAATAGCGACAATAGTTAACGAGAGAACTCAAGGGCCTACGACTGTAGGTGTAGCTCTTCACAAACAGTACCAGAACGGGTCTGAATTGAAAATTTTCGTGGATTCTTTACATTGTGGTGGGTTCGCCTTCCAAAAGGACGTTTTGTTCAATGAGTCTCATAATGAGGTGCGAGTGTTGCGAATTATTGGGAGCACTCTGATTGATAGACAAAAACGAGTTCGATTCGGTTTCGGGCTCAACTTGGACTTCTGACCTCCCCACTGTCTGTCCCAGAAGTCTGCTCCTTGCGAAATTTATCGTTATTGAAATGGCGATACCGATTTTTTTAGAATTATTTGTTTGTATATAAGTATACATAGGTTTTAGTTGTTTTATCTTGTTATGTCTTCCGTTTCGAAGTGTGATTAAAAATTATCGATAACGATTTGTTTTTTTTGCAACGTATTGAAATTTGCGGGGTAAAGGACGGGTCAGTACGTTAATCAAGTTCTTTGTAATATGCGGGAAAAGATATTGGGTAAAATCAAGATTTTTTTAAACCACTTTTTCTATTAAACCTGAGATTAGATGAAAAACAGTTTATTCATGAATATATATTCTAAAGTAATTTCAGTCAGCGGTCAGTTGATTGGTATCCTAAATATTTCAGGGTTTTCTATTTGTTGAACTTTTATAATTGACATGATTTTATAATAAATCGTCCTAACTAGATGTCTGTTGGTTTGAAAGTTTTTTTTTTATTTTGTACGGGTTTGGTTTTGATATCAGTCAAGACCTGGGGCCAAGACAGGACCTACGATGGAACGAGCTTACCTAGAAGGTGCCCTTGCTCCCTGACTCGGAAGACGGACGGGTTTTAAGTACTCGAAAATAGGTTTATATGATTAGTTCATCATGTATGAGGAGCTCAAAGCCGCAGTGGTCAACTCATTTGGCATATGATTGCAGAGGTTAAGCCACTATTATAAGGGTTGGTCTTCAGATGACTGATCTTAAAAGTTTATTATGTGGAACTTCTTCGTGTTTTAGCTCTTTAACCCTTCATGGTGCATTTGGAGTTGATAGCACCTACCAACCTTCATCGGGGCTTTGTAGATTGCGGCGCATATTTGTATCACAGCTGTGCGGATATTAATAGGGAAATGGTGCAAAAGTAAAAAACAAGCTCCCGTTCTACAGGTGTTCATGCTAATAAAGACAGGTCTTTATTAAACCTTAAACTTGCTGCAAGCGGGAAATAATAAAGCGTTGTTTTATGCTTTTGGTAACAATGGAAGCGCACTCGACCTTAAAGCAAAAGATGGAAATTTTCTTTATATTTGAAAATCTAGCAGTAAATGCTTAGAAAATATTAAAAGACAAGACAAGACAAGACAAGACAAGCTTCGTAGTGTGCTATCTGTCGCGAGGAAAAATAAACACGAATTATTGTTGTTGTTAGAAAAAGTTCAAATGTTTGGTACTTCATGGTCGACCTAAATAATGTAACTTGCCCAACTACAAAGTGGAACATTTCCAATTTTCTTTGTAATACAACCAGTTTTGGGATACGCTTATATTGCAGTAGTTTTCAAACAAAAATAAAGATTAAGTCTTTTGTTCAAATTCTGTTGTAATTTATAGCTTGAAACCTTTTTATATTTTATTTTTTCTCATAGACCTATATGGCCTTTTTGATAGTGAGAATCATCATGATCATCTCCGCAACTTAAAGTTTTCCACTGTTAAATCGCGGCTACCACTAAAAATGGGAGAGTTTTGCTACCAACTTCATGCTTAGCGGGAGACTTGAAGAGTGCAGTGAAAACACAGTTCGGAAAATGCTATTGCAGATTTTGTATCTGCCGGACATTACATAGTCCTAGAACCATAGTAGACTATAGAAAAGGGTGTTTAAAACTCATTTTAATCAAAAATATCTAATGGCAATGACTGATCTTATTCTGTATATATCCTTTTTTATTCTAGAAACAAAATTCATAGTTTTGTATAAAGATTTACATAAAAAATCACTACCAATATGTTTTTATTCCTATTTATTTTTTGTTTTGTTTATGTGTTAAATATCGTTTTAATTCAATAAAATAAAATAAAAATTTAACTCATGATAAGAATTTATTTGCATGAATAAATTAAACAGTCAAAATACCTTTGAAAATCATAAAAGGTTAATTTTTTTTCATACAAAATTGTCACGAAAAATCGCCTTATTATTATGACAAATAAGTCTTTTTTTTGGCTGTATAAACTACCAGTTACATAGCATTACTACCACATTAAATCCTTTCTAAATAACGAACTATGAATGAGTGCCAAAAGTAATAAAAGGTGAACAACTTCCCTTTCTTGATCATAAAGGCGACAGTAACTTGTTCAGTAATGTAGTAGCTTTTCACAGTAACCCATTTTCGGTGTTATATCGGTCACCAGAAATAATGGTACGTTAAAATAAATTTGAAATTTTATAGTGCTTTAAGAGTGAGATATGTTATAATGCTTGATTTATGTATGTATATCGCGGTGCAATTTGATTGACTAGCGCATTCATTGAATGACGACATTTAATTGAATGACTAAAGGACAACTCGTCAAGTTGTTTAATGTAACGTTCAACGTCTTGACTGAACGTCATTTAGCGTAGTCGTTGAATGGAATATAGCCGACTTTGTAATGTTTGGTTAGGTTAGGTTAGGTTAGTAACAAAAGAATAAATTGTTATTGTGTTCAAGTCTATAAGAACACTAAGTTACAAAGCCTTAATTGCCATAAATAAACAAAACAATAACAATCAATTTCGTCAATGTTCGTATTTAGTCAGTTTCGCCTCAAATTTTTCTTTAAATGTAGCCGGCGGTGGCGTAATAATAGGTAAATCCATGCTGTCACACTATTTTATTATTAAACTAAATTATTGAACTTAATTTCAATCACTTATCTGATTTTACGTCCGCTCTATTCAAAGGGCTATGTTACAATGCGCTAACTACACTCGCGAGCAACCAAATCGACTCAAGCCCTAACTCTGAGTATAGACTCTGTTTTCAAGAAAGTTATAGGAGATATTTTTAAAAACTATATATCATCTGAAAGCTCCAAACTGCAGCTTTAATAAGATATCACCATTATTAATATCCGTTCATTATCTTTGTAATTAATGATATCTAAACATAAATACAGGAAAAACAGGAATTTGTGAGAAGATGTTGTGGTTGGGTATTTTAGAAATAAAAGAAAATTGATTAAGAAAATACATAACAATTTAATAAATCAATACTTGGTATTCCCCCCCCCCCTAGCCCTAATCACCGCTTGAAGTCGATTCTTCATTGATCTGATCAACTTTTTGACGTCCTCTTGAGGTATGTTAACCCACTCTTCCAACAATGCTGCCTTCAACTCTTCCACCGTCGAAGGGGCTTGATTTCTGGCTCGTACTCTTCGTTTTAACTGGTCCCATAAATGCTCGATCGGATTCAAGTCTGGACTGAGCGCAGGCCAGTCCATTGTACGCATCTGGACTTCATCCAAAAACTGCTGGGTAATGCGCGCTGTATGACAACGAGCATTGTCGTGCATTAAGACGAAGTCCTCGCCGACAAATCCTTCATAGGGAACAACGTGTTCCAGGAGAATATCGGTGATGTACCGATCAGCTGTAAGCCCGCCTCCTCGGCCTCCACCAGGCACGAAAACGAGCTCCGTCTTTCCCTCTAAAGAGATGCCGGCCCACATCATACAGGAACCACCGCCATATGCTACTGTTTCAGCATTGGGCAAATCGTTCGCCCGGACGCCTGTAGACTCGGCCTCTTCTGTCGTTGCCATGCAGACACATTCTGCACTCGTCAGTAAAGAGAACCGACTGCCATTGGGCAATGGTCCAATTGACATGCTCTCGAGCAAACTGAAGACGCGCTTGTCGGTGGGCTGCAGTCAATTTGGGCCCCGTCGCAGCCCTTTTTGGAGTGAGATTGGCTGCTCTCAGTCGTCTTCTTATTGTCCACTCGCTTACAGCTACACCACGAACGTGCCTGAGTTCTTGTTGAACATCAACACTCGTCAGATGCCGATTGCGCAGCGATGTTGAGACAATGAAACGGTCGTCTCTGTCAGAAGTACACCGGTGGCGGCTGGTTCTTGGTCTTCGATTGAAGGCACCGGTCTCTCGAAATCGTCTGTAGACCCGGGACACAGCAGACTGGCTCAAGCGAAGCTGGGCAGCGACTACTCGCTGGCTAAGTCCTTGTTCCAACAAGGCAACAACTTGAGCGGCTTCTTCAGGTGTGGTATCCATGGTAACGTGGAAAAAATGATTGCAATTCTCGGAGATGTGTACATGTCAACTTGTGATAAGCGACTGATAAGGTGTGCCGGTTGCGAGAGCTTTTATAGGGGTGGCAGTTAGCGCAAGTCGCGGATAGCGTAATGAGCAAAACGACTCATAGTGCTATTGATGTAAAAATGAATGCGTTAGATTTAAAAAAAAAAAACAATATTAGTGTTTTATGAAAGCTTGTATATTGAGCTTTCTAATGACAGTCTTTTTTTATAAATACCTTGTATACTTTACGTAAAAACAAAGTTTGTAAGCAGAATGAGGGCTTGAGTCGATTTGGTTGCTCGCGAGTGTAGTTGGACGTTGGGTGACGCTTGTTCAATCAACTTTTGGCCTAGTCTTTCAATTGAATGTTGTCATTCAATGAACGCGCTAGTCATTCAATCAAATAGCAGATTCAACCAGATGACGGCGATATGTATATATATATATAATATTTATTTGGTTTTGATCCCGGTTGGTATCCAGTTATAAGAATGATTATTCTTATTTATATTTAATAACTGTATTACTGTATTTAGTTCATATGCTTGTGTCAAGGTTGTCTGCTCAATGTCACCTAATCTCCCCAAGCAAGGCATCTACAGAATACCAGTGCCGTGATGACTTGTATTCAGGCTTATACTGAGCAGAGGCCTATTTGGCACTATCTCGTAAGTTTTTATTTTTATGTTTTATGTTGTTAATACTTTTGTCTTGTCTTGTAATTGTATTGTTTATTTTATGTTAGAGTGCCAAATAAACTTTCATTAATTCATTTATTCATATAAGCCCGCTTTTCGTACTGAAAATGACAATGCATGTTTGTGCGGTGAGTACGAACATTTGTACATAAGTCATTGTATTTATATATATTTCCATAAATATTAAAAGTCTATATATCATGTGTGTATGTCTATCAGTTACCCTAGTATCCATAACACAAGCATAAGCTTTGGGTTAGGATAACTGGTGTGAATGTTATAAATTTATTATTATTGATTAATTTTAATAGAAATTGAGCTACTGAACCTTCAAAGGCTCATTTAGGAGAGCAGTGGACCGGACATCTAAAGGTTGTCGATTCGAGTCCTGACTAAGAACAACATGTGAGTCGAATCGATTTTTTCTATATTTTTCTTTTTAAATGTTTCATATAAGATAGTATCTTTTGAAAATGCAAAATATAAAAATCTGATATGATTAGCTCGGCGTGCTTTGCAAAGCTCTTTTTTTTGCTGACTACACATAGGTAAACCTTTTCTGGCATACGTCCAATAATTTATTAAAGTTTGGTCACAATGCATCGAATACTTTTCTCGAGACCGACACAAACCGTAATTAACACACAGTTAATTGATTTTATAGTGACGACGACACATACCAGTTGTCATGGTAACGCTACTCCGAGGTCCTGGGTTCAATCTTGGTGGGTCAATGTAGGAAACGAACTATCCTAGGACTTTTTGGCGGGAGCGGGAAGCGTCACGTTGGTGGTTTTGTTTCTCTTGTTGTGTTGTTGTGGATATTAGTGCGTAATAATGGTGGATTATTAACCACTTAGTGTTTGTGAACATACGAGAGTGTTGGCAACTGTAACAAAGCAGCGGAAGTTCTCTTTTCCTGCTCTCTCATGAAGTCCACGGGGAAATTTCAGTAAAACCCCACACATTTACTGAAACCTAGGAAAAAATAAATTTTACTGTTCATTCATCATTAAATTAAGAAATTACTCAAGAACTGGCAATTGTACTTACTTGACACTGGCTGAGTGCACAAATCTTGCAAGCCACCAATAAAGAAAAAAAATCTATTCTATAATGGCTCTGGTCGGGTGTTTCTGAACTCCAAAATACAGGTGCTTTAGCTACTTAACTTGGGTTCAGAACAACGTATATCGTGTTGTCTGATATTTATTTATTCAAATTTAACTTATATATCCGGTGGGATAAGGGTACTTTTTGTGGAATGCTATTTAGTATTTTGAAATATCGTTTTACTATATATACTTTTGTATAAAGCGTTGTTTTCAGCGTATTGTCATACGTAAGACAGTAATTTTTAGTTGTAGTTTTTTTTCCAATTTACGATAAAAATTACCTTATTCTACCTACAACGGTACTATTTTTAGTTGATTTTTATATAGAGGTGAATTAGATCTGTGGCCCTACCATCACGTCTTATAGTGATTCGAGTGTAGCTGTTAAAAAGAGACGCCACTATAGACCGCTTATAGCGGTGTCTCACTTTGACAATCGAACTTGAATCGTGCTAAAAGATGATGGTAGGCCCTCTGATCTGAAACAACTTGATTTAAAATTAGATCATATCACAATAAAATTTAACTAGGGAAAATCAACTTACGTCCCAGGTTTCAGACGGTACTCGAACCAGTAACCTTCGCTTTACGACACCTGATATAAGTTGAATTATCCTACTTAAAATTGAAAATTGATTTAGATATAATAGTGTAGCAATTTATTGCTTAAATTAATAAACCTGTCTCAGATTAGAACCGATATTTTATAACTTTCTCAAAGAAATATAATTTTCGAAGATAATTTTTTATTACCATGGGACAGGTAAAAGGAGACATATTAAAAGGAGTCTATCAGCTGATTCAATTACTTAGGAAATTAAAAAAATCCTCTTTACAACATTTTTATTTCTTTGAGAAAGTTATCTAATAACCAGTCCTTATCTTACTTCAAAGGGATGGCAACTATTTTAAATTCACCCTGTATATATTGATTGGACGAATAAAAAGACGCAATTTCTTAAAATATTTTCCGTCTAAAAAATATTTTTTTGATTCAGAATTATTTTTACGTTACAAACGAATATTGGGAAGTTGTTAAAATGCCTAACGTTACTGATTTTGTTTTCAATTTTTGAATGTTTTTTTTTTGGATGGATCAGCTTCAATGGCGCAATGTCTGTTACGCCATAAGTTCCCGAGTTCTTAACCGATTTTAATATTTATTTGCGTGGGATCGAATCAACGGGTTTAGGACCAGATTGTGACGGAGAATTTTGAAATTCGCAAAAATTCCCATCGAAACATTTTTTTTTCTTTTTTAAGTATTACGTTCCGCTCCAATATATGGTGCCAGCGTAGCTTTATGCTTAGCGACTGCATCGCCTAGTTAATATTACAATGTGGTAAAACATTAAATAAATAAAAAGAGTGTTGAAAGAAAAAACGTCCTAAGGCTGGGGACAGACGGACGACACTTAATCGACGACATAGTAGCGAAGTGGCGACAACGTCGTCGATCGTACACGCTTGTATCAGTGACTGGCAAATAGTCCAAGCGACCAGTCGTATTTTGCTATTATAGATTTATATTATACTTCTTCTTCTGAGTATTCCTATTAGTAATTTGAACATAGAATTAGAAGCAGAATTATGATTAATCTTCTGTTGCGCCGCCGCGACGCGCAAACAATGATCGTGTGTCGTTCGTCTATTACCGCCCAAAGTGGAAATCGAACCTGCCTCTCTGCTACCTGAGGTACAGGGCATCAGCTAAAACAGGCAATAATATTGATAGATAGAATAGATGTTTGCGACATATAAAAATCAAGCAATCAAATGCTTTAAAAGCATAATAATAATAAATATCTATGATTCTACTTTTCTTTGGTTTTGATAAGTTGTCTTTTTTATTACTATCTAAAGCGGCCACGTGTTGCTTTGGGCCAGTTATTATAATTTGCATATATTTTTTTAATACTATAAACTATAATGAAAACTATCCTATGTCCTAAGTTGGAAAAAAACAAGCAAAATGAAAAAAACATCATCAAAATCGGTTAAGTAGTTTTGGAGTTCATCGCGGTCAAACACTGTGAAACGAAATTTTTATATAATATAGGGTAAAGGCACCAGTGGCCAGCCAGGCACCAGTGCTCAGCCTTTTACATCGTTTATTGGCCATAAATATCGCTATAATCAAAATAAACAAATCACTTGCACTTAAATAGACGCTTTGATTCCTCATTGGTTAATGTGTCACGCGACAGGAGTGACAGGGGATCAGGGGGTAGAAATAAACACGTTCATATCGGTGCTGTCCAACGACAAGAGCAATAGTGTCAAGTGCGCCATATTTTTTATTACACGTAGTGTTCTCTTAACAGGTAAGAAAGAACCTATTTTATTATGAAATGTGATTGTGTTTTCTACATGGTATCTTTATAAATTAGTTCATGTATTAAATTATATTAAATTTTAATAAAAATATCGCTTTTTTACGTATAAATTGAGGGGGCTGACCATTGGATACCACTTTTTCACAAAAGATCCAATGGACAGCCACGGGGCTGATAACTAAGTTTTCCGATTATTTTTGAAATAACAAGACGACCATTAGAACCGATAAATATAAATTTCCAAATTTAGTACGACAAACATTTCCTAATGGTTGAAAAACCCAGTGATCAGCCACATTTTAAATTATTTTTTCATACGGCTGATCATTGGGTGTTGAAGATCCAGTACTCAGCCACGATCTTATTTAAATAGTATTTTTAGGGACGAATGTGGCTATTTGTATGAGAATCTATAAGCAATACTTAAGTTTTACCTGAAATAGTTATAAAATGTATATTTATAATCAATGATTATAAATATACATTTTACAACTATTTCATACTTACAAGGGCTGAGCACTGGATTTATCGAGGCTGTTTACTGGTTTTTACAGGCTGTCCACTGGCACAAAGTGCCATTTTTTGTTTAAACGTAATTATATATTTTATAAGGAAATTATTGTTTTTGACATATATTTTGTTTAAAACTATAATAAACAATAAATCCAATCATGTTGTAGATTTCATTATCCGACATATGCTGTAGAAACGGCAACTGTTCAAACTTCAAAAAGTCGTTATGAGGCTGACCACTGGTGCCTTTACCCTAGGTATTTGTTTATATAAATTAATTATATTAGTTTCAAAAATACTCTCTTATCTGGCTTGTAGATGATTGCAACGTTTTTTGTAGTTTTTGTGTATTTTTTGTTGATGCATATCGTGACTGCCTTTAATAAAATTGTATTTTTTTAATGTTATAGTATACTAGCTTACCCGGCCACGCGTTGCTATGGTAACGTTAATTGATTATAAAAAACTGTTATTCTTAGGCTTATGGTAACTATGGTAAGAAACACACAATGAATTATCATAATATAATGTCAAATAGTCTTTATAAATAAATAAACTGTATTTAGTTTAATTATTCATAAACAATTAAAATGCTCATAACATTTAATGGTACCGAGTTACTGAAGAGGCTGCACTTGCGTGGTGTATTAAACTTAGCGGTGCCTCTGCCGTGCTCATATCATCGGGTGCAGTGATAAACTGGCGTAAGAGCTTAATATTGAGCGAGCGGTATGGCTCTTGGGCCATAGTTTACTGGTAAGCAGTATATTTTCTTATAACAGTTAGTACGTGGCGTGTTTTTTAAGTAAGTACTGTTTTGAAATTAAAAAAAGACGTGCTAAGATGTTCAATAATTTAATTTTTACATGAAAGCCTGTACATTAATCTACTTTTCTACATCATTTCCGTCAATATTGAGGCACTTGTCATAACGTTGTACCAGTTTTTGAATGCCCTCCTCATAGAAGTCTGCCGCCGAAGGAGTATTGCTTGTGGAATTTCTGCCTCGAAATGAGACAATCAATGCAGCAGCTTATTGTAAGACATTGCACAATCTGCGCCGTTCAATCGAGAACAAAAGACGTGGCAAGTTGAGCAAGGGCATCAAAGTCTGCCGCCGAAGGAGTATTGCTTGTGGAATTTCTGCCTCGAAATGAGACAATCAATGCAGCAGCTTATTGTAAGACTTTGCACAATCTGCGCCGTTCAATCGAGAACAAAAGACGTGGCAAGTTGAGCAAGGGCATCGTTGCCGTATGATAATGCCAGTCCGCATATGGCCAATCAGACCAAAGATCTCATCACATCTTTTAGATGGGAAACTCTAGATCATCCTCCGTCCAGCCCTGATCTGGTGCCCAGTGACTACCATCTGTTCCTGCACTTGAAAAACACCTTGGCGGTCTGTGTCTTCAAGACGATGACGAAGTCAAAACATTTGTGATGCAGTTTTTAAAAAGACAGGCGGCAAACTTCTATGAGGAGGGCATTCAAAAACTGGTACAACGTTATGACAAGTGCCTCAATATTGACGGAAATTATGTAGTAAAGTGGATTAAGGTACAGGCTTTCATGTCAAAATAAAATTATTGAGATATCTTAGCACGTCTTTTTTTAATTTCAAAACGGTACTTACTTAAAAAACATGCCTCGTAATTATAATTTACATCTAGTTTTACTTACTTACATAATATAACATTATAAATATAGCTTCTTTTTGGTTTGGAAAAATTTATAAGAATTTAGCTTTCATTCATAGTGAAGTTCTAATTACAAAGTCTATGTAATTTTAATTTTTAACAATGAAAAGACGTTATTTTTTTTTCTTCCCTTCTGATATTTCGAGTCCTATTCAGGAGTCATGTTCACAACCTTCCTCAAAAGGATGAATCCAATAAAATTGCCTATTTAATAAGTGAACGACATGAGCGGAGAACTAAACATAGTAAAGTTTTTAAGTTATTTGTAATACGTACCTAGATAACGACCAATAAAACGTAGCAGAAGCATCATATAATAAAATGTTTGTGGAAAGATATTCATACAAATAGTAAATTGCTTAGGTAAGCAATTATTTTTTTTTTGGTGCAACGGTAGCAGGCAGGATGCCTTTCGCACCGATGGTCCTGGGTTCGAATCACGGTAGGGGTATACTTGTATGATGAATACGAGCATTTGTACCTGAGTCATGGGTGTTTATATATATTTCTATAAATATTACATATCTATGTATCATATATGTATGTCTATCCGTTACCCTAGTATCCATAACACAAGCCTTACTGTGGTTACTTTGGGCTAGGCTAATTGGTGTGAATGTACGGAATATTTATTTATTTATTTTATTTATTTAAGTATCTATAAGGTTTTTTACAGAATATTACGAATGCGTTGAACTCGTTAGTAACATAACCGATAAAGTCTCATGGTAAGCTAAAATGCTACGAGTAGGTCCGCTTGGTTTAAAACTGAAATCTCAACTGATGAATTAAGGACACTCTTATTTATTTATTTTATTGTCGGATGACCAACAGATATATTATAACAATACATAGAAAATTTAACAGCCGAAAGCCAATTATAGGTCCTCACCAAAAAACGGTTTAAAAATTATTGCTAAGCACTTAAAAAGGTATATAAAGCGATGTTTAGTACTTAAAATTAATTTTAACAAGTTCACAGTAATGCAGTAAGTAATGCAAAGTACAAGTCTACAAATCACAAAACCACTGACCAACTTCATAAAAAAATTACAATTAACAATTTTTAACTAATTTGCTAAGTATTCGTTAACCTTCACTCATGATATACTGTTTGACACTCAACTATGTCTGGAAGGCTTTATTATATATTGAGCACGAGATCCTTGTAATACTGTATTTTATGGGGGTTTGTGCACACTTATGCATAAAAGAGACCACTTTCGGCTCTTATCCCGCACTTAGCGGAAATAAAAGTTTTTAATATTTTTCATAATTTTACAGGAACATTTACATACATTGGTAGTATTTTTTTATTTAATCTGCGATGAGTGCTTACGTAATTTCGAGTGCACAGTGGGCGATGTGCCAAAAAATTTTCATACTAAATTGACTCGGAAAGAAGATGAACTTTATGCAAGAACACATACGTCTAATGCATGAAAAGATTTTTCTCGATTTCAGTTCTTTGTACTTATGAACTTTGGAATTTTACTGTACTTTCAGATGAAATAAGCATTACCATATTTTAATACGTCTTCTTTAAAAAACGCTTAAGTAAATCAATGATTTAGTAAAAATAATCATTTTTATGAACAGATAAATCAAATTATGTATTTTGATAATTTTATCGTAGTAATTTACGTTGACAATTTGATTTTAATAATTTTATAATATTACATATATGATTTTTATTTATTTATTTATTTATTGATCACCAACATAATAAACATTGACAATCGCAATTACATTTACAGGTAAGTTTAGTTGAGCTTAACATTATTACAGTTAGAGGTGACGACAACAATCATTATTGAAGCAAAATCAATCATTTTAGATTTAATTAAATTTATATAAAAAAAATATATTATGTTTTATTTAATTGATTTGAATAATTATTTGATAATGAAATTTAAACGATCATATAGGTACTAACTTAGCTTTCAGTTCAATTCAAATTTAGCATAATGAGACTTTACTTAGCTAAAAAAATAATTAATTAATTTATAATAACTCTAAAACCGGGTATCGATCGGGTATTTAGAATAATATGGATTATTCAGTCCCATCATATATGGTAAAAAAAGTTGGAAAGGTATTCAGGCCCTATTCTCCCTATGGTGTTTCCATTTATAGAGACAACCTGTTCCCAAACATTGGGGACATAAATAACCTATAAGCTAGCATATAGCTGGTTCAATCTTGATCGAATGTTTAATATTTGTAAAAAAATTACTTCGTATGTTGAAGGTAATTAGTGTTCAACATTGGTGGAACGATACTAGCTCAAAGTAGAAATTGAAATACGTTTGTAAATTTCGACGCATCAGCCAGCTTGTCTGTAGCTCAGCGTTCAGAGCACTTACCCGGATAGCGAAAGTTCGTGAGTTCAAATCCTACTTGAGGGCTCAAAGGCGCGGTCGCTTTTTACATGCGTATTTTATATCTAATAGAAATATGGCAGTAAATATAAAAAAAAAAAATTAAAAACATCTTAAATAGCCTGTAATCATTATGACAAGTTATGCAGTTAATTATATGAACGGTGGTTCGCTTTAAATAGTTACGTAAAACACGTAAAGCATTTTATCTACTCTGATACTATAATACAAAGATTCTAAAACTGAAAACAAAATGCTTATGACAAACATTACGTACAGGCCAAAAATAATAATAAAAAAAGTTTAATTACGATACAGGTCTTGTATGGACACCTGTATCATAATATAACTTTTTAATCATAACGATACACCTATACAACCTCCAGCTGGACCAAGGAGGTTGAACCTCTACTTTAAAAAGGTTTCAATGAACGAGTCCGCGACGACGCAACACGCATTCACAATCGATGTTTGCACCTTGGCGCCAACATTTGACATTTAAAAAATCTTTTCAATGTTTAAACAAAGTTTGGTTTTGTTTGCAACATTGTTTTACGTAATATAGTATGAGAGTAGATAAAGTAGTGTATGACACTGTACATAACTTGGTCTTATAACACTCGTGTGATACTATAAAAAAACTCGCCTACGGCTCGTTTTTTTAAAACACACTCATGTTATAAGAACCCTTATTATGCAACAGTATCATAAACTACTATAAATCTTGACAGCAAATAAAACACAAATATTTATTTTTAACATAATAATTAATTCATAATGTGTACACTGAATTGTAGGGAGACCTTGTCTTGAGATGATGTGATACGAAACTCAGTAAGGACTGTTTTTTCTCCCCCTTTGATTACAAGTTACATAGTTCTATATTCGTGTAAAAATTTACATATACTAAAAAGATGTATAAAAAAAATAGTATTACAATGAACGGATATTATGTGGCAGTATATAATAGATATCCTTATTACTATGCAAAGATAAATAAAAAAAAAGATATCAAGCATTTTTTAAATTATAAGGAGTGATGACTGACTCAAAGTTTCCCGCTTAAAAAAGGGACATTGCCTGAAATGGAAGTATATATAATTTATTATTATTAAGACCCAACGAGGGCGGGAAATGGCGACAGAATAATAGCCGTTATTTGCCTTTTCATTTTTAATCATGAGTTCACGACTTGATTCTTGTCTACCACAACAATATTTCTTATCTTTAAGAAGATTTACGCTTTGTATATTATTTTAACCAGATACCAGCAGTTTGGAAATTAAAATGTCGTCATCGAAAATGTTTATGTGAAAATATATTCAATTCTAGGTTAGTAAATGGATATTTACTATAAATAATTCTACTCTTTCTCTATTTGTAAAATTTGAATAAAGATACATAATAAAAAGTTCTTACACTTCTTTAGTCATCCTGTGATCACGGCTCCTGTAAAGGAGTCGAAACGTCAGGATTAAATATAAAATAAAATAAAACATGCGCAAAAATCCGTAAAAAAGTGTTTTATTCTAATTCTCCTTATTTTTATTATTTAAATAATAACATTTTATGACTTTGGAGAAAGGGTTCTCCAATCATGAATTAATTTTTATGAAATTCTTATTACGTCATGACCAGGTGCCAAATCCTGGTTACATTTTCAAGCTTTCACTTTGTTTAAAAGAAAAGCTCTAATATTCCAGAACATACGCATACTATTTCTTATTTTCGGCAATATATCATATTCACCCTATGTTTAAATAGCTCTCAGTCTGGAAGTCCGCTGGTTTAAGAATAAATATAAGAATATTAAAGGCATCGCATTTTTTCACACCATTTGAATATTGCCAAATTTGTTTAAAAATGATGTAGTATTTAGTGTCTAATTAATATGTAACATAGGGTAACCCTCTAAGGAGCAGAAATCCTGGTTTGAATTCCAATTACACTTGTCCAATTTAAAAAAATATTCTGTAACAGCAATATGGTTCTCGCCAAGTTTTCATTTTTAAAATTCAGTGTCCAAATTAATGCCGGTCGCCGCATTCAGACCGTGTAAATTTAATTTGTGACCGAACAAACCAACAGCTTGTGAATAAAACGGGCATGTTTATAAAATATTTTGTCCCTGTATAGTTAATGGTTTTTACCGCTGAGTGGGTTATGCTCGATTTCAACATAGAATGTAGATAGAAAAACAGTTTTTTTTTTTGTAAAGATTTTTTGGAGTTGACTTGATTTTTTATATAATACGAAGAGTAAAGTTTAGTAATCGAATGACAGCCTATCGTGCGCACCTTTCACTTTTATTTAGAAGATTTTTTTATTTTATTTAGGATGGGTTTGCTCTTGATCCCAATCAAGCCCGGGGGCCATGACAGAATCCGCGATGGAACGAGCAAACCCAGAAGGTGCCTATTCACCCTGGCTTTGAAAATAGACGGGTTATAAGTTCTCGCAAATACAGACGCAGGGAGGGAGTTCCACTCCTTTGCTGTGCGCGTTATGAAGGATGTTGAAAAGCGCTTGGTGCGACAGGTAGGAATATCAACCAAGAAAGGGTGGTAGCCTGCAGTGCGCCTGGATGTCCGATGGAAAAAAGGAGATTTGTTTTATTATTTTCTGTTCATGTCAAAGACAATCGTTCATAAGGAGTGAACTCCCGTCATTCGTCGGAGCTAATACACACACTTTTATCTATACATATAAATAAAATTGGAGGGTCTGTTTGTAACATTGAAATAACCGTTTTTTACTACATGTATATGAATATATATACGATACATACACCAAAATAACATTTTTTACCATTTTTGTCTGTCTGTCTGTCTGTTTGTTCCGGCTAATCTCTGAAATGGTTGGACCGATTTTGACGGGACTTTTACTGGCAGGTAGCTGATGTAATAAGGAGTAACTTAAGCTACTTTTATTTTAGAAAAAAAATATTTTATAAAAAAATAATTACTGTGCCACAGCAACGCATGGCTGGGTCAGCTAGTTTGTAATAAGTTATTCAGTCGATTAATATAAATATGTGAAATAATAATAACATACATATTAATATCATAATTATTTGCTTTATTCAATTCTAAAGTTTCAACTCCATTAAGAATGTTTTGAACAGGAACACAGAAAGATTATTTCATTCTCATCATGTTTGTATTTGTCATAGAGTTAATTTAATTTCAACGACTGCATGCAAAAGTGCATTCATGTTTGTGTATTAACAGGAACACGCTTTAATTACTTTATTTAGAGCTGTAGCTAAAAAACTAAGTAATAAAATCTGAGAAGTTGAATTTCGTCCACTTCTATCTATATTACTATCAAATTGGAGCTTGAAGGTGCGAGATGTTATCTTCATCTGTTTTATGAAACAATCTCAATAGGAAAGAATTTATTTATCCTAATATAATCAGCATATTTTTCCAATAAAATTGTATTTTAAATATATGAATTTACTTTAATTTGTTACCGTGACAAACATAATTTATCAATGCTTCTCTCATAAATTCACAATTTATATATATGTGTCTAATAATTTTTAAATTGCCAACAAAGGCCTATGAAACGCACAGTGGGCAAGCTTCCAGATAATCCGGGCATAATAAATGATACCCGGAATAGAATTAACGTTCGCATTTTGTACTTGTAACATCTGTTCTGGTCCAAGCAACGTGTTGAGATTGTTTCGCCCGAGTTACCTGAAACAATAGAAGGTTTTATAAATTAGTATGAGTATTGTTTTGCGAATCCAAAGCTAACTAACTGCACAGTGGGTTTTTCAACTGGTTTCAGACATATAAATTAAGGCATGTTATCTTTTTAGGTCTTTGTTTATTTTCTGATTAAGTGTATTCCTTTTAAAGGTTTTTTGTGTGTATTTTCGAGTTCATAAATATCCGTCTTCAGAGTCAGGGTGAATAGGTACCTTTTGAGTTAGCTCGCTTCATCGTAGGTCCTATCTGGCCCCAGGGCTTGTTAGGGATCAAGAGAAAATCGATTAAAAATATTATTTCCACTTATAAAATTTCTGATTTCTTTCCTATAAACTATTATATATAACTCCAATAACATAAGGCGATAATAATTTCAGTTTGAGTCGTTAACTTGGAACCCGGATTATATTTTTAAGTTATTTCTACAAAAATCTAACTATGTCACAATATATTTTATTGTTTTTATTGTTTAGTAGAAGTGATACGTCACTTAGTAACTTCTTTAATAAACAGTTATAGCTTTTTATTTATAATTTCTATATATTAAAGTTGATATACGTGATTAATGAACAACCAACTCATAAAATAAAGCATACAAAATTTCCACAAACTAAGACGTAATAATAATAATATTATATGTAACCATAAAAGATTACATTTCTTACTTCTAGCTTATAAAATTAAACCATTAACAAATGAAGCTTTTGTTTCCGAACTAGGTAATACATAACCTGTATTTTAGCATATAGCGCCTCTTGCCTAGGAACATGTAGGACACGTTAATTTATAAGCTACAATATAAATTTTCTCTTATACTATATACTACTTATGATTACTTTTTATTGAGGAAATGGAATGATATCTTTTAAAATGTTAGTATAAGAAACAAACCATTTTAGAAGATATAAATCTATAATCTAAGATCACAATGGTTTGTGTGTTTGTCTGTCCGCTCTTTTTTCCATTGTATCAATAACGTTACCATAGCAACGCGTTAACCGCAAGTAGTTCGTCTACCGGACGCTAGATGGCGCTAACGGAACAATATTTAATAATATAAAAAATTAAAGAATTTTATCCACCCGTACGAAGCCGGGACGGACCGCTATTTCATATATAAGACATGAATATTAATAATAAACGCGATAGTTCTCAGTTGAAGCTTGTTTCACTTCAGGTGATTTCAATTAATGTCAATTATCGAACCAAAGTTCGTCTATCTTAATATACGCAGAATAATTAGAACATTTATGAACACCTTGGAAAGCTCCATAGATCCCTAGTTATCTATAGCCTCTTTGTGTTGACCCAAAGTACCACAAAAGCTTAAAAAAACATGTAACTGAAAATAGAAATATAAAAATTATGACAATACTTTGTGTGTTTGTTACCATACCAGCATCGCGTGGCCGGGTTATACCAGCAACGCGTGGCCGGGTTAGCCAGTTATATTAAAAATAATAGTATTTTATACATTCACTCCAATTAGCCTAGCTCTGGCTTGTATTATAGATATAATGATGGATGGATTGTGTCATGGATACTAGGATAATAGTCATACATATATGAAACATAGATATTTAATATTTATAGAAACTAGCTAACCCGGCCACGCGTTGCTATGGTAACATTAATTGACTATAAAAACTGTTATTCTTAGGCTTATAGTAACTATGGTAACAAACCCACGAAGTCCTTCTTTTATATAGTAGAGATATGAACCCATGAGTCAGGTACAAATGCTTCTTCATCACACAAATCTCTGCTTTTTCCGATACTCGAACTCAAGACCGTCGGTGCGAAAGGCAGGATCGCTACCGTTATACGAAAAGGTTATAGGTTATAGTATGTCTTTTTCTGATTTGTAAGAAAATGACTTAAGTTTTACTATTAATCTCGTAAAACACTACTTTGATAAACTATTACTCAAACCCTCATCAAGGAGAGACGTAAAAACTCCAAGGTCACCGCTATCGGGATAAAACGGCTCGCTTACGCCCAGACGAATGAAAATACTTCTCTACTATAGGGTTAATTTATGAAGATCACTCGATAGAGTACCTACTTTGGAACTCTATAAAGTGTGAATCTATTCTTATTTCGACACTTATATTTATTATTATAAAGTAGAATTTACAATAGAAATCGCATTTTGACTATTAATTCCTAGCAATATGAATCAATTGAGGAAATATTTGTTTTGCTTCGAGATTTGGTAAAATATATTTTTAGGTAAAACTAGCGGCCCGTCCCGGCTTCGCACGGGTGGACAAAATTCTTTAAATTTTTTCTATTATTAAATATTTTTCCGTTAGCGCCATCTAGCGTCCGGTAGACGAACTACTTGCGGTTAACGCGTTGCTATGGTAACGTTATTGATACAATGGAAAAGAGCGGGAAAAAGAGGGGACAGACAAACAACAAATTTGTGATCTTAGATTATAGACTAGCGGCCCGTCCCGGCTTCGCACGGGTGGACAAAATTCTTCAAATTTTTTCTATTATTAAATATTTTTCCGTTAGCGCCATCTAGCGTCCGGTTGACGAACTATTTGCGGTTAACGCGTTGCTATGATAATGCGTATACAATGAAAATAGGCTTTCCGATAATGCGAGAATAGGTAATTAGAACAACTTACTCCACTTAATTTTGGCAATGAAACTTGACTCTAACTAACTGTATTGCCAAAGAACATCATCAAAGCTAAAATTCTTACTGGATAAGGTTCAAGCCAGACTGAGTTCAAACCACGAATACAACTGGTCTCCGTCAGTTTTTGAAGTATAACTCCTTAATAATCGTTTGATATATAGCGCACAGTAAGAAAAATAGATGGGTAGTAAAATCAAACGTTAACAACAAGTGAAGGGTCACATTTCCTCTGCGTAATATACTTGCACACCATATAACGCTCCCCGCTCCTCAGTCCCAAGTACATACACATTTTCTCTCTCTCTCTTTCTATCTCATAGGATTCAGGATACATGCAAAATATCATAATTAATAATTAAATAATTTAAGTAATATATTTTATCAAATGAATATAAATATATATATATGAATTCATTTACTTCCTTTGCCTATTATAAACTTTAAGATAATCGTTTTTAAAGATTAAACGCCAGTCACGCGTCGGAGGCTCAGAGCTGACACGCACAATTTTTTTGATCCCAGTTCAAGGGTACACAATTTCTTGTAGCTGTTGGCTTCGCGATGTACATAAAAGTCTCAGGGATAAACCCTAAAGGCTGCTGAACGGCCTAAGTTCTAGCGTTTTTTCCTTGGTCGAGGCCCAGGTGATTAATCCAATTAGGGGCCTACATAATTAACAGAAGAAATGGAATGCAACGGGAGGCTTTAGCAGTTATGCCACCGGGGTTCCACACGCGTCTTTATGTTGACGCTGTAAACACTGCCGAAAGAAACCATTGACAGAATTTTATCTAAAAAAGAAAACAAGATATTAGCGGTGCGAGGTTCATCTCAACATGCATTTATTTTAGGGAAGCGTGCAGCCAATGTGGAGGCAAGCGTGCCGGTGTCCCCACTTAAGTGACATACGTCCCTCCAAGAAACTGCCTTTCGACACAGCCTGGCTCCTGGCGGCCTTCTTGCTCCTGACTTTTGACGGCCGCAGTTCCTTCCGCACACGATGTACCCAACTGAACGTATCCTGCTCCTCGTTACTAGTTATTAGTTCCAGCAGGAAAACCCGTTAATACAGTGTATCTACATATTTTATTTAAGTGTCGCCTTAGAATCAGCCGAAGTTAAAAGATTTCTCTACAATTTAATTATAAACTAAGCTGACTGAATTGTTCGAGTGTTCAAACAGGGGTGCGTAATAAAACCGAATTTCAGGTGAACCAAGTTACAGACATCAGCAGCGTTTTAAATTAAAATAGCACCATTAAACGCTAAACCCAATTCTATTGTTGTTTATTCCGACCTGTCGCACTAAAGACAGCCTTAAAATAAACCTTTCAGCTGCAAGAACAGCTATTACTTGGCGAGCCAAGTCCTGAAGAAACTTGTTTAATTAACTTTCAGAGAGCTGTGGCAGCTTTATTATCTCGACAACCGCGAAGCGAAATACAAATTTTATGCCACTTTTATTATTTGTAGGACTCATTTTAAATATTATGTTACAAAATTACTTTCAAACACAACTATCTTCGGCACAGATTTAATAGACTGATGGTTATAAAAGATATCATTGGAAATGCAAAATATATCTTATTCGACTGTCAAAACATTAGTAAAAAAGTTTCTTTCGATTAACATATTCCTCTCATTGATAACGCAACTCTGGCAAGCGTAAAAAAGTTAAAAAAACTAAAAAATTTGACTGGTGCTAACTTGTGAATCGAGTCGATTTTGTCTAGTATATTTCTATTAAATAATATGATATATTTATATATCATATATAAATAGTATTCAGTTATTATTAATTACAACAAGTAAATAGTTAACAACGACAATCTTAATTAAAGTAATAATGCCATTGAATATAAATAAATTGCTTATGGTCAGATCTAACATAAAGTAGAAGATAATCGTGCCACAGCATCATTTAGACAATTTTGACAACAAATTCATTGATTGAGAAATTCTTGTACATTAAAAAAAATGTTACTTGTACATTAATTGTCTTTTGAAACGAGTCAATGTCAGTATTTTAATATTACTAGTTGACCCGGTAACGCGTTGCTATAGTAACGCGTATACGATGGAAAAAGACAAACACACAAACAACGTGTTCTTAGATTATAGATTAGGTAGATTGTTGTAGATTAATTAAGTCATCCTTAAAGTTTGTATACTTAAATATCTTTATTTTTCTAACTCAAAGTAATTTCTTTATGGATTCGACACGCACAGGCTATGAAAACAGAAATATCTAGCTTACTTCTGCAAAACAAGCAAGATGTCTGCCTGCAACTACCGTAAATACCATATGTTCAAATACATTGTTACACCTTACACTTTCACCAACCAATCTGCACGTGACAAATAGAAAAATACTCTAAAAAATCGATTTAGCTCACAGATAGCTCAAGCGGGAAAAACGATTGCTCATAAGGCTCGGTAGCTCAATTGAGAGAGCAGTGGACCAGACATCCAAATCATCTCTCGCTTGAGAAGAACTTGTGAGCCGAGATATTTCCTAGTATTCTTCTATTAAATTTTTCATATAAGTTAGTATTGAAAAAGAAAAAAAGGAAAAATTCTATACTTTTCACGTATTTCACCTCCACACGGAGTATAATCAAGACAGTATGCTTTTTCATGGTTTCGATAAGGGGTTTTTTAAACTTTTCTACGGCGTAAGTTATGACGACTGGTTGGGGCAACGGTAGCGATCCTGCCTTTCGCACCGACGGTCCTGGGTTCGAATTCCGGAAGAGGCAGATGTTTGCAAGATGAATACGAGTATTTGTACCTGAGTCATGGATGTTTGTATATATTTCTATGAATATTACTTATTTATGTATGATATATGTATGTCTATCCGTTACCGTAGTAAAAAAAAAGTATGCATAACACAAGCCTTAAAAGTGCTTACTTTTGGGCTAGGTTAATTGGTGTGAATGTAGGAAATATTTATTTATTTATTTATAAACTCATACAACAGTATATCAATGAAAACAAAACTATAAACTTTTATTTTTAACTTAAAGTATAATAAATAAAAACATCGCTGCATAGTTATAACTATACGTATGAGTAAAATAAGTAGTCTCTTTAAAAGTTCCTCTGAAAGAACAGATTTCATTAGAGTCGGATTGCTTGTCCCTTCTGGGATTGTCAATAACCGTAATTGGTATCTCTGGGCAGCTGCTCCCGATTAATAAGCTGTCCCGCCATTGGGCGTTGGCGGACCTACACTTTTTCATACATTTTCAAATCTATTTTTGTGAATTGCGTAGGCGAACAGGCTGTCGGTCCTAGTACTGTATCTGTTATTAGCTGTGATCGAAGCTGAAACACTGAAATAATAAAATAAAAATATTTCTTAGATTCACACTAATAAGCCTAGCCCAAAATAAACACTGTAAGGCTTGTGTTGTGGATTCTAGGGTAACGGATAGATTTACATAAATAATAGGTTCATACATATTTAATATTTATAGAAATACTAGCTGACCCAGCTACGCGTTGCTGTGTTATATAAAATAAAATCTATCCTGTGTCCGAAGTCGCAAAAAATCCAGCAAAATGAAAAAAAAAACATCAAATTCGCTTGAGTAATTTCGGAGTTCATCGCGGTCAGACACTGAAATATATATATATATATATATATATATATATATATATTTTAATATTTCCTTATGTCCTAAGTTGGAATAAATCCGACAAAATGGTAATCAAATCATCAAAATCGTTAGAATAGTTTCAGAGGTCATTGCGGTCAAATACTGTGATAGGAATTTTTATATATATAGAAGAGACTCAGGTTCAAATGCTCGTATTCATCACACATATATTGGCCCCTTCCGGAACTCAAACCCAGGATCGATGCGAAAAGCAGATAATATTTGGTAGAAAATTTATTATGTATATTTGTTGTTAAATTTTAAGTTAGTGATTAAGGGTGGAGGTGTTATATATTATGTATATAAAGATATTATTGTAAAAGCAGGTAAAGCGGTTACACGTAACACGTCTATTATTTAGCAGCTACCATTGCACCAAACGCAACTCATGCGTTTTCAACCACAGGGAAGGTCTGTACTTCAGAAGCAAGATCATTTAGAGCCTTATTTCCTCAATTTTTCTCAAGTATTACTGAAATAGTTAACTTCCTTAAATGAACGAAACATAAGAATCAATTTCCTTGTTTTAAAGACTACAAAGTTTGTATGAAATATCGCGTGCGTTAACGTTCTTAATCCGACTAGAATCAAGATATATACTAATACTTATAAAGGTCATATACGAAAGTAGGGACATCGGCATAGCCTTTCAGCTCTTGACATAGTAACCTATATATGGATAGATAAGCACTCTAAAGCCTCCCTTAGAACCATACTGATATAAAAATGCACAACAAATACTGTCATTTTTTCCATATGTTAATAAAAACTTATGACAGTAGGAGAATAACACGTGGGTTACATAAATATTACATAGTGTTCTTCTTATGTACTTCTTTAAATATTGTTGAATACTTGTAAAAGTATTACATTTGATGTTGTAGGTAGGTTTACTCAGAACATGAAGAGATGGCGCTGATGAATATTTGATGATGGTGATGAATATTTGGAAAAAAGCGATTGGTCAATCAATGCCAATCTCAATTGAAAAAGTACTTGCCCGAATAACGAGGAAATGTGATAAGATAAAGATAAAATGTCTTGATTTAATATGGGCATTTACAATGTACATAGCTGGGCACCGTTAATCAAATAGTTAACTTCGTTAATCCTTATACAGTTACTAAAATGAAATTAACTTCGTTATACGTTACATTTCGGAAGATTAAACGCATTTAACGTTAATCGTTGATCCGTTAACAAGTCATAAAAATTGCATTTTTTATATCGTTGCAATAGTGATCTGCTTACAAAAACTGTTGTTTTGGGTTTTGGAAGTAAAAGGTTCGGTTCAAAAAAAGACAGTGTATAAACATATAAAAAATAAAAGTGTGTAATTTAATCATCTGGCACACTGTGGATATTCCCCTTCATGAAGTTCTCCTCTGAGAGTGAGGCTCGTTTTAGCGTTAAAATATCTTTGCCGGTGGAAAAGAGATGTAGGTATATAGTAGGTACTGGATTAAAGATTAACAGACTTAGGATAATTTAACGGAAGTTAATGAGTCCGTTAACTTTTTTTTAAAGTTAACTTAAAAGTTAATCCGTTAATAGAAATGTTAACTTCGTTAATTAACGATTAAAGGATTAACGAGTTAATACCCAGCTATGACAATGTATTCATTGAAAGTTAACAACTATGCTATGGCTTCGTTCTACGACGGAAAACCTGTGAGTTCGAGTCCTGTCTAAAACCCGAAACAAGTTGAATATTTCTTGTGTTATAATTTCTCTAGATATAAAAATCTTGCAACTAATTGGTTAAATAATAATATAACGGATTGAGTATTCAAAAAAATTGTTTAAAAAAGTCCTTTTTTTATCCACTCATTGACAGTTGTATTATTTACTTTACTTACAGAACAAGTGTAAGTAATATAGCACGAAGTGGAGTAAGTCACTATTGAATCAATTTCAAAAAGCAGATATGGTTTTTATTAGCTAGAATTTTTATATAGTAGATATATTTATTTTAATAAAGTTTATAAATATTAATACTCACGACTTTGTCTATAATCCTATTTTGAATAAATTGTAAGCCCATGAATAGCCAAGAAAATATGTTACAATAACCTTAGAAGAATCCATACACTGTTGTTTATCTCACGTATTTTGCATAACAAATGCACAACTTTATATGAAGCTCTTCGTCTCGGAAAATTTCCTTTTTTACAAATAACTTGTGAAAGTTCTCTTCGCAAGAAAGATGTGAAGAATGCTTAGAGTTTTTCCCTTAGCAGATGTTATTTCCCGGGACATTCTCTATAAGTGAGATGCGAGCAACAATAGCTTTTTATCTGCTCTATTTTCTTGATATATTAGTTATGAAAAGAATACATATTTATTCGAGATTACCTGTGAATAACTTATGTCAACAAAATTTTTCATCAGATGAGATATAAACTTGAGATTTAAAAAGTTTATACATTGCAAATCTAACTTCTTTAGCATTTAATTAAAACACTTTCGACTCCTCTACAGGAGTCGTGATCACAAGAGTGAACCTGTAAAGGAGTCGAAACGTCAGGATTAAATATATAATAAAATATGTGCAAAAATCCGTAAAAAAAGTGTTTTATTTATGTGTAATGTGCGCGGAAGTGTAAGAATTAAATAACTTCTTTAGCGTTTAAAGTTCGAGGTAAAATAGGTAATACCTAAATTAAGTTTAGTATAACTATTTATTTTGTTTATAAACCCAATTGATCTTCAAATCTTAAGCTTCGAGCTTATCTTTGTAATCACTTAAGATTCTACTTTCTAATAACAAAAATAAGGAAAATATAATATTTATTTACAATTAATGATGTATGCCTAAGACTTCTTTGTTTCTTAGCGTGTATTGCATAATTTTTCTGTATTTTACAATAAACGGTTATAAAAGAAAATTTAAAATATTAAATTGAAGAAAATGCGTTTTATACGCATAATTTATGAATTTACAATTGTCCACTGACATTTAAATAATAATTTATCACATTTGAATGATACTCAATAAGGAACAGTTATATTATTAGTGATTGATCTTTGATCGATCTAGTTCGTTTTTTTAACAATTATAACACAAATTATCTAATAACTTTTAAGGTGATTCTAAATTAAGTTACAAATTGTAATTTTCGACTTTCGTAAACATTATGTGTCCCAATATTAATATAAGATTGGAGAAGAATAAAATTCAGTTTTTCTAATAAACATTTTTATTTAATATTCTAAGTAGCTACATAGTCGTCACCTTGACATATAAAGCAAGCAAGAAAATAAAAAGAAAATCTGTGTTTATATAAAAAATACAAAGTATCAAAGCACCAATTCCGTGAATCGAGAAAGAAGCCGTAGTAATATGATAACCATCAATAAATTTTAAATAACTTTTCTTTTGTAGTTATACCTTAAAAAGAAGTTACGAAACCAAATAATACATGGTTTAAATTTTCGGTAAATATTCTGTTTGCTATGAAGTTACAGGAATTTAACGTTTTTAAGTGTTCAAATACGCTATCGGTCTCTTTCTCTAAATCTAATCTCATTCTAAATCTGTGCTTAATCCAGGCTTATTATTTACCAAGCGTAACGTGGAGTTAATAAGAACCTGCAACTTACTCTTATTAAAAGTATATTAAAAGATTAATATTTAAGATTATCGATCACTTTCTTCAAATGGGGATTGATCATTGGTTAGCGCAAATTCGCCCACAAGTTTAATTTGTTAGATCACAGTTGCACACATGATGTACTTTATATTAAGTAATATTAAAAAAACAAATAAAATTAAATGATAATTTAAAAGGATATACAAATAAAATTAAATTTAAAATTGTAAATACGAACGGATAAAATAAAAACAAATGTATTATTTCAAATAAAAATATAGTAGTAGGTTTCAGTTAGAAGTCGTGTAATTATTTCTCTTGTTTTTTATAATGGTAAATAAAAAATAAAAATCCTCAACGCAGAAAAGAAAAGCGTACATTTTAAAAGTAAAAAATAGTTAATTTCAGTTAAAAGTAGTGTACTTAATTATTCTTCTGTGATAGCGTATTATGGTTTATGATACACATAACAATACTAAATAGTATGTAGTCATACATAAGTGATTGACATTAGTTAATTGCTGCCTATTTTGTGTCAAGGTCCATATCGCAGCTAGAAAGAGCTGATGATCTTGAAATGGCTGAACCGATTTTGATAAATACTTCTTAGAAACACCGCCAGAAAACCTCCTTTTAAATTAAAAAAAAAACCGCATCAATTTGGTTAACCCGTTTAAGAGCTCTGGTGCCACAGACAGACATAGCAGTCAAACTTATAACACCACCTCTCGTTTTTACGTTGGGGGTTAAAAAATCAGAGATATTAGTTAGAATTGTGGGTGAGTCTTCTTTGGGTGAGATAAACACCTAACTCTGTTTGTAAGCTCACCAAATATTATTACACAAGACCTTTTTGTATATATGTATATAGAACTGTACATTACTACGTCGAGAATACAGAGATCTGTGATTATGGTGTGTGTGCATATACGTTTAGTTTGATACAACCAGTGGTTTGAGATAATGTATAATATAAATAAGGTCTGGGGTAATCTTTTGGGTAAAGTAAGTAAGTGTAAGCGAGCCTTTATTGGTATCAGGGGTAATATTTAAGTGAAAGTGGGTATTGACTATTAGTTTGGCTGGTTGTAGACTGTGATTCAAGCCTAATTTTTTGTTCGTTTATTTATTGAGAGTTCGCTTTTAGTCAGGGTAAATCCGACAACAGCTTAGTATAGAGATAACATAAACACGTCGCAGTACAAATGAATGTTTTTCAAAAGATTTTTGGTTATTATAAAGGGCTTACTGAGCCCTTAATAAATACAATAAAGTTGTTCAATATTTAACTTTTAATTTAAGGAATTTAGCTAGCTTAAGTTAATTCAAATAATTGTTGATGTAATATAATTCAGATTTTTTGTCATTATTTTGCTGTAATGGCAATATTTTTGTAGCCGTTAAGTAAAATAAATACAGTAACATACGCTTTGAGTAAAAATATATTTTAGAAGTTGCTGCTCAAGTAATGAGACCCAGAAATCAATAATGGCGTGTCAATCGTTGTCGGTTTAAACCTTTCTTCGGTTTATCAAGTTATTATTTTGCCTCGGTGAAGGGTTAAATGAAGATAGGGTAAAATCGATTTGGAGCAGATTATAATAATAATATTTCTCCCACCCACATCAATTAGCCAGGTCCGAAGTAACCTCTGTAAGATTAATGTTATGAACACTAGGGTAACGGATAGACGTTCAAATATTATACATAAATAAATAATATTCATAAAAACTATGACTCAGATACAAATTCTCGTATTCATCACACAAACATCTACCCTTTCCGGGCTTCTAACCCGGCAGCGGTTGACTTTGAAGGTAGGCACTTCCGCTTCCCGTCAGTTAACTGTTACGGTTATTGAATCTATAATCTAAGATCACAGTGGTTTGTGTGTTTGTCTGTCCGCTCTTTTTCCCGCTCTTTTTCCATTTTATCAATAACGTTACCATAGCAACGCGTTACCCGCAAGTGGTTCGTCTACCGGACGCTAGATAGCGGTAAAGGAAAAATATTTAATGATAAAAAAATTTAAGAATTTTGTCCACCCGTGCGAAGCCGGGACGGGCCGCTAGTAATATTCATAAAAACTATGACTCAGATACAAATTCTCGTATTCATAACACAAACATCTACCCTTTCCGGGCTTCTAACCCGGGAGCGGTTGGCTTTGAAGGGCACTTCCGGTTCCCGTCATTTAACTGTTACGGTTATTGAATACAATCAAGCCTTTACCGTAGGGATAGGCAAAGATCATAGATTTCCACTCTACGATCCTGAAATACATCACTAGCTTCTTCAATTCTCATCAAACCTTTCATACAAGTGATTTAAGGTTGTAATAAGGTATATTGTTACTAACAAACAAAAAAAGGGGAAGTAAAATTGTAATTAATTATAAACTTTAATACATCATTAATTTTCTTGAACGTAATTAATTGTTTTATAATTAATGCTGGCCGGAAATATGTGCGAGCAAACCCGTACATTTCCATATGTTAACGTAATTTGCAAACGTCGCGTCGGCGTAATCGCTGTGTTATCGGATATGATTTTTATCTATAATCTAAGATCACAGTGGTTTGTGTGTTTGTCTATCCGCTCTTTTTCCATTGTATCAATAACGTTACCATAGCAATGTGTTTACCGCAAGTAGTTCGTCTACCGGACGCTAGATGGCGCTAACGGAAAAATATTTAATAATAGAAAAAATTTAAAGAATTTTGTCCACCCGTGCGAAGCCGGGACGGGCCACTAGTTGTAATATAAATCAGTAGCAACAAATTACTCGTTGAAATAACATATTCTTATCATTCTATCTCCTTTAAGTATTTTCGGGATTATCTAGCAATTAGCAACTATCGGTAACAATCCGTTTATATATGGTTAACAGACCATACACTGGCTTTTTTTAGGACATCTCCTATTTGGAGTCCTTTACCGACTAGCCCGTGCACATTTGCCTAATAAACTTATCTTGTCAAATTTAGTTCTTACACTTCCGCGCACATTACACGTTAGAAAAAAACTCTTTTTTTACGGATTTTTTTGAATTTTAATAACTAAATAAAATGTAAAAATAAAACAATTTGATTTATATAAAATAATTTTAATAATTATGAACGTGCCCGATTAAAAAAAAAATATTGTGAAGGTAGTAGAAAATACATGACAACCATTATCTTAGTCATCCTGTGATCACGTCGAAACGAAACGTCAGAATTAAATATAAAATAAAATATGCGCAAAAATCCGTAAAAAAGTGTTTTATTCTAATTATCTTGTCAATCTTTTTTCGTCCATCTTCTTTACATGTACAAACCATCTAAGATTTTTCTATATTTGTCACTATATCTTCTTTCACACTACACCGCTCACATGAAAGAAAACGGTTGTGAATCTATAGAATTGAGGTCCAGATCAACGGCAAAGGAAATGATAAAGTAGAAAAACAAGACGCAAACTCGCGTCGACGGGTGTCGCCGCTTAACGTCAGAAGTTGGCGACTCCTCCCAGGGCTGTCGACGGAAAGTTTTGGATGCGTTGCTCGGTAGTGGCAGCAGAGTGTTCACGAACTTTGCCTACTCGATAATTTGCCTTTAGTTGAAGCTTGTTTATTTGTTCGGGCTTGTCCTGTTTTCGTAAAGGATTCACGGCCGTTAAGTTATATTATGTCAGTTAATGGTTGAGGAAATCTAGTGATGACAAAACTTTTTGACAAAAAAAGAACTTGGTTGTTTAGAATACAGAAACTATATTACTAATATAAAGGCCCTTTTATTGTGATAGAAAGTTATTCTTATACGTCTTGGTACAATACAATTTTTCATAACCCTTTATAACTCATCAACATATGTATATTTTCTTAAAAACTTGTTGTTATGGTGGGTAAAAATAAATAAAAAGACACGTATACTTTTGTTTCGCTTTTTTATTAGATATGTAGAAAATCATAAAAAAGGGAGTGTTACAGATATGTTACACTGTACTATACTGTTCCTTGAAACGCCTAATGCCTTGAAATAATTGTACAACTTATTATAGCATAATGCTACGTCACAGTTTTCAAAACAGTTGTTTAGTTTTTTAATATTTTATTTGTATTTTGCAAATTTTACCCACGAAAGAATGTCACAAATATAGTGAATTCTGTACAAGTTTTGACACACGTAAAGCCATCTAGTTCATGATTTTTGCACTAAAATGCATAGACAGGTATGTTACCGATACGACACATTGACTTACAAGGAGATAAAATGCGTGTATGGGAAATTCTTAGGAATTACTTGGTTTGCTACAGTAATTTCACACAGTAATATAAATGGTTAAATGATAGAAATTAGTAAACCTTAAAGGGAGAAATACTTCTTTGTACAAGATTTTCTGACATAGGGCTTACAGCCATGGGCTTAGTTGTTGATTTTCAATACTTTTAAAAGTATGTTCCGATTCTCTTTATTAATAATTTTCTTTTGATATTGAATTTTTATTCTATGTACCTGAAAGGGGTCCAAATTCAACATTTAGTCTCACACACATAGTTTATTGTTAATGGAATAGATATTTGTGGCATACTTTCACATGTCACATTTGTCAAAGCCAAACACAGGGCAAAATCGATTTGACAACAGATCGACATGTATCTACTCTATTTCGAGTGAATAAATAAAATTCATTTCCTTGTGTCATTCGTTGTCCTTACTTGTACTATGCAATACTTACAAGTATGATAAGGGTATTTATACACGACAAGAAAAGTCAATCAATATGTTTAAGGCCACGGTACAACTTTGGGTGGTTATAAGAACTTATTAAATGTACACTTATTAAATTACTTTGAAACGATGCTATAATTATATTTTTTGATATACTAATTAAGGAAACATTATTATAAAATAAACAAAAAAATAATTGAAAAATCAATATTTATTTTGTGCCAACCCTACAAGGGAAGCAATGATGCGTTCCTCAGTTCTGCTATCTTAGCAAAGGGAAAATACTAATATATCTTTACTTGTGGTTTTCAAAGCCAAGTACTTTATGTTTTGTTTTCATTTAGTAATATTGTTTTCTTAGATATTTTAAGAATACACGAGTTTCATTTTCAAGTCATATGCTACGAATATATCCATTACTTAACTAAGGAGCTGTGTGTAGTCGGGCGAAGTAGATAAGCACCTAACCTTCACACTTAAAAGTTCAAAAAGGCGATTAATAATAGTAGAAGTAATCACCAATAATGGCATTTTACTGCGTTTTCTAATTCTCCTGCCAACCGTGGAGGTTCCCCCCTCATTTTTGGGGGAGGAGCAATGAATGTCTTTTGATGATAAATTATGAAACAAAATATGTAGTTTCTTTCGTATATAACGAAATCAACCACCAAATCAAATAATACATCGAGCAAACATTTATGTACTTTCCTTGATATTGTTAGGTTTTCGACTATATACTTAGTTCAGAATTGAATAAAGACTATTATTAAATTTGTACCAAAACTCTGGAACATTATTCGGTTTGGCTAACCTATTCAGATTTTATGTACTTTGTGGTTCAAACTTCTGCTGATCCAGTCTTGTTTTAATTGTTCGCCTGACAGCGATATTGGGAAGCGGAAATTAAGTGTTTTAGCATTGTTTTGCTATCTTAGGGAGATTAAACTCTGATTTCGAATTGTAGTAGACCGTGCTTTAGTAAAATTAGAAATATCTGTTGAGCAAAACTGTTATAATTCATTTTTGTTGTAAATATTTTTATTACGAATTCTATTTTGACTTAAACTTTCCAATTAAGGCTAAACCAATGTTTGGCCGAGAAGGAGTTTGTAAGTGTCTAAAGACATGTCTTTCAATATGTTTGACAAATAATTACATAACAAGATCAGAAAATATACGTTTTATACATTTTTTTTAATTATAAAGATCACCCATATAGTTTATTATTATATTTATATAGACAAATGTACTTTTCAAACGGATGAATAATTATTAGAGAAAATAATGTGAGCAAATTTTTAAAATAATTATTTTGATATATTGTGTCAACCCTTACAAGCAATTACGGTAGTAGTTTGGCGTCATTCTGGTTTCTTCACGAACTTTGGAAGTGGCATGTGTGTCGTGTAAGTTCTCGCAAATTAACATACAGATGAATAATGGCGGTACAATTTCATGTATTTAATTGTGTAAAGCTGCATAACTCGTAAACGGCGAGTAGTGTAACGGAGCGCTTCAACTTTTATTAACACGTATAGTGTGAAAATAACTATTGCCAGTTATGGAGAACCGTTTGACGATTCGTCACACCTGTACGTGTAGTGTGACGAACTCGGGAGCGGTTTCTCGCGCAGTCATTTATTTTGCTATTAACGGCATTAGCACAGGAACTTTGTGACATGTGACAAAACTCCAATCTGCATGGGTTGCTGATGTTAAACCAGGTTAACCATTATGACTGACTTGAGACAGTCACTTAAATATGACAAATGGCTGTGTTATTCGAGAAAAGTATATCGTAATTCTAAAATAGCTAATTACGTGAAAGCGATCATTCCTTTTAGTGACGCATCATACCAGAATGCCGAAATAACTTTTTTTTTTTGCTATTATAACAATAGACTTTTTATAAGTAATTTTCAAACATCCATGTTATTGTAGAGATAAGATAATTCGAATTTTTTACAATGAGTAAATATATATAACTCTCAGCTTTAATATTAATTGCGTCATTTTGCTGTATCAACAGCTTTTAGGTATCTATAAAGCTCAAGTCCGATCTAGCATGGAATATTGCAGCCACCTATGGGACGGCTCAGAAAAATACCAACTTGCTGCACTGGACACGACTCAGTGCAAAGCTGAGGCTCATTATTGGCAGCAAATTGGTGAAAAGCAAGCTTCACACCTTAGCTCACTGCCGCAAAGTTGCCTGTCTGTCGGTCTTCTACAGAATGTACTTTGGAGTGTGCTCAGGAGCTGCATGTGCTCATACCGCCATCTCCCTTTTTTCATCTGATATCCAGACTGCACTACAGGCTACCACCTTTTTTTGGTTGCTATTCCTACTTGCTTCTCAACATCTTTCATAATGTGCAACTCTGCAAGTGGAACTCCCTCACTACGTCTGTATTTCCGAGTGCTTATAACCAGTCCGTTTTTAAAGCCAGGGGTATTTTACAATGTCAAACATTCACAGTATCAAAATTGGAGAGTGAGGTTGTATTTTACAGACCTTTTGTGTATGTTACGGTCCTGACGACGATGACGTAAGTAAGTTGTGACTTAAATTAAGGATGTAGAACTATAAAAAACCTAAACACTCGTATGGTGTTCAATAAATTTGTGATGAACTCAAGAGAGTTTTGATAGACAACCGAAGTCAAGGGTTGTGAAGCTCATGGATTACTTGGGCTCATATTGATGTAAGCTGTTAGTTTTAGAAAAAATGACATATATTAAGTATTTGTCGTAATTGCCATTAATGTGGATACGGCCGTAATTTTCACCTGTAGTTTTCAACTCAGGTAAGTTCTAAAATAAAAATATTTTATTAAATTACTAATTTCCCATATCAATTGATTTTAAGTCTACGTGGTAGTGTGATATGGTCTGTTTTCCTAACAAACAACTCTTGTGATAATTGAGGACATCAATAGAGTTATGATGATAATTGAAAGTGTCTGAAGTATAAATCTCTAGAAGTTTTGTCCTTAAAAGATTAAGTCATTCTAGGGCAAACTTTTACGGATTCATGTCTCTACATAGTTGGAGAAGAACTTCCTAATGTACCTTTGTGTTCGAGGTAAAACTCTGGAGAACGTTTTCGACGTTAACTCGATAATTTTGAACTATATGAAAACTTTGTAATCTGTTTTCGTAATTTTCTCTGTAAATAATTTCAGAAGAGAATTGTTTTTCTTACCAAAAATTAATAAATTTCTCTTAGTAACCACATGATTCTTCGTCTTTTATTGCTTATTAAAAATTGACGTCTAGCAAAATTAAATAAAGAGAAAAATAGCCATAAACTGAAATACTTTTTTTTAGTTACTTTTCGAGATACAATATTCTTTTATCAACTGGATTTCGTTCGTAGGAATACCAAAAAAATATTCTGGGTACTCAAATTATTTGTGAAATTTAAGACTTAATTCGGTAAAATGCTTTTCATTTCAGTAATTTATTTCACGTTAAATAAAGCCTACGTAAAAATTACGAAATAAAAAAAAAACATTTCACTGTTGGTGCGTAAGATTTCCCTATCAAAAAAATACTTTAGAGAAAATGAACGATAACTTATCACATGGAGTCAGTTCGGATTTCGAAATTCCTATTCAAAAATGTTTATTGGGCAGAAATAGAAATAGAAATAGAGTGCTCTTACATGCAGTTATCCTTTAACTAGATAAGTATAACATCTACCGAATAGGTCTCCACTCAGCATATGTTATAGTTTGACCGCAACCGCTGTACCGCGCCTTAGGAATCCGCGGGGCGGTGGGGGGTGGTCCGCCGTGAGCGATGACGGCAGAATGACAAAATGGAGCAACTTTTCACCCCCTGTCTCACCGCTCGCAAATCTAAGGCGCGGTACAGCGGTTGCGGTCAGACTAAACTAACATTAATTTGCAACGTTGATCTGACATGGAACCGACACATAAATGAAATAATACAATATACTCATTGATAAATAAATAATCTATAATCTAAGATCACAGTGGTTTGTGTGTTTGTCTGTCCGCTCTTTTTTCCATTGTATCAATAACGTTACCAAAGCAACGCGTTAGCCGCAAGTAGATCGTCTACCGGACGCTGGATGGCGCTAACGGAAAATTATTTAATAATAGAAAAAATGTAAAGAATTTTGTCCACCCGGGCGAACCCGGGACGGGCCGCTAGTCTATAATCTAAGAACACGAATTTGTTGTTTGTGTGTTTGTCTGTCCGCTCTTTTTCCCGCTCTTTTAACGTTACCATACCAACGCGTTACCGGGTCAGCTTGTTAGAATAAAGAAAATAAGATGACATATTAAGTTCTTATTCTTTCGTATTACACATTTAAATAAAACAATTTATCTAAGGTTCTTTGCGCATAATTTATATTTAATCCTGACGTTTCCACTCCATTACAATAGCCGTGATACCAGGATGATCCTCCTGTGTGTCATCAAACAAGTTGTTTGATTTTAGATAGTGTTACAATGCTAAACAATGCTTTCAACTTAAAATGACTTTTACACAGACTACGGTCCGGACATTTTCCATGTAACAAGTTTGCACATTTAATGAGAAAACTGAATCACGAAACTGTGACGCGTGTGGTAAAGTAGAGGATATGCAACACTTGTTGATGGAATATGTCAAAAACCAAAGCGAGAGACAGCGACTTATTCATCATTTAGACCTGAAGGCATCTGATTTGGGAGCTTTCTAAAGTATTTTGGCGGATCCCGCAGCAGATGCAGCCAGGCTTGTATGCGACCTCGTTCTATTACCTTTATGATGTGCTGCTGAAAGGCTTAGCGTACAATGGGACTGACGTACTCTGTGTAAAAGTCCCTAAATTAAATAAAGAAAAGAAAAAAACCTTAAAATGATTATGATATCGTGGTAACTATTATCAAAATATTGTCTGCTTATCAAATAGGTACTTTATTTAAGTTATTGTTCAAGTAAATACTTTGCACAACATAATAAAACAAAACAAATTACTTCAGGAAAAACAAAAATAGTATATAACAGCAAAACCGTCAATTCTCTCAATTTATTACAACCCAAGAAAAGGTGCTTATCTCAGTAGAAAAAGTGTTAACGGCCGCTACCTGCTCGGAAACATTACAATTTCGTCGCGAAACAAAAAAATGCGGACCGTCTTCAGCGGGAAGTTTGCAACTGCTGATATAAAATAAAAAACTTGGGCAGTTTCGTCGTTTTTGATGTCAAGAGTTGAGTTGTTGAAATTGCTTTTTAGTTATTAATACGGTAATATGGTGTAGTAGATATTAAAGAAGTCTTAATTTGAGCCGGGCATACAAGGGTGCCTTTAAGACTGATTATGTTGGAGGCAATCACCAGATTTCTCTTGTAGACCACGAAGTCGGTAGCAGTATTTTCTAAGTGGTGTTACCCTCGATTCTAAGGGGAGTTGAGTCCAGCAGTGGACGTTTTTAGCTGAGGTAAGTGAAGTGTTATAGTTTGAGACTACATAATTTGAGGTTAGGTATCCAAAATTTGTTGTAATAATTTATTTATACTCAATATAGTTATATATGATCAATATAACTATATTGATCATTATAAGCCAACTTAATACTACTCGATAATGCATAATCTGTTCAATTTCATGGATTTCACTATGTAAAAGCTGCATAAATTGAAATGGTAATAATAGACTGATTAAATTTTAAAAGCATTCTCTGCCAGGCAAGTCTGAATTACATCATGTTTTTTCAAATGTATTCAACAAAACGGATAGTAAATTATATAAAATTGTAGATAATATTTTGTATAATATATAAATAAATGTTTGGCTAAAAGGTATACCAATTTCGGAGTAATAAAAGATTTTAAAGGAAAGAAGGAAGAAACAGACGAACTGTCTTCTGTAACATCAAATTACATAGTCTTGTATAAGCTACTTACAAAGACGCAGCAGTTCGGTTTGTGTTGTACATTAAGTCTGCATACAACATTAATGCAAGTCTTCGTGATAGAACTTGAAGTTACGTATGACATTAGCTTTAGTTTGTGCTTTGTTCTTGATGTTAAATGAAGTAATAAGTTTGGATACAACCAGTGTTTTCCCGCAATGCACTAGAAATGTTCGTTCATTCGTGCATAATTGATTTTGTTAAGCAGTAGATGAAGTTCTAAACGTTAGATGATTATATGATGAAAAAAGTAAATACATTTAATTGTGAAATATCTGAAATAATTGAGGACGTGCATTGTCTTTCGATGGAATGTGAGTGGAACCAAACTCAAAGACGAATACATATTGTAATGTAATTGTAGAATAAATAGGCTGTATGTAGGGACTGTTCAGAGCCTTTTGAGCAGCCCCGAATCTGAGGCAGCTTTGTGTTTGTGTAGCTAGGTATTTATTTTATTTAGAATGGGTTTGCTTTTGATCCCAATCAAGCCCGGGGGCCAAGACAAAGTCTACGATGGAACGAGGTAACCCAAAAGATGCCTATTCAACCCGTCTTTGAAAATGCACGGGTTATAAGTACTGCAAATAAGCTACAAAAGCACGTGGATATAATATTGTAAATTTATAAAATCAGTGGTTAAATAAGAATAAAAATGTTTGATGGAGCTGGCATGTCATGAGGCAAAATCTCCTAAATAAATAAAGATAAAAATGTTATGGGATGCATAATACTTAAAAAAATAAGGAACGAGCTGCCAAAAATTTTGATTACGTGCTTAATTTTACGACATTTGTAAAAATAAAAGATATAATATGTCTAAGCTTGTGATTATGGGTTTTGAACTTAAAACAGGAAGTTAAAAAATAACTTTTAGAATTGTATTTTTATAAAAAAATTAGGGAATCAATACCTTAATTATTAATGTGCCAATAACGTATGATAATAAAATATTGTTCACCCATCCTTTAATCGACTCATGTAAAAGTTGCTGAATCATCGCATTCGTAGATCAAACGCAGAAACTACAACGCCACTGTACAACGTAACTGTGTGCCAGTTATGTGATGTCAAAAATAAATATTATTTCATTTAATCTTGACTAATCTAGAGTAATTCAGTTCTTACACTTCCGCGCAACTTACATTATTAATTCTTGACTTATTCAGAGTAACTTAGTTTTCATTCGCCAGTTCTTCTTGGAAGGGCCTCCAAATTTCCGAACGTGTGGTAACAATTTAATAACTAAATAAAATGCAAAATGAAACAATTTTATTTAAATTAAAATTTTAACAGGGACGTTCCCGATTAAAATATTTTGAGGGTAGTACAACATTATGACGACCATTGCCTTAGTCATCCTGTGATTACTGCTCCTGTAATACGTTTCGAACGTCAGAATTAAATATAAGGAGTTGTAAGTAAGGAAGTTGTTTTGTTATGTAATCTATAGTTAATTATAACTGGTAAACTTTGATAATAACTGACTGCTTTTGATCGTCAGCAAGAAATACAAAGTGTTCATCCAAAGTACATGCTCCAAGTTTGAAGAGGGAATTACAAGAATAGCTTCGTTTCCACGGTAACTTTTACCTGTATCAATCCAACTATAACTCACAAGGATACCCTTAAACTTAGTTTAATAGACGAAAGGTTGGATTTAAACAATACTATGATACTTTATAGAATACCAATCTATAAATACGGAATTGAAATTATACGTTTCTTATTTTCACGCCTTAACCACAGAATCGATATATAGAAGATAGTGACTAATTAAAATTAGTGAACTAAGCTTTTCCGTAAGGGTTTTATTGAGTTTGTTCCTTTAAATTTTAAATCACTCCGCTGTATTTATATCGATGTTATACAGGCAAAATATTAAAACGCCATTGATGTTTAATATTGAGTTAAAGTCTGCTATCATTACGTACAGATCAGCACTAACTTTCTCTACAAGAATGATTGCAGCCATACGGGAAGTGAAATTGAGCCCGGTCCGGTGGAGGCTGACCGATTGCGAAGGGATAGGGTTGTCACCTCACAAGTATATATATCACAGTAGTTCAACAAAAGAACACACGATCGAATCTTATTCTAGTCTTTCTTTTTATTATTGGTGTAATAGAAAACTCTTTGTTTACTATAATTTTAGATGTTTAATTTATAAAACAAAATATGTAGCTTACATCCGTCAAAACAAGCGAAATACACTAAGTGCTCGATTTTGCACAGTCTCACAGGTCCTGATGATGCTCTGTGCGGGGGTGTAACACGTGTTGAGTAGTCAGTGAAAGTCTAAAGGGTGTCGGTGTCTGCAGTTTTTGAATGTATTTGAGGGTCCGCCTGCCCTCAACCCTCAAATACTAAGATTTTGCTTGTTTTGGTTACATAGCTACATATTTTGGTTTAATTGCTAGTATTACTTGTAGACTTCCGCCAAGTACCGCCTGATTCTTTCAAACACCTACTTAGATATAAATTTATTATAATAGAAAAATACTAGAAAAAAAAATCGACTCGGGTCACAAGTGAATTCTCAGGCGGGAACTCGCCTTCTGAAATTGCCTCTAAAACAGGGAACAGAGGAAGGGACAGAGAATGTGTATGATGCTCAACCTAGACGCAGTAACGGACTGCGAAATATAACAAAAGTCGATTACACACCTTTTTTTAAAAAACTTCATTTCCCTATTATATATTTTTTTTTCAATTATTGAGAAATGAAGGAGTTTGTTATGTACGTGTGCGTGCGCTACACCTCAGCCCGCCCCGCGTTCCCAGCGCGATTTCATTACCAATGTTTATTTGCCAATAAAATAAGTATGCCCCCCGTTCTCATATATAACAAATCTATAAATATTTTACTTTTCGGCAAATTCTGGAATATTACTTTTGGTATCTCGCTGGCACAATTTTATTGGCAATGAATTTGGCCTAGGCGGAGGTTAATTCTCGATCACTAGAAGCATATATCTCTTTCCTTGCGATGCTCAATATAAAAGCAAGTCTCAGAACAATGAATCGATGTTGAATGGATGAAGGTTATCATAGAGTGACTAGGTTTCAACGTGTGTTTATTAAATATGATTAAATATATCCACTCGACTATTAGAATTTCAAGTACTATAAGAATTTCTTATATTTAGTCCACCAGACGATAATAAGTATTGTTGGCGATTATTTTTCCGGAACTTTTTCTCAATAAATAAAAAAGGCTATTAAAAGTTGGAAACCCATTATGGCGGGTAATCCTTTCGGTAGAGTTTCCAATATCCAGATGTCTTTGGTGAAGTATGACTCTTGCAACATAAACTTTTTTGCTCCAACATCTCTATTTCCCGCCATTTTTCTCGCGTAATCCTGAAATAATGAAATGAGCTTTTGGCAGCCCTGCACTCTATTGCTTATACTTTGTAGCGAATGCATCTGGATTACGTATATTAAAGATTTATTACTGTGATACTGTGTTGTATAAAACTAAGTTTTTACGATCACAGGGGGAATACTCTAAAGCAATTATTTGTAACTTGCGGTTAATGGTGTTGGTTTCATAATCAGTACACCTTGTAACTAGCTAGTACGTTTATTTTGTAAAAAACATATTGTGAAACAGTTTGTTGTCCCCAATAAATGAAAAAAGGCAATATGAAATGTAATTTCATTAAAATTGTAAAGATATTATCACAAATAAATACAGTTCTTTCTTTGTTGTTTGCACGATTTTTGCCTTTTGATAATGTCAAGTATGAATGACGGTTCTTGAGTAATTTCTTTTCTTAATTAAATAATGACGAATGAAAGTAGAATATCCATTTCCCTAGATTACAGTAAATGTCCCGGACATTTACTGTTTTACTAAAATCTCCCGTCGACTTTTTGATAGAGCAGGAAAAGATAACTTTCGCTGCTTTGTTTGTTAACTTTGTTACACATACCAACACTCTTGTATGTTCACAAACACTTAGTGATTAATAATCCACCATTATTACGCACTAATATCCACCATTCACAAATTTTAACAAAAATAAAACCAACAAGTGACGCTTCCCGTTTCAAAAAGTCTTAATACAGATTCTAAATTAATAAACTCTTGTATAATATAAAAAGGCATTACATATAGCCATGGCTACGTAAAATACATATAACAAAATACAATGGCAATGTTTTGTAAGATCTTTTAGCTTTATATTAAAACCTGAGTCAAGTGAAACAATTATTATGTGTTTTCTTAAGCAAGATTATTTTCAACCCAACAACAAGAGGCTGTTTATCCGTCTAACAATATACCTTTATAAAATCTAGTTTTCATTGTAAGAGCGAAGCGAGCGAAGCTCCCATGGATCTTCAATGACACGATGTCTGTTACGCCATAACTTCCCGAGTTCTTAACCGATTTTAATATTTTTTGTGTGAAATCGAATCAACACATTTAGGACCAGATTGTGCCCGAATTTTAAAATTCACAAAAATAAAAAAGTTATAACCAAAAAACATTGGCTCTATGGGATTTCCCATTGAAAAAAAGTGCGCCTATTTGAAAATTTTCTTTCTTATGGAATTTTAAAATTTACTTAACATTATTGAATATTTTTTTTATTTTTTTAGTATTTTGCTCCGCTCTAATATACGGTGCTAGCGAAGCTTTATGCTCAGCGATTGCATCGCCTAGTATATTATTTGGAATAAATCCAACAGAATGTTTCTGTCAATCCGTCAACAAAGGATTCCTTTTATACAACACTAACTTATTAAATGCATTGTCTTTTATAACCACTTGCCAGTCCGTTACAGCGCGCCCCACCCGTCTCAACAGTTCCCAATGTTACCCGAATTGTGAAAAAATATCGCACTTTTAGATAGAAAAGTTATTTTCTCGCTTAATAATGAAGCTAGGACCAAACAAAAAATACTACCGTAAAGCTGATTAAATAAAGAATCGACCACAGATTATTTGGATCTCTTTAACTCAAAAATTAATTGTAATTTAAGAAAACAACAGGCCACGCGGAATTGAATATGGTGGCAATTGGTGGCATTGAGTGTTGGCTATCGGTAGTAATTGCTACCGTGGTAGTTTATTTTTTGAACTCTCATATACTTAGTTTATGAAGTTATGGATGACGATCAGCTCTTATTCCATTATTAATTATAAGATTGCGTATTAATCTATTCATGTTTAAGTGTATATCAAAGCCTTAATTATTTAAATAACTAATTATAAAATACTTCAGCATCAGCTATTTTAATTATTAACTACAAATTATAATTTGAGAGAGTAATTGAAGTACGTGTTTCAATTACAAGTAATTAAAATACAGCCTAGCTCTACAGTAGCGGTAGGTATTTATTATATCTGTAGATTAACATATTTATCTAGTGGATGATGAAAAATACAGATAAAATCTCAATATTTTAACCTTGCCTGGCGTCTACATATTACAAATATGTAAATTTATAAAAAAGCAAGCATACTTGTATGTGAAGGTAGGAGACGCCCCTCGATGTTATAATTCGCGATACAAGAATAATATTGTGCAAATAACTTCTAAATTAAAACTACATGGTTCCGGACCATATTCAATGTCCATAAAAGTTTATAACAAATGATCAGAATATTTAAAAGCTGAAACCAATATAAATAAATTTACAAATACTTTAAAAAAGCTCTTAATTACAAAATGCTACTACTCAGTCGACGAATATTTTAAAGATAAATTTTAACAAATGTCTGCCCCTCTCTCTTCCTTGTTGCTGTGCCTATCAAGGTACATGCGATTGTTTAGAGCCTAGAAAAAATGTATTTAGACTGCTATCAATATCGCATGTAATGCAATTATAAATTAATAAAATACTCGACACATGAGTGGTTGACAGTAAATTAAACAAATTAATTTTTAGAGTTTAATGCTATATATTCTAGACATTTTGGTGTCTGATAGAATGGTACCAACTCTTCACACTTAAGAGTGTCATGAAAGGTGACTAATAGTATTGGAGGTGATCACTTTACACTTATATCAAATCATCGCTTATCATCAGGCGAGGTAACGGTCAAGCGCTTACCTATCTACAGTAATATTATAAAGAGGAAAGATTTGTATTTTTGTATGTTTGCAATGAATAAACTCAAAAACTACTAAGACGATTTCAAAAATTCTTTCACCATTGGAAATCTACATTCACGCTGAGTAACATAGGCTATATTTAATGCTTGAAAAAATTTAAAGAATTTCGTCCACCCGCCGCTAGTTTACAATAAAAAATTTCCCGCCATAGACAATGCGAGCAGCGTTGGTGGAGATTTTGGCGAAACCCTCATTTTGGGAGAGCTTTTATCCAATAGTGACTATCATTTGGTTTAGATGAAGAAAATGGTCACACTATACAATTCCGTCGTGGGGTCGATAACGACTGCAGGTTAGGTGAAACCAAGAGTATCGAGTTTTAACCTCGCCGACGTTGGACTACGGATGTGGACATATAATTACAATATGTTTGCATTGTATCATTATTCAACATCAATAATACAATTAGAATAATACTCACGCCCACCTTGCACCAAAAACACGACCAATTTGGTCCTGTTTTTTACACTGATGATTCTGGGTTCGAATCTTGAAGGGGATGTTTGTCTGATAAATACGAATGTTTGTACCTGAGTCAAGAGTATTTCTATAAGTCTCTTTGAATATTAGATATATATTTATCATATATGTATGGCTATCCGTTATCTTAATCAACGCAACACAAGCCTTACAGTGTTTCTAATGCGAAATGTCAATGTGATATGTTAAAACCTTTTTTTTTTCAAAAGAAGAAAAATACGTATACGTGTACTAGTGTAAGTTTACGCTTCGATACTCGATATCGTCTGCGTAAAATATTACTATGGATTTTGTATAAGCGCCCCTAGCGGTAACCATCCGAAATTACGAATCTTCATAGAAATCGGTAACGCGCTCGATAACGAGTATCGAATGCGTAAACTTACACTAGGGCCTCAGTGTTCAATAAATACTCAAAGTAAGCACGTCTTTTAAATAACCAAATTATCCCTGCAGATACCTTCGACCTTATAACCTAAACACAGTGCATATTTTAGGCTATGTTAAATGATATATTAAAAGAAAATATTTAAGCAATTGCTATGTAATGTCTGGTAGATTAGAATAGCACATACCCTTCTTACACTTAAACGTTAAAAGGTAACACCTCCCGTGATTCACAAAAAGGAAAGCAGAGCTATTAAATTATGATCTTGGTTGCTATCTGTTCTTCTGTCCTCTTCCTGTCTTCTTCTGTCCAGCGGTGGACAGCTTTTGGAAGTAGTGACAAATTCATATATTAACCCATTAACGCCGAGGTAATCAATATTTTTACTAACTTTTCAACGTGTTTATTAATATGTTATCGGACCAAAATATATTGCAATATCTCCATTCCTACGCGAAATTTAATGCTCTTTCAGAATTTCGATTAGTCACAGAGGAAAAAAAAAATGGACGATTGAAACGTGGAAAACGTGAAAATTTACGGTATCTTCTTTTCACTATGATCAGAGGTGATCATGGTACTCGAACATTAAGAGGATTTTTTTTTCAGAAAATTTCATAGACGCGTTTTTTCAAAATGGCGGCGAGAATGAAATATCTATAAAAAATTTAATCTATCGTTTTCTTAAAAACTATAAACTTTAGAACAAAATTTTGAAAACAAAAATGTCTTAAAATTAGTTTAAAAACATTCTAAAATTTATTCAGAATTTTTGGATACAATTTTTGATTTTCGAAAATTTCAAAATTTAATTTTTCCAAAATACATGAAAATTTTTTGAACAAATTGCAGAGTGGAGATATTGCATTATTTTTTGGTCCGATAACATAATAAATAAACTCGTTGAAAAGTTAGTAAAAATATTGATCACCTCAGCGTTAATGGGTTAAAATTTAATTAATATTGAGTATATATTTCTTTTTATGATGACTACATTTAATTACCATATTGATAAAATCTCGTTAAAATGTCAGCACAAACATGAATATATCAAACTTTCAACGTAAATCAAGCCAATGGTTGACCACTAATGGCATTGGGTACTGCTGATTTATGCTTTGCTACTAAGTCAATAAAGCAGTATTTAAATCGTACAGTTACGAAATCGTCATTATGCAACGATCGAATAACATTAAAATTATAAATAGATAAAGAAATTGTTTTATTTAATATATTTAATTCTTACACTTTAATTCTATTTTTTAATCATGATTATTACGTCAATTGTCATTATAAAACATACTATCTTTGAACTTGTAATTAAAAAGTCTTCTATTCCAGTTTGAGAACAAATACTGTTTCCTATCATTCATCTCACCGATCCCCAGTGCCATATCTCAAGCGGTGTAGACATCTATCCGACTAATAGCCAAGCTGCAGCGATGCATCTCAAAAACAAAAGCTTGTCAAGCTTCTCAGGCCATATTTCGTCAGCTGGCAGCTAGCCAACAGCTAGATATTTCATGTAATTCAACGCCTAACATACGATATAAAGAAGAAATCAAAAATAAGTTTAATCAAAGTAAATAGTCGGCAATTTGGTGCCACGGTAGCGATGCTGGTTTTGTTCCTTTGACTTAGTTCCTTCAAACTGTGTGTTTACCCTAAAATCCATATCAAAAGTCTTACAGTGCCTATTTTAGGCTAGGCTTATTAATGTGTATGTAAGAAATATAATAATTATTATTAAAGTAATTTTAGTAATTTTCTTTATTTAGTAATAACAAAATAAACACTGCTTAGTTTTGAATTAAATAATAAGTGTGCGCTGTTAAGAATAAAATAATTAGTCGAACATTTTCGATGTTTTTCGGAGTAGCACATCCGACATATAGCTGTATTTGCTTTATATGTTCCTTCATTATCAGTTTACGCCTCTCAGCTCCTGTCGTGGGGATTTTAATATGTGCCCACTAATATTTCCCAGTGGTTCAAAACATAGTATGAAGATTACTATGATATAATAATTTATTATTCGTCTACTTATTTCTATCTTTATCTATAAAAACTCTCGAAAAAGGTTTTGATCAATCGATAATAATTTTCTATGAAGATTAGATTATATAAAAGTATCTATGCGTAGACAGAATCTCTATGTTAAGTATAAATATGTGTTCTTTAATATTTTAATTCTGTTATTTAACTATAGAAAATAAGTATAGGTTTATTTTATGCTTTGAAACATCAACTTCAAATATTATTTTGACTTTTAATATGACATAATAAGATAAGTAGATAAATAAAAATGTTCTCTTAGTCAAAAGTTAATAGCTTTCATGTAACATATTGTAAAAAGTTTTTTTTAATCTTTTCATCGCACGTCTAAAACGTTTGACAAATTTGGCCCGTAGTCTCAAAACGTCGAGAAGAAAACAGAACGAGTTTATCTCTAAAAGTCTCGTATCGAACATCCACGTCAGTATACGAAAACAATTTGTCGTAATTTCAAAAGTTTTTTTTGTTCCCAAACTTTTGGCACCGGTCCACTGGGCACCGGCTGCGACTGCGACGCCAATAAATTTGATTGACTCTTTTGATATACATATGTACCACGAAATTGATTTTGTGCACAGTGTTCGAAATATTACTGCGCGGCCCTCATTACTCGTGTTCAAGTGAAAACGATAAAAACGAGTGTCATTTGTTAATTTTAAATGAAAACAGTTTTTCTTGTAAACGAAGAGTTGTAAATATGCTTAATGAGATCGAATCAGTTAATAACGTTACAACAGAATGAAAAACGAGTGTGACTGTTTAATACCGTCTCTGTTATTTGGATTATTATTGTTGTTTTGACGTGACAACGTCTTATAAATTGGTTTGCCGGGTGACACTTCAAGAAACTGCGTTACGCTCCGCTCACGTTATGCGCTTACAATGAGAGCGAGTGAGAGGCACGCGTCCCTTCCACTCGGGCATGGTTAGCCCGCCTAAGAGCGAGAGAGACAGACATAAAAAGTGGAAGGGACGCGTGCCTATAAATTAATGTTTTAAATATAATTCTTTGTATAAATAAATGTTTTAAATTGTTACTATTATTTCATCCTTCTCCCTACTATACGAATGAATATTCACATTAAAATTATTTTACCACTCAAAGTCGTTGTCACGTAAAACTTTCGCCCGTATACCGACTTTACAGGCAACCAACCAGTTTTTTTTTTGTTTTTTACATTAACAATATTTCTATAAGATATAAAGCCTGTAAAAAACAACTACGCCTCCGAGGCGTTGCCGCCTACCAAGGGCTCGGAGGCATAGTTGTTTTTTTACAGGCTTATTTTTTATCTTATTATTGTTGCTTAAAGACAAACTAATTAAAATGATAATAAATAATATTTATTTTTTTAACAATTAAGAAGCTCTTAACTTATCTAAATACTACTAAATATAATATTTATATAGCGCGGGAGTATAAACGCTAGGTAAAGTACGCAGTTATTTACAAAGGCTAAGCTTTTTTTTTAAATTCGGCAGTACTAAGCAGAGGCACTAGTAAACAGGAATAACCATAATGCTTATAAGCGGATAATAATAATATTTCTTACATTCACACAAATAAGCCTATACTTTGTCCAATGTAGGATGATACTTTTGACAGGTGTCACTTCCTTATTGCTACAAGGTTGCGTTTGTTTCCTTATGCTTGGCTTGACATTGCAATAGCAACTTTATACCCTCTATATAGGTGTCAACTGTCAAAAGTATCATCCTACATTGGATAGAGTATAGTTCAAAGTAAAGCACCGTAAGGCTTGTGTTATGGATACTAGGGTAACGGATAGATATACGTATATGATACATAAATATGCCATAATTCAGGTAAAAAATGCTCATATTAATCATACAAACATTTGCCCCTACTGAGACTCGAAACCAGATTCGTCGGTTTAAAAGTCAGTATCGCATCTGTTGCACGAAACGCTCGTCAAATATTCGCAAACGAATACATGTCTTTGTAAGTATATAAATAATCGACTTGAGTGTTTGTTAAGGCTCATAAATATATTATTTTTTATGCGTTAATAGGTAAGCTGCACTTTGACCTGAGGCCCTACCATCAAGTCTTATAGCGATTCAGATTTAGCTGTTGGAAAGAGACGCCACTATAGACCGCTTATAGCGGTGTCTATCTTTGACAATCGAACTTGCATCGCGCTAAGAGATCATGGTAAGCCTCCAGAAGAGGGTATGGATTTCGATAGTACATGCTTACCTAAGTCTATTGATAAGTTTACGAAACCCATCATCAGGTAACGAAATCCACTCTTTAACTGTTATACTATACTACTTATATAGGGATGGGACCTCGGGACGTTTGATGTCACAACTGGCCACGCAATACATAACTAATTTCGTGATACTAATTTATACGTATCTATGAAATTATAAGCCAAATATTGGTATTGGATGAATTGGTTTGATCAAATCAGCGTTGAAAATTAACAAACGCATTCAAACAGATTCACACCATGTTGACAGTTAAAGCTTATTTAATAATAGAATTAATAACATGAAAATGGAAATAATTTTCTTCAATCCCAATAGGGTATTTTCCAAATTTTTGGAAACTGCTTATATAAATAAATAGTTCTTACACTCATACCAATTAGCCTAGCCCAAAGTAAGCACTGTAAGGCTTGTATTATGGATACTAGGGTAACACATAGACATACATATATAATACATAGATATGTAGTATTCATAGAAATATATATAAACATCCATGACTTAGGCACAAATGCTCGTATTCATTATACAAACATCTGCCCCTTCCGGATATTTGAACCCAGGACCGTCGGTACGAAAGGCAGGATCGCTACCGTTGCACCAAACGGTCGTCATATATATTTATTGGGACAAACGATTTAACAGAAAATTAAAAATAAATTAATTTATGTCTTTTTTTCTCCATTAAACCAATTCAATTTGAATTTATTTTTAATGGTTTTGAATTTACCGTCAAAACTCAACTTTAATTGGTTTAATGGAAAAGAAAAGACATAAATTAATTTATTTTTATTTTTCTGTTAAATCGTTTGTACCGATCTTTAAAAATAAGCTGTTTCCAAAAAAGATAAAAATACCCTATTAAAAATAAATTGTTTTTAATCGTTCAACATTTTTTTGTTCACCTATCCATTCAGGACGTCTTTTAATTGACAATTAGAACTGGCACTAGAAGCTTATCAGCTTTAATAGAAGTAATGATATTTACAATATCATCCACTGTCACCATTAAAAAAATCCACAAAAAAACAACATTATTTTATTATCACTTTAAGTCAATAATTGTTTGTTTTAAATAAGTAAAATGTTATATGAAACTAGCTATTGCCCGGACTTCGTACGCGTAGATTAGAGGGCCACTCTTATCACCTAGGGGTATAAAAATTAGCCTACGATCTATTCTCAGACCTAACAAATATACACAAAAAATTAATTAAAATCGGTCAAACCATTTCGGAAATAACAAACACTGTGACAAGAGATTTTATATATTAGACGAGTCATAATTATTGCTAGATTTGTAGTATATTTAAATTAGTATTCCTGCCGTTTTAATAATGATTATTCGAGTAAGTTAATAACGAACAAACCCTTTTTAATTAAACTGTACAATTTTCTTTGCTAATCTGATGGAAGCAAGATAACAAAGAACAGAATACATTTAATATAATCCTAGGTATAGCTTTCAATTAGATATGTCTACTTCATACTTAATTTATCTTTTACATTACGATTCTAACCCTACCAATATATCTAGATACAGAAATAATTAAATTAAGTCATTATGAATAATGAAGATTATACAATTATCCTAGAAATCAGGCATGATTACTTAATAGCGAACTTATTCCAGTACATTCATTATTTAGTACACTTGTGTACTGCACATCAGAAGTATTATTTATTGATGCAATAAATTAATTAAATATGTTTTAATATGTAAACTACTGCACTGCTGAAAAAGGCCTCTTTAAATGCACGCCACCGAGCACGATCCACAGCCACTCTTATCCAGCTCTTGCCAGCCACCCTGCGAATATTGGCGCTGCATCGTGTCTGAAAGCATTATACACTATGTTTGCCGATACACGATTTCCTCTTAAGAACTCATTAACTTGGGGTTATCGGCTCTGCGGCTAATATGGCCAGGAACTGTCACTTCAGCTTGCTAATCCGGTGACCTACGTCGATTACTTTGATTTTCTGTCGGATCGCCTCGTTCCCGAGTGGATAGAATAAAATGGATACAATCCATCAGGCGTCTCTTTATTTCTGAACTAGACTTGCCGTGAGTATACACGTTTCGGCTCCGTGTATCGTAACAACTAGAACGCACTGGTTGAAGATTTCATTCTTAGACATTATGGAATTAACGTATGCCTGATAACCCTGTCACAAAGGGGCCCGCGGTTCAGCCATCTTGAGGATGCAAGCTTTTTAGTGGATATGCCTCCACACCTTCATAGGGCTTTGAGTCGGGTGGAGGGAAGGAGTAGAGTCCTAGATAACGTCGACGCTTTCCAGATGACAGAGTATGCGAAATGCATTTTCATAAGCATAAATAAAAAATAATAAAAAGAGCTTTCAGCCGCTCGCCGGGGGTTCCAAATGATCACTCCTATAACTGACCTTATGGTACCCAGGAGAATACTAAAACATCCAAAGGTTTTCGTTCTCGGGTGTACATCTGCCTAGACTTCATACGAAATGGCAGAAGTATCCTCTCCGTCAAGCCGAGGCGGGTCGAAACCCTACAGGGGTAATAAAAAATATTAGTATGGTATGTAATAAATACGTCCTAAAAGAATACCAGTTCAAAAAGATATATATATCTCAACTATTACACTTTATTCTAACTACAGCGAATGCTGTGGCGCGTCCGATATCAAACGACTTCTGTCGATTAATTTTTCGCGTTCGACTCACTGGGCATTTGTATCAAACAAAATATTCCCCACGAGTAATTTTTCGGCTCTCAGTACCTAATGGTTTTGCCACCGTGCAGTTCTTTATAACAACACGTAACACGTTTCGATCTTATTTTCGCGTCAATATTCCATAACCATAACCTTAAGGTAGAGGCCTATTTACTTATTATCTACGGATAATAATCTATGGATAAAGTACCGTAGGAAGAAAAAGAGATAAGATAAGCTGGCGATTGGTAAGCGGTCTGAGGCGGTCTTGCCCGTCTTAAGGGATGGCTAAATGCGCCCGGGCCCTTTTGGAGGGTTATGCGGATAAGCTGCATGACGAAAGCTACAAACAATCCCGCTGGTCCAAAGGCAGTGTTTGAAGAGACATACTTAGGTTTTTAGTACCCTCCAATCCTTCATCGAGCACTAAGCTCGGGTGGGGGGATGGTAGAGAGTCCCACATAACTGCGTCCGATGCAGTATGCTTAACGCATTTTCCCAAGTCTTAATGATAATAAAAAATGAGAGATAGTGTATAGCCATCCAAGTGAACCCAGTGCAGTGGCTTATCGTGCTTACCAAAATACAGAGGCGCTCAATATCATAATATTTGGTCATTTTTTGGATGTCTGGACTTTGCGAACGTTGCTTGTCCTCTACAATCACAGGCTGAAAGCTCTAACCACTATGTGATCCAGCTCATTTATCATGTGTCGTAATATTGTTTTATTTACTGTATTAAGAGGATTAATACCGCATCACATTTCATACAAACTTTCATGTTCAATTATTTTAAAATAGGAAACTGATACCTATGAACTTTTATATATTTACGAAAGATTTTATACAGTTTATTTTATATACTTAGTTAAATTAGTGTAATAGTAAAATAATCATTATTATTATTTGTTTCCGAATTCAATACACATCCAGATTTTGTTAGTAACAATGCAGTTAGGTATACTATGATTGTAAAATTTCTGATAAATTATTGATTAAATGGAAAGGTAGTAAAAAATATTGGTTGGTATTATTATATTTTATAACACGTACCTTCCTTAAGTGTGTAAAACTGCATCAATTTAAAGTTTGTACGAAAAGTCGTGCACGTTAACGCTCTAATAATTGACGAATAGTTCCGCAACGGAAAATATTTTCAGCACAATTTATAAAAAATATTGTAAAAAGAGTAACATTTTTTTGGAGAATTGTTTTGAGTGGCCCCTCGCTTTGCCCCGCAGGGTTATTTTATTCTTTTTAGGACATTGAAAAACGTGGGATTTTTAGATTTTTTAAATCTAGTATAATTATTATATTCTTTTTAATTATTAACTCAACGAAGTAACCATGTGTTACGCAACAATCGGATAAGCCCCATACAAAAGTGAAAGTTGCCGAAAGTGGACCTGAAAGTGCATCTGGAAAGTTGAAAGTTGCTTTAGAGTGCATTGTCATCGGGTTCTGAACTATCCTGAAAGTTTCAGCTTTCTAGCTTATCGGAAAGTGCCTCAAATTTAAGTTGCAAGATTTTGCCCGGACAGACAAACAAATAAGAAAAGTGAGATAAGAAAAACGTGGTAATAAAATATAGCCGCAACTGTTACATTTTAATCTACTGTATCATTAATCATTTTATGTAAATATAAAAAAAAATCTCTACTAATATTATAATGACTCTGTTGTATGTGGAAAATAAAGTCAGGAACCACTTATTCTATTTAAAAACTTCTTTCAACATTTGAAAATATATAATAGCATAAAAAAGCTATATACTTCGAGTAATTTATATTCATGTTTAGTTTAGACAACTTTACCTACATGTGATCTATTCTCTGTAGTAAGAAGTGCTCAAATTTTTGACTATAAATATAAACATTTACAGAAACTGATATAACGCACACACCACACACACACACACACACACACACACACACAGATAGAGAGAGAGAGAGAGAGAGAGGGAGGGAGGGAGAGAGAGATCCTATAGAAAATTACTCTAATAATATAACTCTCTGGAGTATCACAATACTATTTATTATTTTAGTATTAGTATTTATTTTGACTAGCAATCCGAAAATCGGCCCTTGAGAAAGACGCTTAATCCGCAAATGCAGACTGAAAGCGTTGACCGCTTTGCCAACGTTAGAAGTTGCAATACACAAAAAAGAAAATGCCTTCTTCCGAAATAAATTATAACATGATAAACTTCAACTTGATTGAGATCAAGAGCAAACCCATCATAAAAAAAAAACTTCAACTTGTCTTAAGTGACAGGCGTGACACAAGCCCACATCCTTCGCTACCCGGGCTAGTGGTCTTCTAATTAAGCTACCGAAACCTTGAATTTTTATAAGTATTTCTTAAGCTTCATGTACTAGGTCCTTACAACAACTAGAACTAGGACTATAATTTACCCTTAGATTTTGACATTTCTGAGGTAATCTTTTACCATTATCGAGTGATCTCACTATCACCCACGAAACGGTTAAGTTTGTCAGACTGTTTCCTGACAAATACAATTTAGGGGTCCGTGTGTGTGTCACGAGTGCATAGGTATCTTCTAGGCAGCCGCGTCACATCCTAGATGAAATCGTCGCTTACCATCAGGCGTGACAGTGGTCAAGTGCATGCCTATTTTCTATAAAAAATATTGTATTTGTCATATTTTACAAGCTTTTATTTACTTTCACCTGTCCCGGTGTCTGCAATGAAATCTTGCAAGTTAAATTTGACCCACTACTCGGTTTCCTAATGAGCTAAAATTTTGCATGTATATGTATAGCGCGTAACAATGCAATATTATGATGACATAGAGCTGGAAATGGAAGATGGCCATTGGAACTCAGCAATAAAACGACACAACTCCATCAAGTTTAGGTTCGTTTTCGACAAATTTTTATTTATAGAATCTTGTTTGTTATTTAGGATTAGAATCTTGATTTATTTTTTGTAATAATTTCTTTTGTTAATTCAGAAGTTTAATGTTTAAAAATATATACAATAAAATGTCTTATACTATAATCCATCTTTATTTACCCGTTCATATTTAGCAGAGCGGTTTTTATTTGTATTAGGTACGAGGGTCATCGTACAATATTACGAGTATATCCCGGTGTGTTTGTTTATTCCCGGCGTTCTTATTGTTTGAGTCTGTCCAAGCAGACTGTGAATAGAAGAATAGTTACTTATTTTGGAAAGATCATAAATATTGACTCCGCAAACAAACCTTTGGGGTCACTTAACCTTTTCGTATCAATAGCAATTTCGATAATGCCGTTGAAAACAAATAAAATTATATATTGACTTAACTTTGAACGGTTTTGCTGAGCGAGAGTGACCCTTCGAAACCAAACAGTCCTAGATTTACGTTCCGGAAGGGGCAGATGTTTGTGTGACGAATACGAGCATTTGTACCTGCATCATAGCTATGTATCATATATGTTGTGGAGGTGGCTGATTCTTGCGTTTTATAAATAAATAGCACACGAAATAGTTTTAAATGAACTGTATTAATGTTTAATTGGAGCGGAGCGAGCGAAGCTCCTATGGATCAGCTTCAATGGCGCAATGTCTGTTACGCCATAACTTCCCGAGTTTTTAACCGATTTTGATATTTTTTTGTGTGGAATCGAATCAACAGGTTTGGGACCAGAAGGTGGAGGTGGAATTTTGAAATTCGCAAAAATTCCCATCGAAACAAAATAAAAATTCCTTTTTTAGGTATTACGCTCCGCTCCAATATATGGTGCAAGCGTAGCTTTATGCTTAGCGACTGCATCGCCTAGTATATTTTTACAAGAACATAACTTGTAGAGATCAACTAAGCCCGTTGATAGCGTTTCGGAAGTACCTACCTAATCATATTTTTTTTACAATTAAAACGGAAATTGCTCTTAAGGTTTCAATGTAATTTTATCGTAAAGTAACACATGATAAAAGGAAGAAAAACATGCCTTACCGAGTTTTTTACGGTTTCTTCTCCGAACAAGATTTCCCAACGTAGTACTTACCAATGGGGTATTTTTGACGTTCAATATTCTAAACGTTAATATTGAACAAAAATCATTTTATCTTTTATCTACAACATACAATACAAAGGTTTTTATCAACTTATGTACGATCAGTAAATATGTATGACCATTTGTTTAAGCCTAAAGTAGGCACTGTGTGATTTATGTAGATGTCTATTCGGGTAACGAACGTATAGAAATACTTGTTCATTTAAATACATACAAAAGGGATAATATCTTATGCATGAGAAAATAAGGCTAAAAGGCCGTCACTGAGCACGCGGGCCTAATCCGGATAACTGGGTGTTAACGAATACAGATGCAGCTGACACCACGGTTAATCGTTCCTTACAAAAAACGGTGGACCTCCAGATCATATTGTTTTGGTTACCCATCCAATGGATGGTCATTATGAAAGCAGTCTAATCTTTTTTTATTTATAAGCTAAGTAAAAAATGTCTACAAATATACCTAAAGATCAATTTAAGATTATAACATAAGTATGAATTAAGTAGACTCGTAATTAAGTACAATGAGTTATGTGAATAAGTTTTAACATAAATTAAATTTTTAATTACGTTTCAAGCTAAAATATGGGTTAGTGTAATTAATAAACTTATGAGTTAGATTCACGAAACAGCCTTTGCAATTTAGCCCTGTACTTATCAATTGTGGTCAAAAATATATTTAGTTTTACTTAATAATTTGGCCTATTATTTAGGTAGTTTAATTTTACTTAAACTGTTAAAGATGAATTATACAATATATTGTTTTAAACTTTCATGGTCGCTAACATTATAGTAATATAAGTTATTTACGTGATCCGTGATCTCCGTGATCATGGCACTTGTAACAGTGCCGAAATATCGGAAACTCAATAACAAGGTACATGGTAACAATCCCGTAAATAACTTATATTACTACTAGCGACCCGCCCCGGCTTCGCACGGATGTAATGCATGTATTATACATATAAACCTTCCTCTTGAATTACTCTATCTATTAAAAAAAACCGCATCAAAATCCGTTACGTAGTTTTAAAGATTTAAGCATACAAAGGGATATAGGGACAGAGAAAGCGACTTTGTTTTATACTATGTAGTGATAATGAATTAAACAATTAATTTTCCACTACTTGTGACATCGAGCTATTAAATAAATGGAATCCATGCCTGACGTTTCCACGATTCACCTTACCTGTAACAATAAAAATATGATTTAATAGAAATGCTAATAAAATTAAATACGCTTTTTTATTAAATTAGTAAAAGCTTTTTTGTTTCACTGATGTTATTAAGGTCACGTCATGTCACATGTCAACAAGTGTCAATATTTTGATTGTCATTGCATTTTAGACATAGTTTTATGTCAAAATATTTAAAAAAATAGCAACAGTTTCTCATGAAACTTTATACAATTACCGTATTGTTTATGACATAAGACGTTTAATAAACCGTTATTAAAAAGTGTTTTGACAATTTCATTTCAATTGTGATTTGAGTATGAACGAAAAACGAAGAACGGAGGTGTGGTCGTTTTTATATCTTATATAAATATAGCATTGTGAATACAAAAAATTAATTTAAATAAAAAATCTTTTTCGTAAATGTTTTAAAAACAATAATAATATTTAGGTTTGGTGCAACGGTAGCCATCCTGCAGTCACGGGTATTTATATATTTATTCTAATATTACATAATCTATGTATCATATATGTATGTCTATCCGCTACCCTAGTATCCATAACACAAGCTTTGTAAAGCTTACTTTTGGCTAGGCTAATTGGTGTGAATGTAAGAAATACTATTATTATTATTACTACTATAATTTTGTCTTCATTGTTTTATAACAAAAATAAATGAGATAGTAAATTTAACATCTATAAGCCTGTGTAATAAGTAGCCTGTAAATAGGTTTCATAATAAATTTGTTTCAAATAATTAAACTGTGGGGCGTAAGTTAATCTAATTAGAAACTTAGTTGAGAAGTTGTAAAATTTTAAGTCTAGAATGTTTCTTGTGAATAATTAATTAATAAACACCGTACTGGGAACGGCTTGTTAACCCACCACGTGGGACCAATACGGATTGAAGGGTTGATGGATTTATAATAAATAAATATACAAAAATTTTAGACAACACAACATTCATTGTTTTAAAACGAAGTTAAGCCGCTATACTTTGTCCAATGTAGGATGATACTTTTGACAGACAAGCCAAACATAAGGAAACAAACGCAACCTTAGTACGTAGCAACATGGAAGTGACACCTGTCAAAAGTATCATCCTACATTGGACAAAGTATAAAGCACTTGTGCTATGGAATTCAGAAACAACGGTGGTACAATATTTTATTATTCTTACCTACCAGCCATTCAAAACTTCTGATAAGAAAAAAGGGCGGCCGCAAAAACTCGTCCGCTTTAATATATGAGGCGACATTAAGAATATATTATTATAAAGTACACTTAAACATAGCTATGAGATAAAGTTAATAAAAAATATAAGACAAAAAGCTATATAAAGATATACCATCTTAAGTAAAAGTAATTGTCGATAATACTTATACTTTAAACCGGATCCATCTCACAAGGCAGCAGCCGTTCACGAGCATGACGTCACGTCATGAGGAAACGTAACGACCAATCTCTACTGATGATTTTGCAAATTGGATATTTTAATTAATTCGCCTTAATGACTTAGAGTATAGAGTCCATATTATGAAGAATCTAAAACATACATTATGTAGAAATCTTCTATAATTAACACTGACTTCTAACAAATCTTGTGCAGTACACGCATTAAGGTTAAAAGACATTTATTCTCATACAAACAAAATGTTATGTACTTAATACTAACATCGTGCCTCTGAAAACTGAAAAAACTAAGATAATTTCTTTTAACTGATATTAATCATTACGATATCCACACGAGTTCCCTTAGTTTGGATTTAAATATATTAATTCCCTTTTTTTATTTAGTTAGGTAATTTTTTGTAGTATTGAATACCCTCAAATAGTATTGTTTTTTTACCGTAATTTGTTCGTATTTAAGTTAATTGTAGTTTTTTTTATTTCTTAAATTGTGTCTATTTTCTTTAATATATAGTAATATTATAAAGCTGAAGAGTTTGTTTTTTTGAACGCGCTAATCTCAAGAACTACTGGTACGAATTAAAATAATAATTCTGTGTTGGATAGTCCATTTATCGAGGAAAGCTTTAGGCTTAACATCACGCTGCGACCAATAGGAGCGAAGCATCAGCGTCTGCGGAAAATTCGTCGAAAACAATTCGTCGAAAAACAATTCGTCGAGAACAATTCGCCGAAAACACAATTCGCCGAAAACACAATTCGTCGAAAAACACAATTCGCCGAATCACAATTCGCCGAATCACAATTCGCCGAATCACACTTGTAACCATTTTCCTTAATTTTACCCGCTTGAGTTGAAAGACAACGATTTCAGATGTAGGACAAAACTGGGTTTAGGACGTGTGAGGTGTAGGACGCTATACTTGAAAATCTATATGACTATTTCCCGCTGTAAAATCTGTGAAGAATATTTTCTGTTGCGTTCGAAAACAAAACTTTAAAAATTTTCCGCTGTAGTTAGAAATATTTATTAATTTTTCCCTCTATAGTTAGTTATCTTGAAGAATATGTTCCGTTATAGTTTTGAAACGGAGTACCACGCAATAGTCCAAGATCTATCCGCAATAGTTGAAAATCTCTGACTATTCCCCGCTGTAGTTGAACATTTCTATAAATATATTTTCCGTTATAGTCGAAGGTCCCTAAAAATATTGCCCGCTATAGTTCGAAACAGTATTTGTACCGGAATTTCTGCAAATCTTCTATAAATTGCGATTCGACGAATTGTAATTTGGTGAATTTTGATTCGGCGAATTGTGATTCGGTGAATTGTTTTTCGACGAATTGTGTTTTCGGCGAATTGTGTTTTCGGCGAATTGTTCTCGACGAATTGTTTTCGACGAATTTTCCGCAAATCAAGCATCAGTGATAATCATAATAACAGAATTGACGCGGACGAAGTGGCGGGGAACAGCTAGTGTGTAATATATTCTATTGGATAGAGTAAATTTATAATTTTCCTAATAACATATGTAGATTATATTTATAGAATAGAATAGAATAGAATAGAATACTGTTTATTTGCTTAAAACATGGTATTAAAGTTCTTACATGTATTTTTAAGTTACACATGTTTCGCCAAATTTTGTGGCATGCAAATTTATTACATCCATATCAAAGACTTTAATAAAATAACATATTAATTGATCTATACTAATTACATATAATTATTAAAAAGCTCTCTTACATCGTAGAAAGCTTTATTACAGAGCCAGTCATACAGTTTACTTTGAAATCGATGGCCACTTAATTTTTTAAATTCAGACGGAATTTTATTATAAATACTTATACACATACACAGACAACTTTTATCGTATTTGGCCGATTTCGGTATATTCTCTAAAACAAGTTTGTCAGGGTCCCTTTTTAGTCTGGAGTTTATGTCACTAGATTTTACAAACAAGTCTTTTTGTTTGTTTACAAAACAGCAAATCTCATAAATGTACAGAGACGGTACCGTTAGCAGTTCAAGGTTTCTAAATAATAGTTTACAGGGTTCATCCGGTGCAACACCGCAAATAGCTCTGATACACTTTTTTTGTGCTATGAATGCCCGATTTCTGTCTGTTCCATTGCCCCATATCATAATTCCGTAGCGTAATATTGATTCTACATACGCACGGTATGTGGCAATAACAGTTTTCCTATTGGTGACATTTCTTAACTTTTTAATGGCATATACAAATCTGTTGACCCTATTACTTATATTTTCAACATGGACTTTCCAATTTAAATCTTTGTCATTGAATATCCCTAGAAATTTAATGTATGTCATTTCCTTAATTTTATTAACATTAATTTTAAGATTGTAATTTGACTTATAAGATTGATTAAATTGAATGTGATTTGTCTAAATTAATTTTTAATTTATTAGATAGTAGCCATTTTATAATTTTGTCAATTGTATCATTAATAGAGGTTTCATGGTATTCTATTGTATCATTTTTTTTGATGATACTATAACTGAAATATCATCTGCGAATAAAATACATTTATGGTTAATTGTTTTACAAATATCATTTATATAAATAATAAACAGTATTGGTCCAAGAACGCTTCCCTGAGGGACGCCAATACCATTTTCTAAAAGTCTTGATGTATAAGGCATCACTTCATTTTTTATCACCTTATTGATGACAACACACTGGCGACGATTCGACAAGTAAGATGATATCCATTGTTGAGCTAAACCTCTTATCCCTATGAATTCTAACTTTTCCAGTAAGAGTTTATGATTTATTAGATCGAACGCCCTTGATAAGTCAAAAAATAACCCAGTAGTATATTCTTTATTATTTAAAGATGTTAGCACAGTGCGTAAAAGGGTAAAAATTGCCAATGTCGTAGATTTTTTCTTTTGAAATCCGAATTGATTGGGGTCAATAATATGAAATTTGTCAAAGAAACTCACTAGTCTTTTGTACATGCATCTTTCAAACACTTTGGATAATACAGGTACCAAAGTTATTGGACGATAATTACTTAGGTCATCCTTTTCACCTTTTTTGTGCAGAGGCTTAATAACAGATAGTTTCAACAAATGAGGAAACGTACCTGACGAAAAAGATAAATTTATAAGATGCATCAAAATTGGAGCTAATTCAAAACTACAGGTTTTGACTATCTTTGTGCATATACCATCATAGCCTTCAGAATTAGTATTTTTTAAATTCATTATTTCTCTTTGAACTTCATTCACCGATACTGGATTAAGAAAAATAGATTCCGAAATCACCTTTTTATTAAAGTGTTCGTTATATGTATTCTGTGATGCTTTACTTTCAGATTCAATAAAATGGTCATTAAAAGCCGAGGCTATCTCAAGGGGATTAGTCAATATTTTATTATTTAATTTGAGACTTATAATATTATCATAATTTTTTTTGTTGATTATTTCATTTTTAATTATAGTCCATGTTGCTTTACATTTATTTTCACTTTTATTGATAAATTTTATATTTGCATTTCGTTTCGAATAGTTAATACATTTTTTTAATATGTTAGAATAGGCTAAATATTTATTTCTGTTTGCTATTGTTTTTCTATTGTAGTAGTTGCATCTAAGTATCCGTTTTGTTCTACAACTAGATTTAAGACCTCTGCTTATCCAGTTATGCTTATGTTTGTTGACATTACTAACCTTTACTTTTATTTTTGGGAAACATAGATTATAGAACAAGCATAACAGATCATGGAAACTACGAAAAGCATTATTTAAGTCTTTTTCCTTCAAGAATATATCAGACCACGTTATGTTGCTAATACATTGCTTAAATTTAAGTATGTTCTCCGAACAAAAGTCTCTTCTGTTAATATAGTACGATTTAAAAGACTTATTTTTTTGGTGTACAGGAAAACTCAATAGTTGGGCCGTTTCGTGGTCCGACAGATATAAGGGCAGGACAGAAGCGTCAGCTTCGTCAATGTTACTTAGAATATGGTCTATGCATGACTTCTTTCTTGTTGGCACTTTAATATGGATTCGCAGGTTATAATTATTACACAAGTCTCGTAGGTAGCTAGAGATTTTTCCCTGTTTAAGAGTGTCTATGTTTAAGTCACCCGTAATAACTAAATTAATTTTATTGTAACTTTTAAGTGTAACATGTAAGAATTGATCAAGTTTCTGCAAAAAAATGTTGGGATCGGATGTCGGTGTGCGATATACACATATAACTAATAACTTGTGTTGAGGAATTTCAATACCACAAGCTTCGAAAGATTTAGGCGTTGCAATTTTTTTTATTTTGGTATATTCTTTGTATATCATACCACGCTTTACCAATATACAAGTCCCGCCTCTTTGCCTATCTCTGCAAAATGAACAAGCCAATTCATAATTTAACAACTTTAGGTACATTTCATTTCCGGTCCGTATGAATGTCTCTGAGAAGCAGATCAAGTCAGGATCACTGTTCGTCTCATGCAACTCCTGTAGTGTTAATTCTAATAACTCTTGTTTTGATAGTAAACTAGCTATATTTTGATGCAGTATTTTAAAGGATAGCGTTTTAGTGGCTGTGTCACTCACGAAAAAAATCACCTTTGTTTATTTTCGGAAAGTATTTCGTTATATTGGTTTGTATCGGACAAACATTTGTATCAGACCTATCTACGGAACTTATAAAAGTCGATGTTCGAGTAAAGTAATAAGGGATTGTACCTTTATGATATTTGGAGTTATAATTTATAATTGCCGAAGATATAATAGTTTTTTTTTTGTATAATTAAATTGCATTGCGGGCTACCCTTTCTTGGTTGCTATTCCTACTTCGCACCAAGCGCTTCTCAACATCTTTCATAATGCGCACAGCAAAGGAGTGGAACTCCCTCCCTGCGTCTGAAATTTCCGAATACTAATAACCAGGGATTCAAAAACACCTTTATAAGGATACACTTTCATAAGGGTTACACATTGAATCTGTTACAGAATTATTCCTTTACCACTTATTTGGGTGTTTCGAACCTGTTTTGCGTCGAACACTTATAAAAGTGTAACAGATATAATGTTTTCTGTTGCCAATCTGTTAGAAACTGTTTTACGTTTAACACAGTACGCCAACATAGGCATTTCAAAGTACCCAAATCATACGTTGTACGTATAATCAACGCATCGAATGTTTTGAAATGCAGACCCTACGTCATAGGCGATTAGTGTACGATATTATGTTTCTATACAAAATAGTTAACAACAAACTCGATTGCGACAATCTTTCAGCTAGCATAGGCATAAATGTACCGTACAACATGCCTAGGCGCCCTATCACCAACACATTCCATGTAGAATTCTCCAAAACCAATATTGGTGTAAACTCACCCATCAACAGAACATGCAGAAAATTCAACCAAATCGCAAGTACTGTACCAGATATCGATATATTTCACGACTCCATCAATGTATTTAAATCTAAAATATTGGAATTCTTCAAACATTCATCATAATATTTCATATTTTTCCTAACCTAGAATTGTTCATTTAGTCCACAAGACATACTATGTAACATAATTATTATATGCCAAACCTGCTTATTGTCAGTTACTCCTATTTTATTTTTTATAATGTTGGCTAATAGTTACTTACTTCTACTGTTTTTATGCACACTTTTGGTTTCGATAAATATTGTTATCCTATATTAATTTGATTAGTTTTAGTTATATGTACTTTGGAATACCTTTGGAATAATATTTAAGAATGTTGGTTAGCTCGTAACTGGCTAATGTATAAGACTTATTACCAACAACTTCATTACCATATCTTAAGAAATTTGTATACATAAGCTGTGAGCCTACCTTATATATTAATAAATAAATAAATTAGTGAGCTGTCGCATAGTTATGCCAATGTGAGCTTTATTGACTGTAACAGATATTAACACGTATGAACCGGTATTTTCTACAACAGATTCCAAAGTGTTACAGTTTCTTTCTGTTTAACTTTTGAAACAGAAATGAAAAACAGTGTTCAGTATACTATTCGGATACCGCTAAAATCCCTGCTTATAAACCGTCCGTATTTAAAGCCAAGGTGAATAGGCACCCTTTGGTTTAGCTTGTTCCATCGTGGATGCTGTCTTGGCCTGGGCTTGATAGGGATCAAGACTGAACTCATTCAAAAAAAATATTTAATGGACATTAAATAATTAAAACAGCGCAATACTTTCATTATATTGTTTTTTCTTTGTCTTTAAGATATTTTTCTTTAGATTTGTCACTATTAAAGGAATGGATCTAAATTCGCTTTTATCTTTTCACCGAACAGAAGCGAACAGCAATAAGTTAAAACGAGATGGATTAGGTTAATGGAGTGGGACATTCTCGCATCGGTTCAAGAAAGACAGTCTACTGGGACATAAAAAAAACGTAAGAGAAAAGGATTTCTGAACGAATTGCTTTGTAAAGTATAGGAAGACGGGGATTGATAATTAATTACATTTATTTGGTACTCTTCTTTACAAAACTAATTGGTTTATAAATTAGGTAATAATTTATTAAGCTTTGACGTTAGTAAATATAAAAAATATTTATCAAAAATCTATAATCTAAGCACACAAATTTGTTGTTTGTGTGTTTGTCCGTCCGCTCTTTTTCCATTGTATCAACTAGCGGCCCGTCCCGGCTTCGCACGGGTGGACAAAATTCTTTAAATTTTTTCTATTATTAAATATTTTTCCGTTAGCGCCATCTAGCGTCCGGTAGACGAACTACCTGCGGTTAACGCGTTGCTATGGTAACGTTATTAATACAATGTAAAAAGAGCGGACAGACAAACACACAAATCACTGTAATCTTAGATTATAGATTAACGTTACCATAACAACGCGTTACCGGGTCAGCTAGTTATAACAATTATTATAAAGTAATGAAATAACACCAAAGTGACCGTTTGGTGCGACGGTAGCGATCCTGTCTTTCGCATCTGACAGTCCTGGGTTCGAGAAATTGAGTCATGGGTATTTACATATATATATACTAGCTGTCCCGGCCACGCGTTGCTGTGCCGACTGCAGTGCCATCTGCCGGACTGATTTGTGAATCTAAACCATTCTCAGATCCCCTTGAACACACACAAAAAAATTCATTCAAATCGGTCCAGCCGTTTAGGAGGAGTTCAGTGACATACACACTCACAGAAGAATTATATATATAAAGACTAGTTGACCCGGCCACGCGTTGCTGTGCCGACTGCAGCGTCATCTGCCGGACTGATTTGTGAATCTAAACCATTCTCAGATCCCCTTGAACACACACAAAAAAAATTCATTCAAATCGGTCCAGCCGTTTAGGAGGAGTTCAGTGTCATACACACTCACAGAAGAATTATATATATAAAGACTAGTTGACCCGGCCACGCGTTGCTGTGCCGACTGCAGCGTCATCTGCCGGACTGATTTGTGAATCTAAACCATTCTCAGATCCCCTTGAACACACACAAAAAAAAATCTTTAAAATCGGTCCAGCCGTTTAGGAGGAGTTCAGTGACATACACACTCACAGAAGAATTATATATATAAAGATATATTTCTTTTCTATGTATCATATGTCTATCTGTTACGCTAGTATCCATTACACAAGCCTTCCAGTGCTTACTTTTGGCTACGCTAATGGGTGTAATTGTAAGAAATATTATTAAGTAATTGCGTATTGAAAAGCATAATGGCGTGCTCGTAACAACCCAAAGCAAGTTTGTAACAATCTTTCTTGTTTTTAATCTCTTTCTCAAACATGCTAGCAACAAAATACACTTGCTTTAACCGCAGAAACCACAAGTTGATGTATTCGATACGAATCCAGAGTATAAAGTTTCGACTTATTATGATTTCAATGTAACTAGTATTGCTTACAACAACTCTTTAAGTCATGATTGTGTACACAGAAAATAGTTTATCTTCGTGGAACTTCGTTCTGTAGAACTTCACCTGCGTTTTAGAGACGTGTGTGGATTAAGTTACAAAGTTTTGATATAAAAAGTTCCCATTGGTTAAATACATTTACAATACGTATTTATACCATATAATCCAATACAATAAGCGATCAACTTCGGAATGAATTAAATTTTTGTAAATATTTTGGCCTTCATTTTGGCTTTCTCAAAGTTTTCTCAAAAATATTATAAGTTCTTTGTGTCTCGTGATTTTTCACATTTTTTTTATCAGTTAATACATTGTATTTTACATCTTCTTTATTTATTAATTTAATAATTTTATTTGATGCTCTCTAAGTAAGCCCTCTATGAGAGCTTTCACAAACAATTTGAAACTTATTTACGAATGTTATGTGTGATTACCATCAATGGAAAGATAATTTAAACAAATTAAACTTCATAGAGACAACATGAGTTTGGCATTTTACTCCGTTTCGAATGAACTTTGATAAAAAAATAAATTTAACAGTGCGATTAACATTATTTACTAATATTATAAAGCTGAAGAGTTTGTTTGTTTGAACGCGCTAATCTCAGGAACTTCTGGTGCGATTTGAAAAATTCTTTCAGTGTTAGATAGACCATTTATCGAGAAAGGCTATAGGCTATATATCATTTAACATATTATACCTGAGCTACAGAAACGCGTGGCCTGGTCAGCTAGTTATTAATATTCCTGCAAACCTCATATGACAGTAAATGCTTGTATTAAGAATGAACTCCACGTCTGTAGTATGTACATCGGCTAAGATCGAATTCGAATGGACTACGGTCGCCTTAATTTACATTATTTGGTTGTTAAACTAGTTTAAATTTATTCCTTGAGTATCCGTCTGGATTGCGGGTTTTCAGTTGTTAAGCTAAAATCCCCTAAGGCCTACTTCACAAATGCGAAGTAATATATTTATGAGTAATTCATTACGCCAAGAAATTTGCGTTAAATATTAAAGCAACTTTCCAGAAAATCACGTTGATAATTTTATATATAACATTCATGATCCTAGTACGAATCTATAATCTAAGAACACACATTTGTTGTTTGTGTGTTTGTCTGTCCGCTCTTTTTCCATTGTATCAATTAACGTTACCATAGCAATGCGTTACCGGGTCAGCTAGTCTATATTCTAAGATCACAAATTTGTTGTTTGTCTATCCGCTCTCTTCCCGCTCTTTTTCCATTGTATGTGCGTTACCATAGCAACGCGTTAACCGCAAGTAGTTCGTTTATCGGACGCTAGATGGCGCTAACGGAAAGGTATTTAATAAAAGAAAAAAATTAAAGAATTTTGTCCACCCGTGCGAAGCCGGGACGGGCCGCTAGTTTTAACTAATATTATAAAAGTGAGTGAGTTTGTTTGCTACGCTTTCATGATTAAATAACTCAATCGATCATCATGATATTATAAGTTATTCAGAAAACAAACATAGGGTAACTTGCACCCGCTCTTTTTTTTAGCATGCGAAGCTGCGGGTAAAATCTAGTATAAAGTAGAAAGGTTTTAATAGCTTTCCGGTTACAGCATCTGGCATGTTTCTTCAGTTTGGCATAAAGGAAGTATTAATCTCAGCTTTGTTCCAAAGTTAAACAATGTTTCAAATATAGATACCAAACAATGGATACAACACAAAAAAAAATTGAACAACAATATCACAGGAACTTATACTTTTGGCCGTATTACATAAACATATACCCTACCAGGATTTGAACCTGACGTCTTAGCAATGCTAGTTTACATTCTACCAAGCGGACACCATGATTTACATAATTACAGCGATAAAATATATTATTTACCATTTTGCGTCGATTCTCTTTAATGTTTTCATAATTGATAAAAGGTCTTTTTCCCAGTACTGGGTAAATAATATGTCTATGATGCTAACATAATTATATTTCATTAATTTCTTGTGCGAAATAAAACTGAATGATATCTATATCGCACTACCATTTACATGTTCTTTATCAGGTATTATCATGTTTCTGGTACTTTATAAAAAAAACCGGACAAGTGCGGGTTGAACTCGTGCAGATATGGTTCTGTATGTTGAAAATGTTATAGACATACAGGGTGGAATTTCGTAATGCCACCTGAAGGGAAAGTACTCTTAATACTGTAGATAGAAAATTTTACTCAAAGGAAACATTCCTTTATTTTTGAAAAGAAAGAAAACTGCTTTCAAAGGTTTTCGAAAATTCGCTTGCCACACCCGGGAGTCGAACCAACTAAAATCTGTAAAAATTACATCCTATACTTTTATTGCATCGATCGTTAGGGTCAATTATTAAGACGAAATAAATATAAAACTTGATAAATTAAATGAAAGGAAAGCCATCGGTATACAGTATTAAGAATACTTTCCCTTCAGGTGGCATTACAAAATTCCACCCTGTATAGATAACCCGAAAACAAACTTTACTTTATACTTAAAAGTGATGGTATGACAAATAAACGGTTTGCGTATTTTCCTTTTACTTGTGCTACAAGACCTTGCTTCATGCCAAATTTTATGATTCTAAATCAACGGAAAGTAACCTATAGGGATTCCCTTGCGATTGTCAAAGGAGATTGCTCAAATTGGCCCAAATGAAAAAAAAAAATTGACTTATACGGTAAATCTTGGCGTAATTTATACTTTATTTTCCAGTCATTAGATTTTAACGGACACTTCTGTATAATATATTCATTTTAAAAAGGACTTTCACTTTACCGGTTTGGAAAACATACGAACGAATCATTTTTAATGGCTATGGGTGTAGTAACATACAGCCAAAGACTGATCGAAGTTGTTTATCATTTCATAAGTAAGTACCTACTAGTTCCTTGACATGCATTTTTTGTTAGACACTTCTAAACAATTTGCTCTATTTAATTACAATTTCTAAATGAAACAAGCCAGGTTGCTTCTGAAAATCGCAATCACATGACATACTTACCTGATTTTAAATATTACTCTTGTGCATTAATTTTAAAAACAGGCAACTATCTGTTAATCTACATGATCTATATATAATGTAATACCCACGTAATTTCGGTACCTTTTCTTGATTGCCCTAGTTTACTTATTTGTTTTTTATTATTTTGATACCTATGTAGGTGAGGTACCTTTTGAGGTTTGCAAACATAACCTCAAAATCATTCAGTGTATATGGTTTATAGAAGTTCTTAGGGGTGTCCGTCAATAATATTTGTTTCTACAGTCATTTATACATAATTTCGAAACTAGGAAATAAGTTTATATGATTATTGGTCTTTAGGCCAAACATGTATGGAAGCTGAGCAATCTCCTTTGCGGCATAAATGGTAATATCTTTTGATTGCGTTGATTTAGAATTTTTTTACACCATCAAGGGACCGTAGATTTCGATTTTATATCTTTATTCGTTTCTGAGAAAAATGGTCTCGACAGATGTACAGACAGACGGATAACGAAGTGATCCTATAAGAATTCCGTTTTTGGTACGTAGTAAGGAACCGTAAAACGCGCAGTCCCGTATCAATTCGTTCATAAAGTATCTCACAAATGGCCTAGTTATAACGGAGTCCAGTAAAAAGAGCTCGTAAATTACGATGAATCGCAAATTAAGCCTCGATGCAAATCGAGTCAGTCCTTTTTCGGGACAGCCATCTGTTACGCTGTAATCAGTTGACTTAGGAAACGGCGCTTTATTCGGTTCCGTAATAGTCAGTCAGAAGGAAGCTTTGTTTTCCCGCTCTTGATACGAGTAAATTTGATACAGATTTGATAGGAATACTGGTTTCTGCTCCAATAGTTTATAATGATCTCGCCTTAATGGTGTATAATACTGTAATGTAGTTACTTCTGTTAAAGCTGACGAGTTTATTTCGCCCATTCTGCTTGTCAGTTAAAAGACGTCCTGAATGGGTAGTAGGTAAAAATGGATGATTCAGAACAATTTTAAGTGCATTTAAATAGTCATTTTTATTTTCATAATACAATCATATGTCCAGTTGTGAAACTGTGTTAAGTTTAATTTATCGTAATATGTTATGCATTTCATAAGAAAAGAAAAGCGCCAATTAAAGTAATTTTTAACCATTTTGAATAAAATAATTCATCCTTCAAAGAACCTGCATTTTCAAAACAATAAAGAATTATTCTTCGCGGTTCCTTTGATGATCGCAAAATTACAATAATTGATCTCACCAGTAAACCCTTTATATATTCATTCGAATCACCAACAAAGGTAGACTTTTACATGAATTGCAAATACACATTGGTATTAAAAATACATATAAAAGTGAAAGCTTAATTACAGGTGATGACATGCATTGTGTACGACATCAGCCATAACGTCATAACCACAAAAAAGTTGGCAATAAATGTACAAGCACCGCCCTCACAATATTAAAAATATCATCTTAGCCGAGAGGCCTTGACAGTTGGATGGAAGCCGACCCGAAAATTGGTGGATTTCACCATAATCTTCAAGACATTTCTTATTTATTTATTGTAAATAAGTAAGCTCTTGACCGCTATCTTGCCTGATGGTAAGAGATAATGCGATGCTATGTCTAGAAGACGCCTATTCACTCGTGACTAGAAGATCCCTTTATCTGTCAGGAAACACAGACTTAGGCAAGGTGGTATTTGGAGATCGGCCAGTTCTTCTCGGAAGGGCCTCCTAATTTCCGAACTGGTAGTAGACTCAGTAGTATACAATGTAATCGTAGTGAGAATTCATTAATTTGATTTTTACATCTCTTAGCGCAATGCAAGTTTGATTGTCGAAATGAGACACCGCTATACGCAGTCTATAGTGACGTCTCTTTTCAACAGCTAAACTTGAATCGTTTATACGTGGTGGTAGGGCATCTGGTTGTAAATAAGTTAAATCTAGATTGTCAGTTTAGTAGGAATATTTATATTAACCCTCGAAAGTAAGTCAAGACAGGTCACTTTTGGACCGGTTCATAAGTTTGCACAAGTAAAAATAATTACTGAGCTCTTCCGTGTTTGCGTCGTACACGCATATTACGTTTGTGATAAAAATCTATCTTTATAAGTATGTTGATTATGTAAGTAAACGATCCATCCATATCCAAAAGTATATGAAAAGCTCCAAAGTCATAGTGATTTACTCAATGAAAATGGGTGGCCGAGTTGCCAAATTACATCCAGAGAACGCTCCAGGCATTGGTCATTTCACGAATCCCGGTGAGATCCCGTTTCGAATACAAATGAAACTATTACGAGTTCGCCCTAAATATCTTAAGACTTATCGTAACGGATCCTACTTAGTTACTTTTTTGGTGAGTTACGTGGAATAAGTCACAAGTACGTATATCCATCACGTCTTTATATATTCCCCTATTTTAAGTTCAAGTTTTTGAGGAGTTAACGATGCGTTAAGCTTGTGATTAAGGAGATCGAGTAACTTTTATAAAAAAACAAATGGTATAATAGTACCATTATGTAACGCAGTATTTACGCATCGAGGCACAGAAATCATTAATTCAAGGAAGCCTTATTTTCTTAACTGTCTTTGAAGACGGAAATGATAGAAAAAAACCAGCATCCTAAGAAGAGTTTTTATTAGCTTTGAAGATAAACAGGGTTGTGAATTATTTCAACCGAATTTGCTTAACAACAAAAAATAGAAACTTTGATCGTAAATCGTATTAATATGTCTATATGTTTGTACGTAGAACAAGTTATTTATCTTTATAATTATATATATATATATATTCTACTGTACGTGTGTATGTCACTAAACTCCTCCTAACCGACTGGACCGATTTGAATGAATTTTTTTGTATGCGTTTGGGTGGCGCCCTGGATGGTTTAGATTCACAATAAGATGGCGCTGCAGTCGGCACAGCAACGCGTGTGTCATCAAACGGAAAAGAGGAAATATTATATTTTCTTTTGATCAAATGAAATATCAAAAAGAGGGTAGATAATAAAGTATTTATTAAGTGGCCAAAATCAGTTTATTCATCTAGGTCATGTATTTGCCATCAAAATGGAAAACTAAATATTCAAATGCTCTAAATTTATATTGTATGATGATTCAACAATTAATATTCACACTTTACCAATATATACTTATCTTTGGCACAACGATTTGTGCTGAATATAATCCGATAAGGACTGCCGGCCGTCCGCCGGCTCCGAGCGTCAAGCAAAGAAAGAGACCGTCTGACTCAGTGCGAGGCATTATAAAGGCACCGCGTCACTCCACCGCCTGGCGGGGAGGTGACGTGGACCGATCGTGTTGTCTATGCTATGACAGGTAACACGTTAAATCAAAGACAATGATAAAAATATTGTACCAAAAAGTGTACATAATTAAATTAATCAATAAATCAATTTAGTAAATCAATTAATAATCATTTATATATTAAGTAACATAATTAATACACTCCGAATTATTCCTAATTCTAACACGTGCCAGGATCAGCTAGTATCTTATGAAATTTTCGCAAATCTTAGTTATGCTTCTAATAACTCCTTTTGTCTCTATATCTAAATATTAAGATGGGACCACATAAAAAGAAATTAAAAATATTTGAAAAGAATAATAATATTAATTTATATTTAAAGTAGGGTAGAAAGAAATAATAAAACAGGGTATTCTATAAAAAACTTGTAGCGACTATCTAGCTCTATGTAGATTCATAGAGAAAATAATTAATAACCTAACCTAACCTAACCCAAGTGGATTGAACTGAGTTTATAGCGTAGGTACATAGAGAAACGCAAATTACTAGAAATACCTTGACTGCTCGCACGAACACGTTGCTCCCCATTTAGTGGTATACGGAAGGTATCTTGTACCCCAGTATCTTAGGACAGCATCAACACTCAACTAATCTTAACTTATACAGTTCTTACTCCTTCATGTCCTCTTAATAAACACATTTGCAGATACTGTAAACGTGTTTTCATCTGTTAGTTCAAAAAATTTATCTCATTTAATTTGGAAACAAAACTAATAACTAATCGTCTGTCTAAGATGAGTAATGACACCTTCTGCTATGATTTTATTTTTTTCGTTTTAATGCTAATTATATGGCAAATAAATGAAATAAATAAATATTTCCTACATTCACACCAATTAGCCTAGCCCAAAGTAAGCACTGTAAGGCTTGTGTTATGGATACTAGGGTAACGGATAGACATACATATATAATACATAGATATGTAATATTCATAGAAATATATATATAAACACCCATGACTCAGGTGCAAATCGATACCTCCCACGTAAATTGTTGTATGCCACAAAATTGCTATTTTGCTTTTTTGTTGAAAAATGTCCTAATATGAATCATTACACCCATTCAATGTGAAAAAACAACAAAAACACAATTTTTAAAGGATTTGTCAGACGCATAATGTTGTAATTTTGAAACGCGAACGGATTACACCAATGTATATGCCTATACATTTGTGTACGCGGGGCGCGGGGCGGGTAGAATCACGCGCTCGCGCATCGTATTGGTTACAAACAACAGACTACGCCGGACTTTCAACCGGCGCATGCACGTTGCAAGTGCTTATAATTATTAATGGTAAATTTATTTTAGTATTATTCCAGTAGCATGAATTAGGTTACTAACACTTTTTATGGTGGCACCAACCTAAAATATTGTATAGATTACTTACGACAATATTCGCCGGTGAGCGTTCATTAAAAATGTTGTATGTGATACATACAATATTTTACGTTTTCGTTGAAGTTAAACATTTTGTTGTATGTAATAAATACAACATTTTAATTCGGAAATCGTTCATTAAAATGCTGTTGTATAGTGAAATGCTATATTTTACGTTGGATTTACTTTTTTTTTTAACTTAAAATTTACGTTGTAAGTCAAGTCGTCAATTGAAAAGTCGATATTTAAATTGTAAGTACGACTGCCTCAATAGCTAGATGCGTACCTAGTGCATTGTATTAGCACGCCGAGGTCTCAGGTTCCATTCCCCGAATCTGCTGATCATTTATTATACAAAACATTATTATTGTTTCAGAGTCTCCATTACCAATAAGCTTTAATGAGTCGGAAATTAATGAGCTAGCAAACATAATTGATACAGATTTCTTTGATAATAACCCAGAAGTTGCTTCAGATTCTGATATTGCAAATCTCAAAACACCGCACCCTTCACCTTCTTGTAGTACCAACCACTTAGACTACGACTGTGATAATGATTTTTGCTCTTTTTATATACAAAAGGAAAACTTATCAACTTCTCATATTTTACCTGTACCCTCACCAGGTTATCTGTCTAGCTGCTCAACATATACAACAATAAGCAACTATAGTCCGCTGTCAGATATTTCGAATAATAGTCCTAGAACAAGCGGTCGCCGTCGTCAACCAAGGAAAGATAAAGGTAATAGAAGAAAAAGTCATTTTAATGAATGGATAGACACTAAGAGAAAGAATTTACATAATATGGGAAAAGAGTACATGTCAAGAAATGGTAAAATTCAAGCAAATAGAAAGATGGGCCCGCCATGTCACTGCCGCAAGAAGTGTTTTGATAAATTTAGTGAAGGAGAAAGACAGAAGATATTTGAGAGTTTTTGGAGTTTGGGAAATCAAGAAAAACAATGGATGTATATAGCCAGCTTAGTAAAAAAAAAAATTAAACGCAGAGTCTACACAGATACCACTTCAAGGCGTAAGTACACGTTAAAGTACTCATTGCCACTAAATCATGGTTAAGACAATTATGTGGAGGTATGCAAAAAACATTTTTGAGCACTATTTTCGTCAGTGATCAGGTTATTAATAAGGCCCTAGAAAAGATGGATATGACTACTGGAGTACTAATTCCAGATCAAAGAGGAAAACACTCAAATCACCCTAAAAAAAGACAGAGTCTGTTATAACCAGTGTGTGTGACCATATTAAGAGTTTGCAGCCTGTTGAGTCACATTTTACTAGGCAAAGGTCAAATAAGTTATATTTGGATGAAGATTTAAATTTACATAAATTATTTGAAAGTTAAATTATTTTCAGTCTAATACATATGAAGAGAAAGCTAAATCCGAACATCCGAACGAAGTCTGATAAAGAGGAAAGCAAATCTTCTCAAGGGAAAATAATTGCTGGTACTTTTGATTTTCATAAGATTCTTAATGCACCCCATGGCCAATTGAGTATTTTATATTACAAACGGAAGCTGTCCGTCTTTAATTTTACTATATTTGACCTAGCAAATAAAGAGGGTCATTGTTATATGTGGCACGAGGGAGAAGCCAAACGTGGTTCTAATGAGGTATCAGGCTGTCTCACAAGGTCACACCCAGGCAGAAGGTTATAGCGTACATGCTCTGATAGAACGTTCGTCTAAATATAAACTTATATATACACCCTTTGAATGGTTTAGTTTAGTTAGATGGGCTAAACAGGAGGGCAAACCATATAACGTCATCGAAATGAAGCATACAGATTTTTTAAACTATAAAACACTTTTGAATGGACGTAATTGGTCAAAAAATGTAAATGGGAACGCAGTTAGATTGAATAAAATAAAAGAAGTAAGTGTATGTGCAGAAGATCCTTTTAAAATTATGTATCGGTAAGATTTGGCAGACAGTAATGCTATGACAATCGCTCTCAATACCAATACCCGTAGACGCTAAAGGAATAGTATGGCTGAGCTTGCCCCTTGTATTCTAACCGTCTTCTAAGGCAAAATATAAAGACTTAATGAGCCTGTGTCATAGTGGAATTATTCCAGCTACATATCACGACTTTTTCAGGCATTTATCTTTTGCTGCTGGCGTTAATAATGACGCTGAATTTTCTGATTCAGAATAGACATTAGTCTTTTCCAAATATTATGATTAAATTTTCTTTTTTTTATATTGCTTTTGATTAAGCATCTCAGGCTTTATTATTGATCTCATAAAAATAATATTTTTTGATTTATATTGTTTTAAGGCTCCCATAATTTTAGGTTTGTAAGGTTGACAATAACACTATTGTTTTTATTTTTCATTTTTTTATCATTATTATACATACATTAACAATGTTATCGTATTAAACCAATGAGTACAATGCCAAAAATTATAAATGGATACCAAATTACTGCTTTGATTTTAAACTGATCTCATATAAATGATTTAGTAAGTTCATAATTTTATTTTTTTATAATGATGTTGATTTTTGTAATTCTATTTGATTAGTTCTTAAGAAGAGTTTCTAACGTTACCTACAAAAATATTATTATAAGCATAGGTCATGCTTTGATTCTATAATATTGTATAATTGTATTAGAATGATTGTTTTCTGTTGAAACGTTTTTGATTACGCAGCAATAGAAGAAGTTATTTAATTATGTTTTTAAAGATCATTATTTTATTTTTAAAGATTTTCTGATTATCTTTAAGCACTTATGTTGTGTCTAATAAATAAATTTAACTTCTTTTTTATTTATAAAATCTAAAAAATTTATCACGTTCAAATTGTACAATTGAATTTTGTAACTAATATAAATATTGTGACCACATACAACAGAGTGAGACTTATGTTTTTCAACGTATACAGTTGTAACTATCATATACCACAAGTGGCGTTATCTGGACGCCGCGGTATAATGTTGTTAGCATCAGATGCAACAACTGGCATAGCTTGTACTCCGGAGTAAAATGTTGTATGAACAATATCTCCGAAAATAAATATATTACTTAAAATATCTTGTAACGAAGTTAAGACGACTATTGTATTACATTTAAATACCAAATTTCAAAAAGATACAACAATAAATGCAGATTTTGGTTCACTTTGAATCTTTGAAACGCTCTACTGTAAATTTGCAGTTTTGGAGATACAACAACTTACGTGGGAGGTATCGAAATGCTTGTATTCATCATAAAAACATCTGCCCATACCGGGATTGGAACCCAGGAACGTCGGTGTGAAAGGCAGGATCGCTACCGTTCCACCAAACGGTCGTAAGATAATTCCTAATTGCATTACAACAATACTTTACCTTACGTACTCCCGCAAAAACAATACGATGCGTGTTTCTACGCGCTACAGCGCCATCTAGTTATATTAAAAGAAAAATACTAGAAAAAGTCGATTCGGTTAAAAAGTAATTCTCAGGTGGCCTATCGGCAGCTGACGGATCTAGGCGATTTTTTCCTCTAACAAACTAACAGAGATTTGACTTACACCGAAAAGGTACCCTTATAAATTTCATTTCACCTTCATAAATTTATCTCCGACCATATCAGAAAAGTAGTGAAAGCTTAAAATAAATCGCTATTCCCACTGTATAATGTAGGTGTTAGGGAGTTTACACACTTGTCGGTCGAAGGGCTTAAGTCTCAAGTCTTTGGTGGCTAAACACGAGGCTTATGTTCCTGTGCACGAGACTCAAACTTTCACTTTCATTTTGATACAGACAAGTATAGCGGATTGTAGCTAGCGTTTACATATACTTTTAAATATATATTTTTTTATTATTTTGAATGGGTTTGCTCTTGATCCCAATCGAGCTCGGCGAAGACAGGATCCACGATGGGACGAGTTGACCCTGAAGCCTATTCACCCTGGCTTTAAAACTGGACGGGTTATAAGTACTCGGAAATACAAACTCCTTTGCTGTGCGCATTATAAAATATGTATTATTATTATGTATTACCATATTGCTTTGTGTCTTATTTTAAGCCGAGTAGATTTTTTGTATTTTCGACGACCCTTTGATGCAACGGTAGCGATGACGTGACATGACTTAGGTACAAATACTCGTTCTCATCACACTAACATCTGTCCCTTCTAGGATTCGAACCCAAGACCATCGTTGTGAAAGACAGCATTGTAACCGTTGCATCAAACGGTCGTCATTGCATCCGATTGGTGAATTAAGGCCCATTTTCCATATAAAGTTTTCATCTACGGAAAAGGCATATGCCTACAACAAGTTGCCACATTCTAACTGGACTTAACCCCTTGACGCCCAGCTATGTGTTAAAGCGTTATTTCTCTCTCTATCGGGGAAAAAATATCATTAAATCAAAAAGAACCATTGCCCATTACCAAAGCCGTAATAAGGATTAAATCAGACTGCGCGCTATAGAGCATTATATAATGCTCGCGGATTTAAGGTATCGTTGTCGCGCGCATGATATAATGCTCTCGGGTTTTAAGGGATTAATACAACCATATTTAAGAGATAGCTGGTTAGTGGCTTTAAACAAAATGTTTAAACTCAGTTAAGGAATTTTATATCAGTTGTTTTTTTATTAATAATTGACTTTTATGTTGTAATTGAATGTATTATGAGTCATGGGTGTTTATATATATATTTCTGTATTATATATCTATGTATAATATATGTATGTCTATCCGTTACCCTAGTATCCATAGTAGCCCTACAGTGCTTACTTTGGGCTATGCTAATTGGTGTGAATGTAGGAAATATTTATTTATTTATTATTTTATGAAAAAGTTACTATGACCTCAATGACATTCGCTTTAATTCAAATGCCTTCGTTGACTAAATAGACAGATTTACTTACTTACATACTTTTACCATCCGGTTTATCCAAATTGAGCATAATTTATTTTATTTATTTATTTTAAACCTGATGTTTCAATTCCTTCACAGGAGCCGTGATCACAGGATAAGTCATCAAAATGGTTTTATTTAACTTGATTTGTGATATGGAACTGTAAGAACTAAAAATAAATAGATTTTTTCAATGTAACTCTATGTTGAGTGAATAAATTTGGTGCTTACAGGAATGTGTCTGGATAACATCCATCATAATCTTCTCCATTATAATTCTGCTCACTTTTAGTTTCATGAATAAGTGGAAAATTGCTGCCTGTTTCTCTTTACTTCCTTCCTTAAAGAATGACGGTCGTATATATAGGTATGTTTATTTAATTTCCAAAACTTAAAGCAATCTAAAACATTGTTTTCTGAACTGTACGTAATATTGAACGAAGACGAGAACAGACTCGATACTCAACGAATCGGCATTTTTAATATTTTTGTATTTAAACTGCTGTCATTTATGATAAATTGAATAGAAACATATTAAAAAAAAAACGACCCGGCCCACAAGTTAATCACAGGCAGGACTCGAACCCGTAACCATTAGATGTCCGGTCCACTGCTCTCCCAATTGAGCTTTAGAGCCTTACGAACACCCATCGAAATTTTTCTTATACTTTTTACTTTGAAGGCCAGCGTTGCTTCAATAATGAGATATATACTCGCATTCATTTAGCTTAAACTGTCACATGATTTCGTTTAAACGTCTATTTCTCATTTATGATCATCAGACGCTGATGATATTTTTGCTGATATACGAAGCTAAATATTAAATTAGTGAATGTATGTGTGTATGTACTAATAAATAATTATTGCTACTACAAAGTTGTAGAAATTCTGTATCTTTTTTACTCTGATTTTAGAAAGACTAATCTAAAAATTATTCATTTTTCTTAATATATTATTCTATAAATCGTAACAATTAAAAACAAACGGACAGAAATAATTTTAAATATATTATAATAAATGCAACCATTAAAGCATAGACAAATATGCAATAAAAACATTAAAAACTTTCTTCTTAACTAAAAATGTTGCAATGAGTATATCGTATTCGTATATGGTAACAGTTAAAAAACCTTTCTTAAAGAGCAAAGAAAGGCAATTTCTACACAATATTTGTGAATGCGAATTGTGTAATCTTTGGCCTACATAGGATATATCCGATGACGGATTATATTTCAGTTCTCCGGGTTTATTTGTCGTTTCAAAAGAACTTTTATAAAAGATCAATAGGTAACTTTAGCCATTTTTATTACGTCAACCAATCAAAGAAAGTTATGATCGATCAATAAATTTACTTAAATTGGCAGGCAATTTGATAAATTGGCTTCAGTTTTAATGGAAAAATGTGATTTTTAAGGAAACTTTGAATTGTCTATGATATATTATATCATTAGTTAATGTCAAGGGTTAAAAAAATAAACAAAAGATTAATAGTAATATTCATTACTTTGTAAGAAAAAAAAATTACAGATTTCATGTTTGTGTAACTTTCATAGCTTTAAAAAAAACCCAAAAAATCGGCCGATATTTTTTTATTTACATAATAATCCCTACTAATATTATAAATGTGAATGTAAGTTTGTTTGTTATGCTTTCACGCAAAAACTGCTAAACCGATCATCATGAAACGTCGTACAAATATTCTTGGAGGTATTAGAAGTAACATAGGATACCTTTTATTAAAAAAAAATGCGGGCGAAACCGCGGGTAAAAGCTAGTAATAAAAAACAAGTTTTTGTACGCGGAAATATGTCCACATTTTTTGGAGCTACATTTTTAAATACCTTCTATTGTTTCAACGCTCTAATTATTAATATTCAGCAAAAATTAAGACGGGTTCTTATTCCCAAAAATGGAAATAAAATAATGAGCAGTCAATCACGGATTAACTTACTTCAAAATATCATTTGAAATTTATCTGTTTGTATTTAACTTTACGGCGAAAATTGATTTAGCTAAAAAGGAGGGGTGAACTGTTGTGACAAATACTCGAATTCTATGTAATCAAATTTAACGAATCTTGTAAGATGATAATACTTCCGTCGAATAAAACATAATGTTTAATTTTCATTCAACCTTTTTGTGTGCGTTTTGTTAATTTTTGTAGGAAAATAATGAATAAGATAGGATATAAAATCTTTAATTCAATTCAATATGAGCAATTGTAGTTTAGTTTTCCGGGATATATGTAATATATTCGGGATTATAAAGAAGGGCTTGCCTCACGCTGAATTTGACGCTCGAATGAAGTAACGTATGATGCAACGGTAGCGATCCTACCTTTCGCACTGACGGTTCTGGGTTCTTTTCCCGGAAGGGGCAGATGTTTGTGTGACGAATACGAGCATTTGTACCTGAGTCATGGGTATTAATATATATTTCTATCAATATTATTATTACAAGCCTCACAGTGCTTACTTTGGGCTAGGCCAATTGGTGTGAATGTAAGAGATATTTATTAAAATCACTACATAGTATAAAACAAAGTCGCTTTCTCTGTCCCTATATCCCTATGTATGCTTAAATCTTTAAAACTACGCAACGGATTTTGATGCGGTTTTTTTTAATAGATAGAGTAATTCAAGAGGAAGGTTTATATGTATAATACATGCATAATATAGTAGAGCATTGCATCCGTGCGAAGCCGGGGCGGGTCGCTAGTAAATTATATATCTATGTAACATATATGTATGTCTATTTGTTAGCCTAGTATCCATAACACAAGCCTTATAGTGCTTACTTTGGGCTTTGCTAATTCGTGTGAATGTAAGTAAAATTATGAGGTCATAATGGTGAGTGGATTCAATGGCTGACACGGAAGATAAAGGTAAAATGCCTTTGATTCTTTGTAATTTATAATGTCGGGAGACCTCATGAATATCACAAATTAACAATAATACCAGCAATAATATTACTAATTGTAAATAATATGTTGCTTTTACCAATTTATTTTGTATCTGGGTAAACTCTGCTATATGTTTATGTCACCGTGTGATTGTGAACACCGTCAGGTTATAATCTATGTATCACGAGAGATTGTAAACTTTCCATAAATTATATAATACCGCTTGTACTTATTTTTCTATACTATTTCTTTCCTTTAGATCTATCGCTCTATCTTTCTAAATTTTTAAGCGAGAGGTATCCCAAGCCTCGATACAATTACGTTATCATAACTAACCCCATGTGAAAAACTTTATATTAAAACTGAAATTAGTTAATCTAACTTAATAAATAAGGTAAAAAAATACTGCTTGCAATTAACGTATATATTTTAATAGTTTATAATGTATCTGTGTCAAACCGTCAAATATAGAGCGTCCGCAGCTTATCAGTTGAGATGCTACCTTTAATCTGAGCTGATCGAATTCGATCATCGCCGATATAGTAACAATAGCATTTAGAAAAATACAAAAAAAAATCACTCAGATCGATATTATCTCTACATTTTTTCTATTAAAAATCATATAAGGTAGCATTGAAAATGAAAAATAAAAAATAACAAAACATGCATTTAGCTCAAAAGGAATTTTTACCTGCTCATGAATTAAGTGATTTTACCTTCAAGTAACTCACATTACATAATTATTGTACATTGCTATTCTTTGTCATTAACTTCAAGTTGTAATAAGTAATATTTTTTAGCTTACCCTATTGTAAATTTTTGTAGGCGTATTTAGCCCGCTAAAGCGTTTATTAACTGATATGTATTTGATTAATCTGTAATAAAGAAATTTCACAACATGGCATGGCACAAGTGTTGGGCATGTTGTTCATATTCGTTATTTAAAAAAAAAAAACTTGAATCGGCATTACCCTTGAATTGGAACAGAACTCACTTTGGTGATTGATAGATTGCCGTAGGCTTTAGCTGTCATTTTTAGGCACTCTAAATTAACACAAATACCGACAAAGATTTGAACTAACAATGCTGCCTTACGTCGATAAGATTCTTCATAAGTAAGTAAAGATTAATTCCATATAATAAGCTCTCATTAACACTTATATTAAACAGATAGATATTACTACAGCTATTAACAAAATAAATGTCAATGGGCGGTATACAAACAAAAACTCTTTCCCTTCCATGCTAGTCAGACATGGTAAGGATCTCGCCCTATTATATGAATCTTTTTACATGACATTTTGAAACATATAACAGTATATAAGAGCATTTCTTATAAAGAAGTCTGTGTTCTCACTGGCCTGCAAATAGCCACATTTAAACCCAATAAAGCACATGTGGTTTGAAATAAAGAAGAAAGTTGCAACACAACTTTCCGGAACGATACATCGGCTCATCGACAAGTTTCAAGAGGCTTAAAACAACATTTCCGTAGAGACACGCTGGAATTTAATAGCATCCATGTCCCGTTGATGCCAAATATATACTCTAAGAACACAAATTTGTTGTTTGTTTGTTTGTCTGTCCGCTCTTTTTCCCCGCTGTTTTTCCATTGTATACGCGTTACCATAGCAACGCGTTACCGGGTCAGCTAGTGATTATAAAAATAAATAAATTTATTTCGTTAAAAAGTTTCATGTTACAATAACAAGTGGCAGAAGTCTTCTTTTAAGCTTATAACGCTTATAACAGGAAATTCCGCTTTCCCAATAAAACAAATAAATATTAGACACAACTTTTACATCACTCTTATTAAACTAAAGCACTTTCCTCAGACAATGTGGTAATGATATTTGAATAACCAGGATCCGTGATGGCTAATCTGCACACTCTGTAGTACTTTCCAAATGCTATGCCCAATTCTATCTTACACACAGACATCGTCACATATGTTTATGGTTCTGAACTCTAGTTAAGGAGCTAAAGCCCTTGTGTTACGGAATTTAGACACAAATACGGTATCATAACACCCAGACCCGTGCCAATATGGAAATGTTAATTTTCTACATCGACCCGATTGGGGATCAAATCCGGGACGTCGGAGTCGCTTTACCATGAAAACCGGCATGCGAGCCCCTCGACCACGTAAAAAACAACCACGCCTCAGGGCTCATCTGAGGGCTCAGAATCTTTGTTGTTTCTTACAGGCGTATTTTATATGTTAGTATTTTACCTACTAATATAAACTTAAAATATTTACTACTTATAAGTGTGTGTTTCTATGTGTATAAGGAAATGTGTGTATGTGTCTGTGCTTGTGCATGTGTGTGTGTGTGTGTGTGAGTGTGTTTGTGTGTGTGTGTGTATGTGTGCATTTGTGTGTGTTTGTTATAACCCACAATGGTAACCACATGGGTTACTAAAATATTTTTGGAGTATGTAGTACCTACATTTATTTAAATTGTGTAAAAACTAAGATACTAAATTTAAAAAAATGCTTTTCAGTATCCTGAAATGAATGAAATGAACTGAAAGATACAATTTTAGTATGCAGTGTAGCGCTTCCCATATACATTGTATCAGGCAGATTATCTATTGCACATGTGTTAGAGCGATGGCTTCAATCCCATTGAACAGTTAAGTCCCTACAAACAAAGAGACCTTTGTTCGATCTGTGGTTAGGTGATATTGGAATGCTACATAGTAATTCTAACGTATCAACGCTTTTTAGCAACTAAAGATTGCTTTTTGTATGTCCTAATATGTCTTCAGTGTAGATTAAAAACCCAGTAAAAAGAATTTAGTGTTAAAAATTAAACTTTATATTTATACTTTTACTCATGAAGATTTAAAATCGTTAAGAAATTAAACTGGATTTTCGAGGTTTTCACAGACGACTTATTGTGCTTAAGTGACATTCCCAATATGAAATTGTCAGAATACACCATAGTGCTAATTATATATTATCCTAGTTTTTTTATTATTATTGTTCTAATCGGATTGGTTTTTGGTCCTATTATTGACTTTTCTAAACTTTGATAGCAATAATATGAATAAATTTTTTAATATAATTTATATAAGATACTACCTATATTCACATACGTAAATTCACAAGCTTGCGTTAAATATATATATTTATAATACTTAACTAAGTGCACTAAGTGTACAGTGCCCCAAGAAATATCCGAACCACCCTTTGTATGTTCCGCGATTATTTGTTTTCGACTTTATATTTTTGACAAACCTTATTTACAAGAGATCACTGAAACATCTATTATCAAGATAAGTATTTGATTTTTTTCTTTATTAGTAAAACAATAATGATTCAGTTGGATATTATTGCGCTACAAAAAATATAGTTGCCCTAGCTTTTCCTCTGGATTTCCGCTTGATCCTAATTTTTAGGACTCACGTGAGGTATAAATATAGGAGAAGGGACTTCGAAAAATATTACTTTGGATCACAATGGGGACAAATGGGAGAGTAGGATTTGCAGATACATATGACGGATATATTTTTATGCAACCATTTTCGAAAATGTCTTTCTGTGTGGTACCGTATGACATTACGTTAATTAACCGCAATTGACTCAATTGAAGAAACCGATTTTTTTTATTAATAGACTTTTTTAAACATACTTATGCATACGTCACACTACATCTTTAATGTATTAACAGGGAGGGGTTATAAAAAGTGGTCTAAAAACCTCACGTGATAAATAGACGATCTCTAACTTTTTTATATATAATGGGTTCGCTCTTGATCCCAATCAGGCTCGCAGACCAAGACATTATTTACGATGGAGTGAGCTAATCCACAAGGTGCCTATTCACCCTGGCTTTGTAAACAGACGGGTTATAAATACTTGAAAATACAGACGCAAGGAGGGAGTTCCACTCCTTTTGCTGTGCCCATTATAAAGGATGTTGAGAAGCGCTTGGTGCTACAAGTAGGCATAGCAACCAAGAAAAGATGGAAGCCCGCAGTGCGTCTGGATGCTCAAAGGAAGAAAGGAAAGCATACTCTCAGAAATATAATCTGAAAAAGACCGATAGACATGCAGCTTTGCGGTGGTGAGTTACGGTGTGAAGCTTTCTCACCAAATTTCCGTCACTAATAAGCCTCTCAGCTCTGCGTTGTATCGTGTCAAATGTCGCAAGTTGGTATTGTATTCCTCTTGCATATTGACTGAATCGCTACAGAAGCGCTGCGAAAGAACGCAGTTAGAAACCGACAGCGTATCCTTAAATTAATTGCCAGTTGAGAAAATTATTTACTCAAGTTAACCTTAAAAAGAAATAAAATGTAGCGGTTTTAATAACATTATTATATTCCGACTTATGAACGATTGCATGTTTAGGTCAACGACCCCATCAATTGAGTGAAAGTACGCCATTGTGGCTCGCGAATATTACGTAATGCGCTCACGCACCCGTGTAAGTCACTCTTACAAAATATCCCTTGGTCGTGACCATCAGATTTATTCAGTATGCTTCTCATAATTTTGTTTATTATCAATTCAATGCTTATAACTGATCCTAATCCTAATTAATGTCAACTAAATCGTCCATTGATATTAATAATGTTCCGATACCGATATGGCGCCTATAATTTTCGATGTTGTATACCATTGGGTATTTTGTAGACACTTTTTACAATCTCTAAGCATAATGTTTGACATTACTCGCAAAAATGTCAAATTGTATACAAGGACGCAGTTTGCACATTCTTATTCCTTTCAATATGCATTTAGCTGTATAAAAACTAAAATAGTCCATGATTATTCGAGTGTTTAATTTGTGAATACAAGTAATAGAGCCATTTCTTTTTTTTATTATAGGTATATAATAATCTGTAAGAGCTATTTCTAAGTAAGTAGATCACGATGAAATACACCAGCATAGGATATCAAGGAGTTTTATTAATCTATCATTTATACAAGTGATGTTTTCTGTCGAAAAAATAATAGAACGTTCATAGTCAAAAATACAAAAAAGACATTTCCAACCTTAAGCTAACACGGTTCTTTGCCCCAGTTCGTTATACGAGTACATAGTAATAACTTAGTTTATTTTAAAGAATATCCACAAATTTTAGATACTATATAGTTTAAAATTTAACGTGCTCATTTGCGCTTGACTGAAAGAGATGTCAGATAACTTTATAACTTCTACCTGAATTTGTAGATACACAACACTTTATCTTTATTTATATAAGCATGTATTATGTTGTATACACGGTTTAATATAATTTACTTTACGTTAAAATAAATCATCAAAGGTAACCATAATACCGTTAACGTTACTACGCTATTTCACCAAGCAGAGCCTTTGTACCAAGTATGACCCTCAGCGCCAATCATAGCCTTCCCAATAGTCCTCTTAGTCATCCAAATTTTACAAAAGCTCTTTTTTCCGAGCCCAACCTCCGAAGTTCCAATAACAAAAGTAATAAATAAATATAATAATTGTATTACTTTTTGATGATATATCTTTTTAGTGCGTGATAATTAATACTAAACTTGACACTTTATAGATATGAAAAAGTGTCACACCTCACTTAATACCAATTTGACATCAAATTGGGTTTGCAACCAGAGAAAATCAAAACAATATTTTAATTAAGGAAGCCGTAGCATATCGATTGGAAGTTAATATTTTGAGTAAAAAAATTATAATTTATATGTAGACAGCAGTGATCGAATCCATAATAATGTATGGGGAGGGTGAATAGGCAAAAGAATCCAACCAAAATTTCAACACAAGAATTCATCTCTTAAGAACAGACTCAAATAATCTACTATTTATTCACAGATACGAGAAAAACAATGACAGTCTAGTCTATGAATAACACACTAGTTTCAAAGACAATAGCAAATTGAAAGTGCCTTGCTAGACACTGAGGTTTAATACAATCGCGAAGAAAATATATTTAATAAACTCAATATAAATTGACTACTTCTGTAGCCGAGGGGGTTGCAGTGTCGCCAACTCTGACGCCCAATTCGATTACTGGTTGCGACAATGTAGAAAAAGAAATGTTCTTTACTGTCAATCGATGTTTATATTGTCTTACTGCTTACGAGATAGAAAGAGTGTTTCTGATTTCGTTTAATATTTATTTCACAGTTTAAAGTTATAATATTTTATTGCAACGGAGAAACTTTTCCTTAAAACCCCTAATTAAAGATATTTCCACTTCTTTATTTATCAAGGTTGAATATTTATACTGGGATGATTAAATAAAAGAACTCGCGCCTACTGCTATTTGAGCGGCGACTACTTATGTCTTATTAAATAAAATAAAACATTGTGATATTGTTGTGATATACAATCTTTTTTATAATCAAAACTTATTTTATGACTTAAGGTACATATTTAAACATAGAATTTTATTTGTTACTTCAAAATATACTGTTGACAATGTTTACACGTTTTTAATATTTTTCCTATAAAAAATATTTCCAACACGTTATCAGCACGAAAATAAGTATTTTTTGAAGTCTTTAGTGAGATATAATAATGGCAAATGGTAGTGGTGATGTTTCTGGAAAAGGATTTTCTTCGTCACTTCCATCATTTTCTCTTCGTAACAGAGATGGCTACAGTCTTTGGAAGTTCAAGATGCGTAATTATTTGATGCATGAAGATCTATGGGATGCAATAGATGGTTATCCAAGTGGTGATGTTACTTCCGATCCGATCAAGGTAAGGAACGACCGAAAGGCTCTCACTAAAATATGTCTAACATTAGAAGACTCCGCTATAACGCATGTTAGAAACTCTAAAACTGCTTCTGAAGCATGGAAGTCCCTTCAAAATGCCTATGAAGACAAAGGCATGGGACGTAGATTAGCATTAGAGAGGAAACTGTACCGATATACGTTAGATAGCTTCAATGATATTGAGTCATATATTAATGCCGTTGTAAGTACTGCTCAGGACTTGGCTGATATAGACAAAAATATTGAAGATGCTTCACTTGCTGCTATTTTATTGGGAGGCTTATCATCTAAATATGATCCTCTAATAATGGCATTAGAAAATAGCAATATTCAAGTAACTACTGAATTAGTGAAGTCGAAGTTGTTAAATGAAATGTCAAAGAGTACTACACAATCTGAGTCAGCTTTGCGGACAGATCAGAGTCACAAAAGTCAAACTAAAAAACCAAAGAAAAAGAAGCCCATCATATGTTATGATTGTAAGGAGCCTGGACATAAGAGGCCGGATTGCCCATTGAAGAAAAGGAAATCCACAGAGGAGAAGTCCTTGGTTGCATTAGGCATCGGTAATGGAAACTCGATGAACGATTGGTTTATTGATTCCGGGGCGACGAAACACATGACATCGCGGCAAGATTGGTTCGTAAATTTGAAACGTTTTGATATGGGTTCTGTAACTGTTGCAAATGGAGATAAAGTAGATTGTATAGGTGTAGGCGATATTTCTTTATGTACGAATTCCTCTGTAAATAGTATTTCTAATGTTGTATGTGTCCCTAATTTAAAAACTAATTTAATATCTGTATATAAGGCTGTACAAAATGGTTTCACAGTATTATTCGATAAGCAAGGCTGTAAATTTTTTGGATCTGATACTTTTTCTTTTTCAGGTAGTCCTATTCTGTTTGGTTCTGTTGTGGACGGGCTGTACAAGTTAAACTGTACTGTAAATACACCATGCGATAGAACTCGAGATGTGGCTATGGCTGAATCACTGTCTAATAAATACCAGTTATGGCATAGACGTCTAGGCCATTTATGCCGTATTGGGATGAATCTGCTAAGAAATAGTAAAGTAGGTATAGAATATAGCATTGTAGATAAAACTAATTGTGTTGCTTGTGTAGAGGGAAAGCAAGCACGTAAGCCCTTTAAAAGTGTTGCATTCAAAAAGGCAACATCATCACTTGAGTTGATTCATTGTGATGTATGTGGGCCAATGTCTGGCAATTCTTTTCAAGGCAATAGATATGCTTTATTACTAATCGATGATTATACGCGCAAAATATTTGTATATTTTTTGAATGCGAAATCTGAAGTAAAAGAAAAATTTAAGATTTTTCATTTACTTGTAGAGAAGCAAACTGGTCAAAAAATTAAAACTGTCAGATCTGACAATGGGACTGAGTTTATTAACGATGACTTGCAAAACTATTTTGCGATGAATGGAATCGTTCATGAAACATCAGTGCCGTACTCTCCTCAGCAAAATGGGGTAGCAGAGCGTACCATTCGGTCTATAGTTGAGAAAGCTCGCTCTATGTTAGCAGGTAGTTTTCTTTCGATATCTTTTTGGGAAGATGCTATTCAAACTGCTGTTTACTTAAAAAATCGGTCTCCACACCGTGCTTTAGTTGTATCTGAGACACCTTTTGAAAGATGGTTTGGGCACAAACCGAATTTATCACACCTCAAGGTATTTGGTTGTCGTGCACTAGTACATATACCATCATGTCAAAGGAAGAAATTTGATCTTAAAGCCGAAGAATATATTTTTGTTGGGTACACTGATGATCCGAATAGTTATATTTTCAGAAATGCTCATTACCCAAGAAAAATGATTAAAGCACGAGACGTTACATTTTTTGAGACCTGTTTTAAAAGTCTAAAGGAAACCGGGAATTCGGAGCAGGTGAATATTTTCAATCCTATTTTGACATTGACAAACAATGTAGAAATAGAAAATGAGCCTTCTGCTAGTACCTCTAGGGGCCAAACTACCGAATCCTGTTCTCCTTCTGAAAATGTGGATCAGTCTGTGTTGTGTCCACTAAGGGGGGATAGTAATAGTGATATTGAAGCTGTTGCTTCGTCAGATATTCAATCTTCAGATATTGAAACTGTCGCTTCATCGGATATTCCACCGCCGAATGAACCTGAGGCAAGTTCTCAAACTGAAGGCCGTTATCCTTCTAGAGTTCGTAAGCCGCCTGACTATTTTTCGTACAGTGTCGCGCTGAACGATATGTTGGAGCCTCAGACATACACACAAGCCATTACATCTGATGATGTAGATAAATGGCAGATGGCGATGGAAAGTGAATATCAGTCTCTTATGAAATTAAAAACATGGAGACTAGTGGGCAAACCAGACAAGAAAGTTATTCCGTGCAGATGGCTTTATAAGGTCAAGACGGATGCACATAACAATATTATCAAGTACAAAGCGAGACTTGTCATTAAGGGTTATAGTCAAATAGAAGGCGTTGACTATCATGAAGCGTTTGCTCCTGTTGTAAGGAATTCATCGCTTCGAACCCTCTTTGCTCTTGCTGCCGAATACGATTTAAAAATGCAACATCTGGATGTTGACACTGCATTTTTAAATGGTGATCTTTCGGAAGAAGTGTACATGGAACAGCCCAAAGGATTTGTTGTTAAAGGGCAAGAAAGAAAAGTTTGCTTATTACAAAAAAGTTTGTATGGTTTGAAGCAAGCTCCGCGTGCATGGTATACAAAACTGAATGAAACATTATGTAGTATTGGTTTCACAAAATTACCTTCAGAGCCGTGTATCTATAAAAAACTTTTTGGTTCTGATATAATAATTTTGGCAATTTTCGTTGATGACATTATTGTCTTTCATAAGAATGACAGCTTTTTTGACATTGTGAAATCTGATCTACAAAAACATTTCACTTTGAAAGACCTCGGTAATTTGACATATTATTTAGGTATAAATGTTAATAAAAATTGTGATGAGATACGTATAAATCAAAAGACATATATTGAAAAAATACTTAAAAGGTTTAATATGGAATCGTGTAAAGGCTATTCTACACCTTTGGTAAACAATAAGTTAGATGATGGAACCGCAGGTGAGTGCAATTATCCATACCAAAATCTCATACGATCTTTGATGTTTTTAGCTGTTATTACCCGTCCCGATATAGCATATGCTACGAGCTATTTAAGTCAGTTTAACACTTGTTTCAATAAAACTCATTGGGAAGCTGCAAAACGTATATTACAATACTTAAAACAGACTATAGACTACTCTATTGTTTATAGGAAAACTGAAAGTCCTTTGATTGGATATACGGATGCAGATTGGGCCAATTGTAAGCGTGATCGACGCTCATACACGGGGTATTATTTTAAGCTGGGAAATGGACCTGTAGCGTGGGCCTCACGAAAGCAGCCAACGGTTGCTCTGTCTTCAGCGGAAGCAGAGTATATGGCACTTACAGACGCCGCTAAAGAAGCCATATACTTGCGTCGTTTGATTTATGAGGTATGCGGTAAATTATACGATTGTGTTACGATTTACAGTGACAGCCAAAGTGCACAAAATATCGCAAATAATCCCGTGTACCACAACAGAACTAAACATATTGATACCAAGTATCAGTTTATTAGAGAGAAGGTATTAGAAAATATTATTGGCTTAAAATATCTTAAGAGTACAGAAATGTCAGCTGATGTGTTAACAAAGCCATTGACCTACGTTAACCATCATAAATGTATATCTTGTATGGGAATAACGTAATGTTGTAAGCCTTTATATTTTTGTTCTTTTTGTTCCTAAATTATACTTAGTTTTTATGTTCTGTAATTTTTTGTGTTCAGATGTTGTATGTACTTACATATAGGTTTTGATTAAGGGGAGGTGTTGTGATATACAATCTTTTTTATAATCAAAACTTATTTTATGACTTAAGGTACATATTTAAACATAGAATTTTATTTGTTACTTCAAAATATACTGTTGACAATGTTTACACGTTTTTAATATTTTTCCTTTAAAAAATATTTCCAACAGATATAAATGCAATTCTATTAAAATATCTCTTTATATTTTTTAATACTATCCACTCACGAAAATTTAAACAGACATGTTGACATTAAACTCTGACTTATTTGTCGTCCTTATAATATAATACATATTTATTTGCCTATAATATATACTGGACGGATAAAAGCAAAACCTATTTTAAACACTAACAAATACTTTCTTTTATTTCTATTTCAAACACTTGTGTGCTCTCCAGTACCACTGTCATCAGTATGCATTTTGTACGTAATTACGGTTGAAAAACGCCACCGAGCGCCGCCACTGCAATAAGCTTTCAATTTAAACGATTTTACTCCTCCCACATTTCTGTATGCGAGTGTACCTACTTGCATTAGGTTGATTAAACTATGTGACCGTACAACTATATATGTTTAGATCGAGGTTCTACCCACTTTTAAACTTTAATAATTTTTTTGTTATATAATTTGTTTAAATTTTTAATTTAACGGAAATGAGTGGATACTTAACCACTATTAGAATTTCATAAAATATTGAGTGGACAATTTATATTTACAACCGTTTGGTGTTTGTCTGTCCGCTCTTTTTTCCCGCTCTTTTTCCATTGTATCAATTAAAGTTACCATAGCAACGCTTTAACCGCAAGTAGTTCGTCTACCGGACGCCAGATGGCGCTAACGGAAAATATTAAATAAAAGAAAAAAATTAAAGAATTTTGTCCACCCGTGCGAAGCCGGGACGGGCCGCTAGTACTATTAATTTATGTATCTATATATGTATGTATATTAGTTACCCGAGTAACACAAGCCTTACAGCGCTTCTTTGGGCCAGGCGTCAATATAATAAATATTATTATTACGACAGAAAGGCACATTTCTTTTAAATATTTATGAAGCAAATTGTAAATCCATGTTTATCATATTACTATATTATATGCAAATATAAAAAATATTCAAATGATTCAATTTACCGAAGCGTGAAAGAAAATTTCCAAATGAGATAAGTTTTCTCAGTATTTTGTAGATATACAGAAAATCTTAAGAGTTTACGATGCATTGCATTTAATGAAAAATCGTCGACTTTAACTTGTTTTAAAATATTTGGAGTTCAACGATACCGTCTCGACGTTTCGATCTGATTCCTTCGGCCGTACTCTTGAGATGACCGTATTTAAGACTATATCAAGCTAAAGGTCGGAATTCATTAACTTCGTTTTTCTATATAAAATGAGAAAAGAATAACCTTTGCCGAGCTTCCTGCGGCTTCTTTTCGGCAGAAGTTTTCTCGACGTAGGACTAAAGCAGCCATGGCGTAGCTGTTGATGTTCGTATTGTATTGTATAAAAATATTTTTTCTTTTATATACAGGGTGTCTCAAAAGAAATTTTATATTTATTTAGCTTACTGCGTGAACGCAACGTATCCTAGGGCCGCGGAGGTTACGTCAATAGGTAGCCTGGCCAAATATACTGCACCGGCACCGATGGCACAGTGCCGCGGTTCCCCCGAAGCTGTCGTTTATATAAGGCCTATACAGCCTTCTTAGGTTTGGCACTTCCTAGATGGTGTTTAGTCAGTACAAGTCTGACATAAAAACGACTGTATCGCACTGACTGTCCTGGGTTCGATTCCCGGAAGAGGTAGGTGTTAGTTTAATGAAGTCGAGCATTTGTACCTAAGTCATGGGTATTTATATATATTTCAATAAATATTACTTATTTATGTATAATATATGTGTGTCTATCTGTTACTCTAGTGTCCATAACACAAGTCTTTCTTATATACTTTGGGCTAGGCTAATTTGTGTGATGTAAAAATAATATTGTTGTGAATAAATTATTATTATTATTATTATTCGAACTCGAGGATTCATTTTGAGGATTCACCACCTCCCTATCTCGCGTCCGGAGGGTGCCCAAGTTGTCAAGGGAGCAAAAAAATTTATTAAATTTAAAACATGCTGTGTGAAAGGGGCGGCGTTATTTTACTCTGCTGTATCCGGAAGACATAACAGTAATGTTTGACACTTAAGGTCACGTAAAAGACGACAAATGATATATGAGGTAATCATCATACAACTTTCGTAGAACATAAAATGAGAAGCCTCTTTTTCCAAATTATACTTCTTTCGCTAAACCCTCCTATTTTTTTGAGGAGACTTCCATTTAGCAGTGCTGTTTCGATTGAGATGAGGATGATGATCCCATAATCATTAGTGGATAATGGATTTCAGAAAAGAGTTGTTTATGGAGATATTAAAGATAAAACAGACCATGTTTTCTGATTTCGCTTTAAGTCCAGAATGTTCGACATGACATATCTTCATTACTTCACAGGCTGGCGTGAGATCGAGGTAAGAGTCTATGATTCGGAGGTATATGGTGATTACCTAGAGTAACATCAGTTGCCTTTTACTACACTACTACCTTAAGTGTGTAAGCAGCATTTATAACATTGATCGCTTTATATAATTGAAAGAAATACAAATTAAATTGACTTTAGGAAAATCGTGTAAATGCTGACCTTAACCAATTAAAAGGAGCTTTCCCTTGTTTTAATTTTTCTCACGAATGTACCTGTAACATAATAAAAAAAACAATTAATTTAAGGGTTAAATTATAATTCGATAAAAAAATCTATTACTGAAATTATGAAAATGTGAACCTTTTAAGTTGATTTAACCAGGAATCAAACTTGTAAAATTTAAACCGGACTGCAATTATGTATTTACACAATAATAATGAGACAAGTTTTTCTAGTCAAAATTCCTTCACTCACTTGCTAACAGTTCTTATGCGTAAATCTATAATGTAAGATCATAGTGGTTTGGGTGTTTGTCTGTCCGCTCTTTTTCTATTGTATCAATCAACTTTTCATCTTATTTTTTTTTACATTTTACTCAATTAACCATAGTAACGCGGTAACCGCAAGAAGTTCGTCTACCGGACGCCAGATGGCGCTAACGGAAAAATATTTAATAAATAGAAAAAAATTAAAGAATTTTGTCCACCCGTGCGAAGCCGGGACGGGCCGCTAGTCCATAATCTAAGATCACAAATTTGTTGTTTGTCTGTTCGCTCTTTTTCCATTGTATATGCGTTACCATAGCAACGCGTTAACCGCAAGTAGTTCGTCTACCGGACGCTAGATGGCCCTAACAGAAAATTATTTAATAATAGAAAAAAATTAAAGAATTTTGTCCACCCGTGCGAAGCCGGGACGGGCCGCTAGTCCATAATTAAAATATTCTTTTTTAAAACAAATTCCTGAAAACAATTTCATTCCACTAAACTAATGATAGAAAATTTTGACATTTTCCGTGAGTAATGACTGTAATTAAGTTAAATTAGAGTTAGAGGAAATTGCCCAATTTAGTTCGACTCTTTTTTTAGATTATTATCGTGTAAATTGCTTATATGTTGGTCTATGGAACTGTGAGCAAAATTGCTTTATATCCGGTGATTAAACATTTTTAGTAATAAATAGGTGATTCCCTAGACACTTGATTACGAGGGTCACAGCGTTATATAAATCATATCTAATGTTTGTACATTAGAACTGAAACTAAATTATGCCTTAAAACTGGGCATTGACGGTCAGTTTTTTGCGTCAGGTGAACTGACGCCATCCAAAATTTGATCGTGAGTGACGAATTATCACTCCAGAGTTTTAATTGACTACGCGCCACGAAATTTTCCGTGACAACCATAATCCAACCCGGCGCGTCGCGTCAAACTGCCCGTGAGTGTGTGATGGTGTGTCGTTCTTTCTTGTTTTTTGGTGAGTATATGGCAACAAACAGTAGCCGCAGTAAGAATTAATGTTTCTTCTTCGGAATAAAAATTCATTCATTTTTTTTTTCGACACAAATAAGTAGTACCTACACCTTCTAACAGTCCAGCCGATCGAAAACTGAAGAGCCGGAGTGACGCCATTGAATGGGGAAATCTAGTTGGCCTAAACCATTTGGAGTAGCGCCACAGCTTTACGTCTAGAAAATGCGATAAACTGACCGTCAATGCCCAGCTTAAAAGTTTCTTCAATTTCATTAAGTAGTATTAAAGGTTGTAAATTAAACCCAATATTTCATTTATTTATTTTACTGTCGGAAGACCAACAGCTAAATTCATTACAATAGGTAGGAAATATAACAGCTAAAAGACGATTATAGGTCCTCACTTATATGAAAACAGTTTATAAAGTAATGGTAAGCACTTAAAAAGGTAGGTATGAGGTTTATAAAGAAATGTAAAGCATTAAAACGCATATCAAAAGGAAAATATAATAATAACGCAGGATATAAGTTAACGAATCACAAACAAACAAAAACAGAGTTAGCTCTCAGATTTATTTCATGAAAGTTAACAAATTTAAAATCATATGCATATTAACATGCATTTGAAACTGAAAAACGACTGAAAATTTTTACGCGATTTTTATAAGTCGGGATGTTTTTTCTTCTCCTTATTTAAATTTTATTGAATACATTAACCGTGCATTACAGAACATACATACAGTACAGTACATTAACAGTCTATTAAAGCTGTTTTTATTGTTCTAATTAAATTCAAATGAATTTTAACTATATTTTCCTGCAATAGTTCAATTAAATGTCAGTCATTAAGTCAAAAAATGTACTCAATAATGTGTATTCATTTGACACAACTAAACACTATGACTTTAAATTTAAGATGCACTTTCATAATTTTTTACCGATCAAATAGGTGTCAAAGTGACGTTGACTTAAGCGATTCGTTGCGACATACAATTTTTCAGAAACGAAGGCTTGATTTACGTGAAAAATGAAGATACATAGTTTTACTCTGGGTAGATTTCCCTATAACTTAATTTGAAAGAGTTATCATCGATTTAAAAATGACACGGCTCCCTTGCTTAACGCCACACGCAAAAAGTGATGGCACGGCAGACGTGCCATCCGCAACGAATCGGTTTAGGTTTACTGCAAATGGATATATGTTTTCGACACTTAATATGTGTCTATATTTTTACCCCTGACTGTACTACTTGTAATACTTTTACATATCCCAATAATTGATGAAGAAGAAACAGCTTAAACTTTTTCAGTACTGCACGTAAAGGTTGCAATAAATGTATTGAGTATTAAACAGTTATGAGACCACTGGCACTTCCATTCATAGACAAAATAAACGAAAGTTTATCTCCAAACTACTGTTTTGTTGCAAATATATCACTTTTATATGACTACAATTTCGATAAATGTCTCAAACATTCGCTTAACGATAGCAAACTTTCTCATTGGTTGGTTGAATATTCATGTTTAGGACTGGAGAAGCTTGATAACGCAGTGTTTATCGATTCGATCCAGCTATTATGTAAGTTAAGCTACTTTCGCGTTAAATTAATTTGAAGCGCGGTCGAGTAGCATTTGGCATTTGGTTTTCAAAATAACGACTTTCCGAAGTCCCGGTTTCGATTCCCGGCCGGGTTAATGTAGAAAACGAACTTTACTATATTAGCTCAGGTCAGGGTTTTATGGTGCCATTGTTGTTCCTATTTCATAACAAAAAATTTTAAGGTAGTTTTTTTTTGTTTTCTTAGTTATTTAGTTAGGGTAACTGTTTAAGTTATAATATAAAGTTTTTCGTAAAGGATTTGTTATAATAAGTAATTACATCCAAGGGTTGAAGGCCAGGGATACCTCTCGCCTACAAAGAGAGAGAAAAAATTTAGACAGAAAGAGCGACAGATTGACAGGAAAGAAAGAGGATTGAGAAAGAAGTAAGTAGAAGTTTGAATTTTTATAACAATGTTCCACATAAGCTAACTGAACTACTCTTGAAAAAGTTTAAAAAGGTTGTTAAAAACGCACTAATGAACAAATGCTATTACCGTGTCGGTAATAGTTCGGTAATTCCGGTATTCGGTAATTCCGTAGTCATAGTCGGTAGTGTGTGAAGTTAATAGCCTTGTTTTTATTTATTATAATTTTGTTATAAGAGCTGGTAACTGTATTTTCCGTTCTGTGTAATGGTATTTTTATACGTCTTGGTAATATAAGCAAAGTTTACTTAAATCTATAATCTAAGAACACAAATTTGTTATTTGTGTGTTTGTCTGTCCGCTGTTTTTCCGGCTCTTTTTCCATTGTATACGCGTTACCATAGCAACGCGTTACCGGGTCAGCTAGTATGTAACTACGTATGTAATGTAACACATAAAAATGAAAGAAAAAACAGCCCTTGCCTAGTTTCCTGCAGCTTCTCGGTACAAGGTCTCCTGATGTAGAACTTACAAAGCCATGGCATAGCTTTGACGCACTGTTAATACTCATATTGAATAAAAATTATTTTATTTTTATTTTAACACAAGCCCTTTAGAAACTTGGGTTCAGAACAATGTATGTGATGCTGTGTAATATATATCTGTCTGTTTGTCTGTCCGTCCGTCCGTCCAGACATCCATCTTTCTATTTGTTTATTTATTAATCATCTGATGCGTATTGAAAATTTTATTATCTTAATCTCCTTAGCGCATATAAACTTTTGGTACCGGCTGCTATGTTATCGTTAGTACCCTTCAAACAATATTCCCATTTTCATTTTAGCATTAAATGTTTAAATAATAAAAAAAATGAAACATTATTCATGGAAAAAGTTCAAATGAAATAACTTGCAAGTTGTTTAGTTCTTACACTAAAATAAATGAAATAACTTTTAAACAGTTTTCTGCGCATAATTTATATTAAACCTGACGTTTCGACACCTTTATAGGAGCCGAGATCTCAGGATGATTAAGGCAATGGTCTTCACATGTTTTCTACTACCTTCATAATATTTTAATCGGGCACGTTCTTTACTGTTTAAATTTATATAAATTATATATTGAAAGTTATGCTCTAACGTTGTGCGTGTTTACAAAAGTAAATTCGTTCTTTATGTATACCAATTTAGTTATTTTCAAACTATGCCTAATAGTCTACACCATAAGTACTTAATTCGTTTAATTTCCCTTAATTCATTCCTAACTAGATCTGGACGCAACTCACGTAAGACATAATAAAAGAGAATTGGCGCATAATTATTCCTAATTGCTAAAGTACAGTATAATGGTAGGTTGAAAAAAGTTTTTCCTTTTGCAGCTATAGGTACTCGAGATGAGACTAGATCTACGAAATTACTTTTGTCAAATGATTAATATACGATGCCATTCTACTAGAAACTAGATTTCTGAAACTATCGTTATTTACAAAAAATCCCTGTCACATTGTTTGACCGCGATGAACTCCGAAACTACTCAACCGATTTTTATGTTTTTTTTATTTGGCTGGATTTGTTCTCACTAAGGATAAAGGAAAGGTTTTAATTTTAATTGAAAATATTTTTTTTTTTTTATAATTATAATAACTGCGCCACAGCAATGGTTGATATATCAAAGAGTCGCAGTAAGCGTTTTGGTTCCAATTTTGTAATACGTACCGCTAAGGAGTAGAACTCTTTGCCTAAGTCTGTATTTCATGACAAATACAATTTAGGGTCTTCAAGTCACGAGTGAATAGGTATCTTCTAGACAAGCGCGTCACATTTCAGACGCATCGTCGCTTACCATCAGGCAAAATAGTGGTCAAGCGCCTACCTTTTTACTATAAAAAAAAACTAAATAAGCTTAAGCGACTACAAAACTTAAGATTTCTTTTTGGTTTACGCAAATATGATGTCTCGGATTTTTGCAAAAAGTTTGAGTAGTTGCATATTCGCTTTCGCAGGAATGCACACATTCTGTCACTTGTTAACAATACATTATTCAATCCCATTATCCCTTTCTGTCTTAAAGAACGCCTCAAACAAATTAAATACACCCAGTTCCATACTTTGCGATCAACGGAAAATTTCCCACTGGAAATGCCAATGCATACCACAAAATTCCTAGATAAATCGTTAATGATACATGCCACTCGTCTGTGAAATGCCATACCGGTACAAATAAGGGCTGCTAGGTCTCTCGGTATATTGAAGAAAATAAGAATATATCCTGTTATCCTTTACTCAAACTATCTATCTACGAATCAGTATTTGTTTATATTAAAGATTTTTTGAAGTGAAAACTTCTTTAGCAGCGTTGTGCACTTTTTGCGATGGGTAAAAAATGTTAACCTCGCGTCAGGACACGTGACTTGATCAAAAATTCGTAAGACGAAGGGAGGTAAGGCGGTCAACACACTGCACCGCGCCCCGTCGCGTAGCGCGTGGCCGCAGATTTTATTGTTGTATGCAAGTATCTCAATTAATATAGAAAACACGCCTATGACAACACACTGCCGACGCGGGAACGCGCGGGTAAGCGCCCCGCGCGCAGATTCTGCGCGGGAGCGCGGGGCGTGAAGAAGTAAGGTCAACTTGTATTGAAAATCTGCGCGGGGAAGCAGATTAACCGCTAAGTTAGGCAGATCTGCGCCTCCGCGCGGGGGGCGCGTTTTTCTGTCGCTACGCGCACCGCGGCGGGACGCAGTTCTAGTGTGTGAACCGCCTAAGACCGCCGGCGCGGCGTAGGAGAGGAAGTAATATCCCTCTCTTTTTACCGCACGGATGTATGCCTGATCCTGCTGTTTCGTTTAAAGGCCGCGTGCACAACGTTAATTTTCATATTTTCTCTTCTGCTGGCACTACCGGAGTGACACCCCTTGTTTTTTATATCCTAATTATATTATGACAATACTTTGTGTGTATATGTGTGTTCGTTACCACATTGTCTCGCTATCCTAATCCTAATCCTATCATATTATTATATTTCTTTTCTGTCCATCTCAAAGTTGCCTGGAAGAAATCGCTCATAGTTATTAGGCCACCATTTGTCTCGTTGTGTTTACATAATTATTAGCGGAAGCTGTTAATTTTTGTGTGAACAATAAAGAATTTCATTCATTTATTTCTTCATTGAAAGAATGATAGGCTTAACTGGTCATGTAATAATAATAATGATTCGTTTATTTATACATAACGACCGATTTTTAAAACAAAATGACCTGTCGAATTTGTCGATATGGAATTATTATCAAAATTACATTACATATACATCATATGTATCAAACCCATAATTTATGTAATTAATAATATTGCCATCTGTTGTCGTGATACGAAAAAAGAACATATGAATTCAGTTGTGAACTCTAGTTTGATATTCAGTATAAATGAATAAATTGTGCTATCTCAAATCAAAGAGTAAATAATAGCTAAAACAAACTGCCTCTCGCAGTTGAGTTATGTCCATGTAATGGAATCGGTGACTTTGAATGAACACAAGATAGATGTGTCTGGGTTTATGTTGTTATCTTTTCTATTCTGTCAAATGCTGCCATAACACATTGGACAAAGTATAGTCAGCGTTTGTTAAGCAATTATTACTCAAAACGCCTGAAAAAAATTGACGCCTTGAAAAAAAATATTAGTTGGCATGACGACCTCTATGGTCTAGTGGCTTGCATACTGGTTTTGATGGTGAGGCCAACCCGAGTTCCCGTGTGCGATCCTCAGCCAAGTGAATGTAGAAAATAACCTTTTTTATATTGGCTCGAATCTGGATATAATCTGTCGTTGTTTCTGACTTCCATAATACGGATGCTTTCAATTAAGGCGACGCAGCGGTCCGACATGAAACGTCTAAATTGAAAGCGCCTTTTAAGTGTTATATGTACTTAACTTGGATTCAGAATAAAGTAGGTATGTGATGTAGTCTAATATTTATTTATCTTTTATATTAAAATATCCACGAATCGAATAACATCTAACTTTATTAATTTTCAGTGATTCCAAACACCTAGCACTTGTTCAACTTTGATATGAGTCACAAATAACATAACATTGGATGAACCGAATACACTCAACTCAAAAGCAGTAAACTATTTTCAATTATTTCATTTTCTCTTTAAAATGTCAACTATTTATGTTTATATAACTGTCAGTGCTGAATTTAGCATTTGCCACCCTAAAGGTATAAAAAATTTTCCGCCCCTACTGACCTCTAAAATTAGATTCACTGTTCACAATAACGTTAATTCCTTTTTTAGGAAATAATCTAGTTTCAAGATAATTTTTACAACTTTTTTGTTTTTACTGTTACTTTTTTTTCTGTACTTACCAATTTTCTGGGCCAATTTTGCCGCCCTAAGCTTCAGCTTTTTCAGCTTCTATGGTAAATCCGGCACTGATAACTGTTTATGTTTATATGTAATTATAATAAATAGTCCACATGCCCAAAACTAGGTCCACTCAATATTAGTATGTTGTTGATATATATATTTTTAAAACTTTATATATTTTAAATTAAATTACTTTATATATTTATTTAAAAATTATTAACAAAAGGTATAGTTTAACTTAGTTATAAGAGTATGTCAATGTAAGGCCGATGCACTAATCCACAAAATATTCTTAAAAACTTTCTTAATTTCCACCCATTTTTTTAGTTCAATAATTTTAGTTCTGCGGCTGCGATACATAATGTAATAGATTTGTATTATAAATACAAATTATGGAATACTTACTCTCGTAATTTGTTTAATTCACTTATTGTTCCCGGACAATATTTAGTAATTTTCACTAAAGCTGATTGTTGGGTTGATTACCAAAAAATACCCTGTTCATCTCGTCAATGATTCGAAAGCATATTGAGTCATAAGTTATGGCTTCTTTTTCCGTCTTTTAACATATTTAAATCAGAACTTGAAGGAGTGGCCCGATTTTATTTAATTGGTAATATATAAAAAGACTTGTGGCTAAAATAAAAGAATTATGTTATACTTTGTCCAATGTAGGATGATACTTTTGACAGTTAACACCTATATAGATGTTGTAAAGTTGCTATTGCAATGTCAAGCCAAACATAAGAAAACAAATGCAACCTTAATATGTAGCAATTAGTATAATGACGATTTCCTTATGCTTAGATAAGTAAAAAGAGCTTTTCTAGAATCGCATAGTGTTAAATTGTCTGACAAAAATAGAATTGTTTTTAAGTTGTCACGCCTTAATTTTTAATATTGATTTTCGATATGTCTTACTATTGAAAATGACAAATATGTTAATTGTAAGGGAAAGAAGCTGAGTAATACTAAATATTTAGCGAAGTAGAGTAATTTTTATTTTACAATCAATTATACACAGTGGAGTAACATGAAAAGTTGAAAAACATTTGCCGTCTCAAACTGTTCCAATTTCCGGGTGACTGCATCCACAGATCACTACGCCTCCTCACAAGTGAACATTATAAAACACAAAAGTATTTTAATATTCTGGTAGCGTAGTTGCCTGTGCAGCCGCCTGGATATTAGAAAGTTGGGGTTCTGTTTCCGCTTGAGACAAACAAAATCTACGCTGATCTATACTGCTTTTAATTTAGGTGACCTTCTATTAGTCTAACATAATTGGTCTTAATTTAATTTTGCACACTAATCACTTGATTTAGTTACATTGCGACCGCTGGGTGCAAGGGTAGCGATCCTGCCTTTCGCACCGACGGTCCTGGGTTTGAATCCCGAAAGACAGGCAGGCAGGTGTTTGTATGATGAATACGAGCATTTGTACCTGAGTCATGGGTGTTTATATATATTTCTATGAATATTACATATTTATGTATCATATATGTATCTATCCGTTACCCTAGTATCCATAACACAAGCCATACAGTGCTAACTTTGGACTAGGCTAATTGGTGTGAATGTATGAAATATTTATTTATTTATTTATTGCAGGTTAGCTTTCATAAGATATTTTTTATCCAATAGTTTGTGTGCCAAATGACAAATAAGACTAAAAAAAATTCGGCGATCCATTCTAATTCAATTATATTAAAAACTCTGTAGAAGTTCTACGACTGCTTCAAAATAGTCTACTGTACTCCTTTACATTACAGTTCAAAAGGTCCAAAGGTCAAATGCTGAAGAGAAGAAGTTTTGAGACGTCTGATTTCAACGAACTCGCTTTCATACAAACAGTTGAACTAAATTTGCACTTCAAAGGTTATAGCAAATTTATTGTTTAGATAAAAAGAAATGATTTGATTATGCTTGTGATCAAATAATGACAGAAGTTTCAATAAACAGTGGAATCAATCTTCAAAACCATTAGATTAATGTAGAATATGTTGGTGTATCTTATAAATAAATAAAAAAGAAAACTTGTTTAAAAAATACGACTGAGAGATTTTAACCCACGTCTAGCTGGCTAACCTTGTCAGACGCCGGCGTTTTTTTATTATTTACAACAGGGTAGTGCTTGACCTTCATCTCACTAATGTTAAGTGATAATAAAGCTGATAGGCGTCTCACCTACAATCCTCAACTAAGTGGGAACTGACTATCTTACTTGAAACTGCCGGAACACAATAATTGTATGATATTTATATATATTTTTTGCATTTTCCAATGCTATTTTATATGATAATTTATTTTAATAGAAAAATACTAGAATAAGTCGACTAGGTTCACAAGTCAATTCAAGTCCAGTTAAAGTCAAGTCTTGAGAGAATTCAAGCTTCTCGGTAGCTCAGCGGTCAGTCGCCCGGATAGCGAAAGGTCGTGGGTTCGAATCCTACCTAAGGGCTCGGAGGCGTGGTCGTTTTTTTTACATGCGTATTTTATTTCTTATAGAAATATGGGCATTGTGAATGCATAAAAGTAAAAACAAATTTATTAGTTTTAATTCGTCATTGAGACGGCAGACTTAGCTGAGATGGTGGTAGCTAGCCAGACTGATGTAAAGCAAGTCCTACCGCCCACAAAATCGAGCACAAAAACACAAACGAATCCGGTTCTTCCTAGCGTAAAACAGGTGGGTAAGCTACTTCAAAGAGGTGGTTAAGAAGATAGTTTGAATAGTTCTGGTAATTGTAATAGTAGTTATAATGTTCATTTTACATTATAACAATAATAAATCACTCGAGCTGACTTATTTTTTTTTAGTTAGGTTTTCCCATAAATTTAGGCGAAAAGTGCAAAGCTCATACAGCCTATTCTTCAGTAATATATTTTCATATTTAAATGATGATGAGTTATAATGAGACCTGATTTATGAATAATGGATGATCGATGGAACATAAATGAATAATGAAATAACCCCTTTTCCCTAGGTTTCAGCAAAGGTGTGGGGTTTTAATATAACTTCCCCGTGTTATGGTGAGCGTGAAAGACGCTCTTTTGTTTCACTTGCCAACATTGGCGCATATGAACAATAAACCACAATTATTACAAATTAAGATTCACAACGACACAAATTTTAAAAAGAAAACCAAAATTACAAGCCTTAACTACTTAACCAAACATCATGAATTTGTGTATACATTTTGTCAGAGGTACAGAAAAGGCATAGAGTACCTTTCGTCCAGAAAAAAGTACTTTTTCTAAGGGAAAGAATAAAACTTTTAATCAGTAATTGTAAGTTGTAATCTACATTAACGCGAGCGAAATGGCGAGTAAAATATAGTACAAAATAGTTTCTTTAACTTCCAAAAACCTCTGCATTGCTAACGAAACAAAAGAGTTCTTATCTTACATAATAAATTCGTATCAAGACGCACATTACTTTGACAAAGTCTCTACACGGTACATTGTCTCTAAATAAGAAAATCCCTTTAACCTTTACCTTCTAGCAACGGGGTCGATTTAAGAGACAAGGAGCTTATTGCTCAGATATACGAGGATATAAATTGAATCAATTATTAGACCTGAATTAAAGACGGGTAACTAATGCCCCAAATTAGGGTTCTGCTTGCAAGGAAATAATTATGTACATTCTCTTCTATAATACCATCGTTAACTTGAGTACCTTAATTCTGATCGTGGCACAGGATACCTATTAGAACTATCGTCGGGTGACCTGCCAATTATACCTTTAGTACCTCTCGCGACCTTTTACAATTGACAACAATCCATTTCTCTAACCCGTGTTTTTATAATCCCGCTTCATTTAATGATAAAAACTAAGATACGCTATTTTTTTAAACGTTTATTTTTTATAAGTTCTTAAGGCAGAATGTTTTCTGTCCTTTATATCAATTAGAGAAACGACACATTGGGACTTTTTGGCTGAAGCCGTATGCGTATCTTTGGTGGTTTTGTTTTTCTTGTTAGCATTGCTCTTAACATTGTCGCTCAGTGTTAATGTACATGCAAGAGTGTTGGCAGTGAAACAAAGCAGCGGAAGTTATCTTTTCCTGTTCTCTCAAGAAATCCACGGTGATGTTTCAGTAAAACCCCACACCTTTACTGAAACCTAGGGAAAGGGAAAGTTCCCTGTTCATTTTTCATATATTGATCATCTTTCATTTATAGATCGGCTCTCATCATCATTCATCATCATCTCAGGAAGAAAAAAACAGTAGTCTAGGTTGTATGGGCTTTGTACCCTTAGCCTGTCCTTATGGGAAATCTTAACAAAAAAAAAAGAAACGTCACTTTGACATGAAAATTATGACAGACATTTTTTTACTTTACTGGCAGTGAAAAAGGCAAAAAAATTATTCTGCATATAAATTTTCAATTTCTAAAATATATATAAAAATACCAAGTACCTTGAATAAAATACCTACGTTGTCAATTTTGAATCAATAGGTATGTGTTCTCTTCAATGAGAAATGTAATATTATGTCGATGTGTATTTTATTATATAATATATATTTGAATAAAAAAATTAAAATGCACTAAAACTGTCTGATTATTGCAGTTAGTAATCATTTATTTCCCATTGTATTTTTGTAACGTACTCATAAAACATATAGTCCTTATACTTTCCGATTGTTCACACTTTAAATTAAATTAATTATTAAAGTTAATATCGTTTGGTTTTAATTAAGAAAGATATATTGAGATTGTTTACGAATACATTAAGGCAGCCATAGCCCATCTGTTGGGAGGTCAGCTTTGTAACAAGCGTATCGAGTTTAAACACGTATATATTCCACAGAAGGCTGAGTATAAGTGCTAAGCTGAAATATATAAACGTTACTATCTTGTTTGAGTTAATATTTGTACTTTATCACTTAGGAAATAAGGTCTGAATTGGAAATCTAAACTATTATAACAACACGTCGAACTGTATTAATATTGAACTGTATACGTAGTATCTAATTAAGCTGAACATCGAATAATAATAACTCATTTATTTGCCAGGACATGGTAAAATACATATTTAAGCATAATTTTAAAGTAGGTACGACATGACCTGTCGATTTTGTCGACGTGCAAATATTTAAAACATTTCTAATTCTAATCTCAATTAACTTATTAATATAAATCTAAATCCTATAATTATCATTAATTAAAAAATAAATTATTTTAAACTATACAAATGTCAAATAACGTCGTATAACACGCTAATACAAATGGCAAATAATATAACGAAGTGAATATCAGCAATTCAAATCATCTTTTAGAAATTCATTGACAGAAAAATAAATTTTATTTACCAAAATATGAAAAAGATCAGCTTTGAATTTATTATAAGGCGAATGGAGTTTCACAGATTTGGTAAGGTTGATATGCTGTTGACTGTACTACGGATTTAGGCAAAACACAAGCATTTACCTTAATTAATTATTGAGATTTGATATATGACTTTATAGTGCACGAAAACAAGTTGGTTTGGTGTTGCCACATAAAATATGTACATTTTTCGTGCTTATACTTTCACGCCTAATGCACATTTAAATATTTTAAGTAAATCATTATTTTAAATAACTGAATAAAACCCAAAATAAACCAAATATTTTTTGGTATAAATTTACTTGTTAGAAACGTGAACAATTAAAATATTGGAAGATAGTATGACGACCATTACCTTTGTCATCCTGTGATCACGTCCGGATTAATAAAAACAAAAATAAACGCGGATACCCGATAAAATTGTAGAAGTAATTTTATTTAAAAGCGAAATGCCTCACGTTTAATAGAGTTATGTATTTTAACCAACGCTTAAAATATTAAAAGATCAATTTTAGCCAACTTTTTATATTAATTTAGTTTCCCTTCTACCAGTCGCTAACAACAAAGTCAATTACTATTACCCTATTAGGAAATTCAGAAACGGATTCTATTAATGGTCGAATCGACCACAAACGATTTCAGCGATGCTCTGTTTGCTGAATCAATATGAATGGTTCCGGATCCGGACTTGGCTGATTGAATGCTGGATTCTATTAACTTTGAATATTAATATTTGAAACCTTATAATAATTTGAGGTTTGTTTAATTTGTTTCTGAGGCATTTTCGATAACATTATATGTCATTAGTTAGTAGTTGATTATAACGAGATAATAAGCATGTTCTTTTTATTTTTATAGCTCTGTAGGCTAATTACGGAATTTAGTTGATAACATTTCTCGATTTGACAGTTTTAGTCGCTAACAGATTGCTAACAGAGGCACTCTAAAACTGTTATATCGTTCATCCATAATCGCTTAAGTGACAATTTCATTGAATTTGTTAGCAATAGAGTTACGTAATCCGCATACTGATATTTTGGCGCAGTTGCATGCACCAACTGTAACTGCATCTGTAAATGACCATAAACATTTAAAACAATACATTATAAATCTTCTATTTTTAATAAACGATTGGGTGGCGTATCAACATTCATTATACTATAATCAACGTTTCGACATATCGATTCGACATCGACATATATATCGAGTTTTATCGATGTATTTACCAGGACACGTTTAAGTTTGATTTTTATGATCCGATCATTACGTTTATTATTATATCTGTCTAATATATATGTATACTAGCTGATCCGGCCACGCGTTGCTGTGCCGACTGCAGCACCATCTGCCGGGCTAATTTGTGAATCTAAACCATTCTCAGATCCCCTTGAACACACACAAAAAAAATCATTCAAATCGGTCCAGCCGTTTAGGAGGAGTTCAGTGACATACACACTCACAGAAGAATTATATATATAAAGATATAAAAATTCCTGAAAACATTGTTTGACCGCGATGAACTCCGATTCTGATAATTGATTTTCTATTTTGCTGGATTTGTTCCGACTTAGGACAAAGGATAGATTTCATTATAAGTTTGAATAAAAAAAACATTTTCAAATTATAATAACTGAGCCACGACTAGCCAGCTAGTATTCATATATATTTCTATGTGATGTGCCTAATAGAAGTTGGATGATGTACACATTTTTTGCCGATATTCCAAGCCAAACTGGAGCAAGTTATATATGTGTAAGATGGCGGCGCCACAAATACTGAAAATTGCTCGGAAATTAACAGAAAAGTGATCTTATCATAGAGATAAGCAGTTTTTAATTTTATTTTACCACTACTAGAGAATGGATAGGATATTGTCAGACCAAATAATCGAAAGATTAGTGTTGACCGATATGATACTGTTGCGTAAACTCATTGATAAAAAAAACACTTCGTAATCCGACGAAAATTTTATCAAATAAATTTGTCATAGGATTACGAAGCGTTTTTTTATTGTTACGTTTAAAAACACGAAAATAAAAATGAAAATATTCGTAATCCAGGAAACACTGTTCCGTTTCATTTTGTAAGGACAGACATTTCATTAAAAACCTAAACAATAAAGATACACCAAATTGTTTGGTTCTTGATTTTTTGTTGTAATTTTTATAAATTTGATTTGTCATTCGATAACAAGAAACACATTTATATTTAGACTTGTAAATCTTAAGAGGAAAGACAAGTAAGTACAGATTAACCTTAATAGAACGATTTCCTCGATTTAATAAATTCATTTAAATCCCCAAGAACTGCCTGTAAGAGCTAATGCAAAATTTTACTTTACTTTGTGAAAAAGCTCTTTATAACATATTTTAATAATTGCAGAATATAAATATGAAGTATTATCTAAGAATATTTATATTGACGACCGTTTGGTGCAAGGCTAGCGATCCTGCCTTTCGCACCGACGCGACGGTCCTGGGTTTGAATCCCTTAAGGGTCAGATGTTTGTAAGATGAATACGAGCATTTGTACCTGATTCATGGGTTTTATATATATTTTCATGAATATTACATATCTATGGTATCATATAGGTATGTGTATCCATTACCCTGGTATCTATAACACAAGCCTTACAATGCTTACTTTGGGCTAGGCTAATTTATGGGAGTGTAAGAAATATTTATTACTAGCTGACCTGACCACGTGTTTCTGTGGCTCAGGTATAATATTTTAAATTATATATAGCCTATAGCCTTCCTCGATAAATGGGCTATCTAACGCTGAAATAAATTTTCTAATCGGACCAGTAGTTCCTGAGATTAGCGCGTTCATGCAAACAAACTCTTCAGCTTTATAATATTAATATAGATTTAATTTCACAAAATGTTCACAAGTTCAGACACGTTAAAATTTTCACAAGACAATGAATATTGTTTTATTCTGAGTCATATAAAAACTGCTGTTTAACACTGTAGTTAGTATTTTTACAATGGCTGGGAAACGAAAAACACACTTCATTAAAATGTGTGTGTCTTATATTTATTTATAATTGGAAATCTTTCGCTATAGAATTATATATACTGAAGTTGATAAACTCTTTTTTTCCTTTGTAGATTGAATTGTAGATCAACCTAGTCTCTATATATAACAAACTTCATAAAGACTATTTTCGTATGATTTTTAATTTGTTTATTTCTAGGTTGTATTCGAAATGACAAATGAGTTAGTATGCAGCTAACATCTCAAAGAAAAAGTTAGTTGTTCTCATTTTTTTCTAAGTAACTTTTAATTGATAATTTATTTTAATAGAAATAATAAGACAGGATGTTTATCTCATTGATGAGACAACGCTAGCCAACAGAGTAAAAAATTGAAAACTTCGACGGATGTTCACAAGGCTCGGTAGCTCAATTGGGATAGTATTGGAACGGACATTCTTAGGTTACGGGTTCGAATCCCACTGAAAATTAACCTGTGAGCCGAAGCGATTTTTTCAAGTATTTTTCTATTCTAGAAAAAATCGACTTATTAATACTCACCCGCCCAGCGAAACGGGCGGGGTTTATTTTAGTGAAACCGTTACCATAGCAACGCACCGAATAAACTGACAATATGGTAACAAACACACACAAAGTATTGTCAAAATATAATTAGGATTATAATATAAGATAGCATTGAAAAATATATAAAAATCATATTACTTTAAATTGCTTATTTACCAACAGAGTTTTATATTTTTCCATTAATGATTTCATATTGAAAACTTATAAAGGTATAGTAAACAAACAACCTTGTAGCAAAAACCCTTAAGACTTCTACGTGAAAGTTTTCTAGCTGTTAAGTGATAATGATCGATGCGCGAAGGATCATGAGATTGTACACAAAAAAAGAATTATGTATCGAGGTTACTATTATGATGGATGGTAGCGAACGAGCCCAAAGTTAAAAGATCACAGCAACGAAAAAGACTTGGCCACTCACTTTAATCACTTCGCGAAGTTGGTTGCAAACAAGGGTTTATTTCTCAGAGGGTTGGAATTTGATATAGCATTTTGTTGGTTTCGCAGTGATAAGATATGGTGTAGATGCCCGTATAAAACGGATTCAATGGGAGCCCACCGAATAATCTCGAATTTCATCCAATGAATAAATTATAAACAACAATATATTATAAAAAACAATAACTTATAAAAAAACCGTTGCGTGTACTTATGTACGCATGTAAGAAGTTATACTTCTTTATCGTTACTAAACAATGATAACTTATATTATAATTTTATATAAATTATTGTTAACTACCATCATTAATATCACACACACATTCATAATTAGCGGCCAACTTCGTCCTGCTGGTTTATTCTATGTCGCTTTTGCGGCCAACTTCAACATGATAATTTTGTGTCACAGTGATGTGCGCGCATCTTAAAATTTCACTCTCATCATTTTTTCATAACGCGCTTAAAGAAGTATAACTTCAAAAATCATAGTTTGTTGTATTGAATTAAATATATTTCAAGTTTGAAATGTGTTTTACACAAACCTACCAATATTTGTATAATAAATCTATAATCTAAGATCACGTTTGTCTGTCCGCTCTTTTTTCCCGCTCTTTTTCCATTGTATCAATAACGTTACCATAGCAACGCGTTAACCGCAAGTAGTTCGTCTACCGGACTCTAGATGGCGCTAACGGAAAAATATTTAATAATAGAAAAAAATAAAAAATTGTGTCCACCCGTGCGTAGCCGGGACGGGCCGCTAGTAAAGTATCATAAGTCGGCTTTTACAACACTGTAAGTTTATTTATTCATTTCAGTTTCAGTTTTTTATTCCATTAAACAATATTACACTGTGTCGGAAATAAAAAATTAATATTAAATTACAAAATTCATATTCAAATTACACTGAAAATTAAAATAAGTACGTACATTATATAAAAATATTATTATAAATAAAAGAACAATTAAAATTATATAAATTTAAAACTAATACTTCCATCATAAATTATTGAATTCATTTTAATTAATAAAAAAATAAATACCAGATTTAATATAACCTTCTATACTATAGAAATTTTGCTCTCTACTATAGAAAACATTACAATTTTATACATTTTTAAATTAGTCGGCAAATTATTGAAAATTCTAACTGCTTGATATTTAACACTATGTTTGACTATTTAATCAGTACTGCCACATGGTACATATTAATTAATTGTTAATTAAATATACATTTTGCTTTCAGATATTCACCACAGTTAAGGTGTACATTACATTTATTATATTACACAATCATCATCAGAAATATAAACAAAAATATAATATAAAAAGAATGAATTAAAAAGATAATCTTTACGGAAGGACTTTGTGGGTTTGTTACCATATATAGTTACCATATGGTTAAGAATAATAGTTTTTATAATCAATTAACGTTACCATAGCAACGCGTGGCCGGGTTATACCAGCAACGCGTGGCCGAATTATACCAGCAACGCGTTACCGGGTTAGCTAGTAATAATTAAAAATTCATTAGACATTATTGGAAGTATTAAGGATTGGAGTGTAATTCTACAATTAAGGACACCATACACCAAATAAATAATTATTAGATCCAATACAGAAGTCGCTGTTCCTGAATTCCATAACACAAGTCCTTTAGCTTAACTCGGATTCAAATACATATGTGATATCACATACATATTATGTCATATATAAAAAAAGTTAATAAATATAGAAGTTCAGTAAACAATACACCATAACTGTCATATACAGGGGTTAGCCGAAAATACCGGAACACCTAAATAATTCTTGAACCGTAAATATTTTCAAAAAATATTTCAAACAAAAGTTTCTTACATTGAAACAAGCTATCGTTTAAAAATATTTTGAAAATACAGGTTGTTCATTTTATTATGGAAACAGGGTAACTAATCATTATTTTAAATACAACATCCTGTATATTATTACATTTTTCGATTCTTAGATTAAATTTAAACATTTTTTGTCTAAATTATTTTTTATAAAACACACCATTTTTAAATTATAAGCAATTAAATCAAATCCAACCTTAATTTACATTTATTTAAGTGAAAGGATAAATTAATTTCAAAACGAATTCAAACGAGTATGTATGAAGTTCAGGAGTGTGATTAATTTTTTATAACTCATAAATGGTGCGTTTTCTTTAAACAATTTAGACAAAAAAATGTTTAAAAAATGATTGGTTACTCTGTATCCTTAATAAAATGAACACCTGTAGGTATTTGTTTTTACATGCATATTTTATATCTTATCTAAGAAACTTTTGTTTTAAAATTTTTTTGAAAATGTTTACGGTTCAAGAGTTATTAAGGTGTTCTGGTATTTTTGGCTAACCATGTAGATCTGTTCAATCGATATTCTTCTTTAAATCCACCCATTTGAGATTAATATCAATTGCGTGTTACCAATACTGACATTAGGGAAATTGGTTAAACAATAATTTGGATGACAATAAAAATATCCTTGTATAATGATTATGATCGCTGTTATTACGCAGTAATTGTACAGTGACGAGGGCATCGCGTGCACTCACCTTTTGAATGTCCACCTGCAGCAAATGTCAAGCTGAACAGACAATGAGATCAATTAAAATACCTACCCATTGCATAATTTGTTATCAAGGTGTAAAACATGACCTTTACAAGCAAAAAATGGTTTAATAATATAAGATTCCACCTGAGGAAAAATATTTCAAAAAATTTATAGACAAAGTTTCTGCTATTTCTAAAATAACAAGAAAAAATTGAATAATTTGGTAGTTTTTTCTAAAATTTCTTTCGGTAAACACTTTTTCTATCATGAAATAAGGGCGAAGGTTAATATTGATTTGGCATTTATTTATTGAGATATATGAAAATTATATTTACCAATTATAATATAAGAGATATATAAACATTATCTTTACCAAATATTAAATAAAATGCCTAGTCAATATTTAGTTCTTAAACTTTCTCATCCTTTTACAGAAATTAAATCAATCAATCAAAATTACAGAAATACAAATACTACAGGGATTTATTTTTATTCAGTTTTCTTGTAGATATAATTTATATTTATAACAATTATAATAACAATGTTAATATAAAAGTGACATTACACTTAAACGACCATTGGCTTAGTCATCTTGCGAACATGGCTCCCAAAAGTGACTTACAGTCGATAAGTCATTGATTTTTATTTAAAAAGTAAGTACAAAAAAGAAAGAAGAGGCATGTCTGCATGCTGCACACGTGATAGAAGTGAAACCTTCAAAAATAATACGTACACGTATACAAAATATGTACCACGGTTGTTGTGATGCCTTCTCTCAAGCTTTGTACTGCGCATGCGCACCACAAACACGTATACGCACGTCTATCTCCTACGTTAAGTCTTATGAATTTGTCTTTTTTTTTACTGTCGCTTTTTCGTTTCAAAGAGACACCGTATAATGCTTCCCATCTCATTTTCTCCTTCGTTAAATATTATGAATTTATATGTCTCTCTTTTAACTGTCGCTTTTTCGTTTCATCGTCTTACAAATCACAACGATGTTAAAGAAATTTTCACTTCAAAAAGAAAATCGCTTCGGTATCTATAAAAAATCGCTTTATTTCACGTATAGTCAATATGAAGGTATAAGTAAATCGGTGAATTAATAAGTAACCTTCAACATCAATTTAAATTAACCTAGCCTATTAATACATCGATCGAATTGATCAGGATGGCTGTTAGAGAAGGAGAAAAGAAAACATATATAAATTAAAGTCGTATCTACTTCATATTTGAAGCACAGTTCGCCCACAAACCCTGGATTATATAAATTACCTCCACTCCGTTTGCGTTGCGTTCAGAATATAAAACTCTTTTCCAACCCATTAAAAACTATCACAGAGGTTGTATATCACTTTTGATTTACTGCACAACGGTCGAACGCTATTAATTATGGCCGCGACCAAAATAGAAAAAAAAGCCATAAAAATACATCGATCATGTTGAAGAATGACAACTGATATAAAGTAAGTTCTTGCCTGATTTGGAAATGAATAATAATTTTTATTTAATACTAACGACCCGTCCCGGCTTCACACAGGTGGACAAAATTCTTTAATATTTTTCTATTATAAAATACTTTTCTGTTAGCGCCATCTAGCGTCCGGTAGACGAACTACTTGCGGTTAACGCGTTGCTATGGTAACGCATATACAATGGAAAAAGAGCGGGAAAACGAGCGGACACAAAAAACAAATTTGTAATCTTAGATTATAGACTAGCAGCCCGTCCCCGCTTCGCACGGGTGGACAAAATTCTTTGTCTTTTTATTTTTTTAAATATTTTTCCGTAAGCGTCATCTAGCGTCCGGTAGACGAACTACTTGCGGTCAACGCGTTGCTATGGTAACGTTATTGATACAATGGAAAAAGAGCGGGAAAAAGAGCGGACAGCCAAACACAGAAACCACTGTGATCTTAAATCATAGATTACATACATACAATCACGCCTTTTTCTCCCAGGGGTAGACAGAGATAACAGATTTCCACTTACAACGATCCAGACATACATTTCTCGCTTCTTCAACTCTCATTAGCCTTTACATACAAGATCGTCGGTCAAGGGTACTTCTGACCTGGACATCCTCTATTTGGTCCGTGAAAGTTCATCTGGGTCTGCCTTTACCGATCCATGCATGTTCAGTATTTTTAAACATAATAGAAAATATTCAAAAATGTACTTCATAGTCATATTCAATGAAATAAATATTGACTTTAACGTTATTCAAATTCGTACCTAAAAATTTGTTTGTGTCTGTGAATGTTAAATGGAATATGGCCCGGCTGACATTTAAGACAAGTTGTTTTTTTCCTAATTATTTCCAGCTTTAGATACTAGGCAATGCAGTCGCTAAGCATAAAGCTTCGCTAGCACCATATATTGAAGCGGAGCGTTATACTAAACCAAAAATAAAAAATATAGTGTTAAGTAAATTTTAAAATTCTATAAGAAAGAAAACTTTCAAACAGGCGCGCTTTTTTTTAAATGGGAAATCCCATAGAACTAATGTTTTTTGTTCATAACTTTTTTACTTTTGTGAATTTCAAAATTCAGGCTCCGTCACAATCTGGTCCTAAATGTGTTCATTCGATATCACACAAAAATTATTAAAATCGGTTAAGAACTCTGAAAGTTATGGCGTAACAGACATTTCGTCATTGAAGCTGATCCATGGGAGTTACGCTCGCTCCGCTCCAATAAAAATCTAGTGTTAATTAGGTACTTAAAACAAGAAATACAACTTAACATATTATGCACTGGACGTGGCGCTGGCAACATGAACAAACTCATTGACTGACTCAAAAAGTGCAATAATATCCACCTTTAGCATATAACAAAGAAAAACAAGGGAATTCCTTTTAACAAATACAAAAACACCAAATATTTAATCGGCTAATATTTGGATGCGTCCTAAGATTATTTCGATATTTTTAAGGTTCCGTACTTCAAAAGGAAAAAATAGGATCACTTAGTTGTCCGTCCGACCGTCTGTCTGTCAAAGGGTCTTACCCTTTATTTCGGGAACGCGTTGAGGTATCGAGTTGCAATCAAAACCATATACGTACTCAGGTGTACAGTCCCTTGAAGTTGTGAAAAATTAAACTTCAAAGTTAACATAATAAAGATACGGCCGTCTATGCCGCAAAAAAATGTACATTTCTACATTCATCAAGAGAAACAAAATGTAATGGGTATTTTTCGTTGATCTAGAAATAGTATCATGACATATGGCATGAAGCAATGTCATTAAAACAAGTCAAGGAAAAAGTCCGAATACCATTTTGTTGGGTCATTAGACAAAACAATTGTTACTATAAACTTATTTGCAGTTGATAAACTAACTGCGACTTATATAGATGTATAGTTTTTAAACGGGTACCCTTTATCTGGCAGAATCTTGTTGCGCAGAAAGTCACATACATTGACATACATTGCAGATTAGGTTAGGTTAGGTATTTTTTTAATCATTACCAGCCAGCAAGCTATTTCAAATTATGATAAGTATGCGTTCTAAAGTTATGAATTTTCAATTTCTGCGAAAAAGAAATCCCTTTTCAAACGGCAAAGTTAAATTTGTCCCTCAATCCTTTTATCTTTTCGTTAGCATCGGTACTTTCTCACTTGGGCGGATTTTCTATCAATAAAATTATTGTATCAGTGCTATTTCAATAGGGAGAAACTAGTTAAATCTTTTTATGAACAAGGAAACTGGCTACAGCAGTTTTAAAACTGCGAAAATAGCTTAATTCTTTTTTCGTAGGTTTTGTTGTATATATTTTTAATTCGTTTAATTAAATAAAATGAAATAAAGATAAAGACTGGTACAAATGATGTAAAGCCGGTCGTTTCCTACACTAATATTATAAAGAGAAAAGATTTGTATTTTTGTATGTTTGCAATGAATAAACTCAGAAACTACTATGCCGATTTCAAAAATTCTTTCACCATTGGAAAGCTACATTCACGCTGAGTAACATAGGCTATATTTAATGCTAGAAAAAATTTAAAGAATTTGGTCCACCCCACTGTGGGATATCCATAGGTCATAAATCTTAAAAACCTGCTTTCTAGTTTTACATTTTATTCCTTGTCTTTACATTGGATAGTTGCGGTACCTTCTGAAACTATAAATAGGTCAGTAATTAGAGTGCGCCTTCATTATCTATTGTGCATTCAAAGAGAGCGCATCGCCAATCGTAAATACTGTTATCAGTGAGTCATTAAAAAGCGTGACGTCATTTGTTGTCATTGCGGGACCTGTGAGTGCTGTGTGTGTTTTTTCTGAAATGGATATCCAAGAACAGGGTATGTAATAATTAATATTTTTATTTTAATTGTATCTTAGTATATATTTTCTTTAGTATGTCATTGCTACGAGGCGACTTTTCTTGGAGTATTATATTTTAATATTCAAAGTTTGAATAAACTTTTAAATATGTTCCCACTCGCTCCGACTATGGAGGTATATTGCACCATAATCTTTAGACTTTCTTATCTTAGGAAAATTAAAACTTGGCTGCCCTTATCTGCCCTTTTGGCGATGACAAGGGTGCTACGGTTGCCAGATTATCTCGTAGCATTTGCTACGAAATTAGTTTATTTAGTCTTAGTGCTTTGTGTAGGTTTTGTGACTGAATTTTAACCGTTTTTTTTTTGTTTTAGGTAATTTATATATATGCTCGTTTTCAAGAATGCATATTCTTGAAATATGGCTTTTAATTTAGGTGCCCTTCTATTAGTCTAAGATAATTGATCCTAATTTAATTTTGCACACTAATCACTTGATTTAGTTACATTGCAACCGCTGGTTGCAACGGTAGCGATCCTGCCTTTCGCACCGACGCACTGTGGGACATCCATAGGTCATAAATCTTAAAAACCTGCTTTCTAGTTTTACATTTTATTCCTTGTCGTTACATTGGATAGTTGCGGTACCTTCTGAAACTATAAATAGGTCAGTAATTAGAGTGCGCCTTCATTATCTATTGTGCATTCAAAGAGAGCGCATCGCCAATCGTAAATACTGTTATCAGTGAGTCATTAAAAAGCGTGACGTTATTTATTGTCATTGCGGGACCTTTGAGTGCTGTGTGTGTTTTTTCTGAAATGGATATCCAAGAACAGGGTATGTAATAATTAATATTTTAATTGTATCTTAGTATATATTTTCTTTAGTATGTCATTGCTACGAGGCGACTTTTCTTGGAGTATTATATTTTAATATTCAAAGTTTGAATAAACTTTTAAATATGTTCCCACTCGCTCCGACTATGGAGGTATATTGCACCATAATCTTTAGACTTTCTTATCTTAGGAAAATTAAAACTTGGCTGCCCTTATCTGCCCTTTTGGCGATGACAAGGGTGCTACGGTTGCCAGATTATCTCGTAGCATTTGCTACGAAATTAGTTTATTTAGTCTTAGTGCTTTGTGTAGGTTTTGTGACTGAATTTTAACCGTTTTTTTTTTGTTTTAGGTAATTTATATATATGCTCGTTTTCAAGAATGCATATTCTTGAAATATGGCTTTTAATTTAGGTGCCCTTCTATTAGTCTAAGATAATTGATCCTAATTTAATTTTGCACACTAATCACTTGATTTAGTTACATTGCAACCGCTGGTTGCAACGGTAGCGATCCTGCCTTTCGCACCGACGCACTGTGGGACATCCATAGGTCATAAATCTTAAAAACCTGCTTTCTAGTTTTACATTTTATTCCTTGTCGTTACATTGGATAGTTGCGGTACCTTCTGAAACTATAAATAGGTCAGTAATTAGAGTGCGCCTTCATTATCTATTGTGCATTCAAAGAGAGCGCATCGCCAATCGTAAATACTGTTATCAGTGAGTCATTAAAAAGCGTGACGTTATTTATTGTCATTGCGGGACCTTTGAGTGCTGTGTGTGTTTTTTCTGAAATGGATATCCAAGAACAGGGTATGTAATAATTAATATTTTAATTGTATCTTAGTATATATTTTCTTTAGTATGTCATTGCTACGAGGCGACTTTTCTTGGAGTATTATATTTTAATATTCAAAGTTTGAATAAACTTTTAAATATGTTCCCACTCGCTCCGACTATGGAGGTATATTGCACCATAATCTTTAGACTTTCTTATCTTAGGAAAATTAAAACTTGGCTGCCCTTATCTGCCCTTTTGGCGATGACAAGGGTGCTACGGTTGCCAGATTATCTCGTAGCATTTGCTACGAAATTAGTTTATTTAGTCTTAGTGCTTTGTGTAGGTTTTGTGACTGAATTTTAACCGTTTTTTTTTTTTGTTTTAGGTAATTTATATATATGCTCGTTTTCAAGAATGCATATTCTTGAAATATGGCTAACTGTCAATACCGATAATGACTCGGAAAAGTGTCGTCAAGTCCTACAAAGTTTGTTGACTACTCTGAACGATGCTGAGAACATTGATATTCATTATTTAGAGAAAATTGTTAATAATTTATGTAAAGCTATTGCTCGATTCTGGAAAAAATGTAATAGGGATAAAACCAAGCTTTTATATAAGAATTCCGATTGGTTTAATGTTATTGAAAAAATTCAACTTGTGAAAGACAATAAGCAATGTACTCCGTCTGAAACGTCGCCGTGTCATCACGTGGTCGTCCTCAAAAACCTTTTACGCAATGTAGTAAAAGGACTAAACGTCGGAGAGTAGCTGATTTGTCAAAGTCTGATGATTCTACTGTGAGTGCATTGCTTGATGTTTCAGACTGTTCATTCGATTCGTGTATATCTAGAGTTAGCACTGATGATGTCTTGTCACTTGTGACTGATGCTCAGTTGACAAAACATCAGTTTTTATTAATTAAAAACTTTGTGAATAGTAAGATTTCTCCTAATGTATTGCCATGTTACCAACAAATTACTAAAGCGAAACAGAGATGTTACCCTTCTAATATAACTGTTTCCGAGTCTTCAGCTGAAGTTGAATTACAAAGTCTTTTTGATCACACAGCTTCTCGAATCCTTGAATCTCAAAAAGAGGTCTTAGATCAGATTCCTGATGATTGTTTGTCTAATATCTCTTTACTTGGGAAATGGGGATTCGATGGCAGCACTTGACATAGTAAATACAAACAATTTTTTTCAGATTCAACTTTAGAAGATAGTAGTTTGTTTGTAACATCTTATGTACCCCTTCAAATTATTGTAAAATTATCTGAAGATAATTGTAAAATTTTATGGAAAAATCCTCGACCCTCTTCCACTAGGTACTGCCGTCCTATTCGATTTCAATTTTTGAAAGAAAGCACAGCAGTGTCTTTGCAAGAGGAAGCTTATTTTAAGGATAAAATTGAAAGTTTGCAACCTACTTTTATTCAGATCGACAATTGTGAATTGGTCGTTTCTCATAAGTTGCAGCTTTCAATGGTAGATGGTAAAATTTGTAGTGCTTTAAGTGAAACATCTACAAGTAGATGTTATATATGTAATGCTACCCCTAAAGAGATGAATAAAATAGACGAATATTTACAAAAACCTGTAATAGAGAGTAGATACCAATTTGGATTATCACCACTACATTCTTGGATACGTTTCTTCGAATATTTTATTCATCTTTAATATAGATTAGACATAAAAAAATGGCAAGTTAGGCTAGATAGTGATAAACAATTGTTATCAAATAAAAAACAATATGTACAGTCCCAGTTTAGGGAACGATTAGGTTTAATAGTTGACAAGCCGCGTAGTGGTGGAAGCGGGACGTCTAACGACGGAAACACGGCCAGGAAGTTTTTTTTGGAATCAGCTGTATCTGCTGAAATTACAGGTTTGAATAAGGATCTCATAGATCGTTGTTGTGTAATATTACAAACGTTATCTTCTGGACATTAAATTAATGAATGCAAGTTTAAAGACTATGCATTACAAACAGCATACAGCCTGGTCGAGGAATATCCGTGGTATAGTCTTCCTGCTTCTGTCCACAAGGTGCTCGTACATGGATAAGATATTATAAGTTATGCATTGTTATCTATAGGAGAACTTTCCGAAGAAGCTGCTGAAGCGACAAATAAGTATATCAAAATTTATAGACGAAGTCACACTCGAAAAATGTCACGTGAAGTTACCAATCAAGATTTAATACAACGACTATTATTACATTCAGATCCTTATATTACAAGTCTTCGGAAACTTCCCCCTAAAAAGAAAAATACTCTGTCACAAAGTGTAATAGAATTGTTACATGTTTAATATTGTTAGAATAAGAATAATTTATTTGTATTTTGTTAGTTGTTGTCTTTTTTTTTGTATTTATTTAATTTTAATTTATTTATTTCTATTATTTTATTATAATTAAATAATGTTATCAATGTTTTGACTCTTATTTTATTTAAAATATATGTTTTACATTCCAATTTTTAAGTGTTTGTTCATGATAAATTTAGGTAAAAGTATGTTATTGTTTATATTTGTTTTTTACTGAAGTAAACGTTTTTTATTCCGTAAATACATGTACTTCTTTCATTTTAATGTTCCTAAAACACTTTTACAACTATAAGTCACTAAAATAATACAATGTATTGATAGTAACAGGACTTTAACTATTTATGACCGCCCTTGTATGGAGCGTGTCCCTCCGTGCACCAGTGCGAAGCCGGGACGGGCCGATAGTATTAAATTAAATGAGGTACAAATGATGATATAGATCACATTGTTAGCCAGTAAGAAATGGATCGCCACATAAGAAATAATCTTTTTTTTAACCGTTCTGACTATTAACTAACGAGTAATATTGACACGCATTTTATCCAGAGGGTATATTATGGTATGACCTGGAACAAAACTAAGCCGTTTTATTTATGTAGATATTAGCCATATCTTTTAGCCAATTTATTTCATTTTACATCGGAAGCGTGTAGAATTTCATTCAATTTATTTCGATTCCACTTAAATCGTTTACTCGCTGTGCTTTCCGCTCGGAGATGTTTGATCAAAGTATATCTATACTGTGCCTTGTAATTCAGATATTTGTATAATTTATCCTTATTTTTAAGTAATGAAAAGATAGATTTTGATAAATCAGAATACGGGAATTATTATCATAATTCATACATTATGATTCTAAAGCCCAATTTCACCATTAACTTAAAAACGAAATTTGAGGAAACTAAGTTCTGTATAAGTTCAAATTGCATTTATGATCTTTGTTCAGGTCACATAGATTTCACCAGTTACATTTTATAGCGTTTATGAAAACTTAGTCTAAATTGGGCACTCTAGGACGACTTATCTAGAATACTTATCGTCTATACTTTCGTTTAAATATCAAAATCAGTTAATTCTATGTAAGTAAACTGTTTGACCGTGAACCCGTTTAACCTTAAACGTCATAAATCGACCGTTCAGAATCAGAGCGAGGTTCAACTTGAACTATGTTCAATAATTAAGGTAAAACACCCAATTATCGACATTTTAACGTCGAAATTCGAGCATTTTTCAAATATCTGGTTTGTTTATGATAATACATGATTTTTTAATGCACGGGGTAAAATTTTAGGGTTAATTCTATAGTATTTTAAAGCAAACAGAAGTGTAATACTAATAACTTGGGAAAAAAACAAGATAGATTGAGGCTTTTTTTAGCCTAGTTATCGACTGCAAAATTCCATATATCGACACCCAGTAATCGACATATTCCAATAATCGTGATCTAGTAATCAACATGTTCTATTTATCGTCATCCAAATATCAACCTAACCTCAAACACCATTCCCAAAAAAAGTCTTATTCAGTTTTTAATCATTTTAATTAGCTAAATATACAAACAAGGGCATGTTGGCATGTAATGCGTAGGTAATTTAAGTACTTAATATTTTTTTAACGCTATGGTTTTAATTTTTTTAAATCCTATAATTATAAAATAGTTTTATTTCTTATTTATTATGTCAACTTTTAATCACACTTTTGTTACTTAGGTTACTAAGTTTCATCTACTTGCTTAATACTAATCAACAAAACTTAATGAGATCTTAAAACGTATTCGTAAAACGTGCTGCCACACATCCTGCCACTCTGTGAACGTCCAATTGCCCAATCGTCAGGAAACTGGAAGGAAATTGTGGACAGAATTCTCTCATATGCAAATACTACCATGGGTGGTGCCAATTGTCCAGCGGCATTTCCAGTAATTAATACTGTTAAATTATCTTTTTCATCTCCGGAAGATTGGTAGATATGTTTGTCACCTTTTCTTGTCCTCCACCTCGAGTTGTGCCATTCTCTCAGATAATATAGGATGTCTATTTAGAAAATATTGTACCATTTCTTGCCAGTCTATTGTCAGTAAATGGGGATGTTTTATTCTGGTCAATTATGATACGTTGTACGCTATCGAGTAACTCATCTCTAGTAACGGGAATGTGTTTTTCAGCCATTTCAAGTATCCATTTTTCTAAAATAGCCTCCTCTTCCGTTGACAAATATGTTTTAGGGCCCATGGAACATTCAACTTGAGTCTTACCGGAAATCTTATCGTGTACTATAATTCTGGGTACACTAAACTTTTTTGCAGCAGTTGCAGTTTTCTCATCTTTTCTGACTGCTTCTACGGTCTGGGCCATTTGCAGAGGCGTGTAATTTTTTTTAGGTGCCATGCCTGCAAAAAATGTCGTTTACTGGAACATGTAGACTAACATATAGAATATCCAATCATCGACATATCGTCTGTCGGTCATTGGAACGTATGGAATACCCAATCATCGACACGGCTGTCGATCATTGGAAGCAGTTTGAATATTTAAATGAAATACCTATACATTTAGAGTGCTGAACAAGCTTAGCTAAATAATATAATAAAGTGCACAAAATAAAATAAAAAAACATTTCGACATTTGTCGAAGATTGGAAAAAGCAAAAAAAAAAATCCCCAATTACCGACAGGCGTGTTTTAGCATTTTAATATAACCTTACCCTCCTAATGAAATTATTAAGCAGTTGTGAATTTCTATCCTAATGCAATAAATAGCTAACGTTTTAGATAAAGCAAAACCATTAAAAGTTATGAGCAATAAATCTTACTCACCACCTTAGCAACTTTACTAATAAAATTGGATTTGGTTGGAGATCTCCCGCGGTCGAAACATATCATTACGCCATTTTGTACAAAATGGCCGAAAATGGGAAACGTCATCCACAATGACAGCTTGATAATCCTCGTCTATATTTTACGCTTCAAATGCGCTCAGAAGTCAGAATATATTCTTATTTTTCTTTGAATTGTTTTTTAATGTCGGACAATGGTGCCTTGTCGAAGATTGCGTGTTTTACCTTATATTAGTGAAATCCAAAAAAATGGTCGGACCTCAGTTTAGTTCGAACTAATCCCTTTTATTTTCTATGCTTCGGAAGGTACGTAAAGCGTGATCCCTACTAGGCCCACGTGGTAGTTTAAGATATTCCCTGTTTCCTTTGATATTCTTAAAGGTTTCAAAACAAACATAAGCCTTAACAGCTAATTACGTCTCTGTTGTTAACAATTCACTTTTGAAATCAATGAAATAGTTAGTTTTGCAATTATGGATGAACGATTTGACAGTTTCAGTTGCTAACAGGCTAAAAATGTGAAATCGTTCATCCATAATAATAAAAGTAACAATTTCATTGATGGCAAACGAGAATTACATAACAGAGTTACCTAATCCGCATACTGAACATATGTATAACAAAAAATAAAAAGTTTTAGGTAGCAATTATTAAATCCTGATATTCCTCCTATCCTTATATATGTCGGGGGGGAACGTCAGGATTTTGGACCGAACCTTCCGATATCATATGGGCAGAGTAGAAATCGTGCACTGAGAAGATGTTGTTATTTTAGGACACAGTATTAAGAACCACGTAGCACGTAACAAACTTGTTATAATAAGGTACATAGCAAAACGTAGGACAGTTCCGTGACGACGTCTTCACTTGATGGCGGCTCGATCGAAAGTGAATCGGAGCTCGCATGTTGACAGCATCACGACTCTGTCGAAGCGCGGGAAATCGTAGTTTCTTATGTTCGCCGGCTAGAGGGCGCGCTTGCGTTTCGCTTAGTATCCGTACTTATGACCGGATACGACATCGTAGTTTCTTATGTTCGCCGGCTAGAGGGCGCGCTCGCATTTCGTTTGGTGTCCGTACTCATGACCGGATACGAAACGGCCATCCTGCGAGACACACGTCCTCGTGTGTTATTCTGAAACAAGACAAAACAACAGACAGTATCGCTCGGTCATACCTGACCTAACTTTTCAGAACTAAACAAAATTAACACTTTATTCATTTTTTTTTATCTACATTCTTTAACTGAAATCATAACGCTTCATTAGATAATATTTTTTTCCAACAATTAGGAACTTTACCAATTCATTAAAACTCACAAATAAATCAAAGACTTTTACAATAAATTTGAAAATCTACCTACTTGTTACACTAAACTCTCTTATTATCATTGTTGCTCCGAAACAGGAAAATCGTTATTTCTCAATCATTAAACTTTATTCATTGACAAAAAATCTAACTGTAATATTTCATTCACCAATTCCGTGTCACCCTGACACAACTGTGACATTACGCGCATCCCCTCATGGGATCGCCGAGTCCAACGACTCTACGGTTTCCTCCTGAAACCCGACCTCCGCCAGATCTACCCGCGTACCGCGTATCCACGGACTACCAATCCTCATGGTAGATGCCGATTTCTACTGGACTACGGCTACGAAATAGTCTAGTACGGTCAACTTCCGTGTCACCTTGACACGACGTCACAACATTACGCGCATCCCCTCATGGGATCGCCGAGTCCAACGACTCTACGGTTTCCTCCGGAAACCCGAATGAAATGTTACCTACACACTGACTGATCCAACTTCGTCATCATCGCTTTACTCTACATTATCTGTCTCGCAAACGATTTTCTCTATTTCGGGCATTTCCCTGAGCCTATCGTGAGCATACTTGTAAGTGATTCTGGATTAGTGATAAACCCAAAAAAAAACAAAATTACTCCATATCGTATCGCCCTATATCCGACCAGCACCTATTCAGAATCTGATGGCCCATAATTATTCCTGTCTCCATTCATCCAGTGACAGTATCTGCAACTGCCCTCTCATAGAAAATGTGAATTCTCATACATAACTTGGCTTAAAAATCGATAAAAAGTTTAATTGGGGCCTTCATATTGCTCATGTCTGCAATAAACTTAGACAATTTTTAGCAAATATGACTACTATAACGCACTTGCTGGTTCATTCATACGTTATGGGTTAAGTAGCTACGGACGAACTTACAAAACATACACAAATCTAATTTATAATCTCTAATTACGAATGATAAAAACTATTGTAAGTTAAATATCAAAAAACAACATTCTTCGGATGAAATTAAATTATTTCAACTATGTGAAATATTACCTATGCAATTTCAATTTTAGAACAACATTTTAAGAGAAAAACGTTTTCAAAAAAAATTAAAAAAATTGAATCACCCTATATTTACTCGTGGGATCGCTCGAAGCAAAATGCTTATGACAAAGGCCAATAATGACAAAGGCCAATAATGTCTACGGCGAAAGAACTACCGCTTACCCCATGCCGCGCTTGATAAATCAACTACCCGCAAATCTTATTGATGGTTTGACTCAACTGAATTTAAGGTACGAATTGAATAAATACTTTGAATAAGTACTTTTTCAAGACTTTTTTTTTAATGCACCTAGTTTGCTCCTTGTAAAAGAGTTTATCAACTTGATTTCTTTTTTCTAGTGTATTTATTGTATCTTAACACTTGCTTTAAACAGCGTTGCCTAAAACCTTTGTGAATTACTATACGCTGTTTTTGAACAATACAATGAAATTTATTTTCAAATCGTTAATAAATGAATGAAAAAAAAAAAAGGAAAAAGTACATCTAGAGTTCAATGCTTGGAGTGTGTAGCGGTCTCCATCTAAAACTTCAATTATTTGAAACGGACCTCTGAATTTTGTGTCTAACTTTAACTGGTTCCGCTCTTCGTTCTCTATCAAAACAAAATCTCCTATTGAAAACTTTTGCATCACTTGTCATCAAAGCTAAAGGACGTGCTGCTTTTCTCATCAAAAGCTACAACGAATTAGATTTGTTACCCGATTGACTGTACAATTTAGAGCGAGTTGCACATCTCCTAAAGAGTTGCCACGATTTATCTTTGTCAGCCTCTACCTGACCATTCGCGCTGCTAGACACCATTGCAATAAGATGAAGATAGTTATTTTACTATCACAGAAGTCACGGAACTTTCACTTGAAAAGCAACGACCCTGATCAGCGATTATACGTATGGGAGCACCTAATAATGCCCCACTGTTCTTTATTACTTTGACAACTAACAAATAAACTAAACTAAGGAAATTTAATTAAATAATCGTCAAAAGCATCATCATTTAGGTATACAGAAGTAGCTAGGCTATGTACCATGATCCTTCACGGCAACACTTCATTAATGTCAATCTCTTAATTTAGTTAATTGGACACTCGAGTACCTCTATTTGCCACGATCTTCACAGAAATAGAAATTGCTGTCCTTGTACCACTTTGTACATCCACAACACCGTGTGTATCACCCATTGACTACACACTACGGTCCTCCGGGACCACGACCTTTACCTAAGTCAAATGCACACCGCACACCCACGGACTACTTCGGTTTCCCCAATAGACACCGATTTCTACCGGGCTACGACTACATTATGACTCTAGGTACGGTCGACACCTTTACGGCTCAAGAACCTACTCGAGTTCCCTCAAAAAAAGTAATTATCATTGATCAACATGTAACTCAACTTCAACTTCGACTGGTACATAACCCTTTGGCATCCTTCTCAACCGATCATATGCATACTTGTTAGGTTAGAATTTACAGCTTTCAAAATTTAACTATTACCATACGTAACGATACAGACGTATCGATATTATTTAGTTCGAGGGTAGGTTCATAAAAAAATTAAAGAATTCACATTAACAGTTTTGTTCAATAAAAACACAATTGCAGTCATTTAACCTAAAAATGTTCCGGTCGATCTTAATATCATTTTGCAAATAAAGGTCTTGTAAAACTTAAAAAAAACTCTCAAACGGTAAATCGTTACACAACATTATACCTGTTCTGCGCTGAATACTTGTGTTTGACTTATACCGGTCATGAAAGTAACATTATTAAAACGTTTATCACTCATCTTTGAACAACACTATCCTTAATACACAAGCATTCAGCACCAACATCGTATGAAAAACAATATCGCTCACCTTTATGATCTAAGGTACGTAAAGACGCTAGCATCCACACGTAACTCGTTCCGCACTGCTCCAGTGCCATCAGCTTAACCGCCATCCAAACAAATCCGCTGTCACGTACCACGATCTTACGTGCATTTGTAGTTTTTGAATTTATTACACACTGTCATTTCATTTCATTATTATTATGAAGAAAATAATTTGCACGATTCGATCCCAATTCTGATGTCGGGGGGAAACGTCAGGATTTTGGACCGAACCTTCCGATATCATATGGGCAGAGTAGAAATCGTGCACTGAGAAGATGTTGTAATTTTAGGACACAGTATTAAGAACCACGTAGCACGTAACAAACTTGTTATAATAAGGTACTTAGCAAAACGTAGGACAGTTCCGTGACGACGTCTTCACTTGATGGCGGCTCGATCGAAAGTGAATCGGAGCTCGCCTGTTGACAGCATCACGACTCTGTCGAAGCGCGGGAAATCGTAGTTTCTTATGTTCGCCGGCTAAAGGGCGCGCTTGCGTTTCGCTTAGTATCCGTACTTATGACCGGATACGACATCGTAGTTTCTTATGTTCGCCGGCTAGAGGGCGCGCTCGCATTTCGTTTGGTGTCCGTACTCATGACCGGATACAAAATATATATTTAGACCCTATAGGTTCTTTCTTTATTATATATGTACACTACCGTCCAAAAGTTTGGAAACACCATGGTAATTGAAATAAAAACAACAATAAAACACATAAGTCATGATTTATTACTATGAAATCTTAATCAAACGTTAGATTAACATTAAGTAAGAAATATTCAGTACAATTAAGTGCAAAAATAATGTAATTTTCATTAAATTTTGGCCTCATCAAAATGACCACCCTTGTTTTTAATTATTTCTTCACAAATTTTATTCATTCTTTTGATTAATTTTGCGAAGTATTCGGGGTCCAGTGACTTCCATTCATTTTGTAAATGTTGCCACAACTGTGCTAAACTCGATGGACACTGACTTTTAACTCTTCTATCAAGCTCATCCTATACTAATTCTATAGGCGAGAGATCTGGCGATTGTGATGGCCATTTCATAACTTGCAAAAATTTTTCGTTTTGTTTTTGCTGTAAGAACTCCTGACATAATTTTGATGAATGCTTTGGGTCGTTATCTTGCTGAAAAATGAAATTTCGGCCAATCAGATTCATTCCAGAAGAAATTGCATTTTCTTGCAGTATTTTCAGATTTATTTATTCAGTTTTCCGTCAATTTTAATCAAATGACCGGGCTTATTGTTACCAAAGCACCCCCAAACCATTACACTACCACCACCATGCTTAACGGACTGCACAGTACACGCCTCTAAAGCCCGTTCGTCTTTTGATCGGCGCACAAAAACACGTCTATTAGATCCAAAGAAACTTAGACTCATCCGTCCAAAGGACTTTTTTCCAGTCTTCTTCCGTCCAGTTTTTATGTGCTTTAGCCCACTCTAGTCTATTTTTCTTATGGGTAATAGTTAGTCTTGGTTTTTTGGCTGCAACGCATCCTCTTAAGCCAGCAGACAGTAAACGTCTCTTTACAGTGGTGATTGAAACTGGCTTTTCTCGTGTTTTATTTAAAGTAGCAGCAATTTGTGGCGCAGTTAAACGTCGATCTCGTTTCGATAACACTTTAATAAACTGATCTTCCTGCTTTGTTGTGGATTTGGGACGTCCAGATCTCTTCCTGTCTCGATTTTCTCCCGTAGCTCGCTTTCGTGTAAGAGTATAATGTACACCTTTACATGAAACTCCAACCTTTTTTGCGATTTGGCGTATAGAATATCCTTCTTTGTTCAAAGTACAAATAACACTTCGCTCTTCAAGAGAAATCTGTTTCCTTTTTGCCATTTTATGCAGTTATCGACTGATGTTACTATCACATGAACCTCACAAAGTACACTGAACTCTAAACTAGATACTTAATGGAATTATATACTTATTTTAAAAACTGATCTCTATTCAAAACAAAAACAATGTTTGTATCTACCAATTCTAAGAAATTAACAATTGGCAGTGCAGCAACTTTTGTGGTCATAAAACACGTGTGCCGGTCTTTTGTCAAAGTACGGAATAACTGATAAGAAATAAGTAGTTTTCTTCATTATTGTTATAAGCACGTTTGTAAAAATAAATGAACTTTAACAAGAACGTGTATATTTAAAGATTTATTTGCGGTAATTTTTTTTATCTAATGAAAATAGGGTGTTTCCAAACTTTTGGACGGTAGTGTATATATAAGATATATTATTGAGGATTTTCAAAATAAACCACAAATTGTTTCTCTGAAAATACAAAGAATTTGTTTCATTTATCATCCCTTTACAATATTACAACAATGTTTGTTTAACTATGACAATTATTCTTAAATCTCACCTGTAAATACAAAGAAACGACATTTAAAGTTCACTAATATCGCCTCCTCAATTATATCCTTTAATTTATCTCTCTACAAGTTTTTTATAACAATAAAATGCACAAAATAATCTGAACGTCATCCGCCATTCTATCGCGCGTTACTCCGATACGCCCCCTACCAACTTCCACAGACAACTTATAAAAACTCGAAGCGCGTCAAATTCGAATTAATTAAATGTCATTTCATTACATATATTTAACGACTTCCGCCTTTCTGTAACATCTTATTTGAATCCTGTTTTCAGACATTTACGCGACTAGAATTATGGAATTTATATTGCATCACACTGCAATATACCTGTTTCTACACTTTTTGCATAACTACTTACGTAATGTCAAATATTCCGTAAATAGCATAATGAGTTGTTCTGTTTGCCCGGTTTTAAAATGTCCTTGCGTTCAGTTGTAGTAAACGACACACGACGACCACGCACGCCGAGGAATGCAACTTAACAGCTTAGACCAAGAGACAGGGTGTTATACATGTTTGATGTTATTAATATATATTTTTTGTGATAGCTTTCACAGTCTTATCACTTCAATTCTCTGAACTTTTTGGCAAGAGCTGAAAGTGTTGCTTAAACACCTTTGATTTCTTGTTGTAATATCAATGGATTATTGAACATTAATTAAAGTTAATTGATTCGCACGTAATGGCAAGAATAACAATACTATGGAATGTTTCCTTTCATGCTCTCTAAAGAAGTACGGAGGTTTCAGTAAATACACATTTATGTAGGAAAAGGGTTCTTTATAAAACTACTTTTATATTTATTCATCACTATGAAATTAAGAAATAAAAACTGCAGGTGAACTTTAGTAAAATAAAAGATAGGGCCAGTAAAAACCCTTAAATGAAATACATCTCTTATGAGAAGTATTGTTTTTACAAGTGTCTATGGATAAACACTTTTGTTAAATGAAGGTTCTATTACAAGTATGTACAAATTCATAAATTGATTTGACTGTTTAATTATTTTTGTTTTAATATAGACATGATGAATAAAAAATCAAACAAACAAATAAATCAAACCACAATCATAGTGCTAAAGTAAGTAGTCCTCTTAATGAAGCTTTCTTTGTATGTTAACATTTAAAATATCAGCTTAATCGTAACCATTTAATGTAGTCAACCACAACGGGCAAGAACACTATCCGCTGGTCTATAATATTTACATCCACGTCACAGCTTACTCACTTCGTGGGCTAACCGGATGCTCTGAGGCCGCGGTACATGTCAAAAGTCTATCTGAATTTTTGTCTATATTTGAACATGACTATAAATTAAACCGTGGGTTTGACTGTCGTTATAAATTATAGCGATCAAAGTGACATTGATGTTATATGGATGTAATTTATAGCCAGAACATTCTTCTAGTCATCAGTTGATAGATAATTGGCATCCTACTTTTCTGAGGTATTTAATTTTTTTTTTTTTTTTCAGAAAGTTGGCAAACAAGCAAATTGCCCACCTGATGGTAATTGGTAACTATCACCTATAATACATGTGGCTCTTGTGAGATTCGCAGCAAAACTGCAATCCCCACAAGAACCACAGTGTACGTTGCCAACTTGTGACATAAGATGTAAAGTCACTGTACCCAGTAATTTCACTGCCATATCTTACCCTTCAAACCGGAACACAGCAATGCAAGCACTGCTGCTTTGCGGCAGAAATAGGTAAGACGGAGGTACGTAAGCAAACGACCCTGGTACAGAGTTTCCCTCCAGTGATTCAATTAAAGCTCCTTTCTATCGTAGCAAAAGTCTTTTTGAATTTTATTAAATAGTCACTACTATTGGTACATACAGTAGGATATCTACATAAGTACTTCTCGAACGCCAGGAAGAAGCTATCGCTTTTGAAAATTTACGTATATATTTATACTTTAATATTTTTAAGTAAATTTGTTGGCATAAACTTGTAAGGAGTATATATTTAGGAATAATTTTAAGTCATAATTTAATATAACTTACAAACTGGTAATGGTTACAAAAATATCCAACCTAACCTAAGCCGCATACTTAAATTGTACTTTTTCCCTTCCCTGTAAACTTATTCGCAAGAACAACTTGAAAAGAATTTTACGTGGCATTAATATTTATATCATTGAAGATAGTGATCATAATATGATAAGTAAGTTAACACGAACCAAAATTCTCAACAAGCTTTATGTGTGTATTTATTATATACTTGCCACGCGTTGCTGTGGCAGTAATATTATTTTTCTAAACTAAAAGATTTTTTCTAAAATAAAAGCAGCCTAAGTTACTCCTTATTACATCAGCTACCTGCCAATAAACGTCCCGTCAAAATCAGTCCAGGCATTTCAGAGATTATCCGGAACAAACAGACAGACAGACAAAAATTGTAAAACATGTTAGTTTGGTGTATGTACCGTATATATATTTATATGCATGTAGTAAAAATTATTTCAATATTACAAACAGACACTCCAATTTTATTCATATATATAGATGCCTAAACAATAATGAAAAACGCCGAGAAATAATAAGAAAAACTTATAATTAAAAACAAGAAAAAAAAATACATTTTATGTTTATGAACTAATTACGTATGTTGGCTATACGAAGACCGCTGACGCCGCCCTTGCAATTAGGCCATACCTAAATGTTGCAACGTGATGGAAATGTCAACGCTGCGGAACGTGAGTGCTGCCGCCTCGTGCCATCATCTAGGCCATCCGTCTGGACGCCATCACCACTCACTTCGTATCTAACATCGATCGGGTCAATTAGTCTTAGTTAGTTATAATAATTATATTGTAATTTTTCTTTAATTAAATTAGTTTATAAAATTATTTCGGTTTTTTTTTAAGACCTGCGGCTGCGACCTTCGTAATTGGCGCAGTCGGTAGGATATTCGCGGTCGGTTTCGCGCTACATCCAGGAATATTTCCGTAATTGCACGAGCCGCCCGAGTGGCTATCAAGTCGCGCTACGAATATCCGAACCAGGAGGAGCAGCCAAAGGGTCCAGTATCCAGACATCGATACGCCAGAGCCGAAATGTTAATGTGAGTACACTTGAATCGTTCTCGTGTTGCCTCCTATCCCTAGTTTAATAACCTTACCTTAATTTTTTTCACCATTTTTCATCCTAAGAAAATTAGGTCCAGCGTTTCTGCTTCACATCAGCAGTCTCGCAGGAGAGAATTAGTCGATAGTAATAGATCTAGTTTAGAAAGTATCCCAGAAAAAATGGAAAAGAGCCCAGACCTTATCCACAAGGCCTTACGCCTTGTTCCCGATTTTGACGGAAACGCGAATGTACTGACAAGATTTATAAGAATTTGTGATCAGTTATGTAATGAATTTCTGAGTGATGATCCAAATAATCAATTATTTAATTTATATTTATTAAATGGCATACTTAATAAAATTACCGGTCCAGCCGCTACTATTATAAATTCAAATGGAATCCCTGATAGTTGGATCGGCATTAGAAATACTTTGATTAATAATTTTGCTGACCAAAGGGATGAAACCGCCCTTTACAATGACCTATCTTTAGCTAGGCAAGGTAACAGTAGTCCTCAAGAATTTTACGATCAATGCCAAACGCTTTTTAGCACGATAATGACCTATGTCACACTCCATGAGACAACAGGTACCACTATCGAAGCTAAACGCACATTATATAAAAAGTTGACCATGCAGGCCTTTGTACGAGGTTTAAAGGAACCACTTGGATCTCGTATCAGATGCATGAGGCCAGAGAGTATAGAGAAAGCATTAGAGTATGTGCAGGAAGAATTAAATATACTTTATCAACAACAACGTAGCGATAATCTACCTAGACCTCAAATGGGGCTACGCCCGCCTGCCGCACCTGTAGGTTTCTCACCGATAAGACCAATTAATTTTAATGTACCAATGCAAAGTTTGCAGCCCATGCAGCGATTCGCGCCGCAACCGCCACCAGCACAAAGGTACGTTCAGCCGCAATCGCAACCCTTTAAATTTAATACGCCTAATAATAACTTCCAACAGCGAATGCCATCTCGCACACAGCAGATGTTTAGTGCACCGCCACCGCGCTATAACCCCCAAAGTAATAACTTCAGGTTACCACCTAGGAATCAACCCCAATTCTCGAACCCTAGACCTATGAGTGGAGTACAGCATTTTACACCAAAAGCTCTACCCCCTACTTTATCGGGACACGATTGGCGTAGATTCGGGAACCCGCAACCAAATAATTATTTTAAAACCCGTGAAGTTAATTTAAACGAGTGCTCATATTATGATGACTCTTATTACCAAGACAATTATTATGACGTAGATTATTACAATGACGTAAGTGACTTTAACTACTGTGACTCGACGTATGACTATGACGATAGAGTTCAGTTTTACGAGAATGCCACGAGCGCAGAGTCGAATGACGAACCGCAAGCGTCATGTTCCAATACAGATTCGGATTTTCAGAAACCGTGCCCATCAAACAAATTAAAATAGAACTTAATTTGCAAACGCAAAGACAGTTACCTTATATTCAGATTACAAACCCACCTTTAAAGTTATTAATAGACACGGGCTTTAATCAATCATTTATTAGTCCGGAATGCGTAAACAGATACTTTCATAGTTATTCTTTAGATTACGATCCATTTGAAGTAACTAATGTTCACGGCACAAGTCGCAATGAGTATTCCATTACACTTCCATGTTTTTCTGAATTTAAAAATCATGAGCCTATTAAATTATTCGTATACCGTTTTCATGATTATTTCGACGGACTTATTGGACTAGATTTACTCACGAAATGGGAAGCGAAAATAGACTTAAAGAATCAGTTGCTTAACACACAATACGCGGTCAACCCTATTCAGTTATATAATTCAAGTAATGTTAATCTTTACGAGGATATTATACCGGCTCATTCCTCTAAATTAGTTCGTATCCCAATAAACGCCCCGGATGGCGATGTATTAGTAGAAGAGCAGGTTATTTGCAATTGTCTTATTCAGGAATGCGTCACATCCGTTAGAAATAGTCGTGGAATATTAGAAATATATAATTTGTCCGACAATGACATAATATTTTCTCTAGACCGGCCAGCGCAAGCGGAGGTATTGAATATCGAGTGCACTCGCACCGGGCCGCCGCCTACGTCACGCGCACGCGACGTCTTATCGCGCTTACGGACGGATCATATGAACGCCGAGGAAAAGGCCAATATAGAGGCTTTATGCTCACGTTACGCCGACGTATTTTATTTAGAAGGCGAACAATTAACTTTTACGAATAAAATTAAACATTGCATCAAAACGACCGACGAAGTTCCCATTTACACGAAAAGTTACCGCTATCCCTTTGTGCACCGTAATGAGGTTCGTGATCAAATTGCTAAGATGCTAGACCAGGGTATAATAAGGCCTTCTACCTCAGCATGGAGCTCACCTATTTGGGTGGTGCCAAAGAAATCCGACGCATCAGGAAAGCAAAAATGGCGAATAGTTGTGGACTTTCGTAAATTGAACGAAAAGACTATTGACGACAAATACCCAATTCCTAACATAACTGACATCCTTGACAAGTTAGGGAAATGCATGTACTTTACGACCTTGGACCTGGCATCAGGCTTCTATCAAGTCGAACTTAATGAGGCCGATATTTCGAAAACCGCCTTTAACGTAGAACACGGACACTATGAATTCTTAAGAATGCCTATGGGTCTAAAGAATAGTCCTTCTACTTTTCAGAGAGTTATGGATGATGTCCTCAGAGGTCTCCAAAATGATATTTGTATAGTATATCTTGATGACATAGTGGTTCTAGGAACTTCTTTGCAAGAAGCTATTAATAACCTTGAAAAAGTACTACAGAGGTTACGAATGTCCAATTTTAAAATCCAAATGGACAAATCGGAATTTTTAAAATTAGAGACTAACTATCTAGGCCATGTCATAACAAGGGAAGGCATAAAACCCAACCCTGATAAAATTTCTGCCATAGAAAAATATCCAATTCCAGAAACTACTAAACAGATTAAGCAATTCTTAGGGCTCATTGGATATTATCGCAAATTTATTCCCGATTTCGCACGTATTACTAAACCGCTGACTAACTGTTTAAAAAAAGTCAAAAAGATTACCTTAGACCCCGAATATGTTAATGCATTCGAGAAGTGTAAGACCTTACTGACAAATGACCCCATTTTACAGTATCCCGACTTCAACCGCGAGTTTATACTAACAACAGACGCGTCTAATTTCGCTATAGGAGCCATACTGTCCCAGGGACCTATAGGATCAGATAAGCCTGTTTCTTTCGCTTCGCGAACTCTTAACGATAGTGAAGTCAATTACAGTACGATAGAAAAAGAACTTTTAGCCATAGTTTGGGCTACAGCGTATTTTAGACCATATTTATTCGGCCGTAAATTTAAAATTCTTACAGACCATAAACCATTGCAATGGATGATGAGTCTGAAAGAACCTAATTCTAGATTAACTAGATGGAGATTAAAATTGAGCGAATATGATTTTACCGTCATATATAAAAAAGGTAAAAGCAATACGAACGCCGACGCTCTTTCTAGAATCGAAATACATAATGAAGAAATTAGTTCAATAGTCGCGAACTGTTCAGATAAACCACCATCCTTGTTGTCAAACTCAGAAACTGTAACTGTCCATACTAGCCACGAAAATCCTATTTTAGAAGTTCCAATAACTGACGAGCCATTAAATAAATTCCATCGACAGCTGCACATCACTATCGTACCAGACGTAAAACGTAGGGCCGTAACAACGAAACCATTCGATACGCATACTCGTATTTCATTACAAGTAAGTCAAAATAACTTAGAGAGTGACGTAGTTTCTGCTATAAAGGAGTATGTTAGCCCGAAGGTTAAAACAGGTCTGCTTATAAATCCACCCCTTGCCATGTACTCTATCATCCCTATCATTCAAGAAAATTTTAAAAGTTCATCTATGAATCTCGTCTTAACTAAATCCGAAATAGAAAACAATCAAATCCTTATAAATAATACTCTAGCCTTATTAAATATGCGAAATTTGCTCAATTACTAACTATTATTAGTGAAAATGTAGACGATACTTGCAACGAGTTAATTAATATTGAAAATATATTAGCATTCATACGTACATCGAGTACTCATCATGCTATGCTTAATATAAATATATTGCGTAATATGATAGATAGGTTAAAAAGTTTATACAGTAGTAAAGATATTTTAGATATAGAGTTACGGGAATTTTATAATGTTATAAAACCCGCTTTTTATTACACCGCTAAGGATATAATGTTAGTTTTTAGAATCCCGATCATAAGCGATGTAAATTACAATCTATATAAGTTATCTGTAGTACCCAATAGGAACCACCAATCCATCATCCCTTCCTATCCTTTTTTGGCAACTAGCGAGTCCGCATTCGTGTACATAGAGGCTGAATGCCCGAAGTTAAGTAACGGCTACCTCTGTGAACAAGACGTAAAGCATCAAATTCGCACAGTACCTGACTGCATCCAGCATCTCATCTCAGAACATACTCTGGAGAAAACCTGCAGATTGACATCCATCACCCTACACAAAGAAGCTATGGAGAACCTGGACGACCAGCATTATACCATATCCCTACCGCAAGAAACAAGGGTACAGCTCTCATGTGGAAGAGAAGATTACACCCAGCTTCACGGAAGTTACTTAGTCACCATCCCGATGAAATGCATCTTGCGTACGCCTGCGTTCACTATCACCAATGACAACGATGAAGTGAAAGGTCAGCCGCTTAAGATAATGAAGATACCCGATTTGGATATGCGAGACAAGGAACCTATGCACATCAATCTGCATTCGATCGACCTAAGAAGCCTGCACAGCATCCAAGATAAAATATCACTACAGACTCCTGTCCAAACCCTAGAACAACCAACCGGAATATTATATCATACTACAATACCCTTCTACGGCGTACTATTCGGTGCAACTGTACTTACAATCGTAGTCATGCTACGACGCTACGAGCTACGGAACCTTAAGAAAATCGAAGTTGTCGATCCAACCGACTCAGCCTATCACCAGTACTCACAGCCTCATCCGCCGGAATCAAGAAAAGCCGGACAATCTGAAGATCAAGACATGCCAGCTACATTTGCTCTCAAAATTCTCAAATAGTTGCTGAGCTGAGGGGGGAGAAATTACGTATGTTGGCTATACGATGACCGCTGACGCCGCCCTTGCAATTAGGCCATACCTAAATGTTGCAACGTGATGGAAATGTCAACGCTGCGGAACGTGAGTGCTGCCGCCTCGTGCCATCATCTAGGCCATCCGTCTGGACGCCATCACCACTCACTTCGTATCTAACATCGATCGGGTCAATTAGTCTTAGTTAGTTATAATAATTATATTGTAATTTTTCTTTAATTAAATTAGTTTATAAAATTATTTCGGTTTTTTTTAAGACCTGCGGCTGCGACCTTCGTAATTAACTCGGCTTTATTAGAGACAAGCACAGCAAATATGACCAATTCAATAACTAGAATAATAGAGATGTTGCATTGAACTTATAACTTAGTTTAATAATAATCTTAGTGGACCTTTATAAGATCATAACAGATTGCAAGACAGTATTCGCCAGTAAAAAAAAAGTTGTAATAACACTAAGCAATATAATTAGAGTGAAAAAGTTAATTAAAGACGTGGGTGGGAGACGTGCACTGCCTTTATATTGCGAAAGGTTGCTTGAACTTTGAGCTATGTGTAATGGAGATTTTTTTATATAAAACTAGCTGACTCGGCCACGCGTTGCTATGTTATACATTAAAATGAAACTTATCCTATATCCTAACCTAACCTAACCCAACAAAATAAAAAAAGAATCATCAAAATCGGTTGAGTAATTTCGGAGTTCATCGGAGTCAAACACTGTGACATAGAGTCTTAATACATATAGATTTGGCAAATGACTTCACCTGGTTTTCAGTGAAAGCAGAGTCCAGATGAGCTAGCCACTGTTATGGACTTGCAAGATGCTTCTTCACTTAATGGACTCCATGTTATAGGAAGGAAGGTACATATGTGCTGGGAGAACATTCCATTATTTGATGATTTGACAAAGAAATAAGTTGGCAACTATCACAAGAAAATACTATTTCGTATAATAAAATAATTTTATTCAAATGAACTTGAAAGCAGTTGTTTTCAATCGTCCAACATTTTTACCTACTACCCATTCAGGACGTCTTTTAATCCCTTAAAACCCGCGAGCATTATATCATGCGCGCGACAACGATACCTAAATTCCGCGAGAATTATATAATGCTGTATAGCGCTCAGTCTGATTTAATCGTTATTACGGCTTTGGTAATGGTTCTTTTTGATTGAATGATATTTTTCCCCGATAGATAGGGAAATAACGCATTTAAGACAAAGCTGGACTTCAAGGGCTTAACTGACAAGAAGGGGCGCAAAAAACCCGTCAGCTTTGACAGAAGTAACGATAATAACTTGTATAAATATGCGTTATCTTGATTTTTTTATTATTTCAACAACTCAGAATTACCGTTTACGCTTTTACGGGTTATTACGTAAACACAGTTAACGTTATACAGCCAAGAGAAATAAGATGTGTGCACAGTAGAACTATGTTATATTCCATCGATTATTTATTTTCATTCTGTTGTCTCTTTGCTTTCGGCTTATTTATTATAACTTAGAAATTCATGAATCCATAAAGTAGTGTCTCTTTGTGTAATAGATGAGACGCAGACGAATATTACTCTATGGAAATTAAATGCGTTCGTAGTGGTTATACTTTTTTTATTTTATTTTGTTTGTGTAAATTTATGCAAACAAATTTTTTTTTTGAGTACCTCCTTCAGGCCTTGCCACAACTACATAATGCTTATTATCTCATTTTCTCCTACGTTAAATCTTATGAATTTATGTGTCTGTCTCTTTTTACTGTCGCTTTTTCGTTTCATCGACTTTCAAATCAAAACGACGCTAAAGAAGTTTTCACTTCAAAAACGCAAAAAAAAAATAGAAAACCAATTTACACGTATAACATTAGTAGATATGCAGCAGTATCATACCTTTTCGACTTATAATTCACTAAGTTAAAAATATATTAAAATGGAGCGATACTGGTTTAAAAGTGCCTACATAAAGACAAGATGGTGTCCCGTGTTCTGATTAATAAAGACATCAAAAGATTCTCTGCAAAAACTGCTAAAACCAAAAAAATACACAACAGACTTATATTATCGATAGTTAGAATTTTTTTTCTTAAAAATGTTGCTTATTCCAACAACTCCAAAATGATTTCAAGCCTTTTAATATCGTAACCACCAAAATTCTCAAACAAATTAATATTTCAATTAGTTGCTATAACTCATAAAAGTACTATATACGTACAAAGAAAAGTGTATTAAAACATTTTAATATTTTAATCATAAACAATGATTAACTGTACCATCTAATTTATTAAGTCGACAGGTTACCATGTATCTACCTGCATCAACCACTTCTGACACTTTTATGGCCGGTAATTGCTCTGGATCCCATGACAAACCGGTAAGAGCAATGGAAGATCTTGTTAGATCTGGTCACTCACTCGCATATATGTAAGTCTAAGGTATGTCTTAGCAAGTATTTTGCAAGATTAAAGATATAGTAAACAACTGTTTTATAAAAATCTATCTACACTAATATTATGAAGAGGAAAGATTTGCATTTTTGTATGTTTGCAATGAATAAACTCAAAAACTACTAAGCCGATTTAAAATTCTTTCACCATTAGAAAGCTACATTCACGTTGAGTAACATAGGCTATATTTAATGCTAGAAAAATTTAAAGAATTTTGTCCACCCGTGCGAAGCCGGGACGGGCTGCTAGTAATATAATAAAACTGAAAAGTCATTTATTGTATTTTTATTTATAAGAAAGTTCTTTTAAATTGAAGGCTTAAAAAGGCACGGTTAATTAGTGGTTTAATTTCATTCAATTCTTAATATGCGACACTAAAATTGCCTTAATTTGAGAGAGTTGATAATAAGCCATATACCTATAAACAAAAATCATAAGTGTACAGTATTCCAGCACTCTACAGCATTCTGAATTTTCCATTTATTCGTGTTTAAAAGCAATTAAATAAAAGTAACATTTTACCATGAACTTCAGAATAATACAGCAAATATTTCAAAGGGGCGGGTGGACTATATTGCATGTTTGAAATCAAACGTCAGACTATAAAGTTTATAATTAGTGTTGCCCAAATTCAGTCTTGGTCTTGCAGTCTTGGTCTTGTTCTTGCGTTTTTGCAAGACCAAGACCAAGAACAAGACCGCGTATTTTTAGCAAGACCAAGACCAAGACTGACCGTGCAAGACTTGAGCAAGAACAAGACTAAGCCTGCAAGACTCTTGCGTCTTGCAGCTAGGACTTAGCGCTATTTCACGGAGTAGTTAGGTGTAACAGTTCGGTGTATAGGTACGCTTAGGAATTCTATGAGACGCAAAAAACTGTATCAAAGAATATGAAAAACTGGATCTATGCGCATTACGACTAATACCATAAACATACCTACATAGCGAATAAAAAAATATCCATTAAAATCAAACTGAGTGCATGCATAGTTATGTTTTAACCATCGGCACTTTGATAATGCGGCATCAAAGGTTTTGTACTTACTTCTCAAAGAAATTTGCTGCTTTTCGGAAGCACATGGTTATAATACACGCGCCGGCGGCTTCTTTTGAAATCATATACAACAATCGTTGCCGCCGCGCCGAAATCACAACATTTGACACTATTTGATTGCCGCCACAGGGCGTAGGCGTAGGTATACTCATGCAAAATAATTTCGAATTTTAAGAGTACCTACAGGTGTTCCAAAGAATAAATAAGTTTCAGAGTGCTTATAATGAAAATGAATACATTATACTGATCACGCAAGTAGTATTATGATTAGAATAAAATGGTAAGGATAGGTAGTAGATGTCATAATAATTTATTCTAGTAAGTATATATTATAATATTGATTATATGGTTTTAAACTAATTACTTAGGTACTATTATTGTACATTTAGTCATTATATTTCTTAAGTTTTTACAAGAAAAAATAGCAAAAAAGTGTTCAAATATCACCCGTTTGATAAATATTGTAGCCACTTTTAAATATACTTGAAACGTGTAAAAAAATTCTACATAATTAATAAAATAATATAAAAAGCGTAGGTACTTACCTACTAATAAAATAAAAAGCCTGCGATTTATTATTAGTAAATAATCACGGCAGCCGAGAGTGTGTCTCCACTTTTGAATACATAAATCATAACCAGATCACTAGAGCCACTTCAAAAAAGAAATTTGTAATTCCTAGGGTTCAAAATTATTTTGGTGACAGAACTTTACAGAAGCGTATACCATATCTTCTTAATTCGTTGCCCGAAACTATTAGATGTGAAACGGATAAAAATAAATTTAAAAAAATATTAAAAGATTATCTGATGACTACTATTTAACACAACAATTGTATGTTTTTATTTATTTTTTTGCATTCACAATGCAATATTTCTATAAGATATAAAATACGTGTGTAAAAAACAACCACGCCTCCGAGCCCATCTGAGGGCTCGGAGGCGTGGTTGTTTTTTACACACGTATTTTATATCTTACAACAATTGTATCTTATTATTATCACCGCTAAATTTTCCTTCAGTTTGTTGTAATTCAGTCTAAATCCAATTATTGTGCACTTAACTTTACCTGATACAGTTATAGTTGTATTATATACCTACATAATTATAATTATAAGCTAAGAGACTAAAGATCCCTCAGTCAAACCGACAAGTCGGTTTTGTGGGACTAAATTGTATCTTTGTATTTTTTTTTCTTGTATATGAAATAAATAAATAAAAAAAAAAAAATAAAAAAAAAAAAAAAGTATTTACAAGCAGTGCCCGCGACTTCGCCCACGAAGAATAGTAACTTTGGAGGTATAGTGACGTTCAGGATTTATTTATTTATTTTAAAACTTCTGTCATCAAACATACAAACAAACTCTTCAGCTTTATAATATTAGTATAGATTAGTATAGATGTACGCCAAAACATTCACTTATATGTAAAGAATAGTGATTGGCACTAATTCTTTACATATATTTTATTCACGCGTCGCGTCTGTACAAGTAGGTAATAATCTGTGTTTGTACGCCGCACGCGGCATCGTTTGATTTGCGGCGGCATCCTTTTAATAGAGCCGGCACGTGGCGAGGCGGCGCGGTAGAAAGCAAGGAAACGTACTATAAACAAAGGAATTATTTTAATTCCAGTCATTTCCAATTGAGCTGTGCTTCGAGTCTAACTTAATAATTGTTTTTACTAATTCTTGTTGTTTTCTAAAAACGTATCACGTGTACAATTTAATATGAGTGACGAAGATTCAAATTATTCTAGTCCGAGTAACGAGAGTTTGAGTCACAGATCTAAAAGACCCAAAAGCAAATTTGAGGAGTTTTTCGAAATAATTCATGCATCCCAAACTGCCTTGTGTAAATTGTGCCAACATAAAAAGACTGAAATAAAAATGAAAAACAGAAACACTTCAGGCTTAAGGAAACATCTAATATCTTTCCACAAAAAGGAATCACAAATATTTCTTCCTGTTAAACCAAAATTAAGTGGAGATATCACAAGCTTTTTAGTAACCGCTGGAAGAAGTGGACAGGTAAGAATATATTTTTTTTATATGAAAACTCCAGGAACTCAAAAAAGTCTTTTTTGAACAAATGACTTTAAACTGACTTCGGAATATTTTATAGATATTGATAAAATAGTAATACATAGGTACATATTTCGCGTCATTTTTAACAATGGTCGAAATTGTCGCTACGGGAATTTTAACTCCGCGTAGCTGTTCATGCGATACTTTCAAAAACGCCATTAACTTACGTAAGTATTTTTGAGTTAGTGGTGTTTTCATCTAGGGGTGCGACATATTAAGTATGTAATTATCGTCTTAAATATTTTTATAAACACCTATATTTTCATTTGTTTTCATAATCGGCCAGTAACAACTAAGTACTTTATTTTGGTAAATTACAGTACAGTGCAACCTTAATATAACAAATGTCAATTTAACGATTTTCTCGATTTAACAACAACAAACCTCCTCCTCCTAAACGCTCAAACCTAGTATGTTTTAAATAATAACACAAGATTTATTGTTATATTTCAGTCGGAAAACAGCAGTGACAACATCACGACAGCTACAGTTGATTGGGTAGTGAAAAAATATCTTCCCTTCTCATTTTTCGATGACGAAGCTACACAAGTATATTTTCGACGTATTTGCCCTAATATGGAGTTTCCTAAAAGGTCTACACTTAGAAGGAAAGTCAAAGAGCGATTTGAAGAGCTCCAATTTAATCTCAAGGAACGACTTCAACAATTATCATCTAAAATGTCATTTACCATTGATGGGTGGACGTCAATTGCTGGTAGGAGTTACTACGGGGTTACTATGCATTATATAGACAACGAATGGAAGTATCGATCTGTAGTTCTTGATTTTATACCATCACGCGGTCGACATACTGGGGAAGATATTGCAACGATTTTCCATGAATGTTTATTGGAATATGGCATAATTGATAAAATACAAGGTATCACGGTCGACAACGCAACTGCAAATACCAAATTTATGTATGAACTGGGCAAACAGTTGCCACACTTTGATTCAGACAATCAACATTTCCGGTGCTTTGCTCACATTTTAAACCTTGGTGTACAAGATTTATTAGAGACCTTAGCATTACACTGTGAGTCTGACACTAACGCGCAAGATCAGCAGTATGAAGACTATGCAGACGAAACTGAGGAAGATGAAGAATATGCACCAAATATTGCTGACTCGCGTACATCTGTAACAAAGTTACGCAGTATTTCCAGTAAAATAAAAAGAAGTGAGATAGTGAAGAAGAAGTTTCAGTCTGCTTGTGAAGCAGCTGGCGTGCCATCAAATCTAAATGCCATTCTTGACTGTCCAACAAGATGGAATTCCACACATGATATGATTGGATTTGGTTTAAAAGTGAGAGCGGGCATTAACATATTGTGCAGTTCTGTCACCGAATTGAATGATTTTCAAATCACAGCTAGTGAATGGCAGGTACTCGAAAAATTACATAAATTTCTAATAAACTTTAAACTTTTAAGTACAAAACTTGGTGGAGACAAATATGTTACATTACCGCTAGTCATTGTATCATTCAATCTCTTGCTAGATAAAATTGAATCCATGGTAAAACAGTTAGATGAGAAACCTAATCGATCTGAAGTGGATGAAAGGCTCATTCTAGCTTTCCAAGCAGCTCGAGACAAAATGCTTAAACATTATAAGAAGAGCAACTGGATTTATTGTACTTCTTTAATTTTAGACCCAAGGCATAAGGCTCAGACTTTTGACCTGACAATGTGGGGGAAGCAACTTAAAACAGAAAGTCTGCGCAAGTTCAATGAACTTTATGAAGAATATAAAAGTCTACACTCACTGAACAAATCTCTGGAATTGCCAAGAAAAGAAAATAAAGTATGTGATGAAGATGAAGACATTATAGACTTTGATAAACTCTATGAATGTCCCTCGACGTCATCTGGATCTTGTCTTCAAGGCTTAGTGATAGACGAGTTGGAGGAGTACCTGAGAAAACCAAGAACTGCCAGCTCGGAAGACATTTTAGATTGGTGGAGGACGCATGAGACAGAGTATCCGACTTTATCGAAGATGGCCCGTGATTTTCTCTCAATACCTGCAACTTCAGTACCTGCTGAGAGATTATTTTCTAAAGCATCATTAGTAATTAGAAAACATAGAAATAGGTTAAGTGATGAGTCAGCCAGATGGTTACTTTGTATTAATTCTTGGTCAAAAGAATTGATATAAAGTAACATAACCTAATGATAAAGCTGTTGTGTACTGTTATGTTTGATTTGTGTTGTATTTTATTTTTGATTGAAATAAATGATAAATCATAAAACTCTTTTATTAAATTTCATGCAAGTTGAGGGTTCAATCTCTTTCTAGACAGACATTGTTATTTAAAATACAGTCAAGTTATTGTAATTAATTTGTTTTTTTACATGTTTTAGCAAATGTAAGCTTATAAATCATAAATGTTTATTAAGAAACAGTTACTTCCATGGAAAACGACATATAGGTCAGTTGATTTTTCGACTTTCTTATCAAATCTTCAGTTATTTATTAATCTGATTGATCTTTACTATGGCTATGTTAATTCAAGCTCACAATGTTCCAATTCTAATACGTTTTTCTAAGATTTAAAGTAAACTTTAATAAATAGCAATAGACTAATAGGTAATTGCAAGACTTGCAAGACTCTTGCTGCAAGACCAAGACCAAGACCAAGACTGCAAGCGCAAGACCAAGACCAAGACCAAGACCAGGTGTATTGGCGCAAGACCAAGACCAAGACTGGCTAAGTCTCGTCTTGTTCTTGCATTTGGGCAACACTATTTATAATGTGGCAGTAGCGCTCAAACGGGTCAAATGAAACCAAGTTGTCAGTTCCTGAGAATTTTCTATTCCAGCCGGTTTTGACGAGGAATGTTGTTCGCGATACCCTATAAAGTTTAAACGACAGTTATAGGTTCGACATATGTGTAAAATAATAGAAATAAACTTTATTCATATGCACTTAAAATATATTTTTTTATCGTCCAACATTATTACTTACAAATGACCTACCTGCGCAAGAAGCTGGTAAGCTTAAACAGAAGTAACGACATTTACAATATATACGTTATATATATGTTACTTTACATCCTATTACTACCGATTCATTATATTCAACGGTCTAACTAATACAAATGATACTTTCATGGTTACTTACATTATAATAATATAAGTTAGGTATATACGGGATTGTTACCATGTACTTTGGCCTAATAACAGCCTACCCGCAATTACTTCAGTTACTCCGTGATCATGATTCTTGCAACAGTGCCGAAATATCGGAAACTCACTAAAAACAAGGTACATGGTAACAATCCCGTATATAAATTATCTATACATATAAATAAAATTGAAGTGTCTGTTTGTAATATTGAAATAACCGTTTGTCTGTCTGTCTGTTTGTTCCGGCTAATCTCTGAAATGACTGGACCGATTTAGACGGGACTTTTATTGGCAGATAGCTGATGTAATAAGGAGTAACTTAGGCTTCTTTTATTTTAGGAAAAATCTTTTATTTCAATTCATAACCAAAATATTTTGTTTCGTGAAAATTGTAATAACCGAGCCACAGCGACGCGAGGCCGGGTCAGCTAGTATTACTATAAAATTACTTAAGTGTTTTAAACTATGTTACATAATCTAAATGATGAAAAAAACAGCCCTTGCCAATTGTGGCTTCTTCTCGTCACAAGGACCCCCGACGAAGGATTTAAGAAGCCATAACGTAGCCATGAAGTTCAATTCACGCATGAATAATGTTCATAATGAATAAAAAGCAAATTATCTTTTACATAATTTTTCTTGAATATTCGCAAAATTTCAACATTTAAAATTACCTTAATTGAAATTCCTATTTCATACTTTTATCATTGAAATTCAGTAAGTCCTTTCCGAGCCTATTTGAACTCATAGACAAATTCTAAGAATGTAATTTATGGATAAGGCTTATGTAAATAACCATTTTCACAGAAATCAGAAGGTTCCATGGAATTTACTTCAAACTCGAACTATTATTAGGATAGATATGTAGTAGATTGTATAAGTCATTGTTATTATTGGTGTTTATTGGAATTCCAAATAATATCCAATATTCAATTCAATGCAATTTATAATTATTTGTCACAAATATAAAGATAGATGGATTCTCTTATATCATCTCACCAGTAAGGCATTGCTTTTATATAAAGCAATTTATTTACGAGTTTTTTGCGCATAATTTATACCGATCGACCGACTTATATCTAACTTTTATTATTTAAAAAATACCTTACTATATAACCTAACCTAACTATATCCATACGCACTGCGGGCTACCACTCTTTCTTGGTTGCTATTCCTACCTGTCGCACCAAGCGCTTCTCGACATCTTCCATAATACGGCAGAAGGTGCCTATTCACCTTGGTGTCTATTCACTAAATAAATATAAATATTTAATTTTGCAGGTTTAATTAATTTTATTATATGCTATCCATTATTATTTAAGCTGTATTATCATAACTTTAAATATAATAATAAAGCATGTCATTTCAAAACATCTAAGTATGGAATTTAAGATACTATGATACTAATCGGTCATTCTTTATACCATGTTTAGTGCAAATAAAGAATTATGAATGAAAGTACACACATTATTTTGGATATTTTATGAAAATAACAAAGATGAAGAAGAACCATATAACAGAGCTAGCGGTTAAGCTACATATAAGCTCCCGTTGTGCTGTAACGGTCACCGACAGAAACTTGGAGCAAAGAAAATTGAATCTTTCCTAACTCGCATTAAGATTTATAATCAAATCTTGAATGAAAGAAAGAAAGCTTTGTTTCAATATTTGGATGTTGTTTTTTACTAAACTAAGCTTCAAAAAAACTGGCGAAGGTGAAAAGGTACTTCACGCCGAAATAGTGCTCATCCTTTACCAAGCGCAAGTTCGATCGATGTATGGAGTACTGTTCTCATCTTTGGGACGGTTCCGCCCGATACCAGCTCCAGACACTTTAGTCCATTGAGAGGAGGGCATAGAGGCTCATCGGTAATGATGATCTTTTTTATAAAAAGCTCAAAAACTTTGAGCATAGATAGAAGGTAGCAAGCGTATTCGTTTTTTATAGGATACATTTCGAAGAGTGTGCACGGCCGCCGGCCCCACTTTGTCATCGGTCAACCAGACTTATAAATAAGCGACATCACTATATGGTAGATATACCAAAGAGTCATACTAAGCGTTTCCAATTCTGTAATACGTGCCGCTAAAGAATGGAACTCTTTGCCTGAGTCTGTGTTTCCTGATAAATACAATTTAGGGGTCTTTATGTCACGAGTGATTAGGTAGGTACATATTTTCTAGGCAAGCGCGTCTCATCCTAGATCACATCATCGCTTACCATCAGGCGAGATAGTGGTCAAGCGCTAACTTATTTATTATTTAAAAAACCAACCGTTTGCAGTAGTTTTAGCGTGATCAAAAAATGTTACTTACATATAAACAATGGCTCATAATACCACAGTATAGTTCGCATATAAGTCAATTCTGCACGCGAGCTGTGGCCGGCAGAGCATTAAATAAACATGCTGTCTGTAGAGGCTCGTGGTGTGGCTTCTGTCACACCGTTGTGAGCGTACGTAAGAGAATATAATTCAACATTTAAAATGTTGCATAATAAATATTTATGCTCTTCAAAGCCGAGTTAAATAATTGATTGACGTGAAAGACCAAATTTTTGAATTGGCATAAAAATCGACAAATTCTAAAAAATTTCATAATTTTCCATCAAAAATATAATTTAATGTAATTATTTAAAGGCGAAGCTTCTTGTTAGCAGCCAACCGATAATTTATTTTGATGTCAAAGCTGCAAACGAACTTCAAACGAAAAATTTCATACACCTGTAAATTAGAGTAGCTAAAATTATTACATTGGCAGTACCAGAGTTACAGGTAATGTCCATGCTGAAACATGTACTGATTGATAGCCCTTTTGATTTCACTGTAATTTTTTTTTTTAATATGCTCCTCTTTCGTATTACAACCCAATAAAACGTTGTATTTGAATACTTTAAACAGAATTATGATAATTTAAAGTTATAATAATATAGTCGTTTTCAGCTTATTCGTTTTGAAGATCTTTTTTGTAAAACAAATCAGTATTAATACCCAATTAATCGACTTGACGTCATGATGACTTTATTATTCAGTTTTACATTACAAAATGAATTCTCTTTAAAATCCGAAAAAGTAACAAGATTGACTTAACTTTACATTTTGCAATCATTGTGACGGCCACTTTTAATTTGTATATTAAGTTACCGCACTAAAAGGCTTAAAATAAAAAGTATACGAATTCTAAGACAAAAGAATTGTTTGCGCGGAATTCGCTTACTTAAATTTCCGAGGGTTTAGATGTTTACGCGAGGAAAGATGCCTCGGTTTTTCCCCAGAGTTCAAGCAATCTTTATTCCAAATTTCATCAAAATCGCTTGAGGAGTTTCGCCATGAAAATGTAATAGAAAGAGATCCATGTTTGCTTCCGGAGTTATAATGTATGGTATAGTTAAACTAGTATTTACTTGGTACGGTGTAAAAGCAGTACGCGTTACACATCACGCATCTCAGCAACATTGCACTTTATCAAGTCTTGACGTAACTCCTCTTCCTTTAAGGCTGTGTTCCACCGGAAATGTAACGGAAGCTAAGCGGTGGATTAGGGAAACATTTATATAAAGATATTCAAGTATAACATATGAACAGACGTAGCATAGCTCCACGATACCGCATCGGAGAATTATTTCGTTTACAATAGTAGGTACACCATATTACATATCGATATTATCTTTACAAAATTAAATAAATTTCTGACAGTTAATTTTGAAGTTTTAATTGTATTGATGAATATTTTTGCATTAGAAAAAATATACAATATAATAAATAGTCATTTCAAGGCCTAATTGTTAAAAGTAATATCTTCCAGGTAAAGTTAGGGTGGACTGGATGGTAACAACAATGAATGGGCAGCTCTGTGGTATCTTAAGCAGTATTTTTAATAAAACTAATGAAAACAATCGAAATTAAATCTTAAACTTAATCGTACACTCCACACATTGGCTATAAGTAACTGCTTACTTTCAGTTAATTAATTAATGTAAATTAAAGATTGTAGGTTCTCCTTTCGTTCTGTGGCACTTGATACCTTAAATGACTTTAATCAATGACTTTTTGTTCTCTTCTACTCTCCTCGCTAACTCTTCGTCTTCTATACTTCCCTCTCCATCTCCATTTTCTTTATCATTGATCTTTACTGAATAATAAGCTGCCATAGATAAAGATAAAACAGAGCTTCCCAAACTTTTTAGTCTCGTAAACACCTTGCCTTGTTTTTATGTCCGTTTCAACCGCGCGGCCACCTCATAATATTTGATGAAACTTTGCCAGGAATTAGTGCTAATTTGTTACTTTACACACCTCTTTTCGTGAATTTGTTACAAAAAAAACTAACACGCTATGACAAAAAATAGTTGGCCGCTAGAACCGCCACTTGCCGTAGTCATCGTCCGTGATTACACAGAAACTATATAATGCAGATAGACGAATGATGCATCAAAAGAAAGGTCTTAATTTGTTCAATTTGTTACAAAAATAAAAAACGTGAAACCGTAAATAAACAAAAAGTTATGCAATATTTAGTTTTCAGGTTATGAGGAGGTAGGTATGTCACCATAAATATCAAATTAATAGAGGCTAATGTGTATGGATAATTAGTTACTTATTTGTTACAGCGAATAAACGTAAAAAAATACTAGAAAGTGGGTTCAATCATTTGTTAGAGTCGATTTTAGTTGGCCGCTCGGACGGCAATATGCCTAAAATACAATGGCATTTATCTCGTTATTAAAAGTAGGTTTAAGCTTAGATAGAGTACTAGTCGACGGGTAACGTGACCTAGTTTAGATAAATATGGCGAATATAACTGCAGCATTCATATTTTAGAAAATATTTGCAAAAAACCGTAATATGAAACCGTATGAGAGTAGGGTGACTATGATTATTGGAATGTTCGATATTCATATCTTATTTTTTTAGGGAGAGTGCTTATATAAATACATTTTAAGTTAAGGCATACTTTATATTACCATTTTTTATATTTACTTTAAAATATGCTTATAGTATTTCTGTTAATAATGTTAGTGTGAGTGGAGTAAGAAATTAAGCTATTATCTATCTATCCTATGTATACAATGTGTCCCGTCACCAGTGTCGGAGCCTTTAATGGTGTGAAATATGGCATTTTTGGCTCTTACGGCCGCCATTTTGTTTTCTTGATAACCAAGACCTGGGCTCTCAAAATAATTCGACCACCACTACCCATGTAAATGTCCTATCAACATTAAAAAGGTGTCATTTGATAGCTCAACATGTAGACAACAGTTACACAGCCATCATGTTTCAATTGTCATGGAATAAAAAGTGGAAAAAAATAATGAAAGAAAAACAAATATGTATATGCAAGCAACATTTAAATAACGCGGGCGTTACGTCGAAATACTCACGGTCATAAAAATTATCATTTAGCCAAGTCTTAGTTAAGCAAATAAGGTGGTAATTGAACAATGCTACTTGAGAAAAAAAATCTTGCGACTTAGTTCGAAGGCCCCTCACATTTTGGTAGTAAATATTAAAGTTTCTTACAATCATGAATATGGTAACAGATATTTATGTATTTAAAAACTCCAGGGAAAGCACGCAAATGCAAGCTCAATGAATATTTACGTATATTTTAGAATGTAATAACAAAAGTGTTTAGTCGAATTATTTTAAATTTAAAATTCTCTTTTATTAAAGCACCAATATGTTGACAAGAACATATAATTGGACGTATTTACATGGTAAAGATCCAACCCACAACTTCACTTAAATTGACGTTAGTATATCAAAATGGCCTTAATGTCATATACTTTCACGTCACGAAAACAGCTGTAGCAATAAAGGAAATAACTTTATTCAAGTCATCATAAAATTGTAAAAATTAAACTTACCGCAGTCAATTTGGATCCCTCTGCAATACACTTTTTGGTAGTGACTTCTATATTAACAAATCATATAAGTGGGCACAACTCATAGCTAAGCACTTTTAGACACTTCTGGATTTACTGATAATTGTCTCAGTAACTTAGTAGTATGAAAATAACGGGAATCAAATACGTACGAGCACACACTTCAAAATCCAGCACAATAATGACAATATTCACAACGGACAATAATCGCTTTTTAAACCCCTTCCGACAAATATTTTTAACAATAATTTGGAAACAAAAGAGATTCTTTTTCGGGAATCGTGCCCATCATAAAACACCTGCGGAATGTCAATGAAACGAAAATCTTATCAGTAAATACTTTAAAGAATTAAGAACAATAGACATCAATATGGCTGCAAAACGAACTGCATATTCCTTCAAACAGAGTACAACATCAAAAACATGCCTTTGTACTAATGTATTCATAGTCACCCTACTCTCATACGGTTTCAAATTACGGTTTTTTGCAAATATTTTCTAAAATATGAATGCTGCAGTTAAATTCGCCATATTTATCTAAACTAGGTCACGTTACCCGTCGACTAGTACTCTATCTAAGCTTAAACCTACTTTTAATAACGAGATAAATGCCATTGTATTTTAGGCATATTGCCGTCCGAGCGGCCAACTAAAATCGACTCTAACAAATTATTGAACCCACTTTCTAGTATTTTTTTACGTTTATTCGCTGTAACAAATTAGTAACTAATTATCCATACACATTAGCCTCTATTAATTTGATATTTATGGTAACATACCTACCTCCTCATAACCTGAAAACTAAATATTGCATAACTTTTTCTTTATTTCCGTTTTCAAGTTTTTTATTTTTGTAACAAATTGAACAAATTAAGACCTTTCTTTTGATGCATCATTCGTCTATCTGCATTATATAGTTTCTGTGTAATCACGGACGATGACTACGGCAAGTGGCGGTTCTAGCGGCCAACTATTTTTTGTCATAGCGTGTTAGTTTTTTTTGTAACAAATTCACGAAAAGAGGTGTGTAAAGTAACAAATTAGCACTAATTCCTGGCAAAGTTTCATCAAATATTATGAGGTGGCCGCGCGGTTGAAACGGACATTTGTTTTTCGGTTTTGGGTGGACTACTTACCTGATATTGATTTGAACTTCAAGTGTATTTTTGACAGCTAGTTTCACTATACTAGCTGTCACTTCTCACTTACTACGTACTCACTTTTTTTTAATACGTTTTTATTAACTTGCTTTCGTTCGTATCTGTCCTTCTGTCTGTCCGCAAAATTTTCTAATCTTATAACTCAAAATTAGACCATTTCTGATGCTCCAAAAGAGCTCAAAACACACGTAGAGAGTTCATTATTCAGACATCACCAACATAAACTTAATATTTAGATAATCCACAATAAATTAATTAAAACGCCTATATAATCATTGAAGAAATTCGATAAATCATCGGATTAATCCTGGGATTCACGTTAAAATAAATAGAAGTAAAAAATATTTAAAAAACCACGTTTTTAATGAAAATATTTTTTTCTCAGAATTGTGATGGAAAATTCTTTTCCCGGAATAATAAAAATTTCAAAGATATATGTTCATGTAATATGACTAAAAACGTAGGATTTTCAGGGTTAACTAATTTAATGACCCAATGACATAGACCCAAGCTGACAACAAAGCTGACAAGAACCTCTTGTAGTTTGTCGTGCAACCCTGGTGGTTGGTGTAGACCACTCCAGAAATAACTTATATAGATGATTCCTTATAAATTTACGATAACACTCCAGCCAGAGGGCTGTTTGCCTACCACAATAAACCTCAGACACAAACCTCTAGTAATATGGTACTAGGAAATAACGGAAAATTCTCTAAGTCGTATCTCTCTTATTCACCTCAGTCATTAACTGATTTGTTGCGGATGGCCTGCTGTGCCATCACTTGTTTTGCGTGTGGCGTTAGGCACGGAAGTCGTGTTATTCTATAAATCTATGTCAACTCCTTCAAATAAAGTTTTAGGGAAATCTTCCCAGAATAGAACTATCTTCATTTTTCACGTAAATCAAGCTCGTAGCCTTCGTTTCTTGTAATTGTATGTCGTTAACGAATCTCTCTCTCGAATGAAATAAACTATCCAAGTCATATATTGCTTCTTAGAACAGTTGTAGTGTAAAACAGCCTCGAAGGAAAGAACTAATACTGTCAGTCAGTTACCGCAGTAGGGTAACTTTCAAAAGTTAATAAGGAAGTCAGACATCTAGGGGTACATACAATTAACTTCATAATTTATATTGAATTCAAAGTTCAAAAACATATTTAGCAACAATTTTCATCTAAAGTCAAGCAGCTGAATGCTTAAATATTAAAAAAAAATCTTTTATTGTATTTCTCAGTAATATCATTGAATAAGAGTGATTTCGATCCATTTCCGTTCCGTATCCGTCAAATGAAGGTCCGATGTAGACGTAGAATAATTTGTATAGTAGCTTACGCACTACTAGACCCATCCGAGATCCATCAACCGGACCCTGTACGAACCGAACCGTTTTAACGGAGACGGAACGGATACGGATCGGATGTAGTACGAAACCGCTCTAAAGGCTAATTCAATTCACCGGGGGTATAAATGAAAGGGATCTTAAATGTTTGTATAAGAGGAAGCCCTAATTCGCCACCCAAGCGAAATTATGAAAACATTTATTTATAAACAGAGGCAAAGTTACTGAAACGAATGAATGTTTTGAATATTGCTTGTAACATTTTCCTATTTTTAGAGATCGTATGGCTTTAAATATTTGAATATTTAGAAATATCGACGCAATTTAAATTACGTAACAAACCATTTGTTTTCCGTACCGATAGAAGAAAGTTTAAAGTACATACTTCTGTTTTGCATTCCATATCTGAATGTTTTCATAATTGTATATTACTAGGCGATGCAGTCGCTAAGCATAAAGCTACGCTGGCACCATATATTGGAGCGGAGCGTAATACCTAAAAAAAAAATTTTTATTTTGTTTCGATGGGAATTTTCGCGAATTTCAAAGTTAGGGCTCCGCCACAATCTGGTCCTAAACTTGTTGATTCGATTCCATACAAAAAATATTAAAATCGGTTAAGATCTCGGGAAGTTATGGTGTAACAGACATTGCACCATTGAAGCTGATCCATGGGAGCTTCGCTCGCTCCACTCCAATAAGAATATAACATACTACTTAATTTTACACTAAAATATAAATACCTGAACTTTATGAATTTTTTGACGTGATAATGTCTTATCAATCGATGAACGCCGGCTGCACGCACGAAAAAGTGTAACGTGCCGCCTGAGCCGAGCGTGCAAGCGAGAGCACGGAATAAGCGATAGAGAGGATCGGCCTAAGCGTTCGACTTGTTGCGCATCTATCTCTCTTCCACTTCATGAAGTGAAAAGTTAATGTGGTTTCCATTATTTATTACAACTATTATTACAACTTAATATTAATTTATCGACAACAAAAAAAATAATTTTCAATTAACTTCTTCTTTGTATTATACAAAATAATGATAATTCAGTGATAATAATTCAATTCAACTCATAAAAGTATGCAATTTTTCATCAATGTTTTCTTATGACGCTATCACGTAAAATTATCGTCCGTAAATTGACTTTACAGACAACCAATTTTTTTAAAATTAAAACAAATATTGAAATATCTGATGTTTTTCAATGCTTATTTAAATTACACTAGACTTTATTTAGATGGTCGTCTCATTATAAAGCAACGAAAAGGAGACAGTTGTCCGTTTAAAATATTTATAAAATGAAAATAATAGATTTGTCTGTCATTCAAGTTGTCAATAAGTTAAACTATTAGGCTCAGTTTGACATTAATCATTAGGATATTACCCGTTCCCGTGGGAACTTCGGGATATTTTAAAACTGTTATGCAATGTGCTGTAAAAAATTGAAATCAATGTATAAACTAGTTTTCGAATTTTCGCAAACATAATATGGTAGCTGATTTTTTGAGTATAATATTTTTTTATAAATAGCCCAAAAAGACATGAAAATGTCGTTTTCTTTTTAATTATTTATTTGTTTAGGAAAACGAACAGCGCAATAATTAAGATAATTAGTAGTAAAATCTATAGCAAAGCTAATTACGGGATTCCCCCAAAATCACCCATTATATTTCTACAATGTTTTTGATATCAAATAAACGGGACCGAATGTAACGGGACTTTCACTGTCAGGTAGCTAGTGTTATAATGAGTAACTTATATGACATTAAATGTATGATCATCAAAAAAAATGCTGACAAGCATAAAAGAGCATTACAAACCACGCCAGGAACAGTTAGTAGTATCACAAACGGTTTCAATTTATGTACTTTACTTGTATTTCTGAAAACAGGTTCCCAAGATAACCTAGATATCTATGCACTGCTGAGACCGGTTTAAACAAACAACCGCCATATATCCTCTTTAACCTGAAGACATATACCTTAATATATATTCCTTGAGTATTCAACTTATGCTTTCAACTTGAATTTTTAGCAGACAGCTCATTTTGCTGAGCTGTTTGCTTTTGTTGAGCGAAGCTCTCTTTAAGGCAACTCGCTAATTTCGCTTGTGTCCCTCCTGCTACTTAACGATTCAACCGATTCGAACGAATTTTGGAATTAACATACATGATTATAACCTGACGGATATAGGCTATGTAAAAAAAATATAGAGAGGAATAATCACAGAAAGAAAAATTCAATAGCTGATCACAGCAAAACCGCTCATACTACATTGATGAAATTTGGCGCCAAAACCCACATCGTGGTCGTGACTAAAATGTCCAAAAAAAATATGAAATCGGACATACCATGGAGGAATAATCACCGAAAGAAAAATTCAAAAGCTGATCACAGCCAAACCGCTGAGACTACATTGATGAAATTTGGCGCCAAAACTCACAAACGAAGGTGAGGTAGTGCTTCGCTCAGTATTTGCAAACAGCAGCATGCATTGCAGAGCTAATATTTAAAATGTTTATAAATTTTCTCCCTTAATATCTTCCTTAATTTCGTTATCTTTGAATATGATAACGACACATGAATATTACCTGAATATTGAGTTGCATGCAGTTAATAACTATAAGTTTTTTTAAAACTGTAAGCACATGTTAACTCTGTTGATAGTCCAAAAAAACCTAAATTGCTCAGAAGTCTTGTTGTCTTACGTTAACTGCGAGCGTCTCGGTAGCTCAGCGATCAGAGCACTCGCCCGTATAGCGAAAGATTGTAGGTTCGGAGATGTGGTTGTTTTTATCAGCATACTTTAAATCTTTTAGATCGGCTCACAAGTAAATACTCAAGCGGGAATCAAACCCGCAACTTTTGGCTGTCTGCTTGAGAATTTACTTGAGTACTTCACGAGTATGACCAAAGTTTATCGTAACGCCTTTATTTATCACATAAAATGAAATAAACATTTTAATTCCAAAAACCTACACTTAAACCACAGATAAAAGTTAATTTAATAATAGAGAACTCGTCTACAAATTGGAAAATTTAAAACAAATAGTTTTTATTTATCACATAAAATGAAAAAAACATTTTAATTTGAAAAACTCACACTCATATCACAGATAAAAGTTAATTTAACAATAGAGAACTCGTCTACAAATTGGAAAATCTAAAACAAATAGATTTCATTTTCATACCTTTTAATTTAAATAATATTTGTTGCAAAATCTGAACTGTAAGGAACGTTTCGAAGTCTGCATTGTTTGAAATCGTGTCGAACGTCGTTCATAAATTTTCATATGAAACTTATATTACAGCCAGTGCATACCGATATCTTCTGAATAGGGCATTAAGATTGGAATCATATCATAAAATGATATTTACTGCGAACATCAAAAATAACAGATGAATACCGAAATTTGGAACAGTGCAGTGAATCGCTTGCAGTTTCCATTTAATATAGCTGTTCAAATTTTATTGCTCTCTTTATGGTCATAACAATAATATTTCTTACTTTCTCACCAATTAGCCTAGCCCAAAGTAAGCACTCTAAGGCTTATGTTATGGATACTAGGGTAACGGATAGACATACAAGAGGAGGTCAAAAAGTTCGCGGAATGGAGGGGATAGTAGGGGGATGGTTCGTGTATTAACATGCAAACAAGTTAATCGGGAAGAAATCAACAAGTATGGAGAAAATTGAAAATCGCGTCGTTATTAAAGTCCTCACCAAACAAGGAAAATCCGCTGAGACAATTTTTCAAGAGATTTTAGCGGTTTATGGGTACTCTGCCCCTGGTATTTAATAATTATATATAGATACCCATGTCTCAGGTACCAATGCTAGTATTCATCACATAAACATCTGCCCCTTCCGGGACTCGAACCCAGGACCACTGGTGTGAAAGGCAGAATCGATAGCGTTGCACCAAACGGTCGTGCTTCAAATGTCATCACTATGACCTTTCCATTAAATATTTTACATATAAAATTACATAACTATTGCTAGATTATTGTTTCAAAGTTAATAATATTTAAAGATTAATACTTAATATTTGTAAGAAGGCATAAAAAAATCATATTATATTATAAATAACATTTTGTATTAATTCTATATTGAAAGGAGTGAAAATATAGTGTGTTCTGTTCTGTCACTAATGAAAGAAATCTCATCATTTTAACAAAATTACGTATTTCGGTGAGCAAAACAATACTGTAAGTTAATACAAAATTGACCATTTCACTCTACCCCACTTAGTCCCAGGTGCAACTTTCAAAATGGAAGTTGTAACTAAAACAATCCTTCATAGATTACAAACCCTAAGAGAGTAAACACAGGATTAGGTACAGACCTATTTTAGGATCTTATATACTACACAAAACAAACGAGTTTCACTTGGATTTATTTGTGTTCTTTCTAAATAAAATTGATCTTTTTGGTTGTTATTAATTAAATAAAAGAATGTCGACAATCAATATACATACATACTACTTCATAAATCGGTAGGTTTTATCTGTAAGTACATTTTTTTTAGATAAATTTTATAATAAATATTATTTTTGTGATTCGCTGACACATTTTCTACTATTGAAGTGAAAACTTCTTTAGCATAGTTGTCATTTGAAAGTCAATGAAACGAAAAAGCGACAGTAAAAAGAGACAGATACATAAATTCAAAAGATTTAACGTAGGATAAAATGAGATAGTAAGCATTATGTACGTGTGTTAATACGTGTTTTTGTGCGCATGTGTAGTACAAAGCTTGAGTGAAGGCATCACAACAATTTGGTATTTTGTATACGAGTACGTATTATTTTTGAAGGTTTCACTTCTACCACGTGTGAATTGCACATGTAGCGACCAGGGATGTTGCGAATATTCGCATCCGCATCCGTATATGCGGAACATCCGCATCGATTTAGACATCCGCATCTGCATCCGCATCCGCATAAATCGATGCGGAGCTGATGCGGATGCGGATGCAATAAGAAAGAAAGGGGCCCTCCCCTTTCTTTCTTATGTTTTCTGTCTTCTGGCCGGCGAGTGGCACGTGTCGACCGAGTAAAAGATTCAAGATGATACGTGGGTACCACTGAAAATGTTTAGAACTGACCAGTTAAACATTTTCAGTGTTACCTAGGTATATTGAAGATTAACAGAAACACGGAAGACATCTTGGCTTCTCGAACAATATCTCCAAGTACCGAAAGAGCGAAGAAAATGAGAATGACAGATTTCATGGAAAAAGAACGGAACGACTAGAGACCTCAGGTTACAGGATGTCAGTCCTGTTTAATTAGTGATCTCGATTTATCAAGTGATTTTGAGGAGAGTCAGAAATTGTCAGCCCTGACACAATTCACAAGAAGGAGTTACTTACTTTCCGTAATAAAAAGTGAATTAATTTAAATAAGAGTCCTCTTAAATGGTGGAGTCTTAATCAAAGTGAGTTCAAACTGTTACCTAAAAAAGCACGCAAATTCTTATCAGCGCCACCAGCCAGTGTTCCAAGTGAACAGTTATTTAGTAGCACAGGATTAATACACGAACCCTTGCGAAACAGACTGGAGTCCGATAAGGCGGCCATTCTACTTTTCATTAAATATAATGCTCCATATTTAAATTTCATTACTAAAACAAGTAATCAGTAATGGTAATTCTCTCACTACTTTATTATTAAACTACCTGACCCAGCCATGCAATATATTTTTTATTGAAAATCAGCAATAGCCCCTTCGCGCGTTCTGAGCCCGCGCGATAGGCAGCATTGATTCGTTGGTGGGAGAAGTGGTGAGAGTTGCGCGCGGTACTGGACAGTACTTGGACATGGCAATATTAATTTATTTTTCTAAAATAAAATATTAAAAAAAATAAAAGTAGCCTATGTTAGTCCTTATTACATCAGCTACCTGCCAATAAAAGTCCCGTCAAAACCGGTCCAGCCATTTTAGAGTTTAGCCCGAACACACTGACAGACAGACAGACAGGCAGACAAAAATTGTAAAACATGTTATTTTGGTGTATGTACCGTATATACATTCATATGCATGTAAAAAACGGTTATTTCAATATTACAAACCGACACTCCAATTTTATTTTAATGTATAGATAAAGAAAGGATAAATATTACTGCTTTTTACCCTACCAAACCAAAACTTAGGTTTTTTGTACAGTTCCGCATCCGCATCCGCTTCCGCGGATGTGAGCCTCTTAAAATCCGCATCCGCATCCGCATCCGCGGATGTGAAAAAAAATACATCCGCAACATCCCTAGTAGCGACTGCCACAAAGGTTTCATATTCAAATTGTTAATGACCGCTCTTGACATGATGACGTCTACGTCATGCTGATTTTTCCTCCGACGCTCTACTATTAATTGTGAAAATAAATTTTATTGTAAATATTGTACATGCTCCGTAATTGTAAATATATAACTGTAAATAGTAGAAAACTCTTACCTTTCTACATCTGGTGAATCTCCGACTTTTGAACAAGATGGAAGATAACGGACATGAAATACCTACTCATGACGCAAAATCAGGGGATTTGTGCAGAGTTGCAGTGAAGTTACCCCCATTTTGGCCAGAAGAACCGGCATTATGGTTTGCGCAATGCGAAGGTAACTTTATCCTTTCTAAAATTACAAGCGACGCGACAAAATTCTATTACGTGACTGCTCAATCAGATCATGCGTACGCTGTAGAAGTAAAAGACATAATTAGGAACCCTCCTGAGACCGGTAAATATGAAAAACTGAAGTCAGAGCTTATCAAGCGCCTGTCAGCTTCACAAGAAAAAAAGGTGAAACGCTTACTAATGTATGAAGACCTAGGAGATAGGAAGCCTTCGCAATTTTTAAGGCGTTTGCAGGACCAAGCTGGACCTTCAGTTCCTGACGAATTTTTGAAAACCTTGTGGTCTAGCCGTTTGCCGCCAAACATTCAAACCATTGTTGCTTCACAGAATGACTTGCCTGTTGATAAATTAGCAGACTTAGCAGATAAGGTGCATGAGATCGCGCCTTCGACCCCGCAAGTGGCCAGCACGTCTGCGGGAGGTCCTTCACTAGTAGAGTTCCAGCTAATGGCTAAGCAGATAAGTGAATTGACCAGCCAAGTAGCTACATTATCAGAAGGTTGCGTGTTCGGAGGGGGAGTGATGTAGCGACTGCCACAAAGGTTTCATACTCAAATTGTTAATGACCGCTCTTGACATGATGACGTCTACGTCATGCTGATTTTTCCTCCGACGCTCTACTATTAATTTTGAAAATAAATTTTATTGTAAATATTGTACATGCTCCGTAATTGTAAATATATAACTGTAAATAGTAGAAAACTCTTTCCTTTCTACACATATATGCTTTTTTTTATTTTGTTTGTATGTCCTTCTATAATTTAATAACGGATTGACCGGTTTCAAAAAAATTTGATATGTAGTAAAAAAATGTAATTGCTCAAATTATAAGCTTTATATCATATCGCTAAAGACCTTATAATCTTAACTAATATTATAAAAGCGAAAATTACTTCGTTTGTTACACTTTCACGCCTTAACTACTCAATGGATCATTATAGAATTCTGCATATGTTTTGTCAGGGGTACAGAAAAGTACATAGAGTAACATTCATATAGAAAAACAATTTTGTTCCGGAAGCGTAGTCAACATTAACGCGAGCGAAGCCGCGGGTAAAAGCTATTGGTAATAAAACTAATAAATAGTTTAGTTTAATAATAGTCAAGGGACCGATCTTCCTGTCCGAGTTTCTTTCGCCAGTTCTTCTCGGTAGGGTCTCCCGATTTCCAAACTGGTAGTGGACTCAGTAATTTACAGTAATCCTTTAGTATCCCTACTTATATATAAATGTGAATGTAAGTATGTTTGTTATGCTTTCACGCAAAAACTACTCAACCGATCATCATGAAACTTCGTACATATATTCTTGGAGGTATTAAAAGTAACATAGGATACTTTATATTGAAAAAAATGCCGGCGAAGCCGCGGGTAAAAGCTAGTATATAATAAAATAACTATTAAATGCAAAATAATAAAAAAAAAAATTTTCTATATTAGAAAACGAATTTATATACGTATTTTTTATCTTGACGCTTTCATTGGGACAACATCTAAAGACCACGAGGATAAGTCAAGACTAAAAGTTAACTGATTATAAAGACTGAATATATCTTATTCACGCTCTTAGTAATAGTATTACATGTTAAAACTCCCAATATAGTAAGAATTCTTTTTATTCTGAGTCTGATATTTTATTTTGACTAACTGAAGTTATAATTAAACATACTTCAGTAAAAACCTGTGTAAATATTCGTATTTCTCTTATATTATACGAAAATAAGTGTAAAATGTGCAAATCTATAATCTTAGATCACAGTGGTTTGTGAGTTTGTCTGTCCGCTCTTTTCTCATTGTATCAATAACGTTACCATAGCAACCCGTTAACCGCAAGTAGTTCGTCTACCGGACGCTAGATGGCGCTTACAGAAAAATATTTAACAATAGAAAAAAATAAAAGAATTTTGTTTACCAGTGCGAAGCCGGGACGGGCCGCTAGTCCTAATATAAAAAATTGTGAGTTTATTATGTTTTATTACCTTCTAATCTGATCATAATGAAACATTGTGTACACTTTATCAGGTTTACAGCAAAAGGGCATGGTATACCTTTCACCAGCTGCTTTCTTTTAGCGAGCGATGCTGCGGGTAAAACCTAGTAAATTATATTTATCGAATACAAAAGAGGTTGAGTATATTAAATCGTGTTTGATAAAATCTATGGTTATAATAGAATTTATATATATACCATAGACTACTTTATGTTCCTTCATGGTTGAGTGATTAGAAAGCTGAGTCGGAGCGTATTGATTTCAATTTGAAAGATTACGATAGTAATACAATCTTTTATGTGTTATTGCATAATAACATTATATAGCATTATTTTAACATACAAATATTAAACAGTCAGCATTAAAAATTCAATGATCGAAATATTATTAAAAAGCAACTCTCGGATTTTTAAGTTGAATTTCGTATTATAGTTCATCCGAAATAAAATACTTTTTATTTTGATATTTCTGAATATGTAGGTAAATATAGAATACACTTTAATTCCCTACCAACCGAATTTCATTACTCAGTTAAATTATGTAAATAATTCATCACCGTCAACCGAAAATATGTATTAAGCTTTCAAATTAAGTAGTAAACTTTATTTTAGCTCCCCTAGAAAGTTATCAACTCAGACTGCCATTATATAAATAACACTTTCTTTATTCAGAAAGTCGTCTTTATTTTTTCCCCTGTTACACTTATAAGGAACACATCAATCCCAAAATGTGGCGTAGTTGACATATTGATAAAAAAATATATCGATATTTATCTTAGCAATTTCAAAGACACTAAAATTGTGTAGAATAGAGATAGTTAACACATCAGGTAATAAAAGAGAAAATCTGTCTGAAATTATATTATCATCTGTGATAGGATTTTCCTGAACATAAATTATATTACGCTGACAAACACGGAAATCGAAATGGTTTTTGATTTAATCTAATAACCATCATTGTTGCTATCAGATGGATCTATCTCCCCTGAGGGAGAGTTCAAGCGATTATACTTTGATGAATTCCAACTCCAACCAATGAAGAATGTTTATAATATTATACTAGCGGCCGGTCCCGGCATCGCACGGGTGGACAAAATTCTTTAAATTTTTTCTATTATTAAATTAATTATTAAATATTTCTCCGTTAGCGCCATCTAGCGTCCGGTAGACGAACAACTAGCGGTTAACGCGTTGCTATGGTAACGTTATTGATACATTGGAAAAAGAGCGGACATACAAACACACAAACAACTGTGATCTTAGATTATAGACTAGCGGCCCGTCCCGGCTTCGCACGGGTAGACAAAATTCTTTAATTTTTTTCTAATAATAAATATTTTTCTGTTAGCGCCATCTAGCGTCCGGTAGACGAACAACTAGCGGTTAACGCGTTGCTATGGTAACGTTATTAATACAATGGCAAAAGAACGGGAAAAAGAGCGGACAGACAAACATAAAAACCATTGTGATCTTAGATTATAGATTTGTGAGACGACCTCCGTTATCGAGTAGCTCGCATACCTGTTTTCATGGCAACGACATTCTGAAGTCCCAAATTCGATCGCCAGCTGGTTCGATGTAGAAAACGCACTGTTCTATATTGGTTCTGGGTGTTATGGTACGGCCTTTAGTCTGAATTACACACCAGAAGTGCTTTAAATCGCATCAAAATATTTATTTGCATAGAATATGGGTACAGAAATAATGACTTAAAATGAAAATGTACGCCACATCTAACCCTCACGGGTGTGCAAATTTAGAACATAAAGATATTATAGCCAAATTAATGGTATCAATTTATAAAAACATTAAAAGCAAACAATTAATTTATATAAAAAATATATAGATATCAGTTTATAAATAAATTATAAATGCCATAGGAAATGAGATGTACAACATTTTACTGAATAATTACATTATACTTTGTCTTTGACTCAGACCAATTAAAAAGTCAAGACGGAACGCTAGGAATAAGAAAAGTGATGCATACAAAACTACACAAATTACACAAAATCCTATACATACACGTCCTCACGCACACATTTGACACAAAAACTCCTCAAAAGTACTCAAAACCGAGATCAGTTGAGCTAGTTCGTCCAAGACGTAACACGCGGAAAAAAACAATTATTTTCTCCTGTAAAAATGCCGAGTTGTGTAGTGAAAAACTGCAAAAACCATTCCTCGAACAGTACAAGGCAAGATGGAATCACATTTCATACGTAAGTACACATAATAATCTATATTTTTACAAATCAATTTCATTTAATATTATGACAGCTTAGACCGCAAAATGGCCACCAATGTTGCCAATAGTAAGCGCCAGCGTGTACCCCATTTATTGGGTAATTTATTTACTGACGCGAAACGTAATGTAACGCCTTGATTTACATATTTCTATTTTTAGTTTTAATATTCATTAAATTAATCTAAATGTAAATAGACGAAATTTTTTTTTTATAAATCTATATCTTAAAGGTTCCCGACCCGAAATAAAAATAAAGAGAAGTGGATAGAATTGATTCGAGTTAGCCGGAATGAGCCATCGTGGAATCCAACGATGCGCAGTGTCATCTGTTCAGCACATTTTGAAGACTGCGATTTTTATTACACAAATAAAGGATTCCGTCGTGTGGTACAAAATGGATATCCAAAGGTTATTTTCTACAATATGTATTGTATTCAGTAGTTTATATATATATATATATATATATATATATATATATATATATATATATATATATACTTAAAGTAAAAGAATTAACGTAGTGGAAGTTTTATTATAAAAAGTAAAGTATAGAAGTCGAACTTAAACATATCAAAAAATTAACAAGAGTATCGTCATAGAAATGTTATACAAAAGATATAGAACTAGACACAGCTGTAACTACAAGAAGAGGTATGTAACTAGATGTGCATAATCGAATAGTCGGAAAATGACCCCTATGCAAAATTCAAACTCTGATATTTCGGAAACCGTAGGAGATTTATTAGGTCTGCTCAATCTAAAAATGTACAACGCAATGAGTGCCAACTGCCTGTAGTGAAACTTTTTCAAGTTGGCAGATTCAAAATGGCTACTAAAGGTAATCTTGCTCCGATTTGGGTATAACTGATTTCTATACCCGCCAAAAACCAAAAGGGCATGACTATTCTAAGGCTGGTCGTTTACGAACCAGCGCGTGGAGATAAACCTAGGACGTTTATATAGTAACTTATCAGTTACCTGTTTCTTGAGGTTTGATGTTCAATGTTATTATCTATTTATATATTTACTTACCCATTTCTTATTTTAGCACCTCTCGGCGACACCAGTCTTATCTTCGACGCTTATATCTAATATAGAAGATGGAAATGAATCAATTTTTGACACACCCAGGAAACACAAATTAAAACAGCATATTTTTCGCCTAGAAAACAAACGGAAACAAATGAAAATAAAAATTAGAAACTTAAATCAAAAAGTGAGGCGACTAAAAGTAAGAAATAAATCTTTAAAGGAAATGTTAAAAGATTTAAAGCAGCAAAATGTTATAGGAACTGACTTGTACAACTCACTTAGTGGAAATATTGCTACTGTTGATTTATTTGATGCCTTAAATAGGAAAAAGTTGAAGAAGAACATTAAATATACGCCAGCAATGAAAAAGTTTTGTTTAACTTTGAACTATTACTCACCAAAAGCATATCAGTACGTTAGGTGCACATTTAATACATGTCTTCCTCACCCAAAAACCCTAGCCAAATGGTACGGACATATAAAAGGTGAACCGGGATTTACGGAGGAAGCTTTTCAAGCACTGAAAGCAAAGTCACAAGTTAGTAAACACCGGCCAATTTGTAGTCTGGTGTTTGATGAAGTATCCATTCGACCCCAAAAAATCTGGGATGGCAAAAAATATGTTGGATTTGTTGATATGGGAACTGGCATAGAGGAGACAGCGCCTCTGGCCACTCAAGCTTTAGTATTTTTGTTAGTAGGAATCAATCACAGATTTAAAATTCCATTAGGATATTTTTTGTTAAATGGAATCTCAGGAGATCAAAAAGCAAATCTGATAAAGTTGTGTCTGATAAAATGTTTTGAGGCCAACGTAGATGTCGCCTCACTTACCTTTGATGGTCATTCAACAAATTTAAATGCAATCGGAGTACTTGGTTGTCAAACCAGGGATACATTGAAATTAAAAACTACTATATCCCATCCGCATCCTGGAGCTAACTATGAAATAGCATGTTTTGTGGATCCTAGCCACGTAATCAAACTTATTAGAAACCAATTTGAAGCAAAAAAGGAATTTGTGGACCTAAATAACAAAAAAGTTGGATGGAGATTTATTGTACAGCTAAACGAGTTACAAAATGAAGAAGGTATACATTTGGCTAATAAACTATCTAAAAGGCATGTGAAATTTCGAAATCAAATTATGAAAGTAAAACTAGCTACACAGTTGTTGAGTGCAAGTGTTGCCACGGCTTTAAAAATGTGTAGAAGTGAATTAAATCTACCATTTTTTGAAGGCTCTGAAGGTACAGAACTATTCATTCAAAAATTCAACGATATGTTTGACGTGTACAATACTAGGACAATGCGACAATTTGATTACAAGAAAGCTCTTTCCGAATCTAATAAAAACTTTATATTTAATTTCTTGGATGAGTTAAAGGCATATGTCATGAATCTAAAATTAAAAATAATGACAAAAAGGAAAGTGATACAAAATGGTCGACTTACTTATGTAATTACACGATTCTATAAACCAGTTATAGAATCTAAATGCAAACCAGGATTCTTGGGTGTATTGATTAATATTGAGAGTCTGAAAGCTCTTTATAATAAATGGATTGAGACTGAACAGCGATTAATCTACCTAACAACTTATAAGTTGAGTCAAGATCACTTGGAGATATTATTTTCATCTATTAGGATGCAAGGAGGATTTAATGATAATCCAAATGTCAAACAATTCAAAGGCAGTTACCGAAAATTATTGACATATCTTGAACTGAAATGTCTGACGACAGGAAATTGTGTACCTCTAGAAAACATAGCCATATTGAATTGCACATCAGCAACACAAATAATAAATACCACGACAACTTCGTACCGACACGAGGAAGAAGATTGTGGTGAGGGTTCTTCCTTAGAATTTCTGAGCGAAATCGGAAACGATTGTGCTGATTTAGCCAGTTGTTTAAATGTTGTTCAATTCGACGACTATAAAAAACATATTATCGGATATATATCAGGTAGTACAGCACATTACTTATCAAGAGTGATAAAATGTCAAACATGTCTAGCTCGCTTACACTCAGATGAAATATTTAACTTCCATAAGCTAATTTCTTTAAAAGATAAAGGGGGCTTAAGCTTTCCGTCCAAAGACCTTTTTGAAATTTGTGTGATTTGTGAAACTGTTGTACGTAAATTATTGAATGAAGGCATAGTGATAATTAGTGAAAGGCAACACAAATTGGTTGTAATCAATATTTTAAAACGATTTATTGGTTTGGACAACGTTTTTGCTAACTTGGAAACACAGCACAATTATGCTGGCCAAGAGCATAAAATAAGTTCGATAAGATGCGTAATTGAAAAATATTTGTCAATTCGTTTCCACCATATATCAAAATTTGAAACAATTTCCAAGACGGTGGACAGTAGACGACAATATTTTAAAAAATTGACCCAGCAAAAAGGCTTTTAAATTCAATCAAGACTAATGTATGAGAATTTATTATAATTTTGGATTTGAACTCAAAGGCGCTCACCTTGGAATCTGCCGGTCGTCTTCTTGGAGGTACCTCCGTGTCCTTGATCCAGCTGTATTGTTCTACGATGGTCTCCTGGCCTAATTCACGATTTTTGCACTGATTGCACTGTAGATTTAGTTTTATGAGAAATATAATTTATTGGGCTGCGCGCCTCGGGGAACGGTTCGATCGAAGTGTATAGTTCAAGTGAGAATATTGAAGATGGCAGCACTGATGGCTGGACTTGTTACGGCTTTCAGCCAAAAAGGATTGTGCCTCTGATATTATTAAAAAAAAAAGAAAGATTGGTTGTAGTATTGTTTGTGCTATGATAAACTAAATTATAACGAAAGTACGGAACAACTAATATAGTATAATATATAATATTATAAAGCTGAAGAGTTTGTTGATTGTTTAAAAGCGGTAATCTTAGAATCTACTCGACCGATTTCAAAAATATATAGTTTATATATGTCGCAATCGGATTGTATAATCCGATATATATATTACGGCTAGCCTTCATAATAACCAGGGCCGTTTAAATTCGGCAGTTCAACAATCCGCATCGTACTACTACTTAGATTGTAGATCAAATTTTAATTATAGAGCGCAATTTAAAGTGGGACATACACTCTCAGACGTAGGCAGCTCCTACAAATTCGACATTTAACGTGATATTTGTATGTTATTATTATTATTGTTTGTTAATATTACTGTTTGGATACACTACATTTTTTCAAAAAATATTTCAATTCGCAACCTTTGTTGTTAACAACCATAAAGGTGTTATAGATGTGTTATCACCTATAAAACCACGTTTAAAAATTTACCCATTACTCTGTTGTTTTATTTTTTCCCCTTATTTATTCGGAATAAACACACATACCCCGTTATCAATTAAAATAATCTAACACATCTATTTATTCATCCTGATACTTGAACAATATATTAGGGTAATTTTTGACTACATAGCAACATTCCCTAAGTGCACACATAATTACGAAACTGGCATCATTTTCGTTGTTCCCAGCGTTCTGTCTTGACTTTTTAATTGGTCTGAGGTCTTTGATATATTCGTCAATCGAGTAATATGCCTTGTCAACTAGAAATTTATTTAATTGTGACTTAAAAATGTGAGTAATCTTAATTTCATTTAAAAAATTCGGTAATTTATTGTGTATTTTAACACCCATTGAGAAAACACTCTTGCTTAAAAAACTAGTGTTGTGGCTACCACACTACAATCTATGTTGATGCCTCTTACTGTTTAGAACTTTATAGTTGCTAATGTTTTCTTTCACAAATATAGCTTATTCGCAGATATATAGCGAAGGGAGTGTAAGTAAGCTTTAGCTACATACATTGTTTCGAATCTTAGTCAAGTAGCTAATATAGAATAGATCGAATTCGGAGTGGCTCTACTATAAAAATCGAAATGCGACCCGCTCGATCAAGGTCGTCAAATATCACTTATTATTTTTATAGAATACCATTTAGGTATAATAAAACCCACCTGCTGGTACTAATTCCGGAGATTTATAATACTTTTTTATGAAATGGAAAATTTATCACTAAAATATTATTATTTGCCTCAGTATATTACGTTCATCAAGTTATGTGGTAAAACGTGAGATCATTTTAATTAAGATTCAGCGACGAACCAAGTAAGTAGAATTTATATCAAATGATAAAGTATAATATACACAGCTTGTATTTATTGGTATTAAGACATTTTATGTTCAAGTTGCCAAGTCAATGCTCTCATGACCTTACGGATCCTTACCTTAAGGGTCTTTGCACATTGTGTTTTTAAACGCGATGTCGACGCGCGTCAGCAGCGCTTTCTCATTTACTCTACAGATTATTTTTTTGCATATGTAATACGTTTGTATTGATACAATATAGTGTAGCCAGGCTATCTATAATATTTCTATCGATTATTTCATCTGAAAAATGACGTTCTATCGATAGGCCTATCGCTACTATCTATTGTATCGATATTATCAATAGCTCAAAAAGTGTCAATACTATTGAACGATTGCAATATTATCGACACTTAGATAGTATTGATGCTAGTAAATAAACTATCGAAAATATTGATAGCATAGATACTATCTATGTTCTTAAGGACAATACCATTGTTAGTATCGATACCAAAAAAAAAATTTAAACTGTCGATAGTCTTAATCAATATATAGTATCGAAATATCAATATTATCGGTAATAATGTAACTAAAAACCAAGATAATACCGATCCTATCGATAGTTTGTTATTTACAAGCAACAATACTAGCGTTAGTATTGCACTTTTTCAATGTTATTTACACTTTCCAAGCTATCGATATTGTCGACAATATCGATACTACAATCGATAGCCCTTTTATTTTTCGCATAATTAATTCGATTAATTATCGATAGTTCAATATTGATCGGCAACACTAATATAATATCGATACTTGCGTGAGTATCGCGTTTGTATCAATACAATCGCGCGTTGACCGTCGCGTTTAAAAAATGTGGTGTATAAAGGCTCTAAGAGTTTCAACTTAAAAAAGTATAATCGACTTAAGTGTTCCTTTATAAATATTAACCTAAAAAGTTGAGTGATCGTTGAAAAATTAAAATAGCGTGAAAGTGGAACAAGCAAAGGAAATAATGGATTAAGCCCACATGATAGATCTATTTTTATGATGATATTATTTTACTAAAATGCGTGTGGGCTCCCGCCAAGAGTAATAATATATTAGAATTATATCTAGTTCTTTTTACATTGTTCTTTACAATACAAGTAGATTGTTATTTACGTTAAAGTAGTATACATATTAGTTTCATAAATGTATACCGCTAGCGATTTTGCCGATAACGTATATATAAGCGTATGTATACCTGATTCGTAGTCTATGAATATTAGATATCATTTATGTATGTGCAGTGACCTAGATCTATAACAAAACCCAGTGCTTACCTTAGGCTAGGGTAATTGGTGTGATTATTAAAAGTACTATTGTATGGATATTTGTTTTTATTAACTATACTAGCTGCCAGTCCCGGCTTCGCACGTGTGGACATAATTTTATTTTTCTAGCATTAAATATAGCCTATGTTACTCACCGTGAATGTAGCTTTCTAATGGTGAAAGAATTTTTGAAATCGGCTTAGTAGTTTTTGAGTTTATTCATTGCAAACATACAAATCTTTCCTCTTTATAATATTAGTGTAGATTATTCTTAATATAAAATTTAGCAAAAGTCAATAAAAAGAAAAACTGTGTATTTAAAAAAGTTACAAATAACCAAAATATCAATTTTGCGACCCCAAAAAACCTATTAATATAATAATAATAATTTTATATATTTCGTTCTTACACTTAAGCATCTATTGTACATTAAAATAAAGCTTTGTTTATCTTGTATTTGTATATTACCTTTGCATCTTATTGCAAATAAAGATATTATTATTATTGTTATCATATTTAATCCTGACGTTTCCACTTCTTTACATGAGCTTTACTCTCGAGATGAGTATACCTGTGATCACGGCTTTCAGAAAGTACACAAAAAAAATATAATAACAAAAACATTTACTGTCCACTGGTGGGTTTGACGAGATGAGTCATTTTAACAAGTTTCGACTACTAAAACTAAATACACGATTGATAAGTAAACCTAATTAAATAATAATTAATATTATCTTGTCCGTATTTTAGATATTAATTTTAAATTTCAATGAATGTCCAAAGAAATTTTTACAAGAAAAAAATCATCTAGTCTTATGTGTTGAATATATAAATCAAGCAATGAAATACTTAAATAAAAACATAACATATTTAAAAATATACTAGAAAAAATCCGTTATCTTCTTACAAGTTATTCTTCGGCGGAACTCGAACCCGCAACCTTTGGATGACCAGTCCACTGCTGCAATTGAGTTACAGAGCGTTGTAAGCACCCGTCAATTTTTTTTGTACTTTTTACTACTTTTACGCATGAATGAAAAATTGATTTCACAAACTTATATTATACTGCTTTAGTGACAGAAGTTATCGCATAAAGTTGTTAAAAAACCTAATATTAGTGAGCGGCAGCGTAACCAGATGTCCCGATTTTGAAATCAAAATTAAATTTAAAAAAGCGGGACAGGCTCAGTCCCGCTTTTCGGGGATAACTCGGCTACAGGATAACTCTCAGACTATTGTTTAAAACATTACATTTTTCTAATGAGTAAAACTTTATTGATTTTGATTTTTGTTTTTTATTCAAAAGACGAAAGAGAGACCTACCTAACGATAGGGTAAATCTGATTAAAAAATATCATATTTTTATTAAAATACATTTTATTCTATTTTTGCTATATATTATTACGTAAACATAATTAAAAACTCATGTAGAATGATAAATATTAAAAAAAAATCTGATTTTATACGTCTTTTTTACTATGTAACGCTTTCAACGAAAGAATCTCGCTTTTTTCACTCAAAAAGTTTCAAAATACCGACTTGCCAAAAAAAAATCTGGCAACGCTGGTGAGCAGTTTCTATTCTGTCTGGGTTTTGTGTACATAACACTAGTACTACAAATAAATGATACTGTTATTTTACCTTATAATTATAATATAATTAAACAATTATTAGTTTCAATAATAGTGGATTTCAAACCAATTTCCCTATAGTGTTTTGATAAATACACTCTCTCTAATAATTATTTTAAAACATAACGATTTTTATAACTCAGGCAGTTGTATCTAGTGGTATAATTGGTAATTATTGGCATAAAACACAATTGAATATATTTTATTTAAAATAAAAAATGCCGTTCTTTCAAAATCTTTTAAACTGCATTAAGCAAACAGAAAGAAAGTAATAAGTGTAATGGAAATAGTAACTGTAATACTAGAAAAGATATCGGAAATAATGAACAAAAAAATATTGAATTCAGTCTTTTTTGAATTGAACTCATCCTAAATTCGGGAATCGAATTATGGTTATCAAAAGAACGGGTTTAAATGTAATTATTCGACAAGATAACATTTATTATAAATGAAAAAGTTTTTAATTTTTTTGTTTTCTAAAACATTCTCTGAGTTTAATTATTTTTAATATAATAAGTTAATACATAGTTTAGTTTATATGACTCTAACTTTGGATTTGAAGTATATTCATATATTTTTTCTAATCTATTAACTCAATTTAGTAAAACTAATAATAAAAAAGAAAATTACTCGAAAATTTTCCATGAAAAATTCCACAGACCTTTGACTAACGAAAAAATATAACACAAGTTTATAATTGATAGTTAATTTTTTTTTAACAACTGTAGTATGCTTGTGTGAAGGTCTCCGTGCAAAATAAAACAATTTTATATCATAATGACAGTATTTATCAACAACTAATCATATTACCCGCGGCTTCGCTCGCATTAACGTAAACTACCGATTAAAAGTTTTATCCCTTTCAGGCCCGTCTAACACTATCGTACATTTTCTTCGGCTTCGGCTAATCAACTCGAGACCCGCGCCTAACGATAGTGCATGAATATCGCTTCGCACTCGTAATTATTTTTCGTGAATTTTTTTTTGCCGAGTCTATTTAAGGGTAATTTCGATATGAACAGAAAAAAATACAAATCAGAAAAAAAAATTTGGGCCTGAAAGGGATATTTCTATCCCTCGGAAACAGTCCTTTTTCTGCATGAAAGATACCTTATATCTTTTTCTGTATCCCTGACAAAGTGTATACAAAACTTCATGATGATGGGTTTAGGCGTGAAAATATAACAAACAAAGAAACAAACTCACTTTTATGTTCATAGTATTTATTAGGATAAATAAAAAATTATTTTAAGTTTATTAAACTATCAAATAATATGTAATATGTACCTATAAATTAAAGTACTCACATTAAAAAGTATGTCAACAGATAATAAGATAAGCTCTAATCGGTTAATAATATATCAGATAGCTTATTTCGTCATTATTAATTGTTTTACAACAACTGTTGAGGTATACATTCATAATGTTAACATATATTTCATAAAATCATTAAAAAAAAAAAAAATTCGAATCTCAAAATTGATATACCAGCGGCCCGTCCCGGCTTCGCACGGGTGGGCAAAATTCTTTAATTTTTTTTCTATTATTAAATATTTTTCCGTTAGCGCCATCTAGCGTCCGGTAGACGAACTACTTGCGGTTAACGTGTTGCTATGGTAACGCGTATACAATGAAAAAGAGCGGACAGACAAACAACATATTTGTGATTTTAGATAATACATTTTATTCATAAATCATATTGTTACATTTTTTAAAGAACATTTTCAATGTGAAAAACACATTATTAATATCCCCCGTTAACTCCTCGTAGTAAGCTAAATGCTTGTAAAGAGTGGGTCCACGGCCATAGCACATCAACGCGAATCCAACTAGGTCCACTATGTTAAAACTGGCATCTCAACCAATAGGCCACGGCCGCCTTAAAAGACATTTTAAAACTCATTGGTAATTTAGTTATTGAAGTATTCAACTAGATACGTACAACAAAGTTAGGAATAAAAGAGTGTATCATACCTAGGTAGATTCCAATCTTAAATGTAACTAGTATTCCATTAAATATAGTCTACATGTCGACAAAATCATAAAGAGGTTATGCAACATATAATTCTAAGAAAAAAAGTCATACATATATGATACATAGATATGTATGTATATTAATAAAAATATATATAAACAGCCATGACTCATTAACAAATGCTTGTATTCATCACACAAACTTGAACCCAGGACCGTCGGTACGAAAGGCATGATCGCTACCGTTCCACCGTCAAAACTTGTCAGAAGCTATTATTATGATTTCATCATCTTTTGTAATAAGTCGTTATTTGCTACAATAATGAAATAACAAGTTCCAGTATGGTTTACCTACATCTATTAATGGAAGCTTATTTCTTTCCGCAAAATATATTTCCTTCATCATAAATCTTCATTCCGGCGAATAATGCTTGCCTAATGTGACCTAACATTTATCAAACAAAGCAATAGTCTAATAAACAACTATAATATACCAAAAGTATAATAATACAGAAAGATAAAGGAACATTAATGTTTACAATTGCAAATAGATAACGAATGAATCGCAGAGGAAGTCACGAAATTATATATCTGATTACACAAACCAGTAGTTGGCCACTAAATATGACTATGAACATCATATTCTTTGATAAGAGAAAGTTGAAACCATCTCTGATGGTATCATAGATTAAAAAGATTATGTATTAGTCAACAAAAACTTATAGCTTTTGTTTATAAGATTGCTTTTGTCTTTTCCTTTCAAACTAAAATCATAACTAAAATTAAATTGACAATTTTTACTAAAGAGGTTTGTTAAACATTTATTTTTTATTAAATTACACGGATAGATAGTAAAAAATGTCGTTAGTCAAAGTTAAAGAAAGTTTATTTCAAAATTGGGCGAACATAAATCACAAAATAAGCACAAAAAATGTGAGTGAAAGAATATAACATCGGGCAGTAATGCAATCAAAACAGTTGCAAATAGGATTGCTTCCCACGGTCCACCGGACGAAAAACCGGTTCTTGTTGCATACCAAAAGAAAATCGTTCTTATCCACAATCCTTATAAGCAATAATTATTAAAAACAAAACAGACAGGTTGACATACCTTGGAAACAATTCCGATCCGGTCTCAATATCGGGATCACTTTAAAACAAAACACACATTCTATAAACTTCACTCCGAAGGTTAATTATGTGAGAGCATAACTATCGGCAGTCACTTTCGTTTCGCTATTTTTTGAGCATACACGCGTTCGCCGGCTGTGAACGAACAAAAAACACTACCTGCTCGTACAAAGCCCAGCGCGATACTGGTTCGTGAATGCGCGCTGTTCCATTCTCGAATACTACGAGCTACGGTCATTCAGGTATGTGAACAACTTCGGCGACCGGAAACCTACAAATAAAATTGATCTCTAATTGAATATAGATAACGCTAATAATGCTGTGAACAACTTCTACTGATAAGACTGCGTCGATATCAGCGCTGCGTCTAGGATTCCGAAGTGACAGAGATAGCGAGACCATCCATATAGAGGATGAAAGAGAAAAATAAACATATACATTAAGATGATTGGGCCGTGAAATTTTTATATTCAGTTTGCAGCAAAAGTGCAGCATTTGAACAATAGTGCATAGTCATGAATGTAGAAGTCGCTTTGTCTCGCCATTTATTTGAAGTTGAAAAGAGAGAAAAAGCTCATTGTTTTAAAAGAATTGTTCAGGGCTTTTGTTGCCATCTTCGTTAGCGGAGTGTTCCCGTGGGATTGTAAATAAAAATATGAGCTTCCATTAATTATATATTTGCACAGCCAGGCTTATAGGCTTTTAGTATCGAATTCTCTGACGTACAATAAGATAAGTTGTTTAAAACCTTTAAACTTGTTGCCGTATTAAAGACAATGTATCCTGTAGTAAATAATATTTAGTTCTTTTTGCACCGATGGTCCTGGGTTCGTATCCCGGAAGGTGATTATGATTTACGTTTGTGTGATGAAGCATTTCTACCTGAGTCATGGATATTTATATATATATTTCTATAAATATTACATACCTTTGTATCATATAAGTTACCCTAGTATCCATAACAGAAGGCTTATAGTGCTAGGCTAATCGGTGTGAATGTAAGAAATATTATTCATTCATTATTTGCTTTTGAAATTTAATCCTCACATCACATGATGCCATTACCCTATATTACTGTGATCACGGCTCCTGTGATGGCGTCAAAACGTCAGGATTAAATTCAACAAAACAAAGGTTTTATTAAAAATATTCTAAAATATTTATCATAAAAATAAACTAACTAGGTAGTAATCAAGATAAGTAACGAACACGATAAGAAAAATAAAATTTATAATCTTAACAAAACAAACGTAGTCTTAGGCAATAAAATACGTTAATTAATTGGGTTTCCCACATCAAAAAATCTGTAATAAATTGTATTATTTTAAAATTTGATGAGCAAAGAAGACAATTGAATGAAGTGTTTTTATGTATCGTTATTCCAATTATAACATTAATTTTAAGCTTAACTTCCCACATTACTTGTGATTGTGAAGCTCCATAATTTTTTTGTCTCTATTCCCACAGCGGTTTGTTACCTGCGAAGATGTAACAAAAAATCGTGACAAAACGTTGGAGATAGTGTAAACAGTCAAGTTTTGTTGTAGATCATAAATGGTGTGATTAATATTGCACTTATCTAGTGAAGTATATATTGAAGTTTTATTTTATACCGGTCGTATTTGTGATATTTTTATTAAGTTCTTACAAGGTGAAATATTACAATATTTAAATGAAACCACTTTACCGGATCAGTTCGCATTAAGAGCACATACATATAACATTAACAAGGTACTTTTGAAAAATATAAGAAATATAAAGTCACTGGAGTCTGAAGAGCTCGCAGCTTCCTCGGACAAAAAATTATTCCAGCTATTCAAAGGGGGAACGCTGCCAGTCTCTTCGGAACCTTGCCTAAAGGGACTCCTTTTAATAATATATTTTAGTTATTTGTTTTTAGTTTTAGATTAAATTAAGATAAATTTAAATATTATTTTATAATATGTTGTAAGTTTATTTAAGATTTTGACTGTTATTACAGATTTTGGACACACAGAACATTAATTATTCTGGCTTAAAGTATCTACACAGAAATATAATAATGTTTATATTTTTATGTTTTGTTTTTTTACGAATATATATTTTTTTTTTAATTTTAGAATGACTGTCATCCTGTGATCACGGCTCCTGTAAAGAAGTCGAAACGTCAGTATTAAATTTAAAAAAAAAAACTAAATTCGAAACTAATCCGGTAAAATTGTTGTTCCGGTTTTATTTAAATGTGTGATGTGCACAGAAGTGCAAAAACTAAGTATATTACAATATCTAAAGAAATGATAACTAGAAAAAAAAATAACTTTTCTCGCTTGTCAAGCTGGACTCGAACGCGCATCCCCTCGCTATCCGGGCTAATAGTCTTTCTAATTGAGCTGCCGAGACCTTGACAGAACCACCGAATCTATCCTAGTATGTATTTCTTAAGCTGACATCATTTTCAGGTTTAAGGTACTACTACTACATCGAATGCGATTATTTTAGAAGTGCCAAACAATTTAAGATTAGATAAGTGAATGTGGTAGATAAACAGTGGTGTATTGGGAAGGGAACGCGGTGGAACGACGTTCCCTTTTTTTAGAACCGGAACGCGTTCCAGTACTTTTTAGTAGGTTTTTTTTAAATTACAACTGAAAATTATAAATTGGCGAATTTGAAAAACATTTCAAAAAATATGTTAACTAACAGAGTATTTATCTTTGAATAGTAAGAATAAGAAAAAATAAAAACTTACATGGAAAAAAATTGTTTGCTGAAAATAGGACTTTTTCTGCTCCCACTATGCGTTCCCTTACTTCTTATTTTACCAATACATCACTGTAGATACATATATAATAATAGAAAAATATCATAAGTAAAGCATTTATTCATAACGAGTGTAAACGGAGGTTGATATTACACCGCAATTAATCTAATTTGATGGAAACATAAAACTGTTCTTCTTTTTATTACCGGTAACCCTAAAATCTGTTAACAACTTTAACAAAAACAAAATAAACACGATTGACAGCCGGAAGAGGAAATGGGAGATGCCGAATCTTCATTGCTTATTTATATATACATACCGAGACAGTTATCAATATAAAATAAAAGACAAGCCAAGACAAATTATTTATAAAGCCATTAGAAGTTATTAATAATGATAAACCATCATATTTTGGAAGTTTTAGCTGCACTACTAAATTCATTATATTTTTTAATCAAGCTTTAAATGTGATCTGGTAAATTATGTTTCAATTTTTTTTGTTATTTGGATTTTTGTACATATTTTGTTTAATATGCTTATAGGTTAAAGAGTCTCACAAATTAACCTGTGGATAATAGTGTGGGCTTCACTATTACCTGACTTTTTGTAATAATTATGATTTTAATATGTATTGTGAATGCTGTTTGTTATTCCAAATAAATAAATAAATCATAAGTCCATCACTTTCTACGATCACACGGCTCTCCTTCGTTAAAAATTATAGCACCAGATTCTAGTGTGAAATATAATGAAGACCGTTTGGTGCATTGGTAGCGATCCTGCCTTTCGCACCGACGGTCCTGGGTTCAAGTCCCATAAAGGGGCAGATGTTTCTGTGATTAATACAGGCATTTGTACGTAAGTCATGGGTATTTATGTATATTTCTTTGATTATTACATATCTATGTATCATATACGTATGTCTATTCATGACCCCAATATCCATAATACAAGCCTTACTTAGGCTAGTTGGTGTTATTATAAGAAATATTATTATTTTAATTAATACTAGCGCCCCGTCCCGACTTCGCACGGGTGGAAAAAGTTCTTAATTTTTTGTCTTTTATTAAATACTAGCGACCCGCCCCGGCTTCGCACGGATGCAATGCTCTTCTAAATTATGCATGTATTATACATCTAAACCTTCCTCTTGAATTACTCTATCTAATAAAAAAAACCGCATCAAAATCCGTTATGTAGTTAAAGAGATTTAAGCATACATAGGGATATAGGGACAGAGAAAGCGACTTTGTTTTATACTATGTAGTGATTTTTCCGTTAGCGCCATCTAGCGTCCGGTAGACGAACTACTTGCGGATAACGCGTTGCTATGGTAAGGCGTATACAATAAAAAAAGAGCGGACAGACAAACAACAAATTTGTGATCTTAGATTATAGATTGATTTCTTCCCGCAAACTACCTACCGTACAACGGAAGTGGGATTAGGGACAATAAATAGCTCAAACAGATGTTAACTCTATACACTGTCGTAGTTTTCTAGACGAATACTTTGCCCCTACCTAAGGGAGTCTTCAAACATTCAGGTCGTTCGTTTACTACGGCACACCAACCCAATATATTATTCCTACGTACGTTAGGGTTATAAGGTTGATATTCCCAAATGGAATATTTCTTACACTCACACCAATTAACATAGCGTAAACTAGATATTGAAAGAATTATGTTCTGGATACTAGGGTATTGGATGGATATACATGAATAAATATGTAATATTTAAAAAATATATACAGAAATACCTACTACCCAGGTACGAAAATGCTAGTATTCATCACACAAATAGGCCATTGAACGCCACTGTAGTTAAAAATAAATAAATATCTCTTACATTCACACCAATCAGCCTAGCCCAAAGTAAGCACTGTAAGGCTTGCGTTATGGACACTAGGTTAACGGATAGACTTTCATATATGATACATAAATATGTAATATTCATAGAAATATATATAAACATCCATGACTTAGTTACTAATGCTCGTATTCATCATACAAACATCTTTCCGGGATTTGAACCCAGGACCGCCGGTGCGAAAGGCAGGATCGCTACCATTACACCAAACGGTCGTCTTGTAGTTATTCTAACATACCTAAATATAACACTAAACTTGATATATAACTTGGATATAAATATTTTGTTCTAAATTCAAAGATATATATAAAAGATGGTCCTCTTAATGACGCTTTTACTAAAATTGTAATATTTTATACAACTTTGCTGCAAGCATGATACAACATAGATCCAAGTAATCCAAACAAAACACCCAATCCCAGTCAACTGAAAATAAAGTTGACCCAATATTGAACCTTAAAGCCTTAAATTAAAGTCCTTTCTCACCATCAATTAGGGCTAAACTTGAGAGTATCAAAGATAAAACAAATACGCAAAAGCATTTGTTTCATTTAAAAGTATGACAATGACACATTCCAAAGAATTCTCCAAACACACTTGACCAACATTTAATGAAGTTTAATTGGACGTGGACAATATAGGAGAGGTTCCGCACATTGTCTCTTATCGCAGTCTGTAATCAGTGGCCGGGAATTATGACCGAAGCCAGCTATTGCGAACAGCTATAATTATGACAAATTGTGAGTCGCTTATGTCTCTTCAACTTGTGTAAAAAGTTATCATAGAAGTACCTCGTTTTTTATTTATTGAATATAGGGACTTTGACACAGAGTAACTTTGTCCAATACACCCTAAGCTTTTCAACATCAACCACGTCACAGACAGGCAGGGTGCATCCTATGTGGGATCCGCAAAAATACTTTGGAAAACTCCCACATCAGATACCTTCAGGTCTAAATGATGAATACGAACTGTGATTCAGTTCTTCTCATTCAATGAGCGAACTTATTACATGGATAAATATTACTTACTGTTTATTAATTAAAACAAAAACAAACTAACTTCACACATTTGGAGGGCAGTGAACATTTTGTTCTGAAACAAATGAGTAATTTTAAACATTAAACGACGGTACATTATACCGTTATTTAATGTACAAGTTGCTCATAAGTACCTTCCGAAACACATTATACATTTTAGCGTGCCGATCCATTGAATAGCTTTCGCGAAATTCGTTTAGGCGGTACAAGGTAGTCGGTTGTATTACGGATTTCTTGGACACAATTTTTAACAAAAACTGACCAATTGGTATCCCGTTTTATCCATGTAATCACAACCGAGGAATCACACCAAAAAAACGACTCTACATTTGTATTTAAATCTAATGCTTCTACAGCCTCCTTGTAGAGTCGGACACCTATGACGGCCGCTATGAGTTCCAATCTAGGTATCGTAGTATCCTTGATAGGAGCAACTCTTGTCTTTGCACCAAGCAAACGAACACAAACATTCCCATCATATTCAGACCTTAAGAATACGCAAGCAGCATAAGAATATTTACAAGCATCGCAAAAAGTATGAATTGACAGCTTGCATTCATTTATAGGGAAATCTGTCAATCCTCTTGGTAAATGTATTTGCTCCAATAGATGGACTTGACGCAACCAATTCAAAAAATCCGTGACAATATCGTCAGGTAACCTATCGTCCCAATCTAACTTGAGTGTCCAACATTTTTGCAATAAAATCTTAGGTAAAATGGTGGTTGGACACGTGTAACCGATGGGGTCAAAAATTTGTTGTGTAATAGACAACAAAACCCGTTTCGAAACAGTTTTAAGATCAATATTAGTTATCTTGGGAGCAATGTACAATATATCTAACTTATTATTCCATGTCAAACCTAAAACTGACTGGCTACTTTCAGTTTGACACGGCCCATACACCCAACTCTGCAAGTCAAAGTGAGCCTCGCGCATTAAACTTTTAGATACATCAATAAACTCTTTACACTCTACATATGAATTTACACTATATACACAATTGTCAACATAGAAAGATGACCTTAACTTTTGGGCAATAATAGCTCTACGTTCATCGCTGATACTATCAAGGTGCTAATTTATGGTCGCTGCAAGCAAAAATGGGCTACTTGTTACACCAAACACTACGCGTTTGTGACGAAAAGTAACTAAAGTATCACAATCGCGTACGTTGTCCCACCACAAAATTTTTAAATATTTCCTGTCTCTTTCAGCTACTGATATTTGAAGGAAAGCTTTGCGAATATCCGCAGTGACTCCTACAGCATTCTTACGAAACGCGATAAGTAATCTAGGTATAAGTTGTAACAAATTGGCCCCTTTTTCAAGACTACAATTAAGTGAGAGGCCCTGTAGTTTCGCAGACGCGTCGAATACAGGCCTAACAGGAGTGGTTAGACTAGATACTCTAATCACTGCATGATGATATAAGTACAAACCATCACCACTGCCCTCATCATCAACCTTCTACAATTATTCCCTCATTTAGCCAGTCCTCAAAAACTTTATCGTAACGAAAAATGTTACCTGAGCTCCTTAACTTCTTTGTAGTAGTAACCAATCTCTTAACTGCAAGTTCCCTATTATCTACCGCTAAAAGCTCCGGGAAACCCTCCTTCCACGGTAAATGTACCTCGTAACGCCCTTGCGCATCTCTGCTTACGGTATTCCTAAAAAACTGCAGAGTTTCTTTATCAGACATTTCTTTAGACTTTGTAACGTTTGAATCTTTTATGCCAATCAACTCAAGATCCCACAAATCTGTTACGGAGAAATCTAAAACACATGAAATCACATTTAAGTTATTAGTAGTACTATGCTGACCTTGTAGCGTCCAACCTAACTTTGTATTAATTGCTACAAGACTATCTTCAATATGTACAATATGACCGGTTAAAAATAAACCAGACAAATCAGCACCCATAAGTAACCCAATCTCTGTCACATCCGCCCGAGAATCGTTAATATCTATACCTAAGCGCCTAACTTTATCAATTAACGAACTATCTAATAATCGCGGCAGATGACCACATATATTATTCTGACTGAGTGCCCTGACACTTGTAGTAAATTGACCATCCAAGCTCTCAACCTTAAATTCATAAATATTATGAGAGTTCATTTTGGTTCGGAGACCACCGAATAAACAATGTGAAATAGTCTCTGTATCGCAAGCTGACATTCCTAACTGAGCTGCAATATTTTGCCGTATATGAGACCTCTGAGCGCCACTGTCAAATAAGGCTCTAGTAACTACATTCTTACCATTATATACAATTTTAACTAAAACAGTCTGTAAAAATGTTGTCTTAAATTTACGTAAGCAAACCATGGCGTTAACATTAGTCTCAGGGTCCTTCTTCTCATACGTCGTCTTCATCTCATCGAGCCGAGGACACATAGCTACAAAATGCCGATGAGAGCACAGAAGACATTTCGGAAAAAAACGGCAAGTTTTCGCTCCATGACCAACTCGCAAACAAATGAAACAGGCCTTCTTGCTCTTCAATAACTGACGTTTTTCATCTAAAGTTAAATTCCTGAGTTTTGAGCATTCAGTAGACGTGTGAGCTTTTTCACAAAATAAACATGCAACTTTCATACTGTGCTCATCCTTTTTCTTAAAACTTGCTACTATACATGAAGCTGTGGGCTGCTGTCGGGCGAACCAGGCTCTTGACTAAATCCTTCTCTAGCGATCAGAATTCTTCTTTCACTCTCAACTTCCGCTTTAATATAGTCTAGTAAATTCTTAAGATTCGGCCTTTCGCTCTTATTACGACTGCGCTCCCAAGCCTTCAAAATATCTATTGATATAGCAGACTCTACCATGGGCAGTAACATAGCTGCATTGTTGTCGGTAGTAATGCCGAGTGACTCTAACGCATGAAGGTATGAGGATAATTTATCATAGAGATCGCTTAGCGGAGTCTCATTTCGCTTATATATTATTAGATGTAAGATGCTTCTTATATATGTCTCTACTAACAAATCATCCCTTGCAAACCTCTCTTTCAATTCGCTGAATACACGTGAGTAGTTCTCCCCATTAGGCGGAAAACTTTCAACGAACTGCCTTGCCTTAGAATATGGCTCCGTAGCTTGTATTAAATATCTAAACTTGTCAAAATCGTCAATGCGAGAATCCTCGTGTATTCGTCTGAACTGGCCCCAGAAAGAAATCCAGTTTATAGGTTGACCATCAAATTTATGAAGTTCTAATTTAGGTAACTTGAAACTTTTATAATCGTTACAATTCTCAGCGGTGTCTTTAAGTACCTTAGCTTCTGATATCTGCCGCTGAGAGTCAACAAATTCTGTGTATTGTGAACGTACCTTTAAATATCGACGTCTGTACCCTTCAGCTGCTTCCAAGCAGGAAAAAATTTTTTCATCGTCATCCTCAACTTGGAACAACAAATCTTTTATACGTACATCGATATCAAACAATCCTTCAGTTTTCTCTTCATAATATTTATATAATGAATGAATGTCCAAATCCTTCTTATCAAAAGCCGTCGTGAGCTAGTTTTCAGCAATTGTAAAAAATCGTCGCGCTGCGGTTCTTTTTTTTTTGTTTTTTTAATTATTTGCAAATATACTAAAAATTATATAAAAAACTGAACTCAAAAAATACCAAACGACTTTTTCTTTTCACAATTTATTCGACATTAGAAAACAAAAAATCATCGAAATACAATTCAAATAAAATAAACACAAAGTAGGTTTCAACAACCATATCAATTATTATTTCTATTGTCTACAACATACTCGTCGGTTAAGTGTGCTTTTAACAGGTCAAAAGCACTTAAAAGACTTAATAGTCCTTTTTCAAGACATCTTCTATTTAATTCCTGGTAGGTACTTATTTTAAAATCTCGTTAAGAAAAGTTTTCAAGTCTTGAACTTGACTTCAACGCAGAATAGAAATCGTTAAATATAATTAAGTAGCACCTACTAATTTGAGATCTTCAAATGTTTAAGATTAAAACTGTGAAAGTAATAACTGTAGGATTTATTTCTCTTCTCGTCTTGATTAGGCAAATTAATATTTCAATGAAAACCACAAATCCAAGTTAAAGTTCGTTTATTTTTGTCAACACACAAAAAACATCCATTGCGTGTGACGTTTTTTTTACACATCCTCCTTTCTCCCCGCATCCATCCATAGATTAAAAAACTCTACTTACTACGTTACTATGGTATTTAAGTTTATAAATCTAACAAAAGAAATTTTGTATCGTATAAACCTTCTTACGACAAAAAAAATAATGCGTATTGCATTACTAGCATATAATTTTGCCAATGAGAATCTACCTGCTTCAGACAAGTTCAAACAAGTTGAACACATGTCGAGACTGTTGCATACCTACGCATTTGTAAAGTTATCTATTAAGCCATGAGTTGTGTTTTTTAAACTTGAGATTGACTTATTTTTAGTAGGAGAAGAGAGAGTGGAATAAATATAGCGGATAGGATAAATCGTACTTGTAATTTTATGATTTTTATATATATTTTTTGCAATTTCAATGCCATCCAGCGTTACAAGAAGACCCGATTTTAGCGGGATGTCCCGATTTTGAAATCAAAATTAAATGTCCCGCGCGGGATAGGCTCGGTCCCGCTTTTCAGGGATAAGTCGGCTACAGGATAACTCTCAGACTATTGGTTATAATACGAGTACTACATTTTTCTAGTGATTAAAATTTTATTGACTTTGATTTATGTTTTTAATTATTTGTTATTCAGAAGACGAAGGAGAATCTACTATCTAACGATATGGTAAATCTGATTTAAAATAACATATTTTTATTAAAATACATTTTCTATGGCTTTGACGACCGTTTCGTGCAACGGTAGCGATCCTGCCTTTCGCACCGACGGTCCGGGTTCGAATCCCGGTAGGGGCAGATGTTTGTATGAGGAATACGAGCATTTGTACCTGAGTCATGGATATTTATATATATTTATATGAATATTACATATCTATGTATTATATATGTATGTTTATCCGTTACCCTAGCATCCATAACACAAGCCTTACAGTGCTTACTTTGGGCTAGGCTAATTGTTGTGAATGTAAAAAATATATATATTGATTTATTTATTTATGGCTATTTTTGCTATATATTGTTACGTAATCATAATTTAAAACTCATATAGAAAGATAAATATTTAAAAACATCTGAATTTATAAGTCTTTTTTACCATGTACCGCATTTGACAAAAGAATCCCGCTTTTTTCACTCAAAAGTTATAAAATCCCGACTTGCTAAAAAAATCTGGCAACACTGATGCTATCATATATGATAAATTATTTTAATAGGAAAATATTAAAAAAATTCTACACGGCTCACCCGCCTGAGAAGAACTTGTAAGTAAGATTTTTCTCTAATATTTTTCTATTAAAATAATTTATGATATACTTATTGAAGTAATTAGCTAAATACATAAACGTTTAATAAATATCAGTACATTATATTATGATAATACTTTGTGTGTTTGTTACCATATATAGTTACCATAGTTACCATAAGCCTAAGAATAACAGTTTTTATAATCAATTAACGTTACCGTAGCAACGCGTGGCCGGATCATCAATTAACGTTACCATAGCAAGGCGTGGCCGGGTCAGCTAGTAATTAATAAAATACATATTAGAAAACATCACACATATTGTTCTGAACCCAAGTTAAGTAGTTTAAGCACTTGTGTTATAGAATTGAGGAACAAATACGGTACCACAACACCCAGACTTGAGCCAATAAAAGTTCGTATTCTACATTGACCCTCTCGGACTCGGGTGGCGTTACTATGGAAACCGGTATGCAAACCACTCGACCTGGAGCGCGTAAATTTAAATTATATGATTTATATTCAATGTAGGGATGCGTGTTTCGTCAACTGAGGCCGCTCTAACTTATCCCGAGAGATCAGTTGACCTATTGAATGTTTTGAATCGGGCAACTGATCCCATGGATATATTTTACGATTTGTATGGTCATGAATAAAAGTGTTTGACATTAGATTTATGTCAAAGTGCGGTTAAAGGTCGGATTGTGCGAATACGACTATGTGTAAAACTTTGTGCGGCCTTTTCTTACCTTCATCAAATAACAAATATGTAATAAATCATAAAATGATTGTATTAGATTTGGGTTCACCTCAATCGAGACGGTTAGGTTAAAATTTGAAGCGGTTTCTGTTTAATAATCAAACAATTGCGATTTTTAAATTTATACAATTTTTAAATATTAAAAGTTGGATATTAATCCAAACATGATAATCGTTTGGTGCAACAGTCCTACTTTTCGCACCGAAGGTCCTGTTCCAAGAAAAAATTGGGAATCAAAAGAATCCCTTTTAGTTAATATTTTTTCACCCAAGGTTGCCTGGAAGAGATTGCGGTTTAAAAATAAGGCCGCCTGTCTGTATACTTTTCTGTGTTATTTTTTTTTCTCTCTGTATCCTATCTGTGTATACAATAAAGCTTAATTTCTTATTTATTTATAGATTCATTTTTTTTATTTCTATATGACACATTTATTTTTGAAAATATGTTTAATTTCTGAATTTATCGATTTACTTTTTAATGTTTCTTGTGATAAAATCTGACCCTGCAGCATATGTAAATCACCTTTCAATCATCAACTCTGTGTGAAAAAAAACTAGGAGAAAAAGGCCCTTGCTGAGTGTAAAAGCCGGCAGTTCTATCTTCTCGTAGCGATGATAGCGATTTCAATCGTACCGGCAACGTAGCTTCTTAACATTTATTATATAATTATTATTTTTTAGCTTGTTATCAGTTTTAATCGATTAAATGATTTTAAATTTAAATATAACTGTGTAATATGTGACTTCTATTCTCTCTATATTAAACTAAATAGCTGATACTCTTGTATTTGTTGAAGGAACCCTTTTAAGAAATTTACAATCCCCACAAATTGGTCTGCATAACTTAAAATTAAAAGCATAATTGCGAATTTAAAATTTTGATGTCGTTTTTCGCCAACAGAATGCGGAGTTGTTTAAACTCGAATTAATCGGTGAAAAGAATTCAAGACTCGCAGCTTCCGAAGACGAATTAGTGGTTTCTTTCTGATGTTAAAATACTTAACGGGAAAAGTTTCATTTGGGGAGGTAGACTTCTCGAAGGCTCTAGTTTTAAAGATGAATCCTCTTAATCCTTTGTCTTAATCCTTATAAGGGCTCCTTGAAACAATATATGGAATATATAATGCATTTTATTCAAAAAACTCGCTTTATCTGGCGTGTTTTGTAACGTTTTTTTTTTCTGGACATACAATAAAAATAGTCCTTCGACTATTAGCTATCTGCCAGTGCCAGAACAGAATGTGCAAACAGAAGATAGACAAGCAATAATTTCTGAATTTGATTTTCTTTTGTTATGAGTAGAATTTGAGTTGGTTTGACGACCGTTTGGTGCAACGGTAGCGATCCTGCCTTTCTCACCGACGGTCCTGGATTTGAATCCAGGAATTTGTACCTGAGTCATGGATGTTTATATTTCTATGAATATAACATATCTATGTATCATTATGTATGTCTATCCGTTACCCTAGTATCCATAACACAAGCCTTACAGTGCTTGCGTTGGACTTGGCTAATTGGTGTGAATGTAAAAAAAATCATCTATAAGACAATTACTTTTATATAATAAATAGCGCCCTTCACCATTCATCGCGATCAAACACTGTGACAGAGATTTTTTTTTATATAAAGATGTAACCATTCTATTACTTTAGGAAATAAATAGATTAAATTACCTTATCTACTCATAAATCATTTAACTAAGTTATTAATAAATTACTTTAGTTATTTAATGCATTGTTGACATTTAATATAATTTATTAATAAACTAACGACAAATTCACGGCTCGTTAATTAATTATCGTATCCACACTATGTTTGATTGCAAATATTATCTTTGTTTGGATGTGCGGTTTTCATACAATGCAAAATTAAGTGGATACACAACGATGGAAATAGGATGAATTTAAAATGAAGGTTTTGATAGCGGCCATGATCGTAATACTACATTGTAATACAAGTAATTACCTAAAGTTAGGCAATACACCCATGGTAGGATTGCAGCTTCAGACGATGGCAACTGCGAGACAGTCTAATGGCTAGTTCTAGTATCTGTGGTACAATACATGCTGGGAAAATAAGAAATAAAATCCATAAACTTATTACAGTTTTTGTCTATAAACATTTACTTGATTGAAAATTTAATTATAAACACTTTTTTATTCTTTACGTAAATTGATATAGATAATAATACATGATAATAATAGTATAAAACTGACAAAAGCATAAACTAACTTAAAAGTAATACTTTTAGTACACTAAAATTAGTTTAATTAAATAGTATTCCTTAAATCTTTCCTCATAGGTATTATGTCCAGAAAACTGACAACTATCTGTCGTGTTGTGTCGTGTCTTTTCTTTTGCTTTTGTTTCTTTAGATATATTTTGTAGTTAAAATAAAAATCTATTATCATTAGCTGGTCTTGCGAAGAACTATTATAGTATCGTAATTAGTCTAGGTATATCTTGGGTTATCTTATATTTAAAAAACAGACATCCCAGACATGTGCAAACAGATAAGATAAAGATAATTGCAAAAACAATAAAATTAAATACAATTTAAAAAAATATTAACAAAAATGCCATAAAAATGCAATAACTTCAAAACATTCGTTTTCTCAATATATGACAGAAATATAGGAATGATAACGGAAAGCTATTAATTATTGGATAAATTATTATAATAGAAAAATACGGGAGGATGTTCCTCTTAGTGATGAAACAACGCTGGCCTACAGCGTTAAACCGGAAAGGTACTAAAAAATTTCGACGAGTGTTCACAAGGCTCGGCAGCTTAATTGGGAGAGCATTAGACCGGACTTCCAAAGGTTGTGGATTCCATTCCCGCCTGAGAATTCACATGTGAGCCGAGTCAACTTTTCTAGTATTAGTAGTATTAAGATTGCATTGAAGAAATGCATTAAATATAAAAATTATAAGATTATAAACTATTGATTAAAAAAACACAAAATAGAAGATGTACATACAATAATATAATTATGCTAATGTAAAATTATTTTAATAGGAAACCTCAGGCGGTTTAATAATATTTTGTGAGCCGAGTCGATTTTTTCTTGTATATTTGTCTTTAAATAATTTGTCATACAAAGTAGCATTGAAAAACATATAGAAATCATGAAAAATGCCAATTAACAGGGTTTAAAGGGAGTCACTGTCTGAGAAGTTTCATTTAAATTTTCTAAACGTAGGATTAGCACTAGCATTCTGGCAGAACCAAAATAATAAGAAGCTAAACAATTGCACACACCTTTTTCGTTTTTATACCATTTGGTGCAACGGTAGTGATCCTGCCTTTTGCACCGACGCCCTGGGTTAGAGTCCCGAAAGACGCAGATGTTTGTGTTGTGTGCTCGAATCCATACGAGCTTTTGTACCTGAGTTATCTGCATTTATATGTATTGCAATAAACATTACTCATATTATGTATGATGTATATATATAAGTCTATGCATTACCCTAGTATCCATAATACAAGACTTACAGTGCTTACTTTGGACTAGGCTAATTGGTGTGTTGGTAAAAAAATAAATAATTATTATATACTAGCTAACCCAGCCATGCGTGGCTGGTATAACCCGGCCACGTGTTGCTGGTATAACTCGGCCACGCGTTGCTGGTATAACCCGGACACGAGTTGCTGGTATAACCCGGCCATACGTTGCTATGGTAACGTTAATTTATAATCTAAGAACACAAATTTGTTGTTTGTGCGGTTGTCTGTCCGCTCTTTTTCCCGCTCTTTTTCCGTTGTATACGCGTTGCCATGGTTACTATGGTTACTATATATGGTAAAAAACCCACAAAGTCCATCTTTTATATAGTAGAGATATTACATAATTAAAAATTTCATTCAGGATTTACTTTTTCTTTTCTTATTCGTACCATCTAATTTTAAGTATTATAGTTAATGTAATTAAGAAGATACGATGAGGCTGACGTACTCGTATTCACGAAGATGATATCCACAAATAAAGAAAGAAAAAAGCAATGAATTATAAAAAAGAGCGTGAGAAATATTATTATTATTATTATAAAATTAATATTAACAAGATTCCATTTTATTTCGTCTTATCATCTTTTTTATATTTAATAATGCTGGTTTCAGGGAAACCTCAATCCTAAAAACGTTATTATAGCTCACGATATCGCCTGTTTAACGTCACAGGAGAAGGGAATCGACATTCTGCCTCAAATATTCGGGGAAACCAGTTATTTACTTAAATTCAATAATTTATTCGTGGAACTCGATGGCGCAGTTATAAGCGTATTTGGCTTATAATTTAACCTCCGCGAAAGTTAATTTACTTTCACAAGGATCAGGTATTAGACGGGGAACAAAAAAATTAATCTCTCTCAATCTTCGTGCTTCGAAAGCTTTTTGCATCTTATATTGTTTTAAACTTTCATGGTCACTAACATTATAGTAATATAAGTTACTAGCGACCCGCCCCGGCTTCGCACGGATGCAATGCTCTACTATATTATGCATATATTATACATATAAACGTTCCTCTTGAATTACGCTATCTATTAAAAAAAAACCGCATCAAAATCCGTTGCGTAGTTTTAAAGATTTAAGCATACATAGGGATATAGGGACAGAGAAAGCGACTTTGTTTTATACTATGTAGTGATTTACGGGATTGCTACCATGTACCTTGTTATTGAGTTTCCGATATTTCGGCACTGTTGCAAGTGCCATGATCACGGAGCGACTGAAGTAATTGCGGGTAGGCTGTTATTGGCCAAATATAATTATAGGTACATGGTAACAATCCCGTTAATAACTAATATTACTATTTTTGCATCTTTTCAAGTGAAATCACAGGTTTGGAGGGGCTGGTTGCAGAACTATTTTTCACCGTGAATAGGAAAGTGCTTAACTGGTATCTCTTGGAACCAAAACGCTTAGTGCTATAAAAAGTGTTTTCCAATGATCACGTGTATTATAATGTACAGAATATTTAAATTCTGATGGCAGACTAAAAATTGAACTCGAAAGTTTGGAAGAAATGCGCTAAATTTAATGGTTTTTGATAAATTTCTAATTATGTAATCATTACCAGTTTTACGACCGTATGGTGCAATGGTAGCGATCCTTCCTTTCGCACCGACCGACGGTTCTGTGTACATGTCCCAGACGAGGCAGATATTTGTGTGATGAATACGAGCATTGAGCATCATATTTTTATAATTTATCTAAAATAGTACTTTTTAATTTATTTTAACACTTTTTTACTTGTTGCCGGAGTCTGTTTCCGAAGAAGCACTTATTGAATATTTTAGGTAGCTGCCACATACATTGAAATTCTTTCAATGTTTGATGAACCCCGTGGTCGGGTGGCTTTCATATCGGTTTTATGGTATTATTACCTACTTAACTTGGGTTCTGAACAATGTATGGTAATATTGACTAATATTTTTTATTGTTTTATTAAACTACAGCCGTTAGCATTCATCAGTACCCACTAAGTAAATGAAGCCACGAAAACATTAAAAAAAACTTCCTGATTGTGATAAATGATAGACCTGACTAACCCTATTGCTAAGCATTATACCCAGATGCATCAGTTTGGGTCAAGTAAAAATTTAAATAGATTTCTTTTTTTAAAGTTACTTACACAGTCTACGTTTATTAACAAATATGGATGGAATAACTGAATTTTAATAAAGCAACTTTTTACGGATTTTGCGCATAAATTATTTTATATTTAATGAAAGAATGTAAGAACTTTATTTTTATTATTATTATCAATAAACTGCTTTTAATACTTAGATAAATATCAGAAAAAAATATGCTACATAATATAACACCTAAACATAATATATTATTATATCACTACATAGAACAAAACAAAGTCGCTTTCTCTGTCCCTATATGTATGCTTAAATCTTAAAAACTACGCAACGGATTTTGATGCGGTTTTTTTAATAGATAGAGTAATTCAAGAGGAAGGTTTATATGTATAATGCATGCATAATATAGTAGAGCATTGCATCCGTGCGAAGCCGGGGCAGGTCGCTAGTAGTCGCAGACAACGTAATAACGTCTTAGTATTTTTTTCAAAAAATAAAATCAAAATAAATTGCCATAATTCCATACGTTCACTGCATTTGAATATGTAAACAATATTAATAATTTAAATAAAACCATTTTTACCACATGTTTGTTCTCTTTTTTTTAAATTTTATATTTTTTTGTGAAACAATAATAAACGCGTTTTTTATCCGGTTTAATTTAAACATGCCATAAGCGCTAAAATATATGAACTAAAATTCATAATGTATATAAAAATAACTTCAATCCATTGTAACTTTACAACGTAAATTTGCTAAAAACGAAAAATTTATCGAAACCATATTTACATCGGGCACTCGTCCCAAACTAGAATTCCTTCGAGCAATGTATTCCACAGCACGTCCTATTTGCGTTCCATGTATTCCGCTGAACAAGGATCCACTGTTTGTTATAACTCAAAATTCCCAATAATTCTGTTATCAGCTCTGTGGTGAACTTATTAAGGTCGAAAATGTTATATTTCATCTGAACTCTCCTTTTTAAAAAGATGCTGAAGTAAAATTTGTAGCAGAAAATCAGATTTGCTGTAAACAAATCGTAAGGATAATGTAAGACACATAACTTTGGTACAGTCAACAGTTCATCAATCTATCCAAAAGTACAAAATTTGTCTATTCTTTTCCAGCTTAAAGTCCAGTTGATAGAGTTTAGTATATTAAGGAAATTAGTCAGTTTGTAATACATTAATTTACCTGCTGTCCAAACCATTTAAGCGGAGGCAATATTTAAATTTTTGCAACCTGCTGTATTTATTGTCGAAATTATAAAAAAAATAAAAAATAAATTCTTTGTGTCAGAATTTGTATAAAACTTAGATTTGACGAATGAGCGCGCGGTTTTAGAGTTGACCGTCAGATAGTACCAACCAATTTTCCGAGAGGTCGGTACTGTCAGCCTTCAGCTGTGCACTTTATATGAAAATAACTCTCAATAAAGTGCAGATCATTGGAAAAAATTCAAGTAAGTAATAATAAATAATTATTCGAATAAAGTATTTCAGTATTTAGCTTTTTTAATTTTTAGGTTAATATCTGTCACTGCTTAAACAAAATCATTTATGAAATTAGTCTTTTTTATGATCTTACGTATATACGTCTAAAATATTTCAATATTTAGCTTTTTTAATTTCAGAATATAATTTTATGATTGCTTATTACTAAAGTGAAATATCAAATGTTACACATCAATTGCGACTATTGTAAGACTCGCTCGTTTTTTTTTTGTAAAATTTAAAACACATCATTTAAGGAAAAAATTATTTGGATTATGTAATATTTAAATAAATGGAACGAATCAACTAGTTTACAAATAAATTTGAAAATTCATTATAAACATTTTATTTTTTTTTATTCTTCCTTATTAATTACAAATCGATCACAAAAAAATATGCTTTATTGTTAAATTCTCTAGGTTAAAAATTACTTATTCTAATTATACAACAAAGGTTAACATTGACATCACTTAGGGATCCTGTTGAGGTGTGCATCTGTTTGATTGTACTATTTACTGTACTGTTTTATCAATATATCTATTCTAGTAGGAAAACTGGGCCATTATTCCCCTCATAGTGTGATTTACTTAACGCCATCGACAACAGATCCAGCTGGAAACAATGGATGAACATGCTTACCGAAGTTCAAGTTAAAAAACTTTATGATACAAATACGATAAAACAATCTTTTTGACGATTGTTCAGCATTTACCTCCACAGGCCAAATACTTACTTACTTACTTACATACTACTTTATTTAATCGTATATAAGGTACATCGACACCATAATATAGATATGATTTTAGTTTTATGTAACTAATTAAGTATAGTTCTTGTATATAAGTCAATTATAGGTATACACAACACAGGCCATTCAAGAAAATAAACTTAAGGTATTATTTTAAACCACTTAATATAAAATAAAATAAAACTAGGTTTGTATTATGAACGAAATAAAAGAATACAATAAAAAAACATTTTCTATTTTAAGTTTTTTTTTAGTTTTTCTTGAATTGAAGACTATACCGCACTTGAATACTACTATACCTCGCTTGAATATTATACCGCGCTTGAATACTATACCGCGCTTGAATACTATACCGCGCAATCGAGCTCTACTCCTATTACTGATGAATTAATGCATTCATTAATTATAATTGGTAATTCATTTAACCTAAAAACTTCAATTTTTCATACTAACTCTGGGTTGGAAGAGTATTTTGCGAGGAAACACGCCCGGTCTAAAAGTAATCGGATTAGTGGAGCGAGTCTGCGCAAAGATCTCAGTATTTTCATCCACTTATTAAAACTTTGAAATTTTCATCTCAATAAAGCGTTTTCTACCCGTCAAAGGGATCGATCGAACTTTAAGAGTTAAGTTAAGACTGGTCTATCATGGAATCGATAGAAACTGTTTAACGTTACCTCATTCTTGTTTAAATTAAAACAGAGACCCATATTGACTACCGTTTGAAGCAACGGTAGCGACCTTGCCATTCGCACCAACGGACGGGTTTTCAAATCCTGGAAAGGGCAGCTGTTTGAGTGATGAATACGAGCATTTGTACCTGAGTCAAGGGTATTTATACAATGTGTCCCGTCACCAGTGCCATAGCTTTTAATGGTGTGAAATATGGCATTTTTTATTGACAAATTTTCCCTTAAATTTGGTTTTTCTCAAAAAGCCAATTATTAAAAAATACACAAAAAAGAATCTATTTGTTTTTCTTTAATTATTTTTTTCTATTTTTTTATTCTATGACAATTGAAACATGATGGCGGTGTAACTGTTGTCTACATGTTTAGCTATCAAATGACACCTTTTTAATGTTGATAGGACATTTACATGAGTAGTGGTGGTCGAATTAGTATGAGAGCCCAGGTCTTGGTTACCAAGAAAACAAAATGGCGGCCGTAAGCCATTAAAGACTCCGACACTGGTGATGGGACACATTGTACATATATATTTACTAGTTATAGGGACGACATGTTGCTGTTTTATAAATTAAAATGAAACCTATTCTATGTCCTAAGTCGGAACAAATCAAGCAAAATGGGGCGAGTAGTTTCTGAGTTCATCGCGGTCAAACACTGTGCCAGGGAATTTTCATATATAAAGATATATCTTTGTAACGTATATGTATATCTATCTGCTGCCATAGTATCCATAACACAAGCCTAACAGTGTTTACTTAGGGAAATATTATAATTATTAAAATACCGAGTGGATAAAATATTGCCATCCATTTTAGAGTTTCGTTCCCTGATGTTCATTTCGTTCATCGCATCCGCCTATTGCTGCAATATGCCGTCTTCTGTATGAATGAAAATATCGTAAAGAGGATGGCATTTGACTCACCACCTGAGCTCAGTGCAGATCAGTGGATGCTCAAAACTGACAAGGCAACCAGGAAAATATCTTAACCTTTTTTTTGTCAAGCAACTAAGCTTTTTGAGATAATAAAAACCCTGATACTAGCTTATAGCAGAAGTTAAAATGCGCATGTTAACGCGCACGCCACGCGTATACCTGTCAGAACAACCGCCGGGATAGCGAAAGGTCGTTGGTTCGAATCCCAACTGACGGCTCGGACACGTGATTGTTTTTTCTATCGTCGTCGTCGTCGTCGTCGTCTTAGCCAAGTGACGTCCACTTATGAACAAAGGCCTCCCTAAGGATCTTTACAACGACCGGACCTGCGCTGCCGGCATCTAGGTGCTTTCCGCGACCTTCACCAGATCTTTGGTCTTTGGTTTGCTCCACCAAGTGGAAGACTCGTTACACTGCGTTTTCCGGTCCTTGCTCGCCACTCGAGAACTTTTCTGCTCAAACAGCCAACAGTTCTACGAGCTTTGTGCCCTGCCTACTGCCACTTAAGTTTGGCAATCCTGCGAGCTATATTGGTTGCTTTGGTTCTCCTACAGATCTTCTCATTTTTGAATCGGTCACTTAGGGAAACTCCTAGTTTAAATCCAAGTCAAATCAAGAACTAGCCAAGTCAGACCTTAGGCTACAATATATTATCCTAACTTAAAAGAAGAAATGATATTTTATGTTGTTTTACATAAATTTCAGGACTGACCATTGAACTTGGCACCCATTTAGATCTCACTTCTTTTGTCGTTGAAGTCAACAACCAAGGCATTTATCATAATATTGAACTTGGCTCTCATTTCACATTTATGTTTTTGATGGGATAATAATTTATTTAATTAGCTATTCAAAGGGAACGCTGCCAGTATCTTTGGAACCTTGCCTAAAGGGACTCCTTTTAGTAACATATTTTAGATATAATTTTATATTTTTTAAGGTTTTCAGTTTTTAGATTTAGACTTAGTAAATTTAACTTAATTATTTCTGTATTATAGTTGTAATGTACATAATAAATTATCATTTATGTATTTATAAATGTCAAGATAGAGAAACTTATCTACTGAAAATAAATTAATATCAATCATAATTTATTGGATCAAACATTTGATAACCATACCAAACTTGCATAACTTCTGCAATCGTAGGTTAACCGCACTTACAAATGTACCATCATGCACCATACTGCACGCGCATCGCGCTTCTCCGCTTTGACTGAATAGAGGATATTTATTATATATATATCGCTCATTTGGTGCAACACTGACGCAATTGTAAATGTTGTGTTTTTGAAGAAGAGGGAAATTTTAGATAGGGATTTTAAATACATTTTCTTTTTGAAATTAGCATTACCTTAAAATACGACTACAAACGTATATTTTTCTTAGGTTAATTTAGCTTCCAGCGAAAAATAGAAGAAATACAATTCTGTCGATGTTTTTCAGAAATGTAATTTTGACCAAAAGTGTAATTGCCTCACTGTTGCACCAAATGAGCGATATATAGCAGTGAAAAGATAATGTGATTTCCATTGTTTCTTGCAACAACAATTGCGGCAAAAGGGTAATAAATTCTTGCATTTTAAGAATTTCATTAGCGATATAATCACATAAATTTGTTCTTTGATTATTAAAAAGAGATTGTTTAATAACTAGAAAGTAGCTTTGGTCGGCAAGTGCAGTAATAATAGGTTATGTTACAATTTTGACGATCGTATAAAAAGTCAACTGTGGAGGATCTTAAATATCACACATGTATAAGGGTCTTAAATAAATTGTCAATTGCACATTGTTACTTGTAATTATTCTATACAATTTAAGTAAAAACAAATGAACTAAATAAATTATAATTTATCGAAAATAAAAATCGATTAACTCCTTCTTTATATTATGCAAAATAATGATAATTCAGTGATAATAATTCAATTCAGTTCATAAAAGGATGCAATTTTTCATTAATGTTTTCTCATGGCGTCATCACATAAAATGATTAAATTTTATATCAAATTTTATTCTTGTATGTATACAATATTTCATGAAATTCTATTTGAATATTTTATTTTAAAATGTTATTTGAATAAAACTACCCCAAAACAAATTTGGATGTATGGGATATTTCAAATAAGAGAAGTACCTATTCAAAACAAATATAACTAGGCGATGCAGGCGCTAAGCATAAAGCTACGCTAGCACCATATATTGGAGCGGAGCGTTATCTAAAAAAAGAAAAAAAATAATTTTTCGCTGGGAATTTTCCGAATTTCAAAATTCGGGCTCCGTCAAAATCTGGTCCTAAACCTGTTGATTCGATTCCGCACAAAAAATATTAAAATCGGTTAAGAAAAAGAAAAGCGATTCTCGCTTACTTTTTGACTTTAGTGTGAGTTATATATACTTAACACATACTTAGGATTTGTAGTGACTGAGATATAGACTACACAACAATTAAGAAAAAAGCAACTCGACAGTTTTCATTACAACACACCAGCACATTTACTTAATTATATAGAAAATAGTTTCGATATGGAAGTTTCCGGGCATCTTTTGACTTCGATTCATGTACTTTGGATTTTGAAGGACTTTAATTAAAACTTCGTTTTTCGATGTATAAAATCTATAATCTAAGATCACAGTGGTTTGTTTGTTTGTCTTTTTCCCGCTCTTTTTCCATTGTATCAATAACGTTACTATAGCAACGCGTTAACCGCAAGTAGTTCGTCTACCGGACGCTAGATGGCGCTTACGGGAAAATATTTAATGATAGAAAATATTTAAAGAATTTTGTCCACCCGTGCGAAGCCGGGACGAGCATCTAGTATACTATTACCATTATTATCATCCACGGGACGTCACTATCCTCACCGCTGGTTTACCTGTATTGATGAAATATTGAAAACAACGTTGGGAGAATTAGCCGTCATTTAGCGATAATTTATCAGCGCGTCTTAATGGACGCCATGCCTCCAGAAGCAAGCCAGCAATTATAATTTTTTGTTCCGAAGAGATATCTTTGCGAAAGATATTTGCATTTGGCATTCATAGGCCGTACTACCCTTTTTTACCCTACCATACCTTTGTTTGGAGTTTACTCTTTAAGATTAAAATAGAAGAAAGAAAATGATTTTAATAAATGAAGAGTAGAATGTTGTGATCGAGCGTTGTTTTTTATGAGCACACACACCTTTCAATTTTATTTTGAAGTTTTTTATTTTTTTGTACCTTTTCAAAGACAATCGTTCTTAAGAAGTAAACTCCAGTCGTGCGTCGACGGAGCTGACACTTTTTTTTGACCCAGGTGTAGCTTTATGACTTCATACAAGGGAATATGTGCGGACTCATCCATACCACACTAAACCAAGTTGTATCTCTCCAGTCCGTCGAGGTCGGGTAGGGTGAGTAGCAACCACCATCATTGACTACTACGTTGGCCCATGAGGCCCCCTCACTGTCCGCAATGCCGATGGTTGTACCACACCCTGCCATACTCCAGCCACTGCCCACTGAAGCTCGTCCTCCATACTTATATAGCTGTGTCTGATGTATTTACTGTGTCTATATCCGACCAAAGAACATAAAAGATGTTTGTTTTAATGCGTATTGACAACAGTATTGCGGATTTTGAATGTGTGTATTGAACGTCAAAGATACGCCATGATTTCGTAAGTCCTACGTCGGCAGACCTCGTACCAAGAATAGCCGCAAGAAACTCGGCAAGGTCTGCTTTTTTCGCCCATTTATTGTGTTAGATGAAAAATGTAGAAAAAAAAATTGTAACAATACATAATAATAATTTGAGTATAATAATAATCGAATTATATGTAGAATTATAATTTTTAAATGTTTGAAATGTTTAGTAGAAAAAAGAGACTTTGTTTTTTTATTAGTTTTAAGTAGCTAATAATATTGTTATGTTCTTACAGGGCTCATTTGTATGTACTCAATTTTAAATGTGATCTGTGTTATTGCGTTTCAAATAAATATTCTATTCCATTCTACTCTATTCCACTCTATCCCACTCTATCCCACTCTATCCCACTCTATCCCACTCTATTCCACTCTATTCTATTCTATTCTACATTATAATAGTTATATAACATTTTAAGAAACTTTTTCTTGTACAACCAACTGTTGCAGGCAACATTATAAGTTTAGTTTTTTATTTTTAGGTGTAGCAACATTTTGTTTTCTCGTCTATTTCTTCCTTCCTTGCAATCTCGTTGTACATGGTGTCGGTGAGTCGATAATATATTAATTTTATAAAATCAAGCCTTCTTCATTGTTTGCAACCCTTGAACATCCAGCCCTACAAAAAGCTCACCGGCTACTCTGCTGCACTCTGCTGCGCTACACCAAGACGTATAAGAAAAAATTACTATGACAATAAACGGATTTTATACAATAATCATTTCACATTACAAAATAATAGCAACAAGGCTATTAATTCCAGGCACCCACCATAAATTCTTAAATAAACCCTAGTCTTAAATTAGATATCGAGTTATTTCTTGGATTTTGATGCCATCTCTAAAACTTAGAGAGGATAAATCTTCCCTATATTTTACGTAATCAGCTTTTTTCAACGCGACACGCAAATTTACGAATATCTTTGCACACATTACCCTTATCGTTTTTTCTGCTGAAAAATAGATTATAAGCATTACTTACCCATAAGCACGTATAGTTTACGGGTTATTTTAAGTGAATTTTAATAAAGTCAATATTCAAGGTCCTAAAAACAACCTGCATGTCATTATGCTATTTGTTTTCGGAATTATAAAAAAACTAAACATTATTTGCTAAACTATTCATTTTTTTTAAGCCACAATAATCTTATATAATGTTAAAAATCATTAAAACGATCGCTTTGTAAAAAACTCAGCGTAATTGATCATAAATAACAAAAAAATACACATAGAATTAACAAGTTCCTGCATTTTTATGAACTCGGTACTTTTAATTAACTTTCAAATGAAACTTCGGATCTTCCCAACGTAGCGATCTTTTTTTTAACCTTAATGAATCCCCGTGGAAGTTAGCAGCTTATACCTCTTTGTGTTAATCGGTTTTGTATTTAACCAGAAACTCTAATTTGCGTATATTTCGTTCGTCCTAACAATTTTTAATTTGAATATCAAGCAAAAATGGACTTGCGTATTTTGTGAAGATTGTATTTATCACGCTGTTTATTGAATATATAATTAATATTAAACTACAATATAAACTACGATAGAAACAGATAAAACAAACTACATAATATATTATTATTTAAATATTATTATAGTACTTATTTACTTTATTTTTCAATGACATCTGTTACCTTTTATTTACGAAGTTTCTACGTTTTTATTAATACAGCGGATATATTATAAAAGACACAACTATGAAACTAAACTAAAACATAATTTATCTTAAATTAACCCAAAACTAAAAAAATATTTATATAATAGAATAACTAAAATATATTATAAAAAGGAGTCCATTTAGGGAAGGTTCCGAAGATACTGGCAGCGTTCCCCCTTTGAATAGCTAGGCTAATTCTTTGTCCGAGGTAGCTGCCAGCTCTTCGGACGCCTGTGATATCGACTAACCTATTTGTTATTTCTTTAAAAAGCCTTATAGCGCTAGGACACCACGGACCAAAGATCTCGACACCGAATGGGACAAAATCATATTCGGAGCCTAGACCCCTATATTTACAAGCTTTAGCTTTCTCTGTCGCTTCACCAGCCGCACCAGCTCTGTTGTTATATTGACATTAGTCTTAATTTCAACATAAAGTAGACGTAGCCCGTTGATTGGATGTCAGCTTAAACCCAAGCGAGTTCGATCCTCACCAATGTACTACAGACGTGGTACCCACTCGTAATATAAGCGTTAACCACTCGTGGTGAGCTTAAACAAGGCGGGGTTAACGGGAATTGTCATAATGTCTTCCACGCATAGTTACTATTATTTTTTAAATAAAAAAATATACTTTAGAGAAAAGACATAAATTTTCTGACTAAGAAACTACCGAAGCACTCCCCAACTGTGGCCGATTAAGTTAAAATTACTAACTTTAGCGATACGTGAAGTAAAAAGGATTCCAATGTTCACGACTAACCCACATTTTACATTTCGTGTTAAACAGTTGATGTAAAATGATAGTATTTAAAATGGGGTAGACTGTAGTTCGCCCGTCTCCTCTAAAAGCTTTCCAACGAAAACGCTGGAATGCTCATTTAGTAGACGAGACTCTAAGAAATAAAAGGTGCTTTGTGTCGTTTTCGACTTTTTACTTTAAGTATTTCATATTTTTCACTATTCATTCGGCTACGAAGAAATCTTAAATATTTTAAAAAATGTCATCTGGCAATATCGTTATAAAAACTAGATATTTTATTAAGAATTAAATAAAAGAGAAAATCAATATGGTCTCAAAAATTATATCTGTTGCGATTTTAACATTTGCTATTCACCATGGGCTCTCCAACGAAATATCAATACAATCTGATGATTATGCTGACAACATAATATTTGACTGTTTAATGAGAATCATTGATTCAAATTTTTTTTATACACCTACGATAGTGATCAGTGAAAGTGACGAAGACAATTCAAACGGAAGATATGAGAAATTCTACAGTAAACTCATAGATATTATATTTAAACACAATATACCAAGAATTATAAATAACGATGTTGATTTAAAGTCAATGTATGTTCTGAAAGAACATATACTGTCCATAAAACATTTCTACAATTGCGACAATATATTGGACAGAACATTTGACCCTATTAATGAAGATATAAAATATTTGTTGATTTTATTTAATTCTTCGGTAGAATGTGCCACAGTGCTTAATCGTATGTCGGATAGTGTCAGCAAATATGACATAACTTTCCTTACTTTAACGGCTGATAATAACTATGATATAATAACTTACATACCACAAATAAATATAACAGATTGTAAAATGCAATATGATGTTTCATATACCAGCATTGCTACTTGCGATTCTAAAGACAAACTCATAATTTTTCCTAACAAAGAACCTCAGAATATTATGAGATGTCCTTTCAGAGTCGGTATGGGATCAAACTTTCCATTTGCAGAAATTAAAAACGAAGAAAATAAACATTTAATGGAACCTTTAAATGAAAAAGATGTTAAAGGATGTGACCTTGAAACCATGAAGATTATGTCAGAGTATTTTAACTTTACGCTAGAATTGTATTTTATTTACAAAAGCTATGACAGTGGCGAAAATAAAACAAAGTTTTTGGATTTTCTTCTAAATGGCACTCTTGACGCATGTGCAGGCGGTCTCTATAGAATTTACGGTGACATCATGGAATATTCAGGAGTATATGGTAGGCAAGCTTTTGTTTGGATGTACACTGTAGAAAGAAGAAATAGATCCTGGCAAGGTTTATTCTCTAAAGTCAAGGGCTTATACATTTTCATAATTTTCTATTTCTGCTTTTGCATGATATGGTATTTGCTTTGCATATACGACAAACAATCCTTGAAGACTACTCCTTTCATGTTGCATGGCTGGGGTACTTTAATGGGCGCTTCTTCATTACATAAAGCAAATACCTTAAAACACCGGATTATTAACATCTTCTATTTAATAATGTGTTTACACTTAACAGCTTACGTAAACATCCAGATGTATTCCTTTCTTACTGTTATCGGACCTCCTACTATATATAAAACCAATGAGGGTATCTACAAATCAAATCTACGTCCATTCCTTAATCCAAGTGGTAAATACTTTTTCAAAGATCCACAATATGTATCGTTTGCTAATACTTCAGAAGATTGCGCATTTAGTTCGGAATGTCAAAACAAAAGTTTCGAACATAATGGTGCGACTTTAGTAATAGATGGACAGTTCATAGCATTTCAAGCAAAAACTGCAATTAATGATGAAGCTAGAGCGATGAAGGTTCCAGAAAACATGCTCACTGTTTATCATGAAATGCTTATTCGAAGCAATGTTAGTATAATAAGAAGGTTTCAGAAGACTATGATAAGACTTGGTGAAGCTGGTATAAACGATCGACTATATCATGAGGCTCTAGGTATATTGACAGAAGCGAAAGCTAAAACCGCTGCGCAGAACATCATAAGCTATAGTTACAGTTGTGGAATTGGGTGCCGTATCACACTGACCCAGGGTGCAGGGGCATTTTATATTTGGTTAATAGGGTGTTCCATATCTGTTATTGCTTTTGTTGTAGAAATTTGTTCAAGAGAACAAAGGCGTAGAGTGTAGAAGCCTTAGTAACTAGTAACAAGTAACTTAAAAAAAACTATTAAAATAATAATAATTAACAGATGTGGAATTGGGTAGTAAAAAAATATTAACCAAAACAAAGCATATATTATTAAAATTATATATCGTTCCAGCTTCAGTGTTGATTAAGAATATCAGAAATATCTACATTTCATTTAGTACTTTTTCTAATTCGAGTTGCTAATCATACATGTTGCGATCGAAAGTTTCTTATCCATGTCATATAATTGTTTACAAAAACTTTATTCTTTTTTAAGGAAGAATATTTTGAATTTCCGCGGAATGCTTTAATTTTTCGTTGAGGTTTGTACTTATTCAATAAAAAAATTTAAGTACTGCAATATTGAAAGTTAAAATATTTGTTCCAATCTTATTTAGTGTAAAATTAAACTGAGTATATAGATAAAGTTATAATTAAATCACTGAAAATACTTATATCATGTTAAAACGCTATTGCTGATTATCTTTAATAAAATTGATATTCCAAAATGCAAGTACTCAATTGACTTTTTGGTTGGTTAAGAAACACCGGAAATATGCGCATAAAATTCACGTATCAAGTAACATGTCAATTATCAAATACCTCATCTCCACCGATAACATAAACTGTAAGGAAGTCCAGAAAGATGTTAAGCTATTTTCTGTGTATTTGTACTACAAAAAAAAGATACTTTTATTGCCTTTGAACTTTTGTTCATAGATAAATATAATGTAATAGGAGGCACTAGAATTTACAGTCGTCGGGGCTCGTGAGAACGCCCGCGTTTTATTGAGCATAAATTTTCTAATTTTTCGCTAAAAATGAAGAAAAACCCGGCGTCCTTATAAGCCTAAGCCGGCTAATTCTTAAGATTTTGACTTTGTGACATCCTTCCTTCTCCTTTTTCTTTTAAATATCAATGCCGCAAATTAAAGCCCGTTACTGTACCAGCACCTATTGTGTTGTGTAATACCACCAACCCTTTACACTTAAAGGCGACTGATGGTACTGGAGGTAATTATTATATCACCTTCTGAAGACCACAAAATATGCTAAACGAAAAAATTATAACAAAACTCTACCACTTTTGGGGAAAGGCCTCCGGCCATCAGTGGACGTTTTTCCGTTGAGATAATGATGACGATCTTGTTGTTCAGCACTTGATATAATTTCCATTACTACGATAGATGTAAAAATTTATAATCTTAAAAACTATCTAGTTGACCCGGTAATGTCCTGCTATGGTATCGCGTATACAATGGAAAAAGAGCGGACAGACAAACACACAAACAACAAATTTGTGTTCTTAGATTATAGATTAAGTCACTAGCAATCTCCACTTTTTAATAAAACTAAAGCACCCTACAATATTTACGATTATTTATTAAAGGAGAAATTAAATAAGTCCATTCAATTAACCATTAATTTTGCAACACTAAAATATTATGGTGCGCATTTGAATAGGAAATGAGTTTTTCAGATATTAATATAATAAACGCATCCTACAATATGTGTAATGTTATTTATTTATAAATAAGGAGGAATTTTAATAACTCGATTCAATTTAACATTGAAATACAAATTTTTCCACATCAAAATATTATGGACCGCATACAAATAGGAAATGAGTTTTCCAGATAAGGTTTTCTCCATTTCAGTTTTCATTTGCATTCAATATTTTATGTAATGTTAAAATATATTGATAAACATACTGTTTCAGAAAAATGATTTATGTTTGTAGTTGGCTTCTTTCTTTGATGAGTAAGTAAGTAATATTTAATTGGATTAAATGTGTAATACAATAATAGATATAATTAAAAAAAATAACATCCTTAATATTTTTCATACAAGAATATCACTCACCTTTTCAACATCGCAGACTACATATGCTTGTATCGCAATTAATAGTAACCAATCGTTGACAACCCTGACGCTATCCCCTTATTCCGTGTTGCTCTGAAATCTTTATGTGACCGTAATGAATTTTCTGTAGTTTACTCAAGAATTACTACAGCATCACCAGCTGTACCCATTGAAATCGTCACAGAGAAGATTCAAGGCAAATTTGTGTTGAAGCGTCCTCCTATACTCCTAATGATACCTGACAAAGAACCACTGTTCAGAAGACAGCGTTGGACAAGAAGACCATGGAGAAAAACAACAGTGCCAATGCAACTATATTTAAAATATCATGCTAGCAAATACGTTAAAGATTATGACCTACCATTTATAGCACCAGTCAAGTCCAAGTATAAAGCACCAAGCATAATTCATGGTCAGCAATTGTTTAATGGTCAAATGATTCCGTTGTTGAAGAAGATGAACTTAGGAAATGGGTTTGGACCATCGCATCCACGAGGTACTTTTACACCTCCAGATCTAATTCACGTTCCGAACTGGTATTGGCACTATTCACATGTAAACTTTCATAAGCCTAAGCGTCCCATAGAGGGATAATACTAGGGATAGGATTTTTTGCTATTCTTTAATCTCGAATTAAATGTATATCTAACGATAACGATATTCCATCAAGAATACATGACATATATAATATTGTTTCATTTAAAAACAGAGGTTTTATACCGTTAACTAGGTAGAGAGGAAAACAATCAAAAGAATTTACTGAAAAACTGAAAGTCGATACGAAATTAACATTTCAATGGAATAAGCATAAAACCTTTTAATGCAAAATCGTGATCATAATAAAAATGAATATTATTCGCGAATGGTTGTTTTTTACAGAAGCACTATCCAAGAGAATTATTGTTATGTCTTATTTAATACCATAAAATAATTATGTGTTAAGGCTAAGCTAGCTTCGTAACTATTAATTTATAGATTTATAATATATTTATATTATAATATATATATATATATATATATTATAAGAGAATTAAAATAAAACTACAGTTAATAACAAAACGTTGAATTTATTTACAACAGGTTTACGTAGCACTTATTATATTTTTGGAACACATTTAGTTAGGTTTCGATGGAAGCATTGTAATATCACACAGTAAAAAAAATGAATCTATTTTGAGCTAATTAAAAAAAAGTTGGTATTTTTATTGTAAAGCCTGACCAGAAATATAAAAAACCTGTCAGGAGGTCGCTTTCGTGTTTTAACTGTCAATCTTCTATCAAATTGTATGACGAAAATTAGTTCTTAAAATTTCTGAAATATGGAAAGGTTTTTTATTTTTCTGGTCAGGCTTTAATTAAATCGTGTCAGTAAAAAAATTAAATTACTTTTTTCAAACAAGAACATTATTTTGTGTTTAATGGTAATGAGTTTTACTTATAAATAGATAAAATTCGACTAGAGTAAGGTATCACGTGAAAATTAAAAACTATAGTTATATTCTATAATAGTCTTCTTGTGATTTTACGAAAAGTTTGAAATGTAAACAAATCTTCACACAATTGTATGTAAAGAAGACTACAAGAGAATCTGGAATAAGAATTTGAACATTGATAGTAGAGAGTAGGGTACGAGTATTAATCTTCTTTTTCTGCCCAAATGCTATCGCCGTTGACTTCCGTGGTGCCTCTAATATACTTCTTCACTAGCGGCAGCTTATACATATAGACTGAGAGAACAGATCCAGCGCACGCACCTATCCAATACACAACTGCGTGTTCCAACAGTGTGTGTCCTTCACATCCGGCTTTCAATGAGGTGGCGAGGACTGGGTTGAAATATCCCCCGGAATATTCAAAAGCTGTAAAAATCACGATTTAGTTAACATATTCTTATATATATACATAGATGAAATTATATTAGTAACTTTTCCCAATAACGCAGATTTTAGATATCTCCTCAAAATTATACAGGTCGATTAAAAAATTATTACAGTTTATAATATTTTATATTTTCAATGCTATATTATTGGATAAATTTTAATACTCTTTGATGTTCGGTCCACAGCTCTCCCAAATGAGCTACCGAGCCTTGTGAGCACTCGTCAAAAAATTCTAGTACTTTTTACTTTACGCTTTGTTTCATCGATAAGAAGAATATGATCGCATTTGAAAGAAACATTTTGAATTTAAATTCTATCTTATAATTTCAATAGAAAATAGAAGAAGATTACAGTATTGAATGATCAATTTTCAAAAGAGAAATCTGAGCCTTTTCAACTACTAATAAACTTAATATTTTTATTGTAATCCCTTAAAAATTTGTTTAACATATATATAATAAATCCCCAAAATAATATGTACACATACAAATTGAAACTGAATTATATACAAACTAATGAATAATGTAATTACAAATGACATGACGTGTGATTCCTAAGCCAATTAAATTTGTACCTACAAGCATCTACCTCACTGATATATAATTTTTGATATGAAAGCAATGTTATATGATATGAACCATGATTTTTATGAGATGTGTGTGACCATGCAGCAATGGCGTTAACAATCAGTGGACACTTAGTTTACGATGTACCTTTTCCTAAATGTACTTTGCAAAAGATGGACACGCTTAAATCCGCATTGGCACTATTGTCCTGATACCGGTAGACGAAAACCGTGTGCCTAGTGAGGACTCCTGTAAAAGTGAACCCGGTTGAGATATGTATGGGATACGTGATAATTTCAATGAGCCAAACAGCAATTCGAGATTACTTGAATGCTGGTAAATCTTTCTACTCCATCGATAAAGACATGGTTCCTTTATATAGCTTTTTATAGTTCAATTTACTTTGTAATAAATGTTATTAAAAATATGTTATTTAAGCCAATATGAGTAGTGTTATATTAGATATCAACTGATTTTTATTGAACAGTAAGATATATATGATGCTTACCTAGAGCTCTAATAGTCATTGAAAAGACCACGTTATATGAATGAAGGTAAAGTCTAATTTTATATTCGGAATTGTATAAAATGTGTATATGTGATAAATTGAGGTTAAATATGTGGTTGAGTTTATTAAAGCATATTTTCCAGCAAACGATGATACGTGTTTTAGTCAAAATATAAGCGATGTGTTTCGTAGCGTAAAAGCAAATACGTGTAATGGTATAATAATTTGAACTATTAAACGTACCAGCGACGACCATTGAGGTTCCAATGAAAGAATCGATAGCGGTTGAAAAGCGTGGGTTTAGATCGCCTAAAGTCTTCGAGGCCAGCCGGCAAAGACAGGTTGCTATGCCTTCTATCACCGCTCCATATAAAACAGGCACCTAAAACAGGAAAGCATAACATTTGATAACACAAAAATTTTGTCTTCAGTTAGCTCTTAAGTTGTGTTAAATTTTAATATAAAAATTTTCAGGCAGGACCCGTCGACAATGGATTTAGATAATGAAACAAGTATTTAATTAATTTATGCAATCTTATATGATAAATGTAAATAGAAAAATGCTAGGAAAAATCGACTCGGCTAGAAAATTGCAAGGATATTCATCGTATTGATGGAGCAACAAGATGGCCTACAGCGTAAAAAGTACTTGAAAATTTCATTGGTTGCTCACAAGGTAGCTCAATTCGGAGAGCAGTGGACCGCCTGGGAATAACTTCTAAAACACTTAAGAATATTTCGTAGCCATTTATCAGTCCACGGTAGCAATTGCTACCGATAGCCAACACCCTAAGTCAGTCCCTGACAGCAATTGCTACCATATTAAAATTTCTGCGTGGCCTGCTGTTTTTTCATAAATTACGATTCATTTTTAAATTACAGGATGCAAACGTTCTGCAGTGGATTCATTATTTAATCGGCTTTACGGTAGTATTTTTTATTTGGTCCTAGCTTCATTATTTAACGAGAAAATGGCAGAGTAAGAGACCGACATTTTTTTCACAATTCGCGCAGCATTGGTACTGTTGAGAGGGGTGGGGCAAGCGGTAACGGACCGACAAGTGGGTAGTAGGTTTAACAAATGTACACAATTAATACTCAATAATTAAATGAATTTTCAAATAATACTTAGCCAAGTACATAACTTGGATTAAGCTTAATGAACATTTAATGTAGATAGATATCTCAAGGAGATACTTTGTTTGTATTTTAATTAATTAATTAGTGCTAAGTTAACAATATTAGAAAAGCATTCTTAAGTGTATATACACATATGTTTAAAAAATACGTCATTTGCTTTATATTCACCATTGATTGACGACGCAAAAAGTTCTATTTTCAATGTTTATATTTCTACGGTAAGAGAAGTATTATTTGTATTTTATAGCCATGTGCCCTAACGGACTCTGAGCATGCGTCTAAAGAAACGCAGCCTTGTCTGGAAAGGGTATTTTATATGGCACCTCTTATACAATCTGAAATCACTAGATCTCAAATTTGTATTTCGGTGCAAAAGTTAATTAAGAAGTTAAACAAACAAAGCTTATTAGTTTCTCGCATGAACAAAACACGTTAGGGCACACAAAAGGGTTAGACTTACCTTATCAACAACATCAAGACAAATAATAGATTAAGACTGAGAATTTTCTTTTTTTATACTGCAACAGTCTGTAAATACACAATAACAAAGACGTACTCGACTTTTGTCCTAAAAGAATCATAACGTGAATCTAACTTTTAACTCCATCAGTAAGTATATTAACTCATTCACGGACACTCCGCCTATAGCCGTAAATCTAAGTGCTTACAATATGACACAACGCCTTAGGCCGGTAATTCAAACAGCCAAAACGTGCATATCGCCTGTAGCCGGTCCAATTACTTATCATCAAAGGGACCCACGTGATCAAGCGTCACAACACGCCAATAGTTAAAGTAATTGGACTGGCACTAAGCACTTAGATTTATGGCTATAGGCGGATTGTCCGTGAATGAGTTAAACTAATTTGATTTCTAGACCACTCTTGAACGTTATCACAATTCATCAATCACATGTAGCTTTTCAACCAATTTAAACTTCGTAAAAGCGATGCGGATCTGATATGGTCTAGGAATCAAATCTGCTAGAGCTTGAATTGGGTAACGTTATAAATAATGACTAGGAAACAGACTTTTCTTATGGAAGGCCTTTACTATGGTAGTAGTAGTACCATGGGCCATAAAAAACCATACAACGTGCTAATGAATGTAGATGGACAGCTAAACGATGACCTTTGCCAAAGTGACTTACCTCTGCAATCCTATTCATTGATTTATTCTTTATTTCTAAGGTTAGGTTAGGTTAGGTATTAGCTGCAAACTAATCGCTTGAAAATAAAATTGGGAGCTCTTTGAATATGGGAAGGTATTGAATAAAAGTTGTAGAATGAAAGGTTAGACATGAAACCAGTGCGGTGAGAAGGAATGGCAAGAGTCACTATACTGTCTGAACGAAAATCACGACAGTGAAAGCACCAAAATATTGAATTTGCATTTCAAATACTATAAGCCAAACGCGCTAGCCGGGCACGTTACATATACAATAATTGTATTTATAATAATATTCCACGTAATATTAATAAAAATTAAATGTACTTAAGATTAATTAATAAAAAGATGACTTACTCAGTTCTTGATAATTATAAAGCAAACAATTCTATAATTCTATTCTCCTGTCATAAGTTTTATTGTAAACAAAGTTGTTAACTCTTACCTGAAGATCAGCTTTGCAGTCCTCAAAAGCCTTTTCCCGATGCGTTTCGGAAATTTCCAAAGCCCAGTACATTTGGACATACTTGAACACCAGAAGGCCGCCAGTCAACTCCGCCCAAGTCTTCAATAAGGCCTTTCGAACATCACCTTTGCCTGAAAAGTCATAACTTAGTCATATTCTTGTCATCATCTCGCTAGCAGACTAAGGTCGCATCTAATAAAAGTTTGGACAACATCATGTCAAACTACAAACCGTCAAATTTTATCATACAATATTGAGCTCTATGTGCTAAGACTTAACTATGGATCGGTTGGAGAGATTTGACATTTTTGTACAAGTAAATGTAGTGTTGTCTGTACTACGCCCGTGGATCCATTTGTAACGTAAGCATTTATTTTACCGCTATTTATTGACGAGAATATTAATAATGTGTTTGACGCAATTTTAATTTATATAAAAAACATATCGGTGTAGTATGAAATTCTGTTGACTATGTAGTGAAACCAAAATTGATTGAGCGAAGCCCTCTTTTAGGCATCACAAATTTCGCTTGCGTCCCTCCTGCTACTTAACGGTTCAACCGATTCGAACGAATTTTGGCACGAACATACATGATTATAACAAAAATATAAAAAAAATAGACTTTACCATGGAGGAATAATCACCGAAAGAAAAATTCAAAAGCTGATCACAGCCAAACCTCTGATACTACATTGATGAAATTTGGCGCCAAAACTCACATCGTGGTCGTGACTAATGTGCAAAAAAAAAGTTTTGAAATCGTACATACCATGGAGGAATAATCACCGAAAGAAAAATTCAAAAGCTGATCACAGCCAAACCGCTGAGACTACATTGATGAAATTTGGCGCCAAAACTCACAAATGAAGGTAAGGTAGTGCTTCGCTCAGTATTTTCAAACAGAAGCATGCATTGCAGACCTAGTAAAAACTTAATAACTATCTTCCTACGTAGTTGTCAGTACGTTGTCAGTAAGTTATCTAAATATATAAGAAATCTTGACACAGTGTTTGACCGCGATGAACTCCGAAATTACTCAACCGATTTTATTATTTTTTTTTTAATTTTGCTGGGTCTGTTTCCACTTAAAATATAGGATAGGTTTCATTTTAATTTATAATAATAATAGAAACTGAGCCACAGCAATGCTGGCTGGGTCAGCTAGTTATACTCTAGTTAGTCGATTATAAGAATACCTGTAAAAAGTTCCAATCAGCTACGCTTAGTTCATTAGCAATACGAAAGGCACTTTGACAAGACAAAGAAAGTAGATAGACAGTGCCGATTAAATTACAGCGTCTGCCCCGGCTTACTAAGACGCCTGGTTTGAATCTCACCAAAGGCGAATTAATCAACAAATCTTTTTCTGTGCTTAATTATACCTTAAAAGTTTTAAAACTTATTATAAAATTAAGGAGCACATAAAACTATGAAATTCCAAGACTTGATTTGTTGATGAATAGATTATGGTATTTTAATAATACTAGCGGCCCGTCCCGGCTTCGAACGGGTGGACAAAATTCTTTAATTTTTTTCTATTATTAAATATCTTTCCGTTAGCGCCATCTAACGTCCGGTAGACGAACTAATTGTGGTTAACGCGTTGCTATGGTAACGTTATTGATACAATGGAAAAAGAGCGGACAGACAAACACACAAACCACTGTGATCTTAGATTATAGGTTAATCATATTTTATTCATTCCTAACGAAGTGACACCTCCCTATGTAAGTAAATTATATTTCTTCATAAAAGGACAAAATGTAGTACAACTACGAGGAATATGCTTAAAATCTAAAAATCGTTTACACAAATTAAAAATCAACAAAGCAATATTAGACTTTAAGTTATAATGCATATCCATTAACATACGAACATGTTTGTCAGTTAAATAAATCATTCAAATAAATCAACATGTACTAATTTAAAATTTACTGTAAAAGTTAGTACAAAACAATAAAATAGTTAAATTATTATAATAGAAAAATACTAGAAGAAATCGACTCGGGTCACAAGTGTTCACAAGGGTCGGTAGCTCATTTGGGAGAGCATTGGTCCGGATTTCCAAAGGTTGCGGGTTCGTTTCGACCGACTTATGACCCGAGTCGATTCTTTCTAGTATTTTTTTATTATATTAATTTATCTTATAAGATCGCATTGAAAATGCATAATATATATAAAAAAATACAATAAAATAGTTGCCACTTATCTAGGGGATAACGTTGACCGTAAATACTCGCACACACAAGCTTTTAAGTCCGTTACAGATAAAATAATTAGTTATTCTTTGATTATAATACTGTATAATTTATACGATAAGTTTTCTTTTATTATTAATAACACATAATAAAAGAAAGGAAAAAACAGTCCTGACCCAGTTTTATGTGGCTTCTCCTCGGTGAAGGCAATGAAATAATACATTATTTATAAACTAGCGGCCCGTCCCGGCTTCGCACGGGTGGACAAAATTCTTTAGCCTATGTTACTTAGCGTGAATGTAGCTTTCCAATGGTGAAAGAATTTTTGAAATCGGCTTAGTAGTTTTTGAGTTTTTTTATTGCAAACATTCAAAAATACAAACATACAAAAATTACAAATCTTTCCTCTTTATAATATTAGTGTAGATAATATCAAAAGACATCCGGAATAAGACACAGAAACCATATTAGAAAAGTAATTGCACCATTTGAAAATGGAACATTTTAACAATAGAATACGGTTTTTCATCTGACTGTCGTTTGTTTTTGTAGTATGACCTCATTTAGCGTGTTTACATTACTATGCATTTAAATTTTCTTTTTCATAGTATGATTTTCTACGATTTTAATTATTTGACATATTATTTTTTCTCAACTCAACAAAGCCTCGTTCGCCTTCAAACTGCTTTAGGTAATGAAGCACAATACAAGACTACTATTTATAGTTGGTTTGCAGAATTCGAGCGTGGTCGAGTTAATCAATCTCTGTGACAAATTTCGTGATGGTCACGCCTCCACAGGTGTAAACCACTAAAATATCGATGCTGTTCGCCGCATGTTCGAAACAGAAATACATATAACCTCTCATGACATCTGGCCATGCTTAAACATTGGCTTGAGTCAAATATAATAAATCCTACACAAACTTTTGGTTGAAAAAGCTGAGCTCACAGTTGTTCCCACACAATTTTACTGATGCTCAAAAAACAAACCGCGTCATTGATGCAGTGCCATGATTACAAAATTCAAAGGAGCGTCAAATTTGGAAACACATAGTATCAGGTGAGGAAACATAGGCGTATAGCTACGATCTTAAAGAAAGCAACAGTCGAGTATACGGATCTTTCAAGAAGAGCCAATATCAACCACAGTAGCGCGCATACTAAGTGCCTCTAAGCGGCTGATTGATTTTTTTTTTAACAAAACCGGGTAGTTGGCTACTGTTGTTTTGGAGAATCGTTGTACCATGAATAGTGATTGGTTATACGGCAACAGAAAAAAGCGCTCGAGAACGCTTGTAAGAAAAATGGCGAACGCTAAGCGATAATAAGCAAAATGGCGGATTGTGTCGCTCGCAATCGCTTTTTTCTGCCAAACACACGGAATGATAGCATGACAATTGTCTTAAACACATGGCTAACAGTGTCAAATATTTCGTTAGAGAACAACGTTTTTCCATATAAGTCCGACCTCAAAAGAATCCGGATTTAAACCCAATACAAAATCTGTAGTATATCGAAAGAAAGTCTCAAACAAATGCAACTCCAGTTAAAAACTTTACTTAATCGAAGCAATCTCAATCCCACTAGAAAACTGTCTCAAATTGCTTGAATCGATGCTACTTCTTTGCAGAGTTGTTATTGACAACAAAGGCTACGAAACTCAATATTAATTATAACTAAATATAATAACCCCTTAACAACATCACATAAATATAATACTGCTTATATTATTCCATATACTTAGAATAAAACACTTTTTACGGATTTTTGCGAATGTTTTATTTTATATTTATTTAATCCTGACGTTTCGACTCCTTTACAGGAGCCGTGATCACAGGATTAAATTAAATAAATATAAAATAAAAACATGCGCAAAAATCCGTAAAAAAGTGTTTTATTCTAATGTGTAATGTGCGCGGAAGTGTAAGAACTAAATATTCCATATACTGATAAATTATATAATTATTCACTGTATTTTTCAGTATATAGTAGTATTTCAGATATTTGATATTTATTGAATTATAAGTCGTTTAACATATTTTATGCTAATTTTTATTTCATCCTATATAAAAAGGCAAAATATCTTGTATAATAGTAACATCAATTGAATGTGTTCATAATTAAATGTTTACCACAGTACATTTAAAAATATTATGGCTTCCATTTCCGAAGAGATTGTCAAAGTGATTAGTTAAAATCGTCAATCAAAATGTACAAAATACTAGCGTCTTTACTTATTAAGTATAATTTGAGCATTTATACCTGGCAGATGGTTCCTACTTAGTACCAGGAAAAATGTACGTAAACCAAATTCCACAGTTGTGTGAAATTGCTCTACCAAGAACAAAGCTTGCAAAGTAAAATAGATTTAAGTCCGTACATTATCGGAAGTAACAGGTGGGCAGTGCCGGCAGTTTACAGGGCATTTTACACTCTATTAAAGACTTGTTCTATTAATCACTCTGGTTAGAATACGTGGGGCGCATGAAAGTTTCCGGAATCAATAAGAACATGTTGAATGAGCAAAATTTAATATCTCAAAATATTATCGCTTTGTGGACGCATTTTTAAAAACATTTATGCCACTCCACTATGGTGCAGTCGGAAATATGTTCCATAATGTTGGATAGCCTTTTCTGAAGGTGATTTTTTTTTTATTTAAAGAAAATGATAATTTTTGACCGCATGGGTAAATCCAGATTTTGAGCCAGGGGAGTCAAATCATTACGTGACTCTTGCTTCAATTACTAATAGTAAATATATGGGCAAAATCGGCTGCTCGTTAGGCCCATGGTTGACCGCGTAATTGGGTCTTGATTTTTGGAAACAAGTAATACAAGGTGCTAGGGCCTTTATCTTGACTGATAAGCTCTACGTTTTTCATCTTTAAAAATTCATCTGTCTAGTGTGTGATAACTGGCATTGTCATAATAAGTTCTTCATTCATTTCGGTTAACAATTAGCCGTATAACCAATCACTATTCATGGTACAACGATTCTCCAAAACAACAACGGTCAACTTACGGTCAACGTTATCCCCTAGATAAGTGGCAACTATTTTATTGTATTTTTTATATATATTATGCATTTTCAATGCGATCTTATAAGATAAATTAATATAATAGAAAAATACTAGATAAATACTGTATAGTTTGTTTTTCACCGCTGGTAAGCGCTCGCAATCGCTTTTTTCTGCCAAACACACGGATCGTCTTCTCTGGCATGTTTTTCCATTGTATCTTCATATTTTCAAACGTGTCCAATTCCAATCCATCCATCAAAAAACATCCCAATACTTTAATATTTCCATCACCATGCTTGAATATTATCATCACCTCAGTCGGAAGACGTCAACTGTTTAACGAATAGCCTTCACCAAAAATGGAAGGTGGGGGGAATCCCCAGATCGCAATAAAATACCGTTGCTGAAAACGTTGCTGCCCAATATTTAGTCTACCGGAGTTGTATTGTGGTTATCTCCAATATTATTTATCGCCTTTCTGCTTACGCAATTTCTTAGCCTTAACTGAGAAGGACTGGTGCTTTTCTACAATGTTTGTTTTCTACATCACAAGGCGAATTTGACTATACTCCTTGAAACCGAAAGCATAGTTTACGGAGCTTCTAACGTAGCACTTTTCGTCTGAATTTACCATTTTTATTGCATCATAGAATAATGCTTTCTCGTACCATCTTCTCATACCATCCTTTAAAAATGTTAAGCTTTTTGAATATGTTATGTTTTTTAACTGACAGGAAAAACGGAAACAAAAAAAGAAATTCATATTAAAAAAAAATACAAGAAACAATATTTACTATATGATGTGTAAACTCGAACTCGTCACAGTTGTCAGAACAGTAGATTATTCTACACTAGCGGACCGCCCCGGCTTCGCACGGGTATTTAACAAAATTTTCAAAAAATATAAATTTTAAGATACCAACACACACACACACGTACACCTTTCTTTTTGCGTCGGGGGTTATTAAAAAAACCATTGTAAATAAAGTTTGACTATTGTTTATTTATTTATTTTTTGTTATTTTTCAATATGTTATTAATTTATTTTTATATCAAATGTTTTTACATAAGCCATTAAATTTATTGGGTCAGTGCTTCCCAGTATACGATATTTGATATTGTTTTATTTTTTGGCAGCAAATACCCGCGATAGGCTAACTTACAGTTGGCTATGAGTAAAACATTCTTTTTTTACGTCGATGCCTACTAATTTAAAGGTTAAAAAATAGTTATTTAATAGTTAACGCTAAAGATGCTTTTACCGGAAATTGAAGCCGTTTAAATGAAATTGACAGATCATTTGGGATCATAGGTATCGGCTTGTGAGCTAGTTGACCAGCTGCTGGGCCATCGATAATGGTGGCTACAATTAAATTGTCCTTCAATTCCATAATACGCAACCTTGTCCCATTTCACATCTTTGGGGGGCTTTAATTACTTAAAAGAATGATTGGAATTCCGATTTTTGACATCAATTCTGTGTTGGCAGTTCAGAAGGGTTTAGTTAATTTAAAAATTCCTTTAATCTAACCATAAGGTTAGGTTAGTTTAGATAATCTATCGAAAAATAATGCGTTAAACTGTAAGCAGTATGTTACGGTTCACAATCTTTCGATAGTTTACAATTTCGCGATATAGATTATAATCTAACGGTATTTGGGTCGTTCTACTTTTTTACCGACAATGGTCTGTCCTTCGTCTTATTATGGCATCTCGTTGGAGTATTGATATTTACGGTTTTTTTAATTCGGTTCGAATAAACGTCCATATTTTTCTTATCTATTAATATTATGTAATTTTTCGTTTTCTCCAAACAACATATTTTTTCGTTTGCTTTACGTAGAATGCCGTGACAGAGTGGTAATCCGAAATATGGTCGCCACAGAAAAAGGCCACTCTGTTACATATTTTTTTTAAAAACCAACATTAAAAAAGAATTAATATTTGCCGCAAAGGAAACTTTAATTAGTCCTAATGACAACGCAGATGCAATTTCTTTTAAATTCCACACAGAAACCACAATTATGGATAGTTCAAAAACCAAAAAAACAGAAAAACGTCGTTTCACTGTCGGTAAAAAAGAAGAACGACCCATTTACAAATTTACGGTGACATAACTATAAACAGTAAGTTTGTTAAAGGAGTTATTTGAATCCAGCTATTACACATTTATTATTAAATTGAAAATTAAAGTTAATCTCTTTTTGTTATTTGTGATTTCTTATGTGAAAACGAATTATAACTGCTTATTTGTTAATAAAAATAAGTTTGGAAAAAAAATATTTCTTCATATGGAGAAATTGATTCGCCAGCGTTCTTCATTATTCAATAAAAACGAATTTATCTCTTAAAATCACCATTATTGTTTAAAAAATAAACAATATCATATTAATATATTAAACCAATGTATTAAAAATGTCATTATAATTAGAATAAAACACTTTTTTACGGATTTTTGCGCATGTTTTATTTTATTTTATATTTAATCCTGACGTTTCGACTCCTTTACAGGAGCCGTGATCACATCCTGTGATCTTCTGATGTGTAATGTGCGCGGAAGTGTACGAACTAAATATGTCATTATAATTGTTGCGGCAATAAAATGATCTACGAATTTATTGATAATATAAATTGAAAATTCAATTCATATAAATTTGCTTGCTCTTGGATATGGCTAATGTATCCAGCTACTTGTATTCCACTATGTTACCACGTGTAGTTACCCGATTTAAACGAAAATAAAGTTTTTCATATATTTCAACAATTGGTTATCCATAAGATTCTAAGTCTAGTCACTGAGCTCAAAGATTTATGTCGTGAGAGTAAAAAAAAAATATTTTTTGACGTATGTACTTGTTAAGTTAAATCGTATAAAAACAGAACTTCTTACCTTCAATGACATCCTCGATGTGGGTGTAAGGACAAGCTGTAGCCTCACCCCAATTCATCGACCACCAGATCGTCAGTAGGAACAAGAATATAGCATACGTCGCTACGCCGAAATTGTCTGCCACTGGAATACAAAATCTATTTCAAATAATGGCGTTATTATATTAAAATAATATTACTTGGATATATTTCTAATTATGATTAAGCAAAAGGAATTGCAGTGGCTAAATATATTTAGTTGAAGGTATAGTTCCCGGCATATAAGTTGAACCTGGTTTTGAAATCATTTGACATGCGCAGTAACCAGTTTAGTTTCATTATTCACTACTGCGCATGTCACGTGATGTCAAAACCAGGTTCAACTTATATGCCGGGAACTATTTCTTTAACTAAATATATTTAGCCACTTAGAAATCAGAATATATATCTATGAATATTACATATTTATGTATCATATATGTATGTCTATCCGCTACCCTAGTATTCATAACAGAAGCCTTATAGTGCTTACTTTGGGCTAGGCTAATTGGTGTGAATGTAAGAATATATTTATTTATTTATAGTATCTCTTAATGTATTTTTAAGTTTGTTAATTTTAAATCAAATATTTTTGTAATACTGTTGTATGTCTGGTAATGCTTATTAAGGAAGCTGTAATGTTAACATGTAATTTTATGTAGAAGTGTATTAAATATGTATTAAAAAATATATATATAAATAAATAAATAAACTCAAGCGGGACTCGAACCTCTGTAATCACTTGACACGCAATAATTACGCGACACCAGTAAGATAGATGATAAGCTAGATTAGCTCAGCCGTAAAATGTCTACTATTGGACAGAAGCCTCTCCAAGAAATGGAGGGACAGGGTTTGCCATTATTTCTTCACTTGGTAGGCGGGTTGGAGATTGTAATTGTTATATATTATGTAGGTAAGGAGATTGTAATAAGCGGGTACTTCATTCCCGGAATAAACCAGTTACTTGCAACACGTCTATTATTCAGCAGTGGCGACGAGGATTAAAACTAGTGATTAATTGAGTGCACACTTTAAAATATAATTAAATACAATTAAATTACAATGTCCGTGGGTAAATTGTGCGAGTTTGATATTAAAAATGGCAATTGGTCGACATATTGTGATCGTGTAGAAATGTACTTCTTAGCTAACGGCATTAAGGATGAAGTGAAGTTACCGACATTAATCGCTGTAATGGGAGAAGAAGCATATGAACTTTTAGCCAATTTATCAAGCCCCAAGAAACCATCCTCCTTATCATATAACGAGGCCGTAGAACTTTTGAAAAAACATTTGCAGCCAAAGCCTTCTATGTTGGCGGAAAGATATAAATTTCGGTTACGTCGACAAGCTCCGGACGAATCTATCGCGGACTATGTTGCAGAGTTAAAAAAACTAGCGAGATATTGTGAATTTGGATTAACTTTAGAAGAAAATTTAAGGGATCAAATTGTGTGCGGCATTGCTAGTGAAAGTACACGACAAAGATTATTTACGGAAGATAGCATTCCTTATAACAAAGCGGTAAAGCTGGCCACTACGCTCGAGGCGGCGGAAAAAAACGCAAGTATTGTTGTTAGCGCTGTACAGAATAGTGAAACATCATTACATAACGTATATACCGCGTTGGAGTGCACGGTGTGTGGCGGTAATAAGCATAACAGTGAGAATTGCCGATATAAAAACTTTATATGTAGTCATTGTCAACGACCTGGCCACCTAAGACGAATGTGTCCTATAAGGAGAAAGAATTATGACGTGGGAAGTGGTGATAATCTGATACGGATAAAAAAAGGCGGCGCGCGACAATCACGCGGAAGGCGCGTGAACAACGACAGCGGGCGAGCGGAAGGCGCGGGGCCGAGCGGTGAAGCACGACGCGGTGTCAGCGCCGGGCGGCGACGCGGTCAGCACGGGACCTACTACGTGCGGGAGCCCCGGGCCACGGTGGAGGCAGCTGGCGGCAGCGGCCAATCAACCTCGGATGGCGACACTGAGGATTATGATGATGAACAGCCTATGTATCAAATGGGTTTAGCTAACTACAAACCGGTGTGTATATCACTTCGAGTACATAATACATTGTTGCAAATGGAAATAGATACTGGTTCGGCACTATCGTGCATAAGCAAAGATACATATTGTACTTATTTTAAAGATATAAACTTGAAACGCTGTCATTTAAAGTTAAAATTTTATGACGGTTCCATAGTCGAGCCGCTAGGATATATAAAGGTTTGTGTTCAATATAAACATATTAAAAAAATATTAGATTTATATATAATAGACAGGGGCACGACGACGTTGTTGGGCCGGCAGTGGCTATCGGAAATGGGCATTGAGATACCGAAAATAAGTGTACATAATGTTAGTAATGTTGAGAATAAGGAAAGTAGAAATAAAATTAACGCTATAATTTCCAGACATGAGTCATTGTTCGATGGCACCTTGGGACGGTTTTCGGGCGGCACGGTACGGCTGCACGTGCGTAGCGGCGCGAGGCCGGTGTTCTGCCGCGCGCGCGCCGTGCCCTACGCATTGCGCGAGCGCGTCGACACCGAACTCGACGCGATGCTGCGCGCCGGCGTCATCGAGCCCGTTGACCGCTCCGACTGGGCGACTCCGCTGGTGATAGCGCGTAAAGCGGACGGAGGTCTGAGAATTTGTGCCGATTATAAGGTAACGCTCAACCGTGTTTTAGAAGTGGATAGGTACCCGGTTCCTAAAGTAGACGAGCTGTTTAGTGATCTCAGTGGGTGTACTTATTTTACTAAACTGGACCTCTCTCAGGCGTATAACCAATTAGAATTAGACGAAAACTCTAAAGCATATACGGTCATAAATACGCACCGCGGATTGTTTAGATATAACCGTTTGGTTTATGGACTTGCTTCAAGCCCAGGTATATTCCAAAAATTCATGATGAAACTGTTTGCAGGAGTAGATGTGGCGATTTTTTACGATGATATATTGATAAAAAGCAAGGATATAAGCAGTCACCTAAAAACAATAGAAAAGGTTTTTCAAATTTTAGAAAAGAACGGATTAAAAATAAAGAGAAGTAAGTGTGATTTTTTAGTGAAGCATGTGAAATATTTAGGGTTCATAATTGGGCAAGAGGGGCTTAAAGTAAACCCAGAAAAAATTCAGCCAATTATAAACATGCCTCCGCCAACAAATGTGACTCAATTAAAATCTTTTTTAGGAATGATTAATTTTTACGGTAAATTCATAAAAAACTTATCAACGTATTTGGCTCCATTGTACGAATTACTTAAGAAAGGCACGCATTATCGTTGGACAGACAGGCAAAATGGGGCGTTTGAACAAATAAAAGAGTTGTTATGTAGTGCTAGTGTACTGGCCCACTATGATAGTTCGCGACCGGTTATTGTGACGTGCGACGCAAGCTCACGTGGTATAGGAGCGGTACTGGCGCAGATAACCCCCGGCGGCTCTGAGCGAGCTGTGGCATATGCATCGCGCGCACTCACTGCGCCGGAACGTCACTATAGTCAAATACATAAGGAAGCTTTAGCAATTATTTTTGCTGTCGACAAATTCCACCAATACTTATATGGAAGAAAGTTTATTTTGCGCACAGACCATAAACCATTGGTGAGTATATTCGGGCCTAATACCGGTATTCCAACGACAGCGGCTAGCCGTTTACAACGATGGGCAATTAAACTCTCTGCCTATGATTTCGTAATAGAATATGTAAACACAGAAAATAATATCGCGATTAATCAAAGAACACAAGGGTGACTTTCACTCTCGAGAGGACACCTTACCGGAACAGACGTACTTGCATTTTGCTACAGAGGCTATGCTACTAGATTATAAAGTATTAAAAAAGGAAACATTATCCGATCCAGTGTTAAGTAGAGTTTTGAGTTATATTACGGATGGCTGGCCGCAGGATATCGAAATGCAAGAACTCAAACCGTATGCAAATCGTAAGAATGAGCTATATTGTGAGTTAGGATGCGTTATGTGGGGACATCGCGTGATTGTACCCAATTCCTGTAGGGATAGGGTAATAAAAGAGTTACATGAAGCGCACATGGGTGTCGTCAAAACAAAAGCCCTGGCCCGCAGTTACGTGTGGTGGCCGGGAGTGGATGAGGCAGTGGAAGCGGCATGTCGCGCGTGCACCGTGTGCGCTGCTGTGGCGGATGCGCCGCCGGTCAGCGCACCGCGAGCATGGCCCTGGCCCGATAGACCGTGGTCGAGATTGCATCTTGATTTTTTAGGACCAATAGCAGGTGATACGTATTTAATAGTGGTTGACGCTTGCTCAAAATGGATCGAAATAACTAAAATGAATCGTACTACGGCTCAATCCGTAATATCCGTTTTACGTCAATTATGGTCGCGATTCGGGTTACCTAAGCAAGTTGTTAGCGACAACGGACCGCCTTTTTCTAGCGAACAGTTCAGAGATTTCTTAAATAGAAACGGCATTGATCAAATTTTCTCTGCTCCTTACCATCCATCCTCCAATGGAGCCGCAGAAAACGCCGTCAAAATTTGTAAACGTGCAATTAGAAAGGCGATGAAGCAAAACATAGACGTTGAAATAGCCTTATGTAGATTTTTGTTAAGTTATAGGAATACGGAACATTATACGACCGGGGAGAGTCCAGCTCAAATACTTTTAGGTCGTAAGTTGCGTATGCGTCTAGATATGTTAAAACCAGAGAGATCTACCCGAGTGACACAACAGCAAACTCGCAGAGAAGCAGCCACAGGAGGCTCAGTTCGACAACTTACACCCGGGCAGCTCGTCTGGTATCGCGACTATCGGAGCGGAGGCGATCGGTGGCTCGCGGGTGAGGTAGCTAATAGGTTAGGAAGTACTGATTATAGTATAAAATCGAGTGAAGGAACCGAAGTACATAGGCACGTTGATCAGCTGAAACGTAGAGTATCGCAGACAATATCAGACCCTCCGTCCATATACCAAAAGAGAAACTCTCGTAGTTCACTATTAGTGGCGGGAGGGGAAGAAACAACACCTACGGAGCGGTTAGGGGGCCCGGTGTCGCCAGGTGCGCAGCCTTTAAACGGGGAACCCGGCACAGATGAGTATGAAACGCGAGTTAACCGTCCGGAGGTGCCAACAGAGAGTACTAAAAGGGCACGAAACCCGCCAGTAAGATTTGGTATAGACGAATAATTATAAGATTTTTGTTTTAATTTGAAAGCTTATTTATTTATTGTAATATTGGTAGAAAACTTATTATGTATATTTGTTGTTAAATTTTAAGTTAGTGATTAAGGGTGGAGGTGTTATATATTATGTAGGTAAGGAGATTGTAATAAGCGGGTACTTCATTCCCGGAATAAACCAGTTACTTGCAACACGTCTATTATTCAGCAGTAATAAAAGATAATAATTCAATGACGCTCTTTGTGGTCTGGTGATTATGATGGCGTGATGGTGATTATCTTCGGTATCATTAGTCACCATTTACGACACCCTTAGGGGTGAAGGGTTGGTTTTATTTACTCTGCCGGATACCGCAGTGCGTAAGATAATCTAGTTTATAAGAAGTATAATTGTATAGCAAATATATCGCTTGAGTATCGCAATTAAATCACTGTAGTATCGCTGCAAAAAGGTCGCATTGTATACATAATGCTATAATGACATATTACGAGTAAAAACTTTATGGAAACTACCTATTTATGTAATAGTATAAAATTACACGGGTTGTTTTTCAAAATATAATGGGAAAATCAGAAACCTTTTTTTCTGTATTTTTTTAACATTACATCAATTAACCTAGTCCAAAATAAGCACTGTAAAGCTTGTGTTATGGATACAAGAGCAACGGATAGACATGCATACCTATATAATACATATATACTGAATATTTTTAGAAATATACATAAATATCCATGACTCAGGTACAAACGCTCGTATTCATCACACAAACATCTGCCCCTTCCGGGATTCGAACCCAGGACCGTCGGTGCAGGATCGCTACCGTTGCACCAAACGGGCGTCAATATATAAAAGTAATTACAACCTTTTTAATAATAATTATTGTTTGAATTAACTGCTAGATCTTTATTTCTTACGAAATAGTACTAGAGTAAAATTGTGTCAAGTGTCAAACGGAACTGAACCCACAGTCTCTTACTATCCGAGCCAGTGCTCTTCAAATTGAGCTACTGAAATCTTAACTAACTAATTTTTCAAAGTAATTCTTAAGTGGTATACTAACACCATCTCTTTATTTCCTCGATAACTACTATCTACAAAATCGAATGTAATACTTTAACAAGTATCATACAACCGATAAATAAAAAACTGCTATGTTTTGACTAATGCTTTTTTCACTTAAGCATTTAAATAAATTTTACTATTTATAATTTTAATTTTAAATTATAATATTACCCACAGTCTCTCCTCTCGCTATTCAGACAAGTGCTCTTAGCAAGGAACTATGGGTTCTGACTCATGCAATTCAATTTTTTTATAATAATTTGTATTAAGATCTTAATATCATAGTTATCTATTTTTCATTAAACCAGTATGTTTCCAGCAAAACAAATTAAAACTGTAATCGCAACACAAAATCCAGCTTAAGCTAAAACTGTGCTGAACTGAATAAATATTGGCAAACAAGACAAGACAAACTCTTAAGAAAGTGTGCCTTGGAATCCAGATAAATGTTGAACACTATTTGAGTTCCTTAATTGCACGTTGCACTGAAGCTCAATTGCAATCCACTTTCTGCAAAAAGTTTAACTCTAAGTTTGTCTTTAAATACTTAATAGCAAACGAAAAAGGTAAATATAAAAGTAATATGAAAAAAAAATAACAGTGCCCTCTAGGGACTCGCAAAAGAAGCGAAGCTTTATAGTATAAAACAAAAAAGAGGTAGAAAGCCATGCCAGCCACGCACACTGACATGAGTGAAAGCGAGACAGAAGGCCACGCACACTGAGGTGGGGAAACAGCTGGTTCCTATATATATCGTGTAACGGTACTAAATCTGACGCTCTCGTGTGACGCGTAGCACGGATAAAGTACGAACGTCCGTATAAAAAGAAGCTAAGCTTCAAAATCACTGTAATGTCGTTTGATATTGCAAATAATTCTATGACATGCTACGCTACCACCGAACTTTACAATCGTGCATTTACTAAATAACGTAATATCGATAAACAATGTTTAAAAAATAAAATATAAATGAATAATGATCATAATATTTTTTTTTACATTAACACCAACAGCCTAGCCCAAAGTAAGCGCTGTAAGACTTGCATTATGGATACTAGAGTAACAGATATACATACATATTAGCTACATAAATAAGTAATATTCAAAGAGATATATATGAATACTCATGACTAAGGTTGGTACATGTTTTTTAGAAACCATTTTTATCGTACACTTAATATTAGGTAAGTAATTATGTATGCCTTTTTATTGGAACGGAGCGAGAGACGTTTTAATGGATCAGCTCAAATGTAAGTGACGCTATAACTCCATAAGTTATTAGCCGATTTTCGTATTTTTTTTGTATTACGCTCCGCTCCATAATACGGTGATAGGCAAGCTTTATGCTTAGCGATTGCATCGACCTAGTAATTAAAAGACAAAATTAGTTTTTAGTTTAATTTTATTCATTTGGGTGATTTTTTTTTTTTCTCTTGAACACTTTTTTAACCCAATTATAACAACAAATATTGTTGAAGTCCCTTACTGCATTGTTATTCCCCACAAGGCCTATAAAGGGTCATTATTTTTGTGACATCTTATTCTACTTATGGAATGCAATAAACAATTTGAATTTAATTGAAAATTGGCCGATATCTAAATCGCCGTAATTTACACATACAAAAGTGCATTCCATATTCAGCCTTGTGGTGTTAATTCAGCCGCAGAGTACAATAGCATCAAGCCTTTACACTTAAGTATCGTAAATTGCGATTTATTATACTGAAGGTAATCGTCACACACCTCTAGTAAACCACAAATGGGCAACAGAGTTTTCCGCCCGCCTTACAACCCGACTGCCAAGTGTCGAGAAGCAAAACCATCCATTTTACAAGCTTTCATTTACTTTCACTTGTCCCGGTGTCTGTATTGAAATCTTGCAAATTAAAGATCCAGTTGCTGGTTTCCGATTAAGCTAATACTTTGCATGCATATCGCGTCACAATGCAAAGAAATGATGACATGGAGCTGGTAGGTGGCCATAGGAAAAAAAAAATTATTAATTTAGTTGATTTTTTTATTTTTATTTGTTAGGTAAATTAAATGTTAAGACCTCAAGAATTAACGCGCGTAATAAAGATACTTTGGCTTCACCTTTGTGCAAGGTTAATTATAGGAAAAATAGTTTTATAATAGGAGCCGCAAACGAGTTCAATCTTACATTTAATCACATCGACATATTTCACGAAAAACTTAGTCGTTTTCGAAGCCTTCTGTGGGATTTTGATTAGTGTCATTTGATTGCTTTTTGTAGATTACGTCTTTATAAGTATGTATTTGTTGTTTTCATTTTATTCTATCTAATGTATTAGTTTTCACTAAATAGTTTATAGTATATGCGCACCTTTGTCACAGGTGGAAACTATTAGGCTCATGTGCAAGCTCTTTTTTTTTAATTAAGTATTTATGTGTTATGTAAAAAGCTGTTGTTTCCTGAATAAACAATAAACAATAGGAACTCCGCAATAAAATTACACAGCCATCGAGTTTGAGCTCATTTGATTCGTATTGACGAGTACTTTGATTCTATATGGTAGGGTCTGATGCTGCAGCGGGTAGGATAGGAACTCCATATTAAGAGGATATAAGCCCATCAAGTTCAGGCTCATTTGATGTTTTTTAATTTTTTCTTTCGATTCGTTTTATGAACATGCAATAAAAGCATGATTAAAAAAAAAATTGAATGGAAATTATTAGGAGTAAGCTTCCATTGTTCAGTTTACTTAAATTTAAAGTTAATTTTCATCCGATCACTGGTAAGCAACAAATGTCCCTGATCTAATCCAAAACCATAGCCTGGACAAGCAAATGGTTCAGAGCTTATCAGATTGCTCTCGGCCTCTTATGATAGCTTCAAATATTGATAAAATGACGCTAGTCCCAGAAGCCGTGATATTATGTCATTTATTTAAGGACCTTAAACATGCGCCGTAGCATGCAATTAATCTTAAATATTACTTGCAATAGCAAAATACATCAAGACTAGAAAAAAAGTTAAAATTAAAGCAATGATAATCACAGTAAAATAATTTAATAAAAAGTCATATAGTTGAGTGGTTAGCATTGAGCAATTGAGCATGCTAATATAAGAAATCCTTTGGAATTACTTTTAGTTACCATAAGGAAGAGCAATAAATGTAGATACCTATAATGATACAACCTGTTTTTTACCAATTGACTTAATATTATTATATAAAGTCTACTAATATCTAAAGCTTTCAACAGTATTAATATTCGGGTTATTGGCAAACAACTACCTATCGTTTTAATTAGGAAATTAGATGGATTCATTTTGCCCATTATCTTTGTTGTGTCTTTTCACCTATTCATCTCTCTCAACAGCGTTACAGAAATAGAGTTAATTTACGGAAAAAATATTTTGCTGAATATTCTACAAACTATTTACGTATTGCTTATACCGGTCACAAAGATCTATACAACAAGATTTGTAGAATTTTCTGCACTAACATCTTGCAAAAAATATGAACGAATTGGCACTGACAGCTCCTCGTCTTCTAAACTATTTGCAAATGAAAAATTGATCATACCTAGTATTTATATTTTATATAATTGCACCGATGTTCTTGACCAATTTTAACCTTAAGGATTCTTTTAACGTAAAGGGTAGAACGGCAAAGTTTACACGTGTTGCTACGCTTAAATATATCATTTGCATATTCGAGCCCAATAGGATACTTCTTTTTCTAGGCGAGCGAGTCACATCCTAGATAGCATTGTCGTTTTCCATCAGGCGAGATAGTGGTCAAGCGCCTGCCTACTTAGTATAAAAAAGAGTGTTTTTACATAGCTAAATTTATAAAGTAATTCGATATACATTAATACAGTACTCTTCAACAAAAACCCTTACCAACAATAAGTTCAAAACAACATCCGCATAGTTCTGCAGCGGCAATGGCTTCTTCCAGCAGTAGCCTGATGAATGGCTCCTGCACCGCCTTCTGGACCAGACGCCGCGCACAGTGTGCCAAAAGTGACGTCAGCAGAATAAACAACGTCGATACCACAAGAGGTGCAAATGTCACTTTGTTTATCTGAAAAAAAAATAGCCTGTCAATAAGAGTATACGTAATAAAATCTCAGAACCAGAATTTCACCCACTGCTAGTTCTTGTATTGTCAGAAAGCTAAGAATGTATCTGTAGTTTAGATGATAAAACAATGATATAGTACTGATGAACTGATTTGGTGATGAAAGAATGTAGGTGGGATAGAATCCTGGATAGTACTGCCGAACTGATGGATGGATGGATAGACGTTATAGGTGGGATGGATCCCTGGCATACTTTTTAGAAAACCCATTGAGTTTGGATTATTCATTAGATTCGCCGTAAATAATCTGGCTCATTTCACCTAAAAAAGGTATTTTTCAATTTTGTTAATTTGGCGTTACTAAAAGGTAATTATTTTAAAAAATGAGGAGATTTAGCAGGGGAAGTCAGTTTTGCAAGGGTTGGTTATGGATGATTGGATGGCTGAACAAAATATTTATTATTCCGAGCTCTTTCAGGCTCTCAAGATAAGTTAAGCTGTTGATTATGGACGACTTCTAGTCGTCATAACCACCAATCCGCATTAAGTACGCGCAGTGGGTTTAGTGTTGCCAACTTAGTAGATCCAATATACGGGAAATGAAAAAAATATTAATGAAAATTTAGTAGCTTTTCTTTAAAATTTACAACTTGTTGGTGTAACGTTAATGATCCTGGCTTCCTACCTACCTACCAAAGATTCTAATCGTCGTAGGGGCATTGTATATTTTACCGACTTATTTCTGTTATATACTTATTTATGTTTTCCATCCATTATTTAGTATCCACTGTCGTAAATTTATTTAAAGTATGTTGTATTTTTATTTTGCGAGTAACTTTTGATTACAATCGATAAAATCGTTGAATTCTTTACATGTGTTTGTGTATATACGGGCTACCACCCTTTCTTGGTTGCTATTCCTACTAGTCACATCAAGCGCTTCTCAACTTCTTTTATAACTACCTCTCTGCGTCTGTATTTCCGACTACTTATAACCGGTCTGTTTTTAAAGCCAGGGTGAATAGACACCTTCTGGGTTAGCTTGTTCCATCGTGGATTCTGTCTTTGTCCCCGGGCTTGATTGGGATCAAGAGCGAACTCGTTCTTAATTAAAAAAATATATATATGCAAACTTGTCCTAAACCGATTGTATATGTGTTTTATTCAGCAGATTGCGACTTTTTTTACCACAGTTCGTTTACTACGCTGAAAACACGTTTAGCTGCGGCAGTTTATATAATAATAAAAATAATAAATTTATTTATTCCAACAAATTATTTTTACAAATTGATCTGCTCTCATAGAAGGTCGCCCTGTGTTATGAGCAAAGGCCAAAACAGAATCCACGATGGAACGAGCTAACCCAGAAAATGCCTATTCAACCTAGCTTTGAAAATGGACGGGTTATAAGTTCTCGGAAATACAGACGCAGTGAGGGAGTTGCACTCCTTTGCAGTGCGCATTATGAAGGATGTTGAAAAGCGCTAGGTGCGACAGGTAGGAATAGCAACCAAGAAAGGGTGGTAGCCTGCAGTGCGTCTGGATGTCCAGAAAAAGGAGATGGCGGTATGAGCAAATGCAGCTCTTAAGCACACTCTCCAAAGTACAGTCTGTAGAAGAGTAATAATTAGCTGAGTACTATTTCTTTAAAAACATGTATCATACCCCTTACCCAAGTATAACACAAGCCTTACAGTTCTTACTTTGGGGTAAGCTAATTGGTGTGAATTTAAGAGTTATTATTATTTATACTCAAATTCTTTGATCAGCGACCATGTAAACAAACCTCTTTATATTGCTACATGTCAAACAAATATTCACTTCCCTCTTTGATATTGAATCTTCTGAAGTAAATAGCTTTTCAGTTTAATTTGTGAAAAACATGAAGCCCATAATTCCAAAAATAACAACAGATTGCAAGAAAAAATAGTTTATGTAACAGCAAGTTAAACAACGTCTCTGAAATGTGTTTAATTTTACAATCGTTACTTTGTAAGACTTCATTTGAAGTTGAAAGCATGTTTTATGACAAACGAATTATTTGAGAGTCGTAATAATAGCAAACATGAACTCTTTGAATTGCAAACGTAATTGTTATTTTTATTGATTAATTAAAATTAAACAAGTCAGGTGTGTTATTTTAAATTCAACCGATTCGTAATTTCTCAAGCAAAAATGGCTGTAAAACAGTACTGCGTAACAAAGTCGTATAAATGAAAGTCAAGCTTTTGTTGAAAGCTTTCTACAATTTATGGGACCAGTTTATTTTTTAAGTTTTATTTAATAATATATAGTTATATTCGGTATTTTTACTGTCATCTCTGTTATTTCTGCTATATGCACATTCATGATTTTTATTATTCAACTTACTATACCAGAATTAAGCTGTATGTGAAAATGCAACTTCAATCCAGAAAAAGATACTATTGCTTCCAAATATATAAATTTTAATACATTACATTAGGTAATTTTCTGATAAGTATGATTTTTTTATTAATATTTCATAAATTTCTTTTTAATTGACATGATCCGATGCATGATTCTTTTGTGTGTTTTATATGTTTTTGTCTAAGCAGAATGTATAACAAAAGAAAATGGCGAGAAATACTGCCTCTAGAAAGTTACAAAGTTTAAATCGGCATCGGCAAATGAATCAATTTTAAACAAATTTGTTTGATAATAATGACTAAAAAGATCGGAAGTAAATTTTCCTCCGGGTCATATGACCGCAGACCTACGGGTCCGTATTCCGACGGATATCGAAATTCGATGTAGTTTACATGCCTTAGAAATGTAAATGTGCGATGTATAATATTTCAGTTCTAAGTCAATCTTTTCGAACTAACGCCATCTATGACACGAAGTATCAACTTTTCATTAGCAGATGTTACGTACGACGGATGATAGATGTCTCCACAATAATTAGAACAATACTTTGGAGTTTGAAAAATAAGCCCAGTTAAATAAAAGCTATGAAACCAATCTTTGTAATTATTATTTAAATGTAAATTTATTTGATACTCGACATAATTGAATAATGTTAAAATAAATTGTTGAAATAAATGTTAGACAATACCGCTTATGAGTTCTGAATCCAAGATAACTGACTACAAACCGAGGTTCCAGAACACCCAGACTCGAGCCAATATAGAAAAGTTGCAATTGTTGTAAACATGGTTATAATTGTTACATTGGAGACGACCGTTTGGTGCGACAGTAGTGATGCTGCCTTTTTCACCACGGTCTTAGGTTCGAGTCCCGGGAGGGGCAGATGTTTGTGTGATGAATACGAGCATTTGTACCTGAGTCATAGGTATTTGTTATATATTTCTGAATATTACATATCTATTTATCTATGTATGATATATGTCTATCCGTTACCCTAGTATCCATAATACAAACCTTACAGTGCTAACTTTGGGCTATGCTAATTGGTGTGCATGTAAGAAATTTTAATATTATTATATTACTAGCTTTCCGCCCGCGGCTTCGCCCGCGTGGAATTCGGTTATATTGCGGTATAAAGCACAACTATAAGAAAACTTCTCATTCCCACGGAAAAATCTAAGAAGCGCGATGTAACGCTGGATACAATTAGTTGTTAAACCTAAACTGAATGGTACACTATATTATATGTTTTCCCTTGTGGAGCAAAAACATGCAGATTTTGGGCACTGGAAACCCGGGAACACGCTACATAGAGCTGACCATGCGAAAAAAAATGTTTTTCCAAGTGTACTCCAGCAACCCTTAGAGTTTGGCCTTGTGCTTCCACCCACAGCCAGCGCCATCTATCGCATACCTCAAGAACTAAATAACGTAACTAATACTTATACCAATTAGTAATTCGTTGACTTTAGCGATTTCAGGATAAGTAGATGTAAAAAAAACAATTTAGACGATAAAACAAATTGTACGCCATCTCTCGAGAATTCCTCATTTTCGAGGATTCATTTTCGTATCATTTAGCTTCAAAATTTACGTGTTCATATTCGTTTGCAACATATAAGTAGATGTAAAAAAACAGTTTAGACGATAAAACAAATTGTACGTCATCCCTCGGGAATTCCTCATTTTCGGGGATTCATTATCGTATCATTTAGCTTCTAAATTTACATGTATATATTCGTTTGCAATATTTTACCTTTTTTTAAACGACACAAAGCGCCATCTACAATCCATCCATCAAGCAAACAATATTTTTGTTTTTCCTCGGGAATATCAATTTTTTCCAGGATAAAAAAGTACCCTATTATTTAATCCGGACTTTTATCTTTACGTCTGCAAAATTTCAAAGCAATCGGTTCAGTAGTTACGGCGTGAAAGCGGAACAAACAAACAAACAAACAAACTCACTTTCCGATTTATAATATTAGTAAGGATTGGTGTTTTGTACACAGATCCAGCAAATCCAAATCCGTGTTTCAGATCGTTGTTAGTCGGTTCTCGAATTCAGAGTAGTTTGTTTTGTAGACGTGACTATTATCCGTAGTGCTGCAAATCCGGGAGAGCTTGAAATGTAGAAACGAACAAAGCATACTCGTAAACTTTATATAATGGAAATTTAAGAGTTAAATATTATATTAAATACAAGAAGAGATTGTGAATTCTCTTCATACCTAGTAATCGAACTTTACGTTTTAGCCCAAAAGTCAAGATATCTCTTAATTTATTGAATACTTTTCTAATGCCTTATTCTTGTAAATTTTGGTAATGACGAATAGTATTTAAATAAATACAAATCACGGCCTTCATGCCCATCCGGTCAATAGCATGACGAACTATATATGTTACCTAAATATGATTATCGAACTTTATTCGTTGGACTTAAAGCTGAAAATGAAATAGAAACTACAAAAATAAAAAAGGCAACAAAATAATATATTTGACTTTGAAATCTAATTTTTCGGCTAATTGACCAGAGAGTTGATTATATTGTAATTATTGTATGAAATATTTTTTAATCTTAATATATATAAATTACTTGTCACGTTGTTTGTCCGCGATGGACTCCTAAACTACTTAACCGATTTTGATCAAACTTCGTAACTATCTGTTACTTGATCTAACTTAAAAGATAGGATAGGTTTTATTTTAATTTATAACACAGGAACTCGTGGCCGGGGCAGCTAGTAAGTATATGTAATAATTCCCAGTCATAGTGTTTGACCGCAATGTACTCCGTACCTAATAATATGTAAGTTTAAGTAAGTAGGTATACTTATGAATCCGTTGTATACCGATTCAAAATATTGTTTTCCCCCTAAAGTTGACTGGTAAAGATTGCTACTATCATTGAGTCCACCTGTTGTACCCATTTCATATTTTTGTTCAATTAAGCTTTTTAATAAATTAGTAAACAACTATAAATGATATACGATACATTCTATTTTTAAACCTGAAATTTGCATATCAACGTTCTTCCGTCTACAAAATAGGTATTATTTAAAAAAACAAGTGAGTGTGTCATCTCCGACGTATGACTGAAGTTTACTCCTTTAGAAAGATAGTCTTTGAACAGGCACAGAAAATAATAAAACAAAACTGATATCTGTGCTTGTGGTATTGGTGTGGAAGACAAATCAATTTTTTTTAATGTCCTTTCTATTACAGCTCCTTTTTTGTCAATTCGCTAATATCCCTCCGTGTCCCACTTCCTACATCGTTTCCTTCCCAGACCATTTTAGGCTTTCAGGTCCCAAACGCAAAGCTTATTGATGTAAAGTGTTTATTGAAGTCCTGACGACCTTTCATCATATCTGTAATTGTATTAATGGTAATATATTACTGAAACAGTATTTCAAAAATTTCAATATGGAACATCGAATTTATCCATTTAAAATATTCGCGGTTTCGTATATCGTGATGCTCTTTTTTCATTCACACATATCGCACATACGGTGTTATTCATTTATTTTTCGTACGACCAACATCTATAATAAAGAAATAATTTACATACATAGCAACCTAAAGCCAATTACAGGTCATCACAAATAATAACATTATACATATAACGAGCATTATTATAAATAATAACTTAGTATAGGTACACTTATAATTTTAGGAGTCACTAGGGGCCGTCCGGGCTTCGCACGGGTGGACAAAATTCATTAATTTTTTTCTATTATTAAATATTTTTCCGTTAGCGCCATCTAGCGTCCGATAGACGAACTACTTGCGGTTAACGCGTTGCTATGGTAACGTTATTGATACAATGGAAAAAGAGCGGGGAAAAAGAGCGGACAGACAAATACACAAACCACTGTAATCTTAGATTATAGATTAAAGAATATTAAACTCATAATTCGCTTAATCGAAGCATCACTTGTAGCAAACAGATACAAGTTGGCCCCACGCGATGCTAAGTTAAAGCTCTTACAGGCTTTTATGTCACTTATGCAGGGAAGCATTTGAAAATTCAACATCCCTTACAACGTATAGTTGTTCTCGACGTATCAAATATTATGATAGTAATTAAACTACAACTTTGAACTTCATTTTAAAGTAAAATCAAACAAAGTACAGAGGTAGATAAGGTCTATTTTCTCACAGTTTTGACAAAAATTACATATGTGACGTTATAGCATCGTATGTGCGATATTATTCCAGCCCAAGGAAAGCACTGTAAGGCTTGTGTTATGGATACTGGGGTAACGGATAGTCATACATTTATAATACACTAGCGACCCGCCCCGGCTTCGCACGGATGCAACGCTCTACTATATTATGCATGTATTATACATATAAACCTTCCTCTCGAATTACTCTATCTATTAAAAAAACCACATCAAAATCCGTTGCGTAGTTTTAAAGATTTAAGCATACATAGAGATATAGGGACAGAAAAAGCTACTTTGTTTTATACTAGGTAGTGATATAATATGCCACATTCATAGCAATATATATAAATACCAAATAGCATTTGTACTTGTTTGTGTGATGTTCATATACATCACACAAACATCCCCTTCCGGAACTCTAACCCAGAACCATCGGTGCGGAATCGAATTGCTACTGTTGCACCAAACGGTCGACGAATTTGTAATATAATGCTTTTAGACTATAGTGCATAGATACTTTCCAAATAGCATGCATTGCAGTTTTCAACTTCAAAATACGGAAATAACATTTGTTACTCTTGTTATAAACTTGCAAATGCTCTGTACATTCTGCATGTTAGTTCTCTAAAAGATTGCAGTAACTTCACAACACCCTAAATCGAAGGATATTTTGTATAATAAATGAATAAATATTAGCCAACATTACATACAATGTTCTCAGCCCTAAAGTAGTTAAAACACTTGTGTTATAGTATTTAAAACAACGGTACCACAATCAAACCCGAGCCAATATCAAAAAGTTCGTTTTCATCTTATAAAGGCTGAAGATAGACCTCAAACAACTGAAAGACGATAAAATCGGAAGGAAACCAAGACACTTCTAATTGGTCAACCATCAAAGTACGGACAACAGCTAGAGCTACCACAAACTGGTAAATATCCTCAATTAATTTTAAAATCTATATGTTGGACTTTAAATTGAAAATCGAATAAAATAATTTGATTGTCTTCGATAGATTGATATGATTTTAATTGTACTTTTCAAACGTAATGCTAACATAAAGTAGTCATACATTAAATAAAACCATTTTTACCAGTTTTGAAAGGCACGTTGTTTTAATAATTTCATACACAGGATAGGTTGTGTCCCTGAATTAGAAACATTAATATGCTGTTAATTATAATATATCAACTTTTTATATATACTAAAATTCGACTCTATATTTTCTGACCCGCCACGCTTTGCTGTGTTATAAATTAAAATAAAACCTTTTCTATATCCATCCAATTAAAAGATTTAAAAAAAAAAAATTATTACTAGCTGACCAGTCACACGACTGCAGCGCCATCTGCCGGGCTGATTTGTGAATCTAAACCATACAAAAAAATTCATTCAAATCGGTCAAGCCGTTTAGGAGGAGTTCAGTGACATACACATGTACAGTAGAATTATATATATAAAGATTAAATTATTATATAGCAACATGAAAAAAAACCATCAAAATCGGTTAAGTAGTTTAGGAGTTCATCACGGTCAAAAATTGTGACAGGGAATTAATTATTAGATTAAACTGCTATTACTGGAATAAATATTATAAGTACTTGTATGACGACTATTATCTGAGTCATTCTGTGATTATGGCTCCTGTCGAAACCTCTATAAAAAACTAAACATCTGAATTTGAACTTAACGACGCGTTTCGTTATTTAGTAAAAGTATTTATATATTTTTTTTTAATTCTCAGCCGCCTGAGAATTACTTCTGAGCAGATTCGATATAATAATTTTCATATAAGATAGCAATGATAAAGCCCAAAAAATCATAAAATGGTTTTATTTAAGTTTTTTTATTTATTTAATTTAACCTCAACACAAGCTTTAAACAGCGTTGTCATAAACCTCTGTGGATTTTTTTAACTATTAATAAAAAATAAAATATAACATGTCTTTAATACGCTAAATAATATAAAAAAACTATATCAATTCCACAGCTTAAATACGACGAACCATTACATTTAATAAAAATAGAGGTGCCGAAGATCACTCGCATGCATTTCATAATTTTCGGAGCACTATATCTGCAATCTACTCCAGCACTGACGACAAAATGTTTACACGACCGTCGAATGATTAAAACGCTCGAGCAAGAAAACATACGAATATAAAAAACGCACTTTTAATATTCAGATTTGCTAAACTAACTGTAACTACAATAGTTAAATATACATAGTAATATAATCTTTGCTCTTAAATTAAGTATTTTAATGAGAAATAAAAATATTATGTTTTTATGTTCAAAGAAAATGGGAAAGGAAGGGTAACATATATGTAGCGGCCAAGAGCGAATAAGAGCTATTATTTAACCAACAAGCTTGCGTATAACTGTATAGCAACAGACATGAACACGTTTTTGACACTGTGTAAAATCCTTTATGGATTCGACCTATCGCGGGATTACGGTGGGGATATGTAGGACTCCCCCGCACGCGCAGGAGGGGTATACCCAAGAACTAAAAACGACTAGGACGTACCACATGTCTGCACACCGATACACCCGATACACCCGCACGCCCAGTTGTACAACCACGCAGTGCGGACATGAGAGACGTCCAACAGGGAGCTACGCTAGCCGCCAACCCCCCCGTGGCACGCGGAGCGACAGCACCGTCGAGACGCCGCCGCCGACGCCGCCGTGGAGCGAACAGAACATCATCCATCCCACCCACTCCACGAGCAACATCCACTCCTGCCCCCACCACCATCCCCCCTCCCGTAGTTCAATCGGGTTTTCTCCAAGGGGGGGCACCACCACCGAGACCTCAACCCCAGAAGCTTTCAACAACTCGGAGCACCCACCCAGTAGCTCAGGTGCCCCCCCCTCCTCTTACCTCTTCCCAGCAACGCTGGGCCCCTCGCCCGGACCCACGCCTCGCCAGGGACCGCTCTCGATCCCAACGGGAGCCAATGACGAACCAGTCAGCCTTCAAGCCCCTTCCACAGCGCCCCCAATGCCAACCCAGCGGGCCGCAACCCCAACTACAACCAATCATCCCCATACGAGCTCTACAAATGTTCGTGAGCATTCTTCAAGGTATTATCTCGGACATGGCCAGAGGAGTAGATCCGACCGCGACCATCACCAACGCAATCAGCTGGCTGATGCAGGGAATCAACCCTCCGCAATCAGAATACTCTACTGGAACCCAGGAGGTATAAGACAGCGAACCCAAGAACTCCGCCTACTCGCCCAGACCGAAAATATCGATGTTATATTACTGGGCGAAACACTACTTAGACCTAACATCAAATTTTCCTTACCTAATTATATTATATACCGTCGCGACGAAATAAGTACAGAAGACAAGGCCTATCGCGGCACGGCGGTATTAGTAAGGAAAAACATAATCCACTCTGACCTCCCATGGCCGAACTTTGAAACAACAAGAAGCATAGGCGTATTATTAAAAGTGGGCGGGGCGGAGCTTAAACTATATGCGGCGTATCGCCCCCCCCCGCAGCCCTATCATTCCGGCCGACTTCGATAACATCTTCACAGATGCCACGCCCACTATAATTGCGGGTGATCTAAACGCAAAGCACGAGCAGTGGGGGTCTAATACGAATAACCCAGAAGGCCGACGCCTCCTCGACGCCGCTTTGTCTCGCGAAATAGAAATAATAGGTCCACCCGAACCCACGCACATACCAGCAGACGGAGATCGCTGACCCGACGTGCTCGACATTGTCATGTTTAGGAGCATCAACACGCCGGTTAATGTGGATGGCCACGGCCAGACCACGCAACATCAGCCTATTTTGATTTGTATCGACTCGGCCCCCGATGCAACGCTCCCCCCGCCCCCCCGCACCAAGACGGACTGGGAAGGGTACAAAAAGGCAATGAACACCACACTCCTGGAGGGCCCGCTCTCGACCCCGGAGGACATCGATGCGGCGGTTGAGTCCCTCTCCCTGAGGATGTCCCAAGCCTTAGCCGCAAACACTTCAAGAGCGGTCACGCGCCGTAGACAGGACCTTCCTCGTTTTATCAAAGAGAGGATTGACGAGAAAAAGACATTAAGCCGGCTTTGGGCCCGAATAAGATGCCCTCATCTCAAGGCCGAGCTCAATAAAATGGCCGCAGAAGTCACTACACTGGTGAAGACCTGGAGAGGAGACATCTGGCAGGCTACCATGGACAGAGAGTTTGAATCCCCAACGGGTCCGTGGAGGATTCTTAAAGGTCTGAAGCCGGCAAAAACGGTAGAGTGCCCTCTCCTAGATACACAGGGGAGACGACGATACGCTGCCCAGGATAGGGCCTCAATAATGGCCGACCATTTGGAGGCTCAATTCTCCCCTAACCCAGCAGACAAAAGCGCATCAGATCACCACGCATTTATAGAGAGAGAAGCCAGACGCCTAATAGAAGAGGAGATAGCTCCACCGCCTGGACGCTTTTTCATACCCCCTTCTGAATTGAAGCGTGTAGCCGCCAAGCTCAACAGAAGGAAGGCGTCTGGCCCAGACAATCTCCCCCCGGCCGCCATAAGTGAATTACCACGCTGCGCTATAACTGCATGGGCGCGAGTAATGAACGCAGCCTTAAGAATAAATCACTTCCCCTCTCCCTGGAAGAGGGGTAAAATTATTATGCTTCATAAGCCTGGCAAACCCAAATACAGTCCAGCCAGCTACCGCCCGATCACCCTCTTAAACCATCTGAGTAAGGTATTCGAGAGGTTGCTTCTAAGCCGACTCAACCCATACTTGAAACTCAGAGATGAACAGTATGGGTTTCGTAGCGGCCATTCAACGACGCTCCAACTCACTCGCCTAAAACATCACCTTTCGGCAACAAAGAACAAGGGACACTGTTCAGTAGCGGTGTTCCTCGACATAGAAAAAGCCTTCGACAGAGTCTGGCATCCCGGACTACTGTATAAACTGGCTCAGCTGCAGATACCATCGGCAATAGTGAGGCTGATTGCCAGATACCTGGATGGACGGTCCTTCTCCGTGTCGGTGGAGACTGCAGAATCCGTTACCCGCCAGATCCGTGCCGGCGTCCCGCAAGGGAGTGTGCTCTCCCCAGCACTATACGGGACCTACACAGATGCCATACCATCCATAAACGACGAGCTACTGGACTGGGAGCCAAAAGTGGAATTAGCGCTCTACGCCGACGATAGCGCATTTTTCACCTCGTCCGCATGGCCCAAGACAGCTACAATGCGGATGCAAATGCAAATGGAGAGTGGCAATAAACGTAGGAAAAACGGCCGCCCTCCTCACATCTAACAAGAAGCAGCCTAAAAAGCTTACCCTTTGCAAGCAAGAGATTGAGTGGACAAGCAGTGTCAAATACCTGGGGGTCACCTTGGACCGTGCCCTCAACATGGTCACTCACATAGACCAAGTCACGACGACCGGGCGTCAAGCGCTAGCGGCCATGTTTCCAGTTCCCAATTCGAACCTCCCACTACGCTCTAACATTAACATCTATAAAATGTACATTCGCCCTATACTAACTTACGCCGCGCCCGCGTGGTATGTGTTGTGTTCCAGCAACCAGCGCCGGAGACTCGACGTGATCCAGAACCGAGCCCTCCGCATTATCGCGGGCGCCGGCCGATTCGTCCGCAATGTCGTCATCGCGCGCGACCTGGAGGTCGAGCCGCTAGATGACGTCATTAAGCTACTGGCGAGGCGAATATACGACCGCGCCGACCAAGGGGGGCACGCACATCTGCATAACATAGCCCCGCCCATCGAACACCAACTCATGCAGAAGAAGCCGTTACCGCGCAGCATCCTCTCGCCGCATCCTACTCCCACCTCACCCATCCCATAAATCCATATTCTCACCCTCATCCACAAACATAACCCTGACCCCAGTCTGCCTAAGCCGTGGCCCGCTCGCTGGCGCTGCCTGGGCCTCCCTGGGGGGGTCTCACCCGGCATGCAGACCGCGCCGAGGGCCGCGCCGCAGACATCCCGGCGAGAGGCAAACAAAACGCAAACAAAAGTTCCTGTTCGTAGTCTGTCTACGGTCGCCTATGGGCGACACCCAACACCGCGGGGTGGTTACCCCGCGAGAAGATGCCCGAAGAAGAATTTTAAATTCGTTCGAACCCGCACAGTATGCGGAAGAAACCCGTTGAGAACATGTCTGCAGAACAGTGGATCGGTTTGCGGCAATCGCTACTAACAGACATGAACCTAATATCAAAATAAGAAAATAAATTAGCTTGGTTTGTTTTATTTATAGTACCACTATTGATATTGCATTGACTCTACTATTTTATAATAACATGATACCACGCCAAAAGAGTGATACGATAAGCATAAAATAATCAATTGTTTATTTTATTATAGTGCTTATGATAAAAAAACCTTTCAGGATCACTCTCTTGTACCTACCTACACAAATTGTAAAAGAACTAATTTCTCAAAAACTGTAAACTTCGATTTTGGTGCAAATTTTGTGATACTTTACGATGCGGAGGTGTTTTGCTGCATTTTAGGGATTAATGCATATTATAAATCTTCCACAGAAGATTTTACACATATAAACCATGAAAATAGAAATAAAATTTGTATCCAGAAATAATTCATTTTCCAAAAAGACTTTAATACGTGGTATTGTATATAGCTTAAAGTATTTGGAATTAAAAAGAAACTCACTGTTTAATTAATATTTAATAAACTGATTCGGTAACGCACTGGTTAGCAATTGACCCCCGTATGTTGCCACCTTATCCTGTTGTCGAGCTATGTGAGTGTACATATGCACTTTACTCAGTCAATCGCAGAGGTATCCGCAGCTCATGATTAGAGCTCCACAAACAGAATACGGTGAGTCCGTATTTCTCCGCCTAAGCCTAAACCAATGAGTTTTAGTTAAAAATATACATTTGAGACTAACAAATAAATAGTATGAACTTTAAATACTAGGAGTAACTAGCGACCCGTCCCAGCTTCGCACGGGTAGACAAAATTCTTTAAATTTTTTCTATTATTAAATATTTTTCCGTTAGCGCCATCTAGCGTCCGGTAGACGAACTACTTGCCGTTAACGCGTTGCTATGATAACGTTAATTAATACAATGGAAAAAGAGCGGGAAAAAGAGCGGACAGACAAACACACTATCCACTGTGATCTCGGATTATATATTATTTATTGTTCGATAGATTAGCTCGATATACCAGTAAATTACATGTTCGACTTATGATTGCAAAGGTTAAGTTCACGACCTTCGTGCTTGAGTGACTGGTATACCGATTTTCATGGTAACGCCACTCCGAGGTCTCCCTTTCAATCCCCGGTCGGGTCAACGAGGAAAACTAACTTTTGGGTCTGGGTGTGGAGGTACCATAGTTGTTTTTGAATTCCATAACGCAAGTGCTTTAGCTACTTAGATTTTTTTATTTCTTATTTATTAAAGCTCAGAGTGACTGATTAAAATTTTTAGTAATGTTTTTCAGGGTAGGGTTCTTGTTTAAGAACGTTAATGCGTCCTAGGGTCAAAGCTAGGGATACTAATCACCTAGGAACAAAAACAAGTGAGAAAAAGAAAATAGAAAGAAAGAGAGACAGAACGATAGAACAGAAAGACGACGAAGAGAAGAAAGTATATAAAATGTAGCTTAAAGCTTAAAGTTTTTAGGTACGTATATTTTTTTTTAGTTTTTATAGAAAAATTTGTTGTGAGGTATATAGTGTTATTTATTATTTATTTCTTTGCGCAATGGTCATTTATTGGGTGGGTGACCCAATAGTTATTATCTCGAGCTCTTCTGTGCTTTCACTGGCACAGCATGGTGGGTTAAAGTTCATTCTCCCTCAATACAATATTATCATCGATAGATTAATGATGCCTTGTCAAATGGTTTCATTTGGTCAAATTGTTCTGCCGCGTATACCGTTAAAAATTAAGGTTTAATATCTGATGTTGGAACCGTAAGAATGATTTACTTCAGCTATTTTCACAGTGTGTCACACATTTTCACTTTTTCCTAAACACTATTGCTGTGGGGATCAGCGGCTAATATAGATAATATTCTTATCCTTAAAAAAAACCAGTGCGTGCTATTTACATATAACTAACACTAGAGACTCTATTCGATTATTTAAGGATATTGATGTACATATTCCCAGTTTTAAAATATTGTGTTTGTTGTATTTTTTTCTAGAAATAGTGATAGCCATTCGATTAACACTAGAAACAAAAAACAAAATAAAGTCGCTGTTCCATGGCACGTTTTTTGGGTAGATGTTGGCATTGGAATACTATAATAAGATGCCACACCATGTAACTAAACTATCCTTAGTGAAGTTTAAAAAAAGTTGTCAAAAACACATTTAATTATAACAACATTGACGATTATTTTAGACCAAAATGCATGGATTAAATGGCCCATGATTTAATAATTATGGTGCTAATTAAATTTTGTGAAGTAATTTAGCTGATGCATCTTTAGCGCTAGAATAGTTTCCTTACATCAAGAAATTCGTGACACATATATAATATACTAGCTGACCCGGCCACGCGTTGCTATGCCGAATGCAGCGCCATCTGCCGGGTTGATTTGTGAATCTAAACCATCCAGGGCGCCACCCAAACGTATCCAAAAAAATTCATTCAAATCCGTTCAGCCGTTTAGGAGGAGTTCAGTGACATACACACGTGCAGTAGAATTATATATACAACTAGCTGAACCGGCCACGCATTGCTGTGCCGACTGCAGCGCCATCTGCCGGGCTGATTTGTGAATCTAAACCATTCTCAGATCCCCTTGAACACACACAAAAAATTTCATTCAAATCGGTCCAGCCGTTTAGGAGGAGTTCAGTGACATACACACTCACAGAAGAATTATATATATAAAGATGTGTCCCGTCACTAGTGTCGGAGCCTTTAATGGTGGCCATTTTTTATCGACAAATTGCCCTTCAAATTTAATTTTTCTCTTACTGCCGCCATTTTGTTTTCTTGGTAACCAAGACTTGGGCTCTCATACTAATTCGACCACCGCTACTCATGTAAATGCCCTATCAACATTAAAAAGATGTCATTTGATAGCTAAACATGTAGACAACAGTTACACAGCCATCATGTTTCAATTGTCATGGAATAAAAAATAGAAAAAAAGAATTAAAGAGAAACAAATAGATTCTTTTTTGTGTATTTTTTAATTATTGGCATTTTAAGAAAAACCATATTTGAGGGGCAATTTGTCGATAAAAATGCCATATCTCACACCATCAAATGCTCCGACACTGGCGACGGGACACATTGTATAAAGATTATTACTACTATAATATATTGTAAACTACATGAAGTAGAATACAGATTGTACTAACCATATTTTAACAACTTTATGTGACACGTGATCAATAAATTTGAAATAGAAAATATTTAAAGAGAGAAAAACAACCTTTCTCGTTTTTCTTGCGGCTTCTTCTCATTACAAGGTCTCCCGACGTTATTAAGCTATTATTAAATTGTGACGATTAGAATATATTTTTTTAAACTTTCATGGTCACTAACAAAATAAGTATTTTTGTAGTTGTTAAATTTGAGTATAATTATTTACGAAGGAAAAGTAACCAATAATAATTAGAATCCTAAAGATATTTTAAAGAATAAATTACCAATATTTTAACGTTTGTTTTATTAGGTGCAATAAATTTTAACCCTTTTGACATGTCAAAAGTGTCTTAGTCTTTTATGTTGTTGCATTGTACAAATATATCTTTTGTTTTTAAATTAAAGTTGATTTTCACATGTTTATGTTTTTAGGAAAAAATAACAGATTATTAAAAGAAAACCTCAATTCCTTTTTTTTTATAAAACATGGCATACTTGTGAACTTTAGAAGACTGCATTGTAAACACTCATATTTAATAAAATCATTTTATCTTTTATATTACCTTTATAGGGAAAGATTGTACACCAACAATGAGGACATCATTTGACTGAATAAAGTGAAGTTACTACCGCCTTACATATTAATAATAGTGCATCGATTAAGATCGACAATCTCATAGCAAAGGACGTAATAATATCTTAAATAAGTCGCATTCATAAGCAACGATTCGTATTTAGTGTTTAGCTGCTTTGGAGACATTAATACTCCTTTTTAATATAAAAATTTGAAATGCGAATCGATACGGAAAGGTCACATACGTGTCAATATTTGTATTAATGAAATGGCATTTTCCAAAATATAATAAAATCCGTTTTAGGACCCCTAAATCTGATAACTGTTTTACTTTTGTTCCATTTTGCGCTATCAACATCAATGTTACACAGCCATCACAATTACAACTGAAGTAATGACGTCAAATTAGTTGGTACATTTGCTTTTAAAAAAAAATTGTGTCAACTTGTTTTCCAATTAGATCATATAAACAACACGAGACATTTGGGCGTTTTGCCAAAATACAAAAGCTCATTACAAAACTTACACAAAATTTTACGTAAATATTATATAATATGTTATAGAATTTTAGACGAAACTATTTTTTGACAGGTATTTTTATATTTTCATATATATTATTATTCAGTATGTTACTAAATTGCTTGTACAAGGCTGGACTTTTTTGTGATTGTTTGAGGAACTTAGAAGTTCATTCATTTCATAATTTGATGGTTGTTGGCGAAACGACTGGGACAATGTCTGCCAAAATTCGCAATCCGATATATGAGAATCAGTTTTCTAACCATCATAGAAATTTGATTTCTATATATTTTTGCATTATCGTTGCTTTCTTTGAATAACTTGTGAGCCAATCGATTCTTTTTTGTATTTTATATATTTTTTTTTACTAAAGTTCACCATAGATAAAATATACGTATAGTGTTTTAGATGAGTAAGTTATAAATAAATCAATGTATAACATACTAGCGGCCCGGGACGGGCCCCGCGGGCTTCGCACGGGTAAACAAAATTATTTAATATTTTTCTAGCATTAAATGTAGCCTATGTTACTCAGCGTAAATGTAGCTTTCCAATGATGAAAGAATTTTTGAAATCGTCTTAGTAGTTTTTGAGTTTATTCATTGCAAACATACAAAAATACAACCTCTTTATAATATTAGTGTAGACAAACTTCATCTTTTTACGTTTATAAATATAAAAAAATATTGCCTACAAAAGAATATCAGAAAGAAGAAAATATTCTTATATGGCTTTTATTTAAAATAAACCTCTGTTGACGTGGGTGTAATTTAGGAAAGAATGTAATGGAACATATTTTTAGATCTTTATTTACTTATTTATTAATAGACTAGCGGCCGCCCGCGACTTCGTCCGCGTGAAAAAGATTTTTTATAAAATAAAAGCAGCTTAAGTTACTCCTTATTACATCAGCTACCTGCCAAAAAAAGTCCCGTCAAAATGCGTCCAGCCATTTCAAAGTTTAGCCGGAACAAACAGACAGACAGACAGACAAAAATTGTAAAAAATGTTAATTTGGTTTATGTACCTAACGTATATTCATATGCATGTAGCAAAAAACGGTTATTTCAATATTACAAACAGACACTTCAATTTTATTTATATGTATAGATGGTTCAGTTCAGTGTTTGGGTTCCGTACTGCGTACCAAAAACGGAACCCTTATAGGATCACTTCGCTGTCCATTTTCCATTTCCCCTTCCTTCGAATTAAATAAATTGTTATCGTTATATACTACATAATATATATTTATATATAAATGCAAAAATGAGTAGATATGACGACGGTTTGGTGCTACGGTATCGATCCTGCCTTTCGCACCGACGGTCCTGGGTTCGAATCCCGGTAGGGGCAGATGTTTGTATGATGAATACGAGCATTTGTACCTGAGTCATGGGTGTTTATATATATTTCTATGAATATTACATAGCTATGTATAATATTTGTATGTCTATCCGTTACCCTAGTATCTATAACACAAGCCTTACAGTGCTTTCTTTGGGCTAGGCTAATTGGTGTGAATGTAGGAAATATTTATTTATATGTAAATTATGGACTTTGTAGAAGCAATAACTTTACCACTTCAGTATGTATGTGCTTTTCCGATTTACCTGAAAGTAATTTTCACAGCCAGAAAGTGTGGATAGAAAAGGAATAGGAGGAAACCTGTACTGTACTGATATTTCTGATAAAAGATTTTGTAAAATACTGAAATTAAAAATTTATGCTTATGTTTTATAATTTCATAACACGCCCCAGGCGATTTTATGTAAAAAAATAAACAGCCACACCAAACACAGGCCTTGTAGCACGCATACTAAAATAATGAAAGTGTTTGTTAAAAATTTATAATTTCTGTTCTATTTTTAGGTACTCTAATGAATAAAAGATCGAGTAGGATAAGTTAATCACAAAATATATGCACAAAGTATTTTGTATTAAAATTTTAATATTCATGTCACGACTAGTGTATAAAGATTTATGTAAATCTATTAAGTAGGTGTATTTATATATACTTGTATACGTAAGCAAAGTAAAGTTACGCCAATACATCATTTAAGGCTGTTGTATACAGAGACTAATGACACAAAAGACAGAGAGTACAGAAGTCAAGCTCATGTATGTACTTCATTTTTCATACCTATTCTCGGCGGTCGCGCTAGGGTTGTCCACTCTGGCTAAAGTATAAAAAAACTATCGTGGTAGTAGCACTCGCATCTAGTTCTTTGACTGATTGTTGAGAATGAAACAGGAAGAACAGAAATAAAACTAATAATTAAAATAATCTAATATTAATATAATAGTTATACATATTACAGATTTAGAACAGAAAATATTTTACGACGATTTCGACATTGGCGAAATGCACGATTATTATATTTCAGTGTATAATAAATTCGAATTCTTATGTACAAATGTTTACAATAAGCTAGTGGAAAACACTTGCAAGGCATCGAAAAAGTCACACTTTGTACCTCATTTACGATACTTTTTAGGATTTCACAGTTCAAAAAATTTCTCTTGAAAAAGTTGCAAAATCGTTCCTCCATTGACCTGACGAATTCCACAAAACTGTATGGTGGTATGGTCAATCAACCTACTTACCTCTCTGAAACAACTGGTAGCTTAAAAAACGACAATTGACAGTTTAATGAAGAATTAAGACATCCATCGACTGAACAGTTACAAAAACTTTTTTTTTGTTGCTCCATATTCACTCCAGTTGCACTCGCGCTCGCACTGTACCCAGCGGGCCCGAGATTTCGTATCCGTTAGCGGTGTCTATGTGTGCGTTGCTCTAGCGCGCGTTGTATGTAGCTTGACTTCTGTACTCTCTGTCTTTTGTGCTAATGATACCGACTGTTCCTCCATTGTTTTTTTTTTTACCGTGAATAGACAAGCTCTTGACCGCTATCTCGCCTGATGGTAAGCGACGATGCGATTTAGGATGTGACGCGCCTGCCTAGACGACCTATTCACTCATGACTTGAAGACCCCAAAATAGGTTTCTTGCATGTAATTTTAAAAAAATCTAATATTTTTTATAAATTCTTCAAATATGCAATAAACTGACGGCATTCGTTAAAATCGATAATTTCTATTATTTATTAAGAAATAATTTTTTTCTTCGGGTGAAAATTATGCGTAAACGAAAGTAAATTTCAAAACAAACTGAGCGCCTTCCTATTGGTTGTGACGTCACATGACATGAAGCCGTGCGTTTGCCGGCAAAATTTATCATTATAATGTATGTAGATTCACCCATAGTAACGTGGCGAGTCATGTCATATGACGTCATTCAAAGCGCGTGAAAATGGCGACTGTTTAAATTACGATTAATGCAATGACCCAAGAAAATAACTTTTTTTAACAAAAAATAATTCTACAAAAAAAATATAGTATTTTTTTATTAAAAAAAACTTGATTTAACGATTTATACAATGAAAAAAAAACATGCAAGAAACCTACTGTATTTATCAGGAGACAGACTCGAGCAAAGTATTATCTTATTGTCGAGTATTTGTAGATCAAATTTTTAACATTTAATATAATAATAATATATTATATATCACACAACATCACATTCATTGTTCTGAAGCCAAATTAAGTAGCTAAAGACTGTTATGGAATTCAGAAACAATGACGGTCACACAACACCCAGACCCGAAACAATATAAAAAAAGTTCGTTTTCTACATTGACCCGGCCGGGGATCGAACCCGGGACTTCGGAGCAACATTACCATGAAACTATACGTGAGCCACTCGACCACGTAGGTCGTCGTTTACCAAATATCCATTGCTGCGTTGCAAAGCAGCCTCACACAGTATTATAAAGTAGCCAGTAGTGGAAAATTAATTAACAAAGATATTTTTTATCGAAGCTCGACAATAAGATTGTGAATTGCGTTACGGAATGGGGTGGGAGGTAATCATTATACAATTCCCGAAGACAACAAAATATGCAAATGAGTTTTCTGAAATCTAATATTTCTGTCTCAGCGTTTAGATTATAACAAAGCCTGCCATTTATTGGAGGTGGCTTTTGTCCAGCAATGGACGTCTTTCAGCTGAGTTAATGATATAAAAATAACCGTGAGTTAATCTCAATTAAACTAGAAAATTTGTCTATGGATCACGACGAAACTTTGGTAAGTGCAATACTTATGCCCGAAATCTATTATAATAATATTTCTCACATGCACACCAATTAGCCCAGCCCAAAGTTAGCACTAAAAGGCGTGTGTAGCGTATGTGTTATGAACACTAGGGTAACGGATAGACATAATTATATGAAATATAGATATGTAATATTTATATAAATATCCATGACTAAGGTACAAATGCTCATCACACAATGATCTGCCTTTTCCGAGATTCGAAACCAGGACTGTCGGTGCGAAAAGCAGGGTCGATACATTCACCAAACGATCACAATGTTTGATTAGTAATAAAAGAGCATTGTAAATCACGCCAAGCACAACTAGTATGACGAAATTAAATAAATTTACATAACAAAAAACCCGCTAAACTGAATTGAGCAGATAAATTCGTGTTCTAACACAAAATAAGCATGCACCATCGTCAAATATGAAGGCTAACAAACAATGGTTTATGTGAAGGCCAATGAATAGTAATGAAGAGAACATAAGCATAACTTTAAATAAAAACACAGTTTAGTTTTGGGCCTATCTTTGTTAAACATTAGTACGACAAGGTTAATATATTGTTGTTTTTTATTTATTTACAACGAGGAAGTAATTTGCCTTTAACTCATACGATGGTAATGATATTAAGGTTAAAAGATGGCAGCACACTTTACCCGGAACACAGCAAACGAGGAACTAGCTATCATACCTGTAAATGGTGAATTGTAATAATATTTGAAATCTTAGTTATGGCGACAGACTGACTTTGATAAGATGGCGTTCGAATCCATAATAGATAAAAGGGTTAAAAACAAAGGTTGATTCGGTATTGTCAATATCGACTTTTTGAAGCAAAAACTTCTGTATTCAATGGCGATAGGATCGCAGGTTCGGTAACTAAATTGAAGTTTCTACTCTACGACAATGCTAGATGCAGTATTAACCACTGAGAAATTGTTGTGAGTAAGGAATAACCGTCATTGGCATTTAATAAGTTAAATTTGGTATAGTTTTCATAAATTCTTCTGACAGACCAAACTGTCAATACTTCGGAGGTGGGTTCGGTCAAATAGTACATATTTTTGATGAAAAAACATTTACAAGTAGAGATTGTAAACTGCATTTATTTGTATGTAATTCTAAGTGTATTTTTACTTGCAAGCGAAAGCAATGTACACTTAGTCATTTCCAATTGAAGAAAATCTTCCATCCATTAATCAAAGGGTCAATTTATAAAATATATATAAATTATAAAATAAATATTTAAAAAATACATAAATAAAAACAACAGAACATATACCCCGCAGCATTTCACGTTTCGTTCAGTAATATCAACAATTAAAAATAACAATCGATAGACAATGGATGAAAACATGGACATATATTAAACGTATATTATTTAGGTACAACAAAAATCAGCTTATTATGTCATCCATAAAATGACAGACGTGATTGGGAAAAAGAAATAAAGTAATAGTTTATTTTAAATAATTGAAAAGACCGTAAGTTAATTTTTTTTCTAGTAAGCAATACTTTTGTAAATTATTTTTCTTTTTAATAATAGTTTTCTTAATTTGCAAAATGATTAAAAGGAATTATGATTAAATGATATTTACATGAAAGTGGGGATGATTTCGATTACTATCACTTACCCTAACGACTACTTTCAAAAATATCCCCAACACGTCAATCGTGAACTTCATCGTGACAGTCTTATTACTTTCCTATTTCTTAACTCACTTCTTATCACTTCACAGACTGGAAATTAAGACAATGCCAATTTTAAAAAACCAAGAAAAAAAAACACTTTTTATAACTGTTACGCGAGCATTTCGCAAGGAAAATAACACTGGTCCATCGAGCCAAAATTTCAAGATCGCATTCTATTTTTGAACTTCCAACAAACTTACCATTTTACAACTGCGATATTGTACTCGATTATTCACTTAGAATCTTTTCTGGTACCACTAGATCAAGTGATCTCCGGAAAAGTCGAATTCGAGAGAAAAATATAATATGTACTACGTTTGGTTTTTATTGTGCGGGCGTTGTGTGTGCGCGCGCGCATCGTGAAGCGAGGCCGGCCGAAGGCGATCTTAATATAGAAACGAACGAAATGGTACTAGAGATCGGGTCTCCCTGGGATTACGTTTTATACTGCGTCCCGAAACGTTGGGAATATTTAAAGAAAACTCGTGCAACGCCGGTGGCTGCCATATGTGCACATTCACATAGTGTCGCCTGAAAAATAAGTATTTAAACTTTGTTCCTGTGCTCTGTGTGTGACATTTGCGAGATCAAAGATTAAACAGCAATACAGATGCGATATTAAAGGATTAGAATCTTACTAAATGGTTAGGCTGGCTAGAAGTCGCGTGCATGATAGTGTTTCAGTTTAGAGACTCATGTCTTTTTTATGACTAGTCTTAAAAGTTATGAGTGCTTTTACGATTTTTTTCTTCTTCTTACTATAATCAAGTCCCAAGTTTATGTAACCAATCGTCGTCACAAATTATATTTTTTATATTACACTTACATTTTAAACAAAAAAAAATAAAGCATTTTCTTTAGATTTCTTCATTATATTTTTTGGATCACACGTAAAATTTTTGAGATAAGTAGTTAATTTTTGAGATAGTCAATTTTAAGATAGTTAATTTCTTCTAAACTTTCGAAAAGTTATTGACTTTTTACTTCCGTGTACTATGCGTGTGTATGACTATATAGGCAGTGTAGCTCTTCTTCGAGAACTTACCTACTCCCTGCTGCAATATTGCCGATTATTTTTTATTTAACAGTGATCACTTAGTTTACCTTTTAGTTAGACGTAAGATATAATTTAACAGCTGTATGCCAGTAAAACACGTTATTATCTACTGAATAAGAAGTAAGATTAGGGCCGATAATAATTGATCGATACTAAGTATGTTACACAGAAATAGATAACGCTAATTTGATAATCACGTTGTATTTGGTATACATACTTTAAGTTATTTAATGGAATATAATTTCTTATAGCTCTGCCGGTCCCATAGTTTAATTGGTGACCTCCGACATCAGATCCTTGTGAGAGCAAGCCAGGGGGCTGTGGCCCTGTAGTCTTTGGGCTAGCTTACCCAACAATCAAAATGAAAAAAAAAACGCCTGCAAGAGATAACTTTGCCGAACAAGTTCAGCAATGACGGCATCTTCAATATATAACTAGTAACAGCGACTGTAACAGCTACAGACCTTACTGCTCCAGCGACGGTGGCCTCTATACCTATATATTAAAATATGCGGCATACTGCAGCAAACTAGCACTGGCCAGTTTAACGCACCGACGGCAGAATACCCATCAGAAAAAGAAAATCCAAAATAAATTCGATTCTTTAGGATTATCGCAACAATAGCCAAGGTATACGCCAACTGAAGAGAAATGTTAAAAAAAATATACAAACAAGAATTTGTAGTAATGGAAATCTGATACAGCATTACTACCAGTCGAGATCAAGGTCAAGTTCGCGTGAAGAAATCTGAATGAAGCTATTGTATTTTTCGCCTGTTTTACCGCCTCGTATTTCCGACTGCACAAGTGGTATGAGGTCATTTGTTAGGTTATTGATACAGGGGTTATATTACTATAAATTAGTATTATTGTGTATAAAATTACTTTGCGAGGAAAAGCGACAACTAACACATCATCAAAACAGAGGTATTTTAGTTAACATAGTTAACGTGTGGGAATGACTGTTTAGTTGTTATAAATATTTCTATTATCAATTAAGTATTATACTAGGTGATGCAGTCGCTATGCATTGTATGCATTTTGACGACCGTTTGGTGCAACGGTAGTGATCCTGCTTTTCGCACCAACGGTCCTGGGTTCAAATCCCGGAAGGGGCAGATGTTTTTATGATGAATACGAACATTTGTACCTGAGTCATGGGTGTTTTTATATATTTCTATGAATATTACATATCTATGTATCAAATATGTATGTCTATCCGTTACCCTAGTATCCATAACACAAGCCTTACAGTGCTTACTTTGGGCTAGGCTAATTGGTGTGAATGTAAGAAATATTTATATTTATATTTAAATTTTATATTTATATGCATAAAGCTACGCTAGCACCATATATTGGAGCGGAACGTAATACCTAAAAAAAAAATTTTTTTTTTGCGAATTTCATAATTCGGGCTCCGTCACCATCTGGTCCTAAACCTGTTGATTTGATTCACCATAAAAATATTAAAATCGGTTAAGAACTCTGGAAGTTATGGCGTAACAGATATTGCGCCATTGAAGTTGATCCATGGGAGCTTCGCTTCGCTCCGCTCCAAATAACGTAATGTAATGATATATTTTTGCTGGTAATTGTAAATTTGTTATTTTTTCACTTAAGGGGAATGGTGTGTACCAGTAAGCCTGTCGTTATCTACTGAATAAGAAGTAAGTTTAGTATTTGATAGAATCAGGCGTTACTTGGCGGAAGTCCATATCCATTAGTAAAATAAAAATATGTGGCTTACTTCCGCAAAACTCAAGCTTAGTGCTCGTTATTGCACGGTCTAACAGCTCCTCATGATGCTCCGTGTGGGGGCGAAATATAATACGTGAATATGTGAATACGTAAATTATGTGGAGAGTAGTTGGTGAAGGTGCCGGTTTCTGCATTTATTTGCGGGCGGGCGGTACGCACTGCTTGAGTTTTGCGGAAGTAAGCTTCATATTTTTAATTTACTAATAAAGTAAGTTTAGGGCCAAACAGCCGATAATTGGTCAATAGGATACGGAAAGGTAAGGCTAATATAAATCGATAAGTACGTTGATTTTCATATATAAGAGCATAGTTTAAGTAAGTAAATATACTTCTATATCATCTACTGGAATATCATTACGTTTTATTCCCTGTCCATGTTAATAGCTGAATTGCTCATGCTTTTTAGTTCACAACTTTCTATATCAACTAGGCGATTCAGTCGCTAAGCATAAAGCTACGCTAGCACCATATATTGGAGCGGAGCGTAATACTTAAAATAAGAAAAAAACATTTTTGTTTCGATTGTAATTTATACGAATTTCAAAATTCGGGCTCCGTCACAATCTGGTCCTAAACCTGTTGATTCGATTCCACACAAAAAAATATTAAAATCGGTCAAGAACTCGGGAAGTTATGGCGTAACAGACATTGCGCCATTGAAGCTGATCCATGGGAGCTCCAACTAGACGATGCAGTTGCTAAGCATAAAGCTACGCTAGCACCATATATTGGAGCGGAGTGTTATACCTAAAAAAAGAAAAAAAAAATTTTTAGATGCGAATTTTAAAATTCGGGCTCCGTCACAATCTGGTCCTAAACCTGTTGATTCGATTCCACACAAAAAAATATTAAAATCGGTTAAGAACTCGGGAAGTTATGGCATAACAGACATTGCACCATTGAAGCTGATCCATGGGAGCTCCAATAATACAATATTAATCTCACATGTGCCCTACATTGTCCTTCGGCCTTGTGGGACCCTTCTTAGGAATCACCACTCTGGCCGGACAGCCGCCCGTTACGGGCCCCTTCTCCGTCAGACGACGATGCCTAGGCAATACAATATTAACATGTAGGGGTCTAGTTATTGTTCAAAAAAACTATAGCATATCTTATTAGCTCTAGTATAATGAGGTCACATTCTTAGAATTTAAATTAATATGAATCGCATTTGTTACAAATAAAGGGTGATGAATTGAAACTACGTTTATTGGAAGGTAAATGACATATATTTTTCCAGTGTATTATACATAATAGTTATTTCAACATTTTGATACGTTTGGATCATATAGTAATAATATCTCGATATATACGTAATTAAGTATTCATGAATGTTCTAAAAGTTGCTTAGTTTTTATGTAGAAAATCCTCAATAGTAGTAATTTGGGTAGGTAATGCCATTTTAGTTCTAAGCGTGCAACATATTATCCGTTAATGTAGGTATAACATAATATTTTTGCCACTTCTACTAAACTATTATTGATCTTTGATTCTCAGCGTGGGACCACAGTAACAAATTGATTGTAATTGCAAACTACTGCGTTCATGTACCGTATCGCTATGCTATATAAGTATTGTTATATTGGATTGCAAGATGCTCCGCTTTATCGTTCGAATTAATCTTAACATAAAGCTATTGTTCATTTTAACGTTTAAATAATTATAATAAATTTAGCTTGTACTATAGATATTAAATAATGGATTAAATACATAATTAAGTTAATACCATGTTTGGAAACAATGCTCATGAGACCAATATAACAAACCAGGAAAGGAACCCAGGACAGTTGATGCAGTAGGCTGGCCGGCTATCAATCTATCGCCTATTTTTTAATCAAGATCTAAACTTAAATAGGATAAATATAGGGGAGAGTCGGCTGTATCGTACCAGTTTTCATGAATTATCTCTTTTCTATGTAAACTTACAAAAGTACAGAATTACAAACAAGTAGGTATGTCCTTTATCATAACCAGTGGGGTTTATTTCCCTTTACGGATTCATTTTCCCAAAGTTAGCGATTTTCTACAGGCAGTCAAATGGTACGATTCAGAGAACTAGTTGGATATATTATACAACAGGCATGATGAATTGGACCACTAACATATAGAATATGTTTAAGCTCTCTTAAATAAGTGGAATTAAAAAAAAATATTCGAAATATATAGATTCAAGAATAGGTTAATTTATTTATTAAAGTAATTTGACTTTATGTCAAATCTAGTTTTATATGGCACATAATACCCATATTCGTGAAACAACAATAATATATTCTTAAAAATTAATCAATTATTGTCGTTTGTACCTCGTAAAAAGTAATGTCACAACAAACTAGCCATCAAATGAGAAATAGCGTTTTAAATTTGTGCATCATAAACATAGGTATTTGTAGTAAATCAAAACACTGATACATATTAAATTAATGATAATTTCACTCACTATTTATGAAGGAGAGATCCTTACATATGCACTATAAAATTTCGAACAAAAAACAACAAACCTGCGGTACAATACTGCCGACTCTCGCATATGCAATTTAAAAAAAATATATAAAATACAATGACTATTTAGTTGATAAACACAATGTCATCGAATATTGAATTTTAAATAATAAGGTTATTTGAACTTCAAAAGAAAAGTTTGGTTTAGTTCTATTATAATCTCTTTTGATTTTGGTTTTACGGAAAAATCAATGAATGTAAGTAAAGATGACAATGCTCCCATCAATTAAACGGCATAAGGCAAAGCCTAGTCCCAGCAACACTCCAGCAACAATATAATTCCGTATATGGTACATTTTTTCCGGAAGATTTTTAAAGTCTAAAAACGATCACAACACTGAAAAAAATATAAAATGGACAGAATAACAGTTAATTTCAGAACGGAAATTTCTTGAATAAAGACAATATTTTATCACAAGTTGCGTCCATTTTTATTACTAACTATATCACTTATTTATTTAAACATAATATTGAACAAAAAAATCATGTACTAATGACGTTTTAAGTTCGTCATTAGTACATGATTTTTTTGATCAATATTATGTCCAGTAGGAACTTTCTACCATTTAACCGGAGATTAAAGAAAAGATTGGTAGCGTATTTTCCAAAATTGGTAAGGGCAAATTGAAAATGAAACCTATATACTACACAAATATAACAATAATTAATTAAATATCAAAACATTCAATAAAATATATAAACTCCAATTACCCGAAGAATACTATAAATATGGACGATCAGCGTTCAAGTCTAAGATTCTCTTCTTTTCTTTCAGAAACAGCAGCCTTTTCAGTCGAGCCTGCAGGAATTTAGGTGGGTACGTCACTATCTTCGTTTTCCGTACACCTGGATGTATCTCCACTCTTGCAATATCCACCATACGTCTAACTGGATCGCTTGAGTTTTCTATTGATCGCTGCACAAGTACACGAGTGTGCGGTAAAATAATAATAATAATAATAATAATGATAATAATAATAATAATAATCTTTATTAATGCCATAAATAATTTACAAAAAACATAGTTAACGTTAATAACCACATTAGTCAAGGACTGTGTCGCAGTTATTAGCGCCCACCTCGAATTTGTACATTTTACCATTAACACACTATAAGACTATTTGGTAAATTTTACCTAAATGGGTGTGTGTGTGTATGTGTGTGTGTATGTGCATATGTGTGTGTGAGTGTGATTGTGTGTGTGTGTGTGTGTGTGTTTGGATGAATAAAATACCTACAAATATCATTTAACCAACAGCTCAATAGTTTCATATTCTTGACTTAATAGCCACTCATTTAAAATAAATTTACATTTCCGGTGAGATTGCTCATATATATTTAATTTATAATTGATTTTATTGTATAATATCGAACTCAGGTATATATAATGAAAAAGAAAAAAAGGAATTCATTTCTACATTGAAATAATTCGGCATCACTTGAAAGAACCTACTTTATAAATTAGCCTAGAACACCAATTAGCTGAGCCCAAAGTAAGCACTGCAAGGCTTGTGGTATGGATACTAGGGTAACGGATAGATATATTTATATTATACATTAATAAGTCATATTAATAGAAATATCTATGACTTTAAGATATAAAATACGTGTGTAAAAAACAACCACGCCTCCGAGCCCTCCACGAGCTCGGAGGCGTGGTTGTTTTTTTACACACGTATTTTATATCTTATAGAAATATTGCATTGTGAATGCAAAAAATTAAATAAAAACATATCTATGACTTGTCCGGACCACATCTTCCGTCACTATAGGACTGTTTCGTGCGAAAGGCGGGATGGCTACCGTTGCACCAAAAGGCCGTAATAAATAATAATATGACTCGAAACATTGAATTAACAATTTAACTCAAAATATACGAGACCCATACGGAAATTTATACCCGCTTGCGCCGGACGGAGGCGCAAAGAGTACCCGCCGGACAAGTTCCAACACGTTTAGTTGTATGTGTAGAAAATCTGATAGAAGATGACTACGTATCTCAATATACTTGCGTCGCATGAATATGAAACCAGGATACAAAACTCGTCACATAAATGCATAAATGCTTAAATTTAAGCTAACTGCGTAGAGAAGTAGTTTTTAATATGTTATTTACCAATAAAACGTTAATATTTCTAAATATGTAATAATTTAATTAAAAACGGGTACTACTTTCCGGATGGCCCTGTATCATATTTATAGTGATTTAAACATAATATGTTTAATAATATAATATTATACACTATGAACAATATTATCGTTCATATCTGTCGCACCGAGTAAAACATTGTCTGTGAAAAAAAATTGACATAAAATAAAGAAATAATAAGTATTGATCTAGATTTCATCGGAGCTATGGCTCGCTACATCTCGAGCTCATTCGTGGTTAGGAAAACGTTAAATTGTTGGTCACATCTGTGTCTGTCAGTTGTTAGTATTCATCAATCCTCATTTTGCATGTGTGAATAGGGGAGACCAAGGGGTTTTGAAACAGAGGTGAGTTGAAACAAAGTCAATTTTACGGAATTTTAAATATTCAATACTAGTTTCCCAATTTCAATAACTATAACAATATCAATAACAATAACTATGACCGACCTATGGGAGACCGAGTCCCCTACACTTATAGTTAGGTATTTTCATTCAAAAGGTGGACCTCGTCATTACCTTTGGTGTCATTTATAACCTGATGACGATAAAGTATTTGACTCTTGTCTGCAATTCAGTTTACCCACCTTAACCAAGGTCTTCTCAATAGCTTCGTCAGACCTTGTACTGTTAGAACATGTTAGCTCCGAGTCTTCTAAGACATCCACTAATTTTAATTGAGCTATCGGTATTGATATGCAAATTACTTGGACAATAACACATAGCAATAAATTAGATCCTGAAATTGTTGAAAACATTGCAATTAAATCACGACTATTGTACTAGCCCACCGACTGCGTTCAGGTCATTCCAAATCTAAAAAGTTTGCTTTTCTAATGAAAAAAGCAGAAAAAAAAAATTTCATTTATTTCACCTAATTGTGATGTATGTGACACTATCTAGATGACATTCAGCACATTATGTTAGAATGCAAAAAAATGAGAAGTGAAAGAGGGGCATTATGTATTTATTTGAAACAGAAAACGGCTGATATCGGCATATTACAGAGCATCCTAGTTAAACCTTGCTCGAGTTCAGCTATAATGCTCTATATTTTAGCCTCTAAGTATAAGTTAAGTTAGTTAAATAATATAGTTGGGTAAGTAGGTAGTTCATAAGGTTCAATAGAACTGGCATGTTTTAAAAAAATAAAAGTACTTCAAATAAAGAGCAATAAAAAATCACGTCTATGATCATGAGATTAGTGTCAGATTCTAAAAATTCTTTTCTCGGGCATTAATTAACTTGTTTTTTTAGGGCTTGTTCTGAAGTGAATTGTGGTAGCTAACGCTACTATCCGGTTAAGAGAGAAGTTGCTTAAGGCACCAAGTCCTAAAGGGCGCCTCACTAAAGGGCGCCTCACTAAAAAATAAAGGGGATACGAATTTTCCATACCAGATATGATCCAAATTCTAGAATTGGAAGTTGCTCATAAATCTCAAGATATTTTTACTAAAAATAAATCATCTTGTCTAAGGAGTCAGGTAGATTGGAACTCATATCCTCTCGTGGGCGAGTGCTCATTCAGACTGTATTTCCTAGTCGAATACCGGCGCCATCTGTTTAAGTTCTAAGTAACTACCAACCAATAAAAACATCCAAGTATCAAACAATCGATAAAAAGAACTGCTATGTAAAATAAGTTTTTGTAATTAAAGTTTCTTATTTAACGAGGATAAGGGAAACAATACTGTTGCAATTGCTTTAAAATCCTTTAAAACTCAGATCCCAATCTGGCACGTAATCGCAAAACTTACCTGAAAATAACATTGTAAATTAAAGCGGTTTAACACTACTGCCTTTTTAAACTGTGCTGAAGCAATCAGAGACTTTTGTTCGGGACGGCAAAATGAAAATCAATTAACGGTTTTTTCAACCAAATTTTTAATACACCAATGTTTTTTCATAATTGATTATGCTGCATCACCATAGCTTATGAACTTTGATTGTTATCGTAAGAATCAAAGCCAAAACAAATAGTTAAACGTGTCGTCGATACTTAAAGAAAATGTGGAAAGACAAAACATTTTATCCTCAGTTTGTTGGCCGATTTTTTCTTGTTGAGTAACTAGTTATTTTATTTTTATTTCAGTAATTTGAAAAGCTTGCAATACTATTCAGGTTAAAAAAATAGTTATAAAAACAAGATTTGTAAACACTAGCTGACCCGGTAACGTGTTGCTATGGTAACGAGTATACAATTGAAAAAGAGCAGGAAAAGGAGCGGACAGACAAACACAGAAACAACTAATTTGTGTTCTTAGATTATAGATTAGCGGCCCGTCCCGGCTTCGCACGGGTGAACATAATTCTTTAATTTTTTTCTATTATTAAATATTTTCCGTTAGCGCCATCTAGGGTCCGGTAGACGAACTACTTGCGGTTAACGCGTTGCTATGGTAACGCATATACAATGGAAAAAGAGCGGGAAAAAGAGTGGACAGACAAACACACAAACCACTGTGATCTTAGAGTATATATTTTACACTTGAAAACAGCAATTATTATTTTTTAGTTGTTTTAGAATGTCATATCGAACCAGCGTTTTAAAAGTTAAGACTGCTTTGCTTTTTGAAACTCAGAAGAAAAAGGAATCAGGGAAGTCAATAAAACTAATAAAAACCTAAGTTTGCAGGTAGAACATTGGACAAGTTTCTTCTGTAATTAGGTGCACTAAAAGGAACACTTAAAGTAACTGGTTATCTCCGATTCTTGTAAGCGACTCTGAAATTTAGGCGGGAAAGTAGATATGAGGTATCAAGCTCAGGTTGAGCAATTTTAGCTAATGTTGTGACATCAGCAAAATTCCTATTCTCATATAACGGCAATCTGTGTCGATTTTTATATCTCACCTGGAAGCTTTAGTAGGATTTAAACTTATATTGAAGAACTATTGAAAACTTTTTTGAATGCATTAGTATAAATATTGTATTGAATTCCATATTTGTGAACAATACTCGAGGATACTACGCACATAGGAACAATTAGGAATTTTGACAGTCTGCCAGATAGACAGTTAGTAAGAAAATTGAGAACTTGTTCTGTTAATAAAACCTAATGCCGTTGTTTACTTATAAAATCAATGTGTTTGTCAGGCATAAATTAATAGTAACGTAAAACACCCAAATTTTAAATCCCTTCTACACGAAAGATTAAATGACACTCAAATAATAACACTTAGACATAGTCAAAACAATTTTAATAAAATTTATATTATATATAAAACCTGCCCAAATCTTGTTGCCGTATTTCAGTCTTCGAGATGTCAAGTATTTTTATTTGTTTAGCAATATATTGTTCTTAATACCAATGTGTTAAACCACTAAGTTTAGCTAAATTTATTTAAATCATATTAGTTGCACAGTGAGAAGAAATGTGATTAACTTAAAAATTAATATATTGTTTAGAAACTACACAAATAATGGAGAAATGAGCACACAGCACTCAGGAACTGCATGTGCTCGCACCGTCATCTCCTTTCTTTCATCGAACATCCAGACGCACTGCGGGCTACCACCCTTTCTTGGTTACCACTATTCCTGACTGTCGCACCAAGCACTTCTCAACATCTTTTATAAAGCGCATAGCATAAGGCTGGAACTTTTTCCCTGCGTCTGTATTTCCGAGTACTTATAACTCGTTCGTTTCCAAAGCTAGGGTGAATAGGCACCTTCTGAGTTAGCTAGTTCCATCGTAGATCCTGTGTTGGACCCCGGGCTAGATTGGGATCAGGAATGTGATCATACTAAAGAAAATTAAATTCAATAATGTTTAGTAAATTGTAAAATTTCATAAGAATGGAAACTTTCAAAAAGCGCGCGCTTTTTGTTTCAATGGGAAATCCCATAGAGTCAATGTTTTTGGTCATAACTTTTTTATTTTTGTGAATCTGATCCTAAATATGTTGAGTCGATTCCACACAAAAATTATTAAAATGAATTAAGAACTCGGGAAGTTATGGCGTAAAAGACACTACGCCATTGAAGCTGATCCATGGGAATCATGGGCTCCAATAATAAAGATGATGATAATGACCATCCATGATGATAAAAATCCATTACCGCCATAGAAAGAAAACTTTTTAATACACAACTTCTTTCCTAAAAATAAATATAGGTTACTACAAACAGTTTGTATATACTAAAAACAAGAAGATATATTGCAGAAGAATCAATTACTGTCTGTCAGTTCAAGGCGCGAGCGTTTACATAAATCCTGGCTCCAGAGCAGTAAATCCGGAAGAATGCCAACACCACAGTATATAGACAAATTATTTATTGTGAAACTTTTACATGTATTCACTGCATACTGGCATAAATATTTTTGCCTTTTAACACGAGTTGATAGCCAAACATAAGCGTAAAATCTTATAGAAATATAGTATTGTGAATGTTAAAAAATGAACCAATTGGTGCAACGGTAGAGGTCCTTCGAACCGATGGTCTTGGTTTCGAGTCCCGAAAAGGCAAGTGTTTGTGTGATGAATACGAGCATTTGTAACTGAGTCTTGGCTTTTTAAGTATATGTATTTCGATAAATATTACATATATAAGTATCATATATCGCAGCTTTAATACTATAGGGGCACAATTCTATAAACATGATTGTTGGGAAAACGCATTTAAAGAATTTTGAGCCCCTGTATTTTCACAAAATCGGTCATAAATAAATTAAACTATTAATAGCAAGTAACTAGTGCTGGGATAAATTTAATGTGCAATAAATATTTCATGCTTCATGAACATACTCTTATGATGTTTTATGATTTTGCTATTAATAGTTTAATTTATTTATGACCGTTTTGTGAAACTAGAGGGCTCAAAATTCTTTAAAGGTTCCAACAATCATGTTTTTCGAATTGTGCCCCTATAGTATTAAAGCTGCGATATGTATGTCTATCCTAGTATCCATAACACAAGCTTTACAGTGCTTTTTTATTTTGAATGGGATCGCTCTTACTTATGGGTACTTTAAGCTAAGTGTGAATGTAAAAATTATCGTTGTTATTAAATACAATTTAACATTTAGAAAGCGACGCCCGCGCTTCCCCCTCCATTGTTTTTTTTACCCGACTGAGCCGGAGTATGTAAGACCAACAAACGTTGGGACCATTCCATTGCGACCTACTGTAGCCTAAACGGTTTGACCGATTTTGAAGAGTGAAGTTCTCATAAGATTCATATTCTTCCCCGGAGTGTCATAGCTAATATAACGTTAGCACAAAATCCATATAATGGAGTAGTATGTACCTACATACATTAACATTTTATACTATTTTATTATAAAGTATTTATAGTATTATGTATATGTATATTGAGTTCTATTAATAATAATCATTAGTCAACGATTGTGTTAATTTGTTATATAAATTCAACAAACAAAAATACTTCACCTTTATACCTACTTTTATTGCTTCAGGAGTATTAGATATTAATTTTTTACTGTTGGCAGAATTTTAGTCGAAAATACCAATATAATCTAAGTCAGATAATTTACATATAGCTTCAGTATGGCTGTTGTTGTCTCAGTAAATTAATATGTAACCCATTGAACTGTCAATATTTAGGCTCGTGGTCACATTTTTAGCTCTTTTTAAAATCTGTCGAGTTTTTGAATTAACTTTTTTATGGAGCGGCTTCCGTTCAGCATTGGACGTATTTTGGCTAAGATGTTGGTCAAGAAACCATTTCGTTTACCGTTCTGATTTCTCTATCAACGTTGTGAAACTACTGTAATCAACATACACTGTGGAGTCTAAATAATAAATTCCGGAAAAACACCTTAGGTGCCTACTTACTTAGTTGTCGAACTAAGGTTCGACAGCAGCCATCTAATTCTCCGTTTGTCACACATACTGTTTGTTGGAATAACTTGAGACTTAAGAAAAGAATAAATTTTAACTACCTACATTTAATAGATTTTGAAACTCAATTTTTCATTTGGCGAAGACACATCTAGGCGGGCGTGGCCCATTGATTGACATGTCTGATTTGAACCATGTGAACTAAGTTCAACCTATTTACTAGAGATATATGGGTATTTCTCATCAAATTTCGAAATTTGATTCCCGAGTCATTAGTGCAGAGTCATAGGCATTAACTACATAAGTCTTTTTTTTATTTCAATGCACGCTGTCTGTATAGACAGCGTGCATTGAAATAATATTGAAATTGAAATAATTATTCAATATATTATAATATAATAATACATTGAAATAATATATTTTTGCACAAATTTTGCACAAATTTTTCACATAATATATTTTTGCACAAACTCACTTACGGTTGGAAAGAAATCGCCATTTTGAATCTTTTGAGAGTGTTGCCAGGTATTAAAAACTTTAGGCTGTGTTCCTAAATATCGTTCGATGCGTTCAGAAATCGAAAATTTATAATAGTGTGAGGGAATGATTTTATTTGGCGGGACATATTTAAAATCGAATTATCACTTTTATAAATTCGTTGTTGTAAGATGGAAGCTTCTATAGACACTAACAAACATCTTTTAAATATATTAGCATAATTTCATTATAAAGAATATTGATATATTTGAGATTAATAGGCATTTTAGTAATGTTTTTGAACTAAGGGACAAGGTGAGGGAATGACTTTCACAGTAAAAAAGTAGCCATATCTTTTGTTTCTTTAAAGGTAATACGTTTACTTTTTAAACAATAGTAGTATTACTATTGATATATTATCTCAACCTTCTTTCCAACCGTAAGTGAGTTTGTGCAAAAATATATTATGTGAAAAATTGTTAAGAGTTACATTTATGGCCATCATTGCCTCACGTGACATGAATGTATTAAGTATTTTAATAAATATATATATAATTTGTTGTTTTTATGCGTTTTCGGGAGCAAAATGCATATTCGAAATGTAACAAGCAAATTGAGGTTATGTGCTGGTGTTTTTGTAGCTTTAGTTAAAATTCGTCATTCCCTCACAGTCATTCCCTCACTGCATTTAGGAAGGAGGGAATTACGGCCGTATGAGGGAATGATTTATACAATATTCTACAGTCCTATTAGATTTTTTATTTATTTCCTGCAACTTGTATTTCATCGTATTTCATTTAAAACAGGTACATGTATATGGAAGAAAAATGGCACGACCAAAGAAGTTGAGTAATGCAGAGAAAAAAATTAAAAAGAAAGAGTATGATAGAAAAAGGCGAGAAAAAATGAAAAATAATACTGAATCTTTGGAAAAACTGCGGGAAAAAGAAAGATTAAAATATTTAAAGAAAAAAGAGAAGGGTCAGGTAAAATCAGTTATTCATATGAATGCTAGAGAACTCAGAAAAAAGCGAAAACAATGGAAAGAAAATAGTAAAATGTATAGGAATAAAAAAGCTATAGCACACCAAAATTTACAAAGAATACTTGATGAAACACCCCCACCAAGTCCAGTATCAGTTGTGCAGCAAATAAGAGAAGATGTAACTGCTCGAAATAGACGACAGAAACAAAGGCGACGAGCTATTTTATATGCAAAGATTGTAAATTTGGAAAAAAGAATAAAGAATGCAGTGAAGTTAAGCGAAAAATACAAGAAGAGGTATTTGAGACTAAAAAAAAAACTGACCCAGAATCACCTGCAACTAAAGTAAATGCGCTCCTAAAGAAAGTAAATGTTCCTGAGAGTGTGAAGAAGAAATTACTTTTTGGAGAAGCGTTAAGAAGAGATCTAGAGACTAGTTACAAAGATCTTGGAAAGAAACATGAAAAAAAGAAAAAATATTACGAAATGTTGAAATTAATATCACTGCAGAAATATAAGTTACTTCATGTATCGAAACCTTTTTTTAGACATGATACTTTCAAAAGAAAAAAACCGCGAAAAATAAGTGATAAAATGCTGAAGGTTAAGGACGATGTAATTAAATTTTTGGAGAAAGATGAAAACTCAAGGATGTACCTGGGGAAAAAAGACTATCTTAAATCCAAAAATGGCAAAACTAAACAAAAGCGTGTTTTATGTGATTCACTTTATAATTTACATAAAAAGTTTTTAAGCACAGTCAATTATAAGATAAGCTTATCAACCTTTTGCAGATTCAGACCCTTTTGGGTTACCTGAAAAACGTGAATGACCGAAATACTTGTCAATGCATACGAAAATAACCTGCAATGTGCATTTCCCAAAATGTCTATTCAGGGAATGTTCAACCTGCAAGGAATATTCTTTGGAGTACTACTTACCAATGCCTCATCATTTTGTGACTAATCGACAATGGATTTATGAAGTCAGTTCATTTGAGAAAGTTCAGTTCAGAAAGGACGGAAAAAAAGACAGTTCGTAAACCCGTGAAGAAAGAGTATAGGGTTAAATTGAAACAGCTTGTTCAAAATCTGGAAACAGCATTACCACTTTTTTTCACATATTGGCACTATAGCACATCAATATCAAACCATTCAAAATATAAAGAAAAATTTAACAATAAACGACATTCTAATTCATGTCGATTACAGTAAAAACTATTGCTGTAAGTATAATGAGGAAATACAAGCTGTCCACTTTGGTGTAGGAAGAAAGCAGATAACAATGCATACAGGAGTGCTTTACTTGCGCAAGGATAATGCAATCAAACCTTTTGTTCTCTCTCTAGCGACAATAGACATGACACAATGGCTGTTTGGGCTCATTTAAAACTCATATTTGAGTGGATAAAAACACAACATTTACCTATTTCCCGATTACATATGTTGAGTGATGGGCCTCTTAATCAATATAAAAATAAATATATGTTCGAAATGGTGTGTCGCCATCTAAAAGATCTCTATCCAGAAATCGCAAATTTTTCATGGCATTATTCTGAACCCGGGCACGGTAAGGGAGCGCCTGACGGTGTCGGTGGAACCCTGAAACGGACAGCTGATAAAGTCGTGGCCATGATATCGTTGACCTGAATGCATTGAAAGCTATCCTTCAATCCAGGTGTCCTTCTATTTTATTGTTTGAAGTTACCTCAGCAGATATTTCACTGATGGATGATTTCATAAAACAGTCCAGAACTATTCCTACTTTTCGGGGAACACAAAAAATACGCCAGTTCGTATTTTTTAACAACACCTTACAGTGCAGAAGACTTTCATGTGTTAGAATTAGGAATAATTCGGAGTGTATTAATTGTTACTTAATAATATTCATTATCATTATTAATATTTAAATGATTATTTATTGATTTACTAAATTGATTTATTGATTGATTTAACTATGTACACTTTTTAGTACAATATTTTTCATCATTGTCTTTGATCTAACGTGTTACCTGTCATAGCATAGACAACACGATCGGTCCACGTCACTTCCCCGCCAGGCGGTGGAGTGACGCGGTGCCTTTATAATGGCTCGCACTGAGTCAGACGGCCTCTTTCTTTGCTTGACGCTCGGAGCCGGCGGACGGCCGGCAGTCCTTATCGGATTATATTCAGCTGATTGTATTACGACAAATCGTTGTGTCAAAGATAAGTATATATTGGTTAAGTGTGAATATTAATTGTTGAATCATCATACAATATAAATTTAGAGCATTTGAATATTTAGTTTTCCATTTTGATGACAAATACATGACCTAGATGAATAAACTGATTTTGGCCACTTAATAAATACTTTATTATCTACCCTCTTTTTGATATTTCATTTGATCAAAAGAAATATAATATATCCTCTTTTCCGTTTGATGACATCAGAAGTGGGATCCTCACGCCCTGTACTAAATTTTTTTTTCTTTCTTTCAGCATGTGACCAAGGTCGGTCAAATAGTTCAATATAGACCCTACGATGCTGAAGGGATTGTTGATGGCATTACGTGATGCGGTATAGCCTAAATCTCGGCAATATGACATTGCTCTACCTCATTATGATACTAAAAACTGTAATTTGAAACCACATGTTCAGCATACGAGTAAATTTAATGAATCGTGACTAAAAACTACTAAAATATTTATTCATGGCCGAGAAAAAGTAACAAAAATAAAATAAAATAAAAATTAATGAATACCTACAAAAAGACACATTGCAAGATCTGATGATGTAGTTAGCTCTTTTTGCAAATAATAACAGTAAGATGGAGGTCGGTCCCCCTGCCCGAGTTTCTTTCGCCAGTTCTTCTCGGAAGGGCCTCCCAATTTCCGAACTGGTAGTAGACTCAGTAGTATACAATGTAATCGTAGTAAGAATATAATAACTAAATAAAATTTCAAAATAAAACAATTTAATTTTAACAATTTGGAACGTGCCCGATCAAAGTATTGTGGGGGAAGTGGAGGGTACATGACAACCATTGAAACATCGGGATTACATATAAAAGAAAATATGCGCAAAATCCGTAAAAAAAAGTGTTTTATTCAAATGTGTAGTGTGTGTAGAGGTGTAAGAACTAAATGAGAAAAAACTAAATTTCATATTAGGTATTGGTGTAAATTGTAGTCTTATATGGGAATGTCTAGCAAAGCGTCTTAAATATCACTTCTCACCATGATACTTATATTTCGATAGAATAGGAAAGGGCAGATAACATGTCTTTTCGAAAAATCTTAGTGCCTGTTACTACATGTTCTGATTCATCAGGCTGGCCGAACAGGCTTTGGAAAGTTCAAATTTTGATTACAACTGTCATAAAATCAACCGGATTATATCCTCTTCGATTATTAACAGGTCGTACTGCAAACTTACCATGTATACAGGCTCAATTTAATGAGGTTACGAAAGGTAATGAACATAACTTCATAGATGAAATGCTTCTATAGAAAATAAACTTGTAAATAGTGATAAAGAAAATGAACTTGTAAAAAGTGATAATGAAAATGTACTTGTAAAAAGTGATAATGAAAATGAACTTGTAAATAATGATAATGAAAATGAACTTATAAATAATGATAATGAAAATGAATTTGTAATTGGTGATAATGAAAATTATTAATTGAGTAATAGTGTAACAGAATCGTATCATAAAAACAATGATAAGGAATAAATAAATCAGTTGCTGGGTACCGCTATGCTTGGTATCAGTTTGGTCTTCACTAACCAGCAAGTGATGGAACTGTACATGTCTAGGCATAGAGGTTTATAAAAAAAAGATATGCTGGATAACCATGTGCTTGGTGTCAGTTTGGTCTTCACTAACCAGCAAGTGAAGGAACTGTACATGTCTAGGCATAGAGGTTTATAAAATTAAGAAACAATAACTTGATTTTATGAAACGTTATCTGATTTATGTCGGTGTTTTTTTATATAATCTAAAAAGTACTTCGGGGACGAAGTACTGTCAGTATGGCGGTGTTAGAATTAGGAATAATTCGGAGTGTATTAATTGTTACTTAATAATATTCATTATCATTATTAATATTTAAATGATTATTTATTGATTTACTAAATTGATTTATTGATTGATTTAACTATGTACACTTTTTAGTATAATATTTTTCATCATTGTCTTTGATCTAACGTGTTACCTGTCATAGCATAGACAACACGATCGGTCCACGTCACCTCCCCGCCAGGCGGTGGAGTGACGCGGTGCCTATATAATGGCTCGCACTGAGTCAGACGGCCTCTTTCTTTGCTTGACGCTCGGAGCCGGCGGACGGCCGGCAGTCCTTATCGGATTATATTCAGCTGATTGTATTACGACAAATCGTTGTGTCAAAGATAAGTATATATTGGTTAAGTGTGAATATTAATTGTTGAATCATCATACAATATAAATTTAGAGCATTTGAATATTTAGTTTTCCATTTTGATGACAAATACATGACCTAGATGAATAAACTGATTTTGGCCACTTAATAAATAATTTATTATCTTCCCTCTTTTTGATATTTCATTTGATCAAAAGAAATATAATATTTCCTCTTTTCCGTTTGATGACATGACATAGATTGCGAAGAAGATTGTTCCCACTATCATTTGGGATATTTTCAACAACTCAAAAGTCAATGGAATTGGATATAATGAAGGATAATCACCAACTATCTATAGCGTCGTCTTCGCACATTCAAGATCATACTGAAATGTTTAATGAAAATGATACAATTGATTTAGAGAATGAGGGATCTACTGTTGTTTCAGACAGTGATAAGATTGCTTCCATTGGAGATTATGTCCTGATAAAATGGGGCACGGCAAAGTATCCCGGAGAAGTTTTATCTGTTTTTGAAGATGGTTTAATGGTTAGGTGCATGAAGCAAGGTTTGAAGTTTTGGAGATGGCCTAACATTAAAGACGAGCAATTATATAGCTGGGAAGATGTGATACAGAAAATAAAGACGCCAAAGTTAGTTAAGAGGGGGAATTACGTTATTACAGAATTAGATGACTCTACAAGTGATGTTAAAATTAAGACTGAATGATTCATTGATCTCTAAGACCAAGAAAAGACGTCCCCACGTTTTGAGTGGCCCCTCGCTTGGCCCCGCCGGGTTATTTTATTCTTTTTTTGATCCCTGAAAAACGTGGGAATTTTAGATTTTTAAATCAAGTATTATTATTTTATTCTTTTTTAATTATTAACTCAACGAAGTAACCATGTGTTACGCTACAATCGGATAAGCCCCCCATACAAAAGTGAACTTTGCCGAAAGTTGACCTGAAAGTGCACCTAGAAAGTTAAAAGTTGTTTTAGGATGCATTGTCATCGGGTTCTGACTTGCTCCAAAAATTTCAGCTCGCTAGGTGTTTCAGGACAGACAGACAGACAGACAGACAAACAAGAAAGCGACCTGAGAAAAACGTGGGAAAATGAGATGCGAGGACATTGTTCATGAGCCCTTACCACTATATATATATTTTTAGATCAGGTATTTTCATATTGATTTAAGTTAAGAAAGAAACGTCTTGTATAGGTGGTAGGTAAAAAAATATTTTAACGATTCAAAACAACTCATTTGAAATATATTTGTACAAAGTTATTTAAACCGCTAGGGCACAAGACATACCTAAGAAAATGACCTGATTTCTTTTAAGGGAAAACGTTAGTTTTAGTGGGAGCGGGAAGTGTAATTTTAGTAGTTTATTTATTTATTGTTTATTCAGGGAACAAAAGTTTTTACATAAAACATAAATACTTAATTTAAAAATAAGAGTTGGCACATTAGCCTAACAGTTTCCACTTCTTGTTGGAACAGATAAAGTTATGTTGAGTGACAAAAAGTTAAACTATTAAGTGAAAACTATTTAGTACATTTGATTAAAAATAAAAACAACAAATATATATTTATATTAACGAAATGTACAAAAATCAATTAAATGACACTTACCAATGCCCCACAAAAGGCTTCGAAAACGCCTAAGTTTTTCGTGAAATATGCCGATGTGATTAAATTAATGTAAGATTGAATTCGTTTGCGGCTCCTATTATAAAACTATTTTTCCTATAATTCACCCTGCACAAAGGTGAAGCCAAAGTATCTTTATAATGCGCGTTAATTCTTGAGCACTTACCATTTAATTTACATAAATAAAAATAAAAAAATCAACTAAATTATTAATAATTTTATACAGCATTACCTACTTGATCTCTATGAACTCGTCGGGCAGTCAGATTTCATCACACCTGCACCAAAATCCCTAAACACATACTTTAAACGTCTTTTGAATTTGTTTTGAGTTTCCACTAATCCCTACTTCCCTACTAATATTATAAATGCGAAAGTAACTCTGTCTGTCTGTCTGTCTGCTACGCTTTCCCGCTTAAACCTCTCAACCGATTTTGATGAAATTTGGTACAGACAATCTTTAGTCCCTGAGAAAGAACATAGGCTACCTTTTATTGCGAAAAAAAGGGATGAAGATGTTGAAATAGGGGTTGAAAGTTTGTATGGGATTTCTTAATTTTAAAAGATAAAACCATGAAACTTTATATTTAAGCACTTGATAAGATATAATCCCTTCTAATATTATAAATGCGAAAGTAACTCTGTCTGTCTGCTACGCTTTCCCGCTTAAACCTCTCAACCGATTTTGATGAAATTTGGTACAGACAATCTTAAGTCCCTGAGAAAGAACATAGGCTACCTTTTATTGCGAAAAAAAGGGATGAAGACGTTGAAATAGGGGTTGAAAGTTTGTATGGGATTTCTTAATTTAAAAAAATAAAACCATGAAACTTTATATTTAAGCACTTGATAAGATATAATTAAACATATGTTCTAGCGTTTTTGAAATTTCGAACAGTGAGGGGGTGAAATAAGGGTTAAAAGTTTGTATGGGATTTTGTCATTTTTGGGGATAAAACTATGAAACTTTATATTTAGGAACTTGGTAAGAAATAAAAAAACAATTTGTTGTAGCGTTTTTGAAATTTCGACCTGTGAGGGGATGCAATAGGGGTTGAAAGTTTGTATGAAGTTCGTCATTTTAAAGATAAAAACATTACATTTTGTATTTAGGCACTAAATAAGAAACAAAAATCGCTTGTTCTAGCATTTTGAAATTATTACCACTGTGGGGGTGAAATTCTACAAACGGAATTCCCGAAATTCGAACGGAACGGAACGGATCAAACACTTAAAGTAGCAGGTGTCCATTTAGAGAAAAACTGTTTTTCGCATGGCCAACTGTACGTGGCCTGCTCGCAAGTGTCGAGTCCAAACAATCTCCACATTTTAACAAATAATAACAAAACAGCAAACGTTGTGTACAAAAATGTTTTAAATTAGGTCATTTTAAAATATTTTTGTACACAACGTGACGCTGGCCCCTGCAAAGTGTCCTCGGTCGACACGCGCCACTCGCCGGCCCCTTCCCTTTCTTTCTTGTCGCGACCTGCTACACATCCGCATCCGCATCTGCATCCGCATCCGTATAAATCGATGCGGAGCTGATGCGGTTGCGGATGCGACAAGAAAGAAAGCGGAGGGGCCGGCGAGTTGCGCGTGTCGACCAAGTAAAAGATTAAAGATGATACGTGGGTATCACTGAAAATGTTTAGAACTGACCAGTTAGAAACATTGCTAATGAAAACTTTTTATGAATTTCAATTTTAGAACTCTTTGGTAACCTAATGTAGTATATTGCATTCATTTGTCATTTGTTTTTGTGAAGTGGCGGCGAATTTTAAAACTCTTGTTACAAGTGAAAATGAACCTAATGCGAGAAAACTTTCGGTCAATGATTTATTATGACTTTCGTTATGGACTTACTCAGCATCAAAGCTATGATAGGCTGCGATTAGTATTTCTTAGTGAAGCCCCATCTCGTGCCACTATTTACAATTGGTTTAACGAGTTTAAGCAGGGACGTAGCAATCCCAATGATGATCCGCGTGAGGGACGTTCTTTAACAGCGACTACTGAAGATAACATCAGTGCTGTGCGACGCATGATAAAGGATGATAAGAGAGTGACCTATCAGCAGATACGGGCAAGCCTAGGCATTGGTATGAGTCAAGTTCAAAAAATATTACACGCACAGGTTCAGGCGTCAGGAAGCTTCGTACCAGATGGATTCCCCATACTTTAACCAACGACCAGAAACACCTTCGCATGGACTGGTGTCGCCAAATGTTAGATAAGTTCAACTGCGGTGACTCAAATGCTGTATTTGACATCGTCACAGATGATAAAAGCAGGATATATTGCTACGAACCCAAAACCAAAAGACAATCAGCTCAGTGGGTGTTTCCTTTCGTGGCTCGGCCAACTAAGGTAAAGAAAGGAAGAAGTAAAGGAAAAAAGATGATTGCCTCATTCTTTGATCGGAAAGGTCATTTCGCGACAGTACAGACTGGTATGTCAATCGCTGTTTGCCTGTTGTCTTAGAAAAAAATCGACAGCAGCGCCCTCGAAACAGGATCCTCCTTCACCACGACAATGCTTCAGCGCACTCCACAGACCGGACTGTTGAATATTTGACTACGGCAGGTGTCGAGATGATGAGTCACCCGCCATACAGTCCTGACCTGGCGCCCTGCGACTTTTATTTATTCCCAAGAACTAAAGATAAAATTCGAGGTATTCGCTTTACGAGCCTTGAAGATCCGGTGAAAGCGTACGAAAATGCCATAAAAGAGACCCCTAAGGAAGAATGGGCCTACTGCTTTTCTCAGTGGTTCCAACGAATGCGACGATGTGTAGAGAGGAACGGCGATTACTTCGAAAAACAATAAAAGTATTGGCAACTTTCTACAATAAGCCGTTTATCATTTTCTAAACATTTTCAGTGTTACCTAGGTATATTGAAGATTAACAGAAGACATCTTGGTTTCTCGACCAATATCTCCAAGTACCGAAAGAGCGAAGAAAATGATAATGACATATTTCATGGAAACAGAACGGAACGACTAGAGACCTCAGGTCACAGAACGTCAGTCTTGTTTAATTAGTGATCTTACCAGGATGCTCGATTTATCAAGTGATGTCGAGGAGAGTCAGGAATCACCAGAAATTGTCAGCCCTGTCACAATTCACTTACTTACTTACTAAGGAGTTACTTACATTCCGTAATAAAAAGTGAATTAATTTAAATAAGAGTCCTCTTAAACGGTGGAGTGTTAATCAAAGTGAGTTAAAACTGTTACCTAAAAAAGCACGCAAATTCTTATCGGCGCCACCAGCCAGTGTTCCAAGTGAACAGTTATTTAGTAGCGCAGGATTAATACACGAACCCTTGCGAAACAGACTGGAGTCCGAAAAGGCGACCATTCGACTTTTCATTAAATATTGTACGGTAAATGAACGTACATTGCGCCGCATCAGCAATTCCTCGATTCAATGCTCCAATATTTAAATTTCATTACTAAAACAATTAATCAGTAATAGTAATTCACTCACTACCTTATTATTAAGCTAGCTGACCCAGCCACACGTTTCCGTGGCTCAGATATTATAATTTGCAATATATTTTTTTATTAAAAATCAGCAATAGCCCGCGCGATAGGCAGCCTTTGTGATATTGATTCGTTGGTGGGAGAAGTGGTGGGAGGCGCCCGACGTGACGGCACAGTGGTGGCATGCGCGTGAGTTGCACGCGGTACTGTACAGTACTTGGGCATCGCAACATTACTTAATTTTTCTAAAATATTTTTTTTTAAATAAAGGTAGCCTAAGTTACTTCTTATTACATCAGCTACCTGCCAATAAAAGTCCCGTCAAAACCGGTCCAGCCATTTTAGAGTTTAGCCCTAACAAACAGGCTAACAACATGTTATTTTGGTGTATGTTCCGTATATATGTTCATATGCATGTAGTAAAAAACGGTTATTTCAATATTACAAACCGACACTCCAATTTTATTTATATGTATAGATAAAGAAAGGATAAATATTTACTGCTTTTTATCCTACCAAACCAACAGTTAAGTTTTTTGCACAGATCCGCATCCGAATCCGCTTCCGCGGATGTGAGCCTCTTAAAATCCGCATCCGCATCCGCGGATGTGAAAAAAAATACATCCGCAACATCCCTAATTCGCAACATCCCTAATTTTGAATATAACGGGTTCCAAATAGGCGAGGCATATTTCAATTGAGACCTTACGAAAGAATTATATAAATGTCTAAACATTTATAAAATCTATACTATGAATAAATCCTAATAATTTAGTTAAATATGCCTTACCCAACCCAAATACGAACCACTATCCAAAATGACTCCCAGGTCCCTCACCTCATTTACCATATCCAAAGCTTTGTCGTTAATTTTTTTGTTATGCCATTCTGGTTATAAATTATGTTTCGTCGAATATAAATTAATTTCTAACAATGGAAAACATTAACTAGCAAGTGCACGAGTGCTGGCCAGTAAAACAAATCAATGGATGATTATTTTTTCACGCTATCCAAATCCCCACCCTTTAAATTTTAGGGTATAGCGGTTATTTCATTAAGCATTAATTATCAATCATTGATAAATCAACACTCATCATCATTCATCTCATTATCATGACAATAAGAAAAGAAATAACTGTGGACGAGGCTGTATTTAAGCTTTTTACACTTTGTCTTTTCTTATGAAAAGAACAAAAAAACCTGACTGAATCTTTTTGGCAGGAGTGGCAAGCGTCACGCGTTAGGAGTTTTAGTTTTCTTATTAAACAATGTGTTGTGGTGGATGTTAGTACGTAATAATGCTGGCTTATTAACCACTAAATGTCTTTGATCATTCACGAGTCATTTTAGTAAAACCCCATACCTTTACTGAAATCTAGGTTTCAGTATTGTTCACTATCATCCAAATAAAAAAAGAAAATGTCGAAGATTTGACTGTATGGTGTTAGCACCCTTTGCTTTCTCTTACGAGAAAACTTTATATAAAACAAAATCATGACCCACTTATGTCGAGGCAGTATGGTTTCAGTCCCTTGCCTGTTCCTTTAGGAACGAACTATTTAAAAAAATAGAACAAAATTATGTCAAAGACAAATTTGAAAATTCTGTTAAGTTGTTGCCGGCAAATAATTTAGCATTTATTGATAATTTCGTAAAAAATGTCGGCTTTTCATGGATTCCCTGACCTACCACTACCAGACGAAACAGCATTCTGTAAAATAGATGAAGTGTACTGCTGTGCCAATGCTCGATATGGCAACATAACAACTTTTACTAAAACAGTAAGGTTAATTATTGGTTTCTCTAAATACAAATGGAAAACTGTTACAATATTTAATTTATTGATTTCAGACCAATAAGCATCCTATTATCAACGTGACCAGAGATATTCACCATCACAGAACAACGGATGAAAACATTTCCATGTATATTGAAGTAGAAGACAACTTGCTAAAGAAAATAACTAGTGTGTGGTACAAACAAGGGTTTTTAGAAGCATTAAGTGTAGCAGCTGACCCTAGAGTGAATCGTGAAGCTCCTCTACTTGCAGTGACAGCTTCATATGTTCTAAAAGTAGCAAATGTCTTCACTGCATTTAGATATTTTCTTCAACCTCATTTGAAAGATATAGGGCCAAAAATCGTCTCAAATTATTCAAGAACTAGAAATTGGGGTAATGTGCCAGTGAAATGCTTGGCATGGCATCCTCATACAACTAAGATTGCTGTAGCTACTTCTGATGATAATGTTAGAGTGTATTGTTCTGAAGTACAATTTGTGTCTACGCTCAAGTGCAAAGCTCAAGGACACGTGTCATCATTGTGTTGGAGACCATTTTCAGCTTCAGAAATAGCTGTTGGTTGTGAACAGGGAGTGATTGTGTGGACTGTGGACCCTAACTCTCTTTTCACAAAACCGTCTTCAAGTAATGCTGTTGTATTAAAAAGGTAAATATATTGATTACTTTTTATAAATATCAATTTCTTTTTTAAAACATAAATAACATCTTCCTTATTAGCAACATCGTACCTATTATCGTTTCCACATTAGGGATCAGGCCTCCTCTATGAATAAAAACACTAGGGATATAGGGTTTTTATCTATTTATAAGTGGGATAACTAACATTTGGACCAATAAATTATATTTTAGATGGTTTGTTCTTTAAATAGTGTCTTTAACCTAGGGAATCATAAGCAATAAAATTTCATTATATTTTATTACCGTCAATTGTTCATTTACTTACCACATAATGTGAGTTTTTATCAATGTTATTTGCAATTATTTTTTAATTTTTACAAAGATTTAATCTAAATGTTACAGGTCCGGCCACAGCCCTGTTACAGATGTGAGCTGGTCTCCAAATGGCGATCTCTTAATAAGCTGCAGTGGAGCAGACACATCGATGCTGGTTTGGGATGTTACTATGGAAACAGCAATTCCACTCCGCCGAGTAGCTGGTGGAGGAATAATATTTGCACAGTGGTCTTTAAATGCCAGTAATGTGTTTGCTGCAACTTCTTCAATAATATTCAGGTAGAAAGAAATATTATTTTAACTGTTCAATATATCACACTTTGTAATTGCATTTATTACTATGTTAAAATACTCAAAGTTTTACATTTCAACACAAGAGTTTAAAATTAAAATTAAAGTAAATACACTGTGCTATGGTATGCCGTGCTTATTTGCAGGTATAGAGTGTAAACCATTGTCTTTCAGATGTCATATGTACAGTTAACGGATGAAAAGTGATACCGTGATAAAACAAAGTGTAGCATATTATTTTTTTTAATTTAGGATGGGTTAGCTCTTGATCCCAAACAAGCCCAGGCGTCCAAGACAGAATTCACTATGGAACTAGCTAACCAAAAATGTGCCTATTCACCCAGGCTTTGAAAATGGACAGGTTATAAGTCCTCAGAAATACAGATGCAGGGAGGGAGTTCCACTCCTTTGCTGTGCGCATTATGATGGATGTTGTAAAGTGCTTAATTAATTTTAATGGTTGTCATAAAAATATAGCTCAACAGAAAGACAGAATTAGTATGGTTATGTTGTCTCTAAAAAAGAAAAAAGGAAAGAATAGTTTTCAAAAACCATTTATTCATTTATTATATTCAAAATCTTATCAAATGTGATATTGTCATGAGCCTATCAATGTCTTAATGCGGATTGGTGGATGACAATGAATGCTTAAGCAGCTAAAACCAACAATTTTAATGTGTTTCCCATAACATGAAGGAGACAATAAATTTTCGATATTATACATTTTTGACTCACCCCCTTGATCTCTAGTCTTTTCTAAGTTGCTTAATCCCCATAATTTTAGACAGAAAGCGTAATGCACTGTGCATTACACTGGACTATCTGTCATATAATATGGTAATTTTAATATCTATGTAGCCAATGTGGTGTGGAGCATAGTAGAATATCACCAACACTTCAAACTAAGGCCCCTAGCACACGGCGTATTTTAAACGCGCAGATGACGCGCGTATATGCGCTTCAAGCGAGGTTCGAACGCAACGCACACGAAGCGTTCGTGATCCGTGCGTCTGCTCGTATAGGCGCAGATACAGCGATACAGAAGTGCTGCTGCCGCTCGTACCTTCCGCGTTTTATTATTGCAACTGCGGTAAGTGCAATCATAAAGTGCGTGAGCGCCCTCCCCTCCGTCCCTTTGTACGAGCTTCAAACGAATTTCGAACGCGCTTCACACGTGCGTTTGTATCGCTTTTTAAGCGCGTTTGAATAATACAAACGCAAATCGGGGCATCAACGGCGCAGAAAACGGGCGATGTCTGCGCGTTCAAAATACGCCGTCTATTAGAGCCCTAATGGCTCTAAGAGTGCCATAAAAGGCAAGTAATTTTTGTGGAGGTAATCACGTTATATCTTGCCTAAACCACAGGATAGGCAGCAGCGTTTTTAGGAAAATGATCTTTCACTGCAATCTTTCACCTGCCCCCTTACATCACCAGTAGATCTTCCAGCTAAATAATAATAACAATGAATATTGGTATATATTTACAAATGGCTAAATCTTTTCTAGGGTCTGGGATACGAAACGTTGGAGGCCTGAGCGATGGTGCGCACGTGGGTGCCGTGTAGTGGCTGCTTGCTGGGGGCCAGAAGATTTACTGCTGTTCGTTGCCAAAGGGGAACCAATGGTGTACGCACTGACTAATACTGGATTGATGACTGGTAAGAAATTAGATCCTTAACAAAGTCTATTCCCGGATATTTAAAATAACAGCTTTTATTAATTTTATTGTAGTGTACCTCCAACAGGTGTGAAATTATTGTGTTTTGGATACAGGCGGTCCTCGACTTACGTCGTTTCAAGTTACGTCCAACAATGTTTTAACACTATTCCTCAAGCATACGTCAATTGTTTCGATTTCCGGCATAGGAGAATTCTTTTGTCGCGAGGTCAATTTCCGTGGGGCCGGCGGGGCACGGTGTCGGCGAGCAGGAATTACCCCGCACATGCTCCTGATTTTCTTTAGATAGTTCAGGGACAACGGACAATTAAGACATAATATGTATTAAAATTAATAACACACAAATACCAAAAATAACTAGAAATTTCATAAGAAGGTACATATCTAATTATTTTTAGAACTTACTTTTGATAATAAAGTGAGAATTTTATTTTGAGTCTGTGTGGATCCATGTAAACATATGAAAAAATATGTCTCGACTTACGTCGTTTCGATTTACGTCCCGTATTCGAGAACCTAACGTGCCGTAAGTACGAGGACTGCCTGTATTTGTATATTTTCTGCAAGAAGAACCTCCACTATGGATTATTCAACGGGAGATTATTTGCTATTGTTATTGCTATATGCTATAAATTTTGTACTGCACTAATTAAATGTAGAAATTCATATCAATAATAAAGATGGCATATTTACCTTAAATAGACATCTGAGAAGACTTGAATATTTTTGTAATAAAAATTATTTTTTGTAATAAAAATTGTTTTTTATAATAAAAACAATAAAGTAATAAAAAATCTTAAGATTAATTTGAGTGTTACATTTTAGAAACATTCCATTATAAGATTAAGGTAAAGAACAAATGTTAGAGTACTGTTAATTAAGAAAGTAATGTATACATTACTATAGTCTGTGTATCATCAATCATAGACGACGTAAGTATTGCAATTCTGCAATGAAGTTATCAGAAAGTTTATTTTTTAATTAATATAAAAACTAATTAAAAAATATGGATATTTTTGTTTATTGTTATATTATAATTAAAATATAGGTGGTTACAAAAGTATTGTTAATTTCTGATGATTCTTAAAATCGTAATATTGTGTTACAAATGTGTGAGGTTTCTGTATCTCTTCTCTTCAGGTGCTCAAACCAGTAAAGCTGTACCAATCTTAGATGTAACAAAGGTGGAACTGCCTTCCGGTGACATAGTAGGGGGCCCAGTCTTGGATATGTGTTGGGATCCTACAGGCAAATATTTGGCTCTACTCTTTGAAGAGTCTCCATTGATTGCTATTTTCTGTACCACCCGTTACATGATGCAGCTGAAGATCACACCATGGTTTGTATCATTTCTTTTGAGCTTTTTTTCTAATATCTTTATTTAAAGCACTAGGGATACGTTACTTTGAATTAATATAGAAAACATGTAAAAAATAACGGTTCTAATGTTGATAAAAACCTCTCCTTCACACATAAAATCTTTATCTCTTTACTCCCAGCTAATGGGACTTTACGAGGCGACTTTAAAATCAGCTCTCGTGGACTTTCGTAGTTATATAAAAATCCATTACTCACCTCCCACACATTTATATGATAACAAAGACATACTTCCTCACCCGTTCTTACTCAAATGTCGTAATGACGTCTGAATTCGTCGCCATTTTGTACTGGTAAATTGTGACGTTTCTAACCGTGTTTTTCCTTTCTCTCGCTCTCATACCATTTTAAATATGGCGTCGATTTCTGACATCAACTTGCTAGCCAGAATATTATGCTATACTGATGTATATTTCGGAATACAACCCATATAATGTTGTTTTACAGTTGCTTCGTGAACGGCATTGACAATGAGCTGCCTTCAACAATGGCCTTCCAACAGAACTTCCCTGATGGTGCATGCTTGACTATAGCCTGGTCTACTGGTAGGGTCCAACACTTCCCGATTGTATATAACGTGTAAACATTTCTATGTTGTTTACTTGTAAGCACAAAATTTTTAAATACGGCCTTTAAATTATAGTTATTAAATAAATAAAAATTACAGCACAAATATGAAGGCTTAATTAAAATGGTCTTCGTTTCTCCGACGACTTTTACGATTTAAAACTGTTAAGTAAACAAATTGACATAGAGATTGCCAATAATTCTAAAGTACTACAGTGAAATATCCTTTTCGATTTCCTTACTTTGAACACAATACGCTTTAATAACTCGTAATAAGAGCTAAGTATAGTTTTTTAAGTGATCTTAAACTTTCATTTTATACGACGCCCTTTGTATGTATTGTCACGACCTTCAAATTAAGAGAAATATATGAGATAAAATAAAAATCTACCTATATAAGGGTTATCACATTTTGAAGTTGGTTATAGAGTTACATAGGTATACTGAAAATAAGGTTAGAACAATATGACTGGATAAAATACTTAACCATTTCTATTGTTACCAATTTTTTTGCAAACACATTTGGTCCTCCTATACTGCAATAAATGGTAAATTAAACAACAGAATGCATCAGTAAGCGAAAATCTTAATATTTTATAGAATCTATTTTAATTTCAGTTTATAGAGTGAAGGAAACATTAACCATACAATACTTGTCTCCGGCTAACAAAAAAATAATAAATCCACCTTTACCGGATTAATAACTCATTTCATTTTTTTTATTTGATCTTGACGTTTTGGCTACTTTACAGTCAGGATTAAATACAAAAAATATCCTCACCATTAATCCAATAAAAGTGTTTTTTTTTTAATGTACGATAGGGGCCGGAGATGTAAAAACTAAATAATAAACACTTATAAAAAAATTTGAACTGAAATTGAGCCTTCATTTTAATAGTAATTTAAGTGTAATTTAATTTTTCAGGATATTTGGTTATTTTGCTCAACATGGTATTTGAGTGTACTGAAATTGAAACCCATACTTTTAAATTATGTAGGATTTTTATTATGTAATAAAATATCTGTTTAAGACTGCCCTTGTAAGTAACTGTAGTTTGAATCTAAGCGTTATTGTAAATTTGTAAATAAAGTCGACATAATCATTTTATATACTTATATTCCTTGTGTTTTATTAAAGATTTCTCTTGTAGCATTCACAGTAGTTGCTTTAGTACCAACAAAATCTACTATAGTTGTAGTTGACGTTAAAACAAATGCTTTCGTAACAGATACATTAGGAGAGGTAGAAGTCTCGAGCGTTGTTCTGGTAACACCGGTATCTAAATGTTTTCTCGCTGTGTCTGGCTCTATTACTTTCATTGTTAATCTTTCAGTTTTACCTTTTGAATAGTCGTTGCCATTATACTTCTTAGATTTACTTTTCTTTTTACTTTTATGCTTATCATGTTTACTCTTAGTTTCATGTACTTCCATATTTCTCATTTGAGTTTTATGTTCCAGACGTGAAAGTACTTGATTCTTTATTTCATCATCGAGATTCATTTGTACTTTCACATAAACACTGTTTCTGTTGTAATCTTCAAGAAAACCACCGTTGAATCTTCTTATTGATTTACCATTGCAACTTAAGAAACTTTTACAAATGCTATCTTTCAAACTGTCTTCTAAGTTTTTTAGGTCTAAATCCAAGTTAACATTTAAATCTTTTGAAATCGAAACTTGTGTAGATCCGAGCGTTTGCAAATCTTGTGCTAAATTATCTTTAATACTTTTATTAGAGTTTTCTATCATTTTGTGAATATATCGTCTTATTCCTCTCACGTTGCTGTCCTTACCTTTCATCGCGTCCAACTTGAGAAACTTTGTTTCATTTTTGAAGACGATTTCTATTTTATGTTCGACTATATCACTAATTTCATTAACTGTCATAACGACAGCTTGTTTTTCTTCACTGTTATCAGTGTTTACGTCCCTGATATACATGGAAGCGTAATTTCTAAAAGTGCTAACTGCTGTGTTGTTCAGTGAAGTATATAAATCGGCAAGAAAACTCCTTAATTCGCCTGAGCATAGTTTAAAGTTCTGGCACGTAACCTTACCACCTTTTCGTAAAGTATCATCGTTGCCCTCACCACGCTCTATAAACTGACACACGATTTTGTATCGGTCAGATATTTTCTCCGTATCGTCAACAATATGAGATAAAAAATCATGGAACTGCTCGAAAAACTTATAAAGTTTAATTCCAGGGAAGTTAGCTTTCTTGCTTTCTTTGCCTTTAGGCCCCATGGATCTCATGTAAAGTTTTTTAAACTTTAACCACTGTTTATTCCACGTCCGTGCTATCAATGTAGTTTTCTCTAATCCGGTATCATTCCTTAATCTGGTACCGTTCGGGAAATCATTCCCAGGACACTGGTTACCTATTAGTTCTGCTATCATTTTATCCAACGTCTTTGTAACCATTTGCTGTGTTTTCTCCGAAACCGACTCCTTTAGGAGTGCTTTCTTTATTTTCTTCCTCATTTTCTTATATTTTTCAATGTCGGCTTTTAACGAGTCTTTTGGAATATTGTTCCTAAGCTTTTTCTTTTTACCTGCAGGAGGCAAGAATTCTATTATAGTTGTTTCGTCATCTCCGTCTAACGTTATATTACTGCTTTCTTCCTTTTCAATCGACCCGTCATCGAAATCTTGCAAGAACGGCAAAAGTTCGTCAACTTTCTTATCTATAAACTTTTCTATGCTAGTTTGCGTGTCTGTTCGGAATACGGGTGATTCGTTTATAGTACGTGCAACATATGGTTTTACTAGCTTTTGAAGAAAGTCTACAATAGTGCTGAGGTCCGGTAGTTTACCTTTCACTTCGTAGGTGTGAATATTTGTTACCAAAATGGCCGTCACCATTAATGCTGTGAAAAAGTCATATATTTCTTTATACTTTGCCTTCGTAATACACGTACACTATACAGTATAATTGGTTTAAAGAAAGCTTGTTACTTTTATATGATTAGATGTATTTTCTATAGTCTATCTAGTTACGGATATAACGGCAGCTTTCTTTAAGGCTGGTCGTAAATTAAGTAGAAAAAGTATTTTAATATCAGTATTTGTTGCAGCTTACCTTTCACTGGCAATATTTTAAAATGTACCATTTTGGTACTGATCCGCTTTCCATATATTTTACGATCATGTTTTATTGCGTTTCTTGCCTACTTCTATATGTTGCATACTTAAAAGCAAAGCCATTTACGACTCTTTTATAGTACCAATGTTAAGGTTATACAATTATAGATAACTGAAATATTTGGTAGCTCTATTTTGTAGTAGAATCAATGAGATATCAAATCAATAGAATCAAAAAATCTGGGGTTTTTAAAAGTTATTGAAAATTGCGTCCGCTCATTATTTTTACTGATAGATCTTAAATGAAGTGTTGTCATTAAGTAGTCTGTAACGAATCCCATTTTAGGGTAAATTAAGAAAACTCTTTAACAGTAATGAAATAACGATGACAATTTTCTCTATTTTCTCTATAAGACAATAAAAAACACCAAAAGACACTTTCAAAGCGAATTTCAGGAGGCAAAGGTAACATGGCCGCAGCGACCTTGTGCTTGATATCAGCTGCATGCCTCGTACCTTGACAGTAATTGCGCGAGGCCCATAATACAGATTGTGATATTAAGCGACAGTAGCTATTCCATGACGTTTTCATTATATTTATATTGATTTCTCGGTAAACAGAATGAAACTTTCGGCAAAACTAGTTGATTAGTTCGAAAATTGGGAAAATATCTCACATCGGCTCTGGAATCCATAATTTCCGCCATCCATACACCACGATTGGCTTTGAAAGTCACTTTGTTCCCACGCCTGGTAGTGTGCTATAAATAAAAAAAACTGGTTGGTTGCCTGTAAAGTCGGTATACGGGCGAAAGTTTTACGTGACAACGACTTTGAGTGGTAAAATAATTTTAATGTGAATATTCATTCGTATAGTAGGAAGAAGGATGAAATAATAGTAACAATTTAAAACATTTATTTATACAAAGAATTATATTTAAAACATTAATTTATAGGCACGCGTCCCTTCCACTTTTTATGTCTGTCTCTCTCGCTCTTAGGCGGGCTAACCATGCCCGAGTGGAAGGGACGCGTGCCTCTCACTCGCTCTCATTGTAAGCGCATAACGTGAGCGGAGCGTAACGCAGTTTCTTGAAGTGTCACCCGGCAAACCAATTTATAAGACGTTGTCACGTCAAAATATTGGTAGCTTTCGTTAAATATTTTGGTAAAAAAAATATATAAATAGACAATAGCCGCTTGGTTCAGCGTTTCTTTTTAATTTTGAATGTTGGAGTCCCGCAACGAGCAAAGAACGTAAACTTTTGTTCCAGATTCATTGAAGTATAAATCCGTTATTTAAAGTTCATAGATTATGCATAATCTTAATATATATAAATTACGTGTCACGTTGTTTGTCCTCGATGGACTCCTAAACTACTTTACCGATTTTGATCAAACTTCGTAACTATCTGTTATTTGATCTAACTTAAAAGATAGGATAGGTTTTATTTTAATTTATAACACAGCAACGCGTGGCTGTGTTCGCTAGTTACTTATAAGTTTCCGGAAAAGGGTTTTTAATTTAAATTGTTTAGATCTGAGGAATCGGATTATTGCTACATCTGTTTTTGTAATGACAATTGCTTTAATTTCCGTTCGAATTTACTGTCTTCGTTCTATATTAAGTGCTTAGCACAATATATAACAGAAAGAACTTATAAACATTACTTTCCGTCTTAAATAAAAAATCTTTTAAGCAAAACAGCATTTTATTAACAACATTACATAAAATTGTCGTACTGTAGGTATAACTCACACATAATCATCTATTTATATAATATACTTTAAAAAAATGGACGTACAAAATTGCAAAAGCCCACCTGTTATTATGCTTACAACTAGTATTGCAACATTGGTATCACTTGCATGTTAAAAACTTATGATAAAATCATTTAAATATCTTGTTTTTTATATATAAAAGGCTTCAAACCTTAAATTTTAAAGCCAAATATTTTTTCCCAAAATTCTTATTTCATACGTATAACTTTTTATGTAAAAAGCTTATTTTAAACCACATAAGGTGTGTAGAAAAATATTAAATATCTCTAAATGACTTTCGATTTCAAATATTGTTAGTATTGGTTTATCTCGAGTATCTACAACACTTAAAAAGTAGTAAAGAGTAGAAAATATATTTTAATTTAATACATATATAGAATGTATCAAAGGATATTTAAGTTATTTTACAATTTCATAATTAAGAAAAAAATTAAGATGAATGAACTTATTATACACATCGTGTAACTATATAAATTGTAACCTACTTATGATTCAGAAATCACTTAATAAATTTAGATTCTGTTATAGATTTTGTTTCATATCTCGTTAATCTTATTATTTTTAAACAAAGAAGCAACGGATACAATGCATTTCAGTTTATGGCGTTGCTGCAAAATCGTACGTAAAAACTACTAGAATAGTACATTTTAAAATCTAGCAACACTGACAGAGCTTACAAAGTAACCTATTCAAGTAAGTTGAGTTTGCTGTTTGTCTTGCGTAGTTGCGCTCGCCATGGTATAATTTTGGCATTTTCATCTTCAACGTCATCTTCGTGTTTTCCGTTTGACATCGCGTGACCTGAAATCAAGTTGGTTCAATTTATTATTACGAAAAATGAAAGTAACTTATACATGGTTTATATTTCAACACATTCTGTCGGTGAATGTTATATAATAATAAATAGGTAATTTAAAAGATAATAATAACGAAATTATATCTTCTCACTTTCACCAGAACAGATTACTACCAAAATCGAAACCAGATTACCCTACACAATCGTTAATCAGACCGACTGAAATTGCTTCCGATACGGGTTTGAACGGATTTTAATAAGGTACACGGATTACATCTTTCATGGCTCATACATAATCACAATATTTTCCGGATTAATCTACGGATTTATTTCATTCACGTTTTCAAAAGTAAAGAGGCTAAAATACCCTCTTTTTATGTAATCATTTTCTCAAATCTGCTGGATATTGTACCTACTTAGAAGTTATTACATTTTAATTTCGTCATTACTCATTAAATACAATATACATAATTATATAATATTTGTAAATGTAACTGTATGTAACACTCTATGCCAATTTATGGAAAATCTGTAATAAACTTAGTTGTTTAAGTTATACATAAGTAAAAAAAAATTCTGTTGATTTTAAATATATTCCCGGTGAACCAGCATATCTCTTGAGCTTCTTCGCGAACAGTTTGAAAGGGCTGATGTCCGATGTAAAGCCAACACGAGCGGACTATGAGCTCATCGCTTTAGTCAACGGGGAAACTACAGGTCGGTAAGTTAATGTAAGACAAGGGTGTTTGGCCTGTGTTAGTAGATAGAGAGTTATGGTAAATTACAGAAGTCATGTGATATAAATAAATAATGTTCTCAACATTTCTTTAAATCAGCCAATGATGTTTGTAGTCATACATAATCTGAATAAGTTTAATGGACGCATCGACTATTCATGTAACTGCAACGCAATTTTATACAAAATCTATTTGCGTACAAGTTTTTTAATTACTTGCTCTTATTGTCCCTGATGTGTGTGCGATATCTATTTATGTTTTTAATAAGTTGTACTTTTACTTCAGTAGTTTTGTAGCGAGATAGGGTGTCTACCGATGTATACCTTCCGGCAAAAAAGTTGAACATGATTTTGAAATCACGTGACATGCGCAGTAGTGAATAATGTACCTAAACTTGCTACTGCGCATGTCACGTGATTTCGAAATCATGTTCAACTTATTTGCCGGAAGGTATACATCGGTAGACACCCTATCTCGATACAAAACTACTGAAGTAAATAGTACAACTTATTAAAAACATAAATAGATATCGCACACACGAATTTTGCCATAAATACAAATAGAGACACTATGGAAAAAGCCATTACCAAACTCTTGAGTTTGAGTGTACGTAGGCATAGTATCCTATCTTAAATACTTATTGATATGTTTGAATATATATATTTTTAGTGTCAAATTCAATTGTTAATTCAGTATGCAGCGTGCATGAATGTGTTAGATATTTTTATAAAAGTCTAGTCTGAATGTCGTCATAACTTGTTGCACGTGAACAAGAACGCGTTAGTGAATCAGCTGTTTGTACGGTGGGTACTGTCAAAACAGGTATTGGACATTCTATAGAGAAGCGTACGTCTAGCTGCGGAAACCTATTATACAGGTCTCAACCTAAAAATAGGATAAAGCGGAAGTCCAAAGATAGATCATCACTAGAGCTACTAGAATCACTAATTTTAGTAGTTTTAAAGTTATCTTTGCAAAGAGACATCCATTTTTCATATAAATATTTGACTTTTTTCTCTAAATTAGGTGAATAACATTACTTGTAAAAACAATTAAGGTCCAACTGGACCAAAAAAAGGTTGCTTGAAACCGTTTGTCGAAAAATTAAAAGACATGCATAACTCATAAACTAGGAATACCCATGGAACATATATATGGATGATTCGGGTAGCGCTAGACTTCCGCTTTACCGTATTATTTGGGACTCCCTGTAAAATCAGCCTATTATTGTCACTATTGCTGAGGTAGGTACAGGACTTTTCTATTGATAAAAATTTTAATAAGAATGGGTCATATACTCGTAACAGCCATGTTACCACTTTTACGAGGAAAGCGGCAACCAATAACTATCATTATATTCTAAAAATATTGACACTGTATTGAGACCTCTCATTGCAGACAAGTTATAAAAAATACAATAAAATCCGCTGTCAAATGAAAATTTGTAGTAAACGAATTATTGACGTGTGATAAATGATTAATAAATAGGACCCTATGCATAGAAGATCCAACCGATAATTTTTCTATCCATATTTTTGACTCAATTAAGAGAATTTCTCATATTGATATTTATTGAAACTGCTGTGAAAATAGTTAATAATATGATGCATTACCTTGATAACTTTTGTGGTGACATGGAGAAATAACTGCATTTTAACTCATTCGAAAGTAACAAAATGTTTGTTGGATCTTTTATGCGTAACAATGCTCATTTGAGCCCTTGCCATATAGCTATACTAACCGTTACAGTGATCTGAGGTGAGCTTGACTTCCGAGGGGGCGCGTACAGGATGCGAGGGGGGGTCGTAGCACAGCGAGATGTTGTCTATGGACACGGCGCGCTGGGCGCCACCTGGGTAGGCGCGCCACTCACCGTTAGGGCTCCCGTTGATACCGTTCGTCTCCTCCACTTTTGGGGTGTATAAAGATTGTCTGCGAATATAAATCGATAATTTTAACAGAGGTTAAAGTATTTTATTGTATTTCTTATAAATATTCTAGCTGACCCGCCCACACGTTGCTGTGTTATAAATGAAACCTATCCTATGTCCTAAGTTGAAATAAATCCAGCAAAATGAAAAAAATATCATCAAAATCAGTTGAGTAGTTCCGGAGTTCATCGGAGTCAAACACTGATTGGGGATTTATATATATATATATATATATACCTATAGATTTAGCCAGAGAGAATATTTTTGGTTCAACTCGTATTACTTAGTACCTAAATAAAAAAAAATATCTAGTTTACTTTCGCAAAAAAAAAACAAACTAAAAATTTTAAAATCGATTTTGCACGGTTTAGTAGCTCCTGTTGGTGCTCCGTGTGGGGCTCCCCTGACGTGTGGGACGTGTGAAACGTGTAGGACCAACAACAAAGTAGTTAGTCAAGGTTCAAGGTATGTCCCGTCTTAGGGTCAGCTGTAACTGCATTTATTTACGAGTGGACGGGCTGGGCATTTTGCTTTTTTATCGAAAGAAGTTATTTAGTTTTTTTAATGGTATGGTCTTCCTTTAAGTGAGGCCTGATTCTGTCAAATTAGTATTTAAAGTTAAATTTATAAATAATTTATAAATACGCCTACCAACTACATTCCCAAGCCCTCAGGTAGGTTGTTTTTAAAGTCTTTTTTTTAAATCTTATAGGAATATGGCATTGTATATGCTAAGAAATTAAATAAATAAATTGTAATAAGAATTAATTGGGTTGCTATTATAAATAACACACCATCTGTCCCACTCTTTTTATGATTGTGTTATTTTGATATAACATTGGTTAAATTAACTTAAGTTGATAAGAGTCACCTGATTAAACAGAAAACAGATTCTAATTCCGCCTGATTTTTTAATATCGCTCATGGAAATGTATTTCGATTATTGCTTATTTGGTGGATAATGCGTACTAAAACCTCTTTAGTAATCCTTGATAGAAAAAACCATAAAAAGACACATATCAATGAACTCTTCTGTTTCATAATTGATGTTCATTTGTTTTTCTTTTCCAACAGCGATAATGAAGATTTCTTTTTTATTATGAAGTAGACACAGACAGACTTCCTATGTAAAAACACCGGTGATATACTAGACAGTATCAGGCGTGAGGCGTGACGACTTACACGATATACGGCTGGCGCTAAGCAATCTTAAGATTTTTAAACTGTTTTAAAAATTCTTGCTACGTGTATAATATTGCTTTAGGCATACATTAAGATTATAATATTATTATTGGTGGCGATATATCAATAGTATCTCACCGTAAGCAAAATTTGCACCAGGCCAAATAAGAAGTTGATTATGACAATATTAATATCTAAAGTAATAATTACTAGAAAATAATACATTTGCCACAAGCGTCAGGAGGGATTCGAACCCGCATCCGCTTGCTATTCGGACGAGTACTTCCTAATTGAAAAGAGACATATAAAAATCTAGCAGTGTAATGCATAAATAACATTATGTACGGTTTTATAAAAAAATATTTCCACTGACATAATGTCCTCGTTATACCTACCTTTATTTTTTTGGGGAGTTTTCCTTGAATAAACAATCTATTAAGTTTGAAGATACTTAGTTCTTACACTTCCGCGTACATAACACATTTGAATAAAACACTTTTTAAGGATTTGCGCATATTTTATTTAATGCGCTGTAAAGGAGTTGTAACGTCAGGGTTAAATATAAAATAAAATATGCGCAAAATCCGTAAAAATATGTTTTATTCAAATTTGAAGATACTCCTAGATTTCGAATCTAATCTAACCTCTGCTACTAAAACAGACTTAAAAACGTGTAGATGAGTATGCGAATCTAATCACTACTACTTCAAAAAATGTGTAGATAGGAGTTATTAATTAACGACCTCTGTTTCAATGGTGTCGCCACTTCAAAGGTTCGATCCCGACCGAGTTAATGTAGAAAACGAACTTTTCTATATTGACTCGGGTCTGGGTGTTGTGGTAACGTTGTTTCTAAATTCCATAACACAAGTGCTTCAGCTACTTTATTTCAGAACAATGTTTGTGATGTTGTCTAATATTTATTTATTATCATGTCACCGCAAATGTTGCACGTAATTAACCGATTCGTTGCTACATACAATTACCAGAAACGAAGGATGCTAGTTTGATTTACGTGAAAAATGAAGATAGTTTTATTCTGGGTAGATTTCCCTAAAACTTAATTTAAAGGAATTATCATCGATTTAAAAATGACACGGCTCCAGTGGCTAGCGCCACTCGCAAAAGAAAGTGATGACACGCCAGACGTGCCATCCGTAACGAATCGTTTAAGCCTTATAAAGCTTCTACCTTAATCTGTTCTCAGCTTCCTCCCTCCTCTGTAAAAGCTGCCTCTTCCACGCGGGCACAGCCGCTGCCCTCCTCCTTTCAGCCTCCCCTGCCAGCTCCCTCTCCAAGTCTCTCCTGGCCTTCTCCGCAGCCCTCCTGGCCAGCATCTGCCGCTTCCACGCAGGGATCACATTACCCGCAGCATCCCGCTCCGGTATCTGCGGACAACCCTACCGTCGACCAGCCGCCCGTTTTCATGGTCAAGTCTTACACCATCGATGCATATCGATGGTGTTCGACAGCAAATTGGAGGGAAAGATATCACGAGTAATAAGAATTAGATGGGATATACGTGCCCCAGATGAGATACACTCCATCTGCATACAAAATCTTAAACATGTTTTAACTGACTTGCAAATATGTAAATCAATTTAGAAAATATTCAAACCAACAAGCAAAATAGGTGTAAAATACTTCCCCTTTGTATAAACTTTAACAAAATAAAGAAAATTTAAAAAATATAAAAGATTCTCTGAATCCATCTAATTCTTTTTACTATAAATATCTTTGTACAGTTATCTACAAACTCGTTGAAAATTGTTCATTAATTTAAAATCGACTTTATGATATTTCTTCATGCAGAAAAGGAGTCAGCTAAATAAAAAAAAATTACAGTGAAACCGAACTGCAACTCAAATTATTTACTACTACACGATGTATTCATCATTAATAAAAACGCAAGAAACAAATCAATATAAAAAAACACTTAATTTTTATAAATGTTATCATTTTTAACAGTAATTTATTAGTGAAATCCGGCTCACAGGAAGTAAACCCAGACCGAGATCTGTTTACTTGGTTCTGATTGTTAGCATGACGAGACAAAATAGCATAATTACAGTATTAATATCTATTATATCTATTACTATCATTGATTGCAGTGGATATAAGTATAACCACGCACTCGGTAACAATTTATTTGAGCGAAGTATGTCAGAAAATTTTATAATTTCATATAAACAGACGAAAAAACGGTGCATTGAATGAGCGGTGCATCAAGAGTCATTTCATAGTCACGTGACATCATGATACATCGGATAATAAAAAAATTGAACGCATTAAATAGTTTTCTTTATAAAAGAGTGTACGTACATTACGTGTACATATAAATTGGCACTTTTTTTTCTTATAAATGACAATCATTCGGACTTTATCGTTTTTACAACATATTGATTGGTTGGTTAGTTCTAATTAGGGCGTTTGTACATTCCTAACAGACTCCGTTATTAAGATGTTATAGCTCGTTACATCACACGCGATCGGCAATGACCGTAACTCTTAACGGTCGATGATCTGTTTTTGTTATTTCAACAAAAGTTATTCTCTAAAAAAACAAAAGAATAGTAGTACAAAATCTATATCGATAGAACTTAATATAAAAAACTATATTTGAATGCTATTTTAACAATTAGACAAAATATGAGTACGTATTTAAATTTTTACCACACCTGTTTAATTTTGCACCAGAGATGTGCGGCTTAGCAAAAAGGTGCACGAGAATATATCTATCAATTACTGCATAGCCTTATACCATGATTTAAGCGATAAGCCTATTCAGTTCGAATAAAAAAAATTGTTAGTTATCGACTTGTGAGCCTGACTGTACATCTAACAGCAACGTCAAACTACCCAAAAATTACTTAATATCATTTTTCAATAAATTGACAGTTTTTTGAAAGTTAACTGCTCTTTCGTACCTAAATGAAACAGCTGACTCGACATAATTGAATTGCTTATAGCGTTTCTGAGAATCGGTATTTGTGAAATTGTTTTCTCCGATGAGTGAGTTGAGCTCAATAAGTGTTATACACACATGTTATTGGCAACGAAGCTATAAAGTGGTTTACACGTTCGTTCAACTGGCAAAGCCGCTAAAACATACACCGAATAATTACTTACAAGTCTGCGGAATTGCATTTTCTTAATTAATTAAAAGGCGGAAACATGTTTTTTAATTACTAGTTTTGTACTGAAATATTTATAATATTTCTTACATACACCAATTAGCTTGACCCAAAGTAAGCACTATAAGGCTTGTGTTATTGATACTAGGGTGACGGATAGACATAATTTTATGGTACATATAAATGTATTTTTTTCGAAATATATATAAATATGCATTACTCGGGTGCAAATGCTCGCATTCATCACACAAACAAATGCGCCTACTAAGACTCGAACCTATGACAGTTAGTGCAAAGGAAAAATGGCTACTCTTTCATAAAACAGTCGTCAATTAGTGATACCTACTTTATTGAGGTGACTTTACTGATGGTTTTCCTTTAGCACAAACACTAACAACTATTAAATAGCCTTATGTATTAATTTGTGAATGTCAGCCATTTAAACAGCCAATTAAAACTTTTTCTTTTTAGGATTCACCACTCATGATAGCCACACCAAAAATAGTAAACTCTCACGATGAGGCATATGCTGAAAAAAATTTTGCTGAGCTCTTCTTTTGAGCAATCATACTTCTAAGATAGGTATAAAAATGTTTAAAAAATGACAGAATAAGTGTATTAAAGAGAAGGGTTTACGTTCTAAAAATTTAATTATACGAGGGCCAGAGGGAACCTTTCATAGGCAAATTAACCTAAGTTAGTTAAACCCTAAAGTTTGTAGATACCGTTTCTGTAACTTAATATTTGGTGTAATATGCAATAAAGACTTCTTTATTTAGCCCTTACGCCATTTGTCATACGGAGATTTAGGTTGATCCGTGTTATATGTTTGTAGATGTGGCTGCCGCAAAATAAATTTTACCTTTAAAACTTTTTTTTGTATTAAGACAACTTCGCCAAATCATTTAAAAATCTCAAATAATTTATAGAACTAATAACAGGTTTAGTGTTTAAATTTACCCTCAAAAAGTGTCTAATGAACAAAAAATAAATAAACTACGCGAAAACTTTTCATGTTCTCGAATAGAGAAGATTATTACTATTTCACTTTAATATTAAGTAAAACAAACAATATGATTATTTTTCAGATTGTGAAAGAAATTATTAAAAGTTATTAATAAAAACATTATTTTTTATCAGAACTTTTATTATTATTGGTCTACGATGTCTTCGCCCGCGCGGTACATGGACGCGGGGGTACGGCGACAAAGGAGAGTACGGAAATAGGGGGGAGGGGGCTCAAAATGCGCGCCTGCCGCCCGCTCCTCACTCGATCCAATTTGTCGCCGTACCCCGCGTCCCTGTGCCACGAAGGCCAAGACTCAAATGAGTGTTTGCTCCAACTTAAATAAGTGGTCGACCTATAGAGGCACAGGTATTTAGTAAACATTCAGCCATCGTATAAAAGTGTCACTAAGACCAACTCTTACTGTTTTTAGAATAAACCCCGTTACAAGCAAAGGAGGTTGAAGTTCTAATTCCTCTCATATTAATCTAGTTTAAGCTAAGATTAAATAAAAATCATACAAGCAAGAAAGTACGAAGTTTTTCTGAACGATTGGATTATTATAGTCTAAATTCTAACCCGCGAAATGTACAAAAGCTTTTAGTGCAGAAATGGTTCGATGATTCTCAGACTATCCGTTCGGGTTGTTAATTATCTTGTATTTATTTGCGCTTGTAACTTACATATTGTTTCGTGCTTAATTTTTATTTTGCGTGAACATGCATTTTTTTCGCATGACATCTTCTATTCATTTACGGTATTTGTTGAAGAGCCTAATAAATAAATTGACTTTAACACTAATTATATCAAACGTAACATTGTCACTGTGTGTTTCTTTTAGAATTAAATAATAATAACTTAGTTAAACCATAGGTTTACTATTGTATTATATGTTATTTCTCATGTTTTCTGAGTATCTGAAATGTCCGTCCAGGTGGGCGCTAATGACTGCGACAGTCTTCGACTACTGCGGTCATTAACGCTTCATTTGTTTTTGTCAATAATTGTTTTGTGTACGAAATAAATATTATTTTTATTTATTTATTTTTATACAAATAAACGTTTTATATTATGGCTTGATAATTCTATTCATATTATTGTTTACGAATGTCACAAATTTTTTATTGGATTTTTTTGCACGTGGGGTTCAATTGACTTAATGAAATATTGTCGACTTAATAATATTAATAGTAGTATGAGTAATCATTAATTTCATCAATATAATTCTGTCAATCCAATCCACTGATAGCAATTTGCTTATCAATAAGATTTTCTTTCCATCCAGTAAAACTACTGTGTTCTATAAAGCCTGTGTCCTATTAGCAGAAACTGAGAATTTCTGACACCCAAGATATTTTTCTGTACTACGAGAAGAATCGTGCTCTACAGTTTTGTTTGTATTTAAAATCAATTAAACTATAATGCTATCTATTTTAATTATCATTTTGAATATAATCGAAAGTTGCGGCGTCCACAATGAACTGTATTCATAAAGTTCTGTAATACGTAATGTGGTCGTCACGAAATGCAAAATCGATAATATTTCCCACCGCCTTTTGAGACAAACCTCATTGTTATTAAACAAATAAGAATCTACAAGCGAAAGTGGCTTTATGTATGATATCAATTAAGTTAGTTTTGAAAGAAAAATATTATTTTTGAGTGAATGCACCGGCGCAGTTTTCACGCTTTCACTACGATGCCTTGCAAGAGAGTCGTGAGTTTACGGCGTCCATTTAAATCTATAATTAATTAAAAACTTAACTACTGGTCTAGATTTTTAGTAACAGAAAAATGAAGGATGTTATGAGAAAAAAGAGTTCATTAATGCTTGTGCTAACCTAAGACAAAACTTCTCAAGTTAAAACAAAGTTGTTCATACAAATAATGTCGCATGGTGTACGGGATAGCCAGCAAAGTAAAACAGTAGACCACAAAAAGAGTAACAGCGTTTTCCGGATTCCTTTTTTCTGCGATCTCCAACCTGCCTGCTAAGCGTGGTGACCCCTCAATTTTTGGGGGAGGATTTCGTTGGCTGAGACGATACAAAATGATAAACACTATAAAAACCACAGAACTTATAACTACCTCTTACTATTTTTTCCCTACACATAATGATATGCATTATTCCTGTAGAGTAACTTTAGATCTTGAAATTGATTTGGAATCTAAACTATATTTTTTATGTTTTTCTACGTCTAAAATTCAATAACTTAAAATGGATTGATATTAAAAATAATGTGTTTATAATTAATTCCGCAGGATTGGTGGTTTGTAAGTTTTTGAGTACACATTTTCCTCTATTCCACACAATGCGTGCCTAGCTAACGACTAATGAAACACACGAAAATTTCATAACAAAGGATCATTTAGTTACTAATAAAAAATTGAAAACGTTAATGAGAGGAATCAAACTTTTCAGAAAATATCCACACAAATCTGCGATTTACACGAAGCACCTGATAAATGGGCATATAAGTTCCTCAGATTTGTCATAACAGGAAGTAGCAGAACACTATAGTATTATTATTCTGACTGACCTTAGTTACCTCATGATCTCAACCGAAATGGCTGGACCGAAATGTAATATATCCACAACGATGTGATAAAAATAGGGGGCGAGGAGGAGGCGTTTGCTATAATATCCATACTGCAGGCGGTCCAACCTGCAGTAAAAGATAATATTCCAAAATGCTACTGCCTACGTATTTTGTGGTCTACTGTTGGTGTATGGTGACAACCTCTAGTATCATTAGTCGCCTATTATGATACCCTTAAGTGTGTGTTCACGCTATTCTACTCTGTCGGACATCACATTACACGAGCACAGCGAAAGAGTATTTGTAATACATTTTCCACTTGTAAAAGAATAAGTACCGCAATCGCAAAGTTTATGAGGATTGTCAGAAATTGATGGGTTGAAAATACCACTAGAGAAAAATTTACGTATCGTATTACGTTTTGCAAGCTAATAATTTTAACATTTATTTATCTTATGGAATTGATCTTAATTGTCCAGAATTATTGGTTTGATATTAACATTCTAGTAAATCAATAAAACTGCTACCTACTTTATAAGCTACCTACTTCACATGGATGTCTGATATTGGGAACAAATCTTTATCGAACCAAGTTCTCAAAGTGCACCCAGCAATTTTCTTTCAACCTAAATAAATAGTCAACACATTTTTTCCTGAAATTGTCTCCACGTCCACTCAAGATAGCTTCTCTAAACTGCGAAACACGATGTGTTTCACGGTCATTAGTTGGATGAGCGGGTAGTTGTAGGGCTATAAGTAGATCAGTGGGTTAGTACGCGGATGCAACTACGTTAGGGTTGTCATGGACTGCATTTTGGGTACAAGTTTGTACATTTTATATTATCTTATAACTACTGCTCTCAATATTGTCAATCAGTCGGGAATAGAGAAGTCGTATCGAAGCACTTTGTGTTTGTCTTTGTAACGATAATTTCCAAGTAGCTCGGTCTTCTTATTAAGTCTGAATTTATAAATGTGTCTTATAAATCTGATTGTTAGCACTGCTTTCATAAAATCCCTACTAATAATAGGGGTTAAAGTATGAAATTGCCGTTTTATTGCAATAGGTTCTTTGAATTGACATAGAATCTTCATGGTTTGAGGTTTTCGAATGAAACTTTTTTTAAATGGTTTCTATGATGTTCTTTTTTTAAAAAATGTAAAACATTTGAATATCGACTTTCAATTGTTTTTGTTATTCAATTTAGACAAGAAAGATGGATACTGCGAAAATTCGAGTTATTTTTGAATACGAGTTCCGACGCGGAACTAACGCGGCAGAAACAGCCCGCAATATCAATGCTGCGTTTGGAGAGGGGTCTACTAATGAACGCACCGTGCGATTTTGGTTTAAACGCTTTCGTGATGGAAATTTCGACTTAAAGAACGAGCCACGAGGAAGACCGCCCACACAGGTAAATAACGATGAATTAAGAGAGATAGTGGAAGCCGATCCTAGTCAAAGTACCCAGGAATTAGCGGCATGGTTTAACGTTACCTTACCCACAATATTGACTCACTTGCGTCAAATCAATAAAATAAAAAAATACGAAAAATGGGTGCCTCATGATTTGACTGATCTGCAGAAAGAAACGCGTGTTGAAACTTGTGTTGCCTTGTTGAACCGGTACAGAAATGAAGGAATATTGGATCGAATTGTAACATGTGATGAAAAGTGGATTCTTTATGATAACCGGAAAAGAAAAATGCAATGGCTGACCCCAGGTCAAATGCCACAACAGTGTCCTAAAGCAAAACTTACCAATAAAAAGGTAATGGTAACTGTTTGGTGGTCTCAGCATGGTGTTATTCACTATAGTTTTCTCCGATCTGGTCAAGCAATAACGGCAGATGTCTATTGTGCCGAACTCCGAACCATGTTGACAAAACTAGCAGTAAAACAGCCCCGACTCATGAATCGATCTTCACCATTATTGCTCCACGACAACGCGAGACCTCACACAGCACGAGAAACCATTTTGACCCTTCAGGAACTGCAGTTAGAAACCATTCGTCATCCTCCGTATTCACCAGACCTTGCTCCAACGGACTACCATTTTTTTCGTGATTTGGACAATTATCTACGTGACAAGAAGTTTTCTTCCCAGGAGGCAGTACAAAATGCTTTCACACAGTTTGTGCAGTCTAGATCGTCGGAATTCTATCGCAAAGGCATTAATGACCTTCCCATTAGATGGCAGCAATGTATAGATAATAATGGCAACTATTTTGATTAAATAAATTTGTTAAAAATTTAAAAAATAAACAATATAGATTTTCAGTACAAATCGGCAATTTCATACTTTAACCCCTAATATTATAAATGTGAATGTAAGTTTGTCTGTTATGCTTTCACGCAAAAACTACTAAACCGATCATCATGAAATTTCGTACATATATTCTTGGAGGTATTAGAAGTAACATAGGATACTTGTATTGAAATAAAAAGCTAGTAAATATATAAATAACAAAAAGCAATAACAATGAAATTATCCTCTTATACATTTTTAAAGCTTTCTAAAATAATGTCTAAATTAAGTTGTAACAGTAATGATAATAATATTTCTTACATTCCTACCAATTAGCCTAGATACTGTAGAGTGTGAGTTATGGATATTAACAAAAGCCTTACGCTACACGGTCGATTATTATAAAAATAATAGGCTCAGATCATGAACTACAATATGCTGTTTTAAAAATATAACTACTTTGGCATACAGTCGTTTGAAATGGCGTAAGAAAGATAATAAATACTAAATCTATAATCTAAGATCACAAATTTGTTGTTTGTCTGTCCGCTCTTTTTCCCACCCTTTTTCCATTGTTTCAATTAACGTTACCATAGCAACGCGTTAGCCGCAAGTAGTTCGTCTACCGGACGCTAGATGGCGCTAACGGTAAAATTTTTAATAATAGAAAAAAATTAAAGAACTTTGTCCACCCATGCGACGCCGGGACGGGCCGTTAGTTATCTAACAAAGAGATTTGAGTTATGAAATTTTATAGAGGGCCTATTGTTTTTTCTTTGACTTTTATAAATAAAATATATCCGACAATTATGCAGTTTCATTGACAACCCTGCCGAGGTAAGCAGCACGTGTCGTGACGAGATCTCTTCTCATTAATGTCACAAGTGCAATAGACTGTAAAACCGACTGAAAGAGTTTGAACGACCATATTGTATTAATAGTAATAGTTAATACTTATAAAATTTCTTTAGATTCCTAAAAGTTATTAAAACTATAATAAAACGACTGATAAACGACTTCGCTTTATGGCACCGAATATTTAATTACTAAACAGTGTGCAGATGGATGCAGAGGCTTATTTATATTAACATCTTAAATTTTAACCGATTCGCGTGTATAAATAAGGTATAATTAATATTATTGATTTTTTTTTCTTTTGTTTAGATAATTATGCATATCTCGCTTTTTTTGGCACAATAGTGAAAATTCTGACTGATTCTGACACGTTAGTTTGTTGAAAAAGCAAAATATTATGCTATCTGAAGTTCCTCTTTTTTTAAATATTGAATACAAAAGCAAACAAAAAAATATCGGTTGGTTTATTTTAATATATAGGTAGGTACTTAATTAAAAAAAACAAATAAAAAGAGGTAATAAGAAAAAAATAATTGTCAATTATCCACCTATCAATTAAGGCATCGCATCTAGATATTTTTTTACCTGGTTAATAAACTTTGCTTTATATTTTACAGAATCATATAACAAATTATTTAATAGCTACTAGCTGACTCGGCCACGTGTTGCTGTGTTATAAATTAAAATAAAACCTATCCTATCTTTTAAGTTAGATCAAATAACAGATAGTTACGAAGTTTGATCAAAATCGGTTCAGTTGGTGAAGAGTTCACTGGGAACATACATTGTGACACTGGATTTTTATATATTAAGATAGGTGATAGTTCAAGGGTGTTTCTACACCATGTTTGAACGGCTACACGTATCAGGGATGATTTTAAAATAACTAACTTACATTTATTATTACATTATTTCTAATTAATGTGTTTTGGTCACTAATGACCGTTGAATCGGTAGTTGCGAACTACTCTAGTGGTTACGTAGATCAATTCCCTTTACTTCCTTTTATAGCAATCATTTCCTTGCTAAAAGCACTAAACTTGATGCGACTAGGAATAGCTTAGCGATAACGGCACCTAACCCAGTTTGTTAGAAAGAGACGGGTTCGAATCCTATTTCATTGGTTTTTTTCTATATTATAAGTTTTCGCAATTTTAATGGTAAAAATAAAAATAATTGTTCATAAACTTTAAATAACAATGAAACTTTTAGAAAATTTCTAAAGTAGTTGTAAAATATTTTGTTTACGCTTTTTTTGCTAGCTGTCAGGCGTGGCTAGTCAGGCGAACGATTTCTATGACTTAATTTAATGAAAGTTTGACGAAGGTTACTAGCTACTGAACTATCTAGTGTAACAAATGCAGAATCATACCTACTTCTATTCTAATTCACGGTCATATAAATTACAAATAAATTCTTAAGGTACTGAATGACCGAAAAGTTACAGAGAATTTTGAAGTTACGGGTGGAAGTCACTCAAAATTTTAGTGATATTTGCTGGTTACAGTTCTAACGTAGCCTCATCATGTTATATTTTATTGAACTAGCAAAATACTCTTAGTGACAGCAAATTGGTGAAGATTAAGCTTCACAACTTAGTTCACCACCGCAAAGTTGCTTACCTCTACAGATTTTACAGAATCTTTTACAGACTATACTTTGGATTGTACTCAGGAGTTACATGTGGTTATACCGCCATCCCACTGGCACTGCTTGCTACCTTTTCTTGGTTGCTATTCTTATTTGTCGCAACAAGCACTTTTCAACATATTTCATAATGCATACAGCAACCCACCCTGCGTCTGAATATCCGAGTACTTATAATCCGTCCATTTTAATTGTGGGAAAATGCAGTAACAATCAATAGACTGTTTTTAGTACAAAAACAATGTATTAGAGCAATTTGTAACGTTGTAGACCTCTTTTTAAAGTTCCTGGTCTGTTAACTCTTCCTTGCCTAAACATCTATGAAACGTCTACTTTTGCATTATTTATACAGCGACAGGACAAATGCCAATTTAATGCCAGGTATCCGAATGAGCTAATGTTTCCTAACTGTAGAAGTAACATTTACTCGAGAAATTCTTATTGTATGTTTGTAAAAAATTATAACCATCTGCCAGAAGCCATTAAAAAATTGACATTAAATTTATTCAAACCCGTTTTATACAGCAGGTTTATGGATAAATGTTTCTACAGCATGAAAGATTTCTTTTTCAAACATTGTGATAATTAAAAATATTTTTTAATAATTTTTTGCATGCTGGAAACGACTAGTTGTGAGGTCTAATAATATTTTTAATATCTCTGTAACCACAGCTACAGCAAATTAAGATTATTTCATTTCATTTCAAAGGGTGAATTGGTATCTTCTGGGTTAGCTCGCTCCATCGTAGATCTTGTCTTGGCCCTCAAGCTTCATTGGGATCAAGAGAGCACCCATTCAAAATAAAACATAAATAAACGTAATTGGTGAGATTTAAACGGTGATCTACGAAAATTATAAAAGACCCTTTTAAGCATACGCTTAAGCAAGTCAGCGGAAAGATTGATTAGGTACGATTTCACCGATGGTTATAAATACTTCTGAATGGACACATCAGCGAATTTAATCATCAATGTGACTCGTTGACCAGTGTTAAATATTTTTTATCCAAAAGATTCAGTTACTCATAGATACTCAGCTTTAACTTATTAGTGTACTATAGTGCTTATACTTCCCCGCGGTAAAAGTGATTTTATTAAGTATATAAATATATATATATATATATATATATGAGTTATATAGTGAGTTAAAAACACGGTTAATTTTTGTTTCCTATATATAATCCTGACTAAGGTAAGGTTATTATTGTAACTGCTGGAGGGACACAGCTCTTTTTTTTGGTGAAAATAGCTTGATGATTGCAAACGACTGCAGATATAGTTAGGAATAACCTAAATGCCCTCCGAGGCACTAATTATTTATATAAGTTAGTCTATGGAATCGCTGGCGCTAACCACAGACATGCAGTTTGTGCCCACTACTTTTTTTAACTCAAAATACAAATAACGAAGCACCTTGCATCCATCAGAACCTATGACATTTACTACGTCGTCTGCCGTGTTTTCATTCTACAAAATATCTGCCTAAATAGCCATAGTTTTGTATAAAACAAATAATATTTCTTACTTTCTGAACAATCTAGTCCAAAGTAAGCACTATTTGCCTTGTGTTATGGATACTAGGGTAACGCATAGACAACACGGCTATATGACACATTAATGTATGATATTCAAAGAAAGATTTACAAATAACAATGACTCAGGTACAAATGCTCATATTCATCACAAAAATAACAACTGCTTCCGGGATTCAAAGTCAGAACGCTGCATCGTTTCTGTTGCACCAAATGGTCTTCAAACGATTATTCCTTACTCGGATGCTAAAAGTTACTAATCCGCTCTGCTACGACAAATACTTTCGCACCTTCCCATTTCTCACGATAAATCAAGAAGCGAAATGCTGAGCCTTTTCTACTGCCCGCTCAGTAACTTTGGTCTTTTTAAGAAGATCAAGAAAGGTGTTTTTATAAAAAAATAACTTTTATTTACACTCAGTTGGTTATATTATAACCATCGACTATATGGTTTTTGTAATCTATGGACAAATTACACATGTTTTAGTTTTATTATTAGCGTCAAAAGCGTAAATTTTTGGTATTTGTAACTTTTTTCATATTTACTTGCAGAAATTAACACAATTATGCACTTAATTCTTGTGGTAACGGCAATAAATGGTTGAGGACGAAAAAGCTTATAAAAAAGTGGTTTTTGAACACCCTGTTTTCCTCATATAGCCTTAGTATTATTCTTATAGCTATCTGCGAAAACCTATAAATTGCTGTTAATAATTATTTTTTGTTAATCTGTTAAGTTGTAGTTGTTATGTAAGAAACAAATTAATTATTACAGTTAATTTTCCTTAAATCCGTTCTGTATTTTTGTATGAAAGAGTCCTCACAACATTTCGCCCTTCTTTTATTAGTTAAAATGGCTTAAGTAGAAATCCAATGACAAATTACTTGTCCATACAATATTGTGCAATTTTATCTATACATGAAATTGACTTCATAATAAGTATATTTATATTGATAATAATTAAATTCCCGTGATAGATTAAAAATAAATTAAAACATATAATATGGTATATGCATATATCACATGTCGTCACGGACTTTTTAATAGAATTTTTTCAGATATACAACTTATCTAAACAAAGTATTTATACATATCTTGCTGTCAAAGCAACGTTTGTTAATAAAACGCATCGCCATTTTTGTCGACTTCAATTGTAAAATAAACCAAAAAACGTTTTATATTAACGGGCTAATATATAGCCTATGTCTATTCCTAAAGGACATTCTAAATATTGGTAAATAAATTAAATCGAAAAAGTATTTTCAGTTATTATCTCCTACGTATTAATGTAGATGAATGAATTATTAAATTGTACTGTGTTATTCTCCCCATGATTTTTTCAGCAATTGGGAAGGATGAAAGAGTCCTCACAACATTTCGCCCTTCCGTTTTAAGGACGGAGACATTATAACGCTAATATTATGGTTAAGATTATGGTAAACCCTCGACAGTTCTAGTTGAATCCAAAGCTTTTTAAATCGCCAACACACCGTCAACTAAAACAGAAAGAATCCCCTTAAAGTTAGCATCAAAACTGATGCTGTTTGTGTTTGTAATCTTATTATAATCTTAGCAGTTATATAAATAATAATATTTGTATAGGTATTTAATCAGATTTAAATTTTGTTCATGTTTTGTAACCTCCTTATTATCTTTTCTATTGTTTTTAAGTGTAAACAAATTAAGAAAATGTAGATAGAATTAGACACCCATTATTTAAAAAGAGACATGCATAGAACAAATTTTACGTAAACCTTTAGTTCTGTCTACATCGCCTTGTTGATCAGTGTTATTTTGTTTTGTTTGTAAAACCAAGAAACCAGTCAAGTTAAAAATATCGTTCTAAAAAATCCACACAGATTTGTTTTTTTTATTTACATACAATCAATAAAAGTAATCCACATGCACGCTTCATTGTTCATAGTTTTCGCTCATAATTTACCTATCTGTAATTAATGTGTTTATTCATGAGTAATTATGAGAGATATGTGATTAGAATAACTTTGGATTTCTTCATGGATAAAAATATACATTGCAATTTTAAAGTTAAATGTAACGTATTAAAATTTACATTAACCACATACATATTTTAATGGTATTATTTGTAGAAAATTTCATAAATGGTTAGTAGGTTGTACCACGAGGTCGATAAGAAGATGCTTCCACGTGCTATTGCTAGCAGCGATAAATACAATATAAATATAAATACTTTTTTTGGCGATAATTATATCATGACATTTAAAAGAGGTTGCACTGTCATGTCCAGTAGAGTAGAACAGCCACCAACCATTCACACTGAAGAGTATCGTAAAAGCGACTAATGATACTGGAGGTACCCTGTTCACTTCCCGTAGACCATCGGCAACAGCGTTTTCCGTGCGTCCCCTGTATTTCACTGTGATCTCCAATCCGCCTACCATGCGTATTGATTATGACCTAACCTCCCCCCGCCCACCCATTTTAAAAGGAGTTGAGATTTAGATTAAATGGAGGGAAAAGAATAAACATATCAAAAGTAAGGTTCAAATACAGAGTTTGCTATATTTATCAAATGAATTTACTCATTTGGACTCATCTATACATATAAATAAAATTGGAGTGTCTGTTTGTAATATTGAAATAACCGTTTTTTACTACATGCATATGAATATATATACGGTACATACACCAAAATAACATTTTTACAATTTTTGTCTGTCTGTTTGTTCTGGCTAATCTCTGAAATAATTGGACCGATTTTGACGGGAATTTTATTGACAGGTAGCTGATATAATAAGGAGTAACTTAGGCTACTTTTCTTTAAAATTACTGTGCCACAGCAACGCGTGGCTGGGTCTGCTAGTTCAATATAAAAAATGAGACATAAACAAAAGTTTAAATTATGTAGCTACTTTTGTTTATGTGAGTATTTACAATCTAAAATATCCTAAATATAGTGTAGTGTTTCTTTTCCCATTCTAGACTGAAGGTGATAGTAATATTGTTTAGCATTTAATTTTCTGTCTAACGCTTAATTACGATCTTGTCTATACAAACGCCTTCGGTCGTTAAATCGGATTTAAGTCGGAGACTTAACGATATGTTGCAGATTATAATTATATAACGCAATGGAAGTTAATATTCTCGCGTTTCCAAAACATAATATTTTAATTCCTAACCAAATGATCGACGTTCGGTTATACTGTTAATATACTTTTATGTCAAATAAAACAGTTTGAGTGCGATATAACCTGAATTTTATATCAATTTTCACGTTTACCATTTATCGTATATATTTTGAGTTGAACGTTTATCAGAATTAATTTAAGTAATTTTCTAAAGCTACTACAAATCTAAAAGCTTAGGTGATGAGATAAGTATAACTCTTCGACACTACTTATTTAAAGTATTAGAAAGAAACTTTACGAAGAACTTTAACAAGTATAAAGATAATTCTACTTTAGTCAATAATTTAAAGTAATAATATAGTCTCGTGTTGTTTTCTTTAATCTAATAACTCATTAACAAGGTTATTAATCAAATTCCAAATAGAATGATCCAGATTTACGAGCGCTAATTAAAATTCAAATGTATTATTCATGAGGCATCTATAGTGTCTGCAGTTGTTGTCAGCTGAAATTTTTACTTTTTCTTTTATAATGACTTTAGATCTCTATAAAATAATCTTTTATAAGTCTAAGCATTAAAAGATTAAAACTAATCATTAGTCATTAGTTTAACTTCTGATAACCTTATAATAAAATATTGATGTTTTCCTTCGATTTAATTAGTTTTTAACGAGTTAGTTCGATTTTAACCTGAATAAAAGTAAAATCAAAAAGCCACTGACCTGGTCAACGAAATTCTCCGCTGTGAACCTTTTCGTGAATTCCGTAAACGTCTCCTTGTCCTGGAGACTCTCCCGTCTCGCCCTTTCCACCTTCATCTTCTTAATCCCAGTTATATCCTTCGACATCTTCAATTCTTCTATAAGATCCGTTTTAGCGCTTCTGTAGTTTTCCGCTGCGCTCGGGAGGCATTGAAGACTGACTGATCTAGCTGGCGGTGGTGCTGATAGCGTTTTTGTTGCTGGCGTGCGGAGTCTGACCGCGGAGAGTTCAGCGCTGCTTATAGCAGCTAAGGGTTGGGAATTAGTCATCGCTGGGGGTTGGGGTGGTGGTGGCGGCACATTGTCGCTTGGGACTGGCGGCGGCGGAGGTGGTCGCGCCTCCGCCGCGCTATCGTCCCGCTTGCACGGCGCCGTGATGGTTTTCAAGTATTCCGACGGCTTTATCAAGCGGTCTGGCGCGTTATGGGGGAACGCGGGCGGCACGAACGGCAATGCCGGCTGCTTATTCACGAGATTCGGCCCGCGAGGTCTTTCGTCTTCTGACGCCGCTGAGCCACGCCGCCCCGCTGCAAAACGGATGCCCGTTAGTGGGGAGAGAAAGTCCGCGCATCGGCGAACACGCAGCTCGCACCGTCTACACTCGACGCTTGGAAATGACTTGACATTCCTTTTACTTATTCAAGTAATTTTTTTTTCATAAATATCATTATCATTGCCCCGAGTGTACACAAAACAGCCTGTATCATCACTGCTACTTAATTTTTAAAAACTTCTTTATTTTTTAAAGATAAAATATTGTGAATGCAAAATGATAAAAATAAATAAACTTCTTTAAATGTTTATTTGTCTGTCTTAAACAACAATGATACAAACTGTTACAGAATAACCAAAAATATTTAATTTCTAAAAATATATGAAACCAAACTATTTTCTGAAGATAATAATAAAATTCACACTATAAAACTGTAACATTGTTGTTCTGATTGACTCAAAGCCATATCACTACGATAAAAAGAAATTTTGGTGTAATTAAATGGTAAAGTAGGTATTACAGATCGGCATATGTAACTAATTGGATATGTGATTTCCTGGTATAATAAAAATTGAAGTGAAAAATTATATAATTATTGTTTTCTGATTTTCCGTTGACATTACCGCTCAACATAAAATGAATTCAAAAATAACTAGACCTAGACAAAAATTTATAAGTATTGAATATCAATAAAGATATTTCAAATAAATGCAAATTTATAACTTTTAACTAAAGTCTCGGTAGAGTAGTGTTAAGCTGGGAAAGCGAAAGGTGTAGCTTATTCTCACTTGAGACAAACGGTACTTCAACATTTCATTTTACCTATGTTAGATTCATGTAAATATTTTTTTTTACAAGATTTAACACCCTTATTTTTCATTCCTAGCTATGAGAACTATGAGCTGGCCTTCCCTGCCCCCCCCCCCCCCCCTTTCCATTATATTAATTGGATTTCTATTTCTTTACAAAAACTAATAACAATGCGATATACACATTATCAATATTCCAGTTACCACTTGTGTCTTGAAATGCATTTATTACTGATAGGTGTGTGAGGAAAGCTTTCTTTAACACGTGAAAGTGTGAAGTTGAAAATGTTTTCTTAAGAAAAATATTTTTTTCACAAAGACATAGAGACGTACAACGTAGTGGTGATATCAGAGTTACTATTGAGGTACAAAACCCATAAAGGTGGTGTTAGACATTGTTATAAAATAAGCCGTTAAAGACATTTCTAAGAATACTAGTTGACATTAAGAGATTTACGCGTGGTACAGTACGTGGTCCTGTTGGGGCTTCCGTGGTGTTGGAGTGCCTCAGGGATGTTTACGGACGCGTACATGGATGACTTTTATGCTTTTACAGTAAAACGTCAATTATCAGAACGCCGATTAACCGAATCACCAATTATCCGAATCGGTCCTAAGGGTAATATAAAAAATTAATACCAAGTAAGATTTGTTTTGTTTTGTTGTAACAAGTTGGAACTCGCTGGAGTCCAGATATATTTCAACTGTTATGGTTGAAAGCTAGAGGCAAGACACTACATGTTACTTACTCTGATCGAGATGTTCAAGTGAGCGTTATTCTATGTGTCAGTTCGTTTTTCGAATCGACCCCGGTCTCAATGTATTCGGATGATCGGCGTTCTACTGTATGAGAAAATATGCGCCCTTTTTCGCGGTGCCACAAGCCCGATGCTGAATGTATTTGTAGACCGATGAGACTCCCATTAATGCTCCACATTAGATAATACCCAGACCGATTAATGTTAGATTTTAAAAAATACTAACGCTAGTTTTTAAGAATCAAAATTGTTACGAACATTTTATGGACACAGTCTGAAATAAAGTGTTACTAAGGGTAATCCTGGGGTAGGGTAGGGTAAGGGTAAGGGTAATTCATACACCTCCTATAGATCACAAAATGGGCAAGCAACTTATAAACAGAAAGATTATTGACCCCCCTCAACTGTACAGCAGTCGGTGTGTCGGTTTTGAGAATTGCCAGCAATAAAAATCTCTGTATAGGAACAATATTTATATTACTTGTAGTCGAAGTAGTTCCAGTGAAATCATCAATTTTATATATTATCTGCCTTGTTTCTCATATATCAAAAAGATTAAACGCTGTAATGTTTTGACTTAAGTACGGCAATGAAGAGATTTCTGTCCAGTAATTGATGTCTTTCTTCTAAGATTATGATGATAAATATATAGATACAAAGATGTCTACTGCTAGCTATACGACGTCTTAAACACGTCTTAAATATCAACAAGAAGACATTAATTTTTACATATTAAAATGCTGGTTTGTATAAATATTTTCTGAAAAGTTTCAAGTTCCTTAATTTTGAAATTGTGTGTGTTGATCATTATCTTGGATCGTATAGCACGAAATATAGTATACAAGCTTTCCGCCCGCGGTTTCGCCCGCTTTGGAATTCGGTTATATTGCGGTATAAAGCACAACTATAAGAAAATTTCTCATTTCCACGGAAAATCTAAGAAGTGCGATGTAACGCTGGATACAATTAGTTGTTAAACCAAAACTGAATGGTACACTATATTATATGTTTTCCCTTGTGGAGCAAAAACATGCAGATTTTGGGCACTGGAAACCCGGGAACACGCTACATAGAGCTGACCATGCGAAAAACAATGTTTTTCCAAGTGTACTCCAGCAAACCTTAGAGTTTGGCCTTGTGTTTTTTTAATGGTCATTGCAAATGAAACCCTTATAGGAAATTGTAGTCTTTTAAATTGAAATGGGAGGTCTGTCGGAATCCGAGGAATGAGTCATTTAGTGAATCATTTAGCTTCAAAATTTACATGTTCATATTCGTTTGCGATAAGAACATGTAAATTTTGAAGCTAAATGATAAGTGTTATAAGTATATGTAAAAAAAAACAGTGTAGACGATAAAACAAATTGTACGTGATCCCTCGGGAATTCCTCATTTTCGGGCATTCATTATCGTATCATTTAGCTTCTTAATTTACATTTTTATATTCGTTTGCAATATTTTACGTTGTTTTAAACGACACAAAGCGCCATCTACAATCCATCCATCAAGCAAACAATATTTTTGTTTTTCCTCGGGAATATCAATTTTTCCAGGATAAAAAGTACCCTATTATTTAATCCGGACTTTTATCTTTACGTCTGCAAAATTTCAAAGCAATCGGTTCAGTAGTTACGGCGTGAAAGCGGAACAAACAAACGAACAAACAAACAAACTCACTTTCCGATTTATAATATTAGTAAGGATAAGGATTAAAAAGTTACAAAGAATCATTTCTAGGCATCAATCAGTTTTAGTTTTTTTTTAAACTTAAGTAACTGTTGGCACGAGTTATGTGCTACTGTGTAGGTAAGAATCACAAATTTCATAGGTAACCTTATAAATAATATTCGTTCATACTTTAGAGACTTTTGTGTAACGTTCGAATATTTACCACCGATATTCAAGATGGCGTAATTTTTCTTATATACAGTTACAAGAATCTGCACGACGCGATAATATTCTAAGAGCGCATACCGTCCAACTAACGTGCGTTTGATTGATACATTCCAAGTTATCTGAATGTGATGCTATGGCTAGTTATTTATCGTGCGCATCGATATAAATCATCGATTATAAAAAAATGCTGTACGACTATAATAGATATATATAGGTATATATTTAAGAAATGTTTATATAAACTGTTGGTGTACCTATTCTTTAAATGAATCAAAGATACTAAGTACAATATTTGCAATTATAACGTAACTTAACCGAACTTAATATCCAGGACTTAGAGCATTTTTTTTCTAAAACGTGAATGAAAACTCCTAGAATTTTTATTGGAAAGCTACAAAAAATACTCTATATCTACATTGAATCTTCTACTAATTTATGGACCTGATTAATCGTATAATAAAAATAAAAGTCCTTGTATATGTATCGTAACTATCATTTCAGCTGAAGGATCTTCAACCCTGGACGGAAAACCTCCCCAGAAGCGGAATTTAATTTGGAAATATTTCTTCTAGATTAAGTATTATATTTGCAATTTTAAAGTTGCATTGTTTTAATATTTAATTAAAAGGTGTATACACAGTAGAACCAAGGCAAGTAATCGGCCAAAAGTAAATAGAAAACAATATAGATATAAAAAAAATATGTAATTGTTCCGCCGTCCCCATTTTTCCATCAGACAACCAGACTTACAAATAGGCGCCACCATTATACGGTGGTTATACCAAAGAATAGCACTAAGCGTTTTGGTTCTACTTTTGTGACCCGTACCGCGGAAGAGTGGAACTCTTTGCTAGATTTTGAGTTTCCTGAAAAATACAATTTAGGGGTCTTCAAGTCACGAGTGAATACATATTCTAGGCTAGCGCGTCACATGCTAGATCGCATCGTCGCGTATTATCAAACGAGATAGCGGTGAAGCGCCTACTTATTATACTATAAAAAAAATTGTCATGGTTCTACGGTGTATCTTATTGCTCGTTCCAGTACCATGGGACCTATACTTACATAAATAAACTAGCTGTCCTGCCTACGCATTGCTGTGGTCCGTCATTATAATTTGTATTATTTATTGTTATAAATTAAATGAAACCTATCCTATGTCCTAAGTCGGAATAAATCCGACAAAATTAGAAAAATAACCATCAAAATCAGTTGAGTAGTTTCGGAGTTCATGGCGGTCAATCACAGGGAATATTTATGTGCATAGATAGACATCTGCGGCCCATTTTGTGCTCTATGGCGAGATATGGGAAGTGTATTACCACCAGTAATATTAGCCACCCTTAATTGTGAAAAGTCCTACTCCGGTGAACACCACACGACATTTTATCTATATTATCTCAAAAATCTTCGATGAAAGGAACAATTCTTAACTAGTCAAGAAGTTGAAGACGACAGAAATATTGAAAAACTTTTCTTAAAACTTTTCCTTGAGTTCACTAAAACTTTCAACAATTATTTTTCTTGTTTTCGCAATGTTACATAATCGCACCGCAGTTTATTTTACTAATCTATTAAGGAGGTATTTTATTGTATTCTATGTGGCTATAAATACATTCACTTGTTATAATATAGAATATATAAAAGGACTTATAATTTTTATATATTTTATGCATTTTCAATGCGATCTTATAAGATAAATTATTATAATAGAAAAATACTAGAAAAAATCGACTCGGGTCACAAGTGAATTCTCAGGCGGGAATCGAACCCGCAACCTTTGGAAATCCGGTCCAATGCTCTCCCAATTGAGCTACCGAGCCTTGTAAACACTCGTCGAAATTTTCTAATACCTTCCCGATTTTACGCTGTAGGCCAGCGTTGTTTCATCAATGAGAGGAACATCCTCTCTCATTCGAAAGAAACATTTTTACAAATGTTTGGTCAATCGATTAAGATGAAACAGCCATTTTAGATTTATAATTTTTATATATTTTATGCATTTTCAATGCGATCTTATAAGATAAATTATTCCCGCCTGAGAATTCACTTGTGACCCGAGTCGATTTTTTCTAGTATTTTTCTATTATAATAATTTATATAAAAGGAGTCCAAACGTTAGGATTAAATATAAAATAAATTATACGCAAAATCCGTAAAAAAAGTGTTTTATTCAAATAGACGTAGAAGTTTTTATATTTATTAAAAATCCTCAAACAAAGTGACCGTATGTATTTCAAATTATATTCGTAGAATATCAGATTCTTAATAGGTACATCTCCTTTAAATTACTGTTTATATAATGTTTTATACTATAACGAATTTTGTGTCAATCATTAATTATGACGTTGTTACATATTAAAAAAATGGAATTTGTTGACTCTATCAATTGAAAATAGTGCCATAATAATAAATATTTCAATTACCAAACAAGAATAGTGTACATGACTTTTAACAATTCATTTGCCACCAAAGATTGTTATCATAACCGTTGACCATATAAGAGTTCTAAATTACATTTACAACACTCCACGGTTCGTTGAGCAAAGTATCCGCTAATGATTGTTATGCAAATACACTGAAATTGATTTACGTAAAAATATATATATTTTGACCTATTTACGAAAGCAGCAAGGGCTAAATGGGTTGACTTTCAAGTATTTAGATGTGCTTCTTTAATCCATTCGTCATGCACAAGAAATTTAGATTGACAAAGTTCAGTGTCTTTAGATGCAAGAACGAAACGTTTCGACCGATAAACAATTAAGTGACTTACATTAAACAAGGTGTAATCATTGATTAATGCAATGACACAATTTTTTTGTTAAAAATGTCTTGACTTTAAATATGTTTTAGGTACAGACAAAAAATATCAATTTTCCTCAAAATACCAATGTGGGAAACATTGGTATTTCGAAGAAAATAGGCCTTAACAGTAGTTGAAAATCATACTTATTTATGTAGAAGCTTTTATATTGACAAAATAAAATAGTTGTAATCACTTTGCACATAACTGTTAGATTTTTATATCGAAAGACATTGTCACAAGAAAAAAATCAACTTGTTTCAGGGATCAAGCTGGATTCAAACACATCCCCTGTCTACGCACGCTACCGAGATTTAGACAGTCCCGTCGATTTTTTCAAGAATTTAATAGGATGAAGCCTATTCTCTTTTTTGTAATATTTTTTTAGTTATAAAAATATATATAAGTAGTTAAATACTTAAATACCATATAAATGGAATTATTACTTCGTATGTTTCTCTGACCAATAGCAAAAATGAACGCTACGTTTAAGTTACCTGCCAAAATACCATCATAGCAAACATTGGCTTTGAAATAAACATCTAAAGTCATAAGTTCAATTACATTATTTATAAGAACGTGACGTTATTATAGATCTTACAATCTCGACTGTTTAATAAAACATTACGTTGACTTTTAGGAAATGAAATAAAATATTTTTGACCGATAATAGAGTGAGATATTAAGTCGCAGGTTTATAAATAGTTTGTCTAATTTGCCAATACAGGGCAATGTGAAGGTCAAATATTATAAGATTAATAAGTTAAATATTTAAGGCGCATTAATTTACGAATAAAATAATATAAATAAGAAAAAATTGTATACCTTTAGATTTTTATAAAATAAAACATACAATTTTTTTGTTCACTAGCGAAAACATATTAATCTGTAATCTAAGATCACAGTGGTTTGTGTTTGTCTATCCGCTCTTTTTCCCGCTCCATTGTATCAATAACGTTACCATAACAACGCGTTAACCGCAAGTAGTTCGTCTACCGGATGCTAGATGGCGCTGACGGAAAATATTGAATAATAGAAAAAAATTAAAGAATTTTGTCCACCCGTGCGAAGCCGGGATGGGCCGCTAATGAAAATGAAATTAGCTAGTCTAGTAATAAGTAATTAAACAAAAACGTGTGTCACATATTGACATAAAAGTTTCACAGATATAAAAATCAAGCAATTAAACGCTTAAATAACAAATACATAACTTAGCAGTATATATTTACATAGAAATTTTTACTGCCAGACAGTTTTCTTTTTAAAATTTCTATATATTAAAAATCCAGCAGTTAAACAGAATATAATAATAACATAGCAGTTTTTTTTTCTATTTCGATTGTTTGATACTTGTAAAAGAAGATATTTTCTAGTATTTAAAGTAATTAAATGATTTAATAGCAAAGAATATAATAATCACGTATGTCTTTCATCATTGCAAATGTTTAGTGACGAGAAATAGAAATGATTTTTTATCGATTTATTGAATTTCAAATCGTTTGTTTTTAGTTAATGTCCTAAGATCCTATTCAAATCGTCATTACTGAACCTTCTTATGAACAAACACAGAACTGTTACCTGAAATACATATGTAGTTTATCGTTATATTGCGTGTTGTACAAATTATTAAATACATCAAAATAAAAGTAGTTTTCCATCTATTATTGTTGCTTAACTTGGTTTAATTTTCTTTGCATATTTTGTGATTTTGTTGGGATTATTTTAACACCCAGTAAATTAAATTGTGTTTGTAGCTTTTAGGTTGAAGTTTGTGTTTAAACAGTGTCTCTTATACACGTGATTGAATCCCAACTACGAAAATGGCAATACCAAAACGTGCTAATAACCGAAGCTCATTAAAATTATAGCATTCTCATGATACAAATACTGGCTGAATAAAACAATTCCGATTAACCATAGACAAATTTTACCAAAGAGCATAATCACCTCTGCTCTTTTAAAAACTGTAACTTGCTGCAATGAAAAGTTTTGTCTCGGCAACAAAGAAGGCACGCACGCCCTCAATACAAACCCGTTTAATTAGCAACTTCATAAACAGACTGAAACACTTTCAGACACATTTTCAGTGCACATTTTAATTAATGCATCTGGTGCATTGATGCTTTATTCATTTTACTATTGTCGTCATGTCTATTTTGGCTGTTGTTTAAACAACAATGAACTGAGCACCAGTGCGTTTTCTTACGAATCTACTGGCACTTTTCTGAGTTTATAAGTACTTATATAACTTTCCTAAAAAAAATTGTAAACACCAATTTATTCCTTTATATCGTAATGGTATTTTTATGTGTCTATTTATTTTTATTAGCAGATTATTAAGCAGAATTATAACTATGACTGATTCTGACAGGTTTTTGACTTTTTGACCGAGACTGAAGCAATTTTTATGCATAACGATCCTCAGCTGTTTGGAAAAAAATATGCCAAAAAACTCTGAATTGAAAAATTTGATGTTGTCAATTTACCGGAATGACTATTGTCGTACGCCTTCTGCTTTTATTAATCGTCGATGTAGAGTCGCTTATTTTGTCCAAAGTTTTTAAAATCACTGTTTATATTTGATTCACGAAATCTTGCATTATTTGTCACAAATAATGATATACTCTCTACAATTTAAACATTTGAAAGACATATTAAAAATTCTCATATTTTCTGAATTGATAATGAATAACACCCAGTTTAATTAAAGACTTAAGACACGGAGTTAGTTTCTTCCTTATTTATGGAAAGCCTTTTACCTTTCCTGTACTCAGCTCTCCGGTTGATTGGTAGAGAATGTCTTATGGTATTAAGTCCGCGTTTTTTACATTTTATATGCAGTTAAATATAAAAAAATACTAAATACGACGTTAGACGATCAATTGGTTGCATTTGTCAATTTGCATTGATTTTATAATCGAATCGTCAAAAATGGATAATGGCCGTTAAAATATTAATTAATTCAGGATATACCTGCATGAAGTTATAACATCTTCCATACTTTATACTTTGAAAACGTAACATATAACCCAGATTATATCATTAATTTAAGTATAATTATATTCGACAAACATAATAATGTCGATAGCAGGTTTCGCGGTAAATATAGAATGCACTGTAATTAACCAACGAGATGTTGGTACAGATGATAAGAGAAAATTACAGGTTTAATAAAGACACGAAAGGTCGCTCTTAAGTTGTGCAAGTTTAGCATTTAACATATAATTCTGGGTAAAAGAATAAGTAAAAATTGATCGAATGAATAAACTTATTTGTGTCCATTACTTGTTTTTGTTGTGGTAACATCTTTCACTCTATACTTTCTATTATTTTGTAAAGAATAGTAATATTGTGATATTGTTATTATATCCATGGTAAACTAAACACTTGTGCTACTGGTGGGTCCACTTCCCACAGTGTTTTACAAACCCCGATTTTGTCTAATGCCCTTTTTATTGTTAAAATCGTTAGTTTATATCATTCTAAGCACTACAGTGAAAATCCGGCATCGATACGACCTTTAATTTAAAAAAAATGGAAAGTTTCCCTATATCCGGGTCCGAAAAATCACAAAAATATAAATAGAAAATAAAATTAACGACTATTCAAAAAAAATATTAAACGTATTGTTTACACTAATAACAACAAACATTCTGTCCATTTTTGAAATTTGTAATGTTAAGAGATTATGAAATAAAAATTTTTTTTTCGTATATCTTTTATATTTATTACTAGCTGACCCAGCCACGCGTTGCTGTGGCAGTAATATTTTTTTTCTAAAATAAAAGATTTTTTCTAAAATTAAAGTAGCCTAAGTTACTCCTTATTACATCAGCTACCTGCCAATAAAAGTCCCGTCAAAATCGGTCCAGCCATTTCAGAGATTAGCCGGAACAAACAGACAGACAGACAGACAAAAATTGTAAAACATGTTAATTTGGTGTATGTACCGTATATATATTCATATGCATGTAGTAAAAAACGGTTATTTCAATATTACAAACAGACACTCCAATTTTATTTATATCTATAGATTTCACGTATAATTCCATATTAGAACGAGATATTTATACAGTATACCTATACTTCATACGTTATTCTATCAACATTATGAAAACCACGATCTAATTCCGCGTTCCACTGTCCGTAATATGGCAACTAGGTGAGCTACTTTACTTCTAACATTTTCGACTGGCGGATTCACAGGATATAACATTATGCAATGAGATATAAAATTTTAATGTTTGGTAACAACATTATATCTTTCACAAAGTGCGCGACTATAAATTATAATAAAGAAAAACCAAACTTACTACCTTTGCGTAGCATTTAACAGAAACTGGAATATTGGAAAGTCCTATTCTTTAAGGTACATCACATTTTGGATACTCTTTTCTAAACCAGATATAATGCTAATCTTTAATCCGCCCCAGTTGGATTAACCCTGTACCGCCATGAAAACTTTTTAAGTCTGAAAACTGACGAAAGAGACATGATTATCATTTAAATAAAAAAACTTTAAGCGGATTTCCGACGCGTTAAATATGAAAAGTGGTTTTATCTGAATACTTGAAGAGCGCAGAAGTGTAAGAACTAAATATGTAAAAATCCATGTCGGATAAATCCGACTGAGGCGGATAAAAGGTAGAGTATGGCATAATTCTTAAATGTACATTTTACCTAACAACGAGAGACGAATTGGTCTGAGATGTGAATGTAATGGAAAAACGCATATAATTGACTACCACCGTGATCTAGTGGGTGGCATAACAGTTTTCAAGGTAACGCCAATCCGAGGTCCCGGATTCGATCCCCGGCCAGGTCAATGTAGAAAACTACTAGGTACTAACTAGTTAGGTATTCCATCTGTTATTTGTTACTTTTTTTGTTTTTTGTTGATTGTACCATTACATCTTAATCGATCTTGATTGTCTTAGATTTCCAAGATGGTGGGAGCCTGATGACCTGTGCTAAAGGTTAATTTTTTACCTATTTCGGCCATCAGTCTCACACAAACTTAGCCTAAGATTAGTAACGATAAGTACTGAAGTAAGAGTTTGTGGTGAGAAAAATAAAGATTTTAAATTATTACAAGCGGCCCGTCCCAGCTTCACACGTGTGGACAAAATTCTTTAAATTTCTTCCATTATTAAATATTTTCCGTTAGCGCCATCTAGCGTCCGGTAGACGAACTACTTGCGTTTAACGCGTTGCTATGGTAACACGTATACAATGGAAAAAGAGCGGACAGACAAACACACAAACCACTGTGATCTTAGATTATAGATTATTATAATATTATTAATTATTTTTATATATTTTATTTCGTTATATATGCACATTTGATTACAAGTAGTACTCCCCGACCATAGTTAGACATAATAATCGCCCTTTTATATCATACTAGTATTATTACATATAACGCTATTGCTTCGTTGTACAATGTTTTCTTTACAATTTAATTCAAATTTACACATAGATGACATTCTTACAAATGTAGTTTGTATTTACAGAATATTTTTTAGGTTTTAATCAAAATTTCCGCTTATATAAAATTTTCCCCAGCTGTTTTGTTGTTTAATTATTTCATTATAACTCGACGTTTAGCTTAAATATTTATGAAGAGTAAGTAAGTAGTAATTAATGTGTGTTCACTTTCTACAGCCTTAATGGCCAGTTAGTCTCGTTCTAATTCGGCCTTATCCGAAACTATAAAGTGTACGTAAAAAGACCACTGTTTCAGATTTGAATTTGCAAATTTTTTACTTTCCATTTCATACACTAATCTTTGTTGACAAGTTAATAGTTTCGTTTATGCTAATATCTCAATCTCTCTAGATAGAATCACATGGATGCAAGCGATTTTCCATAAAGAACTTATTTACATTAAGAGTATAATATAAAGTAGTTAAAAACCACCAATCTATACAATTGTCTGTTTCCAATGTTAAAATAACAGCGTTTTCTTACATGCATTTCTATCAATATATATATATATATATATGGCCCTTCCGAGAAGAAAAGTCTAATTATTTTCAATATTTGTATGAAAAACTTTAATAATAAAAAAATAGATTCTCGACTTAAAATCCTAACTCAAATTCGATAGAAATGTTTGCACATGTAAAACTCAACCCTCTGACTCATAGGCCGCATATTCGAAACTCTGTATTGGTCATAATAACTGTATATATTACTCTTTTAAAGTAATTCTCAAAAGAAATTAACTCAGAATCAATTAAAAAAAGTACCAGTTGAAATGATTACGTTTTTTTACATATCGCTCGATTATACTCATTTAACTAAATATAAAACCCCAATTGCAGTTAAATTATTTTTTTCAGTTGGTTGGTCAAATGTAAACCAGTCAGGTTACCTGGCTGTAAACTCTACGGTCGTACGTTAGAATCCCACAAGAGGTATATCGGTTTATTTGTACCTTATTTGTATTTAACAGTGTTTATTCGAATGCTTTGATTATGCAAAGATGACAAGCAATAAGGGATATAGTCCAAAGAGAAATCTTTCCGACCATTCAACAGTATATAATATCTAAAATAATTTACTGAAATTATATAGGTTCTTTCAAATTACCATGCTAATTCCAATCTATAGCTTTAAACTTTAAGCCGGATATATTTCTAAAGCATAAAATGAGAATTGCAATTTCATTTAACGCCATGTTAGTAACTTCCTTGGTTTTCGATTTATTATTATCTATCACAGATTAAATAATTTTCTATTATGAAAAGAAATTTCTGTAAAGATTAAATTTCTATGTTATTTTATGTAATAACAGCTTCACTTATCAAACGTTAAGCTTAATGATATATTAATTTTAATATTAATTAATTAATGAAATATTAATATATTTTATTGTAAACATTTTTTTTTACAATCTGAACAATGGTTTTGGAATGCATAGGTAAAAAACATACAAACATTGATTTCTATTTATATGGACTAGAGGACCTCGCAGGCGGTGTCCTACCTGATCGCAGTGCCCCCTAGCGAGTCTAAATTGTAAATCTAAACCATTCAGGGATTCACACAAACACACACAAAAAACATTAAAATCGATCCAGCCGTTTAGTAACATACGCAAGTACAGATATACAATATTTCCACCAATGTCGGAGCCTTTAATGGTGTGAAATATGGCATTTTTATCGAAAAATTGCATTTTGTTTCCTTGGTAACCAAGACCTGGGCTCTCATACTAATTCGACCACTACTATAATACTTATGTACTTAATGTCCTGTCAACATCAAAAAGGTGTCATTTGATAGCTAAACATGTAGACAACAGTTACACAGCCATCATGTTTCAATTGTCATGGAATAAAAAATAGAAAAAAATAATTGAAGAAAACAAATAGATTCTTTTTGTGTGTTTCAATAATTGACTTTTTGAGAAAAACCAAATTTGAGGGCAATTTGTCGATAAAAAATGTCAAAGGCTCCGACACTGATGACGGGACACATTGTATATATATACATGTCATCTGTAGTACATATATATATATATATATTAAAAGTACCTGCCAGGCCTGTTTAGGGTGGTTGGGTCGTGGTTAAACTATGCCCACAAAGGATTTTTTTACAGACTATTATCAATGATAATATTTTTTGTTCTTTTTAAACGGCTTTAAACGGCTAGACTTTAAAAAAAATATTACAAAAAAACTTGTCTCAGGTCTCAGGAGGTCTCAGGAGTCCCATCTGATACAAATTGATTTTATTCTCATTATTTCTTTATTATTAATGATATTTGGTTTTTACACTTACGTCGCGTCTATTACACTTAAAAAAACGCTTTTACGGAATCCACGACGCGTTTAGTTTTTTATATTTAATCCTGATTTTTACAGGAGCTTTTTACAGGAGCCAGGATAAAATATAAATAAAAAAACAATAATCGTAAACACATCGTAGTTCCGTTAAAAGGTACTTTTATTTTAATAATATTAATGTCTTCCATATTAGTAAATTATAACTAATTTTCAATTTTTAATGCATTCATTAACTAAAAACAAACTTAGTATTTTTTCTTTAACGGTAGACACCGCGCTCAGTCACCCACAACTAATTCGTGTGTTCAATAAAACGTGTCGTATCGAGCAAAGCAAGCGCTCCTTATGTTTCCAAAATTAAAAAAATATATATTAAAAAGACTATGGTGTCTCGTTTTAATTACAAACTACCTAACCACAAGACTGTGATTAAGAATGATGAAGAAGAATTTAGAAGAATTAAGAGTGATGAAGAAGATACGCGCCTAATTATGCGCCAACATAATCGAAATCAATGACTCTTGTACAATATCTTCGTAACTCATACACGAGCAAAGAAACAAACATTGAAATACTAGGTATTATAAGTCAGCAACGCAAATTGAACACTTCACATTTATAACGCCAGTTACTCATCCAGTGATTCCGATTCAGGTAAAGAATATCCGTACTCAAATTATTTTACTCACATAACATTACAAGGTCAGAAAACTTTGATCACTTGACTGTTATCGACTTTGTACAGTCAGATGTGTAACGATAACGTAGTTAACGTACAAACGTAAAGAAATTAAGCTAACTGATTTGTTTCTGATTCTGTAATTAGAATGTATTAACTACTTTCTTAGAATAGACGCAATGTCTATGACTGTGTTTAATTTTTCCTTATTCTCGTTCCGTCTGGCACCGTGAACAGAAAAAAAATGCTTAATATATTTTGAACAACTAATACCTGATAACATTTTTATTAGTCGGAAAGAAAGCAATTGTGCTTGTATATCACTACATAGTATAAAACAAAGTCGCTTTCTCTGTCCGTATATCCCTATGTATGCTTAAATCTTTAAAACTACGCAACGGATTTTGATACGATTTTTTTAAATAGATAAGAGTAATTCAAGAGGAAGGTTTATATGTATAATACATGCATAATATAGTAGAGCATTGCATCCGTGCGAAGCCGGGGCGGGTCGCTAGTTTATACATATAACACAAAAATAATATTGAGGATCTGCTGGGATGCAAAACCGGAATTTTTGATGCATAGGCGAGATAGGGTCGGGATAGCCTTATTGGTCAATGTTGATAACACTTAAATATAGCAAAGAATAACAAATCATTAGACCTACGCACTACCGAGAATTTATCTCAGGTTTAATATGGGATGTCTGGAAGGAATCGATATTTAAGGTATTTTGTATATTGTTTAATGTCGCGGTTATAATAGAGAATATACATCTTCCACACAGAAAATATCTAATCTAAGTAAATAAGTATCACGTTAACCTCTAGTCACTAGAGGTTAACGTGATACTTATTTACTATCACTAGAGTCCTGTAACACAAGCATTTAGCGTATCACTAGAGTCTAGTGATACGCTAAATGCTTGTGTTACAGGTGGATCCACGTCCGTAATACCCACATTCGCGAGAAACGATTTCGGCTTGCTTGGGATAAAGGTGGGCTACTGTCGCCTTCAACTATTAATATCACAATGAAATCAAGTAACTGTTATGCTCTTCTTTGAAGCTTAATTTACTCGCACGATCTTATAAGAAATCGTACCAAATAAATCGAAATCAGTACGAACACTTGTTATTGTTTTGCTCGCGTCCATGAACATACTGCGTTCGGCTTTGTGTTCGCGTCAATAACCGAAATGGCTGAAAGCTAGCCGCGGTTCATGTAAAGTTGCACGCTTAAAGTTGGCGAACATAATGAATACCGATAGAATTAAAGTTTAAAAATAACGAATTGAAATCTGATATTCATTGTTATAGTTTCTTACTGATTATGATTAATCTTTTCAAGTTGTTGAGGCACCTCATCATATAGTTAAAAAGGTTTAACTATTTAAAAACCTTGTTGTTGAACTATTATTTACAAATTCACACTTACCTTGTATACCATATGTGTCTGCATATATTGAAGAAATAAATAGAAATAATCAGTTGTGATTACTCATGTGATACTTTTTACTTGCAAGCGAGCTGACAACTGGAAGCTATGATATATTTGATACTACATGTCATAGTAACGCTCTAGAAGTATTTGAAATATAGATCAAAGAGATGATAATATTTCATTTAATAAGGCCAAAGACAATGAGAAGGACGGAGATGATAATCATGACTAAAATAGAACGAATCTGTAAAGGCAGTTGGAAAAGAACAAACGAAGAAAGCTTGGCGATACTAGATAAATAGATCCCTTGTAAGTAAATATATTTGATAAATCGCATTACAAGCAATTGAATAAGAATGCATAAACAACAATCCCCAATATAAAATATATGATTACAGAATAAGCCATGATACTGGCTTGAAAGCAGAAGCAGTTTCTAAAACAACGACGAAGGCAAATAAGATTGCCGTTACACATCCATGTTGAGGAAGTGCGTTGAACAAGCTTTTGCGATTTATAGCGAAGCTTGAATATGTCGCGACTCACCAAGTCTTGCTTTCAATTTCAAGGGATTGAATACCAAATCTTTTAGCATCGTTAATGGGGGCAGCGGCGGCGGCAACGGGGGCACGGAAGGCGGGGGCGGCGGAGGGTCGTCATACTCTGCAATATCACCTATTGAATCTTCTAAAACTACTCCACAATTTTCAGAAAGTTTGTCTGTGAATAGTTTTTTTAATCTTTTAAGCTTTTTATTGGAGTTGTGTAAGCCCCATGTCCTTCACAAGCCATCATAATATTGGATTCGTGCAGATTTATACTGTTCGTCGGTGTACTATGATTGCCTTTACCTTTGGGCTGTAGAGCTGTACAGACCAATATAGTATACGATATCCATATGCCTAAGAAACCTCTACGTTGCAAGTAACTATTACAGCGACACTCAATGTTGTTGCATTTTTTTTATTATTAAAATTTCTTTTTAATACTTTTTTTAAAGCACCAAGGATACACTTGGTGTTACAGAAGTGGTTATACGCTACGGCAGCCGCCTACCTTCAGGTGGATCGTATAGTTCTTTGCCAGCGATGATGTATACAAAATACTTACTTTAGCAAAGTCACAGAATTTCTGAGCGGTAAGTCTGTTTAGAACAAATATTCGTCTATCTTGCCAGGCGTTTTAGTCCTTCATTCGGATAGACCGAATGTTGGTTCTTCCAGCGCTTAGTTCTTACTGTTTTTTCTTCTCCGTCTATTAGCAATGAGGAAAGAATTCTACTTTTGTTGTTTGATGCTAAATAAGGAAACATGAATTACCTAAGCGACCTCGCAGTTCCGAAGGTCGAAGCGCTGGCTCTTCCAACACTGCGGTTGGTGGCACAGGGGGAGCAGGGGGTGCGGGAGGAGGAGGTGGCGGGGGTGGAGCTTCGTCTCCGGAGCTGCCGCCGGAAGACACACCGGATGAAGCGGAGGCCGAAGCTTGCACGGCCGCTACCTCGTCTGATACCGACGCACGACGACTGCCAGCTGCCGATGATATGCGGCTGGCCTGTGAAATAAAATGTATAATACGAGAGATTAACGTTATGTTAGAATGCTGGAGGATGCGTCTAACAAAGTTAAGGCAAAATGGACAACGAAAGTCGTCACTGAAGTGAAGTCAGCTGACCTGATACCCCAGTTGCGGAAATGATGTTTCAGTTCAGTTTCAGTTTTATTCCATTAAACAATATAGCATTGTGTCCCAAATTAAAATAAACATAAAAAATATCAGTATTATTATCATTAAAAAGACATTAAAATAATAAAGATTAAAATTATTACTTCCCTTATCGATAATTAAATCAATTATAATTATACAAGGTTATTTTATAAACACCATCCAAATTTTTTCTAGGCATTAGATATCATTCAAACACTTCATTTATGAAAAAAAATTGGTAGGTAAAATTTCCGCAAAAATATTATTTTGTCCGAGCGAATTATTACAACAGCTGGTTACTGGTCAAAAGAAAGGTCGCCCGAAAGGTCAAACACGGCCGAAATGTTTTGAATGAAACAGCGGGGTGGGGTCGCGGGGTGTTGATGCCGAGGTACAGTAAGAAAGAACGACGTAACTTTCTTTTTCCAAAATTGAGTTGTTAGAAAGTCAATCTGTCGAAGAAAAAATCGTTTGAGTGAGAAAATTGCCGAATGGGTGAAAGTTGTTTTATTTGTTGTAAAATGGTGTTAGTTATCTACCTTGAAGGTGGCCACGCGCCATCTTGGTGCGTCTTTTTGCAAACTCCAAAAACGAGCCAAAAAAATTTGAAATGCATTTTTCTCGGAATGTATGCATTTCACAGAAAAATCGATTGATTATAAAATGTAGAGGACGTCAAAATCTACAAAAAATGTCATTGCTGCAATCCCGTACACCAACAAATGCACACAGTAGGTGGCGCCAAAGTCTTCAAACGGTGTTTTTTTATTTATCACCTTGAAAATACATTTTTATTGCAAAAATGTAAATGTAAAAGTTGTTCCTTAGGATTTTGTCAACGACTTTTGTTTGAACAATTTTTTTATACAACTTACCGTTTTGAAGCTGGACCTCGAAAAAGAATGAAAAGTCCAATAATACGGTTGCCTGCAGTATAAGTCCACATGTGTAGTGCACTTTTTGACCACGATTCATTTATTTGTATTAATTAATGTCATTCTAACAATTTAAATTTGTTAATTATTTGAATTTGTTTCGCATTAAACCATTTCTTGCTAAATAATTAAAAAAATACTGTTGCCTGTTTGTTTAAAAGAGGAAAAATAATCAATATTTTTTTTCCATTTATTGCAAAACGGACAGTTGTATAAAATTAAAATAATAATGTTTACCGTAAATTTGTTATGTTACGTTGAAATAGTAAATTTTGATTATTTCATAAAAGAAAAAAATAAAAATCAATAATTCAATAGCCTTATAAATACTACTATTTCTATTAGAACAATGAAGGGAAATAAAATATTGTTTGTTTTTGCCGAAAACCGTAATAACTTTGAAGTCGATGTTTTTATAACTTGCAAAAAGTTAGAACAATGACTTACTCAATTTAAATACTCGAAGCGCATGCGGCGAGCCGCGATCGTGGCTGCGCGCGCAGGTTGTGGCTAGGGTTGCCACCTTTTATTTTTGTAGTTAAAGTACACTGGTTATTATAGGTAAGAAAAAAAAGTACATAGTATGAAAATAAAGTACAATTTATTTTCCTTTATCATTATGTTTAAAAGCATATTTTTTATTGCTTTTTGCAGTTTGTATCAAATTAGTATTTCTATTAAACAATTGCAAACACAGCATCTTTACAGTCTAGCATAGCATAGTTTAGTTTGGATATTTAATGCAACCATATCAATTCACACACACACAGAAAAAGAAAATTTGTCTTCTTACTTGTCCTACTCCTATACTGAAGCAATTGTAAATGTAATTCCACACAATTTGCATTTTCCATTATATTCGTTCTGTGGATCATAAATTAACCAATCACCATGTCCGTTTTCCCACGTACTTTTATACTTTACTGCAATCGTTTATTTTTCTTTTTGACCTATCATTTCTTTTAAACATTTTTTCGGTGTAACATATTCACTATCTGTTCCGAGAGAGAGTTCTGTTATGTGCGAGAACCGATACGGTAGGTTTTGTTCATGATGAAACCCAGGATAAAGAAATATCACGTAAAACACACTAGAATAACAATTGACTTCTTAACTAAGCAAAAAATTAGTCAACCTCTTGACAGTTTTGACAGATAAGGAAGAGTTGCCAACAAAAGGTGTACATTAGTTGCGGAATATTTTTTGTCAACTCTTTATTGTCGAGCTGTACTACTAAAATTTTCAAAATCCCAAAAAAATCAAATCATTCGAAATAAAGTATTTTCGTACGGGTGGCAACCCTAGTTGTGGCGACACCTGTGCAATGAAATCAGTCACGCGGGAACCTCCCGCGACGTACGTCTTGTGCTCCCGCGAGCTTACATCACATAAATACCTACCTAACAAAATGTATTCAAATCGCGAGTATTACGAGATGGTACGGTGCTATATTTTAAGTGGAGAAAGCTTAAACGGTGCCTGTGCACTGTACGAAGCTGAAAGTCTTCCTCGTCTTCGAAATAGTGGTTTCGTAAATGCTACAACACCGAATCGTCAAACCATTTTAGCTGCGAATCAACGCTTACTTGACCACGGACAATTTACGACGCCATCACACGCTCGAGGAGGTGGTAGAAGGAGACTTGCAATTGAAATCGAAGACGAAATCTTTGATTTCTTTGATCGAAATCCCAGAGCAAGTACGAATGACGCAGCAAGACGGTTCGGCGTAAGTCAACCCGCGGTGTGGAAATTACTTAACGCCGCAACCATGCATCCTTATCACTATCAGAAAGTGCAGTCTTTAGGTGAAGCAGATGCCGTGCCTCGCCGTGCCTTTTGTGAGTGGCTGATTGAACATCCTGGTGCTGTTATTTTATGGACTGATGAATCTTTATTCACTCGCGTGGGACTGTATAACCAACACAACGAGCATTGGTGGTCGTTCCGGAACCCGCACGTGATAAGGGAGAACCATCATCAAGTGCGTTTTAGTGCAAATGTGTGGGCGGGTATTATCGGTAACCAAGTACTGGGGCCGTTCTTTATTGAAGGGCGGTTGACCGGAAGCACGTATCTTGATATGTTACGCACTGTAATATCCGACTTTATGGACGAAGTACCACTCGCGCTTATTCAAAATCGCGTGTTTTATTTCCAACAAGACGGAGCACCACCTCATTATGCGGCCGCAGTTCGCGATTATTTAAACACCGAACATGGTGATCGCTGGATCGGTCGTGGAGGCCCCGTCCCATGGCCGCCCCGATCACCAGACCTCACGCCTTGTGACTTTTTTTTGTGGGGCGAAATTAAACGGCGGGTTTATGTGGAGGAGGCCCAAAGCCTCGAGGACTTAAAAATAAAAATAGTCCGTGCATTTGACGAAGTGAAAAATGACACTGTAGTGCTTAATAAAATTAAAGACAATGTTCGTAAACGTGCAAGACTCTGTTTGGAGAGAAATGGTCTACATTTTGAACAGTTAATGAAGTACTCTTAAAACGATTGTTTTCAAACTTTATGTAAGTGTATTATGATTGGTTCTTTTATTTATTATTGGGTTTGAGTATAGCAAAGGTGTGCAGGGCGTTTAGGCTTCAAAAAATATGTTTTTAATTTAATTATTTTGCATTCGCAATGCAATATTTTCTATGAGATATAAAATACGTGTGTAAAAAACAACTACGCCTCCGAGCCCTCAGGTAGGATTCGAACCCACGACCTTTCGCAATCCGGGCAAGTGCTCTGACCACTGAGCTACCGAGACGCTGGCAAACGTGTCGAATTTTACAAACGTATTTCAACTTCTATTATGAGTTCAACATCGAAAGTAATATTAGGGGTTAAAGTATGAAATTGCCGATTTGTACTGAAAATCTATATTGTTTATTTTTTAAATTTTTAACAAATTTATTTAATCAAAATAGTTGCCATTATTATCTATACATTGCTGCCATCTAATGGGAAGGTCATTAATGCCTTTGCGATAGAATTCCGACGATCTAGACTGCACAAACTGTGTGAAAGCATTTTGTACTGCCTCCTGGGAAGAAAACTTCTTGTCACGTAGATAATTGTCCAAATCACGAAAAAAATGGTAGTCCGTTGGAGCAAGGTCTGGTGAATACGGAGGATGACGAATGGTTTCTAACTGCAGTTCCTGAAGGGTCAAAATGGTTTCTCGTGCTGTGTGAGGTCTCGCGTTGTCGTGGAGCAATAATGGTGAAGATCGATTCATGAGTCGGGGCTGTTTTACTGCTAGTTTTGTCAACATGGTTCGGAGTTCGGCACAATAGACATCTGCCGTTATTGCTTGACCAGATCGGAGAAAACTATAGTGAATAACACCATGCTGAGACCACCAAACAGTTACCATTACCTTTTTATTGGTAAGTTTTGCTTTAGGACACTGTTGTGGCATTTGACCTGGGGTCAGCCATTGCATTTTTCTTTTCCGGTTATCATAAAGAATCCACTTTTCATCACATGTTACAATTCGATCCAATATTCCTTCATTTCTGTACCGGTTCAACAAGGCAACACAAGTTTCAACACGCGTTTCTTTCTGCAGATCAGTCAAATCATGAGGCACCCATTTTTCGTATTTTTTTATTTTATTGATTTGACGCAAGTGAGTCAATATTGTGGGTAAGGTAACGTTAAACCATGCCGCTAATTCCTGGGTACTTTGACTAGGATCGGCTTCCACTATCTCTCTTAATTCATCGTTATTTACCTGTGTGGGCGGTCTTCCTCGTGGCTCGTTCTTTAAGTCGAAATTTCCATCACGAAAGCGTTTAAACCAAAATCGCACGGTGCGTTCATTAGTAGACCCCTCTCCAAACGCAGCATTGATATTGCGGGCTGTTTCTGCCGCGTTAGTTCCGCGTCGGAACTCGTATTCAAAAATAACTCGAATTTTCGCAGTATCCATCTTTCTTGTCTAAATTGAATAACAAAAACAATTGAAAGTCGATATTCAAATGTTTTACATTTTTTAAAAAAAGAACATCATAGAAACCATTTAAAAAAAGTTTCATTCGAAAACCTCAAACCATGAAGATTCTATGTCAATTCAAAGAACCTATTGCAATAAAACGGCAATTTCATACTTTAACCCCTATTATTTTTACAAATATTAAACAATCGATTAAGATGGAACCAGCTATAATTATGTGCTTTTTATTTAATTTTTTGCATTCATGATGCAATATTTCTATAAGATATAAAATACGTATGAAAAAACAACTACGTCTCCGAGCCCTAAGGTGGGATTCGAACCCACGACCTTTCGCAATCCGGGTGAGTCATAAAAATTATAAAATCTAATAATAATTTTACTCTTTCTATTTTTCATCCGGCTTCGGATTAGTATTAAATGAGCGATGTTAATGTTTAGGACTAGGAAAAGTATTGAAATGTGTTATCAGTGAATTTATTGCTTTTTAATACCGATTTTCGTATTGCGTATGCGATTCCTGTGTTTTTTTAGTTTCTGTTGTTAATAGTTCTCTTAGTTTTGTATGTTTCAGTGAGACAAAAAAAATCTTAAGTTCTAGACGCCTTGCACAGCCATTGCTATACTCCAACCAATTTTTGTACCTAAGTTGTTCCAGATTTTTTAAATACGCCTTATTGCAAAAAGTATGGTTTACTTTTACGTTCAAAGTTTTTATCTGTTATTAGAAAACAACTCATACCTTCTGCAATTTGACGGTCCTAAGCCCGATCAAGTATGAAGGAAAAATTTGGAACTTATGACAATTATTGTTATGTATTAATGAAATATGCGAGAGCGGGGAGCGGGAGCGGCGGCGGCGGCGGGGGGGGTGGGGGAGGTCATGTAGTCATCTGCTACAACACCGTGCGCAGCGTAATGTATCAATGAAATACGGGGGGAGGGGCGGGGGTTGTGTAATCATCTGCTCCAACACCGTGCGTAGCGTGATTGTGACAGTAAATCGGTAGTTTTCCTCGGATAACTTTGTATAGCCTTAACTTAATATTTTAGTACTGAGTGATATTAAAAGAAAAAAATCTTGTTTCGTAACTCTCTTCAAAGAATATCATTTATAAATTTGGATGGTGTTTATATAATGACCTTGTATATGGCATATCGAATAAATATTCAAATACCAGATAAAATAAAATAATTTTCTGTAATATAAGAATACACGTGTGCATCAAGTTTAAATTAAAAAAAATATTTTTTATTATTATTCGAATGGCGGATGGTAGTCTACGTCAATAGCTGTTAGCGTGTATCATCCCTTTTGGGCCCGTGTGATCTATTCTCATTAACTAGTTTAATGATGATATTTTCCTAGGGAACATTTATAGTTAAATGATGACATTTTCATTAAAATCAGAAAAATATTAAATGGAGCAATCATTCATGTGTGTGTGTCATTTTAGGTAAGTTTATTTCAGGTCAATGTTTTTTGGAATTGTTATGTAGTTTTTATTTCATTCATTAAAACAGTAGTGACCATTATTATTACGAAGACTCCTCTGCAAAATTACTTATTACCGACCGTAGTTATTCAGAGGTTTGATAACAATACAATTTAAGTCATAATTTGTAAAAGTTTTTTTCAGTGCATCTTTAAAAAGTAAGAAGCGTGAGATAATTTTAAACTAAGGAATTCTGTAACACATAACCAAAGGGAAAAACAGCCCTTTTTTGCTTTGCTTAATACAAGGTCTTCTGATGTAGGACTCAAGAAACCTTGAGATAGTTGTTGACTTTCGACGAGCGCATTATGAATTCTTATATTGAATAAAAAGATAGTTTATCTTTATCTTTGTATGGTAGATTGTAATAAAAAAAATAGAATGGCATAAAAACTTACAAAGTTCTGCGCCTTGTGTGTGAGAGCTGCCAATTTGGTTGCTATTGTAGATTTTGTCTGGGAGTCCACTGGAGACACTTCTTCGTAAGCTTTGCTTGATCTGCAAGGAATAAGAATTTTTCTGAGTTATTTAAATATATTCTAAATGGTTACGGTCCGTTTTCCCAACAGTGCGGACATTAATAATGTAATGATGGTGAAAAACAAAACAATATCAGCATAAATATAAGGCGAGCAAAAAGACTTATTAAATGTGTTAAGACTAGCGGCCCGTCCCGGCTTCGCACGGGTGGACAAAATTCTTTAATTTTTTTCTATTATTAAATATTTTTCCGTTAGCACCATCTAGCGTCCGGTAGACGAACTGCTTGCGGTTAACGCGTTGCTATGGTAACGCATTTACAATGGAAAAAGAGCGGACAGTCAAACAACAAATTTGTGATCTTAGATTATAGATTAAATAACTAAACTTATTTCATTACAGTATTAGTATACAGTAAGTGTATGAGAAAAATCCCTTTGGGCCTATGCTCACTACGTTTTTTAAACGAGCTGTCGACGCACTATTTGCAAAAACGCATTGCTTTTATTCCACAGATCAATTTTTTGCATGTCTAATCCATTTGTATCGATAAAGTTACCGATCCAAGCGCGACACTGAATTTATACAGGTATTCAAAGGTAGAACTTTGAACACTTACATCAACTCATAGTCTAGTTTCGTTTGTATCGTCATAAACGCGCGTCGACAGCGCTTCTAAAAAAACGTGGTATGGTCGCTTTTAGATTTGTTTAGTGTTCCTCAGTGTATACGATACAACCTCTGACAAAGCATTGTTTAAATGTAAAATACTCACGTGTCATTATCTTTGGTGGTGTAGTCAACGATGAGAGCTGCGCTCCCAGGTCGACTGTGGCTGCCGGAGTCGCGGGAACTGCTCCTGTTAACAATATCTCCGACTATTTGAATCAAAATAATTCCGTTACTAATTTTTACAATGGATTAATAGTACATCACTGTCGCCCAGTGTGGCTAGACGTAACCTCGACCAACGGCTTAACATCTCTACTAAAACAAGAGAAGTTCGAAATATTAATTTTTTGGTCACTCATCTGATGAACCGAGTCCTTCGCAAGTCGCTCAACCTTCGCAATAACCGCTAACTTATTTGCCATCGAACAATTAAGAAGTTTGATTGGCATGGTAGTGTTTGTCTAAAGTAACTCGAAGATTGAAGATGTCCAAATTTTATTGTTTACGGTATAACTCAACAGACAGCGTATTTCAATCCTCAGCTCTCCGCATAAGGAAATGATACGAGATGTCGATTACAGGTCAATTTTAACGTAAATACAATGCAGAAGGTAGGAGATACAAGGAAACAAAAGAAAACAAGAGACCTTCTTACCTTCTCCTCCTCTGTTCTTTTCGCGTGACATGGATTTCCGCAAATCGTGGTCGCATTACTTATATTGCTAACAGTTTTCATTGCAAGCCTACGAGAGAAACTGACGGAGATGGAAGGAGAAAGGTGTACAGCTTTTTACCTTCGCCTCTGCTGCTCGTCCCTAGGGATGTAGATGTCCTCATAATGATGGTCCCGCCTGGTCGCCTCTGCGCCGCTGTCGCTATCCGACTGTTCCGGTGCCGGAGATGCCTCCGTAGACCCGTGCACCTCAGCTTTTACTGCACACGAAAGTCAATCTTTTGTACACATCTTAAGAACCTTAATAACATTTTTTAACACAACTGTGAGTCATTAGAGCTATTGACTAATAAAAACTGCAGAGATTATTTATATTAAATAACTAAGTGACCCAAATGACGAGTAGGTTAAGTACATTAACATTTTTACTTATATGGGAAAGGTTTCTGAACGTTTGAATAATGTATGAACGGTTACTATACGGCAATGATTGAGTCAGAATCCGCCACACATCGTCTGTCCCGCTCGCACGTCCTTCCATGAGTCGGAGTGAACGACGCTTTGAAATAAAATTTATTTTGGACTAATAATCTCTTTTTAATATTAAAGCTTGACCCCTTTACAAGACACCTCTTTACGTTACCGCATTAACGAGTTAATTTAAACTGAAAAGCATGCATGTTTCATAAACTGTGCAGTAAAAACCACTTTACGAGCGCGACGAAAAGAACTAAAAAGTACATCGTCAATTTTATGGAAATGTTTTCAATTTTATTAACACGAAGACTTCACTATTGAAAATTACTACACTATTGACTTCACACTTGAGGAATTGAAAAGAAGTTTTGTGTTTTTTTCTGTTATACACCTTAAAAACAACAGTTTTGAATTTAACGCTACGTACTCGTAAAACATTATTGTTTTAAAATCGATTTTACCAAAGCGCGATTAAACAATAGTTTTCCAATTAATGCGCAAGCTTGAATGCTCATTATTTAATCATAACGTAATATAAGAACATAACTTTTATTACCGGATTAACCAATTGTATTACCAATTCGATAAAATTAGAATTCATTTATTAATGCTGATTTTTGATATCCCCGTAAGTTTCTCATGTTATTTTATAAATTTGTAGAACGCAGCAAATATTTGCCTTAGCCTGTATTCAAGATTGAATTAGTAAATCAGATAACCATCCGTCTAAGGCTATTGAGATTACAACATATGTTGTATATAACATATTACAACATAACACAACCTATATGAAGTCGATGTCCACGAAAACGTTGGAAAATGCAGTAGTTTTTTTTATTTAACTATATTTGACAATATTGAAAGCCGAGCCGTAGGATAAACTTTGAATAGCACAAGCATAAACAAATCACATATTTCTATTTATGCTTGTGTGAACCATTGTTGATAATTAAAATAAATAACAAACATAAATATTTGTTTATGTTTGTTTAATAGAGCAAATCATTTTTGAGATTCTAGAAAATTCAATGGCTGTATCATCTTAATCGATTGTCAAACATTCTTCTCATTTATGAAGCAGCACTTACCTACAGCGGTAAAAAAGTTAAAAGTACTAAAAAATATCGACGGGAGCTGAAAGGCTCGGTAGCTCAATTACGAGAGCAGTGGAGCGGACTGAGAATAAACTATCTGAAAATAAATTATAGCTGAATCGATTTATTCTAGTATCTATCTGTTAAAATTTATCATATAAGGAAGCATTGATAAAACAAATGTAACGTAATTACATAGTTTGAGTGAACAGATGATATTTATGTCCAAAATGAGTATTCTTATCGATAACGAGTTTGAGAAAAAGTCTTTAAATTAGTAATTATTTTCTATCCAAAGAAATACGACTAATAGTGTCAGATGAAATTTAAACCCACCTTAAAGCCACATCCTCTCGCTAGACTCTAATACTTACCCAAATAGCGAGGGGATGCACCTGCATGAAGTTGATTTTTTCTTCCTAAATTGCAAAAAAATATATGTTGCTTCTTTTAGCAAAGTCTGTATATATCCCTTACCAGTCATCGTCGGAGCTTCTTGCCCTTCAGCAGGTACCCTGGGCCCTGGTGAGCGCGTGTGGAACAGATCCCTCACACGTTGGTACAGCGCAGCTGGAGCACCCGAATTAGTATTAGTCCCCCCGTGTAAAAACCAGCCACCGTTGTTGCCAGAGTCAGCGTCTGATGCTGAACAAGCTACAGAAGAAAAAACAAAACTTTGAGTTAAAGTTTCTATAATCTACTACATGAGTAAATTTGTATGATCTGATCTGATAAAAACATCATAATAATCACCGATTTGACTGAGCGGGAGTGACTCTACCTTCAAAGAGAAACGGTCTCATGTTTAAGTCCCGAAAGGGATAGACGTTTGTGTGGTGAATACGAACATTTGTACCTAAATCATGTGTTTTTATATTTATTTCTATGAATATTACTTGTTTGTGTATCATTATGTAACCCTGGTTTTTGTAACGCAAATTTATCCCTTACCTCAGTACCCATAAAACAAGCCTTATAGTGCTTATTTTGGGCTAGGGTAAATGGTGTGAATGTAGGAAATATTATTTTTAATCGCAGCTGACTTATTCATATTTTCCTTTAATTACAACACTAGTTTAATTCATAATAAATTAAGGAAAAAAGAAATTCACCACGTAATTCATTTTACATGAGAATCTTAAAGGCTTGTAATCTAATTAGACTTAAAAAAATATTTATAAGTTTTGTTTACGAGTTAGACTGAAGAGAACAATTGAATTCGACAATGTGAATTTAATTTTTAATGATAGCAATACATTCTTATTTGTTTTAAAAAAGTAAAATTGCATTCATAGTCTTATCAAAAAGCCTGAGACAGTAATCAAACCTACAAATACCTACCAACAAATTGAAAAGGAAAATCAAAGTTATGATTATATTAATTAATTAATAAAACTATTAGGATATGAAATAGAAAATATAACACTTTTATATTAATTCGCTTAACCAACTTCCTAAAAATTCCAACAGATAATGTATCTATACATAATTTATAATAGAAGAAATTTCTACAAAAAAAAAATATTTCGGCATTTTGTCTTCTATATCTAATAATTATGAAATTATATAATGTACTTGTATAAAAAGACACGAGGTAAAAGAAAATGTAAAGAAGTTTTATAAAAGTCTTTAACGTTGTAGATATGTACAGTTAGCTTGATGATTAAATATATGAATTCCCTACTTTTTATTGGAGTTTATACTCCTTAAGAATCGTTTCATATAGAGCACGGTATGAAAAATAGATGGGTAGTAAAATCAAAATTTAACAAAAAGTGAACCGTCAAATTTCATTTTTTTATTAGATTAATATTAATTAATATATGGATTCATTTACTTCCTTTGCCTATTATATATTTTAAGGTGAAAACTTCAGTCACGCGTCGGAGTCGACACGCACAATTTTTATTCCTCTTCAAAATAAAACGCAAAGAAGAAATTCAAATTGAAAATCTATCTCAATTTTTAAAACCGTTGTTTTTACAGTAGAGATCACACACCATATTCATTATAACGCACAAAATCACTGCACGCTATCCACTCCTGGCACAAATCTCTTTTGCTAATCACGTTCATTGTTCAACGGGTTTTCCATTCGGAAAACTGTAATCAGCCGACACGTCCGACCGGCTCCACATCAGGAAACAGACTGTTTAGTCAAGTGCGACCGCGTTACCTAAAGCTGCGTATGAGTTTCCTGTTCAATATTTTCCGCTATAGGGTTGCTCAAACGAGATGAATTTTGGCAATGAGTATAATAAAAAAAAAACAAAAGCCTTTGTTTTATTTAAAGCAATCAACGATAAGATATAGAGAAAAGTGTGATTTTTAAAAGATCCGATCCGAAGATCAAATTTGTTATCTCCTAGATCGATCGATCGAGCTTTAAAACCAATTCTGTAAAACGAGAATGGGTTACAATTCACTTGTAGTTCGTTTTCTCACCTGTAGCTACAACAATATAACTAAATTTTACCGGCAAGCTTTTAAAACTACATAAAAATAGTGAAGTACTTTTAAGCTCAGCACAAAGTTAATGTTATTTTCTTTCTTTATTTATATGCTAACATTTTACTTTGGATTAATAACGTGTGCTGTGGTTACCCCTAATTGTAAGTGTAGTTGATCAAAAACCATTTAATTGTGTAATTGCTATTTAGTAAAAATCAAACAAATCGTTAATAATGATTAAAGAGTTATAACACGTCAGTAGAAAGGTACTAGAAAATTTCGACAAGTGTTCTCGAGGCTCGGTAGCTCAATTGGGAGAGCATTGGACCGAACTTCCAAAGGTTATGGGTTCAATTCTCGCCTGAGAATTCACTTGTGACCACCGAGTCGATTTTTTCTAGTATTTTTCTTTTATAATAATTCAACGTCAGTGGAAATTAAAAATCTTTTTTATAGCGTACCTTCCATAATTCTTTACTAAATTCGTTACATACTCTGCCATTAAATTAATTATTTACTTTTAAATTTAAATTGAATCAAATTACTACTTAATTAAATATTTATTATTTTTCTGTTGTTAATTTTTCACGACCAATAATTAAAAACCAACCTGAACTCTCCTCTCCTGAAGAGCTGTGATGCGTCGCAGTGGTGGAAGTGGCCCTCTGCATTGGGTTGACATATAACCCATCGGCTGGTCCAGATCTGGCGGAACTGATGGAGCCAATAGTAGAAGGGAGAGAACCTCTCCTCTCTTGAACTGAGGAACGGCGCTCTCTTTCTGGCGCATGGAGGTAGAAAGGAGAGCGAGTGCTGCCTGCGTTGATGCAATTTGGCAGGGCACACTAAAAATAAGAAGAGTACTTTACATTAAAATTTGGTTTCTATTGAATATTTAAACGAATACTCTGCGTTGTTTAAACCCAACAAATCTTCGAAATAGTTGAAATTTAAACACATATAGTACTATCGTAGTACCTATCGTTAAAAAGCAATCGATTTCAAAGAACAGATGATCAAGATGAGGATAGATTTACGGTTTTGTATGCAAATAAAAATACAGCATTTCTATGACAATATAATAAAAGGATGCTGGACTAAATAACTAAATGTCCAATCCCAAAGGTCTAATTTATTAGGAAAAATATTAATAAAATCAGAACGTAATAAAACCTACAAACGTAACTATTGAAGTAAAGATATAACTATAATACATTAAAACTAAAGTAGCATTGGTTTTCTCTAAACCGTTTTATACTTTATATATTTATATTGTTTTAAGCATTTATCCACCCTTAAAAATTCAGTTCTTCCTTGACGATAGCGCTTGCAACTGCGCCGCAATATCACTGCCTCAACAAAAGTAAAAATTGTAGTAAACTCTGTATTTTTGTTTTGCATTTATAATATCATCTTCTATAGAACTTTGATCTTGTATTACACTTATGTAAGCTGTTTACAATTTACAATGTAACAATTCTCAAAATATCCAACGATTTTAGTGTATTCTTCAAGAATTCTAAAGATGTAATAGAATATCGAGAGTCGATAAAAAGTCGATGCTATTCGCTCGTTCTGTTCAAGAAACAAAAGACCGAAAAAAAATATTTTGCCATCATTATCGTTAGCGTCATCTCAAAATCAGTATAACTATATAATTATCAACATCAATTATAAAATATAATTCTTCCACTATCATAACGTATTAGATAGAAACGCTATCATTAAGAAAATGTAGCGAAACTTGCTAAGCTTTATCCATTGGAAGAAATCGACTCCTAATGCACCAGGAAAACGTTAAGTTCAACGTATTTTTTTTTGACGACCGTTTGGTGCAACGGTAGCGATCCTGCCTTTCGCACCGACGGTCCGGGTTCGAATCCCGGTAGGGGCAGATGTTTGTATGATGAATACGAGCATTTGTACCTGAGTCATGGATATTTATATGAATATTACATATCTATGTATTATATATGTATGTTTATCTTACCCTAGCATCCATAACACAAGCCTTACAGTGCTTACTTTGGGCTAGGCTAATTGGTGTAAATGTAAAAAAATATTTATTTATTTTATTTATTTATTTTCCAAAGCACAGTGAAGCTCGATGATATATTTTCGGTCACACTACTAAGAAACGCTCGTTAAAGCTATTACCTACATAATCACGAACCAAATAAACTATTTAGTGTCGTAATACTTACTCTCGCGTCTCCAGGTGTGCATGCGCAGGAGTGGACCGCTTTGTAACCGGCTAGCTGCTTGCCCTCCGCCCCGGCTCCCGCTGCCACCAGCACATTCAAACACTACACACAAAACGAGAAATCATAAATTATAAAATGAATTCTATGCGTCTATAGTACATTAATTAAAGACATGGCTAATGAAACACTGTGTTTATAATCTATTATATATATATATATATATATATATATATATATATATATATATATATATATATATATATATTACTCCCACGAAAGAAACAATGTAATTTTTAAAAGTACTCAGACGTGTATAGGAGTGCTTTAGAGTTATAATTTTATTTTATTTTAAGTGTTATTAAAACTTGCTTTATCCTGGTGTTTAAACTTTAATTTAAAATTGTATTAAATTTAAATTTAATTTAGATTGTAATTGTTTCTCACTCATTATGGTTATTATTATTATTACATTATTTAATATTTTTCCTTTTTCTATGTATACTCTTGCATCATATGGAAAAATTGTTTTTAGTTTGCATGTTCTGCTTAGTCCGTAATTTGAATGTAATTTAAACATGCCGTGATAGCCTTTAATTAAGACATCACTTAAGATTGTACCTATATAACTTTAACTTAAATTTGTGTAAAAGTGAATGTTCTTGTTGGTTGTCCTTAAATAAATAAATAAATAATCTTACTGATTTTTTGAAGTGAAAACTTCTTTAGCATCGTTGTGATTTAAAAGTCAATGAAACGAAAAAGCGACAGTAAAAAGTGACAGACACATAAATTCATAAGATTTAACGTAGGAGTCTTTTATGTTCGTAGTCCTCTTTGTGCTCTGCTCTGTGCATTTTTGAAGGTTTCACTTCTACCACGTGTGAATTGCACACATGTTTTTTTTTTTATTATAAATGTTAAGTAATAATTTTGATACATGTTATATTAATATTAGTGCCATACTATAATTTCAACAATTATATTTTACAAGCTAGCTCCGTGTGAATGTGATGTGTTAAAACATTTTATTTAAAGACCTTAATGTTTCACATTCTAACAAATAAATATCTTTCTTAATGTCGGTTCTTGATTCATCTGCGTGTGGCGACCGGCAGAGTAAAATAACTCCAAACCTCCACACTTAAGGTTGTAGTAAAAAACCATAAAATCCCATATAAACCCGAAAATGAGAAGCAGCGTTTGCAGTAAATTATGGCTCTTAACTGCAATCAATCCAGCAAAGGACGTCATTTAGCTGAAATGGCTTTTGAGTCAGGAGTATGGAGTTAAAATTCGTCGTGTGTTACTACTACAAGAGGTTATCGACAAAATGAATATAATGTTTAGAGTTTAAAACTAGAATATTAAAAACTGGCATGTATATGTCACCGTAAATTTGTAAATACCGTTAGATATAATCTAACGCTTATATTATATTATAAAATATCTAACCTAATCTAACCTTATAGTTAGGTTTATCATATATCGCATATTTTATCTACCGAAAAATATGCGTGAACTATAAGCAATTTGTTACGGTTCACAATCTTTCGATACTTTACAATCACGCGAGATAGATTATTATGTAACGGTATATACAATTTTACGGTGACATATACATTATACATTGTGGACAATGACTACTACTAATATTAAAAAAAATATAAAAAGTATAGAAGATTGTTATATACTTACTACAACGTACAACTTAAAAACTTGTGAGATCATCATTTTATATATAAATAGCTACGTTCAACATATCTGAAATTTGTAACATTATATATTGCAACAGGAGAAAAATGTAGAAATATTTATAGGAGCCCCGGAAAATTATTAAACATCATCCTGATATTGTCACCCAGTGTTTAAATCGTGTTCAGATATGAACTAAAACTACGATGAACATAAACTATAAAAACCAAATTTCAATTGAATTCATTAATTTTTGAAGAGCAAATTTAAGGTTTAATTTTAAGATTCCTAACAAAGTGTAATGTAAACATTAGAATGGAAAATCACCACATAAGTCAACGTACATAACGCACATTTAACAGTGATTTTGAACTTTTTCCCATTGTATGTTTTTCTACCATATACCTAGTTTAATTGTCGACTCTCAATATCAAATCCTTACCATGTCCAATTTTGAATTGAATATTGTTCACATTATCTGAATTTTATCCTCAATTTTTGAATAGAATGAATCACATTATAGCCGCTTTTATTAAGCGAACCAGTAAGGGTCATTGCCGTTTTTTTCACATTTTCCATCAGTTAATAATTAAGGAAATATTTTTTTAATTAAACTGTTAAAATGATCCATGATTATAACACTTGCCAAATATATCGAACAATACATTTTACCAACTTATCGTATTTAATTTTACAATTACTTTTTTCTTGCATTTTATTAATACAAACTGTAATGTAAAAAATCAGCAAAGTGCGAGTCGAACTTCGCACATTTAGGATTCCGCACCAAATACAAAATTAAATCTAAATTATTAATATAGTGGTATTTATCCCAATCTTCATAGGTCACCAAATTTCCAAATTCCATAGGTCAACTGCTGTATAAGAGCCTGCCTTAAATCGATTTAAATATATTTTTTAACAATTTGTATGGCTATGGGTCAACCAGATACTATTATGATGTAGCTCCAATGGTTTGTCTGTAAAAACTGTGTGACAGACAACGGATTGACAGACAGTCGGACACATGAATGACAGCAGTAAGGTTGCATTTGGACTGTGTTTATTAGTAATGCGTTAAACACATCATTATTATTCCCGTATACCTCTTGTGATAAATGTTTGTGTTACGATTTTGTTAACATCCGAAGCATATCAGCGAGGATTTAACTCGGTACGCTAAAGTTAAAATAAAGAATATTTCTTTCCCATAAAAACTTACAGTTACATGCTTAAAATGTGATTATACTTAAAATGAAATACAGAAAAAAACAGTAACGGTGGTTTTAGATAACCAATTAAGAAACTATACGTAACGCTTAAAAGTACCTAAAGCAAAGTTTATACTCGTATTAGTAACGCCAAATGATAAATGACAAATAAACAAAATTACATTTCTGTCTTTTCTTAAAATCATCTTGAATTTTAATTTAAAAAGGATCTGTGCAAATTAATATGTGTCTGTCTCTTTTTACTGTCGCTTATTCGTTTTAAAGACACACTGTATACTGCTTCCTTTCTCATTTTCTCCTAATTTAAATCTTATGAATTTATGTGTCTGTCTCTTTTTACTGTCGCTTTCGTTATAAGTAGGTAAAAATACTCTATTCGTGGAACAGAGCTTTATATTTCAATAATTTAGTTTTAAACTGTTTCTTTATTAGATCATGTTTTTATATTATCTGGCATCTTCTTGAACTGCGCTCCTTAAAATAATATTGCTTTTTCCGTAATTAGTTCGGACTTTCGGAAGTTCAATTCTTAATTTGTTTCCTAAGTTACGTGCATTTACTTTTATATTTAAACTAGTACTAGACTTAACGGAGTCCGTGATAATGTTTTAAATTAAAATGCAAGTGTAACTAGGCGATGCAGTCGCTAATCATAAAGTTTATCTAGCACCATATAATGGAGGCGAGCGAAATACTAAAAAAATAGTTTTTTTAAATCTAATTTTTAGTAAATTTTAAAATTCCATAACAATGAAAACTTTCAAATAGCGCACGCTTTTTGTTTCAATGGTAAATCCCATAGTACTTATGTTTAATGGTCTTACCTTTTTTATTTTGCTTATTTAAAAATTGTCACAATCTGGTCTTAAATCTGTTGATTAGATTCCACACAAAATTTATGAAAATCGGATAAGAACTCGGGAAGTTATGGCGTAACAGACATTGCGCCATTGAAGCTGATTCATGGGAGCTCCAATAAATTTGCATTTTTATATAATTATTTTATAGGGGTCGAATAATGATAACTAAACAATACTTTGATGATTCTCAGCCGATTGAATTGCTCACGGAACAAAATACTATGTTATTTATATTATTTCTTTAAAAGCAAAGCACCTTTATATGACGTTTTTAAGTAGAATCATATTGTACAGATCACAGTGAAGATTTCCTGCTTACAAAATAAAGTAAATGATTCTTTCATAGTTACGTAGTACTATTACTTACATGTTATGATTAGTATCTATAAATAATTATGCTATTGAAATAAATAACTAGACGCTTATTATTTTGTATTTTTCACCTTAAGTGATAATCAAGATATATAGAAAGGCATTCGTTATTCTTTCATTGTATAAATTCTCGATTGAAATATCCGGAACACCTATTCTACAACGCTATTAATTACTAACTCATCAGTGCATGCGTATCTACATTCGAATGTGAAGCCACAATGTGTGACTGAACTGGATACTTTCCAAACGTGAGCTTTGCTCTATTGTCTTTGGCGATTACCCTGACCATAGTCAAGGTAGAAAGTGATTGCACTATATAATTATGAAGCAGGTGTTTCAATTATAAATGTCTTTTGTTTATGGTTGATTCTTTACGCTTGTTGGGTTACACATTTCCTAGTGATTAAATGCAATTGTAGTTGATAATGCAAGTGAGTTATCGGTATTACGAAACTGGAAGTAAGTATAACATTTTTTGCCATATCAATCATTATATCATTGGATTGGAGAATGCAATAGCATTCTTTTGATAGCTTGTAAATTCTTTTAATCTGTAAAAAGCAAATTCACACACACTTCACAGATAAATAAATTGACGCTTGATTAATTATGATTTTTAATAGCTTTTTTATCTAGCTACATAATGTGTAAGTATTGTGTACTACGTAACAATTAAAAAATCCATTGCTTATTTTGTAAGCAGGAAAAGCTTTTTAAATTGTAATTTTAAATTATTACGAGAACATTAAAAATTATTCTTGCATCATAAGTTTTTTTTTCATTAAATAACTAAGCTTATCGTCGCTATATATTTCACAAAAACGAAATTTATCAACAACCCAAATTTTAAAGGTTATGTTGCTTTTTCTGAGAATAATATAAGTTCCTTACAATTTAGATACATAATGGTTTTACATATCATACTTGAATCATACAATAGAATGATTCACTCATACATCTAGCAATATTATATTTGACTATAAGAAAAAAGTCTTTTGACTCTTAATATATTTTTACTAAAGACAGAAAGCACATTAAGAAAGTACATTGGTTTAAAATATAACGTTTGGCACTGCACCAGTGCCGAACTTACCATAGAAGCTGAAAAAGCTGAAGCTTAGGGCGGCAAAATTGGCCCAGAAAATTGGTACAGAAAAAAAGTAAGTAATAGTGCAGTAAAAACAAAGCTTTGCTTTTCTTAGCTTAAAAATATACCCAAAAAGTTGTAAAAATAATCTTGAAACTAGATTATTCCCTAAAGAGGGTTTTAGAGGTCAGTAGGGGCGGCAAAAATTTTATAGCTTTGGGGCGGCAAATGTGTAAATTCAGCACTTCACTGCAGAAATTAAAAACGTGAATTCTGCATTCTCTTTCATATCAAGGATACATTATACATGATCAATCTAAAACAAGAGTTAACGAAATTATTATGCAACTAATATGACAAGGAAATGGATCAAAAGTATTGTGTCACTGTTTTAAAAAGCTACTTGTGAAAAATGGCTTATTGACAAAAAAGAAAACATTTACACAATCGCTGATGTGAAATTCGTATATGATGCAATATTGCTTTCTTAACAGAAATATAGAGTAGGTACTAATTAGGCAATAACACTAACATAACATATATATTTTTAGATATAACTCAATCGGTACTAAGTGAAACGGTGTTGTACCACTAATGCAATCAAATTACCTAAAGTATAGCTGCAGTCAATGAAATTAAGCACTTCTTATGGATACAGAACCTTAATGCGAGTTCACGCATATAATACTCGTTATCAAACGCGCTACATAAAATCTATGTAGATTCTTATTTCCTACTAGTTACCGCTAGGGACGCTCATACAAAAATCCATAGTAACATTTTTACCTAGACTATATCGAGTACCGACGGGTAAATGCGCACTTATGCTTCTGTTAAAACAAATACTTTTCACGGGTGGCCTCATTATCCTGTGAAAATCTTGTGAATACCTCTTATAAGGAACGCTAGAATAAATTAAATATTAAAAGAAACGCGTACCATTTAAAAGCATTTCATAAAGTTTTCGAAAAAGAGAGAGAGAAAGAGCTGACTAGAACTAGTTAAAATTTTACAGCCCAGTATTAGCTTTTGGACTAATCTTTAATGGAATTTTCTTGATATTTATTTACGTGTAGTTATGGCTTGTGCCCCTCCCCACAGAGGTTAAATGTCCAGAAAAGACATGATATCGAGTAGGGATGTAAGTCTCTTTAAGTGATATTATTTGTATGCGTCCTTGATAGAACTCTATCCACATGCAGTCTGGCGGTTTACCTCATTTCAGAAACCACCGTGCCATAGACATAAATGGTCTTGGAAGGCCGCTATGTGGGGCGCAAGAGAGGGCTGAACCAAACTTGCTTGTCTTACTTTCAAATTATGGTTATCGGCTACATCGTTGATGGGGCTTCTACTGTATCTATCGAGCTGTTTAGCGGCTTTTATCATAAAAGTCACCGTAACATGGACAGATATTAGGAAAGCCGTAACGGTGCTGGAACTAGCTTAACCATGTTTGATAGTAATAACTCCATGCTAATTATAATTTTGTAAGTTAATTTAATCAGAGCTCGAATTTTCCTCAATTCAAAAAACTCTGTAACACATTAAAAGGAGAAAAACAGCTATCCCCTAGTTTCCTACGGCGTCATCTCGTCATGTGGGTTTAGAAAGATCTTAAAAAAGTTTGGTAGTCTTTTCTTTAAATTATGATTTTCGGCTGCATTTAAATGGGGCTCTTTCTACCAAGTACAATCTTCCTGTATCATAAGAAAAGGTACCAACTTTACCTTATCATGAAAGCCACCATTCCCCTTAACAAATATCTTTAGACCTTAGAAGACTGCTGTATAGGGTGCTGAAAAGGGTTGAATTAAAATTTGCTAGCCTCACCTCCAAGTGATGGTTTTCAGCTGCGTCGTTGATGGGACTCTTCCCATGTCTATCCAGGTGAAGTCTGGCTCCGTGTCGTAAAAGCCACCGCACCGTGGATAGATGCCCCCTAGAGGCTGCGAAGTGTAAAGGAGTAGCCCCATCTCCATCCCTTGCATTCGGATCGACGCCCCTTTCGACGATCTGTAACCAATGGGGTATTTTACCATGTGCAAGTAAACTCTCAACCTATGAACCGTTTTGGAGAATTTATAATAATGGAATAAAAATTATATAGTCAAAGCCTGATATTTTATGACTTGAACAAGTACATTTTCATTATCTTATATTATCACTAAAATAAAAAACAGTTTTGTCAAAACATCTGCGACCTCCTTCTAGCATAAAATAGGATAGGTACTTAATGAGGACTTACTAAGCAAGTGGTTTTAGTGTTTCATTAATACATTGTACCTAAATACTCAACTTGACATACTCAACTTATTTAAAAATTAATTATAAATAATAACACAATGTCAAAAAAAATATTTGCTAAATAGTATCAACTCCCTTGAATTTGAAATAAAAATTAACTCATCTCTAATCGCAATTTCATTAGTTAACCATGAGATTTTCTTTAAAAATTTCCACTTAAAATATGACGACAAACTAAAAGAATTAATAATTAGCAGTTAAATAGATAAGTATTGAAGTTATAATCACCTGGTAATCAGATTAGGAAATTAAATTCACTGAATGCATTGCTGCCATAAAAAAGACATAACATTTTTTTATCATTGGGTAAAAACAGCTTTAATTAAATGGTACATCTACCAAATCAGTTTTTAATAGTAATTAATTGCAATTACAATACAAATAATAAATATCCTATAACCATTACCTAGAATGCTAGAACAAACATTGTCATGATCACAAATCTAAGAGAGAGTGAGATTTATAGCCTGAAAGTTGGTAATTCATCGTCATTATTTATATCTCAACGTGTAACAGCATACTCGCATAAACAAACGATTTCTCTTAATCGGTGCACTGATAAAACTTATCGCGGCATTACAGTTTTACTAATTAAGTAATTAAGATACAGTTTTATTTGTACCTTTCCAAACAAGAAGACCAAAATAGACAGGAAGAAGCTATTTCACAAAAATAATGGAGATGAAATTGGTACACCATGGTATAATTAAATTCATCTACTATCACCATGAGTTATAGAAATAAAAAGAATTCATAAAGTTTAGATAAACACTTTTGGTTTTTTTTCTATTTGTACTACTATTGTGTTGAAATTAATGAGATCGTCATCTGATAAAAGCAATATATTAGTATAATCATGAGTTTTTATCTACAATTGATATAAGAGTAAAAACACTCTAAACCCAACATGCATTTTTATGTTCAAATGTCTGAGAAAGACTAGTCTTAGCATTAGAAATTAGAATGGTGTTGCACCATTTCTAAATCAACGTTAGCCACATTCGTGAAATCGGAAATTAAATATCTTAACAACAGAAGGTGGGACTGAAGTGGGTTGTTTCAACTATTTAAATAATGACTTGTGTCAAGTAGATTCGATCCTCTATATCTCTCCACCAGTCGATTGCTTTTTCAAATCAGCTACTGAGATCTGGACAGACTCATTGAATTTTTCCTAGTGTTATTAAGCAAAATGCAAGCGCCATTTCTTCGTGCAACAGGTCTATCAACAATATCGAATTAAATAAATAACTGCTTTGTAATTATTATAATAGTCAAGGTCTGGTTAACTCAAATAATAATCATATTTCTTACATTCACACCAATTAACGTAATCAAGGTAAACATTGCAAGGCTTGTATTATGATAATAATATTAAATTATTTACTAGCGGCCCGTCCCGGCTTCGCACGGGTGGACAAAATTCTTTAAGTTTTTCTATTATTAAATATTTTTCCGTTAGCGCCATCTAGCGTGCGGTAGACGAACTACTTGTGGTTAACGCGTTGCTATGGTAACGCGTATACAATGGAAAAAGAGCGGGGAAAAGAGCGGACAGATAAACAACAAATTTGTGATCTTAGATTATAGATTTGTAAGAATATGGGTGCTAGGGTAACGAATATATTGGGTTGGGGAATAAGTTCGTTCGGTTTTTTCAAAGTGCTTTCTTTCAACAAAAACCAATAATTATAACAATAAATTGATCAATAATGTATTCGCCGTTACTGTTTACAACCTCCTCCCACCTCTCGACTAATTTGTTGATGCCGTTCCGCCAAAAATCGTCCGGTCTGGTGTCGAAGAAGTTGATGAGCCAGTTTTTGAGGTCCTCTTCGCCGTCGAAGATAACACCCCTCATTTGATTCGACAAGGAATGGAAAAGCTGATAATCTGTTGGCGCAAGGTTCGGAAAGTACGGTGGATGCTGAAGAACCTCCCATTCGAGTTCTTGGAGTGCGGTTTTGACGACTTGTGCAACATGGGGTCTGGCGTTGTCGTGGAGCAAGATGACTTGGCCTTGTCGGTCAGGTCTTTTCAGTCGCATAGCCTCATTTACACGGCGTAGAGCTCCTTGTTGACTGTTGCGTTCCGTTCAAGCATTTCCCCGTGTATCGCACCTCAAGGCGATGAAGACATCGAATTCTGCAGGTCGTCCACTGCGAGGCATGTCTTCGAGATCAAAGTCACCATTTTTGAACTTTGCAAATCATTTCTGTGCTGCGCGCTCACCTATGACACCTTCTCCATACACGTTGCATATGTCACGAGCGGCTTCAGCTGCTTTCTGACCCCGATGAAAAGCGAAGAAACGTAGATGTCGAAAATGCTGATTTTTGTCACCTGGGTATTCCATTTCGAAGCCCAGAAAATAGGAAAAACTAAAAATATTCGAAAAACAAATAACACAGTTCTGTAGAGCAGAAAAGGCACTGTCTAATGAATACAAACACTTTGCTCAACAACAAACAAATACTTTAAATAATCCTCTTCGAAAAAAACCGAACGAACTTATTCCCCAACCTAATACATTCACATATGATACATAGATGATGATTCATATAAATATAAATAAGTTCCTATGACTCAGGTACAAGTGCTCATATTAATCACACAAACATCTGCCCCTTCTGGAACTCAAACCCAGGATCGTTGCTGCGTAGATTGGATTACTAGCTATGCACCAAACGAGAGTTTGTGGGTTCGATTCAGGTTAGTACTTTGTACGCCTGCCTTTAAAAAAATTGCTTTATAAATAAAAAACTAATAGTCCAATGCTAAAATATCAAAAAGTTTATTTATATTTTTCTCCCCTCTTTATTATCTCATCTTCTAATTTCCGTAAAGCGGACCAGAGTAAATTGAATCAGCAATCTAGGTATCAATTTAATTACATACTTATTTCTAACAACATTATTGCTCTACCATTTGTAAGAGCAGTTATTAATAGCCGTATGTGAGTTAATTTTCTAGTTGGAAGCATGAATAATGCTGCATAGCGTGAATCGTTAAGAGAAAATCTGCCAAGTTCGATGACTTCAGATCGATCATACTGCATAATCTGCAGGAAAACGTTAGAACACAGTAATACTAGTAATTGTAATCGTGTTACGTTAGATTGTGAGTATAAGTCGATATAGTGTGAAAACGGTAACGTTTACTAGCAAGTTAATTACTTAACTTCCATTTTACAGTTATTAGACTTTCAGGATAAACAACTTTGCATATCTTATAAAAAAACAGAGTCCTCTAATTGTAGTAAAAACGGACTCGACTTGGCGGGGGCACTACTGTGCCCCCCGATCATCGAAGATATCAACACTAATATTATAAAGAGGAAAGATTTGTATTTTTGTATGTTTGCAATGAATAAACTCAAAAACCACTAAGCCGATTTCAAAAATTCTTTCACCATTGGAAAGCTACATTAATGCTGAATAACGTAGGTTATATTTAATGCTAAAAAAAAATTAAATAATTTTGTCCACCCGTACGAAGCCGGAAAGGGCCGCTAGTATTCAATATTATGATGGGACGTGAGCGAAACGTGTCGGAGAGATCGCAACTCTTTATCTACACCCAATTAAAAGGGGATATAGGTTTTTGTAAAAACATTTTGGCAACTCAATAACGGCCAAGATGCTATATTATATTGTACAGTGTGACCAAAGCATAGATAAATTTAATTAATTTTGTTTTATCTATGAGAGTGGTATTTCCTAAGGAAAATCCTCGATAATATTAAAGAAAAAAAGAATGTGTGCAATTCACACGTGGTAGAAGTGAAACCTTCAAAAATAATACGTACTCGTATACAAAATACCACGGGTGTTGTGATGCCTTCTCTCAAGCTTTGTACTACGCATACGAACACAAACACGTATTAACACACGTACATAATGCTTCCTATCTCATTTTCTCCTACGTTAAATGTTATGAATTTATGTGCCTGTCTCTTTTTACTGTCGCTTTTTCGTTTCATCGACTTTCAAATCACAACGTTGCTAAGGAAGTTTTCACTTCAAAAGTATTCTTCAGGGTGGCGTATAAGCGTTCGGCATCATAAAACAACTTTCGCGCGGGTTGGTAATAAAATCGGTGGCTATAAAATGGTAGTTACATATATCAAAGAATATAACGTTTATGATTTTAATCACTATGATCATAATAAACAAGCCGACAAGATACATCCTTCAGTAAGTATTTATATATAATACTAGCTTTTACCCGCGGTTTCGCCCGCAATTATTTTTTTCAATAAAAAGTACCCTATGTTACTTCTAATACCTCCAAGAATATATGTACGTAGTTTCATGATGATCGGTTTAGTAGTTTTTACGTGAAAGCATAACAAACAAACTTACATTCACATTTATAATATTAGTAGGGATGTATGTTGTACCCTCTGCGCAAACTCCTTTATACAGGGTGTTTGGTGCATCGTTTGCCAAATTGAATTGGCCAAAACGATAAGTCATTAACTATCTCTTGAGGCCCCAAAATTCATTTCTTGCATTCCTTCCTTCCGGTTTTTTATTTACTTTTTTTAATTTAAGTTTTGAATAAAATCCAGAATATTGAGTTTGTAGTTTATTAAAAAAAAGCATGTGTTATAAGTAAGTAGTTTTCATTTTTTGTAGAACCATACAACAATACGCATTAAAATAAAAAATAATTTTGAGCGCCATAATAGCAACTAAATTTTTTATGTAATTTTAAACGCAATATTCCGGATTTTTTCAAATATAATAATAATAATTATGTATTATTGACATCCTCCGTGGTCAAGTGGCTCGCATACCAGTCTTCATGGGAACGCCACTACGAGTTCCCGTGTTCGATCCCTGAACGGGTCATTGTAGAAAACGATCTTTTCTATATTGCCTTGTGTCTGGGTGTTGTGATACCGTCGTTGTTTCTGAATTCCATAACACAAGTGCTTTGACTACTTACCTTGCGTTCAGAACAATGTATTTGATGTTGTCTTGTATTAATTAATTATTATTATTCTTTATTTAAACTGTTAAAAGTTAATTTAATTATATTAAAATGACTAATTAAATCCTCACCATCCATTTGACACAGTCCAGGCACCCTGTCTGAGCTGCAGCGTGTATAGGCAGCATTCCATCCCTAGCTCTAGCGTCCAGTCTTCCACCAGCTTCTAGCACCAAATATTTGAGGACTGCAAGGTGACCTTCCTGGGCTGCAAGGTATACTGGTGTCACGTCGTTATCCATCGCCGTGTTGGCACTGCGGAAGAAAAAAACAAGTCGGTTTAAATAACAATTTATTTTATTCCTTCTGTTATTAGCATTAGAGAAAGATAGATACAAAAAATACCTCTAGCTGGACTCAAATACCTGTCTTATTGCAACCGGGCTCAAGTATGTAACAGCTAGATATTTATAAGCATTGGGTGGCTGAATGACCTGTGCGTTTAATCGCCTAACTTCAAAATTGCATCATAATTTTCAAAGTGATAATTCGCGACAGGAGCTCTTGAGATTAACTCAAGAGCATTTATTAATTTACCTTAATAACTTTAATTTACGCTGTGTACTTTTATTAGCTTTTTATTTTGTATTTTAACCACTTGTCTGTCCGCTACCGCGCGCCCCACTCTCAACAGTCCCAATGCTGTGAGAATTGTGAAAATAAATGTCAGACTCTTAGATAAAAATGTCACTTTCTCGCTTAATAATAAAGCTAGGACTATATAAAAAATACTACCGTAAAGCTGATTAAATAAAGAATCCAACACAGAATTTTTGGATCTCTGTAACTCAAAAATTAATCGTAATTAAAAAAAGCAGGCCACTTGGAAATTTGAATATGGTATCAATAACTACCAGGGACTGACGAAGGGTGTTGGCTATCGGTAGCAATTGCTACCGTGGACTGACAAGTGGGTAAGACTTGTGCTATGGGTACTAAGATTAATGGCATATAAGCATGTAATATTAATAGAAATTTATATAAATACCTGTGACTCCTACCTATGATTATCTACACTCGCGAGCAACCAAATCGACTCAAGCCCTCATTCTGCTTACAAACTTTGTTTTTACGTAAAGTATACAAGGTATTTATAAAAAAAGACTGTCATTAGAAAGCTCAATATACAAGCTTTCATAAAACACTAATATTGTTTTTTTTTTTTAAATCTAACGCATTCATTTTTACATCAATAGCACTATGAGTCGTTTTGCTCATTACGCTATCCGCGACTTGCGCTAACTGCCACCCCTATAAAAGCTCTCGCAACCGGCACACCTTATCAGTCGCTTATCACAAGTTGACATGTACACATCTCCGAGAATTGCAATCATTTTTTCCACGTTACCATGGATACCACACCTGAAGAAGCCGCTCAAGTTGTTGCCTTGTTGGAACAAGGACTTAGCCAGCGAGTAGTCGCTGCCCAGCTTCGCTTGAGCCAGTCTGCTGTGTCCCGGGTCTACAGACGATTTCGAGAGACCGGTGCCTTCAATCGAAGACCAAGAACCAGCCGCCACCGGTGTACTTCTGACAGAGACGACCGTTTCATTGTCTCAACATCGCTGCGCAATCGGCATCTGACGAGTGTTGATGTTCAACAAGAACTCAGGCACGTTCGTGGTGTAGCTGTAAGCGAGTGGACAATAAGAAGACGACTGAGAGCAGCCAATCTCACTCCAAAAAGGGCTGCGACGGGGCCCAAATTGACTGCAGCCCACCGACAAGCGCGTCTTCAGTTTGCTCGAGAGCATGTCAATTGGACCATTGCCCAATGGCAGTCGGTTCTCTTTACTGACGAGTGCAGAATGTGTCTGCATGGCAACGACAGAAGAGGCCGAGTCTACAGGCGTCCGGGCGAACGATTTGCCCAATGCTGTTTCGCTGAAACAGTAGCATATGGCGGTGGTTCCTGTATGATGTGGGCCGGCATCTCTTTAGAGGGAAAGACGGAGCTCGTTTTCGTGCCTGGTGGAGGCCGAGGAGGCGGGCTTACAGCTGATCGGTACATCACCGATATTCTCCTGGAACACGTTGTTCCCTATGAAGGATTTGTCGGCGAGGACTTCGTCTTAATGCACGACAATGCTCGTTGTCATACAGCGCGCATTACCCAGCAGTTTTTGGATGAAGTCCAGATGCGTACAATGGACTGGCCTGCGCTCAGTCCAGACTTGAATCCGATCGAGCATTTATGGGACCAGTTAAAACGAAGAGTACGAGCCAGAAATCAAGCCCCTTCGACGGTGGAAGAGTTGAAGGCAGCATTGTTGGAAGAGTGGGTTAACATACCTCAAGAGGACGTCAAAAAGTTGATCAGATCAATGAAGAATCGACTTCAAGCGGTGATTAGGGCTAGGGGGGGGAATACCAAGTATTGATTTATTAAATTGTTATGTATTTTCTTAATCAATTTTCTTTTATTTCTAAAATACCCAACCACAACATCTTCTCACAAATTCCTGTTTTTCCTGTATTTATGTTTAGATATCATTAATTACAAAGATAATGAACGGATATTGATAATGGTGATATCTTATTAAAGCTGCAGTTTGGAGCTTTCAGATGATATATAGTTTTTAAAAATATCTCCTATAACTTTCTTGAAAACAGAGTCTATACTCAGAGTTAGGGCTTGAGTCGATTTGGTTGCTCGCGAGTGTAGGATTCGTACCCAGGATCGATACTGTTGCACCAAACGGTCGTCATATTTATATTTTTATTATTTAAGTAAATGCTGGAATAATAAATAAAAATGAGTAAAATCTGTTAGATTTTTATATCAAAGACTAGAAACTGCAACCTTATGTTATCCAGGCGAATTTCTTTCTATTTATAAACTATGATTTCTATTAAACCTCTAAAATGAAGATCACAAATGTAAAAAAAAAAATTGAAATCAATATTATTGGATCCTTTTCCTTAGCTTTATTTCGTGTTTATTACAATTTTTGACAGATATGCTCGACTTACTCAATTAGATTAAAAATACAATAATTTTAAAATAATATTTTTTTGACTATCTAACTGAAGACTGACCCTTCCGGAACTTGCTAAACATTGCGCCATTAAACTCCTCCTCCTCATCAAGAGAGCTTGATAATGTTATGTTATAAAGCAATAAATTTATCTCCGGCTGGCAGACCGGAAATTAAATGTAGCATTTCGTTGCTTTTCTCGATTACATAACAGTTGCCTTAACGGCTTAGTCTTAAATATTTGATGTGAAAATTTTAAGTTATTGTTTACGTTTTCTAAGGTGGAAGTTGTCCCATTAACGACACCATAGAGAACGTACCCTAATACTATAATAGAAAATATCTTATAAGATCGCATTGAAAATGCATAAAAAAATATATAAAAACCGTAAATAATTTGTTTTTTTATATAAGAATACATTTTTTAAGTATTATAATTTTTCTTGAAATAATAATCTGTTTCTTCTTTATTGATTATTCGATACTTATAAAAATATTACGCTAGATGGCGTTATCTTACGAAATTATTGGAAAAATTCGATGAATCGGTCTCGTTAGCTCAATCGGTAGAGCACTCACTCGGATAGCGAGGGATGTAGGTTCCATTCCCACCTGGCTCCTGGGACAAGTTGAATTTTTGTTGTAATGATTTCTTTATATATAAAAACAAGCTGTTAAATAAGAAATAAATATTAGACTAATTTTTATTTATATGTAAATTACATAGCATATATAATTATGTTACTAAGTGAAGCTACCCAGCCTCGACCATTGCAACAGTCCGAGATGCAGAGTCAGCGCAACGTGCCAGTGCAACGTGACCTGCCGACATCATTTTCCCCAGTCACACGTTTTTTCATGTGAAACATTGAACTCGGCTTCTAACATCGAACCGGTCAATTACTTTTAGTTAGTTTTAATTATATTGTAATTTTCTATTAATAAATTAAGTGAATATTTTTTCGTTTTTTTTAAATCCTCCGGCTGTAGCTTTCGTAATTGGCGCAGTCGGTAGGATACTCGCGGGTCGATTCGCGAGACGCGTTTTTAACATTAATTTCGGGAATCGCGGGTCGCCCGGGCGGCTTTCAAGCCCCGTCGAGTAACCTGAACCTACGGGAGCAGCAGTCACACGGAGGAGGAGTATCAAGATATCGATACGCAGAGAAACGAGATGATATTGTAAGTGCACAAAATCTTTCTTGTGTTGCTTTCCTTGTATCCTTTTTACGGAGTAGATTCCTTATCCTTTAAAAATTTTTCGTCCTTGTACTCCGAGGTCCAGCGGGTCTGCATCGCAGCAGTTTCGCCGGCAGAGAGAAATAGATCATAGTAGAAATATAGATTTTAGTGATTCTGATATAAACGACTTATCTCATAGTGATTGTTCTATTAATAGTTTTAAAATGTCTCACGAACCAGATACAATTTTTAAGGCATTACGCCCCGTGCCAGATTTCGATGGCAACCCTAATGTGCTTACTAGATTTATTAGAATATGCGATCAAATAGTTACTACATATTTAAGCGCAGAACCGGGCAGTGAATTATCTAATTTGTGCTTACTAAACGGTATATTAAATAAAATTACTGGGCCTGCCGCGAGTATAATAAATTCAAATGGCATCCCCGATAATTGGTTAGCTATTAGAAATACTTTAATAAATAATTTCGCAGATCAGAGGGACGAAACTGCTCTCTATAATGACCTCTCTTTGGCCACGCAAGGGCAAAGGTCACCGCAAGACTTTTATAATCATTGCCAGTCATTATTTAGTACTATTATGACTTATGTAAGTTTGCATGAAACTTTAGCGACCACTATTGAGGCTAAGCGTATTTTATATCGTAAATTAACTATGCAAGCGTTTGTGCGTGGTTTGCACGAGCCTTTGGGTTCGCGAATTAGATGTATGCGTCCCGACACATTAGAAAAGGCTTTGGAATTTGTACAAGAAGAGTTGAATATTATGTACTTACAACAACGTAACGAGGCGATTGTTAAGCCCCAGTCAGCTCCTAAAATTCAACCAGCACCTGTACAAATCCTAAAACCTCCATCAGCACCATATTGGGCAGCACCAGCTATCCACAGACCTCTACCACCAGCACCGCAGCCGTTCAGGTTCGCTCCGCAACCTAATCAAGGTTTCAGAGCTAACCCTACCCAGGGCTACCAACAGCAACAGGTACGTGCCGGTCCATCACGAACTCAGCAAATGTTTGCTGCCAGGCCACCTAACTATAACCCACAGAGTAACGTTTTCCGCTTTCCACCTAGGAATCAACCCGGGAATTCATTTATACCTAAGCCGATGAGCGGCATACAGCATTTCACTCCGAAGCCATTGCCACCATCAGGTGGAGGCCTTCGAGGTCACGATTGGCGTGTTCATGGAAATCCACCGCCGACCAACTATTTTAAGGCGAGGGAAATGAATTTGAACGAGTGTTACGACGCGAGCTCTTATTATAACGATAATTATCACTATAATGACTCAGATTACAACTGGCCACAGTATAGTGAATATACAGTAGGTTATGATGTCCCCGAGCAACAATACTATGACAACCAAATTGAGGTAACTAATTATTATGATCATTCTCCTAGTGTTGCCCAAATTCAGTCTTGGTCTTGCAGTCTTGGTCTTGTTCTTGCGTTTTTGCAAGACCAAGACCAAGAACAAGACCGCGTATTTTTAGCAAGACCAAGACCAAGACTGACCGTGCAAGACTTGAGCAAGAACAAGACTAAGCCTGCAAGACTCTTGCGTCTTGCAGCTAGGACTTAGCGCTATTTCACGGAGTAGTTAGGTGTAACAGTTCGGTGTATAGGTACGCTTAGGAATTCTATGAGACGCAAAAAACTGTATCAAAGAATATGAAAAACTGGATCTATGCGCATTACGACTAATACCATAAACATACCTACATAGCGAATAAAAAAATATCCATTAAAATCAAACTGAGTGCATGCATAGTTATGTTTTAACCATCGGCACTTTGATAATGCGGCATCAAAGGTTTTGTACTTACTTCTCAAAGAAATTTGCTGCTTTTCGGAAGCACATGGTTATAATACACGCGCCGGCGGCTTCTTTTGAAATCATATACAACAATCGTTGCCGCCGCGCCGAAATCACAACATTTGACACTATTTGATTGCCGCCACAGGGCGTAGGCGTAGGTATACTCATGCAAAATAATTTCGAATTTTAAGAGTACCTACAGGTGTTCCAAAGAATAAATAAGTTTCAGAGTGCTTATAATGAAAATGAATACATTATACTGATCACGCAAGTAGTATTATGATTAGAATAAAATGGTAAGGATAGGTAGTAGATGTCATAATAATTTATTCTAGTAAGTATATATTATAATATTGATTATATGGTTTTAAACTAATTACTTAGGTACTATTATTGTACATTTAGTCATTATATTTCTTAAGTTTTTACAAGAAAAAATAGCAAAAAAGTGTTCAAATATCACCCGTTTGATAAATATTGTAGCCACTTTTAAATATACTTGAAACGTGTAAAAAAATTCTACATAATTAATAAAATAATATAAAAAGCGTAGGTACTTACCTACTAATAAAATAAAAAGCCTGCGATTTATTATTAGTAAATAATCACGGCAGCCGAGAGTGTGTCTCCACTTTTGAATACATAAATCATAACCAGATCACTAGAGCCACTTCAAAAAAGAAATTTGTAATTCCTAGGGTTCAAAATTATTTTGGTGACAGAACTTTACAGAAGCGTATACCATATCTTCTTAATTCGTTGCCCGAAACTATTAGATGTGAAACGGATAAAAATAAATTTAAAAAAATATTAAAAGATTATCTGATGACTACTATTTAACACAACAATTGTATGTTTTTATTTATTTTTTTGCATTCACAATGCAATATTTCTATAAGATATAAAATACGTGTGTAAAAAACAACCACGCCTCCGAGCCCATCTGAGGGCTCGGAGGCGTGGTTGTTTTTTACACACGTATTTTATATCTTACAACAATTGTATCTTATTATTATCACCGCTAAATTTTCCTTCAGTTTGTTGTAATTCAGTCTAAATCCAATTATTGTGCACTTAACTTTACCTGATACAGTTATAGTTGTATTATATACCTACATAATTATAATTATAAGCTAAGAGACTAAAGATCCCTCAGTCAAACCGACAAGTCGGTTTTGTGGGACTAAATTGTATCTTTGTATTTTTTTTTCTTGTATATGAAATAAATAAATAAAAAAAAATAAATAAAAAAAAAAAAAAAGTATTTACAAGCAGTGCCCGCGACTTCGCCCACGAAGAATAGTAACTTTGGAGGTATAGTGACGTTCAGGATTTATTTATTTATTTTAAAACTTCTGTCATCAAACATACAAACAAACTCTTCAGCTTTATAATATTAGTATAGATTAGTATAGATGTACGCCAAAACATTCACTTATATGTAAAGAATAGTGATTGGCACTAATTCTTTACATATATTTTATTCACGCGTCGCGTCTGTACAAGTAGGTAATAATCTGTGTTTGTACGCCGCACGCGGCATCGTTTGATTTGCGGCGGCATCCTTTTAATAGAGCCGGCACGTGGCGAGGCGGCGCGGTAGAAAGCAAGGAAACGTACTATAAACAAAGGAATTATTTTAATTCCAGTCATTTCCAATTGAGCTGTGCTTCGAGTCTAACTTAATAATTGTTTTTACTAATTCTTGTTGTTTTCTAAAAACGTATCACGTGTACAATTTAATATGAGTGACGAAGATTCAAATTATTCTAGTCCGAGTAACGAGAGTTTGAGTCACAGATCTAAAAGACCCAAAAGCAAATTTGAGGAGTTTTTCGAAATAATTCATGCATCCCAAACTGCCTTGTGTAAATTGTGCCAACATAAAAAGACTGAAATAAAAATGAAAAACAGAAACACTTCAGGCTTAAGGAAACATCTAATATCTTTCCACAAAAAGGAATCACAAATATTTCTTCCTGTTAAACCAAAATTAAGTGGAGATATCACAAGCTTTTTAGTAACCGCTGGAAGAAGTGGACAGGTAAGAATATATTTTTTTTATATGAAAACTCCAGGAACTCAAAAAAGTCTTTTTTGAACAAATGACTTTAAACTGACTTCGGAATATTTTATAGATATTGATAAAATAGTAATACATAGGTACATATTTCGCGTCATTTTTAACAATGGTCGAAATTGTCGCTACGGGAATTTTAACTCCGCGTAGCTGTTCATGCGATACTTTCAAAAACGCCATTAACTTACGTAAGTATTTTTGAGTTAGTGGTGTTTTCATCTAGGGGTGCGACATATTAAGTATGTAATTATCGTCTTAAATATTTTTATAAACACCTATATTTTCATTTGTTTTCATAATCGGCCAGTAACAACTAAGTACTTTATTTTGGTAAATTACAGTACAGTGCAACCTTAATATAACAAATGTCAATTTAACGATTTTCTCGATTTAACAACAACAAACCTCCTCCTCCTAAACGCTCAAACCTAGTATGTTTTAAATAATAACACAAGATTTATTGTTTTATTTCAGTCGGAAAACAGCAGTGACAACATCACGACAGCTACAGTTGATTGGGTAGTGAAAAAATATCTTCCCTTCTCATTTTTCGATGACGAAGCTACACAAGTATATTTTCGACGTATTTGCCCTAATATGGAGTTTCCTAAAAGGTCTACACTTAGAAGGAAAGTCAAAGAGCGATTTGAAGAGCTCCAATTTAATCTCAAGGAACGACTTCAACAATTATCATCTAAAATGTCATTTACCATTGATGGGTGGACGTCAATTGCTGGTAGGAGTTACTACGGGGTTACTATGCATTATATAGACAACGAATGGAAGTATCGATCTGTAGTTCTTGATTTTATACCATCACGCGGTCGACATACTGGGGAAGATATTGCAACGATTTTCCATGAATGTTTATTGGAATATGGCATAATTGATAAAATACAAGGTATCACGGTCGACAACGCAACTGCAAATACCAAATTTATGTATGAACTGGGCAAACAGTTGCCACACTTTGATTCAGACAATCAACATTTCCGGTGCTTTGCTCACATTTTAAACCTTGGTGTACAAGATTTATTAGAGACCTTAGCATTACACTGTGAGTCTGACACTAACGCGCAAGATCAGCAGTATGAAGACTATGCAGACGAAACTGAGGAAGATGAAGAATATGCACCAAATATTGCTGACTCGCGTACATCTGTAACAAAGTTACGCAGTATTTCCAGTAAAATAAAAAGAAGTGAGATAGTGAAGAAGAAGTTTCAGTCTGCTTGTGAAGCAGCTGGCGTGCCATCAAATCTAAATGCCATTCTTGACTGTCCAACAAGATGGAATTCCACACATGATATGATTGGATTTGGTTTAAAAGTGAGAGCGGGCATTAACATATTGTGCAGTTCTGTCACCGAATTGAATGATTTTCAAATCACAGCTAGTGAATGGCAGGTACTCGAAAAATTACATAAATTTCTAATAAACTTTAAACTTTTAAGTACAAAACTTGGTGGAGACAAATATGTTACATTACCGCTAGTCATTGTATCATTCAATCTCTTGCTAGATAAAATTGAATCCATGGTAAAACAGTTAGATGAGAAACCTAATCGATCTGAAGTGGATGAAAGGCTCATTCTAGCTTTCCAAGCAGCTCGAGACAAAATGCTTAAACATTATAAGAAGAGCAACTGGATTTATTGTACTTCTTTAATTTTAGACCCAAGGCATAAGGCTCAGACTTTTGACCTGACAATGTGGGGGAAGCAACTTAAAACAGAAAGTCTGCGCAAGTTCAATGAACTTTATGAAGAATATAAAAGTCTACACTCACTGAACAAATCTCTGGAATTGCCAAGAAAAGAAAATAAAGTATGTGATGAAGATGAAGACATTATAGACTTTGATAAACTCTATGAATGTCCCTCGACGTCATCTGGATCTTGTCTTCAAGGCTTAGTGATAGACGAGTTGGAGGAGTACCTGAGAAAACCAAGAACTGCCAGCTCGGAAGACATTTTAGATTGGTGGAGGACGCATGAGACAGAGTATCCGACTTTATCGAAGATGGCCCGTGATTTTCTCTCAATACCTGCAACTTCAGTACCTGCTGAGAGATTATTTTCTAAAGCATCATTAGTAATTAGAAAACATAGAAATAGGTTAAGTGATGAGTCAGCCAGATGGTTACTTTGTATTAATTCTTGGTCAAAAGAATTGATATAAAGTAACATAACCTAATGATAAAGCTGTTGTGTACTGTTATGTTTGATTTGTGTTGTATTTTATTTTTGATTGAAATAAATGATAAATCATAAAACTCTTTTATTAAATTTCATGCAAGTTGAGGGTTCAATCTCTTTCTAGACAGACATTGTTATTTAAAATACAGTCAAGTTATTGTAATTAATTTGTTTTTTTACATGTTTTAGCAAATGTAAGCTTATAAATCATAAATGTTTATTAAGAAACAGTTACTTCCATGGAAAACGACATATAGGTCAGTTGATTTTTCGACTTTCTTATCAAATCTTCAGTTATTTATTAATCTGATTGATCTTTACTATGGCTATGTTAATTCAAGCTCACAATGTTCCAATTCTAATACGTTTTTCTAAGATTTAAAGTAAACTTTAATAAATAGCAATAGACTAATAGGTAATTGCAAGACTTGCAAGACTCTTGCTGCAAGACCAAGACTGCAAGCGCAAGACCAAGACCAAGACCAAGACCAGGTGTATTGGCGCAAGACCAAGACCAAGACTGGCTAAGTCTCGTCTTGTTCTTGCATTTGGGCAACACTACATTCTCCAGATTTTAACGCTGATAACCCTGAGGACTGCCCAGTCTCAGATGACAGTCAAAATTTTCGGCCAGATCAAACTTCAAAAAAACAAAAATAGAAATTAATTTACAGACACAGAGGCAGCTACCATACATTCAAATCAGTAGTCCGCCACTTAAACTTTTAATTGATACCGGTGCTAACCAGTCATTTATAAGTCCAGAAGCCGTTCAAAATTATTTTCCTCACATTTCATTAGATTATGATCCTTTCGAGGTCACCAATGTGCATGCTACCAGTAGAAATAACTATTCTATAACTTTACCTTGTTTTTCTGAATTTAATGATACCGAAGACATTAAATTTTTTGTGTACAAATTTCATGACTACTTCGACGGATTAATCGGACTTGACTTATTGACGAAATGGGAGGCTCAAATCGACTTGAAAGATAGGACATTGACTACACGTTCTATGGTTAATGAAATAAAAATGTTTAACTCCCGAAACGTTAATTTATACGAGGATATCATTCCGGCGCAGAGTTCGAAATTAGTTAGACTTCCTATTAACGCCGGTGACGGTGACGTTTTTATCCCAGAGCAGATGACGTGTAATTGCGTAATAACCGAATGTGTAACCACGGTAGTTAATAATCGCGCTTTCTTAGAGGTTCAAAACCTTACTGATAATGACGCCATACTATCATTAGATCATTTTATTACGGCCGATATTTTTAATATTGAGTGCACGCGTACTGAACAGCAGTCGCGCACACGAGATGTAATATCGCGATTGCGAACGGATCACTTAAACCCTGAAGAAAAAGCGAATTTAATATCACTTTGTTCGCGTTATTCGGATGTATTCTATATAGAGAACGAACAGTTAACTTTTACTAATAAAATCAAACACCGTATCAACACTGTAACGTTGTATAAATTATTATTTGTTTTATCAAACAAAATTTTATAAAAAATGGTTTATCGCCACACTGAAATTTGCTTTTGTCTTGCGTATGTCTTGAACGTATTACAACCGTTCTCAGGGTCACCGTGGCGAACCGGTCTTGGTCATTTTTTTTGAGTGCATCGACATACCACTTTCTGCGCGTCGCGGAGCACGGACGTACTTCCGATTCCGCGGCCATAAAATAAATATATTATTTTGGTTATTTCTATAGTTTATTTAAATTACGAAAATAGTGAAGTTACTAACTTAATTAAGTAACATCAAGTGTTAATTATTATTTCCCCGACAGGGTAAGTGTTGAACAGTATTAATTTTTAAGTAGTTATTAGCTTTCAGCACATCTTAAAGTTATATTATTCATTACAGTTAATTGTACTTAGAAATGCTTTAATTATGTTAAGAGCGCTTTTCTTTTTTTATAGCCCTTGCGTTTTTGTCTCATATTAGTTAATCCGAATTTCCGTTTTTTTTATCAATTTAGTTGTACCAAACCATGTAAAAAAATATACCCTCATATTTTTTATTATTTTCAATTATGTAATAGTTTTACATATTTTCTTATATAATATATTTTCTTTGAGTAATTTAGTTAGCAATTATAGTATGTTTTCCTGCATAAATGTTTTTCTTATATTTTATTTGTCTTTCGCACTCCGCTTGATTGTGATCATTTGCCACTTCACCTTCTGCATACTGACTGTTACTCCCAACTTTTCTTGGCTTGGCTTGGGTGAAGTGGCTTGCACAATCGCAGCTACTGCGCGTCGTGGCTCACGCTGGTGATCTAAAATTTCAGGGATCAAGATTTGGATTTACTGCCCATGGTCATCACTTGCACGTCATTGTTTGTGATACCACTGACGTCACCAGCAAGCTGCTGCCATCGCATCACTGCTCGTCCCATCGGATCGCGCCGCCTTCCACCTTTGGCCGCCTTGCAGGGAAGTTTGGGACGAAGGCAAACTACCCGCCGGGCTATTAGACCCAGACCCTGACAATAAATATTTTGTGAACCGTGAGTGTGGTACTCTTATTTAAGCACCCACCTACGCGACACTGGCGCCTCAACTTGGTTTTATGGGCTGGTAGTTTGCTTTCGCAGTAAGTAGTAGTTGTGTGTTGTGTGTGATTTTTTTTTCTTTTTTTCTTTTGTAGTATTATTTTTGTTGTGTATTATTTTTTTTTGCAAAGCCATTTTATTGCTGCTTTTTATTTATGTAATGTAATTTTAATTGCCGTATTTTTTTTTATTTGTAACAAGCGGAGTTACTTTTAATTTGTAGTTAGTTTAGTAATAGATTACTCGATCAACATTTACCCTACGTTACCGATTTTATTATTTTAGTCTGTGTCTCGAGTGTTCCGTACATTTTTTTTTTATAATGGCATTCCCAATCAAATTTTTATCTTTGCAAAAGGCGGAATTAGAATATGAAGTTGCTATTAGAGGTTCAACACCTGGCGCTACTGTGCAAGACCTACGCAAGCAGATTGCAAAATTAGGCCCATTGTTTCCTTCGGAGGATATTTTGGATAGTCCTTTTGAACCGATAGACGATTTAATTAGTGTTAACGATACCCTCTCTAAGATTAAATCAAATTTAAGTTCCGATTTAGATAAAAATACATTATTGCGTATTCACAATGTATTAAATCATTTATACCATCGTATTAACCGTATAACCTGTATTGATACCGTCAAAGCACAGTACGATTCATGCGTTTCTAAGTTCAAAAGTTGTTTTGAATCCTTTAATGCCATGAAAGACAAGGGTATAGATCCTTTGTTCTCAGCTGGCACTGGTGAGTCTTTGAATCCTTCATTGCCAGTAAACATCTCAGTAACTTGCGATCGTGGGGGAACAAGTGATTTGGGGAAGATAAAATATGACGGAAAGACCTGCGTCAGAGCTTTTATTCAGCGTGTTACTGAATTTTGTGACGCTAGAGCTATTGCTGGATCTAAGGCACTCTCCTACGCTACAGAGATTTTTGTGGGTGATGCGTTGCATTGGTATAGGAGTGTAAGAAGTCGAGTGTCCACCTGGAGTGAACTTATTGCTTTGTTAAGGGAGGATTTTGATCAGTCTGACTTTGATTACAGACTGCTTTCAGAAATCCGTGCCAGAACACAGGGTGACACAGAAAATATAACTATTTACTTATCAATTATGTCTGGTTTGTTTTCACGCTTGACGAAAACATTATCTGATGACGAAAAATTGGAGATAGTTCTTCACAACATTAGGCCTTGCTATGCTAGTACGCTAGCGTCAGCTGGCGAAATTAGGTAACTCGATTCCTTGCAATCTTTGTGTCGCAATTATGAAAATGTCCAATCGCGTCTCGCTAACTTTCACGAACCTAGTACTGCGACACCTAATACTTTGGCTCCTGAATTTGCATATAAGGGTAATTGTAGCAAGAGTAATTTTAAAACAAACATAAGTAAACAAAACTTTAATCCATCTTATAATAAAAATCAATCATTTACAAGATTCAAAAATAATACAAATTACAACAATAACAATAACACCTTTTCTAATAGAACAGTTGTAAATGAAAAATTTGTACATGCCATAGATGCTCCTAAAGCTCGTTATTGTCCCAGGTGTCGTATAAACACTCACAACTTAAGGCAATGTAAGGAGAATAAGGAGGACATTTATTGTTTTAAATGTGGTCGCAAGGATGTGAAGACTCCTCAATGTCCGGATTGTAGCTTCGTTAAGTCTTCCAGTTCAAAAAACTAGTAAAACTGAATTGTGGGAGTTCAAATAATAATAATTTTGATAAAGAAGATTGGCAAAATTGGCTTAAAACTATAAGCATTTTCTTTCAAGCGTATAAAACTGCCACAATTCATTACAAACCACATAACGATGTTAGACCTTATATCACAGTTAAAATTAATGATCATCCTTTTACTGGATTGCTAGATTCAGGTTCCGCAGTTACTATTTTGGGCAACAACTCTCACTTATTTTTGCAGTCCCAGGGATTAAAATTGTTTAGCGACCGCTGTATATCAGTTACGGCTGCAGGAGGTCAGTCGTTACATAGTATAGGCTTTATTAATGTACCATTATATTTTGAGAATCAATTTCATATAATTCAAGCAGTAGTGGTACCAGAAATTGAGACTCCTCTTATATTGGGGGTTGACTTTTGGCGTAAATTTAATATTTGCCCCAAATATTTGGGTAGCATTTCACTTTGCACAATTGACAAGTCAGAAAATGTGCAGTCCAATATTCTTTTAAATAGTTACGACAATTTGAGTGAACAGGAAAAGATAATTGCGGATAGTATAATAGAGCGTTTTAAAGAAATTTCTTTCGAGTGTAAGGGTTTAGGTAGGACTAACTTAATCACGCATAGAATAGATACCGGAGATGCTCAACCAATCAGGCAAAGGTATTATCGCATGTCACCTGAGAAACAACGAGTTTTGGTTGAGCAGTTAGATGAAATGTTGGCCTTAGATGTGGTTGAACCTTGCGAAAGTTCTTGGTCTTCTCCAGTTTTATTAGTTACCAAGAAAAATGGGCAGCCTAGGTTTTGCCTTGATAGTCGCAAATTAAATTCTGTGACTAAACGCGATGCCTATAACTTGCCATACATATCTGAGATTCTAGATAATCTACGTGATGCTCGTTATCTCAGCAGTATAGATTTGTCCAAATCTTTCTGGCAAATAGATATCGCGCCTGAGCACCGTGATAAAACCGCTTTCTACGTTCCCGGCAGAGGTACATTTAGATTTAAAAGAACTGCCTTTGGATTGACCAATGCACCGGCAACCCAACAACGTTTGGTAGATTTATTGTTCGGCGAGTTTGGCGTTAATGTGTTTGCATACATTGATGACGTCATCGTCATTAGTCGAGACTACCAAACTCATGTCACGCTCCTGTTAAAAGTGCTGGAAAAGCTTAAACTCGCCAATCTCACAGTAAACTTGGAGAAATGTAAGTTTTTCCGAAGCGAACTTAAGTACCTAGGTTATGTCGTTGACAGCCGAGGACTACGCACCGATCCCGAAAAGGTTGAGGCCATTTTAAACTACCCCACACCTACCTGTCGCAAGGATCTTAAGCGTTTTCTCGGAACAGCAACATGGTACCGCCGTTTTGTCCCAAGTTTTAGCACAATAGCCGGTCCCCTAAACAAATTAACATCGAACAAAAAGGGCACACCTTCTTTTAAGTGGTCGGTTGATGCTGATGATTCATTCCAGAAGCTGAAGGAGTGCTTAGTCTCTGCGCCTGTGCTTGCTTGCCCCGACTACAACGAGGCATTCGAGGTACATACAGACGCGAGCAACTATGGCGTCGGCGCTATGCTCACTCAGACCAGGGATGGCAAGGAGCATCCTATCGCTTACATGAGCCGTTCCTTAACAGCGCCAGAACGTAATTACAGCATCACAGAGCGTGAAACTCTGGCTGTGATCACAGCTTTAGAGCACTGGCGATGTTATTTGGAAAATGGAAAGACCTTTACCGTCTACACTGATCACAGTGCTTTAAGGTGGTTTTTATCTCTTAATAACCCTACCGGTCGTTTGGCCCGTTGGGGTGTACGTTTATCGTCATTCAACTTTGTAATAAAACATCGCCGTGGGGTTGACAATGTCATACCCGATGCTCTTTCACGTGCCGTTCCGGTTAGTGCCATTAGTTCTTCCGCTGTAGCGGACACTAAAGACGAGTGGTACAAAACCCTTTTCAATGGTTGTAATAGTAGTCCTCAACAGTTTCCAAATTACTTGATTAAAGACGATATTTTGTATAGATTGTCAAAGAGTAAATTTAGTCTCAATGACGAATTTTCGTGGAAGATCGTTGTACCTTCCGAGTTGCGTAATAAAATTATTTCAGAAAATCATTCCCAACCTTCAGCTGGACATTTAGGTATTTTTAAAACTTACCATCGGCTTGCTCTTCGTTATTTTTGGCCAGGCATGTATAAGGACGTCGTACGATTTGCTAGCTCTTGTCAGAAGTGTCTAGAGTATAAGTCGCATAACCATCAAACATTAGGCGTTATGGGTCGCCCCAAACAATGCTCGCGCCCATTTCAAATGATTTCTGTCGATATTATGGGTCCCTTGCCTACAACTCGTAAACAGAACAACTACATCCTAGTTGTGACATGCTGTTTTTCCAAGTACTGTTTAATTTTTCCACTAAAAAAGGCTAACTCGGATGTGATTATAAGGATTTTGGAAGATAATGTCTTTCTTGTCCATGGAGTCCCACAGACAATTTTGTTAGATAATGGTACTCAGTTTGTAAGCCGTGACACTGTTTCATTGTTTGAGAGATATCATATTCCCAATGTATTTTTTTTACCTCGGTATACACCTCAAGTAAACACAGTGGAACGTTATAATAGAACTATAATTACTTGCATATCAACCTTTGTCGATAATGATCACAGGAGCTGGGATATTTTTATACCAAAGATACAGTTTGCTATCAATAGCGCTGTAAATGAAGCTACTGGTTTCACGCCTTCGTTTTTAGTTTACGGCAGGGAACTCGTTCCCTGTGGAACGCATTATATTGACACGGAATTAGGCAAGGAGATTTTATTTTTACCGCGGGACATATACGCAGAAAACTTTGGTTGCCTGGCGAATATTTTTGACGAGGTGCAAGAAAAACTTTGGAAGGCTCATGAAAAGAACTCAGTTCGTTACAATCTGCGTCGCCATCCAGCTGAATTTAAAGTGGGCGATATCGTCTTGAAACGAGCCTATGTTTTGAGCGACAAGGATAAATATTTCAGCAAAAAGTTGGCACCAAAATTCATAAAATGTCGTGTCATTGCTAAGAAATCGCCGTTAGTTTATGTTCTAGAGGATATGAAGGGTAAAGACTTAGGCACATGGCACATTAAGGATTTAAAATTAGCGGTTCTGAATAATTAGTTTTTTTTCTCTCTTCTCAAATCATTTGTCATTATCTATATTTAGTTAGCGATACATATTTAATTCCTCCTCATATAATTCAATTAATTGACAGTTCGTATGGGTTCCAGTTCATATGAAACAGGAACCTAGTCTTTTGGTATTAGCGTCGATATTCCTACTATTGTCTATTGATGCCGTTTGTGAGCGCGAAGTATGTATTTGTGAATGAAAGGGTTAATACGTACTGTTTATTTGGATATGAAGTTGCGGATTTTATTTAAAAGGAATAAAATCCTTAGTGACGCGAGGGGGTATTGTAACGTTGTATAAATTATTATTTGTTTTATCAAACAAAATTTTATAAAAAATGGTTTATCGCCACACTGAAATTTGCTTTTGTCTTGCGTATGTCTTGAACGTATTACAACCGTTCTCAGGGTCACCGTGGCGAACCGGTCTTGGTCATTTTTTTTGAGTGCATCGACATACCACTTTCTGCGCGTCGCGGAGCACGGACGTACTTCCGATTCCGCGGCCATAAAATAAATATATTATTTTGGTTATTTCTATAGTTTATTTAAATTACGAAAATAGTGAAGTTACTAACTTAATTAAGTAACATCAAGTGTTAATTATTATTTCCCCGACAGGGTAAGTGTTGAACAGTATTAATTTTTAAGTAGTTATTAGCTTTCAGCACATCTTAAAGTTATATTATTCATTACAGTTAATTGTACTTAGAAATGCTTTAATCATGTTAAGAGCGCTTTTCTTTTTTTATAGCCCTTGCGTTTTTGTCTCATATTAGTTAATCCGAATTTCCGTTTTTTTTATCAATTTAGTTGTACCAAACCATGTAAAAAAATATACCCTCATATTTTTTATTATTTTCAATTATGTAATAGTTTTACATATTTTCTTATATAATATATTTTCTTTGAGTAATTTAGTTAGCAATTATAGTATGTTTTCCTGCATAAATGTTTTTCTTATATTTTATTTGTCTTTCGCACTCCGCTTGATTGTGATCATTTGCCACTTCACCTTCTGCATACTGACTGTTACTCCCAACTTTTCTTGGCTTGGCTTGGGTGAAGTGGCTTGCACAATCGCAGCTACTGCGCGTCGTGGCTCACGCTGGTGATCTAAAATTTCAGGGATCAAGATTTGGATTTACTGCCCATGGTCATCACTTGCACGTCATTGTTTGTGATACCACTGACGTCACCAGCAAGCTGCTGCCATCGCATCACTGCTCGTCCCATCGGATCGCGCCGCCTTCCACCTTTGGCCGCCTTGCAGGGAAGTTTGGGACGAAGGCAAACTACCCGCCGGGCTATTAGACCCAGACCCTGACAATAAATATTTTGTGAACCGTGAGTGTGGTACTCTTATTTAAGCACCCACCTACGCGACAACACCCACGATGAAATACCGGTATATACTAAAAGCTACAGATATCCTTTTGTACATCGAAAAGAGGTTAAGGATCAAATAGAAAATATGCTTTCACAAGGTATTATACGACCATCGGAATCCGCGTGGAGTTCGCCAATTTGGGTTGTCCCTAAAAAGGTCGATGCCTCGGGCAAACAAAAGTGGCGTATAGTTATTGACTTTCGGAAGTTAAACGAAAAAACCATAGATGACAAGTATCCGATCCCCAACATATCAGACGTATTAGACAAATTAGGCAAGTGTCAATATTTCACGACCTTGGACCTTGCTAGCGGATTCTATCAGGTAGAACTAGACCCTAGGGATATTCAAAAGACTGCCTTTAATGTTGAACACGGGCATTTTGAATTTCTCAGGATGCCCATGGGTTTAAAAAATTCTCCATCCACGTTCCAACGTGTGATGGACAATGTCCTTAGAGGCCTGCAAAACGAAATATGCCTAGTATATCTTGATGACATCATCGTTTACAGTACCAGTCTGCAGGAACACATGACGAATCTAGAGAAAGTCTTCCAACGACTTAGAGAGTCCAATTTCAAGATCCAAATGGACAAATCAGAATTTCTTAAGCTTGAAACAGCTTACCTCGGTCATGTAATTAGTAATGAGGGTGTAAGACCTAATCCTGATAAGATTTCCTCTATTGAGAAGTATCCCTTACCTAAAACCCCCAAAGAGATAAAGCAATTCCTTGGTTTACTAGGTTATTATAGAAAATTTATTCCCGACTTTGCACGCATCACCAAACCCATGACCATGTGCCTGAAAAAGAATAAAAAAGTAACTTTAGACGACGAATATATTAACTGTTTCGAGAAGTGTAAAAAACTATTGACGAACGACCCAATACTACAATACCCTGACTTTACTCGGGAATTCATACTCACGACTGACGCATCCAACTTTGCAATAGGAGCCATCCTTTCACAAGGTACTGTAGGATCGGATAAGCCCATATCTTACGCCTCTCGTACTCTTAATGAAAGCGAGATTAACTATAGTACCATCGAAAAAGAGTTATTAGCGATAGTCTGGGCTACTAAGTACTTCAGACCTTATTTGTTCGGCAGAAAGTTTAAAATACTAACTGATCATAAACCACTACAGTGGATTATGAGTCTTAAAGAGCCTAACTCTAGACTAACCAGATGGCGACTTAAACTCAGTGAATATGATTTTACAGTAATTTATAAAAAGGGTAAAAGTAACACCAATGCCGATGCCCTATCTCGAATTGAAATTAATAATGAGGAAATTAGCTCTATAGTCGCCAACCCTTCCGAAAAACCACCATCAATAGATAATTCTGCCACAAGTACAGCACATACTAGTAATGAAAATCCGATTTTAGAAGTACCTATCACTGACGAGCCCTTAAACAAATTTCACAAACAGTTAATTATGATTATTGTAGACGACATTAAACGACGACCCGTTGTGTCTAGACCTTTTGAAACCCACACTCGAATAACGGTACAAGTGACAGAAACTAACTTAGAAAACGACGTAGTGGACGCCATAAAAGAGTACGTTAACCCAAAAGTAAAGACAGCACTGTTAATAAACCCTCCTTTAGCCATGTATAAAATTATACCTATAATACAAGACAAGTTCAGGAGCTCCTCTATGAACCTTGTTCTTACTAAATTAGAATTAGAAAATGTAAAAGAGTACATAAGACAACAAGACATACTTAGACTTTATCATGAAGGTAAGACAAACCACAGGGGGATAAATGAATGCTACCTGGCCTTATCAAAAAAATATTATTGGCCAAAAATGAGGGAGCATATAACTAAATATATAAATGAATGTAGTATATGCGGCCAAAGTAAATATGACAGGAATCCCATAAAACAGCAATTTAATATAGTACCACCAGCTACCAAACCCCTTGAAATTATTCACGCTGATTTATTTACAGTACAGTCTGAAAAATTCATTACTTTTATAGATGTGTTCTCTAAGTACGCGCAAGCCTATTATCTCAAGGACGGCACTGCAATAAGCATATTGCAAGCTCTTTTAACATTTTGTACTCACCATGGCTTCCCCTTGACTATCGTGACTGATAACGGTACTGAATTTACCAATCAACTGTTTGCAGAATTTTTACGACTACATAAAATAACTCACCATAAGACTTTACCACACTCCCCTAACGATAATGGCAATATAGAACGATTCCATTCCACCTTATTAGAGCATCTTCGAATACTAAAATTGCAACGAAAAGATGAACCCATAGTTAATCTTATACCATATGCTATAATAGCCTATAATAGTTCTATACACAGTTTTACGAAGTGCAGACCACATGACATTATTAGAGGACATTTTGACCCTAGAGACCCAGTAAGCATTGACCTTAACGAAAAACTATTACAACAGTATGTAGTGACCCATCACGAACAGATGCAAATAGTATAAATAGTATACGACTTAATCAATGCGACCTCGCTAGCCGACAGAACTGCCCTTATAGAGTCACGAAATAAGACCAGGGAACCCGAAGTTGAGTACGAACCTCAGCAACAAGTATTTATAAAAAACCCACTCGCCTGTAGACAGAAAGTTGCTCCTCGTTACACGCAGGATAAAGTCCTTGCAGACCTGCCGATCCATATTTACACTTCCAAAAAACGAGGTCCTGTAGCAAAGTCCCGAATAAAACGAGCCCCTAAGAATGTAAACTTGTTACAGGATACTACTGTTGCTGATCCCTCTCCTAACACGAGCGCAGGACATAAGACTTGACAGCCTGGACGAAGGACCTGGACTACTACCCTTTAAGCTAGGACAAACTAGACTAACGACTCACTATCATACGTTTTTACAATATATAGATCTTGATAGGATTGAGCAAGAAATAACCATACTTAAGGACGAACTAGACAACTATAAGAATAAACTTAGTAACGACACTTATTTGTTATATGAAATTCAACTCAATTATTTAAATAATAAAACTAATATTATATTGAAACATTTAAATAGCTTAGAGCCAGTAAGGACAAAAAGAGGTCTATTAGACGGACTAGGATCTATTATTAAAAGCATTACCGGGAATTTAGATTATCAGGATGCCATTAGATATAACGATGCTCTTAAAACGCTTAAAGAGAATCAGAATAAAATCATCTTAGAATATAATAATCATGCAACTTTAAATAACGATTGGATAAAAGAGCATGATAACGTTATTAGTCAGATTATAGAAAACCAAGTTAAAATTAACAATACACTACAATTAATATTAGATAAAAATTCATATAGAGATAGTAGCCTTATTAAGTATGGTAAATTTGCCCAATTATTAACTATCATTACAGAAAATACTAATGATTTATTGGACGAACTTATTAAAATAGAAAATATATTAGCTTTTACGAGAACAATGACAACTCATCATTCTATGCTTAGCATTAACATTCTTAAAATTATGTTAGATAAATTAAGAGTAATATACGGACGTAATCATATAGTAGATTTAGATTTAAGAAACTATTATAATATTATAAGATCTGGTTCATATTTTGTTAGAAAGCAAATAGTTATAGTTTTTAACTTTCCCATTGTCTCGCCAAACACTTATAGTTTCTATAAATTATCCTTAGCACCAAATAAATTCCATCAAATCCTTATTCCACCTCAACCTTATATAGCAACTAATGGAAAAGAGTTCGTGTACATGGAGGCTGAATGCCCGAAGTTCGAAAACCAGTTTCTCTGTGAAGAAAGCTCACACAAAAAACTTCGCACTCAAGTCGACTGTATCCAGGAAATCATCTCAAGACAAACCGTTCATCCATCCTGCAGCATTTCCACCGTCTATCTATCAACAGAAGCTATGGAACAACTCGACGATCGAAGTTACGTCATCGCCTTCCCGAAACCAACGAAAGTTCAACTCAGCTGTGGCACTCAAAGCTACAACATGTTAAACGGGAGCTTTTTAGTAACAGTACCATTGCATTGTTCATTACATACAACTGAACTGACCATCGTGAACTCTGATGACATCATACAAGGCCAGCCGCTGAAAATTATGAAGATAAATTACCTTGAAGAAATGAAGAACACAGCATCCCTACACCTTAATCTGAGTTCAATAAACTTAAGAAGATTACATACCCTCCAAGATAAGATCATGATCCAGCCTCCGTTGCAACTGCAGACGACTCCTGAAATAGTATATCATACGACCATACCTCTATACATAACGCTATTAAGTTTGATCGTACTTACCATAATTATACTGATTCGCCGACGCTATCTTAAGAAAAATACTGAGAAGATGTCCAGCATCCCACGAGATGAAGCCAGCAGAAATCCTGAAAACCATACTTATGCAACACCGTCATCACCATCAAATAAACCAGCAATTTTTTCACTGAAAGTTGGAAAATAATTGCTGATCTGAGGGTGGAGGAATTACATAGCATATATAATTATGTTACTATAGTCCATTTTTTTTAGCATTAGAAATTATGTAAACAAAGAAGCAGTGGTGGCTAACCTTGTGCTGGAGTCCACTTTGACCGGCTTTAGTCTCGTCTATTGTCGAACAGATTAAATAACAAATAACAACAAAAACTTTTAACGAAAATTTCAACAAAAACAATAGAAACTTTACAATAAACCAAAGAAAATAGTCAAAACAGATAAATGCAGACGTTGACATTTGCCGCTATTGTAGCAAATGGCGGCCATGTTAAGCGACCATTTTAAAAATCACCTAATATGGTACGTATTACAACATCGGCTAGTACTTTTTTAATTTTGTCGTGTCAAACTGACCAACGTTTCGTTCCACGAGTTTGTAACTTCTGCTTCTTAAGGTACTTTTTAGTGTAAACTTTTCACGATGTTACGTTTTGCTTGTTACATTATGTGTGTACAATAAAGTACCCAAATTTTGTTCTTTCTAATGCTAAAAAAAACGGACTATAAGTGAAGCTACCCAGCCTCGACCATTGCAACAGTCCGAGATGCAGAGTCAGCGCAACGTGCCAGTGCAACGTGACCTGCCGACATCATTTTCCCCAGTCACACGTTTTTTCATGTGAAACATTGAACTCGGCTTCTAACATCGAACCGGTCAATTACTTTTAGTTAGTTTTAATTATATTGTAATTTTCTATTAATAAATTAAGTGAATATTTTTTCGTTTTTTTTAAATCCTCCGGCTGTAGCTTTCGTAATTTGTATGTACAATGATAATGTGTTTATATGATGATGAAATATCGCATTGAAAGAACCCTAATTCCTATATAAAATTTTAGCGCGAACATCACATGTTATCATCACATAAATGAATTTGCGATGGTTTTATGATAGAAGTCACTAGTGTGCTTACGTCCGAAATATTACGTCGCTTTACATAACAAATATTGGTTCTATTATGCCGAATAGTGGTTCCGAATTGTCCATCCATTTTCGTAACTTTAATGATACTGTAATGATTATACTATTTGTGTAATGATTTAAAAGATGATCGTAAGTCTGTCAGTGAGTCAATATATAATGCAATTTATTTTTAGGTACTTTGAAAACTAATTTTTAGCATTAGTCAATACATTATATTTATAACGGCTAAGCAAATCATGTTTTGAAATTATCGAAGGTGTTGTTTAAGTCTATAATTATGTAATTTCAAATGTCAGTACATAGATTGACCTCAGTTATGTTTAAAAAGGGGTCATGATTGGCAGAACGTTTAAAAGGAATGAATTTGGTAAATCCTTCATCTTTATATTAAAAAAATAATAATAGTCATGTCTATTTCTTATATTTTTTTTATTTCTTAATAAAGTTGCTGGTAATAATCTATAATCTAAGATCACAGTTGTTTGTGTGTTTGTCTGTCCGCTCTTTCCCCCGCTCTTTTTCCATTGTATCAATAACGTTACCATAGCAACGCGTTAACGTTATTTTTATTTTATTATTTATTTTTATATTTTTTAAGTTATAACGCTCAGCTCCAATATATAGTGCTAGCGAAGCTTTATGTTTAGCGACTGCATCAACCAATTTTATTTAATCATTATCATCAACCAGCTGAAAGACATCCACTGCTAGACAGAAGCATCCTGCAAATTTAGGGCGGGTTTTACCATAATCTCCACGCTTGAGAGGCGGATTGGATTGGAGACAGCAGAAAAGACCGTAATTGGGTAAACGCTGCAGCTTTAGTGATCGACGGGAAGGAGTATGGTAGCATTTCTTCCAGTATCGTTAGCCTTTTTATACGACACTCTTGATTATGAAGGGTTGATGTTTAAATTTGCCGGATAGCACATGGCAAAAGTTAAATGAGAGAACGATAAGTGTATCCAGTCCTTATATGACATCTGCTCTATTCCATCTTATCGAGCTGTAACTCTATCAAAAATCTATTTACGACGCAGTCTTTTTCATTTGTGATTAATAAACTACAGTTTCCTCTCTTTGATTATTTTACCCTCGAAACGTCTCTTTACATTTAATCAGGTTCACGGGTTTATATTTAGTTTATCCATACTTAATATCTTTCTAGCCTCATCCAAAAGGGGAAACCCAGAATACTGTCGTGTACTATGAGATTCCATACTTAGTGACTAATTCTATTCTCTTAGTTTCGTTTCGGGCATATTCCTTGATAATATGATACACGTCTTAGACCACATCGCCCTGCACAGTTTGGAGAAATTTGTGCGCATTATATAAGCGGATTCGTTGAATGGAATGTGCCCAGAGTGCAGCCTCATCAGTATCACTTAATTGTATCTTGCCATATCCGAACCATTGAACCACGGCAATTTACTCAGTTTAAATTACGAATAGGTGTGTAACCGCAATCTGGTGACGTCACCAACTTATTATCTATAAGAAGTCGTGGTACAAATAAGAAAATTAATTTGTTTATTTCTGAATTGAAATATGACGTATGGTATTAGGGTACGTTCTCTATGGTGTCGCAATTGCTACCGTGGACTGACAAGTGGGTAAGACTTGTGCTATGGGTACTAAGATTAATGGTACATAAGCATGTAATATTAATAGAAAATATAAATAAATACCTATGACTCCTACCTATGATTACCTAGGATTCGTACCCAGGATCGATACTGTTGCACCAAACGGTTCGTAATTTAAACTGAGTAAATTGCCGTGGTTCAATGGTTCGGATATGGCAAGATACAATTAAGTGATACTGATGAGGCTGCACTCTGGGCACATTCCATTCAACGAATCCGCTTATATAATGCGCACAAATTTCTCCAAACTGTGCAGGGCGATGTGGTCTAAGACGTGTATCATATTATCAAGGAATATGCCCGAAACGAAACTAAGAGAATAGAATTAGTCACTAAGTATGGAATCTCATAGTACACGACAGTATTCTGGGTTTCCCCTTTTGGAGGAGGCTAGAAAGATATTAAGTATGGATAAATTAAATATAAACCCGTGAACCTGATTAAATGTAAAGAGACGTTTCGAGGGTAAAATAATCAAAGAGAGGAAACTGTAGTTTATTAATCACAAATGAAAAAGACTGCGTCGTAAATAGATTTTTGATAGAGTTACAGCTCGATAAGATGGAATAGAGCAGATGTCATATAAGGACTGGATACACTTATCGTTCTCTCATTTAACTTTTGCCATGTGCTATCCGGCAAATTTAAACATCAACCCTTCATAATCAAGAGTGTCGTATAAAAAGGCTAACGATACTGGAAGAAATGCTACCATACTCCTTCCCGTCGATCACTAAAGCTGCAGCGTTTACCCAATTACGGTCTTTTCTGCTGTCTCCAATCCAATCCGCCTCTCAAGCGTGGAGATTATGGTAAAACCCGCCCTAAATTTGCAGGATGCTTCTGTCTAGCAGTGGATGTCTTTCAGCTGGTTGATGATAATGATTAAATAAAATTGGTTGATGCAGTCACTAAACATAAAGCTTCGCTAGCACTATATATTGGAGCTGAGCGTTATAACTAAAAATATAAAAATAAATAATAAAATAAAAATAACGTTAACGCGTTGCTATGGTAACGTTATTGATACAATGGAAAAAGAGCGGGGGAAAGAGCGGACAGACAAACACACAAACAACTGTGATCTTAGATTATAGATTATTACCAGCAACTTTATTAAGAAATAAAAAAAATATAATAAATAGACATGACTATTATTATTTTTTTAATATAAAGATGAAGGATTTACCAAATTCATTCCTTTTAAACGTTCTGCCAATCATGACCCCTTTTTAAACATAACTGAGGTCAATCTATGTACTGACATTTGAAATTACATAATTATAGACTTAAACAACACCTTCGATAATTTCAAAACATGATTTGCTTAGCCGTTATAAATATAATGTATTGACTAATGCTAAAAAATAGTTTTCAAAATACCTAAAAATAAATTGCATTATATATTGACTCACTGACAGACTTACGATCATCTTTTAAATCATTACACAAATAGTATAATCACTACAGTATCATTAAAGTTACGAAAATGGATGGACAATTCGGAACCACTATTCGGCATAATAGAACCAATATTTGTTATGTAAAGCGACGTAATATTTCGGACGTAAGCACACTTGCGACTTCTATCATAAAACCATCGCAATTTCATTTATGTGATCTTCGCGCTAAAATTTTATATAGGAATTAGGGTTCTTTCAATGCGATATTTCATCATCATATAAACACATCATCATTGTACATACATATAAATAAAAATTAGTCTAATATTTATTTCTTATTTAACAGCTTGTTTTTATATATAAAGAAATCATTACAACAAAAATTCAACTTGTCCCAGGAGCCAGGTGGGAATGGAACCTACATCCCTCGCTATCCGAGTGAGTGCTCTACCGATTGAGCTAACGAGACCGATTCATCGAATTTTTCCAATAATTTCGTAAGATAACGCCATCTAGCGTAATATTTTTATAAGTATCGAATAATCAATAAAGAAGAAACAGATTATTAATACAACAAAATATTATATACTTAAAAATGTATACTAATAAACAAAACAACTTATTTGTTTTTTACGCATTGCGCATGCATGGCTGGCATGCCTTAGTCATCCTGCGATCACGGCTCCTGTAAAGGAGTCGAAACTAGGATTAAATATAAATTATGCGAAAAAAACCGTTCTTTGCGCAAAATTTGTTTTATCTATTTGATCCTATCAAATAACTCAACGACATATCCACAAAAAATACAACATTTTCATAATTATACCTTAACATCTATCGCTACCGTATCACGATCTATTAAATATTGACTAATAGGTGAAAAGTTTGATAATTAAAAAAAATGAGTTTAATAACCTTTTAGACAGTGCATAAAGCTAATAATCCTTATTTGATACTACCAGTTCTACTACGAGCAATTACTGTTGATTATGAGATTTAGAGACTTGAATATAAGTAGGTATCTAAATCTTAGCAAGGTTACTATTGCGGTAGGTTATTATTCGTACAATAGACCGTAATGCTGTGAAAATAAGTTCTAAATTTCTGTTGTTTTCTGATTTTTTTTTAATAATGAATTTTAAATACTTTTAATGGTAACATTTGAATATTTGAAAACTCACCCCTCTTTTTATCACAGTAATGCACAGTATTCCAGAGGCACTATGTAGAGCACTACGAATTTTTCTGCAACAATCTAAATCTTAATCTGCCAAAATGTACGTAGAACGCCATTTGGTCACAGACAATAAATCTATCATTTATCGGGTCACTTTGTCAAACGCTTAATATAGTACGAATCTTCTGCTTCTGTAAAAACTATAACGAATAACAACTAGTGTGCATACGGCTTAATGTGGTGCTAGTAACTTCGCACGATTGGACAACTTCTTACTGAATCTCCAGATAATCATCGCGTGAGAGATTTTTTTAAAACAATAGCAACTTTTCGTCTTTTAAAGGAAATAAATGATCTTTTCCTTACAAACAGCGAGTGTCAAGAACATTGGAGAGGCGTGTAAATAGCCTACACCAGGCGGGATCGTAACCGTAAAAATTTGTACACGATAAAATTAAAAAACCGGTAAAAGTCTCCAACAGCGTATGACCATAATACCTAAGAGCGCCACAAAACACCCACTAACCTGGATAATCTGCAAGAGGCGCCTTCCTCAATCGTATAGGCGCTGCAACAGATCCAAGGTGGAAGTCCAGCACGTGCTCCAATTCAGTCCTTATCGTGCAGAGTTATTTTCACCAAAAAACGTCCGAGAGCTCATAAATAACAGCTAGACACAACTCGGAACGTTGTCGTAGATCAAGGTACTCAGAGAAAAAGTCGCGTGCGAGCGCCCTCTTATATGCGTCGCTCAAAAACAGATACACAGCTAAGCAAGTGCATTCGCAACGCTCCATAGATAAAATAATTACGCCAATTGGAGACGAATTATAGATTAAATTAATATCGAAATCTCATCAAATTTAGTAAACGAGAATATTCTATAGTTATTAAGGTTTATTTTAGATTAATAATTTTTATTCATGAAATATATTAGATGGCTCAACCATGCTCCCCGCCTTGGAAGCTCGGAAGAGCTTGCAAAATTACTGAATTAAGTTTAACTTTATAACGATACAACTATCTTAAACAATACTAAATTATTAATAAAGATATATAATATGATAACTCGGACTGAAACGCAGTCTATTGAGTTGGTAAAGGGTACAACTTTACAACTGGTCGTTTGCAAATACCACCACTGGTCTTTACAGTTGCAACGCGAACCATCCCATCACTACCCGGGTGTACAGCGGTTATAACACCAAGTGGCCAACACAAAGGTGGAACATCATCCTGTCCAACTAATACGACAGTCCCTAATTTTATGAGGTGTTCAGCCTTTGTCCATTTCTGACGAACTTGCAGCGTATGCAAGTACTCTAAACGCCACTTTTTCCAGAAAGACTGGACCATCTGATCCAACAATTGCTTCCGTTGAATTAAATTAGTATTGGTATCGAAAGACGACGGCGGTAAGTATTGTAAAGGAGTCGACATCAGAAAATGCGCAGGAGTGATCACTTCCGGGTGAGGATCAGAAGAAACTACGTTCAGCGGGCGTGAGTTCATAATGCACTCAATTTGCACAAGAACAGTTTGGAGCTCTTCGTAAGTAAGGAGTTGATTACCGATCACCCTGTACATATGAGTTTTAAGACTCTTAATATTGGTTTCCCACATAGAACCAAAATGTGGTGCACGAGGTGGAATAGTTTTCCACTCTATGCGGCGTTTCATTAACTCCTGCCTTAAATTCGGCTGAAACTCGGAAGAGATTAAAAAACGGTACAAATCGTTTAACTTGGCCTTTGCGCCAATAAAATTAGTCCCATTGTCTGAGTACAGACAAGAGACGGGGCCGCGACGCGAGACAAAACGTTTGAACGCAGCTAAAAAGGCGTCGGACGTCAAGTCGGTGACAACTTCAATGTGTACTGCCTTAACCACAAGGCACACGAAAAGGCAAATATAAGCCTTTTGGGACCTCTGCCCACGACGTCGACACAAAGTTATGCGTATTGGACCAGCATAGTCCACACCTGTATGCACAAATGCCTTCGCCTCCGTGATACGTACAGCGGGTAAGTCCGCCATCATAGGTGTTGGATGAGAAGGACGCACACGGAAACACGCATTACATTTACGCACATTAGCCCTGACAACAGTTCTGGCATCGAGAATCCAATAACGTTGCCTCAAAATAGAAATCAAAAGTCCAGGCCCAGTATGACAATTTAGCCTATGATAATGTGAAATTACAAGATCAACAACATGATCATGCTTTGGAAGGAGAACTGGATACTTTACCTCAAATGGCAAATCCGACTTAGATAGTCTACCTCCAATACGTAAAATGTTATCCCCATCGAGAAACACTAACAGACTACGTAATTTTTTAGACGGCTGCTTCTTTTTCCTAATTAAAGAAAGATCTTCCGCGAAGTGCTTAGCTTGCACAGCCCGTATTACAGTATTCTCGGCGATAACTATACTATCTATGCTGTCTACACGTGACAACTTCTTTATGAATTTCAAAATATATACTACCGTGCGAAGTAACTTATCCCACGTAGAGAATCTAAGAGCCAAATTATCAATAATAGAAGGCTCACTAAGAATCCGAGCTGTAAGCACAGTAGCCTTATGCTCAGGCACATCATGCGAGACTGAAGGCGTAAAAGGGGTAACAGGCCACTCAGAGGGCACACAATGCATCCATGATGGACCGTTCCACCAAAGATTAAGCGAGATGAGCTGCGATGGTAGTAGCCCACGAGATAGACAGTCGCTAGGGTTGTCACTCCCAGAAACGTGATAAAAATGTTTTGGTAATAAATTCTCCTGACACTGAGCAATCCTATTGCTTACAAACACCGACCAACGATGCGGTGAGGAATGAATCCACGAAAGAGCAATTTTAGAATCTGAAAACGCATATATGTCTGTGATGGACACACGTGATATGTAAGCATCATAAACAATTTTAATAAGTTTGGACATAAGAACTGCAGCACATAACTCCAAACGCGCTAGTGTCGTTACCTTCGTGGGTGCAACCTTAGATTTCGCACATAGCAGACGCACAACTACATTACCGTCTGTGCTAGTAGTGTGCAGATAAACAACACAACCATAACCGTTCATACTAGCATCACAGAATGCGACTATGTTCACGATACAGTCACGATAAACACCGATATGTCGTGGAACTTTCAATGTCGCGAGCAAAGGAAACTCTTGCGTTAAAGCAGAAAAACGTTCAATAATATTCTCTGGGGGGGACTCATCCCAACCTATGTTACACAACCAAAGCTCCTTTATTAACAACTTGGCATATAAAATAACAGGTGCTACCAATCCCAGAACGTCATATATTCGAGCCACCACAGAAAGAATATTTCTCTTGGTGCATTTCTCATTTACGAGAGAAGTTGTCAAAAAGAAGAAGTCGTCGATTGGGTTCCATGACACCCCTAAAACCTTGGAAGCAAAATTACCTTCACTAAAGTCAATTGAACAACGATGAGTATCAGGGACACTGGAAAGCAAGCAGGGACTATTACTACTCCACTTCACTAGATCAAAGGACCCCGACCTTAATAAATTTATTAACTGACGAGACAAAACCACAGCTGATTCCTCGTCTATCACTGAATGGACCAAATCGTCCATATACAGCTTAGACTCTAATATACTGGCAGCATCAGGGTATGCTTGTCGCGCGTCAGAAGCTAACTGACGGATAACACGCATGGCGAGAAAAGGACTCGACTTTATACCGAACGGAACACGGTTGAAATTAAAAGTTTTAATAGGTTCATTATCGTTAAAACGATATAATATTCGAACATATTTACGGTGATTAGGTATAAGACCGACTCGCATATACATCTGTTTAATATCAGCTGTCATAGCGACAGAAAACAAACGAAAATCTAATAATAATAGAAAAAGATCGGCCTGTAAGTTAGGCCCGACGTGTAATACGTCGTTAAGCGACAGCCCTGTATGTGTCTTCGCACTCGCATCTAAAACAATTCGAGGCAACGGCTTATCAGGCCTCACGACTGCATGATGAGGGATATAGTAGCCCTCATCGCACAATTCCTGATCTGGGACCTCAGACAGATAACCATTTTCTAAATACTCAGTGATCACCTTAGTATAATTTTTGTGCAACGAAACATCATATTTAAATTTCCGCTCTAAGGCCATAAATCGGCGATAGGCATTTACGCGGGAATTTCCTAAATCACCTGGACTCTTACAAAAGGGCAACGCGACAACATAACAACCATCATCACCACGCGACACTGACGACGTGAATAAATTCTCACATTCAGTCTCTTCTGGGCTTAAATATCTCACGTAAGATAACTCCTCAAGCTCCCAGAATTTCTGCACTAAGTCGTTTAACGCGAGGCAAGAGTAAGAGTTATGTGTAACCTTTATATCGGGCATATCTCCCATCAAAACATAACCGAAAGCAGTCGATAAAGCGGGAGGCGCACGAGACCCAGACTCAATCTTATCCCCTAAATAAATATGTGGAAACAGTTGCGCACCCAGAATAAGGTCAATATTCCCGGGAATATTCCACGTCAGATCGGCGAGCGGTATGTTCTCTAAGTATGTCATATCCTCCATTTTTTCAATAAAATGTGAAGGTAGGTTATCCGTCAAACAATCTAAAACTAATGCATAAATGCTATATCTATAATTTGAATTAACGCGGGACTCAATGTCCAAATAAACATAACCATAAATCGGTTTAGACGTCAAGCCAACCCCTTTGACAACCGAATTACTCATCGGGATTATTGGCAAGTTGAGTAATTTACAACATTCCAATGTAATTAAATTATTCTGCGAACCATTGTCGATCAAACAACGAACAAGTAACTTATGTTCGCTATTATGTTTAGCCCTAGCCAATACTTGCGCAGTAGCTAATAAAATCGAAGAAGAGTTTGTGTTAACTCCGAACGCACACATATTGCCGTCCCTCTCAATCCTATCTACGCGCGACGACGCGCACGGCGACCGCGAGTCTGCCACCGATGCAGTGAACACTGGCACAGTGACAATGTCTTCAACAGGAGGCGCAGCGGGAACGGCTGAAGGACGAGCACGCGGAGATGTCGAACGACGAACACGAACTTTCGATATGTGTCCATGGGTACTTGCATCAGTAACATTATTTTTGTTAAAATGCAACAAAGTATGATGTCGTTTATTGCAAATCTCGCAACACGACGAAGAGTCACAAGAAGAAAGAGAATGTGACAAACATAAACAATTGACACACCCATGTTTCGATTTTATAAAATCAAACCTTAATTGCGGCGTATTTAAATTTCTAAATGGTTTGCACTCATAAAGAAAATGATTATTTCTCTTACAAAAAACGCAAGTTGTTATTTTAGAATTATTGTAATTCGAAACAAATGAATTAAAATTACGGAGAGTTTGTGGCGAGGTCAACGAACTAGGTTTACTCGCTTGCCGCGGGGAGTTGAGATTATTATTATTATTATAACTTTGAGAACGCGTTAATATTTTAACATGGTTTCTAACAAATGTAATTAAATCCGTGTAGGAAGGTATTCTGTCATCCTCAATTGACATCTCAAATAAACGAACTACTTGCGGATCAACTAAACGCAGTGCTAAATTTAATAAAATAAAATCCGATAAATCAGGTATTTCTAACTGTTTTAACGCAGCAATGGATGAAGAATATTTTTCAATAAATGTATCGAGGCTAACGGCACTATCATTACATGACTTTAAATCAAATATATTTTGTAAATAAAGTGTACCCAATGCACGCTTATCCTGATACTTTTCCACTAAGTTATCCCACAAAATTCGGTACGTTTCACCTGTACGTATCAAGCCGGCCGTGACCTTTAATGCACCGTGCGTTAGTTTACCTATAAGATACTGCACACGCTGCGAGTCCGTCAGCTGATCATTATTGTGAATGTTGGACTTGAAGGACTCATAAAAAATTGGCCAATTCTCAGGCTTACCATCGAAGGAAGGGATTTCTATAGATGGCAATTTAATGAAATGCTTAGTTGTCTCCGATGATTTAGATTGCAACGGCAAAGACTGTGGCGGCATAATTAAATTATTACGAGCGCGCTTAACATGCACATATAAATCCTCAAAAGTCGAAAACGCCTGATAATCGGGAATGGTAGTAGGGTTCAAACACAATTTTAGATCATTAATAACATCTATTAAATTGTCATATTTACTACGTAAATCGTCAATAGACTCCGATTCAGCCATAAAGTTTTCATTCGATTTTGAATCAAATGTCGATATCTTTTTAGACATATTAAATAGGCGACTCATACGTGCAAAAATTGCTTCCTTTTTAGACTCGAGCAAAATTATTTTGCGTTCCATTTTTAATTTTTCGTCCGCCATTTTATAACAAAATATCTACTTTGGGAAAAAATATTAATGTTACACAATAGAGTGCGCACTATCAGTAATGTAAAGAAAACTGTTTATATTTATTTAAAAATGCTATTGCACATTCTAAATTAAGCACAATTAGTCTATATTTGTATTTAAAATTATATGCGCTTCCGTCACAAAACTAACACTTAGATCGGAATATGGCGGCGCTTGGCGTTCTTAAATTGAATGCAAAAATATGAATATACTTTAAATTCCTTGGACTGATATTATCCCGGATCGTAAGGACCAATAAAATATGGAGAGGCGTGTAAATAGCCTACACCAGGCGGGATCGTAACCGTAAAAATTTGTACACGATAAAATTAAAAAACCGGTAAAAGTCTCCAACAGCGTATGACCATAATACCTAAGAGCGCCACAAAACACCCACTAACCTGGATAATCTGCAAGAGGCGCCTTCCTCAATCGTATAGGCGCTGCAACAGATCCAAGGTGGAAGTCCAGCACGTGCTCCAATTCAGTCCTTATCGTGCAGAGTTATTTTCACCAAAAAACGTCCGAGAGCTCATAAATAACAGCTAGACACAACTCGGAACGTTGTCGTAGATCAAGGTACTCAGAGAGAAAGTCGCGTGCGAGCGCCCTCTTATATGCGTCGCTCAAAAACAGATACACAGCTAAGCAAGTGCATTCGCAACGCTCCATAGATAAAATAATTACGCCAATTGGAGACGAATTATAGATTAAATTAATATCGAAATCTCATCAAATTTAGTAAACGAGAATATTCTATAGTTATTAAGGTTTATTTTAGATTAATAATTTTTATTCATGAAATATATTAGATGGCTCAACCAAACATATTGTTTCAAGTTGGAATTAGAATTTTAAGTCATTGTTACTTAGACAAGCTATTTGTCTCTTTTGACTATTAAATTGCCTTTAAGTAGGTAAGGTTAATTTACTGTTTTTACTTCTTACATTACTATGTTTTGGGGACCATAACTTACTTAATATTTACCAAGTTTTTTTTTTATAAATCCAAAAAGTTTCCTAACCTATCTCTCCACGATAATTTCAATAATAGAGAAGGCCTGTGATATTTAATATCAAAATAATACTTTGATTATAATTATTTAAGTTATTACTTAGATTTTCTTGCAATTATAATGCGTCAAATACTTTATGAACTTTATTAAATTATTTTCGTGTAATCCTATATATCTTATTTCTTCATATTACACTGTTAAAACCTACGTGCAATAAGTTTTTTACTATATGAAGTTATAAATTAGGCATTACATTAGTTTTCGGGGTAATTCTGATTAGACCAATTAAGTATTAACGTTTATTCTTCTTAATTTGTTCGTAAAATAAATAATTTTAATGAATTTTATTGTTCAATAATGTCATAAATAAACATAGCCAGAATTCTAACAAATTTTTTATGTTTCTTTCTATTTTTGTTACATAGTGTCGTATTTTTGTAACCAAAATATTGTTTAATATTACAAATATTTCAATTTTACAATAATCAATCTCATTATACGGAAATTCATTTTCAATTAAATTGTTACACATTAACCGAAATGAAGTAATTATTAAAAGAATATTTATCTTTCACACGTATTTACAAATTCGGATATTCTCTCCAAACAATTTATAGTGAAAACCTTAAAAAACTACTCAATAAAGAAAATATGTATTGAATAGAAAAATTTGTGCTGAATTTATCTTAATAAATAGTTACAATTACGGTAAGTCGTAAAATCGATGTATCGAACGATAAAATTCAAGTTTCACTTTTATTTTCTCTTCACTCGCCGCTTTGTGAGTGTTGTCTTATACAAAAGCGCTATTACAATCTCAGACAGATAAGTCTTTGAGACATTAATATGAAATACAAACTGTAAATCCCGAAAATTTCATCGGTAAAATTAAAGCCATACTTTTCATATTTTTACGATACTAGCTTTACTTTGATTTATTTCCATATCCAATCACTTTTAAGTTTTATTCGGAAAGTATTTTTATAATTTACTTGTTACACTTCTGCGCATATCACACATTTACATACAATTTTTACCCGATTAATTGCTCATTAAATTATTCTTTATTTAAACCGGATGTTTTGACTCCTTTACAGAAGCCGTGATCACATGATTCATTCTGTTATTAAATTTAAATTGATATTTTTCAAACAATAATAGATACACCTAGCGGCCCGTCCCGGCTTCACACGGCTGGACAAAATTCTTTAATTTTTTTCTATTATTAAATATTTTTCCGTTAGCGCCATCTAGCGTCCGGGAGACTAACTACTTGCGACTAACGCGTTGCTATGGTAACGCATATACAATAGAAAAAGCGCGGACAGACAAACAACAAATTTGTGATCTTAGATTATAGATTTAATAGATACGTAGACAGAAGACCATGATAATCTTATCTCTTATAAAATATATATAAAATTTATCATACAGGAAAGAAGAAACGTTATGTCGCTTTATATGGTATTCCATTCTAAATAAAGTTTATAAACGACCTTTTCTATTCGACGATCATTTCATCTAAGTGTCGTGTCATGTAAAAGCCACTTTCTATGACATCACATTGTCGGTCAGTTATCGCTGAGCGTGGTAAGTAATACGCGTTTGTGCGGTTACGGTTTTTTATATTGTCCAATTTACTGGATAATGGACTAGCCCAGCAAAATAATGCTGACGGCATCTTGATTACTTAACGCTATAATGGCACAGTATGGTAAAATAGAGGTACAGTTCAGTTTATTTTAAACTTAATCTCTCTTTTTGTTTATTCACAAAAACCCAATTCATTGTTATTTATTAGTCTACAATGAAATGCATCAACTGGTGGTAGATTTAATACTGTCTTACTCATTCAAGATGGCGTTCCTCAAGGCAGTATTCTTGGGCCTATACTTTTTCTTATGTAAACCTTTAGATAAGTCCATCTTTTAAATACTGTTTGATAAAACACTTTTTACATCGAAACTGCATTATTTGTTTGTATAATATTTTTTATCCTAACGTTTTAACTCTGTTAAAGTGCCGTGTTTATGAAATGGCTCAGGCACATATCAAGCACAATACACACACCCAATAATTCTGGATAGAAGTAGAATAAATTCTAATAACTATCCTATACCTCTCATAGAGTTAAGGTTTTAAATAAGAACCTTATTTTCACATTGTTAAGGTCAATCGTACAAATATTAATTGAAAAGCGATAATAACGTTTGCACATTTGAGAACTCAGGCTTCAAGATTTAATGAAAAAGACAAGATCATTGAAAAACATTACATCAGTTATACAGCAATACGTTTTTCAATTCAATGAGTAAACGAAAAAGTTTCATAAATTTTTCAAGTCCTCTTAGTCGTATAAAGGCCACCTCGCTAAGTAAGTACCTGTTTTAGCTAAATAACCTTCCTCTTTCTCCTTTATCCCTGCCCACTTCTTTTTATTTTACCTCTATTTAGTCCTATTCTTCTATTTCTTTCGTTATGAAGGACAACAAAATGAAATCACTACACTCCTGCACATACCTACTTACTCTAGCTGAACTTGGTGATCATTTTCTTTTTTTTTAAGAATATTGATTATGCATCAAACATTATTTATTGCTTGTATTACGAAAGGGTCCTCTTCCGTAGTACCTTTGCGAGGTTTGAATCCGATCCACCTGGGTCAAAGCTAGGGATGCCAGATAGAAACTTATCAAATCCGGGACAATTCTAGGACAACGGTGTCAGGTCGTGGCCATAGTAAATAATTTCGTTTTTTTTTTCGAAAAAGAAAATGATATTTATTTTCAAATACATACTTTTATTAGATAGGTATGTACGTACTTAGTAAGTAATTTTCAAATGAAGCTTAGACTTAAAACTTAAGTAGTAAATTAACACAATAAATATGAATAAAATTGAACACTTAGCTTATCAATAAATTTCAACTCTGGTAGACAATGAATACTATATTATAAATTACAGTGGTTTGTGTGTTTATCTGTCCGCTCTTTTCCCCGCTCTTTTTCCATTGTATCAATAACGTTACTATAGCAACGCGTTAACCGCAAGTAGTTCGTCTACCGGACGCTAGATGGCGCTAACGGAAAATATTTAATAAAAGAAAAAATTTAAAGAATTTTGTCCAGCCGTGCAAAGCCGGGACGGGCCGCTAGTATTTATTTATTTATATAAAAATTGATTCTTATCATATATTTATGTCTCTTTAATATCGATAACAGAAGCCATTAAGTGCTTCAAAGTAAACACTGTATGGCTATACAATATATATTATATTATTAATTATTTAATACACTACATTTACTTCTCAATATAGATTTTCTTAAACACTTAAAAGTTATTGTTTAATGTTATCTGATAGACTTATCATTTGTTTTTGCCAGTAATACCTGTTAATTTTTATATTACTATTTGTAAAACTAATAGAATTTACGACTCACAAACCAATTGTATAGAATAAATATATGTTTAAAATGATCAATAATGTGTGATGTCGATGATAATGTATATGCTTAATTGTTTTATCTACTCTGATACTATAATACAAAGATTCTAAAACTGAAAACAAAATGCTTATGACAAACATTACGTACAGGCCAAAAATAATTAAAAAAAAGTTTAATTACGATACAGGTCTTGTATGGACACCTGTAACATAATATAACTTTTTAATCATAACGATACACCTATACAACCTCCAGCTGGACCAAGGAGGTTGAACCTCTACTTTAAAAAGGTTTCAATGAACGAGTCCGCGACGACGCAACACGCATGCGCAACCGATGTTTGCACCTTGGCGCCAACATTTGACATTTAATTGTAATATTCAGAACATCAATAATTATTACAAGTAAAAATAAATTTGTTGTTATATTCAGCGTTTTATTTGCAATATTGTTTTATCTATTATTGTATGAGAGTAGATAAAGTAGTGTATGACACTGTACATAACTTGGTCTTATAACACTCGTATGATACTATAAAAAAACTCGTCTACGGCTCGTTTTTTTAAAACACACTCATGTTATAAGAACCCTTATTATGCAACAGTATCATAAACTACTATTGCTGCATCAAATGTTTATAGATTATAGATACGGTGTGCAGAAAATGTTTTTATTGGCTTCGATATTCTTTTAAAATTTTTGCGTTTTGTTATAAATAATATAAAATTATATAGATTTTAGTAAAAAAATACAATACCGTTCTCTCCCCGCATATGTTCCCGACTTGACTTTCACATGTTTCTTTTTCTTGCTCTTCTTCCCAAACAACTTGCAAGCAACACGCCCGTATGGAGGGTGTTGATGGTTCAGAGTCATTTTAAAGAAATTGAGTCACTTGCAATACGTTTGTTTTTCACTTTATCCACGTTATCTCAATTGACAGTTCTTAATAGCACAAAAATGTTTGGTTGGAGACATTTCCTACTAACACAAATCTTGAAGCTGTGGAATAAACAGTAGAGCATGTCTCCTAAGCTAACAACTTAAATTTTATTAATGGGAAATTAAAATAACTTGCTGTCGAATTTAATTTACAAAAAAAACTACAGAGATTATCTATTGAATTAAAGAGCGAACAACGATAATACATCTTTTAAAAGAATAAAAATTGAAAAATAAAAAATCTTTTGTATATCCAACCAGTATCATTATTAACAACGAAAATTTGGTAACATTTAAAATTTTCTCGTTCTTTTTAATACCAAACACTTATAAACATAACTTCTTTGAACAAAAAGGTCCACAAACACTTCACATAATGCACAAAAAAGATTTAATACGAACTAATTCAAACCTTTTTCGTATATAAAAAAAAACCGAATTGCAGTTTTAAATTTCGAACGTATAAATCGTTGAAATCAAAAGTTCGCATGTAGCAAGCGCACGCGCTGTCACAAGACTGAGCTTAAGGCCTTTTCTTCCACTTAGGACAGGCGAAAGTGCACTCAGCGATACTTTGTGCATTTTCTCGGAGTGTAATGACACTTCATTGTTGAGTACTTTTTATTGTCTTCCATAATTTATGACTTTGCACAGGAAATTTAAATATGTATATTTTTTTAATATTTCCAAAGCTCTGAAAATATACAAAAATTGTGTTACAGCTAGATTTATGTACAACTGGAATTTCGTTCTGTCTTAAAAAAATAATAATACTGTAAGAAAGATATTGGACTCTTATTTTAATTGTTGGTTCTAATTATGTTTAAAAAAAGACATCTATTTAGTAGTGAAGAAGTTATTTTATTCGTTGAAATGTTAATTTACAAATAAAAGTATAATTTTCTTTTATCTTTACACAGTTTTATCTATACACCTGCGATAAGTTTCACGTGTTTATTCTGAAACAATTTTTAATCCCTTCCGGTATTTTGAACAAACAAAATTTTTCGTTTGTTATATTTCTAACAGTTATAAAAAATTACAATAAAACATGAACGAAATGACAAAAATTTTAAATTGAATTTATTTTTCTTTTTGTCAAATGAGATTACTATGAGATCAATAAGACTTTATTCTAATTAAAGACATTTTTAGTCTTTTAGTAAGCATCCAGAACCATCTATTGAAATCGAACAATCATGTTCAAACGTATGGAGAAAGTACTCGAAGCTGCCTCGTCATGTAGCAAGTGGTATCGACACAGACAGAGTGAAACGTGTGTGGTACAAGTCATAGATGTTCCACTGAGGTGTGGTATGGTGACACTTAAAATGATTATATAGTTAGAAGCATCCGGAGTGAACGCAAAAATATTGGAATAATCATCAAATTCGGTGATGTTTTCTTTAGTATGTTAAACGTTTGCGATATAGAATGTGACATAAAAAAAGAAATATTTTTAATGACGGCTGTACTCGTACCTCTGTAAAATTTGACACGGACTGTTCAAAGGCGATTGTTAATAATTTGTCATATTTATTAATGAGTTAAATATTTAACTGTCTAAGCAAGTTTAACACAACGCAATCTGCATAAGATTTTTTTCGATGTGAGGCTATTTTTATAGTAAATAAATTGTCCAACGAACTTTATAGTATAACTTTATTAAGGACATTGACTAGCGTGTCCATGTATTTCGTCTGAATTAGTGAAGTAAATGCGGGACCTAAAACAAGTTGAATTTGTTTGCTACAATTTCTTTTTCAATTTGACGAAAACATACTCCATAGATACATTTTCAAGGACAAGCTCGTCTTTTTAGCAGAACTATGAAGCGTTAATTTATTTAATTAAAATTTGCATTTTGAGGGAATAACATGAATTTTCGGAAGTGAAATAAAGAAGGTGATGTTCTTTCTTCCCATTTTTAATAGAGCTCCGCGGAGTTATAGTAAATTTTTAACTGAAACTTAGAAGTACGAAGGTGTTTCCTTTTCACTCTTTATTGAGTAATGGTACTGACTGGTAACTGAAGACGTGGCTGTATATACTTAGTATTCTTTGCCTTTCGCTGAAGAAAAAAATTGTATCTTTTTCCGAATGAGATTTTTCCATATGAGTTAGTTTTTGGAATACAACTCACCATAGAACCTCGAACCACAATCGTTGCCAGCAGCCTGCTTCCTAACATATTTATATCATTTCCACTACTCTTGCATTATTTTTTTAAAACACATTACATAAAAATATTAACAGTCATTCAATTTACTTTAAGGTCACAATGGTGAATCAATTAATTTTAGTGACATACCTTTGGATATCATGTGAGCTATCAGAATTTTTATTATTAATAAAAAATAATATTACCACCCAACTAAACTTTTAACTTTTCTGCAGTGTAAAATAGTGTTACTTTGGCTGGTATTTCAGTGTATGTAGCTTTTAAAGACTTAAGTGTTAAGAATGTTATGTGCGCTTATGAATTAAGCCACTGCGCATTATGAGTGAATCTGTTAGGAATAAATACATCGACTTAGACATAAAAACGAAATTGGATGTTAATTTTATTAGATCCTTTATCATAAAACAATTAAAGTTACATTTTGCGTAACTGATATGTTTAAGTGTTTTATATGAATTAATACTATTTCAGAACGGTCAATGATACTTTGCACCGGTGCAAATACAAATGCAATATAAAATGATGGTTACAAATAGGTAAAAAGATAATTGAATACATATATTCAATATTCGTATATTACTACACCTAATAACCATTTACAAAAAAGTCGAAATAAAACACTGAGTGCAATTACTAGCAATTTTAATTTCATCAAGTCAAACCAATCACTGAAGTTGATTAATTGTCTTTTAATCGAATAGATGTTCGTTTACAACCGTTTTTAGTGCGTCAATACTTTTTCTTCTCTCACAATGAGCTATCACTAAACGTTCACAGAGCCATCAACACAAGCACCCCATCGATTAGAAACACGGCAATCGGAAAACAATGCACAAGGTCACCAACATCATCTCTATTTAATAATGTGTCGTTAGAGAAAATCGCTAACAATGTAAACAGACTTTTTCCTACTTCGTTTTCCCAACATTTCTATTCGACGCTAGATGGCGCTGTAAGAAATAAAACTGCATATGAGAAACGGAAAAGTGAAATAAATATTGGCAAATATAAGTACCTTTTCAGTTTTTATTTAAATCAATTAATTTATATTTCAGCAGTAGCAGTAGCCCATCAGTTTTATTAGCTGTTTAGTCTCATAATATGGGCCACCGAGTTTATAAAGGACTTATTCTTGGAACACCTAATTCTACAACATTTTATTCAATCGAAGTCAAATTTTTGTAAAGTCTGTTTCGTGATAAATAAGATTAATCAATATTACAAGCTATGATTCTTGATGTGATATGAATGACGATGACTGAATTTTAATCATATTTCTATTTTTATTTTATTACCTTGGCTGTGTTACTTATAAACTATTTGTACATACTGGAATAATAATTTATTGTATATTATCGACGCTCATTATATTAGTTGTATTAACAGTTCTATAGCTTAAGTTTAGTCCCATCAAAGTGTTGTTAGGGCTAATTTTTCAAACCCTTGAAACTTCCTGAGATATCGTAAAATATCAATATATTCAAAAAAGTTGTCAATTGTTATTATTTTTCAGATACGAGTAATATTTTCCTTTGTATGGGTAATAATCAATCTAACTGATAAATTTTACCCGTGGATTGAAAAATCAGCCTTTATTTAAAACAATATTTGAGATAAACAAAACATATTCATATGACATGGGGTCGCTAATCAAATCAAGTGAGGGTATAAATACCCTTAATTAACACGGAATGCATGCAATAATATATAAACAATCTGATTGTAAAGTTCGTTACAGTGGAGAGCAAATAAATCATTAAAATCGTGATTGATAAATCAGTGCAACTCCGTGCGTTTCAGAACGGAACGCTCCGCTCGATGGCGTGAATGCAAGTGTGTTGCTCCCTGTTGCATTTTCATATTATAACAGTACGAGTATTCAAGTGCAGTTAATTAAGCATCTTTATATCTTTTTCAATTGCTATTTACAATGATGCCATAAAACGCGTCTAGGATTTATTTGAAACAAAGCAAGAAATTACATTTATTAACACACACACACGCATAAAACAAGAATAAGAGTAGAAAACTGTACAGCCAGTTTTCTACTCTTTTATTTATTACTAAATTTTTTTTTTTTTTTTATAAGAGGTTAGGCTCTCACAAGTAGGCAAACATAATAAGAATTACTTATAATCCTTACTATTTCCAAAATATATACGATTATACGGGATAAATTTTAAATTTATTAACTTTACGAGTATTATGTGCCACTGTTGGCACGTTGCTAAAATATTAAAGATATGCTTATTGTATTTTCCTAATTTTACTCATTAAACTATTTGTATTTTATGAAAATAATTTAAACTGGACGTAACCAATTACCGTAGTGGTTTTCTATGCGAATGGCATCATCACAAAGAAGTTTCCAAACCATGTACTTTGAATGATGCAACTAAAAGCAACTAGGTAACTAAAATTACTTTCGCAGTAAATTGTCCGTTGCTAATTAATTAGAGTTGATTACGTAACATTTAAAGGGTTTTGTTGTGTTATCGGGTTATCAATATAGATTCTTTAAGGAAACTAAAAAGAAATTGGTGTTAAATGCAGATTTTCTTAACATTTTAACTAGCGGCCCGACCCGGCTTTGCACGGGTGGTCAAAATTCTTTAAACTTTTTCTATTATTCAATATTTTCCCTTAGCGCCATCTAGCGTCCGGTAGACGAAATACTTGCGGTTAACGCGTTGCTATGGTAACACGTATACAATGGAAAAAGAGCAGGAAAAAGAGCTGACAGACAATCAACAAATTTGTGATCTTAGATTATAGACTAGCGGCCTGTCCCGGCTTCGCACGGGTGGACAAAACTGTTTATTTTTTTTTAATTAATATTTTTCCGTTAGCGCCATCTAGCGTCCGGTAGTCGAACTACTTGCGGTTAACATGTTGCTATGGTAACGTTATTGGTACAATGGAAAAGAGCGTGAAAAAGAGCGGACAGACAAACACACAAACCACTGTGATCTTAGATTATAGATTATAAACTTAATATACAATTTATGACCTGACTGTACTTAGTTAGCGGGGCATCTAGACTGATAAGTAGTTTAGCGTAATCAAGCTGATTAACAATGTAAATGTATCTCTGCCTTATACAACCGTAATGTGACTATCATGATAATATAGCGCTAAACAAGTACTGGCAACACTACATTAAAGTATAAAAAACTGTATTTGATTTTCAGTTTTAAGCCCAAACACATAGAGTTTTAAATACAACACAAAAACTTTGACCGTTAATGGTAGGTAGATGCGCTGTTGTCCATAAAAGTCAGATTGGAACAGCGATGAGATCAATGAAGTATCAACTTTAGGATCGAATAAATTTTACTATTTAAACGATTAACTGCAAAACTTACTAAAAAGAGTTTGTTCAATCAGTTAAATAAAACAAGTTCAAAACGTGAAGTATTATAGAAATAAATCCACCGTAGCAAAACAGTCTACCTGTCATTGAAACTTGTTGCCAATATATGAGCAATAAATTATTAGACATTTATTAATCGTACAACACAGATTTTTTATTACTATTATTAGCAACTGCAGATTGCAATTTGTGTAAATAAATGAACGAAGAAGTATTTATATATCTAGAAAAATAAAAAAAATATATTTCAAGCAACTCTTTGATGTTTTGAGTGAAATATATAAACAATAATAATATATTTTAATTAATGATAAGGTTAGAATTTTAATAATTACTAAAGTAAGTCCTTATGTTATATCTATGCGAAATTCAGATAGGGATATCGTAGAGTAAATAAATCATACGTGACAGTATTATCAGTTCGTGCCAGCTACGAGAATACTCGTAGTGCATTACTGTAACATGGTGCCGACTACGAGTATCTCGTGGATTTTTTTGGGCATCCTATACAAAAAAATATTTCTTGGCACTACAAGTAAGATCGGGTTTTTTAGAGTTCCAAACTCTATTAGGAATAAAAATACATGTTAAGTGTTTAAATAGTATTTTCGTAGCTGGCACGGAAAGGGTTAACTCTTTTTTTATGCCTATTCACCCCGTAATTCTTATTCATCTCGCTTAACAGTACTATTAGAGTTTTATAATTTAACTAGCGGCCCGTCCCGGCTTCGCACGGGTGGACAAAATTCTTTAAATTTTTTCTAGCATTCAATATAGCCTATGACACTCAGCAATAATGTGCCTTTCTATTGGTGAAAGACTTTTTAAAATCGGTTCAGTAGATCCCGAGATTACCCCTTACAATTTAACAAATATACAAACACACAAACTTTACTTCTTTATAATATTAGTATAGATAAGCTATAAGCTTGTGGGTACCAATCCACTACCATATGGCCAATTAGTTAGTATATTACCCAATATTTACTGGTAAAAAAACAAGGCCAACATTGCTTTGATCGCCAAAGTATTGCACATGCAACACCGCTGTCACCTGTAGGTATTCTATCGGCAAATCAATCTCAGATTATAAAATTACATGATGAAATAACTTGCATTCATACATACATTGATACAATCTTTTGCGTATACAGTATTTAAAAGGGAGCACAGGTCATCGCATAGTATTAAAATAAACTAAAGGTAGGCGCTTGATCACCATCTTGCCTGATGGTAAGCGATGCGATCTAGGATGTGACGCGCTTGCTTCGAAGTTACCTATTCACTCGTGACTTGAAGACCCTAAATTTTATTTGTCAGGAAACATAGTTTCAGGCAAAGAATTAGCGATACGTATATCAAAATCATTTTTTTGTTGTTAAAAACAACACAATACACAAAAAATGCTGTTTCGCGATCGATTATTGTGAACATTGTTTGTCGTAAACAGTTTCGAGTTAATAATGAGTTAACAGACAATTGTGATGGAATGGAATAAAAGACTAAGACGGAAGGTAGATTGATACGTCTGCACATAATATCCACCCGCAAAAAACTTTAGTTGTTCCATAACGATGGCATATGCAACTGCGCCGAAATATCGAAACTTCGAAAAAAAAGTAATGATCTCATTTTAATTATTACTAATGTAAGTGATCATGAAATTTTAAAACAATATACAGAGGCCCTACCATCACGTCTTATAGCGATTCAAGTTTAGCTGTTAAAAAGAGACGCCACTATAGACCGCGTATAGCGGTTTCTCACTTTGACGATCGAACTTGAATCGCGCTAAAAGATGATGGTAGGCCCTCAGGTCATCCTTGTGGTAAACTACGATAAGAAAAGTAGCTTTTTTATTTTTAATGGTCTTTTGATCCCAATCAAGCCCGGGGGCCAAGACTGGATCCACGAAGGAACAAGCTAACCCAAAAGGTGCCTATTCATCCTGGCTTTAAAAATTGACGGGTTATAAGTTCTCGGATAGTCAGGATAAAAGGATAAAATACAAATACCCACTAAACAATAGAATGATGGATAAAACAATGAAAGTCACGAATCATTATTTCCATATAATATTGGCGTTCTACGCCGATTTTCAATTTCAAACCAATTTCATCGGGATTTAAATTTTAAATATTGACAGAGAAAGTTATTGGAATTAGATAAACCAATGTAATTTGGTGATATTATTCGATATGCTCATTAAACCTTCATTTTAATTGGCGTAATAATTGATCACACTTTGGTACAAGATTTCATCTATATCTTTTATAAATAGGTATAACTTTTTTTAAATTACTGAGTACATGAAATCTCCTTTTCCTTGCTTGTTTTTGCACCACATTAACAGCTGTGAAGCCAATACAAATGGATACTGTAGATATTTAGAAAATAGAATAAATTTAGTTTCATTAAAATATTATGCAACGTACTATAGTCCAATAGTTTCCTTATAATATTACATACATTACATTTCTTCAACGTTTCCTCTATACCAGCATCCTAAACGCTCAAAATCTCACACTTACATGAAATAAACGTCACACAATAATGGGACGTATGGATTATATTTATATGCCATGTTTTTTTTTTATATAGAAAATAGGCATGCGCTTGACCACTATTTCGCCTGATGGTAAGCGTCGATGCGATCTAGGATGTAACGCGCTTGCCTAGAAGATACCTATTCACTCGTGACTTGAAGACCCCCAAATTGTATTTGTCAGGAAACACAGACTCAGGCAAAGAGTTCCACTCCTTAGCGGTATGTATCATAAAATTGAAACCAAAACGCTTAGTGCGACTCTTTGGTGTATCCACCATATAACGGTGTCGCCAAAAATTAATATAAACTAATCATTCATAATGCGCGCAGCAAAGGAGTGGAACTCCCTCCCTGTGTCTATATTTCCGGGGACTTATAACCCGTCCATTTTCAAAGCCAGAGTGAATAGACACCTTCTGGGTTGACGCATTCCATCGTGGATTCTGTCTTGGCCCCCGGGCTTGATTGGGATCAAGAGCTAACCCATCCTAAATTTAAAAAAAAAACTAATGGGCGAATCATTGCTTCGTACATTTCATCAAAAATATATGTTAGAGGTATGCTTTGAGGCAACTGGAATACTCCACAAATTCCATGTAAAGTATAACTTTTTTAGCAATTGTAAAATCACTATAAACATATTACCTGATGATACTGGCTGGTATTGTCTTCGAATATTTGAGCCTCGTAGAAGAAGACCTAGCAGGTCTTGGGCGGGGGCAGGTCGCCATCTTGGTTTTAATTTTTTTTCCGTCGTCTGTCACTTCACATCACAGTAGCGCCACCACTAAGCTTTATTGTTCGTTCGCTTTTTGATATTATTACTTAATTTTCGGTTAATTTGGAAGTGTATTGCTTGTGTTGACTCTTTTGGGTAATGAAACCTTTTTATGTGTTAAAAAAAAAGAACTGCAGCAATGCAATGGGTGAAATATATACTAAAATTATTAAGCTGAACAGTTTATTTGTTTGCTTGAACGCGCTAATCTCAGGAATACTGGTGGGATTTGCAAAAATTCTTTATATCAGCTTTATCAAGCCCATTTATCGAGGAAGACTATACACGCTATGACCAATAGAAACGGAGCACCAATGAAGAATGTTTCAAAATAGAGGATTTTTTTCTTTTAAGAGCTTCCGCTGCGTGCGCTGCGTAAACGGTTAAAGTTTCGCAGAAATCATGTATGACAGAATTGTTCCCCTTCAAAATATGTTAAAAAAAGCCCGCGACAGCATATGTCTATCTTTTAAGTTTGACTCACTATAACATTTTTATGCTAACCAAATTTGATGTAAAATAATGCAATACTTATTTGCGAAGGCGTTTTTATAAACATGATATTTTATCCTTATATCCTTATCCAAAAATACCTTATTCATCACAAGTACTTAATTAAAAACAAAATTGCCCTTTACATCATTCGATTTTAATGAATATCTTAGCATTTTTTTAAATAAATATACTTATAATAATAAACTCTTCTTAAAAATCAACATATTATAACCAACGATAAATATAATGATTCTTTAACAACTATATCAGTTTCATCAACATTATAATTCTCCTCGAAACATTGACCAAACTAAACTACGCAAAGCGAAAGTAACGCATTAAAACGCGAATAAATTAAGAAGTAAAATTTCAACGAGACTCCCCTGCGATCGGTCTAACCGAATTGCAGCTCTCTATAAATATTTGTTTTTCATCTTCCGTTTGACAGTTAATCCGATAAACCAAGCATAGCTGGGGTGTAACCAACCGATGCGTTTAGACACGAAACGTCAGTACTATTCGACATTTTTCCACCCGTCGTTTAAGACTTAGAAAATAGGAAAGATAACCGCCTTCTTAGACACTGTATATTATTTCTCACATCAGTGTTACCAACTCTTAAAAATATTTATCCCTAAAACTAAATTCAAAAACCCCTAAAAATGCCCTAATTACTTGGAAACCCCCCTAGAAATAAATTGTATGATAGCATATTTTTGTTAATTTTTTATTTATAAAAATAAATCAAATTTATTACGTCAAATTCATTTTCGTCTGGCCATTCAGATTTTATAAAGTCGACATGACATTTTATAATGTTGACATTGAATAAGCCTAACATTTTAGGAGATAAGTACACTATGTACTATATATATTGGATTATAAGTACACTATATGTTGCTAATTCCGAGGTCGCCAGGTAAAAAATAAATTTGATTGGCTAGTTAGGACTGTCCCAGGGATTATACTTTACATCTTTATTTTTCTCAATATTTTTTTTTAAAAAAGCTATGAAGGGTCACAAAAACCCAAAAAATATACCTAAACATATAAAACCCCTAAAAAATCCCTGTTCACTTATTTACCCCCTTAATTTAGGGGGAAAATCCCTAAGTCTCACATTAACTAACTAAAAACGCTAGGGTGCATATTATTTAGGTGAAAATTAACAATGACACAAGTATTTCAACGATCGTTTGGTGCAATGGTTGTGACCCTTTCGCACCGAGGTTTGTGTTTTCGAGTCGCGGATGGGACAGATGTTTATGTAATGAATTTTGTACCTGAGTCATGGGTGTTTATATTTATTTCTATTAATATAACATTTCTATGTATTACTAATGTATGTCTATTGATTATCCTAGTATCCATAACACAAGCATTACTGTGCTATAGGTATATAAATGTCATAATAGTTATTTGTTATGCAAGGTCGCAAAGTTGGATTTAGGATTATCCTAAGCGAGGGTTCCAAGGGTACGAGACGATAAAAATTTTGCTGCCGAGCGAAACACACAATTTTGCATTTTGGATAATTTTTAGGTGTCTATTGTTCCTAAGAGCTGTGAAAAAATCAAACTTCTAAGCCAACGCAATCTAAAGATACAGCCGTTTATGCCGCAAATTTCCACAAATATTCGACACTCGTAAGGGGAATGAAAACCTACAGGGTATTTCCCGTGAACTCAGAATCTTGAAATTTAGTACGAAGCAACGTCTTATAGCACAGATAAAGGAAAAATTGCGAAAACTGTAATTTTCATATATTAAAAATATTTTTTACGGAACCCTCGGTGCGCGAGTTCGACTCGCACTTGGCCGGTATTTTTAGAGACGACCTATGACTATTGTTTTTTAATTCATTGAAAACCATCTGTGACCATTTATTTCATCTATAGTCATCTTTTTTCATCAAAACATGCATTAATAACATAAAATTAGCAGAAAGTTTAAAGTTATATAACCTAAGAAGTTGAGTGTATTAAGTGTAACACAGTAACTTCAGTTAACAAATTCAAGGGAAATTTTAACTAGATTGCAAATCCGCGGTCTTACTCTGTTAACTCTCACTTTCTTTGAGAGTTAATATGCTAATTTCTACCACATTTTATCTTGTGATTCGTTTCACTCGGTTACTCGAATAATTTCATGGAATAATTCGTCTTGTTATGATCCTCCGTTTAGTAAATGTCTTTTTACTTTTTCGGTAATGTTAGTAAGTATTAATTCACTAATAATATTGGTTAAATTTAATAAAAAATAATATTATATTTCTTACATTCACAGCAATTAGCCTAGCACAAATTAAGTACTATAAGGCTTGTGTTATGGATACTAGGGCAAAGGATAGATCATACATGATAGAAACATATGTAACATTTATAGAAATATATATAAACACCCATGACTCAGGTACAAATGCTCGTATTCATCACACAAACATCTGTCCTATCCGGGTTTCGAATCCAGGACCGTCGGTCGGTGCGAAAAGCAGGATCACTACCATATCACCAAACGGTCATTAAATTCAAATGCATATTCGATCGCATTTAATAGACTTTTTTCCGAACAAAATTAAACACAAATATCAAAATCTTACTATATATTTTTCTCACACTATTACGCCCGTATTCCCTTTAAAACTATAATCACTTGGCAGTCCGTGGTAGCAATTGCTACCATATTCAATTTTCCGCGTGGCCTGCTGTTTTTTTTAATTATGATTAATTTTTTGAGTTGCTGAGATCCACATATTCTTTGGTGGATTCTTTATTTAAGCAGCTTTACGGTAGTATTTTTTGTTTGGTCCTAACTTCATTATTTAGCAAAAAATTGCATTTTTATCTAAGAGACCGTCATTTTTTTTTTCACAATTTGCGTAGCATCGGAACTGTTGATGGGGCGCGCGGTAGCGGACTGACAAGTAGATAAGTAACGTAGTTTCCGTAAGTGTCTGTAATTCATTTGCCATATGGTAAATTTTTCACATTTAACGGGGTCTAAAAAGTGACTAAATACTACTGCAGGAATTCACCGTTCCACTCCAGTAGACCCTGAAACAGGAAGCAACGTTTTCCGAATTATAGTGTTTTTCTGCGATCGCCGACCAACCTGTCGAGGGTGAAGATTGTGGTAAAATCCCCCCCTTATTTTTGAGGGAAGTCGCCCAGTTATTTATGTAGAGATGATGATTTAATTTGAAATCCAGGTCATATTTTTAGAGTTCTATGAAGTACAGTTATAAGATATTTATACAAACAAAACCCGGTCATTTAAAATTAATGCATATGGAGAATATATTTATTGTTTTTTTTTTTGTTTCCCAACGTTTACTTTGGTAATTTTTAACATTTTTAATAAATCGTTTTTCTTTTTATTCCCTTTTGATATTAGTGTAATCTAAAATAATGAAAATAAACTATTCTTTTAACAAAGGATCATTTAGTTACTACGAAAACTTACAAAATGTTAACCATACCCATAAAAACTCTTGGAAATATATTTCTATAATTAAGCAATGACACAAGTAAGTATAAACGACTTTTATGAAATGGAGAAAAATAAAAAAAATCTTTTGTACAAGAAATAAATTGAAACGGTATTTGCGTTGATGGTTGATTTTTTTTTCTCATCGTATCGGTTAATTGAAAAATTTAGTTTTTTTATTTAAATTTGCTACATTTCAAAATTGATAGTCATAGAGTCATCATCTTACATTGTTTTGATAAATATATTGTGTTAAGTATCAAACATGGTCCCATATTTAAATTACATTTAATAATACTTAGTTGTAATTTAAATAATTTAAAAGCATATTTTGAAAGAAAATTTTGATTCAATAATTTAATAATTTTTTCAGCGTTTCACTGCTGTTACTATTATTAAAATTAATTTCAATTTAGGGGCATATGTATTTGTGATGTTCATTTGTTCCAGAGACACATTTGTTGTTTATTTATTTATTTATATTTATTATCCAAAGTTCCCTCTATCCATTTCAAATTGTGCATTGTATAATTCAATAGTTGAAAAAGACACTGATGCAACAGACTGTATTGTAGCCTCTGGAGTCTTTTATACATCATATATGACATAATCTTTAAATATGTATACTCTTGAAGTTTTTAAGTAAATATCTAAATAAGACAGAATAGTAAAAGCTTTGCTTAGTATGGTACTTAATAATTTATGTGAGTTTATGTTAAGTATCATTTTTAATGTTTATAAAAAAAACAACGTAAACAGTTCATTCATAATCAGATCGATAGTACATATAAAAATCGATTAATAAATATATTGACAATTTATCTTTAAATTGTCAAATGCACCATCGAATTATTTGAATATCCGATTTGAAAAAATATCCGAATCGACAGGTTTTATATCGAACACGTCAGATAAATCAGGTCAAGTGTATTCCGAACAATTGTCGCACATACAATAAACAATAGTTCTGTTATTGATGCTGTATTGACACGTGTCAGGAGGTCGCTATGCATCATCCATTGTTTTCTTTTTATTTTATAATTAATAAGGAAGATAATAATAAAAAGTCAAGGACAAAGCATAAAAAATAAAAATTTACTGGGCCACAAGACTAAATTACATTTCGTTCTCGTATTATCATAAATTTAATTTGATTTTTAAAAGTTATAAATATAGTTTGAGTTTATTAAACTATAAAACCAGATTATAAAACCTTTGCAACTTTATTAATTTATTATGACTCTAATGAAAATAATTAAAAAAACAAAGGTTTTTAAAGTAATAGAACAATTTTGTTTTGCACTTATTAATGCAAACTGAAATTAATCACAAAAAAATCCAAAATCATAAATATTGATATTTACAAAATACGATAAAATTTAAGTTTCACGTCATCTTAATTGTTATCGGCAATTGGATTTTACAGTTTAGAAAAAAATATCACACCAAAGAATCAACAAAGCATATACTTCTGTTAAATTTTTGCGCCGTTAAAAAATTAAATTTTTGAAAACCCACAAAAATCCGAAGCACGAAGCACTTAAACTATCGCGATTGGTCAACTCACGCGCATGCACTCAGTACGAGCGCGCGCAGAGCTACATCTCACACTACTGGTGCATACTGACTAACTGGGCCTCCTTCGAGCCCAATCCACATAGTAATGAGCCGAGCGTGTAGCGATTTTCTTATTCATCTTCACTTTTGCAATGGTTATACATCGGATGGATGACATAAAATATTATTATTATTACTAGCGGCCCGTCCCGGCTTCAAACGGGTGGACAAAATTCTTTAAATTTTTTCTATTATTAAATATTTTTCCGTTAGCGCCATCTAGCGTCCGGTAGACGAACTACTTGCGGTAAACACGTTGCTATGGTAACGTTATTGATACAATGCAAAAAGAGCGGACAGACAAACACACAAACCACTGTGATCTTAGATTATAGATTTATACGGTCAAACGGTACACAATTATATGTATAACTATCTCAGTTAACTATACAAAGTGTGAAAACTGTGTTATTTCCGGATACATCTACAGTCGTTAGCAAAACGCACTAGACCCGCGTTTGGGATATTAAAAATAAAAAAATCGGACAATCCACGATAACTGTTTAGTCCCAAATTAAGCAAAGCTTTTACTATGGGTACTTTATAACGTATTGAATACCTACATAAATAGATATATTTGAACCCGAGGCACGGTCGTGGAACCATGCCTCGGGAACAAATCCTCATCACACAACATTTTCAAAACCCGGGAAAATTGGCGCAGGAGATAGGATAGCTAGCGTTGCAACAAGCGGCCGTCAATTATAGTTCACTCTTCCTACGGTTTTTTACTCCAGAAGGAATCGGTGTCCCTTCAGTGGGAATATTCATGAACTAATTATGATTATGATATTGAAATAAATCTCCATAAAACCTGAGCAATAAATGATATTATTTACTTCCTGTCATCATCTGTACATAAACATACATCACCGCTGTCGTCTAACTTTAGATTTTAATAGGTTCTTTGATTTATGAGCACATTTCATCCACCCTATTTCAAAAGAAAACTTATGATAATGTCTTCTGTAAACTTAAAACAATACAAAACTATATATTATTATGCGAAATTTGCTTCGAGATGCAAGTTTCTTTAAGATAGATAATCTTAGAGAAAATGTGATTTTGAAAACGGTACCGGATCGGTAGAAATCACTTACGGAATAGTCAGTGTCATGGACAAAAGAGTTAAGATCTATCGAACGTCAGTTCCTTCGCCAAATCATTATATAAGAAATGTACACTTAAAATATATTTGTACTTTTAAAGTTTCTATATTAAGTTAATTTCGACTTTTTTGACATCAATATATTGACAGATATTTATAACGTATTTACCGCTGTATCTGCAGCACTATACCACCGACCTTAAGCGCAGTACTGGCATTAGTTACCCACTTACTCGCTTTCTTTGTTGCACATAATTACTTTTTTTTTCCATCACAGTCGGCTCAGTTTCTTAATTTTTTTCTCCACAATCTCAAGAGAAGCTCGATGTCACAGTGATTATCGCGTTTAGCCTAAATTTAAAGAGATTCAGCAACTCTAACAAGCGCCGATCACCGATGGAGAGTCAAAAAAATACTATTTAATTAGATGGCGACCGTTTGGTGAACGCTCCTGCCTGTCGCACCGAAGGTCCTGGGTTCGAGTCCCGGAAGAGGCTGATATTTGTGTAATTAATATTTGTTTAATTTATCAAAACAATGCAAGTTTACAGAGATGTTCTCTAAGACACATACAAGTCACATAAATAATAAATTAATATAAATAGCACAGCAGAGACAAGAATTATTAATGAACTTAGGTATTAACAATCAGCATTTACTTAATGCAACGTCAGATTTCATTAACAAATTATTAATTATAGACAATGAAAAATGAATACAATGAATACGAATGTGATACATACAGAAAATTATACCCGAACCATGGATATTTATATATATTTATATGAATATTAAAAATAATATAGCTGTGTATGTCTTTCCGTTACACTAGTATCTATAACACAAGCCTTACAGAGTTTACTTTGGGCTAGGCTAACTAGGGTGAATGTAAGAAATAACCCCTTGAAGCCCAGCTTTGTGTTATATGTGTTATTTCTCTCTCTATCTGGAAAAAATATCATTCAATCAAAAAGAACCATTATCAAAGGCCGTAATAAGGATTAAATCAGACTGCGGACTATAGAGCAATATATAATGCTCGCGGATTTTAGGTATCGTTGTCGCGCCCATGATAAAATGCTCGCGGGTTTTAAGGGGTATTACAATTACGTACATTTGGTACATTTGTACCAACCATATCTGAAGACGTTACAGGGTTATAACTGTGTCATGGTATAAGCTCCCTAAACTGTCCATCCACGGGGAAAAAATATTTCCCACCAGCGGAGAAACTTATAACAGGGTTATGTTGACACGTCTAAATTTCCAAATATTATCAATATTTATAGTTTTTAACGCTAACTTTTCTTCTTTTATCTCAAGAAAAATTCTTTTTTGTAATGTTACGTTAAGCAATAGTTTGGGCACCTTATAGTAATAATTAGTCTTCGCAACTGAGACATTCTTGATACAACAGGGGGTATATAAATTTCCAACCATACATAGTAATAGCAAGAGGTGCCTAGACTATTTGACCTAGGTCACTTAACGCTAGAGTGGCCAGAAGGCTGTAACTGATTGCAAGGTTGTAAGCCTTCAACATAGCTATACTAATATTATTAAAGGAGATAGCAGTGTAAGTCTATTTATATGTGGAGAATAATCTCCGGAATCAGACAATCTACTTTCAAAAAATCCTTAAACGAATAAAGAGTACTTATGTACGCGCGGCAGAAGATATACTTTTCATTAATTTTTTAAATAATTAATAAAATTAACACGCGTTTAATAATCGCAAAAGAAACAATTTGATTGATTTCAAGCGATAATTGTTAGCAACAGAGTTTTGAATTAGCGTACTGGTAACTCGGCGCTGAGTTATCTGTCGCGCCAACATCGGATGAACAACAATATAACATTAAACATACAAACACTCATGCATATTCTTAAATAAAACATACAAACAATGACTTGAACATAACACAAGAATAGCAACAAGTGAAGTTTAAAACAATAAACACAACTAAAGAATACACACAGCCAAAACACACAAAATAAAAAGTGAAACAACACACTTTCATATTTAGGCAATTCTTTGGGTCAGCAACAATACTTTGTATCGCTTTTTAAACTTGTATTTGGTAATAGGAAATTAATTAAATTATTTATTTACTGAAAATCATTTTAATATATTGCGGTAGTTCGCAATATTAATGTGATTCAATAGTTTTCTGCCCTAGACAGGATATTACTATAATAATACTAAAATTATAGTACAACGTTTGGTACAACGGTAGTAAACCTGCCTTTCGCACCAATGGTACTGGGTTCGAGTCCCAGAAGGGGCAGATGTTTGTACGAGCATTTGTACCTGATTCATAGGTATTTATAGATCCCGTGTGCAGTTGCTGGAACTGCCATCGGGCGCGTCCCCCGGGTGGCGGATTGGGGGGCCTCCAGATATGGGGGCCACCGGCTTAGCCGGCGTGGACCAAAACCAGCAGGGGGGGGGGGAGCTCGGCTGGCGTCCTGGGTATCCCGGGTAGCGGTAGCCGAGCTAGGGGAGTAAGGGCGATGCCAGTTCTGTCTGGTGTCGTCGAAGGAGCTCGTAACCCTGTACGTAGTGCAGGGCCGAGGGCTGCCACCTTCTGGTGGGGGCCGTGGGGAAGACAACCCCTTTAAAAAATCACCCGAGGGGGCCTTTGGGCCCAGCTTGCGTCAGCGGGCAAGTCGGGGCGTGTTCCGATCCGTGGATCGGTTCCGGCCCAACCGTAAAGTCGTACGTGGTGCGGGAGCGGGGGCCGCCATTTCGGTGGGGGCCGCGTGGAGAAAACCACTATAAAAAATCTTCAAAGTCCCGGCACTGGGATTCGTGGTGTCGGGGCGCCTCATGGAGGTGGCCGGCGGAGTGCAGTCGGCCCATTAGCGGTCGCCCTGGGGTACCTCCCGACCCCCCAGGCGTAAGTAGGGTAGCCAGGGTACCGGGATCTCTGCCCTGGCGGTCCGTTGTTTCTCCCATTTTCGTGGGAATAAGATGAATAGCACAATTAAAACAAAATCTAATAAGAAGATTCGTGGTGGAAAGGCGAGCTCTGGCGAGCCTTTTGACGGACAGAGCACGGAGTCCAATGAAAAACTGTGCCGAATTGATGAAGAGGAGATGAACCATCCACCCAGAATGTCAACTTCGGACGAGGAGAATGTCGAGCGAGACGGAGACGACGTTCGCACGGAGAACGAAGTAGCTCTGCTGGAAAGGTGGAAGCCGAGGCACAAAGAGCTGCTGAAGCAGGTAACCAGGACCAACGAGGACGACCCGAGTTTCAGGTCCATCGCGAGGAGATACGCCGAAGTTAACACCATGGTCACTGTCCTGGAGGAGAGCGTGAGGCGAAGAAAGGCTGCCGAAGAAAATGAGTCGTCTGAAGACGGGAACGAGACGGACTCGAATCATGGAGGTAGGGCGAAGCGGGCCAAGAGAGGATCAGTGAAGCTCCGATTTAAAATGACCAGCGACGGGAAGCAGCCCAAATCTCGCTCAGTGGCCACCTGGACCGGTGAGGAAGGCCAGGTATTGGACACTAAGAAGGAGATGGAAAAGCTGAGGATGGAGAATGCCAACCTCCGTAGGCATATGGAGAGACTTACGAAGGAAGTGAGTCTCCTGCGTGAAGCCTCGCAGGAGAAAGCTCGCAGATTGGAGCCACCGCCGACAGTGAAGGATAGGGAAGAGTGGAAGAAGGCCCTCATCCACTCCGTGACGGCGATGGTAGAGAGCAGATTGCGGGAGCTGGAAACCAACCCAGTGCAAAGAAGGAACCTAAAACAGGCGGAAAGAGCAAGCGGCCCAGAAAACCCTACTGGGTCAAACAGAGAAGGGCCAGCAATGGCAACCCAGGGAATTATGAGTAAGGAGGGCACCAACGCCCCCGCCCAATATGACAGTTGGACGGAAGCGTTGGGCAGGAAAAAGAGGAGGACGGCAAGACGTGCTGCCGAAAAGATGACCGCGGCATCGTCGCCAACAGCTGCAGAGCGGAAGCAAGGCCAGAGCAGAAAGGCAAAGCTGGTTCCCCCGCGGACCACGGCCGTCAGCATCACGCTGAAGCAGGAGGCTATAGACAGCGGAGCGACCTGACCTGGGGCTCGAAGCCGGAGTCAGGGTAAGGAAAACCCAGGCGGGTGCCCGGGTACTCCATGTACCAGATGTGACCGGGGCCAAGGCTGATGAGCTGGCGAGGCGGCTCCAAGAAGTAAAAGGTGACATGGCGTTAGTAAGAAGGCCCGAGAGAACCGCGGACATGCGGATCTCGGGCCTGGACGACTCTGTCGAGGAGGATGAGGTGGCCGAAGCCATCGCTATGAAGGCAGGGCTAAGAGCAGGAAACGATGGTCTGAGGCACAATTTTGCCAGGCTGCCGGTGGCTGCCGCGATGGCAGTGTTAGCGGATGGGGCACGGTTGCGTGTCGGATGGAGCGTCGCGGAGGTCAGGCTGCTCGGCCCTCGCCCCATGCGCTGTTTCAAGTGTATGGGGCTCGGACATGCGAGTCCCAGGTGTCCGGTGAAGACGGACAGAGGCGGCCTATGTTTCAGGTGCGGTGTGCCTGGTCATAAGGCCGCTTCCTGTAAGCGGGAGCCGACGTGTTCGGTGTGTGCCGCCAATGGGCGGCCAGCCGATCACGTCATGGGTAGTCGCAGGTGCGACCCGCCGGTAATGAAGGGGACGTCCCCTGAGCCGGCGGGTTGTACTAGTGACGGAGAGGCGCGGGTGCGAGCGCAGGAGGCGCGAGTCCGGTTGCCAGAGGGGGAGGGGATGTCCGGAGAATAGTCGGCATCCCCGAAGTTAGGGAGCGCTCCCTTTCCCCTCTCAGCTGAGAGGAAGACGGGATGCGCCCAGATTCGGGAGTGCGGCTGCGGGAGCCCCCCGGAAATCTTTGTCCCGGAGGACTCCCGCAGGCGCAAAGATCCCAAGACGGATGGACGGGGGGGAAGTTTTCCCCCATCTCCACCCGTGGAGGCCAGCGGGTGCTGGGTTTGGGAGACCAGCACCTGCATTGCACCGGTCTCCAGGCGATGCGGGACACTCAGGGTGTCACGGGGTACTCCGCAGCTCCGTGAGCGGAGGAGGGTCCGCCTAGGGCGGAAGCACACTGGTGGGGATCGTGGAAAGAATCCTAACACGATCACATGATCCCCACCAAGCTGTTAGAGGGACACCGCGGTGGTTTAGTGGGTAGGCCCCTGCACACCAACCTGACGAGCTTTTATCGTCAGGTAGGTCTGCAGGGGAGAGTCCCACATAACGTGTCCGCTGTTCTCCCAATCGGCGGCGTATGCGTAAAGCATTCCCCGCGTCAAAAAAAAAAAAAAAGGTATTTACAGATATATCTATAAATATTACTTATTGATGTATGATATCGATTACCCTAGTATCCATAACACAAGCATTACAGTGCTTATTTTAGGCTAGGCTAACTGCTTTGATTGTAAGGAATAAAATTATTATTAACACGCGCAGCGCCAAGCCCTACATGCCAATAACAAAATTTGACTTTTTTGAAAAATTTTTTTTTCTTAAAATGTCATACATGATCATTTTTTCTATCCCCACCCTTCTACTACCCCCCCCCCCCCTTCTCGTGGGCCATGTGTATCGAAAAAGATTCACAAGTGTTAGTGCAGTGTGTATCGAAAACGATACACATGGCGCTGAGCGTGTTAATATTTTAATTACTTGTATTATTTATCATGAATATTTTTATACTTTTAGAAATTGCAAATAAAATGTTACGTCATTAGTTTTTGTCAGTTCTATTCAAGTTACAGATAACAATAATGTCAATTGATATAAAGCAATGTCATACTAAGTTTACATTTAATTGGGAGCATGCAATGATGGTGGGGGAATGTTCCATTGCCTCAATTCTTCGTAGCGGAAATTTTTTAATGGTATGATGTTGTCAACAGATCCTACCCAATTCTAAGCCAGTTGTTATTTTTATGATCGGTGAGAAAACTTGTCAAAAAATAGCTTTCCTTTTTTATTAACTCATAGACATATATTAAAAAGTCACATTCTGCCCAAATATGATGAGATGTAGCAGATATATGACAACACAACCTAATAATGCACGCATTTTGCACACGATAAGAGCTTTACAGTTCATAAGACGCATTTTTTCATTTAAAAGATGGCAGCTTCGTGTTTGTGATGTGTTTTTGCCATCTGCAACTCTTTCTCGGACTTTTCAGTCTATCAACCATACATCGAGGTTTTTTGCATTTGTAACTTTCTCAATGACAGACCATTTTATAGTTCATGACGACGTCTGTGGTCGAATGGCTCCGTACCGGCATATCGGTTTTCGTGGTAAAGCCACTTCGAAGCTCTGGGTTTGATTTCCAGCCGGGATAATGTAGAAAACGATTTTATAAATATATTTACGATTTTTTCTAAATGTATATTAAATATTACTTGCTAATAATTACCAAATATTCGCTGCGAATGACAGGACCGTTGCCACTACACCAAATTGTCATCAATGGTTTTTATATACTTACTAGCTGACTCGGCCACGCGATGCTGTGTTATAAATTAAAATAAAAACTATCCTATCTCTTCAGTTGGACCAAATTACACATAAATACCAACTTTCATCAATATCGGTTGGGTTGGTGAAGAGTTCACTGGGAACATACATTGTGACACTGGATTTTTATATATTAAGATGTATGTATTTAATTCGTTATTAAGTATCTCTAACACCTTGTTTAGTTAAAAACTAAATAATTAGCGTCGATTGCAAATTTATTATCCTTTATTATCCTGCCTTTCGCACCGACAGTCCTCGTTTCAAATCCCGGAAGGGGCAGATGTTTGTGTGATAAAAACACATGCATATTTATATTTCTATGATTACATATCCATGTAACACATATTTATGTCTATCCGTTACCCTTGTATCCATAACGCAAGCCTTACAGTGCTTACTTTGGGTTAGGCAGTCATGATGTGAATGTAAGAAATATTATTTTTATAATTTTTATATATCTTTTGCATTTTTCTACATCCTATAAGATAAATTATTTTAATAGAAAAATATTAGAAGAAATCGACTCAGCTCACTACGGGAATCGAACTCGCAACCTTTGGAACAAAAATTTTTTCTAGTATTTTTCTTTAAAATAATTTATCTTATAAGAAATATTAGTATTGTTATCATCATCATACGTATTACAAATCTACTGCTGTACATAAGCCTTCCTTATAATTATTATTATAAGGAAGGCCTCCATTATTTCATAACCTTCACCAGCTCATCAAGGGCCCTGTCAGAACTACAGCCCCTCTGTGTTCGTTCTTTCCATCTTCTAACGACGCAGGGGCTTTTATGCTGAGACAGGGTCCTTTTTGGCCTCAGAAACACCATATTTGAACTTTTTTTTTCCTATTTTATATGTATCTTTCTTTTTTTTAAGTTGTTCTTTTTCATTATATACATCTTTTGTTGCTGTGTGTTTGAGTTCCAAATAAATGTTTTTCTTCTTCATCACTCCTTGTGAGACGCCTCTACTTAATTATTATTACTGTAATAAATTATTAATCCATTATTCAATAAGTGGTCAGCATCTGATGTATGACAATAAATACATGATAATCTTAAATACTTTAAAACAGGTCTTGTCACTTGATCCTCATTAAGTATCTATTACGTAACAGTCGTGTACTTGTAGACAGACCACTTACACTGTTTAGTGCTGTCGAAAGGCCCTCACGCGATGTCCTTAAAGTAATAGTAAACCTTTCATAACGTGATGCTCCGTTAATTTTACAGAATTTATGAGCTTGCGAAACCAACCGCCAGGTGGTGGTAATTGAATCGAATTAAACCATTTGAACTGGCCTTTATTCTTTATTTATTTATCCATTAGAACAATACATTTCCGTAGACTATCAATACTAGTAACATTCATAAAGAAAGAGAAATAATTTATTAAGAACAATCGTTGTTTGGAACAAAAACAATAATATTGTAAGCTAGAATTGAAAAATTGCAAACAATATATAAAATTATAAAAATAATATTGTCCCTAATCGATCCCGACTCAGCATCTGATTTTCGGAACCGTTTTGGTGAAGCATTGAGAATAAATATGAAAATGAAAAATGAAAATAACTTTATTCAAATGCACTTAAAATAAGTTGTTTTGAATCGTCCAACATTTTTACCTTCCACCCATTCAGGACTTCTTTTAACTGACAAGAAGAATGGGCGCAAGAAACTCGTCAGCTTTAACAGAAGTAACGAAGTTTACAATATAATACATCGTCACCATACATAATATGTACGGTCTAAATATTTACACCGCACATTCTTTAAAGGTAAATCAGGATTTACGTCAACTGTTATTTTGAATTACAAGATTACTATAGGCGACAGCGGCAGAAAGACCTATCTTCCAATGATTATTATCTGAAATTTTACCGTAATAAAGTTCGTGAAGAAAGTCTTTCTTTTTATCTCCGCAAAAAAAAATCTGAACGTAGTGTTATCAATCACTTACTACGTGACTAACACGCTACCGAACTAATGTTAACATTTACTGGTATCGTGTTCGCTGTCAAAGCTGGCTAGGATGCCAGCGAAATAAGTAAAATAAAAAACTACAATAAAAAAATTTGGCCTGCAAAATCAGACACCTAATTACTTTTTTTTTCTGTGAGTATGCTATTTCGCAGCACTTTAATAGCTCGATTGTGCAGTGGTTGACACTTCACGCCCACCTTATAATTTCATCATTTAAGCATCATTTGCAAGGCTGGTTCATCGGATGGGTGACCAAAAACAGAGAGGGAGAGAGGGAGAGAGAGACTGAGAGAGTATTTTTTTTATTTATTTAAAAATCTTTATTGACCATAAATATAAAATGGTACAAAAGGCGGACTTAATGCTAATTGCATTCTCTCCCAGTCAACCTTTGGGAAAAAGAAACTTAAATGCGGATACAATAGAGATATATACTTAAACTTATCAGTTTAACATACATATTAAATTATATACAAAACATACATTACGTATATAACTATATTACACTACATATATAAACCAAATATATATATATATATATACATACAACTAAATACATTAAATAAGTTACAAAAATATGATGATTCCATCACTCACTCAAGGTTTATAGCAATTTTACTATTACTATAAACCTTCAGTGAGGAAAACGTGAACTTTCTTTTTAAACGTAATCCTACTGGGAGAGCAACGAATAGAGTCTGGGAGGCCATTCCAGAGACGTATAGCTTGGAGTGTGAAAGAATTTGACATAAAACCAGAACGGTAGAGAGGAATAGACAGAGCAAGAGAATCAGCAGAGCGAAGTTGGCGCTTATGAGAATTACACAAATAATTAAATTTGCATTTCAAGTATTTAGAGTATGATTTAAGTTTGTATATATAAAAGGTAAATTCGAAGCCTATAAAATTGAAATGCAGATTATTCCAGAGGGAAATAGGCCATACCTATTATACATATATTTGTAAAACAACTTTCAGAAAGGATTGGTAACCATATCTGTATATATCATGTGCCCGAGTTTGAATCCTGCAGTATGTAAGAGTTGTTTTGTTTAACTATAACTATAACACTTCTAAGAGGAATGGAAACAAAATGTCCAAAAATAATATTTTGAGATAGATGGCGCTTATTAACGTAATTGACGACCGTTCGGTGGAACGGATCCTTCCTTTCGCACCAACAATCACAAGCTCCAATCCCGGAAGATGCAATTGTTGTGTGATGAATATATGCATTAGTACCTCAGTCATGGGTACTTAAATATATTTCTTAATTATATAACATATTTGTATATATATCTGTTATCATAGTATTCATAACAAAAGACTTAAAGTGCTTCTTTGTGCTCGCCTAATTGTTGTTAATTTAAAAGATATTAATAATATAGGAGCTGCGATTGAAACGCTCTACGGAGAAAGTGTTACACGGTACTTGTTATCTGCAATCACAGACTATCTCACCGATCTGACCACCCAATGGAATACTGCACATGCATTTACTGTATTACCAAGAATGTGGTAGCGGTTAATATGTGTTACAGTTTACAATTATTTTATCTTTAAACTTAGAAAACTCACTGATATGTCACCGACGGAATATTCACCCGTTTTCTATAAACTGGTTGACCTTTAAAGAGATTTTCTTAAAAGTCTTTGACCCCGTTTCCTTGGTTTCTGTTCTGGTGTGGGGAATAACCAGTATCCCATCTGAGGGCTCGGAGGCGTGGTTGTTTTTTACACACGTATTTTATATCTTATAGAAATATTGCATTGTGAATGCAAAAAATTAAATAAAAACATAATAACCAGTATGTACCCACGTATCTCCAGTTCAAGAGGGGACTTCAGCCAGACTTTCAGCTAAAATTTACAGCGGACCTACAGAACACCGATGGAGAGGGAACATTCCGGGGGTTTTAAGGTTTTAGCAAAGGTGTGGCTTGTACTGAAACTTCCCCGTGGACTTCTTGTGAGAACATAAAAGATAACTCGCGGTGTTTTGTTTCAACTGCCACCATTATTACACGCTTATTTCCACCACAGCACAAGTTTTAATAAGAAAACCAAAACCAACCAAAGGGTCGCTTCCTGCTCCCGCAAATGACCTGGAGTCCCAAACAACTTATGGAAGGCATGTACAAATATATATAAAAATTCCCTGTCACAATGTTTTGATGTTTTTTTTTAATTTTGCTGGATTTGTTCCCACTAAAACTGAGCTAAAGCAAAGCGTGCCCTGATCAGCTAGTAGATAATATATATTTAATACTCATGTCACACGGTATAATAACTCTCATAAAGAAATATATAATAAAGTAATTGCGCGATCCGCTTATCATTTTACACAATTTGCGACTTTCTTAAAGAAAGTCCTCTAGCTATTTTATTATAATCAATCAATCAATTAATAAAACCGATCATAACTTGATTTCATGGAGTAGAATGTTTTACTACATACATTGGAATAGTTTCTAGTATTTGGGTCTATTTCTAGATTTCTTTTATCTTGTACAAATCATTGTTATAAACGTATATTCTCAAGGTTAAAATTTCTTAACTTTAAACTAATATTGGTCATAGAATTAGATTTATATTTTTTTTTATTAATAAAATAATACGCCATGACTTCTATTGAGATTCGTTTATCAATGAAATAAATAAAATTGAATAATATTTTTTATCTACATTTTAAACGGGGTTTTATCGTTTTGGATATGCCAACCCCATATACCAAAATAGACAATTACAAGATGGTGCCCTAAAACTATACACATTAACTTAAATTAATAACAAATCAACATAAATATTTTGCTATATCCAACTTAGGATCAGACAAAACACTTTGAATCATTCCTACATTCAAACGGTTAATGTAAAAAAAATGTTTTTTTGTTATCTTAGTTTAAAGCAAGGTAAAGCCTGTGTTTCGGATGCTGGTGTAACGGATAGAAGTCATATACGAATCAGTTACCGACAAGAATGCTTCCGTTCATCATCGAAAAATCTGTTCAATCCGGGACACGATCCCGGGACCGTTTATCTTCACAGGTCATCCCTCTGAGATAAACTGAACGTGAAAATATAAATATAAAATTATAAATACATTTTATTAGTAATTAATACATCAATAATTTAAATAGTAACTATGTAACGCTAACGCTAAGCTAACAGCATCTTCCGCAACATTAATCTCGTAATAACATATCTATCTCGATCTACCGGTGTCCACTCCGTTACTCGTACATACAGTTAGTAACGCAATGGACAAAAAGTCCCAACACCGACAGTTGTGGTCGATCAAGCCCGCGTGTGACCGTATAACCCATAATTTTAAACCAATACTTAATAAGTAGAGTTTGCGTGTGCGCAGGGTTAATTGAAGACTAGCTAGAATATTTGATTAGAATTTATTTAGTATGTAATAAGGTTGAATTGAAATGATTTACTTCCGTAGAAAGCAAACTTGATAAAACATTAGATATCATTATCAATCAGACATTAATATCGTGTTCTCCCAATATATTAACTTTTAAGCGATTAGTTCGTATCTTCGCTTTAGACTATCTCCCTGTATCCTAACCTCATAACTGGCATTTTTTTCAACTAGCAATAAAATAACTTTCTTAAAATGCTTAAGTGCATTTGAATAAGTTGTTTTGAATCGTCCAACATTTTGACCTACCACCAATTAGGACGTCTTTTAACTGACAAGAAGAATGGGCTCAAGAAACTCGTCAGCTTTAACAGAAGTAACGACATTTACAATATAATACTTCCTCACCATACAAAATCAGCAAAATAAAAAAAAACAAAATTATTCTGTTATTACAATAATAGTAGTGTTATGATACCATTATTTCGTTGATTACAAAAAAGTCATCAAGTATCTGTTTTAAGCAGTTACATACAGGGAATAAAAGACAAATTTAAGAGAGCAACAAGATGTATGTTTGTGTTTTAAAATTCATTATTATATATATGTTTTTAATATTTGAATTTGGCAAAACCCCCCATTCCCACGGGAGACTTCCGTCAAGCAATGGGACTGAGATGATAATTTAAACGCTTGTATAGTTCCCGGCATTTAAGTTGAACATGATTTTGAAATCACGTGACATGCGCAGTAGTAAATAATGTACCTAAACTTGCTACTGCGCATGTCACGTGATTTCAAAATCATGTTCAACTTAAATGCCGGGGATTATATTACAAGTCAATATATATCGTTGACAGCACATCACTATTGAATAGTGATGAGGTTGTATTACCGTCCATATTACAGAGAATGAAATAGTTTGGGTCAAAACTAAGACACTCGACGCTGTTTTACTCTCTATGAGCGTTTTATTATTATTTTCACAATTTAAAAATATATTTTAGTTTTTTGTTTCATCTTTGGGTTTGTTTTCTCTATGTGTTGTTAATTTTTTATAGTACTTGTTTAATTAATCATCGGGACAATCAAATATTTACGTGCTTCAACATTCTATAACTTAACATTGTAAGTATTGTGCTAAATGCGTTCTCTTTATTTGCTGTTTAGTGCACATTAATATATACCTAGATTGTTAAAATATGCCAAATGCAGTTTTGTAACTAAATAAACTAACAATATCAATAGATGTACTCACGAGACATCAGGTGTGGTGTTCGCCAACAGACGCACGCAGTCGAGGCATCCCCGCGCCGCAGCATAGTGTAGCGCAAGCGCACCATTGTTGGCGCGACCACCGCCCGCTGGCATCGCTCTCCCGCACCACCACCCCTCGACAGCTAGCCTTCCGCTCCTGCAAACAATTAGGTACATGAGTCAGACAATATCACCACCAGTCATATCAAAAGACGGACACTTGGTGCAACGGCAAAAATCTTGCCTTCTGCGCCAAAAGTTACAGGATTAAAACCTTTTTAAAAAAAAGGAGAATCGCGTTCTATCACGTCCTACCGGTGGTTGAATTGCTGGCAATATCCAAGACTTAACTAGCGCTGGAAGGACTATCCGCTAAAAACTCCTTAGTGTACCCTCAGTCCCGCCGAAGTTTGACAAGACTGGTGCAGCAATCACCACCATAGACAACAGCAGAGTAGCCAGAAGGCCTCGCCCCGAATGTGGGACACCTATGTACACAACAGTGTATTTAACAGGTTTAGCAAAATATCTGTAGTTCATTTTAGCATAAAATATTTTCCATATTATTAATTCTTATACACATAAATATATAAATTAATATAATATGTCGCATTGTCCACTCACGGAAATTAAAAAAAATTAAATGGATCATCAAATATGATCATTTTCTAGTTTTGTTTATTCATGATCCTGACCTTTCGACTCCTTTTCAAGATCCGTGTTTATAGAATGACGACATAAAAAGCATAAAAAAATTCTTTAAACATTTCTTTTAAAATATGTTTCATTTTAGTTTATTATAATTGATAATGAAAACCTTTATATTCGCCTATGTATATTGTGGTATTACCCGAAGCAAGCACTCTAATTCAAGCGGAAAAATTACGTAATGGATGAGTGGAGCCGTTGAAACAGTGTATAATTTATTTATATGAGCCTCTGTTAACTAACTCCCGTTCCAACCGTAAGAATTTAAAATATTGGACGTAAAAACTTTTTCCTAACTATCTTACAATGCAGTTTTATGTTGTAAGATTATCTATCTGCTATTAATAATATTTTTATAATAAAACTTAATTATTGTTCACAGGTAAGCACATTTCTTAAGCAATACAAGATCGTTTTTCCTAATTGGTTCTCAAAACAAAAGTTCTTAAAAAAATTAGACTGAAAAGATACCCAAGTTTAACGTGAAGCTTTAAGAAGATTTTAAAATGACACCTCAAAAACGGATTACATCTGCGAAGTCAGCTAGTTTGTCTACAGTCAATAGGCCTCTTGTACCAAGATCATTAATGTGTGTTAAAGAAATATTATTATTATTATAATATCATTACATTGTATTTCTGTTTTAGCGGTTATTTAAATAACGATACATTATTTTGGTACAAAAGACATCAACGCGCGCAAAGTTACACAGCGCCATCTAACTTGACGTAGTTGAATCAACTTGATTCGCTTTCCAATACGTCTACGTAACGCAGTATTGATTTCACTCAACAACAGATGGCGCTGTATACACATGGTTGTATACATAACACTGTTAATACACTATTATTAATTATTCTTAAGTATCCTAAAACATGTTTTCGACTGACAGTAATTTTTAAACTCCCTTTTATATTATTTTAAAAGCTTTGTAAATTTTTGTATATTTTATGTTCAGAAAAAATATTATATTTAATTAGAAATTACTTCATACGGGAAAATGGTATCGAAAAACGAAAAATATAATATTATTACTTTTAAACAATGCATACCATTTCAAAAGTTATTTCTACTTGGGTCTTTTTAGTTAGTTTCTTGCAGTTGTCTTTGAAATGTTATAGACACCCGGACCCCTTGTACTGAAATGATATTTTAAATGCTGCTTTGTAAGGAATCAATTTATAAATTCAATTTTTTATATTTATTTATTTAATAATTTATTGCAAACTTCACAGCTTTTCTCAACCATAAATACAAACTATATACGAGTATATTATATAGTTCTTATAGATATATATAATAAATATAAAAAAATGAATTTATAAAGTTTTACTATTTATTGTGACATTTTGCATTTGCAGTACTCATCGCCATCATACATAATCAGCCTATTTAATGTTCTTACTACGGGTACACAGGATTTAACGGCCTCTTGGTGCAACAATAGCGATCCTTCCTTATGCACCAGCGGTCCCGGGTTTGATTACCGGTAGGGGCATATATTTGTGTGATAAGCACAACATTTGTTCCCGCGCCATGGTCGGCTTTATACTTATATATCTATTCAATACGTTACTATAGCTACTAATAGTATAAGCTCTGTTTAGTTTGGGATTAAATAATTGTCATGAATTTATTTCTAATAAATTTCGGTCACCCATCCTATGACAGACTCTTGCGAAAGTTGCTTAAGGTGTTCAATCTGAATCCAGAAGCACTAAAAACTGTGCTATCGAGTTTTTTGTTTGCCTACCGACTCAGGCCCCTCTTTCCCACTGGGCACTCTGGGCAAATGCCCAGGGCCCCGCGATCGATGGGGCCCCCTAGTTCCTGCCAGATTACTAAATCAATACAGACATTTATTACTGAAAAACTTGTTTAATTAGAGTAAACCAAATCTCAATTAGGGACTATATTATCGACTTGTTTATTAGCTTTTGCATGCACTAAGCTACTCTACTCGCGCCAAAAATAAGGCTATCGAATTTCAGCATGCTTAGATATTTTAAATATGTGAGAATAGCCCCATTTAAATTAAAGATTATCTATTCATCTATTGACTGTCAATAAAAAAATCTTAAGCCTTGTTTAACTACTTTCATTGTCTATGGCATAGACTCTATGCTAGTAATAAAAAAGTGTTCTGTCGATTCTTATATGCACAGGGCCTCCAATAGGTTAAAAACGGCCCTGCCTACACTTCGTCTTCCACTCGAGAACTTTTCTGCTAATCAAGCCAATTATGTTTGATAATAAGCTATGTCGATTTCTTTGGTTCTCCTACGGATTTCCTCATTTCTGATTCGATCACGTAGGGAAACTCCGAGCATAGCACGCTCCATCGCCTTTTGGGTGACCTTGAGCCTTTTAGCGGTAATATAAAAAATTTAATTACTTTTCGTAATCATATTTATCAATTTAACTTCAACTCCTGAGGTACTGCGAGAATACCTGCGCTTCTGCGCCATTCTGTCCATCTTGGAATGTCGCAGACGCTTACGCTGAGGCAGGGTCGGTACTGACTTCGCACTTATTTGATGTAAGTGTTTATACTCTTTGTAATTGATGTTTTGTATGTTTATTTTGATTGTTTATCTTTAAATATGTTACAAATTATGTCATATAATATATTAAATGGGCTATCATGTTGCGAAGCTAATACATCCTTCGTTCTTCTTCTTTACTTTCGTAAGTGAAAAATATAATTAAAAGAAATTTCATCAACATATGGCACAATTTATCTTTATTTAAACCCTAATTAATTAAGTGGATAAATAAGTTTGTTTAATTCTTTAATTTCCGCGTATATCACACATTTGAAAAAGGTGACCACAAGATCATTACCTTAGTCATCTTGTGATCACCACTCCTGTAAAGCAATCGAAACGTCATGATTAAAGAAAAAAATAAAGGAATTGTTAATCCGATAAAAATAGTTTTATTTAAATATAAAATTATTTATAAATGTTAAAACCGTACGAAATTATCAAATCCAATTTTGATATCCGCTTCGGCTATAAAAAAAGTATCGAGTTGCACAACCGACCTTGAGTGCGTGAGGTCGCACGATAGTAAAAGCGCTTCTGTGACATAAAATGTGACTTGCAAAAAAGAGATACAAACAAACGAAAAGTTAAAGGCCTTGTTTGCTTGCTATAACATGAAAGGTTATTGACTTTATAGATTTTTGAGTTTACATGTCGAAATTCGATATCGCCTACGTAAAAATTTACTATGGGTTTTGTATGAGCGCCCCTTTTTTTCACGAGGAGAAATGCTTTGCGCATACCCCACTACTGGATGGGTAATGGGGTAATGTGAGACTCCGCCAATGTGTGAGCCTGGCGAGCCTACTCACCGGCGTTCCGGCGTTTTGGCAATCACCACTAGGAATTTCCGGCAAGCGGCCCGACGGCCTTTTCGAACGGGGATACCCGCGTACACACTGGGCATCCCCCCAGTCGTGTAAGGTCGGTGTAATGCCGATGGTAGGATCACCCATCCACCGTCGTCCGTCCTCGCCGGGAACAGGGGCTTACGCACCTTTGTTTTTTTTTTCTTTATTTATACTACGGAAAATAACTTACGCATACTGCGCCGCCAGGCGAGCGACGCAGTTATGTGGGGCTCTCCTCCATTCCTCCACCCGGCCTAGTGCCCGATGGAGGATTGGAGGCCTACCCACTAAAAACCCTAGTATGCACCCGAAACCGTGGGCCCGTGTGGCCGTTTTGTGCTTTCGCCACGTAAGCCCGAGGCAGTTGGCCCGAAAGCCCCACCACAATGGGGGATGAACGGGTGCATCTGGGCATCCCCTCAGTCGAGCAAGACCGTGCAATACCGGCTCAGGACCGCCCATCCTTCGCCGGCTGATCTTGCCTGGGGAAGGAAGGCAATACGCAATTGCACTACCTCCTTTCTCCCCCCCCCCCCCTCCCTTCTTGCGCCAATGAGAGTCCCAAAAGGGCTCTCGCAGCAGCAACTAATGCAGCGGATTGCCTCCCGTTCTCCTCTCAGTTGAGAGGACGAAGGGAGCGATCCCATCCCTGCGGGGATGGCGGTGTCACACCGACATCTCCCCACCTGATGGCGCCCGCGCTCTTCCCATCAACGGCTCGGGGGGCTTCCCCTTTACTGCCGGCAGGTTACATCTGCGGCTACCCATGATATGGTCGGCCGCCTGCCCGTGGGCGTCACAGACCAAGCACTTGGGCTCGCTTCGGCATAGGACCGCCTGGTGGCCCGGTGCGCCACACCGGAAATAAAGGGAACTTCGGTCCGTCTTCACCTTTGAGCGCCCCTAGTTGTAACCATCAGGAACTACAAATCTTCGTCGATAACGAGTATCGAATAAATAATCTCGCACTAAGGCTGCGAGATCAATTTATCTTAGAAGATTGTTCGAAACGGTGCTGTTTAGAAAATAATTGTTAGAAAACCAACAGCTTTAATAAGTTACATAAAAACAAAAGTTACTTATCAATAATATGCTAATTATAGGTTTCCCTTTACTAATAATTAGTGGGAAGTTGTGCTCTTAAATTCACTATATCTTAATACATAAGATATAACAATTTTATCTGTTCCCGGGGCGTTTCTCAAATGTCTTTTTTCCGGAGTCTATATAATCCTTATAAAGTCAGATATCTGCCAGTGAAAATCCATTCAAAATCGGTCTAACCGTTTCGGAGATTAACAGAAATCAGACAAACATTAATAAACTGTATTTTTGTGAAACGTACCATATCTACTTTCATGTGCATTTAGTGAGAAGTTTTCATTTTTACATTACAAAGCAACACTTAAATTTTATTACTCTGTATAGATTAAGTGAAGGCATAAATGTGCAAAATAAAAGATAAAGAAAATCGCTTAAAGAAAATAAAGTGAATGGACTATCAACATCACATCCACAATAGATTAATAATCTAATAATGGATAGAAATCTGGCAACAAAAAAATCACAACACGCACTGTCTAGTATCAAGCGATTTTTGTAATTAACGACTTGCTAACTTTATCTAATTTCAACATTATATTGTTTTTAATCTATTAACACTGATTCTGATATGTATCGATTGAATGTACCCATGACTGGGAAACAAATGCTCGTATGCATTACACAAATATCTGCCTCTACCGGTAGAGGTCCTGGGTACTCGTTTCGTTTCGATGATCGAATCACTTTCCCTCAACCAAACCGGTCTTCAAATGTTTCATTAATTCATTACGTCACACATCAGTAGGAACAGGACGAGGAAGAACTGGAAGTGAACATATATCTGCCCCAAACCATCCGGATTGCGTTAAGTGTGCCATAAAGGCGACTTATCACCAGACAACTACCGGAGATATTACGTATAATTTTCGACAGATGGCATTAGTAGTGTAAGAATAATTTTGTTTTATTTTTTAAACTACTTAAAAGTATACCACAAGTTTACAAGCCACAGTTAACAGGCATTAACCAACCGAATAATTTTACTGCGATCTCCTCCTTATCCTTAAATTTTTCAGATTGATGTCCAAACATTTATAGACATTCTGATGTTTGTACATACCTTCTTACTCTTATATTTATAAATATATCATTCTTTTCTAAGTGTGTATGTTACTCGAACTTCTCCGAATTGGCTAGACCGATTTTAACAAATAGTTCTAGATGGTTTAGCTTCATAATTGGACCCGCAAGATTACGTTACGACTGGGCAGAACGACGCCTAGCTATTTATATCATTTTCCATAATATAAATATTTTACTTACACGCAATTGTATAATAATGAAGCAATATGGCTTTTATACAATACTAGCGGCCCGTCCCGGATTCGCACGGGTGGACAAAATTCTTAAAAAAATTTAGCATTGAATATAGCCTATGTTATTCAGCGTGAATGTAGCTTTCCTGGTGAAAGAATTTTTGAAATCGGCTTAGTAGTTTTTGAGTTTATTCATTGCAAACATAGAAAAATACAAATCTTTTCTATTTATAATATTAGTGTAGATTTCAAAATGTTTACAAGATAAATTGTATAGTATCGAAATGACATTATTCACTATTACATTGATTTTTCAATCACTAGATCTTGATATAAACCTTTTAAGGTACCTCATGCTAAATTTTTAAAGCTGATTATTTTAACCTATTCGCACGCAGTCATTTAAACGTAGGGTCATCGACAATGCCGCCACGGTACAGTGCTCATATATCCGGAGGTGACAGCGTTCAGCTGTTTTAACGCAGCGAGGGTCAGCGAAAACATCATTATCAACAAAAATATCTGGTTCCTAAATTGAAAATCTTTTGTTTACGCATGTGAATATGTCAAATCAAACCTGTTAAATAAAAAAAAATTAAGTTTGTCTTTAATTATTGTATTTTTAATAAAGCTTGAACGACCCGGTGATAAATGAGCAAGAAATTATCTTATAGTCACGATTTTAAAATCGATTTTCCAAAGACAAAATATATTTCTATGCTCCAATAAAAATAACGAAGTCAGGTCTTTCAACGAACCTATCTTTAAGCAGAGTAGAGCAGTAATTAACGCCTCCGGGCTATGATTACGGAAGTTAAGCAATTTACGCAATGGCTATTCATTGGATGGGTGACAAAACTCTCTCAAGCTCCTCCGAGCTGCAGAAGCTATGTTGTCGGTCGCTAGAACCCACTTAAATTGGGTTATGACCAATTGTATCTATAGTATCTTCATGCAAAAGTATGTGGTTCCCAGCAGTGAGCAAATAATGGCTTAAAAACTAAAAAGGTTGCGTTTGGTTTCATACTTTTTTTAATATACTTCATTCTATTTAGTTCTTACCTTTCCACGCCTATCGCATGACGCTTTTATCGCACGAATCACGACGCTTTTTATTTTTTTATATATTTAATCCTGACGTTTCGCCTGCTTTACAGGAGCCGTGATTACAGGACTGTCATCCTTAAAAATAAATCCTGAAAGACAATATTCGTTCGATTGTTTTTCTCTTTAGTGAAAAAGCAACCTAATGCATTCATTAAACCCAGTCCTTTTCAACTATACATATACGTATTACATACATATATTTACTATTCACATGACAGAAATTGTAACACATGATATTTACTATGGTTACAAAATAAAGAGCTGTTCAATTACAGACCCTACCTTCACAACGATTACGGCGGACCATTTTTGAGATAATATATAAAAAGTACACTAAATAATGAAAAGGCAATACATAAAACGAGGTAACGTTATCAGTCTTCTAAACACCTAACATATGAGCAAGAATTTAGGGGATATTTTATTGTACCTATATTACTTTTTTTAAATAGTTTATGACAGCATAAATAGCTTAGCTTAAATTAAATTTCTTAAGATACGAAAGGGGGAGAAAATTATATAAAACATTTAAATGATAGATAAAAATACTTAACCACTTAACATATATTTTATATTAAATCCAAAAGAGTTCTAAGCCTCATTGTGATCTTTTAATAAAATGCCAGAATAATTTAAAAAAAATCTATTTCGGGAATGATAATTTCTATTACTTTTGCAATAGTTTTAACGTACACATCAATTTTAAATAATTTTTTACGCATCTTTCGCTCATATCTCAAAAAATAATGTTGTCTCTTAGCGACAGTTTAGCATAAAATTTCGGACTGCAACATAATTATAATGAATTATATAATTAATTATAATGAAAAAAATATTTAATTGAAATGTGTCAACCCTACTATCTGTTCACCTTCCATTACTCATTAAATTAGCTGAATTTGACCGACATACTCAGCCACTCATAAACACACTCTTATAACTAGTCTATAACTACAGACTTTGGTCCCGCCTGCAGTCGCTGGTATCCATGAATCCGGACTGGACCCACGTTTAATACACCATACCATCATTTAATACATAAATATGGCCTGTGTTCTAGCAGAAGGGACATTATAGGTTGATGATGGCGCAATACAAGAATCGACATAGATACAACTCTTATTATAAAACTTAATGCAATAGAGAAACCAACAATCTGTTGTAACATATAAAATATGGAATTTTGTTAATTGATATTGAACTCTATTTTATTTAACTTTAGTTTACAAACGACTGTGGAAGTTTTAGGTAGATTGATTTGTTTGTGACTGTACTTTAGAATTCGTCAATAGCATTGAACTATATAAACAAAACAAAATACATACAGTTCATTTAGAACCTCTTACTTTTTTACATTTAAAGATAACATTATATTATTATTATATTATTTATAATCATAGATAGTTTTTATATTACACTAGCGGCCCGTCCCAGCTTCTCACGGGCGGACAAGATTCTTTAATTTTTTTCTAGTATTTAATATTTTTCCGTTAGCACCATCTAGCGTCCGGTAGAAGAACTACTTGCGGTTAACGCGTTGCTATGGTAACGCATATACAATTGAAAAAGAGTGGCGAAAATAGCGGACAGACAAACAACAAATTTGTGATCTTAGATTATAGATTTTAAATGTAAATAAAGTTATGCCTTTTTCTACTTTATTTTGATATCAAACAGCGTAATCAAATCAGTTTTATTAAGAAATACAGAACCGTATGTTTTATATATATCTCAAAAGCTAAGCCCGGCCGCCACTCATAAGACCTCGTACTATAAAATATTCTTTGTAATCACTTGCCTTTTCCATTGACCCATCTGAGAATCAGACTTGTGTCCATAGAGTGGATAGACGTTACGGTCTGCGTAATACTATAACATTTTGAACTTCCACCGGGTCTTTAATTACTATATAATATAGCAGCGCCTTCTACCAGTTCCAGTTATGTCTCTCAAGCATCAAAATTTCATAAATATAAATTCAGTGTCTAGTAAAAGTTCAGTGAAACACGTGCAGAAGAATTATATAAATACAGATATGTAAAAAGATACTATGTATCCCTATTTAAGCATGTCGGAATCACAGTGAATTGAAAGATTAGGCAGAGTAAGAATTTAATATGAGTTTATACACTTACAAGGAAGGAAGGAATTTGAAAGACTAATTTTATGAATTTTATGAACTGATAAAAATGAAAGGAAACTGATTCTCATGTGTTACAACATAAGGAAGATATAATAAGTCTAAAAAGTTAGTAGAAAACTTTTTATATGTATAAGAAAATTATTAATTAAATTAAAACAATTTTAAGATTTCCATGGAATCATAAAATTATTTTATATAAAAGATTTTTCAAATGATTTCCACTACATTTTTTATACCTATTTATCTTGTTAAGTATATGAAATTTTGTAATAACCAGTTTCTTATTTTAAAGTACTTGACCTTGAAAATTTGTAATCTCCTTATTTCTTGAAATAAGGTTTTAATAGGGAAATACATAAAATTAGCATTACTACGGTACGGTACGGTACTTGATGTCAAATTATGTTACAGTTACATTGTTTTAACAATTATAACTTTCTACCACAATTACTTTCGATTATTTCTTTATCATAATCTGTGCGTTAAAAGTGAAATGAGTTTATTACCTAAAATTACCGGCGCGTAAGGCTATCTCTAGCGTGTCGAGATCTTCCTCGTAGTCGTGGCACAACTCCACAGTGGAATTCCTCGCTTCATGAATATCGAATAGCACTGCACCATCACCAAGTTTATCAGTCATCACACTCCTATAAGACCTGGTTCCAAAGCTGGAATTTATTGACGAACCCCTTGGAAATCTTCTTGCGGGTACGTTCACATTTTGAGCCAGTTGCAATGGCTTACGCATCTTCCTTTTCATGTACCTCCTCATCCTCAAAGATAGCATCACCCTTATCCGTATATGCCTCTTTATGTTTCTGGCATAACGAATTTCTTCTTTTAACTTCTTATCGTGTCTTTTCTTCTTCGGCACTTCATCTATTCTTTCTAATTGTGTGTAACTTCGATCGATAAGACGATCGGAATCTAAAACTGGGGAGCGATTGAAGAAATCACTGTTGTTATTCTTCCACGCTTTACTAAGTGACCAGTTCTCGCCACAGGTAGAATTTTTGATCGTGTACTGTATAGGTTTCTCATATATATCTTCATCAAGAGCGAACATTCTTCGGGACAGTAAAAAGTTGTCAATATTCCTTCTAAGTGTACTGCTCTGGGAACTGATAGTAGTATTGATCAAGTTTGAAGTAAGCGTTTCAGTGTTTTTCCTAAGATCCTTGTCGTAGAGTTTCGGTGGCTCTGGTGTAACGTCCCTGGCTTTCCGTTTTGCTATAGTCATTATGCGTCTACGCATCGCTGACATGTTGGTCAGTTCACTTTTCAGTAATGGATCCTTTCTCTTCTCTGAAGTCATATCTGGAGACCACACCCCGTTTTCTGAACAACTGCAGAGGTCTTTTATCAATCTCGCTATAGCGTTGCAGCCGTCGTCTCTCGTGCGTTCTCTAGGCATCTTCACAACACATGTCTCAGAATATTCGTAGTTTTTTCGTTACTTAACTGTCACTACTAAGGAAAGAGTACAGAAAATAAGTCTGCTGGAATGTAGAGGAATTTTGTGTTTAATTAGTGACGCGGCAACTTCCGTATTCGCGTTACGTTTCGCTTAGGTAACATCGAAATGTGACCGTGTCTTGAGATCCGTTACTAAGTCTGTAGTTGAATGGTGCCAAGTTTGGTTCAATACGTTGTTTTATGAATGAATTCCGATTACAGATGGATTGCGTCATCGATATGCTTGAACTAATAAATTATTGACTTATGCATTTTTTACACTATCAATTCAACGATGAAAGCTATTAATGAATAAAGATTTTTATAAAACAGCTCTATTGTAATTGCAAAAAGGAAATATGAACCGTTTTGTTACTAAATAAGTTCATGTTTTTATTCGGTAAATTTGAAAGTTTACTAAGAGACTAGTTTTTTTTTTAATTTTTATCAGTTTTTTTCAGCCGAACAAACATTTTAAGGCAGTAAAAAGGTTTCCTTAGGCGGTCAACACACTGCACCGCGCCCCGTCGCGTAGCGCGTGGCCGCAGATTTTATTGTTGTATGCAAGTATCTCAATTAATATAGAAAACACGCCTATGACAACACACTGCCGACGCGGGAACGCGCGGGTAGGCGCCCCGCGCGCAGATTCTGCGCGGGAGCGCGGGGCGTGAAGAAGTAAGGTCAACTTGTATTGCTAAGTTAGGCAGATCTGCGCCTCCGCGCCTCCGCCTCCTGGGGCGCGTTTTTCTGTCGCTACGCGCACCGCGGCGGGACGCAGTTCTAGTGTGTGAACCGCCTTACTCCGTTTGAAATTAACAAACCCAGACAATCACAGATCGCATTAGTAAATATTTAAATTTAACCATTTTCAACGTATAAACGACGCGTTTATTTTTGTTTTGTCTTTTATTTAATCCTAACGTTTCAACTCCTGTACAGGAGCAGAGATCACAGGATAATTAAGGTCATTACCTTGTCTTCATACATATTTTAATCAGACACGTTCCTGATTACTAAATTATTACACCAGAAATTGTTTATTTAATTTTGTACTTTATTTAATTATATACAATTACTGTAAACTACTGAGTCTACCACCAGTTCAGAAATTGGGAGGACCTTCCGTAAATAGAATAAAAAAATATTCTTGTATCAGCTGATCTGCAAATGATTTTCAAATCTTATTGGCTTTTAAAGATAATGACTCATCAATTGCGTGTACCATTACCGTTCAAAAAACGTAAAACCAGATGAAATTGCGAGAAAAAATGTATAATAAAACACTTAAATATTTGTAGTGTATGGCTTCTTGTGACAATTATTTTCTTGGCAGCGACATTAGTTTGGTGCACGTCGTCGCAGCGTAATTGGCCACCGACACGACTATGTCCATTACGAAAAACTTCACTTTCCGTCAGTCTACATAATTAGGTGTGCGATGAATTAGACCCATTAATAGTTGTGTAGGAACTCAACGTAACACGCGACTGATCCAAGATAAGAAAGGCATTCTGTTAAAGCTATTAAAACTGTAACAAACATTGTTATACATTTTGTGTATCAAAAACTTTGGTGTCTATTAATTTTTACGTATAATTTAACGAATATAATAATATACAATTATCAATTTTGAATTAATCTATCACAAATTTGTTGCTTGTCTGTCCGCTCTTTTCCCCGCTCTATTTCCATTGTATATGCGTTACCATAGCAACGCGTTAACCGCAAGTAGTTCGTCTACCGGACGCTAGACGGCGGAAAAAATATTTAATAATAGAAAAAATTTAAAGAAATTTGTCCATCCGTGCGAAGTCGGGACGGGCCGCTAGTATATATTTTAAATAAACAAACTAAGCCTTAGTCACCCTGTGATTACGGCTGTAAAGAAGTCGAAACGTCAGGATTAAATATAAATTATGCGCAAAACACCGTGAAAAAGTTGTTTTATTTAAATGTATAATGTACGTGGAAGTATAATAACTAATAAAATATTACAGTATTGAACATTTTTGGAGCGGAGCGAGCGAAGCGAGCGAAGCGAGCGAAGCTCCCATGGATCAGCTTCAATGGCGCAATGTCTGTTACGCCATAACTTCCCGAGTTCTTAACCGATTTTAATATTTTTTGTGTGGAATCGAATCAACAGGTTTAGGACCAAATGGTGACGAAGCCCGAATTTTGAAATTCGCAAAAATCCCCAGTCCCCATCGAAACAAAAAAAACATTTTTGGATTCTCCGCTCCGCTCCAATATATGGATCTAGCGTAGCTTTATGCTTAGCGACTGCATCGCCTAGTTATTTATGAAAACATTTAACTGCTAGTTAGCAATTTTACTAGATAAAATTCAATCTTTTTCAGGTCAGTTAGAACTAGAACCTCGCGATTGCTCTTGTAGCTAATTACCAGAAAAATAATTAGATGGCGCTGACGATTCAATTTAAGAGAGTAGCAAAAATAATCAACAGGTCAACGCCACGAATGCCTCAATTGAAAGAGCAATCACCGTGATAAGCTAAGACAATTTGATTTTTATAATTGCTTTACAATTTAATTCCTATGTCTTATACATTTAAGCGATTATTTTATTCGAAGACACACTTCTTATTATGTTTTTTGTACCCACGCCTTTTATTCAGAGTAAGCAGAGCTTATATTATGGATACTAAATAACAAATATGGAATAGAAGTATATAAACAACCCTAACTTGAGAAAAAATGCTGATTATGTATAAAGAATTTTAATGTTCCTGAGGCCCTACCATCACCTCTTATCGCGATTCAAGTTCAGCTGTTGAAGAGAGACGTCACTATAGATCACGTATAGCGGTGTCTCACTTTGACAATCGAATTTGCATCGCGCTAAGAGATCATGTTAGGCCCTCTGATCTCGGTTCTCTTCTATATTATATATGAGTATGTTCGTACTTGTATAATTATATACTAATACCTACCCATTTCCATTTTTCCAAGTTTAGTGCAAACTAACTTTGCATATATATTTTAAATATAGCGTTATAGCATGCCTGGCTTTCAATCCAATGCATGATACATGCAAATCTCAATCTATGATTAAATAAAATGACATTTGCAACTAACTAACTAACTGTAAAGAAAGTCTTGTGATTAGATGGACAGACATATATTTATATATATATATATATATATATCGCACATACGGTGCTATAACGTCACTTATGCAAATGGTGTAATATTTCAGGGGGAGCATTTGAAAATTGAACAACCTTACAACGTAAAGTTCTTCTCGGCTAAACACGTAATAATTAAGCTCCAACTTTGAACTTCATTATACAGTAAAAACAAACAAAGTAAAGACGTAGAGCAGAGGTAGGAGTATTTTCTCATACTCAGTTCAGTTTTGTCAAAAATTACATAAGTGATACGCATTGCTGTGTTATAAATTAAAATGAAACCAATTATATGTCATAAGTTGAACCCAATCCAACAATTTTTTTAAAAAAATCGTCAAAATCGGTAAAATCGTTTCAAAGTTCATATCGGTCAAACACAGATGGACTATCAGAACAATCAAATGGTCCAGAAGGCACCAGAAAGGAAGGCCGGCCAAGAGTCAGGTGGGCAGACGAGATATTTACGGTAGCAAGTAGAATCTGGCTAACCACACCTAGAGATAAGAAGATATGGAAGTCCTTATAAAAGGCTTTTACCCAAAGAGGTTACATACAAAATTAAATTATTATCAATAAAAATCTATAATAACAATTCAATTTAAAAAGTATAGTTATTTCAATAAAATAATAAGAAATAACATTCTAACGCATTATTATATTAAATCCTGACGTTTCGACTCCTTTACAGGACCCTTACAATTTTTTAACCGAGCACTTCTTGTTAAAATTTTGATATGTATAAAAATGTTAACACTTAAGAAAATAGTTTTATTTAAACTAGCTGACCCGGCCACGCGTTGTTGTGTCTCAGTTATAGATGTCGCTGTACCGAAATGAATCGCGCTCATGTTTCGGTTCTATAACTACACATATAGCTAACCGTTCTTAGCATTCTTGATTTTTATTCTTAGGCTTTTACTGACAATATGGTAACACACACACACACACCCACGCACACGCACACACACACACACAAATTATTGTCATAATTTAATTAGGATGTACAATATGCGCGGGAGTGTAAGAACTCGAAGTGTAAAGTTATATTTATGTTTTAGTATTGAATTAAATAAAGATTTATTATTATTATGACAGTGATCTGTAGAACCGACTATAAGCCCATTAAAATCCCCACTTCTGGGTCCCAGGCCTTCCAAATGGATAAACCAGTAAAAAGTGGAAAGTACGGACCACCTATGTGCCAACAACTGATGATTCAGCCGTTTCCAACTGCTTAACGTGGCTCACGAAGCACGGACCTCAAAATAGCTAATTTTTTATCACCCATCCTATTACCGATAATTGCAGCAAATGCTTAACCGCTGCATTATCTAGCTTCACGTAAAACCAATAAGCATTCACATCTGTACCTGAGTCTTAAATGTTTATATACTTATTTATGTCGACGGCCGCTTGTCAAAGGTCCTAGGTTCGAATCTCGGTAGTGGCATAGTCGTAGTCTTTATCTACTTATTTATAATCTGTACATTATTTATAACAGTTTAGTCGGTAAGTGAGTAGTAGTTCTCCGGAAATTATTTATTTTATCTATTATTGAGTTGGGTAAATATTGGCCAAATCGAAAAACATTGATTGAAATGCTACTTCTAATCATAACTTTAACTTCACAAGTTATTTTTGGTCACTATACTAATAAAATAATATAGAAATAAACATAATTTGTGAGAATATGTTAAAACAGGGATCTGCAAAAATTAATCGGATTCGATATTGCACGTAACTAAAGCAGCTCTAATAATTTTGGATCGAATTATTAAAAATGTAAACACTCTTTCTACTATTATTTTTTATAAACTTATTATTTATTTTTATCTTTTTATGATCAACAACCAAATCTGGCTTTGTTCATATTTAAACAATCATTTTATAATAATTTGCATTACACTGGACATTCTCGATATTACGATTCTAGTGACACTACTGATTCCGAAACCTGATTTGGAGGGCTGAACGAAAGTTGTCAAATATGCAATATGTCAACATCTTTGTGTTAAGATTCGAAATTCATACTTATTTTCATAGCTATAAGGTTTATCATATAAATATTGGCTCTAGAACAGTTTATACATTTTAATATTTACACCCAGGGTTTAGATTTAACTTATATGATATAGCGGACCGTCCCGGCTTCGCACGGGTGGACAAAATTCTATAAATTTTTTCTAGCATTAAATAAATATATATATATATATATATATATATATATATAATCTATGTTGCTCAGTGTAAATGTAGCTTTCCAATGGTGAAAGAATTTTTGAAATCGCCTTAGTTGTTTTTGAGTTTATTCATTACAAACATACAGAAATACAAATCTTCCTCTGTATAATATTATTTTAGATATTCCCATTTGACTTCGATGGTAAAACCATCATATAATATCATTTCAATTGTTTTATTATTTATTTTGACGACCTCCATGGTCGAGTTGCTCAAATACCGGTTAACATAAGTAAGTAAGCTCACTTAGAGATTCCAGGTTCAATCCCCAGCCGGGTTAATGTAGAAAATTAACTTTTTTTATATCCAATCGGGTCTGGGTGTTGGGGTACCGTCGTTATTTCTAAATTATTTCTAAATTACGCAACTATGTTATCTAATATATAAAATAATTAACAATCATTAATAATTAATAAAAATGAACATCCATTCTATGAATAAACATAAATGGACTAAAAAAAATAAAAATCTGAATGGCTAATTTATGCGTCGCCCAGTCCATGACTATCCGCATGCAAATTAAGTAAAAGTCAACAATATACACATAAAAGTATTTACTGCATGAAACGAAAGGCAATAATTGCAGCCTTGAATACATGCATGGATCTGTTCCCAACTTTTTCCGAGAAATTTCTACATGTTGCGGACCGATTTTCCCATATCAACTATTGTTAGATTGTTGGCCGTATTTCCGTAAAAAATGAAGACCCGTTCAGGCACATATGGCACAAAAAAGTTTTATCCAAAGCTAATGACATCTCAAGACACGGCCGCAACTAATTGTTTATACCATATAAATCAAAGCGTACCGAAGCAATAATTAAACGAAATGAATAAATATCCAATAAAGTATCGAAGAATTCTTGCTATTACGCAACAGAAGTTTCACATTCACTCTCACACATGTTAAATGTAAATTCACTTTCGTACACTAAACTTCTTCCTATAATTTTCCATAGTCTGTGGGCGCGTAAAATTCCCGCCAATTTTTGACATTTCTTTTTCCAGTGACGGCTTTGACGTTTCGGTCACAAAGAGAACACGAGATAGTTGACCATGTCGAATTGCGCGTGTTGAACGACTGCCGCCGCGGGCACCGGCCTCGCTCTTTCTCCCATTCCACATGTGATATGATGATACAGTCTGTTGATAGAAATTAACATTCGCGCCCAGCGCGTCGCATTGTTCGTTTGACAGCTGTTCATTGCACCATAAACACACAAATGCTTCCCGACCAGTTCTCATATACAAATAAATCATGTATACATTTGCTCTACTGCGTATTATGTGATGAAAAACTTTAATACATACTTTGAAACGTGATTATATAAGTGTACATATGTGATAAATAGTGATAAATCATAAGTGTACATATTTAGTCCTAATTTTACATGTTAAAATATAAAAAACATATTTGAAAGAATATGTTCATCCATGTTTAAAAGCATGTAAAAGTTTGCAAATAGAAAAAACACAAAAAATATCTGAAGAAATGTTTACTTGTCAAAAATCAACTTACCTCAGGCATATAATTCAAATTCATTTATTACAGACAACATGCTAGAGGCAGATTTATGTTATAATTATTGCTGTCTCAGATATTAAGTGTATAGTATGCAATATCATTATTATTATTAAAAATGTGCGTATCTATCATCACGTAAAGTGAAATAAAATCAATTAAAATTTTTGTTTAATTTTATAACTAACTAGCGACCCGCACCGGCTTCGCACGGTTAGAATGGTCAATGGTCTACTATATAATGCATGTATTAAACATATAAACCTTCCTCTTGAATTACCCTATCTATTAAAAAAAACCGCATCAAAATCCGTTGCGTAGTTTTAAAGATTTAAGCATACATAGGGATATAGGGACAAAGAAAGCGACTTTGTTTTATACTATGTAGTGAAGTGATAAACTTCTAATAGGTAATGACTTTTAAAAGTTTAAAATCATTATAGTTACCCTATAAAAGTTTTATAAGTATATCCAAGTTTTTAAATCAACATATTTAAATAACACGGGCAATAAAAATAAAAAATAAAGCAATAAATAAGGCACAGTACTCACTCCAATTAATTAGGGCAAAGATTTGTAATGAAAGCGAAAACATCATAGTTAACCCCATTATAAGCCGCCATATATTCATTAAATTTTAATTATTGCATAATCCATTTGTTAAAACGTATATTTTTCACAAATTTCACGAAATTTTGTTTCCGCTCCAAAACTCTTGTTACGTTTTTGCATAATTATATCATTAAACAGTTAAAAATCTCACTTACGACATGGTTGCAACACACAAGAGAAGATTACGTCTGCTTGCTTTCAATTAGATTTTAGGGTACCGCGAAATTGATATTTATTTACATACACGTGGGAACGTGTTTTGTGTGTATTTATATCATGCTATCTTTGGAAACAAATTAGAACACAATACTTAATCTTCGAACGAAAAGAAAATAAACTACACAGGAGAAAAATTGGAAATCATAATATAAGTCGCTCAATGGAGTTCCTACGTCGTTGTCTTAGACCCAAAAATATACAAAACTATTCGCAATGAGTGATTGTCTTCCCAAGTAATTATAATATCGCGATTAACTGTATTATAGGCGAGCTTGAAACCTTTAAAAACAAATAATAATAATAATAATAATAACATTTACACCAATTAACCTAGCCCAAAGTAAATAGTGTAAGGTCAGTATTATGGATACTAGGGTAACGGATATACATACATATATGATACATACATAAGTAGTATTAATAGAATTATAGTTATAGATTATATATTCTATAGTTACTTATAGAATGTATATACATATATACGTGTGTATGTCACTGAACTCCTCCTAAACGGCTGGACCGATTTGAATGTTTTTTTTGTATGCGTTTGGGTGGCGCCCTGGATGGTTTAGATTCACAAATCAGGCCGGCAGATGGCGCTGCAGTCGGTATCTAGGTTATTTATCTTTACTGCAACTAAACGGCTGGGTCGACTTGAATGAATTTTTGTGTATGTATCATGCAGTACAACGTCTGTCGGGTCCGCTAGTATATATATAAAAACCCATCACTCAGGTATAAATGCAAGTATCCATTACACAAATATCTACCCCTTCCAGCACTCGAACCCAGGACCGTCGGTGCTAAAGGCAGGATCGCTACCATCGCATCAAGCAGACGTCAAACTTTATGAATCTACGAACAGTTTATGCGAGATGCATAAACTGTTCGTAGATTCATGCGAATGTGTGAATTATGTGAATGTTAATCTAGTAAAGAATTAATCCCTACTTATATTATAAATGTGAATGTAAGTTTGTTTGTTATGCTTTCACGCAAACACTACTAAACCGATCATTATGAAACTTCGCACATATATTCTTAGATACTAGAAGTAACATAGGATACTTTTTATTGAAAAAACAAATTGCAGGCGAAGCCGCGGGCAAAAGCAAGTAGGCTATAAATGAGTGATGATAATGTTTGACTCGACTAAGTACTCGATATTGCACGGTCTAAGAGCTCCTGATGAGGGCGAAACACGTGTAGAGTAGTTGGTGAAGCTGCAAGGAGTCTCGCTGTAACTGTCGTGTATTTACATAAATAAATGCAGGGGCAGGCGGGTATTTTGCTTGTTCTTTGCGGAAGTAAGCCAGATATTTTTGTTTATATTCATGAGTGATGTTCTTGAGTTGATTTAAATATCCCATAGAAATGATCAACGTAAGCTTTAAGCGATTTTTCAAATTCACTATTACATATAATCAAAATCAATAGACATAATTTTGGAATCAAACCTTAAAGTTAAAAATGACATAAACTAGACATTAAACCACAGACTATGAAAATTTCATGCGGCAGCAGCTCACAACTCAACAATGCTTTGGTTAGCACGTTCGTTTTGCAATTATGAATGTTAAGCTACTTTCGCAATGGCCGGTAAGCGGATGGGTGGCCAAATTTACCGTCAACTCCTTCTGGTTTAGAAAGCCATGTAAAGCTATTGGTCCCTACATTCATTAGCACTGACAAATCTGGACGCGAGTGAGTTAAGTACCTAATTGAAACTTCATCAATGTCGCATGGTATTTTATCAATATTTTGACGATCCACGTTTTCACGGATATGCCACACCGAGGTCCTCGGTTGAATCCGCGAACGGGTCATTGTAGAAAACGAATTTTTCTATATTGACTCGGGTCTGGGTGTTGTGGTACCGTCGTTGTCTCTGAATTCCATAACGCAAGTGCCTTCGTTACTTAATTTAAGTTCAAAACAAATGTATATACCATCATATAGCCTGATATAAATATATTTATTTATATAAACAAAATAACCAAACTTTATTGTATTGGGCATCACCGACAGCCTAGCGGATAAATTAATACTAACAAAAAAAATAACTGAAAACATTTTATAGTTCTACAATTGAGAGCCAAGCGAAAATGACAAGTAATAAAAAAATATTCCAAAGGTAAAACTATAAAAAATATTCCAAAATAAAGGCTGTCAGCATCATTATGAGAAATATGAATAGTTAATATCTCCACTTAACGGTTGGTTAGCAAGTGGCACAACTGTAATGATCTAGCCTACACGCCAAAGTTTCCTAGTTCGGACATTGACAAAAATATTAACAACCTCGAACACAATTTTCATGTATAATATAAATTTGAGATCTGTAATTCCTTTCCAGTATCATCGAATGAACACACATAGTTATCATCAAATAAGTATTTCTTTCATCATCAACTCTTTTGTTTGGTAAGAATCTCAATGAGGCTATGAATTGCTTCGACGTTCTTCTGCAATTACAGATGTTAAGTAGCTTTCCCAGAAGTCAACGGATATTCATCATCATGAGTCTTCACGAAACCACTATGGAACAAAGCTCTCGTCTTTAGAGCTCCACAAACAACAGCTGTTAGCAATGTGAAGACATCTGCTTCCAACAATTTTCACAAGGTCCACCAAATAGGAGGCCTCCCCTCGATGCTTGGTCCAGCTCGTGGTCACCACTAGAGGTCCCATCTTTTCCAACTATTCTTTTGGCGATGTGGCCTGCCCATTGTCACGGCCCATTCATCATTGCCCAGTCCTAGTAACCTAATATTTACCAGCTCTCCAACTCTTCTGTCGCTCCGTAAGACTCATTAAGTGGTCGATTCTGGTCGAGTCGACCTTATTGGAAGCATATGGAGGGTTGTGGATGTCCTATTATCTTTATGACACTTCCATTAAAGAGGAAAACCAGTAGCTCATAATGTAATTGTAAATACACCATTTCATCTTTTTTATAAGAAGCTGAGTTTTTCAATAAGAGGATCTTCGATTTATGAACTGATAAGAGTCCAGTAGAAAACCCAGAAGTAATTTACGTGGGCAGTAATCACAACCTGCACATCATCAGTTCCTCAAACGATGACAATCTAACCGTGAACACCGAAGGGAAAATCGGTTACGTTGGCGATTCTAACGGTGATTATTTTAATAGAAACAATTAATCACTGCACACTCGTAATTGAGCGGTACGAGTTAAGTTTTCTACGAATTAAATGAGAGCACACCGCACGAGTAAATAAATACTCTTTGATAATTTTCTTTTATAACGGTACAAAAAGTTTAAATATGTATAAAGAAAATCAAATGCACATAAAATAAACTGTTTTGAATCGTCCAACATTTTTACCTACAGAGGCCGTACCATAACGTCTTATAGCGATTCAAGTTTAGCTGTTAAAAAGAGACGCCACTATAGACCGCATATAGCGGTGTCTCACTTTGACAATGGAACTTACATCGCGCTAAAAGATGATGGTAGACCCGCAGGACGTCTTTTAACTGACAAGAAGAATGGGCGCAAGAAACTCGTCAGCGTTAACAGAAGTAACGACATTTACAATATAATACGTCGTCACCATACATAATGCACAAAAAAAAATACCGAAATTATTTTGTTATGACAATACTAACAGTGTTATGATATCAATATTTCGTTGATTACAACAAATTCAACAAGTATCTGTACTTACTTGAAGTAAGTATCAACAATACAAAGTAACAGTAAAGTAACATTTTGCGGTGTAGAAGTAATTATAAATATGTATATTAACTACGTAATCCTATATATACTCTAATAAGATTGAATATCGATTTTTAAATATCTAATCATTGTACCATCAACATGTGTTTCTTTTAACTCCTCGGCGCCAGACCTTACATGGCGACCCTGCCAGGAACCGATCCTGGCGACCGATCATTAACGATAACATTAGCATAAAAGGAATTGGCGGCAGCCTAAACAGCGAAGGCTATGTGTACTTAAAGCTCTCCACAAAAGGAAAAGAATTTGTACACAAGTTTTATGTATTAAGAAATATGTCTTGTTTGCATGATGGCATAATTGGACAAGACTATTTGCAAAAATACAAATGCATTGTAAATTACGAAGTAAATACGGTTTCTATGACTTATGGTAGAAATGATTTTAAAATAACTTTACCCTTAGAATTGGGCTCATTTCACGGAAATAATTATTTGACCGTACCACCACGATGTGAGAAGATTTTTTATATAGATTCCCGTATGAGTGAGGATTGTATTATTCGATCGAAAGAGTTGTGTGAAGGTGTTTATTTAGCAGGCGGTATATGTAAGGCTAAAGAAGGAAAAATACCTATTCAAATTTTAAACTCACGTGAAGAACAAGTCACTTTGAGTTATTTTTCGCATGAGATAGAAGATTTGGATAGCTATTATGTATGTACTTTTAATAAGAATGAATCTATTGACAGCGAACGGGTACGGAAAATGTTTTCATTTTTAGATTTTTCTCATTTAAATACGGAAGAAAGGCGATCTGTGCAAAATATATGTGCTAAATTTTCAGACATATTTTATTTACCAGGGGATAAGTTGTCAGTATGTAATATTTACCAACCAGAGATTAAATTAAAACCTGACGCTGTACCAGCGTACACAAGACCCTATAGATTACCATGCACACAAAAAGGTGAAATAACGAATCAAGTAAATAAATTATTATCCGAAAATATTATTGAACCTTCCTGCAGTGAGTGGTCGAGCCCCGTTTTGTTAGTTCCGAAAAAGTCAGATGGTTCTAAAACTTGGCGTTTGGTTATTGATTTTCGAAAATTAAATGAACGAATTTTAGATGATAAATTTCCACTTCCAAATATCGCAGATATACTTGATTCACTTTCAGGTGCTATGTATTTCAGTCATCTTGATTTGTCACAATCTTACTTTCAATTAAATTTGGATCCTAACAGTAGGAAGTTCACAGCCTTTACAACGTCCACGGGACAGTACCAACTAACTAGATTACCCATGGGGTTGAAGACTTCTCCTAGTATTTTCTCTCGAGCAATGACTATAGCAATGGCAGGCTTAAATTATGAAAAATGCCTAATTTATTTAGATGATATTCTCTGTTTCGGACGAAGTTTATCTAGCCATAATAAAAATCTTATAGACATATTATCTAGGCTCAGAAAAGTAAATTTATAACTTGACCCTGCCAAGTGCAAGTTTCTCAGAAAAGAAGTTCTATACTTGGGTCATGTTGTGTCAGCGAAAGGTATAGTACCGGATCCAGTAAAAACTAAAGCAATAAACCAATATCCAGTTCCCAAAAACTCAGACGAGGTTAGGAGATTTGTCGCGTTTGCAAACTATTATCGAAAGTTTATTCCCGGGTTTGCGGAGATTACCTTACCACTTAATGCGTTGTGTAGAAAGTATGCGAAGTTTGAATGGACGGATGATTGTCAAAAAGCATTTATAAAATTAAAAAATCAATTAGTTTCACCTAAATTATTGCAGTATCCAAATTTTAGCAGCGACAACAAATTTATTTTGCAAACGGATGCGTCTGGTTTTGCGATCGGCGCGGTACTTAACAACGGAGATCGTAGGCCGGTGGCTTTCGCAAGTAGGACGTTAAATAAAGCAGAGAAAAATTATCCAACAATAGAAAAAGAGTTATTGGCTATAACATGGGCGGTTAAATACTTTAGGGCGTATCTGTACGGAAAAAGATTTACAGTCGAAACCGATCACAAACCTCTTGTTTATTTGTTTAATTTATCAAATCCGTCGAGTAGGTTAATGAAACTAAGGTTACTATTAAAGGAGTATGACTTCGATGTATTGTATGTGAAAGGAAAGGATAATGTAGCTGCAGATGCATTGTCCAGGGTATGCATTAGTAGTGAAGAGTTGAAAGGTATGCATGAAAATATTGTGTCAGTTATGACTAGGGCACAAACAAAGAAAAAAGAAACGCATTTGGGTAAAGTTTCGGAGAATAAGGTCACTAGCGACTGTTGGTCTGATCACCCAAGAGTCGTAGAGATGCTTAAACTACTGAAAAATTACACCGAATTAGTATTTTTAAATGAGACTCAGTTCCAACAACTAAAAAATAGCTTTGATAGTGAAAATTACTTTTTCGCGTATATAAAATCGAAGTCTTTTATTTGTGTTAAAGCAACAGCCCAATCACACTGCGCACGAGATGCCTTTGCGAGGGAGTTGAGTTTATTTTGTCATAAAGTAAATATAGACGAGTTATATGTTATCCTTAATGAAGACAGATACACAATTGTAAAAGAATTAATTCATTCTATAAATAGAACTCCTCAATGGACCGGTCCGCGCTTGCATATTATAAAAGGAGTTAAGAGGATAACAGACAGGGACACGATTCGTGTTATATTAAACGACTATCACATATTGCCAACTAGCGCACATGCCGGTATTAGGCGTATGGTGAAAAATATTAAGAGACGATTTTTCTGGCCAGGCATAGAGAAGGACGTGACAGATTTTGTTACTAAATGCGATCAATGTCAAAGACAAAAGTACTTTAAGTACACAAAGCAGCCGATGGTAATTACCGATACGGCTACATCGGCTTTCGACCGAGTATTTTTAGATTTAGTAGGGCCCTTAGGTAATGATAGTATTAGTGATTCTAAATATATTTTAAGTCTACAGTGCGATATGACAAAGTATGTCGAAGCGTATCCGATTTCATCTAAAGACACAGTGACCGTCGCCTCTGCCTTTGTAAGTAACTTTGTTTTGCGTTACGGAATACCTCGCGAAATCATAACAGATAGGGGTACCGAATTTATTTCTTCTGTAATGAAGGAAGTTTGCCAGTTATTGAATATAAGCCATAAGACATCTACTGCCTATCATCATCAAACTATAGGTGCACTTGAAAATACAGCCCTTATGAACTTGTTTTCGGAAAGTGTTGTAACATACCTACCAATTTAACAGAAAGTTTAGATCCTTTGTATAGTTTTAACGATTACGCTAAAGAACTAAAGTACAGAATACAAAAATCTCAACTAGATGCTAGGAACAACTTGTGTGTAAGTAAACAATTAAGAAAAGAACGCTATGACTCATATATAAACATTATTAATTACAAAGCAGGTGATTTGGTTTTGATTAAAAATGAGGCTAGAAGCAGTAAGTTAGATCCCTTGTATGTGGGACCATTTGAGGTATTACAAGACAGTGAACCGAATGTAATAATTTTAGATAAAGGTGTACAGAAAACAGTACATAAAAATAGAACAAAATTATATAAGTCAAAATAACCTTTACAATATAGTAAGAAAAAATGTATAATCATTACTAGAATTAGCTACTTTATTACATTTGTAACGTATACTTTAATAACCTTGATTTATTGTAAACATAGTTTTTTAATTTTTGTACCTAGTTTAAAAAAAAAATATGTACCTCCCAATGTAATATTTTTTTTTTGCCTCCGCGGGGCGTGCGGTGTAGAAGTAATTATAAATATGTATATTAACTACGTAATCCTATATATACTCTAATAAGATTGAATATCGATTATTAAATATCTAATCATTGTACCATCAACATGTGTTTCTTTTAACTCCTCGGCGCCAGACCTTACAATTTCAATAACATACAGGGAATAATATAATAATAACTATATAATAATTATGTAACGCAGTCTTGACTCCGCGTGATACACTGCTATATCGATACTTCTTTATTAAAATATCTATGCTACTTCCACCTGCAATTGTTTTTATCATATTGAACCGCCGATTATATTTAGCCTTATATGTCATTTGACAGTTTTGATATAAATGCTGACTGGTAATCAAATTAAATTAAGAAAAATATTACAGTAATATAAGTTATTTACAGGATTGTTACCATGTACCTTGTTATTGAGTTTTCGATATTTCGGCACTGTTGCGGGTTACGAACGCAATAAGAGACTTCGTCGGAGGGTAGACCGATATTTCTGCCAATAACAGCCTACCCGCAATTACTTCAGTCGCTCTGTGATCATGGCACTTGCAACAGTGCCGAAATATCGGAAACTCAATAACAAGGTACATGGTAACAATCCCGTAAATAACTTGTATTACTATAATGTTAGTGACCATGAAAGTTTAAAACAATATATTAGGAAAAATAGTTTTATGCGAACCTAAAAGCTTCATTGATTTATATATGATTTTCTAGGTTTGCCTAAAGTTTAACCAAAATAACGTTTTACACTCATAAGGTTATTTACAATAAAATTTTGAGATACCTAATCTAAAATGGGTTGTCCTCCGACAAATAGCTTTGATTGGCGGGACAAAAGATTTTTTACATATATCTCTATTTTTTTTTTTGTTATTTCGCCAAAAATAAATAAAAATAATACGTGAAAATGTAATTATTAGAAATGATACACGGCGTGGAAAAGAATACTAGCTTTTTTCGATCAAATTAGAACTCTTTAGCTTTGTATATAGAATCTGAATTTAATGAGATAACGAAATTACCATCGAATATGCCGGCACGTGTATCAAATGCTAATACCTCGTGTCCGCTCAGCTACACACCAACTAGTTGTTCAATTCGTTTTCTACCAGACTAGAGTGACCATAGTTTCGGTTAAGTTATAAATTATTTACTACGAAAACTGAATTATTACGACTATTGCACCCAACCAATAGAACCATAAAACAATAAATAAGACCGTAAAACCGACATAGATTTTTATTCATATCCTACGACGTTCTCAATTTCATTATCAACAGATGTAGGTAAACGATGAACTAGAAAAAAAAAACAAAAATGGTTTTCAATTCTAAATGATTTTAAGTTTCATCTAAGCTTGGTAATGATTGTTACCTTATCATTGAAAATTTGTTTGCTTTAAATGCATTGATAAAATGCAATACGTTCGTTCTTTTTCTCATCTAAAGTCGTCCTAGGCAACCGATGTTTAAAGGTCGTATAGTACTATTTGAATTAAATATTCTTTTATTTAGAAATATTTAATAAAATAAAAAAACATGTATGCAATTCACACGTGGTAGAAGTGAAACCTTCAAAAGTAATACGTACACGTATACAAAATACCACGGTTGTTGTGATGCCTTCCCTCAAGCTTTGTACTACGCATGCGCACACAAACACGTATTAACACACATACATAATGCTTCCTATCACATTTTTTCCTACGTTAAGTCTTATGTATTTATATGTCTGCCTCTTTTTACTGTCGCTTTTTCGTTTCAAAGAGGCATTGTATAATGCTTCCTATCTCATTTTCTCCCACGTTAAATCTTATGAATTTATGAGTCTGGTTTTTTTTACTGTCGCTTTTTCGTTTCATCGACTTTCAAATCACAACGATGGTAAAAAAGTTTTCACTTCAAAAACCATATTTTTCAATGTCTGGCGAATATTAAAATCCTAGCCTCCCCACAATCGACGACCGACGATAATTAATTTACATTGTACAGAAGTCGCGACGCATCGTAAAAACTAACAACAATTAGTTATAATCGTTCGGCGCATGTCTGGTTTCAAGTCATTGTGAAAGTTATTCAAGAAAATCTGAATTATAATCAAAATCTTTCTTCATATTCAAAAAACCTTGTTACCATAATTGGATTGTGGCCATAGGTAAATAGGGCTGTGTTGTCTGTGGTTATGGCGAATGAGGAATACAGTTATTGATATTACTCACGTATACTGATAAAGCTGCAAAGATTGTTACTGGTTAAAGTTTATTTTTAACCCCCCACTTAAAAAGAGGGGTGTTATGAGTTTAACTGCTATGTGTGTTTATGTGTGTCTGTCTGTGGCACCGTAACTCTAAAACGAGTGGACCGATATGTATACTGTTTTTTAATTTGAAAATAAATATTCTAGTAGTGGTTCTTAAACTTTTTTCTTCAAAATCTATTCAGCCGTTTCAAAGTCATCAACTTTCTTGTTCTGTAGTAGGGATCTTAGATGTATAATGGCTATAAATTAACTGATCTTTCTCACTTATACACGATTCCAAACTATATTAAACTATATAGGATTGTTATGTTCAATAATGAACATTAAGAACAATATAATTGCTCACTTTCGATTTTTGCCTTGGGTTGTTTTTTAATTAAACTTAATTAATTAAAAAAAAAGTTGGGAATGCCTTATAAAAGTAAGAGTTAAAGCGATCATTTCATTTTTACAAAAAACATTTATGGCGATTTTAGTTCTTACAATTTGGCGTCCACTCATCGAAACAATGCATTTTAACTGTTGTGTAACATATTTTCGGTATTCTTTAAACCGAACATTGTTGTTCTAGGACCGGTCTTTAATTTTTTATTATACATAATTAAATGTATGTATTTTTGTCTAATATTATCATCCTCGTTTCAGTCAAATGTCGTCGCCTACTGGACAGAGGCCTCTTGCAAGAATCTCCACAACGACCGGTACTGCGCTGACCTCATCCCGGTTCTTCCCGCGACCTTTACCAAATCGTCGGTCCACCATGAGGACCGAGAACTTTTCTGGCCCAACAGCTATCAGTTCTATGAGCTATATGCCCCGCCCACTGCCATGTAAGTTCGGCAATTCTACGGACTACGTCGCTTACTTGGGTTCTTCTACGAATCTCCTTATTTCTGAATCGTAGGGAAACATCGAGCATAGCACGCTACATCGCCCTTTGAGTGACCTTGAGCCTTGTAATGAGGCCTATAGTAGAGTTATAGTAAGGGAAAGTGTAAATCATTCAAATGTTTTTGTAAACATCCATCTTTACCATTATTAAAAGGAAAAGATACGGTAACTCAAAGGATGCTATATTACCAATATAACAGGACATTTTGTTTCCTCTCTTAATTTGTTCCAATAACCTATCCTACTTATATAATTAAAAAAACCCGTAAATTATTAATAACATTAGTTTTTAGCATACATAAGTATTATACAATCATTGAATTTAAATAAAAATAAGTTAAATAAAATGATAAACTCAATTATAAACTGAAGGACAATGGCACCAAAAAACTAACTGATACCACTCGTCGATCAATGCACTGGTTATTGGGAAAGCGTATTTATTAAACAAAGAATTGTTTCAGATAAGCAGACTTAGTAACAATAGTCTGTTTTAAAGAAAACAAACTTACTTTAATGCTTACAACTAGGTTGTATTACAGGAATAAATAATAATAGAACAGAAAAGGACGCTGTAAGTTACTTAAGGCTTATTTACGTCATAATGATGATGAGAAGTAGTCAGAAAAATGTTTGATGAACTGTCATTGATGCGTGTCCAAGTATACTATAATTATTAAATAGTGCTATGGTCTTTTTATCTTTAAATCTTCCTCTTTTTATTCCTTTAGCAATACTTATAATCATACTCAATCATTAACTTATATTAGATATAACCACGGTTCACAGTAGAATAAGAAATAATAATATTGTATTAGTAATATATGAGTTGACTCGTACTGCATTTTGTTGCATACATCCACTGCACGTAAACGAGTGCGGTAGTAAACAACTTTGGCCAATGAAACAAGTGGAAACAAAAAAACAACTTACATACACAGCAAAAGAGGCCACATTCGCATATCACAAAATAATTAAATAGAAAAAGAAAAGTACAAACATTTGAACACACGCATGGGACAATTGCGCCGCCTTCTTCCGGCGGAAGCTCTCGAACAGCCATATTAGAAACAATGTCACTATAAAATACCACATCACAGTCAAAAGCCGAAAACGCACAGATTAACCATGGAAACCAGAGTCACTAATCGACTAATACAATACGATCTCTCGAGATCTCACTCAGAACTAAGTCAATACAATAAACATTGAGACAAATTGCGTGTTCGAGAAAGCACGAGTAGCTCACAATGTGCGCAAGAGTGCTTTGTATCGATACTCCGTGCAATGAGTACACGTTCGATTGTGTTCGATATTCGAATGGTCGTGGCGCTACATTCGCATGCGAACACAATGTGATAGAACTTTCTTGTGTAAAAGACGTTGTAAACACAACGATCCCCTAAGATATGCAGTGTATAGATCTAAATAGATACTAAACATGAGCGTTGTTGACTTAGATCGCGTATGTGATCCTAGAGATATATTGCAGGCATGCGTGTACGTACGCAGTCAACAGCACATCAACATTGTCAAATTTCGCTATTCGATTTTCAACTTAAATTCCAACACATAGAGCTTAACGGTTCACTATTGTGTGATAAAAACGAATCACAAATAATATTTCGAAAACTAACAGTATAAAAACTAATCATTTTACAAACAACGCATTTCGTAAACATCTATCTTTATATATAAAAATTGTGTGTCCCAGTGTTTGACCGCAATGAACTCCGAAAGTACTCAACCGATTTTGACGATTTTTTTTATTTTGCTGGATTTGTTCTAACTTAGGACATAGAATAAATTCAATGTATTTCATAAAAAAAAAACAACTTCACTACATAGTATAAAACAAAGTCGCTTTCTCTGTCCCTATATCCCTATGTATGCTTAAATCTTTAAAACTACACAACGGATTTTGATGCGGTTTTTTTTAATAGATAGAATAATTCAAGAGGAAGGTTTATATGTATAATACATGCATAATATAGTAGAGCATTACATCCGTGCGAAGCCGGGGCGGGTCGCTAGTAAAATATATATAAATGCCCTGTCACAGTGTTCGACCGCTATGAACTCCGGACCTACTTAACCGATAATGATTTTTTTTATTTTGCTGAATTCTTTGGTACTTAGGACATAAAAGCTGTCCCGGCGTGACATATCACTTGACCTGATTTAAGATGCCCAGCTTTTCAGCTGGAATTTGAGCCTTGGACTCGAGCCGAAGTTGAGGTCTGAAGACAACTCAATGCCAAGAAGTTCGAGGCTGTCGGATACAGGTACAGATGTACCTCAAAAAAAAGGAGTGAGGTGGAAGGAACTCTTTTTGCTGTAAAGAGACACGCTTGTGTTTTGGAGGCGTTGAAATTAACGAGGTTCGTTCGCCTAACCGTGGCCTCACTCATTAACATCACCTCGTCACCGCTGGCGTTTACGCTAGACAGGTATTTCTCTACAACAGTACTGTCGTCTACATACCCAACAATTCCTGGTATTAACAGAGGGCCTACCATGATCTCTTAGCGCGATGCAGGTTCGATTGTCAAAGTGAGACACCGCTATACGCGGTCTACAGTGGCGTCTCTTTTCAACAGCTAAACTTGAATCGCTATAAGACGTGATGGCCTCAGGTCATTGATGTGCAGCAATAAAAGCGTCGCAGAAAGAACAGACCCCTGAGGAACTCCGGCATCATGGCAAGTACGTTTTTTAACATAATTTTTTGCTTCTAATGACCTTTTTTTAAATAATCAATTAAGCAAATAGTTTATTGCGAATACGAGTGATAGCCCCGCGTGCCCTCCTCCAAATCCGGCTCTGGATGTTATCTAATCTTCATATTTTTGTTATACGTATATAGGTATCATATATATAAAGTATTTCCGTTACCCTAGTATCCATAACACAAGACTAACATTGCATAATTCGAGCTAAGCTAATTGGCGTAACAGTTAAAGTATTATTAAATTAACTCACTATCCAGTTATGAAGTAAAAATAATATTTCGTAGGTTCAGTCTAATAATAAATCTTATAAAGTGAGTTTTAATTTAAACTCTTTTGACACTTGTATAGCTGTTAAACGTTCTTTTTGGGGTTCCGTACCTCAAACGGAAGAAGACGGAACCCTTATAGGATCACTTTGTTGTCCGTCCGTCTGCCAGTCAAGAAACCTTTATTTCAGTAACGCGTGGAGGTATTCAGTTGAAATTAAAACCATAAACACAGGTCTACAGTACTTTACAGCTGTGAAAAAATCAAACTTCTTAGCTAACATAAAAAAACACTCAGCTTATGTCGCAAAGACGTATATTTCGACAATTTCAACGGAATCAAAAATCATAGGGTATTTCCCGTTAACCTAGTCTTTAGTTGTTTGTGTTTTAACCTTTATAATGACAAGCTTTTATTTACTTTTTCCTGTCCGGATGTCTATAATAAAATAAAATTTGACCCACTTTTTCCGATTGAGCTAAAATTTTTCATAAATATGTATATTGCGTGACAATGTAATATTATGACTTGGAGCTGATCTGATGTTGGAGCTGGAAGGAAGGAAATAGGAACTCCGCAATAAAACTGTTCTTTTTTTAAGTTTTTTTTTATATAATCTTGTTTCTCCTCGCAAGTTAACAGACCTGCCGGAGAAATAATAATCTGATAAACACACCTCTTTTCTGCTATGGAAAAGAAAATGTGTTTCAATTAGTTGTCATGTTAGTTGTTACATGTGTGTGATAAATAACCTTAAAAGAATAACTATACTTTTTGTAATTAACTGTTTCTTTCTCAGATTTTTTTTTCAATCTCTCTATCTCAGTACGCCACGCCTAACGCAATCAGCGATGCGTATACACACGTACTCCATACACAAATTTAAAAACTTCGATTGCTATTTTCACTCTTATGTATTAGCAAATAGAGCTTTAATACACTGATCTAAATTATTATTAATGATTTCTTACTGTATGCTATTCACCCATTTACTTTCTTTGACACATACCTATTATTACGGATGTAGGCATAAGGGAATCTGTGATCTGATTCTTAATTAATCTTGATAGAAGTTATTAATTGATTCATGGGAACTATACCCGATTATCCAGTTTTTACTATAAAATATTTAATACTTTTATTTTCCTATTTGTTTTATGGACAAAGGAAAATAAGGCTTTCTAAATCCGATCCGATCCTAAATTCTGATTATCAAAGGGGCCACCAGAAAATATTTAAATAAAGTTCCAGAAGCGATTTGATTGGTGAATAGGAAAGTATTGTCTTTGATTCGCTTGCATAATTAATTATATTAATTAAATAGTTTTCTTTTGAGGATACACTTTTTTGCAATGTGGTCGTTACACATACATAGTTTTATATTTAATAAAGTTAAAAAACAAAATAGACACAAAAGACGTTCAGATGCGAAAGATTTTAAAATGATCTGAGAATAAGAATCCTCTCAAATTTGGAATCAAAATTTGGAGTGTACTTCAGCTTTAAAAAGCCTAAATATCCATTATTTCGTTTATAATATTGCATAAAAAAGACAAATAATGTGTTGATTTTTCCGATGACGTCATGTTTCATAAAACAAAAGAGAACTACCGACCTCTATCAGATAGGAATCGGATTGTGTCAGAATTAACAGATCTTTTTTGGAGAATAGTGCTAATACTTTGGGATTTAAATTCAGATATCCAGAATAAAAAGTTCTCTCATAATCAGGTTCTCCTTATGGCTCCTTGTTCGAATTTATTTAGGTAAGTCATTGTCACTGGTAAAGAGTGCGTAACAATCGTTAAAATAGCAGTAACCACACTAGAATCTAAAATAATTTTAACTTTCTTGCTTACGTTTTTTGAGGTTTAGTAAGTATGAGAACATTACCTATGTAGAAAGAGAACTACCTAATTTTGAAAATTTGTGTTGGTGACATCTACATGCCAGATTTAACATTGCTACACTGATGGTTACGAACCGTACCACAAGATGGCGCTAACTGTTTTCATATGCGACGACGCACAATTTTACAGTAAATGAATACTTCACAATTGACTATATTTAGTTTTAGCAAGGACCTTTTTTATTTATGAATAATTGATAAGCACATTAATTACTCAAATACGGTTGCCAGCACATCAAATTAATTACTTTAAAAAAATGTTCTCTATTAAAATGCTAAGGTCGGTCTAAATATCAAAGCGCTATATGTTAATATTTTTCTAAGTTTTGTATGATTTTTTTTTTAATTAATCACTTAGGTCAAGGTTAGTAATAAATAACCTGGGATCTTATTGGCAATCCTATGAACATGGCCTTTGATAAGAATTCTTAATGTTATAAACGTTAAAAACGTCGAGTTATTGAAAAGTTGAAACCTTTAGGTAACATATTAGTGTCATAAATAACATTTTAAAGAGGGGGATAAGTGTTAATATAAATATAGACAAAACTGGTCCTAATTTGCTGTCCCTAATCAGAAGACTGAATTAAAACTTTTAAATGTGTTAACGTTTTTTTATATACATAACTTAGAACTCCTTCAATAAAGGTAATATCACACTCTCATATGTCTTTGTAACATTGACATAATATTAGATAATACACGAGTATTTCGGAAACTGGTTTTACTGCAAGTTCTCACTTTCTCATACGGCTTTTACTTTTAACACCAGTGGTTTGTTTCAAAAACAACATATCAACAGTCAACTTTTAATAGCCAATCGTAAGTTTAGATTATGGAGAGAAACTATAAAAAGAAATTGATTCACATTTATGAGTTTTCTTTTTTTGTAAAGAAAAAGGTACATTTTGTTTTTCTTGATTAATGTAACAATATTTTATTAAATATATGATTTTATCGATTTTAATAAAGACAAAAAGCTAGTCATGATAATTAAAGAGTACCATAGTATCGTACATTACACATAAGTATTAAAATAATTAAAAAATTGCGCTAGATATTTTTATAATAAATATTTTTTTATTTTTAAGAAGTATAGTAATCAAAAACTATTAACTAAAAACTATATATTGGTATATAACATACCTAAAAAATAATATTTTCTCAGAACATTAATTTAAAATAAGACAAGAAAATTAATAAACATTAAACAAATGTCAAATTATTTTAGCGGTGTTCTCCACACACGCATACGAGTACCTTATGTAAGAAACAAACAATGAATACAAAAAAATAATGCCAACGCCCCAAGCGGATAATTTATGAAATCAGAAATGTCCATACAAATATTTGATAAGGATACTGCTTGATGCTGGTTAGTATGGCCACGTATGGCCTTAAATTTCAATCATACCGAGATCGGTTATTATATTTTTTCACGTGCGGCATTAAAACTTTTTGTTAATAAAATTATATGTAACGCCACCTAGCGGTACCAAGCGTTAGATCTTGCAATCATAACATACTACACGCATAGTTGCTGCCACGTTAACGTCATTATGTTGGTACGCATAACAATAGACCGTGACAAAAGAAATAGTCAGTGAGTTACGATAGATGGAAACACTTGGCTCTAGTAAACCTGTAACCATAGACATAACAACTCCCATATGATCCGTAACAGTTGGACTTTTTTTAACGTAAAGCGAAAAGAGAAATTAATTATGTCAGGCACGTAACGTCGCACATAAAGTTTACTTTGCAAAAATTCTATAAAGATAATAAATTTATGGATGTGGGCTACATGTGATCTACAGGATTACACAGGATAGAACTAACCATATAAATTCCTGACAAATGCAGAAGATTTTTCCAAAGCAAAATTAACTCGGACAAACAGAGAATTGCAAACCTTAAAAATTTAATATTTTTATATCTTTAAATAACAGTATCATTGCAAAAAATAAATTAAACTCTTGAATTTAATAAAAACTATTTATATTTAAAATTTTATACCATTATTTGCAGCGTAGACTTAAAAAAACAAGGTAACAGTAAAAGTAAAAAAAATATATAAATAAAATCGGTGCTATAAAAAAGTAACACGTTATGAAAATAATTCTGAGGAAATTTAAAATTTTTTTACATATCGGATTCGTCAATGACAAATACTAAAATAAAATGTAGGGAAAAATACACATCACGAAATGACATTAACGTTTAACGTATTATCTTAAATCGTAGAAATCTAGCAGGAAAAGCTAAGTTTAATAGAAAACTGTAAGAAAGCAGATACCTGACAATTACTCTATTATCCCATTGAAGGTCGTGCTCTACTTCCACATAAGAGCTAAGCGATTGAAAGCTATAATCACCACGCTGCAATCATATTAGTGTATTGCAAATCGTCATACTATTTGTGACTGGAAAAATAATAAGTCTCTCATCTTTACGATTGGGAAAGAAAACAAGACACATTTTGTAATCAAATTTTTTTACTGTATACCCAAAAGCATTTACATTTCGTCACTTAATCTGTTGTTAAGTAAGCAGGATGGTATTAATGTTTTGTTACCTTGTTGTTTAAACAATCTTTGTTTCGAATAAATTCAAATTATATGTCACGACTATCGAAACAATGAAAACATCTGGTCAAAACAATATCAAACTTGGTGAGTGATATCATATTCGGTTATGATAAATATATTCAATTGATATTTTGTGGTATTGTTGCATTCGTAATTGGTAAAAACTATTAACTTCAGCAACATTTTTGTTAGTTCCTAATTGTTTAAAAAGTATATATAATAATACAACATTTCAATTACAGGAATTTATAGTGTCTTATTGTGTATAATGTTTTTAAGGTATTAAGGGTTGAAAATTTAATACTATGAAAATGAAAATAAAAATAAAAATAACTTTATTCAAATGCACTTAAAAATAAGTAGTTTTGAATCGTCCACCCAATCAGGACGTCTTTTAACAGAAGTAACGACATTTACAATATAATATGTCGTCACCATACACAATCCACAAAAAAAACAAAATTATTTTGTTATGACAATACTATTAGTGTTATGATATCATTATTTCGTTTATTATCGACTTATATTTGTGTGAATAAAAATATTTATGGTACATTTTATGTACGATGTAACGTAATAAATAATGTGGTTATGATTATTGATGAAACTAATCATCTTTTAGTTTTTATGACTATTGGTATTTAAAGCCAGTTGGATAAAGGGCAATTATGTGTGCATCTATATTACTATAGGAAAAACAAACGCCAATATTTTTCGTTAAATATTGACCACAAAAATTCAATGAATTGAGTATTAAATGTACGGCGGGTATTAGTAGTTAAAGTATAACAACGACATCAGAATTAAGACTGGTCGTTTATTGATATAATTTTCGATTAAATATCTTCTTAATTAGGTTACATGTGTCATCGCATATTATTCTAGTAAGTACTTGACTATTACACTTCAAAATAATTTCTAAGGCGACTACAGAATATTTGTGTAATGTCAATCTATAGATTTATGATATTCTGACGAACTAAAATTATACGTCATTATTCGAGACTATTAAAGGATCTATAATTTTCAGATAAATTTCATTGTTTTATATTTATTTTTACTAAGGTAGAGGTATTTTAATTTTAACGATACGAAATGCTACGTTTCCTCCGGTATCTACAAAACCAGCACTTCCAAAGTTATATTTACTAGAGTATCAATACTTTTATTATAAAAAGATACACTTAAAGATTGTCCTACGGTACTGCTTTACTTCTGAATAATTATTTATTCGTCACTGATGAATTTCTGCAGCCTCGCTGTCACTGGATGATATACCGTGTTTGTATTTCTCTCCACTGACCTACATAGATGTTACAATGTCTTTACGATGACAATTTCTATCATTGCTTCCGATCAATGACTTATGAGTTTTCAGTATATTAAAAGTAGCAGTTTAATACAGCGACATGTCATTTAATAATTATGGATATGTTGTCAAAGTAGAAGTGAAATTACCGATACGTGAATTGAATCATACTCAAAGCATCACGTACTACCTCAGTCTACTAGTTGGCCAGTCTAAATAAAATTAACTTTTCTTAAAGAAAATTAATACTTATGATTTTTCCTCATACGAGTGCAATATGGATTAAAATGGTATAAATCCACTTAAAAAAATAACACTAACTTTTTTTATCATGAAATGGGTAGGCGACGATGCGATCTAGGATATGACGCGCTTGCCTAGTCTTCTAGTTAAGCGCGACACAACCTATTTACACTGTTTTATTAAAGCATTATTTTATATTACCTTATTTTATTGGTATCAAGCGCACTACGATAACATTTAGTAATAGTGTATATTTTTTTAATGGGTTTGCTTTGATTCCAATCAAGCTCGAAGGCCAAGACAGGATCCACGATGGAACGAGCTAAACCAGAAGGTGCCATTTCACCTTGGCTTTAAAAACGGACCTTTAAAAATATTAACTATTTAAAGAGTTCTAATTTTGTACCTTTAATAAATTCGTTCTATTTAAAAACTCAAAAACCACAAATTTATATGAACAGAGTGTCGATTTCACAATTTCCACATTCGTACTATATTTCCGTGAATGTAAACATAAAAATGTGTAACGTACTTGGAATTGGTGAATATTATCGTTTTTCCTTCCTTACGATTACTTGCGAATGTAAGTACACTAATTTGAATAGCTAAAAATAAAAACCCCGCTACTTGATCTAAAAAAAGATATGGAAAAATATTTAACGCAACTTACTTTATACCAATTATAACGAAAGAACTGAAATAAAATTTCTACCATTTCGAAGGTTTCCATGAAACTTCCGCAAATTAAACGTTTAAATATGTTGCAGTTATTTAAAAAAGGCAACTTGACATTTAGCTAGCAATCTAAAATGAAAGCTTATCGCATGTACAATGTAAAACTAGAAAATAATACGCAAATGATATTGTAACATATATGGTATGTTACAATATCATTTGCGTATTATTCTTTGTGGTCAGGCAAATATCTTGAAACAGTGTTATTATTTTTATATAACAAATTTAATTTAAAATAGAAACATACCTTTCTATGTATATTTGAACTTTTTATGTGTTAAAAAAATAAATAAAATTAGATAAGCATAATTTGTTAATGAATAAATAAATCTCCAAAGTAAAACAAGACACAATGCTTTATAATAATTAAATGTAGATTTTTTTGTCTTTAAAAGGTACTGTTTATATGAAATTAATAGTTGTTTAATATAAAAAATAACGTCTGTAGGGGCAATTTATTTTGAAACAAATACATATATCTATGTATATAAATCAAATTGATTCGTGATAACAATTTGATAGATCCATGTGGAAGTCGTCCGAAGAAATTTTTTTCAACTACAAATTATACTTAACTTTTGATGTGCAATAAGTGAAGTAAGTCATTGCAAGCATTTGCACTAAATACTTTAGTAATGGATATTCAAGATATTTTATATAGGCTTAGCTTATTTGAGAATAAATTAATTATTAATTTGAATTATAAAATCGCTGTAACATGTAGTAAAAATTACGAATTTCAATAATTTGTCCCCCCGAACATCAGCTAACATAACGGTTGCCGACAGGCTTTTTACGGGGCAACAAACTCGGCCTGTAGTAATAAATACATGAGAATACATTAGTATTGAATTTAGCCTTAATACCTTAAAGCCTAAAATACGTTATAGCTTTAGTTTTGTGCAGTCATTCTCCATATATATTTTATCTGTGCCAAATTTCGCACTCCCTTTTTTATAATTTGGTCTAATAGTATTTCCTATTTTCACACCAATTATTTTAGCCTAAAGTAAGCACTATAAGGCTTGTGCTATCGACACTAGGGTAATGGATACATATATCATACATAAATATTTAATACTAGCGGCCCATCCCGGCTTCGCACGGGTGGACAAAATTCTTTAAATTTTTTCTAGCATTCAATATAGCCTATGACACTCAGCAATAATGTACCTTTCTATTGGTGAAAGAATTTTTAAAATCGGTTCAGTAGATCCCGAAATTACCCCTTACAATTTAACAAATATACAAACACACAAACTTTACTTCTTTATAATATTAGTATAGATTTATAGAAAAATATATAAATACCAATGACTCAGGTACACATGCTCGTAGTCGTCATCGAAACATCTGCCCCTTCCGGGATTCTAACCTAAGACCGTCGGTGGGAAAGAAAGTTCGCTACCTTTGCACCAACCAGTCGCCAATACATATTAATTTAAAATCTTTGATTTTTACTTCAATACAACAACTAACATCAAAGTAATTTGACATTAAGTCATCTATTAGTGGAAGACATTAAAACCGAAAATATTTACCTGAAACAAAAACAAACAACGAACACGATTTTCACCAGGCGAATTTTTCATGCCGGAATGACCAAGGTTCTTTCCTACCTCAAAAGAAATACCTTAAATTCTCCAAATACCTAATATTATACCTAAATTTTATAGTAAATATTGTATAAATTGTCGCATGACACTTTCACTAACATCCGGATATGAAACTTTCTAGTGAAATTAAAGTTTCCCAAATTAATAAGTTCAAAACTTATTATTTTTTATGGTAATGTCATATCATATGTTAAAATGTCCTACGTTTTTATGTAATAGATGACTTAACCACTTTAAACGTATTAAATGGATAATATCACGCGAAGCAATCATCAAAATAAAACTTCTCTAATAAAACACATTTCATCTTGATTACGGAGAGTATGAGACGGTCAACAGTATTATAAGATGGAAGATTTAACTAATTTGAACAGAAAATTAGCTTCACTCTTCGTTAATTGTATGATTGGAGCGGAGCGAGCGAAGCTTCCATGGATCATCTTCAATGGCGCGATGTCTGTTACGCCATAGCTTCCCGAGTTCTTAACCGATTTTAATATTTTGACGTGACAACGTCTTAAATTAGGTTGCGGCTGGGAGTCACTTATGAAAAAGTGTAACGCTCGGTAACGTTACGATGAGTCACCGAACGAGAGAGAGGCCCGCCGAATGCCTTGCGTCTCTCTCCCACTCAACTATGATCGGTCTGCCGCGCGCATTGTGCAATTTAATTATATTCATATCAATAAATATTCTACCGAGAAAAAGACGTTGTCACGTAAAATCTTCGCCCGTAAAACCGACTTTACAGGCAAAAAAAAAAAAAAAAAAAAAAAAAAAAAAAAAAAAAAAAACAATTTTTTTTTGTGTGGAATCCAATCAACAGGTTTAGGACCAGATTGTGACAGTGCCCGAATTTTGAAATTCGCAAAAAATCCCATCGAAACAATTTTTTTTTTTTTAGGTATTACGCTCCGCTCCAATATATGGTGCTAGCATAGCTTTATGCTTAGCGACTGCATCGCCTGGTATTATAAAATTATAGAGTTCATAGATTACAGATACTCTTAATTGATAAGTACATACAATACTTGCGCTGATAGCAATTCTGCCGTCAATAGCATAGTTACAGTAAGTACGCTCTCGACGATTTCGAGAAAAACGTGCTAAAAGTTTAGATAGTATACTAGATTGATGCAGTCGCTAAGCATAAAGCTTCGCTAGCACCATATTTTGGAGCTGAGCGCTTTTTGTTTCAATGGGAAATCCCATAGAGCCATTGTTTTTTCGTTATAACTTTTTTATTTTTGCGAATTTCAAAATTCGATCACAATATAGTCCTAAACCTTTTGATTCGATTCATTACAAAAATTACGAAAATCGGCTAAGAACTCATAGAGTTATGGCGTCACATACATTTCGTCATTGAAGCTGATCCATGGGAGTTTCAAATAATAAAATTATTGTTGGTAAATTTTTCGCTAAAGGTTTTATATCATCAATATAGATTATAATTAATCTTTTTCTTCATAGTCAAATGTTAATATTGTAAACTGCTAGCAACTCTTCAAAGAATTCCATTAAAAAGTTTTCATGTTGAAAGTCAGATGAATATTGTAACGAAAAAAAAAATTGTTTTTTTTTTTTTTTTTTTTTTTTTTTTTGCCTGTAAAGTCGGTTTTACGGGCGAAGATTTTACGTGACAACGTCTTTTTCTCGGTAGAATATTTATTGATATGAATATAATTAAATTGCACAATGCGCGCGGCAGACCGATCATAGTTGAGTGGGAGAGAGACGCAAGGCATTCGGCGGGCCTCTCTCTCGTTCGGTGACTCATCGTAACGTTACCGAGCGTTACACTTTTTCATAAGTGACTCCCAGCCGCAACCTAATTTAAGACGTTGTCACGTCAAAAAAGTCTTAAAATAATTGATATTAAAATTAGGTTTTTACACTTTAAAATTTAATAATACAGCATTTCGAACGTATCGTCGCTGACAAAAGTATTTTTCAGAACCCAATTTATAATAACGAGGAATAAAACCTTTTAAAATTAAAAAAAAAATTTAAGATCTCGGATACTGCTCTGAGATTTAGTATGTGTATTACGTATCATTTTATATGTATATATAAAGGGTAAAACGACGATTTCCTTTTAAAGATCGAGCACGATTCACTTATTTAATATTTGGCGTTTATGACTCTCCGTTATGCTTTGAAAGATCGATCCGAATAGCATTTAAAATGGATTTATAGAACAACTAGCGTTCTTTATTTGAAATGACAGTACTAGTATTAACTATGGTTATTATCATTAACCATAGATAAAAAAAGGTTACATTCAGTACCAATAAATTAAGAATCTAAATAGATATATAAACCTATGTATGAATGCTTGCAATTTGACCCTTGTGCAGTAAGATCGAAGAAGAATGTGATGTGTGAATGTGAAAAGCAGAAGTCAAAGTATTTATTGACCTTCGGTATACAGTGCTAATAATATTAAAATTACCGACAAGATAATTGTGTGTATATGTACTTAAACATTATTAAGCACATCTTACGACAGAAGGCTACTTTACTAATTATGTTCACTTTTATTGTAACTGTAGTAAAACCCAGTAACTGTGAAGTTTAACGGCTCAAATGCCTACGCAATACTGTACACAATGTTGATAAACAAACCTTTGTAAATACTTGGATTAGCACGCAATCACGTATTACATATTAGCTTGAAAACGAGCACAATGCGCCTATTAAACTTTGAATTATTTTATTTAAAAATATTGTTTTAAGCCTATTGTTGTATACGTTTAAACCTAATAAAAATCATAACCAACGATTTAAAATGCTAAACATACTGTTTAAAACGGTTGAATACTGGAATGCAGAGCAACAGGAAATCAGGAAAGCTTCGTTTTTCTTACTAAGTTTAATGTTACGTAAAAACATTACATTGCATTTACTATAGCTGTAATTCCAACAGGTTTTTTATTAAACATTGGTTTTTATCTTTATATTAAAAGTATTTTTTGAACCGGCTATATAAATACTATTTTTCACAACAACTATATACAAATGGTCGCGTGTTTGCAAAAGTCGGATACTGCGTCATCGTATGAAGGAGGTTAAATACCAGACCATTTCTCTCTATATTTTCTCCGGCGTGGTAATTACACAATAATTACTTCCTTTCCTACCTAATTCGACTTTACATTATTTATTACTAATGATAGCTAACTTGAACTATAGTAACACTGATTAAGACAAAAAGTAAAGTTATTAAAATTCCGCTGATATGAATGAATGTGTAGTATGGCGTTAATTCACGTAACAGAGGTTTGTATGATGAAAATGAAGATTTGTACCTGAATCATGGGTATTTATATACATTTATTTGAAAGTTATATATCTATGCATCATATATGTATGTCTATCCGTCACTCTAGTATCCATTACACAATTCTTACAGTGCTTGCCCTTAGCTGGGCTCACTGGTGTGAATGTAAGAAGTATGATTATTAGTTTCGGTGTTACCCTTATCTCAGTTTCAATGCTAGTAATATTCATTACATGTCTAAACCAAGTATATATTGTGGTGATTCTGCCTATCGCACCGGCGGCGGTCCTAGGTTCGAATCCCGGAAGGGGCAGATGTTTGTATGATGAATAGGAGCATTTTTACCTAATACATGGGTGCTTATATATATTTCTATGAATGTTACATATCTATGTATCATATATGTATGTCTATCCGTTACCCTAGTATCCATAACACAAGCCTTTATATAGTGCTTACTTTGGGCTAGGCTAATTGATGTCAATGTAAGAAATATTATTATTATCATTTGAATAATAAAAAAACAAATTTATCAATTCCAAAATATTACAGCTCATAAATATAATTGGTGTAATTATAAGATATAATATACAAAAAATTGATTTACACGTATAACGTCGTTCGTCATACTTACAATAATTGTTGTTTGCTCCTATAATCTTCATACGTAAGAACAAAAATTTATATTGTCGTAGTAATCGGGCACTTTACTTGCAATAATGAATAAAACCACCGTAAATGGCAAAACTGAGATAACCTGAATTGAGAAAATTACTAGTAATAAACGCTTATTCTGTTAAAAGTAATACCAATAATCTCCGATCACTTCGACACTGATTTCGTCAATGTAAGCTTACATTCTTACAATTCAAACATATATACAGTATCTTTCATACTTAACAAGATGTAAAAAAATTAAATGCATTTATATATTTATTTAAGTGCCTTTTTTAACTAAAAGAAATAATGTAGTATTCCACTTTTAATATTCGAAAGACATCCACAGCGACTTTTAATGTCACTCGTATCTAAGTGAAGCTTGAAAGCGAAGGGATTAGTTCGTTCTGCCTATAATTGCGGAGGTTAACCGATTTTCTTAAGGGTCGGCCTTTGAATGGAAAAGCATTTATTAGCACACACACACACCCAACACTCTCTCACACACACACACCCAACACTCTCTCTCTCTCACACACACACACACACACACACAAACACACACAGAAATTAAGAATAGAGGGAGAAAATAAGGAACGACATGAATGTGAAAAAAATACTTACTAATTATGGTTTTTGGGTCAATAAATTCCTTGTCTCAGGATTTTGCTATTACCGTCTGAAACTCCTCAGCCTGTCCAGAAGGCACATTAAGCTGTTAGTCACGGCTGCATCTAAAATCGTTAGCACCCACCATCCCACGTTGTGGAGTTAGTAGGGATACAAGCCTCTCCATTTTTAAGCTTATTATTAGACAACATTAATACACAGATACAAAAGATTATTATTTCTTTATTTGTGGCTCGCACGATTTGTGCATTTAGCCAGTGTCAAATAACTATAATTGCCAGTTCTTGAGTAATTTCCTAGGTTTCAGTAAAGATGTGGGGGTTTTACTGAAACATCCTCGTGGCCTTCTTGAGTGGCCACTGTTTTGTTTCACTTACCAACACTCATGCATATTTAGAAACATTTAGTGGTTAATAACCCACCATTATTACACACTAATATAAACCACAACACAAAATTTAACAAGAAAACCAAAACCATTAAAGTGACGCTTCGAACTCCCGCCAAAAAGTCCAGATATAAAGACAGCAGCTGGAGCTGGGTCTGTCGAGTCTATGACATAAATATAAGAGATATTTGGCACTATTTTATTTTGCTAATTATTTAAGTTTTAAATACTAACACTTATAAGGGATAAACAACGCGTTTATTCTTGTTTGGACTCCTTTACAGGAGCCGTGATAAAATGAAGATCAGGTGATCACGGCTCCTTTAAAGAAGTCGAAACGTCATGATTAAATGTAAAAATAAAGCTTCTTCGTTTATAATAATAACTAAATATGATTATACTTTGACTCTTACGTTTAGAAAAAAATATTGTCGATGCACATTTTTCCAGAGACATTTTGCAGAATGCATTTATGGCGTCCTAGAAATGCAGTTATAATGGTGCTAAAACTCGAAAGGAAGGAATGCCACCGTGTATCAAGTAGGTGGTTACTCTGTGGTCGCGTTATTGACCGACAATTCCACTTCAAATGGTCAATTTCAACAGCTAAGCGACCAGACGATCAATGGAAAGCAATTTTCGTTTGATATATATATACCACCATGGAAGGGTTAAATAGAATAATTCCTATATTTTTTTTTATAAATATGAATGCCAACTAATTTGTGAACTGTTTTACTAAATGGAAGTGCAATAAAAACAAAGAGCATAAATGACGGTTTTATATTAACTATCCCTTACAGATGCTTGATTGAGGTTATATGAATACTGAAGTAATAATATGTCACAAAAATTAACCTACATATCATTTATGTGAGTCTTATGAGGTAATATGTTACATGCTCCAAAGGCTGCATTTATATCCTAAAAATTCCTATTGAATGGCCATCTGTATTGGCACCGAACTCCCATCTGAATTGACAATTTTAAGGCTATTAAAATTTAAAGATAAATTAAGAAAATTAATATAAATGAAAGATATTCCGATTTACAAACACAATGGTACACTGATTCGAATCGACTCACAAGAACTTTTTTTTAGTCATAGACCAGAAACCCTTTTAGATTTTACAATCGTGTTTTTTATGGCAAGGAGGCAGAGCGTGTTCGTCTATAAGATAGTCAGATAGTCGCGCGGATCAGTGTAATAATGTAACAAATAAGTAACTTATTAATAAACATATTAAGTGATATCTTTTTTATTTCTTTTAATAAAATAATCTTAAATTATAAAGTAATTATTTTAATTTTATAAATTTGTTATTCACATAACTTAATTCGGGAGAGGATTATATAATTGGTAGGTAGAGTATTAGTAAAAAAATTCAATATAACGGGACGAAAGTTTGTAAGGATTCTTTCAAGCAAAAACTAGAAAAAAAAATGAGAAGAAGGTTTTTTTGGTGTAACTTATTTATTTATTTACTTAAATGTAAAACCAACAGCTCTAGATTAACAAGAAAGTTAACGACACACACCCATTCAATGATCCACGCATATAGACGTTAGAACAACGCTTAGTCTTAAAGTGGGCATTGACGATCAGCTTTTCGCGTCAGTCCAGACGTAAAACTGTGTAAAAGAAGACGCATCACTCCAAATGGTTTTAGGCCAATTCGATTTCAGCATTCACTGGCGTCACTCCGGCTCTTCAGTTTTCGATCGGCCGGGCTGTTAGGAAGTGTACTACTTGTTTGTGTTGTATTGACGATCATGTACTCACAATCAGTTTGGCGCGACGCGCCGAGTTGGATTTATGATAGTCTCGGAAATACGTGGCGCGTCGTCAGTTAAAACTCTGGAGTGATAATTCAACACTCACGATCAAATTTTGGATGGACGTCAGTTCAACTGATGCGAAAAACTGATCGTCAATTCGCATCTTTAAAGAAAGCAGGACGTATAAAACTACGTGCAATACTGAAAAATATTAACGATGCTATAAACACAATAATTCCCGTTAACCCCTCGCGGTAAGTTAAAAAGTTATGCTTTTATTACTAACTGCCCGTAGTATATTGTCGAGGTTCCAATACAGACATCTCATTCAATGAATTAATGTCGATATTGATTATCCACATAATCGAACACATTTTCTAACGATTCTGCGTAAAAATAATAAATACGCATTTTCCAGTTTAAAGTTTGAAATGCAACAATAAGAGACTTCTTTTTACGGGGACGTGGCGCGATATTTTGGTATCTTTCATTGATTTGTTAAATGTCGGACATCAATATGTTATAAGGGTGGGATTGGCAAACGTTAATTAATACGCACAAGTGTTGGATAGTAAAAATGTAGTGGGTGGTAGTTCTCTTATGAAATCCATGAAGGTTTTAGTCAGCGTTGCGAACTTTTCGTTTTTTATGTAGCTCTACGTATGAGAAGCCTTTTCCGCAAAGCTACGAACTTCAGTTCTAGAATCTACGTATTTTTAATAAATTTGCAAAATAACATGACTCATTACGCTGAATCAGCATAATTTCCAGTACATTCGCGAAAAGAGTTAATAAACTTTCCGTTTTATAACTAACGCGCACTCGCCTTTCAACACAACAAGACTAAGTGTGCATTCCATAGAGCTATGACATGTGTGTAAAACGAAACGCCTAACCTAAAGACAATTTGAATTATTGGCCCAAATTCCAAAAAACTTATTAATATAGCAGTGCGACTGTCGAGTCTGTTTCCTGCGATCAAACTGATGAAAACTAACATCAGAAACAGACATTCCACTGACATGCTAACCCGATTACTTTCTACGAAAAGTGGCTTAAAGTAAACACAGGAACACATTCGACTACTTAATAAATATATGTATATATTTAATTTAATGATAAAAGTAAATTACATTAATGAATAATATGACAATACATACGTTATTCTCAGTTTCACCTAATCTGACCTCTTCATTTCATTTAAAAAAAAGGTACGTAGATCTACGGACTTTCCATAAGCAAATTTTACTAATTTAAGTAGTGGCCCAATGAAGCCTACGTCTTTTTTTAATTCTTGCTCGCAACACTGCTTTCAGTAATCATCTTTCATAAATGGATCCAGTGAAACATTTTCAATATAGGCTTGTCAAAGAAAACAATATTGCGATATAATGAATTCATTCTAAATACGTTTTTTATTACACTAATCTTTTTGATAATAAAAATAATATAGGGTTTATAATAAACCTTTTTATACAATACCCGCACTGGTTATAATATTATACAAAAATAATACATTTTATATTACAGTTCCTCGAAAAGTATGTTGTTACTTGTGTAAGAATCAGTCGAAAAGTACGTCTATATACAAACATGCGGGAAGCAGAGTTGTTTAAAAATTCAATAATGCCCTTATGGTAAGGTAATATGAAAATCTTTTACTTGCCTTCTGGTTTTTTTTTAATTTTGACAATATAAAAAGAAACAAATACCATAGTTTTCTTTTTTACAGATTAAATTGCTTTTCTACTTTAAAAAGTGACTTTTTTTAATTGTAACTGCATTGCATTTTAAATAAATATCAAAAATGAGCAGTAATTGAGAACTGGCAAATAACAGGATTTCACGTATTCAACTTTAATTAAAGGAATTGTGTGGGTGTAGTATAAATTACTATGAATCATTCGACAGAAAGTTCATTGCTGATCTCGGGTGCTTAAAACAGCATCCTCATACGTAATTGGTTACTTTCTCCCCTCGGTGAACAATTTACATTGTATTTAGTTCTTACATTTTTGCACCTATCACACATTTAAATAAAACTACTTTCACGTTACATCATCATCCTATGATCACGGCTAATGTAAAGGAGTCGAAACGTCGGCCAGAAAATAAAAAAAAAACTTAAAGTTGACTTTTATAAGTAAAAGTGATTTATTTGATAATAATAATATGATTTATTTAATAATATAATCAACGAAATAATTATATCATTACACTATTAGTATTGTCATAACAAAATAATTTTGATTTTTTTTTTTTGTGGGTTATGTATGGTGACGACGTATTATATTGTAAATGTCGTTACTTCTGTTAAAGCTGACGAGTTTCTTGCGCCCATTCTTCTTGTCAGTTAAAGACATCCTGAATGGGTAGTAGGTGAAAATGTTGGACGATTCAAAACAACTTATGTTTAAGTGCATTTGAATAAAGTTATTTTCATCTCATTTCAATAATATTTTTTTACATTCATACCAATTAGCCCAGCCCAAAGTAAGCACTCTAAGGCTTGTGTTATGGATACTAGGGTAACGGAAAGATATGTCATAATATAATATGACATAGATTTGTGATTTTCATAGAAATATATAAAAATACCCATTTCTCAGGTGCAAATGTTCGTATTCATCACACAAACATCTGCCCCTTCCGGGAGTCGAACCCTGGATCATCGGTGCGAAAGGCAGGTGCACCAAATGGCCGTCAAATGATTTGATATACTATTGTGTATTTTGTCCTACAATGCCATGTCCACTCATTGAAACGGAACATTTTTTACATTAGCCAACAATTGTCCCCAACGCTGGTCCTTCGTTATGGATATAAAAATCCGCATAGTTAATCATTGGAAGTTTCTTCATGCTTCGGAAGAAAAGTTAAAGCCATTGGCTTTGACCCACCACACAGACCCATTGAAGAGGGCGATATCAACCGACACATAAGACAAACGACAATCGCCTGGGATAAGGGTGCTTTTCCTGGTGGAGAAGAACTTCATCAGGAGTAAATAACTGTTTTAATAATAAAGTTTTAAATTTTAAGGAGCGCTAATTTTAGATCTTGCGCTAGGCATTTTCCCGTGTATAAAAACGGGCTACTGAGATAATAAATATAAATTCCAGATCCACATTTATGATAAAAACTCAAATTATTTTTTATTTTTCATATTATTAATTGGCATTACTTTGAATGTATCTATATGAAAACGCATATAAGAAAAATCTCTATTCATCTCCATCATCGAATGTAATAAGCTGAGTCTGAACTAAGAAATCGTAATATCCTGACAGAGCAAATTAGTTACAATCATTCTGTAAAACGGTGGCTCCGTTCTTAGATTGAATAAACATGTTGTTTTTTTATTTTAGAAACAATAATAGAACTCTAGAATGAACGGGCAATAAATCACTATGCAGGCACAATGAGGAAACCAAGAAATTGGTCGTCTGTAAAGTCAGTTTACGGACGATAATTTTACGTGATAGCGTCATAAGAAAACATTGATAAAAATTGCATACTTTTATGAATTGAATTGAATTAGTATCACTGAATTATCATTATTTTGTATAATACAAAGAAGGAGTTAATTGAATATTACTTTTTCGAAAATTAAACATTAAGTTGCTGTAATAAACAATGGAAACCACATTAACTTTTCACTTCATGAAGTGGAAGAGATATAGATGCGCCACAAGTCGAACGCCTAGTTCGATCGTGCCTCTCTATCGCTTATTCCGCGCTCTCGCTTGCACGCTCGGCTCCGGCGGAACGTTACACTTTTTCGTGCGTGCAGCCGGCGTTCATCGATTTATAAGACGTTATCACGTCAAAAATGCCTGAAACACATTATTAATATTCCCGTTTAATCCTAGTGAAAACCTAAACACTTGTGTGACGAATAGGCCCACGTAAAACATCGGCGAGGATCGAACTTGATCAACTTAGGTCGATAATAATTATTTCAGATAATAATTTCAGTCACCCAATCGAATGCTGACTCGTGTGAAAGTAACTTAAAATTCACACGCTAACCGTTGTCCAATCGAATCCTCAATCCATGTTATATGCACGCTTAACCTGCAAAACCACTTCCCGTTACAGAGAAATTGGCGCGGACGACGAAAGTACTCCCATTAATCGTACGTACGGGCCGTTAGCTTCCAGTTTCTTCCCCACTGGTCCTACTAAATATACAGTAGTTTGGTAAAAACGATTCACACGTTTTAAACCATCTCAATGAATTGATGAAACAAAATATGTAAAGGATACTATTATTTTTGTGTTAAAACGATGCATTAGACATATTTAAAGCCTAGACCTGAATTTTAACTTTGCCTTTTCCCCTATCGAATTAAGATATAGTGCTATTTCTATTATGTTAATAAGTACATTTTACTAGCGTTTACCTGCGTCTTCACTGGCGTTACTGAAGACTACCGATTGAAAGTTATATTTATCATTTAAGCTATCGCCAATTTAATTAGTTTGTGTTTCTTAAATACTAAGTTTTGCCCTCAAAATAGTAAATTTGTCACCAAAATATAGTTACCAAACAATATAAATTTCTTTTCCACAATAAATCACCTAAAATCATGGAGATATAGGGTCTACTACACAATAAATGTTTTTGTATGTATTATAATAGGTTTGTCCTAATAAATATTTTAGTGAACTAATTTAAAGAGATCGCCAATAAATCATATATTATGTCACTAGAAAATTTCATAAAGTTATCCGTAAAATAATCCGATAATAAGTTTGCACCTATAATTTTTGTAAAACGCAGGGCAGTTGCATTTTCCATGCAACTCTATCACTCGGGAACAATATTTTTTTTCTGGATAAAAGGTACTTTTTGTTCTTCTCTTTATCCCGGACAAGGTGTAAGCCAAAATTTCATGATAATCAGTCCAGTAGTTAAGGGTGAAAGTGCAAAGTCACGTTCGTATTTACAGAGGGAAACACAAAGATTTTCATCCCAAAAAAGAACAGACGGAAAATCGAATTAATCAAACATATTACTTAATTTCACGTAGTTATTAGTGAATGGAGCCGCGGGCGAATTGCAGTATGTATATATCAAATATGATAAATTATTATAATAGAAAAATACTAGAAAAAATCGACTCGGGTCACAAGTGAATCTCAGGCGGGAATCGAACCCGCAACCTTTGGAAATCCGGTCCAATGCTCTCCCAATTGAGCTACCGAGCCTTGCGAACACTCGTCGAAATTTTCTAGTACATTCCTGATTTTACGCTGTAGGCCAGCGTTGTTTCATCAATGAGAGGAAACATCCTCTCGTATTCGAAAGAAACATTTTTACAAATGTTTGGCAATCGATTAAGATGAAACAGCCATGTTAGATTTATAATTTTTATATATTTTATGCATTTTCAATGCGATCTTATAAGATAAATTATTATAATAGAAAAATACTAGAAAAAATCGACTCGGGTCACAAGTGAATCTCAGGCGGGAATCGAACCCGCAACCTTTGGAAATCCGGTCCAATGCTCTCCCAATTGAGCTACCGAGCCTTGCGAACACTCGTCGAAATTTTCTAGTACATTCCTGATTTTACGCTGTAGGCCAGCGTTGTTTCATCAATGAGAGGAAACATCCTCTCGTATTCGAAAGAAACATTTTTACAAATGTTTGGCAATCGATTAAGATGAAACAGCCATGTTAGATTTATAATTTTTATATATTTTATGCATTTTCAATGCGATCTTATAAGATAAATTATTATAATAGAAAAATACTAGAAAAAATCGACTCGGGTCACAAGTGAATCTCAGGCGGGAATCGAACCCGCAACCTTTGGAAATCCGGTCCAATGCTCTCCCAATTGAGCTACCGAGCCTTGCGAACACTCGTCGAAATTTTCTAGTACATTCCTGATTTTACGCTGTAGGCCAGCGTTGTTTCATCAATGAGAGGAAACATCCTCTCGTATTCGAAAGAAACATTTTTACAAATGTTTGGCAATCGATTAAGATGAAACAGCCATGTTAGATTTATAATTTTTATATATTTTATGCATTTTCAATGCGATCTTATAAGATAAATTATTATAATAGAAAAATACTAGAAAAAATCGACTCGGGTCACAAGTGAATCTCAGGCGGGAATCGAACCCGCAACCTTTGGAAATCCGGTCCAATGCTCTCCCAATTGAGCTACCGAGCCTTGCGAACACTCGTCGAAATTTTCTAGTACATTCCTGATTTTACGCTGTAGGCCAGCGTTGTTTCATCAATGAGAGGAAACATCCTCTCGTATTCGAAAGAAACATTTTTACAAATGTTTGGCAATCGATTAAGATGAAACAGCCATGTTAGATTTATAATTTTTATATATTTTATGCATTTTCAATGCGATCTTATAAGATAAATTATTATAATAGAAAAATACTAGAAAAAATCGACTCGGGTCACAAGTGAATCTCAGGCGGGAATCGAACCCGCAACCTTTGGAAATCCGGTCCAATGCTCTCCCAATTGAGCTACCGAGCCTTGCGAACACTCGTCGAAATTTTCTAGTACATTCCTGATTTTACGTTGTAGGCCAGCGTTGTTTCATCAATGAGAGGAAACATCCTCTCGTATTCGAAAGAAACATTTTTACAAATGTTTGGCAATCGATTAAGATGAAACAGCCATGTTAGATTTATAATTTTTATATATTTTATGCATTTTCAATGCGATCTTATAAGATAAATTATTATAATAGAAAAATACTAGAAAAAAAAATCGACTCGGGTCACAAGTGAATCTCAGGCGGGAATCGAACCCGCAACCTTTGGAAATCCGGTCCAATGCTCTCCCAATTGAGCTACCGAGCCTTGCGAACACTCGTCGAAATTTTCTAGTACATTCCTGATTTTACGCTGTAGGCCAGCGTTGTTTCATCAATGAGAGGAAACATCCTCTCGTATTCGAAAGAAACATTTTTACAAATGTTTGGCAATCGATTAAGATGAAACAGCATTGGACCGGATTTCCAAAGGTTGCGGGTTCGATTCCCGCCTGAGATTCACTTGTGACCCGAGTCGATTTTTTCTAGTATTTTTCTATTATAATAATTTATCTTATAAGATCGCATTGAAAATGCATAAAATATATAAAAATTATAAATCTAACATGGCTGTTTCATCTTAATCGATTGCCAAACATTTGTAAAAATGTTTCTTTCGAATACGAGAGGATGTTTCCTCTCATTGATGAAACAACGCTGGCCTACAGCGTAAAATCAGGAATGTACTAGAAAATTTCGACGAGTGTTCGCAAGGCTCGGTAGCTCAATTGGGAGAGCATTGGACCGGATTTCCAAAGGTTGCGGGTTCGATTCCCGCCTGAGATTCACTTGTGACCCGAGTCGATTTTTTCTAGTATTTTTCTATTATAATAATTTATCTTATAAGATCGCATTGAAAATGCATAAAATATATAAAAATTATAAATCTAACATGGCTGTTTCATCTTAATCGATTGCCAAACATTTGTAAAAATGTTTCTTTCGAATACGAGAGGATGTTTCCTCTCATTGATGAAACAACGCTGGCCTACAGCGTAAAATCAGGAATGTACTAGAAAATTTCGACGAGTGTTCGCAAGGCTCGGTAGCTCAATTGGGAGAGCATTGGACCGGATTTCCAAAGGTTGCGGGTTCGATTCCCGCCTGAGATTCACTTGTGACCCGAGTCGATTTTTTCTAGTATTTTTCTATTATAATAATTTATCTTATAAGATCGCATTGAAAATGCATAAAATATATAAAAATTATAAATCTAACATGGCTGTTTCATCTTAATCGATTGCCAAACATTTGTAAAAATGTTTCTTTCGAATACGAGAGGATGTTTCCTCTCATTGATGAAACAACGCTGGCCTACAGCGTAAAATCAGGAATGTACTAGAAAATTTCGACGAGTGTTCGCAAGGCTCGGTAGCTCAATTGGGAGAGCATTGGACCGGATTTCCAAAGGTTGCGGGTTCGATTCCCGCCTGAGATTCACTTGTGACCCGAGTCGATTTTTTCTAGTATTTTTCTATTATAATAATTTATCTTATAAGATCGCATTGAAAATGCATAAAATATATAAAAATTATAAATCTAACATGGCTGTTTCATCTTAATCGATTGCCAAACATTTGTAAAAATGTTTCTTTCGAATACGAGAGGATGTTTCCTCTCATTGATGAAACAACGCTGGCCTACAGCGTAAAATCAGGAATGTACTAGAAAATTTCGACGAGTGTTCGCAAGGCTCGGTAGCTCAATTGGGAGAGCATTGGACCGGATTTCCAAAGGTTGCGGGTTCGATTCCCGCCTGAGATTCACTTGTGACCCGAGTCGATTTTTTCTAGTATTTTTCTATTATAATAATTTATCTTATAAGATCGCATTGAAAATGCATAAAATATATAAAAATTATAAATATATCAAATATGTTACATATAACATGCACGATTCAAAAAGTTTCTTTGCCATTATTGTATTAAAATACATTGGATAATAATGACCTTTTAATTAGTACAGCACTTAATTCATCTGCATGCCTCTGCCTAAAAGGAAAATTATGTGAAAATTTATAATCCCAAATTCACTGTTTTTACAATATTTAAGCAAATAAATTTTAATTTATTGGTTATCAGTACATTATATTATGACAATACTTTGTGTTTGTTATCATATATAGTTACCATAAGCCTAAGAATAACAGTTTTTATAATCAATCAACGTTACCATAGCAACGCGTGGCCGGGTAGGCTAGTGATAATAAAAAGTAAGCTATGAATTTGTATATTGTTTATTTGTCACTAAATGAAAAATGTGGACTTAATGAAACTTTACTCATATATTTTTATTCCTCTGGCAAACATAATTTTTATTTACAATTAATATTTATTTCGCCTGTTCTCTATATAATAAAGCTTAAATCGAAATACGTTACATAATTAATGTAACAAACAATTTAGTCTTAACATTTTTGGTAATATGAAAAAAAATATTATTTCAATTATATATCATAATCACTTTCGATTATTTCATTTGAATCATTTATTTATTAATTCTTTATAAAACGTGGAATAGACAGAAGCTATTATTAAAATAAAACAAAGGCTTAAAAGTTTACACATTTATCAATTTTATGTTATAGCGAAAGTAGTGGGTTAAACTGGCATCGAACACGCAACATTTAGACCGACGCTAAACAATACCGTTATAAATCCACTGGGAAAAGACAAAGCTGGTGTGAAGAAAGTAATTTACCTAAGAAAACGAAAACCTACGGCGAGACAACGATACAGAATCTAAATATGTTTCCAATATCAATCTGTATATAGAAGAATAATAAAAATATTTCTTACATTCACACCAATTAGCCTAGCGCAAAGTAAGCACTGTTATGAATACTGGAGTAACGGATAGATATGATACAAAGATATGTAATATTAATATAAATGTATGTAAATACCCATGACTCGGGTGCAAATACTTGTATTCATCACATCTGCCCCTTCCGGGACTCGAACCCAGTACCGCTGGTGTGAAAGACAGAATCGCTACCGTTGCACCAAATGTTCATGAGGTAATTTTAGTTACCAAAACATCGTCTAACTCTTGACTGACAAAACAATGCAGGTGTGATTTTATATGACACAAGCTTAGGTTATCAATTTAATATTATAATATGCTATTATTGATAGTTATTTATTTCTTATTTAATTTGACATTATGTGACTTAATCATATTTTTAATCTAAAAAGTATAACAATTGAAAACATAACAGTAAGCTTGATAATTTATTAAATAACTATTATTTAACCAATGTCTTACAAATAAACTATTATGTTTAAGAACAATAATCGTCCAAAAGTTTAAAGATGGCGTCTAGCTAAAAACGATGTACAGCGATATTGTGGGTAAAACAGCTATCAAGATAAAACAACAGAATTGGCAGAAACTCCGCACTAGGCCCACGTCTACATTTTTTTTCACAGTATAGTGCTGCAACACTGCAATGAGCTAAAATATACCATCTTGCTAAACTTAAAGGATCTAAAATATATTTGTACAAAAGGTTTTGTACATGCATACGTGCACACGTAATAGTTATATAGCGAACACTTAAGAGAGATAATTACCCAATGTTAACTAATCAGTAACATATTCTAAATTAAAAGATTTAATAAAAATGTTATTGATATTAGCAATGTTTCATCTCAGCCGAATGACATTCACTGCTGAACCTCCCCCAAAAATAGGGGATTTTACCACTACTTTCACGCTCTGATTAGAGGTCGCAATATAAGAATATAATTCGCAAAATGCTGCTGAACATTTTGGGGTCGACGGGAAGTGTATGGTGATTACCTGCAGTATCTTAAAACCGCTTTTAAAAACACCCTTAAGTGTGAGGGAGTTAAAGCTATTTTTCTCTAGTGGACACCACCACCATAACCATGCATTCCAAATGAGTATTGTTGATAACTGTAGAGCTGTTTTTACTTTCGCACCCACTAAAAGCAAGTTCCCAGTGTTCGTTCATACCACAACAATATCTTCAAACGGTATTTTAAGATACGGCTGGCTGTCGGCTACTATAACATGCGTCACGATGTGAAATAGAGTCACTTTCCTTAATTACCTATTTAATATAAATAAAAATTGTTCTAGTCATAGCTCTAGAACATTCTATGAACAATATTAAGCAGATATCATCAGTATTACGCAACAAAAATATGTCAGCAGATTTTTTTATAAAAGTGTAACCCGAAAATGTCACTTGTGTTGTATGAACAAATAGTTATTACGAGCCTGTTCACAACTTCGTAATCGTCATAATATGTGTGAACTTTTTCAGCTAACATATACTTGTCTTTTTTTTGTAACCTCCTTTTAAGTATAACACCAAGACGATCGATCCAGCTTTTCGTACCGACGACGGTCCTGGATGACAGTGTCAATTGGAGATAGCCAAATAAAATTATATTAAATCAATAACTAGGCGATGCAATCGCTTAGCATAAAGCTACGCTAGCACCATATATTGGAGCGGAGTGTACAACCTAAAAAAAGAAAAAATTTCGATGGGAATTTTTGAGAATTTCAAAATTCGGGTCACTCAGTCACAATGTGGTCCTAAACCTGTTGATTCGATTTAACACAAAAAATATTAAAATCGGTTAAGAACTCGGGAAGTTATGGCGTAACAGACATTTCGCCATTGAAGCTGATCCCTGGGAGCTTCGCTCCAACAATTTTTATTTTAATAGGGTGGTTGATACAGAATTTGTATAATAGCGGATCGTGGGTTTCACACACTGAATGAGGTTAAAGAGCATGATTACTGTCCTGGCTTTGGTTATGAACACGGCGGTGATGAACGCCGGCTGCACACACGAAAAAGCATGACTCATTGTGACGTGTCAACCTGAGCCGAGCGTGCAAGCGAGAGCGCGGAACAAGCGATAGAGAGGCACGATCGGCCTAAGCGTTCGGCTTGTGACGCATCTATCTCTCTTCCACTCCATCGGCCGATGCGTTCGAGTAGAAGAGAGACAGCGGCAACACACAACCTACACATGAACTGTTTTGTCAAATGTTTATAAAGTGAAGTGAATTAATTCCTTTTTTGTATTATACAAAATAATGATAATTCAGTGACAATTCAATACATAAAAGTATGCAATTTTTTTATCAATGTTTTCTTATGACGTTATCACGTAAAATCCATCCATAAACCGACTTTACAGACAACCAATTTTTTGTGGTTAGCACTAATTCACCGGACGACACAATAATATGTTTTAATTCAATTCAAAACTTATATATTCGGAGGCGACCGTGTGTCCCAGCGTCTTAATTCAAGGGGTAGATGTTTGTGTGAGATTCAGATTTATATAATTCTATGAATATTACATATCTATGTATTACATATGCAAGTCTATATGTTACCCTAGTATCCATAACATAAGCCTCACAGTGCTTACTTTGGACTAGCTAATTGGTGTGTATGTAAGAAATATTATTATAATTAGTATCACTTGTAGCTCGAGAATCTTCCTTCTCGAGAAAGTAGGGTCTTCCTCCATTGTGCTACAGAAGATACCTTAAGCAGTCGCTAACCACCAATCCTTCTCATGGTGGGTTATAACCCAATCTCCCCTCTTTTTATCCAAAGAGATCACATGTGCCTCAGTTCAACTTTTTTGCATGTGCTCCAAATAAGAAAGCCCACTGCCACGAAAAAGTATGTTAGGTATGTTTAATTGCTTAATTTAACACAAAAAGATGAAGAGCTCGCAACAGCGCTGACAGAGTTACTTTATAAGCATTTTAAGTTATATTTTAACTGCGCCAATTATGGTAAATAATTCATGCTAAATAGTCATCCGTGGCGCGCTCCAGTTAAGCTACGATGCATTACGAATATGTGCGCCCGTTCTAAATAAACTTTGTTTTGTTTTCAACTCTTATTTAATGTTTAGTGTGAACTACAACAAAATGTCAACATTTCTCTGATGATATTGAACTCTGTGTTGCTGTCTTTAGGTTAAAAATCGATTGTAGAAATTCATCAGTTTTAAGGAAGTTGATTTTTAGAAAGGAAGTGCAAAATTATGAAGAGGGTAAAATGAAACGGAGATATTATTTTAAGAAATAGCTCAATAGAGAAACGTCTACTAAAATCTTAAAATTGTGTTTTCTTACAGTAAATTCGATGATGTTAATGGTATGGACCTGTACATTACTTTTCCTCACTATATACAATTTGCCTCACTTCCCCTACGAGATTTAATTAAAGGATATTTTTGAATAAATTTTAGATTAATATGGTATGAAATTCGTCAACTGTAAAAACAATGTTTACTTACTTTTATTTAAGTAAAATTTAATTTAATATATAAAAAATATTATTTCCCGTTCAAATATGAAAACATAAATTTTCAACGAAGGAATAAGCTATTATAAAAAATACATTTTAAGGCGTCAATGAGCGTCAAACTATTTTCAATACATACACATGACGAAAATTGCTTTGTTTCATAAAAGGCGTTACAAAAACGATTATAATGTGTTTCCTTCCGTTCTTTCAAGTTGTTTCAAGCTCAAGTTTACTTAACGGTCGGTGAGTACAACCTTCATTAACTTAAACTTCCACTTTAAGATAATTAGCATTTCACTACTACTCTGGTTTAGTTAGCCACTTGGTCAGTTAACCAAAAACGTTGAATTGACACGTTTAGACCACTGAAGTACGATTTACGTATAACATGCTTAAATTCAAAAGCTTGTTGGAATTAAAAAGTTACTTTTCATTATCAGGAGTTCTCAATGGATGTTAAAGACCGCAGAATCTATAATCTAAGATCACAGTTGTTTGTGTGTTTGTCTGTCCGCTCTTTTCCCATTGTATACGCGAAACCATAGTGCCTAAGAATAACATTCAAGAAGGCTTAGAACGGTTAACTATATGTGTAGTCGTAGAACCGAAACGTAAGCGCGATTCATTTCGGTACAGCGACATCTATAACTGAGACACAACAACGCGTGGCCGGGTCAGCTAGTAATAGACTATGATCAGTAAAGTGAGCCGAGTACAGATTAGAGGCTGGCACGCTCACAAAGGGCTTCCAAACCAAAAAGATTCAATAGATTTTGAACCTTAGGTTAACATTTTTAATTCCCAATTCATTTAAAAATCAAACAATCGAATGCTCACATAAAAAATTTGTTCTTTTTTTCAAATCAATGTTTTGTACATGACGAAAATATGTCATACTTCCTTTCCGTAACAACCTTACAATTTTACGGGTCTGTCCAGATATTAGTAGCTTATTTCGAAAAGCACTCGCCCGTATAGCGGGAGATATAGATTCTAGTCCCGCCTGGCATCTGAGACAAGTAGACTATTTTGTAATAATTACTTAAAATATAAAAATTTAACAATTGAATAACTAAAAAAATATTTTAAAAATCTTAAATGAGGCTGAAACTGGCAGCAGAAAAACGGCAGCAAAACCCAGGTTTTCAGTTTTTTATCAGAAAAACTTTGAAAAAGTAGGACTTTTTCTATTTAATTTCTTTTCGCAACGACCGAATTTGCTTATATTTTTTAAATAGCTATTAAGGGGTCAGTTATTTATGGGAAACAAAAAACGGGGACAGTAATTAATATTATTGTATATAATTATGGTAAAAATAGTTATCAAAAATAAATAAATTGTGCACTAAATAATGATACGTGATCTACATTTTATACGTTTAATAAAAAGTACTTATTAAGTGATAATGGAGTAAGTGAGTTATCAGAGTGGTAAGTGCATTCAGGTTATGATAACGGACATAAAACCACTTTAAGAAGGATTTAATATATGAAGATAGGTAGGTTATGGAAGCAAACGGTTTATATAAATTATTTTATCTTGGAATAATGCAAGGTTTTTGTAGTATAATCTGAAGAGTAATTCATTACTATCAGGCAAAGCAAATAAAAGCATAAAGACATTTCAATCCGGTTAAAGTTTATCATTATCAACGACCGAATTTTCTTCGTTTTAGAAAATTCTGTCGTTGCGAAAAGGAACTACATAGAAAAAGTCCTACTTTTTCAGTTTTTTTTTAATACTTGAAGGTCTCGCTCCTTCTTAAATCGCTACTAGAATGTTAATTATACATTTTTAAATGTCTCAAAAAAGTTCTAGAAAATTCGGTCGTTTCAAAAAGAAACAATAGAAAATGTCCTAGTTTTTCCATGTTTTTCTTGATAAAAAAATACTTCGAAGTCTCGCTCCCTCTTAGCATAGCTTGGAATGCTAAATTATATATTTTAAAACGTGTCAAAAAAGTTCTACAAAATTCGGTCGTTGCAAAAAGAAACTACATAGAAAACTGGAAACCTGGCTTTTGCTGCTGTTTTTCTGCTACCAGTTTCAGCCTCATAAACTTAAATATACGAATGATATTATAAATTGATACTTGCTTTTTAAAATAAATAGCTATCAATATCTGTGGTACGCAGGTTCAAATGAGTTATTAAAAACTAAATGTATGACTATGAATGGAAATCTCTTCCACTTTCTGTTAGTCCATAATGACTTCTTGATGAAAACGAAAGTGCTATCCATTGTCACTAGTCCATTTGAAGTTATCGCTGGCAAATAAATACACTCTTAATATTATTGATTATCGATTAACGTATACGTTATAATGCCTGAACATTTGAAAGCCCATAATATCTGGTTTCAATCGCGCGGACATGAAACCATTTATATTGTACTAGCTTTTACCCGTGGCTTCACCCGCATTTTTTTTCAATAAAAAGTATCCTATGTTACTTCTAATACCTCCAAGAATATATGTTCGAAGTTTCATGATGATCGGTTTAGTAGTTTTTGCGTGAAAGCATAACAAACAAATTTACATTCACATTTATATTATTAGTAGGGATGCTATATATTTATTAATTATATGCTACATATGTTATGTTACATATAATTAAAAAGAGAAATAAACAACCCTTGCCGAGTTTATTGCGGCTTCTTCTCAGTGCAAGGTCTCCCGACGAAGACTATCAAAGTCACGTTAAAGTTTAATACACGCATTGAAAATCCTCTCTTCTAGAACCCTATTTTTTTTACAATGAAATACCTACAGGAAAATTCGGTTGCTGATAATGATAAACTTTAACCGGATTGAAATGTCTTTATGCTCTTATTTTCTTTGCCTGCTAGTAATGAATTACGTTTCAGATTATACTACAAAAACCTTGCATTATACCAAGATAAAATAATTTTTATAAATCGTTTGCATAACCTATCTCCATATATTATATCCTTCTTAAAGTGGCTTTACGTCCGTTATCATAACCTGAATGCACTTACCACTCTGATAACTCACTTACTCCATTATCACTTAATAAGTACATTTTATTAAATGCGTAAAATGTGGATCACGTATCCATTATTCAGTGCACAATTTCATATTTTTGAATAACTATTTTTACCATAATTATATACAATAATATTAATTATTATCCTTTCATTTAAATCCCCGTTTTTTGTATCCGATAAATAACTGACTTAAGGGGTCAGCCTTTTTAAAAATATCTTTGTTAAGATTACCGATTCCTCGTAAGTCTATTATATTATTTCTTTTGGTGATAAGAAAAATGTTGAGTTTTTCTGTTTATTATGTTTGTAGATATGTTGTAGATTGCCGCGCTTTATTTTTGGTGACCAATTTAATATCTGTGCAATAAATGTCATTACTTATAACGTAAAAATTTACTTATAAAATATTTTTTCACCCAATGGAACCCATTTCGAAATCATTAACTTCTTTTTTTTTAAATAACTGTACCAGCCTGTACCCACCCGCCTTTTAATTAACTGTATGAAACTTTTTGATAACCTTATCGAGTAAAAAAACAATAAAAAATATTATCAATTTAATGTTAATTGTGTTCTTGTTTATTTATTTATTTTAATGGCCGATTGGTGTAACGGTAGCGATTAACCTTCTTCGCTAAAGGTCCCTGATTCGAATCCCGGTATGAACATAAGAATTCGTTCCAGAGTCATGATCGTTTATATATTTATTTATGTATTCTATACATTATTTAGTATACAACAAGCTCAGCTGAGTTTAGGACTATTATATCTACACTAATATTATAAAGAGGAAAGATTTGATTTTTTGTATGTTGGCAATGAATAAACTTAAACACTACTAAGCTGATTTCAAAAATTCCTTCACCATTGGAAAGCTACATTCACGATGAGTAACATAGGCTATATTTAATGCTAGAAAAATTTAAATAATTTTGTCCACCCGTGCGACGCCGGGACGGGCCGCTAGTATTTATATAAAACTATCACCCTGTTATATTATGGTGTCAACATTAATATTCTCTACCAGTCAATCTTTTTAAAGACTTGATGTGCACTTCACTTATACACACGTAAACATAACAATAATAAATTAATATTATCACCTAACGAGTATAAGCTTACTTTTAATAAACCACTTTTACCGAATAAATGAAAGGTTTTTTCGTGTTTTTTTTTTATTAATCCAGACTCCGTTACAGGAGCCGTGATCACAGGTAGCTTTTATAGTTATATTTTTTTTCTTCTTATTTATCTTGTTGACATTAAAGAAACTAAAATTGTAGACACTTTGTCTTAATACAAATACACGATCTACTACTTACTGAAATCTCGCATACGGTCCATTTCCAACTATAATCGCGTGCACCGTACAGTCTTAACCGCTTCCCTAATCTAGCGTGATCTTAAAAATGCCGCTAACAATTTTAAACTTTATAACCATATTATAAATTGTACATATGTAAACTGAAAAGTTAATACTAGTAAATATAGTAATATATAAAACTTACCGTTTAATTCGAAAAGCACAATCCACTTTTTCAAAGCTCGTTTAACACAACACTGCACTTTTCGATTCGGAATACATGACACCAAATTTTTTTAATCGAATAATGAAGTATTTCTCTTTTCCGAGAAATAATAAAACTTCAAATTCGAAATTCGAACGAACACAAATCAGCCTGACCTAGATGGCGCTCCGGCGCGCGCGTCTTTACCGTCCGCCGATTCACGAATGCGTGCGCGCAGATACTATCACGTATGTTACATTACGTAGTCATCACCTCTCTTAATGCTGCAATCTTATCTCTAAGCATTACAGTTCAAAATCCTTAAGCTAGCTAAATCGGATATCAAATCCCAAATTGCGGTAATATTTTCTTCGGTAATATGGATCAAGTTTCTATGAAATCATTTAATTGGGAATATCAATCAGTAATATGATATTTATAACGGTGTTATGATATTTACTTTATTCTTCAACGTCTCGTTATTTTTAAAACAAACACACCATTACTCATATCCAACTTTAAGCTCCACGCAATATCCCGATAATTAAATTCTGGATATTGTACGAAGCCTTATCATTTTTATGTTTGTCTCTGGATGATATGAATAATTAACAACTATGAAAAACAATTAGAGTACCAAAGTAATATTAGGAAAACTATCATAATTTTCGTCATCATTATCGGCCGATTCATATCCCCTAATGCTGGGACATACACCTTCACTATGGATGAAATCATCATAGGCTGAATTAGCCCATAAGCCACCGCTTAAGCTCAATACGGATTGTTGGGTGCTGACAGAGATACGAATAAGAGAAATAGCTTAAAATGTCTTCTAGAGTACAAAGTTCCTAGTGCTTTTAGCCATCGCGCCTAAAAACGTTCAAAAATAAGTTTATTAGTTACAGTTGTGGCTTATGAGTTATGACAGGGACCTTTTGGCGGGAGTGGGAAGCGTCACATTGGGTAATTGTGTCTGTTGTTAAAATTTGTGTTGTTGTGGATATTAGTACGTAATAATGGTGGATTATTAACCACTTAGTGTTTGTGAGCATACAAGAGTGTTGGCAAGTGTAACAAAGCAGCGGAAGTTGTCTTGTCCTGCTCTCTCAACAAATCCACGGGGAGGTTTCAGTAAAACCCCACACATTTACTGAAACCTAGTAAAAAGATATATTTAACTGTTCATTCATCATCATTAAATTAAGAAATAACTCAAGAACTGGCAATTAAACTTACTTGACACTGGCTAAATGCACAAATCGTCCAAGCCACAAATAAAGAAAAAGAAAAAAGAGTTATGAAAGGTAAAACTTAAAGAATTACTTATAACCGAAACTGTGTCATGAAAATTAGTCCATATACCTCGTCGAGATTCCAGCAGCAACAATAAACAAACGCTAAATTGAGAAGCAACAAACGAGGAACATACAAACTGACACACAGTCAAGACAATAGCAATTGTGACATTTCATTGAATCTAGAACACTGAAAGATACGATTTGAAACAATGGAGTGGCGTTCTGTAAGATTTATCGGAACACTCGTTAGGTCCGACGAAGTGTCCACATTTTATTTTTACCCGATTTCAAAAATAGAGGTTTATCTATTTGACATATAAGTATGTAATATTGTCAGAACTATTTTTTATATACTACTACTAATATTATAAATGTTAATGTAAGTTTGTTTGTTATGCTTTCACGCAAAAACTACTAAACCGATCATCATGAAACTTCGTTCATATATTCTTGGAGGTATTAGAAGTAACATAGGATACTTTTTATTGTGATAAAAGTGAGAGATAGAGAGGTTTTCTGGACAACTCACAACAATTATATAGTTCTAAACTAAGCTGAACTGGTTCCATGGATACTTAATAATGTACAGAAAACATAAATAAGTTTATAAATGCCCATGACTCAGGAACAAATGCTTAAGTTCATCGAACAAACATATGCCCCTATCGGGATTCGAATTTGGAACCTTTGGCGTAGAAGGTAGAATCGCTACAGTACGTATGCCAGCTATGTGTATCATCAAAAAAAATCTGATGTTTGTGCCAGCTACAATATTTAGAATAAACGTTGTCATTTGGTACTTGGTAGGGTGGCATTGACTTCAAAAAGTAATTGGCATATGTTTTAGATTTTTTTTAAATACAACTATCATAATAATTTTTTTTGTGATAAACTAAATAAACTACAGTTTTGAAGTCGGCTTTTTTTATAGAAAATTTTGCACCCTACTGCATTTGACTTTAAGTTAAAAATGATAAAAAAGAATAGTAATAATCTGAAGATAGTAAAGCATAGATATGCTGTACTATTATCCATGTGGTGACTCAAAAAGCGACTAATTTTGTCGGACGTAATTGCCATACACATCCACAAAATAGATAGCAGCGTTTAGCAATTATGTTCTTTTACTGTGATCTTTAATCAGCCTAAAAAGCTTGGAGATTATAACAATACCCCTCTATTTTTAGGTAAGTCTTTCGGCTGAGATGATTTTGGTATAAAGATATCTTAATAAAACAATAAAATCATTCAAATGACAATTTTATGGCTTCGCAGAATTTCGTAACGATAGATCTTATGATCTATTATCATCAGCTGCTAAGACATTAAAAAAATACACAAATTTTTCAAGTAAACAGCAAAACTAGTAAAATATCTATATGCTAAAAGGCCTTTACATTCAAAAAATATCGACAGTTTTCTTAAAAAATCGATTAATACAAACTTTACTTACATTACCGCATGACATAATAACTCCTATGTAAGATCACGCCATTGGACAAGAAAGTATTCAAATCAACCGCGAGGTCCGTTCAGAGAGAAATGGCATCATTGAACATAGTTTCCATTTTATTGAGTATCACTAATTTACCATAAATTCTATAAGCAATTCAAATAAGCAACGGCAACAAATTCTACATCTATCGATTTCTCTTCATTTCAATAAACACATAAACCCAACGTTATTTATTACTTTTCGTCTCAGAGTAAACAGGACTGGAGTAGCCATTAGTAAATTTCTCGTACATATTTTTCTGCCATTTTTTGCGGGGGGTGAGGTTACTACTACATTCAATGCCAGCACACAGGAACAAAAACTCTTTGCGTGTTTACAAACGCACACATGCATAATACGACAAACATATTTAAAATACACGCACACGTGCTTAAAATAGTGTGTTAACGTTCTATTCAAACACACGAATGTCATTGTGTGAGAAGTGACATGACATAGCACGAGAATATCGATATCGATAAATCAGTTTCGTTCAATGAATGAATGTATTAACTTTAATTATAAGCGTTAGTATTCCTACATTATGTATTAAAAATTAAATTAAATTAATGATGATATTGTTTTCTCGGATTTTTACTTTGACCGATTGATTATTTGTATTTTTTTGCGATTTGCTTACATCACCTTTTGCAGGTATTTCCTTTTCAACTTATTCTTTAACCTAAAATTAATACATTTAAATGTAATAAACTAAAACTGTTATAATATAACATGTTAATATCTATTTGAAACATAACTAGTTATATAATAAACTAAGAGGATCATTCAAGAATAACGTTGGCACAGCATGGGCAACTAATCTTCTTCTATTGTTAGATAATTTTTGAAACTGAGACGGCTCAAAATGTATGGAACATATAGTACTTGTTCTTGAAGATGCCCAAGATATTACCTATTACAAGCATGAATCCATTTTTTTCGTATGCTGTTTTCTTTAGGAAAACTGAATATGAAAAATTAGATGTTTCCGGGCATGTCAAAGCTTAAAGTATAAATACCAACAATTGGTATACCGCCTAGGGGCAGAGTATATTTGCCTGAACTACAGATACCGATCATTTCTAATTTTAATACTGCAATACTATCTTCCAATAGCTTTCATTTATGTACAAAGGACTTTTGGCACCACATACCTTACTCTTATCTTGAAGTATTGCAGTTGGACAAGCCGGTGTTTAAAAGGAGCTATAAATGCTACAATATTAATAAAAAACTTAACTTAAATGTTGACGATGACATTTAGCTATTACCATACTAAAATGTCATCAAAATCCGTTGCGTAGTTTTTGCGTGATGCGTGCTCAAACATACATACAGACAGACAAAATGTTCAAAAATTAGTGATTTCGCTTCCTCTACTCTCATTACTAGCCATTTGCTTTAAGGTGGACTTGACCTGTTTTATTCTAGTTTTATTCTCGTATGTATAATATCGCAGGAAATAGTATAATTCCGCACTTTACATACGGCGTCATCAGTTCAAAATACCTGGTAATAATTACTGAAACAAACTGTAATTTATCTAATCTGTGTTTTATTATCGTTAAGAAAAAGAACTAAGAATAGGATATGTGTTTTTTAAACTGATGACGCCGAATGTAAACTGCGGAATTATACAATTTCCCTGCGACATATAGATTTAAATTAAAAATGCATATTTTCACTTTAAGTATGTTACTTGCATTCATTCATTCATTCATTACTCACTCGTAAAATCACAATATCGATGAAGTTGACATCACTATTGTGCAAATAAATATTGTACAAATTAATAAGGGTTGCTGATTACAAAATAAAAACAATTTATCCAGTGGCTCGAAAAAAATTTTGATTTCTCGGAAATGATCGGGTGTGCTGGTTAGGCGATGGTACCCTTTTAATCGTACTTTTTTATGAAGTCAGGGACACTGTAAGTATATACAGCATTAGTACTCCTAATGTTTAGGAGCGCCGCCCAGCATGAATAGAAGGGCAAATAGTTTGATTATTATTTTAATTTATTATTTTATATTTCCATGTTGTGTGGCAAAGAATAGGCTTCAAGCAGCCGCAAAAGTGTAGGTATGTACTTAATACTAAACTAAAAATAAACACGCAACGTACATTGTTAAAACGAATTTATAATTGGTAATTAATAAATACTAAATTACAGTTATTTATTACCAACAAACTTTTTCTAATTTTTGTCTTAATTAATTGAAATGCGATAATGGTCAACCCTAGGTAGTCTCGTGGGGAGTGCGGCCGTGACGTCATCAAACGAACTTTGAGCGCGAAATTTGAAATTGTAGTCTGCTAAAACATGAAATTATGAATTAAATAATAATCAAATCCTAAAAATTATACTTACAAATGAAAGGTGACGCCATCTTTTTGCATACTAGATATTTTCGATTTTTTTTTACAGTAGAAAACAGCACAGGCAGGCATTTTCGTGGGAGCTCTGCACGGTAAGACGTTCTGATTATTATGGTTTTAAATGGCGGCTCAACTAGTTTTATATTACGCACAGGATTCCGATGCTTGTGCATTTGGCAGAGGGGTAATGTTAGGCAAAGGCTACTCCAGTCCTGTTTACTCTGAGCTTTTCGTTCTTACGATATACTAGTTAGTTTTAAAAGTATAAATAAATAATAATTCAACAATCTTTAAAAATGCTTATATCTGATCTAACGCACTAAAAAGCAATTTTGAGACCATTTCAAAATGCGTCGGAAGTTTGGAAATGAAAGTAAAAACGAGAAAATCCAACAACTGATGGCCGAGCCTAATATCATCGGCGTGATAAAAGCTTAGAAACTTTGATGGCTTGGTCACCTGGAGAGATGGGAGGATGATTCTGCAGTAAAGCAGGCCTATTATGGTCAACCAAGCACCCTGTTGGGCGGTCGAGATATCCCTCGAAGGACCAGGTCTTGCGAGACTTATGTAGGCCAAACTGGAGGGAGCTTGCCAAATCGCGTATCTTATTATCGGAGGCCAAGAGTCACTTTGGGTCACTGCCTCATCATAGTAAATATGTCACAATCCAATTCCATGAGTCAGGTCTTCGTGAATTAAACGAATCTTGTTACCACGAATCTAAAGAGCCTAAACTTGATATGTTTCCTTGTAAGCATCCCAGGATTCTATCTCGCACCTTTGAGCTCCGTGATCAGACCAGCTTGGTAATACTGTATTATTGTATTGTCACCTAAACCACATACTTAGCGAGATTCCAACCAACATCTCCTCGCTATCCGGACGAGTTTTTCCCAAGTATTTCTCAAGCTGAAGCGGGCGTTATTTCTTCATGTTCTACGTACTGCTAACTACATCATCAAATTTTACAATAATGTCACTTTTCAATTGAAAGAGTACTCGATCAGATAGAAAAGAGATTTGGATTCGAGTCCTGTTAACACCTGAGAAAAGTTGCTTTTTTTCTCGTAATAATTTATTTTAATTAAAAAATCAGCAGTTAAATGCTTGAATGACAAACATATAATTATCTCATATAGATTTCAAGTTTTGTTGGCGAAATATATCTTCATAAATTTAATTACATAGTTAATAATAAGGTCGGCCTAAAAGAGCGTGTTAAAAAGTCGAGTCCTTATGTAATCTAGTCTATAATCTAAGATCACAGTGGTTTGTGTGTTTGTCTGTCCGCTCTTTTTCCCGCTCTTTTTCCATTGTATATGCGTTACCATAGCAACGCGTTAACCGCAAGTAGTTCGTCTACCGGGCGCTAGATGGCGCTAATGGAAAAATATTTAATAATAGAAAAAAATTAAAGAATTTTGTCCACCCGTGCGAAGCCGGGACGGGCCGCTAGTATATAAAAATTAATGTTAGTTTGTTCGTATTGTATGTGATGCCGTACCATTCATCCGACTGCGATAAAACACTTGATTAATCCCCTGCCACGTCATTGTTGAAAACGAACTTATCTAAATTGCTTCGGGACTACATATATGAATTCTAAAACACAAGTGCTTAAACTACTTAATTTATGTTCAGACCAATGTACGTGATGTTGTGTAATATAGAATTTAATATATAAGAATTTACCTATGTATCAACTCACAACAAAGCAATAGTAAATAGTTAATTTTTAGCTATTTAAGCGATTACCGGCCTTTCAAAGATATTGAAATTCCACTATCAACCCGGATCCCAAGACCTTTAAAATTAAGATTATAACGAGTATTATTTCTTTGTTTTTTTTTTGTCTATTACTTTAAGTTAAATTATGTGTTTTTGTTTTATTTTAATTTTACGTCGCTTTTAATTCCTTAGTTAACTCATGTTGGGTGTATGTGTAATTGGGTGAGAGTCTAGTCCTATTATTTCATTAAGACACCATGATAATGCAATGACTTACAATCATTGTAACGTACGTGCACCAAATCAAATAATAATTATTTTCATAGAGCTTTACTGGAACGTACGTAAAAAAATTAAATAAAGCTTTTTTATGTATCTGAATATTATGGTTATTTTCGTATTAATAAAAATATAATCAAAATAAGAATTAAACGCAAGTAAATCTTTACCATTTTGGTTCAGCTATCTACTTAGTGGCGTGTAAGTTTTCTAATGTCTAAACACGAGTGATTTCTAACTAGTCACATAAGTATCAGCATCACTAATCATTATGGCAGGTTGAATGATAGAAGATAGTAGGTTATCAGCGGTAAGATTTTCAAAAGCGATTCTTAGAAATCTCTTCTATCTCTTGCAATGTTAAGTTTAAAGTTTATGAACAGCAGACAGCAAAAAGATCTATTTTTATTAGTTTCACCCTGGATTAGGTTTTACTTCCTCTTTCACAGTTTCATTAGGGGCTGAAAGGTTGCATTGTCGTAGGGCACAAAGCTGTTTTCTACAAAACCAAAGCTACTGAATTAACAGATCAAATACATGGTTTTCATATAACCATTTTGGGAATGCTCAGAATAAATCATTGATTTGTAATGTAGAGTAATAGAGATTGCGTCACATTACAGTGTCATAAATAATGTTTTCTTAATGCATATGAAATGAAATGAAAATAGCTTTATTTAAATGCACTTAAAATAAGTTGTTTCCAATCGTCCAACATTTTTACCTACCAGGACGTCTTTTAATTGACAAGAAGAATGGGCGCAAGAAACTCGTCAGCTTTAACAGAAGTAACGACATTTACAATATAATACATCGTCACCATGCAGAATCCACAAAATAAAAAAAAAACAAATTTGTATCCCTAAGATTTTATTTTGATGGAAACATGTTATAAAAACTACATTGTTTTGACTCATAGCTGAGTAAATATAAACTCCGTAATAAGGTACAGGTTTTTATATTATACTCAGCGTGAAACCGAATGCAGTGTAAATTAGGCCTTTTTTTTAATAATTAGCGGCCTGCTTAGACTTTGTCCGCATTAAATGTAATAAATAAATAAATAGTAAATTCCGTACAAGTCACAACAGTTATCTAGTCCTACATTAGGCAAAACTTATACTCTGGGTACTAAATAAGTTATCCTACTAATATTATAAATGTGAATGTAAGTTTGTTTGTTATGCTTTCACGCAAAAACTACTCAACCGATCATCATGAAACTTCGTACATATATTCTTGGAGGTATTAGAAGTAACATAGGATATTTTTTATTGAAAAAAAAATGCGAGTGAAGCCGCGGGTAAAAGCTAATAGATAATAAATAAGTAATAAAACGATCATGATTCGAAAACATGCTTATGTTAATCCCATAAACATATGCTCCTACCAGGATTCGACGAAGGTAGGATCGCTACCGTTGCACCGAGCGGATTTAAATATACCTACGTAATAGATAACCTACATCCATCAAGAACAACGTATTTTTCTAAAGATGGATAATTGTTACCGCCACATTTAAACCAGCTCATAACATCTGTTTTCTCTATGGATTGTAAAATACCTACAACCCGGTTACAATATCTGTGGACCTGATGACGTCAGCGCTTAGGTACGGTGCACAAAACAAGCATTATGGGGATAGTATTGTAAACAATATTAATTATGAACTATAAAAAAGTATATTATACTTTTACTCTTTTATTATTTTATTTTTTTATTCTTTTTCAAGAGAACGGGAACGGGGCTTGACATTCCAGCGAGGTCCACAGATATTGTAACCGAGTTGTAATGTTACAATCCATAGAGAAAACAGATTCCCTATGGACTGTAATATGAGTATGGATGTTATATTCGAAATTTTTATTAAAAAAGTGACAGTAAGTTTAAGTAGAATCGACGTAGTGATATAATGGCTAGGGAGAAGTAACAGGTTTAAACAGCGAAACCGTTTTACTTGCTAAAACGGGCAGTGGCTTCGAAAGCGACCGGCGACCTTGCCCGGCGACCGGTTCCAAGGAGATGCGCTAACTCGTAATGTTATGCACTTCATTCGTCTAATATTATATTACACCTGTTGAGCATTTCTAGAGGAAACAAACAAAACCGATTACAGACTAGCCAAGCACGGGTCTTACTCGCACACTGAGGATTCCTTACCAAATATTATGTATTTTGTAGTTTTACATGTCTGCTTTTTTTTAATTTTGCTTAGTGTAAGTTAAGGAGTATTAAAAATGCTGACCTAACAAAGAGTTGAAATTTAGATGATATATTGATGTGGAGAAATAATATGAAATACACTGTCTCTTTACAAAATAATAAGAGAATATGTATTTCACATGCCAAGGTATTTAGTTAGATATATCGGCTTACATACCTACATTGTTGATGCAAATATTTTTTTCATGAGGGATATGTCTTAATTCATGAGATATCAGCGGGTCTCCATATTGCTAACAATCTTGTATCATATGAATAGTATAATTTAAGGTAGAATCAATTTAATATTTAGATATTTCTGTAACCCAAAAGCTTCCTTTAAAAACACGATTTTGGATTGTTGTATGAGTAATTTTTAGTTTTTGTATAGTTTATTTTTACAATTTATTTGTAAGCCCTTTTGTATAAATTCATAAATTTTAATAATATTAATAATATACAGGAAAGTCAACGTTTTATTCATATGAAAAAGTTGTTCATACCTTTAAATTAATATGATACATTTTCGCAAGTGCTGTACTCGTATTATAAGCATATATATACATATATAGTTCGTAATCCTTATTACATAAATAAAAACTTGTTTTTATTAACAGAAACATTCCAACCAATCAAATTAAGAAGTGATAATTTTTTCTCCACGCTGGTTTTAATTGCTGCTAATTAATTTTGACGTGTCGTCGCTGTCGCCTGTTAAATAATACTTTCTCTTAGAGATCGGAAGTACCTAATTGGAGATCAAATACCAGTTCTGAGACAATTAATTTCGGTGATGCAAACTCATAAATGTGTTACATAGTAATATCGATATGCATTACAAAATCAAAATATCATACACTATATAGTATGTATATATATATATATATATATATGTGTGTGTGGGTGTGTATATATAGTGCCAGTCCACAACACAGGCCACATGTTGCTGTCTCATAAATTAAAATGAAACCTATGCTATGTTCTAAATCGTAACAGATCCTGCAAAATGAAAAAGACATTAAAACGTATTTTCGGAGTTCATCGCGGTTAAACACTGTAGCATATCTAATGTATAAAATTCTCGGGTCACGGTGTGCGTAATTGAACTACTCCGAAACGGCTCGACCGATTTTCGTGAATCTTAGCGTGCATATCGGCTCGGGTGGAGAATCGGACTACATATATTTTTCATCCCCCTAAATGTTAAGGAGGGCCCACCCTTAAATCTTTTTTTTGACAACATTTTGTGTTTTTATTTTTTATAACACATCATACAAAAATAAATACAACCCTAAATTTTCACCCCTCTACGATCAAGCCCTATTAACTAAAAAAATGTTTCCTAGAAATAATATAGATGGCAAAACAACGTTTGCCGGGTCAGCTAGTATATATAATATTTAAATCGCCGACAACTTCTTGCGTCTTTTGCGACAATATATAGTAATAAAAAGGGATGCTTAGATGAAGATTGACAAGACAAGCTTGTGAGACAAATGTTCATGGGCAAGTCAATAATAGCAGAATGAGGCAAACTTTCAGGGACCAACTAGAAAATGTCCTAAAAAGGCTAGGTCAAAAGCATCCTTTACCAACAAGCTTGTATAATAATTCTGGTGACAGTTGAGTAAGGGAGAGATATATATGTATACTAGCTGACCCAGCCACGCGTTGCTGTGTTATAAATTGAAACCTATTCTATCTTTCAAGTTGGATCAAACTGTACACGGTGTACAAATTTGATTAAAATCGGTTAAATGGTTTAGGAGTCCATCGCGGACAAACAACGTGACACGTAATTGAGCGAAGCTCTCTTTTAGGCAACTCACAAATTTGGCTTGTCTCCCTCCTGCTACTTAACGGTTTAACCGATTCGAACGAATTTTGGCATGAACATACATGATTATAACCTGACGGACATAGGCTATGTAAAAGAAAAAAATATAGACTTTACCATGGAGGAATAATCACCGAAAGAAAAATTCAAAAGCTGATCACAGCCAAACCGTTGATACTACATTGATGAAATTTGGCGCCAAAACTCACATCGTGGTCGTGACTGAAGTGCAAAAAAAAGTTTTGAAATCGGCCATACCATGGAGGAATAATCACCGAAAGAAAAATTCAAAAGCTGATCACAGCCAAACCGCTGAGACTACATTGATGAAATTTAGGTGAGGTTAGGTAAGGTAGTGCTTCGCTCAGTATTTGCAAACAACAGCAGCATTGCAGACCTAGTTTATATATATTAAGAAGATACACATGTAATGAAATGACATCAATTCGAATTTGACGCGCTTTGCGTTTTTATAAGTTGTCTGTGGAAGTTGGTAGGGGGCGCATCGGAGTGATGCGCGATGTAATGGCGGATGGCGTTCAGATTATTGTGTGCATTTTATTGTTATAAAAAACTTGTAGATAGATAAATTAAAGGATATAATTGAGGAGGCGATATTAGTGAACTTTAAATGTCGTTTCTTTGTATTTTCAGAGAAACAATTTGTGGTTTATTTTAAAAATCCTCAATAATATATCTTATATACATATATTTATGATACAGACTAATATGCCCTTATATTTAATTACCACTCAGTGCCGTATTCCATACGACGCGGGAATCAAACCAGCACTGCTATTGACCGACATATATTATACCCCTGTCCATTGAATCTATAATTTAATCCTCTATTTTAATTATTATCTACATTTGCTACAGTCTTGAGCGAGAGGCATTTTTAATTTGAAATCTGCCAACAGTTTATCGTAATAATATCACTAACTAGCTGACCCGGCAAACTTTGTTTTGCCATATAAATTATTAAAGTACTACGCTTCCAAAAATAGGGGTTTGTGGTATTAGGGTTGAATGTATTTTTGTATGATGTATCATAAAAAAATAAAAACAAAAAAAAATATCCAAAAAATTAAAAAAAAATTAAGGGTGGACCACCTTTAACATTTAGGGGGATGAAAAATAGATGTCCGATTCTCCATCCTAGCCGATATGCACGCTCAGATTCACGAAAATCGGTAGAGCCGTTTCGGAGTAGTTCAATTACGCACACCTTGACACGAGAATTTTATAAGTATATTAGATTAGGGTAAAACCGGGATAGATGCCGCAGTGGGATAGATGCCTCATTTTCAAAAAACCTTACTTGCCGAACTCGCGACTAAGTATTAATAGTATCAGTAGGAGCCGCAGTCAATTGCCCACAGGCTGTCCTGTGATGAGGACGCGTATTGCTTCTGTGCGTTTTCATCTCCGCGGCGAGCTTCACGAAGACTTCAAAGTTTTGAAGGTTAGTATTTGATGTTGTATAACTTTATAAATAGTAATAAATTCCGTTATATTTTTTATTACTTCAATGTACTGGTTCATTAAGTGTAGATCTAGATGAAAACAATTACTCTTTTAATTTTAATTTATCTTTTTAATAATAGGGCAGCTATCCCAAACAAAAAGGATAGTTGCCCTGATTTTTCGAGGTATAGATGCCCTTAAGGGCATCTATCCCTCTATACACTATATGGTGTCAGTGTACCTATATATTTAAAACGTTTTTAGTGTTCTTTTATACATTTTATGTATTTACGTATTTGGACTCTCACTTATTACAGCAGAACGATGCCACGTAAGTACAAACGAAAGGAAGGAGCGCAAGCTCGAGTTTGTTCTTGGACTTCAGAACAACTACAGGTGGCTTTCGTCGAAATGGACAAATAACCGTGGGGGTAAACGAGATATCCCGAAGATATGGCATTCCATCGAGAACATTGCGAAGGCGTTATGCTGCTAAAAATACAACGTAGTTTACAGTTCAAACAGCGAAGACGAAGACAATCCACCGAACTATGAAATTGAAGGAAGAAAACTAAAGGTTTGCTCGTTAAGAAAACTAGAAGAGATGGACAGGATCATCCTAAAGATACAAATAAAGATAACTGCATAGAATGTTTTGAAAACTAAAAAAACAAAAAGTCCAAATCCGACTAGATATAGCGTGTAATGAGTCAGAACTGGCCACATGAAACATGCACACTTTTTAGAAATTATTTTTCAAGATGTGGCAAACTAAAGAAGGTGGAATAATGATCTCTTTAACGTTATTTTAATATAAAAAAAGATGATTATGCATATTTAATAACTATTATTTTTAATAACTAAGAAAGATTTTTTGTTGAAATGCTTCTATATTTTAATTATATTTATTTGTGATATTAGAATCTTATAACGAGAACTATTAAAATATTGCAACAAAAATGTCAATTGTTTTTCTTAATTCGACCGATTATAACGATGTTATAAAATTTTGGTAGGTTTTTCGTTCACACAGTATAAAGGGCATCTATCCTTCTTAGCATTTTTATGGTGGGGCAACTATCCATACAGGTAGGCATCTATCCCCAAAAAAAGAGTTCCACAAAAAGCTAAATTCTGCAAAATCTGCAATCGATAGGTCAAAAAAAACAAATAATAATGGAACATAAATGATTAAGTTAGCTACAATTATACATCTGATTCATTTAAAATTAATATTTTTAGTATTAGAAGACTATTTTAAAAAGCGGGGCATCTATCCCGGTTTTACCCTACACCACGATTACCAAAACCAAGTAACGGTAGTTACATGAAATAAAATGGCCGATTTATATAGATTTCTTTTTCAAAGATTTATTTTCCTTACAAATTTATTAGTTTTTTCAGTAACTACGTGAGCTTCGGTAATCCACCTTGTAACCAACCCTTGGAGAGGTTACTTCATCTCCGCTTCTTGAGGACAAACGCACTAACCACATGCGTCATCTAGCTCCTTAAACTTTAAAATTTACATGTTTAGCTATCAAATGACACCTATTTAATGTTGATAGGACATTTACATGAGCAGTGGTGGTCGAATTAGTATGAGAGCCCAGGTCTTGGTTACCAAGAAAACAAAATAGCGGCCGTAAGAAAACACCAAATTTGAGGGGCAATTTGTCGATAAAAAATGCCATATGTCACACCATTAAAGGCTCCGACACTGGTGATGAGACACATTGTATATTCGATCGCCAAATGGCTTTAAGCCCTATTTATCATTTATGGCACACTTTCTGGCGTAACTGATATAGCTTACTGGTTGAAAATATTAATAATTATTCACTTCACAAACATTGTTCTGAACCCAAGTGTAGTAACTAAAGCACTTGTGTTATTAAATTCAGAAACAGCGAAAAGACCACAACACCCAGACTCGAGTCAATACAGAAAAGTTCGTTTACCCGGCCGGGGATCGAACTCGGGACCTCGGAGTGGCGTAATCATTAAAAGCGGTATGCGAGCTACTCGAACACGGAAGTTACGAATAGAAAAATATCTAACATAGCCAACCTGCAAAGAACATCAAATTATGCCAAGTGATTAGTGTTCCAAATTAAATTAGGACTAATTATTTTGGGCGAACCGAAGGACACACATCAATTTATCAATAAATTTAAATATCTTCAAAAGTTTGACAGTTTTGATTTTTATAAAATTTTCAAATTTACTAAACAATATTGATTTTTTTTTTAGTATTATGCTTCGCTCTAATGTAAGGTGCTAGTGAAGCTTTATGCTTAGCGATTGCAACAACCTAGACTTTATACTATCATTAGCTTGCACTAAGTACAAATCAATTGGTTCAAGATAATTTATTCATTAAAAACTTGTGTTTTAGCTTTTAAGATATAAATCATGGTCAAGCTTATATAATGGACAGTCTAACAAATAATAGGTATAATAAAATAATTCAAGTTGATTTTCGAAAGCTCGGTTCGTTTGCAATCGTGGATAAGAATTCCATTCCATGCAACATGCGTTTATAATTTTACTATCAATGACAGTTAGGATTTAATTACGACTAATTATTTTGGACGAACCAAAGGACACACATCAATTTATCAATAAGTTTAAATATCCTGATTTTGTGAGTCGAATATAAAAAATATGTTCTGGGCTTAAAATTAATAACACTTACTGGAATCACTATTGCCTTCCAGGAGTTATGCGTTAATGTTTAAGAAAAATCCTCCGTTTTCACAGATAGGTAAGGTCCTTATCATAGACAACATTTAAATAAGAAAGTATTAAAATAATTGTACAAATACCCAGTTACTTTTATACTAAAATATATACATAAATAAAATTAAGATTTGGCATATAAAATATTACATTGGCATAATGTGTGTGTATTTCTCATAATTGCGTAAGTGTTGATATTATTTAATTTTATTAATTTAATATATTTCTAACGCATATTATATCTGTATTTCTTAAATCTATAAACTATAACTGTTTTTTGTTTTTTTTTAATGACAGTTTTTCATCTTCGTAATTTTTCTAAAAGGGGTACAATTTTTGCTTTACTGATTACAGTGCCATCTATCAGTGAGTGGCAATAACATATAACGCCTTCGTAACAACATATCGTAGTACATAGAGATTCTTTCTGCATTGACTACGTGGAGAACTAGATGGAGTTACATATCCTAGTAAGCTTGCGGAGTTACTCCACGAACTGTTACGAGTGGATACTTGATATCATATGCGTAAAATATTACTATGGATTTTTGTATGAGCGCCCCTAGCGGTAATCATCAAGAACTACTAATGTTTATAAAAAATTGCAATGGGATAACGGGTAATGAATACATGAACTCGCAGTAAAGTCTCTAATCAGTGCATACCCTGAATCACACGATGTTCGTTTCGTATTATACAATTACGTATTTTAGATAAATTATGTCAAAACACTCGCTCCGGATTCAGAGTCACGCTTCCCTATTAACAATTTCTAAGCAAAAACATTATAATTGGACGATTGTTTCAGTAGCGAATCCTGAACTTTTTTGGAGGGAAGAAGGAGGGTATTAGGGGTAGGGTAGTTTTTTCAGGTTACCCATCGATTTGCCTTATTTTTTGATGCCCTAAACTAATTTTCGCAATACTAATTGCTGTAATCCTCAAATAAATAAAATAAAAAGTTAAGTTCAACGTCAATTAGTTACACTTTGGCTTGAGTTTGTTGAAGTAATTACTGCTTTTTTTGCTACCACCAGTTTCCATACGTCTGTCTGGGATCATTATAATATTATGTAATGTTATAACTTACAATTAACATTTTGAGAGAGCGAGATTATCTAATAAAAGGTTTATAAGAATAACAGGTTTCGCACCGACAGCAGCACGTGAACATACCATTTATTATGGTCATACTAAATGTCAAACATAATCATTCCTTACTTATATTTTTCTATGACATGACTGCATTCACTTTATATCGTGAGTGTGAAACAAAATGTTACTGCCCTTAAGGTAAAAATCAAAATATTTATTTTTTTATGATAAATACTTATTTCAAGGGAAACTTCAATAAAGAGTAAGTCCAAAAATAATTTTGAAAACCTGCATTATTCAGTGTGTTTAGATCAGAAACTAAAATTGGCAATCTCGTTACGAATAGAATGTATAAAAAAGGTGTTCTTTAATTCAGTTTTCTTTTTCTGAATATAAACTACTATACTAATAAATTCTCTTATAATTTAGTGTATACTATCACTATTTTATCCCACAATTATAATCTTTGAGAAAATAAGTAACGTCTGGCGGCCCTGGGATCTTGCTCTAATAGGTAAATTAACTGTATAACAATTATAGAAATTTCTCTGGCAAAAGAACCTTCAAGCTTAGAAATTAAATTTATTCACGGTCCTATTTGGACCGCTACTATGTACTTTGATATAATCGTTATATGATTTAATATTATATGTTTAAATAATTATATCCAAACCACGAGAGGCGTAGTACTTCATTTCAATAGTTATCCAATATATCATTTTACGCTTTTAGATTTTAAAATATAGTTTAAAAATCTATCTCGACAAAACAATAACGTACTGTTTTCAGTATACATAATAAAAGTTGTGCGATACTTATGAAATGCCAATATTATAGATTAAACAAAGACAACGTAAACATGATTATTTTTGCCATCAATAAAATTGTTTTCCAATATCACTTTCTACGGATGACAGGTTGAAAATTTAGTGAAAATTGTCTCGCTCTGGCAGGCTTACGACACTTTCCTTGAGGCCCTTGATGTGGAACGTTTTATTGGAAAATACATTGCAAACTCTATCATTTTCAGATTACAAATCAAAATAGATCAAAATACTGCTTAGGAAGTTGATTGACGCATGCGTCTTTGGATCCGAAATGGTACCGGAGCCACTTTCTCGTTCAACAATTTATTGACATACTAAATAAGACATTTTTTTTAAATCTAAGAGTATAGAATTCCCTAAATTTTGAATAAAGAAATTAAAATAAAAATGTTGTTCAATAAAAAAAAACTAAGAGACACTTTACAGAAGCGTGCAATAGACCTTAAAACAAATTTAGTATAATTTTCGTAGCCCACCCATGACTTTCAGTACTGCGATGTTCGCTTGTGTTGTTGCTAATGAAAATTAGATTTTTATTCATTATAACAAGTTGATTTTTTCTTGTAATAATTCCTTTAGATATGGCAATAAATTTCTTTTGCTAAACGCCTCAGTTGTACCGCGATGATAAAAGGCAACTTTTTGGAGTTTCGTGAGAAAATATTGGAGGAAAATTCCCAGACGAAATTCGAATTCGAATTCCTCGACGCTTACTTCCATCTCCACTTGCAATTAGTCCACCCAAAGTAAACACTGTAAGGCTTATCTTATGGATACTAGGGTAACGGATAAACATATATATACGATACTAAGATATTTAATATTTATAGAAATACATATAAATACCCATGACTCAGATACAAATGTTTGTATTCATCACATAAACATCTGCTCCTTCTGGGACTCGAATCCAGGTCCGTTGATGAGATTCATAATAATCATTATTAACCTACACAAAGCACAACCGAGTTTAATACATTATGGCTTACAAAACAATTCGCTGTATATATCTCATACCACGTCTTATGATATCGTCACACTACAAGGCGCAGCTAATGTTAATCGCTTGGTCTACAAACCAGTTGATTGAAAAGCATAACAGACTGCTATCAGCCGTTAACCACAGCATCGGACGTGATACTTTCTAGACGAACAATGATTTATTTACTGTGGCAATAATAATGATTATCATTTATTTCAGACTCAATATAATATCATCATATATAAATTATTATTAACTAACTGACCCGGTAACGCGTTGCTATGGTAACGTTAAAAGAGCGGGAAAAAGAGCGGACAGACAAACACACAAAAAACAAATTTGTGTTCTTAGATTATAGACTAGCGGCTCGTCCCGGCTTCGCACGGGTGGACAAAATTCTTTAAATTTTTTCTTTTATTAAATATTTTTCCCTTAGCGACATCTAGCATCCGGTAGACGAACTACTTGCGGTTAACGCGATGCTATGGTAACGTTATGGATACAATGGAAAAAGAGCGGGAAAGGAGCGGACAGACAAACACACAAACCACTGTGCTCTTGGATTATAGATTGGTGCCTTGATGCTGCCACTTCACTTACTTGTTGGATCTTGATTAGTGATAAATCCTTGACGATCATAAAATGTTTATTTACGTGATAAACTAGTTGACAATTGAATTGATATGAAGATACTAAATTACATTGTTATGCATTAATATTAAAAATCTGACGCAGTGACATACTCTGTATAAATATAAATATAAAAATCAACAAAATATTATCAATAAAAATAAAATAATTTCAGCGGTGGGGCTACATTAAAATTTAAAAAAATAACTAAAGTATCTATCAGTTGCTGCAAAAGTTAATCGCGTTTGTGGTTCCCTGCTCAGCTTTTGCTTCCTAAGGCTGGCCGCATACATACGTTTTCCGTATTCGATTTCCTTATGCGGAATTTCGATTCGGAATTCCTTGAGACTAGCGCAGACGTTCGTTTTTCTTCATTCGGAATGTACACACGTCAGTACACAAAGTGATATCGTTGTGAACGCACGACCATGGAGGACGACGATTTATTAGCAATTGCACTTCTGTTAACATTGAAGAAGAAAAAGAAACGTCGTCGGTATTGGGTACATCCATTGAATACTCAGAGAATCTACGAGAGTACGTTTTATCTAAAGAGAGCTAAGTTACGAGCTTACCCAGAGAATTTCTTCGAATTCTACCGGATGTCAATAAATTCTTTTGATACACTGCATAATGGCATACGTGATAAATTAATGAAGCAAAATACCTGCATGAGGTTATCTTTGGATACGGAAGAGAAATTAACCATAACCTTGAGGTAAGTTATCTTTATTTTTTTAATCATATTTATACAAAAAAAAAACAAATATGTATCTTAACTCTTATTTAACGCTTAAATGTTAGGTATTTGTTAATGTTGTCTTCCTGTTCTTGTCCTTGAGATTGTTGAACCAAAAATGTTGCAGCTTCGGTATCCTCGGCATGTTGAAGATTATCATCATGTAGAGATGTAGAAGGTGATGTGTAGGGATGACGTAATGGTTGGAGCGGTGGCAGATGTGTAATTGAATTAATAACTACTCTGTTTGGGGCATTTTGCGAAGAAGATGAACCAAAGGTTGGCAATGGGAGTTGCGTTCTATATACCATATTAGGTGAAGTTTCTGGTACTAGAATGTATGTAAAAGAGGGGGAATAACCACGGGTTGATGCTGGCGTTACTGAACGGTGACTGAAGTTATCATAACTCAATGAAGAAGATGGAGATGAATTGTACTCAGTATTAATTTTTTTTACTAACTGCAGTATTCCCAATTTAAAATCAATTTTTTGATTTTCATTCATATGTTTCATATGTGTTCTAAAGCTCATTAAAATTTTCGTGTCATCGTCTTCCACTTCTTGTCGTTTCTGATTGGCTTTCTGTTGATTTTGGTGTAGGATACTGAGTATTTGGGAGGGGACATCTTTATTGTTTCGTTTTAAGCTTTTTGCAGGTGAAGTTGGTGCTGGAGGTTGTAATATATTTGTACAGTCATCTTCTTGTACCACACTGTGTTCTTTTTGCGTTTCAGAGTTATGTGAAGTATTATCGTGTATATCATCAGTTGGATAGTTTCCTTCGGTATTTCTTTTATCGAATACAGGTATAAGAAAATACAACAGGTCTGCATAAACATATTTTTTAACCTTTTTAGCGGCACTGCCTGTAGGAGAGGTTTTCTGCTTTTGAAGGTCTCTTCGAAAGTAGTCCCTTATGTGAGTCCATTTTTTCTTCAAGTCTTTTTCGATTCGATGCGTTCGGATGTACGAATTCGGAAATCGAATACGGAAAACGTATGTATGCGGCCAGCCTAATCTGGCATCGGACAACTGGTAGACTCACGGTGAACTGCTCGATATCGAAATAACACTCTTCTATCGTCAAACCAGTGAAAGACTAAAACCTTCACGAATTCGTGATGCTACTCGTTTATTTTTATATGTATAGCGCCTTTGACCGACCGATTTTTTTTTAAATTTAATAAGACGTTTCGGGGATTAAATATATCAAATTACTAAACCCGCTTTCTCTCAATTTAGTTATTATTTTCGTATACTTAGTATAGGTACTGCAAAACTTTTCTGCCGAATTCAAACAAAAATAATTATTTAGTTTTTTCGATTGGAACATGACATGCTTTATGAAAACGTTCCTATATATTTATTTGTTAATATATAACAATATTTCGGACAACTCACACCAATTACTTTAGGCCCAAACTTAGCAGAGCTTGTATACTAAATAGCGAATATAATACATTTATAAGAATATAATACTTAAGTTCATCACACAAACATTTGCCCTAACCAAGATACGAACGTGGGTGCATAGGCAGAATTGCTACCGTTGCATAAACCGTGTTAAGTCTAGACAAAAATACGTTCAGCTAACCGCTACCGACACTATTATCGTTGTTATTTGTTCAATATAAACAAATAAACTTTTTTCGCATTTGAAAGAGAATTGGTGAACAAAAAAATGTCTAATCGAGATCTCAGAACAGCTCAAACGCTAACAAAACCGTTTCCATTTAGTCACAGAAAAAATATAGCTCTATATTTATTATGTTTGTCGTAGACTTTTAAATCAAACAAAACCGAACTTAAGTTGCCATTGCAGTGGAGAAAATTTCTTATTGTAAACGCTATTCGAAAAGGCAGTGATTTTGTTTTTGTAGAGCTCAAGTATACTAAGTTAAGACTTGGTATTTTTTAAATAGAATTGGACGCTGGATTTAGTTTTAAATATGCTGCGTTTACGTTTGAGTTAAGATTATACATTCAGAACTTATTTTCGTAATATAAAGGATTCTCATAATAATATTAACTGAATCGTGAGAGTAACTTTGAAAAGTTAAAAAGGTCCCGCATATATTTTAAGTAATATCTACATATACTTATACAGTTACTACATTTACAGTTTTAAGTGCTTGTGACAATGATGTCTTTAAAAATTATTTCCGTTCAAAACTCAATACGGAAACTATAACATTAAGCTAAATTTGGGCATCTTGAAGTTCCCAAATCGATTGGCTATGTCAAGTACATTGTACAATCGATTACGTGCAACTCTGTCACATTGAATAAATTCAGCGTTTTACTTTTTTAAATTAACAAAACCACCGTTCCGCGACTGTTGACTTACCCATTACTTTTTGTAGTTCGCTTCATTTAATTCCATGTCGCGAGTTATTTTTTATAATTATGTATCGCAACGTCGTTTTGTTGTTTACTTTCTTTTTAACCGCAAAGTAGATATAATAGGTATTTGGAAGCAATAAAATTATGCAGTATCGTAAAATGAGGTTTTTCTTTGTTGAAATGGTCAACTTTTGTAAACGAACAATTTAAATTTAATTGACCAAAAACTTTGCCAGACAAGATAAGTGCTAAGTTTAATTTGAGGGCATTTCTATTATTTTTGTCCAAGAATTAAAGTTTTGAGGTCATGTTTTTTTGTTTAGAAATGACTTGGTTTAATTCCACTTAACTGTAGACGACGTGGACTGGCCGCTACCAGCCGTGGCTTCACTGGGTTGAAAATTGTGTAGGTATAAGGTAAAAGCCGGATAATTGCCTCAAACGGATACGTGCCTCAGTGTTGAATACGCTATGTTAGGTATGTTGGTGGCATTAGCAGTTTATTATGATTGGAAGTGTCCTCCCTGCTGACCTAGGTTTCATATAAGCCGTTAAAGTAGGCGCACGTGTTTTGTCCGTGTAAGCAAAAATCTTCCGCGGTGAAACTTTGACAGGCGTCGAAATTATATTGGTAAGTCTTTACTATTAAATATTTTTGTTACTAATTGTAGTTACAGTCAACTTTTTGTTTTTTTACATGCATCAGAGTTTGAATAACACCGTTCATTATGTTTTATTGTTAAATAGATTTTATTTATTTCCTAAATAGAAAGGGCAAGTATCCGTATCAAAAAGGATAGTTGCCCTGTTTACTTTTGCGGTTAGTTGCCCTAGAGGCAACTATCCGTAACTATAAATTCTGTAACAAGCAGAAACATTTTTTTTTCTTTTGGTGCTCTTTTCAACTTATAGTGACTTGTTTTAAATAAAATATATAATCAACTGTTTTATGCACTCATTCTAGGTGATCAATATGCCTCGCAAGTATGTACCCGTGGTGCCACGTCACATTAGAACGAAACAAAAACCAATCAAAAGAAAAAAGGCAAAAAATCGATCAGAGTCGCTGAAAAGATATTAAAAGTGAAAAACGCTAATTCAGAAATAATGCGCAGAATGTTTTGATTTACAATTTTAATAAATCGAAATCAGATTGGATTTAATGTAAGATATATCAAATGTGGTTGCATGAAACTTGTTCTACATTAAAAAACCACTGTATGAAATGTGGAAAGTTAAAGACCCTGGCTAGTGGTGATAATTAATGCTAATGTCAAAGTTGAAAACCATATTTTTCTGTCTTTAAGATAAATAATAATATTTAATTATTACCTAATCTAATTCAAAATTTCGAGACCATTTTTTTGGAATTTTATAGTTTAAAACTTTAGAACATAGCACTGTTTTAGAATGTTAATTAATATTGTTGTAAATACTTCAAAAAGAATCTCAGTAAATAATAAAGGCTTACTATAACTTAAATACTTAAAATTACTTGAAACTTATCTAAAAGAAAAATAGAGAGCCGTCTATCCTTACACGAGGCAAGTATCCCCCGAAGCATTTTTAAAGTAAGGCTACTATCCGCTATAGTAGGCAACTATCCCCTTTTTGAGAGGTCAAATCAAACGGGACTTACTCGAAACATATATTAATTATGTTTACAAAAATAATACTAGATTTAAAAATCAAAAATCTCACGTTTTTCAGTGACCAAAAAAGAATAAAATAACCCGGCGGGGCCAAGCGAGGGGCCACTCAAAACGTGGGAGCGCATCTTTACAAATACTCTCAACATCTATGCATATCATACATCTCATTACATCTCCATAAGTAACATGCGCCCCCACGTTTTGAGTGGCCCCTCGCTTGGCCCCGCCGGGTTATTTTATTCTTTTTTGGTCACTGAAAAACGTGAGATTTTTAGATTTATAAATCTAGTATTATTATTTTATTCTTTTTAATTATTAACTCAACGAAATAACCATGTGTTACGCAACAATCGGATAAGCCCCATACAAAAGTGAAAGTTGCCGAAAGTTGACCTGAAAGTGTACCTAGCAAGTTAAAAGTTGTTTTAGGATGCATTGTCATCGGGTTCTGACTTGCTTCAAAAATTTCAGCTCGCTAGGTGACCGGGAAGTGCCTCAAAATTGAGTTGCAAGAATCCAACTGCACAGACAGACAGACAAACAAGAAAGCGACCTGAGAAAACGTGGGAAAATAGGCTGTTATGAAAGATTAAAAACCTATGATTTAACATAAACGTCGAATTGTTCTTTTTAAACATATATTTTTAATTATGGAGCTTTTTTGAAAAGTAGGCCAACTATCCGGCTTTTACCCTACATTACAAATAATACATGACTCACTTCCATCTAAAATTTTGTACCAAAAAAATAATAAACGAATTTTTCAATTTATACATATTCAGTGGGAATTATTCTCCGTATGAAAACAAATTTGCAGAAACCGCTCTCTCCCTCCTTAATTCTCTCCTTCTAAATTATTATATTAGTACCTTTAGACTTTTTTTCTTTATTTGTGGCTTGCACTATTTGTGCATTTAGCCAGGGTCAAGTAAGTATAATGGCCAGTTGTTGAGTAATTTCCTAGGTTTCAGTAAAAAAGTGGGGTTTTACTGAAACCTCCTCCTAGCCTTCTTGAGCGAGCGCGAAAAGACACCTTCCACTGTTTTGTTTCACTTGCAAACACTTATGCATATTTAGAAACACTCAGTGGTTAAAAACCCACCATTATTACACACTAATATCAACCACAACACAAAATTTAACAAGAAAACCACAACCATGAAAGTGACGCTTCGCACTCCCGCCAAAAACTCCCCTACCTATATATTAGTTGTGCCTGGCATGTTTTGCAACGCTCAGTTTTTGCTGATTATAACATACTTAAAATGTGTCTAAGTTAACTCCGTTTAAAATCAGCTATCTATCGATGAAAGACCCATAAAAACTATTATGACCGTCTCGAATTAGGCGGAACAAACAGACGGAATAACTTTTATTTTTTCGTTATTGCATGCATGCATGCATGCATGCATGCATTCAGTAAAAAGCATTTTGAGATAACAAATACTTTCGATTCAACTAGCAATCAAAGAATCACTTCTTTATTTACTTTTATTTATTTACCTGAAAGGAAAAGCTGATTTCCAGATGTCATTGGGTTTTTAAATTGTAATGACAATCAAACATAACAAGTAATATAAAACATTGCAAATTTCTTTTACCTAACATCTTAAATCACTCACTTCTTTAAAACATACTGGTTTTACAGACGCCGGTGCCTAAAGAATAAAAAATATTTATTATTTATATTCTACATACTTATAAAAATACTCTGTTACCATATACCAAACATGTGAGAAGGCATTATTGGAGCGGAGCGAGCGAAGCTCCCATGCATCAGCTTCAATGGCGCAATGTCTGTTACGCCATAACTTCCCGAGATCTTAACCGATTTTAATATTTTTTGTGTGAAATCGAAGCAACAGGTTTAGGACCAGATTGTGACAGAGCCCGAATTTTGAAATTCGCAAAAAATCCCATCGATCAAAAAAAAAATTTTTAGGTATTACGCTCCGCTCCAATATATAGTGCTAGCGAAGCTTTATGCTTAGCGACTGCATCGCCTAGTAAACAAAGTTCAAAACTATAAACGAGTATCAAATATCAATGATTGATATAAATTACGTCACTGATCGTAACGTCAATTGTGACAGACATGCAGGCAGAGTTACTTTAGCTTTTATATTAATTATAATGAATTTTTATTCATGAACCGTGTACAAAACACTTTTTTATGTATCAATAGTAAAAAATAATTGAAAATACTTTACTGGAAAGGTTCCTATTTTATCTTTTACCGGTCGATTGATTACATTTTTGCAGACATTATGAAACTCACTGTAATTTCCGTACGTACACAAAAAATAATTACAGAAATATTATCGTACGTCACGGCTGATGAGCTCCTTATATTTGTAGGTCATTTGTACGTAATTGAACGTACATTGCTCGTAAACTAATTCATAATTTCCTAAAGATACTTAGAAATAACTTTTGACGACATCCGTAAACGAATGTCTTCAGATAGAACATAACTACCCACAGTTTAAATATGGACCGATAGTAGTTAGAGATTTAACCCTCTGCGACTGACATGGCAGTCCAACAAAAACCGTGAATATAATATTCGATTTATTACTAGTTTATATAACATTAGAAAACGCTGGTAATCTAAATAATAAAAACAAAATAGCTAACCTTATTCTACAAAAATATTTGCTGTCGAAGTGGTGTCTTGTTAACTGGTAGTCAACAAGACACCACTTCGACAGCCGTCGACAGTCAGTACAATTGTAAAAACTTAGTCACGTCAGTCGCAGAAGGTTAACATGCTTCACATGGAGAAGCTCTTGAAAAATGTTTTCCTCATCTAACTACTACTACTACTCGTCGAAAACTACTTAATTTCGCGAAACCATAGGCACTAAGCACATAATTAACTTAATTTGTTTAAAGTGTAGGTATAATAATAGAAATAGTTACAAGAAAAAAAATTCAACTTGTATCAGGTCTGAATTCAGACTGAAGATGACCCATCAGCAGTTCCACTCAGACGGGGACGACGGCAAACTGGTCAACTCCTTCCATTGGACAATATGGGAAGTGGTGGGGTAAGTAACCCCCCCTCAACCCGCGAGGCCTGCGGCACCAGGCTCGGGCGGCCTGACCCCTGCACTGCACAGGCTTCCGCTGACGCCGAGCGTCCCAAACGTCCCGGGACGCTCCTTCACTCGCAGATTCCTGGACTCAGGGGAATATAGACGGGTCTGCCTAGGGCGGACATCCAACGGCGGGAACGCGGAAGTGACCGCAAGGGTTCCCGTGACTCCGCCTAGTGTCATTGCTTCGAACGACCTATCATCTGATGATGATGAGTGTGGTTCGACGAACCAATGGCACTAAGGTGAGTGAGGGGACGTCGTGGAGTTTTTAGTGGGTGGGCCCATGCATACCTGTTATTTTCGTCAGGTAGGTCCGCAGGGGAGAGTCCCACATAACCCCACCGTCCACCCAGCGGTGGGGTATGCGAAAAGCATTTTCTCCACATAAAAAATAAAGTCTGAATTCAGACTGAAACATCGATTAAGAAGAAATGCTCGGGATACGACATGCCTGTCAAGTTCACGGTTGCCCAAGTGGAAGATTACTTGCCCGGATAGCGAGGGGACGTGGTTTTGAATGCCATACCTGACCAGAGACAAATAGATTATTTTTTTGTAATAAGTTATTCATATATAGCAATCCGTCAGTTAAATGCTTAATAACAAGAAAAAAAATAGGTATAAGTATAAGAGTTTCACATAATATTTTAAACTGAAATGAACTATAAATAACACTTTAGTTCTTACACTTCCGCGCACATTACACATTTGAATAAAACCTTTTTACGTATTTTGCGCATATTATATTTTATATTTAATCCTGACGTTTCGACTCCTTTACAGGAGCCGTGATCACAGGATGACTAAGATAATGGTTGTCATATAATTTCTTCTACCTTCACAACATTTTAATCGGGCACGTTCCTAATTGTTAAAATTGTTTCACATAAATCAAATTGTTTTATTTTTACATTTTATTTAGTTATTAAATTCTCACTACCATTACATTGTATACTACTACTTTTAACTTTAGTTATAGGTAAAATTACTTTTTAAAGAATATGTGAATAAACAGTGTATTGTTTAAATGTCAGCAGGTCTTCCATTCCTAAATCAACCGATTTTTTTATCTTAAATGGGTTCGCTCTTTATCCCTATCCAGCCCGGGGGTCAAGACAGGACCTACGATGGAGCGAGCTAGCCCAGAAAGCAGTGGCGGATTTACCAGGAAGCAAAGGAAGCAATTGCTTGGGGCCCCGCTTGGAGAGGGGCCCCAAAATTTGAAAAAAAATTAAAACTTATTTGAAAATGTAAAAATAATTAAAAATATTAAAAAATTTTGAAATAAAATAAAAATGACCAAGAAATTCGATGGGCCAAGAAAAAGTCAGTGATTTAAGCCTACTGTTTATCGAAAAAGACAAGCTTCGAGAACTTGACTTTGATAGAAAGAAGTTGTAATGGAGATGGTTCAAAAAATATATTGATTTTGCAAAATTGATCTGCTTTTTGTTATTTAAAAAGAAGAGGGGTTATATTAAAACGAGGGCCTCAAAAATCAGTTGCTGCTTGGGGCCCCGTCTGAGGTAAATCCGGCATTGCCAGAAAGAGCCTATTCATCATTGCTTTGAAGACAGAAGAACGCGCAAGAAACTCAGCAAGGGTTATTTTTTCTTCCTGTCATTATTAACACTCATAGTCATTAAGAGTGATCTCTTTGAAAGCGCTGCACTTAAACACGTCGTCTCTCTATAATAATTTACTGCATTACTTGCTACATCAAGAGAGATTTATGCATGTTATTACATACAATGTCTATAAGATTCAATATTGCAAATCTTTCACTTACATTTCCCACTTAACATATAATTTACCGACTCCATAACTGACAAGTCTAATCACGAAAGTATATGAGAGTTTCCTTGAAGATTATTAATAATTACGAAGGAAACTGTTAGCTGACATTTCCAGATATCTATCGAGTTATCATGGTAATATCATTAGAAATATATAATAAGTATGAAGAAATATTTTCCTACAATATTGATACTGACCTTTTATTTATTTTATTTTATTTTATTTATTTATTTATAATAGGGATAGTACACAGCACAAATATCATTGCTTATAACAATTTTTACATTGAATTTTGTAGGCCAATTACGACTATCCAACGATTTACAAATTCGGGCTCGAAATATTGTAGATATTATCACCATAACAAAGGAAAAAAATTAGTTTAGATAACATTCCAAATCACAGGAACAACAATGAAAACAAAACCAAGTAAGAAAAAAAAAAGTATTGATACTCAAGGGAAGCCGTACTCGTGCAGCGGATATTAATATTATTTTATAAATTAAATTACATACATATTGTATACTAATACTACAATACATACATACAACTTTAAGTAATATAAATAATAACTAATATGAAATAAATAAATGTATATTATGTATAAATGATAATTTTTTGCCGAACTGTCTTAGGTTCTAGTTTAGAAGAAGCAGACGTTTCTGTGAGGGGCATGTTTACATGAGGCATGGGTATTTATATACCTTTTTACAAACATTAATATAATCATCCATAGGTCGCTGGTTCAGATCCGGCTCGAAGGACCACTATGTTGTATTAGTCCTTGGTAAACCCACACATTTTAACTGCTAATGATAAGGGTTGCTATATCTTCAATAATACGAGATGAAGATAACTATGAAGTTTTTTACGTGTTTCCACAATAACGAAGCGGCTATTAATTAAAATGCTGATTCTAATGAGTAAAGCGATCGGTGACGGAAAGTAAACTAAATTATAATTAAATATTTCATTTACAAAAGTGCTGATTGACAAATTAGTGCGGTTAAATGACCGTATAATATATATGTATCGTATATGAACTTCTGTCCGTTACCATGGTACACATTACACAAGCCTTACAGGGCCTGATTTGGGCTAGTTTAATTGGACTGAGTGTAATAAAGTATTCTAATTATCTTTTTTTTTTGAAAAAGTCTTGTTTTTTTCTTTTGTTGCCTACTATTTAAATCACCTTTGTTAGTTGTTTGACTGACCAGTGTTGACACAGCAGTCCCAATTTTAGATTATCAGAAGCAGAGTAGATACCTACATAGGTAACTACCTAGTTAGGTACCTAATGTAGCTACATTAGGTTCTCTTTCTTATTTAGAATAGAATATAAAGTATTCCTAATGGTTCATTGTCCTGATTATAAGTAGTATTCTTAACCCCAGTTCTATTTCTTTCTATCGTAGAACATAAAGTAAAAATCCATCTATATTCATAACAACATACTTAAACACAACATTAAAATTTAAATTTAATTTATACAGCGTAAACGTTTTAAATTGCGGTACTATAAAGTAAGTTATGTGATGTTAGATAATCGGTTTAATTTTTAATTATGTGATTTATTTATATGTGATTGCAACAAGCTTTTAGACGAAGTACAGACGACCTCAAAAACTATTCATATGTACTTTATATCTTTACTTTTTAAGAAAACTTCCCCCACATCTAGTAACGGGGAATACTTCTATATTCAGTATTTTAATATTTAACAATACATTCTAACATTTTAATAATAACTACGTAACAACTATAATACAGAAAAAAGGAGTCCCTTTAGGCAAGGTTCCAAAGATACTGGCAGCGTTCCCCCTTTGAATAGCTAAACTAATATCTTTATTCATATAATTGACGACCGTTTGGTGCAACGGTAGCGATCCTGCCTTTCGCACCGATGGTCCTGGGTTCGAATCCCGGAAGGGGCAGATGTTTTTATGATGAATTCGAGCATTTGTACCTGAGTCATGGATGTTTATATATATTTCTATGAGTATTACACATCTATGTATCATATATTATGTATGTCTATCCGTTACCCTAGCATCCATAACACAAGCCTTACAGAGCTTACTTTGGGCTAGGCTAATTGGTGTGTATGTTAGAAATATTTATTTATTTATTATTTATTTAATTCTACTGTACGTGTGTATGTCACTGAACTCCTCCTAAACGGCTGGTCCGATTTGAATGATTTTTTGTATGCGTTTGGATGCTTTAGATTCACAAATCAGCCCGTCAGATGGCGCTGCAGTCGATATCTAGGTTATTTATACTTTGTTTATCCTAATCGCTTGAAATATCATGCAGGACAACGTCTGGCGGGTCCGCTAGTCTTTGTATATTATAGTCATTTGTATACTATCAAAATGTTGTAACTCATTTCAATTTTAAGTGTAAATAGCATTTTATTCGTCGGTAACGTAACCGCTAAATGGATAAAATAAGCTTATAATAATAGCCAGAGGTCTAGCCTGTTCTTTTATGATCACATTATCTGTGACATTTCAAAGTACCATAGAGTATATTAACCTTTTGTAGCAAGAAGTTGCGTTTGCGCATCCGAGCGTGTCTATTGCACGATGCACTGCACAAATGAATATTGATCGCGAGAAAATATAAAGGAACAATAATATTACGAATTGCTATTTAAAATCAATTAAATGTTGGGGTGACTTTTTAATAAATGGTTAAATATTATTATAAATGAAAATAAATAGTCTCAATTTAGTATTATAGAAAAATTGTTTTGTAAATATCCTCAAGTTGGATTTGAACCCATGTCTTTAATGGTGAAATAAGCCAGATGCATTGTAACCCTGAATCAGAATCATTAATTGTTTTTACTGATAACATAAAAAAGAACAATAAGCATTACAAAATGATAACAAAACATAATTCATTAGAATTTTATCAATCTCACTACTATCTAAATGAAATAAGAACATAACAATAAAATAAAGCAAGATATATAGATAAATATTTCTTATTGGAACGCGCATTTTAAAAAGTAAAGCCTCTACGCGTATTGAAGACATGCCCTCGTAAATCCTATGTTTGTAGACAACAACAATATAACAACAATTTAATATTACAATGAACGTATCATAAATTATACTGCCATTATGGAAAATAAATAAAATATAAACATAGAAACAAGTTCCGTAACTTCACGTATTCTTGGCTAAATTATTATAATAGAAAAATACTAGAAAAAATCGACTCGGGTCACAAGTGAATTCTCAGGCGGGAATTCTCCCGCGGGAGAATTCCCGCCTGAGAATTCACTTGTGACCCGAGTCGATTTTTTCTAGTATTTTTCTATTATAATAATTTATCTTATAAGATCGCATTGAAAATGCATAAAATATAAAAAATTATAAAAAAGTATTCTTGGCTTTCAAATAATCTACAGTTTTTTAATAACATTTTAATTTATTTTATTCTCAGGTCTATTTATTTGATTGTCAATAATAATTGTTAGAGTGCTTCCTAGGCCAGAAATTAGTCCGTGCTTATAAGTATAATTTACTGAGGCATGTTGTGCTTACATCGAGTAGGTTTCAATGTAGTTTGATAAGTTAAGTTTACCAACAACAGAGCTGGTGCGGCTGGTGAAGCGGCTGAAAAAGCTAAAGCTTGTAAATACAGGGGTCTAGGCTCCGAATATGATTTTGTCCCATTCGGTGTCGAGACCCTTGGTCCGTGGGGTCCTAGCGCTATAAGACTTTTTAAAGAAATAGCAAAAAGGTTAGTCGTCATCACAGGCGACCGAAGAGCTGGCAGCTACCTCGGACAAAGAATTAGCTTAGCTATTCAAAGGGGGAACGCTGCCAGTATCTTCGGAACCTTGCCTAAAGGGACTCCTTTTTATAATATATTTTAGTTGTTATATTATATATATATTTTTTTTAGTTTTAGGTTACTTTAAGATAAATTATGTTTTAGTTTAGTTTCATAGTTATTATAATTATATAGTTCTTAGTTTACTTGGCTACTATACAGACATAAATAAGATAATATACTAGATTTCTTATTAAAGATTGAAGAAAATGTTTGATAAGTTATAAATGTATTTTTAGTTGTTCATAAAGCCTAATAAAAAAAAATTTGGTCCCAACTGTAAATAATCTTGTTAACTATTACTATAAATATATTTTTCGAATGCGAGGAAATTCTCTTATTGATGATAAACGTTCACCTGCAGCGTTAATAAGCAAAAAGCACTATGTAGGAAATTTCGACAAGTGAGACGAGAGCAGTGGACCGGACATCTAAGAGCTGCGGGTTCATTCCCGCCTGAGGAAACTTGTGTGAAATCAATTTAATCAAATAATTTTCTATTAAAGTTAAGCACAAATTAATATAAAAAGATAGAAAAATACATTCACTGACACACACACACACAAACACACACACACACACACACACAAAGAATAGGAGGAGAAAAATAGAAAGATTAATAAAATTTTAAAAACTACTCTATGAGATCAACAAATCCCTGCCTCAGCATTTATTATTATTACGAATTCAGTTTATTTATTTTTCTTTCCGATATTTTAGTTTTATTATTTAAATTGCTCTGTATTACTACCGAGTAATAAATGATAAAGTAATTGATAAATTGAATAGTTTAGTAACATTGCAATTGTAATGGAGTAATTATTAAAAAATACTAACTTTAACGTTACTATGTAAATAATCATAAAGAAAGTGTTTTTGAGATATTAATGTGATAAAATCACATAAACTGTTTAGTTTTAAACGTTAATTTTTAAATAACCGTTTTTATCACATATGAATGCGCATTAATTTTAATAAATCCATAATTATTAAATAAAAGATTACGTACGCGTAAACGTAATCTCTAAGAGATTCTAAATGGAAACCAAAGTCACTATTTGTTGTTTTTGTAATATTGTAAGTATTTTAAATTACTGATCAGTTAAGAAATCGATGAATGATTGTAGAGCAACACCTATATTTGTGTATTAACTCCGTTAGGAAGGCTTTTTCAGAAAGCCGGGTTTGTCCTATACTGCTCCTATATAACGAAAAAAGTACAATAATCCGTTATAACTAATATGGTTCTATACGAAGTGTTTAATTTGTGCTTTTTCCGTGTCACTTATGGTCGCGATTAATAAGGGATTCGATTTTTCCTTTGTGACTTGAAGACGCCTAAATTGTATTTGTCAGGAGACTCACGCATAGAGTTCCACTCTTTAGCGGTACGGATCACAAAATTGGAACGAAAACGCTTAGTGCGACTATTTGGTATATCAACCATATGATGGCCTATTTGTAAGTCTGGTTGTCGGACCAAAAAATGGGGACGGCGGAAAAAGGCTGTGCAATTCTGCTGCACACTTACCGATAAATATCTTATCAATTCTTCTTCAATTCTTTTCTTAATTAATATTAAATTATATTCCACTTAATATTCAATACTTTAATACCAAAATAGTGTGAAGAAATTCGACACTTTTGTTTACGTTGATCTGCTGCTGATTGTACGTACAAATACTACACGTTTTAACATAAATATACGAATTTAGTATTCCTGCTTACGCGTATTATCATATAAATCAGATTAGCATTACTATTTTCCCATACTTACTGCAAAGTAAGAACCCTCTTTTTATAGCAACTTGTATTAAGTTACGGTATGAAATTGCGGGGAATTGGTACCTTTTACTTGAGATTACGGTGTCTTGCTTTAAAATGATCTAGGCAATTTATTACGAGACTATATCTAATTCGTTGAGTTAAACATGTGCTTTACGATGTTTCCCGTACAGTCAACTTTAAAGTAGATAGGTATCTAAAATATATTAAAGAATCGCATTGATAAACCTGTCTCACGATTGTCATATACCCAAATATTATAAAGAGTTGATGCTTGTAAGTTTGGATATAGTAATCTGAGGAACCACTGCGCCAATTAAACCATTCTTTCACCTTTAGAATCGACCTTTGTTTTTGTCATAGGATATTTTAATATAACTCGAAATTCCTCTGTAAAAACAGAAGGCATGCTATAATCATGCTAAACATATCTGATTTTACATCAACATAAAATTAAGAACCATAAATTTTATAATTTTAAAAAGTATAAGGACGGGATCTATAAATGAGATTTAACGGTTATATTGATATATTTTTTTATGCTGTTATCCCAAATTATTTCAAATCTATTATATTCAAGTATTATTGCTATGAGAATGACTTGTATTAGATTATTAGTACGAGGTTATCATTGCGATTCTTTCTCTATTGAACATTTAAATATTATGTGTTTTTTATTTAATTTTTTGCATTCACAATGCAATATTTCTATAAGATATAAAATACTTGTGTAAAAAACAACTAGGTACGCCTCCGAGCCCTCAGGTGGGATACTATCTACTAGCCCATAATAGAAGTTGAAATACGTTTGTAAAATTTAAAAAAAAAAACAGAATTACTAAAACGTCAATTTATGTTAAGAATAAATCGAATATTAGCAAATATCAACTTGTCTCAAACATCGGGCAGGATCTCAGTTCGATTATTGAACTACATTTAAGTCATATGAACCGCAAAACTTAAATTGGCTTTTATCTGTATTATTTACTAAAGAAACGTGTGCAAATTATTTTGTAGTTAATAATACAGTATTGAAATGTATAGATATTTTTTTTGGTAAATAGTTATTTCCGATTCATATCTTCTTGTACGTTATTATATTAAAATAAAATGAGCCTTAGGAATATTGAAAAACAAAAAATAGCGTAATAGTTGTCACTGAATTTCTCTGATGATGATTGATTCTGTACTCACCCAAAGTTCCCAGGATAACATACAGGATAACGGCGGCATACGTGATGATTGGACGTTCTCTTGCCACTAAAGTGTTGCCCACCATTGAAGATCACCTCGGAACAGCATGGAGACGAGCACCTTCCACTGTCCGTGCACTCAGAACCATAGCAAGACCGCGGCCCTTCAGCTTCGTACCAACTCTCGTCACAGGACATCGAGTAACGCCATTCTGGTGACGGCATCCCATAATTATAGCGATATCTTGGATCCCAATGCGTCGTGTTCAAATCTGTACATCTTTCCACATACGCTCCAGCCAGTTGCTCCATGTACTGCTTGTACAGACGCTTCTGCCGTTGGCTTTGCGACACGTGAAGGCGCAGTACGTTCAAGAAACACATTTTTATGGCTCGCAGGATACGGCTCACAGCGCCAGCACTCTCCACCAGCCGGTAAGTCGGCATGTGCCTGACTCCGTCGTTCGCCGGACCAAACGCCCGAGGAATCTCAGAGAAAACTAACTCATTTTACTGTCGCTAATAAACCGCGAACTGTTCGTTAGCGAGGTATTCCGGCGTGATTTAATCGTCGATTTCCCGTGCCGTGCGCTTGATATTGAATAATCTGCGGCACGCTGTTGTTGTCTCGTTTTTCATATGTCCGACTTTCCTAGGAAAAGTCAACAATGATATTTCCGATTGGATCGGTTAATTGTTGTGATCTATGAAACGTTACATTTTGGATTTCGCGCCAAAAATAACGGTCACTCTGTTTAATTGTCGTAGAGCGCGGGAGCGCGCTTCGCGTCTGCACAGACACTGCGCGAGCGCCGGCCGACGAGGGGACCATAATCGTAATCATTTTACGTCAAATCAGTTAGCATTTCCCTCGAGAGGTGAAAAAACGGAACTGTTTACGGAGAAAATGCACCGCAACTGAAAATAATCGGGGTCATAAGCTGTAACCGATGCTCTATATTATTTAACACGCTTCGCCTGGACTCGATAAACACTTTAAGTGGCCCCAAGTGAAGGTAAATTTAACGTTATGAATAACTAACGCGATTATAATAACAGTTTTGGGAACATTAACCATGATGTAGAAAGTCAAAAACAACTTGGCAGGTGTGGTAGGTGCCTCGAATACTTAAACAGTTATTCAATACTGCAATCGAATAAGATAAGTTTAAAAAATATATTTATTAGAATAATTTTTAGTTTATTTTTTAGTTATTGCACTAATTGAAAGGGCAATCTGGATCATATAGGCACACCTTAAGTTATTGGTAAACTTACCATCCAAAAAACAGCCTACCAGAAGCGCCAAACTCCTCAATCATCATGTTATACATGAGTTAGTAAGTCGAGTAAGTCGAGTCGAGACGGCGAAGTGTCAAGACCTCCTTACTGAAAGTCGAGAAATTTGCAGTTTGTATTTTCGAATTAAAATGGGTTACTCGCATGTTTTAATGAAATTTCCTAAATTTTCAGTTGCAACCGCATCAAATTTAAAAATAAATAAACAAATTTATTTACTAATTTTAAACTTGTCAAGAAATAAAACGCAGTTTGTGACGAGTAAATAATTTTACATTTTAACACTTAGGTAGGTACCTTATTTATTACTAACACTATATAAATTTGTTCTTATAAAATATTCCCGTTCCAATTTAAAAAGTGTCGTTCATTTTTTTTATAAAACAGTTTTATTGAAAATTTTGACTTAAAGAAAGGATTTGTGGACATATGCTTAATTTATTGATCATAACATTTATTACATTTTGACTTTGCTGTTTATACTTAGGTTTCTTAGATAGTCTTGTATTGTAGTTATATTATATTATTTATTTATATTAAACATCTGATTGAACCTATTCCAAGGTATCATGACAACTACATTATACAAATATACACTGGCATTATATTATGTATTTTAAATATTTGCTCCTTATAATTTTCTTTATGCTTCTTTCAGTAAAGAATCTTTACTGAATTCTTTTCATATTTTCTAAATAAATCTTAAAGTAAACCCATAGAATGAAAGTACATAACTTATTAATGAAACTACAAGTGAATAGAAAAAAAAACAAAGTATTTTCCTATTATTTTTTTTTAATTAGTCTTTGTTATAGTAAATATGGTTTTATATTTAGTTTAATTAAGATTTTATATTTTTACCCGACAAAGCCAGAAGGAGGGTTATGTTTTTCGAGAGTATGTATGTACTATGTATGTATGTATAATTGTTTTGCACGCTCTACGGCCTGAACGGCTTGATGGATTTTAGCGTGAGAGGTTTCGTTAGATTCGTATTTACTGTAAGAGTGACACTGGATATATCAAAATAAAAAAACACAATGGCGGATTTTTGGCGCCAAATTCAAATGTTTGGCACGCTCTGCAGCCTGAACGGCTCAATGAATTTTAGATTCAAAGGTATCGTTAGATTTGTATTAATTGTTTGGTGCAACGGTAGCGATCCTGCCTTTCGCACCGACGGTCCTGGGTTCAAATCCCGGAAGGGGCAGATGTTTTTATGATGAATACGAGCATAGATACCTGAGTCATGGGTGTTTATATATATTTCTATGAATATTACATATTTATGTATCATATATGTATGTCTATCCGTTACCCTAGTATCCATAACACAAGCCTTACAGTGCTTACTTTGGGCTAGGCTAATTGGTGTGAATGTAAGAAATATTTATTTATTTATTAATTGTGAATCTGCATAATCTTAATATATTTGTGTGTCATGTATATATATCTTAACTTTACAATCCCATTCAATAATAATACTATTTTTTTTTTTGCTTCTAGCTCTCGTATATTGTATTTACTTTAATAATTGAAACGTTGAAAATATATTATACATTGAAAATACTGCCTTAAGCGAGAATCTAATCTGCGCCCTTCACCGTCAGGACGGACGTTTGAACAGAACACTCCACCAAAACCCAAGGCCGTAGCTAGGGGGGGGCATTGTGGGGCAATGCCCTACCTTGAAATCACAATGCCCTACCTTAAAAATACCAAAAACTAAGATAAATTAGTATAATTAAATTGTTTTATAATTTTTATATATTTTATGCATTTTTCAATGCGATCTTATAAGATAAATTATTATAATAGAAAAATACTACACTACTGTAAAAAATTAAGGGATCAAAAAAAAATTACAAATTTTTGGTCAATTTTCAACAGGCCGTAACTTCGAGAGAAATGGTCGTACGGGAAATAAAAAAAAGTAAATTGTAGCTCCAAGTGTCTCGTTTTTGAGCTTTAAAATTTGGTACCCTCCGCGGTTTTTGAGTAATCTTAGAAAAACCAGCAACAAGAAATTTTAATTTTTTTTAAGTTTTATTTTTTTGTCTACGGGCGTGGAAAAATTTTTTTTGCTTAACCGCTATAAGGTTCGGATACTTTGTTCATTTAGCTTTAATTTATTTTTTTTATTCCCCTTGATATGTCCACTTTTCGCCAAGATATCGGTCTTCAAATGGAAAAGGATCCTTTTGTCTTTGTTTATCGATATCTCAGCAACCGATTGTTCGCACAGAAAGTTAAAGGTGGGTTACAAGAACTTGAATGAATTCTCTTTAACGACTAGCCATTGCTTATTTAATTTTTTTCTATTTGTCACATGAATTCAAAATGGAACAAAATAAGGGATGTTGATGGTTTTTTGGAAAATCAAGCGCTAGATCGAAAATATTGAGAAAACCGCTAATGTTAAGTGTGCCATTTACAGTTCAATATGTCCACAAAAATCCTACAAAGAACTAAATTAATCCAGTCAGCCGATTTTCTGTTTCACTTGATCGAATTTTTGAAAAAATTAAAGGATCACGTTTTTTGCTCTGAAAAGCTCATAATTTTTAAAAATGAGAAAAGAAAATGTTTTTCCGAGCTTTTTCCAGATTTTTGTTCCAGAAAGTGCTTAAATTTTATTGACGAAAGGTTGTCGTCGAACTTCCCTAATAATTGCCCGATCATCGCGGGCATTTGACTCGATGGCGACCTTGTCCTGTCTAACCATGATTGAAAATAGAAAAAGTAAGAAATTTTCAATTTTAACCAAAATTTTAAATAAAATATCTTCTACCGCAAAGGGATTAATTTAAAAAAAAAACTGTTAAGGATTATTTTTTAAGAATTTGCTTGGAAAAGCGTATGAAAAAGATTGTAATTCGATTGGGGGTATTAATTTTTTTTTAATTTAATTAAAAGGAAATCAGTAGAATCAAGGAATGCAGCGGCTGAAACGCGTTAAAAATGATTGAGCGATAGTTTCTTGAATTTCCTTAACTTTCTGAAACAAAAATGTGGAGAATGCTCGGAAAAACATATTTTTTTATTTTTAAAAATTATAAGCTTTTCAGAATAAAAAAACGTGATCCTTTATTTTTTCAAAAATTCGATCAAGTGTAACAGAAAAACGGCTGGCTGGATTAATTGAGTTCGTTGTAGGGTTTTTGTGGACATATTGAACTGTAAAAGGCACACTTAACATTAGTGGTTTCCTCAATATTTTCGATCCAGCGCGTGATTTTCCAAAAAACCATCAACATCCCTTATTTTGTTCCATTTTGAATTCATGTGACAAATAGAAAAAAATTAAATAAGCAATGGCTAGTCGTTAAAGAGAATTCATTCAAGTTCTTGTAACCCACCTTTAACTTTCTGTGCGAACAATCGGTTGCTGAGATATCGATAATCAAAGACAAAAGGATCCTTCTCCATTTGAAGACCGATATCTCGGCGAAAAGTGGACGTATCAAGGTGAATAAAAAAATAAATTAAAGCTAAATGAACAAAGTATCCGAACCTTATAGCGGTTAAGCAAAAAAAATTTTTCCACGCCCGTAGACAAAAAAATAAAAATAAAAAAAAATGAAAATTTTTTGTTGCTGGTGTCTCTAAGATTACTCAAAAACCGCGGAGGATACATCATTTTAAAGTTCTAATTCAAAAACTAGACACTTGGAGCTACAATTTTTTTTCCTGTACGACCATTTCTCTCGAAGTTACGGCCTGTTGAAAATTGCCCAAAAATTGGATTTTTTTTTTGATCTTTTAATCTTTTCCAGTTGTGTAGAAAAAATCGACTCGGGTCACAAGTGAATTCTCAGGCGGGAATTGAGCCCGCAACCTTTGAAAATCCGGTCCAATGCTTGACCTAGAGGTTAGTGATATACGAGTACATAGTGTTTGATTTAGGAGTCCGTGCTTCGAGGGCAGACCAATTATGATAGATTTACTACTTCCGCCCTACCTGTAACCAATGCTGCCCTACCTCAAATTAGACTCTAGCTACAGCTCTGCCAAAACCTCGCCAGGATCGTAACTATTCGAAACATTCAAAATAAAATAAAAAGGTAAGATATTATCCCCTAATGTTTATTAACAAAGCATTATAGGTATTTAATTATGTGATAATATATTTAAAAAATCATGTTTTCGAATTTCAGTCACGCGTAGTGCGGAAATTAACAGTGGTCAGTGGGACCGCCGACCCGCCGAGGGGGTTAATGTAAACTACTAATTAAGATTTATATTTCTATCCCTCTGGAACAGTCCTTTTTTCTGGCTTAAAAGTACCCTGTACCCTTTTCTGTTTCCCTGATAAAGTGAATGCAAATTTTCATGATGATCGGTTGAGTGGTTACCTAAGACGTAAAAGTGTAACAAACAAACTCGCTTTCTTATTTTATAATATTAGTAAGGACTATTTTAACTAAATGTTAATATTGATTATTTATATATATTTTTTTCCTAAGAAGAGCTCGATAGCGATCGCAATGGTGGCTTTCGGCTAACAATTGCACAGATTAAAATATTAGTGCCTACGTAACATTTCAGTCACCCTCTCTTTTCCGCCCTAGCAGATGGTCTTCCTGAGCGATAGACAAGGATAGAATATGAACAAATAAGATCCCATGCTGACAGGTCATGCCTAAACAGCGCGGACTGGCTTCAAATTCGTCACACTTTATTTTTTTGATGTTTTTAAAATCAAAAATCATAAGTTCAGTACATTATTTACTGTCTTATGACGTCAGTCATTACAGACAAGATATAGATCAAAATTATAATTGCGGGCTTTTTAGGGAATAATATAATAAAGCAATTTAAATTCATTATTAATAATCCAAGTGCCCCTGGATTTTAAAAATGCAAGTTTAGATCTTTAAGTGATTCTCATATTTGTAATCTCCGTTCAGACAGCAGATTAACTCTTGCCATTCTTTCTCACCGCACTGGTTTCATACATATTTTACTCTTCCAGTGATATAGCTTTGGAATACACTCAGCACTTCAGTTTAAGTTCCTACATCTAGGTTTAGTTTTGAAGTCGGTTTTTCTTTTTTTACATTTTTTTTAAATAAGCCAGTTACCTCTAAATTCAAAGAAAACAAAATGCATAAAATTTAAATTCCCTATACATATATATGACATATAAAGTTGAATAATGAATGAGCCGAATTGATTTTAATTATTAATAAATATTTTTGTGTGTTACATTAGATTTACAACTACAATGGGACAATCATATTGAGACCTTGTCAAATAGACTCAGTTATGCGGCGTACGCTGTTAAAAAATAAGGCTTTTAACTAGTATTGAAAAGGTATGTTGCCTAGTCTTAATGCCCTATCAGATGTTGTTCTGAACATAAAATGATAATATTGATAGCGTTTTTGTACCACAGAAAAGAGCTGTCCGCGCAACACACAATTTTTAAACTAGACATTCTTCCAGTGATTTATTTTTAGGAAATTAAGATACAGACATCGAAATTGCCTAGAGATCAAGTATGTTTTGCTTGTTACTAAAAATCTGAATTTTTAATTATATGTTTGTCATATTTTATTAAATCAACCTTAAAAGACTTTTTGGTGCAACGGCAGCGATCCTGCCTTTAGCACCGACGCTCCTGGGTTCGAATCGTGGAAGGGGCAGATGTTTGTATTAGGGATGTTGCGGATGCGTTTGTTTTCACATCCGCGGATGCGGATGCGGATTTTAAGAGGCTCACATCCGCGGAAGCGGATGCGGATGCGGATCTGTAAAAAAAACTTAAGTGTTGGTTTGGTAGGGTAAAAAAGCAGTAATATTTATCCTTTGTTTATCTATACATATAAATAAAATTGGAGTGTCTGTTTGTAATATTAAAATAACCGTTTTTTACTACATGCATATGAATATATGTATATACGGTACAAACACCAAAACCACATTTTTTACAATTTTTGTCTGTCTGTCTCTCTGTTTGTTCGGGCTAAACGCTGACATAGCTGGACCGATTTTGACGGGACTTTTATTGGCAGATAGCTGATATAGTAAGGAGTAACTTAGGCTACTTTTATTTAAAAAAAATATTATATTAAAAAAAAATAAAGTAATGTTGCAATGTCCAACTACTGTCCAGTATCGCGCGCAGCTCACGCGCATGCAACCACTGTGCCGTCACGTCGGGCGCCGCCCACCACTTTTCCCACCAACGAATCAATATCACAAAGGCTGCCTATCACGCGGGCTCAGAACGCGACAGCGGGCTATTGCTGATTTTTAATAAAAAAATGTTTTGCAAATTATAATAACAGAGCCACGGCAACGTGTGGCCGGGTCAGCTACTTTAATAATAAAGTAGTGAGTGAATTACTATTACTGATTAATTGTTTAAGTAATGAAATTTAGATATTGGAGCATTATATTTAAAGTAGAATGACCGCTTTTTCGGACTCCAGTCTGTTTTGCAAGGGTTCGTGTATTAATCCTGCGCTACTAAATAACTGTTCACTTGGAATTGGAACACTGGCAGTGGCGCATTTACCAGGAAGCAAAGGAAGCAATTGCTTGGGGCCCCGCTTCGAGAGGGGCCCCAAAATTTGAAAAAAAAATTAAAACTTATTTGTAAATGTAATAGTAATAAAAAATTTTTTTTTTTTTTAAATAAAATAATAATGACATTGACATTTTCAATTCTTCGATGGGCCAAGAAAAAGTCAGTGATTTAAGCCTACTGTTTATCGAAAAAGACAAGCTTCGAGAACTTGACTTTGATGATATTATTAATCAATTTGCGACTGAAAAGGTAGAAAGAAGTTGTAACGGAGATGGTTCAAATAATATATTGATTTTGCAAAATTGATCTGTTTTTTGTTATTTAAAAAGAAGAGGGGGGGGTGGGGTTATATTAAAACGAGGGCCTCAAAAATCAGTTGTTGCTTGAGGCCGTCTGAGGTAAATCCGGCATTGAACACTGGCTGGTGGCGCTGATAAGAATTTGCGTGCTTTTTTAGGTAACAGTTTGAACTCACTTTGATTAACACTCCACCATTAAAGAGGACTCTCATTTAAATTAATTCACTTTTTATTACGGAAAGTAAGTAACTGCTTCTTGTGAATTGTGTCAGGGCTGACAATTTCTGGTGTAGCATCATAGTAAGATCACTAATTAAACAGGACTGACGTCCTGTACCTGAGGTCTCTGGTCGTTCCGTTCTGTTTCCATGAAATCTGTCATTCTCATTTTCTCCACTCTTTCGGTACTTGGAGATATTGTTCGAGAAGCCAAGATGTCTTCGGTGTTTCTGCTAATCTTTAATATATCATCTTTAATCTTTTACTCAGTCGACACTCGCCACTCGCCGGCCCCTTCCCTTTCTTTCTTGTCGCATCCGCATCCGCATCAGCTTCGCATCGATTTATATGCGGATGCGGATGCAGATGCGGATGTCTAAGTCGATGCGGATGTTCCGCATATGCGGATGCGGATGCGAATATTCGCAACATCCCTGGTTTGTATGATGAAAACGAGCATTTGTACCTAAGTGATTGATATATTGATATATATTTCTATGAATATTTCTTATTTATGTATCATATATGTATGTATATCCGTTACCCTACCATCCATAACACAAGTCTCGCAGTGCTTACTTTGGGCTAGGCTAATTGGTGTGAATGTAAGAAAATATTATTATTTCAATACGGCATTTTTATATCCCTAAACACTTTTGGTGTGTATACTAACCACGACGAGTAAATCCATTTATGATTATACCATCTATGTACAAAGACTATTTTTTATCTATTTGGTGTACGTGTCAATTGACGTACATCAACTAGATAAAAAATAGTCTTAAAAATAGTAAATCACTTTAAAAGGCAAATAAAAATTACTTGCCGCTCCAAGTTTTAGACTACAAATAAGAAGAGATCATAGTTGGGAAAAGGAATAGCTCTTTAGCGTATGTGGTGGGTCGTTACGTTCCCTAAGTTATGTTTCAGCGATGCGTTGAATGGTTCATGTGTCTATGTCATGCTCGTGAACAGATGTTGCCTTGGGAGATGAGTCAATTTCAAACTTCTAATATTATCGACAATACTCTGTAAATCTAAAACTTAAAAGTGTCTAAGAGTTTTCTGCGGTTTTAATAGTCGATATGAATCCAATAACCCAACCATAGATTCATGTCGGCTATTAAAATTAAATGGATTTCTCTTTAATTGGAATGCACTTAATATTCTATGAATCTTCCAACATTTATACCTACCATCCTATTACGGATGACTATTGAATGACAAGAAAAACGTACGTAAGAAATTCGTAAGAATAAGTAACTATATTTACATTATTTTATTACATATCGTCACCATCAATATTATAAATGTCAATGTAAGTTTGTTTTTTATGCTTTCACGCAAAAACTACTAAACTGGTCATCATGAAACTTTGTTTGTACATATATTCTTGGAGGTATTAGAAATAACATAGGATACCTTTTATTGAAAAAAAATTTTTTTCTTAAATGCGGGCAAAGCCGTGGGTAAAAGCTAGTAGTCTATAAAAAAACAATATTATTCTCTCATAACAACACCTGTCAAATTAGATCGTTGATTCAACACAGTCAATAATTTATCTGTTTAAATAACTCTTGGATACTTTATTTCTCAATCAAATTCTTTTAGACTTTTTGGAGCAAAGGGGAAATAGCACTTCAAGCGGTTTTGTTGTAATATGTTAGTGTGTAATTATAGAACATTATTGATTGATATAATTTTATAATTTTTATATATTTTATGCATTTTCAATGCGATCATATAGGATAAATTATTATAATAGAAAAATACTAGAAAAAATCGACTCGGGTCACAAGTGAATTCTCAGGCGGGAAACGAACCCGCAACCTTTGGAAATCCGGTCCAATGCTCTCCCAATTGAGCTACCGAGCCTTGTGAACACTCGTCGAAATTTTACTAGTACCTTCCTGATTTTACGCTGTAGGCCAGCGTTGTTTCATCAATAAGAGGAACATCCTCTCGTATTCGAAAGAAACATTTTTACAAATGTTTGGTCAATCGATTAAGATGAAACAGCCATTTTAGTTTTGATATATTTTATGCATTTTCAATGCAATCTTATAAGATAAATTATTTTAATAGAAAAATACTAGAAGCAATCGACTCAGGTCACAAGTGAATTCCCAGGCGGGAATTCACTTGTGACCCGATTGAGAGAGCATTGGACCGGATTTCCAAAGGTTGCAGGTTCATTTCCCGCCTGAGAATTCACTTGTGACCCGAGTCGATTTTTTCTAGTATTTTTCTATTATAATGATTGATATAAGTTCGTGATTATGTAAGAGCGATCACTACTGAAACAAAACAGCAAAAGGTGTATTCACAGTCTCTCAATAAGTTCACGGAGATTTCAGTCACACCTCTACTGAATCATAAGACAAGATAATTAATTAATACCCCTTGTTAATTATTATAATTTATTCATTATCTCTTGATCATCTACCGTTCATAAATCAGCTCGCATCATCATTTTACAGTATATAATTAAGATAACAAATACTAGACTAGGATGTATGAGTTTTATATCCTTTGCTTTCGATATGAGAAAACCTAACAATGAAAACAAAAAAATGGTCATTATTTTGACAGCTGCTTGTTTTGACTTTTGTTTTGAAAGCTCGACCTCCGCCAAATTTTAAATAAATTGTAAAAAGTTTATGATTTTATATCGTAAAAAGTTAATAATACTATAAAACGTGGCTGTAACAGATTCATCATATGTAAATGGAACAAGAAAATCGTAGCGATAAAGATAGTGTGGAAAAATTCGATATCAAGCTTAAATCTAAGCCCAGGGATGGAGTTATCCTGCAGCTGCATCATACGGTTCGCGGGTCAAATGGGGAGACTCGCAGGATCCGATTTTCAACGGGTGTCTTTGACGACAGTCAAGAAAAACTTGCTTGCGCTGACAACGCCGGTAACCTTTTCGTTCTTGACTTTACCGACCTTAAATTTTGGAAACTTACCGGTGTGGGGCCCTCGAATGCACTCCATTTTGTTCCTAATAAACTGGACATGTTAGTAGTAGCAAACTCTAATAATTACGAAATCTGCTTTCTGGATGTGGAAACTGGCCATATATCACTGACATTATCAGGCCACACGGCGCCAGTGAAACACATTTCTTTTTCAAACAGCAAACTTAATAATTTATTAACAGCAAGTCCAGTGGAAGCTATCCTATGGGAACTTCGTAATTATACAAAGTATTTTACTCTGAATACTTATTTGGGAGCACAGATACAGCAAATTATGTTTATGCCTGGTGGGGATTATCTTGTAGCATGCTTCCAAAATGACACAGTCCAAATTTGGAAGCATGAAAATATGAAATCAGTAAAGCAAATCATACCAAGTGAATTAAAACATATGAAGAGTATAGCTTTTACAATGAACGGCCGAGCTATGGCCATGTCTGGTCTTTCTCCTACATTAATACTATTTAGTATGGATACCTGGAAAGCTTTAAAATCTATAAATTTGTCAAAACTTAATGTATCTGGAGCACAGCAGATAGCCTTCATTCCCCAAGTGTTTGATGGCGGTGCTAACAAAATTCTTGCCATTCTCAGTAGTGATTGCATACTCCACTTCCTTGACTTAGAATCTGTGACGGTTATACACACAATATGTCCTGAGTCATCAGGTATCCGAAAGTTTGTTGTCAGTCCAAGTGGTAAGTACTTTCTCTGTATATTGCAACTGGGAGAAGTAAACATTTATAATACTGCTCATGTATTAGATATAGCTCAGAGTGCTAAAGGAGATATTGTCAAAGAGGAAACTCCTTGCTCATCGACCCATAGACGTGTATCTAGAGACCACTCTTTATCAAGAGTTGAAGTTGAACAGAAAATGAAAAGTTGTATGGATAGTGCTAGACTAAGAAGAATATTAATGCAATATGGGGAATATCCTGATAAATTCAGATCAGCAATTTGGAGATCTCTTTTGAATACTCCTAAAAATAAAGTAGCTTATAGTGCATTAGTTGATAAAGGTATTCATCCATCATACAAAGATATTGAAAAGCAATTTACCATACACAACTCTGCTACACTAAAGAATTTAAAGAGGCTATTGTCATGCCTAGCTCATTGGTGTCCATTATTTGCTGTTATGAAATTTTTGCCTGAATTTGTATTTCCCTTCGTAAAAGTGTTGCAGAAAGATCCACTTTTATTGTTTGAGTGTGTCGCCACTATTCTTTTAAATTATTGCCAACTCTGGTTTGAATATGCACCTTTTCCTCCAATTAGTATATTGGCAATGACAGAAAATATCTTAGCAGAACATGACCAGCATCTCCTTAACCATTACTGTGAATCAGGTATAACAAGCCAAACATATGCCTTGAAAATACTTGAGACAGCTTTTAGTGAAGTGCTAACTTGCTCTGAGTGGCTTATCTTGTGGGATCACATTCTTAGCAATGAAGCAGCCTTTATATTAATGGCTGTTGTATCTTATAATATAGTTCAAAGAAATGCAATCAAAAGACTGACTTCTCATGAACATATTGAAAACTTCTTCCACTTACAAAACCCCATTGATAAAAAGTTATTTTTGAAGAAAGCATATGTCTTATTAAATGATACCAGTGAAGAGATACATCCTCGAAAATTCTTTAACAGTTTTGTATCCTTAGATAAAGGTGACTGTTATCAACAATTTACTGGATACCCAAAGGCTACAATATGTCTTAAGTTAGCTAAAAAAGAAAGAAAACAAGATCTTAAAAGTAATAAATATACTTTGAAAGAGCTGACGAAAAAGAGCCAAGAAAAAGAAATTAGCGACAGGCTGGAAAAAGAAGTAGATTCCGATGAAAAATCAAATAGTTCTCAAGGATGTGGTGATAAAAATATAAAAAAAATCAGGAAAAGTCGCCCACACAAAAATAATAGTAATCTGTGTACAGAAGAGTTTTTAGAAAATGTTATGTTTCCAAAGCAGGAGAGCAAAAGCCAGGAAGGTTCAAAATCTAGCAAGAAAGACAAAGACTGCAGCGTGGGTAAATTGTCGAGGTCAAAAACAAAGAAAAGAATACAGTCAGCCAACAAAAAAAATAATAGCCTAGAGAAAGAAGTTGAGAAATTACTAATAACCGCCTCAAATTCTGATGTAACTGAATCATAATTGTGATAATTTAAATATTTTATACTTTTGGGAAAACATTTAGTATTCTTCCTTTATTTATGTTTTAAGATATCAGTTACATAAATTAAATTTATTTCTTATTTTTTGTTTTAATTACAATAATATGCTGATAATGATTATGAATAAGTATTATTATATTAGTAACATTTATTCTTTCTTTAAGGGTGTAGGTCTCGGTATAGTAGACTTAACATGACTAAACTTCCTTTTGCTGCCACTCAAGCTTGGACTAGACTCCATTGGACGCGTAACAGGTGTTCCTATTTTTGGTCTGTACAAACCTATAATGTAAAAGAGGTATAAATTAGATAAAAATTAGACTTAATATTTTAACTGATACAAAGATAAAGAAACTGAGGCTGATCAATTTTCATCAGGTATACTGTTATCATAACGCACCTTTAGAATTACAATGACGTAACTACATACACCATATGTGAGAAAAATGCACTTGAAACTTTTCGTTTACTTTATCGCAATCATTTTTTTTTATGAAAATGTGTATTTAATTTGAATTTAAAATAATTCATGGTTATATTTACTTTAATATTAATTGGAGCGGATCTTCAATGGCGCAATGTCTGTTACGCCATAACATCCCGAGTTCTTAACCGATTTTAATATTTTTTGTGTGGAATGGAATCAACAGGTTTAGGACCAAATTGTGACGGAGCCCAAATTTTGAACTTCGCAAAAATTCCTATCGGAATTTTTTTTTTTCTTTTTAGGTATTACGATCCGCTCCAATATATGGTGCTAGCGTTAGCTTTATGCTTAGCGACTGCATCGCCTAGTATTAATTGGAGCGGAGCGAGCGAAGCTCCCATGAATCAGCTTTAATGGCGCAATGTCTGTTACGCCATAACTTTCCGAGTTCTTAACCGATTATAATATTTTTTTGTGTGGAATCGAATCCACAGTTTTAGGACCAAATTGTGACGGAGCCCGAATTTTGAAATTCGCAAAAATTCCCATCGAAGCAAAAAAAATGTTTTCTTTTTTTAAGTATTACGCTCTGCTCCAATATATGGTGCAATGCTTATTTATGCTTAGCGACTGCATCGCCTAGTTTACTGTTATACTTTAGTATTTTCTTCTTTTATTGTTACAATTATTCAAACTACAAGACACATACAAGTAAGGTCATTATTCCATTGAAATAAATAAAAAAAAGTAAGAGAGTCGATGTTACTTCCGTTACTTTGTTATTTTTTAAAGTGTTTTGTATTTTAAATTAGTTTCACTATTTTTGCGCTTGTCATTGTTATTCTAAAGGTGCGATAAATTCTAGCGCCTGCTGCTAATACATGGTTACTAGATCATTAGTAGAGTACGAATTGTGCGATTCTTTGTCTCCGATTCGAACAACTGTTGTAAACTCTACTCTAGCTATGCCGTCTAAATTGGAATAGCTTGTAACATAGTACATACTTTACCGTACTCTACCCGTGGTCTCGCAGCCAAGGATAATTATATTTTTATCATACGTACTGCTTGATTTGCTCCCCTTAGTGTCTGGAATTTTTGGCTTCTCAGATAAATCTTTCTTTGCCTTAAAAAAGGAAGGAGATATGCGTTGGAGTCGAGACGGCTTTTCAACCGCAGTTTGCTTCTTATCTAAATTTGAAGTCGACGCGCTGTCGATGCGTTTCAGCCTATTTTTAACAAAATCTTCGCGTACCGTCCCTAAACCGGACAAGTTAGGACTTGATGCAAACTGAGGTTTTGCTGGTTCGCCCTTGAAAATATAATTATAAGCTGCTATAGAAAATTCTTCATTTCAATAAATGTTAGTAAATTATTTCTCATAGATTAACTCAGTAAACGGAATCTGTTTGTGTCATGCAAAATCTAATGAAATATTTTAACAAATAAGGTACCTTAGCGACGGATATTTTAGAAACGTCCAATGCTAATGATGACATTGACGAATCATCCCTTTCCTGTTCTAAATAATTCCTTATGACAAACGAAAGCTTGTTTTTCAGATGTTCCGCCACTTTTTCAGCATCTATTAGATTTTCCAATAATGGATTTTCTTGATTTTGTATTGGGCTGAAATTGGACAATTATAAAAAACAATCCAACATGGATCCATACATTGTTAGTCATTTGCTGAGTTGACTTAATACCTAGTCAATGTTTTCCAAATAATGAAGCTCTGATTTTTTTTATATAAATAACTTCAAAATTTAAAAAACCTGTCTTAAATTATAGTATCGTTTCTGCAATAAATTATATCCATGCAATACATTTTATAGATAGCGAAATTAAAGCTAGCAGAAGTCAGGATGGTGGGCGTTTTTATAAAAATAATTATTAAACTTTAAAAAAATAATTAGGGCTGTATCATACCATCCCCTTTTCAAATATTATTTTAATGTTTTATAAAGTATTTGTAAATATAAGAAAAAGGTGGCAGACATCTACAATTCTGATTTTAGATAAAAATAAAAACAAATATGTCGTATATACGCGCCGTAAGGTGTGTTGGGGTAAGAGCGGACGAAATTCGCAAAAAATTTACTAGTGCTCGAAAAAAAACAATTTTGCGACATTAGTTGTATATAAATCATTTAAATGTGGTGTAGGCGTTCATTTATTAAACGTTACTTAGCTTTACATATCACTTGTTCTTGTGAGTTCAACAGTTTCTGTGTTATATGCATCCAAAAATAAGACTTACTTTTTAATGGCCATTGTAATTAAAAATCCTTGGGGGGGTAAGTTCGGACGCCCCTTGAAACCCATTCATATTCTTTTAAGAATAATGCGCATAAAAATATTGTAAACGATCTTTAACACTCTACAATATATGAAAAAATTAGTTCATAATATCTTTTAATAATAGTGTTCTAACATTTATTTATTTTTTCACCTATTCGCATCCGATCTTACCCCATATTATATTTTTTTACATTTTGTGAATCATTCCGTGATTCTCAATGTGTAATAAAAAAAAATTAGCATGATTAAAATTAAAAAAGTTGCTCAATAAATGGGTTTTTAAATAACTATTACAGATTTATTTTACTAATAGGATATCAATTGTTTTTACATATTATTTATATTATAAACTTGGTAAAGTTTCTGTCACAGAAGAGTTTTAAAACTAAAAATATAGATAACAGAAAACCATTAAATATGATGACTTTTGTTTAACGATAATAGTAATTTAATAATTACTGTACTCCTGTAACATACAAAAAGAAAAAGAACTGTTTCGACTACTTTTCTTAAGACGGCAAAATAAAGCCAGTAATAAGAATCAATCTGGTTGAAAAAGTTGTTTATTATAAAAGGAATAAAAAAAATCTTTAAATTAAAGTTTGACAACCACTGCTTAGATTTATGCTGGGGAAGACCGGATGATTTTTGTTCGATCTTTCCCCGTGAGGGGTAACACCGGATATCAGCTAATAGACATCCTAAGATTATATCAATTAGATCAATATAATTATTGCTACTCAAAAACAAGTATTAAGACGAAATATCTGTAAAACTAGATATATTTACGAAACAATATTGAAATAAAAGTGCAAGGGAAAGATCGGATAAAAGAAAAAACTACGAAATTTACATTATTTTTTTATAACCGCCATAACATATGTTCGGTTCGTCGGAGCGACAGACGAGAACTGATGGTCGGTCCAAAACAGAATGGCGTCGCCCACAATGTTGCCTACATTAAAAAATTCGATCGCATTTGGGAGTATTTTAATTCATACGGTCTTACCCCCTTTCCGGTCTTACCCCAACGCACCTTATATAGGGCGCTCCAATTCATTGCGTTGTGTATGATGCCTAGTAACTGTTCATACTAAGGCGGTTAACCCACTGCACCGCGCCCCGTCGCGTAGCGCGGAGCTGCAGATTTTACCATTGTATGCAAGAATCTCAATTTATATAGAAAACACGCCTATCACAACACACTGCCGACGCGGCAAAGCGCGGGTAGGCGCCCCGCGCGCCTTCTTCCTAATGATCTTCGTTTTTGTACATGTTCCGTTTTTATTTCTTTATTTTTGGATCTTCATTCCCGGTTTTAAACCACCCATTCTTTCTAACTTTCTTTTCCATGCGAACAAATATAATATACACAAATAATATTAGAGATTGTGTATTTGTACTCCCATGCAACTGTCATTAGGTATACTATAGTAAAAACTTCTACCTTCGAAAAGACAGTATCGTTTTTTTCTGCCTCTTTCATTTTTATGCTTTTCCTACCTAATAGAAATATTAGACTTAAAGGTAGAAACGATGTTATAATTTTTTCTATTTTGTTTTTTAAAAAATTTTTCAACAATGCAGATTATTAATGCAACATCATCATAGTGGCAAAAATATTTTTTTATCTCATATAATTTCAATAATTATTCTAATGTGCCTGCCAATGAAATTTTATATAATCATAATAATTAAAAATAAAAAATTAATTACTGTAAAACATAGCAGCAAAACTTCTGCTACTGTCATTAATATTTTTATAATCTATACTAATATTATAAAGAAGTAAAGTTTGTGTGTTTGTATATTTGTTAAATTGTAAGAGGTAATCTCGGTATCTACTGAACCGATTTTAAAAATTCTTTCACCAATAGAAAGTTACATTATTGCTGAGTGTCATAGGCTATATTGAATGCTAGAAAAAATTTAAAGAATTTTGTCCACCTGTGCGAAGCCGGGACGGGCCGCTAGTATTTAATAAAATTTCTTAAGAAAGATAAATAAGCGAATAATAAATAATAATAAATAAGACAGAAGCGATAATATTGTTTAAGACACTAATTTTTATTAACATATTTTGCAAGCTCCTTATTTGATAATGCGCCAATTAATGAATGGCATAAATTATTTAAAACTATTATGTAAAATAATCATTAGTATTCTAATATTATCAACCTCATTCAGACGATGAAATCATATAAAAAATTACTGACACCAGCTCCTTAGCTATAAGAATATCCACACATTTATAAGCAAATCGGTTAACCTTGTAATGAGAAAGGAGGAACCCGATCTCTTCGTTAACATCCTCAAGATGCTGTTTAGACGCGAGTTCTAATAAAATACTAAGTATTACCTACTCCTGTATCGACTGGGTTACCAGACAAACATCTGAAGACCATAAGGTCTAAAAACGTGCATGGCATTGTATAAAACCTTACCAGTAAGGGCTTTAAATACTATTATCTTCACTATAGGTATAGTCTCCGGCAAATAAGTTAAACATCACGTGACATGCGCAGTAGCAAGTTAAAGTACATTATTCACTACTGCGCATGTCACGTGATTTCAAAATCATGTTCAACTTATTTGCCGGGGACAATACTTACAGTAGGGATAGGGTTGCCAGATCGAATGGTCATATTATCGGGAGAAAAAAACAAATTTTCGGGATTTTGGGACTTTGGTCGGGAGAAACAAAATAAAATGAAATTAAAGTAAATATATTTGAAAACAACAACATTTAACATTATTGTTGCGTCGGTCGGAGCGACAACGTTTCGCTTCACGAAAATTCGGAACTTACAATTATTGTTTTATAAAATGAAGTTGTTTTACGGGAGATTTTTACTTTGTCGGGAGTCGGGAAGGTGTACAAAAATTCGGGAGAATCCCGCCAAATCCCGACCATCTGGCAACCTTAAGTAGGGTCCAGACGAACCTACATCGTGCTCGCAAACAATTTTTCAAACCCCACATCTCGGTCTATGCTGAAAGAGTTTCGTTACCTTGACGTTTTGTTACGTCGTCTAATACTTCCTGCCGTTGGAGACATCATGTATGTACTCTGTCGAAACATGGTCTTCTCTTTATTTCCGCCTGCAGAGTAAGCGTCTGCCCTTAGGCACTTGGTAAGAGGCCCCGGCGCTGGTATAGGCTGATCCTCCGCACCCTTCCCAGTCAATGTGTCCAATGACCGGTACCTTGTAGGTGTATCCACTTTGGGTGGTAATAGACTGAAATTTTACAAAAAAGTATAAAAAATAACACAGTTCTTTTTAAGTAAAATTATATGAGGAGGATGTGCTTCGTTTTTTCGTTGATCTACGATAGAGGGTTCGATGAACTATGTACTTGTTCCTTAGATTTAGGCTTCATAAGCCTCTTACGCCCTGATTGTGATGAAAATTGAGATCTCCTTTAGCTTAATTTACTTAAGTGTATGTTCATATGGTTTTTTTTTGGATTTATGATAATCTTGAATTGAATATTTAATTTTATTGATAATTTAAGTGTTTTTCTTAATAAGAGAAATTATGGTCTGGCTTAAAATTTAAAAGCTATTTTTAATCATTTCGCAAACTTATTTTGCTTAAATTTAGCTGAATATTCATCTTAGTTAAATATTTTGTTGGACGATTGATTTTTTGTATGTTAAGCGCACTCAGGCGTGCCTACCAACAGCTTTTCATGATCGTTTTTAATGTCCAGAGCTAAGAAATGGAATTCCCTGCCGCATCTTTATTCCCGAAACCATACCTATAATCAAAAGATATTTAAAACTCGAGTGAACAGGCTGATTCTGGGCAAGTTCCGATGTAGCGAGCTTCCATTTCTTGGCTCTGGACACTAAAAATGATCATGAAAAGCTCTTGGTAGGTACGCCTTCTCTTAACCTTAACCTAAAATTTCAGAGTTTGACTATGAGTAGATAAACCTATTTATTATAAAATGATAGCCCAATTAATGTGTCATTTTATTGGTAAATCAGCAGGCGAATCCACCTATTATTGACAGTATAAATCTGCTTCAAGTGATATTACCTTTTCTCGGGAGTGCCAACTTCAATCATGCTGGCAGATTTATTAACTTCCTTCATTTTATGCTCTTCGCCATCTACTGACTCGTTGGGCTGTTTAATACACTTTATGATCTCTCGCAGTTCCGTCTGAAGTCTCTCCTTGTGAACCTTCGGGAGAGATCCAAGTAAAGTACAGCCAAATTCCTGTTCATTTTAAATAGAAAACCAATCTCAGAATCATTTTCCTTAATCTTTATATAAATAAGAACTAACACATAAAACCAAACCCTGCGACATATGTCGCCACAGCTGCGTTATAACGAATTTTTAGTGTTTTAGTTAGTGTGTGTTTTCATCGTTCAAATTAATTACCGTGGGAGACACATAAAATGAATAAGTAATTTGTTTAGTATTCACGTCATAACTGATTATTGAAAAAGGTATACTTAAATAGATTGTTAGCATTACTGGCCCGTGAGCAGTAGATACACATATTAGGAAAAACAGTAAATTACTCGAAACTACCACCCATTATGGTCATTTCCAAAGCTAGGTAACCAAAGGCCTTGGTGCAAAAAATCTGAGGCCTGAACTAAACTTGCGGGAAATTGGGATGATGACTGAATTTTAATTTTCACGTCTCGTCATAATATATTAAAATACCGTAGAAAAAGATACAATCCTGTGAAATCAGAATTGAAATCGGCTTAGAAATACATTAGATACAAGCATTTTAAGTTGTTCATTTGGAAGCGATTAGACAGAGAGATCCGACATCAATCAGTGACGTCACTGTGTAGTACGGCCATATAAACTCCATGTAAATTTCCGTTTTGCTAGAGGGAGATGGAGCAAAATATTCAATACCTTATATCTTGCTTGTTTATTAAGTTATTCGAAAACCGATTTTTTTCTGTCTGTTTTTTATAGAAATGAGCTTCTATTAAAGCAAAAAAAATTTTTTTGTCATCTTGCCTATTCCTTTGTATTCTTTCAAACGACTTATCACGATAGTAAAGTAGTACAATCGGCAAGAGTCAAATGTAAAAAACACCGTCTTATTTGTCTAGCGAGGTACCTACAAGGTAGAGAGCATTTTTGATATTTATCAATTACTAGCTTTCCGCCCGCGGCTTCGCTCGCGTGGAATTCGGTTATATTGCGGTATAAAGCACAACTATAAGAAAACTTCTCATTCCCACGGAAAAATCTAAGAAGCGTGATGTAACGCTGGATACAATTAGTTGTTAAACCAAAACTGAATGGTACACTATATTATATGTTTTCCCTTGTGGAGCAAAAATATGCAGATTTTGGGCACTGGATACCCGGGAACACGCTACATAGAGCTGACCATGCGAAAAACAATGTTTTTCCAAGTGTACTCCAGCAACCCTTAGAGTTTGGCCTTGTGCTTTATTAATGGTCATTGCAAATGAAACCCTTATAGGAAATTGAAGTCTTTTAAATTGAAATGGGAGGTCTGTTGGAATAATCGGAATCCGAGGAATGAATCATTTAGTGAATCATTTAGCTTCAAAATTTACATGTTCCTATTCGTTTGCAACATATAAGTACATGTAACAGTTTAGACGATAAAACAAATTGTACGTCATCCCTCGGGAATTCCTCATTTTCGGGGATTCATTATCGTATCATTTAGCTTCTAAATTTACATGTTTATATTCGTTTGCAATATTTTACCATGTTTTAAACGACACACAGCGCCATCTACAATCCATCCATCAAGCAAACAATAATTTGTTTTTCCTCGGAAATATCAATTTTTTCCAGGATAAAAAGTACCCTATTATTTAATCCGGACTTTTATCTTTACGTCTGCAAAATTTCAAAGCAATGGGTTCAGTAGTTACGGCGTGAAAGCGGAACAAACAAACAAACAAACTCACTTTCCGATTTATAATATTAGTAAGGATATACACACACGCACGCACACACATCATACGCACGGACACTCATACACACGCACGCACACACATACACACGCACGCACACAAATTCATTCAACGAACGAACACACTTAATGTAATTGTTGTTCTTTTTATCTTTCCCCGAATTACCTACATAAGTTGGAACAAATCCAGCAAAATGAAAAATAAATCATCAAAATAAGTTAAGTAGTTTCGGAGTTCATCGCGGTCAATAACTGTGACAGGATATTTTTATATAATATCTAGATTTTTCTTGGCAAATGGCAAATTTTAGATAGGTATAATTTAGATTTTATACCTTTCAGTCGTGTTGCAAGCTATTTTAGTAACATTCCAAAGATGGCAGAATATTTGGCTAGATTTGCTGCTCCGGCGAAGCACCGTCTAGCCCTTCGGTAGCTACCCCACCGCAACTTGCGAAGAAAGCAGTTACGAGAATTTATCTGTGTTTGCGCTTTAACCACAGGTTCACTCAAACCACAATTTTCTCAAGCAGTAAGATGATGTTCCTTGAGTTGAGTTCCATTGATCAATTTAGGTGAAGAAAGATTTTGAGAGGCAGAAGATCGCTTGCTTACATAAATATATTCAAAAAGTAAATCAATTTTTTTTAATCTGAAATACCTGACCAATCCACAGAGAAAGTTCAAGATATCTATATTTTCAAAGACAAAACACACGATTCAAATATGTTTTGTTTTAACTTAAAATAACATTTATTCAAATCACAAAGCAAACAGGTATATCGCGTATTTATACGTATCTATTCCTCCACGGTTACTGCGGAGATCCTTAGGGGACCCCTTTGTCCAGCAGTGGACGTCATTGGGCTGAAAGGACGATCTATTCCTAGTAACCAATAGTCAAATAGCGATCTCAATTACAAATTGTTTATTAAAATATCCTAACCTGACCAGGGCCGTCTGTAACCTATTGAAGGTCCTAGGCATATAAGAATAACGGAGCCCCTATTACTTTGACAAAACACTTTTTTATTACCAGAATAGACTATGAAGGTATATAAACACAATTTCAGTTTTTTTTTATTGACAGTCGATAGATGATTACATATACTTTGATTTAAATGGGGCGATTCTCACATATTTAAAATTATATAAGCATTCTTTATCTCTCTTTATCTCTCTCTCTATTATATAAGCAATTATATGAAATTCGATAGCCTTATTTTGGGCGAGAGTAGAATAGCTTCGCGCATGAAAAAGCCAATAAGCAAGTCGATAATATAGTCCCTAATTGAGGTTCGATTTAGGTAGGTACTGTTATTAAATAAGTCTTTCAGTAATCAATGTCGGTATTGGTTTAGTGATCTGGCAGAAACTAGGGGGCCCCTATCGATCGCGGGGCCCTGGGCATTTGCCCAGAGTGCCCAGTGGGAAAGAGGGGTCTGAACCTAACTAGCTGTTTATGATCTACTTACATAGTATAAGTGTCTTACCCTGTCTAATTGCTTCCCACCACTAACTCCAGATACTTGCCAGACTCCACTGTTTTGATGAGTGGCAGAGGCAGGACATGAACAAGACAATCCTGGGCTTTCCAATACGACATGGAGACCCGATGACTGGAAAATTATTATAGTTAAAGAAAGTGACTATAATTAAGATTCTTAATCAAATCATTAGTAGATAAATTATAAACGACAGAGGAGTGAGTGTTAGTTCTAAAATATGTAAACGTTACGCGTTAGTGTTAAGATTTTAAATCCAGACCTTATTTCCTTCGAGTTTAGGTCTATCGTACAAATAACTCAAAATTAATAGTAAAGATTGCACGTTTAGGAACTTACAATTAGTCTTCTGTAGGCAATATGAATGAGAATATAGAAGAACTTTTAACATTGTTATAAAAACTGATTCACTCATATTCGTAATAAACGAATTTTATTTTTATTCCAATATATTAGGGACCTCTGTTGCCCCAGGACAATGTCCAAATTCGGGCCTGGTGTTAAGTTATAGTCCATTCTCGCTACGGTATTTGCATCCATTGGGAAAGCTTGTACCCTGACAGTGGGTGGAATTGGGTAATAGGCTAACGATGAAAATAGGTTTTTTTTTTTTTATTTGATTTATAGAAACTTATTGACATTAAATTATTTTTAATTATAGAAACACCTATATGATTAATTTATATGATATTATTTTAGTCACTCTCATTAAAAAAATGTTACTGTACCACCGATGATTATTAAAATGTTAGATTGCAGTTTTTATTAATTTGCAGTTTTGCCTTTTTTATGTTTCTATTTGTGATTTAATTATTGACTTGCTTTCCTCTTATAAATCTTGTGACATTGTAGCTAAAAATTATATTAAAATCTAAAGTTTATGTATCATATTTGCATGCATACAATAAGGCGAATACTGTTGATTAAAAAAATCGATGTTACACCACATCATTGTAACACACGGTATTACCAAATAAACAAAAGAACTAGATCGTCATGGAACTTGTTTTGATAAAACTGTAAAAACTGTAAACTCCTGAATTATCCTGTGAACACAGCTCATGTAGGAGTCGGAACGTCGGGATTAAAAAAAAACATTAAAACGCATCCTAAATCCTGTAAAAGTTGTGCGGATAGCCGCGGAAGTGTAAGTACTGAATATGTAAAAACTAATTCACTCACCTGACAGTAGATTTCAACGGTTCTGGTGCCCCCATCCTGACTGAGGTTAGAGTCACAGGTGTTCAAGGATTTTACACTGAATCCCATACACTGGAGCAAAGCACATAGCTCCACGACGTCGATATATGCATCCTGATCAAAAAGTGCAGGTTTTTCTTGTACATTTAGGTATATATTTTTTAACTAAGTAAAGTTTTTGAGTTAAACACAAAATCATATGGAATAAATGTGTCTTTTAAATTAGAATTACGAAATAAGTAGTAGCTGAGAAAATGAAATTGATAGAACTAAATTTAGTTTAATAAAAAAAAATATTGTTTGAAAGATAATAAGCTTATAAGAAAACGTCTACCTAAGTTTGAAATTCTTGAACTCATAATAATTAAATGAATAAAACTTAAGAAATAATATTACAAATGGAAATATAAATAATAAAACTTCCGAATTCCATCTTGGACACTGAATGCCTTAAAAATACAACATGCTATTATAATTAATACAAAATTAAAGCAGTCCAGTTCTGAAGCAAAATCCCGTCAATAAAATTTGCAGGATGATAATAAAACAACTAAATACTCACATTTTCGGACATATTTCTAAGTTTTTCAACAATATTAATAAAAGTACTCATCCAAAACTATTTGCTTAATATAAAACAATTCACAATCACTTAGATGCCAGTAATTTTCTTGTACCCTCATTTTAAATAAGTTAATTTGGTGTGAATCTCAGAACAATAAGTGCAAGTAAAGAGTGTTAATACTACGCAGAGTATACGTTCGATAAAAAATCGATTATATGACTTCGATTTATCGTTGTCGATCACTGGATAATCAATCAACTGACATTCTATATATCATATATGTATATAGGAAACATGGATATTTCAGCCAAATCGAACTCTAGGCCATCAGATAAAAGATGTCCTGAAAAAAAATTAACGGTTCTATAGTACTTAGGGGCCGTCCATAAATTACGTCATCGATTTTTTCAGATTTTAGACCCCCCCCCCCCCCCCCTACAATCATCCTATCGTCATTTCTTAATGACCCCCCCCCCCCCTAATTTAGAATGACGTAATATATGGACGGCCCCTTATTTTCGGTGTATTATTTATGAAATTTATTTTAATTTCAATAAAGAAACTTAGTTAAACTTTTTTTTTTATTTTTAAGCGTTTATTTGTATATACTAAAATCGAAAGATATTAAAGTTACTGAACATTGTTTCGGAAAAAAAGATACCAAGCACAAGTTCGATCGTGTATGGAGTATTGTTCTCATCTTTGGGACGGTTCCGCCCGATACCAGCTCCAGACGCTTGAGTCCATCGAGAGGAGGGCCAAGAGGCTCATCGGCAATAAAGATCTTTTCTGTAAAAAGCTCAAAAGCCTTGAGCATAGGCGGAAGGTTGCAAGCCTATTAGTATTTTATAGGATACATTTCGGAGTGTGCAGTTGAATTGCACAACCTTGTTCCGCCATCCCCATTTTTTCATCGGACAACCAGACTAACAAATTGGCGACACCGTTATATGGTGGATACACCAAAGAGTCGCACTAAGCGTTTTGGTTTCAATTTTATGATACGTACCGCTAAGGAGTGGAACTCTTTGCCTGAGTCTGTGTTTCCTGACAAATACAATTTGGGGGTCTTCAAGTCACGAGTGAATATGTATCTTCTAGGCAAGCGCGTCACATCCTAGATCGCATCGACGCTTACCATCAGGCGAGATGGTGGTCAAACGCATGCCTATTTTAAATAAAAAAAAAATATATCCTCTGCTGCAGGGAAGAATTTCCCAAGAAATGGGGGGTTTACATTTTCTTTATCAAAAGACTATCATTCAAAAACACTGCTGCCTATTTTACCCTTAAAGGACTATGCAAACGCGATTCCAACGCCTCGGAAACTTTTTTTTATTTTATTCTACAAAGCAATTGATTTGCATATTTGATTGTATCGATACAAATGTGCGTTAGCATCGTGGCTGCTGATTCAAAGCGAGAGTTAATTTACGCAGGTTTTCAAAGGTAGATCTTTGAACACCGACATAAATTCATGGTTAAGCTGCATTTGACTCCCGTGAGTGTCGCGTTTGTATCGATAAGAGCACGCGTTGACGGCGCGTTTAAAAAACCTGGTGCACACAGGCTCTTAAGTGTGAAGGGTTGACGCTATTCTAAGCATAGACATATACCAATCGACATGCCGTACCCGTATAACGTGAAGTAATTTCTTGTTTTGAGAAGAGTAACGAAGATGGCATATGCTTTCGGACTAACGCTATCTCTTTCCTTATAGGCAATGGCTCTCAATTTTCATGGCAGGTACGGCATATATGTTGAGAGAGATAAAGATAGTCCGACACTTAGTTTTATCACTTTCTTTCGTAGTGTCACAATTCTCACCGTTAGGGCATGGCCATTAATATGTATCGATAATTCTGAGTACTATGCCGGACATGACACGGCATAAAGTAATAAATAACAAATATATTTTTAATAATAATACCAATAAAATACTACAAAATTTAATAGAAATGGTAAGGCTAAGTTTGAACTAAAAAACGTTTGATTTAAATAACAAAAATAAAATTAACTTATTTCAGGCGATGCAAACCAATATTGAAAGTAAAAAAAAACAGAATGATAATGATTTAGTACAGATGTATACCTAATCTTAAACGCAGCTAGGTTGATCTTTTGTTGCTTTATAGGTTTTTTCATGATATAAAGGTCTTTTTTTCGTAAAATTCGTTGATTTCAAAAGAATCCCACAGATGAATGAACCGAGGCTAATCCAACAGAAACATACACAATACTCATAATTAACGCTGCTGGCCCCTTTATTAACATTTTTAGAAGTACTAGCGGCCTATTATTAATTATTTTTCCGTTAGCGCCATCTAGCGTCCGGTAGCCGAACTACTTGCGGTTAACGCGTTGCTACGGTAACGTTATTGATACAATGGAAAAGGGCGGGGAAAAGAGCGGACGGACAAACACACAAACAACTGTGATCTTAGATTATAGATTTCTTCTTCTTTTGGTTAGTGGCTTGTTTTGTGACTCCACAATTCCACCAATGTCACGTGAGTAGTCTTTAAACGAGAAGGAAGGTTCTGCATTAAATTATAAATTAGAATAGGGATTTTATGTAAGCTCTTAGAACAGGTTTACCTAAAACAAAGATATAACAGCACTGGACATCACAAAGCATCACATATAAGGAATTTGGTATAATCCAAAATTCGACAGTTAAATGAGGCAGGGTTATCAGGCTAGTTCATAGTTTAATATTGTTAATTGCCAGGAATCTGGACAAAATTTCGATAAGAGGAGGGTTTAACATACTAAAAACACATTTTATGTTAGTAGGACGAGGGGTGTCATGAGGAAAGATAAGATTTTTTAATATGGCATAACTTCGCTTGCTGACTTACTGATCTGTGTAAGAAATGTGTGCTAGAGTTGTGTGACTAAATTCATGGTTATTTCTTTTTATTCGACGCGGTTTATAAAAACCTTAGTTACCTAATGCTATCAATAAAAAACCTAATGCTATCAATAAAAAACCTAATCATCAATTGGCTGATGAAGGGTTGGAAAAATAAACTTGTTACATTTTTTTACATATATTTTATTAGAAAAAAGTTAAGATTTATAAGGTTTTATTAACTAAAACAGAGTTAAATTTACCATCTCAATAAGTTGAAATTTTAATAAATTTCACATGTTGAAAAAATGCTTTTAGTATGATAATGCCTTGTTTATTATTTTTTAGGAAGATTTAAAATAGTACAATTGTATATATGAAATTAAATTTGCTCTTTTAATTATAGTCTTCTTCTTTTAACATTTCTCGTTTGAATTTGACAATAAAACCATGGAGGCTTGCCATTATCTTGATGGTTGTTAATGATTTTGTCTATGGTTGCCAGTAACATAAACAAGGCAGAAGCATAGAGTTTAATTGTAGGTCATGTATCTTGGCGTGGCGGAGAACTTGGCGTAGGATTTGATGACCTTGTTAACAGCCTCCAAGAAGTCCTTCTCGGTGGCCACCTTGCGTCGCGCACGGATCGCGAACATGCCCGCTTCCGTACACACCGACCTTGGAAATAACAATATCTGTGTAAATATTATGATTTTTATGTTTTTGCATTTTTCAATGTTATCTTATTTGATAAATTATTTTATTAGAAAAATACTAAAAAAACGACGCGGCTAACAAGCCTGAGAATAAATTTGTGACATTTTTTTTCCAGTATTTTTCTATTAAAATAATTTATTATTTACTAGCTTTTACCCGCGGCTTTGACTGCAATTTTTTTTTACAATAAAAAATATCCTATGTTACTTCTAATACCTCCAAAAATATATGTACAAAGTTTCATAATCGGTTTAGTAGTTTTTGCGTCAAAGCATAACAAACAAACTTACATTCACATTATATTAGTACATAATATTCACATAATATTAGTAGGATTTATACCATATTGCACAAAACTGTACACATGGGGGACTTAATGCCATTAGGCATAAGGTTATGTTAAGTTATATTAAGAAATATTTAAACTTTATACAAGTTTATTTTTAATCCTGAATGAATATGATGTTGAATGTCATTTAATGACGAGTCATATCATTACCCTTAACACCGCGTTAGGAATCTGGAAAAAACTATTTATTCATTTTGTTAGTGGCTCAACTACAAACTATTGCATTGATAAAGAAAAGTTAAAAGTTATATTTTGTTTTTAGTTAATCGTGTAGTGTAGACCAAGGATACACAATTATACTTTGTCCAATGTAGGATGATACTTTTGACAGGTGTCACTTCCTTATTGCTACATACTAAGGTTGCGTTTGTTTCCTTATGTTTGGCTTGACATTGCAATAGCAACTTTATACCCTCTATTTAGGTGCCAACTGTCAAAAGTATCATCCTACATTGGACAAAGTCTAGTATTAATATTGTTCTGTTTAGATGATCTGTACGAAAACCTATAATAAACCCACTGATTCATTTTACCAGAAAACAAACCCAAAAAAAGTTTAAATATGTGTTCAGCTTTGTTTTTAAAGTTAGTGGCTACTCTTTTCTCATTAGTTTATAGAAATCAATGTAATTGATTTTTTTTTATGAATGGTGAAATACTATTTTTTTATTTTCACATTGCGTTTTCTAGTCGAAATTGGTGTTACAAATTGGACTTCAAATCCTTGTATAAAATGGCGCCAACTCCCGAGTATCAATACAACAACATCCGATTTCCTTTGTGCGAATAAACAAGAAATAATTTTCTATGGATTAGTCTAATTAGTAGTGATCATTCCTAAACGAAGATAACTGAGTTACTAATTCATTCGAATCACATGATTATTAATTCGCTATTTGATTGAAGTTATTGCTGCCAAAAATAAAGAATTTATTTACTGGTGTGTGATATATTTTATACCAATGCGTGCCAAATTGTTCATGACGGTGTTTTGACGTGACGTTTAAATGATGCATTTTATTTTATAATTAAGTGTTCTACAATATTATTTATGATATCACAAAAAAATGAAATATTAAGTTGTTTTCGGCTCCTAAATGTAATTACCAACCTCAGGCAATATTTTGTGCTATCATATTCATTTATTTTATTTATGTGAAAGATATAAATTTAGACAAGTACTAAGAAATTATGTAGAAAATGGGCGTTTTATTATCCACATTGTTTTAAGTGTTATGAGTTATAACTCTAGCTTAATTTAAAATTGACATAAGTTAGAGTAACATAAAAAAACAATTGTTTAGTTATAAACTATTTTAATAGAAAAATACTAGAAAAAAATCGACTTATGGCGTTCTACTGCCCTCACAATAAGGCTTAGAATAACTTGTAAGCTGAAGCGATTTGTGTCTAGTATTTTTGTATAAATATTATATTTTATCATATAAGTTACTATTAAAAATGCAAAAAATATATAAATAAACTAGGCGATGCAATCGCTAAGTATAAAGCTACGCTAGCACCATATATTGGAGCAGAGGGTAGTACCTAAAAAAAATTTTTTTTGATTCCATGGAAGCTTTTGCGAATTTCAAAATTCGGGCTCCGTCACAATCTGGTCCTAAACCTGTTGATCCGATTACACACAAAAAATATTAAAATCGGTTGAGAACTCTGGAAGTTATGGCGTAACAGACATTTCGTCATTGAAGCTGATCCATGGGAGCAATCATAACAGTTTAGTTAGTTGATATATTCTAGTGTATGCGGTGTTTACATTTAATTAAAATGAGACATTAAGTCATACTCAGTGTTAAAATTTTTTGTCTCATTATATAATAACCATTGCTGTAAAATCTATAAATAAATAAATAAATTACCGCTACAAGAAACTAATCCAACTATTTATAACACATTTCCAGTAATGTAAGAGAAATACAGAATAAGAAAATATTGTTTTTAATGTAGCCTTACCTTATTTCGGCACCAGTAGAATTAGGACACAACCTGGCCAGCAAGTCAAATCTGATGTCTCTTTCAACGCTCATGGAGCGAGCGTGGATGCGAAAGATATGTGCTCTTCCTTCAAGGTCTGGTAGACCAAACTCCACCTTCCGATCCAAGCGACCAGGACGCATAAGCGCAGGGTCTAAGGTATCAGGCCTATTGGTCGCCATCAAGACCTGGTACACAATAGTATAATAGTAATTAAAAATCAATATTTGTTTGTTCCCTATGCGTTCCGAAATCATTATGTATTATGACGACGTATAGTATTATAAATGACGCTACTTCTATTAAAGCTGACGAGTTTCTTGCGCCAGTTCTTGTCAGTTAAAAGACGTTCTTAATGCCTGTGTTATTGTTATATAGCCAACGGTAAAACTGAACACTCGATTCTCTCAATAAAGCACTGCGGACTGTCAAGGATGCAGGCAGCCCGCAGGCAGACAACCATTCAGACTATACACTAGACTTCAGAGCTCTAAAATCAGCCTTATAATATGTTCACTAAATGCAAATAGTTAACTAATAGCAAAATTTAATAAAAAATGGTATATATATTTATTTCTAACCTTGATGTTTCCGCGAGGGTCGAAGCCGTCTAGCTGGTTGATCAGCTCTAACATAGTTCTTTGCACCTCGTTATCACCACCAGCACCGTCGTCAAACCTTACAACATTTACAAGCTAATTTAGAATGATGTTTTTTTATATATATAGCATGTTTGTAATAGTTTGTATTATCAGTAATATATATTAAGATTTTTATATATCGACCCTTAGCTAACAACACTACGTAAGCCATATTACCATCTTCATCTAAAAGCATAGAAATGTGAAATCAACTTAAGCGGTGTTGTAAGCTAAGGGACGATAGGGAACAAAATGGCATAATTCTTTTTATGCTTTGATTTTTTTTTTTATTTGCGTCACTAATCTTATAAGTGGTTTCATCATGATTTCATGATAAAACAAATATGCTATATAAACAATATAAGTTTAGAGGAGATGCAATAAGAACAAGTTGTAGCCTATAACAATTTAAGAGTTTAGTGAGTGGCTTTTTTGTGCTTTCAATATGAAATAACACCAAGAAAAGAAACCACTTTCAATTTTTCATGAAATGGATTTAATACTTATTTTCTCACGAATATGTTGAACTAAAAATCTTCATATCTAACATGTGAAATTTCACACACATAATAAGACAATTTTCAGGTCATTGCACTCTCCTTCAAAGGTCATTGACCTGTTTAAGTGAATTAAATCATAATGTACTATTACAATAACTAACTTTGCCGATTGTTTAGTACAACAAAGATTTTGATTATAATATTATAATATGATGTAGGGGAGCTGTATCAGAAAGCTGTCTAAGCTTGTTGTCAGCCTTCTTTCTTTGCTCCCCATAATTCATTTTACTGAAGTAACATACTTATTTCTTTATATACCTATATAAATGTATCATCACCACCAAATTCAAAAGTGATAGTTCTAAAATGGTTAAACTATTTAATTCAACAAAGTGAAATAGGTGGTTTAGCAAAGCATATTGTGAATGGAAATAATATTCCAACTTTAATAATTTAAATTAAGAACCCACATTCAGAAATCAGTAATATAAAATTTATTATTCCTAGTTTAATGGTGTAAAAACCTCAAATTTATTTACCTAGCTCCACCGATGGCGTCAATCTCATCAAAGAAAATGAGACAAGCTTTCTTGCTGCGCGCCATCTCGAACAATTCACGGACCATTCTAGCTCCTTCGCCTACATACTTTTGTACCAACTCAGAACCTGAGAAGCAAGTAGACAAAGTTATGCAAAAATTATATAAAGTATAAAAAACCCAAATTTGCTAATTGCTAATTTTCAAATTTAATTCTTGTCTGAATAAAACCAATTCAAATGCATGCTTTAAATCTATTTCAAATTAAGTTCTCCAAGTTACTCTGGAAAAGTATGTTCAATGATGTGTAGCTTTGTCAATAAGCTTAAACTGACAAAGTTGTTCATTATTCTATTTTAATTTGGGGGAGACGTATCAGAATACCGTCTAAGCTTATATTCGGAATTCTTTCTTTTCTCCCCAAACACTAAAGAAACCATCCCTCTTTTTCAAATAAAATATTTTATATTTCCATTAGCTTTTTATTAAAACTGTTTTTATTTATACACATGCCTTAGAATAGTTTAATATTATACTAATTAGCTCAAGTTTTCTAAAGGTTATTATTTCTGCAAATTTATTCCATGATTTCATTAATATATCAATATAACAAACATACCGATTACTCTGATGAAGCAGGCGTCAGTGCGATTAGCTACAGCCCTCGCACAGAGAGTCTTTCCTGTTCCAGGGGGCCCAAATAACAGCACACCTTTTGGGGGTTCAATGCCGAGCTTTACAAACTTCTCTGGCTAAAAAGAAATTCAATTATTAATATCTAATAAACAGATGTAATTGGAGACCATAAAAAAAATTTAAATGGAAAATGAAGAGCAAACACAATATTATCATGATCCTTTTTTTTTAAACAAAACATACAAAACACAGTTGACAAAATGGTTTTCCTTTTTAGAGTACATATATATGCATAAACTTACATGCAATAAAGGTGTTTCTACAACTTCTCTTAACTTTTCTATTTGCTCCTTACATCCGCCAACATCACTGTATGTCACATCAGGTTTTTCTTCAACCTGCATCATTGTGACAGTTGGGTCAATCTTGGGTGGCAGAGGAATGTGAATCTGGTACTTATTGCGGTCCACACTTAAATAAAATACAAAATATTTTAGAACAAAAATTTTATGTGAGCTATCAAAGTCTCAACTACAGGTTATTTATAAATAAATCCTACAATAGAGGACTACAGCTACTGTTGCATGTGATTGTCATAATAAAAATTCTGTAGCTTTTATAAGCAAACTACAATATGACAACAAACTTGGAATAAAGACGAAGCAAGTATGCTCATACAAGCAGCAAAGCTATGTGGTGTGTGTAGTACACAAAAAAATCCAATGTCAAAGTGTGTCTATTTGTTATAATCTTCATCTCATCTGGGCCTACAAAGAGTGGTAGGGATTTTTTCCATATTCTCTGTGCTTGGCAGGGGGGATGCAGATTGCAGTTACTTACCACAATTTGGATAACACTGCTGGTTCTTTTATGATTTGCAGATGATGTATGGTGTATTAATAGCCTTTTACAACATCCTTAACACGTTAATCGCCATGTCAGTCATATGTATCTGACACTAAGAAGTTCTACATGTGCCTTGTCAGACATATATGTCTGACGTACATGATTTGGTAGAAGGCCACTTCAATCACAGATGTCCGAGGCAAATGATACATTTGCATTTTATTTATTTATTTCATTTTAACATGTTAAATATGTAAGGTTAATGTTAATCTACTCTACTTTACACCACTTGACCAGATTTATCAATGTATAATTGTATAATATATATAATGTATAATAATGAAAATGGTATAATCTAAAATCAGCCATACAACTAATAAACTGCTTTCCCAATCCATTGTAGTTCAACATAATATCCCATTTATATTTCTCACCTTAAATGGGTTGAAAGATTTGAACTGTAGTTTCGGGGAGCTGTGCATCAGCTTATAATACTTACTATAAACTCTAAATACACTCCCCAATACTAACTTTAATAAAAGTACATAATATGTAAAACAAACCTTCCAATGGGTCCCCGTATCAAGTCGGAAAATGCATATATTATCTATATAATGCTGTTCCTTTAACTCGTTTAGGTACGATACTTTTTAAATCATTGAAATCGGTCCATTGGTTGCGAAGATATTACACATTTTGTACAAGCCGAAAGCGGGGCGGCCGAATAGCTTATGTGACGTCACGATTACCTTTCCACCCGCGCGCGCGCTCTCCGCCATTCATTTATTAAGATTCCCTCGATCTGCGCGGGTGGTGTTGTGGTTTTGCAGTTTTTAAGTGAAAATATGCCGGATTATAAGTACTGTATAATACCGAAATGTACTAATACTTCAATTAGTACACCTGAAAAACTGTTTTTCAATGTGCCAAAGGACTCAAAAGTGCGCAAAAAATGGTGTACTGTTATGAAGAGGGATGACAAAATTCCGCTTTCGTGCCAAGCTTCAAGATTTTGTTGCGGGGATCCTTTTTTATGTAACTCCCCACCAACCATTACCTTGTATACAACACAACAATTGTATACCAACTTTTATCATCATTACTCGTGTGGTAAACAAGTGGGTAGGTAACTTAGTAAAACTTGTTTACGAATGTTAAAAAAAATACAGGCTGTTGGACGAAAATCGCAAACAGAATAAAACCGCGCAGTGGTTCGGCGGCATGCGCTGGGTCATTGTGACGTCATCGCATGCGTTCGCGCGGTCTGTGAACCTCGTTTGGTATTTTGCTCATAACTTTGTCAATTTTGGTCGTAGAACAAAAATTTTTGCACTTTATGTTTTAGTTTCTCAATGTCTATAGAACTGCATTCATAATATAAAACGTGACTGGTCCCCATTGTGTAGTTAAAAAAAACAGATATTATTTTTTTATACTTCTCATTAATAGTTTGTAACACACACCGCCATAAAAAATTAACCTCATCACAAATACTTACCCAACCCTCATCCCTTCTTCGATATCTGTAGGTGCCACGGAATCTGCTAGGTCCACCACAAACTTTGCAAATTGTTTTACATTTATTATGTATTTGGGATCATTTGAATCTGCATTAATGATTTTTGTACATCTTGCCACCTGGGGGCAGAAAAGAGATACCATTTATTTATTCATATATAGATATTAATGAATTGATTCCTCAGAAAATGACACTGACTTGTAATGGCTGTTCATTTTGTAAAGTTTGTTTGTCAGCTGCCAAATCCCACAAAGCTGGTGGAGCCAATCCAGTGTCCGATTCCTTAATGCCAGTTAATTCATTAACGCGTTTCATAACAGTCTGTATACCATCTTCGACTTCCTTAATTATTTTTGTGTATTGCCCTTGTCCCTATAAACAAAAAGGTTATAAAAATTACCATGTCATTCCAAAACCTGAGACAGTCGCAATATGTAAAGAAAATACTTACGTAGGATTTCAATAGTGCTATATCTCCTTCATCCAATGCTGAAATGCACAAAATATATAATAGAAAATCAAATAACGATTACTTTAAAGGTTACTGTTTATTCCTAAAAGTTTAAACTTACATTTTATCTCTTTTTCAGGTTCCTCCTTATCATCTTTTACTTTTCGCATATCATCTCCTAAATGATCAGGCATATTGGCCAAATTAAACTACGTGCACTACGTTAATAGGAAATAAATCGGGAATTTTTGATGTGAAAAAATTCTTCCCGTCATCAATCAATGCAGTGCAACCAATTATTTTTTGTCTGACTGAAATATCTTTACACGCAAATCAGGGGCTGTTGCACTACAGTAACTCCGCTATAACATCAACTGTACATACATGTTTTGGGTATGCAAGAAACGGAACGTATTGAAAATTTTCTTCGGAATACGCAGTTTTTTTTTTCTCATACTATTACAATGCGTTGTTAGTTACTTTGAATCATTACATTTATAAATAATTATAAAATAATACTTAAGCCTTTATGATGTGGAAGTTAAATATTTATATTATTTTGAAATAATTTAATTTGTAGTAATTAGTAATTTTGCTCGTTTTCGTAAAATGGAGTGCTTGATCCAGAATGACAAGCAAAACTAACGGAAGCGTTCACTTGAATATAAAATGAAATTCATTAGTGGGCCAGTTATCTTTTCAAAATGTTAAATCTTATAATCTGCTTATGATGGATCTTTTGAAAAAAATTTTTTACCTTAATGTTAATTAACTTTTGTGGATTATAAAATATTTTATTTAGCTTGACATATTTTTCAATAAATAAAATAAAACTGTGAACAAACTCACATCATCAAAAAGAGTGCGCTGTCTGGCGGAAAATTTCAGTACTAAAATTTTGTATTCGTAGTGCTGAATGGAGAATCACATTTTTACGTGTTTTTCATGAACATATTATCCTAAAATTACGAATATTTTCTTTTAGGTAAGTTATAAAAACGGCACGGGATCCATATATGTAGTTAAGTTGAATTCCAACAGATATCGATGGCCGCTACGAATTGTGTCTCCGGTATATGACCTATTGAGTATTGTCAAATGCGGTTTAACTCACAGTTTTTACAAAGTTACGCTTAGTATTACTATATAATAACGCATATTATAAGCCAATTTTGCAATGTCTATGGTTTTCGAGGCACGCTGGTAACTTGATCCGTTTAATTGAAAGCTCGGAAGTATAGTATCGCCCGGTCCCCCGTATTGGTTCTGCTTGTAAATTCTCAGTTTATCTTACTGTTATCTCTGTTTTATCGTTTGATCTCTCAATCATCTTACTTCTTGCAATATTGACAAAATGTCCCACTCTAGTATCAATAATCTTGTACCATGTTTTGCATTTTCAAGAAGGTATGTGAATAAGTAACCCTTTGTTTCGTAAGTTGACAAATATTTCATTAATTCGTAGATTGTTCAGTAATTTAATTTAGAAAATTTGTATATTTTATATTTCATCATTTGTCAAAATTCTGTTTAGGCTTATATGTGTTTTCTTATCTGTAGTGGAATGTGATAACCTTACTGTTGGTTAACCTTTTAATGTGTTCCTAAAATTATTGACACTTCCAACCAGTGCAGATTTGAGTTTAGGTGAGACACTAACCCTAATTTATTACATAATTTGTTATTAATTTTATTGTTTTTATTTCTTGTTCCAATCGAATAATAATGATAAATATTTAATTAATAATTAAAATATAACAACTACAGTAAAACTTAATTATACCAACATTTATTCTAAGTATTATAAGCTAAAATCTATTTAGTATTATACAAAATGTATAATAAATTATTATTGTTTTAGCTATGATGATGATAGAGATAATATGAAGCTTTTAATAATTTCATTATTTCTAATAATATAAATCAGACTATTATAATTATTTTCTTCTATTAATATACAATACCATAAAAATGAAATATCAATTTTGTTTTATGAAACCAGAAGTTACATTGTACTTTTTGTTTTGTTGTTATTTTATGCAATAGACTTTCTTGTAAATGAAAAACAATGCAATGATCTGATTTTGCATTAGTAAACAAAGTTCTGAATGTGTCTTTCTATTGCACTTATGACATCTGTAGTTCTATACAGTCTTATAAAAAGTTTGTGTATATTTACTCTTCATGTGGGATGATTTCTATAAATAACACACAGTGGACTCATGAGAGTAGATCCGTTCACTCAGTTGTTTTCTTTCATTTCATCACTTGCAGATCACAATTTTTTTCAGTCTTTGTTTATGTTTTAAGAGATTTTCTTTTGTTTAGTATTAATGAGAAAAGTGATGATGTCATATTATTTTGTAATTTCATCTTTTTGGTGCTTGGTGAACTGTGATGTTTGGTTTTAGAAATATTTTGTTTAAGGTATGAGATTTTGTTTTGTTTTTTATTTACTTTATACAAACATTTCTTGATTTAAAGACATTGTAAATATTTAAAAAAATGCTAGTATACATATTTTGTTGGTGCAATAGAGATTTCCTGAGGAAGAACTGATTAAAATGTAAAAAATTAATATAAAATATGTGTACATTTAAATAAGTCTTTAACATTGTTATTATTTATATTACAAACATTCTTTATGATAGTTGTACTTCTATTAATATTTTATATAGGGTGAGCATACAGTGATTATTATAAAATATCATTCTAATAAAAGAAACCCTTTTCTTGTGTATAAAATGCTGGTTGTCGATATCTGCAAAATATTTTTTGTTATTTTGCTAAAATCAATATTTATTATTATAGAACAATGATGTCATAAGTATTTTCCTACAATATTAATCTATTTTTTAATGATAACTGATAAGAATATTGATTGTTAAACTAGCCACTCCCTTCTAATTTGGTATTAAATATTATAATTTTAAATTCATCTAAGTGTAATTTTTACCAAACATGTCACACATTGATAAGTTTACATTTCAAAATTTGATACAGGGAAGCTTGTAAGAGTGTATAAACTATTTTCTGATTACTGAAAACTACTATACTTTGTCCAATGTAGGATGATACTTTTGACAGGTGTCACTTCCTTATTGCTACATACTAAGGTTGCGTTTGTTTCCTTATGTTTGGCTTGACATTGCATTAGCAACTTTATACCCTCTATATAGGTGTCAACTGTCAAAAGTATCATCCTACATTGGACAAAGTACACTGTCAAATTATTAATTGATAAGCCTAGAATGATTTGGGACAGCAATCCCTAATATTAAAGCAGAGTCAAAGTCTTGTGCTGAAATAGCATGGGACATGTAATTCCATTAGTTCTTGGTAGACTAGGACATATGCATACCATTTAGTTTGAAAGGGTTAATTATAAATTTATCAATGTTAATTAATTAACTTATTACAAAAACACAAGAAGTACAAATCCATATAGTAACCAAAATTCAAAATATAAACAAAAACACATGATTAATACAAAAAATATCCACCAGAAAACAGAGGGTATGGATGATAAATTCTTGTCAACCTATTTAGCTCTTGTTTTTGTTTAACCAGTGCTGCTGGCGACGAGGCGAGATGCACACAGCCAGTGCAGAAGGACAGTACCGGGGCACGAATGGCTCAACCCACGGTAGAGATAAGGTCGCCATTTTGGATGCAGGATCTCAATATGGAAAGGCAAGTTATTCTTTCTTTGATTAAGTCTTTTTTTTAGGACAATTTTCACTCACAATTCATTGGCTAGTTCTCAAATATGCCCATTATAGCTTTACTAATTATAATGAGATTTACTTATTCTTAGTTGTAATTTTTGTAACTCAAACTTTGTCCCGTTAAAGTCATCTTTCCTCTTAAAACATAAAGTTAAGGCTAAACTCTTTTTTCTCCCAAAAACATTACTTATTTGTTACAAGGTACCAGAACAGAATACAGGTACTTAAACAACTTTTAATAAGTGTTAAGTTGTATAATAACTCCATATCAATTACAATTGTACACAGTATTTATCATTTTGTAATAACAACCATTCAAGACATAGTTGTATCTTTTGCTATGAATAGCCAGAGAAATGAAACCAAAATTTCGAATTTATAATGATTTGAAAAATAAATGCATATTATTTCAGCACTGTAAAACATCTACAATTTTTAATGCCAATTAAAAACAACATTTTTTGTTTTTTTAAGATTATTTTTCGATTCCTTTTTTGCATCAACTTAGCATTATGCTGCAGCATTTTATTTAAAACTTCAACCAATAATAGGTCTAAAATATATTTTTTTATTACAGTATTTAATAATTTTCTATAACTTGTTGACAGGTCATAGACAGACGCGTGCGTGAGCTATGCGTCGAGTCAGACATCCTACCACTAGATACGCCTGCCTACCACCTGAAGGAGGCCGGGTACCGCGCAATCATCATCTCGGGCGGCCCCAACTCCGTTTACGCCGAGGACGCGCCCAGATACGACGCGGATATATTCAAGATAGGACTACCCGTGTTAGGTGAGACTCGCAAATCTTGTAATTAGTTTTATGGGGCCGTTTCAGCACAGCTTCTTTATTAGGCCATTGTACGTATCTAAGGTTTCCTTCTTCAAACAACCCTATCCATTCCAGAAGGTTAGCAGCCTTTTCAGACTACTGTAGGCCTCCTGCAAGTGCTGTAAAAATTCTTACGCCTCCAAGCAACCTCTCCATAGAGTCTGTCCGTCACACCTAGGGTAAACAGGTGCTTGTTTAATGGTCAATAACCAGTTATTATGCCAATAGCTTAAACGAAATTTTTATACCGGCCCATAGGCTTACAAGCAGCTCTTTTCGATGTGGGTGAAAAATGCGCCTGCCAAAGTTTTCTTGCCGCGACTTCGTCCGCGTCAATTTCTGTTATTATGATTTTTCACTGATGCTTCGCTCCTATTGGTCGCAGCGTGATGTAAGCCTTCCTCGATAATAGGACTATCCAACACAAAAATAATTTTTCAATTCGAACCAGTAGTTTCTGAGATTAGCGCGTTCAAACGAACAAACTCTTCAGCTTTATAATATTAGTATAGATTCTAAGAGTGTATAGAAGAGAATGTTGGCTCTAAGTCAACCAAAACGCTATTCTAGTTCATATTTGGTAGCCATGAAATTATTTTTCAATCGGTGTTTCATCAGGTATTTGCTACGGAATGCAGATGTTGAATAAAGAGTTTGGAGGTTCAGTTCTGCGCAAAGAAGCTCGAGAGGATGGCCAGTTTGAAGTCGAGGTGGAGACTACTTGTCCGCTCTTTAAGTGAGTAATAAGCTGTACATGTTTTGTCTTTTTTTAATCCCAATCTGTCTTTAGTCTATTAATATAGAGAGATAGATGATATATATAAAAAAATGGGTTTTATTATAGTAAAATATTTGATGATTACAAGCAAAGCTACGAAGTGAAGAAAGTTATTAAATTCAAATCAAATTCTGTTATTGCATTTATATTTAAGTCTACAATAATTTAGCCTTTATATATATATGGTGGATTTTTTAATCGCACCTAGAAAAATGTACTTTATATACTGAAAATAACTAGACTCAAAGAAAACATTCCTTTATTTAAAAAAATACAAAATCAAATTCAGATATTTTATTTAAATGTGCTTGTCATGCCCGCAAAACGTTTTGCAAGTTACAACACAAAAACATAATAACAAAACCACCATTATTTTCATAAATTTTATGTAGGAATCTTCCTGTATTTTAGATAAACTTTGTCTATAGTCATATAGGTGTCCATACTAATTCAAGCCTTTGCATATTGTCAAGCATTGTGGATCTATCGCCATCTGTAGTATTCAGTGTGAATCTTTTTTCTAACATAACTATTTTAATCACGCTTAACAGCTAGTTATGTTATTATTAATTTGGTATATTCTCTCATCCAGCCGGTTAGAGAAACTGCAACCAGTGCTACTGACTCACGGCGACAGCGTGCAAAAGGTGGGCGAGAGGTTCCGCGTTGGCGCGCAGTCCTCCAACCACCTGATAGCCGCCATATACAACGAACAAATGCGTCTATACGGCGTGCAGTTCCATCCTGAAGTAAGCATTAGTTTAATGAAGAAAATTATTTAAAAAATGTACTTGTTTATAAAAAAATATATAATAATAAGTTCTATGCATTAAAGAAAAACAAATAGTCCCATTGAGTGCCTCCTACTTTTTTTAAATTGGTTAAAAATATATTAATTTATACATGCCCTGCTGTTTGTTTGTTTTCTCTAATTGTTCGGCACTTAAGGATTGTTAGTGTGAAATTAAATAGCCTTCAAGACTATTTAAGGACTATATCAAAAATTAGGTTCCAAACAACCACTGGAAGAAGAATGTAATAAAGATTTGTTATTTAAGAATTAAACTGCTACATTTTTACGAGGGTGGGTCAAAAAGTTCGCGGAATGAGGGGCATGGAGAGGGGAAAGGTGACTTTTTATTACCTGTACTAGTTGTGACACTCATTAAGAGTATAAATACAAAATTTCAAAAAAAAATGCTCATAATTACCTGAGCTACACATCAATCAACAAGTCAATCCGGAAGAAAATTTGCAACATGGAGAAAATTGAGTTTCTCGCAGTCATGGCTGCTGTTCAAAGAGTGGGCTTCGAAATCTATGGCCCAGATTTAGTCCCAAGTGATTATTATTTGTTCCCAAAAATGAAAAATGAGCTTCGAGGGAAGAAATTTTCCAGCGATGAAGAAGTGAAGTGCGCAATTTCGGCCTATTTTGACAACAAAGAGAAATCATTATTCTCAAAGGTATTAATAAATTAAGTGATAAGTCTAATAAATGTATTAGAGTTAGGGGGGAATACATGGAGAAGGAAAAATAATGTTGTATTTTATTTCTTACTTTTTACCCTCCATTCCACGAATTTTTTGACCCACCCTCATATATCTAAAACATTCTATTTGTCCCAGATGTCAGGCAAGCCTAAAACTAATTTTTTGGTCTGACCAAAAAGGGTTAATTTATGGTTTTCATTGTGCCTTAAATTTACATTGTAACATCAATTTAAGGTATAATAAATTGTAATAATAAATAATATAATAATAATAAAATCGAATATACAATTTTCTTGTTTTACAGGTGGATTTAACGCCCAAGGGCAAGCAAATGCTGTCAAACTTCCTGTTTGACATAGCTGGCTTGTCGCGCACGTTCACGCTACGCTGTAGAAGAGAAGCGTGCATACAGTATATACGAGACACCGTTGGTGACAACAAAGTACTGGTGAGTTGTCAATTGTCGCTGTAAAGTTTACGCCCAATAGTATTGTTAAACTTCCACCATGTAATTTGATACAAATGTATCATAGTTTTAAAATTCAAAAATATGAGCGTGGAAAAGTATGCTACAGCGGAATGCAAGAATAAAATATTGTGAAAGTAGTAGAAAATACAGTCGACTGTCGTTAATACAAACCTGCGATAATTCGAACCTCTCTATAATTCAAAGTTATCACGAGTTCCCTACAGACTCTCTTTATATTTCGAACTAAATCAATACATTTTTATGCACTTGGTAATTCGAAATCATTGCTATATAACAAAACGACGCGTTAATTCGAACTCATAGGCGTCCAACACTCGACAATTCAAAGTTGCAGAGAGAAAGAGGCGGAAAGATTATAAGTACATTTTCGACAAGTTTAAACTTGGATCAACGTACACAAGCCTTTGTTTTTGATGAAAAAGCATTTCAGGCACTTTTTCTCTTAAAAAAAGTTATTGAGCAGTCTGAGCAGCAGTAATGTGCTTTTGAAACAAACCAATATAATAGAGTTCTTTCGAAAGATTCAATTCAATTTCTTGGTAAATGGCTCTCTCTTTAGATTTAGCCAATGTCTAGTTCAGGGAGGGATTGAAGTATTGTTTGTGCTTGTCCGGTAGACAACTCTGCTTGGAACGCAAATGGGTCTGTGCAGTGTACAAGATAATGGTTACTAAAAGAGCCAGGTAGACAATATATGTAACTTTATATTGGTTTTATAAGATGGAAATACAAATGGGTCTGTTGAGGTACCTGAAATAATTGAAAAGCATTTTGTTAGTGCACAATTAGACTACAATTTAATTTTGTTAGTATTAATATACGCACACAGGACATTCACAAAATCTGAGTATACCAATGGTAGGATGCTTTTGAAATTTGTAGGGAGGGGGAGGGACATGGGGAGTAGGGAGTACAAAGAAGGGGAATTTTTAGGGCAGTTAAAAAATATATGTTCTGTAGTACCCTCATCAAGCCCACACTCACATAGGGAATTGTCCTTCACCCTAATTTTGGCTAGAAAAACTGGAGTGCATACATGTCCTAATCTGAGTCTACAGATAGTGGAGGTTACTCTCTTATTGAGACTGCGAATTTTAAAGAACCACGGTATCCGGGGAATTTCTGGTTGGATGGTAGCATAATGACAGCCTTTTGTGGTGGAGCTCCTTTTCCAATGTTTAGACCACTCAGAGGTTAAATGTTTTTTGGCCAAAGATGATAGGTCATTTGGGTATATGTTACCGTGAGATTGAGAGCCACTCAGTGTGGCCTGCTTAGCGCATGAGTCTGCAGACTCGTTGCCATGGATTCCCACATGTCCGGGTATCCAGCACAGCACAATGCGTAATCCCTGTTTTTGGCACTCAAAGAGGAGAGTTTTAATTTTCAATACGTACTGGAATTTGAATTTACAACGGAACTGGTTACTTAATATTGCTTGTAGACAACTCCTTGAATCCGAAAATATTAATACCTTGTTGAGGTTGTGCGAATGAACAAACTTAAGAGTTTCCAAAATGGCAATAGCTTCACCGGAAAAGACTGATGAATATGACGAGCATTTAAAGTTTAAAATAAGATTATACCTGGGAATCCACGCCGCTGCCCCAACGTATCCGTCTTCCGATAATTTCGACGCATCCGTGTAAATAGGCATCCAATCAGACCATTTATTAGCCATTATAGCACTTAGTTCGTTTTGCGCTCCTATGCTATGTTTTTCAATGCCTAGATCGAGAATGATTTCAGGTTGGTGAATTAATGCCTGATACGGAGTTTCAAAAAGAGGATTAAGTCTACACTGATAGACGGGACAAGGCAGCTGTATGAGTTTTTTGTAACTTATTAATAAACAAGGTAGTTTTTTATGCGTCCAATAATCATTGGACGGTATAAGCTGGTTGAGAATACGTAATTTATCGATCAATGGGTGGGATGAAACTTGGAATAATTTGAAAAGAAATTTATCTGAGATAAATTGTCTTCTAATTTGGGCGGGAGGTTCGGCACACTCGAGCTGCATGGCGTTAATGGGAGAAGATTTCATGGCCCCAAGAATTATTCGAAGGCATTTTGCCTGGATTTTATCTAAAGATTTTAGGGCTATTAAGCTGCAGGGTTCTAATAGGAACGATCCATAGTCCAAGAGGCTACGAACAAGGGCGTTGTAGAGCATTTTTTGTGTGAAAGGGTGCGCTCCCCACCAAACTCCCGAGAGAGCCCTTAGTATGTTTATATTTCTTTCGCATTTCGTGGTAGTGTAACCGATGTGATGGGCTCCGGTCATTCTTGAATCTAAAATCATACCTAAAAATTTTACGCTACCCCTTACCGGGAATGTTCGACCATCACATGTTATATCTACCCTAGGGAAAGATCTAGCTCTAGAGAAAACCACAACACTACTTTTTGCTATAGAGAGTGATAGCCCATGCTCTTGGAGCCAATAGTTAAGGTAATGGATTGCAGTATTCAGTCTATAACGAGCCTTCAAAATGTCGTCAACTTCCACATAAAGAGCCAGGTCATCCGCATATTGCAGTACATTGCAGAAGGAATTAACTGTGAGCTCCAAATCGTAGGTATAGATGCTGTAAAGAAGGGGGCTAAGAACTGAGCCCTGTGGTAGGCCCTTCCAGATCTTTCTTTGAGGAAGAGTAGTGTTCTGGTAGTTTATCAGCACCGACCGGTCACTTAAGAAGTTAGATAAGTAATTTACTATCCTCTCAAGTATACTCAGCTGTAGCATTTTTGCCCTGAGTACAGGGAGAAGAACATTGTCGTACGCGGACGCAACGTCGAGGAAAACGCCCACTGCCGACTTTTGCTTCGAAAGAGCAATCCGAATGTCGGTCACGAAGGTGCTGAGGCTGTCCATAGTGGATAGTCCCTTGCGAAAACCAAATTGAGATTTGGCAAGCTTACATTTATTCTCCAAGAACCACTCAAGCCGGTTTTTGATGAGGTGCTCCATAATTTTTGCCATGGTATTGGAAAGAGCGATAGGGCGGTAACTGGAAGGGTCGTTGCCAGGTTTACCTGTCTTTAGGATAGGAATAACAACATAAGTCTTCCAGTCATCAGGTGGACAAGCAGAATAGAAAATATGATTGATTATTTTTAAAAAATACATTTGAGTGTCCTTGCCACTCTTAGCAATAAAGGAATAGGGGATGCCGTCTATCCCGGGAGACGAATCCGCAAGACTTGAGAGGACCAAAGATAGCTCTTCATACGAAAAGGGGCAGTCCAAATAGTTTGAAGGTGACTTTTGTACAGGGGGGAATTTAGAGTACTCTTCTAGGCTAGGAACAGATACGGGTGCAATCTTTTTACTAAAAGGTATTATCCATGATGAGGGGTCAGTAGAGGTATTATTATTATCAGCAGTGGAGCCACGAAATTTTTTTATATTTTTACAGATCAGGGTTGGGTGGGATTTAGGAGAAAGGGAAAGACAAAAGGATGACCAGCCCTCTTTCTTTTTTTGCTTAAGCAGTTTGGTGGTTTCTGCTGCTGTTTTCTTATAGATGAGGTAATTTTGTGTGGTCATGGATTGTGCATACCTCCTTTCTGCTTCTTTGCGGTTTTTACAGGCAGCGGAGCATTCTTTATCCCACCAGGGTGGTGAAGAGAGACGTCCAGAAGGGAGAGGTTTCTTAGTAGGGATGCAATAATCAGCGGCCGATAAAAGAGCGTTTTTGAATGAAACATAGCACAAGTCTAAATTCTCCAGAGTTAGATCAGGTAACATTTTGGTTTTATCATCTACACTGAGACTATATTTATTCCAGTCAGCCCGAGACAGAATATATTTCTGTCTAGGTGTATATTTCGGGAATTCCTTTCTAGGATTGGGCAACATCACCACAATTGGGTAATGATCGCTTCCATATGTGTTGTCCAGAATTTGCCAATTGAGACTAGACGTGAGATTGGCTGAGCAGAGGCTAAGGTCAACTGCACTTTTTGGATTCTGTGTGGGGGCAACTTGACGAGTTGGTGAACCATCATTTAAAATACAAAGGTCAAATTCATCTAACATATCTAAGAGTTTAGGTGAGAGAGGGTCAGAGGTATGACAGCCCATTTGGTTGTGTATATTGAAATCACCTAACACAATAAGTGGTTTGGGAATTGTAGCAATTATAGTTGAAATATCTGATAAGATGGAAAGAGAAGGATTTGGAATGTACAAGGACACGAAGGATATATCCATGGATCTGACCGCTACTATATTGAATTTTTGGTTATCATGAGGTGGGAGAGTTATAGGGTTGAAACTATAATGTCTGGCAATGAAAATCGCGGTTCCAGCTTTGTCATCATTCCTGTCATCCCGGAAGAACGCGTAGCCTTTGATCCGGAAGCGAGATCCAGACATAAGCCACGTTTCCTGGATGGCAATTAAAACTGGTTTATGGGTATTAATAAGATATACAAGATCATGTTTCTTATGATTAATACTCCTACAGTTCCACTGTAGCAGTGGTGTGAATGTTATTAATTGAAGTAAGCTCAGTAAGTTTTTGTCTGATATTGTAAGGTAATTCTACATCATTGAATCGTTGAATGAAATTGATTAGAGTTGACAATTGTGAAAACAGCATTTCTAATAAGTTATCATTAGGTTCTGGGGAGACCGGGAGATTGTTTGATAATACATATCCGTTAGGAAACATAGATGGAGGGGTGCTAATAATATTATTGTGTGCAACATTGTCAAATCCATGGCTAGAGGCAGGAGAGCGACGATGCCTGGGGAGTTCAACAGTTTTACGGTGCCATTGAGTAGGAGGAGGAGAATGGACTGCTCTATGAGGTGTTGATCTCTGTGGGCTCTGAGGAGCCAGGGTGGATTTAGTACTATCGGCGAAAGACTTTCTGACTGGCGGGAATCTAGCTGAGGCTTCCATGTATGAGACACTTTCCTGTGACATTACCAGTTTGATAGATTTTTGTCTTACATGTTCTAGACAGGATGAATATGTAGCAACGTGATCTCCAGAGCATAAGACACATTTAGGAGGGGCTTGACTGAGACAGTCTTCGCCTTCGTGTAAATCTCCACATTTATAGCAACGGGGCTTGGACCGGCATTGGGACTTGACATGACCAAAGCGACAACACTTGTTGCACTGTATTACTGGAAGTTTGTACATTTCAACTGGTAGAGAGGTATTGTAGCAATAGATGTACTGAGGTAACTTTTTGCCAGTGAAGGTGAGCACAACTGTTTGAGTTGGGATCCATGTTGGAGCTCCTGAAGCAGAAATTGATTTTCTGTTCAAACGCCTAGCACGAAAAGCTTTTCCATAACCCATGGGTACTTGGACATTTTGTACTAACTCTTCCATTGACCACTCAACCGGGACCTCTCTAATTATACCCATTCGGGAAACATTAAATGAAGGGATAGAAACTATGAAATCATTATCATTTAGAGCTGGGTGACTTATAAAAGCATTAGCATCTGCTCCCGATTTAAATTGCACAGAAATGCGGTTTCTTCCTACCTTTTTTATGCCGTCAGAAACTATGTTTTTTATTTTATTACAATGAAGAAACTTTCCAAAGCTAATAGGGCGAAGGACAGCACCATGGGACGTATCCGATTCTTTTTTGGATACATATACGATGAAAGGAGCGGTGTCATTATCAGAATATTTATTTTTGCTGTCCAAATATTCCGGAAGAATATATGTTGTTTGGGCCGATGCGGTAACTTGAGCAGATGTTGTTTTCTTTGCAGGAATGCGGGGGAAAGATGAATTATCTTTGGTACGCTTTCTGTTTGGGTGCAACGATGTGTTATCCGTTGCGGTGTCTAGAGATTGGGAGTCAAAAAGATCTTGGGAAGTCGCATTACCGCCACCGGGGTCCGGTGGATCGGTATCCATTTTTAGACCGGTACTAAATTGTTTATTAAGCGGTTAAAACACTTACCAGATACCAATGTAACGATCACAAGACAATCACAAACAAAAAACAATCACAAACAGGCAATATAGTACGTCAACAGTAAAGAAAACAGGGGTTTTTAAAAAAGTACTTGTTACACGCACTCAACCAAAGAGCAGAGTCCTTTCGAAAGATTAATTAATTCACATTATGAATACATTTATGTACACGAATGTACCTCTAAACTTTTGACATTGTTATAGAATAGCAGTTAATAAATAATAATCTACACCTAATAATTCGAGGTGTTATTTATTTTCTCTCACAAATTTCGAACTATTTGTTATTTCAAACACTCGATAACTCGTAATATTTTAAGAGTCCCTCGGATTTCGAATTAACGAGAGTAGACTGTATATGACAACCATTATCTTAGTCATCCTGTGATCACGGCTCCTGTGAAGGAGTAAGTTTTTTATTCAAATGTGTAATGTGTGCGGAAGTGTAAGAACTGAATAGCATAAGAGGCGTCTTTTACAATAATTACAATAAAATAATACGTTAATTAATTTGATTTACAATTAATTCATTATTTCGTAATGTACTGATAGTTGTTTATTGTTAAAGGTACTAGTGAGTGGTGGCGTGGATTCCACAGTATGTGCGGCGCTTATAAGAACTGCCCTTCGCGAAGATCAAGTTATAGCTTTACACATTGACAATGGTGAGCGAAACTATATTTCATTAGCAATTACATTAAATATATAGTTGAGTTATTTAATAATACTCAATGTTCGACAAAGGCTGATTTTTTATACAGCAATATCATTTTTACAACAAAACAACATGGTAGGCTGCACCTCCAAACATATATGCGAACAGCATGATTAAGAAAGTCTTACATTAATATTATACAATAATAATTATAAAAACTGGAATAAATAAATAAGTTGCCTTGATATAAATAAAAATTACATTAAATTTAAATTGATTAAATGAAAATTAAAAAAATAATTTGATTAAAAAGAAAATCCATTTAATTGGATACAATTTGGAAGGACATCAGATTTATACTTAAAAAAAAAATTAATAAGGTTAAAGAAAAAAAAATAATAAGGTAATAAATAAATGCAAATAAATATCACATTAAAATGGTCAATTGTAAGTAAAGCCGTTTTCTATTTGGTAAGTGAAGAAGAAGCGTTATTTATGATTGATTTACATGTGTAGAAATAGATGTTATTTATCAGCCTGCCAACTACATTAAGCTGTTACTGACTTTTTGCCTGTTATAGTCTAAGCAGTGAGAAGACTAAAAAAATGTGCCCCCTTCCGTTCTTATAAAGTACTTTTTGTTATACAGGATTTATGCGTAAAAATGAGAGCAGTAAGGTAGAAAGGTGTTTAAGGGATCTTGGTGTCCGTCTACACGTCGTCAATGCTGCTCATCAGGTAAGTCCACTATTATAGTACAAATTCTAAGATTGCCAAAAATTACCTCGGTAATAAATGCCAATTTCTATTATAATAATTTGACTCATAGAAACAAAACAAGGAAAAAGTTAAAGTAGAATCTTCAAGCTCAATAAGTGCTTTGTTGACAATAACTGCTGGGAAACTTAATCAGTTACATATTTAATAAGGCATAAGATTGATAAAAGATAAAACAACAAGTTAGTTAAGTCGCAATTATATTTAACATAAGTCCTAGACTTTTTGAAGATAGGTATATATCCTTTATCACATATAAAAGATCCTACTTCTGTTGCTTCTAAAAAATACCCATACTTTGTTACGCTAAAACATTAAACATTGCAAAGGCAAGGATCATACCTGTTCACCAAAACAGACAGAAAACTGGTAAGAACAATTATGTTACCTATGCTTATGCGTAATTTTTTCCCTATTTCGGCCATCAGGCTCTCACAAATTTATGCTTAAGCTAAGAGTTTGTGGTGAGAAAATAAAAATTTTATTTATTTATTTATTATTTAATTCTCCATGAGCAATGTTTGGTTGGCCTCACGATAATATCTATGCCATAATGCCCAGTTCCGGCAAGGCAGCACAGTAGTTCGCGAGGCTGGCGGCCGTACGAGGCATACACCATTACTGTGCCACACCGCCTCGCCCGAGGACAAGCGCAAGATCATCGGAGACGTGTTCATTCAAGTCGCCGAGCAAGCCGTGCGCGATCTGCACTTACAGTGAGTCTCTTTTCCTCTCCCCTAACAGCAAAATCAATATTTGACGGAATAATATTGTAATAATTGCGTAGGTTTATTTTATACCTAAAACAATTTAAAATTCGCGCGAAAACAGTCGGTCACGTGATATCAGCCGACTGTGACGTCACATCACATAAAACTCAACAAGTTTTGTATAAATCTCTGACACTGCTTTGTGTGATGTGATGTCATTCGAAAACATAGGAAAATAAAGTAAAACTAAATAATTTAATGCAAACTCATTGATGATAGCAGTGTCTGAAGTCAGTCTCATATCGCTGTCTAATCTTTGACATCGGTTACACGTCTCAGCATTTTATATAAATGTACCAAACATATCGCTCATTTAAAGAGAGAACGTGATATCTCGATATTCTTCAATCTAGAGAAATCTACTATTAAAAGTAGATTGTATTTGTGATACTATTTCCAAAATCGCTGTCTGTCAAGATGTCACGTTGTTATTTTAAATGAGCGATATATTATACCTACTAACATAGTTTAACTTCCCATACACAGAGAGGACCAAGTGCTTCTCGGTCAGGGCACACTCCGACCGGATCTGATCGAGTCGGCATCATCTCTATGCAGTAACAACGCGGCCACAATCAAAACGCATCACAACGACACCGAGCTGGTTCGCCTTCTACGGCAACGCGGTCGCGTCGTTGAACCACTCAAGGACTTCCACAAGGATGAGGCAAGTAACTAGTGTTAGGTAGTTAACACTATTCACAATAATATATGCACACAACTATCCTTCTTACTTACTGCAAACTTAAAAAACACTGAATATTGTAAATTTAATTTAAAGTCATGATTTATAAAATAAATATTTTTAGTTAAATGTGCACACCATATAGTTATTTAATCTAAACAATCACAATTGTGTAGTTAATTACTTGATATGTATGAGCTAAGGCAGCGAAAAATAAATCTTTAAGACTTTTTATGGCTGTTAGTTATTTTAAAATAATAAAAAATGTAATTAATAATAAAAAAGACACTTTTCTCGTCTTGTTTAATAACACAAAATACAGAAGCACTTTAATGAAAATAGGTTTAGTCAAGTTATTTTTTCAAGTTATAATCTCTCTGTATAAAGTTACTCGCTCCATTTTTTTTTTCGAGCTATCTCGAAGCTTAAGCAATATACAGATGGCAGTGTCTCTACTGTTAACTGTATATTTGACTGCTATCTATGACCGTCACATTCAACATTTTCTCTAAGGTCTTTTAGAAATATCGAGTATAATAAAATGTCCTATTTTGCAGTTTCGTTTGCGGATATATTCATATTAATTTATTTCAAATGTTATATCAAAGGTAAATTATGATTTTTACCTTGATTACCATCTAAGATCACTTATATCTTTGTTGAAACAATTAGAAGGTGTATGAGATGACTGAAGATGAATTATCAATTGTAAAGTTTTATACAAATACAATCTTTTATTTTTAATCTAGCACTGTGAGGTGAGTTTTCAATCAGGTTTATATCAGCTTAATCTTTATATAGGTACGCGCTTTGGGCACGGAGTTAGGACTACCGGCGGCACTGGTGGAGAGGCAGCCTTTCCCAGGGCCGGGCTTGGCCGTGCGAGTACTCTGCCAGGAGGAGCCCTACGCCGAGCGGGACTTCGCCGAGACGCAGGTACCTAGTACACTCTGATTGAACTCTATAAAATGACTCGTCTCACCCAGGGTGCTCGATTAGTCAATTAGAGTAGCGACGAACAAAAAGATGGGAGCACCGCTACAAATCATCTAGTCCCAACAAAATATAATTTTAATTTATACTTTGTTATACGACGACCGTTTGGTGCAACGGTAGTGATCCTGCTTTTCGCACCAACGGTCCTGGGTTCAAATCCCGGAAGGGGCAGATGTTTTTATGATGAATACGAACATTTGTACCTGAGTCATGGGTGTTTTTATATATTTCTATGAATATTACATATCTATGTATCAAATATGTATGTCTATCCGTTACCCTAGTATCCATAACACAAGCCTTACAGTGCTTACTTTGGGCTAGGCTAATTGGTGTGAATGTAAGAAATATTTATTTATTTATTTATTTTTAATATATAACATTGATTATATATAAAAGTGAAATAATCTACAATAATCTAAATATGCTGTAGCCTTCAGAAATAAATTCTCCAAAATTTGGCAAAAAGAAAAGAGTAATTTACGATTCATATATCCATAAGAATTAACTCATTTTACTCAAATAAAAAAGATGCAAATGATTTAAAAAACAGGCTACTTTTTATATGATGTACTTTACCGACCTTTACTTAGAACAAGTATTTTTGTAAGTCTTGTACATTTTATTTTATGTTTCCAACTTGATATATGTTTGTTAAAATCTTTTCTAAGTATCTCTTTATTTTTTCCCAGTAATCTTTAAAATCTCCCGCCGAAGATTTACGAAATGCTTATCTTCTTATCGCCCTTTTGATGTGTCCAAAGTAGATTCAAAGTGAATTTTTTCCGTTCTCGCTTTGTGTAGGTGATAGTGAAAATAATGGTGGAATACGCGTCAATGTGCGTAAAGTCCCACGCACTACTGGGCCGAGTGGTGAATGCGTCGACACCCGCTGAACAGGCGGAATTGAAGCGCATCTCCTCCAACTCTCAGGTGGCTGCCACCCTGTTACCAATCCGGACCGTCGGTGTACAGGGTAAGAACACTATTTATATTTTTTGTTTATTTATTGAGACAAATCGTTATTCACATCTAATAGAAACATGTTCATATTGCTTAATTTATAAAATGTAAGTCTCCTAAGATTAAAACTAAATACACAGTAAAACCAATCAGATATTTTCTACCTTTTCTTGTGTATAGGGCCCTCCCTAATACACAAGACGTATTTTAAACGAGCAGACAACGTGAGTTCTATTTGCGTGTTGGCGCTAAAGTTGCATAAACATTCCTTACATTTTTGTAGTAAATCACTGTTGTAACCATAACCATTAAGGTTATTTTAATATATTTCTCCAAGATAAAATTATTTTAAAAAAACTTTCCTTACACAATATAAAACTCTAACTGTATTTTAGAAACAAATCTGTTGCTCAAGATATTATAAATGTTTAAAATCAAAGAATTTATTATCAGATGTTATTAAGTTAATTATGAATAGACATACATTAGATAACATTAGAGTAATTTAATTGAACTTTTGTTTTATACACATGGTAAAGGTGACGCTCGGACGTACAGCTACGCCGTAGCACTGTCTACGGAGCGCTACCCGCCTGACTGGGCAGACATGCTGTACCTCGCCAAGATTATACCGCGCGTCTGCCACAACGTTAACAGGTCCGAACATATTTTTTTTTTATACCAAGAACGCGTATTTGCGACAACATGTGGATAGTCATATTTTCTCTTTCCAGAGACAGATGAACTAGGTATTAAAAGCAGTCAGCAAAAGCGGCAATTCTTTTTTGCACCCGTTGCTACCTCCTGTAGATATCTCCGTGAAAAGATTTTTAATAATTTTTAGACCTTGTTATTTTACATATCGACGGCGAAATGCCTCCTAACTGAAATTCGTTGAGAAATTGACTTTTTTGTCATTTCCAATTAAAATTCATTATTTGCATGTTTTAATGAAATTTCCTTAGCGTATTTTCAGTTGCAAGCAATCAAATTAAAAGAAAAATATAAAAATTTTTTAACTTTATTTTAACTTGTCAAGAAATTAAACGTTTTTCTCAGCTTGTGTATTATTTCAAATTTAGCAGTTAGGAGTTATTGGCACTTCGCCGTATTTATATCTTTATAAAAGCCAACTTTAACTGCCTTCTAAGCTTACTGGGTTTGGATTCTTTTAGCAGTAATAAAACTTATTAAGGCCGTATAGAAATCAATCACTCATTTCACATTTATGGTGAAGAATTAGAAACTAATAAATTCGTTTTGCTGCGCAGGGTGTGCTACGCATTCGGTGGTATCATCAAAGAGCAAGTGACAGACATCACTCCCACGTTCCTATCACAGCAAGTAATCTCCACCATACGGCAAGCCGACGACATTGCCACACAGGTTTGATTTAATACAATTATATTAAAAACCTTTTCTTCACAAAGTGACTAGTCATTGCTTTCATCAAGTAAATACTCATTCTTAGGAAAAGGACCTTGAAAGGTGAAACCTTGACCACCAAAGTAGCCTTTGCAATGACAATTAGTTATAATAATAATAAATAAATATTTCTTACATTCACACCAATTAGCCTAGCCCAAAGTAAGCACCGCAATGCTTGTGTTATGGATACTAGGGTAACGGATAGACATACATATATGATACATAGATATCTAATATTCATAGGAATATATATAAATACCCATGACTCAGGTACAAATGCTCGTATTCGTCACACAAACATCTGCCCCTTCTGGGACTCGAACCCAGGACCGTCGGTTACCGTTGCACCAAACGGTCGATTAATTATTATATAAATAACTAATTAATTATGTTTTTATTTAATTTTTTGCATTCACAATGCAATATTTCTATAAGATATAAAATACGTGTGTAAAAAACAACCACGCCTCCGAGCCCTCAGATGGGATTCGAACCCACGACCTTTCGCAATCCGGGCGACTGCTCTGACCGCTGAGCTACCGAGACGCTGGCAAACGTGTCGAATTTTACAAACGTATTCCAACTTCTACTATGAGCTAGTATCGTTCCACCAATGTTGAACGCTAACTACCTTCAACATTGAAAGTAATATTTTTACAAATATTAAACAATCAATTAAGATGGAACCAGCTATAATTATGTTTTTATTTAAGTTTTTGCATTCACAATGCAATATTTCTATAAGATATAAAATACGTGTGTAAAAAAACAACCACGCCTCCGAGCCCTCAGATGGGATTCGAACCCACGACCTTTCGCAATCCGGGCGACTGCTCTGACCGCTGAGCTACCGAGACGCTGGCAAACGTGTCGAATATTACAAACGTATTCCAACTTCTACTATGAGCTAGTATCGTTCCACCAATGTTGAACGCTAACTACCTTCAACATTGAAAGTAATATTTTTACAAATATTAAACAATCAAGATGGAACCAGCTATAATTATGTTTTTATTTAATTTTTTGCATTCACAATGCAACATTTCTAAAAGATATAAAATACGTGTGTAAAAAACAACCACGCCTCCGAGCCCTCAAATGGGATTCGAACCCACGACCTTTCGCAATCTGGGCGACTGCTCTGACCGCTGAGCTACCGAGACGCTGGCAAACGTGTCGAACTTTACAAACGTATTCCAACTTCTACTATGAGCTAGTATCGTTCCACCAATGTTGAACGCTAACTACCTTCAACATTGAAAGTAATATTTTTACAAATATTAAACAATCAATTAAGATGGAACCAGCTATAATTATGTTTTTATTTAATTTTTTGCATTCACAATGCAATATTTCTATAAGATATAAAATACGTGTGTAAAATCAACCACGCCTCCGAGCCCTCAGATGGGATTCGAACCCACGACCTTTCGCAATCCGGGCGACTGCTCTGACCGCTGAGCTACCGAGACGCTGGCAAACGTGTCGAATTTTACAAACGTATTCCAACTTCTACTATGAGCTAGTATCGTTCCACCAATGTTGAACGCTAACTACCTTCAACATTGAAAGTAATATTTTTACAAATATTAAACAATCAATTAAGATGGAACCAGCTATAATTATGTTTTTATTTAATTTTTTGCATTCACAATGCAATATTTCTATAAGATATAAAATACGTGTGTAAAAAAAACCACGCCTCCGAGCCCTCAGATGGGATTCGAACCCACGACCTTTCGCAATCCGGGCGACTGCTCTGACCGCTGAGCTACCGAGACGCTGGCAAACGTGTCGAATTTTACAAACGTATTCCAACTTCTACTATGAGCTAGTATCGTTCCACCAATGTTGAACGCTAACTACCTTCAACATTGAAAGTAATATTTTTACAAATATTAAACAATCAATTAAGATGGAACCAGCTATAATTATGTTTTTATTTAATTTTTTGCATTCACAATGCAATATTTCTATAAGATATAAAATACGTGTGTAAAAAACAACCACGCCTCCGAGCCCTCAGATGGGATTCGAACCCACGACCTTTCGCAATCCGGGCGACTGCTCTGACCGCTGAGCTACCGAGACGCTGGCAAACGTGTCGAATTTTACAAACGTATTCCAACTTCTACTATGAGCTAGTATCGTTCCACCAATGTTGAACGCTAACTACCTTCAACATTGAAAGTAATATTTTTACAAATATTAAACAATCAATTAAGATGGAACCAGCTATAATTATGTTTTTATTTAATTTTTTGCATTCACAATGCAATATTTCTATAAGATATAAAATACGTGTGTAAAAAACAACCACGCCTCCGAGCCCTCAGATGGGATTCGAACCCACGACCTTTCGCAATCCGGGCGACTGCTCTGACCGCTGAGCTACCGAGACGCTGGCAAACGTGTCGAATTTTACAAACGTATTCCAACTTCTACTATGAGCTAGTATCGTTCCACCAATGTTGAACGCTAACTACCTTCAACATTGAAAGTAATATTTTTACAAATTATAAATTATTACTTCTCATAGTAGAAGTTGGAATACGTTTGTAAAATTCGACACGTTTGCCAGCGTCTCGGTAGCTCAGCGGTCAGAGCAGTCGCCCGGATTGCGAAAGGTCGTGGGTTCGAATCCCATCTGAGGGCTCGGAGGCGTGGTTGTTTTTTACACACGTATTTTATATCTTATAGAAATATTGCATTGTGAATGCAAAAAATTAAATAAAAACATAATTATAGCTGGTTCCATCTTAATTGATTGTTTAATATTTGTAAAAATATTACTTTCAATGTTGAAGGTAGTTAGCGTTCAACATTGGTGGAACGATACTAGCTCATAGTAGAAGTTGGAATACGTTTGTAAAATTCGACACGTTTGCCAGCGTCTCGGTAGCTCAGCGGTCAGAGCAGTCGCCCGGATTGCGAAAGGTCGTGGGTTCGAATCCCATCTGAGGGCTCGGAGGCGTGGTTTTTTTTTACACACGTATTTTATATCTTATAGAAATATTGCATTGTGAATGCAAAAAATTAAATAAAAACATAATTATAGCTGGTTCCATCTTAATTGATTGTTTAATATTTGTAAAAATATTACTTTCAATGTTGAAGGTAGTTAGCGTTCAACATTGGTGGAACGATACTAGCTCATAGTAGAAGTTGGAATACGTTTGTAAAGTTCGACACGTTTGCCAGCGTCTCGGTAGCTCAGCGGTCAGAGCAGTCGCCCAGATTGCGAAAGGTCGTGGGTTCGAATCCCATTTGAGGGCTCGGAGGCGTGGTTGTTTTTTACACACGTATTTTATATCTTTTAGAAATGTTGCATTGTGAATGCAAAAAATTAAATAAAAACATAATTATAGCTGGTTCCATCTTGATTGTTTAATATTTGTAAAAATATTACTTTCAATGTTGAAGGTAGTTAGCGTTCAACATTGGTGGAACGATACTAGCTCATAGTAGAAGTTGGAATACGTTTGTAATATTCGACACGTTTGCCAGCGTCTCGGTAGCTCAGCGGTCAGAGCAGTCGCCCGGATTGCGAAAGGTCGTGGGTTCGAATCCCATCTAAAGGGCTCGGAGGCGTGGTTGTTTTTTACACACGTATTTTATATCTTATAACTAATTAATTGTCACATATCTCCTCATAAGTCAGTTTGCTGATATGTGTGAGGATATGAGGAAGCATGATAAGCTGTTGACCTTTAACAGCTTATCAAGCCTCCCAGGCCTTAAAACTGCTCTGAAATGTGATACATCATCCGATTTGAATGAAATGTGAGAGTAGAGAAAGAATCATAAGTAATCTAGACCAGCTCATTTCTTTCCTATAACATTATAGGAAAAAATTGAAGTCGTATGAAAGAATCTCGACTGTTAAAAATTGCTATGTTCTACATTAGGATATAATTATTTGTTTTATGTATCTATCGTGGACCTCTTACCTCTTCCTGGTGTTCAATTTCTCAATAGTTCAATTCAACATTGCTTTACAAATACCTAAACTATTTTTTTATGCAGTTGTGTTTTTTTATTTAAATAAATCGTATTACAATATCTTGAATATGTTCAGGTGTTGGTATCGAGCGGGTATGCAGGACGCATTGCGCAAATGCCGGTGATATTGATTCCGATCCATTTCGACCGTGACTTGGCCGTGCGCGCCGCATCTTGTCAACGCTCGTTGGTACTTCGCCCCTTCATCTCCTCGGACTTCATGACCGGCGTGGCTGCGTTACCCGCTACTGACGCGATGCCGCAAGACGTGAGTGTTATTTGCCATTAACATTTCCATCCTTGAATATGATTACTAGTAAAGTTGATCAAAGCCGATGCAGCAGGTAGTTCATTGATGAAGTGATTTATATATTGTTTAATAATGTTGCCATACCAAAATTTTTGGTTAAACAATTTAACCCCTTGAAGCCCAGCTATGTGCTAAATGCGTTATTTCTCTGTCTAACGGGGAAAAATATCATTCAATCAAAAAGAACCATTACCAAAGCCATAATAAGGATTAAATCAGACTGCGCGCTATAGAGCATTATATAATGCTCGCTGATTTTAGGTATCGTTGTCGCGCGCATGATATAATGCTCTCGGGTTTTAAGGGGTTAAAATTGAGTAATCGTGTATCTTTTTTTGTGAGAAAATTTTATTACATTTATCTAAAATAAAATTTATTACATCTACTTTTCCTATGTTTTTATAAAGAGAATCAGCCAAGTCAACTATTGTATTAAGGAAAATTTACAGTTAATTTAAAGTTTGTATGAAAAATTGCTATGCCTCATATTGGCTATTTGTAGTAGAGTGCTAAGTATAGTTTCTAATGTATATGCTAACTTTCTGAATAAATAAATAAATGGCGACATGGTTTTTACAAAAAAAAATCTAATGGTCCCGTTGACAGAAAACGCTGGTTCTAATCCCTAAATAAAATAATACAATTTTTGTCTATAGTTATTATATTATGAGTGTTATTGTTTCTCTTCTCAGGTTGTGGACCGAATGCGCAAGGAGCTGGTGAGCGTGCCCGGGATATCGCGCGTGTTGTACGACCTGACGCCGAAGCCGCCAGCCACCACCGAATGGGAATGATCGCGCCGCCTATTTTATACCTTTTTTTACTGAACGAACGCACCCAAGGCAGTGGTCCTCCCTGTTCAGTGTTTGCACCCTTATTCTCTTAGCCCTAGGACTGTTAACCATGAAATCGCGCCAGTTTTGAGGGCACGTCGTTTCTTTATGTGACAAATTTCCGCCGATGTATCCAAACTATTTGTACATATTGCCCAAGAGGCTTAATTACTTAATATTGTACATGCGAATTATTGAGAAAATATATTTAGATAATAAAGTGCCTAATTTTTATAGCACTTGTGCAATAAATTGTGCTATCTCTCTTTAATCTTTACAAATTGAAAAACCAATTACCGAGATTCTAGTTGTAAAAATCAGGTTTCATCAGAGGACTTCTGAAATACTTTAACTGCTTTTGTGAATTACTATATGTGAATATTTCGGTTTTGTCCTATAGGAGTTGACTTTTATCGAATTTTAATATGTAATTAAATAAATATTAGTGCAACATTTGGACCACTGCTTGAAGAATGAAGTTTTGTAAATACATTTTCTGTAACACAAGATACATTGGTGTTGAATGTTATTGTTAGCTCCACTGATCGGTTTTGTAACATGTATGTAGTAATTTATTGTCAAAGGCTGTGTAAAATTTTATAAAAGCCCACAATTATTCCGCGCGACAAGATTGCTATAAAGAATCTTGTAAATCGAAGACACTGTTTTATGGAATGGTTCAGTGTTATTGACTGGAAGTTTCATAATAAAAATTATATTATGCTTTATTTTCATATTGTATTTTATTTCTGTCAATTTCCTTAAAATAATTTATTATATATGTCATAATTGTCATAAATTTATGTCATCATTATAAAATCATTCAAACAATTTTCAACTGTCTGGAACCAATAAATTAATGTTTTTCCCTGTATTAACTGCTCCACCAATAAATGTTTCTTCCTCTCCTCTAATGGACAGACCGCCAGAAAGAGATGTGACTTTCTTTTCTCTCAACATGGGTGCTTTTTCCCAGTGTGATCCATTACAATTATTACAAGAATGAAGAGGGATCAACTCCAAAGCAACTGTTCTATTGCCACAATCAGCACATTTGAAAAACCTTTTATGTGTATCTAAGACTTTCAAAGGATGCCTCTCATCTTTACATCTTTGTGCAGCAGAAAAGGCAGTATACTTGCATTTTGCACACCTCACAGCTTTGCATGGCAATTTGAAAGTATTCAACATTTTCTCTTCCATAGCTTCCTTCTTTTCAAGTTTGTTAAAATATTTATCTTGTTCATCATCATCATGTTGTTCAATCAAATTTTGATGAGCAGAAGTGGCTTCCAGGATTTTTTTGAATCTTTCTGATTTCACACCTACATGTTTCTTAACCTCATCATTTGGCTTAACTTTCTTAACAGTATTCTCATCACTTCCAGAGTCATTTAACTTTTCTAATGCCCTTTTCTTGCCAGCTTCAGTTCCCTTGATATTATTTGGGTCTATCTTTGAAATCCCCCCATTTTGTTGAATTAATTTGATTGCATTTGCTTTTGCCTTTTCTGCAGCTTTCTGACCATAAGAGATGCTAAGATCTATCATACCACTACCTTTGAGTCCAAAACCTTTTCCAAGTTTTGGGGAGCTAGCTATCCTATCAGCCAAGGAAGAACCTTGGGATGGAGTTCTACTTTCAGTTATTTGTGAACTAACATTTAAGCTGGTCAGTTTATTTAACCTCTCATTGTCACTAGTCCTATTTAATTTGGGACTATGTAAAATATCTGTTGCTTTAACTAAGGGTCCAGCACCTTGTGGTACTTTGTTCATCATTAAACGGTCACCTTCTGATTTGTAATAGTCGCTTAATGACATGAGTCTATTCTGATCTTTCTCCTTAACCTTTTTGTTGTTGCCTGTTGGTAAGGCTGAATAAGCTTTCCCACCGTAAATGACAGTGCTTTTTCCGAGAACTTTATTTTGCAAATTAACAAGACCCTTGCCCATTGTAGATGATTGCAATTCTTGTCTTTTTGAATACTTTTGGTACTCTTGCTTAACATGATAAATGCAATGTTCACATTGACTAACATTTACAAATGCAGTGCATGGTTCTCCATTTTTCTTTCTACTCTTGCAAATTCCCATATCTTTAGATTGCCCCAAAATCATTACTCTATCAGGGTTTTCAACACTGAGACATGCTTGATCATTACTATTCTGCGATTTATCCAATACATTTGGATTTAAGATGGCAACTACAGTCCCTTCGCATGTCTTCCACAAGTCATTATAAGCTTTTCTAAACAAAAACACAGAAATAGTTTTTAAATCATCTTTGAGATCGCTTAGAGTCCAAATAACAAATTGGTTGCCTTTCTGTGACTTCTTGGTTGCACTCTTTCGCACAATCGCACCGGCTATAACCCAATCTTTAGATAAATCCTCATTTTCAACATGTCGCTTTACTCGTAACATGTTAATTGCTTCACGACCCTGCATGCGATCTAAAAGAGCCACACTTGAAATAAGTGGTTTTGTGATTCGTATACCAAACACTGGATCAGTATATACATCTGTACATTGAGTTTTCTTTTCAGGGACACAGAATGTATTTTGGTTATTAAGTAACGGAGCTGAACCAGGTTTCTGTTTAAAAGAATTGCTCCGTTCTACTTTAATATCCAAGTTAGTCTGACGCAATCGCGTTTCAAATTCTATTTTCTTTTCCCATTGCTCTTCTGCCTTATTATCAAGCGTTTTCTTGATCTGAGAACCATATTCACTGAACTTGCGTTCAGTGTAATTACGTTTTTCTTCATCATCTGATGAGTCTGTATCCCCTTCGTGTATAGCCGACGTCGTTTTCGAGGTTTTGATAGAATGGTGTTGGTTATTATTCGTATTTGTTTCAGACTCTTTATATTCATTTTCAAAGATATCTATTTCACTAACAAAGGCATTGGTTTCTTTAACATTACTTTTCTTTTCACTTAAATCTGCATTAAGTAATTCTTCTAATTGTGATAATTCATCTTGCTCGTCCATGGTTATTTTACCAACTTCTTAACTTTAACATAGAATACACACTTCCTACTTACTACTATGCACATTAATTAATTGGATAATAGTGCCTAATGTATTCATACAAACGTTTGCTGCCGTGTTAATAAATAAATAAAAAAAAATCGCGCGGGAAAACAGTTTATTTTTTATGGATTAGCTTTACGGGAAGGCAAAAGGTACAGAGCCTATACAACCTTGTCTGTCGTCATTTTTTGCTATTACAGTTGATGACGCAAGTTGAATTATGGTTATGAATAAAGAATCAATGGGTATTGAATGAATAGTCAAAAAACTCTTTCCCAAGGTATCAGTAAGATGTAGGGTTTTACTGAAACCTTTTAAGGTCCCAGGCTTAGTGCACCTAGATCCTTTAAGCCTTAAGGGGTCCTTGACCTGATTATTAAACACCATACCCCAAACTAATTCGTTATCAAGATATAGGATTATTTTAGGAAGTGCCCAGCAATGTCAAGCAGTACCGAGTAGTGCTGATCAATGCCGAGCCGAGAATTGTGCCGAGTAATACTGAGCAGTGTAGAGTACTGATTACTGAGTGGTGCAAAGCAGTACAGAGCAATGCAGAGCAGAGGCAAAAATACAAGAATTCACATAAAAATAAAGCTTTTAGAAATTACCTTATAAACACTATGTCCGCGAAGACTTTTTATTCAAATTAGTTTAGTTTCTACTGATTATCTTAAATTGACGTAAGCGTTACTTTCATCGACTTCCGTCAACCGTATTAACCAAAACTGCGACAAGCAAAACCGATGTACACGGGTGTTAATAAGTTTAAGATAAAGTCTTAGAATAAAATTATTAATTTAAATGAGTTTAAACTTTTCATACATCTCTAACTGTGTAAAAGCATGTTCTATCCTTTCCTATCAAGTTGCCATTTTTTTTTTATTTATATTTTCATTTCATAAAAATTATAAAAAAATAAGATCTTGAGTCAGGATTATTTTCTTTATTCATAGAAGCGTCATTTTGACTCTAAAATACAATATTTTTACGAGTAATCTTTAAAGTATGTAAGATTTAAATAAAATAGGTACATGTGGCGTTTTCCGTTAACGCCAATACTGCCCTCTCTGTAGTTTATTTTTTAATGGAATTTTACCGATAAGATTTGACACCGGCAGATATAACACTGGAATAGTAACAATTGGGCATTACATTGTGCAATTGCCATAATAAAATACTGTTGTGACTGACATTGACACTATATGACACATTTTAATTTTTACGGCGATGTACCTACTTGAGTTCGAGATTTGAGACCGAGAATTCTTTATTTTCAATTGGTAAACCAGTGAAATTTTAAACAGTTCTAGCTTATTTGTTGTATCCATACGGTGTCCTGAGCAGCAAACTGGTTAGAGATATAAAATAATCATTAAGCAAAGCTTATGGCCAATAACGGTAAGTATATCTCTTAGTTCTCTTTATATTAGTATATTTTGTGAATGCTAACTTCTTATTTACCGTTTTGTAGATAAGAAAGACGTCCCGATGTCTAATAACGAAGCAGATGAAGTGCCTAAAGGTGATGGCCCAGTTAAAAAAACAGAGGTAAGGGAAGTTTCCCCACCACCAGCACCTACACCTCCTCCGGGTGAGGAAAACACTCAAGAACTAATCGTGGTTAATGAGAACACAGAAGAATTGGATTTGAATCACGGTAGAATTGGAAAGATTGAAAACTTGGAACCCTTGAGGAAATTAGAAAGGTACGAGTCACCATTTTGACATAAAAAATCAAAATGTTGCAAATATTGTTTGTGAATTTGTCAGTGTTATATCACCTTGCGGTGATTACCATTATGTATGGTACTGTTTTTGTATTGTCTTATTATCTGCATTTGCATTGCATCTTTATCAATATATTAAGAAACTGCAGTTTGTTTCTATTGAGTCTTCTAATTAATCTTCTAATATTATTAGTAAAGCAAATTGTAAGCATAACATTGTAGAGAATTGTTTTTCAAGTGACTCACTAGGAATAACAGCAATGATAACTAACATCATACCAATTTTATCTTATGATTCTGAGATTAGATTATGGGTTTCAGTAAAGCTACAATACTACTTTAATTCCTACAGATAAACTGTGAGATACAGTATGCAATATTTTCATTATTTAGATTCGTAAAGTTTAACTTCTCCACTTGTAAAAATCATATGTAAAGTTCAAACTTGCTTTTCTTATTAACAAAGAGTTTTATAACTGTATATTTAGTAAAGTTACTTAAATATTGGAATATATTGAATTAATAAAAAAAATCTTGAGAAATCTTTTTTTTATTAAAAAGTTTTTTAATCATAGTGTCTTAAATTACTTTAAAGCTATTAGGAAACTTTAGAACTGGTTATGTAGATAAATTTATTGTCATTGCTCCCTAGATTATAGGTTACATTTTCATTAACTGCTTTCTTTTACTTTGTTGCACAACATATCAGTATCTTAGTATAATAGGTGATAAATGTATTTTTATTGCATTCTTGATTGGAACAGATTGTACTTGAGATGGAATCTCATTAAGAAGATTGAGGGCCTTGATACACTGAGTACTCTAGTTGAACTAGAATTGTATGACAATCAGATTGTTGTGATAGAAAATTTGGACAACCTTGTTAATCTTGAGTAAGTTGACAATTTATATATTTTTGTATTTGCCGTTAATTTAGTTTACAGTATTTTCCTTCTAATAATTAAATTGGTATAAAAATATATTGGTAATAATCCCTTAAATAATTATAAGTTATTTAAGGGATTATTACCATGTACCTTGTTATTAAATTTCTGATATTTTGGCACTGTTGCAAGTGCCATGATCACGGAACGACTGAAGTAATTGCGGGTAGGCTGTTATTGGCAGAAATATCGGTCTACCCTCCGACGAAGTCTCTTATTGCGTTCGTTACCCGTACCACTGTTCACATTCTCACTATTCACCTGAAATTGTTCTCGACACACAACACTTACAGTATCGGATCGCGAAACGACACTTTTTTGATGTTGTCGGTTCTTACACATACAAACCACAGGATTGCAGACATTCGACAATTTAAACCCGTCCTCACGATTGAAATTTTTATGTTTTATTATTTCAATAATCCCATAAATAACTTATATTACTATAATGGTATAAAAATACATTTATTCTTCATAATTGTTGAATCTCTTGACTGTTTTTGTTGTGAATATTTTGACATAGCATAGCATTGCAGTGCTGTGTAGTATTGGTAGTGATTATATACTTACAAAATTCAGTAGATGTGGTAGCATCAATACTATAAAAATAAGTTTTGTATTTATAATTTTAACTCACTAAATTTATACTCAGTTCTCCTTATTGTTTTATGAATCGAATGATGACTAAACAAATAATATATCTATTTTTCTTAGGATCTTGGACCTGTCTTTTAATAGAATAAAAGAGATTGCCGGGCTGGGGAATCTGTTAAATGTTAAAAAATTGTTCCTGAGTTCAAATAAGATCACAGAGATAAAGAATGTTAATCATTTACCTAAACTGGAACTTCTAGAGCTGGGTGATAACCGTTTAAGAGTAAGTCTATTGAAATGAAAGGAAAAATTTCCAAAAGATTTTTCTAAGTATTGTTTGTTGATACAGACAGATATATATTGATATATAGATATATATTGATGTTATTTGTTGATTTTACAGTATGGTCAGAAAGGTTGTAAAATGGACTTTTATTTTCATCCATATACAAAATACAAAGTAATTCAGTCCTGGAGTGTTTTAGTTTAATACAGGACTTTTCAATGTAAAATAAAAATCCATTAGCTTTTGTTTCGTAACATAAAACATCTGCACTAATAGTACAGTACAGTCATGAGCGATAATTTACACAATAGACCTTTATCACATTACATCAGTTATTTCTATCCTGTTGTCTTCTTGCTTTCGGCCGATTTAGTGTGACATGGTTCTTCAGTGTTAAGATCTTATTGATCATGATTGTGCAAATGATATAGTAAAAATTATATCTTTTTCAGGAAATCAAGAACCTCGAAGGTTTGTCAACTCTCAAGCAGCTGTTTTTAGGCAAAAACAAAATATCAAAGATACAAAATTTGGATGATATGTTAAACCTTGAAATACTGGTTCTACAAAGCAACCGTCTTACCAAAATAGAAAATATGGAACAGCTGACCAATTTGGAACAATTGTACTTATCAGAAAATGGAATAACGGTGATGGAGAACTTAGAAAGCCAGGGTAGATTGCAGACTTTGGATCTGGCAATGAACAGAATCTCAGTCATATCAAATGTTCGACATATGAGCGATTTGGAAGAGTTATGGGTAAGAATTTTCCTCAAGTTTTACAATGTTCTTCTGGTTAGAGAAATTTTGATTATTTAGGTAAAATAGTCAATGTGTCATTATTATGAACAGACTTTTAATGCCCACACTGCTGGCTAACCACCGGGTTAGCCTGTAGAACCTCGGTAGGTTCTCTTAATCCTTCATATGATCATTTTGATTAACCCTCTGCAACTGATGTGGCTAAATTATTACAATTTTACTGATGTGGAAGTTCACAAGACACTATTTCGATAGCAAATATTTTTATAGAATTAGATAAGGCAGCTATTTTGTTTATTTTTACTAGACTATCAGCCTTTTTTAATGTTATATGAACTTGTAATAAATCGAATTTTATATTTTGCGGTATCTGTTGGACTACTATGTCAGTTGCAGTGGATTAAATACAATTTGATAATTGTTGAAATGTCATATCAGAATAAATATATTGGTTTATAAAAAACTTTCCAACAGATCCAAACATTAAAAAGCAGATCTATTGTTTGTGTAACTTCAACTAAAAATTTATTCTCTAAATTTCAGTTAAACGACAACCAAATAGCAGATTGGTCGTCAGTAGATTACCTCCAAGAGAACAAAAAGTTGGTGACGATATATCTGGAGCGGAACCCACTGGCTTCAGACCCGGCGTACAGGCGGAAACTGAAGCTCACGCTACCATCGCTACAGCAGATAGACGCCACCTTGTGTAGATAAGAATTTCTTATTTTGTAGCTAGTTTCAAACGAAATTGGACCATGTTTACAAGTTTGTAAACTTACTAACAATGAAAAAGGTACCTCAGAAATATCGGTTTAAATTATCTACAAAATAATCATTAAATGGAATTTAGTTAAGGTTAAAAATAATACGTGGTTTGGTTTACATTTTCGTGGGTTTAATAGAAAAAGAGTTTAAATTCTACATTATTTTTATACTTTCTTAATACAGCATTTATATTAAATTGCCTGTGCATTTATTATGTAAATGCATAGGTAAGTGCATCATAAGTTTGTTACATCCTTGTGATGTAATCATTATTAGCATTTAGCAACTTCAAAACAGTTTTAAGATCGATTTTGCATATCCAGTACTCAATGAAATAGTGATATAAAATCACACAGTTACGCGAGTTTGTTGAATGTTATATTAATGTCCGTTTCAACCGCGCGGCCACCTCATAATATTTGATGAAACTTTGCCAGGAATTAGTGCTAATTTGTTACTTTACACACCTCTTTTCGTGAATTTGTTACAAAAAAAACTAAGACGCTATGACAAAAAATAGTAGAACCGCCACTTGCCGTAGTCATCGTCCGTGATTACACAGAAACTATATGTATAATGCAGATAGACGAATGATGCATCAAAAGAAAAGTCTTAATTTGTTCAATTTGTTACAAAAATAAAAAACGTGAAAACGTTAATAAACAAAAAGTTATGCAATATTTAATTTTCAGTTTATGAGTAGGTAGGTATGTCACCATAAATATCAAATTAATAGAGGCTAATGTGTATGGATAATTAGTTACTAATTTGTTACAGCGAATAAACGTAAAAAAATACTAGAAAGTGGGTTCAATAATTTGTTAGAGTCGATTTTAGTTGGCCGCTCGGACGGCAATATGCCTAAAATACAATGGCATTTATCTCGTTATTAAAAGTAGGTTGAAGCTTAGTTAGAGTACTAGTCGACGGGTAACGTAACCTAGTTTAGATAAATATGGCGAATATAACTGCAGCATTCATATTTTAGAAAATATTTGCAAAAAACCGTAATATGAAACCGTATGAGAGTAGGGTGACTATGATTATTGGAATGTTCGATATTCATATCTTATTTTTTTAGGGAGAGTGCTTATATAAATACATTTTAAGTTAAGGCATACTTTATATTACCCTTTTTGATATTTGCTTTAAAATATGCTTATAGTATTTCTGTTAATAATGTTAGTGTGAGTGGAGTAAGAAATTAAGCTATTATCTATCTATCCTATGTATACAATGTGTCCCGTCACCAGTGTCGGAGCCTTTAATGGTGTGAAATATGGCATTTCTGGCTCTTACGGCCGCCATTTTGTTTTCTTGATAACCAAGACCTGGGCTCTCAAAATAATTCGTCCACCACTAGCCATGTAAATGTCCTATCAACATTAAAAAGGTGTCATTTGATAGGTCAACATGTAGACAACAGTTATACAGCCATCATGTTTCAATTGTCATGGAATAAAAAATAGAAAAAAATAATGAAAGAAAAACAAATATGTATATGCAAGCAACATTTAAATAACGCGGGCGTTTACGGCCGGCTGGTATTGAAGGAGAAATATTACGATTAGTTGCATCCAAAGGAATAGAAATCCACACACAATCACAGTGAGCGCGTGGGGGCACGGGCCAGTCGCGGCGCAACGGCATCGGCTTGGATCGCACGGCTACTGCCGCCCCCCCCCCCACCTCGCTCGAAACTGCTATCTTCCTGAGATCTATCACAACGAAAAACGTGGAAACTTACGTCGAAATACTCACGGTCATAAAAATTATCATTTAGCCAAGTCTTAGTTAAGCAAATAAGGTCGTAATTGAACAATGCTACTTGAGAAAAATAGTCTTGCGACTTAGTTCGAAGGCTCCTCACATTTTGGTAGTAAATATTAAAGTTTCTTACAATCATGAATATGGTAACAGATATTTATGTATTTAAAAACTCCAGGGAAAGCACGCAAATGCAAGCTCAATGAATATATACGTATATTTAAGATTGAATAACAAAAGTGTTTGTTCGAATTATTTTAAATTTAAAATTCTCTTTTATTAAGGCACCAATATGTTAACAAGAACATATATACATATATACATAATTGGACGTATTTACATGGTAAAGATCCAACCCACAACTTCACTTAAATTGACATAAGTATATCAAAATGGCCTTAATGTCATATACTTTCACGTCACGAAAACAGCTGTAGCAATAAAGTAATAACTTTATTCAAGTCATCATAAAATTGTAAAAATTAAACTTACCGCAGCCAATTTGGATCCCTCTGCAATACACTTTTTGGTGGTGACTTCTATATTAACAAATCATATAGGTGGGCACAAGTCATAGCTAAGCACTTTTAGACACTTCTGGATTTACTGATAATTGTCTCAGTAACTTAGTAGTATGAAAATCACGGGAATTAAATACGTACGAGCACACACTTCAAAATCCAGCACTATAATGATAATATTCACAACGGACAATAATCGCTTTTTAAACCCCTTCCGACAAATATTTTTAACAATTTGGAAACAAAAGAGATCCTTTTTCGGGAATCGTACCCATCATAAAACACCTGCGGAATGTCAATGAAACGAAAATCTTATCAGTAAATACTTTAAAGAATTAAGAACAATAGACATCAATATGGCTGCAAAACGAACTGCATATTCCTTCAAACACAACATTAAGAACATGCCTTTGTACTAATGTATTCATAGTCACCCTACTCTCATACGTTTTCATATTACGGTTTTTTGCAAATATTTTCTAAAATATGAATGCTGCAGTTATATTCGCCATATTTATCTAAACTAGGTTACGTTACCCGTCGACTAGTACTCTAACTAAGCTTCAACCTACTTTTAATAACGAGATAAATGCCATTGTATTTTAGGCATATTGCCGTCCGAGCGGCCAACTAAAATCGACTCTAACAAGTTATTGAACCCACTTTCTAGTATTTTTTACGTTTATTCGCTGTAACAAATTAGTAACTAATTATCCATACACATTAGCCTCTATTAATTTGATATTTATGGTGACATACCTACCTACTCATAACCTGAAAATTAAATATTGCATAACTTTTTGTTTATTAACGTTTTCACGTTTTTTATTTTTGTAACAAATTGAACAAATTAAGACTTTTCTTTTGATGCATCATTCGTCTATCTGCATTATATAGTTTCTGTGTAATCACGGACGATGACTACGGCAAGTGGCGGTTCTACTATTTTTTGTCATAGCGTCTTAGTTTTTTTTGTAACAAATTCACGAAAAGAGGTGTGTAAAGTAACAAATTAGCACTAATTCCTGGCAAAGTTTCATCAAATATTATGAGGTGGCCGCGCGGTTGAAACGGACATTTATATTAAACTATGACTGTTGTTAACAAAGTATTTTTTTTAACAACAAATACAATAAAAATAAATTGAAAAAACAGATTTTCTTCTTATCAAGAAAACATTGATTTACTCATTATTTCTAAAAGAACCTCTAAAAATTCACAAAATAAAATTATGTAATGGAAGTAAGCTTCATATTTTTATTTTATTCATGGATATAAACTTCTGCCAAGTAACGCCTGATTTTATTAAAAACTTATTTAAAGTTTAAATCTTTTTGAATATATATGTATTGAATTTATTCATAATTTATTAAGCTAAATATTATATATTATGTAGTTGTTCAGATCATTATGTGTATTTTATTAAATTAATATTTGGTTTCATAAATGTTGTGTAGTCGATAAAGTGTTTATTAGTTGCCCAACTTATAATGTATTTAATTATGGTATTATTAGATGTTTTCAGTAATAACTAAATTGATATCAAGTGCATATATTAACCCAATTTTGTTGTCATAACAATCTTGTGCACATTAATTTATTATATTTAATATATTAGCAGCATTATTAATTTATTATATTAGCAGTTAGCTTGAATGACTTTTAAATCAATTTTTTATGTCCTAAGCAGGGATTTTAGCGGTATCCGAATAGAGTGTTCTGATCACTGTTTTTCATTCTGTTTTAAAAGTTAAACAGACAGAAACTGTAACACTTTGAATCTGTTTTACAAAATACCAGTTCATAAGTGTTAATATCTGTTACAGTCAATAAGGTTCACATTGGCATAACTATGCCACAGCTCACTAATGATTTGGGTACTTTGAAATGCCTATGTTGGTGTACTGTGTGTACACATAGATAGTTAAACGTAAAACAGTTTCTAATATATTGGTAACAGAAAACATTATATCTGTTACACTTTTATAAGTGTTCGACGCAAAACAGGTTCAAAACACCCCAATAAGTGATACAGGAATAATTCTGTAACAGATTCAATGTGTAACCCTTATGAAAGTGTATCCTTATTAAGGTGTTTTGAATCCTTGGTCCTAAGTACAATTCACGTCGTTTGCTTACATAAAAATTATAAAAACGAGGAAATCCAGTATTAGCCGAGTGAAACAACACATTCATTTATATTTTCCCACTTAATACTACGATTCAAAGTAAAGCATCATGAAATGACTATTTTAAATCTTAAACAAATTAAAGTGCCTGTAATTGTCGAAGATTTGAGAAAACCGATCCAATTCAATCATATAGATTATTATTGTAGATTTCGTTACTGTAGTTTTCGAATTTTGTAGACTGTTGAATGTGTAGCATTAAATATGTGTATATTTTCTTTGTCATCATTCATCGGTGAATGTATTTTATTTATGTGTGTCAAAATGTGAAATAAAATAATTAATCTAAAATCGACGTCCGAGATTTTTATTTTAAAATTAATATAAAAAATAAATGTAATCAAGTTATATTATTTATCTACTCTAATACTATAATACAAAGATTCTAAAACTGAAAACAAAATGCTTATGACAAACATTACGTACAGGCCAAAAATAATAAAAAAAAAGTTTCATTACGATACAGGTCTTGTATGGACACCTGTAACATAATATAACTTTTTTATCATAACGATACACCTATACAACCTCCAGCTGGACCAAGGAGGTTGAACCTCTACTTTAAAAAGGTTTCAATGAACGAGTCCTCGACGACCGACGCAACACGCATGCGCAATTGATGTTTGCACCTTGGCGCCAACATTTGACATTTAAATAAATTTGTTGTTATATTCAGCGTTTTATTTGCAATATTGTTTTACATATTATAGTATGAGAGTAGATAAAGTAGTGTATGACACTGTACATAACTTGGTCTTATAACACTCGTGTGATGCTATAAAAAAACTCGCCTACGGCTCGTTTTTTTAAAACACACTCATGTTATAAGAACCCTTATTATGCAACAGTATCATAAACTACTATTATCTACTTGTCAGTCCACTACCGCGCGCCCCACCCCTCTCGACAGTCCCAATGCTGCGTAAATTGTGAAAAAAAAAATGTCGGACTCTTAGATAAAAATGCCATTTTCTCGTTACATAATGAAGCTAGGACCAAACAAAAAATACTACCGTAAAGCTTATTAAATAAAGAATCCACCACAAAACATTTCGATCTCTGTAACTCCAAAATTATTAGTAATAATAAAAAGAGCAGGGTACGCGGAATTTGGAACAGCAATTGCTACCAGGGTCTGATGAGGGGTGTTGGCTATCGGTAGAATGGCTACCGTGGACTGACAAGTGGTTATACTGCTCATGTTTTGTACGAAGCTTGTTTTTTTAGTCATACAGTGAACTTGCCCGTTCATAGCATTAAAAATGCAAAAGCTTTTAATAGATAAAAAATGGGTGCTGCCGACTCGTTGGGTGTACCAGAAAGACTCTGTACAAGACTGTAATTTTTCAAAATGTGTAAATGTCACAATAGACCATAACACTGAAATACTGAAAATAAGTTCTTAATTTAAATAGTTACCTCAAACGCGTTAGTAACGTTTGAATATTTGCAAATACCCTTAGCCCTTCGGTTTCGTATTCCACATATGGATTTTTTTTTCAACTCCTTATCATTTGTAGTAGTTACTTTAGTTTCCCTAACAAAAGCAGGTCACCTTGGTTATGTCGTTGTAAAAAATTGTTTTTGGAATTTTTAGGTCAAAAATTAAAGGGGCCGAAAACCCGCCTTGCCGCATTGACCCTCCTTAGCCATAATGGGCAACTTGTGGCCCAAATTGGATAATCTATGGCTTTATGTATGACGTCATAAATTATAATCAAAGTAATCTAGGTGAACAGTTCAGTCCAACAACGCAGCTCTGTTTCAGGCAGTCGTGGACTCGCTAGAAGCGCTCGTGCTGAGCAAGGATGCAGCTCGCGTGGCCCTTCGACAACATACCGTCCTCTCTAAAGTAAATTTTCAGTTGTAAATAGCGATAGGGTAATATCTACTTGTTTATTGAACCCGGGCCACATTAGAAACGATAGACTTAGCTAATTAGAAATGTGTACTATTTTTATCTATTGATTTGAAAAATAGTTTTAAAATTTTTTATACCAGCTTTACATCTGTAGTTATGATACCCTATTATATTTTTGTATTTTAATTAATAATAATGCTTTAATGTCTATAAGACATTAATCCTTGTTAATAATTTTAGAAAAAAATAATTACCTTTTTTATCAGATAAATTAATTACATAGTGAGTGAGTTTTTTGAAAGGATTTTTTCTTTCAAAAACTCACTCACTATGTAATTAAATTATCTGATAAAAAAGGTAATTATTTTTTTCTAAAATTATTATTTTGACATTGTTCTTTTCTTTTCAACATTATATTACCTATATACACTTGATATTTTTCAAACTATATTAAAGTTAATAATAAATTTGCACGTCATTACTTAATATACCGGTTTTGAATAAGTATTTTAACTCTATAATGCGTATCTTAAGTATTTCTCCAAACGACCGATTTTTTCACCGTCCTTTATTTCCGACTCGATGCTCAATGTAAATTCATGACATGCATTTCCTTGAAGAGCTACCGACAAAGTATCAGACTTGTCGGATGAAATTCATCATAGAATCGGACAAAATGTCGATGAAAAGATTTGCGAAAAAATCTGGCAAATACTAGGTTATAGAACGACAACGTCAATACTGCAAATAAATTAAATTTTCTCTTTTGTTCTTCTGTTGGGTATTCTATCGTTTTGAATGATCTTTTCGGATCTTAAACCGTTGATTATAGTTTGAAACGGTTATTGCATAAGTGTAGTGCTGCCAGTGGCGGATTTACCAGGAAGCAAAGGAAGCAATTTAAATTTTTTTTAAAACTTATTTGAAAATGTAAAAATAATTAAAAATATTAAAATTTTTTGAAATGAAATAATAATGACATTGACATTTTCAATTCTTCGATGGGCCAAGAAAAAGTCAGTGATTTAAGCCTACTGTTTATCGAAAAAGACAAGCTTCGGGAACTTGACTTTGATGATATTATTAATCAATTTGCGACTGAAAAAAGTAGAAAGAAGTTGTAATGGAGATGGTTCAAATAATATATTGATTTTGCAAAATTGATGTTTTTTGTTATTTAAAAAAAAGGGGGGGGGGGGGGGTTATATTAAAACGAGGGCCTCAAAAATCAGTTGTTGCTTGCTGAGGTAAATCCGGCATTGAGTGCTGTTTTAACAATTAATTTCTAATGTGGCCCGGGATTTAATGTTATATTTAAAAAACTCTTAGTGTGGCCAGACCATATAACAAACATTAGCAAAGGGGAAAAACCAGTACCTACTGATATCTTTAACATTATCAATGAAAAAAATATATAGGGTCAACAATGACACTGCGAAAGCTCTTGGTTTTATTCTTAATCACATGTAAAAAGGATATTATCACTGTAATACCAGAATGCTCTACGCCTCCATGGAAATAGTATCTGAAAGTAATTGGTTCAAAGAATAATTATTGCACAATTTGTTGTATATGTGCACCAAATAAACAAAATAGTGGGCCTTGTCGTTTTGGAACAAATTGGGAAAAAATAATCTCGATCAATCGATATCAAATCGGATTCTTTTGATGTTCTTAAGGCGGCCCTCTAGTTTTTCGGCTGTTTATTTTACGGATTTTCAATATTTTTTTACGGGAAACGCATCGAAATAATCAATCTCACTGTTTTTGCATAATCTTTATTAACATTTGAATAAGCTTTACAAATTTTCTGAAGTCAAAATATATAATAGAATGAAAATTATAGTGGCCGACAGAAAGCCATCAAGATTGCGGCTGTTCTACTTATCTGAAATCAAAAAATCAAACGGCATTTTAATCTTCATATTTAAGACTAATTAGACTGAAGTCTAAATCAGAAAAATTGACTTTTTTATATACTTTTGAAAATTCTATTTTTTACTCATTCTTTCTTAAGTTTTTCGCTAGTACAGAAAAAAACTATCAAAGCAATCATGATAATTGTAGTTCAATCGCTGGCTTATAACATATTAAAGATGCTGTATAAATTTGAACAAGATGGGTACAGTAGTTTCTGAAATATCGTGGTCACCGTTTCGGTCCCGGTCCCGGTCACCGGTCAAGAATGGTGTTTCGAGAAAAACGCGTTTGAAAATTCGCGCATGTGATTTATGCTAAAAAATTTCATCTCACCATCAATCTGCTATGCCTGGACCATACAATAGGCCTTCCTCTTCTTCACGCAGAGCTGCTCTGTCTTCCCTTTTCGCGATTCGGAACTGTTTTACAACATCACTCGTGCGCCTTTCTGAACGGTCGATCCGAGAGCTATCACGCTGTTGAACATATCTGTTCCAGGGGCCGTAACTTCTTCTTCAACCGTCGAATATCGGAAAATACTTTAGCACACATTTTTAACACATGTTGTAGATGTGATTTATGAAAAAAGAAGAAATCGATTTTTTCGACCCGAGAAAATAGAGGACCCCCTTAAAAACCACAAAATTTCAATCTCTACTACCGAAAACATAAGCGTGATTTTTAAATGTGTTACATCTCATTATGATGTATTGACATCGCCATGTACTTCTATCCTAGATTGGGTCATCTTATCAGCCGCTTTTGCTAATGTCTGCACAAAGATAAATTTTGATAAGCCACAATATTGACTTAATATTATGAAATGAAACATACAAATGTTACTTAACTTTATTGTAAGTAGATACAGAGTTATTGATCGTGTTCCATTATTATGTTTTACATTATGTAGTAGCTTAGATATATTTGTAATAAATACTTAAATTATTAATATTTTAAGGCCTTTTATTTTGTAGAAAAATTAATATTAAAAACGAAAAGAATATAAGGAAACTAGGTTCAATAGTACTATTTGCTATAAATAGTATATCGATAATTAAACCTGGATATTTATAATTCCTCTTTAGCATTCTTCCGCTAAACAACTTACAAGAAATTTTTTTTCTTTGAAATTGAACCGTATGATTAGCACTTTAAAAGTTTAAATCGAGGAAATTTGCGATTGCGTCTAAAAAGCAAGATTCGAGAATATATTAAATATATATAATTAATAACAAAATATTTCATTTATATCATCAATCTGACTAATTATATTAATTTCTCTGAAAATTTTAATTCAGTAGTCTTAGAATTTAGGCATTTTTTTTAAAGTTTCAAAGAAATGAAATTAAAAAAAAGCCGTTTATCGTTTTTAATTGTTTTTTTTCATTCTTTTTTAAGTAAAGTGCGGCTGCGGAGAGTTCGAGAGCTCAAGTTCCATCGATCCAATGTTTTCGTAGAAACAAAACAATCCATTTATTTTTGCCTTTCGCAGAATATGAGTAAAAGCAAGGTTTTATTAATGTATTTATAAAATAAACAATTTATATTATATTATTGATATATATCCAAGGATAATTATACACATGACACCCTGCTATAGAGGAAAACAATTTCTATTGCAAAGGCATAAGGTAGGTCTAAAAATCTAAGTGTATAGTTTCGATTGCAGACTACATTTTTTTTCCCTATCAATTTAACTTTCCAATTTATTCTCAATCTACGAATCCAGATTATTAGAAAAACAATGTGGTTACGGCGACCGTTTGGTGCAACGATATCTATCCTGCCTTTCGCCCCGACGGTCCTGGGGTTCGTGTTCCGGAAGGGGCAAATGTTTGTGTGGTAAATATGGGCATCTGTGTCTTCGGTTTATATATGTTGCAGAAAAGCTGTGTGCAACATAATTGCGTGTATTTTTATAAGGTTCCTTTCTTCGTGTGGCTCCTCGAGATAGTAAATGAAACAATAAATTTGAATATATCATATAATTTTTACTAAATCACTAATTGAGAAAACAACACTAAAAGAAAAGTAAGTCACTATCACTATTTAGTTATATTTTAAGTCTGTGACAAAAATCAGTAAGCTAAATTAATTTGATAATGACGAATGTACTGGAATTTGATATCCACCTAGTATAACTAAAATTGTAAACCATTTCGCACCACCCAGTCTGGGAATCTGATCACCTATCAAAGGCAGAGGAAAACTATAAGAAATTGTATTACTGTTAGCTCTTTAAAGTCAATACAAATGCGATTAAAGCCTTTAATTACTAGTATTGGACTAGAATAGGTAGAATAACTAGTTCTAAATATACGAGCACGTATAAGCCAGTCAATCTTTTCACTGACGATTTTACGCTCTCCAAAGTTGAGTCGGCATACTTGCGACCGCCACGGTTCCCCCGAGGCGGTCGCTTATACAATAAGGCTGTATTGTGCCCTAGAAAGTGCCCTAGGGAGGCTGTATAGGCTTATACAGCCTTCCTAGGGCACTTTCTAGGTGGTGTTTAGTCAGTACCAGTGTCCGACATAACTGCGAAGCCGGGCCGGAGTATCCAAGCACGATTGCCAGAGACGTAAAAAAAAAGTCAGTGTCGGCGTCGGTGTACTATGAGAGACTGATGGATGAGTCGTATTTTTATTTGTTGTTGTAGTTGTTGTTGTTTATAGTTATTATAGTTGTTTATAGTTAGAAGCTCGAAACATCAAAATCTTTTTGATATGATTCGAGAAAGGGAAGAAGTGATATCACTATAATATCATCATAGTTAATCTCTATTTCTTACGATTGTGTAAATAAATTCACAATTAATAATTTCTAATTCATTCCGACTTAAAGTAACACGCTGTCTTACATCACCGTTATATTAATGCCATGCATTATTTATCGGCAGACTTGATGCGTACTGTGTTGACCAATTCCAGTTATGTTACAATGTTGTGAAATAGTTTTCCATACAATTTGTGAACAATACTTTTCTTAATTAATGAGCATGCAGCACTAAAATCTAAAAACCCAAGCCTTAAAAAAACAAAATTAAAGTCTGAATAATTTTGAAATAAAACTTTATAAAAATCATAGTAAGGTTAATATAAGAATCATGACTGAATACGTTATATTAAGTAGAATTTATGATACAAGATAATATAACTAGTGCGATGCAGTTGCTAAGCATAAAGCTACGCTAGCACCATATATTGGAGCGGAGTGTAATATTTAAAAAAAGAAAAAAAAAATTTCGATGGGAATTTTTGCGAATTTCAAAATTCGGGCTCCGTCACAATCTGGTCCTAAATGTATTGATTCGATTTCACACAAAAAATATTAAAATCCGTTAAGAACTCGGGAAGTTATGGCGTAACAGACATTTCGTCATTGAAGCTGATTCATGGGAGCTACGCTCGCTTCGCTCGCTCCAATTATTTAAATTAAAACTTTGTCGTGTCGGGGGACCGCTATATACCAAAGTACATAACTACATACAAATATCTTAGTACCTTTTCGGATTATCTAATGTACTAATTGTTAATTTTTGGTGGGTAGTTAGGTCCATAATTCAGCGGGTCGAATTCAGTAAGTATTACAGTTGAAATTGTCGATGTCTTCAAATAGGTACTCGATCATGTGCAAAAATTGATGATTTTGATATTCTGACACAGTGCGCCACATCACAATGTTGATATCACCACTTCTTATGTCCCAGAATTGTTTGCAACATCAATGAGCGTAAATTTTTATCAGTTTCTATCATCATTTCCACGAGATAGTTTATGAAATGATAACTTTGATTATACAATATTTACTAAGTCAATAGAATCAACAACGTTAAAATAAAAACATTAAATCTTTATAACTACACTATTTATATCTTAAGTTACAAAAATTATTAAGCTTAATTAATTCAATAAACAAAGTAAATTTATAATTAGATCACAGAACACATCCATGCGCAATGGGTGCTCTTCCCCCCATCCCTACCACACAGCCATACAGTAGGTAGGTATCATCTTCATCAAGAATCATCTTTTCCAACATAGTTGTATATTTCTATAAATATTAAATAAATTTATACCCATATAATATATGTCTATCCGTTACCCCAGTGCCCATAACAAGCCTTACAATAATAGGCTAGGCTGTATTAATGTAAGAAGTATTTTATTAACTAAACTCTACAAATAAGTTCCATTTACAACCTTAACCCAACATTTCTTTGCTGATAAGCCGATAACAACCGTCAGCTCTATGACCTTGACATTACAGCATTTAATCGTACGACAGCAACAACCGGCGTTCAAACCGGCTTCATATACATACTAAACAGATACCGGTAAGCCAGTTGTAGCAGCTTCAGTTTTATTGTGAAGACAGTCAAGACAGGACGTCATTATGAAATCTTTTATAGAATACAGCTCTAATACGGACTTCCCAATACAAAACTTACCTTACGGAGTCTTCACTTCATCAAAAAATGTAAGTTTTATTATTACCCTTTATTTCTGCAATGACATACTAATCTCAAGTTCAGCCAACGTGACTTGTATTCTAATCTAAGTGTAATAAGATACATTTTAAACATTGACAACTCTTGTTATTTATATTATGCGACCGCATGGAAAGATCTTTGTACTGATTAGTCGCTAGAAACTTCAGTGAGAGTTAATTATTTTCTAAATATTACTTTCCAGGCTGAGAAACATATTGGTGTTGCGATTGGAGATTATATATTAGATCTAAATGTGATTTCGCATTTGTTCAACGGGCATCTGCTCAAGGATAAACAACATGTTTTTAAGGTGATTTATTATTTACAGAACTTTTATTATAGTTGGTTTTTAAACAACTAGTTCAGTCCATTTTAAACTAAGTTCTATAGTAAGTATGCTAATCGTATAACTTGCTTAGGAACAAATACCTACATACCGTAAATACCAGTATGTTAATGGACTCATTACAAAAACACATTGCTATTTATTTTAATTATTATATGTATCAATAAAATATTGCTATGCTAGTATTGAATTAGTAGTATTTAATTCTCGCCCGAGAATTCACTTGTGCTTGACTCGATTTTTTCTAGTATTTTTCTATTATAATAATTTATCTTATAAGATAACATTGAAAAATGCATAAAAATACAAAAGTTAGTATTTAATTAAAGGCTTATCAAATGAAAATGTATAAAAACCCTTACTTCTTCTTGTTAAGTTCTTAAGTTTTTAATATTTAATCAAACTTTTTGTGAGCTTATGATCTAAGTCAATAATAATAATTATTTGTTTGAGCTTATAATGATTCATTTCGTTTTATGTATCAGTAGTTTGAACTGTAAGTAATTACTTAATTATACTGTTAATAATTATATTTTAACAAAATGTTTCAGGAAGGAAAGCTTAATTCTTTTATGGGACTTACGAAACCACACTGGATAGAAGCGCGGACAACTATACAGAGCCTCTTGGATGCTTCCAACACCACATTGCAAAATGATAGTGAACTCAGACTTAAGTAAGTGCTAACGTTCCATCGCAATATAAACCCAATACTTAAATATGTAGAATCAAAATTCAAGTTATTTTTATGAGCTCTTTTCAAAAATAATTTTGTTTTAATATTCGAAACTTCAACAAAATATAGTAAATAACCTTTACTTTTGTCACAGAGCATTTGTGAAACAGAGCGAGGCTCAAATGCACATTCCTGCGGATATCGGTGACTACACGGACTTCTACTCGTCCATCCATCACGCCACCAACGTGGGTATCATGTTCAGGAGTAAAGAGAACGCGCTCATGCCTAACTGGTCAGTTTAACTTTTATTCTTTTTACAGTATCAAATATATTCCATCTCCAAATTAAGTGACTAAAACTGTATTTATCAGAAGTACTATCGAAGCCTCTGGCGCCTTATCAGTCCTAAGTCGAAAGTCGCTTGCACACTGCACGATGTCTAACGCTTCAGGCCACGCCCCGCTCCATTCATTCAACAATGGCGCGCGTGCGCAAACAAGCAAGTGAGAGCAGATTGACAGTTGACAGTACTGACATCAAGGGCAATTTTAAAACTAGTTTTTTATGATTGGCCGTAGTATAAATCGTATAAAATACGAAGCCAATTAGGGATATCGTGTGGGCGTGTCCGATGAGATCAGTTCAAACGAATATTTCTACAAAGTGGCAAGGCACGAGAGACCTCGATAGTACCTACCGAAACAATGCAGAAAAAATTCTTAACTCGGCTGAGAATACAACCCTGAAGTCTCGAGATACCATAAAACTGGAGCATTAACCACTTGACCATCTAGAACATTAAGAGATAGCTGGCGTCACTTAAATAAATATTTTGAAAAATTGACGGGTCTGTCAAGATATCGGTAGCTCAATCGGAAAAGTATTCGTCCGGATAGCGAAGGGACGCGGGTTCGAGTCCCTGACACCTGGGACAAGTTGAATCTTTTCTTGTAATAATTTCTTCTAATATATTAATAACTCCTTATTTTAGGAAGTACATCCCTGTCGGTTACCACGGGAGGTCCAGCTCGATAGTAGTTTCGGGGACCCCTATCAGAAGACCGTACGGCCAAACATTGCCTGTAGAAGGTTAGTTTTGAAAGAACCAAACAAATTACCTTTTTTGATTACAATTATATATTCATCTTATCGCGTTAGTAATTGCACGAAATAAAAATCCTTTTTAACTAACTTTTGGTCAATGGAAACTCAAGTTTGTTTATTAATTTGGAAACTAAACCATTTAACGATATTTCTACTACAAACAATAGATATTGTCCCCGGCAAATAAGTTGAACATGATTTTGAAATCACGTGACATGCGCAGTAGAGAATAATGTACCTAAACTTGCTACTGCGCATGTCACGTGATTTCAAAATCATGTTCAACTTATTTGCCGGAGACTATACAGGGTTTTAAACTTGGTTGATATTGAAGATACATTAAACTATACATCTTTTTGGTTCCCCAGAATTGTTGTTTTTGCTTTTTAAATACACGGTATACTCTTCATTTCATTTTGTTATACCTAGGTAGGTACTTGTCTAGAAACAAGTTAAAAACACAATGTACATTATCTGTGTCCATACATCGTTCCAGAATATAGATGTAAATCAACCGGTTTAAAACGTTTTAAACCAATTTTTGCGGTTTTAAACCAGTTTTCAACCATTTCAAAAGGTTTAAATGGTTTAAAACCCGCCTATCTACAATAATAAAAGAACTGTATTTTACACTTCATTAAGGGCAATTTTTGATCACCTGACGTCATATTATGTTTCGTTTGAATGAGTTTTTGCGGTTTTAAACCAGTTTTCAACCATTTCAAAAGGTTGATGTGGTTTAAAACTTGCCTGTCTACAAAAATAAAAGAACTGTATTTTACACTCCATAAAGGGCAATTTTTGATCACCTGACGACATATTATGTTTCGTTTTAATTAGTTTATAGACAATAAAATAGAAATTACCTACCTACACTACAATACTTACATAGGTACCTACTTTACGACAACTTAAGTAGTAGCATGTAGGTTAACCTACACACTTTAGTTTCTTTATGTAGGTACAGTTACTGTGCTCATGCGATGAACATTGTATTTGTTCTGTGTCTGGGTGTTATTTATTTGTATACCTCTATTTGTAATTTTAGTGAAGATAACTCTTATATCCGTAACACAAGTAGGTACTTAATTAAAGTGATCAATCAATGTGATGTTGTGTAAAATTTATTTACCTATATTTAAAAGAAATATATACCTATTATTTATTACACACTCTATTAGAAGAAATCATCAACGAAATGCTGTCCGTTTTACTTGCGCATGAAATAGACAACGTTGTCTTTAAGGCCGCGCCGTTGCCACCCCGCCGCGAATGTACCTACAGTGCTCGTCAGTGCATGGTGATTCACCCATAGGCCATAAATCGAAAAATATCAATTCTAGGTCTCCGTTAGATCTCTCACTAAGTGATTGTCTAGTTAAGAAGCTTCCGAAAAGTATAAATAGAAATGTAATAAGATCAAATTATCTTCAAATGCTCCCTGGTATATCCGCACTCCCTACTCTACAACAATTCTATACGAAGGCCTCTGACCGATTTTTTAAAACGTCAGAGAGCTACTGAAATCCTCTTATCCAAAGCGCATCCGACTATAAACCTTCCACTTCCTGAAATCGTCTGTCCAGATAACCTAGATGCGTCTTGACGGATCAACCTAATCAGCTATCGGCCGATCTGAACCACCTCTTAGAGGCATAGGATTCCGCCAACAATAAAGTCACGACAGACCTTCAGATCTACCCCAGTCCTCTCAATTGTCGACTGATCCCCCTTCTGGGACCCGGTCGATTTTTCTATGCGCATCCTGAACTAGGTGTGTAGCGCTTGCGCCGCCCCTCTCTAGAGAGCCTCAGACGAAGGCGAAGCCAATCTCAGGTGGTGTTTAGTCAGTACGAGTCTGACATAACTTCGAAGCCGGGCCGGAGTATCCATAGAGAATTCACCACCTCCCCCTCCGAGTCAAATTATCATTAATTTTTGTGCACTGGAAGTGAGCGCATCTCGAGTCTAATAACCGCAACGCGTGAGTTATCAAAACCCTATCCCTGCTAAATTTAACAAAATCTGTATATAACAAATTTAAAAACTTTACACAGTTTATAGGTAAGTACTTCGTAATGTTTTTACCTCGGTAAAATCAAGAGAAAATAGTTATAATTATGAAAAACACAATCATCAAAACTAACGGTTTTAAACCGAAAATTAATGGTTTATTACGGTTTTAAACCGGTTTTTTGGTTTAAAATGGTTTTAAACCGATTGGTTTAATTGGTTTAAAACCGGCCTTACATCTATGTTCCAGAATCAACGGCAAATAAAAATTACTTTGCCAGTTGTACATTACAAATATATGCTCATAAAAACAGAGTTTATCGACGTGCAAGTTGTTAAATTCTTGTTAAAATAATCAGGTAGGGGTTTGAGGTTATGTTTAAGAATAAACAACTTTACATAGAAAAACAAGTCTCTCCTTATTAATGATACTGGAGATAATCATCCTTCCGTAGATCACAAAATGGGCAGCAGCTTTCCGAATCATGATCTTTTACTGTCTACCGAGCACGGAGATTATAGCAAAACAGGCCATGTTTAGGAAACGCCTTCTAGCTGACGATGTAAGGCTCGCTTTTACACGTAAGGTTACCACCTGCCACTGCGTGATTTAAGGGTAACCAGAATCAAAAAACGGGTTTCAAGTCTTTTTTACGGGAGACAATTATAATAGCATTAGTTTTATGACAAAATCTTTATATTTATATTAATAGTTAGTCGAAATATTAATAAAAATTCTCCGTTTTGTTGAAGCTATTGAATTAAATACGGGAACCTTGGTTAAGAATGATTTAATTAATTAAGGATTCTTATAAACTTGTGGGCGAAAAAACGGGGTAACCTGTAAAATACGGAGTATTTGGCAAGCCTATTAACACAGCATAGAAAGCAGAGAGTATTAACTGGCAGCCCAGTTGTAACGGCGTCTGTGGTTTTGGTCGAAGCAATATAGTCCTTGAGGTACACTCAATACTACTAAAAGTTGCTCTTATTACTGGAATAGGTGCGGCTCCGGTGTTCGGCCCATGCCGCCTGATGGACTTTGAGCTGGAGATGGGATGCTTCGTGGGCGGGCCTCCCTCGGCCCTTGGCGAACGAGTCCCGGCTTCTCAGGCGGGAGACAGGATCTTCGGCTTCGTGCTCATGAACGACTGGAGTGGTCAGTGTTCTTCTAATTGATCTACCGAGAACCTTGCATCTCTTGAATATTTTCAAGTGGTTCTTCAGCTGATTTTTTTCTGATGAAACTAGCTTTTGATTCAAAATAATATAAAAGTAATCATCTAAATTACAAAAATATAATCAAAATTACAATTTAATCAAATTGATCTAAATATCAATAATTATGATCATATTAACACTAAAGATCTGATTCAGCCAAAGTATTCTCTGTAAGTCTTGTGTTGTGGACACTAGGATAACGGATAGACATACATACTAAACGCGCTCCTTGTGGCTTATCCAGAATTTGACGTCTTTGTTGACAACCCTAGATCCTATTTACAAAAAATAGATACAAGTCTATGAAAAATGTAACAATGCTATTCATAATTATGTAATTGGGTTAACCCCGTTTAATTATGTTAAATAAATAAATAAATACATATATCAAATATGTAATATTCACAGAAATACATTTATCAACACTCAGTGGGGTTCATAAATGGGTATTTATCTATTTATATAACCCCCCTACGCCCAAACTTCTTTGTCCACGCGTAGCAAAACTTTAGTCAAACTAAATATCGAATTAGTTGGAACTTTTCATATGATATTTGATTTATTTAATATTTCTGACAATTATAAGAATCTACCTACGCATTATCAGTTAAGGACAGAAAGTTATGCGAAGCGATAGGTAACCTGATAAAACTCCTCGTCATATGAAACCCCACCCACTCCAAACCAAAATCCTAGAACGAATCCAGGATTTTACCGGTACTGTTATATATTACTCAAGTCAAATCTATTTTTCAGGCTGACTGTACGTAATACACGTAAGAAACAATTAAATTATACCGTGAAAGAAAGTATCGCCCCAATATAGAAATTAGCGAATTTTACTTAAAAAAACCATTCCTTGAGATGTGAAAGAGTGAAATCGATTGCTATATAAGCAAAAAACATATTAAATAAATAAATAAATAAATAAATATTTCCTACATTCACACCAATTAACCTAGCCCAAAGTAAGAACTCTTAAGGCTTGTGTTATGGATACTAGGATAACGCATAGACATATATATATCATACATAAATAAGTAATATTCATAGAAAAATATATATAAACATCCATGACAGGTACAAATGCTTGAATTCATCATAAAAACATCTGCCCCTTCCGGGATTCGAACCCAGGACCGTCGGTGCGAAAGGCAGGATCGCTACCGTTGCACCAAACGGTCGTCGAATATATTTGTTAGTTCGCACGAGGGAGTAATTATTTCACGCGAGTGTTTCACGTTTGGTGCACATTATTTTATTTTTCCTTTCAGTAGCTTTCACAATAACTCATAAATGCAGGGCGATTGAGCAGGCACGCTTCGATTAACGACACCATTCGCTGAGCTTTAGCGACTGCTGGTGTGTCTGCTATATTAGAGCCGAGCGGGGTGTCGCGGTCGGATGGTAGGAGGCCTGACGTCGCTTGTACCTTGGTACAGGGGGAGGACCCTAGTATGGGACGCGACATGTGTGGACACTTTAGCCCCATGCCATATTGATGCGACAGCAGCTCGGCCAGGCGTGGCTGCAGTCACGGCCGAATTAAATAAAGCTCGCAAATACAGGGATTTGGGTGACACATACTTTTTCCTCCCTTTTGCAGTAGAGACGATGGACCCTTGGGGCACTAATGCTAAGTTATTTCTTAAGGACTTGATTGCTCGCCTGTTTGAGGCAACGGGTGACCGGAGAAGTGGCAATTACTTCGCTCAGCGCATAAGCTTGGCCATTCAAAGGGGCAATGCTGCCAGTCTTTTGGATACTTTGCCTCGAACAGGAGAGTTAGTTGAAATATTTTATTTGTGAAATGTAAAATTGTTAATTAATATTTTATATCTTAAATGTAATAATAGATTAGATACACATATTAAATTAAAGCAAAACCACTCATAAATATATATTATATATTAGTGTGTTAAATAAAATTAAACGTTGAAAATTCGAGAGTTCATTGACAAATGCGAAAACAAAATAATTAACACTTTGTAAGCGGTCATTTTCTCGCCATATCGTTTCGGTCCCAAATTAATTGTATCGACAGGTAGACGCATAGGGTACCGCTGATAATAGAAAATGCGTAGTCCGTCACTCGTTTGGCGCCCTTGATTACAAGTTTTCCGCGCCCCACCCCTTAGCGAAACAAAACGAGTTAACTCGTTTCCTGCCCCATTAGTATAAATAGCGATATGACAAGTTAACTCGGGACCCGCAAAAAATGTGTTAACATAACAAAAAATAACGCAAGTATTTATAAGCAAGTGAGGAAGCAAAAACGTAATGATATAATATTTAACTATTAATAAAAGTAATTTTAATCTATTCTGTTTCCAGCCAGGGATATCCAAAAATGGGAGTACGTACCGTTGGGTCCATTCACGTCCAAGAACCTGGGTACCACCATCTCCCCGTGGGTGGTGACCGTGGAGGCGCTCCTCCCCGCCCTGGTAGACAACTACCCTCAAGACCCACAGCCGTTCCCTTATTTGCAACACGATGACAAGTTCAACTTCGATATCAAACTAGAAGTTGACCTTAAATGTAAGTACTGCAAAGCCACGTGGAATGTTTTCATGTACATATATAAACGAAGAGACTTTCTTCTATATGTGATTTTTGAGAGGCGCGATTGTAAACTTTTGATTGTATCAAATGTCTATAATATAAAGGCCATCGATGGGATGTAATCGTTAGTACCACTAGTAGTATTCAATATAGCACTATAGCACTTAAAGCACACTTGATATTACGTATTTTATTGATAAAAAACTACTTTCTCTGTGTTGAAAAAGGTAGATATCTTTAAATTTAAAAAATAAAATCCTCTTAGTCCTAAAAGTGTCTACTCCAACTTGACGAATTAAATAAAAAACATGAAAATAAACGCGTTTACGGAACAATAAGTTCCGTAAAAACTGTCTATTTTCAATTAGTGAACAAAGCGAGAAGTAAAATCTAAATAATCAAATCTGTTATTCGATTATGGGATTGATTTAATTAAACTATTTAAATTCTGTTACTTTATTGCATGTTGTCATTGAAAATCCTTCAATTACTATCTCGCTCTTTCCCGTGCATGTGTCTCGGTCTCTTGCACGCGATAGTAAATTAGTGAGTTATTAAAGCGTTGACTACTTTTAATTTTAGCTCAGAAATCGCCTGTGACAACGACGATCTGCCGGTCCAACTACAAGTTCCTGTACTGGACGGCCAAGCAGCAGCTGGCGCAGCAGACGGTGACCGGCTGCAACGTCAGACCTGGAGACCTGCTTGGCTCCGGGACTATCAGCGGAGACGTGAGTCTGACCACTTGTACTTTATATTAAGGGGTTGACAATGTTTTATTACAGAAGGTGTAGTATAATATGGTAAACTTGCGTGCTATTTTTTAAGTAATTAAAATACACATATTTACTTTTGTCAGGTAAAAATAATTGATATTTTACTTTTAAAATTCACAGATAATAGGCGTATTTAGATAAAATTACTGTAAATTAAATACAATGTTAGAACTATTTAAGTATTAAAGAAGAAGTATTTAACTTGTAAATATAAAGAAGAGTAGGTAAAATTCATATGCTGCCTTTTTTCCATTGGGATCCATTTAAGATTTATTAATAATTATTTTAATTGAAGGACTGACATCTGTTTGAATTTTCAAACCTATTCAAAACAGCATCAAAACTAAATTTAATTCTTAAACCACTTACGACTTAACCGCATTTGAATTTTTCATTTCAAACTGACGTAAAGGATGAACAGATATTTAATAAATGGTTGAACAGATATTCTAAGGAAATATATTACATCCTTTAAATGAATAAAAAAATAATTATAAACAGATTAATCTGCATGGTATGAGTCACGTCACACTTATAACATCCATCGCATATAATGCTTTGAAAACATATTGCGCAAAATAATTGTCCCTTAATTAGCTTTTATTATGGTGACAACAGTTTGTGACCGTTTAGTGAATAATTGAAAGTAAGCAACACTGCGATGACTTTACCAGCAACTTATAACTGTAAGATTAGATAATTGCATTATATAAATCTTTCTTTTTTGTCATTTTATATTTTTTTAATTTTCAGACTCCCGACTCATACGGTAGTATGCTGGAACTGGCCTGGAAAGGCACCAAGCCTATCCGCTTGCTCAACGGAGAGGAGAGGAAGTTTATTCAAGATGGCGACACCGTCACTTTAAGGGGATATATCGTCGGACAAGATGGCGCCAAAATCGGCTTCGGCACGTGTGAAGGAACCCTGTTACCCGCTACGCCTTTTGAATAAATGAATATCCAATTTGACAGAAATCTCTTTTAATACAGTGTAGTAAAGTCGATACTTGTATTATTATCCATAATGAAAATGAGAAATCTTACGCGTGTCCTTTTCTTAAGTTATCTATAGCATCAAACACAAAATAAGATACTGTTACAATACTTGTAATTGTAAATAATGTAAGTATATATTTATTAATATCCTGTTCTTCCGTTATGGCTAAGAAAGGAACAAGTTTAATATTTTTTTCATATATTTTTATGTAACCAAGAATTTCTCAAGAATTCCGGTGAATTGCATAACTTGTTTTTTATAAAGTTTTATTGAAGACTGTGTCGGTAACGATTTATTTTTAAATGTTTATTATCTTTTTATAACTAAATAAAATTACTAGGTGTTTATTAATCTTTTATTTTAGATAATAAGATATGTAAATAAAAGGTGGAGTGGAGGACTCGATTTTAAGTGATTTCGGGATCATCCGATGACAACGTCACGACTCTACCGCAGCGCGGGAAATCGTAGCGTTTCGTTAAATCCGTCCGTAATCATGACCAGTTACACAATATATTATATAATATTATTTAACCTATTGAGCGCCAGCGACTACCGTAGGCTACTAGAGGAGTCAAAACTCCGCATATTTTGCGATATTTAATTCTTTTAAAAGGATCGAATTTCCAAATGTTTTAATTTCGATCGGAGTGTTTTCATTATATTTACTAACTGCTCACACTTTTATTAGCAATTTTAATTCAAGTCTTCATACTAAAAATGAAGTCTAAACTTTGTGTTGAATTTTAACCTAATTTTAACTTCGCGTGACGCCTTTGACTTCTTTAGGTGTCAAACAGTGATGAGCTTTTTTTCGATTATTTTTTATTAGATATTTGTAGATGTACACCAAAAAATATATGTAGTTTCAACATTAGGTATTTATAAAAATGTGTATTTGTGATATCAACTTCAGTACAATCATGGAGCTAATATTATTATTAATGCTTAGTTCAACATATGCTAATAATCCGGTGAAGGGCAGCCTGATGCCATACTACGCTTTCCTCTAACTTGTCGAATACATTCAAGTACTTCGACGTATACCAATGAACGATCCTCGGGTTGCTCCTTTTTCAGTTCAAATGCTACTAAAGCAGCAAAATACTCTAGGCAATCGGGTTTTTTGTTTTCTTTGATATATGTTGTTTTCTCCCAATACTGATTCATTGTCTTTGTTATTTACCTACTGAAGTGTGTATTATTTTTGCCTGATTCTTTAGTTTCAATAAGTTTTAGAGTGCTTAATTAGGTATTCCTTAAAAATAGGAATACCTAAACATGTCCCAACACTATTTTTGTTACAAATGACTGGTACCAGTACGCCAAAGACGCCTAGAGTTGTCAAGTAGTGCTGGAAAATTTTGTTACATATATTTCTGAATACATTTTATAGTTCTATTTTATATTTTTAATAATTAAAAGATAAAGATACAGATTCTCCAAAAGTGTTTTATTTATTTGTGTTTGAATTTATACTGTTTTCTATCACTTAATACTTAGAATATACATATATTATCGATAAAATTGTAACATTACTAGTGTTAGAAATGAGCACGAACTCATTTTACTAGGCAGGCCTCAGGGGCACGTTTCCTTAAAAAATCGCTGGCGCTCAATAGATAAATAAATATATAACAATATAAATAAAACAATGTAACTGCAGATAAAATGTTTAATAGTTTCCCATGTTTGTAAAGTTTTTTGTTATATAGTCCTGTGGTTAGAAATTATAAACATATTTTTTTTCTGTACATTCTTCACATATAATTATACTAGCTTTTACCAGCAGGTTGATTCACGAAAAAAGAAAGCAACCGGTGAAAGGTGTACTGGATGTTTTCGACTTTTTTTTACAGTAAAAAACAGCACAGGCAGGCATTTTTGTGGGAGCTCTGCACGGTAAGACGTTCTGATAATTGTGGTTTTAAAATGGCGGCTAAACTAGTTTTATATAACGCACAGGCATCCGATGCTTGTGCGTTTGGCAGAGGGGTAATCTGGGTTCATTGTTCATTTCATCATTATCTAATGAAGAAAAAAATAACTAAACGAAGCTGAATGAGCTTTGTATCCTTTGCCTGCCCTTATGGGAAAACTTAATAAAAATGAAAACTGTCAACGCCAAACGAACTCAAATGACACTGACGTTAAAATGTCATTGTAAGCTCACTATCTCACCAATAGTAAATCAAGGATACTAAGTAAGTCAAAGAGATTGGTTAAATATACGGTGACGATAGAATTTCCACCAATAAAAAATCATTTTAAGACAAGTGTTTACGATGTGGATTGTCATTTCGTTTTTATTCATTCCAATAGTGAACAAGCTTTAGCGATCTAACACATTTTTATCTTTGTTTTCTCTCGTTTATAAACTTAAAATAATTAGATTCGACTGTGTGCCTACCTTTCGTTTTAGATAACGCTAGACTAAGTAGCTCATGTAACTTAAGTAAATACTTCATTATTGTCTAAACGGATTCACGCATCGCTCGCCACAATGGAAAATTTAGACCAAAGCAATAATAAAAACGTGTCTCTTAGTTTAATATCGCAATATGGTGCTTCAGATTCCGATTCAGATGATACAGAAACGCAATCGAATACTGGGAATGATGATTCCGATACCGCGGAGCTTAGTGAGATGGTGTTAAAAAACAATATAATAAATGCTTGTGCACATGGGCCTTTGTCACAGCCGAGCGACCGCGAAGACATTTCCACGAGGCACATGATAATAGACAGCTGTGAGAGTGGAGTGGTAGAATACGAGGTGACTGAATACCGAGATGTCGACAGCGATTCCGATTCTAGCGATTCCAGTGACAGTGATGTAGATTCAGTCAAGGATATAGAAGAGATCTCTAGTGGGTTAGTTAAACATGTCTTATTAGCCCAATTTTATTATAACTTCAAGCAAGTGCAGATCTATTGCTGATTGTGGCTTTGTTCAACTGAAGGGGGTATTTAGAAAAGTTTTCCAAACTTAAGGAGAATACAAAGGTTTTTTTACCTTAAAACAATCTATGATCACATGTTATGTTGATTTTATTATCCTAGTTTGTTTGTGGGAAGTGCTTGTTTTTCGTAGAGGTTCATTCTGAAATAATTATAATAACAATCGCATTAAACAACAATTCATTGGTAAAACTATCAAAGCAATGACTTATTCAATGGGGTTGACACACACAGTTGCAAGAGTACAAGTCTGTCTGAGCTCTAGAGTATTTTGTTTTCTGAAATTACATTTTAAATGCCATAATTAACCTCTTTAATCAACAGACCTATGGGAGTACTGTATGCCCCATATACTGTTAGTTGTTACGCACCATTCAACCCTGCACTGCTACTTACTTTTATGGTGCAATAATTTCATAGAGGCAGTCATAGAAAGCAGTAGTATCTGCGGTTGCTGTGGCTGGTTTTAGCATGATTCTATTCATTAATTGCAGTCAATATTAAGTATTTATAAAAATAGTGGTATTTATAAACAATATTAGTAACTTGTGTGTAATTTTTCAGCGATTGAATTATTCACCTTTTTAAATTAAAATTATCATCTTAATGGAAGGGCTACAACTACCTTATTTGGCAACTCGGTAAAGACTTATTCCTATATTTGATGATATTTCTTTCAGAGATGAAGAAAATGCTAGAGTAGGAAAAGCAGAGACTCCTCGAGTTCAAGGGGAACTGGGTCTAGATGACTTGCCGCCTATAGAGGATCTTGCCATCAGCTTACCAGCACAGGAGACAATAAAAATAGGAACAATTACCAGTATCGTTGATAGGCTAGGTAATAAACTTTACTTGTTTTTTGATGTAATTAAAGGATTTTGTGTAGAAATTGTCACAAATTTATGGCTGCTTCCACAAAAGAAAATTGTAAATATTCTGACATAATGTATATTGTTTTAAACTTTCTTGGTCAATAACATTATAGTAATATAAGTTATATACGGGATAATTACCATGTACCTTGTTTTTAGTGAGTTTCCGATATTTTGGCACTGTTGCATACATCATGATCATGGAGCAACTGAAGTAATTGCGGGTAGGCTGTTATTGGCAGACATATCTACCCTCTACCCTCCGATGAAGTCTTTTATTGCATTCGATACCCATACCACTGTTCACATTCTCACTATTCACATGAAACTGTTCTTGACACACTTTTTTGATTATTTCGGTTTTTACACATACGAACCACTGGATTCCAGACATTCGACAATTTAAAGCTTATTATTAACTTCACCTTTGAGATGGAAGAAGACGCAAGTCTGGCCTTTCTGGATGTGAAGATTCGGGTGAGGAATGACAGTTGGTTTGGTCATTTCGTTTACCGTGAACCTACACACACTGACCTTTATCTCAACGCGTCTAAGCACCTTAACTCTGTAGTGACTGCACTGAAGAACCGTGCATATGACCTGTGTGATAAGGAACAGCTTCAAGAAGAGTTGGAGCATGTACGACGAGTCTTACAGAGAATGGATACAAGGGACACTTTCCATCCAGACACAAACTAAGACACCAGAAACAGAGTAGACAGACAACCTGTTTATTTTCTATATGTCAAAGGAGTGACCGACAAGATCTCAACATACTAAATAAGTACTCACTAAACACTGTTTTCACTCTTGAAGGTTTCACAATACCTACGGTCTCCTAAAGACAACTTCCCCTTGGAGAAACCTGGTGTCTATAAGATTGATTGCAGCTGTGGCAGTTTGTACATTGGCCAAACAAAACGAACAGTAGAATGCCGAATAAGGGAACACATAAAAGCAATCAAGAACAACGATAAGCAGAAATCGGCCATCGCGGAACATTTGATTGATTCTGGTCCTAACCACTGGATTGAGTTCCATAACCCACAGATTATTTCGACAGAACGCCAATACGTACCAACATTGGTCAGGGAAGCGATTGAAATACCAAGACATAAAAATTTCAATCGTGAGGACGGTTTTAAATTGTCGAATGTCTGGAATCCTGTGTTTCGTATGTGTAAAAACCGTAATAATCAAAAAAGTGTCGTGTCGCGATCCGATACTGTAAATGTTGTGTGTCGAGAACAGTTTCAAGTAAATAGTGAGAATGTGAACAGTGGTACGGGTATCGAACGCAATAAAAGACTTCGTCGGAGGGTAGACCGATATGTGTGCCAATAACAGCCTACCCGCAATTACTTCAATTGCTCCGTGATCATGGCGCTTGCAACAGTGCCGAAATATCAGAAACTCACTAAAAACAAGGTACATGGTATCAAACCCGTATATAACTTATATTACTATAATAATTAATGTAGTCTATTATTACATTGTTGTCTTTGACATCTGGTGATAATTTGATAATTCATGTCATTGACGACAGTGCATGCGAGTGACCCTTCTTTCGATGCCAAGCTGTACTAGGTTTGAGTCTTGGATGTGGCCAATGTTAGTGTGGTGAATATAAATATAAAGTCTCGGTAGCTTAAATGGAAGAGCACTCGCACGGGTAGCAAGAGGTTATGGATTCGAGGCCTGTGTTTCTCCTGAAACAAGTTAATTTTTTCTAGTAAACATTTCTTTATATATAAAACTTTGGCAGTTAGATCTTAAAAACATAAAATAAAAAAATAACGAAACTGTTTCGTCTTTATAAAAATTTGAAGAGATGGAGCTGGTAGTTAGGTTAAGCACTTGAAAAAAAATTTTACAGGCCTGTAAAACTTGCTCAAATGAAAGAGCGCTAGACGTTTTACTACATGATTTTTTTTAGTAAAAATTTCTATCCTGCACTTAAATGCTTAAATATCATAAAATATAAGAATTATTTATCAGATAAATTATTATAATAGAAAAATACTAGAAAAAATCGACTCAAGTCACAAGTGAATTCTCAGGTGGGAAACAAACCCGCAACCTTCGGAAATCCGGTCCAATGCTCTCCCAATTGACCGGATACCAAGATAGCATTGAAAAAAGCATATAAAAATTAAAAAAATCTTTTTAATGTCTGCTGACTTAATCAGACAGAGTATGGAAGTTTTACATAGTTTATTTATACACAAGCTTTTTGCAAAAACTCTTTAGTACTTTCATTTTTGTTAATGTACATTTGTGTTTTTCAACAGTTATAGTTCGTGCATTCCCTGACACACCTGCTGTTGATTTGGACAGTGTTCTTTTCCTTGAAAATGGAGCTAAAGCACTTGGGAAAGTGTTTGATGTATTTGGTCAAGTAAGTTCTTTGCGAATCAGCATATAAAATTTTATTCAAATAGAAAAATACAAAAGTTTTTACTTTTAGATTTTTGAAATTTATGTGGCATAGTTGATATTGAAACAATACAAAATCCGATATTTGCACCTGAAACAGGTTTCATTTCAGTTATTGTCATCAATGTTCTAAATATGAAATCAAGCGATTGTAAGGTAATATTGATATCTTGAGAAGCAGACTTTTAAAAAAGAAGATTATTAAACTGCCTCACCAGATGTTGTCTTGTATGCAATATTAATTACTTACCTTAACAATGCTATTCTCTACTGATTTTATTTATCACAATCAATATTTTAAAATCTAGATACATTTGCTGCATTCCATTTTCTTTGTCAGTTAAAAGGAACACACCTGTACACCTTCTTTAGCATTAAGAAGGCTGACAAATGGTTAAAAATGGTTCAAATTATACTTTCTTTTTCTTCCGTAGGTTACTGAACCCCATTATTGTGTAAGATTCAACTCAAAAGACCATATGAAGGAGCGAGGCGTGCGGCCTGGATTGGAAGTTTTTTTTGCGCCAAGGAACCAGGAGCACACAAACTATGTTTTTCTAAGTGAACTCATGAAGTAAGACATATGTCTTTGATCTTTTAAGTATTTTTTTGTAGCTTCTGTAATTGGGTGTCATAAGTTCACTGCTCTTTCAGGTTTCAATTTTTTCACAGAAGACAGACCTGATGCAATGACTTCATTTACATTTTTTAGTTGATCATTTCTTTGTATTACTGTGATGTGAATTCAACATACTATTTGTAAATAAGTTTAAATATTTGACTAGCCAACTGTCACAAAATGTAAAAAATTCCATATTTAACTATCCATTGGTCTATCTTGGAAATTGACAGACGAGACTATAAAATTTTTGTGTCTACAAATATCAGCAGATCTGCTTAGGTAGAGCTGTTTCCTATATATGGCAACATCCTAGGAGATAAAATTCCATGCAAGTGCAAGGAGTGGTGACTTTCCATTACGAAAGTTGCCGACATACGAGGTCGAAAGCGTTAAACAATGCATCATAGACCTTCTCCAATTACTAATACATTTCATTTTCCTTTGCATATATATAATGTCAATGTGTAAACATTATTTTTGATTTGAGTTTGTTATTTTACAGAGTCAAAGGATCTGATGCATCATGGCTAAATGATGTCGAACCTCCACCTTCTCACGTCGATTATTCAGATGACGAGGAAGAACGAAGGGCTAAAGCTAGAAAAGATCATCGCCAGAATAGGCACGAAGAGGATGTTAATGGCGAGACCTCAAAGAACCGGAAAGCGCAAGAAACTAGGCGAAACCAAAGACCGTCTGAGTCGAGTAGTAGATTTGGTAGTGGACCAAGCAGGGGCCGTAATCCTTTCTCAGCTGGTTCTAGAAGGAACAACCCCAACTCTTTTCCGAGATGCACGAGACCTTGGCTCGGTAATATGGATATGAGGAACCCACATAGTGGAGAGCAGAGAGGACTTCCTGATTTCCGGCCGGGCCCGTTCAGTGCTCCCCCGGCGTTCAACGGCCCACCTATATTCCCTCCGCCCTTTAACACAGCGCCATTCAACCCTAACACGCCACCCCCGTTTATGGGAGCTCCGCCATTCCAATTTGGTGATAACCCTCGGATGCACGCCCCTATGCCGCCAATGGGAGTGCCGCCCTTCAGACACAACGTCCCCGTATTTGGCACAAACTTCTGCAACATGCCGGGACCGCATCCCCAGTGGGTCAACAACGGAGCCCCTCCTCCGCCAGGGACTTAAATGCACAAAATGTCACCAATAAGATTTATCTTATTATATTTAGTTGTTAATGCATATTGTAAGAATATTGTCATCCAAAAATAAATTTATATTTATATGAAATAAATAATTCTTGTGGTATATTTAATTTGTTTTATTCAAACACTAGTGTCATCGGTTGTTAAAGAGTATTGAGAAATTGCCTTTGCTAACGAAATAAATGTTCTAATAAGCCTTATTATCTAACACATCTTCACCGACCGATCCATTAGAACTGAAATCATTACATTCCATAGGGTGCGGAGAGTAAATTAATTAGTATTTTGTCGAACGGATATATCGAAAGTAGCTAACTGTTATAAGGAATAATAGAACATATTTAGTACAGGTATATATTATATTGTATGTATTGTTGGTCGACACCAAAATTCAGAAAATCTCCTGAAATGTTTATATTAAGAAAATATTATATTGAACATTAAATGAAAACTATATTGCTTACAAACAATGATAAATGCACAACAAAGTGTTCAATTTGATGTTTCATTTAGTAATTCAGCTAATAAGTCTAAAGGTTTTGTATTAGGTGCAGTTAAATAAAAGCCTTCATATTAAGACCCTGATAAAGAGAATAGTTATTTCTTTTATGTGTGCCTATTTTCTCCTATTAATATTTAATCATTTTCGGTATTAAATCTGCTTGTAAATTTAAAAGTCTACCGCAATAAGAGTGTTGGGCCCTCACTGATAAATTTGTACCTATACGTTACGTACATTGTGATTATTTTTTACAAACTAATTTGCACTTAAATTGCATTGACTTAAGGGGAATTAATATAAACGGTAGTGCAACTAATAACAAGTTGGACTTAACTGTTAAAATTATTACCTATCAAACAATTCCCCATAAGTTCAAAAAATCACCTCTAAAACAAATGATTGCCATATATAAAATTCGTGTTAAACTTTGGATATTTCGAGTTACATTATCATCATCAAAGCATCTTTGACATTCACTGCTTGGCATAAACCTCCCCTAAATGTATCTTTTGAGTACCTATTCTGATTTGAGATCCAGAGGGCTGAGTGAAGCTTTGAATATCCAAACGTTTCTATCGCGATAAAGTTCAACATAGCATTCGCCAGATAGTTTGTGTCAAGAATCCCGTATACGAAGGTGCCTAATAACAGTGACTTTTATGTATATTTAAGATTCGCGCGCGAGTGATTGGGTGCGTGCCCAAAATCCTGGAGGTCAAAAAGTCGAAGTGTTTAATTTTAATGAACGGTGGCGAATATATACGATTAAAAAGGTGTATTATATATGAAACATATTAAACAGGTTACAGGTAAGTCAGGCATCTAATATAAAAACAAAATGTTTCTTGATGTTTTCTGTAGCCACCACAGCTTGTAGGTTGAAGTCACTATTAATGTAATACAAAGTGGATTAAAATAAATTGCATCTAACTCTGTCGAAGAGGACTGTTAAGAGGTTACGTAAAAATAATATAAATAGGTAGGACCTTATGGATTTCTTCCTTTTATGGACGAGTCTGTTGAAAATCAAAGAACAATAAAAATTTTGTGATTTCTTTATTAAATATTTCATTGTTAGAAATTAACTAACGATCGAATTTCAAATGTTAAAATAATGAAAAAGTTCATAATAATAATAAAGATTACATCTAAAAAATACTGCTCTTGGACTATGCAGAACGAAACACTATAATTATTTCTGCTGCCCTTAAATTGACAAATCGTCAACGAAACTGGTTAAAATAATAAAAATTTTGCACTCACATGATCACAAAGTAAAATGAATAAACATTTCACAATTCAGGAATATTTATCATTCGACATTAAAACTAAAATTAATTTATCGCCAAAATAAAATGCGCACTTAACTATCCGACTGAAGACAATATTCTTATAAAAATTTAATCATGATTTAAAAATAAGTTCTTATAATATTACACAGAAACATTCTTAAACCTATGTATAGTATGTAGTACTTATTTGATTTATGATTTCGAAACCCCGATTTAAGATTGTTTCTATATTCATTGATAATAAAAGAAATAAGCATTAACGAATATTAAAAAGATGTTCAGTGGGCAATTCGAAATGTTTGTTGAAACCAAAATAGCTAAAGAACAAACAGAAAATTAAATATAAATGCAAACATTTTCTAACCGTATTTATTCGTTGAACAACCCGAAATAAATAAATCTTTTTTAATATTTCCAAAAAAAAAACGGAAAACTTAAGAGCGTCGCGCCGACATAGCCATTGTGAGAAAACAACTCGTAAATTAAAATATATAAAAATATTGTGATGATAACAACTTATGACTGAATGGAAGCGTTTCAGATTCGTTAAAATTGATTATTTTTACTAAGTCACACAGTCCATAGAGAATAATGATGGATGTGCACTTTTGTTGGCTAATGTCGATGCGTGGAGCGTTACTTTGAAACTTTGAAACAGGAAACTTAACGAGAACAGAGCCAAACAGACGCCAGAAACGTAACTGCATGCATAAATCTAAAACTACCGGCATACATGTTCACTACGTTATATAATGAGAATAACTGTATCGTGTATAGTCAACTTAGCTTACTACCATTATAAAAATACAGATTCCTATATTAAACAATTCTCAAGAAGCTTAGCTTGCCATCTGAGACTCATGACCGAATGCCTCTGCGGGCTATTTCAACGACACAACTATAAGCGATTGAACAGAGTAACATAGTAAACGGATCCGAGCAGTCTTCAATTAAAATATGATTAAACTTCAAACATACATGATACTTAAAAACGATTCGAAATCATATCATTAATAGTGAAATACTAAAAAATAAACTAAAAATTTGATCGAATTATAAAATAAAATAGTCGCCTTAATTCTAACTGATTAAAAGAGAAATTAATTTACGTCATCGCTACAACTAGAATGTAATGGGTTATATTTTGTATCGATTACAAGTTAGGAACTATTCTACTGTACAGACGATAAAGAAAATAATTCTTGAATCTTAGTAGCTCGTATAATACTTTAAAAAGACGTATAGTTCTCATAAAGAATTTATCCGCGTTTAATAATTATAATGAGGCGCGAACCATTCCGATGTATATTGTGATTTTATAGTAAACATAAGGAACTAAATGGCTTCTCTATAAAAATATAGTTAAAATTACCAGTCGCAACGGGCTGTCTCACAGCGCCATCGAGCGGCCTCAGCTGTCAGACCTTATGGGGTTTACAACGTGTTTTGCGTAAATATTATCATATATATATAAAGACTACGATACGCTAATCATTGCTTTTACAGGCAAAACGATTAGAGAAATATATGTTAGTACGAGTAGATATACTATATGATCATACAATTATGTTCCGCTATAAATAAGTAGCTTACGTCGTATCACTTGTTCGTGTGGTGTTGCCGAGTTAATAATATTTAGAATATTAAGTTTTATCTAAGACACTACAATCTACTACCTAGTATTCACAGAGATTGATACAAGAACATGGAAAAGGCGAAATAGCGTGTTCTTAAACTACACAACGATTGTCGTACATACTTACTATAAAAATAATTTTAACTTAAGGTAATAGACAGCCAATCAGATGCTAAATTAAGCGGCTCGTGTTTCCGAACGCCGAAGGGACGTCCCTAGTAACATCAGATCGATAGAACGCCCCGACTGCCACGAGTAAATCATTCGACGCCGCATCCAAATAAAATAGACGAAACACCGAAGGCAATTCTGTCACAGTGCATATCTGATTATAATTAATATTGTACACCTAAATATATAGACGCAACGCGCCGTAAATATGCTGCCTCTATTTAGATTTTACATCCTATACGACTATGGCATACAATGTTCTACGTGAAAATCGAATCGATGTTCTATAGAGATGATAATCGCTCCGATTATATATCGGAAGTTACAATTTAAAACTATATACCTTCTAATATCCGAACAGTAAAATATGACGAAAACACGTTAAATAGTTGAGAATATTTTAATTGTTGTGATGAAATGGTCTTATAAATTATAGTCCAACATTTAGTGCTGAGATCATTTGGCAGATACGACACCCCGAGGGCTGATGACTTTGAAACGATACAAATAAATTAACACATAGAACATTGTTGTAAATTGTGACATCAATTTGTTCCGACATAATATTGTTAACACTGAGTATCACGGTAAAACATGTAAAGCTTATGGCGTACGATACACAAGTATCCCATTATAATAAATTATTTCACCACCAATCTAAATGCATATAATTATTCCGACATTCATTTGATAGTCGTCAAGTGTTAAAGCGATGTTGCGATCATTGTAGTAGCAAACATTTATTTCACGCCGATTAGGAAGACATTCTAACACCCAAGAGTACAGTGACACACACATTCAAGGCCATTTTTATAGAAACATCTCTTAAGAGAAAACACGGAGACTTTTCCGCACTTATCTGAAAGCACAGTGAATGCTACCACAATAATGTTTGCGTTCCGAGGCTGTTGCCCGCCATGTGTCTACCCCTGACATACAAGTCCTATTGTCTCCCTCGAATCCTAACGAGTCTACTGTCTTAGTAGAATAATGATATTCCGAACCATTATCTTGTTAAAATTTTCACTTTTTGAAGGTTTTATTACATGGCAAACAATTCTTATCACCTCTTGTAAATGAAGTAAGTGAAATAAATTATTCTACTAAGATATGAGGCGGGAGAGTTCAATACGCACGGACCTTAAGAGTCGCCTAATCCTGAACTAGCACGGGGTAGACAATGACCCAGTCGTATTAGGTGTTCTCGACAGGTCGAATGGTGCAATCGCCAACCGTGGTGATCGGCGTGATGGTGACCGAGCTTGGAGTGGAAGTCGCGGGCGGTGTTTCCTGCACCTGTTCCTGATTCTCCTCCTTCTCCTCGTTGCTGGGGGGTAGTTTAACGATCTGGCAATCTCCTACCGTCATGATCTGCGTTTCCATGGCAACGGGCGGGACGTTCTCTTCGGGTTCCACTTTAGTGCTGTCGTCGTCTTCGGAGGAGGAGTCTGAAACGTCGATTGTCCGGTCGTGGGAAGCTTCGGATGTCATGGTCTGGTCGGCGTCTACGTTGCGATCGGGGTCCACGCTGGTGACGCCGTAGTTGTACGAGAGGGGGTTGTATATCATTTCAGTCAGGTAGGAGAAGTCGCCGAATGGAAGGTTTGTAGCGTTGTAGTTTTCGTTGGGGCGTCCATCTGAAATTGGGCGCGTTCATAGTGAATATTAGACAAAACCAATTACATTATTATTAGAGTATTTAATTATGTATTTTTAATAGAATATTATCATTGCGCTGAAATCACATTTCATATTCCCGTGAACCATCGTAGTAAATTGAACGCATGCGATAGGATTAGGAGACCATTGGTGAGGTTCGAACTCTTTTCTAGTTCCGTGAAAACTTTTTTTTTTAGCCAATGATCTACGGTCGCCCTAGATAATTTTAAGTGGACGACATAAGCTAAAGTAAGAATATAGCCATTTAGTTTCTGAAAGGCCAAAGTTGCCAAACACAAATGGCATAAATTCACAGCAAATCTGTATTTGGCTAAAGTCGTCCTCTTTCATAATCGAGTCTATATCGACCTTTACGAAGTAACTATAGATTGATTTTCTAAATAAGTTTTGTTAATTATTTGTCTTATATACTTTTAGTAATTTACTAATATAAAATATTAATAATCTAAAATAACTTATGATAAAATGTATACATGTACAGTCAGCAACACAGTTATACTTTGTCCAATGTAGGATGATACTTTTGACAGTTGATACCTATATAGAGGGTATAAAGTTGCTATTGCAATGTCAAGCCAAACATAAGGAAACAAACGCAACCTTAGTACGTCGCAATAAGGAAGTGACACCTGTCAAAAGTATCATCCTACATTGGACAAAGTATAACTACTATAAAATGTCTAAATTTTAATATTAAATGATATGTATCAGGCTGTGCTGTTGACTGTACCGGTTAATTATTATGAATGGTTAGTAACGGCAAAGCAGGCTAATTAATATGTTATAATATTATTATGTTAGTAATTATTAATATATTTAATATAAATTTTGAAAACACATTTGTATTTTCGACCCAATTATTCGTGCTTCATATCAATCTAGGGTGCGAGCTAGCTACAAATTTAGTATGACAATTAGTAAATATAGGTGCCAATTCTGAAACGTCATTCGACAGCAACAAAAACTTATTCTATCCCTTTTTTACATGTGGAGTACGAATGAGATAGTAACAGTTTTAGAGCATATATTGACGGTACAGAATTGGCGCCAGTGGTTTCCAAATTTGGACCCATCATGCCAATCAAGTGGAGGGTACTAACAAATGTGGTTCATGTCTGCGGGTAGGCCGAACTGCAGCGGTATTGACATGTCCATACCTAAGGACAGAGGGTGGTTAGCGATTGGTGAAAAGACTCTATTCTCTTTTATTTATATCTATTATTAATGTCTTCGGTAGATACATTGATACAGGGTTAAAATGATAATTCAACTAGTGATGTGGCGGTTATCCAAGGGAGAAGAAAGATTTGTATCCGTATCCGTAACTTTTTGGCGGCTCTTTTACCATATTAATTTTAAATATATAGATGAAATTCTTCATATAAGTGATTAGGTAGCAATGAAAAACTATGAAGTTATATTAAATGAGATATTTTTTTATTTCTTAGAATCAAATATTTGACACCTTTTTATCTGAAACATTAAGTATAGTGAGTTTTCATACCAATGGTACATAACTCAAAGGTTAGTAAATACACTATCTTTATAATGAGATCAATCACAAATCAAATCGAGTTAAACATGTTTTCTCAAGCATAGCGACAAGTGGCGTCAACTTAAGAAAAGTTTAAAAAAGAAGAGTAGAAAAGTTAAGATTCGTATCTGCGGATCTTGGCACTAAATATCCGTATTCAGATTAGTTTCCGCGGATATACATTTCTAGCGATCCAACACATCACTAAATTCGACACTTTCATCCCGATAAAATTTATGATTCAATGTGAAATGCTATCAAATATGATAAAAGATAATTATTAATGTTTACATGGTAGAGCGTAATTTATTTTTGTTATAATTACGTATTTTGAACAAAGCATAAACTATTGTTTTAATAAATATAAAGAGAATAGGTACAGCGCGGCAGTGAAGCAAAAAAAAAAAACAAAACGCACACAGTAAAAAATAAATTAAAAAATAGACGATAATCACAGTATGATAACGTAGTGTAGTCTTGTGAATGCGAGCACATAATTACATTCTTGCAAAAAAGCTGTGATTAAATAAACTTATGGAATGAATACCTAAATTTGAAAGATCTCCAATATCGAGTTGCTTCGTTTATTTCATTGAAAATTGTATTTAATTAAAGGCCTGAGGGCCTACCATCATCTTTTAGCGCGATGCAAGTTCGATTGTCCAAGTGAGACACCGCTATACGCGGTCTATAGTGGCGTCTCTTTTTAACAGCTAAACCTGAATCGCTATAAGACGTGATGGTAGGGCCTCTGTTTTCGGCGTTCGTTAATGATTTAATTTTGTTTAAAACGGTAAAGTTTATTTTTAACATTACCGTAAAGGAACTTTAGTATTATCAATAAAATGACATTGAAAATATATTTGGTGTTTCAATTCGCCATCCAGGTTAACGCTATCTCAACTGAGCCACCTGTTAGAATCATTTAAGATCACCTAACATATATATAAGTTGACTTAGCTAGTAACCAACAATAATTTAAAAAATTAATCTTACACAAACCTAGTGAATTAAGAGTACAATGATTAAACAGTATTGTTTCGGATTCAAGTTGATACTGAAGTATAACGTTACCATTCTGTCAAGTGAATAGACTACATAATTATCATAATTTGTCGCTAATTAAAAATCACATTACGCTGATATTTACAAATAAACCCCTCAAGTGTCGTACCTACAATGTGCCTACTATCGTTCGCTACTGAACGCTCTAAAATCTTACTTATACTCGCCTTGTGACAGGTTAAATAAGTTTATATATACAGTAATAAGTCGATGCAGTCGCTAAGCACGCTATATTGCACCATATATTGGAGCGGAGCGGATTGGTGGTTTCGTAAATATTCTAGAGAGTTCGGTGTTTATATGCTGAAGATTGAAAAAAGTATTTTTTATTTTTTGCTCACCCATAGAGCCAATGTTTTTTGGTCATAACTTTTTTATTTTTGCGAATTTCAAAATTAGGGCTCACGTTCTAAACATATTGGTTCGATTCATTCCAAAACATATGAAGATCGGCTAAGAACTCATAGTTATGGCGTCACATACATTTCGTCATTGAAGTTGATCCATGGGAGCTTCGCTCGCTCCGCTCCAGAAATATACTCTATTATATCAGGTATAAATAGTATACTCACCACCAGGCTTGGGCATGAAGTAGTTTTTGGGCGGGCGACCGCGTTTCCTTGGGCCAGCCGGCGTCAAGTGCGCCGCCCCCACCCCTCCCAGCACGGTTCCACTCGTGAGCACGCACCCCTCCATGTCTGAGGACAACACAATTATCATTAACATGACTGCAACACAGGCCTTTGTGTAATCAGTAGTGGTAATTCCACAATCTTATGAAATAATGAATACATAACTTCCATAATATATAAAATACGCATGTAAAAAACGACCACGTCTCCTAGCCCTCAAGTAGGATCCTACCTGATTTTCGAATAGATCGCGTTGATAACAAGGATCAGGAAAATGTGACAAGACAAAACATAAAGGTATTAAAATTGAGACTTTTTATGTTATAGTTGACATTTGAGTAAAACTAATTCCTCATACAGAGTCGCTCCATAGGGGCAGAGCTGGGCAAACAGGTGTTAATATATATTTTAGAAATATATTTTTAATTGTAGGATAAGCATCTTTATTGTTGAGGTACTGGAGTGTCTCCAAATCACTGGTGCTACTTGTGTTTTCGCCACTAGCAATAGAGGAATCGGAGTCCTCTAGAAACATATAATAAGAGTCATCTTTTATTTTTTTTTAGATCACCTTCAATGTTGTTTAAAAACTCCGATTTTTGATTTTCAGATCGATTCATCTTTCTTGTTTCAAACAGGACAAATTCTTTTACATATTCCTTACGCGATTTTGGTACCCATTTCAGTTTAAACATGGGATGGGACACTGAGGCCACAGTCAGGTCACAGGTACAGATGTACCTCGGGAAGTAGGAGTTAGGTGGAAGGAATTTCTTTTTGCCGTGAAAAGACACGCTTGTGTTTTAGAGGCGTTGAAATTAACGAGGTTACTGTCACCCCACTGGGAAACGTAATTTAACCTCTGGTTTATTCGTTAAACCATGGCCTCTCTCATGAACATCACGTCGTCACCGCTGGCTTTTGCGCTAGACATGTATCTCTCAACAACAGTACTGTCGTCTGCATACCCAACAATTCCTGGCATTAACAGGTCTATGATGTGTAGCAGGAAAAGCGTCGCAGGAAGAACAGATCCCTGAGGAACTCCGGCATCAATAGCCACTGAGTCAGAGGAGCAGCCATCGACAACTACTCTGATCGATCGTTCAGTCATGAAATCGGCTATCCAACTACAAAAGTCAGCGGGGATACCGTACGAAGGAAGCTTGCGCAACAGACTTGCGTGCCAAACCCTGTCAAAAGCCTTCATGATGTCAAGTGACACGGCAAGTGCTTCACCGTGCATCGCGAGGGCCTCGCCCCAGAAATGTGTCACATAAACTAGAAAATCCTCAGTTGAGCGTCATCGGCGAAAGCCATATTGTCACGGTCACTGAGGAGATCGTTGTCTAGGTATGAGAGCAACTTGCTGTTCAGCACTTTTTCCATAACCTTACAGAGTATGGAAGTGATGGTGATCGGTCGGTAATTGCATGGGTCGGCACGACTACCCTTTTTGGGTACTGGTTGCACATTGGCGAGCTTCCAGGATTTTGGGACGTCCGTCAAGAGGAATAGGTGCGGCTTCTCGGTCTCCAGATGGTGATGGAGCGTATGGAGATTTGAGTGCAGTCCTCTAATGTTCGCAAGGTGAACTTTAAATGAGAGGAAGTGTAGCCGTTTTTTTAAATTCTTCCTATTCCTTTTTTTCATGATGGCGAATGTTGGGAGGGGGTAAGATTTTTAGTCGAGACGCTACTTAGTCGATCATTGGAAGTTTCCTTGGGCTAAGCTGACCAAAAAAGGGAACTCACCTGGAGACTGCGGTGACGCCCGAACCCCCCCGAAATGGCCATCGGATCCTCCCGTCCAGTCGCCAACTGGCACGATGGAGCATTTCGGGATTTGTCGCGAGTTGGCTGGGCAGCCTTTCACGCGTGGCTAGCGCGCTAGTAGGGCCACCTACTAACTGCGGTCGGCCAGCGGCTATAACCGTGCTTCGGATCCCGCTACCCTCCAGAATGAGTTACCAGGTACAGCATAGCCAAGATACCAAGACCGAGGTCAGACAGGACGCACAGGAGTGGACGGTGGGTGGGACATCTTAGCCGATGACATTTGTAGAAAGATAGTATCGCCATCTGTCATTAAGTTCCCGACAATATCGACTATTTTCTTTATTTATGACTTGCATAATTTGTGCATTTAGCCAGTGTCAAGTAAGTATAATCTTTCTTCTATGTTCTTGAGTAATTTTCGAGGATTCAGTAAAGAAGTGGGGTTTTACTGAAACCTCCTCGTGGCCTTCTTGAGAGAGCGCGAACCTTTAAACCTGTTTTGTTTCACTTGCCAACACTCATGCATATTAAGAAACACTCAGTGATTAATAACACGCCATTATTACACACTAATATCAACCTTAACACAAAATTTAACAAGAAAACCAAAACCATTAAAGTGACGCTTCGCGCTCCCGCCAAAAAGTCCAAAGTGGACTAAAGAAACGACGCATTGCGTTTAGTTGCGTTCGGAGAGAAAACCTGCGAAGTTCATTTTAGTAAAAGTATCTTAGGGAACAAAGTATCTTCAAAATACTAAGATACCAGGAAAATGTATCTAAATATAAGATACAAAATAATATATTTAGAAAGTATTTCAAATACAAGATGCAAATACGTATTTTGTATCTTGTATCTGTATTTCAGATACTTTTATCTAAAATAAGTCACATCACTGGGCATAATAATGGGTACAATACTTTAAACATTTGGACGGACTGGAGCCAAAACTAGGAAAATTCCTGTATTTCAAGACTCCAGGTCTCTCGCCCTTTAGTGAGAGACATTATTAGGGTACAATACGGTACGGTACGTGTGAGTGTACTGTGTGCTATGGATGTAGGTAATATGGGGAAAGATAAAAAGAAAAATAATTACATAAAGAGCGTGTGTTTGTTGAGTGAATGTGAGTGTGTTAGTTCTTGGTTCATTTCGCAAAAAATAGTTGTTGCAAGAATGAACATGTCTATTATCTTTTCTTTTGTTATAATTACAAACTTCTACCGTTTGCATATTCAAGCACTAATTTGATTATTTTCTAATTTGTGAAAAGCCAATGCAAAATAAAATAATCTTTGTAAATGCTTAGTCTACGACAAACTTACGATAACGATTATAAAAAAGAAAGTTAGTGGACAAAGCAGTCTTCCTAAACATTTGGTTATAGTGCAGTCATTGAAGCATTATTGCTCCGAATTTTTTTACTGTGAACCGAATTGCATACAATTTTGGAATTAGGTTCATCTTACCCTTAACTTCAAAAGTGAAGAAGATTTGAACAACGCAACCAGCCTGGGGGTGGTTGCCACCCCTTCTCGGGGGTGAATTTTTATTTTTGCAAAATAACGGATATCGATAGAAGGCCTAATTTGAAGCAAAAAATCATTTATTAAGTTTTTCAAAAAATCCAATAGTTTTCGAGTTATTGGCAATTGAAAATGCGCAATTTTTTCACGTTTTTCATCGGTTTTTTGCAAATATCTCCAAAAATATACGTTTTATCGAAAATTTTATTAATAACAAAATTGTAGCAAGTAAAACAATGAACAGTTTGGTTTTTTATAAAGTATTCTAAGTGCAATTCTAAGCTAGATTTTAAAGATCAAAGCCGTTTTTTATTTTGTCTGAAATTTAATCATTGTGGTCAGTGCCATCTAGCGGCGAGCAGATGCATTGTATGCATTCTAATACAAAAGGGTTTTGTAGTGCTTGAAATAAGCTTTAAAATGAGCACTATTAAAAAGTCTTTTGCACGTAAATACCGCTCACTTAGAGCGGTATTGCAAATAAGGGGAGCATCTAATGTTTTTTCTTTTAAATCAATGGGTTTCATAAGTGCCATTTCCACCAAAATTAAAATTAATCATATTCCGCCTAGAATTAACTTTATTATGAAGAGTTTGATAGATAGTATCAGTTTGGCTGCTTCAGGACACATATTTTCAAAAAAGTCACGATTGAAAAAAATAACAAAACTTCTAATTTTTAAAAAGCCCACTCTTTTTTTCATAATATCTCAAAAATGACGACAGATACGTATAAAAGTGTACGGATTAAAAATTTAGGTATTTTTCTGACAAACAATTTGGGTTTTTTGTTTTTTCTGTCAAACAAAAATTGACGGAGATATGATTGTTTAAAGAGCGTGTGGCAGCGCAATCACAGCCTCTCTTAAGCCCTTTAATCCTTCACCGTTTTAGAAAAAGGTTTTTTACTATATATTGCAATGAAGGATGTTGTAGCTCTCTTAATTACCTTTACAATGGTTTTTTATAAATTGTGATAGCATGAAAATTGAAGGAGTTATGGTCCAAAAACTTATATTTTTTTCTACTTAGTAACTGAAAATTTCGGAGTGTGAATATTTGGAGCGATGTGAAAGTACGCAGTATAATAGAGACCCACAACTATTGTAATGTGTATATATATACATAATATGGCTCATATATTTTGGAAACGTAGGCATGAATACATACCAACGTTCTTTTATGTATATATAACACATTTGAGTGAAGGGGCCAACGAAATATAATGTGACCAGTATATTTCCGTCTGCAAAGGAATGAGCACATGTTTAATATAATATTTTAACTAGACACCCAATTTCAATACCTTTTATTTAATAAAAAAAGTTGGTCTGTTTTGTAATAGTACCTGTGGAACGTGCAGTGGAGATAACTGCCAAAATAGCCCTCTCATTCAGCCAGGAGATGTTGAATGTGACAGCGACTCCGACATTGAGTCATGAATAATAATATTATATTTTAATAATAATTAGTACAATTATATCTAATTTGTAAATATTTTATTCAATAAATGGCAATTTTTTACTCTAAATTAAATTATTTTTAAATATGTAATTATATATATTTACTGTTTTAATTTAGGAGTAGTTTTAAGGGTAGAAAAGCTTAAGAATATCATAATCATTTTCGAGAGTGTGGAATAATATTTAAATCCTTTTCATTTTATCAAAAAAAAATTTTAACAAATTTTTATCAAGGGGTAGTTTTCAAGGGTTGAAAGGGGGTTAAAAATTTGATAATTATTATAGAGAATATAAAATATTACTTACTCTATACTTACATCTTTTTATGTCATACCAAAGTATTTTTTGTGATTTTTTCAATTTAGGGGTTGTTTGCAAGGGTTGTAAGAATTTCAAGGGGTTGAAAATGATTTTAATATGAGGTAATTATCTTAGAAAATACTTTACAATTTCACCACTTACTATTAGACATGTTTTTTAGCGATAAAATGGATTAATGTCGATTTTTCCATTAAGGAATAAATAGACCCCTTAAAAGTAATAGGCGCAGCTCAGATCATTTTCACTTTTGAAGTTAAGGGTAAGACGAGCATAATTCCAAAATTCGATGCAAATCGGTTAACAGTAAAAAAATTCAGAGGTAAGACCCTATTTTTCGCTTCAATGACTGCACTATTATTGGTAATTGCGATTCATCTGTTATTGATAAGCATACAAAAATAAGCTACTGAAACAACGGTTCCACTGTCTTAACGCAGGAATATTTACAAAGGCATTTCTTTTGAAATATAAACAAAGCGATGCCTAATTGTAGAATAAAGGTGTGATATGTCAAAAAAATTGTAATGGTTTCGTTTAAAACTTTGCTCCAGAGCAGAGTGGATAAGTAGTGAATGAATATGATTATTTTGATTTCCATATCAGAAAAACGTATAAGCACTTAGGGGTCGTCCATTAATCACGTGAGGTTTTAGGCCCCTTTTTTACACCCTCTTCTCCACCCTGGTAATACGTGGTGAAGTTTTAAGCTATTCGCCTCTAACATCACGTGTATTTCTAATAAAAAAATATATTAATATATACTGTTACATATACTATAATAATATATTTAAACTAATGAAAAAACAGGACATATGAGTACATAACTTTTATTAAAAATAATACATGAATATATACACGTGATATGTAACTGTACCCCTCCGACATTAACCGATTCGTTGCGGATAGGACGTCTGGCGTGCCATCTCTTTCTTTTGCGTGTGGCTCTAGCCACTGGAGCCGTGTCATTTTTAAATCGATGATAACTCCTTCAAATTCAGTTTTAGGGAAATGTACCCAGAATAAAACTATCTCTATTTTTTACGTAAATCAAGCTCGTAGCGTTTCTTGTAATGTATGTAGCAACGAATTGGTTAATGAGCCATAGTGATGTTTTCCGAAACCCTATTTAGACCCCACGTGATCAATAGATGACCCCTTCGAGATTTGCACACCACGTTTATTAAACGCGCTCCTGTATCGATACAAACCCATATTCACGCAGCTCCACTACGAATTTATGGAGGTGTTCCAAGTTCCTTGAATATCTGCATAAATTCAGTTTCGCGCTTGAATCTGTACAGACGTGATGATATCGCGCGTTTGTATCGGTACAAAGGCGTGAAACATGCAAAAAAAGCTTCGTGAAATAAGAAACGCAGTGTGCATAGGCCCTTAGCACTGAAATATGAGAAAGTATGTAACATTATTTGTGACAAACTAGTCTAGAATATCATAAAAATCAGTTGCTTTGTCTTTTTGTTAAAAAACCTATAGAATACAAATAAAACAGAAAGAATAAAAAAAACAATCCTATTATTTGTTGTGTGCTTTTAATACCAAGAAGCATTGCACTATATTTCTTGTTGTTTCGCATTGAAGTGTTTGTATTATCTTTGTTACCTGAACACGTGTTGTATGTTACTTGGCCAATAGTGTAGAATATAAATAAACATCATAGACTACCAAGTCTATGGAATTTCACACAAGACACGGCATACGAGTTCGGTCGATTCGCTCAGCAACTTTTAACTTTGCAACTCCTTTGTATTCATCATTAAAATGTAACACGTTCGATACAAGTTAGGTGGTGCGAGCGAATCACGACCCGCAGTCACATCTCGCGTCCGGATTAGCCGTCTCGCTCAAAGTTCGCTGCAATTCGCGCGACTTATCGCTTCAATTTGAACACGACTATTAGCCGACGCAATTGGCGCGAGTTCTGGCACAGAACTGAAACGGAGTTTGATTATGTTATTATTTAGTTTGTATGTGATACAAATAATAATTCCAAATTTTAAACAGAACATACAAACGACTTACTGATTGGGTACTTGCGCGGGCGACCCCTTTTCCGATGGACCAATGGTGGAATTTTCGGCGGATATTTCCTTGGGCGCCCGCGGGGCCTACGCTCCGGTAGGGCTACTAGCAGGTCTTCGCGTACTCTCTTGTGTTCTACTTCCGGGGAGACGCGGGGCGGCTTCTCGTCCCACGCCTCCCAGTCGTCACTCGCCGCCATGACGACACACGCCGCCGTGACGCCAAACGCCGCAGTGACGTCACACGCACCCGTGACGCCACCAGCCGGCGTGGCGTCACTGGCTGTGGAGACCACTCAGTATCACCTAGCGGATTCTGGTTGTCACCAGATCTTCCAAGCTGTGCTTAAATTTAAAAATAGCTATAGCTTTTAAGGTGCGTGTACTTACTTGTGACGCGAGCGTTTCGTCCGTTCAATTCCGCGAGTATCCAACGATAAACACAGACGTTGTGATGCAGTTGTTGTTGAGTTACATGCATGCTACGTCTTGCAATAACTCAACCTATGATCAGTTGTTCCTGTCATTGTATAATGCAATCTCCAGTCACAAGCTATTAATTTTCTGTTAATGCAACTGAAAAATAAAATACAAACTTACCGAATATTTCACCTAATTGGGTTTGATGACTTTTTTTAAACTTTTTCATTCCACATCGGACGGATGTCGTAATTGTTAAGTCGATTAAATACTCACTGATGACTTGCGGTCATTGAACTCTCGATTTGACACTTACCACAGAAACAAAAATCATTACTAAAATCAGAAACTTTTGGTACGAACACACTCACCGAGCGACGTTTTAGGTGGGCGGCCGCGCTTCTTCTTAATCTTGGGGGTCAGTGGTAGGGGGGTCTTCCGAGGACGTCCTCGGCCTCGGCGTGGCGGGTCTAAAAAATCTCCCGGTTGGATCTCATTCTTCACTGGTGGTAGGCCGGAGTTGAGAAGCACTGGAGCTCTTGGGGGCAGCATGACGTCACCACTCGCGGTGAACACTAAGTGACCGGATTCACGATGGGTGCTTCGGACCATGCCTGACATAACTTCGGAGCTGTTCTCGCGTTTGACATTCGACTCGTTTGTCATATCTACAGTTGGATCCTCCTGTAAAATTATTTTGGAATAAGATTCGGTTTACTTTAAGAATGTTAATTTTTTTTTTCAATATAACGGCTCCAGATGGAGAATGAATCGATTGCTAACCATTGTTATAAAAAATATACACTATTGATCTCTTTTTTTAATACAGAACAAAAAGTAGAAGAGTTAATAGACAAAATCATAAGTACTAAAACTTATATCAAGTTTTTGCCTATCTATAAATATATTTTTTTCAATCCTATCTTCCATAACAAAATGGAACCCTTTTGATTTTCATCAAATTTATATTCCTTTACATATGTTGCCACAACTTGGTAAGTCATATTTGATGTCATAATTATAGTTAATCATAACTGTAATTTTTCATACTTCACTGTAGACATAATAATTGAATGCAATGTAACAATAGGTTTAGCTTAGGTTATGTTTAGTTGCATTGCCGAAATTGGTCTTTGGGCCTCTCTTAACCCGTAAACATGTTATTTAATATACTAATAGTTATAAATTTTAACGAATTTAACATTGAAGGCTATAATGAGTAATTACGATCAGGTATGACAAGTATAAGTGCCATAATAATATATCAAACACACAAAATTTTACGAGACTAAAGGGGAACTGTAAGAAATAGTTTTCATTTGATGATATTTAATTAGAACTCAGATAATTGTGTCATACCTATGTCTCTCTCATGTTAATTGATAAACCGACATTTGTAACGAGGGATCTAACGCCTTCAATGTTTTCGCTAAATTACTATTGTTTACGATGTCATGACAGTAATATAAATGTGAGGCTCGTATTATGGACACTAGGGTAACGGATAGACATTCATATATGATACACAGATATTTAATATTTATAGAAATACTAGCTGACCCGGCCAAGCGTTGCTGTGTTACAAGTGAGACCTATCCTATGTCCTAAGTTGGTACAAATCTAGAAAAAATCAAAACATCAAATCGGTTTAGTAGTTTCGGAGTTCATCGCGATCAGACACTGTGACAGGGAATTTTTGATATTACAAATATATGTATATATTCGCATTCATCACACAAACATCTGCCTCCTTCTTGACTGGAATCCAGGACCAACCGACCAGGAGCGAAAGGCGGAATCCCTGCCGATACACCAAACGGTCGTCAAATTAAATAGTGCCACTTATTGGTAGACGCCTCCGTCCAACAGTAAACGTCGTTATAGGTCGACAAAGGGGATCGAGTGAGGAGCGGGCGGTTGGCGCATAGTAGCGCCCCCTGCCCCCTTTTCCGTACCCCCATTGTCGCTGTACCCCTACGCCCCTGTACCGCCCGGGCATAGACTCATTTAAGCGGTCGACCTAAGATAATGCTGAGATAATGTACTTAGTAGCAAAGTGTAAAGTGACTTACGCGCTCGCAAATCTTGGTGTGTACGCGCAGCTTATCGGAGCGGGCGAAGGACCGACCGCAGCCACCGCAAGTGAACGGCCGTTCGCCGGTGTGTGTCAACTTGTGGCGTGACAGGTGGGAAGAACGTTGGAACCTGAAACGAGACGTTAAATTCAATTATATGTCGTATCTAGGGTTGCCAACCGTACTCTAAAATAGAGTATTGTACTCTATATCATGTAGGCGTACTCTTTAATCTATAATACTAATAGAGGACGCTAAAATACTCTTTTTTACACAACGTTTACTATACTAGTGCCAGTCTCGCATATATGATTATCGTAACCAAAAAAGTCAACTATTTACTTTTAATATGCTGGTATTCCCAAGTTAGGAATCCCTGCACCCCAAGCCACACTCGGACGTATCTGAACGCAGCCACTAAACTCAATCAGTGCCCTAACGAATTTGTTTACTAAAAAAAAAAATAGCTATATACTCTCTGTTCCCACCACTTCAGGTTTACTGAGAGAGTATTTTTGGATCATGAATGCGAAGAGAAACAGGGCTTCATTGGAACCGATTAAAAATGAGCATTCTAACCTAGAGTTAGAATGTTTGCAGTCATACAACTTTTTTTAAAACGAAATGAAAAATTGTTATTTGCTGTAAAAAATACCTTTATAAAAATTTGAAATAAATGATACTCTTTTTTATAAGGCCGTACTTTTTATTTACCTCCTTTGAAATCAGATATATTCTATTTCTTCTAATAAAAGTTGGCAACCCTAGTCGTATCCGGTCATGAGTACGGACTGTAAACGTAAGCGCGCCCTCTAGCCGGCGAACATGCGCAACTACGATATCCCCGGTTTGACAGAGTCGTGACGTTGTCAACAGGCGAGCCCGGATTCATTTAATATCGAGTCGCCTCCAAGTGTAGAGGTCGTCACGGAAACAAGTCAGTTACGGGCTACGTAGTTATTAATAAACTGTGTTAATAATTAAAACATCTTCTGATTGCACACTCTCAAACTCTGCCTATATGATGTCGGAAAGTACGGATCAAAATCATGAAGTCTCCTTGACATATATAATGTTGACTACGGATTATATATTATATTTCTATCCCTCAGGAACAGTACTATTTTATAGATAAAAGTTATTCTATGTCCTTTTCTGTTCCCCCTGACAAAGTGTATTCAAAATTTATTGTATCAACAAGTAGTTAAGGCGTCAAAGTGTAACAAATAAACTCACCTTCGTATTTATAATATTAAAATAAGTTTGGATAATACAAATAAGCCTCAGCACTATCAAAGCTCATATCATGATGGCATCGCAAGTGTAACTTAATTGTGTTACTATTGCAATGCTTACACTTGACACTAACTAATCATATAAATGTACAAAAACTTTATTTAAGTATATAATTTTTAAACCTCCCATTCCTACAGATAAACTCCAATTTAAAAAAAAGGTGTTTGAACATTAAAATAGTCACTTTTATTGAGATAATCACATAAATTTACTTCTTGCGACTCTATCATTATACTTCATAAATATTATTATGATCATACTAGCGGACCGTCCCGGCTTCGCACGGGCGGACAAAATTCTTTATTTTTTTTCTATTATTAAATATTTTTCCGTTAGCGCCATCTAGCGTCCGGTAGGCGAACTACTTGCGGTTAACGCGTTGCTATGGTAACGCATATACAATCGAAAAAGAGCGGCGAGACGAACAACAAATTTGTGATTTAATATTTAAATAAATATGACAAACAACAAATTTGTGATCTAATATTTAAATAAATATACTGACCTCAGGTCACAGACGTCGCAAACGTGCGGGCGTCCCTCTTGGGAGTCGTTAGCAGCCGAATCAGAGACCGAACCGCTCGAGTCTGTCTCCTCGTCATCTTCCATATGCTTGTTGCCTGCTCTCTCTGTTAATTAAATCAATAAACTTAAAAATATAGGTAGGTACATTTTATATTCAGAGGTTTATAATGACATAATTATAAATGTAATAACTTCTAACATTTTCAAATATTTGTAATAAATATGTATGTAGGTTAAGCCTTAATGTGCCATTTGCGTTTGTTCTTATTGTCAGTTAAATTATGCCAGAACAGCAATGATAAATATAATCAGATTGATGGCCTTATAAAGTGAATTTTTATTACAAAGCTACTAGTAGTTATATGGATCTTTATTTAATAACTAGCGGCCCGTCCCGGCTTCACACGGGTGGACAAAATTCTTCAAATTTTTTCTAGCATTACATATAGCCTGTGTTACTCAGCGTGAATGTAGTTTTCGAATGATGAAAGCATTTTCGAAATCGGCTCAGTAGTTTTTGAGTTTATTCGTTGCAAACATATAAAAATACAAATATTTCCTCTTTATAATATTAGTGTATTTAATAACTAGCAAAGCTATATTTTATATTAAATAAAAAATATATTTCTTGGTTATTTAACAAATTGTCATTATCATCCAATAAATGTCCCCTAGAAACACGAGATCCCATTACATGTACAAATGTAAATATGTCGCGGACGAATTGTCGAATCCAATGTTTTACTAAACATCTCCGTTTTGTAAAACACCTGAACGGCGTTCAGCTGGATATTTAAACGTAATGCAGAATGCTTATCTGCATTCATAATAAGCGCTTGTTATATGGTTATCACTATGAAAAAAATATTTACAGTACAAAACCCAATATGTTTAGGATAAGAATTAATTGACACGCCATTATAATTGTTATGATTCAAAGAGCCATCAACTACAAAATTAGGAACAAAAACTACAATCTACTCTATCATTTCTCTCAGATTTCTATATGTTGCTTTTTATTTAACTTATTTACTAAAGAATAAACGTAAAACTTGTATGCAATTTCGCGTATTAAAACTCAGTTATTATGGAAAACATGTTGAACGGCGTTAAGCGATTTTTCGTTACTGAGCTTTTTGTAAAAAAAGCTTCTAATTATGCAATATGTCTATAACAGATTTAGTTATTTGTCTATATGAAAATAAAAAAATATAGTTAAAAAAACTAAAAAACACGCTTTAATTGACTTTTTTTCGTATTCCTGACAGCAAACCCTTTCATTTGATATCCATATCATGGAAGTGCATTTCAAACAGCCAGTTCGCCATCTTGGGGAGGCCGCCATATTTGATTTGTAATGACGTTTCTTAGCTAGTCATGTATTGTCATCAGAACTCAGAGCGTGTGCAAAATTTCATCCTAATCAAAGACCGGAAAGTGGGTCAAATTAAGATTCCAAGATTTTCTTACATAGTTACAAGTGAAGCTAATAAAAGCGTGTTAAAAACATAACTATTTGTTCGGTAATTAGTGCAAGCTAATCTCTACAATGGCTGAACAAAATTAAATGTAGTTCTTAAGCATGTATTAAAACAATAAGAACTAATATTTAGGTGATATCAATTTCATTTAACTACATATAAAATATGCATATAGTTGGCAAAAAATAAAATTACGCCATTACTTGAATGTAAAAGTAAATAGATGGAAAATCCACTAATTAAGACGGATATAGAAAAACTTACCATCTGAATCGTCGTGTTCATTATTGGTAGGTTTCTGAAGCACTGCTAGTTGCACCACCTTGATACCACCACTTTTGTTAGGATCATCTCCTTTACCGGAATCGTTATTAGTAGCACCTGGAACAAAGATTACAGATAAAGATAAATAAAAAATAAATAATGAGGATTACATTAATATTTTCTTTGAAGACAATCACAATTAAATAACAGTAGAATATCTTAACCGTTACCATTCCCATTCGGAAATCATTTTTCAACAAGACGTGTCATTTTTAAAAAATGAAAATGGCAGTAATTTTTTTAACGGTTGGCTAATTATGACAGAAAGATAATGAGGTAGGAAAGAAAAGTGGCGTACAGGTAACAATAATAACATAACAAATACGATTTCAATTATTAACACTTAACGGGGTTAGGTTTTCAATATTTGAAAAGCAGGGCAACAATATCTTAGCGTTACGGCAGACGACCGTCTTTTTGACCATTTTTTGCGTCTTTTGTCACTCATTTCGTGGCCTTTTTTTTAGAAGGAATTGCATTAGGCATGCGCCCCGTCTTGCGTAGGGGCTGCGTTGTCAGTTTGTCATATAGTGCGTTCTCATACAAATTTCGATACTAATAAGCAAAGTTCACAGTCTCAATCGGTAGTGCATTGCAGTTTGTTATCCGCTTTAAGAATCATCCTGTAACCACGCTGCAGTAACATTGTGACCACGGCGTGAATTGAATTATTCAAGACCATATTCCATTCCGTTCGGTTTAAATGAGTATAAAAGCAACCGAAAAGTTAAAAACCGTAAAAACAAGCAAACTTTTTCGAATTGCGATGTTACCGTAAAACTCTAACGGAAACCAGACAATGCAAATAGAAATCTTCGCCTTTCGCACATTTTCAAGTGAGTTATTTAAATATGCTTCACTCTATACTCTTTTTTATAAATAAACAATGCTTTTAAAGTCTATTGTATACGCTATCAATCCATAGCCAGTGAATTTGTACAGTTGTTTTAAACTAACAATAGAAAAGCTATAAAATTAAGTATCTAACGTTGATAATATGTTGTAGTATATAATGAATATCAAGCGCTGATAACGATCACAAACAATAACAGATTGTGGTCATATCGATGGGGCCCATGTTAGCATATGATATATTTACAAAAAGAAATGGGTTTTAAACATCAAAATACTAATAAAACAAAATTAAAAGTATTTTTATAACATTAACAATACCACGAACCCCTCGTAGTAAGCTAAATGGTTGTGTTACGAGTGGGTCCATGTCCGTAGTATATCGGCGAGGATAGAACTCCATCCACTCTGGTTTAAAAATGACATTTGAACCGGTGGGCTATGACCGCCGCCGCCGGTAAGGTTGAAACTGTGTGACTTTTTAGGGTTCCGTTCCTCGAAAGTAAAAACGGAACCCTTATAGAATCACTTTGTTGTCCGACCGTCCGTCTGTCTGTCTGTCAAGACCATTTTTCTTAGGAACGCATGGACGTATCAAGCTGAAATTACTATCAAATACTCAGGTCTACTGTCCCTTGGAGCAGTGAAAAAATCAAACGTCTAAGCCAACGCAATCAAAAATACAGCCGTTTATGCCGCAAAATTCCGCAAATTTTCGACACTCGCAAGGGAATCAAAACCTACAGAGTACTTCCCGTCAACTCAGAATTTTGAAATTTGGTACGAAGCAACGTCTTATAGCACAGATAAAAGGAAAAATTGCGAAATCCGAAAAATTTAAATTTTTCCATCATAAAATAAAAATATTTTACGGAACCCTCGGTGCGCGAGTCCGACTCGCACTTGGCTGGTTTTTTTATAGTAATTAGGCAGGCGCTTGACCACTATCTTGTCTGATGGTAAGATGATGAAATCTAGGATGTAACGGGCTTGCCTAGAAGATGCCTATTCACTCATGTCTTAAAAGCCACTAAAATGTATTTAATTTAAAATATGCCCTTAATGGGCTATATCAATTTAAATAAATAGTCAAATTGTAATAAATAAAAATTGTTTGTTAAAAAGAATCTGAATTAAACTCTGTATTCTCTTGTTCTTATAGGTCGAAATTGTGTAATTTCAGTAATAGATAGATAATAGAAATCTTAATAGAAATCAGACTAATTAAAACTCGTATCGCGTTACGCAAGACTTTACAGTCGTCACTATATCAACTCTTTTACCCAATATTATTTGATTTTTATTAAATAAATTGTCACTATCATATCATAAATACTATGATGTAGTAACATATTTGGGCACTTGTAAAGATACTTTTGTTGTTGCTAAGACCTAGAGTTTTTAGCGCAACTCGCCACCTATCGCAGTTTCATTGAAAAGGCTCTTCTGCATTACAGAAACATGTGTTAAATTTTATCACAATTATACATAAGCGGAGCTAAATAGTACTTTAAAATAATTATAATTATTTAAATATCGTTAATCAGAATATGATTATAAAGTAAAAAAAAATCAACGAAATACTATATAATCATATTCTGATTCACGATATTCAAAAGAATATAATTATTTTAAAGTTTCATTCTTAGGAAGCCAATTAATTTTTATTATAGCAACATTTTTTAATAATTGAAAATTATTTGTTATTAGTTAATATTTTAAATTGTTCATTAAAAAGAAACCTGTTCACCGTAATGTTAATCGATTATATATATTATAAAACGTATAATAGTTTTGACTTTAAATAAAAAAACATAAATATTCCTCAAGAAACAAAACAATTTAAAATATACATTGAATCGGATATGAATAATTACGTTTATGCGTCAGTCCGTACATAATAATTACACATATTATTGCAACATCACATGCGTTTTGTTATAACAAGCTATTAAAGAGTGAAACATTCTGAGGAATGCATTCTATAGTAACAAACTATTTTACTTAATACCATTTCGAAATAAGTGGTGTAAATAAACAAATGACTTTCGTTTTTTTTTTAATCTTTATGTGATTGCTGAAATAATAAATAATGATAGCTTTAGTCTTGGTATCACTTTATCAACTTAATGCAGTGTATTCTACAGTACGCGTTTTGTAATGCAACAGAGGCTTTAATAGTTTTTCTACCGATTACTACTTGTACTTTTGAAACAAAAACAACAAACATCTTGGTAAAACTACTTACGAAATTTGAAAGGTAGAAGTAGAAAATTTTGCGTAGTGGAAGTATACCTGGTAACGTATCCTGTCTTATTTATATATACCTACTGAGTAGGCTATATAAATAAGACACGAGAGAATAGAAAAAACTGAGGACTTTTTGGCGAGAGCGTGAAGTCACACTGCAGTAGATTTTGTCGAATATTAATGCGTTATTTTGGTGGTAAATGCACATGCACGTTACTTAGAAACAAAGCAGAGGAAGATGTTTTATCGCTTTTGTTAAGTCCGAATCGGTTTCAGTAAGTCCCCACACTTTTACAGAATTATAGGGAAATTGCTCTATAAATAAGTGTAACGAGCAAATTTGAATGTATTTAGAATCATAAGCAACAAAAGAGGGTTAAGAATAAAATAATATCCAACCTTGAATGGGAACAAAATTAATACCACCGACATTTTTATCCAATACACGTTCCATTTATCATTTATTCAATCGCAGCAAAGCCGGTAACGATATCAAAAAGACCGTAAGTAAAAACAATGATCCGCTGCTTGAATCAACATTATTTTCATAACGTTTCATTGCGATTGCGACTGTGATTGTGCGAAATTGCCGCGAAAGGAAATTATAGTAAATTATCATCTTGCGGGCCGAGCCATTGTTGATCTTGCCACGCAGGCTGCATTGTAATATTCTATTTGTGTGAAACTATGAAAGGCAAAATGCAATTTGCTATTCACAATTGGATGATAACGTTATATTATAAATATTCGTTATTCACGTTAATAACGCAAATATAAGTTTAAAACCGTAGTCAAAAAAATCTGTATAAAAAGTGAACAGCGAAGAACATAAATTTATGATAGGTATAATTAACGGATAGCGACAGACACATTACAAAAAATGATCCTAGAACTATAAAGCTATTATTGTCCCCACGTTTGGCGCACAAGCACAAGACTTCCCTATGCATCCATAATAATCCAGATGTTAATACTGAAGATGCATGGGATCATCACCTCAACGAGTTTTCTCAAGTTAATACAAAGAGATTCTTTTCATTTTATAATTTTAACTAGTGGACCCGACAGACGTTGTCCTGCCTGTTATTTTTGCAGTATAGATAAATAACCTAGATTCCGTCTGCAGCGCCATCTGCCGGGCTGATTTGTGAATCTAAACCATTCTCAGATCCCCTTGAACACACCCAAAAAAATTTATTCAAATCGGTCCAGCCGTTTAGGAGGAATTCAGTGACATACACACTCACAGAAGAATTATATATATAAAGATATGCCTAATTTACTTGGGCATAAAATCAAAAGGCATAAATTGATATACTTTGTCCGTAAGGTTAGATTTTTTTATCAGGCAGTAAGTTATTTAATATGCCTTTTTGAAATTAAGCTTTTCAATATTCAGCCAAATTTTTCACTTCCTGGGTTAGCATTGGGAACAGGACGGTCGCCAAGTCATAGTGGTGCTTCCTAACATGTAATTCACGAGGCCAAGAGAAGGTTTTACCAAAGTATGCAAATGGCGCTTTACGGCCCATCACAGAATGATGTGTCTTGATTTCGAGGGCGCCCGCTGAGAGGCTTGGACTCGCCATCAGCTAAACCTATCCGGCGGATATTAATGTCAGATTTTCCCTTTTTTAAAAAAGGGTTTAGGAAAAGGAGTTTTTTTTTAAATCTGGGTATATACCGTCTTTGTTTCAAGACCTAACAAAAACTATTACTTAGGGTCAAAGCAATCTTTTTGTTGTCTAATACTTTTCAAGTCTACGATATAACAACAGTTCTATAACAATTCGTCTCCCCTCCCAGGGCATCGACAAAATTTTCCCCGATTAAGCTAACCGAAAATACGGGGCGCGAGAAAGTTCAACAATATCAAACTAATACGTTGCTGACAACAGGGTCACTAGTACAGTTGACAGCACAACAAACGATACAAGCTAACAATAAAATTATTTTTATCACAATGATCAAAAAGTCGAGGGTATAGCTTGATCGAATATACAAGGAACGATACATTCAAATAAACATCTGTATGTAGAAGAGGTTTACAACTGACTTACTAGAAATATGACTATGACATGAGCACGATCTAGCATATATCACACGAATTTTTTAAACCCAACAAGGGTTCGTGTCAGGTTGTCTCATTTTTATAAGGGGTATATTAAAAGTTTGTGACGTGACAAATTTTTAATATTATGCATGCAACAAACGACTAGTTAGGAAACAATAAACGAATAATTATATTATTAAGATTTATATTATTATATTGAATTATTAAGATTGTAGATCTTTTATTTTTATTACTGTTTTCTCAATAATTATTGTAATTATGTATGACTGTTTGTTGTCCCCAAAAAATAAAAAGATTTTTTTTAGAGTTTATTCACATATAAATTTGAAATTATCGTTGAAGCAGTATGCCGAGTGCGGGACGCTAGTTATATTATACATCTATGATATATTTATATGCCTAGGGTATAACTATATTGCACCCATAGAACTAAAATGACCTAATCCCATAAAATATATAGACTCTGTTTTCTAGTTTTCACGTTTTTCTACATATAAACTATCTTATACATCCATGAATATATTATGATATATTCATATCTTTTGCCACATCGAAATGAGAATATTTGGCGTTAAAACAAGCATAATTTTTCATACGAAATGTAAAAAGCTTCTAAACGAAAAGTAAAGCTTCGTCGTATTTTTGTCATTGAAAAGATTATTTTGTATAGGGCTGTACCTGAGAAATGAATAGTTACCATAAATATATAGATATCAAAAACTAATATAAAAATATTCTGACAACTGCATGACAACTCCATAGTAATATTATTTTACGTATTTTTTGTGAAATCACGTTTAAAATGTAATTACATCCTTAATTAATTAAACACACACAAGGAATTTATGACTAATGCTTATCATAAAATTCTATTATAAAAGTAGTTTTCCATCAGTTATTTTTGGTAACTTGGCTTAATATTATAGACAGAATGCATAATATACGTAGTACCTCAGTAAAGGTTTTTTTGACATCTAGCACAAATTTATATCAGAGTACGAGAATCAGAACATAAAATTGTTGAGACGATTTTAGACTTAAGAAATCAATTTTAAGCTTGATTTTCATTTAAAAGAATAAGAGTTATATTACTTTAGTTGTCAACAATGCAATACAAAATTAATTTAAAAATATAAGTGTTCTGTTTAATGATATACCAATCTATTTTAAACTGGTTTTGCATATTTGAAATGTAAAGTCGAGCGCAATTATTTTAAATTCAATTGTCATCATTTTTGGTCATTAGAAAAATAAATTATTTCATTTATTTATAGTAGCGGCCCGTCCAGGCTTCGCTCGGGTGGACAAAATTCTTTAAATTTTTTCTATTCTTAAATATTTTCCGTGAGCGCCATCTAGCGTCCAGTAGACGAACTACTTGTGGTTAACGCGTTGCTATGGTAACGCATATACAATGGAAAAAGAGCGGGAAAAAGGGCTGACAGACAAACAACAAATTTGTGACTTTAGATTATAGATTGGTATTTATATTATCGTTATTTAGTCCCAACTCTAAAACTAAAATGATTAGCTTACAAATAGCATTTCTTATAGACGGGTCAATACCAAGAATTCTAAAATATTTCTGGCTATATGAGATTTTATTTCCCTCGCGCTAATTATATGTCGGCCCCAGGTAAACGCTTTTTTGTGGATACACTTCACATAAAAGGTATCAATATACAAAATATATTCAAATTAGATTATTATTATACAAGAAATAATTACAACGGCATCATTGAAAGATTTGAGAGCAATAAATTGTATAGAAACCGATTATCTATCATAATTCGAGCATTGATTCCCATTTATTATTGTTTGGTATATCGATCTTAACTAGTAGAATTATACTTTCTTACTAGCGGCCGCCCGCGACTTCGTCCGCATGGAACATTGTAACATTACTTTATTTTTCTAAAATAAAAGATTTTTTCTAAAATAAAAGTAACCTAAGTTACTCCTTATTACATCACCTACCTGCCAAAAAAAGTCCCGTCAAAATGCGTCCAGCCATTCCAGTACACACAAACAACAAACAGACAAAAATTGTAAAAAATGTTATTTTGGTTTATGTACCTACCGTATATATACACTACCGTCCAAAAGTTTGGAAACACCATGGTAATTGAAATAAAAACAACAATAAAACACATAAGTCATGATTTATTACTATGAAATCTTAATCAAACGTTAGATTAACATTAAGTAAGAAATATTCAGTACAATTAAGTGCAAAAATAATGTAATTTTCATTAAATTTTGGCCTCATCAAAATGACCACCCTTGTTTTTAATTATTTCTTCACAAATTTTATTCATTCTTTTGATTAATTTTGCGAAGTATTCGGGGTCCAGTGACTTCCATTCATTTTGTAAATGTTGCCACAACTGTGCTGAGCTCGATGGACACTGACTTTTAACTCTTCTATCAAGCTCATCCCATACTAATTCTATAGGCGAGAGATCTGGCGATTGTGATGGCCATTTCATAACTTGCAAAAAATTTTCGTTTTGTTTTTGCTGTAAGAACTCCTGACATAATTTTGATGAATGCTTTGGGTCGTTATCTTGCTGAAAAATGAAATTTCGGCCAATCAGATTCATTCCAGAAGAAATTGCATTTTCTTGCAGTATTTTCAGATAGCCTTCTTTATTCAGTTTTCCGTCAATTTTAATCAAATGACCGGGCTTATTGTTACCAAAGCACCCCCAAACCATTACACTACCACCACCATGCTTAACGGACTGCACAGTACACGCTTCTAAAGCCCGTTCGTCTTTTGATCGGCGCACAAAAACACGTCTATTAGATCCAAAAATTTGAAACTTAGACTCATCCGTCCAAAGGACTTTTTTCCAGTCTTCTTCCGTCCAGTTTTTATGTGCTTTAGCCCACTCTAGTCTATTTTTCTTATGGGTAATAGTTAGTCTTGGTTTTTTGGCTGCAACGCATCCTCTTAAGCCAGCAGACAGTAAACGTCTCTTTACAGTTGTGATTGAAACTGGCTTTTCTCGTGTTTTATTTAAAGTAGCAGCAATTTGTGGCGCAGTTAAACGTCGATCTCGTTTCGATAACACTTTAATAAACTGATCTTCCTGCTTTGTTGTGGATTTGGGACGTCCAGATCTCTTCCTGTCTCGATTTTCTCCCGTAGCTCGCTTTCGTGTAAGAGTATAATGTACACCTTTACATGAAACTCCAACCTTTTTTGCGATTTGGCGTATAGAATATCCTTCTTTGTTCAAAGTACAAATAACACTTCGCTCTTCAAGAGAAATCTGTTTCCTTTTTGCCATTTTATGCAGTTATCGACTGATGTTACTATCACATGAACCTCACAAAGTACACTGAACTCTAAACTAGATACTTAATGGAATTATATGCTTATTTTAAAAAACTGATCTCTATTCAAAACATAAACAATGTTTGTACCTACCAATTCTAAGAAATTAACAATTGGCAGTGCAGAAACTTTTGTGGTCATAAAACACGTGTGCCGGTCTTTTGTCAAAGTACGGAATAACTGATAAGAAATAAGTAGTTTTCTTCATTATTGTTATAAGCACGATTGTAAAAATAAATGAACTTTAACAAGAACGTGTATATTTAAAGATTTATTTGCGGTAATTTTTTTTATCTAATGAAAATAGGGTGTTTCCAAACTTTTGGACGGTAGTGTATATTCAAATGCATGTAGTATATAACGGTTATTTCAATATTACAAACAGACACTCCAATTTTATTTATATGTATAGATTCCATTTCAAGTGAATGGGAGCGTTAAAAGTCAATATAAATTATCGATTAGTTATCGATAAAACATAAACAATATTATGTTATATTTCACACGTCATTTAAAATTGTAAACAACGGAAGTTGAACAACATTTGCATTTAAGATACGTACCTACCTACTCGCAAAGGAAATCATAATATTGGAAGCAAGCCGGACCCCACACAGAAATAGATTTAATTACATATACAAACTATTACTGACTGTATTAAGGTAAACATTTACAAGAAACATTGTATTAAAAAATAACTGTTTCTCATTAAAAAAAAAATACGGGCACATTATTTTACTAAGGGCCATAATACAAATTTTAACTAAAACGCGATATTTGTGTTTAAACACATTTAAAAAGTGGAACTCAGACCTTTGCTATTTAATTTGGCAGGATATGCATGAAAAAAAAATGGTAAAATAATAAATTTAGAGCTGCCAAGTTTTAAAACCGAAAAATTGGACAGACCAGAGGCCCTACCATCAATTCTTATAGCGATTCAAGTTTAGCTGTTAAAAAGAGACGCCACTTTAGACCGCGTATAGCGGTCTCTCTTTGACAATCGAACTTGCATCGCGCTAAAAGATGATGGTAGGCCCTCAGAGCGATTATCCGGACGTTTGGGTAAAAATGCCAAACATGTTTAATTCTTTAATCTACGGTAAGTCTTACGACAAGATTTTATAGTTTAAAATAAACTAAGGCATATTTTATCATTTACCATAAAATGTTCCTAAATTCTGATGAAAAGACAATAATCAATTTTATTAATCATGCCATATTCATTACAATATTAATTTAGATAATTGCAAATCAACACATGACAAATGTAAAAAACCGTCAAATTTAAGGAGCCTAATTAAAGCCTGACAGGCCGAATACCGTCTAGTTTGGCAGTACACGCAAACAAAAATTCTGACTATATCCAGCTTTACCCGGACGCCTGGCAATCCTAAATGTATCACATCAAAACATTTCCCTGAAATAATATGTATATTTTGAATATCTCCAATGTCCTGATTTTACGGGGGAAGATTGCCTATGAAAGATTGCCTGTAGAAGATTGTTAGGTACAATTTTGAATAATATGTTTTCTGGTTATTTGGGGCTGTGAAATGTAATATTTTCGGTAATATACGGCTTCGGGTCGATTACTTTGTTAACTCCGACAGTTGTCCGTCGCGTCACTATAAGAGTGTCAAGTTTGGACTTAACTAAAATTGGTGCTGGTTACCCTCTACTTATTGATTAATAAATAATTTAATGACCACTGTAAGGCTTGTGTTATGAATGCTAGAGTATGTAAAGGATACATCTATACATGATACATAGATATGTAATATTCATAGAAATATATACAAATAGCAATGACTCAGGTACAAATGCTCGTATTCATCACACAAACATCTTTCGGGACACGAACCCAGGACCGTCGATGCGATCCTCTAAAGGTCAGACTCCTACACCGGTGGTTAAAATAACAAAATTCCATAAATTGTTAAACCCATATTTTACCATCTTAGGAATTTAATATACCAAAAATTTCTTTCGAGCCTTTTTAACCATTTTAGAAGCACACCCTTCAAGTTTCACCCTTCAACGTTTAGGCTGTGCGTTGTCTGTTAAACTTTCAGTCAGTTAATTACTCGGGACAAAGCTTTATAATATTCAGATAATATAACACTTATTTGGTCTAACTGGGTATTGCGTAAAAAAACAATAAATCAAAAATAAATCTTTACATTCGACTCTGCTCACAAGTTATTGGGACAGCAGTGAACCGGACATCTAAAGGTTGCAGGTTCGAGGCCCGCCTAAGATTAGCTTGAGACTTTTTCTAGTTAGTATTTTGTTTTAAATAATTATCACATAAATATAATAATACGATGATATTTATAATATAAGCATGAAATTTTCTAATAAAACATAAAAATATCTTTATTAGTAATTTAAAACACGTGTTATTTTAATGAAGCAATATCTAAAATATTGAGTCATAAAAAATAATAAAAGAACGAAAAATAAGTTATATTTTTCGCATTCGCAATTAGTGATATTATTGAGAATGAGCTCGTAAATCAACCCGTTTTTATGAGCAGCAAAAAAATAAATAAAAATGTCGATATTAATTGCTATGCCAGCATAAAAAAATACCTTCAAGTCATTTATAAAACCAAATAACCTCTAAATGTTTTATTGGTTGATTTTTTATCATTATTATATACATTTATCTTCTACTTACATACAATCAAAATGACGACCGTTTGGTGCAACGGTAGCGATTCTGCCTTTCGCACCGACGGTCATAGGTTCGAATCCCGGAAGGGCCAGATATTTGTACGATGAATACGAGCATTTGTACCTGAGTCATGGGTGATTATATAAATATATATATTTTATGAATATTACATATATATGTGTCTATCAGTTACCCTAGTATCCATAACAGAAGCCTTAGGCTAATTGGTGTGAATGTAAGAAATATTTATTGTTATTAGTCAAATACACGCTCTGCAAACTATTAAAGTGCACTAATGCTCCGTCATAAGATTAAAAATTAATGTTAGAATCGTAGCAATAAAAGTAAGAAAAAAAATAAACAATCATCACAGATTATTCTGAACCTAAAAAGCCAAAGCAACGACGCCAGCACAACACCCAGACACTAGCCATTATAGGATAGTTGGTTATCTACATTGACCGCGCCTGGGTTTGAACCCAGAATCTCGGAATGGCGTTACCATGAAAACCGATATGCGAGTCACTCGACCGCGGAAGTCGCCAAAAATACATTTGTGTTAAAATCTATAATCTTAGATCACAGTGGTTTGTGTTTGTCTGTCCGCTCTTTTTCCATTGTATCAATAACGTTACCATAGCAACGCGTTAACCACCAAGTAGTTTATCTACCGGACGCTAGATGGCGCTAACGGAAAAATATTTAATAATGCAAAAAATTTAAACAATTTTGTCCACCCGTGCATAGCCGGGACGGGCCGCTAGTCTTTAATCTAAGAACACAATTTTTTTTGTTTGTGTGTTTGCCTGTCCGCTCTTTTTCCATTGTATACGCGTTACCATAGCAACGCGTTACCGGGTCAGCTAGTTTTGTTTAAAACCTTAAACGTGCGCAATACAACTGTTTTATTTTGAAAACATTTAAACAATCGCATAATTTTGTTTACTATAATCAAAACATAAGAATCATATCGCCACACAAAGAGTAGAAATCTATGTATAAATTTATTTTATTTAAATAAACGTGAAACTCAAATGCATCGTTTTTCGATCGTTGCCCTCCGGTTATTACAATTTCGTTTCGAAATCACACAATAAGATGAGGCCACGATCAAACGTAACGTGAACTTGAATATACGATTATGAATATTTATTATTCACAAATTATATATTAATAGCAAGTATCAACAAATAACGCAAGTCATCTTAAGATGAAGCTGTTAACAATCTATTTTATTTTGTTATAAATGAAATTAAAAAGAAATATTGGAGAGGAAGAGGAGAATTCCTTAAAATATAATAAAACATATAAACATAAATTATTATCGCGTATTATTGACATTCTTTCTGTAGTCTGCAGACGAATCGTATACAAATGATTTTCAGTTACCTTAAGAAGTACAGCCTTGGCCAAAAGTATTAGGCACCCCACAAAAATGTACAAAACGTGTTTACTGATTGAACAATAAACAAATGTTTATCTTAGATGACATACGAGGGTCATAAATAATTACCTAGAATAGTAAGCGGCACATTGTTAAGGTAATAAAATACCTGGTGACCGAAACCAAAGGATTTAGTTTTCTTTCAGTTTTATCAGTCAATGTTTGGTCACTTCATTTCAAGACTCTAACGACTAAACAAGCTTTTATTTGTGGTGGACCAACTAAATTGACATCTAATTTATTTAAAAATGTCGAAAAAAAGTGAAATTAGTCTGGAAAACTGAGTAAAATACAACTTTTACATGAACAAGGAAGGTTTCAAAAAGAAATTGCTAAGTTGGTGAAATTTTCACGTTGTGCCGTGCAATCTGCCATCAAACGGTTTAATCAGACTTGCACAAATGCTAATAAACCAAGAACAGGCAGAAAACGTGTAATGACGAAGCGCGCGGATAGAAAATTAATACGCGAATCCATTAAAAATCGGAAGAAAACTTCATAAAAGCTTGCTGCTACCTTGACCGAAGAGGCTGAAAAGTCAATAAGTGCTCGAACGGTCAGAAGAAGACTTAGAGAAGCAGATCTAATAGAATGCAAAGCCAAGAAGAAACCTTGGCTTTCAGAAGCCAACACAATAAAATGTTTAGAGGGCTCTATGACACAAACATTATACAGAAGAAGATTGGTCCGACGCTGTGTGGTCGGACGAATCTTAGTTTGATGTAAGTTGATTTTACTGGTTTCATAATTAATAAGAATGATCACTTACATATTTATTTCACATGAATCATAAAAGTTATGGCGATTTTTTAAAAACCTTATTTTTATTTATTTTATATGTATTTATAACACCAGGTGTGACCTTCGTGAGGCGACGTGTGGTTGAAGAATGCCTTCCAGATTGCGTCGTACCGACTGTCAAGCACGGAGGAGGCAAGATAATGATCTGGGGCTCTATGGCTGCTGATGGGGTTGGCGAAATGTTTGTTTGCGAAGGTCATATGAACAGCGAAAAGTACATAGAAGTACTTGAAACTGCACTTATGCCTTCGTTAACAAGTATTTTCGGCGACACCAACTTGGATGGAGTCATATTCCAAGAAGACAATGCACCTTTTCATACGTCAGCGACTACGATGCGCTGGTTTACTGAAAACAACATTGACTTGGCAGATTAGCCTGTACAGTCCCCAGATCTGAACCCCATTGAGCATTTTGAAGAGAAGGATTAAAAAGCACAGTATTACATCAAAAAAGGCATGAAACATGCATTGGTACAAAAATGGCATGCCATTACAAGGGAGGTTTGCATTGAGCTTGTACGCAGCCTCCCAGATAGAATTAACGCAGTAATTAAATTCAAAGGTGGATCAACTAGATTTTCAGATTTTTTTATTCCTTTTTGTGTCTTTGAATAGTAATAAATCAATTTAAAAAGAAGAAGTTGTTTCTTTCCATTATTTGAAGTAAACTGTAGGGTGCCTAATACTTTTGGCCAAGGCTGTATGTTCTTGAGATGTATAATATTGTCGTATAAAAATATCTTTATATTCTTTCTGATTTATTGAAATTGAATAGTTTTAATTGGATCTCAAGCCATAAAAAGAAAAATAATACACACTTTAAAAGTAATATATTTTTATTATTTTTGGGCATCCGACAGATTTATCAGGCACAATATCGAGCGGGGCAAAAGAATTATCGAGTTGAGACTTCGAAGTTAAACACAGAATGTGTGTATATCTTTTAACGTGCAATCGATAACCGCTTGCAATTAGGGAGTTATTTCTTGTTATTTAATAATAATAATAATCTTTATTAAAATAATCCATATTTACAATTTATTTGAAAAGTCTGACGCCCAAAGCTTAGTGCCTGTATCTCAGGTGTCAGTGTCCTCTCCCAATTTTTTGCAACATGAGTGTCAAAAAAGTTTATCCATAATAGGAAATTTACAATGCACTTATAATTAGATATATAATACCTTAATACATAAACATTATAATAAGGATAGATATATAGATATATTTATAGATAGATACATGTATATAAGTATAAAATAATATTTATTTTATTTTATTTATAATACAAAATAATGCATCTGTTATACTTACCATATTTTATTTTTGTTTAGCCCGTAAGTCCAATAGATTTTCTGTTTCTTCATAGTTTAAGCACAAACGCCATTTTTTTACCATTAATTTACATTCATGAAGTGAGAGAGGGTAGAAGTTTAACTTTTTATTTATTTTATTATAGATGTACAGAGATATGCACGTTGTCGCCTTGCAAAGGCAGTACGAAAACTTATGTAAATGTTTCTCTTTCTCTATTGTATTTTATAAAAAAAAACAGATATCTGCAGTTATTTAAATTGGTCGTATTGCATCATATCGTAGGTTGACAATAACACCCAAGCAGCAATTGTTTCTTCGTTGTAAGTTACTTGATTTTTGTATAACATTGAGGGTAAACAAGCAAACGATACGGTCTGAGACATTACTATTAAAGGACACCTAATATTTATTCTGATTGAACCTACATAATTTATCATTATTATGTCTATATTTTCTTTTTGATTATTTTGTAAAAGGCAAAACTGTGTGTGTTATATTTTTTGTTTCATTAAAGGAGACTGTGTGACCCCTTATTAAATACCTTGCGAGTGGCTCCGAAGCTGGTGAAGACACCAGTTTCTTAAATACCACAATTGCATAAATATTATGATGACAATGAATAATATTTTAAATTTCTTTATTTATGTTAAAGTATCCGTTCTACTCGTCAGGACGTCTTTTGGTCTGAATATATAAGAAAGCACGCATTTAAAGTGCATTTTAAAATGGTTTGTTTTTCTTTTCATTGCTAACCACTAATAGGTATATGTATGTATTCCACATGATGCTGGAGGGTTGACGATCAGGGCAATTCAATTATAAATAGTTAAAGCCATGTTTTATAAAATGGATAACTGAATGACAATTAATTAATTGATGACCTTCGCTCACACAAGTCTAAAGATAATATTTAAATCAACTATTATTTTTCTCAATTTTAAAATAATACGTAAAAAGATAAGTGGGCGGATGTAAGAATGCCAGCAGAATTAGATAATCATAACGAAATATTTAAAATACAATCGTATTTGTTACAAAATAGAGTTCAATAATAAAACATATTTAAACAATCCATGTATATTTCACTCTTTATTGAGTTCTATTACGATTGCATTTTGTTCCTTCGCAATATTTATAAAAATGTGGAAAAACCAGTGTAACCAGTATAAACCCACTCAATTACATTAAATAAATTTATCAAATTAAATAATATTAAACATGAATGTAAAATCTCGCACTTGGTTTATGTATGCGTAATATTTAGATTAACTGAAAAGTACCTACAGCAGAGCACTGAATGTTTGTCAAAGTAAAATGGAGAGAAACATTTTAAATATCAAATATCAAGACGTCAAAATTACAGATATCACATATGTATATGGTGAAAACACAAATGGAACTGGGGACACATGATAAGAAATAAAAGAAACAAGTGGTCTAGAGATGTCACCATATGGTGGAAAAAGAAGAAAAGGACAAAGAAAGACATGGGAAGATGACATTAAAAATATGGCTGAAACTACTTGGAGAAGAAAAGCCACAAATAGAAAATTATGGCAGAGTCTAGGGTAGGTCTATGCCAGAGAGCAAACTGATATAGATGTCAACATTGAGAATTTATTTTAAAATGGAAAAAATAAATAAAAATGACTATTGATTGCTAAATAATAGGAATAAATTTAATTAAATGACTAATTAATTGTAATTGCAAATTTTAATTGAAAGAAATGTAATTTAATAATATTATTATTGTTATAAATATGTGTATAATATAATGAAATTTATTATATTATAATTGAATTTTTAGTAAGGTCAAGAACAACGTCACATATTAAATAAACTCAACAATATTATTAGTAAATAAATATAATAGCATTATATGACACGGTTTATGGTGTATTGGAAGAATATTTTTTCTTTATAGTAAATAAAACTGAACATTATGAATTAAAATTTGCCTTACTTGTTTAATATCAAAACGTGAATATAAATGTGTTTTTTATTAAAAATCTTTTCCGGTGGAAATACCATATGTGATAAGAACCGGTTCCATTAGTATAATAAAACGAGTAAATATAAAAATAGGACATATTTTAAAATGACGAATTTTTGAAATTCTTTTAGTGTTCGGTATTCGATTGGGATAAAAATAACTTTCAGTTACCGTAGGAAGTGTGCTCTTGAGGCGCGTAACATTGTCGTACAAGACCTTTTTTTTTTAAAGAAGTTAAGTTAAAATCATTAGATTTCAAATATAGCTGTCAAATATAGTTACCATTTTTAATATTTAAAATATTTTCAAGATTTTACTTTAAGAGTTTTGTTTAAAATTCAAATTTATTTATAATATTACATTTTCTCGACATTAGCCTATGAAGAATTTCTTCAGTAGAATTTCTTAAACATACAACAACCATTTTGTACAACGGTAGCAATCCTGCCTTTCGCACTAACTCCTGGGTTTGAATCCCCGAATACGAGCATTTGTACCTGAGTCAAGTATTTATATGTATTTCTAAAATATAACATATCTATGTATCTATATATCTATCCGCTACCCTAGTATTCATAACGCAACCCTAGTAGTGCTTACTTTTGGCTAGGCTAATTGTTGTGAATATTAGAAATATTAGTATATAAAATGCATTTCATTAAATATAAGTATTTACAACAATTCAAATCCTACGTCGGCAGACCTTGTAATAAGTATAAGCAGTGTGAAGTAGAACTTCCTTCTCCCTACAAATAAATTTACATAGTTCCCTAATTTAAGAAAACTTTTCTTATTATACTAAGACGTGTAAGAATAATTCCTTATTAAAATGAACGGCTTTTATATTGTATACGAATAAATTAATTAAATAGATACAACGACATTAACTCCACACCTTTTCTTTAAAATAATCACACCATGTGTGCCTTTGTAAATATTACGTAGATTTTACATAATATTATTAAATTCATATTTGGTAGTTCAGTGACATTGTGGAAAGTTGTTATAAAAATGAATACCTCTACCCAAAAACGATCCTCTTTTTTAGCGTCGTTATCAAAAACGTTACCATAGCAACGCGTTAACCGCAAGTAGTTCGTCTACCGGACGCTTGATGGCGCTAACGGAAAAATATTTAATAATAGAAAAAAATTAAAGAATTTTGTCCCCCGTGCAAAGCCGCGACGGGCCCCTAGTCTTATAACAATCAAATCATGATATTATTAAAAACTATACCACACTATATTCTACTATAGGAACGTGACTAAATTTCTTAAGTATTTACTAATTCATTTACTTAACTAAAAAAATTGGGTGTAAGACAGTCATTATAATGAACATACCAAAAACTATTTAATACAAAATTATTTTTTAATATGAACTTAACCTGAATCGTGTTATTATCGGCCTTTATAGTACCCACTTATTTTATTGTATAATTTTGTGACTGATAAATGATTATTCTTAATATAAACAATCGCTTAACTAACATGCAGAGTTACAGTAGACTTGCAACGAATATACGCCAGTCGGCTATACGCCAAATGCCGAATATTCTGTGACAATTCTAGCGGAGTAGTGGAATTATAGACAAAAGTATTCGATTGCGACAGAAAGAGACCTCTATAAGTAATAAGAACATATCACGTCATGATAAGTCATATAGATGGTGGCAAGCAAGAAAAGATAATTTTCCATGTTTGTTAAATCTTACAGCAAAATATTAGGAATCGGAACTTAATGTATATTCAGAGCGTCTTTTCTTCTAAGCTGGGATTGTCTAAGGGCCTTCCCTTAATCGAAATCATTTCCTGCCAATGCAGACAAAATAGTGTTTCTGCATCCCAGTCTATCCATGTCCATTTCGATCAAAATTGTTCAAAATCTTTTTTTTACAAATGATTATCGTACCAATTAATATTTGTCAAGTAATTGTATGTGTATAACTAATAATTTTATTTCGGGTTCTTCTTTGAATCACATTAATACGAACTACCAAGATTGTTATTTTAAAAAAGTATACTACCAATTTACATCACGATAATTTAAGTTCAGAGACATATATTTCGCAGTTTTGTCATACAGAAGTTGATAACGTACATAATACTAGATTCATGGTTATAAGAAAAATGTTTTATCAATCAAGATTTTCATTTTACCAATGAGCTGATTAGGACAAAATATTCGGTATTAGGCCGAATATAAGAAAAGTAGCCAAATGGCCGAATAATATTCTTTACAAGTTTATTTTAAAATATTTTGATTTCAGCCCTTTATAATTATGTTTGTTTATGACTCTATACGTTGAACGTCAAAAAGGTGGGCTGACCCAATAATGCATTTTGAATTTATATCTACTTAAATGACTCAGTGTTTAATTATTTCTGTTAATCACGATATATTATTAATGTTCTTGTTTTTTTTGAAGCAATTTTTTTTTTAATAATTTATTGCTACACCAGACTTATTATCTTTCCTTCCCTTTACCTTCGGATGTTGATCAAATCCAAATCCCATTAGACTTTGAGCTTACATACCTAACTATAATTAAGTTTGGTTTTAGTATACTTGTTATAAACACATATTATTATTTTGCGCTGTTCATTAAAACTGTTTTATAAAAAAATATTGTGTAAATATGAATATGTTTTAAAAAAAAATCTATGTATATACCACGACATCTAACACCATCCTAAGGTTACATCTGAAAATCAGTGTCTCTGCTCAGGCGGTGACATGTGCTGAGATGTGACCGTTTCGGCATAAAAATAATTGTTTATTTATAATGTAATGCCAATGTAATTTTGTGCTGAATAAACGCTTTCTATTCTATTCTCACTCAAAGAAATCTGTGTCGTAGTCTTTGAGAACTTGTACAGTGAAAGAAATTGCCTATCAAATTAGAGTAACCGAATGAAAAATATACTGTGGAATGGCTATTGAAATACTGACTCACCCGGAGAAGTGATCTTGTTAGGTCGCTCATCATTCCTATTATCCTCTTGGAAACGCACGCTCATTTTCTTTTTTGCTCGCAGCTTTTCGTCTTCGGGGGACATGATGGAAGTACGCTTCTTCGGGCGGTCGTCTTCGAGCTCCCTCTTTACCTCAGACGAGGAGACGGCAGAAGCAGCTGCTGCAGCGGCAGCAGACGCGGCCATTGCGGCGGCTAAAATTATAATGATATATAAATACTAGGCTTAGTTAGGATTTCCCTATGCATATACAGTTAAAGTTAAAAATATGTACACAACCAAAAAACACAATCCATTTGACAAATATCAACCTTATGAAATTTAATTTAAGATGCACTTTTCATTGTTTTCATGGATTGATCAAAAATGTATCTAATGAATAGTGAAATAGAGTTAACTTTTGTCAAATATATATCGGGTTTTGGAAATTTAGATGTGTTTATATTCACCTAACATTAAAACAATCATTTAAATAAATTCGAGTCAATCATGAACTTATCAGCATCAGCCTATTAATGTGCACACTGCTGAGTCACAGGGCTGCACTATGAATGAAAACACTATAGGAAGAAAGGCCCGTAACCCTCCACACAGATTTAGTAGGGATTGATGGGTCCTGGTAGCTTGACGTGCATTTCGAAGTGTGAGCACGAGACCTAATTTTTCGTCACCCATCCGAAAACCGACCTTAGCAAAAGCTGCTTAACTTCCTCAATCATAAGCCGAACTCTAATCACTGAGCTATCGAGCTCCTTGAATTAACCAATTCGTTGCGATGTCCAATTTTGCAAACTTAACTGTGGCGCTGAACAAAAACAACGTGACACGGCTAACGTGCCAAGCTCCATACGATTAGATGGCACGCCTTCTGTGTCTTCAGAATTGCGGATTTTTTTTACATGATCTAAACTTGAATACTTTTAGTTTACATTAGATTCCTAACGTGAACGGCCAGAAACATTGTTTCAAGTGATTATAAATAGCAAAAGAGTGTATTTTTGGAAATGCAGGGTAAGTGACTTTTTTGATAGAGATGTGGTCAACCTTTTCAGCGTATTTTTTATTTCCTAATGGTTTGATTGATTCTGAGTATTGAACTAGTTTTAAAATATTGTTTTGGTTTTCCTCATTAGAAATGATTACCTCATTACCTATGTGATACCCTTCCAAGCAAAAATAAACCATGTATACAAGCCTTATCGTATATTGTACATTGTACTTCGTAGGGTCACACAACTTGTTATATCTTCAGCCGGGATCGTCCATTGTTTGGGACAGCAAGTGGTATTTTTTTGGCATTTTTTATGCAAGCCCGTACTATTTTATGCAAAATAAACCTTTTTATACAGGCACTGCGGGCCAACGATAAACGTCGTCAACGAAACAGCCGTTTTCGAAGATAAGACAGCGCTTACAGCAAATGCAAATCTCTGTCGTAGCATTATGACTCATATTAGCCATATTGGCACGCAGGATGGAACAGCGGGTATCTATAACTTATAATTGAATTGTGATTTTAAGGATCTGAAATTCTATATCCTTCTATTTTTTAGAACTTTTTCAATTGGTACAAATCTTAATTTCAGTATTTTTTATTTATTTGTATTTTCTAATTCAAAGTCATTCTTTAATATTGCATGTATAGTCTGTCTATATTATATGTACGACAATAGCATCTTTTTTATAACATATTTTGAGCAATAATGATATAATAATATTTCTTACATTCACACCAATTAACCTAGCCCAAGTTAAGCACTGTTAGGCTTGTGTATGGATACTAGGGTAACGGATACACATACATTAATAATAATAGAAATATAAATAAATATCCATGGCTCAGGTACTAATGCTAGTATTCATCACACAAACATCTGCCCCTTCCGGGATTCGAACCCAGGACCTTCGATGCGAAAGGCAGGATCGCTACCGTTGCACCAAACGGTCGTCGCTATAAAATTTATCATCAAATAAAAAATGTATCATTATCTTGTGGTTTAATATCAATACAACTTTTAAAAAGGTTGGTTACCCCATTTTAAAAAATCATACAAAAACCAGAAACGAAGGGTACGAGCTTGATTTACGTGACAAATGAAGATAGTTTTTACTTTGGGTACATTTTCCTAAAACTTCATTTGAAGGAGTTATAATCAATTTAAAAATGACACGGCTCCCATGCCTAACGCCACACTCAAAAGAGTTATGGCACACAGACGTGCCATCCGCAACGAATCGGTTAACTATTAAGTCTTAAACAAAGTGATAAAAAATATTTGGACAGAGCTTAGTTGGGACTTTCGTTGGCGACAAAGTTATCGCTTAGTCAAAGATTAAAAAAAAGCAATATCTAAGTTAAACTTATTTGTGCCATGACTCGGAAGCGACTGTTTATACCAGGGATTCAAAAACACCTTTATAAGGATACACTTTCATAAGGGTTACACATTGAATCTGTTACAGAATTATTCATGTATCACTTATTTGGGTGTTTTGAACCTGTTTTGCGTCGAACACTTATAAAAGTGTAACAGATATAATGTTTTCTGTTACCAATCTGTTAGAAACTGTTTTACGTTTAACTATCAATGTGTATACACAGTACACCAACATAGACATTATTAGTGAGCTGTAAAAGTACCCAAAGCACCCAAATTATTAGTGAGCTGTCGCATAGTTATGCCAATATAAACCTTATTGACTGTAACAAATATTAACACTTATGAACCGGTATTTTCTAAAACAGATTCAAAGTGTTACAGTTTCTTTCTATTCAACTTTTAAAACAGAAATGAAAAACAGTGTTCAGAACACTATTCGGATACCGCTAAAATCCCTGGTTTATACTCGCCACACAAACATCATATCCTACCTGGCCAATTAAATGGAAATTCACTAAGGGTTTAAAGCTTGTATAGTTATTTTTCTTAGGATAGATTGGAATGTGTGAGTAATGGAGATGACAGACAATATCCACAAACTAAGAAAATATTTACAAATGTGATCTTTATTTACTATAATGCAAACAAAGAAAATACCTCCGTTATATATTCCAGCAAATTTGAACGAGACTGGCTCAAAATATTTTTTTTTTATATCCTGAATAGGAAAGCGCTTGACCTCTATCTCGCCTGATGGTAAGCAAACGATGCGATCTAGGATGTAACGCGCTTGCCTAGAAGATACCTATTCACTCGTGACTTATTAATAAATTGGTAAAATAATTTTTTATAAAAAATATTTTCCTAAACCAAAATTTTCCTCCATTAAAGTTTTCATTTACGCACGTACGTTAAGTGTGAATAAAATAAAAATAAATAGTACAACAAAGAAAGCAAGGTGTAACTGTACTAGAGCGTTCGGAAACTATCTAGAATTCTATTCACTTTATACGTACCTACATTTGAATGCATAATAAAAGTCATGAATATGAAAACCTTGTTCGCTAGGTTCGTGTGGAATGGGTCCCATAAGGAATCATTGTGCTTTTACCAGTCGACTACTTAAAAAAAAAAATAATCACTAGGACTACAGTAATGAAATTTACTCATTAAGAATCATTTGACTAAAGAAGGTAGTTCACTATCTCCTTTTATCCATTGATTATGATGTGACTAAAAATCTTTTCAAATGGTAATTATGTTAATTACAGTGAAACACCACATGCAAGCACACATACAGACACAAACACACACACGCACACTGACAATAATCAGTCCAACTTAACAATATGTACTAACTATATTACTAGACCATTCAAATGATGTTGAGATACGATCTCCGTCATCGAGTGAGTCGAATACCGGTTTTCATGGTAAAATCACTTCGAGGTTCCGGGTTCGTTCCCGGGCAGGTCAACGTAGAAAACCACAAAATTGTTTAAATTGTTTCTATTATTAAATATTTTTCCTTTAGCGCCATCTAGCGTCCGGTAGACGAACTACTTGCGGTTAACGCGTTGCTATGGTAACGTTATTGATACAATGGAAAAAGAGCGGACAGACAAACACACAAACCACTGTGATCTTAGATTACAGATTTATTAAAAGATTAGCTTATTATCTTATATTTACAGTAATCATCCACTCCTAAGATACAGAAAAAGTCTAGTTTAGGTGTCGAAGACTAGACTGGTTGACATTTAATATTTCTTATATGCGCTGTATTGTTACTGATTTGTAATTTAAATATTTTGTTTGTTGAATGAATTATTGTTATTAATTAATAATGAATACATTACAAATACTCACGCAGTCATTAGCGAGTATCGAACTAGTAAATGTCACAATATAAATGCATCTTGATGACCTTACATTCTTTTTAAGACAACACAACAAACTCTTGTAATTGACGGACCTGAGTGACCTGCAGTCTACCATCTAACATAATTTCCGCTATTTCTATAGTTTATGATGTCATTACATGTTTATCTTCATAGGGAGTACGAGTACTATGAAAGATATATTGCTTTGGCGCGTAATCTTCGGTCTATTTTTTTTTTATAGAAAATAGGCATGCGCTTGACCACTATCGCGCTTGACCACTATCGCGCTTGACCACTATCTCGCCTGATGGTAAGCGTCGATGCGATCTAGGATGTGACGCGTTTGCCTAGAAGATACATATTCACTCGTGACTTGAAGACCCCTAAATTGTATTTGTCAGGAAACAGACTCAGGCAAGGAGTAATGGGCTGGTGATAAAGAGTTGGGCTAATCTATTTCCCCCACAGTTTTGTCTGTTGGTTTCTGGGGGGAGGCATTTGTGAAAAGCACCGTCTGTAATGCTTTAATATATTTAAAAAACTATCTTGGCTGTTAAGTCAAGAACGCTTATCGATAACCATGCCGTAAATTTTTGTAGATATCCTACAATTTGCCAACACATCACTTCAAAGTGTTAGCGTCATTTTGTTTATGGTACTTTAAACATTGACCAGACACTGTTTTCATTAATTTAAAGTGCTCTTTAGTCAGTCGTCACACGACATAATGCAAATAATGACGTCAAATTGTTCACATTAGGAAAGATTTTTGACGTAGCATCTGTATTTAATACTTAGCGCACTGATATTAAAGTTAAAATCTATAAATATTTATTTCTGGAACTGATATATTATTCTATTTAAAGAAATAAACATTCTACACACATATTTCTCGGAAAGCGATGCCAATTTTATATTTTATGCTTTGAATTAGTTCACATTTATTTTAGTATTGATGACATAACCTTTTGTCTGGGGACGAATGAAATATTCTTCACTACTCTAGAAAAAAAATTAAAACTAAAATATGAGTAAATTACTTTCTTTATCTTGTTTGCTTCCATCAAAGGTTTGCCAAATGAGTAATTTTAAAAAAAGATTAAAGATTGTATCACTTCCAAGAGGAACAATGTATTCAAAATGTTATCTCTATGTAATTAGAATTGCTATACAAAATCTGTTGACGCCATTACTGACGCTGCGGTGGATAAATATACAAAAATAATTGATTTTATTAATATGTGTACTAGTTGTGTACTAATTTCAAATATCACTTATCTTGTAATATTTTATACAAATATTTATTTATTACTTTGAACATTTAGCCTACTTGTTACTATGAGTGTAATTTTATCCATGTTTTATAGTACCTTCCTATATATTATTATTCTATATCATGGTTATACGTCATCGTAACACAATGTCAAAATGTAACTAGCTTAATATGTTATAGTCTGCCGTTAATGTAAATTGCAACATATTCACCAACGTTCGTTTGTCATCATTATGACGTTAATAGTGTATAAATAATTTAACCATTGTACATAAACTTAATTTATTGAAACGAACTGTAACTTCAAAGTTTGACAAATAGTACATGATCTTTTATCAGAAAGGCATTATGAAGAACACCATTCAAGTTCTCGAGAAATTAAATATTTTATTTTTATTTGTCATATATAATGTGTATATACTAATTATGTATATACACACGTATATATATACTAGCTGTCCCGGCCACGCGTTGCTGTGCCGACTGCAGTGCCATCTGCCGGACTGATTTGTGAATCTAAACCATTCTCAGATCCACTTGAACACACACAAAAAAAATCATTCAAATCGGTCCAGCCGTTTAGGAGGAGTTCAGTGACATACACACTCACAGAAGAATTATATATATAAAGATAACCACGAGAGGAAGAGGATGGGTTAACAACATAACGACCTTTGCTGGCCACAAATGGATGCAAAAGGCTAGATATAGAGAGTCGTGGAAGAAAATGGAGGAGGTCTATGTTCGAAGGCGGACAAACCAAGGGCTGCAATGATGATGATATACTAATTATAAGATAAAAGCCAAAGATATTGTTCTGTACAATTTTTTTACTTTATTTGTACCTAATTCAATAAAAAACAAGTGAATTCAAAATCAATTCGTACGTTATTCAAATTTTATATACTAAAGAGTTTCACATCAACTTCGACTTAACGTTCTTATTGAATATATTTTATAACCAGATGGTGGTATTTATGACTATCATATATTACTTTATACACCCTTCTATCCAGTTCCCGCAAAACTATAACATTTTCACCGTCTTAACTATTAATTTTCCGGCTACAACATAACAAAGTAGTCACTTCCTCCCGACGCCTTGCGTGAAAAACATAGGTAAACTTCGCAGTATTCATTGATCATTTTGCATGTTTCAGGTCAAAATACTTGCTTTCTGTAGCAATTAGTACCTCACGTATTTTACCGTAACAATCGATGTAGGTACCTATATTTAGCTCTTAATTTTCCGCGTCTATTTTTCATACAAGAGCATTTTTTTTAATGCCTTTACAGTTTCGATCACAGGATAAGTTATTGCCTGTTTTAAGATGGAGCGTCACGTAGGCACTACGCAGCGGATATTTTATACTGATTCATCTTTAAATATTCTTTCTTTTTCTTCACAGATATGTTGTATAGAGAGGGTTTAGTAACTTTATATTGTCTAGTAGGTAATAATTATAATCGATAATAGAATATTAGTCAAAAGCAAGTCAATAGATCTTTTAGAGCCCCCTCTTAAACTACGTTGCTCAAAAAAAAAAATGTCAGGGTTCATATACCATATGCCAGTTGACCGAAAAACAAGTGATCGATATCTATAAATCCTATATACAATCTGTGTCGTCACCGGTGTCCGACCCGTTAAGGCAAATCAATATGATCAATTTTATTGATAAATCCACAATATTAAGACATTTTGCCTCTACAATGGCGACCATTTTAATTATTTTTATTACTGAGTTCGGTTTGGTTCATTTATTTAGTCATATCTGCCGATGTAGAGGTCCCACAGGCATAAAAGTAGGCAATAAATTGTCAGAAAACAAAAATCAAAAACGCGCGCGCACACCAACACCAAAAAGCGACAGGACGAATTTGGCCGCTAATTGTCTCAAGTTTTCGTGAGAAGTGATAACTATATTCAAGGTAGATACTCAAATATTTATATATATGTTAGTTAACAATAATTTATATAATATTATAATAACATTTTATATGATATAATATTATAACAATTTTATATATTAATCGTGATAATATTTTATAAACTGTTTTAAGTGCGTTTATTGATTTGAGGTTAACTGTCGGTATTTTTTTTGTTTAAAATATAAAATAGTATTATTGTTAATGAAACCGTTATCAATTGCAATAATGTCCTTTTTTTATAAAATCGTTCTTTTCACAAACAAAGAGTACTGTCACACGGGAGGAAATTTTTAGTTATTTTTGTTTAGTTACGCTAAAGAAGTATAACTTCTTACGTGCGTACATAAGTACACACATACAATTTTTTTGTTACAAAATGCCTTATAAATGTGGGTTTGTTAATAAAATTGATCATATATGCTTAGCTTATTGGGAAAGACTGTATCTTGGAATTGTATTTACTTATATAAAAATTCAATACGTTCTTTAAGGTCCATCCTTAGTGTGTGTATAGGATACCAAGGTCAAAATATTGTCCTTTATTTCACGAGAGTGACGTCACTTTTCAAATAAAATATGGGAGGGCGTTGGGAGTATTGGACGACGACTTTCCTACACCGCCACGTTTGCTTATGCATGACGTATTTGTCTTGCAACCAGTGGCCTAGACAAGGATACTGTTGCGGTAAAATCATGACGGCGTTCCATGACGAAATTCTATTGTAAAAGTTAATTAACTTCCTGCCAAGAGAATATTTCTATTGTCGGTTATTCAAGTTTTTGGTCTCTTCTATACTTATCGTAGTTAGGATAGGCATTCTACATATAAGAACTCCAAATAACCTAATTTTAATCAGAGGATTTTAATCAAAACTAATCTATATTCAGTTTCTAGACAATTTTAGTTATTTTACTAAAATTATCTGATAGGAAATTCTTGTTTGGAGCGGAGCGAGCGAAGCTCCCATGGATCAGCTTCAATAGCGCGATGTCTGTTACGCCATAACTTCCGGAGTTCTGAACCGATTTTAATATTTTTTTTGTGTGGAATCCGATCATCAGGTTTAGGACCAGATTCGCAAAAATTCCCATCGAAGCAAAAAAAAATCTTTTTCTTTTTTTAGGTATTATGCTCCGCTCCAATATATGGTGCTAGCGCAGCTCTATGCTTAGCGACCGCATCGCCTAGTTATACATACATTGATATTTCACACGCAATAAGTCCAATAAATTTTCATCAGTTGTTTTATCTTCATACTGAGCAAGACTCCCATAAATTACCTCATTTCACGAGGTGTTTCCTCTATATTTGCAACGATAATATAAATTTTCACCACGATGCCTGTACTTTCTTTCTCCTTTCTTGTAACATTACAAATATAGATAAAATGAAGCTTTTTACTAAATACATATGAAAGTGTATACAGTACTTATAATAAAAAAAATGTGTCTTTTTGTCTCTTTAATCCGGCTCATCTCCAAAGCGTGTGAACAGATTTTAAAGTTTGTTTTATTAAAAGGACAGAAAAGTGATACTTCACTACCTGATGCTAATTGCAATAGGTATCATATATGGCAATTGTCACCAACCATCTTCACGAATTCCAGCAAGACACTTATTCTCGTTTCGTTTGAATGAGTCTGTGTTCCCAGATGACGTTATAAAGGAATAGGTTATACGTATATGAGATGGGAAAATATTATTTTCCAAATGCGATAGAGAAATGATTCCCTGACGTATTTGTACACGAAACGAAGAAGCATCCACAGTAGATGAGAGGTAGATTTGTGGTTGTATGACGGAAGTGAGATGAAACATTCACAAGACACATTATTATAAGCTCATTAAAATTTTGTAATGGTATAAAAGGCATATTCAAAGGTAGGAATTCCCAGAACATAAGTCGCAGTACGAAATGAAGATGCTGAAGACCTTTTTATGTCCTACATGTCGCACCAAGCGCTTCGCAACATCCTTCATAATGCCCACAGCCAAGGAGTGGAACTTCCTCCCTGCATCTGCATTTCCGAGAACTTATGACCCGTCCATTTTCAAAGCGCGGGTGAATAGGCACCTTCTGGGTTAGCTCGTTTCATCGTGGATCCTGTCTGAGCCCCAGGGCATGATTGGGATCAAGAGCGAACCCATCCTAAATAAAAAAAAACTCACCTTCTTGCTCGGTCTGTATGCTGGCCACAACCCGTTCGCTCCCTCGAGCAGCGTGGCGCGCCTCTTCCATTTCTCTCGCAGCAGCAGCCAAGATATTGTTCACCGCGGTGTGAGTGCCAGGGTTGTCGTCACGACGTCGCCGGCGGATTTCCTCGGCTCGCATCATGGATTGCTGATACATGTGAATCTAAATCAAAAAGTTTGAGTTATTCACTAAAAACTATTAAAAAATCTTTTTTTTATTGTAAGCTATTTCGTTTCTGTGATGTAGTGGTTGCTATACCTACTTATATTATTCCTTTTATTTTACTTTATTGCTTTGCCACATGGTATGTTTACATTTTTACAAAGATGGTAGTTGCATTCTTGTACATGTGACACCCTGTAAGGGTGTTTTTGCAATTTAAGAGACCTTAATACTATAACATATTAATATAAAATTACAATATAATTGTGCCTATAAATGAAATATAAATTCTTTTATGGCACAAAATACATTTAGTAATAATAATATATTACTAGACAATGAGCATATTTATTTTATATTTATATATTATTGTGTCGTGTTATGCCTGGGTGAATAGAATAGCTTCAAATCTGTTTACTTAAGGGTGCCATAAGAAACGACTACATTTTCGTTTTTTACTGCGAAATCCACCTGTCAAGATTAGAGATTATGACGCAAACCTCTCTCCCCCTCCTCTCCCTTTTTGGGGGTGGCTTCAATACAGCAGTGAACGTGTTTCGACTGAGATGATGGTGATGACATAAATATATGAGAAACCACACAGTAATAATAGACATAATATTTAAATAAAAATACTTTTACCGGATTTATTGCGCATTTAATTTTTTTTATATATATTTAATTCTGATTGTTGACGTTTCGACTCCTTTACAAACTTTACATCCGTAATATGATCAGATCATTTAGTCCTGCTGAAATAATTCTTTATCAGTCAATAAGATATATCTTTTTCATTCGTTTTGGTGGTTGTGTGCTCGGTTTGGTTAGTAATAGGGCTTGGCTAACTACCCCTATCACCATCTCATCTCCGTCTGCCGCCATAACAAAATGTATTATTAAAAAAAATGTATTCTGACAGTTAGAAATCCTTCGTGGTTAAAGATTTAAGGTGAAGTGTGCTGCCATCTTTCGGTTTTGTCAGCACATATAGGGTGAAATAAATTCAAGTATTTTTCCGTTATTAAAAACATTCTTATGATTCTTCTGCAACGGGTGTGCCTTAATCGATAGTGAAAGTAAACATTATAAATATGTTTCTTAAAATAATTCGTAAAATTGTATTCTAAAATTACATAATAATTAGTATAAATTAGTTTATGTGGAATATTACACTAACAATAATTGTGGCATTTAAATATTATTGTGTTTCAGATAGTGTTTGTATCTGGGAATTATATAAATACGATAGTGACTTAGTGATAAAATAAAAAAAAATACAAACCACTAGTAAATGATAAAGTGCCATTTCTCTTTACATTTTAGATATGATAATAAAATACATAATTGTGCGAGTTGGTTTGCGTCACAAAAATATATTATCGCGCAATTATTATTATATTTTTATTTTTATAACCAAAGTTATCTTCTTTAAATATTTATCTTGTGATTTAATATTATTTTATATATACCTAATTTTGAACGATAATATTTGATTGTGACATACACTGTGCCTAAAGATATTTATGGTAACGATTCACAATTTCATTTTAAATAAACAAGCTTCTTTATAAAACAAAAATATTAATTTTAATTAAGTTTGATTTTATATTTGACATGACATTACTAGTCAATGTAATGTCAACACCCTTACAGAGTAACAAATGTACTATTTAATTAATTTTGTGAACTGTTATGCCACGTCATTGAGCTATAAAGAATTATGTATGACAATTTAATACCAAATTAGTTATGGCAGAGATATTAAATTCCATTTCAAAATAATTAGCATTCACACGACAAAAAAAATACGTAGACTCAGTGTAAACACACCTCAAGTGTTGACTATGTTTATCCGGTTTTCTGATATAGTATGTACAAGACTTATATATAATAATGTATTAGTCAAATAAAGCGTCATTAGTGCGGTACGTAACAATAACAATTATTATGATTTTCGAGGACTTTCATATTCATCTATTGTGTGCTCTAACATTTCACGACAGAATACATAGCGTCACAAACGAACAGATAAAATAACATTTTTTAAAAAGTGCTTGTCATCCAAGATTTGCATAATCTGTGGTGACCTTTCTAATAGAAGGGTCATACCCAACTAGCCAAATAATGTCATATAAATGTTAAGTTAACGTTTCTTATCCGACTTTAAGTGATTATGTGACGGTCATATAAACATCAAGCTAACGTTTATAAAACGTCAAAAGGGCCCATTTTATTAAACTAAATAGTCATGTAGTAGTCCAGTAAAAGTCGTGAGACCGACTTAAACGTTTTATTAAAGGTAGTTATAAGACTTCATTATGATTAAAATGGTTTATTCATATTAAGCTATGACATTTAAAAAACATTTTTTCTCCATCCTAACTGTCAGTTCGTAATGTCCGCTCCAACTGAAATTTTAATATTGTATTGAAATAAAAAGGTAATTATAAAGATTTATTATTAACATAAACAAGCGAATGTGGAATTAAGCACTTTGGGACTAGTTTCTCATGGGAACTTTACTTTGTCGGTAATGTATGTGATGATATGTACTATTTTCCTTAAGCCCTCTCGATATTCGTGATTTTTCTGATGTATGAAAATTCTAATTTCATATAAAATTAATCTTTAAGAGTAGACATTTTTGTTTTAGTTATACATAGACTGCTATACAACTACTAAACAACCAAATAGTCATGTACACGTTTTGGTGTGACTATTGATAAGCTCCATGTTTTATTGCTAGGGTTCTCGAGGTGAATAAGTGAACCGCGTGGCAGAGTAGATTTATAATACATCTTGTAGAGTATGTACGATATATGTATCTGTTAGGGCAGATTGTTGATACGTAAGAATAATCTTTCAAAATCTTTTAGTAACAACTAGCAAGTTTATAAATGTGCAACTGCGCAACCATAAAATTGTAAAATTGTTCGCAAAGAAAAAATAAATAAGATTTCACTTTCATGGGTAAGTATAACGTAATAAAAAAAATCACTACCAATATAAATGCAAGCTACAAAATAGTAATTTAACACTTACTTTTGAGATCTGGTGTATCTTTATCAAAAAGTTTGTACGGAACCTTTTGAACTTTCAGTGACCTTTCTTGACCAACGTTGGAGTTAAATTAATATGACTGAATGTCGGAAAAGAGTTATATTAAAATTGTGTAAAAACTGAAATGTTTTATAATAGTCAGGGTTATCCACCTTATATAACTGTTATATAGCCGTTATATAAATGTTTTCCATAAACGATTTTGTCTTTTATATGACTTTTATCTAACCAAAACGTTTATAGGACTAAATTGATGTTAGGTAAACGTTTTCTATTAGACCATTATATGATCGTCGTATAAGAAAGTTGGTAAAACGTTTAATGGACGTACCAATACGACTTATTCGGTATACAACTATTATGTATAATCTTCAACTTCTATACGACTAATAAGTAATGGTAAAACGACTATAAAACATTAAAGGACTGGAAGTCATATAATTATTGTATTATATAACCATTTGGCTAGTTGGGTACCCCTTCATCACCTCAGCTGAAAGATGCCTACCTCTAGACGAAAGTCCCCTAAAAAATGAGGGTTTGCCATAATTTCCACGCTTGGCACGTGGGTTGGAAATCGCAGTAAAAGACCATAATACAGGCAGCTGTCCTTTTACTGGTCTATGTGAAGTTAATGGTGATTGATAGAGTCGCCTTTTACCACACCTTAAGTGATGCTATTCAAATTTGCCGGACGTATTGCTATTATATGGAATATATTAATGGGAAATCCAAGAAATCAATAAATAAAAATGTATATTTTTTTGTATAGATTAATCTGTTGTCGACCGTACAACTTGACAGGTAATTCTTTGTTATAAATTTGCACTCATAGGGGCATAATATTGTATTGTTAAATACAACAAAATGGGAGCTGTATGAAAATATACGTCGATTTGTTACTCTTTTGCAAAGAAATATAGTTCAGAGGGCCTACCATCATCTTTTAGCGCGATGCAAATTAGATTGTCAAAGTGAGACACCGCTACACGCGGTCTATAGTGGCGTCTCTTTTTAACAGCTAAACTTGAATCGCTATAAGACGTGATGGTTACCTGAAAAAGATCAGCCTTTTTTGATGATTAATCAAATTAAAAAATAATGTGGTTTGTATATTTTAAACACATGCATTCTCACATTGAAGTGACGCACGAAAATATATCCAGCCAATATTAGATTTTTTTAAATGTTGTCAGTCACAGATCGTATCGCATAACCGATACAACGCAACCGGGATTTGGGGCGGCGAAATCCCGAGACGGATGTCAATTCTCAAATCGAAAATAGCGGGTTTCTAGACGGACAGTATCTTCTGCGAAAGAGTTTCCCTACAGATGTATATAGATAGATAAAGATACTTAAATAGCGCTCCAGTCGTAGGGAGGAGAGAGAAATGTTCCTAATCCACTCCAAAATATGAATGCCTCTTTCTTAACAGCTCGTGAGAGCGGAAGTTATTAAGTAAGTTTATAAACTGACTAGAAGCCAACATGCAAAATATATCTGGGTCGTTCTACTTTTTTACCGACAATGGTATGTCCTTCGTCTTATTATGGCATCTCGTTGGAGTATTGATATTTACAGTTTTTTAATTCGGTTCGAATAAACGTCCATATTTTTCTTTTCTATTAATATTATGTAATTTTTCATTTTCTCCAACCAACATATTTTTTCGTTTGGTTTCCGTAGAATGCCGTGACAGAGTGGTAAACCGAAATGTGGTCTCCACAGAAAAAGGCCACTCTATCACATATTTTTTTAAAAAACCAACACTAAAAGGAATTAATATTTGCCGCAAAGGAAACTTTAATTAGTCCTAATGACAACACAGAAGCAAGTTCTTTTAAATTCCACACAGAAACCACAATTATGGATAGTTCAAAAACCAAAAAAACAGAAAAACGTCGTTTCACTGTCGGTAAAAAAGAAGAACGACCCATCTATGTTTTTCGCATTTACGTCTATATGACTATAATACCTTTACATAGATATAAAGACAACAGTAATTTTTTTAAATAGATTCCGCTTTCTCGCCTGATGGTAAGCGATGAGGCGATCTAGTATGAGACGCGTTTGCCTAGAAGATACCTATTCACTCGTGACTTGAAAACCCCTAAATTTCTGATTAGTGGCTATAAAAACAATTTTGACAGATTGATTTTGAGAATTTGACTTTAATAAGTCAATGCACCGCAAGTCGGTGGCAAGGATATGCGGGACTCCCTGTTCGTTACTTATATTAGGTGACATATACTCCATTCCACCAGGTATACGTAAATGTAGATGCAAGTTCCCTTGTACATCTATGCCATACCATAACATGGGCATAGGGTTGTATTTGTATAGGGAAATAAGTATATATTTCTTTATTTGTAGAGAGCGAAGGTATTACTGGCTACATTCCTATTTTTTTAATTTTTGCCATTAGAACTTTGCTTTACTACAGTTCAGCAGCAGTTGCTTAGAACATCAAGAGATGGCGCTGAATACCAACGCCAAATAACATGTTCATCTTGAGGCTCTCTCTTTGGGAAGCACTACTAAAATTTCCAAGTATTGTATTCAGGTCATCCAAGGTCTCTGGCATAAAAACTACATAACACAACGGCTAACCGAAGGTACGTTAAGTACTCGCTATAAAATACTAGGTCTGCAATACATGCTGCTTTTTGCAAATACTGAGCGAAGCAATGAGATTTTTGAAGGGTGATTATTCCTCGATAGTATGTCCGATTTCAAAACTTTTTTTGCACATTAGTCACGACCACGATGTGAGTTTTGGCGCCAAATTTCATCAATGTAGTATCAGCGGTTTGGCTGTGATCAGCTTTTGAATTTTTCGTTCGGTGATTATTCCTCCATGGTAGTCTATATTTTTTTTACGTAGCCTAAGTCCGTCAGGCATTAATCATGTATGTTCATGCCAAAATTCGCTCGAATCGGTTGAACTGTTAAGTAGCAGAAGGGAGACAAACGAAATTTGTGAGTTGCCTAAAAGAGAGCTTAAATAAGATCATTAGTAATTATTTTATTTTTTTACTTAACGGTATGGCGCATTGTGTAAAGTTCGTTTTTTATAAACTTTTTTAATATTTGCGAATGCAAATGTTTCCTTATCCATAACCGCAAATACTAATTCAAAAGATGCATACCAGCACTATTTGTGTATTTAGTGATTTTTTCTTTGAACTATTTCGTCGTTGACGTCACAAGGGGCTCCCCATATCATAAAATGACAGGAAAATAACGAACATATATACCTATCACCCACCTATAGTCGGCATGTGACTCAAAATATATTTAAACAAAATTAATGTTTATTAAATGATAAAATATCTGACTAATAACAAGATAAAATATTATTTACCTTTTCGTGAACAACTAAAAATAAGGTAGGTATGTAAATAAACGATTAAATTGCGGCATTCTGATTTATTCATAATTCATGGAATATTCTAGATAATGTATTTTTTTCACTTTCAAATATGTGCATATGAAAAAACTCAAGAAAATAACATTAAAACATTAAACCATTTTTCAAAGTGATTTTTAATTAATTGCCAATTTAATATGATATTATAGGCTGTTGTATGTAAGTATTAAAGTGAATCAAACCTGGGATCTTGTGTAGCTTGTACCTTTTGCCATGCCTGATTTTGCGAGATCTGATGTTATTATTTACTATTAAAGTATTTATCATAACAAGTTCTGCAAAAGTCTTTCAAATATTATGCTTCAAAATTATTTCTCATACAAGCACACCAACTAATAATTGAAGAAATCTAAAATGTTTTTTATAATTACTTGTTCAATAATAATCTTAAAAAACATTGGTATCCTCCCTTTTAAGACAAGCAAATAGTGTTTTCATTATTACTTTAAGTCAGTATCAAATATATTATTATCATATGTATAACAACATCTTCATCAATGTCCCCAATATGTTAGGGCACTGTCCTTCTAGGGCCAAAAACAAAATAGGGCCATATAACTGGCCATAAGACTGACCATATGAAATATGGCCATATGACTCTAGATGCACCTAGCTATGCCATAACATGCCTTTAAAAAGTATGACGGAGTTCAAATACTCTTTTTTAATCACCCATCTTATGACGATTTAAGCAAAAGTTGCTTAATCTCCGCAATCACTGGCCGATCGAGCTAACCACTGCCCCATTGAGCTCATCAAAATATTAAACTAAAAACAGGTAAATACTACCAGTACAATTATAGTAAATATAAGTAAATTTTATACTACCAAAATCTCTACTACAGAATTGTTTTCCTGTTTGTCTTTTCATACTTATTTATTAAGCCTAGTAAGAACTTAACGTCTATGGATTTTTTATACTTAACGCCTATGGATTTTTTATACTTAGCTCATAAAAATAAAATAGTTTCCAAAATTTAAATTGAACCAAATAGAAACATTTGAAACTCAACTGCAGTGAATTTGAGTTTGGCAAAATTTAAGCTAAAAAATTTACCTTTTTTTGTTATAATATTTTTGGTACACTCTTAAAATGTGAAATTAAAATTATCTATTTGGCAATAAATTATTATATTATTTGAAGCTTAGAAGAAAATGTTATGAAAAACTTGATTTGCAGATTATTATTTTCTATAATTATTACAAAATCAATTGCTGTTTATTTAAGTAGTTAATACACTCTTCTTATAATTATGATTGATAATTTAAATTCTTAATATTATCTTTATAAAAATTGTAAAAGGACTAAGACACAATACTTAACATATTAATTTTGCATAGTTCAGAAACATGTAACAATATACATACATGGTGAAATTAGCTTGTCTATCATTTCATTTTTCTTTAATTATCTCACACATCACATCTCAATATTCAATCGCAGTTTAATCCCTTCTGCCTCCACATAAATTTCTTCCCTATTGACATGTATGTGAAAAAAGTTGAGCATAAATAGTATTTTATACATTGGATTCTTCTATAACTTACAGGCAACTGGTAATACTAGATCAAATAAAATATAGTTTGACTTATATTTTATCTTTTTTACTAATATTGTAAAGCAATGATGCTTGTAAGTTTGGATTTAGGATTAAGTCTCTGAAACCACTGTTCCGATTTTAATAATTTTTTTACCAACACTAGTTTCTTTATAGGCAAAGGCTTCTTTTATTAGCCGCATATCCCTATGGGCATCGAAAACACGCAGAACACAGATTATTGTTAAAAAATAAAATAAATATAAATTTCTTACCTGCTTTAATCTCTCAACATCAGTTCTGGACTGTGGGAAGGACTGGTGGGATGTCACTTGAGTCTGTGGATAAGCTGGGTACTCCAAGTTGACGTTTAACATCTGAGCTGCGTTATCCCGAGCCTCGTATGCCAGCCCTCTTATTTCTAACTCTGATGCTGTATGCATCAATGATTGTAGATCTAGCTCTTGTACATCCACAGATCCCTTGTACATGAACTCCACAAGAAGGTTTATCTCTGAGAAGGGTATCCCCTTCAAGATTACTATAGGATGCTGACATGGGTTGTCCCTACAAAAATCACAATTATTATTTTTCATTTAACTCTACCATGAAGCTACCAATATATTTAATGCACTCTATGTTTTTTTTTTACACTTGATGCAAGAATAAAATAAGGAAATGTGAGAAGTACTAATTTGGTTAATATTTTATTTATTTGTAACCTTGAAATAATTACCAGCTACTTCAAACAAAAAGTTGAATTCAATGGTCATACAATATAAAAATAACTTCTCAAAAATAATGATGTCATTTATAACTAATAAAAGACATTCATAATGAGTGCAGTTAACTAACACTTGAATGAATCTTATTTAAAGAATGCAATTTAATAGTTTATATATTAAAGAATGCTCACTTGAATATTTGTTCGAAATACGGACTGCATGCTGAGAGCACTAGTTTGTGTGCCTTGAGGGTCCCGTCGCGGCAGGAGAGCGTCACATCGGCCAGCGCCGAGGACGAGTAGATGGTTGAGAACAGCTGGCTCAAGTTCTGCAGGTGGTTGTTCCACTTTAAGTGGAACGTCTTATCACTCACCAGCCCCTGCATCTGGACCACCACAAACACTTTATTATAACACAATAACTCACTAAATCACATCTGCTGAATAATCGACAGAAAACCGACTCTACACCGACCGCTACATAAAATTATAATTATTACAACTTATTTTTAGAACGATGCCCGTAAAAAACACTATACGTACGCGGTATGACAGTGTAATATACTATAGGTACGTGCCGCCGACGGAATTTAGAACTATAAAAAATTATATTATTTTATTCAGCAATATGGCATTTTAAAATAAAATCACACCGGTATATCTTCCTTACCTTGAATTTACTTTTCCGACTTCCCGATTTTTCACAAATAACACCGAAACATTTCACAAAATTAAATACAATAATTATGTTACACAGAAAGCCGTGTCGTAAAAAACAGAGTGGGGCACGCTGTGGCCCCCTCCTTGCCCCGGCCCCCTCGCACACAATCAATATACGGAATATGAGAGCGCGGCGCGCCCCCTCGTCCCCCGCATGCTTTATTATACCGTAATTAATATACAACTTTATTGTATTATAGACAGCGCACATACATTTCGAGCAAGAATGTTTCTACATTATTTTAATAATAGACGATAACTTGTGAATAAACTATATGTTTCTTTATCCAAGTAATAAATTGTTTTAAAGTTTATTTTCTTAATTTTGTTTATAATTATTCTTAAGTATGATTTTTCATTTAAACCTTTTAATATTTCTCTATTAGTTTTCATAACTTGTCTTCGAAACAATAATACAGCATCCCTCTCCTTTATTTCTGAACTATTTATTTTTAAAGGGCAGAATTAAATCTTCCTTGCAGAGTGCATTAACCGCCCACAACCCAACAAATACATCAATCTTTTCCTTTCGTAGCATACTCGAGTAGACGCACACACGCAAACGTTTCATTGTTTTTTTTTGAGATTCCTTCCTACAGCTACATAACTCGAACTCGACGGAGAGTACCTATTCTACTATGTTGTATTATTTTATTTATGACGTCTGGAAAGAGAAGGGCGCATGAGCGCTTCATGAAACATGCATATTAAATTATGAAACCGTAGTATACACAAGTATGATATTTTAATATAGGTTTGGTACACGTTATTGATTTCACGTAAGAGAGAATCAAAAGAAGTTATAGGTGACAGTTATTTGGGCCAGATAATTTAAATACTGTAATTAGTAAGTAGAGCATATTATGTTTAAAAAAATTCTTCATTAGAGTTCTACGATACCTACTACCTAATTTATATTTAAAAGTGTGAGTGAACAAGTAAATATAAATTATGTATCCCAGCAAAATATCACGCAAATTGACTTTTAATGAGTTTATTTAGACTTTAATTAAAGATGATCTAACCTCTACGAATCTAAAATCAAAAAATTTTAATTAAAATAATTATGAAGTTACTTCCAAAAGGTGAAACATATTTTGGTACCATAATTACTGACTTTTATATTTTTTTGCATTTTGCTTTTGACTATATAAACTTGTGATGAATCAATAATAATTTTACCTTTTAATATACTTTTGTATTTCCTGGTTCGTATATTTTCATAACGATAGAGTGGCAACACTGTTAATACACTCATTCACTTATTTTATGGTACCTATCATTCGTTCGAAGCTGTTCATTCGTAACGGTCCCTTTAGACAAGCCCTAAAACAACAGATTATATGAATGGCAACACCGAGAATATAATCTAGAGAATTGGAATTGTCATTCACATTTGCATAAAAACAATTTCCAGTTTGTTATTTTTTAGGAGACAAAAGTAGGTTAGACAAGCTTTAATTATGTCGCCCAAAATGAATCCTACAGTATATTTTGAGATTCAATCTATACTTGCAAACTTTTTGTTAGTGAATAGTCTGTAAGCACTTGGCTGGCAAATAGTTTTCCTTAATCTGAAGATTACATACTCTTCGATCAATCGTCAACCTATCCAATCATATTATATCCTATTATAAAGCAAAGTAATAATATTAATCGTACCCCTGACTAATGTATAGTGATGTGATCTGTTTTCTTTTCCACTTGTAGAGTGTGTGACGGTCATTACCTCAGAACAATAATGAAACCTATTGTTCTGAGTTCTTGTCTGCCTATCTGTCACTTCCTTGTCTTCACATTGGGTTTTTGCCTCATTTTAGGGAAAAAATTATGAGAAACTTATGAGGAAAATAAAAACTTGGGGAAAAGCACGAGTAAAAATTAATTTGATAAAATTATGAGATTTTATTCAAGAGAATATATTAACTTTGATAAGACGAAAAGGTAACAGAAAAAACATACTTTCATGAATCAGAATTACGTAAAACCACAAACTGTCACTGTTGCGGATTGATTTATCAAAGAAAAGGTTGATGGAGGAAAATGGGTTAAATAGCAAAAGAAACAGAGAAAATCCTACTGCCAATTACAAACCTAAGTGACAAGTGACCAGAAGCAAGCAATTGCTTTTAAATGACATAATTTATAAAAAGAAAACTTAAAAAGAAGTTTATATAATAATCGGCCAGTATGGGCCAGTCCGTAACGTTACGTCAATTCATATTGAATTCTATATGCTGAACTTTAAGCTAATAATCAAATGAAGAGATACATGTTATTATGCGTTAAATTACTATTATCGAAAACGTATTAAAAATATATATTTTTTAATATCGTGTGTAAAGATTGTTGAGGTTACAAATACAAAGTTACTTCATTATATAATTAGGTCGGATACATTACGGGCATGGTGTCTGTCTGTCAATGTTTCAATATAGAATTCTATGAGACAGCCGTCAAAGTGGAAATTGGTTTTATTGTGAAAGTACAAAAATGTTTATCTGGTTAAAATAAACTTTATTAATTGTAATGCTAAACTGTGGTTTCTCATTATCTCAACACACGCGTATCTACTGCGTCTAGTTTGGCATTACAATGGTTATGGGCCCAGGGCTTGAGATAGAAAAATATAGTAGTCACAAGAAGCTCGCGTAAGTAAAGTGATAAAAAGAATAAATATAAAGATAAGTACTACTATATGAATTTAGAAAACATGAGTTCCTCTATAAGAATTGAGCCTTTGATGAAAGATAATTTTGATAGTTGGAAAATTCAGGCAGAGGCTATTTTGATAAAAAATGATGTTTGGAAGTTTGTGAGTGGAAAAGCACCAAAGCCGGATGCATCACAGGTTGAAGCATTGACAAAGTGGGAAGAAGCAGATGCAAAGGCAAGGGCGGATTTAATTCTATCTATTAGTCCTTCCGAGCTTCGACATATCAGAGGATGTACTACATCAAACGAAGTATGGGTAAGGTTGCAGTCTGTTTATGCTTCATGTGGACCGGCAAAGAAAGCTACACTATTAAAAAGGCTTTTAACACATAAAGTAGGCGATTCTGGAACTAATGATATGCGCGACGACATTGGTATTTTCTTCGATACTGTTGACAAGTTAGAGGCTATGGATGTTAAGATTCATGAAGATCTTTTATCAATTATGCTTTTATATAGCTTGCCAGGGAGCTATGACAATTTTCGCTGTGCTATCGAAAGTAGAGACGAACTTCCAAATCCAGAGATATTGAAGGTAAAAATATTGGAAGAATATGAGTCTAGAAAATCAAACAATACTGTGCAGTCTAATGGTGCATTATACACCTTTCGAAATAAGAAGCTATCATCGTCAAATGTGGATTCAAATAGACAATATAGCGGGCGAAATGAATTTTATAATATGAGATATAGTAATAATGCGAATGAAACGGGACGAAGATATTATAGTAGGAGAATATTGATTTGTTATCGTTGTAATCAACCGGGGCACAAGGCACCTGAATGTCAAATGAAATATTCTAAGCCGGATTGTAGTAATAATGTAGAAAATATAGATAAGGTTGATAATAAAGGTTTAATATGTTTAAATGTTCCAGGTTCACGACCTAATAATACAATGAGTGTTTTAAAACAACAATGGGTGTTGGATTCCGGGTGTACGTCCCACTTGTGTAATGATGCACGAAAATTTGGTAATACTTTTGAGGTCACTGAAGGTAAAATTAATCTTGCCACTAATATGAGCACGGATGTCCTAGGTAAGGGTGTAGTTAGACTATCGGCTTTAGGTGAACGTTCTGTAAATTTAGTAGATTTTAAAAACACTCTTTTTGTGCCAGAGTTAAGAGCAAATTTGATTTCTGTTTCAAAAATTACTGATTCTGGCTATAATGTACATTTTACACAAAATATTGCTCGTGTTACTAATCATGACGGAGAAACTGTTTTGGCAGCTTATCGCCAAGGCGACTTATATTGCCTTCAAGAATATGCTGGTTCATCAAATACTGTAACTGACTGTAATACTGATTTATTCTCTTGGCATGAACACTTGGGGCATCTGAATGGTAAACATGTTGCGCGATTATTAAAGTACTTAGGTAAAAATATATCAGTAAATGATATAAATGCATTGCGTAATTGTAGTATTTGTGCTCAAGGTAAAATGTCTGCACTGCCGTTTGATAAGTCAAATGGACCATGTGATGAAAAACTACGTGTGGTCTATTCTGACATAGTTGGACCTATGAAATGTGAGTCCAAATCAGGTGCAAGATATTTTATCACATTTATAGACGACTGTACTAGGTGGTGCGAAGATTATTTTCTGAAAACAAAAGCTAAGGCATTAGAAGCATTTAAGATTTATAAAAGATATGTTGAAAATTTGTTTGGATTTAAAATTAAATATTTTCAGTCTGATAATGGTGGGGAGTATTGTAACGCTGAATTTGACAAATTTCTACAAGAGGAAGGTATTTCGAGAAGATTAACTGTTCCTCGTACTCCGCAACAAAATGGAATAGCGGAGAGAATGAACAGGACTTTGGTTGAAATGGCTAGGTGCATGCTGTTAAGTTGTGATTTATCTGAAGGTTTTTGGGCAGAAGCGATTGATACGGCATGCTACATTAGAAACCGATGCCCTAGTAATAGTTTGGGAGGAAATATTCCTTACGAAAAATGGTATGGAAGAGATGTTAAAATTCATTATTTACAAAAATTTGGGTCACATGTATATATTTTAAATAAGAATCCGAACAAAGATAAATTTGATGCTCGTGGTATTGAGGGCGTATTCGTCGGATATTCGAAAACAAATAAAGGTTTTAGGATATGGATACCGGAGAAAAGAATGTTTACGATTTCTAGAGATGTTAGGTTCAGTAACATCGTCAAGTCAAAGACTGACATAGCTATGGATAAGGACGAGTCGTCAAATGAAAATAATAAAATATTTATAGATTTTTCATTTTCAAGAGAACCTGATGATCTACAATCAGGGGTGAATTATGAACTTAATGATGAAGTGTATAGAAATAATGAAATGAATGAAACTATTGGTGTTGATTCACAACTAGAAGAGCCGAGAGAACAAAGTAGGGCTGTAGAAGTAACCTGTAAAAGGGGAAGTGGAAGACCAAAAATTATGCGAACCGGTAGAGTTGGAAGACCAAGAAAAAGTTACAGAACTGTAGAGAAGATAGATTCAGCATCTCAACAATATATCATTGGGAATGATGAGAACCTGACAGAGGGAAGTAATCTCGATGATGTGGGTGTCGAAGATGCTGTAGAAGATGATGTGGGTGTCGAAGATGCTGTAGAAGATGATGTGGGTGTCGAAGATGCTGTAGAAGATTTGAATTCTAGAGAATTTATAGGAATGGCAGAGATATCTTTGAAGGATGCTCTACAAAGTGATGAACGTATAGGATGGGAGGAAGCAATTCTAGCAGAAATAAAAAGTCTTGTAGAAAAGGACACATGGATGGTTGTAAAAAGACCAGAAGATAAGAATGTAGTAGGTTGTAGATATGTTTTAACTACAAAAGTGGACATAGACAAATCGCTTAAGAAGAAGGCACGTCTTATTGCGCAAGGATTTAGCCAACGCTATGGAATTGATTATGATCAAACATTTGCACCTGTAGCGAGACTTGATTCTGTAAGACTATTAATGGCTCTTGCTGTAGAGTTAAATTTAGAAATTCACCAGTTACATATCAATACGGCTTATTTAAATGGAACTTTAGATGAAGAGATATATATGGAAACTCCCAAATTATTAAAAGAATGTCTCTTAAAATTAATACATAACAAAGACGAGGATGTAAATGTTGTTAAGCGAGCAAAGTCTATGCTGGAGAGTATAAGAAGCGGTGGCGATACGTGCTTACTAAAGAGGTCCCTATATGGATTGAAGCAGGCCGGCCGGCAATGGAATAAGAGGTTAGATGAAAAACTTAAAAATATGGGACTGTCTCAAAGTTTAAATGAAGCATGCTTATACGTCAGACAGCAAGACAATGAGCATCTTTTTGTACTAGTTTTTGTAGATGATATTTTAGTGGCCTCTCAAAAGGCAGATCGTATAAGCCGATTTAAAGCTGAATTGAGTAAAGAGTTCTCTCTAAAAGAATATGGTCAAGCTAAATATTTTCTAGGCATTGACATATGCAAGACAGATGACAATGCCATAGTTTTGTCACAAGAAAAGTATATAAAAGATTTATTGATAAAATATGGAATGAGTAACTGTAATAAATGTTGTACTCCGATGGAAACAAATTCTTTAAATAACTGTCTCGAAATCGAAAATATTACAGGGGAGAAATGGCCATTATTACAGGGGAGAAATGGCCATATCGTGAATTGATTGGTTCACTTGTGTATTTAAGTGTAGCTACGCGGCCAGATATTACTAATTCTGTAACAAAATTAGCTCAATTCTCTAATAAACCAGAACCTAAGCATTGGAAGGCAGCGAAGCGTATTCTGCGATACCTTAGAGGTACTGTAAATTATGGACTTGTTTATAAAGCGAATGGTAAGTCGATAGAGGGATATTGCGATGCCGATTGGGGAGGTTGTGAAGTAGATAGGCGATCATTCTCAGGCTATGCATTCATTTTAGCTGGCGCCTGTATATCCTGGTGCTCACGAAAACAAAGAACTGTTGCTACATCCAGTTGTGAAGCGGAGTATGTCAGTCTAGCAGAAGCAATGAAGGAAGGTCTTTACCTACAGAGCTTATTGACAGAAATAGGATTTCAAAGGTATGCTTCTATTTCACTTAATGCCGATAGTAGATCTGCAATTTTCTTAGCGAAGGACCCGGTGTTTCATGCTAGGAGCAAGCATATCGATATAAAATATCATTTTATACGGGGAATTCTAAAAGAAAATTAGTATATACATTTGGGACATATACCTACCAACGACATGTTAGCTGATGTATTGACTAAGCCATTACCTCGGCTCAAACATTACAAATGTATAAATGGATTAGGGCTTAAAAGATGTTAGCAATATTAGGTACCTATTATTTATGATTACGACCTGTACATAATAATGTAGTTTTATTGAATCTCTATGACTTTCTACCTTGTATTTAAAGGGGCGTTGTTACTACTTACTATTACTTTATTTGTTATTAGTTACTATTTACTTTGTATTTGAAGGGGCGTGTTGAGGTTACAAATACAAAGTTACTTCATTATATAATTAGGTCGGATACATTACGGGCATGGTGTCTGTCTGTCAATGTTTCAATATAGAATTCTATGAGACAGCCGTCAAAGTGAAAATATTGATACTGTCATTATTGGTTTTATTGTGAAAGTACAAAAATGTTTATCTGGTTAAAATAAACTTTATTAATTGTAATGCTAAACTGTGGTTTCTCATTATCTCAACACACGCGTATCTACTGCGTCTAGTTTGGCATTACAAAGATACATATGAGGTGGTTGAATTAATTATATTTTTCATTCAATTAAAGTTTTTTCTTGTGAAATAGTTCTTTCTTTGCTGTTATTTTAACCTAACAAAATGGGGAAAATTGGGTTATTTAAAATAGTGTACTTCATAAATTTATTATACCATTTATTTTGTGGGAAATAGTAACGAAATAGTATACTATAGGGAAAAAGTAACTTAATGTGGGGAAATTTTATGTACATGGTCTGGAGACCCTGCTAACCTGTTTCACTCGTTTCTAGGGATGGCGATTCTTTCCGAAAAAGATCGATTTTTAAATCGATCTGAATCGTAAGCTGTTGAATCGATTCACAAAAAAAACAAGGCCAAAAAGATCGATTTCCAAAATATCGATTTTTTTTTCAAGTTGACATTCATAATTTAAATATAAATCCATTTTATGAATAACAAGAAACATACCATAATAAATTATCTCCTACCAGTAAATTTAGTATTTTTTAGTTCAGGGAATTCGCTAAATACAATTATTGAAATCAGTTATGAAAGAAGATATTTATTTTCAAAATGTATTTATTTCATGAAAAAGTTTAAATTCCCAATGCTTTAAATCTAAACTTTTTAAAAATAACAGTTTGTCCAGTCTTTTCGGATCCAAGCGGTTCCGCTCATCACTTCTAATGTTGCCGGCAATTGAAAAAAGGCGTTCACAAGGAACAGATGATCCCACGATACTTATATACAACATGGCTATTGAGTGAATGTGAGCCACACAGCCATCCAGTTTTTAAGTAAATAACCCTTTAACCGGCAAAACCGCAATATTACGGGTACATTCAACTAATTGTAAATAATTTTATGGTTTTTACCAAAATAAAAAAATCGAATGCCGATTTTCAAGGGTGAAATATCGATTCACCGGATCGATTCAGTACTCTATATCGATTTAAAAAATCGATATTTCCGACCTGAAAAATCGATTCTTCGATTAATCGATCTCAGATCGCCATCCCTACTCGTTTCTCTCAGTCAGGCGGCTATTTGTCATATCGTCATACCTTTCGGCTAGTTGTCGTAGTTGGTCTCGGCAATTCCGATTTTAAGGCGAAGGTAGTCTTGAATCTCTACTAAATTCTATTGAAGTTATAGAGTCTTGCGATCTGTAAACTATTTATTTAAGGAATCTAAGGCCCTGTGAAGTCTTAAAAAAATACTGAAATAAATTTAATTGAATAATCTTTAGTTCCACAAAAATGGAGAAAAATTTAAGTTTGATAATTTCAAGCCCTGATATTAAGTATACCGACGATTATATCTACTCAAACTATGTGTATGAAGAGACTCTAGTCACAAAAAGTGGTAATGAATATGTGGTAAGTAAAATACATATTTTTGAAAGTTTATTTACATATTTTTTCTGTAATTCTCGTTTGCCGGTTGATAGTATTACGTTTGCAAAAATTGTACAAATAATTTTTCCAAAAACAGAAAACTAATTTTCTGATACGTAATTAATCAATTACGAACAATTTTACATTGACTGCATCTTTACATGTACAATTTTAATCATATTAATACAAACTGTCCTTATAAGGCTTCTGTCTCATTAAATTTCGTTTTCAAATGTCCATAGACTATAATATGTCTTAGTTATAGAATAATGCAAAAGTAATGATTATTATATTTAAAAAAAAAACAAATCTGGTTTATCACTTCTTTAAGTACTGCAGTATATATAATTTGAATATATGATGCATTTTACTAGAAGAAAAACGGTTTTATTCAATTTAGAATCCCTGGAAATTATAGAAAAAGGAAGAAAACAGCCTTTGGTGAATTTTTGTGACACCCTAATATGAGTTCTCTCATTAAATTTACGAACAAACCCAAAGTTGACTTTTAATAAACACATATCGACGGCAAAGTGCCAATAACACCTAACTACTAAATTTAAAATAAAACACAAGCAGAAAAAAATGTTTAGTTTCTTGAAAAGTAAAAAAGTATTAAAAAAAATATTAAAGAAAATATGCTTAGGAAATTTTGTTAAAACATGCCAATAACGAATTTTAATTCGAAATGACAAACAAGTGAATTTCTCAATGAATTTTAGTTAGGAGGTATTGGTTCTTCGCCGTCAATATGTATCTCCATATTTAATAAAAAACCTCATCTCATCATTCTATATAGGCGCCATTCATTTATTACGTAAGACCATTTTCGCTAGTTTTTGACCCTCTCCCCCCCTATTGTAAGAAAAAATAAGAATAGGCCGACCCCCTCCCCCCCTATTTAATATTTATTACGTAAGAATCTAAAGGCAAAAATGAATACACTTTTGGTTTATTTTAAGTTTATTTTCCAAAGTAAAAGTAGTTTTTTGTGAAGTTGTGATGCCTTTTTCGACGCAAAATATTTAGAGCATACCCACAAAACAAATTCTTTCTATGAGCGCATCTTGTATTGATGGACAGTAAAAATGGTAAGGACCGAACAAGTGACGACTAGTCCACAAGCGGGGAGTTCCCGGGAGGCGTAGTGCGGGTGGCGCCGGTCCGTTGCCATGGAACTGGTACTCGAGCGGTCGCCCGCGCTTTTTCAAAGTATAATTTTAACTTTGCGCATTTTTGTGATCTTACGTAAGAACTATCGAGACTCCCTCCCACCCCCTTGTAAGAAAAAATAAGACATAGTTGACCCCCCACCCTCCCTAAATCGTCTTACGTAATAAATGAATGGCCCCATATAGTATCTCATTTGTTCTAGGAATATTATATGTTGGCGATTTCCATTTAATTCTATCTTAGTAAGAAGTACCCTCATTTGATACATTTACCCACTTATTTTAAAAAGTCTTAGAATTTAACTTTGAATTAAACGAAATAAACTTCTGCATAAAATTGTTATTGCAAATTCGCAATAAATAATAAAATATATTGACCGAAAACTCTTTTGACATTTAGAGCAAATGATAAAAATATAATTAACTATCGGATTATATAAAGGCAGCATAAAATATAAGCGCAGCAATTATTTTTTTGTGTAATTTTATTTTTACCCAATAATGTGTACAAAATATATCTCTTTTGTAACATTTTATTATTCCACTTATAGAATGCAATTAATGAATTGAATTGAATATTGTAAACTTCTTACATACATCTGTATTTTTTTAAATATCTATATTACAAAACACTCATTGTTAACCCTCAGGCCAAACCATACAAAAAGTCGATTTGCATCAGAACACAGAGGAAAGTGGGCAAAGTTGGAGTGATGTTGGTGGGTTGGGGTGGCAACAATGGTTCCACGTTTACTGCTGCAGTATTAGCTAACCGACGCCAGATCTCATGGAACACCAAGAACGGAGTGCAGGATTCAAATTGGTCAGTACTCAATATAACATGGGTAGGCAGGCAAGACATTCAGTAATAAAATAAAATTATTAGTATGCAATACTTAACCACCTTCTGTCATTTAAAAACCAAGTTATTGTTTATTTTATCTGATATTCATGGTGAGGTAATATTGTCAGCCCACTAATGTCTCTACTGTTGGAGCTCAGCATTAATTATTCCCTGTGCATAGAAATATCATATATATTTAATTATACAATATGTGCATTACTTAGTTATAACCACTGCTAATGGTCTCTTGGACCATTTGCTAAACTTGTCTTTGAAACCACAGAGGTATTGGCACCCATCAAATAGCTTTCCTAAGTTGTGCAACCTCTTCAGCCACAGGCTGAACACATTATGTTGTACCATCAAGCTTCTCGGTAGTAATATTGCTGTGCCATTGGGTTAGAATAGAAATAATAAAATCATTTATTTGCGAATACTGAGTACATACAAATAATAATTTGGTAGGTCTACAGTATTTTATAGTAGCCTTTATAATCAATCAATCAAAGCCTTTTCCTATGTGTCCAATTTGCCCAATGTCATGAATGCAATCATACAATCCCTCATTAATTTTTTGTTATGTATCCGGTTTTCAGGCTCTGTATATAATGTTATTACATTTTGTTCAGGTTTGGGTCTATAACACAGGCATCAACAGTGAGACTTGGAATTGACGAGAAAGGCAATGAAGTGTATGTGCCAATGTCACAACTGCTGCCTATGGTGCATCCTGACGATTTGGGTATGTCTTTGCACATTAAGGCCACTTGAACGTTAAAAAAAACGGAGAAACTAAGCTAAGAAACGTCGTCATGTTAAGCTGCTAAATTGCACAGCAGATATGTGTGCAGTTCTCTTCTTTTATATGGGTGATTTCCGCAACTCGACGTCTTTTGCGTTTGTTTTGCATTTGGAGGGTGTTCGTCTTGTCCTACTCCAGCCACCCCAGCTCTGCCAGGAACGCTCCAAGCGCCTTCACTTTGCTGACGACTTCTCAGAGACTGTTTTTCCCGGTATGGTGCCACTGCTCTGCATTTCAGCAGAATGTCGGTGGCTGTTTCTTCATTTTCCTGTATCCTCTGCATAGAGGGCTGTCTGTAACAACTATATTAGAAGTATGTATGTTAAAATTGCCGTGACCAGTAATGGCGCCTGAAACCAAACATAGTTGTGATCAACTTAGCTGTAGTAGCGTGCTTGCGATTTTATATTGGACAGCAAAGACTGCAACATGATATTAGTGCAAAATCGTCGATTCAATTTATATCTTTCGACAGTAATTGACGGATGGGATATCAGTCCCTTGAATTTGGCGGAGTCTATGGTCCGCGCCAAGGTGATCGACTTCGACCTCCAACAGAAGCTCAAGAAGGAGATGGCGGCTATGAAACCTCGCCCTGCTATCTATGACCCTGATTTCATTGCTGCTAACCAGGTAAGATTAAATTTTTATTATATTGGGTCTATTTAATCTAATATTTATAGGTAGATTTTATTATTAGTAGCTTATTGTTCTAATTGTACAATTTGATAAAAAGTGTTGCGTTTCTACAGATGGAACACTAAATGGTAGAATATTCTGATCAGATTGATCAGATATATATATATATATCGACTAGCGGCCCGTCCCGGCTTCGCACGGGTCGACAAAATTCTTTAATTTTTTTCTAGCATTCAATATAGCCTATGACACTCAGCAATAACGTGCCTTTCTATTGGTGAAAGAATTGTTAAAATCGGTTCAGTAGATCCCGAGATTACCCCTTACAATTTAACAAATATACAAACACACAAACTTTACTTCTTTATAATATTAGTATAGATATATACTTATTACAACTATCAAATATTTACCAACCCTGATTCCAATAATACACTGAGCGATAATCAGTTAATATTTAGTTCTCGTTTACTTTAAGGTGTATCTCGATACAGAGGTTACAGTCGATCAGACTAAGCTACGTATACGATATATTTTAGGTGTGCAATTAATTATTATAATGCTTTTATAACCTATGGTTAGATATCCAAAAATTATAACCCAAGTATTAAACATTTGGGCCCTTGCATTCTTTAGTATTTGATAGAATCAGGGGTCACGTGGCGTAAGTCCCTATCCATTAATAAAATAAAAAAATGTACCTTACTTCCTCATAGAAAAGGTTTTTGTGGAAGAAAGTATTTTTTTTGTTTTATTATTCAAGCATTCATTCACTCATCAATTCGTACTGGGACAGCATTATGAGTTATGATCTATTCATAATGTCGTTATTCTAGTATAATATTGTAAATGTCGTTACTTCTGTTAAAGCTGACAAGTTTCTTGCGCCCGTTCTTCTTGTCAGTTGAAAAACCTCCTTGAATGGGTATATTTATAGGAATTAAATAACTTATTTTAAGTGCATTTCAATAAAGTTATTTTCATTTCTTTCACCTGGAGGTGTTTTTAACCTGATCCTGTTTTTAACCTGGACCTGTTGTCCTGCAGTGCGTTGGACTAATGAGAAAATTAATACTCATGGCGATGATATAGGTAAAAATTAATTGAGTAAAATTGACAGTCGATGATAGGTTGATTTGTATTCTCCATACAATTAATTTTTTATATACAAATCAACTCCAGCATAGAATCATTTGTCTTATACTCATATGGCTATAAGTGCCTATGCCATACCCATTAATTTTAACTGTCAAACCACTCGAGTTGTATATTTAACTGTCTACAGTTAGAAGTTGCCATAACCATGATATGTGCGTTGTAATTGGAAATTAACTGCAATTGCATTTGTGTCTGGTACATTACGATACGACACATTCTATTTTAAGTAATATTTCTTGGTAATAAGGTTTGTTTTGGATAGTCGGTCTGCAGACACACGCGTTTCGGCAAATGTTATGTTTTTGATGTAATTTTCAATTCACGCATTGTATGGACTGATTGCTATACAAATATCGTTGATGAAGGTGTGGTAGTCGGCAAAGTGTAATAGCGAATTTCAGTTTTGATTGTATTTAAAATTTAAGAGTAACATAATAATAATAATAAGTTTTATACAAAAATAGCGACGATATAATATCTGTTGAGGTTAATACTTAAATTGATAAAATATGATAAAAAGTTGCGTTTAAATTAATTTTTAGTCTGTCTTAATATAATTTAATATCTTAAATTCTTATCAACATAAATTTGCTCTAACAAGGAAAATTTATGTAGTTAAAAATTGCCGTTTACATGATATTGTTTCGACTTTGAGATTGTGTTGTGGTAGCAAGGAAGGCTAGGGGCAAAGCGCGTTCGCGTGATTTGATAATTGTTATTTTAAATAAATATAATAAAAAAAATCGACTGCTCACAAGTTGTTCTCAGGTGGGACTGGTGGTGGGAGGTCACTTTGAGCTGCGTCGAGTTTTTTCTGTACAATATAATATAAGTGCAAAATATAAAAACCATAAAATAAAATGTAAAAAACATCAATATGGAATTTATTCTCTCTCAAATTGAGATAGAATTGTTTAAAATGTTTTTTTTATTAGTCCTCCTTAATCTTATTTTAACTTTTTATAGCAAGCTTTCAACGCAAGAGTCAAGCGATATGAGTTTAATTTCTTCTGCAGTTAGAATGGAAAAAGTATCAAAAACAAAAAAAATACGTATTCGAAGCTAAGCGGGTAGGATAGTGATAAATAAAGGTGCAATAATTTTAAATAAATGTAAATATTTGATATTTAATGCTAGAAGGCAAATTCAATAAAAGAAAAACTCTAGAACAAAAGAATTGTTGTCAAGTGATCTTTTAAAAAAAGCTCTTTATTTAAAGAAAATTGTGAAACGTCAAATACCAATAGAAAAAGATAAACATTAACCTTCCCCTTTCTTATGTTAGAAGAAATTTTCCTGCCACTTAAAAAAAATACTATTGTTATACACATGGTTTTATTCGAACAATCCTCTCAACCCCTATATACTCTATTCATTTAACAAAGCAATTCAAAATAGAAATTATTTCAATACTTACACTCTGTTGTGCCAATGATTTATAGGCAATATCGATTTTGACACATATTTTATTTAGTATCCTTGAACTCCCCTCCTATCATTACTTAGCCACTTCAGGGTAATACCTTATATACCGATTTCTATGGTAAATTTCTGCTGCCCAGACATTGGGTGTTAGAAAATTCACGCTAGTTTGAAGAATATAAAAAAATCATCATTAAAAGAATAAAAAAGGTCCAATCAGTATTGGATTTGATTGAGATACCAAAATATTAAATTCTTTTTTCTACCCTCTAAAATGTGAGAATATTAGTTGAGTTAACTAGAGTCGTAAGATTTTTTTAATTTGTATTTTGTGATATGGCAGCGGTGTGTAATAGATTTTCATTTGTTTCAGTACACATTAATGTCTTATACAGCAAAGGAATACCGTGCCAACCCGAAATATCAAATTAATTTAATGTATTTTTAATTTAAATTCCAATAAGAAGAGTGCATTTTAATCGAGAATACTTTTACATTGAGTGGTATGTTCATATTATTGTGCTGTATTCTGTACACGTTAGTACACTCTTTATACACGTGTCCCACCAACCAATACGAAATGTAGTGTTTCCCCTATTGTCTATGAATGGGGCCACCTATGGAAGAATACCATTTTTTCCACACTGCCAGTGTTTATAAAACATGGTGTCAGGTGGCGCCAGCGATCAATTTGCCTATTCGTGAACGTCTCACGGCTGTTTAAACTGACTAGAAGCGTCCAGAATGTTTTTTTTATTTATAGCTTATTATTTATATCTGCCTGTAAAATAAACCACGTCCATAAACAAACTTTTTTTGTGTTTTTAGAGGATTACGTCGAAGTTACGTACTTGTAAGGGAGAGTAGAAATTATTGTTAAAAAATATTTATTTTCATTTAACACGTGTTCATGTTCGTGTGACTTCGGTTAGTTAAAAAATTGTAGATCACCAAAACTCTATTAATAACACTACCTGCGTATTTTTAATGCGTAACACTACCTGCGTATATAAATCTGTACAAAATTGGCAGCGTTGAGTGGCTAATATTAAAGTTATTTTCATTAACATGGTTAACATTGCAGGTAGGTATTTAACCCATTCACTGCCTTCCTCAAAAGTAACGACATTACCCAGATGCCTTCAAACTGTCATGAACAACCCTCCCATCGGCGGTCCCGGTCTCTCGATTAAGTATCCATGCCCGCTCGCATATCCAAAACCTGAGATATCTGCAGGCCGTTTTGGTTACGAATCAATTTTAGTGAAACGAATCGTTCCAGAAAATCTTCCTCTTGTTCAATAGGCTTTTAGCTTAGATATAACAGTTTGAAATCCAACTTGGCTTAGCGTGTCAGTTAAAAAGTTTCGCGGGCACGACACTGAATGGGGATATTACTTGGTGATGCAGTCGCTAAGCATAAAGCTTTACTAGCACCATATATTGGAGGGTAGCGTAGTACTAATAAAATCAATAATGTTAAGTAAATTTTAAAAATCCATAACAATATTTTTTTTTCAATGAGAAATCCCATAGAGCCAATGTTTCTTGCTCATAACTTTTTTATTTTTATAAATTTCAAAATTCGGGCTCCGTCACAATCTGGCCCTAAATGTGTTGATTCGATTCCACGTAAAAATTATAAAAATCGGTTAAGAACTCTGGAAGTTATGTTATAGTTTTAGAAGTTTCTTCGTATAACGCGGCATCTGGACGACCATTTTAACGCAACGGTAATGATCTTGCCTTCGCACCCACGTCGTGGTTTCAAGATCCGTAAGGGGCAGATGTTTGTCTGCTGAACATGAGCGTTTGTAACTAAGCAATGTTTATAAATATTTCTATGCATATGTAATCTATCCGTCTATTGTATATCTATCCGTAATAAGCATCCATAACACAAATCATACAATGTTTACTTTGGGCTAGACAGTTGGAGTTATATAAGAAATATTGTTATCATCTTTCACGCTAAAATCAGTGTCTCCAAACTTCAAGTGTATTCGCATAAAGTTTATTTTCATTTTACAACTTTATTTTGTGCATCAATCTACCCAAAAACTAATAAATACATATCTTCAATCAATTTTCAGCTTTTGTTCCAACCGATAGAGTTAATATTACTTGAATTGGAAAAATGGCAGATTGCATTAAGCTTATATATATACGAGTATATATATATAATTCGTACAATAGGTCTACCCATAGTATATCTGTATCGTAGACTATGCTTAGATATAGTCGTTGTTGTTTTTATTGCGGTATAATTTAACTGGTCGTTTAAAAATCACATACGAAACCAATGCAGGAAAAAAAAATCTTAGTTCAGGGCAGGATGATGCGGTTTTAATAGTGTTATTTCTTTGCTTGACAGACTTAGCCAGATCGCAGCTTCAATTTATTGGTACCAATTGTGAACCAAAACTATCCAGGGACCTCAAACACACAAAAAATATCATTACAATCATTTGAACAAAGTTAAATTATATAAACGCATACAAGAATTATTTAATCTATACATATAAATAAAATTGGAGTGTCTGTTTCTAATATTGAAATTACCGTTTTTTACTACATGCATATGAATATATATACCGTACATACACCAAAATATATTTTTTTAATTTTTGTCTGTCTGTTTGTTCCGGCTAATCTCTGAATTGGCTGGACCGATTTTGACGGGACTTTTCTTGGCAGGTAACTGATGTAATAAGGAGTAACTTAGGCTACTTTTAGAAAAAATCTTTAAAATTACTGTCCCACAGCAACGCGTGGCTGGGTCAGTTAGTCTATACATATAAAAATTACCTATCAGAGTGTTTGACCGCGGTAACTCCGAAACTACTCTACCGATTTTGATGATTCTTTTTTCATTTTGCTGGATTTGTTCCGACTTAGAACATAGGCTATATTTAATTTTTATCACAGCAACGCGTGGTTGGGTCAGTTAGTATAATATATAGAATACTAATTACATTCCTCTGTAAATTAAAATGCCGTGAAGTATAATTACCAAGAATCGAATTATATACAAGCTGTTATTGTAAAGAGTTTGCGAGTATAAATGTTTTCCTGTTAGATTTCTCTGTACTGTATATTTGATGTTAGCACACTTGTTAACCGGTAAATGCATTTCATTTGTTTTTGACTCAGAGTTGGCTGAAATTGACAGAATGCTATAATGCTAAAATGAGAACTAATTTTACTATGGTAACTTCAAAAGCATATTATTATTAGTTACGGCTGAACTTCTGACCACTTTTAGCGGAACAAACACTTAATACGAGGAAATTAAACAGGAAAGTCTATTTAGAATAGACCGAATAATCAATGACCGAGAGACTGCATTTTAATGATATATTTGATTGATTATTGCTTCTTCCACTTTTTGTACTGTTTTGTACATGTCTTACTTGTAACAATAAAAGATGAGGATTTTTGGCAGAATATTTTATATTTTTATTTTATTTTATATTTGGCAGAATATTTATATATTTTGGCTCTGTTAGTAAAGAAACCAAAATTGGCCAAAATTTTCAAATTCACGTCAAAGTAACGGTTCCTTTACTTGATACAAAGAAAATAAGTAATTTTGCGTAAAAAAAAAGACAACTAGTAAAACCAAAGTATGAGTCATTTCTTTTTTTTATTAAGCGACATAGCTAATGACTTAAATTTTTATGACATACGTAATTAAAAGCCTAATCAAAGGATGATGCGCGTTTTGGGTAGTGTTGCCCAAATGCAAGAACAAGACGAGACTTAGCCAGTCTTGGTCTTGGTCTTGCGCCAATACACCTGGTCTTGGTCTTGGTCTTGGTCTTGCGCTTGCAGTCTTGGTCTTGGTCTTGGTCTTGCAGCAAGAGTCTTGCAAGTCTTGCAATTACCTATTAGTCTATTGCTATTTATTAAAGTTTACTTTAAATCTTAGAAAAACGTATTAGAATTGGAACATTGTGAGCTTGAATTAACATAGCCATAGTAAAGATCAATCAGATTAATAAATAACTGAAGATTTGATAAGAAAGTCGAAAAATCAACTGACCTATATGTCGTTTTCCATGGAAGTAACTGTTTCTTAATAAACATTTATGATTTATAAGCTTACATTTGCTAAAACATGTAAAAAAACAAATTAATTACAATAACTTGACTGTATTTTAAATAACAATGTCTGTCTAGAAAGAGATTGAACCCTCAACTTGCATGAAATTTAATAAAAGAGTTTTATGATTTATCATTTATTTCAATCAAAAATAAAATACAACACAAATCAAACATAACAGTACACAACAGCTTTATCATTAGGTTATGTTACTTTATATCAATTCTTTTGACCAAGAATTAATACAAAGTAACCATCTGGCTGACTCATCACTTAACCTATTTCTATGTTTTCTAATTACTAATGATGCTTTAGAAAATAATCTCTCAGCAGGTACTGAAGTTGCAGGTATTGAGAGAAAATCACGGGCCATCTTCGATAAAGTCGGATACTCTGTCTCATGCGTCCTCCACCAATCTAAAATGTCTTCCGAGCTGGCAGTTCTTGGTTTTCTCAGGTACTCCTCCAACTCGTCTATCACTAAGCCTTGAAGACAAGATCCAGATGACGTCGAGGGACATTCATAGAGTTTATCAAAGTCTATAATGTCTTCATCTTCATCACATACTTTATTTTCTTTTCTTGGCAATTCCAGAGATTTGTTCAGTGAGTGTAGACTTTTATATTCTTCATAAAGTTCATTGAACTTGCGCAGACTTTCTGTTTTAAGTTGCTTCCCCCACATTGTCAGGTCAAAAGTCTGAGCCTTATGCCTTGGGTCTAAAATTAAAGAAGTACAATAAATCCAGTTGCTCTTCTTATAATGTTTAAGCATTTTGTCTCGAGCTGCTTGGAAAGCTAGAATGAGCCTTTCATCCACTTCAGATCGATTAGGTTTCTCATCTAACTGTTTTACCATGGATTCAATTTTATCTAGCAAGAGATTGAATGATACAATGACTAGCGGTAATGTAACATATTTGTCTCCACCAAGTTTTGTACTTAAAAGTTTAAAGTTTATTAGAAATTTATGTAATTTTTCGAGTACCTGCCATTCACTAGCTGTGATTTGAAAATCATTCAATTCGGTGACAGAACTGCACAATATGTTAATGCCCGCTCTCACTTTTAAACCAAATCCAATCATATCATGTGTGGAATTCCATCTTGTTGGACAGTCAAGAATGGCATTTAGATTTGATGGCACGCCAGCTGCTTCACAAGCAGACTGAAACTTCTTCTTCACTATCTCACTTCTTTTTATTTTACTGGAAATACTGCGTAACTTTGTTACAGATGTACGCGAGTCAGCAATATTTGGTGCATATTCTTCATCTTCCTCAGTTTCGTCTGCATAGTCTTCATACTGCTGATCTTGCGCGTTAGTGTCAGACTCACAGTGTAATGCTAAGGTCTCTAATAAATCTTGTACACCAAGGTTTAAAATGTGAGCAAAGCACCGGAAATGTTGATTGTCTGAATCAAAGTGTGGCAACTGTTTGCCCAGTTCATACATAAATTTGGTATTTGCAGTTGCGTTGTCGACCGTGATACCTTGTATTTTATCAATTATGCCATATTCCAATAAACATTCATGGAAAATCGTTGCAATATCTTCCCCAGTATGTCGACCGCGTGATGGTATAAAATCAAGAACTACAGATCGATACTTCCATTCGTTGTCTATATAATGCATAGTAACCCCGTAGTAACTCCTACCAGCAATTGACGTCCACCCATCAATGGTAAATGACATTTTAGATGATAATTGTTGAAGTCGTTCCTTGAGATTAAATTGGAGCTCTTCAAATCGCTCTTTGACTTTCCTTCTAAGTGTAGACCTTTTAGGAAACTCCATATTAGGGCAAATACGTCGAAAATATACTTGTGTAGCTTCGTCATCGAAAAATGAGAAGGGAAGATATTTTTTCACTACCCAATCAACTGTAGCTGTCGTGATGTTGTCACTGCTGTTTTCCGACTGAAATAAAACAATAAATCTTGTGTTATTATTTAAAACATACTAGGTTTGAGCGTTTAGGAGGAGGAGGTTTGTTGTTGTTAAATCGAGAAAATCGTTAAATTGACATTTGTTATATTAAGGTTGCACTGTACTGTAATTTACCAAAATAAAGTACTTAGTTGTTACTGGCCGATTATGAAAACAAATGAAAATATAGGTGTTTATAAAAATATTTAAGACGATAATTACATACTTAATATGTCGCACCCCTAGATGAAAACACCACTAACTCAAAAATACTTACGTAAGTTAATGGCGTTTTTGAAAGTATCGCATGAACAGCTACGCGGAGTTAAAATTCCCGTAGCGACAATTTCGACCATTGTTAAAAATGACGCGAAATATGTACCTATGTATTACTATTTTATCAATATCTATAAAATATTCCGAAGTCAGTTTAAAGTCATTTGTTCAAAAAAGACTTTTTTGAGTTCCTGGAGTTTTCATATAAAAAAAATATATTCTTACCTGTCCACTTCTTCCAGCGGTTACTAAAAAGCTTGTGATATCTCCACTTAATTTTGGTTTAACAGGAAGAAATATTTGTGATTCCTTTTTGTGGAAAGATATTAGATGTTTCCTTAAGCCTGAAGTGTTTCTGTTTTTCATTTTTATTTCAGTCTTTTTATGTTGGCACAATTTACACAAGGCAGTTTGGGATGCATGAATTATTTCGAAAAACTCCTCAAATTTGCTTTTGGGTCTTTTAGATCTGTGACTCAAACTCTCGTTACTCGGACTAGAATAATTTGAATCTTCGTCACTCATATTAAATTGTACACGTGATACGTTTTTAGAAAACAACAAGAATTAGTAAAAACAATTATTAAGTTAGACTCGAAGCACAGCTCAATTGGAAATGACTGGAATTAAAATAATTCCTTTGTTTATAGTACGTTTCCTTGCTTTCTACCGCGCCGCCTCGCCACGTGCCGGCTCTATTAAAAGGATGCCGCCGCAAATCAAACGATGCCGCGTGCGGCGTACAAACACAGATTATTACCTACTTGTACAGACGCGACGCGTGAATAAAATATATGTAAAGAATTAGTGCCAATCACTATTCTTTACATATAAGTGAATGTTTTGGCGTACATCTATACTAATCTATACTAATATTATAAAGCTGAAGAGTTTGTTTGTATGTTTGATGACAGAAGTTTTAAAATAAATAAATAAATCCTGAACGTCACTATACCTCCAAAGTTACTATTCTTCGTGGGCGAAGTCGCGGGCACTGCTTGTAAATACTTTTTTTTTTTTTTTTTTTATTTTTTTTTATTTATTTATTTCATATACAAGAAAAAAAAATACAAAGATACAATTTAGTCCCACAAAACCGACTTGTCGGTTTGACTGAGGGATCTTTAGTCTCTTAGCTTATAATTATAATTATGTAGGTATATAATACAACTATAACTGTATCAGGTAAAGTTAAGTGCACAATAATTGGATTTAGACTGAATTACAACAAACTGAAGGAAAATTTAGCGGTGATAATAATAAGATACAATTGTTGTAAGATATAAAATACGTGTGTAAAAAACAACCACGCCTCCGAGCCCTCAGATGGGCTCGGAGGCGTGGTTGTTTTTTACACACGTATTTTATATCTTATAGAAATATTGCATTGTGAATGCAAAAAAATAAATAAAAACATACAATTGTTGTGTTAAATAGTAGTCATCAGATAATCTTTTAATATTTTTTTAAATTTATTTTTATCCGTTTCACATCTAATAGTTTCGGGCAACGAATTAAGAAGATATGGTATACGCTTCTGTAAAGTTCTGTCACCAAAATAATTTTGAACCCTAGGAATTACAAATTTCTTTTTTGAAGTGGCTCTAGTGATCTGGTTATGATTTATGTATTCAAAAGTGGAGACACACTCTCGGCTGCCGTGATTATTTACTAATAATAAATCGCAGGCTTTTTATTTTATTAGTAGGTAAGTACCTACGCTTTTTATATTATTTTATTAATTATGTAGAATTTTTTTACACGTTTCAAGTATATTTAAAAGTGGCTACAATATTTATCAAACGGGTGATATTTGAACACTTTTTTGCTATTTTTTCTTGTAAAAACTTAAGAAATATAATGACTAAATGTACAATAATAGTACCTAAGTAATTAGTTTAAAACCATATAATCAATATTATAATATATACTTACTAGAATAAATTATTATGACATCTACTACCTATCCTTACCATTTTATTCTAATCATAATACTACTTGCGTGATCAGTATAATGTATTCATTTTCATTATAAGCACTCTGAAACTTATTTATTCTTTGGAACACCTGTAGGTACTCTTAAAATTCGAAATTATTTTGCATGAGTATACCTACGCCTACGCCCTGTGGCGGCAATCAAATAGTGTCAAATGTTGTGATTTCGGCGCGGCGGCAACGATTGTTGTATATGATTTCAAAAGAAGCCGCCGGCGCGTGTATTATAACCATGTGCTTCCGAAAAGCAGCAAATTTCTTTGAGAAGTAAGTACAAAACCTTTGATGCCGCATTATCAAAGTGCCGATGGTTAAAACATAACTATGCATGCACTCAGTTTGATTTTAATGGATATTTTTTTATTCGCTATGTAGGTATGTTTATGGTATTAGTCGTAATGCGCATAGATCCAGTTTTTCATATTCTTTGATACAGTTTTTTGCGTCTCATAGAATTCCTAAGCGTACCTATACACCGAACTGTTACACCTAACTACTCCGTGAAATAGCGCTAAGTCCTAGCTGCAAGACGCAAGAGTCTTGCAGGCTTAGTCTTGTTCTTGCTCAAGTCTTGCACGGTCAGTCTTGGTCTTGGTCTTGCTAAAAATACGCGGTCTTGTTCTTGGTCTTGGTCTTGCAAAAACGCAAGAACAAGACCAAGACTGCAAGACCAAGACTGAATTTGGGCAACACTAGTTTTGGGCCCATATCATGTGATGGCTTCAATCAAAATGAATTTACCATCGTTGGATACCTCTTTTCAAGAGTATAAAAAACTACTATGGCAGCATACCTGTATATATATTGTCCGTTTTGAAGTATAGTCTTTAGAAGATAATGAATATACAGGTCGAAATAGAATTTAAAAAAAACATATAGCCGGTTCACTTGACCGATTTTGATGTCATCTGCACAGATTTTAAGCTTAATAAAATTCAGTTAAACAAAACAACAAAATCGGTTTAGTAAAGAGGAAGGTTTATATGTATAACATATGCAGTATTATACATATAAAACCTCCTCTTGAATCACTCCATCTATTAAAGAAAAACCGCTTGAAAATCTGTTGCGTAGTTTTAAAGATCTAAGCATACATAGGGACAGACAGACAGTCGGAAGCGACCTTAATTTATAAAGTTTTTTTTAATAATTACAATGATACCATGTCAAAATCGGAAAAAGGGTCACTAAAAGTATGTTAAGGATGTAACAAAAAAAAATAGTACGATTGGACAGCGAATCGGGACTAGCGCCTTAGTTATTCATAATCCACACAAAAATATCTTTCCAACGGTGTATAATTCACACTTATTGGAGCTGGGACCATGTTCCATACATTTGTGCCCATCATCTTTAAACCGAATGAGAAAAAAAGGACATGTGGTTCAAATAAAACTAAATTTTAGATCTGTCTTTTAACGTTACGTGGCACAATCATCTTGACATTAGACAAATAATGGCCATAACGAGAGGCTAGTACCTCAGCTTCGCTTTTGGTTGAAAACAACAAAAGAAGAAACGGGCTCTAAACCTACCATCCTCTCATATGTGCGGAGGGCGCTGGGTTTGCACCAAAATCAACCGAAACGTTTGACAAACGATGATACTGGTGGAAAAGACACTTATGAAGGGTAAACAAGTGATTTCTCAATTGCATTTAAAGGGACACGCCACTTTGGGTACTCGCACAACTAAAAATGTTGATAGGATCGTCACTGATCTAAAGCGCGGAGGAGCATAGATAATAATGTGTTGGTCACCCATCCTATGGCAAGCCTTTGCGAAAGTTGCTTGACATATCCAATCGTAGGCCGAACGCGAACCACCACGTTGTATATTTGTTTGATTACATAAATAGTAGGGTAGTTACGCCCGGTGCCGTCGCACCGCTCGCATAGCTTCAAGATCATTTAATGATGAAATAATGCTTAATCTTTATAGAAACGTTTATTTACTATAGTACAAAGAAAATCCGCCATATTTTTCTTGTTAGAGAGAGACCGGCAGTATTAACTACTTCTGTCTCATTCACACCTTATTACATTGAAACTTAATATAAGTGTATTTTATTACACTTCCAGGGCAGCCACAGGGTAAAAAAAGCACCATTCTTCCACGCATAAGGGTGTCTCTAAAAAGCTACATATAATACTGGAGATAATTACCATGCACCTCTCTTAGGCCATAAAATGTGCAGCAATGTTAACCCAATTATAGTATTTTACTCCGATCACCAACCCCCTGCCAAGAATGGAGATTATTGCAAATTCTCTCTTTTTTGGGGAGTGGTCTTTGCATTGAGATGATGATGATACAATGACATCTAATCTTAATAGCTAATTTATTTATCCTAGGCGGATCGAGCGACAAACTTGATCCGAGGCACCAAACATGAGCAGTACCTTCAAATACGGGCCGACATCAAGAGCTGCAAGGATAAGAACAAGCTGGAAAAGGTCATCGTTCTATGGACAGCGAACACAGAGAGGTGAGAAGCTATTCCATTAGTAATCTAGTTAGGTCTCTCTAATTGTCTCACAACGCAACACCACGTGGGATTGTTTTGGATTAGTGTAGTATTGCACTCGAGAAAAAATATCTACATTATTTTAGTTATCTGAAAATATCCAAACAAATTCTTTGCATGTTGCCAGTTATAAAAAGAATTAATCTAATCTGTTATAATCTGTAAGCCGCCTATGTCAAAAGGCATAGGGAAATCATCATTCTGCCTTCGTTATGTACAATATACAGATTTTTTGAACTATCAAAACAGATTAAAGATATAGGCAACGTTTTTATTACAAACAGATGTTGACTGATTTTGTATTCCATGTATAAGAGTTTAAGTTGAAAATAGGTTTATGTAATGTAATGAATATATAGTTTGATTTGTTTGAATGTAGATCAGATAGTAAGTCATGTCACGGTCATCGACCCGTGATGCGAGGTGGCGTGATTTAAGAACTAGAGTACCGCTTACGTAGATGCTATAAAGAAGAAATTGCACCTTTTTATACCATCTATATTCATGACTAATCATATGATGTACTGTTTTTGTTATCATGATCTGTGAATTTGAATTATTTGTTATTTTTTTTGGACAAAAAACAGTTGTATAATTAGCATATATTATTAATGTTGAGTGTGGTTACTTATGTCATTGTACAGTAACTTAATTATCCACTAATAACTCTAAACAATCTAAGAATAATGTTGTGCCCTTAACCAAAGCATTAACCGATTCGTTGCTACATTAAATTCCGAGAAGATTTCCCTAAAACTTAATTTGAAGGAGTTATCATCGATTTAAAAATGACACGGCTCCAGTGGCTAGCGTCACAAGCAAAAGAACCTCATGTCACGCCAGCCAGACGTACCATCCGCAACGAACCGGTTAATATGCTATTTTTAAGATATCCTGGCCAAATAATAATTGTTGCTCAGGATAAGTATCGAAACACTGAAAAGAAATACATATATATTATACACATGCAATAAAGTTTCCGCGTCCGCGTCATCAATTAAATGTCTAAAAATAGTAAATGTCAATTGTATTTTGTGCTGTTGGATCAACTAAGTGAGATAAATATGATTCCACTATAGACTAAACAGATTAAAAAAAAACACATTGGTCATTTATGATCACGATCAGAGGTAAAACCTAAAATGGTATTAAAATAAAATAAAAATACGGAGATTTTATATATTATTTTCTAACAATAATTTTGTAAAGAACAGAAATTAGGTACACAGGTAACACAATCATTTTTTAAATACTAGATGTGCTGGGCGTGCGTTTTTTAGCTGACCGTATATAAACAGCTCCTCCTGGAATGCGGATAACAACTTACCAAAGTTTCGTGGCAATCCATCAATTACTTTTCTTAAGACTAATATACGTTAATTAATTTCTGTATATATAGATATTGATCATTATTCATTTGTTTTTTTTATTTATTCCATTATCGTGACTGTCAATTCTTATTTTAATAAAAGTAAAACTTTTAAATATGCACAGTGAGCGTGAAGAGATTAAATTTGAACTACAATCAACAGTCAATTTAAAGACATTTTCAAACGATTGTAATGTATAGTATATTATAGACTCCTAGTAATTATTACAGAAGTGAATAATCTACTGACATCTGTAGATTATTAACTTCTTTAATAATTACATTACGTTGCGCGACATGAACCTACATCTACTCGGTTTCCCTGCGAGTACTCTTCTTATTAAGCTACCGAGACCAAATCCTAATCCTAACCAAATCCGTCGAATTTTTCTTAGTATTTATTAATCTAACGTCAGCGCCGTCTCTTGTAGTACAACTTGTACTACAAGAGACGGCAACTACAACTACAACTTGTAGTACTAAGAACATCAAGAGACGGCGAGTAGTCTACAACCTACAAATCGATAAAGAAGAAACTGCTTAATCTATTATTAAATATTTGTTATTCAGGCATTTACTGACTGAGATAAACTTGATTTGTTTTCTTGTAATAATCTTTTCAAATATAAAAATCGAGCAGTTAAACGCTTTATAAATAAATGGTTGAGTTAGAAGTTGTTTGATAAATTGTTGGGAATATTTTATATAGGGTATAGCAAATATTTAAACTGTCTTGCAAAATTAAATGAACCTTTCTAACCAGCTAACATAGCGGCCTATTTTTCATTATCAGACACTTTATGGAACAATATTTCATTTTTTTTTCACTCTTTCGTAGATTTTGCGATGTGCGTGAAGGCATCCATGACACATCAGAGAACTTGGAGAAGGCGCTTCGCAACAATGAGCCGGAAATATCGCCGTCCACCATCTTCGCGCTCGCATCCATCGACGAGGGCGTGAGTTTGAATAATACAAACTACACTCGCGAGCAAAAGTATGGGATAACTTACTTGGAATAAATTCCGTGCGATCTTTAATACTAAATCACTATATCACTTATAGTTGCGAATAATAAAAATTTTACAATTTTAACGCCTTGTCAGTCACGGGTGACTGACACTGGAATACTCCACTGACTGACAAAGCGGTCAATATGTTACAGGTTAAAGTTAACTTAAAATTGATACCAAATTCATTTGAATCACACCAGAATTTAAGGAGATTCTGAGTTTGATCCTCGGTCGGGTCAATGTAAAAACGAACTTTTCTATATTGTCTTTGGTGCGAGTTTTGTGGTACCGTTGTTGTTACTGAATTCTATAATACAGGTGCTTTAGCTACTTGGGTTTAGAACAATTATTAGAACATACAATTAGAACAATGTATGTGATGTCACCTAATATACAAAAGAGTATTTTTAACGGAGTTTTTTTTATAGTTTTCGCCATCAACAACGTTTCGACAGAACAAACGCCTACGTCTTTTAGTATCGAATACAAAAAAACATTTTTATCGTATCTATTTATTTTATTGTTTTAGCATTACATTACTCTATTTTTATAAGATTTAAAATACGCCTATAAAAACAACCACATCTCCGAGGTGGCATTGTGAATGCTAAATGCGATTAAAGCATTTTTATAAAAATATGGCATTGTGAATGCTAAATGCGATTATAGCATTTTTATACAAATATGACATTGTAAATGCTAAATGCGATTATAGCATTTTATATACAAATATAGCATTGTGAATGCTAAATGCGATTATAGCATTTTTATACAAATATGGCATTGTAAATGCTAAATGCGATTATAGCATTTTATATACAAATATAGCATTGTGAATGCTAAATGCGATTATAGCATTTTTATACAAATATGGCATTGTAAATGCTAAATGCGATTATAGCATTTTATATACAAATATAGCATTGTGAATGCTAAATGCGATTATAGCATTTTTATACAAATATGGCATTGTAAATGCTAAATGCGATTATAGCATTTTATATACAAATATAGCATTGTGAATGCTAAATGCGATTATAGCATTTTTATACAAATATGGCATTGTAAATGCTAAATGCGATTATAGCATTTTATATACAAATATAGCATTGTGAATGCTAAATGCGATTAAAGCATTTTTATACAAATATGGCATTGTAAATGCTAAATGCGATTATAGCATTTTATATACAAATATAGCATTGTGAATGCTAAATGCGATTAAAGCATTTTTATAAAAATATGGCATTGTGAATGCTAATTGCGATTATAGCATTTATATACAAATATGGCCTTGTGAGTGCTAAATGCGATTAAAGCATTTTTATAAAAATATGGCATTGTGAATGCTAAATGCGATTATAGCATTTTTATACAAATATGGCATTGTAAATGCTAAATGCGATTATAGCATTATATATACAAATATAGCATTGTGAATGCTAAATGCGATTATAGCATTTTTATACAAATATGGCATTGTAAATGCTAAATGCGATTATAGCATTTTATATACAAATATAGCATTGTGAATGCTAAATGCGATTATAGCATTTTTATACAAATATGGCATTGTGAATGCCAAATTCGGTTATAGCATTTTTATTTTTTGTTTGTCATTCCAGTGTTGTTACATAAACGGGTCGCCGCAAAACACCCTGGTACCAGGTGTGATGGAGCGCGCGGAGTCTCGTGGCGTATTCGTGGCGGGCGACGACTTCAAGTCCGGTCAGACCAAGCTGAAATCCGTGCTCGTAGACTTCCTCATCTCGGCCGGTTAGAACCAATTAATTCTTCGTACTTACGATAATTTCGCATTCTTAATTACCTTTATAGAAATACTTTAAGAGTAAATTGGGATAATTTTTTCCGATTAATAGAATGTAATGCAGGGGCAGTATGGAATCTATTCTAAGAAGGAGATAGATATCAACTTTTCAACTATAGTCACTAAAAAGATTGAGCTAAAAGAAATATCCAACACCACGTGACTTGCCAATTGATTGTGACATAAGTCGCATACGACGATAGGATTTCAAACAAACTTGCTATAAGATGCAAGTTCAAGTCAAGCGTTGAATGATTTTTAGGTATTTATTTGATTTGGTACCCCCAAATACACGTGTTCACAACATGAATTCAGAATTGAAGGCAATACAAAATTAGAAAAAAAAACATTTGAACAAAGTCACGAACAAAAGCAAAGACACATAATAATTTTAATCTTACACGTTTTAAGATACGGGTTTGATCAAATCAAAAATGCTTTGTTACAAGCTAAATTTAGCGTTGAATACGTCCAACTATAGGAATATAGTATAATGTGTTATTTAAAACAAATTGAGATGCAAATGTATTGAGAAAAAGATTTTAATAGATTGATGTATAGTTATGAACATTTATATGTTTAAATAAAGACAAAAAATCGTTCACAGGTTTAAAACCAGTGTCGATCGTGAGCTACAACCATCTTGGCAACAATGACGGCAAGAACCTGTCCGCACCTAAGCAGTTTCGTTCCAAAGAGGTAAGGAAATATTGTCTAATATTATAATTGTTAAATAAAATAATGTACAGACCAATGAGATTTTTACCAAGTGTGGTGAATTTTATTAGTATTTTAATAATAAACTCCAGTCAACTCACAACAATTATTTGGTCCTAAAATGAGCAGATGGGTATAAAATAACGTATATAAAGGACCATGACTCGAGGTCAAATGCTAATTTTCCTCACATTAACATATGCCCCTACAGGGATTCGATCCCGTGACCTTTGATGCAGAAGATAAGATAGCTATTGTTGCACTAAGCTTTCTTTGTTTTATCAAAATGCCTTGTATATTGCTTGTAAATAAAAAAAATATTTTGGAATTTAATTCACATGAATTTATTTATGCAAAACCAAAGTGTAAATAAATACATTTTGTGTCACCGGTCATAACTGCTCAACTGATAATCATGAAAATTTTGCGTATATGTTGTCAGGGGTACAGAAAAAGATATAGGGCAACTTTAATCCAAAAAATTACCTCAGAAGTAGAAAAACCAACTAATAGTTTCATACATTTTTAAAGCATTTGTTACTATCGTAGATTACGAAGAGCAACGTAGTGGATGACATGGTGGAGTCCAACCAGATCTTATACAAGCCGGGCGAGAAACCAGACCATGTGGTGGTCATCAAATACGTGCCTTACGTCGGTGAGTTTAGTTTTTCTCTTTCTAATTTATTTTCAGCTATTCGAATTTGTCATTGACGTCCGATGACTCGATCACACGGGCCAATGCCCCTCCGATTCCTCCCTCTCAGATCACAGTGCAGTTACCAAATGCACACTCTTTTAACGTCTGCACACCGGTCAATACAATAAGCTATTTGACTACAATGAAAATATAGATTAAATTGTTATTTGATTTTAGTGCACACATAATTTAAATTATATATTTTTTTAATAGAAAATCATTAATAAAATAAATAAAACTTGACGTTCCACCACGTGATTGAATATGTTGGTTGAATCTGAAGTGACGTGTCAGTCAGACAGTCAAGTTTTACGTGTTACAATTTGACAGCTAAAAGTTTTTTTACAAGCACATGACGTCATGACATCAAGTTACCTTCATAAAGGCTAAAATATTTATCGTTCTGACGCCTTTTTTATTATTTTAAACTTTGATGGTGATTTTTATAGAAAATAGAGAAATTAATCAAGAATTAATCAAATGGCACAAATGTATTGATTATGCTATAATGAACGAGATATTTTTGTAAGACCTGTCAAACACACTATTCGCGATTTTCTAGTAGTAGTTGAACCCTTTTTCTAAATAATAAATGTAAGATGAAGGCAGGTCCCCCTGTCCGAGTTTCTTGCGTTAATTCTTATCGTAAGCCCTCCCAATTTCTGAGCTGTCAGCATACTCTGTAGTTTACAGTTATCGTAGATATAACAAAAAGAAATGGAAAATTAAACAATATTTTCATAAATTTAATAATAAGGAACGTGCCCTATTAAAATATTAGAAGTAGCACTTGTAGACCCTGTGATCCTGTGACCACGGCTCATGTAACTTAGTCAAAATGTCAGGATTAAATAAAAAAAAATGATTCTCTGTAAAGTTTACGGACGACAATTTCACGTGATAGCGTCATAAAAAAAATGTTGATGAAAAATTTCATACTTTTATGAATTGAATTAAAATTGATAATTCATAATCACTGAATTATCATTATTTTGTATAATACAAATGAGTTAATAGAATTATACAATCTTTTTGATAAATTAACATTTATTTGTACGTGTTTATTCAAATATTTTTTATTTAAATTGTACAGATTAATTCCAAGTAAGAATGTGCTATTAACAATTTATTTACAACTTTTTTTATAGTACGATTGTTTATATCAGTTATAATAATTTTTAGTCGAAATAATAACATAACCTATTAATACTGCTCTTGCCGACCGATGCTAATTTTTTACAAATACATGAGATTATATCGCCAATCAAATTCTTAAAATGCAAGAATTAATGTTGTAATAAACAATGGTAACCGCATTAATTTTTCACTTCACTTTATAAACAGTTGACAAAACAGTTCACATGTACAACTCGTAGGTTTTGTGCTGCCGCTATCTCTCTTCTGCTCGGACGCATATGCCGATGGAGTGGAAGAGAGATAGATGCGTCACAAGCCGAACGCTTAGGCCGATCGTGCCTCTCTATCGCTTGTTCCGCGCTCTCGCTTGCACGCTCGGCTCAGGCGGAACGTGGCAATGAGGAAATATGACGATAAGTCATGCTTTTTTGTGCAGTCGGAGTTCATCGATTTATAATACGTTAGCACGTCAAAAAAGGTTTTCAAGTGTCATTAGGCACCTTTTTATTTCCTTAAGTATGAAGGTAGAGGAAATAAGTATTTATACCAACTTATAATCAGCACATTTATACTTTCTTCGTTTTGTTCTCAGGTGATTCGAAGCGCGCTATGGACGAATACACTTCCGAAATCCTGTTGCACGGTGCCAATACTATTGCGGTGCATAATACGTGCGAGGATTCGCTGTTGGCAGTCCCTCTCATACTGGACTTGGTGTTACTGGCCGAGCTGTTTGGGCGAGTTAATTTTCAAGCTACACCGCAAACTGGTCAGTCAATAACTAAACAAAACAATATAAACATTACATTTAATACAAAACTTCATTTCCAATACTTTAAAAAAGGAAACTGATTTAATACACCTTTATGCAGTTCCTCATGCTCTGTAAAATAAAGTCTTTTTGTGGTCCACGGAAGATATACAGTGATAACCTCCAGTGTGATTAGTCGCTTTTTATGACACCCTTGAGGGTTGGTGTTGCTATTTTATTGTTTTCTTTTTTAAAGCAGATTCCGTAATGACCTGGTTTTATTTAATACTAATGAGTGTGACCATGAAAGTTTCAAACCGAAATGTGATTATAAATATAGGTATATTTTTAACTCCATACTCAGTATTTAAATTGACATTAAACGTGAATCTGGCATTCTATACACTACATGTTACTACCAACCATATACAAAATGGTATAGGGTATTACACAGTATTAGAAAGTAGCATTTAGCATTTCTTTAGCATATTAGTAGTACAGCTAAACGTTGCTCGAGTTTAATTATGGTGCTCTATGTTTTGGCCTCTAAGTTCAGGTTTAATTAGCTACAGAGTATATTATTCAATGTTAAATAGTTCAATGGAACTGGCCTCTTTAAAAAAATAAAAGTTTCCAAAAAACATAAAGAGAAAAAACTATCAAATGGTAGAAAATAAAAGAAAATCTCCCATGGTAGTGATTCTGAAATAGTTTTTATTGGCACGCAGACTGGCAGCCGATGCATAGCGTACTATCAGCGTTGTCGTACCTCCTGAAGGCGCCGGCGGTGCCCGAGTCGGCGCCGGTGGTGAACGCGCTATTCAAGCAACGTGCGTGCATCGAGAACCTTCTACGCGCCTGCCTTGCCCTGCCGCCTTTACACCATTTGCAGCTCGAGCACAAGGTAACTAATCAAATTATAATTTCAATAAATATCTTTTAATAATAAAAAAACTGTGTGTGTTTACTGTACTGATATACGTACGTAAGAAGTTATACTTTTTTAGCGTAACTAAACAAAAATAACTAAAAATTTCCTTCCGTCTTGTTTTGTTTGTAAAAAAAACGATAAATTTATAAATTATATAGTGATCATTAAAAAGATTAATTTATTTCCTATATATCTGTATGCAGAATCAAGTAATATATCAATTACCATAAAAATAAACTATTTATCCAATTATAAAGTAAAAATAATAATAATTTATATTATAAACAAATAAAACGCGCCAAAAGAAGTATAACTTCCAAAATAAAACATCTTTTAACAAAAATTCGCTAGTAAGGTTCGAGTCCCGCCCGAAACCAGTGACGAGTTATTTTTTCTGTTAAAAGTTGTTTTGTATGTAATAATCTAGTAGTTGTCGCTCGCGAATGGCATTATTTGCTAGCTTATGACTTTATATACTTAAGAAAAATACATTAATCTAAAGTTTTATTCTCATTTAAATATAATACGTTCATGCAAAATTCTTTCTGCTAACCTTTTGTGTATTATGCAAGTAAGACTTAACATTGTATGTACCGTGATGAGGATATTAACTGTTTTAAAAAACAAAAAAAATACATAGAAGTTGCATCGTTATTAATCGTGTGATACTTGTAAAAATATTACATTTATTATAAAGGTGTATATTACAGAAAATATGAAGATATGGCACTAGTAGCCATCGAAACACCGGGAAAATTCAACAGGTTCGTCATGGGTTTCAGTAGCTCGATTAGCAGCATTCTTCAATAGAGCGAGCTCATCCAGAAGAAAAACCAAGAAATATAATAATACAAAAATAAAATAAATTCTTCCGGCGAATTAACACCAGTTACCGTAGTTATACTCTATCCATTTCGATCTGAGACAAAAGGTAAACAAAGAATTTGTGGTTCTCAAACTTATTTAGTTCTTACACTTCCGCGCACAATACACATCAGAATAAAACACTTTTTTACGGATTTTTGCGCATGTTTTATTTTATTTTATATTTTATTTTATATTCTCCTTTACAGGAGTCGTGATCACAGGATCCTGTGATCACGACTCCTGTAAAGGAGTCGAAACGTCAGGATTAAATATAAAATAAAATAAAACATGCGCAAAAATCCGTAAAAAAGTGTTTTATTCTGATGTTCTCAAACTTTTTTATCTAATTTTGGGATAAAAATATGGTATTTAAGGGTGTTAATTTTTTATAATAAAATAGGAAAAGGGGTACTTAAGTGTATATAAACACAAGCTATCATTGCTATTATCCAAATGATACTACTAATTTGAATTGAAATAATAGTAGTTTATGATACTGTTGCATAATAAGGGTTCTTATAACACGAGTGTGTTTTAAAAAAACGAGCCGTAGGCGAGTTTTTTTATAGTATCACACGAGTGTTATGAGACCAAGTTATGTATAGTGTCATACACTACTTTATCTACTTTCATACTATAATACGTAAAACAATATTGCAAATAAAACGCTGAATATAACAACAAATTTTTAAATGTCAAATGTTGGCGCCAAGGTGCAAATATCGATTGCGCATGCGTGTTGCGTCGTCACGGACTCGTTCATTGAAACCTTTTTAAAGTAGAGGTTCAACCTCCTTGGTCCAGATGGAGGTTGTATAGGTGTATCGTTATGATAAAAAAGTTATATTATGTTACAAGTGTCCATACAAGACCTGTATCGTAATGAAACTTTTTTTTTATTATTTTTGGCCTGTACGTAATGTTTGTCATAAGCATTTTGTTTTCAGTTTTAGAATCTTTGTATTATAGTATTAGAGTAGATAAAACAATTAATTCAAAAGTAATTCAAATTATTATAATAGGTTAGTCTTGTTCACGACATCATTTTTGTAAGGATATGAATCTTTGGACCAGCTTTCTTCTACATACTTAAATATGTTGTCCAGAAGTAAAGAGCAAGCGCTGCTTGGTCCAGGCTCACTCATTTTCACTGACAAAAACGATTTAATAACAAAAACTTAACAATAACAATATATTACAACGTAACACAACAATAAAACTTAACAAACACGACAATTATAACAAATTTTAACAAGAAACAACGAAATAATCAAGGAGAGAACGCACTCGCACCAATAGTTGAGGGAATAAAAAATGGCGGATATAATTCGGCTAAACCCGGAAGTCACTTAGTTCTACGTTATAGCATGGGGTACCATTTCATACAAAAGATTTTTGATTCTAAAAAACCGCAATAGATGTCACTACCATTAACATTTGTAAATTATAACATTTCACATGTTTAGAAATAAGACGAATTAAGTAAAAATATTGAGATTAAAATAAAGACTAGCATATTTTATATATACAACTTCACATCAACCTTTATTCGACTCCTAAATTTGAAGATAAGAAACACCGCAAATAATCAATTGAGAATACGAAAGTATAGGCTACATGTGACTACTTTTCAGCTATGAGGCTTACGAAGTGTTTTGCAATTGTAACGCTAGATGGCGGGTTTTATGGAAACCAAATAATTTACACCTTAAGGTTTTTGCATAAATCGATTATTTATACCCTAATAAAGGCAAGAGTTCAATTTCCAAATCACTTTTTTCAGTAAAAAACTATATGAAGTAGTAAAGTTTTTAAAATTTGCGCATATAAAAAAATAACAATTTAATTTCTTCAAACGACTTCCATCTCTCTTCTATCCAAAAAGGTTCCATATCTGTCCATGAGATATTTGCCACTTGATAATGAATTATTGAAGGCATAATGTCGCAATTTTATTTTATTCATAAGTGTCCTACTTTCTGAGTAATACGTATTTTTTTAAATTTTGATTTTATTTTTTTTTCTCCAAAAATCGGCAAAAGTGGAACCTGGATTTAGTATAGAAAGGTTCTATAAACAAAATCCCACTTTTGCGGTTTTAAGAAGTTATGATAGAATTTACATAAAGGTCAACTTTCATGATCTGGGGTTGTCACAAAGATCAACTATGTGTTAAATGAAAATGTTTCATTTTGTTTGTTAATTGATACCGTCAATGAATTGAATAAATTAACAACACTTATAGACGAATACAATATACTTACATATACTACCTACCTAATGTAGATGTGGTAATGTAGGAATACTTTATGTATGTTCGACCACATCTTTAATTTTGTACCTTACACGCCAAATGGTCGAAAAAATAAACTATGTTGATTGAAATAATTTAACACATATAGACACATCCTATACTTTAAACGAGCAATTCTTGCATGTACCTATATGTATAAATATGTTGGTATGTAATTGGTTTCTTGGAAACGGGTCTAACGATTGTGATGAAATTTTAGATTTAGAAATTCATTCACATTTAAAATCGATCTAGGTAAATCTCATCACCTGCCGGCACCTTTTTAGTGCACCACGTCTACTTTAACTTGACGCCAGAATTTATTTCAGGACTCAGTCGCCTTGTAATGAGGGATAGGCTGGGTATCCTCTCCTATTAAGATCTGCCGTTATTTGTTTACATGTCACTTGACTGTCTATCTATTATCATATTAAGAGCTTCTTTAGGCGTATAAGGTTGTGGCTTTGCCGCTTTAGAAGTAGGGTTATTGTGCCTTTCTACAAACTACTTTCGCTCGAAAAAATACTAGTGGCGAAGGCTTTAATAATTTTACCAGTGGCTGAGATGGGCCCGGTGAGGTATAGTCCTTGGCTATGGCTCTCAGTAGGTTGGGTAAGCCCCTGCTGAGGCAATACGGTGCCATGGGTCTGTGACCCCGCGAAAAAGTAACTTCTCATACAAATCAATCTAATCAGTTGATCGCACCTTTAAAAAAAATTGCATTCGATCAGAAAATAAAAGCATAGTACAAAGTCGTGGGCATAAATCGGTTAACAGGTATGTACCTATTTTTGTAACAAAAAACCTTAGAAGCAAGGAGGCATGAACTTGTGTCTAATTGGGTCTCCGAAACACACAAAACAAACAATTAACAGTTAACACCCAGACCCGAAAACGAAAATCGATGTTCTCGTTCAAAAATAATACACATATTAATATTTTAAAAATTGTCGTCGAGATCAAGTTCGGTGACAACCCTAGCATAAAAATTTTAAAATGAATATCTTCTAATCGCCGCAATAGTGGGACGTGACTCATTAATGTATATTTCTATTTAAGTTGTAGGTTCCACTTTTACGTTTTTAGGGAGAGAAAATAATAAATACGAAATAAAAAAAATGCTGCTCCCAAACCAATGGATTTTTAAGCTAAAGAAACGCGTTTATATGCGTGTGATTATGTCCGATTCACTCATCACTACATAGTATAAAACAAAGTCGCTTTCTCTGTCCCTATATCCCTTTGTATGCTTAAATCTTTAAAACAACGCAACGGATTTTGATGCGGTTTTTTTTAATATATAGAGTAATTCAAGAGGAAGGTTTATATGCATAATACATGCATAATATAGTAGAGCATTGCATCCGTGCGAAGCCGGGGCGGGTCGCTAGTATTTATTAAAATATATATTCTTTTATCTACTCTCACATCGTAAAATTAAAAATATTAAACTCAAAACGAGTTTATATTGACGAACTTTACAAATAGTATATCGTAATGAAATTAAAAAAAATTAATACAACACCATTTGTCTAACAAAATAATGTTATAATATTTTTTTTTTCATTACGTTTTGATTACAGACCATTGATATAATACTGCGCCAATTCGTATAGCACTGTTTCATTTTTTTAATTTTTTATCTGTGGCTGAGCACGCTTTGGCGCATGCGCGGTGATATCGGAAATTTTGGCGCCATAATACGTTTTCTTGCAATTCTTTGTTGTGTTTCGCTGGATAATTATTATTGTTTATTAAAATATCTGATACTGAAAGTGAAGAAAATTTAACGCAGCCCGACATTTTAGAGACTGCGGCAGCAGTCACTCTTAATCTACTAACAGTAAAGTCATTGTAATATACAAAATGTTAACACTTACAATAACCAATAAATAAACTGTATCAATCTCTATCTTTTATTTGATATATTCAATGTATGAGATTAGATAAAGTATTGTATGAAACTGCACATAACTAGGTTTAACACCCCTCATTATGTACCAATTTCATAAACTACTATTCTATTCACTTTCTATTCATTTTATAAAAAATATTTTAGTTTTCATAGGTCAAAGGTCACGATAAGTTCATGATTTTTTTTCTCAAAAAGTATTGGAGTTAGACTTCTGGGAATTGAACTCATGCTTTTTTAGGGTATAAATAATATATTTATGTAAAAACCTCAATTTGTATTGTGTAAATTTTTTTGGTTCCATAAAACACTGTGCTATGTTAGACCAATCGGAAGTACATTAGTAGGCCCAATCATGAAATCCTGAAACCCTTTAAGATGGTCGACATTTTAACGACGAATAAAATAACTCTCAGTCACTGAAAAGTAGGTACGTACATGTGATAGTGACAAATGTTTTGTCCGTCAATAAAATGCAACCATACCTATTACGGCCACGGGTGTTTTCAGTAACAACTGCACCAGTTACTATTTAAAATACCTAAATCTCGATAGGTGTGCCTCTAATATTTTATTTCCCTCAATTTCTCCAGGATCACGTCACCTGGCCCTGACCTGATAACAAAGGAATAAACTAGAGTTTTTTTTTTTAGTTTCATTTGAAACAAAAAAACAATTTTCCAAATAGGTATAATACGCGACACGTTCGTAAACCTGAGCCAAACATGAGTAAAAAATACATAGTTAGAATAGCTAAGAAAGTGGTTTCCTAAAATCGTACGCAATGTTCGTCATATACAAAGTTCCCCATTCACGGTTTCCTTATCCGAGAGAGAAAAATTGCAACACAGTTCCTGTATTCGCGGCTAAAAATTTCATTATTCGAGGATGAAAACAGTAAATAGAAAGAGATTCAGTCTTTATTAAAGTAGCGACATTATTTCAGTTCTGGTATATGCCCAGGCGGCTTTCATGAAAGATTTGACCAAGTGGACTAATGTCAATTAAAACAAACCTTACCGTCACAATACAAAAGCAAGTTAAAAAAAGAATATTACCCCTCGTGGTAATAGAGTAGTTCTACGTTCGTAGTACATCGACGAGGATCGAACTACTCATAGGTCCGCTTGGTAAGGAACACCTACATTAAATTTAAAAAGTCTGAGTGAAGGTTTATACGCAAATTAACTTTGTGATCATGAAAGCTGATCGATCTATGGAAAGGAGCCTTACTCTTAAAAGGTAAATTTATAATGCTACAGCTCAAATTGATTTTATTTTTATAAATATTCGTTTTATTTTGTAACTTGTAACGCATCCCCTATGATTCCATACTAATTACCATTCCATATTCACAGTTTCTATATTCGCGGCATATTTTTGGAACGTTAAACCCCGCGGCCGTGAATAAAGATATTTTAATGTAGGTACTGTTACTGACATACGAAACTTCGATTGATTACGCATCCACCAACGTCTGTGAGTAGGCTATAAAGAAGCGCCATCTAACAACAACAAGCGATAACCGTATTCTTAGTGTCTCACTAGATGGCAATACGTATCGTGTTATTTGTGTTCTCACTAGTGTCATCTATCGTAAAATAGAAGGAAAGCAATATAGCCAGTTGAATAACCAGTTTTAGGGTGTAACCATTTTCTTGTACTAAGTGGTGTCTCTGTATATTATCTACTTTGTGGTTATAGTGTGTGATGGTTGTTCATCTTCATTTAGAAGTATTATAAATGCGTAAAAGTTTGAGAACACTATTCATTTTAGGTCTTTTTAATAGCAAATATATAGTAATCTAAACTTACGTTAAAAAATATATCTAACGTCGATGTAAAAATACTGAAAATTATTGAAGGTGACAAGTAATTCTTAGTTATCTTAATTTAAAAAGTTTGAATAATAAAACATTGAATAGTCGTATGTTTTTGATCAAACCTTTCGGCAATGAAGAAAATTGACATGTTGAAGAACCTTTTTTATGGTTTGTTTACCTTTTGTCTCAGGTCGAAATGGATAGAGTATAGATACGATTTGTTAATTTATAGAAAAGTCACCGGCTTGCCCGAAGAAATGATTTTAATCAAATATCACTTGGAACCTGAGATGAAAACAACATATTTTAATAAAAATTAATAATTTACTTGTTTGTTTTACTTTATTCCAGGTACCATTCCTGATGAAGGAACTCCGCTCAGGTGCGATGTTCGCGACAAGCTCTCCGCCAACTAAGAAAACTAAGTTGGCCCACGAGAACGGAGACAAGTAAAACTTTTTATTTCTATCTATGTACTTACGTTTATCTTAGAGAAAAATCTGTTATACTTAATATTTTGTCCAAATCATTATCTCAGCTGAAAGCAGTCTACAATTGACCTAAACCTCCCCCTTCCTGTCTTTGTGTTTCCTGACATACGTTTATTTTAGTGGTGGCAGAGAAAGTCCCGCATATCGTTGCCCCCTAACTCGCGGCGCATCTATAAGTCAAATTCTCAAAATTAATCTGTCAAATTTTAGTTCAAAAAAATAAGTGAATAGGTATCTTCTAGGCAAGTGCGTCACATCCTAATTCGAATCATAGCTTACTTTCAGGCGAGATAGCGGTCAAGCTATTTACAATAAAAAAATAATGGGAGGGTTTTGCCATAATCTCCAAGCTTCACGTCCTTATTGCTACGTACTAAGGTTGCGTTTCTTACCTTATGTTTGGTGTCAACTGTCAAAAGTATCATCCTACATTGGGCAAAGTATAGCCGTAGGATACCAAAAATACGAAAACGCGGCTACTCATTTTGTGCTCTAAGAGAGGTGTATAGTGATTACCTCTTGTGTCATTAGTCCGCCTTTTAAAACACCCTCTAGTGTGAATGGTTGGTGGTATTTTATTCTGCCAGACACCACACGGTTTCTAGGTTCAGTCGATCGTGTGGTGCAATGATTCTTTCGTGCCGACGAGGGCTTTTGGGTTCGAGTCCCAAAAGGGGCAAATGGTACCGTAAATATGAGTATATTAGAACCTAAAGTAGAACCACACGGGTTGAATATCTATCGATTTTTTTGTTGATATTGAACGATATTTTTGTAGCTTTTGTCCATACAATGCTTAAATCTTATTTATTAATAAATACAGTACTCTAAAAATGCTGTCACATTAATTTTCATTGCCGCAGAAAGAAACATTAACTCCAAATGACAATGACGCAGCGCCGCAGCACATAGTCAACTATCACCGTATGACGCCTACGTGCTGTCAGCATCAGAAAAAATAATTCACGAAGTAACCGATTGTTCAAGTCAATTTTAATGTCTTTGTTAAAGTTCGTGATTGAAAATGTACAAATTTCTCTGTGTTCCATATATCAGAATCAACTAAGAAAATACAAAAAGGTCATATACAATTTATTGTCAACATTAATTACCTTTTTGCTAAGGTTTATATTGCTTACCCGGTAGAATGAAGTCACAATTGCAGTTTCTCCTTAAATTGGATTATCTGAAATATAATATTCAACATCACTAGATTTTTGATATTAAAAAATTCAATTTACAATTGACTTGTCAAATTACAATCGACTTTTCAATTTACAGTTGACTTGTCAATTTACGATTGACTTGTCAATATACAATTGACTTGTCACTTTACAATTGACTTATAATCGACGAAATTGTGACGTTTTTCTACAGGATAACCGATATATTTCATCTATTTAGTGTGTGGAGTCGGTCAAATCTCTTGATACTTTAAATGTATATCAATTTATCGTATCGTCATTGGGCCTACAAATCCGTGTAAGAGCGATGTGTTGAATCTTAATTCAAGTGTTTATCGGTGTATTTTTTTTCTGATACACAGTATTAATTAATTGTTTTACGAGGTCTTTTTTACGCATCGACTATGTGACTTTGTATGTCTGTATCTATGTAGTGGGGATACCAAAGTAATATTAATCCATAAAAATAGAGCTATTTGTAATTGACAAATGTGTATGCATCAAATGCGTTCATTAAATGCGTCATGTTGACAGGGGTGACATAATGTGACATTATGTCAAGTGTATGTATGTCATTATGTGACATTATGTCACATTATGTCAGCTCTAGTCATTACTTTTCAGCAAGTTAACTAATGGAATTGCTATATTTTATTTTCAATTTATTCACAAATTACATTCAATTACTCTAAGCTATGTTACAAAGGGATTTAAGTTCAGTATTTTAGCATTATATTTTATTAATAGTTTAAATGATGTTTTAGTAATTGATGCGTTATGGAATGGTATATCACTTCAAGTGTACTCTATGAAGTTGCTAAAAAGTAACAGGCTTTATTCTATAATCAATTTAATCTATGGAAATCTCGTGACACATAGTCAATTGAGCGCCATTATGGCAGTTCTGTGCGTAAAATTGCATACGATATAGTAATTATTGTTAGTTTTGGTTGATTTATTTATTTAAGAATTCAATAAGAATTAGGAACGGATGTTGTCAGTAAAAAACAATATTCAACAACTTTACTTTTAGGTTTTAAAATTTTCGCCAACAAAAAAATTGTTTCAATGTGTCAAAAATAAATTGTTTTACACTTTTTCAGTATTTATCATAAAAAATTGGTTGTATGACACATTTTTTGACTTTCCACTTACCGTAGCGGAAAGTACCTACAATTAAAAAAAACTGCACACCATGAAATAAGTTATGTAATTTAATTTTTTTTTCTGCCAAAAAATGGGATATGAAACTACTCATTGGTCTTATTCGCCAATTTCTTTTTGAGTTTCGGCCCAATGTGGAAAATTTGATATGGACAGCGATCTGTTTACAAAACAGACATTGCAAACACTATTTGTCTCTCAAGACTCATATGTATATAACAATGGCTCTCTTTTATTAGATTATCCATTGTTATTTAAGTAATTTTTTTTTTTTTAAACCTATCTTTTTGTTTTTCAATTAAGCCTATTGTCTGTATCATTAGTGCACTTGACATTGGCATATCAAAAGTATAATGGCCATTTTCACCAGTTTCTGATTATTCAGATATCTGCCATTTATATTCAAGACTCGTGAAACCGCAATTTATCTGGCAGATAAGTTCCGAATAGGCTATCAGGGACTTTATCAGCAAGTGGTGAAACAGGCCCTAAGATTTATAATTATTGTAATCTTGATACTTAAGTACTTGACTTATCACTCTCATTAATGTAATTTATCGTTGTGTAAGAATATTGTTCTTGTGCCAGTTATGATTTTTTTATTCGATACTTTGTTATCTATTAGCGATGAATATATAGCACAAAATATTTCAGCGTAAAGGTGATTTATATTCAACATTCTTTTTTTTTCATGCAGAAATTAAGTAATTTAGTTCTTAGAGTGACGTCACATACAAGCAATGATTATAAAACCAAAGATCACCTTTGCACTTAATAAGATCGATGTAATTAGCACAAGTTACTACAAATTAAATATCGCTAGCAATGATGGAATTTTAGAATATCGTCCATGTGATTTATCAAGAATTAATGTATATTTCTTCTGTTCTGTGATGTGTTGTGATCTTAAAGTTATTTATTTCGATTTAACGAATAGAATTTTTACTTATCGAATTTTTAATTTAATTTTTCATTTATTGTCATTCATTTTATTGCATTAAATGCGCTTGATTTAAAATCTGCTTTCTTAGATTAATTAATGTATTTTATTCAATTATTGTAATAGTAAAATTATTGAACTTAATAACTTTTAATAATATTGATAAATGGGCGGCTTTTCTGAGTGACGTTTTATCGATCGACAGCAATAAATTCAGAAATTCTAATTAGATGGTAAGAATAATTTGTTGTGTAGTCAACGAGAACTCAACTAACCAAAAATGACTGGTGTCTTCTACCGTGTTTGTCATACTGAGGCGAATATCATAAAATAAAATAAAAAATCGGTTTGATAAGTTCTGTTGAATGTAAATGAAATAATACTTGTAAAAACGTCACTAAGAAAAAGCTACTATCTTAAGAGAAGTAGAATTTAACAAAGCGAAGTTGATAGCTGCGAGAAATCTTCCTCAAGATTGTCATTGTTACTTCTATATGCGATAAATAACGGCGCTAATCGCTAATGTGGCTTGGACTTAAGGATTAGACTTATACGTGTTGGAGACATTTCATAATCCCTAATCTTTTAAGGCGTCCATGACAATTAATGACCTAGTTTTCTAGACGTTATGACCCTCGCAGACTTATAGTTCACGCGCAATTGTTGACCACAAGTCTCTATTCCACGTGCCTACTGAAATGAGAAGGATTCACCTTGGCTACTGAAATGAAAGTCACCGTCAAATTCGTTTGCGTGATCAAGATGTTCAAATAATTATAGGTACAACAGTTTTTAAATGTTTGGACCAGATATTTTTTAAATATTTGGCCTTTGAAAACGTTCGAACGCGTGCTTGTATTGATACGAACGCGATACTCACGCGAGTTTAACTCAACTTGACTACGAACTTATGTAGGTGTCTAAAGGTCTACTTTTGAATATCTGCATAAATTTAGCGCATTTGTATCGATACAGACGCATTAGGCATGCAAAAAATTGTTCTGTGGAAAAACGCAGTGTGCATAGGCCCTTATATATGACAACAATACGTTCTAAAAGAAGTTTGCATCAATTTAAATACGTCACATCGTCATTACCCTATTAGACTTACGATACTTGTGGACATTAGCCTTCCCAAATGATACAGTAATTATCGGTCCTGCGTATCCCGCTTTTTCTGCGACGTTCTACTGAACCAAGGAGTGAATGATTGAATGAATATATCCATTGAACTTGATGTGTTCATGGAGTAGAGTTCTGAGGTCCTTTTCTCTTATCGCGATTTAAGTTCCACTGTTGAAAAGAGACACCGCTATCCAAGTATAACGGTGTCTTACTTTCACAATCGCACTTGCATCGCGCTAAGAGATCATGTATTCTCGGTCGCCATTCGAGAATCTTTCTGCCTCAAATGCCCCTTTCATTGCCTCTTTAATTGAGCAATACTTTGACTCTCCTACGGATGTCCTCATTTCTGATTCTATATTGAATAAGCTGGCTGATTCCAAAAGTTTTTTTACTTTGTATATTTATTTCTAATTATATGAAAATCTTGAATGTCACGCAATATTTTACATTGATTGTATCTAACGTCATGTATGTGACCGATTTTCCAATATATAGCTAGTCGCGATGACTCTAACCGAAAGTAAACTGTTACATGTCCAAAAGTGTGAAGACAAACGAAGGCGTATAATAAAAACAACATCTGTAGTCGCTCGACTAGCTAAGCAATGGAAAAGTTAATTAATCATAGGAAAAAAATTACTTTCATAACTGAGTCATAATTTTTGATTAACTTGTTATTTAGGGCGATTAAATGAGACTGTGGTGAACGATTTGTTCGTGATCTATAACGTAGTTATTATGATCTACCTCTAGACTAATGGCAACCTTTCTATATGTTTGAAAGCCAACGCTAGTTCAAAGGTGAAAAAAAATATAATCGAATAAATTGGTAACATTCGTGAACTTTTTTGTCCCTAATGCTTAATGACAATCACCATATGGCATAATAAAATTAAAGCATAACTTAGTATCGCCTAATGTCATAAGTTTTTGCCTTATTTATAAGGTATAAATATTGAAACCTAACTCGCGTATCTTTCGGATTCGGTACTCATTTTGAATTTTAATAAAATATTGACATGTCATTTAATCTTGTTTAAATGTTTTAGGTTAATCGAAAGTGTGTTCCGAAGTTTTCCCTTTTCAATTAAAATATTTTTTTTTTTTACATTTAATACGGCATATTTATAAAAAAAAAACTATCACATATAGCCCTGAGGTAAACATTGACATATTGTGATTGTCAATATTACTCGTTAGTCGTTTTAAAATCAATTCATATTCAATTCAATTCATATTTTTATTGAATTCGAATATAGTGACAGCGTTCAAATGAATAGAAATTTGTCATTAAGCTAGACCCTCTGAACTGAATGAATCTGTATTTTTGAATGTTTACAATTTACCCATGCTATAGGGTGTAGTAATTTTGGACCATGTTTTGATGTTGTGGAGAGCGTTTTGTGAGAAAGAGATATCTATATTTAAATCTATACATTGTTCCATTGTTTAATATTATCGACTTCACGGTATATGACATTGAAATATGTCCTATGGATTGCTTCAGTTATTTTGTTGTAGTGTGAATAGAAAACTATGTATTAACCAACGAAGAAATTATTTTATGTTACTTACTACGCGCTTTTAATATTAATTATAATTTGTTTGACAACTTTTAGAAACATTGATAATCTTAATGAATAAAGAACATCACGGAGCGCTTTAAATGTTAGCTTTGCGACACTTTTTATCTTTAGAGAGAACGAAATTCTTTTAACACTGACTTGCATTGGATCTCTTAGTTATCAGTCTGCTAATTTTTATTGTAATTATGAGTGTCGGGGAGAAATATTATTTTTAAAAAGAGAATTTAAGATAATATTATTTTTGGAAATAGATATTTATACTAATTGTTTTACGAAGAAGTATTTAAGCAAATTACCTTAGCATCATAGCATAAGCGCGAGAAAGGTAAACCCGACTTAACAGATCTGTCAACAGCATGACATTTGTATCTGCGAAAGCTATCAGAGCACAGCTTAGAGCCTGTGCACACCACACGCCGTCAACTTGCGAATATACACACGATACTCATGCGAGTTAAACGCCGCTTGACTATGAATTTGTATCGGTACAGATAACGCGCGTTTGTATCGAAACGCATAAGAAGTGCAAAAAATTGCTCTGTGAAAAAAAACGCAGTGTGCAATGGTCCTTACTGGCTTCGTAGGGCTCTAGAAAATAGTTATTTTATGCGTGCTGGCGTTAAGTTTAATCTCCGATAATTTTGAAAAATTAATATCAAAGTATTTACCATTGTGATTTATTTGGCTGTAGTATTAATAGGGAATATGATATTTGTTTGACATTACAGTGAACTAGTATTTAATATGAGTTTCAAAGAAAGGAATTAATTCTGTTTATAATAGATGTTATTTGTACGCATATTTATGTTGCAATAAATATTGTGATTGGATTTACATTGTTTTATTTAATGGTTAGGAGAGATGCGGGTGTATCATGTGAAAATGAATACTGATAATAACTGCGGTCCTTTGCCGAAAGCATCTTTCTGAAATATTATATTCAATTAAAAAAAAAAATTCATACCAATTAGTCTAGCCCAAAGTAAGCACTGTAATTCTTGTGTTATGGGTAACAGAAAGATACTCATAAGATGAATAAGTAATATACTTGGAAATAAATATTTATATAAATATCGATGGTCTAGAAGACAAAATGTGCTAATTACAAAATTTTGATAATTTGACAGATGTATTAAATGAGCATTTTAATACATCTGGCATTAAAATATCACATTATATTTAAATACTTATTGCCGTTGCGAAAGGCAGGGACGTTAACCAGAGTCGTCAAATATCAATATAAGTGATGTCATCTAGTGAAAATGTTGATTTTTTTTGTCTTGTTCCTGTAGTCTTGGTGAGATAAATGATAGCTTCGCTACTCACTTTCGTCTCATTTAGTTCAGTATTACTTGATGTGTCAAAAAAGTTAGTGTCGTTAATTCACGAACATATACTTTTTTAGTTTCAGTAACCTGGTTAAAGACTCCTTACATTCACTTCTCACACTATAACAGGGTTTCAGCTATATATAATAAACGCCCTGGGGGGCAATCGCCATAACAATATGCAGTTGGATTGTAATTGGACTACTGCTGAACTTCAACTTTTACGACATTTCGTATCGCGGTAATGATTTGACAGATGGTTGAGACGCAACCCGATTGAAGTTGGAACGCAACAGCTGTCAAACTGCAAAGTTCATGCAACGAATAGCACAATACCGATTTCGTCCAAAGTTGGATTGCAATTAGAATTGGATTAGAATTGAACCTCAGCGGTCCGTTCACATTGAAAAATAGCGCGATTGGGCTCCTGGTTGCGGAGGCAGTAGCGTTGCTATATTTCTTCGTTCTTATGTCCTTATTACAGTCATAAGTATGTACTCTCAGTGCTGGAGCATATATGTACTTTCCGAATGCTTTTGGTTGAGCGAATAATTTAAAACCGATTGATAAAAATAATGCCAGGTTGCCAGATAAGTGATACAGTAGAAAACCCTGGTATACTCATTAACAAAAACCTGTCTTGGATGCCTCAGCAAAAATGAGTTGAAAATTTTCACATCTGCTTTATTACGAAGCAGATATTTCCTGCCAAGAGTTGCCGGTGTCAATTAGCTAACATAAATTGCACGATAGTCAATCAAAGTGGGCGAAATCTCACCTGTGACTTATGCTGTACTTGTATAATTATTACAAGAATTAAAAAAATATATAATATTGAATAATTTCTAGACTAATGTATTTAATTCTGTATTCATTTCTAACTAAGAATTAGACGTTAGAACTGATTTTATTTCACTAAATGTGTTTTTTCTTTTTAAAGGGTAGTTTAAAACAAATATATTTATTTAGGTGTGGTTGTCGAAAATCTAAATCCACGACGTAAAACCGTTATAATTCTTGACAATTTTAAAATACCGTCAGTTGCCGTCTTTCGTCTTATCCGTCAATCATTCCTATCGCTCATTTGTTATTCGTTACATTCACTCAGTTCTAACGCTCCTTATCACATTCATCTATTTCAGTTTCTCCAACGCACAGGTAAGAATCCCTTTAGGATAATGAAACGAAGTGACATCGGATTAATCTTTCTTTATTTTCAGTTAAGCATAGAATAGTACAGTATTCCAAGATCACCCAGTTCAATAGACAGAGTCGCACTCAAGCAGCAAGCCTTCAAAAATAAACTTAAGTAACATTCTGGTTTTGGTACATATTGTATACTGAGTAAAAATCAACGTCAAACAAATGTACGTCATGAAAAACGTTTAACTTGATTTTGGTTTTGTGTATTTATGGAACAGTAACTAAAATCACTTAAAACTAATTAGTAATTACACTATTCGTTCTATAGTGGCGAAAGATTAACAATTCCTCTTAATAATTAAACTGTTTGTCATTTGTCATGCAGTTATAATCTTTATTTATTTGGTTATAAAACATCTATATAGTTCAAACTTAACGTTTGATTCGCAACGTGCCGTACAATTTGATGAACGCAAGCTGCTGATTTAAAATCGATCGTAGACATATTCCCGTGCAAAATCTGGCCAGCAGTCAAAATCAGCAACTCGCTCAAAAACATAACAATTGGTTCAAACGTTGGAATGTTAACTAAATACATCTAAAGCGTTAATAGTACCTAAATACTGTCGCTTACAATATAAATACTTAACTAAAATAATACTAAATAAACCTATACATGCAGGCAACTGCCCATTACTGCGAAACGCCAACGCAACAGCAAGGATAATCTCTTTAAAACTCAACTGATAATTCGGACGAAAACAAACTCTATACATTTACACACACAGTTCGTTTTTGTCCAATGGAAAAGACATCCAATTCCGTTTAACCGGATCACGCCCACAACTTTCGAATTAGCAACACATCAATAAAATACAATATTGGGTATAACCACAACATGGATATATTAAGTAAAAGTCATGCCTATAATAAAGTCATTCCAAAATGTACTAGCGATTTTAGACCTTAATTTTCAACGGCAGAGTACATTTTCGAATGGTCGCTGTTAAATTACCAAGTGAATCCAAAATCGGATCGTATAGGATCACACGTTGGATAGGTATCGAGCGGAGCCGACGCGAGAGTGTAAACGCTATAATATCGGTGCAAAATGTCTAAGTTAAGGTACTACACACTATTTAGAATAGTTTGTGGACACTTGAGCTCACTCGGCGCCCGCGCACCATCGACACCGTCAAGATAATTATCTCTTCATATAATAAGTCTTTTCTTTCTACATTTAACAATAAATTTTGTTATTATACTTTATAACCGATGTATTTTACGAGTTATTTGTTTATAATGTACATGATTTTAAAATTTGTTTCAGTGCTCAATATTATATTTTCTTTATTATAAAATTCGTTGGCTACCTAAACGAGTGGTGTTAGCTATAAAGGACAACAGGATCTACTATAGGGAATGGAATATACTATACACTTGGTGGCATAGAAACTGCACAGTTTATTTTCTGTTAATTTGAAATGAAAAAGTAATTTTATTTTTTACTTAATTGAATTAAAGCAACATACTTATTCATGTTACAGTTTTTTGTGCCACTAAATGTATTATAAGAGCATATACTTTTCGCATGCCATTTATCGATTTTTTAAACGCAAATCATATTGTGATAAAGATAATTTGTACACTAACCAAACGTCGTTCAACAAATGGCAAGCGAATGAAATGCTAAGGCTACGAAACTAGCTTAAATCTAGGCGGCTAGGGAATATACTAATTTGGATAAGGGCTATACGCTCCTCGGGCCTCGGGGCCTCAAAAGATCTACATTTAATTCCTTACGTGCCTTTTCGACAAGAGAACCTGTCTCGATATCCACATAAATATAACTACAATAATATTTATTGCTCGAAATAATAAAGAGAGTTCAACCTATGCACATTCCTGCCCCATTCTACAAGGATCTGGGAAGCGCGAAATTTGCAGGACATTTGATCTAACAGCAAAATGCTTTGACACTTTGAAGCATACAATACCGCAACAATCTAAAGTTCATTCAATGCTTTTGCGGTGAAAGGAACTTTAAACCATTGCTTTGTAGTTCCATTTTGCCAATCAGCCTAACACCGGTCGAGGTATGGCGATTACATCTGAGTCACATTACACTTTACACACCAATATTATTAACTCGACCTTTCTCAAAGAAAGGATATATAGATTCTACAATAGTTTCAAAAATATTAAGTCTTATCTCGTATAATAGGTACATAAATGTTAAATTTTGTTTATGTACACGAAGCGTTTAATCTCTTCAAGGATCCGTCCTTGAAGAAAAATGTTCTACAATATTTTAATAAAGGTGTGCCGCCATCGCTTTCACTGCTCCCTACCACAATCATCAAGCATTTTCTTTCCTGAAGCGTAACTAAACGAGCACCAAACTTGGCTTTTCAAAGAATACGACGATTTACATTTCAATTCCATAATATGAATCAGTTTTATAAGATACAATTCGCTTGCAAAAAAGGCTACTATGCTTTTACTTATTTTGTTTAACACTTTTAATACTTACAATTAAAACAATATATAATTAATGTGTCCTTTTTACTTAATACTTACTTACATTTTCTTTATTTTTTGCAAGCGAATATGTATGTAATATGTATGTATGTACTGTACAATAATATTTATAACCAAGTGAATAGGACAATAGAAAAATTGAGACTACATTTTAGCTTTCAGTATAGAACAGATTATTTGTTTAAATACTAAGCGTGAAATACAATTTTACCTACAAGATAAAGTATATAATACTGTGCCAATATTCAAATAATAGGTAATTGTAACAATACGAATTGTATGTATTAATAAAAGACGAAATAATCAGCACTAAAGCACCACTTAAATACTTTAATATTCATAATAATGTTTTATAAAAATTGGAAGCCAATTATCGTGTCTTACAATGTACTCGCACGACACAAGAAATCCGATCTGTAACATTAATGAACAAGGTTATTATTTAAATAATACTTAACACATGTTGCTCGTGAAACAGTTTAGTAATAAACAATATTAGAACTTATTTTTTATCGAGTGATTTGCATTGCATTTTATAACTTATGGTATCTTTCAAATCCTTTTATGATAAATGAAGATATAGTTCACAAACGAACACAACAATCATACAATTGATAATAAGGTATTAAGGCGGTCTGTATTACATAATACTGTAAAATTTAATGCTTTAAAGTTATATTAAAATAGCATTCTTTTTTAAATCGAAATGTGATAAATTAAATAACACCTTTTAAACACAAAATATAAGTTCACTTAAATACAAAATAGGGAAGGACATTAAAAATAGGCATAATTTTATGAACATTGTGAGGAATTACTTCATAGGTACCTACCCTTGAGATGTAACTTTTTTATGCAGCGCTAGTTCCCTCTAGTGTTTCCATTAAAGTTATGTTTTTAATTTTTAAATCTGTTGGGATTGATTAGATAGTTTGTAAGTGACGATTGATTTTAATGTCTGTATTATTTATTTTTATCTCTCTGTATTTTTTTTATGTAGATTCGAACTTCGCATCCATCTTAATACGACGATCTTTAGCGGGTTTGCATAAATAGCTAGGTAAGCTATTTAAATCTTTAAAATTACTGCAATAAAGCCGATAGTGCAACTGCATCACCATCTCCCATCGAAGTAGATACATTTTGTGCGCTTTGAGTTAGCGCAGCTGACTCCGCCGCTTCGTATTCATGACACATTTTAGGGGAAAACAGTATTTCCCGTTCCCTCAACAGTGTAGACGATTCCAAAGCGCTATTTTCCCCCAAAACTGAGGTTTTAATTTCACGTGATTTCGTAACGCGTTTAGTTTCGTTAGCAGGTCTTGTGTAACGAGAGTTGGTACGAGTTTTAGACGAATCACGGTTTCTTCTTGTAGTTTCTCGTTTCACTACTGGCGGCGCTGATTTATCACGTGTGGATGTCACGAATGGCGCTAACGCATTACGCAAAACCAAAGCGGACATGTCGCTTTCACTTGTTATTACAGACTCACGATTTTGGTAATTTACAGAATAAGCTTGTTGCTTGCTACAGACATTTTCTCGTATTGGCGCCAATGGTTCGTAATGTTTACGAGATGGAGAAGGAGTTTCCGCAAGAATGTGGTTTCCGCTAGGTGTTATATTGACATAATCTACGACTTTTGTGGAATTTCGTGCGTATTTTTTGTTTTTTGTACAAGTGCATTTAATAGAAGACGATACTGAAGAGGTGGGAAGGTCAATGATGTTTCCATTATCTGCAATATTGACAGAGGAGGAGTTTACGGGTGGAAACTTGTACCCAACAGATGCTAAATTAGATTTATATCTAGCAACAGCAACAGGCGAACCCATATTTTGAGACGAATCTTTAGAAGCTGCGTCTTTTTTACTATAACTTTCAATGGTTGATGACGTTTGTGAAGGTTTCGGCGATGTAATATCTCTTTTTTCTTGTCGCATAGTAGAAGATGTCAACGGAGAGTTTGAATCATCAATTTCAAGAAGTGGTATATGAGAAGATGAGTCCTCAGATGCACTTCCAACAGAGAGTTCAGTATCAGTTTTAACTTTCGGAGCAAAGGATGATACTAGAGAGGCACCACTATCATTCCGGTCACGTTCACAGATAGTAGAAGGCGCCACCAAATTTCGCGAAGCGTAAAGCGGCGCTATACCGCTTTCATTCCAAGAGCTATCTATTGAAGGTTGGTTACAAAACTGTGTCACACAAGAGGGCGCTAGTGCTACATCGTCACGCTCGTTAGAGGTTACAAGCACTGTATTATCGCACGCTGACGTGTCTATAGAGTCACGCTGAACAGAGTTTTCCAGCGCTTTGGTGTTGCCCGAAGTTGGTTCTTCGAGCATCTCGAGGGTGGGTACCTGTTGGAGGGGGCGGGGGCGGGAGGGGGGCGGGCGCTAGTCGCGGTGCGGCAGCGGCAGGCAGAGCACGTGTTGCAACAAAGTGTGGCGCCTCGGAGGCTCCGAGCACACCGAGTCGTAGTCCGAAGACGACTCGTCGCACCCGTATGCCTGGCAAGTGATTATATAGCTAAAATAATGGTGTTATTTATTTTTAGTTTTGTTTATTAGGTCTGCCAACATTTTTACAATTAAACTGGTCATTTTATACATTAAAGGTAGAGTGCAGAAATAATTACAGGCAAATACAACTTGAGTTTTAAAAAGCTCTTAAAGTAGGGTAAAGATAGTGAATAAGCACCTTTACAACAAAGCGACAACTTTTAAAGCTTACTAGAGGTACGATGAAGTCATTAATTTGTTTTTTTTTGGCATTTAACAGCTCTCTAATATAATGAATTATTTTAATAGACTATTTAAAAGATCTACTTAGCTGACAAATTATTCTAAGAGCACTGATTTATAGCATGTTCTAGAAAAAAAAAATTAATGTACCTGCGAAGAAGCGCGGTGTGGGTGCAGCAGGCAGGCGTGGTGTCACACGCAGTCCTCCAGCGACATCAGTAACGGGTTCACGTACTCGAAGCCCTCGAACTCCGATTGGTCGATATCCGCGATCACCGTGCTAAACAAAACACATAAAGGATAAAATGCCGTTGCCTTGCTTCGTTAGTCCTACGATGGGAGACCTTGTACAGTGTAAAAGCCGCAAGAAACTTGGCAAGGGCTGTGTTTTTCTCCCTATAATGTATTACCGATTTTTTTAATTGAAGGAAACTTTTCTAGCGCTTGAAAAATGTATTGGAAAAATTAACTTTTCATTTTTTTTATTGGCAGTACAGTTATTAATAGCCTTTGCTCATAATGTTTTTTTTTAAAACGTTTTTGAATGTCGCAGTTTAGTAACTTGGTATGGCACCTTATCATAACACGTAATACATCTTCCTGCAAATGAACTTCTTATTTTTTGCAATCCGAAGCTTAAAGCAGCAAGTTTATTATTATTTCTAGTGTTAACCGGATGGTAATCACTCTTTTTAGAAAAAGTGTTAAATTATTTTTTTTCATATATGCAATGGGCAAATATTGTAAGTATATTAATCCCGTAATTTTTTTTCTTTGAGAATCTAGATCTTACATTCCTTTACTAAGCATTTACACATTTTATATTTTTTATATTAATATGTCTTCTTCTCGCGCCCGCAACATATACGGTTTTACAACCGAACAATTGCGAAATCGGCGATTCAGCATTTACTGCATTATATTGAAATTTTAATGTCCTAGCATTTCGTACGCATTCGATCGCCCCGGTGTCTCATATCATCAGCATAAATTATCAAAAAATTAAATTCGTGGTTTCATCAAGCTTCTTATCATTTCTTATCAAATTAAATATTGTACGGCAGCGACTCGTACATAAACCAAAACCTATTTGACTTTAGCTAAATTTATTTGACGAGGTCGTGGTCGAGTGCATCGCATACCGGTTTTCATGGTTCGATCCCCGGATGGGTTGGGAACTTTTCTTTATTGTCTCGGGTCTGGGTGTTGTGGTACCGTCGTTGTTCTCGAATTTCTTAACACAAGTGCTTGAGTAACTTGAGCTCAGATTAAAGTATGTGATGTCTAATATTTCAATTATTTTATCATTGTTATTTTTTATGTATCGTGTAGTTTAATAAATAATTTTATAGGGTTTAACTCAATCTATTGTAGGGGTAGGGTATTAACCTAACTGTTAAAGTGTGTGTCACAATGTGTTACTAGAAATGACGGGGACTCCCGGCTTTAACACCGGTAATCGCGGTGGAAGTAATGAATAAATATGCCCCTGGAAAAAATAAGTCTTACTCGTTATCTGGAGTAAGGTGCACGGGCTCATCGGTGAACTCTGGTGGGAAGTTGGCAAGGTCACGCTCGCCCTCCAGCCGCGGCTTGAACGGTGGCACCACTTGCTTCTGCTCCAACTGGAAAGGGTATTAATAACGTAAATATAATAATATTTTATAGAAATATATTTAAATATACATGACTCAAGTACAGATGCTTGTACAAACATCTCTCTTCTGGGATTCGAACCCAGGACTGGTATTTAAGGCAGAAACACTACCGTTACACCAAACTGTCGTTTAAAGTAAGTACAATTTAATGTTTTTTTTAGTATAAAATTATGTAATAAATGGAGCGGTAAGCGCGTTCGATTGAGCTTAAGAAAAAAAAGATCGAGTGTGTTCATAGCTTTGGAAAGCATTTAAGCACAATGTTTCTCTAATGGTAGAGGAGAGAATTTTAATAGGTTGTGAGGTTGAATGCGCGATGCGATTAAAAAGATACTTTAATTATAGCTATACTTTGTCCAATGTAGGATGATACTTTTGACAGGTGTCACTTACTGCTACGTACTAAGGTTGCGTTTGTTTCCTTATGTTTGGCTTGACATTGCAATAGCAACTTTATATGTCAACTTTAGGTGTCAACTGTCAAAAGTATCATCCTACATTGGACAAAGTATAGATATAGTATAACGTGCAGTAACAATTAATTTCCGCTAGACTTGAACTTGTTGCTGGACTGTTGTCAACCAGGCTAGAACCTGCTGTTTCGATCGGTAGTACGCCACATTTTTGGCCGTATTTTGTACAGTATATATAATCATGTTAGTAACAAAAAGCAGTCTTATTATTGGCGGAAAATCTTATAAATTTATAATAATGCTGTTTAGAAGTCAAAATTACAACTATCGCTTTTTCACTTACTCATCGTTGCGACAGCGTACTGCGTTAGTCAATATATTAATTTGATTTAAATCACTCATACGTATCGACAATTCTCTATTTACCACTTTGTCTAATTAAACCTTAAAGTTCTATTTAGTTTAGATATTATAGTCTGGCTTTATTACTTGAAAAGAATCTAAGCATGAAGCAACTGTTAAAGACTCGTAAAAGATTTTTGTTATAAAATAATGACGACACAAAATGTGTTATTCTGTGCATTATATAAGGTTTAGTGTGTGTGGATGAATATTCACCATTTCCCACTCGATGCTCTTGAAGAAGGGATGGTTGAAGATGTCCATGAACCCGTTCTCGCCGCAGCCGAGCCGCTCCACCGGGTTCTTGTTCAGGAAGCCCTTCAGCACTGACGCTGCCTTCACCGACAGCGACCGAGGAATACGGATCGTCTTCTCTAAAATCACCTATGTACGAAAATGTTATTGTATTATTAATAGATATAGAAAAAATACTACAGATTATGAAATTCTTGCACATTTTCCCAATTGATATTGAACTCTATGGATTGCAATTAAAGTTGAAAAGCGGTCGAAGAAAGTTGTTGTCTGGAAACTATGTTCTAAGTAATAGGTACCTATAATTAAAATTGGGGTTTATTTATTTATTCAGTACTGCCACATGGTACATATTAATACATTGTTAATTAAATATACATTTTGTTTTTTATCCAGATATGCACCACAGTTAAGGCGTACATAACATTCATTATATTACACAATCATCATCAGAAATATAAACAAAAGTATAAAAAAGAATGAATTAAAAAGTTAATAATAATAATAAAAAACTATTTTTTTTTACTCTATCCATTGAATTGTCATCTTTTTAAATTGCTTCGATACACAACAGATTTATTTAACAATTAAGATTACATTTATATTAAGTTACCGCTAATTGATTTTCATTTTATACCTTATTTTAAAATTGTTTTAATTTTAAATTTTATTGTTTTAAGTTTGAAACAATTACGTAAGGTGTGTGTGAGTCACAATCTAGTTCCAAATGTGATACTTTTTTACCTTTTGTGACGTCATCATCGTCATCACCTTAAAAGACTTTCGCTAAATAGAGAACTTCACAAAAATGGGGTGGTATTAATTCAGGCTTAGCATGCGGGTTTGAAATCGCGGTAAATACTATTCTGCCGAAGACCACACGGCATCTCCTATTGTGTATGCTTAATAACCGATCAAAATTTGGACAGAAAGTAACATGTCAAATGCCTCATTAATGGCCGCCGACAACAAAAACAATCAGGAATTCTAGAATGACGTTTATAATTTTTATGTTGGCACTACTTAAAAAGTAATTTTATTTAGTTTTAAACTAAACTTGTTCTTAGAAAATAAAAAGTAATATTGAGCATTGACTTAACTTTCGTTAACAAATAGTGCACGGCGATCTTATGAGCCTCACCATGCAAAATATGCAAGCAAGAATGCAAAAATATAATAATAATATATTTATTTATTTAAGTAGCATGACTCATTTTGTTAGTTATAATTTTACTTATACTATGTTAGTAACAGACACAGCTGAGAAAACACATTAATATAGCTGGTATATATTAAAAATAAATAAATAATTATAGCTGGTTCTTAATCGATTGTTAGATATTTGTAAAACATATTGCTTTCGATGTTGTAAAAATTATTACTTTCGATGAAGAACTATCAACATCGATGGAGGTAGGGCATAGCGAATTATTTTGCTCAAATAGGAGCAGTCCAATTGGTGAAATACCTCCATCTTACAGAAGACCGCAGCCAAACAACAATCACTTTTGTGTTGTTCCTGTGAGTGAGTAAGGTTTCCAGCTCCTTGGGGGGTGCTAAGTTAGTAACAGGGGTTAGGCCTTTAAGGTGAGGGTAACAAGCCCATTTTCTAGGCAAGCGCATTACATCCTAGATCGCATCGTCGCTTACCATCAAGCGAGATAGCGGTCAAACGTCGGCCTATTTAGTATAAAAAAGTAGAAGTTAAAATGCGTTTGTAAATTTCAACACGCCTGCCAGCATTTCGGTAGCTCAGCGGTCAAAGCACTGTCGCCCGGATCATAACCGTAAAATCGAATGTGGTTGTTTTTTTATAGGCTTATTTTAATGTTGTAGAAAATTAATATACATAAAAAACGCACTTGGAAGAGATAGTCCTCGGTGTTCTGGTCGGGGTTGTCAGCGGCCTGTGCGATGTCGAAAGGCGAGCGACCTGCCAACATCTCGTAGGTGAGCACGCCCAATGCCCACCAGTCCACAGAAAAGCCGTACTCTTCGCCACGCAGGATCTCTGGCGCGATGTAGTTGGGCGTACCGCAGAATGTCGACGTTGTATCGCCTGGCCGGACTCCCTCCTGGGAAACAAAAAATAAAATATAATAAAAATTTTAACATCACATATATTTTTTCAAGATCAAACGTGGCGATTGAAAAATTGAAAATAGTTTAGAAAGTAAGTTATCAATTAAATGACTGTTAGACTAGATGAGTTATAAAGAAAACGAGTGAATGAGAAATGACAATTCCATAGTCATGATTTATTTATAAAAAATAGTAGGAATTAAAAATAGTAAAAGTAACGTGACCCAAAAGTTTCATACAACTGAAGGTCATTGGGTACAAAAAAAATGTGTTTGGCTTGTCTTAAATTTTCCTTTATCAGAATTAGCCAGGCATAAAAAAATAAAAGGGGACACAGGGATAATGATCTGCATATAGATTTAAAAATTAACATTTAAAAAACGATACAACAATTAAAACAAAAATATGGGTAGCTTATAATAGTAATTATATTGTTTGTTAGTGTTTGGTAGTTGTCGTTGTGTTATAATATACGTGGGAACTGTATTCTTATATGTTTATTCAATATGTGTTGGGTATAAACCTAAAATTATGTATGTTTCCCTCGAAAATAAATAAATTATGGGCCAATAAAATACCAAGGGAGTTGGAAAATGGCAAAATATGAATGAGAAAAAGAACTGGATGAAATTTGTATAAGAGCGCAGTACCTTGCACATGCCGTAGTCGGTGAGCTTGATGTGTCCCTCATGGTCGAGAAGCACATTGTCCAGCTTTAGATCGCGGTAGATGACGCCGCGTTCGTGGAGGAAGTGCAGCGCTAGGGAGATCTCCGCCGCGTAGAAACGCGCGTGTTCTTCTGGCAAACGCCGTTGACGTTGCATATGGAACCTGGTAAACCAATCATGTGTAACAATCAAAGAAGGAGCACGATAGAATGTGGAGCGCGTGTTGTCAAAAAAACTTGTCAAAATTTCATCGTAATTCTTTTTGAGGTAATGCGAGACCAAAGAATAACAATTGATAAGGAGAAGGAGATAAGATAGATTCATGGGTAGTTGGTGCAATATGGCCTGGTAATCGAATCCTGGTAGGAGCATATGTTCAGCATATGAGCAGTCATATTTTTTTCGTTATTTAGAATCTATAGTGGCTTAAGTTCTCCGAAACATTATTATTATTCTCTTTAATATGGTACAAACAAGCAGTGGTGTTACTGTTTCATAGTATCACATTTTTAGCTTAAAAGCAGAGTCATGCAAATGTTTAAAATACTGTACAAATTTATGTAATAACCAATATTTTTCATTCTATTTCCATTATAATAATGTATTATTGTCATTTGTTTATAATAAATTGTATTGTATACTAGTCATGATATCAATTATATTATGGTAATTATATTATTATGACAATTATCAATGAAAAATCATTAAAAACGCCTAATTAAATAGAATTAAAACATAATGTCGGTCTTATTATAAGATACTCACATAAGATCGCCTCCCCTTACGAATTCTATCACGAAGAACAGTCTACTGGGAGTCTGGAAGCAGGAGTGGAGCCCCACCAAGAAGGGGTGGTTGGAGGCGGTCTCGAATACGTGCTTCTCCGTCTGCACCCAGTCAATGTCCTCGTCGTCCGTCACAAGCGCTTTCTTAATCACCTTCATGGCGTACACACGCTTCGTGCGTTTCAGTTCCACCATTAGCACCTGGTATTACAAAATCACGGTTTATTAGTTACGAGTAATCGCGCAGCAAATAAAAAAAGGATTGCAATTGCAGAAAGTGCAACAAGATTCAAGAGAGTCATTGAACCATCCCCGGCAAAACCAGCTGGCGATAGTTGGGCAGTTCAACACAGACATTGCACGGCTTTGCTCATCTGGGGGGATGCCAACTGCACATGTGATGTGCATCGCACATCGTGGTTGGATTTTCGGACCTCCTGACAGGTATCTTGTGGCGAAAGTCATAAACGGCCCCACGGGACCAATGTATACTAAGGTTTCTAGTGGGTAAGCAAGCCCCCAACCCTTCATCGGACACAAGGCCAAGTGTGGGGGTAGAAGAGAGTCCCACATAACATCGCTGCTCGCTTGGGGTAACGCATTTTCCTTTGAACTGTTTCAATATTATCTTTAGATTTTACAATTAGTTACTATATGTATAAATGAACCTTAGTGACGTTAGAATTCCTGAAATGTAGTTGTTTAACGAATTTAGTAACGATTAAATAACTTCTTAGTTTCTCACCTCAAGGTTAAGACCACTACCTCTATCACCACATTTTAAATCGGAAGGCTCAGTTCCTAAGTTCCCGGGTAATATTATATCAGAAAATGGCGTTCTCGCAATTTTTATTACATTTATTTAATGTTTTATACATTATTAAAAGTTATAAATATTGAGCTCATTAAAAAAATATGCGAATAGTGGCCGGTATGAGCATTTCTCCAGCGTACAATAACTCAATATTGTCAAAGTTTTAGTTTCTATAAAAAAATCACGGTAATAATGTAGTAGGTATGTTAAGCGATTTATTTTTTATATACGCCTCATGGTTTTTTAATCAGTATTTGAGTACCACCACTTAAATACTGGGTTCAAAAACATCTTTAACGAAGCCACTACAAGTTGGTGTATAAACAAATCGGATACCAAAACTAATTAATAGAATTACTTCACTTTTACTTTCAGTAATGGCATTGCGTAGAAAAGATCAATATGATGGATAACCCTTTTAATATCCGTTTTCTAATGTAATATTGAACTCGAAATATTGAACAGTACTTTACCGATTCGATTCATGAAGTGTCCATCTCTAGTTCTTACTTACCATAGCCTAAGACAGTCCAGTCACTCCGTGTCTATGTTTAAATTCTCTCAGAAATATAAACTACGTTTATAAAATAAATACTTTATTTTCATTAAAACAACACATGGTTATATCTAATAAAAATCTTCGTAATGATGTGAAAGCTTAAGTTTTCGTAACGGGGCCTTTTTAACCAGACACTGACGACACACTAACCGATCCAGACGCCGCAACCTATAGGATACTAAGGACCTTCTATATTAACAGCTTACGTTTTGGTTTAGAATTTGTATAAGATGGCTTACCTTAGCGTAGGAACCTCTGCCGATGACCCTGATCAGCTCGAAGTCGTCAAGCGAGTACTGGCGTTGGGAGCCCGGCTCCAGGTCCTCGCGAGGCACTAGCCCGGCGCCAGGGGCCGGTGCCGGCGGCGTCTCCGGCAGCGGCGGCTCGGGCTCCGCTCGCGACCTAAAACAGGAGACACTTTTTTCATTTAGGTAGAAATAAAGTTAAATACTTAGCGTAAAAAAAGAATACTCTTTTTTATTTTTATCAACCTATATATTATAATAATATAGTTTCTGTTAGATTTAAAATACGCGTGTAAAAAATAAAAAAACCGTGCGTGTACTTATGAGCGGCAGAAGTTATACTTTTTTAAATTTTTAAATGAGATATCTTAAAGTTAGCTTATTTGCGATGCAAAGATTATGCGTGCGCCTCCAGCGGCGAAATTTAAAAGTTGTCCAAGAACGACACTTTTCTTTAAAGGTGAGGTTAAGTTTAGATGGATCACGATTAATACAGAAACCTGTTGCTTACGTAATGCTGTTGCGTTACTCAATGTTGTACTTACGGAGATTCGGGAATAAGTTTTCATTTGTTTCAAAAGACAAAATTATGAAGAAATAAAATATAGTTTAAAAAAACAAAAAAGAACACGCTTTAATAGCAAATCAACCTAAAAATAAGAAAATAACTTTTAATTTATATTTTATTCAACTGTTATAAAAATAAAAGTATACTAACTCAGTATGTTTAAATAATTTTCAAAAATTCTAAAAAAAAATAAAGTTATGAAAAGAAAATTATTTTGTTGTAAAAAAAAGTGGGGTGCTTTTTATATCAAATTTCTATACTAACTTCATGTTTACAAATAACTACTAATTATATATTTACAATAATCAATATCGAGCACCCCACGCTTTTTTTACAATGAAATTATTTTTCTTTTCATAACTTTATTTTTATTTTAGAAATTTTGAATACTAATATGTATATTAGTATTATTGTATTTAATTATTATTTATCCAAAAAAGAAGAGAAGCGCTTAAAGGTGTGTTTCAACCCTTAGTATTGTGTATATTTAGTACGGTCGCAACACAATAGTTGCAGTGATATTCTGCTCATAGAGTTTCCATTCCATTTCCAATCCAATTTGAATTTGATTGTACTATATGCTTTACTCTTTTGAACTAAGATTTTATCAATTTCAATACATTTTTTTTTAAATAATACGAAAATACTTACGTTTTAAAATACATTTATACCGAAACTAGCAAGAGCACTTAGCAGGTACGTTTTGTTAAAAATCGATAAAATCTAAATTTTAAAAATCGCCAAAAATAGACACAAGATTTTATGAAAGGCATACCTGAATATAAGAATCATAATATTGATGGCACTAATTTAAAGAGGCAGTTGTAAATAGCAGTTTTGGTAAGTTAAAAGTTATAAATGGCACTTTTATTATCTAGTTCAGCAGTGAAAACTAAGCAGTAAAGTAAACAAAAATGAGAAATAAAAAATAATGAAATATATCAGTGAATATATAATTAAGCAGGAAAATAGTTAAACGGATGGCAGGAAAAAAAATTATTGAACGAGCGGTTACGTGCGGGCAGTAATAAATCGGAATTTATCGGTAAGAAAACTCATTATTAGCAATTCTATAACCTAACCTAACCTAACCAACCCTGTGATTGGTCGCTTCCGCCACTTCTCTTCTCGATGAATTTGAGTTCGGACGTCACCGCTCGCTATGAACTATCGCTATCGCTGCCGAACTATTTATCGAACCGCTCATTCCATCATTTTTACCGCTCATTCAGTTGGACTGCCCAATTATTTTTAGAATTGACATTGTATGATAAAATAACCGACTAATTGATTTTTTATTACTGTCCACGTATTACGGTCGCAAATAAAAATTAAATAACTGCTCAATATGTTTTCCAACTGATCATAATAACATCTCGAATATTTAAACAACAGCTCAAAAAATTAGTTCCCTAAAAAGATTATATGTTTGATTTACGCGATAGTATCTTTTATATACCTGACAGAAGACGCTCGTCCCAATGTGGTCTCGCCGTTCGCATCATCCTTAACCTCGACAGGGTCAACATGTTCGTTGGAGCAGGGCTTCTGCACCAACTTGTGGCACTTCTTATGCACCAGTAGCTTGCATTGGATGCACTTGAAGCCTTGCCGTCCGAGGCCCCAGATTCGGTCTTGACAAAAGGCACAGAACGCTCTCTGGAAAATAATGATAATTGTCATGATTTAGTTATGATTTATTTTACAATTTTTTTGAAATATTACCTCACTAGCTGACCTGGGCACGCGTTGCTGTGGCTCAGGTATTATATATTAAATGATATATTATATCCTTCTCTTATAGCCTTATAGCCTTCCTCGATAGATGGGCTATCTAACACTGAAAGAATTTTTGAAATCGGACTAGTAGTTCTTGAGATTAGCGCGTTCAAACAAACAAACTCTTCAGCTTTATAATATGTATTAGTATAGACGAGCGGCCTATCCCGGCTTCGCAGGGGTGGACAAATTTTTTTTTTTTTCTATTTTTAAATATTTTTTCGTTAACGCCATCTAGCATCCGGTAGACGAACTACTTGCGGTTACCGCATTGCCATGGTAACGTTATTGATACAATGGAAAAAGAGCGGGAAAAAGAGCGGACAGACAAACACACAAACCACTGTGATCTTAGATTATAGATGAATGGCTGCTGAATACATAAACTGTTGGGAAGTCCAGAATGACGTTTATATATTTTCAATGTATTAGTGCTACTCAAAAAAAATGTTTTATTGCCTTTGAACTAAACTTGTTCATAGAAAAATATAATGTAGCGGGAGGAATTAGAATTCAAAGTCGTCTGGGTGCGTGATGAGAACACCGGCATTGTATTGAATTTGACTCAACTTTCGGTAAAAAACAGAGAGAACCGAACTCCGGTGTTGAGAAATTATAAAAAAACTGTCCAAATTCCTACCTGAAACATACGATATTTGACGTTTCTTATTGACTTATTTATATTATGATTTTACATAGGGAGCTATGTAATAGAGATGGTTATTATTTATTTATATCGTTATATATTATAAATTACATTTAGATACCTCTATATTAAGATCGCATAGCTGTTTCAATAACCCAAAACCTAAAATTGGCAAAACCTGTTTTCACGTTAATGATATAGGTCTCGTTAAATCCTGACGTTTCAACTCCCTTTTAGAAGCCGCATTAACAGGATGATGGGCGAGTTTAATGAGCTACGACTGTTCCTCCTCTCCTTTCTCAATTAATTTATTAAAATTAAATAAACTAAATATTACCCTTGTTTACTAATTTGTTATTTTCAGTACTAATTAGGTAGGTTTAATTTATCAGTAGAGTTGGTCGTCGTTTTATGGGTAGGATCCTACAATGTGAGCTGAGGATCGGTTGAACAGACCAGCAATTAACCATTTCCAAAAAAAAAAATATTAATGCATCTAAGTAATTGGAAGAGAAATTTAATTGGAATTTAAATATTAAACAAAATTCGACGACCGTTTGGTGGAACGGTAGTGATCCTGCCTTTCGCACCGACGGTCCTGGGTTCGAATCCAGGTAGGGGTATGTTTATATGATGAATACGAGCATTTGTACCTGAGTCATGGGTATTTATATATATTGCTATGAATATTACATATCTATGTACCATATACGTATGTCTATCCGTTATACTAGTATCCATGACACAAGCCTTACAGTGCTTACTTTGGGCTAGGCTAATTGGTTTGAATGTAGGAAATATTTATTTATTAATTAAAATGCACACAAATTGTCCTTTCTAAGTAGGCCAAATCGTGTAACTCCTGTATTTATATAATGACATTTTAAAGTCTCTTCTTAATTTTTTTTAAAATTTTTATATGACTACTAGCTGAACCGGCCACGCATTGCTGTGCCGACTGCAGCGTCATCTGCCGGACTGATTTGTGAATCTAAACCATTCTCAGATCCCCTTGAACACACACAAAAAAATTCATTCAAATCGGTCCAACCGTTTAGGAGGAGTTCAGTGACATACACACTCACAGAAGAATTATATATATAAAGATTGATTCAATATCATTCTATCATACAGTCATCGTTAACTTTTGTGTTGTGTTAATGTTTGATTATTTTATTCACTATATAATTAAATGCTGTTATGACGTAAATAACTATAATTATATTCACAAAAGCTAAAAGTATTACTGCCGACTAAACAAAATATTATAATATTGAAACTCCAAAGTTGCCAAGAAAATAAACAGTGTGAATTATATGAATTACAATAATAATCAACCATATAAAAGCGATGTTTAATCATTTTAATTTGTAATGATTCATAAGATAATCAAACTTGCATAGTCAATTTATACACAACTTACCTATATATTTATGGAAAGAAAAACTGTACTTAATCCATCACATACATAATAATACATAAATAAGTTGCCACTGATTAAATAAACAGGAAAACATACAAGCTACATTGAGCTGTTTGAAGATCACTCACTCTATTGAATCGTTTCGCCTGGAATATGTGTCCGTTGACCCGATATAGCTTCCTCCACCGCCGAGCGCCTCTCCTGTATATGCTCCCTGGAAAAAGAAAACACGACATGAAAATAGGTCACACGGCATATAAAATTAAATATTTATTTGAAATAAATGCTACACGTTTAGAAAAAATACTAGGTAGGTATTGCCCGTTTTAAAAATGTAAAAAGATCTCTTTACCACAATAAAATTTACATGATTCATTCTTGTTTTTGTTTAAACACACCCTGAATGTGTAGATAAATAAAAGTTTATTTTCATTTTCCATTTCTATTTATCACAAATAGCATTTATTTTCAGTAAATTGAGCCTTTTAAACTCGGTCGAGGATGTATACAATTATGTATTGATGATTATACAAAATAGAAATGGACTTAAACATAAAAACAAAATATTAAGGATAATGGTGTTATTAGAAGTTGAGCAAAAAAAAAACGTGTTAAAGTCTAAGTCTACCTACTTTTTATAACAAACATTTTTCACCTGTAACATATTTTGCTATCTTCAAGGAACAAGACATCTGAATAAGACATGGCACTCGGGTGACTGCTCACTGAGCTAGTTAATCGACATTTGTTTGTTATCGATTTATCTTATCGATCGATGTGACGAATCACAATTCCCTAAAGCTGGATTACGGGCGGGTGTTAACGGTTAGTAAGTAGGTGTCACTTGTCAACAAGTATTTCAAAGAAAATAAATTGATCTTTATTACTATTTTCCTTTACTTTAAGTCAAATACATAATTTTCGTCGAAATTTTCAAGTACTATTTTACTTTATACGCTGTGCGCTGTAGACCAAGGTTGCTTCATCAATGAAAGGAATATCCTCTCGCATTTAAAATATACAATTTTACAAATTTTTGGTCAATCGAATTTCATATTTATTAATTTTTATATTTTATTGCCGATTTAATGCTATATTAGGAGGCTTTTTAAGAAAAGAACGCTTTATTAAAAAAATGGTACAAGCCCTTAAAATGCTAAATGCTGGTGATATATTTAAAATGTATATAACTAAATATTGTGGAACTTTATTACAAAGAACTATTCCTTTCTCCAATCATGAGCCTCTTGTTTTTTGCTAAAACTTAGAAATGCAAATTTATTTTAATTTCTTGTGTTAAAGTTTTCTTTCGTACAGAGATTATATTTTCATATATGTATTGCCCCTCCACGGTTAGTATATTAATTTCAAACAAGTCTTTTATACAATCTCTAAGTAAAAGTTTTTATATTGCGCGAACAGTTCTTTTATGTAGCAAAAAATGGCAGCTGAAAATAGCTCAATTAAGATAGCCTTGCCGTTTCAATATTAATTAAAAGTTTATTTATTTTAGCAGCGATATATCTTCTTTATAAAAAAATTCACTGTAATCTTTACCTAATCTTTTAAACTAGTAAACGGTCTGTCTGCTATTAAAATAATTTATAGAAACCAAATATTTTTACGGATACCGAACACATGTTTGATTTCATATTTTTATTTTTATTTACACCTGATCTTTCAAATAATTTTCGGAAGCTGTGTTCAAGGATGACTGGTTACATAGGAAGTGTGAATTTTCGGTGACTAAAGCTGTTTTATATTTTTTATTTTATTACTGGACGCGAAAGTGTGAGAAATAAACAACTGACATATATTTCTATTATATGTGAGACATCTGAAGATAAAGTATTCATAAAGTTTACATTTGATAAAGAAGTTCGTTTTATTTCTACAAAACAGTCATAGAATGACAATAGGTGCGTATCAGTTGTGCGGCTGCCATAACGGCGGAAGTTTAGCACAGAAACGTCAGCTAACAGAGGCGATGTAGGCTTTCATATGTAAATGTTAAATGATTCAGCAACTTCTGAGGTTGGTTTAGTAAGTACAAAAGCCTTTAGACTTTGACAATTTAGTACACGATTTAAATTAACTTTAATTAAAATTAATTCTTATTCAATCAACACACTCGTGTATTGTTATTATAAAATAATGGTCAGTTGTCAAAAATTCAACTTGTGACAGGTGGGACTTGAACTGACATCCCATTGCTATCTGAGCGAGTATTATTCTAATCAAACTAGTGAAATCGAACACACGAAGACTAGTTCAATCGATATTTATATTAGGTATTGGCCCCGGCAAATAAGTTGAACATGATTTTGAAATCACGTGACATGCGCAGTAGTGAATAATGTACCTAAACTTGCTACTGCGCATGTCACGTGATTTCAAAATCATGTTCAACTTATTTGCCCGAGACTATATAGATGTTAAATTTTAAGTGTAAGATTATTATTGTGTGTAAGTGTATTATTTATGAGATGGTTATGTGTATTGCAAATACATATAAGTCAATAAATTATAGATAAGTACATTAAAACATTCAAGAAATATTGAAATTAATTTAAACAAGATCGCGTAATACGCTGGTGTCCTATTCATTTGAATGACATTCTTAATTAGGGAATATAATTACGTCGTTATAAAGTATAATTCTGAGAAAAGTGACAGATGCTCTGGATCTAAAAAACATTAAGACAAAAAATTGAGAACTCAAGTCCATAAATTAAAAACTTTATTTCTTTCCCGCCAAAATTCGGTCGACCGACCGGTAAAATAGGTACGTTTTCATTTATATCGGCCACGGTGGAAGTTCCATTAATGGCGGCAAACACTGACTCTAGGCTGCACATGTAAGATGGCTGGTCGTTACGCGGACTAAGTTTTAGTGTTCGTTGGCTAAGTTTGGTGCATTAGTATTATTGCATTGTGTAGTTTTATTGCATGTAGGTTGGTAAGAGATGTGCCGCACTAGCTTCTTTGAAAAACTAAGTAGATAACTCTGAAATGCCAGTACTTATTTATTTATTTACCAGATAAATCATATGAGTCTTATTTCAAATTTCAAAAATTTAAATATTTTGCTCTTATTTTGTCGCTATATACTGGACTGGAAATGTTTTAGTTCTGTATGGGACCTGAGTCTCAACACGTAGCATTAAAATCCCGTGAAATAAAAAAATATTAATATCAGCATTTTTCAATTCTGATTAATAGTTTTACTACAAACTGAAATTTGAATATACCACCATAAACGTAACCTTTCTTTGTGTAAGTAGTGTGATTGGCTTATATTAAAAATGTTTAAAATACGTACGATTTATGAATAAAAATATCTATAATAAATATTTTTTTGAAATCAGAATAATTTTTCTTTTCCTATAACAAGTTTAGGGCCAAATTGACAAAGCGTTGTCAGAATAGCCACTTTTTTTGTAAAGGTAAAGCCATAACCAGCTGAAACATTGGTAATCGTATAAAAGTTTAGTTATCATTTCAAAGATGGCTTTGAAAAAATTACATATTCTCAAAGATGATTTAAAACAATTTTATAAGGAGCATTCTTTGAACAATTCATCAATGAATTTGTTAATATACTTTTGGAATTGTGACTTGGGGTTAGTTATCAAATATTAAGAATTATTACAATTTGTAAAACACATGATGTATTTTTGATGAAACACATTTGGATGTATTTTTACAACTGATACGGTATTACTTGTATTTTTAGCTAGTTTGAATAGCGACTGAAATAATAAAAAAATCCCTTAAATATAAAAGTAAAAAAGAGGAATAGTATAGTAATTTGTAACAGGTTTAAAACTGTATCAATAATTGGTGTAATAAAAGTGTAGTTTAGTTTAAAGAAATGGCTATTGCATACCGAAAATTTATTTTACGATGTATATTCTACTAGCTTTCCGCCCGCGGCTTCGCCCGCGTGGAATTCGGTTATATTGCGGTATAAAGCACAACTATAAGAAAACTTCTCATTCCCTCGGAAAAATCTAAGAAGCGCGATGTAACGCTGGATACAATTAGTTGTTAAACCAAAACTGAATGGTACACTATATTATATGTTTTCCCTTGTGGAGCAAAAACATGCAGATTTTGGACACCCAGCGCCATCTATCGCTTACCTCAAGAACTAAATAGCGTAAGCTATCATTCCACTTCTTATGTATTTTAAAAAACACATCGTTACCATGTTTTAAAAAACACCCAGCGCCATCTATCGCATACCTCAAGAACTAAATAACGTAACTAATACTTATACCAATTAGTAAGTCGTTGACTTTAGTGATTTCAGGATAAGTAGATGTAAAAAAAACAATTTAGACGATAAAACAAATTGTACGTCATCCCTCGAGAATTCCTCATTTTCGAGGATTCATTTTCGTATCATTTAGCTTCAAAATTTACATGTTCATATTCGTTTGCAACATATAAGTAGATGTAAAAAAAAACCGTTTAGACGATAAAACAAATTGTACGTCATCCCTCGGGTATTCCTCATTTACGGGGATTCATTATCGTATCGTTTGCAATATTTTCCCTTGTTTTAAACGACACACAGCGCCATCTACAATCCATCATCAAGCAAACAATATTTTTGTTTTTCCTCGGGAATATCATTTTTTTTCCAGGATAAAAAGTACCCTATTATTTAATCCGGACTTTTATCTTTACGTCTGCAAAATTTCAAAGCAATCGGTTCAGTAGTTACGGCGTGAAAGCGGAACAAACAAACAAACAAACAAACAAACAAACTCACTTTCCCATTTATAATATTAGTAAGGATTACCTGTATTATTTTATCCCTAACTTACGATTTCTCAATTAATTAAAGCACTAACTTTTTTTCATAGTATTTCTTCCTTCCTAACTGTAGAAAGTTATAATTATAAAGTCTGAAGTCCAATTATTTATATATTCCTTAGTTATAAAATACCGGTCTAAAATACGGCTCCGGTACCGGTATCTCTTAAAAATTTTTGCTTTGGATTTTCACCATATCAGGATTAAAACAAAATAAGTATCGATTTTTCGTCGTTCACATTACTAGTTTAGGAGCGTCATCAATAGGACCAAAGACCTTCAGGACAATATATAATTAGCATTAAGAGTATTAGAACTACTTCATATAAGAAAAGTCATATTAGGACAACAAAATTTTAGTACACAAAAAGCCATCCACAAAATTATGTCACCACTTTTGTAACCAGAGATGCTGTGCCACATCTTACTAAGAGTCATAAATTAAATTAACATAAATGCAAATTTGTACGTTGTAATTAACTACGTGCACTTAAGATAAAGTAAATAGTATAAATTGACTTACTGTCTTCACCAGCGCATGGCATCCCAGGCGCCGCTGGAACATTCGGGAACACTGCAACAAACAACGCCATTAGTATCAGATTACACAATAAAAGAAAAAAAAAACTTAAAACTAAGTGCTTCCTAGTTCCGAGAGTGTCGACACCGCTTCTTTTTATTTCAACAAACGAAATTGCATTCTAGCCTTTTGGAAAGGAAAATAAGGTATCGGCGGTAACTGGAATCTCATTCATTGTGAATCGAGCCGATATTCGGTTAAATAAAGATGTTTCGTCGCGATTGAGCGGGAATTGGGTTTTGAAAAGCTCCTTTCCTGTTTCGTAACCGATTTGCGGTTTGCAAACTCGTAAAAGTAGTTGTCTACCTTTTATTTCCCATAGTAAAATTGTTAAGTTTATTATTTTGAAAATAATTTTTCTGTCGCCTGAATAATATTGCACTCTAATATGGTTCGTTGAAACAAAAGGTTTATAAAATGAAAAAAAAATGATAACACCTTTATTCAAATGCACTTAAAATAAGTAGTTTTGAATCGTTCGAATCCACCCATTCAGGACGTCTTTTGACAAAAAGAATGGGCGCGAAAATCTCGTCCTGCTTTAACAGAAGCAACAACATTAACAATATAATACGCACATCCACAAAAAAAGCCAAAATTACATTATTATTGAATTAAAAGTTTAAAACCATAATCAACGGTCCGAAATAGACCGTTTTAAACAGTTGAATACTCGATGGCTGTGCTGAAAGGAGTAACGTTTTACAGAAGAAAGAACATTGTTATAAAGTTGACTTAACGCCATAAGTTTAACGATGCAAATTCATCGTTATTAGTTGTGTTGTGGCCGCCAGTGTAAAATAGCTAACTAACTCTCTATATTTAAGGGTATAAAAGGCGACTAACCACCATAAACTTTCCGTAAATAACAAAATGGGTAGTAACGATTTCCGAATTATCATCTTCACTGCAATTCCAAATCCGAATATGGCAAAACCCCTGACATTTTTGGGGAGGCTTCCTACCAACAGGGTTCATCTTTCGGCTGCTATAATGATAGATGCAATTCCAGATTAAACCAGTTCTTTGCTTTTCAAGTAATTGACATTATAAATTTTATAATGTCAAATTTTAATGGCTTCGTACTCGGACAACATCATAGCTATCTCAATTTTAGACATTGCCTAGCATAGCGTGTGTTGTACAAAAGAAACTCGACTGAACATTATAAGACATTTTTATTATAAAGTAAAGAGTGAAATAGGACGTGTATCTAGGGAGGTTGTGCGTCGTATCTAGTTTGAAACAAAATTGCATTCCCGTCTGGTGAGTAGAAAATAAGCCATCTATTGGCGTGAAAGCGGGCTTCGGGCAGCTACCATTGTTGGTCTGTCGGCGAATCAACTAATATACAGGCACTACAATCTAGATAAAGCTTTTAACAATTTTAAAGCCATTGCTTTCTTTAAAATATATCTCAACGATTCTTTTAAACCAGTGAGCTTGCTGTTGTTTTTTTTAAATTTGTGGTTTTTGAGATAACTATGTGCAATAATTGTGGATTGTTAGTAGTTAATTGTCTTGGCAAATTAAACAATGATGAATTTTCTTTTCGTTAAATTGCCACAGCATTACTAAATTGGAACAGGATGGAGTATAATTTTCAGTCGCCATCCATTGATCATCTTATTAGCTCCCATCAAGACTTCAATTCATATGAACAACATTAATAAAACGTGATAGGTACAGTCAGTGTCAGAATCATCTCAGCTTTCAGTAGCGTAGTGAACAAAAAGATATACAAAATATTTGAGAAAACCCAAATCTATAACGAGATATATAGAGCCGTTTGTTTTTTGTACCGACACTTAAGTGTTTATTAAATGAATAACAACAATGCCCATAACTAACACTTTAATTTCATTATCATTTCCAAAAAGAAAAATGTTGTGTAATGTTTTTGGTATTAAAAGAAAAACTCTATGCAATTATTGATCGTTATTTTAGTATTATCAAACTAATCAAAATAACATATCACATTATTTTAATATATAACTTATAAATATAGGCCGAAGGTACCATTTCATTATTATCAATATTCTACAAGTACATTGAAAACCAAGCTTCGATACTGTATTCCCGAAACGTATCTTCTACTCTACGCATAACATACTATACCGGTAATACAAAAAGTATGTGTAAACAATCCAACCCATTAGTTTCCTTTATACTCAATTCTATAGAGTTTACATTAACTGTGTACACTAGGATAGCTGCAACATATAGAATGATGGAGTACTCTTGATAGATTCGCGCCATTCCCGAAGCGCTCCAGATCTATCAATATGGCGGTTTCCACTAAAGATGAGAACAAAAACGAGCATAGAGTACTCGTCTATTCATCGAAAGCTAACAGCACTGGTAACACTGGTATGGTTGCTAGCCGAAATAATCACGATACGGTTTTATTAGCATCAGTGCATTTTAAAAAGCGCAGAAATAAAATTGGAGCACCATTTTCGTTTGAAAGGGTCGTAATAAAAATGGAAGCAAAGGTTGGACTATAGAAAGTGCCTTAGCACTTAACTTCGAAGTAGATTCCCAAGTTTGGACGGAAAAATGGGATGTAATTTAATGGCCGTGGATCTGGAAGCAAAATTATAAACAGAATCCTTCAGATGTATACCTAACATCCTGCGTAAATCATAAGTTGTTTTATGATGACAAACGTGTATTGGCGATTCGCTGACATGTCATTACTTAGACATGCCAAATATTGGTTCTATCAGGTCATATTTAAGAGGATATAACACAGCAAAAAAGGCTCTTGGACATTTTTTTAAGAGATACAATAAAAATAATCTTTCTCTTAAGTCGGTTAAAGTCAAAGTAATGTTTGATTCGTTCTAATTACGGAGGAAATTCAACAACTTAGGAAATGAAGTACAGTAAAAAAAAAATAGAGAACCGATAAAGGTACTTGGTTTATCAGATTCGTATTTTAAATGGAAAGATACGTAACAAAATTGAAGAAAAGTTAGTACGTGTTATGTCTTGTATGGGTTTAACCCCTTGACGCCCAGCTGTGTTAAATGCGTTATTTCTCTCTCTATCGGGGAAAAATATCATTCAATCAAAAAGAACCATTACCGAAGCCGTAATAAGGATTAAATCAGACTGCGCGCTATAGAGCATTTTATAATTATATAATTAGGTATCGTTGTCGCGCGCATGATATAATGCTCTCGGCTTTAAGGGGTTAAGAAGAGAAATTACATTTGAGCAATTGAAATCATTAGAAGAATACACAAAATTTAATTTTTATATTTTCCTGTTTTAATCGCTTAATTTGAAAATATTTTAGTATTATAATTATTCTTTATATTCAAAAACTTTAGGCAGAATAACTATCATCTTTGTAACTGTGTGAAAAGTATAAAATATCTGTCCGAACACAAAGACTGTGACTGACACAAAGGAATAAAAGTGATTCTGCTTAATATTTTTATTGTACCATAGGTTAAATAAAAATTTAATCCCCTTTCTTTGATTTCATGGTTGAATTTTCACCTTGGAAGTTGTTACAAACTTTCTTTGTTACAAAAAATAACTATAGCAATAAAAAAGTAACTTTAACTTATTTCGTTATTCCGATCGCATGTGGAGCCGTTAGCTACGAGTATCATTAACCCGCATTTAGTCTGAGTGTTGGATTATGCCCCGTTCTTCATATGGTGTTTATTCGATCAACAATCAAGGTTTGTGCTCAAATATAATATTAATAATTCTTACATTCACATCAATTAGCCTAGCCTAAAGTAAGCACTGTAAGACTTGCGTTATGGATACTAGGGTAACGAATAGACATACTAGATATGATATCTATGAAATATTGATAGACAATTCAATAAATACCCATGAATCTGGTAAAAATGCTCGAATCTATTAATTTAGGTTTGTACACCATAAAAATATGTTCGTATCCCTACCACGATATATCCTGGTAGAGTCACCAGGGTTGGAACCCCGGATTTTTGACGAACAGGCAGACAACGGTAGAGCCCTGCACGAACCGCCTGTCTCTCAAATATTAAATTTTGTATTGTTTCTACGGAAATATGTACTTACTTAAAATTAAACAAAGTAAACGTAAAATATTACTGGATGATCAACAACCAATTAGGATATCGATAGTTATCTACACTAATATTATAAAGAGGAAAGATTTGTATTTTTGTATGTTTGCAATGAATAAACTCAAAAACTACTAAGCCGATTTCAAAAATTCTTTCACCATTGGAAAGCTACATTCACGCTGAGTAACATAGGCTATATTTAATGCTAGAATAAATTTAAAGAATTTTGTCCACCCGTGCGAAGCCGGGACGGGCCGCTAGTATGATATAAATTCGTTACTACGAATTCTGGAAGCTGAAAAATGTGGCTTTACGCTAAAAATGATGGGTGGGCTGTAACTCCAGTGATTAAAAACGAATACTCTGATACACTCACATAGTTTCAATATAACATTCGGTACATTCCGCGATTTCATTTCACTGATATGTTTGATCCGAATCGTTTAACTTTTATTTTACCCACGGTTCGATTGCGAGTAATTGAAAATTCGAAATATGGCGATTCGATTGTGAAATCCAATAGGTGTGAAATCCAATGAGGTTTAAAGAGATAGTATCGCCCGTTTTTCTTGTCTCTTGGTGTCAACGTCAAAAGACATCTTCGATTGATGAAATGTTAAAAATGTTAGACGATTCAAAACAATTTATTTAGATATTGTTTGTTTTCATTTTTCGTCAGCCGACTAGTTATTAGTGGCCAATCAATTATTGTGATTCCAGTTTGAAACAACGAATCTGGAAAAAATAAAAAATGCTAATTTATTTCCATCGGATTTACAAATTAACGTCATTGAGAACCACTTGCACCAACGGTCAGTAACTATGATTCGCACTAAACAAATGTCATCAATTTAGTAAAAAGAGCTTAAGCGATTGCCGAGATTCGCAAACAAAAAATTACTAAGCTGAGCTCATTCGTGCATCGAAATGCACGTAAGCTCGCGTTTTGGGTCCTTCTCTATACGGTGTTTTCTTCCATAGTAAAGGCAAATACGCCAGTAGTGAAGACTTTAAAATTGCTAATGACGATGAACACTATTAACATAGTACATTCATAGCATATCATTCCTCGTAACATATTAATGGTGATCAAGACTTAAAGATACGCAAGTTTGTTTACAATATCAACATTAGATACTTAGCATTATATATTATAGTTATATTTGTGTTACAAACGGGCAAACGATCAAGTGATTTCTTTGCTCAAGAAGCAAAGTATTGGTTTTCACGGTTAGCCCAGAGAAATCGTGAAGTCACATGCAATCACTAAAATACAAACCACAATATTATTATGATTTAAAAATATTTAAATGCACAGGAATTTACAGCAAAAGTTCAGGCACAAGAAACCCATTTTACATCAATAAATAATACATAATTTATTTTTATGGTATGTAGTTTACACAAAAAAGAGCACGGTATTCAGGAAACGAGAATCCAAAAACATCTATTTAAAAACACAAATCTATTTCCGACTACGGAAGCAATATATCAAATTCCGTAACTACGGATGTTATTATGAAAGATGTTAAAATTAAATCCGTCATGTTAGCTGTTTTGTCATAGTAATTCATTGGCGTTGTTAGAGATTATTATGTCACTTAATAATATAAAAACGCATAAAATACACAATATTTTCATCAACTCGCAAATCCAATACTACAAAGACAATACTGTCAAAATTTCCGAAACTGAGTTAACAATGACAGAATGTCCCAAAAGTTCCCGAAATTATGTCAATTCTGTCTTTTTAGAATTGGACGTGCGAATAATAAAATTAGTATATTTTAACTTTCTTCGACAACAACGAACGTGCTAGTTTTTATTTTCAAAGATAAACGATCAATAATTTTAATGTTTGTTTGCGATTGGTATAAAGTTTAAATAACTACGTAATATTAAGAAAATTAAGAAATACGAATGTTATAAAAATGTGAACATATTAAAACAACTTAGCCGGACAATATCCGGACAGTAACTGTGTATTACCGGACACCTACAAGATTGTGCTCTCTGGAATTAGTTATTAAGGATCTTTATAGAAGCCAAGGGAATTAGTCTAAAAGGTTCCGGCAATTGGAACTGACCGTGCAAGTTATAAAATAATACTAACTTCACGGGAGAATTATTCTATGCTTTTATTTTGCAGTACGTTTGTGTAGTTAAGAAATTTTATTAAATAAAAGTTTGAAATTCAACCTTTTTAAATGAAAAGTAAACAAAGGCTACCAACTATTATAATAGACAACCGATGAGCCATGTGAATCACGTCGAAATTGAATGTCCATTTTCAATATTGTTGAAAGAATTAGTGTATATGTTACCGGCAATGTGTATAATCCGGTATTGTATACAATACCTAGGCAATGTATAGAATACCTAAAACGGGCAGGTAAAGTATGAAATAGAATTTATTTTACACTTTACCTAGGTATTCTATACAATGCCAAACTTGCAGCAGGTAATGTAACACTCGAACGCAAAAAAACGCAACCTAACCTAACCTAAAGTTGATAATAAAGTTTATTTCAAGTAAATACAACATGTTTTATTTGTCCGCTATTTGATAAGTAAGTCTGTTAAGATTTATTGATATTAACCGGCTTACCTAACATTAGTTTAGTCTTAAGATTTATTTATTTTACACATTACCGGTGAACCAGCAGGTATTCTATACAATCCCTAGGAATTGTATACAATACCTAGGTAAAGTATGAAATGGACAATGATATTCATGATATTTCATACATTGCCTGGACGCCCCAGGGATTGTATACATTACCTAGGGATTGTATACAATACCTGAATTATACACATTGCCGGTAACATATATATCAGATCCAAAACAAACTTTACCATTTTACATTATTCGATTTATCAATAACTAGTATAATATGCGTATTATCAGAAGCTGGTTGCCACCTCTGATCAAACTCCGCTATATTTTTTAAAGCACTGGTAACCCATCCACAGCAGAAATTCAACACTACCGAAATTTTTGGCGGGAACGTGAAGAGAAAATAACCTTAAATTATTTTTCGTTTGTTAAATTAATGGTTTTTCTGATATGAATCTGTGATTATGGTGGATTAAAAATATAGTGTCCTTGGGTGCAAGGGTATTTGCAAGGCAAGTGAAACAAGATAGCTGAAGAAAAATCCTCACACCTTACTGAAACTTACCGAAACAGGGCAACACAATATTTTCATTTACTACTTATTGATTATCCATCAGTTCGTTAGTAAATCTGCTCCTATAATCACAAATTATCACGGATGACATTTTCTTCATAAAATTTTGATATTTTCGATAAAAAAAATTGTATGTAGCAAATTTGTATAAAATTGTATTTATAATTTTTATATATTTTATGCATTTTCAATGCGATCTTATAAGATAAATTATTATAATAGAAAAATACTAGAAAAAATCGACTCGGGTCACAAGTGTCACAAAAATTGTATGTAAAAATAAAAAAAGAACACTTCAAAAAAGCTATTATTAAAATGCTGTTAATAATTATTACTATTTATAAGACCGAAAATTTAAGTAAAATAAAAAAAAAATTACAGACAAGTGAGCTGTTAACGGATTTATCCATTTTAGTCTGCAATTTGAGGGAATGTCCAGTGCGCCCGTGGATGCGCTACAGGACCTATTGTCTTGAAGATCCCTAGGAGAGGCCTAAACCGAGCAGTGGTCGTTTTAAGGCTGTTATGGTGACGATGATGAACCCACGGATGGGCAGATAATAGAAAGCGAGAAGTATTGAGGAATATCTTTCACTTATTATGATACAACATCTTCCTCGAATTAGATGTATGTATTTAATAAGTGAATAAAATTCAAAATGGTTGAAGAAAGGAGAAAATAAATCTTGAAACTCCTAAAGCAAATTCTGTTGAAATCAACTGTATGTGCTGTCGTCTGCCAAGAGACAAATGGATAATGCAATTCTTGAATTGGCAACAGCATAGCTTTTGTGAAATTCTTAGAATTTAACCTCCGCGAATGTCTTGAATGTTAAACTACACGTCTCTCTGCAGAAAAATCTGTGAACATCTTATATATAGATATTAAAATGTATTTGGTTATTGTATTTTTAAAGGTTTTTAAAGGTTCAGGAAAACTACGTTGAAACGAAATGACTTTTTCTGTATGGCACCTGAAATTTATAATAAACTACCAAAGAAACTGAAAGATGCTAACCTTACTACATTTCGTAAGGACTTGTTGTCACTACTAATAAAGAAAGCCTATTATACCTTGACTGAATTTTTTACTGAAAAGTGGTAGCAATAATCTAGGATTAGGGTGTATTAGTAGTTTAGACAAGTTTACATTAATTTTGACTGATTTACTGTTATATATTTTTTCTTATTATTATTGTTGATTTGTGATTGTTTTGTAGTATTTTTAAAATTGTTTATTTAATTTCATGACATTGTTTATAATAGTCTTTTTTTGTATAAGAATTTCGCCATTTTCTTCACATATTTTAGTTTGGTACTTTAAATTTGTATGCCTGTTAATGGCCAGACATAGTGATACGATGTAATTGTCACCATCAGTTTTAATACCTGTGTCTACAAATAAATGATTTGATTGATTGATGTGTTAACTATACTTTAGTACCTATATAAACTACTATAGGTGACAATAATGGAAAACAGATTAGGTCTTTCATAGACTTTACTTAGCGGAAGCTAAAATAAAATTGTAAAAAATTAACCCTATCGAACATTCTACGTTGCTTGAAAAATAATGTTTAAAATTATATATGTGTAGTAAGATAAACAGCAATCAAAATATTAACTAATCTGCAGCAAGGAATCGAATGTAAGTAATAAACATAATTTGGTTATTTTCTTAAATTATTTATAAGCCTAATATAAAATATATTTTGACAAACCATACATTTTTATTTTTATTTTAATTTCCATGTCAATTTTAATACGTCACAAAAAACAGTATCGCTTCTCTTGTATACCACAAGCATAGGAATTTTTAGAAGATTTTGGAATTTAGCTTTACGTTTAAGATTTAAGTAACCCTCGTAATCTCAAAATAATATAATCTCCTCACTTACCATCTTTATTTACAATAACCGACAAAAAGTTATCTTATCTTAAATATCTTTACGAAACGGCACAATACATTTTATATTAAGCAAACGGTCGATTTTATGATAAGTTGTTTTCCTTGTTTATAAATAGACACTCTTGCTTCACCAGGTTATTACCAATGCTTAAACAACGAAAGCTCTCTTGCCTTACTTCTAAATCTGATATACATATACTCTGGATTACGTAAAGCTGGATTATCTCTCAAAATTTTCGGCGCATTAGTTCGTCATGTTTCGCTTCTTAAGATTGGCTTTTCTCTAATAAATGCTTATTTATAATTTATAACGTGTTATATGATATACGTTCCTAATTAATTATGTTTTACACATTAAGTAATAAACAGTGGAGGCACCGTCTGAATTCTGGCAGTGTTCCCCAGTGCATCAAACAATAAATTATTCATATGTGCGGGTAGTTGTCATATGTTGTGTCAATATGCATAGCTGATCAGATGGCTCATGAAATTAATTGATTATCTTAAAAAATATATTTCTTATATTCATACCAATAAGCCTAACCCAAAGTTAGCACTGTAAGGCTTGTGCAATGGCTACTAGGGTAACGGATAGACATACATATATGATACATAGATATGTAATACTAGCGGCCCGTCCAGGCTTCGCACGGGTGGACGAAATTCTTTAATTTTTTTCTATTATTAAATATTTTTCCGTTAGCGCCATCTAGAGTCCGGTAGACGAACTACTTGCGGTTAACGCATTGCTATGGTAACGCATATACAATGGAAAAAGAGCGGACAGCCAAACAACAAATTTGTGATCTTAGATTATAGATTTATAGAAATTTACATGACTTATATACAAATGCTCGTATCTGCCATCCGTCTGCCACAAACATCTGCCCCATCCGGGATTCGAACCTAGAACCGTCGGTGCGAAACGAAGGATCGCTACCGATGCGACTACTGTAAAAAATAAAATCTTAGTATTACAGACACGGAAGACTCAATTATTTTGTTCTTTTTAGATACAAAACCACACAAAGGCGGACGCAATGCTAATGTAAAAAGGACTCTTTTTTTATACGACTTTATTTTTAGAAACAAACGTAAAAATAAAGTTTGTCCAGTAGGAAATCTCTTTTCCAGATTGGCCGTGACATTTTAAAATTGGCAGAGTAGCTTTACACAAAGGAATGTCTAGTTTGTTCCACTGTGAATCAGAGTAGATTTATTCTCAAATAACGTACTATGTATTTCCTACACTTGTCAAAAATGTTACAATGTTATATTGGGAATAACATCAAAGTTGATTGTGATCAAAGCGACATTTGGCTGACTTTGAGATAAAAATAATTTTAAGACTTGTTTATATTAGTAAGTTAGGTCAATGTATTTAGTTCTGTCTCATACCTTTTCAACTGAAATAATAAATATGTAAGTATTTTATAATCTGTGATCGTCATCACTCTCTCGTTTGTAATTTCAGTTTGTTCTAAAATTTTATGAATCAGAATTAAAAATCTGTTGACATTTATGGTTTTATTTTCAGCGTTTCACGGGTTTTTTGATGCTACAAATAGTTAGCCGGGCCCCAAAACTGAAACATTTACTTTGGGACTTTTAGAAGGAAATATTTATGTCCTTAATCTATTTTTAAGAAGTGGTATAAAGTGACAACACATAAAATATGAAGAAAGATTTTGTTTAGGCAAAATACCTATTAACTTATTCTTTTTTTAATTTTAATATAACCTGCTGTTGATCGTGGATATGCTCAATAGTCAAATCTATGTAAAAAATTAATGTACCCATGTGTCAAAATGGGTCTCTTAAAAATGCAGAGGCACGCCTGTCGTGCTATCACTTTTTTTGCGTGTGGCGTAATGGCGTTAGCCACTGAAACCGTGTTATTTTTAAATCGATAATAACTCCTTCAAATCAGGTTTTAGGGAAATCAACCCAGAATAAAACTAAATATAGGTAAATATAGGTCGTAGCCTTCGTTTCTGTCATTGTATGTAGCAACGAATCGGTTAACACACTACGATACAGCGTAAAATACATAATAAACTTCTATGTACGCAGTTAGTACGCAGTTAGTACGCAGTTACTTCTGTAGCAATAGGTATATTTGTGACATATGACTAAAATAAAAGGAACTAAAATTGCTTGTAATATTTTTAACCGATATACGTCAATGGATTATATCTGCAGCGGTAGCAGGTCAAAAGCAGAATGGGCTAGATATGACAATAAAATGAACAAAATGATGCTGGCATTTCCCTTTAACATGAATTTCAAGTTCGTGTTGTTGAAAAACCTTCATTCATGTTTTTCATTGTTGTCAACGAAAACAATGCCACAGATAAATTGAAAATATAATCACGCGGCGTCGGCGGCAGCGGAAATTCTCAAAGGCTCGAGTAGTACAGATAGAGCTTTCAAAAAGGAACAATATGGCCGCGAGTGGTGTACCCAACAAAAACCGAATCCACTACTATTGGAATAATTTAAACAATGCTGAGTATTTTATTGGAGTGTCAATTGTCTAGTTTTACAAATGTGCAATCTTTAATATTTTTCATACATTTAAATAATGGTTAACTATACTTTGTCCTATGTAGGATGATACTTTAGACAGTTGACACCTATATAGAGGGTATAAAGTTGCTATTGCAATGTCAAGCCAAACATAAGGAAACAAACGCAATCTTAGTACGTAGCAGTAGGGAGGGACACCTGTCTAAAGTATCATCCTACATTGGATAAAGTATAGGTCGATGCAGTCGCTAAGCATAAAGCTTCGCTAGCACCATAATTATATTGGAGTGGAGCGGATTGATGTTTTCAAAAATATAAGCTCTAGTCTAAAGAGTTCGGTTTATATGCCGAAGCTTGAAATTATTTATTATTATTAATTTTTTGGTCATCCCATTGAGCCAATGTTTTTTTGTCATAACTTTTTTATTTTTGCGAATTTCAAAATTCGGGCTCCGTCACGATCTAGTCCTAAACCCGTTGGTTCGATTTAATACAAATTATACGAATCGGCTAAGAACTCAATAGAGAGATAGAGTTATGGCGTCACAAACATTTCGTCATTGAAGCAGATCCATGGGAGCTTCGATCGCTCCACTCCAATAAGGGCGGGAATGGAACTACGATCCACTAGACCCAAAGTATTGGTCGATTCTCCCTAAACTGTCCATAGGAAAGGCGTGTAACTCAGCAGTGGGGACATTAGTAGGCTCAAGATGATGATATTTTTTTAAAGAATGTGCCGAACACTTTATTTTTATTTAAATAATTAGGAAGAATGTTTCGCTTGCATGTACTAGAGGGTTTGTTTTCTTTGTATGCCTGTATATACTATTTCACACTCAAAACGTTTCCTATGATTAAAGGTTTGTCTCAGAATCCTTGGAGTCCGTATATATATATATATATATATAATATGGACAAGGAAATTATGTGAAAATCTTCTTTATTTAAATTTTCAACTCGGTAGATACAAGGGGTTTGAATATATCTTTGAAATTATAATTTTAATGTTATTTCTTTTTGTATTTTTCTTTATTCAAGTACAGTTTTTTGCACTTTGGAGCAGATTTGGGACATTACTATTATTTTCCAACTTCAATTCTCTAACGGATGCTGCAATCTGGTTCTGCGTGCAAGCATAGCGCAGGAACTTCCAAAAAGCACTTTTTAATCGTGATTAATTTGAATATTATAATTAATTATATGCTTAAGATGTGTAGTGGTACAAAATGATTTTGAGGTCACCGTAGATCTTTTATCAATTAAACGGTCAAAGAAGCATTTTGTTAATTTGATTGTTATGAGTTACTATAGTCAGTGATAAAGTTATTGTGGTAAAGTGACTTAGAAATCTAATTGGTAGACTGTACGTGTTGTAACTTTGAATTTTGGCATTGGAAACTTCGTATACGGACAGAGAGTTTAAGCTTCGAACTTGACCTTATAAAACCTAAGTAAGATAGATTGTGGAAGCAATGTGAGAGTTAAGGTTACGCAAACGTGTTTAACTTGAGGAATAGCCTCTTAAAAATACAGCATTATTTTCCCAACAGTGGTTTTATAATTTTTATATATTTTATGCATTTTTCGATCCAAATTACGATCTTATAAGATAAATTATTGTAATAGAAAATACTAGAAAAAATCGACTCGGGTCACAAGTAGTGTTGCCCAAATGCAAGAACAAGACGAGACTTAGCCAGTCTTGGTCTTGGTCTTGCGCCAATACACCTGGTCTTGGTCTTGGTCTTGGTCTTGCGCTTGCAGTCTTGGTCTTGGTCTTGGTCTTGCAGCAAGAGTCTTGCAAGTCTTGCAATTACCTATTAGTCTATTGCTATTTATTAAAGTTTACTTTAAATCTTAGAAAAACGTATTAGAATTGGAACATTGTGAGCTTGAATTAACATAGCCATAGTAAAGATCAATCAGATTAATAAATAACTGAAGATTTGATAAGAAAGTCGAAAAATCAACTGACCTATATGTCGTTTTCCATGGAAGTAACTGTTTCTTAATAAACATTTATGATTTATAAGCTTACATTTGCTAAAACATGTAAAAAAACAAATTAATTACAATAACTTGACTGTATTTTAAATAACAATGTCTGTCTAGAAAGAGATTGAACCCTCAACTTGCATGAAATTTAATAAAAGAGTTTTATGATTTATCATTTATTTCAATCAAAAATAAAATACAACACAAATCAAACATAACAGTACACAACAGCTTTATCATTAGGTTATGTTACTTTATATCAATTCTTTTGACCAAGAATTAATACAAAGTAACCATCTGGCTGACTCATCACTTAACCTATTTCTATGTTTTCTAATTACTAATGATGCTTTAGAAAATAATCTCTCAGCAGGTACTGAAGTTGCAGGTATTGAGAGAAAATCACGGGCCATCTTCGATAAAGTCGGATACTCTGTCTCATGCGTCCTCCACCAATCTAAAATGTCTTCCGAGCTGGCAGTTCTTGGTTTTCTCAGGTACTCCTCCAACTCGTCTATCACTAAGCCTTGAAGACAAGATCCAGATGACGTCGAGGGACATTCATAGAGTTTATCAAAGTCTATAATGTCTTCATCTTCATCACATACTTTATTTTCTTTTCTTGGCAATTCCAGAGATTTGTTCAGTGAGTGTAGACTTTTATATTCTTCATAAAGTTCATTGAACTTGCGCAGACTTTCTGTTTTAAGTTGCTTCCCCCACATTGTCAGGTCAAAAGTCTGAGCCTTATGCCTTGGGTCTAAAATTAAAGAAGTACAATAAATCCAGTTGCTCTTCTTATAATGTTTAAGCATTTTGTCTCGAGCTGCTTGGAAAGCTAGAATGAGCCTTTCATCCACTTCAGATCGATTAGGTTTCTCATCTAACTGTTTTACCATGGATTCAATTTTATCTAGCAAGAGATTGAATGATACAATGACTAGCGGTAATGTAACATATTTGTCTCCACCAAGTTTTGTACTTAAAAGTTTAAAGTTTATTAGAAATTTATGTAATTTTTCGAGTACCTGCCATTCACTAGCTGTGATTTGAAAATCATTCAATTCGGTGACAGAACTGCACAATATGTTAATGCCCGCTCTCACTTTTAAACCAAATCCAATCATATCATGTGTGGAATTCCATCTTGTTGGACAGTCAAGAATGGCATTTAGATTTGATGGCACGCCAGCTGCTTCACAAGCAGACTGAAACTTCTTCTTCACTATCTCACTTCTTTTTATTTTACTGGAAATACTGCGTAACTTTGTTACAGATGTACGCGAGTCAGCAATATTTGGTGCATATTCTTCATCTTCCTCAGTTTCGTCTGCATAGTCTTCATACTGCTGATCTTGCGCGTTAGTGTCAGACTCACAGTGTAATGCTAAGGTCTCTAATAAATCTTGTACACCAAGGTTTAAAATGTGAGCAAAGCACCGGAAATGTTGATTGTCTGAATCAAAGTGTGGCAACTGTTTGCCCAGTTCATACATAAATTTGGTATTTGCAGTTGCGTTGTCGACCGTGATACCTTGTATTTTATCAATTATGCCATATTCCAATAAACATTCATGGAAAATCGTTGCAATATCTTCCCCAGTATGTCGACCGCGTGATGGTATAAAATCAAGAACTGCAGATCGATACTTCCATTCGTTGTCTATATAATGCATAGTAACCCCGTAGTAACTCCTACCAGCAATTGACGTCCACCCATCAATGGTAAATGACATTTTAGATGATAATTGTTGAAGTCGTTCCTTGAGATTAAATTGGAGCTCTTCAAATCGCTCTTTGACTTTCCTTCTAAGTGTAGACCTTTTAGGAAACTCCATATTAGGGCAAATACGTCGAAAATATACTTGTGTAGCTTCGTCATCGAAAAATGAGAAGGGAAGATATTTTTTCACTACCCAATCAACTGTAGCTGTCGTGATGTTGTCACTGCTGTTTTCCGACTGAAATAAAACAATAAATCTTGTGTTATTATTTAAAACATACTAGGTTTGAGCGTTTAGGAGGAGGAGGTTTGTTGTTGTTAAATCGAGAAAATCGTTAAATTGACATTTGTTATATTAAGGTTGCACTGTACTGTAATTTACCAAAATAAAGTACTTAGTTGTTACTGGCCGATTATGAAAACAAATGAAAATATAGGTGTTTATAAAAATATTTAAGACGATAATTACATACTTAATATGTCGCACCCCTAGATGAAAACACCACTAACTCAAAAATACTTACGTAAGTTAATGGCGTTTTTGAAAGTATCGCATGAACAGCTACGCGGAGTTAAAATTCCCGTAGCGACAATTTCGACCATTGTTAAAAATGACGCGAAATATGTACCTATGTATTACTATTTTATCAATATCTATAAAATATTCCGAAGTCAGTTTAAAGTCATTTGTTCAAAAAAGACTTTTTTGAGTTCCTGGAGTTTTCATATAAAAAAAATATATTCTTACCTGTCCACTTCTTCCAGCGGTTACTAAAAAGCTTGTGATATCTCCACTTAATTTTGGTTTAACAGGAAGAAATATTTGTGATTCCTTTTTGTGGAAAGATATTAGATGTTTCCTTAAGCCTGAAGTGTTTCTGTTTTTCATTTTTATTTCAGTCTTTTTATGTTGGCACAATTTACACAAGGCAGTTTGGGATGCATGAATTATTTCGAAAAACTCCTCAAATTTGCTTTTGGGTCTTTTAGATCTGTGACTCAAACTCTCGTTACTCGGACTAGAATAATTTGAATCTTCGTCACTCATATTAAATTGTACACGTGATACGTTTTTAGAAAACAACAAGAATTAGTAAAAACAATTATTAAGTTAGACTCGAAGCACAGCTCAATTGGAAATGACTGGAATTAAAATAATTCCTTTGTTTATAGTACGTTTCCTTGCTTTCTACCGCGCCGCCTCGCCACGTGCCGGCTCTATTAAAAGGATGCCGCCGCAAATCAAACGATGCCGCGTGCGGCGTACAAACACAGATTATTACCTACTTGTACAGACGCGACGCGTGAATAAAATATATGTAAAGAATTAGTGCCAATCACTATTCTTTACATATAAGTGAATGTTTTGGCGTACATCTATACTAATCTATACTAATATTATAAAGCTGAAGAGTTTGTTTGTATGTTTGATGACAGAAGTTTTAAAATAAATAAATAAATCCTGAACGTCACTATACCTCCAAAGTTACTATTCTTCGTGGGCGAAGTCGCGGGCACTGCTTGTAAATACTTTTTTTTTTTTTTTATTTATTTTTTTTTATTTATTTATTTCATATACAAGAAAAAAAAATACAAAGATACAATTTAGTCCCACAAAACCGACTTGTCGGTTTGACTGAGGGATCTTTAGTCTCTTAGCTTATAATTATAATTATGTAGGTATATAATACAACTATAACTGTATCAGGTAAAGTTAAGTGCACAATAATTGGATTTAGACTGAATTACAACAAACTGAAGGAAAATTTAGCGGTGATAATAATAAGATACAATTGTTGTAAGATATAAAATACGTGTGTAAAAAACAACCACGCCTCCGAGCCCTCAGATGGGCTCGGAGGCGTGGTTGTTTTTTACACACGTATTTTATATCTTATAGAAATATTGCATTGTGAATGCAAAAAAATAAATAAAAACATACAATTGTTGTGTTAAATAGTAGTCATCAGATAATCTTTTAATATTTTTTTAAATTTATTTTTATCCGTTTCACATCTAATAGTTTCGGGCAACGAATTAAGAAGATATGGTATACGCTTCTGTAAAGTTCTGTCACCAAAATAATTTTGAACCCTAGGAATTACAAATTTCTTTTTTGAAGTGGCTCTAGTGATCTGGTTATGATTTATGTATTCAAAAGTGGAGACACACTCTCGGCTGCCGTGATTATTTACTAATAATAAATCGCAGGCTTTTTATTTTATTAGTAGGTAAGTACCTACGCTTTTTATATTATTTTATTAATTATGTAGAATTTTTTTACACGTTTCAAGTATATTTAAAAGTGGCTACAATATTTATCAAACGGGTGATATTTGAACACTTTTTTGCTATTTTTTCTTGTAAAAACTTAAGAAATATAATGACTAAATGTACAATAATAGTACCTAAGTAATTAGTTTAAAACCATATAATCAATATTATAATATATACTTACTAGAATAAATTATTATGACATCTACTACCTATCCTTACCATTTTATTCTAATCATAATACTACTTGCGTGATCAGTATAATGTATTCATTTTCATTATAAGCACTCTGAAACTTATTTATTCTTTGGAACACCTGTAGGTACTCTTAAAATTCGAAATTATTTTGCATGAGTATACCTACGCCTACGCCCTGTGGCGGCAATCAAATAGTGTCAAATGTTGTGATTTCGGCGCGGCGGCAACGATTGTTGTATATGATTTCAAAAGAAGCCGCCGGCGCGTGTATTATAACCATGTGCTTCCGAAAAGCAGCAAATTTCTTTGAGAAGTAAGTACAAAACCTTTGATGCCGCATTATCAAAGTGCCGATGGTTAAAACATAACTATGCATGCACTCAGTTTGATTTTAATGGATATTTTTTTATTCGCTATGTAGGTATGTTTATGGTATTAGTCGTAATGCGCATAGATCCAGTTTTTCATATTCTTTGATACAGTTTTTTGCGTCTCATAGAATTCCTAAGCGTACCTATACACCGAACTGTTACACCTAACTACTCCGTGAAATAGCGCTAAGTCCTAGCTGCAAGACGCAAGAGTCTTGCAGGCTTAGTCTTGTTCTTGCTCAAGTCTTGCACGGTCAGTCTTGGTCTTGGTCTTGCTAAAAATACGCGGTCTTGTTCTTGGTCTTGGTCTTGCAAAAACGCAAGAACAAGACCAAGACTGCAAGACCAAGACTGAATTTGGGCAACACTAGTCACAAGTGAATTCTCAGGCGGGAACCGAACCCGCAACCTTTGGAAATCCGGTCCAATGCTCTCCCAATTGAGCTACCGAGCCTTGTGAACACTCGTCGAAGTTTTCTAGTACCTTTCTGTGTTTTGTTTGTTTTCTTCAAAGATTTAAAAATATATAATGACGTGAATAAATCGTTTGGAAGTTCAAAGATGACTATAAAAAATATGTAAATCGGAGTTCATCTCCTTCCTGAATTATGATTAGGCATCGTCGTAATATCAACATCCTTTGTTTGGGGAAGTGCGGCTTTGAACTTTCACACCCGGACCGGTACAATTCCGGCTACGGAAGTTGTGTGAGAAAAAACCGGACGAGTGTCTGATTCGGACTTGAGCATCCACAGTACTGTAATAAAAAATTATTCTATTGCCACAATATTATTTGCACATTTTAGTATTTAGCATTCGCTTAGTATAGAAAAAGAGATATAAATAGGGGGGCCCCTGGATTTCGTATGTCATACATTTTCTGTAGGTTATAAAAGTTCAGTTAGAGTCATGTTTAAATTTGACTAAAGGTATTCCCTACAGTTGCAAAAATAAAATGAATTCACTGAAAAATCAACTGTCATTAAAACACTTGTTTTAAACAATGTTGTTATCCTGTAAAGTTAATTTGCAACAAAAAAGAATAACAACGCCGTAGAAAGCTCATTTGTTTTTCGTAAACCGAAAGCTAATCGAGATGCGCGTCAATGTGGCCCACTGTTTACATCATATAGATAAATATTCGGACAGAGAAAAACCCTCTTAACAAACATCGTTTAGCGAAGTATCATATAGCTAGAGAAATAATCAAATTATTACCATTAAAGCTTATAGTCATTAACATAGATTAAGATGGTTTCTGTTTTTTACGCTTTTGTTTTTATGCTTTCCGTGGCAACCTTTAAGTAAGGCAACACTTAAAAATCAAAATCAAAATAACTTTATTTCATAGGCCCTTGCGGTCACTTAAAATCGTCAATTTTACAGAATCAAGATAATATTCTTTTATAATAAAGATAGCCCGTGCGCTAGCAGCAAGTACATCCGCGGAGCTGATGCCGCGCATGTAATCGCCACGAGCGACCCGATTCCGAACGCAGGGGCTAACATGAGAAGAATCGGGCAAGAAACTCATGTAGTCTCACTCACTCACTTAGTTTAAGCGATTCATAGGTTTAAAATTTCACATGTATAGTGTATGACCTTGTTGGGTGTTCAAATAAATAAATGTTGAAAGAATCGCCTGATTCAATGGTTTTTTTTATTTAGGATGGGTTCGCTCCTGGTCCCAATCAAGCCCAAGACAGAATCCAAGATGGAACGAGCTAACCCAGAAGGTGCCTATTCACCCTGGGTAAAGGTTAGTTTAGGGGTGCAACTTTCTAATGAGACAATGTTGCTTCAAAACTACCAAACTTTGACAAATGTCACCGATGGAACGACGCCTTGGTGGAGTAATAATCTACGTAGTCAGCAAACGTCAGGATTGTATAAAAATATCGGAATAAACGCGTTTTTAATATCCCTTCGGGAGTGATTCGTGTCCATTGTAAAGAACATCAATAGTGTATACGAAAATGAACTAAATATACTTTTACCGTTGATTGCACAATCAACAGCATATCAACTTGTACAAAATTATCGGATTTTCTCATTAGATTTTCAGCTTAAATCCCAACATATAAAGTTCATTATAATTGTCATAATTTGACAGCTTGTGCTACATTGACGCGCTGATAGCCGTTGTCCGATATTTAAGTGCGGGTTACTTAAATATCGGACATATACTACACTAGTCAAAAGTAAACATAACCTTTCATTTATTCATGCATTTGGCCATTCGCTGTCAACCTTTCAGTATTCGACCGTTTGGCTTTCTGCGATATATATGAAAACGTGTAATTACTCTGTCATTACAAGCCTTTCGTTCCATTTTCATTTAGTTGTCTCACATTGAGTGTTTAATGGTTGATTTCAATAGACAACATTGAATCGCTCGACTGCAAGGAGTATTTATCGTTGTTTATGGCTCTGATGGATGAAACGTCAAAGTTATTGAAATAGTTCGTTCATTGTTTCTGGGAGTCTTTCTGGATGATATTTCCTAAGAATTTCCGTACAATTTCTCTTAATGAAAAATAAAGTTGCACATTTTGGAAATGTTTCTTAGTCTTGATTCGCTCGCTTCATATCTGTGGTTATATGTCACGTTACCATAAATAGAATACTTTGTATTTTGAAGAATGAGATACACGTTATTTCTTGGTTAAAAATTAGAACGTGAAATTTCGATGTGATCTACAAATATACAATGTCAATCTACAATTTTTTGCTTAAAATACTATACAATACGACAAATGATAAAATTAAACAATACAACAATTTTATGTTCAAAGTATTAATTTATAATAAACAAACAATTTAGAATTATCCAAGAGCTTAATCGATTATTGTCTGAGAGTGTTAATATTTTTAACGTTTAATTGTATTTTTAATATTTTAAATATTGAAGTGGTTTTGAACGTTATTAAAGTACATACATACATATAAAGACTTAAAAAAAGAGCTGATCCACGTGGTTTGTTGTATGAAATTTTGTATTTGTTCGACTGTCTACCTCTGTGGTTTACGTTGCACAGCGCCCGAGATTGGATTTGACGCCAGTCGCGTCTTTGTCTATACATTTTATTTACTTCTTTTATTCCGTTCCGTTTTTACTTCACGACGGGAAATTATCTGCTAAATTAGATTGCGTTTCGTTCGATATTCGCGGCACGGCGAAATACAGCTTGTATTTTGTTGTGCGTAAACTTTCGGTAGCCGGCATACTAACATCTTCATTACGAGAATAAATTAAGTGCAAATTAAGTTCTATACATGTGTTTTTCTTCATTAAAATATGATTATCTATCGTATTGTAATCTGTTTAATTAGAATGTTTTAATTGTTCTTGATGTTTCGTCTCCCTTTCAGGAGATCTGCTCAAAGCCTATAATTACCAAAACCTTATTACCAGCTTCCGGAGGAGAATCTCTTTCTCTCTCAGTATATATTTCCCTAAAAGCCTTGTTCGGAATATTACGCATGCTTTTTTGAATTAACTTAATCATATGAAGGAACACCTTTATCCCCATGAGAAACATTTCCCAACGTTTACAATTTAACTTGTATTTATTTAGATATATTACCTAATCCTTTCTTATTAATTTGATTTTTTTTCTACATATATTACGCGCATAATTTATTTAGTATGAATAAGTAATTAAGTTGTAATTAAGTTGTAATTCAGACCATATTTTTAAGGTTTCTAGAAACATATTGCAATTAAATCACTTTTTACAGAAAATATTTTACATATTAAACTGCCTAATGCTCAAATAACAAAAATATAATAAAATGCCGTATTAATTAAAAAATACTTAACTTTAGTATTAATACGTTTTTAATTTGAAATCCAGACCACATTTAGGGTTACTACAAACATATCGCAGTAAAAGCAAATTTTATAAGAAATGCTTAACATTTAAAACTGTTCAATGGTCAAATAGCAAAAATATAATAATATTTAATTGATTGATTTCTCCGTATGTATGCTACACCGTATTTTAGCTACACCGTTACATTTTTAGCTACACCGTATTTTTTCTTTATTTCCTTTTACAATACGTATAACACATAAAATTTCGCAATGATCGTGTAATTACACAACGTTAAAAAACGACACTTATAAAACATCATAGGTTACCCGCCTTACCTATATTAAAATCGTGATTAGTTAAAGCTTCGGTAACTACCGAATAACCTTATTAGTAATTTCTTTTGTGCGCTGAGAAAGTGTTTATTATGAAGTAATGTAGTAAAAAAGTATATTATAATATTTTATAATGAATGTTCACATGCAATGCAAAGTTGTAGCAGCATGCAGTGTCGGTTGCTTCCTGCGAATTTCCGTAACCGCGCCTATAAGCAACTTTCCTAGGAATAGGGCTGTCACAATTACACACTTTCGTTTAAAAAGAGTTGGAGTTAAAATAGCTGCAGAGTTGACTATAGTACAGCTTCCTAACTTATCTGAACGTTACCATGCGTACAGTTTACAAAACTAACGTTTGTTCATGACAGAGGCTGTCACAGTCGTTATTTATAATTTTATAAAGTTATATGCTTATGCGTTAGTACTTTTTATTTTCATTAAATAAACGGTATAGCAGCTATGTCAAACTTTAATATCGATGGTCATCATTAACTTGTTTAATTTTTGTTCTGTGTTTCAATATTCAAAATATGACAGACTAATAAATTTTTAATTATATGAAAGTGTAAACTGGTAAAGAAGATTCTTTTAGTGACTATAAAATCCAAAACGAAATCGTTAATTATAATTTTATCTATTATTTAATACTAGCTGACCCGGCCACGCGTTGCTATGGTAACGTTAATTGATTATAAAAACTCTTATTCTTAGGCTTATGGTAACTATGGTAACTACATATGGTAAAAACACACAAAGTATTATCATAATATATTGATTTAGCTTGAAATTTATAACGTAGCAATCGCTCCATAAACTTGTTGCACCTAAATGAAAGTTTATATTGCTAAGAACATTAAAGCCTTAAAATATTATAGTTTACCTTCACACTGAACTGAGATCAAAAGTTTTTCATTGTTTGTAAATAAATGTGTTCTCAATCCATGTTTAATGTAAGTGAGAGGTAATGAGGGTCCTTCTGAACTTCTGCATGTGACAGCCCTGCTTTTAACATATGTTTGGCCCATCCCACTTCCTTGCGTAATAGAATACAGAGCGCTATCAAAGGAGCTATTCAACGGCCACGACTCTTCATGAATAGTCGATAGAACTACCGGGCAGGACGTATAATTCCGCATAACCGCCAAAATATAAATGTATAGGTAAATAAGAACGCATGTGCACGTAGCTGTTGATTATTTCATTTCCAGGAAACGAAAAAAGGTCGGTGAAAAAAATGCCTATTTCCGTTGACCACTTTTTGTATTCGTCCTCCGTTTCGGGTGATTTTTCTCCTTCGTGGTACGAAAACCGTATTGTGATGTTATAGGACCATATTGTTAAGGGCCAATATCCAAATGTTTCTGTTTTCATTTAATTCACTGCTTGCATATAACGAGCTTTGTGCTTCTCGTAAAATTGGATAATGAAATTCAGGAATCCTCCTCAGGTATATAATAATAAGTGACCACAAAAAAAAAGATTATACAAAGATTCTTAAATGAGAAAACAACCACTAAACTATCACTACATAGTATAAAACAAAGTTTCTTTCTCTGTCCCTATATCCCTATGTACGTTTAAATCTTTAAAACTACGCAACGGATTTTGATGCGATTTTTTTAATAGATAGAGTAATTCAAGAGGAAGGTTTATATGTATAATACATGCATAATATAGTAGAGCATTGAATTCGTGCGAAGCCGGGGCGGGTCGCTAGTCTTTGATAAAACAATAAACCTGGATGGCCCGTATTTGAAATAGCAATAAATATCGTACATAAAATTGTTATAATTCCGTTTATCGATTAATCGGTTACCTGAGGAATTGGCTTATGTCAAACCATAATAATATTGACAACCGGTAAATACAAAAACGATGATGACGTTAGCTTATCGATTCGATCAAAGATTATGTTATAATCTTTTGTGGATGGTGTAGAACGAGAGGTTTATTTAAGCGAAATGGTGCATTATTTAAAATAAACATTTCATTTTTAAAATTACCCACATTAAACATTAAACACCTAGCATGTATTTTTATTCCTAATGCCAAACTCTAAAAAACCGATCTTACTTGTAGTGCCAAGAAATATTTTTTTGTATATGATGCCCAAAAAAAATTCACGAGCATACTCGTAGTCGGCACCATGTTACAGTAACGCACTACGAGTATTCTCGTAGCTGGCACGGAAAGGGTTAAAAAAAATCGGCACCACAATTCACTGCTAATAATAACGGTTGCAATGTACGGTTACAATAAAAGAAGCCTCATGAAAAATCTGCACGCGAAGTAGTTCTAGAAGTCGTTAACATAATTCAAACCCAAACGCCCATAGAAAACAACCGTGAAATGATTAACGAGAATACTATCGACCAACTCATCATAATAACAAGCGGAATGGCACAATACCATTGCCACAATATAATACGCACAAACAAAGGCGCCATCTTTGCCGGCGACATTTCGACTTGAGCTTTCTGGCCCCAATAATGTCTTATATGCTCTTATCACGGAAAGAATGGAGGCATTGTGCTGAGCGTTAAGGCTAACAAATACAAGTTGTGATTTCGGTCAATGAAAGAAAAATAAACTTAAGACATTGCTAAATGCTACAGTAAAGAAACAATGCCAATTATCGTTGCGTATGTTTACTATTCAGCGGGTTTAAAATGAGTTTATAAACATAATTTTCATTAAAGATACATGCTGATCATAATCAATGGAAGTAAAAAATGTAGATACTCGCAGCAGATTTATCAGTAGTCTGATTCGCTTAATTGGTTTTTAAGTTAGTCCTAGTAATTCAACTAAATAGCAAATTAGAACGATTGTTATTTTATAGTAACTACGTAGATGATGTACTGACTCTACGATTACGTAGTGAGAGTATAAAGAAATGAAAAAATCCTGTGATCATAGCTTCTATGAAAAAAAACGAAATTAAATGTGCAAAAATCGAGTAAAAATGTGAGAACTAAAAAAATCCAATGGTCATTTTTCTGTCACAGATATACCGGTATTTAAAAACTGCCTTATCCATACTAATCGATAATACAGTACCAATTATGGAATTCCAAGTGCAATATAGGTACTAAAGGAAAAAGTGCAATTAACTTATCGCAATACATGTGCAATAACATGTGCTAACCTTTGAGCTCCAATTAGATAGCGATACAGAAAGTATCGTTGGAATTATTCAACACATAAACAGCTGGTTAACAGACAACGGAACGCTAGCGATAATGTTTTAGGCCTGTACACACGTGAGATTCCGATTGTGATACCAAATGGCGATGGCGATTGTGATAATGGACGATCTTTTATTGTGATTCAGCAGAGTTTGGAATAGGTTTCACTGTATAATTTAAAAAAAACTGGTTGGTTGCCTGTAAAGTCGGTATACGGGCGAAAGTTTTACGTGACAACGACTTTGAGTGGTAAAATAATTTTAATGTGAATATTCATTCGTATAGTAGGAAGAAGGATGAAATAATAGTAACAATTTAAAACATTTATTTATACAAAGAATTATATTTAAAACATTAATTTATAGGCACGCGTCCCTTCCACTTTTTATGTCTGTCTCCCTCGCTTTTAGGCGGGCTAACCATGCCCGAGTGGAAGGGACGCGTGCCTCTCACTCGCTCTCATTGTAAGCGCATAACGTGAGCGGAGCGTAACGCAGTTTCTTGAAGTGTCACCCGGCAAACCAATTTATAAGACGTTGTCACGTCAAAACTGTACCAGAATGAGTACCTACATGAGTAAAAAACATTAAGTATATTAATTTGTACATCTCGACGATTGGACTTTTCACGGTCCCGGCTTCCATACCTGGCCTAGTTAATGTAGAAAACGAACATTTATATTTTGGTTCGGATCTGTGTTGTAGTACAAGTGTTTCAGCTACTTGTGTTGAGTAAAATGTATGCGATGTTATTACATATTTTTTAAATATTTATTATTAATATAATGTATAAATGCGAAGAGTTTTGTGATAATTTATATATGTAGTGTAATAAGGTTACACGTTATTTTACATCTGCAATATAACAGCCATACTATTTTTTAAATTCCTTAAACAAAAAAAAAATATTTTTTTACTATTTAGCAGTTTGTTCAGTTACCTTCAATTTAGTTGTTAGAATAACTACGCACAAAATTATAAAAACAAATTAATTAAAGGCACAAATTACATCATTAATAGGCAACAGGCACAAATCGTCAATTATTATAAAAAAAAAATCTTTAAACTCCTTTTGATAACGGCTAATTTTGGGGTATATTGTTTTATAGGCATATCAATCAGATTGGTCGAAACTGCAGTTCCTTTAAGGATCTAGCTCGATTTAACCAGTAACCCTTCACAAGTATATTAAAAGGAAGCCATAGTATAAAATGATATATGCCATGTTTTTATTTTATAAAATAAATGTTCAACTGTATGGAACTCGAATAAATTCTCGTGTGTACGATACCAACACTTTTTGACTTATTCAATATTTTTGCATTGGGAACGATTAATTAGAGTATATAAATAAATAAATTTTATTTCCCACCACAATCGACTTATAACAGATACAATATAAGATGGTACAATTTTAAGGATCCTGGCTGATACCTGATATCAATTTGATACCTAAGACATTTTAGAACAATATTGTTTTCTCTTGCAGTTGAGAATTACGTTCAATTTCGTTGATAAGTTGGTTGGTTGACACAATCGATTGATTTATTGTGATAAGATTCGAGAGTGGCTTAGGAATTAAATTGGTTCAGTGGTACAATTTTAGCAAAATATTGTTTTTTTCAACCGATTCTTATATGCTATTAACCTTCAGAAACGATTATCAGTGACAGATCATTTACTGAAAATTGGTGGAATCGCTTTCGATTTCAGCTTGTAGTACGTTAGCCATTTATTGTAATAATTTTCTTTTCCTTTTTTTAATTTAAATAATGCATAAATTATTGATAAAACAATGCCATAGAAATCTAGCAGACAAGGTCACGGTCACTGATAAGGCCTCCATGGATGAAAAGAGTATGAGCAGAATTCTCTACAATCCACCATGTGTCGAGAGCAAATGTAGTCGAGAGCAATGGAAGGTTCGAGGTTCTTTATGATATTTGTTACTACCCATCTTATGACTATCCTATTTTAAAGTTGTTTAACCTCTTCCATTGCAGACTGAACACGCGATTTCATAGTGTTATCGAGTTCCTAGAAACCATAACACAATATTTTATTTTAGGAAATAGCTATTTATCGCGGTAACATGTACACAGATAAACTTGTACATAAATAGCTATAGGAATTGTTTTGTACAGTTCCTTCCATCCTCCTTTGTTTGTCAACCGATTTTCATTTGCTTTAGTGTTATTATAGACAAAAAATTCAAATTGTTTTTTATTCAGCTTTGAATAAACTGTATTAAGATCCAATATGGACGTCTTGCCTATCCCTAGTTTGATACCGTGTGTTCAAACCTTAACAAATGACGATAAAGATAGATTACTTTCAACAAGTTTGTACAAAGAGCGGTTATCTTACAAACCCCTGACTGGTGGTTTACCTGTCGGAGCCGACTAGTTCCTAAATTTCACCTTTATCTCGTTTTCTTACCTAATAAAACTTTGTACGAAATGCGGCCTTTTTTGTGACGCAAGAGCTGTTTTCATTGGCTCTAAGATACGCTGGTAATAAATATGTTCGGATAAATGGGATACGTGGAGGTAATTGAGTCTCTTTTATTGAGGTAACTTTTGATTGGAAACGTTTTTTACGAATGTTTATTTGTTGTTTGGGATATCGGTGATGAAATAAAGTATTTGTACGGGCAAAATGTTTAGTTCTTCCGATGAAGATAAGATCGCTACTTTATATATTTTTATGTTCCTTCTACAAGGTTTTTCTATCATTCGAACGGTGTTTTAGTATGAGACTCGAGAAACTATCTATTACTTAGGTAGTTGGAGGTACTGAATATTTTATAACACATTTTTGTAAATAATGATTTTATTCAATATTGCCAGTAATAAACACACATTATTAGTAATTAGTTATAAGTATGTAGTTTGTCATTCATAAATAAAAACAAAAACCATTATATTTAGTAATATTACTTGTTTTCGTAACGACCTACCTATAAGCTAATTAATACTGTATCAGCTATTTAGCTATTAATATTCTGATATTCCCTCTTTATTTCATTTACTGTTATATTGTTGTTACGATGTGTTTTAAGTGTTTGATATTTAGCCTATCAACCTAGGCATTTGGCCAGCTTTTGTCTATCTTATATGGCAATAATAATGCATTTCACATATGGTCGCCATCTTGGCTTTACGCTATGGGATATGTAAATATATAACACTAGCGTCGTCGACATTCCATTTTATATATTTTTAGTCAACACAGTTTTCTATACCACGTATACCGAACCGTAACGGTGAGTAACGTCACAAACTCGTGGATTTTTTTCGTAAGAATATTTTTATTTAACGAATGTGAGTTATAGAACTTTTCTTTAATATAGAGCGAAATACATTGCTAAGCAACATAAAAATAAGTCTGATATTTTAATAAAAGATAGACTGTTATTTCATTTGTAATCTATTCGAATAAAAATCTCGAAACATGTTATAAAAGCAGTAGCTGCGAGGCGGAAGATATAAAAACATTTATATCCGATAATAAAGATGTTTTACTATTGTCGTCGGAATCATGAGTGTATTAGATTGCCGAAGATTACGGATAGATGAAATCGGAAAAATGCAGCGAGGTTTACTTGTTGCGAACTCTGCTATAATCATATAGAATCTACAAGGTTTCCTTGGGTCAATACACCAAAATTACAAGCAAACACATATAAACATAAGCATATTTTTGGATATTTTGTGTGATATTATGTTTTTTTTGTGTAGAGCCTAAGCTGATAAATATTTGTGATGTAGGTTTGACAGGTGATATACAGGTAAAATCGACGAAGTGGAGGCACTTGCGTTACCAATATTATTTATCTTTACGACTAATTTGCAGGACGTTTCTCTGAGGATTATATATTTGAAACGAGAAACATTTCTCCTGTCGTTAATTACTACGAATGTATCGTCAATAACAAGGATTATTAAAGGAGTACCCCAGCCATATAACCTTGGGCCCAGGTGTATACAGAGCTGTAAATAGGTCATCAATTAAAGTATATACGGAAGTACATATGGGCCTAATTTTCAGTTGCCTGCAATAGCCAAAAAGTTAAAACTAGCAATACTAACCTAAAGGTTCATATTAAGTTATGGAGAAGGACACTTTAACATACTTAAATTAGACAACATCTGAGTTCCTATCTTCTTCTTCGAGTCAATTTTTTTTATTGGAAATCAATTTATATAAATAAAAGTTAATTTATCTTAGTTCTCAATGCGTTCTGAAACTATTGATCAGATTGTGATGAAACTTTGTAAAGTTGTTGTTAGCAGGGAAGGTTTATATGTCTGCAAAAAAGATCAACAAAAAAGAGCATTGCAAAGCATGCCGTCTGCAGCTAGTAATTAAGAATACTATGCATTTTACCCATGGCGGTACATTGCAGAAATAAAAATGACCAATGATAACTAACACCATTGATTTATGGTGTGCACTCATCGTGTGATTTACCTGTGTCTGTGTAAAGCAACGGTCAGTTAGTTAGAAAATCGACATCGGTATGCGTTATAGGTCTAGAAAACAGTGCCTAAACGAAAATCATTACATTCATTTGCGCACCAGTACCTACAAAAAGCGAGTGACCTATAAGTATTATGACAATTGACAGTCATAGCCTCCTAGAGTGTAGTAGATTGTTTGGTACTCTTTCCAAAGTTAAGTTATTATGACAACTCATATGTAGCACCCGTCGTTATAATTGGCCAATTAAACTCTAAATATTCAACTATGTTTAATTGTTCTATCGAAAGTTACAATGAACGATTAATTCGTTATGGTTGACCCAAACAGAAACACGACGGAGTATTTACAAAACAATTGGTCGTTTAGCAAAATCTATGTTTTTCTTTAGTTATTTACTGATTCATACTGTTTATAAAGCCTGTTTAAGTGTCAAATTAATTTTCGTCATCTTCTCCACTTCTCCAATGTTAGTAAAACTAATTTAAAAACACAATAATTACATTATATATATAAAAAAAATTAAATACATATCATAAGTTTAACGGTTGGATCCAAATTGAGGTTAATACCTAATGATTGCTAAATCTTGCCATGTATTTATTTAGTTAAATCATTGGTTTTACTTTAAACAGAGCTACTGATAATTTATTGAACACATTATTTAATTGGAGCGGAACGAGCGAAGCTCCCATGGATCTTCAATGGCGCAATGTCTCTTACGCCATAACTTCCCGGGTTCTTAAACGATTTTAATATTTTTTGCGTGGAAATGAATCAACAGGTTTAGGACCAGATTGTGACGAAGCCCGAATTTTGAAATTCGTAAAAATTCGCATCGAACCATTTTTTTTTCTTTTTTTAGGTATTACGCTCCGCTCCAATATATGGTGCTAGCGTAGCTTTATGCTTAGCGACTGCATCGCCTAGTAGAAATATGTTAATGCCCCTTAGTAAGATTAACATTTGCATTACAAGTGGTCCTACGTCTAGAGTACATCAACGGAATTTGAACTTAGTCCATTTGATTCAACCATTAGAACACAGGACTCACTTTTCGTCCTAATAATATTAAAGCGGTCTCTAGCGAATGTAAGGTGAATCAACATACATAAAATATTTAAAAAACACAAATTAATAAACACTTAAATGAATCATCAATTTATCAGATTAAAATAGTATTGTAAATAATTCGTTCATTAAACGGTCACGTCCATTAAATGGCGTCCTATTGGATTATTATGATTGGTTTAAATCGATTTTGTACAGGTGGAAATTGAAATCCGGAATATCATTTTAACGAGGTTTTCATTTGCACCTTGGTTATTGGCGTATTATTTTGTACAAATAAAAAGTTCTGCATGGAACTAATAGGTAATAAACTTGCGCAGTGTGGTGTATGGAACAGTAGAATAAGATATATTACTTATTAGCATCAAAGGCACACACATACAAAAACAAATGAAAACAGCAAAGTGAATAAGAAAAAAAATCTACAAATAAACTTATATACATAGCACTCTACTGACAAAGAGTGTCACAGCGATGCAAAAAGGCCAAAGCTCAGCGATATATTTGCAGTTATAGAGCAAAACGCTGGTTTTCAGCTTAATAACACGAGCCCTCACATAATAATAAGTGTCGTAAATGTGACTAATGATGCTTTAGGTAACTATATACCTCCATTAGACCACTAAATGGGCAACAGCGTTACGAATTATGGTCCTCCCCATTTTAGGGAGAGGCTTCTTTCTAGCAATGGACATCTTACCGTTGATGAGGTGATAAACTATTTTTTAAAGCGTCTTCGACTATAAAGGTTTTCCTTTGAATGTAGAGTTCACGAAAGTATGGTTATTCAGTCCACACAAACTTGAAATTTTGACGGCTTATTTTATTTTCTATTGAGTTTTAGATACGACATCAAAATTTTGTTTCATTTGGACTGTTTTAAAAGTAACCCTGTATCACATGCACAGTGGTCGATCCGTGATCAAATTCTTAATTGTTAGAATTTGATTAGTTTTAATTTTTTTTACAAATCGGTGTCCTTATGATTTCTCAAAACACTTGAGAGAATCGGTGAGGTTATTTCCCATTTGAGCTCCTCATTGAGATATTTTCTTAAACTCATCAAATTACTAATTTACAATAAATATTCTAATTATGAATGCTCGTCTGAATCACATAGAAATAGTAATTTTACCTCACGCTTAAATCGCATCTGGGTGTCTGATGAACCGGGCTTAAGGGTATAACTATAACACTATTCTTTACTACTTTTCTGTCATTATTTCTAAGGAATTAAGTGAAATATTCACAATTAAAAATAGATAGTAGTAGAGATAACACGATCCCAAATAATCAAACAAAGAAGGAAAAAAATCCAATAATAACGCTTGTGAAATAATTTTACAATAGCCTTTGTGAATGCCTAAATGATATTAACTGATAGTGAAATCCAACAGACAGTTATCACCTGTAATACTTATTTATTTACATATTCGATCACATATCGATGAATAATGAAATGGCATAAAATTAGTAACACTTCCTCTTACTTCAGCAGATTTTGCTTTCTCTTTTATTTGGTGAACTCGTCATCGAGTGGGACGACCTTGATGGAGCAGTGTTTAATGCCTCCAACCCTTGTAAAAGCTGATGAATTAAAAAATGTATATGCCTCCAACTCCTTCGCACCTCGAAAGGCACATAAAGTCGTTAGCACCTAGTAATCCGCACTGGGACCGCATGTACAGTGTTTTTAAGTATAGAGGAAATGTTTGGGGACATTATCACACTGACGATTGTGTGTTTCATTGGTACTTAAATGTATGTATCAATGAGAAGAAACGTCATGATTGCGATAATTTTCGCCATATTTCTGAGGTATTTAAATACATAGTCCATTTTTGGTTAAGTTATAACCTGTAAGTATAAAATTTTTGGCATACCTCTTTTAGGTGAAGGATTTAAAGAATTAAAATTATTCTTATTCAGTTATTCACATTAAAGTACCATGTATTCAATAGTTATAAATTATTTTTATTTAATATGAGGGTATAAAAATATTCCTGATATTTGATAGAATTTCAATAAAAAAAATACAAGGAAAGTGATGTGAAAAAAGTATCGATAATAATATGGAATTCGAAATGAAAACGAAAATTACTAACGTCCATTTGCATACGTTGGAGCAGCGAGTATAACATCAAGCGTAGGGTAAGGTACCGCCATGAGGTGGTGAGTAAACGCAAGCCCTTCACATGACCTACGTCCACATTTCAAAGTCTGCCACAGGCAATCACACAAACACTCCACTGTATGAGAACAAAAACCCGGAGGCAACCGCATATCGACGAGATCACTCAAAACAAATTCAAATTATTTACATTAGAACAATAATTTTATTACACACAATGAAAAGCACACGCTCGACTTCATAACATTTCTTCGACTGCCAGATTAGATAAACTCCGATCCAATGAATCGATTTGCCGCTGCGCGTGATTTCGAATACCATAAATAATATTACCAAGTTGTCGATAAGATAAATATGGAACGAGATAATTCATCTGCGAGGAAAATCGTACTGATGTATAGGTTTTAGAGTTTTGCTGGCGAGTTTCATAGCGTAGGCGACTGGAAGCACATTATCTAGCATTGGGAGATAAGAGCGATCAAAGATAACATAGGCGATAATTTAGGTGGTAAGTTTGCGCAATTTATCGAATGATAAACCAAAATGACATTCGGTTCAGGTAGATGATCCATTTGTCGTATTTTATTGCAAATCGGTGAATAATACATAATTATGTGTTCAATCAAACGTTTACGTGATTATGTGAATTCTATTTTTACACTACTAGAACTATCGATAGTGTTTATCATCAAATATTAGTTACATCAGCTAATATGAAAATGTGTGAACTTAATTAGTTATTAGCTATCATATCTTCCGTATTATTTCGGTGCCCATAATTAAATTAGTTCAATAGTTAAAATACGTATTACATTGTACATCGTGCTTATGAAAGAAAAAGAAAAGGTCACATAAATATATAATTAAGATGCAAATGCTTAAGAAAAGTTTTTGTTATATCACATTATTGTTTGAGTTTGGTCTTTTGAGTAGTTGAATGTTTATTTAGGAGCTCGATTGTTGCTTGGAGTTTGTATAAAGCGGTTTTGAAGATACACATAAAGACAGTCTCGAGAACCTTCTATTTATCCTCTGAGGTGGTTCGGGTGTTGCAAATTTAGGTTCTACCAGTGACCACCTAATCTAAACTTAAGCAAACTTTACGAAATGAGTTGATTTAAATATACAAATACAATAAATACATTACGATGTTATAATTAATATTGTTTTAGACTAATACTGAGTATCTGCTTCTTCCAGAAAATTGTTTGTACGTTAAAATTAAACATTTGATACCAGATTTATTTATATTTATTTAACCTCTCGCGGTCTAGAAATGAAATGAAATTTGTTTTGCATTTGAATAAGGTACACTGGAGATTATTATAACTAGAAACAAACAGCTTACTCAGCTACAAACAAATAGCATGAATAATTATACTCATTTTCAGGGTCGTGTTCTCACGGTATTGTCGTTTGTGTTTTGCATATAAACACGGCTCCTGAAAGGGACACGAAACGTGAGGATATATCTATTTTAAAGATAAAGGCGTTAGTTATCCGATAAGACGTGCTTCTTTTTGAATATTTCGAGCAAGCTATACATATTTAAAAATCTCAGGCATTTGGCGGAAATTTTGTTGAATATAATTGGTAATTCTTAAACGGATAAATAAAAATATACCAACTACCATCTCCATCCAGTATCGGGTAGGTAACCATATCACCAGGTATGCCAGGATGGCTGGCGGCCGCATTCAAAAACTCGGACCAAAACGAGCTCATTACGATGCAGTCTATCGATATACAAGGCCTAAGTCCTACATTGTCACATCACTAGAGATTCTAAATTCAAAAAACGAGATCGGTCGGTGTTAACATATTTTTTTAAAGTAAATATTGTGAGGCGAAGGTATATGACCGAATAAATACACTCACGGACGCGTCGCCGGTAACTGCGGTATTGTTATCACGGTATAAGTGTCGTATCTCGCTGATAAGCCTTGCCCACAATTAGGTGGAACAGCTGATAGTGCACTTGTTCGAAAATTCTGAAGAAATAAAAATTAAAAAGTATTTAAGCAATGCTGTCAATTTTTTTTTAAATATTTGTAACTTGATCCAACATCGCACGGATAGCACTAAGCTGTTATAAATACAAATGTCTGTTATAAATAGTTTTTCTTATTATTATTTAAGTTTTATGAAGAAAAAACAAAATTCACATGTAAATCATACGTTTTAATCAGTCCACGATAGGTAAGCTGATAATATATCTGGCAATTTTGCATATGTTGGCATAGTGCTGTGGTTTGCAATTACAGAAGGAACATATTTTTGCAAATGCAGCTCACCTTAAACCTATTGGAGGTTTGATCATCATCATCAGCAGCATATTAAAGTCCTCATGCAGGGGCACAGACATAGGTCGGTTTATCCATAGGGATAAAACAACCGTAGGGAGAAAAGGTCATAAGAGGATTGGTTGGCTATAACTTCTCACCACTGCAAAAGTAGGAGCACGAGATGGTAAGTCCTTGTTCACCCATCCTATACCCAGCTATTGCGAAAGAAGCTTAACCTCCGCAATCATAAGCCGAACGCATTAACCACTAGGCCATTGAGCACCTCAAGCTTAGAAGTTGAATATATGAAACTATAAACTTTATTACCTCCAGTGTATTTAGCAAGGTACATAGAGGCTGTTGAGATGATACACATCTTCGTTGCAAATAGGTTTTAGATACATACAATCTTCCGTGCTATGGACATGGATTTTTTTTAAGACATCTCCTATTTGATTCCTGAAAGTTTGCCTTGGTAAAACGGTTTTCTGTAACCACCGAATACGAGAGGATGTTCCTCTCATTGATGAAACAACGCTGGCCTACAGAGTAAAATAAGTAGGGTACTAGCAAATTTCGTCGAGTGTTCACAAGGCTCGGTAGCTCAATTGGGAGAGCATTGGACCGGATTTCCAAAGGTTGCGGGTTCGATTCCCGCCCGAGAATTTACTTGTAACCCGAGTCGTTTTTTTCTATTATAATAACTCACCGATTTTATTGTTTGAATAAAAAAATTTAACAACTTTGTCTTCATATATATATATATATACTTACACATAAAAACCCGGCCACACGTTTTTGTATTAAACTGTGTTATCAAGATCATATTTAATATTATTTTTTTGGTACAACAACATTCACCGTTTGACATTGATGGCTCACAGACTATCAATAATTGTATAAGTTCTTCCAAGGAGTCACGGTGCGTGAGGAAAATTAAAAAGTAGGGTAAGATCATTTTGTTCGTTCTGAGTAGTCATACTGAGGTTATTGGTTATTGGTGCGTTCTAAGTAGTTATACTGAGCTATATATAGTATTTCGATTGGGTGATATAACACCTCCGAGGTCACAGGTTTGATTACCAGCCATTTCAGGAAAGAACGGAGCTTCTGCTGTAATGTTTAAGATAGTACCGATGTTACTCTGTCCATTTCTTATTTATTTAAAAAAAATAATTGATTGTAAAATATTATTATAATCCAATTATAACTATTAAATAGGACATCACATAATTAGTATGGAAATCATTATATACAAATCGTAGATTTGTAGCAACATAGCGATAAGAGCTCGTGTGAAAAAAAAATAAGGACGTGATGATTTATTATTTTCGTCCGCAACCTAGACCTAGATTGATAAAAATAAACAGAAACATACGTACCACGTCAAATAATTCAAACAACGTAAATAATTGTTCTCAATTGATATTATAGTCTATACAGCCATAACTATAAATTTTTATTATTAAAGTAACGACCACAATCTATATAACTTACAATTGAATGGATAAATAAATAAATAAACTTCAACCAATCAACTTAAAAAATATAATGATACATAGATATTTAATATTCATACAAAAATATATAAACATCCATGACTCAGGTACAAATGCTCGTATTCATCATACAAACATCTGCCCCTTCCAGGTTCGAACCCAGGATCGTCGGTACGAAAGGCAGGATCGCTATCGTTGTACCAAACGGTCGTCAAAGGACCGTAAAGTAGTTGTAACGTCGGAATTAAATAAAAAAATACAAGAATAAACTCGTCGGTTATCCGGTGAATGTAGTTTCATTTAATAAATAAAGCATTTAACCGATTCGTTGCTACATACAATTACAGAAACGAAGGCTACGAGCTTGATTTAAGTGAAAAATGAAGATAGTTTTAATCTGGGTTGATTTCCCTAAAACTTGATTTGAAGGAGTTGTCATCGATTTAAAAATAAAAATGACACGGTTTCAGTGGCATTTAGTAAAATCAGCAACGAATCGGTTAATAATACTTATTATAAAACGTTTGTAAGATCTATTTAATTTGGAAAATCTATTTTGTTTTTGATTTTAACAGAAAATATTATTATAAAAAATTTACTATAAATCAATAAGTTCTTAACGTTAATAATATTAAATAGATACCAATGTAATAAATAAATTTTCGGTAAGTTTTAGTGAATAAGTTCTATCACTAACAAACCATCGAAAGTATTTAATTAAATGTAAATGATTATTTGATTCAATTAATTGGTTGCTGGCGTCATACTTGAAAAAAAATCTCTGATTTATCAAGGCCACGGTAGCTAAATTGGACGACAATTAAATTTTTTCCTAGTAATAACTTTTGTCTGAAACATAATATCTCATTTTCAAATACAGACTTTTCCAAAGTAGGTGTTGGGGAAACTTTCCTTGGTACAAAACCTAGCTTTGAACTTATGGTTTAAGTTTCCGCCTGTCAAAAGTTTAGGTCGCTGGTTAAGTTAGTTGCTAAATGCGGTGCACCGTTGTTTACATGTGTAGAAAACATAGATAAAAAAAAATATATTTAATTGGAGCGGAGCGAAGCGAAGCTCCCATGGATCAGCTTCAATGGCGCAATGTCTGTTACGCCATAACTTCCCGCGTTCTTAACCGATTTTAATATTTTTGTGTGGAATCGAATCAACAATTTTGAAATTCGCAAAAGCTCCCATCGAAACATTTTTTTTTTAAGTTACTACGCTCTGCTCCAATATATGGTGCTAGCGTAGCTTTATGCTTAGCGACTGCATAGCCTAGTATTCTAAACTTACCCCAAACTGCAATAGAGTCAAGTTATAAATTTTTCTCTCCGCTAATTATAATTATCCGCAGCCGCCAACCAAGCCTCTTATTTTCAATCTTGGCGCCAATTCCAATTTTAAAAACGATACTTTTCCATAGAGTTGCAGTTTCCTTGCCCATAGTTCGAAAGGAGGGGGAGGATGATATATATAGTAAAACTAGCTAACCCGGCAAACGTTGTTTTGCCATGTATATTATTTCTAGGAAAAGTTTTTAATTAATTAATAAAAAATAGGGGTTGATGGTAGAGAGGTGAAAATTTAGGGTTGTATGTTTTTTTGTATGTTGTATCATAAAAAAATAGAAACTAAAAATTTTGTCTAAAAAATAAAAAAAAATTTAGGGTGGACTACCCCTAACATTTAGGGGGATGAAAAATAGATGTTGGCCGATACGCTCACAAAATTTCATGAGAATCGGTCAAGCCGTTTCGGAGGAGTATGGGAACGAAAACTGTGACACGAGAATTTTATTACCACGTTTTTCTTATCTCACTTTTCTTATTTGTTTGTCTGTCCGGGCAAAATCTTGCAACTTAAATTTGAGGCACTTTCCGATAAGCTAGAAAGCTGAAACTTTCAGGATAGTTCAGAACCCGATGACAATGCACTCTAAAGCAACTTTCAACTTTCCAGATGCACTTTCAGGTCCACTTTCGGCAACTTTCACTTTTGTATGGGGCTTATCCGATTGTTGCGTAACACATGGTTACTTCGTTGAGTTAATAATTAAAAAGAATAAAATAATTATACTAGATTTAAAAAATCTAAAAATCCCACGTTTTTCAATGTCCTAAAAAGAATAAAATAACCCTGCGGGGCAAAGCGAGGGGCCACTCAAAACGTGGGGACGCATCTCTACAATAATCGGCATCAATGCATGTCATTCATCTCTTTAAAATCTCCTCTTAGTAATATGCGCCCCCACGTTTTGAGTGGCCCCTCGCTTTGCCCCGCAGGGTTATTTTATTCTTTTTAGGACATTGAAAAACGTGGGATTTTTAGATTTTTTAAATCTAGTATAATTATTATATATAAGATAAATATGTGTTATCTATGAACTGTGGTGAATTGTATGAGTGTAGCCATAAAATTGAGAATTTTATTTGTGTATATTAAACATTAGGTATATCAATAATTAAACGAATAATAGTTGAAGATCAAAAAATAAGTCCAAAAACAGCATACCATATTTCTCCTTGATCCTCCTTTTCTTAGGCTTCTTTTGTTCAAACAGCATGGTAAACAGTCTAAGTAAACAATCATCATCATCTCTATGCACCATTGTTCACTTTTCACAGATCACTTTTTTTAATTCTTTAAGTCAAATCAGTACATTTCCTCACACATACTATTTTTAACATATGTCATTAAATAACGCCTAATTATAACCTTATATTGTCGAACCTATCGATGGAACATTATGGTACATTCGACAGCGTTTTAGGCTTTGACGTTTGACCTATCTTATGCATTATTTTATTAAAATGTATGGTTTGATGTCGATGTGCGATATTGTTTATTGTTTTAGGCTAAGATTTACTCTTAAACGCTAGAGAAAACACATGAAATGATAAGGATATGACATTGCCACAATTTCAGTACTATACTTTGTCCAATGTAGGATGATACTTTTGACAGGTGTCACTTCCTTATTGCTACGTACTAAGGTTGCGTTTGTTTCCTTATGTTTGGCTTGACATTGCAATAGCAACTTTTTACTCTCTATATAGGTGTCAACTGTCAAAAGTATCATCCTACATTGGACAAAGTATAACAATAATTTGGAAAATAAAAAATATCAATACATAAATAGAATAAAATTACAGAGGATAAAATAAAGAGTGCTGTTTTATTAATAACTATATTTACGAAATATTCTTCTGTGTAATATTTTAATAATTATTAAAGGGGTTAATTTATCAACTTCGCTACAAGATGGCACTGCAAACTAACAACTTCTGTACTGTTCAGCCGATCGCCGTGTAAATATTTAATATTTTAGCACTGATAATGTTTTTTTGTCAACATTTTTATGGTCACTTATAGCAATAGGAAAGATATCGTCTAACAGATTGAGAGAAATAAAAATGAGAATTCCAAAAAAAAGTTTTAATTTATCTATTTTTTTTTTTAAATTTAAAGACTCCAGCGCAAACAATAACCAATTGAGTCATAATAGAGGAGGGTGATGGCCACCGGTACGTTATTAAACGGCGGAGGACGCTTTCCGGTAGCGCTATTTCCGGACAGCAGTTACCGCACCTCGTTAACTTACCGATACAACCGCTATCGGCTTTGCCTAGCTTTACCGTAAACCTAAAACGTGTTTGCGATGGCTTGTTTAAAAATTGATATTCTATATGGCTAATGGACGAAGTAAGTATCGTCATATCTTTTAGTAGGGTAACCATTGGAACAGCTGATTTTATATGGTCCATTAATATTAGTTCCTTAGCTATGAAACTGGTGCAGCAAGTCGATTAAATTGAACTCGGTCACAATTTTTATGTTTTCACTTACTGATCACCGTTTCAACCTAAACTTGTCAATAAGGTTTTAGTGCTAATACTAATTGAATTGTTTAGGTTAGGTTAGGTTAGACTTGAGACCAAGTGTGTGTTGCTTTGATATTATGTAACGTTATAAATATAAAAATAAATTTCTCTTTTTTTTCTTTTACTAAGCGAGTTTAGATAACAATCAATAATACATACTAGTACAAATTTGTAATGAAGGATCATATGTAGTTACTAAGAAAACAATGAAAATGTTGGCTTGAAAAACAAAACTTTTCAGAAAATACTAGCGGCCCGTCCCGGTTTCGCACGGATGGATAAAATTCTTTAAATTTTTTCTTTTATTAATATTAATTTGTTTTTGCGTTAGCGCCATCTAGCGTCCGGTAGACGAACTACTTGCGGTTAACGCGTTGCTACGGTAACGTTATTGATACAATGGAAAAAGAGCGAGAAAAAGAGCGGACAGACAAACACACAAACCACTGTGATCTTAGATTATAGATTTACAAAAAATTAATGTAGCATAGGTAACCAAACTATCGAATACAAAGTTGTTTAATTTTTTATATATTGTATAAAGGGGTCAAAAGTTCAAACACTATTAAAACAATGAAACTTTTTCTTTAGCATTTCTATGTCTGGTAGAAATTATTTTTTTTCTATAAGTAGACGTAATCACTACCTATTAACATTATATCGCAATTTTCTCCAAGACTATCAGAATTGTAAGAAAAAAAAACGATAGATAAGCTATGGTGGTTATAAAAACTGTTGGCTTATCTTAAAATAGTTTTTCGTCAAATACTCATATGAGTCACACTGATTTATTTAATAATATCTCATTTATTTAATAATATCTCATTTGAGATGAGTCTTCTTTACGAAAACTGAATCTGAGAAACATAGTGTAATCTGATTAAATTGCTGGTTATTATATAATTTTGTTGCGATAAATTAATAACTAATATTAGTTTTTAGACAGGTGCAAAAATAACTTAAAATGGAACCCTACTCTCAGAAAGTAAGTAAACAAATTTTGTTTCTAAAATAAATTTAGAATTCTCCTAACAATACAATTTGTTAGTAATATCATAAGCTGATTTCATGTTTGATGTCATAAGGATAATATTTATTGTTCGGCAAAAGGATTTTCTAATTCTGTTATGGTGTTACTTTCAAACAAAGGTTACTGTTTCTACTTGTAAAGTGCGGGCTTTAGGAATAAGAAGCTTAACTGTGCGCATACGGCACCTTTTGTTCAAAAATATGAAACAATTTATCGTACAAAAATAAAAGAAATAGTTTTCATTAAATCAAATAAAGAGGAGGACGAATCAAAACCATTCCAATCAATTCTGCACGCTTTGAATGTTCGAACGGTAAAATCTTAAACAAATACTAACGGCAAACAAATAGTGAGAAAAATAAATAAAGAAACAGTGTAAATAACGAGGCCAGAGAGGGCTTTCCACGGAACGAAATTAAAAATACAATGCACTTTCTAGCAAGTATAGGTTTGGTACAGATCAATATGAAAATAGGGTTAAATTTCGTTTCCGTAATGCAATAGTTATTGAATTTGTTTTCATGGAGGTATTTACTTTTAGAACAACACTAATAAAGCAAACAATATCGTGAATGCGTAGTCTATGAAAAGTGAAAGGACATACCTAATTTTAAAAACAAATTAATCAGTATTTTATTTATAATGAGGTCCGAAATCAATACCTTTCCTTCAAAAAATAGCAAACACTTAAATTCACACTGGGTATATTTTAAAATCACACCTGGCCAAATACAAGTAGGTAACGTAAAAATCAAACTTCGAATGGGCACTGGCACTTTGTAAATTGGCACAGAATTCAGAAGTATAGATTAGGGCTGTGTAATATCTATGCCCTAGTTTCGTATCGATAATCACGTCGCGGTCCTTGATCCATAATGATTGCATCGACCGTGTGATTGACAGGTCGCTGGTTATGATGTGTAGAAGTAGGTGGAAATGAAGAGATAATTGTGTATACAATATATATACGTGCACTATGTGAGTGCTAAACAATTGCTCAGGTTGGCGAACATCTGCTTATCTCGTTCCTAAATCATTAACGAACTACTGAGACATATAGATAGATCCCAACTTATGAGATATCATTAACATTACGAAATATAATTAAAATGAAAACTAAATTAAAGGCATATTATTTAAGTTACCTCAATTCCTTATAGTATTGTTATTTCTCTGTTGGCATTGTATTGTTATGAGAGCAAATCTAATTATAAACCTTCAAAGTGTTATTTTGAATAATTTAAATTGTGAACAAAAACATAAAATGTCAATGGAATTAAAAAATAAATAAATTGATTCTCTTTGACACTATTGGGACACAGGCCCTTTCTATGGATAGCAAAAATGTTGAAAAGGTTAGATTACATATGAATTAATAAATCGCTTTATTCAGATCCAGTGTGGACTGGCTGGTGCCAAGGACTACAGACCCGACTATGACCAACGGCTAAACCTGCCTTACGAAGCGGGGAGGACCCCGCAATAATAATATTTTTGGTCACTCATCCGGTACCTGGCCTTTGCGAATGCTGCTTAACCTCTGCAATCATAAACCGGAAGCGCTGCGCCATCAAGTTCTTGGACATTGTTTGAGTGTTATTAATATATTTTCTTTCAATTCAGTTCAATGACGGAAAAGAATAAACTGAACCAATGTCGGCCTACTTACAAAAGGCCATATATACATACAAAAAAACATCAAAATCATTAAATCCGTCTGTGATGCATTTCCTAAATTTATATACAAGAATTATTCATTGAGGATAATTAGAATTTTGATATGTAATTGCTATCGGTCGCGAATGACCGCCACGGCAATGCCACCGGGGGTTGAAGAAGCGAAATCCTTAAACGGGTTTCAAACCAAGATTTGTGAACCTTAGGGTTTTCTAAATATAGATTCACTACGGGGCTCCAGCTGGAAAGAGAGTACGGAACAAAGGGTTCCTGTAAAGGCTTGAACCTCGGCTATGCAATGGCGTGTAATGGACTCCTCCATTACACGCCATACCATAGCCGAGGTGAGAAGTGCAGGTACATGTCTGTACTTGATCAAGCTCGAAGTGTGTAGATCGGGTCTTCGCCTTCTGCGGTGTGCAGACCCTACATGAGTGGGCATGTGGTGAGTAAACTCTTAAGTATGTCTCATCTGCGTGGTCTTTCCACACAAAATACGGAAGCGCAGATATTGAGGCGTCTCTATCTTCTGCTATATGGGCCCTAAACGAGCAATCGGTTTTTTATCTTTACAGCGGTGTAGCAGTATATAAACAGAATAAATATATATACTTACATGCTGTCTCGAATGGCAAAGAAGAAAATATGCTTACCTGAAAAAATAAAGAAAATAATTGATATACATATTTATTAAGAGGAATTGAGAGAAAAACATTCATTCGATCGTGGCACATTATACTAAAGTCTTAATAAGCAATTAAGTTGCTGTAATCCCACCTATTTCATCATATAATTGAATTTGTTTATATATTTACAAGACTGACATCATTTTGACAGGACTGGTTTCAATATTTTCGTAATCGTAGCGTACTACGATCTGTGAACGCTACGACGTAGCAGTAGTACACCCATTTTGAACAAAATTTCGTAGCAGTAGTATCGTAACCTGTAAAACCTGACGACGGCAAAAATATTATAAAGATTCTACTTCATTGGTTTATTTGTCAAATTTTGGTTTGTTTTTGCCACTGTTGGGTTTCAGCTTTTTATTTATATTTGATTTGATATTTCAATAAAAATATTTTGAAGTGTTTATATTGAATTTGCAGTGACGTCACAACCCAGTATTTTTTAACGATACTTCATTTGCCAAAACCAGCCTAGTAATTCCTGAACTACGATCGATTTCCATACAAACATACACATAGTTAACTTATTATCCTTCCTTGGTTCTATCGTAGTCGGGTAATGAGTAAATAATCCAATATTTATTTATAGTTGAAAAGAGTTGCATTTCAATAGAGCACCAAAATTATTGATAGATACAACGTTTGGTTCAAGGACTGGTGTTTGCTTTATATGAAAAATGGCTTGTTTATCATCTACTCCTGTTTCTTTATTAAGGCTATTGATACCACAAAAGTATAGTATATATATGGCAGCTGAAGTGTATCTGTTTGGATCCCTTTAAACTAGGTCTGCAATGCATGCTGCTGTTTGCAAATACTGAGCGAGGCACTACCTTACGTTTTGGCGCCAAATTTCTCATCAATGTAGTCTCAGCGGTTTGGCTGTGATCAGCTTTTGAACTTTTCTTTCGGTGATTATTCCTCCATGGTAAAGGCTATATTTTTTTACATAGCCTATGTCCGTCAGGCTATAATCATGTATATTCATGCCAAAATTCGTTCGAATCGGTTGAACCGTTAAGTAGCAGGAGGGAGATAAGCGAAATTTGTGAGTTGCCTAAAAGAGAGCTTCGCTCAATAAATATACGACAACGTCAACAATATTTAAATTGTCCTGAACCCAAGTTATGTAGCTAAATAAATTATGTTATGGAAATCAGAAACAACAACAAGATAAAATATTAAATCCATTTCAATTAAAAATGATCAAAATTATCTTTTTCTTGTATTTTTACAGACCAATAATTTAATAAATTCTACAACCGAAATTATTCACTTAATTTCATTTCGTAAACGGTATCTGAAAATTTACATAATGGACTACGAAGATTGTTTAATTTTGCAGATTTTTATAGACATTGACTAAAGAAACGTTTTGTTTTATACATTCACCCGATCTAGGATTGAACTCGAGATCTCGAATTATGAAACCATTTCAAACATACTGTTGGATCTTTTTGTAATTACTGTATTTGGAAGATGGAGGTCGGTCCCTCTGTCTGAGTTAATTTCCCCAGTACTTCTTGGAAAGGTCTTTCGATTTTTGAAGTAGGGATAGATTGGGGAGCTTTCAGCGAGTTATAACTTTGTAGGAATAACTCACAAATTTAATTAAATAAATTGAGTAGATACGAAGTTGTATGATTAAAGCAATGGATGGTGGAATCGTCTATTAATTCTGAAACAAAAATCAGTGCTTGAAACAAAATGTTATTTACATAATCATATAAAATGTTATATAATATAAAAATAGTTTTTTTTAATATGTCATACAAAATGTATGTTTTAGTAAATTTATTTTATTCTATATTTTTCAGGCATGCAGTGTTCTCCCATAAGAGAGAAAAATTTGGTTAGCAAAAGTGAAATCATTTTGGGATAATCTCGATTTTACAAATTCCACTTTTCAGCTAATTACATAATATGTAAAGTATAATCAGTCTAAAATAGGTAAAGAATACAAGAATACAGTACAAGGTTCTATAATTATAGATTATTTTAGTCATAATATTGAAAGGCAATTGATTTAGCTTGATGGCTGGTAATGAATAAAAAGTTACATATTACTTTAAGATAATCGAAATCATGACTTGCGACAGATTCCTCAAACACAAAGTACATGAAATTAATGGTGAACGAATCCGGATCTTATTTTAAAATGTAAATAAAAATCAAATTAACAAGAATAATGTTAAAATGAAAATTGTGTTCCCTTTATTTTATATTGGTAGAATACTGCCATTGCTTTAAATAACAAACCATGAAACGGATACTTTATAAGCACAATGCAATTGCTGGGTGGTTTACATTGTGATCATGATAATAAACCCGGATACTCGAAACGGGCACAAATCCGGGTGAGGCCGGTGTCAGCCCTAGAATCCTGGTACGATATTTAAATGGCATCGAGCGGCAGATTCCGGCGTTTTATCTCACCTGGGAGGGATGGAGGTCGATAAACGTGCTACATCGTGAGAATCACTGGTGCGTTTAATTTGTAATAGTCTTAAAAACACACATTTTGAACGTTAATTTGGTATATTTATATTTGGTCTAAATCTATCTTGGTTCTTTTTCCTATATCGATATTTAGTAATCTTGTACTATTAAATGAAGTAAAAAAAAAACAAAAATTTATGTAGGTAGCATGATCCGTGTCCTTCGATTAGAATAAGTTAGAGTTTCATTCAAAAATAAGTGCAAGCCGGGCGAGCGAAGCGAACGTGCCGCAGTAGTGGCCGGGAAAACGCCAGAAATGATATTCGACCAAATAAGTTTCCGATTAAATGTGAATTATATGAAATGAAATAAGGAGAAATTAAAATATATTTACATAATGTTATGACATTTGAAAGTTATCTAGCATTGAGATTTATTATATTAAACACCCAAGAACCGCCTTGTACCGAAAGTGTGACCAATTATGCCATTGGTTTTGTTACCACGTTTTTCTTATCTCACTTTTCCTATTTGTTTGTCTGTCCGGGCAAAATCTTGCAACTTAAATTTGAGGCACTTTCCGATAAGCTAGAAAGCTGAAACTTTCAGGATAGTTCAGAACCCGATGACAATGCACTCTAAAGCAACTTTCAACTTTCCAGATGCACTTTCAGGTCCACTTTCGGCAACTTTCACTTTTGTATGGGGCTTATCCGATTGTTGCGTAACACATGGTTACTTCGTTGAGTTAATAATTAAAAAGAATAAAATAATTATACTAGATTTAAAAAATCTAAAAATCCCACGTTTTTCAATGTCCTAAAAAGAATAAAATAACCCTGCGGGGCAAAGCGAGGGGCCACTCAAAACGTGGGGGCGCATCTTTACAATAATCGGCATCAATGCATGTCATTCATCTCTTTAAAATCTCCTCTTAGTAATATGCGCCCCCACGTTTTGAGTGGCCCCTCGCTTTGCCCCGCAGGGTTATTTTATTCTTTTTAGGACATTGAAAAACGTGCGATTTTTAGATTTTTTAAATCTAGTATAATTGAATCAATATTGTCAGAAATTATGGAATATTAACATTAAAAGCGTTAATTTTCAATGACAGTCAGATCACTTTCTTTGACATATTAAAGGGCAACCAGATTATCACAAGTCAGTTTCAAGGAAAGACAATATGATTGTAAGAATCTGTCCTATGGCTTTTGGACCAGCTACACTGTGTGCCAATACGAAATAACAAAGGCCACCCAAGGTTTTTGTATGCCGCTACTTACGCTAGGGCGGTAATGAGAGTCCCACACAATAACCTTGTCTTATACCCGCAGCGAGAAAAAGGATAATTACTTGTAAGTTAAAAAAACTCTGTCCCTGTTGGTTTAGAAGAGTCAAACGCAACTTCATCACTCATCTAGTGGGAGGCTGTTTTAAAAACAATTCTCATACATGAAAAGTCATAATTTACAAAATCTTCATTATACTAAAGCGCGAATACACCTGGTACAATCTTTTGAAAGACGATATTAAATCTCCATTGTTTCCAACAACACTTCGCTTTTATCACTCTATAGTAGTGCCTCCGATAGAGTTATAAATATACGAGCTTCAGTTAATGAAAGACGCGTGTCGCCTCCGCGAATTTACATAATTCTAGAGACGGGCGGTGTAAATTAAAATCATAAAGCCAGGCTGTATCGTCTCAGAAGCAATAAGGCTTTGTTGTACCTTGTTATGTCTTGTTCGCGTCGTTTACTGCCCATCAGTTGGGTAAATAACAGACGGTTATGGATTTAAGGGAAGCTTACCCAGGAAAGATATATTGAATTGTAAAATTCTAATAATCATTCGGATGTGAAGGTTTATCTTGACAATTGGTTAGGTTCAAAGAATATATTTCTTATCAAAACAATAAATTTGCAGAGAGAGATAGAATTTTTTTATATAAAAGTTTTTTGACTATGCCAGAAACATCGGAAAGTCAAATACATAAGAGTAAATAAGAAGTCGACCTGGAAACATTCCTTTACGCATGGAATACTTTTTTTTTATTAGGCTCACAAAACTGGTTTACCATGATCACAATGGACAACTAAAAATACATTTATAACTTATCAAACTACATTGAAACCTACTCGATGTAAGCACATGCGTCAGTAAACTATACAAATAAGCACGAACTAATTTCTGGCCTAGGAAGCACTCTAAAATTAATATTAACAATCAAATAACTAGAAATTGTGATTAATTTATAAAATAAAAACATTAACAAACGTTTTACAAATAATATTTATCATATAATATTTAAAATGATGACTTTAAAATCGGATCTAATAAAGTGCACATATGACACATTCGATACAGTAGTGAGTGATGACCGAGTATTGTCCTACACATTGTCCTATTTATACAAGAATGCATTATTAGTTAACAATTGGTTCAAGAAATTGATAATGTTGTGACATAGATTGTCAGGCTTTACCGTCGCACAGTACTTATTTAATGAAAATTAAAAGGTTTTCCTGCATTCAAAAAACTTTGATAGACTGTCGACGTTCCAAAAGGAGATAATTGACCACGTATTATATTCTGACCGGTATGAAACCAACTTCCATCAATATATTTTATCAAATCCCTTTATCGGCGATGGCCATAAGCCGGACTAGGTTTGTCTGGTGCGTGTCGCTCGTATATTATATAGCTCCAGACGCCTCGGTTTATATTACAGCTTTGAAGTTAAAATTCAACATATTACAACTGTTATAAATGAACAACGAGTTCAGTGCCGTGTTTTGTAGTGATAAAAAATACTTTTTATTTTCATCTAATCCTGAGGGCCTACCATCATCTTTTAGCGCGATTCAAGTTCGATTGTCAGAGTGAGACACCGCTATAAGCGGTCTATAGTGGCGTCTCTTTTTAACAGCTAAACTTGAATCGCTATAAGACGTGATGTTAGGGCCTCTGGTCTTTTAACAAAATATTTATTTAAACGAAAAAAATATATTAACAGACCAGATCGCACATCTGAGTAGCCCCCTTCTATAGCTTTTTTTGTGGTCAGCATTTCATATTGTCATTATGATAAGTAAATATGTTAAATGAAGACCTAACTACGCTAAACTAATAATGTTAGGTGCATAGCTTATAATGTTATTTCGTTTATATTCACATCATCAGTATATTAGTGTCTTCTCTGCTCTCCACTGAAATCAACAAAATGATCTAAATTATTTTCAACGAAAGAAAACGTTGATTTGTTGATTATTAAGTCCTCTTATTAAAAGATATACTTAAACTGTGTTTTGCACGAAAAACATTAAACTACCCTACATATAAATAAATAAAACGTAAACAAATAGATTTTTTGATTTTCAAACAAATAATTTTCAGATTTTGATTTACTTAAACATTTTTAAGTTATGCTAAGCTAAGTTGACAACAGTGTACCGAAGACTCATATTTCGCACCTGAGGTTTGGTCCCACTTTATCTTAGCTGACGAAGCGAAAACTCCTCTCTTACAATGGTGGACAAAATTAATGGCATACTTAACGATACTTTTGTATCAGCAAACATGGAGACGCGCGTATGTTTATGACGACCTTGTTTCTGAATGGAATGTGGCACAAATGGTTTATAAACTGATCATTTATAATCTTTTAATGATAGAAAATACGATATCGGAATTCATGGTTAGTACTCCGTGGTAAATCAGTGAAAAATGAATGTATCTTTTTACAAATACAAAAAGTTCTCAAGTAGTTCTTTATTTAAAAAAAAACTATAAAAACAAACAAACACGACATTTAATATAATTTAAACTGCTCCACTTTTTGATATATAATTTCTCTCCTATATATTTTATGGTGATATATTTTCTTATGTGACAAAGTGACATAAAAACATTGAATAAAAGAGTACATAGTCATTCACTTTAAATATAAAGATAATAAAGATTTACTATAAAAAGAATACTGCAATACATCGTAACTTTATACTCCTCACCTAGCAACCATCGCGCTATCTCAGTAAAGGAGGCGAGAAATAACACAAACAATAAAAGGGCGGCGGCATCACAGGACGCTCCAGTTTAATTCTCGTCGAGCCCTCGGGATCGATGCGTTATTATTACGTGCGCTGGCACTATTCCCACAAGGCTGATGTATTAATAATGTTGTGCTAACAATTTTAAGTTAAACATGCTCAGTTACTGTACAGCAAAGTTTATTATTCAGTAGAAACTTTAACTGAGAACGGTTATTTATAGACCATAGTCACCTGGTGCTGCTAGGGATCTCTCAGAACAATTGAGACGCGTTTCAAGATATATCCCACAAAGAGCTATTTTATTACCACGTTTTTCTTATCTCACTTTTCTTATTTGTTTGTCTGTCCGGGCAAAATCTTGCAACTTAAATTTGAGGCACTCCGATAAGCTAGAAAGCTGAAACTTTCAGGATAGTTCAGAACCCGATGACAATGCACTCTAAAGCAACTTTCAACTTTCCAGATGCACTTTCAGGTCCACTTTCGGCAACTTTCACTTTTGTATGGGGCTTATCCGATTGTTGCGTAACACATGGTTACTTCGTTGAGTTAATAATTAAAAAGAATAAAATAATTATACTAGATTTAAAAAATCTAAAATCCCACGTTTTTCAATGTCCTAAAAAGAATAAAATAACCCTGCGGGGCAAAGCGAGGGGCCACTCAAAACTTAAATTACACATAAGTACAGTCACGATTTTATAACCGAATTCGCGACTCAATTCGCGGCAACGGAGAACTCCGATTTTAGGGGAAGCCCCGAAACGGTAAGAATGTAAAAATAAGTAAAAAAAAAAACACTTATTCGACAATTTCCCTGATCGAGTTGTTCATATACCGGTTTATATGGCAACGATATTAAGAGGTCTCGTGTTCGATCCCCGGCCAGTTCAGTGTAGAAAAACGTACTTTTCTACTTTGTCTCGGGTCTGGGTGTTGTGATTCCGTTGTTTTTTCTGAATCCCAAAACACAAGTGCTTTAGCTACTTAACTTGGGTTTAGACTTTAGCCAATGTATGTGATGCTATCATATATTTATTTATTTTAAAAACCCTAGGTGAATGCTCCGTCATGTCATTAGAGCGGTTCCGTTTACGTACAATCAATTTGGAATAAATCGATATTCAGATATGCTTTTCTATCACATACTATATTTTTATAGCAATATAAAAAAAAGTTTGAAAACGTTAGATGGTATACAATAAACATATAAATTATAAGTTAGTTTTTATAGACGTTAACTATGAAGAATTAAGTATTCCGTGTATTAATCAGTCGATCACATCTAACCGATTTGGGTCAAACATTAACGGGAGAAAACATACTTTGACGGCTAACGGAATTATTGATGGAAATAGTTTTGTGTACATAGTTAGGAATATTTATTCTATTCAAACGTCGTAATAGTGGCCACCATGGCAACAGTAAAGCGCGTAGCCATTCCATTAACTGTATTTCTCGTATATTTTGAAAAGTTCTAATAAAAAAAGTCTAGATATAATTATTGCATCTTATATTTGACGGATCTCATTATCCCTACTAATATTGTAAATGTGAATGTAAGTTTGTTTGTAATGCTTTCACGCTAAAACTACTAAATCGATCAACCTGAAACTTCGTACATATATTCCTGGAGGTATTAGAAGTAACATATAATATATTATTGAAACAAAAGTATTTTTAAGGCTTAAATGCGGACGAAGCTTTGGGTAAAAGCATGAATGAAACCAGTCAACATATGATTTTGATGGATCTTTGACATCAAATACCAAGTTGTGTAGCGGAATTTGTATTAAAAATTATCGCTGGTAACACAGCTAAGACTGTCTATTGTAATATGTCATTCGTTTTGCGTAGCTACTCGTTTGCAAGTGAATATACAAGAATTCACTAATTTGACCATTGGTGATAGCTGTGATAATTGTGCTCAAAAATCGTTTGTAGAATATTTAATTGATGGCCGATTTTTAGTCCTGTAACAACGGAGCCAAAGATTGTATGGAAACGGATTCTAGGCTATTTCTAGACCAAAACTGTATAATTCTAAAGGATTTTTTTTCTAAATTTAAATTTAAATTTTTTAGTATTTAAAGTGCTTCTTCGCGAAGATTTCTCTCGATCAAAAATAAATGTCAAACATAATTTTCAAGGTCGCGGTTGTTTATATACGGATAATATACTAATATACTAGACGACAAATACAACACCAAAAAATTAATCATTTATGCTCGTAATTACATAAAAATGTTATTAAAATTCTACTTTATAAATTATATGTGAAATTAACAGAAGGAATTAAAGATTACAATTGATTTCAATATTCTTTCATAATATACATATATTAAATTAGTATTATATTCTAAACACCAAAAATAATGTTAAACAAAAAAATACAAAATTAAACGCTAATAGTGGCGCATTAGCACTCGTTTCTTTATATTTTAACTGAATGGAGCAGAAATAATAGTAGTTTATGATACTGTTGCATAATAAGGGTTCTTATAACATGAGTGTGTTTTAAAAAAACGAGCCGTAGGCGAGTTTTTTTATAGTATCACACGAGTGTTATAAGACCAAGTTATGTACAGTGTCATACACTACTTTATCTACTCTCATACTATATTACGTAAAACAATGTTGCAAACAAAACCAAACTTTGTTTAAATATTGAAAAGATTTTTTAAATGTCAAATGTTGGCGCCAAGGTGCAAACATCGATTGTGAATGCGTGTTGCGTCGTCGCGGACTCGTTCATTGAAACCTTTTTAAAGTAGAGGTTCAACCTCCTTGGTCCAGCTGGAGGTTGTATAGGTGTATCGTTATGATTAAAAAGTTATATTATGATACAGGTGTCCATACAAGACCTGTATCGTAATTAAACTTTTTTTTTTATTATTTTTGGCCTGTACGTAATGTTTGTCATAAGCATTTTGTTTTCAGTTTTAGAATCTTTGTATTATAGTATCAGAGTAGATAAACAATTTTAAGCGAATGCTTTAAATAAGCCATCTTAAATGAACAAGTAAAAACAAAATTTGAAATTAAAGCCGTTAAAATGCATTGCTAAATTCAGAGCAGTTTCTATCAAATAACAATTATACCTAACTGAATTATTCTAACCGGTGATTACAGTAACTACAGAGCAACAACAATTAATAAGGATAGTTGCTCATTTAACCGGCTGTAAACTAAACGTTATCGAACACGAACACTGCGACAAATTGTGTTTGCGGCACAGTTTTATTGCACGCAAATGTATATCTATGGATACAATTTATTCAATTTTTAACACGAATATTTAAATGGGAAATAATATTTTATATTGAAATTATCGCGGTCCTATGGTTTCAAATGTAGTCTTTAGTTTGAATTTTTGCAATGGGGCGTTCGTTTGGTTGTATTGATACCTGCACTCGTTTTATTTTTTTAAATAATGTATTGTCAAATCAGTATATTGTCAAATGTAAAAAATTAGCATTTATTGAAAACATAGTTAATTGTAAAATATTAAATATTGCTTTTAAAGACTATTTTTCTGTACGACTGTCTCATAATAGTTGCATTGTTTTACTTACATCTGTAAAGGTATGGGAAGAAGTAAACGGTTTGTGGACTGTGTAAATGTAATGATAGATAAAGCCAGTCAATGAGATCCGCGTGCGGAGATCACAGCGGTCGTGAGGCCGTCTCTCGCTTCGGTCCCCTCTCCTCCACCTCGTGCCCCGCTTTCGCCCGTGCCGGTGTTGCCATTACATGACCAACATCCATAGATATTAAAAAAATATCGAAATATATATAAATACCCGTGATTCAGGTACAGCTTCTATTTATCACACAAACATCTGCCCCTTCCGGGACTCGAGCCCAGGTCAGTCTCGATACCGTTGCAACAAACGATCGTCAATTGCATATATAGTTGATAATTTCTTTTATTATCAACCATATTTAAGGAGACCTACGTTATTTTTACCTACACGATTCACAGGCCGCATATAATAATCAAATTAATCAATTTAATTTTAACTCCTACGTTATATCATTTTTTAAAGTAATTAAGTAAATTAAAATTGTATTTATCAAATAGCAGTTATTAAGGTTTCCACGTGTTTAACCTATTATACCAACCTTACTGAGTATAATTTATGATTTAAAATATATTGAGCGCAACGCAAATTACAAATTGATAAGATAACTATGATAAAATATAAAATGCTTTTTAATTAATATCAGCATTTCCAATGCGTTTATTGAACATCAACAGCTGCGCTTTTCTTTCTTCTACTTAGAAGAAACCAAAAGAACCACTCGGCAAGGACTGTTTTTTACAGTACTTTACTGTACTTACAGTTTTTTACTGTACTTATTGTATTATTGTATATTATATTGTATATTACATTACATAATTACAAAACATTGAAGAAAACTTTAATTGTACCAACGTCTCAACGTAAAACACAAAATACTATTACATTGAATGGATTTTATACATTAAAGTAATTACAAATAATAAATAGATGTGAGGCTACTAAACCCTCACGTTCATGTATTTTTAATTAAAATATATTTTTTTTATTAGTGTGTTTAAACACAATTTTAAAACTTTTCAAAAGATTATGTGGAACTTAAAAAGTAATACCTATATTCAAAAATATGCCTCTTGTTTGAAAGCCTAAGATTTGGAACAGCAAGTTTATTTTTGATTCTTATATTTACTGTATGAGCATCGCATTTTTATACAAAAGTGGTATAGAATTTTCTAACATTCATAAGAAACAACTGTTAACATTTTAATTTCCATATAAGTTGTCGAAGGGAATCCATAGATCGTAAGTGGTATGGCACGAACCGGCCTTTTTTAAAGAATAATATAATTATCAATATTGGTAACTGAGCTTCACAACAGCAACATTACATTACATTATAAAAGTAAAACAATATTGCCGTTTCAATATCAGTCATTAGCCATATTTTCTAAACGACATACGACGAGGAACTAATTCTCCCCGATAAGGTATCGATATGGGGATCCCATTGCAGCCTTGATTCTAAAGAAATGGCTAAAAACTTTAACTTTGACTGATTCGCCGTTTACATGTAATGGTGTATTTACCTGCCTCACGTTAGGGAAATCATATTACATTTATTTTTATTCGACTTATGTCTTAAGTTATTAGTAGTGATACATTTCTTTACAGAGAGCCCTATTTACATCATCCGAGCATAAACTGAATCTGTCAGTTTGAAAAAAAAAAGTGGTATCATCTGCAAACACTACCGTCTCACACAAGTCTTTTGTAAAATGTGAGTTTTTGTGTAATTCGAAAATGAAAAAACCCTAAAACAAGTAAGTCGTCATAGCTGATTGCACTTAACTTAAGAATCATCAAAGTTGTAGCAGTCGGGACCCATTCTAGAAAGTCAGCAGTCTAGTCAGTAGATTGGAGTAATCTGCAATGTAATTAGGTATGTGTTCTTAATTCACTAAGCCTCCATTTCTAGAATCGGTCCCGACTGCTACAACCTTGTACATTTGTTTTAAACATTTGAATTTCGCGATAAAAATCCGCTATTTTGTTTTTTTTATTTTGATATACCCAGTGTCATTCTCACAGTAAATACCAATTTAACGACACCTCTCAAGCTAAAATCCAACGAGTCGTTCAGGCCGCAGGCGTGCCAAACAATTATAGATACATACTATACCCTCGAAAAACATAACCCTCCTTCTGGCGCAGTCTGGTAAGAATATAGATAATTTCCCAAAAATTTACTTATTTAACACTAAGCCTACCGATACTTATGTATTACCTATTCTTACCAAAGCGCCTTTAAAATGTTACATATATTACTATGTCTAGCGAAAAATATATCAGTTAAGCAATTTTATACAACATTTTTTTTTTCAAATAACGCTTCAAATAGTTTATATATTAAATTTAAAAAACATAAAAATAATACAAAAAAATAAGTTTTAATTAAGTTTAAAATCAGTCATTTGACACGCCATGGTATGTTTAGTGTTAATACGGGCGGTTTAAATATTAAAATTGTTGCGGTCACTTTTGTTACCAGCTTAAAAATATAATAATAAACTGAGTAAAAAATACAATACCTTTTATATGGGCAGCTAAAATCTGATAAACAAAGCAGGTACACGATATCGTAGGTAACACGCATAAAAGGTACAAATATATATCCTATTACAGTAATTAGTTACGTTAAGTTTCGTGAGTTCGTAAGACGGAAACTTCTCGAGACCCTCTGTAATTTGAACGCAGAAGTGACCGTGTGGGATCCGAAGTTGTGTCTTTAAAAGGAAAAGTTGGAAATACAATCTGCGAAATATAGTCGAGAGATTAATACACACGACTCGCAGTTATTACTTAGCTTGCATTTCACTTATTTTGCATTTTACTAACTTAATAATAAACGGAATTCTATTGATATTACGGGAATCTTAAAAAGGGATACCTTTTTACGTAGTATTTCTTAACTAGATGGTGATATCAATACAATTGGAATTCACTTATTAAAATAAATTTATATTTTTTACGCAAGTCTGATAACAGGGTTATCGAAGATTTTTTTAAACTTTAGGAGATTTTTGTTAACCCATCCGATGTAAAACGTTAAGTCATATAAAAGCATGACTATTTGTCTACATTATACAAAATAATTTCCTACTTCTTGGTTAGCGAAAAAATGGCGCATGTTTTTTTTATCGGAATCTTCTTAATATCGCTGACGCCCTCTTGCCCTGAATGCGGATAAACTTTTGTAGTGAGCTAATGGATCCATCTCGGCCCGATTTGACTGCTCGAGCGAGCACTGCCCGCCTCGACCGAGCACTTCTGTCTGTTATTACAAAGTAGGTACCGACAACAAAACGACGAGAGTAACTACTATGCTATTCGATTTACTGTAGCGTTAAAAAGGAAATGCGGTGCAAACAGATTTCTAGTCTTTCTAAGCGCCGCAACGGAAACTTCTTTAGAAGAAATGCCATTCGACTAGAAAGCTATTTAGATGGCTGAAATCACCTAAGACATCAATTAACAGCACGGAATATTTCGCCTTGCCATCTATAAGGTCAAATATGCGTGCAAATCAGCAAGTTAGATTCAACAGAAGTAATAACTTTCGAATTTGTGGTGGTGGTAGCAAAGAAGCCTTACCAGCCTCTTTACCGGTATTCCCTGGCTGAATGAGTAGAAACCGCGCAAAAATGGTGAAAAATCAATCACACAAAAATGTGAAGATAGTCATCATGTGACGCACCTATAACTCATAAAGCCATGAGTCACGACCCATTCACCATTCAGACATACCGACAGTTATCTGTTTTTCAAAGCACCCTGGAGCCATTTGACTAATTTATTAGTTCCAACTAACTTTTGGCAAGCGACGTCTTTATTTAGATGGTTTATTCCCGCCCGCTGAGTGACTGATTGCCCAACTTTCGATCCAGATGATCGATGGCCGAAGTCAGGAATTCTGAGTAATTACGGGATCATTTGTTGCCGTGTCTCAATTATACTATACGTAATTATGTTAAATGTTATATTATTAAAGGTCAGTTAAAGGACAAAGCTAAAGATTTTCTACTCTCCTGCAAAGAATTACCGAAATCACAATGGTGTATTTTTAAAGTGAGATAAACTTAACAACTGAACATGTCTGTGCAAAGCAATATTAGTAACGCCTTGATAAAACCATTTGTGAACGAGTATACCACCTTTACGAAAAACCCAAAGCTGCCACAAAATTAAATTTTCCCGACAGTATAGCGCATTTTTCCAATTGTTTGAATCGGTAGTTCATAAACACTGATAGGTCGCACAAAGGCTCCGAGCTGATCCGATCCAGTGTTCATAAATAACGCAGTCAATTTGCCGATACAAAAAGCGCACGAAATTGTTTTCACGTCGCCGCGTCATCGCGTCAATAAAAAAAGTTACCCAAATTATACCATGTTTGTTTAGGCCGAGTGTTTGGCTCGCTCTCGTTATTACAAGATGGCTACGATAGCTCACGATAATATCTCACTGTTGATGTTAATTTCTTTGAAGATACTTTGAAGAGTAAAGACCTAACAAAAGTACTGTATTCGTTATTATTTAGTTACACATTAGAGCTGAAGATCTTGTAACTTTTTTAAATTAAATAGTTTAAGATAGCGTTTTTCAACTGGAATTTGGTGGTCGCTTTGTAGGCTGCCATGCCAAGTGTTGCCAGTTACAGTAATTTAGTGGCGGGGACACCTATAAACCGCCGCATATAATACAGTTCGCTACAGAAAGCGACAAGATTGACACTTCGTATTACAAATGAAAGTATGGGAAATTACATCGCGTAATAAATGTTTCTACGGAATATAGGTATATAATATATACAAATCGGCCGACATGGGTTGGACCGCAGTCCCCAGGCACAGATCAATTAGTCCGCTGGAATAGCTTCCCTTTGGCCTTCATAAATTCTCTTCAATTTAGAATTCCTACCAAGTCTATACAAAATACGCGATAAAAATGAAAGTATCTTTGTGTATTTGCCATAGATTAGATTAAACTTAGGATTTAAACGCAGAAGCACTTAATAAAAAATATTATCTTGACAATAGCGAAATTTAAGGGACCAAATAGGAAATATCCTGAAATAGCCCTATTTCAGGATATCTCCAGGTCAAAAGCAACCTTAACCGACGATCTCGTATGAAATGTCTGATGAGAGTCGATGAAGCGAGATATCTATGTCAGCATTGTAGAAAGTGGAAATCTATGATCACTGCCTACTTCTTCGGGAAAAAGGCGTCATAATATTTATGTATGTACTTCCATTTTACTCTATTTCTGAGACAGCCTATACAATGTGTCCCGTCACCTGTGTCGGAGCCTTTAATGGTGTGAAATATGGCATTTTTTATCGACAAATTGCCCCTCAAATTTTGTTTTTCTCTTACGGTTGTAAAATGGCCGTCATTTTGTTTTATTTTGTTTAATTTTTTTTCTATATTTGATTCCATGACAATCGAGACATGATGGCTGTGTAACTGTTGTCTACATGATTAGCTATCAATCAAATGACACCTTTTTAATGTTGAAAGGGCATTTACATGAGTAGTGGTGGTCGAAATAGTTTAAGAGTCTTGGTTACCAAAAAAATTATTTTACAACCGTAAGAGAAAAACCAAATTTAAGGGGCAATTTGTCGATAAAAAATGCCATTACTCACACCATTTAAGGCTCCGACACTGGTAACGGGACACATTGTATATAAATTAATATCTTGATATTGTGATTGAACTTGTTAAAAATGTTGGAACAAGACGGAGTTGGCGGAGCTCTATGCTAGTACTATTTTTAAGTGTTCGGCCTAAGATTGAGGTTAAGCAACCTCACAGGTAGTCAGATGGGTTACCAAAAATCTACAGTCTTTAGCGTCCACCATACCACACTGAGCCCGCTGAGCAATTCTTCCTATAGTATTTCTATCCATATGTTAGGCATGAACCCAGTGGTGGCTATTAATGACGATAAATCTACTGTCCGTTAGTTGAAAGGTCGCTAAGCCCTCAGGAGGTCGATTTTAAGTTTAGTTCAGTAGACATATAAACACAGTCATCTCTTTCGATTTGATTAGGAATGATATTTCTTATATTTTTTACTATTATTTTGCTGCGTTCACAATGGCATATTTCCTGAATTAAAATAAGTTTATAAAAAGTAACCAGGTCTCCGAGACCTCAGGTAGGTCTCGGTAGCTAAGTGATCAGAGGACTCGCCTGGATAGCGAAAGGTGTGGGATTGTATCCTACCTGAGGGCGTGGTTATTTTTATAAACGTATTTTAAATATTTAAGAGATATTTTTATTACTTGTAGTTTTGAAATAGTTTTTGCAAAAAAAAAAAACAGTTTAAAATATATATACAATGGTGGTCGCTCATATCTGAAAAAATGATTTTGGGTTTATATGACGTATAAGCTAACGGACGGTAGAAATGTTGTACTAACGTACGAGTACGCACGTTACTTATATTATCATTATTTTTTAATATATTAATCGTTTTTTCTCGGTAAAAATGCTTATTAAGCGAGAAAAAGCACTGAGCTTACACCCTGCGTTATCATAAGTCTGCTACATTAAGAAGTATTGTAAAAATGGTTTTATTAATAAATAATAAAATAAATAAATATATCTTATATTCACACCGGTTCCTAGCCCACTGTAAGGCTCGTTTTATGGATACTAGGGTAACGGATAAACATACATATATGATACATAAATATGTAATATTCATAGTATTATATATATATATACTCATGGATGATTTTATCACAAAATAACGATAGCAAAGATTGAACTTTTATTAAAGAGTATAAATTCATAAAAGCAAGTAAGATTCTCAAGTGAGGTCTGGCAGGAACAATATTGGCAAGTTGGCTAGCGCAGTCAAGCACTTCCATACCGCGTCTTTATCTTAGAGCTAACTTTAAGCTGGACGTAGACTAGATTAATATACTAGACTATCTTGAAAGTGGAAGTTTATATGACATTTATATTTCAATTTACATTGCCCTATTTTGCTGGAGACAATAAATTTTAGTCGTGTATCAATATAGCTAAAATGTAAATATCAAAGCGCAAAACTTTGCACATGCATATTGCATACCTAGTCTGCCACCATATGTGACTAATTACTATATTCTTTAATAACTACTAGCTAACCCGGCAACGCGTTGCTATGGTAACGTTAATTGATACAATGGAAAAAGAGCGGACAAACAAACACACAAACAACAAATTTGTGTTCTTAGATTATAGATTAGTGGTCATATCCAAATTTAGTAGTAAAATTGCTGCAAGTGATTATATTTTTCTTCTGATCTGGTGATAACTGGCAATAGTAATACTTCAACGTAGTAGTAGTTCATCGTTTGAGATGTGAATTTTGAACAAAGCGGACTGACTACGATCTGCACCGATTTACTACTGCGCAAATTTACCAAAGCGCATTTAGGAATTATATTTTCGTGTAGTACACCAACTGAAAAGAAACAATTCCTGACGGATCACTGAACTTATTTAATTATCATGTTTTAACCATTTAGTTCAATTTTTACCAGTAAAAAAATAAAGGTCAAGTTAAAGAATTAAATACTGCATTATAATTTTAAGTGGGAGAGGGATAACTTTTTTGAACTCGAAAGGCACTGCATCTCCAATAACTCAAGCACCAAAAGGAGCATCGCAAACTTACGCTGCGGTGCAAACTACAGAACCATATTTAAAAGTCGGGCTGTCGTAAGTTTGCGGCGTCGAGACCCGGGCTCAGAGTGCTTCGCTGACCGGCTGAGTTACGGCCCGAGTGCTCGACTCTAGAGACTTGCAATTTCTGGACTGGAAATCTAGTTATTAAATTTATATTGTATAAAAATATAATAACTACTGAAAAGTTATTTATTATTTATTCCTAAAGATGGCTTAAAGCTTCGGTAAGTGACGGCGTTACTGGTTAAAAAACGTTTTCCAATAACATCTATGGTGATTTTTCTAAATTAATTTATCATGTTTATAACTTTTAATTTAAAATACCACAACAACAATAGTTAATTGATTTTAAAAATATAAATAAAATGTTTATTCTTTCCGGTACATAGTATCAGTTGCTTTATTAATTTATAATATGCTAATATCTGCGTGTTTTTTGATAACTCTTATAATAAAACTTTATTTTTTATAAAAATTATATTATCAAATTGTAGGAAGACAAGTGGTAATATTTTATACTTTTATAGTTTAAGCAATGCTTATACCACTCGTTAAAGAAAATAAATAAATAGGTTCCGCGGAAAAAAATGGTCAAAACATCACAATATCATTGGCACGACCCTTTCGTACAAAACGTCCCGCCAGTTGAATGTCAACGCTTTTATCCTCCAATCCAAGTGAAAATCTGTGATTTTTTTATCTTAATTTCTTCAAAATTCAACTTCATTGGTTTGACAGTAAAAATATTTTATTGAAATTAATTTCCAAAGAATCAAAACTTACAAAAAGTCTTTTCTAATCTTCATAGTGTCTTAAAAATAAATTTCAAACGATTATCATATTAACTTAAAAGTTAAAAATTAAACGTATCTTATAGTTAAAATAAGGGGCTATAATTCCTACCAATTCTGACATATAACAGTTAACTCACAGAATAAGTGCTCACCTACCAAAGGAATAGGAATTTATTTTTCTCGCAGCTGTAAATCAAGTAAATGGATTTAAAGTTAGAAGTGTGAGGTCGTGTGAGGTGCCTTCGGGAGCGAGTTACGTGATGACCGTTGCAGACGAAAGTATAAAACGAAATAATTAATAGAGAAAATACGTTGTATATGTATAGAGGTTGTATTTTTAGATTTGCAGAAAAAGGGAAGTACTTCCTCCTAGCTGTCGCAAGTCGCATAATAACTTATAGAGCGTGTTTCAGGATCCCTTTTAATACGAAGGGATCACGATGTGATTCATGTCACAGATAGCGTCACATCTACGTGTCTTGCGTTTAAATTTGTATAGTTTGCGCTAATCCTGCACTTATGAAGCGCTAAATCGGTCGCTACAGGTCAGTCATAATTTGAATCAGTTTTCATATTGTTAGCAACAAAAATTGATAAAATTAAAGTAGCATGTGATAATAATTTTTAAGTTGCAACCATATAAAACGTACGCCATTGATAAATCTATAATCTAAGATCACAGTTGTTTGTGTGTTTGTCTGTCCGCTCTTTTTCCCGCTCTTTTTCCATTATATCAATAACGTTACCATAGCAACGCGTTTACCGCAAGTAGTTCGTCTACCGGACGCTAGACGGCGCTAACGAAAAAAATATTTAATAATACAAAAAATTTAAAGAATTTAGTCCACCCGTGCGAAACCAGGACGGGTCGCTAGTATTATTACAATGATAATTGATTTTGAGGTTGTTCTGAGAAACTGTATAAATTGATATTTAGATCTTACACTTCCAAGCACATTACATATAGAACTACAATAGAATTATTTTTAAACTATACTTGCGCATATCATTATCCTGTGATCACTGTTTATGTAAAGGAGTCGAAACATCAGGATGAAATATAAAGTATTCACAAGTATCCGTTAAAAAGTAGTTTTGTTTACATTCGATTTTAAACTTTCATTTACACTAACGTAAGTATTATGCTAAACTACGCAGACGTATCGCATCCTCAATAATTGTGAACAAGACGGTATTTAGGTTGTAATAACATTTATACAACTTTTCTCCACACAAAATTCGGTGTTTTCGATGTAGAGGCGTGTCGTAACAGGCAAATAATGATACTGGAGGTAATCAAAAATTTGCTGCCCATTTCAAGACTAAATAACGGTCCTTTTAATCCCGCCTGACTGAAAATACCCTCATTTTGGAGTAGGCTTCAGCAGTGAAAGAACAATGTTAAGATGATGATTTTGATTCTCTAAGAAACCCCGTTAAGGGGGCTAGCACGTATTTAATATTTACATAGTCCGTAGTATCATACTCGTAAAAAGACACACTGATTACAGTTACACTGTATGTCATTATTATTACTTCCGACACATCACCGGATTCGATGCAGTTGAAATAATAAATAAGTTTTGTATAGCAACGTTGGTTCCGTGCAGCGGACGTTTTAGATCAGCGACACAGCATTTAATAGGGGTATATAATTGTGGCAATATAATTTATATAAGGTTTAATCATAAATATTTTCGATCACCGGTTTGTGCAACGGTAGCGATCCTGATTACTGCACAGTCTCGGGTTAGAAACCTGGTAAGGCCTTGTGTGATGAGCAGAATGCTTTCCAAGTCATGGTTCGTATGTATTTATTTGTTTGTTCGGTTTTTTCAAAGAGCTTTCTTTAAAAAAAAAAACAATAATTATAACAATAAATTGATCAATAATGTATTTGCCGTTACTGTTTACAACCTCCTCCCACCTCTCGACTAATTTGTTGATGCCGTTCCGCCAAAAATCGTCCGGTCTGGTGTCGAAGAAGTTGATAAGCCAGTTTTTGAGGTCCTCTTCGCCGTCGAAGATAACACCCCTCATTTGATTCGACAAGGAATGGAAAAGGTGATAATCTGTTGGCGCAAGGTTCGGAAAGTACGGTGGATGCTGAAGAACCTCCCATTCGAGACTTGGAGTGCGGTTTTGACGACTTGTGCAACATGGGGTCTGGCGTTGTCGTGGAGCAAGATGACTTGGCCTTGTCGGTCAGGTCTTTTCAGTCGCATAGCCTCATTTACACGGCGTAGAGCTCCTTGTTGACTGTTGCGTTCGGTTCAAGCATTTCCCCGTGTATCGCACCTCAAGGCGATGAGGACATCGAATTCTGCAGGTCGTCCACTGCGAGGCAGGTCTTCGAGATCAAAGTCACCATTTTTGAACTTTGCAAATCATTTCTGTGCTGCGCGCTCACCTATGACACCTTCTCCTTACACGTTGCATATGTCACGAGCGGCTTCAACTGCTTTTTGACCCCGATGAAAAGCGAAGAAACGTAGATGTCGAAAATGCTGATTTTTGTCACCTGGGTATTCCATTTCGAAGCCTAGAAAATAGGCAAAACTAAAAATATTCGACAAACAAATAACACAGTTCTGTAGAGCAGAAAAGGCACTGTCTAATGAATACAAACACTTTGCTCAACAACAAACAAATACTTTAAATAATCCTCTTTGAAAAAAACCGAACGAACTTATTCCCCAACCTAATATATATAAATATGCTGTATTGAATTATAGTTTATTATTAAAGTGTGAATGTAAAAAGATTTTAATATGTTTCCTTTTAAATTAACTTATTAAACTTTCTATGAACTTTATGTTACGGGCAAAAGCGCTCGTCTACAAAGACACAGCGGGCGAGATGCCCGGACTCCCGACTTATTAATTTATGTTTCATCCCCGGAATCCCGGGATCAAAGCCTTTCTCCCTCCCCCTCTTGCAACTGATACCCGCTTTCATTTCGCTCACTTCCAATTATTTATGCAACGAGCACAATTGAATCTAAAGGTTTTGAGCAGGACTGCTTCGAGTTATGTGCTTCTTACTTACAACTGTTTCGATCAATTTCAACTTGCAATTCATATCTTTTAGTAGAAGTTTAGTTACGTTATGATATTAATTACTATATAGAAATAGTATATGATATTACATTACCACTATATTAGGCTATTTTTCCACCGTTTAATTGTAGGAAAACAAAAACTAAGTAGTATTACAAGTAATTTATTATTCCAACATTTCATATATTATAAAAATAATAAAAATGTACTGATGAAATACTAAGTAACATCAAAACTGATATAACAGTCAATACTAAACGTAAACTAAATAGAAATAAGAGTAAAACAGTTAAACTAGATATTAAAGGAAATAATAGCATTAATGATAGCATTAATTCATTCACGCAGAATTGGATCATGTACCTGATTTTGTTACATCATGTCACGTATCACTTATATGAAAGGGATTGTACTATAAAACCTATTACTTATATCTAAATAAATTGTAACAAACCCTTGACAGAGCCGTTAAATTTTCTCTCAGTATTTCATAAACTAATGATAGCCCCATCTCTTCGTCTTCTAGGTTGCCCTGACATCTGAGAAAAGTTGTAATTAAAATAACAAAAACTAGAATAAATCTATAACTTGCCATTATCATTGGCTATTTATGTCTTCACTGCAGGCCTCACAGGCCATTAATGAAAAATAACACAGGGAAAATGTGTTATAATTCATTATGCAGGCCTAGTGTGCATTGGAGAGTGATAACGACAGCAAAATCAGCAGGAATCGACAGTTTAATTGAGTTGTTTATTTATGGTTGTTTATTTTCTTATTAGTTAAGAAGTAAATAACAATATTGTAATCTTTTAAGGATTTTTTAATGTTAAGATAGCGCAGGGTTAAACCATAGAGGTATTTTGCTGCTATATATTATTTTAAGCAAAACGTTAAACAAATTGAAAAAAAAAAGTTAAGAAGAGTATTTTTGTTAAAAAGTGGCACATACTATATATACTGCTTTACTTGCAATATAAAGAATGAAATTGCAAGAGGAATATTTATACTTCAAAAGAACACTCTTCTGGGTTACGTCAATTACTTAAAATGAAATAACAAAATATAGGTACAAAGTGTGTTGGTGTCTGCGGTATCTGCATTTATTTGAGGGTGGGCGGGCTTTGTATTTTGCTTTTTCTTGGCGGAAGAAAGTTCCATATTTTTGTTTTTAAGAGTAGATTTAATTTTCTTAGTGCATGAAATAGTAATGTTACTCGTAGCATTGATATAGTTCGTAGCAAACTCCTTGTAGATGAAACGTAGCTCGTAGCGCACTCGGTAGTATTATTACAACAAATAACTGCAATGCAACTCCCGATACTAGGGGTTATTATGCGATGTAAATTAAAGGCCCGATGTGCTGTTGCATCATTACCGACTGCAACGAGTGTAAATTAGGGCTGTTTATTGCATAGGTACAAACGACATGCATGTTAGCTAATAAAAGCGATCGTAAGGTTTCACGACTTTTTGAATTTAATTGATTTAATATAATTAACGAAAAAACAAAATTTAAGGGGCAATTTGTCGATAAAAAATGCCATAATTCACACCATTAAAGGCGCCGATACTGGTGACGGGACACATTGTATAAAAATACCCTGTCACAGTGTTAGTCTCAACCGATTTTGATGATTCTTTTTTTCATTTTGCTGGATTTGTTACAACTTGGGATATAGGATAGGTTTCATTTAGATTTACAAAAAAAAAGAATATTGAAAATTACATAACTGGGCCACATCAAAGCGTCAGCGGTCAGCTAGTTTCGTATTAATGAAGCTTACAATATAGATAAAAGTCGGATAACGCAATTTAAAATCCAAGCAGCTCTACAATTCATTTACTGTTGCCTTAAGCTTGATTGAGTGACGATGCAAAAAGCTATTGCTCGATGCTGTGGAAAAAAGGAAAAAAAACTTCTTAAAAATATGAGCAAAAATTTAAATTTCACCGAGAAAAGAATGAAAGGCTAAGGAGGATTCAGTGAAGCAAATTCAGAGCTTGCTTTTCTCATAAACCAGACTTCATAGATATTGTATACAAAGGATTTAAGTTTATCGACTTATATAATAATCATGCTCGGGATGAGGCTGTGCTGTGTTTTTTTATAAATATAGTAAACATTTTAACTGATGATAAGAGTAATAAAGTGTTCAAACCAACCATCAAAGACAAGGATATATCGAGAATTTTAAATTTTAAATGTCACTAAACGTATTAGTGTTCTCTCGTGTATCTTCTACCAAATACAAAAAGACAAATGTAAGAATTATAACATTCTTTCTTTTCCTGGTCTGTTTCATTATTTCTGTAATATAAAAGGGATGTATGCAATAACAAATCAAACCAAAAACCTCAGACATGGCACCAAATTTAGCGCTGCCACTCTGCTACTGCAACGAAATTTTCTTGATCGTTGACTGCATTAAAAATAAACTTGATAGATCGTTGACTGCATTAAAAATCTGTAAGTTATTTGTTACTAGCTGGAAGAGTATATCAAAGGGATTCAGTATATCAAAGGGATTCAGTATTGCAAGATGTAGAAAAAGAAATCTTTATTTGTGAACCGGTAGGTGCACATTTTTTTTTTCATGTTGTTGTACGATATCATTTTTGTATCGCTGTAATTCGTCAAGGTATAAAAATATTAATTAAATAGTAATATTAATTAAAACATGTAAAAATATTTTACAGAATCATCATAACATAAAATAAGAATAGTATTAAAAAATAACATGTCAGGATATTATAGACTTAGCCTAATATTAAAATAAAAATAATTATCTTAGTATTAATGAACTACTGACCTACATATCTACGGATTCATTTCAATTCGTCAAATTCTTTCAGGTAAACGTCGTCGATATTCGAGTATAAAAAATAATCTTTATTATTTTATAAGAGAATGGTGTGGTGTGGAAGGAGATATGGTGACAAAGATAGAAGTAAAGATGCTTAAATGTAGAGAGGATGGAAGAAAGAAGATTGACTAGACAAGTATATGGGGCAAATGTGCATGGGCAAAATAACCCTTGACCGACCAGCTTGCATGAAAGGTCTGAAGAGAGTTGAAGAAGTGAGAAATGTGTGTCAGGATCTTGGAAAGTGGATATCTGTGATGTCTACTTTCCCCTGCAGGAGAAGGGTGTAGTAAAGACGAGGCCGCTGCCGATCACAGCATCGCAGCAACCAGTTCAAGACCCGCAGAGGAGGGGCGCGGGGGAAACACGGTATAAACGAAGGACGGTCGACGAGTACACTTCGCTTCTGCGCGGACAGATTATCGCATCGTTATTCAATGTCGGGCGCGGCTTGCACTGTATTTTCTGATTTGACCCTACGAGTACCAATACAGTTCTACAGTCCACTCTCGTTTATTTTATTGCATAGGACAGGATTCCCTTTTCTCCTATCATCAAGATAGAAAGGGCACTGGCCGCAACAGGGTGTGATTATATGTATGCATGTATTATTTTATCGTATCTCTAATATGCATTTAAAGCGTAACAGAGTTAAAGTTTAAAACATGCAACGAAGTTTTTTCAGGTTTGTCGTTCCAAGAAAAAAGGCACATTTTAAAATTCCGCTGTAAAACACGCCGCGTCTTAAATCTTAGTAGGCGAACGGTGGTACGCAGCGCCGCATTTGCATAGTAATGCACGCCGCCGGCGGCTATTTAATGAAAATCGCAACAGGCACGTACGCGCGCCTTTTGCGAGTAGACACTAATTCCTTCGCGTTGTTTGCCAAAGCGAAATGAAATTTTGAAAGTTCTATAGGTAGTTACCTGGCACAAAGTTTACCTTTGCTTCTAAATAGTTTAAGAAAAGACGCTAGTTTATCCTTCTTTGTTTGTAGAGAAGTTGTTTGCACGTGATTTAGATTTATATCGTACCATAAATTTAGACGTGCCTTATAAAAAAGGTTATGCAGTTCAACTGTGAAAAAATTGTTTAAATTTATTCTTTAAACTACTAATTTTACCCTTTTTTTCTTTATTTATCATTATAAATGCTTATACAATGAAACTTATTGACTATAGCTAACACAAAGGAAACCACTAGGGTTTGTATATGTGTCAGGATTTTACATCGAAATTCCCAACATTTTACAATAGTATTATTAATAACAATCAGGAGTGCTAACCTAACTAACCTAACCTAACTGGAAACTTAAAAGGAAATCTTACACCGTAATCATATAACGCTCACGCTGAGGTATAATTAAATTAATACTGTAAACAATTTTCTTTCAAACTTATTCGTATACAATATTTTCTACAGATTTATTTACAAAGTCTTTATATGTAAAGTTGTATAGATTTAATATTTTATCGTAAAAGGAATCCGTTTATTACGACAAGTATTCAATCCTGAACGAAAAGTAGACGAGTTCATAACTATCCATTAATATTCAACTTTCTTCGATGAAAACTTATTCTTGTACTCAGCTTTCATTATTACAGTAGTTCGAGAAAATGAAAACGATTCATTAATTAAATTCTTGAAGTGACCATTTAATGAATTCAAAAGAGTTGATCTTACATAAGCAAAGATTGGGAAACAAATAATACGATGTGCTTTGCAATGCTTTTTTTCTGATTTTTATATAAAGCTCTGGCTTAATTACAACTTACTAAAGTTTCATCATCCATCCATTCATCCATATATAGATGACTAATGAATCGTATATATAGTATTATAAAACGGAAATAGTATATTTTTAGTTTTATTAAAAAACCAATATTGACATATGACATACTCTCAATAATTTCGTAAATTGTATGAAAAAGTAGTGTGAATAAATTTGCTTGTATTTGTTTTTCACGCGTACAAATACGCACGCGAAAATTTTTCCTAAGTCTCTTTTCAGTTATGTTGAAATTGTGTTATCTTTTAATTTACGCTATTTAGCCGTCAGTGTTTTTGGGCAATAATTTTGTTTTTATATAAGTTCATAATTTTATCATTTGGTTCACAGTAGAGTAAAAATAGCACCAACCCTTCACACTTAAAAGGTGCAGTAAGACTACTGCAGGTAATTACCATACATCTCCCGTGGACCACAAATTGGGTAAGAGCGTTTTCAGAATTATAAAGTGTAAATATGGCTGATCTCTCATTTTCCGGGAACTATCCATCCAGCACTGAGATGATGTTTTTTATGGATGTTTCTGACCAGAAAATTTTCTGTGCGAATAAAAAAGTGAAAAATAGCTTTTTAAAGTTTATTTCGGTTTCTGATGGCGTTTTTGTAGTGTAATATAGATTGTAATAGCAGCTTTCAAAGAATATTAGTGTGGCGAGCATGGATCTATCGATATATTGAGGACCTTCGTGGTCAAGTGGCTCGCATACCGGCTTACATGGTGACGCTTATTCGAGGTCCCGGGTTGGATCCCCGGCTGGTTTCTGTATTGGCTCGGTTCTGGGAGTTGTGGTACCCCCGTTGATTCTGAATTCCACAACACAAGTGCTTCAGCTACTTCACTTGGGTTCAGAACAATGTATGTGATGTTATTTATTATTACTAGCTGACCCGGTAACGCGTTGCTATGGTAACGCGTATACAATGGAAAAAGAGCGGACAGACAAACACACAAATAACAAATTTGTGTTCTTAGATTATAGACTAGCTGACCCGGTAACGCGTTGCTATGGTAACGTTAATTTGATACAATGGAAAAAGAGCGGGAAAAAGAGCGGACAGACAAACAAACAAACAACAAATTTGTGTTCTTAGATTATAGATTAATATTATTAAGAAAACTGGTTCGAACCAATTTTGAGGACTCTATACAACTTGCTCCTCCGATCTTAAGATTAAGTTAGTTCATTTTACAAATTTTGTTTTACGATAGCTAAACATTTTACTCTTTTTCACATTATAATACTCCGCGAGGATCAGCCGCTCCAACGTTTACTCGGGAGCAGAGCGGTCGGTGGCGTCAGCTAATCCTATTATGCCAAAATAGATATTTGAAGTATCGACTTCGCGGCCCTATCTTCAATGTTTGAAATACGAAATTGCTATTTGTTCGCGTCGAATGAGATTTTTGAGATGGTGCGGGAATGTTGAGTTGTGTACTTTCTTTTACTTTTTATGCACACGGATGAAATCTATACGGCGGCTCATAAAACAGTACAAAAGACAATATTTAGCTTAAGGTTCTTTATCACTTTGTCAGTGTGAATAACTGTGTCTCGTCTCAATCAGAATGTGCTAAAACTTTATGTGTACGTTATTTTGTTGTAGGCATGGCAGGGAAGGTTTATATGTAGTCAGTAAAAACAGATCAGCAAAAAAGTGCACTGGAAAGCATGCCAAGTGCAACTAGTAAGTTAATAATAAAAAAATATTCATTTATATTAAATTAGTATAAAATAGATTTTTACCATTTTATTTTTATGCTTGAGGCTCCATATTTTTTCCGTGTCGATCGATGACGCATACAACTGCACCAAAATATCGGATTCTCAAAAATAAAAAAGATATAACTTTGCCTTCTTAATTTTCGATTTTAATCGCTCAAATATAAATTTGATTTATTATAATATAATAACAGTAAAAAGACATGGGAATGTATTAAAGATGAAACATAAAAAGATCTTTAAATATTTTTCATCCGTTATCTTAAAATTTAATAAATAATATATGTAGAAAGTGACAACAACACTACGGGATTAACGAGAATCCGTTAACAGTTCCCCCAAATGATCACTCTTCACTTCAATTTTCACGTCCCGTCACGTCCTTGTGACTCTATGAACGACCCTTTCGAATCTCAGAAGATCCGGTCCGGAAATGTAAAGATATGTGTATTTTGTTACCGGTGTATGGACCGGTTGTAACTTCACTGGATGGGTGTCTCGCGTGACCGTAGCCTTCAAAGTGTCGCAGCTAAACCCTCTCAATTTATGAGCTCATTAGGAAAGCTAGCCCGCACCTGTGTCCTTCACTAGGGCTGGGAAAGAACTGTATTCAACGCCAAATCGATGTATGTATTTATATATTTGTACTATAACAAAAAATATTATTGAAGTTTACTCTTAGAGAATTGGTTTTCATGTAAGGCGCTCGGTATGAAAAAAATATAAAGAACAAAATTTAGTAATCGAATGCCAGCGTTAAGTTATTTTGCGCAACCTATCGTGCGTGCCTTTTCACTTTTATTTGAGTGAAAACTTCTTTAGCATCTTTGTGACTTGAAAGTCGATGAAACGAAAAAGCGACAGTAAAAAGAGAGAGACACATAAATTCATAAGATTTAACGTAGGAGCAAATGAGATAGGAAGCATTATATAATGTCTCTTTGAAACGAAAAAGCGACAGTAAAAAGAGACAGACAAAAATTCATAAAATTTAATTCTACCACGTGTGAATTGCACAGATGCTTTCTTTTTTTGAAGTTTTGTTTTATACCTTTCCCCAGTCGTAGCATTTTCTTTCTTTGCCTGTTCATAGACAATCGTTCTAAAGGAGTAAACTTCAGTCGTACGATTTTTAATTTATTTATTTGTTATTGAATGGTTTTCAGAGAAATATTAATGACTACACTAACTACTCTGTTAATCTCAACTAAAAAAGCTAATTAAAAAGTAAAAACGCAAAATCAGATTATGAGAAGAGTGATCATATATATTTTTTTATACCGCGTAGCATTTTCATTATTTAATTCCTTTTCAGTTAGCGTGAGATATTTGTTTTAAATGATGAATCTGAATAAGGCATATTCTACTCTCCATAGTAAATGTAAAACTCGATAATTTGATTACATTTTTGTAATTTCATTCCATCAAGGAAGACAAAAGATACAAACCCATATCATATATTTTTCAGTGTTTTTTTATTCTCACTGATAACTAGAGCAAATTTTTGAATGATTTACGTATGATGAACGATAGGTGATATCCCTGAAACCCAGGAATTTTAGTAATTTTTTTTAGGAATGACTGAAGCTTTCTCAGCCTTTATAACAGAACGCAAAATGAAAACTCTTTGTTTTACTTCTATGTTGTAAAAGTTGTAGCCCGAGTCTTCTGGCAAGCCAGCCAAAGGGCGTCACTGCCACGAGTAGTCTCAGTAGCCTGGGCTACCTTGGCGGATATCATCAACACTTCTTTCGTTATGTAAATGTTATTGATATTATTTAAACTTACTTTAAAGTAGACATATACCTAAGTTTTAAAGTGTTTAACGTAATTTTCTTAGTTACGTTAGTTAAATTTTACCTACTTTATCTTAAATCTATTATATACAAAACGATATTCAGTTGTTTTCTAAACGCATCAACTGAATAATCGACTATAAGTAAATATTATTGGCATTGTTTTAACTCATTTTAAAGTAAACTGGTACCTAAGCTTTCAAATGTTTAACGTAATTTCTGAAGTTAATAAAGTTTAATTTTACCTGTTATATGTTAAATCCACTATATACAAAAAGATATATATATTTTTCAATGCTAACTGAAGTTATTACAGAATAAAATGTACATTTTCATCGACACGGTTCCTACGTCACATCACTAGCATAATAATTAGTGAGCATTCTTTGTTCTACATTACGTTCTGTATTATCAATTATTAATACCCTTACCCGCCGACTTATGTGTACAGGAACAATAACATTTAATTGCAGTACTTATTTCGGAGAGTGATTAATTTTTATTTATCTCTAAGGGTAGCCTTTTCTATGTCCTTTGAAAAAGGAGCAGTTCTTTCAGATAAAATACTCGGTAGAGGAAACTCACTTACGTATATGATACTTTTATTCTGTGATATGATGTTTGAAATATTTTAGAGTATTAACTTTTTTGTAAGGTTCAGAATTGTTTTTATGGAGAATCAATCACTGATAGAAGCATCCCGAATTTTATTCCCGGATTTGTCTGATACAAAATCATCTAGTAGTTGAAATTTTTAAAACAAGATAAATTATTATAATAGAAAAATACTAGAAAAAGTCGACTCGGGTCACAAGTTCGGGTCACGAGTTCAGGGTCAATTCTCAGGCGGGAATCGAACCCGCAACCTTTGGAAATCCGGTCCAATGCTCTCCCAAATTAGCCAACCTTTGGAAATCCGGTCCAATGCTCAATTGGGAGAGCATTGGACGATTCCCGCCTGAGAATTCACTTGTGACCCGAGTCGATTTTTTCTAGTATTTTTCTATTATAATAATTCATCTTGTTTTTAAAATTTCAACTACTAGATGATTTTGTATCAGACAAATCCGGGAATAAAATTCGGGATGCTTCTATCAGTGATTGATTCTCCATAAAAACAATTCTGAACCCTACAGAAAGGTTAATACTTTAAAATATTTCAAATCACATTGAAAATGCATAAAATATATAAAAATTATAAAACTTTTAAAAACAATTTTGGTATTAATGAAATCGTACTTCTTAAAAACAAACGAAAAAACGAACTCAACGAAACTTAATTAAATGAAAAGTTGAAAAAGGTGTTTCAAGCGCAAAATAAACCCACAACGTCCGTTATCTAGGCAGCAGAGAAAACCACTACGCTGCCGAGACAAAATATTTCATACACGATGTTTCTCATAGTGGGTAGAAGTTTGCACTTATAAAGATTTTAAGTTTTTAATATCTTTCTTAATACGAATGATTTATGGATATATTTTTTTAATTTTACTTTTGTAAATAAGTAAATATTTTTTTCTTACATTTACACCAATTAGCCTAGTCCAAAGTAGGCACTGTAAGGTTAGAGTTATGGATACTAGGGTAACGGATAGACATACATAATATGATACATAGATATGTAATATTCATAGAAATATATATAAACACCCATGACTTAGATACAAATGCTCGTATTCATCATACAAACATTTGCCCCTTACGGGATTCGAACCCAGGATCGCTACCGTTGCACCAAACGATGAGCGTTTGTACAGTAGTACAAAGTAGTAGTAGTAGTAGTAGTAGTAAAGTAGTAGGAAGTAAAGTAATACTTCCTTAAATACGTGAATAAGATAAAATATGATTGTATGAGGAGGGAAAAAGGAACACAAAAAAAATAAAATCAAGGAATAATGAAACAACAATGTTAACTCGAGAAAAAAGACATTCTGCCAGAGTTGTGTCCTAGATTTTGTTGTACAATTTTTTTTCGTGTCCAGCTAAGATAACGTGTTTACCATTTTCTGGGCGATATTATCAAATTGTCGTTTAATTTGTCTTGAAAACGATAAATTATATATACGCTCATACATTGGTACACGGATCGGTTTCATAATAAAGTGAATAAACTCAAACACAGCAGACCAATCAAAAAGTAATCTAATACCACTCAAAACTTGATTCCAATCCAACCTCGGAAATTAATCGTGCATTATTGAGGATTGAAAGATTCAAGATATAACACGAATTCGCCCATATTGGCATTTGAAAATGCTAATCAAAATGACATTATTACACAGCACACACACCACAGCACTTTTACACCTTGTTGTGGCTGTATTTATATTGATATTATATGTATTTTATTATATTTTATTAAATTATTATATATATTAAGGGCTATTAGTAATAATTTTTTTTGCCACTATTGTTAATTTGTTATTTACCTACTTTTATTGCCTTAGGCGTATTGTGATTGTTTTTACTGTTACTACTTTTTGGCCGAAAATGATATTATCCATATTAGATTGTCGAAGTATAAATTAAGAATGGCTGTTTATGTCACAAAATAAAATAAATATATAACGTTAAGTTGCCCACCATCGGAAGAATTGGGTTTCTGGACAAACAGTCGGGTTTCATTTGTGTTTCTCGGAAGTTTTCGAGTGGTGTAATTTAGGTGGAATTTTTGCCGTCGGCCTTTGTTGGGAGTCTTACGGTTGCTGGAACACTTCCGTTTCGGAATGGCAGTTATGCCGAGTTCTACCGAACGGTCAATAACTGGTACCTAGTTTTTGAAGTAATCTGTAATCATTTTCTTCTAGCAATGTGTATATACCTAGATGATTATTGTCACAAACAAGTAAAGACCGTAATTACATGCTTTTGTGTAGGTTAGATATAAGAAAGAAAGAAAGAAAGAATTTATTGATCGAAGGTTGGAATTACTAAATAATTACAAACAATAACAACATATAAAATAGAAACAACTGTGCTTTAAAATAAAATAAATTAACACAAAGTCTTAAACCTACGATCAACCAGGACCCTGGCTCAGCATAGACCACTGCAAAAAAACAAAACAAAAGAACAATCTACCTTATGTGAAGTAAAAGCTATGATGTATACGTGATAAGAACCAGAAACGGATGCAAGGTGTGTGATTGCCAATGATTACGACTACGGACAATTTACAGCCGGTTGTGAAAAACTAAGAAGGTAAGCATAAATGTTTCAGGTCTCTCTGGAGATTCACTCAGAGTGTTTATACTCTGGTCATCTAGAATAAAGTGCTTTTAAAATTGTGAAAAAAATATAATAGTTTCTGCGGTTCCCAAAATTACTCTCCACATATAAGCAAACTTACAAAAAATTGCTTTTTTCTTTACAATTTATAGTGTAAAAATAACTAACTTTGTATAGATACTCTTACTTAGTATTTACATTTTTCGCCGTCCAGACATCGAAACGAAAAAAACTTTAAAGAGATCTATATTTGGTGCGTTCATTTCATGTACTTTTTTATCCTTACACGGGTAAATGCGTTACGCAAATTCCGAACGGCGAAGTTATGTGGGAATCTCCTCCATCCACCTACACGGCCTAGGTGACCGCAAAAGGTTTAGACTTGGACTCCCAGGATGACTAAGACAATACTCAAATATGCTATGCCGTTTAAATTGAACACGTTCCTAACTACACAATTTATTTGAAAATACAATGTTTAAAACAACATATTTTGTTTAATTTTGCATTTTGTTTTGTTGTTTTATGGTCAATACATTATTTAAAAAAAAAGTCTACCACCAGCCCGGAAATTAAAAAGTTCTACTGGCGACAATTGGCAAAAGAAACTCGCAGACCTTCATCTTAGGAACAATGTCATTTTCTTCAATAATAATAAATAATAATAAAAAGATTATATGTAAAATGTAATTATTAAGTTTAATAGTTAAATTGAGACGTTAGGTTTTCACGCACCGTTTTTTCTGTTTTTATTTTCCCCATTATAATATATTTATTGCTTTCAGACCAAACAAATGCAAATACTTTTCTTTATTTCTATATATCTAATAATTTATTTAGTCAACAAAACGAACCAGTCATAGTACCGACACGCGTAGCCTATTGAAAAGCTATTTTTTTAAAAGTAATGTGTATACTTCCTTGATGTGCTCCCGATATTTAATACATCTATACTTTAACTCATGCATTTTAAAAAAAGAATAATATTGAAGTTTCAACTGTTTCTTCGACCGCTCAAGTTAAAGTTGACTGAAGCACTTGTTCAAATAGGGACAAGCGAATTCTCTACCTACTTACGAATAGATTGATCTATAAAAGTAAAGCTCAGACACACTTTAACTTAGTACAACCAAAAAAAGAACAGGGAAACACAAAAACTAAAATATATCGGTATAAATATTGTTCGAGTTCACTTCCATTGCTCGATTAACTTGGTACAGCATATGGGGGGCTCACTGAAGTCGAAAAAACAGATTTATAACATAATGCAGTGACGTCTACATCGAGATGGTAAACATTCGAAATTGAGCTATTCGTCATAGCAAACTTTCAAACTCGCGAACTCCGTAAATGGTAGTCCTGGATAAGGCCAAGAGTTTTCTAAGAAAAATGATAAATACACTAACTATCGTCTTGATTACAATAATGATAAAAGAAAAATGCTTTTAAAATAATTGGTATGAAAAAAAAATACAAAGAAATAGAAATAGAAATTTGCCATTTTAATTTCCGTTCGTGCTATTGGTTGTCTATGCTAAATTTTGTTCATAATAGTACAAAGTTAACTTTTTGCCGGTTAACGAAACATTACTGTGTCATTTTCTTTTATGAAAATAATGATGTTAGTAAGAATCGCAAGCAGGCCAGAGAATCGATTTCCCTAGTCCTATTATGCACGCTCAAATGATCCCCTGGGGCGATTTTGATTGATGCGAGCACTAATCGACGGCAATTCGTATTATACACTTTTATTGATTCAAAAAACATTATATTATTACATATATTTAATATACTTAAGATATTATAAGGCACTTATGGATGTATGAATAATATTATGATACTCTTCATTACATTAAGGTATATAGATTTTTTGAAATCCCAGTTGTGGTGATTTCTAACTAAAGCAGCAATCTCGATTAATAGTTTGTTAATCACAGACTTCACAATTAATAAATTGTTACTACACATACTTATATATATATATATATATATATTTAAAACACCTCATATATATATTTCTGTCTTACATTAATGATAAATAATATTAAAATTAAACACTTCATAAGTTTTTAAGAAAATATTCAGAATTCAGTATATTTTGTTGATTATACTACACTATTTAAAGATACCAAATTAAAAACTTTTATTAAAAGTTTCTGATGATCCTGCATTCAAATTATTTAATATTGATTTGCAGGGCACTGTCTAAATACTATGTTATACCTCGTATTATCAATAGTTAAATGAATTTTAAATGATTAGTGGGACACGACACCTCTGTGGAATAGTTGCATGCTCACTAATTTTACGCTCAGAGATTCTGGGTTCGTTCCCAATGGGACTGTATATAAATGCTCCGTTTGGTTGGTGGAAGTGCTAGAGCTAACAAGTCCACTAAGCTACAAACGTTATATAATTCTTATAAAATTGCTGTGTTCCGGGAATCTATAAATAAATAATAAATAAATAAATATTTCCTACATTCACACCAATTAGCCTAGCCCAAAGTAAGCACTATAAGGCTTGTGTTATGGATACTAGGGTAACGGATAGACATACATATATGATACATAGATATGTAATATTCATAGAAATATATATAAACACCCATGACTCAGGTACAAATGCTCGTATTCATCATAAAAACATCTGCCCCTACCGGGATTCGAACCCAGGACCGTCGGTGCGAAAGGCAGGATCGCTACCGTTGTACCAAACGGTCGTCTAAAATCATAATCATAATCTAAGATTACAAATTTGTTGTTTGTCTGTCCGCTCTTTTTTCCATTGTATACGCGTTACCATAGCAGCGCGTTAACCGCAAGTAGTTCGTCTACCGGATGCTGGATGGCGATAACGGAAAAATATTTCATAATAGAAAAAAATTAAAGAATTTGTCCACCCGTGCGAAGCCGGGACGGGCCGCTAGTTAAAAATAAATATATTTCTTATATTTACACCAATTAGCCTAGCCCAAAGTATGCGCTTTAAGGCTTGTGTTACGGATAATAGGGTTACAGATAAACATACATAGATCATACTTAGATATTAAATATCCATGACTCAGGTACAAATGCTCGTATTCATCACACAAATATATGCTCCTTCCAGAATTCGAACCCAGGGTATTCGGTGCGAAAGGCAAGAAGCTGCAGCTATACCAATCGGTTGCCAAAAGGAGACAACATAGCCAGTTTTTGCATGGTTGCGTGGATTACGAATAAGCGAATCATCTTTCGAACTTATTGTCACTTAACATTAGGTGAAATAAGGCCAAGCAATTCTTCATTGTCATTAAAAAACAGGTTTGTGTCTAATGCACCTCGTTAAAATCCAAACTGCATTAAAATTTGCAATATGTAATTTGCAGGATACATTAAAGAAAGATCAGTAGAATAGCTTGAAAACGAACAGACGCAAGTGTTCCAATGTTTTGTAAGTAATTTTTTATAAGCTTTCTAGCCATTTAAATGGCGTTTAGGCCCGGTTCCTTTTGATTGATGTCCAATGTATGGGCGACCCGACAAATATCCATTTACATATTAACGTAAAAGGCCTCGCCTCTTGAATGGGTCGGATTTTTCCGGGCGTTCCAATTGAAACAGGTGGGAGTAGGTCGTAAGTGAAATTGGGTAATATACATATTTTTTAGATGAGTAGTTTTTGAAGCGAACTATTTCTTAATATTTAAAGCTTTACTTCGGACAACTTAATATCAGAGCCTATAGAATTCGCCCACTTCCCTATGAATGAAAATATTGTAGGGAGAGTGGGCTATGATCTACCACTCGGATCTAATGCGGATTGTTAGATGGTAACGATTAAAGGCTAAATGTACCTTTTAAAGCAAGGAAGAGCTTAATGATTAGTAACAATTCTATCCAAACCGCGAATACTATACGAAACTCAGAATTTGTTTCCATTGCGCGTCATAATACGACAAAAATCTTATCTTTCGTACATAAAAAAATCTAATACTTAGACGTCAAAGGCCAGATCGGTTAAAATGTCGACAAAACGCAATTGCCAAGTTAGAGTTTGAAGACAAAAATCCGCGGCTAAGTAAAACTACATTTGACATAAGAAATTGATTTCTAAGCGCAGCCATGTAAGAGAGGACTGACGACAAATGACTAAAACACGAGAAAATGGGTCTACAAAATTTTGTTGTGTTGCGTATGCTAGGCGGGCTGGTCAAAAGTACCCTTAAGCGATGAGCTTGTATGAAAAGGCTGATGAGAGTTGAAGAAGCCAGAGATCTATGTCAAGATCGTGTTAGTGAAAATCAGAAAAAGGGTGATTGTATGTATATATATATGTTCTATCGATTGTATACCTTAACAAACAATAGAACTAAAAATAGTAGAAAATAGTCTAGAATTTTGTAGATATGAGTCAAATGAAGTTTAATTATTATGGACGACCAGTTGGTGCAGCTATAGCGATCCTGTCTATACGCCAAATGTTTCGTGTTCAAATTGGATGGGCATTCGTTTGTGATGAGCATACATATTTGTTACCGAGTTCTAAATACTATTTATGTATCTTTTATTTCTTTTATTAGTAATTTTTTTATTAGTTTGTTGATCCATCAACATGTGTATCATTCCTTACATGTTTTCAAATACAATGAACTAATAGGAACTAAAATGTTTTTACGGTAATAACAATCTCAGCATACGCATTTGTTACCGAGTCCAAAAATTTTTTTGTTATATTTAATCTGTTATGAGTAACTTTTTCTTATTTGTTTGATCCAGCAACATTTATATCATTCCTTATATGATTTTAAATACAGTAAACTGATAAGAATTAAAATGTAATTAAAGGCGGATACTCTAATAACAATCTCAGCACTGCAGTGCTATATAAGGTGCACCGTAGGTATACTTATATTCTTGGGATAAAAAGATCTATAGTATAAGTCTTCCTAAGTTTGTAACTAAGCAAATAGTGTGTGAGTGAGTTAAGTGAAATTTATTTATTTACTCTATCATATAAAAAACAAATTTTGTATAAATTTTATCGTATTCGAGAATTTCGTTAATCCCAGGGTTGATTGGTAGAGAATCTAAGTTCGGCGATTGTATCAATGTTATAATGTTGTATTTTTTTTTTAATAAATGGATATCAAAACACGTAATTTTGGAAAATGGTCCGTGATAGTAATAATAATAATTCTTTCATTCACACCAATTACCCTAGCCTAAATTAAGCAATGTAAGGTTTGAGTAATGGATAAAAAAGATAACGGATAAACATACACGATGCATAGATATGTAATATTTATAGAAATATATATAAATACCCATAACTTAGGTAAAAATGTTCGTATTTATTACACAAACCCAAGAGCGCAAAAGGCAAGTTTGCTACGGTCTCACAAAACGGACGTCAAGGTAGTACCTAACAGTGAGCAAATATATCATAATATTGTGAAATATTTGCTATTTCTCTCACAAAATATAGCACAAGATATCTCCCGCATTTAATACCACAAACAAACCCTCAAAGAATATCTTAGGAAATAGCGTTACAAGCAATATTCCAATCGCAAGGAGACAATTACAGAATCTTCCATAACCATCGCACATGAATATTTCTCAATAATAGAGGGGTATCAAAGTAAAAGGGGAATCCAACAGAGTTATCGTTACAAGACGACTGATTTATTATTATGATGGATGTAAGAGCGCTGAGTGCGCTGCGTGTTTTTATTTATCCGATGAAGCTGATTCCCGAAGGAAACACCTACGTTATTGTGTCGCCGAGTTCGTAAACCGTACGTCGATATATCGGCATAAGAAGTTTTCTTTAGGCTTCATCTTTGAAACCATTGTATTAAAGATGAAAGCACTGTCGAAAATTGTAAAAAGTACAACTAAGAACATTAATGTTATTGTTCAAATGCTAGTTTAAATTAGTATATTTATAACGTTTTATAGTGTTCAAAGGATTCAAAGAAATATCTAAAAAATAGTCAAAAGTTTAACTTAATACATAACAATTGTTTCAAATGAACTAAATACTTTACGTATATAAAAAATGTGTTAATTTTTATTAGTGTAGATGTTATATAGATTTTATAGGATGGCTAAAGTAATTAAAAGAAATTATAAGGTAAGGTCTGGACTAAAAAAAAAAACAATTTTTTGGAAACCTAAAAGGGTTACATTTCAGCGAACAGACGCGAAAGTTTAAGAACTAAATCCCTACCTATATTATAGATGTGAATGTAAGTATGTTTGTTATGTTTTCACGCAAAAACTACTAAACCGATCATCACGAAACTTCGTACATATATTCTTGGAGATATTAGAAGTAACATAGGATACTTTTTATTGACAAAAAAAAATTGCGGGCGAAGCAGCGGGTAAAAGCTAGTATATAATATTTAGAAAAATTAAAGTGCACAAAAGTGCTAGTCTTTCCACTGTTAAAAGTTGTAACAAGTCAGTCATTGAAATAAGTAACGAAGAAGTACCTATTCACCAACCCTTGTCGACTAATTACAAACTATATTACTTTTAGTGCACTTTTATTACAGAAAATTTACACTATATTAGAAATTTGTCTTTGATTGGAAAAAATTACTTTGATTAGCTTCATATTTTTCGTCTCATCAAATTATTAGGATATATAAATATATTGAGATTTAATGGTAATTATAATATTAATAAGATCTTATAAATACATTAGCTTACACTCGTTTAAATTAACTTGTTTAGGTATAAATGTCAATATATTTGTATAAGTTTTACATAGGTCACTCATTACAGGAGTCACAATTGATGTCATTTTTTTCATTCAAAATTCACACATTCTCTTTTTAAATCGTTCGAAAACAAGATAACACCACCTATTAAATCGCGATCGTTAATAGCGTTATTTTAAGCGTAGTGTTTGCTTTAATCGGAATTCACGTACGATAATAACACGTTTCCGATAATTATAGCGTGCACTCATAATTGCATTGCATGGTGCAAACTATTTTACTAGGTATACGTGCTTTCGTTCCCACGTATATTTTATGAATTATTACATTATGATACAAATGCAATAAAGTTTGAGTTAAAGTTATTATAAGTGCTCTGTTAAATTGACAAAATATCTGGTGCCCTCATATTAGTTAGTACTCAAGTACGTTGTAATTACTCGCTAAATATGGAAGAGTGAATCTGGCACAGGTGCACTATGCACTTAATAGAGGAAGTCGAACGCCATGCTGTAACAATTATAGTTCTGAAATAAATATTTTTTCATTTACATTATCACTTAATTATTTTGCTTAAAAGTTGGAAATCAAATGTTATGGCAGATTTTGAATGTTTATAAAACTCACAACGAGTTCTGTTTGTATTCATTTACTTTATATATTTTTTTATTTTATAGTAATGTTCAATTCACAATAGGGAACGCTTTTTTATTTAAAGGCCGACAGCGCATCAAACATTCCTTACGACATTTTTAATGTATAACTTGATGTGCTAGCGATTTCATTTTTTAAATATTGCATTTTCATTTCGTATCACATATTATGTGCCAAACGTTATATGTAACAGAATATGAAGCGATATAAGGAAGTCAATATGCGTCATATCAAATAATCGAATGCCAGCCTATCAGCCCATCCCTTTGTCTTTCCATGCACACTTCGCCGCACCTGCAAATATGTTAAGTATAGGGCTGCGACAATTAGAATGGCAATAAAACTAAAAATAACACCTAATTTATGTTTGATGACATTTTTGTTTTACAGAAGAGAGTAGAGCGGACTTTATACAACACGCAATCCATATTTCTTTCGGCTACCATTACAATAAATACAAATATTGACCTTTGCTTCGAAATATATCTATGAAAATATTATGTATGGAGACTTTTGTTGAAAAAAAAAGAAAATTCAATATAAAATATAAGAATTAACCAGCTGTCCCAAAGATTACTTACCACAAAGAATGAAAGCCCTTTTTTCTTAATAATTGCTTTGCTATTTATCTAAATCATAAGTAAAATGTCTATGTTATTTTTTTAAGTATTGTTCAAAATACATCCATGCTCTTTTCTAGTTTTTAATCAAGCGAAAAAACAGTCTACAACATATTACTCTTCAATTGTGGGAAGTTTTCTATAACGACTGACGTAAGCCACTAAACAAAGTTTTATCATTAATTTGACAGCCGTTTTAAAAGAGTGTATGAATACATGGAGTATGAAGTGTAAGGTGTATCGTGTATCATGTATGGAACGACGTGTTTATTTTTGTTTTGAATTTTTCCTATTACAAATATATTACGATTATATTTCTGCGAGTCATGATAATTAGTGTCCAGACGCGGACAGATTAGAGAGCTGCGGAGGTTAATCCCTGCCTGGGGTGAAATTTATGTCAAAGTATTTATATGAAACATTGTACAACAAAGAGCATGTTAGTTAGTGAAAATTGTAATTTAACTAATTCACTGTTTATATCTTTTCATTACATTACATAATCTTTTATTATTTGTAGAACATGAATTGGAAACGTTTGTTGGTTCAGGAAAACAAACAGCTTAACATAACACATTATGCCAATAAACTTATAAGCTTGATAAATAAGCCAACAAAGTCGCTGTTGAGTAGATGAATTATATGCACATTTATAACTCGAAGAAAGTTATAAATGTAAGGGGATAACTGATATTGTTGACATAATGCTTACTTTAGAACTAGACAAAAACAAAAAAAGTCTAGTTCTTATTTAAGTGATATATACGACTTAAATTAAAATAGAAAATATCAAATTGCTGGTGGCACATAAGCGTAACAAGTCGTTACAGTAAAGCAATTCTTAGCAAAGCTGGCGCAGCACATGTTTGAGTAGAACGTAGGTAAGTCTTCTTAAGTTTACAAAGAAAAAATACTTGTGAGTTGAATCAACCATATTATTTATCAATTTATAAAGAAACAATGTATCGATTAATATCCACTCGTGGTATTTGAGGAAACTAGCCCTAAATTATTTTCTATAAAATATAACTGTTAAAAATGGTTTAAGTCTATAGTGTCTGATATATTACTAGAACTTTAATTTAATCTGTGTTTTAAAGTTAAATTTTAATAAAATAAATATTGTAACCCTTGATTTCAGAGTGAAATATAAAGGCTTGTCACGAGTGGGTATCAAAATACCCGTTCATTTTAACACGAATATTCCCACCCATTATTGGAAAGAGAAACAGTTACAATATAAATGAATAGGCATTTATCACGACTCGTAATATGAGATCTCTCGTAATGGATTATGGTGAGAGAAAAAGTTCATTGGCTTATCAACGAACAGGCGTCGTATTTACCCAGAAATATTGTAATCACCTATTATAAAGGTTTAGACACATTTAGGATTGGACGCAAAGTACTTTTCTCAACACCGCAAATACATAAATAAAACTAATGAACTACAAATGGCAACTTTATAGTTAAATGCAATAACTGTCAGACAAACACTAGATGGACAGGTAACTATAACAGATTTATAAATTTATTTGGTTTCTTAGAAGTTTATATTGTATAGAAGCAAGAATAACCATCGTATACTTATTGAAAAACAAAATTGAAAGTAACCATTGTCGAGTAATATAACAGTTTAATTTCGAACTCACCTTTTGAGGACTTAAGCTGAGTACTACAATATGAACTTATTCGTAATAAACGAAATCACTATCAATACACCTAAATCACATACTTTAAACGTACAGATGTTCAAGGTTTCTAATATCCTTTAGTTAGTTTGAATCCGAAGTCCGAATTATCGTTTTTTATGTCTTAGGCGGTTCACCCACTAGAGATATGTCCGTTTCAACCGCGCGGCCACCTCATAATATTTGATGAACCTTTGCCAGGAATTAGTGCTAATTTGTTACTTTACACACCTCTTTTCTTGAATTTGTTACAAAAAAAACTAAGACGCTATGACAAAAAATATTTGGCCGCTAGAACCGCCACTTGCCGTAGTCATCGTCCGTGATTACACAGAAACTATATAATGCAGATAGACGAATGATGCATCAAAAAAAAGGTCTTAATTTGTTCAATTTGTTACAAAAATAAAAAACGTGAAAACGTAAATAGACAAAAAGTTATGCAATATTTAGTTTTCAGGTTATGAGTAGGTAGGTATGTCACCATAAATATCAAATTAATAGAGGCTAATGTGTATGGATAATTAGTTACTAATTTGTTACAGCGAATAAACGTAAAAAAATACTAGAAAGTGGGTTCAATAATTTGTTACAGTCGATTTTAGTTGGCCGCTCGGACGGCAATATGCCTAAAATACAATGGCATTTATCTCGTTATTAAAAGTAGGTTGAAGCTTAGTTAGAGTACTAGTCGACGGGTAACGTAACCTAGTTTAGATAAATATGGCGAATATAACGGCAGCATTCATATTTTAGAAAATATTTGCAAAAAACCGTAATATGAAACCGTATGAGAGTAGGGTGGCTATGAATACATTAGTACAAAGGCATGTTTTTAATGTTGTACTCTGTTTGAAGGAATATGCAGTTCGTTTTGCAGCCATATTGATGTCTTTTGTTCTTAATTCTTTAAAGTATTTACTGATAAGATTTTCGTTTCAATGACATTCCGCAGGTGTTTTATGATGGGCACGATTCCCGAAAAAGGATCTCTTTTGTATCCAAATTATTGTTAAAAATATTTGTCGGAAGGGGTTTAAAAAGCGATTATTGTCCGTTGTGAATATTGTCATTATTGTGCTGGATTTTGAAGTGTGTGCTCGTACGTATTTAATTCCCGTGATTTTCATACTACTAAGTTATTGCGACAATTATCAGTAAATCCAGAAGTGTCTAAAAGTGCTTAGCTATGAGTTGTGCCCACTTATATGATTTGTTAATATAGAAGTCACCACCAAAAAGTGTATTGCAGAGGGATCCAAATTGACTGCGGTAAGTTTAATTTTTACAATTTTATGATGACTTGAATAAAGTTATTACTTTATTGCTACAGCTGTTTTCGTGACGTGAAAGTATATGACATTAAGGCCATTTTGATATACTTACGTCAATTTAAGTGAAGTTGTGGGTTGGTAACATATTGGTGCCTTAATAAAAGAGAATTTTAAATTTAAAATAATTCGACTAAACACTTTTGTTACTACATTCTTAAATATACGTATATATTCATTGAGCTTAAATTTGCGTGCTTTCCCTGGAGTTTTTAAATACATAAATATCTGTTACCATATTCATGATTGTAAGAAACTTTAATATTTACTACCAAAATGTGAGGGGCCTTCAAACTAAGTCGCAAGAATTTTTTTCTTAAGTAGCATTGTCCAATTACGACCTTATTTGCTTAACTAAGACTTGGCTAAATGATAATTTTTATGACCGTGAGTATTTTGACGTAAGTTTCCATGTTTTTCGTTGTGATAGATCTCAGGAGGATAGCAGTTTCGAGCGAGGTGGGGGGGGGGGGGGGGGGGGCGGCGGCAGTAGCCGAGCGATCCAAGCCGATGCCGTTGCGCCGCGACTGGCCCGTGCCCCCACGCGCTCACTGTGATTGTGTGTGGATTTCTATTCCTTTGGATGCAACTAATCGTAATATTTCTCCTTCAATACCAGCCGGCCGTAAACGCCCGCGTGATTTAAATGTTGCTTGCATATACATATTTGTTTTGACGTGACAACGTCTTATAAATTGGTTTGCCGGGTGACACTTCAAGAAACTGCGTTACGCTCCGCTCACGTTATGCGCTTACAATGAGAGCGAGTGAGAGGCACGCGTCCCTTCCACTCGGGCATGGTTAGCCCGCCTAAGAGCGAGAGAGACAGACATAAAAAGTGGAAGGGACGCGTGCCTATAAATTAATGTTTTAAATATAATTCTTTGTATAAATAAATGTTTTAAATTGTTACTATTATTTCATCCTTCTTCCTACTATACGAATGAATATTCACATTAAAATTATTTTACCACTCAAAGTCGTTGTCACGTAAAACTTTCGCCCGTATACCGACTTTACAGGCAACCAACCAGTTTTTCTTTCATTATTTTTTCAATTTTTGATTCCATGACAATTGAAACATGATGGCTGTGTAACTGTTGTCTACATGTTGAGCTATCAAATGACACCTTTTTAATGTTGATAGGACATTAACATGGGTAGTGGTGGTCGAATTATTTTGAGAGCCCAGGTCTTGGTTATCAAGAAAACAAAATGGCGGCCGTAAGAGCCAAAAATGCCATATTTCACACCATTAAAGGCTCCGACACTGGTGACGGGACACATAGTATACATAGGATAGATAGATAATAGCTTAATTTCTTACTCCACTCACACGAACATTATTAACAGAAATACTGTAAGCATATTTTAGAGCAAATATCAAAAATGGTAATATAAAGTATGCCTTAACTTCAAATGTATTTATATAAGCACTCTCCCTAAAAAAAATAAGATATGAATATCGAACATTCCAATAATCATAGTCACTCTACTCTCATACGGTTTCATATTACGGTTTTTTGAAAATAATTTCTAAAATATGAATGCTGCAGTTATATTCGCCATATTTATCTAAACTAGGTTACGTTACCTGTCGACTAGTACGCTAACCAAGCTTAAACTTACTTTTAATAACGAGATAAATGCCATTGTATTTTAGGCACATTGCCGTCTGAGCGGCCAACTAAAATCGACTCTAACAAATTATTGAACCCACTATTTTTTTACGTTTATTCGCTGTAACAAATTAGTAACTAATTATCCATACACATTAGCCTCTATTAATTTGATATTTATGGTGACATACCTACCTACTCATAACCTGAAAACTAAATATTGCATAACTTTTTGTTTTTTTACGTTTTCACGTTTTTTATTTTTGTAACAAATTGAACAAATTAAGACCTTTCTTTTGATGCATCATTCGTCTATCTGCATTATATAGTTTCTGTGTAATCACGGACGATGACTACGGCAAGTGGCGGTTCTAGCGGCCAACTATTTTGTGTCATAGCGTCTAAGTTTTTTTGTAACAAATTCACGAAAAGAGGTGTGTAAAGTAACAAATTAGCACTAATTCCTGGCAAAGTTTCATCAAATATTATAAGGTGGCCGCGCGGTTGAAACGGACATCTAGAGATGCATCCCACCGCGGTGCGCGTAGCGACAGAAAACGCGCGCAGCGACGGAGGCGCAGATCTGCCTATCTTGGCGGTGTAATCTGCTTCTCCGCGCGGAGTAGCAATACAAGACGACAAGGCTCCGCGCTCCCGCGCAGAATCTGCGCGCGGGGCGCCTACCCGCGCTTTGACGCGTCGGCAGTGTGTTGTCATAGGCGTGTTTTCTATGTAAATTAAGATTCTTGCTTACAATGGTAAAATCTGCGGTGCGGTGCAGTGGGTTAACCGCCTTAGGATACTTAAGGTGGATCTTTAATTAACATAGTTCTAACTTAACCTAATTTTATTAATGTGAAAGTGTATGTATTAATAAGATTTTATTAATATTATAATACCTATTAAATATTAATATAATGACACATCATAATAATTTGATGTGAAGCAAAAAATGAGATAATCAAAGTAACATCAGTTAATATTTTCCCATCTTTTATTATGGTGGTAAAAATATATACACATATGAGGCAATCTGTGCATATATGATACATAAAGTAAAAAATGATGTAGTTTTTTATTAGGTAATTTTGAAATAAATATGTTTAATATATTTTTATAGAAATTAAAATTTCATAATAATTAAATATTCCATATTGCTGCAAGATTTTACGTGTTCTATCAACCTAGGATGTACAGGTAAAGTTAAAATAAACATGATCTTGACTTGCAGCGTTACAAACTAAAACAAATAATAAGTTCAACAAAAAAACTGATAGAAAGAAAGCATCCAATTGCAAAGTTTAATGTGTTTTTATGTTAACCTGAAGTTCAGGTGTTCTACGTAAAGTTTGCCATAGAGCCTAAACTTGGCTGTCGTTTCAAAGAGATTACCTATGAAAGTTTTCCAATGTAAATGCAGCTATTATCATGTCGAACATGCACCCAAACTCGGTCGTAACGGCCAATTTCTTGGAAGTTCTAATTGCAATCGCAATTACCTATTCCCGTCTCTGGATTTATTCATGTCAGAAGTTATATATTGCCTTACGTTTATTCGAATAGATGTGACGAACTCATTACTTACATCTACTTAATATGTATATGGTAACACCTACTCCAGACAATTTTGTTTGCTTTTTCTATACATATATATGTTACCGGCAATGTGTATAATCCGGTATTGTATACAATACCTAGGCAATGTATAGAATACCTAAAACGGGCAGGTAAAGTATGAAATAGAATTTATTTTACACTTTACCTAGGTATTCTATACAATGCCAAACTTGCAGCAGGTAATGTAACACTCGAACGCAAAAAAACGCAACCTAACCTAACCTAACCTAAAGTTGATAATAAAGTTTATTTCAAGTAAATACAACATGTTTTATTTGTCCGCTATTTGATAAGTAAGTCTGTTAAGATTTATTGATATTAACCGGCTTACCTAACATTAGTTTAGTCTTAAGATTTATTTATTTTACACATTAAAGGTGAACCAGCAGGTATTCTATACAATCCCTAGTTATTGTATACAATACCTAGGTAAAGTATGAAATGGACAATGATATTCATGATATTTCATACATTGCCTGGACGCCCCAGGGATTGTATATATTACCTAGGGATTGTATACAATACCTGAATTATACACATTGCCGGTAACATATACATACAAACACGCCAAAAGGCAGACATCACAGATTTCCACTCTTTACCTTTTTTCAGTACCCATTTCTATGTACTGTACTTTTTCAGTACATTTTTCATTGTATTGTACAGCCATTAACTGTACAGTCAACGCATTTAATTCGATTAAGAACCTTATCGATTTAACAGTTACAGAATTACGACAAGCGTTAAAATTATTTGACAAGTGTCTCAACTGATTTATTATGGTAAGGTTCAAGTAGCTTAGGAATCAAATTGGTTGATTTTACATAAATAGTTTACAAGTTAAGACGGATACTTTAATAGTTTAAAACGTAAAGTACGTACGTTGCTATAAGCTCAATGTTTTTGTTATGAGTGACTATGGCGGCTGTAATTCATTAATTAAATCCGTACCATTGTATAGATAACAGTGTCTGTTGGTGTAATAAGCATCTCAATAACATTGGAAATTAAGAGTCTGCATGTGTGTGAGTGAGTTAGGTCCGTTCTAAAATATTTAAAACCAAACTAATTTGGGACAGACTTAAGTAACCATTGACAAAGATCAAAATCCAGTTTTGATTGTTTCTATAATATATTGAATAGAAAAAAATAAGAACCTAAAACAACAGTCTTCTCTGCCCGAAATCTTACAGATCTCAGCACTCCTTTTATTACCAACTACAAAGCCAATCGAATAAACATTTTAATGATCGAAACTTCTGAGATTATCAAGCGGTGCATGTGTTCAAAGTTTTCTAATAAAACTAAAGTTTCTTGAATCTTTTGGGAATCCGGCGATATGCAATTTCTGGTAAAAGTGAGCCGGCAACGGCTCGAATAAACGTGCAATAATAATATCGATGACTTATGTAGGAAGTTTCATAAGTTTTCTCCGAAAGTGCAGTTAACCGCCTTTCCCGATCTTACGGAATACTGCTGAAATCAGTTTTGAATTATTGTTTTGTTTTATTGTTCTATTCCTTGTATTTTAGTGGCCTAAGTTCAATTTCACTATATTAAAAAATCTTAACTATTTATAAATGTACAAAAAAAACTTGCGATAAATGTCGGTGCCGATGCTCAAAAGACGTAAGAACCACCGATTTACCTGAAAAAAAAAAACAAAAAACATTAGTCAATTCAGTCACGCAGGGAGGTGTGCGCGATAAAAACAAGTGACAGTAATTTTTCATTTGGGTATAGAAAAGTTGAAACAAAAAGAAAAAAAAAGATTATAAATTGATTATTCTCCATAGAATGACGTGGAAAAATTTGACGAGGGGTCCAAAGGTGACCTTGTATACCTACTTACGTATTCTATTCGTTATTTAGTTGGTATAGGTCTGCTAAATTTGGGAACGAATAAAGTGTGAGTTGCCGCATATTTATTGTTAAATAATAAATTCTATACAACATCTCGCATATTGTTCTGACTCCAAGTTAAGTAGCTACAGCTGTAGTGTTTTTGTAATTTAGAAGTTAATATAGAAAAGTAATAAAATGAAAATGAAAATGAAAAATGAAAATGAAAATAACTTTATTCAAATGCACTTAAAAATAAGTAGTTTTGAATCGTCCAACATTTTTTTCCTAACAACCATTCAGGACGTCTTTTAACTGACAAGAAGAATGGGCGCAAGAAACTCGTCAGCTTTAACAGAAGTAACGACATTTACAATATAATACGTCGTCACCATACACAATCCACAAAAAAAAAAACAAAATTATTTTGTTATGACAATACTAATAGTGTTATGATATCATTATTTCGTTGTTTCGTTGATTACAACAAAGTCAACAAGTATCTGTGCTTACCTCAAGTAAGTATCCCTGAACATTGCAATAACATACAGGGAATAAACGACAAATTTAAGAAAACAACAAGATTTATTTTTAATATTAGTCAATACTGAATACTGAAGGTTAAAGCAGACCCATTTCCCAAGGCAGCACCCGTTCACGAGCATGACGCATGATACAGCCATCGCTTCGCTACATACAATATTCTACAGTGACCCTATCGGGAATCGAAACTAGGACTACAGAAAGGTGTAACGATGAAAAACTGTATGCAAGCTCGTCAAAAACTACCATCATTATTACTGTTTTGTCTCTAACCCCATAATGAGACAAACATAGCGTATGTGTATACGTACGTGTCGTGTTTTCCAACTTAATTTAAGCTTTACGTGCGAGTTCTATTGATAAGCCAGGCCAGCCGGTTGAGCCTTTCTGTCTGAGCGCTGTAACTCTATAATTCCATCAGACCGCTAACAGAATTTAATTTTTACCCGGCCCCCACCGGACTTAATGAAAAACAGGACGGATTCAAACATAATTACTGCCGGGGCGTGTTATCGGCGACTCTCGGTTGGCTTTTACAAACTTAGTTATAGGTGATTCATATAAAAAATAAAGATATAACACATTTAAATGAAGTAAAGATTAAGGACGGAAAAGTTTGAATAAAATGAATATGGCAGACATTCTGAAGGTCTTACTTTAGAAAACAATTCACAAGTCATTTTATAGAATCAAATACTGCTTAAGATTTTTTTATTTTCTCCATATAATTATACAACCCGGTTACAATATCTGTGGACCTGATGACGTCACGTCAGCGCTTAGGTACGGTGCACAAAACAAGCATCATGGGGATAGTATTGTAAACAATAATAATTATGAACTATAAATAAAATATATTATACTTTTACCCTTTTATTATTTTATTTTTTTATTCTTTTTCAAGAGAACGGGGAGGGGGCTTGACATTCCAGCGAGGTTCACAGATATTGTAACCGAGTTGTACTTCATACTCAGTCAGTTCAATTCATCAATTACAGCAGTTCTCTAATAATTACTACAATTTAGGCACGGAATAAATATTTTTTACCCGATGACCAGTGACCTTACAATGGTTTAACTCCGTAATAATAATCTAATGCACTAAGATTAATACAAAGTTCAATAAAAAGGAGTAGACGCCCAACTGACCACATAACATTAAGTCAAGTAAATCAAATGTAAGATGTACAGCATTATAATTTCAGTGTCAGAACCGAAAGTGAAAATTACGGTGTTTATTTACCAGAAAGATGACACATCAGTAATTTTGATATCATCAATCAATCATAGTGACTACGCCATGTTTATTAAATATAAGTTTATGACACGTGTTTTCCAATTTGATGGGGTTAATAAATACATATAACGGTGTTGGAAGAGTAGAAGCACAAAAAAATCGCTGTATAGCCATTAATTCGTTATTTTGCTAAAATTTAACGAAAATATGTCAGGGTTACCCGGTATTTAGTTAACCCTATTGAAGACACATAGTCATTTGTATAACACACACGACATTTTTACACTCCTTTTACTTAGTTAGTAACAAAAGTATTCTAGTAAAGATATTTCTAAGCAATAAGATTGCCTGTTAAATCAATGTTGTGTAATTATCTTGTATACTTGTCAGCAGAAAGTAAACAACCTCGGTTGGAATCATAATGTTTTTTTAATAACAGTAGTTGGTTAACAGGTAGAACCATTAGTCCATTGCTGTGTGGGGTATGATAGAGTAGGGTAGTACCTTGACACCTACCTACCTCCCAAACCCTTGACAGTTATAGGTTTCGTAAAGATGACTAATAATACAGATCACCTAAATCACCATACACCTTCCCGTAGAACACAAAATGAGCAGCAGCGTTTTTCGAGTTATGGTCTTCTATTGTGATCTTCAACCCGCCTGCCATGTTACGAGATGATGGCAAAATCCCCCCATTGAAGCTTCCGTCTAGCAGTGGATGTCTTTCCGATGAGGTGATGAAAATCGTTAACGTATTTTAATAACTTGTATGATAAATAAGCATGAAAAAACATTTTGATTTTATAGTAGAGAGTAAATCTAACTATGTGTTGATCATCGTCATCACCTCATTACATTATTCAGATGGCAACTAACCCAAAAAAAACTGAGTCATACCTTCATGATTTTGTTTACGTCATGTTTTAACTTAGAATAATAGTAACAGCAAACAAAAACACTATAGGAAGAGTGGACGAGAAATGAGCTAAAAGTTTAAACCACTCGCAAAAGTTAGTGCTCAACGTGTAGTAATAGTCAAAAGTGTAGTAATAGTCTGAAAGAATAGTTAAATGATAAAATAAACGTGTAATAATATAAGGATATTAAAATACCTAACTATACAATATTCAGTCACCTGCTTATAATGATATATTTACATTTTATTTATTTAATTATATTAAATATTACTTGTAAGTAAAATCATAACAAGACCTCAATCTTCCTTTAATTGCTAAACTATTTTTATCAAGGTATGCAATTTGATTTTAAGCATTCTCAGTAGCCCAGCATTAACCGCTTCTAGCCAGTTACCATTCTACGAGTTACCCAGAATGACTCAGGGAAGAATCTCGTTTGAAGAGATATTTCCATCACAATTTGTAGTTTAAAAATAAGATGGTATTAAATTTAATTCTACACTAACGAGCCTATTACAAATTTGAATAAAACCCTAATTACTCCTGATGTGATCAACCGTCTCCATTAAATATAAAATAATAAAATTAAACGCGTAATAGGAGGTATTATAAAACAAAATTATTATTTCATCAGGAAATTAAGCTGTTTTTAGGTAAATACCTTAAAAAAGACTTAATATGGAACGCTGAAGTTCAAAAACGTATTTATAGAAAGTAATGTCTTCGTGTTGTTTGGATGGCCACACGTGCGATACATTTTTTCATGCGTTCAAGATGCAAAGAGGGAATCCCAATGCGAGTTGCGGGGTGACTTCAATTTAAGGTTTATGACTAACTTTATGATCCGCGGTACAATGCGACACGGATTTTGACGCTCATGAGAGATAAGATAAAGTAGAAGTTATTTCTTTCCGTTTGTTATTTGTTTTGCTTAGACGATCTACATGAATAATAATGATTTAATGCGTTCATTTGTTTTTGTAAAATTATCCCTCGCATCGAAAGTCCTTTGTGTTATTTCTTAAAAAAAAGGAAATAACACAAAGGAATTTCGTAAACTTAGGATGTTTTTGTATTATAATACCTATGCTTCTTTATGGCATGAAAGAAGTTACAAATAAAACATCCAATAAAACTTTTTTTGTTAAAAAAACAAAAAAAGAATTTTCCGAATTTAAATTTGATTTAAATATACCTACCAATAGTTATGTAGATTACACACTAAATATATAGCATACTGGACACAAAATATTCTCGAGATTTCTCGGCGTGTTGCAGATTTCCGAACATACACCCGTTAATAGTAGCCTCGTCTAGGGCAGCATTGGCTTTCATACATTTGCGAACACATATACTGCGGTGCTGATCAATAGAGCGTTTTTCTACTCAAAAAGTACGGCCGGCCGACGTTATGGCGTCGATTCCGCCCAATGATGTCGCCGGGGCGCCGGGATAGCAAGCTTACTGCACGATGCGTCCAGGTTTTTTAAAGAATAAACGCGTCGCAAATCTGCTTAAATGTCCGATTACCGCTGAAATTTAAAAATAAAGAATAGGTCATTCTTCGGTCATACAAAAATTGTTAAATCATTGAATGGGGTCAATTTTCTACTTTTCTCCCCATGGATCAGCTTCAATGGCGCAATGTCTGTTACGCCATAACTTCCCGAGTTCTTAACCGATTTTAATATTTTTTGTGTGGAATCGAATCAACCGGTTTAGGACCAGATTGTGACGGAGTCCGAATTTTGAAGTTTGCAAAAATTCCCATCGAAACAAAAAAAAAAAAAATTTTTTTAGGTATTACGTTCCGCTCCAATATATGGTGCTAGCGTAGCTTTATGCTTAGCGACTGCATCGCCTAGTAAAATACCGTTTAACATGTTCCGGCTAAAGTTTCTTTCTTTTAAGGTTGCTTCAATCCAAATTTTTACTTCTCTGCGTTGATTATATTATAAAAAAAGACTTATTTATTTACATTTGAGTATTATTATAATATCTACTTAAAGGGATGTAAGTAAATTTAATGACGACTTGCCGAAACCATACACATATACACATGTTGAAGTGTACACAGCCCAAAAACATAAGCCGATCGTAGTCCGGTACCAGCTCTGCGGAATCGGTACAGGGGATGTATCGGTTCCGTGTCAGTGCAGTATCGGCGAGTAGAAAAACGCCCAATGCCAGCGCGATGACAAATATCCGTCACTCAGATAATGTAACTCTTAAAATAACCGAAAAGGGTAATAGCGGCAAACAAGAGGACAGATCAAAACATTGTGTCCTAAAATTGTTTTTTTTTTTTTGTATAAATGTTAGTCAAACTACACGAACAATGCTTTAAGTATGCGTTGCCTTATTTGTATAGCTTTTCATTTAAGTATATCGGGTTTTGTTAATTAAAATTGATTGTAAAACCATTTAATTCAAAAAGTGAATATATTTCTTAAATATTTTTTTACAATCGTTATCATAACTAGCGGCCCGTCCCGGCTTCGCACGACAGGACAAAATTCTTTAAATTTTTTCTTTAAATATTTATTTTTCCGTAGCCATCTAGCGTCCGGTAGACGAACTACTTGCGGTTAACGCATTGCAATGGTAACGCATGTGATCTTAGATTATAGATTGATAGGTTGATTTTTTGTAGAGGGTTTAATAATTTAATTCTATATAATGATGTGGGAATTTAATCGATTTTTTATGCGTATCGCTATGTTTCAGGATTTATGAAAGTACGAGTATGCGTTATATCTAAGTAATTTTACATGAACATTCCTTTGGCCTGGAATAAAATGACAATTTTCACCAATAGATAGTTCAATTTCAGTTCTCTAATGTCTCTCATAAATTTTTAATGAAAAATCTGAGGTGTTATAGTTTTTTTAATCATTATCATCACGTTCGTATTTGTCATAAATATTATAATAAATAATACACAAGACATATAATCTATTTTTATGATAGTTTTAATGACTCTTATTCACATATTCTATTTGTATTTGTATATCCTAATAACTTTTAAATGAAATAGGTTAAAATAATAATGATATTAAGGGTTAAAATTAATAGATCGCGATGCATGGAAGTAATATGTGTCGTTTCAACATGACACTATTTATTACAGGTTGTGTCATACAACATTAGCATTTGTTAATTTTTTCAAACTAATTTATTACCGGTATTTAGAGTATGACATCTTAATACATTTTTTGGGTGGTGGCATGTGGTACGGGTCGTTGCGTTCCCTAAGATATGGCTGTATCATACGTCATGCTCGTGAACAGGTGCTGCCTTGGGAAGTGGGTCTGCTTTAACCTTCAGTATTATTGACTAATACTAAACATAAATCTTGTTGCTTTCTTAAATTTGTCGTTTATTCCCTGTATGTTATTGCAATGTTCAGAGATACTTACTTTAAGTAAGTACAGATACTTGTTGACTTTGTTTTAATCAACGAAATAATGATATCATAACACTATTAGTATTGTCATAACAAAATAATTTTGTTTTTTTTTTGTGGATTGTGTATAGTGACGACATATTATATTGTAAATGTCGTTACTTTTGTTAAAGCTGACGAGTTTCTTGCGCCCATTCTTCTTGTCAGTTAAAAGACGTCCTGAATGGGTGGTAGGTAAAAATTTTGGACGACTCAAAACAACTTATGTTTAAGTGCATTTGAATAAAGTTATTTTCATTTTCATTTTTCATAATACAACTTTATTTTAGACTGTTGTGTCTCTAAGATGCAAGTTACAATTTGTAATTATATAATGTTTTATTGATGTTTTTAATTTATGTATATAGGACTAGGATTTAAAAACCTGCATATGCAAGTCGCGGAGAGTTGATATATATTATATAAAAAAATGAAAACGTCTCATACGATTGCTTGATTATCCAATCTTTATGACGGTCATTGCTTATTACAACGCGCACCGAGTTTTATAGTACTCGTATAAGTCACGCAGCAGTTGTAGGGTGCATGATTACTTGATTAAGACTGAAACTAATCAAAACTTAGTCATCGCGAACTGATTACATTAATGCGTTATTAGTCAGCAATCATGATTGACGCATTCAAACATTAGTCAGACTAAAGTAGACTGCAAGTAGACGTGTCTTGGTAGACTTTTCACGAGATAGCTAAAATAAGTATAATTAATTAAATTTGAAACACTTCAAATATCTCGAGAAACCAGACCACGCCGAACAAAAGGTAAAAAAATGGGATCAGCACTTCAGCGAAACCCATTAGATACATTATCTTGATACTTTTATTTCTAAATAAAACCTCTGTAAATGTGCAAAAACATCGAAGAGTGACTGAGTATTAATCTGGCGTTAGTTCGGGATAAAAACAGCTCTGCAGCTTTCACCGGCCGTAGCCGTCACTTTTTGCGGGATGTCTGACAGCGAAGAGGCGTGGCGGGCCGTGGGACGCCGTATGACGTCAGATGATGATCGGTATTGCCAAACTTTGTGTTCATGCGGCCAATATTGGTGGGTAAAGCGTTTCTTTATCGCATTATACGTCCATATGGTTACGATTAGCATTTTTTTCTTATAACTATAGAATAAAGTTGCGTTTTTAAACTTTTCTGGTCAAAATAAGATGGTATAAATGAATTTAACTGTGTAAATACTTCCTTCTCTCTATGAAAAAAACCTAGCGATATCAAATTTATTAGTATTTCACGATAGATACGACCAAACAATATTTTCCATTTGTATAATTTGAAGAATTCAGTATTTTAACAATAAACATCGTGAAATGACATCATATCAACAATCTATGAAGAGAGTAAGTACTGGAGTATAACCCCTACCATAATATTCCATCCATACTGGCCCAATGCCGTGTGCTTGTAACTACAGATGCAGCAAAAGCTAACATAACAAACTTCCAGTTATTTTTTCGCGTTTATCAGCCGTAAGAAAAGTTGCATTACTTCAGTCAACGTTTACTACTGCGTCACCGTTACCTGTTTCAATCTGTTATATGCTAAAAATAAGCAATAAAGTTGCAACTTCACAAGCACGAAGATGAGAGTAACATTTTAAATCAAATCACAGCCGTGAAGCAACTTATCACTGTCACAAACTCTATGTCCCGAAGAAAGTAGCGCAGAAGTAGCATTAGCGCAGTGAAAAATATAAAGATGAGATGAAATCCAACGGCGCGACTTTACAACGACAAGTTAATTTAAGTGGCCCTCAACTGCGTAAGACCTCTCAAACACTCTTATCTTGGAGTGTCATTCAGATATTATGTCGGGGAAATATTATTAATCTTGCTTTTATTTCATAACGTGTTAAAAGTTGTGAAGTTGAAGTTGGACCCACTCGGCTTGTACTCACCACAATATTGTACGGTGAATTCTTATTTTTTTTTTTTTTTTTTTTTTTTTATTGCTGAAAGTTGGCAAACAAGCAAACTGCCCACCTGATGGTAAGTGGTAACAGTCACCTATAATACATGTGGCTCTTGTGAGATTCGCAGCAAAACTGCAACCCCCACAAGAACCACAGCGTACGTTGCCAACTTGTGACACAAGATGTAAAGTCACTGTACCCAGTAATTTCACTGCCATATCTTACTCTTCAAACCGGAACACAGCAATGCAAGCACTGCTGCTTTGCGGCAGAAATAGGTAAGACGGAGGTACCTAAGCAGACGACCCTGGTACAGAGTCTCCCTCCAGTAGTGTACAATCGACAATACAATCGACGTACAAGTAGTCGACAATCAGTGTCGATTTAAACTTTATTAAAATTTAAAGCAGTTTATAAAATGTAGCGAATAACAATTACTAGTGATCACTCCTTAATCTTTTGAGTTATTTATCAAGACTTTCCACTTTATGAAATCAGTATCACTTATGTACCCTCACGTGGATTGAGGTACTTATTTTGTTTTTATATAGGCACTGCTCTTTAATTATACGCAATGAGAGAAGTTTCCGAATTACTTCAGAACCTGTAAGCAATTTAAATGAACTGGCATCAAAAAATGCATTAATCATGACTAGAGAAGGTATAAGCCTGATTGAAAACATCTAATATTTTAAATACACTAAGGACCAATCTAGCATCAATTTTAACTATTAATGCAAGTACCATTTCATATGAATAAATTGAATTCCATTCAAATTGTATGTGGTCGAAATTTCTGCAAATAGACGTAATATTTGAAAACATACATATTGTAAAGTAAGACATATTGGAGTGAATCAAATCATATTTTTGTTTAAAAAAGTGAACGGATCAGCATATGATATTTGCTAATGTCCATCGTAGTAAAGAATTCTGTTCTTAAATCTTAAAAAAAGTTTAACATTTAATAAACAGATAAAAAAGACGAACATAAAGGCGCATTTATTGTGTCTATTTTTGATTTAATAAATACAAAAAAATATTACACAAATGCATTAAAACGTAATTCACTGAATTATAAACGTAATTTCAATATGGAAATAAAAATAATTACATTATTTGTTTTTTTTTTAATTGCTTCTTTCTCGGTTATTTTTATTGATTTATATATCCAGCCGTCAAAATAAGGCTAAGAGACGATTTATCTGTAACTGCTAACATCCACCGATCAATCATGCCTTCAAAATCAATTTAGTGATTGCTTTTCCCTTCTTTCTTGTATCTAGTTTGTTTACACAATCTTATAAAAATAATTTCGTGATTCTTTGTTTGTCCAGTTTGTCTTTATTTAATATAGTTTAATTTATTGTACAGTAAGTAGAGTAATGTATTTAGTATATTTGATAGATAGATCAAAAGAACGCTCGAACAAGATTGTCTTTTTGATACAAGCAAGATAAGAAGTAGATGCAATACGTATTCATAGAAGTTTCATACCGTGTTTCGATTTGCTGTGCATTTGTTTTATCTAAAATAAAAATCAACAATTGTAATTATTAAGGAAATAAGATTGATTCTATAAAAAAGGTATAAAATTAGATCATACTATATACATTGAAACTTGTATAACGTCAAAGTATTTGTTAATACATGGTCTGTGTATATGAGCGCATGTGTGTGTTTGGGTGTAAGCGTGCATTATTATTTTTAAGAAATACTTTTGGTCACTGTAACTGGTGTAAATTACAATATATACAGTATAACAAGTATATTATACTGTACATATGTTAATTTACACCACCACCACACAAGCATAGACATCATTAAAAACTATTAAAAGCGTCCCATTCTTTATCGCAAAATGTAACTCGAGTTCAAGTTTTTTAATTTCCCTCGCGGGTGCTGTTCCCCGATTGCCAACTTCGGTGATAAAAGTTTCAATAAAATTGTTTGTGAATTGTGTTCAAATGGACGACTGGTTTTACCTGATAGTGTAATGTATTTTTTTTAATATAAAACTATTGATGGTTGTGAGATTTTTTGATATTGATGGTAACTAAATGGAAGACATGAACTGGAACTCAGGAATCGGTGTGACTTGACATGATTTACAATTATATTATTACTAGCTGACCCGATAACGCGTTACTATGGTAACTTTAATTGATACTATGGAAAAAGAGCGGACAGCAAACACACAAACAACAAATTTGTGTTCTTAGATTATAGATTAATAAATATTCGATCAAAATTTAAGCAAAAAAAACTTAAGGCATTCGGCTACCACTAGTCGTAGCCCTAGAACTTCAACGCTTGTGATTTTTGAGCGCTTGACTCTATATGGCTAATTAGCGTAACGAAACCGCCCAGTCAGCTGTTACAACATTGTGCAGTATGTCAAGTTTTCTGACAGTGAGACAGTCAGCGATTGAGTACAAACTCGTAGTCGGAAATCTCCTATTCTTAAAATACATCACTTTTAAAAGTGCTCGTTGGGCACGTTCAACCTCCAATAATTTTGTTTTAAGAGCTTCACCCCATAATGTAATACAGTCAATTGTAATTGAGTGCGCTAAAGCCACATAAATATCGTTAAGTAATTGTTTATCTGCCACATGTCTTTATTCTTTAAAAATCCAGATCGACTTCCTCAGTCTATTAGACAATAAATCAATGTGCGAGTGCCAATTAAGTCTTCGATTCAGCATGACTCCGAGATATTTTGTTGTCTTAACTTTATTTATGACGGACATCAACAATCTTGATTACAATCATCATTGATACGATCACACTGATGGATACTAATTATTACACTGATGTATTACTAAAATAAAAATATGTAGCTTACTTCGGCAAAACTCAACTAACGAACACTTAGTGCTCGGTGTTGCACAGTCCAACATCTCCTGATAATGCTCCGTGTGGGGGCGAAACACGTGTAGAGTAGTTGGTGAAGGAGCCGGTGTCTGCGATTTCTGCATTTATTTGCCGGCGGGCGGGCGGTGCACACTGCTTGAGTTTTGCGGAAGGAAGCTACATATTTTTATTTTTCTAATGGATACGGACTTCCGCCAAGTAACGCCTGATTCTATGAAATACACTGATGTATCCTAATTTGAAATGAAGTGCCTGGCTGGTATCTATCACGAATTGAAAAACACATAAGGTTTGTTTTTGATGTGTTTAGTGTGAGCAGGTTAGCATTTAGCCAAATTATTTAATAATTGTTTACTTTTTATGAGAATAAATTTCTTTAAACCGAAGCTTTGCTTACCGAAGAACGGATTAGCTCGATGTAGTAAATTTTTGTTTACTTATGCGACGACACGCCCTTGGGAAAACTGCTTAACCGTAACAGTTGTAGACATTATGCGCTTACCATTGCGCCATCGAGTGTATTGTTCGTGTAAAATATGTACATCAAAATACAGGCAGTTCCAAAAAATGGGGTCAAGTGGAGATCTTTTTCCGAAGGCAACTTTTTTAAGGAGCAGTTACTTTACATCAAGCCCGAAGGTCGGCATTTCGAAAACTTTTTATATAAAGCACAATAAACTAAAGCGACAATCTTAAATTTTATTTCATCTCACTTCTTCAAATTAGATTTATAGATTACTAGCGACCCGCCCCGGCTTCGCACGGATGCAATGCTCTACTATATTATGCATGTATTATACATATAAACCTTTCTCTTGAATTACTCTATCTATTAAAAAAAACCGCATTGAAATCCGTTGCGTAGTTTTGAAGATTTAAGCATACATAGGGATATAGGGACGGAGAAAGCGACTTTATTTTTATACTATGTAGTGATTACAATAAAATTATGTATTTTACTTCCGCAAAACTCAAGCAGTGTGCACCGCCCGCCCGCCCGCAAATAAATGCAGGAACCGCAGACACCGGCACCTTCACCAACTACTCTACACGTGTTTCGCCCCCACACTAAGGAAGTAACTACATATTTTTATTTTAATAATGGATATGGACTTCCGCCAAGTAACGCCTGATTCTATCAAATAAAAAGATTTATAGATTTTTTTTTATATAAAACCCACTTTATCCGGATTGACGACGCGATTATTCTTGTTTTTGTTTTATTTAACCCTGAGGTTTCCTTTACAAGAGCCGTTATCCTATGATTATAAACCCGGTTAATTTTCCGGTTGCGCCGTAAATCCGGTTTAAGTGGTTTCATTTAAATGTGCTATATTCGCCGAAGTGTATGAACAGAATCGTATAGACAAATTATGCTTTAAATTAATTATTAATGTACATAAAATTTAAATTTCATTCCGTAAAGATAAATAGTTTTATCACCTGTGCAGGAAAAATGAGTAATAAAATTTGGAAGAAATTTTTCAGATTAATTTTTGATCCGCTATTCAAAATGTTGTTGGAATTTGTATTAAGCATGATGTTCAACATTATTTTTCTCTCTATTAAATCGAGGTTAATCAAAATAAATATAACTCGCAAAACCAGGGAACTGCATATAACTTTATTCAGCTGCAAATAGAACAAACAATAATTAATAGATTTCAGTGGTAAATTCACATGCATAGTTTAACAGCTAACAAAGAGTTCCCGAATGATGGATTATTAAATATGTATAACAATAGTGTTCTGAATGCGCCAAAGCTGGCTGAAACGACAAATCGGGAAATAAATGACACTAAAGTTAAGCTCATGGTAGTAGTAGCCAAGAAGTAATAATATTAGAAAGTTTTGCGAAGATCCATATTGCCAGCGCCACCTGTTACTAATCTTATTATCGTCATATCTTACCCCTGGAAGCCATTTTGGAAATATCTTCATATGTTTTTCGTGTGTGTGGAGTGTGGTTACGTTTTGATATTTAGTAGATAAGAGGGATTTTTAATATGAGAATTCATATATAGAAACTAACGGATCCGGCAGTCGTTCGGCACGAATAGAAGCATAACTACCATATAATTTCGTTAAAAAAAGAAAAAGCAAGGGTGCAAGTATCATTTCCAGAAAGGAAGAAATAATATAAATTTATTTTAATCAAGAGTCCTAATACTTAATTTAATAATTCCCATTTCAAAACTGATAGATTTTTCATATATTATGTCAGCTCAGTTTTTACCCCCTAAAGGATACAATTTAATAAAACGCTAAAGCACGTATTCATTTATGGCACTCCAGGAAACTTTGAAGATAGTTTTATGCCTTTTACTTTTAAATGAAAGACTTATAAGTCAAAACATCCTTAACACTTTGGGGTAGTATATTCAATAACGCTGGAACATATGCAAGTTTATTTTTTTTATCCTTAATACTTAGTTTAACAGTTACTTAACTTCAAAACTGGAAATTTTATACGAAGTTTCAACCCCTCTTTCGTCCCCATACGGGTATAATTTTCTGAAATGGTGGTGGATAGTAATTTAAATTCTACTGTAGCTGTGTTTGTTTTTCTAATAACTATATTTGTGTGATGATTTAACACTTTTTATTTAAGAGTAATGAGTAAATGCAAGTTATATTAATTAATGTAGATAACGCGGAGGCATAATTCTTTGAGTGAAAATTTTGATGCGAAATTTTCCAAGAGGAATTAAAGTTTTTTAGCTTACGGCTTTAATTTCATGGATGATTTTATGATACTGGCTACTGGAAAAAGTATCCGAAGATACACATTTAAAACTTTCGATTTCGAAAAGGAATAGATTCACATATTTACAACATAAATCACTTTTAGTATTGATAAAACTTCTAAAAGTTTTTTGTGATCATATTAAAAAAATATATAGAGGTTGTCCCCATTTATTATCAATTAAATAGTAAAGTTATGACTATCCAACATAGATTAGTTTACCGGTCAATTCAATTTTAATCGGTTTCAAAGTGTTTAATCGTGTTCTAGTTTCATTAAGAGCGAATAAAGGATATTTGTTCATCATCGTCGTTTGCGGCTATTATTGGGGATTCATCTAATCCCGGATGAGCTTATCCCGCGGCACATACGCTATTTGGGTCAAATCTCAGGCTCCCCAGCCCAAGTTTGTATCCTAATATTCATTGTTGTGGCAAAGTTAATTAATAAGGATTGCTGTGATGAACATTTTGCATTTTGTAAATATTTTATTTGCAAGTTACGTAAATGGAATTTTAAAGAAAAATATATGAACTTAGTTTCACGAAACGTTGTTAGTTTAGTTCCGTTTAATACATCTGGTTACAGTCTGGTTATTAAATTACGTATAAGTAAGCATACCTACTCTCTAAATATAAATATTTTGAGAACATCACACACATCAATGGTACCAAAACACCATGATCATAGTATTGTATACCACCAATTGGCATTTCTTTGTTTTAGCTGTAATGATATCTATTTGTTGAAGTTATACTTCTTTAGGCGCGTTATGAAAAAATGATGAGAGTGAAATTTTAAGATGTGACAAAAATTATCATGTTGAAGTTGGACGCAAAAGCGACATGGAATAAACCAGCAGGATGAAGTTGGCCGCTTATTTAATATAAGTGTTAAAGAGAGCTTAAAACTCCAATTCCCGAGTCAATACATAAAAGGTCGAATCCGGAACCTCAGGTTGGTGTTATCATAAAAACCGTTAAGCAAACCATTCAACCACGAAGGTCTTCATTCACAGCATTCATATAGATTACCTATAGTTTTGGTAATTATTTGGTCTGCACCAAATAATTCGGTATCCAGGTACACGAATGCGTTTAGTACAACACTGCTTTTGTGCTAAACTTGTGTTTAGTGCAAAAGCTGTGTTGGTCAAAGGCGGAAATACCGCCTCTATTAGTTGAGTTCAACGAGCTTTTCGAGAAGTCAGTTTGAATTGTTTGTTTATCACATCGTTTTGGACTTATCTCTCACTTATGCACCCGTTGCATATAACATACAACCAATTTTGAATTTAGAGATAAGAGAAATGGGATAAAGATAATTTCATAATCTGTGCTAAAAACATGAGTATGTATTTTTATCTCTTGTGCTTATAGATGGACGTAACTTCCGACGATTTGAAAAGATACATATTTGTGTATCTGGGGGCACGGCAGTGCCCCCGCCAAGTCGAGCAAAAAAGCGGCACGGACGTACCATCCTTTTCTCGAAGCAATTCAGGCCATATTCGACCCCCTGTAACTTCGTAGTGGATAAAACTAGAAGACTGAATTTTCAGTAACCATGCAGGCATTGTAAAGACACGGTATATTTCAAATTTCATTCAATTTGAACTAGTAGTTTAAGAATTATAACGGGTCAAATTTCTTAATTTTGTCACTCACTGACTCACCGATCATCAAAATTCTAAGACACTTCTAGCAGACCTAGAAGCTTCAAATTTGGAATATAAATAGTGTTTGGTGTATGAATCAAGGAAAAACTAAAAAAAATACAAAAAGCAATGAGATCCCATCAAAAACAATACTTGTCAAAAAAACCAAGTCTCGCAACTCAGTTGTTCTACGGTAAAAAGTTGTGAGATCCATGTAATACCAAGTCGGTTATTAATTTATTCAGTCCCTACTTAAGCGAATTTCTGTCTTAATACGTCCAGTCCCTAAGACCACTGGACAGACTGGACGTATTAAGACAGAAATTCGCTTTATTCTTAGTATTTTTATGTAAGAATAAATCCCATCAAAAACAATACTTGTCAAAAAAACCAAGTCTCTAAGACCACTGGACAGACTGGACGTATTAAGACAGAAATTCGCTTAAGTAGGGACTGAATAAATTAATAACCGACTTGGTATTACATGGATCTCACAACTTTTTACCGTAGAACAACTGAGTGGCGAGACTTGGTTTTTTTGACAAGTATTGTTTTTGATGGGATTTATTCTTACATAAAAATACTAAGAATAAAAAAATGTACACAAATAAATACCCTACTTCTCACATCAAGATGACGATACGGAGAAAGGCATATACTTGTACTTCTACGATTTCCTTTGGAATATATGAGTATTTAATGTACTTTGAATAAATAAATTACAGCAATATGAACTCAAACGTTTGAAAGCTTTCTTGCTCACAGATATCATTAACGAATTCACCAATAATTATTTCCGGCGACCGCAGGCGATTAAGCCTAATTAAGAATCCCGGGTCGTCCTCCACCATCGAGGGTCTCTCATTCTCCTTCGAGTGATGCCGCCAATTCCCGATAACACTTTACGAGACCTTCCCTTTACATCTGTCCCTTATTACCGAAAACGTTTTAAAATTTCCTGCTGAATTTATTTCGTTTTAATTGTTTTCGCCAAATGGAGGTTTTACGGCCAGTAAAGAAACCTTTTTAAGGCTTTATGATTGATTCTTGTTGTCGGCGAGGAAGTTAGGGTTTTTTTTAAAGATGAGAATTTGAGGATTCAATTTTTCAGGGTTTGTAAACTTTTCAAGCATTGGAATTATTTCTCAAAGAAAGCCACCATGGGTTTACTACAGGATTACTAAAGCGATGTTTGCCGTGAATAGTAGGTAATTCTATTAAATCAAATAATCTGGGTATTTAACAGTATGTAACAGGCTTGTTCTACGAAGTTATCTCTTACAATAATTATGTACGTAATCTTAAAAACTGTGTGCTATTTTATATACACTAATGTAAATAATGACAATGCGAGATTACATCTTGAAAAAAGAAAGAATGGTTATATCTATTTTAAGCTACCTACTAATCAATTATTATTATTTCTAACATCATTTCCTCAACATCATTTACCATTTAAAATGGTACTGAATAAAATTAATTCTTTGACTTAAACGCATATTAAACAACCTTTAGTTACACGAGCTTAAGGCAAAAAAGAATATTGAAAACACTCATTTTTCTTAGATTGTTGATAATTGGGGTTTTACCTTTTCTCAATGGATTCGCTGCTCGCCCTATACTAGTTGCTTTTTATTAAATTTAAAAAATAAACCTAGCCCACTCTCGACCAGACCGAATTAACGAACCTTTGCGAAAGCGCTTTTTAAAACGATTCAAAAAGGTCATTATATTGTGCGGAAAATTAAATTTCTGTTGCAGGTCGTGGTTCGTGAACTAGACGCCTAAAACCTCCAACTTTTTGCGGGTGTGGTTTATAATGGAGCTGCAACTTATATTACTTTCTGTTCCGGTAATTTCGGGGAGAATGAGACAGACTATAAATCTCAAAGGTTTGAGTTTTGTTTAAACCTTGCGACAGGTTTTTACTGTAGAAAGTATTTAATTTTACAGGTTTTTGTGGATGTCCGATTTATAAACGAGGTTGGTCTTAGTTATTGATGTGATTCGTGATTTTAATCCATTCAATAATTATGTTTTTTTTGGGAGAAGTTTTTTTGAGATTCATTCGATATATATATAGTCAAGGCTGGAGATGCGCGAGTGATAAATAAGATAAAACCAAAGAGAAATTCTTAACTTCAATTTATTCTGCACTTTTCGACGTGCTGAATTGTAATTATACTAAAATATCAGTTTTATGACAAATTATGTGTCACTTTGTATGCGGCAATATTTTGTAGGTAAAACAATAAATGCTATATGGCAGAATTGTTATTTATTGATAAGCTCACACTAGTAAATATAGTTCAAAAAGCAGAGCAGGTCAGCTCATCAAGCCATAAAATTTAAAAATTATATTACCATGACAATTCCATACGGTAAGGCCAAATTGAATAATTTATTGTGGCCTTGTTTGACCAATGGATTATAATTATTATAACTTTATATTCCACTTAACAGTTTCGAAAAAATATACATGTAATTGTAATTATTTATTTGTTATGTGGCCGTTCTATGGGTAAAAGCCTCCTCCAATTCCAATGGATATTAAACAGCAAATATATTACATAAATAAAGACAACTCCAGACCAAATGGTTATGCTAATCACACGATTATGAACCCATTCGGATTCGAACCTATGGTATAAAGGCAGAATCTGTACTGTACAATCTTCGAGTAACAGTTTGACTTGTGAAGGCAACGTTGAAATCATCAACCAAAATAAAAATAAATAAAAAACATGTGTGCAATTCACACGTCGTGGAAGTGAAACCTTCAAAAATAATACGAACACGTATACAAAATACAACGGTTGTTGTGATGCTTCTCTCAAGCTTTGTACTGCGCATGCGCACACAAACACGTATTAAGTACATAATGCTTCCTATCTCATTTTCTCCTACATTAAATGTTATTAATTTATGTGTCTGTTTTTTTTACTGTCGCTTTTTTGTTTCAAAGAGACACTGTATAATGCTTCCTATCTCATTTTCTCCTACGTTAAAATTTATGAATTTATGTGTCAGTCTCTTTTTACTGTCGCTTTTTCGTTTTATTGACTTTTAAATAACAACGATTCCAAAGAAGTTTTCACTTCAAAAAAATTGCATCTAAAATGAGAGTTTGTTCGAGTTTTGTCTTACATAATGCATAGGCTGATATTAAACCACTCACAGTAAACATTTTGCCGAAACGGTTAATGTCGTAACAACTTCTGTTTGCAAACCCAAAAAGTTTGTATATTAAAGTTCATCCCACTAATTGTCGGTCGTCTTGGCAGCTTTTACCGTATTTATGATATAAATTTATCGTTCATAATAGAGCTATAAATCGTCCGAGTCTCGCCACTCTGTATTATTAATTTTAACGGCGGCCGCCGCAAAATTTATATTCTTTTACCGAATAATGAAGAGCCTTCGCAAAAAAAACGCCGGCGAGACAAAGACTGCGAACAATTAGAAGCAGGAAACGGGCAATTTGCAAACTTGTTAAAACTAAAATGGCGGAAGAATATCCATGATGATATAGGTTTTGCCCAAAAGGGTATATAAGACCCTGATATGTTTCAGGGATTGCCGAGGGATTTAGAAGGTAGCGATAAGTGAACCTACCTCGGGGATGTAAAACCGAAAATATATATGCAAAAAATGATAACAAATTTACATGTACAGTGTATCATGTTTTATGTAGTTGTATTTTCTGGTTATTTATATTTCGTGTACCTATATATTTTATGTAATTAATGTATTCTCTTTTTTTATTATTATTTTTGTCTTTATTTTCATACGCACATTGACCACAAATTTCGTACAAGTCTGTAAGTTTATATATTTTAAGTTAATATGATTGGCGTTTGTTTTCTTGTTTCATTATACAGCCTTACTGGTTGATTTGTAAAGAATGACGTAAGTAATTAATTGTGGATTTTGCTAGTTTTTTAAAATATTGCTTTCTGTAAAATAAAAATCAAACATTAGCGTAATACCTGGGCTACACAAAATAAATATAATAATAATAATAATAATTTAAAACCATCGTCTATCTCATTATGACTTGCTACTGGGGCACCGACCTTCAGTATGGATAAAAACTCCTTAGGAATAATGTGTCATAATTAATAAGTACATACATTTTGTACCACTCAGACTAATGGCTTGTCCTAGACTAAGTGAGTTTGTTCTAAGATACGGATATAATACCTTAATAATTATATAACAACCATTACTCGATAATAAATGCTTAAGCTCATCATAATCATCACACAAACAAGTATCTAGTATTTAAAAGGATTCTAATTCAATAGCGTTGATGCCATAAATAAGATCGTTACTGTTGCACTAACCGGTCGCCGATGTTATAAATGTTTGGTCTCCTGATCTTCCCATTCAGCGATTTTAATCGTCAGTAAGATTCTGGGATAATAATTAAAAAAATATTCTAATTCTCAAATATAAGTATATTCAAATCTTTGTATTGTTTTCTTTGCGACGTCTTGATAAAATAAACTATCTTTGTCGTAGCATTCTACGAGTTACTACGGCTACGCACTGTGTAGTTCGTAACGCCTACGTGTTACTTGCTACGAAATCGTAACGGAAATACTCTACATCGTAACAGAAGTAAATACATACATATACTGCCGTCCAAAGGTTTGGAAGCATACCTGTTTTTGACCAAAACGAAACATTACCTACAGTATGCGGTAAAAATTTGTAATAAATGTTATCTTCATGGCGTTTTACTATTGTTTATACAAAACAAAAGGACCGTCGGCTCTCATTAAACACGTTTTAATATGTAATATACGACTTAATTCTGTGTGTTGCTATCGGTGTTATTTGTTGTTTTTTGCTTTTTTGGGTTCTATTTAGGCACACTTGAGCATTGACACGAGCAGGTTGTGATATTACCATTATCAGTATACGAAAATTGTTGACTACGGCTTTCGCCATATTCTTTCTTCTGAAAATGGCAAAACGCAAGAAAATCACGCTTGAGTGCTATTTGTACTCTTCGTGAGGATGGATACGGTGAACGTCAAATCGCAGCAAGGCTCGAAGGCACTTTCTTGTTAAGGTGTTCACTACACTCTTGCTAGAAAACAAGAAACTGGAACAAACGCAGATAGAAGAAGATCAGGCACGTCTAAGACCACAACTTATCAAGAGCATAACGTCATCAGAGTTCTGTTCAAACGGAATCGATTTTTAACAGCACCACAAATTACCGCAAATGTGAATAGCACGCGAGAAACGCCCATCGCAGTAACAACTGTTAAAGGACGGCTTCTGTCTGTGGTTTTAAGAGGATGTGTTGCTGCTAAGAAGCCAAAACTAACAATTCGACACAAGAAGAGTAGACTAGAATGGGCAAAGACACATATTCTTTATGACTCATTCACTCATAAAGATAGGTAGATAAAGGATGAACTCGATAGGAAGGTGGAAAATGTTTCTCCTACGAGTTCAGAACATTACGGTAATCATTAGAAAGTGAATGGAATAAGTTAGGCGAAAATTAATTAATATAATGCCTAAAATATGCGCGGAAATCATTAAAGCAAGAGGTGGACACTTCGACGAAGCTAAAATTCTAATCTCTTTCACATTATATCTTTATTAATTTATTATGTGCTTAATTTTGTTTTATTTGGTTTTACCTCGCTGCTTCCAAAATTTTGGACGGTAGTGTATTTGATGATAAATGGTATTCAAATCGAAATAATAAAATATTACACAGTACAAAAACATTATCATGCTTAAAAACACTGTATAACTTTATATAATAATTTTATTGCAACCAACACACCTAATAAAACGCAATCGCAAATTAATATAATACCTCTTAGAAGTGACCAACAATATTGTTCTTAATCTAGCAATAAATCTGATTTGATCATATTAGTTAACATAATATTCATACCACTATAATTGAAATATGTGTTGTTTGTTTTCTTTTAAATTTTGATGGTCACTTACATTGGTAGATATTAATTTTATTTTCTGTGACCGTGACGCATTCAACTGTGCCGAAATATCGGAGCCTTAAAAAAGAAGAATATGGTTAATGATCCCATTTGAATTTAAAATAATGCTTTACTTTTCCCATACAATACAAGGTCAGTCCAATCCAAATTCCAATCGGATATCAGTAATGAAACTTATTATAAATATTCAAAAAGTAATGTTTAATTAAAAGTAAAAGGGGACCCTTTAGATTTTGAAAAGTATTTTCTAAGCATAGCACAAGATATGCTTAAATTTCAAAGAAGGTCATTAATTTAACTATCTGGAAAACTCTAAAAGTATATTTACACGTGCGCACAATTCTTTGGCAACTCAATTTTTGTTTGAGTTTTCACATTGAGTGCTATCAAAGGTGAAGGAAAAAATGATCTTCTGTGGTCCCACAATACGCATTCAAGTATTTAGAGCGATGTCATTATAAACACAATGCGTTCGAGAAATATTGAGAATCGCTTTCTGTAAGGTAGTTTTATCAGTGCCGGACACTACAAGCTTTTAATGGCACCTGTTAGGAATTAGTCTGAATATTTATTTATTTTTATTCTTTTTTAAAAGGTCATAAAACAATTACGTCATTATTCAGTCATGTAAAGCAAACCTATTATTTAGGATAGAAAAAAAATCTTACTGAATAAAAAATTATTAAAGTTATGTATTATTTTAAAATAGCGTTTATTTAAAATCAAATAGCTACATTATTTTTATTTTTTTTTAATTTAATTTTTTGAATTCACAATACAATATTTCTACAAGATATATAATATGTGTGTCAAAAACAACTACGCCTCCGAGTCTTCAGGTGGGATTCCAACACACGACCTTTCGCTATCCGGGCGAGTACTCTGACCGCTGAGCTACCGAGACGCTGGCAAACGTGTCGAATTTTACAAACGTATTTTACCTTCTACTATGAGCTAATAATTTTACAAATATTTAACAATAGATTAAGATGGAACCAGCTATATTTTTTTTTATTTAATAGCTACGCTATAGGCGAATTTAGAATATGAATGTCACTGTGTATACGTTTTTTCTAATAATATCCTTATAGTACCTACTGATATTTAACACAATTTAAAACACAAGATGAATACTTTATCTTAAACTTTATTAGTTGAGAGTAAATTTCAGTTTTGAATTTAGTTTCGAGTAGTAGCTAACCGAGAACGCATTCACGAGATTTTCAAAGCACTCTTAATATTAAGTTTCTTTTCGGGTATTCCATGTTTTAATTATTATTATATTAATTATGAAAAGGTGATCTTTTTCATCCTTACTAATATTATAAATGGGAAAGTGAGTTTGTTTGTTTGTTTGTTTGTTTGTTTGTTCCGCTTTCACGCCGTAACTACTGAACCGATTGCTTTGAAATTTTGCAGACGTAAAGATAAAAGTCCGGATTAAATAATAGGGTACTTTTTATCCTGGAAAAAAATTGATATTCCCGAGGGAAAACAAAAACATTGTTTGCTTGATGGATGGATTGTAGATGGCGCTGTGTGTCGTTTAAAACAACGTAAAATATTGCAAACGAATATAAACATGTAAATTTAGAAGCTAAATGATACGATAATGAATCCCCGAAAATGAGGAATTCCCGAGGGATGACGTACAATTTGTTTTATCGTCTAAACTGTTTTTTACATCTACTTATATGTTGCAAACGAATATGAACATATAAATTTTGAAGCTAAATGATACGAAAATGAATCCTCGAAAATGAGGAATTCCCGAGGGATGACGTACAATTTGTTTTATCGTCTAAATTTTTTTTTACATCTACTTATCCTGAAATCACTAAAGTCAACGAATTACTAATTGGTATAAGTATTAGTTACGTTATTTAGTTCTTGAGGTATGCGATAGATGGCGCTGGGTGTTTTTTAAAACATGGTAACGATGTGTTTTTTTAAAATATATAAGAAGTGGACTGATAGCTTACGCTATTTAGTTCTTGAGGTATGCGATAGATGGCGCTGGGTGTTTTTTAAAACGTGGTAACGAAGTGTTTTTTTAAGATACGTAAGAAGAAAAGTACAGAAGATAAATTAATTATATGAATTTTGTATCCAGCGTTACATCGCGCTTCATAGATTTTTCCGTGGGATTGAGAAGTTTTCTTATAGTTGTGCTTTATACCGCAATATAACCGAATTCCACGCGGGCGAAGCCGCGGGCGGAAAGCTAGTAATGAATAAAGTAAAGAATGCTGCTATCTAGAAGTTTTATTATTTAAATATCATTATTTATAAAAGGTCTTTTGCAAACATAAATCAAATACTATAGATGCGCTTATAGCGAATGAGTGACCGAAACATTATAATGTCTAGTTCTTGGTAATTTAACTGAAAGTAATAATAATCGAAAAGATAATTTACATTCACACCAATTATAGTCAATTTTTTTGCATTAGAAATTATGTAAACAAAGAAGCAGTGGTGGCTAACCTTGTGCTGGAGTCCACTCGGACCGGCTCATGCTCAGGCTCGTCCATTGTTGAACAGATTAAATAACAAACACCAACAAAAACTTTTAGTAAAAACAATAGAAACTTAACAATAAACCAAAGAAAATAGTCAAAACAGATAAATGCACAGGTACTCGCAATCCCTTTCGTGATGCCAGTGACGTTGACATTTGCCGCTATTGTTGCATATGGCGGCCATGTTAAGCGACCATTTTAAAAATCACCTAATATGGTACGTATTACAACATCAGCATGTACTTTTTAATTTTGTCGTGTCAAACTGACCGACGTTTCATTCCACAAGTTTGTAACTTCTGCTTCTTAAGGTATTTTTAGTGTAAATTTTTCACGATGTTACGTTTTGCTTGTTACATTATCTGTGTACAATAAAGTATCCAAATTTTGTTCTTTCTAATGCTAAAATAACGGACTATAGTATACCCTAAAGTAAGCAGCGTAAGGCTTAAGTTATGGCTAAATAAGTTACCGGATATACATATATATGACACATAAATAAGTTTTATTCATAGAAATTCTCGTATAAATCACATAAACAATTGCCCCTTCCGGAATTCCAAGTATTTGACTTTGAAGGTAGGGTCACTGCCGCTCGATCAAACCGGCCTCCTGTGATAAACTGGCGGGCGTTTGCGTTTGTGTTTACGTTGGGAGGAATCTGAAAATATATCATTTAAGAAGATGCAGCAGAAGTTTTTCACCGGAACGCATTTTATGAGCGGTTCAAGCATTACAATAAAGTAAATGGGGCCAAATGTAAGTTTACCTTGCAGTCCGCCAGACGGCGCTGAATATCTCATGAGACAGAAATGTCTTACAGTGTAATTGGCGCACTTTTCCATGAATTGTTGAACAGTTGGATAGTGGCTTGACAGTGTCATGGCACATGTTTAGCATAAGGAATGAACAGGTAACGGAAATATAAAATTTTATAATTTGAGATACGCCTCGGACGATCGATAAACATTTGGTGGCATCGCGAAGTATCACTTTAATAGTTTTATACTACGTGTTAAAATACATTTTTGACTTCCGTCAAAGAAGTGTAATTATGGTGGATTATGTGAATTCAATTTTCGAGAACAAAAAGAGATGAATTTTAGAGTACTATTTTTATTTTATTTATTTATTATACGAAGTATGAGATGATACAGACATTATTACGATGTAAGAAGGCCGTTTACATGACGATATTACGACAATTTATTTTTTTAGAAGTACGTCTGAATTTTACTTTATCGAACCAGGGATACAAATTCACTAGGATATCTCATAGCAATATGATAAGAAATAATTGACAAAGAAGATATTTGAGCTTGTACATTTTGCTTAACCTTATGCAGAGAAATTAAATGAAAATCTCGATAATCAATAAAAATATTGGTCTGTAATGTTTAACTATCATACGATATAAAATGCTTAGCTAAATTTAACTTAGCTTTTTCTAAAGTAAATGAAAAACGAAGTGAAAACATTTCAAAGAAAAAAATAACACAATTACCGGAAGCCTTGTAAAAGAACGCAGCCGTGACAAAGTTGAATATAAAAACATAAGAAATAATATATGCGCAGTTGGAGTTCCGCCACAAAGTAGCAACACAGTGACAGTTAAAATACGCGAGCGCATTGTGTGAAGTCGGATATCATAAACAATACACCGAATGCCAACCGGGCGGCAAATAAAAAGGCAACTTTTCCGCAGGTGACTAGAAGGCGTGACAACATTTCAAATTTAGATGCGCCAAAATAAGTTACACGTTTTGCATGACGAAATAGCTTCCAACATACATTTACTTTTCTGAAATTTAAATGGCACTTTGGGGAAATATTATGGCAGGTTTACTTTTTATAAGAACTTTCTTAACTGCAGAGTGCGGTAGCCCTGAAAGCCTTTTTGTATTAGCCAAATCATTTTGAATCACATTTCGATTGTTACGGCACTGTTCTAGTAACGTCTTAGGAACAGTTCAGTGTTATAAATAGAGCCAATTAAGGAGCTCAATGGCGAAGTGGTGTTAGCGGGTTTGGTCTACAATTGCGGCGGTTTGTAGCGTGAACTGACCACGGATGGGTGACCAAAGAAATATTTTTTCGAGGTCCTCTGCTATTCAGAAGGGTAATAACCCACCCCCTCATCACCCAGCAGAGATGATATTATGAGCTAAAGAAATCAAGTCATTAGCTTATTTAGTCTAGCAACCAAAAGAACGCTGTGATAAAAGCAGAGTGAGACAATGCGGGACTATCAGCTAACTAAGAAGTTCCCTAACAGATTGCCAAACTTTGATCAACTAAGTATTATATATAAATGCACTCATAGATAAGCATATAGCGTACCACGATGGATTGACGGCAAACTTATTTAATACTTGTTATCTTTGTTGTAATCAACGTTGTAATGAAACCATAACACTAGTATGATATATAATAATATGTTTTTTGTGGGTTATGTTTGGTGACCATGTATATTATTGTTAATTTCGTTACTTCTCTTCAAGATGACGAGTTTCTTGCGTCCATTTTTTGTTAGTTAAAGGACATCCTGAAAGGGTGGTAGGTAAATATGTAGGCCGATGCAAAAAAACTTATTTTCAATGGATTATAATAAAGTTATTTGCATTTTATGTATTTATTTATGAATGGGTTACTAGAAGACGTGAGGTCGAATTCTACCACAGGTGATTTTTTTTCAATATTCAAGAATTAATGTACCTTTTAAGGTATTTACTTTTAAGGCCGCCATTAAACGAAACTAGTCTTTATTTTGAGGAAATTGTAACATAAAGGGTTAGGATCCGTGTACGCGACATGATTATAATAAAACTGCCCAATGGTTTAACATTATAAAAAACCTATTATTTCGTGTTACTCCTGGTTTTGGAAGACAATTTATCACCGGGACACGTTTCGACGTTTATTTTCTGCATTTCGCTTTTTGTACTATCTCAGGATGGTGCAGGGGTAAGCGCATTCAGCCGAAGTATTGTATAATTTAAGCAACTTTTGGCCTTTTTTGAGTATTGTATAATTTAAGCAACAAGTGAACATGTTGCTCGTTAAGCCTTTTGTCCCGGCTGTATTTGCAATCGATTGCACCCACCAATCCGCATTGGCCCGCGTGGTGGCCTTTAAAGTGTTTGCCTTGGTAGGGCAGACTCATCATTAGTGTAATAGGAAAATTTTTGACGTCCTGTTTGGCCTAGCGGGGTCGACCCTACCTTCTACATCAAGCGTGCCAGTCTCGGAAGGGGCTTATGTTTATGTTATGCGGTATGAATACTAGCATTTGTCCATCCGTTACTGTATTACCTATCCATTACACAAACCCTACAGAGCTTACTATGGTAGACTTGTTGGCGTGGATCTTAGCAACGTTATTTTTAGTATTAATAATAATACTCTAAATCACAACATACATTTTTATTACGCACGCTTAACCATAACTATTTCCTTGATAAAAATCATGTACGGTATAAATCCCCGCGTAAACAAAAAAAAAATATATTCACAATCACCACTTCCTCATGCATTAACAAATTAATGATTTCTTACCAACCTACGCGTTCCGACTAAACATTTTTTACAATAAAAAATTCTCTGTTTGATTTGTTGTTAAAAAAACACAAAATATGACATATATGTAATGCGACAATCGTTCGATAGTTCGTGTATTTATCAACATGTTACTAACGGGTTGTAGAAGTAACTTCAGAGATCTGTAAACAATTGGACAATAACTTTTATGGTGAATGACAGTGTCAATATTTATGTGCAGGCATGATTGATGCTGTGATAGAAAATGTTGCCTCTCGTAAAACACAAGATAGTTTTATGACGTAAGAAATAAAAAGGATTCAATCAATTCCAAAATTGATGATGTCGAATTATTACTTTATTAACAAAAAAAATAAAGTGTAATGAAGAAAAAAGATGATTATACTGTTTAATAAAAAGCCAGGTACTTGTGAGCTTCATAATACGAATACAGAAACAAATTTACTAGTAAAAATTTAGTTCCTTTTCGAGTTATTAATCAGTGAAAAAAAAGTTGTGTAAAAATTCATCTACTAACTTATATTAAATTTTTTTTATTACTGAAATTGTAACATTTCTATTAGTTGTATTATTTCGTTGCTAACTGAATAACGAAACGCGTTAATCCTTTTAAATTTGTTTAATTCATAGTTTAATAAATAAAATTCCAAATAGGAATGAATTAAGGATCAATTCGGCAATATATTAAAAGTAGACTGTATGTTTATGTACAACCATTACTTTCGAAATCTTTTTAATCTTTTTGCCTATCGAGCAGACTCAGTTCTGCAGCATACGCCGTAAAAATGATTCGTCAGTTAACAGACGTAAAAACTGCACGCTTAGTCTATTTTAGCTACTTCCACAGTATTATGTCGTACGGGATACTACTGTGGGGAAATGCCGCCGATATTGGCTGCATTTTTGTGCTGCAGAAGAGGGCTGTTCGGGCGATCTATAGGATGGGCTCCCGAGAGTCTTTAAGAGAAAAATTTAAAGAAATTGGTATTATGACTGTACATTCACAATATATTTATGAAAACCTACTGTATGCGCACAAGTGTAAAGATATTAAATTCAGAAAAAATAGTGACTATCATAATTACAATTTAAGAAATAAAGACAAGCTAGCAATGCCCAGGTATAGGCTCCATAAAATAAGCAACTCCTTTGCAGGTCACTGTATACGAATGTACAACACGCTGCCATGTAACATGCATGACTTGTCAATGAATAAATTTAAATTTTTAATCAAAACTCAGTTATGCAAAAAGGCTTATTATAGTGTTAAAGATTTTTTGAATGATAAGGCAGCTTGGACCTAAAAGAAATGAATTGCTCGTTCTCTGAATCGTTTTGTAATATGCACAATTTGTAAGACATTTGGCGATTTTATAAGAGTTTTGGCACATGAGTTTCTTGCCCGATTCTTCTCATGTTAGCCCCTACGTTCGGAATCGGGTCGCTCGTGGCGATTACATGCGCGGCATCAACTCCGCGGATGTACTTGCCGCTAGCGCACGGGCTATCTTTATTATAAAAGAATATTATCTTGATTCTTCTATGTAAAATTGAATTTAAGTGCCCGCAAGGGCCTATGAAATAAAGTTATTTTGATTTTGACGGCTAATAAAATGAGATCAAACTTCGAAATTAAATGACTGAACAGTAGATAGAGTATGTAGTGTTAGAACTAAATACTCTATAATACTGACAGCTTCACTTATAAAGGCCTTAGTGTAATTCATTTGAGTGATATTGATATTAAGAATACAAAATACGCCTATAATTTAATCACTCAGATTAATCTTTTGGAACTGGTCTTCAAGATAAGTATGTAAAACGAAAGTTTAAATAATTGAATATTTTTTCAAGTACTTGTCATTGTTTCTCTTTGGAACTATTATATAACTGTATTACTCCGCTGTTGAAGTATCTGTGATCGACCAGGCCATTGACCTTGACTACGAAACCTCGAGAAATTAAGTTCCAATTTACTGAACTCGTTTAGTTATTAATAAAAAAGTCTAATATTCCATTAAAACTCAATCATACAAATAAAACTTCCGTAGCCTTCAAACGTACAACGAAAAGCTATCACTTATTTATACACTCTTGGTCTATCCGTTGTAAATCAATTACATCGACGAAAATAAACATAGACAAACCCGAGTTGGGTATAAATATAAACAAGATAAGCTTAGCCCCTCCAATTCAATTTCCCGGATAAATCCAACCTTAAAATGACCGCAAACCAAAGGATCCAAGTAAAATGTCGGTTTAATTAATTCGGACATTTGCAACAATGGCAACACTGGCTTGTTTATCCTCTACTTATTGAAAACATAATTTTAAAAGCGATAGATATTTAGAAATAAGCGAATATGAAAATAAATAAATACAGACTATGCGACGAATATTTTTGATGTGCTGGTTTTAGAAAAGCAACACGAATGTTTAATTGTTCATATATAATTTACATAAGCAATCATTAGAAATCGTGGAAAGAAGTGCAGCATTTATTTCGCCGTGGGGCATAAAAAGAATATATTTATTCTGCAGCATGTAGGAAAACAAGCAATGATAGATTACGGATGATTTCTATCGTTTTTAGATCTATTAATATATAAAGGAATGCAATCCTTACTAATATTATAAATCGGAAAGTGAGTTTGTTTGTTTGTTTGTTTGTTTGTTTGTTCCGCTTTCACGCCGTAACTACTGAACCGACTGCTTTGAAATTTTGCAGACGTAAAGATAAAAGTCCGGATTAAATAATAGGGTACTTTTTATCCTGGAAAAATTGATATTCCCGAGGAAAACCAAAAAAATTGTTTGCTTGATGGATGGATTGTAGATAGCGCTGTGTGTCGTTTAAAACAAGGTAAAATATTGCAAACGAATATAAACATGTAAATTTAGAAGCTAAATGATACGATAATGAATCCCCGAAAATGAGGAATCCCGAGGGATGACGTACAATTTGTTTTATCGTCTAAATTGTTTTTTTTACATCTACTTATCCTGAAATCACTAAAGTCAACGAATTACTAATTGGTATAAGTATTAGTTACGTTATTTAGTTCTTGAGGTATGCGATAGATGGCGCTGGGTGTTTTTTTAAAACATGGTAACGATGTGTTTTTAAAATACATAAGAAGTGGAATGATAGCTTACGCTATTTAGTTCTTGAGGTATGCGATAGATGGCGCTGGGTGTTTTTTAAAACATGGTAACGATATGTTTTTAAAATACATAAGAAGTGGAATGATAGCTTACGCTATTTAGTTCTTGAGGTATGCGATAGATGGCGCTGGGTGTTTTTTAAAACATGGTAACGATATGTTTTTAAAATACATAAGAAGTGGAATGATAGCTTACGCTATTTAGTTCTTGAGGTATGCGATAGATGGCGCTGGGTGTTTTTTAAAACATGGTAACGATATGTTTTTTAAAACAGTAAGAAGTGGAATGATAGCTTACGCTATTGCTTTATACCGCAATATAACCGAATTCCACGCGGGCGAAGCCGCGGGCGAAAAGCTAGTATTGATATAAATTATGATATATTTACAGTACTTAAGAAATAAGATTGCACGACCGTTTGGTGCAACGGTAGAGATCCTGCCTTTCGCATTCGATGGTGCTGGGTTCAAATCCCGCAAGGGGCAGATGTTTGTATGATGAAAACGAACATTTGTACCTGAGTCAGGGGTGTATATATATATTTCTATGAATATTAAATATCTATGTATCATATATGTACGTCTATCCGTTACCCAAGTATCCATAATACAAGCCTTACAGTGCTTACTTTGGACTAGGCTAATTGATGTAAATGTAAGTAATATTTATTTATTTAAGATTATCTTAATATTTCGGCTTGTGAACTTTTATTTTACAAATGAACCTAAAACTTCACTACTAAATTATTTATTCAAAAGAATTCTTTTATGACAAAAGGAATATGGCGACCTAGTGCGCGCAGCAATGCGGACATATCTAGCAGACCGTTAATTAAGTAATTTAATTAAAGAAAACAATAAATTTTAGCCAGTACCCTAGTGTATAATTTGGCAAGAAGCCTTAGAGTATTGTTGAAGTGCATACATTAGGGTGACTCTGATATCTTAATAAACATATATAACAAAGGACTTTTGGCGGAAATATAAAACATTACTACAGTAGATTTATTCTACTTCTTAAAAAAAAATTGTGGGATTGATTATCTAAAATTTATATAAGTTAGTTTTCATCATCACTCATCACAAAAATAGGAAAACAAATAACTCGAGAAAAGGCAATATGGGCTTGGACGCGTGGCCTCCTTTTAAGGGCAAAAACATTATGAAGAAGGTCTCATTTGTACTAGCGCTTACATCAAGTCCGGATATATGTTTGTAATAATAGGCATATTAAAAAGAACATGTAAATAAATACTATATCATATAATCATGTTACCACTAGGTGCCTTACGTGTTCATAGACAATAAAATGGACAATCCCACTGTAACAACAATTCGTTATATTAAAACAGTTAATTGTTTAATTGTAATATTCAATGTCTCAAGTGACGTCTTGGTCCGTGTTTCTCATATTAGAGAATAACTATTTTATAAATTAGTAATGTTCAAAGACATTTTTATTATTTTGTTAGTTTGACAAATAATGTGCATTTTGAAATGCTCCACGAAAAGTGTTTTTTTTTTCCAGAAAATATAGCTGTTGTTTTGCCAGTAAAGAAATCAATGAAATGCAAGTTTTTAAACAATTCTTTTTCAATATCAGGATTCTGAGACTGAACGCTATAGTTAAACTCGGAAACAGAACTGTAAATTAGAAATGACCTGGAAAATAAACATAAGGTTTTAAGTAGTTTATATATAAATGTTATCATAACTGCTTTAAGTCCAAATTGAAATCAAAATCAAAATCTACAACTTTGAATGTGTATACAGCATAAATGATTTCCAAATGACTGGATAAAACAAGGGAGAAAAACGGCTTCTTTGTATCCCAATATTTATGGACGTCATGGATATCCTACTCCCCAACCCGGTTACATGTACAGTGGGTTTTTGGCAACGCTCGTCGGCTCTTATTTGCTTTTCTATTTCAGTTCAGCTCCGGAAATGCGATCTGGATAGCTTGTGTGCACGGTAATGGTGAGCATACAGCATATTAGAAGTCATGTATTTCTTACATTTCAAATTAGCTGGTTTATTTGGTTTCAAATAGAATTTCGTATGTAAGATGACATAAATACTCTTAGACGCGTACAATACAATGGTATTGTACGCGTTTAAGAGTATTGTTGTTTTTTGTAACCTATATCTACTACCTATTTAAGAAAAATATATCTCAATAGCTGTTATACCTCTACAAATTAAGTAATCTCCTTATATCTATAGCGTTGTTAATAATAACACGTATTTCTGAAAACTATAGTAAAATATTGGGCTTAGAATACATCCTAGAAGTATGCCCGTTATTTAGAAAACCGGCAACAATTCTCAAAAATTTACGTAATCAGTAATGTCCTGTTCAGATATGGTCAAAGTAATGTGATAATAAACCATAAATTTACAATCTAATCCAATAACATGCCAAGTGGAGGCGAAAAGCGCACATCCGCAGTGGATCGGTTCACCGCAAAGATGGTATCAAACTCCTTCAAATGTAATCAGATATCTCTGGCACTGCGCCAGCCTGGATCTGGCGTGCAGGAATAATACAAACGCATGATGAATACCGCTACGCTCTAAGGGATAATACCTTTTCGTATACAGGAAAGGCGTTTATTCACTATCCAGTATTTCTATATGGAGATATTCCTTTCGGGTAATAAACGCCGATATTTTTTCCTGAGTTGGATGATAAAAGTGGACAATGAGTGCACAAGGAAAACAGGGTGAACAATATTTTTGATAAAGTTCAACATCATAAGATACCCAGTCGCAAAATATTCTTCAATGGTTCACAGTTGCAATAAGCGTGTAACTGTAGTTTCATATTTTAAACTAAAACAAAGCAAATTTAAATTAAATTACATGCAGTATGGAACTCGTCGTTATATTACCCATATAAAAAGTACAAATAATGATTTTTCCTTTTAGTACGCCAACGCGTATGTTGAATAAAAAAAAAGTATGTGTGCAATTATTGCAGGCCACAGACGCATAGAAAATTTTGATATTAGGTTTTTTTAACTTTCATTGTTTTCTCTTAGATGTAAAATGCGTGTAATATACAACCACAGAAGATATTGAAATTTTCGTTATGACCTCTATGACAAGACATATACCAACATTTTTTGATAGCACGTGTAGCTTGCATAAATGATAGCTGTTATAACGTAGTAGTTTTAGCAGTTTCTTTTCTATAACTAGAGTTTGCAGCATCTTTTATCTTTATATATATAATTCTTCTGTGAGTGTGTATGTCACTGAACTCCTCCTAAACGGCTGGACCGATTTGAATGAAATTTTTTGTGTGTGTTCAAGGGGATCTGAGAATGGTTTAGATTCACAAATCAGTCCGGCAGATGGCACTGCAGTCGGCACAGCAACGCGTGGCCGGGACAGTTAGTAGTTGATAAAACAAAGAAAAAATTAAGTTCATTCTTGTAAATTCAGTTTCTTAGAATACCTGTTATTGAATTCAAATAATCTGAAAGTTCATCAGCAATAGGTACAATATAAGTTACTTTGAGACCACTAATAGTATAGAAATTCACCAAGATAAAATAGAGCCTCAGGAGTTTAGCAGTTACGGCGTCTGACTCAAAACGCCAGAAAGACATAGGTTCTTCTGTAACTTGAAGTGTCAATTTATCTCGATAAGCGCACAGTATGAACGCAGCGGTTGTAAAGATGAAGAAACATTCCGGAAAAAGTTTAATTGGGTTTTTTTATGTTTATACTGTCAAGAATTTTTGGCGAACTGATATCGAATGAGGAATAGAGCTATTAGCAGTTAGATTTTTATACCTAAAGAAATTTTTACTATAAAAACTCAATTTGTCTCAGGAACCATGTCAAGGCAGCTCAATTGGAAAATCATTCGCCCGGGTAGCGACGGGGATATGCCTTCGAGTTCCCTTTTTCAAGCTTATAGTAATTTAAATCAAAACAATAAGCACCCAATCCGCAATGTGGGGAAAGAGAAATTAATATTAGAAGTATCAATAAATTAAAACAATTGAATGCTTCTGAATATAATCCGATTATACTGATATCTTGGTATTTTTAATATGGATGAATATAGTTCTATTTTATTGCTAATGGAATACTATTAATAAAATTACTTCTTCCATCGGACATCTAGACGCACTACGGGCTACCAACATTTCTTGATTGCTATTCCTACCTGTCGCACCAAGCGTTTCTCAACATTTTTTATAATGCGCACAGCAAAGGAGTGTAATTCCCTCCTTGCGTCAGTATATTTTCCGAGTATATATAACCCGTCCGCTTTCAATACCAGGGTGAATAGGCACCTTCTGGGTTAGCTCGTTCATACGTGGAACCTGTTTTGGCCCCCCGGGCTTGATTGGGATCAAGAGCGAATCCATTGAAAATAGAAAAAAACCACCGTGGTTGAGTGGCACGAAAACCTGTATTTTCATGAACCCCTCTCCGCGGTCCCGGGTTCGAACCCCAGCCTGAACAATATAGAAAACGAACTTTTATGCATTGGCTCGGATCCGGGTGTTGGGGTACCGTCGTTATTTCTGAATTTTGTAACACAAGTTCTTTAGTTGGGGCCAGCGTTCCAACGCTGATGGTGCCGAAGGGCTGTGTGGGGTTGGCTTGCCATTGCCTTATCGGTTTTCACTGCTATGGGTCGGACTAGCTGACTTTAAACTCATTTTTTTCTTTTTTCTTTCACATTGACAATGTTGTTTAGTAGTTTACCACAGTCACGTAAAAAGTATGTGTATTAAGGTGCAGTTAGTATTTTTTGTATGACTAAATTTTGGTATTCTAAGAATGAAAGTGAAGTATATATAACAACTGTTTCAGAGCTATAACCTTCTAGCCTACGTGGCAAACATGACTTTATGTCATTTTATGTCACAGACTGAATACCGACATTGCGGTTGGCCACAGATTTGCGTTCCGCAACAGAGGCAAGGCAAAGGGTCTCGCCCATAATAATATTATTTTTATTTTATTTTTTCCTCTCTCATTGTAATTCAATGTATTGTAATATTTTCGTGAATTATTTTGTTTTTTGCTTTATTATTGTTTGATTTTTCTTTATTTATTAATTGTTTGTCCTGTTTGTAATCTATATATTTGTTCAACGTTATTGTGAATTGTGAATTTAATTTATAGAATAATAATACAAATTTATGTAGGCCCGGCCAGAATACCAGCGCTGTATCAGGCTAACCTGATGCAGCATATGCTGAGGTCGGGTCCTAATTGACCATTAGCTATTAGTTTTATGTCTGATTTTTATTTGTCACCTGTATGTGCTATGTTTATTTTATGTGTTCCTTCTGTGCTTTGTGGTCAATAAATGTGTTTCTTTCTTTCTTTCTTTCTTTCTTTAGCCACTTAAGTTCAGAACAAAGAATTTGATGTTCTCTCATACTTACTATTAAAAAATGTTCCGAACCACTTGAAACTTTCACCAAGCATCTAACGTGAATCGATTATTCGATTACTTTTCAATTGTACCTGGATTCTGGGGCCATAAAAAACAAGACACTGACAACTGGAAAAAATGTCACTCACTTTTGTTTGTTCTTTGCATACGATTTTGTGTGTTGAGTGTGTTTATTTACAATTTCCTACGATCTCTAACGCACGAAAAACAAAGGGTGACTTGTCTTTGATCCTAAAAAAATCAAGCTAATTCGGCTAAGCCCTATAGGCTGGAGTTTGATTGTTGGGGTACCGCCCTTGTTTCTGAATCCTATAACACAATTGCTTTAGCTAGTTATCTTGGGTTCAGAACAATGTATGTGATGTTCTCGAATGCTGGTACCCGAGCTCCTTTATATAGATATTTTGCACCTTTATCCACTTGTCAGTCCGCTACCGCGCACCCCACCCTTCAAAACAGTCCCAATGCTGCGCGCAAAATGTCGGACTCTTAGCACATGAGTAAAGAAACTTAACAGAGACAAAGCTACATACGAATGCGCTGTGATGGGTACATCACTACAAGTGCAACGCGTGTGTGCGTGACCACTGGCCGCTTGTCACGTATAAGCCGAAACCGCTTCAAACTAGATCAGCCAGTGGTCAATCTCAGGGCGTACAGGCGTGACGCGACGCGCGAATGTTGTGCGTGTTTTGTTTTTGTTTTCGAGTTTCTCAGATAATACGTAGTAATATTTTAGTTTTAGTATTTAAAAAGTGTTGTGAATATGGTTGTACATTGTACTGTGTGCATGAATAATAATAGAAAGACTAAAAATATTTCTTATTTTAACTATCCCAAGGAGTCTACTAGGTAAGTTTGTACTTGAAACTTAATTTATATTTATAATGTGTTATGTAGATTGAAAGGTATACAACTCTATAATCAAAACTACTCAATACTCATTTATTATATATTTTACGGATAATTATACCTGCAATTACTTTTTTGGGAAATATATTGAATCGGAGCGCAGGATTTCGCAAGTGGGAGAGGGGGCTTCCCTCTGGTATCATTTCCAAATCGAATATTTTGATCTTCATGTACAAATTGTTAATATTGGTAATGACATATTAGCACGTTTGCAAGATTGTACATTTCATATGCCATGTGAGTGTTTCGCATTGGATTATTTGAAAAAACTTTATATTAGATTTAGAATTTATCATTCGATTAAAAGACACAACAAATTATTAAAAACCAAAAGTAATAAAAAAAATATATTTAGAGTATGTAATTTGTAAAAAATAACCTATTTTAATAAAAAATGTGAAAAAAAGAACATTTATATTTTTAATTTATTCAATTGTGCCTACCCTACCAAAATAGGTATAAATTTTGCTAGCTCTTTAGAAGCTTTGTCTCTGTTCCGTTTCTTTACTCATGTGCTCTTAGATAATATCCCATTCTCCCGCTAAATAATGAAGCTAGGACCAAACAAAAAATACTACCGTAAAGCTGATTAAATAAAGAATCCACCACAGAATATCTCTGTAACTTAACAGATCTCTGTACCTAACTCAAAGATACATCGTAATTAAAAAAAAAAACAGCAGGCCACGCGGAAATTGCTACCAGATGCTACCAGGGAGTGCGAGGGGTGTTGGCTATCGGTAGCAATTGCTACCGTGGACTGACAAGTGGTTATAACATTAGTCTTAACAGTATTGACATCTTCTGGCTACCACCATCTCTGTATAAAAAGGAAGTCACTTTAACTTTTTCACAGATGTAGATTTTTACACTAAGTTAACGGTATTGGGATGAGCGTTGAAGCACCGGAAAGTTTTTATCCTATTTAGTTGATCCAACAGCATTAAAAAACAACTAATATTGATTTTTCTAACGGATTAAGCGCACGCGATCTGCCTATTATGTGCGTAGGTATATATTATATATTTATTTTCAGTGTTTTCGCAACTCAATCTTAGTAAAAATTATGAGGATATTTTAAATATAGCATATTATTAACGCTGTTTAAGCGCACAAAATTAAGCTAAGATTGTTCAGAGAAATTAGTAGATAATGAATTTGGCTTCACAATAACTACAATTTTGGCAACAAAAAATTCTTAACATATATTAATTGCACAACTACTTTTTGTCCTAAATGCCCAACAAACACAAAAAAAATCGTAATCGCGACCACGTCTTCCTACAGTATACTATTATATAGATCAGTTAATTTTTGGACACCAATCATTGGCTGGCTCTTGCGAAAGCTTTATCTCAGTAATCCTAGACCATACGCGCTTACCGTTGCGCCCTCAATCTCCTTAGATACGAAATAAATAATTCATAAAAACTACTTTCACTAAATTTACACATCGCAGTTCTCCAATATTCGATAAACATTCGTCGTTTTATTCCCCTCGCTCTGCCAAGGGCAGATATGAGCGGGCGCACTGCCAGAAATATACGAATATAGGAGAAAGCGTAAAGGAACTGCATAGATCAGAGATCGCCTAGTTCGATGTCAATAACCATGGTTAGTTTACTAAATTAAGGCTTGTGATTTGGATAGTAGAATAACGGATAGACTCACATATATCATACATAACTTTGTTTTATTAAACAGAAATATATATAAATGCTCATGCCTTAAGTACAAACTCACCACACAAACATCTGCACCTTCCTTGGATCGAACCCAGGACCGCCGGTGTGAAAGGCAGGATCGTCTACCGTCGCACCAAACGATCGAATGTTAAATATGTTAAGCAAATTTCACAAAGGCCAGTTGTCGGATAGGTGAACATAAAATTTTGAAATTTCCTTTTGCATTCTGGGTTCGAATCCCGGAAGAGGCAGATGTTTGTATGATGAATGCTAGCATTAGTACTTTAGTCGTGGTTATTTGTATAACAATTGCTATAAATATTAAATAACTATCTCGATATGTATATTTGTCAGGTACCCTAATATCAATAACACAAACCTTATAGTGCTTACTTTTGACTAGGATAATTGGTGCGAATGTAAGAAATATAAAAAAAACAACGAATTGCACTCCGGGAGTGCCAGCAGAAGTGAAAACATGAACATTAAATATTTTGAAATGGTTAGGGAACAATTTCGCAAAAAATGGCTTTAATTTTCATTTATACTTATGCTGAATGACACAATATTCATTTATTGCGCTATCGTACACAAACATGACAATAAACACACACGCATACTCGAGCAAGTGCCCTACCCTCCGTCTTACGAATTTTCGATCAGGTCACGTGTCCTGACGCGAGTTGAACATTTCTTACCCATCCCAAAAAGTGCACAACGCCACTAAAGAAGTTTTCACTTCAAAAATCTCACTATATACTGATTTCACTTAAATGCTCCCTTCATACGCGGCCTAGTGCCCGGTAAAAAATTGAGTGCAAATCTACGATATCCCGGTTATGTCCCGTCCGGATGTCATACTATTTACTTTTAATTCGATCATGGGTCCGGTGGGAAAGTTATGGCAAGAACCACCAGGGTTCAATTCCCACTCAGAGCAGTCCCTTTTTAATTTGAACTTTTCTTTGAAGTTCCTTAATTATATTCTGATCTTATAACGCTTAAATGTTAGTGTACCTTCTTAGCTACTTGTCAGTCCGCTAGCACGCGCCCCACCCCTCTCAACTGTCCCAACGCTGAGCGAATTGTGAAAAAAAATGTCGGCCGTCGGATTCTTAGATAAAAATGCTATTTTTTCCTTAAATAATGAAGTTAGGACCAAACAAAAAATACTACTGTAAAGCTGATTAAAAAAAGAATCCACCACAGAATATTTGGAACTCTGTAACTCAAAAATAAATTGTAATTGGAAAGAAAAACAGCAGGCCACGCAGAAATTTGAATATGGTAGCAATTACTACTAGGGACTGACGAAGGGTGTTGGCTATCGGTAGCAATTGTTACAGTGGACTGAAAAATGGTAAGCCTCACCAATTATTTTCAGCAATAAATTCCTGCAGGCTTACCTGTAACAAAGGAAATGCATCCATCAGAACACGAAAAAGGTTAAACGTAAATAAATAATCGCATGGCTCTGAGCAATTCGTTATGCTCACACTCACCTTATAATTTTCCTTTCCTTTGTTCGTGAAACAACTGTTATAATTAATGACGTAAAATGTAAAAAGTATTATTGCCAAACACGAAAAGTTATCATTTATTACAGAAAGTTTTTGTGGAATCAAAGCGAAATCGGCATTTAAATGCATAAAAAGGAGTTTATACTTATTTTATTTAAAAACCTTTTAAAACATAAAACGCGAAATAGGTCTGTCTATAAGCGCATTTTGAATTTCACAGTAAGCCTAATTGTTTTAATATCTTTCTTTAATGATAACACGTCATATAAATATATGTATTTATATTTTCATATCTACGTGTGAAATAATTATTTTTTCAAAGATGAATATTAAGAAACTTGATTCTTATTGAGCGAAGCTCTCTTTTAGGCAACTCACAAATTTCGCTTGTCTCCCTCCTGCTACTTAACGGTTCAAACGATTCGAACGAATTTTGGCATGAACATACATGATTATAACCTGACGGACATAGGCTATAGGGAAGGAATAATCACCGAAAGAAAAAATCAAAAGCTGATCACAGCCAAACCGCTGATACTACATTGATGAAATTTGGCGCCAAAACTCACATCGTGGTCGTGACTAATGTGCAAAAAAAAGTTTTGAAATCGGACATACCATGGAGGAATAATCACCGAAAGAAAAATTCTAAAGCTGATCAAAGCCAAACTGCTGAGACTACGCGCCAAAACTCACATCGTGGTCGTGACTAATGTGTAAAAAAATTTTTTAAATCGGACATACCATCGAAGTATAATCACCCTTCAAAAATCTAAAAGGTAGTGCTTCGCTCAGTATTTGCAAACAGCAGCATGTATTGCAGACCTAGTTATTACTGTTTATATGCGGTGTGATATGAAAAATAGTGATGTTAATGTACATATGGTAGCGCTGATTTGCTTGGATATCTTCAGAAATATTTTTGTCTTACTTTAATTTTTTTATTTCTTTCTAACAACATGATTTTTTGTCCCATTTATAATATATTGTTTTTTTACTGCAAAAGTTGTGTTCATTCAATACAAAGCAATAATATAAGCAAAGATTTCTTGCAAAGGTACATAGAATTGTGTATAATGTTATCAGTATACACGGTATTTAGATTATAAGAAATACCTGTTCCCCAGTGGGGACATTACTTAGCTAACAACGAAGGTGAACAATATTTAATTTTAGCAATTAGAGCACTCTTGTAAAATATTTTTTTTTACAAAATACGAAAAAATTAAAAAAACGATAATCCGAAAAGTTCTCAATTCGAACTTCAAAGAAATTCCGTTAGATGCTTGTTTTTCTTTTGCAAAAATTCTATTCTAAATTGAAAAAGTGAGAAGTGTTAAATATTTTAATGGCTGACTTTTTCATGTCATTTTACTATGTAACTGCATCACAGGCACGACTAACAGCATTGCAGAACCATGTCACAAATAATTGACAGTAATGAGCGGTTGTTGTATGGTGTGCGCATATTGGTCCTGACTGTACATACTTAAATATACGTCTAAAATGAAAGCTATTAGTTAAAGTGAGCATTTTATAATAATGTCTCCAGAACAAGATAGACAAGATGCTGCCTAAGTAGTAATAAAGATCTTACTTCCTAAAGTAAGCTAGCCTATCCGTTTTTAATAGGATACATTTCGGAGTATGCAGCAAAATTGCACAGCTTTATTCCGCTGTCTTCATTTTTTCATCGGACAACCAGACTTACCAATAGGTGCCATCATTATATGGTAGATATACCAGAGTCGCGCTTAGAGCTTTAGTTCCAATTATGTGATACGTACCACTGAGGAGTGGAACTCTTTGCCTGAATCTGTTTCCTGACAAATACCTACAATTTAGGGGTTTTCAAGTCAGGAGTGAATAGGTATCTACTAGGCAAGCGTGTCTCATCCTAGATCGCATCGTCGCTTACTTTCAGGCGAGATAGGGGTCAACCACCTATTTACTATAAAAAAATACGATAAAATGCGACAAAGTATCATTAATTGACATCATGTGTTCAACTTTAATTAAAGGAAACATATTTTATTTTACTAGTGGGGGTATATTACTATGTATCACATCCCTTGGTGAACTATTATGTATCCAATCTAATAGCGCCATCACTTTTGTATATATTGTAAGAAAAAATAATACAATTATTAAGGTCTACCTCTGTTTAAAACAGTACAGCCTGGCAAGGTCATATTGGTATGTAGATTTAAGCCTTATTACAAGATCTTATCAAACAATATAGTGTATCCCTAAATAGAATTTGATTGAATAATACATTGTCACAATAGTGACAAATGCACTAACTAAACACAACAATCGAATTGATTGATTATTCTATACACGGCCAAGATCCGTCGTCAATCTGAGATCCGGATTTAATCACCCGTATAAGCCCGGTGTAATTGCATACCCGGTGATAGATGTACGTAGTGCACAGCATCCGTTTCGGATATCCGTATCCGAAGCATATTTAATATACATAATAGGAACCTTATTGGAAAGATGTTGTCGAGTCCGTTAAGCACTCGTATGTACACAGGAAGAAAATAACCTGCCTTGTTCTATAAATATGTAAAAATTGTACAAACAAATGTTTAGAATTTTGAATATTCTAGGTTATAAATAACACTATCATTCTCTATATAGGTACCATTATTAAATATTTTCAAGAGCAAATATAGGTTACAAAATATTACACATATTTAGTAATTCATTTTGAGCTTCAACTAATGCATGATTTAGGATTCGAGCCGTCCGCCCTGAGCTTAACAACATCTAAGCGCTCCTCGACCTCGCGAAGACAGGGCTAGCGTGTTTTTTAAGCCAGTGCGTTGTGCGCTGAATCATAAGTCCGCTGTTTTACGTTAAGAACGCCGAGCGCGGGAAATTATTATTGCAAATGGCAATATTATTTTGTACTATATCACACTCTTTTTTTTTAATTACTAAAAGGATGTTTTCGATGCGCCGCCTCTGACTTTGTGCTTAAGGCTTTAGCCTTATTATTCTATATGGTAAATTAAACTGTTAATAACACTTATTACATTTAATACAAAGCGACATCGACTGTTCAAAAGACACTTGTTCTTAAGGAGTAAACTCAAGTCGTGCATCGGACTTGATACCCACCTTTTTGTATATTATATTCGTATCGGCGTAAAAATGCGCATCACTAGAGCTATCCTAAGATCCGTTACTTCACTGTTAAGCCGTTGTTGCAGGTGGAACAACTAGCCTAACGCCTAACTTGGCAATATTCTCATACTAGCAATTAAGATCATTATTTGCCCCGCCCGCCCATTCTGTACAGATGTTTATAACGAATATTATTAAAAGACTCTTTGACTTGTTAGAAGTATTTTCAAGAGGTTATCTTTATACTAAACCGCTCATCATTTAAGAGGTTAGTTAACTTTTAAGCGGATTTCAATTAAAGATCAAAAGCCGACGGGAATCCGGCCACAATCCACTTCACTTTATCCACAGATGTCCGTAAAAAATTGGTGTAATATTTACGAAGGTAATATTGAAAGAGATAAGGATAATGGAAGGCAAGCTTCACTTATGCAAGAAACGTAAAAAACGAGCCGAACTCCTGAGCTGTGGGTTTCGTAGGTACTGTGATTTAATTTTAATGTGACAATTTGCATTTAAAATGTCGCCATTTGTCATGTTGCAACGACTTCCTAACTTTTTTATTTAAAGGTTTCGCTACGTGGTTGATGCTTATTTAAAAGTGTCCTTTCGGTTCGTTTTAGTATACACATCTTTTGTATGGTTCTTTAGCACGATACAAATATTGATGAAAATACCTTTTAATTGGAAATATCAGTCAATAACGAGATATCCAATTTTAACTATAAATATCATTAATAACAAACTGTATTCTTTTGACACGACACATTCCCTTATCTCTGACTACGACTACTAAAAATAATCACCGATTGATTTGTAATTCAAAACCTCAGTGATAAAATTAAAAGCATTTATTTGAACCTAGTGAGCTTTACATACAAATTTATTATTTTCAATAAAATAGAACATTTTCTCGAGATGCAAACGAGTGCACAAGACTTTATTAGAATTGAATAAATATTATTTGAAACAAGATCGTTACAATATTTTTTTTACTTTTGAGGAACATCGTACATCTTTAAGACCCTCAAAAATTAAAATGATATTAAAAAATTAGTTTTACTTAATCTAACGTTAATGACTATAAAAGATTAAAATATTAAATAGGTACTAGTGGACCCGACAGACGTTGTCCTGCCTGTTATTTTTGCAGTATAGTTAAATAACCTAGATACCGTCTGCAGCGCCATCTGCCGGGCTGATTTGTGAATCTAAACCATTCTCAGATCCCCTTGAACACATACAAAAATTTTATTCAAATCGGTCCAGCCGTTTAGGAGGAGTTCAGTGACATACACACTCACAGAAGAATTATATATATAAAGATTCTTACATAATATTGTATTATCAATGTTGTGGCCTAAATTGAGCTTGTTATAATAACAAAACAAACCCTCATGACAGATCTACGTAAATATTATCAACCTCTGAAGAATATCTCTGGGCCTTTTTGGTAGGTACAGGCCCCTAAAATATAAAAGAACCTCATTATTCGAGTTCCCGGTAAAAAATCGGGTAATATAACAAAGCAAAGGTACGGAGGTGGGCGCTAATGACGCCACTACGAGGTATTACGTTTGCCGATAAGGGCAATTTAAAGGGACTTTAAATAAACAGATATTTGCCTGTGACGAAATGAGTATACGTACGATACGCCTTATTCATACTTAACAAGAGGAAAATAATTAAAAGGCAGTGAAAAAAACATCGTTTTATTTCTTTGAATATGTTTTGGTTCTGTAGCGCCTCGGCAATGTTAACAGCGGAAAACAAAAACTGCTTTCATGCAATTATGAGCGAAAGAGGAGCCTCTTTGGGGTGTAGGTATCAGGCCAGCTCCAACGCCGTCCTGCCGGCCTAGCATGGGCTACTTGAGCTATCTCGCGCACGATTTAAGAGAAGTTTGTCGATATCGTCATATATCTCGTTGACCTTAACATGTAAACAAACCAACTTATGCATAGAACAGAGTTCGATGTGATCATGACGCAAAAACTAGTTTTTTAGCTAAATGAAACCTCATCTCATTTAGCTAAAAAAGAGCTAAATGAGACCGTATCTCATTTAGCTAAAAAAGAGCTAAATGAGACTTTATCTCATTTAGCTAAAAAAGAGCTAAATGAGACTTTATCTCATTTAGCTAAAAAAGAGCTAAATGAGACCTTATCTCATTTAGCTAAAAAAGAGCTAAATGAGACTTTATCTCATTTAGCTAAAAAACAGCTAAATGATCTGTTCTATGGATAAGCGGAAACGGATATTATATCTCGATATATAATTGTAAACTACTTTATTATCTAACTTAGCTACATCGGTATGGTTCATTCAATTAATTTTGTATATTTTATTTCCTTTTCGGAAATGTGCATTACATCCATTTTGACGTTGACTGACGATTTCCATGCTGGCCTAGCATGCGCTACTTGAAATATCTCGCGCACGATTCAAGAGAAGTTTGTCGATAGCGACACATGTCTCGCTTGCTCAAACATGTAGAACAACTATTTTTGCCTTTTGATATATGATTATAAACTACTTTATTATCTAACATAGCCATACCGTTATTTTAATTAGTATTGTGTGTTTTAACCTTTTATTTACATTTTGGAAATGTGATGAAACCAAACGGGGAAAAAACGAAATGACGAATGTCACAGTAAAAATATATTTATATACCTACTTTATTACATCTGTTTGTAATAAGGTACAAATTAAATATTTGTGCCGATATATCGTAAAAAAACAACCGGCAATGGGACCGTTTTTTTTATCCTAAACGTAAAAAAATCAAACGAGTACATTTAGTCAGCGCATTATATTAAACCAATGAGATTTGTAAATATACCTATACTTATATAAGTATTAAAAAACATAAATATAAAACATATTTACGTGTCGTTCGCCCTTAATATACTTTGAGTACATAATTTTAATAAGACAACGGTATCGTCGCTTCAATGGAAATAGCACACAAAACACTTGTCGTCTCCTTTTGTACGTACTAACGCATGGACGAGAAACATGTCGAAAATATCGGTTGAAAAGTCGACAAAACGGTATTGCTAGAGTTTGTAGACAAATTAAAATCTCGATAATTGTAAATCACGAATTCAATTTCGGGGTAATAAATACGTTATTTCTTGTTATTGAATTTTAAAAGTACCTTAAAGAAAAGAAAGAGGCATTAATTGATATATGTACGTTACAATAAGTTAGGTAAGTTTTTTTAATTCATTACAACATTCAGAATTATAAAATTTCTTTATTTTAAAAACCGTGATTATGAATATCAGAATTAAATTTTTCGTATAATTGTGTGGTGTGCAGAGTAATATAGGATTTAATTCAATGTGGTTAAGATACGACCTACACCAGTTACGCTTTAATATAATATTTATTACAATGCACTCATTGCAAATATTTATTATAGACAGCTATATTAATAAAACAAGTTAATTAAGTGATGTAAAAACAGAAAACCCAACCTGAATATTAATCAATTTAGCATACAGAAGATCACATCGTAATGAACGTGTAACGAGGCGCCATAGCTATATTGGCGACTCGTTGCTTTCATTGCGCTCTTCTCTGGCCATTTCTCATATTTTTTTTCTCTTGGTTTCCGTTTTTAAATTTACTGTCTGTCTCTTTTTATTTGTTTTGTTCGAAGTTCATTCTTACCAGAGTCAGCGCGTAGAGCGGTTGACTCACCGATAACAATCATTTAAATATATTTATAGTGCTGAGCAGTTAGTGGCTCATAAGTATAATAAGCTCATAAGCATAATTCACAAGTTTCCTGTATATGTATTCTGTACCACCAGTTCCTGTTTATAAGTCTATAAGTTTCTTTAAGGCACTATTGTAAGTAGCCCTACGTTTTATAATATATTTTAGTGATAAATGTGAAATTGTTTTTGTATTCAGTGTAATTTAACCTTTTTTATATAATTGTTTCAGCTGTGCCTTAATTCCTTAAATACAAAAACAAGTGACCTTGAGTGCTTTTATTTCTCCCGACTGCACCCGTCACAAACGTAGCCACATGCGTATAAACATTTTATTTATTTTTAACTCTTTGAATCAATATTAATTCTAGACATTTCTAACCTAAAACTGTGAATGTAGTGACTACAATTATTATAATAAAGGACAAAGAACATGCAAGTCATCGTTCGCACAGCCCGTTTTTGCGAAGTACACCGCTTTGTTATTAGTCGAATGTCGTTGAAAACTTTACAGAAATAATAGAACCGACCATTTGGTTTCGATGGTTCTGGGTTCGAGTCTCGTATCTAGTCGTCTCGTCTAGTATCCATAACACAAGCCTTACGGTGCTTATTTTGGGCTTGGGTAATTGGTGTGAGTGTAAGAAATATTATTATTATAATCCAGAATACTGGCCACAAATAAAATAATACTTTATATCAAGAAAATGCTTTTGAAAACATACGTGCTAGAAACCAACACATTTATCAAAATTAAATGCGTTTTCTTTCATTTTTGGTCAAAGCTTAATAAACAATAAGTCAACTTTACATAACGCACATGTATTAGACGATCCATACACAGCTTTTCGCTTAAGTCTTGCACATTAATAATTTTACATCTAAATTACTAAAGATTAAAATACTTACTTTAATATATTAACATACAGAGGCCATTCCATACAAAAAAATATGCGTGTAAGCTCCGACGCGTGACAATAGTTTACTCCTTTAAAACGATTATTTTGAAATATAATATATAATGGGCAAAGGAAGAAAATGAATTCATTATTCATCCATATTAATTTAATAAAATATATTACTTAAATTAAGCTATTATTATTTACATTCATTTTTTTATTATTTTTGATATTTTACATGTATTATAGTAATATCAGTTATAAACGGGATTTTTACCATGTACCTTGTTTTATTGAGTTTCCAATATTTCGGCACTGTTGCAAGCGCCATGATCACGGAGCAACTGAAGTTTCTAAATCCCATATATAACTTATATTACTATAATGTTAGTGACCATGGAATTTTAAAACAATATATTTTACAAGTAAACTGAATGCTATTGTGAGAAATAAAAAGAGAGATTAAATGTGTACTGGGGACTGAGGAGCAGGGAGCGCTATTAGATGTGCAGGTATATAGGCAGAGGAAATGTGACCCTTCACTTTTTATTAACTTTTGATGGGTAGTAAACCCATCCATTTTTCATACCGTGCGCTATATATGAAACGATTCGAAAGGAATTAAATTCCAAAAATTAAATTGGAATCAATCTACTGCTTAATGCTTACGCACAATATTTGGTGATAAACACGTCTCTTTTTCTAAGCCCAAACATATTTAAAATTTCCGTTTGAAGTATATTTATTTAAGTATTTCACAAATTTACGCTTTGAAACTCCCTCTACTAGCAGAGCGATTCGAATTTTTCATCCCGTCGCGATGATAAAATGTGAGAAGGTATGTGTTTATCTGGAAGTATTTGCCGAAGCATATTTTCCTTTAGGTGCGTGCAAAAATACTGTCATATGTATACTAGTAGCAGCCCGCGACTTTCTCCCTCAGGGGAGTACAGAGATCACTTTTTTCCACTTGCTGCTATTCATACACTTATATCACTTTCGATTCATCTAATCATAGTGCTAAGTCATAGACAGTCACTTATTACCGGTATTTTTTACCTGCAATGGTTAAATACATTAACTGAAAAGTCGATAAAAATGATACCCATAATAGCCCCATTTTCTATCAACTAGCACATGTGGAGAGCAGGCGGTGGTGATAGGGTGATGAATGTATGCAAGCTTTGAAATGCATTTTTTTTAAGGGAATTAAACTTGACAACAAAAAATAACGTAATCGTTTTTACGTCTCAGTTTTTCAAATCAATTTGGCTTTCTTTTCATTTCAGTCCTGTTATTTAAATCGCCAACAGAAGGTATAGGAGAAAAGAAATCCCATAGGACAACGTAATTTGTGAGTGTATAAGGTTGTAAAAGACTGACAGAGATTCTTAACGCTCTGTTTCCGTACAACTTTGGGCTTTGAGCTTCCCTCAGTGTTCCTATTTTACTATACCTCCACGCAGAAAAATTACTTTTTTCATTTGTATCTACAAGAGAAAATGCGTCAATCATTCTCTGCCACGCGGGCGATTGCAAAGTTATATGGGACTCTCTTCCATACCCCTACGCGGCCTGGGTCCCTGTAGAGGCTTGCAGGCATACCCGTAAACCCTGTGTATCACCTCCGAAGTGGTAATCACCACCATAACCAAAAACATGAATAACAAAATCCTGTAATTTGAGCAACTACGCGTGATGTTTATGGAAATTCCTTTGCTATATAACCCGTTAATATAATATGACTTTATTGACAGTAAATTTATTTCCGACCATAAAAAATACGTATACATTAATGCATTAAGGGAAGCACCTCCATAATTGATATTTACAACTGCTGCCGGTCACCCCATCTATTTTGTATATTTACTGAGGCCATTACTTCACCACTTTTCGGTAGCACTTTTGTCACATAATTTTATTAGCGGGCATTGGACGCGGACGTTTTACCATGTTTTCCAAAATGGCGGACTTGTTATATGGAATTGACATCCATTTTAATTATATTTTACAGAAACTTTATATTCGTTTTCCTGAAAAACATTGAAACATTTTTAATTTTTAATTAATAAGACAAATATTTAGCTTATAAAGGAAAACGTAACACCATTCACATACATATACGCACACATATATACATTTGGACAGGAGTACGGTCGTCTACGATGCAGTCAGTTTACTAATACGTTTAACGAATGTTTACTTGTTATCATTTCACAATTACACTGGTTCATTAGCAATGATATAAAACACTTTTTACCGAATTACTTACTAATGCTTTTATTTGCGTGGTATTATTTTTTTTATAATTCCTTTCAATTTCATTTAAGAGAAATATTAGCACTCTTATTTTACTGAGAACTAAATGCAAATAATAATAAAACACTTTCACGACTGACTCCTTTTAAATCCCGCAAGTGAATTTAGACTTTCTCTCATTCGCGATAGAGAAAAATCCTTTTTTCACACTTAACCGACTTTGGTGTGAAATTAAACCCCTTTAAAGGCAGCGCCTTTAGTTAAAACCGGAGTTAACTTCATTGCAATTGTTACTTTTATTATGCAATTGGTCTAGTTATAGCAAAAAATTGACGGCTTTGTAACTTTGTAATGGAAGTGAATAAATTTTATTCTAGTTTATAAAATATGTTTATTACTAATAGCTGACCTGGCCACGCGTTGCTGTAGTTGCTATTATAATTTACACTTTTTTTTATTAGCGAATCCAGCAAAATGAAAAAAATCATCAAAATCGGTTGAGTAGTTTCGGAGTTCATCGCGGTCAAACACTGTGACAAGTAATTTATATATATATATATATATATATATATATATATACATATACATATAGATATATAATGTACTGGCCCGTCCCGGCTTCGCACGGGTAGACAAAATTCTTTAAATTTTTTCTAGCATTCAATATAGCCTATGACACTCAGCAATAATGTGCCTTTCTAATGGTGAAAGAATTTTTAAAATCGGTTCAGTAGATCCCGAGATTACCCCTTACAATTTAACAAATATACAAACACACTTTGAGAGCTCGTTTATTTTATGTTGATAAAGTCGAAATGACATATTTCAGTTCAACCTTACGTTGATAATCAATTTTCTAAACTTTTCCATCGTTCGTCTTCGGTCCTATCAATATAATATGAGGTAATGAATTTCGAACCTTTTACATATAAATGATAAAAATGGGTAAATTCATACATGGAATACGGAATTTAAAACTTAAACTTGTACACCTAAATTCTAGCAATAGTGATGCGTTACAACTGCTACAGCAAGACAGCCTAATAATGGTTGATTCAAAACTAGGAAATGTTTGAAGTTGCATAAAATTTTGTAAAAACGAATGCTCAACGAAAGACTAAATAGGGCCCCTGAAGCCATAACAGCTAAGCTATACTAAGTCTCTTAAAACGTTGCAGAATATTAAGTGCTTATATACTGCTTAGTAAAGCAGCAAATTTAAGGCATCCCGAAAATCGGAATATAAGGCATGACTTCATATATTTTAACATAAATATTTTTATAGACGTAAATGCTCTAAATCATAAAAAACAAAGATGTGGGAATGAATCCCACATATATTTTTATGTTCAGTTTGTAACAGTCAGAATAAACCCTATTAAATTAGCATGCATCAAAGCGGCCACACCGGACGGTGTTATACGGTTATAGACGGTGTTACATACTGCCTATGTAAAGGGTTTGAATAGAGCTGTAAAGGGATAAGTTCTGATAGAACGTATAATAGTTTTGTCTTCATACTCGTAATGGGACTATAGACTTTCTCAAATCCGCTTTTACAAAGTTGGAATTGTCAATCCTTTAAAGAGCTTCCCCTGAAAGTTATGCATATTTCAATAATATTAGTGTCATTATTTGTGATGTCATATATCAAATTGTGATTCTAATGTCTTTAACTTGTCAATCTCATACAATAGATCCAGGTAACACATGTCAAGATCATGCATTGTTTATTTTTGTGCATTATATTGAACTTGAACTTTAGCCACATTAGCAAAGGAAAGTTAGCCCCTTGCCTGAAGAGGCTGAATGTTTGACATTAAAATACAAAAACCTTCAATTTTATAATTGTTTTAAGAGCTGAAGGTAGTGTACTCTGGCTGCAGTAACACTGGAACATATTGTCACTGGAATGGACTATTGGAATCATGTTGTACTGTCTATTTTGTCTGCAGGTTTAAATAAAGAATACCAGTTAATGCATAATGAATATAACATATAATACCAGAGTTCAAGTTAGTCGGAACAGTATCGCCCTCGTCAGTATGATGATCCAAGAATCAACGACATATTTTTATCATCGGAATCACTATTGATCTTACTTTTTCACTCGAATGAATGATAGAACCATCGATAGTATTTCCGACAGCAACAATCGAAAATGCTTTCGAACAATGTTCCAAGCATATTCCAAATAGGACAGATTTCCGACAGACCTAGAACCTGTAAACCTTTTGATATCTGGGCAAATGCACGGTAGGTTGTTTTTACAAAACGAAGAGATGGAGCTTATATCAAGCATTAGAAATACTAAAAAATAAAATTAACAGGTCTCTTAGGATTTCCGCAGATCAATTGGGACATAATACATTCTCCTGTTTTGCTAAGTTAAATTTGATGATAAAAATCAAAACAATCAACTATAATGCCGTCTACAAAAAACTTATATAATTACCATAAATTTTCTTTAAAGAAATATAGTTCATACTATTCACTGGTAGTTATCCTAAAATAAATGATCAGAAATGTAGTTTCAAATGAAATGCAAAGCATCGTTGTAATAAAATGCAACATTTAAGTGAAAAAGCGGTAAAATTGCTATTGGAAAGGAATAATGAGATTAAAAAATAACGATTATTCTCTGAATGATCGGAAAAAATCAGCTGAATTCAATGTATAAAACGGAAGAGCGCGAGCGATAAATATTTCTTTCACGATTCCTTTTTGTTAATTCTGATAACTGAACTGCGATTTTCACCAGTTGACCATTATAAGGCCGAGGATGAGACATAAATAGTAATAGAAAACATGCCCATTGTTTTTATTACGTACTGTTTAAGATTTTTGTCATAGTTGCTTGCTTCGAATACCGACTAGGGTTGGTTTTTGCAAGAGAATTTTTCTATATTGTATGGATATTTTTAGGACTTTTACATTTCTTTCTAACATAGCAAAATGATTCTTGAGAGTTTCCCATTTCCTTCGTTTTGATGTACTATTACTCTTACTATTCTTAAAACGTAAATAAAAGTTATAATCAATTTCATGATCGTCATTCTTCACAACACAAACCGGGCTACCTGTAATTAATCTGCCCAGTCTCCTACGCACGTATTTACCTCGGAAGTTTAAACATTTAACAAGAAACTGTACCGAAAAGTCCTAAGAGTTCCGTCGAACAACTTCGCGCCGCAAACACTCTGTGAACAACTTTATTTGTATGAAGCTAAAGTCCACACACAGGTTCCGATACGCTATAAGTTTTAAGTAGAAAACTCTCGCGCGATTCGGAAGGTCCATGATGAAATCAAAGGTAACAGTTTCTTTAGAGAATTCAAATTCTTTGGCTTACTTTGAAATCTATTAATATTACAAAGGCCTATGAAAACAAAAAATATCAAATATATTCACGATATCCATTTCTCTTTTTATTGACAGTTATTGAGAGAAAGAGTTGTCACATGTTCAACATGTATCTTTATATATATAATTCTTCTGTGAGTGTGTATGTCACTGAACTCCTCCTAAACGGCTGGACCGATTTGAATGAATTTTTTTGTGTGTGTTCAAGGGGATCTGAGAATGGTTTAGATTTACAAATCAGTCCGGCAGATGGCACTGCAGTCGGCACCGCAACGCGTGGCCGGGACAGCTAGTTTATATATACAACTCATAGCAACAATTAATAGCCTAATGTAGTAGGCAAATGTGCAGTTGCCCTAGTTAATTGAATTATTTTGTAGTTCGCTTGATTTCAAACCGCAGAATGCAACGTGTTGAAATCGGCAATATCTATCCATATAAATAAAATTGAAGTGTCTGTTTGTACTATTGAAATAACCGTTTTGACGTGACAACGTCTTATAAATTGGTTTGCCGGGTGACACTTCAAGAAACTGCGTTACGCTCCGCTCACGTTATGCGCTTACAATGAGAGCGAGTGAGAGGCACGCGTCCCTTCCACTCGGGCATGGTTAGCCCGCCTAAGAGCGAGAGAGACAGACATAAAAAGTGGAAGGGACGCGTGCCTATAAATTAATGTTTTAAATATAATTCTTTGTATAAATAAATGTTTTAAATTGTTACTATTATTTCATCCTTCTTCCTACTATACGAATGAATATTCACATTAAAATTATTTTACCACTCAAAGTCGTTGTCACGTAAAACTTTCGCCCGTATACCGACTTTACAGGCAACCAACCAGTTTTTACTACATGCATATGTATATATATACGGTACATTCACCAAAATAACATTTTTTTACAATTTATGTCTGTCTGTCTGTCTGTTTGTTCCGGGTAATTTCTGAAATGGCTGGACCGATTTCGACGAGACTTTTATTGGCAGGTAGCTGATGTAATAAGGAGTAACTTAGGCTACTTTTATTTAAGAAAAATCTTTTATTTAAAAAAAATAAAATTACTGTGTCACAGCAACGCGTGGCTGGGTCAGCTAGTTTTTATATACAAAAATATCGCAATTTTAATGCTAAAGAAATATATCACAATCAAAATAAAAAACGAATCTACAATGTTTATGTAATTCGTTATTGATAAATGAGTCGCTATTTCGAAGACCTATATTTCTAACCCTATTTATAACTTAAAGTCCTTTACAGAGAGTTCAATATCAATAAACATTTTAACATCCAGTGGAAATTTAGTTATTACATTTTCCCGTACGCTTTTGAAATTAAATACATTTAATCCGATATGAGAAGCATTTTTTTATCTTTTTTATTTGATCCAATGTTTTAACAACTTCCAGAAGCCGTGTTAGTAGGATGATTGAGATTTTTAGATAATTTGTATTTTCGTCTGTTCATTTTACCGGAGTTTGTACTTATGTTATTATAGCACTCATATTTTGGCATTATTTATTTTTAAAATACCATTTTGTCTTGAACACTAAGGAGGTATAATCAAAATAAAAATAAATGTTTAATTCTTTTGTCCATAACAATACGAGTACAGGTCTAATTGCCACAGAGTGAATATTGATGCACAAAATCGATATCTTTGATACTAATTTAATCGTAAATACCGTTCAGACAAACATCCTAGCAACGCTATCACTTCTTTTCTCAAGCGTTATTAAATTACCATATCATATAAGACTATCAACTAAAAATCCAAAATTAGGGCAGGGAATTATGCTTATAATCTACGTAATTTCTTCATTTGGCAGATTGCCAGGCATCTCTAATAAAACCGGAATTCTGAACAATTCCAAGACAATGGACATTGGATATACAAATATATATGTGTATACACGTATGTATATCACAGTACTCAAGCACTGATCAAAGCTCAATGGTGTTAATATATTGTTTCATCGCTTGATTGGTTGGCCAGTTGATTTAGTGTCGATTTTCATCTTGACAAAACGTGTCAGCATTAGGTTGTCTGGTGGGGAGATAGTGAAATGTATTTAGTTTCACAACCTTAACTTACAGTAAAAGTAATAAGGAAGCAGTTAGACAGAAACATTTTATTTTTATAGAAACAACTCAAGCTAAATTACGCCAGAGATAAAACAAGGGAAGTCCAACTAAGACGTATAAACACATGGTAAAATAAATGACTGCAGCATTTCAAAATCTCATAAAAAATTAAACAACTTTTTACGAATGACTACCGAGTTTATTATACAATGTGTTCTTTATTAATTCTTGTTATCGGAGTGGAACGAGCGAAGTGAGCGAAGATCCCATGGATGAGCTTCAATGGTGATATGTATGTGACGCCATGACTCTATGAGTTTGTTTTGTAATTATTCGAACCAACAGGTTAGATCATGACAGAGTTTTGAAATTCGCAAAAACAAAAAAATATGACCAAGAACATTGGTTCTATGGGATATCCCCATGGAAAAAAAGAGTTCGGCTCCAATATACCTATGGTGCTAGCGAAGCTTTATGCTTAGCAACTGCATCGACATAGTATTTACAATTAAAGAGTATATTCTGCTACCAGGTAAAAAACAGAGTTATTACTCAATACTTACATATTTTTAGAGGTAAGTAGTTAAGTAATAGTGTTATAATTATAAATCTTATTGCAATTTATGAGACAGTGCAGGACGCATTATTTTTCTAAAAATCACGAAACATATAAAGTATTAATAATAAATATAATTGTATTGTGTCAGAATTATTACCCAATATTTATTAAATAAAATTTTATCATCACATTGGAATAATAATTTACATTAACCATGATTTCTATCAGTCCAAGGAATATCGATTCTAAACTCTCACATAACATAAATGTAACATTTATTTTAATTTAAATAGCTCGAAAATCTCAAATAGTTCACAGTTAGGCGATCAATCATTGGAACGAAACTATTAAGTGCTGCAGAAACGAGGTTAAATACATATTTTTAACGTTTCGAATAGTCATGACTAGTATTAATCCTGTGAAAATCTATATCATCAAAATCCATACCAGATTTATAGGTTAAGTACTTTATACCACATTTTTTGTTATCATACATTTTTATAATGCCAATAAATATGATAAATTGCCAAAGTTGACGGTAAGTAAGAATCTGACGAAGTGCTACACGTTAAGAAGTTTTCGTATTTTCGATTATCACAAAGAAGTTAAGATTCTGTAACTTTCATATTAGAAATGTCAAATGTCAGAAATTGAAAATGGGATACTTTGATTCATAATGTAACTAAGTTTTAGAATCAGCTCTATTATATATGTGTAAATTAAATAATAGTATTTTCTATTCGTAACAATTGGTTATAATAGCATGATGTGATTTTGTAAATAATAAATTCATGTAGAGATGAAAGTACGAACAATAGCTGATACAAGAAAGGTACTACACTTCAACCTATCACATCCGAATTAATGTTAGCCTTAAAACAGAAAGTCATATCGATAAATTTGTCAATTTTAAATATGTTATTGATCATGTTCGAATTTCAGAGAAAAGACACGTTGATTCTAAAAATTTTAAACCGAACGCAGTTTAGAAAACTACTAACTACGGAGTTAAGAAGAGCTTTTCACGCACCAGTGGTTTAACCGTAATCAGACTACACGCCCGGTAACCGGCGGTGGCCGTCAGCTAGCCTCGCCATACGAGGTGATTGTGGTCACTGCCAGAGTGTGTTAGCTGTGTGCTAATTATGCTGCAGTTAAGATAGATAATTTCGTTTATTTATTGTAATAGACGTATTAAACGTAACAGCGAATTTTAGCAATGTTTCATGGAGATACATCTGTGTGTAGTAAGAGTCTAAGCTTTAATAAAACCTGTTTATATCTACACACAACACCAATGTTGTGTGTAGATATATAATATAATGTTATAATAAAAGATATAGCTCTGAATCATGATGTTACTCAAAATAATGATTATGCCAATAACGTATCTAAAAACAAATTAGCCTACGTGACCTATATAGGTTCGTAGTACAAAAATAATGAGGTATTAAAGCTCTTAATTATTTTTGTATTTCACTGATTATTCTAAAAGGAATACCGAAGATCGGTAATTGTAAGTAATATTTTCTGAACAATATTGATCGCTTATTTTTTAGAATATTTTTTAATGATTTAATAAAAACCGAATCCTAGTAAATAATTCTATTAATTGTCTAATGTATCAACTATGTCAATCAATGTCGGTTAGTCAAACTTGTGGTTAGCACATAATTACTGTTTCCACCAATTCCAATGGTTATCCGCGACCTACCGCATGTGGATGTTTCGGTTTTATGGCAAATTTGTTTATTCCCCGCTAATTATACCGTCAATAATCTCTTTAATGTATACAGGGCCGTCTTTAACCTATTGGAGGTCATGGGCATATAAAAATAATGGCTATGACTTTGACAGAACACTTTTTTATTACTAAGATAGACAATGAGAGTAGATAAACGAGGTTTCAGATTTTTTTATTGACAGTCAATCGATGAATAGATAATCTTTAATTTAAATGCCGCGATTCTCACATATTTAAAATTAGGGAGTAGTAGAAAAGCTATTAGGCAAGTCGATAATATAGTCCCTAATTGAGGTTCGATTTACTCTAATGAAATAAGTTTTTCAGTGATAAATATCGGCATTGGTTTATTGATCTGGCTGGAACTAAGGGGCCCCTATCAATCGCGGGGCCCTGAGCATTTGCCCTGAGTGCCCAGCGGGAAAGAGGGGTATGAATGTATACCAAACCAAAAGCAACACACCGAAATGAAAATATTTATGAACTCAATCTTAACTTCTTTGTTGATTATCGAGACTCAAATGGCTTCAAATAGTAATATGAATCTAAGGGTCTATACACGCTGCATTTTAGAAAGGCGCGTCGAACGCGCGTGGGCAGCACGTTTCTTTTAATTCCAAAGAGCAATTTCTTGCATGTCTAAATTCAAATTCAAATTCAAAATTCAAATTCAAATCATTTATTTGCAATAAAAAGGGTTACATTCAGGTCTTATTTTAATATGTGATTGATTCTTAAGCCTATTTAACCATCAGGATGGCATGCAAATTATTTGGTTTACAACATAACAAAAATAATCAAAAAATATAAAACAGACAAGGACATCATATAGACTTATTCTATGCACGCTCTGGTTTATTGCGGTGTTCAAAAAATTCATTTACGCTGTAAAAAGTATTGTCAATAAGCCATTTTCGAAGTGCTTTTTTAAATTTATTATAAGACAACAATTTAATATGTTCCGGTATTTTATTGTATATTTTAATTGCCATGATTGGTGCGTTGGATTGATAACGATTAGTTTTAGGTATGGTATTTAGAACTATTTTATTTGGGTGCCTAACGCTTCTCTTTGTTATATCCTTCTTTTTTGTAAACGTATTGAAATTTTGTTTTACAAAAATACCCATTTCCAAGATATACAAGCAAGGTAAAGTCAATATGCTAAGTTCTTTGAAGTACGGTCTACATGACACGTCCGGTGCTATATTGAGTATTGCTCGTACGCACCTTTTTTGCGCTCGAAATAGCCCAACTATATCAACGCCATTTCCCCAGAGTAAGACACCGTACCTTAGCAGTGATTCGACATAGGCATAATATGCTGTAATTGCTGTAGCTTTATTCGCTATTTTTGATAGTTTAAAAAGAGCAAACGAGAATCCGTTTAATTTATTACAAAGCTTTTCTATTTGACCTCTCCAATTCAAGCGCAGCTCTATTATTAATCCTAAAAATGTTACATTGTTTTCATGCCTTAAATCTATATCATTGAATTTAATGTCAATTGTTATGTCCTTAAAATTATTAAAATTAACTAACTTTGTCTTATTGAGATTTATTTGTAAATTGTTATTATACTGCCAATTTGCACCGATACCAATGTTTTAATAATTTCTATTTTATGTGTTTCTACTGAAGAGTTTTTATCTGAAGTTACTATTATTGATAAATCATCCGCAAAAAGGATCATTTTATGCTTCGTTACATTAGGCAAGTCATAAATGAAAAGTAAAAATAGAAGCGGACCAAGAACACTTCCCTGGGGCACTCCAGAGTGGTTTGTTTTACAATTTGATTTGTAGGCTCTTTGAATGTGATCTTTATCAATTTGCATAAATTGTTCACGGTTTTGAATTTACGATTTTATCCAGGAGAGAGCTGGACCTCTTATACCATTGTGCTCTAACTTTATAAACAATTGATCATGTGAAACAAGATCAAATGCCTTTGCTAGATCAATAAATAACACTGTTGTGTAGTTTCTCACGTTTACATTTCGTAATATTTCTTCGATTAAATGATAAGTTGCAAGCGTTGTAGATTTTCCTTCTTGGAAACCATATTGATTGTTGCATATTATTTTAAATGACTTCAAAAAAGATGAAACGAAATTATTGCGAAGGGTCTATAGCTTGATAAATCATTTTTACTGCCTCTTTTATGCAATGGTATTATTTTTGAAATCTTCCTGTCTCTAACGAGAGATTTATAAGAAAAGTGAGTACATTTGACAGTTGATCTGCACAAGATTTAAGTACTTTAGTGCAAATAGAGTCAACTCCCTCTGCCTGGGTATTTTTTAATGCTATTATTACTTTTATTATTACTAATACGTTTGGATCGATACAAACACACGTTATCATCACGCGTCTTCCGATTAAAGCGCGAGACCGAACTTATGTAAGTAAATAGGAGTAAATATAAGTATGTTATGTTATGTTAGTTATGTAAGTAAATAGGAGTAAAGTAAATAGGAGTAAATAGGTACCTTCTAGGCAAGCGCGTCACATCCTAGATCACATCGACGCTTACCATCAGGCGAGATGGTGGTCAAGCGCTTGCCTATTTTCTATAAAAAAAAATGCAGGCAGGCAGAATTTTGAACACCTACATAAATTCATAGTCAAACATAAATCTATAATATAAGATCACAGTGGTTTCTGTGTTTGTCTGTCCTCTCTTTTCCCGCTTTTTTTCCATTGTATCAATAACGTTACCATAGCAACGTGTTAATCGCAAGTAGTTCGTCTACAGGACGCTAGATGGCGCTTACGGAAAAATATTTCATAATAGAAAAAATTTGAAGAATTTTGTCCACCCGTGCGAAGACGGGACGGGCCGCTAGTAGATAATTAATGTTATCCAAAAAATTATTTACAAATTTTTCAGAATGGGTCTTCGTTAAGCTTATAAACCTTTTTAAGAATTAATTTCCTTTTTAAAGTATTTCGATTTGAAAGTTTGTATTATTGTGTAGCGCTTGTACTTTTAAACTCCGCAAACGTAGGCTAAACGCGCTAACCAATAGTTTTTCCTGCGATTTTCACCTACAGAGAGACCTGTCCTCCAGCAGAGAGAACATTAATAGAACGATTATGATGAAATAAATATTTTGGGGCATTGCAATTGTAATAGAAGTTAAAGATCGATTGTTACTCATTACAACTCTACGTATAAATTATTTTAATATTGTTATGAATTAAGACTTCAGGATAGAATTTCTTTAGCATGATAGCTTCTATTAAGTTTAGAATCTTGAGATTTCAGTTCCTCCGGGCTTATGTGTCGTCACATTTGGATACTATCAGATCGATACGTTGAATAGGTATCCAAAATCATGTAAGGTATAACAATACATTGTTACTAAGCCAATAACGAACGTACTGTGTGTACCTTAGTGCATATCAAACTAGCAATTATCCCACTTTCAAATATTGACATAAGTCAACAACCCAATTACCTAAAGTGCTTTTGACACGAACCAACTTATTGGACAAACAGGCTGTCCAACATGATTTACATCAAACAAGTTTGATTGATAAACACGAAAACACAATAATTTATATCAAATTAAAAGGCAATTTTCCTTTTACACGTGTTTCGTATAAGGATTTTTTTACATGCAGAATAAAAAAAATTAGCAAAATATTTCTGTTATGAAAATGTTCTGTTTGATTAAAAATAAAGATCTATGTTAAAACTGTAGATAGTTCATTTTTTTGTTGATGAATAATGTATTATATGTAACAATATAATAAAACCAGGGCAAAATTTAACCCTGTTTTGCGTGATAAAATATGATTTTATTTCAGTAAGCGTATTAATTAAGGACGCCATACTTGACTATTTTTTTTGCTTCATGTTCATAATAGTCCAAATTATGTTTCAATAGAAAATAAATGAAAACTTTACCCATTCTTCAATTTTTTTGTTAAACACTACTCAAAACGAATTCTAGAAATCGGTGCTGACATAATGTAAATAAAACACGATGATCTCGGTTAATGTTGATATTTTACTCTCTTAGGTCTCTTTGTCACTACCCCCATTTGATTCCCTTTTGCTTATTTTACTTTCATTATTTTTTTCCGACACATTCATTTTGTTCTCATATTCTTCTTTTGTTTATTTTCTGATTGAATTGTGATTATGATCTTATTCATCGCAATCATTTCATGAAATTAATTAAGTTTTATCGTTTTGCCTTGAACAAAATAAAATCAGAAACGATTTTAACGTAATAATAAATTAAGTGAATTAGCAAATTTAAATATATTTTTTTAAAAACTTTAAGCGACACAACATTATCACAAATCACAAAAACGTAATTTTTTTATACAAGATATCATGGTTAGTCAGTAATAAATAGAAATAGACTTTTTTATATCGGATAATTTTTTTTGGTAAAATAAAGTAGTATCACTACAGTATAATAATTTCAGTACACCAAATGATAGTGTATCTAACGAACCCTATTAACAAATGACGGACGCGTACATCGCCGCTACACTAACAAGCTCCTTGTCGCAAGTTATTCTACGCACATCTCAACAAAAACATAACTAATTCGCGGCAGAAATACAACGATGGCGGCTACAAATTAAATATTAGTCAGCAATAGGGTTGGCACAATCTCCCATAAATTCGCATTATTTTTGTATAGTCGTGATATAAAAAAGGATTACTGTTTTAATATAAAAATAAACACTTTAAATATTTATGATGACAAAACAACCTTAACTCTGACCAAATGCTTATGATAAAGATGTGCTCCTATCAAAATTCAAAATCCGTTCAGCGCATAAGCCACTTAATAAGACTTTTATTTGGTATATTGCCAACAAAGCACCTCAGCCATAGTCATCAGCCATTGTATAGTCGTGATATAAAAAAGGATGACTGTTTTATTATAAAAATAACACTTTAAATATTTTTGTTGGTTAAGTTAATATGAAGAGCAACTGAATATACCCACACTAAATTATAATGGTTGATAACTTAATTTTTGATATTTTATTATCACCATCAGTCGACTAATTTCTCCATTGTTGAAGCACAGGTTTTCGTTATGGCTAAAGTTACCATAAGCGGAATGGGCCATATCACACGACGCAGTGGGGATTCGTTTGAACTACAGACGCGAATAGAACTAGAGATGGTAAGTTAAATTACAATCTTTGCCTCTTTTTACTTATTTTTTATGTAAACCGGGGAAAAACGTTAGGTAATTTGTGTTGAAAAACACCCGAATGGTTAAATTTATTATCTTTTAATTCAATTAAGTTGCATTGAAGCATACCAACTAAACAAACGGTCACTACAGCCCAGGCAAAAATGTAACCTAAAAAACTTTACTCATCACAATCGGTTAGCATTGTGTTTTAATTGGATTACGTAAACCAAACATCTCGTTTTATATTTAATAAAAAAGTTAAAAAATATTAAATTATTGTTACTCGCTGACGTACGACACTCCAAAATGAAGAAAGGATCAGCACATTGACAACCCTATGTAGCGAACACAAATCTAGGTACAGCGTTAATATTTAAAGAGGACGGCTCCGTAATCGGTCCCTAAAGTCTAAAAGGAGTTATGAAAAATGTGTCTTGCGAATATTTAATATGGGTATTGATGATTTTGGACTCGTCTTCGAGGTGATTTAAAAGGATAATTTAATTGAGTATTTTTTTGCTTTTCTCGGAAGTTGTTAAAAATTTGTTTAGGTGTAATCTTTTTAAGGCAATCACAAGTCACGGTTTTAAAATGTTAACAAATTTGCAAACATTTTTCTTTTTAACACTAGGCGCATTTATTTACAACATTTTGATTTACTAATATGAACATTATTTCACGAAAAATATATATAAAATCAAAATCATCTGTGGTATTTTATCGCCTAAAAGTACAATCTCCAGATATCTCTGTCATTAAAGTTTGCTGGAAGAGAACTGTTGTTTGCATTAGGGGGATCACACACTGCCACGCTCAATGGAGCTTCATTACTTAACTAAGACACGGTCGCGGCGAGGGAAATACTGATTCGCATCAACGTGCGGATTGGTGTGGGCTAACGACTGCAGACGGAGCGGGGACCAACTTCATTAAGTTTTGTTTAGAATTTTATCATCCCTACGCTAAAGAGTGGACTCTTTGCCTGAGTCTGTTTCCTGACACATACAATTTGGCAAGCGTGTCACATCCCCGATCGCATCATCGCTTACCATCAGGTAAGATAGCGATGGAAAGTTTACCTAAGTCCGAAGTCCTTCGAAGCACAGAGATGGTCGAGATAGTAAATTTTTTGGGCACCGATGACCTGCTTAATTTCCGCCATCAGTTATTGTGATACTTCTGTTGTTAATCCAGGTAAGTTGGATTTATTTAGTTATTTTGTTTTACATCATTCTGAAAAAGTGCTAGTACACTTTTGTTCAAGAATTTTGTTAAAATTTACAACCAGTGTCACGTTTTCCTATATTATAAACAAAGCGGAACAAAGTATTGTAGCGCTTTCATGACCTTAACTCATCTTTGGCTTAAGGTCGTGAACGTACATACTTGACAGGTAACATTAACTAAATGTGCATAAATTAAACTAATTGTTTAGTGTTTTGTCGATGCCTGTTGAGGCGTGGAATACCGTCACGACCCGAACCGCCATATTCACCTGACTTGGCCTGCTCATCTCATGTGCATAATTAATGTGTTTGTAAGATAATCGAATGCCACAGCTCAGTGGGCATGGAAATGTTGAGTTACATGTTACAAATTGAATTGAACAGAAAACGGCATGTTCGTGATGGTTTAATCATGGAGTTTTAGGAAAGTGAATTATTACCATGAATATTAGATAAAATTTGCATTGGAGTATACTGGCGGGATATGGCCATTTCTCTTCATTGCGTTAGCATCAATTTGAAGGTCTGTGCGCCAACTGTTTCACTGAAAGGTTGAAAGTGTATATTATTCAATATTCATAGTAAACACAGATTTGCTGAACGAATTATACGAAATGTTGTTTTATCATGTGACTATCAGCCTTTACTGTCATTTCAGGCAAAACATCTTACGGAGTATGCAAATATTACTTAAGAAGTTGATGAAAAGAAAACTTAAATTGTTATCGCACATTATACAAAGTCTTTTCACAAGCATAGCTGTTAAACATAGTGAAAATTGAGGTTGAAATAACGCAAGCTTTTATTAGCGAACTATGAAAGAAATATCTATACGTTTTATTTTGATTCTTTTAAAAAATATAAATTCTAATTAGACAGGTAACAACGCCGCTATTGACCTGATTAACAAAATACAAAACTTGATCACAAATTTGTTGTTTGTCTGTCCGCTCATTTTCCCGTTCTTTTTCTATTGTATATGCATTACCATAGCAACGCGTTAACCGCAAGTAGTTTGTCTACCGGACGCTAGATGGCGCTAACGTAAAAATATTTAATAATAGAATAAAATCAAAAGACTTTTGTCCACCCGTGCGAAGCCGAGACGGGCCGCTAGTTTTCATCTAATATGTTATCAGAATATTATTTGATATTTTTTCGCAAATTATTTATTATTAAGAAACTACTGGCGTTTGGGAGTAACGTTTGATCTTAAATAACATAACTTAATACATAAGTATGTAAACAACTTACGCAAGATAGCGTAGCATTTAGCACGTTTGCGGACATGAAGCTATATTCGCAAAGGTCAAACGTCGGATGGGAGACCAAAAAAAATATCTCGAGCTTCTCTGTGCTTCGGAAGACACGTTAAGCCGTTGGTTCCGGCTGTAGCTGCAGTACTAGGCTATCATGGTTGTTCGTGATCAATTTTTTCTAAGGTCTTTTTAAATATTGCTTCTCGAAGTCATCAATGGGCTTATAAGGAGAGAACAACCTTAACTCTGAGCAAATACTTATAATAAACATGTGCTCCTACCAAAATTCAAAATCCGTTCAGCGCATAAGCTAGTTAATAACAGTTTTATTTGGTACTAGCTGGTGCCCGCGACTTCGTCTGCGCAGGATTAGTATTTCGAACAATATGTTTATAAATTGTAGCCTATGTGTTATATATGTTTATAAATTGTAGCCTATGTGTTATTCTGATGTATAAGCTATATTGTGGTAAAGTTTCATTCAAATCCATTCAGTAGTTTTTACGTGAAAGAGTAACAAACATCCATACATCCATACTTACAAACTTTCGCCTTTATAATAGTAGTAGGATATTGCCAACAAAGCGGAATCGCCCCGCTTACGTGGCCAAAATATTATAATTAAACAATTAAGTTCAGGTTTGTAGTGTATAAAACACTTTTGTTGCTAGAAATAATTTTATAATAAAACTGCTACCAGAAAATAAAAAATTGTGACTGACCTCAGTCACAATTTACTCACACTACGCGACTATCACATATTAAAATAAAATTATTTTTAACGGATTTATGCAACGTGTAATTTTATTTTTTATGTTTCGTTATTGTACAATAGATGCATCATTAATCCGCTTAACCAGAAATTAAAATACCAAAATTTTTCTTAAGATTATTGGGTGAGTTCTCAACTCATGAAAAGACAATCACTGCAACAACCGGCCGTCAAAAAGGGTTGATAATTTAGATTAAGATCTTTAAGCTTCGGTAGCTTTACGGTAACAGTCCGGCCGGGCCTAATTTATACTATATTTTTATATAAAAGTAATTCTTGTTTGAAAGTTTTATTAAAATATAAAATTAATTTTTTATTCTGTCTGCTAAAGGGTGCAAGAATGTCAATATCAATATTATTACGGCGAAGGAGGTCAGCTTGAGAGTGGAGCACCCACTTTGCATATTCAAACCACTCATAGTCCCGCCCTACGGGAAGTGTTGACAATGCCACTACTTTACTCAGTTCTAACTGGTTCTTACAAAAAACTGAACGTATAAATTTCTAGTGTTTCTATACTCTAGGAAGTCAGGTACACGTTTTTTATATATACAGATAATTCAGGCATGGATTGCGGATATTATACGAATTGTAGTTTGATTACGGAGGTTTGTTAGATTTTTTTTGAACTGCGTTAATTTTGGGTTTTGATTGTATTGTATCGGTTTTGACCAAAGCTTACCGCCGAGCACTACCCGCGGTTACCCTTATCCAGCTCTTGCCACCCTGTGATGATAGTCGCTCCACCGTGTCTGGCAGGGTACTGGTCCAAACTTATTTGGTGAATTCATCTAAAACTAAATGAGCTATAAGTATTCCATCCATAGTTTTTTTACTACTGACGTTCATACATAAAAATCAAAACTTACTATGGGCGGTGGATAAAAGCATGTTGGGCCTGATTTTTCGCAGGCAAAATTGCTTTTTTAACCAGCTATTAGTCTGAACTATCGCTAAGCAGACGACGTTGCGAGAGTAGGTCCTCCACAAGATAGCGAACTGGTTAAGGTCACAGGAAGCCGTTGAATACGGGCAGCGCAAGAGCGATCATTATGACGATCCCTGGGCGAGGCCTAAACCCAGATGTAGACGTCGAAGTTTACTATAATGATGGGTTTTGACTGTAACACATACGCCTCTTAGTAAACCGAGCCAGGCGCTAACTAATCATGCTACTAGGGACTTTTGTAACATGTAGCTGATTAGACGTAGACGGTTTTAGAGGTTATAAGCGAAAGTAACTATTTTTACGGCCAAACAGTGAAATCGATTTTGATGAAACTTAGTATGGAGATCGTTTCAACATTGGGGAAAGACTAGGCTTTTTCATCCCCGAGAAGAATTGTACGTGCCTTCTGGAATTGGAGTAAGCGCAATATAACCTAATTCCGGGTAATTATAACAGACAAAATGAAGAAATCTAACTAATTTTCCCTACTATAAAAAAGATAGGTTCCTACCACTAACGTTAACGCTTAATATGCCAGTAGAGGTTTAGGTATAAAGCTTATTCATATTTGCCCCTCTTTCCCCTAAGTGATGTAAGCGTTCTACGAGTTTGACTGGATAATAAAAAAATCAACTTATAAATGTTAAGAGACTAGATAAAATCAAATAAATTGAAATAATCATCGCAACAAATGAATTTCGAAGCTTTTAAATTAGGTTATGTTGATAGATTAAATGTTTTTATAAGTTGCATGACATTATGTCCGACTATAGAACATAAAGTTATTTAAATAAAAAAAAAAAATTCCTATAATCAATAGTGCTTTTTGTCCATGTTTGGGTTACATAAGCCATGGTTTTGGGCTGACTGAGAATTATCAAGTATCAGCCAGTTAGTGTCTGGGTCGCATAAGTCTTTTTTAATGCTTGTATCTTAAGAGAGAGACGGCATACTCTTCTCGCATGCAAACCGGGCTCAAATTAACAAAAAATAGAGCGCCAAAGCTGCGGCCAGTGTAACGAACATCAGGTTAGAACAGAGTACCTAAATACTATTTCCCAGTAAAGATATTGGTTAAATGATAGTTTTATTTAAAAACGATACGGGAAATTCATAAATATGTATATATAAAAAAGCTCCATGTTTCATGGCTGATAATAAACCAAGAACCTAAAACTGGTAACCTTTTAAAACACGTTACTTATGTAAACGCTTTCCCTGCAGAGTGATTTGTACACGTCATCCGACAGTGACGTCACGGGAATAAGGATCGTGCTGGGACTTTTTGCGGGTAGTGACGGGAAACATCAAAATCTGGGGCACCTACATAAGCACCTATAGCTTACACGTGTCTGGGAATTAGGGTTGACAGAGATTTTTCTTCTCTCAGGTAATACTCGAGCATACGGCAATACTGCCTATTAATATGCTATAACTGTAACTTAAGTACGCCTAAAACCAGGCCATATAGATATAAAATAATTATTAAAATAGAGTTGTAGGAAAGAAAGAAGGAACAATATTATTATTATTTTGTCTTATTTAAACTTACAGTGTTGTGTAACACTATATCTACTGGTAAATAAAAATTCTATATAGTATTTCAGTTTTAGCATATGAATGTTAAAAAAAATGTTGCTTAAATTATAAAGTAGTATGGCGAGTTATGAACCACGTCTTCTAATTAAATAATACTCAACGTTTTAAAACTTGGCTTTGTGAAATTTGAGGGTCATAATTGGATAGTAATTATTTATTTGAATTTATATTTCATATTTGAATGTTTTATAGAAGTTGGAAATAAAAAGAAAATATTTTGAATATATCCTATTTCACTGAAACAAAACGCTAATCTGCCAAGTCATTTTGCAAAAAAAAAAAAATTTTGCTTTGGCCGTGTGTTGCATTGATTTATTACATGTCATGTCATGCATGATGATGACGATTTATGTTACCTGTGGTGTTAGCATTGAATAGTTCCATGACAGTTATAATTATTATATCACATGAATGAACCGTATACAACGAACAAATCAGTTTATTAAATCCAACCAAGGAACAAAGCAATCAAGTAATTGAATTCAATTAAATAGTTAGTACATGAAGTGCCTAACTATAGAATTTACGTTGAGCGGTTATGAGTTCAACTTTCAAAATAAACTCATATCCCGAACATTTAATTATGTTTACCATTAAATATTGTATAAGCTTTTTTACAACATAAAAATCTTAATATTCACTACCTGAAACGCCAAGCCTTTATGTGGTTCAAAAAATACACAGGATTCTGCTATTTTCCTTTGTTGCTTGTGCTTATTTGTTGATTAAACAAATAGAACTAGGCAAGACATACGGTAACGGATTTTTAAAAGTAGTAACAACAGTAGTAACTTGGATATCTGAATGCAAGTTTAAATATATGGCCAAATAAAAAAAGTATATAATTAACAAGCTATTAGTTCGTAGCTACTTTGTACTATATGTCATTCAGTTGTTAGTAATGATTTAAATTAACAATGTACTGACTTTTACTATTTCTGTCTCAGCTCGCCGATTGACTGGTATATATTACCTAATGGCAAGTCCGCCATTTGTACCGTCTTACTATTAAATAATTCAAACATTGTATTTATTCTATTTATTTATAAAAAATAATAAGCTAATAAAAAATATTCTTAAACTAATGTAAAATAAAAATAAACGCAGAAAAAACAAGTCTGACAGCCCTGTGGCACAAGAATAACACTGTTTAACTAATTCTAACTATGAAATCACTTCAGCTGAAATATATTCTCCAAAAGGTTTCAAAGTTAAAATGACCTGTCTCATGTAAACTTTGAAATTTTTGCTTTCAGAGATTTAAACAAATATAATGGACCTTGAATGACGAATAAATTATTAATATCAACATTTGACTCAAAAGATATATTATTTTATTTATACATAATAGTAAATTGAGTAATAGATATTTATAATACTACTTACTTGAACCGGATAAGGATGCACAAACATAACCAGAACCTTCAATCATTAAATCTTCACGATTCGACGGCGGATTTATTAAGACTCCAACACTTAATCATACTTGTAACATACTAAGGCCGATTTTACAGTCACGTATTTGCGATTCACCATCTAGACGCAGGTTGATGCTAATATATTAGCAACAAATAAATAAATATGACACTTAGTGCTTGATTTTGCACGGTCTAACAGATCCTGATGATGCTTTGTGTTGGGGCGAAACACGTGTAGATTAGTTGGTACAGGTGCAAGGTGACGGTGTCTGCGATATCTGTAATTAATTAGAAGCAGGCGGGCGGAGCATTTTGCTTTTCCGCTAAGTGACGCCTAAATCTATCAGAATGAAATTACGTTTCATTGTGATATTATAGACTCGCTGCAGCAATTTCTGTCCAAATACGTTTCGACCGTGAGCGTCTGACAGCGCTGCCCAAACGCGTAACTATGAAACCAGCACTAGAAAACTATTGTAGTATAAACATCTTCAAATAACTTACCCATTATCAGCCTCTGGTGTTTCAATTTACCAGCTCTAGTAATTAATTCCCATGGCGCAATGTCTGTTACGACATAACTTCCCGAGTTCTTAACCGATTTTAATATTTTTTGTGTGGAATCGATTCAACAGGTTTAGTAGGATCAGATTGTGACGGAATTTTGAAATTCGCAAAAATTCCCATAGACACAAAAAAAAAATCTTTTTTTTTTGTTTAGGTATTACGCTTCCCTCCAATATATGGTGCTAGAGTAGCTTTATGCTTAGCGACTGCATCACCTAGTATGATTATGTTACTGTAATGGTTTAACCAATAAACATTAATTATATAAAAAGGTATTGGTACTCAGAATTGTTGGAAGAACCCATCTATTAGCACAGTGGTGTCAGTGAAAGGGCAGGATATTAGCAAGGAACTAAAAAACAAACAGTTTCCACGTAGCGGTGTTATTAAAGAAAACTAAGTTACCCAAGGCTTGCCGTCTTACTAAGATAAACTTACTATTGTTTAGCCCAATTCCTACAAGATTTAGTAACAGATAATAGATAATCTACTAAATTACTTGCCTTTATACCTGACTTTACTAATACAAGAATGTAGTCTTCGGTCTCTGTCTGAATGATACATTATTTGTATATACATAATATATGGAGTTAAGGGACAACTATTACTTGTTAATTAGTTAAGCCTACTTAGTTGTGATAGATTTTTTCTACTTTGTTATATATACTGTTGTAGTTTTTATAAACCGTAAAATAGTATTTATACCGTATATTTATATAAGCACCTCGAAACCCCCCCCCCCCCCCCGTACGAGGTGCATAATTTTTAAAATGCTAAACCACTGCTCATTAGTCTTTGAACTACTACTAAGCCGCAGACAGACAAACACCGCCGGACATGGCGAAACTATCTGAGTTACTATTTACTGCGGAGCCCTAAAAATATATGAAAAATATCCTATGAAATCAAAAAAACTTGTCACTGCTTAAAACTTACGGATTTTAAATAAAATTTCATTCACACAAGCCGATACAATGCCGACCAAACTTAACACCTAGATTCACAATTAATATTCAATTATAACAAGTTAACTCTCTGATAGATCCCGAGTTTCATCTGACAAACCACTCAAATTGTTTCCAGCGTGTCCGAGATTACATCTGCATATTAAGGCAGGTTCACAGGGAACAATAGAGGACTGCAAGCGGGTCGGCTAGGCACAACAAATTATTCGGCCATTAGGCAGGGGTTACGGCCGTAATATGTAACCGGGTTGTGTGGTCCAAGATATTAAAGATTAGGAAACAATCGACACGAGATCAATAGTTTGAGAAGGATGTGTCCCATAAAAAAAAATGGGAAATAAAATGTGACGCAGTTTTATAAATGAGTTACTTGCTGCTTGTATGCAAAGACATCGATAACTGCGTAATATGAGAAATTTATTTTGGTGTAAACTACGAGTAAATGTCATTACTTTATAAGTAAATGATCCACTGAGTTTTCAGCTTTATGCATCGCTGCGGCACACAGCTGACTTTTACTCGATTTATTTGTAACTTTGTTTATAACTTATTTTCCGATAATTGTTGTGAACTCTGTTGTTATTTGTGTGAAAATGAAATTTAATATTTAACAATAATAATAAATAATTATTTAACTATATTTTATTATGATTATTCATCGTGTATGTTGTTACTGTACTTAAAAGCAATTTATCAAAATAAATATAAATTTGTGTGTTTTTGTTACAATCATAACTTTTATTATAAACGGTTAATGCTGTGAAACACTCGTATATTTAAAACATAAATAAAAGTCACACATATTCTTATGAAAATCATTTGAATTTTGATGTATTGACAAAATTAAATGCAATTTTTTTTTCTAATTTTTCATTAAAGTTCGTTGTGCCGTTTCGAAACCTATTTGAAACAAACGTTGAGACGGATTAATAGAAAAAAAACCCAAGAATTATGGCATTAACTTTTAACACAAAGAATTTTTTATTTATTTATTTGGCATAGAACTTTTTTATGTATTTTGTTATGAAAGTATTTCACTGCTAGCTAGATTTAACAAAAAAAAAATATAGAATAAATGCAACCAGATTCAGAAGTGGATAGCGGGAGGCTGTGACCACGAATCTTAAGACAAGTTAAATTTTATCTGCTAAAAATTTCTGTAGATATAAAAATCTATCAGTTAAATTAACAACAAAAAAGATACAGAGCAGTTTCTTCTTTATCGATTGTTGGATACATGTAAAGTGTTTCATTGGTTGTATAGGTAGTAATTACCTATAGCATAAGGAAACGGCTCCGCTATTTAGCTCAAAGAACACTTGGACAAATTCAAGGGATCTGTCAAGGTCTTGGTAGCTCAATTGAAAAAGCACTCGCTCTGATATCGAGAGCTGTAAGGTTCGAGTCCCGCTTGAACCCTAATAGAAGTTAACCCGCCAGTGGTGACGTGTAATCAACTTTCACAGTTGGTGACACCGGTCTCACAAACCAGGATTTTTAAATCAAATTTATCTTAATCTAAAAACATTTTCCAAACAATAAAACATAAACATATGAAAAATTAAAACATGTTTATTACTAGCAAAGATAAAAAACATGGAAGTCATTAAAAAAACTTCTTTCCCATACATGTAACTAAAAATGTTTTTACAATAAAATCAACGGAGTCCTAAGTGATGCCTAGACATCAAGTACGATTAGGAAAACATTAGGTATGAGTAAATTTATAGACAAAAACGGCAAATTTTGAAATACGTAATCGGTGACGCACCGTCATCAACGAACGGGTACCACTGAAGCTCTGGAATATAAGCCTCCATAATAATCGTCGAAGGGCAATTCCCAATCAGGCAGCTACAAGGAATTATAGAAACAAATGAAAATAAGAAAAATATTCCTGCTTTTACAAAACCCCGGTCTCACAGACATATAAGTCACCGTTGGCAGGTTAAATATCTTCTTGTTAAAATAGCTGGATTAAGCAAATGAATCTAAATCAGTGATTACTGGTTATTTAAGTAGCGGAAGATGCATGATTTGATGTCTGTTTGAGAGTAAATAATCGTCTGCTACTCTTCATATTTATTAACAAAATCTACGCTACAGTAACTTGTTCCATGACATGTCTAGCCACGCCCGTTATAAACGATTGACGGAGATGACGTAGTTTGGGTAAGGGATGTGATTCGCTGCTTATCTGGACTAAATCTGGTTTGGTCCCAGCGTCGGCCAATTAGATGGCCGATAAGCTCACAGAGCTCTTAAGCTCGTATTGTTATATTGTAATTGGGATATGCCAGCTTGTGTAATGAATAGTGATTGGTGTTTTCCGAGACACTGGAGCAGGGACGTGGACTAATTTGAACAGGATGCGTAACATCGTTTTAAAGTAATATCTGCTGTGTGCAAAAAATACATTCACATTTAAATATTGTTTTCTGAAAGTTTCATGAGTGAGTTATTCGCATTGGTTAAATTGAGGAAACCTCAAAAAAACGCACATATTTTTATCAACAATCAAAATTTCAATTAAAAATGTTCAAAAGTTAAACACTTTTCTTTTCTCAATTTTTTGAAGTGAAAACTTCTTTAGCGTTGTTGTGATTTGAAAGTCGATAAACCGAATAAGCGACAGTAAAAACAGACAGAGACATAAATTCATAAGATTTAACGTAGGAGTAAACCAGATAGGAAGCATTTATACAGTGTCTCTTTGAAACGAAAAAGTGACAGTAAAAAGAGACAGACACATAAATTCATAAGATTTAAAGTAGGAGAGAACGAGATAGGAAGCGTTATGTACGTGTGTTCATACGTGTTTATGTGCGCATGCGTAGTACAAAGCTTGAGAGAAGGCACCACAACAACAAATACAAACATACCTATACAATCAAGAGTGTTTCCCTTTTGAAAATATTTGATTTTGCACGGAGCTAACACAGTGCTATGAACTATCAAAAATTGACTTATGCTTGTTGATTTTATCCTATTCCTCTTGGTAAAACACCCAGGTGGTTTAACAGCAGCATTCAAAATCCATCTGCATAATATAATCAGCAAAGATTTTCTTTTTTAGGGTACTGTTATTATTATCGAACCATCATAGTTTCGCCACGTCCGCCACGCCTTAAAAGTATATTATATATTATTTAAATATATAATTGTTACTAGAGATTGCGATAATTCTTCATCGTTCTGATTTTGTCTCACTCGCATTGTCTTAGCCAGCTCATCACGATCTAACATATTTAGTAACTGTGCGTATAACGCAGTCGTTGAGAAGTCTGTCAAAGGCGAATTATACGACCAAGTTCAAAAATCAATGGACTTCGGTTCTTGACCCAAGGTCACGAGTATTAATAAATTCTTACAAGTTCCTAATGCTATGGTTATATTGTTAAAAACTTCTAAACAAAACAAATTATAAAAATAATCTTAAATTTTTTTTATACATCAGCACAGACTCTGCAAAAGCTAAGACCACAAAATATTATGTCAAAAACAATGGAAGCCATATTTAAACGTTCAGATGACTTCTTTTAAAATTCGCTTAGATTCTTTAACGTTCTCGCTTAATCCGGGTTTGTTACATCACGGATTCGTGGCACGTTCCGTCGAGATTGGCCCATAAACCTTGAACGTGGCCACCTCTACAATTATAATTCGTTAATTGTGAAAAATTGTGGGGGGCCGAAGGAGGCGGTCTTCTAAAGACTTTCAGATTGATTTTTGGAGTAAGGAGGACATCGACACGTATTGAGAGATTTTGTTTGCTTGAGTTTTAATGCTTTGTCATTTGTTTACGTTTCGTTTTCTCTGCTCTTCAATTGTTTCCCTTTTATCCATAGTTTTTCCTTGCCGTTGGAATTAAAATTGTACTTTTCTGTTTCTTATCTTACCTTATTGGTATTTATCTATTATTTATTTCCTGTACGCCACGCATTCAGAAGCATATTAAATTTGTTAACCTATCACATTCTCTAACTTATTTATTGCAGGAAGCTGTTGCTGTTCAGTTGACGATTCGGATTGTGAAACAAAACAGGGAGAAAGAAATATCTTTTGCTAAGATTCTTGCCGGTTCTTTTAAGTACAAGTTCTTTCGCCTCAGATTTTCGAAAATAAAATAATAGATCTAAAAATAATACCTTATAATCAAATTTACTCTTTAATCATCAATCACTTAATTGAATCAAACGACCAGCTTTATACGATGTTATTCAAGCATTAGAAAATATTTACTGTAGCAAAGTGTGTTTACTTTTTTCCAATATCCAAATCGATCTCAATGATCGATGATAAATCGATTATGGTTGATAAAAAACAATAGATTTTAAAAATAATAGATATTAATTACACCTCCCTAATTGAGTTACTCAATTGGGAAGGATTTTAAAATCACTTCAGTTTGAAATAAAAATTTAAAAATTGTAAGCTTAACGTGGTGATTTTCGTGGTATTTTTCCTTGTCTTATCATATAATTGTGTAAGTCTCTCCACGAAGGTAGGTCACTCATTAGTACGGACGTGCGAAACATGAGGCGCCTACCGCAAATTTCTAACAAACTCCCTCTGTTTGTCATTCTGTCCGTAAAACATGAAACGTTAGCTTACAATGCGGATAATGAGGGATTTGTTGAAAGAAACACGAGGTAATATAAGCCTTGAGACGTGCTCAATTGGGCACACATTGCATTTGCAAGTTTTAAGGACTTAATGGATACTGAGTACTTGTACTGAGTAAATGTAGGTAGATAGGTGCATAGTTACATACTTATTTTAGATTTAATATGATTTTACTTCCCTCAATATCATTAATACATTATTATTATTATTAACAACTCTTAAATTGATCAATCATATTAATCGATATCGATTAAAATGGTAATGGATAACGTGATAAAAACTCCGTTTTAATTAATAGTAATGTTAGTGACCTTGAAAATTTTAAACAATATATCATATTGATCATTCATAATGATGAAAAGTCATGTCATTCCAAGTTTAATTATTGTGTGCCTAATTTTCATTATGGCGAAAAAATTGTTTTATGACGAGTACTAGACAATCTGCCTACAGAGGGGAAAATAATCCCATAACGTATGTCCAGGGTGCGTTACAAAGTGCTATAAATGTTTATGTTAATGAAACACGGGATATGGACGGAGCACGCCATGGGCTCGCCAATAGTGCTCATAAAACTAACTAGTTATATGGCCAGCGGTGTTGTTTAGTATCTCAAAGTTGATTATGTTCGTCTAGCACTTAATAGTAGTGGTATTTTTAATAACAAGAGGAGCAGAACGAAATATTTTTAGGTGGCAGTTTAGAGTCTTTAGTGGAACGACATTTTGCTTTTCAAGTCATTGCATAAATATGAATATCCTGGATTTCATTGGTATGAAATGAATCATATTTCCTTTGTTGTCACTTCTCATGATGATTTACTGATTATCGGTCATTGGGCTTTGGATATTGGGACGTCCAAATTGATATTGGAGGCCATAAAGCAGTTGAAATATGTCGTAGAAAAATACTAGAAAAAATCGACTCGGGTCACAAGTGAATTCTCCCGCCTGAGAATTCACTTGTGACCCGAGTCGATTTTTTCTAGTATTTTCTATTATAATAATTTATCTTACAAGATCGCATTGAAAATGCATAAAATATATTAAAAAATATAAAAATATAAATGTTGTTACGAAAGTTCACTGATACAAATATGTTGAAAACTTGGAATTAATGATGCTGTAATATAAGCCTAAAATTGAATTTACATTGCTGTTTATGGCAGATTAATTGAAATTTGCATTTTTATCAACATACGATGCTAAGATCTCGAAAGATCCTATGAAGATACCATTATACCTATATATTCGCGCAACATATGAAATTTCCGAAAAATATTTAATTTCAATATTCTATCATCTGATAAAAAGAATAATTGAGCTTACTACTTGGAATTTAGTGGAGTTCAATCTGTTACCTATACATGACTTGGTTAAGAAGTTTCAGAAGGCTTCGTCCTTACATTGGTCGAACTCGATCCTTCCATTCAGGAACCCACGTCAATGTCAAAGAGAAAACGCGATATTCCTAGAAAATCAGTATTTCCGACTGCATATAACAGGACACCATAATTGAGATGTAAAAAGATCCCTATTAGGGGAAAATATCTTGTAATGCTGCTAAATAGAATTCAAACCATGTATTTAAAACGAAAATAAGATTTTGTTTTAAACAAAAAAATACTCAACTACTTTTACCACTTTCTTCTTAATATTTATTTCAAAACATTTTATTTTGCCTTGCCTTTAGCTTTAAATTATGAAGTTGACGATAAAATAAATAAATATTAGGCTAATGTTTGCAAAAATATATATATACGTAGACTGTAAATACAGAGCATTTTTTTTAAATTTAGAATGGGTTCGCTCTTGTTCCCAATCAAGCCCGGGGGCCAAGACAGGGTTCAAGATGGAACGAGCTAATCCAGAAGGTGCCTATTCACCCTGGCTTTGAAAACAGAGGGGTTATAAGTACTTGGAAACACAGACGCAGGGAGGGAGTTCCACTCCTTTGCTGTGCGCATTATAAAAGACGTTGAGAAGCGCTTGGTTCGTCAGGTAGGAATAGTATAGAGCAACCAAGAAAGGATGGTAGCCCGCAGTGCGTTTGGATGTCCGATGGAAAAAGGGTGATGGTGGTATGAGCATATGCAGCACCTAAGCACACTCTCCAAAATACAATCTGTAGAAGACCGACAGAACTTTGTGTCGGTGAGCTAAGGTGTGAAGTTTGCTCTTCACCAATTTGTTGTCACTGATGAGCCTCTTTGCGTTGAATCGTGTCCAGTGCAGCAAGTTGGTATTTTGCTGACCCCTCCCAGAGGTGGCTGCAATATTCTATGAAAGATTGTACTTGAGCTTTATAGAGAGTTAAAAGCTGTCCCGGCGTGAAATATCGCATAACTGTTTAAAAAAATCTCTGAGTTAACTTTAGCGAATAACATAAGAAACATATGATTACTAATTTCATTCAGATTATTTAAAATTACCTCGAATAGCAATAAAATGTCAAATAAAATATATAAACAAAGCACATAAACCATTCTAAGGATCAAAACCAACTAAAATTATTAAGCATTTTTATTGTCATAAAAACCGCAATAGTTCCCTGTAATATTACGTGGAATGAAAACGATTTCTATTAGTCATAATAACAAAAATTCATTTGGACCGTATGACTGGAATGAACGGTTCGTATTTAGGTCGTTGGGTCGCGGGTCGTCAGTTACATTCGCGGGGTGAATAGGATGCATAATTACATTCGCTGTAAGCGTTCCAACTCGTTCATTCATTCATCCTGCTCATATCTCCGCTATGCAGATGTCGAGTGCCGCACTTTTATGATATTCTTTTTGCATAAGCGTATTCTAAAAGGTTTAATGCATTTGTATGCGACAGTAATGGAGTCTGGGTTACAGCTTGTAAATGAGGCTGTAGACTTGATTCAAAGAAGTTTTGAGATACATCTATACTAATATTATGAAGAAGTAAAGTTTGTGTGTTTGTATATTTGTTAAATTGTAAGGGGTAATTTTGGGATCTACTGAACCGATTTTAAAAATTTCACCAATAGAAAGGCACATTATTGCTGAGTGTCATAGGCTATATTGAATGCTAGAAAAAATTTAAAGAAACTTGTCCACCCGTGCGAAGCCGCGATGGGCCGCTAGTATTTTATACGTAGGATTCTTAGAAAATCACACTTTTGAAATAACAACCATTAGAGTAACTTTCTGAAGTTGTTTTTTTTGTAGTAAGATAATAGAAATTATCAATAATTAATATATAATATAATCAATAATTCATAACTTATACGTATATCAATATATATGTAAACAGCCAGTAAATGAAAGTGGCTTTTGACTTATTAAATCATTGAAGGTATACTTTGCTTTAAAGTCCCTTTAATAATAAAATAGCCATAAGATACTTTTTTACCATCACAAAAAAGGAACTATTGATACTGCGAATAGTACATTGGGTGACGAATGGAAGGGCGCTTTGTACGCCTCGAAATTAGAATGAGTCCTGAAATACATTAACGGATTAAAGAGGTCGAATTCAGTTGAATTATTAGAAATTCTGGGAGGGTCTGCGACATCTAATATTTGTGATTAAATGGAAGGGTTTTGTAATTAGAAAATGAACGAGTAATTTTAAGTATTCAGAGCGAATTAAAGTTTAATGCTTAAATCTAAAGTATTAAAAGAGCAAAGTTAAATACGCTTATATTTATAGTATTTATTAATGTAGTTTCCTTTTTAAAAACGACCTATTCAATTACATGATGTAGTGCCAATTAATGTGAATTAAATTGGAAAAGAAAATTTGGGATTGAAAAGCTCGATAGCACAGTAGTTTGCGCGAGGCCAAGTCAGGCCTGCGTTTGCGGAGCTTAAAGAACTATCACAAAAATCTATGATTGGACGGTTAACCAAATATTAATTATCAAACTAAATCATTTTCACTACCTACTCCAATCATTTGGCCCACATTAAGGATAGGTGTGCTATCGTATGCTCGTCACACTCATACACATATGAAGATCTTCGTGGTCGAGTGGCCTGCTCATCGGTTTTTATGGTGATGCCACTTCGAAGACCCGGTTTCGATCGTCGGTTAGACCAACACAGAAAATAAAGTTTTCTATATTGGCTTGGGTCTGGGTGTAGTGATATCTTCGTTGTTTCTGAATTCCATCATACAATGGACAATTTGGATTTAGAATATCGTATACATGTGATGTTGTCGAAAACATGACTGTTGGTGCAATAGGCAGGATCGCTGCGGTAGTACTTACTGGTCGTCACCGTTATCTCAAACTCCTTGCTTCGAAAACCACATTAAGCTATTGATACCGATTGCATCTACAACCGTTTGCTTATCCGCACTGTAAAGCGTAGTTCTGGAACATTTTTTTACGAGTTCTTTGTTTCGCCTTTAAATAATTGGTCCTAATACACCTTCTTTTATTATATTTTTTAGCCTGTTCAACGTTTTCTGTTAGTGTTTGGCCTTAATATTAAAATCATAACACTACATGATTCCTCATATTTAACGTCCTAAAATCTATTAGGGTACGTTTCCTTCGGCATAATAATAACAACGCTGAAGTATTTTAACCCTAATATTATTCTGTATGCAGGTTATAGTCCGCCCGCATACTAATAAGCAAGTAGCAATAACAATAGAATTTAGCTACAAAATAGGAGCTTGTGTCTAACAACTAAAGCAGGGGGAAGGGGGGTGGTACAGCTCTTCCCCAAAGGGAAAAGATCATATTTGTTTAGGTAAGATTAGGTGAGAAGACAAGCGAAAAACTCAAGAGCTGAGCGAGTGAAGCGAGCATGTCGCGGCAGCAAAGCGACAAAGACTGTTATTTGAAATAAGTAAAGCTTACATTCTTAAGGTGAAATGTTAAGAAAAAGGAAACCCTGGAAAGGCAAAGACTACAATACCACATTGCTGGCTGATAATTTTAGGCGTTGTTTTAATAATGCGAATTATAATTAAATTTTTATAAATTGTATTAACTTGGAAATACGGAGACAAGACTTTAGTCTGAATGAAAATAGACCATATTTATTTAGGATATGTGATGATTGTGCGAAAACTTTTTAGGTCAGATAGGTGTGCCAATGACAAATAGGGTTTCAAACATATGGCGATATACCCATTCTTCCTATGGCCTTTTGATCTATGAGAAAGGCCTGCAATGGGGTTATTAATAAGCTGATGGTGACGATGACATCATCTGCTAATGCCTAAGGAATGTTAACATTTGGTATTCATAATAAGCTAAGTTCTAGGTTGTCGGAAAAATGTTTGGTTTTTGTTATTTTGCACTTGTTATTCAAAGATTGATCACAGTCTAAATATAGGTCTGATAAGAGGCTTTACACAAAGGAATATTATTCAATACATATAGTGGTTTTTCACTTTACTTTTTATTATTTATTTCAATTTAATTTTCTGTCAGATTGAAGGTAGCTCGAGCTTATTGATGGGAGTTTACATAAAACTGATTGATGTATCGGCGTTCATTAATATATAAATTTACACGTACATTAATACCTCCAAAGACACACGTTGCAAGACCTGGCGCTAACTACATAGCTCTTTTTGCAAATAATACTTTCGCCAGTTCTTCTCGGAAGGGCCTCCCAATTTCAGAACTGGTGGTAGACTCAGTAGTATAGAATGTTATCGTAGTGAGAATTTAATAACTAAATAAAATGAAAAAATAAAACAATTTGATTTATATATATAAAAAAATAACAATTAGGAACATGCCTGATTAAAATATTGTGAAGGTAGTAGAAAATATATGACAACCATAATAAAAACCATAATAAAGAAAATATAGTCATCCTGTGATCACGACTGCTGTGAAGGAGTCGAAACGTCAGAATTAAAAATAAGTTATGCGCAAAATCCGTAAAAAAGTTTTTATTCAAATGTGTAATGTGCGCGAAAGTGTAAGAACTAAATAAGAGAAAATATTATCTAAATATAATCTCCAGTAACATTTTTTACGACATCCTTAAGTGTGAAGGGGTTGGAGCTATTCTACTCTTCAAGACACCACATGGTCAACTCTTCTCATTCAATACAAGGAAATATCAGGATTAAATTGTAATGCATTAATCGTAATAAGTGTTCAATATTTTGCAAATATTGGAAATAACAACCTTCTTGAAGTGAATGTAGAAATACTAAAATTCCAAGTGACATAATTTAGCATCAGCTACTTGTGACTCAGCAGAATTTAAGTTAAATACACGATCGTTGAAGAACTGAAATCTATCGACGACAACTGTGAAAGTCGCATAAAGGCGCCGAGTGTTAAAGTCGTATTGGATGACTAGAAAGTAGGGCAGTACGTACAAATACATTAGCTGAGTGGAACGGCCAAGTTTTCTAATTAATATAATACAATACTCGGGGTAGCGAATTAATGAACAACTTTCAGATAGACCTAAGCTTTAAGGGTGCCATCACGAAATAATAACTTTGCATACAAAGCAGTTGGCGATTGTTTATGACCCCTAATGGTTATTCATTTGTAAGTCGTTGTAATAAAAAATCGTTTCAAACTGAAAACTTTTCCTATTACACGTTGTAATAACATCAAAACACGGATTCTGTTTCGTAAAAAGCCAAACTAATTCGGTGTGCAAAACTAAAATTAGTTATTGTTCCAGCTGATTGGGAAAGTTTTATGCCAAGTCATGGTTTTCAAAGGCGCAATGGTAAGCGTGCTCTGTTTACGTTTACTTGTTAAGCATAGTAATGCTAAAGGTCAGTCATCGTACATGTAACTATATGTATAATGTATAGATCTGTATTTTAGGAGATATATTATACAATTGGACCATAAGTACAGGCTAATACAGCTAAATCGTTCAAATCCACCAATAAGCATTTGGCTTTACGATGGTCAGAACCGTCATGACCTGTTTGTTGAGGCTCATTTATAAACTACTATTAGTCTTAAGTCATACCTGTGGCATAAGCTGGTTCGAGGTCATCTTCATCGTCCGTGTGATGGCGACTCGATGCGTGCGAGTGGGAATGAGAATGCGAGTGGTGTGGCACTCCCACATGCACCGGTTGGATTGGCTGCTCATAGTGTTTGTGGTGATCGACGTAGACTCTGTGGTGGTGAGGGCATGGGGTAGGGGGAAGGTAATCAGCGAGCGTCCCCCCCCGGGTCAAAGTTGAGCCTGCGCTAAGAGTACCACCGCCAGAGCATGATGCTAGTGCACTTCTAACAGATCCTAAGTCTAATGAAGGTCTTCTGGACAACTCTCCATAGCTTTCCCCAAATAAGGCGCTCGCAGGCACTGCATGCCTGACTTCATGGTGATGTGAATGACCTCCGTTTGATGACGAATGCGGTGACGCTGAATGGTCTCTACTATCACGTGACGTTGACGCCGTGTGTATGATGCTTTCGTCATGCGTCTCCATCACTTCTCGTGCCGTTGGCGGGTTCGGGTGCACGTGTACTGCGGAAGTCCCCGCCCTTCTGGGACTTCGGCCGCGGTCTGGCAGCACCGAGGACGCGGACCAGTAACCCCACGCCATTTTTATATAAGTTCAACTGCACTTAATCACAGTAAGGCCATACACAACAAACTAAACAGTCGAAGCGCGTTATCAATCGGGATATTAAATAGGGTTGGCAACCAAATACTCGTTAGATTTTAAACGCAATGATAAAGATCTAAGTAACAAGTTGACAACCCTATAAGACAACTGACTAAACGAACTAATCTCCTTTGACGTGCAAGCTTAGGCTGCTCGGTGCATTGAGCCACGTCGAGCAACAGCTTCTCTGTGGTCGCAATATATTCACGCTAAAAGCCTGTTCACTTAAATATAATATTTAAGCTTTATTATGTAACTAAATGTTACAAAGATGTTAACTATTAAACTATGAATACTGCATTATATGTTTCAGTCGATTAGAAACCATATTTATTTTAAAAGAGGCCGATAAAAATAAGAGTTAATCAAAGCATTAGAGGTGTGGCTTTGAAGTTGACATTACCTCAATACTATATTGTTAAAATTTCCACGGTCCTTGGATTTCTTCCGTGACGAAAGAAACTGCGCCGAAATGCCCTTACCTAACAAAAGTGTGAAATCCTAAATACCTACTTAATACTAATCTTAAATTGAATCAGTTAAAATGGAATAACTTTCATATTAAAAACCATTTAAGGTCATATAATTTCTGCATACTTTGTATATTTCAAAGATAAAGGGTGTTTATCGTTTTTGCCGTTTGAAAGAGAGTGTGAACCCGTTAATCCATTTAGTATTAACGGTTTAGACATGGTAAATAAAGAGCTGCAGAAAATGGGTTTCAACATTTAAGAAGATTTTCTGATGAAATTGAGATGCTGTTCCAGAGTCAAACTAATCTTAAAGGATTTCTACCCTTTCTTACGTCTTAAGTAATTTTCAAGAATTTATTTAAATATGCAAAACGAGATGACATCCTACCAATTTCTGAACTGTGGCAGCGGTAATTCAGCTTGAATCAACTCCGTTTTGAGCCGCTAAATGAGATGGAAACGCTGATACCTACACGACGATAAACACCAACTTACTGATTGATGGCTTTCGTATAAAATAGACTGTACAAAAGTGTACTTCAAGAAATGGTACATTTAAACAAAATATATAATAGAAAGTAAGAATGTGAAGAGTAGGAATAATTTATAAAACTAATTTAGTAGTTACGATTCTGTTCTAGATTATATTCTCCTTAAAATCGTTACGGTGTAAAATAATTCAAGTAAAAGTCGAACAACTCAACCCAACAAACAAGAGCAAATATATCACGCATTTTGTTAATAATGGTTTTATTAAAAACATAAATATTATGTGTAGTTTAATTTGTTAAAAACCTATTTATTCCAATACGAAATAATCTCTGGTAATGATATAGGATGTAATAATTCTTTACTATAAATTTCCCACAACTGACCATAACTTTCAATAAGTTAAAAATAAATTGATGTAATCATATTAACAAAAAGTTTTTTTTCTTATTCCAAGTGTTGTAAAAGAATGTAATTCTTCCCTTACAACAAATTCGCTTTGTTTTCCTTGCGTATATAATAACAGATCGTACATCACATTAATGCGAGAACACTCATACCTTGCCTCCATAAATATAACGACGGGGAAAGCTCTTATTTTTAAGAGAAGGTAAATTAAACGAGACTTTTGTAGTGAATTTATAACAAGTGTACTAAGCCGAAAGCTCTCAATATATATGCATTTGAACATTTCCATCTTGTGTCATTGTATTAGACATCATTTTATTTTTTAAATGTTATAGCTCTGTGTACTGTCGACAGTATCTAATTGATATACCATAAGGGTGTTTATACACAAAAATATGAAACAACATGACATTTCTTTGTTTTGGTAGCAAAACCGAGTTTAAATTCGACACTTCAACATCTGTGTTTTCAAATTCATAAACAATGACCGTTTTACAACTACCCAGAGATCAAACAATAGAGAAGAAAATTATTCTGCTAATACGTTAATTATTTTTCTCCAGAATTCCCTTACTGTTAAATTCAAAGATAAATAGATAAAAAAAAGAAAGAAATAAGCTATTAAAGGAGTATTTGTAAAAAAAATGTTTTTATACTATGCATGATATTTCAAGTCTTGAACACGATAACATGTATCTTAATTATGTTAGCGTTTAATTTTATTGTAAAAATAAAGTGACTTAACAGGGTTCATAACGATACTTCCTTATTTATCCCGATACCTATTTTCTCAAAATAACAAAAGAACGATTTTTTAATGTAAACGGTACGTATTTACTAAACGATACGTGACAAATCATTTTTTAAGCAATTCAGGTTTTAACAGACAAAACGTCTTTATTTTCAGATATATTTACAATCATAGATCTCAGGTTTCTTTAGTCGTCTGACTTTTGTGATGAGCGTAGGCCTAAGACTAGGAAGATAATAGGTTGGAACAAACATGTCAAAGATGCTTACGGAGAGGCTAGATCCAGATTTGATACATGGGTACAATACGGTAAGCCTAAGTGCGGTCCTTTTTACGATAAGATGGTTTTTAGTCGCAAAATATTCAAAGCTAGATTAAAATGGTGTCAAAACCATACAGAACAAATTCGTATGGACATTCTCGCCTCCCTACATGCAAAAGGTGATTTCAATAAGTTCTGGAAATCCACTAATAAAGTCAACCCTGTATCTAGCCTTCCTGTGAGTATTGACGGTGTAAGTGGTCCGCAGAACATTGCGGACCGGTTTAAGGATCTTTTTACTGTGCGATCTCCTTTGGCATCTACCAAGTTGGCTGGTGATTCGACATGTCGCGAAGGTTTTAGGTCTTTTACTGTTATATTAGTTAAAACAGTCTCTAATGTTATTACTTCCATGACTAAAGGAAAATCGCCGGGTCATGACAGTCTTAGCATTGAGCATCTTCAAAATGCGGGTCCACATCTTCCCAGAGTACTATGTATGCTTTTTAATGTATGTTTGGTGCATTCTTACTTGCCGCATGACCTAATGAAGACGGTAGTCGTCCCGATTGTTAAAAATAAAACAGGTGACGTATCTGCTGGGTCGAATTATAGACCTATTTCGTTGGCGACTGTCGTGGCTAAAGTCCTTAATGGTGTGCTGAATGCTCAGCTGGATTGCCATTTAAAAATTCATGATCTTCAGTTTGGTTTTAAACGAAAGCTATCGACCGAAAGTGCTATATTGAGCCTGAAGCATACCGTCAGCTATTATACAAACAGGCGTACACCCGTGTATGCATGTTTCTTGGACCTTTCTAAGGCGTTCGACATGGTCGCCTATGATATCCTGTGGAAAAAGGTTAGGCGGTCGGGTTTGCCACCTGACAAAGTCAATTTATTAAAATTTTGGTACGAGAACCAATTAAATTGTGTTAGATGGGCAGGTGTGTACTCTGAGGCATACAAAATGGAATGTGGTGTGAGACAGGGTGGGCTTACATCACCGACTTTATTCAATCTGTACATCGATGCACTGATTGAGGGACTCTGTAATACTCATGTAGGTTGTCATGTGCGAAACGTATGCGTCAATAACTTAAGCTACGCGGACGACATGGTGCTGCTGGCTCCCTCGGTCAGTGCTTTGAGAAAACTGCTTGGTGTTTGTGAAATGTATGCAAAAACTCACGGTCTACTTTACAATACCAAAAAGAGTGAATACATGGTATTTAAGTCCGGTAATAAATCACCCGATACTGTGCCTCCTGTAAAACTGTCTGACTCACTACTTTGCAGGGTGAAGAGATTTAAATACCTTGGTCACATTGTCACTGATGACCTAAAGGATGATGCTGATATGGAAAGAGAGCGAAGGGCGCTGTCGATTCGGGCGAACATGTTGGCTCGCAGATTTTATCGCTGTTCTAACTCAGTAAAAATAACGCTTTTTAAAGCTTACTGTACGTCTTTTTATGCGAGTAGCCTGTGGGTCAAATATACCCAAAAGTCGTACAACGCCATTCGTGTCCAATACAATAATGCGTTTAGGGCACTCTTGCGGCTGCCGCGTTTCTGTAGTGCGTCAGGGATGTTTGCAGATGCGCGGGTCGACAGTTTCCCGGCCATTTTGCGCAAAAAGGCAGGATCCTTGTTGCGTCGGGTCCGTGGCAGCCGTAACCAGGTTTTAAAAAGCATTGCCGACAGTGGGGACTGTCCTCTGTTGACACACATTTCCGTTATTACCAATTCCTGTTTAGTTATTAAGTACTAACATAGGTTGTAAGTTTGTAATTACTAACAATGGATCGTTGATGTCCGATAAATAAATGATTTTGATTTAGAGTCATTTCACTGATTTTGCCTTTTCATGTTTGCTTGTGTTGTAGACGATTTTACCCGAGGTTATCAATGTTTATTATTCCCGATTGAGTAAATACCCCTTGTGATGGGATGACTGCTCGGGTAATGTTCCCTTTGTAAGGCATGGGCGACCCGTAAACTGTAGTTAGCGCTAACTAACTTTGCGTGGCAGTGAACGGATTACATCGCTCTAACAATAACTCAGTGAATTGAACAATTTCAGTTAAATTGTTACAGCTACCGAAACATTTTAAGATCATAAAATAAGAAATTAATTTTATATACTACATTAAAGCTTTCGTATGAATACCAATTATCTCATATGGTTTGAAATTTCGATCTTTTTTGTCTTGTTAGTAAAAAATTACTGAATTTTTTGCTGAATCTGTGTTGTTTTCTGCTTTTTCTATATTGTATTTATTTGTTTTGATGTTTAGTTTAACTTGTTTTCAGGATCCGTATTTACAGATTGACTGATTGTCCTGTATTTAATGACAAAGAAAGGTTACCAAAACTTATATGGCACGTTTAATTTTGAATTATCTCAAATGATGTTCATTTTATTCGTAACTAATTTTTTTTCCCACGTTTTCTTAGGTCGCTTTCTTGTCTGTCGTCTTGTCTGTCCGGTTGGAATCTTGTATCTCAATTTTGAGGCACTTCCCGACCACCTAGCGAGTTGAAACTTTCAGGGTAGCTCAGAACCCGATGACAATTCACGTTTAAACAACTTTCAACTTTCTAGGTGCACTTTCAGGTCAACTATCGGCAACTTTCACTTTTGTATGGGGCTTATCCGATTGTTGCGTAACACATGGTTAATTCGTTGAGTTAATAATTAAAAAGAATAAAATAATTATACTAGATTTAAAAATCTAAAAATCCCACGTTTTTCAGTGACCAAAAAAGAATAAAATAACCCGGCGGGGCCAAGCGAGGGGCCACTCAAAACGTGGGGGCGCATGTTACTTATGGAGATGTATGATATGCATAGATGTTGAGAGTATTTGTAAAGATGCGCCCCCACGTTTTGAGTGGCCCCTCGCTTGGCCCCGCCGGGTTATTTTATTTTATGGGATCAAGAGCTCCCTCTATGTTGGTTAATTTTATATAACTAAGGTAAAAGATCGCCTTAGTAATTTCGTTTTAATTATTAAAATTGGTTTCTATCAAAATAATATTTGGTATTTATATATCATTATTAACATGTAATTATAAACATGCAAATACATTAAAAACTCTGTGAGGATTTCTTTCTATGTAGGTTACACTTAATTTATGCAAACTACCTAACTGAATTCCAGATGAACGGGAGATCTAATTTTAAATTCATCATTTATATTCTATCTCTCTTCATCAATCATGATCCGATTTGTTATCTATATGATACTGAGACTTGTTACTGGCAGAAGTAGCTCATCGTCATAAGTTTATTAATGGGACAACAGAAGGAGTATTAAATTTCTTTACTGGCAATATGGAAACACCGTAGAAAGCAAAGACAACAATCTCCAACACGGGCCCACTACGGCTTAACGTGCCTTTTGAAGTATGGATGTGTTCGAATACTAAATTTTTGGATCACATATAAAGAATGAGTTTATTATTATTAATTGCAATTGATATCCTAATTATAATAGGGGTTAAAGTATGAAATTGCCGTTTTATTGCAATAGGTTCTTTGAATTGACATAGAATCTTCATGGTTTGAGGTTTTCGAATGAAACTTTTTTTAAATGGTTTCTATGATGTTCTTTTTTTAAAAAATGTAAAACATTTGAATATCGACTTTCAATTGTTTTTGTTATTCAATTTAGACAAGAAAGATGGATACTGCGAAAATTCGAGTTATTTTTGAATACGAGTTCCGACGCGGAACTAACGCGGCAGAAACAGCCCGCAATATCAATGCTGCGTTTGGAGAGGGGTCTACTAATGAACGCACCGTGCGATTTTGGTTTAAACGCTTTCGTGATGGAAATTTCGACTTAAAGAACGAGCCACGAGGAAGACCGCCCACACAGGTAAATAACGATGAATTAAGAGAGATAGTGGAAGCCGATCCTAGTCAAAGTACCCAGGAATTAGCGGCATGGTTTAACGTTACCTTACCCACAATATTGACTCACTTGCGTCAAATCAATAAAATAAAAAAATACGAAAAATGGGTGCCTCATGATTTGACTGATCTGCAGAAAGAAACGCGTGTTGAAACTTGTGTTGCCTTGTTGAACCGGTACAGAAATGAAGGAATATTGGATCGAATTGTAACATGTGATGAAAAGTGGATTCTTTATGATAACCGGAAAAGAAAAATGCAATGGCTGACCCCAGGTCAAATGCCACAACAGTGTCCTAAAGCAAAACTTACCAATAAAAAGGTAATGGTAACTGTTTGGTGGTCTCAGCATGGTGTTATTCACTATAGTTTTCTCCGATCTGGTCAAGCAATAACGGCAGATGTCTATTGTGCCGAACTCCGAACCATGTTGACAAAACTAGCAGTAAAACAGCCCCGACTCATGAATCGATCTTCACCATTATTGCTCCACGACAACGCGAGACCTCACACAGCACGAGAAACCATTTTGACCCTTCAGGAACTGCAGTTAGAAACCATTCGTCATCCTCCGTATTCACCAGACCTTGCTCCAACGGACTACCATTTTTTTCGTGATTTGGACAATTATCTACGTGACAAGAAGTTTTCTTCCCAGGAGGCAGTACAAAATGCTTTCACACAGTTTGTGCAGTCTAGATCGTCGGAATTCTATCGCAAAGGCATTAATGACCTTCCCATTAGATGGCAGCAATGTATAGATAATAATGGCAACTATTTTGATTAAATAAATTTGTTAAAAATTTAAAAAATAAACAATATAGATTTTCAGTACAAATCGGCAATTTCATACTTTAACCCCTAATATTATGACAATCCTTTGTGTCTGTGTGTGTGTTTGTTACCACATTGTCTCACTATCCCAACATTGCAAAACTAAACTTGCCATTACATACTCCCACAAAAACAATACGATAGCGTGTTTCTACGCGCTACAGCGCCATCTAGTAGAAATAAAAACAAGAGCTCAAGCTCTATAACCTCAGTATCAAAAGTTCAAAGGCTTTATTATATAACACTCCAGACACAGAACTCCACATAAAACCGTAAGTGAATGTAACGTAACTTTCGGCGTATTTCAAATACAATTTATAATTTCATTAGAGCCAGTCGGTTCGTATCAAACGTGAGAGCCTCCGAATCACTTTTATAATCTACCTCCGTGCCTTTTCACAACTTCGTGCGAGATTAAATACTAGGTAAGTAGGCCTACTCCATTTTGCGATATTGGTCTGGGACTTGGGAAATTAATTAATCACTTTCTAAAGGTGATGTTAGTATTTAATAAGAAATATTATTAGTAATTTTATATTTAATGAGACTTAGTCAACTTTTATGAGCTAACATTACCACAACGTTTAACTTATAGTACACTAGTAGTTGCCCGCAATTTCGATCGCGAGAAATGAGGTTATAATCTTACTAGCGCCCGTCCAGGCTTCGTACGGGGGGGGGGGGACAAAATTTTTTTATTTTTTTTAATTATTAAATATTTTCCGTTAGCGCCATCTAGCGTCGGGTAGACGAACTACTTGCGGTTAACGAGTTGCTATGGTAACGTTATTGAGACAATGGAAAAAGAGCGGGAAAAAGATCGGACAGACAAACACACAAACCACTGTAATCTTAGATTAAAACCTAGCGGCCCGTCCCGGCTTCGCACGGGTGGACAAAATTCTTTAATTTCTTTCTATTATTAAACATTTTTCCGTTAGCGCCATCTTGCGTCCGGTAGACGAACTACTTGCGGTTAACGCGTTGCTATGGTAACGTTATTGATACAATGGAAAAAGAGCGGACAGACAAACAACTGTGATCTTAGATTATAAATTTACTAAATCTGAGGGAACGTGTGATTTTCCCGCGGGTAAAGAAGTTTATATTTATGTGTTTATATTTTGCATTATCGACGTTGTTTTGAATGATGAATTTTAATAGCAAATATTTGAAAAAATCGACTTAGCTCACTAGTTATTCTCAGGCGGGACTAGAACCCGCAATTTTTGGATGTCCAGTCGTTTTCGCAATTGAGCTACCGAGCCGTGCGAGCACTCGTTAAATTTCTTAGTACTTTTTACCAGAGAATCAATCGTGAGCCGAGTAGATTTTTCCAATATTTTTCTATCATAATTTATCATAAAGTCTATATTTTTCAGATGCTTCAAGCAACGCTTGCGCCGTGAAAAACTATCAGACAGTTACTTTCACATTTATAATAATCATTAGGAAGGCCTTGTGTATAAAAAAATTGTAAACTAATTGTTTTGGAACAAAGCTTACGATAATTTTTGCAAAGTCAGAATCAAAAATCTTTTAGAAAAAATACGGAGAATTGGTGATATGAGCACGCGTGAGTCTCGCAAGCAAACTTATTTCATTACCACCCGCTAGAGCCGAAGAGTTATTGTTGCAACTTCTATAAGAGTTCTGGCTGATATTAAGACAACATACTCTAGGTATAAAAAAAGCCTTTAATAAAACTACAACATAGTGCTACGCATTGTAAAACAAACATAATTATGATGAACCCAAAAACAAACAATATTACAAAAAAAATTGATAGGAAAGACTTGTAGCAGGCTGAAGTTATGTGGATCGACTTTGAGTAAATTGTAGAAATACATTCGAAACTACGAAAGCAAGAGGTAGGTTTTCATATTGATTATCTTTTTTAGAGGTAGCGACATCTATGATGTCCGGCGGAGATGAGGTTGCTTCAGTCTTTTTATATTTAGACTATGACATTTATGACGCGTATTCAGAAAACAAACCGTTATTATCTATTCTATTTGTAATAATCCCATAACTAATAACTTTTTCGGAACGCTCTCTTAAAAAGTTTTTTTTTGCATTTCAGGGAAAACATTATCTGATTGATTTGCTTGATCTGACTCAAAAATATTATTTTCGAGTTGAATTAATTAGCTTTTGTTTGATTAACATCTGAATATAATGTAGTAAATAATGGGAAAAAAAATTGGCTGAATGTAATGAATGAATAAATAAATAAAAAAAACATGTGGCCTTAGCTATGGTTAAGGGTTTTTATACACCTTATAACTGTTTGTTTATACACAAAAACTATGCGCCTAAAGCTCTTAGGAATATCCTTAGATAAATGAGTAAATTTTATGTTTTCACTTCAACTGCACGTTTTCTATGGGTCACCTTTGTAATTGAAAATCAAACCGAAAATTATCAACAACATTACAGAAGTGTTAAAACGGTGACAAGAGAAACAAAGGTGTTTAGGAAACTGTCACTTACATGTAACATTTTCTTTACAATCAACGCCATTAGTGCTCCTATTGTTTATCTCCGAGCAAAACACATTAAATCGTGGTGTATTATATGACGTTATGCCAGCTACAATTCTACCATTGATCGGTTTAATAGCACAGAGACGTCTTGCTCGATACAACGATAATATAGAAGAAACGTATTGTAAACATTTACCTTAGGGTATCCTCAAACCAGCGAGACACCGTAACAGCTATCAGTTAACAGTAAAAATTTGTATTAGACTGAATTTTCAAAGTAATGATAGCTTTAAAAGGCTACCTTTATTACCGCGTACACCCTTCACTATATGTCGCAATAATAATGTTAAATATTTAAAAACTACTATATCGGTTATAAAGGATCCTTGATCCATCAAAACATGAATAAAATTACTGTTTCAAAAGAGCAAGGACTAACTGTGTTCCTAGAAACCAATACAAATCAGATACAAGTGCTCCAGTTTTTACTTAAGATGATTGCATTCATCGCGCTCTCGCTCAAATTTCCATAAAACATAATGAGCTTTATAAGTTTGGCCGTGTTCCCGTATATAGAGCAATTTTATTTTCAACAGTGTTCAGTTACGAAATCTCATAGAAGAAAAGCACTTTTAGTTCTTCCCGATTTTTCCAATTTTGCGGAGAACTTTTCTAATTTTACTTTTCATAAAAATCTTATTCGGACACACATAAATAACGAACATTTAAAAAAATACCAAATCGGTCCAGAATTTCATTAGCCCGCTGTAGCATGTACTGTAAAAATAACTTTCACAATTTACGACGTGAAGTCAAATTAACCAGTAAAGTTGATTTTTTTTATCATTATCACTCGGTTTACTTTGGTAATCTGCACACAATTCGTTGGTTAGCTGGAAGAGACCTCTGTTATAATCTTTAAGATTTATCTAAGTGTACCATTGCCTAGACATTAGTTACACAATGCAAAATAATTTTGGTGCAATGAAGAATATAATATATTGAAAAGGCCATTTCGCCCTAAGATTTTTTTTTCATTATAACTAGTTTTGAAACGAGGAACAATTAAAACAAAGGGAACATTAACAAAATTATTACTTACATTTACATTAAGGTTTGTATTGTGGATGGATATAGTCCATAACACAAACTGATTTTTATTTACTATATTTATGAGAAAAACTGAATCAAATTAAGAGTTCTACAGAGTAAATTTTGACAGGTTTTCAAGTTCATTTTAAAATACCAATGCAATCGAATTATAATGAATGAACAAATTAAGAAAAGACATACTTTCACATTAATTTGTTTCCGATAAATTGCGCGATTGGTTTAAAAATATTCTTTTGTGAAGGACCTTCATCGTTTCGGACAAAAGTTTTCAATTAAACCCATTCAGGATAAGATCCACTCGGACGAGAAAATTCAAAAAATCCTCCTAAGCGAAAACCTACCCTACCTTTGAACCATTCCAAACGTAAATGAGCTTTATAATACAGGGTCTTTCTTAATAAGCATAATATTGAATATAGGAACAAGATATGTCAATGATATTTTCATATCATTCCAACAGACAGGTGGATACGTAAAGTCATGAATAGGAATTATCAGTAAGTCAAAATAACAGCCAAGATATGGTAATATAATTAACGGTTCGTAACCTTCATTGCGAAACTTATAATTGTGGATTCGAACATCATAGGGGGAATTTCCTGTAATGAGACTATACATATTTATCCACATTATGGATGCTCATGTCCTTTATTCTCTATTACTATTATTGTTGGAGCGAGCATGGATCGGCTTCAATGACGAAATAACTGTTACGCCATAACTTCCAGAGTTCTTAACCGATTATAATAATTTTTGTGTGGAATCTAATCAACACATTTAGAACCAGACGTGACGGAGCACTATGTGGAGATCGAGTCGGTTTCGGGTCATAAATCTATAACTTCCATGTTTTTATAGATATACAGCTGATTTTTTTTTTAGGTAATTTGAGATAAACGTACTTTAAAATAATATACAGTCTATGCATATAAAAATATATTTAATAATTGTAAAAAAATACAAAACATGAAATATTGAAAAATTATATAAATTTACGACTAATTTTAAACAATGTGACCTAAATGTTATAATTAATACAAAATAAACACATAAAATTACTCTTATTAATTAAATATAATAAGAAAAAGAAAATAACATAGAATTATATTATTCTACTAGCTCTACAGCTTCATCTATAAGTTCCATAGACTTTTTATTGGAAGGTTTTCTTAAACTTGTTATGTAAGGGTCTGAAGTGTACAAAAGTGTATGTAAAACGTCTTCATTTGTAGCTACTCTAGAGCATTTTCTAGCATGATGAAGTCTGAATCGTTTATAGTCTTTGTTCCTTGATTCCTGGGCATCTTCGGAGAGCTGTCCAAGAGGTAACACTGAATAATGCCGAATTACACTTTCCCCATGAATTAGGACTTTATGGACAGATGATGGCATATAATACCACATATATTTACTAACATATCGTTGTGCTGTATCGAAAGCATACTGTCCAAATTTCGTAGCATTAATTGCTTTTCCGCTAGACATAACTTGAAGTAAAACATAAAATCGTTTTATCAATTCCTCATCCACACCGGTAATTTCTGCAGTGCACTGATAATTTTGAAAAAATCGTCTAGCTGTATTACCGTCATTACTGTTACCAGAACCTTACTTAGGTTTATCTATATTTAAACCAAGTTCTTCTCTGAACCTTCTTTGTACATATGTCTTCTTTTGTTTTTTCAAATCTTTATTTTCTGTCGTTGTAGCAGACCATTTTTCAAAGCCTACATTATAAGATATATGTAAAATTAGTTCCATAAATCTAATCCAGCAATGTAAAGTCGAAAGCCCATATTGATAAGAATTTTCGTCAACAGGTTTATTTTGTACTTTTTCAAAATTGTTCATCTCTGTAGGTCTTGCACCACAAATAGTACATACAGCACCTGATGAAGTTTCTGACAAAATTTGAGCCACTTTCCCGTCAACCATTGTCAAAAATAATGTGTGTTTGATTTCAATACTTTCACCATTTTTATTGATTAAGCTTGTTGTGAGAGCGTTTCTTTGAGCTATAATTTCATTAACTACACTTGTAGTTTTCTCTGGTGTCTCTTTTGAAAATTCTATTAAAATGGGCCTACAAAATCTTACTGATGATGGAACAGGGTTTTCCCACAAAGTTTCATTTGTATTAATATCAACAAGTTTCAGAGGTACTAATGAAGATATAAATAAATTTGTGTCAGAAATTAACTCATCCTCTTCAGTTAATACTTGCTTGTATTCACTTTGTCCGCTTGAGCCATCACAGCCCCATTTCGAATACAGCATTAAATGTTTTTTGCCAGCTTTGTATACACCATTGATTTTCAAAATTCTTGCAATAGTGTGATCCAGCAGATCTTGCAATTTTATTTTTGCTGTAATATTATTAATTTCTATGCTTGATCTTGGTGGGTAGCACATTCCTTTAGCTTCCTGAATTGATTTATATGACGGAAATAATACGCAGTTCTTCGCAATTAAGCAATTTCTCATGTTTTCATACTGTGCCATGTTAAGGTCCAACTCTATAAAAATACTGAGAGCTTCATCTTTAGAGTACGCTGTTAAATGTGCCAGTTTCACTTTTTTTATCTATGGGTAATACTCGTAAAATTTCGACAATGAATGCTTCTTCCGTTTCCCCTTGAGATCTCAATCCTTGAAGATATGAATTCAGTATAAAATCAAGGCCACATGTTTCAAGCAACTCCTTGTTTTTTCGTCTTTGTGTTCTATCGGAACTGTCTTCGTAGGTTTTAGAAGGGCGTCCTCGCTTCCCCGTCGATGTCGAAGGTTCAGATTCACAAGTAGGATCTTCCAGATTTACTGTGAATGTGGCATTCAACCACATGCTATTCTGATTTAAAAATTTTTCTTTATTTCTGCCAGATTTAGTGTAGCGTTGACGAAAGTTCGTAATAAGATTTTTTTGTACACTCGCGACAATTTTAGCGATATTTGCCTCAGAAAAGTTGATAAAATTATTCCGTATATAACTTGTTAAAGCAACAACATAATTCCCGTCACTTTCAATCATAACAAGACATAGGTCGCGTCTGGTACATTGGAATTCACTCATTGCGAGAGAGTAGGTGGTTAGATACACTTTTAATAACGACAATAACGAACGAAAAACAGTATGTAATTATTCAGTATGCAGATGCTCTATTTTATATTAAATAACTGATTTGAAACGTGTGCAAAGTATGGGAATAAAAACTATTTATCATTATGTGGTTACTCGGTTTCCTATGTGTTTTATTGATAATTTATTTTGTAGGCGAACTAAAAATGGTGAGAAATACTCGATACATTATCAAAACATAAACCGCAATTAATAATATATCACAAGTGTAACCTATATCAACTAATAAAACAAATAGATTCGCCCACGTATTTTTAAGAAATTATTACTATTTCATGTTATGATAGATAGCATTATGTTGTGCAATGAAGTTGCAACTTTTTTTTTCTTCCTGTATAAAAATATTAAATTTCCTATCAAATAACATCATTTACAGATCTTCGGCAAATTTCGGCAACTGTCAAAACTCTAATTGAAAGTTTCAGATACGCAAAAATGATATGTCATGAGATAAAATTTCTAGTAAATATATTTATAAATATATAGCATATTTGTGTATACCAAAAAAAAAGTATATATTATAAGCTTTCTAAAATGGTATAATACTTGTATAATTTTCATTGCTAGCTTACTAGAAAATCATCCTGAAAAAAATACAAATTATGATGTTTTCGTGATAATTTTTCAATCATCGTATTTAGATGCTCTTTACTATAAAAAAGTACTAGTTACATACATAATTTATACATAATATAGTAGATCAACTTCTTAGCTATAGTTTGAGGTATAATACAAGTACCTGCGCCGATTTTTACCAAATATATTTATGGCCAAGCTCTCTTAGGCACCTCCACATAGTGCGGAGCCCAAATTTTGAAATTCACAAAAACAAAAAAGTTATTAACATAAAACATTGGCTCTATGGGATTTCCCATTGAAAAAAGAGCGCCTATTTGAAAGTTTTCATTCTAATGGCATTTTAAAATTTACTTAACATTATATTTTTTTAATTTGTTTTAGTATTACACTCCGCTCTAATATATGGTGCTATCGAAGCTTTATGCTTAGCGACTGCATCGCCTAGTTTATTTATGTACGTTTGTGTTAAGGTAGATCGCTACTTCATGATAATCTAAAACAATCCTAAAGAGATATTCAAGCAAAAAACCTTTTGTTATAATTCTCTTAAAGATTTCAGGCTCGCTAAGCAAGTCCTAACAAAACTTTAACCTAATCAAATAAAATTAATGCTGATTAAGTTAATTCTGTACATTCAGTCCCTTTGTAATATCATTTCGAAATCAGGGATAGCAGAGGTAAACCTTTCGAGTTTTAATTCGAATAAGTGAGCCATATTTTTTTAGGTTTATGTAATTATAAAAAGAAGGTTTATTAAATTTATTACTTTTATACTACCCGTACTGAATGAAAAAATAAATAACGTTCAGTTAGATTCAGGAGGAATAATAATTTCTTTTCTATTAAAAGAAAAAACGTATCATGATTTTTTCTACAGTAAATGTCAGAGCAGGTATAACGCACTATTTTCGTTGACAAATTTTTATTTCAACTATTTTTATTTTTTCCTAAATTAAAGACGTAAATTCAGCTTCAATAACTTCATGAACAGAGGTGACGCAACTACTCTACCTAATAATGCTAAGCATCAAAATGTTATAGCTTTGTTTACAACTTACAACAACAATACAACTAGGTGTATTGAGGCAGAATACATATTGCAACAGAAGGAGAATTCGTAAGATGCTACTACAAAAATTTTTTGTTGTTCAATATTTTATTGGCAATAAAAATGGCTATTTATAATAGGTTAAGAAATTTGAAGTCAAACCCATAAATAAATATGTTTTATAATTCTATAATGTATCCAAATAATAAAATACTGAAGTATCATTTACTAATGATTCCTTTTAATGCTCACATTGTAGAGATAATGAGATTTTGCTGAAACCTAGTATATATATTAATCCCCAAAGAAGTAAAGGATATACAATTGATGAAATCACTGTTATTATTAAATTTAAGATGACTAATGTATGATGAGTAATGTTTTGTCGAATCGATTCCACTAAATAAATTTGTTCAAACGAAACCTCTGTTCATAATTACAAAGTCGTAAATATATCTTAAAGTTCTGAATTACAAAATAGGTTTGAATATTTATTGGATGTACGCCATTGTCATCTACACTAATATTATTAACAGAATAAACTCAAAAATTACTAAGCCGATTTCAAAAATTCTTTCACCATTGGAAAGCTACATCCACGCGGAGTAACATAGGCTATATTTAATGCTACAAAGAATTTAGAGAATTTTGTCCACCCGTGCGAAGCTGGCACGGGCCGCTATGTACGTATAGAAGCTTCGACAAATTTAATCAAACTACAAAAACCGTATGTTAACTTGTAATGAGACACTTTACATTTACCGAAGGCGCTATTATTTCATTATTTTAAATTAATTCAGAAGATTCGACTCCTTTTCAGGAACCGTGTTTGGAATGCAATCAATTTTGATGAAGTAAACACAAAAGTGTAAGAACTGAATTCTGCCATAAACCTATCTAGTCAATGTGAAATCGTCTGACGTCACTGAGGGAAGCAATGAACGTTTTATGACGTCATAAACATGGCAAATCAGTGTAAACGATCCGCTCGGTACATTTCTATTGTGAGTAGCGCACAACGTTGCACGCAAACGCTTCTCATTTCAGTGCTGAACGCTTGACCATCCCTAACTGAAAACATCGTTTGAGTTCTGTATTTTGCATGTCAATGACAGTCGGCAACAACGCGTCGATCAAAGATTAGTTGGATGACCTTTTAAAATTGATTACGTCAATAAGTATTTATTATTCTTATCTTAATTTTTCTTACCAGTAAATATGGCTCTTAATTAGCATCAATCTAAGCTTAAAAATTATTCACAACTAATATAATAATTTTATTTTATTGATTTACCAACGCTTGGTTACATTATAACTTACATGAAACGACTTTTTCTTAACATAAAATTAGGCCAAATGTAACAAACACTTGCAGGTAAATACTGCATTTAAATAAAGTTATTAAACAATACTTTAGGAAATTATAAACTATAGAAATCAACTGCATATCTTTTTTATAATACAAATTAAAATATACTTAATGGTACATATTTTAACGGCATATTATTAAAAATATTTCCCCGGAAACTGTTGTGCAAGTAAAAAAAAAATCAATATATTCGCTTAAAACTATTTATACATTTAGAGATCCTTGAAATAGGGGAATAAGCTCCGAACACAGTTCTGCGAAGGGGTGGACGCAAGGGCGTAGTAACAAGAAGTAGCTAGGTACTTCATAAAATTAATACATATTAATAGACACATAGCTGACTGATAAGTAGCGATCCTGCTTTTCGGGCCGACGGTCCTAGGTTCGAGTCCCGGAAGGTGTTTAAAATACGAGTATTTGTACCAGAGTCTTATATATATTTCTGTGAATATTACATATTTATGTATAATAAATTTATGTCTATCCGTTGTCCTAGTATCCATAGCACAAGCCTTACAGTACTTACTTTGGGCTAGGTTAATTGGTTTGATTAAAAAAAACTTTAATATTACACTCCAGCAAGGTTACTTTACTATTGAGTCGTCATCTAATTTGTTGCTTTTTAATATCATGTTGCCTAGAAAGTAAGTAGTGTGTAATATAAGGTTACTATTATTTTATTTTATATGTCACGGAAGTTTGTAACTTGAAAACCCAAAAAAAATTATTTAAATAACTTTATAAATAACTTATTAACGAATTCAAGCTTAATATATATATATATATATATATATATATATATATACAATGACTCATCATTCAAAAGTTAAACTGCATTGCACGAAAAAAAATCCATGTATAATGTATAGGAATAGGATACCTAAAAAATTAAATATTAATTAGCATTGTATTGCTGACAACCTGCCAAGAACTGGTTAGGTAAGTTTCAGTTTAATTAAATAAATAATTCAAAAATAAAACACAAATTATCGCCTATCGGGATTCGATCCCGGGATCTTTAGCAGAAGCGACCTTTGGTCTACAAAATTTGGCTCTAAACCAAATTGCAGTAATATAAATGTCAATTTGAATTTATTTCTAATTAAAAGAGGTATTTTTTACAATCGTCTTTCAACTCGTCATAACACAGTAATCGGAGGATTCAAGGCATAAATCCATAAATTCACGCCATTGCTATCTAATTAAATCATTTTACATTCGATAAAGCCCACGATAAACAAACAATAGAAATAATTTTAGCTGTAGATATTAAGAAAGCTTTTGACACTCAAAAGGTAAGAGAGCATATTTAGTTAAAATATCTTTCATAGCAAAAAATATTAACATTAGAAAAATGAAAATGACAGCCAGTTGCCTCACTTAAGTTTTCCATAAATCAAAAAAAAAAATTCGTATAAAAGTACTGATCGTTAAGTGTAATTTACTGTCAAATTTTGTGAAGTTCGGTGGTAAAGCGGTCAGCACGCACGGGTTCTGACCCCAAGTTAAGTAGATAAAGCACTTATGGAAATCAGATACATTGACGGTACTATAACTCTTAAACCTAAGCCAATAAAGAAAAGTTCGTTTTCTCGGTCTGGCCGCGAATCGAACCTGGATCTACGCCACGCCAGTGTATTTATTATACTGAATATGATAGTAAATCATGCTTAGGTGATAAAGGTTTTTATGCTCTGAAATTTTGAAACGGCTAATAAATACTGAGCAGATGAATACAAACACAATCCTAAAATTCAATTAAACAACTACTTAACAGAGCAAAAAGGTTTAATACGGACGGTTTCCACATTTTTGAACAGAATTCCTGACAGAAACAATTAAAGTACAAATAATTGATCCCATTGAATAATCTTTAAAGACGATTCCACGTTTTAACCACAAACAAATCATGGCTCCATACCTATGAAATTAATAATCTTTTTCTACGAAATATTATGCGCTTAACTTTAAAAGGCTATAGTAACTTCAGTTTGTATAATTAATTAGGAGTCGTGAGCATATTTTTAAAGATAACAAACAATATTTTATTATTGAAAACATATTTTATTGAAAAATACATTTCATTGGCTTCCTTTTGGTTTGGTAGAGTCAAAATGCTTTGATGCTTTGTGACATTTTCAATACACAATTTATTTTCATTATTTCCTTTTGCTTCACGTGCCAACGACCAATAAAAAATAAAATTTCTTAACGAAAATTTAATACCTAACTACTAAGAACTACAAAGAAAACAGAAAATTAGAGTAAATATCCATGCAAACAGGAAATTTTATAGGAAGCACTAAATAGATACTCGGACCTCGGACGATTTTACACGTGACACTTTGACAGGTTGGACAAGAAAAGCGAAAGGTAGTTCCGCCGTGTGCTTATGACAGCTGTCAAAATTGGATTTCTGTTAATTGTCACAATGCCCAATGTAAATAATGGTTAGCGCAAAATTGTTTTTTTACGCGCTTTATTCGTCAAAGAGGTAGCACCGTGGCGTAAGTTGATATGTCAACAAATTGTGTTTAAGATGTTATCTTAGTCAATATGATATGAAAACACTCAAAGTTAAAAAGAAACACAAATAACTTAAGTCCAATGATAACTCTACCTTTGTTAGAAACATTTATTTTATCAAATAAATCAAAAAGATTTTTTGAGTTCGTATCTGGAATATTTTCATCCCATAAATATTTATTGTATTGGCACAGAAAGGTACAGAGTATTTTCAACATATTTTGAAATTAACTAACCTAAATTACAGGTCTGTATTATATTTGAAAAAGAGTTTTATGATACAATACACTTAATAAAATATAACCTCAAACAACGTGTTATCCCCAAAATACTATTTTGTAACTATACCTATAACATTTCCACGACAAAAGCTCGGAATACTATGAAAATTTATGACTAAGCGCGAATGAAATATCGAAAGAAAGCTTCACTAAGTAACCAGAAACAATTTTGCTTACAACCGCGCTATCTAAGTGGCCTAAATGGGTAAGTGATTGTAACTATACACAATAACTTAAGTCACGTGAATAACGAGAAAGTCACGATTGATTCCTTATTTAGATAGAAAGTTCTACAAAAAGAAACAAAAGAGAAATAAAGGGTTAAACCCCAACGACTCACTTCAAAATATTCTCTTTTCAATAAGGAAACTCACTTCAATAAGTATAACCCTTATTTAAATAACTAAAACAACACTGTAAAAGAACTATCTATGTTCTTGTTTTAACAATTGATAATGTGATAACATAGAACATACAATCATAGGCACAGATTTCCACTGACATACATCTTTTTTTTTCCTGTTTCATCAGCCTTTTCATACAAGCTCGTCGGTGAAGGGTACTTTTGACCGGGCCTTTTTCAGGACATTCTCTATTTAGTCCCTGAAAACATTAACGTAATAACTACTTTTAATAAAATGATGTTATTACCTCGATCTGGACTAGAATTTGAATCTTTTTGCAATCGAGCTGGTTATTTGAAATAGTAGATAGAATGGGTACCAAAGTGCCTTAGTAACCTTATTAATTAGAAGACTCACCCGGTGTACGCCGAATGTTTATTTTCAACAAGCATACAAGACCGCAAATGTGAGTGCAAATTTTTAAATTAACAGTTAAACAACTCTTTCTTTTGTTGGAATAAAATTATACTTATTTTAACATTTTGAGAATACAATATATAATATTGCCTATGCTAAAGTGTAACAGGATGGATTAATATGATGATGAAAATTTAAGTTTTAGGAATTATTATCATAATCAAGCCCATGGTGTTTAATAAAAAGGCTCAAACGGTTTTTTGACGACTCATGAAGTTAATAATTGTTCACTAATAATAACTAAAGGTTTATGCAATATGTTAATTTTTAAATGTGTAATGATGAAATATGAAAGATAATTCCATATGTTTAATATGAAAGAATCATTGCACGTAAATTTGTAGTTAAATTTTTTAAAACGTTCTATTAGACTTTCGATTGCTACATTAATCTTAAGATAATAACAAAGCGACTTAGTCAAGTATATTCATGAATTCAAGTCAACCCAACATTGTTGTAAGATATTGTAGCATAAATGGGCGACAGTAATTCCCTCACAGACTTAACCCAAATTTAGCTTTCAACGCTTAAAATAACGTCCGGGGTCAATTTGTCCCGCATAAATAAAGAATTGTAATTTCACGAAACTCAACCGTAAAACAACGCTTACTTCACGACTTAGTAATTTATTACTGTGCATGTTTTTTAAACGAGTGGTCTTTGAAACACCAACGTTGGAGCTAATTCGGCAAGTCTAGGGAGTTTCCCGTCCCTAAACTGTCAAGTGTCATTAATTAAAGGAAGAAGTCATTAGAGGCGATTAAAAAAGTTGAAGGACCGTTCCGAATATAAATATGCCAAGACGAAGCGAACTTACGAATTAAAATAATCTCCTAATGTATTAAGACGTGCCGTTTACGAGGCTCAGAAAATCGATTTATAGTTATAACGGTAGTATTCGAAACGATAATGTGATACGTTGTTCCGTAGTTTTAAATTGATGCCATTAATGTCGTTATAACCGCGTTAGAGTTCAAGCAATTATAGTCGTGGTTTTAACAAGTTGGAGTGCACTTATCGTTATCGACAACACGGTAAGGCAATGTATAATAGGCATAATATGAATGTTAATTAGAGCATTAAACACGTAATCTTATGAGATATATTTCGGGGTTTCTAAGAGCAATACCGTCGCACCGGCGGGCGTAAGGTTAGAAGCGTGAATATTGTATTTACGGCTTCATAAATAAACAAGCTGTCGCTGAATTACTTTGCTCGCGGTTCGAAGTTTTAAGGTCAACGAGCACTTGCGTACTACAGGGTTAAAAGACCGCGGGCGCGGTCTGGACTGGCCCATTAAAGAGAGCGCTTCTAACCTCAGCAACAATTCCAATTCAATATGATGCTCGTGCACACTGGTCGCATCGGCACGCCATAGCAATAATAAACACGGTGTGATCGATATTGAAGTACGTTTGTTTTTCTTGCGTGCCAAAGGAGATGTTCGTTTTCGCAGGTCCCCACTTACGCAACTGTGGCGCGTGATCGGCTCCTTCTTTCGTCGAAGGGTTGAGCCGTTCGGGGTACGTTGGGAGGAGTTCACTGTTAATAACGGGGTCGCCGAAGGCCGAGTCGCCGCCGGGTCGAGTGCCCGCGAAAGCGACGTGCGGCGGGCAGCGCGGCCGGAGCGGGACTGAGTCGGCGGCGGCCGCGCCTGCGTGCTCCGCCCCATCTCCACCCCCAATTGATGTAATATTTATCTTGGATTAAGCACTAGATAAGGGGACAGCCATGCCGCGAGGACGGCTGTCGCTACGCAAACTGCTGCTTTTAGACTCAAACTTTTTTCTATGATATTTAGGTCTCATAGTAAGAGGTGGTAAGGAATAAAGGTAGGCAGTAGGAGATTGTCTCATTTGATTAGCGCGAGGAGGCTCGGATCAATCCGCTGCGGTCCGCGGGTTGTGCGCTCGGGCGTCTCCGGCTGTTGTCGCTGGCGCTCGGGCCGTGACGTCATGTGACGCACGCGCGACGACAGGTGGGCGCAATGCGCCGCACCTATCATATGATTATGACGTTTCCCTATTGGATTTGGCGGCGGCACCGTTGGAAATTGGCTGCGGTAAGTTTGTACTGCGATCGGAATGCAGTTAATTCATGGCATTTCAGGAATTCAGTGAAGTTTTACCAGGAACTTTTATGGCGGAAATTATAGCTCGCGTAATTTAAACTCAACCATAACGAAAGTAAAGATCCAGAGATTGGATTCTGAAAAATCTTTGCTTTTGGGAAATCTTTTACATTCCAACTGAACCTTTTTTCTAATAAGCAGTTAATTTTTTTTTCTAAACATCAGAGCCGCATAGAAACCACTTGCGACAGTAAAATATAAAATAAACCACTCAGAAAGTACCGTTCTCTACAGGGTTTATTAATGCAAAATTGTATTTAGTTTGGGACCTGCAGAGAGAGCGGTCTATTTTAAAGTAAAGAACTGGTATAGGTAAAGAAATTAAACTTCATAGTATAAAGTTTTGATACTTCAAAGTAATAAAACTTTATTCATTCCTTGTGAATAATAACTTGCCAATCCATTTGTAATGCTATCACACAGATGAAAATTGTCTGTGTACTCTATGAGCTCAATAGACTGCTGCTAGGAATACCTATATGTTGTAAACCATTGAGCCTTACAATTATCTCTTTCATTATAGAGATAAAGATTAAATTACTTAAAAGGACTAAATCATTCTTCATCTCATTTTTTTTTTAATGACGGTAATAGCCTTTTTTTGACAAGCATTAAATTTTATTGATTGAAATATATTCATTAGAAACCAATTTGTTAAGCGAAAAATAATAAAAAAGAACGCCTGGTACTTGTTGATACTTTAAGGTTATTTTAAGAACGATACTACGAACGATATGTTTGTCAAACAAATTTACTTAATTTTTTTTTCTTTTGCTAGTGTTTATTGTTGGCATTGTGTTTTATATCTGTGGAAACTTTGTTGTTATATGTATATTAAATATGTGTTGTGCATAGGTATAAAACGATGTATTTTTCCCTCGAAAACAAATAAATAAACAAGCAGTTACTTTAAATTTCGAGTCATTAAAAATTTAATTTCAAAATATTATTATGTGTTCTTCTTTATTATCTGCTTTTGTAAAAAACTTCATATTGTTCATTCATTTAGTTGAAATTAATTTATATTTTTACGAAAAACAAGTTCACGCTTGACAAGTTTCCATTTAATTATTAATATAACTATATGAAACTCCTTTGTTAAAATAACGAGTGCTGAAGCTGAAACGATGAAAATCTTGAAGACTTCCGTAACCGTTTTAATTAAGGGCTCATCTATATTTGTATTTTTTTCCTCTTTGTTCTAAAAAAAAAAAGTTCTGTAAATTTCATTATATTTAAAATAACGATCTCGTCATCGTGACAGAGTGGCCATCACTTTCATTCTGGTGTCGCCATCTATTAAGTAACAATTTCAATTCCTTTACTTGTCATTACCTTTGTTAGGACTCTGGTTGTTGTAGTACCATAGTATACATTACGTTATACTTTTGTTGAATATGTTGTCGATTTCTTATACAAACCTTTTCCTGTACATATATTGTGAATAGAAGAAGGCCTTTATAGAAGAAATATAAAATTCCAACAAAAATGTTAACATATACGTGATTTATTTCATAAACTGTACACATATCGAACAACAAGATCACTATATTTTGATGGATATAAGAAATCTTTCGTAAATCGTATAATTTTCTTTTTTAATTTTAATGCCAATTAATTTGAATGACTGTTTACACTCACGATTCTGAGCAAACCAATTTCAAGTTCAACGATATTTTAATTACACTTGATATTAGTCTATATAAACAAGCTGGCTGATAGCCAAGGGCAGTTTCAGATTTTAATATTACAAAGCCAAAGATAATGTCAATAATCAACACTAAACATCAAATCTCAAATACTCATTGAATGTCTTTTGAATACAGATGTTGTTTCAGGCAATAAATAAATTAAATATTGACGTTAATAGCTTTTTCTTTATTACATAAGCTCTTGAAGATTTCGTTATATACTCAATTTTCATATTAAATAATGCTGTGATGTTGAGGCTCTATTGGCGCGTTCGGTCTTAGAATGCAAAGATTAAGCAACATTCTCAGGGGGCGTATTTGGGATGGGTGACCTCTGTACTTCGGTAGGCACGTTGAGTCGTTGGCCCCGGCTACATCTGTAGTTGTAATCACCTATCATTCCGTATGAGGCCCGTTTGGTGGGTAATTTTTTTTTTAATTTAAGGACATTAATCTTTAGGAAACATGTCAGTCCTGTTATAAACTTAATTCTGTTGATTACTTTTTACTAACTTAATTATAATTATTAACTTAACTACAAAGCTTCTTCGCTGAATTCAACCACATGCTATATACGTCACAATATGGGGAGTTTCTTACCTTCTACATTAAGAAACCAAACTTATTCATCGGAAAGTGCACAGATCCAAGCCGGAGCATTATTACACTATACAATCTATTAATCTTAGTAGATTATGGCCATTTATTTATATTATTTTCATACGTAGCGAAAGCCTGTACCGAAGCTTAATTAAATATATACATTTAATTACTTTTAATATATAGAAACCATTTGTAAAAGATGATAACGTAAATAAAAGATTGATATTTCAAATTTCTATTGGTTTTGAATTTCCTCAGAAAAGTTCCGTTCTGAATGTTTTAATAAGGAGCAAAACTCAGGTTTTTACGATTGCAGAAACTGGGTAATAAACTGCGCTCGTAGTATCAACTTGAATAAAATCAGACTGAGTGATTTAGATAATTTTTTAGTAAAGGCATTTTATTTCGTCGAGCGTAAGGTTGAAAATACAATTTAAATTAACATTATATTTGCCTGAAGTGCGTACTAATTTTATAAATGCGAAAGTTTATTGGTTTATGCTTTTTGCAGATTAATGAGATTTTGCATACTGATAGCTGTCGAATTTTGAATAATATATAAGCTATTTTTTATGTTACAGTGCCATCTTTCTATGGTTTTCTGCTATAGGAAAAGTCTGTGCGTCTAATAGTTGGGGTCATAAATAGGCTAATGATTGTGATGACGCAGCCATTTCATCAAAGTGGCAGCTTTTTATATATTTTTTTAACAACTTAACGTTATTAAAAAGGTGTATGTCACTTGCTGTTACTAACATGACAAAGCATATATCTTATCAGCAAAACTAAAATAAAACAAAAAATGTAATTAAAACAAAGATGTAGCTTTGGGGCTAAATTTTATCATATCTGTATAGTTTTAGTGCTCCATTTTATATTACTATAAGTACTATAGTACTATGATGTGATTTTTTATATATTACAGCTATCGATTAAAATGTCGAAATCATAATGAATTTTCTTTAGAGTAACATTGATTAGATAAGATATAAAATACGTGTGTAAAAAACAACCACGCCTCCGAGCCCTCAGATGGGATTTGAACCCACGACCTTTCGCTATCCTAATTTCAACATTGGTGGAACGATACTAGCTCATAGTAGAAGTTGAAATACGTTTGTAAAATTCGACACGTTTGCCGGCGTCTCGGTAGCTCAGCGGTCAGAGCAGTTGCCCGGATAGCGAAAGGTCGTGGGTTCAAATCCCATCTGAGGGCTCGGAGGCGTGGTCGTTTTTTACACACGTATTTTATATCTTATAGAAATATTGCATTGTGAATGCAAGAAATTAAATTAAAAACATTGATTAGATAGCTGGATAGTTTAAAACAATGCGTTTTTACAATAAATCTTAAAACAAATTTTTGCATGTCCATTTAAATTGATATAAAGAATATTTCTTTAGTTTTATTTGAAATGGTGCATAATGTGACTCAGGCTAACTGCAGGATTTTTTATAATCCTCTTAGTATTTTTTAGTAGCGGTAATGTTTATTCCATGAAAAAGATAATAAGGAAAAGCTATAATAAACTTTATTCCCTTGATATAAAAGAAGGAATTCTCAAATAAGAAGACGCAGACACAAACTAGTTAATAAATAAGAGAAAGAGAATTTGTAGTGTATCACATAAGATGGGCCGTAAGCGCAGTGGAACGTGCAGCGCATGCTACGAGCTACGTCGTAGCAACTACAAGACGGTGTATTGAGATCGCGGTTGATTATTTTCAATACTACATGCGTTTATTCAATAAAAGTTTATCTTAATTGAAATAACTCTTTTTTTTTATTTGACGGTTGTATTGGTTTTACTGCCGATGAGATATGCTGATAATACGTGATGGTTTGTATACAAGCAATGGTTTGAAATAGGTTATTCATTACCCAAGAATAGCCCTACGTCTACTGAAATAATTATTTAATTTGGTAAGTATAAAAATATAAAAAAACAAGAATTTAATGCTTAAGACAATAAAATTGCTTTTTTATAAATCCTCCAGTGTATTTTAAAAAATACAGGCAAAAGTACATTTCATTACTGAAATTCACTGTTATTGGTAGCTGTTCACTTATAAATACTATTTTTTATAACATCACCAAATTTTATGCCATTGACTCAGAAAATTCTCTGGCATACAGACTTTATAAAAAAATATTGCATTCTTTTACGAGTTCACAAGTGTCGTAGTATGTTATTCAATGCGACATATGTGTAAACTTTTGTGTTAACACTGAATATATTTCCTCGTGTTTATCATGAAAAACATACTACACATCTCTCGCATTACTCAATTGTACACACTTTTCCCTCTTCGCACTAACTACGTTCTTTTTTTTATACACGTAGTCACTACGCTGACAGCTCTCGTGCATTATGTTAAACAGGGCGGGATTTAGGCAGCTCGTGCTTTTCCATTTATTTATTTTGTTTTTGAATACTGTAAACCAGGATTTCAAATAAAGTTAACGTTATAGCAATTTATTGAAGTCAAAAGCGCAAAAACATTTCATTGGGATTATAATCCCATCAAGTAGCATTAATCAATTTACTATTTAATTAATTATTTAGTTCTTCAATACAAAAATATGGATTAAAAATGATTGGATAAAGAAGAGTTTATTTTCATGTTATTTTTCGATGACGTTTTTAGTCCGTTTTTGCAGGATTATCAAGGTAATTTTAATTTTGTAAACTATTGTAAAAAAAAAGTCATGTACAAAAACATTTACCTTTAGTACACTAAACACGAAATAAAACATTTATAAACAGATACTTTAAATTCAAACTTATTCATGACTTTCAGTCTGTCTCAGACGATTAAAAACTGTAGTAATCATCAATTATAAAACAAGTTTTCTTGAACAATGAGATGCACATGAAAGTGAGTGTTTGTTAAAAAAAAAGTGTTTGTTATGAAAAATAAACTAGATAAATATTTGCTCCCTTGCCCCGTCACTGCAGTGGCGTGCGTCAGGTGCTGAGCGAGAATCATAATTATAACGCGTCCCTCACATATCAGCGAAAACTTTTTTTTTCCTTATTTTACATTCATTTGTAAGGAATCTATACCGAATAAATTATAGTATAATACTGTTAAAGTAGACATTGATTGTAGTCAGTCATAACGTTGCTGACGTACGTTTAGAATATGAAATCTATCTAAAAATACTTATTAAATTACTGGTATCAAAATTTCTTTACCTGATGTTCAAATTACACCTAACGTCTAGTTAATTTTATTAAAATGTGAGTATTTCATTTTTATAACAGTTAAACAATAAGTATTACATAATAATTAACACCGGCATGTTTTTTAAATAAGACAGAAATTTGATAGTTTAAAAATATATGTCATTCGTTTATTGACTGTTAAATATTGTATCAAATATTTGAATATAGGACATATAAGAGGACATGTATGAAAATAAAATTCTCACTATAATGAAGGCATATTCACACACTTGTATAATAGTCCAGTCATTACGTCGGAAAAATCGGGAAATAAATGAAAATGAACCGAGAAAGCCAAATTTTGGATATTACGTGGGGAATAGCAAGAAAAGCTTAAGTTCAAATTGTCGACCAAAATAACCTTGTGCAATTTCCGCCATCTTGAAAAAACCCTTAAATTCAGTTTTTTCATCATAACTCGGTTCCCCGTTGAGATAGGAAAATTTTTATAGAACACTTTTTTGTTGCTCTTCTCGCGATCTACAATTAAGGTCCCATGCATTTTTCACGTATCGATCGTCGTTTTCGAGATATCGATCAAAAATATCAAAAGTTTTTCTATGTTTGTTACGCGATAACTCCGCCAATTATGAACCGATTTGAACAAATCTTTTTTCGGCGTATAGGTAAACCTCAAGGTGGTCCCATTTAAATTTAATAATAAAGAAAAAACAACCCCCAAGGGTGGAAAATTGGGGATGAACTTTTTTATACGCAATATCTCCGCCGATTATAAACCAATTTGAACGATTATTTTTTTGTTGAATAGGTATTATCAAAAGGGTGGTTTCATGCGAATTTGAAGAAAATATTTCACCCCCAAGGGTGGAAAATTGGGGATGAACTTTTTTATACGCAATATCTCCGCCGATTATGAACCAATTTGAACGAATAGTATCTACAAAAAAGTAACACTAAAAATTTTAAAATAAAATAATTAACTTTTTTAAAAAAAATAAAACCGATTTCAAATGCGTGAACACAAAAAAAAACTAAAAATTAAAAAATAATTCCTAATATCTATTACCTAATACTATAATTTTCCTAAACTATGTCAAAGTAATTAAAGTAAAACCAGCTAAATATCTTATAATCTTACAATAGTTATACTTATATACCTATTGTTTTTTGTATGATCGATATCTCGAAAACGACGATCGATACGTGAAAAATGCATGGGACCTTAATTGTAGATCGCGAGAAGAGCAACAAAAAAGTATTCTATAAAAAATTTCGTATCTCAACGGGGAATCGAGTTATGATGAAAAAACTGAATTTAAGGGTTTTTTCAAGATGGCGGAAATTGCACAAGGTTATTTTGGTCGACAATTTGAACTTAAGCTTTTCTAGCCACCCCCCACGTGATATCCAAAATTTGGCTTTCTCGGTTTATTTTCACTTTTAAATGTATATAATGACTGGACTATAAGTGTATCTAATATCGCTATCACATCATCTTGTGACCACAGTTTCTGTAAAGGAGTCGAAATGTCAGGATTGAATTAAAAAACGTCGTATTTTCTGTCATTATGATTTTTAAATTAGTAAATTCATTTTCACGTAAGGTCTCATATACTGTGTAGTGCCCGTTCGCTGTATGGTGTATAGAATAGCGCTTCACTTATCAGTATCGTAAGAGGCGACTGGCGGTACTGGAGGTAATCATAATCACCTACCGTAGATCAAAAATGTCCATTTTTTGGTCTACGGTAGGAGTATGGTGATTATGATTACCTCCAATACTGAAAACTAATGGGACTAATGGGGAAGGCTTCTGTCTAGTAGTGGAAGTCTCACGGCTGTGATAATAATCTTATTAAAAAAAATCTTCGTTATTAATGATGGATGAGTGATTAGAGTTTTCATAAATAGTAAGATCATTTTTAAACCTTAATACAGCCTCAAACAGCTTACATTATATACATCATATGTATCACATACATTATGTACATCGAAAGTATTTTTTTGTAAAGAAGCAAGTGATAAAAAGGAGCACCTGACAGATTGTTGAATGCAACAACCACAGCAGAAGTAATTTGCAAAATATTTTTTACAAGCTTCACCTGAATCCAGCGCAGGTTATTATGCCTGCGGAATCTCTTTTCAGTGTATCACAATTTTATTAAAAAAAAAATACATTTGGACCGATTATTTAGTCCCAAAGTAAACTGAGCTTAATATAACAGGACAGTTTATATAGCTTTACATTTAAAATACTTTTACTTTTCACCCCAATGTTAATAAAACTGTCAACTCGTAAGATATGTAAAGTTATTGCTAATCACTTTTTGAATAAATAAAATTAGGTATTTTGTTCAAAATTATCCGACTTTGTGATTGCTTTCATACATTTTTGATAACTCTTTAATGATCATAAATGTTTTCTTAGGAAAACAAACACATTTTGACAGAGCTGATTACATAATACACGTAAGCTAAAGTTCGAAGCCGTTTCCACCATTGATGCAACACAAAGATATAAATAACAACCACATTATATTTTAAGGAGAAAACAAACAAAAAAATATATCTTTAAAGTAAATTACTTTATATAATTAACTTTTCAATTTAATTTCATACTCCCACTTGGGAGATTTCATACTCCCACTTCAGAGTATGCATAAAAATCTTGACTTAACTACCCATCTCACGTTACATTGCTGAGATATCAGACACCTCATCACAGCTCTATTCATACATGGTCGTATGGTCTCAATGGATATATCGGTACTATTCTAATTATATTGCATGCATGAACTAGAAATTGAGTTATTAGTTTTATATAATAGTATTTCAAATACTTTGGATAAACGTTGGTATTGTCTTCTAGCACAGAATGACAAGCGAGTGTTGAGAACCTCAAAATGGTTTGTTTGCTTGCCATCCTTCATGAATATTTTTTTCTTCTGTAAAATAAAAATAGTTTACACTACTAATTTATAAAATAATTTCGGACTTTTCTGTTGTAGCCTTTAAACGCATATAAATAGTTAAAGCTTACTCTCAGTCAGGCTGTGTACAGAGACTCAAATTGAGGTCTAACTTAGTTACGAAGCAAGAGGCTGCATAGTTGGAGGTTCGTTCCACATAACCACACAGGAATTCTAGATACAAAATTTAGGGAAACCTCAAACATTTTAAGGGCTTTCTTAATCATATGTTCACATTTATATTAGAACTTAAAGTTAGTATAAACTTAGCAGTGAACAAGAAAAAAATGGATTCACACACGATTTTAAATTCTTTATAAAAGAAATTACTATAAAACTAAATGGCTACTTTATCTTAATCGACTGTATAAATATTTGTAAAAATGTTTCTTTCCAATACGAGCGGATGTTCCTCTCATTGATGAGACAACGCTGACTTACAAAATACGTAAAATTAGAAAAGGTACTAGAAAAATATCGACGGCTGTTCTCAAGGCTCGGTAGCTCAATTGAACGAGCATTGGACCGGACTTCCAAATGGTGCGGGTTGGATTCCTGTCTGAGAATTCACTTGTGAGTCGATTTTGTCAAGTATTTTTCTATTAAATTAATTTATCCTAAAAGATAGCACTGAAAAAAATGCAAAAAATAGGTTGTCTGTAAAGTCGGTCTACTGACGCTAGTTGAACGTGACTAACGTTAAATGGAACGCCTCAGAACGAGGTAACGCCGCATGAGTCATGTTTTTTCGTGCGTGCAGCCGGCTCCGTCGAATTATAAGACGTTGTCACGTCAAAAATATATAAAAATATAAAATAAATTATTAGCAAAAATGAGAAAAAGAAGTTTTTTAAAAGCAGTTTCCAAGTTATCGTAGATACTCGAGAGAGATCTAATCGTATCAAAATTACCGCCGTACCACTGTTAAAAAGGAGACTTTATTTTTAAATCGCTGGGGGCTCATAGGATTAAACGCTATACTAGCGTAGCCAAGACCAGTGTGTAGGGCAATGGTTCTACAGACCAATTTTTACAATAATAATGTAATATTTTTTTAATTTTATATGTTTCAATTGATTGCCTATAAATCCTATAATATTGTTCTTTATACCAATTACTAAATTATTATTATACCAGCATATCTGTTAAGGTCATATTGTTACTTACACTCTTAGTCTCATAATATGAGTCTCGTCGTCACCGTCTAAAATAAATTGTGATTTAATAAGACGCCCGAAAGGTTCAAACTTCGACTAAAGTACATCGTGGTGTACGAGAGAAGCACCCGGGTACCAGTCAGGGTTAATTACTTGGGCATGGTAAGTGAATGAAAATAAGAATAGCAGAGGGCCTAGTATGATGTCTTAGCGCGATGCAAGTTCGATTGTCAAAGTGAGACACCGCTATACACGGTCTATAGTGGCGTCTCTTTTCAACAGCTAAACTTGAATCGCTATATATGTGATTAGCACTGTTATGTGATGAGTAAGTGTATAATAATAACAACTCGCCTTTGTGTGTGTATTTGTATATGTGTGTGTTTTCTCGTCATGAAATGTAATCCTTTCTTTTTAAAGGTTATAGCAGAGCTCATTTCAGCCAATGGTGTATATATCTAAGGACACTAACAATATAGAAATGTTTATTGTTTTAATTTTTCAGCAGGTGAAATAAATTTTTATATTGCTAACTTGTGCTCCAGCATAAGGGACTATACATCCCGGTCAGTAAGTCATCTCAATTTGCTGGAAGTTTGGACAGCTTTAGTGTATAACTTAAATGAACACTCCTTGTCTGGGCTTGCGCAAGTTAATTGAGAACTGAAGCTGTTGTGACGAAATACTCTGAATAAAATTAGGACATAAATACACGTGGCTGTGAACGCTCTATGTGTTTTATGTACCTTGCACCTTTACATTTTTCAGTACTTGAACTTAAATCATAGTTTTAGGTATTATTAAATATACCAACGTAGAAAGAAAGACAAAAATTTGCTAACTTAGGAGTAATAATAAATCCATATAAAAATGACACAATAAGCCGCACTTTTCGTCTGGAAAAAAGGATACAAATCTTTATTCTAGATAAAACCTTGTTACGCCGTAATCTTTTTGAAATAGTAATTAGGCTTTTCTCTGAAATTTAAAAAAAAATATATTTTATCTTATATATTTATCACCAAGTCTCATTTTGGTTTGTGTGTGTGTGTGTAGATTTATTTTTTAAGCCCACAGCTGTGGCATGGCAAATCGTTTTACACGCATTAATTGAAAGACTATTAAAAAAGATGCTCATGTCCAAAGATTATTACAAAAGCAACGATTATTTAACAGATCAAGATGTAGAAGAAATAAGTTATGGAGAAACAATTATCAATTGAGGGCATGCTCTCCTGAAACTTTTCTTAAGTGATGGCGTGTGAGTTGATTGTTTAGTTCTCTAAAATATGGTTTGACGAAACGATGGCTGGTTTATGCGTCATGCTCGTGAGCGTGTGCTGTCTTAAGTAAGTAAGTACATCTTTATGTTGAGTTTTCAAACTACACTTGTTAACTTTTTTGTAATCAACGATGTAATGAAACCAAAACAGTGCTATCATTGTGATAACATAATGATATTGTTTTTTTTTTGTATATGTATGATGTTGTTACTTCTTTTAAAACTGACGAGTTATTTGCGCCAGTCCTTATTGTCAGTTAAAAGCGAAATTGCATTTGAACAAATTATTTTAATGTCCACTACTTTATACGAGTACACTGGTGAACCGATAACTCTCCCAAGATAACTAAAACATCTATATTCGGAATCTAAATATAGAACAAGTCAATCTGTTATTATGTTAAAGTAGCATCTTTATTCAAGAGTTTATTTTTGTAGGTTCATTTCGGTGTAACGACCTCTCAAAGTATACTCTCACTTAAAACCGTTTCCGATATCGTACCTAAAGTCAAAGTTAGTAATAACTAAAGAAAACATGCTTAATAGCTTAGCGAAGGTATTAATAAAATGTATAATACTTAAATGTATGTGGTTTTATGTAATCATTACGCCGTGATGGACGTGCTATGCAGCGCTTTTTTTGCTAAGTACATAAATCGTCTCTGGCTTGAATACAGCAAATTAATTTATTTTTGTCTCAATTCAGAGATATTTTTTTGACTTTTCGCGAAATTTTCATATATCAAATTAATTACAATGCTTTAGATTTCAAAGGTATTGACACTATTGAAAACTTGGAATTCCACAATTATATTGATGAAGAGCTTATAATATAAATAATATTGACATGAATCTATAACATTTTTTTCACGATACTCGATTTAGTAAATAGCTAATTTCACTATTATAATGATAGATCAATGACCGAATAGTGGCTTTTGAACAAACACTAGTACTGTTCAAAAGCCACTAACCTAATGTAACTAGACGTTTATGTACCGAGCTTATTGTTAAAATAACAGTTCTAGATGTTCTATCTCTTTCCATTTGAGACAATCATATTTGCAAACTGTTATAATTTACCAAAACGGTATCATCTCATAACAAAATAGATTATACTTTCATTTCATTTTAATAATAAACTACTTTTCAGGAGCGGTGATGACAGGATGACCACGGTAACGCGGTTCAGTGTGCGTACAATATTCAAATCTGTAAAAATGAGCGTACAATATTCAAAATGAAGGCATACGTTTAAAGTTGTTTACACTTCAATAAGCGCACAATGGGAAAGTGTAAGTACTTAAGAGTGTATACTTTCGATTAAAATAAATAAAATTATAAAAGCAACTCATCGTAACGTTATTTCAGCGAATTTCATAGGTTTTTTTTTGCCGGAGCACTCTCGACCTCTCCGGGGGCTCCTAAATCCGTTTTGAAAAGAAACCTCGCTAAACTTTCAGCTCGCAAACTTCGACTATGAGCCGACTTATTCAAGTTTTCTTTATTTTAAAAGAATCGTGTAATTAAATTGTTTTAAAGCTTGCGTTTTATAGAAAAGAAGTAGTATAAGTTACTATAATTTTCGTATTTGATTAAATACTGTTACTATTTGGTTTTTATGAATAAGGAACTCAGCAATTAAATAAATATTTGGAGATACATAAAACATATATGAGACAGTCGATGGCACAGTGCAAGGTAAGCAAAAATATTATCTTGATCTCCTAAGTTCCTAGGCTAGTTGCGAACTAGTCCTTTGAATACTTTTTGAAAAGACTACACTCGCTTTATCTGGGCTTGACTCGAAAATGAGTGCTTGAGTCTTCCTTATTGATAAAACTCGTGCATCGCCATACAATGACGAAATACGAAATTAAAAGACTCGAGTTCTCAGTTAAATTTCAAATCCTTAGAAGGGCTGTTTGATCTGGCTATTGAAATGTGAAAAAATCATTTAAAAGAATCAATCATGATGTGTTTTCAGATAGTAGTTTATTTATTATGTTTTAATTATAAAATTATTAAAGCATATTAAATACTCAACTCTTCCAAGACTAGAACCCAAGGCCATCGGTGCGAAAGGCATGATCGCTGGGTTGCACCAAACGGTAGTCGTAAAATTTTATTTTTTATTTTGAATGTGATCACTCTTGATCCCAATCAAGCCCGGAGGCCAAGACAGGTTCCACAATGGAACGAGCTAACCCAGAAGGTGCCTATTCACCCTGGCTTTAAAAATAGACGGATTATAATATATGGTTTTAGAGCATCGACATCGAACTTCGTAAGATAAATTATTATCGTTTGTTAGGTGCAGGTATTTGAGGTAACGAACACCCATGATACATCATCAACATGTCAAAAATGCAATAGTTCAACTAAAATTCAACTCCATTTGTTGGAATAAGAGATGTGAATTGTGGTTGTGAATATTTTCAATTTTTCGGGAGGATGATCGTAGCAATCATTTTGCACGCAGTATCTCCCAAAGGGTTAGATAGAGACCACTTCCTTTTACTAGTTTAGATCATCTTACAAATTTTGCTCCATATTTACTCGTATTTCGCATCACGAGTTATGTCTTATGACGTCTATACGCTTCACACTTTGTAGGCCACCAGATCTTCTATCTATCAATCTATCAGTACATTATATTATGACAATACTTTGTGTGTGTGTGTGTGTGTGTGTGTGTGTGTGTGTGTGGTTTTGTTACCATATATAGTTACCATAAGCCTAAGAATAACAGTTTTCATAATCACTTAACGTTACCATAGCAACGCGTGGCCGGGTCAGCTAGTTATAATATTATAACAAAACTTTGTGTGTGTGTTTGTTACCATATTGTCAGTGTAATAACGCAACCGATTTTGATGATTCTTTTTTTAATTTGCTTATTTTTCAAACTTAGGACATGGGATAGGTTTCATTTTATATAACACTGCAACGCGTGGCCGGGTCAGCTAGTGTAAATAAAAGCAAAACATATTATATGACTGTATGCATTAAATAGATAAGTGTTAATTTTCTAAAAAAATCTTACAACTCTTTTTATAACTACAATTATCTAATCTACAACACGAAAAGGATTTTTGCTTTAATCTATTTATAATAACCGGTTACAGCGCTATGATTGAAAGGCCATAATAACAGAAAAATGTTATAATAGCAATTTATTACATGGAGGTCCTTCGTCTTTATTTCATGCTGAAAACTATACGTTGAACAAAAAATTAGTATGCTCTATTTCAACGTGAAAACATCGCTACAGAATATTAAAAGCTCGAGGTTTAATTCAGACTTTATCCGTGAACGTTAAAGTCTGTTTCAACTCGAAGGTGTTCCTTGATACTAATGAAGAAGTTTTAATGAGCGCACCCCACAGGCTCCAAGTTGGTTAATTGCAAGACCAATGTTACCTACTTTTATAGCCGTAACATTTAAAAATGTCAATAATAATGAATCCTTATAAAACTCGGGGTTTAATTGACACTTTTTAATTTTAACACCAATTATTAAGAAGTTGGCTTTAATGAAATTAAATTTTCGAGACATTTTAAGCGAAACAAAGGAAGATTTTGCATTAAACACAGGCTTAAATATTCTTTGTTATGAAATAACATAGACAATTTTAAAGGGGTTTTAAATTTTTCTTTGCAACTTAGCAGTACAAACAAAAAGTCGAAGTATAGCGAAAGTAAGAGATCTGCAAATAAAATTTGTCTGATATTCTGACTATATAACGGTTCTACCGTGAATTTCATGGATCTAATTTTTTCCTGGACAAAAGTTAGACATTGAAAAGATTGTATTTATTTCAAGAATCACTAATATTATCTTAATAATATACAAGACATATATAGATTTATTTAATATAAAAGATAAAAAATTTAACATGCTTTATTTTTTCTTTTTCCTTTTGTTATGTAATTAAAATTATAATAATTTCTCATGGCTAAATCAAATTATTAAAAGTTTTAAATAATAATCTACTTCTAATTTAGTATATGTGCCATCAGGCAAAGAAAAGCAATGTGACATTTGATTCCGATTTAAATATATTCCGAATAACTTATATAATAGGGGTAGCTATAAAGGCAAAAATAGCCAGTTTTTTTTAGAATTATTGTTAACTCCTCACCCTTGGATGTAGGAAAACGGGCCATTTAACATAACCTGACCTCAATGTAGATTGGAGCATGTTAACGACTGCGTATAAGACTAAATGATTATTATACACTACATTTTATTTCTATTATTTCAATTAAAGTCTGCGTCTTGCTATTGAAAGCCTTTCGTCCACATAATTTATACAATGAAAAAGTCTAAACTTTAGTCTAAACTGTACATACTACGAAATCTGAGTAAAAATGTCTACGCATACATGTCAATAAAGCATTCGCGAAGACTTTTCATTAGCTTTGAGTCCGACTTCAGTTTACTTCTTTAATAGTTCTACTTCAGTTTTCAAAAAATGCATTTACATTAATCAACTTTCATGCAGATCTTCGACTTTCCTTATGTTCCCACTTTTTGTTTGTACTGCTAACTTGCAAAGACTAAATCCTACAGAAATTTACCAGGTCTGTATTGTGTGGATCCACCATTACGCATTTCAAATACGTATCGTATCTATAATGTATACTCATATAATGAATATCAACAGATTTGATAATCAGCCTATTTTTTAAATTTGTTGCTCACATAATGTAGAAGTGAAAAAGGAAAAAAATAACTTTCTGAAATAACTTAAAGTATTTTAGAAAACTAACCCATTCCCTGAATTAAGTGTCTTTTTATAATATTCGTCAAAAAGCACTTTTTATCGGCTTTATAGTTTCAACGATTTGTAGCATATACAAATTATAGTTACCTAGAGTTTTGATAATTTTGCCAATAATAAATCCACTTAGTCGTTTGTAAAGATATAATTGTACGGCGGATATTTTTCTGAACCGATAAAAAAAATACTTGCCAAATATTCATACTCCAATTCAAGTTGCTTACCTGAAAAGAAAAAGCTGACATTAGCGCTGATGGTTCAATCAGTGTATCTCTACTGAAATTTTTATAAAGATAAAACTAAAAACAAATAAAAACAAAGCATCAAACATAATCATAGCTTTGAATCTCCAACTAAGAAGGATTTTCAAATTTTTACCTTTATTTTCTCAGTAGATTTTTAATTTCCCTGTTTAAGTGTTGTCCTAATTTAATAAGCGAACTTAGACTCATCTGTTTCCGTTAGTACCTAAAGTATCTATGAGTAGTCACAAAACACTTGCAATCTATAAGGAAATCATTGAAAATGTCAGAAAACAGAAGCCACATTATTCGCCACTAATTATAGCTGATTACTGGAGGGAGACTCTGTACCAGGGTCGTCTGCTTAGGTACCTCCGTCTTACCTATTTCTGCCGCAAAGCAGCAGTGCTTGCATTGCTGTGTTCCGGTTTGAAGGGTAAGATATGGCAGTGAAATTACTGGGTACAGTGACTTTACATCTTGTGTCACAAGTTGGCAACGTACACTGTGGTTCTTGTGGGGTTGCAGTTTTGCTGCGAATCTCACAAGAACCACATGTATTATAGGTGACTGTTACCACTTACCATCAGGTGGGCAGTTTGCTTGTTTGCCAACTTTTGCAATAAAAAAAAAAAAAAAAAAAAAAATATTTTATTAAGGCGTGCCAATAAAAAAATGTTTGGAAAAATGTAAACTAAACCAGTTAAACAGTAATATAACTGATTGACTGCTGTTTCAATAGAACTGAAACATTGTTTGAATTAATCCTATACTCATTCATTAACGAAACAACACAAACACGCCCAGAGAGACGGCAATTCCGAATGATATCATTCAAAAAACAAGCATGTCCAACAAGGACGACCTTATCAGAACTACATAGAGTTGATTTAGCGTTAAAAAGCTTTATTGATGGCGCCATGAGGCCGGTACTACGATTTGATGAATGCCCACCATAGCGATGCGGAATAATTTCTTCTATTCATTCGCTAAAATATTACTCCCACTTTCTGAGTAATGAATTCATTTGAATGGACACCCCGATAGATGGCAATGCTAACGGTTACGATTGCAAAGAATTGGTGTCAGCTTAAGATTGAAAAAGAGGTTCTATTTAATGTAATTTTAAGCGGTAGCTTAAAGCTGTAATTTTCACACGATGTAAAGCATCTCCGGCTATTTATCAGATGACTGCATTACCTTTTGGTATTTCGGTGTTCCGGCCTAATTCTTTTTCATCACACAAAAAATTCACGCCATTTGACACTGCATCAGAATTTAATTCATTAAAATATTTGAAAGGAAACAAAAACATTATAAAAACCACAGTAATTAATTGAATGACATTGTAGTCACAAAAATACGTACTTGTTTTTTCTACAGTTAAGTGCACTCTCGTGTTACTACGGAAAAATGAATTTAACGGGACTCAGTTAAATTATTTTTCAGAGAAGTGATAATAAATTACAACATTCATATTGCTTTGTTAAACGTGTCTCAGATAGATAGATAGATAGATCTCATTACTTTTTATTTATATTGAAACATTTCTTTACTACGACAATAATTACGCATAAACGTTTTATTGTCATTTACTTAAATATGTTTAAGCGTAGTAAACACAAAAAATAACAACTACAATATTGCAGAGACAGCTATTTTAAGATAATCATATAACAAACTTATTAATATATATTCGTTTATTTTTTATTTTCTTAATATGAACCCAAAAGGGGCGTACATATTAAAAAATAAAACATATTTGTTTTTTAATATAATTTACAGCTTCGTCATGTGTTCAGCTTATTATATTTTAGTTGTTATGGATAAATCTTTATCAACTTTCACAAAAACATAACAGTTACTAAAAATACTAGCTCAATGACAAGGCAGACATTTTAAATAACAAACTAAGTTAGACAACTATCAAACTCCGTCCTCACGATGGTGTTTGCATTGGCAAATGCATGCTTAATCATTCTACAAGTCCTAGTCTAGAATACTAAAACCTTATTTCTCAATTACTTATTCAGGTGAGCTCTAAATATCTCGTTTCAGGCGTCATTACCGGCCGTAAAGTTCCGGCCAGATCTATATAAGCAGACATAAAATCTCAACATACAAAAGTGCTCATAAAAAAGTTTGCATTGTTGCTGTTTTCAGTGTAGAGAAACTGCTGTTACCATTACTATTTTTAAAATTTCACACGAATGTGAACCTGCTTTTTAACACGCTTTAATTAGCTTCACTTGTAACTATGTAAGAAAATCTTGGAATCTTAATTTGACCCACTTTCCGGTCTTTGATTAGGATGAAATTTTGCACACGCTCTGAGTTCTGATGACAATACATGACTAGCTAAGAAACGTCATTACAAATCAAATATGGCGGCCTCCCCAAGATGGCGAACTGGCTGTTTGAAATGCACTTCCATGATATGGGTATCAAATGAAAGGGTTTGCTGTCAGGAATACGAAAAAAAATAGTCACGTGACTTAAATCCAACATGGCGGACGTCTAAAATGGCGGGCAGGCTATTTGAAATGCACCCCTGTGATATGGGTATTTCCACTTTTTAGTTTCTTTTATCACTAAAGCGTGTTTTTTAGTTTTTTGAACTATATTTTATTACATGACAGCTCATCTTATATCAAACATAATAAAAGTAGTATTTATAATAAAATTCCGTCTGAATTTAAAAAATTAAGTGGCCTTCGATTTCAAACAAAACTGTATGAATGGCTCTGTAATAAAGCTTTCTACGATAAAAGAGAGCTTTTAAATAATTATGTGTAACATCAATTAAAGTCTTTGATATGGGTGTTATTAATTTGCATGCCATAAAATTTGGCAAAACACATATAAGTTACACATGTAACTTAAAAATACATGTAAGTACTTTAATACTTATTCAACAGTTTCGAGCAAATAAATAGTATTCTATTCTATTCTTTAATATTGGACTTGTTCCTCGTGTGCATATAAATAGATGAGATTAAAAAAATAATATTACTTATTATATTTAACCTTGACATAACCTTACCTATCTAAAATATTCCCAAGGTTAAATCGTAATAGGTTTCCTTTGATGTGAAATACAATGTGGCTTTCAATTGGTTTTTGATCATCCCACGTATTTTTTGTGTAGCCAGTGGGTATTCCCTTTGCAAATTTCTATGAATAGAAACATAATTCAAGGGGAGAAAGTTATTTTAATCTATAATCTACAATCGCAAATTTGTTGTTTGTCTGTCCGCGATTTTTCCATTGTATATGCGTTACCATATAGCAACGCGTTAACCGCTAAGTTCGTCTACCGGACGCTAGATGGCGCTAACGGAAAAAGAATTTTGTCCACCTGTGCGAAGCCGGGACGGGCCGTTAGTATAATACTAAATAAATAAAAATAACAAATATTATTTTTATTTCAATAAAATAGCAATAACAACATAAATCAATAGTAAAAAATAAATAATGTTATTATATAACAATCAAAAGAATTATACTTTTATCGGAAAACAAATGAACTCAAGTTCCACTGTATGACGAACTCAAAAAATATAATTATTATCGAACCCGTCAAAGCTCTTCAGCTTTGTATAGGGTAGACAAGTACCGGTATTTGTCGACAGACTGTTAGGATTGGGAAAACTATTTCACGTTCGCCATACTATAGGTCCAGTAGAAGTACTGATAAGCTACTTTGTTATTTTATTATAATCGACACCGTTTTTGTTTACTTCACCGTATTTGTATAATAAATGTTTTATAAACATGGCTTTCTGTTAGAGATGTAAATTGCTTTCCTCTCGGGAATGGTACTTTTTTCTTGATGAAAGGTCTGTACTTTTCTGACCCTAACACCATCTTGCAAAATTTTATAATTTTCGCTTTAGTAGTTAAGGCGTATAAGCGTTACAAATGAAGTTATTTCAACATTTATAATGTTACTAGCGGCCCGTCCCGGCTTCGCACGGGTGGACAAAATTATTTTTATTATTAAATAATTTTCCGTTAGCGCCATCTAGCGTCCGGTAGACGAAATACTTGCGGTTAACGTGTTGCTATAGTAACGTTAATTGATATAATGGAAAAGAGCAGACAGACAAACATACAAACCACTGTGATCTTAGATTATAGATTTAGGATAGGCCGCTATCAATTGGCAGGTAGTAAATCATTAAGACTCATTCGGAATTCAACAAAAATAACAACCTTAAAAGAACCCACATAACTCTCAACTTAGTATAAGCAAACAAATATATAAATAGCCTAAATTCGGGTAATATTTACAGGCAGGCAATACCATAAATTTTTGGGGTAATTACCGAGCCGAATGGGGAGCCACAGTCCTAATTGCTGTCAACAAATCACTATAGCGCATGAAAATGCATTATTAAAGCTGTTGTGAACTTTGCTGAAATTAGGAAACTTCTTTTAGGATGTGGTCACAATGAAGTAGAGGATGCATTTTATAATAGGGTTTTAACTTAGCTTAAAGTTAGGAAAAAAATATAATTTTATAAATTAAGAAATGGGTGTCCTAAGTAATGTAAAAATAAAAAAACTGTTTTGAGCTATTTTTTTAACTACGTTTAAGTAGATGTAAGGGATTCAGACATCAGTCTGTCGCCTCAGCTCCTAACTTTTTTCATTACTAAACATAGTAGAATATTAAATAGGAAAAACCTGGTTACATATGCTTTAAATATATTCATATTGTCACGTGACCAAAATATTTTCATTATTTGAATTCACATTAGTCACGTTTTTGCCATACATTTTTAAATGAATTTAAGCTTAATAATGCTTTTAACGAAAAACTAAAAAAGTCTTAGAGCTACGTGCAGAAACATAGCCTGTATTTAAGAAAGATTAAAGCGGGTGAAGTATTGATAGTGCGATAGTAAGTTTTACTCATTTTAATAAATTATCATTAAGTTTTCTGTGAAAATATTTTAAGAGTACATCATTTTCAATTTTGTAAAAGCATTACCAAGCATTACCTAGCATTACCAAGACCTAGCACAACGACTCCATCGAATCGATGATTTACTACCAAAACTATTTGTGCTGAAATAGAACATGTTTAAGTATTACACTTTTATTTTCGTATATTTTATTTAATCCTCATCCTGTGTATATATTTTCGTTTTTAAACATACAAACAGCTGGTAAATATCACCGATACCAATATGTCTCCTACTTAACTCCGCAAGAAACTCGACACTGTCGCGTAGTGCCCACTAAATTGTGGGACACAGAAAACGACACAAGTAAATTTATCTGTTGGGAACCTAACTTCCACTCCACTGCAGGTGCTTAAGATATACCGACCGCCTGGGGAATACGTACAATTATTAAAGCCGGATTATTTTGTAGAATTCTCGCTTGACAAGAGCAAAATACCAAAATAGGAGCTAGCCAATTGGCTTTGGTAAACAATTTTCGCAATTATCAAGAGGTCAAAGTTCTCATTAGCCCGTATAATAATTGAAATAAGTAAAAATTAAAAAGAAATCTTCGTATCGGGCGGTAGTCACATTGATAAGTAGCATAACAGCTACCGAGACTTTGACGATTGGTCAAACAATATTGTGTCATTAAATGCTTTGATGAGCGAACTTTGCACTCCTAAAGATCGGAATGAAAGATTTCTTTTAACACTTAAAAAAGCTGTTAAGATTGGAATAGCTTAATTTTTATAATGTTCGATATTATTGTGTTAAAAATGCTCTAATAAAATTTACATTGTAAAAAGCAATTTGGCCCCAGCGGGACTCGAACTCACGCCTTCCTGTTTTCGATGAGCACTGCCGACACATTAACAATTTTACACTTGTAGGGAAACTTACAACCAGGGTAAATTAAAAGATGATACACATGCATAAGTATAGAAGACTTTATTTTCACAGATAAAATATCCTGTTTTATTACGATGATAATAATTATATCAGTCTCTTGAATATGGTCTCATAAGTTAATTAAGCTTAAGTATTAATATTTATCGTTTATAAAGAATCTAATTTTAAGCGATTAAGTATAACATATTTATACAATACTCGTATATAATAACATTAAATTTAGTAAACTAATATAAGCATTAATAATCATAATGTACTCTTTCGTTGTTGTGTAGCGTGACTGTAATTTCTGAAAATCCGAACTTGTGATTTTGCTAAGGAACTTTTGTGGTTCTAATTTGAGATGTGAAATAATCTGTCAATAAAACACTAGGTAGATCCTTTCCGCTATTTCTAGGGTAATGTTAGTGAGTTATGTATTTTGTTAACCTTTGATGATTTGTGATACAGGTTTTTATTAAATCCCTTTTTTGGCATTGGTCCTTTACAAATAAAAATTAATTATAAACTCAACCCTTCAAGAACCTTGTGAAAATATCAATAAATATCTTGTAATAACAGTGACTAATAAAAAGAGCGTAGCATTGTGTTTAAGAAAAAAATAGATTATTGTTATTCTATTTTTATCAAATAAATTAAAATGTTATGAAAAACATATAATTTATTTGATAAAAATAGAATCACAATAATCTCCTTATACACATTGTCATACAATACATTGTATGTGTCTTGTATGTGACCTACATAAAGCGGGGGTAAAAGCAAACTCAAATCCAATATAGTGCTACAAACTTTCTCAACCGCTGTCAGTGGTGGAATCAAGGACAGTTTACTAACAAAATTGACGTTTTTACTCTTTGAATTTAGTTCCAATATTAGCCACGGGAGCGAGGAAATTTAATAATTATACAAAACGCAATAAATAAGCACACTGAGACCATATTTTTGTAGCATGCAAGTTTAAGTTCATACAAATATATACCGATACTACGCGATATCGACGAAAGTAATGTGAATTAGCTCAGTAGTACAGTGGTGAGCGCATTCAGCCTATTATTCCAAAAATTAAGCAACGTTGTAAAAACTGCAGTAATATAATGGGTGCTTCGAAAAGTATGTTAAGCACAATTTCTTAATGTTCTTGCAACACGTAACAGAAGGCCAATACGTCGACTGAGCTCATATGAGTGAGTTATATCCCATTCTCTCTATGGTGTTTTCATCCAAAGCCCTGTGCTCCAGCACTGGATATATAAATAGGAGACATAATAGATATTGTTCTGATGGTAAAATCATCAACATTTAGCGGCAAAATAATATGAATGTTTTTAAGAAAACTAACAAAATTTAAAAGCTTTTTTTATGAACGCATAGAACAAAAAGCACTGACATACGATATATTTTTGATTACACACATAAACAATTAATCTAGGGATTACTTTGAAAATTGTTAATTGAGCGAAGCTCTCTTTTAGGCAACTCACAAATTTCGCTTGTCTCCCTCCTGCTACTTAACGGTTCAACCGATTCGAACAAATTTTGGCATGAACATACATGATTATAACCTGACGGACATAGGCTATGTAAAAAAAAAGTATATACTTTGCCATGGAGGAATAATCACCGAAAGCAAAATTCAAAAGCTGATCACAGCCAAACCGCTGATACTACATCGATGAAATTTGGCGCCAAAACTCACATCGTGGTCGTGACTAATGTGCAAAAAAAGGTTTTGAACTCAGACATGCCATCGAGGAATAATAACCCTTCAAAAATCTAATTGCTTCGCTCAGTATTTGCAAACAGCAGCATGTATTGCAGACCTAGTAATATTTTGCACTAAATGTTTTCGATTTTATTTTACTCACTCACGATGATAAAAATTTCATTATGTTTGACATATGTGCGAAGGAATATATTTGGAGTTACGAATGACGATTATTGGTCTTTTGTCGATTGTAATCTTAGGGCTTGGTTTAAGTTTTCAGATACGCAAAAGTTAATATCACTTAAGATAAAACATTATTTTAACATAATTAAGGTCTATCATACAAAAATTAACTCAAACGCGAAAGTAACGTTTACACATTTACGTATTTACGGATGTCTGATGATGATGATGATTATCAAATAATGTATAAAACAATTCATATGATGATTACTTCTCCCTTTTGATCAGTAGTGTTATTTGCATCTACTACGTCGGCGTCGGCTTAAGGCTGTTCAAAATAAATATTAATGATTGCACTATGTCTATAAAATCCGCGCAAGTGCAAAAAATAAGTTGTAAAAATTGTATCGCATTCGAATGAACGGCAGCGCATAAAATACGAACAAACAAACATAGCAATATTCATTTTGATATAATACTAGCGGCCGCCCGCGACTTCGTCCGCGTGGAATATTGCAACATTGTTTTTCTAAAATAAAAGTAGCCTAAGTTACACCTTATTACATCAGCTACCTGCCAAAAAAATTTCCGTCGAAATGCGTCCAGCCATTTCAGAGATTAGCCGGAACAAACAGACAGACAGACAAAAATTGTAAAAAATGTTATTGTGGTGTATGTACCGTATATATATTCATATGCATGTAGTAAAAAACGGTTATGTCAATATTACAAACAGTTTTATTTGTAATATTGACATTTACCAATTTTATTTATATGTATAGATATATGGTTATTGGTCATAAATCAAAATGCGGTGCCCTTTTTATAATAAATAACACTGTATAAACCATCAGAAAGCATTTAAATGGTATGATAGGGGCATAAAAAAGCACTGATTCTACGTCTTTCATTCCAAGTTGTCACGAATTTTTTGTAACGTAAGACGTTCAGCGATCATAAGACATAAACATTAATCATTTATATTAGCTCCAACGAATTGCAGAAAATCAGTAAAACGGAAAGTAACGACCTTCAATATAGGCCGATAAGGTTTTGCATTAGGTACACATAAAGAGTAATAGCTTTTGAATATCAAACTACGTATAGACGCTATTAGTCGTAGCACTTATACTCAGAGACTCAAGACTGTTTTTTGCCGAGCTAGTAAACGAAAATATACCAAATGTTCCATTTTTAATCATTTTATAAACGCCAAGAGTCGAAAGAGGTTTGTCGTAAAAAACTATTACCATGAATCCGTCTGCAAAAAATAAAAAGGAGGTAAATATTCCTAATCAAAATGTCTAACCTAATAAATGGAGTTCATTTGATCCCTTTCTTATTTGTTTATGCTTGAAAAACTGAAACAGGTCCCCTGGTTGAACGAAGCTTTTTTTTCATTTAGTTCTTATACACGCGCATCCATCATTAAATTAAACAATTAGATACCGAATACGTTAACAATTTTGGTCAACCCTGACGTATTGATAGGATAAATAAGGTTATGTAAAAATAACAGAAAAATACGCACAAAGATGTACACTACCGTCCAAAAGTTTGAAAACACCCTATTTTCATTAGATAAAAAAAATTACCGCAAATAAATCTTTAAATATACACGTTCTTGTTAAAGTTCATTTATTTTTACAATCGTGCTTATAACAATAATGAAGAAAACTACTTATTTCTTATCAGTTATTCCGTACTTTGACAAAAGACCGGCACACGTGTTTTATGACCACAAAAGTTGCTGCACTGCCAATTGTTAATTTCTTAGAATTGGTAGATACAAACATTGTTTTTGTTTTGAATAGAGATCAGTTTTTTAAAATAAGTATATAATTCCATTAAGTATCTAGTTTAGAGTTCAGTGTACTTTGTGAGGTTCATGTGATAGTAACATCAGTCGATAACTGCATAAAATGGCAAAAAGGAAACAGATTTCTCTTGAAGAGCGAAGTGTTATTTGTACTTTGAACAAAGAAGGATATTCTATACGCCAAATCGCAAAAAAGGTTGGAGTTTCATGTAAAGGTGTACATTATACTCTTACACGAAAGCGAGCTACGGGAGAAAATCGAGACAGGAAGAGATCTGGACGTCCCAAATCCACAACAAAGCAGGAAGATCAGTTTATTAAAGTGTTATCGAAACGAGATCGACGTTTAACTGCGCCACAAATTGCTGCTACTTTAAATAAAACACGAGAAAAGCCAGTTTCAATCACAACTGTAAAGAGACGTTTACTGTCTGCTGGCTTAAGAGGATGCGTTGCAGCCAAAAAACCAAGACTAACTATTACCCATAAGAAAAATAGACTAGAGTGGGCTAAAGCACATAAAAACTGGACGGAAGAAGACTGGAAAAAAGTCCTTTGGACGGATGAGTCTAAGTTTTAAATTTTTGGATTTAATAGACGTGTTTTTGTGCGCCGATCAAAAGACGAACGGGCTTTAGAAGCGTGTACTGTGCAGTCCGTTAAGCATGGTGGTGGTAGTGTAATGGTTTGGGGGTGCTTTGGTAACAATAAGCCCGGTCATTTGATTAAAATTGACGGAAAACTGAATAAAGAAGGCTATCTGAAAATACTGCAAGAAAATTTTTTTTCTTCTGGAATGAATCTGATTGGCCGAAATTTCATTTTTCAGCAAGATAACGACCCAAAGCATTCATCAAAATTATGTCAGGAGTTCTTACAGCAAAAACAAAACGAAAAATTTTTGCAAGTTATGAAATGGCCATCACAATCGCCAGATCTCTCGCCTATAGAATTAGAATGGGATGAGCTTGATAGAAGAGTTAAAAGTCACTGTCCATCGAGCTCAGCACAGTTGTGGCAACATTTACAAAATGAATGGAAGTCACTGGACCCCGAATACTTCGCAAAATTAATCAAAAGAATGAATAAAATTTGTGAAGAAATAATTAAAAACAAGGGTGGTCATTTTGATGAGGCCAAAATTTAATGAAAATTACATTATTTTTGCACTTAATTGTACTGAATATTTCTTACTTAATGTTAATCTAACGTTTGATTAAGATTTCATAGTAATAAATCATGACTTATGTGTTTTATTGTTGTTTTTATTTCAATTACCATGGTGTTTCCAAACTTTTGGACGGTAGTGTAAGTACTTATTTTTCTGTTATTCATGACCAAGAGATTTGGTTTATACTCGCTTATTCAGGTCTGGACTTAAAGTCTCAATAAAAAAATTCTCAGTAGAAGTTTTCGAGATTTTTAATGTCCCAACTGTACGTATATACCTACTATCATCAAAAATTACGAGTGATTAAAAACTAGATCTCCAGGGAAAGTCCCAGGTTCTCCCGAGCGACATTTGCTAACGAGATATATGTATATCTTAACCACATCTCTAGGCCATTTTTAGAAGCGCAGTAGTAAACGGCGTATGAATCATTTTGATACTTTGAGAAACAAACATCATGATTCTAGTAATATAACTTGCGATATGGTAGCTACATAAATTAATAATAAATAGTTCATATCTTGTTTCACTTCGAAATAATATTTGTTAGTAATAGTCTTCCTTCAACGGCATTTAACCAGGTAAAGACAAAGCAGTTCAGTACGTTATTCTCCTTTTTTTAGTATTTTTACCTACCTTCGAATTAAATAGATAGCGGTCTTATATCGACCGTTGGGTGACCAATGGTAAATATAAAAGGAAAAATGACGATGACATGTCAAAAAATTGTTATACAATAGTAAATTCAGTAGGTCAATTTTGGAAACATTGATTATTTTGGGTGACACTGCATCCTTAAACGTCTATTCTATTACACTATAGTTGTTCAAATATATATTTGGTCTATTTTACCTATTTATTTTAAATAAACGTACTCAGCTATATTCTTTTTGCTCCTTTTTAGGATCTTATTTTAGAACTGCAAGAGCACGCCTCTGTGGTTTCAAAAAGGCGGTAAGTCGTTAATCGGATTTAAAATCGTTCTATCTCGATTTTTATTCTTCCTTAAAATGAGATTTAGCGACTTTGGCTAAAGCGATTTTGTGAGACAATACAAGAGGTCACAGATCAAGCAAAAATTGATTTATTTATCGTCGTAACATGTAAGTCAAAAGAATAAATCTTTAATTAACAATAATTATTTATACCTGAACACTATATTTGCATTTGTGGCAGGAAATGAAATTAAATAATATACATCGCAGCTTTAATACTTTAGGGGCACAATTCGAAAAAGATGATTGTTGGAAAAACACCTTTAAAGATTTTTGAGCCCCTGTGTTGTCACAAAATCGGTAATAAGTAAATTAAACTATTGAAAGCAAAATCATAAAACATCATAAGAGCATGTTCACTAAGCATGAAATATTTATCGCATATTTTTATCCTAGTACTAGTTTATTTTACTAATTTACTTATGACCGATTTTGTCACAATATAGGGGCTCAAAAATCTTTAAAGGTGTTTTTCCAACAATCATCTTTTTCGAATTGTGCCCCTATAGTATTAAAGCTGCGACATATATTGGCAAAAAGTTCATGCACAACTTACAATTATTTATTTATTATAGGCAAATTAATAACAAAGGCCATAGGACGATAAGAATACCGAATCGGCCCCAGAGAGGTATCTGGCTCATAATTTTAGGAAATGTTGGTACTCATAAGATACGTCGATGCTGAAAGTTTCAGCTTTTTATCTATTACTGTTTCTGAATAAATCTAAAAATACTGAATTTCAGTAAAAAAATTCATTCTCAGCACCATGTGAATCGATTGATCTAAATACAGGATATGTTTTGGGGCATGGTGGTAGCTTCTAAGAAAAAAAATATAAGCAATATCTGTTCATAAGAACCTATAAAAAAACGAGGTTATTTTCTTGATTTTAATTTTTAATCATGTTACGGGAACGCTAAAAATATGAATCTATTTTTTTTTAATTCCTCATTCAATTTTCGATGAAATTGTGATCTTGGGATTTTTTTTAAAACGTTACGCCATATTGAAAAAAAATAAAAACCGATTAGCTGCTCAAAAATTGATTTCTTATTATGATTTAACTCTTGCAATGATAAAATACAGAACGTTTGCAATTATTGTACTAGTGAAAACAACAGAATAAATTATGAACACTCATATAAAAATATTGTTTCTCTTTTCAATAACTTTAATATTAATATTTAATTATAAACTATTCAAATGTATCAATTATATTAATGTGTTAATAATAAAATCTTCTTATGAATTTGTGACTAGTCCTCGTCGCTATCTTCATCAATCACAGTGGGGATATTGTCTTAATTGAATAAAGTATTAAGTATTGCTGCTGGTTTGGGGATTTTAGCCAAATATCGTCCATGCGCCAGGTAAAAAATTATTGCAGCTTAGTGTGAACAACAACCAATTGTCCTTAATCCACAACAGTATTTGTGAGCTGCAACAGTTCTTTTAATTTGAACTTCAATACATTCTTCTGTATCATAATCACATACAACCTCTAAATTAAATGATGAATAATCAGTACTTGATTGAGATTCAACAATTCACTTGTATCTGAAGGTAATTCATTCTCCAACGATGTATCCTGATCCTCGTCGTCAAGTTTCGTTTTCTTATATTTTTTGATCGACAATTATTCCACAAAACATCACCAACTACAATTGGATGATCAAAGATCGTTGAAAAGTCTTCAGCATCTTCATCAGATTATATATATTTTGGAGTACCTCGCGTTTGTTTAATGAATTTTGAACAAATACAGCACTTTGGATTATATGTTTTAGATGACGACATATTTTCACTTATATAATTATATAATTAGATAAAATTAATTATTAAAAACAGAAAAAGTACGACCAATACTTGTTTAGAATATCAACAAATAATTTTAAGGTTATCTACAAATCTGGCGGGTTTTCATGAAAATAGAAAACAGTGTCACCAGTTTTGAATTACAGTGCCATCTTATGGGTGCTGAATTAACTAATAATTGAGCGGGAAAGTTTAAATTCCCTAAAACGTAGTTGAATTATATAAACAATATTGTTTTGTACTGATTTAATAATTATAGTGATAAATAAAGTTTATAATAATGATTAGAGTTCATTATATGAAGAACGATCTGAACGACCTGGTGGTGGATGCTGTCCGTACGGTAGGGTCAAAATACTTCAAAACCCACCGTCCCAAATTGAAGAAACTCTCCGCACATACACTCGAACTCATGGATAAGAGACATGAAATGAGATTGCAAGACTCAGCGGATGCCCTACGTTATAGACAGCTTAATAGACAGATCTCGAAGTCGCTGACGAGCGACCTTCGCCAATTTAATACCGAGCGTGTTAAAGAGGCCATAGAGCGGAACAAAGGCTCCAAAGTGTTCGCTAGCGATCTGTCTATTGGGCAAAGTCAACTGACGAGGCTGAAAACTGAGAAGGGCAGTATCATATCATCGACTCCTGAAATCCTGAGAGAGATTGAGGTTTCTATAGGCAGCTGTATTCCAGTATTACACCAGGCCAAAGCAAAGCTCGAGATCCTAGAGCCAAGCTTACCCGACACTATACCGAAGATATCCCTGACGTCAGCCTGTACGATATTAGAATGGCCCTCAAACAGCTAAAGAACAACGAGGCGGCGGGAGATGACGGAATTACAACAGAGCTTCTGAGAGCGGGCGGCACGTGGTACTTAAAGTCTCTAGTCGAATCCAACTCGGGTGGGCAGCGTTCGGGAAGCTGCGATACATTTTCGCGTCCAAAATACCTCAGTGCCTTAAGACGAAAGTCTTTAACCAGTGTGTGTTGCCAGTGATGACTTATGGCAGTGAAACGTGGTCGTTCACTATGGGTCTTGTAAGAAGGCTCAAGGTCGCCCAGCGGGCAATGGAGAGAGCTATGCTTGGTGTTTCCCTACGCGATCGAATCAGAAATGAGGAGATCCGTAGGAGAACAAAAACAGCCGACATAGCTCAAAGAATTGCGAAGCTGAAATGGCAATGGGCAGGACACATAGGAAGGAGAACTGATGCCGGTTGGGGCGGAAAGGTTCTCGAATGGCGACCGCGTGCCGGACGACGCTCAGTGGGTAGGCCCGCTACGAGGTAGACCGACGATCTGGTTAAGGTCGCGGGAAAACGCTGGATGCGGGCAGCACAGGAGCGATCGTTGTGGAGATCCTTGGGGGAGGCCTATGTCCAGCAGTGGGCGTCGTACGGCTGATATGATGATATGAAGAACAATTATTTTTATATGAGTGTTCATAATTTATTCTGTTGTTTTCACTTGTACAATAATTGCAAACGTTCTGTATTTTATCATTGCAAGAGTTAAATCATAATAAGAAATCAATTTTTGAGCAGCTAATCGGTTTTTATTTTTTTTCAATATGGCGTAACGTTTTAAAAAAAATCCCAGGATCACAATTTCATCGAAAATTGAATGAGGAATTCAAAAAAAATAGATTCATATTTTTAGCGTTCCCGTAACATGATTAAAAATTAAAATCAAGAAAATAACCTCGTTTTTTTATAGGTTCTTATGAACAGATATTGCTTATATTTTTTTTCTTAGAAGCTACCACCATGCCCCAAAACATAGGATAGGATATTTAGATCAATCGATTCACATGGTGCTGAGAATGAATTTTTTTACTGAAATTCAGTATTTTTAGATTTATTCAGAAACGGTAATAGATAAAAAGCTGAAACTTTCAGCATCGACGTATCTTATGAGTACCAACATTTCCTAAAATTATGAGCCAGATACCTCTCTGGGGCGGATTCGGTATTCTTATCGTCCTATGGCCTTTAACTATTAATACAAAATAGCGTAGCTCAAAGCTGAAACTACATAATACTCATTTGTTTTGTGTTTGCGTGACTACTAGAAAATGTATGTGATTATTATTACATCCAGATGATCCCACATCTACATATAATTACTTCCATAAAAAAATAATTTGTTCTCCTACGTTTAGTTGGAGCGGTGTGAGCGAAGCTAGCGTAGCTCCCATGAATCAGCTTCAATGACAAAATGTCTGTTACGCCATAACTTCCCCATTTCTTAACCGATTTTAATATTTTTTGTGTGGAATCGAATCAACATATTTAGGACCAGATTGTGACGGAGCCCGAATTTTGAAATTCGCAAAAATTCCAATCCAATTTTTTTTTCTTTTTTAGGTATTACGCTCCGCTCCAATATATGGTGCTAGCGTAGCTTTATGCTTAGCAACTGCATCGCCTAGTATAGATGCCAGCAAAAGTGGAGCTAGCTAAAACTGCACATAAAATATCAGCAGGCATGAACGGCGCCAGCACTAAATACATACCTGTATTTAAAGAAGGAACTACAGAACCGCGTCGCGTGTTCTGAATAAGTAACACATTGGTATATAATTCATAGCTACTGGGAAACATGGTGATATTAAATTTAGGTTATCATTTTTCACGTCTCTTTATATATTTTTTAAATCAAAACATCGCAAACAAATCAGAACAAACATATTAGAAGGCTATTTAGGCGAGCCATAATTAGTAATAGAAATGATAATTTGGTTATATTAGCTGTAACACAATTAGCTAAACTAAGACAATAAGTAACGACTTGGGTGGAAATTTACCAAAACCTCTTAATCACATAAATTACCATGTAAGCATTGAAAAATTCAAAATATATATAAAAATCATAGCCTAATCAACTTTCTTCACAGGTTGTACTGTATTATTATTACAAGCACCATAAATACTTTTTTTATTGTATATAACTGACATAGCGACTCACTCTATCTTCCAGTTAATAAGAAATGTCATGTTTTGCAGAGAAAATGTAATACATGAAATCTCATGAATCATGTCTATTATTACAATGGAAAATATTATCGACCAAAATGAGTTTTAAACCGCTGGCGCCGCCGCTAGCCACTGTATGCGTGGATGCATAAAAATTTCCCTTTGCACTGGTCGGTAGCTTATTTCTCAAGGGAGATCGAGATTCGAGTCGCAATCAGGTGACAAAAACAACTACCAATCCAATAACCACTGATGTTGACTATTGAAGCAGTTTAGATTAAGATGGGAATTTTCAGCATGCGTTTTTCCAACAAATATCACAATTTCAACGCTTATAAAAAAACATTATTATACAATAATAATCGCGACAGTAGGGGAGCGGGGGCTAGATGTAACAGGGTCAAGTAGTAACAAGCACTTTCTACCTAGATAATAGAAGAATATTCATATGATTTTCTACTTATGCTACCATTTAATACCCATTCTATCACATGAGTGCGATCAGTATAACGCTGTATAGGCGCTTCGATGAGACCAGGTAACGGTCTTTTTTTGTTTACACAAAATTGAATATTGTTGATTTCAAATTGTTTAGCAGTTGTTGATTTATTCAAATATATTTAGCATTTGTTTGTATTCTATTATGTGAACTTTAATTTTACACCAAGGGATTTTTTTTATAGCAGTTATTTCAAAAAACCTTGCAGTGGGTTATGTTGTAACACTTTCATGAGGCAAGTTGTAACAAGTCACAACTTGCCCGTTATTGATTTTTTATTTGTAATAATTAAGTGCGGCATACATGATTTTTTTCTTTTCATGACTTTAACACTTTTTTGTTGAACTAAATTGATTTAATCTATTTTAAAATGTGACACTATAAAAGAAAAACTGAAAATGCTTCTCAAAGTCAAGATATGAACGAATTGCCTTCTGTTGAAGTCTTGAAAAAAAAACATAAAAAAAAATATTTAAAAAATCTTTATTGACTATAAATATAAAATGGTACAAAAGGCGAACTTAATGCTAATTGCATTCTCTCCCAGTCAACCTTCGGGAAAAAAGATCACATTTCACAAAAAGCTGCAAAGCATATCGATTTGGGTCATGTGTCGCTATATAAATATGTGAAAAAAGAAGAGTAACAAGACTCCGATATGTCAAACCCAGATTGGTTTTTAAGATGAAGAAAAAGCTATAATATCTGAGTACTTGCTCACTTGCTCCAACATTAACTTTAGATTGCTTTCTTTGAAGTTTCTAATGCTAAATAAATCTTTGAAATATAGAAAACTGGTTTTCAAATTCTACTGTTACAATTTGCCCCAAGCCTGTTACAACTAGCCTCAATCACGGGGTAATTTGTAACAACAAAACTAAAGGTCAGTCTAAGTCAGTCACTCTAAGCGATAAGACTGCGTTTTGTACAAAAGGCAGTCTTATCGCTCAGAGTGACCTCTCCCAGACAACCTTTGGGTGGAGACGAATAACACAATTAATGACGGGGGTGTGATGCAACAAAAAGAAGCAATCTTTAATAACAATATATAAGTTCTTACGCGGAATAGTTGTATGGCAGTCCCTTAGCTCGGCAATAGTTCTCCCCTTTACGTCGAATTTATTGAAATATTTCAACAAATATTTCACTGTCCACCAATGTTTACAATATATATCTACAAACGAACCACCAACACACAACAAAGTATGTATACACAGAAATTCATCTGCAAACATAATAAATATTGTAAAACAAATTAATTTTCCAACGCGCTGTTTCATGTCGATTCAAATTTACGAGCGCTGTGACGGAAACTGGGTAAGCGCCCGCTCGTAAACCAGTCTATAATACTGGCTGCTAGAAATTAGGGGCATTATAATACTAGGCTCATTTTTCTCTGAGCGTCAATTCGGTTTGAAGTCAAATGTGAAGAGTTACCAAATATGTATTAGTAATAATAATATTTGATAGAATCAAGCGTCACTTGGCCAGAGTTTATTTCCGTCTTTTAAACCAAAAAAATTGCAAGCTCTTGAAATCATCGCTGTATGTACAAAAATGTACTGTTGGTAGAATGTGTGATATAAAATTATGATAAAAAAATAATGGCGTAAGTTATAAATGGCATTACACATCTCTTCTGCGTGTATCTAAATTACAAAAAAATAAAAGTGCACATCTAAGTAAAATCTTAATAAAATACTAGCTGACCCGGTAACGCGTTGCTATGGTAACGTTAATTGATACAATGGAAAAAGAGCGGACAGACAAACACACAAACAACAATTTTGTGTTCTTAGAGTATATACTACTTGACCCGGTAACGCGTTGCTATGGTATCGCTATTTGATACAATGGAAAAAAGCGGGAAAAAGAGCGGACAGACAAACACACAAACAGCAAATTTGTGTTCTTAGATTATAGACTAGCGGCCCGTCCCGGCTTCGCACGGGTGGACAAAATTCTTTAATTTTTTTCTATTATTAAATATATTTCCGTTAGCGTTATCTAGCGTCCAGTAGACGAACTACTTGCGGTTAACGCGTTGCTATGGCTACACGTAAACATTGAAAAAAGAGCGGGAAAAAGAGCGGACAGACAAACACACAAACCACTGTGATCTTAGATTATCGATTATTATTATTTTTACGGGAGGTGCCCAATTACATAACTGCAATACATATAATAACGCCTTTTTCCCGCAGGGGTCGGCAACGAATACAGTACACATGTAAATATTTTAATCCCCTTCTAATAGATTATATTAGTAATTACTTACCAACTACAGAACTATATCCCGTGACGTCATTAGTGCTAACGGGTTAAATATTACCCAATTCAGACCATTATATAGGATCTCCGTGTCCATTCCCGTAAATTTCGGTGAAAACAGACGATAAATTAAGTAAGTACGCAGTACTGAAACAGTAGAACATTCTCCAAGAGATAACTTTTAGCCGCCACAATATCACTATGGAATTTTAATAAACGTTTTCCCGATTGAATCACTTTTCATTTGTTTTTTCAAACAGGGTTTATAATCAAGATTCGAAATAAAATAATAATATAATAGTACATAATATTAATAACCGTTAGTTTAGGGTATTTCACTCATTAAATAAAGCAACCCAGCTGAACATTTAATATTGCCCTGAGGTGCTAAAACAGAACTACTTTCTGTTGCAATATTGGCGCTTACGAGTCAAATATACCAAAAATTAGGCCATGTTCTGATCTCTCGTGTCCATTTCTGTAAATTTTAGTGAAAACAGGTAATTATTTAAGTAAATACGTAATACCGAAACGGCAGAACGGTCACTGAGAGGTAATTTTTACCCACTAAAACATCATCTTAAAATTCACATTTAATTCTCTCCAGCGTTTTATCAAGAATAAAACTAATGTCATACAAAGTAAAATCAATCATATTAACAGAATATCAATATTTTTTTATTAAAGGCCTTTCACGCTTAAGTACAGCAGTTGCGAAATAACGCAGTGTTCAACAGAGTGGACCGTGCCAAGTTCTCGCCCCAGAAACGCGGGGCGAACTACACTCGGCGTCAAAAAAATCGCACCTCTAAGAAAATCACGTTCAAATGGCATTAACTCTGGATATGCACATGCAGTCGTATTAATTATAATTTTATTTAAAAGGTTACTTAATTAACTTAATAAAAAAACATTATTTTTCATTATCAAATAAAACCTAAAGCAACAAATAAAGGGTCACAAAAATTCTAAGGAAATTTTGCTGCTCGGGAGAGTCGCGAGTTGCGCTAACTTTGTGGGTATAAAGAGGTCAACACGGGTTCAATGTGGGTCATTCGCTATTAAACCGTTGAAGGGGACACACGCACTGATTTTACTGAAGAAAGAACATCTGGAAAATGGACACTACAGCTGATGAGGCCGCTCAAGTGGTTGCACTACTGCAAGCAGGGGTGCGGCAGTGTGATGTCGCCCGGCAACTGAATCTGAGCCGTTTTTCGGTTCGTAGAGTCTACCAGCGCTTTTTAGAGACCGGTGGCTATATCCGGCGACATGGGTCCGGTAGACGTCGCTGCACTTCGGAAAGAGACGACCGGTTCGTTGTGTCGTACTCTTTGAGAAATCGCTTCTCAAACGCTGTTCAGCTGCAACAGGAGCTCCAGGCAGTTCGCAGACGCACCGTGAGTGTATCCACGGTTAGAAGAAGACTGAAGGAGAAGAACATAGCAGCCCGCAGAGCTGCTACAGGTCCAAAATTGACTGCAGCGCACCGACGAGCCCGCTTGCAGTTTGCTCGCGACCACGTCGATTGGACCATTGAGCAGTGGGGAGCTGTTCTCTTCTCAGACGAGACACGAGTGTGTCTTTTCTGCAACGACCGACGAAGAAGAGTATACCGGAGGCAGGGTGAACGTTTCGCTCAAGCCTGCATCCAGGAGACGGTGGAATATGGAGGCGGATCCTGCATGTTCTGGGGCGGTATGTCGGCTGCCGGCAAAACCGACCTGGTCTGCGTCTCCCGGACCGGAGGTGCTCGCGGACAAGGGTCGCTGACTGCGCGCCGCTATATCACAGAGATCCTGGATGTGCATGTGGTCCCTTTTGCCGAATCTTTTGGCGAGGGGTTCACATTAATGCACGACAACGCTCGCGCACACACTGCAGCCATCGTGAACGACTTCCTGCGGAGGTCCCAAATTCCTGTGATGCAGTGGCCAGCGAGAAGTCCTGATCTGAATCCGATAGAGCACCTCTGGGACCATCTTAAACGTAAGGTTCGATCTCGGGATCCGGCTCCTTCGACTCTAGAGGAACTCCAAACCGCGGTGATTGAAGAATGGGGTCTTATCCCTCAAGAAGAGCTCCTGAAGTTGGTGAGGTCTATGAGGGACCGTATGGAAGCCGTCATCAGGGCAAGGGGGGGTAACACTAGATTTTGAGTTAATTTTAAGACACTTTTTGTACATTTTTTTTGTAAATTATCGATTATTAATTAGGACTTAATTAAGATTTTTTATTATTTTTCAAATTTTTATGCTTTTTGTATAATTTTAATTAAAAAAAAGATTGCACTTAATTGTTGTTTGATGCTCCTTTTTGTTACCTTTCTAATGATACCTAACACTATCCTCTATATAAGGTTTAGGAATTTTTGAATAAGATTTTTATAAGGTGCGATTTTTTTGACGCCGAGTTTATAAACACGTGCATAGCTTTATTGTGCCAAACAGGCAATATCATATGCATAAGCCGTTTAGATTAGGTAAATTGCAAGTTAACTGAGCCTGTTTCAAATTATGGTATAAAACAGTCAAAGGCAAATAATATGCAATGTGCGACTCCAATGTCACAAGAATAATGCATTGTTGCAATAATTACAATTATTAAAATACATTAAACGGTTGAAACAAAAATAAAGTTTTATGTACACAAATCTTAAAAAGAGGACTAAATTAAATGGTACACAGGGCGAATCGTCTACGTTCCTAAAGTCATGCGTCATGCTCGTGAACGAGTGCTGCCTAATAGATGGGTCTACTTTTGATCAATACCATAATTAACTTTAAATTTTATATCTTAACATACATGGATTTTTATTTATTTATACAAGTTTTTATTCAATTTAACCTTACTCGTTCGATTGATATTCATATGAATAAAATTTATTCATTATGAAAGCACAAGAACATTTTAAATGTATTACTCTGAAGTGATCCCATAGGAAGCCAGTAAATGGTATTGATTGTAAAACTAGAAAGGCGGAGTTCTACAACAAAAGAGTTTTTGCACGGAGCTGTTGCATCGAAATAGGTTTCAGTTGATAGGTTTTCAGCTAGCTTGTAAGAAATACAAAAACTAGTCCGACACGAAAGCAAACTATTTAGCAGTTTGGAACTAGACACTGTTAAGGAGAACTTCGTTTTAAAAATGCAGCAGATTTAAAGCTATTTTGTAAGAATCAATAAACTACAATTCTAACTTGCATCTAAGTGACTGGATTTTTTTTATAAACGAAAGAATAATTTATTTTTAATATTCATAAAATTTACCCAATGGTAGTATGTATCAAACACGATTTTAAAGACATCAGATATGTACGTTGTTGTGAATGCAAAAAGCTGCTTATGTTATATAGAACCTCCAGGAAGTATAAGTTTTTTTTCTTTTTAACAATGTTTTTTTTTTTTCACTCAATAAATAAGTAACTATACTTATTAAACTTATTACAGGTCAGTTATATACTTATTAAACTTATTAAATTCAGAAACGGTAAAATAGGTGTTAATGATTGCGAACAAACTATAATTTTTACATTTTTATTTAGACGTTCGAATTTAACAAAGAATTTAGTTACTAATTAAATCTACCTAAAAGAAATATCGTTTAAAGTTGTAGATAAATTAAAATAATGTATTTAAAAACGACGAGTTAGCATTGACGAAAGTGACAAATATTTGTATAAAATGTTCAACCAAATTCACTCATTCTTTAACTTACAACTACTAGCAAAGCCAACGAGGATTTTACCCATTATCCTAAGCTTATTAACGGAAAAGAGAACATCCGTAGCAGTGAGATGCTACAGAACTTTCCAATGTATGAAAAACCTCGTAGCGTGAATCATAGCCACCTCGGTGCCCATATTTACAACGATACCTTTAGACAAATACCCTTATAGACAGTTAAACTCTTTAGCAAAACTGTTGGACACAGGTTTGTGTTTCTCTTATCGGGTTAGGCGTTTGCATTCGCAACGTGCATAAAACTAAGGAGCCCGCTTTCATTCCAGTCGCGTCGCAACCCGTAAGTTATTCGTTCAAGAACTCTTTTTAGCCAACCGATAAAACTAGTCCAAATAGTTTTTACAGCTAACCATCTGCAGAGTTTGGAAAAGGTAATGCTGTAACTTGCATATTTATGTTTGCGTTGTGACTACGACCTTTTTATAACTACACGTATTTCGTGCAGGTCAAAACTTTCTGAATTTATCTCTTTATGTAATGAAATTAGACGAATACATGATACTAAAGGACCAATTGTTAATTTTTGAAAAGCATTATCAGAAAATCAGTAACATCAAAATAGAATTGAGATGTGTACCTACCGCTAACAAATTATCGACTTGCATATCTTGAAAAACAATTGACTTGACATGAAAATAACACAAATTAATAATTATAATAGTTTATTGAATATAAGGGGTGAAATACATTTTGTATACCTTAAACTAACATACCAACAAAACAGTAATGTGGAATAATGGGGGTAATTTGACAATTTTATAAAGAATTAATTATCTGTCGCTGCCGCAAACTTGACATGATATGATACAAATTTAAATAATATGGCAAGAATTGACTTGACTTGGCACGAATTGACATGACATGAAATAACATAAAATTAAATTGCGGAAAGACATGACCACTTATAATTATTTACATTAACAAAATATAATATTGATATCATAATCAGTCGTGAAGGGCTAGAAATAAACCCTTTTTTACTTGTTATTCGATTACAGTTATAATAAAATCAAGGTTTCACAAAAGAATGAAAGTAAGCTTCTTTTTATTTATTGCATTAATGTTACTAAACCAACAGACCTAAAGGTTGTGACAGTTATTAGTTGTATTATCTACAAAAATATACAAGAATTTTCTGAACTTATTTAGAAGTTAGCGTTTTACACATATTGAATCTAAAAATATCTTTATCGGAGTCACATACGAATAGTAGAAATGAAACTATTTAAAATTACTAAAAATAAATGGTGGAAAACACTTTTATTTCTACGTAATAAAAAGATATTATAATGCATGGACACGAATTGTGACGTATGAAGCAAAATACTGCGTGTGTGTGTTAAAAAATCGGGAATCACAGTAAAGACATTTTAAAAATTGAATAATGATAAGAAGTAACAAATATACTCTTAACTATTAATTTAACAGGCATAGATACATAGAAATAATTCATTGTGATAATAGAAAGTGAACATGGATTTAGTTAACCTTAACATACCCGAGACCCTACCATCACCTCTAATCGCGATTCAAGTTCAGCTGTTGAAGTTGAAGAGAGACGCCACTATGGACCTTACATATATGACGCTGTCTCACTTTGACAATCGTATTTGCATCGCCCTAAGGGATCATGGTAAGGCCCCAGGTCTATGTCACATGACCAGGTGTGATTTGAGACTTTTTAAGGCTTTGCTCTGTCATTCTTGTCCAAATTGTACCGTCGAGTACAATTTATGAAAACACCGACATTTACATTTGAAACGCAAAATAAAGGAATTTATATATCCATAAGAACATCTATGCTCCAGTTGTTTAATATTCATCGTAAAATTTACGATGCTGAATTCAGTTATACTTTGATGGTCTTGTCACATACGCTGAAATGTTTCAAAACTAGTTTATGCTCTGCTCTCGTCACAATATGCTAATTTTAACGGGCGGCATTATTTTTATAAGACTATCTTTTGTTTATAATTTGATTAAGCCTGACCTGTGGTCTGCATTTGTTCCAAAGAATTATCTGATCGTAATCACAGATGAGTCGGCTCGTAATAAGCGTACAAGTCATTGCTTAAACAATATCTGTGTTGTCCACAAAGCCTAAAGCAAATTTTGCTAAGTGACTTCGAATTATGATAGATATTTCATCACGTTTTGACATCCCTGACAGGTGGTAGTTATAAAATGATAGTTTTTTAAACAGTGCCTATTAAAATTTGGTCAGAAATTTACATGTCAATCCACCTCCAACAACGTTGAAATGAAATGAATGAAGAAAAATATTTTGTAATATAAATAATGTAGGTATAGAGATATTCCTAAAGTCTTAGTAAAACTGGTTTTATTCAATTTTATTAGGTTATAGCTACGACTCATATCACAATAAGTCACTTAGAGTGTAAGTAACATACTGTACTATCACAAAGATAAGGACCAAAAACACGTCGTCACACTCGCTAAGTAATGTATTTTTAATGAGACTGAATGAGACCGAATATTGAAACTTCTTTTAAACATACTGACAGGGCAAATTACATGAAAGAAATCCGTAATTATCCTTAAAAAAATCTGCCCACGACGAAGTTAAAATATTACGATCGTTAGTAAGCGAGGATAAGCTTCGTAGCGCTTATGCTAAGAATCTAGTGATGCATCGCCCGATTCATCAAGTGTTTTACTCCTCCACAAAGAATTATGCAAGATGACCGTAACACCGGGATATTAATCAACTTTTTCCGGATTTAAGTTATTTTATTTTCTTACATAAATCTTTCTATTCCTAGTTTTTAAAGTAAAAAATTTATCAACAGGATACTTGTATAACTCGACCGTAAAGGCGATACTTCTGTAATGTGTTCTCATGGATGTGTTAAATAAATTGCAGATTTATGAAAAATCGTCAATTATTTTTTAAGTTTTTTATTTGAGTTACTTAAGCCCGTAACTTAATTTGTGTGAGATAAAATCTGTCGATTAGCTATTCAAGACAATAAAGGGCCTTAAACTTAATAATTCGTACATGTAGGTATGGTTCTCTTTTTTGAATCATACACTTTCTATCCATAATCTAGAGTGTCATAAATTATTTAAATCGTCACCTATATCTGCTCTACCTGTCCGAACTCTATGTCGTATATATCACTTACCATAAACTTGGAATATTTGAATTCACTATGCACACACTCAAAGACATCGTTCACTTCATATAGGCATATGGGCGTACCCAGCTTATGGCCCAGAGGGGGGACAAATCATAACGTGATTCTAACTTAACTTTTATCGCCAACAGTAAAGTACACGGGCAAACAAAATCCAGGGAGGCAGAGCTGCCCTCCCTTGCCTTCCCTGTACAGACCTTTGAGACTGTGTAGGAAAAGTAATATATTCATTTATGATTTATTGTTTCCAGTAGTTATAAGAAAATAAATGTAAGACAACATCAGATGCAATGTGATGTACTCAAGTGAAACAGCTAAGTACTTTTAGTAGCCAATCAATCGCGGAAGTCATGGAAGTTGATAATATATAGAAAACATGAATAAATGAAGTTTTGTATCAAGTCGGCTAATGGGTCAGCTTATTGATCCTCTTCCTCTATTCATCAATAGCCATTAATACCATAGAATGAATATGCCCGGGCCTTCAAGCCAGCTTCCGGTCCCTTGGTGACGAAAGCCGAAAATGGTCCCGCGAGTCCATCGACATACGTTACGCACTTTTCTTAGTTTAAATAAAAAGGGGTAAATCTATACATATAAATAAAATTGTAGTGTCTGTTTGTAATATTGAAATAACCGTTTATTACTACATGCATATGAATATATATACGGTACATACAACAAAAATTATTTTTTTATATTTTTTGTGTGTCTGTCTGTCTGTTTGTTCCGGCTAATCTCTGAAATGGCTGGACCGATTTTGACGGGACTTTTATTGGCAGGTAGCTGATGTAATAAGGAGTAACTTAGGATACTTTAATTTGCTGATTTTTAATAAAAAAAATATATTGCAAATTATAATAAGTGAGCCACGGCAACGTGTGGCCGGGTCAGCTAGTATTTAAATAAAAAAATGAATATAACAACTGTGGTAACAAGATGATGATCTAGTCATCTAGTAATCACGGTTCCTGTAAAGGTGTCGAAACGTTAGAATTTATTTTTATATTATTAAAAAAAAACAAGAATAAAACGTGCCGTGGGTTTGGTTAGAGGTTTTATTTAATGAACGATAGGGGCGGAAGTGTACTAAATAGGGTGAATATACCGAAACCTACCACGCTGGTCCAGTGTTGATTGCTGTGGACTAACAACTACTGCATAAGCCGAAACCAACGACTTAACACGCGTTCCGAAACTAGAAGCAAGTCGAGATGATCCACTTTATGGTCACCATTCAATAACCAACTTTAAACTTGCACAAAATCCGCAATAGCATCTCCACGTGCTTTTAAGCTCAATATAAAAAAATTGGCGTGAAAATTTTTATTTTTTAAGCAGCAAAATAATTCTAGTGTTAATTCAAGCTTACAAAACGCTCCTCAGGAATACAGGAATGTTTAATTATCATATCAAACATTTTATGTTCATACTAGGCAAGATGTTGTCTGAATGTCTACCATCATCCCTAACTCGATTAATTTCGCTATTGCTATAATTTAAGACGTCGTAATGGCATTTCTTACAGCCTATAAATGCGTTACTGGTGACTTATCTACTATGGATCTACCTTAAGGCCTGTGCACACTGCGTTTTTCAGCAGCGCGTTTGTTTTTATTTTACCGAGAAATCATTTTGCATGTTTGACGCGTTTTTATCAATACACACGCGCGGTAACATCGTGTCTGTACCGATGTAAAGTGCTGAATTTATGAAGGTATTCAAAGGTAGATCTTTGAACACTTACATTCACGTAAAAGCTACATTTGACTTTCGTGAGTGTCGCGTTTATACAGAAAGAGGCGCGCGACGACAGCGTTTAAAAACGTGGTATTCAAAATCTCTGATATCACGTTTTGGGTAATTATTAGGTCTGGGAAAAATGTTTTTTCGCGTATAGTATGTATGAACTTGTGATAAAAAATATCTTTGGCTGTAATATTTGTATCTGGCTGGTTTTCATGACATTAAAAAGGTGACATTTCAAAAAAGAATCAAACTAGGAAAATTTTGTATCCCATCCCTATTTTTCATTTGTTTTCTTTCTGTCAAAATGAGCGAATCTAATGAAGAAATTAGATAGGTACATCTTAAAATTTTATTACAAAAAAAATGCAAAGCGAGCCGCGAGAACAATTTGTGACGTTTATGGACCTAATGCAGTGTCCGTAAGAGTAACACAAAGTTGGCTTAAGCGTTTTCAATCCGGAATTTTGATATCAAAGATGCACCTCGCTCTGGTCGCCCTGAACAATGGACGTTTTTTTTTTATGGACGGCATATCAGCAGTTATGACATAGCTTAAGTACTGGTAATTGACCACAATACAGTTTTGACCCATTTGAAAAAAACTGGGTACACAAAAAAGCTCGATATTTGGGTGCCACACGAGCTCACTGAAAGAAACTTCATGAATCATGTACTCATTTGCGTTTCTTTATTGAGACGTAATGAAACCGAACGTTTTTGAAGAGATTGATAACTGGTGATGAAAAATGGATCACGTACGACAAGAAAGTACGAAAAAGGTCGTGGTCAAAGGTCGGTCAGGCTTAACAGACTGTGGCAAAACCTGGGTTAACTCGCAATAAGGTGATGCTGTGTCTATGGTGGGATTGGAAGGGCATTGTTCATTATGAGCTTTTATCCCTGGGCACAGCCATCGATTCGGATCTCTATTGCCAATAACTGATGAGATTAAAGCAAGAATTTAAGAGAAAGCGGCCGGAATTCATTAATAGAAAGGGTGTACTCTTTTATCACGATAACGCTAGACCACACATCTTTAGCCACTCAGCAAAAATTAAGAGTTTGGCTGGGAGGCGTTAATGCATCCGCCATATAGCCTTAACCTTGCACCTTCAGATTTCCACTTGTTTCGGTTTCTTCAGAATTCTTTAGGCGGTGTCAGGTTAACATCAAGAGAGGACTGCAAAAACTACTTGTTGCGTTTTTTTTTTTATCAGAAATCTTAAAATTGCTACAGTAACGGGATCATGTCTATACCTTCAAGATGGGAGAAAGTCTACGAACAAAATAGCACATATATATTGTAATTAAATTTGAATCAACTTTGAAAAAAAAATGTCTTGAATTTTCATATAAAATGCGAAGAAACTCTTTCCCCAACCTATTATATGGCTCAAGACAAGGTATTTCAAGGTATTTCAAACGGTAAACAATATTCTTTTGTATTTTAACATCAAGATTAAATTTAAAAAACACGTAAATAACGGCTTCATTGGCATCCGAAAAAACTTCTTAATTATTTAATGTTCCGAATGAACAAAACGAAAAATTATAAACTAAACAGTGTCTCTGAAAATTAATAATATAGAGAACTACACTCACGTTGTTCTCAAACTTTTCGACAGATTTGATCGAAATGGACTTAAGGCCCCAGGTTCCGAAATCTATAGTTCTAGGATGTTAGTTTCTCCACACGTATTCGTTACTTTGTAGAATTTTACGACTCGGTCATGTCTTCGACAGCGCTTCAGAAGTTTTATGGAAGGTACACTTATTTATTTTATTGAAGCGGTTTAACGACTTAATTACGTTCTATTTACTGCGCGTCACTAGTATATAAATGCAGCCTATTACATTACGTATTGTTTGTATATTTAAGTTTTATTAAAAAGTATGTGTCTTAAAACAATGATGTCTGATTATTGGAGAAAATTTTATACCATATATCTCAATATGGAAAAATGTGATGAAATTGTTAGCTAACCGGAATAAATTGAAAGCATTAAAATGACAGTACGGATTCAAGAGATTTATTTGCATTAAACATCTGGTATTTTATACATAGAGGATAAAATCAACATGTTTTGCCATAATTTGCCGTGTAAAATTACATGTCATTAAATAAATCCAATAAATTAAATGCATATAAAAATCTTATTAAAATCTATTATAACAATAGTGATACAAACTTATTCGTAGGTACTTCTATGATTTAATTTCATTATGAATACGTTTCAGCATTCCAAAAAAAATATTTTCATAGAATGACAGTGCATTTTAGAAATGATGAATTTTTAATGGGCGCAAGTGGGTGTATATTTTTCTTTTAAGTAAAATAAGTGTTATATGACGTCTTATAACTTTTCCTTCCTTCTATTATATGTGTCGCGGTTAACGTAAATTAATCTATAATCTAAGATCACAGTGGTTTGTGTGTTTGTCCGCTCTTTTTCCCTAGTATCAATAACGATACCATAGCAACGCGTTAACCGCAAGTAGTTCGTCTACCGGACGCTAGATGGCGCTAACAGAAAAACATTTAATAATAGAAAAAAATTAAAGAATTTTGTCCATCTGTGCGAAGCCGGGATGGGCCGCTAGTTAATATTAAAAAAAAATACGTCATTACCAACCCTTTTTTTTTGTTTTCGCAGTAAATGCGTAACCCTGACAAAATTCTTCTGCATGACGAATACCTTTTTTTATATTCGGGGAATTCCTCGAATATTTTTATCATACAAAATTAATAGCAACGGACAATGTAGTCATTGAACATTTACTGAGGCAACCGTGCGTGATTGTGATTCTTCAAAAGCTACGGCGAACTTCAACATATGTTTTTCTGACAACTTTTAATGTAATGTAGGGAAGACTGGGTACATTTATAAGCTAAATAATACTTAAAAAGAATTAAAACTTCGAAAAAGTAATATTAGCAAAACACAATTTCTTAAAAACTTAATCTGTGCCAAACACGCTCCTTCCCGATGCCAGCAGTTTTTTCGTTCGTTCATTTTTTGGCGGGAAGTTTTTGTGCGATCGCTTGGGCGCTTTCCAAATAGGTCGTACTGCGTTTATCGAACGAGGTTACGCATCCTGATTTATTGTGAAAGCCATATTTAATGCCTCGTATTAAGTGCAGTCGCTTATGATTTACTTACTTCCATTTATCTAGAGTATGTTAGCAACAACAAAGTTTTTCCTGTTATAAATAGTGGTAGCTTTGTCTTAGGTGTTTATGGTTCTATTCGAAGTAAGCCGTTTGATTTATGGAAGCCCTTTTTCAAAAAATAGTACATGAATATTTTATTGGTATTACGGCAATTAATATTTTGAAAAAAGCTCTTAATATTTTAATATTGAACTAAAATTAAACAAACACTAAAAAAAATGAAATTAATAGGCTTACGAGGAAAACCCACAAATGAATTTTAGTTTCAACAATATTTCAATTAAACAAAATGAAATCAAAATAAATTAGGCATTAATATGAAATATAACTTAGATATGATTATCATAAAAAGATATGTAAAGCAATTATTACTAGAAATAAATTAACTCGGCTTAAGTGAGATTTAAACCCACATTCCCTCGCTATGGGCGAGTTATCCGTTGAATCTTTGCAAGTATTTCTTAAGCTGATGCCAGTACCATCTCTTCATGTACATCTAGATACTAGTTCCCACAATTACAATGGAAAGAGTACTAGCCCAGATAAGAAATATATGTTTTATTTGACTCAGTACAAAAATAACTTTCTCGTTAATTTATCCTTCTTGGTTGACTGATGGAGAATTCTCAAGACCATTCGGCCTTTCTTTACTATTGATCGAAAAATAACAAAAAATGAAACGTATTTAGTTTTGGAAAACTCTTCAGATTATATTCACATGATAATAATATTTCTTATATCACACCAAATAGCCTAGCCCAAAGTGAGCACCGTAAGGCTTGTGTTATGGATACTAGGGTAACGAAAAGACATACATATATGATACATAGTAATATTCATCTGCCCAGGACTGTCGGTGTGAAAGGCAAGATGGCATACGACAGTTTGGCACATGATATAACAAGAAGTTTGGATATGAAAAGATATTTGTGAACTATATTATATATCACGAATTAAGTAACGTGAAACGGAACGGCGTCCATTCGTCTCACTTAGCGCGGCAAATGTGCGGCGTAGTTGTGGTGCGCCGATTTGATATCACGTGACAAATGCCACCGATAGTCGCTGTCGTACGTTCTATTTAGCTCGGGTCGAGTCCATTCATTCGTTCAATTCCCTCTTGTTAAAGTAACGACATGTATTGGAAATAATAATAATGTCACTGAATAAGTTTATCTCTGGATATTTGGCAATAAATCATTGTTATTTATATGTCTTGTACAAATAAAAATTTTAATAGAATCAAAGTGATGACTGACACTTATAATTATGTAGGTACAATACAATACAAAAACACTTTATTGATTACACCATAAAAACAGAAGAATACACAAACACAGATAATTGCTTAAATCTAACGTGTAACAATCGGCGGCCTTATCGCTAAAAGCGATCTCTTCCAGACAACCTTAGGATGGAGAGGATAATAAGGAAGCTAGAGCTATGGCGGTGTAACTTAAAAAGGAAATAATTAAGGTGATATACTAATATTGAAAAGAATAACGAACGAACAAAACTTAAATATAAATAAACGTGCATAAAAATATATACTTACTATAAATATAAATGATGATATATATTCATTGTAAAATATACATACATAAACAGTATACATATCAATAAACATAATTGTCTAGTTGATAGGGAGCAGTTACCCAGCTATTGTGAGAGATAGTGAGTCTTAACTAAATTAGTAAAGTGAGAAAAAGATTGTGCTCGTCTTATGGAAACTGGAAGAGAATTCCAAAGATATGTATTTTATTAAATGACAATGTCATAGTCATTTTACTATTTTACTCTAAAGATCTATGAATATTACTCGTTCCTATGATTATAAATTAATCTTGACCTGTTTTATGCCAATAAAACTGTGCGAAAGTTTAAGGAAGTCAAAATCAGACAATTTTTTTTTAATCAAAAATGCAGCACTAATAATCAAAATCATGCCTAAATAATAAGAAATAAAAAACTGAACAAGAAATTCACATCAAATAATTCGTAAAACTAAAAAAGAAATACGATTTATATTAGGAGTTTTAAATTGTGAGTGATATAGTTTTAGTACAAACTAAAATGTTTTCCCACAAAAGGTAAAGGGTGCAATGCCCATACAGCCTCGTCTTCAATATATTTTTTTAGATGATCAGATCAGAGATGATTTTTAAATTATAGATGATCAGTTGATAATGAAATAATCCCTTTCCCTGGCTTTCAGTAAATATGTGAAGATTTACTGAAACCTTCATGGAGTTCTTGATAGAGCGCGGAAAAATACCAAAACCTTTTGCTGATTTGTTTCACTTACCAAAACGCATTCACAAACACTAAATATATAATAATCTATCATTATTAATCATTAATATTCACCTCAACACTAATTTAAACAAGAAAACCAAAATTTCTAAGGTGGCTATTCCCACTCCGGTCAAAAACTATAAAACAAAACCGACCTAAATATGTACAGTTATAATCTATTACCGTTTTAGTTTGCAACAGTTATAACAAATATTTGTTTTACAGTCGGTAAATATTATCCATTTATTAGAAAATATATGTCGGTATTATATGATATTGATATCAAACAAAGTCTTTGTGCAGGAATGGAGGGATCAGGCTTGAGATTGTTTCCATTTATTGTGTTTCCAAACAAATTTGAATTCAAAATTTATTAGGCTTTGCATGTTTTTTTCATCATTAGAAACTCTTTTTTGGTTAATGAAATGTAGTATAAGTGCTTTTTTTCCGAAAATAAATACAAAAGAAGAAATTAATTAACTCAATTTGACATATTTCATTTGTTTCTTCCGATACCATGGTGCATGTTAGAGGATTTTCCAGGAATAACTTTCAATAACTACACATATATCAGTTTCGAGTCTTCAAATGTGGAAGCGTGTATTCTATTTACTATATTCACAATAACAAAACTATTATTACGACTGGTTTCCATTCTCGATAGTCCCCAAGACAGACCCCAAATTGCATTCGACGACAGTTTGGTGCAACGGTAGCGATCGTGCCTTTCGCACCGGATAGATGCGAGTGGTTTCTGGGTTCAAGTCCCGGATAAACCCTGTGATGAACACGCGCAATGTGCCTGTATTTTGGGTATTTATTTATATTTTTATTAATTTTAGTATTTTTGTATCATATATGCACGTCTTGTCGTTACCCTTATATCCATTACGCAAAACTTACAGTACTTACTTTGGGGTAGGATAATTGGTGTCATTAAAATAAATATTATTATTATAAAAACAATATTATTACTCCATTAGCGGTTCAGAAAAATTAATTGTAGCATAACAGATATTGTGTAATGTGTACCTCCACATCAGAAGAATGGTAGAAGATTCTGGATACTTATGGCTTGTCAAAAAGAAACTAGTTAACTTCTAGTTAAATCGGTATTAGTTCTTTACACTTTCCAAGGGACTACGCTTTAAAGGAATTGTGAAATATAAGAAAATATCTTCTCGTATCTAAAAATTATACTTATTACGTAACGTTTCGTTATAGCATTAGATATTTGTTGTGTCGACCCTTTTTACTAAATGAAATATCGTTAAAAAAAAACTACTTCTTCCGATGGTCTTTTGTCATTTTTTCAATAAATAAATTGTTATTTATTTTATGAGTTACAAATAAAGAAATTTTTATAATAATACAGTTGGCGTCCTTTAATGTTTCCTTTATTATTTATTTATTCTGATCACGGGGCTTTTTAGCTTTGATACCTATGTTAACTATTTATATGATTTTTTTTCAGCCCCATATATTACGTATAAAGTAGTTACTAGATTTTTTACGGGATTTTGCATAACTTTCCATTTTCCAGGAGGATTTGTAAATAGCTTAGAGGGGCTGGTGGTTATATTTGACGGCCTCGGTGGTCGAGTTGCTCGCACACCGGTTTTCATGGTTACGCCACTCCGAAGTCCCGGATTCGATTCTCGGCGGGGCAATGTAGAAAACGAACTTTTCTGTAATGGTTGGGGTCTATTATATATATTCTATTGGTTCAGGTCTGAGTGTTGTGGTACCGTTGTTTCTTAATTCCATAACACAAGTGTTTAAGCTACTTAACTTGTGTTCACAGCAATGTATGTGATGTTGTTTTTAATATTTATTATAATTATGACTAGCACACATTCAACTTAGCATTTCAAAGTCATCTTGTTTTAAGGCTAGTCTACATCTCATATATCTCATCATAGACTTGTATTAGAGTGTATTCCTAGAACCGCATGCTACCAAAAAAATGTTACGCAATATGCATAAAAATTTACAATAAAATACCAGTACATATAAAGGAACTTCCATTTACTAGATTTAAGATGACACTGCGAAAATGGTTAATAGAAAATACTTTTTACACAATTGAAGAATTTATAGCAAAGAAATCTAATGTATAATGTGAAATATGTAACTTGCAATGTTGTAACTTATATGTATTTAATAGTTTTAATTTAATTTAATTTTTGGATGCTGACATGGTAAGCAAAATGTGTGTTTCTCAACCTTACCTTCCATCTATGCAATGTACCACATTAATTGCAAATTAATATCTTATGTTATCTACAGATATAATTCTACCAATCGTTTAGGGCGATCACCCTCCTAGCCAAACGTCTGATTTTGTTATAATACCTTCATAGTATAGCATTTCAGGTCTACCAACATAAAAAGAGGTACAAAGTTAATAATAAACAGGTCAATAAATGGCATGGCTCAAATAATGGTGTCATAACCCAATTTCCGGATTGATATTAGGGAGGCTTTTTAGATAGTATAAATGTCGTATAGCGTTGCTGTCACAGTTTGTTTGCGGACTTGTGGTTCACCAGAGAGAGGGTTTCAAGAAAAACACCGGGTGGAAATAGGGTAAGCTCAAATTTAATTTACATTGACGTGGCTTTTATGTGTACAGTTCAAACTGAACTTTAAACGGGTCGCGTGAGAGTTTAATTAACCAACAATAATCTTTTGTACAGTCGACAGTAGATCAAGTTATGTTTGTATTTTTTTTTATTCCCTTCCTCCTAAGTGTAACCTTGATCTTATTGTTTTAGTCGCCGCGGAATAATGGAGGGAACTAGTAAAACTCCCTTTGCAATTGTGCATGGAGCGTAGGCGATAATATAAAAAAACCGGCCAAGTGCGAGTCGGACTCGCGCACCGAGGGTTCCGTAAAATATTTCTATTATATGATGTAACAAAAAATTTATGGTTTTCGCACGGTACGGTACGGTTTTTCCTTTATCTGTGCTATAAGACGTTGCTTTGTACAAAATTTCAAGATTCTGAGTTCACGGGAAGTACCATGTAGGTTTTGTTTGCCTTGCGAGTGTCGAAATTTTGCGGCATAAACGGCTGTATCTTTTGATTGCGTTGGCTTAGAAGTTTGAGTTTTTCACAGCTCCAAGGGACAGTAGACCTGAGTATTTGATATAAATTTCAGCTTGATACGTCCACGTGTTCCTGAGAAAAAGGGTCTTGACAGACAGACGGACGGACGGACAACATAGTGATCCTATATGGGTACCGTTTTTTGCTTTCGAGGAACGGAACCCTAAAAAATAGATAAATAAAAACAGATGAGCAAAGAAAAACAACAACAGTTTATCACAAAAGGTGGGTCTTAGTCGGTCGCTGATGCAACTTGTCGCATTTGTCGTTTTTGTATACAACCCCATCATTTTCAAATCTATACATAAAAAAATCAATAGCCACGCGTTCGTGTCGCAAAATCTCATATCTAGTCGATGAATAGCCACGACACTTTGGTAAGTTAAAGGAAATTAAAAAAGTGTTAATCATCATCAACAGTGATTATGATTATGAAGACCTTTAATTACGTTTTCGGAAAATCATTTTAAAAAATTAAGATTTTTTGCAAAAATGTTACACAATGATTGTTATATTTCCAGAGCCAAATCTTCTTACGAAATCCCATTAAATTCACATTTCAGTGCTTCACGACCAGCTTCAAACAATAATTGATCATCGTACAAACCACTAGCTGCCAATGGCCGCCAAAATGGCGGGAATATATTACTTGAATGTTAAATTCCAGGCCCGCTTGTTTTCATTACGGATATAATAAACGATAACAAACTAGGCATTATCTAGAGACGGGGCCATAGCCGGCAGTTTGTTTTGTATGTCGATACCTTTACAAGTGATTTAAAAAAGCCGACAAGACAGAGCGTGCGTTTTACTATACGCTTAATATGTACGTAACTCTTTGCATCGCCTCAGCACACAGCCTATGTTAATAGATTATTTACAAAAAGGATCCACCAGAAAATTACTTAGAAAACTACAGAATAATACCAAATTTTTCAAAAATATTTGATATAGTTTTTTAAAAACGACTGATCGAAATTTTACGAAATATAATATTTTACATCCACAGAAATTCCATTTTCGTAAAGGAACTTCTATTACACTCGCTTGATTTGATTTAGTGAAATTGGTGACTGAAAATCTTGATTAAAAATATCCATTTTTCAAGGCCTTTTTACTTTGTCACCAAAAATTATTATATAAATTGGAAAAATATGGAATAAGAGGGAAAGCTTAAGATAGGTTGCAAAGTTATTTAAACGATCGACAACAATGCACAGAGATAACAAAAATAGCCAAACATAAAAATACTCTATAAAAACATAGAGTTCAGTTAAATAATATGATAAACGATACTGGCGTTTCACAAGGCTCTATACTCTCGCTATTATTGTTTTTAATTTATATTAACGACTTAGCTAAATGTACGTCAAATAAGTGTACTCTATTTGCAGACGACACTATTTTGTTAATAAGATGCGACATTAAAAATACCTATCAACAGTCAGCGAACAGAACGCTCGCTGATGATGGCTCAGAGAAAATAAGTTACACATCATCATCACTACATAGTATAAAACAAAGTCGCTTTCTCTGTCCCTATATCCCTATGTATGCTTAAATCTTTAAAACTACGCAACGGATTTTGATGCGGTTTTTTTAATAGATAGAGTAATTCAAGAGGAAGGTTTATATGTATAAAACATGCACAATATAGTGAGCATTGCATCCGTGCGAAGCTGGGGCGGGTCGCTAGTTAATATTAAGAAAATTAAATTAATGAAATTTCACTCGTATAATTAAAACTCATAACAATCACAATTAAAATAAAATGAATACAATATAGAAAAGGTGCATACATACAACATACATACATTTTTAGAACATATCGATGTTATTGGTAATAAACTAAACCGTTGTTTTTATGCCTTAAAACGTTTAAGTCAAATAGTTTCTCCAGATGTCGCTCTTGTAGCTTACTACGGATACGGATACGTATCTTCAATTCTCAGTTACGGCTTGATTATAAAGGGCAATTCAGTGGAAGCAGGTCGAGCATTGAAATTACAAAAAAGATGTATTAGTGCCATTTGTAAAACGTCGTACCTGGAAAGTGGCAAGTGACTTTTTCAGAAATTGGGCGTTATTTCTTTACCCTGCCAGTACATTCGATAATTGCTGCTTCGTTGTGCAACATCCAAAATATTTGAAGGTTTCAACTAGACCACCGCGAATTCAAAACATTAATTTATTGTATCATTGCCATACGTACTTACATTTACAAAAAACGTTTTTAATATGTGTATATTTTTGTAGAATAAACTACCTGCCTCTATAAAAACACTGAAAAACGTTTTTAAAACATCTTTAACAAAATTGCTTATTGAAAAGTGTTTTTATAGTATAAAAGAATATTTAGATTTTAAGGTCAATATAGAATGAGATTAATTTAATTGTTGTTTAGATTTAATAGTTTTGATATACCATTTTCTTATCATTAAATTATAAAATAATTAAAATTTTCACTTGCAATGATGAATTGATTCGATTTATATTAATTTATTGATTTTTTTCTGCTACGATCTTGTGTTCCAATGATTATTTTGAATTTCTATTTTGTTCTGATTTAATATGAAGTTGGTAATAAAATAGCTTTCTATATACGAACATATGCGCTATGATATATTTATACAAATGACACATATTTTATACAAAACTATTGACTTTAGGACTTTTATCTTTTAAATGACTTTTCCAAATTTGAATAATTCACTATCGATTACACGGTTTTCATAAGCAAAACCTCACTATGTTTTTGCTTGAAATGAAAAGTACATTTCGTCTGAATAATGCTTCAATTCCCCGGAATTATGAAACTGAAAACGGGTAGCTCGCACAATCACTCCCAATAACGTTCCGTTATATCTGTTCAACTTTGGTTACGTCACTTGGCTATAAATCATTCGCATTTCTACATCTAAAACGGAACGTAAAGTCTGCAAACTTCGCTCCAATAAATTGAGTTATAGTAGAGATATGCATAGTCGTTTTGTGTTTTATTGCAGTATTTGTCATATTATGCATTGTTGTAGACTGGACTGAAACTGTATAATTCCATTCGATTATCCGATCCATCATTCGTTAATTATCTTTCATCACATAAGGGAAGAAATTTTAAACTATTTTATACAACTAATTACCTGACATAACAAAAAATTGAAAGTGAACTAATGGTAACAGGTCTTAACTTACAGATACAGAGATACTTGAAAAAAAAACAAAATCATTTAATTTATATAGATTAAAGGCAAAACAAATTAAAAAAAAATGGCTTTAATTTTAAATTGTCCAGTTAAAGAGTATTTCAAGCTTAAAGTAACAGGTCTAATTTGGTTAGTGACTTTTCTTTTGCCTTCTGTGTGACGTTAAATCTTCTTTTTAGGGACCAACAAAAACCTGCCATCATAGCTGGATCCCATCGTCTTTTATATCTATTATTCGCATATCCTAATGGAACCTCTCTCCTTGTTCACAACTTTTGCACCAAGGAAAAAGTCTAAATGAGGATGAGAAAATGGATTTTGAGAGATATTCTGCATCCAAGGTTTTGGTAGGACTGAAGCAGTTCATTTAGTAAAATCTGATGGTTTTCTGACTTTTTATTAACTAGAATGTCTTTTATGACTGCAACTAAATATTTATGATTTATTTATTTATTTTTGGGCAAATAATTCATCAAATTAATTCTTTTCGCTTAGCATCACTAAGTTGAGGGAAAACTGTCTTTAAATGTCTTTCGTTATATAATGTCTGTCTTTATATGAATGTGGTGGTATTTCATAAGATTTTCTTGGATCACTAGGCATATTTCTATGCCCAAAACGTCTGTATAGCTTAATTTGATGTAATAACATAAAAAAACTTGAAAATTCTTTTTGATTTTTTTTTGAATAATCGATACAGTATAGAATTGGCCCATTTCACCAAAATACAAACTGGTGAAGTCTATAATACCAGATTCCAATATATTCACTGTCCAATAATTATTCAAAAATTTCAGTATTAATAATTGACATTCGTAACTGTGTCATATCTTAGTGATTTATGCATCCTCCATAACTGGTTTTAAGATGTTTTTATGGCGGAACTGTTCTAACGTTTACAGAGTAAACACAACAGTGGCCACACAGTTCTCATAGACAGGACAGTTGGCAAGTAAGACTGTTGTTTTTCAGTCGTTTGAGATTCATTGAGCAAAATAAGCGAATTGAACTTGAATTTGTTTCCCTGTATTGTTTCCCACTTTCTAGCGAAAATAACTAAGATGACTCGCATATACACCTAAACTGTGACTTATCTTTGCTTTAATGGTAGGTTTTTAATAATAACATGACGATGCTCGCACATAACGGATCAACATGCCTACTCTGTAATCCCGGATTTTACTCCCGGGCATTTTAACTTTTCGTTTAGGAAATCGAAGGTTTCTGAATTGCATTTACTTCTTACGCCTTCTTGTCACTCATTGAAGTGAAACAATTCTTACAAACTCTTAGATGTAATATTTTCATCTAATTAACGACGTTTCCACTTGTTTTGAGGTGCCATGTTGACAAAATGACTAAGATAATGAAAGGTAATGGTTTTCATAATTGTCTCGCGTTTAAACTGCAGTAGGTGCCATCCTTGTATTTGCTTGCCATAATTTAATTGCTTAAGCTATTTATTAGTAATTGGTTTTGTCACACTGCTGTTAACAAATTATAATGCTAAGTCTCTTTGTATTTATTTTAAATAAATATGGAGTACGAATAATTTGTTTATATGAACAATATAAAAAAATCGCTCTAAATATCAGTACATTATTCAATTGTTATTTAAAATTAGCTGCCTATTAGGACACAGACCTTTGCTATGCAAGATAATACCAAAGAGATGATGGACCATAATCTACCACGCGGGCCCAACGTGGAGAAGTAGGTGCTAAGGACTGCAGATGCAACTGGGACTTTAAAGTACCTTCCGAAAAACGAACCAGCTTAAAATAGTAAACTTTTAGCCCATCCAATTATCGGACCTTGTATTAGTTGCTTTACTTCCGCAATCATTGGCTGAACACGCTAACCATTACGCCATCAAGCTTCTCATAATTAGTAACTTTAAAAAGTACCATACAACAACACCTACATTTTTTATTTCTAAATTTTACGACTATACGTCATAACCGATGTAATCACATTGAGTTTTTATAGGTTTCGTTGAGCATAATGTCAGAACTAGATTTAATAATGAAATGTTTCTTTAAAATATCTCAAATATGGAAGAAGCTATCAGATTTCTGAGAAAAACTACGTGGTGGAGTAGTCTACACACCGGTTTTCATGGTAACACCACTACGAAATCCCGGGTTCGATTCCCGGCCGGGTCATTGTAGAAATCAAACTTTTCTATATTGGCTTGGGTCTGGGTGTTGTGGTACCGCCATTGTTCCTGATTTTGGTAATTTTAGTAATAAAAGACCATAATCGCAGTAAATACCATATATCAGAAAACGCTGCGGCCCATTTATTATTATTATTTGCTTCATTAACACCATTGAGTGTGAAGGTTTGGTGTTATTCTACTGGGTCAGACACGACACGACTATTTTATTTAATTATTAACCTAGATGTATATTTTGAGGGTTGTAAGTGCAAAAATATAAAATTACTTACGTAATTATTGAGATTAGATTAAAATAGTGATTTACAAAATTAATCATAATTTTGGGCGAGTTTAATATGGGCGATAGCGACCCTAAGATACATTTTCACAGCGGTTATATCAGTTTGCGACTCTGTGGCGCCAGTGGCAACACTTGTTCATTAAACAGGGACCTAGTCTCAGCAACTATGTTTAATATTTTATAAGGTGCACTAGATTTGAAACTACTTTGTCGTAGCAAGTCATTTGAACGGACGATACTTATATTTTCAACGCGAGTCATGTTTGTAATTGAGTGTGATAGTTATAAATAGTTTCGTGTTCTGGATTCAGATGTCTAAAAGAATAATATCTGTCATAGATATATCATACTTTTCATGACGCATGCATGTATAATAAAATACCAATAGATTAAATTTATAATTTCATACTTCTAATGTAGACATGAGAACGTTATACCAAAACGTAACGTTATGAGTTTCATACCGAAACGTAACGTTACCGCAAAACATAAAACCGTTTTTCTCATAACCAACGCAATGCAACCAAAACTGAAAACCGCGCTGCCACAAACAGGTAAATGCGACAAAGAGTGATAAAAGCAATAATAAAACAAGTAATTTAATAAGTAATATAAATGATCAGAAATATGATAAAAAAAATCGAGCCAAAAATTATGTAATTATAACGATTTTTAAATGCGCCATAGTTCATACATTTAAGTTTTATCAAACAAGGCCTAAGCCTAGTACAAGCATGATGTAACCATAATTAAGTAAAACAAAAACTTGCGTTACGTTAGCTAACAGCGTTTGCGTTTTCATTCCTTTTGCAGTAGCCAAACCATCTCGTCAACCGCGGTACTGATAACAGAAACTGAAAACGGTTTTTAATAACTTTATGGAAAGTTCAAAACCGTTACGCAACTCTATCTCTATTCTAATGAGAAAAATGTTTGTTAAGAATGATTAATATACGGTAACCGCTGCGTCATCGAGCTCCTATTTCGGTTACATAACATCAGTCGAAATGTAAATATAAGCGACGACCCATTAGTGCAACGGTAGCCAAAAGTCCTGGGGTTCGAACCTTGTTAGGGATATAAATATGTTTGTGTAATAAGCATAAGCCCCTTATAAGCCCCAAGTTCCCCAAGTTTTTTATACTTATTTATATAATGTAACGTTTATTAAATATCCATAGTAAGTATCTGCTTAGTTTGGAACTAAATGATTGGTGGGAGTTGATCGAAATTACAATTATTATTATTAAAAAGTTTGTACTATAGATACTATTTAACGGATGTGATATAATTTTATGAAAAAAATTATGATAATTTAATTTTAACAATAATAATAATTTGAGTGTAATAATCGGATTGTATGTAGAATTATATTTTTTATTTTTAATGTTTAGTAGAAAACATAGATTTTTTCTTTTTTATTTATTTAATTATTTTATTAGTTTTAAGTACCTAATAATATTGTTATGCCCTTACAGGGCTCATGTGTATGTACTTGATTTTAAATGTGATCTGCTTTGTTACCACATGAAACGCAATAAATATTTTATTCTATTCTATATAAATAAGTATACAACAACATCAACCACCTCACAAAAAATATGCTCGTTCCAAGATTCGAACCCAGGACCGTCGGTGCAGTAAGTAGGATCTTTATTTTTATATATTTTTGTGCATATCATATTAATTACAGTACAGAGCAGGTTTTGAATATGGTAGTGTAAATGTAACGCCCTGCAAGGGCACAGCAAGAGGAAATATTTTTTTCGACTAAAGAACCTATTACTTATTAAAATTAATAAACTATATCGCATAATTACTAATAAACATAAAATTAATTCTAGAGTAATTGTAACAAATCACAATTGATCAAATAATCTGCCTATCAGTTTATGTCAATTCCAAGAAATATAACTATGTTATATAGATGATACGTATTATATATATTTGAAAAATCTTTTAAGCTTTAGAAACGCTTCTTAGTCAAGAACTTTTCTACTGCTCAATGAACTATAAGAGCTTCTCCAAGTTTATGATTTCGTTTGGGATATGGTTGTAGATTTTTATCGACATAAGACTAGATGACACTTATCTTAATTTAGTGAAGGGTATTTTAATTTTATTTCAATATCTTTTCTTTCTGTTTTATTAATCAGCGAAAAAATTCCTGATGCTATAAACAAATACATGACATGACATGTAAGTTTAACATTTCCGTGTTTGATAAAGTGAGCATTTATTCTCTTTTTAATATATTTTTTATATATTTTATGCATTTTTCAATGCGATCTTATAAGATAAATTATTACAATAGAAAAAATGGACTCGGGTGAGAATTCCCGCCTGAGAGTTCACTTGTGTGATTTTTTCTAGTATTTTTCTATAATAATAATTGTTCTATATTTGTTGATATCCTTAAGAATTTTCTTTACTATGAATAATTTTCAATATCAGAGGAGTTTATTCCATTTAATAATTCTATAGGAACAAATTGAGTATGCATAAGCATAGTATGCTAAGGGAACTATGTAGTGCGTTGATAAAAGTTGTTATTTTTGTTCTAATTTTTGCTTCCAATTGCTTGCGTGTTTCTTCCAATATAAATGAGAATCTAGCTCTATTTCTTATTAAAAACATATACTTGGCGACTTTCTTGTAAATAACGTCAACGATGTAATGAAACCATAACTATTATTGTTATTATATTGTTTTTTGTTGATTATGTATAGTGACGTGACGACGTATAATATTGTAAATGTAGTTACTTGCGCCCGTTCTACTAGTAGTTAAAAGAAGTCCTGAATTGGAATGTTTAGTTTTTACATTTCCGCGCCTATCACAGGATCCTGTGATCACGGCTCTTGTAAAAGAGTCGAAAATAAGGATTAAATATATAAAAAACCGGCCAAGTGCGAGTCGGACTCGGGCACCAAGGGTTCCGTACAAACCTACATAAGTAAAAGTTCACCCATCACGAAATATTTTTTATTATATGATGTAACTAAAAATTTACGGTTTTTGCAATTTTCCCTTTATCTGTACTATAAGGCGTTACTCCATACCAAATTTCATGATTCTAAGTCTACGTATTGGATATAAATTTTAGTTTGATACCTCCACGCGTTCCTGAGAAAAACGGTCTTGACAGACGGACGGACGGACAACAAAGTGATCCTATAAGGGTCCCGTTTTGTCCTTTTGAGGTACGGAACCCTAAAAAAAAACAAAATTAAGTTTCATTTATATTATGAATGCAGTTTAACTTTTTTAAACTCTTAAAAAGTGGTTAGTAATGTTTGTTTTTATAAAAAAATTCTTAACTTACTTGCTATAGATTTAAGCCTCAAAGACGGAAGACAACACACTCCTTGAATTAAAAGAGGTCAATAGTTTCATGAGCGTGGCCAAATTGACGCATCAAGGCGAAACAAATTACTGGGCTATGAACTGGCTGTCTACTTAATCATAATCATAACGTCTAGTCTAGTGTTTATTTACGGTATCTATCCTTATATGGAAACATAAAACTTTAAGAAACACATAAAAAAGCTTTGGTATATTAAAGCAGTTTAGAACTGATTTTGAAAAAGGAAGAGATTCTTAAGTCGACGTTGTGTTTTTTAATAAGATTAGCTGACCCGGTAACGCGTTGTTATGGTAACGCGTATACAATGGAAAAAGAGCGGACTGACAAACACACAAACGACAAATTTGTGTTCTTAGATTATAGACTAGCTGACCCGATAACGCGTTGCTATGGTAACGAGTTGCTATGGTAACGAGTTGCTATGGTAACGTTAATTGATACAATGGAAAAAGAGCGGGAAAAAGAGCGGACCGACAAACACACAAACAAGAATTTTGTGTTCTTAGATTATAGATTTGCCAATTGTGAAACGACTTTAATGATATTTTTTTAAATTCGTCAATTTTTTTATATTTATATATATAATTCTTCTGTGAGTGTGTATGTCACTGAACTCCTCCTAAACGGCTGGACCGATTTGAATGAATTTTTTTGTGTGTGTTCAAGGGAATCTGAGAATGGTTTAGATTCGCAAATCAGTCCGGCAGATGACGCTGCAGTCGGCACAGCAACGCGTGGCCGGGTCAACTAGTTATATAAATAAAATTGTTATAAATATCAGATCATATCTTGCTTTTATGTTTATTTCAACTACAAGATCTCCGCTGATTCTGGTGCTTTAAATTTGAAGTGCGGTGATTTATTTTCAATATAACATATTTAAAAATCTTAAGTCGAGATCTATTGTGCTTCGGAAGGCATATTAAATATCCACATCACCTGCAGTCGTCAGGGTCTGCGTGGTGGATTATAGTCATTTTGCTTTGTGTTTTTTCATCCAGTGGTTAAGGCCCGAGTCCCAACAGCAACAACATTTCATTAATTACATTCATAAATGTGTTGCCTCGATTATAAAATGGACATACACATGTATACTACCAATATTCAAAGCCATGCCGTAGAGTTGTCTGATGGGTTGTCTTCTACAGAGTGTACTTCAAAGTGTGTTTGAGCTGAATGAGCTCATTACGCCCACCACTTTTTACCAATAGGCTATGTCTGGGCGCACTGCTAGTAATATCCATTTGAGACATATAAAAGATTGCGTACCACGCGTTTTTCATTCCTTTTTATAATGCGTATAGCCAAGGAGTGAAATACCATGACTGCTGTTTTTCCGAGAGCATATAACCCCAAGACCTGTAAAGTTCGAGTAAATAGGCTGCTTCTGGGCAAGCTCGCTCCGTTGAAAGCATCTTAACACTACTGTTTAGGCTGTAGCCAAGAGCAAGCCCATATTGTACAAATAAATCTAAAATAATCTATTGATCTAACTGAAAGATCTATTTGAACGAATGGAAGAATCTATATAGCGCGCAAAGTTCTTCAAAAAATCCTTCAATATTTATAAGCCCATAACAACAGGTCAGTATGACATATCATGTGATTTGAATACAAATAGATATCATTCTTGAAACCAATCTATTTTGGTACCAAACCGAACATAATTTCAGAATGCAACCTAATAGGGTGGTATGGTTATAAGGAAGTTTTTTGAATACGGATTGATTTATTCCAATTTTCATAAAGAAAATAGAAATTATACTTACTAACTATAATATCGTATATTTAGCTATGTCATTAGGTCAGTTAGTCCGTTCGCTTAAAAACAGTTAATTCTCCAAACGTGACCTACTTCTCTCTCTGTCATTATTGTAATTAACTCTCGAAACACAGGCAATTAACGCTAAACGCCAGTCAAAATGAGCTCCAGAGATTTAATTTAAAGGTGGACGTTTTAACTACCCTCACGAAATTAAGGCCTATATTGGTGGAGTATTCGTTCATGATACGATTACTGATATCACTGTAATTTTAAATAGTACAGTATAATATATTTATATATTTGTCGTATCTCATTATTATGAACACGAAAATGAAGCGCAAGCACGCCATCTGTAGTAGTCTTGCTACAAGTTCAATTAGGGAAGCTTCAACAACAAAGCCGAGGTGTAGACTGTAGCCGCTAAAGGCGATCAACGTCCGTCCAGTCTTGTTCCGACCGAACAGCAGTCGACACGTCACGTACGTGTCCTCACTATTAACTACGCTGAGCTATTTCAGGGAATCGAATATATAATCTATACTTAACCGATTCGTTGCTGATGGCACGTCTGGCGTGCCATCACTTTCTTTGCCACTAAAGCCATGTCATTTTTACATCGATGATAACTCCTTCTAATTAAGTTTTAGAAAAATCTACCAAGAATAAAACTATCTTCATTTTTCACGTAAATCAAGCTCGTAGCCTTCGTTTCTGGTAATTGTATGTAGCAACGAATCGGTTAAAAACAAATTAATTCAACTTACGAACCTTTTAATTTATATAAAGATGTTCAATGATAATATAAACTAAAACAATCACGTAAATTGTTTTGACATTAGACTAAACTATATTTGACTATTGATAACGATAATTGACTATTGATAGCAAAATACAACACCACATATAAATAACAAATCATCGTTTATGTACGCCAAATAAACTAATAAGTATAAACTAACCGACACAGGGACACTTAAGAGTGGCAATGACTGACCGACAAATAATAGTTCCATCATTAGGTGTCTTAAGTGTCATTAAGTGTTTTAGAAGAATGATATCAGATACCCTTACTTGGGTGGTAAATACAGTATTTTCAGGCACCTGCAGTGTATTGGTTGAGCTTTGTTAGCTTTAATCCAAGCGATCCTCACCGGTGTACAAAGGATATGAAACCACTCGTACCACAGGCATTTACTTACCGGAAGTGGTTTATAGGATAATTAAAAATTATATGACGCATTGTTAATATTCTTCAAATAAGACATTACAAAGTTACCTGTTAAATTCTCGACTAGTTATGTAGTTAAGTAGAAAATCTAAAGAGTTTCTACTCGGTATTAAAATAGTAAGAAAAAAACTAAATTTTACTGTATTTCTCAAGTTACTCTTTTACTCAACTAAAAAAACCCACAATAAAATTCAGGTTTCTACTCGAAATGAGTAAGGTACTACTTAAGAACGCGTATTATAATGCAACACTCTTTACGAGATAACTTACCATATGAAGGATCTCATTTTCGGTACAAAAAGGTGTCGTAATTCAAATAATATAAAATGCTCTAAACCTCAATGCTGTGGAAAGCACCGGCACTTACCTGAAAAGAAAAAAGAAAATTTATATTTGTAAAAGAACGCACGTTTCGTAATTTCAAAGACAGATATTTAGACGTAAATACAGCGAGACTTCCTTTACGAATTATTTGGAAGGATCGTTATTTAAAGGACAATTTATTAACATCTTGGATTCAACTTTATTTCTTGTAGTCATGACTAGTGTGGGCGGTGTAAAAAATAATTAAAATATCGTCGTACACCATCCATTGTATTTATTTGTCCATTCATCCATAATCATAATCCATTGATTATGAATAGGACTCGGATTAATATGTAAATACATATTTTTAATTTACACGATTTTCGCTCTCGAATGTGTTCTCTACCTAGATTATCGTATATAGATTGTGAAAAACTAATTTTTATTTTCCATATTTATTGGATAAGTCCATATTTTACAAAAAAATATCACAATCATCCATATTTTCGATTTTGATAACATAAAACATGAGTTAGTTCCAAAAATTGATATAATTTTACGTGTTTGTATTCTCGCCACCACACGGCCGCGCGTGTGTCATTTCTCTTGCGTATTATTCGTCGTACCTACGCTCCCTCATCCTACATCATCTTGATCTTTCAGCCAATATAAGGCTATATTTAGGCCAAATAGACAAAGTTTTAAATACGATAGATAATTTAAAAAGCATGTGATTGTGTACTGCAATCAATTGAATAAGACAGATTTAGAGGAAGATGAATAAATCTTCATATTTTTATTTAAATTACCTGAACAGTTCGCTATCTTTTTATATATATTTATGTTTATATTTTTTTATGTAACTGTTCCTGCATAGTAATTTTTCACAATAAACAATGTTTAATATGAAAGATGTTCTTATTTTATACTCCATATTTTAAATTTTTAAGTCCATATTATATGTACATATTTTGCATTTTTTGATACATATTTATCCGTGCCCTAATGATGAATTAATGATATTTATTTTATCCGAGGAATATAAGGAAACAGGCACTACAAAAAGAATAACGCTTGAGTCCATTAAGAGGACAGCCAAAAAGCTCATCGGCTATAACGATCTTTTTTTTAAATAAGCTCAAAAGTCTTGAGCATAGACGGAAGGTAGCAGGCTTATCCGTTATAGGATACATTTCGGAGAGTGCAGAATTGCACAGCCTTGTTCCGCCGTCGGTCCCCATTTTTTCATCTGAGTCTGTGTTTCCTGATAAATTCAATTCAAGTCTTTAAGTCACGAGTGAATATGTATCTTCTAGATCGCATCGTCGCTTACCATCAGGCGAGATAGTGGTTAAGCGCTTACCTTAAACTTAAACATACAATAAGACTAAAACTTATTCCTAAGGTCAACCACGACCTATGTTTTAGCTACTACGACAGCCGCATCCGCCGCAGCCATTATTATAAACCCTTGAGTGTTGTAAAAGGCGACTAATGATAATAAAGGCAACTCCCTACTTACAAAGACATTTAAGGAAACTTAAATTTTAGCGTCCAAAGGCGGCGTTTGTTATGATGACTACTCAGAAGTCAAGGTTATATTTCAGAATCACAGACATGTATTTTTTTTATTTTTAACTGGTGTATCTGCTTAGTAACAGCTTTCGTATATAGCGTTTTCTTTAATTAAATATTATTTTACGATATAAGTATTAGTAAGGCTTACCTCGTCTAATTACCATAGCCAATTTCAACTTTTTTTACAAGAAAGCAACACTGTTTGGGCTGGAATTTCACTACAATAATTATTCATTATTTTATAAATAAGCAGAGCATATTTTTTTAATGTTGTTTCGATACTTAATCAATCACATTTTTGTCTTAATAACTAATTAATGACGTATTCGTTAACATGCCCGAACTGACGCATCAAAAATGACTTTTCGATCAATCAAACTTTACTATAAAGTTTCTATGAAATTGGCGTTTCATTTTCCACACACTATGTATTATGCGCATAATTGTTGTAAGGCAAATAGTTACTCCAATTTGTGTAATCAGCTTGGAATTCCGACCAATTAAGATATTTTTACAGACACTACAAATGTATGACTTTTTTATGGTTTCTCAGAATATTTTTTTTTAAACTCTTGAAAATGCTAGTAAAAAAACAAAGGTTTTCAGAAAACATCGATACAAATTAACAATTTCTTACATAAGCACCCAACTCGCTATAAAGAAAAAATAATAACATAAAATTTAAATTGACCCTTACTTTCGCTAACAAAACTCACAACAGTAATTATCTAGTAAGAGCGTTGTAATCGAAACGGTATTGTTTCAACTATAATGGCTGTCACAATGGAGAAAGTGGAATTAAAAATAAGTGGCAACACCATTGATCGTGTAGGCAGTGAGCGTTGGAAAGATTAAGAAATCGATTACGGAGACCTTATCCTACTGCCGAAATGGCGATACTCATGCATTAGTACATTGCATAAGCAGGTATAACTTAACTTTTTTAACTTAGGAGTCCAAATCGAACATGGCACCAACTTTGATTTTCGGTCATAGTTCTCACTGAAGATTTTATCTAAGAACTGTATATAAATAACATTACCAATGTTATGTAGAGTCAATCTATCTTTGGACCGCCACTTGCCGATATCCCATCACATGATGCATCACATGATGCAATCGACATTGGAATGACTATTTTGAACGTTTGTTGTCAATCTACATTAGAACTCCAAGTATAAATTAATGCACTGGAATTAATTCTTTCTGCGCTGATCCTAAATACTTCATTTGCACAAGAACATTGAGCAAATAAAGAAATCATTCTTAAACAAGACGTTTTAACGATATCTACGTTAAAACGAACGATCAAAATAGTTATTTCAATGTCGATTGTATCACATCGGATATCATGCTCTATAACTAAAAAATTAACAATGGCCGCCGCTGCTCTGGTGTCACATTCTATTCGCACTATTAAATATTGTTGTAGTAGTTGATCGAACAATAGAAAGAAGAAGAATAGACGATCGATTCAACGCTCATACCAAACTTTCGATGTTTTGGTCTAACGAGTCTAAGAAAGTGAGTGCAAACGTGTGGACGGACAATATTGTTTAAACCTATGTTTAATATTTTTAAAGAAAGTTAGTGTATTCAAATAGTAAAAATGCATTGGAAAAAATAAACCGCAGGTGTGATATTAACATTTGTTTTCGATTAAAAAACAAAAATATCTAAAAAAAACTTAGTATTTCTATTGGCAATATTCATTTTCTTCGCGTAAGTATGTTTACTACATGCATTCGTCGCTTACAATAAGAAAGAATAGTACAATCTGTCTATCTCTTTTATAGAAGAAACTTAAATACCGAAAAGATCCTTTAAAAAAATGTGGTTATTTTACACCACAAACATTAGCACACAAAAAGTTATTGGTACTAAACAATATTTGTGAACCAATTATGAAAATGTAAAGGAACTAGTAACAGACCCATCTTACAAATCGGAGCCCATCCGCACAAATATGTACATAGAATTTATTCAATCGCTCTTAATATTCCATTTCCGTAATCGAAACGAAAAATGGCCAAGAACAAAGGCATACAATAGCCCGCAATTTCCATAGGCGTCCCATCTCGAAGATGGTTCCATTTAGGCTGTTACAATGGGCACAATCTAGAGAATAGCCAATAGTTACGGCTCGCCCTATTGTAAGACATCCCTCTACCTACTCGTAGACTAGACCGCATAGACAAATATTGGATCTACAATTCTTGGGAGTAATAGAAAATTTAAGTAAATTATCAAGACAAAGCGGTTTATGTTTAACCGATTCGTTGCGAGTGGCACGTCTGGCGTGCCATTACTTTCTTTTGCGTGTGGCGCTAGCCACTAAAGCCGTGTCATTTTTAAATCGATGATAACTCCTTCCAATTAAGTTTTAGGGAAATCTACCCAGATTAAAACTATCTTCATTTTTCACGTAAATCAAGCTCGTAACCTTCGTTTCTGGTAATTGTATATAGCAACGAATCGGTTACAAAATATTAAAAAAAAGTTATAGATAAACGGCCTATTTGGCCGAGCAGGAGTGAGGCCTTATACGATCTTAAAAGCAAACGGTCCATGGTTCGAGTCCCGGATGGGGCAGGTGTTTGTGTGATCTTATGGTGGGGTGGGTTATATCAAAACTTTGAGCGAAGCTTAAGCTTAATGTTAGCAGCCAAAAAGCCTTCTCCTGACCATCTTGACTAATTTGCACATTTCTTACTTCCTCAAATTACTCTTGAGGTCCAAATACGAAGATTTACGATTTCTTATCACTTGACTTAGCAGAACATGATTATCCAGTGGTTCCGTACGTAGATTTCTTCCAGAATTAGGTTTTCTCTTGACCCAACCGGTCTCTTGATAGAACTGCCGGTCAAATGGACTGTTAAACGACTCACATTCAGCCTCTTAGCCTCAATAATTTTGCTCGCTTTTAGCACTTTATCTATATTCGAGTGGGTTAAACAGCAACAACAATAATTTGAAATATCAAGGTAACGAAATAATTAAACAAAAAAATATTAAAAATCGATATTAACTTCGTTTATTTAACTTCGGAATTCGTAAAATGTAGGAAAAATATTATTTTTATTTATAAACCAGCCTTAGACAAAATTTAAATCTGGACTTACGTAATTTTTAAATCCAAAAGCAATTTAATAATCTTCAAATGATTAAAACCTTTTTCGTATTGTAATTTTAAGGCAGGAGAAAAAACTAAAAAGGTTCTTTTTGTAAAAAAGTGGATGTGCTATGTGTGATCTATTCCATTTTGACAACTTATCAAAAACAGCTCAATTGACTAACTATTCAGTTTATTTATTTTTTTATCATTATCAACAACAACACAGAAAAAATCAAACAGACACATCTGCTATCAACTGGCCATATTCATCATGCAAAGTGTAACCTTCGGATCGGCACAAAGCATATCCATATCATAAATTACAGCCAGCTAGAAATTTATCGCGCCATATAAATCAAACGGCACGAATACGCCGTAAATTTTATCACTAAGACAAATACAGAGATCGATTATATAATCCTGATATGCCCAACATTTCACCTGGGCAATTAAATCGTATAATCTCTTAAGCGTTTTGTTGAATGAAAATACATGTTAATTTACTCTGCTAACGACTTTCAGGGCGTAATTTTAGACGTATTCGGTGTAGTATTGCATAGATTATGCAAGTTTCGCAAGGAACGGTCATTGGTCGACTGACAAAAGAACATAATCTTAAGTTCTTCTTGAGAAGATAAATAAAGGCAGCTCCATCTGTTGTCGCTAGTATCAACCTTTTTATTGAATATGAGCATTGACAATGCATGTATTGCCTGTGAACAGCTATGCCATGGCTTCGTAAAGCCTACTTTGAGGTGTTCCATTACATAGTTTGTAAGAAATCTTTTCATGTACTTATATGAAGTACTATCATTAGAAAAAAAAATAGATATCTCTAAGCATCACGTATTCTTGTCTTTTAAATGCTTTAAACAATAATTTTTTAAGCTTTTAAAAAGATTTTTGTTACACTGAGTGGAGCTTTGTTATAAAAAGCAATACATCTATCCCAAAATGAGCTTAATATTTCTTGAAACTTGGAACGCAAGTTTATTTTTTTGTTTCTTATACTGATTTTAGGAATATTGTACTTTTTGGAACGAAGTTCCTTATGGGGCGTTGCGGAGGGGTACCCTAGCCAGGAAAACATGTCCGTAGCGTTAAACAAAAAGCGTAAGATTTTTTTGTATAGTCTATGTGGGATGGATATACAGTGTCTAATGTATAGTCTACATGATCACTGTTATTATATATTATATATTTTTATAAATCATTGTAAATAAAATAAAGGTGTCAAGATAATTTTGTAAAGTAGTTTCTTTGCTTTTAATCCATAATGTATACCCGAACAATTATTTTCTTTATACCTCGATACCTTATACAACATAAAATTAATATTTTTATAAAAGTCTCATAATTTTTTTTGTATATATAATATTTTCATAGATATATTGAAAAGCAACTATTAATAATTCAATTTTCTTCAAATTTGCCGAAGGAAATTTTTGGATCGTAAGATGTATATGACACGTACTGCTCTTTTTTATGAGCAAATATATCATCAACATTGGCAGCTGAACCCCACAACAGCCCATAAGTTATTATACTATTGAAATAACTACAATAAACCATTCTTGCCGATTCAATATCAGTCATTAGCTTTATTTTTAGCAACATACACCACGGAACTAAGGCTAAGTCAGTTCAAAGTTTACCCGAATATTGTGTTATAATTATGACATATTTTTCCTACGGTGTTATTATACATAGAAAATTTAGTTTGGCTGATAAAGAAGACTCTCGTAACATTAATCTACGTAATCAACTTAAACTTTATCATATGTTTTTGTATTGTATGAAAAAAATATGTCGTTAGTGTAGTGTAGTCATTAGAGACCATCACTAAGTCTCTAATGAATACACTACTTTTTATTTATTTATTTATTTACCAACATTTGAGTACATTATTATATTCATAAACAACAAATCCTAAAATTTAACACTGAATGCATCAAACAATTATAGGTAAATACCACATGCTCAAGTATAAATTTAACAATTAATCTAATTTAAAAAAAAAAAGTAATTATTAACATTAGAAATGTCAAAAATTGTATTGTAAATAATTTTATTAAAATACTTTAATTTCATAACATAATGTAATTCTACTAACATAATGTAAGTGCATTGTTATTAACAAAATAAGGATGTATATTTAATTCTGAAACAAGTGATACGGAGTACGTAAAACTTAATACTAATAACGTAGAACATAGCTTGGCCCGTTTGGTGTAAAGACCTTTAAGCCTTCACACCCTTTGCAAATGGATTTTCTCTTTGAGGATGAAGTATTAAAAATAGTAATTATCCGAAAAGCATCTTAGAAAAGTCTTAACACCGTATAATATTAATATATTATTGCTTTTATATTAGGTAAATTTAATTTTTCAAGTATAAATAGGACAACTAAATTAAAAATAGTCATTTATTTTATGCTACAAATAAAATATAAAACCAAAGATTCTGTAGATTAAAATTGAAAAATGCTAGATTTTGTGTATTGAGCCGGTAAGATCGAGTTTATAGACTAGCGTTCACGAAGAATTCTTAGAAAGAAACACTACTGTGTCTATAAGGGTTGTCTCAATATATTGAAAAATCATACTTGGACTTTTATCTATTAAAAAAAAAACTATTTCCGAAAACAATATACCTATGTGTTTTTTTATATATTCGGTACTTCAACCAATTGGTGTTACAATTATTACTTGATTTTCTACTACTACTTTTATATTCTCACTCAAGATTTGTTTTTATTAATTATTTTGAAAAGGGATCTCTTTATTTCGGCTTTCTTCATTTGTTACAGCTAGGCATTTTTTTGCTCTAATTTGATTCGCATAAAGTTTTAGGGCATATTGTTTGTCTCATAGCTATATACGATGACTTATATTATATTAATCGATATTGGAATCTGAAAAATAAAAAGTTAGTACTATATGAAATATAACTGACGTACCTTAGTGTTACAATAGGATTAAGATGCAGCAGATGTGGCTTTTGGACCACCCGTAAGGCGCCAATAAATTTATCTATACTAATATTATAAAGCTGCAGAGTTGGTTTGTTTGTTTGTTTATTTGAACGCGCTAATCTCTGGAACCACTCACTGGTCCGATTTGAATGATTCTTTCAGTGTTGGGTAGTCCATTTATCGAGGAAGGCTATAGGCTATTTTTTTTTTCAAAATTAGGGATCTGTAATAAAATTGCTATTTTGTAACACAAGGTGTAAAATCGAAAACCTATTTTTGCGTGCGCTGCAAAAACTATTGACAATAGAACAAAATGATGTACTACGGGTTTGTAGATCCCATTAATCTATACTAATATTATAAAGCTGCAGAGTTTGTTTGTTTGTTTATTTGAACGCGCTAATCTCTGGAACTACTGGTCCGATTTGAATGATTCTTTCAGTGTTGGGTAGTCCATTTATCGAGGAAGGCTATAGGCTATATATTTTTTTTCTAAATTAGGAATCCGTAATAAAATTGCTATTTTGTAACACAAGGTGTAAAATCGAAAACCTATTTTTGCGTGCGCTGCAAAAACTATTGACAATAGAACCAAATGATGTACTACGGGTTTGTAGATCCCATTAAGACCTACAAAAAAGTCTGCGAGAACATATATCTAGCTATCATGGTTTAATCACAATAACCGATTTTGTGTTCAAAATAATTATTAAATCGTCTGAAGAAAAAAAACTACGTTAAATATGTATCGTAATATTAATCTTTATAGAAATTAAGCATTATGTTATCAAGAGTATTTATGTAGAAGTAAAATACTTTTTGTTTCATCTCAATCGGATATTTCGTTAAAAAGTTATCACGTGTGTAAGATGTTAAGAGTTGGTACCTATTAATGAGTTATGGGCCATAGAGTTTTTCATCAACATAAAATCCTGTAATAATCTTTTTCGAAATATATTTGATGATTATTGTAAGTATAAGATCTTTGAAGAGTATAATAAATACATTTCTAAAATAACTCTGCTAAAGGAAATCCACGCGCACTTGATGCAAGCAAGACAAGACGCATGCAAAAGTGTCGGGATCTCATTGTTATCTACACTAATATTATAAGGAGGAAAGATTTGTATTTTTGTATGTTTGAAATAAACTCAAAAACTACTAAGCCGATTTAAAAAAAATCTTTCACCATTGGAAAGCTACATTCACGCATAACGAGAAAAATAGGCTATATTTAATGCTAGAAAAATTTAAAGAATTTTGTCCACCCGTGCGAAGCCGGGACGGGCCGCTAGTTTTATATATTTGGATAACAGTTCATGTTTTTGTCGGCGAATAATAATATTTCCTTTAAAAAATATACATTAACATCATTGTGTGTGTTATAATAAAGAAAAGTAGTTTTATTTCTCCTTATTTTTTTGACAACCCTCGGTATAAACGAAACTGTACCCCCGGGCTTCTATATTTGCTCCATCAAAAATGATTCACATTTTATTTTCATTCTGAAATACTTTGTAAAGTTAGAATCCTTGAAATCTTGAGGTGTACTTCAAAACTGAACTGCGATTATCTGAATTTCTTTTATTAATATATAACAGCCATTTATAGACGACCGTTTGGTGCAACGGTAGCGATCCTGCCTTTCGCACCAACGGTCCTGGGTTCGAATCCCGGAAGGGGCAGATGATTTTATGATGAATTCGAGCATTTGTACCTGAGTCATAGGTGTTTATATATATTTTTATGAATATATCTATGTATCATATATGTATGTCTATCCGTTACCCTAGTATCACTAACACAAGCCTTAAAAGTGCTTACTTTGGGCTAGGCTAATTGGTGTGAATGTAAGAAATATTTATTTATCTCAAAACTAAAATAAGCAAAGTTAAACATTCATTTCAATAAATACAATTGTATTGTATACATTCATGGGAAAACAAACGGCCTATTTCTGTTTCTGCTTATCAGAACTATACCCGTAATTAGCAAGTACACTAAGTGTAAATACGAAACTCCCTTTAATTTGCTTAGCTAATAACTGTGCCTTCATTTACTTTGCGGTAAATGCTGCGTTGAATTTCTGGTAATTGGTGAGAACTATTTTATTACGTAGTAACTGTATCCGGTGCGCTTTGCAACGCTCGTTTTTTTACTGAATATATATAAATCTTTCCTGGAATGCGTACAAGTTGCCAAAGTATCGACGCAATACATTGACTACTTTTTGAATTGTTTTGACACTAATGAACCTTTAAAAAAGAGATAAATAAACAGTTACTAGCGGTTACAAAACACATTGAAACACTTATCAAGACAAATATAACAAAATACGATTCGTATAAAATGTATAGTCAAAAAGAAAAGTATTTTATATGTCCAAATAGATTGCATTGCTAAATCAAAGGCGCCATATCTTAGAATAAAAAAAGGTTTTCACCTCTCTCTTGATTTTGACTTTAATGCACTTTTACGGCAACCTTTCAAATTTTTTTCATCCTTTTCCATTTCATTACTATCTCCTCAGTTCGTTGCTCAATTGTCGGTCGCCGTCTCCGTAGTTCATTAGTGGAAACCGACGCGGGACTGACAGGCTATTTGGCTGACGAAGGAACAGAAATGACCGTAGACTAACAGACCTATATGAAGAAACTGTGCATTTTCTAGGTGATTTATTTTAGCTGGATAATTAATAATCTTATGACGGGTATATTTTAGAGACAAAAAAAGGATTTAGCTTTGTTTCTCAGGTTTTTTGCCGAACGTTACCCTGCTGAACCTGCCTACGAAAGAATAGAAGACTCACCGAAATATAAGATGCTAGATGCCGTGTAAACACAACGTTATATTGAAGGCTAGCATTCCTTACTTCCATCAAAATCACATCTCTGTCCAGGCGATTAAAAGCGTTTTGAATATCTCACTACACTAAAATGAAGAAACTTTTATTTTTGACCTCTTTTAAGTACAAAGAATAGTTGATTGACCCAATTACAAAATAAATGTTGTTTAGGTACTTTGATGTTTGAAGTACGTATGATTATAATTGGTAATGTGATTCTAAACACTGCTTATTAATAATAAGCGTATTTTTTTCAAAATTTTTTTACTGCATATTTCATAGAATGGGTAAATTGCCGAGTAATATCCAACAGAGTAGTATAGCATCGCCCTTTTTAGTCTACAAGTATGTATATATAAGTATTAAGCTTTTCAACGGAAGCATTCATTATTAAAGGCTAAGGAAAAAAAAAGCAAAAATCACCTCCAGCGATATTTAATGGAATACAATAAATGTAGCTATAAAAAATTAAAAATCCAACTGCGGCGGCACACAACCTCTTCCATGTTTCAATCAGTTACAATAAAAAATCATTTGATATAACTAGTCCAAGTATGTTTGTGTAATTCAGTTTTCAAAATAAATCTTTAAGTTACTGGCGAAAATATATATTATCTTTGACAAGACAAATTAATAAGAGCCTCGGTATTCTAGCGTGTCACTCACTCAGTTTTCCTTTAAACCATTAAACACCGTTCCTTAATTAATAAAAGTAAAAGTAATTAATTTAAACTCTAAACCAAAAATCAGATTAGTATCTAATGGTTTTTTGACATATAACTAATCCCGTATAAAATGTAACGGTATTTAATATTATTATTACAAATCACAAATTATGATATATATTATATTGATAAATAAAAGAGAAGGTCCTTGTTGACACGACCCCAAATGTATTATGCTACCTGTAAAACCTAAAAATTGCAATAATAGATTTAAGTTCGAGTTATGCGTTTTTAGGATTCCGTACCCAAAGAGTAAAAACGGAACCCTATTACTAAAACTTCGCTGTCTGTCCGTCCGTCTGTCACCAGGCTGTATCTCAAGAACTGCGACAACTAGACAGTTGAAATTTTCATAAATTATTTATTTCTGTTGCCGCTATTACAAAAAATACTAAAAACAAAATAAAATAAATATTTAAGGAGGGCTCCCATACAACAAACGCGATATTTTTGCCCTTTTTTTGCTCGATATCAATAATGGCAACAGGTAGGCATTATTGTATTCTTACTTTAATAATAAGTAATAAAATAAAATAAATATTTAAGGGGGGCTCCCACACAACAAACGATTTTTACTTAACTAAAAGTTTGTACTGAACCCTTCGTGTGCGAGTCCGACTCGCACTTGGCCGGTTTTTTGTTAGACTATGCATGCGCCTTGTTTAAATTTTTAGATTGCAAAAGTCAACTACTCGAAGGTGTCATTAGTATATCAACCGGAAGTACTCAGAATTATGACACAAGCGGAAGCGCCGAATGTCATTTATTCTACTTAGAGAACTATGATTATGGTTCTTTCGTAACAGCACTTAGAGTTTAATTAACCCACAAAGGGTGAGAAGAAATATTAATGACGTCTTTAAAGCATTGTTAATATTCTTTAAGAAAAGATTTATTACTTTTACATTGAAGTTTTTAAATATACATGTAATGACTACCTAAATATTTTATAAACGACCTATAACAGCTAATTATTTAATCGCAGCGTTAATACTATAATCAAATCTGAAACCAGATATTTAGCTCAGTAAAGGTTTCAAGCTAATGAAAATATAAAAGTACTGCGGTTAATTTAAAGTAAAAAATTACATGAGAATTGAGGTTGTTTTCTTAAAAAAAACTGTAGACCTAAATCGAGAAAAACGACAAAATATGCACACAATAAACTTGTTCATATTCTAGACTTCGATTTATGTACGGTATTTAAAAGGTATATTTCCATAGTCGATAATCTGTCAATGAAATTAGCCTCAAATTAGCTCCAGTTCACTTAAATTAACTCTAGCTCACTTCATTATCGGCACATGCCTAAACTAGCATTTCCCACTCAAATGAGCCCCAGATACAGGCGAACCGTTTAAGCAATATCCGCGTCAGTGACGTGGCTGAGTATCGCATCAGTCGATCGATTACACTTTCGATTAAAATCTGCAGCTCATCACTACATAGTATAAAACAAAGTCGCTTTCTCTGTCCCTATATCCCTATGTATGCTTAAATCTCTAAAACTACGTAACGGATTTTGATGCGGTTTTTTTAAATAGATAGTGTAATTCAAGAGGATGGTTTATATGTATAATACATGCATAATATAATAGAGCATTGCATCCGTGCGAAGCCGGGGCGGGTCGCTAGTTTCGATATAACCCTTTCAAATAATTACAAATCAAAGCTTCTATCTATATCTATACTGATATTATAAAGCTGAAGAGATTGTTTGATTGAACGCGCTAATCTCAGGAACTAGTGGTTCTAATTGAAAAATTATTTTTGTGTTGGATAGTCAATTTATCGAGGAAGGCTTTAGGCTATATAACATCACGCAGCGACCAATAGGAGCGAAGCATCGGTGAAAAATCATAATAACAGAAATTGACGCGGACGAAGTCGCGGGCAACAGCTAGTTTTATATATATATATATATATCTATATAAATGAAAATAAATGTTTGTATGTTTGTTCCCTATGTGTTCCGAAACCATTGATCATATTGTGATGAAACTTTGTTAAATTGTTGTATGCAATGCAGGGAAGGTTTATAATAAGCAAAAATAGATCAGGAAAAAAGATCATTGCAAAGATGCCGGGTGCAGCTAGATGTATGTATATCAATTGCCGTGCAACAGTTTCGTAAAAAACCTTAATTAGTCGATCGATTATATGTTATACGCATGCCAAAGGTTTATGAATGGACAACCAAAAAAAGGTAGCAACAATAGAGCATTTTAAAACACGCCAGGTATAGCTAGTGAAGGTAAATAAACGTAGAATTAATACTTAGTAACTTGTATCTATCTAATAATTCCAAAGAGTCGCACTAAGCGTTTTGGTTCCAATTTTATGATACGTACCACTAAGGAGTGGAACTCTTTGCCTGAGTCTGTGTTTCCTGACAAATACAATTTAGGGGTCTTCAAGTCACGAGTGAATATGTATCTTCTAGGCAAGCGCGTCACATCCTAGATCGCATAGTCCCTTACCATTAGGCGAGATAGTGGTCAAGAGCAAGCCTATTTCCTATTAAAAAAAATCGATTGTCAAGTATTTGTAAAGATGTTTTTTTGGCATGTGAGGATATTCTCATAATGAAGCAACGCTAGCCTACAAAAAACACTAGAAAATTCCGACGGGTGCTCACAAGGCTCTGTAGCTCAATTGGGGGAGCAGTGGACTGGACATCGAATGGTTTTTTATAGTAAATAGGTTAGCGCTTAACCGCTATCTCTCCTGATAGTAAGCGACGGCGCGATCTATGACGCGCGTGTCTTCAAGACTCCTAAATTGTGTATTTGTCAGGACACACAAACACATGGTTGCGGGTTTAAATAACTTATGACCCCAAGTCGATTTTTTTCTCTTGTTTTTCTATTAAAATTTGTCAGGAAGTCTCTTTGTTAGACATCGGTGTGAGAAAGATGAGCCAGTAAGTTCAGATTCGATCTATAACAGTAATTTACAAAACGGTGTTTGAAACGGTGTAATCGATGAATCTCATTATAATCGGTCAGGGCGCAAATTGATTTAGCACTCGCTTTGTACTCAGAATCGGTTAATTTTTAATTCGAGCTCCGCGGCTTCGCTATTAGCGACTACATACAGTCGGAAACAAAATTCATATGAGTATTTTGAATAAACTAATGACCGGAAGGGATAAAAATAGAACATCCTGATAACATTTATTTGTATAAAGAAAAAAGTTAAATAGCAATAAAAAGAATGTTTCCTTTTCCAAACGTCAAGTTTGGCTTATATTGTTGACTAGCTGACCCAGCCACGCGTTGCTGTGGCACAGTAGTTTTCTTTTTCTAATTTTTTTTTCTAAAATAAAGGTAGCTTAAGTTACTCCTTTTTACATCAGCTACCTGCCAATAAAAGTCCCGTCAAAATTGGTCCAGCCATTTCAGAGATTAGCCGGAACAAACAGACAGACTGACAGACAGACGGACAAAAATTGAAAAAATGTTATTTTGGTGTATGTATCGTAAATATATTCATATGCATGTAGTAAATAAAGGTTATTTCAATATTACAAACAGACACTCCAATTTTATTTATATGTATAGATTGTTGATTCTCATGCGCGAATTCTGTTCCAGTTTAATTGAATTTTTCTATCGATTATATAATAGGGAGATTCAAAAGTCATATGAACTGAATTGTTGCAGTCTGGACAGAATAATATTTATTTACAAAACCGATAAATCGGTTGGTGCATAATAAGCGATCTTGCCTATGGAGGGGTCGTGTACGAAATTCGGAACAGATTGTGAGATAAGCTTGGTTGCTTATATGGTTATTCATATATAACATTTAAATATACGTTGCTTAGCACCCATAATGCTTACTTTATTTATGTGAGAATTGTCCAAAAGAAGGAAAAATCTGGAATACTTTCGCGGGCAAATGTACACCCATAATCGGATTAAAAGATGCGATGGACGGTACATGTGGTATGTGGAGGAAAATTACAACCAACGCCTTCGTTATATATTGTACCTTTTAAACCGATTATTTGAAGTCGAGGCATTTATTTTCTACACCAATAAAAATTTCGTGTAATTATTACTACAGTTCTTTAACAAATACAGTACATTTACGATTAATTTATTTGTCTTCAAATTTTCGATGCGGTTAACACTCATATAAAAACTGTCTATCAACAATCAAACTTTACATATTTACTAGCTGAACCGGCCACGCCTTGCTGTGCCGACTGCAGCGTCATCTGCCGGACTGATTTGTGAATCTAAACCATTCTCGGATCTCCTTGAACACACACAAAAAAATTAATTCAAATCGGTCCAGCCGTTTAGGAGGAGTTCAGTGACATACACACTCACAGAAGAATTATATATATAAAGATGACGACGGCCGCGGTTGAGTGGTTCGCGGTTTTCATGGCAACTCCGGCCCGTTTCGATCAGGTTCGATCCCTGGCCGGGGCAATGAAAAAAAAGAAACATTTCTATATTGGCTCGGGTCTTGGTGTTGTAGTACCGTCGCTGTTTCTGAATTCCATAACAGAAGTGCTTTAGTCACTAAACTGATTATTTATTATCAATATTAAGTGAATAGATATTTTATTACGCTTTGTTGACTTTTTTTATCACTTTATAACATAGTGGTAACAAAATAAAGAAAATTATTTTTAGTACGTAACAGGGCGTGAATTTCCTTCACCATAATATCTTTCAGCAGACTTTAAGGAAAAGTAAGTAGTCGATTACAAAAAATCTTAGATATATCCTAGCTCCGAGTAGGCAGTCTTGTGTTATTGACTCTAGCCAAGGTAACATATAGACATACATAAATAAATAGCATTATATATACATATATAAAACACCCATGACTTGACTACAAATATTCATGTTCATCACACAAACATCTGCCAACGTTAGGCTTCGTAGGTAGGGTTACCTCCAGAGCGGCCAAATCATTATTAGTATTAATAAAGTGCGTTTTAAAATATTTGTATTTAAAAAGTATATAAAACATACCTTGTTTATTTTATAAGCCGCTGTACAATGTACCTGATATTTCCATTAAATGCTATTTAATGGTCTGTGTAAGAGGTGTGGCTATAGTATTAGGTCGATTCTAACCGCTGGGAAATAGGACTATCGTGTTTGGTGACACGTGACGCTGTTCCGTTATCATAGTTGAGTACCCATTGATTTTGGTGGCATACTTAAATATGGTCATCAACTCTCAAGTAAGATTTGTATCGAACTCTCTTTAACTCCTACGAAATCGATAAGTCGAAGTTTATCAATTTGACCATTTAAAATCAAACTTTAAAGGAACTCTTTCTGAATTTATTACAATAATCTAATCCTATGTGTATTATCTTTATAAAGTTTCTCTTATATTTATATAAGTATGTATGTGTATTATATTGGTTTTAATAATTTAATTTTAGGAATTTAAAGTTGATAGCTATATTTTATTAATTTGATATAAGTAAATTAATTTTTAATAATTTTATTTTAATGATTTGATCATTGAAATTAAAATATCATATACCAACATAGTTATTAAGTTTCTTTGATACTAACAATTACGAGACTTTGTTTCTGGATTGAATAAATTAATTGGATATGATATATTCGAATATGTAAATAAATTAATTTTGTATTTATCTGTTTCTCTGTGTATATCATTCATTATTTAAACAGCGTTTTTATTTTACGCTAATCTGTATACGAATACAACTACAAACGATCTCTTATAGAGACGTCATCAAATAAATTTACCTGTCTTTGAAAGATGTTGTAAGTGTATATTTAATAGAGAATATATATAAAACTTTGTCGAAAAATACATAAATAATAAATTTCGAGCAACTTACACCAATCTGGCATATAATAGATTCTTAATAACGTATCAGCTTACTGTCCCCACGGGCTTTCCCTATCGATCAGAATGCCATAGGTCCACCAAGCTTACTCAGTACAGATTGGCGAGAAATGTATCCAATAAATAAATAATCATGACTCGGGAACAATAGCAAATTATAGCATAATAATCGCAGTTCAGTTTCATGATATTAATATAGATTTTATAATAGAATCTTTAATCACTTATTGATCAAAGAACAGAACACAAACAATCATTATGGTTGGTCTTCTAGTGCTCCCAGTGCTTGGCACAGACCTTTTATTATGTATGGAACACCGAAGCAGTTACCTCAAGTCAGGTGTTAAAGACTACATTTTACGCAATACTACATAAGCAATTGCAGACTGAACGGGCTTATTACTATGCCGTTATGGTCCCAAGGATAAAAACATGTTTATTTATATAAAAATAGCAGTCCTTATATTTTGCTCATTTGGGACTAGTTTGAATGCAAAACATTAAATTATAACCGCAAACTGTGAATGTAAATTACCGAAATATTCTAAACTAAACTTCATGGTTCATTTCATTTTTATCACATAAAAATACAACAATACCTTAACTGAGATTTCAAATGTTCTACGTCACAGGTTTATTATCAACAATAGTCACAGGTTTATTTTCTGACATGTCACTTTTACCTTTGACCCACTAGTGGAACCACGCAGTGAAAACTACAGTCTGAATAGAAAAGACATTAGAGACTAAATAGTACATAAAATACAATTGTCATACATCATACTAAGTATTTTTTGTATATTTATCTCAATACGACGCGAAAATTGAAATCTGATGTTATTTTATACAACACAATGGACTAGCCATCGAATTAGCGACGCATGGACGTCATACATTAGCAAAGTGAAAGATTTCTAGTAATCATCATTATTCTTCGGTTGCGGCACATCGCAATCATATTTGGCGACGAAATCACCCGAAGTGTCATTCGTGATTTGTGGTACCATTCGTTTTGATTATAATTTCTTAAGAAATGTAACGCCAAGTCGAGTAAAGCAGCTTCGTTCTCTTTATTTCTGTTAGTCACCAGTCCTTAATAATAAATATTATATAAAGGAAATACATTTGTAATTGGCCACACTAATGTTTGATTTAAGAATAAACAAGGAATCGGGAACGAATGTTCGGCTCATTATAACACAAACAAACCCTACTAGGCTAAGAACTGCAAAACTTACGGCGCATACGAAGTAATATCGATTGTGGGTTATGCTGTATTTGTGAAGTCAGTTATATAATTCCATGACTTAGTCAGCTCCTTTTAACTCTATACTTTTATGCCAACTTGTCCAAATGTTTATGAAATCTTGAAACATACGACAGCGATTACCGTAATTTCTTTATGTTTAAAAAGAGGAATAAATTACAATAGGTTACAACTGGCGAATGCGGAAGGGATCTTTGAAACTGCATAAAGTAAAAAAAAAACAAATGTGAATAAAAAGACATTTCTTCTTTTCAAAGCAATACAAATAGTTCTTGTAAGATATCTTATAGATAAGTTCAATTATATCTTAACATTTAAGAAACATATTTATCCTTTAACCTTTGATTTGACTTTGTACGTACTATTAATAAGAAAGTTATTGATCCAGCAATTGAATAGATAGGATGGATTTAGGAGCTGACAAGTGTACCGAAAGTATGACTGTATTATTCAGATATAACGACAATGGTTGCTTACTAATAAATTGAGATTTAAATTTTTACATTTAATGGCGTTATTTTTCCACTTACCATTTCTAGATATAACTCTACGAAGCATATGTCCGAAGCGACGCGCCCCCAAGCATATCCTCTGTTCCCGAACCACCTCATCCATGCAATCGCTGTCAGTAGCTGAATCATCCCCACTGTCATCTTCTGACACGAGTGATTCACGCTTACTTCTAAAATTGTCTTCGTTGTAACTCAACGTAGGCTCGCTAGCCCCTAAATTCTTTGGCTCCGACCACTCTTCGACATCATTGAATAAATCATCTAAATTTGTTTCTAATAAACCTTTGGCACTGCATATCACCTTACTCTTAATATCTTCGCGTGTTAAAATCGCATCCACACTACTAGACAAGCATTTCTCTTGTCTAGCCGAGTTCGTGTCATCAGAATTCCTCCTGACATCGTCCTGCGTTTTCGTCCTGTGTTTAGTCCTCAACGGACTCTGAAAATCGTACTTATTCTTTCTCTCAGGCACCGCTTCGACGCCTCTCGGGGTAACTTGAGTTTGACCACGAAACATATTTGATAGAACCAACATTTTCACTGTTTTTAATGCACTAACACTAGTTAAATATTCCATCACTGCATTCCTTTTCATTTCACTGATGTATCGCACTGCACATAGGAGTAAAGAATTGGTGTTGTGTTTGTTTTGTGGTCGTAAGTTCAAAATGGTGCAGCGTATGCAGATGCATAGTTTACGTTGAACGAGGCATTGCTCAGCCTTGTAGAATATTCTGTGTCCCACCACAGGTAATATTTTGTTCGGGAAATTGTCGGTCGCAGCGACAGTAGTGAATAAATAAAATCAGTGGACCAATTCACCACCTCCATGAAACCTCCAGATCTTTTACCGACCTCTTGCATAATAAATGCTTAAGGGTAAGGTAATAGAGGATTGATGGCCCTTTAAAATAGATTACAATATATATATAGACAGTACTACTTATTATCTATATTTATATCCGCTAGTTCCATTGTATATTCTTACAATTCTATATCAACATGACTATGACTTTATATTAAAACAAAAGAAAAATCAGAAATAAATTGAATTTTTGAACAGAAATAATTGTTCACTAGTGTAATTTAATATTTAACCGCATCTGAAACTATTAAGAAAAGGCCCTCATTGCGTTTAAAAAGATTGGATTCAAGTTAGGACATGCGAGAGCTTTATACGTTAAAATCCTAATTCAAATGTATAGCAGCAAATTTTAAAATAATATTTTAATCACAACACATGACAAGGCGCTAACAAAAGAACAGTTGGTATAATTGGTGCTATTATAATTGACGCATATGAAATATTCCTTTTTCAACAAGTATAAAGCTAAAAGAAAATAAAGCTCATTCGCCCTTATATAAAACGTGAACTAAAGTGAGTGGAAGTTGTCAAATCTGTAAACATTACTATCGAGTTTGAGTTAAAACCTTACCTCATCAGAACTTTTTCTAGTAGGGTTATTACATGATAATTTTGCTCATTTTAACACTACAAAAAATAGTACATGCATGTATGCAATGTTAGAAACGGACTTCAGATGTTTCAAGACTCATTCGATATTTTTTTTAGATTATCAAAATTTTTATTTAGACTTCATAGAAAGGGGCGGCTGAAAACGAGTCCTTACATAGGTATAGCAACCAGGCAATATACGGTGAAGTCGGCAACACGATCCTACCCATTATGCAGTGGCTTAGGGTAAGCCGAGCTTTTTTGCTTACTTGACTAGCAGACATGTTGCGCTTACCAACAATTTTTAACCGGTTAACGTTAAAATTCCAAGCTATAGCGTGTTAATAAATAAATAGCTTTTAGATATTTTTGTATTTCGTACAAAGTATTAAAATTACTTGATCCTTCGTGGGTTCCTGATTTTTGTTCTGAATATTTGTGCAACTTCATAACTTCACAGATAAGACCCACATTTCCTTATCTATAAATGTCACCAACAATATTTGAACAATATAGTATGTGTTACAATCATGGTAAAGTATGTCATGTTTACTTCAGTTAGTACAAATCTTAAATAGAACATTCATAGTGAACACTATTTGTCGGAATCGAAATAAAAAAAAAATATATCACAATTTACCGATATTTATTTTTGGAAACAAAATAGGATATTAAGCTATCGCAACTATATTCAACTAAACTAGCTTTCGTTCAGGATTTTAGATCAAAGTTTTTTAGGTATTCTTGTAAAATCACTCTCATTGAACAGTCTGCGTGTTTTTATATATGATGATATAAAACATCTTATCTATTGTTACGTTCTTTGTTCTATTCAACAAGTTAAATAAAAATAAGTACATTTAATATTTTTTTAATGTAAGTTCATTCAGCGTTAATTATTGCAATAAATTTTTAATAACAAAGCAATCAACAAACTTTAAACAATACAGCTAAACGGAACTGGCCAAAAATTATCATTCCAGTTCACACGATTAGAAACACAAAGCTCAGATATTTCCTCTTAAAAAAGCTGTCAAGGTTAAGGCGAGGTGAGTTACATCACGAGCCCATCATTCACACAATGTCTGAACATAGACCTAAATATTACAAATGGATTTGGGATAATTATACAACGAAAGAATAGCCTACAAAAATAGTACCCTACTACAACACTATGTTATATTCTTAATCAAACATATAGAACAATTACCGTAGGAACCACAATTATTTGCTTATTTGAGATTTTGATATTTTTGAGAAGGCTAAATCTATAAATTTTCAAATATTCACACAAACGAAGTATTTATTACTTTAAATTTAATTTTATATCTGCTGACCACATCGAACCAGTAGCTATGATTTGTATGGTTAAAATTAAAAAACAATTTTTTGTGCGCACTTGTTTTGGGCGCCATAATAAAAGCTTTGTTATTTGAACTCCTGCATCAAAAATTAAACAATTATTTATTATTATTGCTAACATTTAATTTATTTTAAATATTCAATTTCATATACTAACATAATAATTCAGTAATAAATTATTATGGTGATCGTAAAACTTCGAGTAAATTTAAATCCTTTATAGAATCAAGCGTCTCCTAGTGATAGTCCATAGTCATCTATAGCAACAATAAATCAAGTTAGCAAAAGCACTCCCACCTTGCCTGCAAATAATTAAGTTATCCGCAGGCACCAAGACAGAGACGCACCTACACACTTGTTTCGCTCCCAAGCGGAACATCATCAGGGGTTGTGAAACCGTGGAATATCCAGCACCGTGTATCCAGCCTGACTCGAAGTTGGATACTGCGGCGCCCAGTGATGGATATTTTTGTATTTACTGTAAAAGCTGATTTTAACTTTGCTGGCAGATTTAAAACTTGCCTTTGTACGGTAAAATGAATTCTACTTTTTGTAAGAGGTACTGATACAAGCGTAATACAGTTAGAGGGTAGTTTATGTTTCTAGTTATACTTTAATGTGTAAAAAAGTGTATTATTAACCATTAAGTGTTCGAGGACATGTTTAAATATTGATAAGTGAAAAAATACAGCGTAGTATCTTTTCGTACTACATTCATATCCACAGAGGTTTCATTAAATCCCAACAAGTGTCCGATTGAAGTTTCAGTTTCGGCTAGAATTATCAATTTTGGATAAAAAATCCAGTTTCGGCTAAAGTTTTGGTTTCGGCCTATACTTCGGCCGTACCGAAACTCATTGTTCATGTATTGTCGAGCAACGTTCATTTAACTTGGGATGAGTTGGTGCTTCTTGTTTGTTGAGCTGAGTTGATAAGACATGTTCCGCCACTTAATAAGGAAGTCGCCAAACTTAATAAACTCTTTTGCAAAAGAAATGGGCACCTAAGCAGAGAACCAAATTTTATTGTTACTATTAGTTTGTTTACTTTAAGTAGGATTATAATCAAAATGTTGTAAAATAAACAAGTAATAGTTTTTATCAATTGTCTTATATTTTTGGAAATTATTTTTATTACATATTATTTTTTAAGTTAACTGCCTTTCATTTTGTTTTTTTTTTTAATACACTAGTAATGTTAATAAGCCTGAATAAATTTTAATATATATTTAATAAGTTTCGGTTTCAGTTTCGGCTGAAACTGACAACAGTTCAAAATTGAGTTTCCGTAGGACACCAATCCCAACAACTTTACTGAAACCTAGGGAAAGGGGGCTTTTACATTATTTATTCAACATACATTGATCATTTATCATTTATAAATCAGCTCTCACCATCATTAATTTTGATCTAACTAAGAAAAAATATTAATAAAAACTAGGCTGTTTGAATTTTATAGCCTTTGCCCTACGTTATAGGAAACTTAACAAAAAAAAACAAGTCTAATAACACAAACTTTCTAATTCCTTACGATTGTTTTGGCGGTTGAATGTCCGCCCATATGTCTATGGCATCAAAACAACAATAGTGTTTTGATCAAAAGTGGGTTACGATACAGACAGAGAAACTGTTGTCTGCTTGCGTAATCTGATTGGCCGATTGTTGCGGTAACTTAATCACATGCCGCTATTGAGTACTGACTATTGAATGTTACTGGCACCTAAGCTATCGCACACAATGTGTGGATTGAAAAAAAACAATATAATTACTATATTTTAAGCCTTTACTGTTACATTTTTGTCTTTATCAATTTGCTGGACGAAAGCATTAATTTGGAAATTTTGATAATTTCCATGCTTGATAAGCTTGCTGGAGTTAGAAGGGAAGTGCCAGATGTTAGAACTCGGAACCCAAATAAAGTTAATAAATTTTGTATTAAACAATAAGTACGTAATTATTTGTTTACAGATTCGAAGTTTTTTTTTTAACATTCACCATGTCGTCAGCAGGGGTCGTAATTTTTATTCAGTCTATCGTAACAGTCCCTAAGGAGACATAGATAACAGATACACGACCTGCCTCCCAGTCCGTGTCGCAACACAATCTACTTCAGGAGTATCAAGTGATTTCATTGTATTACCATATTTATAAGACATTATATGGAGAAAAGTGAAACATAAGTCGTTTTCACGAAGTTAATTTTAATATGTTAACATACCTATCGAAACACGGGGGACTTCGAAGTTAATTTATGATCATCCATCCGAATGAATGACCTTTTTATGGCAATACAATGACTTCAACAATGTATGACCATGGTAAACAATAGATAATAGTTCTATCTGCCATGGGAAAAAGACCACTTTTAAGTAACCGTGACCTACATTTTTTTCCGAATATTAAATTCAATAACAATTCCGCATAAGGTTCAAAATAAATTGAGAAGCTGCTATAATGTTTTCTGATATTGGCACCACCTATTAGAATTTTCGTCAAAAAGTGTTAATATAAGTACACACATTAATCATACCAAAGATGTTAAAATTAACTATATACTGCAATTTTGTTAATGACATTGTATCATTAAGTTGCAGAATTTCGCAAACCGTCTAGATTTCCCGCCATTATGCGACAGTTCACTGCATCGAGTGCCAATGAATATACGCCTACAGATCGGTGCCGGTGGCTTTGTAAACGCATAATTTCTGCGCCATTGCAGTCTTGATACCGCAGTGGATCCGTGTCGCATAGGAGGTATTACGAGGAAGAGCGCAGTTAAAACTATTGAAGAAATCATTTTACGCGTTATGTGAAGCGCGATTGAAGTAAGAATGTACTATTAAAAAAGGAGACTTTAAATCGATTAACAAGGCCGAAAATAAATATACGTATTTATACGTTGCTATTAAGAATGCAAGACTGAGATGCCGTCATTACAAAAACTAAAATCACAACTTGACGTAATTGTAGAAACTAAATGATGAGGCAGGTTCCAGGGGGTCTACCGTTTGATTGTTTTCTCTACTACTATAGTTTATAACGTTACGCTATTACTTTTTTTAATAAACATATATTTTAAATTATTTTCATAGAAAAATAGTAGAAAAAAACGACTCTACTCATAAGTAAATTCTCAGGCGGGAATCGAACCCGCAACCTTTGGATGTCCTGTCTAATGCTCTTCTAATTGAGCTAACGAGCCTTGTGAACATCTGTCGAAATTTTCTAATAAACTTAAAAGTATAAATACTTTTTAAGTTGGAAGCCAGCGTTGTCTCATCAATGAGAGGAATATCCTTTCGCATTCGAAAGAAACACTGCACATCCATTGTTTATTTAATCCTTACTAATATTATAAATCGGAAAGTGAGTTTGTTTGTTTGTTTGTTTGTTTGTTTGTTCCGCTTTCACGCCGTAACTACTGAACCGATTGCTTTGAAATTTTGCAGACGTAAAGATAAAAGTCCGGATTAAATAATAGGATACTTTTTATCCTGGAAAAAAATGATATTCCCGAGGAAAAACAAAAATATATTTTTTGCTTGATGGATGGATTGTAGATGGCGCTGTATGTCGTTTGAAATAACGTAAAATATTGCAAACGAATATAAACATGTAAATTTAGACGCTAAATGATACGATAATGAATCCCCGAAAATGAGGAATTCCCGAGGGATGACGTACAATTTGTTTTATCGTCTAAACTGTTTTTTTACATCTACTTATATGTTGCAAACGAATATGAACATGTAAATTTTGAAGCTAAATGATACGAAAATGAATCCTCGAAAATGAGGAATTCTCGGGGGATGACGTACAATTTTTTTATCGTCTAAATTGTTTTTTTTACATCTACTTATCCTGAAATCACTAAAGTCAACGAATTACTAATTGGTATAAGTATTAGTTACGCTATTTAGTTCTAGAGGTATGCGAAAGATGGCGCTGGGTGTTTTTTAAAACGTGGTAACGAAGTGTTTTTTTAAGATACGTAAGAAGTGGAGTGAATTATATGAATTTTGTATCCAGCGTTACATCGCGCTTCTTAGATTTTTCCGTGGGAATGAGAAGTTTTCTTATAGTTGTGCTTTATACCGCAATATAACCGAATTCCACGCGGGCGAAGCCGCGGGCGGAAAGCTAGTAAATATATATTTTTATAATTTTTACACATTTTTTACGTTTTTCATATATGATAAATTATTTTAATAGAAAAATACTAAATTAAATAACTGTATCACATCATTAAATCAGATAATTTTGGCATAATTAATAAATTTCAAACAACTCATACGAATCATAGTCTTATACTATGTACTAAATGAATAATAAACATAAACGAATAAATGAAAAAAAAATATGTTTTTCTTACATATATATACATATATATCGTCGGGGATAGTGCAAATCCGCGAATCTACCATACGTAAAGGGTGCGTATCTGCACTAGATCTAATTTTACAGGGGAAGGTTATAACTTTATAACTTTCTTATTTTAACGGCTAGTGGACTCATTTTTACGTAGGGGGTAATAATTCATATATTCTATGTGTTGTTAACATTAGATATCTGTTAAAGGTATTAATTTAGTAGCTACCACAATTACGCGGAGTTGATTTGACAATAAATTTATTAAAATGGAACCTAAATAGTAAGTTACGCGGTATTAAAATCATACAAGTTATAATGTTACATAACAATATTCAATACTCAAACCAAAATCCGACTTCAAGAGCTTCATAAATCAACAAAACAACAAAAAAAAACCTTTTTCTCTGAACTATCTTAGAATTGTTACACTCTATTCAGTCTGTAACAGCCTTTTTAACTATTTTGATAGGAATAGTATTACAAGTTTTACACATATATATGTATTTAATAAACAAAACAAGAGCTTCTTCAGACGAAACGAAACCGTATGTCTCAGTTATTTTAATTATATAAAGGCAAATAATACATACACGCGCATATAAATGTTTAAAAATCAACAAAGCAAGAGCTCTTTCAGCTACCCAAAAAATAAACTCTGTAAATAATCACGTGTGAGGCAAAACAAATTAATTATTCCTATACGGCAGTTTATAATAGAATTCATAGCAAACCATGGGCATACAATTTTCAATTGTTGTAAATGTTCATATTTTGATTTTGAGATTGCCAATCTATCAGAAAAGAGCTGTGGAATAATTACTGGCACAATTATTTGTGACCTTTGTGGTAATAGCTGAAATTCGTCATTGTAGTTAAGTTTGTATTTAATAGGTAACTGTATATCAACCATACACGTGGCACCTTTGCGCCAGTCAAATACTTCACGATGTCTAACTTTCTTTAAATTATCGACTGAACTGAATCCACCTCCATTTGGGTATGACCCTTTTCTTAAAATACAACTATGCACTGGCTGACCAAAATGGACTAAACTTTACAGCTTGTAAATCGGCAGTGATTACGTGATGTGCTCCATTTTTGGTAGCTTGTTGTCTAATTTTTTCTGGCTAAATATTTTCGTGATACATGAAGTTGATATTCTTCTTCCTTTATATTGCCTTTTTATGAACAACAAAGATGACATGCGTCTTTTTTTCGGTTGAAACAAAGCTATCTTTTCATCTTTCAGAACATCCTCGAAAAGTTTTCTAGAAGCTACTTTCTGTGCATTTTGTGTTGTCTCTTTAACATAGATATGATAAAATTTACCTTTAAATTGTATAATGAGTTCTAAATATAATTTTGTTCTTTCTTTTCTACAATAGTGGGGAGGTAGTTTGGACATGGCTTTAAAAAATGTTTAAACTAAAACCTTGAACGTAGGCAAAGCAGTATTTTCTTTCCGGTTTATTGTTATTTTTTACATGGTTTTTCTCCTAGCCAGTACCTTACTGTCCACACATTTTTGTTCTTAGAACGTCTTTAAAATTTCTCTCACTTTTGGTAATTCAATTTAAAAAAAAGAAGATTTGTGTAATACCTCGTCTTGTATCAGCCCTTTTTGTGGTGTTCATTTTAGTCGATTTTTTGTCTACTAAATATGAAACGGATATTTTCTTCGCTATCCAACTATGTCCCAAAATTCTTTAAAAATAATAAAACGTACACTTTCTGTGAACTCTACGCAGTAAGTTATATTGCTGTTTTCTTAACGTCTTACTTCTAAATCTTTTTGAAAAGATTTATTTTGCTTTTCGTTTTCTAGCTCTAGACTCGATTGCAACTTCAAGGTTCGAGTTTCTTCCAGGAAACAAATGATTATTGCCATGTAAATACAATGTTAATTAAATACTTCATTAACATTGTATTTACACTTACCTGAGGTGTTCTGAATATTTTTAAATAAACACCGAATTTTAAAACAAAAATATACCAAAAATACGCTTCCGAGGTCACCTGATCACATACGCGGTATCGACACTTGCCGGCCGTAGATACGCAGTATCGTTATTGGGCAATTTCTTGCTTTCTATGATTCGAACGATAGTCACGTCAGAGAGGTGGCTGCCAATCAGATTTTTGCATGACTTACCCGCAAAATTGAAAATTGGCTACAATTGTCAGATACGCGGAATTATCCAACGCTAGTTACGCGGATTTGCACTATCCCCGACGATATATATATATATATATATATAACAGGATTTGAAGCCACGATAGTTAACGTAGGAGGCACTACGGTTGCACAAAACAGTAGTCAATGAAAGCTATATCGAACTCATTGTAACGTATACGTCTAAACAATGTCCAAACGCAGACGATAAAGCTATAAAACTTTCGTAGGCGGTAAGAAATGCCATTGTGACGTCATAAATTACAGAATCAGCAACAAACAAGTTCGGTAAAACTCTTGATTGATTTGTAGTTGTTACTTTTGTTTTTGTAAATTTTAATTATGATTACACCCATTAGTCTATATATCGACGGCCAAGTGCCAAGACCTATTTACTGAAATTTGTCGAGAAATTAACTTTTTTGTCATTTCGAATCAAAATTGGTCATTTGCATGTAAAATGAAATTTCCTTAAGTTATTTTCAGTTGCAAGCGCATCAAGTTAAAAAATAAATAAACAATTTTTTTAAATAATTTTTAACTTGTCAAGAAATTATTGATTTAAATTTTTAGAGTTCGATTGAACTATACACTCCGATCGAACCGTTAAATCGAGCCCAATAAATTATATTTCTCATAAATCTAAATCTACAGTGCAATCAGTGCAAAAATCGTGAATTAGGCCAGGAGACCATCGTAGAACAATACAGCTGGATCAAGGATACGGAGGTACCTTCAAGAAGACGACCGGCAGATTCCAAGGTGAGTGCCTCTGAGTTCAAATCCAAAATTAAGTAAGAAACGGGTAAAGATAAATCATAAACTAAATTCTCATACATAAAGTCTGGTCTCATATCTAATCGAATTAAATTTTTGATTTTTTGAAAGGTCTTTTCAGCTTGGTGTATTCGTTTGAATTTAGCAGTTCGTGAGTTAGGTGTTATTGGCACTTCGCCGTCGATATGCTATTGAAATTAACCACAAAGTATTATTTTATTATTCTTTATACGACTATCTCTTCCTTGGGTCTGTTTATTACTTATTTAATCTGTATTCATCAATAACAAACATAAGTATATTTAAACATCTAACAAGGTTTTTCTTACATTACCTTCTGCCAAAGTGCACCCATTAATAAAAACAGATTATCTATAATAAATAAAAATAAGAGTTGCCAATTTTTTTGATTAATATTAGATTTGATATATATAAAAATGTAACAAAAGGAACAAGACATTCATTTTTCGTATCTTGGTTGAGTATGTTTTTATTTTTTTTTAAGATCTCCAACAAAGAATACACTGTGCATGCTTAAGATTTTAATAAATGGTTACAATTTGCGTGCTCCTCCAATTATAAGAGTCCACATCGTGTAATTTGTAATTCTATTTATATTTTTGCTATATGCTTAATGACATTATTACATTTTTTTAAATTATTATTTATTTTTAATTTGACACTGATTTTAAAATTAGTAATTAGTGATTTTAAATTCTGTTCCTTTACTATAAAGACATTTGAAAATTAGTTAACAAAATAAATTTTATTAAATTATTTGTTTTAATAATCAATATACTTCATACTTTTGGTGTGCTGAAATTTCAGTGACGCATTTTAATCGACTTAAAATTTATTCAAATTGACATCTGTAAGCCAAGTAAAATATGTGGTGTAATATTATTTGTATTACAAAATGGTACGTTTAAACGTATTTTAGTAATACTGTTGCAAATAGCTGTTTTGCGCTTATAGAAGTCGAATAATTCGCAACGTTATACGTGAAGCTTTGATCTCCTGGATACAGGGTGACCATACATATTATAATATAAATAAAGAATCCCGGGTACGATTAAGTTATTAATATTAAAGAATATATCTAAGTAGCTACAGTTGTAATGAATAATTACACAAGTTTTTTTTTCTTGCTTTGAGTTATACTATACAGATCAGTAGTGCCTTAATCGAATTCTGTTTTAGTAAAAAATATTTTTTAAGTTCTAAAATTATAACTCAACGGAACGTTCATCATAAAACACATGGCCCTGCTTCATAAATATATAAACTCGAACAGCCAACAGCTGATTCTATTTGAAGATTTGGCCTTAAGTAAGTGTAAATGTTTATCAACAGCTGCTATTTATAAAAGAAATTAAATATGTTTTTAACATCAAACGTTTTGAGTTAATGTGACTCACTGGTTGTCTGTAAAAGAGAAAAACGAAAACATGCTTGATATGAAACATATTTCTGTTACCATTTTACAACTTTAGGATTTAACAATATTCAATAGCTTCAGTGCTTTGTGACCGGATAATACTAAGAGGTTATGATGCATGATTCTTCAATTGTTGAGTGAAATAGTTAAAACCAAATAAAGACGTTTAGAATGAATTATTTTTTTCTTAATATAACTTTTCAAATGGATAAATAGCAAACTTATTATTGCTGAAAATATATTTAGGAAATAGAGGCGTTACCATAAACATCACTCGTGGTCCTTAATTTATCTAAGGAATGTATATTATTACCATTAAATGATTTTATAACATTACATAAAAGCTAAATATTATTAAGATATTAAATAATTGTAATTTTTTTTACAATATCGTATTTATTTTTCTTTCATAGTCAGCCTAGCTACTACGGAAGCATGAACCCGGGTTGAAATATTAACGTGTCTTTCTACTTTTTTTTTTAATTTGCGCGATTAACTCCCGCTCAAAGGAATTCCGCTCGTGCGGGCTGAACGCGGCTCACGGCATAATTATACCGTTATACGTTTATATTTCCGTATTTTGAAACGGTATATTTGAAGGAAATTGAATTATGTAAAATATTTATAATATGCCTAACAAACTGAGACCCTATTCCCTTGTGAACAAAGTCACAATTTTATAAATTTGTATGGTGTACATATCATGTTTTTGACGCAGACCATGTTTTTATCATTTCTTTTGTAAAGTTTAAAATAAAGCATTAAATATTTTTAAAGATGTTTACACATCCTGTAAGTATCAATATTAGAATCTCCTTAAATTATGACGAAACAACTCATTGCATTTTTGAGCTGGCATCGCACAAATGGCAACTGGAAAGGTCACTTGCGTATATTTGCCGTATACATATATTTACTCATTATTACAGAACTACTAAATATTCGATTATGACTTATCTTAAATATCACACATGTATACACATTGTAAAAAAATGTTTATCTACTCTGATACTATAATACAAAGATTCTAAAACTTAAAACAAAATGCTTATGACAAACATTACGTACAGGGCAAAAATAATAAAAAAAAAAGTTTAATTACGATACAGGTCTTGTATGGACACCTGTAACATAATATAACTTTTTAACTCAGAGTAAACAGGACTGGAGTAGCCTTTGCCTAACATTACCCCTCTGCCAAATGCACAAGCGTCGGAATCCTGTGCGTTATATAAAACTAGTTGAGCCGCCATTTTAAAACCACAATAATCAGAACGTCTTACCGTGCAGAGCTCCCACGAAAACGCCTGCCTGTGCTGTTTTCTACTGTAAAAAAAATTCGAAAATATCTAGTATGCAAAAAGATGGTGTCACCTTTCATTTGTAAGCATAATTTTTAGGTTTTGATTATTATTTAATTCATAATTTCATGTTTTAGCAGACTACAATTTCAAATTTCGCGCTCAAAGTTCGTTTGATGACGTCACGGCTGCACTCCCCACGAGACTACCTAGGGTTGACCATTATCGCATTTCAATTAATTAAGACAAAAATTAGAAAAAGTTTGTTGGTAATAAATAACTGTTATTTTGTATTAATTAATTACCAATTATAATTTCGTTTTAACAATGTACGTTGCGTGTTTATTTTTAGTTTAGTATTAAGTACATACCTACACTTTTGCGGCTGCTTGAAGCCTATTCTTTGCCACACAACATGGAAATATAAAATAATAAATAAAATAATTAATTAAAATAATAATCAAACTATTTGTCCTTTTATTCATGCTGGGCGGCGCTCATAAACATTAAGAGTACTAATGCTGTATATGCTTCCAGTGTCCCTGACTTCATAAAAGAGACACGGTTAAAAGGGTACCATCGTCTAACCAGCACACCCGATCATTTCCGAGAAACCAAAATTTTTTTTCGAGCCACAGGACAAATTGTTTTTATTTTGTAATCAGCAACCCTTATTAATTTGTACAATATTAATTTGCACAATAGTGATGTCAACTTCATCGATATTGTGATTTTACGAGTGAGTAATGAATGTATGAATGCAAGTAACATACTTAAATTGGAAATATGTATTTTTAATTTAAATCTGTATGTCGCAGGGAAATTGTATAATTCCGCAGTTTACATTCGGCGTCATCAGTTTAAAAAACACATTTCTTAGTTCTTTTTCTTAACAATAATAAAACACAGCTTAGATAAATTACAGTTTGTTTCAGTAATTATTACCAGGTATTAATGATGATTTCAAATAAGAATAAGGTATGTGATTTTGAACTGATGACGCCGTATGTAAAGTGCGGAATTATACTATTTACTTGCGATATTATACATACGAGAATAAAACTGTAAAGATATAGAATAAAACAGGTCAAGTCCACCTTAAACCAAATGGCTAGTAATGAGAGTAGAGGAAGCGAAATCACTAATTTTTGAACATTTTGTCTGTATGTATGTATGTTTGAGCACGCATCACCCAAAAACTACGCGACGGATTTTGATGACATTTTAGTATGGTAATAGCTAAATGTCATCGTCAACATTTAAGTTAAGTTTTTTATTAATATTGTAGCATTTATAGCTCCTTTTAAAAACCGGCTTGTCCAACTGCAATACTTCAAGGTACTAGGAGTAAGGTATGTGGTACCAAAAGTCATTTGTACATAAATGAAAGCTATTGGAAGATAGTATTGCAGTATTAAAATTAGAAATGATCGGTATGTGTAGTTCAGGCAAATATACTCTGCCCCTAGGCGGTATACTAATTGTTGGTATTTATACTTTAAGCTTTGATATGCCCGGAAACATCTAATTTTTCATATTCAGTTTTCCTAAAGAATACAGCATACGAAAAAAATGGATTCATGCTTGTAATAGGTAATAGGGCATCTTGGGCATCTTCAAGAACAAGTACTATATGTTCCATACATATTGAGCCGTCTCAGTTTCAAAAATTATCTAACAATAGAAGAAGATTAGTTGCCCATGCTGTGCCAACGTTATTCTTGAAAGATCCTCTTAGTTTATTATATAACTAGTTATGCTTCAAATAGATATTAACATGTAATATTATAACAGTTTTAGTTTATTACATTTAAATGTATTAATTTTAGGTTAAAAAATAAGTTGAAAAGGAAATACCTGCAAAAAGTGATGTAAGCAAATCGCAAAAAAATACAAATAATCAATCTGTCAAAGTAAAAATCTGAGAAATATAACTATATTCACTATCGCTTTGTTAAAAATAATGTTTCAGAGTTCCTCCTTTCCATTATGGGTATACGCAAAAGGGTCCACAGTGAATTCTATATATATAATAACACCTGTTGTAAATATCTTTTAAATGCAATAAACTATCAAGTTTCAATTTGTATTTGTAGGAATACTAACGCAAAGTTAATAAATTCATTCATTGAACGAAACTGATTTATCGATATCGATATTCTCGTGCTATGTCATGTCACTTCTCACACAATGACATTCGTGTGTTTGAATAGAACGTTAACACACTATTTTAAGCACGTGTGCGTGTATTTTAAATATGTTTGTCGTATTATGCATGTGTGCGTTTGTAAACACGCAAAGAGTTTTTGTTCCTGTGTGCTGGCATTGAATGTAGTAGTAACCTCACCCCCCGCAAAAAATGGCAGAAAAATATGTACGAGATATTGACTAATGGCTACTCCAGTCCTGTTTACTCTGAGCTTTTTAATCATAACGATACACCTATACAACCTCCAGCTGGACCAAGGAGGTTGAACCTATACTTTAAAAAGGTTTCAATGAACGAGTCCGCGACGACGCAACACGCATGCGCAATCGATGTTTGCACCTTGGCGCCAACATTTGACATTTAAAAAATCTTTTCAATATTTAAACAAAGTTTGGTTTTGTTTGCAATATTGTTTTACGTATTATAGTATGAGAGTAGATAAAGTAGTGTATGACACTGTACATAACTTGGTCTTATAACACTCGTGTGATACTATAAAAAAACTCGCCTACGGCTCGTTTTTTTAAAACACACTCATGTTATAAGAACCCTTATTATGCAACAGTATCATAAACTACTATAATAGCACATTGCTACTTGTAATCGATCTGTATAATTTAAGTAAAAAAATATTGTAACTAACTCCCTCTTTGTATTATACAAAATATTGATAATTCAGTGATTTTTTACAGAATGATTGACATTTTTATTACCGTTTTATATTAAACCCATACATGACGACTTAAAGACAATAGTAAAATTTCCACATTACACATTCAATCAGGCCTCAGGCCAAAAAAAGTTTGACAAATGAGAATCCCATATATAGTTGTTTAGGTCAGCAACCACTATAAGTTTTAAGGTATCAAAACATAATATCAAATAGATAAATATGAACCTATCTGAGTAGTTAATATACTATTACTAGAATTCACCTATTATTCCTTTTTTTGAACACGTTAATTGACGCCGCCTATTTCAAGGGAATAAATACGAACTATTAATAAGTGAGAAGTTACTTATATATTTATTGGCACCTATATTTTTACCAAGGTCGTGGTTTCCGCTGAGTTCAAGATAATTTTATATTATTAAATCATCATAATATTATAAAATGAAATTTCTCATTTATATACCTATATATGTTATATACCTACCTACTATTATTATTAACCTTTGAAATCTATTTAAATAAAATCTGATAAAAAAAAGTAAAAAAATGAAACGTAATTTCCACCAAATTCTTTTTCATTACAGTTTGTAAAGGAATTGTTATTTTCTACTTTCTTTGCTGAAAAACAAGTAATATTGAAAGCAATTTATCGTAAGGTAATAAAATTTTTAATTTCAGTTCATCTTTTTCATTAAACTATGTATTTCTTGAACGCAGATTACTTTTACTTTAGATTTTTCGAAAATTTACAAAATAGAATATTTTGACGTGATAACGCCTTATAAATCGATCAACGCCAGCTGCACGCACGAAAAAGCATGACTCATTGCCACGTTACGTCATTGTCACGTTCAGCCTAAGCCAAGCGTGCAAGCGAGAGCGCGGTACAAGCAATAGAGAGGCACGATCGGCCTGAGTGTTCGGCTTGTGACGCATCTATCTCTCTTCCACTTCGTCGGCCAATGCGTTCGAGTAGAAGAGAGACAGCGGCAGCACACAACTTACACGTGAAATGATTTGTCAATTGTTTATAAAGTGAAGTGATAATTTAATGTGGTGTCCGTTGTTTATTACAACAATAATTGCGACAAAAAAGGTTATTAATTCTTACATTTTAAGTATTTGATTATGCGGGATTTACACGGGTCGATTTTCGTCGTGCGGCTATAGTCGCTTTACAAATCGCCCCACCAAGCCGCATCGCTAGCCCATTTACACAGGTGACTAAAATCGCACCCGGCTCGGTCATTTCTTTCGAAAATGTTGAGAATAATAGGTGTGTGCAGCGGGCGATCGCCTGCAACTGATCGCTTTACACGGTCGATTTTAGTCACCAGCCGCCTGCGGCCGGTCGCCGTGCGGCCAAAGTCGGATGCCTCCCAACTTTGGGGCTTGCGGCTTTAGTCACTTGCGACCTAGTCGAATTGCAATTTAGACGGTCGATTTTAGCCGTGCGGCGGAAATTGTGCGGCTTTAGTCACCCGTGTAAACCCCGCTTAAGCGATATATTCTCATATTATAGTACCATTGTCACGTTCCGTCACTGTCACGTTCCTCCTGAGCCGAGCGGGCAAGCGAGAGTAAACTTAAATTTCGTTCAAGTCAACGATGCGATGGAATTCAAATTAGTGCAGGGTGTGTTCTTAATTTGAAAAATATGGGTCGTTTTAAAAACAAAAGAATTAGCATGCAGTATTCATTTAAAAGCAGTACGTAACAAATCTATAATCTAAGAACACAAATTTGTTGTGGGTTTGTCTGTCCACTCTTTTTCCATTGTATCAATTAACGTTACCATAGCAACGCGTTACCGGGTCAGCTAGTCTATAATCTAAGAACACAAATTTGTTATTTGTGTGTTTGTCTGTCCGCTCTTTTTCCCGCTCTTTTTCCATTGTATACACGTTACTATAGCAACGCGTTACCATATCAACGCGTTACCGGGTCAGCTAGTATAATAAAATCTAATATTGGCAGTAATAATTGTAAAAAAATGGACAACAATTAAAAAAATATACAAGTTCCGTTCCTGCACACGATCGGCTTCCAAACCAATTTTATCGCCGACTCTTTCATAGACTTTTATCTTATTTTCTTAAGGAAACAAAGAACACGTCCAAACTCAGTAACTCTTGAGGGAAGTGCACCTTCCTGTACAGTGTTTGATGGACAAGGGAACAAAAGAGTTGCGTCAGTTCCAAAAGGCGGTAGAAACACCATTAAAAAATAAGTTGTGTGTGAAAATGCTTGAACTTTTTTCTTGTAAGCATATTCGTTATTGGTTTAAATTTACAGTTAGAGAAGACATCCCAATAATTATCATAGAAGACGTATTTCTAACATTATTTAAAATGACCATACATTATTTATTATGAAGGAAGTCGCCATATTGACTCTAAATCAGCACAGTTGTTCGACCAATTGTAGCCAATTATCTCGGCAAAAAGTAAAGACGGGCACACATGAGTCACATGATACATCCCACAGAAAAAAACTAAACCGAATAGAGTCATACTATTCTATTCATATTTTAATTATATAAAGAATTGAGAATTATATTTGATGATTCAAGGAGGTCAGCACAAAAAATAATAAATACAATTGTGTCTATGACCGAATGAGAGATTTATTGCTTTAAACTTTTTATTAGTTTTTAAATCTATATTAAATTTGTAATATCCTGATAATTTTAAAGGGAAATGCGATTTTCCTACACGTTATTGACATTAATGACACAATTTGTACTAAGTATAAGTTTAAAAAACTTAAAAAAAAACTCAGAAATACTACACTAATACTTCTATATAATTCTTACGTAAGGTCTCAATTGGAATATGCCTCGACTGTTTGGAACCCGTTATATTCAAAATACATAATTTATTAGAGAAAATTCAAAAAACGTTTAAAGTACGTGTTTCGGGATTTTGATGCAGGTGTCTTTGACTGCCCGACGAGTTCATAGAGAGCAAGTGATGCTGTATAAAATTATTAATAATTTGGTTGATTCTCCTTATTTGTTAGGTAAATTAAATATTAAGTGCTCAAAAATTAACGCACGTAATTAACATACTCTTGCTTCACCTTTGTGCAAGGTTAATTATAGGAAAAACAGTTTTATAGCTAGAGTCGCAAATGAGTTCAATGAAACATTTAATCACATCGACATATTTCACGAAAAACTTAGGCGTTTTCGAAGCCTTCTGTGGGGCTTTGATTAGTGTCATTTAATTGCTTTTGTAGATTTCGTTTATAAAAGTATATATTTGTTGTTTTTATTTTTTTATCAAATGTAATAGTTTTCACTAAATAGTTTATAGTTTATGCGCACTTTTGTCACTCAACATAACTGTATCTGTACCAACTAGAGGTGGAAACTGTGAGGCTAATGTGCAAACTCTTTTTTCCTGATTAAGTATTTATGATTTATTTAAAAAGCTGGTGTTTCCTGAATCTATAATCTATAATCACAAATTTGTGTTTGTCTGTCCGCTCTTTTTCCCGCTTTTTTCCATTGTATCAATAACGTTCCCATAGCAACGCGTTAACCGCAATTAGTTCGTCTACCGGACGCTAGATGGCGGTAACGGAAAAATATTTAATGATAGAAAAAATTTAAAGAATTTTTGTCCACCCGTGCGAAGCCGGGACATGCCGCTAATAAACAATAAATAAATAAAACAGTGACCATAAAAATTTGATTTTAAACTTCGTATAAGAAGTTAATTTCTTAATGGTTATATGATTTTTGTGTCTTACAAAATTATTTAATATTTTGAGGTCTTTACTCTGCGCAATGTCTGCTATCACTGCCTTTATACTTGCTCACAGATTATAAGCAAAATCGCAACGGTATCGTTGTTTATCTCGTACAAAATATATGCCGAAGCATGATACGTGATATCTCGTTGATCGATATTGATTTTCATAGCTAAGATCAAACATTCCATATTCAGAATTATAGATGGAATGCAGAAATGTTTCTTATTTGATTACTCTAACAGTAATGATACATTGGATGGAGTATGGCTAAATTTCGAAACAGATTTAACATATTTTCTATCGTTGTAGTCAGCCTGTTAATATCCTTATCGCGAGGATACAGTCCTTCCCTATGGACATTGTACAATATATTAGTTTCTATATTAACAGTTTATTGATAAAAAATAGTAAGGTTTTTGTTAATAATCTCAAAAGTTAAGTGTGAAACCGTAGAACCACATACAATCCATGTCAGTAAAGCGTTAAAAACACTTTAAATTAACAATGTGTGCAAGCCCTAAAATGAAAACAATTGACGCGTCAAGAGGCGCATTACTGGAGTGGGAATATTATTCTTGTTTTGTCGGCTGAGCGGTGACGTCATTTACACAGTAAATACAGAACAGTAGGTTATCTAAGGCCGCCCGCCGAGTTATTAGCCTACTCTTGCGTTGATCCCCAGGGTTCTCACTTTTACTTTTAGTTAATATTTTCGAACAAGCAGCACTTGATCTAAATTTATGTAATAAAAAGCATATTATGATTGAATATTTGTTTGCGAAATCGTTATTGAGGCACCCGAAAACACTACAATATTATTTTCCCCTTTTGAAGTCATGATACTCGTAATAATTAATATTATGGTAAGTGGCCGGCGAGAGTTGACGATCACGAGCGGTCATGTGACGTACGCGCATGCTCACAGTCGCGCGGCACAGCCCGTACTGCCGGCTGTGTGAACTTGGCACCCGACTTTGGAAAATTTAGTTTTTTTTATTTTTTTTCAAAAGATTTTGATTAGTAGTGGATAGTAGTGAAGTTATTTTCGTTAGTAGTAATGCCAAAAAAATAAAAAAAAATAGTAAAAAAATGTAATCCCCCGAAATTAGAAAAAAATGTTTTTTCCGACTGTTTCTCATAGATAGACGTTAGTAGTGGATTGTAGTGCAATTTTATTCGTTAGTAGTAAAATAGAAAAAATAAAAAAAAAATAAAAATGTTTCGGAGCATTTTTAAAAAACTTTTTTATGGCGTAAATACTGTTTCAAGGCTTATATGATTACAACAAAAGTTGGAATTGAGTAAAGGGGGTTCGTAGAGGTTAGTAGTAAAAGAATTTTTGATAGTAGTAAACAAAAAAAATTACTAGGAGCACTTGAATTGAGTCAAACCTGTTTCGGAGCAATATTCATTGAATAACATCTGTTTGAAGATAAATACGATTACTACAAACGTTGAAATTGAGTAAGAAGGGTTCGTAGAGGTTTGTAGTGAAAGAATTTTTGATAGTAGTAAAGAAAAAAAATTACTAGGAGCACTTGAATTGAGTCAAACCTGTTTCGGAGCAATATTCATTGAATAAAATCTGTTTGAAGATAATTACGATTACTACAAACGTTGGAATTGAGTAAGGAGGGTTCGTAGAGGTTTGTAGTGAAAGAATTTTTGATAGTAGTAAAGAAAAAAAATTACTAGGAGCACTTGAATTGAGTCAAACCTGTTTCGGAGCAATATTCATTGAATAAAATCTGTTTGAAGATAAATACGATTACTACAAACGTTGGAATTGAGTAAGAAGGGTTCGTAGAGGTTTGTAGTGAAAGAATTTTTGATAGTAGTAAAGAAAAAAAATTACTAGGAGCACCTGAATTGAGTCAAACCTGTTTCGGAGCAATATTCATTGAATAAAATCTGTTTGAAGATAAATACGATTACTACAAACGTTGGAATTGAGTAAGGGGGGTTCGTAGAGGTTTGTAGTGAAAGAATTTTTGATAGTAGTAAAGAAAAAAAATTACTAGGAGCACTTGAATTGAGTCAAACCTGTTTCGGAGCAATATTCATTGAATAAAATCTGTTTGAAGATAATTACGATTACTACAAACGTTGGAATTGAGTAAGAAGGGTTCGTAGAGGTTTGTAGTGAAAGAATTTTTGATAGTAGTAAAGAAAAAAAATTACTAGGAGCTCTTGAATTGAGTCAAACCTGTTTCGGAGCAATATTCATGGAATAAAATCTGTTTGAAGATAAATACGATTACTACAAACGTTGGAATTGAGGAAGAAGGGTTCGTAGAGGTTTGTAGTGAAAGAATTTTTGATAGTAGTAAAGAAAAAAAATTACTAGGAGCACTTGAATAGAGTGAAACCTGTTTCGGAGCAATATTCATTGAATAAAATCTGTTTGAAGATAAATACGATTACTACAAACGTTGGAATTGAGTAAGAAGGGTTCGTAGAGGTTTGTAGTGAAAGAATTTTTGATAGTAGTAAAGAAAAAAAATAACTAGGAGCACTTGAATTGAGTCAAACCTGTTTCGGAGCAATATTCATGGAATAAAATCTGTTTGAAGATAAATACGATTACTACAAACGTTGAGATTGAGTAAGAAGGGTTCGTAGAGGTTTGTAGTGAAAGAATTTTTGATAGTAGTAAAGAAAAAAAATAACTAGGAGCACTTGAATTGAGTCAAACCTGTTTCGGAGCAATATTCATTGAATAAAATCTGTTTGAAGATAAATACGATTACTACAAACGTTGGAATTGAGTAAGAAGGGTTCGTAGAGGTTTGTAGTGAAAGAATTTTTGATAGTAGTAAAGAAAAAAAATCACTAGGAGCAGTTGAATTGAGTCAAACCTGTTTCGGAGCAATATTCATTGAATTAAATCTGTTTGAAGATAAATACGATTACTCCAAACATTGGAATTGACTAAGAAGGGTTCGTAGAGGTTTGTAGTGAAAGAATTTTTGATAGTAGTAAAGAAAAAAAATAACTAGGAGCACTTGAATTGAGTCAAACCTGTTTCGGAGCAATATTCATTGAATTAAATCTGTTTGAAGATAAATACGATTACTACAAACGTTGGAATTGAGTAAGAAGGGTTCGTAGAGGTTTGTAGTGAAAGAATTTTTGATAGTAGTAAAGAAAAAAAATCACTAGGAGCACTTGAATTGAGTCAAACCTGTTTCGGAGCAATATTCATTGAATAAAATCAGTTTGAAGATAAATACGATTACTACAAACGTTGGAATTGAGTAAGAAGTGTTCGTAGAGGTTTGTAGTGAAAGAATTTTTGATAGTAGTAAAGAAAAAAAATTACTAGGAGCACTTGAATGGAGTCAAACCTGTTTCGGAGCAATATTCATTGACTGAAATCTGTTTGAAGATAAATACGATTACTACTAACAGTGGAATCGACTAAGAAGGGTTCGTAGAGGTTTGTAGTAAAAGAATTTTTGATAGTAGTAAAGAAAAAAAATAACTAGGAGCACTTTAGTTGAATCAAACTTGTTTCGGAGCGATATTTCCTGGATAAAGTCTGTTCGAAGACGAATACGATTACTACAAACGTTAGAATTGACTAAGAGGGGTTCGTAGAGGTTTGTAGTGAAAGAATTTTTGATAGTAGTAAAGAAAAAATATTACTAGGAGCACTTTAGTTGAATCAAACTTGTTGTGGAGTGATATTTCCTGGATAAAGTCTGTTTGAAGATGAATACGATTACTACAAACGTTAGAATTGACTAAGAAGGGTTCATAGAGGTTTGTAGTGAAAGAATTTTTGATAGTAGTAAAGAAAAAAAATTACTAGAATTATTTTAGTTGAGTCAAACTTGTTTGGGAGCAAAATTAACTAGATAAAGTCTGTTTGAAGACGAATACGATTACTACAAACGTTAGAATTGACTAAGAGGGGTTCGTAGAGGTTTGTAGTGAAAGAATTTTTTATAGTAGTAAAGAAAAAAAATTACTAGAAATATTTTAGTTGAGTCAAACTTGTTTGGGAGCAAAATTAACTGGATAAAGTCTGTTTGAAGATGAATACGATTACTACAAACGTTAGAATTGACTAAGAGGGGTTCGTAGAGGTTTGTAGTGAAAGAATTTTTGATAGTAGTAAAGAAAAAAAATTACTAGAAATATTTTAGTTGAGTCAAACTTGTTTTGGAGCGATGTTTACTGCATAAAGTCTGTTTGAAGATGAATACGATTACTACAAACGTTAAAATTGACTAAGAGGAGTTCGTAGAGGTTTGTAGTAAAAGAATTTTTGATAGTAGTAAAGAAAAAAAATTACTAGGAGCACTTTAGTTGAATCAAACTTGTTTTGGAGTGATATTTTCTCGATAAAGTCTGTTTGAAGATCCTGCTGGTTTATTCTATGTCGCTTTTGCGGCCAACTTCACCATGATAATTTTGTGACACAGTGATGCGCGCGCATCTTAAAATTTCGCTCTTAACGTTTTTTCATAACGCGCCTAAAAAAGTATAATTTAAAAAAAAATCAAATTTTTTTCCAAAAATATATTTTTTCGCGGATTATCAAAATTCTGTCGGGGCAATTCGGTGCATCGTAAAAAAACCTACAAAATGAGGGGTCGCACACCCCTGTCTGATCAGTATTGCTTGAGATATCGAGGTTTGAAAATTCGGGGGGAGGAGGAGGGGGATGAGGGGGGGGGGCGTGTCCCATGGGTGTGAAGTTCGGGGGGTACCCTAACCACCCAGACACGGTACCCTTTACACCCAGACACAGTACCCTTAACACCCAGACATAGTACCCTTAACACCCAGACACGGTACCCTAAACACCCTGACACGGTACCCTTAACACTACCCTTAACACGATAAATTACAATTTACATTAAATTAACGCGCATACTACTACTACATGCAGACAATATATATATATACCATCGTATAGTGGCGACACGTCGGTCGCCACAGCATGCGCCACCGCGTCAAGAATCGGTTTTAGCCGCGCCTAAAGAAGTATAACTTCAATAATTCTCCTTCAAAACACTATAAGGGTACGACCACCAAAGGAATAGATCGAGGTAAATTCGCAAAGGTTAGTATTAAAAGAATTATTGATAGTGGTACTAACAAACAAAAGTTGCTGCAAACGAGGAAAAGTCACTACTAAGGAAATAAACGCCACTGCGTACGGTCAACACTACTACAAAGGGAGTAAACGCTACTATCATCTTCAAACAGACTTTATCCACTTAATTTTGCTCCAAATCAAGTTTGATTCAACTAAAGTGCTCCTTGTGATTTTTTTTTCTTTACTACTATCAAAAATTCTTTCACTACAAACCTCTACGAACCCTTCTTACTCAATTCCAACGTTTGTAGCAATCGTATTTATCTTCAAACAGATTTTATTCAATGAATATTGCTCCGAAACCAGTTTGACTCAATTCAAGTGCTCCTAGTATTTTTTTTTCTTTACTACTATCAAAAATTCTTTCACTACAAACCTCTATGAACACTTCTTAGTCAATACCAACGTTTGTAGTAATCGTATTTATCTTCAAACAGATTTTATTCAATCAATATTGCTCCGAAACAGGTTTGACTCAATTCAAGTGCTCCTAGTAATTTTTTTTCTTTACTACTATCAAAAATTCTTTCACTACAAACCTCTACGAACCCTTCTTACTCAATTCCAACGTTTGTAGTAATCGTATTTATCTTCAAACAGATTTTATTCCATGAATATTGCTCCGAAACAGGTTTGACTCAATTCAAGTGCTCCTAGTTATTTTTTTTCTTTACTACTATCAAAAATTCTTTCACTACAAACCTCTACGAACCCTTCTTACTCAATTCTAACGTTTGTAGTAATCGTATTTATCTTCAAACAGATTTTATTCAATCAATATTGCTCCGAAACAGGTTTGACTCAATTCAAGTGCTCCTAGTAATTTTTTTTCTTTACTACTATCAAAAATTCTTTCACTACAAACCTCTACGAACCCTTCTTCCTCAATTCCAACGTTTGTAGTAATCGTATTTATCTTCAAACAGATTTTATTCCATGAATATTGCTCCGAAACAGGTTTGACTCAATTCAAGTGCTCCTAGTATATTTTTTTTATTTACTACTATCAAAAATTCTTTCACTACAAACCTCTACGAACCCTTCTTACTCAATTCCAACGTTTGTAGTAATCGTATTTATCTTCAAACAGATTTAATTCAATGAATATTGCTCCGAAACAGGTTTGACTCAATTCAACTGCTCCTTGTGATTTTTTTTCTTTACTACTATCAAAAATTCTTTCACTACAAACCTCTACGAACCCTTCTTACTCAATTCCAACGTTTGTAGTAATCGTATTTATCTTCAAACAGATTTTATTCAATCAATATTGCTCCGAAACAGGTTTGACTCAATTCAGGTGCTCCTAGTAATTTTTTTTCTTTACTACTATCAAAAATTCTTTTACTACAAACCTCTACGAACCCTTCTTACTCAATTCCAACGTTTGTAGTAATCGTATTTATCTTCAAACAGATTTTATTCAATCAATATTGCTCCGAAACAGGTTTGACTCAATTCAAGTGCTCCTAGTAATTTTTTTTCTTTACTACTATCAAAAATTCTTTCACTACAAACCTCTACGAACCCTTCTTACTCAATTCCAACGTTTGTAGTAATCGTATTTATCTTCAAACAGATTTTAATCCATGAATATTGCTCCGAAACAGGTTTGACTCAATTCAAGTGCTCCTTGTAATTTTTTTTCTTTACTACTATCAAAAATTCTTTCACTACAAACCTCTACGAACCCTTCTTACTCAATTCCAACGTTTGTAGTAATCGTATTTATCTTTAAACAGATTTTATTCAATGAATATTGCTCCGAAACAGGTTTGACTCAATTCAAGTGCTCCTAGTAATTTTTTTTCTTTACTACTATCAAAAATTCTTTCACTACAAACCTCTACGAACCCTTCTTCCTCAATTCCAACGTTTGTAGTAATCGTATTTATCTTCAAACAGATTTTATTCAATGAATATTGCTCCGAAACAGGTTTGACTCAATTCAAGTGCTCCTAGAAATTTTTTTTCTTTACTACTATCAAAAATTCTTTCACTACAAACCTCTACGAACCCTTCTTACTCAATTCCAACGTTTGTAGTAAACGTATTTATCTTCAAACAGATTTTATTCAATGAATATTGCTCCGAAACAGGTTTGACTCAATTCAAGTGCTCCTAGTAATTTTTTTTTCTTTACTACTATCAAAAATTCTTTCACTACAAACCTCTACGAACCCCCCTTACTCAATTCCAACGTTTGTAGTAATCGTATTTATCTTCAAACAGATTTTATTCAATGAATATTGCTCCGAAACAGGTTTGACTCAATTCAAGTGCTCCTAGAAATTTTTTTTCTTTACTACTATCAAAAATTCTTTCACTACAAACCTCTACGAACCCTTCTTACTCAATTCCAACGTTTGTAGTAAACGTATTTATCTTCAAACAGATTTTATTCAATGAATATTGCTCCGAAACAGGTTTGACTCAATTCAAGTGCTCCTAGTAATTTTTTTTTCTTTACTACTATCAAAAATTCTTTCACTACAAACCTCTACGAACCCCCCTTACTCAATTCCAACGTTTGTAGTAATCGTATTTATCTTCAAACAGATTTTATTCAATGAATATTGCTGCGAAACAGGTTTGACTCAATTCAAGTGCTCCTAGTAATTTTTTTTCTTTACTACTATCAAAAATTCTTTCACTACAAACCTCTACGAACCCTTCTTACTCAATTCCAACGTTTGTAGTAATCGTATTTATCTTCAAACAGATTTTATTCAATGAATATTGCTCCGAAACAGGTTTGACTCAATTCAAGTGCTCCTAGTAATTTTTTTTTCTTTACTACTATCAAAAATTCTTTCACTACAAACCTCTACGAACCCCCCTTACTCAATTCCAACGTTTGTAGTAATCGTATTTATCTTCAAACAGATTTCATTCAATGAATATTGCTGCGAAACAGGTTTGACTCAATTCAAGTGCTCCTAGTAATTTTTTTTCTTTACTACTATCAAAAATTCTTTCACTACAAACCTCTACGAACCCTTCTTACTCAATTCCAACGTTTGTAGTAATCGTATTTATCTTCAAACAGATTTTATTCAATGAATATTGCTCCGAAACAGGTTTGACTCAATTCAAGTGCTCCTAGTAATTTTTTTTCTTTACTACTATGAAAAATTCTTTCACTACAAACCTCTACGAACCCTTCTTACTCAATTCCAACGTTTGTAGTAATCGTATTTATCTTCAAACAGATTTTATTCAATGAATATTGCTCCGAAACCAGTTTGACTCAATTCAAGTGCTCCTAGTATTTTTTTTTCTTTACTACTATCAAAAATTCTTTCACTACAAACCTCTATGAACACTTCTTAGTCAATACCAACGTTTGTAGTAATCGTATTTATCTTCAAACAGATTTTATTCAATCAATATTGCTCCGAAACAGGTTTGACTCAATTCAAGTGCTCCTAGTAATTTTTTTTCTTTACTACTATCAAAAATTCTTTCACTACAAACCTCTACGAACCCTTCTTACTCAATTCCAACGTTTGTAGTAATCGTATTTATCTTCAAACAGATTTTATTCCATGAATATTGCTCCGAAACAGGTTTGACTCAATTCAAGTGCTCCTAGTTATTTTTTTTCTTTACTACTATCAAAAATTCTTTCACTACAAACCTCTACGAACCCTTCTTACTCAATTCTAACGTTTGTAGTAATCGTATTTATCTTCAAACAGATTTTATTCAATCAATATTGCTCCGAAACAGGTTTGACTCAATTCAAGTGCTCCTAGTAATTTTTTTTCTTTACTACTATCAAAAATTCTTTCACTACAAACCTCTACGAACCCTTCTTCCTCAATTCCAACGTTTGTAGTAATCGTATTTATCTTCAAACAGATTTTATTCCATGAATATTGCTCCGAAACAGGTTTGACTCAATTCAACTGCTCCTAGTGATTTTTTTTCTTTACTACTATCAAAAATTCTTTCACTACAAACCTCTACGAACCCTTCTTACTCAATTCCAACGTTTGTAGTAATCGTATTTATCTTCAAACAGATTTTATTCAATCAATATTGCTCCGAAACAGGTTTGACTCAATTCAAGTGCTCCTAGTAATTTTTTTTCTTTACTACTATCAAAAATTCTTTCACTACAAACCTCTACGAACCCCCCTTACTCAATTCCAACGTTTGTAGTAATCGTATTTATCTTCAAACAGATTTTATTCAATGAATATTGCTCCGAAACAGGTTTGACTCAATTCAAGTGCTCCTAGTTATTTTTTTTCTTTACTACTATCAAAAATTCTTTCACTACAAACCTCTACGAACCCTTCTTACTCAATCTCAACGTTTGTAGTAATCGTATTTATCTTCAAACAGATTTTATTCCATGAATATTGCTCCGAAACAGGTTTGACTCAATTCAAGTGCTCCTAGTTATTTTTTTTCTTTACTACTATCAAAAATTCTTTCACTACAAACCTCTACGAACCCTTCTTACTCAATTCCAACGTTTGTAGTAATCGTATTTATCTTCAAACAGATTTTATTCAATGAATTTTGCTCCGAAACAGGTTTCACTCCATTCAAGTGCTCCTAGAAATTTTTTTTCTTTACTACTATCAAAAATTCTTTCACTACAAACCTCTACGAACCCCCCTTACTCAATTCCAACGTTTGTAGTAATCATATTTATCTTCAAACAGATTTTATTCAATGAATATTGCTCCGAAACAGGTTTGACTCAATTCAAGTGCACCTAGTAATTTTTTTTCTTTACTTCTATCAAAAATTCTTTCACTACTAACCTCTACGAACCCTTCTTACTCAATTCCAACGTTTGTAGTAATCGTATTTATCTTCAAACAGATTTTATTCAATGAATATTGCTCCGAAACAGGTTTGACTCAATTCAAGTGCTCCTAGTAATTTTTTTTCTTTACTACTATCAAAAATTCTTTCACTACAAACCTCTACGAACCCTTCTTACTCAATTCCAACGTTTGTAGTAATCGTATTTATCTTCAAACAGATTTTATTTCATGAATATTGCTGCGAAACAGGTTTGACTCAATTCAAGTGCTCCTAGTAATTTTTTTTCTTTACTACTATCAAAAATTCTTTCACTACAAACCTCTACGAACCCTTTTTACTCAATTCCAACGTTTGTAGTAATCGTATTTATCTTCAAACAGATTTTATTCAATGAATATTGCTGCGAAACAGGTTTGACTCAATTCAAGTGCTCCTAGTAATTTTTTTTCTTAACTACTATCAAAAATTCTTTCACTACAAACCTCTACGAACCCTTCTTACTCAATTCCAACGTTTGTAGTAATCGTATTTATCTTCAAACAGATTTAATTCAATGAATATTGCTCCGAAACAGGTTTGACTCAATTCAACTGCTCCTTGTGATTTTTTTTCTTTACTACTATCAAAAATTCTTTCACTACAAACCTCTACGAACCCTTCTTACTCAATTCCAACGTTTGTAGTAATCGTATTTATCTTCAAACAGATTTTATTCAATCAATATTGCTCCGAAACAGGTTTGACTCAATTCAGGTGCTCCTAGTAATTTTTTTTCTTTACTACTATCAAAAATTCTTTTACTACAAACCTCTACGAACCCTTCTTACTCAATTCCAACGTTTGTAGTAAACGTATTTATCTTCAAACAGATTTTATTCAATGAATATTGCTCCGAAACAGGTTTGACTCAATTCAAGTGCTCCTAGTAATTTTTTTTTCTTTACTGCTATCAAAAATTCTTTCACTACAAACCTCTACGAACCCCCCTTACTCAATTCCAACGTTTGTAGTAATCGTATTTATCTTCAAACAGATTTTATTCAATGAATATTGCTGCGAAACAGGTTTGACTCAATTCAAGTGCTCCTAGTAATTTTTTTTCTTTACTACTATCAAAAATTCTTTCACTACAAACCTCTACGAACCCTTCTTACTCAATTCCAACGTTTGTAGTAATCGTATTTATCTTCAAACAGATTTTATTCAATGAATATTGCTCCGAAACAGGTTTGACTCAATTCAAGTGCTCCTAGTAATTTTTTTTTCTTTACTACTATCAAAAATTCTTTCACTACAAACCTCTACGAACCCCCCTTACTCAATTCCAACGTTTGTAGTAATCGTATTTATCTTCAAACAGATTTCATTCAATGAATATTGCTGCGAAACAGGTTTGACTCAATTCAAGTGCTCCTAGTAATTTTTTTTCTTTACTACTATCAAAAATTCTTTCACTACAAACCTCTACGAACCCTTCTTACTCAATTCCAACGTTTGTAGTAATCGTATTTATCTTCAAACAGATTTTATTCAATGAATATTGCTCCGAAACAGGTTTGACTTAATTCAAGTGCTCCTAGTAATTTTTTTTCTTTACTACTATGAAAAATTCTTTCACTACAAACCTCTACGAACCCTTCTTACTCAATTCCAACGTTTGTAGTAATCGTATTTATCTTCAAACAGATTTTATTCAATGAATATTGCTCCGAAACAGGTTTGACTCAATTCAAGTGCTCCTAGTAATTTTTTTTCTTTACTACTATCAAAAATTCTTTCACTACAAACCTCTACGAACCCTTCTTACTCAATTCCAACGTTTGTAGTCATCGTATTTATCTTCAAACAGATTTTATTCAATGAATATTGCTCCGAAACAGGTTTGACTCAATTCAAGTGCTCCTAGTAATTTTTTTTCTTTACTACTATCAAAAATTCTTTCACTACAAACCTCTACGAACCCTTCTTACTCAATTCCAACGTTTGTAGTAATCGTATTTATCTTCAAACAGATTTTATTCCATGAATATTGCTCCGAAACAGGTTTGACTCAATTCAAGTGCTCCTAGTTATTTTTTTTCTTTACTACTATCAAAAATTCTTTCACTACAAACCTCTACGAACCCTTCTTACTCAATTCTAACGTTTGTAGTAATCGTATTTATCTTCAAACAGATTTTATTCAATCAATATTGCTCCGAAACAGGTTTGACTCAATTCAAGTGCTCCTAGTAATTTTTTTTCTTTACTACTATCAAAAATTCTTTCACTACAAACCTCTACGAACCCTTCTTCCTCAATTCCAACGTTTGTAGTAATCGTATTTATCTTCAAACAGATTTTATTCCATGAATATTGCTCCGAAACAGGTTTGACTCAATTCAAGTGCTCCTAGTATATTTTTTTTATTTACTACTATCAAAAATTCTTTCACTACAAACCTCTACGAACCCTTCTTACTCAATTCCAACGTTTGTAGTAATCGTATTTATCTTCAAACAGATTTAATTCAATGAATATTGCTCCGAAACAGGTTTGACTCAATTCAACTGCTCCTTGTGATTTTTTTTCTTTACTACTATCAAAAATTCTTTCACTACAAACCTCTACGAACCCTTCTTACTCAATTCCAACGTTTGTAGTAATCGTATTTATCTTCAAACAGATTTTATTCAATCAATATTGCTCCGAAACAGGTTTGACTCAATTCAGGTGCTCCTAGTAATTTTTTTTCTTTACTACTATCAAAAATTCTTTCACTACAAACCTCTACGAACACTTCTTACTCAATTCCAACGTTTGTAGTAATCGTATTTATCTTCAAACAGATTTTATTCAATCAATATTGCTCCGAAACAGGTTTGACTCAATTCAAGTGCTCCTAGTAATTTTTTTTCTTTACTACTATCAAAAATTCTTTCACTACAAACCTCTACGAACCCTTCTTACTCAATTCCAACGTTTGTAGTAATCGTATTTATCTTCAAACAGATTTTAATCCATGAATATTGCTCCGAAACAGGTTTGACTCAATTCAAGTGCTCCTTGTAATTTTTTTTCTTTACTACTATCAAAAATTCTTTCACTACAAACCTCTACGAACCCTTCTTACTCAATTCCAACGTTTGTAGTAATCGTATTTATCTTTAAACAGATTTTATTCAATGAATATTGCTCCGAAACAGGTTTGACTCAATTCAAGTGCTCCTAGTAATTTTTTTTCTTTACTACTATCAAAAATTCTTTCACTACAAACCTCTACGAACCCTTCTTCCTCAATTCCAACGTTTGTAGTAATCGTATTTATCTTCAAACAGATTTTATTCAATGAATATTGCTCCGAAACAGGTTTGACTCAATTCAAGTGCTCCTAGAAATTTTTTTTCTTTACTACTATCAAAAATTCTTTCACTACAAACCTCTACGAACCCTTCTTACTCAATTCCAACGTTTGTAGTAAACGTATTTATCTTCAAACAGATTTTATTCAATGAATATTGCTCCGAAACAGGTTTGACTCAATTCAAGTGCTCCTAGTAATTTTTTTTTCTTTACTACTATCAAAAATTCTTTCACTACAAACCTCTACGAACCCCCCTTACTCAATTCCAACGTTTGTAGTAATCGTATTTATCTTCAAACAGATTTTATTCAATGAATATTGCTCCGAAACAGGTTTGACTCAATTCAAGTGCTCCTAGAAATTTTTTTTCTTTACAACTATCAAAAATTCTTTCACTACAAACCTCTACGAACCCTTCTTACTCAATTCCAACGTTTGTAGTAAACGTATTTATCTTCAAACAGATTTTATTCAATGAATATTGCTCCGAAACAGGTTTGACTCAATTCAAGTGCTCCTAGTAATTTTTTTTTCTTTACTACTATCAAAAATTCTTTCACTACAAACCTCTACGAACCCCCCTTACTCAATTCCAACGTTTGTAGTAATCGTATTTATCTTCAAACAGATTTTATTCAATGAATATTGCTGCGAAACAGGTTTGACTCAATTCAAGTGCTCCTAGTAATTTTTTTTCTTTACTACTATCAAAAATTCTTTCACTACAAACCTCTACGAACCCTTCTTACTCAATTCCAACGTTTGTAGTAATCGTATTTATCTTCAAACAGATTTTATTCAATGAATATTGCTCCGAAACAGGTTTGACTCAATTCAAGTGCTCCTAGTAATTTTTTTTTCTTTACTACTATCAAAAATTCTTTCACTACAAACCTCTACGAACCCCCCTTACTCAATTCCAACGTTTGTAGTAATCGTATTTATCTTCAAACAGATTTCATTCAATGAATATTGCTGCGAAACAGGTTTGACTCAATTCAAGTGCTCCTAGTAATTTTTTTTCTTTACTACTATCAAAAATTCTTTCACTACAAACCTCTACGAACCCTTCTTACTCAATTCCAACGTTTGTAGTAATCGTATTTATCTTCAAACAGATTTTATTCAATGAATATTGCTCCGAAACAGGTTTGACTCAATTCAAGTGCTCCTAGTAATTTTTTTTCTTTACTACTATGAAAAATTCTTTCACTACAAACCTCTACGAACCCTTCTTACTCAATTCCAACGTTTGTAGTAATCGTATTTATCTTCAAACAGATTTTATTCAATGAATATTGCTCCGAAACCAGTTTGACTCAATTCAAGTGCTCCTAGTATTTTTTTTTCTTTACTACTATCAAAAATTCTTTCACTACAAACCTCTACGAACCCTTCTTAGTCGATTCCACTGTTAGTAGTAATCGTATTTATCTTCAAACAGATTTCAGTCAATGAATATTGCTCCGAAACAGGTTTGACTCAATTCAAGTGCTCCTAGTAATTTTTTTTCTTTACTACTATCAAAAATTCTTTCACTACAAACCTCTACGAACCCTTCTTACTCAATTCCAACGTTTGTAGTAATCGTATTTATCTTCAAACAGATTTTATTCCATGAATATTGCTCCGAAACAGGTTTGACTCAATTCAAGTGCTCCTAGTTATTTTTTTTCTTTACTACTATCAAAAATTCTTTCACTACAAACCTCTACGAACCCTTCTTACTCAATTCCAACGTTTGTAGTAATCGTATTTATCTTCAAACAGATTTTATTCAATCAATATTGCTCCGAAACAGGTTTGACTCAATTCAAGTGCTCCTAGTAATTTTTTTTCTTTACTACTATCAAAAATTCTTTCACTACAAACCTCTACGAACCCTTCTTAGTCAATTCCAATGTTTGGAGTAATCGTATTTATCTTCAAACAGATTTAATTCAATGAATATTGCTCCGAAACAGGTTTGACTCAATTCAACTGCTCCTAGTGATTTTTTTTCTTTACTACTATCAAAAATTCTTTCACTACAAACCTCTACGAACCCTTCTTACTCAATTCCAACGTTTGTAGTAATCGTATTTATCTTCAAACAGATTTTATTCAATCAATATTGCTCCGAAACAGGTTTGACTCAATTCAAGTGCTCCTAGTAATTTTTTTCTTTACTACTATCAAAAATTCTTTCACTACAAACCTCTACGAACCCCCCTTACTCAATTCCAACGTTTGTAGTAATCGTATTTATCTTCAAACAGATTTTATTCAATGAATATTGCTCCGAAACAGGTTTGACTCAATTCAAGTGCTCCTAGTTATTTTTTTTCTTTACTACTATCAAAAATTCTTTCACTACAAACCTCTACGAACCCTTCTTACTCAATCTCAACGTTTGTAGTAATCGTATTTATCTTCAAACAGATTTTATTCCATGAATATTGCTCCGAAACAGGTTTGACTCAATTCAAGTGCTCCTAGTTATTTTTTTTCTTTACTACTATCAAAAATTCTTTCACTACAAACCTCTACGAACCCTTCTTACTCAATTCCAACGTTTGTAGTAAACGTATTTATCTTCAAACAGATTTTATTCAATGAATTTTGCTCCGAAACAGGTTTCACTCCATTCAAGTGCTCCTAGAAATTTTTTTTCTTTACTACTATCAAAAATTCTTTCACTACAAACCTCTACGAACCCCCCTTACTCAATTCCAACGTTTGTAGTAATCATATTTATCTTCAAACAGATTTTATTCAATGAATATTGCTCCGAAACAGGTTTGACTCAATTCAAGTGCACCTAGTAATTTTTTTTCTTTACTTCTATCAAAAATTCTTTCACTACTAACCTCTACGAACCCTTCTTACTCAATTCCAACGTTTGTAGTAATCGTATTTATCTTCAAACAGATTTTATTCAATGAATATTGCTCCGAAACAGGTTTGACTCAATTCAAGTGCTCCTAGTAATTTTTTTTCTTTACTACTATCAAAAATTCTTTCACTACAAACCTCTACGAACCCTTCTTACTCAATTCCAACGTTTGTAGTAATCGTATTTATCTTCAAACAGATTTTATTTCATGAATATTGCTGCGAAACAGGTTTGACTCAATTCAAGTGCTCCTAGTAATTTTTTTTCTTTACTACTATCAAAAATTCTTTCACTACAAACCTCTACGAACCCTTTTTACTCAATTCCAACGTTTGTAGTAATCGTATTTATCTTCAAACAGATTTTATTTAATGAATATTGCTGCGAAACAGGTTTGACTCAATTCAAGTGCTCCTAGTAATTTTTTTTCTTAACTACTATCAAAAATTCTTTCACTACAAACCTCTACGAACCCTTCTTACTCAATTCCAACGTTTGTAGTAATCGTATTTATCTTCAAACAGAGATTATTCAATGAATATTACTCCGAAACAGGTTTGACTCAATTCAAGTGCACCTAGTAATTTTTTTTCTTTACTACTATCAAAAATTCTTTCACTACTAACCTCTACGAACTCTTCTTACTCAATTCCAACGTTTGTAGTAATCGTATTTATCTTCAAACAGATTTTATTCAATGAATATTGCTCCGAAACAGGTTTGACTCAATTCAAGTGCACCTAGAATTTTTTTTTCTTTACTACTATCAATAATTCTTTCACTACAAACCTCTACGAACCCTTCTTACTCAATTCCAACGTTTGTAGTAAACGTATTTATCTTCAAACAGATTTTATTCAATGAATATTGCTCCGAAACAGGTTTGACTCAATTCAAGTGCTCCTAGTAATTTTTTTTTCTTTACTGCTATCAAAAATTCTTTCACTACAAACCTCTACGAACCCCCCTTACTCAATTCCAACGTTTGTAGTAATCGTATTTATCTTCAAACAGATTTTATTCAATGAATATTGCTGCGAAACAGGTTTGACTCAATTCAAGTGCTCCTAGTAATTTTTTTTCTTTACTACTATCAAAAATTCTTTCACTACAAACCTCTACGAACCCTTCTTACTCAATTCCAACGTTTGTAGTAATCGTATTTATCTTCAAACAGATTTTATTCAATGAATATTGCTCCGAAACAGGTTTGACTCAATTCAAGTGCTCCTAGTAATTTTTTTTTCTTTACTACTATCAAAAATTCTTTCACTACAAACCTCTACGAACCCCCCTTACTCAATTCCAACGTTTGTAGTAATCGTATTTATCTTCAAACAGATTTCATTCAATGAATATTGCTGCGAAACAGGTTTGACTCAATTCAAGTGCTCCTAGTAATTTTTTTTCTTTACTACTATCAAAAATTCTTTCACTACAAACCTCTACGAACCCTTCTTACTCAATTCCAACGTTTGTAGTAATCGTATTTATCTTCAAACAGATTTTATTCAATGAATATTGCTCCGAAACAGGTTTGACTTAATTCAAGTGCTCCTAGTAATTTTTTTTCTTTACTACTATGAAAAATTCTTTCACTACAAACCTCTACGAACCCTTCTTACTCAATTCCAACGTTTGTAGTAATCGTATTTATCTTCAAACAGATTTTATTCAATGAATATTGCTCCGAAACAGGTTTGACTCAATTCAAGTGCTCCTAGTAATTTTTTTTCTTTACTACTATCAAAAATTCTTTCACTACAAACCTCTACGAACCCTTCTTACTCAATTCCAACGTTTGTAGTCATCGTATTTATCTTCAAACAGATTTTATTCAATGAATATTGCTCCGAAACAGGTTTGACTCAATTCAAGTGCTCCTAGTAATTTTTTTTCTTTACTACTATCAAAAATTCTTTCACTACAAACCTCTACGAACCCTTCTTACTCAATTCCAACGTTTGTAGTAATCGTATTTATCTTCAAACAGATTTTATGTAATGAATATTGCTCCGAAACAGGTTTGACTCAATTCAAGTGCTCCTAGTAATTTTTTTTCTTTACTACTATCAAAAATTCTTTCACTACAAACCTCTACGAACCCTTCTTCCTCAATTCCAACGTTTGTAGTAATCGTATTTATCTTCAAACAGATTTTATTCAATGAATATTGCTCCGAAACAGGTTTGACTCAATTCAAGTGCACCTAGTAATTTTTTTTCTTTACTACTATCAAAAATTCTTTCACTACTAACCTCTACGAACCCTTCTTACTCAATTCCAACGTTTGTAGTAATCGTATTTATCTTTAAACAGATTTTATTCAATGAATATTGCTGCGAAACAGGTTTGACTCAATTCAAGTGCTGCTAGTAATTTTTTTTCTTTACTACTATCAAAAATTCTTTCACTACAAACCTCTACGAACCCTTCTTACTCAATTCCAACGTTTGTAGTAATCGTATTTATCTTCAAACAGATTTTATTCAATGAATATTGCTGCGAAACAGGTTTGACTCAATTCAAGTGCTCCTAGTAATTTTTTTTCTTTACTACTATCAAAAATTCTTTCACTACAAACCTCTACGAACCCTTCTTACTCGATTCCAACGTTTGTAGTAATCGTATTTATCTTCAAACAGATTTTATTTAAATGAATATTGCTCCGAAACAGGTTTGCCGCAATTCAAGTTCTCCTAGTGACTTTTTTTTTACTACTATCAAAAATTCTTTCACTACTAACCTCTACGAACCCCCCTTACTCAATTCCAAAGTTTGTAGTAATCGTATTTATCTGCAAACAGATTTTATTCAATGAATATTGCTCCGAAACAGGTTTGACTCAATTCAAGTGCTCCTAGTGATATTTTTTCTTTACTACTATCAAAAATTCCTTCACTACTAACCTCTACGAACCCCCCTTACTCAAGTTCAACGTTTGTAGTAATCATATAAGCCTTGAAACAGTATTTACGCCATAATTTTTTTTTTTTAAATGCTCCGAAACATTTTTTATTTTTATTTTATTTTTTCTATTTTACTACTAACGAATAAAATTGCACTACAATCTACTCCTAACGTCCATCTATGAGAAACAGTCGGAAAAAACAATTTTTTCTAATTTCGGGGGATGACATTTTTTCACTATTTTTTTTTATTTTTTTGGCATTACTACTAACGAAAATAACTTCACTACTATCCACTACTAATCAAAATCTTTCGAAAAAAAATAAAAAAAACGAAATTTTCCAAAGTCGGGTGCCAAGTTCACACAGCCCGTACTGCCGCCACCTTATTCCCCCATATATTATGCTAGCGTGTGCGTGAAATCGCGTGCCGACACGGCGCGCGGCGCGCACGCACACATTCAAACCGAGAGCGGCACGTTTGTATGAAGATATTTTACTGTTCTTTACTGTGTCATTTATGTTACTGCAGTTAAACGTCTAGTTGACTATAAATCAAAATCTCGTAGGGTAAATATGCAGTTACGAGCAATGATATACCTATATCAGAGGACCTTGTCACATTATATATAGTTTGTTAACTTTTATGTTTGAGTTATCCAAACGCATGTATCTATGGAACAGAGATGGCGCGGTAAGTATTAGTAAATCTAAAAAATACTGCTCAATCGTAGTTTCAAGTCATCCTTACTATTTATAATAAGACCTGTGCGTAATAATAGTAATACTAACATTTAAATCAATTAGCTTTATAGTAAGCACTATAAAGCTTGTATTATGGATAATCATGTAACAGATAGACATACATATATGATATACATAGTGTCCCGTCACCAGTGTCGGAGCCTTTAATTGGGTGAAATATGGCATTTTTTATCGTCAAATTGCCCCTCAAAATTTGTTTTTCTCTTACGGCCGCCATTTTATTATCTTGGTAACCAAGACCTGGGCTCTCATACTAATTCGACCACCACTACTCATGTAAATGTCCTATCAACATTAAAAAGGTGTCATTTGATAGCTAAACATGTAGACAACAGTTACAAAGCTATCATGTTTCAATTGCCATAGAATAAAAAATAGAAAAAAAAATAAAGAAAAACAAATAGATTGTTTATTGTGTATTTTTTAATTATTGGCTTTTTGAGAAAAACCAAATATGTGAGGCAATTTGTCGATAATAAATGCCATATTTCACACCACAGCTAAATATTGAAATAAATATCAATAAATACACATGACTCAGGTACAAATGACTATATTTATCAGACAAAACTCTGCCCCTTCCGGGACTCGAGCGCAGGACGGTCGGTGCGAAAGGCAGGCTCGCTACCGTTGCACCAAACAGTCGTAGATAATTAGCTTTCTCATTCTCAATCTCAATGAAGGGATTGATTTTACGAAAAATCTTAACCGCGGCAACATTGTACTTTTTTATTAACAACACTATTTACTATTTGTGGGCAAAGCAAAATATTGCCAACTTGTTAAATTACTAATCTATGATACATAAGGTAATATCTTAAAATCGTATTTGCAAGAGAATAACCTTTACTGCTATTATAATAAACTACAATTATGCATAACCAAACTATTAAGCCACGTAGCTTGGTTAAACAAAACACCAGACGCAATTATCATGTGAATATTCTCACAAAGACAAGTATTTGCAACAATTAACAAAACTACTTCGAATTCACGGAAACGTTACTTTAATGATATATGATGAAAACTTTTTTGGTCGGATAATTCCTTCACTCCATATTGTAAAATGGAATTGGTGTCCAGATAAAGAGTTTGCTCTTGATGTTTGAAAGATTACATGTTGAAGGGAGGAAATATGAGAGAGAATTCCATTTTCGGGCGATGAATAATGAGCTGCTTAACCTTTTTATTTCGTGGCAGATTCATTCTATGGAAATTTGAATCAGCAACTGACACAAAATTAAAAAATCTACCAAACCCTACTACTCTATTACCAGCGAATTAAAAAAACGAAAAGATCTATGATTTGAAACATTTGATCAAACAATGTTAAATAAATTTATTTTTTCTTCAAAATGCGTAAAAAAATGATAAATTATGAAAAATAACATATATTATGTAAGATATTGAATATACACCTATATATATATGATTATTCTTTGCGTGTGGATGTCACGGAACTAGTTTTAAAATGGTACGATTTTAATGTAATTTTTGTATGTGTATTTGAAATGGGTCCCTGGGTTAGATTCACAATTGGACCTATGGGTTCCGAAAACAGGCAGGATAACATCTGCCAGATCCACTGGTATTATTAAAAATAGTAAATAAGAAAACAAACATTTTAATCAAAATAAAGTGATTAATTGAAAATTAAAAGTCAAAGAGATACTTAAAGATGAAATTCTTACACGAAGCAACTACTGTTTTCAAAAACAAAAGAGTCTGTATAAAATACTTTCTCATTTAGCGACGAGACTAACTGATACTATGCTTAATTGAGGTCAAGCATCATTTAAGTACTGATCTTTAATGGAATTAACAGAAAGCGATGGCAATATTGGTAAGTTATGTCTACAAATTTATTTAGTTAGCTCACAAAACACGGCATTACATTATATATGTTAACTCTAGAGGAGAAAGAGATAGTGAGCGTGACATATGAACCAATAACACTAAATTTTAAGGTTTAACTTTAATAATCATGTGAGGCAAACATAGCTTTTACCACTTAGAAGTCAACTTCCCCATAAATTTATAACTCTGAAATGGAATTTAGTGATGTAAAATTTTACAGCAAATAAAATTATAAATGAATTATTCCACATTTTTAATCTACTACCTATACAGGTCCGACTAGAATTACTAAAAGCGGAATTAAAAACTAGAGGTTTTTAAAACTTCTATTATAAAATCCAAATAAATACCGATTAATAATAACTTTAATTTCCTGCTCTATACGACGTTTTCGTAATAATTGTGATAATACAAAAGAGGTCAAAATGAAAAAAAGAAACTTCTTTCTTTCTTATTCTTAAGCAACATCCGAGGTGCGATTCAAACGATCGGCATTTAAAAAATAAAAAAAGTGTAGCGACAAAGTATTTGAAATATGCTCGCTATTTGATATCGAGTTTGAGTCATTCCTCGAAGCTTCTACTTGGGAATCATTTGATACGATGAGAACGCATGTGGACGTATCAAATATTTTTACATATATTTGTAATTCAGTACAGTATTTCAATTTTCATTAGCGTGTATTTTTTCGTTTGTTATGAGTTTCATAATATACCGATGCTATATATATTTTTTGTGTTCCATTTAAATTTCTTTTATTATTTATTTTATTGAGTTTCGCGACAATTTTCAACCAAACATTTGCCATTGCGGATTTATAAAAAAAATATTTGAGAATTTGGCATCTGGGTCAGCTGTTTTTAATCTATCTTGGTATCTAATTAAACAAAATACCATGGCGAATCATTTTAGAGGAAAACAAATACCTCCACTTTCTTTTTATCTAGCCGCTTGGTTAATTGTTAAATAGCATGTCAAAGCCGAATAACAAATTCCACTTATGGGAAAAAGAAACCTTGATTAGTCTTAAAGGAAAATTTCTAAAAATCATTTGAATGTCAACATCCAGAAAAAGTTATCGAGTATCAGCTTCATACTTTCTCTTGGGATGTCGCTTACAAGAGTGCGCACGCACCCGTCTCTCTCTATCACGATAAATAAACATAGCGCGTGAAAGTGACACATGTATCGGTATGCATGACAACTCAAGCAAAACCGGAGACCGATATACATACAACGGTTATTTTCGGTGACGGTGAAAGTGCATGATGCATTTATACTGCATACATGTAACTATAAACTTTTGTAAATGATTCGTTGTCTGGACCACTACAAGACGCTGTCTGGCCATAACAAGGCCGCAGACTTACCTACAAATCAGGTTGGTCAATTATAGTAGAATTTAAGTGGGAAATATATGTCTGTCCTGGCTGTGTGTTAGTCAATCGTAGAGATGGGAAAATTCCTTGAACGAGAATTTGAAAATATTCCCACTAAGCCCCCATATATATTTTTTTATATATTGAATAGGCAGGCGTTTGACCACTCCCTCGCCAACCGGAAATATATCTGGGCATTAGTTTTTTTATAAAAACAATTTACATAATTCAAGTAAGCATTAAAATCCTGTTCATATAGTTGAATCAGATATTAGTTATTGTTCAAAAATTATATTTTAATGAATTTGATCACAGTCAAAAGTATGTGGTAAAATCATTAATATTTTTTAACATTATGAACTCTTCGACAATAACTTTTTATTTCAATAAACATTTTCCTCAATTCTCTTGTCGTAATCAAAGTTATAAAATGATATTCCTCCCAATTTTAACAACTTAAATTAAGTCAGTTGAAATTAATAACTGCGTGTAGTTTTTTCCAAAAATATTTTATTATTGTTGAAGATAACTTTTTATCAAAATTACCGATGGAGAAACCTGACCACGAAAGAATACACGTTATTACGGTGATGTTTGACTTTCTGAAAGTAAACTTGAAAATTGCCCATATAATAATACTAATTACTTATATCCTGTCATTGTGATTTGTTGCTCGATTGTACGATAGGTTTGTGGATGAATAATAATATATACGTGTATACAAAATGTCGAATGTTTATTAATGGTGAAACTATTATGGCGAATAAGTTTCATAACTTCAAAGTCGCTCCTAGTCCAATTATTTGATTGAATTGTAAGGTGTGCCAGCTACCACAATTATATCTACCTACCATACCATACCTACTACTTCTGGCATGTTTTGATTTTGTTATGAAAATTGTATCGTTAATTTTTTATCTATTGGTATTCCTTACCTAAGGTGGAAATGTAGTGGTACTACCAACGCTGACAAATAACATCATTGTAACACTAACCTACATATCACAAAAAGAGATTCTGATTCTTAATCTATGTACAGTCGCGATCAATAAGATGTATACAACGTAGAACCATGTCACAATATATCAATTATTATCTCTATACTGTTTTCTTTATGCTGGCAGCCAATTTAGCGTGACATGGTTCTACGATGTATACACCGTATAGCTCGTGACTGTACAGTCCACAAAAGGTAAATCTTTCCATATTTTTATAGAAAGATTTCGTTAATCAAAATTCTTGAGACTTCTTCTTGAGAATTATTTTTTATTTAGTTATAAATATAATTAAACTAGTTTTATATGCAGAATCATAAATTTTATTTTATGAACAATTCCTTTGAAAATTTACATTAAAGAGATCAAGATTATTTTCCTCTCTTGGACTTCTCTAGTTTGAACTTTACGACTACGGTCCACAGATTTAGATATTTTTAAATGAAAAATGTTTATTTAAAACTTCATACCAATTACAGCGTAATTAAAATATTAACGAGTATATCCCATTCAAAAACAATATAGCACAGATTAGACAAAAATATTCTGATGTATGAGAGCTCTCTCCGCAGCGATCAGTAAGTTTTTTCTAACTACTACATTCGTGATTACAAACAAGCAAAATTGTTATAATTAGCAATCTATAGTTGTCGTTGATTTATTTCCTTAAAAACTCTGCAAGACGGCGAAATTGCTGAATTCTTCGTGTCTTAAAAGCTAGATCTAACAAAAGTTATAAAATTTGTATGAAATTGTTTTTTTTTTCTTTTTAAGAATAATAAGAACAAATTGTTTTATCCACTTAATATAATTTAATTTGTTAAGTGTTGATCATATTTTAATTTATTGATACCTATTTTTTCTCTAGTTTCAAGCCTAGAAGTCCAAATTCACTGAATTTTTATCAGAGTTAATATCAGAAAGATAATTTAAAAAAAAAACATACCTAGTTCCATCTTAATCAATTGTTAAATTCTTGTTAAAATTTACTTTCATTTCAATGTTGAAGGTAGTTCCAACATTGATGGAACTACACTAGCTCATATTATAAGTAGAAATACGTTTGTAAACTACGCGTCTGCCTGTGTCTCAGTAGCTCAGCGGTCAAAGCACGCGCCCGAATAGCGAAAGGCCGCAGATTCAAATCTATTACACATACATTCAGGCCAGAAAATTGACAAATGAGAATCCTATACATATATGGTTAGTCAGATCAGCAACCACTATAGGTTTTGAGGAATTAAAACAATTATTAATAAATTAATACCATAAACTTAGCTGAGCTGTTTACATCTCTTTATGTAAATAAATATATTACTAGAATTGACCAATTATTCATTTTTTATTTTTTATTGCAGCCGACTATTTAAAGGACCCAAACTATAAATACCTAAAATATTTGAGTAGAGAATTATCACTACCCGTACCAATATTTTTACCAAGTTCGTGGTTTCCGCTGAGTTTTAGATAATTCAATGTTATTTTATTGTCATAATATTATTATATTAAGTTTTTATCTTTTATACGTTCATATAATATTAATGATATACTCGGAACTAAGTTTAAAATCTGTATTTCAGAAATCAGCTCCCTTGTGTACCTTAACCTATATTGGTACAAAGCAAAAGTATTTAAGATCATCAATAAAGAAATTGAAATAAAACTAATTTTGTTTCAAAAGTCAAACTAAAGTTTATGCGTTGTGTGATGTTATATACCTACTTACTATTTTTAATTTTATTTGTGTTAATAATATTTTATATCATAAACCTATTGGAATAAAAGCTGATAGAAAAATAAGTAAAAAAATAAGATATATTTTATTATTGTTGCAGTTTGTACAATAATTGTTAATTTTATAATTTTCATATATTTTATGCATTTTTCAATGCTATCTTATAAGACTTCATCAGATGAGAATTCACTGGTGACCCGAGTCGATGTTTTCTAGTATTTTTTTATTATAATAATTTATCTAATAATTGTTAATTTTCTACTTACTTTGCTGAAAAACAAGTAATAAAGAAAGTTAATTTATTGTAAAGTAATAAAAATTATGATTTAAATCTTTTTCATAAAAAAGATAATCTTAAATTATATAAAAGGCATATTTTTGAACGCTTTTACTTTAGATGTTTCGAAAATTTATAAAATAGAAAATTTGCAACTAAATAATAGTGTTTATTTTACAATTATTATTTTTACATTCAAAAAGTGTATTATTAATACATAAGCGTACTTTTACAATTGTCAAAAAAATTCTAAAACTTTATTTCAACACACTTCAAAATCTAACATTTGTCAAGCATTGTAATAATCTATAAAATTTCATATCTAAACACAGATTATATTATTTCGCAAAAGTGCAAATTTCGCCTTTAAAATCCAAACAGAAAATACAATTTATTGTCTAATTTCCTTTGTACTTTCTCAAAACACAATAGACCTTGTGAAACGTAACGGAAATCAAAATAACACTTAAAACAAACACTTACAAGCAAACAAGATATAAAAACTACTTTTTTTAAAACCGTTTAATCTACATATTTAATTAATCTAATATTTAACTGTTCTAAAGAGTTTACATACTTCTGTAAAATATAAACAGATCGGCAATATGACCAGTTTCCGATAAGATCATTTTGCAAATGGACGAAATAAAAGTCAAACTAGTATCGTTCCCTGTGGAACACCGGAAATGATAGTAGCTGCACAAGAAATGATAATGTACGAAACCTGTTTGATTAGTTACTTGAATGGACTTTCAACTGTTAAAGGTAATATAGATTTTGCAAGTGGTCTGAATGAGACGGAGCATAGCCTATTAAAGTAAATAATTTTTATAAGTATGGACCATCTGCTTTTTTAATTGCCCTGTGATATCATTGAAACGCGTTAAATACACACTGTAAACATTAAATATACTGCAATGTTCACAATTACTTAATATTTTCACCGATAATAGCACAAGATCTGTTCAGTTTATCAATTAAACCAATGTGTTCGTATTGACGATTGAAACTGTGGGAATGTTTGTTCTCAACATTATGTTAATAACTACATACCAATCCTTCTAGACGCCGATGTCTTATATTATAAAACGTCTATTTGTTTAACAGTAATAATGCAAGGTTTTCATTTCTTATCTCAACAGTGTACCAAGAAAATGATATCTTCAAACATAATTCTGAATGGTATAAAGTAATGCTTATTTTATCAAACCAGTTCTCTTTTATAGTTTCTGACTCACGAGACTCGAGGGAATGAGGTTAGCTACCTGTCAAATTAATGGTACTACTTCAAGGAAACACGATCGTACTCCTTTACAATGTACGCAAAGATAATCAGTGCAAAAAAAAAAGTTGCTAACCCACCTTATTTCGTTTTTATTAAGGTCGTAATCCGATCACTGAATATGCTAATAAGTATATCGTTTACTCTTCATTTACATGTCTATGCGCCATATTAACTCAAAAATGTTATGGTATGTATCATTCACATACGGCGACGTATCCTAAAACAGCGGAGTTTGATAAACTCCGTCTAGTTTCCTAATCGGATAGAAACATGTTTTATTTAGTTCGAACGCTGGCGTACCGTCACTATTTTTTTACTTCACTTTTTTTGCTTACAGTACGTAAACGGACAAAGAATATAGCGCTCGTAACATGAACACTGTGTGACTCGATAACATTATAAAAAAAATCCTTTAGTGTATGAAACGAGACAACGCACGTTTGCAGTGTAAATACACGATAGTGTCAGAATTCAAGTGAACATAGATGATCGCAATCCAAAAACATGGCAACTGTGTTTGTAAACCAAACACGTGCAGAATGTGTCTTATCGTCTAAGCAACAACATACGCTGACAACGAGTGAAATCTCGAAAACTCAGCTTGATTTGGGTCATTGCATTATCTCAGACACCGGATAAACAAAGCCTCGCGAATAAAAACAGAGGCGAACGGCCGAAAAGCACTGTCAAAAACAAACACAACACCACCTTCACAGCGTCTCCCGAGGTCAACGCTTCCATTCTAGCCGCACGTAATAACCAAAATACGTAAATACCGGCACAACATTCACTGCGGTGTTTCGAAATGCGAAATTGTCGCGAGCGCGTGTAAACGCCGCACCGCGCGAAAAACACGCGTGCGCGCATCGATTTCCACAATGCCACTGTTTCCCATGCGCCGGCGGCTGCGCGACTGCCAATTAGCCGTCACGGCCCCGCAGCCGATGATTGAAACGACAATAATCGCGAGCGGACACTCGTTCGAACAATGAACTACATTAAGATGAAACAGGCGAAAATTTACATAACACTGTCCTGTACGCGACTGCTGTACAATAACGTCGATTATGCTAAAACTCAGCGGTGGGTATGAACCAATTTTTTTTATCGCTTGAAATTGGCGCGACGACGCACGTCACGGGACGTTGACCGAACAACTGATGTTTCCGAATTGAACCTAGTTACTCTGGAGTCTGAACACCGTTAGTAGAACTTGAAATGTTCTAGGAATTCAAAATTTATACAATTAGCGCCGTCGTCGATTAAAGTCGTCGGAGTTGGGAGCTAAGTTCCACAGAAGTCATAACAACAGAGGTCAGGTAACTATTTCAATATCAACCCGTCCTGCGACCATTGAGTAGAAGTGGAATAATTTTGCATACCCAGTTGGTATGAACGGGCGGTCTACGATTGGCGTAATTTTTCCAGAAACTTTCCGTATATATCAAAGTGTTTCATACATAACCTTTCATTTTAAATCTATACATATAAATAAAATTGGAGTGTCTGTTTGTAATATTCAAATAACCGTTTTTTACTACATGCATATGAATATATATACGGTATATACACCAAAATAACATTTTTTACAATTTTTGTCTGTCTGTTTGTTCCCGCTTATCTCTGAAATGGCTGAACCGATTTTGACGGGACTTTTGTTGGCAGGTAGCAGATGTAATAAGGAGTAACTTAGGCTACTTTTATTTTAGAAAAATAAATATTACTGTATATAAAATATAAATAAAGAATATAAAAATAAAAAATTAAAATTACTGTGCCACAGCAACGCATGGCTGGGTCAGCTAGTTCTAAATAAATTAGTAGTTCTTACAATCCAGCGTTGATTTTAAACTATTTTACCGGTTACCGTAAATGCGTTTATTGTCTTATTTTTTTCTTCTGCATGAGCAATAACCGTTCAAAACTTAACTGTTTTTAATGAAAATATTATAAACATTACAAGTGTAACTTGATTACGGTACATTTTATTTTCATTTTTGTTGTGTTATATATAAAACATACCTACACACAACAGACGCACAAAGCATATGTTGTTTATTAACAAACATCTATTCTAGAGGGAGGAGTATCTCTTAACAAGGGATAATTGTTGGAATACTCTTTGGTATGCCTACTATATTAATACTTCTTAGTACCTACATGTAATCTGAATTCTATACGATTTTGACAAATCTTTTTAAACCAAAATCAATTGTAATTCTCTTGTACTTCTGTTAATATTATATCTTCCTTATACACATACATTTTAAACTTTAATTTTCACATCTACTAATTTACAACAATAATTTAATTTAAAAGTGCTGGACATTAGTTTAAGATGTTTATTTATTTATTTATATATTGTATATAAACTATACAACTAGCTAAACACTAAGGAGTATAATAGATGCCAACGCTTATGGTAACATCTAGTATGTTTATTAAGGAACTAAGTTAAATGTATCTTCTTAATCACTTATAAAAAATCGTTTGCAAAACATGGTTAAATCGAAAGAGAAAACTGTACTGCGAGGTTATTGTGGTTGCCGTAGCTTTCGCCTTCTCACTTTCCTGAGGTCTGTGTGTTATAATATTAAAGTATTTTCTGAAATTCAAAAGTGTTTAAGAAATGTATTTAATCGCGATAACTTAATTTGGGTTTAATACATTTCTTATAAGAAATATTTAGGAAACAGTATATGTTTATATAGATAAATGATTTTATCGGATCCCTTAACACTAAACCTACCGATACTTCATGTATTCCTATTCTTACCAAAGCGGATCAAATGACTCGTGTTTAAAATGTTACATAATTATATTATTATGTCTAGCGAAAAATATATCAGTTAAGCAATTTGGTACATGAATAAAACATTTTTTTAAAAATAAAGATTCAAAATAGTTTATATGTTAAATTAAAATAAACATAAAAATACTCCAACCCGGTTGCAATGCGTGGAAATTATGGCAAATGGCCCCCCATATTGATAATCCCATCCAGGAGTCGACGTACGTAAGTATTTCAAAAACAATTTCATTAACAACCTTTACACCAATTAGCCTAGCCCAAAGTAAGCACTGTAAGGCTTGTGTTATGGATACTAGGGTAACGGATAGACATACATATATGATACATAGATATGTAATATTCATAGAAATATATATAAACACCCATGACTCAGGTACAAATGCTCGTATTCATCATACAAACATCTGCCCTTTACGGGATTCGAACCCGCACCAAATGGTTGTCAATAAAAAATAGCTATCTGGCTATATATACCTAATTTGATATCACCATAGTAAGAAAGGCTCCCTAAAACTAACACGGCCGCTTAAAACCAGTTAGAGTTAGAAAATACAATTACACAGTTTCTTCGGAATATCATGCGGCTGAATGGCCACGGTATAACTCATGTTTGTGAAATGATATTCATGACTACGAAAACGAAAAGGGGATCCAAAGATAACAAAATGCATAATGCAAACTGTTTTGATTGGGTGTCTTCTTACGTGTAAGATATGTTTTGTAATTTAGATGTCGCCGCTCACACATCTAATTGAAACCACTTCAATTGGATAAATTAGCTGTTTTCAGGGTTCCGTACCAAAAGGGTAAAACGGGACCCTATTACTAAGACTTCGCTGTATGTCCGTCCGCCTGTCTGTCACCAGGTTGTATCTCAAGAACCGCGATAACTAGACAGTATTTCTGTTGCCGCTATAACAACAAATACTAAAAACAAAATAAAATAAATATTTAAGGGGGGCCCCCATAAAACAAACGCGATTTTTTTGCCCTTTTTTACTCGATATTAATAATGGTAACAGGAAGGCACTTGAAATATTCACAAAATACTCAGTTGTATTTTTACTTTTATAACAAATAATATGAAATTTGAGTACGTACTGTTGTTTACCTAGTCAATGGTACGGAACCCTTCGTGCGCGAGTCCGACTCGCACTTGGCCGGTTTTTTTTTTTAACTAATTTATTACTCCTTTACCGGAACCGTTTTCACAGGATGAATTAGATTATGGTCGTGATAATTGTATTTAAATATTTCAATTTTTATTTACAATATTAATATATCTTTTTTTAGCCTCTAAACTATAACATTATAATTATGTATGAGGATTTAATGAAAATTTGTAATAACATACTAATATTATTTAAGTTCTGTATGCAACCACCAAACTAAATGTTACAAAATTTTGTGTTTAATTGAGCATGTCTCAGCTAAGTACACCATTCGTTATTTACACAGAACCATTTGTCTCTTCAAAGTTACAAATAAACAAGTGTTTAATTTAGCTACCAAAAAGCTAGCTATATTTTTTTTATTTGTAGCAAATATAATTTATCATTTTTATAATCAGAGAAACATTAAAAAAAAGGTATTTATTCAAAGAAATACTTGTATATGTATGTATAAAAACTTATTAATTTTACTAGCATAAGTACATACTTAAACTTTGTGCTTTCGATATTTTTGTGGTAATAACACCATAGTTATGTACAAGTTTTAATTCGTCAACGTAATACTGAAACTATAAATAACTTCCATCAAGTTCCGATACTAAAAGTCGAGAGTTATTAAGTTCGGCTGGTATATTGAATCATGTATGCCACACGCCGGTACGGCACCATGAATTTAATATAACCCTAGATGAGGCAGGAGTGCTAACACGGCGGGATTAATTAACGAACCTGTGACGTCATCATGCTGTAGTCGCACTACAGGAAGGAATGGTGTATCTCTTCGTTAGTATCAGTATAATATCGTCTACTCACACGAGTGGAGACAAAATGGTCACTATCATAGGGCTGAGGGTAAGTTTTGAAATATGCAAACATTACCAAATATAAAAATTGAATGGATGTGGCAAATATCACTCATTAGCTGTATTTTAAGACCAAGTTAATATACAAGTTATGTATTTTTCCTGAAAAACTAATCTAATGTTTTAGATTACTTTGGATAACATTTCTAACTATATCTTAGTTGGTGCGAGTTATCCAGAATTTATTATTATTATTAGACGACCGTTTGGTGCAACGGTAGCGATCTTGCCTTTCGCACCGACGGTCCTGGGTTCGAGTCCCGGAAGGGATTCATTTATATGATGAATACGAACGTTTGTGCCTGAGTCATGGGTATTTATATATATATTTCTATGTATATCACATATTTATTTATCATATGTGTACGTGTATGTCTATCCGTTACCCTAGTATCCATAATAAGCCTTACGGTGCTTACTTTGGGCTAGGCTAATTGGTGTGAATGTAAGAAATATTATATTATGACTATATTATTGTATGAAACTGTTGACCGTCACGTAAGATAAAACTTTGACGCATTTTGCAATGCTTTTTATTGGTGTTCCTACAATAGTAACCTAAGATACTCCTTACAATAAAAGTTTTCTAGCCGTGAAAGTCTCGATAAAATCGGTTCAGCCGTTTCGGAGATTAAACGGAACCAACAGACAAACAAAAATTCTAAAAATACATTTGTCGGTACAAATATATACGTAAACACGTATAAATTATATGCGGTAATTTTATAATTATGCATTTAGTAAAAACACTTTCATTTAACATTACAATCAAGGCTTAAATTTTATTTTTATGGAGTATAGTATTTATTAACAAAATTATCAAAACCGGTTGTATTGCTTCACATACTATGACTTTTTCGATTATGAAATAATTGTAAGATAAGTTGCACATACGCCCACACATAATATGAGACACGCACGTTTGTCCAAATGATACGGCCATGCACGCACAAGTTATAAGTAGGTACATTCAGAATCTTTCAAAAAAAATTTTTTTTATGTTGTCTGGTAGTTTGTGTTTATTATAGTGATTGTTGTTGTGTATGTAATTTGTTTTTGTTTGTAAAAGTTATTTTTTATGATTTTTTTTGTGTTTTTTAACGGTGACGTCTGCTCAAGGGCCCTGTCAGAACAACAGCGCCTCTGTGTTCGTTCTTTCCATTTTCGAACGACGCAGACTCTTATTACTCTTTTTAATTATATACATCTTTTGTTGTTGTGTGTTTGTTTCTTTCAAATCTTAGGTGGCCATACCGTGGCTCGATTGATTGAGATGTCAGCTTTTCCTAAGCGGACCGATCCTCACCGATGAACTACGTGGACACGCACGTAACAAGAACATTTAGTGGTGAACGGGTTTTTTTCCGGAAATTTAAAAAAAATTGTGGGCCTTTGTTAATATTTTTATTGAAAAAATCAGTTGAAGTACACATAGAATAGTGTCGGTCTTTTTTCCCGAATAAAGCGAAACCTAAAAAGAAGGTTTTTGTCACACTAACTTCCATTATTTATTGATTTAAATACGTATCAACATTTAAGTTACGATTGCCATTTCACGAAATAGGTTTCATGTATGAAGTTTAAAAAAATATATGTTATAAACTGACGGCATTCGTTAAAATCGATAATTTCTATTATTTTTTAGGAAAACATTTTTTTTAAAGTATTTACGATAGTATTTTGAGCGCATTCCCATTGGTTGTGACGTCACATGACATGAAGTCATGCGTTTGCCGGCAACATATATCATGACAATGTATGTAGATTCACCCATAGTACCGTGGCGAGTCATGTCATGTGACGTCATTCAAAGCGCATGAAAATGGCGGCTGTTTAAATTACGATTAATGCACTGACCCAAGAAAATAATTTTTTTAACAAAAATTAATGCTACAAAAATGTTTTTAAAGTATTTTTCTATTAAGAATGGCTTAAGTTAACAATTTATACAATAAAAAAAATCAGGCAAGAAACCTATTGATTTGACATTTCTCTTTAAACAAAAGACGCTCAGAATCTACAACCGTGACATACTTTCTATATTATGTGGATTTAATAAATTACTATAATTTTCTGGTGAAATCTGTAATAGACCGCATAATTATATGTAGTTAATACCAAACGAATTGTCATTGTGCGATTTGTAACTATAAAATTTTCTCGTATTTCCGACGTTTTTGAAATAAGCTTCTTTATGACATGATAGTCAAGAAATTGAAGATTTTTTTTTCGTACAAATGTTAAATATAAAACTACATATGAAAAGAAAAACCCTTTTCTATATTTTGAATAAACAAACGAAATAGGAAAATGAAATCAATTCTCATTTTAATTAAGTGTCGAAATCTATGAGAAAATATATTAAATCAAAACATTTAAGTTACTAAACCGGTTATATATAATAATAAAAAAAGACAAATTAAGCATAAGCATCTTTTTATTATATGAAACAAATAAACACGCGCCATGCAGCTTAAGGGTTAACAAACAATGATAATCTCATCGGGCGAACGGGCCACGCGTTCAATCAACAAAATAAGACCCAGAATTGCCGTTCATAACGTCTGTAAAGTTAATTAAAATATCCGTAATTGCAGTGGAAAAGTCATATAAATTCGTGGACCAGTGCCTCACCTTTATAACATTTTTTTTAATAATTTAATAATATTTCTTACTGTTTACGATGTAGTTTATAATATTGTGAGTTTTAGTCTATGCTCGGTTGCTTAGCAATAAGTTGTTATGTCAAATCTACAAAAATGTGAATACAGATTTTTATTATTTATCAAGCAATATTTTATTTACAATTAAAAATATGATATCAACCTGAAACTTCAGTACACAGCAATGTGAAAACATAAAGCTACAGAAATAGTGATGTCGGCGGCGCGGCGTCTTTAAAATTTAATCAGATCACCTTAGATCAAACTAGTTCAACCCTAAATATTGGTTCTTCGAGCCGAAGGAAGGTCATTCAATTTGTGAGTTCAAGTGGTCAGTACGACCACACAACACGTGCTCGCAGTGATTGCTGCGAATAAGGTACGTGGTTCCAGCAGCAGGCTTCTGCTGATGGTGAGGAGAAAACATCGTGAGCTGATGAGAAGGTGGAATTAACCAAGAAATAAGAAGAAAGTGGAAGGAGTGGCTGCAAGTGGCGTCAGTGTTCTGGAGTTCGGTTTGCATATCTTTAGTTTTAACAAACGTAAAAATGGATAGTTTGTTACAAGTTCAAACAGAGTTGCATAATTCAATTAAAAAAGGTTTTATTAATTATAAGAAAAGTCCAAAAGAAAGGCTTACAAAAGAATATGTAGAAGCTAGACTAGAAAATTTAGAAAGGGATTGGTCATTATTTAGAACAAATCACACAAAATTATATGAAATTTCAAAGCCTGAAGAGTTAAAAGTTTCGTTTTATGTAACAAAAGAGTTGTATGATATTACTGAAGATGATTATTTAATGTTTAAAGCATCAATGAAAGCAGTCTTAAACAAAATTGAATCACTTGTGATTAAAGTGCAACCTGCAAATGATGACACTTATATTAAATCAAGCTCTAATTTGGTAAGGTTGCCAAAAATAATTATTCCAGTTTTTTCAGGAGTTTATTCAGAATGGACCACATTTCGTGACCTTTTTAGATCTTTAATTCATAATAATGATTCTTTATCAAATGTTCAAAAGTTGCATTATTTAAAAACTCATTTAACAGGCGAGGCGGAGCAATTAATTAGATATACACCTATAACAGATGCAAATTACAGTCAATGTTGGTATCTATTAGAAAAACGTTATGATAATAAAAAATATCTAGCAAATTGCATTTTAAAGCGATTATTTGGTCAAAAACGAATGTTTTGTGAATCTGCTTCTGGTATAAAAGAATTACTAGATACCACCATGGACTGCCTCAACGCTTTAAGGAATATTAATGTTGATGTGAGCACATGGGACATTATAATTATCCATATTATTACGTTTAAGTTAGATCATGAAACTCGGAAACAATGGGAACTGCATATTTCTGATATTGAATCGAATAAATTGCCAACGCTAGATCAATTTAAAAGTTTTATGGAAAGTCATTTTCGCGCTCTTGAATTTGTCGATACTAAAAAACCTACACAGCAGCTCAGTAGTTCTCATGCAAAGCCAAAGGTTATGTTATCAACTAATACTTCTGTTATGCGTTGCGAGTTTTGTTCAGAGGGTCACAAATTGTGTTTTTGTAAACAGTTTGCTAAACTAGAATGTGAAAAACGACGTGACTTTGTTTCTAAAAACCGTATCTGCTTTAATTGTTTGGGCAGCAATCATACAGTGTATGATTGTAAAAAACTCACGTCTTGTAAGCTCTGCAACAAACGCCATCACTCTCTCTTGCATTTCGAAAAGTACAAACATGTTTCTTCTACGTCAAACGAAGACGGTGACGGTGCTGTTCCGTCGACTAGTGATAATCCTGTAGTTTCGTGTTTATCAACTCGTAAGATAGATGGGTATGGACAGGTTCTATTAGCAACAGCTTTAGTACAAGCTGAATCTAAAGTTTGCGGACCACAAATAATCAGGGCATTAATAGATCAAGGTTCGCAAGCCTGTTTTATAACAGAGGCTACCGTACAGATGTTGCATCTTAAAAAAGAGCCTATTAGTGGATCTATTTCTGGATTAGGAGGTAACAAAAGCTTAATATTTAAGCATATCGTGACAATTCATTTGCAGTCACGGATTGATAAGAAGTTTAATATTCAGTTCAAAGCTTATGTTTTAAAAAATCTTACTTCTCAATTACCCGTGCGGAAGGTACAAGCTGTAGACTGGATGGAGTTAGGTCAATTAAATTTGGCTGATCCTCATTTCAATACTCCCAGCAAAATCGATCTTTTATTGGGTGCTGACGTGTTTAGCGTAATTCTAAAAGATGGAGTCAAGAAGAGTCCAGATGGCGCTCTCATAGCACAAAACACCACATTGGGATGGATTTTGTCTGGAAAGGTTATTAAATCAAATCAGGATGAACGGAACCATAACATTTCTGTCAATCATGCACAAATAAATGAGAAGGATATTTTGAAGCAATTCTGGGAAATAGAAGAACAAGTCAGTAGTACAAATAGAATGTTAACAGAAGAAGAACAAAAGTGCGAAGACATATTCAATAGTACAACAAAAAGAACGAACGAAGGACGCTACATTGTAAAGCTTCCGTTTCGTGATCCTCAGCCACAGTGTTTGGGAGGAGATTCGCGAGAAATTGCTGTAAAGAAGTTCAAATCGTTAGAAAAACGTTTATCGAAAGATTCAAACCTGAAAAAGAGTTACGTAGAAGTGATAAAAGAATACTTACAATTAGGACACATGAGACCTGTAAGAAAGGAAGATGAAAAAAAAGATATTGCTGTTTACTTACCGCATCACGCTGTAGTCAAGAGTGAGAGAAAGACCACTAAAGTGCAAGTAGTATTTAATGCTTCCAGCAAAAATAGTTTTGGAATATCTCTCAATGATACTCTGTTAGTTGAACCAAAACTTCAGACAGACTTACGTCATCTAGTCTTACGTTGGAGGGAATATCCAATCGTGATAGTAGCAGACATTGTCAAAATGTATCGTCAAGTCAGAATATCCGAAGAAGATGCTATTTTTCAACGTATTGTATGGCGTGAAAATCCTGAAAATGAAATTGAAGATTATGAATTAATGACGGTAACTTTTGGAACAGCGTCTGCCCCTTACTTGGCCGTAAAAGCATTAAACCAAGTCAGTTTTGATGAAGGCGAAAATTTTCCCATTGCTGCATCTAGGGTAGTGCAGTCATTTTACATGGATGATTTGTTGTCATGAGTCGAAGAAGTTTCTGAAGGATTGGAACTTTACAAGCAAATGAAAGAACTACTATCAAAAGGCGGATTTGAGTTGCAGAAATGGAATAGCAATAATGAAGAACTACTTTCGAAAATAAGCAAATTAGAAAGTCAAAGTAAAATTTCTAAGCAGGAAAAGAACATTAAAGAAGGGCAAACAGAATACATAGACAAGATCAAAAATAAGGACATAGACACAAAAGCAGAAAATATTACGAAGATTCTAGGAATTACCTGAGACAGAAGCGAAGATTGTTTTCGATATTCGGTGAATCTCCCCACGGTGACACCTGGACCTGAAACGAAAAGGTCGATATTATCAGTAATAGCACGTTTATACGATCCACTAGGTTGGCTAGCACCTAGTGTAATAATAGCCAAAATGTTTATCCAAAAATTATGGCTAGAGGGCAAAGGTTGGGATGAAGCAATATCAACTGAATTAGAAACTGAGTGGAACACTTACCGTAATGTCTTGCCAAGGCTTACTTCAGTTCAAATTCCACGATGGTTAGGTACCTTGAACACAATAACCATACGTGAGTTACACGGCTTTTGTGATGCTTCTAAGTCCGCATACGCTGCTGTAGTATACTTACGAGTCATCAATGGCAGTGGAAATGTGCAAGTATCTTTATTGGCATCAAAAACGAGGGTTGCTCCAATTCGGCAAGTCAGCATTCCACGTCTTGAACTATGCGGGTCGACACTTTTAGCAAGACTTTTATCTGAAATAGCTGAAGTAATAAATATCCCTAAGAGCAACATCAAAGCCTGGACGGATTCCACGATAGTTCTGGCTTGGTTAAGCAGCCACCCCTGCAGGTGGAAGACATTTGTGGCAAACCGAGTTTCAGAGATTCTAAGTACATTGGATTCATCGCATTGGTATCATGTGGCTTCCAAGGAAAACCCTGCTGATTGTGCCTCTCGCGGTGTTCAGCCAGACGCCTTAGCTAATAATGAGTTGTGGTTTTCTGGCCCTCGGTTTCTTCATAATCAAAACATATTATATAACAAGCCAAAAGATATAAAAGTGAACTTAGAAGAAGTAGTGAAGTCACATTTTGTTGCTTTGCCTGAAGATCAAATATTACAACGTTTTTCGTCTTTAACGAGACTACTTAAAGTCATCGCTTACTGCCGAAGATTTTACAAAAAGGACAACAACCGAACTACTTACGTGACCAAGATTGAAATAAATAAGGCGTTAATATGTTGTATTAAGAAAGTACAAAGTGAAGAATTTTGTGAAGACTATTTGCAGTTACAGGCTGGAGAAAATTTACAAAGTAAAAGTAAATTGAAGTCGCTATGTCCATATCTAGACGATAATGGAATAATGAGAGCAAGTGGTAGATTGCAAAAATCAGAATTATCAGAAGAGATCAAACATCCCATCATTTTACCTCACAATTCTCATTTAACGAAGCTCATTGTTGCCGACGCTCATCTCAGAACATTACACGGGGGAATCCATTTAATGCTAAATTATTTAAGAAATGTTTATTGGATAGTCGGTGTGCGAAATCTAGTTCGGCATTATGTACGTAAGTGTGTAATTTGTATTCGTCAAAATGCAAAAGTCCAGAATCAAATTATGGGAGCTTTGCCGTCAGTACGTTGTACTCCTGCCAGACCGTTTTATCATACCGGAGTGGACTACGCAGGACCTATAAAAATAAGAACAACCAAAGGCCGTGGTAATCACTCCTACAAAGGATACATCTGTCTGTTTATTTGCATGGCCACACGTGCCATCCATTTGGAAGTGGTGAGTGACATGAGTACGAATGCGTTTATTGCAGCGTTTAGACGTTTTGTATCACGTCGGGGACATTGCGCTCAATTGTGGAGCGATAATGGAAGTACGTTTGAAGGTGCTTCTAAAGAACTTAAAGAAGTTCAGCAAAATGTTGCTGCATATTTAGAAACACATAGGACTGAGTGGCATTTCATACCACCCCACGCCCCAAACTTCGGTGGTTTATGGGAAGCTGGTGTGAAATCGACTAAGTTTCACATTAAGCGCGTAATAGGTGAATCAACGCTTACGTTCGAAGAAATGACAACATTTCTTACCCAAGTCGAAGCCTGTCTAAACTCGCGACCCATAACTGTGGATAGTTCAGATCTTAATGATCCCCGTCCTTTAACACCAGGGCATTTCCTCATAGGGGGACCACTAGTAGCTGTCCCTGATATTACTGATTATGTGAAAATTAATGTAAATTCACTTACGAGATTGCAGTACATTCAAAGAATGTTACGATGTTTTTGGCGCCGTTGGTCTCAAGAGCATCTCTCCAATTTAATGAATAGATACAAATGGAGTTATCGAGTACCAGAGCCAGTCATAGGTGATATAGTGTTGATAAAGGAGGATAATCTTCCGCCAAGTCGTTGGTTGATGGGTCGTATCGTTGCAAAACATCCGGGTAGTGATAATGTTACCCGTGTGGTCACTATTCGTCTTAAATCCACAATTATTAAAAGACCTACATCCAAGCTATGCATATTGCCTGTTAACGATAGTTAATATTACTATTATTTTAACATAATGTATTGTGTGACATATATTGTACCTATTTGTATAAAGACCAGGGCGATTTTTTGTTTGTTTGTTGAAGTACTAGTTTTTTAGTTTTTGTTTTGAGTTTATTTAAGGACATTTCCTCACTAAATATCCATGGTGGGCGGAATGTTTACGATGTAGTTTATAAACTCGGCGTCAAAAAAATCGCACCTTATAAAAATCTTATTCAAAAATTCCTAAACCTTATATAGAGGATAGTGTTAGGTATCATTAGAAAGGTAACAAAAAGGAGCATCAAACAACAATTAAGTGCAATCTTTTTTTTAATTAAAATTATACAAAAAGCATAAAAATTTGAAAAATAATAAAAAATCTTAATTAAGTCCTAATTAATAATCGATAATTTACAAAAAAAATGTACAAAAAGTGTCTTAAAATTAACTCAAAATCTAGTGTTACCCCCCCTTGCCCTGATGACGGCTTCCATACGGTCCCTCATAGACCTCACCAACTTCAGGAGCTCTTCTTGAGGGATAAGACCCCATTCTTCAATCACCGCGGTTTGGAGTTCCTCTAGAGTCGAAGGAGCCGGATCCCGAGATCGAACCTTACGTTTAAGATGGTCCCAGAGGTGCTCTATCGGATTCAGATCAGGACTTCTCGCTGGCCACTGCATCACAGGAATTTGGGACCTCCGCAGGAAGTCGTTCACGATGGCTGCAGTGTGTGCGCGAGCGTTGTCGTGCATTAATGTGAACCCCTCGCCAAAAGATTCGGCAAAAGGGACCACATGCACATCCAGGATCTCTGTGATATAGCGGCGCGCAGTCAGCGACCCTTGTCCGCGAGCACCTCCGGTCCGGGAGACGCAGACCAGGTCGGTTTTGCCGGCAGCCGACATACCGCCCCAGAACATGCAGGATCCGCCTCCATATTCCACCGTCTCCTGGATGCAGGCTTGAGCGAAACGTTCACCCTGCCTCCGGTATACTCTTCTTCGTCGGTCGTTGCAGAAAAGACACACTCGTGTCTCGTCTGAGAAGAGAACAGCTCCCCACTGCTCAATGGTCCAATCGACGTGGTCGCGAGCAAACTGCAAGCGGGCTCGTCGGTGCGCTGCAGTCAATTTTGGACCTGTAGCAGCTCTGCGGGCTGCTATGTTCTTCTCCTTCAGTCTTCTTCTAACCGTGGATACACTCACGGTGCGTCTGCGAACTGCCTGGAGCTCCTGTTGCAGCTGAACAGCGTTTGAGAAGCGATTTCTCAAAGAGTACGACACAACGAACCGGTCGTCTCTTTCCGAAGTGCAGCGACGTCTACCGGACCCATGTCGCCGGATATAGCCACCGGTCTCTAAAAAGCGCTGGTAGACTCTACGAACCGAAAAACGGCTCAGATTCAGTTGCCGGGCGACATCACACTGCCGCACCCCTGCTTGCAGTAGTGCAACCACTTGAGCGGCCTCATCAGCTGTAGTGTCCATTTTCCAGATGTTCTTTCTTCAGTAAAATCAGTGCGTGTGTCCCCTTCAACGGTTTAATAGCGAATGACCCACATTGAACCCGTGTTGACCTCTTTATACCCACAAAGTTAGCGCAACTCGCGACTCTCCCGAGCAGCAAAATTTCCTTAGAATTTTTGTGACCCTTTATTTGTTGCTTTAGGTTTTATTTGATAATGAAAAATAATGTTTTTTTATTAAGTTAATTAAGTAACCTTTTAAATAAAATTATAATTAATACGACTGCATGTGCATATCCAGAGTTAATGCCATTTGAACGTGATTTTCTTAGAGGTGCGATTTTTTTGACGCCGAGTGTAATATTGTGAGTTTTAGTCTATGCTCGGTTGCTTAGCAATAAGTTGTTATGTCAAACCTACAAAAATGTGAATACAGATTTTTATTATTTATCAAGCAATATTTTATTTACAATTAAAAATATGATATCAACCTGAAACTTCAGTACACAGCAATGTGAAAACATAAAGCTACAGAAATAGTGATGTCGGCGGCGCGGCGTCTTTAAAATTTAATCAGATCACCTTAGATCAAACTAGTTCAACCCTAAATACTTACATTCACACCAATTAGCCTAGCCCTAAGTTTTGGATACGGATAACATACATATATGCTAGATAGATATTTAATATTTATAGAAATACATATAAATATTCATGAATCAGGTACAAATGCTCGTATTCATCACACAAACATCTGCCCATTCCGGGACTCGAACCCAGAACCGTCGATGTGAAAGGCAAGATCGTTACCGTTGCACCAAACGGTCCTCAGTTATTCAAATAAGTTACCATATCAGCACGAAAACACTGAAGGGTAAATCGGCGATCCGACGTAGTCCTAGTGTAGATTTTTTGGTGTTAAAATTGCAGTGGCAGCCGGTACCAACCACGATCAACACCGAGAAGCTCCTGATAACTAATATTTGAAAACCCATCTGTTGACCGGTCCTTGCGAAGGAGGAAGAACGGAATATAATTCACTACCAAATCCCTATCCAAATTTGTGCAGTACATGTGTTAATACATACCGGTATAATCAATAACTATACAATGCCATCATTATCATACCAAGAAATTTTTTTTTTTCGACAACCACCACAACCACATCTCCGAACCCTCAGGTGGATCACACATAAATCATTGAATGCTAAAAAATAAAATAAATACATACCTATAGCTGTTCCATCTTAATCGATTGTTAGATATTTGTAAAAATATTACTTTCGATGTTATTGATGGAACGATACCAGCTCATAGTAGAAAGTTGAAATACACTTGTAAATTTCGACGCGTCTACCAACGTCCCGGTAGTTCAGCGGTCAGAGCACACAACGGACACCGAGAGATCGAAGGTTCGGATCTACCTGAGACCTTGGAGTTGCGGCTGTTCCCATTCAAAAGATTTCAAATATAAGCATATTTGTAATCTTATGGGAACGTTTTTCATGGTATAATTTTAAAACGTTAAAAAACAAAATTTGAATTTCAAAAATCATTTAACTCAAAATTCTAATTCTAAAAGAGTTGTAATTAGTTCTAAGTGTATATGTTTTATTTCAAAATACTTAGAAGATGAGATACTGGAAAAATGTTTTTACTCAGAGCAATGTACGGAAAGTTTCGTTTTGGGCGCCAAATCGCGCCGCAATATTTGTACTTTATTAGGACAAACCCACCCGCTGTTTGTGTATAAGTTTGCGACGCTTCCGTTTTATTTGTGCTTACTGTTACACTTTGTATGGTTGGCTGCTTAAATATACGTCTGATAAACCATGTGAGCAATCAAACATTGGATAGCTTAAAACAGTAAAACGACGAAATAGGATTAAAATGACATTTCTAAATAACATGGAGAAAATACGTATTACTTTGTGCGAAGTAAATTTATTTTTAGTTCACTTTTTGAAGTCCGTTATTTTTTTGTTTTAAATTATTTTATTTTACGATTTTAAGTGATGGGTAGACCGAGCAAGGATGCTTCTCGAATGAGGAGTCGACGGTTACCTGAGACGGAAATATTAATCAAGCTCAAACACAAGGTAGCTGCTGTGAATCGTTGAGGAGTTCCCTCGTATGTCTCTCGGCTCCATTATCAGATCTACTCCAGACCTTTAAAATTGACCTTTTTAATTATTTTAAATTATAGTTCTTTAAATTAATAAATAAATTAAAAAAATACTTTTTATTAATAAAAAAAACGCATTAGTCGCCCCTACGAAAGTTCCCCTCGATTTCTCTGGTTTGCCATCATCAGACCCTGATTTCCTTATCATGGGACCACATTTGAAATATCTGCTTTCCAACAAAAAAAAAATCATCAAAATCGGTTCATAAACGACGAAGTTATCCGCGAACAAGCATAAAAAATAAAAAAAAGCATATACAGGGTGTCCCAAAAACGACACGTCACAGTGACACTGGGGTTAGGCCAGCACAAGAGGCATCGAATAAGCCTAACATGACCTCAGTAAAAGTTGCTCGGTTTTCAAGATATTGTCAATTTAAACTTTTTCAAAATTTTCACGTTTTTTAACGTGTTCAGTGCTAGCATTACGTTAGATAGCCCTCAGGTTTCGATTTTTCTTTTGTACTCTTGTTGCGAATAGTTGCTTAAGATGATAGAAGTGTTATTTCGTTGATAACTAATGTAAAATGTGGAAAAATACTGGATTGAACTTGAAAAAATTGAACAACGAAAAATTACTTTCAACTTTGATCACTTGCCGTGAAAAAAAATTCAAAGAAACTAAATGAGCAAATAACGTTAAAAACTTGCATGTCTTATGCTTATTCCAAAATGGTATAACACATGTGTCTTATTTTAATATTATACGATTTTTTAATGCTTCACTAATACTAGGAACCCCGGAAGCTACCGCTAGCAGGTAAAAAAATAATGTCACGCGCAACGATAAGGCATTGTTATTGTTATCTATTAGCTTTTTTGTTTGTCAAATGCATGAGAATGAAAGATAAGGATAGTTTATTACCCTTTTGTCGGCTAGATATTGTAAGCAAATAGCTTTGTTTTTGACGTACGTGTCGTTATCATCTTTTCAAAGAAATGGAGAAGAAAGAGGGGTTGTAGTTTTAATTCTTATGGCCCTGCACTGCAAATCAAGTTGTTACGACAGTTCGTTACCTTGCGTTTCGTACGACAACCGTGTTAATCTCTGCGTTCCTTGTTTCCGTGTATTCCTTAATTTAAATCGACTTGGCTTTTCTCTGGACTCTGATTTCTGTTTTGAACGACAACTCGGCGCTCTGTTGGACACTGATATTGCTTTACGGAACTGTCTTATTAACGATGGCAAATCGTGGTACCCAATACACTCACCGTGACTACTCGGACATGCACTTGATTTACGGCGAAACCAGGCAGGTTTCCAATCGAGGCAATGTTTCGTACAACGCAAGATTGGCTGCAAGATTATACTCCGAAAGATATCCAATCCGTAATCCGACGACTTACGAAGTGATCTTAAGAGTTGTGAACGCTTATCGTGATGGCAGATTACCTGGAGTGAGTCACTCAGAAGGAAGACCTCGGACTGTTGACGACAACGTGGTGTTAGAGCAAGTACGAGAGGAGCCAGGAACTTCAGTGCGAATTATTGAACGCCGCACTGGTGTTCCCAAATCTTCGGCACATCGAATTTTAAAACGCCACAAATACCATCCCTACCATATCCAACGCGTCCAAACACTGCTTCCGGCGGACTACGCTGCGCGTGTCCAGTTTTGCCGGACAATGATTCAGAAATGGAGAGAAAATCCAAATTTCTTCAATGAAGTGTTATGGAGCGACGAATCAGCCTGCAAAAGGGATGGGTATATCAATTTGCACAACATCCATAGCTGGCAATTAGACAACCCACATGAAAAAAGAGAAGACCGATCACAGTACCAATTTAAAATTAATCTGTGGACGGGAATTTTCAACGGTCAAATATTGGGACCGGTCGAGTTGCCGCCTGTTCTGAATGGACAAAATTATTTAGAACATTTGCGAAACAACCTTCCTGTATTATTGGAAGATACTCCGTTGGCGCTGAGACGAAGGATGTGGTTCCAACAAGATGGCTGCCCAGCACACTATGCCTTACCAGTACGTCAGTACCTAAGCAACGCATTCCCCGAAAGATGGATTGGGGGACAGGGGCCAATTTCATGGCCACCGCGTTCCCCGGATCTAAATCCCTTAGATTTCTTTTATTGGGGTTGTCTAAAAGACAAAGTTTATGCGAAACCAATAAGATCCGAAGAAGAGTTACGGCGACGTGTATTCGATGCAGCTCGCACCATATCAGAAATCAGCTTAAGAACATTGAGCCGTAATTTTATTAGGCGATGTCACTTATGTATTAGAGTTCAAGGGAGACAGTTCGAGCATTTACTGTAAACTTATTAAACCAATAAGATACATGTGTTATACCATTTTGGAATTGGCATAACACATGCAAGTTTTTAAAGTTATTTGCTCATTTAGTTTCTTTGAAATTTTTTTCACGGCAAGTGATCAAAGTTGAAAGTTATTTTTCGTTGTTCAATTTTTTTCAAGTTCAATCCAGTATTTTTCCACATTTTACATAAGTTGTCAACGAAATAACACTTCTATCATCTTAAGCAACTATTCGCAACAAGAGTGCAAAAGAAAAATGGAAACCTGAGGGCTATCTAACATAATGCTAGCACTGAACATGTTAAGAAACTTGAAAATTTAGAAAAAGTTTAAATTGGAAATATCTTGAAAACCGAGCAACTTTTACTGAGGTCATGTTAGGCTTGTTCGATGCCTCTTGTGCTGGCCTAACTCCAGTGTCACTGTGACGTGTCGTTTTTGGGACACCCTGTATACGGTCGAATTGAGAAACCACCTCGTTTTTAGAACTCGGTTAAAATAAAATAAATATTAATCATTTGAAATGCAATAACAATAAGATTACTAATATAGTTTAGTCAAAATATGCCTAGAATATATTAAAATTATTTAGAATTTTTTATGATTTTTAAAAAACTACTTTGGTTCGACTAAATCGAAGTGCGCATAGCTGTATTTTTGTGAACCGTTTTGAAGACTTAATAAGAAAACCTTTTTATACCAAATCGGTACATTTCCCTAACAACACGTTGTCTCAATTTACTTCAACTGTGAAGTGCACACGTCTCGCCTTCTACATTTAAATGCATCTTAACTAACTTAACACTTGCAAACTTCATCAAAATATCTTCCGATTGCGCAGCGGCGCTACGGTAGCTCTGTAACGCCAAACTCCCACATTGGGCGCCTAACCATGCTTTAGTGTTTGCACTTTATCGGGACAAGTTTCCTGTTTGCACACAAGTTTGTGCTTCCGTTTTATTTACCGGGAAACTTGAATAGAGGCCCATTAAATCATTTCAACTTATGTGCACCACTGTTTCCAGTAAAGGAGATTTCAATACAGTTTAGTAAAACACTCGTATTACAGTATTCTGAATCAGTAAAAACCATTCATTCAGTTTGCTCTGATTACAAGCGTCGTCGAAAGTCAAGCAGTTATCGGTTCGTAAATCTACGGCGCAAGAAGCCTTTGTATTGATAAGAACCGACAAGAAACTCAGCAAGGGCTTTTTTTCCCTGTTTTGTTTCACACCGAGTTGTCCATTGAAAAATAACTTTATTATGGATGGGGATCTGAACCAAGAGAAAGAGAAAGAAAAAACGCCTATCTGAATACGAAAACGGGTGCCAAACCGAATTCATAACGCTTGTAGATAAGGTTTTATGGAGGAAAACCTACAATACGCCAGTTGGTGCAGCAGCGGGAACATATGCAAAATGGCGTCGATAAGTGAACAAAATACAGTGTCATCGGAAAAATATGTTCGATAACGTATTTTAACCGTACCCGTACGTAATCAGGCGGACGGCAGAACACGTTCAGCTATAGTTGCGAATAAATAATTTATTTGCAGATAAATTATTCATTTATGGTAATCTTTGAAACGCCGACGTGATCTGAATTTCGAATATTCTTTGCGTTTTCGGAACGACGACGGTCCCGAAGGATTGGTTACTGAGAATTAATTAGAAAAATCCTTATGAAATACGCGGGTGGGTTATTGACAAATCACATTCACCAGTTGGCAAAGAATGGGTTTACTTTTTTTTTACGTGTAACCACATATTGAAAACTAGCATACATTAAAATGTTCTTGATACTTGTATATCGTTTTTGCATTTTTATTTTTTAGTAACATAACTAATGTCCGAATTCACGTCTTGCTTTGGCTGACTCTCGGGACATAACTTTGTAGCACAATATTTTCTTTACTTCCAATCCAATAACGTCGAAAGGAGTGAAAAGTCTCAGGGATCGACTCGGGGATGGATTACGGGAGCAGGAAATCGGACTTACTTCATTTCCGTAATATAAAATTTGGAACTGCAAAAGAACATATATCGATTTTTTTGCCACAACCTTCATCTGGATCTATGAAATTATGATAATTATTGATTAAAATAGAAAGTCAAGTTGAACATGCCTATTCCATTTAAAATTATATAAATAATCAATTCATCGCATTATTATTCATCATCGTAAATAGTTTATCGCCTATTCCCCTTCAAGATTTCGAACTTAAGACCTTTGGCATATAGGCACGTCAATATCGCTACCAATCAACCGATTGAATTAAGAGGTGATTTTTCATACCCTAAGAAAAGCAGATATAAATGGAAAGTACTACATCCAACAATCTCTATCGAATTTATACCGTGGCAAGGAAACATTCATCACTACATAGAGGTACATTTAAAATACAGTACAATGCACGGACGGAACGCTATCAAATGCAACTAGGGCGACTTAGCAAGTAAATAGTAGATTGTCGTGAGATTCGGCAATATACAGCATTTGACGAATTTAAGGAACACGATAGTGCTGTTGAGTTGTCATATAAAAAGAATATTGAGTTGAGTGAGAGACACTTCTAAGAAAACATTATGACATTGGTACAAAATGTTTAAATAGCAATTCAAAAGGTTGCAGAGACATATCGTATGAATTGTGAGAAATTACCCAAAAAGCGGACCTAATGTCTATTTGTGAGTGCTGAAGAGTACTGATGCAACTAGGACCAACGGCTTAACGTGCCTTCCAAAGGACGAACGCACTTCAAATTATTTAAAATCGCCAAACAGAACAAGAGCTTGCCACTGCTTAGTGTATGATAATGTGATATCAGAATAAAAAAAAGACAAAAATTGCAGAAATAATAAACATTCCTCCTTGTTTCTTGATTCTCACTGCCTTAATTCGTAGCATGACCAACCACGACTTTGTTTACTTGCAGCGGGAAAATGCGGTTCTGCTTGTAGGATTTACGTTTACGGTATACAGAGACTAAACCGCTATTAGGTCCCAGCGCATGCGCTTAAAACGCTTCTTTTAGTTACCGTTGCTGGTATTCCTTTTGGTCATGCGAGACCAACAGTAGTTCTAGTTCCAGAGTTCAGAGTAGAAAAGTTGTAATGTAATACACAGTAAAATATAGTAAAAAACATTCAGTTCTTCCCGGCAAACCATTTACGATTGCGCTTAACGCAGAAAACGAGAGGCCGTTCTGCGGTGCTAACTAATCATTTAAATTGAAACGTGTCAAACGAATTGTAAAGCGAGACGTAACAATTGAACAGTTATGGTGATTTAAATTATCGGAGGTTTTTTATTAAGGCCTTATGTCACTGGCCTTACAATTTTTACTTACGTCGAACGTACGCTGTCACACGAGTGCTAAAGTAGATAATTGAACACGAATATGAGGGAAAATTATCATTAACTTGGGACATTTAGAACAAACACAAGCTTAGAGTGCGTAATTATTTACGCATTATATTCGTTCTTTGTTTAACTGAGATACAACGACGAAGATTTTGTAAGAACATAATATCTTGCACTGTTTAATCATATCTACGGTATTCCTCAGATAGGCATTTCTGCTCAATTTATTATTTAATTTAATATAACTAGCTGACCCGGTAACGCGTTGCTATGGTAACGCGTATACAATGGAAAAAGAGCGGGGAAAAAAGCGGACAGACAAACACACAAACAACAAATTTGTGTCTTAGATTATAGATTCAATGTTTTATCATCTGAAACAAACTGTATGCATAATTTTTTATTCAACATTCATTCACTCATCTTAGTCGAAAATCATCCACTGCTGGACTTTTGTCGTAATACCCAAGGTCGACAGGCGGTTGGAGATCTCATTTTATGATCTACGGGATTTGTGTGTCAATACACTACATAATCGAGTATAGGGTTTGTTCTATTTTACTTTATCGGATACCACACGGCAATTTTTTATAGTGACGGTATAAATGTGTACTTCGCCAGATAAATGCAACAGCTTAAAAACGGCTTCTTCTTGCAGGTATACTATGAGGGACAATTATGTATAATAATAATAATTATCAAATATATCCTACTCAAAAACAACAAGGTCGCTCATTGTAACTTCCTATAGGGAAAAATTACTAAATCCCGATAAAGAAGACGTTGAAGACTAACGGCTCATAGCCGATTGATTTGAGTGTTTTGGAGAAAAGCCTATGAAGGAAACTGATTTCTGAGAAAACTTGTAATCACGGAGCATCACCAGCATACAGAATCCGGGGAAGACGATGGATACAAACTACTAGCCGCAGTAATGGTTTCTTAGAAACGGCGAAGAAAATAATTAAAATATTTTTACAAAAGTTCTTGGGAAAGTTTTGAGTATGACAGAATGATTTTTATAATCATTTCGCGCTACCAATGACCTTTAACGCAACTATTTAGGAATAAGTATTATTAATTAGTTTAATTATATACCTACAAATATTATTATGTACAATAATGGTAGCAATAACAAACAGCTATTTTAATTTATGAATACAAATTATTTTTAGCATTATAAAAGAAATTTGCATCAGGAAATACTTTAGAAACAAGCTTCTGATTCTAAGCGGCGGTAGAATGCGCCATTTAGCTTAGAAATGTGTCTGTTTGTCCCAACTTCGCAACGGTTTAGTTCCCAACTCTAAATGAACCGACTGTTCCTCACAAAGGACAGGTTCAATCAAAGTGTTTGGACTTGGCAACACTTTGCGTCAAGTTTTCGTACACAAAGTGATGTTAAAATAACAAAATTAAGAATATCAAACTTATGTCTCTTCGTCTCGAGAAAAAAAAAGTAATAAGTCAGGGTTTCTAGTCTCATTAGAAATTGCGGCTCGCTATTTATTTTTACTGATAAATAATATAAAATTAAACGAAAAACCATATCCTTGTTTGTAGATTATTATTATTTAGTACTGTGTCCCACTGCTGGGCCCTTCATTCATTCATTCGAGATCGATTCTTGTACAGTAATAATCATTTTGTATATATAACCTTCTGTACAACATATTAAATGATTGTATATCGGAAGTAACTTCGTCTACCATGCCAACAATTTTTAAGAATCTATCATTTTCTTTTATTGTAGTCAGTCAAGTCAATGCATTTGTTCCAGATTTCAGCATCTATATTTTGCATGGATTCGACAAACAATCTACTTGCAATATTGTTGCGACATACCCTTTTATATTAGCCTAAATTAACTCAATAGAGGTCGCAAAGATAGGGTAATATTCTTAAAATATCGTTATTTTTTTGTTTTTGTGGCTTTGCTCTTGGCAACAGCTACATTCCTCGTACCACAAAATTCGATAAGTGACGACTGTCATACAGATTGCGATAATTAAGCGACGATCGATATTCCCAAACATTTTCATAATATTTACTAACTCTCAGAGAAAAGACTATAAGCGATATATAAGCACGACTAGAGTTTAGTTCTACAACATGCCATGAAGCTTAAACAAGCAATATATTATATTAACACTTTTGTGTTTCGCTTATGCCTTTATTTATTTTATGTTAAGAACAATAAAATATTGAACAATTAGAGTCTAGTATTAGGATTTGTGTAATAGCACCATGGACCATCGTGACAGTAGCTATCCTGCTTTTCGCACCGACAGTCCTGCATTCGAGTCCCAAAAGGGGCGAATGTTAGTATGATGAATACGAGCATTTGTATCTGACTCAGGGTATTTATATATTTTTTTGTGAATATTATATGTCTATGTATCATATATGTATCTCTCCGTTACCCAAGCAAACATAACACAAGCCTTACAGTGCTTACTTAGGGCAAGACTAATTCATGTAAATGTAAGAGACAGTATTACTTATTACAGGAGTCAACTATTTTCTCACCAGAGATTATAGAGCGTCCAGTATCTCTTAAAATAGAATTCGTGTTTTTTTATTATGAAAATAAATCTTATGTGAAAAACGACAAAGATAATTTATTTTTAATGAATTCTAATAGCAACAAGTGTATTTTAGCCAACAGACCAAAGTTTCAATGAACCCTTAAACTTCTGATATTTATCATATACGGCCTGCGTCACGAGTTTAATACGTCCGGTAATATATTCTAACTGAGTAATTAACACTTTTATAAATAAATATGTTCCAGGAAAATTAGATATATAATCACTGCCTGGTATTGGCAGACGTCCTAAACTCTTGCGCATCAATAAGCACATTACAACGACATATTGTCCGACCGGTAATGTCGTAAATAGGTATCAGTACAAATATAGAAAAGTGGGACAAATTCGTAGAAAGGGTATCAAACGTGCTAGTACGTATGAATATCTGTACGCCCAGCCCTATGGTACTGATACAACCATATTAAGTAAAGACCTTCGCAGACGTCAAACCATTTGTATAGAACCAGTCTGCGTCATGATCATTTTTACTAAACACATAACTTGAACTTAAGCCATACTTAAACCAAACAACATATGGCTGATTAATCCATAGGTATAGACAAATAGGATGATAATCAATAAACAAAGTTAAAAATTATATGTTCACCAAACAATATGTACGTCACCGTAAATTTGTAAATACCTTAGATTATAATCTAGGATTCCGATTCGCGAGTGCTAGTTGATACACGTGCTCAGGGAATTTGGTATTTGAGGCTATTAAATTATAGTCTCTTAGCTTTTTATCCGCAATATTTGTTGTAGTTTGTGTTGTTCTACTTGGGTAAGTGCTTAACTAATAACTCTTTGTCGCACCCTGCCATGGTTTACGTTGTAAGCAACGTAAACAATGGATAGGGTACCTGATCCACCTGACCCCCCGGATAGGGGGTTGTCACCGTCGCCGATGGAGTTGTCCCCGCCAGTATTTAGCCAAATGGCCACGAAACGTCGTCTAGATCCTGAATCTATTGAATCACAATTGGAACCCATAAAAAAAGTAATAACGAACCATACTCAAAATTCGCTATCTACATCCGCGACAACAAATCAGTCGATTTACATTCATCCATCTGTGACTGAATCCCCTAAATGTTACTATGAACGGGATAAAGGGCCTTTCATAGTACATGTGTCGAGGGAGGAGACAACCCCCGCATCTGGTACTTCTATCCGACCAATTATCTTTAGACAATTTTTAAAGAAAAATCGCGTCCTAAATGTAACTAAGGATGGAGTGAAAAAAGTTGGACGTAACAGAATAGCTGTAGAATTTTCAACATATACAGATGCTAATGATTTTCTTAAAATCCCCTTTTTGCCGCTTTATAAATACAATGCAGTGATACCAAATTATAATGTAACCCGCATGGGCCTTATCAGAGGTATCCCTACTGAATTGACAATGGAAGAATTGGTGGAATACCTTGTTACCCCGGATTACTGTGGCATGGTGCTCAAAGCGAGGCGCCTTAACAGGAAGCAAGTAACTGAGGGTAATATTTCATGGACCCCCACACAGACAGTGGTCCTCACATTTAAAGGCCAGACTCTCCCTACGAGTCTTTCTATTCTATACCTCAATAGCAGTGGATGCATATCAATACCCTACTATACAGTGTAATAACTGTTGCCGATTTTGGCACATAAAGGCTCAGTGCCGCTCTAAACCTAGGTGCTACCGATGCGCTCAACCTCATTTAGGTGCTGATTGTGATGTCATAGAAGATAAGGCTACCTGTCTATACTGTTCTAGCAACCATTTTGCTACAAATAGAAATTGCCCTGAACACTCTCGCCAGAAGTCCATAAAGATGCGTATGACACAAGACAATATTTCATTTCAGGAAGCATCACAATTCTTTCCAAGCGTTAGGAGGTCCTATGCTGACAGTACAAAGACACCAGCCATAGTTCCTTCCTCAACTCATCATTCTTCCCAGTTCCTCTCCCAGCCCTCATCTCTACAGTCTTATAGAAAGACAGTCACCACCACTCCCCGCCCCCGAATAGTATTAGGTAAAAGTTATGATAAAGCAGCTCATCAGGAAATAATTAGCGACTGCTCATCATCACTTCCCAATGGTTGTGCTATTATCAATTCTGGCTCTGAGGTCACCCCAAATGAAGACTGTCTGGACCTTCTGTGGCTACTTGTTATTAATATTCTTAAAAAATTCAGTGATATCCCACTACCGCCCAACGTTGCACCTCAAGTTCTGTCCCTTCTTAATTCTCTCAACAAAAATGGCTTTGAACATATTGCAATGGAATAGTCAGAGTTTAAAATCTAAAAAACATGAAATCCTATACCTCAAACACAAATTCTCCCCATTAGTCCTCGCCGTGTCGGAGACATGGTTTCCCAGAAAATACTGTTTTAATATTGCTGGTTTCTCATGTCTCCGAGATGATCGGGATGATGGATATGGAGGAAGTGCTCTAATCATTAGTAACTTCCTACTTTTTTCACAGTTACCCCTTCCTGCACACAACAAGGATGCCATTAATGCTGTGGCCGTGCGTATTAATGGTATTTCTTTTCTGTCCTTGTATATTCCCCATCCCCATTTCTCAGTTCTACAGGAGCTTAAGTCCATTGTCCTAGCACTACCTGCTCCCATACTTGTCATGGGGGATTTTAATGCCCATCATGAATCCTGGGGGTCTTATCAAACAGACTCTTTAGGTTCTTTACTGATTGATATGTTTGATGAGTTGAATCTATGTGTTGTTAATACTGGCAGCCCCACTAGAAGACCCACTCCATCGCAAACCAATGGAAGCGCTGTTGATCTGTCAATCTGCTCCCCACAATTAAGCTCTCTACTGACATGGAGTACTATGAGAAGCACTGTTGGCAGTGATCATTTTCCCATTCTTATCTCCCTACCAGATAAAACTTTGACCACCTATAACACTCTACCCCTTTTAAAATTCAAATTAAATAAAGCTGATTGGCCATCTTTTTCATCAGAGACGGAAAAAATGATAGAGTTATTACCGGAGGTAACCCCTAACAACTGTCTGGTTGTGTATGAAAAATTCTCAGACTCTCTTCTGACTGCTGCTCATTCGCACATCCCTCCAAATCAAGCTAGTCGCAGAAGAATTTCGCCCCCATGGTGGGATTCAGATTGTACAAATGCAGTAAGAAAAAGAAAGGAAGCAGAAAAATAATTATACTAGATTTAAAAAATCTAAAAATCCCACGTTTTTCAATGTCCTAAAAAGAATAAAATAACCCTCAAAACGTGGGGGCGCATCTTTACAATAATCGGCATCAATGCATGTCATTCATCTCTTTAAAATCTCCTCTTAGTAATATGCGCCCCCACGTTTTGAGTGGCCCCTCGCTTTGCCCCGCAGGGTTATTTTATTCTTTTTAGGACATTGAAAAACGTGGGATTTTTAGATTTTTTAAATCTAGTATAATTATTTAAAAGTTTTGAGGCTTGGATAAATAGACGGAATGTGGGAGCGGCAAGAAACTAGCATTAAATTGACTCACCTTAGTTTGGTATTTCTCCTTCAAACTATTTTCGCTGCAATTTAAAATTGTTTTATATCACTTATTTTGCTCTCTTCACTTTTCACTTTTTCTTCATTTCTCACCTTATACCACTTTGCTACCTTTTCACTTCACTTTGTCTCTCTTCTTCCTTCTTCTCTCTTTACTTCTCTCACTTTCTTCTACCTTGCTATCGCTTTTAAATAGTTAAATTATGAAATTAATCAAATTTTAAATATTCACTCACCGATCCAACCGTAAACATTAAGTTCAGCCGACGCGCCGACGCGCTGACGCACAGCCGTAAACAGTTTAAATTTCAAATGACCGTTACGTTTATATGCGGCAGCTGACTACACGATCGAGTGTGATAATTTGGCAAGATATTTGCTGAATTAAATCATAATCACACACTGCATTAATTAATCATGAACGCAGCAAACATATCGAGAGAAAGAAGTGACATAAAGTCTCATATAAAAGCGAAAGTGGCCGAAAGTTGTCGAAATTTGACCTGAAAGTGCATCTGGAAAGTTGAAAGTTGCTTTAGAGTGCATTGTCATCGGGTTCTGAACTATCCTGAAAGTTTCAGCTTTCTAGCTTATCGGAAAGTGCCTCAAATTTAAGTTGCAAGATTTTGCCCGGACAGACAAACAAATAAGAAAAGTGAGATAAGAAAAACGTGGTAAAAAAATATAACATATCAATGACCATGGAGAACTTCCTTCAATACCAACAGTCTGCTGCTCACACTAGAAGGGTACTATCTCAAAAGAAAAAATTAGGTTGGTCAAAATTTTGTGAGAACATGTCACCCCGTACTCCCTCATCTGTGGTTTGGAGACAAATGAAAAGATTCAGGGGCTCTCTGGATCATAAAGGATATACGGCTAATGATCCTACAGAGTGGATTATGGCATTTCCAGATAAGCTTGCGCCACCCTCTGCACCAAACAGAGACTGCTTTCCACAGGACTCTTTTGTTTCTATATATCCCTCCGGAAGTTTAGATGGATCCTTCACTCTTCAGGAGCTTGAGTTGGCTCTTAAAGGGTTGAAGGATACTTCCCCCGGGGCTGATGGTATTCCTTACTCGTTCCTTATTAACTCACCTGAAAAAGCTAAACTATATTACTTAAAGCTGGTTAATACGTTTTTTGATCACGGAATCATACCAGAGGCATTGAATAGGCAGATTGTTATCCCTTTACTTAAACCAAACAAAGATCCACTAGACCATAATTCATACAGACCTATCGCTTTATCCACTACCCTTCTCAAAATTACGGAGCATATGGTAAGGAATCGCCTGGAATGGTTCCTGGAAAACCATGACCTCTTAGCTAAATCTCAGTTTGGTTTTAGGAAAGGATTTAGCACCATAGATAGTCTGAGTATTTTGACTACTGACATTCGTGTTGCTTTTAAAAAAAGACAATATGTTGTAGGCGTGTTTCTTGATATAGCATCCGCCTATGATAACGTCCTTCTTCCGGTGCTCAGGCATAAACTGCTACAGCTGAGTGTCCCAGTGAAGCTGGTCCGTTTTAATGTCAACTCCATTTCCTCTAGATCGATAGAGATCAGGTGTCACGGATCCTCCATTCCTCCCAGATCTGTTTGGAAGGGACTGCCTCAAGGTTCAGTCCTTAGCCCTCTCTTGTACAGTGTATACACCTACGATTTAGAAAGGACTGTCAACTCGTTCTGCCAAGTCTTGCAGTATGCGGACGATGTGGCGTTATATGTTATATCGGATTCAGTACAAGAGGCTACCACGCGCTTAAATGATGCCCTCAGATATATGGGCGATTGGCTGACAGAGCATGGTTTGTCACTATCGGTTTCGAAATGCAATTGTGTGGTATTTACTAGGAAACGCGATAACACTTCTCCCCGAATATCATTTCAAGGAGAGCCTATACCAGTTGACAAACAAGTCAAGTTCCTGGGAATCTTCTTGGATACCAGACTGTCGGGCATCCCTCACTTTAATAGCGTTATTGGTAAGTGTGAAAAAGATATTAATGTCCTTCGGGCTCTTGCTGGTGTTTGGTGGGGGTCCCATCCCGTCACCCAGAAGCTGATCTACAATGCAATAGTACGTAGCCACCTCGATTATGGTACATTCTTACTAGACCCATGCAATAAACTTCCTCTCGATAAAATGGTCAAAATTCAGTCCAAGTGTTTACGCATCATCTTAGGAGCTATGAAATCATCGCCGATCAATGGTCTTCAAATCGAGTGTGTCGACCCACCCCTATACCTTCGCAGACAGTATTTGAGTGACCGGTTCCTAATTAAAGCTACACAGCATGCTTCGCACCCTATTTTTGATAGACTGAAAGAACTGTCTAGTGTAACAAAGCCAGCCTCCGATTCTGTATCAAATACCCCATGTATTCTACATAGCTACTATAAATTTAACAAACCTTCTTTGCCTATAGAGCGATTTCCCCGCCTGCCCCTTTTTATAAACAATTTCGAATCATTAACCTTCACTCCAAAAGTCATCCTCAACATAGGAATTAACAAAAGCACTCAATACGCTTCTAAAAACCTCCAAAAAATTTTAGCGTCGGATTTTCAAAGCTGGCTCTCGATCTACACTGATGCCTCTAAATTACAGGATGGGGGCCCGGTAGGATCAGCCGCATGGATACCTGCCTATAGACTGGTGTTGAGTTTCAAACTACCCCCTGCATCCTCTGTATTTACAGGGGAAGCAGTTGCACTCCTTGAGGCAATTTTATTTGCTGAATCCCATAATATTAACAACACTATTATCTTCACAGATTCTCAGAGCTCCCTACAGGCCATTCTATCTAATCCATTTAGGTCAAAAAATAGCTTCCCAATCATCCTTAAAATAAGAGAAGCGTTGTACCGTTGCAAGCTCAGATCATTAAATATCGTTCTGGTTTGGATCCCCGGGCATTGTGGCATTTCAGGAAATGAAACTGCAGACTCATGCGCCAAACAGGCAATCACTAACGGGTCTTTAGTCTACGAAAAGGTGTACCATCATGACCTCCTTACACTAGCCCATGCTCATTTGATGAGGTCGTGGCAGACTGACTGGCAAAATACTAGAAACCGCGCAGGTAGATATTATTATGAAATCCAAAGATCTATTCCAAACACGCCCTGGTTTTTCAAACAAAAAGTAATTAGTAAGAAAGCTGTGTCAACCATCTGCCGTCTGAGACTAGGTCATGCCTGCATCCCTGTTCATCTTGCAAAAATCGGCGTAAGGGATACCTCTCTATGTGAGTGCGGCATGGAAGAAAGAACTACAGACCACATCTTTTTCAATTGTTTAAAATTAGCTGTTTCCCTTTATGATGTCCTTCCTCATGACACCCCTCGTCCTACTAATATAAAATGCATCCTTAGTATGTTAAACCCTCCTCTTATCGAAATTTTGTCCAAATTCCTGGCAATTAACAATATTAAACTATGAACAAGCCCTGCCTCATTTAACTGTCGAATTTTGGATTTTACTAAATTTCTTATATGTGATGCCTTGTGATGTCCAGTGCTGTTATATCTTTGTTTTAGGTAAACCTGTGCTAAGAGCTTACATAAAGTCCCTACTCTTATTTATAATTTAATGCAGAATATTCCTGCACGTGTAAATGCTACTCACGTGACATTGGCGGAATTGTGAAGTCACAAAACAAGCCATTAACCAAAAGAAGAAGAAGAAGATTATAATCTATCTCGCGAGATTGTAAACTGTCTAAATATTGTGAACCGTAACATACTGCTTACAGTCTAACGCATTATTTTTTGATAGATTATAAAATATCTAACCTAATCTAACCTAACCTTATGGTTACATTATGGTTACCATATGTTATCTACCGAAAAATAGGCGTTAAATTATAAACAGTATGTTACGGTTCACAATATTTCAACAGTTTACAATTTCGCAAGATAGATTATAATCTAACGGTATTTACAAATTTACGGTAACATATATAAAATATACATAAAATGCATTGCATATAATATCAGATAAAAAGTATGACATAAAATATTGATGAATATGACAGACTGGCAAAATGGTCGTATCTTTGCTTATTGCCACTTCATGTATCTGTGTGTGCGACTTCTGTAGTCGAAGGGCTTGGAACCAGTTTTCGTGGTAACGCCACGGAAAGGTCCCGTGTTCGATCCGCAGCCCGGTCAATGTAGAAAACGAATTTTTCTATATTGACTCGGGTCTGGGTGTTGTGGTACGTTCATTGTTTCTCAATTCCATAAGTCTATAAGTGGTTTAGCTACTTAACTTGAGTTCAGAGCAATGAATGTGATGTTGTCTAATTTTTTTAAGCGAGTTGTTGTTGTCTTCATATATGTACTTGCATAGAATATAGTGTAACTGTTAGCGCAAATCTTAGGTTAAATAAATGAATATAATAATTTATGGTGAAGGTACTCAGACAGGTACGCATCTAAAGAAAAAGATAATTCTTTACCCACTAAAGGATTTTGAAAAGAGAAAAAATATATTTTGAGATAATTGTGGATTTTTCATGTTATTACTGTTGGTTTATATTTTGATGAGTGCTTTTAATTATTGGGTACTATACTATAGTGCTCAATCCATAGGTGTTCAAATTTAAATAAAAAATAGAAGTAAAATAATAACATAAAAACAGCTGTTATTGGCAATGAAACACCAGGTTTAAAAATAAATGTTACATTTCTATTAAAACACTGCATAAAGTTTTATTTATTTGATTTCTATGTTTCCTAGGAATTCTGAGATTGAATTTTGTTACCATCACACACTTTTCTAATTTTCTTAAATAAAGAGTAACTTACTTAACAATGTTTGGACATGGACTTGCTCTGCCGTCCTTACGATAAGTGCAATAAGTAGTTTCAGCTACTTTCGAAATAATTGTGATTAAAGATTTAATTTATGTTGTTTTGTGTGTCATCGTAACTATAATAGCTATTGACTTAAAACTTTTACTATACGACTATAAGATGAAGCGGAATTTTATGTAATATATTATATATGTGCACACATTTGTACGTAAATTGTATGTAAGTCAATTTGCCCGAAAACTCAACTTATTGCACTTATTGTAAAGACGGCAGCAGTGCTTATGTCTGTAGAAAACTATATTCAGACATCCTACCAATATATCTAAACCTAGTATTAGCACATTGTTAAAAGGGTAATAGAAATTAATTACCAAAATAGACATACACTTACCATGAACAGTGAGTTCCGAGTCCCGATTCAGTTCATACAGCCTCAACGCCTCATCCAGCTCCAGTTGAGTGGAAATAGTGCAAGGGTCCCCTTCTTCATCCACCCACTTCATAGTAAATACCTAAAGAAAGTAAGTGCAAACACTGTTATCTAAAATACATAACAAGTAAATAGCTGACTTTTTATTACGTTGACACCTCTTTAAAAAATTATTTAAAAATATTTCAATGGTCTTACTGTTGGGATAGCTTAGTTGGGACTAAAATAAAGTTGCTTTCTAAAGGTCCTGTCACCATGTGGGTCACAAAAAAACATATCAAACTGTACCGTAATATTTATTTATTGTTTTCAGCTCAAAATACACAGAGTTTATTATGATGGCCCAATTACGAGGCTAAATGAGAATATAGCCCCGTCAAACTAACTAATAATAAAGACTTTAGCCTTCCCAACCACTCTTTAACATGTTCAATGCCACCGAATCGCAGGATCTATGGCAGTGAACTCGCCTAACGAGTCAGTGACATTGAAAGTGTTAAAATACAGCATTCTACATTATTTTTGATACATCAACAATAAAAAAAGATACTTGCATTATGCATTCCTAAAGATCATAATGAAATATTTTACTAAGTTTTATTACACTTTCGTGCTTATTGTACCGTTATATAAATAAAACTGCTTTGAAAGTCTTGTTAATTCTTTATCTAATATTTCATCCTAATATTTTGACTCTTTTACAAGATCTGTGATCACAGAAATGATGATCACAGTGATCACAGTATCCTGTAACGGAATTGACTAAATATTTGTAACAATTAGTCATAAAGATACATACCTGATCTGGAGTGAAACGGCATATTGCAACCATCTCCTGTGTAAACTCCTCTAAGGTTATGTTATGATTGATGTATGTTATCATCACATCACCACTGTACACCGTTTTGACACGTATGTCGTTGGCATGGTTGTCTTGATTTACCAACTGAGTCGGCATCATGACAATATTGCAGTCTTACAATGTTGGAATGTAAATGGAATGTTAGTGGAAATCTGAAAAAATATCCCAAAACATAATTATTAATTTGTTGTTAACATTTATTTACATTAACATTGTTAACATTTGAGACATCTGTCGTCTATTTGGAAAAAAAGTGTATTAAGTTTAAGAAAAGTAATAACTTTAATGATCAAAACTCCACCAATAACATGCGTTATACTTGTGGTGTTATTAGCAACTTTGTACATACATTGCCATTTACAACTAGATAATTAAGTCTCAAGTTCACCATACTTGTTTGAAAATAATATGTCTGTCTATATGGTGCTCTGACACTGAGCTATGACAATAACAGCAATCAATATAAATGCAAATCATATATAATATGCACTTTGTAAGGTTTCTTCAAATCATAACTTAAAACATAACCTATAGGGAGATCTTAATTCCGATAAGATCGTAATCACAAGCCGACTACTGCATTAGAGAGTAACTAGCCTATTTAGATTTTTTACCGTGTTACAGTATATAAATACGAAAGACATTCCGTTAATGTGAATCATTGTTAAATATCAGGGGCTGTACCATACAAACCTTGGAATGTATATTTAGCACAACCTCGCCACTCGATTAAGCTGCGAAATGAGATTACAGTCCCATTGATAAAAATGCGAAAGTAGATATCGATAAATGCCAACAATATAAAGTATTAACAATAAAAGTTTAGCAAAACATTACCCTAACAAACTGTCAACCACAGTACAAACTGAGTGTTGCCAAATGACTCTTTATTTTTCACGCGTTCTCCCCATATCTTGCCCGAAGTTTTCCCGAAAATTCGTGTTTAAAAAAACCCACTTTGTTAACATTTTCGTTCTATAACCAACTACTTATCAAAATGATAAACTTCAACCCAGTCCCATTTCGGGTTTTACGTAGATTTTCAGGTTCCATTTGGCTATTATCATACGTCGCATTGTTCTTTTGTTTATGTTTTTGTGAATTAATTAGTGACTCAATCGCCTACAGTCATAATATTTCATCACGGCTTTACCCAAATATAAGTTTAAGTATTGAAAAATCCTCGATTCATCCCAAACCCAGTTTTATCTCTCAATATATCCGCCAAAACTATTTCCCCATCAATTGCTTCTCCCATAAGTATAAAAACCCGGAAATTTGGGAGAATACTTCGCAATCTGGTTCCAATGGTATAATGTACTCTACGGTTCCTGTGCACAAATTGCTATGATTTCAACTTAACACTTAGTTGGTTTTAACCGAACGGTCTGACTTTTCAGTTAGAACCATTGTTCTATGGGACATCCCTTGTGCGTTAAACACTGCCGATGTGATATTTCGATTAGATAGTCAGTTCAACTGTAGGTACAGTTCTCAATTTGTGCTTATATGTAAGTATGTATGTAAGTATGTAAGTGTAGACATACATTCAACTAACAGTTTAACTGTTCAGTCAAAAATTGTGCTGTCAAAAATGAAAGTCCTCTCTCTGAGAGGTTCTCTTAAAATATTAAGAGTAAATAAACTCATTTGCAAAAAAAACGGGCACCTAAGCAATGAACCATTTCAAATGCTAATATTGCTTTGTTTGATAATTATAGGTAGTTTTATCCTCACAATTTGGTAAATTAATAAGAAAATAATCGTTTTCATCAGTATTTCATAAAATTTTGATACAATTTATGGGAAATAATGCTAAACCTCACTAGTAGTGTATGTTCGCTAGTAGTGCATATGCTCATGAAGTAAAAATAAAAAAGTTTTTTTGTTTGTTTTTCTTTAATAAAGTAAAAGCAGATAAATGTTTAGTATCGAGTGTGACCCCCTCTAGCTAAAATCACAGCTTGAATTCGTCTGGGCATGCTAGTGAGTATATCCCGGATACTTGCTTGCGGAATACGTTCCCACTCCGCAGTAATCACATTCTTCAGCTCTCTGATGGTCTGCGGAGCCGGTTGTACTGATCCCACACGTCGTTTCAGAACGTCCCAGACATGCTCTATGGGATTGAGGTCGGGACTTCGAGCTGGCTAATCCAAACGACGAATGCCGACCTCTTGCACATACGCTTTAACATCGCGATATCGGTGGGCGCGAGCATTGTTGTCCATAAAAATCGAGTCTTCACCTAGAGCGGATAATGCGGGTTGTGCATGAGGAATTAGAACTTCCGTTATGTATCGATGCCTAGTCAGTGAGCCGTTTTCAATGAAGACTAACTCTGTACGATCCATTGAATTTATTCCTGCCCAAAACATAACAGAGCCCCCACCATAAGGTGTGATTTCTTCGAAACATGCCTCTGCAAAGCGTTCTCCTTGTCTTCTTAGCACTCGCCGACGTCGATCTTCACCGAATAGAGATATCCTGGCTTCATCAGAGAACAAAACCCTATTCCAATCTTCATGAGTCCATGATTCACAATTTCTAGCGAACCTAAGCCTGTGAACTCGGTGCTCACGGAGTAATTTGGGGCCGCGAGCCGGGTGGTGACTGCGTATATTGGCAGCGAGAAGCCTCCTCCTGACCGACCATAAACTAATATGCACATTTCTTACTTCTTGGAGGATGTTCTTAAGATCCACATACTAAGATTTGCGATTTCTCAATGCGCGACTCACAAGAAAACGATCATCCCGTGGTTGGGTACATGGTTTTCTTCCAGAACCAGGCCTTCTCTCGACGGAACCAGTCTCCTGATATCGGTCCCAAGTCCTTTGGACCGTCGAGCTACTAACATTTAGCCTCCTAGCCACGAAGCATTGGCTGCAACCCTATTCAAGCAGTGCGATAATTTTGGTAGCTTTTACCACTTATCTAACATTTTCGATACAGCCAAACAGCAATAAATAAAGCTTTGACAGTCAAGGATATGAAATTAATCGATGAAAATTTAATAAAAGTTATGAAAGTCGATGTTAACTTCTGGAACTTCGCGCCAAAAATGTAGGATAAAAAGGGGTTTTCTGTAAAAATGAGCATCAAATGAAAATTTGAATTAAGAACGTACTTTTTTAAATACCACGGCATTTTTAAAACCGCCCAGTAACGTGTACAAAGGATTGAAACCTTTTTTGTATTATATCTTTTTAAAGATGAATGAAAATCAAAACCGCCCGTTTTTTTGCAAATGAGTGTATAATAATCCAGTGACATGAAATTATATTGTTCACAATCATTTGGGTTTCGTACGTAAACGTAAATATTTTCATTTTTAAAAGATGCTCAGAGATTGTTTTATTCTATGATTTTAACTAATGGTGATGTTAAATAATTACAATGATGTTAAATAATGTAAATAAAAAATAAATGTTACTTAAATTATAATTTTCTTTTAAAATATTAAACTCAAGAGTTGCTTTGAAAAAAATTGCAATTCCGCCCTTATTCTGAAATTGGATTCTACGAAATGCGAGCAGAATTTTAACCCACCAAGAAAATGCTTCCACAATTATAATATTTAGAGTTAGATTCATTGTTCTGTTTGTTTGTAAACAGTTTTTAAGGTTTGAATTTATGTGGCTTTTTCCGTTTCTCACAGAAATTTCGCCAGTGTCCTGTAGTGAGAGATACACGGAGTACTGCGTTAAAAATATCCAATTGGTTAACTTTTGATTGCTACTTTCTTTCTTGAGTAAACCTCTTTCTGGGTCCTAAAAACAACACAATTAAACACGTCACAACACAAAGGGTTATTAAAATATGTATATAATAAATGTAGGGGTTGTCGTACAGTAAAGGGCTATAGGAAATGGGCTAGAGTTTAATGTTATTTTTTTTAATATGGTTACATACACATAAAAAGCCCGATTTGTTAGAAGTGGATAGGAGAGTGTTAAGGTTAACTGGACGGGGAATGTTGGTAGGAAGTTGGTCGTAAAGGGATGGGTATTTCAAGCAGTTAAAAAAGATGTGGTCAGTAGTACCCTCTTCTTGAACGCCACATTCACATAGGGGACTAGTTAAAATACGAATTTTGTATAGGAATACAGGGGTAGTCACATGCCCAAGACGGAGGCGGCAAATGGTCGAAATAGCTTGCTTTGGTAAGTGGCGGTATTTCCAAAACCATGTTTTTTTAGGTATATGCGTTTGGATTCTGCCATAATGACGACCTATGATTTTGGAATTACGGGACCATCTCGACTGCCATACAGCTGCAAGGTCGTTTTTGGCTATTTGGAGGACATCGTTTACATAGTTTTGCAGTCGGAAAAGATTGCCTGTTACCGTAGCGTCCCTAGCCCATGCGTCAACTGCCTCATTGCCTTGTATACCACTATGACCCGGAATCCACGCTAAGGTTACATCAATATTACTAGAGTGGCACTGGAAGAGTAGGTTTTTTATTTAGGTGAAATTTTGTTTGAGTGTTAAACGTTACAGCGTATGTCACTGTCAGTTTGGTTAATGTCATGTTTAGTTGTCAATTTAAGTCGACGAGCCCTAATTTGGAAATTGAGATATTATTTATTCACAAAAAGCAATTGTTCTTTGCTTAAGTTTTATAAGTTGTAAAATATAACATTGAGAATACTAAATAAAAATGGTAATATTTCTTTGTTTCCATTTCGTTACTGCACTTTGTAATACTATCGTTTTGGATGACTAATAGCCCATTTCCCGTAGATTACGACCTGTTTCTTTACATTTTCAGACTGAACAACAAATGGATTGCGCTTTAGATCTAATGAGGAGGCTGCCTCCCCAGCAAATAGAGAAGAACTTAACTGACTTGATAGATCTTGTTCCTAGCTTGTGTGAAGATTTGTTATCATCTGTTGACCAACCTTTAAAGATTGCCCAGGATCGCAGCAACGGAAAAGATTATCTACTTTGTGATTACAATCGTGATGGTGACTCTTACAGGTCTCCATGGTCAAACACTTATGATCCTCCATTAGATGATGGTTCAATGCCATCAGAGAAGTTGAGGAAACTTGAAATTGAGGCAAACTATGCATTTGATCAATATAGGGAAATGTATTTTGAGGGTGGGGTTAGCTCTGTTTACTTGTGGGACATGGATCATGGCTTTGCAGGTTTGTTATCATTTTTAAAATGTTATCTGTAAACATATTGTTTTATCTAAATTACAGTTAATGCCACATTTTTTTACTATCATTTGAGATTTTTATAAAGAAGTGAATTATTCTTTTTAACCAACTTGTGAAGTTGGGCTTATATTTTGATGTTCAGAAGCAGCTACTGAGTTTATTTAAGAGGACTGGTTGTAACAATAGCAATCCTGCTTATTGCACTATCATTTCTTCAGTTTTCCACCCTGACAGTCGCATATGTGTGATGAGCCCTGAATCATGGTGTTATTTACCATGTATCCATAGTATGTACAAGCTTAATTTGTGGCTAAACAATAGATATAATATAGATATATTTAGACAGGAGTAGTCTGATTTACTCATTAAATTTTCTTAGACTTTTATTTTCACAACTTTTATCTGAACTGATGGCAAGTGTTCACTCATAATTCTCAACTAATATGGAACTGACTATCTTGTCTTTAAGTCCAGGAACACAACAATGTTTAATATCATTGTTGTCATGGCAGACATGATCAGATGATGGTAGCTACCAAGTTTGATTTAAAACTAGCTCTAGTACTAAATTTAGCCAAGCCACAAATATGCAAAACCACAGAAATATGGAAAATGTCACATCATCTTCTGTCATAAATAGATTCACCAATATTATATCTTTTGTTGTTAAAAATGACTGAATACAATTATACTTCAGGTGTTATCCTGATCAAGAAAGCAGGTGATGGGTCTCAAAAAATCAAGGGATGCTGGGATTCCATCCATGTAGTAGAAGTGGTAGAGAAGAGTTCTGGACGCAATGCCCATTATAAACTGACATCTACAGCAATGCTCTGGCTACAGACGAACAAGGAAGGGAGTGGTACCATGAACTTGGGTGGGAGTCTTACACGTCAGGTTAGTTGCAGTGTCTATTCATTTATACCTTTTTTTTAAATGAAAATTTTGTAAATATCATTGATGAAATGAAAATATGTATGTTTGGTTATGTATATCTGTTAGTGGTGTCCATTAGTTTTTAATAACAGTAGAGTCTCTAAAGGGCGAAAGCAGGGACAAAATAGTTGTCTGGTTTATGCCCACTGGAAGTATAGAAGAATTACATCAATTTGTTTGAAATGTGGTATTTATATTTGTCAATTGACGTTAATTAATTAATGATAGTTACAAGGTGTTTGCCGTTACATAACCTATAAAAAAATAGTGCACACATCTGACGTCACACAATCTCAAACATACACAAGAGTAAATTTTTATAAAGGGGTCAACATTATTAACTTACTGTTTTTTATATAAATGGTCACTTTTGATTGCATTATGAACTCTACCGTTTAAGAAATAGTCTTTTTTATTTTTCACAATTGGCATGGATATGGATATAAGATTGAATAGAAGACTTATCAATAATTTCCCAACCATATCAATTACTTTCCCATGTATTTGAAATTGTTTGTATATTAAGGATTTTAAACCAATTTATCCAAACTTTTATTGTTTTTTTTATTACCAGTCACACCATCTTGTTGTGGAGAAATCGAAGTTCCAATTGATAGAATTATAATTACATAATACTGTGATCTATTTTGATGTGTAATGTGATCTATTTTGATGTGTAATTTCAAGTGATGTTTTATAGTTGTAAGAAAAAGTGTTTGTATTATTTATTTTGCAGGCAGAGCAGGACTCATCCGTCAGCGATGTGACGCCTCACATCATCAATATTGGACGTATGGTGGAAGATATGGAGAATAAGATAAGAAATACCCTCAATGACATTTACTTTGGTAAGCTTAATTTTTATTACATTAGGCTTACATTTAAATGAGAATCACTGAATATTATGAATGGCTCATAAACCCTTTTATTCATATTAACAATATTGATGACTTCTGTCTGTGGGGATAAAGTAAACAGATTATTATGTTTCTATTGAAAAAAAATATGTGTCAAGGTACTCTACTTATAAAGGTAGACTTACATAATTAGTCGTGTATTCAATGCCATATAAAATTAATAATTTGAATGAGTTGTCCAGAATTATTTAATACTAAAACTATATTCGTGGTAACATTTTTTTATTAAAGGTAAAACTAAGGACATAGTAAACGGTCTCCGATCAGTGGTGCCAGCTGATGTAGCGAGACGCACTGCAGCGTTGCAGCACGACTTAGCGTTAGCGCTGCAGCGCCGACACGTCGCGCGCGCTGACTGAGCATAGTTGCTGTGGGCGTCTAGCAATCGTAAGTTCTAATATTTTCATCTTAGCCGAAAGACGCTGAACGGAAGCCTTTCTCAAAAATATAGATTTTTATGCCACCTTGGCAGCACTAAGTAATAGACATTAAAAGCTTTGTGGTTTACGAGAGATGCATGATGATTACCTGATATCCATATTAAGTTGCCTTTTGCGACACTTAAGAGTTGGTGCTATCTACGTTGCCAGACACCATAAAGTGTAGAAATTCTATTAATATACAATGAACCAAATTCACTGTGCAACATGACATAATGATAACTTTGTAACAATGTCAACTAGTATGTGTTTAAGTGAGGCAGCCATATTTATTTATTTATTTGATTTGGTGCACGTACAGGTTTGTCATTGCATTATCAAGGTGTCATAACAAAATAATAGGACTAGACCATCACCCAATTACACATACACCCAAAATGAGTTAACAAAGGTATTAAAAGCTACACAAAACAAGAATGAAACAAAAAACACACAATTAAACTGAAAGTGATAGACCAAGATAAATACAAAGATACAATAATAATCTTAATTTTAGAGGTCTTGGGATCCGGGCTTGAACAAATCTGTAATACTCCTTTTAAACAATCTAAAGTTAGCGTTGAATACGTCAGACGTGATATTCTTTCTTGCCAGCTCATTGTAGGTTCTGCACATTCTAACTATAGGATTATAGTAAGATGTGTTATTTTTCCAAACCTGAGACGCAAAAGTATTGGGATGTCGAGATCTGTGAAGAGTATTTATAGAAAGCAAAGAGAGCAAAGCCGGTGCATCAATAGACGAATGCAGAATCTTGTGCAGATATAGTACGTCATATCTCTTGCGCCGGGCCTGCAATGATACAACACCAAATTTTGACAATCTATCACTATAAGAGTTTAAGGTGCGACCGAGATTTAATTTACGAGAGAGATATTTTAAACATTTCCTTTGAACTCGCTCAATCCTATCGATGTGAACTCTGTAGAAGGGCGACCATATTGGACAACAGTATTCAAGGATACTTCTTGCCAGACTGAAGAAAAGATAAAGTATGCTATGTGGCTTTTTAAAATCTTTTGTCGATCCTATGATAAAGCCCAGCATTTTATTACTTCTGCTTACTATGCTATCGTAGTGTGAACGGAAATTTAATTCCTCGTCGAAGAACACACCCAAATCCCTCACAAGTGCTTTCCTAGTTAAAATGCTGCCCTGGATATAGTAGATACGTGTTATTTTATTTTTTTTCCTCCTAGAAAATGATATAATGCAGCATTTATCCACATTAAGGCTCATTTTATTAAGCAAACACCAGTCTGTGATCGCAATAAGATCATTTTGAAGAGCCACACATTCCTTACCATCTGTTTCACTGCTGAAGATCTTCAGGTCATCGGCGTAAAGAAGAGCAGGGCATGTCAACTGACCAACCAGATCATTGACAAAAACATTAAAAAGGAGAGGCCCCAGATGTGAACCTTGGGGAACTCCTGAGGTTAAAGCTACCGGACTAGAAGAATAGCCCTTGACAGTCACGAGTTGAGTCCTATTATCTAGGTATGATGTTATCCATCTCAGCAAGCTACCATGTATACCATAGTGAGAAAGCTTTAGACATAGCAAACCATGTTCAACGCGGTCGAATGCTTTGCTGAAATCTAAGTAAATGGAGTCGACCTGACCACCAGATGCAAAAGCACGGCATATATAGTTCTTATATTCTAAGAGGTTGCTAAGTGTTGACCTTTTCTTGACAAAACCATGCTGCTTGGTAGAAAGAAACTTATCCAGATAACTATACAGACAGTCATACACTAAGGACTCGAAAAGCTTAGCAATGCACGAGAGAATGCTAATAGGGCGGTAGTTAGAGCATAATGACTTATCCCCAGACTTATAGATCGGAATGATGTGAGCCATTTTCCAGCTGACAGGAAAAATTCCGGATTTGAGCGATTTATTAAATAACAATGTTAGAGGAATAAAGAGCTCATCTGAACAACGTTTAACAAACATGGGGGGCAGTTCGTCAGGACCCGCTCCCTTTCTCTCATCCAACTCTTTAATTTTACGTAATATGTCTTGTTCATGAAGCGTAGAGTTATAAATATTAGGTATGTTCGACAATACCACCGGCTCCGCGCAAGAAGAGCTAATAAATACTGAACCAAAATATTCTGAAAAGAGTTCACAAATACAGATACAGAAGCGTTCTACTAGATTGAGTTTTTGCTCTAGTAGAACGCTTATCTTGTCCATCGTGACTTCGTGTTGTGTAGCTAAGGATCTGCCCGAACCACTAGGGACAGCCTGGGGAGTAGGGGGAGATGAGTTTGCTGTTCTGCGATCGGAATTATCGCAAGACATGTCCAGAGGGTCTTCGGACGGTGGAAACAATCTGTTATGGCGCACCGGCGTGCTATCATTAGTTCTAGTACGACGAGTGATGTTACTGCATGTTGGACATATCCACTTAGACATGTGATCTTTCGAAAAGGCAAGAAACTGTTTCCTCTCTAAGTTGAGACACTGATAGTGAAATCGAGCCACACATAGTTGACACTTAAGGAACTCATTGCTGTTAATATGTTTGTTGCATGCGTTGCAATTCATAATTAAGATCTTTTCTGCACTCAATTGTTTGATTAATAAATTGTTTAAAGTTTATCTATTTGTGCCGCAGATTGCTGTTACGGTTAAATACATCAAACAAAAATAAAACAACTCTGATGATATCTATTGAAAAAAAAAAAATAAAAAAAAAGACAATATATCTTCAAGGGTTCGAGAACAACACCAAAAAAAAAGAAAAACAAAAAAAAACTCTATTTGTCTTCTGGGTTACGAAATTATCCCCACGACCTTGCGCTTACATATGACATCAAATTAAGGCATAAGATACGGCGCGGGAGCATTCAACACAGAAGCCAAGTGATTAGGGTCCAAAGTTCAATTTTTAGAACGTGTGTCAATATACGGCGACCGTCCTTATAACATAATATTGTTATGAAATTTCTTTTAAACTAAATACACTAAAAGTCCACCTCACTGTAATATTATCGCCACAAAATCACCGGTTCCGACAATTAGTATAATGCCTCACTAACTTTTTGCTTATTTATTTCACTCCATCCACACGTCGTCCGGCACTTTTTTTATAGTTTTCTTTATAATTCACAATCCCCAAGTCAATTGGTAGCAGGATAACGATGTCACTGATTGGGCTCGTGCTTATTTGTGGTCATAAGTGACCAAGGCCAAGCCATTTGTGACCATAGGCCATAAGTTAAGATATCATTTTTAACTCAAAGGAACCGAGTTAGATCCTCGCCGAGGTATTACAATCGTGGACCCACTTGTAACACAGGCAAAAGCTTACCAAGAGGAGACTATGAATGATCTACTTAATACAATGCTAATATTTTTAATAAAAAATTTTGAGGGCTGGTTTATATGTCCTACACACTTGTGAGCTTGTGTGGTGAGCATGAGCATTTGTAATGGCGTAGCAAGGCGTAGTTATTTTAATATTTACACAAGTCATATAGTAGTGTATACAGTAATATCCAATTTATTTAATTCTTACATTTAAACATCCACTAATTCAAAGTAATATCCAAATCGTGTTCAGTATCTAAAAAAGATGTTTCATTTCCATATTCACTACAAATAACTGATGCGTTTGATAGCACCATTTACAAACAAATCTTACTGCATTTATGTCTAGATAATTCATATATATGTATATTCGACTTACTGTATTTAGTTTCAAAATGTTTTCAGTCTGTCGATGTCCCCAATTCTTAGGCAAGGGCCTTTCTTATGGAAGAAAACTCAGAGACATAGCTACTCGGGCCCTGTTTCGTGTGTTTGCAGATTAATGGATGTTAACGAGTACAGTCAGAAACAATAAATAATAATAATAATAAATATTACTTACATTCACACCAATTAGCCTAGCCCAAAGTAAGCACTTTAAGGTTTGTGTTATGGATATTAGGGTAACGGATAGACATATATAAATGATACAAAAATATGTAATATTCATAGAAAATATATATAAACACCCATGACTCAAGTACAAATGCTCGTATTCATCATACAAACATCTGCCCCTTCCGGGATTCGAACCCAGGACCGTCGGTGCGAAAGGCAGGATCGCTACCGTTGCACCAAACGGTCGTCTAAACAATAAGATGTATAAACAGTAGAACCACGTCACATTTTTTACTTTTCTATGTTTTCTACGGTGTATACTTCTTATTGCTCGTAACTGTACAAATGCATTTGGGACCAGCAGATTAACGCCCCTTTTGAAGCACGAATTTAATTCCGAGCACCTATCCGTACTGAAGTTACTTAACATCTGCAATCGTAGGTTGAACTACTCTCAGTTTTAGGTATTCATACAATCCATGTGGTAACATTTAGAGCGAGGCTACACGATGCGGTGCGGCACCGCATCGTAATGACTTCGACGTATAGGGTACGTCGAATTCATTACGGTACACGGGTGGTGCGGCGCCACACCGCACCGCGGTAAACAGTGTTGCGCTGCGGGCGCATTACCCCTCCCCGCTTCGTCTCTCAGGTCCCAAGTCCGGCGCGCTTGAGCTGCGAAGCCGCACGGAGACCTAACGTGCCGTCTGACATGGTATAGTGATTTGTATGTAGGATGACGCAGCGGCACCGCTCAGGCACCGCACCGCACCGTTAACTCATCGTGTGGCCTCGCACTAAAAAAGTTTAATAAACAGTGAAACCATATAACATTGCCTGAACGAAAAGCTAAGTTTGTAGTCGAAAAATTGCTCTCATATGATGATTTGCAGTCAATACTTCATCTGTAAATTGTAAATTTGGAATCGTCATTAGATTTTTTTTATATAAAACATCTGTAATTTGTGTTATAAATCTTTCCTTCTTGCCAAAGTTCATAATTATAGGTCAATGAAAAGTAACTAAATATACCATAAATTTGAATCCATGCCAACTAAATGTTTGATTTCACTTGTCTACAAAGATATAATAATACCATAAGGTTATCTTTTCAGATGAGATGGCAACTGGGAATAACTGAAGATCAAGATATTATTACAAAATCACCACTAATCAAGCATTTAAAATTTCTTAAGTCACATTAAGTTAATTCTAAATGTTTGCAAACGTAAACTATTAAGAAATTGTAAATTCTATTGAAGATTTGAAACTATTCAATTAGTTGTAGGTGGCGCACGATGGTGCTTTCTAATTATTGTCCATTAAGTAATTTTATTCAAGATCTTCGTAGAATATACGTAAATATTTCACAAAAATATGTAATATATTTCTTTTAAGATAACTGTATGTAACTGGTTCTAAAAAATAAATTAAGCTTGACATAAGCTACTTTGAAACATAGATAACTTATAGTAAGGATAATTAATTGATGTCGATATCAGTAAAGGTGGCGAAGAGGCATTATTCTTCTAAACATCTATATGTGGACAGCTGTACCGATAAAATTGCAATTATTCAAGAAATAATGTTGTACGAATATTTGACTGCGGCACTCTTTTACATCTCTTGTCCGAATTGTCCTCACAATGTGCTTCAAGCTCAGCCAATAAATATCTCCAATTATTGTTTATATAAATTGTGTACATAAGAAAATAGTTCTCAAATAAGTGTACACAAAGTTTCTTTCCCGCAGCCATAGACAACCCCTTGACATGTGCAATAGCAGTTTTACGTAGGTATAAATCATCTGTGCATGAATAATATGTTTTTTTGAAATTTTAAGACTATTTTGGTATAATATAGACGAATATAGACACACGAATAATTGAATAAGGGTTATTATTCTATAGTTGAGATAATGTCTAGCCACTTGTCAGTCCACGGTAGCAATTGCTACCGATAACCAACACCCCTCGTCAGTCCCTGGTAGCAATTGCTACCATATTTAAATTTCCGCGTGGCATGCTGCTTTTAAAAAAATTACGATTAATTTTTGAGTTACAGAGATCCAAACATTATGTAGTGTATTTTTACTTAATCAGCTTTACGGTCATGTTTTTTGTTTCACCCTAGCTTTATTATTTAGCGAGAAAATGGCATTTTTATCTAAGAGTCCGCCTTTTTTTTTCACAATTCGCGCAGCATTGGGATTGTTGAGAGGGATGGAGCGCGCGGTAGAGGACAGACAAGTGGATATGTTTGTCAGTCTTGGGGGATGTACTCACAAGTAAATGAGATATATAATATTATTCAGTAATAAAAAGAAACTAGTCTATTATAGCTGCGGTAATTGTATAGAAAGCATATTTATCTTTAACACACACTGTCAAATTTAGATGTAAAGACCTCCAATGTCTTTGACAATGTATTACATCGACTTTTGATGTAATATAAAAGAGCATTGTATGTTTATCGTCGCATAAAAATATTCTATCTCTTGAAGTCTTAAATAATGCAAAGAAATTAAACTTTATTACCTGGCTCTTTAGAGCGACGACATGGCTTCGTACGTGCAATAGAAAAATCTATACTATGTGTAGTGATATTATATTAAGTATATTCACTAAGTGTCACCAGAAAGGTGGGAGTCAAAGCGACGAGTCACCGCAGGTTTCAAATAAAGTCCAAAAATGTGCTCAGACGGATTACTCTCGTAGGCTCACACGAGCAAAATTTAAATGTTCAAACATTTTTAGACCCTATAGTAATAGCAATAAAATACCTTTCAGTGTAATAATAACTGTGCACTACACTCGGTTTGTGCTTTAATTACAATTTATTACTTAGAACCTCTTTTATATTTATTTAATTATTTTGTTCCCAAGTCGCCCATCTCATTGTTTGCGATTGCATTTTTTTACAATTAGTTTTTTTTATTATTGTAAATTAGATCCTTGTATTTTTAAATTAAGCCGTAAATTTAAGAGATCCAGTATATTATATAATAATTAGTTGTAACTGCAACGAGCCAATGTTTTTTTAATGTTGCGATTATTTCATAATAACAATTATTTAAAATTGGCCTCTCTAAGAAAATAAATATTTAACTGTAACTTTTAATTATTTCTCGTTTCAATTGCCTTTTTGGACCGCACTGTCCGATTAGCACGTAAGATCCATCATAATGAATGAGACACTGCTCTTTTGTTGTACAGTCGCCGTCAGATATTTCGTAGCAGACAAGGTGACCAAATACTTTTAACAATTTATAATGTCAATAAGTTCTATACGCTACAAGTGACCATTATATCTGAACATTCATTACGACATTAATATCTCAGCAGATGCTAGTCATTAATTTCTAAACACACAACTAACCAATAATATATGAACACTCATCACAAATAGGTAATGCATGGTTGTGGAAGCATGTTTTATCCAGGATGTCACCTATCATTTCACTTGTAAGTATGACAATTATTTTATTAGACATCACAAACCCTTGTTTTGTATTATTAGAAAGAGAAAAGGGCTCTCCAGCCCGCCTAGCATACGCAACACGACCAAATTTTGTCGACCCGTTTTCTCGTGTTTTAGTTATTTGTCGTCCATTGTCTTTAACATGTGTCGCGTTCCTTTGACAAATATAAAAAAAAACGCGAACAAAAACTAGGAAATAATTTATTACTTAGTTTGGTGGTAGAAGTAAGTGGGTATAAGCCTGGTCATAAAATGAAGAGAGTACGAGCCGTCTAGAATCCCACTCTCCTAGGTCTCCTCGTCTCCCATCCAGCCGCTCAGGTTTGTCTTCCGAGGTTGAGGGACAACGAATCAGGATCCTGTATTAATCTTGCCCCCAACGGCGTTCCTGTAATCGTACCATATACAACGGTTTAACGATTTTATATTGGCGGGGTTTAACTGACCTAAGGATGGTGTAGCATTCTAGAAGTACTACTTACAGTACCCCCTTCCTTAGGAAAGGATTTTACCTAGAGTAAAATCCGTTTACAACAGTAGTTCCATGTGTACTACTTTGGTTGTCTACCTATAATTTTGAAATCTTTAATATGCCATACAACAACATCACGGCCATTCATATCTTCCAAAATATATACCAATGGCGAAAGTTTTGCTGTAATGCGACATTTTTGGTACTTTGGGGCTAATTTTTTACAAAAATGAGCATCCTTATCGCTCTGAACGTAGCACTTCTTCCAGACAACATCGCCTACATTGAACTCAAATTCTTTTCTCCGCAAGTTATATCGTTGCGTATTTTTAATATGGGCGTGCCAAAGTGCTGCTTGAACCTTGCCAAAAACATTCGATAAGTGACCCAAATTCTCAGCATAAGTATCACGAGGTAAGATTACGAAATCCTGAGAATCGTTATCGATATAGTGCGACCCACAAGTCACCAATTCCCTACCATGAACCAAGAACGCAGGAGTATATCCGGTACTTTCATTTACTGAATTATTTACAGCAAATTGTATTTGAGGTAAATTTAGATCCCAAGATCGATGGTCATTATCTACAAACGTAGATATAGCTGTTACGATGGTCTTATTATACCTTTCCACTGTATTCGTTTAGGGTGTGTACTTAGGGGTAAAATGTATCTTGGGTACCTTATATTTTTTAAATAGGTTGTCCTATTCGTTACTTATAAACTGACACCCATTATCAAGAATGATAGTTTGAGGAATACCATGCACCAAGAAAACATTATTCTCCAAATGCCGGGAAACGAGATCAGCGGTGGCCCGGCGGAGGGGAAATAATAAGCAATGCTTCGAAAAACAGCAGGTTACAATGAAAATGTAACAGTGTTGCCTTCTAGAATTCGGTAAAGGTCCAACCAAGTCAATAGAGAGAACCTGAAATGGTCGAGAGACATCCTTAGGTCTGCCCATCTCTCCAAGTGTGCCGTGTGTAGGTAATTTATACGCTAGGCAAATATCACAACGAGCTATAAAGTCCACAACGTCACTATACATACCAGGCCAGTAAAAGCGAAGTGCCAAGCGCTTATATGTCTTGAACACTCCGAAATGCCCTGCAGTAGGCTCAGCGTGGCATGTAATCATGGTTTGTTCACGTAATTCCTTAGGAACCACTTCTTTCCAGTCAAACTCCGACGTGAGAATATTTTTATTCTTCATATACCTAAATAAAACACCCCCTTCAACGCGATTGTTAGGAAAACTGGCGGAAAATCGGCGTGTCTTGGCAGCCGTTAAAAATATTTAGATACCAACTGTCTTGTGTAAGAGTGCTAGCAGTTGAAGAAGGATCATCTAGTACGGCGTCTACTGGTACACACCTAGATAGAGCATCAGGGATGACGTTATCCTTTCCACGACGATGTTCGACCTCAAAATTGAAAGACGACAGGCGAACACCCCATCTAGCCAGTCGCCCAGTTGGATTTGACAGTGACATAAACCATTTAAGAGCACAATGGTCTGTGAAAACTTTATAAGTTTTCCCGCTTTCCAGATAGCCAATGCTCAAGAGCAACCAATACAGCAAGAGCTTCGCGTTCAGTGGTACTATAATTTCTTTCTGGTTTTGTTAAAGATCGGCTCACATATGCTACCGGATGTTCAATACCATTGATAGTTTGAGCCAACATGGCACCAACCCCAAAGCTGCTAGCGTCGGTGTGTACTTCGAATGGTTGTTCGAAATTTGGACATGCTAACACTGGTTCCTGAACCAGCCGGGATTTTAACTCGAGAAAGGCTTTCTCAGCCTCAGGTGTACAATTAAAGGGTGGAGAGTTTTTTTTCGTCAAAGTAAGCTTATTCAATGGCCCTGCGACTGTACTAAACTGTGGTATAAAACGCCTATACCATGACGCAGTACCAAGAAAACGCTTGACCTCTTTTTTGCTTATAGAATAGAATAGAATAGAATAGAATTATTTTGCGTATGGACGGGGATCCCCTCTCGGTTTCGCATTGAAAATTGCAGAAACAGTATTAGAACAAGTAGAAAAATTTTTTTTGAGATACAGTAACCAATCAGACCACTCCGAGCTGTTAAAATGATTAGTTACTGGTTTTCTGCAATTTTCAGCTATTAGTTTTTTGAATTTGTATTAGAGGAGGTAGAAGTCGCTGGTACCCTGCATTTAGTGCATTCTGGCCTGCGGACACCCTTTTGACCACAACCAAAACAAAAAATTGTTCGTTCGGCCGTGCATTCTTTCATAGAATGAGTAAGTATTAACGCGACAACGAAAACAATAAGGTGTTGAAATCTCAGAAATTCTACATTCGGGAGGCTTAATTGGAGCGTCATTTCTAAAAGATTTCGAGGAATTAGAGAAGTTATGAGTATAAAAATGTTTATTTTGCTCTTTACGTTTATGAGACTGATAACAAAATTCAGGCGCGAGCATTTTGGAGTTTAAGGTAGGTGGTTGACGATAGTTATCTGAGCGAACCTTAATACGTTCATAGTTCTTACAAACCTCTCGCAAGTCTTGAATTGATTTAATATTAGGACTCGCAGCAATTATATTGGAGTAACAGGGACTAATATTATGCAGTAGAACCTCAATTTTATCCTCATCAGACATTGTCTTGCTAAGCCGAGAGAACATACCCTCCATAATAGATAAATATACAACAATGATTTCATCATCTCCTTGTTTACGGTCACGAATTTCCGACATCATTCTATAGTCATAATCTGGAATATCGAAATCTTCCTTAAGATGTGAAATCAACGAAGTCCAGTCGCTACAGATATCACTGATACTACGATACCAGTGTAAGGCATCCCCAATAAATATATCGATCGCAAATTGACGCATTTTAATCTCCGAAACGCCCTTTAAAACACGAAATTCCTCGGCTTTCTGAATGAACGCACGTACACATGTTTTCCCGTCATATATGAGTTTAGATAGCTCACTCACAACGCCCCGCTCACAAGTGACCGATATATTTAACCCAGCACCATTCGAATTGCCTATAACTTTGCTTTCCGGAGCTGCTTCCGAAGTCTCAAGCATGCCCTCGCCAGAAGATGATTTTGCAAGACTCAGCACGTCACTATAATACTTATCGAAACTCTTTTGAACCTTTGATAATACAGCGTGACCCTCAGCACTATCAGGCTTTTCCATTCTTTGAATTCTGTAGTAAAGGTGATTTAATAAAGCGCTAGTTCTGTTGAAAAGAGAGTCACTGTAACCAGATTTAAGACAATCTAAATTACTTTTTACTTTCTCTAAGGTTTCAGTGCAACTTTTAATTTCTTCAGGAAATCCAAAAACCGAGTCTAAAATTTCGTCGGAAAGATACCATTGTGTCAACTTTGTGACCTGTCGTCTTAAACCTGCTACATTATCGGAAGGTAACTCGCCACGAATAGCGACCTCATAACTAAGTTCAGACTTTTGTAATAGTAAATACTTAATAGGATACGCCATGTCAGAGAATTATAGACCCTGGGTATGTTGTGCAAAACAAACAATAAAAATCAAAACGTAAAGCAAGCGTAATAATAAATACTAGCCATCACCTATTCCGTTCTATTACAAAAATAATTTTGAAAAAGAACGAGAGTGTTTTGCACCAAAAATGTAAATAAATATTTATTTTAAAAAAATAGTTAATTTAAAAACGTAAGCAAGAAGAAGGCAAAAATATGAAATAAGACAACAAATCAATTTCAACTGGTATGAGTAATATAAAATAACAATGTACCTACCCACAAAATAATAATAAAAAATACAGTTTTCACAATTCTCATACAAATAAAAGTTTAATTTAAAACTATTTCATCCAATTAATCACACCAGCTGAGATACACAATCGTTTTACAAAAAAGAAAAACTCACCAAAAGAACCCAACACCTCTAAGCTAAATTAAATAGTAAGCTGGTACTGAAAAAATATTCAAGTTATGACCATTAGACCACGTATATGGGCGCCACTGTCGCGTTCCTTTGACAAGTATAAAAAAAAACGCGAACAAAAACTAGGAAATAATTTATTACTTAGTTTGGTGGTAGAAGTAAGTGGGTATAAGCCTGGTCATAAAATGAAGAGAGTACGAGCCGTCTAGAATCCCACTCTCCTAGGTCTCCTCGTCTCCCATCCAGCCGCTCAGGTTTGTCTTCCGATGTTGAGGGACAACGAATCAGGATCCTTAATCTTGCCCCCAACGGCGTTCCTGTAATCGTACCATATACAACGGTTTAACGATTTTATATTGGCGGGGTTTAACTGACCTAAGGATGGTGTAGCATTCTAGAAGTACTAATTTAGCTAGCAGAGGGCAGAAGTAAGTCCAGGTGGCAGTTACAGTATGAAACAAAAAATCAGAAGCGGATAGGAGAGGCTGACTTGCTAAACTAAAATTGACTTAAACAAACATTTAAAATTTTAATATTTTAAGCACTAAAATATAACATCTGACAAAGATAAGATTGTCTACTAACAATAAAAAAAAAACAACATTACATAGTTAATAAGATTAAGTAACTATTACTTAACAGTTAATAGGGGTATAGTATGTAAAACTAGCTTTAATATAAGACGCATTAATGTAGTAAGGCGGAAGCAATTCTAAATTCCTACGGAGCCAGCTCATAATAATTTAGCTACCGCCAAACGCACAACATTATTACACTATACAGGATACAACTACTGATAAGCGCTTAATAAATAAAATAATTTGCACAACTTACCCAGTACGGGAATATAACACTCAAAGTACACTTAGGTTACACAAGTCGTCACAATTTTATAGCAAACCGGTTTAATATTTAATCTTATATTGTACCGAATCGTCTTGCGGGCCTGAGTCGAGATATCGATCTGCCGCGTCGATCCACCAGTCCGCAAGTGTTGGCATTCAACAGAACCGGTTTTTAACACAACGTTACACATGGTTGCGCTTAGAAGCTGACTTCTTATGTCAAAATAGTAGTATTACTTAGCCGCGGATTTTTGTCTACAAACTAACATAGCAATAGCGATATTTTAACCGATATTTTCGACATATTTCTCGTCCATGTCTTAGTACGTCGAGAAGGAAACGACAAAAGGGGTTTGTGTGCTATTTTGATTGGAGCGATGGCGTTGTCTTATTACAATTTGTACACAAAGTGTATTAAGGGCGAACAACACGTAAATACAGGGAGCGGCAAAATGATCTGACGGTTTTCACTGCCGCGCTGTCGACCGAGCGAGTGGTGGGGGTAGGGGCGTTCCAGAGACTACGTGCGGACATTGTTAGTAGCCATGGAGCGGTGGACGGCTGAATATCGTGCGTTCGTTGTGGAAGCATTTTTTAAAAGTGGCGAATCCTGTGTTTCTGTTCAGCGGCAGTTTCGGAGACATTTCAATGTGAGGCCTAGAGGCAAAGTCCCGACTAGAAACACCATTTTGCTTTGAGTGGGTAACTTCAGAGCTACCGGTTCAGCTTTGAAACGAAAATCAACAGGTCGTCCAAAGTCAGCCCGGACGCCAGAGAACGTCGAGAGAGTGAGAGAAGAATGCATGGCCCAAGATGGATATCATTTGAAAGACGTCATCTTCAAATCTTAAATGGATCAAATCAACATTTTTGTTGTTATTTTTATAAATGTTCATAAATACCAATCTGTAATATGCAATAAAACATTTTGTATCACTTAAAACGGTTGAGTTATTTACATTTTAAAACCGTCAGATCTTTTTGCCGCTCCCTGTATATGTTTTATACTTATATAAATATATTTGTATGAGTATATTTCTATAACAATAAATATATTCCTATAATTAAAAGTATAGTTATATTTATAGGTATCTGTATACGTGTAGGTAGGTATACAGATACCTATCGGTATATCGGTATACGTATACCGTATACGTATATAGTAGTTTAATATAATGCGCTGACTAAAATATGTACTCGGTTGTTTTTTTTACGATATATTGGCACAAATATTTAATTTGTACCTTATTACTTCGAATCCTAAAACAGTTGCAATGAAATAGGAAATAGGAATCTCTATATATATAGTTATACTGTACGTGTGTGTCACTGAACTCCTCCTAAAAGGCTGGACCGATTTGAATAATTTTTTTTTGTATGCGTTTGGGTGGCGCCCTGGATGGTTAAGATTCACAAATCAGCCCGGCAGATGGGGCTGCAGTCGGCACAGCAACGCGTGGCCGGGTCAGCTAGTATAAATATATTTTTACTGTGACATTCATTATTTCGTTTTTATCCGTTTGGTTTCATCATATTTCCAAAAAATAAATAAAAGGTTTGACACACTTCTAATTAAATAAACGATAATGGTGTGGCTATGTTAGATAATAAAGTAGTTTATAATATATCAAAAGTCCAAAATAGTTTTTCTACATGTTTGAGAAAACGAGACATATATCGCTATCGACAAACTTATCTCCAATCGTGCGCGAGATATCTCAAGTAGCGCATGCTAGGCCAGCATGTAAGTCGTCAGTCAACGTCTTGGTCAACGTCATAATTGTTGTATCCACTTTTCCGAAAAGTAAATAAAAGGGTAAAACACACAACATTAATTGAATGAACAATACCGATGTGGCTATATTAGATAATAGAAGATATTTTCCGATATTTACAAACTTCTCTTCAATCGTGCGCGAGATGTGACAATACAATAAAAGTAATAAAGAATAAAGATAGCTCAAGTAGCGCATGCTAGGCCAGCAGAGAGCAGGACAACGCTATGTAGGTTTTTTTGTCAAATAGGTATTAGAAGTGTTGTCTCCACCTTTACGTATAACTTCATGGTTGCAACCATACTAAATTTCTGGCAATGAAGGACTTGATTTGTTATATTATTATGAATAAAATATATAGAATCTGAACTTTATACTATAAGGAATTTGAGGTGCAATTTTATACACATTTACTACCAGTTACTTGCTTTAGCCGCTACTTCCCATATTTCATAGTCACAGATCATTGTTACCAGTATTGAAGACATACATGGAGAAATTTCCACGACGAATATGCACGACGAGCGCCCTTGCACAAGGTCCCGGTTATCAACAGCGGTTTTACGATGCACCTTTACTGAAACCTAGGGAGACGGAAATTTCACTGTTCATTCATCATTCACTCATCATCTATCATTCATAGATCGGCTCTCATCATCATCTAATGAAGAAAAATTAACTAAAGACTAAGCTGAATGGGATTTGTACCCTTTGCCTACTTTTATGGGAAATTTAAAAAAAAGGAAACAAAAAAGAAAAGAATTCAAAACATGGAATGGAAGATATGATAACCTAAAGTGGAAAACAAAAAGTATTTGTAAATGGTATATGCTCCTCGTGAATTCGTGCAAATATGTAAATGAGCCACTGCATAAGAAAGAAGAGCAGTAAGCTGTCTGTGTTTGTTGTGTGACTTCAGTGTTGGTTGATTGATAACAAAGTTTTGTTTTTTATACGTACGATATTAGTTTGTGTTGCTAATGTAAATATCTGTGAAGTAACATAGTGCGAAAACACTTAACTATTGTGAAATTTCTTTATTAAATAAAGTTATTCATACTAGGTATGAGGCATTCATATTGCCAGGTACTGAAGAACGATCTTATCCTTCTCATTTATTTTTTGTTGCTCTTTCACATAGCAAATTCTTGTTGAATTTGTTCATAGAAATATTAGAATTACTCAGATGCATACAATATTATGTAAAGTTACAAACTAAATTCTACTAATTAAATATACCTAGAACAAATTGATAGTTCTATTATTAGTTTAGAATGAAAACCACAGTTCAAAATTTTTGTGCAAATGATTATAACTAAAAATTGCACAAACTAAATTAAAATGGCTGTTGCTGAGTAGTGTCAAAACTTAATTAGTTTATAATGTTCTCACTCTTAATAAGTAAAAAGTATATGTGTAAGTTGTAATGGGAAAAAGTTGCATGTTGTGATAGTGCATCACTTTAATTTCTTTTTTAAATGTTGTACTGGTTTTTTCCTTGCAGCTGGTTGTTAAAATCTAAACATATATTATAATTTAACACAATGGAAACAGTTGTCATAGAAGATGATAAACCAAATGATACACCTGCACCAATAGATATAATTGATTTAGAAGAAGAGAGTGATGATGTTATAGAGGTTATTAATGTTGAGGAAAATGATAACTCCGACATTGATGAAATACAAAAACACCAGAACGATGGTATTAGAGAATTTATTGAAAAATGCATAGCAACCGACAGCTCTATGGCAATGGTAAGAGTGGTGAGAAAAACATTGGTGCCCCTCTTTAAAGCCAATGGAGGTCGTTTCAACAGTTCCTTTGATTCTCAAAAGTTTGATAGGGCACTAACAAAAGCTTTGGTAAATATGGAAATTGATCCATTGCACAAATATTCTCATATAAAAGAACTTTGTGAGGTCCTGAAACAATTAAAGCAAAAGAAGAAAATTCCATTGACAGCAGTGCCTAAAAAAGATAAAGGTAAAAGTAGCATAAAGCAATTAATGGTTTTAGTCATAAATTGCATTTGCATTAACCAAGAATAATCTATGGACAGGGATACTATCAATTGATAAATAACACAATATTTCTTTGTGTGTATTATAATAATTAATATATTTCTTACATTCACATTAGCCTAGCCCAAAGTAAGCACCATAAGGCTGTGTTATGGATATTAGGGTAACGGATAAACATACATATATGATACATAGATATGTAATATTAATAGAAATACATATATATTTAAATACCCATGACACAGACATTCATTACACACATCTGCCCCTTCCGGGATTCGAACCCGGGACCGTCATTGCGAAAGGTAGAATCGCTACCGTTGCACCAAATGGTCATTGAATTATTGTTATTTCTATATTTGTCATATAAAAATAACAAATAATTAACAACATTTCTTACATTCTTACATTACAATTAGCCTAACCCAAAGTAAGCATTGCAAGGTTAATGTCATGAATACTAAGGCGGTATACAGAAAGAAAGCTGGAAACTTAAAATTGCTTACCGGCGCCTGACAGCGCTGGTAACCCGCGCAGGAAAATATATTAACGCGGGCCGATAAGCACTAAACGGTTCCGACAAGTTTCAACACGCGCTGGTCAGCACTGGGCGCTGCCATTTAAAATTAATAAACAACTGCAACAACAAGTGTAATTACGACAGGCATATTTATTTTGATAAATATTAAAATGGATAGTGACGTGTTGATGTCCTTAGTCTTCAGTACGCAACCTGTGTGGGACAAAAGGGATAGAGGGCATTGTAATAGAAACGTGACTGACAAATGTTGGAAAGAAATAAGCGAGGCAATTAATGAAGAGGGTAAGTATTAATTGATTTTATTTTTGATTCTCAACTTAAGTAAAGTTAATAAACAGTTAAGTTTTATAAGTTCGTTATTTAAATATGTCTAAATAAATTGTTATTTAGGTTGTAATGTCATAGCTATGCCATCCATGTTAGTGAGGGTAGATAAAGTTAAATAATTAATTGTTGTAAGTCGATGTATTGTGTCAAAAATAGTAATACAAACGTAAATATTTCTTATATCCATTGCTCCATTTGTAGGGTGGTTTGCTCTATTCAACCTTAATTGTGTTGTATTTACAGGAGTAAAATTTCGGTCGATACCTTCTTTATCGATTATAGTGTTATGTAAATCACAAATACATTTAACAATTTTTTCTGCTAAATCAACATTACATTCAACGCATTTAGAAAGTAGTCGCCATTTTGAGTTTGCTATGCCGAACGCACACTCAACACATTTTCTGGCTCTCGATAAATGATTATTACAATTTTTTTGGTCTGAAGACAAATCTCGGCCACCATAAGGTTTTAATAAATATTTTAGCAATGGATATGCTTCATAGCCTATAAAAACATACGGTGCTTTCACATTCGTTCCTGGCAAATATTCCGGTTCTGGCATATCCATCTCGCCGGTATTTAAATTTTTATATAGTTCGGAAGCTAATGTTCCACCGTCGCTCTCTTTACCAAATCCAGCAACTTCAACTATTGTAAATTTATAATTTGCGTCAGCGACTGCTTGCAGAATCATAGAAAAAAACTTTTTGTAATTGAAAAACAGATCCTGACTGATCTGGACAGATTTCACGTACATGCTTCCCGTCGATGGCCCCTAAAGCATTCGGAAAATCTCAAATATTCTTGAAGTCGTTTGCTATTGAGTAGAAAGTTTCTTTTGTAGGTATAAGCATATATTGTAATTCATCCCATAATATATTGACTGTTTCTTCAATTATCGCCTTTACTGTAGATATCCCCATTCTAAATTCAGATGCCAAATGTGCAAATAATGCACCAATTGCAAGATAGCTGAAATAAAAATAAAATATTTAATGTTTCAGAGAACAAACTCAGGAAGAAATGGAAATATTTGAGGGACCAATTTGCAATGGAACATGGAAAAATTCCAGTTCCACGTTCTGGGGACGGGGCATCTACTTCCTATGAACCAAAATGGCCATATTACAAATCCCTGCTGTTTTTGAAAGATATCATTAAGGCAAGAAAATCTTCGGGAAATCTAACCAAACCGAAACGTCAATTATCAGTGGGATCTGAGCCACAAACCAGTGATTTTAATTATGTCCAAGGTGATTCTAAGCTCGACCAAGACAATCGCGATCAAGACAATCTCGATCAGGACAATCTCAATCAAGACGATTCAAATCCTGATCAAGCCAGCCCAAGCAACATCTCGGAGAGGTCAGCAAGCACCAAATCACCGAAAGAGAGCTCAGTACCACGCAAAAAAAAACCAATACATTCAATCAAAATATGTTAGACATACAAAACTGGAGCATTTGATAAACAAAAGAAGTCAAAATGAAGATGATGATAATTTATTGTTCCTAAAGAGTCTCCTACCTCATATTCGCAAGATTCCTCAAGATGATTGCTGTCATTTCGTAATGATATTCAAAAAACAGAAGATGATTATGCATATCAGTCACGTTTTTCTCCACACTCATCTCTCTCTAGGTACTCACCGTATACGCCATCACCACCACAAATCACACATCAATCACCAGATACACACACCATCAATTGATATCAGCAACACTCCAGTCACCACCAATCACACATCAATCACCAGATACACACACCACTCAATTGATATCAGCAACACTCCAGTCATCACCAATCACACATCAATCACCAGATACACACACCACTCAATTGATATCAGCAACACTCCAGTCACCACCAATCACACATCAATCACCAGATACACACACCACTCATTTAATATCAGCAACACTCCAGTTACCACCAATCACAAATCAATCATCAGATCTAAACAATTATTTTCATTCTTTCTCTGAGAGCATATCAGAATACCTTAATGAGGATCATAATTAAGAACACGTTTATATAAAAATGTGAATCAGAAACAAAAATAAAATACACTAAAAAGGTTTTTTTTTCTTAAAAAATAAAACTACTTGTAAACGTAAATTTTTGATATTGAGATCAGATTTGCCGATATCAATGAAATATTCATTTTTACTTATCATCAATGTCATCTTAAAGGCCAGAAGTTATTCTTTAAAAAAATATATTTTTATATTTTTATAAATCTACCTAATATATAAATAACTTTATCTTTGAATAAATAAGCGATAAATATATTTGTTTTATACTTACCGAATGGTGACAACAAGTCTTTCTTCTGGAAGGATTGGTTGTTTATGCCAATTACACCAATTTTTCATTAAATGGTTTTTCACTAAATCCAAAATGTAATCAAATGTTTCTTGAGTCATTCTTGTATATTTATAAAATCTTTCATCATCAAATTTCAATTTATTTACAAATAAATGATGGTACTCTCCAAAATGTTTCCCTTCTCTATTAATGGGATGTATGGGCTTCTGTTCGCATTTTTAAATACACATTTTCCAACAAAACCAAATCATCGTCCGATGAGTCCCACATTTTGCTTGGTCTGCTTCAACCTGCTTCCTTTGTGTAGAACGGACCAGCGCTGACAAGCGCTGGTAAGCGCTTATAAGTTTCCAGCTTTCTTTCTGTATACACACTAAGGTAACATAAAACCATACATATATTATATGTGGATATGATATATTCATAGATATATTTTGAATACCCATATCTTAGGTACAAATGCTCATATTCCTGGGTTTGAGACCCAGGACTATCAGTGCAGGATTGCTACCATTGCAAGAAATGCACTTCTACTGGGCTTGCATGCTTAAATGTGGATGTTTTATGTCCTCTGTTGATTGTGTTGTGTTAAAGCAGACCAAAATTATACCACAGTAGTACTTTGTAAAACAACTGCTGTAAAGCATATGCGCTATCAGTTGCTAAGCCTTATGTTGATAAGAAAAAACTGGTCACTATATTCCCTAATGTTGGTAGAGCTGGTTGTTTGTGGGAAAAAATGTAATTGAACTGATTATTATAATTATTAATATGACATGTTTGTCAAGGCCAATTACTAAAAAAGTTTAATTTTGAAAGGAAAAATCCACTCGATCTAAAGGTCATAAAAATTACAAAAAGAAAATTTAACACATAAATCAAAGCAAAACATGATTTATAATTTTTAATAATTTTAAAACTATGTATATAAAAATTCTATGTCACAGTGTTTCTTCAATGAAAACTCCGAAGCTACCCAACCGATTTTGAATAGTTTTTTTCATTTTGCTGGATTTGTTCAAACTTAAGACATAGGATAGTTTTAATTCTAATTATAAAACAGAAACACGTGGCCGAGTCATCTAGTGAATCAATAAAAACATATGAGGAAAATAAAATGTGGTCAGTTGTTTGTCTTAGGTAATACTTGTTGTGTTTATAATGTACATTACATTTATTTAAATTAATAGTTTATTCTTATCTTTTTACAGTTACTAATAAAAAGAGGAAAAAACGCGCCAACGATAGAAGTCATCGGAAAAAACCAAGAATAGATTCAAATGTTATAAATTTAGATGAAGAATTTGAAGTTCCCATTGTGAATTTGAATGAAAATGATATCAATGTCAATGGAAAAGAAAACACTACTACTAATATTGTCAGCTCTAATAATTCAAATAAATCAATTGAAAAACATTTTATAGAAATAGAGGTATCAGACATGATTTCCAACACCGAACAACTTCATGCAGAATCGAGGAATGGCATGCCAAATTATGTTGAAACTGTTAGCAGTAGCACTGAATGTATGCTTGAAAATAATATTGCTACACCTACGTCATCTGAAGAGAACCCAAATGAAATAAATTTTCAAACAGTTTACAGTAACAGTTTACTAGAAGTAGCTAGAACAAGTGCTGTAGTAACTAGTAGTTATTTGGATACAAATATTCCTTATGAGACAACATGCAGTAGCACGGTACTTTTTCCAAATGATTGTACAGCTGTAACTGAACCAGGTGAACAAGATATTACTAAGGAGATATGTTCAATTGAAAAACAAATTGAATCATACAAAAAGTTGGTAGATGAATACAACATTAAGGAAGTGACTGATGATTCTAATCATTCACCATATGTTCAATGTGAATTGTAAGAATTTTATTTTTAAACCAATTAAGTTATCATAATAATAAGTCCGGATTCCACAGTGGTTAGCAGGTTTGCCAACGATTGCAAAAATTACGCAACTGCGATAAAAGGCTAGTTATCAGATAGGTAACCAGATAAAATGATGTCTCTAAATTCTTTGGAAGGTATGTTCAGCTGTTGGTCCCGGCTGTATCTCTGATGGGGTTGCTACCTGCCTCTGCGTGATTTTACCATGAAATAATCCTTACCAACATATAAAAAAGAGTTTCAGTATTTTTATTGGAGAAAAAATAACATTGTTATTCATATACAATCATCAATCATTTTTTTAATAAAAACTAATTGTTGGTGGGAACATTTTAAAAATTTATCTGTTTTGCGCAGCCAATTTATTGCGAGAACTTCTCCTAATTCAATTTAGCTAATCCCCTGAATTAACTTTTAGCTGAAAAATGGTGTAACCCTTAACAGGAGACATTTGGCAAGCTGATTCATAGTCGTATGCATTAACCAATTGGCAATGAGCTTACCTATGGATGCTTATTCATATATCCATCTAATATATATCCTTCACCGCTTGCTGATTATGATGACCTTCATCTTTCCTAGTGTCTTAAAGTGACTCAAGTTGACTATAAATAGTTAATTTAAGATGCAATTAATGTGGAAGATGTAATATTAATATATTTACATAACTTATCCTTTAAACAGAGAATTCTTAGTTTCCAGAAGAAAATCGTCGAATTATACGATAGACTGTGCAGTCTTCAAGGATTTCCCTCTGTAAAGCGTCGGCATGTGCGACTCCGCGCGATTGATTCCAGACCCGAACTTCCTATGAAGAAATTGGAGAATCTTATAAATACTAACATTGGAAAAGATGGCCTCCCACACTTTCCTGACTTCGAAGAAGTAGTCGACTGTGTTAGAGAAGCTAATGTTGAAGGGGACTTAGGTTGGGATTGTAATCGAATCACACATGAAGGTTTGTATTGATTTAAAATATAAGGAAAGCTTACACCTTTTCTACAACTTTTGTTTTAACAATCACTTCAAAATCCAATAAGGAGGTACATATTGCTTTAAAACACTAATTCTTTTTGACATTTATCGAGATGGGGTTAAGATTTTACCATTCTTTCATCACGTCATCAGCTCGTATGTTATTCGTACATTGCGGGCGTGCTCTTCAGCGTAAGCGACAAAGGCGTGAGTGGCGAGATCTGCTGAGATTGGTGGAGGGCAAATCATTAGAAGACCCAGCAGACAAAGATCCCGAGCTCCAAGCAAGGCTCAATATGAACAGTGTGATTGCTAAGTCCAAAGAGTTTGATATATTTGAGAAGTGAGTGTTGACCTACTTTACAATTTATACATTATTTGCAACTTCTGTCAATCTATTTATCAAAGCTTCTATCAGTTTCAAACTTCTTCGACCAATTTACAACTTGAAGGCTAATTAAATATTTTATTATTTATGGAAAAACGAAAATAAAACATAAAAAAAATCTTCAAATAAGACATAACTGCTGTTGTATTACTGTACTACCTAATCCTTGATGGTAGACATTTTCTACAATAGATTCTTGATATAATATTTATTAGACCGACTAGTAATCTGACACAAATTTTAATTGCTAAATATGAGTATAACACATTTCTTGTTATAAATGCATAAGAGAATTCCAGTTCAAATAAGATAAAATCTACAAATACTTTATGTTTCAGGTATACAAATATAACAACAAATCCATTAATAGAAACAACAAGTTATAATCAAACATCACAAAATAATGACATCGTAATAGAAGAAAATTCCAACATATATGCGGGAAACATTAGTGTCGAAGCAAACGGTTACACATGTACACATGTAAGTGAAAATCATAATGTGAATAACGAAGATGGCAATGAAATACAAATAAAAATTACGTCAGTTTATTCCTGTAACCAAGCTGTTGGCAGTGTGCCATTGGGTACTGAAGTAATCAGCGACAACAATTCTAATGTGTTAAGTGATAGTAAAACTGAGCAACAAGAAGAACATAATGAATTAAACTCCAATGAAATGGCGAATTCAGATAACATGAATCTGAATAATCCTGAAGATTTAAATTGTAATACTGTTAATAACTTTGTAACAGTAACTGAAAATAAAAACATTGATGAACATAATGAAATCTTAGCTATAATGAAAAAGTCTAGTCTCATTAAAGTCATAAGCATAGAGACTTATGACGACTTCGAGGTAAATAATTATCAAGAAGACATCACCAATGTATTAAATAATGGTAATGAAAGTGCTTCCAATAAAGAAGCAGATAAAATAATTGACGACAGAGTAAACCAAACAGAAATGCAATCATCACAACTCCACACAATAAAATCAGAGGAAAATGGCAATAGCTTGACAATAGATCAACTTGAGCACACCAACAGACATCACAACATTGCTGTAGAAACCTACAACTTTGAAACCAATGATAATAAAGAAATTGCACCTTATACGGAAGAAAATCAAACAGAATCACATACGACAATAGTTCAACAAATCCAATTCGAAGAAAATAATAACAGTCAAACAACCAAATCATTTCCGGATAGACAAATAGATGCTGATAAGAAAAGCTTCATCACAAATAGTAACCAAGAAAAAGCTTCTAATAATATAGAAAGTAACGAAGAAAGCAGTATTGAAAAATGTTTATCACAAGTTACTCAAGCTGAACTCGAGGAAGTAGATAGCAATGTAGCTACTCAGCAAATTATTGAATTTCAGGATGGCACAAATGTCGAAACTAGAGAAATGAACCAAGAAGACGTGGAAACTCATACAGCTACAGTTGTTAAATCAGAGTATAATACTATAAGAGCGTTAGAGGAAATGGGTGACAATTTCACTATGACAATTTTAGGTATAATAGACCCTTTTCTAGTTATTGAGATTTCTTCAGACAGCAGTTCTGATGAAGAAGATGATAAGCAAGATCTAAGTGAGAATTCGAAAATGTTGCCAAGTGCAAATCATAACGAGAATTGACACATGAAAGTTTTTGTTAAGGTCAATACAAAGACTTAATATTTTTTTATTGTCTTTACAATTGTGTTCCGTTATTTACGTATGACTGACGATCAAGTCGGTAATATGGTGTATTTTTTTATTATATTAAGCATGTTATATTAATGTCTTAGTCATTCTTTATTTTCCTAATACATATGGCTATTATCAACATTGTGGATTTAGCCATTTTTCGTTAAGTGAGTTGTTAGTATGTTGTTAAAATTACATGTCACAGATTTACGAAGGCGGGGTTATTTGTCTTTGTTATATATAGAATACCCCTTTGCTATCATATTCTATTAACAAAACTCGAGTATCGAAGAAATTACAGACATGGACTGTAATGTATTCTACAACAAACGCTTATTAATATATTTGTAAATAGATGTGTGTAAATCCTGAGTGAGTTAAGTGTTAACGAGAAAATTTCAAGAAAATTGATTCTAATAAAATTCTATACATTTGAGGAAGAAACAAAAGACTAAAAAATTAATGGAAAACATTGTGATAAGATATAATGCTTTAATTTAGTGCAAATTTAAGATTTGCTCAGTATTCTCAGATGTATGTTTTTAGTTACTTTGAGATTAAATTTTATAAGTATCAGTTTTCTTATTTTAGTGTTTGGACTTCAACGTTCGTATGCAAAGTGATGCGACGTTATCTCTTTTAATATAAAGATGTATGTATGGACCAGTATTGGCAGAACATTACTTTTTACGTTACGTTATTTTTGACCTTCTCATGTTACTTGTTATTTTTCTTAATTAGTAAGAATTGATAAAAAGCAAACCACACGAACTTCGATTCGTAGAAAAAAATCTGTGGTTTAAATTAAAGCAGTTTATTTAAATATATATTTGTGTGTGCTTGCAATAGTTGGTACCTAAGGATTTGACTAAGCTTTAAGGGAAACAGGAATTCAATTAGAAATTCCAGACTAAGTACCAGCGAGTACAGCCATAGAAATTGGTTTTGTTTTGCGTTCTCTTCTATAAAAGTTTAGTATAAAATATATTTCTCGTGAATGTATTACTTTTTGAGCTGTCATTGTGTTAATTTTGACTATCGGCTACTGGCAACACTGGTACGGACAATATCACGTGAACCTACCACAAACTCAAATTTTGTTGATTGATAATGAATTATATGTGTTTTACTTTAAGATGAAATTCTAATAGAGTAACCTGAGTTTTGTGTAGTTTGATGTGCTATTGACTATACTGTCGACAGCATATCTAGCTTAACACTTTGGCGTTTGCACTTACCTACGTTATGTTATTGTAATAGAGATAGTTTTGTTTCCGACATGAATTGCTCTTCAAGTTTTCATTGGTGTGCCATACAGATTCACGTGATTTTCCGTCTCTCAGTTTCAGCACTCGCGTTTTTTTTTGTTTTGTTCAAAACGCGCTGCTACAAATTCTGTCCCAATATTATTTATAAACTAGGAAACCAGCCTGAAATCGGTCTTTTGATTTGAGATTTTCTTGGAAGGCAAAGAATAAATCAACTTTTTTCGGTCAAGTGAGTTGTTAGTTCCAATGGCTTAGAAAACCGGCCTTGGTGTAATAACTGGGGGTAAAAAACACCGTCTTATTGGACTAGCGTAGTACCTACTAAGTGTAGGTGAAATCGCGTTGGAGTGACAATAGAGAGCATTTTTTTCAGTTATTTAACAATTATTATTACCACATAGTCTGAAAATTTTTCAATGGAACCTAGAAATGGTTCTCTGTAGTTTTTTAAAAATCATAATCTACTAAATACCAAATTTTTGAAACGGTTACCCTGACCGACAGTTTGAGATACAGGATTTGTTGGTCAGGGTTACAGTATCGTCTAATCCATCGGTAGTTACGGCACTGATTAGTGCATCTTATTCATTAAACAGTTACAAACATGTGCAAGGCTCCTGTGTGACTTATCTTCTGTAGCTTTTTCTCTATCATGAACTCGAGTAATCTATTAATTATACAGACAGTATATACTATTACAACAGCGGACTGACTATGGTTTTGCATGTTATTGGGCTGTGAAAAATTAATCATATTTTGTAAATGATTGATAACTGTCTGTTATGTTGTGGAAGTTGTTAATTGTTTCTGAACACTAACTGTTGAAGTCTTTCGCAAGTTTATGCATGAAAAGTGGGCAAACTAGTTATATTTGTTACATTTAGTCTATGCATGATTTAAAGGGCGTTCTTTCGTTTCTGTAATAATAACTTTCCATTATATTAAAGTTTTTATAAACACTGTTTTTTTTAAAGAGCTTTAGAGATATATTAAAAAAAAGTTTATTTAACAAATATGGTTGAAAAAGGGAGGTTTGTTTTTATAATAGCAACACACATAATGAGGAACTGATGTTTCTATCCTACTCTTATATAAGCGTTCGCCCTCTCACCAGCGTCACTATGTGATATGAGACTGAAGCATGTACAGAACAATAGCGGAATTGATATTTGGATTCCCCGTTTAGTCAGGGTACTATCTATGTATTCAAGTTTATTTAAATTTAGTTGCTTTTTAAAGTTGCTTAACAACTAATGTGATAGGACATAGCTTAAAAATATAATATTGACCTACAGTGGCGTAGCTAGCATTGGTGGCACCCGGTGCAGACATTGTAGGTGCCTAATCCAAAACTGCAACTGTAAGCGTATTTAAGTGTAAGTGTCGGCACGACTGCCTTTTTTAGGCACAGGTTACACGTTGGCCTGCTTTCAGGACTTTAGTACTAGTCCTTTAGCCATAAACAAATGACAAAGGCGTGTCAATACAGGAGTTAACTCAGGAGCGCAAGTCCTCAGTTTCTATGGCTGGTTACTTCGGTTCGGTACTCGATTCTTACTTCGATTTGTCAAATACGGATTTCAGACTTAAATCCCACAATCTGAAAAACCGGAAGGTACAGTATTGCCAGGATCCAAATGCGAATACGCGGCAAATAAATCAGCCTTTTACTTGGCGGTATGTGCACGATCCGTCAGGTTTCAGCAAAGGCAGTAGTGAAGTTAACCTTTTACCGATTTAGCTAGGAATCAAAACGCTTTACTGCCAGACGGGTGAAAAGCAAGCTTTTTCCCTATTCACCAGTTTCTTGTTCTTACTTAGCAGTGTCATGAGAGAAGTTGATGAGATGCTGATTGCGAGCCATATGAGACGAGCCCAACACTATTCGTTCAATTCGCCTCACTACTTGGGCTTTCAACTATCTTCGGTCGGCCAGCAGAAGAACTGTGCCTTGGATCCCGCTGCTCTCCAAATTTGGATATCCGATGCATTGCCCTTACGTTTCTTAAAAAACTAGCTGTTCCAACCAGCACAACTCTTCGGCCCCGTCCTCCAGTGTCCACCAGATTTCAACATTTGAACACGATCGATTGGGACCATTTGGCAGTTTTGTCTTACTTTGATGGGTGCTAACAAGTCGCGACTGAAGCTTACCACCTAAAAGTGGTTTACTCCTTTAGCACTACTTAGGGGCTCCGTGTTTACCGAGGCTCATCGAGGGTTAAATCCCAAGGATGGGAGTTAACTTGAACCCCCGTTTTATGAATTTTTATAGGTGGCACTACTGATGTTCATCACTAAGTGGGTGACACCCGGTGCGGACCGCACCCACCTAGCTACGTCACTGTTCACCTGTGCCTTAAGAAAAGTTCGCCTTTTCTTTAAAAAATTTTGAGTGTTATCTAGATTTAGGTTTTAGGCTAATACTAATGTATTTCTTTAATGCATTTGCAATAAGACATTCACTTTTGAATAAACTTTATGATTAATGTTTTTTTATTCAAATTTATATTTGTCTTTTTTTGTTTTTTCATCAAGATTTCCCGAAGCGGAATTCACGAGAAATTTGGCCTTATTCGAAATGAGAAAAAAAGTGATAAAAAATTGCGTCTTTAATGGCAAATACTACTTAGGTACCTACACATTATTTATCTTAAAGTAATATTGGAATCGTAGTCCTTAACATAAATAAAATAAAAAAACCAATTCCAACGTGTATCATTTAGATAACTTCTTTATTTGTTTTAATATTTCTTCAGATCTAACAGCAGACTTTTTTATTCCTTTGTCTCAGAGAAGAAAAATGTTAGATTTGTTATAGAGGGCATCCATAAATTACCTCGCACGATTTTTGGACATTTTAATTCAGCCTTGTTACATCTTTAGAAACCCCTCCCCCCTGGCATGATAACACATTTTAATTTTTTTATTTTTGACGTGACAACGTCTTATAAATTGGTTTGCCGGGTGACACTTCAAGAAACTGCGTTACGCTCCGCTCACGTTATGCGCTCACAATGAGAACGAGTGAGAGGCACGCGTCCCTTTCACTCGGGCATGGTTAGCCCGCCTAAGAGCGAGAGAGACAGACATAAAAAGTGGAAGGGACGCGTGCCTATAAATTAATGTTTTAAATATAATTCTTTGTATAAATAAATGTTTTAAATTGTTACTATTATTTCATCCTTCTTCCTACTATACGAATGAATATTCACATTTAAATTATTTTACCACTCAAAGTCGTTGTCACGTAAAACTTTCGCCCGTATACCGACTTTACAGGCAACCAATTTTTTTGAAGTGGTTATCAACCTAGATCGAGTTGTAAATTTTTAGTTTTTTATTCACAAATAATGTTTAAATTTAAACATGTGACGTAACGCTTTTAACCCCCATGCTCCTTATACACACAATATCACATTCTGGAGATACCCAGTTGTGACCCCTTTAACGTGTGACGTACATTATGGATGACCCTAGTCCATGATAATATGTGTAAATAAATACATTTTTTAATATAATCGATATTTTTTAAATCAGGGTATAAAAAATTGAGCTAAAATTCTTTTTGTGATATTTGAACTGTTAGAAAACGTGTTAAACAAGATTATTCTTGTAGTGGAGTTCTGGCAATAAACATTCCTCTACGAAGGTTTATTTTAGTCTAAATCTAACCGGTACTAGAGTTTGCCTAACATAGAAAGTTGCAGGAGTAACTATCGATCACGGCCTAGATACCCTTTTCGGTGTAATGTTTTGAAATAATTCTCGATCCAAGATTACAATATAATACTAGGTACATGCTGTGGATCATTCGCGTTTATAAAACGGGGGTTTAATTACTACTAACCATGCCATGCTAACCCTGTGATTTTAAAAGCTTCTAGATCTTTCTTTGTTCTTTTAACCTTACACTATCTTACGAGGGTATTTATCTACCCGAAACATAGCCACTTTCATAAACAATAAATAAAATTTGTATATTTGTAATTGGGACTCTAGGTTACATTTATTTAGAGATAAATTTATTTAGACCGAAAGTTTTTTTTTGTGTTTAATATACCTAGGAGAAAGTTCTGGAGTAGTCAATATTATACTGACCAGCCAGAGGAGAGGAGAGAGAGGGAGTTACGATCATAATTCAAAGGGACGAACTCTTGAGCAACATGGTAGTTAACTTTACCATATTTTCATGTCTTCGAAATTCATTTATGGTCAACTAACGTATTTTTAAATTACTTGTTTATGGTTACATTTTGGCGGGCGCGGAAACCATCACTTTGGTGGTTTTGTTTTCTTGTTCGTGTCGTGGTGGATATTAGTGCGTTAATATTATGCACTAAGTGCGTAATAACGCACCAATACCATTATTTTGGTAGATTATGTACCGCTTAGTGTTTGTGAACACAGGAGTATTAGCAAGTGAAATAAAGCAGCGGGAATTGCCTTTTCCTGCTCTTTTAAGAAATCAGCGGAATTTTCAGTAAAGTACGACACCTTTTTTAGAACCGAGGGAAAGGGATTTTTCACTGTTCATTCATTGATCGTCTATCATTCAGGGATCGGCTCATCATCATTATTATTTTAAATTATTTTATCTACTCTGATACTATAATACAAAGATTCTAAAACTGAAAACAAAATGCTTATGACAAACATTACGTACAGGCCAAAAAAAAAAAAAAAAAAGTTTAATTACGATACAGGTCTTGTATGGACACCTGTATCATAATATAACTTTTTAATCATAACGATACACCTATACAACCTCCAGCTGGACCAAGGAGGTTGAACCTCTACTTTAAAAAGGTTTCAATGAACGAGTCCGCGACGACGCAACACGCATTCACAATCGATGTTTGCACCTTGGCGCCAACATTTGACATTTAAAAAATCTTTTCAATATTTAAACAAAGTTTGGTTTTGTTTGCAACATTGTTTTACGTAATATAGTATGAGAGTAGATAAAGTAGTGTATGACACTGTACATAACTTGGTCTTATAACACTCGTGTGATACTATAAAAAAACTCGCCTACGGCTCGTTTTTTTAAAACACACTCATGTTATAAGAACCCTTATTATGCAACAGTATCATAAACTACTATAAACTGGCAGTACGACTTAGATCTTCGCCTGACCTGAAAAGGATGAATATAAACTACTATTAATTAGGCCTTTTTTGCGTGAGCGGGCAGCGTCACGTTGGTGGTTTTCTCTTGTTAAAATTTGTGTTGAGGTGGATATTAGTGAGTAAAAATGCTGGATTATTAACATCTAAGTGTTTACCCAACACTTGTTGAACATACAAGTGTTGGCAAGTGTAACAAGGCAGCTGAAGTAGTCGTTTCCTGCTCTCTCACGAAGTCCACGGGAAGGTTTCTGTAAAATCCCACACATTTACTGGAACCTAGGGAAAGGGATATTCCATTGTTCATCATCAAATTAAGAAATAAGTAACTATAAAACTGGCATTTATACTTACTTGACACTGGCTAAATGCACAAATCGTGCAAGCTATAAAGAAAGAAAAAAAAATATGGTAAAAACGTGAAATACTATTGGTTAAATAATTTAAAAAGGCGCAAGAATTGATAACCTTAATGATAAATCCAAATATCTGATGACATACGGTCTACTACATACTTACCTTGTTAAAACTTAACAATTTTGTCCCACACAGTTAAATTGATGATTTATCTATTTCAAAATCCAAGTATGGCGTTGCGGAGCGGTCGCACTATTGACCCTATGGTGTTTAACCTTTCGTATGCCGGAACTTGGATCCGCGTTATCCCGTTATACTGCCGAAACGCGGATCCACGCTAAAACGACTCCACGCGATTTTTTCCATTTTTCTATAATATTCACATGCAGACAAGGTTGCGAATCATAGAATAAAGTTCCTATTAAATGAAGTTATCGTCTCATTCAACCAAACCATTCATGTTCGTTCATAACTTGTGTCAAAAGTATTCGAAATGTTCAATCCTTTTCCTTGTTCCCTGGCGTAAGTCACTGTGCGTGTTAAAAAGGTTTTTATAAAGAAAAATAATAAGCTATTTTATTATGTATTACGTACACAATATATTCAAGAATCCAATGAAACTAAAAAAGTCAAATGAAAATATCTAACTTTTTATTATCAGTATTTTACCGCAGTACTAACAAATTTTGCCGTTTCATAAGAAATAATGGGTTATAACCGATATTCGACTGATGATATTCTAATAAATTATGCACTAACAAAAAGGTAGATTCATGGTGTTTTAAAAACAAAAATCAGATAAAAGTTACGTTTTCTAATCTAAGTGATAATTGATGTAAAAACTTCAAGTTGCGCAGTCGCGCTACATGCGATATTTCTCGGCATTTAGCGGTAGCGTCGCTGTGCCAGTCGCGGCATACGAAAGGTTAAATCTATAGAATCTTGTACTATAGTGTGGGGGTTGTTTTAAGAAGTTGTTTGTCTGATTACCGTTACAAGGTAGATCGTAAAATTATTTGTACTGACTTTTTGCTGGATCCTTGAAAAAACCAGTACCTATCTCGCATTGTTCGTTAACTGGCGAAAATTTCATCATGCTCGTACACAGCTTGTAGTTCGCGTGTTTTTGATACTTTTGGGAGCTTTTGTGTTCCTATGTGATCCATTAGAGCGTAGAAGTAGCTATGGAAAACTTTTTTTGCCGTATCAATTTTTCATCTTGGCTTTCAAACATATGTTCTGTTATTTAAAATATTCACCTAATCACAATCATTGTGTGACTTATCAACTCTTCACAGTTTTCTCATAACTAAAGGCAAATTTATAAAGTAAAAAAAAGGGTTCCAAACAAAAAAATATAACAAAAAGGTAATGAATCACAAGGCACCGTCTTTCTTTTTGTACAGATTTAATTCGACAGACTGTTAAATACTTATTACTGCATTTACATTTATTTATTGGCCATTGCTATTAAATTCGGTAGAAACTTTTGCACATTGATATAACACATAGGTACGTCGAAAACTGCGGGGTTCAATTACAGTATGAAATCCATGCATGTACCATCTTACGTATATACAAAGTTCTAAAACTGTCACATCACTGTTATTCAACCTACGACCCAATATAAAAAAAAATAAGATTTTGCAGTCCGCAGAGTCAAGAAGTCCCATTTTTCATCACAAAATCAGACAGCATGGCTCCTGAACAGGACAAATTAATACTATTGCATAAGGGTACACAAAGACGAGCTATACCTGAAAATATGTACGCCAATTTTGAAAGTTATAGCTCGTTTCACAAATATAGTCAGGAATAAGCAGTAATGGACCATGTGCAATACAGAGAGCATCAATTCCTAATAAATTATGAGTGCACCAACGATTAATTCTAAACGGGTACGAAATATTGTTTCACATTTAATGCGCACAGTATTTTTTAGATATCATATGGATATCCAAACGAAGAATTAATATCATTACTCCATCTATAAAGTCTTCACAGGGTACATCGACTAATTCGACCAAAGAAAAAATTTCCTTTTTTTTTACTAAATTATTTTATTTTACACCTCCCGATGTCTTTACACATACCTTAGGTTAGGTTTTTCTTTAAAATAAATAAAAACCTGATTACAAGCTGCTAAGTATAAAAACTTGACCAACAATAACGATTATGCAATTTCGACAAAAAAATGTACAGAGAGGGACATCATCGCTGTGTCCATAAAAACAGCCTAAATTTAAGTCTACAACCTGCGATGTACGAATTTTGAATGCATAAAAAAATATCTCTCCTTTAGGGCCTTACCTTACATTAATTTCGTATATCAATCGTCTTTGACAATTTGATGTTAAAAAATGCTGATAATTCCACTGACATAGTGAATGTTACCTACCTAGCCCCTGACGCAACACTTGCCGTTACGGTGGCGGCGTCAACACTATACTTACAAACATGGAATTCAGGCAACACTAAGCCACTCGATACGTGTAACATTACATGTGTTCAAATAAAGAGAGCTAGGAAGGGCAGGAAACTATTTCACATAAAATGCACGTTCAGTCTTCACTGAAGATATTCGTTTTAAAAATGACAGTTCATCAGTCTTAAACGATTTAACACATGTAAAGAATGTTATTGCGATACAACGTTTTATTTGAACAGATGGCAAGTGTCACACACGAAGGGATATAACGCCGCCAGGGCGCGCGGCCGCCACCGTGGCGACCACCAAAGGACTAATCAATCACACACCACATTCAAGAATTTCTCTTTATTTCTATTTTTTTTTTGCTTTATTTTTCTTGATTTTTTAATATGTATTAATTAATTTAGCATTAAAATATGGTAATAACTTCATGTTTGCGTCCATCTTTTCGTCAGATTATAAACCACTATAACATTTAATATCCACCACATGGAATTTTCACCGATGTCGATCAACAAACTGTTCGGTGGCTCGGGGAGTGCAACGTAACGTTAACGTGAAGTACGTCGTAAGCGAAAAGAGAACAAACAAAACAAAACAAACGTGAAGTTGGCAGAGGGCGCGGCGCTCGCTCGCGACCACGCGCCGCAGACGCGACCCGACCACGCCACCACGGCCACAACCACACACCGGGTGCTCCATTCACATTTGTGTGGAAATTAAACATGTGCGAACATCCTTGTTTCCAGACGCTATTTACTAGGTCTCTGTTCCCGCCATGACCCTTAAAATTTATTCTCTACATATGAAAGTCAGCTTAGACACAGGCAAACCTAGGCTTTAAATCGTCACAGAAACTTGCATGAACCTACACTAAGCGCATAGACTTATCCTAATTTAAGCGGAATTGAAAAATCTTTTTCAGGAGGTGCCGGCAGGTCCGCCGAAGCGGGAAGTAGAACTAGACTGTCGAATTATCTAACATTATTTATTAACAGAAGAGATACCCTAACAAAAGTTACAATATTATATTTCTTTATTAAACCTATAAGAATTGAGCGCAATTAAGTTACTAAACAATTTCTTATGCCTGGTATGCGGTAAAGTAAAAGGTTTAAAACATATCTGGTGCACAAACACATGTGAACGGACTTTACAAAAAAGAATATCGTGTGGTTGTGGTCCATTCGTACAGCCACTAGTGTCCGGGGCTGCGCGTCGCATCTGCGTTACATGTATCTTGTGCTCTATACATTTAGCTACATGGTTACACTATTACTCTTATATTTTAAATAAATTAATGTACACGCGCTCCTCGCGTAATTCATTAGTTGCTATTTCATTTCTCTAATCGCATCGTAACAACGACAGTCAGCCGGCTTTACCATATGCTAAAAATGTTGTCTGAGTGGAATTCATATTTTTAGCATATGGGCTAGAGACTTACATTAAAATCACATTTTTAAACTCTAGAAACGAACCCACAATATAAAATACCGCGTCAGCGTTGCACGATTGCGTATAATTGTTCGTTATTCAGGCATACAACAAAGGGAACTGTGTATTATATGTATGCTGCTCCTGTCTTGAAAAATTGTCATAGCCAAACCACAATTGTTTAGCGGGCTCCGCGCCATACCACAATATTTTTACGTTAAATTATACATAATATTATGTTTACATTTATGTAAGAGTTTTTTGATTGTAAAAAAATTATAGCTTGTTATATCCCTATAAATGCTGAGTTGGTTTATTTGTCGAGAGCTGTGTTTGCCTTCACTGCGATCACGCACTCCTCACCGCAAGATTTCAGCACGGTGCACTGGAAAGAAAAATAAATGGTTTGAATCAACTATTCAGGTCAATTATGTTAGAAATCTCATAAAATGTCTTTGGCAATAATTAAGTTATACACAGGTGATTAGTTAAAGATTTAAGTCAAATTAAACAAATGCGCTAAAATGGTTAGCTCTTCAGTATAAAACTAATATAATTGTTCTCAAAATCCGTACCCCATATAGCTAGCTACTAAGTTAGCCCAGGTTAAGGACAGAGATTTAGTTTCCGAGTGAATTTAGCACCATCACACTAATAAAATGCGCCAGTGACTCTATACTCGATTTATTAAAATACAAGGTTCTAAATCTACGAGAAGTACCCTGTAGGTTTTGATTCCCGTGCGAGTTTCGAAAATTTGCGGCATAAACGTATGTATCTTTTGATTGCTTTGGCTTAGGAGTTTGATTTTTTCACAGCTCCAAGGGACAGTAGGCCTGAGTATTGGATATAAATTTTAGTTTGATACCTCCACGCGTTTCTGAGAAAAACGGTCTTGACAGACGGACGGACGGACAACAAAGTGATCCTATAAGGGTTCAGTTTTTTCCTATTGAGGTACGGAACCCTAAAAATAGTAAATCAATTCCGATTTATTTGAATGGTTATTGTTTTAAATTAAAAATATTATCCAGTGAGTTATTTCATTACCTCTTTATCATTATATTTACATTTAGAAAAAGAAATACCTGTATTGAATCAACATTGCTTAATAATTAATTGGCGGCGGACGGGTGCCGAGAAGAATCAATATCGTTGATATCTATACTTAGACTTGTTGCCGCTCTTTTATGATTTCGCTTTATAAATAAGTTACAATATTTTCTTTACGAAGAATAGTTAAGGAGTTTCTAGTTACGTCTATCGAAATATATTAAGTAAATGTAACAAAATAATATTGTTCAGTGTTATGATTTTGGTAAAAAAATACCCAATAACAAAAAACTTCATTATTGCCCTGATATGCAATATATTTTACATATATTTTCCCAGTTAACCCTTTCCGTGCCAGCTACGAAAATACAATACCAGAAACGAAGGTTACGAGCTTGATTTACGTGAAAAATTAAGATAGTTTTATCCTGGGTAGATTTCCCTAAGACTTAATTAGAAGGAGTTATCGTCGATGTAAAAATGACACGGCTTCAGTGGCTAGAGCCACACGCAAAAGAAAGTGATGGCACGCCAGGCGTGTCATCAGCAACGAATCGGTTAAACACTTGTATTTTTATTCCTAATGCCAAACTCTAAAAAGCCGATCTTACTTGTGGTGCCAAGAAATATTTTTTTTATAGGATGCCCAAAAAAATCCACGAGCATACTCGTAGTCCACACCATGTTACAGTAACGCACTACGAGTATTCTCGTAGCTGGCACGGAAAGGGTTAATATGCAAAAATATCACGGCAAATATACATACATATTAATTACTGACCTAAACAAAATTTAGTTCAACATTCAGTCAATTCACCTAATAGAATCATGACGGCATATATCATTACTCTTTTAAAAAATAAGTTATCTACACCATTTTGAAAACAGATAAAAAGTAGCTACATGAGTTTTCAGAACAAGCTGTCTACTTAGATCTTTCCAAAATAAGCAATGTAGATGCACCGTTTCCTTACAATATCGCTAACATATCTTGGTAAATTATTTTAATAGAAAAAATACTAGAAAGAGAAGGGAAAGCATTTGACTGGACTTCTGAAGGTTGTGGGTTCAATTCCCGCCTGAGAATTCTTTTCAGAGCAGTGGATTTTTTCTGTTAAAATAATTTATCTTATTAGATAGCATTGAACAATGCAAAAAATATATAAAAATTATAACTTTAATATATCTTGGTTTAAGATATGCGTAACAATTTGTTATCAGTTAAGATAAATTCTGAATTTACCAATCTCTCATGTTAACCCAACTTTTGTTGAGTTTGTCATCACTCAACAATTGTTGGGAGTACTTAATGCATATTTTCTATGCTGTTTTTATCTATGAAAGCTTCTTATAACGTGATTTTAAAAAGTGGTAACCACTCACCAACAACTCTTTGCCGCTGTCGAAGTCAGAGCGCAGTTGGGTGCCAAGATCTCCATCTGGGATCTTGAGGTCCTCGCGAAGGTCGCCGTTGTCAGCCATGAGAGTAAGGTAGCCGTCGTCCGAGATGTCAGTCAACTGGTAGTCCTCACGTTTCACGTGCGGCACGTCCATATTGTGGGTAGAGGGGCATATATCTTCATATCTGGGCACAGTTGAAGGAAAAATGAGATTTTTAAGCGCTTAAATCACAAAAATATGATCTTTTTTATGCTAAGTGTATCTATGAGTATTGTAGTTTTTTTTTAGGGGTTAGGGATTTTTAACAGAAGTTTTTTTGTCATGTGTCCCTGTACGGTGATCTCGAAATACAGTTGTATAACGAGACGCATAGTCGGGCCTGGTATATTTTGTTCGAGTACCCGCAGCACGAAGACAGTATAGTACTGCCATCGCGACTCTATGGGCTCGCAAATAAGCAACCATTTTAAAGTGATGTCATATCTTAAATTATACTTTACCAATACTATGTTAGTCATCATATTGTATGACCACATGGATTTTTCCAAACTTAGGCAGTCATGAGCGTCATGAAATTATAATCATAGATATTGTTATCCTTATAATAGCAACAATTTTTCTGTTAAAATTAAATTTTTATGTTATGATTCAATACAGTTACAGAATTTGAGTATTTTCAGATTGTGTCTAGATTGCATTATTACGACAATAGAGCTTCAAATGTTAGCAGATGAACAGTTAATAATATCAATGACAGATAATAAAATCAATTTGCAATATAATATCAGAGTGCGTTTTCATTCATTTGTATTAATAAAATTGTGATGCACTCCTTTAAAATATATGATTTGTATTTTCTCACTTGAATAATATGCATTGTAATGAAAAAAAATCTTTAACTTCTGATGTATCTGAAATTGATAAAATTAGATATATAAACTGAACTTAATATAAGACACATCTCTGTGGTTGTTTTCTTAAAGTTGTATCTTATATTCTAAAAAATATTGTATTGTGAATGCATTAAAAAAATATATAATTTATTGAATATTTAATTAATTTCACCTGAAATGATTATGCATTTATATTTACCTAAAGAAAATAGTAACAGGTATTTTCAAAATAGAGATCAAAGGAAGCATTATAATAAAAAGCAAAGCATTATACTTACTTCTTGCCATTGAAAATGTCAATGCCCACCAAGTGGACTTTAGCGTGGCCGTGCTTTCCAGTTTTAGATGTGGACATCTCGACAATCTTGCAGGGGCGCCCTTTGAGCATCACGAAACCGTTCTTGCGCAGGGCGGAGCATTGCATGGGGAAGGTCGCCGAAGCGCCAGAGTCCCCAGTTTCAAAGTGTGTGTCCTCAATATCACCCATTTTGTGTGTGCTGGAGTTTTAACTACGGTCAGGAGTGATCTGAGAAAGAAAAGTTTCGAAATTTAAATTTCATGCCTCTTCTACAGCACACTAACATCGTTTTTATTTAGGTTTTTTCAACCATGCTTTAAATATTTACATCTTTTAATTGAGTATACTTTAAATTTTACAAAAACAATGCTCCTTTTCCACAAACTTCCACCAAAGGGACGATTGGAGAATGATTTGTACAGAAGTGGTGGATTTCTTGTGACAAGAATGTCCTTCAATTTGTATTTATCTTTATAACAGGCGAGTACTGGGACTCTATCTACCTGATGTTAAATGATAACAAGGCCGAAACGCCACCCGCTTAACCACAAATACCTGATTATATCACTGCCTATACAACTATACATTAAATTGATATTGCGACAGACTTAGAGAGAGTTAGTCTTTAAACAACATCAAAAACTCGAAAACAAAAATGCACCACATATGCAAAAACCACTACACAGCAGTGGCGATTGAAAGACAATATCTACGTAATCTCTGTCGATACTTGGAGCCTGTGTGCAGGGGTGACTAATCACCGTAACTATTTCGTCACGTAAATGTAGATATTCAATCACCAAGTTGTCACGTCGCTACGTGACGTACGTGCGCGCATTTCCATTCATCTCCATTGGTCCAAAGAGAAGTGAAGTAGCCACTGTGGCTGTGCAGGCTCCTTACGAGAAAAAAGATGGCTAAAAAACAATGAAATAACAATTTTCCTTGTACCTTTGTTCCAAAAACTCAATGTAATTCAAATGTTTATCAAGATCTCAGCAGGTTGTGTACGACAGCTGATGCAGATGTTCAGTCAGCAACTTAATATTGTAATGGTTAATGCATTGACATTATTAAAAATATTGGACAATTGAAGTCTCTCTTTGTTTACTATGTCAGAATGATTGAAATAAAGAACATTATAACCAGTCTATTCTTTCCACTACAGAGACAAAGTTAATACTCTATGGTGTTTCTGGGGCCATAACTACCACTCTGACTCGATGCAGATTGGGAGGTGATAACAGCAGATGCAATCTGAACCTACGGCTTAACATGCAGTTATTTCGATCAGCCAATAATAATAAACTCATGGCTAAGTTCCGAGTAACTCGCTACTTATGTAAATCTACCCCATACAGCATAATGGAGCATTAAAACATGTACATAAATCCTTAAATAGAAGTATCCACATTCAATTTAAACTTAAAAAAAAAGATTAATGCAAGCCTCTTTTAAACAAAGTAATAAATTGATTGCTTCACTGAAATGACTAATCCCTCAGATACAAGGTGGTTATGTAAGAAATTAAGATAAAATGTGTAATTTTTTATCTATAACAAAAATAGTTGCTACAGCTCTTGTAGCTTGTAATTTTACTATTCAACACAAAATCCTGTTAACAACTAAAGCTTTATTCATGATCAATGATCAAGCATGAATCACACTTCAGTGAGAAAAAATTTGACAAATGGCAAATGACCTTAGGTCAATGAACCTCACAAAAGTGAGTTCGGTGTTACATGTTGTTTTTCAATGTCATATAGAACCTTGACTTTTGAATATTTTAATGCTAAATAATGGCTTTTATTCATTATATATCATAGGGTTGATGATTAAACTGAAAACTAATTAACATATTGCTACATCATATTCATTGCAGTAATGTAAAAGTTGTCAGCTATTGCTGACAAGTCAAACTAAAACAAAAGCATATTAAACATGGACATTTGTAATGCATTAATTGAAAGTTAATAACTATCTATGCCTTCATAAATCTATGTCAAGAGACCTTGTTGTGAAAAGCAGCATGAAATGCTGTTTTTTTCTTCCTGTAATATGCAATAAAGATTTTTTAAATAAAACTAACTTTCTAGCGTTAGTAAAGATACATTATAAAACTTTACTAAACAATATTTTAACCAGCAGTACAGTTGAAGACTGTTTACGCATTTTTTGTTTTATACAAGAGGCTTTTTAACATCTTTTTAAATTTTCAGCAAAACGGTGCCAATATTATAAAATGCAAAAACTAACCCCCTATATTTGCTATCTAAAGCTTAGAATGTTAGATATGTGACTTACGGCAGTTAAATGTGACAAGGATCTAAATTATCACTTAATCTTGCTCTATAGTTGGAAGTATAGGTTCAAATTTCCATTAGTTGTCATTGATATTTGGGCTCATTTTTTTTTTACGTAAAGAGCTCTTGATTAAGAACTTATGTACGTAATTTCGTCACTCGGAACTAAATAAAACTCGACTTATTAATTATTCAAAATTATTGATTTTGTAGGTTAACCACTGACTATTTACTAGTTTTGACAGCAATTTTAAGCATTGTTGCCAACATTTCAAAGCCAAAACATTTCCGTTATATTGGTAGCATTGTTAAATTGACATAAAGTTTTAAGGTTAGAATAGCGCTATTTAGTTTTAACCGTACCTAAACCAATAACTATAGGACCGATTCGGTTCTGGCACTTCGCCGGCCGCTGCCGCGGCACGCTCGCTTCGCTCGCTCGGCTCGTGCGTTGTGGTCACAGTTCTAACCTAACCTAACCAAACGAATATTAATGTATATAAACTGATTATTATTGTAGTATTGTGTATGTATACATAATATAATGTATATAATAATAATCAGTATCATCATTATAATAAGTATCAGCCAGAACCGAATCGGTCCTATAGTTAATGGTTTAGGTGCTGTTAAAACTAAATAGCGCTATTCTAACCTTAAAACTTTATGTCAATTTAACAATGCTACCAATATAACGGAAATGTTTTGGCTTTGAAATGTTGGCAACAATGCTTAAAATTGCTGTCAAAACTAGTAAATAGTCAGTGGTTAACCTACAAAATCAATAATTTTGAATAATTAATAAGTCGAGTTTTATTTAGTTCCGAGTGACGAAATTACGTACATAAGTTCTTAATCAAGAGCTCTTTACGTAAAAAAAAAATGAGCCCAAATATCAATGACAACTAATGGAAATATGAGCCGAAGTATATTCACAAGTGACTATAGTAATATTAGTATTGGGCTACTTTACATTTCGATAGAGTATGAAATTGTCATCAGTGTCATATTGATGAAATTAGCGATACAAATCTTATAATTAAGAATGAAAACAGATGCATTAAAAAATTAATCTCACGGTGAGAATGCAGTGGAATATAACTGGTACATAACTTGCCTTTAACAATTACTATTAGTAACCTGATTTTTGTACTAAATTCTTAATATATTAAGGACCACTTTATGACTACATTACTACATCAAAACAATGGGAATACATAATTCAACTGTAACCAAGACCAAGACAATGTGGATTTTTAAAAATAGGGGCCAACAACAATGTTTTCTTTTTCGTCTAAAACGTCGATTCGAAATCCGTAAAATTACCACGTGTGTAGTGAACAACGCGGACTAATTATAGCAAAGTAGAACTCACACTTTATGCGATTGAAAAAAGACTAAACTTTTATGCTTTATTAACATTGGCAAAAATACCATGTAAATAGGGACTGCGCATAACCTATCAATGAGTTAATGATTATTAGACATACATATGTTTTCAGTTTAAGCATCACTTTGACGAGGTAACCCCACCTACAGAGAAGCGCATACTTCCTTTGTATTAATAATTAAACTATTGTCAGATACATATACAGATTTTTACAAGTTATATCAAAATGTTAATGAAAAACACGGATTTTCAAGCCTGTCATGCGATGTTGACCACACGAGCTGTGTGATATTCGAACATGTGGCTTCCGAAGGGACATCTTGGGCACGTCTTCAGATAACACTCGAAAATAATAAACCACAAACCATTAATACAAATACACAGCAAATAAACCACCAAAATATGGCAAATGAATGATATGAACTTGAATTACTTTAGAGACGAGCGATAACGATAAAAAAATAGTAGTTTGTCAAACGTGCCGGCGCCGCGGTACGAAATTATTTCCAATATTTATATCACATTATACACAAAGCCGTACGGAGGAACTTTCACAAAAACTTGAAACACCATAGAATATACTTACGAAAACGATAACAATAACTATTTAGAAAGGATTCACGATAAAACTAAGATATTTATCGACACTCACATGTGACCGACGGGTTCTTCAACCGAAAGGTCAATTTGCGCCTGCGTAGCACCTATAACACTCACTTCCTGTAGAGGGGTTCGCAAAATGGCTGAAGCGCCGCAAAATATTGGCGGTTTTTTCAAATGTAAATTTCTTTATATAGTTTGTGCGTTAAAAATGCAACAAAACTATATAAATGCAGTTTACTAATAATTATTTCTTGCTAAAAAAGGCAAATATAAGACTTAGAATCATAAATAAGGAACTATAAATAGTTTTATTTAGTATTTCTCTAAAACTGTTTTACCGACCGTTGGATATATTTGTTTTATGTCTGCTAGATGTCAGTACTATCATGACGCTGCCACAGAGGAAAAAGTAAATGAAAAATCATCGAATCATGGTTCGTGGTTTAAGTTTTTTGTCAAGTTATACTTTTTTTTTTAAAGTAAAATATAAAGTGAACATTTTAATTTTTATTCAATAAATGTTGTCTTTCATTAACGAAATTCATAATTATTTTGTTTGAGACAAATATTTTGTTTTTTGTTATATCATGTAATATTGAAGTACCAATATATGCTGCTAGATGTCAGTAGGAGTTTTTAAAGTATGGCGTCCTTTTACATGATACAAAATAAAGATTCTGGTAAAAGAGATGGACAAACTAGAGAGTATAAAATGTTTTTGTTAGGTATGGCAAAGGGAAGGAAAGAGTTTTTGTAAATTAGAATTTTGTGACCTGAAAATAAATTATCATTCAAGAATAATAAAAATGCCTCTTTCGGGAATAGAACCCTTTGCCGTTAAATATTTAAATAGAACATTAGGTATGTAAAATTTCTATTTTATTTGTATGTATTCAAACTTTGCTGCACACTAAAACCATTTACAAATGGCGGGTTTGTTTCCATTGGGCATTCTCTACCTATAAAACAGATAGCGCAGGTACTGGTGCATTGATAAGGCAAAATAGAAAATGAGAACTACGTACTACGTAAACAAACATACAATTGCTTTAGTCACGTATCTCGGGTTGAACACAATTAAACCACAACTAACAATAATTGCATTTTTAGTTGTACCTCCGAAATGATTATACATTTAGAAATAAGTTTTACACCACAAGATGCACTAACTATTTAAGTATCATGTAAATTAAAACTGAAACAGATTTCTTTCTTGCAACAAAGTGTTTGGGGCTAGAATTAACATCTCCGGGGTAAGTATTAACATTCTGTTACATCAACTAATATAAAAGATAACAAATACATGTATACCTAACCTACTTTCCATTAATGAAAGTGCAATTAATACGGATGTCTGCAGCACATTTTCTTATATATAATCTTAAAAAATTACAATATATCTAAACAGAAACTAATAATCTAATAATCCAATCCAAATTTTTTTTTTTTTTTTTTTTTTTTTTTTTTTTTTTTTTTTTTTTTTTGGGGTGTTAGTCAGAAAGCCTCCTAGTGGCACACTCCGGGCAACGGCAACAACAAATGCCCACCGCTTGCGTGGACATCTGATGTTGACGGCTAAGGTTCTGCAAAGATGAAAGGCCCGTTTCTTATCACTGAGCATCCATGATGGACAGTGAGCGGAATCGAGCCCGGTGGACTCGGTGCGGCACTCCCCACCTGCCGAGTGGTCTTCCCTACCCCTCTCCCCCACCCCATCCCCGTTTTCCCTTACCCAACTATCCCTACCCAACATCCCACACTTGCTCCCCCAGTGCACTCTGTGCGGATTCTCCCACCCACCGAGTGGTCTCCCCATTCATCCCCCTTTTTACTCCTACCCCCTACCCATCCCTACTATTCCTACCCAACACCCTCTATCCAAAATCCCATCCAAACCACACTACCGAGGGCCAGAGTAGTGTGGGCATCAATTTTATCTTCTGCCCCAAAAAATATGGAAGCACAAGTAAAAGAGAAATTACCCCAGGAGGGTACCACAAAATGTGGAGAATCCCTCACTGAGCCCAGCTCAGTCTGTTCCTCGTATTCTGGGGGGAACACACATTTGTGCGAATCCACATGCTTAGACATGTCCAGTCTCGCAGAGGCGATTCCATCGACTCTAACATCGACAATGATTTTGACAGAACTGGACACGACCACCAAGACGAAATGGAGCCTAGCAGCTCATAAGCGCCCTTGCAAAAGGACCGCAAAGAGAGCCGCGACAGCTTCAGACGACTTGACAGCGACAGACGTAAAGAAGGACCAACCTGAACGCAGTCGCCCCAACAGGCGCGCGAGAAGGGAGGCCCTTCAACGACCAAAGACCCAACTGACCGTGTCGGGTAACGCAGCAGCGGAAACGCAGCGCGACCCTATGCCATCCACCTCGAAAGAGGCGTCGAAGGCACAAGACGACACAGTACTACCACCACCGCCACCACCCAGCCAGCCGAAAAGGAGACGAACTCGGAGGGGTCACCGCGGTCGGCGGACTGCTGCGATGGCACCCACAGATCCTGAAAAGGAACATCCTGGGACCGGGGGTCGTTCGGACGAGCGAGTTTCAACGAAGCGCGCTCGCCTGGATGACACTCGATCACCCAGAGGGGAAGCCAAGCGCGCGAATACCGACGCGAAACCGAAGCGGACAGCGAGCTACGCGGATGCGATGCAATCGCATCTGAGAGTAGCAGTTATCACTGTCCCGCCGAGGGACCTCTCACAGTGTCAGGCAGATCAGCTTAGGAGAGCTATCGACGATAGCATCCTTCAAGCGGTACTGTCTCCACCATCTCCGAGCGCGCAAGCTCCATCTTTCCGCGGACGACCCTTCCTTATGGATGGGGTACTAGCGATGTGGTGTGAGGATGCGAACGCTTTAAGCTGGCTGGAAAACGCTGTGAAAGACATAACATCACCGATACCCGGCACCACTCTGGCTGTCATCAAACAGTCGGAACTACAGAAGAAGCTCAAGGCAGGGCTTCTCATTCACACACGCATCACCGATGCCGAGACACTGCAGAGAGTCCTTTGTGCCCAGAACCCCTGGTACAAAGTCGATTCCTGGCAGTGCTACGACATGACGGTTGATGAGAAGTCCGGTGAGGAGGACAAGGTAGTTCACCTTATCCTGGGTATCCCGGAAGATCAAAGGGCAACAATCCTAGACAGAGACCGCCGCGTAGCTCACATGTCGGGAAGCGGATACATCCGTTTCTTCCACACAGAAGAAGAGGCTACGGGCGAAGTAAAACCAGCAGTGATGGGCGAAACCACGGCAGAACGGTCATCCACTCCGAAGCCGACCACCTCAGCTCCCCAACAGGGTCAGAGCGAGGTGGGGTCTAACCCACCACTAGAAAGGGATGCAGGGACTAGCGACGAAGATGACGTCCTCCGCAGCCCCTAATTCCCTTACCATCGTACAAACAAACCTCCAGCACAAACAAATAGCGGCGGCCACTTTACGCAGAGTGCTGGAGGTCGACAACAAGACCGTCGCTCTAATCCAAGAGCCTTGGATCAGAAATGACAGAGTCTGCGGTCTAAATAACATCGGAGGTAAGTTACTACTGAACACCTCTATTGCAAAGCCAAGGACCTGTATTTACATGCCTAAAACTATAACAGCAACTTTACTTAACCAATTCTGTTCTAGAGACCTCACTGCCGTGAAAATCATTACAGATAGACAAACAATCCTAGTGTTAGCTTCAGTGTACATGCCGTATGAAGGCGAAGTGCCTCCAAAGGAACTGGCAGAGCTGGTACAGCACTGTGACACACATGCCTGGGACATAATCATCTCCGCAGACAGCAACGCACATCACCCGCTGTGGGGAAGTGAGGAAGTAAACAAAAGGGGTGAGTCTTTAACCGAATATTTATTGCAAACAAACCTTAACATTATGAACAGAGGCAAGGAACCCACTTTTGTAAGTTCAAGGTACCAAACAATCGTTGATATCACGCTAGCTACAAACGCCGCGGCGGACCAAATCAAAGGATGGCACGTATCAAAAGAACCATCCTTTGCGGACCACCGCCGCATATGCTTTCAAATAAAATATAAGCCGGCTGATCCTGTCCGATACCGTAACCCCCGTAAAACAGATATACCAAAGTTTATAAACTTACTTACCAAAACACTAAGTGAGACACATCTGACAGACATGACACTTAGTACAAAAAACATAGACATCAACATACAACTTATAACCACAGCTCTTTTAAAAAGTTACGAATCAGCGTGTCCTGAAGTAGTACCCAAAGCTCCAGACAAAATTTCCTGGTGGGGGCCTGAGCTTGAACGCCTACGTAGGGAACTTAGGGCACTTTTTAATCGAGCCAAAAACACTAGAACTGAAGAAGACTGGGACAACTATAAACTAGCCCAAAAACACTACAAGAAACGCATTAGATTCCGTAGCAGAGAAGGATGGCGTACTTTTTGTAGTAGCATCAACTCAATAAACCAAGCCGCGAGGTTAAAGAAAATCCTAGCAAAAGGTGACCTTAATCTCCTGGGCTCCCTCAAAAAAGCCGACGGCACTTATACGAACTCAGACGATGAAACCAATGCAGTGCTGCTTGAGACACACTTTCCTGGCTGTCTCATTTCATCAGACTCTGAATGGGCGAATGAGCATCACAACACACCAACATCCCAGGAATGGGAAACCGCCGCCAAGATAGTAACCGCAGATAAAGTAACGTGGGCCCTAAAAAGCTTCAAATCGTTTAAATCCGCGGGACTGGATGGAATCTTTCCAGGATTACTACAATGGCAAATCGGTCAAATAACAAAGTACTTAGTACCAATATACAGGGCGTGCATAGCCTTCAAATACATACCTATAACATGGAGAGAAGCTAAAGTAGTATTCTTACCAAAACCTGGAAAAGACGACTACACACAAGCTAAATCCTTCAGACCCATCAGTCTAACGTCATTCCTACTTAAAACGCTGGAAAGACTAGTAGATCTTCATCTACGAGATGGAGTCTTAAAGAGAAAACCACTGCATCCTCAACAACACGCATACAGGAAAGGCAGATCAACCGAATCGGCCCTACACATGGTAGTGCATAAGATAGAATCAGCCATCACAAACAAATCGTCAACTCTAGCTGTCTTCATAGACATAGAAGGAGCCTTCGATAAAACTACACACAATAGCATAAACCAGGCCCTACAAAGATACGAAGTGGAACCGGTATTAACAAACTGGATTACCGAGCTTATCAGTAAAAGGGCGGTACAAATAGAAATGAACACCATAACTAGAGCAGAGGTGGTCAGAGGATGCCCGCAAGGGGGCGTTCTATCACCACTTCTGTGGAACCTAGTAGTGGATAGTCTCATTAGAAGATTAAACAAACAAGGCTACACAACCATCGGTTATGCTGACGACCTCACTATTCTAATAAGCGGGAACGCAGAAAACATACTATGTAAGGAAATGCGTTCAGCTCTCCGAATTGTGGAAGAATGGTGTGACGATCACAAGTTATCAGTAAACCCGGGAAAAACAGAACTCATCCTTTTCACCAACAAAAGGAAGTTACCGCAACTTCAACTACCCAATTTTTTCAACACCAAACTCTCCCTATCAACACAAGTCAAGTATCTGGGCGTTATCCTTGACAACAAGTTGAACTGGGCGAGCCATATCGAAAATAAAACCAAGAAGGCCTGCATAGCTTTTTATCAGTGTAAGAGACTAATAGGTAAAAAATGGGGTCTCAACCCAAAAATAACACTTTGGCTGTACACTTCAGTTATCAGACCATCCATAACCTACGGCTCAGTTGTATGGTGGCCCAGAACACAACTGGCCACGGTAAAAACAAAACTCCAAAGCCTACAACGCTTAGCAAGCATTGCGGCAACTGGATGCATGAGAACCACCCCATCAATCGCCCTTGAATACTTGCTCAATCTAAGACCCCTACACCTCGCTATTCAAGAAGAGGCACAGGCGGCCGCACTTAGATTAAGAGCAAACGGATTATGGAAACAAAACATAGAAACACCACACTCAACTGTTCTAAAGGATATCTTTAAAGAAAACCCACTCTTTGAGGCACCTACGGACAGTATACAGTGTCATCATGTTTTCGATCGAAGATACAATATCCAACTTACAGCAGAAAAAGATGATAACTCTGGCACAAGAGAAGTAAGGATATACACAGACGGTTCCAAAACCTCACAGGGCACTGGAGCCGGTGTCTTCTCGAACGACCTAAACATCAAAATCTCGACCACCTTAGATAAACTCAACACTATATTCCAAGCAGAATGTATAGGTATCACCAAAGCTGCACAGGCGGTTGCAGCCAGAGATGTCAGAGACCATAATATCAAAATCGTCTCCGACAGTGCATCCGTACTTCAAGCTCTGCAAAGTAACACCATAACATCTGTCCTAGTACTGGAGTGTCACAATACACTCCAGTACATTGCAAACACAAACAGCATAACTTTGCAATGGATCAAAGGACATAGCAACTCACTAGGCAACGACGCGGCAGATGAACTAGCCAAAAGGGGTTCAAATGGAACGGTGTATGGACCGGAACCATTACTGCCCATACCCATGGCACAAATTAGAACATGGCTGCGTATAAAAACAGAGGAAAACCACCAAACAGAATGGAACAATAGTGTAGGCTGCAGGCAAACAAAGAATGCCATTCCGGTGGCTTCGAAGAAACTTGCCCGCAACCTCACCAGACTAAACAGGGACGAAATCCGCAAAGTACTAGGTACTATAACCGGACACAGTCCTCTGAATAAACATCTATTTACCATAGGTGTGACGGATAGCCCTCTGTGCAGAGGCTGCATGGAGGCGGAGGAAACGCCACATCACGTGCTCTTGGAGTGCAGGAGCGTGGCCGATCAACGGGCACGTTTTCTCCAGTCTCCAAAATCACTACCGGAAGCTTGTAGTAACCTGAAAAGGCTACTCGCCTTCTGGAATGGACTAGGATGGCTGGAGTAAAGGAAGAATAATCAATCACGTACAATGGCCCAATCAGGAGGCTAAGTGCGGAAAATGCCCCGTAAAACTAACTAACTAACTAATCCAATCCAAACCATTTTCATTTACAAGGATAATCGGCTATCGCTTTGATCTCATTCAGCCATCGCAATAACTTTTGCATCTTTGCATCTTTGCGAAGTAACCCGAAATAAATGTTAGTATACTTTAACATATACTCTGTCATAATTGCTTTGTTCGTTATTAAAGATTAAGCGGGTTTTCTCGTAACCTTTTGCTCTTGATACACCCGCTTTATTTATTTTTTCACACACAAGAGGGTAAACCGTCACAGAACATAAATTCTTTTGCTATATCTCTATTTTTTATCCATATCTCTATTTTTTTTCCATTACTTCTCTCGCAGTTGATTTGGGCATTGGGTACTCGAGTAATTTTTCGTTTAAATCTAAATATTGTTTATATGTATTACGTCACAAAATGTGACAAGAAACGAGCTGTTAATACAAGCGCCCATATCTGGGGTAGGTTCTAACATGTTAATAGTAACCCCGCCGATTTGTTATTTTTAGCCCCAAAGGTACATTTCTGATTTTAAATAACATAAAAAATAATAATTTGGAAGTTAGTTAATACAGCTACGTAGCATTATTAAGTATGAAATATGCTTCTGGGAAAACAAAAAATAAAATTAAAACGCCGTATACTTTGAGCAGGAATAAAAAAATTGTGAAGTTCAAAATGTTCGTTATTTGCGTAATAAAGTGGTCCGGTACACATCTCAGTCGGATTATACGCGGTACACCACGGTACACAACTGACCAATCTCGAATCATGTGGCGTGATCTAAGCTGACTGTGTAAAAGCACTCGCTGTAAGTTTAGTATTGTCCCCGGCAAATAAGTTGAACATGATTTTGAAATCACGTGACATGCGCAATAGTGAATAATGTACCTAAACTTGCTACTGCGCATGTCACGTGATTTCAAAATCATGTTCAACTTATTTGCCGGAGACTATAGGTATGTATAGTTTTTGAGAAATTCGCTTGTTAATACTTACCTCAGTTAATTGTAGCCCCGATCTCTCCTACTCATGTGATGTTATCATATTATATTATTTATTGATAAGTAATTGTTAATTCTGTTACATTTTAAGGATAAAAACTGCACTTAGTTAAAATTATTATTTTTGGGCGATATAAACTTTGCCAATGAAATTCGATTTGTAATTATTAAATTGTTAAACTAATTATTTATGCCATATTTTTTAAAACAATTGTGATATTTTATATCTTTTGACGTTTTAGAAACTCGCTAGTTTATATAGGGATCTGTACAAAAATTGATAGCATAGAAATAGAAAATTACTTTTTACGTCTTTCAAGCGTTGCAAGAGTCGATGATAAGATGGAAGGTCGATAATTTATCAAAATGACATTATTTTTATGTTATATTGATAACTTAAAGACCTTTTTATTCCAAAATAGAAAAAAAATAAAGTCATTTTTTACAGCATACTTCTTATTATCTTTAAATTCCAAAACCGGAGCCTTTGCCAACATTTTTTGGTGACTAGTTCTGGATCACGCATCATTAAAATCGTTAAATAAAATGCACTCTGGATGATTTGAAATAAAATATTTTTATATCTATTATTAGAGTTGTTTGTTAGAGCTATTATGAATATATATTGATGACTAGATGAATTTATATAAAGAGTGTTCGGCCTTCGGAAAAACCTTGTCCAGTGGCCAATTTCAATACGAGTGTGGTATTCCGTAATAGACAACAATGTGCTGACTGATATACATACTTATAATTATTTTCATGATTAAGCAATCGGTCGAGATCTTATACAATAATCGAAATCGAAAGAAAGATTGCATTTTTTTATCTTTCAATTGCCAAAGACAAATAAATACGACTCGTAAAAGATAATATTTTCCCATAATCACACCAATTAGCCTAGCCCAAAGTAAGCACCTAAGGCTTGTGTTATGGATACTAGGGTAACGGATAGACGTATGTCTATTATACGATACATAGATCCGTAAAATTCATAGAAATATATATAAATATCCATGACTCAGGTACAAATGCTCGTATTCATCATACAAACATCTGCCCCTTCCGGGATTCGAACCCAGGACCGTCGGCGCGAAAGGTAGGATCGCTACCGTTGCACTAAACGGTCTTCATAATAATCGAAAGATATTAATATCCATAGATCCCGAATATAGGGTGATTATTCAATCTTTCAATTGCCAAAGACAAATACCACTCGTTAAATAAGAATAATAGTTACTGACAATATTTTTGAGTTTGTAAAATACGATGTCCGACGAAGTTATCTGGGGTTTGAAAAATCGACTTTAGGTAGATGAAATAAAAATTAATAGATTAATCTATAATATCACAGTGGTTTGTGTGTTTGTATGTCCGCTCTTTTTCTCGCTCTTTTTCCATTGTATCAATAACGTTACCATAGCAACGCGGTAACCGCAAGTAATTCGTCTACCGGACGCTAGATGGCGCTAACGGGAAAATATTTAATAATAGAAAAAAATTAAAGAATTTGGTACACCCGTGCGAAGCCGGGACGGGCCGCTAGTAATAATAATGACACCCTTAAGTATAGATGTTCGGTGCTATTTTACTTTACTATTACTAGACACCACACGGCGGCGCAAATTGTTATATCAGATACAAAATATGATATCTATGACTGTAGTTGATCTATTCCAAAAAAATCTCTTTTATCCTAAGTCCATAACTCTTTCATTCATTACCATAAACAGTCCAGTTCTGAAAAGAGAAAATCCATCATGACTGGCAGATATGGCTAATAGCAAAATAATAACTACATCAATTCTTTGGTAATTGTATCTTGCTTTTGTGGGAGTAAAAATCAACCATAATGTTGGGGTGGTTTCGACCCCAAATGATTTATTGAGGAATGCTTTTAACCCCTTGCGTTGGCTATTGTTGATATGTCTTTTATTCGAAGATCATTAAAGTGGCCAGATTTGTAGTGAGCACTTATTGATATTATTATTTTGTTTTTATTATTTGTTAGCCACGCAAAAACCTTTTTAGTATCTACAGCTATGAGAAAAACGTCTCAAATTATATTAGATTCTAAGGGTCTATTTAGATGGGCTTTATAGGGACTGCAAGCCTGTACAAAATTGCTGTTTGAATACAGTTCTAGTGTAGTTAATCAAATTAATGGAAATTAGTCAATTACTGCGGTCAGTATGCTGTTCTACCATAGCTACTCTATAGTAAATGCAAAGGTCTTAATGCAGTTAGGATGGACAGCGATCAAACTGCAATACAATTGATTGTTAATGAGACCTCTCTCTCGCTCAACAAAACGTGTTAATGACGTATTTTATTACATATTATAAATCTATTATTAATTGCTTACGTACAATACGTTTATATATATTACAGAGTAGTTCATTATTTTTTTTTAATTTAGAATGGGTTCGCTCTTGATCCCAATTAAGTCCGGGGACCAAGACAGGATCCACGATGGTATGAGCTAATCCAGAAGGTGACTATTCACTCTGGCTTTGAAAATGGACGAGTTATAAGTTCTAGAAAAAATAGACGCAGGGAGGAAGTTCCACTCCTATCTATTCGTTGTTTGATATTTATAAAGTATCGTATTCGGTGTTGTAGGTGTGTAATCACCTAGAGCACTAAGAGATGGCGCTGATATTAGGATAAGAAACACTAGGGAAAATTCCACGAATCTTTCAGGGTCTCGGTAGCTTAATCAGGAAAGTACACGCGCTGATAGCAAGAGAATGTGGGTTCATGTCCCACGAGACAAGTTTCTTTTTCTAGTAAAAAATAAATAAATTTAATATTTCTTTAATTTAAAATAAACACTGTAAGGATAGAAGGTTAACCCGGTTAGACATACATACCTATATGATACATAGATAGTTTAATAATCAAAGAATATATATAACTACTCGCTCGATAAAAATGCTTGCATTACTAAACAAATTATTACACAAACATTTGCCCCTTTTCGGGACTCGAGCCGAAGACCGTCGCGTCGGTGCGAAAGGCACCATAAGGATCGCTATCGTTGCACTAAGTTTATAGGCTTTATCAACATTAGCTTCTTAATGTCTCCAGAAACAGAAGGACAGAAATAAACCCTAACTGTGGTTGGAAATACTGAAGAGACCATGACACATAACCCTATCCGCATCTAAGGTTAATGCACACTGCATATTTTAAACGCGATGCTGACGCGATCTAGAAACGCCCGTCTGCGGCGCGTTTTTTAATTCCACAGATAAATTTTTTACCTGTCTAACGCATAGGTATCGATAAAAACGCTCGTTAGCATCACCTGTGTACCTATTTAAGGGCGAGACTAAATTTTTTTAGGTATTCAAAGGGTCTACCTTACACCTACATTACTACACATACGAATTCATAGTGAAGCTGAGTTTTACACATGTGAGTATCGCGTTTGTATACAAGTGAACATCTACGATATTAAAAAAACCTGGTTTACACTGGATCTTAACTCGGTGTTAATGACTGTAGACTCATCTCAAAGAAAGCAAGGAAAAGCTTGAGTCAAGAAATTTTTGGTCACCCGTCGAATTACCAGCCATTTCGAAAGTGTCTTAAACTCCGGGATTAAAAGCTGTAACTGCTACGTCATCGAGCGTCTCTAGGAGTTATTTTTTTTTTAATAATTATTGAATTAGGAATTTTTTTTTTGAAATATTAGTTTTTATTGGAATTCGAACATACCTTTCTATCTAATTAGGTCCTAATCATAATTATAACCACTAGCTTTTTGAGCTTTTTTAACACAATTTTCTATATTAATATCTTGATATAAGCTAATGTTCAATCAGTTTTTGATTTATTGCCATTTTGAAAATGGTATTATTTTGAATTGATATGTCCAAAAGCTTGCAAAGCCAAAACTGATTGATAAAAGGTCCATGGAAGTCAATAGCAACCTGACTTACTAATATATAAATGTATTGTAAATTTTTCAATGGAAATCGTCTTTCATGTCTGAACTATTTCCATTTCAAATCAAACTTGCAAATATAATATGTCAGAAAAATATTGTGCTTCAAATATCTTCATACATATTTATCACGGGATCCCCGATATCGCATAGCCGTCAATAAACTACTAACAGTGTCACAAACAATGTATCAAATAGTCGAATGGTAGACAGGACGCAGCGAGAGCCATTGAATATGTATGGGCGAGCATAAAGGGCAATAAAAGTCAAGTATGGCAATAAAAGCTCGCAAAATAAATTCGGCGCGTAAATGAAAACAGTACGGACAATGGAGCGGGTCTTTCCATGGCTCATTACCCGCCCTCGACGATTACGGAACGGCAATTCAAATGAAATCATTTTACCATATTATTTTCATTTGGGAGACTACCCCCACCCCGCAAACTCCATTTTGCCGCCTAAACTCGTACGCGGCACGGCCAATTTTTTAAATGTGCCCGCTCAAAATAAATTATGTAGCGAGAAAGAAGACGCGCTGCGGACAAACAAGAAATAAAACGGATGAGCGCGAGTCGGTGAGACAAGGACAAGTATATGTTCGCCCCTCCCCCTATCTAGCCCCGCACCCCTCCGTCTCTCTCGAAGACGGCCCCGAGAGCTAAGCTCCCGTTTTATTGTCACTTACACCATACAAACATTTGTTTACAACTGAAATTGTTTCATTCACTGCCTCTATAACACTTCAGTCAACAACATAAGACACAGTGTAAGCCAGTTTTTTTCTTTCGCGACTTCTTTCCTTAACATTGTAAAAGACTACAAAACAAGTAAATTTTGAATCAGCGCACTGATTAAAGAATCAGACGCTGAAACGATTGCTTATAAAGTATTAAGATGCTTATTTCGGATTGTCCAAGAATATTTGATAATATCTCATTGTTTTGTTAAAATCTTGAGAGGCTTTGTATAAATTGAAGCTTTTTTTATGAGAAAAATCTTAATAAAATTATACTGGTATTAATTTATGATGACTACAGGAAGTAAAGGTCCAAATTTCTTTTTTTGAAATGTAAAAAATTAAACTGGAACGATAAGTATTCACATTTAATAAGTAAAAGCGCAGAATACTCAAGTTTTTCCATCCAATGAATTTGTTTTTTTTTCTTTATCAACTTTTCTTTTGAACTCTCCAACTAAGTTGGAAACGCAATTTGGATTACCGCAACTTCGACACTACGATTATTACTTTTTTTTTTTCAACTTCCCACATTTACCTGAAATAGTTAAGTTGGTGTATATTATGGGAAAAGCCTTAAGGACAAAACAATAAAAAGGATTTAATCTTCAATACAATTTCACGACCTCCTGGTAAAGCCAATCCGAGATCTCGGATTCGAACCCCGGCCAGATCAATGTTGAAAACGAACTTCAATATTGGTTCGGGTCTGAGTGTTGTAGTAGGTTGTTTCTGAATTCTATAACACAATCTACTTGGGTTCAGAACAAAGTATGTGATGTTGTTTAATATATATAATTTAATATCAATGGGGAAAGCTTGAAATTGGGTATTTATTTATTTATTCATTTAGGCTCTCACAAAAATGAGTACACTAAAACTTACACAACTAGACAACAACAAAAGGACTAAATTCTACTTGAACATTGTTTTCGTATTTCAATGTTTAGCTACTTAAAAATATATATAAATTTTCACAATGTTTGACCGCGATGAACTCAGAAACTACTCAACCGATTTTGATGATTCTTTTTTTCATTTTGCTGGATTTGTTATAACTTAGGACATAGGATAGGTTTAATTTTAATTTATAACACAATAACCCGTGACCGGGTCAGCTAGTAAAATATGTTATTTAATATGTACATAAAACATTTTCAATAGATTAAAAAATAAAAATAAATTAAAAAGTCTAATATTATAAAGCAATTGACAACAATAAATTATTCAAAGATTTTAAATTTACTTGAAACATAGTTTTTATTTTCATGTATTCCAGAAATAAAAAAATAGTTTTTACTTATAATTGTGTAACGATGGATTGTTAAAATATATTACAGTGAAGCCTGTCTAACTGGGATCTCAAGGGAACTATAATTATTTAGCACTAACAAAGGTTTTTCATTTACCCAGTTTCCCAAATAGGCAGTTTAGTGACAGTTATAGTGTCTTACTCTTCTCTACACTCATGGAAATAAGACTCATTATAAACAAGCATGTCATTAGTTGTCTAAACCTGATAAATTGTCTCACTTATACAGGTAATTGAGCTGCAAAGTCCCAAAAATAGAGGTAAAAATCTATGAAATCTATTCTCAGTTAACAAAATCTCAAAATTCCCAGTAAAAGAGGTATTTCAATGCAATAGTGTCGGGATCTCATTGTAATTATCAATAACACATGTTTCTAATGTTTCCAGGGCCCAGTTAAATAAGCATGCAATAGCTTTTTTAGATTATTTAATAACATAAAAATTAATTACATATTGCCAATTTGAAACTAACGGAAAAGATCCTTTATTGTCAAATGAAAGGCATAAAGAAATTCCTATTCTGCTTTATAATGTTCAAGAAATTAAATATTTTATTTGAATATTAAAACTGATTATTCATAACTAGGTAAAAAACTACATATTACTAAGGCGTCAATATAATATACAAATATGTTTAATTTACTTTCGCGTTTGAGTTAAGATTTCAAATTTAAAACTTATTTTAGTAACATTAAGGTCCATGATACAAATATTAATTCAACGTTGTAATATAACATGGTGCACATTTAAATCATATACTCTGGTCTATGAATGTCAAAATTGAACTTTTTATCCTTAAATCATCTATTCTTAGTAACTAAAGAACTATCCCACTGAATAACATATATTTAGAAAATATATCCGACATTAGTAAATATCCGTTACTTGGAAGTAACTGAGTTATCCCGTAACCAATATCGAGGGAATTAGATAATTACATCTTAAAGAAGGTTAAAGGTAACAACCGCTATTGTGAGTTCTCGATCAGCAATCACTCACCATCATAAATATTTTCTTTTTAAAGATGCTAGAATTTTATTTTGTTACATACTCTTTTGTTACACAGCACAGTATTATTTCGTTTTTGATGTGTGAATATGTTATTAATGGCAGTCTATAGACTATAAAATCTTTAGTCTATGTCCAAGTTCGTTGAAATGTACTCTGTTTGCTTATTAACTGCAAATAGGTCTTAAGTAGGTACTTAAAAATATTTTTCACTTATCATGTTTTTTGTCATTTAAGTATTTGGTGCTAGATTGTTATATTTAAAGAAATAGCCACAAAAACAGTTTTGTCTTGTATTATATTTATATATATATATATATATATACAATTTTTTATACGTTTGAGTCAAAAGAATTGTACAATTCAGTATTTCTTTATTATAGTCGTCGAATTATTAGTGCATTGTTGTGGTCTGTGCTAACATGAAGTGATCCGCGTAGTTTTAAACTAAATTACTATGTATTGTGTACACTTAATATTAAGGAAACATTAGTTTATTTAGTATAGATTCTAAAATGGAAAATATGCAGACAAAAAGTGGCATTCAAAGTGACATGTGTTATATTTTGGATATTTTCTAATAAAATTTTACATTGTCTATCTAGAAAAAGTTAGAAAATTAACCTATAACATTGTTTTTTATATTTAACTGAAGTCAACTTTTTGCCTCAATTATTACAGATTAACATTCTGTGAAATAAGACACTAAATAATATAAAAATAATTTAAAACACTTAGAAGCTTAATTCAAATATTTGTTTGTACTTTTAGTGGAAACGATAAAAGTATTATATTATTTTTTTAATTTGTTTAAGTTTTATAAAAAAAAATGTCGGTTATTAACTATCAAGTGTTCGGGAACAAGCAGGAGTATTTTCAAGTGAAATAAAATAATGAAAAATATCTTTTGTTTTCTCCTGAAAAGTGTCACTAACTTTTAATTATCTTGCTACGGGGGGATATACCTTATTATTAGTTAAGATTTCATTATTAGTAGCTTTAAAAATTAAATAAAAAAAAATTTCGAAATAAAACACACACCGGAGATTTTTTTAAAATTGAAATTCTGGCCAGCTTTTAATCGTTCTGTGAACCAATGGTAGGGTGCGCAACTGAACACCTATTGGGAATTAGGAAGGGGTTTCGGTCTCTATAAGACATTGTTTGCAATTAATATGATGACAGCTAATTAGATAGGCAAACTGTAACAACAATTGTGATCTTAACAGTAAACAAATAAAAAAAATGTAAGGTACAAGTAAATATTTGTTTTTTTTTCTAAATGCAATTTGAATATGGAATCTCCGGTAAACTCTCTTTGCTTAATTCATTAGCACCATCTATTGGAGCGGAGCGTAATATTAAAAAAAAATTAATGACGTTTAATTGTTTTTAAAATTCCATAAGAATGAAAACTTTCAAAAAGCGAATTTTATTTTTATTTTTGCGAATTTCAAAATCTAGTCCTAAATGTGTTGATTCGATGTCACACAAAAATTATTAAAATCATTGAAGTATTAGAATTCTCTTTATTGAAGCTGATCCGTACGAGCTCCGCTCCAATAAATTATATTACAAGGAAAATAAATATATCACTTAGCTTTAAATTAGTTTGAAAAATCGGCGTTAGTATCATACAATATTGGAGAAAAAGTAATTTTATAAACATCGGTATTGACAACAGCTCCAGAAAAAATGGTGGCCACGTTGCAGTCATTTTTCGAGCCTCTACTTTGATGACCCCTAGACTAGCTAGCTGACCCGGTAACGCGTTGCTATGGTAACGCGTATTCAATGGAAAAAGAGCGGGAAAAAGAGCGGACAGACAAACACACAAACAACAAATTTTTGTTCTTAGATTATAGATTAGTCTCTTACACTTTCGTATTCACTTATTGAAATATAATAATTTAATCTTGACGTTTTGACCTATTTTAGAAACCGTGTCCACAAGATGACTAAGGGAATACCTTACGAATGTCACTTAGGTCATCCGGTGAATACGATGAATTAAAGGAGCTTGAACTTCATGATCAAATAACAATAACTCAAGTATTGACTGGATGTAAAAAAGTAACTTAGCCTTAAATGGAACATCAGTTTTAAATAAATAGAAGCGTTTCGGTTACGGTAAATGGTGTTTTTAAATATGACAGGTAACTTAAGCATTCTACGATTTTTTGTACAAGTGTCTTTAGGAATTAGGTATTTTTTGGTAATTAGAATTAAATTAGGAATCTTATGGTAAGCAACAAACAGTTGATAATTTCAATAAATGCAATAAGTACACAAATAATAAAAAATATAAGATTTTTCAACCTCATATAAAAAAGTTTCAAGTAAGCCTTTTCCTGAACTCAAATATCATCAAAGAGAGCGAGATTAAATTTGATTTGTATGATCTAGTCCGCGGTAACCTGCCAGGCCGGTCACTTAATTCGACTCGTTTTAAAGCAATCTTTTTCCGAGCGTGCCGTTAAAAGTATTTCCAAATGTATAAATAATTTACGAAACGAGGACATAAAGTTTGCGGCGCGACCCCCGCATGCAAATCGAGTTGGAAAGAAGTGTCCGCTTTGACGTGCGGCCTCTTTCTAACGCTTGTGTTTTGGGCTAGTGCGAGAGGGAGCGAAGAGTAGGATTGGTGCGAGAGAGAAGGTCGGTGGTAGCGTTTCTAAGTGAATCAGTGCCCGCGCTTGGTATTAAATCAGGGCGCGGGAGGGAGGTACGCGTGCTAAAATGCTCTTTACGGGTGGGGTTTTGTTTGCCGAGGGCGGTTTCAGAGCGGTTAGTCGCCAGTCGTGAGTGGCGCGCGAGTGCGTGTGGACGTGATGGCAGTGACACCGCGGTGACCGCGCTTTTTCGTTCGCGGATTTCGGCGGGAAAACTTCCCGCCTTCAGGCAACAAAATATTTTCGGACGCTAATAAGGTAAATTGTTAGATATTATTTAGATGCATTCATAGTTGGTGAAGTTTCTAAAGTGATTATGACATCAAATTCGTTATAATATAAAAAATCTCGTAAAAATACATAATAGTGGTAATAAGTGAAAAACTATTTTTAAATGAAGAAGAAAAGTGCTTGAATAGATATCAAATTTGGACAAGCGCAAAGATATATAATTTCAACTTTCAGCTGTATTATTTGGTAGATATATATATTTTTATCAATAAACCTAATCAAAAGAATAAAACTAGATTCTAGTGACGAACAAAATAACAGTTATTTCAGTAAGTTATTTAGTTAAAAAATTAAATCATCAAATAAGAGAAATAGATACTAGTTTCAATTAGGTATCACGTAAAATTAATCGTAAGATAGTAAAATAGTTACATTTTTTCAAAAATTTTTAAGATAATTTAGAATTGTAATCTGTTTTACACAATTTAGAACGAAATAAGATTTTTATAAAAAATAGAAATAGCTGCGAATATTTTAAAACTTACTTATTATATACGTTTTAATAACTTAATATAACCAATACAATATATCTGTCCTGTACGGTATATCACGTGAAAAACAGAACCATTACTCCGTTAAAATTTTTCAATCAGAAGAAAAAACAAAAATATCGAAACCTTTTGTAAGATTTTATAAAAATCTATAGGTATAAATAAAAATCTAAGTTTGTATATTTGTTCCATATGCGTATCAAAACGATTGATAATATTTTGATGAAACTTTGTTAAGAAAAGTTTACATGTATAGAAAAAAGAGCATTGCAAAGCATACCAGGTGCAGCTAGTATATTATAAAATATCCCAAACTAATATTTTTGATTTTTTTGATTTTTTTAATGGAAAAAGACTATTTCATAGACAAACACTGTGAGCAAAAAGGTAATTTGCATAGAAAATTGTGCGAAAAGATCACGTATCTATCCTCCTAAGACCGCGCAAAAAAAATAAATGACAAAATAAAATGCCTTTATTACACCCAACTGTGTAATACTGTTCGCCCCCTGTACAATTTTTTGTACAAATTCTATAAGCTTTTCTAGTTTTAATTCTCTGGGTCTGACAGTAATAAATTAATTTATGCATAATTTTGTACGGTGGGTTTTTCCGGCTATATTTTTATTTCAAGTTTGGGTCTTAGGAGGCTATATTTGTCGAAACAAAACAAAAGGTAAAATAAATTAAAAGTCAACACTTTAACGTAATACGTGAAAGTTCATAAAATTATTTTTTCTTAAATTCAGTTTGAAACAATTATCAATGTGAAATTGTGAATAATGAAAATAACATGTAATTGCCGGCTAAATCATTTTTGATTGAGATTTACTAAATTATACTTGGGTAATATTAAAATACATACTGATAAGTTGGCTTATCAGTATGTATTTTAATATGTTTAATATTTTAGTAGGTACTTATATAATATGTCTACGGACAATATCTTGACCAACTAAAAAAAATATATGAGAAAGTCAGTTTGTTTGATTGGTACACTTTTACATCTTATCTACTCAACCGATTATTTTGAATAAACGTTATCAAGAATATAAAAAAAAAATCGGCCTAGTGCGAGTCGGACTCGCGCACGAAGGGTTCCGTACAAACTTTTGGTAAAGTAAAAAATCACGTTTGTTGTATGAGAGCCCCCCTTAAATATTTAATTTATTTTGATTTTAGTATTTGCTATTATAGCGGCAACAGAAATACATAATTTGTGAAAATTTCAACTGTCTAGATATCGCGGTTCTTGAGATACAGCCTGGTGACAGACATACGGACGGACAGACAGCGAAGTCTTAGTAATAGGGTCCCGTTTTTACCCTTTGGGTACGGAACCCTAAAAAAGACATAGGCTCAATAGGCTGTATATTTTATCCGCAATTTCTTTTGCGAACGAAGCGGCGGATAATTGCTAGTCTTAGATAAACTCGAAATAAAACTCAAAAACATTATCAACTATTATCATTCTGTAAATGAATAGTTTGACGACCGTTTGGTGTAACAGTGTCGGTCATGCCCTTTGCACCGACGGTCCTGGATTCGAGTCCCGGAAGGGGCACATGTTTGTGTGATCAATACGAACATTCGTACCTGAGTCATGGGTTATTTATTTATATTTTTTATTATGACATATCTTTGTGTCAATTAGGTATGTCTAATCATTACCCTAGTATTCATAACACAAGCCTTATAATGCTTACTTTGGTTTGGGCTATTTCGTCTGGATGTAAGAAATATTATATATTTAATGTAATAGTTAACGACGATTGAAGTATATTCTACTATTGCACCCGACCATCTAAAATAATTTTGATCATTCTCATACAGATTGTGACACACAACACATATTCGATGGTCATTTTCATGTATGTGGATCATTTTTTATGTTTTTCATTGGTAAGCACATTATTTAAAAAGGCGTAAATTGATTTGACATTCTTTATATTTTTTTCTACGGTAAAGTTACCTAATGAAATAAATCAAAGTAATTATAATAAATAATAAAACCAATTCAACAAACTTTACAATGCGTTTGTTCTTATTTTTTATATTTTTTTAGTTATCCTTTGATCACTGTTTATGTTAGGATATCAAAGCGTCAGGATTAAACTAAAATTATACTAAAAACTAAAATACTAATTATAACATAAAAAAAACCTAAAGGTTAAAATGTTTCTATTTAAAACACTGTTTCATAACTGCTTCTCAATTGTATGATAAAAAAAAATAAAGACGATAATCATTGTCTCGGAACTGGGTGGTCGTGATACCAATTTTCATTTGTGATTTTCCATATCACAAGTGATTTTACTTTGTATTGGAACATTGCATTAAACAACATATATTATAATAAAACCAACGACTAGACGACTGCTTGGTGCAACGGTAGCGATCCTGCCTTTCGCACCGACGGTCCTGGGTTCAAATCCCGGTAGGGGTAGATGTTTGTATGATGAATACACGCATTTATCATATATGTATGTCTATCCGTTATCCTAGTATCCATAACACAAGCCTTACAGTGCTTACTTTGGGCTAGGCTAATGCAGTGTTAATGTAGGAAATATTTATTTATTATTTATTTATTTATATTTTGTATGTGTATGTCAAACATATTTAAAACTAAAAATGAAATAAAGAAACCGCGTCACGTGATTTGTCAACGCAATTGTTTTATCAATTGGTTTATTAGTCGAGCGATGCATCCACACGGGTAACCCAATAAAGGCTGATGGTTGCCAATAAGCACAATCAATAATAAATACCAATCGTATTGAAATGCGATAGGAGACGGCGCCTCCACCAATAACGGGTGACATGTATATATGCACTTGTATTCACAGCTCCACTTATATCCAGACAGACATCAGATGTATTGCATACAGACAACGAACATCAAAGTAACACGCTCTTTAATAGCTAAAAATTGGGTTAATATTAAAATTTGAAATAAACAAATATCTTTTTTTGACATCGTAAACTTAATTTGGTTTATTTTGCTACTTCAGCAAAAAAAGTTTATAACTACAAAACATATAAATTATTTTTATATTAAAAGAATAACCAAGGATATACCGTGGCCCATTGCTGCATACAATTGCTTTCGAAAATATGGTATAAATGGAGATGCGGAATTATTATTTTTTCCAAAATTGCCTTACATATTCATATTCGTGTTAATCACTCGTGTTAAGCTGAATGTTTTTGTTACAACTGGGTCCACGTCTATATTGCACCAACGAGCTTTAAACAGGATTTTTCGAATATCACAACCAAAACTATATGGCCACCTAATTCAATCCATTTCCTATTCAAATAACTGTAAAAGTTAATTTCGTTTATTCTTGTATTTAGGATAAGAAATTCGATACTTAATTTTTAATCTAGATTAACTTTCATTAAAAATATCGTCTCTGGTTGGCTTAGAACATTCTGACTTGAGGCAAGCCGGGCCTAATCCGTAATTGGAGCGGAGCGAGCGAAGCTCCAATGGATCAGCTTCAATGGCCCAATGTCTGTTACGCCATAACTTTCAGAGTTCTTAACCGATTTTAATATTTTTTGTGTGAAATCTGCTTAGGACCAGATTGTGACGGAGCCCGAATTATGAAATTCGCAAAAATTCCATCGAAAATATTTTTTTTCTTTTTTTAGGTATTACGCTTCGCTCCAATATATGGTGCTAGCGTAGCTTTATACTTAGCGACTGCATCGCCTAGTATTGTTTCTAAAAAGTTTTGAATATTCATTGTCTATAAGGACGCAATTGATAAGAAAGCTTTCTTTTTTGTAGCACAGCTACGTGCACTACGAGGCTTCTACGCCGTAGCAAAGAATAATTATTTGAGAATGATAACGACGTATTGTTTATGAATGCAATTTTCATAAGCAATTTTGTTCGTAGTTAATTTACTTTAGGCCTTAATTTCAATTGATTTTCATTTAAATATAAAGAAATATTCAAAATTCACCTGTTGAACAAAGATTAAATCACATATCAATAGTCAATTTCATAAAATTAATTACATTCTATACCCATAGGCCACTTATTTTTCTTTGTTTTGTTTTTTCATCTTTCTATGATCAAATATACCTACTTAAATTTTCTCATTATTATAGATTGAACGACCATAGTATATTTTTAAATGGAAAGCATACGTATTTTTCCCATAACATTGCGTTTAAATATGTCCGCAGTGTTAGCTAACGTTATGATTGCACGTAGCAGTTATTTACTTTGTAGTTATATACTCAAAACAAGAAATGTGCAAAATTGTGATGCGTTTGTCCACTCACACAAGAGAGGGCGCTGTTCCATCCAGAAACACGCACCAACTCGATTTGCAGCACTCTACTATTCACAAAAGGTGAATAATACCAGCACTCACGCGTGCCATACGTTGGTTAATTCAGTGAAGCATACTATGTCCAGCTGTTATGTAGTTTTTAAGCGAAGTAAAGGGAATTTTCCGTATTATATTATTAATTGCGCAGTAAATAAATAAATTCTACCCTCAAGTGATTATTTTATTTATTTATTAAGTTATGTATACGAAGATATAGGTACCAATACAATTTTAAAATGAGGTAGCTACCTTAAAGAGTTGCCATTAAAATGTAATAATTAGGCTTACATTGTCGGAACTTCTCTAATATCTAATATTAACGAAAGGAAAATTAAAATTAAAAAATAGTGTACTGTCATTATGACGTAACTAAAAAGAAAAAGTACTTACACTTATATAGAAGATGTCTTAAGTTTATTTTATGGTGATTTTTTTTTATTTCAATTAGCACTTATATTAAAACCTTTTAAAAGCAATTAGTATTGTATGCTGTATGCTTGAGAGCTAGCTGCATCCTATGCTTGCTTACATGCTGCATGCATATTTATATTTGAGCAAGCATGCAAATAAGAAAAATATGTGTAAGTAGGTTAGGTTAGATTTGTGACATACTCTATGTTAAATTATTATAATAGAAAGATTAGAATGTTTGTAAGATCGCATTGAAAAATGCATATAATATGTAAATACACTCGAGAGCAATGAATCCGGGTCACTTAAAGAATCCTAAAAATCTCGGAAACTAAAAATGCTAGGTTAATGCAATAAATTGTATTTAATAGACAATGTAATACTCCTTAAATGAAGGTATTAAAACTTCTTAGTTATTGTAAAGTTATATCATAAAAAAATCAAATTTGAAAAAGGGCCACTTTCGAAGATGGAACTACGAAATTACAGCATTTGGTTTTGCTTTTGTTTGTAATCTGTCATTTATGTGGGTACATAAACCATGTTGATAATGCTCTATATTCATTATTCAAGCTGAAATTATGTCGCTTACGCCTGAAGAATGCACCAGAATACTTACAATGCTGGAAACCGGCCGGAGTCAGCGCGATACAGCCAGGACTGTCGGTGTGTCGCTGTCAACAGTACAAAGAGTTCTCCGACGTTACGAAGAAACTGGTTCTAACCTACGCAGACCAGGAACGGGCAGAACCAGGTGTACCACAGCACGAGAAGACCGATACTTGGTGAACACCATGCTTCGAAATCGCTTTCTCACAGGAACTGAACTCACCAATCAGTTTCGACGCCTCGGAGGAAGTAACCCAAGTGCATGGACAGTAAGACATCGGCTTGCTGAATCTAACTTAAAACCCCTTAGACCTGCAAACGGCCCTAAACTGGAGCGTGGGCATCGTATTTCAAGACTAAGATATGCCCAGAGCCACGTAAATTGGAGTATTGAAGATTGGTCAAAAGTTATGTTCTCCGACGAATCAAAATTTATGCTCTACAAGCACGATGGAAGACACAGAGTGTATCGAAGACCAGGGGAAAGATTCAAGCAAGCATGCATCGAAGAAAAAGTAGCCTACGGTGGTGGGTCTGTACTTGTGTGGGCCGGAATTTCTTCTGAAAGTCGCACAGAGCTGGTGATCATAGAAAACGGCTCTTTAACTAGCGTAAGATATGTGGAAGAAATCCTCAATGATCACGTTGGTCCATTTATGGTCAATTTAGGTGAGGATGCTATATTTATGCATGACAATGCCCGACCTCATACAGGTAGGATTGTGAATGACTACCTTCAAGAGATGAACATTACTCGTATGGAGTGGCCAGCGCGCAGCCCGGATATCAACCCGATCGAGCATGCTTGGGACGAGCTAGGCAGATGCGTAAAACAACGAAACCCTCCCCCAATCACGCTTCGTCAGCTCAAAATTGCTCTCACAGAGGAATGGGAGAATATTCCCCAAAATCGTATAAGGAACTTGGTGTACAGCATGCCAAACCGCGTAAACGCAGTAATGGAAGCACGAGGAGGCAATACGAAGTATTAAAATTCAAGAAAATCGTAATAAAGTTCAAACATTTCATGTTTCCTATTTTTGTTTTAAGGAGAGATCAGCAGTTTTTTTCTTTATGTAATTTTGTGTTAATAAAATGTATGGTGACTCATATTTTTTTTACTTTTATTTAAGGAGTATTGTCTATTAAATACAATTTATTGCATTAACCTATCATTTTTAGTTTCCGAGATTTTTAACATTCTTTAAGTGACCCGGATTCATTGCTCTCGAGTGTATTATAAAAATACTCTATGTTGTATGTAAGAAGTAGGTAAGAAGACAGATGATGGTGGATTAAGTTATAAGTCTATTCCTGCCTACCAATTGAGATGAAAAGTTTAAAACAATCTTGTAATAGATCTGACAAATAAGCCGTAATTCGTGTGTTGCGTTTTAATTAATGCCATGCGTTTTATAATTAAATGATTTTTTTATTACAACAATCTTAAAAACTGGGTTTTTAATGAAAGTACTACATTGGATTTAAATATTATCGTGATTGATAGTTATTCTGAATGTTTTTATATGAAGTGAGTTTTTATTAAATGACTATCAAATGTACAAAAAATGTGTAAACGATTAAATAAAAATATTTTTCAGAGGTTTTTAAATTAAATGTCTCGATATTGTATGTATCGTTGATTATTTTGTTTAATTGTTAAATTTAACAACATTTTGTAAGTTGAAATTATATTTTGTGTTATGTTATGTCATTTGTTGTTATTCTATAGATAACACATCCGTTTTTTAATGACTCTGATTTATTAGACAGTGAATGCATTCGGAAACATTTTTAATTAATATTTTTATGTTTTATTGGTTATTATATAGATACGTAGGTATAAAATAAAGAATAATATATAAAAAAGTAAAAAAGAACTGTTCATTTAAAAAAAATACTCTGTATTTATACCTATCTGTATCAGATATCAATTATATTAAAACTAAAAAAATCCATATAATTATATTATTAAACATCAATTCATTTGAATAAAACTGAATTATGTTTCTAGAAATACCATTTAAATGTGAATTTCAAGCTAAGTATACGAATTGAATCAACTGTTGCCCTACGTTTTTTGCTTAGCTGCATTTGTTTCGACTTAGAACATCATTTTAATTTGTAACACAGCAACGCGTGGCCGGTAGCTAGTCAATTTATTAATGGATTGATGATTGCTATGGATATAAAAAATCAGTTGAATCAAATCACCATCTTATCCGCATTGGGCCACTAGTCGGGCCTGCTCTCTATAGTCAATCTATAATAACAAACTGTGCCCATCAATGGAAACATTATAAAGGTAATAATGATGTGAAATGCTCCAACCAGTATTTATTCATTGTATTTGGTAGAATGTGAAACTTAATAACATTCCTAAACATAAATAACTAGTTAATTAATTCAACACCTTCACTTATTCGAGACTTAAAAGCCAGCCATATACAATTTAGCCACACACTGCCAACTTGAAATTAGCAAACAACTCAATTTGAACTACTCTGGTATTCACAAAAGCGTGAACGACGCCCGCGCGGCTGGCTCTATCTAGTTAACAAGCGAATGTCTTAATGTGACTTTAATTCAGTTTGCATAACTTTATCATTAATTACAGTTTCTTGTGATATAATACATATTTTGTATTATATCACAAGAAACTGTAATTAATGATAAAGTTATGTAATACTAATCTATAGAAAGGTCAACACATAGAAATAAAAAGTATGACTATGATTATAATCAGTATGTAATTGAAAATACGTTAAATCTGAAATGTTTGTTCCGGAACATTGCATTGTCTCAGTAGATTCGTAGATCGTAGATTTGGAGAATTTAATAAAAATGTAGTGAAACCTCAGTGAATATCTGACTCCAACTAAGTTTATAGAAACCTAAAAAATCGTGTAGGTATAAGAAATTATTTAATTGTACAAAAATAGCAGCATAACTATTCGGAATATCGGCTAAACATTTTTTTCTTACTGAGTCTCGAAGTCTAGGAAATACAATGTGAAAACATTTAAATTAATTTGCTCAAGCAATATACCTATGATTGTAATATGGTTGTTTTTAAGGTTGAAATATGTTTTACTATTTTAATAAAAACCTATCGCTATCGGCTTTAAACGCCCCCGTAACTATGAATCAAATATCATAGAGCTAATGGGTTGTAATATGGTTACTAATATAGATTCAGTAGCGACGGATTCAATAGCTTATTGTGCTTTTTAAAGCACCTGTGATAATATATTTTTGATTATCCATCTGACGACCAACTGTATGTGAAAGGTCGCCTAAAGCTAACTACATATATTTTTAAAAACATAACAATTCCTCAATTGTTTTAAGATAACGTATAATTTTCTGAAATATTTAATATTAATTGTGCTTCATATTTTAGTTATTTTTATATACTACTAATTTGGCAAAAAAAACTGAATCTATTACCAGTACGGATATTCGAGGAAAAGATTTATATTACACCTCAGAATACAGAATAAACCAGAAGGAGCCTAGAGTCGATAACATATGCCACTCACTGTCCAAAATTAAGTCACAACCCCCCGCATTCCTCATACTTCCCCCCCGTAAAGTGATGCTAGCTTAGGGAGAGTTCGCTTATTGTAGGGTAAATTAAAATTCATATTTCAAAATATTGCTGTCCGAATAATATTTTTTGTGTGAACATATCACTATTACAATTATGCTGTTAGAGAAATATTAATATACTACTATGCATAAAAAAACCCTTTTGTGAAATAATACACGTTATTTTCTAAAAATATGTCTTTATTTACATATAGGGCATGGCGGTTTTGGTAATCTTAACAATACGGGTATTTTTACCGTATTAAAATTTTTCAAAACCTGGATCTCGATATTTTCGTATTATTTAGGTATTTTTAAAATACAAAATTTACCCAGTTATGAGCGATCAAGTTAAAATTAATTGAATAAGATTATGTATTTTTTTGTTAAAAATAGTATCAAAAATTACAGGAACCAGTAAAGATGGCTTAAAATTAACTTCAATTTACCATAATTAACCAACATGTTTATATTTTGTTTTCTGTCACTATTTTTAAAATTTTTGTTTTGATTCTGTTTATAATTAAAGTTAGGTATTAAGATTAGGTATTAAGACTGATAATAAGTTTAATCAGTCTTTGTTTAAAAATGAAATTACGTGAAGAGCTTAATTACTACATGATCATTTCAGTCGAGAGACGTCCTCTGCTGATCTTCCCCAAGGATCTCCAAATTAAAGCTTAAAACGTCCTCCAACGTGGCTGTAAACAGTTTCGGCGATATAACTTATAAATCTATATACATATCAACCTTATTTGGAACAGATTCTTTGCGTAATATTTTAAAACCACATTTTGTGTCATAAAAACAATCATCTTCAAAATGTTTTGAACGAAAAACACTTTTACATATAAGGTTTCCAGATTTCATCTAACCGAGCGTGTCTTATAATTTTAATCCACTTTGCTCTCATAGTGTCATTAGCGGGGAATCTGAAATATTACTTTTAATAATAAGAATAGTTTTAACACAAAACATTTTTATAAAAACACTACACCAAAAACACTAAAGATATATATTTGAACTCTAATACATGAACTTTAATATATATTTTCAATATATTGGTTTTTCGCTGTATGTAAGTTGTATTGTTTAATGTCTGATGAAACAGCATGGCGGCTAGTGTTTCCACGCGTGATTTCTAAATCATAAATAAAATACGGATTAATAGCATTATAAAATTAAAATAAAAAATCTACTGGGTCATTACGACTTTAGCATTGATTTTTATTAGTTTTCAAAAAAAGATGTAATATCCTATTTATAACATAAATATTTTGATACTAGATTAATGAATATGTAATTATATATTTTGTTATAAAATTAAACGTTAAATCATTTTATAAACATTATTTTTTTTTAACCTTCTTAATAATAAACCAGTGAAAGTAGGGAAATATCCAGCAAAACTGTCAACATTCTATTTGGGCGAGTCCATTTTATTAAAACGGACTCGCCCAAATTGTTTACAATTTGAACAAGTAAAAAAACTTAATTATTTAAACAAAATTAGATGCATATCCGCTACTAACACATGAAATGTGATCCTATCTTGTATTTCTATTTTTCCAACTGCATTCTAGCAGGTGGGAACAGCACGAGACGACATTATTAATTAAATCTGAAATAATTTTTGAGACGTGCGTCACACAGTGGTCACAGATAGACTAGTCTTTCAAATTTTAAACTACTCTCTTTTAGAGTAGTTTGTGTGGCTTCAGTCTAAGGCGTGTTCGCGGTTTCTGGTTTTTCTGTATTATGTGTATTACACGCAAAAAAATTGTTGTCTGTAAAGTCAGTTTACGGACGATAATTTAACGTGATAGCGTCACAAGAAAACATTGATGAAAAATTGCATACTTTTGTGAATTGAATTGAATTATTATAACTGAATTATCATTTTTTTGTATAATACAAAGAAGGAGTTAATAAATTTTTCTTCTTCGATAAGTTAACATAAAGTTGTTGTAATAAATAATGGAAACCACATTAATTTTTCACTTCATGAAGTGGAAGAGAGATAGATGCGCCACAAGTCGAACGCTTAGGCTGATCGTGCCTCTCTATCGCTTATTCTGCGCTCTCGCTTGCACGCTCGGCTCAGGCGGAATGTTACACTTTTTCGTGCGTGCAGCCGGCGTTCATCGATTTATAAGACGTTATCATTTCAAAAACAACTAAAAATATCTTTAGGTGTCTCAGTGCGTATTAAAGTTGGAAATCTTAATTGATAAATAATAGGAGTTTATATCAATCGTCATCTCTATTGACATTTTAAGAAATAACACGAGCTTTTTTTATGTTACGTTATATTTGGGTGGCTGTTATTTCACCCAAATATTTAATAATTGTTTGGCTTCAAACGGATAATTGGGTACAATATTTTTTAACAAAAAAAAATAAACATTCGAACATGAACGATCAAGGCGTCAGTAGGTATGTATGTCAAAAGTTCTACCGATTCAGTTATTGTGTATCTCAAGTGAAACTCCAAAACGTGGATGTTGAACGGAAAGTTACATTAACTTAATCAGTAACTATACGGAAAGCATCAGTACTTCATCGGGTACTTGATAGAAATGGGGTTATAGTTGAGAGTTGATGTGATATTTTGGGAAACTAGCAGGTGATCATTATGAATGAGTAAAAGAATACAATAAAGTATGAAATTCAGCTGCTTTTATAGTTTCGATTACAATCTGTCAGTAGACAGTCTATCAGTCTTCTACAAACTGTACTTTTACTCAAGAGCTGCATTTGCTCATACTCATACCGCCATCTCCTTTTTTCCATCGGACATCCAGACGCACTGCAGGCTACCACCCTTTTTAGGTTGCTTTTCCTGCCTGTCGCACCAAGCGCTTTTCAACACCCTTCATAATGCGCACAGCAAAGGAGTGGAACTCCCTCCCTGCGTCTGTATTTCCGAGAACTTATAACCCGTCCCTTTTCAAAGTTAGGGTGAATAGGCACCTTCTGGGTTAGCTCGTTCCATCGTGGATTCTGTCTTGGCCCCCGGGCTTGATTAGGATCAAGAGCAAACCCATCCTAAATAATATATATATATATATATATATATATATATATATATATATATATATATATATATATATATATATAATTGGTGCATGGTGCATAAAAGCAAATATTTCATACTTGAACGCAAAGATTGTCAATGGTAAACACAGAACAGAGAAAAGTAGTGTGTTAGTAACTCGACAAGTACTTAGAAATAATACACTGTATTACAATTTTATAACGTGGCAGAATAGCATACATAGCTGATGGAAATTGAATATGGGATTTGTAACACTTTTGCCTATACTATTTTTTTAGATGAAATAAGTAGGCATTTGACGTCCAACTTTCCTGATGAAAGACCTTTCTATCTATATATTGGAGTACCACCGCTGAACCGCATACATGGAAAGAGATAGCTAAAAACTATTTCGTATTTATTTGGTTTTTGTTTTAAGCTTAAAATAATATGATATATTCTTTATTATTATAGACGTAGTGAATTAATTCAACTCATGTGGGATTCGATTCTTTGCCTTCAGCCAAACGCCGCAGAGTGCACCTATGCTAAAATATTAGTAAATTTAATTAATTTTTTTTTCTTTCCCTTGAATATATTTACATAAACTATAATAATGATATAGTCATTTGATGGTTCACAACTACTCGTAATAGGTTTGTTTCAAACAATAATAATAATATTAGACTATTGTCCTGAATCCAAAATAAGTTTTAAAGCACTTGTGTTATGGAATTAAAAAACAACAACGGTATCACAACACCCAGACACAGAAATACAGAATACAGAAAAGTTTGTTTTCTATATTGACTAAGCCGGGAATAGACTCCAGGAGCTCGAAGTATCGTTACCATGAAAACCGTTATACGACCATGGAGGTCATCGAATTTTGACTTATGTTTGATATGAGAACGTATTATACTTTGTCCAATGTAGGATGATACTTTTGACAGGTGTCACTTCCTTATTGCTACGTACTAAGCTTGCGTTTGTTTCCTTATGTTTGGCTTGACATTGCAATAGCAACTTTATACCCTCTATATAGGTGTCAACTGTCAAAAGTATCATCCTACATTGGACAAAGTATAGCTATGTTACATTAATAAAAATCTGTATTTTATTAATGTGACGATACAAATAATGTTACAAATTGAATCAAACGCATGAATAGGCCAGTATCGTCGAGTTAGCCGATTAGAGGTCGTATAAACGTTTAACTATGACTGACGTGTGCCTGACTTAGGGTTAGCGAGTCGAGTCAACAGTAGTTTTGTTGCAGAGTTATACAGAATTTACGAAACCAAAACATAACTGGACTTCGCATGAAGTATTTATGCATTTAAAGGTGAATGTCGTAACTGTCGTTGACGTTAGATGGAATTAATTTTCTTGATGCAACATTCGTGCATTTAAAAAACAATTTGCTCAAAGCATTATGAAAATAATAATATGCAAGTTAACTGAAATATGTTTATTAAATGTGTACTCGCAAACACACTGGGTCCTCGTTTTTAATACCTACATCAGCTAGATTCTAAGTTGGCCCGTTTTGTTAAAAAAGGTATACTTCAACTGATCGGCTGGTGGCAACATAAAAATAGTACTACATAATTATAAATACCTTCGTTTCTGTACGCAGCTCATTGTACCCCATATTTTCCAAAATAAATTAAAATCGGCAGGAATACAGCACAATTAGATGATATTATTTCATTGCGGTTTTCTTAAAGGAAGAAATGCATTCTCAATGCAGGTGGCTTTATTTTCAGTGGGAAAATTTTCTCAACTTTAATACAAGCCTAACTTATGGTGGACAAACAATACAGAAAAAATTGAAATTGAACAACCCAACGCAGGAACATATTCATCCTAACTTGTCCTATTTGGTAAACAATCTTGGCACTCCTTTTTATTGAAAATGCACCATTAAAAATCAACTGATAACTAGATTCAATAGGTTTCAGTCTATAATAACGATTTATTGTAATAGATTATTGACTTTGTTGTTATTTTATTTTTTTATGGGTGAATTTTTTTAAAAGTTGTGCCAAGATTGTTTACAAAATAGGTCAAGTTAGAATGAACAGACTTTAGACGAGTAGGTGTTAATATTAGCAAAACCTGAACATTTCTTCCAAGGCATGGATGAACTTGAGATAACAAAGTTTTAAACCTTTTCAAAGATCGACCTTTACAAAGGTTGTTTAACTTACCAAGACCGTATAACTATACCTCATTCGATAACTTAAAAACAAGAAACCGGCATTGATGTATCTTTCTTTGCATACGCTTGCTATATATAATCTAAGATCATAGTGGTTTGTGTGTTTCCCGCTCTTTTTCCATTGTATCAATAACGTTACCATAGCAACGCGTTAACGGAAAAATATTTAATAATAGAAAAAATTTAAATAATTTTGTCCACCTGTGTGAAGCCGGGACGGGCCGCTATTATACCATTAATAAAAATACACGTTTATTCACATTGAATCGAAACGATACGACGAATAAAGTCTGCGATTGATTCAATACTTTTGTATCGATCCGATTGTCGCGGTGCGATTGAATCGTTGCGTGTTATTAATAGTTAATTTATACTGTTCAATTGATCTTGATTGCAGTCTCTTAGGGTTGGGTTGTTTGTATAGCGGTGCGGTTTGGCTGCAGCGATGTTTCTTAACAGAGTTATGAGAGAAATGAATTAGAAATATAATAAAATTGTAGAAATTGTAGTAATATAATCATACAACCGTGTTGCTCATAAAGATGTGTAAACCTTCGCCACAACTCTTAACTAATAAGTGATTTAATTATTAACATGACTATTATTAAGGTGGCCATAGCTCACCGATCTACTACGGATGTGGACTCGTAACACAAGCATATCTGGGTTACCGGAAATATTAATTATGTATTTAACGCATTGTTTTTATTCTTTAATAAGACTAGATGTCGCTGTACCGAAATGAATCGCGCTAACGTTTCGGTTCTACGGCTACACATATAGCTATACGTTCTTAGTATTTTTGAATTTTATTCTTAGGCTTTTACTGACAATATGGTAACACACACACAAAGTAATGTCATAATATATCTAGGATATATAATTAAGTTATTGCACTCAACTGCTTTTAGGTTGTATCAGACATTATTCATAATACAAGTTTTGTCGTCACAGTTCTTTGAGCTATTTTAAACTAAAACAATCTAAACAAATCTTTTGACAAAAGATTATTGGGAACATTTCATAGTCTTCAAAAACAATTTCAGATGATTTTAAAAAAAATACATAGCATGTATCATATAGTGGGGGTATAGACTTTAAACTATGATATCTATTTCATTTTGATGTCTCTATGAGTTTAAAAAAATATCATTTTATTATTATGTAGTGTAGCGTTAAAGCCGCTACATGGCAAGTTATATTCTTTTTAGTGTTTTGTTATGACCTTTTTTGTTCGCCGTCTTAGCGTTGACAAAAGCTTGCGACGGATGACAGAAAAAAATATTGAGAGAGATGACAGAAAAAAAGATTGAGAGAGACACAGAGTTAGTCATTTAAGATAGTTATTTAATCCACGGATCTAAGTAAATACTGTTTGTATGTAATTACTTAGATCCATGTGCAAACTTTGTCTGTTCTATCTAGTAAGTTAATTTATTCCTATAGGAGCAGAATTACTTTCAACTTTGATGTGTCAGAGGTATATGTTCTATTTTAGTTAAATGTACATTGTATTATATAAGACTTAAAAATTTGTATTTTCTTTAGCTCTAAATTACATAGTCATAAGTATGTACAATAGCCATTGAGCTTAGGAAAAGCAGCATGCTTGTTTAACGCTTCTCCAACTGCTAAGTTTTTGATAACGAACTGTAATTTAAGCTCTTAACTCCTTGATATATTTGTTCCCTCATGTATTATTTTAAATGTTTATAAGTATACATAGCTTATTATTTTATTTGTCTTAATTATTAAAGTTTCTCATTAGCATTTCTTGGTTTTTTTTTTGAATCAAAAAATTCTACGTATTTCTCCTATGGTCCAAATCCTAGGGGTTCGTTACAAACTTCTACTCGTAATAGAGTTTTTGTAACAGTAGCTTATATTCTTAAGTTTGCGAACCCCAAAGAAAGAAAAAAACCTTTACTAAATCATTTCGTTCACCGTCTAAATATGAAAATAATCTCCTTGGTCAAAAGATCCTTCACGACAACTTAAGCCACAAATTCTTATTATCATGTCAATATTTTTTTTGTGTGATATGGGAAATGGAAAATTATGGCGCTATTGAATATTAAATCGACAATTTTTTATCTTATATTGATTACATTTACCTACAATAGTTTCATGTATATTCAACAGAACATGAACCCGTACATAACGGTCAAATTTCTCCATTAAATTTAAAGTTTAAAATCTAACACAAAGATTACAATTTTAATTGAAAAAATCGACGAATTGTGGTAAGTGAAAGTAATTAGGGTAGGCTGGTCTAGGAGTACGCACTTAAGGTTTGAAGTTCTCTTAAATAAAAACTTGAAGTAGAAGAAAATCAACATAACTTTTATTGTACTCTATGATAATTAACCTTTCATAAATTAATCACAAAAATAACAAAAATATCTCAATTCTCTATAATTATGCAACAAAAACAAAAGTGGAATATGCGTACTCTTACACAAGCTAGTGTGTAAGAGTTCGCATTTATATTGGTAAGAGTACGCAGCGCTTGTACTGCTGGAAACTATTAACTATTTTATTTGCAAAGATCACAAACGAAGTCAGATTCACCACCATAGCTTGTACAAGCCTCGTGCCACCACTCATTACATTTTGCACATCCAATCCAATTTTTCTCAGGGGGCTCTTCATAAATTTCACCACAAGCTGGACATTTCCATGTCTTTTTTTTTGTTACCGGCCGATCCTGGTGTTTGAGGGGTTTTTTAGTTTTTTTTTTTGGTGGCTAATTTAAGGGAAGTTTTGGTTTTTTCTTTGGTACTTGTTTGGAGGTCGATGCTTCTTCGAGGGTCTGTTTGTAAGGATATCCACTCTAAATATCTGATTTACCTCTTTTCCTGTTTTTCGATCTTGAAAGGACTTCAGCTTTAGGTAATGGGGCAACACTTGCAAGCGACACATGAGAAGTTTCGTTCACTGGAAGTTGAATACATTGAAGTGCTCTACGAGCTCTTTCATTCAACAGCAAACATTCTTTAGTGCAAAGTGCAGTGCGACGTATGATTGTCTGGTATCAACAACACTGGATTGTCTTTAGACGGCTTTGTATGATCTGTGAAGTTGTACATAAAGAAAGTTCAGGGTGCCGTCTCATAAAAAGGCGCAGCCACTCTGATCCAGCCTTATATTTTGCGTAGTTAGTCCATAAAACATGTTATCTACCTTTTTTATATGCTCGCACAGTTCTGATTCCATTTCCGGGGAGAAGGTTTGAGAATACCTACCCAAACTTTTTGCTGGAGATGTTCTTTTCAGTCTTATACGTAGAGTAGCTTCATGCATACCCAAGGATTTTGCTACACTTCTTTTACTTTCGCCTGCCTCGACATGTGCTTTTGCATCCCGCCATTGTTTCAAAGTACACAGATTTCTTTCAGTAGGTACTTCTTTGACGTCTAGACATCCTGTTAATAGATGAGAATAAAACAGAATTACAAAAAGAAAACAGTTTATCACAAATACGTGTAAGAGTACGCACGTACTCTTACACAACATGCCATTGCGCACTCTTACACGCATTGCCTAATTCTTGTTCGAGTGATGAGGTACACCATCTATTAGTGTTGACCAGAAATATTTTCGCTCCGATCCCGAGAATAATGTCTAGGTAATTTACCTACATCAGTCATTTTTACAAACTAATAGCTTTGTTGTAGTGAAAATAGTTCCAAAATGTTAAAAATATTTAAGAATATTAGAAAAAATCTTTATACTTACGTATTTTTTATGTTTTCATTAGATTTTGTTTATTTTTTCGCACAGCACTTGTTACTAGCTTGCACTTGATAATAACACTGAAGTTAGCCGCGTATCGTAACCAACTTCACGGTGAAACGGTTTGCGTACTCTTATCGGATGCGTACTCATAGACCAGGCTACCCTATACATTGTACGTATACTATTATTAAATAGTGATTTGGTGAAGAGTCTGATTTAATTCAAATAGTATCTACATACAATAATATTTGAGTTATGATAGGTATCTCACGTTAATTTCCATAACACGAGTGAATTATCAACTTATCTTGAATTATAGCAGAATGAAAAGAAAAGAGTTGGTTGATTTAGAATAACTTATTTTAAGTGCACATTGATAAAGTTTAATTTCCTTTTCATTCAATTTTAAATCTTATTATTCTTATATTTGTTTATCCCGTTGTATTCCCGCTCGGCCGCGAACCCATCTCAAACATTTATTAAATGAACCAGCTAGAGCCCCCGTGATCGAATCTTGTCGATTGTTTAGTGGAATGGGTATCGTAAAATAATTTGTTTCAATTGCTTTGAATGAATTTCCATAGCATATCGGTGACTGCTTTGATATGATGCAATCAACTTTAATTTAGACGGGAGCTCATAAAACCTTTTAAATTTAAATAAATGAATTGAATATTGTGTTCTGTTTGTTATAATCAATAATTATAGTAATATACAGGGTGTAAATGAAAATAGAACACCTGCTTTAATGGGTTATCATGTATCGCAAATGTAACAGATTTGTTGTATCAGTTTTTCAATTAACTAATAAATAACAGAGTTTTGAAAATAAGAAATAAAAAAGAACGGAGCGCATCGCCTTAAATTTAAACGCATGGGTCACCGCTCACTGACCGCGTTCATTGACCGCGTCACACGCGTAGGTATTTAATATTTTTATTTATCAAAGATGCCTAATTTTTTGAAAATAATTTAATAAATTCTCGCTCAGGTGAGTGAGAATGGACCGTGTGTACGAGTACCATCTTTAATCAGAGTTCCACAATGTACGGTCAATAGCACGTCACGGTGAATGAAAGCAGCTCGATATTAGCGCTTAAGCCTACGAAATAAAGCCGATGCAAAGTCCAAAGTGCTTCCTGCTCTTTGCATGATATGCTGTTGACTGTACTAAAAAAAAATAATTAAAACCTACCTTTTTAATGTGCCGTTGTTATCACCTCCATTAGAGATCAATATGATTTCCACTTTAATCACCAGACAGCACTAAATACACTTACACTTTAAATTAAATGTTCAAAGTTCCTTTCCTGTACGGACACACACAGTCTTGCACGTGCATAGTCCATGCAGCGCTCGTAATCTTCCACCAATAATGCTTGCACCTTTGTAAACTTAAATGGATGTCGCGGCTGTTCATCCATCTTTAGGATTTTGTGTAAGGTGGCATTGTAGACTTCAAAAAGTCGACCGGCACTTCTTGCACTGTCCTCAGGATGTATATCAAAATGAGCGAGAATTGAATCCCTAACGTCCACGTCACCTATAGCACCGGAATCCACGTTGCGATTGGAAAAACTGCCACGATCTCTTAAACGCTGAACTACGTTCACAATATTCTACCATGGGAGGGCACATAGTTATTATTGCGGTGTCCGAAATAGTCCAGATACAAACGCAATGCTTCACCAGAGTTCCCAACGCCCATTCCATAAGCCAAAACCATATCCGTGTATTGGATATTACTGTACTGATAAAATTAGGCATAATTATCCGTAAATAAACACCACACTAATCACAAAATAGGTAGTACTTATCCAGAAAAGTACACACGAAAAAACTAGCACATACGACACAATAAGCAAATCACGTCCGCGAATTGTGGTTAGTTTCCGTCAGTGTTACCAACTCTTGAAAATATTTAGCCTAAATTAAATTCAAATAACCCCTAAATTTGCCCTCATTACTTGGAAATCCCCCTAAAAATAAATTGTATGATATAATTATGTTAATTTTTCATTTATAAAAATAAATTACATTTATTACGTCAAAATTTCATTTTCTTCTGGCGAATCAGATTTTATAAAGTCATACATGTTGACTTTGAATAAGCCTAATATTTTAGGAGATGGGTTGAATATTGTACAAGATCATTCATCCACCATTTCGTTTGAAAATTCCAAGTACTGTACTTGGATTTTAAGTACACTAGATTTCACTAAGTCCGAGGTCGCTAGGTAAAAAATTAATTTGATTAGCTAGTTAAGGCTGTCCCAGGGCCTATACTTTAAATCTTTAATTTTCTCGATAATTAAAATATTAAAAAATATGAAGGTTCACAAAAACCATAAAAATAACCCTAAACATATAACACCCCCAAAAATCCCATCTCACTTATTTACACCCTAAATTGAGGGGGAAAACTTCTAAGTTGGGAACCCTGGTTTCTGTACACACACTAGCGTGAAATTTTAAACAAAGGTAGGGACTTTACCATCCTAAAGGTGTGCACACATTGGACAAATATTTAATAAAAGAAAATTAATAACGTTTACTACAAACATTAACAATAAATGACTTGTTCCATCAATGTTATAATAATGCAAAATTGTTATTTGTAGAATGTAATACATGTTTTTTATATTATTTTCTGAGAAAATAAATTTCAAAACAAAAATTAAAAGTATGACCCTTAGGTACCATCAACTTACATCTGTTCTGCTATACTCTCGTATAGCAGAACATATTTTAGTAGTGGTTAATTTCAACAAAAAATCCAGATATTTTCAGAAAAAGGATCTTGTTATCATAAGGGTCCGTTTGTTTTTACTTTTGATGTACGGAATTCTAATAAAAAGTAAAAACTCTTTAATTTCAGGCTCACTTCAACGCGAACTAATACCAGAAACGTTAAATAAATTGATTGAGTCGATTTATTAATAATAAGGACATACCTAGGCACCCAAGTAGCAAAATCAAAACTATGAATAGTAGTTACAAACAACGTCAAATGATATTATTTCTAATATCCGAATCCAAAAAAACACAAAATTACGTTAAAAACGCGCCTAGGTATCTACTATCAACAAAATATTTTTCCGATAAACAAATAATGTATCCACAGCCTAATTTTAACGACCACTGCAAGCTCGCCTTTCGGCAAGATAAAAGGTACCTACGACCGCCTTACACGTGCCACTCATTTCGCGGGCTGAACTTAGGAATTAATTTAAAAAGTATGATGTTTTAATTGGGGTAGATATTATTTTACGCATGCGCGCGCTTATTCAGTGAATTTATAAACGTACGTTACAAAGAACGATGTTTGTTTATTAAGCAAAGTATAATTTGGAAATTCGTCGTCCAAGTTTTTTACTGTTTATAAAATTGTATTGTGTAAGTAGACAAAGTTTGAGATTGTAACAGAAACAAGGTAAGGAAGTATTTTTTACAAATAAGAAATATGTATGTTTTTGTTTTTTATTATAGCGAATATCACGGTTTTTTGTTGTTATCTTAAAAGAGATGTGTCTAAATGAGTCTAATGATATTAAATTGTTTCTTCGATAACAAAAGCTGTTTATCAAAAGTCTGGTTCAAAATACAGAAAACTGAAAAAAAAATACCTGACTCAGCTTGGTATGTAACGTATAAGTATGTTTTCTATAAATCACGAATGTTGCGACGCCGCGACGTCATACTGCACTCGTACGCAATACGATTCGATTCGTTGCTCTAACTTACGCATAACATAGCATGTTATAAGGTAACTGAAGTAACGATACGATAGTAATAATTGTTATAGTAACGAATACATAGGGGTATACTTTTTTTCGTTACTTTTACAGCTCTAATGAATATCATTGTTGTCAGATCGATTTCGATTTAAGATCAAAATGTGATTCTGACCTTAGTATCTTTCGGACTGACTAAAATTATTAACTCTGCGGACTTGATAAAATTTGAAGGAGTCGATTAGAGAGTCAAGAAATCGAAACATTTCAATTGTTCACTATGCATTTACCCGTCACTAGTTCTTTTAGGTCAGCGATTGTGTGAGTGACACACACACTGAACATCTTGAGGTAGGTAAGTATAGGGTCAAGCTGAGGGGTCAAGCACCAGCTGATTTAAGGCGCAGTTTAATTCGGTTTGTCAATAACAAGGAATCGTTTTGGACGTTTATTTTCATAATTATACAAGCAATTAAAAAAATACCAATTACTGATTGTTAAATATCATTGATTCTATAGGATTTTAATAATTTTATTTTAATAACTGCAACTTAATTATGAAACTTTGAACTGCAATAACTCCGAAACGGAGAGTGATATCGCGAAAATTCTTTTTGTGTTTGAACACTGGAAGCCCATGGTTTTCACCATTTTAACAGGTGTTCTATTTTCATTGACTAGCGGTATATGTTACCGCCAATGAGTATAATCCGGTATTGTATACAATACCTAGGCAATGTATAGAATACCTAAAACGGGCAGGTAAAGTATGAAATAGAATTTATTTTACATTTTACCTAGGTATTCTATACAATGCCAAACTTGCAGCAGGTAATGTAACACTCGAACGCAAAAAAACGCAACCTAACCTAACCTAACCTAACCTAAAGTTGATAATAAAGTTTATTTCAAGTAAATACAACATGTTTTATTTGTCCGCTATTTGATAAGTAAGTCTGTTAAGACTTATTGATATTAACCGGCTTACCTAACATTAATTTAGTCTTAAGATTTATTTATTTTACACATTACCGGTGAACTAGCAGGTATTCTATACAATCCCTAGGAATTGTATACAATACCTAGGTAAAGTATGAAATGGACAATGATATTCATGATATTTCATACATTGCCTGGACGCCCCAGGGATTGTATACATTACCTAGGGATTGTATACAATACCTGAATTATACACATTGCCGGTAACATATATACAGATTGGTGCAATGTAAGCTACTTCATTTTACACCGACGGTTCTGGTCTCAGAAAGGGCCGATGTTTTTGACATGAATACGAGTATTTGTACCCGAGTCATGGGTATATATAAATACTAGCGGCCCGTCCCGGCTTCGCACGGGTGGACAAAATTCTTTAATTTTTTCTAGCATTCAATATAGCCTATGACACTCAGCAATAATGTGCCTTCCTATTGGTGAAAGAATTTTTAAAATCGGTTCAGTAGATCCCGAGATTACCCCTTACAATTTAACAATTATACAATTACAATTATACAAACACACAAACTTTACTTCTTTATAATATTAGTATAGATATATATTTTTTTCTATAAATATTACATATCTATGTATTATATATGTATGACATCCGTTACTCTAGTTTCCATAACACAAGCCTTTTAGTGCTTACTTTGGGTTAGGCTAATTGGTGTGAATGTAAGATTATTATATCATCATCATCTCAGCCTCTTCCGAAAATAGGGGAATTTTACCATAATCTAAATGTTCAGCAGGTTGGTTGGAGATCGTAGTAAAATAACATAATTCGAAAACCGGTTCTTCCCATTTTATGACCTATTGGTGTATGGTCATTAACTTCAGTATCATTAATCGTCTTTTACGCAACCCTTAAGTGTGAAGGAGTAAAGCTACTCTACTTTTCCCGACACCACACGGTTATTTTTTTTATAAATATTAATTAAGTATTAGTGATTATAACGTCCAAAGTAAGCACTGTAATGCTTGTGTTATGGATACTAGGGTAAAGGATAGACACACATATATGATACATAGATATGTAATATTCATAGAAATATATATAAACACCCATGACTCAGGTACTAATGCTCGTATTCATCATACAAACATCTGCCCCTTCCGAGATTCGAATCCAGGACTGTCGGTGCGAAAGGCAGGATCTCTGCCGTTGCACCAAAGGGTCGTCAATCAATATATATCCCATTGTAATACTTATGTGTATTTTCTAGGGTGTAAGTATTTTGAAATAAACTTGAGAACTATTTATACATAAAGATATCTAAAAATGAATACTGACATTTAATTATGAATACCAGAAAAAAGCTTAATTAGCATAATTGGCTCAGTTTTAAATCATGTCCATGATTAATTCTTATACTTCCACGAATATCTCACTTTAAATTTTATTGCAAAATATTTAAATTTAACAGTTGGGAATGTGCCCGATGAAAACATTGGAAGGTAGTTAGCACATGGCGTATGAAATAACCTAAGTCATCCTGTGACCGCGGTTCCTGTAAAGAAGTCGAAACGTCAGGATTAAATTTAAAAAACAAAATATGCGCAACTAATCCGCTAAAAGAGGTTTTATTTAAATGCCATCAAGTCTTATAGCGATTCAAGTTTAGCTGTTGAAAAGAGACACCACTATAGACCGTGTAGCGATAAGTGTGTCTCACTTTGACAATCGAACTTGCATCGCGCTAAAAGAACATGGTAGGCTCTCTGATCATGATTTTTCTCATAGTATTTCGGATTTTACTAATGTTGTAATAAAATCGGTATAATAAATACAAATCTTATTATCTTGTTTTAAATAGAAACTTTTAAAAATTGTTATAAGTACAAATATATCGGATAATATTCATTCAGATTATTCTGTAACAAGATTACCAAACTTTCCATCACTGAATACGAATTTCAATTCCCACCGAATTCAATAACGAAGAGTTCGACATTGCTGTACGCATCATAAGTAATTTCGTTAATTATGACGCAACGAGTATGAAATTATCGTTATTTTCAATTAATCTCATACCATGTTAACCGTTATGTCTGATTGAGTTTAATTACATATGACTGTCTTAAAATTGAAATATGTAGTTTGATCGAATTTTCGAACTGTTGGGTAGACTCAGTAGTATATTTTAATGTAATCGTAGTGAGAATTTAATAACTAAATGAAATGCAAAATATAACATAAATAAATAATAATAATAATAAATATTTCTTACATTCACACCAATTAGCCTAGCCCAAAGTAAGCACTGTAAGGTTTGTGTTATGGATACTAGGGTAACGGATAGACATACATATATGATACATAGATATGTAATATTCATAGAAATATATAAAAACACCCATGACTCGGGTACAAATGTTCGTATTCATCATACAAACATCTGCCCGTTCCGGGATTTGAACCCAGGACCGATGGTGCGAAAGGCAGGATCACTACCGTTGCACCAAACGGTCGTCGAAAATGTGATTTTGAAAAATTAACAGTTTCGAACGTGCCCGATTAAAATATAATAAGGTAGTAGAAAATATATGACGACCATTGCCTTAGTCATCCTGTGTTCTCGGCTTCTGTAAAGGAGTTGAATCCTTAGGATTAAATATAAAATAATTATGGACAAAACATGTAAAAACGTGTTTTATTCAACTTATCTAATGTTAGAAGATTAAATCAGGGGCGGTATTCGAACCACAAGGGATTTGAATCCTTGTTATATTTGTGAGATGAGTGTAACAATTATTTGTATCCGATTCATGGCAATTATGTATTGTAATTGTAATTATGTATGTGTTATTATTTAAGTATATTTATTATACATAAAGTTCTGCATATTTGAAACTAACTAATCATTAAGTCGTTTGAAGATGACAGTATTATTAAGTAATAATTGTTTTTATTTATAAATATTAATAACAAATAAGACGAATTTTTCGTCCTATTATTAAGACAATTTGATTCTCCACACCCATATTAAATTTTTTTAATGAGTGCGAATCCTACCTATGAGAATTTTTCCAAAAAAATGTACAGAAACATATTTTAGCAACTAAATATAGTTTTTATTGCTCTAGTATATGTGAAAAATATAAGAATAATAAGCTCAGAATTGGAGCATTTAAATATATTAAGTCGGAGGGAATTGTATGATCATCTTTCCTATTCATGTAAAACGATCTTGGGACATTCATGTTCACTTTGCTCTCAGTGAACACACAAAGAAATCAAACTACGGTATCCACCGATAAGCATCAAATTCAGCCAGTTAAATATAATTTGTTTAAAACAAATGGCATTCTTAATTCAATTTTATTTTTTATTTCCTTTGCTTATTCATTCTGTGGAGATAATAATCAAACCTCTTTCAAGATTTTGAAAGGTCTTTATAACGAGGTGAGTTAGATAACACTAGTACGACACTAGCGAAGAGGTATTGAGTCGGTAGATTGAGATTAAACCTTTTTAGAAATAAATACTTAGAGCTATTTAAAACGAACACCATATTAATAAGCGAAAAACTTAAGTGGAACATCCTGTGAATAAATATGATCATTATTAAATCCCCTTTGATATATTTTGAGATCCAAATTTAATCCTATTTATTTTATGCTAAATTTAAACAACCATAGAGCGTACATTTTTAGAGATTATTTATTGGTAAGTATAGACAAAAACTATTTCCATAGACATATTTTAAAATATCTTTTGTCACAATAACTTAATTTAACAACTTAAATATCTTTTCTCTGTAAACTTATGTTAATTCAGTAAGCATTTGAATGGCTGAACAAGCTTTATATTTAATTATTATTTTATTTTATTTAAGTCGGAATACTAACAGCTAGTCTTATAAAACTAATGGAATCAAAACTATGTATTGACTAAGCTATTAACCGCTGGTATTCGCATATAGAAAAAAAACTGAAAAACCGGTTTCATAAAATGTAAACGCTTTTCATATTCTATACGTATCTTGTAAATACAACATATGTCCTTCTAATATAAGAGAAATTAACGCTTGATATACCTTTGCAGATTTTTAATCTGACTGTACCTAACAACACACAGCTTCATAACCATTTATAACTGGTATACTCATACAAACGACGATCGACGTTATACAAACATTTAAACGGCATTAATCGATTACTCGATTCTGCTAATTACTCGATTTACTCCGAATTAGCCGGTTGATTAACTGGAGTCGATTCTCGACTGATACAAATATAATTTCGGAGTAAATTGTGTTTGCCCTCGTTATGAGAGCTTCGTATTTGTAAAGTAAATAAGTTGATGGGATTTGCAATCTCCTTTGAGTTTTCATTTGGATTGGGAGAGGAATGTTTTTTATTTCATATACTTTTTTTTTATTTCATTATCTTCGTTTTATATGACGGTTTGTGGTGGTTTTTACTTATCCTCTTTTGTTTATTCGTGCTTTTAGTGTTTGTTTAAGATGTTTACTTCTGGGCTTCGTGAATAGTTTGTTGTTTTTTAACTAATTTCTGTTAAATTAAAACACTATACTAACTTTTGTTTCATAGGTGTAAGGTAGACGTGTTTTTACTTGTTAAGAAACAAAGAACAAGTTATTAACCAATAAAGTCAAACAAAAACATAATAATTTATCTTATAAGATCGCATTGAAAATGCATAAAATATATAAAAATTATAAATATAATATATTAATTTTATAATTAATATCAAGGTTTCTAAATTTTGTTACTCTTGTTTAAAATAATCTAATCTGATTTTACAGAACAAAACAACTTTCTAGCCAATGGTAATAATACCATTTAATTTGTAGGCTGCAAATACACAACATTAAATATGGTAAGATTTAACAAAGATTATTTTCAGAGCAGGAATTTGCGAAATTGTATAAATTATATTGTAGTTGTAGCTTAACAATCACTTTTTTTAAATATTTATATCATTAATGTACATTAAATTATTTAAATTTTATATAAATTAATCAATGTCATTGATATAAGGTAAATAATAAAGTATTCAAGACGGAGCCTTGAAGTACTCCAGTACTGTGAAATTTCTATTGAGACTTGGAAGAAACAGAGTGGTTTCAATTTTCCACGTAGGATAGATCACCATGTATATTGAGTTATTTGTATCTTTTGCTTTACTCATTTATTAAATTACAAGGATTACAATAATAGTAGTTTATGATACTGTTGCATAATAAGGGTTCTTATAACATGAGTGTGTTTTAAAAAAACGAGCCGTAGGCGAGTTTTTTTATAGTATCACACGAGTGTTATAAGACCAAGTTATGTCCAGTGTCATACACTACTTTATCTACTCTCATACTATATTACGTAAAACAATGTTGCAAACAAAACCAAACTTTGTTTAAATATTGAAAAGATTTTTTAAATGTCAAATGTTGGCGCCAAGGTGCAAACATCGATTGTGAATGCGTGTTGCGTCGTCGCGGACTCGTTCATTGAAACCTTTTTAAAGTAGAGGTTCAACCTCCTTGGTCCAGCTGGAGGTTGTATAGGTGTATCGTTATGATTAAAAAGTTATATTATGATACAGGTGTCCATACAAGACCTGTATCGTAATTAAACTTTTTTTTTTATTATTTTTGGCCTGTACGTAATGTTTGTTATAAGCATTTTGTTTTCAGTTTTAGAATCTTTGTATTATAGTATCAGAGTAGATAAAAATAGTTATTGCTGTGCAGTGTTCCAAAATCAACTTAGATTTTACCGCACACTGCCATTCACCATCAAATTAGTTATTATGTTTATAATAAACATATTATAAAATTGTTGTTATAATATGTTTATTATAACAACAATTTTAAATTAAGAAACGTTGTTAATCTATAATCTTAGATCACAGTGGTTTGTGTGTTTGTCTGTCCGCTCTTTTTCCCCGCTCGTTTTCCATTGTATCAATAACGTTACCATAGCAACGCGTTAACCGCAAGTAGTTCGTCTACCGGACGCTAGATGGCGCTAACAGAAAAATAATAGAAAAAATTAAAGAATTCTGTCCACCCGTGCGAAGCCGGGACGGGCCGTTAGTTATAAAAAAAATAATAGACTTATATTTCACTATGTGTGAACTACGAGCGGAAATTTCTTTCGCATGTTTGAACAAACAGAGTGAAATTACACAGCCGATAATTTGAGAACAGCATTGTTCGCAATTAATTTAATTCAGATACAAAATCCCAACATTCAAAGCAATAACATGACTTCTCTAATAACCTGACTATATTTGATTAGTTTGTATTTTGCAAACATGAAAAAGATGTGGTTTGGAATTTTACCTGGGGAATTTTTATAATGCAACTAGCTGACCCCCGGCCACATGTTGCTGTGGCTCAGTTATTTTATTAGAAACTAAAATGAAACTTATCCTATGTCCCAGTGCCGGATTTTCCATAGAAGCTGAAAAAGCTAAAGCTTAGGGCGGCAAAATTGGCCCAGAAAATTGGTACAGAAAAAAGTAAGTAAATAAAGTAAGCAAAGCTTTGTTTTTAGCTTTGCTTTTCTTAGCTTAAAAATATACCCAAAAATTTTAAAAAATAATCTTGAAACTTGATTATTCTAGTTATTGTGAACAGTGGATCTAATTTTATAGATCAGTAGGGGCGGCAAAAATTTAATAGCTTTGGGGCGGCAAATGTGTATATTTAGCACTACTATGTCCTAAGTTGGAACAAATCCAGTAAAACAAAAAAAATCAGTTGAGCATTTTCGGAGTTCTTCCCGGTAAAACACTGTGACATGGAATTTTATACATATATAGATTTTTCTATGTTAACAATTAACCATATTGTTATTAGAATACTTCTGTAGAAATATCTAGAACTGTAATGATAGAGTCAACGCATTAATCCGTATTAATATCATTTGTTAAAAGTGAGCAATAACGAACTTAGAAGCCATTTTCAGTCAAATAGTCCAAAGCCTGTATAGCATAAGATAATTAACAAATTGAATTTTGTTTACATGAACTTCACTAAAATGTTCTATTCTTAGGAACATACTTCTAAAACTATTCTATATGCAATTAAACAGCCTTTAATTATTTTTAGCATAAAAATTGTATTAAGCCCACGTAAAAGTGACGGTAGCAAGGTCGGTGCAGCGGATAGGCGGTGTCGTAATGCGGTAATGACACAGTAATACAAATAGGATTAGTGGGATAGGGACCCCACGCATGTAGACAGGACGCGGCAATGCTTGCCAATCTGTCTGGTCTAATGGACATTTATTGGTGATATAGCTACGTTATTAGTGAACACATTTTGCATTTTGTGACTGGCAATGTAATTTTTTTACAATGATGATACCGATGTTTTCAATCACTTCAAATCCTAGATATAATTTAAAATAAGAAGCATGTTTTTATTAAGTTTTTATATTAGGATTATTTAATGCTCTAAAAATTTTATTTTTAGTAATAATTTCATTCGCTATAAACATCTACGCTATAAGCATCTAATGCTTAAATAAAAAAATATAATTAAAAAAAATCTCTATACCCGTTTGACAAATTAAATTAGTTTTTTTTCCAATTAGTAATATACTAAAATACATTCCAAATTATCGAACAATGATATGTTGTACAAATATTTTGATGGTTTATTATCAGTTTTTTTTTATTTTTTAAGGACATCAGCACGCTAAGCTGTAACAACCTGTAAAACTTTCGCAATTAATATTAAACGCTGTAAGTTGGCCTTTAAGTAGAAAATCGATTGTACAATTTTGTACAGGCTGATGTGCTCTTGATTGTACAATAATGTCTCCAATTGGGCTTCAAATTAGCTCTGTTCGAAAACTTCAAACAATAAATAAGCTATTTCTCTCTTTTCTCTTGCTTTCACGCTTAACTTTGACAATGCTTAATATAAGCACCCAACTATTGAATTATAGATTTGATTAGTTTAGATATTCAAATATTTGATATATTTGAAGCTAATTTGTGTTACTGACGTAAGCTGTACGCGCGGGCGCATCGCGGCGGATCCATTGCTCATTCCGCCACACGTGGGTACAGCTGATGCATCCAATTGGATTTCATTGCCGTTTCCCTCCGTTATGTGTATAGAAATGATTTGCTTGCATGTCTGGGTGTCCGGTTAATTGGGTTACATTGAACGGGATATGTTAATAAAACTGGGATGCAAATTTAGTTACATGTTTTATGGTGCTTGTTTTGTAATATTGTTCACTATGACAGCTGCTGGAGACTGGAGTGTCGAGATTTTGGAATCCGATGCTCAGTTAGTCAGTAAATAAATAAAAATATTTTTTATATTGCCCTGGTTTTGGCGGGTTCTTGTTGTTTCTGATTTTAGTAGTATACATAACAAGTGAATCAGGTATTTCAGATATCCCTTAAGGTTTTTCTAAAATATTATGAATTTGTTTATGTTTTAGTGTTCTTTATGTGTGCGTCAGGCAAAAAACACATATATTACTATTATAGAACAGCATCAATTTAAAAATCGCGTGTATTAGAGAATAAGATGATTAGAGAATATGTGAGTTTGGGGCAGCAGATCTTTGTATCCGTCTCCAAGTTAGAGGAGCTCTTTCAGCCTTCAAGCTTCTAAGAATCTTAGCTTTGAGAGATTTCAGTTCCAGTCCAATATTAGAATATGTCGTCCCAGTCCCAGAATACTGCGTTTGTGGATTAGGGACCTGCAATACAAAGGAGGTGGTTGGGTGTTTTTTGCATTTTTGGCATGCTGTGCCCTCACAGGTTGTATAAGCACAGCTCCCACGGCGGCATTGGAAGCAATGTTAAATCTCACCCCGCTCCACCTCCACATTAAACAGGAAGCGGCAAAAACAGCGCTGAGCACTGTTTAGCCTGCAGTGTCCACAGTAAAGGCACTAACCATTGCGCTGAAGTTCGCCTTACTATCAGTGATTTGGTGTGTAATATAATCCCGATTGTTTTAACTAGCATTTTTTCGATTCACCCAGAAGGTTTTCCTTACATACAGCCTGATTCTTCAGGATACAACAGAAAGCTCTTGGTAGGTAAACAAATAGTGTTTACCTTGCGCTCCAGCTCTTGCAGGTTCATAGGTTAGGAAAAAACCTAAACCTATTTTAAAAAATTAAAAAACCAAAAGCCTTGTTTCTTTGACTCAGCTCATTCAGTTTGTTTGAGCAGTCTTTCACCAGATTTGAACATATAACCTCCCTACGGTATATCCATGCACAGTGAAGACACGTAGGGCTGTGCTGTGTACCAGCAGTGGGAACTTAACAGGATATAATGTTTAAACTCTTATCAGAAATCAGAACATTTATTTACACAATATTCTGTAAGATACAATAAGGTGAACGATAGTGTTTCTAAAGCTGGTTTCAGCAAAAGCCTGCCTTATGTGTGCCTGGGAACACTAATGCTAGTATTAATTATAGACAGTTTAGACATCTACAGCTGTAAATAATTAGTTGTCAAAAGAAATTATAAATTTATATGTCAAATATACAATAATTATTATCAATAAGTCACGAAATTAGATCAAGGTCTCATTTTTCTCCACATGTTCCTTGATTAGGTAGAAACCGTTTTGTAAGAGCCAATGAAATTTATTTCTGAATATATTTTTCACTATAGGTTGTTCGGGAATGTGTATCGATAACTTATTCAATATTTTGAGAACCAGATATTTTTTCTTTATATAGTCAATTTGCATTTGGGTATTGTTAATTTATTCTATCTTGATCTATCATCATTATCACTTTTACGACCGTATGGTGCAACGGTGGCGATCCTACCCTTCACACCCGACGATCCTGGGATCAAATCCCGGCAGGGGCAGATGTCTATAGGATGAATACGAGTCATGGGTGTTTATATATTTATACGACGATTTGGTGCAAAACGGTAGCGATCCTGCCTTTCGCACCGATGGTCCTGGGTTCGAATCCCGGAAGGGGCAGATGTTTGTGTGATGAATACGAACATTTGCACCTCAGTCATGGATATTTATATATATTTATATTAATATAACATATGTATCATATATGTATGTCTATCCGTTACCCTAGTATCCATAATACAAGCCTTTATATAGTGCTTACTTTGGGCTAGGTTAATTGGTGTGAATGTAAGAATTATTATTTATTATTATTATTTATATATGTTACCATGAATATTACATTTATGTGTATAATATATGTATGTCTATCCGTTACCCTAGTATTCACAACACAAGCCTTATTATGCTTATTTTGGGCTCGGCTAATTGGTGTGAATGTAAGAAATATATATTTATCAGTTTAGCAGAAAGATGTCCGCAAAAGAACGAAAGCTTCCCCAAAAAATGGGAGGTTTTGTTATAATGCTACAGATACGCTTGGTAGGCGAGTTGGTGTTCGCATACAAAGACCATGATTCCAAAATCGTTGCTGCCCATTTTGTAGTCTACGTGAGGTGTATGGTGATTATGTCCAAAATCTTACGAAATCTTTAAGAAAGAGAGAAAGAAAGAATTTATTGATCGAAGGTTGGAATTATTAAATAATTACAAACAATAACAACATATAAAATTAAAACAATTGTGCTTAAAATAAAATAAATTAACACTTAGTCTTAGACCTACGATCAACCAGGACTCTGCCTCAGCATAGGCCACTGCGAGCAGAGATCGGCTGCAGCAGTGCTGATATTCTGGCAGGGCCTTAAGAGTGCAGGGCCATGATATGATACTCTCTCTAGTGAAAACAACATTCTATCAATTTTAAGGCGGACGTAGCACATCGGTAAAGATGTCTGTTTTAACACAAACGAAACGATGTTTCGATCCTAGCTAATAATATAATGGACGTGGACGCTCTCGTAACACAAATATTTAGCTTACCACAAGGGATTGAAGGAAATATTAATATTACGTTTCTCGTATTGTGAATATTCTTTATTAAAAACAAAGTCTGATGGTAATAAGGTTCCGTTTTAAGGTGTTTTGCTTTCATTGTTCCTTTATTTAAAGTAAAAAAACAATAAAATAGCAGTTTTTAGTGTTCATATGATAGGTACTGCTCTGAGGTACTGCTAGATGCATAGAGCTATTCGCACGATGAAGCGGTGCATTCAAGCAATTTAGTCATCGAAATTAATTGATTTATGTGATTCGTGTCCTTTGGCGCAGATCTCAGGGGAAACCGGCTTATTGCTTCTGACAACTATTATTATATTTAGTAATTTCTATTGGCAAAAATATTCAGAGTATTTTTTTTCTTTTTCTTTTTTTATGTAGCATGTAAAATCCCGCCGTAGCGGTTGGTTTCAAGTTTGTCTAAAATAGGTTTTAAATAAATCAATATGATGTAGTTATCAATATATGGCATTGAGGTTTAGCCAAATTAAGTTACATTACTGTTCTAGTCGTAATTAGAAATATCTCAATAATGTATAAATTCAATATTATTTTATTTAATTTGAGCATTGAAACATTTTTTATTTAGTAGTATTTGTGGAACACTTCTGCTGAAACGCCTCAATTTATGCCATCGCCTGTACAGTGACCCTGTTTTAAAAATTATTGTTATAATAACAATTTACAAAAATACATTATAATTAGCTAGAATTAGTGGGACAAAAACCAGTATTATTTTGTCTAACACTGACACGTATGACACTTGCGCTGACAGTTATAAAAAAGAGACGAATGCTGCCACGTTACTACGTCTTCACGCAAGGAATAAAAAAATCCCATCTAAATACTAGGTTATCTGTAAAGCAACTTCCATAAGAAAAATACAATTTCTCTTAGGTCAGACGACGCAAATGATATATGGCGAATTCACAAAAACCTAGCACACATTCATAATTAGTGGCCAACTTCATCCTGCTGGTTTATTCTATGTCGCTTTTGCGGCCAACTTCACACTGTAACTTTTGTGTTGCAGAGATGCGCGCGCATCGTAAAATTTCACTCTCAACATTTTTTCATAACGCGTCTAAAGAAGTATAACTTCAAACACCTACTCTTTTATTTGTTTCTTCTTCTTTAGCCTTTCACCACCCAATGCTGAGTATAGGCATCCTGCATTGCCCGCCATTCTTCCCTGTTCTGGGCCTTCTTCTGCCTGAACTTTCCGGCAAATTTGACCAAATTGTCGGTCCACCTCATCGGCTGTCTGCCCACACTCCGACGACGATTTGTTTATTTATCATTTAATATGTAACTAATATACTATGTATAAATTACTATTATATTGCAGTATTTTACTTATAAAGCTATATACAGAGACCTGAAACTAGCCATTATAATAATAATATTCGTATATTAAGGTATTCATCGGAAATTTCAAAACACTTTAAAATGTAAGTTGTAAAGACTCATAATTTGAGTTCACGATACAATAATAAACTAACGGCCTAATCATAACGTTTAGCTGCAGAACAATAATAAAATACCATACATGCCAACCATGACACAAATCGAGTACTTAATATTCGATAAAACTAAGCTCATTATAGAAGATTGCGCGACCCGAGATCTCAATAACACCCCTTGCCGCGCGAGATCTATCGACTTTAGCATTCAGTGCGCAAGCGCAGGTACGGATCAAGGACTTCGCGCCTTATTATTACGCGGTGCCGTTTCTATGCTAATATTGGCCAGTATTAGATAGATCTTTGTAATGACGGCTGATTTCTAATGGCGGTTCGATTGTGACATAATGAGAAAGCGGATCGCAGAGGCGGGGATTGTTACGTTGAAAGAAAATTATATTTTGTTTGCCAATTTCAATTCGTTTATTTGATACTATGATACGAAGAACTGATTAATAAAATCAGTTCTTTAAAACTATACAAAATCTGTTAAAATACTATCCTCTGTGTCTAAGGATATTTTGTGGAATATTTTAGCTCGTAAGATATATTTTCAATTTGCTTTATCGCTACGTGTACAAGACTGCGAAATGTCTATTAACAATTATGCCACATTACAATATTTTTCAATATATTTGACACTTTTTATCAATTCAATTTTATAAAATCAACTTGCACGGCTTTTTATACGATTATAAAGGATTTTGCTTTCTTGAGGTTTTATTAAACATTAGTCTTATATACGAAATGTCGATTTAAGGTTAGGTATGGTTAAAAGTTATATGATTATCGCATATTAAATAATATTCTCTGTGGAACTCCATGGCGTAATGATTCGCGTATTCGGCCAATCATCGTGAAATATAAGCAGAAAGAAATAATAAAATTTTATTGGGTAAAAAGACAAGATGTTACCATTTGTAAAAAAAAATATTGGATTGGATTTTAAAGCTCAATAGATACAGCTATTGATTTAAAATAACACCTACAATACTCGAGCCTTAAGAGGCATTCTATGGCACCCTGTGCTCTCCTTCCGGCTAAAGTGCCGTATGCCGGGTCGGAGACTCCGTCAGAGGAGATGCCGTCCGTAAAAAAACCACTAGGGTGGTAACATATTCTCGGCTTGAGAGCCATCTAAGGATTTCGCCACCCTAAAACCGCTCATTGGTCATCTGCAACCAACATCAATCACACATAAAAAAAACTAACAACACTGTAAGCATAGGCAAATAATTAATTAGATTTATAATTTTTATATATTTTATGCATTTTCAATGCGATCTTATAAGATAAATTATTATAATAGAAAAATACTAGAAAAAATCGACTCGGGTCACAAGTGAATCTCAGGCGGGAATCGAACCCGCAACCTTTGGAAATCCGGTCCAATGCTCTCCCAATTGAGATTTTTTCTATTATAATAATTTATCTTATAAGATCGCATTGAAAATGCATAAAATATATAAAAATTATAAATCTAACATGGCTGTTTCATCTTAATCGATTGCCAAACATTTGTAAAAATGTTTCTTTCGAATACGAGAGGATGTTTCCTCTCATTGATGAAACAACGCTGGCCTACAGCGTAAAATCAGGAATGTACTAGAAAATTTCGACGAGTGTTCGCAAGGCTCGGTAGCTCAATTGGGAGAGCATTGGACCGGATTTCCAAAGGTTGCGGGTTCGATTCCCGCCTGAGATTCACTTGTGACCCGAGTCGATTTTTTCTAGTATTTTTCTATTATAATAATTAATTAGATTCAAGCTGTGATGACAAATTTTCGTTTTTCCTGCAGCTGGCGAGCGGCGGTGGCGGTGGACGCGGTTTGTTCTGCTACCACTGCCCGCCGAGCCTGCCGCCGCACCAGCATCGACTGCCGACCCTCGAATATCCATTCACGGCGTCGCATCCATGTGAGTATGTGGCGAAATCTACCGATATTCTCCGCAAACAGCTTATCAAGTCAAAAGGACAATGGGCACTTTGATCCCACTTGCAATATTCTGAGCAATATTCTTTTGCTCATTGTTTTATCGATAAAGCACTTAGGCCAAAAACATACGTAATCCGATATGTATGATGACGATATAATATAATTTACAAATATGTTTTAATTTTATGATGTTCATTTAATGTGTTCTTTATATTGTCATCTGGAAATTAAGTCTCGAAATCCGTATTAATTCATGATGTAGGAAAAAAATAAAAACAACCACATATATAAAATTTTGCCCTCTAAATTGTCTCGAACCCGATAACATCCGCAAATTTGCAAGAACTATAGACTGTCTTCCTTGTTAGTTTTTTTTCATTTATTAAGTATAAATGTTTAACCCTACTTATAATACTTTCACGTACAATAAGTGAACTAAAACACTTTGAGATTATTAAGATGTTTAATACATTTACAAAAAGAGTTTAATTGACTTTTGTTCAGCTTAGAACTTAAAACGTTTTATTTTGTTGCTTAGTTCAGCCTCTGATCTGTGATTGTAAACACTTAGCAAGTACCTCAAAAGGTCATCATAGAGTAAGTGACCAATATCACACCTACCCGACTACCTATGCATGGATATGCATTGGAGAGCACGTTACGTCGTCGGGCCCAGCTGCGATAGCGCGATGATAACGCGCACTAATAGCATTGAGTCCACTTGCAGGGCTATGGTCCGTCCGTCTCTGATCCGTTTACATATAGAGAACTTACTGCTTAATAATTTTGTTTTAAAAAAATAACAAAAAGCGTAAATTATTTCCTTTTCTATGTATAATATTAACGTGTAACTATAAAAATATAACTATAACGTGTAGTTAACGTTCTTAACCCCAAAGTTTTAATTCATCAAATAAAAGTTAACCTTTATTTTTATGAGATAAATCCTTTTAATGTAAACCTTTGGCCTTATTGTATACGATTTACTCCTCCCTACTCTTTTTTCACGTTTTCAACTGTGTGTTCGAATTTTGCTTATAATAATTATTTAAAGTTATATTTTAGATTAATTTAGTAAATTAGGCATGAAAGCCTTTTCTACTCCACGTTCACTGTAAAATGATTAAAGATTCATCCAGCCTTTAGTATGGTCCTCGATTAGTTCTCGTATCGTTGGCCCAACTTCCTAACTCAGTGGAGAGTCGACTAACGTAGTTACCCAGTTAAACCTCTTGCCTTGTTTCCGTTAAGTTCAACTCGATTTTCAGTGCGAACTTGATTCGATTCACTCATTAATCGATTAGAATCTGCGGGAGTGGAATTACTAAGTTTGATACTTTAATTAGTTGAGAAGTTTTGAGGATCGATTTCGTTATCGTTTCCGTTACAATTTGGGTAGGTTTAAACTTAACAGCATTTGGAAGTTCTCCATTATATATTAATTAAAGCATTGCTTTAAATGAATTTTTGCTATTAGACGATTTTGTTGGAACACCCCAAAAACACTCTAAGTATTAATTTATAAGATTTTAATAAGACATTTTATGAGACAAGAACTTTGCCATTTCACATTTTAATTTGTAGAATAAAGAGACATCAGAAAAAAACAATTAAAAGAAATGCCGCATCCATCGAATTCTTACACAAATTACCCATCAGGTTAGAGCCTGGACGTCGCGAATCAGTTTCTTTCCCCGGCTCGCACAAGGGGTGGTAATGTGGTAATGAATAGAAGGGGTGGGGGGTAGGAGAGGGAAGCGAGCCCGTGGGCGGGGCTCCCCTGGGATTGGCCGCCCGACACCATCTATTATTCATAAAATAGTTTTTGAGTCGCGCCGTTCGGTCGCCTTAACTCGGTTACTCGAGATAATTTAATAAGTATCATGTCACTTTTGATTAGTCCCTTAGCGTAACGTTTTTTTAAATGATCAAAGTAGAACAGTACTAATGTCGTTAGCGAATTATTTTATTTAAATGACAGCCTGTCTCGTAATTGGGTAAACGTATTAATTTTTAAAATCTATTAACGAATGGAATCGCCCCCCGTTTTGGTGGAGGGAGTTTTTAAAGCGAGGCCGCGGGTAGTGAATAAAAAAGCGGCTTAAGCGAGTTTATTAAAAATGTAGAAGCCAATTTTCAGCGCCGTCGGCTGCGCTCATTAGCGGCCAATCGCATAGCCTCGTTGGGGATGATTGGCTCCATCGGCAGCCTTATAAAGTCTGTCTTAAGAAATTACGATATAAAACTCTTGCGTTATTTAGTGAGAAGAGACAGGCCTTATGAGTAGCTACGAATTAAAAATATGGGGTATTTTCAGATCAAAAGGATAATTAAATAAATATTTTTTCACCAATTAATCAATATTTTTTTATCAATCAATCAAAATATTATATATTGTTTTCGTTTACAAAGTACTATGCGTAGTATTTTTTGGTAGTACAGGTAGAGAATTTTTTTTTAAAGGATTTTAAAGTAAGAAAAGTTACTTTATTATTTTATTTATGTATGTCTAAAAATAAACTCAATTCGACATAGTGGATGACCGGCTTGGGCTTGGAGTCTTTGAAACTAGTCGGTTCAGGGTTCGCGACCCGGTAGTTTGTGTGATGTCCCTGAGCTGTGGGTAAATGTATAAATTTATATAAATATAAATTTTCTGTGTATCATATACCTATAGTAGGTTTGTGTAAGTCTCAGAGTGTTCCTTACCTACTTTGAGCAAGGCTAAATGGTGTTAATGTACAAAATATTATTTATTATTTTTAATGATATCTATTAAGTTCCAAGCAGTATGTTGAAATATCTTTAAAGTTTTTAAATTTCTTTACTTATCGCAACACTGCCCTCAGTTTAATATCATAAATATCTTTTGCAAAACATCTGTAAGTCTTCTGCAATCAGTAAATACGAAGTAAAATTTCATTTAAAGCTAATTACAATACTAACAAATATTATAAGTACAAAAGTGACTTTGTTTGTTTGTAAGTTACAATTTCACGTCTTGACTTCAATTAAACGGCATACCATTTAAACTTGAATGGATACCAAGCATTATCGTAGGTTTAATAAAGCCGGATAGCAAAACATATAGTTTCGATTCTTGCCTTAAACTTTTGAAAGTATATTTAAGTAGATTGTTGTAAAGGAGTCGAAACGTCAGGATTAAATATAAAATAAAATAAAACATGCGCAAAAATCCGTAAAAAAGTCTTTTATTCTAAAGTATATTTACACAAACATATTTAGACCTTACACTCTTGCGTTGTTCACTTGTTAAAATAAAACAATTTATAACGGTTTGACTTAACGAGATTCATCTCAGGCGAAAAAGATTCAGTTTTAGAAAAGGCTCCCTGATATGTTTTTACTGTAGTCTCAACTCTTGGCAGGCGGGTTGAAAATCGCAGTAAGGACCGTAGTTTAGAAAAAGTTGATGCACATTTTATGGTCTACAGAAATAGTATGGTGGTGGTTTTTACTATGTGATTCGTCTTTTACCACAGTAAGTGTGGTGGTCCTATTCTACTCGGCCATACATCAAACAACAATGCGTTTATTTTCATCTCTTTGCCGTGAAACCTATTTTCTATTTCGATCAGTATGAAAAGACTGTATTTGCAAAAAAAAATAATAATTAAAACACGTTATGACAAGATAGCTTCTAAGTCTGTGAGTATAGCACCTGCAGGCATTATTTAGATGCAGCACTATGCATTCGGAACTGAATTTACCATCCTGTATTGTTTTTATTTGTAAGTGCAAGAGTACATTGTTTTTTTTTTATTTCTTAGTAGCCAGAAATGTAAATGTGTTTACAAAAATCAACATTATTAAACTGCTAAAAGAGTGTGCAAGTGCTGAACTCTATCCTTATTACATTAAAATTAACTGACACTATCTAACCGAATTCTCTTTCATAGTCAACCCTTTTTTAATAGGATACAATTAGGAGAGTGTGCAGCAGAATTGCACAACCTCGTTCCGCCGTCCCCATTTTTTCATCGGACAACCGATATATATATATATACATATACGAAATACGACGAATAGATATACGAAAGAGTCGCACTAAGCGTTTTAGTTCCAATTTTTTGATACGTACCGCTAAGGAGTGGAACTCTTTGCCAGAATCTGTTGCCTAACAAATACAAATGTCTTCAACTCACGAGTGAATACGTATCTTCTAGGCAAGCGCGTCACATCCTAGATCGCATCGTCGCTTGCCATCAGGCGAGATAGTGGTCAAGCGCATACCTATTATATATATACATATATATTTATATAAAAATGCATCCACTTCGGCACAAATCCATGATTCCATTTCAGAAAAATGTAAACCAAAATAAGTCATTATTATAAATTAGTTATAAAAAAAAACCACTGGATGTATTACGGGTAAATAACTATCATGTACGGCGAACTAGAAACTGTGTATTTCCAAAAATATGTAATAAATTTATTAAGTAAATTTAATTAAGATATATAATATAAATTGTTAATTAATCCAGAAATGTTACACGAGCAATTGTACTCAAGACTGGCAGAACCTATTTTTATTTTCATACAGTACACTACATATATCAAAAACTGTTGAACCGAATTTATCATTGACACAAAAGATTAAGAATAACTGTGCTGTAAGCTCCTCGCCTTCTCCCGCACCTTTAATCAAACATGATGCACCTCTTAATCGCAACAAACTCATCGAAAACAAAATTTGTGACGGAGATCTCAAAGGTGCCGCTCGCCTTTTGTTCTCCAACGACGTGCTATCACCAGATACCCCTGACACCCTTCAGGCCTTACGGACAAAACATCCTCCAGCTCCAGTTAACCCATTTTTTCTCGACCCACCAACAGCAGGGCAAGCATGCCTTCAAATTCAAAACAAAGATGTTATGGTTGCCATTTTATCTTTTAAACCAGGTTCGGCTGCAGGTTTGGATGGAATCTCACCCCAACATTTGAAAGACTTAACATCGCATTCTGTGGGTGATGCAGGCGAGCAACTTGTTAATTCGATCACTAAATTAATCAACTTTATGTATTCCGGTAATGTAAATCCAGAAATTGTCCCCATTCTTTTCGGCGCGAACCTCATTGCCCTCACCAAAAAGGACGGAGGGATGAGACCAATTGCTGTTGGATCTACACTACGACGTCTGGCCTCCAAAATTGCTGTTCGATTTATTTTACCAAAATTAAATTCCGAATTTGAACCCGTACAGTTAGGCTTCGGTGTAAAAGGAGGGTGTGAGGCAGCCGTCCATGCCCTACGCTCTTTCCTAACTTACGGACAGCCTGACGTGTTGCTCAAAATTGATGTCAAAAATGCATTCAATTAGGTAAATAGGGATACCCTGCTGTCGGAAATAAAACAACACATACCGGAAATATACAATTATCTTCTTCTCAGTTACGCTGACCCAACAAAATTGTTATATCGTTCTAATGAACTGTCCTCAGAAGTAGGTTGTCAACAGGGTGATCCCCTTGGGCCTGCAATTTTTAGTTTGGCTATAAATAAGATAATCAAAAATTTAAATTCTAAATTCAACGTTTGGTATTTGGACGACGGAACCCTAGGAGGTGATGTGGATACTGTGTTTTCGGACCTTTCTTTAATCAAAAATAAATTTAAAGCCATTGGTTTGGAGCTTAATTTTAGCAAATGCGAACTTTTTATAAATAACTGCGACTTAAATTTAAACGATGTAAAACAAAAATTTGATATTTTAGCTCCAAATATTAAAATAGTTAACAGTAATTCCCTTTACCTTTTAGGTTCTCCAATTTTTGATGAATCTATTTCTGAATATTTTAATAATTCAATTACTCAATTTAAAAATTCTGCTTACCGTCTCCTCGAAATTAGCCCACATTATGCACTTTGCATCTTAAAATTCTGTCTTTTCGTCCCAAAATCTACGTATGTGCTCCGCTGCTGCTCCTTTTGGAATCACCCAGATCTTTTGACACAAGTAGACGATTTAATCAAAATTAGCTTAGAATCGATTCTTAATATGCAGCTGAACGAGCAATCTTGGACCCAAGCATCCCTGCCCATCCGTTATGGTGGTTTAGGGATTCGCAAAATTTCCAGTGTCGCTTTACCAGCCTTTCTATCTTCTGTCCATAGTTCAGCAAATCTCATAAGTAAAATTTTAAGGGCATTGCCTTCAAACTTTGAGATTGCTGGCTTGGAAGAAGCTAGAAACGCTTTCTCAATTGTATGCCCAGGTCAAAATTTTCCAGATTCTCCAAATTCACAGAGGAGCTGGGACGACATAAACTGTAAATTTACTTTTGACAATCTTTTAAGCTGTAGTACAGGTTCGGCGCGTGCTAGACTTTTGGCCGTGGGTGCGCATGAGGCCGGTTACTGGCTTCACGCGTACCCTTCGTCAAATACAGGAACATTTCTTGAGCCTGACACGCTCCGAATCGCAACCTGTCTACGGCTTGGGGTTCCGGTCTGCGCTCCTCATAAATGTCCCTGTGGCAGTGATGTCGACAAGCTAGGACATCACGGACTGTCATGCCAAAAAAGTGCAGGCCGCTTCTCGAGACATGCCGCACTTAACGATATCATACGCCGGTCCCTTGCCACCGTCAACGTGCCAAGTCTACTTGAGCCGACTGGAATTGCAAGAGACGATGGCAAGAGACCGGACGGTATGAGTTTGATTCCATGGAAGATGGGCCGGGTGCTGGTATGGGATGCAACCTGTTCAGACACACTGGCCCCTTCCCATCTACATGGAACCAACAACAGAGCTGGTGCGGCATGTGAAGCGGCTGAAAAAGCTAAAGCATGCAAATACAGGGGTCTAGGCTCCGGATATGATTTTGTCCCATTCGGTGTCGAGACCCTTGGTCCGTGGGGTCCTAGCGCAATAAGGCTTTATAAAGAAATATCAAAAAGGTTAGTCGACATCACAGGAGACCGAAGAGCTGGCAGCTACCTCGGACAAAGAATTAGTTTAGCTATTCAAAGGGGGAATGCTGCCAGTATCTTTGGAACCTTGCCTAAAGGGACTCCTTTTAGTAATATATTTTAGATATTATATTATATTTTTTAAGGTTTTTAGTTTTTAAGTTTAGACATAGTAGTTTTAACTTAATTATTTCTTTATAATATAAATATATAAAGTAAATTTGCAATTAATTTTGCACTAATTTAAATTCAATTTACTTTACCCCTAATACATTCACTTGTCTTTTTATAACTAATTTATTATAATGACTTATTTTGGTTCATATTTTTCTGAAATGGAATCACGGATTTGTGCCGAAGTGGATGCATTTGACAGAGCCCACGATGTTGTAAATAAATCTCATCTTGTGATCATTAAAAGATGTAGGTTATCTATATCATGGTCTGTACTGTAGATATTAAGCAATATGATTGATTATTATAAATCCTCTAGAACACACAATACGTTTCACGTAGTTTATTGCGGCTTTACTTAATTCTGACGTTTCGACTCTTCTGGATTTTTACGATCGTGTTAACAGGATGAAATGAAGAATGAATATGGCTCCTGAAAATGAAAACTAACTTAACAATAGATTCGTCTAAGCATCTATAAGAAAGTTAAATTTCAAACACAATAATATTAAAGAGACTCAGCTGACACCTGAGACACGTTGTAATCTAGCAATTAAATGCTGACATAATAAAAAAAAATTTTTTTCTGTGGTGTTAAGTTTTAAGATAAAAAAATGCAAACATATGATCGTTATAAGTTTCTAAAATAGACGTTGATACTAAAAATCGGATTAGAATGAGGAAAAGTATTTTATAATATTCGATAAAACAAACAGAATACCTAAAACGTTTATACCGTGATCCGTTCTCGTCTTGTCCATAAAGCTAGTTAATCCTGCGGTTCCGCTCAACTTTTTCCACTGCACTCAAGCTCGGCCCGCCTTCCACCGGATGTGGCGCACTTTTTAATTTCCGGCGCTAGGGATTTTTCTACAGCCGAACTTGATGAAGGCTCAATTATTAACATTCAATTAATGAAAATAATTATAATTCTACTTAATCTGAACTTGGTGAGCCGAAGATTCTTTTTTAATTTTTGTGCATTTTTTTTATAAAAAGCAATAATGAAATTTTTTTTTGAAATGCCATTTGTAGTAAAATAAGATATACTTTTATATAAGTTTATATAAGATATACTTCACAATAATATCGGAGAGTCTGTAATGGCTTTTTTTAATCTCGAAATCCAAATAGACGTGGTTACTTTTTGTTCATCCATTCGATGACTTCCCCCTTTCGAAAGTTGCTGAATCTCTGCGATAGTAAGCCGAAAATTATCGCGCCACCTTATGAAAAAAAATCAAAAATATATCGTTTATTTTATTCATAATTTTTATATTAAAATTTACATAGATTTTTAATATAAAAAACATTACAGTATATTTTTTTGTAATATTACTCAGATAAATAGTGATTAATCATTTGAGAAGAAAGTTAAAAACAATAAACTACTCGAAATATGTCTGAAAAATATACAAATAAAATGTTCAAGGTGAATTGATAAATTCCAAAATCACTTATCAATAGTGGTTAAATTTTATGTCTATAACTAATGAAGATACGAAACACGAAAACGAGTAAAAAAATTAATCCAAAGAGTGCGTCGCCATGATACAAATTGTTCCAATTAATTCACTCCATTAGCCGCTTCGGAGAGTTTCAAAAAAAACCTGCCTTGATCCGCCACCGCTTTAAATAACCGTCTGAAATTCATTTTGTTGGCTAACAAAATGGTGATTTGAAAGATGATATGTCGTGTTTAATTTATTTCAACCACCTCAATTAACTGACCTTAAGTAATTATTAACTTTTCTTAATTTTCTGATGTACCCACAACCTATCAGTATCTGAGCAAAGGGACGCAGACAATTCGAAATGTATGTAATAAAAACTACAGCAATTAAATGTTTAATAAAAAGAAAATATATCTATATATTATATATTGTTTTAGTTACCAATTCAAACATAGAGATATCATACATTATTATCCATTGTGTTTCCTAAAATAAAATAAAAACGAGTGCTTTACAACCACACGACTGAAGTAAAACTTCTTTAGCTCCATATATATATATATAAGATATACGAAAGGTAATTGGCTATGAGAAATAGAGAGAAAGAAAATGTGTGCTCGCACCTCTCTCTCTTGTCCCTACAGTAATATATACCAAACGTAACTCTCTCTCTCTTTCTATCTTCATTAACTTATATCTCCATTTAAACTTCTGTTCGCCTCGCTCGATCACACTTTTCGTAACGCTCTCGTCACGTCTCGTTTTATTTCAAAGACGAGTTTGCTTTCGACTACACGACTGAAATAAAACTTCTAGATTATATTAGATATATATTAGATATACTTGCTTACGCACGCTTGATTTAAGGTGAGAAAAACGCGAATGAAAGAAAAAACTTGTCACTGGTGTGTTCGAGTCCCGCCGAACTCACATCCCTTCGCTATCCGGGCGAGTACTCTTTCAATAATAACGTCATGTATCAAAATCTAGTAGTTAAATGGGTAAAAAGCAAAAAATATATAATACATTTAAAACAGATTAGACAATGTAAGTATTTTCAATTTGTAATAAGCTTTATTTTTATTTGATTACGATTTTTGTAACATTATCAAATTAATTAACATTTTTCTGACTGACATTGACCTGATATTTCAATTAATAATTTTTATATTTTTATTTTTGTAATGTTATTCCATGAAATGAAGTTTTTTAAGTTGGTTTAGGTCTAGGTGCTATAGTACCGTCGTCGCTTCTGAATGACATAAGTGCTTTATCTATTGTGATTTAAAACAATGTCACATACATTGTTTTGTCTAATATTTGTAAAAGTTTATTTAAAAAAAAGACTGTGGACACACCAGGAACACCGGCTTAACATGCCCTCCGAAGCACGGAAGAGCTCGAGTAGAAATTTTTGGTCACTTAACCTATTGCTGGCACTTGAAAATGTTGCTTAACCCGAGCAAACAAAGGTCGAACACAAAAGTAACAATATTAATATAACATAAGATTACCTATTTACCATACCAACACGTGCAAGCATACATTTTTTTAGATATATTGATATTAAAATCTCTTCTCCCTAGAAAACTACTTATTCTTACTCAATAAAGAATTGAAAATCCTTTTATAGACGAGATTGTAATAGTGACTATTAGCAGTAATTTTCGGCTGGTGACGAATGGAATCACATTATCAGGGATAATAGAAAAGTTAAGGGCTAGGGCGGTGCCCCAGCATTTGTCACTTAATCTATCGCGTCGCTGTAGGGTGACCATACTTTCCATTACTTTGATTTTTTTATAAAATCTTAAATGTTATTGTCACGTCGATAAATTAATAAATAAAATGCAAAGAACTCACAACAATTATTACATTTTAAAGTAAGCAAAGTTTTTACTTAATACCGTATAGAATACGTATATAGATGACCATGACTCGAGAACATATCGGGCTTCAAACCCAGGACTTTTGGTCCAAAAGGTAGGAACGCCACCGTTGCACCAAGCGGATGTCTGATGACAATGTAGTTCATTTTTTTATCTTTCTTTATTCTTTAACAATATAAAATTATATAAATAAAAATCACCTGACAAACGTAGTCAGGCGTTGTATTCGCTAGGCTTTAAACCAGGTTTCAGTCGGCTTTTATGAATTGAATCTAGATGTATCGATTTCTACTGTTTTAAAACTGGCTAGCCTTTTACGCCACATCAACTTGAACATCCTTAAGAGTAAAAAAAATCACAGCAATATGAGTATAGTGTTCTACGTTTGTCGTAAAATAAAGAGTGACTTGTCAATTTTAACTAATCGGAAACTACGGTTACTACGGATTGCTACTTACTATCGTAGCAGTGTGGCACGTAGCAATATGTAGCAGTAGCGCCGGGCTTAAGTTTAAGTATGTTTTTGTTTTATTGCGCTTAAACAATTTTTTTATGCTCACAAGATTTACTATAAATAACAATATTAATGCTATTGATAACTATTGATCTTCTTATTTTTAGGAATTATTCTCGTCACCACAACTAAAACTATATCCACCTCATCAATTTCCATAGCTATTCCAATGGCCATAATAACTATGGGGTGGGTGGCTTTTGGTGCGCAATGGGCCGGCCTTCCGCCACTCCGCTCTATGGTGGTCATAGATTAACAGCTTTTATTTTCAATTGTTCCGAAATCCGCTACGTTTTGTTGATGATGTAATATTGGTTTTGTTAATTGAGGGGTACTTTTTTGTAATCGTCACGTTTGTTAAATAAATATTTAATGGCACTTTTTTTAAACGAGGATTTCGCTAGAATCTTGTATGTTTTCGAATTCGATTTTTGATTAAGTAAAGATAATATTTACCTTTTTTTTTCTTTTTTATCCAAAACTAAAGTACAAAACCTTTCATTATCTTTCACAATGATGAAAAACTTATGAATATACTAAGCCTATTACAGTACAAATGTTAAATTGATTAAGTTATAAAAAAAAATTCAAATCAAAGTTCTGTGGAATATTCGAGTACAATTTTGTAAATTGATCTTTTCTTTTGCAGACACCAGTTACTCGTACCATCCTGCGATACACGATGACACTTTCGTTCGCCGCAAGCAGAGGCGGAATCGCACCACCTTTACACTACAACAAGTAAATTTAACATATATTTATTTGATAAATTATTATAATAGAAAAATACTAGAAAAAATCGACTCGGGTCACAAGTGAATTCTCAGGCGGGAAACGAACCCGCATCCTTTGGAAATCCGGTCCAATGCTCTCCCAATTGAGCTACCGAGCCTTGCGAACACTCGTCGAAATTTTCTAGTACCTTCCTGATTTTACGCTGTAGGCCAGCGTTGTTTCATCAATGAGAGGAACATCCTCTCGTATTCGAAAGAAACATTTTTACAAATGTTTGGTCAATCGATTAAGGTGAAACAGCCATGTTAGATTTATAATTTTTATATTTTATGCATTTTCAATGCGATCTTATAAGATAAATTATTATAATAGAAAAATACTAGAAAAAATCGACTCGGGTCACAAGTGAATTCTCAGGCGGGAACACACACATTCACAGTTCCCGCCTGAGAATTCACTTGTGACCCGAGTCGATTTTTTCTAGTATTTTTCTATTATAATAATTTATCTTATAAGATCGCATTGAAAATGCATAAAATATAAAAATTATAAATATATTTATTTATTAATGTTTTCTACCCATTAGCCGTTAAAACTATGAAAATAATGAAAAATTTCAAAAATTATTGGTAATCATCCCTACTGATATCATAAATGTGAATGTAAGTTTGTTTGTTATGCTTTCACGCAAAAACTACTAAACCGATCATCATGAAACTTCGTGCATATATTCTTGGAGGTATTAGAAGTAACATAGGGTACTTTTTATTAAAAAAAAAAATTAAGGCTTAAATGCGGGCGAAGCCGCGGGTAAAAGCTAGTAATATATACATTTTTGGTAACATCATATATAAAGATTAACTAACCGAAACATGTTAAAAATCTTCTTATTACGAAGAATTTAGAATTGGGGTCAGAACAATGTTCGTGATGATGTCTTATATTTATTTAGTATGCAGTAAGTAGACAGAGAGGAATAAAAGCGTGTATCTTAGAATATTGTTAGTTAATAAAGTTATTAATACTTATGTTACGGCAATGACAAATGGTCTTGGAAAACTGACATTATCTTTTTTACTGTTTTTTTTTCAATATTTATCAATTCCACGGTTTAAGTTTTTTTATCTTACCTAATTTAATGTCACGGAACATAAATTGTGCAGTGTGCAAATTGTGCCACTTATTGATTAGAACTTTAATATGTGGTCCTAGGGCTTGGAACTGAATAAACCTATAACATCTCCTTTAGGTTAAGGAATCACCTTTGCTAATAATGCAGTAAAATTTTGTTTAATAGGCATAATTGTATGAAGTTATGTTCCTTATATTGTATGCTGTAATTTATTAATTTAAAGATAGGCTAAGTTTTAACAAAGAAAGAAGTGACCAGGAACCTTACAATTTTTGTTTTTAAGGCATAATACGCGATTCTAAAACAAGTTACAGATATGAAATTACAATTGTTTATCAAGATTATGTACCTGAGATTTTTTGAATTAAAATGTTTAAATATAAATAAACATGAAACAATAAAATCTTATTTCGTTGGCTTGCCAATCCTATACAATAAATCAATGTTTGTGATGATGCAGCAACAAGAAATTTAATAACTTAGTTTTAAATTTAATATTTTATTTGGGGCGAAAAACAGTTATACATTATGTACTTAAAGAAACATATAGTTATTAATACAAGTCCAATTATAAATGTGTAACCAACTATCATCCACGAATTTTAATTGTATATATAAAACTAAGATCCAACCCAGACCATAACATATGCCAGTTCAGGAATGGTTGCCTACCTTTCCTATATCCGCTCATCTTACACAGTTGTTTAGTAAAGATTCTATAAAATTCTTTTTAAATTTTGGACTTATAACTTATCGCACATGTAGTTCTTACACTCCTATTACTTATTTAACTAAAATCACTTCATCCGGATTTACGACGCGTTTAATCTTCTGTTTTTGTAAAATTTAATCCTGATCTTTCTGAGGATTGCTTATTTTAATAACAAACAAAAAATACAAAAGTTGCTGCTTGTCTAAAGAAGGGGTCATTATAATAATTTATGATTTTATAATCTCTAGATTCATGTTTGCCTTCTTACGATATTTCTTTTTCAGTTGGAAGAGTTGGAAACGGCGTTTGCACAAACGCATTATCCAGACGTCTTCACCAGAGAAGATCTAGCGTTAAAAATCAACCTAACTGAAGCTAGAGTACAAGTGAGTACTTTATTTATCTATATCATAAATTACATCATTACCCACTTGTCAGTCCAGGGTCCCAATTGCTACCGATAGCCAACACCCCTAGTCAGTGCCTTGTAGCAATTGCATATATACACATTCCCGCGTGGCCTGCAGTTTTTTTTAAATCACGATTAATTTTTGAGTTACAGAGATCGAAATATTCTGTGGTGGATTCTTTATTTAATCAGCTTTACTGAAGTATTTGTTGTTTCCTAGCTTCATTATTTGGCGAGAATGCGGTATTTTTATCTAAGAGTCCGACATTTTTTTTTCACAATCCGCGTAGCATTGGGACTGTTGAGAGGGGTGGGGCGCGCGGTAGCGGACTGACAAGTGGTTATATAATTAGTTTATTTTACATGTGTAGTCTGTACTGATCTTCATTAAAGACGTCATTATATCGTCATATTTCGACGACTGTTTGGTGCAACGGTAGCGATCCTGCCTTTCGCACCGACGGTTCTGGGTTCGAATCCCGGAAGGGGCAGATGTTTGTATGATGAATACGAGTATTTGTACCTGAGTCATGGATGTTTGTATATATTTCTATAAATATTACTTACTTATGTATGATATATGTATGTCTATCCGTTACCCTAGTATCCATAACACAAGCCTTAAAAGTGCTTACTTTGGGCTAGGTTAATTGGTGTGAATGTAGGAAATATTTATTTATTATTATTATTTATATCAAACACCTGTCTATGGGTCACTCACAAAACGAGCGCTAGGACGTTGGGTGATTTTAATGATTTATTTGTAGATAATTATTAAATTCAATGGACTTTCCTAGTCAGTAACTAGCTTACCTTGGGTTCTCCTGCAAGATACTGATCAACTAGTTCGCTTATTATTCTTATGTTCGCACATTTTTTTAAAGTCATTACATATATATTTATCCCTCTGTATATCAAGTTTATTAGTACGCATGCTAGAGAAGGTTTATGTATAGTCAGCAAAATAAAAGTTGGAAAGCACTCCGAACACAACTAGTGTATATTTAAAGATGAGTTGATAAAATTTGCTGTATTTATTTAAGTCGTTTTTCTTAGTAAATCTATAGGGGAGTATGTTTTATTTGTGGATAAATACTTTTCTGCATTTATGCGCCATTGATGTAATTTAAGTATTAATCTTTTTGGTTTCTTACGTCTTAAAGACATTCATTGAATCAATGTTTGTTTTTAAGATCTAAAAGTCTGATTAGATTATATGTTAGCATACTAAGTAAAAATTTTAATCAACTTTATTTAATTAATAATTAACGAGTATGCTAAAGTTTAAAAATCATTTTTTCAAACCCTAGATTAAACTTGACTCTGATATCATATTATACTTATTGTTATGTACAGGAAAATTAAGTAAATAAAATCTCCTCAGGTGATATTTTAATTAGCATTCGTTTGGAAATCTCGGCTAGTAACCGCTAGTCTACAGAAGCTAACTCAGTAATTTTCATATATATTTTTTTGATTGATAAGTTTTCTCTTACAAAAATGTTAAACTTAAAATTACATATTTTTTTAACATAGGTATATTATTTAAAAAGTAACCGTGTTGCAAAATCTCATATAACCCATCATAATGGCTCGTTATATCAGAATTTTGTTATAAAAGTAGGTTGTTATAATATATAAAACTTTAACGTTGCCGCGAACATTTGACGTTTGTGCCATAAAAATATGGTTTACGATGTTTCGGTGGATGGGTGGCGAGGTTCCAACGAATAAAGTACGAAGATCTTGTAAATATTCAGTTTCTGGGCGAGAGTTAGCAATTCGATTACATACTTATTTATTAAAAGAATAGGTATATAATATTTTTATTGAAACTTAATTAATTATCGAAAGGATAATATTATTTGTATACTGAACTAAAGGGCTTAACACACACTTTGAATCTAAGAACACAAATTTGTTGTCTGTGTGTTTGTCTGTCCGCTCTTTTTCCCGCTCTTTATCCATTGTATACGCGTTACTATAGTAACGCGTTACCGGGTCAGCTAGTTTTTTTTATTAAAAATAAGTTGTGAATTTTTTTGGACCCTGGTTTTTTGTCATTTATCACAACCGAATTTCCACACGTGTCACAAAATTTCTTTATATTATGTCTTTCTAACTTAATAAAGTCTAGTTTCTAAAAAAATATCTTTTAGTTGTATTTCGTATTTTTTATTTTCACACACACACATAAGAAAATGGATAAGTCCCACCGTAATTGAAATACTATGTTGTCGTATGGTATAATCTATAGACTTTTCAATTTAAGTACTGAATAATAGAAGGATATTATAGGGTCGTTAATTGCAAGACACGAGAACATATGGTATTCTCTTCCCTTTCGCTCAAATCAAAATAATAAGGCTGACTGAAAACATTGTTGGTACTAGCGGACCCGGTAACGCGTTGCTATGTAACGTTATAAGAGCGGGAAAAAGAGCAGACACACAAACACACAAACAACAAATTTGTGTTCTTAGAGTCTTTTGCCAGAGTTTTGCATTATTTGTGGGTTGTGTGACACCCGAAAAGTGTTCTAAACAAAATAATCAGTCTTATCATAAATCGGGTATTTGAAATGTGGGAAAATGTAGTTTAGTATTTTTTTTTATCGTGAGATTTCGGCCACTTTATATTGGCTTACTTACTTACTAGTAGTTACTTACTTACTAGTAAACTTAAAGTATTTAAAAAGGTCGCAGTGAAAAATAGTTTTTTATACTGTCTTTGATCTGATGGGTTGTTATTGTTTATGGAATTCATAACGCAAGTACTTGCAAAGCTTATCTTAAGATAATTATTATTAATATCTTAATTATGGTTCTGATGGCAGTGTAAAACGGCAATATGAAAGAAGTATTGCACAATGATCTAACGAATTATATTTAAAGCAGCACACAAATTGAAGAAAAAAAACTAGAAATTATATTTATGTAACAGCACAACAAACCAATGTCTATTATTTTAATTATTTTTACGTAGTTATATATGTTCAACTTGATTGATGTACATAAACATCGGTAATATCAAATTCGCTCACGTCTCAAATTCAGAATTACACGATAAATTCGAAGTACACCCCGACATAAAGAAGTGCCGCTATAAATAACATTAGTATTCAACGTAGCGGCTGTTCACGTACTCGGATAACCGGATATACGGCCCGTACACAGCCCAGAGTCATCACCGCCCGGTTTTAGGCAAATTGCTTCGCGCAACCGCCCGTGTTTTATTTATGCCCAAATAAAAATTGCGCAATTCCAACGCTAGAGAGCACCACCGTTCGGCAGAGTGCGCCACTGTCACAATTTAGGGGCGTGTGTCGCGCCAGCGAATTGCTTTTATGTCGATTTGAAATCGGTTTTAGCATTAAGGTTGTGAATGGTTTCAGTGATATTGCTTTCCTTATTGGTCATCCGGTGAATTTGGGCTTTCTGATTGATATTTCTGAAGAACTACCGCTTATTAATACATGTATTTTTAATATTTATCGGTAATTTAAAAAATATGGTGTCTTTAATAATTCGACGTAATTGGTTTACATACAATCTAGTAGAATTAGGGTGAAAATTTTCAAGGAATAATTAACTGTATCCAAAAACCAATCAAGCAAAAACGTTCTACACATAGATACCGTCACTTAACCTCGTTCGACGTAACCGTCTAACGGGCAGTAAGACAATATCAAATTTGTCCGCCGTCGATCGAGGACCCGCTTCCATTAGTTAACAAGCATTGTCAAAATCCACTCCAGTTCGTTGGCTAAACCGCCAAAACAGTGAATCGAACGATCGCTGACCAATTTATTTTGAACTCTGCAAATCGAATGGATTCCCCTTATGCCATCTGTGTTTTTGAAGAAGTGCGAGGGGAAAGGTATCAAGTTACAGTGGTTATCGGTAACGTGTTTAAGTCGTTCATCACGGAATGGTATTACGGTATGAGGAGGTTTTCCCCGTCCCCCTCACACCTTACGGCACGTGCTGTCGGGATTAAGGGCTGCCAAGTGCTCGTTTCGATTACGCTTGCCCCGTTTTAATTAATTTCAATCCATCACTGGTTACGTAAGTGATATAGCTGGCTCGGCGCTTTAGCAGCTGAAGTTTAGCAGATTAATTATACTTAGCTTTTTCTTTTGCTTGCACAAAAAAGCGCTGTCTACGTTAGATAAGTTAAAACATTACAAAATCTTGCGTATCTAGCTTGTCATCCCTTTCAATGTTAGTTGTGAGTGTTATAGTTATATAACTTCCTACGTATTATACGAAAAGCAACTCGGAATTCTGAAAGTGGTAGTGGAATTTTCTTGCAAAGATTTAATACTTGCTTGCACTAATCACTGTATACGGTAGTAGTGAATAAAAGATATATTAATAAATTACAATGAATAATAAAACCATATAACCAAAATGCTTATTTTTTAGGAAATTTCTTACAGGTTAGTTAGGGTCATTGGTTTTCGTAACTTAATATCCTTTGGGTTTTTATAACTTTCTGGGTGTCAAAAATATTAAAAACCATATTTATGAATTACGTGAAAACCAGTTGGAGGTGAAAACGTGAGTCACGTAGTCATGAGTACGTTCCATTATCAGTATTTTGAATTAATTGTACTTATAATAAGGACTCTTATAATCTTAATTTTGGAATCCTTTGAGTAGTCGCTTATAGAGTTTATTGCTATATGAAAAAATAAAGAAAATATATTATATACATTTTCAAAAAAACGGTCCCGGGTTCGAGTCCCGGAAGAGGCAGATGCTTGTATGATGAATATGGGGTATAAATATTACGTATTTATGTATTACAAAGGTATGTTTTTCCGTTATGACCATAACAAAAATTTAGTCATTATCTTAGAACGATTTATGAGTAGTAATCTGAAACTAAATCCCTTAAAGTGTGAATTTATACGAACTGAAATTATGTATTTAGGGTACAAAATAACATCACAAGGAGTCGAACCCGATGCTGAGAAAGTTATTGCTTACCCCAGACCGAAAGGTACAGAAGACGTAAAAAGATTCGTTGCATTTTCATTCATAAATTTGCAGATATTACTTATCCTTTAAACTACTTCTCGACAAAGAATATCGAATTTAATTGGACATCTGAATGCGAAACCGCATTTTTTAAATTAAAAGAGGCCCTTATGAGTCCTCAAGTGTTAGATTACCCGGATTTTTCAGAGGATAACACCTTCATATTAAACACTGACGCATCGAAAATAGGTTTAGGCGCCGTGCTGTCTAATAGCAACGGCAAGGTTGTCGCATACGTGTGCCTTTGTATCGTCGCGAAAAAACAGATATTTTTGGGTGGATGTCGTGGGCAGACGTATTGCTCTACCCTGAGACCGTCCTATTCTTTTATTACACTAGATTATTGCACTGTCTACAAATTCATTACTCACTCGAAATTACACTTACCGGACTCCAGATACTCGAAAACACTTTCACGGTTGATTTTGTGTTTGGTTATTGGAATCGTTATCCTGTATATAGGGGCGTACAGTTGAAATACCCGAGAGTTATGAAACTCGAAGCATCAAATGTTATTGGCAATTTTTGCATATCCCTGTTTTGACGGCTTTTATGTGCCCCTTCATTCGGCATGTTTTTATTCATCTTGTTTAGCCGATATATTAACACTACAACAGCATCCGATCTTATAAAAGCTCGAATTATCGAAAGGAAATTATCTTTCAGTAGTCATATACACAGGGCCTTCTTTAAGGCCCTGTGTATATGACAGCCTTATTATTGGAGGCCTTGGGCATATAAGAAATGGGGCCCCTATGACTTTGACACACTTTTTTATTACTAAAATAAGACTATAAAAGTAGATAAACAAGGTTTTAGATTTTTTTATTACAGTCAATAGACGAATAGATAATCTTTAATTTAAATTTCGGCGATTCTTACATATTTAAAATCATCTAAGCATGTTAAAATTTGATAGCCTTATTTTGGGTGAGAGTAGAGTAGCTTCGCGCATGCAAAAGCTAATAAGCAAGTCGATAATATAGTTCCTAATTGAGATTCATTTTACTCTAATTAAATAAGCTTTTCAGTAATAAATGTCGGTATTGGTTTAGTGATCTGGCAGGCATATACACTGCGATACCTTTTTAAATGAATACTAGCGACTCGCCCCGGCTTCGCACGGATGCAATGCTCTACTATATTATGCATGTATTATACATATAAACCTTCCTTTTGAATTACTCTATCTATTAAAAAAACCGCATCAAAATCCGTTGCGTAGTTTTAAAGATTTAAGCATACATAGGGATATAGGGACAGAGAAAGCGACTTTGTTTTATCTATGTAGTGAAACTAGTTTTGATTGAGACCATATTTGTCACTCTTTTATACATGGCGAAAATACTGGCTATCTATCCACCTTACGCCCGCTTTTTAGATGGGCGCTTTCATGAAGAACTTGCCAAACATGTTGTAACTCTCTGTTTAGATGTTCATCGTCAAAGGTTTTATTTGTTAGTAATGCTGTTACAAAGTTAAGACGTCTAGGATGGTGATGTAAAACAGTTATGAGATAACTTTCTTGGTTAGTTTTATATACCTACAGAGTAGCAGAGTGTATCGTCATTATAAGCCATAATATTTATTTATTTTTAAGAGAAATATCATTACACCTGTAAATTAATATCACGGTCGATCTAGCTTACAGCCCTAAAGTGTTCAGTAATATAATTGAGTCGGCTTTCAATTTGATTCGCATGCTCCGTCCAGCGAGTGTCGGCGATAATTCGGCCGAAAAATATAAAAAGGATCCCACACACCGGCTGGCGGACATATTGGATTACTGCCGCCGCCCGCGATACGGTCTTGGGGGAGACTCGTCAAAATTATTATATAGACCTTGTGTTTTGACGATTCTTCACGGAATTAATGGAGACTTTAACACTGAGGCGGTCAAAAAAATGCTGAATAAAGAGTTATTAGCTAATTAGAAAACCATAAGGAATCCGATACCGTATTCTAAAAGGTACTTGTGTTATCATTAATTTAATAAGTATCTAACTTATTTAAATTTTAAGTATTAGTAGCCCTACCGTTACAATTATTCATGTATTTTTTTAATTAAATTAAAAAAAAACACTTCGCACATACTTTTGTTCAACTAAATTATGTTTATAAAACTAGCTTTGGAAACTAATTAGGCTAATGTACTATTTTATTTCTAATGTGTTATAACATGCTGTTTGTTTCTTTTAATAAATAAAATAAAAATAAGGTTTTTCGGTTTCTGATAAATCGAGCATTAAGTTCAATCTATACTGATTTAGTATTTCAAAATGCTATCGCTGTTTTGATTCTAAAGTCCTAGTAAATAAAATATTCGATTTCTAAAGCAAAATAGATTAAAAATCATAATTCTAACTAATATTATAAAAACGAAAGTGAGTTCGTTACACTTTCATGGCTTAACTACTCATTTGATCATCATGAAATTTTGCAGACACCTTTTTAGACACCTTACACACCGGGATACAGAAAAGGAAGAGTACCTTTCATCCAGAAAAAAAGTACTGTTCCTAAGGGATAAATATACAACTTTTAATAATTATTCTACATTAACGCCCGCGAAGCCGTAGGTAAAAGCTAGTGTGTCTATTATATGTTCACATTTTTAGTTACCTAATCCACGAACATAATATAACCTTACATTGATCACAATATACCCACAGCATATTTTTATGTTGCAGCATCTGCTGCTTTTGTTACAGAAGACGTAAAGAAGAACAACTGAATTGCTGCCACACCATTGCTAATTACCATGCGATATTCTATAATATGTTCTGTCGCAGCGCTACCAAGCCACACTTTATAGGGGATGATGGTGTTTTTGGTTGCTCGCATATCATTTGTTTAGTATCTACAAAAAAAAAACAGTAAAAAAATATGTACAGCGATTAATAACTCCCTTAACAAATTCAAATTAATTTGTTATTTTTGTCTGATTTTCTGTAATAAAAGAAAGTATGTAATAGCATTATTTGATATTGAGAGGTATATGTAGTAAGGTATTTGAAATATTACAATCAAAAATTACTTGCCCTCTACTATACAAAACTGATTCACTCATTATTAATTCATACTTCGTTATTAAAAACATAATCATCTAAAACACTTAAGTGTGAAGTACTACGCCAATCACCAAGTTCACTTCCCTCGACATTGACATAAGGTTTCAGTGAAACAAAACAATAGGGTTGTCAAACGCTTATAATGGCACTTGAGACGCGCCGACAAAAGTTGCAAATTGGGGGGCTAGGGCTGCCTTTAATTGATGGGAAATAAAAATAGAGATGAATATTGTGTGTTTTGTCCATTTTACCTGGTTAAAGAGAAGAATTAGAGTATTCTTTATTTGTATATTCCATATTGAACTACAATAACTAAGTTACAAGTAAAAGAGTTGAATTACCTTTAAATAAATTGGAAATTATGCTTTGTCCAATCTAAGATGATGCTTTTGACAGGTGTCACTTCCTTATTGCTACGTACTAAGGTTGCGTTTGTTTCCTTATGTTTGGCTTGACATTGCAATACCAACTTTATACCCGCTATAAAGGTATTAACTGTTAAAAGTATCATTCTACATTGGACAAAGTATAGAGGACAGTTTGATGTAACGGTGCCATTCTGTCTACCATACCAACGGCCATGGGTTCTAATCCTGAAATATTAGTATGATGAGATGAGCGATAAACATTTGTTCCTGAGTCATGGTTGTTGGAATAAAAGTAAATAATTATATATAATAATATCAACAAATGTGATAATTATAAAAAGCAAATATGTGATGTTGTCCGTTTATTTATAACTAGCGGCCCGTCCCGGCTTCGCACGGGTGGACAAAATTCTTTAATTTTTTTCTAGCATTAAAAACAGCCTATGTTATTTAGCGTGAATGTAGCTTACCAATGGTGAAAGAATTTTTGAAATTGGCTTAGTAGTTTTTGAGTTTATTCAGTACAAACATACAAAAATACAAATCTTTCCTCTTTATAATATTAGTGTAGATAATAGGGGTTAAAGTATGAAATTGCCGTTTTATTGCAATAGGTTCTTTGAATTGACATAGAATCTTCATGGTTTGAGGTTTTCGAATGAAACTTTTTTTAAATGGTTTCTATGATGTTCTTTTTTTAAAAAATGTAAAACATTTGAATATCGACTTTCAATTGTTTTTGTTATTCAATTTAGACAAGAAAGATGGATACTGCGAAAATTCGAGTTATTTTTGAATACGAGTTCCGACGCGGAACTAACGCGGCAGAAACAGCCCGCAATATCAATGCTGCGTTTGGAGAGGGGTCTACTAATGAACGCACCGTGCGATTTTGGTTTAAACGCTTTCGTGATGGAAATTTCGACTTAAAGAACGAGCCACGAGGAAGACCGCCCACACAGGTAAATAACGATGAATTAAGAGAGATAGTGGAAGCCGATCCTAGTCAAAGTACCCAGGAATTAGCGGCATGGTTTAACGTTACCTTACCCACAATATTGACTCACTTGCGTCAAATCAATAAAATAAAAAAATACGAAAAATGGGTGCCTCATGATTTGACTGATCTGCAGAAAGAAACGCGTGTTGAAACTTGTGTTGCCTTGTTGAACCGGTACAGAAATGAAGGAATATTGGATCGAATTGTAACATGTGATGAAAAGTGGATTCTTTATGATAACCGGAAAAGAAAAATGCAATGGCTGACCCCAGGTCAAATGCCACAACAGTGTCCTAAAGCAAAACTTACCAATAAAAAGGTAATGGTAACTGTTTGGTGGTCTCAGCATGGTGTTATTCACTATAGTTTTCTCCGATCTGGTCAAGCAATAACGGCAGATGTCTATTGTGCCGAACTCCGAACCATGTTGACAAAACTAGCAGTAAAACAGCCCCGACTCATGAATCGATCTTCACCATTATTGCTCCACGACAACGCGAGACCTCACACAGCACGAGAAACCATTTTGACCCTTCAGGAACTGCAGTTAGAAACCATTCGTCATCCTCCGTATTCACCAGACCTTGCTCCAACGGACTACCATTTTTTTCGTGATTTGGACAATTATCTACGTGACAAGAAGTTTTCTTCCCAGGAGGCAGTACAAAATGCTTTCACACAGTTTGTGCAGTCTAGATCGTCGGAATTCTATCGCAAAGGCATTAATGACCTTCCCATTAGATGGCAGCAATGTATAGATAATAATGGCAACTATTTTGATTAAATAAATTTGTTAAAAATTTAAAAAATAAACAATATAGATTTTCAGTACAAATCGGCAATTTCATACTTTAACCCCTAATATAATAATTATTATACCTACCCAAATAAAGAAAACAATACTCAAAAAATACTGTCAGAGTGTTTCTCCACTTATTCGCACTCCTCTTGCGTGTCCTCTTCATCAATGCTGTCTCCTCAGAAATCAAATCAGGGGTGAAAATGAAATATAGCTCTTGTATTCGAATAAAAAATTGTGCCTTTATTGTTGTGCCAATCAAGTTGGAGAGCACTCACGATTTTGATAGGAATTTAGAAGCGAAGGATTTATTGTTTTCAAGCAAACGAATGAATGAATATCTGCACTCTTATGGCGCAGTGGTTAGTGACTTCGATTATATGATTGTGGAGATTAAGATATTTTCGCAAGGACTATATTATTATTTGATAAATTTTAATTAGATATACATTAAAACAAACCGATTCAATTCACAAGCTATTCTCAGGCGGGATTTGAACCACTAACCTTTGGTTGTCATGGCCACTGCTCTCCGACTGAAAATAACTTGTGATATAAGTCGATATTGTCTATTATTTTTCTTTTAATAATTTTCATATAAGATAGCATTCAAAAATATACAAAAATATAAGTCATATATATACAATTCTCTTCGCGAGATATCATAGAATTAGTTTTATCGGAGTATTTTTTATATACAACATATTAAAAAGAATATAATTTAATAAAATTTCTGGCAAATATAATCTCATTTTTCTATAGACAAGGTAAGACAAATAACAATTTAATTTAAATTTCATACCCGTTATACTTAAACAAAATCATCTACAACCTTACACAATACCATCTTAAACATACGAAACACATAATCCACTTGCGGTTGTATAATTCAATATTATAATAAAGTATCACATTTCAATTTGTGTACTGAAATTCATCGGTGTAATAATAACTGTATTGGTGTATAATTGTGTTATATGTCGTTTGTAGTAACACTAGATGCGTGGGATGGTAGGACCCCATACAGCCCTGTTGCGTGCTGTGACACTCTGTGACAGGGTAGGGTTATTATAATTGGGTAATAACTGACTGCGTTTCGTTAAATTTGAGATTAAACTGTCGATTGTAATCACTTTTTGAAGTGAAGACTTTAGCATCATTGTGATTTGAAACTCGATGAAACGAAAAAGCAACAGTATAAAGAGACACATATATTCAATATAAGATTTAACGTAGGAGAAAATGAGATATGAAGCATTATGTACGTGTGTTAATACGTGTTTGTGTGCATTCGTAGTGCAAAGCTTGAGAGAAGGCATCACAACAATCGTAGTATTTTGTATACGTGTACGTCTTATTTTTTAAGGTTTCACTTCTGTGTGAATTGCACACATGCTTTCGTTTTTATTTTGTTTAACATTTGAAATTAGGTACTTATACAAAGTTATTTCAGAACTCAGTTCAACTACTTTTCAGAGTCCGTGTTCGCCATACAATAATTATGGTAATACTTCTGAAGCACAGGCTTCCTTTGTTTGTAGTTTTAGCAACACAAGAAACATCAACTGAAACAAATTTAAAGTTAAAAATGGCTGCTGGTTTTGGATCTAGAGGTATATTCTTCTATATGTATATTTAGAAATTTATAAATCAATTAACTTAATTAGTTATTAATAACCTCAATTGATTAATTTGATAAGCATAATTAAATTTAAATTGATAAGCATAATTGCTTTACAATATTTTGCTTAAGTTAACGATCTTATTGATGTGTAGTTTTCGGTTTGGATTACAGGAAAAATATTTTGATGAGAGCACCGGTTAGTTAGCGGCTCTAACGTTCGGTTCGATTTGCTAGATCACTCTGGTAATAGTTAAGACTGAGCTACAATTTTTTCCTTACTTTATTTAAAGTTAATATACATACATATTGTAAAATAAAATGATTGATTAGGTCTTGTATTTCGTGGAATTCCTATAAAGGCGTTCAAGGCAGCTGCTGTGAAGAAATTCATAACAGTATTTCATAATAGTATTAACTTTGGATAATACAGAAATGTAATAAATTAGTTATTTAGTGCCTCCATAGTCTAGAAAAAAAGGTTTGTTCATTTTGTTAAAAGACACATCATTGAATTTCACCTCAGGACGTGTGTATGTTAGTTTAATTTTAAAATATTATAAACTATAGCAAAATGATTGATTAAAGCGGCTGAAATGATTAAATTATAAAAATAAATGATTCAACAAAAACCAGCCAGTTCTCATTAGGCTAACGCGAAATGTTAATTAACCTTACTGAAAGCGGCTCAAAAACCTCTTAAAACATTGAGCATTAATTGGCGAATTAATCCGCCTGTAATATCGCATGAATACCGGAGCAGAAGGAGTCTCAAGACGGATAATTCGCCAGTAAACAAGTTAGCGATACATGTTCCATTTTGCGGGAATTACACCACTCTCTACGTTGAATCTAATTAGGAACGTGCACGTCCGAATCTGTAGATGTGGTATTAGCAACCGTTTATTAGCTTATAGTCTCTTTAACGATATTGTTTTGTATTCTATACTTATTCCTTGCAATAAGTTCATTTGTCATTATGAGCCTTAGACCAAATATTCGTTTGCACTATTGTTATTTATACCAATAACGGATTAATTAGCAAGAATAATTATCATATCTAATAAAACGTGGAACAATCATAGCAAGTGTTATAATTAACTGTATCCATAAATGTTATTTTGCATAATAAAGTATTTTTTACCGAAAATGCAGAAGTGAAAAGGTCACGTGTTAGGTTAGGTAAGAAATGTGACAAAAAAAAGCGCGAGTCGAGCAAGCGGAGCAAGCGTGCCGCAGTAGTGGTCGGCGAAGCGCCAGAGACAATTATTTTAAACTCCTCTTCCTTTCTTTTATAAGGCGATTCAATATATACCCAAAATAAAAACATGAACGTATAATAATCTAAATTTTATAGTAAGTGGATAATATAAATGATATACCATAAAAGATATACCATTTGATTGCCCGATGAAATAAGTAAATATTAAATTATTAATATTTCAATCAGGCAAATGAAAGTATGAGAAACGAAATTATTGTAAATAAAAATCGGGAAAACGTTGGTAAACCCTCTTCAACGTCTCGTTATAGTTAAACCAAAATCTGCAATGTGCAGAACGTAACCTATTGTTTGTGAAATTTTTATTGTATTCGAAAATTCTTAAAGAGTTTTCTGTGGCAAAATTTATTTATATTAACAAAATTGTGGACAAAATTCTTTATATTTTTTCTATTATTAAATATTTTCCGTTAGCACCACCTAGCGTCCGGTAGACGAACTACTTGCGGTTAACGCGTTGCTATGGTATTGTTATTGATACAATGGAAAAAAGAACGGGAAAAAGAGCGGACAGACAAACAACAAATTTGTGATCTTAGATCATAGATTACTAAGAATAGTAGAACATACGTTCATATTCATTTTTAAATTAAAATTTGATGGTTTATCCTTTTTTTCAGGATAAAATAAAAATAACCACATTTTAGGTATTCATAGAAAGTTTACCAGTATAATGTATTTTTTATTATAAGGCAATATTATTGTTCTTTGATGAATTATTTAAAAGTTTTTTTAAATAATATAGTATAATTTATTACATACCTTAATAATGAAGTAAGTTTATCTCCTAATATATAATATTTCCTATAAACTAAGTTCCTTAAAAGTGTAAAAAGTCATTAACGTGAAGATCTAACAATCGATTCTTAAAAGTTAGTATTCCTGTCTTAATATATATAAATAACGTGTCACGTTGTTTGTCCGCGGTGGACTCCTAAACTACTTAACCGATTTTGATCAAACTTCGTAACTATCTGTTATTTGATCTAACTTAAAAGATAGGATAGGTTTTATATTAATTTATAACACAGCAACGCGTGGCCGAGTCAGCTAGTCTTCATCACTACATAGCATAAAACAAAGTCGCTTTCTCTGTCCCTATATCCCTATGTATGCTTAAATCTTTAAAACTACGCAACGGATTTTGATGCGGTTTTTTTTAATAGACAGAGTAATTCAAGAGGAAGGTTTATATGTATAATACATGCTGTTACAAAAACTCTATTACGAGTTGTAACGAACCCCTAGGATTTGGACCATAGGAGAAATACGTAGAATTTTATTGATTCAAAAAAAGAACCAAGAAATGCCAATGAGAAACTTTAATAATTCAGACAAATAAAATAATAAGATACTTTTAAACATTTAAAATAATACATGAGGGAACAAATATATCACGGAGTTAAGAGCTTAAATTACAGTTCGTTATCAAAAACTTAGCTGCTGGAGAAGCGTTAAACAAGCATGCTGCTTTTCCTAAGCTCAATGGCTATTGTACATACTTATGACTATGTAATTTAGAGCTAAAGGAAATACACATTTTTAGGACTTACATAAATACAATGTACATTTAACTAAAATAGAACATATACCTCTGACACATTAAAGTTGAAAGTGATTCTGCTCCTATAGGAATAAATTAACTTACTAGATAGAACAGACAAAGCTTGCACATGTGTACATACAAACAGTATTAACTTAGATCCGTAGATTAAATAACTTCCTTAAATGACTAACTCTGTGTAGACCTCAAGGTGATCATGAACTGGACTTACAATCTTGGTAATTTTACGTCTAACGTGGATACAGAATGTAGGGGAGCAGGAACAAGGTAAAAAGGTTAAAAGCCTGACCTGTGGTTTGTATTTGTATATGTACTGCTGTTGTCAAAATGTCTCATCATATTGGCATGCTACCTTCTCCGCTTACAGACTCCAGTACCACTCCAAACTAAAAACTGAAACCAAACAATTCAAGCATAAACATCAAACGTAAACTCAAAGGAGCCTATCCAAATTTTCAATAGTACTACTTACCCCTATCCAAGGGTAAAAGATTTATTGAGTGCGATCTCAGTGCTCCAAAACGCAGGCAGCTAACAGCGACCTAGACTTTCGGTTGTAAAATTAACACAATTTCATCAATTTCTTTGACAAAAATCCTTAAATTCATTCAACAAAAAAATTAGTTTTCCAATAAAACATCTGAAAACCGACTCTCAGCCTGTCAAAATCTCTCTCAATCTTTTTTTCTGTCATCCGTCGCAAGCTTTTGTCAACGGTAAGACGACGAACAAAAAAAGGTCATAACACAACACTAAAAAGAATATAACTTGCCATGTAGCGGCTTTAACGCTACAATGCATAATATAGTAGAGCATTGCATCCGTGCGAAGCCGGGGCGGGTCGCTAGTAATATATATAAATTACGTGTCACGTTGTTTGTCCGCGATGGACTCCTAAACTACTTAACCGATTTTGATCAAACTTCGTAACTATCTGTTATTTGATCTAACATAAAATATAGGAAAGGTTTTATTTTAATTTATAACACAGCAACGCGTGGCTGGGTCAGCGAGTATATTTTAATAATTCCTTAATCTACACTTAAATAAATTTTCTTAATGCACATTGATAAAAATAAATGAGGCTATTATAGGCCTAGATTGATCTGACGATAACGGACTATATACATAAGTTCATATAAATATATGTATTACCATTAAGTTCTTAGGCATTTGAACATAAGTGAATCCTTTTTACCTATAATAGAAAAAAATATGTCTTATCTTCTCCACTCAAGTTTTCGATCCTCTAAGGCAAGAGTTAAGAAAGCTCTCCAGATCCTATCCGGGATAAAGAGAGATTTGCCGGATCCCAGGAGATGACGGGTGGGGGGAAGGGGGCAGCAATTTGCCCCTAATCATGTGATGAAAAACTTAACACAGCCAACTTCTATGTGATTACGTATTACCCACTCAAATGGAATTATATCGATTAGCGCAGAGCAAAATTAGTTTACTAAGGATTGTCGGATTATATAAAGGTCTTAATACTGTATAATATATAATTCGAATTAAACAAATTAAATGATGTCTGTTAATAATAGTTTTGTGTGTCATCTAGGAATTGATTATGCAAATAAATTTCATATGTTTTTGCATATCTGTACTTGACCTTGCATTTTTTATTTAATATTATTTTATGTATACAGTCGGCATTTTTGTGTTTTTTTTTGGAGCGAAGCTCCCTTGGATCAGCTTCAATGGCGCAATGTCTGTTACGCCATAACTTCCCGAGTTCTTAACCGATTTTAATATTTCTTGTGTGTGGAATCGAATCAACAGGTTAAGGACTAGATTGTGAAGGAGCCCGAATTTTGAAATTCGCAAAAAAATCCATCAAAACACAAAAAAAAAACTTTTTTTTAGGTATTATGCTCCACTCCAATATATGATGCCAGCGTAGCTTTATGCTTAGCGACTGCATCGCCTAGTTAGATTTTGTTTCTTATTTTGCATGAACTAAGAATATATCTACATAAAATTTTTAACCAAAATTCAATATATGGTATTTAAAGCGATGCGTTCTATAGCATAAGTGCTAGCGATTTACTAAGTTTTATGAGAATAAGCATATTCACTTCAACAGTTACATAAATTACGATTTTATGTGCGTTGTATCACCAAAATAGATAGTAGAGCATAACTGACTTTAAACATTTCCCAATCCCAATTAATAATTTATATGACGATTCCAATGTTGATGTCGTTAGAACACCTACTACATCAAAATTTCCCATGTTAATGTAAACAAACAAATCATTTAACCATAAAATACATTACAAAAATCTTCGCCGGAATCACTTAAGGGTAAAAAAATTCAATACGGCCCCCCCGTGTCACTTAAGGTTCGCATTCCTTCCTCCTTAAGACTCGTTTGGTATTTCTAGGGCCGCAGTCATGAATACAGCGATCGGCGGGACATATGAAGAGACGACATATATAGTCAGCAGATGTTAAGTTACCCAAATATGTCAAATGGGTATACAATCAGTATACAATCCAATAAGAAAAAATAAACAGGTTATGAAGCTTCCAAAACTAAACGCTAAATTATAGAACAAACTAGTAAAAAATACAATGATTGATTTAGACTTTATGACAAATTAGTGGATAGATTTTACTATCTATATAAAATCCATCAAACACTTTAAATAAAATAGTATATGAAAAAAACAAGAAAATGTCATTTATAAAAAAGAAAAATGAGTTCAAGAGATTTTAAAGAAAACTAATAAATTTCTAAAAGCCTGGCAAAGGAAACAGCATCATTATATAATATATGATTTAAGTTGCTTTATTTTGACTTCTGAGTTTTGTTGGTTCGGTCACTTGGAACAATGAAGCAATATTGTGCGGTAAAACAGGTTTATTCTGCTGAACTAAGTGGCCGGTGCCCTGTTGGGTGGCCGAGATACCGCTGATACCGGTAAAACGCAGGTCTTGCGAGTCTTATGTGACCTCGGTGTGTTCGTACAAGGCCCTAATGACGCGCCTTATTACTGGAGGCCGAGACTCACTTTCGGTGTCTGCGTCATCTAAAGTTGTGTCAAGCAACTAAATAAGTTGCTTGAGTTATTGAGTCGTCTTGTCGCTACATTTGCTACCGCGGACTACTTTTTCATAGGTTATTAACGTTCGCCGTAACGTCACCTTAACTTTGCGTATGAAACGTTTTAAAACGTTACCCCGAGTTGACGCAATTATGCAACATACGAACTCTTAAGTAGGTGATGAGGGTTTTAAGAACTTCTGATGTGTGTTTAACTTAAAGTGGCGAGTTTACGAAAAGGAATTTTAAAATTAATCCTATATTTTATGTTGAAAGCGAAATACCGATTTATTACATTTATTTTGACTTTAGAGGATAAAATATGAAACATAAAATATATTGTCAGTTCTAACTTAATGATTTAAGTTAAGTTGTTTTTCGTTAGTATTATCACTTAAAACAAATTGGTAAGTATAAATAATACGTTGTAACAGTAGCCAGTAAATAAAAATTTAATAAGCTTGACAAATGTTTCTCACCAAATAGCTTCTTTCAATTATGTTTACTTAGTAAGGGTTATTTGGATCAGCCAATTAATAGACCATCAAAAACTCGCCCTAAATTTCAAGCGTTCAGCAAACGTTCAAAAACCTTAACAAAAGCGGTAATTACGCGACCATCCGCCAAATAGAGCACTTCACACAAACAATATTTGTTATTGTTTAACGAACGCTCAAGTAACAATACCAACAATTGCCGTTTACAAAACGGTAGGTAACACCCTCGTCTCCACCCCTCATATTCAAAGTACCAATATGTCTAGACCTCTAATGGCACTCCATTAGACATAGAAACATATAACGCCATGGGGGTGCGACAGTCCTTCGTACACTGGATTATGAGTTAAGATTGACAAAGTCGTATGCTAACATGTGTTTTTGCGGCAATAGGACTATGTCAGCGGGAGTTAACGCTTGTTCGTTTGTTGTTATAGAAGTGTTTGCATTTAGTATGTGTTATATTATAATTATGATTGTCAAAGAGTTTTAACAATTTAGCCTTGGTTGAATATAACCCAACGGTTTTAAGGAAACCGTGGAATGATTGACTGAAGCAATGAATTTGAAGTTATAGTTTTGTACTATTTAGGTTTCATTGAACTAAGGCTAAATTGTTTAAATTCTTTGACAATCATAATTATAACACGTACTAAACTAACTATAACAAGAAACAAACATGCGTAAACTCATGTAAGTACCTACAGACAATAAGTTATTATCGAACAGCTTATTAAATAAAAAACACGAGCGACAAAAATCGCCATAGTTTTTTTATTTGTCCGCCAGTTTCGAATTGTTTGTTTTCTCAAACTATAGTTAAAATACCAAGCTCATACTCCACTTAAAATAACAATATTAAAATTAATTTATTTGCTAGAATCAGCTTAATAATGCGGTCTTAATTTTTAGTCCAGTATATACTATTGAGTACTTTAATGTGCAAAATATTACAAGTAGGTTTTAAATAACTAATAATAAATATTTCCTACATTCACACCAATTAGCCTAGCCCAAAGTAAGCACAGTAAGGCTTGTGTTATGGATACTAGGGTAACGGATAAACATACATATATAATACATAGATATGTAATATTTATAGAAATATATATATAAACACCCATGACTCAGGTACAAATGCTCGTATTCATCATACAAATATCTGCCCAACCGGGATTCGAACCCAGGACCATCGGTGCGAAAAGCAGGATCGCTACCGTTACACCAAACGGTCGTCAATAATTGTAACAGAATGAAATCTTTAGGTCCGGACTGGTTATTATATCTATTTTCCATTTATTTCAAACGAATATTCCCTAGGGAATGGTCTACGGGGACTTGAAATTTGAAACCACATCGGGGAGTACCTACAGCTGGAGGAAAAAATATTTTAAAACTTGAATTTGAATATTAACTCAAATCTTTGAAGAATACAATTTATTGGAGCGGAGCGAACGAAGCGAGCGTAGCTCCCATGGATCAGTTTCAACGACGAAATGTCTGTTACGCCATAACTTCCCGAATTCTTAACCGATTTTAATAATTTTTGTGTGGAATCGAATTTACACATTTAGAACCAGATTGTGTTTGAGCTTGAATTTTGAAATTCATGAAAATAAAAAAGTTGTGACCAAAATACATTGGCTCCATGGGATTTCCCATTCCTCGCGTTTTTTGAAAGTTTTCATTCTTGTGGTATTTTAAAATTTACTAAACATTATTGTTTTTTTTTATTTTTTTTTAGTATTACGCTCCGCTCCAATATATGGTGCTAGCGATGCTTTATGCTTAGCGTCTGCATCGAACTAGTTTTATCAATAACTAAAATCTAACTATGATGGTCTAACATTGTTTTAACTTACCATTATAATTGGAGAATACCTTTCCTTTGGAAATAAGCACATTATCTTACCCGAGAGCCTAGTACGGATCAATGGGCACTAAAATCTTTCTTGAGGGTAAATAGTTATTTGTTGTGCAAGTCTGCAAAGTTGAGATTTGGTCGCGAGTTACCTCTATTGAAACCAGAGCCAGCGAAGGATTCTAGGCTTGAACCACGAGCGTTGCGAGTGGTTCGAAGATAGAATCCAAAGCGTAACGAGGAGCTTCTGAGCGAAACATACAATTTTTCATATCACTACAGCGAAGAAAATTTTTCGGTGCAAGAAAAACAGCTCAAATAAATTGGTAATGTGCTTTATTTAAATTTAAATTAAAAGTTATAATGCTACAATTAGTAATGTTCAATATATTTTATTTAAATTAGTTTCTATTCAACTTGAATTGATTAAAAATACCATAATCACTTTGACAGTTATATTTCGGGTGCGGTCCGAAATACAATCATATGTTATGAAATCTCACTCACTATATTTTTTAAATTCTTATAATATATAGTATATTTTAAATATTATTTATTCTTGTAGTTTTTATAATTTAATATTATATATAGTAATAATTTAAATAAGAATAAAATGTAACTTATAAAGACTATAACGACGATTCGGACGTGTGTGTTTTACATTGAACAGAAAGGTTCTAATTTTACACTTTTCCACGCTAGCGGATAAAACGTAACTTTCCACGCAGAAATTGAATAACAAACCAAACTTTTCCTAGCGTGTGAGCGTGTAAAAATATTAACTAGCGTTGCCATAGTACTTACTGTTACGAGTATATTCTCATTAAAACCCTTATGGTAAACTAAACGATTGTGCTACGACAACTCGTAGCAAAACCGTACATACTACAGATAATATTGGCCTACGCCTACGTCTGTAGCACTTCAGTGTGAGTTTAACTCGATCCATTTGGTTCTTCCTACCGACAAGCTACGGTCGTTCTACTTAAACTCAAATACTCAAACTACTGCGAGTAACTTTTTTAAAATTACAAGAACAATTTCATTATACAACAAAACTGTATAATGTAGCCGGGGAGACAGGGCCAACATAACAATATCAAATATTAATAAGCCGTCGTAAAGCAAGAGATAAAAACTATTAGGCCGTCTAGGGATTACAGTGGATTATTATTTTAACAAAATTAGCTTACGATCGCTAAGGGAGCGGTCGGAGGCGTCAAAGAGAAGCTGGGATATAGAGGCATCACTGTTTCTACGTGATGTTGTTAGATAGTTTTTTTGTTACTCTAGCTCTTTAAAAAATCATGTTTAGTTCTCTATAATAATGTTGTTTTTGTCGTTAAATTGCCTTTTAGAGAACTGTTGAAAATGTTAAATGCCTCAAGAATGTTAACGCCGTTCACGTTTTATACAAACTTCCAAGTTCAAATACATACTTTAAACTACAAAACTAACTTTTTTTAAATATTATATATTACGGGAGATATATCAATCTAAAAAATTAGTAAAAACCTTTTGTCGAAGAAAATTATACTTTAATTAAAGCAATTTCTAATTAATAAAAGATTAAAAGTATTTTTTTTATATTAAACATTTCCAAAATGCAAGCGCTGACTTGCGATATCACAGTGATTACCATCATCTTAACGATATGATCTAAGATCATAACAATAAGTTCATTATATAATGGCAGATAGTACTAATGCGGTAACCTGAAGTGAATGTTTGTATTTTTGCCTACAGTCGGGTCTGAATAAAACATCATGATAATCTTTGCAAGATTTCATAGCACTCCACCAACACGGGGTTTATTAAAAGTAAATTGCGAAAATTGCACCCAACTGCGGCCCTGTCGTGTTTCGGTAACGAGCTTACAACACCCAGGAAAACTTGATCTATTTGACCAAAGAAAGGCTTCCGCAATGGAGCTCTTTAATATTGGTGGAAAATAACCAGTTAAGCTTGACCTTTGTAGTAGTCTATAATTGGTGGCGAGAAAGGTCTTGAAATTGGTCATAGGTTGGAATGTCCAGTCTAAGCGGAGACCTCGTAGCTTTGATTGTATTCGTAAATAGAGATCTGGTAGTTTAGGTATGCGCACCCCCTCGTAGAGTAACTATGCAGAATGATCTGTAATCTTCGCGTTATGAGTTACAACGGGTACAAAATGGGGTAGTAATGATGTGGTATAAAATGTTGGTACGATGACAGCTTGGCTAGAGAGGATTATGGAGGTGGAGTTTATTATTTATGGGATATTAAAGTCGTTATTGGAAAAATTACTATTGAAGAAATTTGAAATTATCACATTCGGATATTAATATCTAACCAACAACAGGACAACAACATTTCCAATAAATAAAAACAAAGAGCAAGAAGCTTTCCTGCAAGAAGGGAAAAAAAGAAAACTTGGTAGTCACATAAGGCTTTTTTACTGTCGTAAAAACGGCTACTATATATACTGTCTATTGATTATCTATAACATATTTTTCTTTTTATTTATCAGGTCTGGTTCCAAAATCGTCGAGCTAAATGGCGGAAAGCAGAAAGGTTAAAAGAAGAGCAAAGAAAAAGAGAGGGCGCTGATGTCCTCACCAAGAGGGATCCTGGAGACGACAAGGTAATATAATATGTAGTAATCAGAGATATTTATGAAACACACTTTTAAATAAAGCAACGTTTTATCAGATACTGGTGCATATTTTATATTTAATCCTGACGTTTCGACTTCTTTACAGAAGCCGTGATCATAGGATGCCTAAGGTTTTTTTATTTTTTTTTTATTGAGAATGGGTTCACTCATGATCCCAATCTAGCCCGGGGGCAAAGACAGAATTCACGATGGTACGAGCTTACCCAGAAAGTGCCTATTTACCCTGGCTTTAAAAAGAGATAAGTTAGAAGTCCTCGGAAATACAGACGCAGGGAGGAGTTCCTTTCATTTGCTGTGCACATTATAAAAGAAGTTGAGAAGCGCTTGGTGCGACAGGTGGGAATAGCGACCAAGAAAGGGTGGTGGCCCGCAGTAAAACCAATTTTGATTTCTATCAATTTTGCCAAATTAAAATATTGTGAACCAAGAAAGGCTGATAGCCCGCAATTCGTCGGGATGTCCGATGTAAAAAAGGAGATGGCGGTATGAGCAAATGCAGCTCCTGAGCACACTCTCCAAAGTACAGTCTGTAGAAGACCGACAGGCAGTCAACTTTGCGGCGATGAGCTATGGTGTGAAGCTTGCTCTTCGCCTTGCTTGCTTGCTCTTCTCATATATGACGACCATTACCGTAGTCATCCTGTGATCACCTTGGATAGGAGTTGATACGTCTGGATTATATATAAAATATGGGCCAATATCCGATAAAAAGTTGTTTTATTAAATGTTGTTAAAATAATATTTGTTACAAGACAACTCTAACTTTAGGTAAATATTGCTTGGCTTATATATATATATATATATATATATATATATATATATACTTTATCGTGTTAGTATGTATTACAGTAAAGAAATTGTGTTTATATTATTTCGTTTAAAGTACTTTAAAAGTCGTGTCACCTTAAAGAAAACCAGGAGAAATATTTACATTAATATGTATAAATATATGTTTCTATTTAAGATTAGAAGTAATATTTAGTCATTTCAGGGCTCTTCCGAGTGCGGCATGTCTCGAGGTTCTGGTGAAGCTTCACCGGTGTCTGCCACCGCTGCTTCCCCTCGTGCCTCTCCTCCAGTTACCCCTGGCTCACCCAGAAGGTCGCCACTCAGGTCCCCCCGACAATCTCCAACGAGATCACCAAGGATGGACAGGTAGACTTTTATTTGCTCCAAGGTTATTTAAAATTCTGGTTATTCAGATATATGTATGTCTCATTCCCCCTTGTCTAAAAACATGTCTTGACATCAGATTATAATGGGATGATCATTGCTTAGCTCCTGATTAATAAGTTGCGAGTTATTACATATCTTCGCCAAATTATATTTGATTTCTCAACAAAGACCGGTAACGTAAAAAAAGCTAAGTATTCTTTTTTCACCATTAGAAACCCTTTTTAATCAAGTTTATACGTCATTAGTCAACATTCTTATTATTGTGGTCCTTTTCACATAGCATGAATGCTGTGACATTTGTTAGTAATCCATTTCAAGCAAATATTTGGAATCGAAGATAAGAGAATATTTAAAAAATTATTTAATAATATCAATATTGGTATTAATACATTTTGAACCGTTTTAATTCATGCGGTTAGTGTTATTTGGAAGACAAGAAAACACTTGGAAGCGGAATAATATTATAAATAAAAGAATTAATCAATTAATGAAGATATGAAATGAGTGAATGAATAAATAAAAGCTGAATGTATAATAACATCCTATAAATTTAGTTGCGTATAATTCCAAACAAAATATTTTCATCGAAATTTACATTTCATTCGATAACGTACCTCGATTTCTATTCGATTATTTGTTATTCCATTAATTACATATCCCAAACATGGGTTCTGTACATACACGAAAACCGTTTCTACATGCGCTACAACTACATCACAAAGTAATGAAATGGAAGATTTGACCTTCAATAAGTCCATAACTACCACTTTACCAATAATCGTCTTAAAAAAATATTAAAAAAAGTTTTTCAATATGTTACATACTGTTTTAATACGTAAGAATAAAAGTGTTCTTTTTACAATTTTTTCTGATAATCTTATGATAATATTGTTCTAATGTAAACTCAGTATACGAAACACAAATGAAAATTCGATCATAGCTCGTAATACTTAAATATTTTGGGTAATTTTATTATAATTTAGAGTTTAATTAGCTATCAAAGTCGTAGGTACTATGTTTGATTTCATAAGTTAGTAGTTTGTGACACAAAAGAGGTTGATTTTAACAATAAGTTATTCCTGTCCAGGTCCGAAGCAAGTCCTTCTCCAGCACCATCAGTTGGTAGTGCTGGCTCCAGGGAAGCGGCGCCAGAACAGAGGCCCACCCATCACCTGTTCTCACCTTTCGACCAGTGAGTGTATTTGTAAAATTTTAAACTTTTAACTTTCATATTTTGATTGAACTCCATTTTAAATCCATTTGTAACCACTAGTGTTCAATTCATATACTTGATTGGATTATCATATTATGATATTAAAAATGCTGTTTCTTAAAACTGGACCTGAATAGTACAGAAAAAATTGCATTTACGTCACGTCAAAATGTTGTGTTAAGAAACGAAAATACCTGAAAAATGTAATTACTTTTGAATTATGCACGGCGAGGTTGATTGTGTTGTGTAGAAGTCCGATGTCATTCTGTGTGTGACATTTTATTCTATTTTTTAGAAATGGCAAGCGTGTCGATTACTACAGTTCTGCTAGAAACAACAGTGATGGCTAAGCGTGTATTTTTGCATGTTAATATACAGCATACAATCACGCAATTTTGAATTCTGTTTCAAAGGCAATAGAACTTGATTTGAATCTTAACGAAATAAAGGCTAGAACCAAAATAGTTATCTCGATTTCTCATAGTTTATATGACAATGTTGAAACAAGTGACTCGTTATGAATATTTAGATGTTTTTAATTTAAATTCATTCAATTATTTTTCAAATAGAAATGTAAAATGGCTGAAAACGCTTAAAAAAGTAAAGTTAGATATCTTTCTTCGTATCGACGTCTTGGCCTAGTTACTCCATCCGTGGTCACCGATAAAGAATATGTAATCATTGTGGTGTTACCTGTCTCTGACACAATTTTTCTCTACCATCACAATAAAATACAAACTTCGCTTTAATTTAATTACTACGAAATCAATTTTATTAATTTAAATCGATTTTGGTTAACTCCCATCTATAGAACCGTGGGTAACTGAACTTTGATAAATGCGACTAGTCAAATAAACGAATGTGACGCGTTTCGTTAATTTGTCATCATAATACAGTGAAGGTGTTTACTTAGGTGAAACTATATGACTATATGAATTAAAGAATGAATGATTTTTTGTTATTATCCACACAGAAATACATTAATGATTATAGAATAACAAGGAGACGTACAAAAAAGCGGCCTATAACTATAAACGTTTCTTCCAGGCAACCTTATTATGGACAGAAAAGAAATATAGACTATGATAGTGTAGTTGGCACTGTACAGGTGTAAATAAGCTATAGAAAAAACACAAATGAAAGTCAATTTTAATAATCAGAATAAAACACTTTTTTACGGATTTTTGCGCATGTTTTATTTTATTTTATATTTGTCATCCTGTCATCCTGTCATCCTGTGATCACGACTCCTGTAAAGGAGTCGAAACGTCAGGATTAAATATAAAATAAAATAAAACATGCGCAAAAATCCGTAAAAAAGTGTTTTATTCTGATGTGTATTGTGCGCGGAAGTGTAAGAACTAAATATGTCAATTTTAATAATTATACTACATACATATAATACATATACATTTATATATATATATATATATATATATATAAACGTATATATATATATATATATATACATATTCTTAGTAGTATTCTTTCATCAATCTCTTGAATATATAGACTAAGCTCCTGTATTTTATATGTAGGTATTTATTGGCTTATTTTTCATTGCTAATCTTAGTATATTTATTCTACTATAGGGAGATGGTGTTATCCCCATGGTATTTTCATTATCATGGAAGGTCCTTAGCCCCTGTATTAGCGATATTAGCAGAGTGATAGTGGAATTTATTCTTCACACTGTGACAAAAAGCTATGTTAAGTAAAATGATGACTTTTTGTTCGTTCTTGATTCGTTACTGTGTTGTCGATCCCTATAAATAAATTTGAGTGAAAATATCAGTTTTATCGATACAACGAAAATTGACGTAATCTTTTATACACCACCAACGGAGCTACAGTATTGATTATAAACGTAAAATTTTTATAATTTTATATTATGCAAAAGTAAGAAACAAGTTGCCATAGAAAAATGCTAAAGAAACATGACAACTAGGCAATTAACTTTCTCATTGATTCAAATCTTTATATTGTGGTTAAGAAGGAATCCGTAAAAAATCTCTAGAGATTATCATTTTTCTAACTATATTGATTATGAAAAAGACAAACTATTTAAATAATGATTACATTATAAATAAAGAAATTTTGAATAACTTCATGTTTATCTATTCATTCATATGTATAATAATATCACGTAAAACAATTAATTAATTACGTGTACTGTATAACAGTATGTACAATATATATTGTAGATACTCTTATAAAGTACACTATGCTCTCAGCATCGAGTCTGACAATTACTTAGTTAGCATGTAGCTCACTAATCAACTGTAATTACATTGCGCCCGCGCATCGTCGCGAGCTGATGGGGTTAAGGCGGATCATTGCTGCGTTTATGATTCTGAGAATATCATGTCATTCAGTCTATTGAGAGTGGAATAACTTCCTTTGGAATTGAACTAAATTTATTTGAAAAAATTACAAGTTCCACCGTATTTTTTGTTTTAATCATGGAACATTAATTTGCAGGTTTCATTTTTACACGCCTGCAGTAAGTTTAAAGAAATGAAATTATTTTACTGAGATTCCTGAGAACAAAAATGTATTTATGCTTTTTTGCTCTAAGTAGTTAAATTCAGTTAATGCTAATGATAAAAATATACTTACGTAATATGAATTAGTAAAATGAATAAGTGGTAATACAAAAATATTAAATATGCGCTTTATCTATATTTCATTAATATCTTATCACATTAGTCACTTGTATATTAGTCCACTCATTCCTCAGTCCGTGGTAGCAATTGCTACCATATTCAATTTTTTTAAATTACGATTAATTATTGAGTAACAGAGATCCAAATATTCTGTGGTGGATTCTTAATTTTATCATTTCATTACGGTATTATTTTTCGCTTGGTCCTAGCTTTATGATGCTTTATGAAAATGGCATTTATCTAAGAGTCCGACGTTTTTTGACGTGACAACGTCTTATAAATTGGTTTGCCGGGTGACACTTCAAGAAACTGCGTTACGCTCCGCTCACGTTATGCGCTTACAATGAGAGCGAGTGAGAGGCACGCGTCCCTTCCACTCGGGCATGGTTAGCCCGCCTAAGAGCGAGAGAGACAGACATAAAAAGTGGAAGGGACGCGTGCCTATAAATTAATGTTTTAAATATAATTCTTTGTATAAATAAATGTTTTAAATTGTTACTATTATTTCATCCTTCTTCCTACTATACGAATGAATATTCACATTAAAATTATTTTACCACTCAAAGTCGTTGTCACGTAAAACTTTCGCCCGTATACCGACTTTACAGGCAACCAACCAGTTTTTTTTTTCACAATTCGCGCAGCATTGGGACTGTTGAGAGGAGTGAGCGTTCGGTAGCGGCCTGACAAGTAGTTAAAACCAATTCGCTTTACTAATCCTTTCTTACTGAGGGCGAGTGCGGCGATTTATTTAAAAAAAAACTCCGGATACAAAAATCACTTTTACACTACGAGTTTGTATTACTTCAATCTCCATACGCTGGTTTAAATAATTGGTTGACTTTATGTTGCGCTTCTAAAGAATTCGTTGTGTTTAACTGAAAGATTGGACTCCATTAACTAAATTTTAGAAAAAAAAAATACAGAAGATAAGGGCTAGTCCCAAGTCACAGCCTTAAATTGAAGAGATTGCCCTATAGTGAGTTGATGATTGAGGTTTACAAATGCAGGTACAGCCGGGATGAACCTCTTCGTGCGTTCTGAAACCACTAAGGGGCTGGAGATAAAAAAATTTTTGGTTTCGAATCTGTATATACATACTCATAGGGGTTTTATACAAATGCAATGTAGTCGTTGGACGGTTTCTATTTTATGTTTACATGTATTATTGCAATTCAGCATTAGAACTTACTGTCTATTTTCTTGGTTCTTGAAAGAGCATTCTTAATCATTACAAATTTATATGCCAGCACATTAGTGTAAGATTACGTATATCATGATGCAGATATAGCTAAAATATTGAGTCTTATTTCAAAACAATTGGCATCTTGAAATAAAAACTTTATGAAAATAGACTTACATAAAGTGCCTACATTTTATTATTATAAAAATATGTTTATTGCATAAACCTATAGTTATAAATAAAGAAAAATATTATGTTCTTACAATTTAGCTTGATATTGTGGAAATCAAACACTTCTGCCCCTCGTTTCAACTCCTTTTAAGGGGGTGGTGTTCCTAGGTTGACTAAAATACTTTATAAAGACGACTGTTTGGTGCAACGGTAACGATCCTGCCTTTCGCACCGACGGTTTTGGGCTCAAGTTCCGGAAGGAGCAGATGTATGTGTGATGAATACAAGCATTTGTACCCGAGTCATGTGTATTTATATATATTTCTGTAATTATCACTTATCTATGTAACATATATGTATACCTAATATATTATAGTGCTTACTTTAGGCTAGGCTAATTGATGTGAATGTAAGAAATATTATTATATATTACTTAAAATAAGGTTACCTACACAATTGCTGAAAAGGAAGAATGATATTACGAATAATAACATAAAAAATTAACACAGTTTTTTTGTCTGTATTGTGTTGTGTTTGTTTACTGACATAATACTGTAGACTCTATATTTATTTATGGTAAGAATAAGTATTGTTTACGTGTATGAATCTTTACTATAAGAAAACCCATGAGGTTCAAATAGTACTTCTTTGTAAAATTATTAAATGTATCTGATAAATAAAAATATTCAGTGCTAAATAACTTAAGAACGCACAATAAACGCATTTCGTAATCCAATAAACGGTAATATTAAATAAAGTAAGATGAGAAAAACCGACTTCATAATTGTGCTCATAAAAAAACGCTTTATCATTATGTATATCCAATAACAATTGATTATAACTGCTTCGATATCATTGCCATCTATAAATTGAATCGCGGCCGATTGAATACTCAATCGAAAGGGTATTTGGGACACGATTCACAGAAGTTTATTCATCGGAAAGATGTACTCCTTGCAAATATTGGTCAAGCATTTTGACAATTTGGTGAATTTGATTATCTTCTGAAACTTGCACTAGTAGTCGAATTATAATATACTAGCGGCCCGTCCCGGCTTCGCACGGATGCAAATCTCTACTATATTATGCATCTATTATACATATAAACCTTCCTCTTGAATTACTCTATCTATTAAAAAAAACCGCATCAAAATCCGTTGCGTAGTTTTAAAGATTTAAGCATACATAGGGATATAGGGACAGAAAAAGCGACTTTGTTTTATACTATGTAGTGATATAATAACACATATATATTACCCGGTTTAAACCGTTATGCAGTGCCGGATTTACCATAGAAGCTGAAAAAGCTGAAGCTTAGGGCGGCAAAATTAGGGGGCGGCAAAATTGGCCCAGAAAATTGGTACAGAAAAAAAGTAAGTAATAGTGCTTTGTAATATAACACCTCTGTAATAACAAAGATTTGCTTTTCTTAGCTTAAAAATATACCCCAAAAATTGGTAAAAAATAATCTTGAAACTAGATTATTCCCTAAAAAAGGAATAAACGTTATTATGACTAGTGAATCTAATTTTAGAGGTCAGTAGGTGCGGCAAAAATTTTATAGCTTTGGGGCGGCAAATGTGTAGATTCAGCACTGCCGTTATGACTATGATTCCCAGCATTAAAGCTGAGATAAAGAAAACACCATACAAATAATAATTCTTACTTTCACACCAATTAGCCTCGTCCAAAGTAAGCAATGTAGGGTTTGGGGTATGGATACAAGGGTAACGGAAAAACATACATATATCTTATAATATTCATAGAAATATCTATAAAAACCTATGAGACCGGTACAAATGCTCGTATTCATCATACAAACATCTGCCCCTTACAGGATTCGAATCCAGAACCGTCGGTGTTAAAGGCAGGATAGCTACCTTTACGCCTAATGATCGTCATAATCTTTATACATAGAATAGCATGTTGACCCACTTTTTTCATATAAAAATATTTATTTGTTTTTGCCAGTTATTTGTAACTGGCTCTTGCAAACGTTCGCAATGCTTGCAATCGCAGATTCACTATTCGATGAATTCCTATTCGACGAATTCCTATTTGACGAACTTTGACTAAAGTTTAAACTAAGGAACGCTTAACAATTTAAAAAAAATATTAAATGTTTAATTTTTATGCTTACTCTTATTGTGAAAAAACCCTTAACGAAGTTAACGGCAAAAAACCCTTAACGGCAGTAAAGCGTTACATTACATTAAAGCCAAATAAGACAAGCAAATGTAAGAAATGGCAAATAAAATTTATTTTAATGTATTTAATTATTAGCTTACATAATGCTATCAAAGTTCAAGACCGTTATTAAAGTATTATAATATGATAATTTAAACTAGATTTCACTAAAAATAGTATCAAAATCGAGGTTTTGTCCTCTATTTTTGTAAATATGGAGTTTTGATAACTTCATATTCGTAATTAAGAGAACGGGTCTGTGTTTTAGAATTAACCTTTCGGTGCTCTGTCCACTAGAGTGGATTTAATTGGATTGCTCAAACGATTTTAACTTAATGGATAGAAGATCGTTAATTTCCACGACATTCCCAGTTCGGACGATTCTTTCCAAGCGGTAAAACCTATTATGCTGAAATAAATTACTTAAAGAAAATTAAATACTTAGTAGTAGCACTAAGGTGGATACTTGTTTGTAACACATATGTTAATTTGTGTCATTTCCGTTACAACAAACAACATGAACATCACCATCATATACTTTGATAGACCACACTGAACTTTAGACTATTTAAAGCATTATGAACCCTTTTTCTATAATAAATAAGGTGGTGTTTATTTTGTATGCGTATCCGTAGCGTTCAATAACGTTAGTGTCGATGCGGTAGAGCAATCTAATTGTTGAGGTCGTTCGAATTGATTTTAATTAGGACTGGGGATTGCGTCGTTCAGAAAAAATGTCTATATATTACGAATAACATTGCATTAATTCACTTTAAGTATACGTCAAAAAACTTTAAGTATATAAAGTATACGTCTGAGACGTATTTGACAACAACTGGAAACAAGTATTTTATAATAAGTATATTATAATAACTATATTATATGAACTTTAGTTAAAATTTCACCGATTTTTTCATCTTCTGTAAAGTTGGTAAAAATGACTTATGCGGTGTTGTTACCTAAGGGACGATATGGAAAAAATCTACGGATCTGAAAAGGTCTTGCTCAAATAGGAGAGTACTAAAACAAATTTGAATTTTGTTCGAATAATAATATCTTTAGATATAAAAATCTTGCAGGTAAATGCTGAAATAACAAAAGATTTAATAATAATCTTTAAGTTGAAAGTTGCCAACTGTTGTCGAACTTTCTCAAGATTTATTGGTAATCGAGTTCCATCTTAACTGCCAATATTCGTTATTGAGACTAACTTTGCGTACTCAAATAAAATTACCTTGACAAGAATAAAATTATTATTGTGGTGGCATCGTCTATTTCCTTCCATCACATCCTTGATTTTGTAATTTCTATGATATGAAACAACGCTAATGATATTTACAACATTTTTTTTTTTTTTTTTTTTATGCAAAATGCACCCTCCGGACACGGGGGAGGGAGGTGGTGAATCCTCTATGGATACTTCGGGCCGGCCCGATAGTTATGTCAGACTTGTACTGACTAAACACCACCTGGGATTGGCTTGCACCCGGAGAAGGTCATAAGCCGTCATCTGAGGCGACCACCCCTCTAGAGAGGGGTGGCGCAAGATATTTACAACACAATGCGCCTTCTATGTATATGCTTCGTAGCGCAAGAAACCTCAAAGTGTTTGTAAATTATTTCTTCCATCGGACATCCAGACGCACTTCGGGCTACCACCCTTTCTTGGTTGCTTTTCATACCTGTCGCCCCAAGCGCTTCTCAACTTCTTTTATAATGGGCACAGCAAAGGAGTGGCACTCCCTCCCTGCGTCTGTATTTCCGAGTACTTATAACCTTCTGGGTTAGCTCGTTCCATCATGGATTCTATCTTTGCCCCCGGGCTTGATTGGGATCAAGAGCTAATAAAAAAAACAATTGTTGAGTAGTCAAAATGTTCATAATTCTTAGCCAATCGATGACTTAGACCGTTACACACTATATGCTTCTTAATACCTATGTTATTAGTTCTAAATAAAATACATAAATAAATCCTCAATAAATAAATAAGACCTCAAAAGCGGTGTCTCTAGGACTCGGTGTAGTAACCGCCTCTACTGAGGTAGTTATAACAAATATTTATGTTCTTCGAACTTTATAATAATATTTATATGTATATAAATACACATTTAAGGAAATAGTTCAATTGGGAGAGCACTGGATCGGACATTCAAAGGTTGCGGGTTCGTATCCCGCCTAAGAATATCTTGTGAGCCGAGTCGATTTTTTCTAGTATTTTTCTTTTAAAAATAATTTATTAAATATTTTATCAAATCACGCTATTCAATGTAATTTTTATTACATCTTAAACATGATTAAAAATTAATAATCTCAACAAATTGTACAAAAACTTGATTTAATTTCTAATCTCTGTACTGAAACGTTTACAAATGTCTGCTTACGGAACAAAATGGCCGCGCGTCCGCCGGATGCTGGGCTAATGCGACCCGAGCCTGGCTTACGGCGCCTATACTTATCGCGCCGTAAGTGCAAATACCTCGCACGTATATCTATGTAGAATCTACTTTGTTGATAACCATGGTAATAAAGTGATCAATTATATCATATTATTATTATTATTTATTAATCAACAACAATGCAAGTTGACAGATCTCTCCAACACACATGCAAGTCACAAAAAAAAATAATCAAAGGAATGACTTAATTAATATTAATATAAACAGTAACAATATGGTCAATTAATGGGTTGAAAAGCATTAGTCACAAAAAAAAAATTAAATGTGAACTAGAAATAAATAATTAACAAATAAAAAAAAACTAAAGAATATCAAAATCATGTCAAAATATAATAAATTGAAATGTAAAAGGCTTAAATGTTACAATAAACCAGCAAGAAACTGGTAAACCTTAGTACAAATAAGTGGTAACGTATCAGCGAACAGGTCAATTTCATCGCATCGAGTGAGCATGTCGCATATAACATAGTTCCAGTGTCTCTAGGTAGAGATGTTGATAATAATTGTAATAAAAGTTAATACTGTTCGTTGGTAAGCGCATTAATTAAGAATTTAATAATAACAGTCGGAATTTGAAAGAACCAACATTTAATAATGTACATGTAATAATATTAGTAGTGTCAGCTGCTAATAAATATTTTATAGTCATATGACATTAAATTTTAAATAATTACTAGCTGACCCGGCCACGCGTTGCTGTGTTATAAATTAAAATGATATCTTATGTCCTATATGGAATAAATCCAACAAAATGAGAAAAAAACATTAAAATCGGTTGAATTGTTTCAGAGTTCATCGCGGCGAAACACTGTGACTGGGAATTTTTACATTATTACATTTTTACAATATATTTTATGATATAACTATTACATTATGTCTGTAAAGACCGTTTTTAGGAACACTCAAGTTGAAGTTTATATCAAAAACTCACGTTGTATCATGTTTTTCAATCCCTTTAATCTCTTGAAGCAGTAATTTCTAAGTCAACGCAATCGAAAAATACAGCCGTGCATGCCCCGTTTATGCTGCATATTTTGACACTCGCAAGGGTATCAAAACCTAAACAAATAAGGCACATGCTGTTCATGTACATTTAGCAAGCAGAGTGAGCGTGATTTTTCCTTTCATTATCCATGAAAATGTATTAATCTATACAAGCTAATGAAATGTGGCCTTTACCTTAAGCTAAATAAAGAATAATTCTAATCCATGACGTGTAGCGAATCACCCAAGTGCTCTGACCTACTGGCATTTATTCAATAAAAATATACCTTTTTTAAAGTGTATCTTATACATGTTAATAGTTGAACGATGAGAAATATAGAAAGAAATTGTAATTTATCACCAACGAGGTCGAATATTTAAAAAATCATTTGATATTAATACGCCCTGATATGATACTCAATTACGGGCAACGCCACTCTATTTGTAGGGCAGTGCCCTTTCTACTCTAACCCTAATAGCGATACGTCTGCCACGAAATGGTTATTATACGTTATTTGAATTTCGAACGCAAGAAGTCGGCGCGTGCCATTCTCAATTGTTATAAACAAGCAAGAATGAATTCGCTTCGGATAAGGTTTGAGTTCATAAGTTTTCTTATATACTTTACAGGCTATGATTTTATTGTGTAAGTCGCCAAAAATTAAAGAGTTTTTTATCTGTATTTATTAAACCAAAGACAGCTGAAGGTCTCAGACAATAGATTTGGCAAATATATGTATTTTTAAGTTTATTAAGTTAACGTTTTACCAGTAGCTTAAACAGGTATTAATTGAGCGAAGCTCTGAAAGAGTGAAGCTCTCTTTTAGGCAACTCACAAATTTCGCTTGTCTTCCTCCTACTACTTAACGGTTCAACCGATTCGAACGAATTTAGGCATGAAAATACATGATTATAACCTGACGGACATAGGCTATGTAAAAAAAATATAGACTCTACTATGGAGGAATGATCACCGAAAGAAAAATTCAAAAGCCGATCACAGCCAAACCGCTGAGACTACATTGATGAAATTTAGGTGAGGTTAGGTAAGGTAGTGCTTCGCTCAGTATTGGCAAACAGCAGCAGCATTGCAGACCTAGTATAATTAGACATTACATAGAGTTGAATAAATAAATTCTATGTTTCTATTAAGGTTTCCAAATTTATTCAGATAATGAAGATAAATGGTCTGATTTCATTTGATTCTGGATAACAACAGACTGTAAAGATAATGACAACGTCAACATTAACTTTTTAATTAAAAACATAATAATAAAAAAAATATTTAGCCATCATTTGAAAATAATTTTGCTTTTGTTTTAATAAACTTCATAACTCTGTTCAGTGAGATAGATTACAAATAGGAAAAATTACAAAAAAGGGCGAATTTTATCAATTATTTTACTACCGTCTCCAAAATAAAATATATCGCGGTTCGTAGTCTCGGCTGGAGTTCCAATCACAACCTATTTGTCCACACGCACAATGCATTATCATAATAAATGTATCAATGTCCACGCGTGCAATTGTGTTCTATAACACGCTCTGAATTAATTTGGACACTTAATTTTCATTGTCGAATGCTATTGTTTCATTGAAACTTCAACTTAAAATTATTTAAGCCAATGTTATATCTGAAATAATGCTGTTTTTGCAAAAATAAGCGTATAAGACATAAATCTATTATCTAAGATCACAGTGGTTTATGTGTTTGTCTGTCCGCTCTTTTTTCCGCTCTTTTTCCATTGTATCAATATCGTTACCATAGCAACGCGTTAACCACAAGTAGTTCGTCTACCGGACGCTAGATGGCGCTAACGGAAAAATATTTAATAATAGAAACAATTTAAAGAATTTTGTCCACCCGCGCGAAGCCGGGACGGGCCGCTAGTCTATAATCTAAGAACACAAATTTTTTGTGTGTTTGTCTTTGCGCTTTTTTTCCCGCTATTTTTTCATTGTATACACGTTACCATAGCAACGCACTACCGGGTCAGCTAGTCTATACTAATATTATAAAGCTGAAGAGTTTGTTTGAACGCGCTAATCTCAGGAACTACTGGTTCTAATTGAAAAATTCTTTTTGAGTTGGATAGTTCATTTATCGAGAAATGCTTTAGGCTTTATAACATCACGCTGTGACCAATAGGAACGAATAAAACATAATAACAGAAACTGACGCGGACGAAGTCGCGGGCAGCAGCCAATGTATTTATAATACTACACGATAAATTCATCACATTAGCATTTAGTATTATAACTTATATGTTTTTGTAGATATTTTATATTGGGTTTGATCTTATTTTAAAATTTCATGTCGCTCTTTTATGGATACTTATGTCCAAAATAAATAATAATAATATAGGGACTGTCATTAAAAGCTGCGTTTAAAAAACCAATAATAAAAATATGTCTGATGCATAAAATCTTCGACTTACAACCTAATGATATAGTGGAATTAACAGTTTGGTCCAACGGTAGCAATCCTGCCTTTCACACCGACGATCTTGGATTCGAGTCCCAGGAGCGGCAGATGTAGGTATGTGTGATGAACTCGAGCATTTGTACTTGAGTCATGTATTTACATATATTTCTATGAATATTACATATTCATGTATGTCTATCCGTTACCCTAGTATCCATAACACAAGTCTTACAGTGCTTACTTTCAACTAAGTTAATTGGTGTGCATGTGAGAATTATTATTATTATTATAATTAACTAGCGGCCCGTCCCGGCTTCGCACGGGTGGACAAAAGTCTTTAATTTTTTTTATTATGCAATATTTTTCTGTTAGCGCCATCTAGTGTCCGGTAGACGAACTACTTGCGGTTAACGCATTGCTATGGTAACGTTATTGATACAATGGAAAAAGAGCGGAAAAAAGAGCGGACAGACAAACACACAAACCACTGTGATCTTAGATTATAAATTACACGAGTTTTGAATAAGTTAAAATTGTTTCAATGATAGAGGTGTCATGAACTTTACCAATTAAAATTCTCCCACAAATAGTTAGTCATCGTTAGCAAACGCAGTAATTATTTCACTAGCGTCCGCCGTTCATTTAGTTAATACACTTTTAAAAGCAGTATTGTCGTTAAATCTAATTAAAAGCGTCAATTAAACCAACATTGCGTTTGTACTGGACAAATATGTACTATGATTAACGTGTTCCTAAGAAGACTTTATTTCATTCTATTAAGAGCCAAAATTGATTGTGGAACTTTGCGAGACGTATGTTACGATTGGCAGGGACGACATCATCGACTGAAATGAAACAAATGAAAGGTTATAACACATTTATTGAACATAAAACAGTTTACAAACAGTTGAAATAATATTAAGTTTATAACTAAGATAGTAGCCGTAAATAACCAATAGTTATAAAAGGAAAATAAGACTGGTTTCATAGTAGATTTCATATATTTGGGATAGTACTTGCTAAAGAGATATTATTATTTCGATATATTTGCAACCACGTGCGTCTGTACGGCACTGCGTAAACGAGTGACTGTAAAATCAGCCTTAAATACTTATATTCGAAAGAAATGCAGGAGAACAGCAACTTTCTTAGGAATTTTATTTCTCTTATTATTATATTAACATCGACCAGTGCGTGTGCAATATGCTTCTTTTTTTATTGGTGGCTTGCACGATTTGTGCATTTAGCCAGTGTCAAGTAAATATAATTAGCAGCTCTTGAGCAATTTGTTAGGTTTCAGTAAAGAAATGGGGTTTTACTGAAACCTCCTCGTGGCCTTATTGAGAGAACGCGAAAAGACACCTTCCACTGTTTTGTTTTACTTGCCAACACTCATGCATATTCAGAAACACTCACTGGTTGATAATCCACTATTATTTCACACCAATATCAACCACAACACAAAATTTAACAAGAAAACCAAAACCATTAAAGTGACGCTTCGCGATCCCGCTAAAAAAACGTGCACTTTAGAAAGTAATGACAACAAATTAGTCATATTACCTTAAAGATAGGTCTATCATTCTCAGTTCGGAAGATTGCCTGAAAAACTAATTTTGGTTCGTGCCGTGCGAGTTCCAAATCTTGTTAAAAAGACCACCAACCATTTTTAAAGATAGCGGAGTGTAACCCTTTCACAAAACACTGTTTAAGATTGTATTTTGATAAACCTTACTTGAAGTTTTTACTCCTTCTCACAAAAATGGATATGGGTCCCTCCGTGATAGGACAGCCCCCACCAAACTGACTGATGCTGCGTTATAACAACGCTAAACTCTTTCAAGTAATTGTATAGCGAGCAATACAACAAATATATCCATTAGTGTAATAAGACGGGTTTAAAATTTTAATTTATTCGAAAAAATACAAACTTTCAAAAGTATAATGGTATATTTGGCCGTAGTAGTAGGCAGTATAATAAAACAAGATCCCTATAAAATTGCAGTTTTCCTACGCACTATTAAGCGCTTACCTAATTCCTGTAAAGCAATAGTAACTGCATTCATTCAGTTGTTCTAATAAACATATTGATATTGAATAATGCATTGAAGCGAATTTGAGTTTCGTAGAATGAAGACTAGCTGACCCGATAACGCGTTGCTATGGTAACCTTTATTAATACAATAATAATAATGAAAAGAGCGGGAAAAAGAGCGGACAGACAAACACACAAACAACAAATTTGGGTTTTTAGAGTATATATTGCTGAAGATGTATGTATATAACTATATTATTTTTATTATTTAGTATGGGTTCGCTCTTGATCCCAACCAAGACCAAGGGGTCAAGACAGGTTCCATATATTTAATCGCCTCGACAAATTCAAGTTAATGATCTACTTTCTCAGTATTGCATTCTTGCTCATCGTTTGCTTGCAAGTCTATTTGTCCTTGCGGTCTGACATGCTCAGAATTATCAGTAAGTTAACTAACCTGTAATTGCATTTATTGATAAGCTGGATTGCGTTGTGGTAGACGAGCTCGGTCTACGATAGCGGTGATTAAGCAACTTACGAAAATGCTGTCATCAAATGGGTGAAAACTTCTCCAATAGCTTAGGCTCTTTTGTATTTTAGATGGTACATTAAGCTGTTATCCTAGTTGCATTTACAGTTGTTAGCATCTACCAGACTACAAGTCTTAGCTGTGGAGATAAGTATTCTGATAATGATAAAGAATCCTTTGATAAATTATTATTATTAAAAAATACTAGAAAAAATCGCCTCGGGTCACAAGTGAATGGCTGTTTCATCTTAATCGATTGCCCAAACATTTGTAAAAATGTTTCTTTCGAATAGGAGAAGGTGTTCGTCTCATTGATGAAACAACGCTGGCCTACAGCGTAAAATCAGAAATATACTAGAAAATTTCGACGAGTTTTCACAAGCCTCGGTAGCTCAATTGGGAGAGCATTGGACCGGATTTCCAAAGATTGTGGGTTCGATTCCAGCCTGAGATTCACTTGTGACCCGAGTCGACTTTTTCTAGTATTTTTCTAATATAACAATTTATATTATAAGATCGCATTAAAAATGCATAAAATATAGGTATAAAAAAAATTATAAAAGAATCCTTTGGTCATAGACTTACTCATATGTTCTGTACCTTTATTTAATAAAAATAATAATAAAGCAGCATCACATACACTGTTCTGAATCCAAGTTAAATAGCTAAATTCGTTTTCTACATTGACAGGACTAGGTATCAAACCCGGGACCTCGAAATAACGTTACAATAACCGGTATGCGAGCCACTCGACCTTGTAGGCTGTCAAGCTGCAGCACGCTAGTTCAAGTAGCCATTAACAAAACACTCTTACAGCCTGACATGCGCAGAAATGCCCAAAATTTCCTACACCTATAATTGCATTACCGATTGGCAGCCCTGCCAGTCGTCATTGGCGGGTGTAATGAACCCGTGGCGTCGTTTCGCGGCAACCCTTGCCCGCATGTAGGCCTAATTGCCCACATTAATATGACAAATAGATTTACATCGGCCCGGCGCACCCCGCGCGCGCTCGCTGTAACACTGTAGGGTTAGATGCTATCAGTGCTCAATATTTATTAAATGATTCTTTTTAATGACCCCATTACATACATTTTATTAATTTTGAAGATTGTTTTTAGATAATATTGAAAAGTTTGAATTGAAAATGATTGGTGTTGTATTTAACCGATTCGTTGCGAATGGCACGTCTGGCGTGCCATTACATTCTTTTGCGTGTGGCGCTCGCCACTGAAGCCGTGTCATTTTTAAATTTATGATAACTCCTTCCAATTAAGTTTTAGGGAAATCTACCCAAAATAAAACTATCTTCATTTTTCATGTAAATCAAACTCGTAGCCTTCGTATCTGGTAAATATATGTAGCAACCAATCAGTTAAAATGTTTTTACATTTAAAACTGACCATTTCGCATCCATTAATTTAAATAAATATATTTTTGGATACCGAAAATGCGTTTATTTTTATTTTTAACATGATTTTCTAAAATTTGATTGGTGAGTTGATTAATTTAAAGTTCTTAGGGTTTATGTATTTTATATGTAATCATTCTTTTATCACGGCAAGTAGCAGTATATCGCGGCTGTATGGTGGCATTTTCAGATGTAATTTTCTTCTACGATTATTGCAATACGGGTATTCAATGCAAGTCCTAAAAAACACATGCCGAAAACTTTAAATTTTGTATTCATAAAGTTTACTAAGGAGGTACATGCAAAACAATACATTCCTCTCTATGGCTACGAATGATTTTAACGTGTCACTAAATTGTATTAAAAATAAATTAGTAATAAAAAAAGAGCTCCCTGTTAAAATCAAATTGAAAGGGAAAATAAATTAACGAATCTTTTCGTTTTAAACAAGGTTATCGTATTTTTCTTTTATTTTATTCCTGATATTTTGATTGAATTCCTGCTTCTGAAAAGGAAACGAAAAGTCAAAATTAAAAATAAAAATATAAAAAATAGATATAACGCGATGGTATTTGCAAAAAGTGTTTTATTTTATCTATAACAACAGGTAGTAAATATTAAGTATTTATTACTTTGTAAACATTACACAAATCTGTTATCATGTTTATCACTTATATCTTTTTTGTGTTTTTTCCATCAACTGATCAAAAGCGATGTCCTCAACCCGAATTCTCTCTCCGATCGGGATAAATTCGTTAAGCGCCCATTTGTCGACACCGACGCGTACTAATTCACATACGGTTGTGTTCCCGTAGGTTGAACCAATCGCATCAAAAATTGTTTAGTATTATTTGGAAGATGTGTTTTTATATTATTGAACCACGGTTAAATGTATTGAGATAAATATCCTCAGGTAGGATTCGAACCCACATCTTTCTTTAAAACCGGACCAGACATTACAGCCACTATACTACTAAGGTTCTTTCCACCTTTGTTGAATTTCATCTATATTTATCTATGATATTTAATCTTTTTGCATTACAATGCTACCTTACATAATAAATTATTACTATAGAATAATACTAGAAAAAAAAGGGCTCGGCTCTGAATTTCCGCCTGAGAAAAACTTCACTTTTCATGTATTTTTCTATTTAAAAAAATTACATTTATCTAATTTATTTGATGATAAATCGTTATTCTTATTCTTATTTCTTAGTCTTCCAACGACTTGCAATCGTTATTTGGTTTTGACAATTATTGTCGTCGAAGATAAGCTAATGCCACATCTAAAATGTCATAAACAGGTATAAATTTGACAAAAGTGACTCATTCAATGATTATTACATACATTTTTTACCAATACATGAAAACAATGAAAGTTAGAGTTGAAATTAAATGACATTATGTTGATATTTGTCATACGAATACATATTATTGGCTCTTTGATTGTGTATATATATTTACCTTTGACGCACATAACTGACCTTTACTGCTTTGAACAAAATAAATACCTATGCTTAACCATCATTTAAATAAAACCAATACTTTTTGAGACTCTTCTGAAAAAGCTCTTTTAATATGTTAGTACAAACTCGCCAATGTTTTTTTATATAATCAGCTCAAAAAGTTTGACATCATTATTTGGCAATGAATTAGTATAAGTAACAAATTAGAATTCAGAAACATTTCACTGAAATTACAATATTGATCCTTCCCCCACTTAAAAAGTTTTTAAGCAGATATCAGAAAACTGTGGCATCGTCGTCCAGCGCTAATCACTCTTAAGTAACGGCTTGTCTGTTTAGTCAATTTGCTTCTAATTAATGTTGTTAATGAAATGGCTCCGACGCACAACGCTTCTTCCTAGTACAGAGCATAAGATACGTAGTCGTCGGCAATAAATTCCACCACCTTTGAATGAAATGAAAAAAACTTTATTCTCAAACTGCACACATAACATACATATATAAAAATTAAGTAAGAAAGAAAAGAAAAACAGTGTTCAAAAGGAAATGGTCACGACTCGGCTGTGTCGAACCAGATAGCTCGACGCTGATTTTCTGTCGTGCCGACATCGGACGAATAACAATATCACAATTAAAACATATAAATCAGACATGCTCTAAAATTAATCACTACATAGTATAAAACAAAGTCGCTTTCTCTGTCCCTATATCCCTATGTATGCTTAAATCTTTAAAACTACGCAACGGATTTTGATGCGGTTTTTTTTAATAGATAGAGTAATTCAAGAGGAAGGTTTATATGTATAATACATGCATAATATAGTAGAGCATTGCATCCGTGCGAAGCCGGGGCGGGTCGCTAGTAATTAATTAAAAGCCAAAATATAAAACAAATCGTACACCCAGATTAAGTCCAAAAGAGTCAAACTGAGAAAATCAGAGTTGAAATTTTTAAGTTTTCAATATTTTTTCCAACCTAGAGTGCCATATGTATCTTCCATTTTGTAAACATTCGTTTTAGATTTGTGGCACTTTTTCACCATTTTCAACACATATACTATCAGTTGGCATTTAAAACTAAATATCCCTAATTTTTGACTTGTGGCAGTCTTAATCTGGGTACCTATACGAAATATATAATGAAAATAAGACAAAAAAATGCAATAAAAAGCAAGTAAATTTACAACATAGGTATGAATCTGACGATCCTAAAGTTATATCGTATAAATTTTAATGGAAGAAAAAACCGACTCGGCTTACAAGGTATTCTCAGCTCAAACCCTTTGGATGTCCAGTCCACTGCTCTCCCATTGAGCTACCGAACCTTATGAGCACCGGTCGAAATACGATTTTGCGCAAATAGTGCTCTTATGCGATTCTATACTCTATTATTCTTTAAGGATGTACTGAGCAATCCTAAAATTATGTTATATGATGTTATTTATTTAATTATATAATGTCTAACAAGGACAAAAGAAAAGAAAACTGGTATGGAGAACGTAAAATACGATAAGACATTATAAACCAGATATAGACTCATGAACTAATAAAAACACTAAACAAATAACGAACTTCCGTTGTAATTCAGTTGGATTTAATTATAAATGATTTAAAAGACATGGCTATAAATACTATTTTTATAGAAAAACATGGATCTATTGATTGATCATCATACTCATCAGTTCTTATTAATGTCCTATTGCTAGGGCATATGACGATTTCTTCCCTATCGATGATAGTATGGCGAATAATCCATCGCATTAGCCTAGTCCGGATGGTGGGTATTTATACCCCGCGAAACTACCTACGAAGCACAACAACTTCCTTAAACCAGGTTCCTTATTAAATTTGCAGAAAAAAGCACTATTATCGTGCCTATCCGACAACAAAGACATGTACCATGTTTTACAAGTCAGTGCAAATAAAGACACCACTATGATCTCAACAAATATACAAAACAAGACCGTTTCGCGTGCCTGAGTCACAGCGCAGAACAATAGACCGACTCGCTCTTCATTAAAGCGCTAATTAATGCTTAATTGAGCCAAATAGAGTATCAATTTAGCGACGCCAATTGGATCATGCATCCCGGCCACACGACGTTGCTACATATAACTGGTATTCAGTATGCCTAGCGTGGGTCTAGATAGAAGAAAAAATAATCGAACTTTATTTTATAATATAAACACTTTTATTATTTTATATCGTAAAAATATAAAATTTATTATTTTATATTTTTATTATTAACTAATATGCTCATATTTATTGTATGAGACAAATATTCAATCGGCGAAATTTATGAGAAAAAACGATAGAAGAACGATAAAAACTGCTTCGGTAGAAGCAGAATCAAAAACAAAGCAAAGACGTTTCTTAAAACACAAAAACAAAACACAGAAGCCAATAATAAGCCCGAAGGTTAGATATCTGAATATATGCTTGCCACACCCGGGAATGAAAATCATGCACTTTGTACTGTAATTTCACGAAACTTTAGGTTCATTCATAAGAATCAAATTTCTGTAAGATTCATTGTATCTCAGATTAAGAGGTCAAAAAGGAGACTTAAGTTTTGAATAGAATTCAGGTCTTAGAAGTGAATTTTCGTGTAATAAACAAAACTATATAGTGAACTTCAAACTTTAATTCTAATTGCCCAATAAAGCTAAGAGAAATTTGATTCTTATGACAACATGGTTCATTTTTTGTATGAGCGTCGATTCGATAGCAAGCGTATTAAAATGCATTAAAAACAGTTTTACTTATTTTTAAAATGAAGGATTGTTTCCTTTGATTAACATTGTTATCTCCAGTATTCAAAAATACTTTCTCTGCAGGTAATGCTCAAAATTCCACCCTGTATAATAATCTTATACAATTACCGTATAACTAACTCATGAATCAAGATTAATTTAATATATTATATTTAAAATAAGCCTACATAAAACAACCACATCTCCGATCATTATTCTACCTAAGGCTCGGACAAGACATCGCACAAGCCGCTTTGACCCGGCCGGGCATCGAACCCAGGAACTCGGAGTGACATAACCATGAAAACCGGTGTGCGAGCCACTCTACCACAAAGATAGTTACCATATTATTGTAATAAAAAAATACTACAAATTATCGACTCGGGTCACAACTGAATTCTCAATTCCCACCTGAGAATTCACTTGTGACCCGAGTCGACTTTTTCTAGTATTTTCGACCGTGGAAAAATGCATAAACATATAAAAATTATAAAACTAGTTGCCACATGTTTACATTTAACAAGGGGTTGAATTCTGTCTAAGCTATTTACATAATTATTTTTCTACATAAAAAAATCTGCACAACAAATATTTATAAACATGGTGATAAAGGTCAAATAGGTACATCAAAACGTGATCAATATAAACTATCGTTTATAAAACCATTCATATTGTTTACGAAAGAAAAAATAAAAATGTCACACAAATATCAGTTTAATAGCGGAACTGATGCCAATCAACGCGAGGCGAACAATAAGGCAGTGAACACACTGTGCAGTTACCCGCTGAGAGTGAATAAGGAGAGTGAACGAAACATACAGGGTTCCCTATGCAAAAGAATAAAAAAAAATACGCCCATAAATATTCACAAAATTTATATTTATTAATAACAGTAATAATAAAGGTATTAAAATTACATAGAATAAAACTCATCAAAATGAGATTTAATTAAATTACAACCAAATCAGTGTATACAAATTATAATGTAAATAAATAATAATAGTTACAGTTTTTACTAAAAATATATTTAATTTTTGTGTTTTCCTATCTTAAATATATATTTTTTTACAAAAAAAAGGTTTTTTTTCAAGGTATCTTTACGAATTGAAACACCTTACCGTAACCAGCATTACCGGCGATAAAAAATGCTATAACTTCTTCGCTCATTTGACGAAATGTAATATTAACTATATTTCTTTCATTTAAATCCCATAAGCTAGCCCAAAGTAAGCACTGTGAGGCTTGTGTTATGGATACAAGAAGACAGAAAGAAATGCATAAAACAAAGCTATATCACATTGGTTTGTGTGTTTGTCTGTCCGCTCTTTTCCCCGCTCTTTATCCATTGTATCAATAACGTTACCATAGAAACGCGTTAACCGCAAGTAGTTCGTCTACCTGACGCTAGATGGCGCTAACGGAAAAATATTTAATAATAGTAAAAAAATAAAGAATTTTGTCCACCCGTGCGAAGCCGGGACGGGCCGCTAGTGCTAAATAATATTAACAATCTTTGCACCAAAAACATCTACTAATGCGTAATGAGATTTAAAACATGTAACATTAAGTGTGGGTAATACCAGCACTGGCTAGTTGATGGGTTGACTTTAACTTTAAAAGATGGGACGGCCTTTGGCATGAGACGCGAGTTACGTGGACACTATAGCATCATACTCTATTTTACCTTCGGGAAAAGATTTAGGGGATTATTCTATTTAATATAATTTAAGTAAACCTGTATTATTACTTTTAAAATAGTTTATTATAGCATTAATCTTATAACACTGTATTAAATAACCTTCTGTATAAGTTTTTGTTTTGTACCGTATGACCTACTATGTATATTCGATGTCAACTTTTTTGGAAATCTGCTCTTGTGGAACCCAAAGCATCGCTAACGCCGGGGGCGGTTCACCCCCAGCATCCAACTGTGGACCACTTATCGTAGTGTCGGCGATCTGTCGGGTAAACAAACAGGGCGGCACGCGACCGGCGTGCGCGTACTTCCATTCGCGCTCAATGTACCGTAATTGGATCTTGATTTCCGGTTATTCGCTTTGTGATATTTAACTCGTGTATAAATGTCACAAAAATACTCATTTAGATGATAAAAATCGTGTTTTAAAATTGAAACTGAGACGAGATTCTTTTAGCCAGTTGGGTTTTACCTATTTGCCATAAAGCACACCACAGCAGTTAATTATCAGGAATTCTGAGAATTGTTATTATAAATAATAAAACACTATTTATTGCAGAGACAGATAAGATACAGAAAAAGAAAAATACAACAAAGAAAAGTATACAAACAGACATTATTGGTAACATGCAATCTTTTCTGGGTAACCTGGAGTGAAAAGTATAAATAAAGATAAAAATATAATAATCGAGTGGGTGTGCATATTGAAAGGTCAACTGTATCGTATAGTACTTACCAGATTAATTATTTTTTATTTGAAAATAATGTACATTATATAAATGTATGTTTATTTAGTTCTTACACTTCCGCGCACATTACACATCAAAATAAAACACTTTTTATTCTGATGTGTCATCCTGTGATCACGGCTCCTGTAAAGGAGTCGAAACGTCAGGATTAAATATAAAATAAAATAAAAAATGCGCAAAAATCCGTAAAAAAGTGTTTTATTCTGAAATGTATGTTTAGTCTTAATTAGCCGTGATGTAGTATATTCGGCAGCATATCAAGCTAATCTCTTTGACATTGGACCTATCTTAAGCCATTGTAATTAAGATTTAAGCCTGGTGTTCGTTGTTCAAACTTGATTACGCGCCACACGAACTTTAACTTCAGTAATTAAATTATCGAAATAAGAGTATCTAAATTACTCAGAAAAAAATAATTTGTATATTTTATCAAGATGTGTGAGGAATATGAACGTTCTTTAGCACCACCATATGTTCAAAAAAAGCATTCTCCATCATTAAAAAAACACCATTAATAAAGAGAGGTAGCTGATTATTCACGCTCGCCATTACGCACCCCGCTGCTCGCCGCGGGCGCATTACTGTGGCAGAGGAGATTCATGCGCAATAGAAAAGTCAACCATATGAGGCGTGAAAAGCAATAAACACATTGTGGGAGATCATTAATCGGTATTTAAACGATAGGGTTAGGAAACTGTTTTGATCATAAAGCATAAGAATAATTCTGATAATTTGGTATACAGAAAGCAACCTTATGAAAGAGATAAGTTTATAGACTTTCAGTGGTAACCTCTTTACACTTTGGCGTATATCGCACATTAAAATACTTTTAATTTTTATCAATAATCCTGACTTTTATATCCTGTGATCACGGCTCAGGAACCGCTTAACGTTTATATACCTGTATAGGAGTTGAAATATAATAGTCGTATTAAAAACAAGGATAAAAGTGTTGTTTATCCGGTAAAGTAGTTTTGTTTAAATTTTATTGGTAAATTCAACTTAATTATAATGTATCTATGTTACTTCGGCGTTAAGAAACTTTATACAAACTAAATGAAAAATTTCTCAAAAATAGTCTGTATTAAGCAGCAATGCAAACTGCGTATATAGTTCACTAAGATACGATACATTGCATAAAATACGATATTAACGTTTAGTTTGATTACTTGGTTTTAAAGCAACATTCACTGATCAAATCTTTGGAAGTTTGTTCTTCTAAGGAACAGAATGAGATATTTTTTAACATTTAAATTTTCAGTTAAAATACTACTTTTATAGTTTTTATAAATCTTAATATTATTAGGTTTACCTGTTTTAAACATACTAAATAACATAGTAAAAAATGATACCACTCTCACTTATTTCAAATCACTTTTTTTAGAGTAGAGATCTTAGAAGCATGTTGTAGCTTACGTGGGTCATATGGTCGAAAACGCAAGTTGTATTTTAAAAAAATGTGTGAATCTACAAATATATAAAGTATTAAATTCAACTTCGGGGATACAGTTAATTTGACAACGGAAGTTGGCTCAAAGGAACAAGACGAAAATTACCCAAATCATCATGAAAAAGACAAAAATCTATAATCTCCGAATCGAAACTGAAAAATAGTAACTCTTTTTTATAAGAGAACAAATTTACTAAAAAGAAAATAGTAAAGATCTAGCTGACCCGGTAACGCGTTGCTATAGTAATATTAATTGATACAATGAATAAAGAGCGGGAAAAAGAGCGGACAGACAAACACACAAACAACAAATTTGTGTCTAAATACTTTAGAGTATATATACTCTAAAGTATATATACTAGACAAAAACCTGAGGGGTCGGAGATGTGGCTATTTTTACAGTCGCATTTTATATTTAATAGAAAGAAATTCCTTTATTTTTTTATTTTGTCAATGAAGTATACTGTTAGCATTGATTGAGTTGGATTAGTGACGCCTGCATGTTCCCTGGGAGAGTTTAGTCCACCATAAAAAACGAATCGGGCAGATTGCGGTTAGATTTGAAAAGGATTGAGAAGGATTGAGTGGTAACGTGACCTCCCATTGTGGCGACCCCCGGCCACCGATATGCGGGCAAATGAACGCGGCTAGTACAAACGAGTAATTAATTAGATTTTTTTATTTGTACAATTGTATTGTGGTGGCATCGCATGTTTGGAAAGTATCAATTTTATTTATTAATTTTTTTTTCCATAAAAAAAATGTACAAATGGCTGACCTAACTACAACGGACAACTAGAGAGAGTTGGAAACAGATAGTGTACTATTTTCAATTTAATTCAGTTTAAATTCATTTGTTTCGATATACAAGGATCATTATGATTAATTAATACATGATCACAATTAATAAAAAAAAAATTGAAAATGACAACTGTATAGTTATAAATAAATAATATTTCTGATAATCACACCATTTTGCCTAGCCCAAAGTAAGCACTGTAAGGCTTGTGTTATGGATACTAGGTTAACGGATAGACATACATATATGATACATAGATATGTTATATTCATAGAAATATATATAAACACCCATGAATCAGGTACAAATGCTCGTATTCATCATACAAACATCTTCCCCTTCAGGGATTTGAATATAAACGTCGTATATAAACATATATAAAATGAAGTTATATATTTAACTACAAACATATTATAACCAATTTTAATAACTGTCTAGTACATCAAGCTACACATTACCGAAATGAAAGATAAGGAATAAGGCATGTAGATACGTCAGTGTGTAGCTTGAAGCCCTGTCGAAAGTATTATCTACACTGATATTATAAAGAGGAAAGATTTGTATTTTTGTATATTTGCAATGAATAAACTCAAAAACTACTAAGCCAATTTACATTACATTCACGCTAAGTAACATAGGCTATATTTAATGCTAGAAAAAATTTAAGGAATTTTGTCCACCCGTGCGAAGCTGGGACGGGCCGCTAGTTCTTAATAATCTTCTTTTATCTTTAATATGGTATACTTTAATTTGGTTTTTTTATCATTAACACGTGCCTCGGTTTCATTAATCAATTTAAGGAGCAAAACCTTCGATGGTGATGTTAAAGGCGACTTTAGTCCGGTTTAAGAAGTCTGCACCGTAACAAAGAGTAAATAACTAGGTCATAGTATAATATAGATTACTATGAGAGGTTAGCATGAAACTGAAACATGGAAATTATAATAAATATTGGTATTTTTATTATTTTAAAAATATACACAATTTATTTTCAACACAGAAAAATAATAAGAAATACTTTTTTGAGGGTCAAATTCCAGAGTAAATAAAAGACGTGATTGATATATTTTTACATTTTGGACCCTAGATACATCTGTTTATAACCCATTTCCATGAAAAAGCTTTGTTCTTAACCAAATATTTGGCCTAATCAATAGAAGCTGAAAACAAATGAAAGTTCTCGTTATACCAAAATAAAAACAAAATAACACATTGAACTTGTTACAACGCGAGTCCTAATTGGTCGATCCAATCACCTCGGCTTCGTTAACCTAACGAAACTAACGGCAACGGTAACGAAACTAACGATAACGGCGAGTAACGGCACGTAACGACAATAACGATGTTACTGCGTTCGTTTGTTAGCTGAAAACTCTTTTTGGGGCAGGTTGAGGCATTTTTCTCCGTATGCCTCTTTAAATAAAGTTCTTTTTCGTGGATTGCTTGGGCCCTGGAGTGTATACTTCGTTAACTCGTAAAGGGTTGCTAGGCAACGTGATTTTATAATCAACTGTATATTAAAACCCATTTCTTGAAACCGTCGTCTGCTATTTTTTGTTTTTCTTTTACAAAAGTATACCTATTTGATTACAGGAAATCATTTTTACAAAAACTACTGTTTGTGTGTTTAACGTAATCAAAATGGGTGGTCAAAGTTCATTTTGTTAACGCATTTTTAGTATTCTTTATTTAGTAGGTTTCTGAACTACACTTGTATTGATAATTGAACAAATCACATTTAATCTTTTGAGTTTGTTTAATCATTATGAAAACAGTTGAACAAATTGTATAGATTGTATGATATATACAATAATAGAAAAATAACTTATAGACACACTAATGTATAGCATTTACTGATTTACTTAAATAATACTGTATCATAAGCAGTATTTTTTTTAATGTTCACTGTTATATTTAATATGTATTTGTATGTATTAAAATTAATCTTTATATCATTCGTTTAAAGTTCATTGTGTATTAGAAAAGAATAAGTAATCATATTACTTAACTGCTATTTCATCCAAAAACTCTTTCAAATTAAAAGGAGAGAAACTACAAATGCAAATGAATCTGCGTAGATTTATTGTATTTCAAATAAAGGAACTAATAAAAATGTTGGAATTTATTAATTTACATTTTATACAAGGCGAAATTTACAAATGAAATATTTTCAATTCTTGGAAATTAAAACACAATTTCACATCGTTACGGGAGAAGCTAATTGCGGCGGATCCAAAATAACAAATTAAAATTTCTCCAAGTAATTTGTAAGGGAGCTGCGCTATCATTCCCCACAATTTGCATCGCAATGCTCTCCCATTAGGGCGACTGTCATTCATTGATTTTTATATAAAGCTATTAAAGGTTTATATAAAAAAAATATACAAGGAATATAATACTGTGTATTCAGTGTACAACCGATTTATATACAGTAATTTCATTCTTAACAGTTACACCTAATTTTAAAATTTTCAATGATAATTACCGTCGGTATAACAACTCAATTCCTGCTTATCTAGTATTGACGGTGACTTGTTACTTCAATCTCAAACAAAGTGTAGTGGAATAAAGGTACACCTTAAGGATCCTAACTATTTTTTTAATATCTTGATCTAGAATCCTTTACTGAACCTGTCGGCACAATAAACTTCACTGTATTTAAGAAACTTAATTAGTTTGCGACCCTCTATGCATTTAACTCGCATCCAGTAGAATACAAGCAAAACTTATATATCAACTATTCCTGAAGTACTCAAAAGCCTTAGGACTATATATGTAAACTATGCTTGTGGTCTCGACCCATTCTAGCAATTGTTTTCGTAATTTTGCCAATTATGATTTAACTAGCTTTCCGCCCGCGGCTTCGCCCGCCTAAAATTAGGTTATATTGCGGTATAAAGCACAACTATAAGAAAACTTCTCATTCCTACGGAAAAATCTAAGAAGCGCGATGTAACGCTGGATACAATTAGTTGTTAAACCAAAATTGAATGGTACACTATATTATGTTTTCCCTTGTGGAGCAAAAACATGCAGATTTTGGGCACTGGAAACCCGGGAACACGCTACATAGAGCTGACCATGCGAAAAACAATGTTTTTCCAAGTGTACTCCAGCAACTCTTAGAGTTTGGCCTTGTGCTTTATTAATGGTCATTGCAAATGAAACCCTTATAGGAAATTGTAGTCTTTTAAATTGAAATGGGAGGTCTGTTGGAATAATCGGAATCCAAGGAATGAGTCATTTAGTGAATCATTTAGCTTCAAAATTTACATGTTCATATTCGTTTGCAACATATAAGTAGATGTAAAAAAACAGTTTAGACGATAAAACAAATTGTACGTCATCCCTCGGGAATTCCTCATTTTCGGGGATTCATTATCGTATCATTTAGCTTCATGTTTATATTCGTTTGCAATATTTTACCTTGTTTTAAACGACACAAAGCGCCATCTACAATCCATCCATCAAGCAAACAATATTTTTGTTTTTCCTCGGGAATATAAATTTTTTCCAGGATAAAAAGTACCCTATTATTTAATCCGGACTTTTATCTTTACGTCTGCAAAATTTCAAAGCAATCGGTTCAGTAGTTATGGCGTGAAAGCGGAACAAACAAACAAACAAACTCACTTTCCGATTTATAATATTAGTAAGGATATACTACTCGTATATATTTAACGACCTCTGTGGTCGAGTTGCTCGCATACCGGATTTCATGATAACTCCAGGGCTTACTTCAGGTCTCCGGTTTCGAGCTCTGATCGGTCAATGCAGGAAATCGATTTTTCTATATTTGTTCGGGTCTGGGTGTGTACACAAGTGCTTTAATTACTTGAGTTCAGATTAATACTTATTTATATGTAAGATAAATTATTATAATAGAAAAATATTACAAAAAGTCGACTCGGGTCACAAGTGAATTTTCAGGCGGGAATTCACTTTTGACCGATTCGATTTTTTCTAGTATTTTTCTATCATAATAATTTATCTTATAAGATCGCATTGAAAAATGCATAAAATTTATAAAATCATTTATATGGATTTTTCATATAAAATTTCATACCATATTTCCCGAATTTATTCTGTTACAGTTTTAATGATGTCTGTGTTTTACGCAAACCGTGGTGTTTATACATTGGAAGCCAGCGAGCGAGCCATTTCCAAACTTGCCACGTTGTTATAATTCGGCACGAAGTGATTTACCTAATAAAAATTATGCTGATCCATTTACAACTTTTATCATTCCGCCGCATCTCGAGATTCGCTCTTCCTTATTAGCTCGCATAATGCGAAATATATGATGGATGATTGAAGATGTTTTTTTCATTAAACTTCATCTACGTTAATATTATGGCAGTTTAATTAATTTTTCTTTCTTCTTTGTTAAATAGCTTACTTTTGTATTTATTTTAACTTTAACGATTTATAGTTTTTTGTCAGTTTTCGAATGATATTCAGGAGTCGCTTGGTACCTTTTTATTGATATGTCAGTTAATTTAATTAAAATATTATCGTTATATAATCACATACCTAAGTAAGTATTGACGAATTTTCTTAGATGGGATTTTCGAATTTACTACTTTATAACAAACTGATAAAGCCTACGTTATCGCTAGACTACCCTAGTGAAATGAACACTGAAACACACATTCTTCGTTTTGTTATTATTTTGAAAAACTGAATAAACTAACTTCTAAGGCTTTTTTCTTTTGTTTTTTAACTAAAAAGTGCGAAAGCTTTTAATTAAGTAAAAACGTTATGGTACCACGGGTTTATTTACGTACCTATAATATTTGTTGCTTTTAAATATACTATGTTATTTGCATGCTACCGCTAAGTTAGCTTAACTTGTTGAGCACATAAATCTATGTAAGACCCTTTATACCATGTTAAAAGCAAATAAATTATTATGATTATGATTATCTGAATATATAAATAATATAAAAATAAATAAAAAGGGAATGTGTAAATACAAAAAGTTTTGTTAGCCTAGCAGTAACTGGCATTTGGCATAGTTTGCTAAAGAGACAGCGTTCGAATACCGCCGCGGGAAATGATTAAAAAAAAAACACAGTAAACATATTTATAAGGCAACTGCAATTGGTATTGGTTGAAAGTAGCCACAATGTGCCTTACGTATAAATACATGGTCACTGATCAAGTCCTAAGTTCAAACCTAAGTTCAAATAAACCTAAGTAAATGAGTGAATAATTCATGCCGCAGTCATGAATGTTTTTACACTTATTTATGTATACTTTCAGAAATTTAGTATCGGCAACTAAAGTACGCGCTCTATTTAGTACGGAACTAGAACTTCATAGCATAATTTGTCCGGAATATCTTTGCTAATCACATTGGTTATAAGATGTACGTCATAAAACTTATTACATTCTTGAGTATATACTATACTAGCAACCCGCCCCGGCTTCGCACGGATGCAATGCTGTACTATAGTATGCATGTATTACACATATAAACCTTCCTCTTGAATTACTCTATCTATTAAAAAAATCCGCATCAAAATCCGTTGCGTAGTTTTAAAGATTTAAGCATACATAGGGATATAGGGACAGAGAAAGCGACTTTGTTTTATACTATGTAGTGATACCCTGTGTATAACAAATAATCAATGAATAAATATTTTTTAGTTATTCAATGTTTCGTTTTTTTCTGATTCAAAATGATATTTAAACGCCGGAGCCAGAAAGCTGTGTCACTATACAAGTCTTAAACACTGACTATATTGTTTAATTGATTTTAAGGGGTCTTATACTTTTATTTGTGAAGGCTGTTCTCGTTTCAGTAAGGCCCTCCCCATTCCGCAGTCACATTTCAGCGTAAACACAGTACACATCTGCAAAGGCAAACAAGTAAATCTACCGTTCCAGTCGCCGTCAAAGGAAGAGCGATTCCTTGCAAATTGCATTTACGCGTCCCGAGGCGCTCCCTTATCGAGTTTCCTTTCAAAGAGCCACCATTTTTAAAACTTCCATCGAGTCAGGTACGGGTTCAGTACCAATTGTGGTTCCGCTTTGTTCTTGCTCTGACGAAGTTACAGAGTTTCGGCACACGAATAATTTGTGTTCCCGGCCGCGCGATCTGATTACGTACTTCCACAGAATCCGGTCCGACAGTTGGCGAATCGAATTCGGCCGCTTGGCTACGATCGAGTTGTTCAACTCGAACCGATTATGACGTCGTCCCTATTACAAGATCTCTGCATTTTTTCCTTAGAGCGACATCTTTTTTGTTCTTGAGATTTGTGGGTTAAGTTGGAGTTTGTGTAGCTCTCGACCTATGATCGTAAAAGCAACTTTCGGATATGACCAAAATTTATAATCTCTTCCTCCGTGCTTACAAATAGTCAACTGATCGACAGGGTTATAGTCCTTTAGACATTATAATTCATGTTAGAAGATCAGTGCTTCACTATTTCACTTCAATGTCCCTATGATAGGCTAATAATTATAATAAATAATAAAATAAATAAATAAATATTTCTGACATTCACACCAATTAGCCTAGCTCAAACTAAGCACTGTAAGGCTTGTGTTATGGATACTAGGGTAACGGATTGAGATAAATTCATATATGATATATAGATATGTAATATTCATAGAAATATATATAAACACCCATGACTCAGGTACAAATGCTCGTATTCATTATACAAACATTTGCCCCTTCCGGGATTTGAACCCAGGACCGTCGGTGCGAAAGGCAGAATAATTATGTAATTTGTATTATTTTTAATTCAGTTCTCATGCTTTCCCATTTGTTGTAGGTGTATAAGCTAGAAAACAAAAAAAAAACTCTTGCCATATACAGGATATAGGATTCAAACTGGCGGACTTCAATGCATCAATCATTGGGTGTTCGATATATGTGACAGTATATATCGATATAAATAATATAATCGATATAAAAATTAAACTTTTATGGTCACTAGCATAAGTAGTATTTCTGCCGGGATTTTATCATCTTTTTTTTTGAGGCTCCAATAATTCCACGCAGTTGTATACGTTATTGACACAAAGTTCTTTCGTTCTACTGAGCCGGAATAAAATACGCGCTAAAAATACCGTTTAAATAATATTTACATGAATTATTTATTCATTATAAGGATATAATTGTTCTTGGAAATGCAAAAACGCGTGTGTATGTGTGACGATGATTGCTTTTTGTAGGTTAAAATAGAGCTTGTATTAACATTAGCTCAATAATAGTCGGTACTAAAATAGATGCTTTGGCAATCTTTCGTTATAAAAAATTAAATACAAACTATCAGTAATTTCAGGTGTTCATTTAAAGATTTTAAAGATAACTAGTTACCAAACAAATTCTCAAAGATAGCAAATTTCTTTTTCAATAAGCTTTTGCATTTAAACATTCACCACATCGTTAAAATCCTTACTAAATAAATAATGTTGCTAAATAAAATAAAAACTCATTTACGTCTCATATATTATTTGCGTGTTAAACACGAATGGAAAACAGGAGCGTGAAATGAGCTCATTTCTATTCCGCGAATAAACAAATTCTTAACTCGGCGAAACTCACAAAATCGCGGAACACACTTTTAATAAGCGAAAACAGCTAACGCGGTCCGTGCATAAGTTAACGTAACATTTTTGTTCCTTGTTATAAGATAATTTCGTGCGTCTGCCGCGGAATGTAGGTACAGCCAATCCCCAGCGCCCGGCGGCACCCTAATTGCTTAAGAGAAAAATCCAAATGAGAAATGAAAAGGGATTCCCTTTTCAGAGGAGAAATTATATAATTGAATATCTTTCTCGTAAGTATTATGAGGTATAAAATATGATAATTGAGTTTTTCGCTCACGGCGAGCGCGTGAGAGCTCTATAAGCTTAGGCACTGACGAAGTCATCATGTCGCGCGGTCTTTAATACTAAACTTTTTTTTAAATATAAAAATGTATTTCAACTCCTTAGTTCATCTTTTCTTACATTAAACAGATTATAATTAGTAAAATCATTAAAATTGTTTTCTACTAGCGGCCCGTCCCGGCTTCGCACGGGTGGACAAAATTCTTTAATTTTTTTCTATTATTAAATATTTTTCCGTTAGCGCCATCTAGCGTCCGGTAGCCGAACTACTTGCGGTTAACGCGTTGTTATGGTAACGTTATTGATACAATGGAATGAATGGTCCCGGGTTCGATTGCGGACCGGGTTGATGTTCAAAATTAACTTTTCCAAAAAGGTCCGTGTCTAGGTGTTATGAAACATACCGTCGCTCGTTGTCTGATTCCCATAACACGAGTGCTTAAGCTACTTGGAGTCAGAAAAATGTATGTGATGTTGGCTAACATTTATTTGTTTAAATTACTTAGAAAATATGAATTTGAAGGTTAGTTTTGTCAGTAGCATGATTTTTTACTTTAATCTACATATAATCTATAATCTAAGATCACAGTGTTTTGTGTGTTTGTCTGTCCGCTCTTTTTCCATTGTATCAATTAACGTTACCAATATAGCAACGCGTTAACCGCAAGTAGTTCGTCTAACGGGCGCTAGATGGCGCTAACGGAAAAATATTTAATAATAGAAAAAATTAAAGAATTTTGTCCACCCGTGCGAAGCCGGGACGGGCCGCTAATAATAAAAAAAATAAATAAACAACATTTATGATGGCCAATCAGGACCCTGCCTCAACATAATGCCATGTTGTTGACACTGTAATACGTCACAGTGCATCGGCGCTGGTATTCTGGCAAGACCTGTAGGATGTACTGTGTTCAAAAAATAAAAGTTTACATATATTTACAATTTTTGTTCTTGTAACAATTTCTTACGATGAATCAAACAGCTAGTAACTGGTAAGGTATGGCCATACGTTACTGTGTTCTAAATTAAAATGAAACTTTTCCTATGTCCTAAGTCGCAACAAATTTAGCAAAATGAAAAAAATCCAAATTGGTTGAGAAGTGTCGGAGTTCATCGTGGTCAAACACTGTGACAGAATTTTTATATAAAAAAATGTGTAAATAATAATTTAATTTTCGGTAATATAAATAATATTCGTCTATTGTTAACTTCAAACGATTTATTGAAGCAAAAACTACTAAACAATCAGAGCATATCAATGACAAACACGTCTGTCGCCTGCGGGCGCCGGCGACGATCTGTTCGTCAGGCGAGGCACGCGCCGCGCGGCTAACGGCCTTACCCCCTGATTGCTAACGACGGGTGGGGGAAATCACATTGAATTTCCACAGATAAGTGTCGGGATCATGATTTTCGTGACGACTGAATTGAATTATACTTACTTGTTTGTCGCGCTGAAAAGTAGTGCGAGGATGTAGGTAATTGAGAAAATGTAGTCTTTTGAATATCTTTCACTTACTTTTATGACACGTACTGAAAAATAAATAATAGGTCTTTTGGCTGATCTTAAGTTAGATTAACTTTTATGATATACAGGGTGTTTAGTAATAATACCTGTATAATTCCAAAATTGTGAGATAGGCTTTGTAACATTAATTTATAAAACTCGATAAAATTATTATAAAGTCTTAAATCACTACATTGCTAAATACTTTTGAGTTTTTATTTGTATGCAAAACGGCAAAGTGACAAACCTAAACGTAAAGAAACTAAAGTTTTTAATCAAAATCTGGGCCTGGGATTGTCACTTTGGAGACTTAAGCAACACAGCACAGCAAACACAGTTTTATAATGATAACTTTCCGTGTTTGTATACATGGTTCTCTACATGTAGGTTATACATGTTGTATACATGACGGGCTTATTGGATGAGCTCTGTTCTGGCAGTTCTTAAAGTATTTTTTTAATGGTTTGAGAACTTTGATTTCTTTCGGTATGTTTTATTTCCTCACCACCATCATTCGCATCCAGATTGACTATTTGTTTAACTCTGGCTAGCTAAGCTTAGAACTATAATTATACATTATATAGATGAATGTAAACGAAATAGAAAAAATATAGCCTTAGATAAGGTTAGCGTGAGACAAATTGGACGACTGAACAGAATTTATTTGGATAAACTAAAATCTTTTATAGAGCGACATAATTATATACCCGTTAGGCTTTATAATTTATATACTTTTTGCAATTTTTTTCAATGCTGTCTTATAAGGTAAAAAAATCGACCAGGCTCACAAGTGAATTCTCGATTTTAGTCGATTTCTTCTAGCATTTTTCTATTAAAATAATTTATTCCCGTTAGGCATCCGCAAGCTAAGCTGGTATGCCAATTCGCTTGTATCACATCCGATTGCCGAGGCACGAACTCGGATCGAGTTGGCTCGAAAAAGACACCTTAACAAATGAGCTAACGGCGTTTCGGAACCACAGACACATACGTTGGGTTAGTTCCGAAATCTTATATTCAGCCGCTTCTTGCATTAAAATCTTCAATAACTTTTAATATATTGACAAATTGCTAGAAGGCTTCTTTTAGAGTAAACAAGAAATATTTCAATACAGTAAGCAATCGCCAAATTTAACCCTCACTTGATCGAATATTCAGAGTCGTTTTATGTAAAACGGTATAGAATAATTTACCTAACTTTTTACACATCGCGTAGGGCGGGGCCCCCGCAGGTAACTGTTACCGTCCGGAACGCGTATAAATAACAGCTCTGAGTATCTAAGGAGCAGTAGCAATTCCTCTTATGAATAATGCATGAGCGTCCGCCCAGTAAACGCGTTACGATTTTTCATAATAGCTCTTTTTGATGTTCCTCCGCGCCTGTTATACAAATTTTCCTTTTATGTTATGCAGTTTAGTTTTATCTTCTTTATGTGAATTGCTTTGGGGAATAGTTCAATTTGTTTTAGATCATACACAATTTGATGATATAACAGGTATATCATATACATTCAATGTTTTCAAAATTTTAGTTTGAGATCTATTTTAGAAATGTTTAATCCTAATTATATTATGACAATACTTTGTGTGTGTGTTTGTTACCATATTGTCAGTAAAATCCCATAACACTGAGCTATGACTTGATTACCTATTGTAAGGTAATGTTATCTTTAGCTAGCCAAATCAATTGGCAGTCAGCTAGAATGAAAATAAATATTTTTTTGTGTTATATTCCGTTACTATGGAAATTCTAAAATTGCTCTATTTAAAAGAATTAATAATGTCATGCAAAATGATCTCTACTACCTTTTTTGATTTATCTTATCTTCCTCAAGTGTATGAAATGTCATTAATATTGTTATTTCAAAGGTTTGGACATGAAAGTTTGTTTAAAAAGTGATGTAATATTTATAACTACCTCTGTTTCGTAGTTTGCAAATCAACTTAAAATTCAAGACGCCAATTCTGCTAATAATAATAAACTTCGCATAAATCATTATAATTATTTAGCCGCTAACTATAAGCTTACTATGGATTAGTAACAACGATAAAATAAATAAATAAATTTATAGATATGTAAACATATTCTCCTACCAGTACTCGAATCCGGGATTTTTGGTGCAGAAAATAGGATCGCTACAGTTGCATAAAGTGACCGTTAAATTGAATCACGTACCGGAAATACTACAACAACAAAACCAATGTCGTTATATTCGTTAAAAACATATTAGTTAATATATTTATTGGTTCCGAAGATAACCCTACACATATAAAAAAACATCCTGAATCTATCATTTACTTTTCAAAAACACGATAAAAATCTACACTGCTTAGCCAACCACAGTTGAGTAAAAAAAACTATTAAAATTTATCCATCTTAATTTTTTTCGATGATAAGCAAATGTATATTGATTATTGACTTAAATTTACTGTAACAGATTAAAAATAATTTCAATATAATTTTGAAATTTTATTTTATTAATTTCTTTATGAATCTTTACATATAGTTGTATGTATTTTATAGAACTTCAACTATTCAACATTTTCGAAATAGGATGAGTATAGATTAACTTTCTACATCAAAACTTACAAACATTGACGACCGTTTGGTGCAACGGTTACGATCCTACCTTTCGCACTGACGGTTCTGGGTTCGGGTCCCAGAAGGGGCAGATGTTTGTGTGATGAATACGAGCATTTGTACCCAAGTCATCGGTTTTAATATATAGTTCAATTAATATTACTTATTTATGCTATATGTATGTCTAAACGTTACCCTAGTATCGACAACACAAGCCTTACAGTGCTTACTTTGGGCTTGGCTAATTGTTATGCTTGTCAGAAATGGTATTGTTATTATTCTCTTTAAAAAAATGTGTAGAAATAGTGCACAAAACTGACTGACAAAAATCACACAAACCTACCACAAATTATTACAATTTTTCAACTTATGATCGTTAAATGCCATCGCTTTAACATGATAAACCAATCAAGGAAGTGTACTGTTGTGGGTCAGTTTATTTATTGTTGTCTCAATATCGTGGACACCATAAAAACCAGAGGTTTGATCTAAAAGAACATTGTATATCTAAAGAAGCATTAGATTATCATCATTTAGAGATTGAGGGCTAGCTTGAACAGCATCCTGTCTACCATAGCTGCCAGATGGGACTGTTTGATACTACGCCGCTGCACAAATTTGCATGCGGCCATATAATTGTTTTATAGTAGTTCCTTGTATTATTTTTACTAATACTAGCATTTTAAGTCTATAATTGGACGTATTTCCATGGTAAGTAACCAACCCACAACTTCACTTAAATTGACGTAAGTATACCAAAATGGCCTTTTCTACTACTATACTTTCATGTCACGAAAACAGCTGTAGCAAAATGTCAGAGCGAAGGATCATTTTTTACTTATGCTACTTTCTATTTGCGTGACGTGAAAGTATATGACATTAAGGCCATTTTGGTATACTTACGTCAATTTAAGTGAAGTTGTGGGTTGGATCCTTACCATGGAAATACGTCCAATTGTAAAGTAACAAATGATATGGACCTGTTCCGAAATAAACATTATTATTATTATTAGTCAAATACATCGTTAACGTTTGTCATTAACCAATAAAAATATATCATTATTATCTAATTGGACATCATAATGAAGACATGTAACCGACACATAATAATATACGTAGAAAAAAATATGCATATGACCCTCATACCAGTGACAGCACTCGGCGAGAACAATGACGGATGGATTTCTGTAGGCAAAGTGTAACAACGTTTAATTTAACGGAACCCTTTCATGAGCTGAGCTCTAATTAATACAATTTACGCGCGTAATTAGAGGACCACGTGTGTAGAGAGAGCTGTAACAGACATCACGGGATGTCGATAAACGAGAAAATGTACAGTCATTTTTATACATTATACCTACAGATATAATAATTAAAATAGCCTTAATACTTTAGTTATTTTCAATATTATTAGCACCAACAGATTTATTTTTACAAAAAGGTAATACTTAAGGAAATTATTACAAAAAAAAAATTCAACTTATGCAGACAGGATTGGATCCCATATCTACTCGTTAACCGTGCGAGTAGTCTTTCGTTGAGCTACCGAGATCTCTGAGGAAGAGTCGCCTGGACAAGTTTTATTTTTTCTTGCAAAAATTTCTTTATAAAAATTTACAGTTAAATTCTTAAACAACATAAAATAAAAGAGATAATAATATTTTAAATCTAACATAATTGGTGAAACTTTTATTGTATTAAGACATTCGAGTGATAAGTTAATTTAAATGAAGCAACTTCGTGGGTAGTCAAATAATATGTAAATCAAATTTCAAGCACAATACCACTACGACAACATCAAACTGAATCCGAAACTAGTACTTGCATACCTATTATTACAAAATCATCAAATCAAATAATTATAACACCCGATGCGTCCATGGTTGCCCACCCCTATTCTTTTGACAATTACACGAATTGGCGCGCACACGGTTTATTTTTTATTCCACGTTCCGGAGCACGCATTAATTTATGCGTTTTTTACGCAATAAACTTTAATTGGACTTTATTTATCACGTTTAATTTTTCTAATTTGATAACTCGGTGGAGTTTCATTGATATTTATGGGGTTGTAGCGCAGGCGACTGTCGCGTCTCAATTCATATGCGTAATTCGAACAAATGTGTTTCGATTATTATTATGACAACCATATCAATTTAAACGTAGTCTGGAACAATGGAATGCGTTCCTTCATGAACGCTATTGAAACTGTCCACCTTATACCAGGTTAAATAAATTCTGGTTACAGTGAACCAGCAAGATAACATAATGCTTAATATTTCAAACTGCTTACATCATTTGGTAGTAGTCCCGAACTTAGAATAACTCGTACTATAGATGTAATGTACAGGTACATAATAATATTTCTTAAATTCACACCAGTTAGCCTAGCCCAAAAACTCTTTAGGCTTGTGTTATGGATACTAGGGTAACGGATAGACATACATATTTGATATATAAATATGTAACATTCATAGAAATATATATAAATACCCAATCTCCGATACCAAATGCTCGTATTCAACAGACAAACTGATGTCCCTTCCGGAACTCGAACTCAGGACTGTCTGTGTGTAAGGCAGAATCGCTACTATTGCCCCAAACGGTCGTCAACTAAATAAACAATAATTATTCGTGAACAGTACTACCGCAACCTTTGGAAATCCGGTCCAATGCTCTCCCAATACCCGCCTAAGAATTCACTTGTGACCCGAGTCGATCTTTTCTAGTATTTTTCTATTATAGTAAATTTCTATGCTTGATTTAATTTTATCGCAAATGTGTACAATCAAATAGAATCGATATTATGGCCAAATACAGATTTAAAAGTAAACAAATAAAATCAAAAGAATCTATGAACTTTTTCATAAGGGTTGTCAGAATGAGAGAAATACTTTCCCTTATGCCTCAAATCAGGGAGATTACTTTCTGTATGTTGTAATGTCAGATGCGTAATGGGGGAGAATAAGTCGGAGTTTACTCTGACAAATGACCGCGATGGTACAGACAGACATTTCGATTATTTTACCTGTAACATAGAACGCGATTATTCACTATGTGGATTTATTATTTTCTTACCGTCGACCAAAATTATTTACCAAAAGAATAAAGTTTAAATGAAAACAAAATTGTTATAATTTACCTATAAAAAGGAAATAGGTATGTCTAGGGTTAGTACATTAGGGCATTGTGTACAACAATTGTCGTTTAATCGTTCATGGACTTTCATACTATGGATTAAAAACAAAGACTCGCAGGTAAAAATATTCTAATGTTCGCCTGCTCTTAAAATCGTCGTCGCGAGCGTAAGGTCTAAGTACTTTAATTTTATTCGTGCTTTAAATTAAACATATTAAATAGCATATAACATATAAAAATCGAATGTTGTCGCTTTCATACTTATAATATAAAAGCGACATCTATACTTTTAAACTGACACTAAATCGTGCCTGAACATAATTATTTATTAACATAATTTAAAGCGATGTTTTCTAAAGAACTAGTACTTATTGTTTATTTTATTATTCAATATAATTACCTGCATTGATTGTTAATAAATTATTATTTCAGTGAATACGTCTTTTTTGAAAATAAACTTTTTAAAACTTTTTTTTTCAATAAATATTTTTAAGAAATTTATATTAAGTAGTCAATTTAATTAACAGTAAGTTTTTTGATTAATACTATACATCTAAACTTATTTTTGGCGGTGATACCTGACCGGTCGAACTGCTAGAGCCCGGCTTGGGGTGGAATCTCGCGTCTCAATCCTCGGTAATCCCGCACGGAAAATAATAACATTTGCTCAAATCCGGGCCCGCTAATGTACCGGCCTCCCAACGGGGTTTAAACTGCTTAGTGCTTTAAAAACCCCTAGTAAGAGGTTTGAAAACAATGCCACGTGAGTTGGTGGTTTTCTTTTAATATTTTTGGTATCAGAAAACAATGCGAATGTTCATGTGATTTGATTCTAATTTCTGTTTCGAAACAAGCAACGGGAGAGGCGCACTTTACTGTCGTTGAGACATTATGGCCATTGTCGTTTCTTCATTTTCATATCTTATTAGTATAGCTTTATACTTAGTATAGCTTTTTAAATTTTATTTTCTATTCATCAAAATGACAATATTAATATTTTCTTAAATTCATATCGATTAGCTTTGCCCAAAGTAAGCACTTTAGAGGCTTCTGTTATGGATACTAAGGTAAAGGACAAAGAGATAAATATATATAAGAGGTTCAAATACTCGTACAGCCTACATGACTGTAAGCAGCTTCGTTACCGTTGCACGAAAAGCAAAAGAATAGAATGTGTGGTTGATTATATACTCACTCTGTCATATCCATAAGAATAGTGGCTAGAACAGCGTACTTTGACATTATGCTCTTTTGACATTGTGTTGTTTTGACAATGTTCTCTTCTGAAAATTTGCGAACTTAATGTGCCTTAAAGCAATCATTTGTTATAGAACACGAAAATAATAGTTCCAAACGGATTGAACACGTAAAAAAGCATAACGTCTACAGAACCGCAGCTGATACGTTTAAAATGTTAAAAGTTGTGGTAACCTCTGAAATGTCAGCCTCAGTCTGGTTTGGTTTGTTTTCTCACTAGTTTGATTGTTTAAGACTCAGATTGTAAACTCAAGATTACAATCTGAGTCATTACTATCTGAGCCATTATGAATAAATTAAACGCTAAAGTTAATAGCAGTGAATTTGTTGTTGGATATTGTTCGGATCGCTTGGGACGTGCCTTTGTTAGAAGAATAGTCATTTAAGGATCGAACTTCAGCTCTATCGAATTTGAAGAGTGGTAAATTCGATAGAGCTTCTAACTCAGCGGAGTTAGATGCCTTTCAAAGAAATACAATCAAATGATACTTAACGATGTGAAAAATAATGGTCAGTCTTTAAGCCTAGCAAGCATTTGGGGAAGGTTGATGATTTATTAATAAGTAGGTATGCTTGTTTATTTATTTTAATTTTGAAGTTAAAAAAATTAAGTGCTTTTTTATTAAACACGATTTATCTAACTTAAACTCTAAAATAACTTGAACGCATTTTTAGGTAATATACGAACGCTAGGTAATAGAAATTAATATACAAACACCTGCCTATATATCTATGAATATTACATATATATGTATCATATATGTACGTCTATTAGTTGCCTAGTATCCATAGCACAAGCCCCATAGTGCTTACTTTGGTCTAAGTTTGTATGAAAGTAAGATTAATATCAAACTTATTATATTCCCCCGTGGTAAGCTAAATCCTTTTGTTAGGTCTGGCCCACGTTTGTAATGCCTACTTCGGCAAGATTAGAACTCAGTCTACCTACTTACTTCAAAGCACACATATTGACTAGTGGCCTACGACCGCCTTTTACCAATATTTTACGGTCAAACAGTACCTAAATTTTCATCATCCCAATGCCAGTAACAGAATGCTTATTTTACAACTTAACAAGTTACAACTCAAATTTAAGAACATATAAGATGCCACATAGTGCATCCAATCCCGCAAATGTCGTGAAGAACTATCCGGGTCCCCAGAGCCCGCGGCCATCCCGGGCTTCATACATAATGCCCGCGTATAAATTTCAATTTTAAACCCGCCGTATAAAGTTACCCCATTTGTGGATTACTGGGGGTTACCTACTGCTGCTTAATCAGGTAATGGGCTTCTTTGACCATGGTTTTGTGGGTAATGTAAGTTTATGGGTAGGAAGTTTATCGACAAAAATAAACAAAAAAAAATTCCGGACAACTTACAATAGTTATTTAATTCAAAATTAAGCAAAACTTGTACTATGGGTATTAAATAATGTATAGGTTACATAAGTATATAAACGAACATGACTTGGAAACAAACGCTTATGTTCATAACACAAACGTATGCCCCTACCGGAATTCGAACCTTTAGGACAAAAGGTGGAAGGCTACCGTTGCATTATGCGGCCGTAAATATATATATATATATATATATATATACAGTGGACCCCCGGTATATATATATATATATATATCTTTATATATATAATTCTTCTGTGAGTGTGTATGTCACTGAACTCCTCCTAAACGGCTGGACCGATTTGAATGAATTTTTTTATGTGTGTTCAAGGGGATCTGAGAATGGTTTAGATTCACAAATCAGTCCGGCAGATGGCACTGCAGTCGGCACAGCAACGCGTGGCCGGGACAGCTAGTATATATATATATATATATATTCATAGTGATCTTGACTAATATAAGTAGCTCAAAGACTTGTGTTGTTGAAATCTTTGAATGGCGTTACTATGAAAAGCAGATGCGAGCCACTCGAACGTACAGGACGTCAAGACACAGATGCTTGAAGTGGCAATAAGCAAAGATAGTAATTTTCCTGTCCCTCAACTGCATCATTGTCAACACAATGTTTCTATGTAAATAGTTCATCGCATCTTAATGGAAAAAAAATATTAAAAATAATATGTTCATATCTTCCAAAAGCCGGACTTTTTAAATTAAATTCGTTTTAAACCCCTAAATTTTTTATTGATATTTGTTGATCTGTTTTCAAGTTTTCGACAATACTTTCAGACAGACTGACAAACTATTAAAAAACTGGCATTTATTATTTGTGCGTATACAAAACAGTTACTTCTTTGAGTTTATTTAGACATCACAAATATATATATTACAATTTATTTATTAGAACAAGTATTTACAACATGGTTAAAGAAGTTTTCTGGTTAAAATGAAATGAAAATAATATTCGTGGAGAACCTTTTTGGTGGTTTAATTTAATTACTTCTAGTGAGGTTTTTCTACGTTAAACCATTTCTATATAAGTAACTCATTGACTTTTATATATATATATATATATTGTTTTGTACTAGTCTCCTTGGTAAAAAGATAATAGATTGCCATATATCTTAAGCTAAGAGAAATGAAATCTATCAGTTTCAGTAAGGACGACTCACGAAATAATATCATCGAATCTTAATTCAGACTTACAAATGTGAATACCCTAAAATCCGCGAGAGATTCCAACGAAATCAATACTAAAACTTACAGATCCTCGACTGTAGACACAAAAAAAAATGGTGGCTGGTAATTTTGAGAGGGAGAGAGGCGATTACAGCTATTAAATATGCATTAACGAATTTTTCTCTTTTAAAAAGCTGAAAAACCGGAGTAAAGAGAAAATTGGAAATTACCACCCGCCTTCCCGCGCTACCTACCTTTTCAGATGAAATTAGATTTGTTGCTTAAAGATACACAAAGTGGGTGTTAGAACGTTTTAATATTTTCCCTTTAAGGATAAGCTGTAAATTACGTAATTTAAATGTATACGGTCTGCGTGGAAAACGAATTTTCATCTGGGAAATTATGACGATTTCAAGACATACCATTTTTTATATATATTATCCTTTTATTCGTTTCTGTGTTTATTAATAAAATCTGTACATAAGAAGGAAAGCTCTTAGTATTGGGTGTATATTTGATAAATGGTGTGTATATAGGATATTTTTGCAGAAAACACCCTTTTTACAAGGTTTATCGAAAGTGTATGATAATTTTGACAATCCCAAACATCTGTTCTTAGATACTCGACGCATAAGTTGCATATAGATATTGTAGTAGCCATTGGGGAGATTAGCATTTAAAAATAATTACATTTATCTATGATGTGAAACTAATGAGTGGATTTAAACAATATCATTATGATGTCTCAGCATTTTAAATGTTATATAAATCTGCGACCGTTTGGTGCAAAGATAAGACTGCTTTTCGCACAGACGGTCCTGGGTTAGAGTATCAATTATCCTATGTGTATGTCTGTCTGTTACCTTACTATCCATAACACAAGCCTTATAAAGCTTACTTTGGACTAGGCTAATGGGTGTGAATGTAAGGAATAATTTTATTATAATCGCATTCATAGTTGTTGTCTTTATTCATATATTAAATACGATACAAAATTCATGTTATTAAAAATATTAAATTAAGTATTTTTTTAAGTAAACAAGCATAATACACATCTTATATATGATGTCCAAATAAAACACTTACTAGTAAATGACTAAAGCAATAGAAGATAGGAGGTGGGGCGGCTTGGAGGGGATAGGAGACGGGAGGGGGCGTAGTGTCGCTATAATCAGTTAATGAATAATTGAACGCGTCATTAAGGCCAACGCCATCTAGCGGGCTTTGGAGTTGTTAAGTATGACTAAACTATTAATTTTCGGTTGCTGTTTTACAAAACGGATCAATATTTTAATTTGATAACTTTATTTTGGAAAATATTATTGTATAGTTGAATAGAAATTTATATAATTCAAAATATTCTATTTAATCAATACTAGTGACAATAATTAAGTTTTCAGGCAAGTATATAAAATAAAGTTTTATTTTAGATTGGTATGGTACTCTCATGGTCAAAATATTCTAAAAGAAAAGCTTGTTTTATAACAGCGATTTCATTTTGAGTACCTACTCAGGTACTCAAAATTACCACAGGTGTATTTTCTGCTTTGTAAATGTGTAACCTTGGAGAGGCTTCTATTAAGTATGGATATGGAACTCGTCTTGTATCAATCTCACTTTATCTTTTGTGATGATAATACCATAGAATAAAATATCCGTACTGTCAAAACTCAACTATTTCAATACAAACATTAACTTTTATTGTAAGTTTTAAGTTTTTTAAGAGAAAATATTAAATAAATAAATATTTTTCTTACACTAACACCAATTAACCTAACCCAAAGTAAGCACTGTAAGGCTTGTGTTATGGATACTAGGGTAACGGATACACAAACATATATGATACATAGATATGTAATATTCATAGAAATATATAAATAAACACCCATGACTCAGGTACAAATGCTCATACGCATCATACAAACATTTGCGACTTCCGGGATTCGAACCCAGGACCGTCGGTGCGAAAGGCAGGATCGCTATTGTTGCACCAAACGGTTGTCTGTATGTGTTATTAAATAATAACACATACAAATTAAAAAAAAGCCTTTGTCAGGTCTCTTGTAGTTTTTTAATACCAGGCTTCCCGATGTAGGATCTAAACGCTAAACGGTGTATAGTCAACGGCGTAATTGGAGACGTTCAATAGACGCATTGTTAATGCTAATATTAAATGAAACGTTTTTTATCTTTCATCTGTCGAGAGTCTTTTTCATACAGAAACTAAGTGCAAAACTCTCAGAAATTAATTAACTATGTTAACTTTTACAAAACGAGGCATTTTATGTTTACATTTACACGGCACTTATGTTACGATGTTAAACGACTTGGGACTTATACAAAATATTAAAATCCAGAAGGAAAACGTAAAGGAATCCGACTTTATAGAATAGTCAAACGTATATTAAAGAAAGTACATTAGAATACTTTTTGTGTATTAAAACTATCTTCTTAAGATATTTTCTTATTTTTTGTATAGTACTAGCGGCCCGTCCCGGCTTCACACAGGTGGAAAAAATTCTTTAAATTTTTTTCTATTATTTAATATTTTTCCGTTAGCGCCATCTAGCGTCCGGTAGACGAACTACTTGCAGTTAATGCGTTGCTATGGTGACGTTATTGATACATTGAAAAAAGAACACGAAAAAGCGCGGACAGACAAACAAATTATATACAATAGAACCCAAAAACAGGAATGTAACATGTTTATGGTCAGTGCTAGTTTTGTTTGTGCTCTCTTCGGATCGTATTTTGACTGAGCAAAGATAGAGCAAAGCATGCTGCGCCCAAAAGACTTTCATCGTATCACATGCTTGCGCCGCACAATTACTGTCAATTTAACGCTATACATAATTAATTTTCATTAGTGAACATCAAGTGTGTATCGGGTTAGTGCCAACTACGTCCACATTAAACATTCATGACGCCGTGTCAGCCATTTCATGACGGCAAATATCAAAGGCAATCGAATCAGCAAGGATACCAGTCCACATAAACACATACATGTAAATATTATTGTTGGAACATGCGTGACAAAGCTCGTTAAAGGAACGCAGATAAAATAAATTAATAAGCGATTGTAGCCTACCATCGATTAACTGCTTTCCCGAGACTTGTCTTTAAAGTTTCTAGGAACTGATAACATTAGAGTAAGGTCCACTTGCAGCAATCTTTGATTTTGAAAAAATATTCTTAAATCTACATTTTTAAATATGATGTAAAGTGATCCTAAAAGTATATAATCTGATGAGTCTATACTATAATCTAGAATTTTTAACGGGTTCGTATATCGAGATTTAAATTCAAAAGTTAAAAATTATTTGATGCCACTAATGAGTGTTACAGCGAATATTGTCGGCTTTTGGCGGGATATCTTTACTGCATTAATAGGATAACGATAGTAAAAAATAATAATATTTCTTACCTTCACACCAATAAGTCTAACACTAAGTGAAGACTGTAAGACTTGTGTTATAAATACTAGGATAACTGATAGACATACATACGTATAGACATACGCATATAGTTTACAGATATATATGTATAAGTACCCATGTTTCAAGTACAAATGCTCGTATTCTGGCCCTTCTAGGATTCTATCCCAGGACTGTTGGTGCGAAAGGCAGGAATCGCTACCGTTGTACCGAACGGTCGTCATACTTAAAAGTTTATGATAATGTATTTAGTTTAGTTAGGTAAGTGTAGTTTGGGGCAGCGAAATTTCTTAATTAACCCGTACCATAGTGACATTTATGATATCGCCCCAAACTCTAGTTATCCCCTTTCATTTGGTGCGCCAACTAGATATCAAAGGCTTAGAGCGCTTCAAAATCCTTGAACCTCGTCAGTGGTAAAATATAACATAATTATATTATAAGATTAATATTTTTGCGTTAACGAAGCTCAAAATACACTTAAATCATCACCATATTAACCGAAAGAAATCTTCTGTTGGACGAAAACTTCACCTAATTACGGGAGTGGTTTGCCAAAATCTCCACGCCAGGCAAGGGAGCAAGAAATCACTGTAAAAAAGAACCAAAATTTGAAAACGAAGGTGTATGGCACCAAAAGTCTCCATACCTCCAAAATAATTAGAAGCCAAGCCTTAAGTGAGAAAGGCTAGTGCTATTCTTCTCTGCCAGATACCAAACGGCGTCGTTTTTTTACGATTAACTAACGCGAAAATTTTAATCATGAATTGTTTATCTTGTCAAAGTTATTCGTATTATAAGTAACCTGAGCCTCAATAGCCTAGATATTAATATACCAATATTTTCGTAAAATAACTGACTTGATAAATAGTTTTCATTATTTCGGTTATAGTATTAAAGAATGAAAAAAAAATTATAAAATTTATTTACATGAGTATAACCTCGATCGATTTCAGTAAAGAAATCCTGTCACAGTATTATAATCAATATAATATTTCCCAGATTAAAACATTAATATCACTGCAATGTTCCGCCATTTTGCTAATCAAAACGTTATTAACGGCGTTAAGTGTTATTATAATTCTCTTTGTCGGCTCGAGCGCGAATCCTGAATATTAACGGGGAGTCCCCAAGTCTAATCAATTGATGAAGGCAACTTACCGGCCCAACTTGACCCCACCTTGTAATGGAATTTGAATCTGCATAGTAGGCTTTGCATATCATTACTTGTCATATTTAATTGAAGTTGATCAAAGTAAGAGACAGTTATACGGTTGGCGTGGACACGCAAGTCCTATGAATTATGGAGAAAGAAACAAACAACAACAAACAATAATACAAATCTATAATCTAAGATCACAGTGGTTTGTGTGTTTGTCTGTCCGCTCTTTTTCCCGCTCTTTTTCCATTGTATCAATAACGTTACCATAGCAACGCGTTAACAGCAAGTAGTTCGTCTACCGGACGTCAGATGGCGCTAACGGAAAAATATTCAATAATAGAAAAAAATTAAAGAATTTTGTCCACCCGTGCGAAGTCGGGACAGGCCGTTAGTAATTATAAAAAAAAGACAACACTTTACACAAAGAGTGTCTCAGCGTTAGCGTCTCCGTCATTCACAGAAAATCGCAAAAACGAAATCAATAATAATAATTATAACTTATTGGCACTAAAATGAAGGATTAGAAAGGTGTAAGTTAATAACAATAAATTATTAATATTAATTTCTTGCATTTACATCAAATGGCCTTATGTAAGCACTGTAAGGCTTGTGTTATATACAAGGGTAACGGATAGAGATACATATTATAAATACCCATGACTTAAGTACAAATGCTCGTATTCATCAGTTCATCACACACACATCTGCCTATTCAAAGACTCGTACCCAGGACCGTCAGTGCGAAAGGCAGGATCGCTACCGTTGCACCAAACGGTCGTTAAAATATATCCTATCACTAAATATAATGAAACAAAGTCCTCCAACGCGGCTGACTGTTTTTCTGTTGGCAATAAACACAAAAACTACTGACTAGGTAAAATCGTTAGCGATCTAACCTTTCAAAATGTTCTTTTCATTAATAGTCACTAATTCATAATTATGATAATAACTTATGATTTTGAAATGATATAATTTTCCGGATAAGCAATCATTCTTATCTTGTACACTTTTTTCGCCATATTTTTTTACTTTTCCATCATATACGACAATAACCTCATTTAACGGAAAAATATTTTGAAATTTTTGATAGTATTCGCATGAATATAAATCTCTAACAACATCCAAAATGTATAAAACCTTGATTTATCCACAAAGGGGTTTCGTAAAGCCGTATCGATTACTTAGAAAGCTTTTATTTTCAAGGGTAAAAGAATCACAGAGTAACGAAATCAGCGGTATCACAAGTGACAGCATCTGGCGTGGTGGCGAGGTACTGGCGGGGCGCGACGCATCAATTATTACCGCTTGTAATGAACGCAAATCCTTTGATTCCATTGAACGAGTGCCAGGGTAGGGCTGTCGCGAATCGAAAGCAGCTAAAACAAAGATGGTAATAGATAAAAAGGGTGTATTAGTAAATTTAATCATATTAATTAAAGTCTTTTGTAGTAATTAACACACATTTTTAATAAATCGAACCGTAGTACTTATATTAAAACTTTTTATACATATTTACTTATATATCACAAACTAGTAAAACCAAATGCAAAACCTTAATGCTGTTATTAAAGAGAAATATAAAATGGTACAAGAAAATAGAATATTCAAAAAATGCGACGAACGTGTATTTACTTGATTTCTAACTAAATTAATACAATTTTGTTAATAAAGAAAAAAGTGATTTAAATACATACCTCTTTTGATGAGGATCTATAATATCGTCTTTCTGGGCCAGATGCCTTAACTCAGGGTATTGAAACTCTTAGACATTTAAATTTCTTTGTTTTGTTAAATTGCCCTATAGACAGACCCCTCTCTTCTAATAGGCACTCTGGGTAAATGCCCAGGGCCACCTAGTTCCTGCCAGATGACTAAACCAATACCGACATTTATTACTGAAAAACTTATATAATTAAAGTATATGAAACCTGAATTAGGAACTATATTATCGACTTGCTTATTAGCTTTTGCATGCGCGAAGCTCTCTTCTCTCGCCCAAATTTAAATTTAATTGAAATTAAAGATTTATCTATTCATCTTTTGACTGTCAATAAAAAAAATCTGAAACCTTGTTTATCTCGTTTCATTATCTATTCTTGTAATGAAAAAGTGTTTCGTTAAAGTCATAGAGGCCCCATTATTCTTATATGCCCAAGGCCTCCAATAGGTTAAAGACGGTTCTGCCTATATACTCCTTCTTAAATACTAATAATGAACTAGTCATATTGGTTTCTTTTAACAAGGGATTTGATCGGTGTATTGAATGCACAAAATTTAAGACAAGAAACAAATGAGCAACATCACACACAGAAACATCAAAAATATATATTTATATATGTTTTTATTGATAAACAGTATTTGATGATTAACGTTTTTTAATGCAAATGCGGAATTTTGCAGCGGCGGAAATGGGTTCAACGCAACATATTCGCTTATATACATACACCACTTAGTCGATTAGGATATTAAAAAAAAACTATAACATTAAATTGATATACTATTTGAATATATTAAATTTAAGTATTATTATAGCAAAAATTTAATAAATATGATATAGTTGTTAATTTTTAAAGCGTCATTTATTAATTTAACTCAGATCAAATCTGTAGTTTTACTTGAAGTCAATTCGCGACGCGCTTATGGCCCAACCCTTGGCTACAGTACATCAAGTATGCACTAAGAGAATGCCGGAGCGTCGCGACACCTAGCTCTCATTTCATTGTCTCGCTGCGACGCTATGTGCCGATGAATTTTGCAGCCCCAACTTAGTAGACACAGCTACGGTAGAGCAGTTGTTTGAAACATGAAATCAGTTTATTTTATTATTTATTTATAAAGCCTTATCATTGAATCGGATATAGTATTAAATTATTATCAATGAACATTGAAATTATTAGCTTATACTTAAAGGGACTTTTCGGAGGGAGCGAAAAATGTTGTTTTGGTTTTCTCATTAAACTTTGTGTTGTGGTTGATATTAGTGTGTAATAATGGTGGATTTTAAACACAGTGTTTGTGGACATGCACAAGTGTTAGCTACTTAAACAAAACAGCGGATATTGTCTTTTCACGCTCTCACGTCTAGGGAAAGTCGTATTTCATTATTCATAAATTGATCATCTATCATTCATAAATCATCGCTTCCCTTTTTCTTATTAAGAATAGAAATGACTGAATATGAAGACATGGCTTTAAAGACACGCATCCAAGATTATAAAATGTTATTTAAAAAAACGACTTTACACTACGTCATCCTAGTAAATATCATCATCATTATCCCATTATTGTTCACATGCTGATTGCTGAAACCAATATTTCTCACCATATTTCTTGTTGGAGCGTTCTTCCTACTTGAGATCCCATAATTAATAAATGAATATCTCCAAAGACACACACTGCAAAACCTAGGTGTGTAGTTAGCTCTTTTTACCTGTACAAAAGTAAGATGGAGGTCAGTCGTCCTGTCAATTTCTTTCACCAGTTCTTCTCGGAAGCGTCTACGTTTACAGTTAAGTATTGTAGATATAATAAGTTAATAAAATTAAAAATAAAACAACTTTATTATGTATAAATTTAACAGTAAGAAACGTGCCCGATTTAAATATTGTGAAAGCAGTAGCACATGTATAACGCCCATTACCTTAGTCATCCATTAATGACGGCCTCTTTAAAGGAGTCGAAACGTCAGGATTAAATATAAAACATACACAAGTATCCGTTAATTAAGTAGTTTTATTTAAAAAAATCAAACAGTCTTTTTTGTGCGAAAGAGTACAAAAAATAATGTAATTTTTTTTGAGATCATTTTTTCCATTTAGACAATACACGAATGGCAGTACTGCGTATTCAGTATACTGTGGCTAACGTTTTTGCCTAACATCTTAACTGTCAAACTGCATTGTAATTCTGGACCCCCTTCAGTCCTTGCTTACTCTTAACGATGTTTATGAAAAAAACAATTCCCTAAGAGCTACTCTGAGAAGAGTTTTATTTGAACTTAACTACTCTGTGTGTTTGTAGAGTCCATGTGACATTATAAAGGGTTACTTCAAAATATAGTTAAAAATGTTTGTTTTCTTTGTGTGTGAAACCCAACCGAATTCAAGCAATACTTAACTTACTTTTGATGTTTATTTTCATTTTGGTACAGTCAACATCAAAAGTGGCTCATTAACCCAAAATAATTGCATTTTAAACGCGTTATAATAATCTTACAACATAGATGACGCCATATTTTTTATATTTATAATGGAGCTTTTTATGTATAGTAAGATATTTCTAATTATAATATATTCTGTGGTATTCATACATACCTCCGATATAGTGGTAATAACATGACAACCTCCACATACCGATTTTCATGGTAATGTCACTCCTAGATCACGGGTTCGATTCCCGATCAAACGGGGTCATTGTAGGAAACGAACTTTTCTATATTGTATTGGTACATGGTAACAATCCCGTAAATAACTTATATTACTATAAAATCAATGGTTACACTAAAATAAACAAAAAGTTTGGCTGGATACATCAAAATATTTATTGATTAACTTAAGAAGGGTAAAACTCTTTATGCTGCAATCGGGGTGGTTGCTGTGACTCGAGTTGGTTGGCTGGTCACTAAACGTGTTAGCAGGATCAAAGGGCTCTCGGCCAACTCCAAAAGCAAATCGATTTAAATAAAACATCTTGTTTATAAAGATAGGGTCGAACCCCATGAGATTTTTAACACCAACGCCTTAATTCATCTGTGATGTAATACATTAAAGATATATTTTATTTACAATACATTTACAATACAAAAGACATAAATTGAGTAATAACACTAAGAATCTACTAAATCGTACAAATCAAAAATATTTCGAAGGGATAAAATGCCTCAATTAAGACTTCGTTCAATGTAAAGCTTAGGTATTGTCAGCTGATTCTTACCGTGATTCGTATAATAGCTAAGTATTAAGAATAAGGGTAGTCGTGGTATATGGTAGCCAGTAAGTACAATAACCCACCACATCACCACGAGTATGTTATTACGGGTGTGAACGAAATAAAAATGTATTTTATTTTGTTAATTTTTTGTATTTCGTATAATTGAATTTATTAACAATGTTTTTTCTGAAATCATTATATATTTCCCTTTTTTTACTACTACAAATGCAGACCTAAAATAATATAGCTCTTTTAACAAGAAAACCAAAACCACTAAAGTGACCCTTCCCGCTCCCGCCGAGAAGTCCCTTTGCTTTTGTCTTTTGGTGTGATTGCCACATGATTAAACGCTATCTGTGTTGCCAGCAGCTCCGGCGCGTTCCGTTCGTCGCCTGGCTCGAGTGACCCACCACCCGCGCCGCCACCGCCGCTGTTCCTACCGCCGCACCTCTCACACCTATCGCAGCACCTCAACCATTTGTCACAGCCCTTCTTTCCTTTGAAAGGTGAGTTTATTTTTAATAAAGTGATTCATTCGTTTTCAGACATCGCTGCCTGGTTATGAGGAATGGCTGATGCACACAAGATGCACAACAATCCATTATATCAAATGCGACAAGATGAAGTTATTTTACCAACTCATTCAGAATAGCGTTATTTTTAATTTTGTTTCATCATCATCATCTGTTAATATCTAATCACACTGATCTTCAAGTTGGATTTAAGAATAGCACTTATATTATTGTAGAAAGCATATACTTGTATTTATTAATGAGTATTGAGAAGCTACTACTGTCAGCTTTTTACAAAATTTAGTCGCGAAGAATTATTAAAATTCCCTTTGACTTACATTACAACTACCAATATACAGATAAATTAGATTTATTTTCTCTGAAATCTTTAGGAACAGAACTTTTTAGTAACAGTATGTAAAGACACAATTATAATTTCATCAGTCTTATTTCGTGATGCGTATGGATCCTAAAACCTTCCTATCTTAACTTAGCTAAGCACACATTCTTTTATCGAACAGGTTGGGGCGCGCCCTGTCCCTGTTGCCCAAAAGAAGAAGCCCGGTCGTCTAGCGTGGCGGAACTGCGACGCAAGGCACACGAGCATTCTGCAGCGCTGCTGCACTCGCTGGCGAGTTTTCAGTCGCGTGCGCTACTGCCTCTGCCGTTGCATCTTCCGCCGCTACCACTTTCGCTGCTACCGCACGACACTCAACCAGCGTCCTCTGGCGACCCACCCAAGCATCTCGAATAAACTTTAATTACAACTGGTGAACATTGCCAATTCATTCTTTGTTAACTTTCATGGCCGTTAACGCATTAGTATTATCAAAATAGGGTTTTACTATGATTTTAGTTTTAGTTTTTGAGGCCTAAAGTTTTAAGGACTTAATGTATATAATATTTATATTTGTTTCTGGTTTTTGTGTACGAACAAAATTCTAGATATATTAATATCATAATTTGGAAGTATTTGAGTTATTTTGAATTAATTTTTGGCTAAATAAACTTGGCTCCCCTTCAATCTGATTATTATTAAAGAAGTTTTAATAGTGGGATAAAAAGTATACGTTATAAAAAACACTTTATGTAAAAAATCATGACACAAATATGAAAACCACTTTCATAGTAAATTATATGTTTTTACTTAATGTCACGAGCAAAGTCTGCATTTTATATTGTAACAATTTATATAAACATTATACTGTAAACATATTTTAATTATTAAATACAGATACAACAATAATAAAGATTTTGTCAGTTTGTGAATGTATTGGAGAGCGCCTCACGTATAAAAATATTTATAAATCTGTACATAATTATGATTTATTTATACGCACCTGTAACAGACTTTAATATACTGTTGAATAATATTGTTACTAACTATAAACACATATAGAAAACACAATTACAGATGCCTTGTTCTTTCGTATTATGATTTTGTGTTTCAATAATCATTTAATATATTTTATCAAGAGAATGTATCATCAGACAGATTCACCTACTTAATTTTCATTCCAGATATCGCTAATTAGGTTGGTCTAAATTATATTTAATTTATTTTCAACTTTGTTTAACCAAATAATGTAAAATAATAAAAGTTGCCGATACTTATATGTAAGTTATCTAATATCTCGTTGAAGTCTTTTCTTCAGGACATACAAAATCAACTATGTTATTACATATTTCTTTTTTAAACTCTACATTACGTACGATTTTATGTTATTTTGTTAATTAAACCTAAATATAACTTTTACTGTTTCTCCGTAACAATACGCAATAAGACTTACGTTAACATTAAAACTTTATTTAGTTTAATATACTTGGGGTTTTCAATAAAACAAACGTAAAATAGTTTTTTATATGACAGTCTCCCTTCAATATTAAAACCAAATTTGAATGAGACGAAGGCATAAATATTATATTATAGAAGGAAATTAATATAAAAAAGGTTGATTAGAATGTATTTACATACATTTATTATTTTGTATAAGTGACAATCAGCATTAGAACATTTTTTTATCACTTATATGAATTCGTAAAACGAACGCATAGTACGAATTATTTCTATTTTTGATTAAGTAATTTCTACAATGTTGGATACAAAACAAATATGTAAGAAAAAAATTTATACAAAGACGCGACAAAGAGAGATACAGAGAGACATTACAAGTTACACCTCATGTATTACCCCGTAAGTAAAGCTATGAATTTACTTTAATTTCGACCAAGGGCACATTTAACAAACATAGGTAAGATATGTTTATGGTTTTGAAAACTGTACAATCAACAACACCTCAACCTATATAAAACTGTTAAAATTCTGCTATCGATTTTCAACTTAAAATCCAAAACATAGAGTTCAATATATATTGAGTAAGACTTTTACAGTTTGTGTTGGGTTGACGAGCTGTTGTCCTTACATCTAACCAAAGCCTAAACCAATCCTTGTTTAAGACTATCTTAAAACTATGCGTTAGAATCAGGCGTCACTTGGCGGAGCTCCATATTCATTTAACAAAAACAAAAATATTTAACTCACTTTCGCAAAAAACCAGCAAAATACATGGCACTTACACTTACACTTAGTCAACTTAGCGTTCTGTATTGCACGGACTTACAGCTCCTGATGTTGCTTAGTATTGGGGCGAAACATGTGTAGAGTAGTTGGTGAAGGTTCAAGGTTTGTGGATGTCTTAGGTATCTGCATATATGCGGGCGGGCGGTGCATTTTGCTTGTTTTTTGCGGAGGCTAGATATATATATTTATAAATATATTTTAAAAGTTTTTGTCTATATTCCTGTTTAAATATGTCTCTGCAACATCATGTATGATGAGTGACAACAGGTATTGTATAGTAGTGAATTAATAGTGCCATTTATCATGTTGCCAAAATCGTATGTGCCATATATATAAATTAGTATGATTTTATAAAAAAAAAAACAGAATATAATTTGATTTTAATTAAGTAATATATTTATGTAAATGTGATAGATCAGGCCACTGTTATTTGCAAAAAAGAATGTCTATTTCACAGATTATAAAATAAGAAATTTTTCTAAAAAAATTTAAATATATTTTTTTGATTATTTTGCAATCTTTTCTAGTTTAATTTTAATAATTTTGAATATCTTTGTAAATATTATGTTACACATTACGCCGATACAGTATTTGACCAAAACTGTTGTGAATATTTTCTTCATAAGTGTCATTTAGTTTTAATAAGTGATGTAAATATTAAAGTAACTATAGAAATACGTTTAAAAAGTATAAAATAACTCATAGTTAATCGGTGTTCGTATGATATCTGTAGTGCTATATTATGTAAATACATGTATATTACAGAATTAATTAAGATTTAGTAGAAATAACTTATTCAATCGACCTTTTAATATTAGGTTTTAACCTAAAAAAATGTCGGTTTGTTCCTTAACACGCTACGACTCCTGTAAACTTTAGTTTTTGCAATTTATTTGGAATCAGTAGTTGTATAACTTAATACATGAAATGTACATTTTCCTATGATTTAAAACATAAGAAGTTTTGTACCAAACATTAATGAGGTAAAAAAGATTCAAAATACATTATTGTTGACAATTTTATTCCAAAATAATATCGGGTCGGATTTAGTTGAATATTTATTAATTTTTTTATTGTTTTATCATTTCCGTTTACGGAAAAATCAATATAAGAAGACATTTAAAATTCTACATCTGATAACTGATGATTTAAAACAATGATGAATTAATTAGACTGTATGATTTATTTTTGAGAAACCCGTCTCTTAATTATGTAATCTTTATAGCCACAACGAAAACAATGTCGATATTACCTCTATCGCACTTTCTGTACAGAGTGCTTACAGTGCGAAAGAGAAACTCATATTTTTAATGGAGTCTAAACCCTAACAATGTGCTCACGTAATAGGTCTATAGAGACGAATCTGATAATGTAAAAAAGCACCTAAACCTTTTGTACTCTCATTAATATAATATTAAAATTGATAGTCCTGTCCTGTTCCCACGCCGCGTCTGTATATAGGTGTGAAAGAGAGAGGTACATAACCACTGCACCATGCACGAAACGTGGAATTGAGGGCGTGGGCGGGCGCATTGTGAAATAGTATGAATAATTGTAGTGTAACTTATTCAATACGTACCTTAGTTACACGTGGTTAGTTGTTTTAATTAATAAAATAAAACATTATGTATGTACCATTCAAATAAATGTGTTTTATTTTTTATCCTTCGGAATAGAAACTGCTAATTAATATTTTGTAAGTTGATTTCTCTAATTAAACAAAATGTTGAATTTGATAAATGCATTATCAATGTTCACATTGAAAAAAAGCATTCTTTACTTTTATCAATATTACCTTACATTTAGGTTAAGTGCGATGTATATAATTGCAATATTTATTTGCATAATATTACAAATAGGATGGGATAAACAGGGTAACAACACATAGTGATCATGAAACCATTATAATTAATTAAATTTTACTGAATTATCATTCAATGTTTCCTGTGTTCAAATCTAAAGCCAATCAAAGGGTGCTAGCAAAGCTCGGTAGCTCATTCGAAAGAGCAGTGGATCCAATCCAAAGGTTGTGGGTTCGACTCCCGCCTGAGAATAACTTATGAGCCTAGTCGATTTGATCTGGAATTTTCTAATCAACTTTATCATACAAAATAACATTGAAAATGCGACATAGAATTTTTTAACAATTTCCTTAACAAATCTCAATGAACTATTGTATTTACCATTTTTCTATCATCGAACATTCGATTCAAGTGGGCTAACATTTATTCATAAGTAATAAAGAAAGTGTTCACAACCTTTTGATCACTTCTCGTCACTTCAACAGACAACTTGTAGCTCTACTATGTCTGGTTTTACGTAGGGCCCAATATTAACATATTTCAGCAGTATATCGTCATTAACTGCAGCGATTATATTGAATTTCGATTGTAATCTCTGTTCGGCCCATTTTTTAAATAAGAATTAACCGCCTGTAGGCAATAGGGTTCTAAGGGGAAAATAAACTTTTTTAAATTAATACGTCACGTGATTGCAAGGCTGGTTTGTACCTTGCCCACATAATAAGTTTGGCGATACAACGAGATATAGCTATCAGTCAATATAGCAAAGCTTTAGGGGATATTTTTTATTTAATTTAGTGCCCAGAGTATTATTGTAAGTTAGTTAGGTACCATTTCCTTTTTTATTACCTTTATATTATGAACATTTTTTTAATAACTGTAAACAAGCTTTTAGATTATGGTTCATCAAAAATTCTAGTGCCAGCAAAACGAGAAATTTTCATTTACTACTCTTCGATAGACTTACCTTCCTAATTATTAAAAATAATCATCAATTTTGTAATAGTCTTTTCTCATAAAGGTTTTTTTAACGACTAATTCAAATTTCTCCAATGACAGGTCAGTGACATGGTGTGGCACTATTTTATAATACTCAATACATATTCCTAAAATTGAGGCTCTCGATTTTTGCTGTCAGAAGTTTGAAACAGCAATCCTATTTTTTTATTTCTTGTGTTGATTGAATGGTTATCACTGTTAATAATGTCATAATGTTTTAATATACATAATAGTTTCATGTTGGAAAGACACAGTGAGTATATTAATTTCCTTAAATAATTCTCGAAGAAAATCTCTAGACCTTAAGTCATAAATAGCGCGGACTGCTCATTTTGGAGAACAAATATATTATAAATACTAGCTGACGCAGCCACGCGTTGCTGTGGCACAGTAATTTTAATTTGCTATTTTTTTTAAATCAAGTAAGATTTTTTCTAAAATAAAAGTAGCCTAAGTTACTCCTTATTACATCAGCTACCTTCCAATAAAAGTCCCGTCAAAATAGGTCCTGCCATTTCAGAGATTAGCCGGAACAAACAGACAGACAGACAGACAAAAATTGTAAAAAATGTTATTTTGGTGTATGTACCGTATATATATTCATATGTATGTAGTAAAAAGCGGTTATTTCAATATTACAAACAGACACTCCAATTTTATTTATATGCATAGATGTATAGATTAGTTGCTGACTCCGCGCAATTATATTCGGTCTAATATCGGTCTTTGATTACTTTCATTACCATGGTGATTCTACAACAAATTTTGTTACAAAGTAAACAATAACTGATCAACCATCCCGATTTCTTTATAACCCATTAAAAAAAGAATATATAAGGTTTTTAAGGGAGTATAGGTGTAACACATTAGTTTCACTAGCCTCTGTCTTTTGATGCGTCTGATTGAACTAAGATGTCAGAGAAAAGTAAGTACCTATTTTCCTTCATATTATTTGTTATTAAATTTAAAAAACTGCTACATTTATGATATAAAGAAATTTTTACTAGATAAGATTTAACTTGTCTCGATTCTTGATTCGAACTAACATTCTTACAGTATTCAGCTGAGTAATGTTCCATTTATGCTACTGAGACCTTGACAAACCCGTTAATTATTTCCAAGTGTTACTTACATCATATTTTTTTTTAGGTACATACCTATAACATATGAAGTAATATATATACAAGTTCCAAACTATCTATAAAGAAGAAACTGCTATGTCATAAATATTAATGTTATTTAAGCATTTAAATGCTAGATTTTCATTAATAAAGTCTAAAATATTACCCTTGTTATGAATTTAATAAAATTGATCAAAAACAAACTATTGTTTATTGTCTTATTACCCTTTACGGTTTTTTTAAATTTAACAAACAATATCATTATCTAGGTAATTAATGTTATTAAACTAGATTTATGTGTAGAATTATTAATTTTATTTTATAAACAGTCTTTGATGAATTACAATAATAGGACCAAGATTGTTAAACTTTTAACCATTTCGATTAAAATGAATTTAAGTAGAACATTTTAGCACCACTTCAAATTAGAAGCTTTTATTACAGTCTAAAGTTGCATATTAATATAAAAATTGACCAAGGGAACTTTCGATTTTACGAAATTGTTACTGTTGCAGGTTACAGTACAGTTTTAGAAAATATGTTAGTTAAGTACATGCTAGAAAATCTAATGTGTGCAATTATTGTAACGGCTATAACACATCAAGTTAAACCCTTCGGTGTTTGGAGATATCTTCTGCTTTTTTCATAAAGGTAATTTTATTTTTTTGGATTGTATCTAATAATAGCGACATCTTGATCAAACCTAAGTGATTTTGTCGACTGTATAAGTAACTAAAAGCGATAGAAAATTTCGAACATCTTAAGACGCCATCATTACTTCGAGCCAGTGAATCTCCAATATACAACGATTATACGTTTCGTATAGTTTGCCACATGCGACGGATCGCTACGTGATCGCGAAAAGTTGTTACACAGTTGTTTTGCTGAAAAAAGTTTAGTTTGGTGACAGGCGAGAATAGAATAAGCCTATCGACAGATGCGTGGCAGGAACGCCACGTGTCACAATGAGTAACTGGCGCCTTGCGAGTATGTCATGTTACATGATTGGACAGCGGCGAATCCTTAATATTTAGCTCGACATAGCCACTCGTAATGCCGCGACACTATCGTCGTGCGGAAACACCCCTATATATAAACTTATATTAGAATTTTCAGGCACGAGATTGTTCCAAACTAATTTTAAAATTGCTAGTTTATAAAAGTATTTTGATATATTTAAAAGGATGTCCCGTTATATTTGATGCTGACTCAGCGTGCGATGAGTGATATTTATCAGTCGTTACAAATATCTTATATACAATAAATGGAATGCATATTGCAAAGAGTTGTAGGTGGAAGGCTTGTGGAAGACTCAAAAAATGGGGAGTGAAGCCATAATTTCCACGTCAAATCATGACTTGAAAAACACTGTTGCACTTTTTGTGGTATGGTGATTAGCTCAAGTATAATGATACTTTCACCTTTTACGAGACCCTTAAATGTCATGGTTTGGCGCCATTTCTTCTCCGTCAGAGACCACACGCCATAAATAAATATAATGACATTGAATATGTATTTTTAGTCCCATTTTCTTGCAGGACGGTTAAACCCGTTGTATATGAAGAGTATGTCAGGGGCTGAGATTCCAATATGGATCGATGAAAAAAAATACTTACCCCTCGTTCGTTAAGTTGAGATAGTTATAATTGCATGTTTTTAATTCCGACTCGTTTGCAATAAATACATATTAATAAATCAAGGAGGTCGTACTGCACAATAGTCCGTTTTACTAAAATAATCAACATAGGGATCAATATTCATCTTTTGAGTAATTTTCGTCCACTTTTATTCATAGCAATTTTTTCAATTAACAAGCTATTTTCGGGAAAAAAAAATTCAGATACATTGTTTAAATACATTAATGTCTCTACTGTGGGAGTATACGCCTTACCTATGACAAACCCGGCAAGTGGTCATATACCAATAGTGCGGTTTGATGTGTCGCTGACTACAGAACCACAAAAAAACGGAGGGAAACGGACTGAGTATGCCGCTATGATTTCGACAGTTTGTAGGGCAAGTTGCAGTTTATCGGTCTCGCATTTAAGAGGTACGTGTAGGTCAGCAGTAGCAATGTTATTAAAGCTGAGCCAATTAGATGTCGACAACGAAACGACGTAGTGAAAATTGGATAACTCATTGTTCTTTGACATTTTGTTGGCCAAGCAGAACGTTACTAGATAGATAGATAGATAGATAGTTTATTCCGTTTGTACACACATAATACATTGCCATTATATAATCAAAGAAATTACAAAATAATATAAATAAATTCATTACACAACCAGCTTTGGCAGGTACCTGTGTGCAGCAGCAGGAATAGGGTCAAGGCTCGATGCAAAAAAATTCACCCGGGAATAGGTGAAGCACCGATTTTCAGCCATCACCCTGGCTGACGAGGGCGCAAGTGATATAAACCAACGCGAGTCAGTGTTATATAATGTCAAAGCAAATTAAAATGTCAAAGAGAGTGGAGTTACAAAAAAAAGGAGATAAAATAGAAATTGCTCGAGAAAATTAGATAATAACAATAATTCAATTATTAGGTACAGAATGTCAAAAAAAAAACAATAAAAAATTAGTTAAAAGTTAGTAAGGTCAGTGAGATAAATGTAAATAAAACAATATAATATAATACGGCTTAAATTGGAATGGGTAGTTTAAGTAAAAAAAAAGAAAAAGAAAGAGAAAACACCGTGGCTCCATTAGGCGACACCAAGTTGCTGGAGTTGTAAGAGGTGACACTTGAGTATTTTTCTAAGGGTAAACAAACTAGTGTAAACTTACTACAGATTAATGTTACAAAGTTGATTAGATTTCCTTGATGCTGATTTCTTTGCGAGGTCCAAATGGCTGAGCTTCAGTAACGTTGCTCCAGCACACTATGGGACGTTTCGCCTATTTTCTGGCCAAAATATCAAAGATTCGTTTTCTTGAGTTAAATGTCTATATATTGGGGTTTTTCGGGTCGCTGATTTTGAATATGACATTAAAAATTAGAAATACAAAATGGCAGATCCAATATGGCGTCCGAAGATATTAAAAATTGCTTGTTTCGCATAAAAATGAAACCTGGAGGGTTTCTAAGGGGTTTTCGAGGTCGCTGATTTTGAATACGACTTTAAAAATTAGAAATACAAAATGACGGACCCAATATGGCGCCCTACAAAATAAAAAAATTGTCTATCAAGACTTGAAATTGAAAATGACTGTTAAAACTTATTAATTAATAATGACTTATTCAATATTTTCATCCTAAATTTCATCGGGTAAGGTTTATTTACAGCACAGGGGCTCTTCCTTACTCTCCATTTAGGAATCATCACGAGTAGGCTGTAAAGCCCTTTACCGGAGATTTTAAAGGTTAAGAATGGATGACATACCCACATGGCACGAAATACACATATTTATATCATAATGATTGCATTTCTTCTATATACTTTCTATATACATTTACTTTGATTTCGAATTAGAATTTAACGAACTCAACAACCCTTTGGAAATAGCTTACATTTCATTTTTATGCAAAAAAAGCAGTTTTTCATATTTTTGGGCGCCATATTAGATCCGCCATTTTGTATTTCTAATTTTTAATGTCATATTCAAAATCAGCAACCTCAAAAACCCTTATATAACGACCCACTGTGATATCGCTTAGCTTAATCACGAACTTGTTAAGAAACACATAGTCGATTGCTTTTACTTTAAAATATTATATCTCCCGGATAGGGTTCTATCGGGTAATTTACGAAACGGTTTTAGGAAGAGTCGAGTTCCACCTAATATTCAAGCCAAAGATCGCCTTGTTATTGTTTGTTATTCGGAAGTTCTATTCTTTTAAATATTAGAAACTGATAAAATCATTACTTTTCTGTAATTTAAGTTTAAAGTTTTCTCCCCCAGAATCGCCAAAGCTTAATTTATTCTTATTATTTTCAAGCATTAACTTACGCTAAACAAGTATTTTAAAGCAGTGGTTTGTACGCCTTCAACATTGGAGGAGAAAAAAAAGATAAAAGAAGCAATAATCTTTCGTGATTTCAAGGTACATTTTTACACACTTTCGAACACAAAATGCAACAGAAAAAATACTTTGCGTGGAACAAATGGTCTTAAATTTTTCCCTAGGTCTCACTCATGTTTATAGAAACCTTTCCAGTCGTTAAACATTACGAATTTCGACTTTGATTTTTGCCACTTTTGGCCAGAAAATAGGCGAAACGTCCCATAGTGCAGCAGTGCCACCCATATCTCTTAAATGGGAGAATTCTGAAACACTTAAGATCATAGTAGCATGGTCAAGCAGTCTGGTTTATTGTGGCTCGGCTGTAGACTGTGACATGTGATTGGTGACTCCAGATGTAACAGAGATCAACCGGCACTTGCGAAAATTACTTTATCTGCCGTAATCTTTGACAGGACGCACTACTAGAAAATAGAATTTTTTTATGATATCAGTATCGCAAATAGTATACAAATATCGTACGCTAAATATGCGACTAGTATAAATTAAATGTAAAAAGAATAGCTCCTTTCATAAGTATCTAACTTAAGTAATCTAAAAAAGCAATGTATTTTTCGTCTTTTGTTTTTTATTAGAATTAATAGGTCGGTTTTGTTCAGACATTTAAATTGCAACATTTGTGAACACAAGTGCTTTTAAATTGTAACTTTTGATATCTGAAAGTTGTATAGAAACAATCAGCAGTATTTTATGAAAGTTTCTGCGAGTTTACGCCATATTTCACGTCGGCGAATGATTCATGCACCCTTTTATTCTCAACTTAAACAGTTAATCACGGCATTTGACGACATTCAAGAGATGATACCTCATCTCTTGAAAGTTGTTATGAAGTGGTTTTTAGCTGGATTACTTTCATGATTTGTATATTAACATGAAAAATTAAGTGGTTGTGTCTTATTGATATATAGAGAATATGATCTTCGATCGTCGATATTTTTCTACACTCTATTTAAACAAAAACTTTGATATTTCAAAAACTGCTTCAACCTTTTTTAATACACTGGGCGTCAAAAATAAGTAGTACAGTTTTAAAATTGCAATATCTCCTAAACTACAGAAGCTAGACCTTTGAAATAAAAAGAAGTTAATAGAGAATTTAATTTCATTTAATAAAAACTTCATGCATAATATCGTCTTTTAAATATTGACTGAAAAAACATAAAACTCTAACTTCTACAGTTAGAGAGTAATTGCGATTTTAAAACTGTACTACTTATTTTTGACGCCCAGTGTACATTGATAGTTATAATCATTGTAAAATAATATTTATTTTATTTTTGCGAATAAAACAAATCATAAAAGTAAATCATAAATGTAAAAATAAAACAATTTGATTTATTTAAAACAATTTTAACAATTAAGAACATGCCTGATTAAAATATTGTGAAGGTAGTAGAAAATACATGACAACCATTATCTTAGTCATCCTCTGATCAGGGCTCCTGTAAAGGAGTCGAAACGTCAGGATTAAATATAAAAATAAAATATGCGCAAAATCCATAACAAATTCTTTTATTCAAACCGTAATGTTTTTAGCGACCTTTATTTCAGTTTTTTTCCGTCCAAGTGAATAATGCCGTATTTAGCAAAATTTTTCCCTATAAGTATTTTTTCAAACAGTGAATTTAGTAGCTATTATGAAAACCCAAAAAAGATTAGTATTGAAATGTATCGTTTAATAAATCATTACACAAAATCGCGAATTCATTCATTAGTATCCATACTTAGTTTCATGGGATTCAGGAAACCAAAAATTCCTGTTTTCATTTTATAATCCCTGAAATAATTAAATATTCGCAAGAATTTAAATATTGCTTAATATTATGGTTGTAATCAATATATTAGGTAACTTAAATATGAAATGTTGAAATTTTATAATATTTTTATTACAGTGCTTGCAAATTAAGTTTCATAAAAAATAAACTAATAACAAATAAAACTTTCGTATGCAAATTCTAAGATTTATATGTAAAGTTGTGGTGAGAGCAGGTGGCCGACGTACAACTGACACAAGTTTAAAATTTACTGTTCAAATCGTGTGTGCAATGATACCATAACAGTTAATTGGAAAGCACCACTCATCATCAAGTGCTTAGAAATGAGTGAACGCATATGATGCCTTCACTGTTATGATTAGTTTAGATACAAATCAATGAACGTATCATCATTTGCGAAACTACGGACGACCCCCATGGTCGAGTGGCTCGCATGCGAGGTTTTATGGTAACGCTACTCTCGAGGTCCCGGGTTCAATATATTTAGAATTGAAAATTCTATTGATTGAAGTAAAAACTTTTTAAGCATCGTTGTGATTTGAAAGTAAATGAAACGAAAAAGTGACAGTAAAAAGACAGACACATAAATTCTTAAGATTTAACGTAGGAGAAAATGAGATAGGAAGCATTATGTACGTGTTAATACGTGTTTGTGTGCGCATGCGTAGTACAAAACTTGAGAGAAGGCATCACAACAACCGTGGTATTTTGTATGCGTGTACGTATTATTTTTGAAGGTTTCACTTCTACCACGTGTGAATTGCACACACGCACTTTTTTATGTATTTAGTCAGGCGCAGTTTCATGTTACGCTTATTATGCTGTGAAGACATTCTTCTTGAGTTGTCATGTTTTTATTGTTTGGCATTTTTGTTTTGTAACTCTGTTTTGTGTACCTAAATAATCAATAAGGACAGCCTGCTTAAGAAGTGCTTCATATATAGAGGGTTATGTATTTTAACCTGATAATATTATGGTTGCATTTTGATAACTAGCTTGAACGTTCGAACTCTAAATATAAAATTGAAGTTTAGGTTATATATAAAAATTGAGGAAAAACTTATTTTACTGATATAATTTTAATGTTTAAACGTTTAACCTATTAAAAACCCAAAATAAATAACATTATTTGGTTTAAATACACCTTTCGCACGGGCCAATTACTTTTTTTCGATATGAAGCCTTATATATATTACAATAGTGACACTGTACCTAATTTACATTCGAAAAACAAAATAAATAAGGGTTTTTTGTTTCAAATGGAAAAAAACAGGCTAATTCATAGTGACGTTTTTCGGTGGGTCAGTTCTTGACGAATTTGTTGGTTTTCATATGTTAGTTGGAGTTTTTGGAGACGCAACTTTTGCTTTTTCAAAAATTTAAATCGGTTAGGAGTTCGGGAAAATATCGAAGTTTTTCGAAATTTTCCCATTGTTAAGTTTTTACTTTTTTTCTCCATACATTTGGAGGTAATTTGCCGGTGAGTTGTTAGAAGATCGTCGAGGTAGCGAAGTGTCGGGCACCCCTATCTCGGTTTTCGAGATAGCTGTGCGCGCCTTTCTGCCGGATTGGTCTCCGCCCTTTTCAGGGCGAGCAATTCCCTAGTAGGAACCAGTTGGGAGAGGTCGGGGGAGTCTTCCACCTTGTCGTTGTTCGACGGATTGGCGGTTTTCGCCAAACTTTCGAACAGCGTCCAGGGACAAACTCGATTTTCTCGAAGTGGGAGTGGGGGAGTTGATCCCCGGGTCGTGTAGGGGGCTTCATTGGTGCCGCTACTTGCGCCGCGAAGTCTCGCTGGCGCCACCTCTGAAGCGGTTTGTCGGGGAGAGCCAAACCTAAGTCCAACTTAGGTTTTGGTTTTGAGTAGGTTTAAGTTTGTCTTCCTTCGGGAAGTTTGGGGAGTTTGGGGGAAGTGAACCGGTGTTTTGGGTTCGTGGAGGAGTCCTCCATCGAGTGGTGGCAAAGGGGGGTAGCTGTCCTGTTTTCGTTCGGTTTGGCGACAGTTTTGTCGCAACTCCGCACGGAGCGGGGGCATCTGCCCGGGTCCGGCGTCGTTGGGGGTAGTTGGGGGGAGTGCTCCCCCTTTTTCGATTTTTGGGAGGTTTTGGTAGGGTAGGTGCGTCTCGATCGAGGCGGCTATCCTGCCAAGTCCAGCGGGTGTTTTTCACGTTTTGTGGCTCTCCCTAGGCGCTAGTGGCGCCGGGGCTGAGCCATGGCTTCCACGGAGAACCGATTTGGTCTCTTAGGAGACCAGACGCTAGGGGGTAAGACCCCCACCGGTGGTAGGAGTGGAAGTGTGGGCCGGAAACGGCCGAGCTCGGGAGAGAGAGGCCCCTCAAGCTCCGGGTCCGGAGGCGAGGGGACTAATAGGCGCAAACCAAGGTCGAAGGCGAAGGCGCCCAGAAAGTTGGGGAAGCCGATGTCGACGGGCACCAGCACCAACTTCAAGCTGAATTTGGGGGGGGAGTCTGACGCTAGCTACGCAGAGGAGCTGGAGGTAGAAATTGGCAACGAGGGACGGCCGTGCTCCGCAAGACTGTTGAGGAACCCGAAGGCCATCAATTATAGGGTGGACTACTCATCCGAAGAACCTGCGGACATTGAGTTCTCGGACGGCCCGGAGACGGACTGTGGCGACATGGCGGAAGACCTCCGGGAACAACAGGAGGTGGTTAAAACCGTCATGCTCGGCATGACGAAAACGTTGGACCAGGCGGATCGCAGGTGTCTGGAGAAAGCGATCCAAAAATTGGGCGGGGTCGCCGACAAACTGGCGGAGAAGTCAAGGGTAAAAAAGGAGTCCGAGGCGGCCAAATTTAAGAGGGCGGCGGACCAGCTTCGCGCAGAAGTGGCTAAACTGCGCGAAGAGAACAAGGCCCTGAAGGTCAGGATGGACGAGTCCTGCAAGACGGCTGCGGCGGCGCGTAGGTCCGAGGCGCAGGCGGTGAGGAGGAGTACAGGTCAGCCGCTCACAAGAGAGGAAATGATGAACCTAATGGAGACCTTCCAGCGGGAAACACTGGGCGCCGTGAGAACAATGGTGAACGCCCGCGTGGAAGGCCTAGAAAAGGATGGGCGGCTCCTACAGGAGAAGAGCCACAGGCCACCGCTAGCGGCGGACAAGAAAAGGGCCGTTCCCCGCACGATGGCGGGGAGAGAGGCCAGGGAGGCAGCGGAGCGCCCGTCGACAGCCGGGACATCGGCGGCTCCTGTGCAGGCGGAGCAGACGGCCTGGTCGGCGGCGGTTAAGAGGAAGGCCCCCGCCAAATTGGCAAAGGTGGCGGGCCAGCCTCCGGGGGGCAAATCCGGGTCAAAACCGGCCCAAATAAAACCGGCGGTCCCGAAGCTGGCGGCTCCCAAGACGGCTGCGGTCGTCCTCGCTATCTCCGAGGAGGCCGCAAAAAAGGGGGCCTCATACGCCGAGGTAATAGAGAAGGCGAAAAGAGAGGTCAGGCTCAGGGAGTTGGGGATCTCCGACGTAAAAATAAAAATAACGCAGTCGGGGGCGAGACTGATTGAGGTTGGCGGTGAAAGCAGCGGGGCAAAGGCAGACGGTCTCGCTGCCAAACTAAAGGAGGTCCTTGGGGATGCAGCGGCGGTATCGAGGCCCACAAAAACAGCTGACCTGCGGGTCGTGGGCCTCGACGACTCAACGGGGCCAAGAGATTTACAGGCGGCGCTCGCCGCCGTAGGAGGATGCCCGCCCGACCAGATAAGGGTGGGCGAAATCAGAAGGGGTCCTGGCGGCTTAGGCGCCGCTCTGGTCAAATGCCCCGTGGAGGCCGCCAAAAAGCTGGGCCTAGAAGGAAAGATCCGCGTGGGGTGGACAGTTGCCTCAATAAGGATTCTGGAGGCCCGCGTCCTGAGGTGTTTCCGGTGCCTCCAGCCCGGACACACCGGGGCGCTCTGCCCGGCCAACATCGACCGCAGCGCCCTGTGTTATAGGTGTGGCGTGCCCGGGCACAAGTCGAGAGACTGTGAGGCGGACCCTAATTGTGCGCTCTGCCGGTCGCTAAAACGCCCCCATGACCATGTAATGGGGGGCAAAGCTTGTAAGGCCCCAGCGGTAAAGGGAAGGCCTCTCCCCAAGACCTTTGGGGCGCGACCGGTACAGGCCCAGACGGCCATGGAGGTAGTTTCTGTATTGGCCCATTAATGCCCCCACGCCAATACAGAATACTACAGGCGAATGTCAACCACTCCACAGGTGCGCAAGACCTCCTCATGCAGCACCTGGCGGAGTGGTCCATCGACCTAGCCATCGTCTCGGAGCCCTATTGTTGCCCTCCGAGGGACAATTGGGCTTCGTCGCTCGACGAGACGGTGGCGATAGTCGTCCCCACAACCGCGGTCAGCTCCCCTCCCCTCTCGCTCATTGAGAGGGGGTCGGGGTATGTAGCCGTCAGTTGGGGGGACATCACCGTGGTGGGGGCGTATTTTTCGCCCAATCGTGCCCTCACCGAGCTCCAACGGTGGGTCGATGGGATGGGACGCGTCATCCGGAGACTGGCCCCCCGAAAGATCCTATTCGGGGGCGACCTCAACGCGAAACACCAGGCGTGGGGCCACCCCTCGAACGATCCAAAGGGGGTGGTGGTGGCGAGTTGGGTGATAGCGATGGGGCTGGCGGTGCTAAATAGGGGCACCGCCTTCACCTGCGTCAGGGGCAGCGGGGGCTCCCGCGTGGATGTCACCCTGGCAACCCCATCGCTATCACCCAAGATCTCCGGATGGCGCGTCCTATCGGAGGAGGAGTCCCTGTCAGACCACCCCTACATCAGGTTTGAAGCCGACCTGAGGGGTGGATCCGGCGGGCGCCCAGGGGGGGGAACACAGTCATGTTTCCCCAGATGGGCCCTCGCCAGGCTAAACAGGGACCTGGCGGAGGAGGCGGCGGTGGTGGAGGCTTGGCGGCTGCAAGATGAGGACAGCGAGGGATGGACGGTCGAGGAGCGGGTGGGGAGGCTAAAGGAGGCCTTCACGGCAATCTGCAACGCATCCATGCCGAGGGTGACTGGGCGACCCGACAAGACCGCCGTATACTGGTGGTCTGACCAAATCGCGTCGCTCAGGACAGCCTGCGTTCGGGCGCGGAGGGCGTTGCAGAGGTGCCGTCGGCGACGGAGGAGGGTGGAGGGCGAGGAGGAAGCCCTGACCACCACCTACAGGGAGGCCAAGAAGCGGCTCAACCTGGCCATCCGACAGGCGAAGGACGCGGCCTGGAGCGAGTTCCTGTCGACTCTCGACAGGGACCCGTGGGGCCGCCCCTACCGGATGGTCAGGAAGAAGCTAAAGAGCCAGGCTCCTGCGACGGAAACGCTGGAGCCAGAGCTTCTGGCCAGAGTGGTGTCGGGCCTCTTCCCCGAGACGTCGCCGATCCTCCCGCCCAGGATGGTCCTCCCACCCATCCCTCGCGAGCAGCCGCCAGGATACCAGCCGGTGACCACGGAGGAGGTGGAGATGGTCACGGACCGCCTCAAAGGCCAGCGGAAGGCGCCAGGGCCGGACGGAGTCCCGGGCAGAGTCATCCCCATTGCCCAGGAGCACCTAGGTGAGTTCCTTCGCGAGACATACAGTCTCTGTCTCGAGAGGGGGGAATTCCCTAGGCAGTGGAAGAGGGGTAGACTCTGTCTGCTGAGGAAGGAGGGACGTCCGGCAGACTTGCCTTCCGCCTACAGGCCGGTGGTGCTGCTCGACGTGCTCGGCAAGGGTTTGGAGCGCATCATTGCCGAGCGCATCGTGCAGCACCTTGAGGAGGGCCTGGGCCCGAACTTATCGGAGCGACAGTTCGGGTTCAGGCGCGGGCGGTCCACGGTCGATGCCATCCTAGCCCTGAGGGATGTCATCGACACAGCAGAACGGCTGGGGCAGGGAGTGTTTGCGGTGTCATTGGACATCCGCAACGCATTCAACTCCCTGCCGTACGAAGTAATCAGGGACGCCTTGAGGTTCCACCAGCTTCCCCCCTATCTCCGGGTCATCGTGGAGCACTACCTGCAGGATAGGGTGGTGCTGTACGCTGACTCGAACGGGGAGCTGGTGGAGAGGAGCGTGTCGTGCGGTGTTCCACAGGGAGCGGTTCTGGGTCCGCTCCTGTGGAACATGGGGTACGACTGGCTCCTCAGGGGGACGATCCTCCCCCGTGCGGCGATAGTGTGTTACGCTGACGACACACTTATCGCCGCGAGGGGGACGACTTACCTCGAGGCGCGTCGCCGGGCCAAGGAGGTGGCGGAGGTGGCCATAGCGCGCATCCGGGCCATGGGACTAGATGTCTCGGTGGATAAAACCGAGTGCATCTTCTTCCATGGCCCGAGGAGAGCCCCACCGGTGAGGGCTAGGGAGGTCGTGCTTGATGGGGTGAGGCTTCCAGTGCTTCGCCACATCAAGTACCTGGGGCTGCTGCTGGACGCTCGCTGGGATTTCAGCGAGCACTTCAAGCAGCTAGCCCCCAGGTTGGTGAAGGCCTCCCTGGCCTTAGGAAAGCTCCTGCCGAACGTCGGCGGCCCAGGCACCACGTGCCGCCGACTGTACGCAGGGGTGATCCGCAGTATGGCCCTCTATGGGGCCCCGGTGTGGGCAGAAGCCGCAGGGACCAAAGGGAAGGCAGATCTCCGGCGGTCCCAAAGGGTGATTGCGACCCGCCTTGTACGAGGGTACAGGACGGTGTCGCGATCGGCGGCTTGCGCGCTCGCAGGTACACCACCGTGGGAACTGGAGGCACGTGTCCTACGGGAGGTGTATCTGCGAAAGGTGGAGGCCCGGGTGCGAGGAGATGGGCTCGCACCCGAGGAGGCCCGGCGAGCAAGGAGGGATGCCGAAGAACGGCTGATGAGGGATTGGGAGGAGTCTCTCATCGACCCGCCATTCGGGAAGCGCACCCTCGAGGCACTGAGGCCAGTGCTTCGAGAGTGGTGCGCTCGGCGCCAAGGGTCGGTGACCTTCAGGCTGGCGCAGGTCTTTACCGGGCACGGGTGCTTCGGTAAATACCTGCACCGGATTAGAAGGGAGCCGACCCCGTCGTGCCATCATTGCGGCGCTGCGGAGGACACTGCCCAGCACACCCTTGAGGTGTGTCCGGCGTGGTCTCCTCAGCGCGGCAATCTTGTCGCGACGATTGGGAGTGACCTCTCGCTCGCCGCCGTGGCGCGAGCTATGGTGACGAGCGACGGGTCCTGGGAGGGGGTGGCCACCTTCTGCGAGGACGTCCTCTCGCAGAAGGAGGCCGCCGAAAGGAGGAGGGAGGAGGACTTAGACTCCTCTCTCATAAGGCGCAGGCGTCGGGGGAGAAGGTGGCGGCGTTATGCCACCCGCATCCCCATCTAGAGGATGGAGCTCCGCTTCTCCTCTAGAGACGCCCCAAATGGCGGAAGGGGCACCCATTCTGCCTGGGTGTCCACCCCCCACGTGAAAACGCACGAAGGGGGAGAGGGTCTCTTCCCACCCTTCCCCGCTGGGAAGGGCTTTGGGTCAAGAGGCCAGTAGCGCAGGCTCGCGGGATGAATGCCTCGCGAGCGGAATGCGCTTGAGGAGGACCCTCGGGAACGGCTTCCCCGAGGGTAGGAGCCTCACTCGGAAACTACGGGTGATACCGGAGTTTTCTCCGTTATCGCCCGGCGTGGCCGAGAGGGGGTCCGATGGGATGGCGACCGCGGAAGCCCTCCGGGAACTTTTGTTTCCGGGGGACTTCCGCGGACGCACATTCCGATGAGGTGGGGGGGGGAAGGCCGTTAGCACACCTCGGCCGCCTCCGGCCTGCACTGGGCGGGGCAACCGCGCCGCCTGCGGTGGCGCCCGGGAACTTGTTCTTGAGACTTGTTCTTGGGTGATCACCGCGGGCGCGGGAGTCTCGTCCTGTGTGGGTCGGGGTCGGTCGGGGGGTGTGGTTTATTCCTTTCCTCACCGAAAGGGGGCCAGCGGCTGTCGGAGCGGGAGACCGGCAGTCGCATTGCACTTGGCCCTCAGGCGTGCGGGGTGTTCAGGGCGTCACGGTTCACCCCGTTGCTCCGTCCCTCACGGAGCATAGGCGAGGTCCGCCCACGAGCGCGGACCCACACTGGTCCGGGCCGCGGTCGAGTCCGACAAGGGACCCCGCGACCCGCACCACTGTGTATTGGGACGCCGTAGTTTTTAGTGGGTAGGCCTCCAAGCCTTTACCGGGCACTCGGCCGGGTAGGGGCATGGAGGAGAGTCCCACATATCCACCGTGTTCTCCCGACACGGTGTGAATGCCTAATGCCATTTTCTACGAAAACAAAAAAAAAAAAAAAAAAAGGCTAATTCATAGTAATTTTTATATTTATTTATTTATTCTTTTCACCCAAGGTTGCCTGGAAGAGATTGCTGTTTAGCAATAAGGCCACCTGTCTGTATACTTTTCTTTGTTATTTTTTATTTCTGTGTATTCTATCTGTGTGTGCAATAAAGTGTAATTTATTAAATTTATTATTATTATTATTTCGAATAGACATAAATGATGGAGAACGGAGGATTTCAAGCGCGGGGCACGGACATGATTATAGTATATTTCAATAAAAAATGTTTATTACATAAAGTAAACAATCATTTTTACAGTATATAATTGTTTCATCTAAAAGTAAATTATTTCCTCAGAAATTATAAATGTTTTAAAACTATTTTTATGTTAGATTTTAAACCTTTAAATGTCAAATTGGTGTCAGTTTTAATTAAATAGAAAACTTTGAGTATGTAATAAAAAGTTTTATTAATAAATTACAAATAAAAACGAGCCTAACCATCAACGCGTCCGGGATTTGACGGAGTAAGATTCCTCAAGTGTAAAAAAGTGATATATTTTTGAGCATAGGACACTCGAGGGTTCAAAACTTATTACACCATGTACAGTTATAGCTTCAACAAGTTCTTTGCTCTTATGCCTATGATCGGTATCGATTACAAAATACATTTATTCCGAAATGTATTCATATAATTATCCATCGCTAGAGTAAATCACGCATTCGTACGTTTCTACGGACCGCGTTATTATACCCTTCTCGATACTGGTAGAAGACACTGGATGATGAAATCACGTCCGGCACTGCATCTGTAGACAAAAAAAAACTTTTACTACACTTATGAAAAAAATAGAAAGTAATAGTGGCATTAGTTTAATAATTTTTTTCGCCCTTATAGGGGTTAAATGCTTAAATTAAAAGCACCTTCCATTATTTAATTCTTGTGATAGAACACCAGAAAAAGGATTCCTTGCCTATTGCACATTTTACAGGAGTTGTGTAAAATTACATCATCCTGTGATCACGGCTTCTGTAAGAAGTCTCGAAACGTCAGGTTTTAATATAAAAGACAAGACTAAACGCGTCGTATTACCAGTTAAAGTGGTTTTATTTAAAAGCATCTTCCTAATGGAGCGTAAATATGTATCAAGTGCAATATGCAAATGATGCATATCGAGGACATAATGTATGTTTTATTAAGAAATTTCTTTTAAGATTTTATGAAATCAAAATTTTGAGACTTCATTAAAAAGCTGATACTATACAGTAGAAAAGTGAGATAAATTCAAATTATTTATTGTTTCAGAAAGGGTAACTAATGAAGTAAAAGAAGCGCTTATAATCTATTTATCAATCAACTATAGTATACCAAAAAACTTGATAAACTGATATCTTATTAATGCATTGAGTTAAGTTCAATCACTCATGAGGAATATTATATCTTAAGTTATACCAACCGAACAAAAAAGCTATTAAAAAAATTATTTCACAAAGTCTTATTATAAATTGACATTCTTTTTTTTAATTGACCTTTTGCAACCTGCAGGTTGTTATGTCAGTCAGTTAAAAAAAAAAACAAAAATAAACTTTTTTACCATAATTTTATGACACCTGTAAACACGAAAAGTAAAGTCAGGATTCAATATAAACAAAATAAAAAAATAAATGCGTTTAGTGACCCATTAAAAACTGTTTAATTTTGATGAGTAAATCCACAACTTTCGTATCGTTTAGTATTTGTTTGCATTTATATTATTTTATAGATTATCGGCATAATCACAAAGAACAAAACCTGCATTAGACAACAATGTAAAAGTGATTAAGTAAGTCTTGTATTTAGCTTTCCATGTAAACTATTTTACATAAAAAACCGCTTTAAAAGCATAAACATTCGCTGTAAATTACGCGACAACAGAAAATTTATAACATAGGTGTGCGATTACTCCGAGCTCAGATGCGTATACTGAGCGGAGAACAATGCAGTTTATTTCAATTACTACTGGTTCCACTGGTACGTATGGTACATACACCTTTTTCCTCAATGGTATTTCTTAACTTTAAACTTATATATTATGTGATAATGTTTGACAAATCATTATAGTAAGTTTCAGAGTGTTTTTGAAGATTTTTTAAATACTCCATTTCTATTATTTATTTGTTTATTTGCAAATTAAGTGTACTTAATGTTACAACGGTACTTACAACTTCATTAATCCTCTCGAGTATAGCAAAAGATCATTAAAAATTTCAATGATAGTGAAAAAAAAAACTATTAACATTACTATAAATTTAATAAAATTAAACTATTAGTTATTTAGTCAACATTTATATAAATTTATAAATATTAAAATAGCTTTTATTTTAATTTACACAAACTTATTTAAATTACTTTAATTTGACAATATGACGTGTACAATAACAAAATGAAAACAGTAAAATATAGCAGTTAAGTGAAGGAAAGAAGATGAGTATCCCTAATTGACAGTATGTTTTGTTAATGAAGTTTATTCGAAAAGTCTCTAAAGTATCTTTAATAAATAAATGAAATAATCAGTAGTATAAATACACATAATTTTAACAAATCAAAATAACACAAGTGGTAGGTTTGGGCAGATGAGCCCGCAGGCGTTTTCTGCTCAGATGCGTCGTAGAACTAACGATTATATTCAATCTATGTAACAATCGGCGAGGAACAATGGCGTCGCGAACTATCAGTGAAATCAAACAGTAAAGTCGATTTCGCGCCGCCGCCGGCCGCCCGTGCCGCCGCCGCCAGAACAATTAGTTTAAACAACCCGCTTCATTATAACTTGCGCCGCCTCCAGTACAGTCAGACAATTAGGATATTAATATTTCTTACATTCACAACCATAAGCCTAGCCCAAAGTGCCTAAACACTGTAAGGCTTGTGTGAAGAATACTATGGTAACGGCTAGACATACATATATAATATATTAATATGTAATATTCATAGAAACTAGACGATGCAGTCGTTAAGCATAAAGCTACGCTAACACCATATATTGGAGCGGAGCGTAATATCTAATAAAAAAAAAATATGCAAAAATAGGAATTTTTGCGAATTTCAAAATTCGGGCTCCGTCACAATCTGGTCCTAAACCTGTTGATTCGATTCCACACAAAAAATATTAAAATCGGTAAAGAACTCGGGAAGTTAAGGCGTAACAGACATTGCGCCATTGAAGCTGATCCATGGGAGCTTCGCTCGCTCCGCTTCATTTAATACCTAAATACCACTGACTTAGGTACAAAATGCTCTTGTTTATTACACAAACATCTTCCCCTTCCGGCACTCGAATCCAGGAGCGTTGGTGCGAAAGGCAGTATCGCTACCGTCGCACCAAACTGTAGTAAATTTTTTTAATTTTCTAAATATAACTAAATTATAGTATGTCAATTATCAACGAAAGCTGTCGTTGCGTATAGTGGTAAACAAGTAGTTTACAAGTATAGGGCTTTTGTAATTTTGTCTAGTTGGTGATGGCAACGAAGAAAATATAGATAAAATATTTATTTATATAAATGAATGCTTGCTGCTTAGAAAGTAATTACAAAATATTTATAAATTTTGACTGATTCTGACAGACATTTTTTACTCCTCTGGAAGATGCAAACACGTAAAATTATAAATGTTTTAAGATTTAATATTTAATTTAATATTAAAAATAATAAAAGATATATGTCACTTAATTTCTACTATATTTTTTATATAGAAAATATTCATTTATATAAATAAATATTTTATCTATATTTTCTTCGTTGCCATCACCAACTAGACAAAATTGACGGCCGTTTGGTGCAACGGTAGCGATCCTGCCTTTCGCACCGACGGTCCTGGGTTCGAATCCCGGAAGGGGCAGATGTTTGCATAATAAATACGAGCATTTGTACCCGAGTCATGGGTGTCATATATATTTCTATGAATATTAGATATTTATGTATCATATATGTATGTTTATCCGTTACCCTAGTATCCATAACACAAGCCTTACAGTGCTTACTTTGGGCTAGGCTAATTGGTTTGATTGTACGAAATATTTATTATTTATTTATTTATAAAATAGGCAGGCGCTTGACCACTATCGCGCCTGATGGTACGCGACAATGCGATCTAGGATGTGACGCGCTTGCCTAGATGAAGTAACTTGAAGACGCCTAGATTGTATTTGTCAGGAAACACAGATTCAGGCAAAGAGTTCCACTCCTGAGCGGTACGTATCACAAAATTGGAACTAAAACGCTTAGTGCGACTCTTTGCTATATCTACCATATAATGGTGTAGCATATTGGTAAGTCTGGCGGTCCGATGAAAAAGTGGGGAAACAAAAAACAAAAAACCTAATTCCGCATAAGGTTGTGCAATTCTGCTGCACACTCTCCGAAATGTATACTATAAAAACGGATAAGCTAGCTACCTTTCGACTATGCTCAATAGACTCAACATAACAATAAAAACTAGAGTGTCTATTCGAGAGTAAGATGAAACAAATTAAAAGGATTACAATGAGTAATTAATGGGAAATAATATATAAAATCGGAATTAATAGATTAATGTATTAAAACACAAACACTATAACGCATATGTTACTATAACAATGAAAATATAACCAAATCAAAAGTTGCTTAAAAATTCGTAGACGATGCTACGAGTGCTACAGATCGTAGCTTTTGCAAGCGGTTACTTAGAACACTACATACGCCATTTTTAGTAACGGCAACAGATAATATAGTCATTTTTCGGAGGCTACGTGTAGCGATTTAATGTATGCAAACACACACACGTAAAAAGCTAATTATGATGACAGAGTCACTAACTTGGAGGGTGTCAATCGTCCTAAATTGAAAGGAGACTCGCTTTACTACATCAAAGTCTAGCACATCGGGGTCATTTTCAACGTTGTCTGGGTAATGAGTGGGGGGCGTATGAGCAAAGGACTTCTAGCTCTTCGAGATCTTGGGTGATCTCAAGCAAGCGTCGCCTATTGGAGTTGGTTTTTAGGCACGTCCAGTCGGTGTGCTTGGAGTTGAAGTCTCCAAACAGAATGACTGAGTTCCCTAAAGAAAGAATAGACTCGAAGTCGCTTCGTAATGGGTGGTGCCAGGATGTATATAGACTGAAGCTATGATCAGTGTTCTGTGACCTGTCATAGCCAGTGACTAAGACAGTATGTTTTCTAAATGACTTTACTGTAGTTAAGAGTTCACTTTCACAACTCGGTTTCGAATCTGTAGCAAATATACTCGGGACGTCGCACAGATACACGTTCGGGAACAACGTAACGCATTTATTTAAATTGTGTAAATTACAGTAGTTTGATTTGTCCTTGGTCATTGCAATATAAATTAGTACTGGGTTTAACTAGACTAAAACAGTCAGGTTTGTTTTCATTATAAGGTGTCGGCAGTCTGACCTTAGTCAGAATTTAAATATAGAGATTGGATAAAGTGAGTCACTAGATTTGAGAGAGTGGAATTGCTAAGTAGTCGATTGATATATATACAACATAAACATAGTATAAGGTTAATAATAATCTTTGTACAATAAAAATATATAAAAAAAATGTAAGGCGTAATCTTTATATATTCAGACCGTACTTGGCTATAACAATATGGATTTGGGACGCCGAGCGAATTTCCACTCAATCCCATTAGAAATCGCGTTGAGATTATTAAACAGTCACCTTAACGAGAATTGTGAGGGGAGGGAGGTAGCTTTACATAAAGGGTTGTTTACACGGCTTACATTAGAAAAACGATTTGTAAAACAAATCACAATAATATGTATCATTCGATTGGACTGATTTGAAGATATAACTTGTATAGGGTGAATCGGAAAGTATAGTCAGGTACGAGAGTCGTCTGTGTTTATGTTCTCACTAAGAAATATTTCTTTCATAAAACTTCGTAGCTTACATACCTGATTGACTTCATATCTTCTTTGACATATAAAAATGGCATTTGTGATAGCTCGTTATTGCTAACCATTGATTTTGTAATTTAGGATCAGTTTCGATAAAAAAAATTGGATATAATAGTAGTAATAGTATTATATTTTAATATTTGAAAGGCAAGAAGGTTACTCAAATTAGTATTGAGAGGGATTCGGTTTATGGTGATTCATTACCGCCTCATCTTTCTAAACCGTAAAATTGTAAAGCAGCTAAATTTGGTAAATTTTAGGAGTCGTCGTTAAGCGAGCGTCTCAGCTTAAATGACAAATAAGACTATTAAATTGTGAGTTCTAAGTATATATTCCTCTCTAAGCTTTTCTTAAGCTGCGTATGTTAAATACTCCTTTTGCTTAAGTGTCTTTATTTAATAAGATTTTTTTAATAAGTGGGTTGCAGCGACATCTACTTACTGCATATATCATCTCAAGAAGGAGCAGATTGACTTTCTGTATCACATATAGCACGAGCCCCATGATAATTACTGACGTGTGGATTAGTGTAAAAACCTACATCGCGCATACGAATTTTCCAAGCCGTATAAAACTACACATGTACAACAGTGTTCATAAGCCACGATTTATGAATACTGTACATGAAACTAAGTAAGTTTACCAAACACAAGTAATGGTAAGCTACGTTTATATATAAAAGGAGAGTATGTATGATTATAACTTGCGTAGCATCATAAGTGCCTATATTCGGTTAATAAATAAAATGTGCAATAACGAAATTTTACAGGAGCAAAGATTATTCTATTTGCTCTTCAATAAAGCCAATACTATCCATTTTTCAGCTCAGGTTTCAACCAAAAAAATGGTTGTAATCATGGGAATGTCGTGATTTTACGTTTTTTTATTAAATACAAAGTTCAAATGACTTCGATTGATAAAAAGATAAAGACAAAATTACTTTTATCCAATATTAGCGTTTAAAATGCGTGTAGTAAACGTAAACAGCTACACTATATTTGTAAGCCCTACATCGGGAGAAACTATGCAAGGAATGGTTTTTTCTCCCTTTAAGTTTTTATTACATAACATTATAAAACATTTAAGATTTTTTTTCTTGTACTACTAAGATGTATAAGAAAAGTTTTCTACTAATTACAAGGAAAAGTTTTTATACAATAGATACCTATTGTCATTACCAAAAATAAATAAAAACAAGGCCATTAACTCCACGCGATTTTGTTTTTTAAATCATCATCGATATTGTAATAGCCTTTATTAATGAATGTATTCAAAACAATACGAGAAATACGAGAGATGACTGTATGAGTTCTAATGATATAATACCTCATGCCTAACACAATATTAACTTTGATAGGGCACAAAAAATATCTATGCATTCTCCTAACCCTCCCAAGCTGTGTTTGAGAAGTGATATCCCCGCATGTATATTGGAACTTCCTCTAATAAATCCATATAATTTTTCATGCACTATTTTGTTACGAGCTAATTATTGACCATAAATATTATTTTTGTAAACTTTGCTAAGTACGGGTAGCCTATACTAGAGAAATATCTATATTTTGGTTTCAAATTATTGAAGACGCTTTCGTTTCTAGACAAAAGAGGCATAGTTTTACCATACTTCATTTATTTTGGAAAAAATCTTTATCAATACATTCATTGAAAATAAAGGAGACTTGTGGTGCAGTAGAAGTAATTATTGATTTGATGATTATAATTGGCACCCCAAAGATCTTCAGTTTTTTACAGTCACGTCTCTACTAATGTATCTTCAGAGTTATGATTTCTAGCCTTTCGGTAGGTATCCTAGAAAAGAATTATTATTGGAAAATAATTTAGTATCTACTTCTAAATTCGCCATGACATTTATTTTTCCGTTTCTTGATTAATGATTTTCAAAGTAGCTAGTACTTTTCTTTTGGTTCGCGGTCCTTGAGCTAAAATCATCAAGTCCAGAATAAAACATTCGTCTTAAAAGTGAAATTATAAAAGCAGACTTTATGCTACAACCTTTACGACATTAATAAAAATAAAATGGCCATTGTAACCTACACTTTAGTTAACAAAACACAATTCGGGAATACCTATTAAAACATCTCAGTCGCGACGAAATTATACGCGATTAATATCAAAATGTTAGGCAATCGGCGAGGCGGGCGTAGGGGGAAGAGATCAGGTGTTCGATTCCCGGGCGGCGGCGGAATGAATATTAACAACCCTTTCGGGTGGGGTACGGGTAATTGAAAATAATAGGCCGCGCGTAACTCGACGTGTGATTAACGTTATGCGATAACAGTCTCCAGCAATTTGTGCGATTGTTATGTAAAGAGTTTTTTATTCAGCGTGTTGCGGGATGCTGGAAATATTTTTATATTCTTTAATGTGAAAGAAAAAGGGATTATAATGCCATGTAGTAAAATCTTTTTTCATTTGCTGACTTTCTCTTTTTGTCGATTTTTGCATTGAATTGTATTACTTTACGAAGTTTGAAATTGTATGTTTTAGTGAATTAACATTAATTAAAAAGATGACATAAATGAACGAGGAAAAATAATCGTCCGTTTCTAAAACCAGGGTGAATATGCACCCGTGTGCAGTTGCTGGAACTGCCATCGGGCGCGTCCCCCGGGTGGTGGATTGGGGAATGGCCTCCAGATATGGGATGGAAGGTCCTCAAAGACGAGATCTCTCTCTCAGACCATAGATACATAAGGTTTGACCTGGCACCCATAGGCCACTCTCGCACAGCGCCCAATATCATCAGGCGCACAAACAGCTTCCCTAGGTGGGCAACTGGGCGGCTCGACGTTAGCATGGTTGAAGAGGCCTCAATCGTTGCGGACTGGTGCTGCCCACGCCAAATCCGAGAAGAAGACGTAGACCGGCAAGCAGAACATCTACAATCTGCGCTCACTGCAATATGTGACTCTGCCATGCCGCGCGCTAAACCACACTCAAAGGCCAAACAGGTTTACTGGTGGTCGCAGGAGATAGCCGAACTTCGCACCGCTGGCATAAGAGCAAGGCGAGAGTACACTCGCTACCGACGACGGCGATGACAATCCCCGGACCAAGAAGACCTTTTGTACAGGGCATATAGAGAATCCATTGTGGCCCTACAAATTGCCATTCATAAAGCAAAGAGCGTAGCCTGGGTCAACTTTATAACGGAGCTTGACAATGACCCGTGGGGACGACCGTACCGTACGGTACGCAACAAGATGCGGCAGCAGGCGCCCTCCACAGAAACATATGAACCTAGACTCCTGACTGATATACTTTCTGGCCTCTTCCCGGAGAGAGTGGAGGACGGACCGCCGATAATGGCCCCGGCGTCAGATCCATTACCCAACACGGACTTCCCAGCCATTACTATGGAAGAGGTGAAAGATGCTCTGGACCGTCTGAGCACATGGCGGAAAGCACCTGGCCCTGACGGAGTACCTGGCAAGGTCCTGCCCCTTGTGATGAAGAACCTTGGAACTCGCATCCTAGAGCTTCTGAACAAATGTCTGGCGACTGGGCGGTTTCCCGCCTCATGGAAGAATGGACGATTATGCTTGCTTCTCAAAGAAGGACGCCCTTTAGACTCGCCCTCCGCATATCGACCGATCGTCCTTCTGGACGAGGTAGGGAAACTTCTGGAAAGGATACTGGCAGCCCGTATCAACAACCATCTTGATACCGAAGGGCCGAACCTTTCTGACAAGCAATATGGCTTTCGGCGAGCGCGATCGACCATTGACGCAATCAATGAGCTCAAAAAATGGTCCCAAGCAGCGGTTCAAAGAAAGGAAAAAGTCATAGCGGTATCCCTTGATATCGCTAATGCGTTTAACACCCTCCCCTTTGTAAGGATCATTGAAGCGCTGCAATACCATAGAGTCCCGCCTTACATCCTGCGTCTGATTCAGGACTATCTAGAGGCCAGAAACATCCTCTATACTGACCACGAAGGAAGAATAGTCTCGAGAAGAATGGAATGCGGGGTTCCACAGGGATCGGTGTTGGGGCCGCTCCTGTGGAACCTCGGATTCGATTGGATCTTGCGAGGGGCTCTCTTGCCGCGCATGAAGCTCATTTGCTATGCGGATGACACACTTGTCCTAACGAGAGGAAACGACTTTGCCGAAGTAAAGCGTCGTGCGGCGGTGGGCACTGCCCTTGTGATTGGCCGAATTGAAATACTAGGCCTCAAGGTGGCTCTTCCCAAAACAAAAGCCATAGTTTTTCATGGCCCTCGGGGCAAGCCACCTGGAAATCACTACTTGAACGTGGAGGGACAGTGCATTCCAATCGGCACCAACCTCAAATACCTCGGACTAATACTGGACAGCGGCTGGCGCTTCAAGGACCACTTTAAGCAGCTGTCCCCGAAGCTAGTTAGTACTGCAGCGGCACTAAGTAGGCTCCTACCCAACCTAGGGGGCCTAAACGTTAACTGCCGCAAACTCTACGCAGGGGTGGTCAAAAGTATGGCCCTATACGGTGCCCCGATCTGGGATGGCTGCCTAGACACTGAGACAAAAGCCTTGTTACGAAGACCGCAGCGAATTATCGCAGCGCGAGCGATACGGGCCTACCGTACGGTCTCTGGTGCTGCAGCTGGCGCTCTCGCTGGTATGCCTCCGTGGGAACTAGAAGCGAAAGTTCTAGCAGAGGTATACCAATGTCGAACAGAAGCGCGACGGCGCGGCGACCGTCCGACGACTGAAGAGTTAGTACGTGTAAGACGCCTGGAGGACGTAAGATTGATGGAAAGGTGGAAACTGCATCTCGAGGCCTCCCCTGCTGGGAGAAGAACACTTGATGCACTAACCCCGCAACTCAGCACTAAATGCACTAAAGCCGCAAGCGCGGCAGCCTAAACTTTCACCTTGTGCAGATACTTACTGGCCACGGCTGTTTTGGTAAGTATCTGCACAAGATTGCAAGGAAAGAGCCGGCCCCAACATGTTTGGACTGCGGTGCCGCCGAGGACACTGCACAACATACTCTGGAGTTGTGCCCTGCGTGGACTCGGCAGCGCAATATCCTGAAAACAATAGTAGGACGGGACCTTTCGCTCCCGAGCGTAGTGAGGGCTATGCTCGAGAGCGACAGGAAATGGGAGGCTGTCGGCGAATTTTGCGACCAAGTCATGGCGCTTAAGGAAGCTGCAGAACGGGTGAGGGAAAACGACCCTTCAGCAGATCCGAATAGGCGCAGAAGGACTGGGCGAAGACAACGGCTATTCGACCGACACCTTCTATTGAACAACATGGGAAGTGGTAGGGTAGGTTCGTATCACCCCCCCTCTTCCCGCGGGGGCCTGCAGGGGTCGGGCTTGGGAGGCCCGTCCCCTGCACTGCACAGGCCTTCGCTGACGTCGAGCATTCCACACGTCCCGGGACGCTTCTCTGTTCTCCAATTCCCTGTTTCAGGGGAATTTAGACGGGTCCGCCTAGGGCGGACATCCACCGGCGGGGCCGCGGTAGTGTCCGCAAGAGTTCCCGTGACCCCGCCCAGTGTCATTGTTTCGTCGAACGACCTATCGTCTGATGATGATGAGTGGTTCGACGAACCAATGGCACTAAGGTGATTGAGGGGACGTCGTGGAGTTTTTAGTGGGTAGGCCCCTGCACATCAATCTGACGAGCTTTTACCGTCAGATAGGTTTGCAGGGGAGAGTCCCACATAACTCCCGTCCCACTCCCAGCGGCGGGAGTATGCGAAAAGCATTTTCTCCACGTAAAAAAAAAAAAAAAAAAGGGTGAATATGCACCTTTTGGGTTAGCTCGCTCCATTGTGGATCCTGTCTTGGACCCCGGGCTTGATTGGGATCAAGGAGTCAATGGGTGCATCATTAATAAAAAAAATGTGTTGTACATAAAATTATTTTGAATAAGAAATTAAAAAATATTTGCAAAATACGAACTTATTTATATTATTAAAAATGTGAACTTTCAAATTTGGTTAAGTCGAAAATGTGGCTATAATGTGGCTATATAAAAAGTAGAATGTGACTGTGATCAGAAATAAGTAAAATTACGGGCAAACACAACCCAAAATGTTTAGTTTCAAATTAAGCCTTAAGTTAGAATGTTATTAAATTTATTAATATATTTCTGTCCAAAATATTTGTATATGTATTTTTACTTATAAAAAAAGTATTCTGTCTAAATTAAAAACTGCTTGTAAAATTCAATAACTTATTTCACCTTGTTAGTGGTTTAAGAAGGAGCTTAAAGGCGTCATACCTGAACCTTGTATTTGTGACAACGGAACGATGCGACCGAAGAAGTCTTTGTGGACCTAAAACAATAAAAATAAGAATTAATTTGTGAAACATATATAAAATAATACTCCATTAATAAATATATGCATTAAGTTATACGACAAGGAATATCACACGACATAGGCTTTTAAAATTAATGAAAAGAAGTGTAGTTAGAGTTGATCACATCCCACCATGCGGATTAAAATGATAATAAATAAAAGATTTAAATAATAATAAATAAATAAAATCAATAATATTTCTTACAATCATATCAATTAGCCTAGCCCAAAGCACTGTAAGGCTGTTATGAATACTAGGGTAACGGATAGATATACATATATGATACATAAATCACTACATAGTATAAAACAAAGTCGCTCTCTCTGTCCCTTTATCCCTATGTATGCTTAAATCTTTAAAACTACGCAACGTATTTTAATAGATAGAGTAATTCAAGAGGAAGGTTTATATGTATAATACATGCATAGTAGAGCATTGCATCCGTGCGGGGCGGGTCGCTAGTATGTAGTAATCCTAGAAATGTATATACATAAATATCTGTGACTCAGGTACAAATGCCATCAAACATCATTACAAAAATGCCCCTTCCGGGACTCGATTTTTTTTTTAAAAACAAAGTATATATTCCAAATTGTTTGTACTTATTTAAGCTCTCACAGCAATGAATATGTAAGAAGATTGTGATTGTCTATTCCAAGAGGTAAAAAGGAAATGTGAAGATAGTACAAGTGCGTCTTCCCGATTTGCCTATTAGTGAGTTGTTTCATCTGGTGTCAGACCACTCTTGCGGGCGAGCAAAGTCGTTAGTCGTCAATTAGTCGTGCGGCGTCGTTAGCGGCGAGTCGCGACATGAGCATACTCGACGGGTACATTACATACTGCGGTTAGAAGATAACTGTATCTCCTCTTTGTCTTGTAATTGTAATAATAACATATATACGGAAATATAATAAAATGTTTCGCTAATTTAAAGCTAGAAATATTATTAAAACTGTTCTCTTTTCTCTTAACCGATTCGTTGCGGATGGCACGTCTGGCTTGCCATCACTTTCTTTTGCGTGTGTCGCTAGCCACTGGAGCCGTGTCAATTTTAAATCGATGATAACTCCTTTAAATTAAGGTTTAGGGAAATCTACCCAGAATAAAACTATCTTCATTTTTCACGTAAATCAAGCTCATAGCCTTCGTTTCTGGTAATTGTATATAGCAACGAATTATAGCAATTAACGCGAAAAAAATATACAGAATGCGTCGTCGTCAGCGATGATAATATTTCTTATATTCACATCAATTAGCTTAGCTGAAAGTAAGCTCTATATAGCTTGTGTTATAGATAGGGTAACGTTAATATTTAAAGAAATAGTAATGCTAATCATCATAAAAACCTCTACTCCTTCTAGAACTCGGGAAACCTGGGACTGTTTGACTTCGAAAGGCATTCCTGATCGGCCAAACTGGTATTCCGATATGAATTAACCTTAATATACAGATAGTAACATATCTAAGCAGATTTCTTATATATTTTTGAGTTCTACAACTTGTTCTAGATAGTATTTATATATTTTATCGTTAAGGCAGCAATCTTAAAGGAACGCATCAAGTTTTTTTTTTCATAAGGTCACCACGAAAAGTTATTTTATTTTATCGAGGTAATACCTAGTTTATATCCACTCTAAAAGTTCATTATAATGATTGGAGAAAGAATTTTTTTAATAAGTTATTTGTAAAGAACCTGTAAAAGAGTTCAAAGCGCTTCTCAAAATAAAAGATACTACTTCCTATTCTTTAATAAATATTTATTTATGAATGAGTACCATCTACTTCACAATAATGAATTTTATATTACGAACTTTACTTAGGAAATTACTTGATTATATAACCACTTTTGGGCAGGTTTGCTAGAAGACGGGATTTAATCCAGTTTTTTAAATGCATATTAATGTAAGTAACAATAATATAAAAAAAGTCGAATACAATGAAACAAACAGAAAATAGGTATAACTGGTACAAACCACATAACAAATTTGTCATTGTCTTTTTACCATGTTTTTATTAACTCGCCTTCGTTCGTTTGTGTCCTTCTGTCTCTACGCAAATTTTCTAATCTTATAACATAAAATTAGACCACTTCTGATGCTCCTAAAGAGGTCAAAATTTTACCACACGTAGATCATGAATCACCGCCCGCCCCACGTTTTTAGTCATATTACATCATAGTACTTGAAAATACATATATCTTTGAAATTTTTATCATTCCGGGAAAAGAATTTTCCACCACAGTTCTGGTTAAAAAAAATTCTTCTTTTTAGACCGCTTATAAAAATGTGGTTCTTAAAAATCTTTTTTTACTTCTATTTTTTATAAAGAATATATTTTGATATAAGACACTTTATGCCCTTGTTTGTTGAGTATAGAAAATGACAAAACGCATTATATCTGCTTTATGTTTTATTGCAAAAATTAAACAGTTATAATTTAAGAGTACCATAAGGACGTATTTGCTACGACGTAGACGACTACGACATAGGCTTTTGTAGCTCAAGCAATCTTAAGAAATATACACTCTTTACTATTTAAAATTGTGTCCAATAACAAGAAAACTGTTTAAACGATAACAAAACATTATTTATATTAAGTTTATTTTTAATACATTTTTCACGACAAGAATTTTTGGTACTGATCAAACAAAAAAGTTGTAATAACCAAACGCAAAAGATACTGATCATCTATCTATCTATCTATCTACATTATATTATGACAATACTTTGTGTGTGTGTGTGTTTGTTACCATACCAGCAACGCGTGGCCGGGTTAGCTAGTTCAGGAATAATAATAATATTTCCCACATTCACACCAATTAGTCTAGCCCAAAGTAAGTACCGTAAGGCTTAAGTTATGGATACAGAAAAACATACATATATGATACATAGATATGTAATATTTATAGAAAAATATATAAATACCCATGACTCAAGTAGAAATGCTCGTATTCATCACACAAAGATCTGCCCCTTTCGGGACACGAATCCAGGACCGTCGGTGCGAAAGACAGGATCACTACCGTTGCAGCAAACGGTCTTCATCGTCGTATTTGTAAATATAATTACAAATAGAAGTAAATGCAAGATACAATGATCTAATAAATTGTCAATAGAAATAGTTGTCTCACGTTAGGCGTATTTATTTTTCTTAGCAATGACATATTAATTTAGCGATTGATAAGAGAATCCATCTATCAATCAACGGTGCAAATAATATCAATATTTGTTGTGAGTGGGCAATAGCAAACCAATTACTTGTTTGTTAGGGCTGTCTTCGATACACGGATAGACAATAGCTTCACAGTATGGGTAAATTGGGGGTATGGTGGAAGGCACGAGACCCAACGGATACATACAACGATAAAGACGCTGGTATGGACACAACAATAGCAGCATGTAAATAATAAAGTTACATATTTAACAAATATACATATAAATAACAAGAATTACTCGGTCGTTTCCTAGGTATCTTTCACACACTCACTGCACCAGAGTTGGTGAATAGAGTTCTTTGAAAAAAAATAATTTTTGAAAAATTACTAAACACAAGGTGCCGAGGCTGAGAATTTTATATTCCACCAGGCGTGGTAGGTGAAAGCATTGCTAAAAGTTACTAACAAATATATGTTAATGTACTACTTTGCAGTAACTGTGTTTGGTTTGCCAGTTTATTGCAAAATATGACCAAGAAACAATAATAAGATAAGGAAACTTGGTAAGATGGGCCTTGGTGTCTTTAAGAATATAAGGCTCCAATCAATGTGACTAGTTTTTGCAATTAAAGGATTGCCAAAATGCCAGTTTATATCTGTGTATAATATTTCTAGTATTTAGTACTTCTGGTTTTGGTATTACTCACTAATTACAGCTAATTAAGGGAACGCTATAAGTAAATTTTATTTTTGACCACCGTTTGGTACAATAGTAGCGATCCTGCATCGCATCGATGGTCCTGGGTTCGAATTACGAAAGAGGCAGATATTTGCATGATGAATACAAGCATTTGTATCTGAGTCATAGGTGTTTGTATATATTTTTCTATGAATATTACATATTTATGTATCATATCCGTTGCCCTAGTATCCATAACACAAGCCTTACAGTGCTTACTTTGGGCTTGGCTAATTGGTGCGAATGTTTGAAATATTTATTATTAAAAAAAATGCTACTTGCAGCTCTTCAAGTATTTCCTTTACACCAGGCCCTAATTTCGTTCGTTCGCAATATTTCCGATTACCCATCTCGCGGCGGCGGCGGTGGGCGGTAAATCGGAACACAGCGCATAAACACAATTCCGCGCTCATAAAAGTTATCGCGGGTGACATTGCCGCCGTACGATGGGTGATACACGAGATTGTTATCGACGTAAGGTAACGCGGTTTGGGTACGGGGGAACGTCAATGATTTGATGGCTTCGGTGTATTGGCGACGATACATTTATGATTGGGTTTTTCTGCTTCAGCATTAGCGTTTAGGCTTTGGTCTAAAGGGCTAGTAAAAATCTATAAATTTCATATAAGTAGATGCCTAAATTTCTACTTATTATTTCAGTTTTTTTTTTCAAAAAAAGTTAAATTTTTCTTTTGTTAGCAGATCAGTGAAAAACGAAATCCCAAAGCTGATTACCTAGTGAACCTAAAAGCTGACCATAAAAACAATCGGCTGGAAAACAACTTAAAACATTCATTCTACTCTCAAATATTTATCGCAAACACACGATATTTCACATAGATAACATTTTTCCGGTCGGGTAGGCGAGCTCGGGGGGAAAGCGGCCATAATGGATAAAAGGAGAGTATGAAAACTAAGGAAACAAGCTCAATGAAATGCCAATATAGAATCTTTCAAAGAACTTGTCACAGTGACACTCGATTATTTAACTTTCAAAGCAAATCACATAGATTGAAAACACAATACGAACTTTTCCGTATTAGCTCAGAGGGACTACCATCATCTTTTATCGCGATGCAAGTTCGACTGTCAAAGTGAGACACGGCTATACGCGGTCTATAATCTCTTTCTAACAGCTCGTCTCTTTTTACAGATAAACTTTAATCGCTATAAGATGTGATGGTAGAGCCTCAGGTCTAGATATTGTGGTAATGTCGTTATTTCTAAATTCCATAACACAAGTGCGTTAACTTGAATTAAGAACAATGTCTGTGATGTTGCTTACTAGTTATTTATTTTACAAAGGCCACTTTGTACAGCATCGATTGTAAAACAAACACAATTTGGCAACTTTACACTACTATCGCTATATCGAATAACCTTAGTTAGCGATTTAAGTGAAGCTGCATTGTTATTTGGAAACTCCTTGCGTTCACAGATTTTCCCAAATCGATTGCCGAAAATCTATGGAATGTGGATCACTAGACAGTAAAACTTCAACCCTATAATAATAAATCCTCAAGCGCTTAACAGAGTGTAATGAAACGTATATAAAACTTATCACGTCCTAGAAGAACCGCGTATTGAACAAAACTGATATCGTTTCCTACTTCTCAGCCTAGTTCTTACGAAAGCACTTAATAGTTCTATTGAATTGAGATATCTTTGAGAGAGGATTTCCTCTTTTTTGTAAAATGCGTATCAATATGCATTTGCATATTTACCAAATTCATATTGTGCCTTATTTACAGCCTCGTTATTTCAAAATCACTTGATAACAACGTAATGTTCATAGCCTAATCTGAGACAGAGGCAAGCCGGTTTCAAGCGCCCTCAGCCCTTAGTCTCGGAAACGAACATAGGCCGCGTCAATGGAAAGAAATTATTTTTCTATATCATAAGCAATGTATCTTAAGTTCACTAATATTTATTTACGGTAACAGCATAACAGATGAATAATAAAAAAAGACAAAATAACGGCGAAAGGCCTCACCTTAAAACTTTTTATTTCTAATTGCTTCCATTTAAATTAGCAAGATTTATATGATGGAAAATTTAAAGATTCTGTGATATCGTAATTTATACAGTTAGCTAGTACACTCAGCGCCTTATAGTCAAATCTTACGTTCCTTTAGTATAAAATATCCAAAATGTACAAATATGTTGGAACGTATTTAAATTAATAAACACTGTCTAGGATGTTACTAGTGTCTAGGTGTTATTTATAATACATAATAAAACAATCAATTACGATATTTATATGACGTTAATAATATCTAGTTATTTGCATAATTTGAGAGCGCCTAAGAGTTGACATGACAAGCATTCTGATCATACGAAAAATGCTATCTAGTTTTATACGATTTAATTTTATACGAGTGGATTGCTAAAACACGTTTATTAAACACCGTTTTATTTTTAAGGCCCGTTGTTGTTTGCTAAATAACATAATATTTAATTTCAATAAAAATGTTAAGAAAAATAGATAAAACTTATTGGAATATTTAACTGTTTATTATTATACCGGAAATCTTTTATAAAAAAAATTCTGGAAATTACTTCTTTTTCTACTTAAACTGTCTTACTTTAAACATTTTTTGCACAGATAGAAATGCAATAATACAGTTTTTTTATAAGAGCAAGACTTAAAAAAAACTTTGTGCAAAGTACTTTACACGAGTTGTTACACCGAAGAACAGTCGACTGCGGGTAGGTATCAAATCGCCCCGCCCAGCAAACAATACAATCAGAGCCAATCTGCCGCGCAAATAGGAAAATAGAGTGCGCGACGACACAGGGCCGCCTCAGGCGGTGCTCGCTCGAGAAGTCGATTTCGACGCACACCGAATAATTATGATGCTCGAATCTAGGTTTTATTAATTCATGTTAAATTATTCGATAACCTTATATGGACGATTTAAATTCTCTAAGTTAATGACAGATTCAAATATGTTGCTTAGCGAACAAAAGATGTAGCTTACATGCTTAATGCATATGTGATGGATACTTTTACGACCGACTGGTGCAACGGCAGTGATCCTGCCTTTCGCGCCTACGGTCCTGGGTTCGAAACCCGGAAAGGGCAGATGTTTAACTGATAATTACGAGCATTTGTACCTGAGTCATGGATATTTATTTATGTATTTCTATGAATATTACATATCTATGTATCGTATAAGTATGTCTCTCCGTTACCCTAGTATCCATAACACAAGCCTTAAGGTGCTTACTTTGGGCTAGGCTAATTGCTGTGATTGTGGGAAATATTATTATTATACTGGTCTTACATGAGTCATCATGGATATTTATTTCTTTGAATATTACATATCTGTGTATCATATCTGTATGTCGGTCCATTACCCGAATATCCATAACACAAGCGTTTCAGTGTTTACTTTGGGCTAGGCTAATTGGTGTGAAAGTAAGAAATTTTATTATTAAGTTTACTTACAGCCGAAAGGGGACACAGATATTACAATAAACACACTAGGCGCACACATTATAAAGAATTTCATAAAAAAGCTTCATACTTAATTTCTATGCTCCTTATATTTAAGACTCATTTTATGATATCTTGCTACCGCTTCTCGAATCTCCGCCACTCTCTCTGATTCGGTCATGATTGATCGGAACTATTCATTTGAATGAATGATGTCGCGTTTTGATACAAATAGTTTTTCACGTTGTATCGACAATTTAGTAAGTTCCTATAGTATATTTAAAAGTAAATAAAGAAATGGGTGTAAATAAATAAATGCTCAATAATAACAGTAATTTTTGAAGGCTAATACATTCGGAAAAATAGGTTTTGTTTAAGAGTCCAAACTGGATATAAATTGTATGACTGCATTAGCGTAACAAGCTTAACATTGCAATATTAATGTTAAGCTTGTTACGCTAAATATTTAAAATGATTAACATAAGTGTTAGTACCGTATTACCACCACGAGTAAGAGTATTTATATATCATAGTCACTAGGGACATATTAGGGGGAACTTCCCTACGGATGGAAACACTAGAGGACAGGTGCCAGGCGAGCCAAAAGGCAAGTTTGTGTGAATTTTATCCATTAATGTTGTTAGTAAGATGGTTAGATAGACCGGTCCTGCCTATACACAAGGTTCGAATCCTTGTACAGGCAAACGTTTTTGAGTTGAGGATAAACATTCATTCTCGAGTCACGGTTGCTTATATAACTTATTCACAAATAATATGTTTTTAAATATCTTTTAAAGAAGCTTTGCTTGATTTGAATATTGGGTGTTGGTTGTCTGGAATTATCCACAACACACATTCAATTCAAATATGGACATTTTATTGCTTCGTGGAACTTGGTGGTCAAACTGCTTTTACCATAGGAATCATCGTTTCGTATGGATAAATGTAATGTGACATAGTTATACGGTGTATGTCATCTAATTGCTCGTGTACGTACAAGTTGCAGTGATATCGGTGTAGGTTGTCGATAAATTTACGTTAATTAATCAAGGTTGCTACTCAAAAAATTGTCAATGTAATTTTTGAGTAGCAACATTGAATTTATTATAATATTTGACATCTGTATTTGTTTGTACGGTAACGTTATTTGACATTCGTATAGGTTAAAATAATTTATTTTTAATAAATAATAAAAACAAGATTTTAATTGACATTGAATAAGTTAAATTGATATTTTTAAATAGGAAAATTGTTGACATGTAAACAAATTCGACAGGGCATGTTGTTCTCAGAGCATTGTGTATAAAACTTGTAGTTTATCATGTCTGGCAAATAAACGACTTATTATTATGGTTTTTTTCGAACTCAGCTTTGAAAAAAAAGAATTAAATATAAAATATGCGCAAAATACGTAAAAAAGTGTTTTATTCAAATTAGCTTTTAATATTATAATTTTTATATATTTTTTGAATATTTCAATGCAATTTCAATTTTATAAGATATATATAGCTTTTGATGTTGTAATCAAGTAAAGACTATTATTATTATCAGTAACACTATACTATAATACTGTAATATATCACAATTTTATACCATTTCTGATATAAATAAATGATTATCGTTATTATAACTGAACTATTGTTGGTTTGCCGAATTTTTATCTATTATTATTAGCCCTAAGTCCGTCCCACCCGTTTCTTAAGCAGGATCGCGCCAAGCCGCGGCTGGATTCGGCACGGATCGGAGCAATTTCACGGCGGTCATTTTTCATTGTTCGAACTTGAAGCCCGCGGCGACCCCCGCCCCTCACTTATTTGTTCGCACCCGTAAATACGGCCCTGTGTAAGTAGTTACACGGGTTTCTGTTTACGCTTCAAACTATTCAAGTTTCGTATTAAGGCTTTCGTAAAGGGAAAATTGGAAAATAATAATAGTTGGGATTTGTATTTTCAAAGATTTTGTTGCAATTTCGTCAGATTATGTACGCATGTATAAAGGAAGTTAGATATATCTGTCGTTTAGTAATGGGAGGAGCTGCTGATTTTCAACCACGAACTTTTTTAACAATTCTTTTCATTAAATTCATCATTTTGCTCATTTAAAGAGAGAACGTGATATCTCGATATTCTTCAATTTAGAGAAATCGACGTTTAATGTTTGTAAATACGATAACTTTGTGTCTTTTTCGCACAGAGCCTTTATTACTTTGTAAATACCATGTTTTTGTAGTAGTAAAGAACGCGTTGCGGTGAATAATTTGTGATACTATTTCCAAGATCGCTGTCTGTCAAGATGTCACGTTGTTATTTTAAATGAGCGATTTGATATTTAATCTATATTATCTTGTAGTCACTTATTCTCGCATTATATCTATACTGTATACATCAACACGTGTTTTGGACTTGAATGGAAGTACTTCTTGAAAACCGACAAATTGTATTTAGAGATTTTTTTAACTAAAAGTTATGGTTTTACTAGCGGCCCGGCCACGCGTTGCTGTCTTATAAATTAATATGAAACCTATGCTATATCCTAGTTGAAACCAATCCAGCAAAATGAAAAACGATCATCGAAATTGGTTGACTAGTTTTAGAGTTCATAGCGGTTAAACACTGTGATAGGTATTTTTTATATATAAAGATAGATAGATTTATTACAATGATTGGGATCAAGAGCGAATCTATTTTAAATAAAAAAAAAAATACAATTCGGAAAGAGCTACTGGCCAATTTGTAATCTATTGGTGGTCTAAAAAATAACAATAAATGTAACAGATTTTTAAGGGCACTAAGTAATTCAAGAACTGGTATAAAAAATGTAGTAGTTTCTTGTAGTGTTAGAAAACGTGAGTTTGAATCCCTCTTGACGTTTGATCTGGTAACATATTTTTCTATTTTTATACCATTTATCTCTAATGATCGCAGCCTAATAGAAATAATCAATGGCAGCAGAATATATAGACACAAAACCACTTAGGTGAAATCATCGTAAAAGCCAATGATTCATCTAAAATAAGGATAACAAATCATTCACATAATAGCATACGATAAGTCACGAGACAAAGCGGATTTAGGATCGTTACGCTTCGCCGTATACAGATCGGGCATATCCGCAAATTGCCCATTTACCACCTAATACCTCCTACTATTCTCCTTGCATTAACCCAGCGTTCCCGACTCAGCGGCAATGGATACTAGAAGTGACACACGAATTATTAGTACACTTTTAAATAAATATAAAATATAATGCATGAAATATATATAAAATATAATGCATGAAATATATATAAAATATTAAAACTAAATGGCTGTTTCATCTCAATCGATTGCCCAAACATTTATAAAAATGTTTCTTTCGAAAACGAGAAGATGTTCCTCTTAATGATGAAACAACGCTGGCCTACAGCGTAAAATAAGAAAGGTACTACAAAATTTCGACGAGCGTTCACAAGGGTCGGTAGCTCAATTGGGAGAGCTTTAGACCGGACTTCCAAAGGTTGCGGGTTTGATTTCCGCCTGAGAATTTACTTGTACACTGTATTTTTCTATTATAACAATTTATCAAAACAGAGAAGAAAAATGTACTGAACGATTTTCGTCAGCTGAGCTAAAAGACACCCAAGCCTTCCGTACAGCTTTGAGAGATGCTGCCCATTTTGTACTCTACGTGAGATGTATAGTAACTATCTCCAGTAACATTTATTGTCTTAGGACCCCCTTAAGTGTAAAAGGTTGGTACTGTTCTACTCTGCCAACGACCAAAAGACTCTCAGCAACCATCTCACTACGTCTTCTCAGCAACCGCGAAATTACGGCCGATAAGTTTGATTCCCCATTAAAGAATATCCAGTAAAATATATATCATTGGTAATATTTATTTGGTTCCATGAAACATTTTATATTTATTGGACGAGCTTTTATTAAGTAGACAGTAAGTTTATGGTATCATAGTTTTAGCGAACCTTTATTTATGAGCAAGAAATGTCAAAATAATATTCAAACTACTTAACAAGCAATTGCTAAGTAATCGTTTCATTGTTTTAGTCTTTGGTATAAAAGTATAGTTGAATTTTTAAGGTTTTAAGAACTATTTTCTCCAAAACCATATGTCTCTGTTATTTGATTAGTTTCATTGAATAATAATATTAAATAGTTGGTTAAAGGAGGTTTTTGGCCTATTTTATTTTTCACAAAAAACATTTTTTTTTGCTATAACCATAAACGGAACCTCAAACCTTGTGTTACGAGTAGAGCACGTCTGAACATCATTAGGAGATAGAATTGACAACCAATGACAACCAATTGGCAGATGTAATCCATCTGCCTTTTACAGTTTTAATAGAGTTATTAATGACATATCTATATGCCTAGGAATGTACGTGTTTATGTATGGAATCACACAAAGGGGGGAACGGCTTGTTTGTTACCACATAGGACCAATAAATATTGGTCAGTGTTAACGACTACCGATGCAGATGAAGGAGATTTCGTTAACTATGGTTCCTAAAGTAGCTAGACACAGTGTCGGGTATCGATGCATCAGAATGTTTAACTATTTCCCCAATCAAATTTATACTTATTGTTAACAACTTATGGTGCTTTTTGTTGGAAAATGCTTTTATTACTAATTCAATATATTTTATTAATGTGTTAATTTTATGATAGTTTTCTTAGCATTAATTGATTTGGATCCCTATTTGTATTCTTAATAATCTTAATTCCTCGGTAGTTATAAAATCAATAGAAAATGTATTGCCAATACTGCTACTGTTTAAAACATATATGGATGATATGGATGAAATTACTGAAATATTATAATAAATATATAATAGTATTAATATTTATTTCATTCACATTAATAAGCTTAGTCCAAAGTGAGTAATGTAACGATAACGCATAGACATACATAAATGATACATAGATATGCAATATTCAAAAAAATATGCATTTATACACCCATGACTTTGTCCTTTCCGGGACTAGAATCCAAGACCAGTGCGAAAGATTACTACCGTTGCACAAAACTGCCGTCAAATCAGTCGTCATCGGATTAATATACTGATGATGATAATGACACATACAGAAATGCAACAGATCTATTTGTATATAATGAGAAAAAAAAATTGAATACATACAAACATTGTTTTAAGTAGAGGTACAATGTCTTCTGTTCAGACTACTCAATGAGCTTCCAAACGATAAACAATTCATGAGAGACCCTCCTTCGCGGCAAAATGGCGTAGTGCTTCTACTACTTATTGTCCTTTTGTGTTCGTATCGTTTGCATTTAAACGCTTAACACAAACAAATGGAAAATAGTTTATTTTTAGTTAAGTAGCATTACTATCAATAACTGCAGAAAAGAGAGTAAATGTTTTTTTATTTTATTTTATATCGTGATCCATATATTTTTAGTAGACCTTTTAGTCTTTAACAAAGAGCTGAATAGAAGAACTGAAGATTTAAGTTATATCGACGGCGAAGTGCCAATAACTGCTAAATTCAAATTAATACACAAGCTGAAAAAACGTTTAATTTCTTGACAAGTTAAAAATTGTTTATTTATTTTTTTGCTTGATGCGCTTGCAACTGAAAATACACTTAGCAACTTTCATTAAAACATGCAAATAACGAATTTTAATTCGAAATGACAAAAAAGTGAACTTCTTGACGAATTTCACTTAGGAGGTCTTGGCACTTCGCCGTCGATATGTATATGTTACGGCAAGTGTGATTAATTGAAAATATTAATAATTTCCAACAATTATTAATAATAAATCTTCAATAACCTAACCTAACCTAACCAAATCAGGAGGTAAGGTTATTATTAATAATAACCATAGTAATCACATTTACCGTAACATATAGATGAGACAAATGGGAGGGATGTAAAGTTCTCAATGGCACAGTGATTAACGCGTTCGGTCAATGATTGCACAGGTTAAGTGACATTGACTAAGTCCGATCAATCCAATTCTTTATTGCGTTTCATAATTTTAATCAATGATATTTCATAAAAAAAATAAATCAATTATGGCCTTCGTTGTGCAAGGCAGAGCTTGATAGGAGAGGAAGCAAATTCTATTGCTATTTCGTTTGATTCACGTTTGAATTTTTTAAATTTATTAAAATAATTTTATAATATTTACTTAATTTATGCATTAATTTGATTGTCATAAAATTCTGTACTATTATTATTCTTATTAAATGCAAAAATGACAATAATTAGTAAATTATTTATATGAGATCTAGCTCATTATTTTTATATTGATTGTGCTATTTTTAATGTGTTGGCTTTGAATTATTTAAATTAAATATATTGTTATTAATATAATATTATTGCGAATATTATTATTATCATTAAATTATATCATTATTATTATCATTTACATTAGAAATTTTATATTAAGCATGTTATTAAACGATTATCTATAGTTATTTAGTTTATTTGTCATTAAGATATTCATGTGTAATGTCAACTTTTTTACTTAATTATTGTAATAAATATAATTTTGTATCGTTTTTCGATCATCAGATAAATGACAAAAAACAATAATCTTGAGCTCCTTCGTCTTAAGGCACGGTAAAGCTTTTGGTCTCGGCTGAATTTGCAATGCTTAGCACCCACGAATCCAGGGATGCCTCGTTTTCGCAACGGTGTTTATATCCATAAGGAAAGTCTTCGCCTCAGCACTGGGAGCTTTAATAAGCTGAAATTGATAATGAAAGAACAACCACATATAAGTTCAAACGAATGTACTATCGAAAGCACGTGAAGCTATTCACTCTAAAAATTAAAGGATCTTTATTACGATATCCCAATATTTATTTGAAACAAATAATTATTGACTTTGTTGTAATTAACGATGTAACTTTATAGTTATTACTACTATTATTGAGAATAATATTGCTTTTTGTGGATTATGTATGGCGAAGATGTATCTATAATATATTAAATGTCGTTACTTCTGTAAAAGCTGACGGGCTTCTTGCGCCCATTATTTTTGTGAGTTAAATGACGTCTTGAATAGGAGGTACCTTTAAAAATGTTGGACGATTCAAAACAACTTATTTTAAGTGAATTTAAGTGTTCATACGGAAGGTCGAAACTTCAAAATGTATGTCTGAATATGGCCCTGTTTTTATTCTTACTAGATGGCGCTGTAGCGCGTATAAACACGCTTTCGTATTGTTTTTGCGGGAGTACGTAAGGGGTTTGGTATGTTAGGACAGCGAGACAATATGGTAACAATCACACACACAAAGTATTGTCATAATATAATTAATAATTAAAATTAACAAGACGAATATGCGTCTAACCGGCACAAGCTGTTTCAATTTGGAAAATTTCTTCAAAATGTAATTCTCATAATGCGAGCAATATAATTTTTATACGTTTAATATCATCCCTGTAAAAGACTCTCGTGCAAATTACATTGCACAATAACGATTTGTTACACGATCCTAGATGAGTAATCGACGCGTCACTCGCTAACTCGATGATCGATCAGAATATCGCCTTCAATAAACTTATTAAACATTCATTTCCAGCGAGATATCGCGTCTTGCGAAGTTAGGAAATGCGTGTTAATTTGATAATATAAAAATGTATTATAATATTTTTTAAGGTAACAATATTACAGGCCATTTAAGTAGGCAAGCAGCTGTTCCCTGGAGGTGAAATAAATTGTTTTAAACAGTTAACACCTTTGTAGCTTTTTATTTTCTGTTCTCAACAGCAACGTGACATTCTTACTGGCTTGGCCGAGCAGAAGTGACCTTATTTGCGAAGCCAAGCAATCCTAGGCTCGAGTCCCGATCAAAGAGTGTGAAATCACTAAGTGCAGATAAGGGCAGATGTTTGTGTGATGAATACGATAATTTGTACCTGCGGTATATACAGGCGCCGATAGAAAGTCGAGTTTTCCTAGTATTTTTCTCTTTATGTTTATCATCTAAGATAGCACAAATTTAAATAGAATCTTTGGTCATACCTATTTAATACCGAATACGCTTGATAAGCTACCGTAAAGATCTGGACCATATATATTTTTTTTCTGTTTTTACATCGATTTAAGAATGCGACTGCTTTTAAGAAATATATACTTTAATCATAAGTATATTTTGGGTATAACCAATGCCTTAGTGGTCTAGGATACGCCGGGATATAGGCGATGCAATTTCGATTATTTAAATATATTATGAGCGTGGTGACTTTTTTTGCTTTGTCCAAATGTTTTGTTTACTGCTATAAAAACTAAGTCATTGCAGTATATTAGTTTTTTGTAACTTATGTATATTCAGAAACACGTCGCTGTATTATTTAATTTTTCATTAATTATCGGTGTGTTCAATGCAGAAGCCAAACAGCTAGAATCAGTAATCTCTTTGCATCCCAATGTTTTTGGATAGTTATTATCTAAAAAGAGGATAAACTGTTTTATTGTAGGTAATATTAAGTACAGATAAAGAATTTAAAAAAGGATCTAACCAACATCTGTATCTATTCACAGAGCAAATAGCGCGCCTGGGGCGTTCAGTGGGCCGTTCGTTTTCCAAATTCAAATAATGGTGTAACGAGCTCGCGGCGAGAGGGCGGCAACGTCGCGGTGCAATCAGGCCGGTAATCTGCATCGACACCGCGCATTTGGGGAACGACTTTACTTTTTAAAACTAGCCAAATGGCTGCTTCTGGTGAAATAGTTTGGTTAACTTTAAAGAATCGAGTAATCGTTTAACAAAACAATAATAAAAATAATTTGGTAGTTTCTGCTTTTAATTATTAGTTACTTTTTAATGAGGCTTGTATGTTGTCCACGTGCTTGCTACAGTACTGTAGCTATATTTTAGATTAAAGTTTCAAAATGCAGAAGTATATCTTATCATCATATGTCTATCTGTTAGTGACATCTATGAAATGATAAAAGACACATAAATGAATTATTATTAAACTGAACCTGTCCATTTAACACCTAACAATTGAGTGTTCAATTATTAAAGAGGTAACAAACTGTAATTTTCATTTTACTCCGCATCATCGGGATTACCGTCCCAATTTCCAACCCCACTCAGTGCATTATTGCAACTAATCTTGTCACTAATCCTAGTCCGATTTATATTATTATACCGTGGTCGGATTACCGAATGTGCGGTCCAAATTCAAACAAGCTTAAATAATGTCGTTCCAAATTCAAACGGGCTTAAATAATGTGGTTGGAAATTTAAACACGCATGTAATTTTTGAATTTGGAAGCGCGCGCCATATGCATTGCCTGGGGCACGTTTAGGGTTAACTTAAACAAATGAGAAAAAAATATTGTCTACTATCTGTAACGAGTAACTATTTATTTAAGAGAAAAAAAATCTTAATTAAGAACAATTCCATTTGATGTCTCTATTTCACATAAACAATAAACAGACAATATTTGTTTATTTTGGTTACTTTTATTACTTTCTTTGTTTTATAATTTTGCATAATCCAAATAATTTTTTTTGGGAATTAAATTTTGGAAAAATTATAAATTCGGAAATACTAGCAGTGCTTAATTCTATGGATTTTTTGTTTGAACTTAAGGATAGGATTAGGTCTACAATTATCCTGTTATTGTGAATTTGTTTTCAAATGGAAAATGATTTTTCAAAAGTGTATACGACAAGGAAAAAGGCTTGTTATTATTCTGTAATAAAACTTAATTTAATAGACATTTATTATTTCAAAATAGATCTGTTGACCTATTTCCTAAGGGTGGACATATCGCACTTGAATATCTTGGGTGGAAGGCGCCAGAACGTCGCTGCCGTTCGGAAACCGAGAACTATTTTATACTTTTTGGAAGCAAACGAGCGGACATTCATAGGGTGTAAAGATAATAAACGCCTTTATTGGCTTTACTCCGCTTAAAAAGTGGTGCCAACTGGGCTGAATACAATAATTTTCAAATTGTTCAATATTAACTTTTGAATTTAACCTTCTTAACGCACGCTCGACTTGGGGAGTAAGCTGGTGAATGCGTGACGAGACCGTTACGAAAAGTGTGATCGGGCAAGGCGAACGGAAGTTGAGCGTAAAATATAAGTTAGTGAAGATAGAAAGAGAGAGAGAGTTACGTTTCGTATATTACTGTAGGGGCAAGAGAGAGAGAGGTGTAGATGGAGCGAAAGAAGTTTTACTTCAGTCGTGTGGTCGATTTTTTATTTATTTAAGAATTATTAAGTTACATAGGTTCTTTAAATTGCGGTATTGGTTTTCTATTTGTATTTATAGAAATAATTACAGAAAACCGTGTCAGAAAAATTCAGGCAGGATTCGAACCCACGTCTTCTGATGGGCCGAGACAGACCACGTAACCATTACGCTTTCACTGAAGCTTCTTTTCTTTGTACGGTGTCTGAAAGACTCTGTAATTCATATAATGAACTATGCCACATAAAACAAAAACTTATTTGATAAATAAAAAAATAAAATACACAAAAATACGTTACCTTCCTAATATAGCAATATTGTTTTTACTTAAGAAATTACTGCATAAGTAATTTTAAAAGTATGTTAACTGTTTTTTATACTTGATTAAATATATTAATTACTTACTTTTTTAAACTACTAGTAGCTTACTAATGGTGGACAGTAAAATATTAAATAATCTTACAACCTACCACAAGTTAACACAGGACTTAAACGGAACAGTTTTTAAACAATTACAAATTTTTAAAATTAGTCTTCAATGAATAGTATGTTATTGTTTTAGATAGTGGAGATATTTTTTCTACAATAATTAAGCTAGTAATTATATAAAACAATTATGAGTTAATTACAAGCAGCAAGCCAAGGAGATCCAAACAAAACACCGTAAATGTTTGATTTTATCGGAGGTTAGATACTCGGGTATAAATTATTAGGGGCTGCCGGAGTTCTGTAACCATACAGATCTTAATTACCACTAGGAATACAACAAGAATAATTTTGTTTTAATTTTTTAATTTTGTGGATTATGCTTGTAGATTATGCATGGTGACGACGTATTATATTGTAAATGTAGTTATTTCTGTTAAAGCTGACGAGTTTCTTGCGATTTTCTTCTTGTCAATTAAAAGACGTCCTGAATGGGTGGTAGGTAAAAATGTTGGACGATTCAAAACAACTTATTTAAAGTGCATTTGAATAAAGTTATTTCCATTTCATTTCATTTTAACACTAGCCAGAGATAAATTTATCTGACTTTGCTATTTTGTAAAGGTATTTCCAGCCAAGACAGGTTTCAATACCACAACGTTGGTATTTAAAAGTAATAGACAACTATTACTCTAATTAAAAAAACTCTACAAACCTCCAAACTTAGCCCTAAAGAGTTTTTATTAGTTCTGGTTTTAAATCCAACCATATGAGAAGATAGTGCCGTCAAACAAATTGCAATTAACCCCGTCCATTATACGCCGGGTCATTTGGCCCGAGGCTTTATAGCGGTGTGGCCAGTCTTTCAGGGCATGTTTGCGGTAATCAGATAGGGCTCACAGTGTTGCCATATGTTGGCGTGGCTCGCTTGAAGGCGAATGACGCTTTGAGGTAAGACAGTTTTGGGTTATAATGAGGGAACGGGCAAAGAGAGACTTGTTACGAAACAACCTCGCTTAAAATGCAGTAAGAGCATAGGGACCAAATTCTATTCAGCCAGTATTTTGCTTTTAATTTTTCTAGGTCACAGTTGCATATAAAAATACTAAGTTATTTTATTTATTTTAAAAAAGGTGGTATTGTGTGTAGGTAAAATTCTACCATAGCTACATCTCTGAGTTTTAAGATTCACACCAGAACTGTGCGAGGTGGCTTAGTGGTGTGCGTGGAAAAATTCCACGAATAGCAGCACGGGGCTTAACTAAACGTACCCTTAATCTTGACTCCTCTGTCTGAGACAAATACTTGTGCAAATATTTATAAAGGATGTTTCCAGGATTAAGAGTTGTTTTGCATATCCGTTATATATTTTCCATACAAGCTTTGCTTTGTTGCAATTAAATAATTTGGTTTGTCGTCAAAAATTTTTATCAATTAATTCCAAAATATTCATTAAAAAATATAAATATTTTTCTAAAAACTTCACGAAGAATAACTAAATAATAGCAAAATACATTTTTCCAATACTGTAATTTCCTTATTTTTTATTAATATAGAGCCATAGTCATAAATTATAATAGAAAAAAGAACCGTAATATACGAGATCACCTCTAGAGCACAAAAGAATTTTAAATCAACAACACATAAAGTACGAAACTACATTGAAACTGATCTCGTCTGCAACAAAGATGGAATCTTTATAACAATCTCGACTTTGGCGCGTCTAAATAACCACCAACTAGCGTGCATTGATGCAATTTCGCGCTCAAAGGGTGCAACGTAAAAACTAGCTAACAAGCGCGCGCCCGCGGCCCTAATTCACAATTTGCCCGCGCACCCGCCGCGCCAACAGGGAGCGCTTCTAAATTCAAATTTTCAAATTCAACCCAGCGTTCGAAACGAACACGTTCGGAAAAGATATATTTGTAATAGAATATTCCGTTTCCCGTTCTTTGAATTGGGATTACCTAGTCGATTTGATTATTCATATTTCTCACTTTGATACGTCTTATTGGAATATCAAATATCGAAGGGTTGGGGTATCATAGTATTTAAAATTAGAATACACTACAATATGTCATGTACAGTAAACCGAACATCAAAGGAAAAGTAATACCAATAATTGTATATAACTACACCAATAATTAATAATTGTTGAATTTTATTTAACTATTTTGTGAAGAACCGAGCAGAAATACTTTAATACAACTTTACAAAAATGTATTGTATTGATGGATGTAACAAGCTTATTCGTAGCACTCGTAGCAACAACGCTACGAGTGCAATTAAAAAAAAACATCGACCCAATCAAAACTAATTCGGGCATCGCAACCCGCTCGTCATAATAAATAATTCAGTGTCCAAACCGCCGCGTCACCGTCGCATCACGGCTTACGGGTAAGCCGCACGATGACGAACCGGCATCGGCGGCAGCCGGCGCGGAAAAATCTCGCCCTAACCGAATAACCCTAACAGGGTGGTGGGGGCGCTCGCGCTTCCGATTGGCCGAGCGCCGGAAGGATATGACCTATAGTTTTTCTTCTTAAGAACTTCCTTCGGCCATTGTGCGCTTGATTTACGAGCGGGCGGGTGGCGGGGGCGTAGATTGATGATTCCGTATCCGGGTCTCGCAATCACATCTGCCTTCGCTCCTCGCAATTCCCCCGCATATTCGTTTACCCGTGCCATTATAGGGGCACTCTTTCCGAGTCTGAGTGTTATTGCGTCTATTATGAGCTGGAACTTAATGTTGGAAGTCGGGAGTGATAAAGGAACGCTCCGCTTTTATGCTGTTACCGGAATGGGATTACGGTTTCTCTCGTCCGTGTTAATAGTGTACGCTGAATATCAATGTTGGCGGGCCACTTTTGTTTACTAACGAGTCATTACTGCTCAATTTCTCCTTTGATTCTTTTTAATTAAATCTTTGACTGGTAGGAAAAGTTAAATGATTTATATTACAACCAAGTAAATACTACAAAACTAATACGTGACTCTATATTCCTACACAAAATTAATATTTAAAAGGGAATCTATCTTTCAAATTTTTGCTTAAGTAATTTTATGACACAATTTATAGCATTACTATTACCTATATTATGTAGTTATATATAATACTAGCTGACCCAGCCACGCGTTGCTATGCCGACTGCAGCGTCATCTGCCGGACTGATTTGTGAATCTAAACCATTCTCAGATCCCCTTGAACACACACAAAAAAAATCATTCAAATCGGTCCAGCCGTTTAGGAGGAGTTCAGTGACATACACACTCACAGAAGAATTATATATATAAAGATAGGCTATATTGTTTATACTTACAATAAATTAGATTCAATCAATATTTTTACACAAAATATACGCAGTGCAGCAAAAATCACAGATTTCTTGAATAATAAATAGGAAAATTTAAAACACTTCTCCGATAGCTTTCTTCAACCAAATTTAAAATTTAAGAAAATTGATGAGGAATAGCAACGATTTTAAGGGTTAGTATGAAATTATCGATAACGCAAGTTGTCTTATGCGTTCTTTCCTAAAAATAATTTGGCCTAATTTTTCACAGAACTCGTCATAATTTGAGAACTATAATCAAATATAATCTTAGTCGATTCATCCTAAATTTGCCTGAAAAACAGGTCGCTCATGTAGCTATGTTAGCTCGTCTATGTTAAAATTTGTCTATCAACAAACCTCTTTTGTGTATTATTTAGGGTGACGAGTTGCGAATTTGTCCAGATCATGTTAAGACGATTAGGTATCCCGACCCTTACTTTTAGGACAAAGTGCTAATTTGTCTAAATGATTTATGACGAGTTGCTTTATAGATGGGTTATAAAAGGAAAATTGCAAAATAGACCACATGATTTCAAGACAGACAACCTCGCTTTCGACCATATTATGACACTAAAGTTATTTAAAAAATAGTAAATTAAACGACGCTTCGAAGAAATAAAAAATGAATTAATAAACAAAAAGTAACTAACTTCTTAACGTTGCTTCGTATATCAGATTTTATCTCTAATATGGCCAATTTTTGTGGCAAATTATCATTTCTATAAAAACAATGATATTGATGTCAACTACCGTATGAATAGAATCTTTCCAAACTAAAAACAGTTTTGAAGCAAAGTTTTAATGAGAATTATCACGTCTTTCCATGGCCATTACAAAACTTTTACAGTGCTTGTAATTAGACTGCTAAAGCTACGCTAAGAGCCGGTCGCTAATGGCGTATCACGCGATTAATCGTGTCTAGGATTTTACTTTTGTTTAGTACTATGCCCTACTAGAAGAAATGTTGGTAGTGGTTGTTTTAGTAGTGAAGAAATTAATGGCAACATTCCTTTTTTATTTACCATAATGTCATTGCATGTTTATAGCTAAAGTACTTACACACACAATTTATTATAACAATAAATAATGAAAAAAATTATGAGAAAAAATATCATCAATAATATTTTTCATTTGGAGGACCTTGATAGCCGGTACAACCTTAAGTACCGTTTGGTTTAAAGCTGATATCTCAACCAACGGGCGGTGCCGGCGACCAGATTCAGTATCTAAACTGTAGTTAACTTTTCGTCGCTTTGTTTACACCGGTGCACGCGCTAGAAGCCATTCAACGTAAGACTTCTCATAAAAAGGTTTATATTTTATAAAATCCAACTAATTCTCTCTTCTACGCATAATTACATGCGAATAATATACTTCTCGTGTTAAAAAAGAAAAAAGAAATAAAATAACAAATATGTACGAAACAATGAAAATATACTTTATTCTATACCAAAAATACAAACAAAAATAGTGCAAGAAATCTACACTAATATTATAAAGACGAAAGATTTGTATTTTTGTATGTTTGCAATGAATAAACTCAAAAACTACTAAGCCGATTTCAAAAATTCTTTCACCATTGGAAAGCTACATTCACACTGAGTAACATAGGCTATATTTAATGCTAGAAAAACTTAAAGAATTTTGTCCACCCGTGTGAAGCCGGGACGGGCGGCTATTATTAAATAGGAACGCTAGGTCTTATTGCTTAAAGAGATTTCTACCTGACCACTAGAGATATAAATGCCTTCGCATTGCAATTAACCCATCTATTTAGGCTACTTCTTGGTAATTATATTATTAATTTAAATATATATTATCAAATATTAGAATCAAATCTTTCCGTTGGAGAAAGTCACTTTTTCTTAATGCGAAACAATACTTGCATATATCTAAAAAAGGTTACTTTAAAGAGAAGCCACACATAATTAATTAAAAAAACATTCCCTCAAACGTTTTAAAAATTTAACACGACTATCCCTATTGGTCGATCCGACTCGCATCCAACCCTAAACCGATACATAAGTCGTAAAGGCACTTAGAGCCCGCGGCGAGCGCCGGTAAATTTATTAGATGGGCGTGAAACCCATTTTTGCACTCGCCGCTGTAATGGTCGAACTAATACACGCTAATATATCTTGAACGCTATTTACGTGTTCCACCCTGTTAATTCTTTTAATCTTTGCTTAAACTGTGAAAAGTTCGACCGTCACTAATTTTGTACATTATTTTAAGGTGTGGCTAGCATCTAGCATGCTGTAAAGTTGGGGACTTGCAACATTTGCTGGAGAGTGAGTGTCAGAACGCACACCTTAACTCACCGCCGCAAAGTTGCCTGTCTTCTACAGAATGGACTTTGGAAAGTGTGCTCAGGATCTGCATATGTTCATACCGCCATTTCCCTTTTTCCATCGGACATCCAGACGCACTGCGGGTATTTCGCAACATCTTTAATAATGCGCACAGCAAAGAAGTGGAACTCCCTCCCTGCGTCTGTATTTCCGAATACTTATTATTCCGTCCGTTTTTAAAGCAAGGTTGAATAGGCATCTTCTGGGTTAGCTTGTTCAATTGTGGATCCTGTCTTGGCCCCCGGACTTGATTGGGATTAAGAGCGTACCTGCCTTGCCCAAAGTAAGCACTGTAAGGCTTGTGTAATAGATACTAGGGAAACGGATATACATACAACTTAGCTACATAGATATCTAATATTTATAGAAATATATATAAATATTCATGACTCAGGTACAAATCCTTATATTCATCACACAAGCATCTGCCCCTTCCGGAACTCGAACCCAGGACCGCTGGTGTGAAAGGCAGGATCGCTACCGTTGCACCAAACAGTCGTCAAATGTACAATATAATTTAAATACGGCCTAATCAAGGCTTGGTTAAGGAAATTGCAATAGCTAACTCCAAGATATAAAATCTGACTACTGAGCTACCGAGACACTATTGTCTCGGTAGCTCGGTGGTCAGAGCACTCGCCCGGATAGCGAAAGGTCGTGGGTTTCGTACCTAGGGGCTCGGAGGCGTAGTCGTTTTTTACATGCATATCTTATATCCTATAGAAGAGCTTTTAGACGATTAAAGACCTATTTGCATTCGATACTCGTTATCGAACGCCTTACAGATTTCTATAGATTCGTAGTTCCTGATGGTTACCGCTAGGGGCGCTTATACAGAAATCCATAGTAATATTTGACGCAGACTGTATCGAGTATCGACGGATTAACTCGCAATAAGGCTTCAGTTATAAAGTGAAATACCTTTCGACAACCAGTACGGGGTCCCGTACTGGTTGTCGGAAGGAGTCCATGATGATAATGTTTTTCTGTTTGTTTGCGGTTTTATGTGAATAAAAAAACACCACAAATTTACAAATTTCAATTTAAAATAAGTTTTAAATCTCTTGTGAGTAAACGTTAAACGTTGACAAAACGTTAAAAACGCGGAAAAATAGTCAGGCACAGATAGAAAAAGTGTAATATAATACAAAAGTTTTATATTTAATGTCCTCATCCTAAGTAAAACCGAGGGCACAAGCTAGCTAGTAATAAACAGAGAGATGACAATATTGTGTAACAAATTGTTGAATTGACGAGCTCAGCCTCGTCGCCATTAGTGGGGGCATCATTTTGTAAGGAAAATAACAATAGGAGCGTCGCATACTGGGGGACAGGAAGTTTATTAAATTAATTCATAATCATAACTGTTATATTTCTTTACTTGAGTCAAAACAATTGTGGTAGAGTCTACACAGTTATACGTCTTTCCCGCAAACCAACCACTTCCCAACTAAATATGTTAAACAAGTAATTATGAAGTTCACTGTAATCTGGCTGATGATTTATTTAAAGATCCAAATAAGACAAAAAAGAGCAATATATGAATAAAACAATTACATGCGATTGTTAATAACAGATTTATATTTGAAATACTCATAGATGTGAATTGATTTTAATAAATGCAAGCTAACATTAACAATATCGTAATTTATGTATTTTGACTAAAATATTTATGCGAGTGCATACTCGCTTAAATATAACCTACCTTTAATAAATAAAAGTATAAAACACAAAGTCTTTTAATTACAATCTATGTTCAGTGTATACTTTAATACATATTCTACACTTGTAGGAGCAGCGTTACGAGATGCCATCACATTAAGCCGACTACACCATAACTGATAATAATAAAATATGCTCGTTATTAGAAATGAATAATTTTAAAGCTCAGTGTGCGTTGTTCATTAACGACCCTCTGATGGAATTCTTACTGAGTTTTTAATAGAGAAGCGGCCGCAACCCTTTTATTGTGATTAGTTATTGCATTTGCGAGGGCGAGACGGATGGACACCATGAAGATGGCTCGGTGCGTCATAGAGCAGTACCTCTACTTTGAAACATAAAATGACAAAAAAAAACACAAGAAAAACTTCTGTTAGCTAGAGCGATGCCATATGCAGATTCAGATATTCTATTGACTGCACAATACGTACAAGATTTCCCGCTTACTTAAACTGAAGTGTGGTTGCTTGAAAGCTCTTGAAATCCTCGCCATTGTTGCTAATATTTTTTGATTATTTTTAATGCCACAGACAATAATTATATTATATTTTAACATAAATTTAAAATACATAATTTGTTTTTTGTTAGGTCTATGTATTATTTCGATTACTTAGTTTAATAAAGAGTAGTATATGAAAACGTTATATCCAGTCTATTTGGTTATGGTAGCGTTTCTGATTCCAGTACCACAGGGGATAGTTACATTTAAACTAAAGACGAGATGTATGCTGATGGATATGCTAGAAAAATCGTTTTATACATGAACATGAATTTACTGAGCTGTAAAGTTTGCATTAATTTATTGACAGTATATTTTACAATTATTGTTTTTATCAGATTCTAAAAAACTTGGAAAAAATCCTGTTTTAACTAATTCTAATGATTGTTTTTAATTTCTATTCTGTTATTATTTATTATGAAGTTGATGCAAGTAATAATTATTTATTTCTAATTTATAGTCATATCAATTATTTGCTACTTACACAATTTTTATTCATCAGCATTATAACTGTATATTTCAATATTTGAAGGAATTTGAAATCGAAATAATATGACAAGAAGAATAGGCACAAGCTTCCAAAAGAACTGGAATTTTTGGGATACTGCATTTGGCTTTACTTGCTATAATCAAGCTATATTGACAAAGCGTCCCCCTTACTTCCGAAGTAAAAAGTCGTCCTTTAAATGGGAATTAAAAATCACAAGCCGGGACAGTAATTACAAGTCGTTAATGATTTACAAGATTTTTGAGGGGGTTTTTCAAATAATAGGGGAGTAATTAACTGAACGAGTTTGACAGCACTCCTGTGTTCAAAGTTTGTTTTACTTGCCTAAGAATTTTATGTATCTTAATGGATTAAATAAAAAATATGCTGTATCAGCAGCGAAATGAATGACGATTGAAAATGAATGAAATGGTCGTACCGAACCGGATCGAGAAAAAAAACACGAAAAATCAGCTTTCTCGATCGCCTAGACGTTTGATCCAATTCACGATTGGTCCAAAATAAAATAATATCCAAAATTAAACAAAAATTGTTTAATTTTGTTAGTGTAATAAATTCATAAATCAGCAAATAGACACTAAAATATGTCAACAAATCTACCTAAATAACCTGTTCCACCTAGATATTTTTTTTTATAGTAGGATCCACGATTAAACGAGCTAACCCAGAAGGTGCCTATTCACCCTGGCTTTAAAAATGGACGGGTTATAAGTATTAGGAAATACAGGTATAGTAGTAATAGTCCCTAATTGAGGTTGAAAATACTCTAATTAAATAAGTTTTACAGTAATAAATGTCGTTATTCCTTTAGTCACCTGGCAGGAACTAGGGGGCTCCTATCGATCACGGGGCCCTGGGCATTTGCCCATAGTGCCCAGTGGGAAAGAGGGGTCTGACGACATTTCAATTTTGAACTAGCTATTCATAAATAAGGTCACACATCTATTTACTAATAGTGTCTCTGGGAATTCGGAATACCTTCGTTGATTCGGTTAAATTAAGACAAATCTATTTATCTATTCCTAAACGTATAAATGTTATTAAATAGAAGAATTTTGTGGTCATAATAATGTTTAATTCATTCGTCAGCTTATCAGATTTACAGAAAGCCTACAGAAAATGAAACATTGTCATTCACATTTCCACGCAAACAAAAGAAAACGTCAAAGAACAGCATAGTAAAGCAGACGTGACAAGTGTGAACGGCGGCCGGTTAATTATTTCTTTTTGTGCAGCCCTCTCAACGGGAGATTGCCGTGATTATGTGACTGCGCGCCACATACTTTAAGAACAGATGACGTTCAAGACAGTTGAATGCCTACACGAGGGATTACTCTGAGAAACATTAATAAGTCGTGGCCGTTTTAGTAACATATAATTGACAAACATTAATTTAAGCTCAAATGCGGTGACTTACATGAGCATTAGCCCGATGTGAATATTCGCATTGATTATACGTTCGTTAAGACGTCTCAATGTAACAAGATTACGAATATTCTGGCTACATATTCGTATATTTAAGCTAGGTCATAAGTAATGTTGAATTCTTTTTAATTTCCTTCTCATTAGAGATATGATACCGACGAAGAAATTATTGAATATATTTAGTTTCTTAATACGTAAAATCCCTTCGAATCTAATGTATAACGGACATAAAGACAAACTCGAGATAATTAACTCTTATATTCTTATACTTCTTTTGAAACAGCGAATATAAATATAAGCAGGCAGGCAATTTTCAAAGAGATTTCTTCAGTTGTAAAGGAAACTGATTCACATGTCATTGTTAATATTTTAAAACTAGAATCATGTTTTTTTAAATAGTCTATAGCCACTTTTTCTTTCATATAAATATTTCTCCTCTGTTGTACATATTTAGTCTTTGGAAAATGTTTCGGGGCGCTTTCACGCTCTCACAATACTCGGTGCAGATTTCGCAAACACAGTTTTAATTAGGGAGATTCGTAGAGTGCACCGATGATACAGGCTGTTGTGTTTCGCTATGTCACTACTGTTTGATGTACACAGTAAATAGACGGTTTATTAAACTCTATATTCTATGACATTTAGTGACGTTTTAAAAATAATAAATTGTTTAATTGTACTAGCTGACCCGGTAACGCGTTGCTATGGTAACGTTAATTGATATAATGGAAAAAAAAGCGGACAGACAAACACACAAACAACAAATTTCTGTTTTTAGTGTAGGTATATACTAGCTGACCTGGTAACGCGTTGCTATGGTAACGCGTATACAATGGTAAAAGAGTGGAGAAAAGAGCGGACAGACAAACACACAAAAAACAAATTTGTGTTCTTAGATTTACACAACGGTTATCTGTAATACTAAAAGTAAGATGCCAATATATAATAAATTAATAAATAAAGAATGCAATGCAAACCGTTGCCGTTTTTATACTACTTAAAGTTCAGACATATGAGAAAATCATTTAACAGAAAATATTGATACAAATTGTGTTAAGACCTTCATTAAATAAATAAATATTAGACAATGTCACATACGTCGTTCTAAACCCAAGTTAAGTAGCTAAAACACTTGTGTTATGGAATTCATAGACAACAGCGGTACCACAAAACCCAGCCCAGAGATAATATAGAAAAGTTCGTTTTCTTTAGGGATCAAACTCGGATCCTCGAAGTGGCTGATCAACCAACCAACCGCTAAGGTCATCTTCTTTGGCTTTTTCCCCTTTAAATAGAATGATTTCATTGCTCGTTTGTCAATGGAGAAAATTATACTGGAGATAATCACCATAAACTTCCTCTTTTAAAACACAAAATGCGAAGCAGATGTTGTATAACAATTATTTTTATTTATGATGTGTCTATGAGTCCTTACTTCACACAAATTTTAAATATATTTGTCTAACGTGATGGATTTTCATAATAACAGCAATTGGAAGATAAACTATTTATTTTATAAAAAAAAAAATAACTAATATTCACAGAGCGATAGGCAATTATGAATTAAATTTTATCATCATCATTATAAACTATTTATGTTCCGGCTGTTGGAGCACAGGCTTTCCTTATAGATGAGAACTATATATATATATATATATTTTTTTTTTTTTTATAGAAAATAGGCATGCGCTTGATCACCATCTCGCCTGATGGTAAGCGTCGATGTGATCTAGGATGTGACGCGCTTGCCTAGAAGGTACCTATTTACTCGTGACTTGAAGACCCCTAAATTGTATTTGTCAGGAAACACAGACTCAGGCAAAGAGTTCCACTCCTTAGCGGTACGTATCACAAAATTGGAACCAAAACGCTTAGTGCGACTCTTTGGTATATCCACCATATAACGGTGTCGCCAGTTTGTAAGTCTGGTTGTCCGATGATAAAATGGGGACGGCGGAAGAAGATTGTACAATTCAGCTGCACACTCTCCGAAATGTATCCTATAAAATACGGATAGGCTTGCTACCTTCCGTCTATGCTCAAGGCTTTTGAGCTTTTTATAGAAAAGATCTTCTATAAAAAGCTCAAATATATATAGGGAGAAAAGCACCACACGGGTCCAATGCGGATTGGTGGATGCCAACGACTACAGATTTCAGAAACACGGAGAAGCTCGAAATAATAATTTTTAGGTCACCCATTTTATAATCGTACTTGCGAATGATGCTTAGCCTTTCTAATATTAGGACGAACGCGCTCACCATATGGTGACATTCGAGCTCTGATCGCATACAGTTTTTTACTTATTGCAAATAATAATTGTTAACGCAATTCTGCTTGTGTAAGGATATAGAAATATGTACAGCCTTCGGTATACATATATTTAACGTCGATAACAATGAAGCCATCTTAAGAAAAGTACATAATCTGTGAGACTCTACATGTAAAGTAAATAATCTGTAATCTGTGTTCTCGGCAAACATAATCGGACTTTTATGGCTCAAAGGTCTTTGTAACCAAGCCAAAACCGCTTATAAAAAAAAATACATAATCGGACTCGGCGGGAGCGGGAAGCGTCACTTTAGTGGTTTTGTTTTTCTTGTTAAAATTTGTGTTGTGGTGGATATTAGTGGGTAATAATAGCGGATTATTAACTACTAAGTGTATGGGAACATGAACGAGTGTTGACAAGCGAAATTTGTCAACGGAACTTGTCTTTTCTTGCGTCCTCAAGAAGTTCACGGGAAGGGTTTAGTTAAACTCCACACCTTTACTGAAACCTAGGGAAAGGTTTCATTATTCATTCAACATCTATCATTCATGGATCGGCTCTCAATACCATTCATCATCATCTAATTAAGAAAAGAATTTACTCAATCTTATAAAAAAAAAACGGCGAAACGGCACCCCGTACACAAGTCGCTCACCATCTCCACGTTAATATATTCCATCAAGCGAGTAAACCGCAATCTGCGCGCCGCCCATTCAAGCAGTAACGAACTCCTTTGGTATAGCATTAGCGGCCAATGTCGAACATTCGCTACGTCGACTCATTAAAACAGATGGTCCCTTCAGTGCAGTTCTAGTTCCGCACTGCTTTTATGCCGGTATAATATGCTGATTTTATCTCGATGATGCAATAGCACTTTTGGTTTAGCAAACATTGTTCAAGGAATCCTATAAATTTTGGAACAGTTAGGTAGCTATACGTCAAATCTAAAAAAAACGCTTTTTAGCTAAATTTCATTCTGATAACATAAGAATCGTAAAACTGAATACAATACATACTTTGTGTAGCTTAGCTCATTAAGAATGTGCCTACTCTGTGAATCATGCATCTATTGCCCTACTTTAGGAACCTACTCGTTAATAATAATTGCACAATAATTACATGCTTATTTTTCTTTGTCACTACTTTATGTTACACTGTGTACTGTGTATTTTAGGGTAGTCATCCTACACACCCTGTCGGGAACAGTTGTACTTTATAAATTATATACTTATAGAAATCTTGCCTAAAGTTATTCTTCACTTAAGTGACCGCCACATATCTACCTACATATACACAACCCTCAACGAGGAGTCAAAAGAATTTATCAGTTTTTGACTAGGCTGTTGCAGCGATACAACGTAGGTTTAAAAACAAGAACAGAATAGAAACCTAAACATTTGACCTATTAATTGACCTACAGGACTACGGTACCTAGACAAAGATTACCTTCCCTTTGGACTACTTATAGGTGGTTTTTTGAACTTCCTAAATCGAATTTCACGAGAATGACAACAAGCTAAGATGTTCCTTCTTTTAAAAGGCGCTTGGTCCCTTTTATACAGGACAGGCAGAGATCCGAAATAAATTGTAAATTATCGCTAATCTAAATAATTACGGATTAAACATAATTAGGATCCTCTATTTTTACTGTACTTTGTGAAAGTATATAATTTACCGTATGCAAAATAATTAAATTGCAGATAAAATAGAAGAAACCAGATAAGAGAAAATACATAAAAAATTCACGGAAACTTAAAGTAGTAAACTTAAAGAGTAAAAGTAAAAATTCCAACTTTATCTTCACCATTATTGACACTTTCTTCTTTTGTCCAAAAGTATGTCTTTCGTTTGGATGAAAGAAATTATTTTAATAATAAATAAAACGATTATTAGATTTCGTAATATAGTTTACTACTTAAACAAGAATAAATATTTTTTTTTATTGTTTGCATTTCTAATGCCATATTTTTATAAGATTAAAAATACACCTGTAAAAAAACAACCAACTGAAGGCTCAGAGATGTGGTTTTATTATAACTCAAAAATACACGTTTTAATATGAAGAACCCATTATATATGGCATTGTGTGACGAGGTCATTCTTGAAAAAAATAATTATGCCAATTTTACGTTTTAAATAATCATAGATTTCGTAATATCCTTGCTCGTGAATGTATTTTGACATAATTTTCAAACTTCCCAATTTCGTAAAACTATGTGAAAAAAGTGAAGCATAAAATTTCCTTTTAATTACTATAAAATAGTTATCTATAGATCTTTAAATAAACAGCTCAATTATCTAGTAAATAACGTGACTTACCTGTGGCGTTATTTTGTCCAGTTCCTTGGGTTTGAGTCGTTGCAGATGATTAGGGAGGGGAGCTTCCTTCGTTGGAACAGGAGTGGTTTTCTTATTGTCTGTGGACTTGGCGTCTCTTGTGGTGGGTTTGTTTTTGTTTCCCCTATTAGCCTGTTTAGGGAATAAATATGTCAAATAATATAAATTATTATAATAGAAAAATACTAGAAAAAATCGACTCGGGTCACAAGTGTGACCGATTACCGGTGGGTTCGATTACCGGCCGAGTTAATGTAGAAAACTAATTTTTCTAGTGCCGTCGTTGTTACTGAATTCCATGACACAAGTGCTTTACTAACTTAGTTCAGAAGAATGTATGTGATGTTGTCTAATATTTCGAAAAATCTCTTAACCACATGTCATCCATGGTAGCAATTGCTACCATATTCAAATTTCCGCGAGGCCTGCTATTTTTTTTTAATTACGATTAATTTTTGAGTTACGGAGATCCAAATATTCTGTGGTGGATTCTTTATTTAATCAGCTTTAAGGTAATATTTTTTGTTTCGTTTTAGCTTCATTATTTAGCGAGTAAATGGCATTTTATCTAAGAGTCCGACATTTTATTTACAATTCGCGCAGCATTGGGACTGTTGAAAGGGGTGGGGCGTGCGGTAGCGGACTGACAAGTGGTTAAAAAATCTATATAACCGGATACTATACATTTATTTACTGCTATTACTACTAGCTGACCATGAAATAAAATAGCCATAGTGTCATTAGCTACCTGCTGGTGAATTTCCCTTTAAAATAGATCCAATTGTTTCGCAGATTAGCCGGAACAAACAGACAGAGAGACATATACCATTAGTGGGTTTAAGGCAATTAATTTAACAAACTTTTATTATTATTTTATTATGATAAATATTCCTAAAAATAAGTTAAATTAATACAACCAAGCTCATTAAATACGGTGTGATCTCACCATTTCCTCGTTCCGCCTTATGACTTCCAGCTGTTGTTCTCTTGCAATAGCCTGTCGTACGGGAGGTGGCGCTCTTATCTTTTCTTCGTTACCTAAAAAACATTGATTTTATTTAGACAGATCACATGAATCATGTCTATAACGTCAGTACACCTTCTGCAGTTCAAATCATAGTATGCCTATATGTTTGTATGATAAGCGCAAGCATTTTTTCTCGTGTCGTGGTCTTCTAATTACTTATTTATTTATTCTATACTTTATTTAGTACCCATAGAGTACGCTTTGCTTAGAATAAGCTTTGCTTAGTTTAGGGCTAAATAATTGTCAGAAATTTATTATTATTATTATTAATGAGTTTAATATTCACTTGTGTTAATAAAGTAAAAAAATCATTTAACTTAGTTGGTTCAGCGACCCATGTTTAGTCGTCTATAGCGATTTATATTTGAACTAGCGGATCTGACAGACGTTTTTTGACCGAAAGTTTATTTTATCTGTTTTATACTAGCTGACCCGGTAACGCGTTGCTATGGTAACGCGTATACAATGGAAAAAGAGCGGACAGACAAACACACAAACAACAAATTTGTGTTCTTAGATTATAGAAAAAAAGAAAAGCTTGTTATCCAATCGCAGAGATGCCTACCGGTTCCAAGTAGTATTTTCAAAACCGACCAAATGCATGTTTTTTTATTTTATGTTTATTTCTAATCAAAAGCTATATAACTTAAACTCATGCTTTTCATTTCAAAAGCTAAAAGATTTAATTGCATGCCGTTTACTTTGAAGATAACAAGTTTTTATGCAACAGTATATCCCTATTGCACCTCCTTAGGGGTTAATTATCCAAAATCCTTTTTTAAGCAAACACTAGCGATTTATGCTGTGCGTTATCTATAGTCCGTTTTTTTTAGCATTAGAAAGAACAAAATTTGGGTGCTTTATTGTATACATATCATGTAACAAGCAAAACGTAACATCGTGAAAAGTTTACACTAAAAAGTACCTTAAGAAGCAGAAGTTGCAAACTTGTGGAACGAAACGCTGGTCAGTTTGACACGACAAAATTAAAAAATACATGCTGATGTTGTAATACGTACCATATTAGGTGATTTTTAAAATGGTCGCTTAACATGGCCGCCATTTGCAACAATAGCGGCAAATGTCAACGTCTGCATTTATCTGTTTTGACTATTATCTTTGGTTTATTGTTAAGTTTCTATTGTTTTTTTTTTTGAAGTATTTGTTAAAAGTTTTTGTTGTGTTAATTAATCAGTTCAACAATGGACAAGCCTGAAGCCGGTCAAAGTGGACTCCAGCACAAGGTTAGCTACCACTGCTTCTTTGTTTACATAATTTATAATGCTAAAAAAATGGACTATATAAATTAAAAAGTCACTCAAGCCGACGCCGTTTATATATAGATTATGCGGTTGCTAAGATAACCATCAAAAAAATTATCGCTTCATTTAATGAAATCTGTTCTCCATTGAGCGAAAAATTTAACTCGTTTGCTAACCACTGCATGAGAGAACTTCCAATAATACTAATAACAATTTTGATGAGGATACTAACGTTTTCTGAATTATGTTATCTTACTGCAATCTCCAACCCCCCTGTTAAGCGTGAAGATAATGGAAAATCTCACTTTTTAATATATTTTCGAGGTTCTGTCCATCGGAAACCTTTCGCAACGCATAATATCATTTGTCATAAAGTCACTTGACAGACTTATCGAAAGGGCATAAATTGTTATACATTGCAAGTTAGGTTAGGTCAGATAATTTTTATCCATTACCAGTCAGCAACGTTTATCAAATTATGTCTTTTGATCAGTATGCGTTTGAAATTATACTTTTTATTTTTATGCAACCCAATATGGATCCCTGTCCATCAGTTGACTTCAGTTAAGATGATATTGCATACTAAAAATAATAATAATACTAATACTGCTAATCTATAATCTAAGATCACAGTGGTTTGTGTGTTTGTCTGTCCGTTCTTTTTCCATTGTATCAATAACGTTACCATAGCAACGCGTTAACCGCAAGTAGTTCGTCTACCGGACGCTAGATGGCGCTAACGGAAAAATATTTAATAATAGAAAAAAATTAAGGATTTTGTCCACCCGTGCGAAGCTAGGATGGGCCGCTAGTTTATTTCAACGATGATAGTAGATAATGTTATCGATAATTTAAATTTACTTTAGCTATGCTATTGATATTTAAAAATGTTAGTTACCAATAAAAGCTGCTTTGTATACATCAGGTTCCAGTACAAAGGCATAGAGTCCTTCAGGCGTGCGTTGTTGTACGTACTGCAGTCCGTAGTCACACATTGCGCTTGCGCATGTCTTCAGAGCTTTACGTTCAAAATCACTGCATAGCTAAAAAAACAAGATACGTGCAACCATATAGCAGTAATAATTGACGGCCTCCTTGATCAAGTGGCTCGCCACTTCGAGGTCCCAGGTTCGATTCACGGCCGGATCAATTTAGAAAACGAACTTTCGTGTATTAACTAGAGTCTGATTTTTTTCTATTTTATTTCTACACACAACAGAGTTACAAATATGAACACAGTTATAGGAAACAGAACATTACGACGACCGTTTGGTGCGACGGTAGAGATCCTGCCTTTCGCACCGACGGTCCTGGGTTCAAATCCCGGAAGGGGCAGATGTTTTTATGATGAATACGAACATTTGTACCTGAGTCATGGGTGTTTTTATATATTTCTATGAATATTACATATCTATGTAACAAATATGTATGTCTATCCGTTACCCTAGTATCCATAACACAAGCCTTACAGTGCTTACTTTGGGCTAGGCTAATTGGTGTGAATGTAAGAAATATTTATTTATTTTTATTTTTATTTTATTACATTGTAACATGTTAGGCTGCATCTCCACAAACATGTGTAATTACAAGGACAGCGCCATAAAATAAATTAATGATGCTGTAACTCTTTACAAGAAATAATAAGAATATAAAGATAATTAATTAGGCTTCAGATACAAATAAAGAATACAAGTAATTAATTAAAATTAGATTTAAATAGAACAAATAATTTTAAAATAGTAGGATTTGATTGTATTCAATGCATACGGTTAAATTAAAAAGAAATGATAATAACATGTGGATGTTGTGAAACCGTCGTTGCTTCTGAATTTTATAATATTTAGCTATTTTACTTAGGTTTAGAACTATGTATTTGATGTTGTCTTACTTTTATTTTAAACTCATTACTATTACTGTTTATTTTTAAGTGCACTCTGTTCACTATAAGAGCGAGGCCACACGATGCGTGCGGTGCGGTGCCTGAGCGGTGCCGCTGCGTCATCCTACATACAAATCACTATACCATGTCAAACGACGCGTTAAGTTGCCGTGCGGCGTCGCACCGCAAGCGCGCCGGACTTGGGACCTGAGAGACGAAGCGGTGCGGTGTGGCGCCGCACCACCCGTGTGGTACCCTATACCTCGAATTCATTACGATGCGGTGCCGCACCGCACCTTTAACGCATCGTGTGGCCTCCCTCTAAGGGACTAGTAGGAGGATAACAATATGCCAGGTTAACTTCTCTTAGTTTAAGCTCGATTTTATATGTCTGTAAATATAGTTTTCTCGTGCGTTTAATTCATAGACGTGCCAATCGCGGAAAATGCGTAGTAAAATCTCGCGGTCCATATACTAAAGATTGAATAGTGTAAGCGATCTGTTTGTTGAAGCACGAGATGTGATTCTGAATATGGAATTTAGAAACAACGACGATACCACAACACCCAGACACGAACTAATAAAGAAAAGTTCGTTTTTATATTAACCCGGCCGGGAATCGAACTCGGGGCTTCGAATTAGCGTTACCATAAAAACCGGTTGTTTTAGTTTATTTTTAAAGTTCTAAATTTACAGTCAACAGTTTAATATTAATTCATAAAATTTACGTACTTTATCACCACCTTCCTGCGAAGTATTGAGTTAATCTTATTCGGTACATTATTGAATTTTGTTTTAAACTAGTGGACAATTACCTGAACGTTAGCAGATCTCAGGGCCGGGTTCAGTAAATAAGGCAATAGGGGCAGTAGGTCTAGCCTTAATGAGTTTCTAGAGAGCAGAATAGAAGGGGCACTACCGCGCCACACCGAACTCACAATGCTTTCTATTTCGTTCTTCCTTTTGTTTATCTGAAAATTATATTAAGGATATTAACGGTCATGTCAAACCATAAAAAGTTAGGGCCCTTTTCCTGTCATGCGTTTTTTCGTCCGCACGCGGATCTGGTCCGCATGCGGGTGATAGCACGCTACTGGCCACACGCAGGACAAAGATTTACCGTTTCGCTGCAGTCTCGTGCGTGTCGCCAGTGAGTACACTCGTGTCCAAAAATGAACGTTAAAAAGTGATTACCGCTTATATCATTTAAAAAAAACAAATACTTATAAAAAACAATTCAGAGTAGATCCATATCTTGAAACCAGACAATTTACTGGTATGTTTAATGTAAATTATCAATATATATATATATATATATATATATATATATATATATATATACATATATATATATATATATATATAGGCAAATTTCTAGCCAAGCAGCTGCTCCTGCATAGCGATTTTTATACAAAGCATTTTGCTTATCCCACAATGCAGGACGAAAGTGCACTTCAACTATCACTCTCTCCATATCAATTTTCATTTTTGTTGGCGTCTATAATCATGCGTGCGTTCCGCGTCACAGTAAAAACAACACTGAGAGTAGAAGAACGCCGCCCGCGTCCGAGTAGAACGCACGCGGGCTGCGCGCCCGCAGCCGATCCGCGTACCGCTCGCGGGCTGCCCGCATGATAGTAAAAACATGTATGAAATGATAGATTGCGGGCGGCACGCATGCGGACCAGATCCGCGTACGGATGGAAAAACGCATGACAAGAAAAGGGCCTTTAGTATTTAATCAAAAAACTGCTTACAAATAGACAATTCCCACAAAGGTAGATAATATACCAAATATACTACACATGCCACTTGACAAAAAAAAACGTTTTTATTTGTATATAAAACGATATACAATACAGAACATTTTATTGAAAACACCAGATTAAGGAAATAACAAAACAAAACTTGAAATGCTGGCGGTCTTATCGCTTAAAGCGTTCTCTGCCAGACAACCTTTGGTTGGATAGGACTAGAAGTAGTAGGAGGGTAAGAGACGGCGGTGTAAACAAGAAAAAAATAAATAATAATAATAAAGAAAGAAATAAATACACGGACATTTTCAATAAAAAATACTGTCACAATGGTCTGCCTCAATATATAAAAATTCAAAACCAAAATCAAGAACTGAATGAAGAATCCTTTAAACGCTTAAAATACTCAATTTACAAAGATTTAAAAAAAAAGAATATTTTTTTTATTTCATAATTCGACTGTACTTACTTCCTGTGCTTGCATAGGGAACTTCAGTTTCGGGGGTGCCTTAGAAGCCAGTAGCGTATGACACCGTATTATGCACATAGGAAGCAGCCCATATAACGAATAGTTTTGACCTCGCTGAGTCCAGGAGCACACCTGATCGTAAAGTCGCAACCAGGACAGCGTTTCGCACGCAATGAGGAGGCGAGAATCCACTCGAGCAGAAAGATAATTCTCAAATATGCCATCTACTACTCTGAAAAACAAAAAAAAAGTAATATTAGGTCTGAAATATACGCTATAGAATTTAATTTCTCAGACATGTATCACAGATGGATTCAGTACCAACTTTTTTTTTTCTCCTACTTAGAGGCTTTTGCCTACTTATTAGGTATGTAAGCCTCGTCATACTCTTTTTTCAATAATGAATACTGAACAAAAACAAATGTATACAAAAACATTTGAATAAGTTTTTTAAACGCCGCTAATACGGCCTGCTAGTACAGTCACAAAGGAGTAGGGCCAATAAGGCGGGTTTTCGGCCCCTGTCATTTTTGACCTAAAAATTCCAAAATATTTTTTTTATCTACAATATGGACTAACATATCCATTTTACCCCAAACGAACCCCCCCCCCCCCCCCCCCGCCCCCCAAGAAGCAGAATAATCATATATGCCTTAACACATTTTTTTTTTTTGCGGAGCTACTTAGAGTACGAAGAAAGGTGGCTCTGTCTGGGGTGGAATCAATTTCTTACTCCATATAGTAGATATAAAAATTTTTTTTGGAATTTTAGGTCGAAAATGAAAGGGGCCAAATACCCGTGTTATTGACCCTCCTCCTTTCCCTACATCTAATTAATGCCATCTTTGATACAAGTTCAAGTCTTATATCATCATATACGCATGTTTGCTAAACTAACATTACACTTTACACCAGGCACATAAATTTGTTAGGCAAAGTGCATAAAAGTATATAATAATGTACAAATCTGAGAAATATCGACAGCCTGGGGCATTCTGCAAGACACTAGCACTAACAATCTCTGACGCCTTCTCATATGAACTATCCAGTTCCGATCTCAAGGGGGTAGTGATGTGAAGGTGACACCTATTCACCACTGCATATAACATCGCTCAATAAACGAACCAACTAGTTGACACTTCGTATCATAGATGGCGGTAGCTCCCATAAAGTGGATTGGTATGGGAACACACATCGCGCAATTATAATTTTATCCTATACTTATTAAAATTGTGAAATGATTCGTATCCATATTTCCGTTATAAATTTATTAATATTTTTCTTACCTATAAATGACCCCTCCAAGCTTCGTATGCTTTTAATTAAATTATAAATTCAAATTATTATAAATTGTTGGCAGTTTTTAGATTCTTACTCAAAACAATCACCAAATAAAATCTAATAACGTCATAAAGGACTTAACAAACACTTTGGAAGTAATAAGGGTATAGTGTAGTGCTCAATTAATTAAAATCCAATTTATCGTTTTCTGTTTTAACATAAATCAATCAGTAGATGTGTATTTCAGATATAGGAGTGTTTAAAATACATAGTAAAACGCTATGGAAAATTATTTGTCAACAGGATAAAACATTTTAAGCAGAATTTATTTTAAAAGTAACAAAACAAAAGTACACATTAATATTAATTTAAACTTAATATTATAACTGCTTAAACATGAATTAGCCTACGAATGCACCAGTATTTAGTCGGCTGGCCCACTTTCATAAACAGTTTTTAAACGATGCGGCATTGATTTTATTAATATTATCACGCATATTCTTTTGATTTTAACTAATTGAAACTCTTTAAATTTTGACATAAACAATGGACGTATAAAATAAAAAACAATATAAATAGACATGGATAACACAGTAACTGAAACGATCGGCCTGCATCTGCGCAGTTTAAGCAACTTGTGCAAGTCACGTCGCAGTTACGTCGCATAGATGAAAAAAAAAATCTAGCTGTTTCTTGCTTCGGAAGGCAAGTTTAGCTTTTTTTCTGGATTTCATCTACAATCCCTAGCACCCATCCATCCACATCAAAGTCGTGTGTTATCCGGCAGAGGAGATGAGCATCAACCTTCCACTCATAGGGTTATTTTAAAAGTCTTGTAGACTTTAATGTAGGCAGCAGTGCTCTTCGAATTATGGTATTTTAGTACAATCTCTAACCCACCTACCAACCCTTTTTTGCGAGTCTTCTGTCTAGCAGTTGACTTCATTCGGCATAGTAAATTGATTACAATTGTATACATAAAATGCTGGCCTTTAACATGCATTTTATGTCCGTAACTTTATACAATGATAGCAAAGAAAAGAAACAAACTTCTTTCCAGTGTTCTTTTCACTTGTACGTCAACAGTGTTTCATGATGGTGTGTTTTTAATAGTATCAGGCGTCACTTGGCGAAAGTCCATATCCGTTAAAAGAATAAAAAAAATATATAGCTCTCTTCCGCATATATTATTTGTAGCTGTCAAGGTTTGATGGGACCAAGTAGTTTTATATGAGAAAAATAGCTTAGACTTTATTTCGTTTGAAATACAGTACATTGGCTAGTAACGTTTACAGAGTAGAGAGTAAGGCATAGACAAAGAAGAAATAAACTTGGCATAAAAGACAACGCAAGTCAATGAAGTAAAAGGCGCGAAATTTAAATATGACAAAATTAGCAATATCGAGCACTAGGCTTATTGGTGCTCGATATTGCATGGTCTAACAACTTCTGATGATGTTCCGTGTGGGGAGAAAAACTTGTAGAGTAGTTGGTGAAAGTGCAAGGTGTGTCGGTGTTTGTGATATCTGCATTTATTTGAAGGCAGGCATAGCATTATGCTTGTTTCTTTGCGAAAGTAAGCTACTTTCTTGTGTTTTGGAAGTGAAAACTTTTTTAGCATCGTTGTGATTTGAAAGTCGATGAAACGAAAAAGCGTCAGTAAAAGACAGACACATAAATTCATAAGATTTAACGTAGGAGAAAATGAGACAGGAAGCATTATACAGTGTCTCTTTATACTCTGCTTACCCCCTCCACTCGTGTTTACCAAGGCAAATTGGGAGTTTGCTTGGGCCTCAGCTTTGTACGTGTGTTAATATGTGTTTGTGTGCGCATGCGTAGTACAAAGCTTGAGAGAAGGCATCATAACAATCGTGGTATTTTGTATACGTGTACGTATTATTTTTGAAGGTTTCACTTCTACCACGTGTGAAATGGATATATGCTTTTTTAATGTGTGGTGTGTGCATTATAATTATTAGAATTACCTCTCATACTCTCCGGCCGCTTGTATAGTCTTTGCGATGTCATCTCCTCCGGCGGTGAACACTGCAACGATGGCTTGCATTAGACTCTTACTACAGTCTTTATTGTTTAATGACAGCTTCTCCACATCTTCCATTTTCAACTGTAAACATTACATAAAAACATTAATTCAGGTTTTATCATTATTTAATTTTATGTATATCTGCACTCGTCCAAATTTAATTTTTGCGCTTTGTAAGCGTGATTACAATGTATACTCATGTCAAATTTACCATCTCAACGAAAGATTTACACTGCTGAACCCAAATCTCCCCTAAAAATGGGTCCATGCTTGCTAGGCGGGTTGAAAATAACAAAGGGTGTATGTTTGGTGCTAATCTACTATACCGGATTATACATTGCTTGCCAAATTACAGCTTTTTGATGCAAAGAATCTCCAAGCTAAGCCACGGACAAACAGATCCGGCGGAATAATAACTGTTCCTTGTTGGTTACGGAATCCAAAGAACGGAACCTTGTTAACTAAATAGATAAACGTCTACTTACATCAACGTAGACATATATTACAATATATAAAATTAAATATATAAAAACAATAATTATTACAAGAAGGGAATTTAATAACAAATGGAAAACTGATTAGTTAAAAAAACTAAAGCATTTACTATGAGCCTCCACTACAAAATAACAAAATAGAGAAATTTACAAATATTAACTTATATGGCATAATTATGTGTTATGCTACTGAAGTTATTTTCTTAAAACAAATCAAATACCTTTATCTTAAGCAAAACTTTTGAACACTAAAGCCGTCATAATCGTGAGTGAGTCAGAAGTAATCTATTGGTGTTTATATGTTTTCTCCTTTCATTCACGACTGGCATTTTTGCAGTTAACATTAGGTATAATGTAAGTACAGGATTTATTGCTGTACACTTCATGTTAAAAAACATAATATCAATTTTTCTTAGTTCTTCTTTTAACATAGAAACGTATAAAAAGTTCTTATGTATCTATGATTCAACATCATTACAAAAGACAAAAGGCAACGCAAACGGCTCATGTCTTAATCGCACGTATATGAAACAAAATATATAAATAAGTACTAGCGGCCCGTCCCGGCTTCGCACGGGTGGACAACATTCTTTTATTTTTTTCTATTATTAAATATTTTTCCGTTAGCGCCATCTAGCGTCCGCTAGACGAACTAATTGCGGTTAACGCGTTGCTATGGTAACGTTATTGATACAATTGAAAAAAGAGCGGACAGACAAACACAAACCACTGTGAATAGATTATAGATTAGGCAATATCTCATAAATAATTCTGATAAGAAGCTAAAGCACTTGTTTTATGGAATTCAGAAACAACGACGGTAGACCCAAGTTAAAATAGAAAAGTTCGTTCTCTAGATTGCCCCGGCCGGGTATCGAACCTGGGACCTCGGAGTGGCGTTACCATGGAAACCGGTAGCCGAATCACTCGATCACGGACGTCGTCAATACATTTAAGTCATATCTACTCTAAAATTTCCAAAATTATTTTCTTTTGCGACAGGTATTGCTTAGGGCAACGGTAGCGATCCTGCCTTTCGCACCGACGGTCCTGGGTTCGAATCCCAGAAGGAGCAGATTTATAAGAATATTACTAATTTAGGTGTCATATGCATCAGGCATTATGAATGACGATCTACGAGACACGTTCTTGAGGCAATCGTCACAACTCCATTCTACACCAGGAGAGTTTCGCAGTGTATTCAGTTGCTTATTGGATAGCTTAGTGTAGGTAGTATCAGCGTGCACTATTTTATTGCATCAACTGCACTCCAATCCGGGTTTCATTTTAGTTACATTTTTATTACACTTAACACATTTTTTTAAAAACATGGTAGGTAAATTTACTATTTCTTAATAACGATACCGCGGCACACAACATGAAAATGAAAATGAAACCTTTCACTACAGCGTCTAGCGACAGTTAATGATGTATAATGTATTAATGATATATGTATGCCTATCCGTTACCCTAGTATCCATAACACAAGCCTTATAGTAATTTGGGCTAGGCTGATTGGTGTGACTGTAAGAGATATTATTATTTTATACCTGAGTATTTCCTTTAGCAGCGGTGAAGCTGAGTGCATGTAAGGCGGCTCTCACGTCTCCCTTCGCTTGTGCTGCCAACGCAGACAAAACGTGTGGTGCGGCGACTACGCCCTCGCACGACGCCACACGACGCAGACGCGACGCCAAACGAGATAGCGAAACCCCGCCCACTTGGATCACTAGCGCCACCGGTCTGCGCACGTAATCCAACCATCATAATTAGTTTACGTTACGCTCACGACTGATCATTTAAATTTTCAAACCCAAATACATTAAAATGAAGAAACTGTTTATAGAATCATAAATATAAGTTCTTTTGAATCGTCCAACATTTTTACCTATCACGCATTCAGGATGTCTTTTAAATGACAAGAAGAACGGGCACACGAAACTAGTCTGCTATAATAGAAGTAACGACAATTAAAACATACGTCGTCACCATAGACAATTCACATAAAACATATTACTCTATTATCACAATTATAGTAGTGTTATGGTTTCATGACATCGTTAATTACAAAATATTACCCGCAAATAAATTCAAATACCGCAAACATCAAGATAGCAACACACCTAGCACCTTCACCGACTACTCGTACCCGCTAGGCATGAGAACGTTATACCAAAACGTAACTAAAAACCGTTTTGAATTTCATACCGAAACGTAACGTTACCGCAAAACTCCGCGCCGCGCTGCCACAAACGGGTAAATACGCCAAAAAGTGATAAAAGCAATAATAAAACAATTAACTTTGTAAATAATATAAATGACCAGAAATATTATAAAAATAATTCGAACCAAAAATTATTGTAAGTATTACGATTTTTAAATGCGCCAGAAAAGCTTTTAAGTTCTCATTTATTCACATTACATTAAAAATTACTAGTTCATACATTTAAAATTCAACAAACTAGTCCTAAGCCTCGTAAAAGCACGAAGAGATATCGTCATAACCATAATTACGTAAAACAAAAACTTGCATTACGTTAGCTAACAGCGTTTGCGTTTTCATTAGTTTTGCAGTATCCAAACCATCTTGTCAACCGCGGTAGTTATAACCATAACTGAAAACGGATTTTAATAACGTTACGGAAACTTCAAAACCGTTAGTTTTCATAAAAAACTAAGTACAATAAAGGTGGTAAAGTGACCTATGCTGACATTTCTTTTAGTTTAACGGATTGGTGGGAAATAATGATTATTTAGTGTAATCAAGTTTTTTTCCTTCACCGAATATTGGAATGTCATAGTGTCTTTTTTATATTCAATTGATTTTATTTTTGTTTCGATGCGCCCGATCAATATACAGGATCAGCGAAAACTACAAATGTAAACATGCCGAATAAATATCACACGAAACCTGAATCACGCTTGCAATATTACGTCGAGTATATTTACCCCTGTGTTTTCAGCGTATAGTATTTCTTCAAGCACAGAGAAGCCTAACTTGACGGAAGTACTTCTCTTATGCTGATATAATATATACCTACTGTTCCTACATATATATATATTTTTTTAAATAAACGATGTAATCTCTCACCTCAATGGCCTCAAAGAAGTGGCGTACAAATCATTGCATATAGCAATGACGGGCCTCTTTAAAGGCTGTGACTTTGTTTTCTTCTTGCCTTCAGGAGCTGATGCGGTGCACCATTTTACCAATAATTCTACAGTAGGCAGAGGGGCTCCGTCTATCTCATCTGTAAGTACATAAGTTCTAGATGAGGTAAAAATTAAAATATTATATGATAACTTTGAATTTATTTAAACCGCCATACTAGGCACTGGTTATATAGAATAGCCAGAAGTTAGCGGACTCATTTAGATAGAAATAATAAATTAACAATATTTTATTAAGTTTGGGAAAATCCCTTCATCCACTCAATAATAATCACAGGTCAACAAAAATTTTACCCAGAGACGTGAGTATACTTTTCCGACGGATTTTGGTATGCTGAACCCAAATCCGGTAGCAGAATTGCTCTATCACGTCAGGTTTTTGAGATATTCTAACCTAAAAGTGCAAAAAATGCCGTTTTCGCCCATTTTTGAGGTTATGTGATCCTTCAGTCTTTAGTATACCTAAAAAACTACAGGGGTCTTCTTAAATTACAAGTCTTGAACTTTCAAATGGCGTTCAGTTTGTTTACAAATTCTCCTTTTTTTTTTTGCTGAGATATCGTATTTTGAAGTTCATTTTTCTCAATTTTGCTTCATGCTACCTAAACTGTCATCAGTTTAGTTTAGATCAGATTCAGATCTTATAAACCTGACGTGATAGAGCAATTCTGCGACCGGATTTGGATTCAGCACACCAAAATCCTTTGGAAAAATATACTCAGGTGTCTGGGTAAGAAACTTTGTCAAATTTTGTTGGCTTGTGAATTAGTAAAAATATAAGCTTAGTAAGGAACAATTATATCGATTATTGATTAAATCCAAAGTTCGCGTAAAATTGTTTCATTACATCTGTACACACTCGATTTTAGCAGGGTGTCAATATTAGAACAACTTAGGGTACTTGTAGTTTATAATAGCTTCTGGAGAAAATAATTATCAAAAACACAGGCAACACTTAAGTCAGATGTAACCATTTTATTGTTTACTTCCAGTAACAAAAGGTTACTCAAACAAAATCTTATTAAAAAAGATTTTTATTTCAGATTTGCGATAATGTAATTTTATTACAGCAAGAGATCATCCTTTTTTAATGTGTAAATAAAGTATCACTGGAAACAGATTTTAAAGAAGTTCATATTAAATGCTTTTGCTTTTTTAAATTCTAGGTATATCCCAATCGTTTAATTTATTTTTTACATTATCTTTTTAAAAATACTTTACATAAATATATCACTAAATTTATTTTTAATTATATGGAAGAAATTAACGAATGACTGTTATCTGCGAAACTCATATAAACTCATTTAAATTCATTTAAACATTCTTTTCATATTGGCCTATTAGTTATACAATGTATAAAATAAATAAAAAAGCTGTTGAGTTCATTAAAATAATAGAAGTTACGGCGTCATTTGCCAAAAAGGATATAGTTTTGGAATATATATACAGTTTGATGTGCTTACCATGTACAAATTAAAATTTGCAGTAATACTTAACGCAGACATTAAATTCATTCAAAAAAAAGTCATTATTTACCTAAAATTAGACAATTCGGCCGTTTCTCCGCGTCGAGTACAGAACGCATGAGTGTCGCGCTTTGTAAGGCTGTTCTGAATGCTTCTGTGCTTCGCTCATCTGAAGCGTTCAACTCTACCGGTCTGTAACCTGGAATATAGTTCACAAAGGATAAAATACATAACAGCATTAACAGTGATAATAAAAAATAGGTATACAATTTAACAACTAAATGAACAAAATCTAATTTTTGGCAAATTGGAGGGAACTTGTACATGACAGACCCAAATAGGACGTCTTGTTATCGGAGGCCAGGACTCATTTTGGGTCACTGCGCCATCATAGTTAGTAAGTAAATAATTCCGTTTATTTTTTACCTTTTCCAAGGTATCATTTCATAATAATATAATAAAAATTGGGCAACAATTAAACGCGGTAATATTTTTAGTCACAGATTAACCAATAGTTAAGAGAGATGTTTAGAAAACGAAGTATATACCTGGTTTATAAAATATTAAATGGTTACTGCAAACTGCGTAATAACGGAAGCATACTCACACAGTAAAAGACTACCAATTTTGCCGACTGCATGAGCTATTACACCAGTAAAACTCAAAGAGTTTGTACAGAGGGGTCTTGAACTGACAAAGTATTAAGAAATAATAAAAGATAAACAAGGTATTTAATGACATATCATTGCTCCAGTTGCCATGATGAATAAAGTCCTACATATTAATATGGAAAAGCAGCCAATTCCACAATTGTACCTATTTTTATAATAATCCTTAATCTGTATTACATACCAGCAATCCTAGCCAATAAGTGAGCCAGGGTAGTTTTTCCGACACCAGGGGGGCCGCACAGTAGCGCTACCTTGTGGTGTGGACGACCATCGTCATCTAACTCAGGCTCTGCCTCCCGCTTGCCCCTCCATGTATTGCTCAACTGGAACTGCCCAGTACGCTTGCTAAAGCTATTTCGTTGTTGGGGTTCAGATGTTTTTACATCTTTGTTGAACACCACCTGTAATAAATTTACTCAATATCAATGTAACCCATTATTAACATGTATAATGGAAGAAAAAACATATACTTACTTTATCCCACAAATGTAGCCAATGTAAAAGCGCTCTGTTGACCGGCTCCTCTGATAGCAGATCCAAGTAAGATTTTGGCCTGTACTTCTCCACCCAAAGGTTGTTGCTATTAACATCTACTATAACTTCCGGAAGGTAATCTTGTGACTGCCGTATTTCTTCCTCCTGATGTTTCTTTTCTATCTGAAATTTAACATTTTAAGTTTTTAAACATTAGTAATTTCTCTGTCACTTTTATAATTTTGTGTTAAGTTTGGTTCAATTTAATTTTCATTTCAGACACTTTAACTTATTGTAAAAAACAATATAACACATTGAGGGAAAACAAACACAATATAGCAATGAGTTGCATGTCTATGTTAGATTGTCCATACATGTTTAATTAGTTTTATGTTCACTAACACCCTTTTGTGATATCATAAAGATAAAAAATGGTTGGTTAAATTAGTCTTAAATAAAAAAATAATAGAATTTCTTGGAGTTCGAGAAAAAGTTCGAGAAAAAGGATGCCGTTTATCTTGAAATTGGCTTGGAAAAATGGGAAAAAGGAAAGTTTCTCTGGATATCTAATTACTGTACTCTTTGTAGGAAGCAAGGGCCATAACCTACTACTCAGGTCCAATGGGCCCAACCAGACCAAATGATGGGTGCTAATGATTTGTAGCTAAGATAAACAGCTTAATAGCTCTTAGAGCGTTCCTGGCAGAGCTGGAGTGACTAGAGTAAAACTAGCTAAGCACCCTTCAGATGCAAAACAGTCACACAAGACATCAAGTTGCAGTAATCGCCCCTATATTAGAAGATGCCTTCCAATCAATGACCAGATTGCTTAACTGCTACAATCATAGGCTGAATGCACTAACAGTTGTTCCATTAAGGTCCTTTATCATTCAGTTAAATAAGCGGCAATGAAAAATACTTCAATGCTCACCATCTGCCTGGCTTCCTCCCATGTTTTAGTGTATAAAGAATGTAAACTTTGATGATCAGTTGATGTATTCAAAGATTGATCCCAAGCATCTTCCGACTCAAGTTTCACATAAACTCTGTCCCCATCTGAATTTGTGAGAGGCATAAAAGGCCATCTAAAAATAAGTTATTATCAAAAACCCAAATAACAACAGTGCATCTGATCTAAATTTAAGGAGTTGAGAGTTAAAAAACTGCAAAGTTTTTAAATAATTATTTAGCTCTTACATTTTCACACCTGTCAGTGATTTCACAGGATAGCATCTTATAGTCATTATGTGATCACAGCTATTAGAAAGGACTCTAAACATCATGATTTATTGTAAAAAACAAGAATAAATGCCTAAATAATGGTGAAAGTGGTATTTCTAACTAAATAAATATTTGATTTGACTTGATAACGAAGTGCTACTTGTAAGTTTCCAATTATAATTACGTACACACAATGATGTTTAGACAATAATTATAGTAGAAAATTTGCTAACAATTTTGTATTTGAAAGTGAATTATGTCTAATTAATTTATACACAAACCTTGGAATATCTAAAGACAGGTTGTCTTTAACATTAAATATGGACTGGGGTTTTCTTTCAGTGTGAGAAGGTTCTAATAGCATTCGCTTAAGTTTCCTACTCTCCACAATTTTGTTAATCAATTCTAGATCATTCTCTTCTTCCGTCTTTTGCCTTTTACTACTTGGTAGTTCTACTGTATCAAAATCAATATCATTAATATCTCCAAATAAATCATCTGCAGTCCTTTTATTTGATACATTTATGGGTGTTAATATATCTTCCATGGGCTGAAGATCTGGAGTCAGAGATATTTGGCTGCTACTTATCGGAATATTATTATTTACTGGAGGATCAGTTGGTGGTATAGGCAGTTTCTTGGAAATTGGACTGGAGAAGTCTAAACTCCTTTTTGCCGGCATTGGCTTCTTTTTAACGATATTTGGCTCTGTAATTTAATTATAAAAGGTATATAGCTATGACAATTTACAAGTCAATATGAGCAGTGACGGCTGTTAACAATCTTACCAATGTCGTCGTCATGTTCTTTTAGTAATTCAAGATCATCAGCGTACATGAGCTCATATTCCTCGTCAGGATCTGGATAGTCACCCATTTTATAAGTTAAAAATAATATTTCTCAATATTAATACACTTTTTTCTTATTTCTAACACAGTTATTAGATTTATTGTAATAAACTTAATTTGATATTTTTTTTTTTATTATTGAACTGTTTATAAATATTTTGATTTCATAAACATAACCTACAAAAAAAAAACAATATGAAATTGTCAGTGTCAATATTTCTTTTTTGTTAGGTTTTCCTATGAGGGCAAACAAAGGGTACAAATTCCATGCAGCTTAGTCCTAGTTTGGTATGGTAAATACTTGTCTTATTTAGATAATTATTAGTGATAATGAGAGACGACTGAAGAAATAACAAAAAGTATAATCTGCCAACCTAAATCTGAAGAATGTCGAGGGAAGCCGTTAATTGTAGCCAGCGCAGGGCCGTTCTTTAATAAGGTCCTTGGAGGAGACCCAATAAATTATTGTGATAACAATAATTTATTTGCAGTAATTTGACGGTAAGTGAGTAATGTTTCATATTTGTATAAAGTTAAAAATTCACTTCGCATCAAACATACTGAAGTAAATATTTAAAATGTGTGTTCTGATTATCCCTTGCTAATTCCGTATTCGTAAATAATGTTGTTATTGGTTAGTTTTCACTATTAGTCTTATTAAAAGAAATAGTTGCGATTTTGATAAAAAATAATTGCGATATGTAAGCAAAGCCTTAAAAGTGAAGTTCATTATAATAAGATCGCGAATTACTTCCAGGAAATAAATAGGTACTGACTTTTACATTACATCCTTAAACCTAAAATAAAATTTGGATTTTTTTATTTGCATTTCAACAATGAACTAACCAAGAAAGTTTATAATTAATTCTTGTCAATATTAAAACTACAAGCAAATTCACGAAGTTCTTCAACAAAGAGCGGATGATTATCTATTGAAACAAATAATAGTGAATCTCACTAATCATCATCTGCATATAATTGTTTCCAGGGACATAGGCCAACATTGTGAATGAAGAATTACTAGCCATTCATTTCCACGCCCATCCCCGCGGGCCCAAAGCGGATTGGCAGGTGCTAACTGCATATGTTACTAGGTCTGATGGCTTATCGTGCCTTCCGAAGCATGCCTTCGTGATTCAAATTATTAAAAGAAAATTACCCACTACTCATCCGATAAGCTGCACTTGCGAAAATTTCTTGACCTCTATAAGACCATCAGCTTCGCCATCTCTTGACCTTATATCTGTATATTCCATTTTGTCCTTGCAATTAGCCATTACAGCATAATTTCATCGTTTACATCTAAGGCTCAATGCATTGGAAAACATGATAAATCGAAGCATATTCAAAAAGTTTTAAACTTCAGAAAGCAGGTGGCTCGTATTTGGAAAAAGGCTAGTAGCTCTATTTAATAAAATTCCACAGATATCGATTTGTCTTTGCATAAATTTACAATGTATATATATATGATATTTAAAAAATAAGGTATATATAGCATATCCTAAGTTTGTTATTACAGAGTCAACGACTATCGCGATGCACAGAAGTATTAATTTTGGAAGTATAACATTATTTCTAACAGGTGTAGTGTCTTTAACTAAAATATGGTTGAGCGAAGCGATGCATTTTGCATCATGCGTCATGCTCGTAAATGAGTGTTATCCTGGGTGTTGGGTCTACTTAAACTACCAGTATTATCGATAATTACTTTACATATTAACTTAAATCTTTATGTTGATTTTTTAAACTCTGTCATAGATAGTGGTTATAACGTCATAGCGAATATTGCAAAAGCCGTTAGGTACTTTTGTTAAAAGACGTCCTGATTGGGTTGGTAAGTAAAATGTTGAACGATTTCTAACAACTCATTTTAAGAGCATTTGAATAAAGTTATTTTCAACTATGCAAGCTCTCCCAACTTCATAATATTTTTTTATTTGTCTCATGGTATAATAAAATTTAATGGTATGTTTAGAAGTCTGCTCCTTCATAACTATCATATCGGCCGAAAGACTACGGCAGTCTAACGTTTGGATCAGAAATACTTATAGATCATAATTTATTACCTCAAGGAGAAGAAATAAAACTACAGGGTTGTATATACGAAAGTTTTTTTTAATAATTGGGTATATTTACAGTAGATTAATTAACAAACGTGAGTTACATGAGTAATGTAAGAAGAGGCCTGGTCGGTAACCAGCGCCGTCGGTACGCACATTCACACTCAATATCAAATACGCTAGTTAGGTATATAATATCAGATCATTGGATCGAACTTATGTTTTAATTCTTGGAATGTTAGCCTGTCTTAACTGCGCTGCTAGCAATAACAGAAATTATAAATATAAACTTGAAAACAAACTTAACGCACAAATAAACAATTATGTAAACTAAAACTCGTAAGTACGTCACGGTAGGCAACAAATGCAAAAATTTTATAACTGTAATAATATTATTTTTATTTCTTTTCAATTGGGACTTCGCTGATATAAGGTACAGTTAGCGAGAAATTATTGACCGACTTCAAGATTTCCAAAGAATTTAGAAGGAGAGTGATAAATGATTTTATATTTCAAGTAGGTATTTATCCAAAAATAAAGATTTTTGTTTACGTTGGCTCTTCCAGTTGTTTACTGTTATGTTTGGCACTGTTTGTACCTTTACTTAAAGTAAAATATTAAGCTTTATTATTTATAACAATGAAATCTCAAATTAATATCAATTTAAAATAATTTATAGCTTACATTTAATTCCTGCTTAATGAAATATGTCAAACTATTTTTAGTAATAAAGTTTCAGCCATCTGTTGCCGTCTTACAAATAACTGATTACAAAGGGTAGTAGACTTCGCTATTTTTATTATTCGTAAAAAATGGCAATGGGTTTATAGCGTTATTTTATATCCGATATAATAATATTGACCATCGACTACCCTAAAAGAAGTCAGTAGGAAATTACACGACAGAATATATTTTAAAGACGGCATCGAAATATGCTTCTATAAGGAATTTAGGTAATCGGAACTAGTTTATTGCCTTAATATCCTAATCACTTTAACTAAGACTTAGACAACGATCACGGGGGAAAATAAATAATTTAATTGTATGTGTATCACGAACACAAAGCTAATCATGTACATCACAGACATCTACTTCACCTAACCTTTAATAACGTGAACTTTTATCATTGAGCCTGTGGATATAGTATGCCGCCAACTAAGACACTTTTTCTGGTGAAATATGTCGCAGGCAGGTAATAACCTCTTTCACCTACAACATTTTTCACCTCAAATGTATTATGAAAACCTTAAATAATTTACGGGACTTGATTGCAAGCGTATCATCTGCATATGTTTTTTTATGTACAAATAACGGTTTTTAATAAAAAGAACTCACATACCCAACTGCGTGAATGTTAGTGTCGTCTGCGGAACAGTGAGCCCCGAAGCAGCAGTTAAATCTTTTTCCAAATAACTTCGGAGAATATGCTTATCATATTTTATTTTTAATATATGACTTATAGCTGTTAGAAAATAAAAAACTTGCATATAAGTATTATGTGCCGTAAAATAGACTTTTTCAATCAGTCTCTTACGATTGTATACAAACGAGTATACTGCGTAAATCACCGTAGATGACGTGCATAAAGTAATAATTTCTGGGTACTTAGCCAGCGATATACATAATATATATCCACAGATAAAATGATGATAAGAACATTAAACATACTGAGATTCCACTCGAAATGAATAGTAATAACATTCATCCATTCAAGTTACAAGCTAACACTTACTACGGCACTCGGTGCGAACTCAAGTTGCACTACTCAACCTTGAAATAAACGAAAGACTAGGACGAAAATTAAAATTATTATTCTTCAACACAAGATGAGGCGACATTCCCACAGAAAATAATGGGATAAGTATAAAACCATACATATCTTATTTTCATTCATGATGACATGAGATAAGCATATAATTTAATTTATACAAAATAAATGGGCATCTACTTACACAAACATACGATAAATAAATTAAAAATCACACAATCCATAAATTAATTATTTAATTAGTTAACAGTGGAGATAATTCGAACTAACTGAGATCGTTTTTTTTTATATTTATTCTATATTTAGTTCTTTTGTTTTCAATCACGTGCCAGCTCTTTAGAGTCTCACAGACTACCAAACCAACATCTTGGGGCGAATCAACCCGAGTGCCGGCGATCCATTTCTCTACACTATGCTATAGACTTAAAATGTAACATTTTATTCGATATTACTGTACAAAACGCTTATTCATTCGCAAAATTTGACCTATTTGTTAATTTATTATATCAATGCGTCGATCCCGAGCTTTGAGCCGGCTTTTACGTACACTTCATTGAAGGGCTTACCGGGGCGATACCACATAAATATTTATTGCACCCTCCCGCCTGCCAGACATTTGACTATATCATTATCATCTAACTATATGGCAATACGATCATTTCACTACATTACGAAACTCTTACCTAGCTAACTGCTGATCTATTGGACTAAGACCGCCTGACAGCGCAAGAAATAACTTATACCAGACAAATACTACACGACAGACCGGTGCAATATGAGTTAGAGACGTGCATGTCCCAAAAGGCGACAAGGCGCTCATTCGAACCATCACATCGAAACATGAATGTTAAATATTTCACTTAGTGTAAATTACACGATAAAACGTGGTTTCACAATATAATGCTTCGTTTTCACTATCAACGGGTCAGACACCCAGGTTTTTGGCATAATTAATGAAATGCTCTGCATTTGTGATGTACTATCGATTTCACTAGGGTCTGACCTGCGAAATAGTTCTCTATTTCTAAAGTCAAGGGTGTTTCAAGATCTTTGAAATCCAAATTGTCCTGAATCACACTACTTACAAATATGTTTAATTGTAAAACGTCAATATCAACTGTTCTAGTAATGGAATTCCTTGTCTTACCACTTTCTATCTAATAATAACGTTGTAACTGCATCCTCGATGGCGAAATCGGGGAGAGTTCACTTGGTTCTCTTGTACTCGAGTATTTATATCCTTTGACTTTAAATAGTCCTTGGTCAAACATCGTAATGGTCATAGAGACATTATAATTGATGGCCATTGAGCAAATTGGATCTGTATTTACCATCATTAAATAAGTATAAAACAGCATGATGATTAGCAGGCAAGTATAGATTTATTCTTCTACTCCTCAAAATTTAATAACTATTTCTATCAATAATGAAGCAAATATTAGTATTTTACGTATTTATAAAAGCATGACATTTTAATCTGAAACTTGATTGAGAATGTGGTGGTATGAATAAAATTTCTTAGAAATAAAAAGTTATTAAGGACTTTATTTTAAAATCTTTTACACCACTTTTCTTATATTTCCGTTCGCCTATAAAACATAACGGATCGTAATTATCTTACTTTGAGATCATAAAATTTGTCTGAGATCTTACTATACCTACTTATTGCCGTGAGTATTCTCAAATAGACGACGATTGACCAAGCACTTCAGTCATGTAAAGCCGACATCAGACCCTGCTGGGGCGATCGGTGAGTGCGAGTCGGAGGACCGCGACCTCCGTGTGTCAGGCAGCGGAGAGGGCGTGAGGTGGCACCGGCGCGGGGTGTGCTGGTGCGGGGGGTGGAGATTCAACTCCACAAGCCTTTAACTCGGTGAACACCTCCGTGAAGAAACCAGGCTCAGAATTAATCCTCAACATGTTGAAAGACAGCCTATCGACGATTAAAAGGCAGCGGTCCCAGAATTTGTCTTTGGAGTCTTCTACGAGGAATGGCTTGAGAGGATAGGAGATCTCGTTGCCCATGTATGAGTAGGAGAGGTAGAGGCAGGTGAGTACGACCGCCTGCAGGTCCTGGGGGCGCGCGATTCGCTCACCGTCGACCAGTTCGCGAACGAGCATGTATACAAACACGACGTTCGCAGGGTTGATGAAGGCCACGTCCTGGAAAAAAAGAACAACGTAAAAATTAATTAACTTATTTGACTTACTTAAGAGTTCATCTCTGTAAACAGCAAAATACTGAATTATGATCATCTAAGAAATCATTGTAACAAAGGACAAATTTCGATCAATTTTGCGCAATAATTTCTTGTTTTTTTTATTGTAACAATCTAGGTTGAATTCCTAATGGGCTAAAATCCTAATGATTAAAAATAGACCGACTATTGTCCCGGAATACATTACTCATATCAAATCCAATTCATATATCTTGACATTATGAATTACTAGCGGCCCGTCCCGGTTTCTCACGGGTGGACAAAATTCTTTAAATTGTTTCTAGCATTAAATATAGCCTATGTTACTCAGCGTGAATGTAGCTTTTCAATGGTGAAAGAATTTTTGAAATCAGCTTAGTAGTTTTTGAGTTTATTCATTGCAAACATACAGAAATACAAATCTTTCCTCTTTATAATATTAGTGTAGTATAATATTGAAACCCACGAAAAGATTATGTCAATTTATTTCTTTATCCTTCCAGTTCTTTGCAAGACTTGTATAGAATTGTGTGATCATACCACTTTTAAAGACTTTAATGCGTTTAAAATACGTTTATAAAGACAAGCACGTCACGTGGTTGCACTGTGAATGCAAAAAAGAAAAATAAAATACATTTAAATGCAATTTAATTTTAATTGCTGTTTATTATATTTAATGTAGAACAGTAATAAAGACAAACAATGAAATAGCAAACAAAAGGGTAAAATTTGCTTCAGTTGATTTTTTTCCACGATTTTATATATTTTCTGCTTAATGGGTCGGCAATATATCATACCACAAACCAACGTTAATTGCCTTCGTTGCCAACGTCGTAGACTTGCCTAGTGCTAAAAATAAAAGCACTGATTATAAAGGTTTATATAGTGCTTACATTTATACTCTTACTTTCTTTATATCTATTAGTTCGTAGCTATACTTTTAAGAAGTAATTTAAAAGAAATAATATTTTACCCCTTAAAATAAGAAAACTCGAAATCGTATTAATAATAATTTTTGGGATCACTACGATTCGGCTACGGCTTTCGTAGTTGCTACGACTATTACGACTACATCTCTCTATTGAGTTTAGATTTCAACAGCATTATATGTATATTGCAAAGTAAACACAGATAACTGCATGTATTCAAGATATAATAATTAATTAATTAGTATCAATAAAATATATTTTAGTTCCACAATAAATAATAATATTTTAATATGCAATGTGCATTATTATTGTGCAATGCACTTTTAAATGAGTATGTCGATGACTATGCTGTGACCTGCATTAAGTGGCCAATTTACTTTTGACTTGACTTATATAGTTATACAGGTACCTACAAAATGGATCCTCATATAACGATAATGTTTATTTAATAATATCTCCATAGACTTCTATTGGGGTTTATGCTTTTAAAAAGCTTGTAATATGGTGAATATATAATTTTCAAATAAGTTATAATGTAAACACACATAATAACTTCGTCGTATTTAATAGCCTTATAACTTATGGGGCTGTTATAGTGTCGTTGCCTAGATTTTTCTGTTAAAAGACAGGAAATAATAACTGCCTAATAACTAAACTAAAATATCCCTATCTTTAACATAGGTTATTGGATATTACCTATAGGCCGTCGATGATATAAATCGGAGCCTCCAAAATATTCTCCAAAATCAGTAATTTACTTATATATATATATATCTATCGACACGTCATGCCATATAGTACGTCATTGATATCTACAGAACGAATGAATCGCCTATCTCATTAATTATTTATAAAAACGTCATAACTGTTACTATTTAGAAAACAATTATTGAAGTGTATAATGACTCAATGTAATCTAGTATTCTGTTATAACACCACTGGAATATCATGTCGTTTTTGACACTCAACAAGCATTGGAAATGATATGAGGTTGGTTGATTTAGGCAAACTTTTGAATTGCCTAATTTTTTTTATAGTTTCATTGATTTAACATGTATTTTAACAAACACGAAGAACGGGCGTTAGAAACTAGTCAGCTTTAACAGAAGTAAGAGGAGTTGGGGTGTTCTAACCAATTTTACTACCTCAAAAATTACTTATGATACGAACGGGCCATATTTTTATAAGAAGTTTAAAGGGTAAAAAGTAGCTGGAAAAAGCTTCTTAAATATATAGCTGAAAGCGCTGATTTTCGCTGCTTGAGTGAGAGAGTCACACAAGTTTTCATGAAAATAACTCCCAACTATACTTAATATCAAAAAAATCTTTTGTTAGATTACTTCTAAGGGAAGGTCATAGAATATTTAAATATATGCTACAACCTTTGGGTGCCCAGCAGAAAAAAAAACAAAAAAAAAAACGCTAAGCGAATATGAAATAAGAACGCGGGAGCGCAATGCAAAGCGACTTGTTAGGTCGAGTCCGAAAGCGGCCACCCGATGAAAATCAAGCATTACCGAGAAAATCCAAACTGTTAATGTGGGATAACGTTAATCCTACGCGGACAAAATTGCCGGCAACCACTACTTTTTATATAATAATACAATGTACAGACGGCAGCACATCAGTATACTTATACATTTTTAATTTAAACAATTAACATAAATTACCTGTATATCTTTATATAAATTGTAGTAAAAAGCAAAATTATAACGTGATGCAAATAACTCTATTAATGAAACAAAAAGTTACATTTAAATAACAATATGAAATGTATTGTTATAAACATTCATGGTCGCACTAACACGGAATCGTTACGATGCATAATTCTAATATACAAAATATACTATAATATGTAGCCAATCTCAAAATCAAGTATATTTAAGAAAATTTAAAAATTCTATACCTTAAGTATTCTATTTTCATTTCATTGTCAAAAGATATGTTAGGACGCCTTGAACTTTTTTGGAAGTATTTCAAAAGAAATACAAACTAAAGTTTGAAGTTAACAAAATGTTGTCACACAAATTTCAGTTTGTATAACTACGAGTATATATTTTTATGAGAAATAGTTACAAATAAACACTGTTCCAAATGATTATTTTAATACATATGATACCTGGGTTCTTGCCTAATATCGTAACTAAAATTATAAATCAATAAAAAACCGCTATAGTAGTTTATGATACTGTTGCATAATAAGGGTTCTTATAACATGAGTGTGTTTTAAAAAAACGAGCCGTAGGCGAGTTTTTTTATAGCATCACACGAGTGTTATAAGACCAAGTTATGTACAGTGTCATACACTACTTTATCTACTCTCATACTATAATATGTAAAACAATATTGCAAATAAAACGCTGAATATAACAACAAATTTATTTAAATGTCAAATGTTGGCGCCAAGGTGCAAACATCAATTGCGCATGCGTGTTGCGTCGGTCGTCGCGGACTCGTTCATTGAAACCTTTTTAAAGTAGAGGTTCAACCTCCTTGGTCCAGCTGGAGGTTGTATAGGTGTATCGTTATGATAAAAAAGTTATATTATGTTACAGGTGTCCATACAAGACCTGTATCGTAATGAAACTTTTTTTTTATTATTTTTGGCCTGTACGTAATGTTTGTCATAAGCATTTTGTTTTCAGTTTTAGAATCTTTGTATTATAGTATTAGAGTAGATAATAGTAGTTTATGATACTGTTGCATAATAAGGGTTCTTATAACATGAGTGTGTTTTAAAAAAACGAGCCGTAGGCGAGTTTTTTTATAGCATCACACGAGTGTTATAAGACCAAGTTATGTACAGTGTCATACACTACTTTATCTACTCTCATACTATAATATGTAAAACAATATTGCAAATAAAACGCTGAATATAACAACAAATTTATTTAAATGTCAAATGTTGGCGCCAAGGTGCAAACATCAATTGCGCATGCGTGTTGCGTCGGTCGTCGAGGACTCGTTCATTGAAACCTTTTTAAAGTAGAGGTTCAACCTCCTTGGTCCAGCTGGAGGTTGTATAGGTGTATCGTTATGATAAAAAAGTTATATTATGTTACAGGTGTCCATACAAGACCTGTATCGTAATGAAACTTTTTTTTTATTATTTTTGGCCTGTACGTAATGTTTGTCATAAGCATTTTGTTTTCAGTTTTAGAATCTTTGTATTATAGTATTAGAGTAGATAAAGTATTTTATTTTATACAATGTTAACATCGTCCCCATGTTTCTATGAAGTAAACATATAAACAGATGGACAACGAAGTAATCCAATAAGGATTCAGTGTCATTAAAAAGGCGAAAACTCCTTTTAGCTTTCGAAAACGCTGAATAGAAATATAACTCAACAAGAGCGAAAGAAAATATAAAGAAAAATATACTTTCTTCGTCGGCATGAGTTCGCGTGAAAGGAAATTACTCATAATGGTTTACATTTTGCTGATCATCAGGGTGTAATTAAAAACGCAATAATGATGAAAATGAGAGCGCAAATAATCATTTTAATGATTGTCATTACCTCTTGGTTCAGGCTGAGGCTTTAAAAAACACCCTAGGCAGAATGGACTACAATTCACCGCGGACCCAATGCGAATTAGTGGCTGCTAACGACTGTTAATACAGCTGTGATGAACGGCTTAACGCCATCTCATTCGAAACTGACTTGCAAAAGTTACTTGTCCCCCGCAACCATAAGTCAAGCGCGCTTACTATGCCATTGAGGCACTCTAATTTAAGATGTTATATTTGATTAGTTTGACTGTATATTGGAACAGCTACATGCTCTCGTCTGTTAGCTTAAAACGTCGCTCAGCCAACACTTTGATATATTAGCGAAAAACGCGTAAAATATATTATTATAATAGTTATGTTTTTGCTAAAACAATTGCAAAAACTACAAGTAATAGAAATATGAATCCAAACTTGATCGAAAGAGAATTATTTGACATATGCTTTAATAAGGCATGTCAAATGTATTTTTTTTTTTTTTGCATTCACAATGACAGATTTCTATGAGATTTAATATACGCCAGTAAAAAAACAACCACAACCCCGAGCAGATCCTCACTGACGACCTGGAGATAAATTTATTTTTTACGAGCGTATTTTAAATATCATAGACATATTTAGTTCTTACACATCCGCGCACATTACTCATTTAAAAAAAACAACTTATTTGAGGATTTTTGCCCATAATTTATATTTAATGACTTTTCGACAGGATGACTCACTTATCGACGCAGTCACTTAGTGACGCAGTCTACTGTGATCACGGCTCCTGTAAAGGAGTCGAAACGTCAGAATCCTTACTAATATTATAAATAGGAAAGTGAGTTTGTTTGTTTGTTCCTCTTTCACGCCGTAACTACTCAACCGATTGCTTTGAAATTTTGCAGACGTGAAGATAAAAGTCCGGGTTAAATAATGGGGTACTTTTAATCCTGAAAAAATTGATATTCCTGAGGAAAAACAAAAATATTGTTTGCTTGATGGATGGATTGTAGATGGCGCTGTGTGTCGTTTAAAACAAGGTAAAATATTGCAAACGAATATAAACATGTAAATTTAGAAGCTAAATGATACGATAATGAATTCCCGAAAATGAGGAATTCCCGAGGGATGACGTAAACGAGGGATGATGTTTTATCGTCTAAACTGTTTTTTTAACATCTACTTATTCTGAAATCACTAAAGTCAACGAATTACTAATTGGTATAAGTATTAGTTACGTTATTTAGTTCTTGAGGTATGCGATAGATGGCGCTGGATGTTTTTTAAAACATGGTAACGATGTGTTTTTTTAAAATACATAAGAAGTGGAATGATAGCTTACGCTATTTAGTTCTTGAGGTATGCGATAGATAGCGCTGGGTGTTTTTTAAAACATGGTAACGATGTGTTTTTTAAAATACGTAAGAAGTGGTATGATAGCTTACGCTATTTGGTTCTAGAGGTATGCGAAAGATGGCGCTGGGTGTTTCTTAAAACGTGGTAACGAAGTGTTTTTTTTAAGATACGTAAGAAGTGGAATGATATCTCGCTCTTTAACCTGTAGCTCATACACTTATTCGGTGCACTTTTCGACTCATTTACTTACTTGCTGTTTTATCTTTATTCACTGTTTTGCGCTTTTTTTGGTTCCTACCATTTTACATTGAATTGTGTATTTTATAGATACACAATTCAATGTAAATAAATGTAAGAGGCTGCGTGTCACTCAGCTTGGGCGGAACATTATTACAGCCACTATTTTAACTGGCGCAGCAAAGGGTGAAAGTGTACTCATTCCTCGGATTCCGATTATTCCAACAGACCTCCCATTTCAATTTAAAAGACTACAATTTCCTATAAGGGTTTCATTTGCAATGACCATTAATAAAGCACAAGGCCAAACTGTAAGGGTTGCTGGCGTACACTTTGAAAAACATTGTTTTTCGCATGGTCAGCTCTATGTAGCGTGTTCCCGGGTTTCCAGTGCCCAAAATCTGCATGTTTTTGCTCCACAAGGGAAAACATATAATATAGTGTACCATTCAGTTTTGGTTTAACAACTAATTGTATCCAGTGTTACATCGCGCTTCTTAGATTTTTCCGTGGGAATGACAAGTTTTCTTATAGTTGTGCTTTATACCGCAATATAACCGAATTCCACGCGGGCGAAGCCGCGGGCGGAAAGCTAGTTTAATATAAATAATGCGCAAAAGATCCTTAATAAGTTGTTTATTTTAATATCATAGACATTTAAAACTCAAATTCGACCCCATAAGGCATAGCGAAATTTTAGCTAATGGACGGTAGCGTGGACCTGGTTACAGTTTTTTAACACCTTGAGTGCGAAACCAGGTCTAAACATCTTGTATATGTCTCGCTTACAGTGCGGCTAAGAAAAGTATAGCATTCCTTGTCGTGCGGAAGGCATAACTTCAATTTGGTTCGGTGTAGGAAAAAGATGAATATATATCTAAGATGTATTATTAAAATAGAATCCAATGGTGTATCTACCTTAATACCAGGTTTAGACACCTGGAACCGTACAGAAGCCAAAAAAAGGATTTGTTTCTTAAATGATACAGGGTCTATAAGCCTTGAGCCGCCACAATTGAAGTTTTATTACCAGGTGTATTGGCCTTGTACCGAAGGAATGGAAAGGATTGGAAAGTTACTGCCTCAGCGAACGTGTTAAATGTTTGTAATATTTGAAAAAGTTAGCAAAGTTGTAAATATTAAAATTTTTTTAAGTGTTAAAGAAATCGACTAAATTCAAGTTAGACATGACATCGTCCGTCTGATCAGCCGGTATATCACGCAAAATGTTCAGTTATTTTAGTACGTTAAGGTCAGTATTTCGAGTAGGTTTTATGTTAGACTTTATTGATTAATTTCGGTATCAATGGAATCTTTACTTAGAATTACGCTTTCTTTGTACTGACCTTTAAAGAGGTTCACAAAGTTGAAGGTTTTCCGCATTGTGTGGGCGATATGTTAAGACCATTACTTTTTATATAGGTGTACCGACCTCAAAATAGCGTTAAAAGGACAAATAAATACAAACATTTTTATTAGGCTATAAATAATAATGATAATAATATTTCTTACAATTTTACCTATAAGCCTATTCCAAAGTTAGTACTGGTGAGGCTTGTGTTATGAATACCGATATATGAACGTATATAATATTTAAATAAAAATGTTTATACAAATGAATACACTATCACACTATACTGTTATTTATAAATGGACATAATCACTACATTAACATACCCTACCGGGACTAGAACCAGGGACAGATTAGCTTCACAGGTAGAGTGATTCCCGCTCGACCAAGCCGGTCATCAAATGCCGTTTGTTATAATTATCTTTTCAAACTCTAAAAATGTTGATAAAATTTTGCACGAGCATTATTCTTCATAGCAATAATGAGCTAGCTCTTCTGTCAAATAAGCCGTATACATGACGTGACCAGTGGTTTACCCCCTGACTTATGAAAATAGATTAAAAAATATTGTCAAATTAAAAATATATAGATACATGTATAACCATTATTCTTAAAAATGACATAGAAGGACTTTTTGGCGGGAGCTGGAATTGTCATGTTGGTGGTATTGTTTCTGTTGTTGAAATTTGTGTTGTGATGGATATTAGTGCGTAATAATGGTGGATTATTAACCACTAAGTGTTTGTGAACATACAAGAGTGTTGGTAAGTGTAACAAAGCAGCGGAAGTTGTCTTTTCCTGCTCTCTCAAGAAGTCCACGGGGGGGTTTCAGTAAAACCCCACACATTTACTGATACCTAGCAAAAAATATATAAATATATAACTCACAATTATACTTACTTGACACTGGCTAAATGCACAAATAGTGCAAGCCATAAATAAAGAGAAAAGGAAAAAATGATATAGGCATGGCGTGAAAATGTCTAACTGTCAATGTAATCTTAACCAATAGAAAAAAATGTGTATTGGATTGAATATACAGGATAGAATTTAAATATAATTACAGCGTTATTAGACACATGTACGAGGTTACATGTAGCGATTCCTAAAAAGGTCAGAAACGTGGAGGTGACATGTTCGCAATAAAAATACACACCTTGACCTGAATACCGATTATAACACGTTTGGAACTGTAAGGAAATCAATACTACTTCACTATTATTAAAATATATTAAGATGATCTACATTCTATTGGTATACAATCGTATCAAGTTACATAACCATGCTAGATTTTTATTAACATTTTTGAACTTTGTTTGATTCATTTTCAAAGAGGTTTCCATAAGCAGCTGTTTAACTTTTTGTTTAGGGCGCTTGCAATTTAGACGTTTCGTGTCGTACCGCTGCGGTACTGAAGCGGTGCGTTTGTCGTATTGCGCACGGACGGTCGTTTGTTTTCATACAAAGTGCGCGGTGTTAGGGTTGAAGCGAGGAGACTTGTGAAGTTACTCGATGTGTGTCCATAGCAACCACACTTATTGTTTTGCAAGAAATAATCAAAATAATAAGTTAATAAATATTAGACAACATTTCGGAGAGAATATTAAATTACATCACTTACATATTCTGAACCCAAGTTTAGTAACTAAAGTATATTTAATATGGTTTCAAAAATAATGACGATACCACAACACCCAGAACCGAGACAATATAGAAAAGTTCGTTATCTAAATTGACCCAGCCGGGGGTCGAACCCAAGACCTCGGAGTGATGTAACCATGAAAACCGGAATGCGAGCCACTTGATCACGTAGATCGTCGATATAAAATGTATACGCAACGTGTGGCGCTTGTATGTATAATTTAATTGCTAATTTAATTTTGATTTGTTTATATTGTTATTTTAATTTGAATTTAATTTAATATAATTGTAATATTGTTATTATTAATTATGATTTCTAAATAATTTGCTTGTGTATGGGTTGAAACGCCTGAATTAAATGATTTTTATTTTATTTTGTTTTATTTTATTATAATGAATGTACCAAAATATAAATGAGTGGTACAGTTTCGTGATGTTTTGTGTCCTACAATTAACAATTGATCTAAAACCCTCTTTTTATAAAAATATTAACCTCGCGTATGTTATGCTAATTTTAGGGTATTCCTACGTACCACAATAACAAATGTAGGTACACATGACATTTTAAACCTATTTTAAAAGTGGATAACATTAAACTAAATCTCGTTAAAGTTAACAACAACACAGAATAATATTGTGAGAACAGCTACTTAAGCTAAAGCATGTTTTTTCCCAATAAACTACAATTCTTATCAAGAAATATTTACACGCATAGGTAACCTACCTCTCAGCTTGAAAAAAATATAAGAAGTGTGTGGTAACGTTTTGAACTAACACCTGTACTTTCCACGCCTTTGTGTTTCTTTAGCAAGTTGTACACTTTTTATAGACCGTTTTAGTGATAGCATAATTCGTGTAAAAAATTTTTTTTTTTTTTTGCACTTCTATTGAGCAAAGCACTATAAAAATAAAACGGGTTCATTGTGTATTTTTATTTTATATTATGCATTCTCAATGCCTTCTTTCTATAAGATTTAAAATATGTCTAAAATGACAACCACATCACCGAGCCCTCGGGTAGGTTCTTCTGAGCCCTCAGGTAGGACGTACCTACCTTATTAGGTAGGGCTTAGGGCTTAATCATTCTCAGACTATTATATAACCAATTCTTGTTATATACTATTATCGAAATAATAAACAAAACATAGGAGTAGCCACGACTAAACGTGTTCGAGGACAGGTTTGACGGACGCATTAAAAGATTTAACGCGTTAACGTAGTCACTACGGCGTAGTGGACACGTCAATGGTTATGTAGCTATTAGCATATGTATAGTTATATGTTTTTGTAGAACTTGTAAAGGCAGAAACCAGGTTATATAAACCGCGTCAAACATGTTAAAAACCAATATTTTGACAAATATAGAACCTTAATAAAATCATGTTATGATTTATATTAAAGTATAATATATGCGCAGTACAACAAACAACACTTGTAAATTCATGGCTGTTATACGTTTGGACCTCAATAATAATATTTACAATATCTTCCCGCTGTACTGAGATATTGTGAATGTTGTTATATTGTGCCCTTGGGGCAGGAAGCTGTGATGTTATTCAATATGAAAACTCATCCGCTCGTAAAATGAGTTTCCATCATAAATGAAATAGACACGCAATGTCAGATTGGAAGTGTGATTCTACCTTTATCATATTAAGTGCAAAAACCTCTATCAATGCATTATGAAAATGTAAGGCCAATTTCTCATTTATCTTGAACAATTTATATCTATATAAAATATTATATATAAAAAAATAATTAAAATAAATACCTCTAAATTTTTTTACATAATGTGCGGTGCGAAAACTATTGATGGATGATGTTATAAAGTTTTGAACGAAATGTCCAACTAAAATAATTATGTCAGTATCTCCTTTCTTATATTCGAATTGCTACTAGAAACGCCGGTAGAAACTAGACCACTTTTTCTAACCTAATCCAAATAAATTACTTCGCACTCAAGGTTATTACAGTTTCTGTAGATTGCTTTTTAAATTTTTCAAATCGGACGTTTCATTTAAAAGATATTACAAATTTAAAATTCCATATATATAAAAATACAGTCCTGACGCACTAGAGTTTCTGATTTTTCGATCCTTTTTATTTCTCAACTCTTTTTAGCTCTCGACCAACACTTCTCGAGCATCTCTAATTTCAATAATTATAATAAAACGCGATGTTATAAAAAATATATATAATTACAAATCAGACTGATAGATAAAATCAATTAAATCAATGCTACACTTGTAGTTCATTTATATTGCACTTATAAATCAATAAATCAACAACAAACAATTAAACAAACTATACTCCGCTGGTCTGTATAAAAAGTAAAGAGTAGGGTAATAAACTAAACTTTTATGTGATTACTGAGTCACTACCGATTCTCAATTGTACAACAAAGAAAAAAAAATAGTAAAATTAAACCAACAAAATTACTAGTAATAATAACATACCTCTTTATGGTAGATAACAATATTTTTTTAACTCAACAAACATTTTGCTTCTTGAGTAATTTGAGTAAATTAAGAGTACTTTTTACATTTATAAACCGTTATGTTAAAAGCATTACAGTGTCGTTTTGTTCCATCGTTGAAAATCCTTTATTCGTGTTTTTTTAAGTTGCCTAAGACCTTGTTTCCTCGAGTTCTACGGGCATTGAGTTTTTTTCCCGTCTTAACTAAGGACAAATTTCTCGGAAATTCTCGCCTTGAGAATTCTCGACCAGAAACTCTATGACGCACTCATACATTTATCATCTCCCAAACCTTAGGACCTGGAAAGTTTAAGTTTTCCATAAAGGTTATTTAGCGATAGATCGATATCGACCAATCAAAGCCCCTTTTCTACAGATCACTTTTAGACTAATCTATCCAATTACGTTTTTTTCTATAGTATTTTATTTACATGGTAAGGATAGGTTGGAACATGGTTGGTTAAAATTTATGGAAAACGAATATTCAACGTGAGATGAATAATTCAATATGAAGAGCCCTGGTTACTTTCTAATGGGAAGCGCTGCGTGAGGGTGTAGATAATATTTTGATCTTTAGGCAAATGCTTCTTTGTAAACGAAATTATTTGTGGAGTGATCTGGTGCGTATACTAAAAAGTTACTAGGGTTATTTACACGTGAAATAGCTGCATAGAATTGGCCATGGAAAAAGCAACTAGTACTGAGGTCTACCCCCGAAACAAATAATGTCTGGTCCTGAGCTTTAAGAATAGTGAACTATTTGTATTTGTGTTTCTTTAGCGACATACTTTTAATTATAAGGACTAAACAATACAGTCGCTTTCTATTAATATAGCAAAAGAGTACTGCGCAGGCACTGTTTTGCTATTTTTGAGTTTGAGTCGTGTAATACATAGTTGTAATTGCAACAACCGTTTGGAGCAACGATAGCGATCCTGCTTTTCGCACCCACTGTCCTCAGATCGAGTCCCAGGCAGATGCTTGTGTGACGAATTCGAGTCTTTGTACCTTAGTCAGGGATATTTATATATATATATATATATATACACATATATTACTATAAATACTCATAACACAACCTTTCGTAGTCTTACAGTATTTACTTTGGGCTAGGCTAATTAATGTGAATGTAAGAAATATTATAATTTTTATATGTGTAGAATAGTTCTAAGAATTAATATTATATTATTAATGGCACGTATATGACATTACTCAGTTAATAAATGTACCAAAATGTAAATGAGAGGTACTGTTCCGTGATGTTTGTGTCCTAACTGTTTTAATTCTTTTAAACTCAATCAATTGATCTAAAAGCCTCTTATTATAAAAATATTGAACTTGCATTGTTATGCTAATTTTAGGATATTAGTAGGTATGCATGACATTTAAACCTATTTGAAAACTGGATAACATTAAATTAAATCTCGCTAAAGTTAACAACAACACAGAATAATATTGTGAGAACAGCTACTTAGGCTAAAGCATATTTTTTCCCAATAAACTACAATTCTTATCAAGAAATATTTACACGCATAGGTAACCTACCTCTCTGAGAAATATAAGAAGTGAGTGGTAACGTTTTGAACTAACACCTGTACTTTCCACGCCTTTATGTTTCTTTAGCAAGTTTCACACTTTTTATAGACCGTTTTAGTGATAGCATAATTCGTGTAAAAAATAATTTTAATTTTTTTAATATTTTTTTAATTTTGCACTTCTATTTAGCAAAGCATTTAAAAAAAACAGGTTCATTGTGTATTTTTATTTTATATTATGCATTCTTAATGCCTTCTTTCTATAAGATTTAAAATATGTCTAAAAAGACAACCACATCACCGAGCCCTCGGTAAGGTTCTTCTAAGCCCTCAGGTAGGACGTACCTACCTTATTAGGGTAGGGCTTAGGACTTATTCATCATTCTCAGACTATTTTATAAGCAATTCTTGTTATATACTCTTATCGCAATAATGAACACAAAACGTAAGAGTAGCCACGACTACGTGTTCGAGGACAGTTTGACTGACGCATTAAGAATATTTAACGAGTTACCGTAGTCACTACGGCGTAGTAGACACGTCAATGGTTATGTAGCTATTAGCAAATGTAAAGTTATATGTTTTTGTAGAACTTCTAAACACAGAAACCAGGTTATATAAAGTGCGTCAATCATGTTAAAAACCAATATATTGACAAATATAGAACCTTAATAAAAACATGTTATGATTTATATAAAAGTATAATATATGCGCAGTACAACAAACAACACTTGTAAATTCATGGCTGTTATACGTTTGGACCTCAATAATAATATTTACAATATCTTCCCGCTGTACTGAGATATTGTGAATGTTGTTATATTGTGCCCTCGGGGCAGGAAGCTGTGATGTTATTCAATATGAAAACTCATCCGCTCGTAAAATGAGTTTCCATCATAAATGAAATAGACACGCAATGTCAGATTGGAAGTGTGATTCTACCTTTATCATATTAAGTGCAAAATCTATCTCTACCTCTATCAATGCATTATGCAAACGTAAGGCCAATTTTTTATTTATTTAGACTAACTAGCTACCCGCCCCGGCTTCGCACGGATGCAATGCTAATACTAAATATACTATAGAATGTCTATATATACAATAATCACAGCTTTTTTGTGATTAGGCAAAAGAAACATGTCTTTATTACAGGTTATAGTCTCTGGCAAATAAGTTAAACATGATTTTGAAATCACGTGACATGCGCAGTAGCAAATTTAGGTACATTATTCACTACTGCGCATGTCACGTGATTTCAAAATCATGTTCAACTTATTTGCCGGGGACAATATTTATAGGCACGCGCCGCCGGCCCCCCCGGCCGATACCGCCGCAACAGCTATGTCCCAGCATTTTAAATCTGTAATAGCTTCGAAAATATTCATTTAAGTTACATGCTGTTGGTCCATATTGATCTATATTAAATGCACAATGTATTTAAGGCACTTAATTGGATAAGGATTAATGCTGTATTGCTTAATATCGCTTCGTAAATAAGCTATTTACGAAGCGATATTAAGTTAATTAATTTCTCGTAAAAAGTAAAGGATAAAAAATGGTTATTGTGGGTTATCCCTAAGAGATAGACATAATTATATCATCGCGGACTTTTTTGTATACCTTTTTAAGATGTACAATACTGTAGTACATTATTTTGACCTGTCTCGTAGGGTTCAGCCAGCATTTGCAATATTTTATACTATGTAGTAATTCACATCTACATAAAATATTTTATATTAAAAAAAATACCTATAGAACAAAATATTGTATTGAAATTTTGAAGGAAATGTCCAACTAAAATAATTATATCAGTATCTACTTTCTCATATTCGAAATACTACTAGAATCACCGGTACAAACTAGACCACTTTTTCTAACCTAATCCAAAAAAAATTACTTCGCACTGAAGGTTATTACAGTTTCTGTAGATAGCTTTTTAAATTTTTCAAATCGGACGTTTCATTTAAAAGATATTACAAATTTAAAATTCCATATATATAAAAATAAAGTCCTGACGCACTAGAGTTTCTGATTTTTCGATCCTTTTTATTTCTCAACTCTTTTTAGATCTCGACCAGCACTTCTCGAGTATCTCTAATTTTAAATAATTATAATAAAACGCGATGTTATAAAAATATATATAATTACAAATCAGACTGATAGATAAAATTATCTATACTAATATTATAAAGAAGTAAAGTTTGTGTGTTTGTATATTTGTTAAATTGTAAGGGGTAATCTCGGGATCTACTGAACCGATTTTAAAAATTCTTTCACCAATAGAAAGGCACATTATTGCTTTTGTGTCATAGGCTATATTGAATGCTAGAAAAAATTTAAAGAATTTTGTCCACCCGTGCGACCCGGGACAAAAAATTAATTAAACAAACTATATTCCGCTGGTCTGTATAAAATGTAAAGAGTAGGGTAATAAACTATTTTTTTATGTAATTACCGAGTAACTACCGATTCTCAAATGTACTAAGAAAAAAAATAGTAAAATTAAACCAACAAAATACTAGTTACATACCTCTTTATGGTAGATAACAACATTTTTTTAACTAAACAAACATTTTGCTTTTACTACTTGAGTAATTTGAGTAAATTAAGAATACTTTTTACATTTATAAACCATTATGTTAAAAGCATTACAGTGTCGTTTTGTTCCATCGTTGAAAATCCTTTATTCGTATTTAAGTTGCCTAAGACCTTGTTTCCTCGAGTTCTCCGGGCGTTGAGTTTTTTTCCCGTCTTAACTAAGGACAAATTTCTCGGAAATTCTCGCCTTGAGAATTCTCGACCAGAAACTCTATGACGCACTCATTCACTTATCATCTCCCAAACCTTAGGACCTGGAAAGTTTAAGTTTTCCATAGAGGTTATTTAGCGATAGATAGATATTGACCAATCAAAGCCCCTTTTCTGCAGATCACTTTTAGACTAATCTATCCAATCAAGTTTTTTCCTATAGTATTTTATTATTATAATGAATAAAAATAACATGGTAAGGATAGGTTGGAACCGTAACCAGTAACTTATAACCCATCCGTTTTTAAAGCCAAGGTAAATAGGCACCTTCTGGGTTATCTCATTCCATCGTGGATTGTGTTCTGGCCTCCGGGCTTGATTAGTATCAATAAAGTGCTAACCCTTTAAAAAGTAATAAAATAGTAATTCAAAGTTTAATTAGATGTAAATTTGCGCGATATTTACCCTAGTGTAGACAAGAATAAGAAAAAGCTTCTGGCATCTCGAGCTTTGATGAGGTGAAAAAGCGCAAAACTTTTGTCTGGAAAACACTATATCGTAAGAGCTGTATAGACTTGAAAACTTGGATCTTGACTTCATATAATAAATTTACGTTGTACAAAATTAGATCTAAGAAATAGGGGTAGGAAGTAGGGATATTGTGTCTTAATATGGGAACACAATATTGCTGACGATATGACAAAATACCAGAGACCGCGGGCTAACTGAGATATAAACCGTTTTGTCTTCTCATATATTTTTTATTTTCTAATTGAACTTATTACAGACTAGCGGCCGCCCGCGACTTCGTCCGCGTGGAACATTGCAACAGCACTTTATTTTTCTAAAATAAAAGATTTTTTCTACAATAAAAATCGCCTAAGTTACTCCTTATTATATCAGCTACATGCCAAAAAAAGTCCCGTCAAAATGCGTCCATCCATTTCAGAGATTAGCCGGAACAAACAGACAGACAGACAAAAATTGTAAAAATGTTATTTTGGTTTATGTACCTACCGTATATATATATTTATATGCATGTAGTAAAAAACGGTTATTTCAATATTACAAACAGACATTCCAATTTTATTTATATGTATGGATTAAAACAAAAAAGAATGCTATTATCCGCTTGGATGTCAGAACAACAAAATGTCGTATAGGTGTTAAAATCACTCAACTGAAATTGTATCATCGTAAACGACTTTAATAACAATCAACTATTAAGGAGCATGAAATCGATTTTCCGTATTTTTGAATTGTTTATCTCTGCTCTGGTATTACAAATACGAAGTAATGGTATTTACCTCTTTTACGAAGAGAATACCGACCAGTAATTACCACGTAGCAGACGGAATTTAAAATTTGTTCGCCCACAAGACGAACGGTTGAGACCACCCAATGCAGACGAGTGATTCCATTGTAAGAAATTAAAAATGTGTAATGAAAATAAATAGAATACGAATATTCAACTTGAGATGAATAATTCAATATGAAGAGCCCTGGTTATTTTCAAATGCCAAGCACTGCGTAAGGGTGTAGATAATATTTTGATCTTTCGTAAACGAAAAAACGAAATTATTTGTGGAGTCATCTGGTGCGTATACTAAAAGGTTGCTAGGGTTGTTTACATGTAAAATAGCTGCATAGAATTGACCGTGAAAAAGGAACTAGTACTGAGGTCTATCGTCGAAACAAATAATGTCTGATCCTGAGCCTTAAAAATAGTGAAGTAGGTATTTGTATTTGTATATCTTTTTAATTATAAGGCCTAAATTATATAAAGCGCTAATACGGTCGCTTTCTATTAATATAGCATAAAAAGTAGCCGGCGCTGGTACCGTTCTGCAATTTTTGGGTTTGGGGTATTCTTAAATTTTTCAAAAAATAATACTATTTTTTATTTATTTTTATTGAAAAAGACTTATAATAAAGAGAGATAAAACGTGTAATAGCAACGACCGTTCGGTGCAGCAAAAGCGATCCTGCTTTTCGCACCGTCTGTCATAGGTTCGAGTTCCAGAAGCGGCAGATGTTTATGTGATGAATGCGAGCATTTGTGCCTGAGTCATGGGTATTAATATATATATATATATATATATATTACTATAAATACTCATAACACAACCTTTCATAGCCTTACAGTACTTGCTTTGAGCTACGTGAATTATTTTTATATGTATAGAATAGAATAGTTCTAAGAATTAATATAGTAACATGATTCTTTTAACAAAATTAGGATGATTCTATATATGGAAATTGAGGTGGTAATATAACCTATTATAAACATGTACAACCTGAGACCATCCCTACATACCGCAGTGGTCATTAACCTATAACATCATTCATATAGTAGACCTAAATTCCAAAAAAAGGAAATTCTATTTTAATAAAGTTATTCTCGTGTTTAATTACGCGCTCCAATTAACGCTATCGCAGTGACAATCACGTGCAAAACACATGAAAACTATTTATTTTTTGTCCAGTCTATTAGAGCAAGTACTTAATCTGTTAAGGAAGGGTCTTGAAAAATAGAATAACCATTATGAGAACAAGGTTCTACGCTTTGATGCTGCCAGATAATATCTATGAGAACGTACGAGGGCGGGTCAAAAAGTTCGCGGAATTAGGGCATGGAGGGGGGAAAGGTGACTTTTTACTACCTGCACTAGTTGTGGCACTCATTATGAGTATAAATACTAAGTTTAAAAAAAAATAGGTCTTAATTACCTGAGCTACACATCAATCAACAAGTCAATAACTAACAAGACTTCGAAATCTTGGAACATCCTCCCTATAGCCCAGATTTAGCCCCAAGTGATTATTATTTGTTCCCAAAAATGAAAAAAGAGTTTCGAGGTAAGAAATTTTCCAGCGATGAAGAAGTGAAGAGCGCAATTTCGGCCTATTTTGACGACAAAGAGAAATCATTTTTTTCGAAGGTATTAATAAATTAATTGATAGGTCTAATTAAGGGTCGAGTTAAGGGGGAATACTTAGAGAAGGAAAAATAATTTTGTGTTTTATTTCTTACTTTTCACCCTCCATTCCGCGAACTTTTTGACCCACCCTCGTACAGTGGAATCTACTGCGCCATGTTGTTTCGGGATATGCCATGTTAATATTTAAGCAGATATGAATTCCGTTCAGAAATTTATGCGTTTGCAAACAACTAAAGAGTAGAATTTGTTACCTATTGGTGCGTTTCACCTACATTACAAATTAAATGGGTTAAACAAATAATCATTTACTGCTTATGCTATAGTAGTTCTTAACAACATGTGATATTGTAGTCAAATTCTCACGCGTCTATGCCTAAAAAGATGATAAAAAGTTATAAAGTTGTTGGACTGCCAAAACTTAGTTGTGGTGGTACATTACTTATGAGTGAAATTGGCTTCATGGAACGTTCTTTGAGAACGGCTCTCAACATCCTTTCCAACTAAAATTTAAAAACCCTGAGTGGGATTATTGAGTGGTAGTTTCAACGAAAATATTACAAATGCGGATTTTAAATATAAAAACAAAAAATAATCAATTATGAATAGGTCGATAAAGACTCATGACAACACACTCAAACACTATGCCAGAAACGCTTCCTAAATAAAATATACATGTGTTTCAGTTCGTAGCATCGTAGCACGTAGCATTGTAGCACGTAGCTTAATAAAGTGCAGTCATATACATAAACCTGTGACATTTTGATAGCCATGATTTTAAAAAGCATACTCTTATCCAAAAAAAATACCCAACGATTTAATTGAAGTAAAAGAAGACAAGACCTAGCAGCTTCATGGCCAACGTATAGCTTCTCAACGAGGAAACGCTGACAGCTTTTTTTAGCAACTTTCCCAACAGCAGGTGTTTTTAATTTCTTTGGTTTTACATATTTTTTATTTTAATTTTATACTTTTTTACTAATAATAAGGCATAAATTAACATACATTGCAAGTTAGGTCATATTTCTCTTTCAGCGCGAAACTATCCTTCTCACACCAAAGTACTCGTCTAGAATCTTGAGGTCGCTTCTAGCACGTTTTCTTCTGTAACTGTCGTTAAGGACAACCACCCCTTTCTGCACCCTCCAAAGTTCGACTAACGGGCAAGGATATGCTGTGCTATCAGCAAATGGTTACTTTATAAAGGCCTTCATTCATTAATGGCATTTGAAGCAGATCAAACCATTCGTTAGGTCTTAGCCCACATTTGAAATCATATTTTTTTTTTACAAGAAACTGTTCCTGATCCAATCCATTTAATTTAACTTTCAAAGAATGTGTAAATAAATAATAAATAAATAAATAAATATTTCCTACATTCACACCAATTAACCTAGCCCAAAGTAAGCACTTATAAGGCTTGTGTTATGGATACTAGGGTAACGGATAGACATACATATATCATACATAAATAAGTAATATTCATAGAAATATATACAAACATCCATGACTCAGGTACAAATGCTCGTATTCATCATAAAAACATCTGCCCCTTCCGGGATTTGAACCCAGGACCGTCGGTGCGAAAGGCAGGATCGCTACCGTTGCACCAAACGGTCGTCTAAACGGTCTCTATGTGTAGGGAAATTTGAAATTGGAACGACGGTACTTTTACTTTTAAATAATAAATTTTATTTTAATTAATCATAATCGGCCAGGGCTTAACATAAAAACTTTTTATCGCAAAACTTCTGAGTGGCCTAGTATATTTGAGGAGAAATGGCACGTAGGAAAGTGAGGCATTAATAGATAATGCCCTTTGTTGTTCGTGAGTTGTTTAGCAAATAGGATAGTTTCGTCCCAGAGAGAGAGAGAGTTGCGGGCGTACTTTAATCGAAAAAAGTAGCTTCAGAAGCTACTGATGAAGATTATATGAATGTAACAACTTTATCAATAAGGTATTAGCGATATGAATTAACTAATATTACTAATAATGGCAATGTTGTTTTTTAAAAAGGTTTAGAAAACCATTCTAATCAAACAGCGTTTTTAAAACGGTTTTAGCTGTTCTATGAAGATGCATAATGAGGTTAACTTCTATGCTGTTTTTCTTCCTAAGAAAGAGTTTTCTGGTGTTAAAGTAAGAGAAAGATGTCTCAGCAGAAAAAAATTGAACTTAAAAGTAGATCGGTCACAGTGGCCCCTAAAAATCGTAATAAGAAAGAACTAATAAATATCAATCAATATTAGATAACATCACATATATTCAAACCCAATTAGCTAAAGCACTTGTTATGGTATTGAGAAATTACGACGGTTCCTCAACACCCAGACTCGGGCCAATATAGAAACGTTCGTTTTCTACATTAACATGGCCTGGATTGAACCTAAAAACTTAGAGTGGCTTCATCATAAAAACCAGTATACGAGTCACTCTTCCACCGAGGTCGTTAATTTCTTTCAGACAAAGAAATTTTAAAGCCACCTAAATATTTTTATTATTAAACGTACTATACAGTATGAGCGTTTGAATATTATGAATCAGGACCATCAAAAAATATTCAAATTCGCACATTACATCAATTCATCATCTCGTGAGTGTCTCGTTCGTTCACATAAAACATTCGCTTGAGCAAAAAGTGTAATCTTTTAAGATGAAACAGCATTTCTTTGGTTCATCCACCGTTCATTCAATATAAATGGAGCCAAAACGTACGTCAGACAGGAAAATCGATAGTCGGGGAGTCACAAGACATGAATCGGGTTTTGTTTAGAAAGGGATGGAGAAATTTAGGGTTGCTCGACCCTTGAATGTCTGTGCATTACGTAAATTGCAATAGTGTTCCTCACTTGGTACGTACTAGAACTAGGGTGGCTGTTAAATGAATAATTCAGCAGTTGGTAGGTTTTTCATGTTTTGACATGATTTTCGTTTAAATTTTACAGTATACTATTTTAACTAAATATTGTAGCAAGCATGGCTATGTCTATATATTAAAAAATAATTGTTTTTAATCAATAATGACAGCACTAATGTTTATATTAAAATCAATAATTGATATCAAAAATAATTACAACTATGCCCATAATTTAAAAAAGCAGTCATTAACATGAATAAACAGAAATATTGTTTTGAATAAGCGCTATGGAAGAAATATTTAGATATTAATATTAAAAAAAATTACTGCTGGGGTAGAAATATGTTTTTGTAATTGGCAACGCCTAAGAAAGAACCGTCATCCAAATCCAATGCTAATAATTGGTTGTTAATATAACGAGGTCCTACTAGAAACGTCTCTTGCTGTCCAACTGAATTAAAATATCTATATTAGCTTTGCAAATGTTTGCAAAGAAAAACATTGAAGATCAAATAATATAATAAAATTATAGATAGATAGATAACATATCAATGAGAATTTTATTGATATTTCTTATGTAGGTCTCTTTTTTTATAAGGTATATCCGTGAGGTGAGATAGTAGATTAAAAAACAATCATAAGTAGGACCTGTTTTAAACACATAAAATCTAGATACAACGAATATTTTTCTTAATTTTGAAGTTTTAAATTATTACGTATGGAACATCTAAAATAATCTAAATCAATGTACATATGTGATATTAAAGTATGCTTCAAATATTTATTATATAAGAGAGATAAAATTTCGAATGTTTACCTTGAGCGTTTTTTGATAAATTCGAGGGGTAAATTCGAAGTGAAGTTCCTTATATCGCAGTTATAAGCATTAAAATTCAAAAATACACTCGAAAATTCAATATTTATAAAGTAAAACTCATAGTAGATATCTTTTAATTTTCCTTAACCTTTAGGAAAATGTTCTGAAATTATTATTACAGTCATGATCTGGCAGTTCAAAATATTTGGCTTACAGAAAAGATCAAAGGGCGAGTTTTAGGCAAATATTTTCATGTAAGGCTGGCAATCGCTGGATCGTATGACTCACTGCTGTTCACTCAGAATGTTGTCGTAAACTTTAATTCAAATGCGATGCTATAAACAAACACGCAAAGAAACCATAAAAGTACAGCACGCACATAAATATATACATAAAACGTATAATTATTTATTGGATTAAATTTTAAACTTACTAATTATATTTTATTTATACCTCTAAATCCTGCCTACTTGAACAAAAAAGCTTAACTTTATTAAATTTTTTGTTATTTCACCATTTAAATACTAGTTTTTTATATCAAAAAATATGAAAAAAAGCGTGCATGTACTTATATACGCGAGGCAGAAGTTATAATTTTTTATTTAATTTTTAAATGTATTGAAGTTAGCCTTTTCACTTTAACAGCTAACTTCATGGCGTCGCTTTTTCCTTGCATATTGCGTGCGCAACTTCCGTTACCAGAAAAAATTTCACCCTCAATGCGCTAAAAGAAGTATAACTTAAAAAAAAACAACTTGGCTACAGTAGTCAGGTGAGACTAGAACTCACATTCCTATTCGGGCGAGTACTCTTTTAATTAAGCTGATAAGACCTTGACAAACCCGTCAATTTTTTCTGAGAATTTCTTAAGCTGACGTCAGCGCCGTATCTTCGTGTTCTAGGTATTACTACCGACATCATACAGTGTAATACTTTTCTTTTAATAATTTCTTTAAAGAATAAGTTTGCTCGCAACATTTGTCCTATGTCACCAGTGTAGCCAACTTTCTAGACACTTTTTCACATCTAATCTAAACCTCTGTGGTTTTTTTGAGCCTCATGAAAATTTCGACGATGATTTAAAATTACCTCAGTAAAAAATCACAAATTCTTAGTAATTAATTTAAAAATGTTACATAAATAAAAGATTTTTTTTTCCAACCAATTTTTAATTAGTCTGATGTTTCATTCAAATGTTAAATTACCTCACCGGCAGTTACAAGAAACTCGTCTTTTTCTTACGCCGTTTCATACGAACGGTACACTTTATTTATTAAGAAGATACTATTTTAATTGACAATATGCTTAGATATGCTTTGTTATGCAATATTGTATGTCTATTTTACAAAATTCGAATAAGTTTTCTAATAGCCAAAAAAGTTTGGTATTAAATAATCTTAAAATAGTTTTTATGGATTGTATAATAAAATTACACAAATACCAGGCTACTTATTCACAAACGTCCGAAACTTTCCGTGTCCGATACCTTCCGAATTCGAAATGTCAAATTTGTTCCCGAACGGATTGTAAAACGTTATTCACAAATTCCATCGAAAACAAGTTTCCGAATCCGTATGCACAGACTACTTATAGTGCTAACTTGCAGTAGTAAAGCGCATTTACAAAGAATGTTATAAAATGGTAGGATATGGACTAATATAGTAGGAAATAACAAAGTACTAGATATGATCATTTTTCATGATTTCAAGCAAGTTTGTCACAAAATATGTTAAATGAAACAAGCAACTTACAACTTAATAAGTAATTCACTTAAATAAAAACTGTTCCATGTAATGTCTTAATAATTGTGTTCCTTTAAACTAGCTTTGTAAATAAAAGGTAACAGACCCCAGTGAAAATAAAGTGGTTTAGTTTTACGTAAATACTATATGGTTAATCTGGTGCTTTATCAATTTCATATTATGTATATAGTTACCAAAATAATATTTTCTGTATGATATAATTAAAATACTATTATATGACAACCTGTTTTTGTTATTAATATAAAACAAATTGTTGTTGTTATATTACTTTAATAATTAAAAGAGTGATGTTGTCTTATCATTTAGAAAAGAAAACAATATTTTGTTAATAAATTGTGATGTAGTAACTAATGAAAAAGATATATTTTTATAATACAATGGCTGCTTTAAATTATTTATTAGAGTAAATAGAAAAAAAAAAACTATTTTTAAATACCACATTAGATAAAAGGTAGATTAAGTGATTATATCCCTTATTATTTATATTTATTGAATGCAACATTAATTCCAGTAATGCATATAAAACAAGCATTAACAACGCACTTAAAACGAAAAAAGATAATAAACTTACCCCATACTACTTGCAAATAATAATTTGAAAGTATTATTAAGACAAAATAATTTATTTATTTTAATTTTTTCTTTCTTTCGGAAAAGATTCCGACACCAATTAGCTGTCGGATACGAATTCGATAGATAAAGCCTTCATTCCGAATCACACTGTCAAAAGTTTCCGATGTCGGATTTGTGAATAGCTCATGGAGGTGACATTCGAAAAGTTTCCGCACGGATTCGGAAAGAGAAGTTTCCGACGGTTGTGAATAACCCCACAGGTCATCTTGAGGTTTTCTGGGAACAATCATGTTTGGTGATCATACTATGTTTGTAATGAAATGGACCCGCATTTTGGTGCAATGCCTCCGAGTTTATGTCAATTACATAACGAAATACTTTCCTTTTGTAGAAGGATGTTTCGGTGGTACATACACCGAGCTATCAAATACAGTTTCTAGGTTTTTAAAGCTTTTTCATAGATTCCAGTACGTAAGAATTTAATGAATACATTTTTAAATATCTATAAATACAGCACTTATCAGTTTATTTACTAAAACTTAAAAGGAAGAATTGTATATGTGTAATCGTCATATACTCGCAAACATGGTTAAAAGTAGTTTTATAAATTCCTCGCTTTTAATATATTTTGCAGTGTGGGAGTCCACACACAGAGCAGGAAGCATTAAACCTTTTACACTTACGGTTGTCGTAAAAGACCACTAATGATACTGGAGGTCATTACCATACATTTCCCGTAGACCACGAAATGGGCAGCACCGTTTTCCGATTTTGTCTTTTACTCGAGATTAGGACAAAACTCTTTCGGGAGGCATTAGTCCAAAATTGGAAGTCTTTCGCCTAAGATGATGAAATAAACGGGCTCTTTAGATTTTTGTTTCTTTACTTCAATGAATATTAGAAGAAAGAGGTTTTATTAATTTGACGATGTTATTTGATGCATACGTTCCAAATTTTAAATTAAGAAAAGAAAAATAATGATGACTATTATAAAATTGCTATACTAATGGCGTGAATTGCTAAAAGTTTTTTTTTCCGAATACTTATATTTTTTAACTTTTTGGTTAATTTCTGCAAATTTTACAATTTACATTAAATATCACTTTCTTCTATGACTGTTAGCGATAAGGGTCGGAAAATCATAGCACTACTTGAAGAAGTTTGTTTGCAAACCTACGTGTCTCAGCGGCTTAATGTGAGTCGTTCAACTTGTCCAGAGAAATTGTCAACAGTATCAAGAGAGCGGTTAGGTTAAGAGAAGACCAGGTATAGGGAGAGAACCATGCACAGAACCACGAGATGACCGCTTTTTGGTGAGTCAGACGTCGCAAAACATCAGGTGTGGACCTAAAAAGAGCCTTGAAGAACTAAGAGAAGTGGAAGTTAGCTTATGGACAGTCCGGAGGACGCTTTTGGCTGCTAATATCAGCAGTTACCATTTGGCCGAGGCCCTAAATTACTCCGTGAGCACTGTGTTGCTCGATTTCAGTTTGCTCAAAACTGTGCTTCTTGTACTCTAGAGCAGCGGTTCCCAATTTTTTTTCGCCCTGGAACCCTTATTGATCATACTTTTCTAGGCGGAACCCTATTTTTTGATGAAAAAGATAAAAATACTTTCATGTTTACCTTGAAAAGAAAGATCTAAAGTTTTGTGTAATACTTACTTTAATGTGAAGAGTGATATCTTTTTACATTTTTTGTTAAAATAGCATTGAAATCAGGCTTCATGTCAAACAGCTGAATTTGTAGATCTGGAGCTGCATCCAGTCGGTTTCTGTATTTGTTTTTTATGTAAGCGTAAGCCGAAAAACCAGTTTCACACCGGTAAGTGGTCACAAACGGTAACAAAACTGTGACCTTCTCGACGATTTCTGGATATTAGTTTTCAAGTCCAATCTAAAGCTCATCCAGACTAGTTCTTTCTGAATTGAACTTTTGTTGTAAGGAAGAAACACATTTGATATCTATCAAAGCCTCGTACTCTGTTGCTGTAAGAGTCGACGGTTTCCTGCGAACTAGGAATAGATTTTGTACCCACTCAATGTCCTGCAGGGTTTTTTCAGGAAAATACTCTTTCACAGATTTTTTGAGGGCCATCAAATGTTCGTAAATGCATTTTTCAATATCTGAGGTTACTTGCAACTCATTTTTTTCCAAAACCTCGTTTAAAAGAGTTAAACATTGGTACTGTTTTTGTTCAACACATTCTATCCAGAAGTCAAGTTTCTTTCTAAGAGAAGAGATTTTGTCGTTTACACTTTACTTTGTGTTTCTTCCTTGCAATGACTTACAAATTACATTCAGTTTATCAAATATGTCTGACAAATACGCCAGTTTCATTAGCCATAGTTAGTTTGCTCGTCTCGCAATAGTTGAACAAGACCACTCAAAGATGAAGAAAGCGATTCTATGGGAAAAAAATACCATTAGTTCGTTGTGCAATTCAAACAATCATGATAATACTTCTACTTTGGAAAGCCATCTTACTTCCGTGTGAAGAAGAAGTGACTGATACTGACTCCCTATATCTTCACACACTTTTAAAAAAAGTCTCGATTGGAGCGGACGTGATTTAACGTAATTCACAATTTTTAGGGCTTGATCGAGAACATTCTTTATTTTATTTTATTATTTTATTTAAACTTTGTTGCACACAAAATATGTACAAATGGCGGACTTAATGCCATTAGGATTTTTTATTCTGTACCTCGTGTGGCTTTTTTTTAACGACAAGAGCATGTCGATGTAAAACGCAGTGACTGCTACTGCATTTAGGTGCAACATTCTCAATTCTTGTTACAGTACCTTTCATTTTGCCAGTCAAAGCGGCAGCTCCATCGCTACATACATAGATACGTTTGTTGATGAATGAATGAATGTTATGTACATTCATGTAATTATCAATGACTTTAAAAATTTCTTCTCCAGAGGTGTTGGTCTCCAAAGTAGGACAAATAAACAAATCTTCTTCAAAAGATCCTCCGAAGGGGTATCTTACGAAAACAACCAGTATTGATAGTCCAGTGGCATCTGTACTTTCGTCAAGTTGCATTGCAAACATCTCACTACTTTTCAATCTACAAATCAATTCATTCTCAATGTGGTCAGACATTTTATGGATTCGATCAGATATTATTGGAACTCTGAACTGCTGCAACTTTCTTCGCTGCATCTTCGCCAAGTACACACTTGACAATTTCTGTCATACAGGGTTTTATTAAAGTCTCTGCAATCGTGTGTGGTTTGCCAGCAAGTGCAATCCTGTAACTTAGCAGGAATGTTGCTACTGTGGCATTTTCGTTATCAGTTTTAACATATATGTGTAAAGCAGCTACACCGGTTTTATGTGCATCTTTGTATCTTTTGAAAAAGTCTAAACTTTTGTCTTTTAATTGCAGATGGTTGGTATTAAGATGTCGTTTTAGCTTCGCAGGTGCCAGAGAGCTATTACATATGAGTTTGTTGCAGATAACGAATTGACCATCCGGATTCTCAAGCATTCCTACAGAAATAAATCCGAAGGACAAATAGGATTCGTCATATTTTCTCTTTTTTGAAGTATTTTTGTCCTGAGATTGCACAGCCCTTTTGGTCGTTGACGTGTTTTGTTTATCCTGCTCAGGACAATATCCTTCAGAAATTACGATATCCTGGAATTAAATAAAAAAAAACATTAGTATCCTAATATGACGGCAAGCTGCAGTTTGTTGTTGGCTAAAAAGAACAGTCCCTCCCCAAACCTTCTTTTGGCACGGTCTGGAATTTGACCCCTTTTTTTGGACGTGATTCGTTTATATCAAAATTAGATGGCATTTGCTGTTAAAAAGGCTAGAGTAGAACACCCAAGCGTCAACGATGTATATTTTGGACATTACAGGCCCTGTTTTGCGCCAGTTATCCATTTTTTAATAAAGGCTGAAATAAAAAATAACATGAATATGAATAAATCGTTTTTATTTGTTTTGGCACTATCTGCAATTGGTAACAAATATAAAAAACGCTTACCTAAAACGGATATCGTAAGTACAAGATTTTAAGAACAGGAATAACAATATCACTGAAATATCACCTTTGTCAGTTTACGAGAATTAAAAGAGAAGGAGAGTCGAGAACATGTACGTTTTCTTTTGTCACAGTCATAGACTCAACTGAGCGGCGCGGCGCGGCGCCGGCAGGCGATACGGGTCGCGGGTGGCGGGACAGAGGAGGCAAGCGTGCTCGATCGAGCTCCCGTGCGCGTTGTTCTGTTTGTTAAAAACATACGTACCTTCATAAATCATAATATATACCTATAAATACGCGCAAGCGATAATTAATTTCACTTATACGTATGATTTAATGTCTGACATACTTAAAAAGCATTACAAAGATTACGCGTTAAATCCGGACGGAACGTGGAACCCTTGTGATGCTTCTACGGAACCCCAGGGTTCCGCGGAACACCTTTTGGGAAACGCTGCTCTAGAGGACTGTAACAAAGGATTTTTTTCTGATGAAGCTAAAATATCTTTATGTGGACAAATCCGACAACGGTGAGTTTTGCGAAGACCACGGGAACGCTATGCGGTCGTATTTCGGAGTAATCACTTCTAATGGCACTCGTTATGTTTTGGGGAGCAATTAATTCAACGGACCGTATGGAGTTAGTTTTCATAGTAAATGGAACATTAAATGCACACCGGTACAAAACGGAAGCCCTAATTACACATGCACTATCCGCATTGACTTCTCTTGATGAAGACTCCAATTTTATGGACGACAAAGCTCGTCCTCACCGTTCTGGTGAAATGGAAGCGTACGTGCAAGAAGTTGGGATCAGTCGTTTAGATTGGCCAGCTCGAAGTCCTGGCCTTGATCTTATTGAGCATATCTGGTATGTTCTAAGAAGACGATTAAGATCAGCGCAACCTGCTCCTGAAAACATCAGGGAGCTCATTGCAAAAAAGTGGGAACGTATTCTTCAAAACGTTATAAAAATAAAGAAAGCATGCCTAGAAGGATTCAAGCTGTGATTTTGGCAATAGAAGGTCACACACAGGTAAGGTCGTTATTAGGTTTCTACATTTTGTATTTTTATTAAATAAAATAACTACAAAAAATCTTTTCTTTATTGCTGATGACTTCCTACTGTATGGACGTGTACACGGGTTTCGTGGAGTACATCGAAAATTAATGAAAAAATTACCAGAATTCACTTCATGAATATTAATTTACACAATTATAAATATATAGACTACGTCAAACAATCGAATTTAATGTAATTAACTGAAATTGACATTTGATCTAAAATTTCTTTAGGTGTCCTTTTTTGCAAAGGAGTGTATATTTTGCCTAAGTTCTTTGAACAAATACCTATCTAGTGAGATAAATTAACGAAAACAAAAAAGTTAATTTTATTCGAGTCATTGTCGCATTTCAATATCTATTCAGTTTATATAAAGAGAGTTATCTTCGGAACCACTAGTTATAGTAAAAAACAAAATAAAACATTTCATAAGTAGGTACATTATTCCAGATAAATATTTTGTATTTATGTTCGACCCGGGAAAATCCGGTGCGAGCTGTTAGCAATAGGTAGTTATAAAGTTTATATAATTTATGTAATATTCCCAACTTTCCCTCATCTATTAAAACAATCCCTAAAATAGAATTAAACTTTAAAATGCCAACTACAATGAATTAAGTTATGATATTTTAAATAAAGACTGGATAAATTTTTATTCTAAATTTAATGCAAATATAAGTGCAGTTTGTGTATATTATGAAATAAAAAATTAAACATGTATACCTACAATTCGACAAAACTTTCTATGTGGTTTTCAGGATCAATTATTTCTTTAAATAAAAAGAATAATTAAGATATATGAAAAAAAATCCCAGTGATTATGTTTTTTTTTCTATGTACCCATAGAGTCCGGACAATGGTGTCTGATATATGTTCTAAATTATACATGGACGCTAATAAATGATACAAAGGCTAATATAATTTTAACGCCACGCTAGACATTCCATAGCAAGGTTTCACAAAGCAATGTAATTGTTAATATGCCTCCCCCTCCCCCCTTAATGAAGTATGTCATTGGTTTTCTCCTTGAAACTAATCATTACATGAACGTAAAGAAAGATTTGTATGTTTGCAATGAATAAACTCGAAACCTACTAAGCCGATTTCAAAAATTCTTACACCATTGGAAAGTTACATTCACGCTGAGTAACATAGGCTATATTTAATGCTAGAAAAAAATTTAAAGAATTTTGTCCACCCGTGCGAAGCCGAGACGGGCCGCTAGTAAATAATAAATGTCTGATCTGTTTTGAGATATATCACCCTTAATATTGAAAACATCAACAAATAATTATGCAATTTTGATCCTAGGGCTCAGGAGTAGGTAACATACCACCTATTTCCTTGAAATGTATGGTCAAAACTTTATTTCATTTATTGCAATACACATACAATAGATTCAAATGTATTTTCTACCCTCTGGATAGCACGTATAATCCCAGTCTATGAAGGTGTTGACAAATCTATAGTTCACAGTTATCAGTCTAATCCTATTCCTAGACCCTGTTAACGGTTTTCGAGATTTCGAGGTTTACAATACTATTTGTCCTTCTTTACATAACGTTACAATCGAGAAGCAGCATCAAAGATCAACAGGAACAAATCTTCTAATTTATATATCTAATATTTTTAACAGTATTGATGCTAATTAACAAGTGGGCAGCGGTTATATAGACTTTTGAAAGGCTTTTGACAGAGTTGATCACAGAATATTACTTCACAAAATATATACACATGGGAACCGCGGTGATTTCTGGTGGGCTATTGTAACTAACAGTAGCCAGCCAAAGTTGTAATCAAACGGTATTAATTAAATAATATTACTATATTTAGACGTTCTACAAGGATCGATTCTAGGACCACTGCTCTCTATATTGTTTACAAATTCTATGAACAAAAAGGAATTATACAAAAGCCTCGACATATTGTACTTCTACAACTCTTTAATAAGCCCGCAACTTGAATATTCTGTGCCTATTAAGAACCCCCTATTATCGGTCGTGTGCCACAACACTAATAAGATATGGAGGAAAGATCTCCTTGCTATTCTATTTTGCTTTTTGACAGGAGGTCCGTATTTGCAGCTTTCTTTTAAATGAAAACAGAACTAAAATACATAAAAAGGACTATACTGGTCGTAATTATAAAAAAAGCAAAGTCTAATCGACATATATTTCGTATGTCGGTTTGTAATGCAGTTTTTGAATTGTATAATGAATAGAAGTACATAATAAAAAATACAACAAAAATTGTTAATATAGAGTACGCACGTGCGCTACTAAGCTCAGATAAAAGCTACTGAAGTTGATTTTTTTTCTTAAATTTTATTTAATTAGAATTTACCATAAAAGCAGAAGGCCCAACAAATTTATATTTTCTCTTAAAACTAATTTATGTTAGAGGTGGTAAGAGGCCCTAGACCCCACATTTACTATTCACTTGTTAAGTTGGGCTATAAAAAAGATAAACGGCCAGTCATAACGTCCGTCTACGTGATTCAGGAAATTGGTTTACGGGTTAGCTTAACATTTTCGTACTTCGAACATTTTTTATTCCATGTACTTTTTCAGCTTTTCAACGACTTGAATATTTTATCTGTTATTCAAGCATTTAAGTGCTCATTATTTTTAATTCCAAGAAATTTACCTTTTTTTAGTAAAATTGTTTCTGGAGTCAGGCGAGATTTTTTTTTGCTAAATTTCTTTAAAACAAATATCTAGCAATGAAATACTTGAATAACAAAAAATGTATTACATACCAGATCATCTTTATCTTTGTTTGATACTTATAAAAGTATAACATTCGACGTTGTAGCCGCATCTACTACTTAAACATCTACTTCTTGTTTCTTTAATAACGTATCTGCCTGTGTGTTTCTTCAAGTTAATATAAGCCTATAGCCTATCCAATGACAGCAATAATGTTATTCTCAAATGGTGAAAGGACTTTTACAAAGATTCAGTGGTGCCACGGATAATCCTTCACACGTAAACAAACTTACAAAATTCGCTTTCTCTGTCGCTACAAACTGCTGACAGACCGTGAAGAGTATCAAAAGCTGCATTAGCAGGTTTATACCAGATTTGGCCGGGCAGTCTCTATCTACCTGTTCAGATTTTTTTATAGTAAATAGGCGGACTTGCCCACTATTTCGCCTGATGGTAAACGATGATGCAATTTAGGATGTGACGTTCTTACCTAGAAGATACCTATTCCCAACACTACGTGACTTGAAGACCCCTAAATTATGCTTCAGGAAACACAGACATAGGCAAGAAGTTCCACTCTTTAGCGGTACTAATATAATTTATATTAACTAATGCCTAGTCTCTGACTTAGTAATTGCTCTGATTTGTCCGGAAGTTATCATTATTATATATTATTATAATATACCGGTTTCAAAGTTTCTCTCTTTACCACAAGATGGACCTGGCACCTACACGGCGAACCCATGGAATACTAAGAAGTTCGTCTCTAGTATATACGAGAGTGAATCAAAAAGTTCTTAGAATCAGTACAAAAAGAAAATTCAATTAAAAATATTTTATTTTTCTACGTAATCTCCTAACTCAATACATTTAGAATACTGCTTTTCTAGTTTTCTTATTCCATCCAAAAAAAATATTTTTCCTGACTCTCAAAAAACTCATTTACGGCAGCCATGACCGCGTCATCATCGGCAAATTTGGTACCACGGATATGTTCCTTTAATTTTGGAAATAAGTGGAAATCACTAGGAGCTTAGTCCGGTGAATATGGCGGGTGGTCAAGCATTTCGAAGCCAGCACTGTGCCGCTTTTTGTTTTCTTCAGTTAACATTCGTGGTACCCATCTTGCTGACACTTTTTTGAAACCGAGTGAAATGGTTAAAATATATTGAACGCTACCAAATGAAATTTTTAAAGTCTCAGCTGGATATTTTATGGTTATTCGTCTATCTTCCAGACTTCCATTTCCACTTCCATTTCCTCAACTTTTTTGACATATTCTTCTGTAATGGAGGTTGAAGGCCTCCCTGTGCGCTGATCGTCTTCACAGGTACCAAATTTGCCATTCCCCTTTTAAATTAGATGTAAAAAAAAAATCAGCAGAGTGAACACAGTTTGGTGTGGACTCAAGTATTTATTTAGTTAAGCAGTAAACATACAAACACAAGTGACACAATAACAATATACAAAAGATAAACAGACACTGTTGTTAGGTCCATATTTGAAACTATCTGTACGTCATGTAAGACGATTACATTGCCAGTACAAATACATCCATGCAACCTCCAACAAAATTCAGCAACCCAGTAAGCGTCCGTTGAATAGGGTAAAGCACGAACCCTAATGTCTGCTGGATATCTAAAAAACATTCCTTCGTGGGCATTTTTTCAGGCAGAGGTACTTAATCACCGCCCGTTGCTCGTTTTTATCCATATTTTAATGTTTTTAACTATTACAAAACCGCGAACGCAATGACTAAGTTAAGTGAAACTTGGTATGAATACTGTCAGATTGACATTTTTTCAGAAAAATAAAAAACTACCTCCAAAAAGATTATATACATATGCGTTTCTAAGAACTTTTTGATCCACCTTCTTATTAGTTAATATTTGAGACACAATGTTGCGTGACCTGACGAATAGAACTATAATAGTTCTATTTATAAACAGTAATAGTTCCACAAACTTCGAGACTCAAGGCAAAATATTCAAATGATCGCTTCAGCTCACAAGTTCTTAGGCGGGATTCTTTTCTAATATTTATCTATTACAATATATCATATAAACACAGCCTTGAATATGCAAAAATATAAAAGATCATAAATATTCAAATTTTTCTAAATTGAGGAGAGAGAGAGAGAGAGAAAGAGAGAGCGTCGTAGTGCACAAGGCACTAGATGACCCAACACTTACATTATATATATTTTTTACTTTTAAAAGAACGCTATAAATACTTAATAGTAATTCGACAAATCACACATTTATTCTATAGAGAATTAAGTTTTTCAGCTCTTTATTTGGTAAAAAACTGCTACAAAGTTATGTAACTCTAACATAGTAGGAACAATAACATATAAATCACTTGATCACCAGCATTGCTTTCCTCGTTTTCACATATGCGATGTATTAGTGTGTAGGTAGGTACTGTAAAATTATTAAAAGTGGCAAATTATACACAATGTATTAATTTAACCTTGTTTATAATTTTTTTAGACATTTGTCACTACAAAAATCAAATGTTTTGCACATATTATGTTGTATGTTTTAGTAAAAACTATGAACTATGTTGTTAAAAAACCAAACCATAAAACAATACAATTAACATTTATTTTTTATAAAAGTAGATGTATACTACATCTACTCGTCAACTTCCCCGATACTCGTATAAGAACGGGTCACAAAGTAAGTGTTTATTGTCATGCAAAATATATGGGAGAATAGATACGTGGTAAGAAAATCCATTACCGCCCTGGTAGCGCGGGAGGCAAAGTTATATGAAAATCGTATATTTGCATGCTCGTTTTTTTTTTTTATTTTGCACGTTATAAAGAGGTAAATATGAATAATCAAAAAGTTTTAATTCCTATGTTAAATTGTTATTAGGGACTGCGTTTTTTCTGCATACATTCTATTCTAAATTTAAAAAATGAGAATTACACGATAACTTCTTGGTTGAATTTTTCATTGCATATCGTCTGTGCAAACACTTTTAGATACAACAGGGGTATTAAGCCCCTTAGCCTCCCTACCTTTTCCCTCCCCCTTGGATCCCTTACTTCCTGAGAAGTGTAAAAGTAATTACCATGGTTTTTTTATTATTTCTTGAACTCAATGGATAAGTGGGAATAAATGCCTTTATATTCAAATATTAAAAAAATAAAATAATAGTACATTACGATATTAGTGCGTTATGACGGTTACAACATGCGAGGCGGAATTTCAGCCCGAGCCGAAGGCGAGGGCGTAATTGAGCCGAGCATGTTATAACCAATACGCACGTATATCGTACGACGTTTTATAACACATTTGCGAGGAAACAGAAAAAAAAAAAATTTTTTTCATTTTTAATTATTGGAACAGTTAGTGAAATAACAATTATTAAAATGATACGTAGTTGTAGTTTTTTTTATAAAATAAATATTTCTTACATTCACACCAATTAGCCTAGCCCAAAGTAAGCACAGTAGGGCTTGTGTTATGAATACTAGGCTAAAGGATAGACATACATATATGATACATAGATATGTAATATTCATAGAAATACATATAAACACCCATGATTTAGGTACAAATGCTCGTATTCATCATACAAACATATCCCCTTCCGGGATTCGAACCCAGTTGCACCAAACGATCGTCCAAATTTTTTAATTATGTTATTATTATTAAATAAACTCAATCTGTGAATGTCATCGAGCACATACCCCAATAGAGTGGTAATATTGGGCTGTCCGCCTCCGCAACTGATTAGTGATTTGTCACTTATAAATATTAACGCTCGCTCCCACTCAAACAGTACAAAACCAGTATTGGATCTGTGCGGACGTGTCTGCTTATTCCGAAATTAATTTCAATTAAATAGTTTCATAATGGCGTGTCGTTCTATTCGGTGGTGTGGAAAAAAGAGCAGAACTTCAAATTATAAAACTGACGGAATAACCTTTCATCGGAAAGTTATAGTTAAAAATTTCTTTTTATAAAAAATTGTCAGGGCTCAAGTTAAACTGGACAATCAAAGTGAAATGGTTGACGCACGTGTTCAGGTGTCTATGCGTCCTGCTTCCACATAACGTAATTTCTCATTACGCCATCTCTTTCTAGTCTACGCTCTCAACACTAGTGTTGCATTCAAAGGATCAAGGGGTGTATCGATAAATAACATTATTGTAGTTTATTACATATTTTTTTCAAACATAAAAGTAATTTTGAAATTATAATATTTGCATTAATGATCTAATTGATAGTGTTGTGCATTATTGATTATGTAAGTCTTAATAGTCCAGGAGCCGGTAACACTGAAAGTCCCGTCATAGCGGAATCAAAAAAATTTTATTTAAATAAATAGTACTTAAGTATAGGAATAAATTAAGCTTGGTATGCGTGGATTCCTATTGCCGAAACAATGTTAAAAAAAATATTGAAAAAAAATGAAAAAATGTTTTACCGTCATCACGGATATATTTTTTTTAATGTATTCGATAGTAAATTTTATTGGCTATTAGACAAAATCACGCAAACCACTTTTTTTCTGCTGGAATGGTCTGGCCTATTTGAAGTGTGTGATGAGGGCTAAAATTTCTCCATCATGCCGGAAACATTTATTTATTTATTTTTAAGTAATTTTTAAAAATATCTCGGTATGCGCGCTCAAAAACTGCCGGAAAAATCCCGCATACAATTTTAAAGTGCATAAACTATATTAGCATCTACTCCAAAATGTACGATGTTCAATAAATTTATTTTGGAGTAAATGCTTTTTGTGGAATAAGATGTCTTTTTCTCTGCATAGATTTAAAAGAATATGAGGATTAATATGATTCAAGGAATTGTAGGGGAATCTTTATTTTACATAATGAAAACAATAAAATAACATTGAAATAATTGACAGGAGTTTATTCTCAAAATTAGTATATTTATTGATAATCATCGAAATCAATTTCTTCTATATCACAACGGTTTTCATTTTCTGATTCTTCACTTTCTTCCTTATTTAATTGACCACTAAGAATTTCTTCAACTTTTGAAGGTGCTGTTGGGCCTTTATCCCACAATGGTCCCAACTTATTTTCTTGATTCAGTTGCAATCCACATTCAGTTGGTTCAAATAAAATACAAATTGGCTCAGTGGCCAACCAATTTTAGCCCTCATCACACACTTCAAATAGGTATGCCAGACCCTTCCGGCAGAAAAAAGTGGTATTCGTGATTTTTTTCTAAAAGCCAATAAAATTTGCTATCGAATACATTAAAAAAAATTAATATCCGCGATGACGGTAAAACATATTTTCATTTTTTATAAATATTTTTTTAACATTGTTTCGGCAATAGGAATCCACGCATACCGTCCTTAATTTATTCCTATACTTATGTACTATTTATTTAATTTTTTTTTTTGATTCCGCTATGACGGGAGTTTCAGTGGAACCGGCTCCCCGCCTATGATCGATTATACCGATATATTAGGTATATAGCGTATTTGAAATAAACGGTTGAACGGTTTTTATACTTTTTTGAATAAATGGTTTTTAACAAAGATTTTTTTTTTTAATTGCTTTTTTTAGCAATAAAAAGACATGATGAAAAACAATCAGTCAGAAGAATTTATACGAAGCTAATTCATTTTAAAAATCAGTAAACCAATAAATGGTTAATTGATCATTTAATTTTTACTTTTAATACAACTAATTAAATGTAATTTGGTAATTGGTTTGGTTCTTGTTGAGGTGCAATTCAGCGGTTAATATCTTCTTATTTGATCACTAGCAGCATTTATAGGCATTTATTTCCATAAGAGAACACGTATGTATTATTCACTATTGCTATAATTACTGATGTATTGGCTATCGATATCGATGAACCTTAGATACTTGGACACTACCACATCTCTAGAGTAATAGTTGACCTTAGGATAGCCAATCGGAGCGCAGTTAGATCAGCGTGAGTAGCGGCGAATTAGCGGAATTGTTTTCAAACAAAATGATTGACATTTCTACTCTATTGGGGTATGTGCTCGATGGTGAATGTACACTGTTGCTTTCCCGCGACTTTAACGAGCGGGGATTAGTTTGAAATTTGAATAGCAACAGCGCGCGAAATGGCAAATAATACTGTTATGGAATTTGTATGGACTATAACTTAACTATTTGGTTTGATAACACACGCGTTTTTTATGACCCGCTTTACATATTTAAAACCGGTGGAATTACATCAGCTTTACGAGCAAAGGTGTTATAAAATTACTTCTTTTATTTCCTTATCGGTATAGTATCAGATATATCACTCCAGAGTATTAAATATACTAGGTACCTAAGTCTAGTTGCTGCTAGTCTAATTAGTATGTAAACTGTATAAAATGACTCGTAATAAGAGCGCAGCGCACTAGTCGATTTAGGGGTGAGCGCTTGCCAGCATTGGTTCGCCATAGAGGTGTTTTGCAAACAATCGACAAATCGTCGTCAAGTATAACTTATGATGGATATTCTATTACTTTTTTTAGGTTTTCCTCATAAGGGAAGGCCAAGGGTACGAAGCCCATAGCGCCTTAACTTCACGATTTTCTTTTTTGATTAGATGATGATGAGAACTGATTTATGAATGATAGGGGATATCTATGGATTATGAATAAATAATGAAATAACCCCTTTGCTGAGGTTTCAGTAAAAGTATGGGCATATATTGAAATCTTCGTGGAATTCATGAGAGAGCCTGAAAAGGGACCTTCCTTTTTTTATAACTCTTGCTAACACTCGTCCATGTTCTCAAACGCTTAAAGGTTAATTATCCACTATAATTACACTATAATATCCTTAATATCACAAATCCTCCTGCAAAACAGTTTGTAATTTTATGAAAATACAATTGTGGCACAGACTACATAGTGGCTTCAAGTTGTATAGTTATATTTTTAATGTAACAAGTTTATATGAATGGAGTAGTTTTTTATAAGGTAAATAATCCGTAGCAGATTCTTTGGATCGATCTTTCGCCGACCCTCATCACTGATTTTGTGACTGACTTTCAGAGGATGAAGGACATATCCGATTGTCCGTCATCCTCTGAATATTCATGAGATATATTTCCCTTGAGAGTTACTAGCCTAGATATTACGCCCCATAAAACATAAAAAACAAGGTCACTAATTCTCTTGAAGTTACAAGGAATTTTCATACCTAAAGCAACTCGTCTCACGTTTCTTTTGTGTGAAACTTTATCAACGCTGTAGTAAGACAAGATATAAAAGTGTTTTTTTTTTACGAAATTATAGTTTTTACTTTTATAAGTGTTATAAGTAAATGTCAGTACCTACAAAATATTTTTCAAGAACAATAGAATGCTAAGTCTAGAGAAAGATAGATAGCTTTCTAAGTATTTGACAAATAAGTATATAGAAGTTTTATTTGGTTTTTACACTTTAGATGAATATTTCAATTGAAAAATTTTAGTAATATGTTCTGCTGTATTGACTTATTATGAGCCAATTTAAATTTATTCAAGAGGACTCTTTTTTTATTATGATACTAGCGACCCGCCCCCGCTTCGCACGGATGCAATGCTCTACTATATTATGCATATATTTTACTTATAAACCTTCCTCTTGAATTACTCTATCTATAAAAAAACCGCATCAAAATCCGTTGCGTAGTTTTAAAGACTTAAGCACACATAGGGATATAGGGACTGAGAAAACGACTTTGTTTCATACATATGTAATGATGAGATTTAATCTGATAATTCGTATAATTTTAATAAAAAATGTACCGTATTCTTGGAAATAAATTATAATATTGGAATACTAAACACTAGGCCCTACATATAAAAGAAAATAATATCTTATCAACTTTGTTTGGACGAATTGAATTAAAATGTAAAGAAGTTAAATGCAATGTAATGCAAATTAATTTGATATTATCTTTATAACAAAGATATAGTGTACAAATATAGTAATATTCAACCAAATAGTAAAAAAGAAGAGTACTTTTGAATAAATTTAAAGTATTATAAGTCAATTCAGTAAAAAAAAATATTATTTATAATTCGAATATTCATTTATGAGGCTCAGAGTAGGACGACAGCGTCCTAGAAAATATTTTGTAGGTACTGTTTTTTTAATATTACATAATTTTGTTATCATCCTCTGAACAAATAAAAGTAAAAATATTTCTATATCTTGTTTTACTTACTGAACCAAGCATTCCACACAAAAAGAAACAGACGAGTAACAGAATGAAAATATTATTTATTTTGATTTCATGCAATTTGATTTGATGTTTTTGATGCACTTATTTTGAGTTGATGAGAAGACATTACATGTTGTATGAATCAACAAAATCAACTATATCCTTTGTTATTTTTTTAATTTATAGCAAATGTTTAGATTTTCAACATTTCCTACAATGTAGAACAACAAATTTAAAAGAGGTGCTTTCAATGAGAATTAGAATAATAAATGTTAAGTAAAAACTGCAGGAGACGACCTCACAATAAATACCGAATAAAATATTTGTTTCTCAAAATCCATTGTTATTAGGGATCTATGGTTATAAGGGGTCTAGGGAGTTATTAGGATCTCTATGGAATAGGCAGAGATCACAGAGTATGTTACTAATAAACCGTATTGCTGTCATTTAGTTATTTATATTTATGTGAATTATATATTTTTTTAACTTTTTATTTGATAGTTATTTAAGTTTTGACATTTTTACCTATCCATTGCTAGTGATTTAATTTTTAATGTTATTTTTATTATGTTATTTTAAATTTATTCATTATATTAAATCTTTTGACATTTTTTAATGAAATTTCCTAATTGCTTTTGTTTAGTTTGATTAATGTATTGTGGTGCCTTTTCAGAGTTTATATTAGAGCGCTAATAATAAAATAATGTATTTTAAGTATGATCAGAATACTATAAAAAAAATCAATTTGAATTGAATCCTTAACATTATTTTGTATCTTGTTCAAATATAAGAATAATTTACTATCTTTCAATTAAGACCTCTATTAAAAATTAAATTGTTCAGTCATTTGAATTGGACTACAAGAAGAGTAGACACTAACAACACCGCTCAGGGCGACTGCGTCACTGTCGATTGTGCACACATGCACATATTGAGCACCACATAATAGTCGCTTCTATGGGAACTGCGCATCGCCAGTGGCGTTCTGTTTGTCTCTTGCCAACCTAAAATGAGCCTTATGTGTCGCATTGTTTTATTCTGTAGAGATATTGCAACATAAATTGTTTACCTGCCATCCCTGCAGGAGAAGCGAGCGATCGACAGTTCGCAGCCACATGACCGCATCTCCCGCCTGGAAGTCACGTAGGCGGTGGCAGCGCGTATGCAGAAACATGCCTAGGCACTTCAGCAGTTCCGACGTCGAAGCCTGTATGACCGTCTTGCGAGGGGCGACTGCAGGTCCGACCACGCCTGTTGGTAGCTTCTCATAGCAGACGTTGTTGTTGAGCGCGTTAGCCCGAGCAACCTCAGCTGACGGAAGTGGCGCGGGCAGCGGCGTAGGCCTATACACTCCCTGTACGCTCACATTCTTGTTGCGATCCAAAGGCGCGTTATCCGTCAACGGCGCCCGGAACGTCGTAACACTTTTGCTTTTGCATTCCAACTTCTTCTTGTTGTTGTTCGCCGTCGAGAACCTCTTCCACGAAAGCGCGTTAATGAACAACGAATGCTTTTTCAGATTTTTCTCGAGGGCTGTTTTTTCGGAGATGATTTTGGCGGCGTCGTCTAGGGTGGCACGTCGTTCGTCGCGCGGTAGTTCCCGGTTCTCTCGGTTCTTGGCGTTGTTGAGTCGTTCGTAGGAGTAGGCGAGCGCGGCGCGGTCGGGCGGCGGCGCGGCGGCGGGCGGGCGCCGCTCCCGCGGGCTGAAGCTCAGCACGGTGCCCATGAGGCCCGCGCGCGTGCAGCTAGGTCCCCGCATGCATCACGTGCGCGGCCGTCGGCGGCGGCGGTCCGTGTGGGCTCGATAGCCGCGCGCACGCGCCCAACGCCGCCCGTATCGACCGCGGCGCGCGCAACCAGCTGACTCCCTGGCTCCCCTGCCGTCCAGCCCCGGTAAACAAACCCTCCTGCTAACCCGTGGATAGAGAACGACTTATTAATTCCAATTAAGTTGCGCCGCGATGACCGTTAATCGATAGTTAATTTTCAATTTCGTGGGCGACTTCTCATGATTCAGTTGCAAGATATGAAGGGGTGTTACATAATAATGCGGTATTGCGTCCGGCCGTTCGGGCGCTCTCTGAAACATAATCGAATTCGCGTCGAGTTCCTTTCGATTGTAGTCGCCTACGATTTTTCCCGTTGGGCTTTCCGCGTGGAATATAGGTTGACTCTCTCGGCGACCTGACCTGAATACAATTTTCATTAAAAAGCTTCGCTATTATAAAAGCTGCCGCGGTGCGAGAGCTTAAAAGCTTTCTGGTCATGGCTTTTAATCTGGTACACGTGCAGTTTTTCTTTCATTAATTATTCTCAATACTCTCTATTACATTAATCAAGTCCATTGTTTTGCCGCGGTAGTCCCTGGCAACATTTTCAAAGAATAAATGATTAACTGAGACTGTGACGTCACTCGGCAAACACGCAACATCAACAACCAACTAAATTAAGGAATGTTATTAAAGGAATAGCGGAAATGCTAAGATAAAAGCATCCCTTTGTAGTTATTTAAATTTTATTAACTTGCAAGTTTTGGTATAAACGACACGACAGCGAACAACTATTCGACACTAATAAAATATATTAGATAATAATTTAGAAAACCATAGAAAACATCAAAAATGCATTAACATGTTCTCTTGATCAACTTACAAAATCCTTATGTTAAGAAATCAAAAACAATGATGACTTACTTCTATTATTTATACTATATACATACGTCAGAATAGCTAACGTTACGTACTGGATAAATAAAACGTAGGTTTTTGAAGGTAAACCCTTAAAATAGCAAATTGGGCAATACTTACAAACTTTTCCTTTTATTTTTTTGTTTTTTTTTCATTGTCGTTACTTTTGAAACGTGTTGTGTAAACAATTATGTAAGTTAAACGGTTTATTTCAATGAGTGTACGCAAAAGTATATTACCAAATGTGAGGTTTAAATAGAAAAATCCTTAAAATTTCATACGATTTTCCTCTTTTCTACCAACAAACTTCTTGTTTATCCTATGTTATCAATAGTCCCGACCAATTTATTATTTTCCATTATTCTAAACTATGTGCTTCTAGTTTTATTAAAGTAGTTCTCTTGTTTTTCAATTTCCTAGTACATGCCTTTGAATTCATAAGCATGCTGTACGCTTTGTGCACATTTGTATGATTAATAGTAAAAGAAATGATGTGTTTAAACGAATTAGTTACATACATGAGTATGTAACTTATATTTTAAAAAACCTGATGTGACTACGCGTAATGTGAATTATTTAAATTTTATTAGTTATTAATACGTGCATTGATTTCCGATGAAGAATTGCCCCCTAAAGTGACCTAAATAAAAATAAGGTCAAAGTGAGGCGTAATATTTTTATTGAACAATCTTACGTTTTTTTTGGCGGGAGCGCGAAGCGTTTCTTTAATTCTTTTGGTTTTCTTGTTAAATTTGTGTTCTGGTTGATATTAGTGAAACCTAGAAAATTACTCAATAACTGGCAATTATACTTACTTGACAATGGCTAAATGCACAAATCGTACAAGCCACAAATAAAGAAAAAAAAGAACAATCTTATGTTATTAACAATATTATGAACTTATTTAAAATTAGAACAAAATTTTTTCTGATGAAAGTGGGAGACGTTACTTTTTGTATGGCCACGCGCATTTGTTGGCTAAGTCTTAATCCTTTTAGCTTTAGCACTCTCACTGCACTGATCAACCAAACCGACATTACATTCACTCATAACATTTGCCTTACCCTGAACTTCAAAAGAACTGGTGTTGCCAGATAGGCTAGCATATCCTATCTGGCACGTGTTGATAAGAAATATGATCTGTTTACGTTTGATAGGTTTCGCTTGTCTTCATGTCCATTACTTTGCGATGATCGAATATTGATATTGTGGTAGTGTGTGTTGTAACTATGTACTCATGTATCAAATATATAATCGATTGCTCATTTAATAAAGTCAGTCTATATTCTGAATTCGTGGTTTCACTTAGCTCCGTTCGCTCTTCCGTACATGGCGACCCTGCCTACGGACTGCAGTCGGTAACGCGATGCGCGCGTCCCATATTTGGGATGGAAGAATTCCACTCGTGCACAAGTAGATCTAATTAATTAGAATCATACAATGATTGTCATAACATATTTTTTGTGGTCGGAGGTGAACATAAAAAGTGAAAAGCATAAAAATGGGCAAACCGCAGTCGAAGGAAGAGACCGTCGTAGTCCAAAATGCAATGGGTGGTAATAATAACATAGTATTGGAACAGTTTCGATTCCACCTTTCTACAACGAACGTTCTGCTGTCCATAATCGTGTTCGTTATATGTTTGGGAAAGTTATACTGTGTGTACCGCACGTATAAGCGCTGCCATATGAACTGGATAACATCGGCAGTAACCCGGAATACGCTGCGGAGTTCTCTATTTCGTCAGTACCAGCAGCCTCCTCTACCTATCGGTGCCAGCGAAGCAGGTGACGCGCCAGTACATGGCCCGTTCCAGCCCAATGTCATGTTTTCTACCTCCAAAGTGTGAGTGCCGGTAGTGCGTGTAGTGCGTTAATAAAATCAGTGCGTTAAATAAAATAGTGCATCGATAAATGTTTATCGCGCAGTGTCGTATATAGTTACATCTCGTGAATAAAAGTACAGAGACTATATTTAAGTTGATTTTGAACTTTACGTTATATAAAATAAGTTGGTAACTACATTTAATCGCGATTTGGTTAGATAAATAAAATGAAAAAGTTGATTAATTCTAATAACATGTGTATTTTTCTACATTGTGGTGGTAAGTTATGGCACAGTTATTAAGTGATTTATACGAAGAATTAAAGAAAGTGAGGGTTTATTTAATTAAAATTGGACCAGGTAGACGTCAAGGAAATATATTAGATATTAAGTTAAAAGAGGCTAATGATATATTTACGCAATATTGTAGTTGGTTAATAAAATTTGATGACGACGTAAGTAAGGGTAAAATTAAGGCTGAGGAAAAATTATATTACGAAAACGCTTGTAAGAAATTAGATGCATTGCATAACGAAATTTTAACTTTGTGTTCTGAAAGTGTTGAAAGTAAAAATAGTACCAAAATGGATACTTTTGATTTAAAAACGGCATTGACTTTATTACCAGTGATATCGAATGACGAGACAAGTATAAAACAATTAATAGATAATATACAATATTATGATTCTTTGTTGACATCTTCGGAGTGTAAAAATAATTTAATTAAATTCGTCTTGAAAAGCAGGCTTACTCAAGCTGCCAACTGCGAACTATCGGATATGTTTACATTCCATTGTCTTTGCATGGATGTGTTATTGAGCATAAATTTTATGTATTCAATTCGTTACCAATTTTTTCAAATGGAATAATAGGACGTGATTTTTTAAATAGATTTGGCGCACTTATAGACTTTGAGAAAAATACTTTATTATTGCATATCGGGTCAAATAAAAAAGTAATTTTACCTATTACAAATGAAAACTTAAATAATTTTAAAATACCGCCGCGCAGTGAATCAATACATTTTATTCAAACCGAATTAGATTTTGATTGCGTTATTTGTTCAGAGGAATTGAATGAAGGTATATATCTCGCTAGTTCTGTTGCAAGTCCAAAGAATGGAAAGATTCCTATTAAAATTTTGAATACAACGGAAAAGGAAATAACATTATCTAAAATTAATCCTATAATTCATAAACTTAGTGACTACTCAGTTTGTTCTTTTGATAAAATAGAAAATAATTCGGATAGAGTGAAAGCTTTATTTTCATCAATTAAATTAGATGGTCTAAACAAGGAAGAGGTAGCCAGTATCAAAAATATTTGTGCCAAATATGCAAATATCTTTTATTTACCAGGGGATAAGTTAAGTGTCACAGATATTTATAGTCATAGTATTTCCTTGAAACCAAATGTTAATCCCGTTTTTTCAAAACCTTATAAGCTACCTAAAGTTCATAAAGAGGAAGTCGAAAGACAGATTGGTGACATGCTTAAAGAAGGGATAATTGAACCTAGTAAAAGCAACTGGTCAAGCCCGGTCTTATTAGTGCCTAAAAAAGTAGATTCATCAGGTCAAAAAAAATGGCGTTTAGTTATTGACTACCGGAAGTTAAACAATTGCATTGAAGATGATAAATTTCCCATACCAGACATAACAGAAATTTTAGAACCATTATCTGGTAGTGTCTACTTCTCACATTTGGACATGTACCAAGGTTACTACAATGTCAAACTAAAGAAAAAGAGTCGAAAATTTACAGCTTTTTATTCAGGTCGATATCAAATGAGAAGACTCCCAATGGGCTTGAAAACAAGTCCTAGTTCATTTTCAAGGATGATGAACTTAGCCATGTCAGGGTTATACAATGTTCAATGTTTAGTTTATCTTGATGATTTAATTGTCTTTGGCCGAAATTTAAATTCACATAATAAAAACTTACAGAATGTATTCGAAAGATTGCAAAAAGTAAATCTAAAATTGAACCCAGCAAAATGTAAATTTTTGAAAAAAGAAATACTGTACCTGGGTCATTTAATATCTAACAAAGGAATATTACCTGATCCTGATAAAGTTATTGCAGTTAAAAATTACCCCTGTCCACAAAATGCTGATGAGGTAAAGAGATTTGTTGCATTTACCAACTATTACAGAAAATTCGTGCCCAACTTTGCTGAAATTGCCCAACCCTTAAATCACCTTTGTCGAAAAAATGTTAATTTCATTTGGGATGATAAGTGTCAGGAAGCTTTCGAAACATTAAAAAATCGCGTTATTTCTCCTCCAATTTTAGATTATCCGGATTTTTCAAAAGAGAATCATTTTGTAGTCCAAACTGACGCATCTAATAAGGCAATTGGTGCAATTTTATCAAACAAAAATGGAAAACCAGTAGCATTTACTAGTAGAACTCTAAATAAAGCAGAATCAAATTACCCCATTATAGAAAAGGAATTATTAGCAATAGTTTGGGCTGTCAAGCATTTTCGACCTTATTTGTATGGTCAATATTTTAAAATAAAGACAGACCACAAACCCTTGATTTACCTATTTGGAATGAAAGATCCGTCAAGTAGGCTCATGAAGTTTCGATTAGTGTTAGAAGAGTATAATTTTGATGTAGAATATGTAAAAGGTTCAGATAACGCAGCTGCAGATGCTTTATCTAGAATCGTTTTGACATCGAAAGATTTGCAAGAATTGAATAATAACATCAATGTAATGACGCGAGCACAGTCTCGAAAAATTAAAAATTGCGATTCCTCTGCGTTGGACATGGTACCTCGAGTCTGTACTCGAGGCCTGATCAACCAAAAGTTGTAAGTACTGATGTCAAGCCAGTCGAATCAGCAGAATTACGTATGATAAATAAAGAAGACTTAAATAAAATGAGAAAGCTAGGAAATATAAATAAAGAAAATAAGACGTTTTGTTTTGATGCAAATAAGAATATAATTTATATTAAATATCTAAACTCTGACTCACAAATGACGCGACGCGGTTTCGTGAGAGAATTAGATAATTTTTGTGAAAATATTAAAATAAAATAAGTTTGCATAATCAAGAAAGATGATAATAAAGAATTTATAAAGAAACTAGTTGAGGAAATAAAGTCAATGAAGAAAAGAAGCGGTCCAAGTATCCTGTTCCTGTATAATAAATAATGTGAAAACAATATATAATAAACACGATAGGAAGGTCATTTTAAACGACTTCCATCTCTTACCTAGTAGTGGCCATGCTGGTATGAGAAGGATGGTCAACAATATCAAAAGATATTATTACTGGCCAGGGTTAGAAAGTGATGTTAAAGATTTTGTAAGACGTTGTGATAAATGTCAACGCCAAAAACATTCGTTGCCAATAAAAGAGCCAATGCATATTACTACAACTGCCAGTACAGCATTTGAAAAGGTGTATCTAGATCTAGTAGGTCCATTTGAAGCTGATAATGAAAATTACTCTTACATTTTAACGCTGCAGTGTGAATTGACAAAATACGTTGAAGCCTATCCCTTAATTTCTAAAACAGCTGAAGAGGTAGCGAAATGTTTCGTAAATAATTTTATTCTCAGGTATGGAGTGCCAAAAGAAATTACTACAGACAGAGGTAAGGAGTTCATCGCAGCCACTTTTAAAGAAGTATGTAAGCAATTACAAATAAACCAATTAAATTCTACAGCTTATCATCATCAATCATTAGGCGCGTTAGAAGTTTCACACAAAAATTTAAATTCTTTTCTCAGAATCCAAACCGATAATCACCCTGAAACGTGGAGCAGTTGGCTTCCATTCTGGTCTTTTGCCTTCAACACAACAGTTCACACAGAAACTAAGTTCACTCCTTATGAATTAGTTTTTGGTAAAAAATGTTCACTTCCGAGTAATTTAAGCACAGATCTAGAGCCACTTTATAATTATGATGACTACCCCTGTGAACTGAAATATCGTCTTCAAATGTCACAAAGAGATGCTAGAAATAATTTACTAAAATCAAAAGAAAGTAGGAAAATTAATTACGATAAATATACAAATCATATAACTTATAATGTAAACGATTTAGTCTTAGTTAAAAATGAAACAGGTAATAAGTTAAGTCCTGTATTTTCTGGTCTTGAAAAATGATAAAATCGAATTAGTGCATAAAAATCGCACAAAATTGTATATTAAATTATAATAAAAATATTTTGTTTTTCTGTATTAATGGACCGCACTATATTAAAATATTAAGTTATGTATGTAAACTAAAATAAAAATGTATACCTACTTATACTACTTATCTATAAAAAAAAATGTAACTTTCCTTATGTTAATTTTTTTTTTCTTTTGGATGGGTGATGTGGTAGTGTGTATTGTAACTATGTACTCATGTATCAAATATATAATCGATTGCTCATTTAATAAAGTCAGTCTATATTCTGAATTCGTGGTTTCACTTAGCTCCGTTCGCTCTTCCGTACAATATTATCGGCATATCAACGGGGCTGATACGCACCACGTACGATACACGTACACGTAACAGTGTTCGTTTTAAAATATCGTTTATTGATGGAATATAAAACTGAACGATATTCAAAGTTTCATTTATGATTCTGTATAGCCTGTTTGGTATGTAAACAATGAAGGTATTTGATTTTAAAATACACCCATTACTTAACAGCATGGTTCCTTTTTTAGTAAGCTAATTGGTTTTAATAAAAGTTAGGTGAAAATCAGCCTCACCGCAGCTGTTGAGAAAGATGCCCAAAAGGCTGGCAGCGTTTCCTCGTTGGAAAACTACACTTATACGTTGACCGAAGAAGCTTCCAGTTCTTTTGTTGTTGTTTTATTCCAGTTGCTTCTATTAAACGGTCGAACATTTCTTTTAAAAGGACTTTGCTTTCGGGTTCCATGAACCCATAATCTCCACACCGAAAGAAAGAAAGATGTTATAGCCTACAAGGGCAACCTTTCGAACTTTGCGACTTTCTGCATCTGTTGCAACAGCCCCTGCTTTCTTCGACGTAGCGTATACGTGTGATGGTGCCAGTTTTCGTTACATTACATTAATTACAGAAAGAAAATAAATATGTGTACATTTTATAGAGGTTTGTATATAAATCATCACCTCATACCATCTCATGTACAGGTGGTTTCAACAGACATATAAGTATGTCATTAATAGAATAATTATATATGTATACCTGTAGGTGTAATGGCAATATAACTTTATTTATGTTGATTCATTGATATTAAATCTAATACTGTCGTAAGTTGAACCGTAACTAAGATGGCCAGCGCAGGGCCGTGCGTAGTGAAGATAGTAGAGTAGATTCTTGTACAGCAGTGGGCGCTGTAAGGCCGGTGTAATGATAATAAAGTATACGACTATGATTGAAGCCGGGCACGAGATTATAAACTTCATGGGAGCCCATCCGATGAGTAACCCTCGAGAAAATCGCTTAACCTCACTTATCATAAGTCAAAAACCCTAACCTGTATGCCATAAATATCTTAATCTTCTTATTGAGTTACTGATAGCAAATGTAGCTTACGGAGTAGCAAATGTCTCAACTATTTTTCAAAGGACTATTCAAACCTTATTGTCTGATAGAAACATACCCGTAACTTAAAGTTACAGTTACAGTTAAGGGTTAGATTAGGTATAAACGTACAACGTCTATTGAGTCGCTTGCATGAATTATCGAGTAGCGATTTGGATGAGTACAGAGAGAATGTGGTAAATAATGAATCAATTATCACAATTACTTTGTTGGCGTTGTAGAGATTATGGATTGACAGTTATATCCACCTAAAAATTTACTGATGAAACACAAACACACAAAACAAAAACAACAACAAACTGCATCCAATCCAAAATAATACTTAGTACTTGCACCATAATCTCAATGATCTATAGGCAGGCTTATACAATCAGGATGAAAGTTTGTATTTAGATAAGGTTTTGCATTTTAAGTTATCTTTTCAACTCTATAAAATAACTTTTTTATGGGCGTACTTGGTTTATTTATTGATATAAAATGGTATAAAAGACGGACTTTATGCTAATTGCATTCTTTCCCAGTCAACCTTTAGTACTTGCACCATAATCTCAATGATCTATAGGCAGGCTTATACAATCAGGATGAAAGTTTGTATTTAGATAAGGTTTTGCATTTTAAGTTATCTTTTCAACTCTATAAAATAACTTTTTTATGGGCGTACTTGGTTTATTTATTGATATAAAATGGTATAAAAGACGGACTTTATGCTAATTGCATTCTTTCCCAGTCAACCTTTGGGAAATAGTTTAGTTACTAGGCAAGCTTTTTCAATGTCATTCAACAAAAATATTTTAGAATTTTCTGTCTACGTATATATTTGTTTACACGATCTATGATAATGACATATTATTATATGTATAATAACTAGCTGACTTGGCCACGCTTTGTTGTGTTAAAAATTAAAATTTAACCCATCCTAAGTCCGAAGTCGAAGCAATTCCAGCAAAATGAAAAAACAAATCAAAATCGTTTGAGTACTTTCGCAGTTCATCGCAAAGGAGTGAATTGTTTATATATATTATGTTGGTGCATATGAAATATTTTTTTTTACGTGCAAATGTTTCTCTTCCTGTTTTCGTTATGCTTTTGTTTTTGGCATAACCTCGTTTATAGTCGTACTGTCCATCTGTCCAGAGTCACATTTCAACAAAGGAGATTTTCGCAAAAGTGTTTTTTTTGTTATTTGTTTTGTATTTTGTACCGATATGAATTCAACCGCTATTCGGGTATTTTTTTTGTACGAGTATAAACTTGATAATAATGCTGCAAAAGCTGCACGCAACATAAACCAGGCGTTTGGGGAGAATATTGTTAACGATAGAAAAGCGCAGCGTTGGTTTGAAAAATTTCGTGATTATGGTGATTTTTCTCTACAAAATGAACCGCGAGGAAGACCCAAAACAACCGTGAAAAATGATGATCTGAAGGCATTGGTAGAAGCGAATCCAACTGTATCCACGAGGGAACTTGCTACCACGATGGAAGTTGACCATACAACGATATTGCGACATCTTTATAAAATTGGCAAGGTGAAAAAAATGGATAACTAACACACGAACTAACCGAGCGAAATAAGCTGGATCGGTTGAACGTATGCTCATCGCTACTAACCCGATTTTAAATATGAAGTTTTGCAGCACCCAGCATATTCACCGAGTCTCTTCCCAACCGACTTTCATTTTTTAAACATTTGGATCTGTTTTTACGGGCTAAACAATGTGAAAATGAAGAAAGTCTGAAAAATTCGATATCTGAATTTATTGATTCTAAAGATCAGATTTTTTTTAAGATAGGCATCTATGCTTTAAAGTCCCGTTGGGAACATAGTTGAAGCGATTGGAGCATATTTTGATTAAATAAACAACTTGTGAAAAAAGATATGCAGTTTTATATATTGACTTGAAAATCCAACATTTCATATACACTAACCAATAGATTATTTTGTTTAAACGATTGATGATCTTAAGACCGATTTTTTTTTCCTATGTCAGGAAAGAACAAAAAAGGTCAGACAGAATTGTCGGTTTTATGTCAAAATGTCATTTCTCCGTTGGAGACAAAGGGAATAAAAAGGTGATGGTGATTTTGATAAATAATCATTATGTATTATGTTTTTTTAAACTATTAAAATAATAAAAACATGCATAAAACGATGTCAAAAAATAAAGTTACCTAATTTTTTCATCATTTGTATATGACTCGATAAAAAAAAAGGTGGGGAGGCGGATTAAATATTGCCAATTGACAATTAAAATCAGCTCTTCGTTATCACTTGTATATAGAAAACACGTATCAACTACGAAACCACACAAAACCTCTAAACAGGTTTTAAAAGATGTTCTCCCAGAAATACGTTGCCTCTTTATGAACATGGGGTTGAAATTTTATAAAGTATTTTAGCTAGCAATTTTAAAAAATCGTGCGCTCCAATCGATGTGTTAGGCGACTTCCCCCTCGTCCAATTTTGCGTTTTTATAAACCTTTTCATTGTGTTTCGAACACAATTATTCCACGTACCTAACGTAACGAAAGGAGACACGAAAGAGTATTTTATGTTTAGTCAAGAAAACCAAAAACTCTTTCACCGGTTTTCAACTTAAACACCAACTAATAGAGCTCAATATTATTTTTAAACCGTACGTTTTGTGGTGTTTTGATAAACTTTTGCTGACCCAGATACTATGATTTTGGCGATAAATTCAATAAAAGTTTTGTGAACGTATGTGCGTATCAATGTGTCATTTCAAGGGTTGCAGTCACCATCTATTGATTGTTCTTGAGGAATCATTCACCTCTAAATAGCTTCCTTTGTTTATAAACTTTATCAATCTATCCTTGGCGTTTACGATATAAATCCTAAGATGCCATTTATGATAATATATTAAATATTACCTATAATAATAAAACCCAATAATGAGAGGTCTTTCCATAATCTCCAAGTTTGACAGGTTGGTCGAAGATCACATTAAATTCCATAATGTGTTAGTAATTAGGCGACGAAGGTGTTACCTCCAGTATCATTTATCACTTCTTAATATCGTGTGCTCCTCAATTTTGCCGCAATTTGCTAACTTTCCTAAATACTAATTCGCTACTTGGAATAAATGAAGTTCTTGCTCGACACATTTTTTATTAAACCCTCCCAGGATCCCACTTTTCTTGAGTAGTAGCAGTACTCAACTATCACCCACATATACACACACTCACTCTCACACTCTTACTCATATTCCGCATATAACATGCAAAAATACTCACTTCGGTTATACACGTGCGCATATTGACAGTGTTACACCATAACATTTTACTAATTCGGATACCTGCAATCCTTTTATGAATATTTTGGGTATATATGTAAATCTATATTGAATAACTATCTTTTAAGTATCTTTAGTACGTCTTTGTTTTATTTTTTGTAATATTTCTACTAGCTGACCCAGCCACGCGTTGCTGTGTTATAAATTAAAATAAAACCTATCCTATCTTTTAAGTTAGATCAAATAACAGATAGTTACGAAGTTTGATCAAAATCGGTTAAATAGTTTAAGAGTCCATCGCGGACAAACAACGTGACACGTAATTTATATATATTAAGATAAAGTCATAGTTCATAGTAGTATTGATTTATTGTTAAAATAACAACTTGGCTTTAACAATGAATTAAAAAGTATTTAGCGATAGTCTTTCCTTGGCCATGATTATTGTAATCCCTTATAGCAAAGGTTATCTGCGGGTAGGGCCTAGTTACCTGTAGTTCAGGTTCCTCAGGGACTAGTATCTTCCACAAATTCTTATTTTTTTTAGTTCTAAGCGTTTTATTGCGAAGAGAAATAAATACTTTTATTATTATTATATACCTACCCCAATTTCTTCGATTTCATAAACTTTATCAACCTATCCAAACATTCTTATAAACAGCTGTCATTCATTTTAAGACTATTCTTTACGAAAGTTGCTTAATTTTGATGAATACAACCCTCACAAATCAGTGGTCACGTTTTAGCGCAAGGCCACATAATAATGTGTTTACTGAAGCCCCGAGCTCCCCCGCAGTCCGCGATAAACCCCTATGTACTTATCGACTAATGCACGTACTCGTATACTTATTGATACAATACGAAAGGATGGATATATCATCGAACTGTTAATATTTTGACGTTTTCTAGACAGAAGTCTTTCTGCAGCCAGGAGTTTTTATTTGGGAACCCCATATAGTAGGCTATCGCAGAGCAAAATTAAATCGAATAGAACTATTAGAAGAATATATAAAATAAGATCATAACTGGTCGTATGTGACAGTAAATATTAAGACTATTGGTTTAAAGGGCTGTGATCTTTGTGAATAAATAAAATTAAACAAAGAAATTATACTTTGTCCAATGTAGGATGATACTTTTGACAGGTGTCACTTCCTTATTGCTACGTACTAAGGTTGCGTTTGTTTCCTTATGTTTGGCTTGCCATTGCAATAGCAACTTTATACCCTCTATATAGGTGTCAGCTGTCAAAAGTATCATCCTACAAAGTATAGTTTAAGCGATTAGTATATACGAAATATAAAACGTTTACACATACGATGGAATGACGCTGGAACTATTATTTTTGTTTTTTTTTACTGTACTTGTCACAACTCACAAATCATATCAGAAATCACAAATTATATCAGAAAATTATTAAAACAGAGAATAATTACAATAATTAGTTGTACAGTTTGTAATATTTTGAGTTTTCTAGTAAATAATTAAATTGCTGAGTTGTGAACTCAATTCTCTTATAGAGTCGCTTAATTAGTTTTATGCATGCATGTCGTGGCAGCCATTGATTAATGCAGCATCTATTAAGGCATTATAATTTTATTTCTGTTTAAACTATCATGGTATACGCTTAGTTTTCCTTAAATATAAATCAAACAATTTTAAGTACGACTTAAGACTAAAAGGCATTATCCCACTCTAAACCTACTTTTAAAAGCATATTTATTTTCTTTTATTAAGGAACAGACAATTTTAGATAAGGTGGGGAACAAAAAAAAGAAAAACATCATAAACCTACAGTTTTCTAGACTAACAAAATTGTAGTAACATGAAAAGAATATAAAATAAACAATAAGTAGTACTTGAAAACCAATCTAGTCTCTAAAATTACTTAAAAACACTAGCTCTAATTATTCTATTGTCCATTCGAGATTCTCATAAATCAGAACTGTGATTTATGACAATCTTGAAAACTAATAATGAAACTAATAGGGAGCTCTACGATGTTGTGCATAACGCATTTAAGCTACGACCACGATTTAAGAAGTAGAGGATTTTTGCTCTAATTCTAGAATCGAATGGGTGACCAAAAAGAGGTCTTAATCTTCTTTTTGCTTCGGTATACACGAGCCGTTGGTTCTAATTGCTACAGCATAAGTAAGCGCCCACAAATTTACACTAGGTTGTTTATGGCCCACTGTCGTTATTATATTATTGGTCAGCCTATGATGATGAAAGCAAATAACTAATGAATGTTATTTCTCTACATCTGAAAATACTACCTCATATTTCTTAAGAAACCCGAGGTCATGAGTGGGTTGAACGAATTACTTAATCATACAGATTCCATGAGCACACTTCATTACTTTCCACCATCCAGTCGAATCCAATTAATGTCTCGCACCGTACGAGCATCAGTAGCGATTAGTTCCAGACAGATTATATGGCGACGTAGAGAGGGTGCGAAAGGGGATAGAGCCACGGCGATACACGAGCACTAGCCGATTACAGACTTTACGACCCTTGCTAACAGTTCAAATTCTAATAAATCAATGTATGCAAACGTTGATTTTTGATACGCAGGAAAGGGCAATGACCTTTTTGATTTGAGTAAACAAACAAGACAGATTGCGGCGTGCCTATGCTTTGTTATTATCGCAAAATTAAGATGTGCTGCCAGTCTTTGTGGGATTATTCAGAATTTATACATAATTAATGTCAGACGTTTAAAACGCTTGATTCTCAATATTCGTTAACAACACTATTTCAGATGCAGGTTTCCTTTATTGTTTGAATTACAATGAAAAACTGCAAATATATTAAACTACGAATTCTGTTTGTTGGAAAAATTGAAAGTGCTTTTCTTTGCACTTGTAATTTTCAGGACAACATTTGTCCAATGATTAAATAAAGGTCCTCCCACATAGTAGTTATATGAAGTTATTCAGAGAATGTTGCATAAAATTTGTTGTTCAACTTTATTTACGAAATTGTAACAATAGCTAAAAATTGTTAGTGATGTTATAAAACTTCATGTTAAAAAAATGTTATACAACTGATTACAATATGATATAACAAATTTTAACTTATGTTATATAATATCAACCAAGCGACATCGGGACGTTAGATTAAGGGCGTGGGAAGGAGGTTGCTCGTGTGCTTCTTTTGCAGTGTACATACTCTGTCACGTACACAGCTCCTTCAAACCAAAAAGCACTTCTTCCATTTAGAGCCACTTCATTTGAAGTTTAAAATCAAAGTATTCCTTAGGATTAGGAGGGGTCGAAAGGTTAAACAGCATGTTGAAGAGCAGGGTAAATACATATAAATGTATTCCGGCGAAGATGAATACATAAGCTAAAAATGAAACTGAGATATATGATCATATTTGTACAAACTAAAAATACATAACTTTTAAAGTAGCTTGAGTATATAACGATGTTTCATCATTAAGGTAAGATAAGTTGCCGTAATCTAGGCGTAAAGAAGGGAGAGAGAAGAGAAAAAAGATTGCGTTAGTGCAATTTTGATAGGAGTAGGTAGAAAATTACGTAGTCTCTTCAGCACAGCTGGCAAAGCATAATAATTAACGAATAACGACCTGTAACTGAGATTGCCAACTCAAAGTATTATTAGAAATTCACCCTAAATTTTTCACCGACGAGCTAAAGGGGATATCGGTACCAGCAAAATTTTTATCTGGTAACAAACGCCAGTCCACTTTAACAATCTGGAGCTCTGGAAGAGCGATAATTTAGTTCTGTTTGATAGGATTTACTTCAAGACTTGTTACACTCTGCAATTCAACAGAGATTATTGTATATGACACGAACTACATTAGTTATGTAAATCGATAAAAGACGTTTGACAGTAAATTTCAGTCTGATAAATAAGATATTTTGGCGAAATGTATTGGATTCGCATTAATTGCGTAAATTTTCAAAATTATTTGACTCAAGAATATTTCTTTTTGTTTTTACTTTCCCTCGAATGAAGAAGGGAAGTCAAAATGGCTAGGTGTGAAAATTATCACGAAAACCTCTGGGAAAATAAAAGGTGTCAATGTTGGATAATATAATTAACTGTCGAGAAATAAGCTATTTTTACTTAGAAAATAGTTTTTTTTTTTGGTTGTTGATCAATAAATTAATTTTATGTGTAGAATATAATATCGATTGCTTAAAAAGATTTATCTGGTTAATATGCAGCTTACGTCTCTATGTATCTTCTACAATTTCTAGTTCACAAGCTATATGAGTAGTTGTAGCTGATGAATAAATGCGGGATCAGCGAAAAGTACAGATCAATGTCCCCAAGCAAAAAGTCGATAAAGTGCTATTTTGGACTTTTTACTGTTTTGAAGAATTCGGAATTTGCAGACTAGATAAGCAGATTGCAGAATAGATACATATTAGTATTTTTTTTCAGATTTTTCATAATGATATTTCTGAAGATATAACAATGTTAACGTACGTGTAATGTAAACGAAGAAATAACAATGTATTCTTATGCGTTACATGATTTTGCTGATATAATTTTGTCAATTTATTTCCTTGTATTATTTATTATAATTTTCTTCTAAATAAAATATTTCATGTTTCGTTTTGTTATTTCGCGTTTACCGGATTATTGCCATAAAAAAACTAATGTGGTTTTGGTAAGCCCTAATATAAAACAGTAAATATTTTCTCCTGTAAAATGCATTTTGCGATTACCGAATTTATGCTTGGGGCATCGAGATAAAAACATGTTGCATAAATGTGGCGCGACGTGTAACATGACAGCAATAAAAAGGCAACCTAAAAAACACGCGCAAAATTATAACACCATCTGACATAAAGGATTATTGAACCGCAGTCCCTGAGCACAGACACCTAGTTTGGAGAAAGTACTTCCCTTTTCGCTGAGTCAAAGGCGAACATAAACTGCGCCTACAGAACCTTTGCAAATATCTACAAACTCATTGGAACGACTTCTAGCAAAATTGTTTTGCCCGTAAGTTTCACAAATGTAGCTGTAAAGACAGAAATGGTCAGACATGACAGCACTACAGAAAGATATTTGTAAGCATGAGTCGTACTCGTAAAACCCAGTACCAGAGTTATCTAATACGTAACGTATTAAATACCACCGCCGCAGGAGAATTAATGAAAAGTAACTTTATTAAAATGGACTTAAAATAAGTTGTTTTGAATTCTTTCAGGGCGTCTTTTAACTGACAAGAATAATGGGCACAAGAAACTCGTCAGCTTAAACAGATGTAACAACATTTGTAATATACGTCGTCAACATTCATAAACCCCAAAAAAAAAACAAAATGATTGTGTTATCACAATAATAGTAGTGTTATGATTTCATTACATCGTTGATTAAAACAAAGTCAACAAGAATCTTTTTTAAAAAGTATCCTTAAACAATGCAGTAATATACAGGGAATAAACGACAAATTTAAGAAAGCAGCAAAGATGTATGTTTAGTATATATCAATAATACTGAAGGTAAACAGAGCCATCTCCCAAGGCAGCACCCGTTCACGAGCATGATGCATGATGCAGCCATCGCTTCGCTCGACCATAATAATGTTAGGGAACGTAACGACGCACTACATGCCACCGCCAAAGAGATGTTTTAGGAAAGCATGTCATACTCCAACTACCAGTAATAAATTAATGTTAAAATTAACAAATGCTAATAACTGTATAACACAACCTGTAATAAATAGTGTTATGTTGAAACGATACATATTGCTTCCAACACTATCACTTCCATGCATCAGGTATCGAAATATTTGAAATAAGGAAATAATCGCACATACATTCATGGACACTACAACATACAATAATTATTTTTAATAAAACGAAGAACATTTACCTGTTCACTATGAAATAAAAATGGCTAGATTTAGTAAAACATAACAATACTGGTAACTATGTTTAACTTTATTTTTGTCAGTTGCACAACAAATTCGAATGACTGAAAATAACATTCTAACTTTATGCTTTATGTAATCTAAATGGCTGCTCTGAAGCCCGTGGAAATACGCCCGTGGTAAACATACAAACGTGCCTACAATTTAAACTTTGATAGATACCTCATTGATACAATATAAAGATTCTAAATATAAATGTATATAATAAACGTTATCATGGTTAATAATAACACTTCTTACATTCACACCAGTTAGCCTAGCCCAAAGTACACACTGTAAGGCTGTATTATGGATACTAGGCTAACGGATAGACATACATTTATGATACATTGATAGGTAATATTTATAGAAATATATATAAACCCATGATACAAATGCTCGTATTCTTCACACAAACATCTGCCCCTTACGGGCGGTCGTTGGTTTAAAAACTATTCAATTCAATGCATCTTGTAAGAGGTTGTGCAATTTTTTTGTGCTATTGATAATCATAAGAAATCTATCGGAGACACAGTTTATAACCAAAGCGAGTGAAAGGGGTGGAGCGATACTTTTCTAGAACGAGAACAGTTTGGATTGTTGATTTACGGCCCCCATGGTCAAGTGGCTCGCATTCCGGTTTTCATGGTAACGTCACTCCGCTCAGGGGTTCGACCCCGGCCGACTCAATGTAGAAAACAAACATTTCTATATTGGCTCGGGTTTCTGAATTTCATAAAGTGTTTTAGCTACTTAATTTGGAATCAGAACATGTTATCTTATATTTATTTTTATTTATTTAATAATTCAATTCTAACCCACACCCACAGATATCTGACGTATGAGCTACCTCCACGCTTCATTTGGAGAAGTAATAAAACTAAGTAATGTCTCGAGTACACAAAAAATCCTTTATATTTTCCAAGAATTTTACTATTTGTCGGGAAACTTTTAGATGTACCCTTCGAACCTTACTCCGACAGTTGTGAAAAAAAATTTTTTTTTAGGACTGTTGGTAAAGCCGTTCTTAAATTTAGCACCTAATTGCAAATGGCTTTCATTTAAAACAAACAAACATTTACCAGGAGTTTATCAAATGGCAGCTATTACGCCACGCCTAATCCCTACATCGAAAGCCATACAAACTCGACAAGCATTGTTTGCCTCCCTTCGTCGTAATCATTACGTTTGAGGTTCCCAATCAAGACTCTCCCTCGGATAATAGAAAGATATCTATCTTTGGCGGAGCATCGTAAACGTATGTGTCAAGTGTGGTACGGATCTGATCAAACTAACGCTTTTAGCCTGCGACCTTAAGGCCCTTTAGCATTCACTTTGCCAATAGTCACCAGTTTCACTAGTCATAATTTCTGGTAATATGTCTAAAGTTTTCTTATATTTACTGGAGCCAGGTGAAGGAGAGTCGTGGGGTAAACTGAAGCTGTTTTTCAATTGTTGCATTATTTTTTTATGCTGTCGAAGGTATTGGAAGCATGCGTGTTGAAGCAAAAGTTAATGAAGAAAAATCAAGAACTCAAAGAGAGCTCGATCTTTGTTTGCAGCAAATGATATTCCTGTCCTCCTTTTTCGGGTTTGAAACATATTTTTTTATAATGGGTATGTAGTATGAAAAAGATAAAAAAAACAACGATAGTCAATTATTAAATTTTTTATTTTTTATACTGGCAGTCGCGTAACTTTTAATACCTTGAACCAACACATTGTTTACAATTAATATATCCAGAAATCTGGACATATCTCATTCTAACGCACACGATACAGAGAGTCGAAATAATATGTACCTAATTTTAGGCTCAATATTAAATGCTTTGGAACACAATCAATATACTATTAAAATTTAACAATATACTTCGTAATAGAAATAGAATTATAGTTTATAGAATCTTCACTCATACGGACAACAATTACTCTTTGATATTATTACTCTGAATTTAAATTACACAAAGCTCATTTATTGTATTACAATTATCCAATATAAAAACGCGTCAAATACCTAAGCATATATTAATAGAAAACTATGCGTACACGATAATGATTTTTAGAACAAATCAGTCGATAAAAATAGCAACGTTTTCTATTTATTTAGATTTTAGTTGAAGCTTTTTTGCATTAGCATTAAACGCTGGCGAGCACCGGTACTGGCCATTTACTCGTTGGATATTTTTTACAACACAGGTAACACAGGTTTGGTAACAGATGTGTTTACAGCGATGGCGGGTTAGCCATACTTGTTATAACCAATACGGTACACGTGTATGTATTGTGTCTACACTAGGCTTGCCAGATGCTCCGTATTTTACCGGTCACCCTGTTTTTCGGTTAAAGTTTATAGCAACCCTTAATAAAAACGGGGTAACTTAAATTTCCATATTTTTATCAATTGGCTGAGTAAAACGGAGAATTTTAATACGTTTCGACTAACGAACTAAAGAAAAAAACAAAATAAGATTTTGTCATAAAACAACACTATTTTAATTGTCCCCCATTTAAAGTCTGATTTTTTTATGTTGGTAACCCTTAAATCACGCAGTGATGGCTGGCAACCCTGGTCTACACTGAGAACATAAATATTTAAACTAAACCAACCCGCCGCTAGCTGTGCTGTGCTTTTTGATAATTTGGATAAAACTTATGAAATATATAGATTTAAAACACTTTGATTTGAACAGTAGATAGCTACTTGTCTACTATAACTACGTGAATCGAGTATCCTTCGCTTCGTGAACTTAGTTTGATAAAAGACATCACAACCAAGAGCTAAGTGTAAGTCGTCAAACATGCAAACGTCACAAGTTAAGATTTCAAATTCAGAACTTATTGTTATAGTATTAAGGTCTATCACACAAATATTAACTCAAAACGCGATAGTCCCTTTTACACATATAAAAACTTACACTTAGACCTCTGGCTATCAAACGCGTGAATCATTTAAGCAATTATGTTTACTTTTAAAGATCTGTGAATACAACAAAGTTGAGCAGTGATATGTACATATAAAACTTTTATTAATGAAAATAATAATACGATAGTTAACATATCTAGCACGCATATATCAATGCCTATTTTTTCTCAAATATCATAAACAACATGCGTAATGATTTGAGATTGCAAAATATTGATAATTTCAGCAATACCATTTAGAAGAAAATCAGTCACAAAATTCACTTCTGTTGTATGGCACTTGCTTTCTTTGAAAAAGGCAAAATACAATTAAAAATACTAAATAACCCATGTATTTAGGTAATGTGCGTCAAACGCCTTAAAACTAAAATATTTACAATAATCCTTTGCCACATGTTTTTTTAACAGTAACAATCACATACCATTCCATTAATAATTCATTTTTTAAATAAATATTTTTTTAACGATTTTTCTCTTTGTTTATCCAACACTAGAATAATTGAAATCAGTAGCTATGAACATTTTTTTTAATTAAAAGAAAATTATCAACATTTAAATGTTATTCCTTTTGTATATATTTTAGAACTGTCTTAGGATCTCTAAAATATTTCTGAGTCTAAAACTATCTCTAGTAGTCCTGCTTCCAAAAGTTATTTTGGCATTGATTTAGTTAAGAAGTCTTTTGTTTGCGTTACATAAACGTAATTTTGATTCGAGCAAAAAGACAAAACACATTCTCTCAATGCCAAATTAACTCTAAGCAAGGCCGTAAATGTTGTGAAATTGTTTAATTTTTAATGATTGTTTTTTACATTATTGTTTAGCGTTAATTTAGATCATACAACACTTACAAACTGTCAATACTTGTATCAGTAAGGTCACTGTTAAATAAATATTTTTCAACATTAAATAATTTTAGTTAGAAACAGAACGTTTTACATTTTTTTCAGACGTGATCTTAATTTAACTTAATAAAGATGATTAAAAGATGGACAAATGTTTCTATGAACTTACACAGCTCAAGCTTCCATTTGAACATAAAGATGAATGTTTTGGCTAATCTAATGGATAACAAAGTATATTATTTTATAGTTTTTTTATCTTTATTTTTTATTTTGCGGCAAGGGATTGCGTTTTTAACGCGGGTTCAGTCGCGCTTTAAACCTAAATCTTAAATTAGCTTTACGAGGCCAAACTAATAACAAATTTAGCAGTCTTCTCGAACACTAGTACGATGTAAATTAAAAAAATTATACTTTCGGCCTTAACGTTTTGCCTTCTGAAACAAATGAATTAGATTCAAATATTCAATACATCAATTTTTTTTTTTTTTCCTGTAAGCCAGCGTGTTTTTTTTTTTGGTTTCATTGGACTGTATACGGATGTACATTTCAAAGAGCCAAGTTTTTACTTGTTTTATTGCTTTTCATTTGTTTCAGAACGAAAATTAAATAACTATTTAAGTACTTAATGCTAATTTTAGAGATCCATGCAGAAGGTTTCCTGCGCCTCGTCGAATGAAATAGAATTCGAGCGTGCATTTTTCTGCACTGGACTGGGCTGTGAATGAGGGACGGATCCCGGATTCTTTAATAGAGCAGCGGGCAATGAACACTTCGGTGGGGTCTGCGAGATCGGGGACTGCCTTAAAGACATCATGAACGACCTCTCATAAACAATCCTTGTGCCTGTAAAGGAGAAATAAAATACATTACTGATGTACTTTTTTTATTCTTTCATTGGTTTACGACACTTGAGTAGCGTTCTCAAAAAAAGACAAGTGAGAAAACTGAAAATTTATTTTAGAAAAAAGGGAGCTTTCTTCAACAGTGGTTGTTAAAAATCGAAGGGGAATTCACAACGTATGTTTTTCCTTATGCTCATCATCATTCTCTTCACTATTCTTAAGTATTTTTAAAAAACGAATCGTTGTTTCGTTAACAGTGTTTATGTTAAAAACTCTTCATAAGTGAGGTGTGAAATTGCAATGGCAAGGTGCCATAGATTGCAAAACAATAAGCAGTTCGGCATACAAATAATACGACCTACTTGTACGTCATTAGACATATTTCGCTCCGACAATTTTGCTCGCGATAATATCATAGGAATGGGGTCTTTGACCGAGGTCATTTTGTGTGCGGCAAAGTGAATTATTTGCGGAATCTTTGTATAGAACTATTTACGGACTTAATTTTGTTTAACTTCTGGTTTCACTATACTGTGGAAACATTTAGTACTTAGTGGTGACATCTTTAAGGGTACAAACATCAAGAAAATATGATGAAACATAGAGTATATAATACACAGCGCATACGCATCTTATCATTGAAAACTCTTTTCGCTGATACCGAAGATGCGTTCATTTTCATATTTTTGTAATCCTGACGATTTAACTCCTTTTCACAAGTGGTGTCCACAGTAATGGTGGTCATAATTATGTTACTATCTTCTAATATAAACAAGGCACGATTCCAATTACTCAATTCATTACAAAATATGATTTCGATGCCAAATGTTCAAGTTCAAAGTTTAAACAAAAACGCTTTTAAAAACTTATAACCTCAATTCGTATTATTGAACTTCTGTATAAATTGTTATAACGAAAACAAATATGAAAAATGAAGACCAGACCCCTTTTTTCCCACTGGGGACTCTGGGCAAATGCCTAGGGCCCCGTGATCGTACGGGTACCCTAGTTCCTGACAGATCACTAAAAGAATACCGACATTTATTACTGTAAAACTTATTTAATTAGAGTACCTAGATTCAACCTCAATAGGGACTATATTATCGACTTGCTTATTAGCTTTTGCATGCGCAATGCTACTGTACTCTCGCCCAAAAAAAGGTTATCCAATTTCAGCAAGTTTAGATAATTTTAAATATATGTGACTCGCCCCATTTAATTTAAAAATTATCTATTCTACTATTGAATGTCAATAAAAAATCTGAAACTTTGTTTATCTCCTTTCTTTGTCTATTCTAGTTAGAAAAAAGTCTTCTGTCAAAGTCATAGGGGCCCCATTTTAAAGATCGTCCCGATGAAGACCAACCTACGTCAAATAGTAACCGCCTTAAAAACATAATGAACATAATGATTTTCCTTTAAACGATCTTCACGTTTAAATTGGAGAAAAACATGTTAATTTGGTACATTTTGTGCTTAATTTATAAATTGGTTTTTGTTTAACATGCTACGTTGGAATCCCAGTGTAATAATAACTTATTAAAGATTCAACTAAACAGTTTTTTCCGATCAGTCTTTACTCCCCTTAGGCAATTACTTAGGCAATAAGTAATATGTGTTTTCCTCTCATTACTTGCACCACGCCTGTCCTGTCACGTAAGCTTGGCTCACTGTTTGCTTTATATATTAACAGTCTTTAATAACATCGACCACGTGCTAAATCCTCCAAGGCTATCCGCAACAAATGAAGCGCTGTTGACTATGTCTAGGATCCAATAAAATTACCTTGAATATTAATTTTTAGTTCAAATGTCAAATGGTATATAATATCTACGTCCAATTGTCACAAATGAATAAATCAGAATGATTAAAATTATATTATTGGACCATGCGCTATAAATTAAAAATTTATTATGTCATATAGTGTATGTATAGTTGTTTTTATTTCTTTATATATATAATTCTACTGTACGTATATATATATACGCTGAACTTCTAAACGGCTGGACCGACTTGAATGATTTTTTTGTATGCGATTGGGTGGCACCCTGGATGGTTTAGATTCACAAATCAGCCCGGCAGATGGCGCTGCAGTCGGTACAGCAACGCGTGGCCGGGTTAGCTAATATATATTATAAAATAATTAAGTAGTAAATAAATCAAATTCTCTAAGGTTTGCTATTCACATTATACTATCAAGAACCTCACAGACACGTTGAATGTTTTTTTAGTAAAATTGTGTATAAATGAAACCGTTATATAACTTCCAACACGTGACTCCACCGATGAAGGTAAAAACAAAAGAAAATTAACGTATAAGAAAATATTTAAAATTACCGTTCACCCTTTTAAAAACCACTGTTTTACGAATTAGAGATTCTTAAATTTAACTGTGAACATTGTGTCGCTACGTTTTGTAGGATAACGATCTTAGCTTGAAAATACCATGACTGATAAATATGTGAATACGAAACACTGATAAACAGTTACGTAAGTGATAAAATAATGAGGTCTAATTAGGTAATCACTTGATTGAGTTTCCGATAAAAGATTTAAAAAAAAATTAAGCTCACAAAGCCACAATACAAGAAGAATAAGTTTAAGTATACAAATAGCAAATGTTAGTTTACCAAGTTTCTTTTCTACAAATGAATTTAAATTATTTATATGTATTAATATAGACTTAGCTGTTCTGAGTATATATAGGTCTATTATGCATATGCATTCTTTCAGTAAAAAAAACAATTATAATTGATCGCTTCATGGTTAGTTTAAACAAGTGTTATTTAAACTAATTCTGACTCATGTACAATTAACTATATGTACGTACCTACATCGATAGAGGTCGTTGTATCGCTAAGTCTATATTAAACTCAATGGCCATTTTATGAGACGCATGTCGAGGCTAGTGTTCATCTAAACACATAGATAACTGGAGATAAGCAGTCATTACTGGTTCAAGCTTCTATATACTATATACATATCTTTGTATAAACATACATATTCGAAATATCTTTCTTGTTTGGTTATATTAAATTGAAAAAACATATTACCGTACACATAATATACGTTATGAAGTAATTGATTGCTTATTTTTTTCTTTTATTCCGTTTTTCAGACTAAATATAACGATGAGTTCATTAAATCAACTACTTATTCGATAAAAATGATACGACGGATGTTATTGTGTTGTACTTTCGATCTCTTAGCCAGCGTTCCTCTTATATTGATAAAATAAACACTATTTAGCTGATTACGCAGACTCTGAGTTTATTTAACATCACAAACTGACTTTATAGAATTATTTAATGTTGTATATGTTTACCTCCAGGAGTAGTAGAGTAAAGGGTGCCTCCAGGAGTGCTAGAGTATACATCAGGCATCTGTGCAGGGTCAGTAATAAGAACTCTCCTCGATGGAATCGCCTGGCTGTGGGTCGCTTGCCGCGCAATAGGTGAAGCCGACATTTTCAACTTTATTCCTTTGGTGTTAACGTCCAATCACAAACACTGACACAGCTTGTTTGAAGAGACAAGAAGGACTGACTGAGCCGGGTTTAGTGAGTGCCTAAAATAAATACGTTCGCCGCTAGCTTACGTACACTACCACACGTTAGATTGTAAACATTACACACTACGAACGTTACATCAAAACAAACATAGATTAGTTTGTACAGATGCGATATGTGTTTCGGACGCTGCTGATAACTTTTTATCGGTAACCTCACTGAGGCGTTTTTGATACGCATTTGAATGGGATATTTTAGTTAGTGCAGATAAGAGTTTCTACAGTTATTTTCCACTGAGAATAGTAGGAAATTGTCTTTTAATATTATAACAGCTATTGATATCATAGAAAATTTAATATAATTACTGTTCGCTTATATTTTACATCGTTTAAAACAACCCTTTATATCCAAATTTTTAAATCATAACACGTTCTATGAACTATATTCCAATCAAAGTACCGTCGACAGCACATGAAGCTTTACATTTTAAGCTTAGTACTTATCTTGTACCATTGTAAGGGGAAACTACTTCATTTTTAGGGGAAATATATTTTTATGGAAGTATGAGTAGCTGCTGTCGACCGTAAAACTGAGACGAGCTAAAGAAAGTATTGGAATAAAGTAGAAGAATCATAACCTGTAAATAGCAAATTAGTACTAAATACTAGATATATTGATGTAGGTTTGGAGAAATAAATAACGATAATAAAATAAGTCACTCGACCACAATTATCATTTTTATAACATGTCTGATCTTACCTAATCTTTGCTAACACACATGCGCAGATACAAGCGAGATTTTCTCACGTACTGCAACGCACACAAAGATAACTACAAGCGCGGTCTATATGCGTCGTGTTTGCAGTATTCAAAACAGCACGGTCGATTCGTCGACTAATTTATATTCTTGAATTGTTTATCTCCCGAATGGTTGCTGTGAGCTCGGGTCGAGTCGGAAGACTATTAAAAAAAGAACACCCACACGTGTAAAAAACGGATGACATCCAGGAATTTGTCTTGCCCTACATACTTGAGTTATCTGTGGTCAGGATTCGGTTATATTAGATGCGTTTTTACTTTTTTTAATCTTATAGAGTGTTGTTGATAGCAACCTTTTTAGAATGTTTTGTATTTTTTAATATTTATTTATTTATTATTTATTTAATTTTTGACTTTGAAGTGGTTGTCAGTCGCGTTTTAGATAGTTTGTACGAATGTTTGGTTTTGCTTTAATTTAATATTATATTAATCTTATACCCTAAACGGAACGTGTTTTCCTCATAAACCAGCCCCCATTTGCTCTCACTTCCCTACATAGAGGTTATATGGAAACTTACTATGTGGCCATAGCTTTTTAACAGTGATTAATGTTTTGAATCATGATTATTGGTATAAAAACTCTTAAGACCAAGCAATAGGGTTTAATTTTATTAATTTAAATATGGCCATGATGAAGCCATATTGGAGGACGGGTCAGTACAGTTGTGCTGGTTGCAATGGACGATTTATTGAGATGTATCAGGGCAATGCATCGGTTATTCAGATTCGGAGAGCAGCGGGATCCGAGGCACGGTTCTTCCGCTGGCCGACCGCAGATAGTTGGGGGCCCGAGTAGTGAGCTAGCCACTCACAAAAGGCTGCCCCGCCATCTCGCGAAAAATCCTGGGGGTGCGCCATCGTGCCGGTTGGCGCCCGGACGAGAGGACCCGATGGACACCCCTGGGGGGGCTCGGGCGTCCCCGCGGTCTCCGGTTTGGCTATCCCGAGGTGTGAGGCCCTGACTCTTCTCATTTGGTTCGCGATCAGCATCTCGTTCTACTTCCGTCCTTCGTTACATTACCTTCCCTCACGACAAAATGAAAGTAAGCAACAGGAAAAAGGTTAAACAGCGGTCGCACGTCCTCTCCTTCCTAGTGCACGTCTCTAATATAAGAGGCTTGCACTCTAATCTCGACCCCGTCCATCACCATCTTGAGACTAGAAAACCGCACCTGTTCTTTCTCACGGAGACACAAATAAAACGTCCAACTGACGCAGCGTACCTGGCTTACCCGGGTTATGTCCTTGAACATTGTTTTAGGGCTCATGCGGGTGTTTGCATGTATGCACGCGATGACATCTGTTATTTGCGTCTCCGTGATCTTGAAGACCCCACCCTTTCTATCATTTGGGTTCTGGTGGATACAGGTTTAGAGAAAATCATCTATGCTTGTGTCTACCGTTCGCATAGTGGAGACGCGGAGACTACCAGGCTTATCGACCAACTTATTGAGAAGGCAGACATGGCCCTACAGCGATACCCGTCCGCTCAACTGGTGGTTCTTGGTGATTTCAACGCACACCACGAGGACTGGCTGTTCCCTTTCGAGAAAACCGACCACGCTGGTCGAGAAGCGCGAAAGCTAGCCTTGACACTTGATCTCACCCAACTGGTCCAGGAAGCCACTAGAGTGCCAGACTCTGACGGACAAACAGCCAATTGCTTGGACCTTCTGCTGACGACAAATCCCGACAGTTACTCGGTGTCGGTTACACCACCCCTTGGCAGTTCTGACCATTGTGTGGTGGAATCTATGTCGATGTATTCTCCGCCCGACCCAAGCCCAAAAGGCTCCCGGCGGATTTGGCGTTTTAAATCAGCAGATTGGGATGAGATGCGTTGTTTTTTTGCATCTTATCCTTGGCGGCAGGTTTGCTTTTCTTCTAGCGACCCCTCAGTTTGCGCGGATGCTGTGACCAATGTGCTTCGTCAGGGTATGGAGTATTTTATTCCCTTCTCTGACATATCACTGGCCGGCAAAGCTCGCCCGTGGTATAATGCCAAATGTCGTGATGCGGTGGCATCAAAATACAAAGCATATTTGGCCTGGGTTGAAGCTCGATCCCGCAAAGCTAGTAATACGCGCGAAAAGAAGAAAGCCTTTAATAAAGCCGCCAAGTCCTGCAAGAAGGTTGTAAAGACAGCTCGCTTCGATCACATAGGCCGCATTGGGAAGAAGCTTGCCTCTTACCCCTCGGGTAGTAAAGCGTTTTGGTCCCTGGCTAAGTCGATCGAGGGCAACTTCTGCCGTACTTCAGTGCCTCCCTTGCTGAAACCTGACGGATCATTGGCACACACGGCCAAGGAAAAGGCCGATTTATTTGCCGAATTATTTGCCGAAAGTTCGCGTTTGGATCCTGGCAATGCTGTACCTTCCGGTTTGTCAAGTTGTGGGACTTTTATGTCTGAAATTCGTATAAGACAAACCGAAGTCAGAAAGGCATTGCGGGAACTGGACGTGAATAAAGCCAGTGGTCCGGATGGTATACCAGCCATAGTACTAAGGACTTGCGCTCCTGAGTTAGCTCCGGTATTGACACGCCTATATCGTTTATCTTTGGCTAAAGGACAAGTGCCAAAGTCCTGGAAGCTGGCCAACGTGCAACCTGTGCCTAAAAAGGGCAGTCGTGCTGATCCTATCAATTATAGGCCCATCTCGGTCACGTCCATTCTCTGCAAGATAATGGAACGTGTACTGAACCACAGGCTCCTGTCGTATCTAGAAGAAAATGACCTCCTTAGTGACCGGCAATATGGGTTTCGCAGGAACCGGTCTGCCGGAGATCTTCTAGCATACGCCACTTACAAATGGAGCGAAGCCATCGAGAGGCATGGTGAGGCGCTTGCCGTCTCTCTTGATATCTCGAAGGCTTTTGATAGGGTGTGGCATGAGGGCCTTATTAGCAAGCTTCCGTCATATGGTCTTCCCACTGGTTTGTGTGTCTGGATATCGGACTTCCTGAGGGATCGGTCAATACGAGTTGTCATTGACGGTAGCTCGTCTGACCATTTGGCTATCAATGCCGGCGTCCCTCAGGGTTCCGTTCTCTCTGCAACTCTTTTTCTGCTGCATATAAATGACCTGCTTTTGCCCGGTAATTTGGGGTACGCAGATGACAGCACTGTTGTAGAGACCTATATATCTGATGCACGAGCCAGTGCTGAACAGATCCAGTGTCATAGAGAGGCGATGGTTAGCCGTATGAACCTATCTCTGCAGGCTGTCTCTGAATGGGGCGATGCCAATCTAGTGGGGTTCAATCCGTCAAAGACCCAGGCGTGTCTTTTCTCCGCTAAAAGGAGTCCTTTCAACTTGACTCCTACTTTCCGAGGTGTATCCTTGCCGATCACTGACCATCTTGAGCTTCTCGGTATGTCTTTGTCACCGACGCTCAATTTTGGCTCTTTCATTGAGAGCAAGGCTCAAGTGGCTTCAAAAAAACTTGGCATTCTGGCGAAGGTGAGAAAATACTTCACACCGGAACAGTTGCTCACCCTTTACCAAGCACAAGTTCGATCGTGTATGGAGTATTGTTCTCATCTTTGGGACGGTTCCGCCCGATACCAGCTCCAGACGCTTGAGTCCATCGAGAGGAGGGCCAGGAGGCTCATCGGCAATGAAGATCTTTTCTGTAAAAAGCTCAAAAGCCTTGAGCATAGGCGGAAAGTTGCAAGCCTATCAGTATTTTATAGGATACATTTCGGAGAGTGTGCAGCTGAATTGCACAACCTTGTTCCGCCATCCCCATTTTTTCATCGGACAACCAGACTTACAAATTGGCGACACCGTTATATGGTGGATACACCAAAGAGTCGCACTAAGCGTTTTGGTTTCAATTTTATGATGCGTACCGCTAAGGAGTGGAACTCTTTGCCTGAGTCTGTGTTTCCTGACAAATACAATTTGGGGGTCTTCAAGTCACGAGTAAATAGGTATCTTCTAGGCAGGCGCGTCACATCCTAGATCGCATCGACGCTTACCATCAGGCGAGATAGTGGTCAAGCGCATGCCTATTTTCTATAAAAAAAAAAAAAAAAAAAGATTAAACGAAACTAAGTAACGTTAATGTATTAACATTTTAATAATGATTAAGATTTAATTTATTTACATAACATTTACAGTACAATTTATACTTTGTTATTTAATTTTAGTTTTATTACGATAACAGTCGGTTATAATTAAACTTATCTCTCAATTAAAATTTCTACGTCGCCGCATCCCACAAACATCACCCCACTTGCGATAAATGAGATAACTGGATTTTTATAAAGGTAAGCATGTAATTTCAATGTACACTTACTCATAGTATGTTTGTATTACTATCACTTTCTATGGTAAAAAAACTCAAAAGTATAAACATTATTTTATATTAAACATGTTTTATTGGACATGTTTTGTATAATCTTAGTTTCATTCATTGATCGTGAAGATTTGTCATGCTTATGAAGAATACAACCCAAATTAGATCCAAAAGTCCTTGTTGGAACCTCGAATACTCGTTTACAGAATTTTATGCTACGTGTGAAAAGGTGCGTAAAGAAAATTAATTTTAGATAAAATTAAGTATGGATACCCGTGCTTGGGGTTCTCTTAATCATTAAATAGGACCAAAACTGTGAGAAACAAACTTACGTACTGCAAGACAAAAAAAATGTAGCCAAAAATGCAATTAAAAACATAAGATATAGCTATACTTTTTAAAAGCTTTAGTAATCCCGTAAAACCAATATATTTTTAAATATTAGTTCATGTTGCACTTGTTAAAAAGTGTTTCCTTTTTTGTGTGTTTATTTTTAATATAATTTTAATAATTAATAAAAGATTGGTTTTTAATGTAATGTTTTTGGCGTCTCTTATTATTTGATAATTTTTTACATTTTTGGTATCATTATTTCCTGGCATTTTTCAATTCTTTAATATTTTGTTAACATTTATTTTTATAATTCTTGTTTTTTTACTATTGTTGTATTAATTTTGTTATAATTAAATTTTATAATTTGCTTGTGTATTGGTGAAAACTAGCATGTAATCTAATAGAAATAAATAAATGTGAAGTATTAATTGGCTACTGATTGCCTTCCACATTTAAAATTATAAAATTCAGTTTAGTAATAAAATCTTTTGGTATGCTAAAGCCGTATTGTGTAACCAATATAATATCAATATTCTAATTCAAATGCTACATTCACAGCGGCCAGACAAATAAAAACTTACATGCATGCAAAAAAGTGTTTTACAATAACAATTTCGTGCGATAATCTTGATGACAGTCTTTACCCGATACTTTTAGAGCACCGATATACCCAATGCCTATCTGTCAATCTAACCAGCGAAGCGATAATTTTATTTTTTGCACACGCCAAGGCTACCCGGTTTAGTTCACGAACAGTTCACGTCGTAGTTCGCTATAAATACACAAAAAACAGAACACTCCATGGTATGTAGTTAACCTAGCAGAGATGGCCACTGCAAAAGAAGATTTTTAGACATGTGATGGTGTGATGCTACAATAGTATGAACCTAATAAATTAGTTTTAATTGAAATGGGGTTTAAGTAAATCATAAACCACGGTATAATAAACATTTGCGAATTTAATAATTATATTCATTTCCAATTTTTTTTTCAGTTTATTGAGGTCAAACAAACAGTTGTAGTATACATATTGATGATAACATAAATAAGGTAAATTACTTATAGCCTATTTGATTAAAATTAAAATATAGCTCAAACTTTTGTTAGCTAAACAGTAAACATTTTTAAACCGATATAGCTCACCCATTATTTTAAAATAAATATAATCTTAATAAGAAATCTACACTTTTACACTAATACAGTGGACCTCCGGTAATCCGACAAACGTTTTGCAGGACAGTGTCGGAATTTGTTGGATTATAGAGTACTGCCAATGATCCCCTATAATCTTGATTTTTTTGAAACAGAGTCCCTTGTAATCTGACAAATTACAGATCAAAATGATAGTATTCTCTCTGAACTAAATTAAAATAAATAATAAATAAATATTTCTTACATTCGCACCATTTAGCCTAGCCCAAAGTAAGCACTGTAAGACTTGTGTTATGGATACTAGGGTAACGGATAAACATACATATATGATACATAAATAATATTCATAGAAAAATATATATAAACACCCATGACTCAGGTACAAATGCTCGTATTCATCATACAAACAGCTGCCCCTTCCGGGATTTGAACCCAGGACCGTTCGGTGCGAAAGGCAGGATCGCTACCGTTGCACCAAACGGTCGTCAAAAACTAGTTAACTATGAACGCATGTTAGGCCGATCCGTTATCATAATATTATATAGTCAAATTCAAACTGAGCTGAGCAATCAGAATTACAAGCGCGTACAAGTCGCAACCTGTTCAATCATGCATTGCCTATATTCGTGAAGATTTGCCAAAATAATGCTTGTGTACCTACCTACATTCAACAGTGATAGGCGTGTCGGATTACAGGGGGCGTCGGATAAGACAGGGGCCGGATTAACGGGGGTCCACTGTATTATAAAGAGGAGAGATTTGTATTTTTGTATGTTTGTAATGAATAAACTCAAAAACTACTAAGCCGATTTCAAAAATACTTTACACCATTGGAAAGCTACATTCATGCTGAGTTACATAAACTATGTATTTAATTTAATTTTTTGCATTTACAATGCTATATTTCTATAAGATATAAAATACGTGTCCCATATAATCCCATCTGAGGGCTCGGAGGCGTAGTTGTTTTTTACACAACATAGGCTATTGATGAGATTCACTTGTGACCCGAGTCGATTTTTTCTAGTATTTTCCTATTATAATAATTTATCTTATAAGATCGCATTGAAAATGCATAAAATATATAAAAATTATAAACATAGGCTATATTTAATGCTAGAAAAAAATTAAATAATTTTGTGCACCCGTGCAAAGCCGAGACGGGCCGCTAGTAATTAATAAAATCAGTCAAATTTCATGTTCTGCCATTGTGATTGAAAATTCACGGAATTGGCTGAATATGAAGTGACGTTACATGCTTATTTAGAGTAAATTTCAGTCTTAATTTTTGTCCGGTGTATCGTATAACGTATAATTTTTTGTCCGGTGTATTGTATAATAAAGCAGCTAAAAAGTTAATTAACATGAAGGTAACGTCATGATATTAAGTAATTTGCTTATAGGGTTTTTATTCTGAATCTTAAATTTTTATGGTAATTTTATAGAAAATAGGGAAATTAACAAAAATTAATCGAGTGGCAATAGTATTATGCTATAACGAACAATTTGAGATATTTTCGTAAAACCGATTGTGGAACCAAGATAAAAGATAAATTTAATAACGTTAAGAAATATATATGTCACCGTAAATTTGTAAATACCGTTAGAATATAATCTATCTCGCGAGATTGTAAACTATCGAAAGATTGTGAAACGTTACATACTGCTTACAGTTTAACGCATTATTTTTCGATAGATTATCGCATATTTTATCTTCCGAAAAATATGCGTTAAACTGTAAGCAGTATGTTACGTTCACAATCTTTCGATAGTTTACAATCTCGCGAGATAGATTATATTATAATGGTGTGTACAATTTTATATTCTTCATATATATTCTTATAAAATAAAAACGCATGTAACTTAAAAGTAGCGAATGAACAAGGTTCACTTCGATAATTCATAACTAATTTCTCTATTAAGCTAATGCTGATTGCAAAAATATATCTCTGTTGTTAAAATAGGTGTCATAAGTATCAGTCATTGGAGTCATTAATGTACGTTTACCTGTATTTATGATTTACCTCTAACAAATAAATTAATAACAACGCAGCCCGCGTTTAGACTCTGGCCGTCACTTTATATTTCATATTGCTTAATTATGTTAATACAGACATATTTATTATGACAGGAGTCATACAGCAACCTCCCCTGCAACAGCAGTCTCTTAGATCCAAGGCAATGTATTTTATTTTGATCGAGTAATATGTGAAGTTAATTAAAAGTATAGACGCTAAACTTTGTTGAAGTTTGCATGCCGTTTATGAAATAAATATTAACCCTTTCTAGCAAATAGCATTACATTTTATGAATAGTTTGTAATATTGTACAAACTTTGTACTTGGTTGTCCAATCCCGTCGTTCGATTGTTTCAATATGAGTAGGTATTACCTACGTACTGAGAAAGTGTTGATCATGTGTTAGTCTTTTAACTTAGTTCACTGATGAATTCATAACAATTGTAATTGTTGTGGCCGTGAATCATATAATAATACTAGCTGCCCCGGCCACGCGTTGCTGTTTTATAAAATAAAATTTATCCTATCTTTTAAGTAGGATCAAATAACAGATAGTTACGAAGTTTGATCAAAATTGGTTAAATAGTTTAGGAGTCCATCGCGGACAAACAACGTGACACGTAATTTATATATATTAAGATTATCCCTACATCAAGTAATTGAAGTAAGCACTGTTACAATTTTCGATATTATAGCAACTATTTCAGATATTTAAAGAAATATATTTAAATACCCATACTCAAGTACAAACGTTCGTATTCATCACACATTCACCTACCCCTTCCGGGAATTGAACCGAAGACCGTCAGTGCGATCGCAACCGTTGTGCCATTTCTTTTAAATACTACAATTTAGTAATGTTTCACAGTATGGTAGTTTTTTAACACGTTAATAATGCATATAACATAAATATTTCTTTTCTACTAATTCAAGGTAAAATATACAATATTTTTCATACATTAGATTCTAGAGTAACTGCATTCTCTATATGTGATTTTCAATGTTTACTTATGAAGCGTTTTAGAACATGCCCACCACCTTTCGCTTCTTTACCAACCATAAATGTTGGCCTGTCAACTCCGATGTTCAGTAGACACTATTACCAGTCTTACTCGTTTATTATTGATGTCCAACTGTGTCCGAAGTATATCACCAGTGGTTTTAGTCAATAAGTGCTGTGGAAATCACTACTGTGGAGTTTCTTTATAACATTGGAGCAAATTTAATAAGATAAGAACTATAATCATAAGCCCGTAAGGTCTAAAGTTATTAACCACTTCCTTCCTTATTTCTATAGCTTCCCAGTAAACGGAATCACTTCCTACTTTTAACATTGCACTTTTAATTATATGCAAAGGGACATATTTTTTCATTAGTATGATAAGTAGATACTGGTATCTGGTTTAAGTACACTTTTTATCCCTCACTTTATTCCGTAAAAGTACATACATATATACAAACCACTTAAAATAAAAATATTATATTATTTTCAATATTTCTCTACTTTTTTAATAAACCCTGTATTGGGTATGCCACAAGGATCAGTATTAGGCCATCTATTCTTCTTGATTAAATAGAATTGAAGAGAAGCTGCACTCAATAATAATCTTTCGATTAATAAATATGTGAGATTATATAATTAGCAGATACTATGCTGATAATGTAAATAAGGACGACCGTTTGGTGCAATGATCCTGCCTTTCGCACCGACGGCTTGGGTTCGAATCCCGGAAGGGGCAGATGTTTGTATGATGAATACGAGCATTTGTATCTGAGTCATGGGTGTTTACATATTTCTATGAATATTACATATCTATGTATCATATATATGTCTATCCGTTACCCTAGTATCCATAACACAAGCCTTACAGTGCTTACTTTGGGCACGGTAATATTATCTAACAGTATTTTAACTCGGCCGAAATCTTGAGAAAGATACCTTCAGCCGAGCGCTACGTAAACATGCGATAGGGTTGCCCGCATCCAGCATTTTAATTACATTTGTCTACTTTGAGTTTCCTTTTAGTTTTATGATAGTAAATATACTTTTTTCATTTAAACAGATAAAATAATTTGTCAATTGAATAGGAAGAGTTAAATAAAAATGCGCGTTTTTTGATTGGCAGATTTTTTTTTTTTATTTCTTTTCTTTCTGCATTCGAGGAGTTCACCTTTCAATTTTCTTTTCCTTAGAGTATTGCTAGAGAGACTCATTGAGGTTTGAGCATAAATTTCGTTCGTTGCATTTTCAGTCTGTGTACATTTTTCATTTCCTACCAACGGATCAGTTTGAGTTTGTTTGTCTTCTAATCGAGTGACTCCTGGATCAGTACTGGCTAAGCTTGGCATCATTAACAATGGCAGAGCATTCTTTTTAAAAGTTTTCTGTTTGATGTTTGTTGTATATCCTCCAAGTGAAAATGCTTTTCACAAACTCGGTAGGATGTAAAGTTAGATTTGTTTTTCAAATCATCTCGACGGATCAGTTGCAACCATTGAAGGCGTCTGAAAAAAAATCCTTTTATCTTAAAAAAAACCGCTGCTGCCATATAAAACTCCAATTCTTACAAACTCCAACACCTACTAACTCGACTAAAATGCAAGAAACAGCTGACGAGTAATTTAAATAACTTTTTATCTCAACTTATTAACGTCTCTATAAAGTTTCCGACAACTCGCAACAACTCTAAACAAAAAATATTTCATGAGTCTAGCTCTTGTTGTTAATACCGAAAAAAAACGACAGAAAGACGGTCAAATTTATTTTTACTAGTATTCATAGACACAGTAAATACAATAAACAACTACTAATAATAATAAAATACTGCGTCTTCACTTTGAATTATAAAAACTAACAAAACAATACACATATTCCCAGAGGTTTTAACACAAGCATATAATACCCACCTACCTACCGTATCATCATAAGGGTTGCCAGGTGAGTCGCGAAAAAATTCCGGACAACCCCAAACTTGTATGCTAGGTCGCAAAAAATACGTTTTTTTTTGTAGTTTTGTCTGCTTGTGACCAGTAGTACCGACTTCCCTCAAAATACCGGACATTGTTCTGTCCGGTATGACCATTTATTTTTTACCGGACAGGCCTCGAAAATACCGGACTGTACGCTTAAATACCGGACATCTGGAACCCCTAATCATGATTCATGAACCGCCTATAACTACCTATATCACTCGTGACAATGACTTTCCTTTACCCTATTCACTTTATTTATTTATCCAGACATCTTTTTTTCGTTAAAATCTCATATATTATGTACCTACCTATCAGCGTTGCCAGACGTCCCGATTTTGGCGGGACGTCCCGATTTTTAAATCAAAATTAAATGTCCCGCGCGGGACAAACTCAGTCCCGCTTTTCGGGAATAACTCGGCCGGAGGATAACTCTCAGACTATTGTTTGAGACACAACATTTTTTTACTTTGATTTTTGTTTCTTATTTTTTTTATTCAGATGACGACGATGTTTATTTTTGCTATCTATCATTATGTAAACGTAATAAAAACTGGAATAAAAAAATAAATATTAAAAAACCTCTGATTTTATACGTCTTTTTTACTATGTCCCGCTTTCGACGAAAGAATCCCGCTTTTTTCACTCAAAAGTTTCAAAATCCCGAGTTGCCAAATAAAATATCTGGCAACACTGCTACCTATCTACTAGTAAGTAAAATTATTTTATAGTCTTACCTTTCAGAGTTTGCAGGTAATGTAAAAAAACTTATATCTGGATGCGTTAATGACGCATTTATGCAACCAAAAACAGCACAATATTTCCTACTCGTCATATTAAATAATAAACTTGAATGTATTTTTCGTTGTGTTAAAAACTAACACAACGTCCGTTCGTCACTGCGGCACAGTCGAGACCTATGGTCGTGACTGTTTGCACCCGGAGCGCACCCCGAGATCGAGCCGCGTGGGTATAACTCGTGTTTCGACCATTTGTATGGAATTAAAATACTGTAGATAATATTACCGTGCTTTGGGCTAGGCTAATTGGTGTGAATGTAAGAAATATTTATTTATTTTATTTAATGTTCTTTGTTAATCCCAATACAATGATCCCAAAAATTATGATCAACATGTCAGATAAATAATAGAGATGTGTCGATTATGACTTTGGCCGACTAGCCGACTACCCGATTAGTCGGTTGTAAAGTGACCGACTAATCGGCCAACTAGTCGGCCAAGCTGATTACTGTTTCGGGGGATTTTGTGACGCTTCGTTTACAGCTGTTAAGTTTACTTCGCATTGTTTCTTGGTTTTTGATTTTGTACCAGTCAGAGCGGTGCTTTTGTATAAAAAAATATTTTTAAGTGAAAGTGAAAGAGCTTAATCAAAATTTAATAATGTCAAAAACAAAGTCTCGTGTGGATTTTTTTTTTAATTTAACAGTCGCAAATCCAAGCCAAAGGACTACCTACAACAGTGCCTATTCCGTTAACTTCAGTGTCATCAAAGGTCAGTTTATGTCAGAAAAGTCAACACAATATTTAAGATAGTGCTGCTGTACAATGGTCATGTGAAGACTCAAGATCAAGAAACATCAATATTGCGATAGGTGATATGATTGCACTGACAACCAGCCGTTGTCAATTGTTGAAAATACTCGCTTTAGGAACTTGATGCTAAAGTGAAACCAAAATATAACATACCGGGCAGAAAGTATTTCACAGAGAACATCATTCCTCAAATTTACGAAAAGACTAAATTTGAAATACGAAGAGGAATGATGAGTGCAGCTGCAATTTCAGTCACTACTGACATATGGACAAACACAATTTTTTTGATATATTTTTACTATACATCATATACAAACATGTAATCTTGCTTAAATATCACTTTGTTTCGCAAAAAAATCCTTCTCCTATGTTTAAATAAGAATAAATAATTATTAATGTTTATTTAATATCTTAAATAAACATTAATAATTATTTAGGTGATATATTTTTTTAAATTAGATATTAATTTTGTTTCATAAATGTCATAAATATGTTTTCTTTACAAGCACGTTATTTTAGAAACTGATTACCAAATTAATCAAAATGTTGAAGTCTGATTATGAAATAAAAATATTAATAAACAATCAAGGTTTTTATTTAATGTAATTCGCCCCTACATACATTTTATTAATAAAAACACACAAAGTAAAAAGCCGGATAGTCGGCGTTCTTTGCCGAATAGTCGCCGACGATGATAGTGGCCGGATAATCGGCTTTAACGACTAGTCGCCGACTAGTCGGCACATCTCTAATTAATAACGATGTTTTTTGTAGTAGGTACCAAATGTTTAGGCATTGAAATATAATAGATTTGATTGCAATAGATTAAAATTCTTATTAAAAATTTATCAAAAATACTCAGTCATAAATAAAATAAAGCTATACTACTAAATTTGTTTCTCCTTTATGACTTGATAAATGTTATATTTATGTTGTATTATGATTGTAGTATATTATCTATCTATCAACTTTTATGTATATTTTTGGATCGGTGACTTAATTGAAAATATCTATAAACTGGGATATTGTATCTGTTCCATTTTGATAACTGATAGCGTTAATTTATTAGCTTCCCTGAAAACCAAAGCAAATAAGTCTAAATACAATTAGTTTACCATTTCACATTACAGTTTTATATTACCAGTAAAGTCAATCAACTAGGACTATAAAATCGCAAGTAGTATAAAAGCACATATTAAAAAACTAATCGAAATCTGTCAATTTCCATTCTATTTGGATGACGCAATATTACGCAAAAATTGCCCTGAAATTACGCAGATCCTTCTATTTTCGTAGCAACATATTTGTTTATTTTTAATTTCCTATGACCACCGCATCGCATCGTTAGACATCAAATGATATTAATAATAGAATCTCCCACGCCAGGAAACATCGTCAATTTACCTTTTATCAAGATTTTTACATTTTTATTAGTTAACCTGAAACGAAAAAATTAATTTGATTCTTAACGTAACGGTTATTTTAAAATGCCATCACCAATAGTGTTGCCAGGTGTCCCGATTTGCGCGGGACGTCCCAATTTTCAGGGGTCTGGGGACGTGTCCCGGTTCGTACCTGATCGGGACGCTAAATGTCCCGATAAATCAAAAAATGAAAAAAAACAAAAATATCACAACATTTTTAAAGACAATCAAATCAAGACTTAGTAAATCTTCAAAAATTATTTTCTTTTATGGCTTCAATTCTAGTATCAAACGCAACAATAGAAAGGATATTTCCCTAGGTTAACTTAATTTAGTCTGAGAGGCTTTGACACTCGAGCATGTGAAAGCAGAAATTCAAATTAAAACCAACTTTAATATGACTTACAATAAATTTTATAACTATTTTATAAAAAATCAAAGTTATTCTAAAGGCGGCAAAGTCCAATAAAAATATAATTTTAATTAAAAATAAATAATTTACATAAATACTTACTTTATTCTTCTGAATTGCGTCAATAACACTTAAAATACGATTTTATTTTATAATTTCTACTAGTCCAGCAAGACTGATTACTTGTTATGTAAGGTTAAATACATATTTAGTTTAGGTAATATAATAAATAACTATGCTTGCACTTGTAGTTTAAAACACAAATAACTAAACCCTGATTTAAAAACGCATTTTTAACTTCCCGTTAAGAAAATTGAAGTTTTTCGAAAAATCGGGAAGTTATTGTTATTAGCCCGTTTTGCAAAAATCGAGTTTTGAGGCCTTAGGAATCTTCCCTGACACTTCCCGCGATGGTGTCTGTATGTCTGTATGTATGTATGCATGTGTGTGTGTGTGTGTATGTAACCTCTTATAACTTTTGAACGGTTTGACCGAATCAAACCAAACAAAAAGCGTTCCAAAGAGTTTCATCAAACTTAGATTTCCTAAAAATTCGGATTGGTAGATTTCGAAAAAAGTAAAAAAACTAAAAAAAATTCGAAATGAAACTTTTAAATGTGGTTTTTTTTAATAATTTTTGAACGGCTTTACCGATCAATTCCAAAAACTAATCAGCTCTTAACCTTAAATAACCACGTCGATCGCGCCCAAGTGCGTCAAATCGGTTGATTCGTTCGTGAGATATCGTTGACGAAAAAAATCGAAAAAAGTGTTTTTTGTAATAACTCCGAAATTTTTCATATAATAAATTTTTTTTGTTCCAATTTTTTCTCGTTTGAAAATCTACATTAATTGCCGCCAACAGCATAAAAATCGGTTGATTCATTCAAAAGTTATGGCAGATTAAAAATTTTAAAAATCGTGTTTCATCAAACTTTTTTTGGCCTTTTGAGCTCGAAGAGCACAAAATGATAGAATAGCAACTTCTTGAGCTCGGAGAGCTCAAAATAACACATAAATTATATTTTTAGCTCGAAGAGCTCAGAAAAATTGTATAGAGTGGAATTTTGAGCGCAAAAGCATAGAATTAGCGGGAAGTTACAGGGCCTTTAGGGTCAACCGTTTTCCATATTTTTTTTGTTTACTGTCCCGATCTGCAACCCTAAATCCCGATTTATTTGACCTCATGTACCGATTTAAATGAAATCGGACCTGGCAACACTAATCACCACAGTCTTGCGTATGGTAATGATCTGGTGTCGACTTACAAAATGGACCAGTTCGCAAACAAATACCTAACAACCGGTTTATGGAATTTCAGATAACAATGCCGTCAAATTAGGATTGCCATAAGCTAGGACACGTTATTAAGATCTAAGCGAACCCAACTGGAATGGGCTACCTCGATAAGCTAATGCCTTAACTGATTATTAGCCATTACGTAAACTAGGTTAACAACTGCTTTTGGCGTAAGTTATATTCCCTTAATCTCTACTAAGCCACAGCAGTAATCTATTACTAAAAACTTTAACTTATTTGATAGGTAAACGAGAAAATTCTAAGTTTCTTTTAATTTCAAACAGTGGTGAAGACCAGAGTATGAAAAGCGTTTTGCACCGTAAAAAGAACGATCTGCGGTTCAGATTTAGAGAAAATTTGATAAAAAAATTTTTTTTTACTAGACTCAAATATTCGATGTTCTTAGGAATTTAGCATATACATAGCTCATTAAAAAATACTAAATATATATGTTAATTATTTTAAATTATGTAAAAATATTCAGATATTGCACTGTAAGACATAATGTAGGATATCTTAGCAGTTTGGCAAAAGTCAAATCAATTTAAACCCTGATAGCTGTAAGCCATCAATGTCAAATGACGTAGAAAATATATCTACGCCGTAACTTTTGATTTATAAAAAAAATATATAAAGTAATTTATTTATATAGAAATAGGTGATTAAAAATATAATATTTTGTTGGCTGTCTTAAGTCAGTCTAAAAAGGCTAAGCAGGGATTTAATTTTTATATTGCGCTTAATTACGAGTAGTGTTGCCCAAATGCAAGAACAAGACGAGACTTAGCCAGTCTTGGTCTTGGTCTTGCGCCAATACACCTGGTCTTGGTCTTGGTCTTGGTCTTGCGCTTGCAGTCTTGGTCTTGGTCTTGGTCTTGCAGCAAGAGTCTTGCAAGTCTTGCAATTACCTATTAGTCTATTGCTATTTATTAAAGTTTACTTTAAATCTTAGAAAAACGTATTAGAATTGGAACATTGTGAGCTTGAATTAACATAGCCATAGTAAAGATCAATCAGATTAATAAATAACTGAAGATTTGATAAGAAAGTCGAAAAATCAACTGACCTATATGTCGTTTTCCATGGAAGTAACTGTTTCTTAATAAACATTTATGATTTATAAGCTTACATTTGCTAAAACATGTAAAAAAACAAATTAATTACAATAACTTGACTGTATTTTAAATAACAATGTCTGTCTAGAAAGAGATTGAACCCTCAACTTGCATGAAATTTAATAAAAGAGTTTTATGATTTATCATTTATTTCAATCAAAAATAAAATACAACACAAATCAAACATAACAGTACACAACAGCTTTATCATTAGGTTATGTTACTTTATATCAATTCTTTTGACCAAGAATTAATACAAAGTAACCATCTGGCTGACTCATCACTTAACCTATTTCTATGTTTTCTAATTACTAATGATGCTTTAGAAAATAATCTCTCAGCAGGTACTGAAGTTGCAGGTATTGAGAGAAAATCACGGGCCATCTTCGATAAAGTCGGATACTCTGTCTCATGCGTCCTCCACCAATCTAAAATGTCTTCCGAGCTGGCAGTTCTTGGTTTTCTCAGGTACTCCTCCAACTCGTCTATCACTAAGCCTTGAAGACAAGATCCAGATGACGTCGAGGGACATTCATAGAGTTTATCAAAGTCTATAATGTCTTCATCTTCATCACATACTTTATTTTCTTTTCTTGGCAATTCCAGAGATTTGTTCAGTGAGTGTAGACTTTTATATTCTTCATAAAGTTCATTGAACTTGCGCAGACTTTCTGTTTTAAGTTGCTTCCCCCACATTGTCAGGTCAAAAGTCTGAGCCTTATGCCTTGGGTCTAAAATTAAAGAAGTACAATAAATCCAGTTGCTCTTCTTATAATGTTTAAGCATTTTGTCTCGAGCTGCTTGGAAAGCTAGAATGAGCCTTTCATCCACTTCAGATCGATTAGGTTTCTCATCTAACTGTTTTACCATGGATTCAATTTTATCTAGCAAGAGATTGAATGATACAATGACTAGCGGTAATGTAACATATTTGTCTCCACCAAGTTTTGTACTTAAAAGTTTAAAGTTTATTAGAAATTTATGTAATTTTTCGAGTACCTGCCATTCACTAGCTGTGATTTGAAAATCATTCAATTCGGTGACAGAACTGCACAATATGTTAATGCCCGCTCTCACTTTTAAACCAAATCCAATCATATCATGTGTGGAATTCCATCTTGTTGGACAGTCAAGAATGGCATTTAGATTTGATGGCACGCCAGCTGCTTCACAAGCAGACTGAAACTTCTTCTTCACTATCTCACTTCTTTTTATTTTACTGGAAATACTGCGTAACTTTGTTACAGATGTACGCGAGTCAGCAATATTTGGTGCATATTCTTCATCTTCCTCAGTTTCGTCTGCATAGTCTTCATACTGCTGATCTTGCGCGTTAGTGTCAGACTCACAGTGTAATGCTAAGGTCTCTAATAAATCTTGTACACCAAGGTTTAAAATGTGAGCAAAGCACCGGAAATGTTGATTGTCTGAATCAAAGTGTGGCAACTGTTTGCCCAGTTCATACATAAATTTGGTATTTGCAGTTGCGTTGTCGACCGTGATACCTTGTATTTTATCAATTATGCCATATTCCAATAAACATTCATGGAAAATCGTTGCAATATCTTCCCCAGTATGTCGACCGCGTGATGGTATAAAATCAAGAACTACAGATCGATACTTCCATTCGTTGTCTATATAATGCATAGTAACCCCGTAGTAACTCCTACCAGCAATTGACGTCCACCCATCAATGGTAAATGACATTTTAGATGATAATTGTTGAAGTCGTTCCTTGAGATTAAATTGGAGCTCTTCAAATCGCTCTTTGACTTTCCTTCTAAGTGTAGACCTTTTAGGAAACTCCATATTAGGGCAAATACGTCGAAAATATACTTGTGTAGCTTCGTCATCGAAAAATGAGAAGGGAAGATATTTTTTCACTACCCAATCAACTGTAGCTGTCGTGATGTTGTCACTGCTGTTTTCCGACTGAAATAAAACAATAAATCTTGTGTTATTATTTAAAACATACTAGGTTTGAGCGTTTAGGAGGAGGAGGTTTGTTGTTGTTAAATCGAGAAAATCGTTAAATTGACATTTGTTATATTAAGGTTGCACTGTACTGTAATTTACCAAAATAAAGTACTTAGTTGTTACTGGCCGATTATGAAAACAAATAAAAATATAGGTGTTTATAAAAATATTTAAGACGATAATTACATACTTAATATGTCGCACCCCTAGATGAAAACACCACTAACTCAAAAATACTTACGTAAGTTAATGGCGTTTTTGAAAGTATCGCATGAACAGCTACGCGGAGTTAAAATTCCCGTAGCGACAATTTCGACCATTGTTAAAAATGACGCGAAATATGTACCTATGTATTACTATTTTATCAATATCTATAAAATATTCCGAAGTCAGTTTAAAGTCATTTGTTCAAAAAAGACTTTTTTGAGTTCCTGGAGTTTTCATATAAAAAAAATATATTCTTACCTGTCCACTTCTTCCAGCGGTTACTAAAAAGCTTGTGATATCTCCACTTAATTTTGGTTTAACAGGAAGAAATATTTGTGATTCCTTTTTGTGGAAAGATATTAGATGTTTCCTTAAGCCTGAAGTGTTTCTGTTTTTCATTTTTATTTCAGTCTTTTTATGTTGGCACAATTTACACAAGGCAGTTTGGGATGCATGAATTATTTCGAAAAACTCCTCAAATTTGCTTTTGGGTCTTTTAGATCTGTGACTCAAACTCTCGTTACTCGGACTAGAATAATTTGAATCTTCGTCACTCATATTAAATTGTACACGTGATACGTTTTTAGAAAACAACAAGAATTAGTAAAAACAATTATTAAGTTAGACTCGAAGCACAGCTCAATTGGAAATGACTGGAATTAAAATAATTCCTTTGTTTATAGTACGTTTCCTTGCTTTCTACCGCGCCGCCTCGCCACGTGCCGGCTCTATTAAAAGGATGCCGCCGCAAATCAAACGATGCCGCGTGCGGCGTACAAACACAGATTATTACCTACTTGTACAGACGCGACGCGTGAATAAAATATATGTAAAGAATTAGTGCCAATCACTATTCTTTACATATAAGTGAATGTTTTGGCGTACATCTATACTAATCTATACTAATAATAGGGGTTAAAGTATGAAATTGCCGTTTTATTGCAATAGGTTCTTTGAATTGACATAGAATCTTCATGGTTTGAGGTTTTCGAATGAAACTTTTTTTAAATGGTTTCTATGATGTTCTTTTTTTAAAAAATGTAAAACATTTGAATATCGACTTTCAATTGTTTTTGTTATTCAATTTAGACAAGAAAGATGGATACTGCGAAAATTCGAGTTATTTTTGAATACGAGTTCCGACGCGGAACTAACGCGGCAGAAACAGCCCGCAATATCAATGCTGCGTTTGGAGAGGGGTCTACTAATGAACGCACCGTGCGATTTTGGTTTAAACGCTTTCGTGATGGAAATTTCGACTTAAAGAACGAGCCACGAGGAAGACCGCCCACACAGGTAAATAACGATGAATTAAGAGAGATAGTGGAAGCCGATCCTAGTCAAAGTACCCAGGAATTAGCGGCATGGTTTAACGTTACCTTACCCACAATATTGACTCACTTGCGTCAAATCAATAAAATAAAAAAATACGAAAAATGGGTGCCTCATGATTTGACTGATCTGCAGAAAGAAACGCGTGTTGAAACTTGTGTTGCCTTGTTGAACCGGTACAGAAATGAAGGAATATTGGATCGAATTGTAACATGTGATGAAAAGTGGATTCTTTATGATAACCGGAAAAGAAAAATGCAATGGCTGACCCCAGGTCAAATGCCACAACAGTGTCCTAAAGCAAAACTTACCAATAAAAAGGTAATGGTAACTGTTTGGTGGTCTCAGCATGGTGTTATTCACTATAGTTTTCTCCGATCTGGTCAAGCAATAACGGCAGATGTCTATTGTGCCGAACTCCGAACCATGTTGACAAAACTAGCAGTAAAACAGCCCCGACTCATGAATCGATCTTCACCATTATTGCTCCACGACAACGCGAGACCTCACACAGCACGAGAAACCATTTTGACCCTTCAGGAACTGCAGTTAGAAACCATTCGTCATCCTCCGTATTCACCAGACCTTGCTCCAACGGACTACCATTTTTTTCGTGATTTGGACAATTATCTACGTGACAAGAAGTTTTCTTCCCAGGAGGCAGTACAAAATGCTTTCACACAGTTTGTGCAGTCTAGATCGTCGGAATTCTATCGCAAAGGCATTAATGACCTTCCCATTAGATGGCAGCAATGTATAGATAATAATGGCAACTATTTTGATTAAATAAATTTGTTAAAAATTTAAAAAATAAACAATATAGATTTTCAGTACAAATCGGCAATTTCATACTTTAACCCCTAATATTATAAAGCTGAAGAGTTTGTTTGTATGTTTGATGACAGAAGTTTTAAAATAAATAAATAAATCCTGAACGTCACTATACCTCCAAAGTTACTATTCTTCGTGGGCGAAGTCGCGGGCACTGCTTGTAAATACTTTTTTTTTTTTTTATTTATTTTTTTTTATTTATTTATTTCATATACAAGAAAAAAAAATACAAAGATACAATTTAGTCCCACAAAACCGACTTGTCGGTTTGACTGAGGGATCTTTAGTCTCTTAGCTTATAATTATAATTATGTAGGTATATAATACAACTATAACTGTATCAGGTAAAGTTAAGTGCACAATAATTGGATTTAGACTGAATTACAACAAACTGAAGGAAAATTTAGCGGTGATAATAATAAGATACAATTGTTGTAAGATATAAAATACGTGTGTAAAAAACAACCACGCCTCCGAGCCCTCAGATGGGCTCGGAGGCGTGGTTGTTTTTTACACACGTATTTTATATCTTATAGAAATATTGCATTGTGAATGCAAAAAAATAAATAAAAACATACAATTGTTGTGTTAAATAGTAGTCATCAGATAATCTTTTAATATTTTTTTAAATTTATTTTTATCCGTTTCACATCTAATAGTTTCGGGCAACGAATTAAGAAGATATGGTATACGCTTCTGTAAAGTTCTGTCACCAAAATAATTTTGAACCCTAGGAATTACAAATTTCTTTTTTGAAGTGGCTCTAGTGATCTGGTTATGATTTATGTATTCAAAAGTGGAGACACACTCTCGGCTGCCGTGATTATTTACTAATAATAAATCGCAGGCTTTTTATTTTATTAGTAGGTAAGTACCTACGCTTTTTATATTATTTTATTAATTATGTAGAATTTTTTTACACGTTTCAAGTATATTTAAAAGTGGCTACAATATTTATCAAACGGGTGATATTTGAACACTTTTTTGCTATTTTTTCTTGTAAAAACTTAAGAAATATAATGACTAAATGTACAATAATAGTACCTAAGTAATTAGTTTAAAACCATATAATCAATATTATAATATATACTTACTAGAATAAATTATTATGACATCTACTACCTATCCTTACCATTTTATTCTAATCATAATACTACTTGCGTGATCAGTATAATGTATTCATTTTCATTATAAGCACTCTGAAACTTATTTATTCTTTGGAACACCTGTAGGTACTCTTAAAATTCGAAATTATTTTGCATGAGTATACCTACGCCTACGCCCTGTGGCGGCAATCAAATAGTGTCAAATGTTGTGATTTCGGCGCGGCGGCAACGATTGTTGTATATGATTTCAAAAGAAGCCGCCGGCGCGTGTATTATAACCATGTGCTTCCGAAAAGCAGCAAATTTCTTTGAGAAGTAAGTACAAAACCTTTGATGCCGCATTATCAAAGTGCCGATGGTTAAAACATAACTATGCATGCACTCAGTTTGATTTTAATGGATATTTTTTTATTCGCTATGTAGGTATGTTTATGGTATTAGTCGTAATGCGCATAGATCCAGTTTTTCATATTCTTTGATACAGTTTTTTGCGTCTCATAGAATTCCTAAGCGTACCTATACACCGAACTGTTACACCTAACTACTCCGTGAAATAGCGCTAAGTCCTAGCTGCAAGACGCAAGAGTCTTGCAGGCTTAGTCTTGTTCTTGCTCAAGTCTTGCACGGTCAGTCTTGGTCTTGGTCTTGCTAAAAATACGCGGTCTTGTTCTTGGTCTTGGTCTTGCAAAAACGCAAGAACAAGACCAAGACTGCAAGACCAAGACTGAATTTGGGCAACACTAATTACGAGGTCGACGAGAATTAAGGTAATTTCAACTGTCAAAGTAAATAATACAAAGTTCAATATCAAGTGACGTATTTGAAATAACTCATTTTATACATTGAGGTGATTTTATGTGTACATTAAAGGTAGAAATAAGAAAACTATTTTCAATGTTTGTTTAAAGCATTACAATATTAAGACATCGTTCGTCCTATAGTCAATTGTGGCTTTATAAATCTATCTCTACTTACAGAAGGTATTTTGTAGACCAATTTTGATTATGAACGATTATCTAGCTATCAAATCAAACAAACCACGGATATAACCCGAAAATTATTTTTATCGGTTTTCGAAAGTGTCAATTTCGTGTCACTATGCCAAACGAATTAAAATTATACAAGAGAAAATCCTTACGGATACCGAAATCGCGTTAAAAATAAATAAGAACGAAACGTCGATAACGACATTTTGATGTTTTTTATCGTCGAAAACTACCCAATTTATCCAATTTTTTTTGTGATAATTAACACCGCTCCTGAAAAGACGTTCAAACGCGTTTAGTGATCCGTTTCAAACAGCATCTTTATGTTGTCGTTCGAAGCGAGTGTGAACGTGGCCAGTGTCATTCATTATGCAGCACTGGACTGGCGATCATTTCGCCAAAGAACTAAAATTAGCTGTTATAATTGTCATGTACTAACATAGTTTGTAAGACTTTGGGACTCTTGTTTTCGAATTAACACATTTTATTTTATTATAAAATATTTCATTTCAATGAGTGAGCAAGGCGAAAGTATAAGAACTTAATACAATAAGTAGTTAGGAACGTGCCCTATATAGGTGATGATTAATACATAAACTGGCTTTTAGTTGGTACTCCTGAATACCAACCATACCGGACACTAGGCCGGGTAATGGCGTGGAGGAGAGTCTTTTTATTTATTTAGGACAACTAATACTAGGTCTGCAATACATGCTGCTGTTTGCAAATACTGAGCGAAGCAATTAGATTTTTGAAGGGTGATTATTCCTCTGTGGTATGTCCGATTTCAAAACTTTTTTTTGCACATTAGTCACGACCACGATGTGAGTTTTGGCGCCAAATTTCATCAATGTAGTCTCAGCGGTTTGGCTGTGATCAGCTTTTGAACTTTTCTTTCGGTGATTATTCCTCCATGGTATGTCCGATTTCAAAACTTTTCTTGCACACTATTCACGACCATGATGTGAGTTTTGGCGCCAAATTTCATCAGTGTAGTCTCAGCGATTTGGCTGCGATCAGCTTTTGAATTTTTCTTTAGGTGATTATTCCTCCGTGGTAAAGTCTATATTTTTTTTACATAGCCTATGTCCGTCAGGTTATAATTATGTATGTTCATGCCAAAATTCGTTCGGATCGGTTGAACCGTTAAGTAGCAGAAGGGAGACAAGCGAAATTTGTGAGTTGCCTAAAAGAGAGCTTCGCTCAATAAACATACAATATATATTAAAAGTTACATACTAAAGTTCTATCTTAATATATTAAACTATTAGTAACTTTCCACCCGCGGCGGAGTATGTGTAATGCATTGTGCTGTGTTAAAAAAAATAACGTGCCCCATATGGGATGGAGCTTCATTAGTAGCAAACCCGACTCTTGAAAAGAAGTGAAAACGGCAGCATTAATTAAGATAATTAAATATTTTTCGGTATAAGCAAAAGGTTTATAATATCATTCGAATTCAACTTTAAAATTAAATGACACAGCGGTCATTATCAATTGAATAACTTTGAATTTATGTGATAAATCAAAAGGGCATTAAAGTAGACATATAGATTACATAATAACAGCTGTTTATATGCGCAGTTAAAAAACTGAAATTTAAACATGTTGAGAAATGAGATTAGTTAGATAAAGTGCTTATGAGCATCTTAAAGCCTGTGTTAATCTGTCTTATTGTTAGATATAAGTAAAATGTGTACTTATTTTGAAAATCAATACGGTAATATGATTATTTTTATAATTTTTGATTATTTTTTTCTTATCTCTAGGTTATTTAGTTTAAAACTTAATTTTAAATTCTTCACTAAATGCAATATTTGTACTTGGGATGTAGACAGATTTTGTAGATGTTACTTAAGTCACGCTCTTCATAGATATGAAATTTAAAACTGAAATAACAAACTCTCTCTCTCTTCGTCGCCTTCTGCTGTTCTCCCTTCGGGAACTTCAACACCAGACCATTACCCGCTGGTAATATGTACTAGCTTAAGGCACTATTTCTTGCATAGTATTTATCAGTTATTATAAAATAATTACTTTGTAATTATCGAAATAATTAAAATAAAATAAGTAATAATTATCGAAAAATCACCGTGTTTCCATTATATTTCATATCGCAGTTTAATACAGTCCAACATTAGCTATTATTACCTAATACATTTTTATACACAGTTCATAAGGAAATGGGTCATATACAATTAATTTATGGTTATTTTTAAAAGTAATCCTTCTTATAAAACTCCCGAGAAAGTATTTTTGTTAACAATCAATGTCATATTAATAAACAAAAGTTCACCACACATGAAGAAAAGCGTTCTTGGAGTCATAGGATTCCACTTATAAAAAAATATGATAATAGAGTTCTGACGAAGTCAAGGTTCAGCTCATAAGCCTTAAAATAGATCATTTATACTACGACGTATTCTTCACCAATACAATTTTGACCTTGAATAATGATGTGGGTCATTTAATAGTTACATAGCAACTGCCCAAACAGTTAAACTTCCCTCAAATAGAGAGCTTAATACTAATGTAATAAAGAACAAAGCCGATTAATAATATAATAAACATGACTTTAACAAAAAAAACAGGCAGTAGGTAAAGTATATTAAACTAAATTGTTATGACCTCCGCCCACTATTTTTCCATATAAGACTTGTAAAGTGTTACTTTTTGATATGGATATATATTATATGATTTTTTGCTAAAGTTTCCTACCGTGTTTTATTTTTACTGTTTTTGTAGTAGCGTTTTATCTGAGTCACGTGTCCGCAGGCGCGTGGCAGATAATATTGTATATGGGTCAAAAGCAGGAAAAGTGCGTTACAATAAATCATAAACCTATTACAGTAAACTCTCGATTATCCGCGGAATTGAGTGGCTGAGGGACCGCGGATAGTGAAAATAGCGGATAATCCGCAAAACGGACGAAAATGGGAGGTAAACACACAACAAAATAGTTCCAATATAAAAGATTGATTTATTGCACCGTTTTTAACATAAACATTTTAAATACAGTAGGTACAGTTTAAAGGGTAAACAGTTCACTATTTAAAAAAAATAAACTTAATTAATTACCATACCCTTCCTAACCGCTACGTCAACTCATATTGTTACCTTTTTTTTTTTTTGCCCGCGCGGATAATCCGCTTGGCGGATTAACCGCGCGCGGATAATCGAGAGTTTACTGTATTATATTTTTTGTTATTTAAGCAGTTACCTGTAATTTTTTATGTCTACGGAGATAATAACAAAAAAAAATCACCTCGTCGACGACATCAGACGGAAACCTCTTTTGGAAAATAGTTCTACAAATGTTTACTTCAATTTGTAACACGAAAAATCAGTTTTTCATCACTTTCATTTCGTCATTGATTGATCTAACACTAGATACATACCTACCAACGAAATAATGATAAATTTGTTTTATTTACTTTTCAAAAGTTATTGCAAACCTTTTATCGACTAGAAAAGATGCATGTTCGACTCTACAAATAGGAATTTATGTCTTAATCATAGAAAATACAATAGTATTTATAGAAACAATATAAGAATAACACTTTTAACAATCACACTAATTAGCCTAGCCTGCAGTTCTAAAAGGAATATGTCATGCATACTTGATTAACAGACAGACATACATATATGATACGTAGATAAGTAATATTCGTAGTAATATAAATACCCATAACGATGGTAGAATTACCGAAATAAATATCATAACGCATAACCCATTAACAGAATTGGGTTTTTAGTTCCCATCGCAAAACAACACTTTTATTCGCTCCAGTAAAAGTCAATAAAAATAAAACTACAATGTCCTACAAACATTTAAAGAACGAGATTTTAAAAACGTACAATTTCAAGATTACTTTAGGAGTATCATTTAAATTATTAATTGTTTTAATTACCTGCTGGTATAGGATATTAAATACGCCTGTAAAAAAACCACGCCTCCGAGGCCTCAGGTGGGATTCGAACCCACGACCTTTCGCTATTCGAGCAAGTGCCAAAAAGTGAAAGTAAGTAACAGGCGTATTTTACGGATATATCTTCTAGAAAAATGGCATTAAATACATTACCTGCTTGTAATTTAGTAATAATAATAAAATCGAACCAATAATACCTTTCTTTCGATCTTGTTCGATCTGACATTTATCATCTTACGTTGGCTGAAGGGCACACACTCTACCTAGGTCATTTATACTGGATTTTAAAATCAAATTTAATTTAAACGTCATATAAAACGCTTCTGCCTTTAACTTGCCCGACCGCTTTACAAAGACATTTAATGTGTTTTTATTCTGTATCACGAATTGCGCAGTTCAATAAAATATTATGTTATCTACCTCCCGCTAAATACTTCAACGTTATCTCTTTTTGCATTCATATCTGGTGTCAACCCAGACATTCAGCCGCCCGCACCTCAGCCTTCCCCGTCACACATGTGACATAAAGAAAATACCATAGTTCACAGATTCTGTGATGCCAAGATTAAATCCACTTCTAAAACTGCGTTCACATTTTTTAAAAGCTATGACATTATAACTCTTAAAAGCTAATTAAATAACCTGTTCCTTATTATAATAGTGGTTATACTTATTATGTAATAGGTACTCTTTTAAGTATCAATCAATCGATAAAGAAGAGATTAGTCCTGTGGCTTGCATACCGGTGTTACGCGGTAGTTGGAGAAACACTTTTAAAAATAAAATTATTTTTTTAGAGTTACACTTATAATGATTTAACTTGATTTAGAACAGAGGTACGTGGATTGTCGATGTAAGAATATAACTAACTTAACTAGAGGAAGGTTTGAGTTTTTATACAGTGAAATGCTTACGAACTATTAGCTTAGTGTGTCTTAATGAGTATACAAAACATTAGACCAATTATATGTGAAAAGTAAAAGGGGCCTACAAAGGACTTAGAACTAATGAACTGATTACTAATGTGATTACAAACAATTATGGTCCGAAGGTAGAGAGTAGTAAACAATATTAGGGGTTCAATATGCTAACGATCTATTTACTAATGGTAAATAACTGTCTAAGGTTTAGGTAAATAATACATTAAGAGTATAGTTTAGTATCTTATCTATTAGGTATTGGTATGTTGGTTATATGTAAGACCGTCTTGTTTAATAAAAAAAAATGTATTATATACTAGGAACAGTTCAACGGGTCTGTCAGTCTCTATAGTTCAATAGAAAGAGCACTCGCCCGAACAGCGAAAGGTTGTGGGTTCGAACATCGCTTGACTTCTCAGACAAGTTTAATTGTTTCTCGTAAAAAAATCTTTATTTGCGTTTTATAGTTTTGGAGTTTACTCCTTAAGAATTGATTTTAAATATGGCGCCCAGTATAAAAAAAATAAGAAGAGTATTTGTGATCGAATGATAGCGTTACGTTTTTTGTGCTCAACCTATCGTGCGCACCTTTTTACTTTTATTTTGAATTTTATAAATTTAATATAGTTTATGCATTTTCAATGCGATCTTATAAGATAAATTATTATAATAGAAAAATACTAGAAAAAATCGATTCGGGTCACAAGTGAATTCTCAGGCGGGAAACGAACCCGCAACCTTTGGAAATCCGGTCCAATGCCTGAGAATTCACTTGCGACCCGAGTCGATTTTTTCTAGTATTTTTCTGTTATAATAATTTATTTTATTTTGAAGTTTTGTTTTATGATTTTCTGTGCCTTTTCAAAAATAATCCATCTTACGAAGTAAGCTCCAGTCTGGTGTGGGAGCTGACATAAAAACATTATATTTTTTATAAATGTAATCATCATCATCACGTTTTATGTTCTGTTCTACTTGAACATCAATGTCACAGTCTGGCTTAGTTATTCATTTTAAGCATTTTATCTGTTGCTATTGTTGTATTTGTTATTAACAGTCTGAATTTATATATTGTATTGTATATTCTAATACCTATTTTGGATATTCTCAAGAAACCACCAGTTCTAAGCTCTACAGTGTGTTTAACGAGCAATAAAATTTAATATACCATATAGCTCAAGGGCAAGCGGACTTCCTGACGCAACTTTGTAATGAGCATGTGGGTACCAAACGGAAAAAAGCGTAAATAAAAAATATACGCGCCACTATATTCTGCAGAGACGTATGTAGCAAAATCACTGTTTTGTCTATCTGTTTCTATGCTAATTTCTTCTAAACCACGCAACGGATTATAATATATTTTTATCTATCACTTAAAGAACCTATTCATTATTACGTATTTGTTTAACACATTCATATTATAATAAAGTAAAGCCGAAAATTTTGAATACGTGTAATGATGTCGTAAAAACATGTTTTTTTATGCTAAACCTTACAAGATAAACCAAAATAATGTACTACAGAATTGTATATCTTAAAAGGGTCTACAGAAAAGTTTATGATGGTGTACGTCTATCATCGAGTTAACAAAAAAATTAAGTATTTCATTTGATTCTGGCATACGGTGAATAAATCCATGACATCATACAAAGACTTCTATAATGTATCACAATCATCATCACTCTATTAGTACCCGTCTGGAGTACTAGGAATTGGAGCATGGGCCTTTTCTGTAGATGAAAACACCATAGAGCTTATGTGTAAACTGTGCTACGCTGGCCCAACGCGGAATGGTGGGTGCTAACAATTGCTTCAAGCGCAGATAGCAGATAATGGCTATCCATTATTATCAAGAATAGTGTTGCCCAAAATCGGTCTTGGTCTTGCAGACTTGGTCTTGTTTTTACATTTTTGCAAGACCAAGACCGCCTAATTTTAGCAAGACCAAGACTGGCCGTGCAAGATTTGAGCAAGAACAAGACTAAGCCTGTGAAACTCTTGCGTCTTGCAGTTAGGACTGAGTATCGTTTCAGGGAGAAACTCCTATACAGGAGTTCGGGGTATACGCTTAAGGACTCTATGAGACGCAAAAAAATATATAACAAAAATCTGGAAAATTGAACTTATGCACATCACGAACAATACCATAAACAAACATAGCGAATGAAAATATCCATTTAAACAAAAAACTGGTTGGTTGCCTGTAAAGTCGGTATACGGGCGAAAGTTTTACGTGACAACGACTTTGAGTGGTAAAATAATTTTAATGTGAATATTCATTCGTATAGTAGGAAGAAGGATGAAATAATAGTAACAATTTAAAACATTTATTTATACAAAGAATTATATTTAAAACATTAATTTATAGGCACGCGTCCCTTCCACTTTTTATGTCTGTCTCTCTCGCTCTTAGGCGGGCTAACCATGCCCGAGTGGAAGGGACGCGTGCCTCTCACTCGCTCTCATTGTAAGCGCATAACGTGAGCGGAGCGTAACGCAGTTTCTTGAAGTGTCACCCGGCAAACCAATTTATAAGACGTTGTCACGTCAAAAACAATCATATCCCTAGTTTTGACCATCGGCACTTTGATGGTGCGCGGCGCCTTGTTATCGGCATCATCACAGGCGGGGTAAAAAAACTGACCTCTTAAAGAAATTTTGCAACTATTCGGAAATACAAGGCCAAGATACACGCGCGGGCGGCTTCTATTAATATCGCATACAAACAATCATCGCCGCCGCGCCGCACGCACAACAATTGACACTATTTGATTGCCGCCACAGAGTACAAGTGTTCCAAAGAATAAAACAAATTATGCTGATCTCGCAAGGAATATTGTAATTGAATAATGGTAAGGATAGGTAGATATCATAATAATTTATTCTAGTAAGTAATTATTATAATATTAACTATATGGGTTTAAAATAATAACTTACTATGTTTTACTGTTATTGTACATTTATTCAAAATATTAATATAAATTTTTACAATAATTTCTGTGTATTTTTGAAACGCAAAGTGCTCGAATATGTCAGCACCCATTTGATAAATATTGTCGACACTTTTAACACACTTGAAACGTGTGTGACGCTAATCGAATAATATAACAAAGGTGCATATAAAATAAAATATATGTACTCTGTGAGATAACTGTTGAAATGAATTGATATCTTGACTGTTGCATCACAAATTACTTTTGGAAATACTATGTATGTACGACAAAACATTCACTTACATGTAAAGTTGATTTTATACCATCACGCGGTCGACAGACTGGGGAAGATATTGCAACAATTTTTCACGAATGTTTATTGGAATATGACATAACTGATAACAGGGTATCACGGTCGACAAAGCAACTGGAAATACCAAATTTATGTATGAAGTGGTATGACTTTGATTCAGACAATCAACATTTCCGGTGTTAGGCTCACATTTTGAACCTTGGTGTACAAGATTTATTAAAGACCTTAGCATTACACTGTAAAACTGACAGTAACGCACAAGTACAGCAGTATGAAGACTATGAAGACGAAACTGAGGAAGATGAAGAATATGCGCCAAATATTGCTGACTCACGTATAGCTATAAAAAAATTACACAGTATTTCCAGTAAAATAAAAAGAAGTAAGATATTGAATATGAAGTTTCTGGCATTAACATATTGTGCAATTCTGTCACCGAATTGAATTATTTTCAAATCACAGATAGTAAATGGCAAAATACATAACTTTCTAATGAACTCTAAACTTTGATCAACGAAACTTGGTGGAGAAAAATATGTTACATTACCGTTAGTCATTGTATCATTCAATCTCTTGCTCGATAATTGAATCCATAGAAAAACAATTAGTTAAGAAACCTAATCGATCCGATGTGGATGAAAGGCTCATTCTGGGTTTCCAAAGCAGCTCGAGATAAAATGCTTAAACATCATAAGTAGAGCAACAGGATTTATTGTACCACTTTAATTTTAGACCCAAGGCATAAGGCTCAGACCTTTGACATCACATTATGGGGGAAGCAAATTAAAACGGAAAGCCTGCGCAAATGTAATGAAGTTTATAAACAATATAAAAGTCTACACTCAATGTATAAATCTCTAGAAACACCAAGAAATGAAAAGAAAGTATGTGAATATGATGAAGATGAAGACATAAGAGACTTTGAGAAACTGTATACACGCCACTCGACCTCATCTGGATCTTGTCTTCAAGGCTTAGTTCTTGACGAGTTGAAGGAGAACCTAAATTAACACAGAGCCGTCAACTCGGAAGACATGTTAGAGTGGTGGAGGACACATGAGACAGAGTGTCTGACTTTATCGAAGATGGCCCGTGATTTTCTTTTACTGTTCTGTAATTTAATTTGTATTGCATTTTATTTTTTTATTTAAATAAATGGTATTTTTTTTAAATTGCATATCACTTTTATTACATATTTCTTTAATATACAGTCAAGTTAATGTCATCAATTTGTTTTTTATATGTTTTAACCATGTTTGATGTTTGGTGTCAGTTGATTTTTTGAATTTCTCACTAATGTTTACATTTTAGTACATTTATATTTTAGTATGACTATGTTAATTCAATCTCAAAATGTACCTACTCTGTGACGTTGTTAGCAATAAATAGCAATAGATAATTGCGAAACTTGCGAGACTCTTTCTGCAAGACCAAGACCAAGACTGGGAGCGCAATACCAAGACCAATACCAAGAACAGGTATATTGGCGCAACACCAAGACTGGCTAAGTCTCGTCTTGATCTTGCATTTGGGCAACACTAATCAAGAATAATATACTTTATAAATTGTAAAATAATTTATTCCACTAGAGTCAGTGGTTTCGGGGATTAATCCCCTCGCACACACAAATTTACAAAATTTGTTTTAACACATAGCTAGAGCTAGATTTCAGCCGCGAATAATTGAATAAACTAAGAAATTTAAGTGGATCATTAGCCACACATTCCGACCGACTGAATGACTCTTAATTGGATATTCGAGAGAAGAAAACGTAGTTGCCTTTTACAAACCGCTGGTAGACACAAATATAAAAGGACCAACGTGAAACGAGGTAACTATAGTTCTTGCCCGAATATGGTATGTCATATGCCTTTATTTTGATAATTTTTAGGTTGCTAAATTAAAAAGTACATGGAAATTAATGGTTGCAATAAGCCAGGTGTCCCGATTTGCGCGGGACGTCCCAATTTTCAGGGGTCTGGGGACGTGTCCCGGTTCGTACCTGATCGGGACGCTAAATGTCCCGATAAATCAAAAAATGAAAAAAAACAAAAATATCACAACATTTTTAAAGACAATCAAATCAAGACTTAGTAAATCTTCAAAAATTATTTTCTTTTATGGCTTCAATTCTAGTATCAAACGCAACAATAGAAAGGATATTTCCCTAGGTTAACTTAATTTAGTCTGAGAGGCTTTGACACTCGAGCATGTGAAAGCAGAAATTCAAATTAAAACCAACTTTAATATGACTTACAATAAATTTTATAACTATTTTATAAAAAATCAAAGTTATTCTAAAGGCGGCAAAGTCCAATAAAAATATAATTTTAATTAAAAATAAATAATTTACATAAATACTTACTTTATTCTTCTGAATTGCGTCAATAACACTTAAAATACGATTTTATTTTATAATTTCTACTAGTCCAGCAAGACTGATTACTTGTTATGTAAGGTTAAATACATATTTAGTTTAGGTAATATAATAAATAACTATGCTTGCACTTGTAGTTTAAAACACAAATAACTAAACCCTGATTTAAAAACGCATTTTTAACTTCCCGTTAAGAAAATTGAAGTTTTTCGAAAAATCGGGAAGTTATTGTTATTAGCCCGTTTTGCAAAAATCGAGTTTTGAGGCCTTAGGAATCTTCCCTGACACTTCCCGCGATGGTGTCTGTATGTCTGTATGTATGTATGCATGTGTGTGTGTGTGTGTATGTAACCTCTTATAACTTTTGAACGGTTTGACCGAATCAAACCAAACAAAAAGCGTTCCAAAGAGTTTCATCAAACTTAGATTTCCTAAAAATTCGGATTGGTAGATTTCGAAAAAAGTAAAAAAACTAAAAAAAATTCGAAATGAAACTTTTAAATGTGGTTTTTTTTAATAATTTTTGAACGGCTTTACCGATCAATTCCAAAAACTAATCAGCTCTTAACCTTAAATAACCACGTCGATCGCGCCCAAGTGCGTCAAATCGGTTGATTCGTTCGTGAGATATCGTTGACGAAAAAAATCGAAAAAAGTGTTTTTTGTAATAACTCCGAAATTTTTCATATAATAAATTTTTTTTGTTCCAATTTTTTCTCGTTTGAAAATCTACATTAATTGCCGCCAACAGCATAAAAATCGGTTGATTCATTCAAAAGTTATGGCAGATTAAAAATTTTAAAAATCGTGTTTCATCAAACTTTTTTTGGCCTTTTGAGCTCGAAGAGCACAAAATGATAGAATAGCAACTTCTTGAGCTCGGAGAGCTCAAAATAACACATAAATTATATTTTTAGCTCGAAGAGCTCAGAAAAATTGTATAGAGTGGAATTTTGAGCGCAAAAGCATAGAATTAGCGGGAAGTTACAGGGCCTTTAGGGTCAACCGTTTTCCATATTTTTTTTGTTTACTGTCCCGATCTGCAACCCTAAATCCCGATTTATTTGACCTCATGTACCGATTTAAATGAAATCGGACCTGGCAACACTAATCACCACAGTCTTGCGTATGGTAATGATCTGGTGTCGACTTACAAAATGGACCAGTTCGCAAACAAATACCTAACAACCGGTTTATGGAATTTCAGATAACAATGCCGTCAAATTAGGATTGCCATAAGCTAGGACACGTTATTAAGATCTAAGCGAACCCAACTGGAATGGGCTACCTCGATAAGCTAATGCCTTAACTGATTATTAGCCATTACGTAAACTAGGTTAACAACTGCTTTTGGCGTAAGTTATATTCCCTTAATCTCTACTAAGCCACAGCAGTAATCTATTACTAAAAACTTTAACTTATTTGATAGGTAAACGAGAAAATTCTAAGTTTCTTTTAATTTCAAACAGTGGTGAAGACCAGAGTATGAAAAGCGTTTTGCACCGTAAAAAGAACGATCTGCGGTTCAGATTTAGAGAAAATTTGATAAAAAAATTTTTTTTTACTAGACTCAAATATTCGATGTTCTTAGGAATTTAGCATATACATAGCTCATTAAAAAATACTAAATATATATGTTAATTATTTTAAATTATGTAAAAATATTCAGATATTGCACTGTAAGACATAATGTAGGATATCTTAGCAGTTTGGCAAAAGTCAAATCAATTTAAACCCTGATAGCTGTAAGCCATCAATGTCAAATGACGTAGAAAATATATCTACGCCGTAACTTTTGATTTATAAAAAAAATATATAAAGTAATTTATTTATATAGAAATAGGTGATTAAAAATATAATATTTTGTTGGCTGTCTTAAGTCAGTCTAAAAAGGCTAAGCAGGGATTTAATTTTTATATTGCGCTTAATTACGAGGTCGACGAGAATTAAGGTAATTTCAACTGTCAAAGTAAATAATACAAAGTTCAATATCAAGTGACGTATTTGAAATAACTCATTTTATACATTGAGGTGATTTTATGTGTACATTAAAGGTAGAAATAAGAAAACTATTTTCAATGTTTGTTTAAAGCATTACAATATTAAGACATCGTTCGTCCTATAGTCAATTGTGGCTTTATAAATCTATCTCTACTTACAGAAGGTATTTTGTAGACCAATTTTGATTATGAACGATTATCTAGCTATCAAATCAAACAAACCACGGATATAACCCGAAAATTATTTTTATCGGTTTTCGAAAGTGTCAATTTCGTGTCACTATGCCAAACGAATTAAAATTATACAAGAGAAAATCCTTACGGATACCGAAATCGCGTTAAAAATAAATAAGAACGAAACGTCGATAACGACATTTTGATGTTTTTTATCGTCGAAAACTACCCAATTTATCCAATTTTTTTTGTGATAATTAACACCGCTCCTGAAAAGACGTTCAAACGCGTTTAGTGATCCGTTTCAAACAGCATCTTTATGTTGTCGTTCGAAGCGAGTGTGAACGTGGCCAGTGTCATTCATTATGCAGCACTGGACTGGCGATCATTTCGCCAAAGAACTAAAATTAGCTGTTATAATTGTCATGTACTAACATAGTTTGTAAGACTTTGGGACTCTTGTTTTCGAATTAACACATTTTATTTTATTATAAAATATTTCATTTCAATGAGTGAGCAAGGCGAAAGTATAAGAACTTAATACAATAAGTAGTTAGGAACGTGCCCTATATAGGTGATGATTAATACATAAACTGGCTTTTAGTTGGTACTCCTGAATACCAACCATACCGGACACTAGGCCGGGTAATGGCGTGGAGGAGAGTCTTTTTATTTATTTAGGACAACTAATACTAGGTCTGCAATACATGCTGCTGTTTGCAAATACTGAGCGAAGCAATTAGATTTTTGAAGGGTGATTATTCCTCTGTGGTATGTCCGATTTCAAAACTTTTTTTTGCACATTAGTCACGACCACGATGTGAGTTTTGGCGCCAAATTTCATCAATGTAGTCTCAGCGGTTTGGCTGTGATCAGCTTTTGAACTTTTCTTTCGGTGATTATTCCTCCATGGTATGTCCGATTTCAAAACTTTTCTTGCACACTATTCACGACCATGATGTGAGTTTTGGCGCCAAATTTCATCAGTGTAGTCTCAGCGATTTGGCTGCGATCAGCTTTTGAATTTTTCTTTAGGTGATTATTCCTCCGTGGTAAAGTCTATATTTTTTTTACATAGCCTATGTCCGTCAGGTTATAATTATGTATGTTCATGCCAAAATTCGTTCGGATCGGTTGAACCGTTAAGTAGCAGAAGGGAGACAAGCGAAATTTGTGAGTTGCCTAAAAGAGAGCTTCGCTCAATAAACATACAATATATATTAAAAGTTACATACTAAAGTTCTATCTTAATATATTAAACTATTAGTAACTTTCCACCCGCGGCGGAGTATGTGTAATGCATTGTGCTGTGTTAAAAAAAATAACGTGCCCCATATGGGATGGAGCTTCATTAGTAGCAAACCCGACTCTTGAAAAGAAGTGAAAACGGCAGCATTAATTAAGATAATTAAATATTTTTCGGTATAAGCAAAAGGTTTATAATATCATTCGAATTCAACTTTAAAATTAAATGACACAGCGGTCATTATCAATTGAATAACTTTGAATTTATGTGATAAATCAAAAGGGCATTAAAGTAGACATATAGATTACATAATAACAGCTGTTTATATGCGCAGTTAAAAAACTGAAATTTAAACATGTTGAGAAATGAGATTAGTTAGATAAAGTGCTTATGAGCATCTTAAAGCCTGTGTTAATCTGTCTTATTGTTAGATATAAGTAAAATGTGTACTTATTTTGAAAATCAATACGGTAATATGATTATTTTTATAATTTTTGATTATTTTTTTCTTATCTCTAGGTTATTTAGTTTAAAACTTAATTTTAAATTCTTCACTAAATGCAATATTTGTACTTGGGATGTAGACAGATTTTGTAGATGTTACTTAAGTCACGCTCTTCATAGATATGAAATTTAAAACTGAAATAACAAACTCTCTCTCTCTTCGTCGCCTTCTGCTGTTCTCCCTTCGGGAACTTCAACACCAGACCATTACCCGCTGGTAATATGTACTAGCTTAAGGCACTATTTCTTGCATAGTATTTATCAGTTATTATAAAATAATTACTTTGTAATTATCGAAATAATTAAAATAAAATAAGTAATAATTATCGAAAAATCACCGTGTTTCCATTATATTTCATATCGCAGTTTAATACAGTCCAACATTAGCTATTATTACCTAATACATTTTTATACACAGTTCATAAGGAAATGGGTCATATACAATTAATTTATGGTTATTTTTAAAAGTAATCCTTCTTATAAAACTCCCGAGAAAGTATTTTTGTTAACAATCAATGTCATATTAATAAACAAAAGTTCACCACACATGAAGAAAAGCGTTCTTGGAGTCATAGGATTCCACTTATAAAAAAATATGATAATAGAGTTCTGACGAAGTCAAGGTTCAGCTCATAAGCCTTAAAATAGATCATTTATACTACGACGTATTCTTCACCAATACAATTTTGACCTTGAATAATGATGTGGGTCATTTAATAGTTACATAGCAACTGCCCAAACAGTTAAACTTCCCTCAAATAGAGAGCTTAATACTAATGTAATAAAGAACAAAGCCGATTAATAATATAATAAACATGACTTTAACAAAAAAAACAGGCAGTAGGTAAAGTATATTAAACTAAATTGTTATGACCTCCGCCCACTATTTTTCCATATAAGACTTGTAAAGTGTTACTTTTTGATATGGATATATATTATATGATTTTTTGCTAAAGTTTCCTACCGTGTTTTATTTTTACTGTTTTTGTAGTAGCGTTTTATCTGAGTCACGTGTCCGCAGGCGCGTGGCAGATAATATTGTATATGGGTCAAAAGCAGGAAAAGTGCGTTACAATAAATCATAAACCTATTACAGTAAACTCTCGATTATCCGCGGAATTGAGTGGCTGAGGGACCGCGGATAGTGAAAATAGCGGATAATCCGCAAAACGGACGAAAATGGGAGGTAAACACACAACAAAATAGTTCCAATATAAAAGATTGATTTATTGCACCGTTTTTAACATAAACATTTTAAATACAGTAGGTACAGTTTAAAGGGTAAACAGTTCACTATTTAAAAAAAATAAACTTAATTAATTACCATACCCTTCCTAACCGCTACGTCAACTCATATTGTTACCTTTTTTTTTTTTTGCCCGCGCGGATAATCCGCTTGGCGGATTAACCGCGCGCGGATAATCGAGAGTTTACTGTATTATATTTTTTGTTATTTAAGCAGTTACCTGTAATTTTTTATGTCTACGGAGATAATAACAAAAAAAAATCACCTCGTCGACGACATCAGACGGAAACCTCTTTTGGAAAATAGTTCTACAAATGTTTACTTCAATTTGTAACACGAAAAATCAGTTTTTCATCACTTTCATTTCGTCATTGATTGATCTAACACTAGATACATACCTACCAACGAAATAATGATAAATTTGTTTTATTTACTTTTCAAAAGTTATTGCAAACCTTTTATCGACTAGAAAAGATGCATGTTCGACTCTACAAATAGGAATTTATGTCTTAATCATAGAAAATACAATAGTATTTATAGAAACAATATAAGAATAACACTTTTAACAATCACACTAATTAGCCTAGCCTGCAGTTCTAAAAGGAATATGTCATGCATACTTGATTAACAGACAGACATACATATATGATACGTAGATAAGTAATATTCGTAGTAATATAAATACCCATAACGATGGTAGAATTACCGAAATAAATATCATAACGCATAACCCATTAACAGAATTGGGTTTTTAGTTCCCATCGCAAAACAACACTTTTATTCGCTCCAGTAAAAGTCAATAAAAATAAAACTACAATGTCCTACAAACATTTAAAGAACGAGATTTTAAAAACGTACAATTTCAAGATTACTTTAGGAGTATCATTTAAATTATTAATTGTTTTAATTACCTGCTGGTATAGGATATTAAATACGCCTGTAAAAAAACCACGCCTCCGAGGCCTCAGGTGGGATTCGAACCCACGACCTTTCGCTATTCGAGCAAGTGCCAAAAAGTGAAAGTAAGTAACAGGCGTATTTTACGGATATATCTTCTAGAAAAATGGCATTAAATACATTACCTGCTTGTAATTTAGTAATAATAATAAAATCGAACCAATAATACCTTTCTTTCGATCTTGTTCGATCTGACATTTATCATCTTACGTTGGCTGAAGGGCACACACTCTACCTAGGTCATTTATACTGGATTTTAAAATCAAATTTAATTTAAACGTCATATAAAACGCTTCTGCCTTTAACTTGCCCGACCGCTTTACAAAGACATTTAATGTGTTTTTATTCTGTATCACGAATTGCGCAGTTCAATAAAATATTATGTTATCTACCTCCCGCTAAATACTTCAACGTTATCTCTTTTTGCATTCATATCTGGTGTCAACCCAGACATTCAGCCGCCCGCACCTCAGCCTTCCCCGTCACACATGTGACATAAAGAAAATACCATAGTTCACAGATTCTGTGATGCCAAGATTAAATCCACTTCTAAAACTGCGTTCACATTTTTTAAAAGCTATGACATTATAACTCTTAAAAGCTAATTAAATAACCTTTCCTTATTATAATAGTGGTTATACTTATTATGTAATAGGTACTCTTTTAAGTATCAATCAATCGATAAAGAAGAGATTAGTCCTGTGGCTTGCATACCGGTGTTACGCGGTAGTTGGAGAAACACTTTTAAAAATAAAATTATTTTTTAGAGTTACACTTATAATGATTTAACTTGATTTAGAACAGAGGTACGTGGATTGTCGATGTAAGAATATAACTAACTTAACTAGAGGAAGGTTTGAGTTTTTATACAGTGAAATGCTTACGAACTATTAGCTTAGTGTGTCTTAATGAGTATACAAAACATTAGACCAATTATATGTGAAAAGTAAAAGGGGCCTACAAAGGACTTAGAACTAATGAACTGATTACTAATGTGATTACAAACAATTATGGTCCGAAGGTAGAGAGTAGTAAACAATATTAGGGGTTCAATATGCTAACGATCTATTTACTAATGGTAAATAACTGTCTAAGGTTTAGGTAAATAATACATTAAGAGTATAGTTTAGTATCTTATCTATTAGGTATTGGTATGTTGGTTATATGTAAGACCGTCTTGTTTAATAAAAAAAAATGTATTATATACTAGGAACAGTTCAACGGGTCTGTCAGTCTCTATAGTTCAATAGAAAGAGCACTCGCCCGAACAGCGAAAGGTTGTGGGTTCGAACATCGCTTGACTTCTCAGACAAGTTTAATTGTTTCTCGTAAAAAAATCTTTATTTGCGTTTTATAGTTTTGGAGTTTACTCCTTAAGAATTGATTTTAAATATGGCGCCCAGTATAAAAAAAATAAGAAGAGTATTTGTGATCGAATGATAGCGTTGCGTTTTTTGTGCTCAACCTATCGTGCGCACCTTTTTACTTTTATTTTGAATTTTATAAATTTAATATAGTTTATGCATTTTCAATGCGATCTTATAAGATAAATTATTATAATAGAAAAATACTAGAAAAAATCGATTCGGGTCACAAGTGAATTCTCAGGCGGGAAACGAACCCGCAACCTTTGGAAATCCGGTCCAATGCCTGAGAATTCACTTGCGACCCGAGTCGATTTTTTCTAGTATTTTTCTGTTATAATAATTTATTTTATTTTGAAGTTTTGTTTTATGATTTTCTGTGCCTTTTCAAAAATAATCCATCTTACGAAGTAAGCTCCAGTCTGGTGTGGGAGCTGACATAAAAACATTATATTTTTTATAAATGTAATCATCATCATCACGTTTTATGTTCTGTTCTACTTGAACATCAATGTCACAGTCTGGCTTAGTTATTCATTTTAAGCATTTTATCTGTTGCTATTGTTGTATTTGTTATTAACAGTCTGAATTTATATATTGTATTGTATATTCTAATACCTATTTTGGATATTCTCAAGAAACCACCAGTTCTAAGCTCTACAGTGTGTTTAACGAGCAATAAAATTTAATATACCATATAGCTCAAGGGCAAGCGGACTTCCTGACGCAACTTTGTAATGAGCATGTGGGTACCAAACGGAAAAAAGCGTAAATAAAAAATATACGCGCCACTATATTCTGCAGAGACGTATGTAGCAAAATCACTGTTTTGTCTATCTGTTTCTATGCTAATTTCTTCTAAACCACGCAACGGATTATAATATATTTTTATCTATCACTTAAAGAACCTATTCATTATTACGTATTTGTTTAACACATTCATATTATAATAAAGTAAAGCCGAAAATTTTGAATACGTGTAATGATGTCGTAAAAACATGTTTTTTTATGCTAAACCTTACAAGATAAACCAAAATAATGTACTACAGAATTGTATATCTTAAAAGGGTCTACAGAAAAGTTTATGATGGTGTACGTCTATCATCGAGTTAACAAAAAAATTAAGTATTTCATTTGATTCTGGCATACGGTGAATAAATCCATGACATCATACAAAGACTTCTATAATGTATCACAATCATCATCACTCTATTAGTACCCGTCTGGAGTACTAGGAATTGGAGCATGGGCCTTTTCTGTAGATGAAAACACCATAGAGCTTATGTGTAAACTGTGCTACGCTGGCCCAACGCGGAATGGTGGGTGCTAACAATTGCTTCAAGCGCAGATAGCAGATAATGGCTATCCATTATTATCAAGAATAGTGTTGCCCAAAATCGGTCTTGGTCTTGCAGACTTGGTCTTGTTTTTACATTTTTGCAAGACCAAGACCGCCTAATTTTAGCAAGACCAAGACTGGCCGTGCAAGATTTGAGCAAGAACAAGACTAAGCCTGTGAAACTCTTGCGTCTTGCAGTTAGGACTGAGTATCGTTTCAGGGAGAAACTCCTATACAGGAGTTCGGGGTATACGCTTAAGGACTCTATGAGACGCAAAAAAATATATAACAAAAATCTGGAAAATTGAACTTATGCACATCACGAACAATACCATAAACAAACATAGCGAATGAAAATATCCATTTAAACAAAAAACTGGTTGGTTGCCTGTAAAGTCGGTATACGGGCGAAAGTTTTACGTGACAACGACTTTGAGTGGTAAAATAATTTTAATGTGAATATTCATTCGTATAGTAGGAAGAAGGATGAAATAATAGTAACAATTTAAAACATTTATTTATACAAAGAATTATATTTAAAACATTAATTTATAGGCACGCGTCCCTTCCACTTTTTATGTCTGTCTCTCTCGCTCTTAGGCGGGCTAACCATGCCCGAGTGGAAGGGACGCGTGCCTCTCACTCGCTCTCATTGTAAGCGCATAACGTGAGCGGAGCGTAACGCAGTTTCTTGAAGTGTCACCCGGCAAACCAATTTATAAGACGTTGTCACGTCAAAAACAATCATATCCCTAGTTTTGACCATCGGCACTTTGATGGTGCGCGGCGCCTTGTTATCGGCATCATCACAGGCGGGGTAAAAAAACTGACCTCTTAAAGAAATTTTGCAACTATTCGGAAATACAAGGCCAAGATACACGCGCGGGCGGCTTCTATTAATATCGCATACAAACAATCATCGCCGCCGCGCCGCACGCACAACAATTGACACTATTTGATTGCCGCCACAGAGTACAAGTGTTCCAAAGAATAAAACAAATTATGCTGATCTCGCAAGGAATATTGTAATTGAATAATGGTAAGGATAGGTAGATATCATAATAATTTATTCTAGTAAGTAATTATTATAATATTAACTATATGGGTTTAAAATAATAACTTACTATGTTTTACTGTTATTGTACATTTATTCAAAATATTAATATAAATTTTTACAATAATTTCTGTGTATTTTTGAAACGCAAAGTGCTCGAATATGTCAGCACCCATTTGATAAATATTGTCGACACTTTTAACACACTTGAAACGTGTGTGACGCTAATCGAATAATATAACAAAGGTGCATATAAAATAAAATATATGTACTCTGTGAGATAACTGTTGAAATGAATTGATATCTTGACTGTTGCATCACAAATTACTTTTGGAAATACTATGTATGTACGACAAAACATTCACTTACATGTAAAGTTGATTTTATACCATCACGCGGTCGACAGACTGGGGAAGATATTGCAACAATTTTTCACGAATGTTTATTGGAATATGACATAACTGATAACAGGGTATCACGGTCGACAAAGCAACTGGAAATACCAAATTTATGTATGAAGTGGTATGACTTTGATTCAGACAATCAACATTTCCGGTGTTAGGCTCACATTTTGAACCTTGGTGTACAAGATTTATTAAAGACCTTAGCATTACACTGTAAAACTGACAGTAACGCACAAGTACAGCAGTATGAAGACTATGAAGACGAAACTGAGGAAGATGAAGAATATGCGCCAAATATTGCTGACTCACGTATAGCTGTAAAAAAATTACACAGTATTTCCAGTAAAATAAAAAGAAGTAAGATATTGAATATGAAGTTTCTGGCATTAACATATTGTGCAATTCTGTCACCGAATTGAATTATTTTCAAATCACAGATAGTAAATGGCAAAATACATAACTTTCTAATGAACTCTAAACTTTGATCAACGAAACTTGGTGGAGAAAAATATGTTACATTACCGTTAGTCATTGTATCATTCAATCTCTTGCTCGATAATTGAATCCATAGAAAAACAATTAGTTAAGAAACCTAATCGATCCGATGTGGATGAAAGGCTCATTCTGGGTTTCCAAAGCAGCTCGAGATAAAATGCTTAAACATCATAAGTAGAGCAACAGGATTTATTGTACCACTTTAATTTTAGACCCAAGGCATAAGGCTCAGACCTTTGACATCACATTATGGGGGAAGCAAATTAAAACGGAAAGCCTGCGCAAATGTAATGAAGTTTATAAACAATATAAAAGTCTACACTCAATGTATAAATCTCTAGAAACACCAAGAAATGAAAAGAAAGTATGTGAATATGATGAAGATGAAGACATAAGAGACTTTGAGAAACTGTATACACGCCACTCGACCTCATCTGGATCTTGTCTTCAAGGCTTAGTTCTTGACGAGTTGAAGGAGAACCTAAATTAACACAGAGCCGTCAACTCGGAAGACATGTTAGAGTGGTGGAGGACACATGAGACAGAGTGTCTGACTTTATCGAAGATGGCCCGTGATTTTCTTTTACTGTTCTGTAATTTAATTTGTATTGCATTTTATTTTTTTATTTAAATAAATGGTATTTTTTTTAAATTGCATATCACTTTTATTACATATTTCTTTAATATACAGTCAAGTTAATGTCATCAATTTGTTTTTTATATGTTTTAACCATGTTTGATGTTTGGTGTCAGTTGATTTTTTGAATTTCTCACTAATGTGTAGACATTTATATTTTAGTATGACTATGTTAATTCAATCTCAAAATGTACCTACTCTGTGACGTTGTTAGCAATAAATAGCAATAGATAATTGCGAAACTTGCGAGACTCTTTCTGCAAGACCAAGACCAAGACTGGGAGCGCAATACCAAGACCAATACCAAGAACAGGTATATTGGCGCAACACCAAGACTGGCTAAGTCTCGTCTTGATCTTGCATTTGGGCAACACTAATCAAGAATAATATACTTTATAAATTGTAAAATAATTTATTCCACTAGAGTCAGTGGTTTCGGGGATTAATCCCCTCGCACACACAAATTTACAAAATTTGTTTTAACACATAGCTAGAGCTAGATTTCAGCCGCGAATAATTGAATAAACTAAGAAATTTAAGTGGATCATTAGCCACACATTCCGACCGACTGAATGACTCTTAATTGGATATTCGAGAGAAGAAAACGTAGTTGCCTTTTACAAACCGCTGGTAGACACAAATATAAAAGGACCAACGTGAAACGAGGTAACTATAGTTCTTGCCCGAATATGGTATGTCATATGCCTTTATTTTGATAATTTTTAGGTTGCTAAATTAAAAAGTACATGGAAATTAATGGTTGCAATAATAAATGTTATCAACAAAGTCAACTATAAAACTAGTTTCAATTTCTGTGATACTAATGGACATAAATCAAAGTTAATACTTATGTCAAATGTAGAACTGGCAACGTGGACATACTGAGAATAAAGTGCAAACCTAATGATGGAATAATATACGTAGTGTCGCTTTGTGCTATTCTAAATTTAGCTTTTAGTGGTCAAACTGTAATAAAAACACCTTATTGATTCTGACTACCATTTGGAGCAACGGTATCGATCCTGCATTTCGCACCAACGATCCCTGGGTTGATGTGCCGGAAAGGGCAAATATTTGTGTAATGAATACGAGCATTTGTACCTGAATCATGGAAATATACAAATAAATACATTACTTTGAATATCACACAACTGTGTGTCTATCTGTTGCCCTTGTATTCGTAACGCAAGCCTTATAGTGCTTACTTTGGGATAGATTTATTGGTTTGAATGGAAGAAATATTGTAATGATAATAATTAGTTCTTTCTTTTGTTATTTACTATACCTATATCTAGTATTTGCTTGTATAGAAATCAAAAGCGTCAAGAGATTCAGTTTCTAATAAAACTATAATACTATTCTTTACAACTAAATACAACCGACAATATCGAAGTATTCGCTAATATTGTACCCGTTTCAGCGGCGTGTCGGAAACTTAATTGATTAGTTGACCTGAATTCGCGGACTATAAATAAATCGCCGATAAGTAACTCTTGCTCTTAGACTGCCTGCCACCACCATTGAATCGCAGAATACATAATGATACGTGACGGAGTAACGTAATTAAATTCTGTTATTAAATCACCTTACAGAGATTAATGTTCTCACTATAGTAGGTAACCTTGATTAATTATCTATGGCGACTTATTAATGTAGCGAAACTATGGTAACTTACAAAGTTAACGTCATTATCATTTCTAATATTATAATATTTATTATGATATTAATTCAAATACAATTTTTTAGATTGTGAAAATTCATTCCCCTTTGGATGTAGATTTGATCAGCGCCCGAATTCCTTTTTCTCTACATATTGATAACAAGATAACAAAATTTTTACTACAAACTGACATTTATGTTTTAAGAAGTTTATTTCTTTATAAGAATTTGACTTTTTTGATTTAAGTACTTTATTTTAAGTGGACTCAAGTGTCCGGATATAATTTGATTTTTTTCTAGTAATTATTTCTTTACAAATAAAAAACTTGCAGTTAAATGCTAAAATAACATAAAAGATTATAACACAAAGCTATTTCTGTTGGATACTTGTTAAAGTATTGCATTCGATGTTATAGGTAGTAGTTGTACCTAAAATATCAAGAGATGGCGCTGTCGTTAGCTTAAGAAATATTTATAAAAATTCAAGGGGTCTGTAAACGTCTTGTTAGCTCAATAAAGAGTATTCGTCCGGACTTTAAGGTAATGTGGGTTCAGTCCCATCGGAAGCCCGAGAGAAGTAGAATTTTGTCTAATCATAAAAATTTATAACAGTATTTGTAGAGTAATAGAGTACACAATTATTATATTAGAAGAAGAGTGGACATGTAGAATGTGGGCAAAATAAATAAATTTAATAAATTTCCCTATAATAACCATGCTTTTAAGACTCATACACCTCGAAAGCTATTATTGCAAGATGGTATTTACCCCTGTGTCGAGATATTCGGTAAAATGCTTTTCGTTCTGGTCTAAGTGAACTCATAAAAATAAACATATCATGTTACCGTTTGCTTTTAGCATTAAAACTTTTTATACAGAAAATTATAGAAAGGCTAGACGGATCACAAAAGGAATTTGATATCTTTTAGTTAGTCTTTGACAATGTCTGTAAGGGCGTTCAACTTTTAGTTGTGTCGTAGTTATATTATAGAAATGAAACATTTTAAGATAAAGAAATTGATACGTGTTAAACTTTGGCAAGATGTGTAGTTTCATATAGTCACATGGAATAAAGTTGATAATACTTCAATTAGATAGTAGATGTGATAATAACATACTATCATAAAATTATTATTATCAATTTCAATATTTTATGAATTTATAAATATTAAATAACATTTATGTACGAAATTACCCAAAATTCGTTTTTTATAAAAAAAAACATTAATACATAAATAGAAAATTATTTATTCTTATTATAATTTGTCGTAACTCATTACTTTAATGCAATAAATTGGACTTTAAATAAATGAACGCTCTGCTTTAACTGCTGTTTTTTTACAGGTACGTTAAATCATTTTTCGTAATTTTCCTCCTCTTTTCTGGCATTCGCCAGCATCACGTAATAATAGTAAGTAGTATTACCGAAGAATCAAAATTATGAACAAGCATTGTTTTATAATAAAAAACTTCGTTGCTTAGATCTTTTTTACCATAAGTCCCCAACAAAGCAGAGCTTGTACTAGGGATAATAAATCTATCCTTTGATAGAATACATAATTAAGTAATAACAAACAAAACTCGGGAACTAATGTTTATCTCAGTTTATGCTACAGTTGCACTAACCAGTGGCCAATATACTCGTATTTTAATAATTTGTAATTCATTCCGCCCTTCGCAGCCAAAGACATGTGCGTTTAGTTATAGCTTTGCATCATCATTACCTTATGAAATTATAGTCTCCTCTGCTTGTGCCATACTTATGGATTAAAACACAGTAGGTAGAATGGGCCATTCAGTGCTGAATTTACACATTTGCCGCCCCAAAGCTATAAAATATTTGCCGCCCCTACTGACCTCTAAAATTAGATTCACTGTTCACAATAACGTTAATTCCTTTTTTAGTGAATAATCTAGTTTCAAGATTATTTTTATAACTTTTTGGGTATATTTTTAAACTAATAGAAAAGCAAAGCTTTGTTTTTACTGCACTATTACTTACTTTTTTTTCTGTACCAATTTTCTGGGCCAATTTTGCCGCCTTAAGCTTCAGCTTTTTCAGCTTCTATGGTAAATCCGGCGCTGGGGCCATTACACACTACGAGAGCCCTGTATGGATTAATGGGTGCCAAAGACTGCAGATGCAGTCGAAACTAATGTCTTAACGTGACTTCAAAATTAGCTCTTAAACTAAGGGATCCCAGTATTCCAGTTATCTAAAATGCCGTCGGGTTAGAGTTGCAGATATTGCAAAAAACGTCATCGCAAACCTACGCAACAAAAGATCACTTAAGTTATCTTTTCACAAGTCAAATATATCTAAAAAACATTGATAGTATAATCACAACTGTTTTATCTCAAAATACGGCAGAGATATATAGCTCTTACTGATAAACTTTAACCTTAAGTTGATTTATCATGAGTTAAAATGTATATAGGGAATACGCTGCATCAGTATTTTACTTTCAATTTGTTGCATTTAGTTACAGACAACCTATTTACAATTTTACATGTAAACGCCATGTAAATGTATGTCCCTTTGCCATTCTGAGTTTGATATTGTTTTACATTTGTTGTGTGTTGTTTTTAATACATGGATTATCTAGATTATTTCTATGTGCGGATAAATATAGTAAAAATTATTGTTTACTAAAATATTAAGTTGTCTTCTGACATAGTGGACAAGAGATTGCAATTTTGGCGCATTATAAAAACAATAAACATTAAAATAATAAAATAAAATAATTAAGAATTAACACTATGTTCGTTTACTTTTGCGTTTAAACGCAAACTAAATACAAATTTTTCATACTTTAACTCATCGACTATTTGTTAATTTTTTTTTATTTTTTTTTTACTGACTTAAATTTTACCTTTAAAAGTACCAGTTTCTATGGATGAATGATTCATCATTGCATAATTTCTAGTGTTGTCGTTTATACTATCAAAAAGATTTGCTTTAGAAAGAAAATAAATATCAAAACTGAGTATCAAACAATCACCAAAGCACACAACAAAAAAGAGCCGTAATTTTTTTCAATATTAATATAAAATAACTTTTTTTGTAGAAATATCTGATGACTAAACAGAACCAGTCTTACATCAAAAATAATTTCTAATAATAATAATATTAATGTCTAATTAAAAAAATAATTGAGTGTTGGAAAAGGGACAGGGCTTAAATCTTTTTCCATCATATTATTTGAATTTTATTGACGACTCGTTTGGTGCAACGGTAGAGATCCTGCCTTTCGCACCGACGGTCCTGGATTCAAATCCCGGTAGGGGCAGATGTTTGTATGATGAATACGAGCATTTGTACCTGAGTTATGCGTATTTATATATATTTCTATGAATATAACATATTTATGTATCATATATGTATATCTATCCGTTACCCTAGTATCCATAACACAAGCCTTACAGTGCTTACTTTTGGCTATGCTAATTGGTGTGAATGTAAGAAATATTTATTTATTTTATTTTATTTCGCCTATAACTTTTAAACAATTTGTACCTGCAATTACTAATAGTATATTTCTGTATTTTAAAAACTATTGAGAAAAACTGGTTGGTTGCCTGTAAAGTCGGTATACGGGCGAAAGTTTTACGTGACAACGACTTTGAGTGGTAAAATAATTTTAATGTGAATATTCATTCGTATAGTAGGAAGAAGGATGAAATAATAGTAACAATTTAAAACATTTTTTTATACAAAGAATTATATTTAAAACATTAATTTATAGGCACGCGTCCCTTCCACTTTTTATGTCTGTCTCTCTCGCTCTTAGGCGGGCTAACCATGCCCGAGTGGAAGGGACGCGTGCCTCTCACTCGCTCTCATTGTAAGCGCATAACGTGAGCGGAGCGTAACGCAGTTTCTTGAAGTGTCACCCGGCAAACCAATTTATAATACGTTGTCACGTCAAAAAGTAGAAAACAAATTTAAATGAAGATAAATCAAATTTTATTGAAAATTTGTTGGATCTTTTCATTAATTCTGAAAACTGAAGTTTGTCCAATACCTCAAATATAAACTAAATATTTACAAAATTTCTATGTAAGTTAATGATTTCGATTCCTAGAACTGAATGAACGAATGAAAATGAATGAAAAATACTTTATTGTTACACACACAGATATACAAATAGCTAAGCACAATATATATATAGAACGAAAGGGTGCTACAATAGGCGGTCTTATCGCTTAGAGCGATCTCTACCAGACAACCTTTGGGTGGAGGGAAATAAAGCTATTAAGGAGAGGGGTGTGATGCAACAAAAGAAAAGAATATAAATATATATATAGGAACTGTTTTGTTTGTAATAAATATGAATATCAATTAGCTATTCGGAACCAGAACCGACTTCGAACAATAAGTAGCTACGCTGAATTGTATACTGCACTGCGTAGAACCACACAGAATAACAATTCTACGCGTAACAAATTGTAAAAGAACCATTGCAATTATTTATGATGTAATTCTTAGAATACTAAATATAAAACTATATGTTTTTAAACTTTCATGGTCATATTAATGCAACTGCAACTGCAAGCAATTGCGCCGCAATATACTCGTAGTAACCTCAAAAAAACATAATGACAATCCTGTTTTCATTAATAGTAATAAATGGATTCACTTAGACTGGCTTTCATATCACCTTGGCACAACGAGGCCCAGAGGTTCAATCCCCGGCTGGGTCAATATATGTATAAAACGAACTTTTCTATATTTGCTAGAATCTGGGTGTTATGATTCCGTCGGATTTGGCCAAAACTCAAGTGCTTTCGCTACTTAACTTGGGTTCAGAACAATGTACGTAATGTTGCCTCATATGTATTTATAAATTCCATTAACAACATTGATATCCTTTCTTGCATTAATTAATGTTTTTAATTGGAGCGGAGCGAAGCGAAGCTCTCATGGATCAGCTTTAATGGCGCAATGTCTGTTACGCCATAACTTCCCGAGTTCTTAACCGATTTTAATATTTTTTGTGTGAAATCGAATCAACAAGTTTAGGACGAGTTTGTGAGAGAGCCTGAATTTTGAAATTCACAAAAATTCCCAACGAAAAACATTTTTTTTTCTTTTTTTTGGTATTACGCTCCGCTCCAATATATGGTGGTAGCGTAGCTTTATGCTTAGCGACTGCATCGCCTAGTTGGAGCGGAGCAAAGCGAAGCTCCCATGGATCAGCTTCAATGGCGCAATGTCTGTTACGCCATAACTTCCCGAGTTCATAACCGATTTTAATATTTTTTGTGTGAAATCGCATCAACAGGTTTACGACCAGATTGTGACGGAGCTCGAATTATGAAATTCACTAAAATTCTCATCGAAAAATAAAATGTTTTCTTTTTTTAGGTATTTATTAGAGACTGCATCGCCTAGTTTACTCTTTAATGAATTTAATATTAAGCCTGAAAATGCTTTTCAAAAGTTTACAGGACTCGAAACTCCTCTTTCAAAAGGGCACGAGAATTATGATTAAGATCCATAGATAATATTTTGACACAAATATCAAAGTGATTAATAAAATTGCCACTACTAATAAATGCAACAATTTGAGTGAAACATAACCATTACATATAAAGAAAAGGAAAGTTTTCATTTGTATAATTTAGAACCGATATTATAACTCTTATAGACTAGCTTGGATCTGGAGCGAAACACCAAGGATATTGTTTGTATCTAAATACTAGAAGTATTAAAGGGTTCGTGGTGGGGCCTTCGAGCAACCCTGCCAATCATCCCGCGGCGAAAGCCAACAACGGCCGTGTGAGGGTGCATACTAAGGTTTTTAGTGGGTGAGTGGCCTCCAGTCCTCCATCGGGAACTAGGCTGGGGGAATGGAGAAAAGTCCCACATAACTGCGTCGATCGCCTGGCGGCATTTTCCTTAGTAAAAAAAATAGAGTATTAAAGGGCAATATGAGTATACATAGCGGATAGAACAAATTAGACCTCATACTACCTTAGATTGATTCATAAACTTATAGGAAGAAACAATAACTTCCGAACAGTATACAATGTAACAGTTATAATAAATCTATTATACAAGATGATTCTGCTTTTCGCACCGCAAGTCCTAGTTTCGATGTTTGTGTGATGAATACGAGCATTTATACCTGAGTCATATATCTAATTATATAAAAATTTCGTGTCACAGTATTTGACCGCGATTAACTCCGAAACGACTCAACCGATTTTGATGAATTTCTTTCATTTTGCTTGATTTGTTTCGACTTAGGACATAGGGTAGATTTCATTTTAATTAATTGCAAATTACAATAACTGAGCCCCTGCAAGTATCTCTATAAATATTACATAACTATGTATCATATAAAAATGTATATCTATCTGTTACCCTAGTATCCATAACACAAGCCTTATAGCGCTTACCTTGGGTTAGACGAATTAGTATTAATGTAAAAAATGTTATTATTATTATTATTAAAATTAATACAAGTGATTGGAGTAGTTAACCTGACTAGCCTTCTTGGCGCTATTTTTATTCTTTTGCAGATATTTTTAAAAGTGATTAAATAATTTAGTTTTCCTTGTAATCAACCAATACATATTACGTAACGCCACATATAATAAGTAACTTCTTTTACTAATACCCAATATTATCACACCTTGTTTACGTCTGGCTATTATCTAAAATTCAAGATAAAGAGCTATAATATTTATATTATTACATAAAAAACGCCAGACAAATCCTATTTAAATAATATCTTCTCATTTATCATTTGTCTATGATTAGGGTTTAAAACTTTTTGTAGTTTGATATGAAAATATATTGTTTTAGCCTAATTTGTCATTAGGTACATAAACTTTTTGCACAACCGATATAGCTTGCTGGTTAGTACAGAATAAAAAAAAAATCTAACATAACCTGCAATGTTTATAAAATTAGGCCAAGTGATCATTTTGCCCATTATTTTATTGAATCAAAGGGTATCAAATTATAATATTTAAAGAACATTTCGTCTTTGTAATCCGTACTCCCATTTAAAGCTGATATTGATTTGCTTTTGTTTACCTGCGTAGTACTTTGAAATTTTCCTTGTAAGATAAGAATAATGAGTATCTAAAAATAAATTAATTATATTGTTAGATATAACGAATTTATCGAAAACATTAATTATAGCAAATGAGTTATACTTTGAAACGTCAGGAATAAATTTTGCAGAGAAGATTTATTAGCAGTGTTTTCATTTCTATTTGGTATCGTAATAAACATGCTTAAAATTTGTTAGTGTGCGTGTAACTTAGAAATGAGTTCTAAGTTACGATGAGAAAAAATAAAAGAGATACATATTATATATCAAAATTACCTAAAAAGAAGTAAATTATTCTGCTTAATACTAACACCATCCCTTAATCCCTAGTTAAGTTGCTGAATTTAACGAAAATCTTCCACAACGGATCTATCACAACCACACAAAACTGAAATGAAAAAGGAAATAATAATGTTCTAAACTGGTAATCAAATCCGCTAAAAAAAGCCAGGTTGAAAGCCGCTCGAACACGGAGGTTATCCGTGTCAAAATTTAATACGAATTGTAGTTTAATTTAAAAAATCGTACACAAGAAATCCATTTACAGCATAACTGTGAAAAATCAGTAATTTTATCGGAGGCAGCTAGCACAAACTAACAAACAGTCCTTGGGAGTGTTTACAACGTTAAAAATTTTATGTCGTTTGAATGAGTCACATATAGACACGCCTCTTTGTTTACAAACAATGAGTTTATGTAACTTATATGACATACATATGTAATTTTACGCAGTTGTATTAATGTTGATGACACAATCTTTGATATAAAATTACTAACAGATATCATACCTAGAAAGAAAAGAAAGAAAAGATTGTACAAACTCAAAGATTGAATAAATACTTTTTGGGTGAGGTAATATGTGCGAAAAGAAACTGCCAAATAATTTAAATATGGAACCAATTTTTTTTTAATAATAGAATCTTATTTTTTCATAAACATTTTTGGTTGTATATTTACGAAATAGATTTTTAGCGACCGCTATTCAGCGGAGTACAGGGCCATCTCTTAATACAATATATAGACATATTTCAATACCTTTAGCCATACTCATTTTATTTAATTATTCATTTAATTTATTGTAAATATAATATATTATTGCTTGTACAAAGATTTTAAAATATTAATTTAGATTATAAGATATAGCCATTGCGAAAATTATCATCGTACTGAGCTCTACGAAATAAATAAACAGACAATATGATTTTAACAACTTAAACTAATACGGCGGGATATAAATACTTATCCACGCAACTTATGATATATGAAATTAATGACAACTAATTCCTCAGCCTTTTGTGAACACGACGTCAGAAAACGAGTCGAAACATCGAGATTAAATATAAAACATTATAATATACGCGTTTTCTATTAACGAAAAAAGAAATTTTGGGAAAAATAATATAAAAGCAAACATAATTCGAATTATGACTTAGAGCGTTAAGACACATCTCATAGAAAATCCAAATAGTTTGAAATGAGGAAACTAATTATAATTTGTACACTTAAGTAAGGCAAGTTAGAAGAAATCATTTTCAATCAAATCAAAAAAAAAATTACAGCAATTTTTACTTTTTCTTAATAACAGAAAATTCATTTTATTTGTATTTTATATAAAACATTTTAAATTATGTTTTCCTTAAGTGTATTAAAATTCATAAGACTCAGTTTTCTTTAATTGAAAGTAAGGTAAGTCGGGGAATGGAGTATGTATAATGGATTTTCCACTCGGAAAAGGAAAAAACTCAACACAGACTTAGTACGTATTGGCAAGTACAAACGGCTGGTCTCGGAGCCCCAACATTTTGACATACCTTTCAAAGAACGCAGGAGATTTAGTAAATTGTTTGTTCATCGGTGATCGGTACTCACAAAAATTGCCTAACCTCAACGAAGGCCGAACGCGCTAGCGACTGCGTCATCAAGCTCCTCGATAAAAACAAATCTCCCTCTCAACATAATATTTTTTAATCTCATAAAAAATTTGTTTTGTAATCTAAAATACTTAACGTTATATAATAATTAAATAACAGAAAAGATAACATCTAATATACTTAATTAATACATTACTATGCTGAGCCTTATCACTCCTTTCTGTTAGATGTAAGTCCTAGATAGTTCTTTCATTAGTCCTCTTAGCACTGAGCACAGCCAGAAGCTCTTAAATCCAGGGTTGGAAACATACTATACACCTGGACTATGTAGGATTAATCCGTAACCGCTTGATGGTTTTCTGGTTTTCACAACCTTTTACTAAATAGAAGCCTTCCTTACAAAAGTAGGTTTGGGCGTAATATCCATTCTTGGTAAGTAGTCCAATAATAATCTCCATCACTATTAAATTCCGTACATCAGAAATCGCTACTGCCCATTTTAGGTATGGTTTCCTAGAGTATAATTAGTCACTTTTTACCAGGGCCGGATTTGTAGGTCTGGAGGCCCTGGGGCGTCGGAAGACCCTGATTATTCAAAATCAAAATTATTTATTGAGTAGTAGCCCCGCTTGACCTCCCCCAAATCAGGCCCTGCCTTTTACCCTAAAGTGTGAATGGTCTGTGTTATTCTAATCTGCCTAATAACATAGGGCTTAAACCACAGTCTTGGCGTGCAAGAAATATAGTGTCACTTTAGTTGTGTTTTCCACTGTGCAGAGCTATCGGACGTGAATTGAAACACGTGCACTTGACCGCCATAATATTATTAATTATATGTGATGGAGAGCGGCGCCAACTTTATAAAATTGTTGTGCATATAATGTTCATAATAAAAAAATATACATCATATACTGGAACATGTGCAATACATTGCACAAATACTAGTCAAAGAAAGCAGGATATTGGGATTTTAGTAACAGCACAGAAGAAAGCATAACTAAGTTATTTTGAAAACTCGTAGAAAAATACATAGATTTTACAGGGAAACCAAAATCAAGTTTGTTTTTTATGTTATAATTATTTTTAAAAATGAGTAAGAAAACATTCATAGTAATTTTTCGGTCGGAGTTGAATTTTTGCAAGTTACTCTTGCCAAGTGTAACTTGCAAAAATTGTCTTGTATTTACTTTTATTGCTTATACGAGTATATGCACATCTAACCATAATTTTAATTTCTCGTAATTTTTATATGAAATATAGGTATCTCAAGTACAACACGACTCAGATTTATTTATTTTAATAACAAATAAGAATGGATTGACTGTCAAGGTTTTAAACGACGTGGTGTGATCCTACACACGCCCGAGTGACATTGCACATTGTAAACAAACAATCATTAATTCATTAAACTATTCAAAAGTTATGTGTGAAAAACATGTTTACGATTTATGAATATATATAAATATCTACGTATATCTGACAATGAGACGTCACGTATAATGACGTTTGTCTTTAAGCTTACAAGTTTTTTTCTAAATAATCTAATAAATTATACATATACCAACCCATTAGGTCAAAAATAATTACGAAGAGGAGATAAAGAATTATATATAAATTCTCACACTAATTATTCAGTCCCAGACTAAGAAAAGCTTGTAGAGTGAAAGTGCCAAAATACGACTACTCTAGCAGTTTTTCCAAATTCAATCTTAAATATTTGTTTTGTGAGTACACCTCTGCTATGTAATTTTTGTTACTTGAAATTATACTATTCTCCATAATAATATTAAGAAAAATGATAAAATAATAATTATTTAATAATGAAAAATCAAAGTTTGACCTTTTACTAAAATCAGCCACTTTTGTCTCAAATGTAGCGAGTTTTTTATCTAAAATTAGCAAAGAATGCCTTATCATTACATTCGTTTTTTTTATTTATTGGATTTAAACATGTCTTTTACATCACGTTTTATTTACGTGATTGAAAATAGAAATTACAACGCCCATATTCGGCTGACTTTAGATTTTTATCAGCTTATTACTCTTAACCTCGGCCATTCATTAATATCATAAATATAGAATATATATAAGAAAATACCATTTCAAATCATTCTTTGATTTGATTTTTATTACATATAAACGCCATTTAGATATAACAATCATGATAAGTAAGTGAAACCACAAATTCAGACTTGATAATCATGTAAATTTTCGAATAAAATGACACATTGCACGACACGGCCATGGCGGATTACCATTCAGGGGCCAGTGTAAGTATTCAATTATGCAAACGTTATTTACGCATTTGATTAAGAGTTTAAAATTAAAACTTGTTCTCGTAGTATTAAGGTCTATGTTATAAATATTAAGTCAAACGCAATAGTGACGTTAGCAAACCAGATGACAACTTGACGCCTTTTTGACGATTCCTAATGAAGAATACCCATAAAAGTCTCTTCTTGTGAGGAAACTCTCAAGAATAACGTATTCCCACTCAATTTAACTATTATTTGTTTTTTTTTCCCTCCGGACGCGAGGGAGAAAGGTGTTGAATTCTACATGGATACATCGGCCGGCCGAGAGGTTATGTCAGACTCATACTGACTAAACAACACCTGAAGTAGGTGCCTTAGCCTGGGAAGGCTATACAGGCTTAATAGAAGCGATCGCACCCGGGAATGAAGAGCGACGCAACATATTATTTGGTTTGAAGGGCCTGATTTTAAGCGGCGGTCCAATTTGGGTTCATTCGCCCTAATTTTTTTTTTTATTGCAGTAAGTTGGCAAACAAGCAAACTGCCCACCTGATGGTAAGTGGTAACAGTCACCTATAATACATGTGGCTCTTGTGAGATTCGCAGCAAAACTGCAACCCCCACAAGAACCACAGTGTACGTTGCCAACTTGTGACATAAGATGTAAAGTCACTGTACCCAGTAATTTCACGGCCATATCTTACCCTTCAAACCGGAACACAGCAATGCAAGCACTGCTGCTTTGCGGCAGAAATAAACAATTATGACTCTGGAACATTTGCTTATACTCATCCAATACATAAATATATGCCCCTACGACGATTCAAACCTAGTTTTGTTGGTGCAGTAGACAGAATTGTTTTCGTTGCACCAACCGGCGGTCCTCAAGTTATTAAAAAAAAACATAAAAAAATAAAACCCGAAAAGAAAAAACTAAAAAAATAACAACTGAACTAAAACATCTTTTTGAGATAAATGTTCTAATAGAAATAAAAATATTGATATCTCAAAACCGATAGCCACCTACAAGTTAGGAAATCACAGAACTGTTGTTTTATGATTGCCTAACTTGTTTGCCCACACTTCGGTTTATTTCGCCATAATCGGGTTTTAGTTTTTTTCTTGTTTTTTCCCGTAGAGGATTCTAGATTTTATATTTTTGCTTTTATATTACTTTTTTAAATAAGGAAATCGCGCAGTCTTCTTTATTATTATGGTGTTAAAATCACGCGAGTAATTTATACAGTTGGTAATCTTTATCTATCTATATCTTCTATCCATATATAATATATAAAAGTTTCCCTGTCACAGTTTTTGAACGCAATAAATTCCGTAACTACTATACTGATTTTGATGATTCTTTTTACATTACGATAAATTCGATATATATATATATATATATTATATTCAATTATATTATATATATATATCGTATTAAATTCAGACAAATATGTCGAGTTGTCAAAAAATCGCATCTTTAAGCTACCCAATATTCGCACGGCTACTTCGTTTGCTCACCATTTTGGAATCTTTCTGTCTTCCTTTATTTATAATAAATTTGCTAGTATTTGCAATCTTAAAGATTGTTCTGTAAGGGAAACCAAAACTCAAATCGCCAATACCTTACTGGAGTTGAGTTATTTAGAAACTGAAGATGTTCTAAAAGTCATCAAATAAGACTGCAGCAATCTCAGACACACGTACACACATAATGCACGCACACGAACACACACATCCACATTTCCTTTTTTGTTTTTATTTTAATTTTATAATTAGGTTGTTTATATCTCATTCCATTTAAATTATTAACAAATGGTGTCCTATTTTGCCGCAATTTGCTATGTAAACCGATTACTTTCCCCACAGGACAGGCTATGCCTAGTGTGGGGAATAGAGATCTTTGTATGTATAAGGCTTATTGAAATAAAGATTATTACTATAAAGATTATTACTATATATATATATTCCCTGCGACAGTGCGAATGCGAATGCGAGTGCGACTGAAAGTGTGAATTTGTCACAAAGATGGGGTTCAAATAAAAATATTATTTATGTATCTAATACTTCCTTACTTACTTCCAGACTGAGTGCTCGTTATTGCACGGACTAACAGCTCCTGATGATGCTCCGTGTGGGGGCGAAACATGTGTAGAGTAGTTTGTGAAGTTGCTGTGGTTTCTGCATTTATTTGAGGGCGGGCGGGCGGTGCACACTGCTTGAGTTTTGCGGAGGTAAGCTACATATTTTTATTTTACTAATCTAATACTTCCCTATAAAATTAGGAAACAGAAACTGATTGGTGTATTATTTTTTACGATAGTCACGATTGGATCATAAATTCATTCATTTAAATACAATATAATCTTAAATTACTACCGGGCTGATTGTTAAGTAAGTTCCTTACAAATTCCGTACAGCTTTATGGTAGTGACATTAAATTATAATGACATAAGCGCAAATTACTTATAACAAAGGCACCTTAAGGTTCGTAACTCAATCAATCTTAATCTAACAAATTGTCATTTACATAAGGATTTATTTGAAAACCATCAGTAATGAGAATTATTTTACAGATACCCAATTCATGCATTCATTTGCATATCATTTGATAGAGTCAGGTGTCACTTGGCTATAAGAAAACCAAAATTTCTATATTAATTCTACAAAACAGGCACGAGTTGTTATATCGTGCAATATCCAGCACCAAGTATACTTCTTTCCTTGAGTTATGTTACAATAAACTTCTGAAAACACACGTGTTTTCACATTCGAATTACATTCGCCAGGCGAGCGACACAGTTATGTGGGGCACTCCTCCACTCCCTCATCCGGCCTAGTGCCAGGTGAAGAGTTAGAGGCATACCCACTAAAAACCTTAGTATGCACCCTCACACTGCCGTTGGCTCCGCTTTGGCTTTCGCCGGGATTCCTGACATTTGGCCCGAAGCCCCCATCTCAATGGGCATCCCCCAACCCATAAGATTCCCTTTTTTTACTCTTGGGTAAAACGTGGGTAGCGCCGCCGAATGAGTCCGGGCTTCCCCGATGGCGGCACAGGAGTCATCACTTTGTGACGAGTCGTGAGGCGCCAACAGTATACCCGCTAAAACCCCTCATTGTACCTCATGCTATCCTGCAGCCTTGTGGGTCCCTTGGTAGGAAGCACCACTTCGGCCGGACAGCCAGCCCGCTCCGGATGGCGCTGAACAACGGATCTACCCATCTACACCGCAGTGCCTTCCGTCTTGTCCGTTAGGGTTTCTCCCTCCGTTGAGGGCTAAACCGTAGGTCTGCCATCTCCCAGCATCCTATAAGATTCCCTGGCACAACAGTTCACTTTATCCACAGCAAAAGAATTATTTGTTTTTACATTAGTCCGAGTGGTCAGTCAATAAATAAACCCCATCTTGAGGTTCATTTAGCTTTACCCTAGGAAACGTATAAGCCAAGGAAAGCAAAGAAGCATGAAAAGGATTCAAGGCCATAGTCATATCCGTGAAGTATAACAATTGAATTGAATTAGCTGTTTTTAGAGTTAACATAAGGACGAACTATGGTTTTTTTTTTTATTTATCTTTGATTTTATCTTTTTCTAAAAAAACTTATTCGAACTATCACGAAGATTTAAAATAGTGATCAGAGGGCCTACCATGATCTTTCAGCGCGATGCAAGTTTGATTGTCAAAGTGAGACACCGCTATACGCGGTTTATAGTGGCGTCTCTTTTTAACAGCTAAACTTGAATCGCTATAAGACGTGATGGTACGGCTTCTGTTCACCGGCTATAAGCGTCTAAATTTTAAAACATATCAGTGTCTTAGAATTCATTATACTAACACTGAGGAATGATCGCAAAAGTGTTAATGTTTTCTACTTTTCTAAAAATATAAATTACATTTTGTACTTAAGCTGTTTGTGTCAGATTGTAAAAAAAATGAGTAGTCATGTCTAATTTGCAAAAACGGGACGTTCAAACAGCAATCGTAATATTATTACCATCCACTCTAATAAATTACTAGGGACATCTTGCGTCACGTGATATTTGGCTCGGCTCCATAAAAATCATTGAACAGAGAACATTTAGCAACGCGTAAGCTCTGACGGAATCAGAAACGAGGGCTTATAACGAATTTTCCGCATTGCAAAAGTTGTCCGCAAGCCATAGCGTGACGTTCTTACGAATTTCCTTTTACCCTTTCGTGTCAATATTGTTCTCCCTCTCTACTCGTACATAATCTTCCATTACTTCTTACTTAAAACGCACGCTCGTCAACTTCGTTTAATAATTCTAAGTTATTCTGACATTATGATGAGAAAGTATTAGTGAAAGCATTATAAAAAAGCTATAAAATAATTTCTAGAACAGTATATATGATAATTTTTGTTAGTTTTGTTTCTATAATTCCATAGTCTGTTTATTTCATCTAGATTCAGATCTCAAATGGGGTCATAGCTAAGTACCTCAGTCGTTTGTAGGTTTACGAATAGGATGCATGCAAAAAATAGATAATGTAATAAAAGGCAGTTTAATTGTTAATTTAGTTTAAGTGCGGGGATGCGGGTTTGAGTCCTGGAACAAGTTGAATTCTTAATAAAATAAATAAATATTTCTTACATTCACACCAATTATTGTAGCCTAGCCCAAAGTAAGCACTGTAAGGCTTGTATTATGGATACTAGGGTAACGGATAGACATACAAATATGATACATAGATATGTAATATTCATAGAAATATTAATAAACACCAACGTTTTCATCATACAAACATTTGCCTTTTCCGGGATTCGAACCCAGGATCGTCGGTGCGAAAGGCAGAATCGCTACCGTTGCACCAAACGGTTGTCAAAATTTTTGAAATATTTTTTTAGAATATACGATTTTTCTTTTTTATTATGCATTGATAACGTCAACTATCGTCTAAAACTTAAAAAATATTATTATCTTCGCTAGTGCTTAATTTGTTATGTAAGCAGTTTCAGTCGCGTGGAATTTCTTTTAAAAGTATACGCACAAATACGCCGTTAGGTACATAGCATATCAGAGAGTGCTATTTCCACATCATACTTTTAAAATTTTACATTGCGTATACGAACCGATGTAATACCGCAGAGCATAAAGATATTTCCTTTGACCTTCCTATACCGCGATTTCCTACACAAACTTTTTATTTTATCGCGACGTCTAAATATATTGGTGAGAGATTTTTTGCAGTCCGTGAGCGTCACTTTCATTTAAGTAAGAAATAAATATGAATATACGGATTGATATCGGTAATTGAGTTTTTTATGTTACGACAGTGATATATTTTCAAGAATTACAATAATAAAATAGTCTGATGTTTCAACTCCTTTTCAGAAGCCTATTTCACATAAGAACTTAACTTAAGAATTAAGAACTATTGTAACTTAAAAGAAGATTAAAAAACAATAAAAAACGAGCCTTTATTAATTGTTAAAAAAAGTAAAAAATTAAGACCCTGGATATCATCTAGGATCACAGTACTTGTCAAGACAAATAATTACAGAGCTCCCATGGCTCCATCAACTGATCAGATAATAAGCAAGCATATTTCAGCTCAATGGTCTGTCTTTTGACACTTCGTAAAATGACTCTCGCGGTCTCACTCAAACTAGAATGTTAAAGTTACAGTCTTAAAGCAAACCATGGGTACACTAGAATAATTTTTAAATAACATTTTTATTTTAACAAAACAGGCTGTTTGTTTAAACAAAAATGTTACTTAGTTACTTGCCTTAACTCGCATAATACATTTTTTTTCAGTACAGTTTGTTAAAGCTATACGAAAAATTCATTTTGTATATTTAATTTAGATAAAAATGGCATATTCTTCGAATCTAGAGTAGCTGGTTTAAAAATTTAAATTAGAGTATACAGAAGCATTATTCAGAATTACAAAACAAAAGAAAATATTTAGAAAAGTCAAGATTTGTAGCAATAAGAGTGAAAAAACCGTCACAGGGTGTAAATTATATCGATTTTTTAAGTGCTATTTTTTTTTAAACATATGACTTAGATTGTTTTTTTTATATTTTTCTAATAACTTATATGAGTTAGTCTATCACCCGCTTTCAGCTTGACGTCGGCTTCTTGGACACCCTATATAATGCAAGGGCATTTGGCTAATATGCTGGTATAGCCATCTTCATAACATGAATGAATAATCTTTATTTGCAACAATTTTCAGTACATGATGAGATATTCTTAATATTAGTGCTAACAGTTCATTCAAAATCTGATTAATTTTTAGCAAGTAAAATTTAACAAATAAATGTTTATTATATTATTTTAATCGTCACTTTTTCTAGGCTACCTATATTAAACTGTATAGTATAAGATTTATCAATATTCATTATTACAATATATCTGAATTTGAATATCAAAAAGTGAATCCCAAAATCTTTGTTTTTTATTTAAACATTCTTGGACTGAGTAAAAGCAGTTTTAAATAAGATAATTATGCAATTTCCTTTAAAATATACGTCTATCACACTCTCTTAAATAATCAGGAAGTGCATTAAATATTTGTACGGCTATTGAGCAAACATTACGATGTGCTGACCGTGTATTTCGGTTAAACCTTAGGTCTCACAATCAATCTTCCCTGTCGGATCAATGTATTAGTCAAACTTTGTCATTGCTTTGGGTCTGTGTGAATATATCTATTATATGGTGTTTTTTAGTTCTTCAGAAGACACGATAAGCCGTTGGTTCTGCTGCGTCTGCAGTTGTTCACTTCACCCTTGTGGACAGGTATGGTGCGCAGCGTGATTTGATATATTGTCTTTTACTAACACTAGTAGTTAAGAATTGTGAAATACTAACACAATATGAGGCTTTGTAGTTCGAAATAAATAGTTTTTATTTATTTATTATTTATGTTAGCACCGGTTCGCATCCGCATTTTTAGGAAAATGCGTTTTATAATAAGGTGTTACACCATGTAACTGAACTACCACTAGAGAAATTTAAAAAGCTTGTTTAAAAAACAGTGCCGTCAAAAGACGCCCGAAAGAAGCGAAGCTTTTTAGTATAAAGCGTAAGAACTAAGCGCTTAAAAAACTAAGATTTACACGGTTTATTGATAATCGACAGAAAGGATAAACGAAACAACTGATCGCGACGGATATTCAAAAGTGACTGGAGTCGATGCATAGCGTAGAAAAATAGACGGAAAGCCTCGCCAGCCACACACACTGAGGTAGTGAGGCAGCTATATCGTGTAACGGTCATATCTGATGTTTAGCACGGATAGAGTGGCCGCGCGGCGAGCGCTTAAATGTGAGAGCGGCCAGAACGTCTCTATAGAAGCTTCGCTACACAACCCTAAGCAAAGGGTATTACAGAACTGATGATTATCTGCAGGACCATAGGGCGTGGAATAAAAAGCCTTTATTTGAATAATTTTACTTCCAAATAATATTTTGTACAGTGTATTGTTCTAATGCGTTTTTACAAGTGCTAAAAAAGTTTCCTCAATAAAAAAAAATGTATCACATATCACACAGAAAATAGGCCTTGCCGAGTTTTATGCGGCTTTTTCTTGGTATCTTTATTTCGCCCGCTTAGAGAACTATAGTCCAATTCTCCCTAAAGTGTTTTGGATACCTGTTCAATGCCTGTGGCTTAACAGAGGAGAAATTAACAACCTGATGATGATGAGTTCCATGAATTAGCACCTCCAGCCGAAACCTACCAACCAAAAATAAAGATAGGCAACGGTACAATGAATTTAAATTTCAATCCGACATGTTTCTGATTGCAAGTTTACAGTTGTGCAAACATTACTATTGCGTTTAACCCCAACTTAAATACGATAAACCTTATTATCACGCACATAAGTTTTGAATTTAAAACTTAGAGTATTACTTAAATGCGGTAACGAATACACAACTCAAAACCCACTCTTAGCCCTCGGGTAGACAAGACATTACATACTGCAATTAAAATAATGGTGATCGTGAACATGTATGTTATGTGTACCCCTATTGGTTCGCTTTCTAAATTACGAGTATATGTAAATGGTTTGTGCAACAGAATATTATACCAGAGTTGAAACTTTTAGTAAATAAATAATGGTTATAAGTAATATTAATATCAATATATCTATCACAAACTATCTAGGATTCACTTATATGGATCACGTAACCACAACGAGTCCAATATAGTTTTATCTTCTAGGTAAGTACAGGAAATTGCGATTTCTTCCTTACACGTGGAGATTTAAACTGTGTTATCAGTAAACCAGATACTTGATACGGGCAAAGCAATAGTGTGTATCCTTTTTCATCCTTAAAAACGCTGATACATGTGTGTTGAATACAGAACTCGAAAACGTGGTGTATCTATTTTCCCACGTTTTTCTTAGGTCGCTTTCTTGTCTGTTTGCTTGTCTGTCGTCTTGTCGTCCGGTTGAAATCTTGAATCTCAATTTTGAGGCACTTCCCGACCACATAGCGAGTTGAAACTTTCAGGGTAGCTCAGAACCCGATGACAATGCACGCTTAAACAACTTTCAACTTTCTAGGTGCACTTTCAGGTCAACTTTCGGCAACTTTCACTTTTGTATGGGGCTTATCCGATTGTTGCGTAACACATGGTTACTTCGTTGAGTTAATAATTAAAAAGAATAAAATAATAATACTACGTTTAAAAATCTAAAAATCCCACGTTTTTCAGTGACCAAAAAAGAATAAAATAACCCTACGGGGCCAAGCGAGGGGCCACTCAAAACGTGGGGGCGCATGTTACTTATGGAGATGTAATGAGATGTATGATATGCATAGATGTTGAGAGTAAAATGCAGTATTTTCTATTAAAATTTGTCGTATAAGATAGCAAAATCATTAATTTATGGATGTTTTATCTCAATCAGCAGTAGGCGGAATGCTTGCTACTAGCGAATGTTTTGTTTTCAATTCAGTATATTAATAAACCCTGGATAAAGCTGTGACTTACAGTTCCCTACTAGTATTGACATTTCTAGCTAAATATATTAAGATCATATTATTAAAAAAATAATAGTTACCTAGTTAGAACCTAGGCTTTTAGTTTCTAGAATTATTGATATAAAACAAATAACTTTCATTTTCACATATGAAAAGGAGTCGAAACGTTAAAATAAATTAAAAATAAATCTAGTTTTTAGTAATCTTGTTAATTGATTTATTACAGAATAAAACAATAATGTAGCTTAATTCTCTAGCTTCAGTAAGATTAGTAGGAAATGGTTTCAGCAAAAATATATTGTCGCGAAAGTGACATTGCAGTTAAAATCAAGGAAAGGAAAAAAATAGAATGGTATTTCGTGATGTTTGTGAGCTTTTTTCACCCGTGTGGTGTTCAATTGGTCATAGAATCAACTAAATATTCCGGGATAAACCAAGTTATAAACTGTCTGAGTGTCAAATTTGATTCAGCTATTTTTGCGTTCATTAAGCTAACAAACTTAAAAAAATTCACACTTATAACGACAGTAAGATTATGGTTATCGTTATATATCTTTGTTTTTAAATAATTGATTTTATTTCTTAAGCCTTTCCTTAAATTTTATGAAACATCTCAATAGAATAAATAATGAACTAACTTAATAAAATTATAGTTAATTTGAATTAATACTTTATCAGTTATGATATTAGAGGATTCATCAGACGTAGACACACTCGATCGTTATCCAGCTACACAAATACACACAAAAATTACATAGAATTCGGATCAGTTATTTAAGAGTTCAGTGACACACATGTTCAGAATTATAAAGATTAATGGTGGATAGTGAAAACTATGCTGAAATGTCCCGAAAGAAGTTTTTTTAAATGCTGTTTTAAATAAATAGTTTTTATAAACGAAGTCTTGGTTGTTCGTAAATTTATTTTTCAATGTTAATATCTGTCACATTTTCAAGAAATACTATCAGCTATTAACTAGGTAGTTAGTAATTAAATTTACCGGGAATTTTACAAAATGTATGTTCAAGTAGGTACTTGAATAATAATTTTGTAAAATTCCATACGGCTTTTCAATAAAGTATTTCCAACAAGTAAACAGTCATTCGATACATTCTTTTATTTTTTTAACCTTCACGAGACATTGGCTTAAGTCTCACTAAGGCACAGTACTCATTATTTGTTTCTAGATAGTATACTTAACCGCAAAACAATGAATACTTATTAAATGGATTATTTGATTTATATACGTTTTTAGGGTTCCGTTCCTCGAAAGGAAAAAACGGAACCCTTATAGGATCACTTTGTTGTCCGACCGTCCGTCCGTCTGTCAAGACCCTTTTTCTCGGGAACACGTTATACGTATCAAGCTGAAATTTATATCAAATACTCAGGTCTACTGTCCCTTGGAGCTGTGAAAAACTCAAACTTCTAAGCCAACGCAATCAAAAGATACAGCCGTTTATGCCACAAAATTCCGCAAAATTTCGACACTCGCAAGGGAATCAAAACCTACACGGTACTTTCCGTGAACTCAGAATCTTGAAATTTTGTACGAAGCAACGTCTTATAGCAGAGATAAAGGAAAAATTGCGAAAGCCGTAAAATTTTTGTTACATCATAAATAATAAAAATATTTTACGGAACCCTCGGTGCGCGAGTAATTTTTATTATTTCCTGAATGTTATTAGAAACTTAGGCAACTCTTCTCGAAAGAGTTGGTAAGGCAATATAGATAGAAGCAATATTTACTTACTTCTATATTTGTAACTTTAAATAAGCATGTAGGAGTATATTCACCCACATTCTTCTATAACTACATGATAATAAAGGTTATTCAACTTTGTCTAAAATATCATTGACGGCAACTTTCATTTAGTCGTTCTTAACTCCAACCACCTTCGTATAAAAGAAAAATATAATTAAAGAAGAACCTTGTGACACGCTACGCTTTTTACACTCCACGCAAATCTTTCAACAAAAAAAACACAATCAGAAACAATTTCATTTTAAGAAAGAGAAATAATTAAGTATACTATAAGATCAAAGACTGGAGAGTAGCTATTGAAAATCTGAAGAATGCAACAGCGACCTCGAACTTTCAAATTGAAACTTGACACAAAAGCAGTTGAGACCTGAAAATGTATAAACTGAACATTTAATTGTTATAAAAGTTAAAAGGTTAATCTTTTATTAGCGAGTTTATGCGATTAAAATCTTATTTAAAATTAAAATTGAACTTATTTTTTATCGTTGACAGGTAAAATAGCAGATGGGTATAATAACAGGTGAAGCAGGAGCAATAAAAAATCATTCTATCTTTATTTTATTCCTTAATAAATTCTACATTCTTTCAATAAACTGATAATCGTGGAACATTTCGTAAATATTAAAAACTTTATAGTGGAGTATAACATTTGTTAACCTAACGTAAATAAGAAATATGATAAAATGGATCACCCAAACCAATCGCCTCAATGTAGGTTAAAATATCTCTAAATTAATATTCTCGATAACGTTATAAAACAAAAGAGGTTATGTACCTTGTTGTGTCTGCTGTACTTATTATGAAAATTGATTTGGAAAATGCTAGTTGCTAATTGTCTAATCTATAATCTAAGATCACAATGGTTTGTGTGTTTGTCTGTCCGCTCTTTTTCCCGCTCTTTTTCCATTGTATCAATAACGATACCATAGCAACGCGTTTACCGCAAGTAGTTCGTCTACCGGACGCTAGATGGCGCTAACGGAAAATATTTAATAATAGAAAAGTTTAAAGAATTTTGTCCACCCGTGCGAAGCCGGTACGGGCCGCTAGTTATTCTTATAAATAAATGAGCGTCACAAATGTGTTCACATCTTTAAATTGTAAGTAGTGAGTGTGTAAGAAGCGTGTCCCATCGGCAATGCGACACTAATGCACTTTAGTTGCGTAACTCAAGGCTCAAGTGCAAGGTCACATTGCAAATATACGATAATAGTCACTCGATACCAAAACAAACAATCTCAATTTAGATTATCCAATGCTGTAACTAGTCATTGATAAGATTTGTTTGGGAGAAAAATTTGCGACGCAGTTACCTATGTAGCTATGTGCTTAGTAATAAATTCATTATATAATCACAGTTTTCGGACAACTCACATCAATCATTAAGGTTGTAACTAAGTAAAGCTTATATTTAATTATAGTATACATAAATCAAAATGACAATAATTTAAGTATTTATTTAATCTATGCCATATATATAAATAGAAGATTATGGATATAATAATAATAATAATAATAAATATTTCTTACATTCACACCCATTAGCCTAGCCCAAAGTAAGCACTGTAAGGCTTGTGTTATGGATACTAGGTTAACGGATAGACATACATATATGATACATAGATATGTAATATTCATAGAAATATATAAAAACACCCATGACTCAGGTACAAATGCTCGTATTCATCATACAAACATCTGCCCCTCCCGGGATTTGAACCCGGGACCGTCGGTGCGAAAGGCAGGATCACTTCCGTTGCACCAAACGGTCGTCGAATAATATTACATAAATAATAATATTTCTTACATTCACACCAATTAGCCTAACCCAAAGTAAGCACTGTAAGGCTTGTGTTATGGATACTAGGGTAACGGATAAACATACATATGTGATACAAAGATATGTATTATTTATAGAAATATATATAAATACCCATGACTATACACAAACAATTGCCACTTCCGAGATTCGAACCCAGTAATATCGTTGCAAAAAGCAGGATCGCTACCGTCGCACTAAACGGTTGTCGTTCCAGTTCATTATATACAATAATGATTGGAACAAATACTTATGCTTATCATCATCTCATAAACATATCGCTAATTTAAAAAGAGAACGTGATCTCTCGATATTCTTCAATTTAGAGAAATCGACTTTTAGTGTTTGTAAATACGATAACTTTGTCTCTTTTTATGTCTGTCAAGATGGCACGTTGTTATTTTAAATGAGCGATTTGCCCAGGGTTGCCAACATTTCTTCGATGAAATATAGTATTTTTCAAACTAAGGTATAAAAAATATAGTACACTTCATAAAAACTAATATTTTATGGAAAAATCTAAAAAAAATTAAGTTATATATTTTAACAAAAAACAACGCACGCAAACCAGTGACGTGACCAGAGATTCGTTCGTTTGACATTGACAAGTTCGGAATGCGCACAGATCTAGTACGATCGGATACACATACACTATACTCTAATCACAGCACAGTAAATACAGAACAGTAGGTTATCTAAGGCCGCCCGCCGAGTTATTAGCCTACTCTTGAGTTGATCCCCAGGGTTGTCGTTAATATTTATTTAGGTAGTTAATATTTTCGAACAAGCAGCACTTGATCTAAATTTATGTAATAAAAAGCATATTATGATTGAATATTTGTTTGCGAATGAGTTTGCGAAATCGTTATTGAGGCACCCGAAAACTCTACAATATTTTTTTTTCCCCTTTTTGAAGTCATGATACTCGTAATAATTAATATTATGGTAAGTGGCCGGCGAGAGTGACGATCGCGAGCGGTCATGTGACGTACGCGCATGCTCACAGCAGCGCGGCACAGCCCGTACTGCCGCCACCTTATTCACCCATATATTATGCTAGCGTGTGCGTGAAATCGCGTGCCGACACGGCGCGCGGCGCGCACGCACACATTCAAACCGAGAGCGGCACGTTTGTATGAAGATATTTTACTGTTCTTTACTGTGTCAAAAGGTTAGGATATTCATGCATGAGACTTATTAGTAGATGTTGTGTTGGAAAATATAGTATTTTTGCGTACTATATATTTCTTTAACAGTATATAGTACGAAGGTCCGAAATACAAGTAAATAAGTACAATACTATATATTATAGTACGGTTGGCAACCCTAGATATGCCCCCCACCATGATTCAACCTAAAACCTTTAACCAGTGATAAAATCAAAGGTTAATGGGGTATGAACTTCGTCCTTCCATATTAACCGATCTCCAAATATTGATTATTTTATTAATTCAAATTTATCCGAAATTACACGTGCTCCACTCGTTAAGCAACAACAAATTGCGCAGGTGACTTTAGAGTGATCAAATATATTGTTTTCTTACATAACGTGAATGTCTGTTTGTCTCTCGTTGTGAGGTTTATGTGTTAAACAGAAAATATTCGGAATGAGTCATCATCTTGTTTTAATTAATATTAACTAACATTGACAATAACGCAAGAAAAAATTGAACAAATATCCTTTATCCATGCCGTGTCGCCACTCGGCACAGCTGTTTTCGAATTATGTTATGATCTTTTGCTGTTTCAAGCTTCAGATTCATCCAGACAGAGGTTAATTTTTAGGAAAATTTATTGCGTTTTTAATATGGTGCCAAATTTAAAAAAAAATACTTTGTAAATGGCCTTGACTTTAATAACTATAGGCAGTTACATAATATTTTGTAAAGTAAATTTTTCTAATGTAGTTTTACAAGCGGTAGAAAAGTTTTCTAACACATTAAAAGAAGATAGCCTCTTATCGGTGCAAAGTCTAACACGAAACTCAATTTCTCCATTGACTGTAAACGGCACAGCTATAAAACAAATCCAGATAATAATGTCCTGGAAACCATATGCAGAATCGAGTACCTAGGTACTTATTAGAAAAGAGGCAAGATTCTTTTTCACAAAAAACATATAAAACTAAAAAATAATAAGTTTAAAGAAATTGCAACAAAAGGAAAAAATAAAGATTCGTTAGTTTTGGCAATATGTTTGTGGCATTATAATTTATTAGGTATACTTTCTAAGCAAAGTGTTATTACTGATTTTATTTCAGTTATAACGATTATAAGTTTTTCGTATTATTAATATTGTAAGGCTTCGCTATACCAATTATTGTATTGTCTTTTTTATACGCACACAAATACTGCATCTTACACACACACGGAAGTAATGTCAAGACTGGTAAACAAGTTCATTGCCAAGGTTGCGCCGGCGCGGCCTCATTATTCGGCCAAGGCTTGCGACATTGATTCGATAGGTCATGAGCATAAACCTGAATTATTCAGGATTCGTTTTATAGATATCGCCTTACCAAATTACATTTAATCATCAAATCATCTTTAGTTTATGAAAACCTACTTAAAAATCTGCGACAGATGTAAGGTAAGAAAGCGAGTAGAGAATACAACCAAATATAGGAATTAATTATAGGTAAATACTTCAATGATTGATGTGACAGGAGAAGTGCTCGAAATGACTCTACTTTGACCACGGGTCGAGTAATAAACGAAGCCATTATAGCATAATTTAAGTTGCCTTACTTTATAAATGTAGAGTCAGCCTCCAGGTGTTAGTATTATAAGGTGACGAGTAACAGGCACGTTTTAGACACATCCTAATTATATTATGTTACTAGCGACCCGCCCCGGCTTCGCACGAATGCAATGCTCTACTATATCATGCATGTATTATACATATAAACCTTCCTCTTGAATTACTCTATCTATTAAAAAAAACCGCATCAAAATCCGTTGCGTAGTTTTAAAGATTTAAGCATACATAGGGATATAGGGACAGAGAAAGCGACTTTGTTTTATACTATGTAGTGATGACAATAGTTTGAGTGTGTGTTTGTTACCATATTGTCAGTAAAAGCCTAAGAATAACATTCAAGAAGGCTTTTTTTTTTATTCTAAATGCACCCTCCGGACACGGGGAAGGGAGGTGGTGAATCCTCCATGGATACTTCGGGCCGGCCCGATAGTTATGTCAGACTCGTACTGACTAAACACCACCTGGGATTGGCATGCACCCGGAGAAGGTCATCGTCATCTGAGGCGACCACTCCTCTAGAGAGGGGTGGCGCAAATTCAAGAAGGCTAAGAACGGTTAGCTAAATGTGTAGTCGTAGAACCGAAACGTTAGCGCGATTCATTTCGGTACAGCGACATCTAGTCATTATAATAGAAACGCAAAGGACGCTATATAACCTGTGTTCTACTGTATCCAAACTGTTTCTGTCATATTAATTACCTAAATGTGCAACAGATAAAAGGCAGACACTTCTAAATATGTAATCCACATACATTAATGCATAAATAAATCAACCCAATAACCCTAATTGACGGCCGCTGAGTGCAACGGTAGCATTTCTATTTTCTGCGCCTATTTTCGAATCCTGGTAGGGGCAAATGTTTGTGAAATGAGCACAAGCATTTATGTATAGAATATATTTATGTATTCTATACGTTATTTAGTACCCATAGTACAAGTTTTGTTTAATTTTTGACTAAATTATTGTCGTGAATTGTCTTAAATTTAAATAAAAAATATATCAACAAATAACTTCTCAACAAAATACATGTTAATAATTTCTAACGAAAGGTGAATCTGAATTTATAAAAAAGATATATACAGGTAAATAATTTATATTCCTCATTTTCAGTAAAATCGGAAACTCACAACAATGATTGATAATTTCTTATAATACTTTGTTTACTATTTATAATGATATGATAGATTTCAGTCTACGGGTCATAGTCAAAGAAAACACCTTAATCTAATCTGTAATCTAGTAGACAATGTTGCAGATTTTCATTATATCACGCAATTTTCACGTGTCAAGATAATTTTTATCTTGTCACATGCGGAACCGGTGTTGTATTTAGATAACTAGTTGTGATGGCGGATTAAAATAATTGATGCATTTTGTTTTGGACTTTTCAGTATAAAAAAACAATTACCATTTATAGTTAATTTACGAATATTCAGTGTTATTCGATTATTAATTATATAATATTAAGTATGCAGGTACAAAAATCGAAGATAGTTTTGTTTGTAAACGATATCTACACATCAATCAATCAATCACAGACATCAATCTACAAAAAACCTATTGAATATCCTCATTCAATATTAAACCTTCAATGTAATACATAGATTTAAATATTCATTGAAATTTGACTGTTGCAGACTCGCATCTAAGTGCATGCATGCTTCCGCCTTTTGATAGTTTTTATGCTATAAAATAAAAGAAAAATTCCTAAATCAAATAGTTTCATGTAGGTGAGAACCTCTTCAAAAAAGAAAAGAAAACGTTCAAATGTATATATTGTGATTTGTTTTCCACTACCACATTTTTAATCCTCTAAGGTACTTCTAAAATCATCAATAAGTCATCAAGTAATAATAACAGGTAATAAAAATCACTTATCATTCAAATCCTTTTAGGTAAATAATGATAACTACACTAACTCTATTAACGGCTTCGTAATAAGAAATAATATTTCATCAGCCATTCTTGTTTTATTCAACTTCAATCGAATAAATACATTTGCTATTAGAGTATTTAAATATATGACCTGCATTGTAAGAAACCGGTGCTGATATAATGTATGTACAAAATAAACTTTGCTACAGGTGATAAAAGAATTAAATTATGCGTTATGATATTTTATGTGTGATACGGTATTTTATAAGCCACTCAATTGTACTACGCACTATTTAAACCAAGGTTGCTTTACAGTGCGATAAGAAAAAGGTAACTAGGTATTCTAACGTTTCGTTGTTTTGTATAAGTTATATAAACGTAATAAAACTGTCTTACTGTTCTAAATCTGTTTTTTTTTTACGTCAAACCAGAAGCGGCGTTAGGGTAGGGCGCGGTGGGACGACCGCACAGGGCGCCGGACATGAAGGGGCGCTTTGAAGCTGAAATATTTGAATTGTTCGGCTACAGAAGTAAGCTCAAGAGACACCTGAACGCCAGCTTTCTGTTTCATTAGCCAAAGTAATAAAAGTGTAATGGATGGCGCTAATTTGCCAACGGACTGGTTTATTAATGCTTCCCAAAATGGATCACTGAACTTTTGAAAGTGAATAATCCCAAGTGATTGTTAAAAATGTCTTTTGATAAATAGTTCTTTTTATAAATGGTATTTCATAATATCTTTTGTCTTTTTCAGTATAGTATAGGAATTGCAGTTAGATGCCGCAGAAATCTCAGCGTTTGTAGTGCTAAAACCGGCACTGCCTCAAACTAAAGATAACATAACGAAAACAAATGTAACTCATTTAAAAAAATAATTAAATACTAACAAGTGAAGTCATTATGTCAATTAACTCTTCATCATTAGCAGAGACAAGACGGTGCGCACGTAGCATGTTATTTTAAGTGCGTCGAGATGCGTGTGATCGTTCAGTGACCGCGGCCGGTGCGTACGTGATCATTTTCAGCTGTAAAACGTGATACTGATTAGACGTCAACCTGACTTACTTCCCGATAAACAGCAAATACCTGCAAACCAATTTAATTACTGGACTGGGCTGGGAGCCCAAACATCTAAACTATCTATAAATATATATTGTTTTTATTGTGGCTGAATAGGCTAAACGCCCCGTGACCGCTAGGCTTTCTTCGTCTTGTCAAAGCGCCTTTTCTTATATACTGCCAATGATCTCGCGTCGTTGCCGGGGATTTTAACTTGATGTAGATATATAATATTTAGTTTTTTGCTACAAAAATGCGAATAACTTTTAATATAATCAAATTATGTTATTTAAATTTTAAATATGATTTGTATAAAATGGTTTGTGTCACTATACATTTATTTGTGGTGTGTGGTAGATTATTTTTATTTAAGTGTTTCAATTCTTTTTAGACAAAAAATAAAATACATTTTCCTGCTGAACACAAACGGTGCGAAGCATGCTGTTTTTGCAGATAGGGAGTTTTCTAACTAATATTATGAATTACATGCCTCGCAAGAATGGAAAAAATATCTAAAAGAATAATGAATCATCCTGAACTACAATAGCTGTGTCTATGAAATAGCTGGCATTCGTTGGCACCAAAGTTTAGTCTATTACATTGTCTCTTTCAAAAATTCGGGGTGATACTCCGTTCAAAAATACGTTCAATGATATTCATTATAGATCTTTTCCTCTCAATGACAACCAGTTTTTCTAACTGCCCTGCTGATTGCCCTTCAAATTTCTTAAATTACTTTCGTTCTAGGAATATGAATTCGGATTTGCGTTGCAGAAATATCGACTATCGAACAATCGATAGCATCCACCCGAAATCACTCATAAAATCGATAGTATCGCGAATCGCATCGATAGTTCTATAAGGAAACTCGTTATCTATAATATGAGCGATTGGGGATCCGGCCCTTCGATAGACGATCGGCTTTCAGACAAGACTTAATTTTGATTCGATAGAACCTGAAAATTATATGAACGTAAGTTATTCTCTCTCTAAAAATAACACAATATGTTAAATGGTTTTCATAAACTTCATGGAATTGTAATAATTAGTACAAGGAATTTTAATTCTGAGACAACACTATAGGCGCGGATTGAGTGAAATAAATAGCTTAGTGTTGTTGACAATTTTCCTTTTTTCTTAGGTATAACATTTTTTAACTTCATTTTTTACAATTATTTACTAAATATTCCTCAATTTTTGTAAATATTGAGAAGAGGATCGCTCAACAATATCCATATAGAATTAATGCTAATAAAATGTAGTTAATAGGTACATCTTCAGCCTAGTTCAAGGCCCAACATAAGTACAAGACTCAATATAAGTTTCGCAACATTTTTTAATGTAGGGCTGTGTGAAGCTAGCCGAGTTTCATGCCGGTTCTTCACAGTCCAAGATCTTTGCCGTATTACTTTTCGTAGGTATATTAACGAAACGATATCTTGATTTTATAAGCGCTGGTATTCACTCTAAACGAAATAAAATGAGTTAGGGCCTATGTGCACTACGTTTCTTTTTATTCCAGAGCAATTTTTCCCACGTTTTTCTTAGGTCGCTTTCTTGTCTGTTTGCTTGTCTGTCGTCTTGTCTGTCCGGTTGGAATCTTGTATCTCAACTCTCAATCTTTTGAGGCACTTCCCAACCACCTAGCGAGTTGAAACTTTCAGGGTAGCTCAGAACCCGATGACAATGCACGCTTAAACAACTTTCAACTTTCTAGGTGCACTTTCAGGTCAACTTTCGGCAACTTTCACTTTTGTATGAGGCTTATCCGATTGTTGCGTAACACATGATTACTTCTTTGAGTTAATAATTAAAAAGAATAAAATAATAATACTAGATTTAAAAATCTTAAAATCCCACGTTTTTCAGTGACCAAAAAAGAATAAAATAACCCGGCGGGGCCAAGCGAGGGGCCACTCAAAACGTGGGGGCGCATGTTACTTATGGAGATGTAATGAGATGTATGATATGCATAGATGTTGAGAGTATTTGTAAAGATGCGATTTTCAGATTTTTAAATCTAGTATTATTATTTTTTTGCATCTCTAATATGTTTGTATCTGCATTTGACTCGTGTAAGTATCTCGAAGGAGCGTTAAAAACATGTTGTGCAAAGGGTTTGAGATTGACCGGAAAATTTGTTCTGAGAAAAAATAATAATAATCGATTGACTTATTTTAATTACAAGTGTTAAGTGAATTTAAAACAAGTGAAAATAAAACAAGTAAATACTTCTTTTGGACAATTTATTGTGTCTATATAAATAAATCCCTTTGATATGTCACTATTAAACAATGATATAGCAATTCCTAGTTTTATTTATACAGAATGAAATGTGTACTAATAAAAATATGCATTTAAACAATAGGTGTATAATTAGTGTTTAAATATGCATTTAAACAATAATTACACAAGTTGATGCGTCAAAACACACATTATAAAACACAATGGTCAAGATATGATTTGTACAGCACCTCCAACATTAACAGTCGGGAACATGTCGATAATTAAATATCAATCCAATCTTTAGCACATTCGATATCGAAGGTCGATTGGAAATAAAAACTACTAATAAGAATCTCAAATAATCATGCAATAGTAGCTAAGTTTTATATTGAGGGATTAAAAGTTACTTCTACAAAGTGATAGCGAAAACTATCAACAATTTTTTTATCATTTCAACGAAACGCATCTTTACTGCGTAGACACGAGTAATGAAATGTATATGTCACCGTAAAATTGTAAATACCGTAAGATTATAATCTGTCTCGTGATATTGTAAACTGTCGAAAGATTGTGAACCGTAACATAGAGCTTACAATTTAACGCATTATTTTTCGATAGGTTTTTATATTCGATAGGTTTATATATTTTTAGATAGGTTAGGTTAGGTTCCCGTGTGCAGTTGCTGGAACTGCCATAGGGCGCCCCCCCCCCCCGGGTGGTCAATTTGGGAATGGCCCCCAGATATGGGGGCTACCGGACTTGCGGCGCGAACCAAAACCAGCAAAAGACGGACCCATCTGGCGTCCCGGTCGTTTTCCGGGTAGCGGCAGTTTGGGTCACAAGAGGGACGAGGATCTCTCCTCGTATTTGGTCGTGGACCTACTGGTCTGATTCGCTTTGCGAATGCCGAAGGCTCCGGGTCGGCGTCCCAGACGTACTCTGGGTAGCAGCGGCGCGGTTCGGGCTCGACCGGCGTAGTCCGGCCGTTTCCCGGATAGTCCGGGTAACGGCGGTGCGAGCGGGGGCGATGGGTCCGTTTGCTCATGGTGGTCATGAGCGGACGGACAACGGAACAGAGAACCGGCAGCCCCTCTGTTTCGATAACCCTATGCTTGCCCGGGTATGGTGCCTCTGCCCGGGTGGACGCTTTAATTGCAACCTATCTCGTGGGAACAAAATGAGTTCAATTAAATCCAAAAACCCAAAACCCCTTAAAGACGATATCGGTGGGCCCAGCTCGGGCGGAAGCGAGCGTGCCCTTACGGGGGGTGTGCCAAGCTCAGGCGAAAATGAACAACCAGACGTTGCAAACGTCACTTTGACGAGCGAAGGACCGGAATCCTACAGTCTTAGTGCGGCACAAACTTCCCAACAAAAGAGCAAGATTGGACTTCGATTAGTGTACAGCGGCGACCTCACACAATCGCGCGCTGCGAGCGCCACTGAAGAGGACATGATGTCGGCGGAAGAAGAGAACATTGGCATATCATCTGGACCCTCGTTGCAGAGCATCAACAACGCGGAGGTCCTCAAAAAGAAAAGACCAACAGAAAGAAGAGCTCCACCTACAGGACCTTCCTCTGGATCTGAGACGGAGACAAACGCTTCGGCCGGATAACGGAAAATTGCTAAGACGCGCGCTTGGCGTGGCGGTCGCTCAATTACAACAGATGAGCATGTTGGCCTAGCCAAAGCAAAGGAGACCCTGAAAGAGATGGAGAGAAATACATACATGGTTGAAGCCGACCGAATGCTCGCTGAGGCGCAATTCTGGTCCGTGGACGGGGATCCACTGCTGCGCAGATCTGCTCGCCTCTCGCAGCGGACGTCATCATCCCAGAAAGGGACAAGCCTGGAAGATCCAACCGGAAACTTCGAGGAACTACAGTCGTCGTATCATACGTGTAACAAGGTCTACGATACAATTGAGGCCAGTCTCAAAGTGGCGAAGACAAATAAGAACCTCAAAGGCACAAGCCAGCCTACTACCTGACGCCTCGGTGAACTTAAAGAAGGCAATCGAAACTCTCGCAGCCCGGACTACGACAGAGCAGATTCGTCAGCATCAGGCGAATAATGAACGCCTAAACCACCAGGTGGAATTAATGCGGAAGGAAATGACGGCCCTCCGCAAGGCAAATTCGGAAAGGTGCTCATGTGCACAGGCAAATCGGAACAACCAATACGAGCGTTCTGTTCTGAATGGCGAAGACATTGAGGAGCTGAAACGTTCCATCATGCTGTCCGTGAGCACCATGATTAATGCAAGAATGGGGGGTCTACAGACCAACTTCTTGCCAGAGAAACCGATGCGGCCCCCTTAAGCGGCCGACAAGAAAAAATCAGCACCGTCATTAGCTAGCGTGGCGGCATCTACACCAGCGGCTAAACCAAACCCCCAAAAGAAGGGTAGAGACAAAGCTGTCCCAATGGTGTCGGGAACCCACAACAATCTCGACCAATCACCGGACAAAAATGAAGACGGTTGGAAGAAGCATAAGAGCAAGAAGAAGCAACGACGCGATAGAAAGCGTGCAGCCGAAGCGGCTTCAACTGCGGTTAATGCGACGCCACCAACCAAGACTCCACCAAGAGCCACGAAAATGACATCCGGCTCTGCGAATGTTATAACAGGTCCTGCCACCACCAAACAGGCAGCTCTTAAAAAGAGGATAACCAAAAATAGGCTTACCGCTCCGCGAAGATCTGTCGTAGTGGTAACCTTACAGCAGGAAGCCGCTAACAAAGGCATAACCTATGCAAAGGTTGGCCTGGCTGGCATGGCCAAGGCCAGGCAAGAACTGGACCTACAAAGCATAGGCAATGAAGGCCTTAAAATCAAGCAGGCGGCTACAGGTTCAAGAATGATAGAGGTATCCGGGCCTGATAATAGCGCTAAAGCAGACCTGCTAGCGGGGAAGCTCAAAACAGTGCTGGCGAATATGGCAGCCGTAGGCCGACCGACATAATGCGCAGAATTACGCATAACCGGGCTAGACGACTCCATTAAAAGTGGAGAAGTGGCAACAGCGATCGCTGCTAAAGGGAACTGCGCAGTCGATCTGGTGGAAGTGGGCGTCATACGCACCGGGCCCAGGGGTGCGGGGTCCGTTTTAGATCGATGTCCTATGACTGCAGCGAAAATAATCGCAACTGTCAAAATTCTCATCGGCTGGAGCTCGGCTCATGTCAAAATACTGGAGCCCATGCCGATGAGATGTTTCCGCTGCATGGGAACGGGGCACACTCGCCCTAGATGTCCAGCGCAGAAGGATCACAGTCTTATGTGCTTTCGCTGCGGAGGGGCAGGTCACAAAGTAGCAGAGTGCTCGGTCAAGAAACCAAACTGTGCAGTATGCGCAGACGCAGGACGCCCATCCGGGCATATGATGTGTGGCAGAAAATGCTCACCACCCACGACGAAAGGAAAAGGGGGCTCCATTGACCCAGGCCCCATCCGCCACAGCCCATAGCGTAGCATCCACACATCCACCGGCGGGACCGCGGTAGTGTCCGCAAGGGTTTCCGTGACCCCGCCCGGTGTCATTGCTTCGTCGAACGACCTATCGTCTGATGACGATGATTGGTTCGACGAACCAATGGAACAAAGGTGATTGAGGGGACGTCGTGGAGTTTTTAGTGGGTAGGCCCCTGCATACCAATCTGACGATCTTTTATCGTCAGATAGGTACATAACTCCCGTCCCACTCTCAGCGGCGGGAGTATGCGAAAAGCACACACACACAATCCACAGAAAAAAAAAAGTTAGATTAGGTTAGTGAAATTTGGCGGTTTCACTTCAATAGATTATAATCTACCTGATAATGATGCGTTAAATTGTAACAAATATGTTACGGTTCATAATATTTCGACAGCTTACAATCTCGCGAGGTAGAGTATAATCTAACATTAATAACAATTTTACGGTGACATCTATACCGAAGAATCATGTCACACGAAATCGGCCGAAAGTAAAGAGACAACACTACTGTAGAAATTATAATTCATGTAATGTGACATAGTTCTACGGTGTAGAAATCTTATTGTGCGTGTCTGTACATTGACTCCAACTGTAGTTATTACACTCTTTACTCTTTAATGCACCAACATTTTTAACAATGTGATATTAAAAACCTTATAGCTAGGCATTGCTGGACTTATTAAGAGAGATCTCTTCCAGCCAACCAAAATATTGTGTGTAGATCACTGATAATAGCTATACTTTTTTTATAAGTTAATTAAGGTCTTATAATATCCTCTTGTGTAGAGTTTTTCATTTCCACTCTGTACTTGACAGTGAGGGTAGGGGTAACAAGGAAGTCTGCAATAATAACACTTGCAATCTCTAAATTGTTCTAATATTTCGCAAACTCAGTTTAATGCACGGCGTATATAATAGGCGGGGCGTGCGAGATAAAAAGGTTCTCAATCAAAATCCCCTACCTTCCCTTTTGGGATCAATTTTGTTAAGAACAGTTCACTTTATAAAGAATTGTGCTTATTTAACATGTACTATCTTGTAGGTAACACGAGGTAACACGAGGTCTCTCGTGCCTTACCACTTTGTAGAAATATTCGTTTGAACTGATCGCATCGGACACGCCCACACGACCCCTAATTGGCTTCGTATTTTACTACGATTTATACTACGGCCAATCATAAACAACTAGTTTTAAAATCGCCCTTGATGTCAGTACTGTCAACTGTCAATCGGCTCTCACTTGCTTGTTTGCGCACACGTTCCATTGTTGAATGAATGGAGTGGGGCGTGGCCTGAAGCGATAGGCATCGTGCAGCGTGCTAGCGACTTTCGACTTAGGACTGATAAGGCGCCAGAGGCCTCGATAGTACACATGTTTTATGGACATTACAAAATTTCTCAAAAAAATCAACATGTCGAACTGAAGTTACCAGTAACAAAAAAATATTGAAATAGAAAAACTTACAATATATGTATAGACGAAAAATATTTTTTTCATAAAAGGAGTTTATGGGTATATATATCGTTGTGTGGCTTTACTTAAATATTACAGATAGATATTATAGCAAACAATATAGTTAATTACAAATGTCCGACCAAAACAGCATTTTTAGCCGAAACCGAATCTTCGGCGTCGAATTCAGTTATAGCTGAAACCGAAACTTATTTATGTCAAGTTCTTTTGATGTTCACAAAATAGGACCAACGGAAGTCCAAAGGTAAAGCTAGGTTTACACTTAAAATTTTGTCTTAAGACATAAGGCGTTCATTTTCGTCTGGATACAGACAGACATGAACTGGACAGAGTGGACACCAATACATAACAGAAGTTATGTATTTTATCCACACAATATGCTCATAACTCCTGTAGAGCAATAATAACTTCAGTTTGTATGATTAATTTGGAAAATTCCTACTAACCAAATCCAGTAATTTTAAATTTAAATTTAAAATTGATAGATATTGAAAAATACATTTATAATATTTTGCGCAATATTACTGTTTTGTGTTTTTATTACTTTTATGTATACAGTTGTTCTTTTTGTTTCGTCATTTTTGTAAACCAATAATACTGATAAAAATTAGTAACAAAGGAACATTTAGTTACCAAGAAAATTAAAATAAAATTAATATATTTTTTAGAAATTATTTCATACACATCGGCGGTTTCTAAGGTAAGCATTAAATAGTAGTACTTACAGTGAAGATCTATCACTATTTAACTGCTGTTTGAGTCTAATTCTAATTTTCTATAAACAACTTTTCATTCGACATGAAACATAAATTTATTAAAGTATAATTAAGTACGTGTTTAATAAACTAATATCTTGGCTATAAAAAACAGGAACGTTTTTATTTACGTGGGATAACAATTGAGATTTGTCACATCAGGGTAGGTCAATGAACTATTGACAGCACTGGTGTTGTAAGACGACAAAATTATTTCTTAAATGTTAATTTTAAAGAGGTTACTTAATTAAATGTAAATTTTCTCAACATAACAACATTATGGCACCTTAATATCAAAGCATTTTTCATCATTTATAAATGAACACATTTTCAATCAATTATGTAATCTATGCCATCAAAATAAATGTTGCCAATTTTTTACACACAATTTCTCACAGCTCAATTTAAATACCACAAAGAGTTACTTGATACTTCATAGTAGGTACCTTATTAACAAAAAAAAACAATAAATAAAAATAAACACGACAAAAAGTCTTAAGTTTCTAAAGTAGGTTTATACTCCTACTTTAACATCCATTCGGTCCACATTTTTTACATAAATCTAAAATATATAAATTAATTTTATTTCTCCATTTAAGTACGTTATAACTAAAAATAAGATTACTTAACTTAATAATGTAGATTATTAACAAATATATATAAATAAAACCTAAAATAATAATAATTTTAATAAAACGAGATCCAAACAGGTCACAGAAACATCAATAAAAAGCTTCCTGTCAGTGTTAAGAATAAAATTGCATGTGTTTCTATCAGTCGTTTTTGTAGTGCAGTTCATTGAAATTATACACGCAGTCCCCAAAAAAGGCACGTCACACTGACATTGAGATAATTTAGATCCATATCTGCACAGAAAAACACTCAATTTTAATAGCAAACCTGCAGTTTTCGAAATACTGCCTTATTTAAGGTTTTTAGCATTCATGCTTTTGTACGTTTTCGATTTGACAATTTTGGACACACAATAAGTGAGGTGAGATCAATATAAAAAGTTAAAAATCAAAGCTAATACTACTATATCTAAAGAAATTATATAGTTAATAGTTCGTATAATATAAAGACATGGCGCTGGCGTCAACTTAAGAAATACTTGAAGAATTTCGACGGGTTTGTCAAGATATCGGTAGTTCAATTAGGAGAGTTTGATTCGGGTACCGCATGACACTTGACACAAGTCTAATCTATAATCTAAGATCGCAGTTGTGTGTTTGTCTGTCCGCTCTTTTTCCATTGTATCAATAACGTTACCATAGCAACGCGTTAACCGCAAGTAGTTCGTTTTCGGACGCTAGATGGCGCTAACGGAAAAATATTAAATAATAGAAAAAAAAGTAAAGAATTTTGTCCACCCATGCGAAGCCGGGACGGGCCGCTAGTCTATAATCTAAGATAACAGTTGTTTGTGTGTTTGTCTGTCCGCTCTTTTTCCACTGTATCAATAACGTTACCATATCAACGCGTTCACCGCAAATAGTTCGTCTACCGGACGCTAGATGGCGCTAACGGAAAAATATTTAATAATAGAAAAAAATTAAAGAATTTTGTCCAACCGTGCGAAGCCGGGACGGGCCGCTAGTTTTTCTATAATAATATTTTCCGTAGATGAAAAATATCTGACAGATAAGAACGACAGACAGCTAAACATATCCATTGTCAGTGTAACGTATATAGGACATCTTGAACGTATTTTTATTATTTTTTTAATCTTACTATTAACAAAGTGTCTAATGAATCGAGTTAAATACTTCAGTGAACAATCTTAATATATGCCACATACAATTGTATTTTTATCAAGCCTTTCATTCAATTTTAAGTTTTATTTTCAGTTCGATCAGGCGGAATTTAGATTAACGGATTTACATATGTTTTGTACTTCCATACGACGCGCATGCATCTTTGTAGTTACTGACATTGAACGGGGCGAAATAATCATCGTGTATAAACCTTACTATACTTTCTATAGGGCATAGGAATGTTTTGTGGGTTTTCTCACTCGTGGGGTCAACGACCTCCATAGCAACATTCTGGCGCGCTTTACAAAAACTCAATTTATTAGTAACATCCTCCCCGTTGTATACAACGCGGAAATAAAAGTCTTGAGCTATTGCTTTCCTTTTGGTGAATTTAAATTCGTCCCGCAAATCCCTTTTCCTATATACCTCATATATCATTCTGGAAGCATACTGTATATTATAATGTTGATAATTATTCAACCCCAATGCAAGTATTAACGCTTGCAAAGTCTTATCATGCCCGGAATACAAAACAAATTTCGGTTTATTTTCAGATATCATGCGTATCATATTTTGAACTATGTTGTGGATCAAACCGTAAGCCACCAGTAAACCACGTCTTCTATTATGGGCATTTTTAATTTCTTGTCTGTAACTCCACTCTAAATATGCGAATAGAGACATCACATGGTCTTTTCCTATGCAAAAATCTTCGGTGTTCTCTGGAGTGGGCTCTCTGTAATCGTCATCGAAATCAGTGTCCATTCTTGCATCATTAGGAAAATTGAAATCCGCATCTAGATTCTTCTTAACTATAACAACATCATCGTATGTGTCTCCACTATCCATATACCTCTGTTGATAGTATAACAATTTCTCTCGCTCCATTTGAGCATCAAAATCTAAAGGCGCTTTTTGCTTATCCTTACTATCATAATATTTACCTATTATATCTCTAGCTTTCCTCCCGATTTCGTTATTGAAATCTAGTTGGTTATTTATATAATCTAACTCCATATTAAGTGTATCTATATCGAGATCTAGTAAGTTTCTACGTGGAATGTTTTCTTCTCTTAATTTTCTCTGCTGCTTGTGAACGTTTTTGGCGATTTTTTTAGGTTTTTCATTGCAAGGGAGCGGAGCATCGTGGCACATGTACGCTAGCAATGCATCTCTCACTACGTCAGCATCGACATACTCCTGTGATTCAAAGAGCACTTTAGACAGTTTGGTTATTAAATCTTTGATAGCTGGGTGGGATTCGAGACGGTTCTTCGCTTGCGTGTTGATTTTCCTGTGTAAAGAAATATGTAAAATTAATTAAAAAATTCAATTTAATAACTTTTTATATTTAGTTTTTACCCCTTTGTGGACATTTATTAAAATGACCCGTGTGTATTAAATAACGTATATTTGCACTTTTGTGCAAAGTTACTGAAGTCAGCCTCTATAGAACCATAAGACGGCGGGTTATGAAGGAATCACGGTAGACCTTCTTAGAGCGGATGGTAAACCCGATTCTTTCAGAAGCCTAGCGGGATAAAGAGAAAATAAATTAAGATAGTAAATATATGCGGGGTAGGCGGAGGGAGTCGCACAAGCAAAAGACGACGCTGTGGAAATAGCGGCGTGGTGCTATTCTTGGCCGACACACACACGGCAATGTTACCTACAAGCGGTAATCAGTTGCATACGTACTTGTTTAGGTGCGGGTGGGCGGGGCAAGCGCAGTCGCGGAAGCAGAAGGCGACGCTGTGCGACTCGCGAGCGGCCGCGGCGCGCGCCCCCACTCCCCTCCCCGCCGCGCCCCACCACACGCCCGCTAGCGACTGAAACGTGCGACGGTACCGCGTGCTATACGACACCACTTCGCCTGGGACCAAACAAACAGAGATCAGAATCAGAGATTACATTGTACACACTACTAACTACGAGGCACTAATTAATAACAATCGGTGGACTTTTGTTTTCTAATTTACCAGTCAAAGTCAGTGCAGTTCTATGCGCGAATCGATACATACTAATATTGAATGGCATTATGAATAGAAAATTAATATGACATCATGTTGTTAAATTCAATGAAATGTTGTGAAATGAAAATAACTTAATTCAAATGCACTTAAAATAATAGAATTCTTTTGAATCATCAAATGTTAATGGTTTTATTGGATCGTTGTTTACACCAAAGACAACAAATATCTTTAAATATGTCTACTTAAATAGTACTATGACATAAAGTTAAAAAGGGCAACATAACATCTTAAATAAAGGTAGTGTAAAGCGCAGTTTAATTCTTTATCGTTTATAATTATAATTTCCTCAATAATTTGAGGCAATATGGCGATTTCTTTAATCCCTTTTGTCGTTACAGCACACCAAAACATTGCTTAAAAACAACAAAAATTGTTTTTTCATTTAATAAATCTAAAAATAATTAATATCGGTTATTTTGTATTAGCTGATATGTAATGGTATACAAATCTTAATGTATTAAAGTGCGAGACGTTTTTGGCAAGCAGTGTTTGCTTGTAATTGATCTTGAGCAGAGTGACATTGGGATTGATATTTAAATCTATGACACAGATTGATTGTTGATCAATCTGTGTCATAGATTTTTTATTCATATTTTACATTTTTAAGAAAAATAAACCTTACATTTACTTTTGTTTAACAACCGTTTGGTGCAAAGGTAGCGATCCTGCCTTTCGCATCGATGGTCCTCCTGGGTTTGAGTTCCGTAAGGGACAATATTTGTGTGATGAATACATGCATTTCTTGTACCTGAGTCATGGATATTTATAAATATTTTAATGTTGTGTTTTCCACTATAGGTTGTAACCTGTACTGCATTGTTTGTATGCAATCGGTATGTATAGGTACTCGTATGCAATCAGGGGTTAAATCAACAAATAAACATTAACCTTTTTTTACCTTGGGAAAATGCCTTCGCATACCTAGCCACAAGGAAACTGGGTTGTTATGTAGTGTGACCACTAAAAACCCAAGGGTGTTCCGTCTGCCGCAAGCGCGACGATCCACGGTAACCTAACCTAACCCAACCTTAAATAATTTAATAATTCTTACCTGTGTCCTTTTTTCCTTGTTGCTCTACAATTTCCAAATTTAACTTATCACCATATGCTTCTTTCAATATATTACCTGAAATTAATATAAAAAATATTGTTACGATGGAAGATTATTATTATTATGACTATCCAATACCCACAGCATGTGACAGAAAACAGATGTTAAACAAAAAGGGGTATTTTTGATCAAGTGTTCAGTACTTACTACTTTTCTTAAGAAATTAAGAAATAATACTAGTAATAGTTATGTTATACCTTTGTCTTTTATTTTATGGTTTTTCTTATGATAACATTGGCGTTCAAGTCCTGCTTTAATTTGACAAGTATTGATGATATTAGCGATAAAAGCTTAAGGCCAAATTTTATGATATTAACTTTAAAGACAAGACATGAGTCGTATTACTGAATATTGCAACAAAAACTTAACGTTTGTAAAACTTATTGTTTAATAAAAAAATCAATAAGTCTGACTACTTATTGATACAATCTTTGATAGAGCCGAAAACACACCTTATGGTACCTTTTTAACGTTTAATAATACCTGGGAAATACATGGATGATGTCTATTGCAGAGCATACAAAATCTATGGTTGTATTATGCGATCCATAATTGATTTTAAACGGCCTAGTACCATCTATTTATACCTAAGCCCATGATACATACAATTAGCATTGCCACTTTAATATTGACCTGTTTTGCAACAATAAATAGACCCACTTTAAAAGTACATAAGAAATTTCTGCATGGTATATTTATTTTAAAAGTTGCAGTAGTCAGTCACCTGAATATTAGGTATATTTATTTTAAACGTTGCAGTAGTCAGTCACCTGAATTATTATTTTTAAAAGGATTGAAAATGAAAAATAACTTTATTCAAATGCACTTAAAATAAGTAGCTTTGAATCGTCCGACATTTTTAGCTACCACTCATTCAGGACGCCTTTTAACTGTCAAGAAGAATGGGCTTAAGAAACTCATCAGCTTAAACAGAAGTAACATTTACAATATTATACGTCGTCACCATACCCACAAAAAATAAAAATAATTCTGTTATTAAATGAATTTGCAAGTCCAGAAGACAATATTTGTTTGTCATACTGATGTTGATATGGATAGATAATTAACTTAGCAAATGTTTTACTGTAGAAGCAAGGCACTATTTGCAGTTTGCAGCTTAAAACTTGCTAAGTTGCGCATAAGAACTACATTTGATGTTAATTATCTTCTAAATGATTACTATCATAACTTAGATTGAATTTAAAAATATAAGAAAATTATTAGTGTATAATTGGCACAAATAAATAGCTTAATAAGAAAAAAATAACAATTCAAAAATTAGATGCAATAATAAAATTACTAAACTATCGTAACATTTCTCGTACAGATATGAAATGAAAGTAACTTCATTCAGATGCACCTCAAATAAGTTGTTTTGAATCGTCCAACATTTTTACCTACTACCCAATCAGGATGTCTTTTAAGTGACAAGAACAACGGGCGCAAGAAAAGCTCGTCAGGTTTGACAGAAATAACGACATTTACAATATTATATGTCGTTACTATACATAACAGAAAACTTTTACTGTACAGAAATATTTTATTGTATGCATTTAATCAATTGACTTTTAAGTCCAGTTTATTTTAAACAACAAATGTGATAAGTAATCATACCTTTAAACACAAACAAAACTGAGGCGCGTTTATAGTTCATAAAATACAGGTAAAATAATTCAGGACTGAATTTTGTTGCCTGTAGCCGTATAAGTTTTTTAAACGTGCCGTCGACGCGCCCTTATGTCGATGCAAACGCGATAATCACCCGAATCAAATGCAGCTTGTCTATGAATTTATGTAGAAATTTAAAGTTCTACCTTTGAATACTTGTATAAATGCAGTCTCGCGCTTGAATCGGTACAGACATGATGATAACGCGCGTTTATATCGATAAAATGCAGCAGACATGCAAAAAATTGCTCTGTGATAGATTTTTAATTATCTTTTTAAAATTAATATTATTTAATTATTAATTTTAATTATCCATTGGTATAGCAAATAACCAATTTATTTCTTTTAATCTTAATTTCAACAGCAAAGTTATATTGTCTGTTTGATCACTACCTGTCAGGATCACATTCTTTCATTGGCCGCACTATAAATTAGGATTATGTTTTACTAGACTCATGACATTTGGTAGTGGCAGAACTTACCAACAATAATCATCTGCAGCAACCCTCGTGGTGTTAGCTGGCCGAGAGCGCAATGCGTGCCGGCGGCCTGTGGGGGCAGGGACGGGAAATTGTGGAAGGGTCCTGGGCCACCCACCCACCATGCGCGCCCCGATGACGACGCGTTGATCACAAACTCTTCATAGCTGGAAGAAAAATGAACATATTTATTTCATCATAAGTTATATTAAATCTTTAATATTATAATAATTACATAATATTAATAAAGCAGAATTCACCCAATATATGTTTTATTTAGGGACTTATTGATTTTTTTTCTTATAATAATTTTATTTACATATAAAAATCTATCATTAAAGGCTTAAATAACGAAAAATATAATAAAAATATACTTGACTATGTTAACTGGGATATATAAAACCCAAGTCTGCAATATAGGCTTGTTAACAAAAATGGGTATATCTTAAGATTATAAGGATTAACATGCTGTTTACATATTTTTGTCACTATTTCTGTTTTTCATATCTTTGGAGCCTATAATTCATTACATTCTATTTAAAAACAACAATTTTTATGTAAAATAATATATACCTTTTTAAAAGTGATGATTCTGGCCGCATGTCACATGGTAGTTGATCACCACCTTTCAAATGGGTGAGTGGCCCACGGTCACCATGCCTTGTCACCACTAGCACTCCCTGAAGAAGCCATGTGTCACTGTCCACTATACCTGGAATATCGCATATATTGGATGGAATATCGCATATATTGGAAGGAATATCGCATATATTGGATGGAATATCGCATATGTGTCAGTATGCACTATTAACCGAGAGAAACTAGACTATAGGAAATAAAAGAAAATTGTGAATGTGAGGGACATGAATTACTTTGTAATATCATGTGGTAGACTAAAGAATGGGATACCAGTAAAGGATGCAGGCAAACGTAAAATGCAGTTCCGGTGGCATCAAAAAAGTTGACCTGCAAACTCACCTAACTAAAAAAGGGCAAAGTTCACAAAGTTATTGGTTTTATTACTGGACATTGCTCTTTAAACAAGCACCTGTTCACAATAGGTGAGACTGACAGCCCAGAGGCAGAAGAAACTCCACAGCATATGCTTATAGAATGCAGGAACATGGAATATCAATGGGCACCGCTTCTCCAGTCCCCAACATCACTCCCGGAAGCATACAGCTGCCTGAAAAGGCTGCCTACCTTCTGGGACGAATTGGGATGGCTGGAGCAGAAAGACAACCCAAGATACGCACAATGGCCCAATCAAGAGACTATGTATGTAAAAAGCCCGCTAAACTAATTAACTATGTGGTAGACTAAATATCATGTTTTTATACAGTGTGGACACATTGTGTTTGTAACATTTTCATCAATATTGAGCAATAATAAATACACTCACTAACTTATTTGTAATTCACACTCTCAAATTTTAATTGCAATACCAAAAACATACCCTCTGCTCCTCGTATAATATTTTCAGGTGGATTACAAGCCTTCAAATAAATTTTTCTGAACTTCAGGTCACTTTTTGATATGTATTCCGTTTGAACTATTTTCTTCACTGACACTGTTTCCTCTCCAGCAGACATATACTTGTACATTACTAAAATTTAAATTACTTCAATAAAAAACTGTTGTGATACAACACAAGTAACATCAGTAGAAATCTTGAGAAAAAAATTACTAAGAAAGAATTACTTTTAAAAACAAAGTCGGTCATCAATAGATCGCGTTATCATTAGGTAAAAGAATTTAACTACAGTCTTAGACCAATTCCTATTTTTAAATTATTAATGTTTACCTGTGATTATGAAGAAAATCCATAAACTCATTCCAAGATAGCAATAAAAAGCTCTATGATGGAATGAGAACTTCATCATTTCCGTTAGAATTTTATTTTTATTACCAACTATAAACATTGTAATTCGTAATTCTTTCACATTGTAACAGCCAACACTATCAGTTTAGTTATAATAAATATAAAATTTATTTAGGCCTGTTGTTATTGCCAAACACAAACAGACAAAGCTTTTTTTTAGTAAGATCTCCGATAAAGTAAGGCAAAGGCCACAAAGTCCACGCAGTCTCCTTCTCGATCTCGATATTTTTTCTTATTTAGATGATAGATAATAAAGTAAGACAAAAGTTAATAAATATTGTAATAGATAATCAATGGATAATTAATTAATACTGAAACCTTCGCGGGCTTTTTGAAGCAGTGTGAAAAAATTACACTTTCTATTTTGTTTTACTTGGAAATACTCGTACGGGAATCATCACTTTAGTAGCTTTGGTTTTCTTGTTAAATTTTGTAGATTATCAACCACTTAGTGATTGTAGATTTTCACGAGTGTTGGTTAGTTAGTAAAACAAAACGGTTGAGGATGTCTTTTAACGCTCCTTCAAGAAGTCCACGAGAAGGTTACAGTAAAGGTGTAAGATTTTAGTGAAACCAAGGGAAAGGGATATTTTCATTATTAATTCATCAACCATTGATGATCTATCATTTATAAATCAACTCTTATTTGTCATAATTCATCATGATCTAATTTAAGAAAAATATACTAAAGACTATTCTATATCCTTTGCCTTCTTTCACTCGAAAAATCAACTAAAACTATGGCGGGAGCGGGAAGCGCTCTTTGGTGGTTTTGTTTTTCTTGTTAATTGTGTTGTGGTATGTCATATAAGTGAGTAATAATAGTGGTTAATAAAGTGTTGGCAAATGAAACAAAGCAGCGGAAGTTGTCTTTTCCTGCTCTCTCTGAAACCTAGGAAAAAGGAAGTTTTACTATTCATTCATCATTTATCCATCATCTATCATTCATAGATCGGCTCTCATCATCATAAAAAATGCATAATCATGAAGAAAAATAACTAAGGTTTAGGCTATATGAGCTTTGTCCCCTTTGCATATAATTAATTGCTAAAGGCCTATTTAGCAATTATTAAATTAATCGTAGATGCTAAAATAAACTATTGGTAATTATGGCATCGATCCCAGCAATCGTCTGCGTTCACGTCCTGCGCTGCTATCATGCGAAAAATACGAAACCATGCTGGTTCGCACCGCGGCGCTAACTGATAAACTGACTGTCATGCTTTCTACGTGCTAAAGCTAATGACATTCGATGCGAATAAATATGATTTGATGCGACCCGAAAATAAAACCGACGCCAAATATAAGAAAAAAAATTTTTTTTTAACTTTGGTGTGGCTAGGTTATAATAAATTATAAAAAATATTATAATATGTTATGTTGTCGTAATGAAGAAATATTAGCATTTCACAAATCACAGCTATTCATAATCAAATCAAAATATTTTTTGTAAATAGCATAGCAATAGCACGTAGCATGCTAAGACTTGAAAATTAGCATGCTAATGAAAAATAGCATTAATAATAGTCATTACTACTTTGCAGCAGGTTTGAACCTGTTTGTTATGTTTGGTGAGCTCATTTGATTCGAAATACTTAAAGTTCTTTTTATTTTACTTCAAGTCTTATTTGATTGTTGCTAGGTTGATTACTAAACTGTCTGTATTTTGTTTCTTTTGTGTTAGTTTACAAATTTGTTATTAATAAAAATTATTATTGTGATAACTTTCTACGCTACTTAAACTAAAAAAGTATTCAATAAATAAATCTCTATCAACACTTTAAGATCTCAGGTGTTGTTCAAGTGTTTATCAACTTGACCATAATGCCACCAAGATCCGCTGATGGAGTAATTGTTGTCTTAGACATCGGACGAAACGTATCCCAATCGGATGAGAAAAGCAAGGAGAGCTTCTTTACTAAGGCAAGAGAATGCGTTAGTCGAGTAATCCAAAGAAAAATCATGAGCCAAGGCAACAGTCTTATCAGTATCATACTATTGGGATCTAAGAAGACTAAGAATAATATGTATGAGCAATGCGAAGATTCTGATGTTTTTAAACACATAGAAGTGATGGTTGAACTCCAGGAACCTACATGGCTAATGATACGAAATTTACCTGACACAGTAAGATATTTCCTATTAAAATATATGTAATAGAAACCACATATGACCACTTTATAATGTTTATTAAGTACAATTGACAATTTGATATAATTTCAGCCCTCAAAATGTAGAGGAGATTGGATGGAAGCATTAATAGTTGCAGCAGACCAATTTAAAAATGGAATAAGTGGCACAAAGTTGGTAACCAAAAAAGTTATATTGTTTACAAATTTTATGTCATCTACAAGCCTTGAAAAAAATGATATAAAACAGGTTGACAATTACTTTCAATATCTCATAAACTATAATTTTTTATGTATGACACTAATTATTACGTTATTACACAGGTAATGAATGGTTTTAAAGATGAGAATTTTGAACTTGATGTCATTGGTCCTGATCTCATGGATGATTCACAGAAAGGAGAAGATATAGATTTAGCTAGAAAGTTTGTTGAAGTAACAAATGGTGTTACTGCTTCCTTTGAAGATACTATGAGGTATTTGCTGTTTCACAGGAAAAAAGCAACAAACGGGTATCCATGGAATGTAGATCTTTCTATTGGTCCCAACATTAAAATACCCGTTTCAGCATATGTGAGACTAAAGGATGAACCAGCAGTCAAGAAATGGGGGAAGGCTGTCACAGATGCTGTTACTCTCACTGCAAGTTCCACTGAGGGTATTATTACAAAAAAAATACATGTGAACACTGAAAACCAAACAACAATTGATTCCAGTGCTGTTATATCTGGATACCATTATGGCCAGCAAATTATTCCATTTAATGAATGTGATAAGTCATTGCTATATAATCCAGGGCAGAAGTGCCTTTCTGTATATGGATTTACCCACTCTACCAACATTGCTTGGCAAAATCTGTGTGGCGATGGATTATATTATATATTTGGAAGAAAAGGAGACAAGAAAGCCCAACATGCACTAAGATGCCTTGTGGAGTGCCTACATGAAATGAATTTAGTGGGCATAGTAAGACGAGTATATAATAATGGCAATGCACCAAAAATGTTCGCTCTCATGCCAGTCATTGATAATGATAACTTTGTATGTCTCTCAATGGCAGAGTTGTGTTATGTGGATAGGATAAAATTTATGACATTCCCAACCACCAATTTAAAAAAATATGAATGCACTGATGAACAAGTAGATGCATTCAAAGAACTTATTCACATTATGGATTTAACAAAAGCTTATGATGAAACATTTGACGATACTGAGGCATTCCCTATTGCTGAGACTGTAAGTCCAGCTGTGCAATATGTTTTAGATTGCATTGCTTTTAGAGCTATGAATCCTGGCAAGCCATTGCCCCCACCTAGAGATGACATCATGATGCTTTTCAATATACCTCCTTTAATAGAGAAAAGATCTAAAGAAGCCGTAGAAAAATTAAAAAAGTTGTTTACTTTGACTAAAATTGAAAAGAAAACAAGAGATGTAAAGAAAGATACTGTTACTGAGGACCTTTATAAACAAGATGAAGACATGGAACTCATCAATGACCAAAGAACAGATGAGAATATGCCTTTGCTTAAACTTCCTGTCACAGATCATAGCAAGGTTACTAAAATTGGAACAGTTGACCCAGTTAGTGATTATAAATTCCTTATAGAAAATGGTAAAAATTTAACTGACCTTTCATCTGAAATGACAACGTCTATTGAAAATCTTGTGTATTGCAATTTAGATGGCATTTACAAAAAAGCTTTATCAACCATGAAGTTTTTTAGAAGCGAATGTGTGAAGGCAGATCCTTCCCATTACAACAACTGGATATTAAAGTTCAAAAAAACACTTCTTGAACGAAAAAATGAAAATTTTACAACTTTTATCAGTAGCAATCAATTGGATCTTATTTTAAAGGAAGAAAATAGATTGAGCATTTATGAAAACATTGAGAGTTCTGAAAGCCAATTATATGAAAATGATACCATACCTGATGCCACAGAATTAACTATGGACCAAGAAATAAATGATTTGTTTGATGATATGTAAAAATACTGATTAGTTATGTAAAGTTGAAAATGTAAAATTAACAGTGTATTATTTAAGAATTATGAGGTTTTTCAATAACTTAATATAAATAATGTGATAAATATTGTGTATTAAATAATTATTGATATTCTAAACCATGTTTTTATTTTCAAACCATTGTAATGTATGTACACACACATATATATATATATATATATATATATGTGATGTTTATTTCTGTATATCATTTATTATTTAAACATTTATTTCACATGACTGCTTGTCTGCACTTAGTGACACCCACTTATACGACCAGCCACACTTATTCTGGGTTGACTGGAAAATCTCTTTTAGAGATAAGTCCACCCTTGCAAACAATATTACCTACTTTTGTATATTATTTATTTCTTATGTGTAATAAAGAATATAATAATAAAAGGTCGCATAACCCCATCAATGTATTAAAAATGCTTATTACTATTCCCAAAGTTTTAACTTTATTCAATAAAATCTAATCTCAATTTGCACACAATAAATTCATGTATAGTTTATCTTACAACTAATAGTTCAGAGAGTGATCATTGTACACCACTTTGTGGAATTTTATTTTGCGAATGTAGAAGCTCTAGGAATTCTTGTAAAGAAAGGTCCTCTTGGCAGTCTGTATCCAAATCATGCTCTAATTGAGCTTCCATGGAATTTGCTTCAGGACTGAGTACAATGTTTTCGTCTAAAACAACATGATTCAACCGTGATTTTAAGCTTTGAAGGATTTCTTCCAACTCCAAACACTTGTTTCGGATCGATGTGCCGAGGTCCGATGATGGATCTATATCATCAATGGTAGCATTTTCGGAAAACGAATTCGTAGGCGTCCTAGTCCGCGGCGGCTGTATCATGCTAAATAAATTCTCAGGAACAGAGTTTCCATTCCTTGCGGCTTCGGGCGTTATTGACTCTGTAAATTCTGCAAGGATCTCGTCTATAATATCTTCAGCATTTTGACGTGGATCAACAACTTCCTCCGGGGTATCTGCGCCGCTTTCATTGTTTATCATCTTGTTATTGGAATCTAACTTCATGTTAACGGATATTTATCTTCAAAATTATTGATTGTTCTACCAAAATAAATAAATACAGTGACCAAAAGTAGCACACAAAAGTCAGATGATTGATGATGTTGTTATGATGTTGCCATAACAAAAACTTATAGCTACCTACAGTGTTGCCACCTAAATTTTTTATAAGAGCTAACTACATCGAGCAATGTGCTCGATGGCTAACTGCGAGGCTAAGAAGGGCAAAATTTGTATAAAAAGACTTTTACAAAAATGACGGAAAAAATTCAAACGTGTGTGAAAATCATTAATAATTAATTACCATAAATAAGCAATTTTCGATCCCCACAGCAATTATTCTTTAAGAGCTCAGAGGTTAACTGTATACAGTAATCCACGCAGACCACTCTAATTTAGTAAGATTATTCGAAGATCTACCGTGAATTACTCGTTCATAGACTTACGCTATTTTTAGTGTTGCTAGTAATGTGACGTACGTAAATGATCTGTCTAATACTCAGGTCTAATAAGACAAAAACATGCAAATATCAATTTTGTAATTTAAATTGTCTTATTGTAATTGTGAAAGAACGAAAAGAAAAAAACGCTAGATTGCCTTTTTCGGCCTAAACATCGGAAAAGGGTTTAAGGGTTTCTAAGGGGAAAGGGCTAAGGTGTCAATAGTGGCTACCATATTTTTTTGACAGGTTTTCTGGCCTGGTATTCAGTAACATAGATAATTGTATATGTCTAGTAATTCTTTACTTATTTGAATGCTGATGAGAGGTGATTTATAAAATAAGTCATTTACATTATTGATTGAAATACAATACAGATTAATGATTTATAGTCATAGAATGGTATTAAATTGTGAATTCATTTATGAATCTAATTTTTATAATTCAAGAATTTCTGGACTGAGAGCAATAATATTCGGTCCATTTGTACAGCTCTATTTATTAAAAAGCAAGTCTCTAATGGTTTGCGGAATCTTACTATTTATTAGAATACACATTTTAATTATAAGTCGTATGGATGACCAACCTACTACAATCCCTCGTATTCCAAGCGACTTTAGCAGATTTAAGTGTATTTTAGTTAGATTAAAGTTCTATAGTGACAAGATATTTATAATTTAATAAAATGGCTTACATGTATCTGCCACATATTAGGGGTTAAAATAAAAAATTGAAAAAAAAAAAATAGTTTTTACATGTCCTAATCGCGGAAAATATGACAGTCTGTTTGAGCCAAATCTGGCGAGTACGGAGGATAACAAATGGTTTCGAATTGCAGGTCCCGTACCTAATTGTAAAAATGGTTTCTCGAAAAGTGTGAGGTCTTGCGTTATCATAGAGCAATAATGGTGAAGATCGATTGATGAATCGGGGCTGTTTCGCTGCGAGGTTTGTCATCGTGGTTCAAAGTTCTGCACAGTAGATATCAGCTGTAAGTGCTTGCCCTGACCTGAGGAAGCTATAGTGAATTACACCATGGAGTAACCACCAAATAGTTTCTATCACTTTTTTGCGGGTAAGCTTCTCTTTAGGACATTATTGCAGCGTTTGACCTGGAGTTAGCCATTGCATCGTTCGATTACGATTAACGAAGAGAATTCATTTTTCGTCACACGTCACAATCTAGACCAAAATCCCTTTATTTCTGTACTGGTTTAACAAGGTAAGGCAGATTTCAACACGCGAATCTTGAGGCACCCACTTTTCAAGTTTTTTTTTCTACCATGGATCAGCTTCAATGACGAAATGTATGTGACGCCATAACTCTATGAATTCTTAGACAATTATTATAGTTTTTTGTAATGATCGATTCGTTTTTTAAAAAAGGAACCGAATTTTGAAATTTGCAAAAATAAAAAGTCATAACCAAAAAACTTTGGCTCTATGGGATTTCCAATTGAAACAAAATGCGCGCGCTTTTTGAAAGTTTTCATTCTTATTAAATATTATTAAATTTTATTTCGCTTTTCTTTAATCATAAAACCGTTATTTTATGGTTACCATTGTTTTATCTTGAGGCACCCACTTTTCAATACTTTCTCCAATGGATCAGCTTCAATGACGAAATGTATCTGACGCCATAACTCTATGAATTCTTAGACGATTTTCATATCTTTTGTAATGATCGATTCATTTTTGAAATAGAACCGAATTTTGAAATTTGCAGAAATAAAAGTCATGACCAAAAAACATTGGCTCTATGGGATTTCCCACTGAAACAAAAAGCGCGCGCAATTTGAAAGTTTTCATTCTTATGGATTTTTTAAGTTTACTAAACATTATTGAATTTTATTTCGCTTTTATTTAATCATGAAACCATTATTTTAGAGTAAAATGTTTGAAAAAATATTAAATAGTTGTAAGGTAACGTATGCAGTCCAAACCAATATTATAAAAGCGTTAAAAATATGCATAGGTCACGTCACTTTTTTCTTTGAATTATTTTGATTTAGAAGAATTTTGACCCCTACTTCCCTGCTTATTAAGTATTATGTGTTGATTAAATAAACTTTTTATTGAGTATTACCTGTTAGATTAATATTATTAACATTAACGGGTTAATTATTTATCTCTGACAATAGTATTACGCTCCGCTCCAATATATGGTGCGAAGATTTATGCTTGGCGACTGCGTCGACCTAGTTATTTTACTAATTTGGTGCATATGGGTCAATATTGTGGGTAAATTAATGTCAAAACCTGCCACTAATTCCTTTATAGTTTGACATACATCGACTTTCACTATCGCTTTCAATTTGTTGTTATTTACCTCATTATCATAAAGGTATCTCGAAAAACCACTATGATAATAAAGTTTTTTTTTTTGTTCTCTCTACTAAATATATGACAAGTGAATAGGCCAATAAACGTGAATGACGAAGCGATAGAATTCGCGGAATCCACTACATTCTTGGGTATTACTTTAGACGCGAGATTACAGTGGGATCTCCATATTGATGCCTTGTCAACAAGACTTGATTCCACCACGTACGTACGTTGAGAAAATAAGGTTCATATCTGATGAAACCGCATGATTTATTATTCACTTTACTACCAACACAATTGAACAAAATAAAAATTAAGTATTAAACCTTCTCCTTATTATCCTCCTTACCTATTTGAATACTTGCGCCCAGTGGTCGATTTTTAGGTGTTAATTACCAGGAAAGTCGTTCACCACTTATAGCTTAAGTCATGTCATGATAATAAAGAAATGAGTAATTAATTAACGTTCACCAACCAATGATTCACTTAATCCTATATGTTTATTTATTAAATTATTTTCACTTTATCTCCTTAGATAAACAAATTTTCAAATTTATTAACAAAGACTAATAAATTTGAAAATTTGTTACCGAGCCGAAACTACGAAGTTTGTTACTGAATGAATATTGAACGATCGCTGAACGCAGTGATTGAGGATGTAAAATGCAAAGTAAGTGGCTAATTCAAACTCATTTCAAATATTGTTAAGTTCAGAATTAAGACTACTGCACCAATTGATAATTTTAACATCAAAAACAAGTAGTTATTAGTCTTTACATTATTATTTACAATATTCTATTATATACTGCCTAAAAAAAAAATGTTGGGGAGGCTCATTCGACCTTCGCATCTATCGTAAAGACCCTAAGACCTTATTTAATTATAAATGTAACTTATCCTCGATCGGGCTTTAGAATCCATGATACGCCGATTGAACACACTGCATTTACAGACTTTGAGCCTATGCACAGGGCAATTTTTAAACATACCGCCGAAGCGCACTTGTATTATGTAGACACAAACGCTATACTCACGCGAGTCAAACTCAGATTGACCATGAATATATATAGGTGTTCAAAGTTCTACCTTGGAATACTTGCATAAATTCAGTATTGCGCTTAACACATTGTTTGCGGGTCCCGAGTTAACTCGTCATATCGCTTTTTTATGGGACGCGGAAAACTTGTAATCAACGACGCCAAACGGATGACGGACTACGCATTTTGTATTGACAGCGGTGCCCTATGCGTCTACCTGTCGATACAATTAATTTGGGACCGGAGCGATTTGACGAGAAAATGCCCGCTTACAAAGTGTTTAATCGGTACAGACACGATGCTAAACATGGAAAATCATTGCTCTGTGCTATAAAAAAAAGAAACGCATATTGGCATCGCCTTAAAAAACGCCTGCGTGTCTTAGGCGGTTCACACACTAAAGATGCGTCCCGCCGCGGTGCGCGTAGCGACAGAAAACGCGCCCCCGCGCGGAGGCGCAGATCTGCCTAACTTAGCGGTGTGATCTGCTTCCCCGCGCAGATTTTCAATACAAGTTGAACCTACTTCTTCACGCCCCGCGCTCCCGCGCAGAATCTGCGTGCGGGGCGCCTACCCGCGCGTTCCCGCGTCGGCAGTGTGTTGTCATAGGCGTGTTTTCTATATTAATTGAGATTCTTGCATACAATAATAAAATCTGCGGCCACGCGCTACGCGACGGGGCGCGGTGCAGTGTGTTAACCGCCTTAATCTCCCTTCAATACTTCCGGCCATAGGTAAGGTCTGTGCCTTAATAATCTGATACACTGTAGAAATATGATAATGATGCTGTACTTAACAGAAATTAATATATTCATATACAATTTGTATTGTTTTAAATGTTTTTGATCTCATAAACAGGTGGACCGATATTAACGATATATTTTGTGTATTTGACTGGGTAACGGGATAGTGTAGATTCCCAATTTGATTTGATAATAAGCCTTATACATGCGAACAACAACTTATAATACTAATGATTCGTGGCAATACATCGACTACGTTTTTGTAAGACCTACGCAAACAATTGATGAAACAACATATTAAAATAGATAATCGAAGCATTTTATATGGAGTGATATATCCATATGTGTATATCTACTGTACATAGTTGGTTATCTTAATATATATAAATTACGTGTCATGTTGTTTGTCCGCGATGGACTCCTAAACTACTTAACCGATTTTGACCAAATTTCGTAACTATCTGATATTCTTTATTTCTCATTCGTTCGTTCTATTCTTGACTTTTGTAGCACTGTTTGGAACCCATGCTATAATATTCACATCAACAGAATTGAAAAGATTCAAAGGAAATTCTTAAAGTCGCTTAATTATCGCGACAACATAATAAACGTTACGTATAACGAAGCATTGCTCAAACATAACTTGCTTACTCTCTGTAATCGCCGTATAATGTTTGACACTCAGAACAATAACTAAAGCTATAGAAGGAGTGCTAAAATAACAACCCAATACGTTAGTTCGTACTATTTTGACTTATAAAGTTGTAAATGTGTAAGAAAGAAATAAGTATACAAATTTTGTTTCGTAATTTATAAGGTAGTCACTAGTTTCCCTTACGTCAATGATGTAACGGCATCGATATTACTATCGATAAAAATAAAATTAAAAACATGTAAAAAAAATGGAGGTTGCACTCCGGGAGTGCAGGCAGAAGTGAAAACTTGAACTTATGGCGCGTTGGGCACTTTTTTGGGTGAGCATTTTTAGGTGCGCTCGCGACATGAGAAATTGTAGATAAAAAAAGTCGGTTTTTTTTTTTTTTTTTTTTTTTTTTTTTTTTTTTTTTTTTTTTTTTTTTTGCCTGTAAAGTCGGTTTTACGGGCGAAGATTTCGTGACAACGTCTTTTTCTCGGTAGAATATTTATTGATATGAATATAATTAAATTGCACAATGCGCGCGGCAGACCGATCATAGTTGAGTGGGAGAGAGACGCAAGGCATTCGGCGGGCCTCTCTCTCGTTCGGTGACTCATCGTAACGTTACCGAGCGTTACACTTTTTCATAAGTGACTCCCAGCCGCAACCAATTTATAAGACGTTATCACGTCAAAATCAAGTTTATCAAAGCAATGTGGGCACTTTGTGAATGGACATGAAGTATAATAATAATATAGAAACTATATTCGAAGGAAGTGGTTTTATTTAAATGAGTAAATATTAGTAAATAGTAAATACAAAATTTATCAATTCTCATCCATAATTTCAACAACTCTTACATCATCATTATCAGCATTTTCATCATTATTATCAGGATTTTCATCAAATTCTAAAACTGAAACAATAGGTCTATGGTAACTAAAGTATGAAATGAACAATTTTGAATTAAATCTATTTATATATCTTGTGAATACTGCATCAATAGTAGTTTTGTATAGTATACAAAAGCACTACAACAATGTTTCGACGTGATAACGTCTTATAAATTGGTTGCGGCTGGGAGTCACTTATGAAAAAGTGTAACGCTCGGTAACGTTACGATGAGTCACCGAACGAGAGAGAGGCCCGCCGAATGCCTTGCGTCTCTCTCCCACTCAACTATGATCGGTCTGCCGCGCGCATTGTGCAATTTAATTATATTCATATCAATAAATATTCTACCGAGAAAAAGACGTTGTCACGTAAAATCTTCGCCCGTAAAACCGACTTTACAGGCAAAAAAAAAAAAAAAAAACCGACTTTTTATTAATTCTATTAACACTTTAGATTTGTTTTTTTAACACAATACCATAGCAGCAACACAAGTCAAATGAAATATTTAAATAAATAAATTTTCCGTTTAATATTCATTTATAAAATAAATATAAAAAACTCTCAATCTCGTCTGTCGCGAGGGCACGAACGAATGCCCATGCAAAGACTGCGTATAGTATACATATATTATAAGAATACACGCGGAGTATATCTGTGTAAAATCTCATCTGTCGCGAGAACGGCTAAAAATGCTCACCCACAAAATGGCCCAACGCGCCATAAGAAGTTTTCACTTCAAAAATATGCTGTTGGTATGTCTATGACACTAGAACGGACGGTAATGTGTCATAATAAACGTGTAGAATCTGCAATATGAACATTTTATAATGCAGTATTCATGAGTAGAATTTTGGACCCGAACCAATTTATTTATTAGATTTGCAGTCTTCAGTATCTAGAGAAACCAGGTAGGTACAGTTAAAAAATTGCACTTTGTATAGGTATATCATATTAGGCTACATGTTTCTATTTTAAGTTAGACCTCTAGCAGTACATTAGTGAACACTGCATTCAACATTAAATTTTTAATAGGTATAGATTAAAAAAGAGGAAAAATTTTAAAAGAAAATTAATCGACTATTTAAATTAAATTAACCAACTATTATTTTATACATATTTACTTATTATTTTTATACACTACTCTGTCAAGAAAGTACCGGGAAAAGATCAATGATATACACAATGTTTGTTATTCATCCAAATTTATTTTATCACCTTCAAAGTATGCTCCTTTAGAAACGATACACTTACGCTAACTTAATCTAATCATCAAAACATTTTTTAAACGCTGTTTCCGGAATTGAGTTCAGTTCTCGCCGCGAATTTTTGTCATTTTTGTTTACACACTCTAAAAGTGCTAGGTATTCGGCTTGAACATATTCTTGTTTCAATTTTTCTATCAATATGTTATAGAGTTGAGATTTCTTCGCGTTGCTCCTTAATGTTCTCTTTGTTAGTGTTTATTTTGCGAAGACGTCACTTGCTGGTCTTTTTAATCCTTTCTAACTCTTTTTTTAATATTCCAATTTGGTTTTTTATAATCTGCTATAATTTTCTGTAAATTAGATATCAGTTGAGAGATATCGGAATCAGTATTTGTTTCAACTGTGGTCATAGATTTGGGGCGTTTACTTGGTGGTTCATAATTCCTTCTTAATGCGATAGTGGTTTCTGAAACACAAAAATATTATTGTAAATAAGCTATCATTATTATTTGGGATACACGCTGCCAAAATGTTAATTGAAAATCTGAATATTTATTGGTAGGATCGAAATAATTATATGACAAAGCAAGACTAAGATAATGTTTGGAATAAAAAAGGAGCAATTGCATGTTCTGTAAATGTAATGTGGGTATAGCATTTGCTTTCAGCCGCCGAAATCAAATGTTTTCATGTGGCTCGAATGAATGTAGTCTAAAATGTTTCGAACAAATGTGACTGTGCGCTTTCGGTGTCCAATTGATCCTTGATATACGGCGTATCCGTTCAGTTCTAATAGGTTCATCTTTGGGAAAACTAAAGCAAAAAGTAAAAACCAAAAATGTTGACATCGATAACAAAGAACACATCACTATCATACTATCATATACAAATAAGAAGGCATGAAAATAAGACAATTTAAACCAAAACTCATGGAGCAATCTATTTGTAATATTAATTTACTACAATTTTCTGAATATACCGTTGTTATATTGTCAAAATATGAGAATTTAGAAACCAAACTCACCGATGAAATGATAACACCTCATCCGTATTTTCTTTTCGTGATATATGAGACTTGCAGTCTGGAACAACACAAGCCATCCTGGACGCGGACTCTCAGATGCTTTCCTGTTATTTTATCACGAACTTCCTTGCAAAATAATAAAATTTCACGCTAGCCGCCCACAAAGCTGTTCGGCCACTGTAATACGACCGCATTGAATTTGGTATTACTTCAGAAACAACATTCATCAAAGACGTACTTTTAATTTGCTAGTATAATATACAACCAAATTACAACCATTTGACATTTGTACTTTGAGAGTTTGTGACAATGACGTGAAAATAAAACCTTACAATTGTTGTCTATTTCGCTCTTACCCATGTATGTTAGATTACTTTAAGTGAATACGAGAGCTGTTATACAGTTTTTATTTTAGCGCTCCTTCTATAGCTTTAGTTATTGTTCTGAGGTTTGACACAATTTTTCTATTCAAGATCTTAAACTCATTAATCGACTCATCAGAGCTCCTCAGCTACGTTCAATTGCTAGGTCGAGCCCGTCTTCCTGTGCGCTCCTCACGTACACTACCACTATTCGTTCCCCCGCAACGCTTAAAAAATTACACCCGAAATACATTCTTTTATCGTCCCACCAACACGTACAACGAGAGGATGTTAGAGGTAGATCTTTTTAACATATCTCTTAACAGTATTAAAGATAAACTTAAACATATACTCAGTTCTAGTCAACAAAACTGTTAAATGGATTTACTGTTATTCTTTTTTCTTCTTGCCAATTTGTTAAAATTCATCTTATGAAAATGGTAAAGTGTAGTAGTTCGAATTGTTTGTTTTGTCACTTATTGAAATGATAACACTGATATTTTTTTTTGTAATTTTTAATTTCCCATAAGTATGTTTGTTATCCACGATTTGATCACGTAAGAATTATTTAAAATTTATTGTAAATTTTGGGCACTGTAGGTCTTTTATTTTTATTACTGTTTTCTCAATAATTATTGTAATTATGTATGACTGTTTGTTGCCAAAAAATAAAAAAAAGATATATGATCAAACTTAAAAGATAGGTTTTATTTTAATTTATAACACAGCAACGCGTGGCTGGGTCAGCTAGTTTGTTTATATATTATTATTATTAAACCAGCAGTTATCTCGGTAGCGTCAATAATATAGTTGCCTGCGCCGAAATATCGGAAATTCAAAATAAAAACATGTTAACTATTTAAACATGGCATGCAATCGATTGTTGACGTTTTTTTACTATCGTAATGTAATGTTGAATGGGTCTCTGACGAAAACCCGTAAATAAGGTTATAAAAATAGATTGAACCGCAGAATTAAAAGCAGTTTACCACTCTCAGTAGATGGCGTTAGTTTCGTATACGAGCGGCCGCACGTCTGTTTTGTCACTTACCTACTGTTAGTTTCACTAATCATTACTAGGTGTCACTGTTTTATTTACTACTTTTTCTCAATGGCGGTATTTAATTTTTTTGCGGTGGAATGAGGTTCCCAGCTTCTTTAGCTTGCGGCAAGACCTTACTTCATAGGATCATTTCTATAGTAAGCTCTTCGCTAGACCTTCACACCATGTGAGGGACCGCCAACCGCGATGAGGAGACGTGGCGCGGTGCCTTGAGCGTGAGGCAGGCGGCAACAGTTTGTTGTCAGCCGTCGATGATCGTTCGCCCTTTTCTTCGGAAAGGGGAGTGGGGTACTGTCGCTGTCTGAGTGGTTATTTTTGATCTATTTAGTGCTAAAAACTAATGATAATACGTGAATTTGGGTCTCACGTGGTTCGTGGTGGTTTTCTTCAGCTACTTTCAGTGTAATGTCCTACGGACTGTTGTTGTGGGGATCAGCAGCCAATAAAATAATATTTTATACAAAAAAAAAAACAGTGCGCGCTATTTACAATTTAAGGTCAAGAGATTTTCTTCGATAATTATTTAGAGATATTAATAAATTTACATTATAGTGTGATCACAGTATATACATATATATGTTAAAAAATATATAACATTTTACTAAAAATGGTGATAACCATTCCGTCAACACTAGAAATATAAATAAACTTGCTGTTTCAAGCTTCGGTTTGCAAAAAACGCAAAACATAGGAAGATGTAGTTCGTTTTATAATAAGATGCCACACCATGTAACTGAACTGCATTTAGAATAAAAAAAAAAAAAAAAATGTTAAAAAACACCCTTATGAGCAGTAAGGCTTATTACATAAGTACAGTAGTGATTATTGGAAGGACAAAAAGGTGTGGAGTAAATGGCCTTTGCTTTAATAACTATACTTCTAATTTATATTTTGTAGATAAATTTTTATAATGCATTTTCACATATGCTAGAAAAAATTCCTTAATTTAAAATCTGTAACACATTACTTGAAGGGAGAAAAACAACTCCTTCCGAGTTTCTTGCGGCATCTTTTCGATACAAGGTCTTCCATCGTAGAACTTACAATGCCATGGGAAAGTTGTTAAGTTTCAATATATGAATTGAAATGCTCATATTGAATGAAAAGCATTTTATCTTATCTTACAGGTCTTCATTGTTTTTCATTTTTCACGTCGAAGTTTCCGGTACGGCAGCGATTAAACTTCAAAGTGGCCAGTTTGAATAAATCAAATAACCAGGGAATTTCCCAATGTTTTCATGTCAGTAACATCGTTTATAAGTTAACACAGGCCTTAGTATTATCGGTTTCACTTTTGTATAGAACGTAAGTAACTGCACCATATAATGGTTAAAGTTAGAGCGAAAGTAAAGACTTAAAGGCATCTAAAACGTTATGTTATTCAAATTAGTATGAATAATTTATAAATAAAGTACCTTTTCCCTAGGTTTTATTTAAGGCGTGGGGTTTTACTGAGTATTCTGGAGAAAGCGTGCAAAAACGTTCATTTCACTTAACAATATTCGAGCACATTCGCAAAAAAGTAATGGTTGATAACTACCATTGTTACTCACTAATATTCCCCACACGACACAAACGAGAAGAAAATTAAAGAGCTGTGGTGATTAACTGAAACCTCCTTGAACTTCTTTTTTTTTCTTTTTTTTTAAGGAACTTTTATTTTTTTAAACATGCCATTTCCATCGAGCCTTATAAACAAAGAGTATTTTTTTAAATAGGAATTATAAACTATTTACCAAACTATATTATTTAGCTAACTTAACCTATACTTAGATGAACTTCTTGGGAGAACTTAAAAAGACTCCTCACACTATTTTGTTTGTCTTGTCAACACACGTAGATGCTAACGCCCACTTAATGCTTTATATTCTACAATTAATATTCGCTACAATACACTTTTTGCATGAAAATCAAAACTACTGAAGTGACGCTTCCCGCTCCCGCCAAAAAGTCCCAAATTTTTGTTAAGTTTTCCCCTTATTCCTTGAGGGGAAATCCATGCCTAAAATATCCATATAGCCTGATCATCAGCAGTTTTGTCTTATTTATATGACGATTAATGATGATGGAAGCTGATTGTGAGTGATGTATGGTGAGTGGAAAATTATATCCAACGTCTTTTCTTAGGCTTAAGCCCATTTCAGCACCATGCATTTTTCAGACAATCTTCCCCTGACCCTGGCGTCAGTTGAGTGTGAAGCGGACACTGTCAATATCGATATTGTATGAAAAATTTATTCAAAGTGATTTCTGAGACAAATCATTCATTTAAATTCTAATTTGTTAATACATTTATAAAAGCCATTTTAACAACACTTTCAAAAGTATATCATCAAACATTAGAGCAAGGAAAATTTTTGCTTTAGTACTAATATCGGGAAAATCAAACTAATTCGTCAAAAATAATGTAAAACTTTATTAAATCAATTATTACAAAATCGCCGTTGTGGAAAATATAAGTCAAGGTAGGCTTCTTTGCGGAGCTTTTTCTCGATTTCTTCGCTCTTCATGATCTTAAGAGCGGCCTTGCAGCTGTTGTGCGCGTGGGCAAAGAAACAGTCCCTAACAGACTGTACAAAAAAATATTAATTTTGTAAGATTTACTCGCTAATCTAATTTACTTTGAGACAAAAGTTTTACAAAGGACATGGACATCAGAATATTATATGCAAATTTAAAATTATGTCCCGCGGCTTGTTAACGCTAAGAAACATACTTATAAACATACTAGGCAGCCTGAAATTGATTACACGAGCTTATTCTCATTTGTATCAATAACAACTTTTACAATGTGTAAAAAACCTTTGAAAATAATTTTAAATCAATTTTTAAGTAAGCAACCATAGAAAATACTTTTACTGTGTATGTAGTACATACACACATTTTTTATAGATACGCATAATAAATCAAATCACGCGGGACGTATTTTAGTTTCTCTAAATACTTCTTTATGTCCAATAAAAGTGTAGCAAAATAGGGAAGTTATGGGCGTCGCCTCCCAAGCAGCAAACAAGTATTTTCGACGTCAATAAAGCAGCCTTTTAAAAACTTAAAATTATATAAGAGACGTACAAGAGTTTCAGGAGAAGTTTTAAGTTTTAAAAACACTGTTTTGTGATTTTATTTACAGCTCACACTGTATAAAGACTGTTTTAAGGGATAAGGAAATTCTTTAGTATCTTAGGCTGGATAAAAAAACACTAAAATATATTTTTAAGTATGTGACTACACTTCAAGCTATTTTTTATCGTCAAAGCTTTATAAAGGCTGCTTTGAGCTTGTGATTACTACCAAAATTCTACTTAAAGCGTTAACAAGGTAGCACTAAAAACCTTTTTCTGTACAACGGTATTTTAAAAAACCGCTTAAAAACGTATTCTTTGAGAGTACTTCTACACTGTTGTAGAATTTGAAGTGTTATGACAGTTATGAGTAAGATATGATGAGATGACTAAGAAAGCACTGTAAAAGTTAAATAATAAATAAGTTCTATAGTACAGCTGAAATAGACTTGTGTGTGTTCGAGATTAAAATCACTACCACATTGTTCAGAAACGTAATAAAATTTGGAAAACACATCTGAATGGAACAAACGAAAAAGATCAGGTCAATCAAGAGGAATAACTATTTATATGCGTGTAACTATTTAGATAGTGAAGAACAAAAAGATCAAGACACAATTCCAAATCAGTCAAACTTGCCAAGCAGAAGTCAAGTGTTACATTTGTCAAACACTGTGGGTTCCGTACTATTTATTAGTGACTATTATGATAACAGTGTTAAAGTTAGCAGCTGTACAGATACAGTTCAGCCACATCCTAATTTTGATATTTCCAGTTTTTCTTGTAGCAGTGAAAGTAGCCTAGATGATGTATTTACAAAAAACATCTTGTTCGTGAGCGTTTAATGAAGTGGGCTCTAGTAAGAAATATAACTCAAATAGCATTAAATGATTTAGCTGCAGTTGTAAATGGGTAAACAATTTTGGGTACCGCCAAAAAAGTAAACATAAAAAATATTGAACCAGGTACAGGCAAACCGATATATTGGTGAGTCCCGAGGACATAAAATTAAAATTAGTGTGTAAAGAGCACAAAAAACTACTATATTTTATACCCCTTCCGCATACAGTGTAAATGAGAAATAAAAAGTAAATCTGAATTTTTTTTTTTATTAGTACTTAACTTTTAAACTTACTTTACAGACAAGTCAGATAGTTGAGACTTTGCATATTAAAGACAATCACAGAATCTCAGTTCTAGGTAACAAATGTCAACAAAGAAACTATAATTAAACTTTAAAATAAAATAAGTAGTATTAATAAAGATTATAACTACATGTACCACATACATCTACAACATCTATTATTCTTACTTTACTTTATCTAAGCTACATAGTAATGGTCTTCAAAAACACAATAGTATTAAAATGGTTCCTTTTTTTGTGAACTCTAATATTTACTGACAAATCGAGATAAACACAGCCACGCTATAATGTTTTAGGTAACAAACAATATAATTTAAAAAGGAACGATTATCAAACGTTGCTCCTTGATTACTGTTTCTATATCATAATCATAACATTTTGATTAACATAGAGACTCCTCCTCTTCGTTTTCTTTTATCACTGCGATTTTTATATCCTCTGAGTTTCCATGGATTTTTGCTTTATCATTTCTATCTAATTGGTTAACATTTGCTTTATGATTTTCCTTTTCAGGGTAATTGCTTGATGTATGTATTTGTCTTTACAACTGCAGCTTTTCTTGTTCTCAATCGCTTTGTTGAAACTCTTACATTGTTTTAAATCGAAGTTTTATCCCAGGAATGTATTAACTCAAAGTAAAACTTCAGTACATTTTTGTAACCCTTCAGTCCAATCTTCGTTACGTCGCGTATTTGTACGTGTATCAGGTCTCGAATTTTTGGTTCTTAGCAAATTTAACGACGTGGCCTCGCTTTTTTGGCCATCTTTACTCGCCTTCAAATTCCCACTGATTTAGTACTATGCAGAGCTGTTTTTGCCCTTTTTCTAGAGTTTCAATTATTTTAAATGGCATTGCCTGTAAATAAAAAAATAGTTCTTAATTACAAGTTTATAACATATAAAATGATAACAGCAGACAATGTAATTATAACGTACGTGTATATTGTAAGCGAACTACAAAAAGCGTGTACGCACGGTAAGAGCCACGTATTAACTAACTAAAAGCAGGCGCGCACTGAAGACGTTTCTAGTAAACTGTTTTTGAGACATTATATGCCTTTCGTTCGCACTCTGGTAGGCTTGTCAACTGTCTGTAGTGCGTGCATGCTTTTATGCCTCCGTGTTTTGCTTGCACACTGTCGGTTACAATAAACAAAACCGAAGTAGATTTGTGTCTGTTCGTATCCTTGAACGTTGCATCCATTGTATATAATATTGTATATAAGAACAAATATCTTAAATATATTGAGGTTATCAAATGATAATTGTCGTAATTTGATTTAGTCAAATAAAATAACGCACCTATTTTTAGCACAACTCTTGACAGATGCTATCTTTCTCTTTTTGGCGTTTCGTATTATCTATCGTATTTATCGTTGTAAATTATGTAGGTAAACGCTTAAAGGTAAGTATATTTACGTCAATGAGAAACGAAATACAAACGCCGCGCAATATGAATACACGTCAGCTTTATCAAAATATCATTGGTTTCATAACATCTCACTCACTCTGCGCTGATCATCGAGATTTCAGTGTGCACCCGCACGATCCCAAACATACTATCGTAGATGTAGTTGTTAAATAATAAATCTATCATTTTTCTTTATTCGAAGCTTATTTTTATGTTTTTTTATGAAACCTTATCAGCTGTTTAATAAAAAATAAAGTAAGACAGGGTTTTCCTATTTTTATGCGTATCTCTATAGATTGAGTTGGTATGATGTTAAAAAAACTATTATACAGCTTTAATCATAAAAATATTAAATTTAAACTCTATTTACAAGCTAATAGCTCATTAAAACACTTCATAAATCACATTGAACAGCTATTTAAGTTATAATACTATTCAAATATCGTTCAAGCTGTTTAACTAGTTGCGTCCATTTTAAATATTTGATATATCACGATTTAATGATATTCGTGATAATATAATGGAGCAGATATAAAACAACGTTATTACTTAGATTTGTAAATAAAGTTTCCCTTCACATGTAATATTTAAACATCAGTTTTGTTTGTAACCTTATAAATAATAACCACAAAAGGTTCTTACCGTATTTCAAATAAATTATCCTTCTTCTCTGATTATTGTTATTTTGCAGGCGCGTAAAAAAATTAAATGAAACATATACTTTATTTACAATAAATATTAAATTGCACTTCACTTCTCTATGTTACAACATTAATCAAGTTATAATTCGAACATTTATTAAAATCCGTTTAGTTCATAAATTTAATCGCCATTACCATTATAAATCGATGTACAGTTTTTGTTTTTATTCTCCATAAATTATATTCAAAAACTATTTAGAAACATTTATCGTTACAACTTATTTTATAGATAATATTTGTAAAGTTAAAGTTTCCTTGTTAACCTTACAACAGCTCTATATAGAATTAAAGTTTTCATATACACCTTACTACAGGCTTTATAAAACTTTTTAATTGCTTGTACAGCCACTGTACAGCTTTAATAACGGTAAAAGCTGTTTAATTTGGGGCCCTTTTTGGTGTTACAATGTCTGTATAAACCCCTCTATAGCCTTTATACAGGCTGATATAAATGCTTGAAGTATAAACAGGAACTTTAATGTACCTTGTATACAGCTTACGTGCTGCTTGGGCTATAACTTGCACTTTTCTGCCACACTAATTGACATAAGACTAATATCAATCAGCCGAGTGCTAGAAGGAAGTTAAAAATATAACATAAAACAAGATGAGTGTAATTAAATAAAAACTGCTATTAGGGCTAGTGCTATTCCACTTGAACTAGACCTCAGACTCGCCGAATTTGTCAATGAGTTTCTTAAGATAAAAATCTTGCAGTTAAATGATTAAACAACAAAAAAGAAATAAGCTTTTATCAGTTATTATTAAATAATGTAAGCTCTTTACGTGCAAGACTTGATTTCATACAGCCAGACTTCATGACAGTTGAAACTAAATAAAAGTTGATAAAAGGAATTTAATGAAACTTAAATCATCAAATAAAAGTCATATTTTTTAAAATTTTAATTTAAAATCAAGAATATTGATTATTATTTGTATGTCTGAAGGTTTTCATTTAAAAAGCGTTTACCTTAAATTCTGCCAACTTAGCGCCTTGAAACTTAGCGAGGCAGTGCTTGAAGAGTCGTGTGTAGTGTTTTCTGCAGAGGAAGATTCTGTTTTCGAATTGCCAGTAGTCACCCTGAGCAGAACACGAACAGCCGCAGGCTCCGCACGCGTCTAGATTGTAGGGAACGCATTTTATCTGTAGGAACAAAAGATAGCTTAAATAATGTGTAATTTAATGTAATTAATCAAAAATGGTAAATTTCCTAAAATTTTTCCGTTTACGGCTTCGGCGATAAATTAATAAAAATTTGCTGTCATTAGGGCGCAAACAGACGAGCGACACTCGATCAACGACGAAGCTCGACGGTGGGCGCGATGTCGTTGCAGTCGGGCGCTAAGTGGCGGCTGTTAGCGACTGACTAAGAAGTCCAAGAATTAAGACAAATCTTTCTGAGAATCATTAATTATTTTATGAATTTTGGAGAAGAATTATTACTTTATCTCTTATTGTGTCTTCGCCACGAAAATAGTGCTGAATGAATTCTGTGTTTAACTTCGTTTTTTACGTTATATTTCATTTAAATCAGGCGGCCGTAGCGCATCACTTAACCCATGAGGACTGAGTTCGTGGACCCACTCGCATCGCATAGCACTAGCTCAACACGAGGGGTGACTAGAATATTAATAATGTGTTTAAAGCATTGATAATAATAATATTAAATTGTTCCAAATAACAAAACTTAAGGATCACTTTTTGAGCAAAATATGCAGTAAAATATCTACTACTATCATAATATCGGTACCTAAATAACGATATTATCTATACATACTGTTATCTCATATACCGTTTGTTATGGATGAATCCAAAAGCGTCTCAAAAACTCCTGATTCTTACCTCTACTGCACATCGTAAAACCTTCTTCCCAGAAAAGCTGTAAGAGAATTTCATTTGCCTCTTCTTATATTCCGGACAATAATCACATGCGCTAAAAATTGAACAAATATTATGTTATTAATTTAATATTAATTGGATTTATTAATTACGTCACTGAGGTGACGGGAACGGAAACAGCATTGAAATTCTTGTAACTTTAATGTTTCTTGAACTTGGCTTGACACGCTACCGCGTGTCTAGATTAAAGGTATAAGTTATTGCAGTGTTGGGTGTACACATTTGCCGCCCTAAAGCTATAAAATTTTTGCCGCCCCTACTGACCTCTAAAATTAGATGCACTGTTTACAATGACGTTAATTCCTTTTTTAGGGAATAATCTAGTTTCGTATATTTTTAAGCTAAGAAAAGCAAAGCTTTGTTTTTACTGCACTACTTATAAGGTGTGGCGGTCTAAGGAAGATAAGTATAGCCCGCTAAGGGCTAAAGAATTTCTGCCCCGCCACGCCTTACTTTTTTTCTCTGTACCAACTTTCTGGACCAATTTTGCTGCCCTAAGCTTCAGCTTTTTCAGCTTCTATGGTAAATCCGGCACTGAGTTATTGCTTAGCTACTGAAATGAATGAACTCACGCAGGATACTCGCTAGCGACGAAAAGTGGTTTTCTACTGGAAGTAGAGTTGAAGGGAGCGCAGTTCTGTGGCAAGGGCTTCGGCTTAGGCAGTTCACGCGGCGGGGGCTGGTGCTCGTGTCGCATTTTCCAACGAGACTCTTTCGCCCCCAATCCGTAAATGCTGTATTTCTATATGTAAAAGGCTTAAATTGCTTATCCATAATAATCAAGGCTAAAGGCAATGAATTGTCAAATTATTTTTCTAATTTCCTGTTAATTAGAAAATATATATTCCGTATTCTTTTTGTTTTGATTCTTATTAATTATTACGTAATTATATTAAAATTTGCAGATTACGAGGCAGATTGGCTTTTTCCTTTGTCTGCCAGTTAAACGTCATTTTGGCATGATATTGTCAATTTTGACTGACTCTAGCATTATGTTTTTCATAAGAAATAAAGACAATAAATTATTCGGCCTCAAGATTCTTTCATTAAAAAATATATAAAATATATTTTATATATTTTTTTATTTAAGTATTTCAAAGAAACTACTTAAGAATTTTCCTATTTTATTTATTTGAACAATGTCTGGCATGATCTTTAAGTTTTCTCAGTTTCTTAAAACGTTCCGGGACAGATCAGAAGTCGGACCTCAAGAATCTGATTACAGTTACGGGTGACCATAGGCGTTATAATCATCTCTTAGAGCGATGCAAGTTTGACTATCAAAGTGAGACACTAGTATACAGAGTCTATAGTGGCGTCTTCAACAGTTGACTTATCTCTTTATAAGAAGTGATAGTGGAGTAGTGACTGTACTATTATATATTATTTACTGAGAATGTTTCTTTATAGCACAAAAAGTCGGTATGTTTTTTTTTTATTTTTACGTAATACCTACGTACCCTGTGCGTCAAGTCGTAGAAGGCGTCTCGGTCATCATCATAGCTGCCTGGCCCCAGATTTGCCCGCTTCTCACCGGTTAAACGCCTCATGAAAGGACTCATAGCTGGCCCCTTCGTTGGCAGAACCTCGCGGTCTAACCCTGTCCCGAAGCATATTCGCGGTGGTAGTTTTTTTGTGACGACGTATTCAAAGTCTGCAATACAAATTATTAACAGTCATACCGGTTCTTTATGGCACAGTGGTTCGCGTATGGTTTGCGATTGCAGAAATTAAGCAACTTTTGCACAGATTTTTATAATCCTGAGCTGGGTTGCAAATAACTCAACTGTTTACACTACAAGCCGCCTTGAACACGCATCGTGTGCCTGTGAATGTTGAGTATCTATCTATCAATATGAGTACAAATGCAGTAAGAAACATTTGGTGATGGGATGGTATGTTGTTGTCTTCAAGCCTTTTAACCGATTCGTTGCTACATACAATTACAGAAACGAAGGCTACGAGCTTGATTTACGTGAAAAATAAAGATACTTTTATTCTGGGTTGATTTCCCTAAAACTTGATTTCACGGAGATATCGATTTAAAAATGACACGGTTTCAGTGGATAACGCCACACGCAAAAAAAAGTGATGACACGACAGCCGTGCCATCAGCAGCGAATCGGTTAAGTCGTGTTTTTTTATCTATTCTTTTTTGTTTTTTTCACACTATTTTGGTGAAACCGTGTTTGTTTACTTTTTTATTTTTTTCATCCATAAATAAATACATTTTTACTTTTTCATTACATTTAACAAAGAGAACAAAACAGAAAACACGGCTTTTTCTAGAAGACTACACAATAAAACAGCAAGCTACTTTTTGATTTTTCTATAAATATAAATGCGAATATTTTATTGTCAGGATTAAATAATAAAAAATGATCATTACCGCCATGCTTATGTTCGTACATGTTTTTGGGTTGCAGGTACCGCCGCCGGTACGGCCGCTGCATGGTTGGACGACAAATAGACTGAAATGCCGACTAAATGCATTGTGTGTAACCAATACCACAGTGCAGACTAAGCAGTAAGCAAAGTGTAACGAATGACAAAAGTATTGCCGATAAGTAAAAGTTTTGCTGACTCCGAATTTACAAATTCTTGTTCCACAATAACTAATAAATTACTTTAAAAAACACATGGCTCTCATTTTATGGTAAAATTTCCCAATCGTCCCAACAGTTTCTTGGTCCTGAATGTATTCATAATAAATACCCTTATAGCTTCTCAGGAAAATGATAAGGTCTGCTTTTGATGTTGCAAAAGTGCTATAGGTACCTAACATAACAACAGACTTTGACCACCCTTTCAAACTTAAAAACTCAATATACCTACACACACACACACACAGGTGTTGTATAAAAATGTATGTATACCAAATATCATTACCGTTTATAGAACTTCATAAAGTTATTATAAAACCTAAAAACCACCACATAGATGAAATTTTAGATTTTTTTAAATTTATATGGAAAACGACAAACTGAGAAACCTAGACGTAGATGAACTAACACAGTTATGCTAGTAATAATTGCTTGATAAATCGATTCCACTAATGGTTAATCACAATAAGCCATCTCAATTAGAAGCAATTTTCTTTTCAGCCGGGTGATGGTTTTCACGCTTTGAAATTCCAAGGTAGCATGCATTGTACCCTATTTCTTACCTTCTACCTACCTTCAGAATTATACAGATATTATCAAATGCCTTATTCAGCATTTCTTCGAAACAGGCAGTTTCATTATTAACTATATTTTTATTTTACCTCAGCTTTTAACGAAATCCTTGGTTCCAGTTTCATTATAATATTTTCTTTCTCGAAGTTAACTGTATATCGCTTATTCAGCCTTACGTGAGCAGACAGATAATAAAAAATATGATGTATACGACCGACGACCATTACGCTTTATTGGGGGCGGGCGTTCGGTGAATTGAAGGGTGCCCATTACGTCAAGCAAAGTTTTTATTGCTAAATCAAAGTTATTCATGTTACAATGAATTCAAAGAAACAAAAGGAAGTGCTACGTTTCTGATCTTGAAAAATACATTGGAAATGCAGGCCTGTCTAATTAAGCCTACTTACGGAATGCATGGTTGTGAATTAACAGACCCATAGAAACTAGAAAGATGTAGAGTCGGAGCCCACCTAAGTTAGTAATTCACACTAATGTTATCTAATCATCACCTTAGCCGAAAAACATCCACTACTGCACGAAAGTCTACGCAAAAATTGGTAGTAGCTAGTGCCATAATCGCCACGGTTGACAAGCGAATTGGAGATCGCTATAAATGACCATCATTCAAAACTGGCTATTTTGTGGTCTACTTGAAATGTGTCGTGATTGCCTTTTACGCCTCTTTTGTATTTATCTCCCTAGATCCTGAGCTCTTTTTTGCTTATTAAAGTTATGGAAGTCATGAGTATGACACACAAAGTACCTGTCCAGCGGACGGCAAACAGGCGCGCTGATTTTTTTTTGCGCCCTTGTATTCTTGACCATTCTCCGGAACCAAGCGACGGAGGTGGTTAATCGTCATGGATATCACACAACCGCCTGTCTGTTTATGTCAAACTCATACTGACTAAACACCATCTGCAGTTCGCTTGAATTGGAGAAGGCTCATAAGCCTTCATTGCAGGTTTTGTTCAGCTGACTCCCAGAAGGTGGTGGTCGGGTGTTAGGACAGGTTTTGACCTGAAGGGTTGGTCGAGATTGATCTCTCAGCATCACTAGGCTTTTCTTTCTAAGCACTGCGAGCTTGGCGTATTTTGGTCGCTAGGGAGACTTAGGTTAGGGCGAGATTAACGTCATCTAGTATTGATGCTTTAGGGAGTGATTTGGGGGCAGGGGTCGCCTTAGAAGGTTATGATATAGAAGGACTCTAGGGCGGCTTAAGAGTCTGCACAAATCGGTTGGTCAGCGAATTAAACAATTTGATCTCGTTAGCTGTTTTACTTTAGTCCGTTTGGTACTCCATAGTTGGAGACCCTGACATGATCACCCAAAGGTAACTTTAACCGATTTGACAGTACACGAGTGACGATTTGACTCGATTTTAAATCGGGTTTCATCGTGTTTTAAAAGCATATTTCTATCTTGACTTATGTACATAATGATCAGTGGTCGGAGTAGGTATATTGAATTAAGGTCACTGACATCAAACGTATATGTTAATATGGATACGCCTCCGAGTTTCCGGATTATTATGATAAAAATACCGAAACATCGAAATTATTACATGAAACTAGTTAAAAATGTATCAATACTCTCAACGCTATGCTGCTAGTGGCGTAGATGGCCAGAATTTAATAGTAAAAAAAATTGGTTGCCTGTAAAGTCGATATACGGGCGAAAGTTTTACGTGACAACGACTTTGAGTGGTAAAATAATTTTAATGTGAATATTCATTCGTATAGTAGGAAGAAGGATGAAATAATAGTAACAATTTAAAACATTTATTTATACAAAGAATTATATTTAAAACATTAATTTATACAAAGAATCTCGCACTGAATTTCATATATCACCGCCTAAGCGAAATAGAAGCGCAAGACATGAACCGGTGTGTATGCCTATCTCTCTCACTCTCTCTCTTGCTCTGTCTCTCTCGCTCTTAGGCGGGCTAACCATGCCCGAGTGGAAGGGACGCGTGCCTCTCACTCGCTCTCATTTATAAAATGATATAATAATAATATTCATTTCAACACACGACATCCGGCAAACAGGGTCTTTTGTCCTCTTATGTCTATGCTCAACGCATCTGACCAATTAGAATCAAGTATCCTGGATGACTCATTGACTGTTTGTTCGAAAACAATGCTCGCACCGACATCCAGACCAAGTGGCTCACTCACTTATTTCGGTTCGTGGAGTGCGCTTATTTTATGTGTTGTGAATATCTTGACTTGACCCTGGCTTGTGTACTGTCTTCTGAAATCTACTTAAAACGACGAATTTGGCTTATAACTACGGACATCGATTTATTACTCTTGGATTGGGCCCATTTGAAGTTGTTTTTGTACGGGTAAGTTTTAATTATTTTCACTATTTAAGAAGGTTTTAGAACTTGGAAACAGTTAAAATATCACTTTATAGCAATCATCATAGCGCATGAGAGTCCGGTACGCACACCGCAGGGCTATCACCGCTTCAGTTAAAAAAATCACTTTATATGAAACAGAATTTCATTATCGACTTTACAGTTGTGTATGTATATATTGTAAATTTAAATCATTGTTTTAGGTGACATATAAATAAATATGGCAAAGGTCAAGGCTGAAACAGTGCTAAAGTGGTTATTGCACTATCCTGAGCTACTTTACGATAACGCTAGTGGCACTATATACTGTACAAAGTGTGAAAGTCATTTGAAAGCTGTGAATAGAGGCAACATTACCAAACACATTGAAGGCGCTGTACATCAAGGAAAATTTAAGAGACCGCAAGAGGAATTTTACTTCGACCTCATTAAGTTCCTGATTCTATGCAATATTCCTTGGTCGCAAATGAAAAATCCAGCGTTCAAAGAGTTTTTTCAGAAATATATGTGCAGTACTTGTTGTTGCGTTTGTACCAATCGTAAAGTGGTTGACGAATCACAGTTACGAAAAGTTTATTTGGAGAAGTTTTATAGGAATAAAATCAATTCGATTTATGAAATTAATAAAAATGAGAAACTATGGATATCGCTGGATGAGACAACAGACATTTTTGGTCGATACATAGTCAATTTCCTAATAAAACCATTGCATCCTAGTAATAGTGCAGGCCGGCCTTATTTGATTGCTTGTAAAATGCTAACAGCAGTAAATGGACAAACAATAACACAATTTGTACTGCAATGTCTAGAAAATTTATGGCAAAACACTTTTGAAGCGAAAGTTGACAATATTTTAATGCTTTGCACTGACAGTGTCGCGTACATGCTATCTGCAGGGCGAAATTTAAAACATTACTTACCTGAAATGAAGCATGTGACATGTTTGGCGCACGCTCTTCATCGTGTAAGTGAGCAGATAAGGTCAGAATACAACGATATTGATATTCTTATATCAAATGTTAAAAAAGTATTTTTAAAGGCTCCTAGTAGGGTAAACATTTTAAAAGAAAAATATCCTGACTTACCGTTGCCTCCGCAACCAGTCATTACCAGATGGGGTACTTGGTTACAGGCAACATCTTACTACGCTCAACATTTAGATAAAATAAAAGAAGTTTTATCCTGCTTGAGCAGTTCTGATGCTATAGCCATACGAAACGCAAAAAACATTTTGGAAAAACAAAATTTAGAAAATGATTTAAAATATATCGAAGAAAATTACTCTATTATACTACTAGCCCTAAAAGAGTTACAAAAACAAAATTTATCTCTAGCTGATTCACTTTTAGTATTTGATCAAGTAAGGGCTACGCTTAACGAGTGCAATAATGAGAATATAAAAAATAAAATAGAATCAGTTATGGAACGAAATCCAGATTTAGATACAATTAGAGAATACAGCGAGAGTATTGAAAAAAGCGTAGCAAATAATCAGAAACTTTATTTCAAATTCGCTCCATTGACATCTACAGATGTTGAACGATCATTTTCCACTTACAAATGGATCTTAGATGTTAAAAGAAATAGCTTAAAAATCGAAAATATTGAAAAAATTATAGTTATTTATTTTAATTGTATAGAGACAGAAAATCAAAATGTAGAAATTGTAACCGATGAGGATTAAAAATAATTGTTTTTAATAAAACTGTAATAATGATTATTTGTATTCACAATAAACAATTTTGTTTGCTTACATATGGTTTTTTATTTTATTACTCTATTTACCAAATTTTTGGAAACTCCGGTACATTCCGGAAGAAATGCATGTCCATGTTATGATATCATGACGCAAGTATCTAAAATCAATATACCTACTCCGACCACTGATAATGATAACCTATCTATTATTAGGTTCACCCTTTTTGAAGTAAAAAAAAAAGAAAATTCCATATTCATAAGTAATGGTCACCCTTATAGCGAATCGCGATGGTTTCGTGTTCTGTATAAGCAGAACACAAAAAATGTAGAAGGTCATGTCAACCCGGTTACAAATGAAAGAACGTTACCCAAAGTGACGTCCCAGGTCATCTTGATTATCTAACTCATTAGAAGACTCGATGTTTTAAGTCGTTTCTAGAAGGTAAAACAATTTAATTAAGAAAAGAATTCTATAATTAAAAATATAAGAATAAGATTAACACTATTATTTTCATATAGTAAAAAAAAGTAGTAAAATAATAACAAAACACTATTATTTTCATATAGTAAAAAAAAAGTAGTAAAAATAAACCGAAAAGTAGACAACTTAGGTATAATAAACTAAAATTAAACTGAAATAAAATCCTGACTGAATGAAGTGAAGAAGTTAGCCGCATTTCGTTTGTTTTGAGATATCATTCTTTTTATTTCTAATAGAACATTTATCTGAAAACTAAACACCACCTGAGAGATGGCGACTGACATGGGCATTTACTCGGTATAATATTCGTCAATACAAAAACTTGTGAATTTTCAAAATTCTTCGACTGATTTTGAACGCCTAATCAATTTAATTGGACTTATAGTGTGCAAAGAAGACACTAGTGGACAAAAGCTATAACGGTGATAGAAAGATTATGTTTTATGCTTCTGTAAATCATTTACAAGCTTGTAGAATGTTATCAATATCTCCAGGCAACGAATAGAATTTATTTTTAAATGAATCAGTGAAACTGAAAAGAACTGTTTAATGTTCTGTTATAAAGATACATAGGAAATTATTACAACCATTAAAGCAGGTTCTAGGTGTAACGGGTGACGAGAGCGATTTGGTTTTTTGCTTGAGCTGCCGGCGAAGTCTTTTCAGCGTAGGACGGTATCGGTGGTTTGGTTATTCTCCTGAGGTGACGGTGAAGTTATCGAAACATTGTAGTAAGGGGAACTGTTATTTCGCCGATCAACGTAAGCTTGACTTGATAATGTAGGAGGTACGCTGTTGAGAGGTGGTTGGAGCACATATTGTATTCATATTTGCCTCAATAGGCATTAAAGACAATATAAGATACCTTCATATATGCTGCTGCATGGTGGTCCTGGTCGCGTATATGACTATTTTATTTGCAATGAAAGATGAAAAAGAGTCACACTCGTCCATATCTTTCGCCAATGATACGGTTTGGTTCTTTAATGTCTAACACCAGTCAATATTTCGTACAGAATATTATAGGCACGTTTTCTTTTTTCACTTCGATATTCCAGGACGATCTACTCGTAGCGTGCTCACATTGAGCGAGTATTTGTCAGTCGCCACCTTAGGCCTTACTTGTTCTCTACTTTTCGGTTTATTTTACCATAAGGCGGGATTTAGTTATGTTATCTTTTGCTTTTATTTTATTTCTCCTTTTTTAATAAATTAGCTTGACCATAGCAATTCGCGAAGTGTTTCTAACTCGATATAGGGGTTAGAATCTTACGGGCAATTTATACCCAATGTGCTAATTAAGCCCTTTCATTTGATAAACAACACATTTTTTATTAAAAAGTTTCATAACAGGTAGGGGTTTAGTCTAGACAGCGTAATATTGAATTTACTTTGACGTCACATAGCCAATAACTGTCGGGCAATAAGACGTCGCTGACAATTTCTCATTTGCTGAAATCAGCCTGGTAGTTTGGAGTTAAGGTCGAAAATCCATACAAACATACATGACTGTTTACTTCGTTACCTTGGCTCTGTGGTTGATAAACATTTGACAAGTTAGTTTATAAAATTGCAGGTATCAAAGGCGCTGTTTGTGTGACTTATGATCGAATGAATGAGTGACGATTGTAAAAATTTACAAAATATTTTTTAAACTTACAAACCGAACGTATCTGGCAGGCAGGTACAAGACATTCTTAACTCTATGTTTAGTAGGTAGCTTGCTTATAGTACAAGTGTATATTTTTATAGATTCACCAAAAGCATTGGTGGAGTAGGGGGTAGACCTCTTTCAGGTCAGTGTACCTACTGGAAGAGTTGTATTTACGTCTTACTCCCAGATTTACTTGCAAAACTCATCAGCTACCGAACTGTGGGAAAGACAATGTGTAGAAACAATTAGGGAAATTAAATTACTTCGAAGCCACGCAATCTCAAACTTCCGTTCAATATCTACAACATTGTTTGACTGTCGCAAGTATTTATGCCTTTGTATAGTCAACAATACATCAACTTATCCATATGGATTGAGAATTTTTACTTTTTTACGGAGAATGATGTGCTGTTTGTTGTACGTTCATAAATTTCCTGTCGTTCGCATGAATTAAGAAGTTATACGCTACAATACAACATCGTGAAGTCTTACTCACCTTGTTATAAATTCTTATTGTATCTTGCAGTAAAATATTAGTAAACAAGCTAGGTAATATTTAGAGTAATTATAAGAACTAGGTACGATTGTATTCAAAAACCTTATTTCGATGTTATCCTAGAAGGAACCTGGTAGAATTAATAAAAAATAATGTTAAGCCCTTCTAAATTCTGAAACAAGGCTATACAAACTTTTGATTGAAAGGTTTTAATGTTTTTCATTACTTATCACATACTCTTTGTTTTTGACATTTTGGGTGTGATTCAAATTAAAACTTCCAGTACAGATCTGCAGTGGCAAAAAAATCTATGGTATTTAATTTTATTTTATTTACTTTTTTATTTTATACCGTGAATATTACCTATTTTTAAAATTAAGCTTAAGAGTTTTGACAAATTATTATGGTGATTTACGGTCACTAAATACCTACATAAATATTGACATTGAAATTGCCGAAATTGTTTTCATTAATCTAAATTTTCAGCTTAAATTAAAAATATCGGTAATGAAAATAATCAATCTCATTTCTTTTCGAAGTGAAATCTTTTTTAGCATCGTTATCATTTGAAAGTCAATGAAACGAAAAAGCGACAGTAAAAAGAGACCGATACATTAATGCATAAGATTTAACGTAGGAGAAAAGAGATAGGAAGCATTATAAACTGTCTCTTTGAAACGAAAAAGCAACAGTAAAAAGAGACACACATAAATTCATAACATGTAACGTAGAAGTGTTTGTGTGCTCATGCGTAGAACAAAGCTTGAAAGAAGGCAACACAACAACCGTGGTATTTTGTATACGCGTACGTATTATTTTTGAAGGTTTCACTTCTACCACGTGTGAATTGCCGAACGAGAAAGTCACCCAGTTGTCACGTCATGTCGTAGGGTATTCGCACCTCCATACATCTTCATACGCTAGAGGCAAGTGACAAAAAGTCACAGTGACAAAATCTCTCTTGAATGCAGGCGTATACGTGATTTTAGAACAATAGTGCTTAAGTTATGGCAGTCAACTCCATGCATGTCAAGCAGTTTCAAGCAGTACCCATATGCAATTATTTTACTCATTGTTTTTCACTAAATTTGTGCGTGCTCTTTTTGACGGCAACGGAAAGTTTTGTTTAAAATTTTTGGGTATCGTATTAAATTACATTAGTTTGGTAGTGGATATTAAAATTATTACAGGAGGATAATGAATAATTGTAGAATATTAACCATAAAGGGTTTGTGAACATACGTTAACAACGTGAATACGGAACATATGTTATCAAAGGTGGATATTAAATAATTGTTAAATATTAACTATTAACGGTTTGTGAACATACACAAGTGTTAGTATGCGAAACAAAGCGGAAGTTGTCTTTTCATGCTCTCTCAAAGGACTCCACGGAGATTTTAGTAAACCTGTGTGGAAATATTTTTCAGAAATAATTTCTGATTTACTCCGAAAAATCAGAAATTTTCTTATAATGATACGAAATATTTAGAATCATTTTCAAATTTGAAACATGTTTTTTTAGAAAGTTTCGGGAAGAAGAAGAGTAAATCGGAAGAATTTTTTTTTGTATATTTGAAACTTTCTGATAATTTCAAACTAAATTTGAGAAAATGGGAAAATTCGGTTTGATGAATTTTTTAACAATTCAAAGAGTGTAAGAATAAGGCTAGGATAAAACATGACTAAGTTTGAATAATTCAAGAAGGCTTTTGAGAGTTTCAGAGAAACTTTATTCGCTAAGAAAAGTCTCTCAGTTTTTAGAGAATTTCAGAGTTTCAGACTAAATTTATCCTTATTTTATTCTGAAACTCTGAAAAGCTCAGGAATTCTCCAAAGGCGCCATTCATTTATTACGTAAGACTATTTTCGCTAGTTTTTTACTCCCTCCTCCTCTATTATAAGAAAAAATAAGAATAGGCCGACCCCCTCCCCCCTTATTGAATATATATTACGTAAGAATCTAAAGGCAAAAATGAATACACGGTTTGTTTTAATGTTTATTTTTTAAAGTAACAATTTTTAGAGATGTTTATTAGTACTTACAAAGGTACTAATAACTTGTGTTTTTTGGTAGAATAAACTTTGGTTTTACTCATTCATCTTTACCTACATAAGATTTTCACTCGAGGGGCTCAAAACCCATTCGGAAAGTGGATCTGACACTGGAACATCTCTAATATTAGGTGTTGTTTCTAGTTGGTTATTCAGGATTTAGAAGTCGTCGACGTTCACCCATTCCACATCAGCCCCGGTGCGGCACAAAAGTTCTTTGCCTCGCCTTGAATACATAGCTAAAGCTTTTTCTTTTTCAATATTTGAAATACGGCCATTAAGTTTTTTGTGAAGTTACGCTGCCCTTTTCGACGCAAAGTATTTAGAGCATACTAAACAATTTTTTTCTATGAGCGCATCTTGTATTGATGGACAGTAAAAATGGTAAGGACCGAACAAGTGACGAATAGTCCACAAGCGGGGAGTTCCCGGGAGGCGTAGTGCGGGTGGCGCAGGTCCGTTGCCATGGAAATGGAAATAATTTACCTATACTCATCAGAGCGAACTTCGGCACTCGCGCGGTTGCCCGCGCTTTTTCAAAGTATAATTTTAACTTTGCGCATTTTTGTGATCTTACGTAAGAACTATCGAGACTGCCTCCCACCCCCTTGTAAGACAAAATAAGACATGGTTGACGCCCCTCCTCCCCTAAATCGTCTTACGTAATAAATGAATGGCCCCAAACTTACGCTTCAAATTTACTCAAAGTCTGAAATTATCAGAAAGTTTCAAATATACAAAAATATTTTCTTCCGATATACTCTTCTTCTTCCCGAAACTTTCTAAAAAACATGTTTCAAATTTGAGGAAGATTCTGAATATTTCGAATCATTATAAGACATTTTCTGATATTTCGGTTTAAATCAGAAATTATTTCTGAAAAATATTTCCACACGGGAATCTCCACCTCATTTACTGAAATATAGAGCCAGAGGTAATTTCACTATTCAATCATAGTCTATTGATCATCTTTTATTCATAAGTCAGTTCTCATTATCATTCAACATCACGGTTCAATATCACCAAATTAATAAAAGAAGTTCCTGAAGTCTGGGCTGTATTGGCTTTATACCCTTTGCTTTCCCTAATGAAGAAAACTTAACAAAAGAAATTTGTTTTGTGCGATCTGTGGTCAAGTCAAATAAGTCTGTGTGTGTTTGATTTTACAAAGTTAGAAACTATCGATAAATATAAATACGTTTGAGTTTTTCGATACACAAAAAAAAGTTTGAATGATAGGTATATAATAAGTGTAACATTTTGTGAATTAATTTTGGCTGAGTTTAAAGGTACGATCACTATTCGTCATTTCAAGTGCATGTAACAGGTATCATATTACTTGTGAAGTAATTTTTCTATGGTTATTATGTCATAGCCGCTAATAGAATTATACGAGTTAAATGAAAGTATATGAAAAAGAATTTAAATGAGCACAATTACTTTTTATTTAGGCTTATTCAGAAATATTGAACTTAGGAACTGTGTTCACTCCATTGTATAAATTACATTTAACCTAGAATCTTATATTTTTAGTATATATATAGGCCTTTTCAATTTCTTTTTCCCCTGCAGGATGCCACTTAACTCTAACATCATTTTGCCGCTTGCCCTTGGAGTGTCCATAGTGTCTGTCACAGCTTTTGTTGTGTACTATGTCTTCAAAAAAGATGAAGATGAAAGTTATCCAAAAGCGGATAAGTCAGTAAAAACATCAAGAGTTAATGTGATTGAAATCAATATCCCAAAAAGTATAGTTCCGGCTCTCATTGGTAAGTATAATATATTAACTTTGGGATTCTTTGCGTATCTGTAATTTGTATTCATCATCGAACCTTCGTCATGAAAGTAAACCTTAAATAGGGGTATACCAGTGTCTATGTCTGCAGAAATGTTAGTGCAGTGAGTAATCAGAAAAATAAATAACTTCTCTCATGTTGTATTACTTTTTACTGCAGTGAAGATGCCTTGTTATTACTTTCATAGAGAAGATTGTAATTAAAGTTTCAATTTGGTTCAACACATTTTAAATAATGTAAATGTTTTGGGTTTGAGAACTAATCTTGAAAATTCATTAATGTTTTTACTTATGTATATTAATATGTACTAAAAAAATATATAAATTATTATTAAATTATAAAGCTCAATTTAACAAGACACATCATAATTTTGTCTTGACTTGTTGATAACAGTTGAAGACCCAGTTTTTCTGAGTATTTTTAATATTCATGGTTTTTTATTTATAAAAACCTTATTATAATAGAAAAATACTAGAAAAAATCGACTCGGGTCACAAGTGAATCTCAGGCGGGAATCGAACCCTCGCAAGAACAATCGCAAGGCTCGGTAGCTCAATTGGGAGAGCATTGGACCGGATTTCCAAAGGTTGCGGGTTCGATTCCCGCCTGAGATTCACTTGTGACCCGAGTCGATTTTTTCTAGTATTTTTCTATTATAATAATTTATCTTATAAGATCGCATTGAAAATGGATAAAATATATAAAAAAAAATTATAGATCTTACATGGCTGTTTCATCTTAATCGATTGACCAAACATTTGTAAAAATGTTTCTTTCGAATACGAGAGGATGTTCCTCTCATTGATGAAACAACGCTGGCCTACAGCGTAAAAATCAGGAACGTACTAGAAAATTTCGACGAGTGTTCGCAAGGCTCGGTAGCTCAATTGGGAGAGCATTGGACCGGATTTCCAAAGGTTGCGGGTTCGATTCCCGCCTGAGATTCACTTGTGACCCGAGTCGATTTTTTCTAGTATTTTTCTATTATAATAATTTATCTTATAAGATCGCATTGAAAATGCATAAAATATATAAAAAAAAATTATAGATCTTATAAAAACCTACTTGTGGCATTAATATTTATTTTTCAGAATGTAAGCATTAAATTATTATACACATTCAGAGTTGGCAATGACTCTCACTCATTGACAAGTGAGCAGTATAACAACTGATAACACTTGTTCATGATGCTTGTCCTAATAAGTACTTCCGAAACATGTGTATTAGGATACATATACTGTATGGCTATTATAATAATCATATTAGAATTTCCCTTTTTAACCCTCTGTAAGTTTTATTAATTATGATCCGTAATAAACAAATGATGGCCTTTTCTTTATCAAATTGGTAGTATTATTTATTATAATCAATTAATCAATTTATTCATTCGAGAAACAAAGTCTTATAATCTGTTAGTAATAAAAAAAACTTAAAAGTTACTTTCAATCATCAAATTAATAAAATTAAATCATCATATTGCAAAAAAATATATAGAAATCCAATTATACAATTGTTAAAATAAAATTATTAAAAATTAAAGAAATGAAATCAAATAAAAAAATTAATGCTAAAGTAAAATCCTATTTATAGCAATAGTATAAGTCATATGATGACATAATTACTGTGACTCATTACCACTTCAGAAAGTTTGGCATGGTACATTCTTTCTGTAACAAAATCTAAAGTATAATAATGTTACATGTCATATAATTCTTACATAAGTGAGTATGTCACTACACTTCTCTTAAACAGTTGTTCTGATTTTGACATAATTAATTGTGCAGGCATTCTGCAAGTCTAAGTAAATACATATATGTATATATCAAATTTTAGGCCGCAGTGGATCCAACATAAAGGAGATAGAGCGTAAGTCTGGAGCTCTAATACATTTCAAGAAGTTCAGTGATAAAGACTATGATGTGTGCATTGTGCGGGGTCGAAGTGAAGCCAGTCAACTGGCGGAGACCCTCATACATGATTTCATAAAGCAGCAACCTGTCATTACTGAAGATACAATGGATGTTCCTGGATGGGCGTGTGGTAGAATTATCGGTTAGTTTTCGAACATTACATTTAACCCAATGTGGCAAATTGAACCAGTTGAGGTTATATCTCAAACTGCAATATTAAAAAATATAATCTTTGTTCCTATAAAGAACTTTCATCTCACTAGAAACAGTGTTTAACATGTGACTTTTTAATTTAGTATTTATTTTATTTTTTTCAATTTATATCTAGATTTATTTTAAATGTGTTTGTTTAGGCACGGGTGGCGAAACCATCATTGACATCAGCCATCGTAGCGGAGCGCGTGTCAAGATTGAAGGACCAACAGTAGGCGACCGTGCTGCTCAACGCCAGGTCTCCTTCCGAGGCACCAAGGAACAAATATCTGTCGCCAAGGGACTTATAGACAACTGCGTAAATATCTCCATTAAACAGAATATACACAATGTAATAGTAATAATAGCTTACTTGACAAGTCTTGTATTGTTTCAAAGGTGGCTCAAGAGAAATGTCGGCGTGAAATCGAGCAGTCGAAACGAAGCCCTAGACATTCCCAGCCAGCGGCGGAAGGAGCTTCGGTGGAGCCCGAGGAAGCCATAGGTGACCCCGTCCACAAGCATGTCAAGTATAAGCGGCCTGGTAAGATTGGCTAACCGCATGCGCTACTTATATCGCTATAACACGTCCATGAGTTGTTGGCTGTGCCTTGAATTGCGCATTTGGAAAATATCTGATATTATTTTATAGCAGCGATTATGAATCAATGGTCTACGAACCACCAGTTGTCGACTAGAGGTATATTTTAGTCCTCAAAAAAAAACAATATTTTTATAAAACATCAATTATTATTGTTGGTCTAAGATTTTTTTTAATATATTTATAAATAGATAAGCATCAACAAGTTCTTGAAATAGCCTCTACTCGTGCTAACTGAATTCTAATTTAAAAAAAAAAAAATGTTTTCGTACTATTCCATTAGTGTTATGGTAATATAAGTTTTATTCGGGATTTATACCATGTCCCTTGTTTTTGAGTTCTTGAGTTGCTCCGTGATCATGGCACTTGCAACAGTGCCGAAATATCGGAAACTCCATAAAAACAAGGTACATGGTATAAATCCCGAATATAACTTATATTACCATAATGTTAGTGACCATGAAAGTTTAAAACAATATATTCCATTAGTACTTATGTACTATTGAACCTAAGGTTTAACGGTTCACACAGTCGATTTTGAAATCATATAGCTGTAAAAATAATTCTAATAAATTAATGTATCACAAAACACATTGTGCAGTCAACAGCCACTTCTACAGAATGCCAGATATTATCTACTGATTAAAAACTATGCATTGAAAAGTTAGGTAAATAAGCAAGATTTTTATAGAAAAAAAAGTAACACCCTTAATTCTTATACTATATTGAAAATAATTTTCAATACATACCTAAAACTGTGAAGAAAAATCTAGAAGTTACAATAATTCCATTTTGCATATAACCGCTGAATATGGCGTGGCTACTAAGTATTATGATAATTTTAATTTCAAACATTTTATATAGATCAAGGCGCCCGTACTTGTATATTCAAGGTAATTCTAGATTTAATATGCAAACTTCATCACAAAGAAAACCAAGTATGTATCACAGACTTTAGTCACTAGCACAGTTTTGATATTTTACATTATAGAAGGTATGTAGAAATGTCGTTAAAAAATTAAGGTAGAATTCAGGATCTTAAAGGCTCATTTGGTAGAGAAAGCTTCAGGATAACAGCTAAGACAAAAATCTTATTTAAAAATCAGTATTTTTTAATAATCAGTTCTTGATTCTTTTTTAACGACATTTCTTTATGTGATATGTGAATACAGTAATATATATGTATAATTTGTATGTTTGTCCCTACCCTTATTTTTCCTAAGGTCAGTGTGATGTTTATAATATTTGTTGTTTTTGTGTGTCTTTGATTTTGTAGTTAAATGTTTTGTTTTTACATGGGGGTTTCCGGTAATTATTTATGATTTTTGGGCATAATTTTGAGTATACTGAAGAAGTAAATCCCATTATATTTATTGAGTTTGATGGTGGTGGAAGAGGGTGTATAATGTAGACAAATTGACAAGATATTATCCAAATTGGTGATAGTTTTGTATAGTTCTTTGAGGGTTTTTTAGTATGATGAATCTAACAGAGATTTTTTTTATTGTAAAGGAAGGAAAGGAAAACTTGTCAAGGAACAATTAATGAAAATAAAAATACAAAAATAATCTAAAATACTTGATGACCGATTGGTGCAGTGGTTGTGACTCTGCCTTTAGGCCAACAGATTCTGGGTCTGAACCCTGGGAGGGGCAATTGTTTATGATATCAGAGTCAGCATTTCTTACCGAGTTCTGGTTGTTTACATGCCTCTTTATGTATTCTATCCATTATTTCCCATACAAGCTGTGCAGATTTTGAAATAATAATTGGTATGAACTGTCCAAAGTGGCTTACTTTAGTATTATAGAAATACACTCCTTTTATGTTATTATTTGTTAATTATGTAGCAGTTTGATTTTTGAAGTTGTGATATAGTCATATACCATCATATGGTTTTTATAACTGAATTTATATTTGTCTTACTAAAAATATAACTATGATACAAACACTGTCTGGTAACATAACCTTATCTAGACTTATCCAGTGACAAATCTAGTAAGATTTGCTGTCATTTATTTATTTTATATAAAAAAATAATATTAATAATGTATGTTTCCGTTAATTTGCAAAAATGGTTACTTATTTATAATTAAAAGTGTCCATTAAAATAATTTTATATGCATGTAATTGTTGCTAGAAAAAAAATTATAAACTGGTTTCATATACCTACATTACTCTATATAGCTTTATCCCTTGGATTGCAATAGCTATATCACGCGTTCAACCACCTTACTGCGACAATTAATATTTTGACTACATAAAATTCTGTTCTTTAGGTTTATTTTGTACATAGCACATTTGTAAGAAGCCTAAAAATAAAAACAGTTTTAAAAACATATTTACAAAATTTTACATAACTTAAACCACAATGTTCTAATACTATTAACGTACGCGCAGAAACTAGCGGTGCATCAATCGAAGTGTATGTGTCAGCGGTGTCATCTCCATCGCGGTTCTGGGTGCAGTTTGTGGGCCCACAAGTGGCCCAGCTGGATGAACTCGTGGCCCATATGACCGAGTACTACGGAGATAGAGACACAAGGGCCAACCACACAGTAAGTCATATACTATTTTATGTGGTTATATTTATGTTAAGAGGTATAATCCTTGAGTTGACAGAATAAATAAATTTAGAGTTATTTCATGGTTACACCACTCCGAGTAACCAGGTTAGATCCCCGGCCTAATCGAAGTAGAAAACGGACTTTTCTTTATTGACTTGGGTCTGGGTTTTGTGGTACCTTCACTGTTTGAATTCGGAATTCCATTACACAAGTGCTTCCACTGCTTGGATATAAAGCAATGTATGTGATGTTGTTTTATATATTTTTATATCGCCTTATCTATGGTGAATTAGTAATTCACATAGAAGGCTGGTGTCTTAAGAGACTGATAGCCTAAAAGATAAATTATACAGGTCAGTACAACACGTCAACCAAAGTTGCTAAGTTAATTATTTTTCCTCGTACCTATGCAGCTGGAAATCTCGTAATTTAGCTTTTAAAAGTTTCAATAATCGAGCTTTTAAGTTACAGAAAAAATGTATAAGAGCGATCTGTGGCGCAGGATTCTTGGATAGTTGTAAACCTTTATTCAAAGCTCTTGGAGTGTTGCCCCTACCTTGTCTGTACATATTTGAAATCTGTGTTTTTGTGAAAAAGCACCCTGATCTTTTCAGTATCAAAAGTGATTTTAATTATAGGGGAAGAAGTGGTAACAAATTATGTATTCCAAAAACAACGACTAAAGTTGTTTTCAAATAATTGCTACTGTATGGCTATAAGTATTTATAATAAATTGTCTAACGATATGGTACAAATGACATTCAGTAAATTCAAAAAGTTCTTATTTAATATGTTATTGGATAAAAATTATTATGATATTGATGACTTTATGAATGATAAATTGTAAATTGTTATTTATAATAATTTTGAATGAATTTGTTTTTAATCTTATTGACTTGCATGGTTGTTTTTTTTTTTTTACTTGTGGTTTAGAGAAATATCTTTTTATTATACTTATTTTGCTTAATTTTCATTTGTAATAATGTCATATAATTAATTGCCATGAATTATTAATACTATTAACATTCGTCATGTTTAATGTACGACTCGAGAGAGACAGTCTGTGACTAAATGTACTATCCAATTTAACATTTGCGCGCTGTATTATCAGCAGAATATGTCGGTTATTATTATGTATCACCTACTATTATCCATATTCTTGCAAATAAATAAATAATTATTATTATTAATAAATATTTAAAATGTAGTAAAAATAAGAAATAAGGTGATTTAATAAACCTTATAATAATATAAAACTTCACTATTAAATAAAACATCATTTCGTTTTATAATTAAAAATATTAAATTATCAGATTAAAGATAAAGTACAATATTTATATAACTAATGTAAAATAATTTAAAAAAAATTTACTAATGTGTACTAAAGTCTTTAACCAGTGTGTGTTGCCAGTGATGACTTATGGCAGTGAAACGTGGTCGTTCACTATGGGTCTTGTAAGAAGGCTCAAGGTCGCCCAGCGGGCAATGGAGAGAGCTATGCTTGGTGCTTCCCTACGCGATCGAATCAGAAATGAGGAGATCCGTAGGAGAACAAAAACCGCCGACATAGCTCAAAGAATTGCGAAGCTGAAATGGCAATGGGCAGGACACATAGTAAGGAGAACTGATGGCCGTTAGGGCGGAAAGGTTCTCGAATGGCGACCACGTGCCGGACGACGCTCAGTGGGTAGGCCCGCTACGAGGTGGACCGACGATCTGGTTAAGGTCGCGGGAAAACGCTGGATACGGGCAGCACAGGACCGATCGTTGTGGAGATCCTTGGGGGAGGCCTATGTCCTCCGTGGGCGTCGTACGGCTGATAATGATGATGAAAGCTGTCATATAAAAATATTAATTTATTGTTAAATGTTATCATATTCAATTTGCTCATGTTTTAAACAACAATCCAAAATATTATTTAAAAATCGACAACCCCCTTGTTGCTAATGATTGAAAGTCAAACGATCTTCCTCGACCCAATTGAATGATATTGCACTAAAAAGGAGTATTCCCTGATTTTGGAGGTCTTCGGGATATAGCTTTAAGTTTTTGAGTGACCAGCAGTTTTTTTTGTAACCGGTAGACAAACCACGTTTTTTTATTATTACCGATAAATATCATAAAATGATATACTACACCAATTCTCTTAATTCACACAGCAGTTTATGGGCCCACAAGTTGAATAAATTTCCTTAGGCAGAGAACCCATTTTCAACTTACAATTCCATTTGATAGAGTGCAGTATCGATTGAGGAAATTCAATATATTGTGACATTTTACCATTTAATTAATAACTACTACAGGGTCACCTTTCTTATAGACGAAAACAATACATCGGAGCCAATGGGATTCCTAGTTAGATGTACCATATAAATATGCAGTGTATTCTCATAATTGGCTATTTGGTAGATTTCGAAATAATATTGTAATAATTGCGTGACATTATTTTATACCTATAACAGTTATTTATGTTTCTCAAAAAACCCTGTTAATATAGAATAAAATGTTTTTAGGAACGATTTTAAATACGCACCAAAACAGACGATAAAGTGACATTTTTTGGGTTGTGACGTCACATCACATAAAACTCAACAAGTTTTATATGAAGCTCTGACGCTGTTTGATGTGATGTGACATTATCCGATGTTTAGTCATGGTCCGCGTCTCGGTTCTTGTAACCTATATAACTCACTCAGATGTATTTTCCAAAAAATAAATACTCTTAACTTTGTTTTGCAAAGAACATATTGTATAATTATTAATGCTATCCATAATCCAAGCTATGTTATTTTATATTGTTTCGTTATAACTGTCAAATAGCCAATTAACGTATTGTGTTGTGTCGCAGCTAAAACAAGTATGCGTGGGCCAAGTGGTGGCCGCTGTGTTCCGGCACGACGGTCGCTGGTACCGCGCTCGCGTCCACGACATACTGCCCAACGAGTACCTCGCCACCAAGCAGGTACGCCCGTTATTCTTGCCTAGAATTAGATAACCGACAACATTCCATTTTTGTTATCATCAATTTAATCGACAATAAAAAAACATAGGAAAATAAGAGTCTCACATTTTGCTTTCGATGTTTCAAATTTATTCTAATTTATGAGGGTATAGGAACACCTAAAAAAAACTGGAAATGAACTTGTCAACGCAAAACATTAGATCAATTTGTTATATGTTAATCGTAAGTATATGTGCAAAGTTTTACTCGAAAAATGTGACAGGTAAATGACTAATTAACGAAAAATTATATTAATAATTATAATTATATTCTGGAAATCAAAAACACAAACAAAATTATTTGTGATACACATGATCACAAATAATTTTGTTGGTGCAATATGAACTTGATCTATTTTGAATTTGCTAAGCTTAAAAAGTATATATACCTTTAAGAAATTGCTTATAAAAAGTTAGCTCAGTGAACTATTTGCAATGGTTAAAATGATAAAAATTAAAAAAATGCATATGATTTAGGTTTGACAACGACGATCAGCCGAAATGACAAATAGATGTATTTATTTTCATTATGTTATAATAATTTAATATAGCGCGTCAATGTATTATTGTACAGGTAGCTGACGTGTTCTACGTAGACTACGGTGACAGCGAATACGTAGCAGTGGAGGAGCTGTGCGAACTACGAGCGGACTTGCTACGGCTACGGTTCCAGGTAGGAATTTAACAAAAATATTATATTTGTAAAGTATTAAATGTTAATGTTACTTAGTGTCCCCTACCCTTTGCTAATACCGTAGGTGAAATGGGCCATAACCAACCAAGTATAGCCAGTGTAGTTTGGTGGGTGCCAACAATAGGGTATTTGACTACAGTGAAGATATAGATCAATCTGTTAACTTAATGGTATACATTTTGAAGTTATACTTCTTTAGGCGCGTTATGAAAAAATGATGAGAGTGAAATTTTAAGATGTGACACAAAATTATCATGTTGAAGTTGGCCGCAAAAGCGACATGGAATAAACCAGCAGGATGAAGTTGGCCGCTAATTACGAATGTGTGTGTGTGTGTGATTTTAAATTATATATGGTAGTTAACAATAATTTATGCTAATTATATTATGACAATACTTTGTGAGTGCATTTGTTACCATATTGTCACACTATCCTAACATTGCAAAACTAAACTTGCCCTTACGTACTCCCGCAAAAACAATACGATAGCGTGTTTTCTACGCACTACAGCACCACCTAGTATAAAATTATAATAATAATTTTATATTATATGATAACAATATAACAATTTTATTTTAAAGTGGTTTTTATTTTATAAACTTTTTTAAGTTCGTTTATTGATTTGAGGTTAACTGTCGGTATGTATTCTTTTTATTTGTTTATAATATAAATTATTATTATTTTCACACTACAATTGGACAAACAGTTTATTGTAATGGTTTTTGATATATTACTTGATTCTGTATACAGATATATAGAAAATCTGTCAATCTTTTGATGCTTCTTACTGATCACTATATAATTTATAAATTTATCTTTCTTTTCACATACAAAAAATACGAGCACATGGGAGGAAATTTTTAGTAAAGATAAAAAAGTATATAATAGCCCACATATAATTTTAAAATGTATGTCTTTATTATAATAAATCATTAATAAAATAATTAAAATTTCATGTTCGACCACGTGATTTAAAATGCACGGAATTGACAGAATGACGTCACTGGCTTGTTTACGGCAAATGTGAATCTAAGTTTTACGTATTAAGATTTGACAGCTAAGAGCTTGTTAAAAAGCAAGATGAAAGTGTATCCTTATAAAGGTGTTTTGGAATCCTTGGTTTAAAGTGCCTTCCGAAGCATAGAGAAGCTTGTGGTAGAATACTGCGAATGTTGCTAACCCCTTGTCCGTCATGCAGCCTCTGTCGCGCTGTCAAAACCCTTATCTTTAACTGATTTATTTAAGGTCTTGTTTTAGTCTGCAGATCGTATATAGATCCTTTCATAATTTCTCCTTTTTACGTCTTTGAATAGAATGTAGGAATAATGTGCGTAAAAGAAGCGGAAATGTCTATTTATTTACGCTCAGTTGCTCTAGATTCGAAAATAAATATTTCATAATTGACAAATGTGCTAAATAGCCGCGTATGGCTCACGGCTTCGCAGTTATATGCCAAACGCTCTAACCTAGCATTATATCTACTAACTTTTTGGCTTAAAGAATAAGTTAATAATAAACTTAATCACATGCTCCAATTTCTAGGCTAAGTTGTTATTTTGTTATTTTCTTTATATGTATAATGGTAATGTACCGGAATAAACGTATCTATCTATATATAATATCATACCTTTTAAACAGCGAAATCTCCAAGGAAAAAAATCTTGATTGATTATCAAACCTATTTTTTTTAATGATGTCGTTTTTAAATAATTATCTTGCAATATTTAAATCACTTCGTTATTCGACAGACTAGATTAAACAGTTTTTAAAATCATGTTAACTGACTTAAATTTTATTTTATGTAAACATTATTTTGCTTTAGGCTATGGAGTGTTTCCTTGCGGGGGTGAAACCAGCTGGCAAGGAAGAGGATATAGTGGGGGTGACCGCTTCTGGTCAACGCTGGGATCGTTGGAACCCGCAAGCTATTGAGCGCTTCGAGGAGCTTACGCAGGTATAGAAATAAGCTCCTACAAACTAATTTTAGACCTTACTTTACATTTAAAAAGTTTCCCAAAGAAGCATGAAAGACTGAAATTTTTGATATTTAGTTCTTACATCACACCTTTACTAAAATTTATAAGATGAAGGTTGGTCCCTCTGTCAAGAGTTGCTTTCGCCAGTTCTTTTCGAAAGGGCCTCCCAATTTCCGAACTGGCGGTGTACTCTAGAGTTTACAATAATCGTAGATATAATAAAATATAATGTAAAATAAAACAATAAAACAAATTTATATAAACAAATTTAACAGTTAGGAAAGTGCCCATTTAAATTATTTTGCACATGTATGATGAATATTACCTTACGTCATTCTGGATCACGGCACCTGTAAAGGAGACTGTAAAGTAAATATAAAAAACAAAATTAAATGCGCAATTAATCTGGTAAAAATGTTTAATTTAAAAATGTTTGTTTTTTTAATATAAAACTTCTTCTGTGCTTTTACAGAAGTATCCCCTGTAGCGTAGTGTTAATGGACAGTCTAATTAATGATTAATCTGTGTATATTTGGATCCATCATATTCAGCTTATTTAATTCCCCATTGCTTAGAAACAATTCTCCCATATGAACAACGCTACTGACAGGAGATAGGGCCATAACTCACCAAACGGACCAAGTGTGAAAGTTGATTTAAATCCTCAATCAATAGCTAAATAAATTAATCCCAGCGCCATCTGGATCCTCGAAGTGATAATTTTCTTAGTCGATTTTCTAATAATAATACAACACGTGAACTTAATTCTCATACATCACCTTTTCACGCAGGTAGCAAGATGGAAGCCGTTAGTCTCAAGAACTTGCAGTTACAAAAAGATTTCTACAGTGGAAGGCGAAAAAGAGAAGGAAATACCCGGCATCAAGTTGTATGACGTCACTGATGGTAAGGGGTCAAAATTATCTATCATTTAATTTAAGGAACAAAATAAAAAGAGCTTGCATTATTTTTTGTCAGAAGTTGATGAGATGATTCACTATTTGACTAGTTTCTGGAGAGCTTTCCGTGGGCGAGTGGCCAGCATACCGGTCCTAGGTTCGATCCCCGACCGGGTAAATTTGGAGTACGATATGAATGTGGAATTTCTATATTGGCTTAGGTCTGAGTATTGTGATTCGGCCGTATTTGATGATTTCCATAGTAGAAGTGCTTCTTCTTAGGTACAAAACAATTTAAGTGATGTTTTCTAATATTTAATTTTATGAAGCCAGTTTTAGAACCCACCATATTTTTTGTATTCACATTGTTTCTTTGTTTCGCAAATAGTGAAATAAAATATATCGCTTAAATAACCCCCTAAAACAATTATGAACATTACAAAATTAACATATATGAACGAAAGTCAAATGATTGGTTACATTATTTACTGTGATGTGACGTCATTATAGATACAATCACTCCCAATTGTTTTCAAAATATCGCGCCAACTTTAAAATTAACTTTTTTAAATTAAAATATTGTGCAAAGCTCTATTTATATAACAATATTATAGAAAAAAATATTTACAAGTATTGTAAATGCTCCTCGTGTATGTACTGTATATACATGATCTTCCAATGGAATCCGACAATCATGTACAGTAATCAATGTATTAAGATTTCGACGAATCTACCATAGGTTTACAGCCTATTTTTTGTTTTTTGAAGATGTTAATTATAATGAAAATTATTTTTTGTCCAAAACTCAATATCTTTATTGCACCCCATAGTATACACAAGAACTTACTGTTTTCAAATCACTATGGACCCTGTGGGGCCCAACAATAATAGAAGAAGAAAGGAGGAACACTTCATTTAATAACAATTGAAAGTTAAAGTAACAATTATAATATAAAAAAAATATTATTTTGAATTAAATATTTTTACATTATTATCTATCCAATTATTAATACTATTTATTTATTTACTTACATTTGTTTACACCACTACAATAACGATAAAATACATGCTAAATAAAAATAAAAACAAGTGCAACAAACACTTATTAGTAAATACATCATTTAATAAAAAACAAGATAGGCATCAAAATTAATCATACTAAATAATTAGGAAAAATAAATTAAAGTAAAGATTGAAAAAATTAAATAATAAAAAAAATAATACAGTTAAACAGCAATTTGTGAAAGTTTTATTTTTTTGTGTTTCTAATAATAATAAATAATATAACCGTAATTAGAACTAGCAGAGAGTCGCGAATCGTATATATCTGTTAGTTTCCTAAAGTCGCTGTACAAACACGCGCCTTTAGCAATGCAGGAATCTTAATGTGTGGCCTCTCGAAATATATACTCTAAAAACACAAATTTGTTGTTTATGTGTTTGTCTGTCCGCTCTTTTTCCATTGTATCAATAACGTTACCATAGCGACGCGTTACCGGATCAGCTTGTACATTATTATTAGTAAACACTGTAAGGTTTGTATTGTGAATACTAGGATAATGGATAGACATACATATACGATATATAGATAACTTATAGAAAGGAGGAGGGTCAATAAGGCGGGTTTTCGACCCCTTTTTGGAATTTTTAGGCCATAAATGAAAGGGGCCGAAAACCCGCCTTATTGACCCTCCTCCTTTGTATAACTACAAATGCTCATATTCATCACACAAACAGCTGTCCCTTCCGGGACTCGAACCCAGGACCATCGCAAAGCAGGATCGCTACGGTTGCACCAACTGGTCGTCACTAAATGAATGTAGCTTACGAATTGTTGGTTTGTTATACCAGAAGGGGAGCTGGACGTAGGCGGGGTGCTGATTGAGGAGGGGTGGGCGGTGGCTGGTGAGGCGATGCGAGCTCCATCCGCGGCAACTTCACCCCGTACCCCTTTCGGCGACCTCGGCAACTCCAGGTAGGTGCCGACTATGTATCAATAGTTTTGAAATAACGTTCACGCGCGCGACAATTTTTCTTTTCAAATGCTTTAAATTTGTTTAAGAAAAAAGTGAAAAATAAATATGTAAAAGGATTTTTATATATAAATAATAGTTACATTGATAATTGTTAAGATGAAGGTATAAATTAAAATTTCTTTTTTTTTCTGCATTATTTCTTATTTTTATTATTTTCGGTACTTTGTAAAAGATGTTAGCATCTGAGGCAATTTTGCTTTATATTGTTTGTAGTAAGCTATGGTACTTTTAGGTCTGTTTTTTTCAAATGTTATATTTAAGAACTGTTCGTTACCTAAGTAAATAAATAAAAATATATAAATAAATATAGAAAATGATTGGTGAGCGCGGATTGGTGAGTGATAATGACGGCAAACGCACGTGGGAGGAGCTCGATATAATAATAATAATCTTACATACATTCACACCATAATTGGCGTAGCCCAAAGTAAGCACTTTAAGGCTTGTGTTATGGATACTAGGGTAAAGGATAGACATACAATTCTGATACATATATATTCAAAGAAATATATGTAATTATCCATGACCTAGGTATAAATGCTCGTGTTCGTCACACAAACATTGCCCCTACCGGAATTTGAACCCAGGACCGTCGGTGCGAAAAGTAGGATCGTTAACGTTATACCAAACGTTCGTCCCAATATTTTTGATCACCCATCTAATCACTGACCTCTGCTTAAGTTGCTTAACTTAATCATAGACCGATCGTATCAATCGCTGCGCTATCGAGCTCCTCCTAACTTAATTATACACATTTTTTTTTCTTATAATAAAAGCTATAACTCAAAAACCAAGATAATTTTAATGCTGGCTTGGTTTTTTTCACTGCGTCCCAGGAAACAATAATAATAAGGTAAAAGGAGGCCGTTGTTTATATTATAATCCTTAAACATTTCAGATAGTGTTGTATATAACATCTATTTTTAAAACGGACTAATGCTGAAATGTAAGTGAGAAAGAATAAATTACGAAAATTCCGACCTACATCATTAGGCATAATAACCTTATTTTATAAAATCAAATACAGGATGCTACGGTCGATAGCTATACATAAACTTTTAACACTAAACCTACCGATACTTCATGTATTCCCATTCTTACCAAAGCGGGTCCAATGAACCGTCTTCAAAATTTTACAAATATTACTATTGGGTCATTTGACCCGTCATGGTATGTTTAGTGTTAAAAGTATAAGGTAGTTTTAAAACAAAAAGTATATTAAGTACTTGAATGAGCTTATGACTACAGTCACCATGTCACATTACATCAATTATTTATTACTGTACTGTTATCTCTTTGCTTTCAATTTAGTGTATCAAAGTTAAACGGTGTATATGTCGCAGCCAATTGCTGCGTTGTTCAATCAAACAGCTAGCCCTTTGACTGAACAACGCCATTTAACCACACGTCTAGCTTTTTGATTAAATATTTGAGTCGCTCAAAACGTGTTTTGAAAACAAAACGCACCTAACGCCGCGTTGGTGACGCTGAACTAATTCAATTAGACGGCGGCTTTTCAATAAGCTGTAGTGTTGAACGTTGCAGTCAACAAGTCGGCTAAACGACGTATAGCCGTGTGATTGAATGGCGTTGTTCCGTCAAAGGGCTAGCTGTGTGATTGAACGGCTATTTTAACCAGTTGGCTGCGACATATATATCTTATTGTTCGTGACTATACAATGAGGTATTTTGACAATTGTTTAAGTGACACTGGTTCAAAACGTCGCATTTGACGTTTGGTAACTTTTCTCTCACGAAGCGATACGCGATTTACTTGTAACCAAGTATAAAACACGCTAAGAATGTACTAGCTAAGTCGGATAGCGTTGACACAAATATAGACAAATGAAAAATAGGCATTACTGTTTTCAAACTACTTGGTTTTGCTTTTGCTATTCATTAAATATCATAGAAATAATCATCAGAATCATGTTCTTTACTTAACCAATACGAATTAGCAGTCAAAATAGTTCGTATAATCTAGCTCTTTCCTTTTTTTTTAATTTTGACGATAAGATCTGTACTCTGTCTGGGTAGTATCTTTACATATTTCGTTAATTCTTTGTAATGTTGCGCAAAGCAAATAAATCATAGTTGTCGTTTATATGAATGCATTTTGCAATCATTTCACAGCCCTATAACGAATGGCATCTTGTGTAAAAGCTCTTTTTTGACAATATTTATCGCATGTAAATAGATACAAAAAACTAAAACGTCAAAATAAATATGTAAAAATAAAATGTTGACGTTTTATGGGCGTTTACTTTCCATACGGACGTTAACCTGCACGACTCTTAACCACTTGTCAGTCCACGGTAGCAATTGCTACCATATTCGAATTTCCGTGTGCCCGCTTTTTAACTTTAAAAAATACGATTAATTATTGAGTTACAGAGGTCCAGATGTAATGTGGTGGATTCTTTATTAAATTTGCTTTACGCTAGTATTTTTCGTTTGGTCCTAGCTTCATTATTTAGCGAGAAAATGGCATTTTTATCTAAGTCCGATTTTTTTTCACAATTTGCGCAGATATGGCTCTGTTGAGAGGGGTGGGGCGCGCGGTAGCGGTCTGACAAGTGGTTATACAGTGTTATTATATACACTACCAACTTCTCCCGTACTGATATCGAGCACTACTGACATCCCCCGCGCTTACAAACTCATTCACTGCGTGTTTGTGATCTTGGTACGATTTGGATCGAGTAATCCGAGCGTCACCTTATAAAACAAAAGTTGTATAAATTATTGTTTTATAGTTCTTATACTTCCGATCACATCGCACATTTAAATGAAAAGTACTTTTACCGGATAAATTGCGCATAATTTATATTAAATCCTGACGTTTCGACTCCTTTATAGGAGCCGTGATCACAGGATGACTAAAGTAATGGTAAATACATGTGTTCCACAATATTTTAATCGGGCACGTTCCTAACTGTTAAATTTATACAAATCAAACTGTTTTATTTTGCATTTTATTTAGTTTTTTAATTGTATCTACGATTATTGTAAACTACTAACCACCCACTTCGGAAATTGGGAGGCCCTTTCGATAAGAATTGCCGAAAGAAACTCTGTTATACTTTGTCCAATGTAGGATGATACTTTTGACAGTTGACACCTATATAGAGGGTATAAAGTTTGCTATTGCAATGTCAAGCCCAACATAAGGCAACAAACACAACCTTAGTACGTAGCAATAAGAAAGTGACACCTGTCAAAAGTATCATCCTACATTGGACAAAGTATAGGGTCCGATCTCCATCTTATTTTTATTATTTACAAAATTGTAATTTATCTAGTAAAAGTGGTTTTATTTATATTTATGCGCTGTTATATCAAAAAATATATTTTATTCTCAAAGGGTCCTGAACATGATGGGTGGGTCGAGTCCCGGACGCGCCTCCTCTTTGCCCAAGGACCATAAAGACGACAGCGCCCAACGGGAACCAAGCGAAACACTAGGTAACTAATATATCCCTGTTTATTAATTATATATTAATTGACAATCATATCAATTAAATTGGAAGGTTTTCTTTTCTGGCTACACTGACTAAATTAGTTACTAGGGACATCAATAACTAATCAAGTTTAACCTTATCTCGTACAATTTAGAGTTCAGACTGAAATGCTAACATTGATATAGTCTCCAAGAAATATAATACCTAAATATAAGACCTGCAATATAACTTTTTAGGACTCGCTTATAAGCCCTCATATATTAATTTATTGTACTCAAGAGAACTCATAAAAGTTTCAGGTTTGGGTTTACCATCGTTATTATCTTATGCTTTGCATTTATATGTAGCATTTATGTTAACACTATGAACATTAATATAATTAGATTTTTACTTCAGCAAATATTATCAGCTTTTTTATCAACACAATATATGTTTTAGGTATTTGTAACAATCAATTTCATGAAGACTAGACTCCATATTACCAATCTACAATAATATTCTAAAACCAAAAATAACAGTCCAATTTGCAAACTAATACTCTAAAATATGACATTTTACTTCACCGCAGAAAACGAACGACTGACTTCATCGAAATCACAAAGCTCCGATCTCGAGAAAATCAGCCCAAAAGCCGTATCGAACTTTGATCTTTCGTACACAGACTTAAAGCCGAAACAAGTCAATGGATCACAAGAGGATTTCTTGCACTCGGAAAGAAGCGCCGCAGACAAAGACGGATCGACCGACACACTCGTACCTATTCATCAAAAGTCCTCACGAGACGAGTTCAAAGCGAATATCAACAGAATAGACTCCCATCATAACAATTTAGAAGCGCTCGGCAGACCGCAAGCCGAATTACATAAGTAGATACCCAGTCGCTTAAGAAGAAATACAGTTACGTAATTGTTACAGTAAATCTGTCACAGTCTAGCAGAAAATTGGTGAAAACATCGTTCAATACAAAAAATTATCTAAAAAACGTTTATTCGAATACCGTCTAATGCAGTTCCAATGTAATTGACCTAACAGAATTGTAATGAAAATTTTAAACTTGTGTAACAGATTTCAATTCGTGAACTAACTACTCACATAGATTTCAGTAAATTATGTAAAAGATATTTTTAATATGAAAAAAAAAATATTTTCTAATTTTTGTACTAATTAATTCACATTTATTAATATAGTGTCACCTTCCAAAGAAGCCTACGGTCTTTTCGTTTTTGTTATTAGCTTTTGGTGAATTTCTCAGCTTTAAAAATATGATTGCTAAGTAAAACTATTTAAAAAATATATTTTATCCTATCGCAATCGTAATACTTTTTAAATACACGATGTTTTCTTATATCTTTTTTTCACAATAGTTTAAAATGTTGTCTAAAAGTAAATACTTGAATGAATTCGAGTATGTATGAAAGTATGTAAATGTATATTTATTTTGCTTTAAGTATTTTACCTTTGTAGTATTGATGGTTGTAGTAATATTTAGTTTTATTCGCGTTCTTTAAATGCTAATAATATTATTACAGTGAATTGTCAAGATTATAATGGTCGCGAATTGACTTTTGCGGATATTTACAATAACATTTTGTAACTCTAATCTGTCGTAAGAGTGATCATTCAATTATTATAAGACTAAAAATTAATACAACCACGTTTTAGTCTGTGATGGTTGCTAACAATTATTACTAAATAGATAAGGTACCTTTTCAATTTCCGTCTAGCAGCAGCCCTACCGTGAGCAATATGAAATAAATAACTAAGGAATACCTTTAATTTGTAAACTTAAAAATTAACGTACGACATAGCTTTACTTACTTTTACATATATTATCTACTGGCCACTTTATGTCGTATTAGGTTATATCGCTCATATTTAAGTTTACAGAGGATATCTATGCCCTTAGCAAAAAAGATCGTAACCTCATATTGTCTATATATATATACCACCTTTGTCTAAAAACATATATATATACACATCATACACACACATTTATATAAATATAAATATAATCATCAAAGTCAGTTGAGCTGCTTCGCCGTGAATAATAAAGAGTTGCTTTCGCATTTGTAGGTAGTGTTAGTATGGATTATTTATTGTAGATCAATAGCAAAATTCCCTAGGCCTGACCCCAGCAGTGTGACGTTCATTATTACTGATGTTGGTCATCTAATGCACCCATCTTCACCATCCAAGTCGTTAACAGTAAGTAAAAATCATAAAAAAATAATATGGAATTCTTTGAGAAATTTTATAGAATAGAACGGAAATATATCAACCCGCTTTTTCCGTAATTAAAATTAATCTCTACCCAATGTTTATTTTAAGTTTATAGTCAATTAAGGATCTTCACTTTCGGATAGTTTGGTTAATATCGTTGATTGTGTAATAATTTGAAGTGATACGTAATAAAATATTAATAAAAAATAACAAAAATATATATGTGTTATCAAAAAAATATACTACAGTGGTGCTATAATGTAAAGATATGCAATTATGTACTATATCTACAATATATAGGTATACCATTCTGCCGTCCTTACGATAAGTGCAATAAGTCGAGTTTTTGGGCAAATCGACTTACGTACGTAAATACGTACAAATATAATATATTACATAAAATTCCGCTTTATTTTATAGTCGTATAGTAAAAGTTTCAAGTCAATAGGTATTATAGATACGATGATACACAAAAATTAAATCTTTAATCGCAATTATTTCGAAAGTGGCTGAAACTACTTATTGCACTTATCGTAAGGACGGCAGCATTGTGTGCCGCACCGGAAATTGGGGTAGCCTTAACTATATGTGATAGTACTTAATTTAGAGTAAGTCATCGGAATAATATTATGAATCTTACGTGTCAAGATCACTTGGTTGCATAATATATAAATTAGCCACTTGTTTAGATACACGAGTCGACTTTTTTTATGCTTTCACTATTAACTATTTCGTATAAAATTGCAATTAACACTTCAAGAAATCAGAAACATTGCTTTTCTTTTTTTTTCTTTTTGTTTTTTTTGTATAAGTTTTTCTTAAACAGTGAAGTGGTTTTCAAGTTAATATATTCCAATTTTTGACACATAAAGTGTACGAGTATCGTCCCATATTACATCGTGGAAATAAAACGACCCCATTATACTTTGGGAATCTCTTACTTGTCAATTAAAAATCTCAGTGCTATATATAGTTATCATAAAAATAAAATACTGTTATCTCAATAGTAGTGCAGTCAATAGAAGATAGCGATTTAAGTTTTGTTTCAAAAATATAGATTTTGGCGATAATCACTAAGTCAACAGTAGAAGGTTATATGATTTAATTTTACCTCTAGAGTTTGGACGGGAAAGCTGTACCGTAGTTACTACAAGAGTTAGAAACTACTATTATCATGGATAAATTATGTTTAGGTGTTCGTTGAAAACGACTAATAATAAACACGATAATCGTGTGCTAATTTTTACTGCTGGCTGCACTAAAGTAAGTTTTTTTTGTTAATTTTTTGGTGGTGCCATACCTTTTAGTACAAATCTTTTATCTTTATTTCGTTAAATTTTTTGTTACTTATTAGTGCTTAAGTTTCAGCTTGTTTGATATTATTTTTGCAGTAATGTCACGATATTAGCAACACTCGATTATTTAATACTGCTGGCAAGTTTGTAATCATTTTACAATGTTGTCTTCCTAGAAATAAATGTTTAAATTTATAAAATGGGATTTTTATTTCAATGTCTCAAAAATTTTTAGGACCGCTATAAAAAGTTATTTATGTTAACATTCCTCAACTGAAATAATAGAATGCTTATTTACCTGGTTATCAGCTTCCATACCTTTTTGTCAAGATCTCGTTCAGGTATCAAATTAAAATAATATCAAAAAAATCCTAAGGTCTACGGTCTTTTGCAGCTGTAAAAAAATCAAGCTTCTAAATCAACGCAAAACAAAATATGACGTCTCTTAAGGCTTAAAATTAGTTAAAATATAGATTTCTTTACCATATAGGCAATTTTATTTCTAAATCAGTACTTCCCGTTGTTTAAAAAAAATATAATAAAAAAATAAGGTATAACAACACCGGATAATGAAAAGTATAGGACAATTTTGTTGATATCTCGTTTTTAAAGGAATTCTGTTTAAATATGCAGTTGTAAAACTGACCGATATACAGTCAATCAATATATGGAAGAAATTTTATTAAACCACAAAAAAGTTTGTACTATAATCCAACTTATTTTGGTAAGATCAATATTAACTGTTCATAAGTAATCGATAAACTACTTTCATACAAGATTGTATGTTCCTATCGGTTCGCGAGACTTATTTAAAATTGATGGATATTGCTATTACTTACAGAGATTCCCTATTAAGATAGATTGCATGTGAAAGTGCAATAGAAATAGATATGTAATATATGACATAATAACAGATAGTATAATTTCACTTGAAATAGCGGTCACATATCTACATCGTATAATTTTCATATGCTTTAAAAACCAATAACGTTATTTTATGTGTATTGTACGTACGTATGTACCGTATTCTTTCCTCTATTAATATTAAATATAATTTTCATTTTATATAATTTTCAATTTGTATAAAATTCTTTACATATAACGTTCAGTTGACGTAATTTTCATTTGACCTAATCCTTATAATTACCTATTTTCAGCCAAAATCCTGTACTGAATAAATAAATGTCTGGAAATCATACTGTTATAACCTCATTTAAACTGTTTCACCAAATTTAGAGGGAATCTTTAATGCTCTAAGTTTTAACCTAACCTAGCCCTTATTATAGCAACTGAATATTATACCAATTAAATATTAATTCATATGTATATTATACAAAATGGGGTAAAATGAAATTATATAAATAATTCATTGTTATAATAAAAAAGTGTATTAAATAATAATTATACTAGATTTAAAAAATCTAAAAATCCCACGTTTTTCAATGTCCTAAAAAGAATAAAATAACCCTGCGGGGCAAAGCGAGGGGCCACTCAAAACGTGGGGGCGCATATTACTAAGAGGAGATTTTAAAGAGATGAATGACATGCATTGATGCCGATTATTGTAAAGATGCGCCCCCACGTTTTGAGTGGCCCCTCGCTTTGCCCCGCAGGGTTATTTTATTCTTTTTAGGACATTGAAAAACGTGGGATTTTTAGATTTTTTAAATCTAGTATAATTATTTTATTCTTTTTAATTATTAACTCAACGAAGTAACCATGTGTTACGCAACAATCGGATAAGCCCCATACAAAAGTGAAAGTTGCCGAAAGTGGACCTGAAAGTGCATCTGGAAAGTTGAAAGTTGCTTTAGAGTGCATTGTCATCGGGTTCTGAACTATCCTGAAAGTTTCAGCTTTCTAGCTTATCGGAAAGTGCCTCAAATTTAAGTTGCAAGATTTTGCCCGGACAGACAAACAAATAAGAAAAGTGAGATAAGAAAAACGTGGTAAAATTAGACCATATGATCATTAGAAATTTTATTAATATTTCAAACTAATTACCCGATAGTAAAAGGAAGTTAAAGTAATTAGCCCCTTGCGAAACAACAAAAATAATGAGACTAAAGTCGCCCAAGAAAGTCTTAGCATTACGGTGAATGAGTTTAACTTTCGACATGATCCCCGAATAATTACCAGTAATCACAGCGAACAATGCTAAAGTCAAACAATCCGTCACAGACAGCTGTGTTGTGCTCTCGAAACAAATTAGATCCGTTTAGCTTTGGAAACGGTCCAGAGCAACCCGGCCGTTACAGTGACCTGCAGAATGGTACAAAACACACTTCTCCAGCGTATTTCATATAAAATCCACACCTGTGAATATTACATTTGACGACTCTTTCCTAAGCCAGTAGCGGTTCTACATTTCGCACCGAAGGGCCTTGATTTATGTTCCGAAAAGGGCAGATGTTTGTGTGATGAATACGATCATTTTTACCTCAGTCATGGGTAGGTATTCATAATTATATACATTTCTTTGACAAAGAAATGTACATATGAACACGCATTTTAAATTCTCATATTGTTTTTTTTTTTACTTATCTATGAAAATAAGTTAATACAGTAAAACTTAAAGCATGAGCAAAACAAATATTACAAAAGCAATAGTGAAAATAAAAGAAAAAATAAAATACCTCTTCACGTTTTGCAACAATGTCCCTGTACCATCGGAGCTGGAGGTGCGGTATAGTCAAAATCGCCACCTCTTATAGTTTAGACGGCATAAAGTGCGGCGTAAATGATAATTTTACCATAGCATGCTATTACTCGAAAGTGTTTTGCAAAGTATCCACGCGTAAAGACAATCAAAATGTTCCCCAGTCTTGATTCCGACAGCTTCCGTGGTCATTATAGTATCTTTAAATACCTAACCACCGGCGAAAATTACTGTGCTAATAATTACCACATGCTGTCTTTCCACTCTCTCGGAAAATATCTTAGATAATACTTTATTATTGCAAGTTCCTGTGGAGTAGAAAAGTTCTTTATTTATATAATACACATCTATATAAATGAAGGCATAAACGGTTCTACTATCTGATACATAATTCTTAGGTGCTAATGCAACATTTTGTGACCTAATTATGTCTACTTTAATCATGAATCATCGTCAATTTATTATAATGTTAATCTACTATAGTTGTCGGGATTTGTATTTAGCTATGGGGAGACTGGGTCGATCACCCCTTTTGTTTTTAGACAATTTATGTTATTGCTAGCAGTATTGGAAAACTTCTTATGTCAAATGATTTTGAATTTATCTATCCATTGATAGTTTGAATAAGAATGAGATTGTGCTACCTTATTTATTAAAATATTAAGTGTCCCTTTGACCAATCAAGAGCTTTGGTTACAGGGGATAAAGTTTTCTAAATGTCTGGGAGAAATGGTAGACAGATTTTCTACCGTGTCTCCCCAGACCTGATTGTCATCGATCAAATAACTTGATTTGCACTAAATAATGCATCAAGAATTAGGAAACGCTTAGCGAACAGATATCTACTGTATATTCCATACTTAGAAGTTTAATACTCATCAATTTTTTGGACTTTATCCGAAGGAAATAAAGCTCTCATGATTAGAAACACATGGTAAGCAGATTTTTAACACGAATGCGAAATAGGGTTGATTTTCTATTATTTCATTATATTGATCCATTGGAATTGCATTTATCAGGAAATCAAACACATGGCCGTTATATTCTTTAAATATTATACAAGTTTCCAAATAACGACAAAGGACTGGTAATATTTTTTTTAATATTAAAAAATCAAACATTCGGTAAAAGTCAAAGTACAAACAATCTTTGCAGTAAGGCCATACGCAGTACTACTTACTGACTGTGTATAAATATTTTAATAACTGTTTTTCTGTTATGATTTCCTCTTATTTCATTATATTGATCCATAGGAATTAAATTTATCAGGAAATCAAACACATGGCCGTCTTATTTATTTAAAAATCATATAAGTTTCTAAATAATGACACTCGTAATTTTTTTTTTGTTATTAAAAAGTCAAACATTCGGTTAAAGTCAAAGTACGAACATTCTTTGCAGTAAGGCCATACGCAGTACGACTTACTGACTGTGTATAAATATTTTAATAACTGTTTTTCTGTTATGATTTTTATATTTTTGAATGTTCAATGCTAATATATATGACAAACTTTAATAAAAAAATCAACTCGGCTCACAATTAAATTCTCAGGCGGGAATCGAACCTATAACCTTTGGATGTCCGGTCCACTGCTCTCCCAATTGAGCTAACAAACATTGTGAGTACCCGTTGATGGTACAAGTAAGTACTTTTTACTTTTTTACGCGTAGGTCAGCGTTGCTTTATCAATGAGAGGATGTCCTTGCATTCGAAAGAAACGTTTTACAAATATTCAATTGTTTGTTAAGATGAAACAGACATTTGATTTCATGATGATTATTTCTATAAAAATTTAACTCTTTTTTCTTCTTTGTCACTAACTACTTATGAACGCTTCTATAGGTTCATACTCTGTTTATTCAATTATTTTTTCGTCTTGCTTGTTTATTTTATGTCATAAAAGGGACAAAATATATTTTGATTCTTTTAATTTTTTCTTATTTATTGGTTTTCTGTTTTTACCTTCTTTGGTCTTATACTTTCGCGGCATGGCTTCCTAAAGAAAAAATAATACAATTTAGACAGCCCTATGAAATGTCAGGTCAGTTAATGACAGGGTAGACTTGATCCCTCACGGGGACACATAATCCCGGGACCATATCATCCCCAAAGAAAAGGGCAAAGTCTTCCCATACTTAGTGAAGCAATTAAACGAGACCAAAGCAATTCTACAATTAAATAAACGACAAACAATAAAAACACTCACTAATAGCATGCTTAATATTACCGAAAATTAAACATAACACGAAACAAATATTACACCGTCTGAAAATTTTTAAATGACCGACAAGTGTCAATATGCACATGATAGAAAGTGAAATTAGGAATTGAAGAGTTAGTGTTGCTGGCTTAAAAAATGTAGCACGTTTGGTAAAACTTAAAATTAAGTTTCCAAGTGTCCCGTAGGGATCGACCTTCCAAGCTCCCCTATGGATTTGAATTGCGAATTTAAATCCTTTACTAAGTATATTTGTTTTATAACTTAGTTATTTAAGTTGTTATAAGCTCAACATATCACAATACATATATTTTGTTATTTCTATCATTGTAATTGTTTTTCTGTTATCTACTTGTAGAATCATAATTAACATTGAATAATTACTCCAAAACAGTGCACTGTTGTGTATCAGTTCTACAGTATAAGAAGCGTTTGGCAATGTTCGGCATATGAGTATAGCGAGTCGTTAGTACCAACATTATCATTTTCGATTCTCAGCACGTTGAGCTGAGACTGAGCTCGATGGTGGAGTAGTTAGCATATAATTGGGGAGGTTAAGCCACATTCGCAGGGCCTGTCATTGGATGGATGACCAAAACTAAATTTTAAACATGTTTTTGTATCTTACAACGTGAAAAGAATAAAAACTATTAGGAAAATTCGACTAAGCTTGGAAGTACAATTGGAAGAGCGCGAGAGAGAGAAGTACAATTAGAGTGGACCAGCCATCCAAAGGTTGCGGGTTCGAGTCCCGCTTAAGAACAACTTGTGAGCCGACTCGATTTTTGATGAGTATTTTTTATTAAAATTTATCATATAAAATTGTTATGTCGAACTTCTTCGTGCTTCGATAGTAATTTAAATTATTTGTCCCGGCTTCACCATCAGTCGTTAACACTCACCATTCCTCGTACTAAGTCGATGCAGTCGCTGAGCATAAAGTTTCGCTAGAGGAGCGTTATACTATATTTTTTTTATTTCAATAATATTTAGTAAATATATAAAGAAATGAAAACTTTCAAAAAGCGCGCGCTTTTTGTTTCAATGGGAAACCCCATAGAACCAATGGTTTTTAACATAACTTTTTTATTTTTATGAATTTTAAAACTGGGGCTCCGTCACAATCGGGACGGGACCTGGGACCTAAATGTGTTGATTCGATTCCACACAAAAATTATGTAAATCGGTTATGAACTCGGGAAGTTATGGCGTAACAGACATTGCGTCTTTGAAGCTGATCCATGGGAGTTTCCAGTAATGTTGTTATTCAGAAAGATTGTATCGCAGCAGTACGAAAATCAATATATAGGCTAATAATACACCGACAAGCAAAAGTAACTAGTCACATAAACTACAATATTTTGCATACAACTTAAAAGTATCAAAAAAAGTTTTATTTTACACATAAAACCTTTTATGTATTGAAGTATATTTAATACTTCAATGTATTTTTGAATTCATAGAGCTGTTTAGGAAATATCGTCGTCTGTGTAAGTAACTCTTGCTTTTCAGTGTAGATAATATACAAATATCATTAAATCCCACATATTTTTATTAATTACTAGCTTTTACCCGCGGCTTCACGGATTTTTTTTTCAATAAAAAAGTTTTCTATGTTACTTCTAATTCCTCCAAGAATATATGTACGAAGTTTCGTGATGATCGGTTTTGTAGTTTTTGCGTGAAAGCATAACAAACAAACTTACATTCATTAATAATATTAGTAGGTATGCCTTAGAATAAACAATTTTTAAGATGCTAACTTACAATTGCTTGTATTTTAATCATAAAACACACAATCATATAATTAAGGTACTAGCACGAAATACGTGCTAGCTACAGCATGAATTTCTTTGTGGTTTTAGAAATTTCAAATTACATTATGATAATGTGTCCTAAGTAAGCTCGACCACATATTAGATAGCTACTGCAATATTCAGCAAGTAAAAGTCACGAAGTAGACGAAATTTTATAGTCATATACCTATTATCATTTGGGAGATTTTGTGTCTGATTTTTATGAACCGGAAAATGTTAAGAAACTCTTTAAAAATGTGTAACTTTTGTCAAATAAGGCGTATATACAAATCGATTATCAACTACTTTTTCGTATCAGGCATGTGGAAAAATAAAAAGAAAAGAACAATTTACATTACATCTTCCTACGAAAATATTAAGCAGCATGACTCGTGGGATAAACCAGAATAAGTGCGTTTTGGCCTGATGAAAAATCAGGCCAAAAGGCACTTACTACCACATTCCATTCATAAGTGTTGCACATCTTTTACTAATCCGTATTATTACAAATTCGTGTAGAAACAAATTCGGTTAATTTCATTAAATTTAAACAAGTTAGATAAAAGGATTTTAGACATGAGCTTCGTAAAAACTTTATATCAAAGAGGGTTATACTTTGCTGTATCTATTGTTATCGAACAATAAAACAATAGCGAGGCTTTTAGCCACCCGTATGCCTGTAAGCCGTGCGCGAATAGCCGCTAATATATTAATTTTATACACCGTTAATAGCAGAGTACGACTCATGTTTATACTAATTTTAATTGAACTTTCCTTTTTTAAAAAAGCATAGGTACTAAAATTTTACGTTACCCTAATTTATAGGTATGATATTATACAGAAAAAATATATAAGTACTCATATTCATATCGGTCTATAATCCCTGCTACAAACTATTTTTATTTATTTATTTTTTAATCAAAAACAATGCAAGTTTACAGATTTCTCCAACACACATGCAATTCAAAATTGAATTTAAAAAAGTCAAAATTAAAATTAATATAAATGTATAGTCAAATAAATGGGTTGAAAAGAATTAGTCACTTAAAAAAAGTATTAAAATGTGAACTAGAAATAAATAAGTTACAAATAACAAACAAATAAAAAAACTAAAAAAAATCTCTTGAATTTCGCAGTCATATTGCTTTCGCGTTTTATGAAATAACCCCATTCTTATTTGCCATCGTAATGATTTTTATACTTTCTTCGCTATTATTGAGGTAATTCATAGATACTAGTAGGTTTTCTCAAATTACACTGTTGTTATCTTGTAGCATTTGTGTGATATTTTGTCAATAATTCTATTTTTATATATCAATTTAGGAGATATTTGCAGCTTTCTCGTACTTTACTAGAGGGATACCTAATGTCGATATAAAAGCAGTACACCTGCAGATAATAACAGGCTTTCTGGTTTGTCGAGCACCACTTTCTCAAAACCGTACATTAGGAAATCTAGATATAGACGATACTAACCGTTTGTAGGCTAGAAACGGATTCGCCGGGAAAGTTAAGATATTGATAGGCCGTCGCATGTTAATGCAGAGGTCGGTCCAGTTTGCTTTGTTAAACGGAAGTATTTATACATAAATAATTTGATGGTAATATCTTTATTAACTAAATATGCTCAAGCTAGCAGTCATTAAACCACTCCACAAAAAGGGCAATAAAAAAGATTGCAATAATTTCCGCCCAGTGGCTCTATTGTCAACTTTTTCCAAAATCTTTGAGATCGCGATTGCGACTCGCCTGTATTCTTATTGCGAAAAGTTTAAGTTATTTAACAATAGTCAAAATGGATTTAGGAAACAAAAGTCAACATCATTAGCTGTTTATGAATACATACAACATATACTAAATATAATAAATAATAAACAATATGCCGTTGGCGCACTGTTGGACATGAGCAAGGCTTATGATCGCGTTTTATACAATATTCTGTTAAAAAAATTGTATGATTTAGGAGTAAGAGGATTGCCATATGATTGGTTTGCGTCCTACCTTAATAATAGAACCCAATATGTTGAAATTGAGCATCATGATCATGATACAGGAAATATCAGCAAACTTAAATCGCAGACAATTGATGTTACTAAATCAATACCACAGGGAAGCGTGCTCGGCTGTGTGCTCTTTTTGTTGTACATTAATGATCTCCCAAATATAATAGATACACCATGCACATTATTTGCGGATGACGTATCAGTACTAATCCCTTGTAAAAATGAAACCGATTTAAACGCAAAATTAGATAGAACATTACTAAAAATAGATAATTGGCTTGACGATCACAACTTAAAAATTAACTTTGCAAAAATTAAACTTATGCAGTTTGGGCCTTATCAAAGACAACAGTTACAGATAGACTACACTTTCCAAAATATAAAGTTGGAATGCTTTGATACTTATCCACTCTTAGGGATCAATATTGATACACATATTAATTGGAAGAGTCACATAAAAAAAGTTGCCGCAAAGTTGTCTCGCTTCACATACGCGTTATATGAGCTTAAAAAGTCCACTGATAAACAGACCGCTTTAAAAGCATACTACGCGCATGCGTTAAAGCTAACGCTTGGCTGCATAATGGTATTGTTTTGTATAGCACGGACACTATCAAATTATTCAAATTACAAAAGCGATGTCTTCGAATAATTGTGAATATAGATGAGAGAACAAGCTGTAGGCCGTTCTTTATTAGCGAACGAGTTCTAACCCTTACTTGCCTATACATATTGGAGATAAGTTTTTTCGTTAAAAAAAAGGCGCATCTTTTCCCACAGTACGAACGACCTAATCATCTAAGACCACGTCAAAAATTAGCCCCCCCGAGTTCAAAATTAACTCTAATTCACTCTGGTCCAGACCAGTACCAGAGCATATTAAAATAGAAAATAACATAAATAAATTTAAAAACCTATTAAAGGAATACTTGCTATCACAAAGTTTCTATTCGTCACTAAATAATTTTCACTAAAAATAAGCATTGGTGGAGAAATTGATTTGTTCCATAAAATGATATTGTATAATGGTTACCTTAATTCTTAACACGCTTCACAGTTTGTCATTTTTATAACTTAAAATTGTATACTTTTATGTTTAAATATTTTAATGATTTTTGACATTTTATCGAGTAGTTTAGTTTTTGTTTTGTATTGTATTTGTATTTTTTAATAATGTATATTGCGATGCCCTAGCAGGGTTCATGTCCCGGTACAGAAAATTAATTGAACATGTTATCTTTAACCACATGAATGCAATAAATAATTTTGAATTTGAATTTGAATTTGAAAATATATATACAGTTTATATTAAGCATTTGTAAAAAAAAACAAAATACAAACCTATATTCGCGTGTACCGTAGCAAGTCAAATAATATTATAAAGAAGTAATGTTTGTGAGTCAAAAAAGGTAAACTAAGAAATAAAAATTCTAGTAAAATGCAATTCGACGAAAGTTTTATAAAAGAAATTATAAATCGCAATTTTATCTTATATATCTCAACCTTTTGAAGAAATCGCTCGTGAAATGAATCTTTTTCGTGTCATTTAGTCTTCAGCTACAGTTTTTTGCGTAAAAATATTGCAAAACAACTATTTGCATCTCGGTTTTGCAATGAATTTAATGCACTAGTAATGCAACGCAACGTTACCTAACGTGCACGGGCGAAATGCCGAGGCTATTGAGTTCATGAAGGCATTTCAAAGATTCACATTACTTTTCCAAAAGTTATAACCATTAAGGAATAAAACAAACGCGCTACTTTTAGCATTATTTCCTTTTTCAGTTATTTATACGCAATGGTCTTTATTACACAATTTTATTGCATCGCACGGTCGTTCTATGCAGATTGATCTAGCGCAAACAACTTCCAAAACGCACTGATACAATCGCTTATCTGTCGATCGCCGGATGCTTCACGAAGTCTTAATGGTGTGCCTCTGTATTTTATTTGACTAAAACACAACGACAAACTTAAAAGACCATATCAGCAATTTGAAACAATTTGAATCAATACTATGTATTATTACTATCCGGCCGGTTAATTGTTTATTCGACGATACGATGAATCGTTAAACCCCTTTGAATGACATTAGGCGTAGGTATTTTAAATTTTATAGAAATATTGCAATGTGAATGAAAAAAAAACTTTTAAAAAACCACGTTTTACTACGGGTTATAGATGTACTAAAAAGGAGAAAATAAATTTTTACAAATGGACTAAAAAGATAAAAATAATTTTTTGGTAATAATGAAAATTTACGATACAAATATTCTAAAATTTATTGAATATTATGTATTGTTCTGAACATTCATACGCAGAATTTGAAAAATTTCCAATAAATTAAAACGTGGTGCGTAATTTAGATCAACAGCGTTATTGATATTATATTAATATTTTCATTATCTTTCCTAAATCCCTTCCTAATTAAACCAATGCAATAGTAATGCTGTGGAAGGCATTGAATAGTTTTTCAAGTATAATGCGCACTACGTTTTAATTTTTTGGAAATTTTTCAAATTCTGCGTATGAATTTTCAGAACAATACATAATATTCAATAAATTTTAGAATATTTGTATCGTAAATTTTCATTATTACCAAAAATTTATTTTTATCTTTTTAGTCCATTTGTAAAAATTTATTTTCTCCTTTTTAGTACATCTATAACCCGTAGTAAAACGTGGTTTTTTAAAAGTTTTTTTTTTTATAAAGTATTTATTTAACTCTTTTTAGTTTTAAATTATCTGAATTGTGCCTACTTAGTTCTTCAATATATACATGTAATATATATCAAATATCCAGACACACCACGTGGAGGTTAATTTAATTAAAGCCTAATTAAGTGGTTTTAGGATGTAAAACTGATTAAATATGAAATTGTTAGGTGAAACAAGCCTGTATACAAAATTTTAGCCAAATCGGATAAGAGGAAGAGGTCGAAATAAGGATCTCAAATTTTGACGACAAACCAACAGACAGACAAGTGAAGTTAAGTAAAACGTGGTAAAAATAAAAATAAAATACATTTTTATGGTGGTTCGATCATCGAATGTTTAATATTTGTAAAAATATTACTTTCTATTTTGAAGATAGTTAGCGTTCAACATTGGTGGAACGATACTAGCTCATAGTAGAAGTTGAAATACGTTTATAAATTTCGACGCGTCTGCCAGCATCACGTTAGCTCAGGGGTCAAGACACTCGCCCGGATACCGAAAGGTCGCAAATTCGAATCCCACGTGAGGACTCGAAGACGTTGTTGTTTTTTTAGGCGTATTTTATATCTTATAGAAATATTGCACTGTGAAAGCAAAAAAAAAATACATTCTCTTTATTCTTTTAATGAGCTTTGGTACACATATCAGCTCCGTCGTAAATGTTATAGTTTTTGAAAGATAAATAACTATGAAAGATAAATTATTATTTTTGTGATATAAAATAATTTATCATTGTCTTGTAACTATCTACCTGTCACAAGATTGCTTCTTTACGACATGTACAAATTTTTAAGCACTATGTGTCTTCAACCATGATCTGTTAACTGTCTATTTCAATGTAATTATTGTTTGTGCTAAAATAAAAGAAAACTACTACTATTTGCGTACGTTGACCTACAATTATGAAATTTGCAGTTGGAAAATTTAACACTGATGTTTTTTTTACGTAATGTATATCGATGTGTAACTTACGACGATGTTATTTTTTTAACGACTAGTCATCACCGGAATGATGAAAGTGAAACTACAGTTTCGAGTCCCGTCTGTCATTTAAAATTTTGTTTATTTTCTATTAAAATAGATTTTTATATTTATATGTTTAAATGAAAAATACAATAATTTCACATCTGTTTCTTTATTATTGACCATAGAATAATAATAAAGTAATAATAATAATAAATATTTCTTACATTCACACCAATTAGCCTAGCCCAAAGTAAGCACTGTAAGGCTTGTGTTATGGATACTAAGGCAACGGATAGACATACATATATAATACATAGATACATAATATTGATAGAAATATATATAAACACCCATGACTTAGGTACAAATGCTTGTATTCATCATACAAACATCTGCCCCTTTCGGGATTCCAATCCGAACGTCTCGGTGCGAAAGGCAGAATTGCTACCGTTGCACCAAACGGTCGTCATAGAAGTTATAACATTGTATGTTATAGGTAGTTACTTAGAACAAAGAAAGGACGAAAGAAGCATCAGCTTAATAAACACTAGAAAAGAAATAGAACTCTGAAGGTCAATTGGAAAAGCAATTGCCCCAATAGCGAAAGGTTACGGATTCCTGTCCCGTCTGAGCCATTTTCGATACAAAACTCGATTTTGTTAGTCCATTTCATACAAGTTTTTAATATATTCCTGAAATGTTATTAATTCCATTATTCTTTTGATGAAATTAAAGTGATTATTAAAAAAAAAAATTGTAAAAATATGGGAAAGCATTTCCCAATCTAAATTAAGTACAATTGTGTTTGCTTTTCTATTAATCCCAGAATTCTCCAAATTTATTTATATGTATTTATTCTTCTATATCTAGTTATTTTATTTATATTCCATTTTGTTATTCTAGTAAAATACTATAAAAAAATCAGTTGTTTACTATCAGTGTAATTGTGATACTGTTGTAAGTTCATCGCAATAATTTCGTCAGTCGGTTTCGTCGTTGTCTAATCTGAAATAATGGAAACAAACATTTTTTTTATTTTGGTTATTTACTTGTACATCGATCTTGCAATAAATAAAAAGTAAAAATAAAATTATTTTATTTCAAATATACCTTATAATGTTAGTTACAAGTTCGAGTATAAATATTAATATCAGGTGCAATTTGATATAGTTTTATTTAATTTAATTTTGTTTAAATCAATTTAATTTATTATTATATCATTATATATTTCATTTAATCATTTTTACAGCATCTACTCGGCCAGCTCATCAAACATGTAGTTCAATGAACCGGCCGACAATAGCCAAGTCCGTCATAACTCCAATCAATAGAATTTAAAATGTGAGTAAATTAATTTGAGATTGGATAGATCGATAGAATATTCTATATAAGTTTCTTATTTTGTGCGTTTTTTATACAATACAGTTTTTATTATACTGCTTACATAAAAACAAAAGATGATTCACAACAATTATTTTACATTATATCTTGGTTTCGCGAATTCTTTGCATAACGTAACTATTATAGGATATTTTAAACAATCAATAATTACAATAATAACAAAAAAAATATTTTAAACTTTTACACATTTTATTAGCTTTTCACTAAGTCAGAAGATTTTAAACGAATTATTTAAAATTTGCTATTTTCGTGTTAGCTGCAATCAGTCAATAGTATAAATGTCATTTAATTATTGTCTAGCTGTATCCAGTAATTTTATCCGCTCGATTTCCGTAGGGGTTCATGGAAAAAAGATTTTCTTTGTTCATCGAGGTGAAAGAATTATTTTGATACGATTTTTTTACTAACTCTTTTTATCTGTTTGATATCTGATATTGTGCCTTTATAAAAATAGAATAAAGCAGCTGCATTTAAAAAGAATCTAGACACATTTCATACGGACAACAGTAAATCCCGTTGATATTGAGATTTAAGCTCTCTAATTCTAAAACAACAAGACTAGATTTTTAGCTGAAAATCTGTACTTGTGCTTCAGTGTTTACTTACGGGAAAACAATTGTATAACTATTTAATTTACGTATCTTGATTTGTATATCCATCTGTTCGATATTATAGATGTCTATCAGTATTAAATAATTTGGTAACAAATATAAGTGGTGTCGCGAGCGTACTTAATGTTTCCAGAGTTTAGTGCAGCTTTCTAAATATTGCGTAAACCGGTAGTTTATCGGTGTAAGTAACGAGTTTGTATTCGTCCCACAGCCATGAGACAGCGCAACGTCTGGACGAGACGCTGTTGCGCATTTATATCGAGTGCTATCGACACTCAAAAATGGCTGGATAAACAACACTCTTTGGACAAATTAGAAGCAAAGAGACCGAAGACAAACGACACACCGTGAGACTGTGATTTCCTTTTTTTTGCGCCCCGGGCAACTGCAATGAAACTCATTTGTACCCTTAACCGACGTGCTCGTATGAGAGTTGAAGAAGCCAGAGATGAATGTCAAAATCGTGAAAAGGGGAAATCCCTGCGGGAACAAGGCCTGATTAAACATATATTCAAATTTGTATGAACCTACTACACTGTTTTAATATTTTAACACTTTAAATTTCAGTTTTAATAGTGATTACAGTAGGACGTCGATAATTCGGACGTCAAAAATCCGGACCGTCAATAATCCGGATTCGTCTCTAGCAAGAAATAAAATTGCGTACCTTCTTAAAACGAATTAAGGACTTAGCAAAAAAACGAACCACTACCGCAGTTAAAAAGCCAATCACTGACTTTTTTTAAAACTCAAATATGTAGTGTCTGATGTTTTTACTGTACGTTGTACACATGTTGCTGTAAATAAAATACGATGTAGTGCTTGAAAAATATGTTTTTAATTTGTAGACCTTATACTCTACGTACCAATAATAGATAATATACAATTTTAAGTTTTTTAATGTAATTTTCAAACCGGATAATTTGATAATCCGGATGGGGTCCGGTCCCAATTAATCCGAATTATCGACGTTCTACTGTATATCCATTTTAAGATTACATAGTCAGTACTAAAATATCCAAATCAAAATTGGTATTTCATTAGTGAAATTTATAAGAGTCCCATTGTTCATGTTCATGAAAATATATCTACTAATTAGACTTTAAAAAAAATTTAACCTTTTAAGAGTGTTAGCGTGCACAGTGTTGCATTCAAACTTTCAAGTTCAAATACTTTAAATGAAAATGTTAAAACTACTCAATTTAAAGTTTAATAATCTTATCAAAAAGTTTTCTGCTTAAGTGTATATGTTTATGTTTATTAGATTCAGTTTCCTGATACTTCCTTATTTTTATTTATACTTGTATATTTTTAAAACTCCCGTATTAGGTTTTCAGAAGCGGATTACATCAAAATGTATTTATTCCCAACTTAACGATTTAAGGAAAAATTCTAACAACTAGAACCATAAAAATATGTCTTTATATGGGACAAATATGAATATTTCTTTAAACTGTTCACATAAAAAATCATCTTAAAATTACGTTTCATTCTCTCACATTTGTGTTCGTATTACATATTTACATATCTAAGTTTAAGAGTTTTAACAAATACATGAATGAATCTACCGAGTGATGTAACAGCGGAACACACAACATAGGCGGGTTTGTCGTAACCTTGGTCGAGACAACTCCAAGAACCGTGTCACGAGGTGTAGTATGCATCCATTAATGGAAACAACTTATGTGACAATGTGTGCATCATTATCGCATATTGTTAACATATCCTAATATGTTTTCTATTTTAAGCGGTTGTGGTAACAAATGCGCATTTTGGCTGGCATGCGCAGATGGCTGGTTAACAATCCTGTTTTCTATTACAAAATCCTGAACGAAACTTTTTTGCGTGTTTGATTTGTTTTTAATGTGGGTTAAAAGATTATTAACCAATAGGTTCAGGCAAGTCATAAAAAGTAAAAAAAAACAATAAGAGGTTTTTATCCGCGTTCACCTTTATTCACCATTAAAACCCCGACATAAAGGCGAATACTCTTAAACATCAAAAGTGCCTTGGGATCAAGTACTTTTTTGGTAGTTACTAAAAATCTGATTTTTAGGTATTCGTTCCTCAAAAAGAAAATTGAAACCTTTATAGGATCACTTCGTTGTCCATCTATTTGTTATGTTAGGTACGCGTGGAGGTATCCAGTTAAAATTAGTAAATATCGTCATTTCATAAGGAGATAGTTTTATAATTTCGGTAAAATAATAAAAATCTTCTATCAAGTCGTATTCCTATATGATCCTGCAACGAGTAAGGCCGAACAAGTTAAATTGCTGCCATAATTCTGAGTAGAATCAATACCAAAGAAACTCATGGAGAGAAGACGACATTTAAGCCGAGAAGAATTTATGTGGTAATTATAAGCTGTTATTTGGTAATGTGTTGTTACAATTCGCTCTGGTCACTACGCAGAGTATTATAAATCGATTATGGACACGTTCCCGTACGGCAGCATGGCAGAGCGACATGAAGGACCAGTTTGTATCACCACACATAGATAAGATCATTAAATATGAAATATTGATCGACAATATCGTAAAATGACTACTATGATGTTGATTTCGAAGATTCACAGTTCTTCATGAATGTTAATTAGCTATAGAACCATAACAAATTGCTTACGTAAAGTCTCCTTTTCCAGAGCCCCGTATTCGGAGAGATCGTTTACTCTTGAACACAGAAGTATGAAAGAAAAGTAGCGTTTTTGTGTTTTTCAAACGTATTTAACTTCTGTATGGGGTAAGATGCATGACGTACACGATATTGACGGAACCCAGCACGTAAAAAAACGTTTAAACACGTGCCAAGAAGTTTATGCATACATTGGTAGAAAATGAGCAGAATTGCTTCTGATACCTGATTGATATTCAGCAAATAATGTGGCATAATATTTGCAAACAATAAAATACAAATAATACAATTTGAATTTAAAACAATTTGATTTTGATGCAAATCAGACGATATTGTACCAGATATGTTATTCCCTTGTGGACCTAACTTGTGCTTGTTACTGTTTATGCATGATAATTGATAATGCATGACCACATACCCAAATTTTTAACTTTTAGATATCAACTTCCTATCTTGGCCTGCTTAATCGCCACAGATTTTGATCTTTGATCATTGAGATATGCCACAAGGAGAGCTCTGCCAAATACAAATGCCGTACAATGTACGTACGTACTAACGTAATAATGTACATACTCCAAAAAATCTATTTTCCACTATTACAACGGATGTAGACGGCCTTTAGCAAGATTGCATTGATATAGACGAATTAAAATCGCTGCAATTGTTTTATATTACCTAAAGGTGGAAAAACAAACATCTATTTTGTTTTTATTTATTAACTTTAAATTAAAAAATATATGGTCGTTTAAATTTTTTTTCTCCTTTTTATCGCTTTTATGGCGCGAAAGCAAAAAAATCTGATATTACCTACCACCGTCGATCTAAACATACGAAAACATTTTATTCAATGAATGTAAATAAACATATTTATTTAACTTCTATAGGTTAATAAATAATTATTAAGTAGACCTTGATCCCTATATACACTTTGATGTGTGCGGTTTATTTACGAAATCATTACACCATTCAAGTTACGCTCAACCTTTCCACGCTCATACTGTTTTATTAACCTCGTGACAAAGATATATGTTTTTATTTTACAATGGGAACAAACTTGATTGATGTCAAACATAGAACGGCAGATGTTGACACGAATTGCATTGAGTTACAGAGGCACATTAAGGCGTAGTTCCCATGATTGAGGAATAACTGCTATGCATGGGAACGTGCGAGGAATTTGCAACGTAATATAATATAGCATCGTTGCTTAACTTTTCAATATTGCTTCAAACTGAAACCCTTAAACGTTAAAATATTATATTTATTTAAATAAGGATGAACATTCACTTGTATTTAAAAACGTGTAAGTAGAAACCAGGGATTCATAAACACCTTTATAAGGATACACTTTCATAAGGGTTACACATTGAATCTGTTACAGAATTATACCTGTATTTGGGTGTTTTGAACCTGTTTTGCGTCGAACACTTATAAAAGTGTAACAGATATAATGTTTTCTGTTACCAATCTGTTAGAAACTGTTTTACGTTTAACTATCTATGTGTATACACAGTACACCAACATAGGCATTTCAAAGTACCCAAATCATTAGTGAGCTGTCGCATAGTTATGCCAATGTGAACCTTATTGACTTTAACAGATATTAACGCTTAGGCGGTTAACACACTGCACCGCGCCCCGTCGCGTAGCGCGTGGCCGCAGATTTTATTGTTGTATGCAAGTATCTCAATTAATATAGAAAACACGCCTATGACAACACACTGCCGACGCGGGAACGCGCGGGAATGCGCGGGAACGCGCTCCCGCGCAGATTCTGCGCGGGAGCGCGGGGCGTTAAGAAGTAGGGTCAACTTGTATTGAAAATCTGCGCGGGGAAGCAGATTAACCGCTAAGTTAGGCAGATCTGCGCCTCCGCGCGGGGGCGCGTTTTTCTGTCGCTACGCGCACCGCGGCGGGACGCATCTCTAGTGTGTGAACCGCCTTATGACCCGGTATTTTCTAAAACAGATTCAAAGTGTTACAGTTTCTTTCTGTTTAACTTTTAAAACAGAAATGAAAAACAGTGTTCAGAACACTCTATTCGGATACCGCTTAAATCCCTGGTAGAAACAATTAGATAGCTTACGCATCTCTTTACACACGTCAATTATAAAATAAGATGACGGCCTCCGTGGATGAGTGTCTTGCATACCGGCTTTCCCTGCCAGGGTTAGTGTAGAAAGAACGAACGATCGAATTTTCCTATATTGGCACTACTATGGGTTATGTGGTACCATCGTTGCTTCTGAGTTCTGAATTCCACAGCATAAATGCTTTTTTGCTACTTGTATTCAGAACAATGTATGAGATGTTGTCTAATATTTATTATTATTATTATCTGTATAGTTATTAATAGAAAGGGTTGGAATCAGTGCAAAATTATTCCATTATTATAAATATGTAATAAACCTAAGTACAGAAAAAAAAGTGTGTGTGCGACTCCGACGCACGACTGGAGTTTACTCCTTACGAACAATTGTCTTTGAACAGGACAGGCACAGAAAATAATAAAGCAAAACTTCATAATAAAAGTTAAAGATGCGCACGATTGGTTGCGCACAAAACGTAAGGTTGCCATTCGAACACTAAATTTTACTCTTAATATTTTTTCATACCGCGCACCTCTTGTGAAAATCCATTCTTGAGGGTGTAAATTGCAAGATTTTGTTTTCATACAAAAGACATCAACGCGTATCTCTTAACTAGTGTATTTTTATTTCTGTGATTGTGCAATTGCGACGTGACGATAAGCATTTTTCGCATGAGGTGGTTATCGGATGGGTTGATCTGTACCATCTTTCGATATCCTTCGATTCAGAAGACCAGACTTCCCGACTGCGTCTCCATTAGCTAGCACTCACCAAGAGCAGTAATTTGCGCAGTGGTTTTGGCTCATTCTTTTTATTGAGTTCCCTATTTTTTCATTTCGTAGGCAAGGTCTGTGCCTTGCCATTGAGAATGATTATGAAATAATTTATAATTAGTTGTTTTCTTTGGAGCTATGGCATTACTATCTATTGTGGCAAACGACACACCGTGAGACTGTGATTTCCTTTTTTTTGCGCCCCGGGCAACTGCAATGAAACTCATTTGTACCCTTAACCGACGTGCTCGTATGAGAGTTGAAGAAGCCAGAGATGAATGTCAAAATCGTGAAAAGGGGAAATCCCTGCGGGAACAAGGCCTGATTAAACATATATTCAAATTTGTATGAACCTACTACACTGTTTTAATATTTTAACACTTTAAATTTCAGTTTTAATAGTGATTACAGTAGGACGTCGATAATTCGGACGTCAAAAATCCGGACCGTCAATAATCCGGATTCGTCTCTAGCAAGAAATAAAATTGCGTACCTTCTTAAAACGAATTAAGGACTTAGCAAAAAAACGAACCACTACCGCAGTTAAAAAGCCAATCACTGACTTTTTTTAAAACTCAAATATGTAGTGTCTGATGTTTTTACTGTACGTTGTACACATGTTGCTGTAAATAAAATACGATGTAGTGCTTGAAAAATATGTTTTTAATTTGTAGACCTTATACTCTACGTACCAATAATAGATAATATACAATTTTAAGTTTTTTAATGTAATTTTCAAACCGGATAATTTGATAATCCGGATGGGGTCCGGTCCCAATTAATCCGAATTATCGACGTTCTACTGTATATCCATTTTAAGATTACATAGTCAGTACTAAAATATCCAAATCAAAATTGGTATTTCATTAGTGAAATTTATAAGAGTCCCATTGTTCATGTTCATGAAAATATATCTACTAATTAGACTTTAAAAAAAATTTAACCTTTTAAGAGTGTTAGCGTGCACAGTGTTGCATTCAAACTTTCAAGTTCAAATACTTTAAATGAAAATGTTAAAACTACTCAATTTAAAGTTTAATAATCTTATCAAAAAGTTTTCTGCTTAAGTGTATATGTTTATGTTTATTAGATTCAGTTTCCTGATACTTCCTTATTTTTATTTATACTTGTATATTTTTAAAACTCCCGTATTAGGTTTTCAGAAGCGGATTACATCAAAATGTATTTATTCCCAACTTAACGATTTAAGGAAAAATTCTAACAACTAGAACCATAAAAATATGTCTTTATATGGGACAAATATGAATATTTCTTTAAACTGTTCACATAAAAAATCATCTTAAAATTACGTTTCATTCTCTCACATTTGTGTTCGTATTACATATTTACATATCTAAGTTTAAGAGTTTTAACAAATACATGAATGAATCTACCGAGTGATGTAACAGCGGAACACACAACATAGGCGGGTTTGTCGTAACCTTGGTCGAGACAACTCCAAGAACCGTGTCACGAGGTGTAGTATGCATCCATTAATGGAAACAACTTATGTGACAATGTGTGCATCATTATCGCATATTGTTAACATATCCTAATATGTTTTCTATTTTAAGCGGTTGTGGTAACAAATGCGCATTTTGGCTGGCATGCGCAGATGGCTGGTTAACAATCCTGTTTTCTATTACAAAATCCTGAACGAAACTTTTTTGCGTGTTTGATTTGTTTTTAATGTGGGTTAAAAGATTATTAACCAATAGGTTCAGGCAAGTCATAAAAAGTAAAAAAAAACAATAAGAGGTTTTTATCCGCGTTCACCTTTATTCACCATTAAAACCCCGACATAAAGGCGAATACTCTTAAACATCAAAAGTGCCTTGGGATCAAGTACTTTTTTGGTAGTTACTAAAAATCTGATTTTTAGGTATTCGTTCCTCAAAAAGAAAATTGAAACCTTTATAGGATCACTTCGTTGTCCATCTATTTGTTATGTTAGGTACGCGTGGAGGTATCCAGTTAAAATTAGTAAATATCGTCATTTCATAAGGAGATAGTTTTATAATTTCGGTAAAATAATAAAAATCTTCTATCAAGTCGTATTCCTATATGATCCTGCAACGAGTAAGGCCGAACAAGTTAAATTGCTGCCATAATTCTGAGTAGAATCAATACCAAAGAAACTCATGGAGAGAAGACGACATTTAAGCCGAGAAGAATTTATGTGGTAATTATAAGCTGTTATTTGGTAATGTGTTGTTACAATTCGCTCTGGTCACTACGCAGAGTATTATAAATCGATTATGGACACGTTCCCGTACGGCAGCATGGCAGAGCGACATGAAGGACCAGTTTGTATCACCACACATAGATAAGATCATTAAATATGAAATATTGATCGACAATATCGTAAAATGACTACTATGATGTTGATTTCGAAGATTCACAGTTCTTCATGAATGTTAATTAGCTATAGAACCATAACAAATTGCTTACGTAAAGTCTCCTTTTCCAGAGCCCCGTATTCGGAGAGATCGTTTACTCTTGAACACAGAAGTATGAAAGAAAAGTAGCGTTTTTGTGTTTTTCAAACGTATTTAACTTCTGTATGGGGTAAGTGCATGACGTACACGATATTGACGGAACCCAGCACGTAAAAAAACGTTTAAACACGTGCCAAGAAGTTTATGCATACATTGGTAGAAAATGAGCAGAATTGCTTCTGATACCTGATTGATATTCAGCAAATAATGTGGCATAATATTTGCAAACAATAAAATACAAATAATACAATTTGAATTTAAAACAATTTGATTTTGATGCAAATCAGACGATATTGTACCAGATATGTTATTCCCTTGTGGACCTAACTTGTGCTTGTTACTGTTTATGCATGATAATTGATAATGCATGACCACATACCCAAATTTTTAACTTTTAGATATCAACTTCCTATCTTGGCCTGCTTAATCGCCACAGATTTTGATCTTTGATCATTGAGATAGATATGATATATATCAAGGAGAGCTCTGCCAAATACAAATGCCGTACAATGTACGTACGTACTAACGTAATAATGTACATACTCCAAAAAATCTATTTTCCACTATTACAACGGATGTAGACGGCCTTTAGCAAGATTGCATTGATATAGACGAATTAAAATCGCTGCAATTGTTTTATATTACCTAAAGGTGGAAAAACAAACATCTATTTTGTTTTTATTTATTAACTTTAAATTAAAAAATATATGGTCGTTTAAATTTTTTTTCTCCTTTTTATCGCTTTTATGGCGCGAAAGCAAAAAAATCTGATATTACCTACCACCGTCGATCTAAACATACGAAAACATTTTATTCAATGAATGTAAATAAACATATTTATTTAACTTCTATAGGTTAATAAATAATTATTAAGTAGACCTTGATCCCTATATACACTTTGATGTGTGCGGTTTATTTACGAAATCATTACACCATTCAAGTTACGCTCAACCTTTCCACGCTCATACTGTTTTATTAACCTCGTGACAAAGATATATGTTTTTATTTTACAATGGGAACAAACTTGATTGATGTCAAACATAGAACGGCAGATGTTGACACGAATTGCATTGAGTTACAGAGGCACATTAAGGCGTAGTTCCCATGATTGAGGAATAACTGCTATGCATGGGAACGTGCGAGGAATTTGCAACGTAATATAATATAGCATCGTTGCTTAACTTTTCAATATTGCTTCAAACTGAAACCCTTAAACGTTAAAATATTATATTTATTTAAATAAGGATGAACATTCACTTGTATTTAAAAACGTGTAAGTAGAAACCAGGGATTCATAAACACCTTTATAAGGATACACTTTCATAAGGGTTACACATTGAATCTGTTACAGAATTATACCTGTATTTGGGTGTTTTGAACCTGTTTTGCGTCGAACACTTATAAAAGTGTAACAGATATAATGTTTTCTGTTACCAATCTGTTAGAAACTGTTTTACGTTTAACTATCTATGTGTATACACAGTACACCAACATAGGCATTTCAAAGTACCCAAATCATTAGTGAGCTGTCGCATAGTTATGCCAATGTGAACCTTATTGACTTTAACAGATATTAACGCTTAGGCGGTTAACACACTGCACCGCGCCCCGTCGCGTAGCGCGTGGCCGCAGATTTTATTGTTGTATGCAAGTATCTCAATTAATATAGAAAACACGCCTATGACAACACACTGCCGACGCGGGAACGCGCGGGAATGCGCGGGAACGCGCTCCCGCGCAGATTCTGCGCGGGAGCGCGGGGCGTTAAGAAGTAGGGTCAACTTGTATTGAAAATCTGCGCGGGGAAGCAGATTAACCGCTAAGTTAGGCAGATCTGCGCCTCCGCGCGGGGGCGCGTTTTTCTGTCGCTACGCGCACCGCGGCGGGACGCATCTCTAGTGTGTGAACCGCCTTATGACCCGGTATTTTCTAAAACAGATTCAAAGTGTTACAGTTTCTTTCTGTTTAACTTTTAAAACAGAAATGAAAAACAGTGTTCAGAACACTCTATTCGGATACCGCTTAAATCCCTGGTAGAAACAATTAGATAGCTTACGCATCTCTTTACACACATCAATTATAAAATAAGATGACGGCCTCCGTGGATGAGTGTCTTGCATACCGGCTTTCCCTGCCAGGGTTAGTGTAGAAAGAACGAACGATCGAATTTTCCTATATTGGCACTACTATGGGTTATGTGGTACCATCGTTGCTTCTGAGTTCTGAATTCCACAGCATAAATGCTTTTTTGCTACTTGTATTCAGAACAATGTATGAGATGTTGTCTAATATTTATTATTATTATTATCTGTATAGTTATTAATAGAAAGGGTTGGAATCAGTGCAAAATTATTCCATTATTATAAATATGTAATAAACCTAAGTACAGAAAAAAAAGTGTGTGTGCGACTCCGACGCACGACTGGAGTTTACTCCTTACGAACAATTGTCTTTGAACAGGACAGGCACAGAAAATAATAAAGCAAAACTTCATAATAAAAGTTAAAGATGCGCACGATTGGTTGCGCACAAAACGTAAGGTTGCCATTCGAACACTAAATTTTACTCTTAATATTTTTTCATACCGCGCACCTCTTGTGAAAATCCATTCTTGAGGGTGTAAATTGCAAGATTTTGTTTTCATACAAAAGACATCAACGCGTATCTCTTAACTAGTGTATTTTTATTTCTGTGATTGTGCAATTGCGACGTGACGATAAGCATTTTTCGCATGAGGTGGTTATCGGATGGGTTGATCTGTACCATCTTTCGATATCCTTCGATTCAGAAGACCAGACTTCCCGACTGCGTCTCCATTAGCTAGCACTCACCAAGAGCAGTAATTTGCGCAGTGGTTTTGGCTCATTCTTTTTATTGAGTTCCCTATTTTTTCATTTCGTAGGCAAGGTCTGTGCCTTGCCATTGAGAATGATTATGAAATAATTTATAATTAGTTGTTTTCTTTGGAGCTATGGCATTACTATCTATTGTGGCAAACGACACACCGTGAGACTGTGATTTCCTTTTTTTTGCGCCCCGGGCAACTGCAATGAAACTCATTTGTACCCTTAACCGACGTGCTCGTATGAGAGTTGAAGAAGCCAGAGATGAATGTCAAAATCGTGAAAAGGGGAAATCCCTGCGGGAACAAGGCCTGATTAAACATATATTCAAATTTGTATGAACCTACTACACTGTTTTAATATTTTAACACTTTAAATTTCAGTTTTAATAGTGATTACAGTAGGACGTCGATAATTCGGACGTCAAAAATCCGGACCGTCAATAATCCGGATTCGTCTCTAGCAAGAAATAAAATTGCGTACCTTCTTAAAACGAATTAAGGACTTAGCAAAAAAACGAACCACTACCGCAGTTAAAAAGCCAATCACTGACTTTTTTTAAAACTCAAATATGTAGTGTCTGATGTTTTTACTGTACGTTGTACACATGTTGCTGTAAATAAAATACGATGTAGTGCTTGAAAAATATGTTTTTAATTTGTAGACCTTATACTCTACGTACCAATAATAGATAATATACAATTTTAAGTTTTTTAATGTAATTTTCAAACCGGATAATTTGATAATCCGGATGGGGTCCGGTCCCAATTAATCCGAATTATCGACGTTCTACTGTATATCCATTTTAAGATTACATAGTCAGTACTAAAATATCCAAATCAAAATTGGTATTTCATTAGTGAAATTTATAAGAGTCCCATTGTTCATGTTCATGAAAATATATCTACTAATTAGACTTTAAAAAAAATTTAACCTTTTAAGAGTGTTAGCGTGCACAGTGTTGCATTCAAACTTTCAAGTTCAAATACTTTAAATGAAAATGTTAAAACTACTCAATTTAAAGTTTAATAATCTTATCAAAAAGTTTTCTGCTTAAGTGTATATGTTTATGTTTATTAGATTCAGTTTCCTGATACTTCCTTATTTTTATTTATACTTGTATATTTTTAAAACTCCCGTATTAGGTTTTCAGAAGCGGATTACATCAAAATGTATTTATTCCCAACTTAACGATTTAAGGAAAAATTCTAACAACTAGAACCATAAAAATATGTCTTTATATGGGACAAATATGAATATTTCTTTAAACTGTTCACATAAAAAATCATCTTAAAATTACGTTTCATTCTCTCACATTTGTGTTCGTATTACATATTTACATATCTAAGTTTAAGAGTTTTAACAAATACATGAATGAATCTACCGAGTGATGTAACAGCGGAACACACAACATAGGCGGGTTTGTCGTAACCTTGGTCGAGACAACTCCAAGAACCGTGTCACGAGGTGTAGTATGCATCCATTAATGGAAACAACTTATGTGACAATGTGTGCATCATTATCGCATATTGTTAACATATCCTAATATGTTTTCTATTTTAAGCGGTTGTGGTAACAAATGCGCATTTTGGCTGGCATGCGCAGATGGCTGGTTAACAATCCTGTTTTCTATTACAAAATCCTGAACGAAACTTTTTTGCGTGTTTGATTTGTTTTTAATGTGGGTTAAAAGATTATTAACCAATAGGTTCAGGCAAGTCATAAAAAGTAAAAAAAAACAATAAGAGGTTTTTATCCGCGTTCACCTTTATTCACCATTAAAACCCCGACATAAAGGCGAATACTCTTAAACATCAAAAGTGCCTTGGGATCAAGTACTTTTTTGGTAGTTACTAAAAATCTGATTTTTAGGTATTCGTTCCTCAAAAAGAAAATTGAAACCTTTATAGGATCACTTCGTTGTCCATCTATTTGTTATGTTAGGTACGCGTGGAGGTATCCAGTTAAAATTAGTAAATATCGTCATTTCATAAGGAGATAGTTTTATAATTTCGGTAAAATAATAAAAATCTTCTATCAAGTCGTATTCCTATATGATCCTGCAACGAGTAAGGCCGAACAAGTTAAATTGCTGCCATAATTCTGAGTAGAATCAATACCAAAGAAACTCATGGAGAGAAGACGACATTTAAGCCGAGAAGAATTTATGTGGTAATTATAAGCTGTTATTTGGTAATGTGTTGTTACAATTCGCTCTGGTCACTACGCAGAGTATTATAAATCGATTATGGACACGTTCCCGTACGGCAGCATGGCAGAGCGACATGAAGGACCAGTTTGTATCACCACACATAGATAAGATCATTAAATATGAAATATTGATCGACAATATCGTAAAATGACTACTATGATGTTGATTTCGAAGATTCACAGTTCTTCATGAATGTTAATTAGCTATAGAACCATAACAAATTGCTTACGTAAAGTCTCCTTTTCCAGAGCCCCGTATTCGGAGAGATCGTTTACTCTTGAACACAGAAGTATGAAAGAAAAGTAGCGTTTTTGTGTTTTTCAAACGTATTTAACTTCTGTATGGGGTAAGATGCATGACGTACACGATATTGACGGAACCCAGCACGTAAAAAAACGTTTAAACACGTGCCAAGAAGTTTATGCATACATTGGTAGAAAATGAGCAGAATTGCTTCTGATACCTGATTGATATTCAGCAAATAATGTGGCATAATATTTGCAAACAATAAAATACAAATAATACAATTTGAATTTAAAACAATTTGATTTTGATGCAAATCAGACGATATTGTACCAGATATGTTATTCCCTTGTGGACCTAACTTGTGCTTGTTACTGTTTATGCATGATAATTGATAATGCATGACCACATACCCAAATTTTTAACTTTTAGATATCAACTTCCTATCTTGGCCTGCTTAATCGCCACAGATTTTGATCTTTGATCATTGAGATATGCCACAAGGAGAGCTCTGCCAAATACAAATGCCGTACAATGTACGTACGTACTAACGTAATAATGTACATACTCCAAAAAATCTATTTTCCACTATTACAACGGATGTAGACGGCCTTTAGCAAGATTGCATTGATATAGACGAATTAAAATCGCTGCAATTGTTTTATATTACCTAAAGGTGGAAAAACAAACATCTATTTTGTTTTTATTTATTAACTTTAAATTAAAAAATATATGGTCGTTTAAATTTTTTTTCTCCTTTTTATCGCTTTTATGGCGCGAAAGCAAAAAAATCTGATATTACCTACCACCGTCGATCTAAACATACGAAAACATTTTATTCAATGAATGTAAATAAACATATTTATTTAACTTCTATAGGTTAATAAATAATTATTAAGTAGACCTTGATCCCTATATACACTTTGATGTGTGCGGTTTATTTACGAAATCATTACACCATTCAAGTTACGCTCAACCTTTCCACGCTCATACTGTTTTATTAACCTCGTGACAAAGATATATGTTTTTATTTTACAATGGGAACAAACTTGATTGATGTCAAACATAGAACGGCAGATGTTGACACGAATTGCATTGAGTTACAGAGGCACATTAAGGCGTAGTTCCCATGATTGAGGAATAACTGCTATGCATGGGAACGTGCGAGGAATTTGCAACGTAATATAATATAGCATCGTTGCTTAACTTTTCAATATTGCTTCAAACTGAAACCCTTAAACGTTAAAATATTATATTTATTTAAATAAGGATGAACATTCACTTGTATTTAAAAACGTGTAAGTAGAAACCAGGGATTCATAAACACCTTTATAAGGATACACTTTCATAAGGGTTACACATTGAATCTGTTACAGAATTATACCTGTATTTGGGTGTTTTGAACCTGTTTTGCGTCGAACACTTATAAAAGTGTAACAGATATAATGTTTTCTGTTACCAATCTGTTAGAAACTGTTTTACGTTTAACTATCTATGTGTATACACAGTACACCAACATAGGCATTTCAAAGTACCCAAATCATTAGTGAGCTGTCGCATAGTTATGCCAATGTGAACCTTATTGACTTTAACAGATATTAACGCTTAGGCGGTTAACACACTGCACCGCGCCCCGTCGCGTAGCGCGTGGCCGCAGATTTTATTGTTGTATGCAAGTATCTCAATTAATATAGAAAACACGCCTATGACAACACACTGCCGACGCGGGAACGCGCGGGAATGCGCGGGAACGCGCTCCCGCGCAGATTCTGCGCGGGAGCGCGGGGCGTTAAGAAGTAGGGTCAACTTGTATTGAAAATCTGCGCGGGGAAGCAGATTAACCGCTAAGTTAGGCAGATCTGCGCCTCCGCGCGGGGGCGCGTTTTTCTGTCGCTACGCGCACCGCGGCGGGACGCATCTCTAGTGTGTGAACCGCCTTATGACCCGGTATTTTCTAAAACAGATTCAAAGTGTTACAGTTTCTTTCTGTTTAACTTTTAAAACAGAAATGAAAAACAGTGTTCAGAACACTCTATTCGGATACCGCTTAAATCCCTGGTAGAAACAATTAGATAGCTTACGCATCTCTTTACACACATCAATTATAAAATAAGATGACGGCCTCCGTGGATGAGTGTCTTGCATACCGGCTTTCCCTGCCAGGGTTAGTGTAGAAAGAACGAACGATCGAATTTTCCTATATTGGCACTACAATGGTGTGTTGTGTTACCATCGTTGCTTCTGAGTTCTGAATTCCACAGCATAAATGCTTTTTTGCTACTTGTATTCAGAACAATGTATGAGATGTTGTCTAATATTTATTATTATTATTATCTGTATAGTTATTAATAGAAAGGGTTGGAATCAGTGCAAAATTATTCCATTATTATAAATATGTAATAAACCTAAGTACAGAAAAAAAAGTGTGTGTGCGACTCCGACGCACGACTGGAGTTTACTCCTTACGAACAATTGTCTTTGAACAGGACAGGCACAGAAAATAATAAAGCAAAACTTCATAATAAAAGTTAAAGATGCGCACGATTGGTTGCGCACAAAACGTAAGGTTGCCATTCGAACACTAAATTTTACTCTTAATATTTTTTCATACCGCGCACCTCTTGTGAAAATCCATTCTTGAGGGTGTAAATTGCAAGATTTTGTTTTCATACAAAAGACATCAACGCGTATCTCTTAACTAGTGTATTTTTATTTCTGTGATTGTGCAATTGCGACGTGACGATAAGCATTTTTCGCATGAGGTGGTTATCGGATGGGTTGATCTGTACCATCTTTCGATATCCTTCGATTCAGAAGACCAGACTTCCCGACTGCGTCTCCATTAGCTAGCACTCACCAAGAGCAGTAATTTGCGCAGTGGTTTTGGCTCATTCTTTTTATTGAGTTCCCTATTTTTTCATTTCGTAGGCAAGGTCTGTGCCTTGCCATTGAGAATGATTATGAAATAATTTATAATTAGTTGTTTTCTTTGGAGCTATGGATATAAAAGTTTTGATTGTCACAAATGTGCTACTAATTACTCAATGTATTCAAATAATTAAAAAAAACTGTTACAGTTTATTTTATTTTGTGTTTTTCTTTCGTTATTTTATCTACGATACTGCAAACTACTGAGTCGATCACTAGTTCATAAATGTAAGATGGAGGTCGATCGAGTTCTTCTCCTTCTTAATTTCCGGACAGCTTCCAGGCCTCAGTGTAGAAAAACCATAACCCGAACCATTGATATCGATATTTTTTTATATAGATTATTATAGTTGTTTAAAGGCAAACGTAGATAGTACTTATTTTACAAAATTGAAAGTCCAACGTTTGAACGCGGTGAGTGAGTAAGTCACTACACCGATTAAATATGCCATCTTTAAAAAGGGTAGACTTACTAATATAAATGGAAATATATAATATATTGGTTAATTACCTTCGTGTGGTATATCATGCAACCGTTTACTTTTTATAATTTTTATATATTTTTATGCGTTTTTCAGTGCGATCTTATAAGATAAATTATAATAATAGAAAAGTACTAGAAAAAATCGACTCGAGTCACAAGTGAATTTTCCGGAGGGAATTCCGGCGGGAAATATATAAAATATATATAAAAATTATAAAATTAAATGGCTGTTCCATCTTAATCGATTGTCCAAACATTTGTAAAAATGTTTCTTTCGAATACGAGAGGATGTTCCTCTCATTGATGAAACAATTTGACCCGAGTCGATTTTTTCTAGTATTTTTCTATTATTATAATTTACCGTTTTTACATTTGCTGGTCGTCCCAAAAACTTGACGCAACTTTACATTTCAAATAATAATCTCACGAATTTAGTATAATATGAAACGCTTTTGTGATTTAATTTAAATGTATTGGTTTTAAAGTCCGCCTTTGTACAATTTGAGCAGAATTGTAAATAAGTAGACATAAAAGGCATATTTTTAATAATATCCTATTATTAATAAACTTTACAAAGGAGAATGATCAAAGCTAGTCTTTTTACAACGTATATGTATAAAACCTAAATGAATCTAATTATACCTATTTAGAAAGGGATTAAAAAGAATTAAAATAAATAAATTTAAATAAGTTTAAATTTTTCATTAATATTGTTCACACATAAATATATTGACAGCTGCTAAAATCTTATTTTGCAGGTATTTAGAAAATTAACTAAGAACAAAGTATATGTCATGGAGGTTAGAGAGAAGGAGAACGTTCGCTGTAGAAAATAGTGTGCCAGAAATATGGACAAAATAAGTGAGGCGCTGCGATCGCTAAGTTGTTAAATTTGTACATTATTGAACTAACTTCATCTACTTGTACTCAAAACAGCTAACTTTGCTACTACTACTAACCGCGACGGCAGCGCGGCTGGTGGCTGAAAAATTAACTATAATTCTACAAATTTTCAGGGACAGACGAGCTAATGCTTTAGCACGTAGCGATCGTTCTCCTTCTCTCTAACCTCCATGGTATATATAAAGTATGACTTTTTAATTTCATCCTCGGAAAATAAAATAAAATATTTTTCAAACCAAGGCAAGTTGGACACTTGCCTTGATAGGAATAACATTTTGTAATTAATATTGTTGTACCTATAACAGTATAGTGAAATCCAAATGTAATGTTAAGATAATTAAATTATTTTTAAAATATACCAATTATAAAATATGTAATTTCTAACAAGATGTTGCATATTACAACAGCACAATATAATAAAGTTTAAAATGGATTGCTCTTTGTTTTACTTTGTTTAAATTGTTCCGGAGCAGAATTGTTACGATAGACGATAAATGGTTAATGCAATAATTTTACAATACGCCATTGTGGCCGCAGGATGCAATTAAACTTAATAGATAATATTGTGAAAATAACTATGGTGTAAAATTATTTACTTATAGTCTGTAAAAATCAGATGATATTTTAAGCTTTTGTTTATAACTAACTTTCAGATTGTTAATAGAAGACCGTTTAGCTTAACGGTAGCGACTCTACCTTTTGAACCGATATGGTCCTGAAGAGGCAATGTTTGTGTAATCAATTCGAACACTTGTACTGGGGTCATGTATATTTATACATTTTTCTATGAATATAACATATATATGTATCAAACTGCCGTCCGTTAGCTAAAACGTCATTAAACTTGAAACGTAAACGTAACTTGAAATATGAGCAAAAAACGCGGACATAATTTAAAATTGATGTTTTTGTTAGAACATTAAAAAAACTACAAATAATAGAAATATGCTTCCTAGACAGATTGAGAGAGATTTTTTACCGACCGTTATCTGTTACCCTAGTATCCATCTGACAAACATTACTATGCTGTGGATACTATGGGCTAGGCTAAGTGATTGTTACAAATATTAAAATTTTAACAGACTAAACCTCAATATTCTATTGTTCACTTTTCAGAATAATCAGCTTCTTATGACCGGTAAACGTCAAATTGACAAAAGTTTAAGTTTTTAAATGTGTTAAACTTACTATCGCGATTGAGTTTAAATTTGAAATCATAGACTTTAATACTAAGAAAATAAGGTCTGAATTAAAAATCTAAATTCAGACGCGATATTACATGTTTAATAATTACACTTTTTTGCTACTTGCCCTATGATAATAAATTGACAATTGATCAATAATTGATATGAACAGTATTTAGCGTGTACGGCCTTATTACAGAGAATAATTAATTTAAAAAAGGCGGTCATATGATTAGTGATCAATAACGTATTATTTCGAGGTCCTTCGAAATTCGGAAGGCACGTCTCGAGCAGACGGTCACGTAGTGATTACATATTCTATGGTCACGGCTGTATCTGCAGTCGTTTGAATAAATTTTTTGAAGTAAAACTTCTTGAGGCGCGACTTGAGGGTAACTCAGATTATTTTTAGTATTTATTTTATTTATTATGGCACATCGACATTATATACACAGAACATTAAAATATATATATCATTTCACATTACATAACTAGTGAATATAACTATAATGGATATGCACAGCATTATAACAAAAGATTAATTTACAACGGTTTTAAAATATTAATCTGTAAGATTATGGAAATACAAATAAAAATTGATAAACAAAAGGAAAACAGAAAGGACAATTATATAACATAACATTATGTTTTAATACGATTGATGAGTACAATAATTAATATTGTATAGACTATAGAGTCTGTTTAGATAGTTTCCGCTATTTAAAATCGCGTAAAGATTACACGCACACAATTTTTTTTTCTCTTCCTTTTGGTACAAAACAGTCGACTGTTGCATTACATATTTATAATCCTATATTTTTAAACAAGGAATAGAGAAAGTTACTTAAGAATTAGAAATCGTACATTAATTTTATATGAAACTTAGATAAAAAGCGGTAATACAAGTAATAAGTACCAAGAAATCAAACATGCATGATGTATAACATTGCAAACGTATCAAAGCTAGAGCAAATATATAGATTGAATTAATTCGACTTTCGAATTATATAACAAGTTAAAAAAGTTGCAAATATATAATATAAATGAGACAACTTTTAAATCTTCCAATAATACGCCTATTAAACTCATCAACGAGATACCAAGTAAATCTTTAATGGTTAATTTCTTATTGAATATTGTCAATGAACGAGATATAAAACAGTTTCTGGTGTTATTTTTGTGATGGATTGACGGAACGAAAGAATTCAGTTTACGGTTTGAACGTACCTACCTATACGTTCAAACCGAATTCTTTACTTATAAAATTAAACCTTAATAAAACATTAAACCTATAAAATTAATTTTAATTATTTTTGTAGTAAAGCAAGTAAAAAATAATAAATGATAATTTTTTAATAAATGTCAAATTGTTTACGCCTATCATTCAATCTTAAGGAGTTTTGTTTAGTGACGGTGACCCCTTAGAACCATGTCGAAAGTTTAATAATTTTTTTAACCTTTAAATATATAGACGGAATTGAAAAGGTTCAAAATAACACGACACAAAAATCTATTAATCTATACAAATAAATAAAATTGGAGTGTCTGTTTGTAATATTGAAATAACCGGTTTTTACTACATGCATATGAATATAAATACGGTACATACACCAAAATATTTTTTTTTACAATTTTTGTCTGTCTGTCTGTCTGTTTGTTCCGGCTAATCTCTGAAATGGCTGGAACGATATTGACGGGACTTTTATTGGCAGGTAGCTGATGTAATAAGGAGTAACTTAGGCTACTTTTATTTTAGAAAAATAAACGACGAACAACGCGTGGCTGGGTCAGCTAGCAAATCATAATTATAGAAAACAATCTTCTACGACGGCATCAATTATGCTACTATTAAAAGAAATGTGTTATTTGCATGACCTTTGCAAATAAACAGCGTAAGGTAGGCACGCTTACTTGTTCTCAAATAATTGTCCACGGTCCATGCGCGACTTATGGCGGGCATGTCGACTGATAAGCTACGGTCGCCCATAACAATAGCAAACCTAGGTTGCCAATTTTTTCCGGAATATTTTTTCTTTTTTCATATGACTGTTATGAAATAATAAGCCACAGCATAGCTAAGTTATGGGGACGCGTATGGTGTTGAAGCGTTAACTTATCTCAACGAGAGAATATATCTCGTAACTCCAGTTGTCAATAAAACAAAATTGCATAATTTTAATGTCAATACTGGTATAAAGATGTGAAAACTCTCACAATTATCAAACTTTAAGACATCTTTCTTATGATAAACTATCGGTTGGTAATGGTTTTTAGATTTCTGATAACGGTGTAAAAAAGAACAATAAGTCGTTAAAAATGCGATAAATATCGTAATATACGCCTTCTAACTAGCGAATAAAATCCTAGTAATTTATCGCATGTTTATAGAAAGCACCAAAACACAGAAATAGAAACAACTTTATAGGAAAAAGTCACACGGTTGGTGGTCTGAGGCGAAAAAATTTTGAAAGTTTATCGTGTTATCAAAAATTATTCATAAAAATCTCAAAGCTTAATTATTATATTAATATTCCTATTGCCCCTTCACTAAATATATGTATCTTCTTAGTTATATAAGACAACTTAATGTATTTCAAAGTTTATGATAGTTAAAACAGTCTCAGATACAGCGAAGGTCCTGAGAAATGTTCGCGCCCACGGTTGCATACCATATGGCGAACAACATATAATTTACTTCGGGTAAGACACGAGGGGGTGAAACGAGCCTTTGTTTACCTTTTAAAGCCAACGTTATGGCAACCGTAAAAAAGTGGATCACGTTCGACCGGACCCGAGTAGAAAGTGAAACCGCTTTGTCGAGAGGTTGCTATAAAAATTGTTGCTGATAGTACCGCGAGTTCAGTCAAGGCGATCGCGCCAAAAGTATCGGTTGCCAGTGCTGCCACCACTGGATTAACAATGGTCAGTTCTAAATTTGAATTTTCACTTTCGTTGGTGTTTTTTTTTTTTAATCGATTTCAATTACGTAACCGGTTGAGTGACTTAATATTTCTTCTTCTAGTGTTGTACTGTTTTCTTAGTGCTTTTCTACTTCTAGTGCATCTTCTTCTAACTTTTCTTATTTTCTTTTAATATTTTTAATTTATATTTTATTTTCATTTTCACTTATAATTGAGAAAATCCAACCATTTGTATTTTCACTTATTTATAATTTATCTAATATCTTTTACAATAATAAATAATGTTTATCATATTTATGTTGTGTACATATATTAATGACTCTATATACTCTTGAAAATAAAGATGGCTGGTTTGTCTTATTTATTCAAATTATAACTTTAATACTAAGCTTTCTTCTTCCTAAGTTAATTTGAATTCATGATATCACTATAACACGTACTATCTATCATTCAATCAAAATTACGATAACAGATAATTATGCCACACAGCATAATTAAAAACAGCTCTTATCACAGCCGGAGTTAACAGAGCGTGAAATGACCCAAAATAGACAAGGCCAGAAGTGTCCGGCGCCCGCTGCCGAAGGCGTGACTTACACAATTTACTACACGCCATTATTAAACATAATTTTCATAGACACTAAAACGTCTATAACAGACATTTTTATCATTTTTTATCTATTGTTACATTCTGATTTTAATTATGCTTAATTACTGCAGTCAGGCACATAGTTATAGATAGAAGGATAACTATAATTATACTATTTGCATTACAAGTGATATAAGAACTATACAACTTACTTTGATATCGATTGAGGTATTATTCAACAAAAAGGAGTTAACACCTTTTTTAACAAAGGGATATTTTATAAGAATAGAGGCTAAATGACATAATAAACCGTTTTTAATATAATTAGCAGGTAACATATGTAGTGCATTTCTCATTCATAGCGTTTACAATTGACTTGTAATTTTATTTTTATTCCTTTATCTTTGTTTAAAATAATTAATAGTTTAAAATATATAGTATAACGCATTTATTGTAAAGGAAAACGCTATGTGAAAAAAATCGAAAATCATTTTTTTTGCCTTTTTATGTCCAGCAATTTTTATCTCTGAAGTAAAACTGACATATTATTGAACCAAATAACTGACACCAGAGAAGTAGGTGATTTGGATTTGTTAATGCGTTTACATTCTACAAAGATCGATTGATTCTAAAACGACTCAATTGCCAGAATCAGAAATATTTGTATCTTAAAAACTTTTTAAATAAAAATTTCAATGAACTAACTAAACACCGTCAAACTTACCAATATGGCTACGTCCGTCAAAAGTTCAATATACAATTATGTCCATATAATTGTATATTGAGGCCATTGTATATTAAATTGTGTCCATATTCTGTAAGGATATAAAGTCGATAGTATGATTTTTTAGCAATAAATACAAAAATATCATTGACCCCAAAAATTTTATTGTTTTACGAAGGCACAGTGGTTTAAATGTTTAGTGCACCAATGCGCATTGGTTTACGTTCAATTACTCAGTTTTCATACATAGGTAAGGCCCCCGTACTGTCTTATAACGAGTTACTTATGAGTTTTCAAGAAAAAGGGGCTTATTTACACATAAAATCTCCAATCACTTACACGACAGCGAAATTAAGCTTGTGATATATCGTTCACTTTGCTGCTTCGAGAATGCGAATTCGTATCATAGCAGAATAGTTCAACTGCTTAACGAAACCTTGATCGAGTACGTACATATAACATTATGGACAATACTGTCACTTGAAGTAAATGGCATTACCGCCTTTCACCCGTCGAAGGTTAACAGGAAAGGCGTGGGCCACTCAAAAGTCATTCTATAGTGGTATAATTAAATATCCTTATTTGGTGATTCACGCAAAGGTCAACTACGTATAGTTATACAAAACTGTCAAATTTTACATTCGATTTTCAGCTTAAGGTTAAACGAACAGAATTCAATATCAATCGAGGAAAATAAGTTGCAGTAGGTTGACGTTCTTTTGTTTGTGATTAAATTTCCATAAGGATTTTTCATTATTAAATAGAGCTTAATATTTTATTGGTGTGTCTACACGTTCGCTATTAAAACTGTCTTCGTTAATGAAATTATTCATGAATAGTACTGTAAACTTAATTCTAATCTAAATGAAACGTGTTTTTATTATAGGTAATAAAACATATTTATCTTTGAGAATAAAACCGCGTTTAAAAAACATCAAAGACAAATATAGCTTATATTCTCCTATGTCTTATATTAGTTAGTTTAGATTTCAATTAGCTTGGCACTTACAATATGTTGGTTTATAGTTTTTTTTTAATTATTAACAATGATTAGTGTGAAATATACCACTTCATTTCAAACAATTTTACCGCTTCACTTTATTGATAGAAATATCTCTTTTTATTCCTGGATTCTTGGATTTCGAAGTTTCTTTTTAAATAAAAATGTAATTTTATTATAAGCTCCGCGTATTATAGGCTAACTCTGGCAATTTCACAGTTGAAATAACTTAATGTTTAGTAACCAAATAAAAATAAAAAGATATATATTTTGTACTTATAAAACCTGTTTAAGGCGAGATCACCCGAAATGTAATCAATTGGAACCATTGTCATTCGTTACACAAGATACCGAAGTCATGAAATCTTATTTACTCTACTTTCTAAACGCAATTACGGACGTAACGTTTGAGATGACTAAACGTAGGGCTGTCGAGGAACTGAAATTAACCGCAGCAACTAAATTGTCATTACAGTATGCGCCAACATTGAGCGTTTACAATTTAGTTGTGGCTATCAAAAAAGCATCTTTTTGTTTTCCCTTTTCTGTCACTTTTCGAAATTAGAACTCCTACAATCGTCGAAAACGAAAACTGTTTATAATACCAAATAGTTTTTATTATCTGTGTCTCGGTTCTCGGCTAATTTAACTATTGTTTATTGTTATTATAATATAATTAAAAATCAATGGCTGTGCGTGTCTCGCAAAAACTCAAAAGTTGATAGATTATGACGAAACTTTGATAAATTTTCGTATGCATGCGAAAGAAGTTTTACATATTCTCAGCAAAGAGATTTGTTAAAGCACCCTCTAGACTTTTATATTATCGATATATTTTGGTACGGAGAAAGTAATTCATACATTGCGCAGTTTTTTCCCGCTCAAGTTAGCGTACCTACCTCCATTTTCCAACATCGAAATATTATCAAATAACTTTGGTAGTGTTTCTAACGCAAAAAAATAATTTACAAAACGCTTAGTGATATAGAAGACTCAAAACCTCCTGTAATGAAAATACCTTTAAACTTTATGGCATAGTGTGAATTGTATCAAATTCTATTTTCGTGAGAAGATCAAGCGCACATTATGTGTGTTTACCATCAGTGTTATATTTTTATATAACACTGTACATATTATATTTCATATAGCGATGTATTGACGACAAATCGGACGGACGCGGCGCTGGTTCCACGCGTGAGTCGAGGTTACGTAAAACAGTTTCGCTTTTGACTGCAATATGAAAGTACTCGACACTCTCGTTTTGTTACTGATAACCGGAGATTTCAATAGTAACATCAACTTGAGGTCGATGACTTTAAAATTGTATGTTAATATCGTAAGAAAAAAATATCAAACTCACATTTGAGCGTTGTTTTAGAAGTTAGACGAATATCAGGTTAGTACAGGCATTAAGTTAAATCTGGATTAAAGTATTTCTCTAATGCTTTTAAGGTACTAGGCGGTACTATGTAATGATATTTTATACATACTTTTTATATTTATTTATTTATACAGGAAATTTCTTTTGATATAAAAAACTAGAATTTAAATGCTTGAAAAACCAAAAACGTACAATATTGTCAATATTTTTAGAGAGTTCATATTTGTTTGAGGGGATTCCAAATATTACATATGTGAAAACAGCGCGGCGATTACGAAATTAAAACATCACACTTAAGTGTGAATTGAAATACTTTCTGAAATTATTTAAAAGTTATGAAAAACGTCATATTTGTAATTTTAAAATCACAAAGAAGTACACGTTATAATTTTTCATTGCTCCTAAGTGTAATTTTTGGTTCACAGTTACTAAATTATACTTTAGTTTATCTTTGGTCCGAATCGAAGGTTTAAGTCTTTGTTTAATAGATAGCCGTGCGACCCAATTTCGTAAGGCCCGTTGATAAATCTTTCACGATTGCTATCGCTCAGTACGAACAAAATTGAAAGGGCCATTTTATGAACGGTACGCCCACTTTGGCCTCGCTGTTATAATTCTTAAAATAGCTTAGCCCGCCTACACTTTGTCTATAATGACATTATATGGTAAGATTTTGTTAAGGTTTCTATTTTCATTAAGTCATGAAATAAAAAACGGTTTATTGGTTGTGGTAGAGCCTAATGTCTTTACCTGTATTGATTTTGCAAATTTAAAGCAATTATATCTTAACCTAAATATATTATTAAACAACTACCCAAGTTAAGTAGGTAAACCACTTCTGTTTTAGAATTCAGAAATAACGACGGTAACACACCCAGACTTGAGCTAATAAAGAAAAATTCGTTTTCTACTTTACCCGGCCGGGACAATCGATTTGGAACCTGACCGATTCACCATAAAAACTGGCCACTCGATCACAGTGATTAACGAATTAAAGTTATATGTTAATCAAGTAATATACGTCATAAATATTTGTCAAATAACAAAAAACCGACGTTTTTTTCGCAGTAAGCCATAACAGAAAGGTGGAAAGTTTGGGAAGTAGATGTGCAGTCGTTTGCATACAATTACATTATGCGGAAACGAATTTAAAACGCTTTCGTTTGTTTTTAAATTACAATCATGGAGATTAAAAACATTCCGTGCCTTTGTTTTGTTTTCACGCAAGTCGGACTCCTTTCGCCAAAAGTTCGCTGACAAAACAATGAACTTCGCGGTCCACTGCATGTTGACACAATCGGTGACTGCAATTAAGTTATTGCGCAATATTGCAGCTCCGTAATAATAAAGTAAGTTATGTTATGGATAAATAACAGCATTTATATAAAAATATAAAGTATTTTGCCTTTAAAAAGAAAAAGTTCCGTAAGGTATAATATAGGGTCGTTTAAACAGTTTTATTTGACTTGGTTTAAAAAATGGGTTATAACATTCATTTAAGGTTATATTAACAAATCTACATACCAGGTATACTTTGTATTACTGAATAATAGTGCCGCATTATGAAGGCAAAATTGTTTGCCCAGGTGCACTATTGGAAATGAGGATATGTTAGCAAATGAGTAATGAGAATTATTGTGAATATAGTAAACCGTACTGTCGCAATATTTACCAAAATTTCATTTAGTTTATTCGACGAATAGTAGAGGAGTTCTTTAATTAATAAATGGCTTTGGGTTAAATATATTTTCCAAATCGTGTTCAATATCCTTGGATTTACGACAGCAAAAATGAAACTATCTCGTTGATGTCTTTAATACTCCGAGGCCATCGTGAAGGTTTTCAACATACAAATGTAATTACATGTCACGTTTGCCTTAAGATTTAGATTTAAAGCTTGGACTGAATATATAAATGACAGATGTAAAAAACATAAACGATAATTAAATTTTCACCAATTTTATAAATTTACATTTACTTAAATCTAATTATATACGACCGAAAATTAGATTAAAATAATATAAGCAATTTCTACGGAAATAGAGCAGAGTTTCCTAAAACACTATCTGTCTACGGGTAACGACCTCACATTCCACCTTAGTCTGTGTGGTTTAATACCTGTAAGTAGTTAGTTACTTGCCTTAACACCGCTCATTCGATAAGATAAGAGAAAAATGACAAATTTTACAAGATTTAATAGTTATATGTTTTGTTACAGATTGTAACAGTCCTAGCGTCTGTCTTAGCAGCAGCGACAGCTATGCCGTCGTATATCGCAGTACCAGCGGACCAAATAGCATTTGTGGATCTCTCTTCCTTACACGTGCGCAGGGTTCCACGGCAGACCCTCTCACCACCACCACTCCCAAATCTTTACACACAGGATTACCAGCCGGTGCCGATACAACACATACAACAATATGAGCAAGATCGTGAGTCATAATCTTACCAAATAATTAATGGGAATGCAGTGGCAATAGTATATGTATATATATATATATATATATATAGTATATATATATATACTAGCGGCCAGTCCCGGCTTCGCACGGGTGGACAAAATTCTTTAACTTTTTTCTAGCATTCAATATAGCCTATGACACTCAGCAATAATGTGCCTTTCTATTGGTGAAAGAATTTTTAAAATCGGTTCAGTAGATCCCGAGATTACCCCTTACAATTTAACAAATATACAAACACACAAACTTTACTTCTTTATAATATTAGTATAGATATATACTTTTTATGGTTTACTCACTGATTACATCGCTTCTTTACAACGAAGCTGGTTAGTAACATAATAATAACCTCATTATATTTAATGAATACCAGCGTTTTACGTAGAGTCATCGCCGCCAGTCAACCGATTGCCTTTAAGATATTGTAAATGCCAAACGGAGCATTATGCATCCGTAATGTCAATCTTCCATCAACTAAGATCATCTGACCTATCACTTTCACTATACACAAAGGACCACTTTCTTTGCATCAGCGCAAAGCCTTATTTAGATTAAATAGGCTTTCTATTGTTCCTTTGTCAGATAATGAATATTTAAAAAGGATTGATAACTTCCTAATGCCATTACGTAAAATAAACATTACACCATTCATAAATGGACGTTGATAAATTGTATCTTGTCGATCCGAATTGATGTTGTAACTCATTCATTACTTTTATGGCAAGTATCTACAAATATAGTATGTACATACATCGATCACGTTACAGATATTTCACCAGGTTTGGCCTAGTATGCAGCGTTTTGCAATTGCTGTGCCAGTAATGTTGCGTGTTAAGCGACATCGGTGTTCACAGCTTGTACATTTATTAACGTTTTTTGCAATCATAACGGTAATTAGTCAGGTTACAAAGTTAATCAATTGACACAGAATTAATGGTTGGTAATTACTGGCATAAATAGTGAGGTCTCTCGATAATTAGAAAAGCGAAATGAATTCAATTCTTCATTCTTGTTTGGCACAGGACAATATACAGAATGCCATTTTTAATAATTTTGATTTTTAACTGTAATTAAATAAGGCCTAATTTAAAAGACTTAATGATTTTGTATGGTTTATTTAAACGGTTTTTTTTAAATAAGTACTTTGTTTTTTTATGATTTTATACAACAAGATAGATAGTTAGATAATTAGTTTATTTGCATCATAAGACACACACACGTTTACTACAATTAATCTTAACTTATACATATATAGTTTTAAAAATTAAGCGTGTGTGCCGCAACGACGCAAAGGGAAAAAGCTCAGCGATACCTTTGCTCTGAGAGCAAAGCACTGATTTTCAGCTCCTGCCCCAGAAAACGCACGCACAAGAATTGTTAACACATCATCTTTTCAACAGTCTTATTAATTCATTTAAAAATTAGTTAAATCAAAGTGACTTGTATTTTTTTCGCTTTATTGTATTTTGAATATAAGTTAAAAATGAGAACTCTAAGCAGAATAGTTTTTACACTATTAGAAAAGATTAGTCTAAATTGTCATTTCATGTCAAGGTGACGTTTAACTGGATGGAACAAAAAAAAGTAAAAATGACTAGAGATTTTCAAATAAAAACAATAAACACATAAATATAACAAAAAATAGAGGTCATAGATATAATGCTAGTTATTTTATATAAAAATACTAGACTTATTTACTGTTAACTACGTTGCAGCATCAGGCCTCCTTCCACCCGCACCAGCACCACCAGCCAGGCTGGTGCGAATACAACAGCAGCCTCAGGAGCAAGCTCCACAAGCGACGGCGGGAGCATCAGCACAGCTTGCCGAGCGGCCTCCAGATTTTGGGGAATTTGTGGACTTTGGAGCCCATACTGGAGATAGTGGGGCCTTCGGATGGTACGCCGACTTCCCTGTCGATAACCATCGTGAAGAGCATTCGGGTTTCAGAAAGTAACGGCACATATTGAAAGCCGATCTGCACCCGTTGCACTTGCCAAATTGCACTAATAATAATACTAAAGACGAATATCGCAGATATTAGCGTAACTTATATTTGCAAAGAACCCGATGCTAAGCTGTATATTTTTTAAAAGCATTAGTATCTCTACTGACGTTTCGATTGATAATACATTGTGCTTCCTTCTATTTTCTGTAAACTAAAGTTACGCTAATACTTATATCTTACCAAAGACAGTATTATTTTCATTTGATTTTTATTAGATTATTAATTGTTATGAAGCTGGATCGCCGCATATTTGTTTGAGTCGGTGAATTCCGCTATTAGCACTTATACGAATTACAGTTCCTTTAGATATAAGTTTTAAAAAAGTACACTGTGATACGCACCAGGGTAATTTATATTATATACCTTTTTCACTTTTTCTGCTTAGTTTCTCTGCCTTCTTATATCTGAAATACTCGATAGCTTTATATTTTTCTACAGAGTATTTATTTTCATTTCTTATCTATCTTTTCGCTTTTTCTTTCACCGCCCTTCTGCACTTATTCGCTTATTTCTATAATTCACATGCTTTTCTGTATTTGCCTTTGCCTATTTTTTACTGTTATTTATTTTTACATAAATAGTAAAAATATAAGTTACTTCATTTGTAACATAATTTGTTTTCTTTCACTTACTTTTAATAATAGCATTTGATTTTATTTATTTTATTTTGATATCATCCATTTTTGTAGCGCTTTCTTTTTAGTCTATAAGCCTTCTTCTGTTTGCATACTTATCGCTTTGTTTTCTTATCTTTATATTCATACTTTATTTTCTATTAATTAATAAATAAAATCATTTTCTCATTCTTCTACTTCTTCTTTGACCACTGCGTGTTGACACTTTAACCTTCGTTTTTTTACAACTCATTCGACTGTGCCGCTTTGGTCTTTTGCTATTTTCTTTATTTCTTTTCTATCTATCGCTATCTATTTCTAGCTTTACGTTCTCATAATTTTTAATAATAATTATTATACAGAACATCATACTTTTCTTCCTCTATTTAATTATATTGATGTTTAAGCGATACTACCAGACTTACAAGGTATTTATCACTATCGTTATTATTACTTAAATAGTTTTCTTAGTTCTTACTCTTTTTTATTCTCCAAAGCTTTTCTGATTCTCCTACATCGTATTTTCAAAAAATATTATTTTATATCATCTTTTTAAATAAATTTATTTATACAGTTTTAGATAATATGTATATTTTAAATAATATTTATAAAGGACTTTATTTTAATATCTATCTATATATAACTTATAGGCTTTCTACCTATTTTTCTTAAAAAAAATATATTATATAATGTTTTCTACTTCTACAAAACCTTACGAAACATTCTTCAAGTTTTGTCTTTCTGTTAATAAATATTTATTTTTTTAAGTTTATATATTTTTTCATATATTTTCCTACAATTAAACTACAACTTCTCAGAATATTTCAGTTCCATTTACTTTTACTCAACTATCACCTCTTAAAAACTATTTTGGTTCTATCCTTTCATTTCTATTTCACCTAATACAAACTATATTTTTTATCCCTTCTTTTCTACGCTTATTCCCTTCCCTTGCTTTTACTGTGCTTTTTACTTTCATTTTCTGCTATGTAACTACTATTATTTCACTATTTTATAGTTTCTGATACTTATATACTATATTTTTCTACGCTTTTTATCTTTACATCTTGATTCGTTTTATGCTTTTCATATTAGTATTTTATTATAGATTAAAAATCCTCCACACTTTAAAATTTCTCACATGCATAGCAACACTTATTTTTGTAGTCATTAAATAAAACTATGAAAGTTCCAAAAAGGAGACAGAACATACGAACTGCCTTCAAAATGTCTATCGTTTAAATGTTTTTATTGACAATTTTCTTCTACTTTTTATCTCTCTATTTTCAGCTTCATTCACAATATTCTATTCTATTTACTTACTTTCTTCCCTTCTGCCTACTTTTCATATCTCTCTCTCTCTCTCTCGTATATGACACTCTATATCATTTTAATGACAACTATTTCACTTACAAATTATCATTTAGAAAATAAATGTTTCTCACTTATCCATCGTTCACTCTTCCTACATACTTAAATCTACCAAAATTATATCTACTACGAATATCGTTTCTTATTTTTCATTTTTTCCCTTTAAGAAAAGTATCATCTTTTCACCTCTCTATTACCCCTGTCTACTTACTTTCTTAAATTTGCCTATTTTTCATGTTTCTTTCTCTTGTGTTATTTATTTATTATATTGAATACATATTAACATTACAAAAGTCGATAGCTTTCCACCTATCAACCGTTCACGCTTTCTTCATACTTGACCTATCGAAACTACGAGCAATTCCATTTTCTCACTTCTTCTTTTACCATTTCTTATTCTTTTCTCATATTTACATTTTGAATGACAAGATTTACTCCATCATTACATAGCTTTCCACCTATCAAACGTTCACACTTCCTTCATACTTGACCTATGAAAACTACGAGCTATTTTATTTTTATTTCTCCCTTTTCCTCTTACCATTTCTTATTCTTTTCTCATATTTACATTTTGAATGGCAAATTTTTCTCTATCACTACATAGCTTTCCACCATCAATCGTTCGCACTTCCTTCCTACTTGACCTTTGGAAACTATGAGCTATTCCATTTTTATTTCTCACTTTTCCTCTTACCATTTCTCATTATTTTTTCATATTTACATTTTGAATGGTAATTTTTACTCTATCATTACATAACTTTCCACCTATCAATCGTTCACACTTGACCTATCGAAACTACGAGCTTTTCTATTTTTATTTCTTACTCTTCCTCTTATCATATCTCATTCTTTTTCATATTTACATTTTGAATGGCAAATTTTACTCCATCATTACATAACTTTCCACCTATCAATCGTTCACACCTCCTTCATATTTGACCTATCGAAACTACGAGCTATTCCATCTTTATTTCTCACTTTTTCTCTTACCATTTCTCATTCTTTTTTCATATTTACATTTTGAATGACAAGATTTACTCCATTATTACATAGCTTACATAGCATCAAACGTTCACACTTCCTTCATACTTGACCTTTAGAAACTACGAGCTATTCCATTTTTATTTCTCACTTTTCCTCTTACCTTTTCTTATTCTTTTCTCATATTTACATTTTGAATGGTAGATATTACTCCATCATTACATAGCATTCCACCTATCAATCGTTCACACTTCCTTCATACTTGAACTATCGAAACTACAAGCTATTCCATTTTTATTTCTCTTTTCTTTTTACCATTTCTTATTCTTATTTCATATTTACATTTTGAATGGCAAATTTTACTCCATCATTACATAGCTTTTCACCTATCAATTGTTCAACTTCCTTCACAATTGACCTATCGAAACTACGAGCTATTTTATTTTTATTTCTTACTCTTTCTCTTACCATTTCTCATTCTTTTTCATATTTACATTTTGAATGACAAATTTTACTTAACATATTACATAACTATCCACCTATCAATCGTTCACACTTCCTTCATACTTGATATGTCGAAACTACGAGCTATTCCATTTTTATTTCTCACTTTTTCTTTTACCATTTCTTATTCTTTTTTCATATTTACATTTTAAATGGCAATTTTTACTCCAACATTACACAGCTTTCAACCTTTCAATTGTTCACACTTCCTTCATACTTGACCTATCAAAACTACGAGCTATTCCATTTTCATTTTTCACTTTTCCTTTTACTAGTTTTCATTCCTCTACATAATTACATTTTGAATGGCAAATTTTACTCCATAATTACTATTATAAGCTCCTATTTCTTTTCTTTCCTTTTCTTATTCTTCATTCTTCCTTCTTCTGGCCTGTTTAATACCTTGATGAATTTAGTAAAAAGCATTTTTCTTTGCGTTATCAATTGCATCGTGTAATACTTAAAACATGAAATAATTATCATTTTCTTTTCCAATTCTTTATTTTCTATTCTGCCTTTTCTTGTTTTTCAATCAAAACTTATTTTACTTGTTCTATTTCTATGCCTCTTCAATTCATTTTCAGCATCTCACAAATCTTACTTCAATCTATTCATCTTCATTGTAGGTACCTACCTTTTTGAAGCTATATATTTATTCTACCTATATTTATATAAACCCAAAATTGAATTACGAGTTGATATAATGTTATGGTAAAAATATTGCATAACTTACAACTAAGGATAGATTCCCGATATTATACTAGGCATACTAAGCAATACCATAATACCCGATACGAAGCAAACATTTGAATAACAGTAAGTTATGCACTTTGGAATTTTGTGACAAGCATTTTCCTGTGTTGGGTTTGTTATACCAAGTCAATACTTGGTAGGGTTTTCTTATGAACACCATTGTAGTCTTTAACTATTCATTCTTAATTAAATACTCTCTTGGTCTGTTCTTACTACCCTGTTCATTTTCATTTAAATTATCTTGTTTTTCTATTCTATGCTCCAATGTATACTTTTATGCGCTCTCTTTAAGTTGCTTCATTTTCACTGCTTTTGCTTTTCTATTGCGCTTTTCTTCACTTTCGATTACCAGTTCTGTTTTTATTCCTCTTTCATTATTGAACATGACATTTCTATTTTATTAAGAATACCCGGTGTGCTTTAGTTCAATGAACGTAGATTACTTGCACTGTATTGTTGTTGTTTTTTTATTAATTTGTTAATGTTTTCATTGGTAAACTTAATTTGTTGTTCCTTACAAAATGTGAAAAAGAACATTAAAAAACATACGAAATATACTTTTTACTCTTTTATTTCATACATTTAACATATAATCTCATACAATGATATTTAAAATAGATTTCTTTTGATGTCGTTAACAGAGTTACAGAATAGATATAGACTATCTAAAAAATCAACAAACCCAAGTTGACCTCGCACGAATTTGTTTTTTTTTTGGGTCAAATAATTGAGCTCCACAAAATGACGCTATTCCCTGAAACGTTATTTCATTTTAATTCTTCACTGTTGTTCCATAGTTAGTTGCTTTTTTAGACAGAAACTTTCTTTAGTAGTACGTCAACTCTAAGAGAATATCAATATAGCTTTGTTTTTACAATCATACCTACTTTTTACACAAATAACATTTAAAATGTAGACAGAAGTAGCTTTGATAAAGTCACGTATTAGATACCACATTTACTCGTGTGGTATTACTTTACAGTTTACTATTTACTTTCTGAAGAATATATAATTACAATTCGTTTTCATAGTGAACATTACATAAGTAGGTACATGTTTACACTCTTATACATATTTTGAACTGAAGTTGAATGATAGCCAATCATTTGGCACATTTCGATGAACACTATATTTTAGAGCAATATATTCAAGATTCACTCCAATTTAGACAAACTGGATTACAGTTTTATGTTCACAAAATCGTAGCTAAACAATATAATAGGAAGATATCCTGTCAAACTTGAAGAATGTGCTAATATTTTATTAACCAATTGATTACCAAGTGTATCATACGTCCATTCCAATACATTTTACCGTTTTATAGGCAACTTACGATCAATTAATAATTATACATAATTTCTAGAAAGGTTTTTAAATCTGAGATCAGTAAATGCAAAAAATATATAAAAATCTAACATTTACATATTAGAGATTTCGAAAAAGTACTCATACTAGTACAATTATTATATATGTATAGTATTTTATAGAAACATAGTAGGCCAAACAGAGGTACACTTTTGATAAGTCTTACAAAAATAATCATATAAAAATTGTCAAAAATAATACTGGTAAATATCACTCTTAGCTAAATAAAATAATAAAATCACAGAATTAGCGTCTTAGTCATTAGTAAAGTAGTAGAGAATGACCTTTTTTTCTTTCTTAATAATATTCGCTCGTAAAACAGAACTATAAAAAAGTAGACAATGTGTTTTAGTCATAAGGATTTTAAAAGACAAATTGCTATAAATTGTTAAGAATGGTATGCATTAAATATGATGTGCATGTCTTTAACAAAATTGATTTTAACTAAACAATAGATTACGGAGTTTAAATCTAGATTGTATCTTGCTCAGGCCATATTTCATTTGTAATAGGCACTTTTAAGCAATAGAGTTAATTATTTTGAAATTTTGTTTATTGTCTATAAAAAAATTACAGCCAACAGAAGGTCGAGCTAATAAAGATGGTCCAAATATGCAATGTATTGCTTGGTTAGCTGTTAGCGACGCGCTCATATATTAATATTTATAAAAATTTTAAATTTTTATTTGAAGATAGTAGCTAAGATTTTTTTTTATTGTTAACCCTATTTTGACGTGACAACGTCTTATAAATTGGTTTGCCGGGTGACACTTCAAGAAACTGCGTTACGCTCCGCTCACGTTATGCGCTTACAATGAGAGCGAGTGAGAGGCACGCGTCCCTTCCACTCGGGCATGGTTAGCCCGCCTAAGAGCGAGAGAGACAGACATAAAAAGTGGAAGGGACGCGTGCCTATAAATTAATGTTTTAAATATAATTCTTTGTATAAATAAATGTTTTAAATTGTTACTATTATTTCATCCTTCTTCCTACTATACGAATGAATATTCACATTAAAATTATTTTACCACTCAAAGTCGTTGTCACGTAAAACTTTCGCCCGTATACCGACTTTACAGGCAACCAACCAGTTTTTTTTTATGGTTTTGTTCAACGGTTCGCCTGCGAGCGGCCGCCGTTCTTGTAGCACGATCAGTCCGCGAACAACCTCTGGCGAAGCTTCACGTCGCTTTGAGCGTGCTTATTTCCACGTGCTTATTTCCATGTGCTTTTGAATATAAGAACCTTATAGAAATCAGTGAGTTTCAATTCGTGTGTGTATCCCAGATTCGTCACAGTTAGCTGTTGACTGTATCATAACGTCGCTAAAAATGTACACACCATATTTATACATACATAAAATATATATACATAAATACTTAAGAGTAATATGTAAAATAGGTAATCCTATATTACTTCTTAAACGTAATAAAAATTGAGATCATAGTAACATGTTGTGCAAAGGCAGATTCTACGTTCCAAAACCACATACGTACAAATTACCACAAACGCTAAGTTGCCCTACAATATTGTTCCAGACCTGTTTGTTTACGAGCTATCTACATACTTAGTGATATGCCATACCAAGTGTGTTACAAATATTTACGATTTTTATAATAACAAATAATATTTAAAATATCATTTTTGACAGAAAATTTAGTACCTACCAATTGGAAAACATCTATAAAACAAAACGATCAACCAAGCTGTCATATATCAAAGGAGGAGGGTAGCTAAAGCTGGTTTTTAGCCTATATTATTTTTTACAAAAATTTTTTTTTTGCTAGTAAGTATAGATCATAAGCAGTCGATTTGACCATAAACGGTACCTCCCTCTTATTCACCCTATAGTCTATTTTTTTACTTTTTCAGACTTTTTCCTATACAAAATCAGATGTACCCCCATCTCATCTTGTATAGGAAAAAGTCTTTGAGATCTGGGCAAGAAGCCAAGTCCATGGACACCATAAAGTGCAATATTGGATCATCGAAAAATAGACTATAAGGTATAATAAGGTTTCATTGAAACTATATGAATTGAAATTTAAAAAAGTAAATTTAATATTTTTGTTTTTCAGTCAATTGTAAATGTATGAAATAATTTTGAAAATGTTCTCATCTGATTAACTTCAAACCCACTTTTTCTGGCTAACCAGGCTAACGTTCGTAACCGTTAGGCAATTGAGGCTCTTGTTCACTTGGTGAGTTCTAATAGGATAAGAAAATATTTTGTAAAGGCTCTTATTTGGTACATAAAGATAATTTTCATGTCGTCTTCAATGCAAACGCTTTCATCGTAAATATTCATAACAGACTAAGCTATTTATTTAAGACTGGCCCATACATAATCTAATAAGACACTGTCGCACAATCTTATTGTAGGTCCATTACACTAACCACGTATCTTAACCGATTTCACTCTAAACTACATCTCTAACCGCCATAAGCCTCATCTATATCCATACACATTAATTGCAGACCAACATAATTAGATTATTTGATAATAAAACGTTAACCTCCCGTGGTTAGCTCTAATACTTGGATACTTGCTACACGTCAAGCCGAAAAATTGGAAATCTGTCCGCTAGGATCGAAATTCACACCTCAACTGTTGGGCTATGAAATCAGATAAGTAAACCTAAAAAAAGGGATAACCTATTTAGTATTACTTAGGTACGTTATTATGGAAGAACAACCCGGCCCCTTAAATACTGTGATTTAACAGTTTATAGCCTATGACAGTGACACTTCTATGGTCTTCCCACTTGTGTGACGCCCATTAATATAACGGGAATGTATTAGACTGTGGATTGGTAAAGCCAGTAATTGCATTGCTGTCTGCTTCACTTTATACAAATACTGGTATTCTAAAACCCTATGACGTAGTACGTACGATTTACATCCTATATGGGCACTTCCATAGGGTTGAAGTACTTAAAGGATAAACCACGTTGCAAGCAGCATGTCTAACGACCCGTCCCGGCTTCGCACGGGTGGACAAAATTCTTTATTTTTTTTCTATTATTAAATATGTTTTCCGTAAGCGCCATCTAGCGTCCGGTAGAAGAACTACTTGCGGTTACCGCGTTGCTATGGTAACGCATATACAATGGAAAAAGAACAGGGGAAAGAGCGGACAGACAAACAACTAATTTGTGCTCTTAGATTATAAATTTAGTATTTCTCTAATTATGTTGGTCGCCTGTGTAAACCTAAAGTTTAGGCGTGTGTATCGCTGTAATAAAATATACACAAATATGATTGCTTTATCCATACTAAAAGTAAGTTAGAAATAACTTAGTGATATGCAACAGTGACAATAAGGACAAACAATTACGTGCACTGATCACTAGATGGCGTCTTAGTAATAACTCGATATTGGTTGATTGATCATGTATGTCGAATCAATCCCCGCCATTTTTAAAGATGTTACAAAGTTTGAATTAATCAATCTCATTAATACACTACAGCGACATCTAGCGAGCTTTCATGCTTCAGCCCTTATTTATTATACAAAAAAATGGTTTTTAATATCGTGCTAGCGGTCTATTTTAAAATTCTATTTACTATTTTTCTCTCGATTTCGAATTGTATAAGTAATTTATATGCTTAAAAACTTAATGTTAACTTTGCGTTAACACTTGTCAAAAAGGTTGGAAAATGTTGTTGTTCTATCTGATATAGAAAATCATATTTATGACATACAAACACAAATCACGTGTAAGTCACTAAACGTTTGTTTTGTCATCACGGAACGTAAGAGAGATTCGTTTTCATTCTCCAGTACTGGCCTCTTGTTGGTAATACAAAATACTCCTTACATAAAAAATCACCAAGTTACGTTTTATGCGCGTAAAGGACAATCGAACATACAGTAAACCTTAGGCAGTTAGAACAGAAACTACTTCTAGTTATGAATCATAATGAACATATGTCTCTACAACAATTTTCACTTCGATTCCAAAGAATGGTATCATAGTTAATAAAAAGAACTATCAACTAATAATAAATAGAGAAAAAAATATAGCAAACAGTGTATGGCAGAAGTAAACTTTTTACTATTTGAAAATATAGCAATATTTTCCCCGGGTTAAGTTATCATAGTGTCAAAATCATTTATATTTCGTTTTTCATACTCTTTCGTATGGTCTAAACAATGACAGAAAGTGCCTTGTAATGAAAGACCATTGGTTATGAATTTCAACGGATACATGAATCCCTTTATATTAAAGATTAAGAATTACAACACACTTTAGTTAGTGAGTAAAATATGAGTTTAGTCAATATATATTAACAATAGTGCTATAGAAACAACAATTTATTGATACATAAGTGAGTAAAATTATCATAAAATGAATTTTAAAATCCGCCAAAAATATACTATATTTATCTTAAAATAAATAAGGAAATAATCAAAATTACTTGAGCACCATAATTAAGAGAAGCGTGAGCAATATCGAACTACATACGAACAAAGTCTCAGCATCATACACGTGACAGTAAGTATTCCATCAAGGCCCTAAACACATCAATTCCTAGAATTCTAACTATTTAAATTACCGCAGTTTTGTCTAAAGGAGTAACATGAAAGAATGTAAGAATTGTATATCAATAATCCAATATAATATAGTACAAATTACTTGTTATGAAACAATTTCCGAAAAAAAAGTGAAAATATAGTGATGTTTACAAAACTGCGGAGTCAACAATCAGCTACATAATATATACCACATACTCTTTTATATTCTCTTATTACCTTTATATTTTCACTATATGAAGGAAAGAGAAATAGCATCAAGTTCATTTAGGCTTAAATTTATATACATCCATCATGCATAAAACTAGCCTACACTATAACAGTGAACACACAATCCAATTCATATCTTATTCCATAACATTAATGTTCAATTTCGGAATTCAGATAAAGCTGTTTTCTTCCTATAAGTTTTTATACTATTCGTAATATGTCCTCATTACAATTTTATATTTTTACCTCTTTTCTAATTAGATTAGTTCATATATATACTGCTAACACGTTTTATCGAATCACATCAAATATATAACTTAGGCCATAATTATAAGCTTACATCGGTTTGGTCTTATAGATCTAACAAAACCTTACTTTAATACTATACGTTCACTGGAGATCAAAATAACGACAAAGACAATAATGGTCCTTCGAGCCGGAATATAAATAAAATCGAGTAAATAAGATTGAATATTCGGCCGTCGACTTCTAAAACACTTTGGGAAATTGAATTTGAAGAGGGCCAACTAACAAGTAACGTCGTCTTTTTATATATAGATTTATTTACTATACAGTAAGTTCAAAAGTAGAATCCTAACATTTTTATTAATGTTCATTATTTACAAACATACATCTTTAAAATACATCTTTATATATCTCGCTACCTATGCTAGTGTTGCCATATATAGTACGATTTATATAAGTTCCTTAAATTGCGATTGGATTCGCTTTGTATATGATTAGCCGAGTTGATACGATTAAAAATACAATGTAGACGGCATCATACCGAAACAACAAAACAAGGTAACTTAATGCCGTGAAATTATCTAAAGAAGTCACTTACCATTAGTCTTTGTAAGATTCTTTGGTATTTTCAATCTTAACCGTATGAAATAGAGTTAATAATGCCGCGTTTAGTTAGCCCACGCCATGACAACTTTGGAGAATGGTACAAAAAGGGCGGTATAATGCGGCTGCGCGAGGAAGTACCGGCGGCCACGGTAGACGCCGTCGTTTCGGGGTAACGAACCCGAAGTACCCACAGTTGGGAACTCTCCCCCCACCACTACACTACTGGTGGCTGCTGTACCACCAGCTAAACCCACGTAGCTGAGGACAAAACGGTTAGTTAGAAATTGCACTTCCTGATTTCTGAGTGATATACTATGTATCACGATGACCTCCGTGGTCCAGTGGCTCGCATACCAGATTTCATGGTAAAGTCATTCCAAGGTCCTGGATTCGATACCTGGTCCCTTTTACATTAAGAAAAAAGAAAAATAAATTAAAAAATACCTTGTGCGACCATTCCATCTCCACTATAGTAATAAAAATAATAAGGCTTCTGGTATCGATACTTGGGTTACGGATAGACATAAATATATGATACATAGATATATTATATTTAAAAAAAGTATATATAAATACCCATGACTCGGGTATAATTGCTCGTATTCATCACACAAATATCTGCCCCTTCTGGGACTTCGAATATATGACCGTTGGTTTAAAAAGCATGATCGCTACCGTTACACCAAACGGTCGTCATAGTAACGTGATAATAAAACAGAACCACATGCAAGATAGTTTATATTGACACTATTTATTTACTTTTGAGTGATACATACCGAACGCGGCCAACGTGCAGACGGCCACTAGGAGCGATGACTTTAACAGCGTGGCCTAACCGCAAATGGCGTGGCTCCCGCGGAATGTATGGTTTCCCCACCATATTCCCACTCCCACCTACACCACCGGTCTGACACTCGACGCGAGAACATCCACAGGAACAACTCACTCCTACTGCAAAAAAAGTTAAGGTAAAAATAAATTCCGGACGAGTCGAAAATTTCACTCAAAATTTTATTTCCGCTTATAGAGTAAAAGCCCGTGGCCGCCAGACCTTCGTTATTTTATAAACGCTGAAAGTTTTTTAGCGTATGCCTCGAGCACAGGTTAGAACGGTGGCCCAAGAAAAAGGTGTGTTATATCGACGAACCTTGATCCCTATGACAGTTCATGTTAGTGACGGGTCGTGTCGATATATCGTTTATAGGCAAGGGCGTGACTTGCATTCAGCCACATCAATAAACATGTTTTTAAAAATATAATCTACATTTCTAATGCTTATTATATATACGAATATCCGTGTATTTGTATGCGGGGTTGCCAAAATTCCGATGCAGAGTTAACATGGTCGAACTCTATAATTTTAGTTTTTAAAATCCATGTAAATTAAATTTTTAGTATAGTAACACTATCTGATCTGTCACTAGGTACGCCGTGATCGCTTATTCGCTACACCAGTACGAGTGCTAACGCCTTGTATGCGCCACGTGTTTTTTGTGTCATCGGAGTCCTTTGTTTGTTACTACTGTTGTTTTCTGTTTTTGTTATTGTTGTTTTCTGTTTTTGTTATTGTTGGTGTTTCAAAATGCCGAAAAGACTGAGAAAAACTGTACTCAACAGTGAAACGCGGGAGTTTGTTGTACGCTTGCGTGATTATTTTGCTCGCGAACAACAAAATGGCGGACCTTTGTTGCCACTTGACAACGTACGCGACCGTGTTGCTGATGCTCTGGGAATTGGCAAAGCTACCGTTTCCCGAATTACAAAGGAGAAGTTCGGTGAATCGTCGATGGAGGAGAACAAGCTATCAACTCCAAAGAAGAAAAAACATAATAGGGCACATTCCGTAACTAACCCCGATGATTTCGACATGGCAGCAATACGAAACCACATTTACGGCTACTATTTTCGAGGTGAACTGCCAACTTGCAAAAAATTATTGGCGTCGCTGAAATCGGCTGATTTATTTAAAGGTGGGCTCACTTCTCTCAGAGTGGTTATAAAAAAATGTGGATTTCGTTATGGGAAGTGTGACAAAAGAAAAGTAATAATGGAGCGGAAGGACATTGGATTGATGAGGTGTGATTTTCTAAGACAAATAAAAAACATCGAGAACTGGGACAAGGTGGTTTATCTGGACGAAACGTGGCTCAACGCCAATCACTCAGTGTCCAGAACATGGACAAATCATTGCTGAACCGCTTTTGTTTTATTTGGTTTTGTCATATAGTAGGTATATATAATAAATTAATTAAATCTCCTTTATTTTATTATCGCAGACAACTTAAATGATTATAAATCTGACACTAAGAGCGTAGGTACTATGTTAATGTATTTTGTACACTCGTTTCCATTTTCGATATTTGTTTATCGATACTTTCCGCGCTAGTCGATATCTTCCAAACGAAGTAACTTTTGCAGGACGTCAACGTAAAGTCTGATTGAGATAATTTCTTGTAAATGTTAATAATTATTATTATTCCGACGGAATATTATTTTAATGGCATATATCTGCCTAAAATTAATAAATATCATTTTTAGACTCCGCCAATTCGATTATAATGTAACGGTGACGCTACTACAAGGTTGTGTCGAGGGAATAACTGTCAGTGTCATAGGGATCAAGGTTCGTCGAGCTGATTATAGGCATAATTTGTGAAATTATAAAACCCATTTTTTATATTTTCATCTGTGCGTAATAGAAAATGATCTAACCCGAGGTCTGACGGCCACTGGCTCTTAGACTATTAGTTGACAGTTGTTAATTTGTTATCTATGCTTCTTTTAAAGGATGATGTGTGAGAAGTTGAGTGATAATTCGCCCTTCTATTAAGATATAAGATTTAAATTATGCCGTTAAAAAACATGTTTTTTTTGTCATTTTTGTCATGTTGTAAAATAGTTCTAACAGTCCATTCTAAATAAAGGTGAAAGAATTTTTGAAATTGAATGAGTAGTTTCGGAGATTATCACTTATATCCAAACTTTAAAAAATATTAACTAGTGTTTTAAATCTTACAGTAATATCGAATTATGCATTATGCAAAAAAACGGTAATTGAAAAACTAACATAGAAACGCAGTCGGGCGTTCTGTGTAATTTGGAATGATAAAATAACTAAAACAAGAAGAAAAATTGTAGCAGTCGGGACCCATTCTAGAAAGTCAGCCATCTAGTCAGTAGATTGGAGTAATCTGCGATATAATATACTGTTGTATGTAATAAATAAAATAGAGCGAGATTGTGAACGTATGACAGTATATTTTGAAGTAAGGTTTAAAAGTACTTTCGTTTTCATTAACCATAATGTATAAACAAAGAGTTTCTACAACATCCTCCCCTTAATGAAAAATAAAGATAACCTTAATTATTTATGTTATGCCCATGCCTACTACACATCTATTATGTGCTATGCGCCTTAAGGGCTTCGTTAAGACATCTGCCGACATATGATCTGATCGCATATATTTTACATCTATAATGCCATCAGATATCTTTTCCCTAATGAAATGAAATTTCGTATCTATATGTTTCGTCCTATTGTGATGGATTGGATTGAGAGCAATTTTCTGCGCACTTTGGCTGTCGTTATACACTACAACCTTATCAGCGTTACCAGTGATATCAAACACTAACCTCCTAAGAAAAATTGCTTCTTTAGCCGCACTAGTAAGCGACATATACTCCGCCTCAGTTGAAGACAACGCGACTGTTGGTTGTTTTTTGCATTCCCAACTAATAGGCCCTCCTGCCAGAGTAAAGTAGTAACCAGTGTACGACCTCCTGTCACTAATACAGTTTGCCCAATCTGCATCCGTATAACCACACAAATAGTCTCCCGTCTTCCTGTAAGTAATACAGTAGTTTTGAGTTCCTTTTAAATATTGTAATACCCTTTTTGCGGCCAACCAATGCCTTTTGTCAAAACAAGTATTAAATTGACTTAAATAGCTTACGGCATAAGCGACGTCTGGCCTGGTATTCACAGCTAGATACATAAGGCAGCCTATTAAATTCTGGTAAGGATAATTGCATGTTTCCTTACCCTTTTCCAGCTTATTGTTTTCTAAAGGTGTTGACATTTCTTTGCAATTCTCCATGTTAAAACGTTTTAAAACTGATTTAATATATGTCGTTTGACTAACATAAATCTTTTCCTCCGAACGTTTTACATTAAGACCTAAACAATATTCAAGTTTTCCCAAATCTTTTAATGAGAAAAATTTACTTAGAGAATTTTTGACAGTGTCAATAGTCTTTTTCCTTTTAAATAATACCAAAATGTCATCAACATAGACACTGATAATAACAGTTTCATCACCAAACTTTTTCGTATAGATGCATGGTTCTGCAGAGGTTTTGACAAAACCAATATTTGATAAAGTTTGATTTAATTTAATATTCCATGCACGAGCAGCCTGTTTTAAGCCGTAGAGTGATTTCTTTAATAAACAGACTTTATCTTCTGCACCTGTCTCAACAAAACCCGGAGGCTGCTGCATGTAAACTTCCCCCAATTAGTCTCCATTGAGAAACGCAGTATCTACATCTAAGTGATGTATATTCAACTCCATTTCTGCCGCCAAAGCTATCAGTGTTCGCAAGGACGAATTACGCACTACCGGAGAGAAGGTTTCATAGTAGTCAATGCCCGCCGTCTGGCTGAAGCCTTTGGCTACTAGCCTTGCCTTGTACTTGGCAACTTGACCTTGAGCATCCTTTTTCAATTTGTATACCCACTTGCATTAAATAATCTTCTTATCTTGTTTATCAACTAACGTCCAAGTTTTATTTTTCATTAGCGATTTATACTCGTCATCCATCGCTAACTGCCAGTTTGCACTCTCTTCCGACTTCATAGCAACTGCGTAGCTTTCAGGTTCGTCGGAGTCATACGTAACTGCATTACAAATAAGATTAGTATCAAAACGTTTGGTTATTCTATTTCTGAGTGGATATCTTTCTTCTGTAATTTCTGTACTTTGAGTACACGTATCTTCAACATCAAAAGTCCCGTCTGCGCTGTGAGTTTGCTGTGCTTCTAGTTCCGGCTCACTAGCACCAGCGTCAGTGCCTTGCTCAGTATTTTCACTTCGCCTGTATAAACTGCACACTTGATTGGGTACTGAATCAAAAATAATATCTCCACAAGAAGTAGAAGGGATCGATTCCTTTTGTTGAACCTTCAAATTAGAAAAAGAATTTTCGAAGAAAACCACATCTCTTCCTTTTATCAACCTCCTTGGACAATCTGCTTCACGAAAGTAGTAGCTCTGTGGATTTTTTGAATATCCAACGAAAATGTGTTCTGTCGCCTTAATGTCCAATTTCCTTCTGTAGTTATCTGGAACCTTAACCATGGCGCGACACCCAAAAACTTTCAAATGACTTAAGTCTGGTTTCTCGCCATGCCATGCTTCAAAGGGCGTTTTACCATTGAGAGCTCGATGTGGACATCGATTTTTTAAATAAACCGCTGTCTCCACAGCGTCTTGCCAATAGCCCTTTGAGAGAGAACAATCAGAGAGCATACAACGCGCCTTCTCTACTACCGACCTGTTAGTCCTCTCAGAAACTCCGTTTTGTTGAGGACTGAAAGGAACGGTTGTCTGGTGTTGGATACCTTCCTCCTCCAGGTAATCAGTAAATTCTTTGTTAACGTACTCTGTTCCGTTGTCTGTACGCAACGCTTTTACCTTTAAGCCTGTCTCTCTTTCAACCATAGCCTTAAAAACACAAAACTTATTCTTAACATCATTTTTAGAAGAAATAAAATATATAAAAATAAAACGGCTAAAATCATCAATAAAAGTCAAAACATATTTATTTCCTTGAAAAGAATTATCCGACATTGGTCCGCATAAATCCGAATGCACTAGTTCTAATTTAGAAGTTGCTTTCTTATATGTTATTTTCTTGAATGGTTTTCTGGCCTGCTTACCCTCTACACAAGCTATGCAGGGCTCTTTATCAACTTCGGTGTACTGAACGCCTAGATTACTTCTGTTAAGTTCTTGTAACCCTATACGGCACAAGTGACCAAGCCGTTTATGCCATAGTCGATAGCTCGATACATCACTATGTACTTTAAACGCTGATAAGGTTTTAGGTAGACTAACCGTACAATCCAAACTATACAATCCACCACAACACGAACCATGTAGCACTGCATCACCTGTACAAGAAAAAGATAAATCATTATAAAATATACAACCTTTCTTATCAAAAACAACACAAAATCAATTATCTACAGCCTTCTTTATAGAAATCAAATTAGTATTTATTTAAAATCAAATTAAATTTGGTATAAAAACTACATTTGATATATTTTTGATACTATTAGAACATTCGGATTTAAAATTATTATTAATAGAAACACTGCCAATGCCAGCACTTGTCAAGACATCTCCGTTAGCAATTGTGACTTGCCCAGTAGAGAACTCTTGTATATTCTCCATCCAATCTGACCTTCCAGACATATGAGCACTTGCTCCAGAATCTACCCACCATTTATCTTTGAACGCCTCGGTACCCACTTTGAATGCGCCAAACAGACTAGATAGGGTGTTTTCTTTCTTCGGGCCAACATTTTTGGACTTTCTGTTAAGGGGACAGTCCGGTCTCTTATGTCCAGGCTCCTTACAGCGGTAACAGACTATTTCCCGTTTTCGTTTAGGATTCTTTTCCTGAACACATAAACCAAGATCCGATTTAATTGGTTCACTATCAGTAGATCGCGAAAATTCTGTTAATAGTTTGCTTTTCACCAGCTCGCTAGAAATCTGCACTGTTGAATTTTCTAGTGCCATTATTAAGGGATCAAAGCGTGACGTCAGGCCTCCTAGTAATATAGCCGCTAGAGAGGCGTCCTCTATTACCTTCCCTATGTCTCCCAAATCTTGAGCTGTGGACATCACTGCTTCAATGTACATCTCCATACTACTAAACTCACTGAGATTGTACCTATACAGCTTACGTTCCAGCGCCAAACGACGACCCATGGACTTATCCTCGTAAGCAGCAGCTAAAGTGCTCCAGGCTTCCTTGGCGCTCTTACAGTTCCTTATGGCTGGTCCATCCAATGTCAAGCAAATTTTGGCTAGGGTAATTTCGTCTTCCCTTTCTTTAATATTAGAGGCAGTAGAATCTCCATCAGGTTAACCTATTATACATTTCCACAAACCTTCATGTACCAAGTACATTTTCATTTTGAATTTCCAAATAGTATAATCTTGTCTACCTTTTAAAAATATCCCTGCAAGAGATCGTAGACTCGAATTCAATCCATTTTTACCCATATTGTTGTGATCGCCCGGTGACATCTTTTGTTTTTATATGTCAGAAAATTTTTCACTTTTAAGTCGAAAATTTATGTAAATTCACAACAATCCGGTAAATCTGACTCCCAAAATTACTTTCCACTCATTAAAACTCTATCTTCGTGCTGATAACGTGTTGTATGTAATAAATAAAATAGAGCGAGATTGTGAACGTATGACAGTATATTTTGAAGTAAGGTTTAAAAGTACTTTAGTTTTCATTAACCATAATGTATAAACAAAGAGTTTCTACAACATATACTAAGCCTCAATTTCTAGAATGGGTCCCGACTGCGATTTTTCTTAATGTTTTAAGGTTTTTTTCTAGCCAAATTACACATAAACGCAGTCGGGTTTTTCAGTTTTTAAATTACCGTTTTTTTTAGTTTTATTATTGAATGAGTCGAGCCGTTCAGGATGCAGAGCGTGCAAAACATTTGAATTTGGCGCAAAAAATCCGCCATTTTGTTTTTTTATTTTGATTTACCCAGTGTCACTGTCACAGTCAATACGAATCTAAGGTCACCCCTCAAACTTAAATCCATCGAGCCGTTCAGGCCGCAGAGCGTGACAAACAATTATACATAAATAGATACTGTCGAAAAACATGGCATCCTTCTGGCGCAGTCGTGAAAAAAAAATACGTTATACACATGTGTTAAGTAAAGGGATTTATAGGTAGTATACTCACGATCTAGCGAGGTGTAGAGCAAATTATCTATGGAACGGCGCAAGTAAGCGTCCGCTTCGTCCATGAGGTCGTCGGTATCGTCCCGTCGGACGTCCGGTAATGAGCTGCGCCATGTCCGGTATTCAGGGTATGCTGGAAATATTATCACTGGTCATTTTACAGTCCAATTTTATTTATAATAATGATAATAATAATGACCATCTATATATATAAAAATGAAACCCGTTTTCCGTTGTCACGACATAACATGAAAACGGCTTGACCGATTTGGCTGATTTTTTTTTGTAGTTTTCTAATACTCTGTACAAGGTTCTTACGGAAAAAAATATAAAGAAAATCTCTCAGAAAGATTGAAAAATATAACGTAACGAATGTCAACGTCATTCAATTTAAAACAAAAAATCTGTGGTAATCTGTGACACCACATCGATAACCGCGCTGACAAATGTCAACGTCATTCAATTCAAAGCTACGCTAAGGCGGTACGAAGTTCGCCAGGTCAGCTAGTATTTTATAAATTCGGATATTTTATAAACAAAAGAAAATCAAATTCACATTTATGTAATCTTGTGTTTCTTTTTTTACAACTTTTATTAAAAACTAAACTCAATTGCTTGTTTATTAATCACACAAACAGTATCACACCGGCTAATTAATAAATTGGGCCAATTTATATTACCTCTAGAAACGTGCGTATATCCAGCGTGTGTCCAATCGGAGCTGCGATCAATACTCGGACACGGTGACCGGTAAGACCCGCGGGATATAAACCTGAGATGTTAATATGGGAAAATTTTATAAATGTTTACTATTTAAGTAAGTGTCTATATGTTGTGATCTGTATTCAAACTTGATGTGAAGCAATAAAGACTATTATTGTGATTAATATATAATTTAATTGAAAACACGTAACAAAAGTTGTCTAAAGATTATTTATGTAAAAAAGAAAATAGTCAATTGAAAACATTTTATTTTTCTAACCACCTATTTATCTTAATTCATTTGAAGATAATGGTGTGATTTTTCCATTTTTGGTTCTTTTATTGCAGCTTTAATGTAGTTTGAAAGAATTAAGGATTTTCAGGCAGAATGGTTTTTTGCCTTTATCTTTGTTAGAAATGTAAAAATGTTAAGTCAGAATGGTCATGACAATGGCAAAAAAATATTCTGTAAATAAAAAAAATCAACACGTAAAAATATTATATGTATATTCATATCACTCACTTGGAAGTGGAAGAGGTGGAAGGTGATTCCCCGTGCATGCGCTTACCGAGAGCCCACACCGGGTCTGCAGAGCGGGATAGCTCTGGCACCATTGAGGTAAACCCTGCCAAATCAAATAGAATAGAAATAGTTAAATCATACACAACACTGCATATATTTACAAAATAAAGGCACAAACAACATAGTCAAGAGATTTAGTAAGCTGCATTGCAGTGGTAAAACGTCCCCTGCCCAGCACATGTCACGACATGGCGATATACCAACACTGCAATAACGCTATTTTTCATTGAACATATTAAACCATATCGAATCAGTCGCTAAGCATAAAGCTTTGCATAAGAGCGGAGCGTAATACTTAAAAAAAAAATAATAATAAAAAAAGCAAAAATGTTTAGTAAATTTTAAAATGCTACAAGAATGGAAAATTTCAAAAATCGCGCGCTTTTTTTTTTTAATGGGAAATCCCATAGAGCCAATGTTTTATGGTCATAGCTTTTTTATTTTAGCGAATTTCAAAATTCGAGCTCCGCCACGAATTAGTCCTAAATCTGTTGATTCAATTCCATACAATTATTAAAATCGGTTAAGAACTCGGGAAGTTATGGCGTGACAGACATTGCGCCATTGAAGCTAATCTATGGGGGCTCCGTTCCAATAAAACAATTCGATTTCGAACAATTACAAAATAACGTTATCAAAAATTTCAAAGGCTATTTAGTTATGATACATATATAACTAAACCAATGAAAATCGGTTTGCAAGCTAAAGGACCATGGGGGTAATCAAATAAATGAATGAGTTCGCACCGATATCGCTGAGCGGTACTCGACGAGGGTCGTCAGTACGCGGGGGCGGAGGCCTAGAATGCGGCACCGTGAGTCGCCGCCCCAGAGCGCCCGAGCGCTGCGGTGATGAGGGCGCCAACGGTGGCGGTAGCGACATCTGCCGGAAATCAACACAATTGTAGGCAACTTAATTACACACAAGTATAATATTGCATTAAAACTTTTGCGTGTAGGCAAAATTATAAATAAACGTAAGTATTTCTTAATTAAAATGTATGCCCGTTATGTACCACATAAGTAGGGTATTCCACATTTGAATCTTTTGCTTCGAACCTCAAACCGAATGCCGAAAATGGAGAACTGATGATTGACCAAAAAAAGTACAATTTCGAACTCTTTACATCAAAAGACACGTTAAGCCGTTGATCCCGCGGCTGGATCTGCAGTTCACTCTCTAATCCACATTGGACCAATATAGCGGATTTTCTCTACGGACTTTATTGGTGATGAAATTAAATGAAAATAACTTTATTCAAATTTTACGTACTAAGTTCAAAACGTAGCTGGTGAAATTGTGACGTATGCATTAGGTTATGCAGAACTTAGTTTTATTAAACTTGGTTTTATAAGCAAATGGTGAAATAACACCTTAATAAGGTACCTTATGAGCGAGGTATCCATCTGAGCTCCAGCGATTAGGCAGAGCGCAAACGTCAGTTTGGGCCGCGGAGCTTCTACGCGGCATGCCAGGCTCGCGAAGCACCGGTCTAACATAACGGCTGGCAGACGCACTGGCCTTCAGAGGGCCACTGGTACGAGAAGCACTGCGGTATCCAGAAGGTCTAAAATCAAAATAACAGGTGGTCTATCATAAAATAAATATAATATACTAGCTGGCCGGATGGCCACGCGTTGCTGTGTTATGAATTAAAAAAAAAACTATCCTATCTCTTCAGTTGGACCAAATTACACATAAATACCAACTTTCATCAATATCGGTTGAGTTGGTGAAGAGTTCACTGGGAACATACATTGTGACACTGGATTTTTATATATTAAGAAGATACTCCTTTAGGGGTGCTTTTACATGAAACTTTTTTTATAAATATAGGGTCAGTATCAGAATTAGATTAACGATTTAATTAGTACCATATCGCTCGAACTATACCGTTGCATTCAATAATTTGCAGCAATAATTAATGTTATATTAGTATGTGAATGTTACAGATACGATTTTTGTTATTTGTTCTGATGAGTATGATGTATATTTATATATCGCATATATATGTATATCCTTAAGTAAAAGTTGCCATGAAAAGTCGATAGTCAATAAAAATCAAGCTTTAATTTCCTGTATTTCTTCATCTTAAACTCCCACTAATTAATTTTTGCCTGCAAACTATTGTTTGAAACTGATTTTGTAGTCAATACACTTACAAGCCCTTATCATATAGTTCAAATGAAAGCATATACCTGTATTGAAATGGATTAGGACATGTGTTCCTCCTCATGTTCAGATTACCAGTCAAATCATCTTCAGAGATGCCACATTTCGATATATCTGTTTCAGCAAACACCGAAAAACGGTGGCCTAAATGATGCGGTCGCTGAAAGCTGTCGACGCTCTCTTCTCTGTGCAGAATATCCATGCTCGAACCTAACTCGAAGCTTGAAGACTTCGTGTTATCAAAACTCAAGCCTCTGTTATACTCGCAGGTCAAACTGTCCACACTATCTAGTCTTCTCGTACTGGTATTAGGGCTCTTCTTGTACAGCATATTATCAGACTTATTTTCATAGCTCTTAAGTATCCCTCTACCAGGTAAATCCAAGCTACCTTTCCCATTGAAAGCGACATGTCGAATCTCTTTGTCACTTGGAAGAGACACCCTTTTTGTTCTAAGAGATGATTCAGCTATGACTCCTTGGAGACTGCTGTTCTCTTGGTTTTCGTTTTCAGCATTGTCCTTCGTCTCTCCGCCCGGTTGGAAGTCAGGGTCCAGAGTATGGAACTTGATTAGAACCGGAGTTGAATGAGTAGAATGCGTTGAGGTGGATGACGGACCCCAATGGTCAGACTCCCTTATGGATACTAGGTCTTCCTGTGAACGCAAATACAAAATTTATAAGAATTCCTTTGAAACCACAATATAGTCTTTGTCATACTATTTAAAGTCATTTATATGATAAATTATTATAATAGAAAAATACTACAAAAAATCGACTCGGGTCACAAGTGAATTCACAGGCGGGAATCGAACCCGCAACCTTTGGAAATCCGGTCCAATGCTCTCCCAATTGAGTTACCGAGCCTTGTGAAAACTCGTCGAAATTTTCTAGTACCTTTCTGATTTTACGCTGTAGGCCAGCGTTGTTTCATGAATGAGAGGAACATACTCACGTATTCGAAAAAAACATTTTTACAAATGTTTAGGCAATCAATTAAGATGAAACATTTTAGTTTTATAACTTTTATATATTTTGACATATAATGATGATGACTATATATTTTAACATTTTCACATCAATGGCGTCAGATGTGAAAATGGGTCACTCAAAATTAATTAATAATTGGAAAGAATTTGACGGATCTGTCTTTATAAATTGTTGGATACTAGTAAAGGTATCACATTCGATGTTGTAAGTACCTAAAACGATGACGCTGAGATGACGCTGGTATTAGCTTAATACATAGTTTGAAAATTCAACGGATCTATTAAAGTCTCGGTAACTCAAATGGTATAGTACTCGCCCGGATGGCCAAGTTCGAGACCCGCCTGATACCCGGGATAACTTAAATATTTTCAATTGATAATTGCTTTAGATGTTAACAAACCGAGCAAATAAATGCTTAAATAATAATAAGTGCTATATAATTATAAGAACTTATGTGAAAGATATGTATTCGCACAGCGCGTGAGTGTCGAACGCATTCGTTTTAATCATATTAATAAAATTATTTATATACAATAATATTATAAACGAGGATAGTCACATGTCCTATTCATTTTATAACAGGTCTAACTTTCTAACTAAGATTTATTTTTAGTATATATTTATTAAAAGAGAAATTAATAATCTTTTTAAGGGATGAATCTATTTATTAGAGGATCAAATTTTAGTAATTATACAATTTGATGACAGAAAAAAATTTTACCAATAAGTATTTGGATCCCAATTTTAAGGAAATACAATAGAAAACCATAATATTGTAAATAGTTCATATGTGTGCATCCACTTACCTGTAAATTGCTCATATCTTTAGATTCATCAGTAGTGAATATAAGCTCTATGTCATCGACTTCCTCAGACTCATTTCCGCTAGCATTTTCCTGGTCCAGTTTATCATCTCTGCCAGCACCAGAAGTTGGGTCTATAGGAGTTGTTACACCTTCAGAGAACACAGAGTTGTCACCTTCAGACATTGACCTGGAAATAAAGTTATTGTATGAAATGTGTATCTATTGTGTAGTGTCTGACTATTCAATATATTTGTTATTTTAATGTTCGTTACTTCATGCACTTAGAAGGTTTATATACCATGCATATAAGGGATAAATGACTTTATTGGTGTTGTAAAGGGAAAATTACAAACTCACCTAAGACTCAAATCGTCTACATCTAAATTAAGTGTGTCTTTCCTTCTGTTTCTCTCAAAATTTTCTTTGACAACTAAGTTTTCTTCAGACGTTATCCTCACTTGTACATCAAATTTGTCCACTTTTGATTTAGCCTCCGCCTCATTCGGCACGGCCATTTTTACGTTTTCTGCAGAGACAGCTTTAAATTTCACTTTATTACCTTTTAAATCTGCAGCATTTTCAAAATGTTCTTTCTTTTCCTCAAATTCGAATGTGGTTTTGTTATCTGTTGCTACACTTTCAGCCTTCTCGATTCCTCCTGTAGAATCACTATCTGATGTTGAACTAGATTCAAGAGTACCCTCTTTTGAAGTCCGTACTTTAATTCTGACATCAAATTTTGACAACAATTCAAGTTTAGTATTAAATACTGGTTGTTGGGGTTCTTCAGGTTCCTGATGAAAGTTGGTTACTTGACTATCCTGGAATTCTTCACCCTCTGTTTCTTGGGGTGATGTATCTATACTATTATTTGTTTCAGGGGATTGTAGTGAAGCTTCTAATGTTTCATTTAATTTATCTGTAGAACAAAAATTACTACCTTTGCCAGTATCACTAACACAGACAGCGTCTAATGTGTCAACTGTAGTGTTGACATCAGTTGTAGCAGTATGTATAACAACTTCACTGCTATACTCTTCATCACTTTTTGCCCTAGGGCTATATGTTACCTCCAACTTTATATTTTCTGCATCAGAATCCTTTTCTTCATAACCTGAGTCAATTATTTTCCTCCTTAGTATATGGTTTTCAATAGTTAGCTTCTCTATAACATCTACAAACTCATTACACTTTGAGTGCTGTTCATATTTTTCCTTTAATTCCTTAAGTTCATTTTTAGAGACTTCCAAAGCAGTTCTCAGTGACACCACAGTTTGATGCAGTGCCCTTACTGTGTCCAAGTGCACAGCCCCATTAGGGACTGCCTCCAGCCTTCCACTATCCATTCCACCTTATTTCTCACCTGTACTTCAATTTTCAACATCACATACATGACTACAGCTCTTTCTGACAAATTTCAATTCAAAGTAGCTACGGCCATCGCCAAGCAGATGTTATGAGCCCTTCAATAAATAAACAGGAGTTGAGAATTCCATCTATCGATAAAATACTATTCTCGTGTTTATGGGTACTTACCAGTGACCCAATTTTTCAACTCCACCGGTAGTAATATAAACTGTCTTTCCATTGGGCATTTTTTTTATTTTTTCTCTTGCTCCCTATGGTTAAAAATGTTCGCAAGTATAAACCAGGGCACGAAAGTCGGTGCAATCGATAAAATAACTCGACCAACGGAGTGGTAATTATGCTTTTAAGGTCCTCGAAAGTTAGTTCGCGGCGCCGCTCAACTGGCACGAATCACTGATAAGAGTCCGACACGAAAGGCAGTCATTTACGTCGGAATACTATCTCCTAAGCGAATTGACAAGGTTGTAGTCTACATTAAATTTAGTATAGAATACCCGAAGAATATCAGGGTGCTCAGCTACTTGTAAACAAATCAATACTTCGTTTTGCTATTCGCGGGCCTATGTGCGAAAGAAATAGTAAATATATGCCATCTCACTTTATGTTCTTGTTACAATGACGTTTGGCAGATCCGTTCAGAAGTATGTACTCATTACTATATAAGTTTTGTTTTTTTAGGAATGATAAATAATTAAATTACTATTTTTTTACAAATTAAGATTATCCTAACCAAACTTAAAAAAAAAAATCTAATCTAATAGCCCGCGAGGCGACACCTCTGACTCAAAGGTGAGTGTTAAGTCTCGTGTTTGTACACATGTATGTTTAGTTCTTCATACTCTCAAAAGATGGTGTTGCATATATTTTGAATCGTGCTATGATTTGGGTTGTCAGTAAGTATTTAAGACTATTGTCAATTAAATAAAGATGTCTTCGTTCTGAGTAGTCTTGGGCATAGTAGTTCGCAACTGAGATCGCTCAGTTTAGTTCGCCGCCCCTAAACGAACTAGTTCGCTCTTCTAGTTCGTCAGCTCCCCTCGAATCAGTAAAGGGTAGATCGTTCGATCGTTTTAATACTACTCTGGCTGCATGTGATAAGATTATGGAATGCTGTGCCTTTACGTACAAATTTTGTACTCTAAAAACAGCAAAAACCTCCAAATGAATAGAAGTAGTGATTAAAATATCATTGTATAATTAGCATTTTTCGAATATGTATGTACCCAATACGCAAATTATTTTTAAAATGTATTTATTACAGAAATTAATTAATTGTTAAAAGTAATTGTTGTTATACATCACAAACATAAGTTAAATGATGACAATAGTGTTTTATTATTTAAAATTAACAATTCATTTTCACTCAATAACCAAAGACCCACTGATTGACAGGCCAAGGAACTAAAAGAGCATGTGCAGTGAGCGAGCGACAGTATTAGTGTAGTGCCGTCCCGTTCGCCACGCTCGCTCACTCGATTACGAACTAATGAACTATTGAACGGGGAATGAGGGAACTAGTTCGAGTAGTTCATCTGTGGGAGCGCTCTTAAGACCTAGTTCGTTCGCGAACTACACAAAACTAGTTCTGAGTTTGAAGTTTCATTATTTCAACTCGTGGATTTTGGGATCCCGTACCGATATCGTACAAGGTCCTACGAGCCGAAGGACGGTTTTTGCTTGAAGACGCACAAATCATAAATAATGTTGTATGCAGAGTAATTAAGTTCCTGGTTTAAAATACGAAGATATCTGATGTCACAGTCTAATGTATGGATGAACAAGGAGTATTAAGTGTTTGGTAGAAAAAGTATAAGTGAAACCGTGAGTACATTTTTCAGTGTGATTATATTAAAGTGTCAAGTAACTTAGTAAAATTTTAGAAGCTCTTGGACTTAGAATAATTCGTTAAAAATTGACGAGACGGGGAATCCATGCCGGTTTTAAGAGCAATACAAGACGCTTGAAAGACTTAGAAAATTTACAGAAAAATTGGTCTGTACTTAGAATATTCGCCTAGACGTCTCATAGTAACACTTGTGTACAATTTTACTTCGGATATCAGGTTATACCACTAAGAAAATTCTATAAGAATTATTTTCACAATGGAGAGAGACTTGCGTGTATTAAACGATTTAAAAGCACAAATTGAAAAGGGATATTTAAACTTCAAAAAATCACCTAAGGAGCGAATAAATGAAAATTACATTAAGGCGAGATTAGACATTCTAGAGAGACAGTATCGGGATTTTGTTGAGAAACATGAAAAACTAATTGCAGACTTTACTACTAAGGAATTGGATACATCGAGTTACATGAAGGATGACACATTTGAAGATGTATTTGAAAAGTTTTTGGCTTATAAGGTTGAACTTCAGAATTCACTTTCAAAGTATGAGTCTGTATCAAAAAAAAATGACGATGCTTCTCCTAACACTAGTAACAGTTCTAAAGGGGATTCAGTTTTAAAATTATTGCCAAAAATCAAACTTCCTACCTTTAGCGGAAAGTATGTCGAGTGGTCTTCATTTCGCGATTTATTTACATCACTGTTCATAATAATGCTTCCCTTGACAATGTACAGAAATTACATTATTTAAAAACCCAGCTGTCAGGTGAAGCAGAGCAACTTATACGTCATGTAACTATTACGCAAAATAATTATGAAAAATCCTGGAATATGTTGAAAGACCGTTATAATAATAAAAGGTACATATCTTTCTGTATTCTTAAGCGCCTATTTAGTCAACGTACTATTGTGCATGAATCATCTAGTGCCCTTAAGGAACTGTTAGATGTAACTACTGATTGTTTGCATGAGTTATCTAATCTAGGCATCGACGTCAGCTCCTGGGACGTAATTGTAATATACGTAGTAAGTTTGAAGTTGGACGCTGAGTCGCACAAGCAATGGGAATTACTGGTTAGTAACTGTTCCAATGATTTGCCTACCCTAAAACAATTTAAAGAGTTTTTAGGTACCCGTTTTCGTGCTTTAGAATTTATCGAACCTAAAAATAAATCCAGAATCTCTCCTAATAATATTTCAAATCCGAAAGCCTTGCATACAACCACTAATATTTCATGCCCACTTTGTTCTGAAGAACATAAGTTATACAATTGCAAAAAGTTTGCGAATGAGGATGTTGATAAACGTCGTAGCATTGTCCTCTCATTGGGGCTATGTTTAAATTGCCTCGGGTATAACCATTCGAACAAGGTTTGTCGCGTATTTACCAAATGCCGTATCTGCAAACGCAAGCACCACAGCCTATTGCATCCCAAAAGCCACTCTGATACAGCAGCGACTGGTACAGCCGCTGAAATTAGACCTACTGATGCTGTGCTGATACTGCTACTGATTTTTCTAAAGGTACAGTCCATAATCAAGTTTTGTTAGCTACAGCCCTTATCAAGGCTAAATCGAAAGATGGGTCGTCTCAAGTTTTGAGAGCACTGCTGGATCAAGGGTCCCAGGCTTCATTTATATCGGAAGCTGCAGTTCAGTTGCTGCGGCTTAAAAAGATAGCCACTAAAAGCGCTATATCTGGTTTGGGTGGGGGACAATGTGGCCTTACCTCTAAATATACGGTAATGCTAAATATTCAGTCACGTTGTGACCCCTCCTTTTCAATTCAGGTTAGAGCCCATGTTCTCGGAACTCTAACTTCAGTTTTGCCTGAAAGAAATTTCACTTTATTAGATTGGCCTGAGATCTCTAAGCTTGAACTAGCTGATCCAAATTATAATTCCCCCTGCAAAATTGACGTTTTTTTTAATAAAAGCCCCTAAAGGCACTCCAATTGCCCAAGATACTTACCTTGGATAGATTCTTTCTGGAGAAATTGATGATCTGCGCCAGGGTTGTCATAACGTTGTCGTCATCATGCATGCAAAAGTGGAAGAAAATGACTTGCTTAAGCGAATATGGGAGCTAGAACCCGAACCTATTTCGCTCAAGAAACGTCTGACGCAAGAGGAACAAACCTGTGAAGACTATTATGCAGCAACCACTCGAAGAGATGAGTCTGGTCGATACGTGGTAAATCTTCCGTTCCGAAGTTCTGATCCTCCATGTAAGTACGGTAATTCAAGGAATATTGCCATGAAAAGACTACAAGGTCTAGAAAGAAGGTTCTCTAATCATCCTCAAATCAAAGCACAATACGCAGAGGTGATTGATGAATACATTACGCTTGGTCACATGGAAAAGATCTCAGATGAAACTGAGAGAAATAAACCAGATGTAGTATATCTGCCACATCATGCAGTGATTAGGGAGGACAGAAGCACTACCAAAATGAGGGTGGTTTTTGATGCATCGTGTAAGGGAACAAATGGTATTTCTCTGAACGATACCCTAATGGTAGGCCCTAGACTGCAAGCAGATTTACGACACATTATTATGAAATGGCGTCGTCATCCTATATGTCTAGCCGCTGACGTCATCAAGATGTTTCGACAAGTAAAAGTTGCTAAAGATCATGTTGATTTTCAGAGAATAGTGTGGCGAAAAACAATTCAAGACGAAATAGAAGATTATCGTCTTCTAACTGTCACATTCGGTACAGCCTGTGCCCCATACTTAGCAGTCAAGTCATTGCAACAAATAGCTTGTGATGAAGGCCATAAATACCCGTTGGCTGCTGAGAGAGTTAAGTCAGATGTATACATGGATGACGTCTTGACTGGGTGTCAATCTGAAACTGAAGCAATCGAAGTTTATAAACAATTGAATAAACTACTAGAAGAAGGTGGTTTTAAATTACAGAAATGGACAAGCAATGCTGACAAGCTTTTGCATGTCTTCAACGAAGATACAGGAAGAGATGTTGAAATAAAACAAGATCAGATAACAAAAGTTTTGGGACTAACCTGGAACAGAAACACTGATGAGTTCGATTATTCAGTGAAACTGCCTCTTTTTACTGCAACCTCCACACCTGAAACAAAAAGAAAAATTATCTCCGAAATATCACGTTTATTTGATCCATTAGGCTGGATCGCACCATGCATAATTACCGCTAAAGTCTTCATTCAGAGACTGTGGATTGCTGGAATGGGATGGGATGAAGCGCTGCCGCCGGAACTTCTGAAACAGTGGGAATCATATCGCAGTGAATTAATTAAATTGCTAAATTTTCACATACCTAGGTGGATAAACACTACCACAAATGACGCCAGTGTAGAACTGCATGGATTCAGCGACGCTTCCAACGTTGCTTATGCTGCTGTCGTTTACATTCGTGTTATTGATGCATTAGGAAATATTCAAACCCACTTAATAACTGCTAAATCCAAAGTGGCACCCATAAAACAAATCTCAATTCCGCGACTCGAGTTGTGTGGTGCTGTGCTTTTGAGTCACTTATTGGTAGAGGTAGCCGAAGTACTGGGAATTCCGAACGACCACTTACATGCATATACCGATTCTACAGTAGTGCTGGCGTGGCTAAATGATCACCCAAGTCGGTGGAAAACATTTGTAGCTAACCGCACATCGGAAATACTAAATCTATTAGACAATGCACAATGGTCTCATGTTCAGTCAAAGGACAATCCTGCTGACATCGCGTCAAGAGGTACAACACCACTCGAACTGTTACAAAATCCTCTGTGGCTACAAGGGCCAAGTTGGTTACGCAGCGACTCCGTTAGTTACTTCAGACCTAGCTCTATAAATCATAATGACTAAGAAAGAGTAGTTCACGTCCATGCGACTGCGATTTCTCACGAAGATGAAGATGAATGGTTGTGGGATAAATTTTCTTCGTTAAGAAAGCTGGTCAGAGTAATAGCTTTTTGTAGAAGATTCACAAAAAGATGTCGTGAACCCAACGTCAAACAGTTGCCTTACCTTTCTGTATTTGAAATAAAGGAGTCGTTAAATATCTGCATTATTATTTGTCAAAACACTTGGTTCCATGATGACATCCGAGCACTCCGCTTAAAGGGAGCGGTAAGTAAAGTGAGCCCTTTGTGTTCTTTGTGTCCATTTCTTGATGACAATGGTGTATTGAGAGTTGGTGGAAGAATTCGTCACTCCGAATTGCCACCTGAAAGCAAGCATCCTATTGTTGTCCATAACAAATCGAAGCTGGCTAAACTCTTAGTAGCTGAAGCCCACGAGAGAACGTTACATGGAGGACAACAATTGATGCTCCGTTTCTTGCAAGCGAGATACTAGATATTAAGAGCCAAAAGTTTAATCAGATGGCATATACACAACTGCGTTCCTTGTATCCGTTATGCTGGCGTTTCCCGTAACGCGTTGATGGGAGAACTGCCTACCTGCAGGGTTACACCTAGCAAACCGTTTTTAAACTCTGGTGTGGACTTTGCGGGTCCTATCAATATAAGAGTGTCAAAAGGTCGAGGTCAAAAGTCGTTCAAAGGCTACATTTGTTTATTCGTGTGTATGGCCACTCAAGCCGTACACATAGAAGCCGTCTCAGATTTAACATCAGCAGGATTTCTCGCTGCTTTCAAAAGATTTGTCGCCAGACGTGGCCATTGCAGTCATCTCTGGAGTGATAATGGCACAAATTTTGTGGGCGCTTCCCGTGAGTTGCTATGTCTGTTCAAAAACGAAAAAACTCAAGTCGCTCGTGAAATAGCAGAAGTTTTAGCCAATAATGGCACAGAATGGCACTTTATCCCTCCTCACACTCCCAACTTCGGAGGGCTTTGGGAGGCAGGGATCAAAAGTGTGAAGCACCATTTCAAGCGCGTGATTGGAGATAGCACTCTTACTTTTGAAGAGATATGTACTGTACTCTCTCAAATAGAAGCCTGCCTTAATTCGAGACCCTTATCTCAAGCCAGTTGCGAACCAGAGAAAGTAGCTCCTCTAACCCCTGGACATTTTCTTGTAGGACAACCTCTTGTGTTGGCTCCAGACTACAACTTCGAACAACATGCACATCTCAGCACACTAAGGCGCTGGCAATTAACACAAAGGATGGTGCAATGCTTTTGGCGGCGGTGGTCGGCCGAATACTTGACAAAATTTTTCCAACGTCACAAATGGTCTGTACGTACTCCTGGTTTCAAAATAGGAGATGTAGTACTAATAAAAGAGGATAATCTACCTCCGGCTAAGTGGTTGTATAGAAAAATTTCTGAATTGCATCCAGGTAAAGATAAAATTACACGAGTAGTCTCGGTTCGTTGTAAAAACTCTATCATCAAGCGTCCAACTTCGAGGTTGTCTTTTGCCTACAAATGATACATAATTTTGTGTAAGTATATTTTTTTTTAGTTCTTTACAAAATGTGAGGTTCCAGCTATTGTTCAAATTTTAAATAATCTGTTTCTAATTCTTGAGATATGTTTTTATGTTAAATGTATTGAACACACTTGTTTGATTTAAAATATAATGTTTGTTTGCAAGTAAGATATGTCTGTAGCTTTGTATCTACCTATTTTCAAGGTGGGCGGATATTAAAGACTAGTCTTTGGTGGGCGGAATGTTAAGTCTCGTGTTTGTACAGATGTATGTTTAGTTCTTCATACTCTCAAAAGATGGTGTTGCATATATTTTGAATCGTGCTATGATTTGGGTTGTCAGTAAGTATTTAAGACTATTGTCAATTAAATAAAGATGTCTTCGTTCTGAGTTTGAAGTTTCATTATTTCAACTCGTGGATTTTGGGATCCCGTACCGATATCGTACAGTGAGTCGCGTTGACCTGTGATACCGGCGGCAGGCACCGGCATTACCGCACTGTATCGCCATGGATAACCTCTGTATAAAGGTATAACCGGCAACGGTGCGGCGTTAGGAATTAGGAACAACATTGGGAATTAGTATTTCTGGTTATTTGGATATTAGTGAATATATGTTGGTAAGTCAATCAAGGAAGGTGTCCTTGTGTTTTCTCACAAAGTCTACAGAATAGCTAAGTTGCCACTCTACTTCAACCTCAGTATTTTAAATAAAAAAGACAACTCTGCTCCTGTACTGTTTTCTATAATTTGTGAAAAGTTAAAGCTATTCTAGTCTGGCACGCCTCCCAGAAGAGGGTCGGTCGTAGCGAAGAAGTTAAATCGGCTGGCTCCCAGTAGGGGGGTCAGTCGATAATTGAGAGGACGGGGTTAGACCTGAAGGGTCTGTCGTATCTCTATTTTTGGCGGATTCCTGTGCCTCTAAGAGGAGGTTCAGCTCGGCCGATAACTGATTAAGTTGATCCGTTAAGACGGATCTAGGTCGTCTGGACAGAGGATTTAAGGAAATAGAAGATATGTAATTGAATGCGCTCTGGTTAAGTGGATTTGAATGGCTCTCTGCCGTTTTGAAGAAACGTTTAGAGGCCTCATTTTTTATGGCTATATACTGAGAATTATATATACTGACACTGCTAAAGAGTATGGGTGTTAAACTAGTGTTGCAGAAAAATAGTCAATAGCTCCCACCAAATACACTCTAAAATCAGTAATATACCTACTATCGACAGTATTGTAAGACACTAGCGATAGAATAAGAATAATAATTCATACTATCATTTCATTTCTATCGCCCGACCCTATCGATAACATTGATGCTCTGAGTTAATGAGATCCTTCGATAGCGCTATATACGATTTTATTGATAGACTATCAGATTTCGGGCAACACTATTTAAAACTATATTCTATTTAACCTCAAAATATAAAATATCTTAAAAACATAAATAACTTTGCTTAAGACATGTTTTTATTCAGTAACTTTGGTTTGAAATCTAGAAATTGCGCATATTTCGTATTACATGCCAGAAATAAAAGTAAAACTCACTGGGTAAGTTTAAAAATCAAAGTATTCCGAAAAACTTTTGGTTATAAGACCAAACTTAATAAAAACTTTATTTTAGGCGAAACTAAGGAGAAAAACTAATCCAGCGAGTAAGGCTTTAAATCACTTTGATGATTTCTATGGTTCAATATTTGGTGAAAAATGGGAGCCAATGAGAGAAGCAATGCTACGTCGTTCTAAGTATGTAGCCGTCGTAAACAATTACGGAGACACTGAAGAAACAACCGAATACCTTACAAATAGAGGTATATGTCACAACATCTGTTTTAATGTATTGCAATAATAATAATGGACTTTTCAGATTGTTGCATGAAATGTTAGTAATAAATTTAAAAACTAGTTCTAATGGGTTGAATTTGAATTAAACTTTCATTATTTATACTATTTATGAAAACAAATTCACTAATTATCTTAAAATTCTTATACTCGTAATGTTAAATAATTGGTTTTTTTTTAACTTGATTTTTATTCTTCTTTTCTGTGATAACCACAGAAATGTTTTTCGCTCATTCAAAAAGCATAAGTCAGCAAGTGCTGACTTTATTGTAATTGAAGATGAGTTTATTGCAACTATTATTATTGTCTTCTTTGGAAGTAAAAATTGTTGCACAATTCTTCAAACTTATTTTCAATGCATTTTAATAAAATTAATAATACCATGCAAATCAAAAATAAACTTAAAAGTTTTTCTGAAAAGATAAATACCAATACCAGAGGTCTGATCCACATTCAAGCTAACCAATTCAAAATAAAAGGGCTACTTCGACCTTTACAATCTTTAATTTTTAAGATACTGCCATACTAAGTAATATTTTTTGTAGTATTTTTTTTATATTTAAACAGTAAAAAAGAAGTTTCAGCTAGATTTTAGTATTAATTCTTTTATGTTTGTTGTAGTTAATGACTATCAGCTAACTTCATTGGAAGCTTGTCAATTTAATCCTGCCAATATTATAAACAGGTTCAAACTAGTTAGTTTCAAGCCGTGATAATTTTTTCAAAAGAAAAAAAAAAAATTTATTGCAGGTGCTCACTGTCTCAAAAACCTCATGACAGTTCAACAAGACTTCCACAATTTATACAGTCCACCAAAACCATTGCCACAAACTAAATCTACTCATAAACTTGATCAGTTTATAAACAAAGTTCAGTCAGATGATTTATCAAGTATATACCCTCAGGGTATGGAACTGCCTGAGAAATTGGAACATGCTAACATTTCTTTGAAGAGTACAGAAAATATATCAACAAATGAGTCGAAACAGTAAGGAGAGTTTTTTTTTTTTCCTGAATTGCAATGATATAATATGAAAACATGTAAACACTATTGGCAAAATCTGTATTCCCTTCTGACAGTAAAGGCAAACTTATGTTCAGTCATGTGTCAATGGTAAAATAAATTCCAGGAATTCGGAAACCAAATCAACATGTAATGCAAAACAGAAATTACAAATAGACGAGTCACGTTACATTGATCCTTCTATTGGCATGTCAGCCTCGGAGGCCCTCTACCAATATATACCAGCTACGAAGCTTAAAGGCATGGATGATTGGGTGCCTGAATCCTTACACTACTCATATTTATCCGGTAAGTTAATGTATAATAGCAGGTACCATCGATAGAATTGTCTTGAGTCATGATGGTGACTATCTTCTCTCTTAACACATATTTTGGTCTGTGTTTTATCAGAGTGGAAAATTTATTTTTCTGCATTGTCACAGGTCTGGGAAACTTACAGTACTGTCATTGATTTTTTTTTTCTTTTTGTTATCTGGCTTTTTCTGTTTCTCACAGAAATTTCGCCAATGTCATTGATTTCTATTTTCTTCAATACAAAGGCTTAAACTATGATAATCATTAGGTGTAGGTACATAAAATAGTCAGTACTATGACATGACTCTGCAAGGGCACTGGTGAATATATGATAATATTACTAATATGAAAGTATTAATTAACATAACAAGTGTTATAAATTATTTTATATAAAACTAGCTGTCCCGGCCACGCGTTGCTGTGCCGACTGCAACGTCATCTGCCGGACTGATTTGTGAATCTAAACCATTCTCAGATCCCCTTGAACACACACAAAAAAAATCATTCAAATCGGTCCAGCCGTTTAGGAGGAGTTCAGTGACATACACACTCACAGAAGAATTATATATATAAATATATGCTATAATTTAAACTTAAACTATTAAGATCATTATTATATATTTTTATTTAAGCATTTATCAGCCAGAGTCTTTTATCATAAGTAATTATTACTTAAAAAGAAATTGAACTGGCCTCAGCTATCAAGTGGGACTCAAACCCAGATTTTTTTGATACATTGAATTAATGTTTTTGTCAAAGAAAAACTTTTTCTAAAAGAAATATATTTACTTTATTTTTAAAGCAATTAACTTTTGAACAATAAAGTGATGTTTACATTCTGTGTATGTATTGATAAGAATGACATAACTAAAACTAGCTAATTAAATATGTTTTTGTTAATGTAATTAGTGTTGTAACAGTAAAAATATGAGTTAAGCAGAAGATAATAAATAAGTTATCCCTATAAGTCACAAAATATCATTGTTTTTAAAATTATAGTAAAAGTACAAAGTTCTAATGCTTAATTCCTGAATGTTATCAAAGATCAATCTTTTGTTTCAGGCAACAAAGATTTTCCAATGATAATAGATGTAGAAACTGAATTTAATTACCCCGAACATCTGAAAGTATACACTTATGAAATGGACAGCGAATGGACCATGTTTCCAGAACCGAAAAGATGTAAAACAGGTTTGTATAATAACACTTTCCAAAACTATTGCATTTTTAACTGTCAAATATAAACTCCTTTAAACAATTTTCGAATATTATCAACAAGTTTTTGTCAAAAAAAAAGACTGATTTATTTAGTGTTTATTGATAATGCCAATAATGATAAGTGAAGTGGGACTAAAGTAAGCAGTGTACTGTAGTGTAAGATAGTGTCTGCTCTTAGAAAATCTCCTCAATAACAAATAAATGTCCATAATTCTGTGTTAACACTAAATTTTACCCACAATAGAGTTATTGTTGGTGTGAAAAAAAAAACTTATTACAGGCCATAATATTTTAATGCCTTGTTCACATTGCTTTTATTGTATTGTGAAAATCGGCCTCATGATGCCCTCATACTACCCATAAGATCGGTATTGTTAATATCAGGTTAAAACAGATACTTGTTGACTTTGTTTTAATCAACGATGTAATGAAACCATTACACTATTGTTTTTGTGAGAATAATATTGTTTTTTGTGGAATATTTATGGTGACAATGTACAATATTGTAAATGTTGTTACTACCTTTTCTTGCTTGCCCTTTCTACTTGTCAGGTAACCAATTCGTTACTGATGGCACGTCTGGCGTGCCATCACTTTCTTTTGCGTGTGGCGCTAGCTATTGGAGCCGTGTCATTTTTAAATCGATGATAACTCCTTCAAATTAAGTTGTAGGGAAATCTACCCAGAATAAAATTATCTTCATTTTTCACGTAAATCAAGCTCGTAGCCTTCGTTTCTGTAATTGTATGTAGCAACGAATCGGTAAAAGAAGTCCTGAGTGCATTTGAATAAAGTTATTTTTGTTTCATTTCATTATGTGTTTACAAGATTTGGTCGTACAAAATTTCCTTTGACGTCCATTTTATTTTGTAGGTGTTTTTAACTACTACCCGATGGACTGCGGAAGTGTAATGGCGGTCCTGGCCCTGTGCCTGTCCCCTGGAGACCGAGTGCTCGACCTGTGTTCTGCGCCGGGGGGCAAGGCCTTGGTAGCCCTACAGACACTTTTGCCAGATATTATAGTCTGCAACGATATTTCCATATCTCGATCTAACAGGTATCATAACTAAATGTAAACGATTAAAATGTTTTAAAATAGATAATAATTGAAAATCTCTTGCCATTTTAATGAATCTATCTATATGAGCTACTCGCTATAGGTACCGAAAAGATTACCCAATCAAGTTTAGCTTTTTTTCATATACCTGGCAGACGTTGATCTGCCTGTTTTGTGGCGAATCAAAACGAAGTTTATAAAATAAAAATATTCAACGGAAAATCGATTGAACAGTATAGGTATAATTTGACATTCTGCAGCGCCATCTAGTGGCGAGATGCAACAAAATTAATTGCTTATTGTGGTATAGTTAAAGTAAGAAATCTCTGTTCTGAAATATTTTTCCTGGCGTTTTTATTAAATAGTGGTTGACATTTTACAACGACATCAGTTATTGCTGAATTACAACAACTTCACATAACAAAGTTCAATATCTCAAACAAAAATCAACCCCCTTTTCTCCCCTCTTAGGGTAATACTTATCGAAAACCATGAACGGCGTTCTTTTATTGCTATTCAAGCGCTTATGTAATTCCTTCTTGGCATTTAAACAAACGGGCTTTCTACTCTATTTCACCCACTTATGTTCCAAAGCTTTGGTATTATATTTCACACTTCTGTTTAAAAGTGATGGTCTTTTCATACCAACTTTCAATCTCTTTTCAGTCTCTTAGGATTACAATTTTTTGAAACTCTGAAACACGTGTGCATTTATTGAATTCCTGCAGCAAATATATTATTTTTTTTTGTAAAAAACTTCAATACTGAACAAACTTTGGTCGCTTCTTTGTGGTAGTACTTTTTCACCAAGGAGGCACTGAGCTAATTAAATAAAACTCAAAAACAGACTTTTATTATTTACATTGTTATAAATTAAACCATATGTTTATGTGGCTCGACGATACGAAAGCATACCGCGTTCTTAAATGTGACGGCGCCATCTATTGGTAACTATCAGAACTAAAATTAAATAAACATCTTTATATAACGCTTCTATCGCATATTGTTTGCAGAAACGACGAAATACGAAATCCAAAACTGGTGTACTTCTCATACAATATTTCCACCCACTTTACAAGTAAAGGTACAATTTTCTAAAATGCTAAAGCACATCTCCACATTTTTTATCTAGCAGAAGCCTGTTTGTCGTTTTTTATGCTCCTTACTATAAAAAAATACTTTAATTAAATCTCCACTCCTATATCACTCACTTCGGGGTTATTATTTCCAGAAACTAAGAAATACATATATGTTAATTTTATCAAAAGCCTCGATTTGTTTAACCCTTCTACCTTCAAAAGATGTTAATGTCCATGTTTGTTTATTTTTTGCCAGGCTATGAAACTAATAAAATTTTTAGGAACCATTCTTAGCGAGCGTTTTTATCCTTCACAACCTCCAATTTTCTAGTCTCTAGGTTCAGCTATTTATGCTGTGCATTGTCTGTCAGTCCGTCGCTCAGTACAATTTTTTAATTAAATGTATTATTGACTATGATTTATAGAAATATGTTCTAAACATTCACTTCAAGTGGAATTCAGAACCCCGTCCTTCTAGCTAATTGGGTCAGACAACTTCATCAACACAATTTAAGTAGATAACGTTGATAAAATTGCCCACATAGCGAATGGCTACAGGTTGGAGTCCCTGACACCGAAGAAAAGTTGAATTGTCTAGTAAAATTCCTATAGATTAAAATTCTAACCGTTAATACTTAAATAAGACAAATACAATATAACAAACATACTTATACAATGTGTCCCGTCACCAGTGTCGGTGCCTTTAGTGGTGTGAAATATTGCATTTTTTATCGACAAATTGCCCCTCAAATTTTGTTTTTCTCTTACGGCCGCCATTATGTTTTTCTTTTACGGCCGCCATTTTGTTTTCTTGGTAACCAAGACCTGGGCTCTCATACTAATTCGACCACCACTACTCATGTAAATGTCAGGTGTCATTTGATAGCTAAACATGTAGACAACAGTTACACAGCCGTCATGTTTCAATTGTAATGGAATAAAAAATAGAAAAAAATAATTAAAGAAAAATAAATAGATTCTTTTTTGTGTAATTTTTAATTATTGGCTTTTTGAGAAAAACCAAATTTGAGGGGCAATTTGTCGATAAAAAATGCCATATTTCACACCATTAAAGGCTCCGACACTGGTGACGGGACACATTGTATATATTCTGTACCTCGAGATCACGCTTCTTTTATAGAACGGAGAGGACATTCGGGGACTACCTTTTCGACTTCAAGACAAGTAACAAATGGCGAGAACGGGTACTATTCACTAGAGTTGACGGGAGGGCCTTCGTAGACGACCAAGGTTTTGACAAGGTAAAACCATATTGTAGAAGTTAAACTACATATATTTAAGCTAAAATATTACGTTAGGACTTGGGATATGATGCGCAACGATGACGACCGTTTGGTGCAACGGTAGCGATCCTACCTTTCGTACTGACGGTCCTAGATTCGAATCCCGGAAGGGGCAAATTTTTGTATGAAGAATACGAGCATTTGTACCTGAGTCCTGTACTGGATATTTCCATATATTTCTATGAATATTACATATCTATGTATCGTATAATTATGTCTATCCGTTACCCTAGTATCCATAACACAAGCCTTTAAGGTGCTTACTTTGGACTAGGCAAATTGGTGTGATTGTGGGAAATATTACTATTATTATATTATTATTATCTGATTTTTACTAGCTACTAGCTTTTGAGACTTAAGGCCTGCATGTGTTGTTTTGGGCTAAAAGTAAGGTAAACCTACCCCCAATGCGATTTCTATTATTACTAACGGTCGCCTGGAAGATATTGCTAAAGAAGCTATTCATAATTACTGTGGTGCATTATATATAATAATAATAATTCTAACATTCTCACCTATTAGCCTAGTCCAAAGTAAGCACTGTAAGACTTGTGTTATGGAAACTAGGGTAACGTATAGTCATACATAATATGATACATAGATATAAATACTAATAGAAGTATATATAAATACCCATGACTCAGGTCCAAATGCTCGTATTCATCACACAAATATCTGCGTCTTCCGGGACTCGAACCCAGGACTGTTGGTATGAAAGGGAGGGTCGCTACCGTTGCACCAAATGGTAGCTAAATGATACAAATACTTGTTCATAAATGTTTATAATATAGTCCATAATGTTTATAGGTACTGGTCGATGTACCGTGTACGTCAGACCGTGTCTCCATCAATGAAGACAACAACAACCTGTTCAGACCAGATCGCATCAAGGAGAGGCTTCGACTGCCCGAGGTTCAATCGCAGTTATTAGTGTATGCGACAAATGAATAGCTTTATTTTAATTTTTATATCCAACCTCATTGAAGTCAATTATGTAACAACATAACCTTTAGGATTTAAAAAAAAATATATTCTTACACATAAGTCACCTTTTACGACAACCGTGAGTCTTAAGAGCTACTTTCTTCTGCCCGACACCAAAGGCGATGCACGCTCAATATATTGCACCTCCAGTACTAACAACAAAGACAGAATTGTCAAAATTTCCGAAATAAGAGTAAATAATGCCAGAATATCCCAAAAACGTTGTAGGATTCTGGCATTGATAACTAAGTTTGGGGAGCCTGCCTACCACTGCCGAATGCGTGAGAGGAAGGGAAGCCAGACGGACTGACGCCGTAACGCGTTACGTAACGAAGTGGTTTACCCTCCCATAAGTAGTTATCATTTCAAAAATTAATTATTTTCTTATTAATTGTGTGCAGCAATGCGTTACGATTGGTACGAGTGGGGGGTGCGGTGGTGTACTCGACATGCTCGCTCAGCCCTGTGCAGAACGACGGCGTGGTGCACGCAGCTCTCAAAAGGGCGTTCGAAGACCACGGACTAGTGGTCAGTGTGAGGTGAGTATTAAATATACTAAATAGATGGAAACTAGATAAATTATTTTAATAGAAAAATACTAGCAAAAATCGCGGGTTCGTATCCGGCCTGAGAATTTACTTGTGAGCTGAATCGATTTTTCTATTAAAATAATTTAGTTTTATAATTTTTATATATTTTATGCATTATCAATGCGATCTTATAAGATAAATTATTATAATAGAAAAATACTAGAAAAACTCGACTCGGGTCACAAGTGAATTCTCAGGCGGGAATCGAACCCGCAACCTTTGGAAATCCGGTCCAATGCTCTCCCAATTGAGCTACCGAGCCTTGTGAACATTCGCGAAATTTTCTAGTACCTTCCTGATTTTACGCTGTAGGCCAGCGTTGTTTCATCAATGAGAGGAACATCCTCGTAAATTAAAATCCTTAAAATTTTCGTAGTGTTATTATGCTAAACCTAGATGCTGTTTGAAGTTTACTCCTTTCCAATTTTTCCTTTTGTACTTAAATCGGTAACAGACTCGAATTCTGGACTCGAATTTCCAGACTAAGGTTCTAGACTCGAGTCCAGGACTCGAGTCAACATTTGAATACCAAACATAGAACTCGAGTACTGGACTCGAATCGCAGAATCGAGTCATGATTCGAATACCATACCAACTGACTCGAGTCGACTCGATCCTAAAAAAAACGACTCGGCACATCACTACCTATTAGCTATAATAATAATAAAGTGAAAATATTAAACATGTTTTTACATATTTGGAAATAAGCTTTTGACGACTCCGTATGGAATTAAATGTGGAAAAAATATTTGAGATTGATTTTCCGATATTTTTTTGTGTGTACTAAATTTTCCGTTATACATTGACTAATAGATGGTATAGCTTGTCCTCTGTAATAGCTTGAATTCAGCCTGAATAAGAAACTTTATAATTTAATTTTTATTATTCACTATTTCTATACTTAGCTTCAAAACAGCAAAAATAAATTTTACACATTTTTTATTCCAAAACAAATACTAAACATAAGAGTAACCTAAATATACATTTATTATTTGACTTTAAATATAAAAAAATACATTTAAAACTTTTCGAGTTCTATTTTAAAACAAAATTGCAATAGGTTTTTACGCGTGTGAAGTAGTAGATGGAAAATGGTTGATACTGTCAATCTGCAATCATCTGTCAGCTGACTGCAATGTCGGGATAAAAAGTTACCTTACTTACCATCTTTCACCTCATAACTACCATTTGCCACAGCAGAATTATAATTAACCTTTATACTACATATAATTACATATAGAAATGTAATTTTGTGAATTACCTTATTTTATTTACTTTTAAGCCTTATAGTTTCTTAATTTGTCATTTAACCCTTTCCGTGCCAGCTACGAGAATACTCGTAGTGCGTTACTGTAACATGGTGCCGACTACGAGTATGCTCGTGGATTTTTTTGGGCATCCTATACAAAAAAATATTTCTTGGCACTACAAGTAAGATTGGTTCTTTAGAGTTTGGCATTAGGAATAAAAATACATGTAAAGTGTTTAAATAGTATTTTCGTAGCTGGCACGGAAAGGGTTAAAACCACCGTTACTGTTTCTGTATTTAAAGGAGTATCTCATTTTAAACAAACTGTAAGTTTTTATGAGAAATAAATATTTATACCGATATAGTAAAATAATGTCTTATTTTCCAGGGATATTTCTGCCAGTGTTGCATGTTTGAGCAGCACCCTGTTTCTCGGGACAGGGAATGCAGCGCCTCAGTATGGCCAGTTGGTTACACCATCTGTATCCGCTAACTTCGGGCCCACTTACGTTTCGCGATTAGTCAGACTCAAATAAATCGACGAATTTGAATAATAATCAATCAAAAGCTAAATATAATTAGTTAAACGAAATGAGATTCAAGACTTTATGTTAAAGACTTGAATCTTCTTTAAAATCTGAGAGACAACATACAAGTGATTGCAATAATCTTGTTTAACTATTTCTTCGTTTTAATTGTTAGACGAAAATTCAATGTAAATAATGTATATATATAAATGAAATAAATGTATAAAATAAATATACTTTTACTGATTTTACCTCAAACTTAACCTTATTTGGCCATTACAGTACGGTATAAAATACGAATTATATGTCTTAGTAGTGCAACAAGTTTTCTTATATTTTTGGAACTATGTACACACGTATTAAAAGAGAGAGAAAAAATCCTTGCCGGGTTTCTTGCGAGGTCTCTCTACGTATGAATTCAAAACTATGGCGTAGCAACTAACATTCAAACACGCGTTGTAAATACTCGTACTGTATACAAAGCATTTTATCTTCATATATGGTTTCTTGTATGTACCAGTATAGATATGGAGACCAGTCCAGTATCTACTATTATAGAAACAGTCGGTATACTTTAAAAATAAAAATAAAAAAGGTAATTTAAAAAACTAGAAAACGCAACTGCGTTACGGTGTAATTTGCAAATGAAAAACCCTAAAACAAGAAGAAAGTCAGCCGTCTAGTCAGTAGATTGGAGTTATCTGCAATATAGGTATATGCTCTCAATTCACTAAGCCTAAATTTGTAGACTGGATCCTGACCGCTACAATTTTTCTTCTTGTTTTAGGGTTTTTTCATTTCCAAATTACACAGAAGTTCAGTCGGGTTTTTTAGTTTTTTAAATTACTTTTTTATTTATTTTTTAGTTTTGTTATTTAAAAAACGAGCCGTTCAGGCTGCAGAGTGTGCCAAACAATTGTACATACGTACACTCGAAAAACATAACCCCCTTCTGGCGCAGTCGGGTAATAAAATACTATTTTATATAACTTAAAATGAAAAAACATTATTGAACAAATACTCTATTTGTATAAGTACCTTCATTTATACTAAGTACAAAATAATGTCTTTGGTATGCATTCCTAAAATGTAGATACTAACATAACATTTTGAAATATAACCAGAGTAAATGAAACTTAAACTCTAAAATGAAAACTAGAAAGGTACAGTCAACATCACATCAACCTACCAACAAATATCAAATATCGCCAAGTGATTTTTTACTTAAAGTTAAAAACATAAAGTTCGATTTCTGTTGATAAAGTTTATAAGTATATTATGGCTGGTTGATATGCTGATGTGGTTGACGTTACCGTACAATAATAAAACAGTGTAAACAAATATATAGATTCCGATAGCAAAATTAACTGCCTTACATATAATACTTGTGTTATGTGCTATATCAGTACATACGACATACTCATAATAACACCAATGCAAAACAGAAATCACGCGATAAGGCTGACCGCATACATACATGCATATTATGGAAAACATATTTGTTTTCAGATTACTAGGATAATAATATTTCTTACATTCACACCAATTTACCTAGCACAGTAAGACTTGTGTTATGGATACGAGGGTAGCAGTACAAAGATTGAAATATGTATAAATACTTATGATCTATATACAATGTGTCTCGTCACCAGTGTCGGAGCCTTTTAACAAATAAATTCTTTCTTTCTTTTTTTAATGATGTGAAATATGGCATTTTTTATCGACAAATTGCCCCTCAAATTTTGTTTTTCTCTTACGGCCGCCATTTTGTTTTCTTGGTAACCAAGACCTGGGCTCTCATACTAATTCGACCACCACTACTCATGTAAATGTTCTATCAACATTAAAAAGGTGTCATTTGATAGCTAAACATGTCGACAACAGTTACACAGCCATCATGTTTCAGTTGTCATGGAAAAAACATTGAAAAAAATACTTAAAGAAAAATAAATAGATTCTTTTTTGTGCATTTTTAATTATTAGCTTTTTGAGAAAAACCAAATTTGAGGGGCAATTTGTCGATAAAAAATGCCGTATTTCACACCATTAAAGGCTCCGACACTGGTGGTGGGACACATTGTATATGTGGTGGGACACTTCATCACACAAACGTCTGCCCCTTCCAAGACTCGAACCCACGACCGTCGAAGCGAAAGGCAAGGTCGCTACCGTTGCCCCAAAGGGTCGTGAAATGGGACAATGTGGATTGGCGTGTGCTAATGACTGCGGATGCAGTCGAGACCGATGTGCCTTTAAAAAGCAGGGGGGAACTTTTCGTCACCCTTCGGTTTTATGGTCCTCGCGAGATTAGGGCAAAAGCGCCTCTCGCCTCTACTACTACGTCTTGATAATAAAAAAAAGTTTTCTTAAGTGTATTAGAATTAAGTAAGGTATTATAATAAAAAGGTGAAAAAAAAACAGCCCTTAGTTTCTTGCGGCTTCTTGGTACAAGGGCTCACGACGTAGGACTTATGAAGCCACGACGCAGCTCATTGTAAATGTTATATCTATCTACTCAAGTTCAATACACGCATTGTAAATGCTCATATTTGGAGCGAAGCGAACGTAGCTCTTATGGATCAACTTCAATGACGAAATGTCTGTTACGCCATAACTTCCCGAGTTCTTAACCAATTTTAATAATTTTTGTGTGAACCAGATTGTGACGGAGCCCGAATTTTGGAATTCACAATTTTGGATTTTGGATTTCCCATCCCTTGCATTTTTTGAAAGTTTAAATTCTTATGAAATTTACTAAATATTATTGTTTTTTTTTAATATTACGCTCCGCTCCAATATATGGTGCTAGCGAAGCTTTATGCTTAGCGACTGCATTGACCTAGTTAATAAAAAGCATCTTATCTTTGTCTCTGTATTCGAGTATCGCAAATACCGAGACGAGATCGAATTCGCACTCCAAACGTATGCGGTAAGCCTTAATATAATTATTCGTCTATACTTGACAATTATTAAAATAACAAATCTAACTCACGACATATTCGATTGCATCAACTATCCACGATTACACCAAACGTTTCAAATACACTGCTAATATTTTATACAGGACAACACATTGAAAGTAGGTACTGTCATTAATATATAATAAGAGTTACATTTATATATGTACCATCGATTATTATATATGATATTTTTAAGACACTTAAAGCTGTTAAAACTAATTGATTAATATGCAGAATATATCTATATTGAATCAATTATGTGTGACCAATAGAGTTTTTAAAAGTACAATGATTTATCGTTGCACTGTCCACTAAAAGATTATTTTTTATATATCAAGATTCCAACTTTTTATACCATTGTTCAAACTTAACCTAACTGTACCCAATCAACGCAGTACATAATAAAAATATATATTTCAAATCTATTCGGTTTATAAAAATGACAACGTGGTTTTTTGGCGAATAATGCTTCGGTAGTTCATACATCATCCCACGTTCACTCTTCTAAGAGCCGAGTGTAATTTTTGAAATATGCAAATGTTACTATCGCGTTTGTATTAAGATTTTAATTCAGGCCTTATTCACTTACAAATACCATATAAATTGCGTATGAGTCAATCATACGCATTAGTTTCATTTGCACATTCTATAACTTACACACAAACCCCTGAAGGAAGTTTGGATTTCAGCTAAATACCTACTATGAAATGTGACAGTTTGCCTACAGTTAAAAAATCATTTAAAAACAGCTGCAATAATTGCCATGAGTTTGAAGTAACTCTAAGCTACAATTTGACATTTATTTCGAATTTATTCTTACATATATTTTTAACTACTAATGTACTATCGAGGTCTCTCGTGCCTTATCACTTTGTTGAAATATTCGTTTGAACTGATCGCATCGGACACGCCCACACGACCTACCCCTATCCCTAATTGGCTTCGTATTTTACTACGATTTATACTACGTCCAATCATAAACAACTAGTTTTAAAATCGCCCTTGATGTCAGTACTGTCAACTGTCAATCTGCTTTTTCTGCTTGTTTGCGCACGCGCGCCATTGTTGAATGAATGTAGCGGGGCGTGGCCTGAAGCGATAGGCATCGTGCAGTGTGCAAGCGACTTTCAACTTAGGACTGATAAGGCGCCAGAGGCTTCGATAGTACTTATATTTAAAAGGTACGTATTTAAAAACAACATAAATTTCATTTTAATTGAGAATCTTTATTTCAATCACTAATAGTGTTTTTATTATATGTATATAGTATAAAAAGTTTGATTGGTATTCAAAGTAGCATTATTTAGCAAATGTATAAAAAAATAAATTTTATCAAAGCAGTGGTGTAAAAGCTTAGTACGGACAACAGCACTACAATAAACTGTATTTTTTTTTTCAATTATTATTAAACTATATTCCTTTGATTTTAAGCTGTAAATCGAATGTTAAAAATTGACAGATTTGTATAAGTTGATGTGCTGTTGACTGTACAGTTGTTATAAAATTTACCTGTAACATTTATCACTATTTTACAACTGCACTAATTTGGTTGACATTGCAAAGACTGAAGAAATATTTACAATGCACTTTTAAAAGAGCGAGTATAATAAGCGATATCGCCTTACGTTTTAAATTATCTCTTAAAAACTTTAACTACTGCAGTAAAAAATAAAAAGTTTTTTAGATGTAAATCACACCAAACTATAACAAAAAAAATTATAAAAATACCTAGTGTATAAATTTATGTCTAGACACAATTTGATGAAGAAAAAGGTGTTTTCAAAATTTCTAAATAGAAGCTTGAAATACCCTCGATTATTGGAATATTCAAACAATACTTAAAGACGAGTTTACATAACAATAAGTTTACATAATTTTGTTTTGATTTATTTAATTAACAAACTTCTATAAACTATATAGTAGCGTAATAACTTGAATAAAAAGAATTGAGACATAGACTGCTAACAACTAACTTAACAATTTAATAGAAACGTACACTTATTTACTGTATTCATAGCAATGCGAAGCTTCAATGCCAATACTAGCGAATATTCAGTCCTTCCTTCCTTCTTACATATGTTTTACATATGGCTATCGGCCGGATCTAATACTGTTCATATTTCTATCATCCTTTTTGCCTATCACTTTATCGTCGATTTGACACAAGACGCCATTCTCTAATCAAAAAAACTTAATAAAGCACATTAGAACTAAAAAAATCATCAACTAACAAATCAATAGTGCTGCTATGTTATCGGCAATTGTGTCGATAACTTTTAATTTGTTTAATCTGCCGTCTTTTCCTCCCTGTTAAGAGGTTTCGCTTCGACTACATCTGTGTTGTCTGGCACGCGATTCCATGGCTGTTCCTCGCCAGAGCCGAAGATTGTGTAAACCAGAATCTCAATGATGTACAGCCCGATAGTCACGAAGAATATTATTCGCCATGCGGATATTGTTTCCTAGGGGAAAAATTTAAAATTTTAAACCCAAATTAAAAGTAATTATGACAACAAAAACTTGTCTCAGTTATGGGGATTTAGGTTTGTGTCACCTGAGGCAAGTTGATTTTTTGTCTTGTTATAATTTATAAATAAATAAATAAATAAAATAAATATTTTTTTTACATTCACACCAATTAGCCTAGCCCAAACTATTTGAGTAAACTGTAGTTATAATGAAATTCTTGTATTATTCAAACTACGATTATACTCGCAAACAAAAATTTACTGTCATTAACTATGAGCAGCATTTTCGATACTTTTCGATATCGATAATAGTTTACATAAACTCCTGCCTACAGTAGTACTCAAGTACGTTTTCTTATTATAATGAATATCTGTAAACATTATTTAAATAGTCTTAAAGGCTATCGTTAGAATAAAAAACTGCTTTTAATTTGAGAGGCAATGCATTATAAATAAAATAAAGTTGATTAAAAAAAAATGTAATTAAGTAAGAACAAAAAACTTACGTTGCCATGTGTGAGTACGCCGACGAATAACGGTACAACGATGCCAGGGATCGTAGCTAAAGTATTTGTCATCGCCATTAAAGTACCTGGGAAGAAAACAATCCTTAAATGCCACAACTTTATAATCAAATGAAAGCCTGACAAGCCTGTTTATAAATAAATATTAATCAACTATTATAAAAAATATGATATTATATGAGTTTTATGGCCAGTGCCTTGTTTTTTTTCAGGGAACGACAAGTTACAAATAGTGATTTTGTAATTAAAAATAATGACATAAAGTATACTAGGCGATGCAGTCGCTAAGCATAAAGCTACTCTAACATCATATATTGGAGTGAAGCGTAATACCTAAAAAAAGAAAAAAAAAATTTTTTGTTTCGATGGGAATTTTTGCGAATTTCAAAATTTGGGCTCCGTCACAATCTGGTCCTAAACCTGTTGATTCGATTCCACACAAAAAAAATATTAAAATCGTTTAAAAACTCGGGAAGTTATGGCGTGACAGACATTGCGCCATTGAAGCTGATGCATGGGAGCTTCAATAATGACGCTAAGGTTAAATGCGAATTAAATTCAAAAGATATTAAATATAGTAAACTCGGCGTCAAAAAAATCGCACCTTATAAAAATCTTATTCAAAAATTCCTAAACCTTATATAGAGGATAGTGTTAGGTATCATTAGAAAGGTAACAAAAAGGAGCATCAAACAACAATTAAGTGCAATCTTTTTTTTAATTAAAATTATACAAAAAGCATAAAAATTTGAAAAATAATAAAAAATCTTAATTAAGTCCTAATTAATAATCGATAATTTACAAAAAAAATGTACAAAAAGTGTCTTAAAATTAACTCAAAATCTAGTGTTACCCCCCCTTGCCCTGATGACGGCTTCCATACGGTCCCTCATAGACCTCACCAACTTCAGGAGCTCTTCTTGAGGGATAAGACCCCATTCTTCAATCACCGCGGTTTGGAGTTCCTCTAGAGTCGAAGGAGCCGGATCCCGAGATCGAACCTTACGTTTAAGATGGTCCCAGAGGTGCTCTATCGGATTCAGATCAGGACTTCTCGCTGGCCACTGCATCACAGGAATTTGGGACCTCCGCAGGAAGTCGTTCACGATGGCTGCAGTGTGTGCGCGAGCGTTGTCGTGCATTAATGTGAACCCCTCGCCAAAAGATTCGGCAAAAGGGACCACATGCACATCCAGGATCTCTGTGATATAGCGGCGCGCAGTCAGCGACCCTTGTCCGCGAGCACCTCCGGTCCGGGAGACGCAGACCAGGTCGGTTTTGCCGGCAGCCGACATACCGCCCCAGAACATGCAGGATCCGCCTCCATATTCCACCGTCTCCTGGATGCAGGCTTGAGCGAAACGTTCACCCTGCCTCCGGTATACTCTTCTTCGTCGGTCGTTGCAGAAAAGACACACTCGTGTCTCGTCTGAGAAGAGAACAGCTCCCCACTGCTCAATGGTCCAATCGACGTGGTCGCGAGCAAACTGCAAGCGGGCTCGTCGGTGCGCTGCAGTCAATTTTGGACCTGTAGCAGCTCTGCGGGCTGCTATGTTCTTCTCCTTCAGTCTTCTTCTAACCGTGGATACACTCACGGTGCGTCTGCGAACTGCCTGGAGCTCCTGTTGCAGCTGAACAGCGTTTGAGAAGCGATTTCTCAAAGAGTACGACACAACGAACCGGTCGTCTCTTTCCGAAGTGCAGCGACGTCTACCGGACCCATGTCGCCGGATATAGCCACCGGTCTCTAAAAAGCGCTGGTAGACTCTACGAACCGAAAAACGGCTCAGATTCAGTTGCCGGGCGACATCACACTGCCGCACCCCTGCTTGCAGTAGTGCAACCACTTGAGCGGCCTCATCAGCTGTAGTGTCCATTTTCCAGATGTTCTTTCTTCAGTAAAATCAGTGCGTGTGTCCCCTTCAACGGTTTAATAGCGAATGACCCACATTGAACCCGTGTTGACCTCTTTATACCCACAAAGTTAGCGCAACTCGCGACTCTCCCGAGCAGCAAAATTTCCTTAGAATTTTTGTGACCCTTTATTTGTTGCTTTAGGTTTTATTTGATAATGAAAAATAATGTTTTTTTATTAAGTTAATTAAGTAACCTTTTAAATAAAATTATAATTAATACGACTGCATGTGCATATCCAGAGTTAATGCCATTTGAACGTGATTTTCTTAGAGGTGCGATTTTTTTGACGCCGAGTGTAGTTAGAGTAATAAAATGAACTTGGCTTGACACGCTACCGCATGTCTAGATTATGCAGACACGGTTTTAATTAGGGTTGAGTTTGGTCTTAGTTACACCAAACGCGTGGTTAACCCAGTCGAAGTGGTTTTATTAAAACGTGCGATAGTCGCTGAATTGTAAGAACTAAATATGTACGTAAAATCATTTGAAAATGTGCTACTTGAATGTTAATGCCTTTTTAGAATTGGGGAATCCCGCCTAAGATAACTTATGAGCCAAGTAAATTTTATCTAGTATCTTTATATTGTATGGTATGTTAACAGGCCCGGATTTGGGCGTGTGGAGGCTGGGGCAACAGACGGCCCTAAATTATATACGGACAAAAATTCAAAATCGTTTATTGCGAATATGAGTGACAGTTTTTATAACAATGTTAAAAGTTCTCCTATATTTTACAAAAAAAAAAATATTGGCAAATCTTGATAGTCGAAAGTAACCCGTCGATATTTGTATTTTTTTTTATCTCTGTTGTTGCCCCTCTCTTGTGGAGGCACCAAGGCAGTAGCCCCGCCTGCTCTCCCCCAAATGCGGCTCTGTATGTTAAGCATTCATAAACAGAGTGTCACCGATAGTTTCTCATTGCTAGACAATTCCGAAACTATCCCGAAAGAAGCTAATGGAGATAAAATGCTAAGAATATGTTGTTTTAATGGGTATTTATAGCTACTGATTTATGTTACAATTAAATGGATATATATCAGGTGACAGACAGCGTTTACGCCGACGTTTGCTTATTACGTTAACATATCGAAGTGTACGGGTTTACACGTACATCTATCAATCACATAAGGGCTAATTTCACCATCTTATAAAATCAATTTTAATAAAACAAAATTCTACACAAGTTCAAGTGGCAATTATGATATCCGTTTACGTCACATCCATTTCATAAGCTACATTTTCTTATCTATATAATCTTATCTTGGACAATTAATAACAGAATACTCATCATCGAAACTTTTGTTTACAGCTAGTGCTAACGATCTCTTCATTATCTCTCGTCGAAAATCGGCCGTTCAGAATTTGGTCAACAATGGTTAAATATATATCGGTGAAAACAAAAAACATGTTTAGAACTCATTTTAGCACGTAAACTCACTTTGATCAATGATGAGATGGGCTTTCAAATTATAAATGTGGTATGGTAAGAAACTGATGTTAATTAATTTGACGGGTCTATGTCCGCACTTAGCCTCATGATTGGGCCACTCTGCGTGTGTTGGGTTCTCCCCTTACTCAGTTCCGGATTTACCATAGAAGCTGAAAAAGCTGAAGCTTAGGGCGGCAAAATTAAAGGGCGGCAAAATTTGCCCAGAAAATTGGTATAGAATAAAAGTAAGTAATAGTGCAGTAAAAAAAAGCTTTGCTTTTGTTAGCTTAAAATATACCCAAAATGTTGTAAAAATAATCTTGAAACTAGATTATTCCCTAAAAAAGGAATTAACGTTATTGTGAACAGTAAATTTAATTATAGAGGTCAGTAGGGGCGGCAATTTTATAGCTTTGGGGCGGCAAATGTGTAAAGTCAGCACTGCCCTTACTCTAGCCAACTCAATTAATCCCAGAATGCTAGCAGCCTTTTCAGGCTACTGCAGGCTTCCAGGAGAGATTCTGAAGACTGGAGAAGCTGTGCCCGTTGATATGTATAAGTACATGCTGTGGAGTTTCTCTTGCCTCGATGCAACCACTGCATAGAGGGCTGTCTCTCACACAGGTGAAGCTAGTGTAAGATACCTACCGGCGAAGTTGGGCGCGATGTCGATGTGGTTGGAGAGGAATCCGCAGAACATGCCGCCGATGCAAGTGACGCCGACGGCCATGAGCGCCACGGCGGCCGCGCGGTTGCAGCCCACGTAGCACAGCGCCAACATGCACGCCGCCGGCACTGCAGACGCTGCGCGCGATCGAACAGAATTGCATTACGATCCAGTAATAAAACAATAAGATGTAGATTACTTCAACAAAAAACAAGTAATATGCACCGCCCACTCGGTCGCAAATAAATGCAGACGTCACACCTTACACCTTCGGCGGAACCTGCACGCCCGCAAATTAATCGCAGAACGCACGGCAGTCTACGCCGTGAAGTTGCAAGGTGTTTCATTCACGGTGAAGGTGTGTCGTCATGTGTATATATTTGCGGGCGGGGCGGGCGGATGTTACTTGTTTTCTGCTGAAATAGATACATGTTTTTGTTTTATTAAAGGATATGGAATTCCAAGGCCAAGTAATGTCTGATTCTATCTAACAATGAATGAGATTGAGAGATGATGATTTAGGATAGGAAGGAAAATAAAATATATCAATTCAGTTTTCTGAATAGCTTTGAATCTAAGTCGTTGAAATGGTAAGCCTCCTCAACTGAAAAATCCAAATCATTATTTTGTGCAGCGGCAGAGGGAAAAGGGCAAGGAAATGGTTAGGGTAATTGGGATGTAATTGCCGTAAGAACATTCACAGAACTCATAACAGAAACAGACGCCACAACCAGTATGTATACTCTGTGCCTTAGAGGTACGAGGGCCGTTCAGAAACTAACGATTGAGGCACTTATCATATCTCTTTACAAGCTTTGAAATTCCTTCTGCATAAAAATCACCCGCTTGTGCCTTGAGCCAGCCTGTGACCGCATCTTTGAGCTCTTCGTCTGTGAAACACTAAAAACATTACGACGGGCTATACAGAACAAACGCCGTGGTATGCTGACTTCCGGTATCGTTTTCTTGCACGATAACGCCCGTCCTCACTCTGCTCGTAGAACAACAGCCCTTCTTGAGTCCTTCAAGTGGGACGTTTTCAACCATCCACCTTACAGCCCAGATCTGGCGCCAAGCGATTATCACCTCTTCATGCATATGAAGAAATGGCTCGGGTCCCAGCGGTTTGATGACGACGAAGAGCTCAAAGATGCGGTCACAGGCTGGCTCAAGGCACAAGCGGGTGATTTTTATGCAGAAGGAATTTCAAAGCTTGTAAAGAGATATGATAAGCGCCTCAATCGTTATGGAGACTATGTCGAAAAATAGTGCAAAAATGTAGTTGTAAGATGTATATATTAAAATATTTTTACTTAACTTGGTGTATTTTTTTCAATCAACCGGAGGTTAGTTTCTGAACGGCCCTCGTATTAAGCAATGGTTCATCTAATCAATTTACCACTATGTATATTACTGTAGCGTCACATAGGTTGGTACAGTTAAGTTTCCTGGAATATACAGTTCTGTTGAGTCGGCACTCTGAACAACGGGCCGCGTCTACGTGACGCTACAGTCGTCCGTCTGCCTCCTCGGAGTGTACCGCTTGTACGGAACCTATATAGGTAATATGTATGTGTATGTGTGGAAGTAATCAAGTTACGAACTTAATCGTTCCATCTACTCCTTAAGACAAGAGTAACCCTAATGTAAAACCCCATAAAAAAACTAAAGAGTGATGACACCGACGTGATTAAAAAGAAAGCACTAAGCTTGATAACGTTGATTTAATTATAGGCATAACAGATAGCTTAACACTGCTGTTGGAACAGCAGCAAAATTGTAGCATGTCAAAATATTTACCGAACAGAGTCCCAATCTTTCTAGCAGTGGTTGTAGTAATCACGCCCTTTCCCCGCAGCCAGTCTAGAGTCCTACTTAGGGCGATGCTGAAGATCCACAGTGACAGGAACGGCATCGATGTAGTTACAGCATTCTAGAAACAAATTTATTTATTTATAGGGTCACCAACATAAGTTACAGTTTTACTATGTATATAAAAAAAACTAAACAATAGATTACTTAGGGCTAACTGCACTTACAATTATAGGTTACCACAGCATGCATTATAATAATTAAAAAAAAATATGAGTACACTAAAATGAACATATGGAACTAAACTTATTAAAAAAAAAACTAAAGGAACAATATTGAGGAAAATAAATAAAGAGAAATCATCATTAAAATTAAAAAAAAAAGAAAATACAATTTACAAATCTAAAGTACTATGTCAATTTTATAATTTAATAAACATGGAAATCATCAATCATCAATCATGCCTCAATGTCAACAGGACGTCATAGCAGAAGAATGCTCGGCTTAATATATGGTTAGGTTATGCCTATAACATGCCTTTCCAATCCGCGAAGCAAGATGGCTTTTAGCAATCGCCTCTTATGTTTATATATTTATTGTTTAAAAATAGTCGTGACAAGTGGAAATATCTTCATAATCTTGTCTGTTTTATATATTGTGTGTAGAATTATATTTTACGTGATCCAAGAAGATTCATCATTTCATCGCAATTTACTACAACTACAACTTTCTATTTCTAAAACTGTTCCCAAATGTTTTTATGTAACATTTAACTCTCGAATTTCGTTACATAACTTTTTTCGTAGAGGACTCAAGGTACTGTTCATCATAAGTTTCGTTTCCACTAAGTTTTAGTTCACAAAATGGTTTTTAACCTAAAATTTCAACATTGGACAGTTTTGTAAAGTCTATGAACTATTGTTTTTACTATTAATGCAGCGTTCGATGAAACGTTACTGCGTTTAAAAGTTTTTCGATGAACCATAAAATGCGTACATATGTTTCGATAAATAGTTTTATCAATATTTTTTTTTGTGAAAAATTAATTCCATTTATATTTGCTTGGCTAGAAATTATATAGAAACGTTTTTTCGTTAAAACGTTGGTCATTTATATAAAACAGCATTGATTGGTTAATAAATGGATGAAAAATATATAGATTGAAAAGCGTGGAATCGTTTTATGTTTTAACACATTATTATCAGCAATGCAGGTAGTGTACTTATATTATTATTATTTACTCTACATTAATTCGTATATACGATAGGAAAATGTGGGTTTATTAGACATGCCTGACATTAAACGATAACGAATATTTATTGGATCAATTTTAAGAGATTTAATCTGTTACACAAAGGAAGGTAAAATTTATTTATATAAGGTTAATCCCTGCGTATGATGTTTTTTTGGTCTTTACCTCTGTCATGTTGAACTTGAGCACTTGCTTCATGTAAAAAGGCAGCTCAATTAGCAGCATGTACCAGCCCCAGTTAGAACAGATGTGCGACACCAGGATTGCTAAGAATGGCGGAGACTTGAGCACCGCAGCCCACGGCACTGGCAGTTTCTGTAATACACGTGATACTTACTGCAAAACTACATCACTGCAATAATGAATTCCGTAATAAGCAATAAATTTATTTATAGTAGTTTTTTGAAACTGGTACATAATGAGGGGTATTATACACGAGTGTGAGTATAAAAAACGAGCAAAGTGAGTTTTTTAAAAGCATCACACGAGTGTGTAATATCTAATTATGTAAAGTTTCATACACTACTTTATCTAATCTCATACATTGAATATATTAAATAAAAGATAGAGTTTGCTACAGTTTATTTATTGGTTATTGTAAGTGTTAACATTTTGTATATTACAATGACTTTACTGGTAGTAGATTAAGACTGACTGACCGCAGGCTCTAAAATGTCGGGCGGCGTTAAGTTTTCTTCACTTTCACTATCAGACATTTTAATAAACAATAATAATTATCCAGGGAAACAACAACAAAATGCAAGGAAACGTATTATGGCGCCAAAATTCCCGGTATCACCGCGCATGCGATAAAATAATTTTATAATGTGACATAGGTAGTGCCATATTTTTAATATACATCTGGCCGTCATCATCATTATCTTCGACAAACTATTAATGTCTCCACTACACTATTTTTCCCTATGATACAAAATTCTGATTTTTATATTTTTAATGTTTCTGTGGCTTCAGCAAAGAATACCTTAAAAATATTGTCCTATAAAACCTTTATTATTATTTTTTTTTTATTTAATTCACAATTTAAGTTATTTAATTATTAATTATAGACTACTTCCTAGATCGGAAATAGTCCGCAATGTCTGTCTATTGACATATGTTGTGCTCAAATCGAGTAAGTGTAAATGTAGTGTAATAAGTTATAAATGTATTTTTTTTAGTTTTCGTGTGGTCAATATTATTGACCTGTTTTGTGAGCCTAATAAAAAAAATACCACAGGGCATGAGCGTACCCAGATTTTGACCCAGGCATTCGCTTACATGCATCCCCTGGTACGACTATTCCATAGGGAGATTGACACATATCCCGCCATTCGAGCCCATTGTAGTGTGTCCTAACGATAGTAGATGCAGCCGAGACCAATTACTTTTAAAGCCTGTGCACACTACGTCCTTTAAACGCGCCGGTTCCGATACGCGCTCGACTATGAATTTATGTAAGTGTTCAAAGTTCTACATTTGAATACCTGCAGAAATTCACTCTCGCGCTTGAATCGGTATAGACGTAATAATAACGCTCGTTTGTATCCATACAAATGTACCTATTAGAAATGCAAAAAAAATGCTTATTGGAATAAAAAAAAGCGCTGCAGACGCGCGTCCGACGTGTTTAAAAAATGCAGTGTGCATAGGTCCTAGCATACCTTAATTTTTGGTCACCCACCTGATCATCGGTTTTTGCCGAATTTGCTCAACCTCCTTTATCATAGACAGAGAACTACAGAGCTCCTCAATCACATTTTGTCATGTACAATTTATAAACGTAGATATAAAACGGCTTAATCTTTATCTACTCGCGAAGCATACATCATTTAGATTATTGAACTGTTTCGTTTACAAAAACTGAAAGATTTTTGATAAATGTAATGTCCATACATCATCGAATACTTATACTGTTTGGTATGGCGCTCACGACACTTGATACAAAAACATACAATTAAGATATTGCTTCCACCTCTCGAGACTGGGCGCAACCTGGCGAGCGATAGTGTTACCGTGTCCAACGCCACATTATTGTTTATTAAATTGACTTTCCTTGCAAAGTGATAAGAAAACAATTCATATTTCCACTGTTTACCGTTTATAAATATAATCGCGAACAAAGTTTGTACCACTAGGTATAAACTGTTGTAAATTACAATGTTTTATGTATTTAAAGACACTTATTTAGAAAATCATGAGAGCTATTATTATCTAATACAAGCTTACTAAAAAAATCAGAAGTTTTAAGTTGAACACTATAAGCTAGCGTAATATTATCTAAAAGTATCTAATGCAATAAATGAAACTATAATAAAATGTAAAAAGTTGTAAGAAAAATTCAAAGCACACCTAATAATAATAAAGTTAATTATTTGTTATTTTAGTTTTGTGAAACTTAATTCAATGCCCGAGCATGAAATCTGGTATCGCCACTTTAAATTATAAAATTTATAATCATGAAAGAAAACATCTTCATTAAAAAAATAACACCAAAATACTTTGAATGCCAATCGAGGCCTTACCATTTAATATTATATTAATAAACACTGTGTTCTAGTTAGGTTAAAAACTTATCCACTGAAATTACTCAGCGCAATATGCCGTTGGTGTTGACATCTATGAAAAACGTAATGTTACACCAACTCGTAATAATAATATTCCTTAAAATCACAAATTAGCCTAGCCCAAAGTAAGCACTGTAAGTCTTGTGTTTCAGATACTAGGGTAACGGATAAACATACATATATCATACATAAATAAGTAATAATAATAGAAATATATATAAATACCCATGACTCAGGTACAAATGCCCGTATTCATCACACAAACATCTGCCCCTTCCGGGATTCGAACCCAGAACCGTCGATGCGAAAGGCAGGATCGCTACCGTTGCACCAAACGGTAATAAGTTATGAGTAGCTAATTATATTTATATGATATTACCATTGCATATATTTTACCAGTGAATTCTACCAGTTTGTAAGGTTATTCTGCTAACGTCTCCACTTTGTTTACCGCACATTATTAACTACCGTTAACGGCAGAGATAGAACTTCAGGCATGCAGACAGCTCGTCCTGAAACCTAGTTTTATTTTAATAAAAAGAATGACCCATTACTTTATGTTCAGCGTGGTCATCGCTCTTTCCGCCCAGCGAAGTGACGATCATGTTGCGCTCCTCCAGACTGATTAGCGGCTGCTGCTGTGGCGTATCCTGCACCAGAATCACCCACAGCACGCACCATATGCACGACAGACCACCCATCACGTAGAAAACGCTCTCCCAACCTGAGGTGAAGTTATGTCTTTGAAATGACTTTTCCGGATACCAAAATATCTTTTTTCTTTAACTCCATTTCAAAAGCCGCGTGTTCGCAGGATGATTGCAAAACATGAAAATTAACGTATTCGGGAAAGTATATGATTGCAAAGAGCAGACGCCAAAGTGCACCTAATTTGGTAAGGTTAAAAATAAATAAAATAACCTGAAAAGAACAACGCAACACCCAAGATTTTCGCTTCCAAAATTGCAATGACTCAGAAAACAAATATTTTTATTGGCTAAATGCACTGATTCATTGGGGAATTCCATTGTTCTTTTCCGGAGCTTATAGCGTGTCTTACACGCGATTTTGCAATTAAATATCTCTAACTATTGTATTATTATTATACTGATGTCCCATAAAAAAAGGGTCAAATGGAAACCCCACAGGTAGAGCATCACTAGAGCAACTTAACATTTTTTGTGGTGTTAACCATAATTGTTTATGGAAGGTACATATGTTATTCTTCAATTTAGAATAAAATATCAAGTACTTATCTTAAATAAGATGTCACTATTACCAAAAATCTCTTTTAAATCATGATTTTTCAAAAAATATGATATAAATATATAATTCGAAAACTACACGAAATCGTGAAACATACATGAGCGTGATTCGTTTGATAGAGCATCCTCTGAACTACTGCTTGACCCATTTTTAGAACATCTTGTATACATCTTTATTATATTTTTATAATCTTATCCAAAAATGGCCTTACCAACGTTGGCAGTGAGGACTCCAGCCATCAGCATTGATATAACAGTTCCCAGAGAAGTTCCCGCGTAAACCAGAGCCGCCATTACGCTGCGTTCAGCTGGCGGCGCCCATTTTGAAAGCAGCACGTGCATCGCTGGGAATGTCACCCCCTGAGACAAATAAGCAAAATCAGTATGGATACATGACCTTACGAATACCATTTTTTACCATAAAAACACTCACTTTAATAAGCATCTTTTTCGGAAGCTACTGTTAATAGTACCTATTTATATTATTACACTTTATCGTTTATGAAACACCAATAGCCTCATAGATTGTTTTGGCGCCAATACTTTGTTAATGCCTTATCACAACCAATAAGCTGTTGGGCTAGGTCTGGCATTCTTCTATAATCTGTCCAACCTGATTTGAAGAAGGATATACCATCTTCCCTTATGTATTTAATTTATTTAGTAATATTAACTTGTAAATTGGTTGATTTGGATTTTGATAACACTTACGCCTCCTATTCCTTCCCCAACTCGCATGACAACGACAGCGGCGTAATGGGCATATGCCATCACTGGCGTGAGCAGGGTGCACACCACGTTAATGGTCACGCTGAAAAACATCACCCATTTCGCCGAAAACAGTTCAGCTACTCGAGCACCTGGTAACAATACGCATGTTCACGAGCTCTGTACGGGCTGAATTATAATTAAGTATATAATAGTCTACGAAGTCTTACTTGGGTACCATCGCGAAATGTATGTACAGTCGACAGCACATCAAACTATAAATAAAATTATCTCTATTTCAATTAGTAAGTACGAATACATGATTGACTCTAACATCGTCGATTTACCCTTTCAGCGTTATGTTTAACTAATATTTGTTAATTTATGTAACATGTATTTGATTGTAAAGAATAATTCAACAATTTAAAAATGTTTAAGTAATTGTATAGTAGTTAAATTTCTTTCAGAGACAAGCCACCAATACATCTATCTATTTACTTACATATTTTATACATTGTAAGTGTGATAACATTTTGGGAAAGGCATAATTTCTATACTTTCTGCTTCTAACTAACCAATGCCGATCGCTGATGCGAGTGTCCTCGAGGAATTCTCGTCCAAATGTTATAGTCCCTATCCCGTCCTCGTCCCTATGTTACCAAAGTTGAAACACATTATTTTTTAATTATATTTTAAAGAAAAGCATCAATTCACTTACTAGAGCCGATTCTAGAAGAATTATGAAATATGGTATGTCTCTAACGGAAGCTTTTCTACGTAGCACAGCTGCTACGCTGCACCCTGACCGGCGTCAGGGTAATATAACAATTAATGATTACAAATTACAATAGGATTAAAATTAAAGATGGCGTAAAAAATAATATTAACTGTAAAGAATGGAAATGGTAGGCAACAACAAAATATATGCAACAGAAAATATTTCAGGTATGCGTTATTCAGATTCCTCTCTTTAACTTGGTTATTGCGTCCCATAACACAACTCCATCTTTTAGGGTAAATATTTTTATATTTTTAAAGCATTAAACATACGAAAAACTTTTCATAGTTATAAGAGAAACCCAAACTAGGAACAGAAAAGACACTACATATATCCGGTCAAAACGTCATAACGGCTAGTCTCTCCCTGAGTAAATGTTTTCTGTAAGCTGTTAACAACTTTAGCAAATTCCATTAACAGTTAAGTACTTTGTTTATTATGGCAGTGGCTTATATACCGCTTATGAATTAGGTACGTCGTATGAGTTGATTTGATCATCTTATCGGGTGTTCTAAAATCGTGGTATTACGAGACCTTGTGACGGGTGCAGCCGGGGAAATAAAAGCTCACACAAAAGGTCACTTGTTTTTATATTTAAGGAATTAAGGCACAACTGAAACAATTATATAAAAAAAGGTAAATTACACTGAATACAAAACAATTTCACATTTATCACTAAAAACATATTATAAACGGTAGGGCTACTTACAATAGTGCCTTAAAGAAACTTATAGACTTAGAAACAGGAACTGGTAGTAAAGAATATATATACAGGAAACTTGTGAATTATGCTTATGAGCTTATTATAAACTTGTGAGCTTATTATAACTGCTCAGCACTATAAATATATTTAAATAATTTATTTTCGGTGAGTCAACCGCTCTACGCGCTGACTCTGGTAAGAATAAACTTCGAACAAAACAAATAAACAGAGACAGACAGTAAATTTAAAATAGGAAACAGAGACAGACAGTAAATTTAAAATAGGAAAAGAACAGAAAAGAAAATATGAAAAATGGCCAGAGAAGAGCGCAATGAAAGCAACGAGTCGCCAATATAGCTATGGCGCCTCGTTACAACCTGACCTCATAAGACCAACACAAAAAGTGTTGAAGCAGAAGCAGATCGGGATTTCTTCATATAACTCAAGTAATAAAAATGAAAATTCGTATTTAAAAGAATGTTACTGATTGTTATAGAATAGCACATTATACATAGTCTATGGAGTATCTGAATCAATGAGGAAATTCTCCATTTCTTGTATATCCTTACAGATTTTTACCTGCGAATATAGGAACTATGTACCTTTATATTTTTTAACTTACCAGGAATTTGAGAAACGAAGTAGCCCCAAAAGTAGCAACTCAACACGATGCCTCGGACCTCCGATGACCATATAAATGGACCATCCAACTCCTGAACCTGAAGCAAAAGAAAGTTGTTATTTTTTCAAGAACACTGGCGATTGTTACTTTCAAAATGGTTGATCATAGGATACGTGATTTAACCTATTACAGTCTTTAACTTCTAACGTTAAAACAATTGATAGAAATGGCCACATTTGGAGGATACGATACCTACACTCATACATAAGTTTAAATGGTTCTTTTGCGTTGCCTCCTTCCATAGGGTCTGAGGTTTTCATCGTCTGTTTATCATTGACGGGATAAGAAATAAATTGAACTTGATTTCTTATCTTGGGAAAGAAAAAATATTTGCTTTATGGTTCCTATATTTTTGCATTTTCAATGTTATCTCATATAATAGATTTTTCATAGATAAATCAAGACCAGAAAAAATCAATTTGGTTCACAAATTATTATCATGCGGGAATGGAACCCGCAACCTTTCGATGTCCAATCCACTGATCTCCTAACTAAATTTATTCCCAAGGATATTCCTCTTATTAATGAAGCACTGGCTACAGCGTAAGAGTAAAGTCATAAAAAAAATTTACAGGTGCTCACAAGGCTAGGAATGAGAGCTTACAAGAACACACAACCTTTGAATGTACGAACCACTGCTATGGTTCGGACATTCAAAGGTTGTGTGTTCTTGTAAGCCAAGTCGACTTTTTCAACTATTTGTTCATTAAATGCATTAAAAAATGCAGCATATATATAAAATCATAACATTGGTTTGTAATTGAAATAATAATGGTACAAATATTCATTGACCTTGTAGCGTAGTAATTGAACAGCATCACGGCGACAACTAGTGATACCCTCAAATTCAACATCATTTGCTGATGATAAATTCAAATAGCAGACTATTTGGTGAATTGCTTGGTGACACTTCGTTTTCATTGGACTCGATTGATTTACAATTTATCTAGGTCAAATTCAACACGAATATGACAATACATATTTCTCAAGATTTTTTTTCATTACAACACCTTAATGTGACTTAAAATTGTTTTGCCAAAGTGTCGTAACATTTTAATTTGAGCTAATATTGGAGTCATCCCAAACTGGTACCCAGATCACGCGATCATAGTATGACCCGACTGAAAGCTGAAGGTCATTTCTATACGGGATCGGTATTTAAATATTCACATTATTGTCTGAGGACTGAATGTACGTTTTCTAATATGCAAACGTTATTCTCACGCTTAAGTTAATTCAGAACTTATATTTTCGTTGTTAAGGTTACGTTTATCATACAAATTTTAACCGAAGTGGTAAAGTTCGCACATTACTCTTAACTCTCTCCTATATACATATCATAAAGCCACAAAAAACATTTTTTTTAAATGGTATGTAAAATGTGAACCGGAACGCATTGAAATAGATATCTACAGCAACAGCAGAAAGTTAACCCATTCGATTTTCCACTTTAAATCCACTGCGCAGAATTCGATATTAATTGAGAAAGTTTGACAGATTATAGTATGTTTACGTACTGTTGTCCGTACATAAATGATTTTATATTAATACTTATATTACAAACAACAGCAACACGCTTATCAGGGTATTAGTTAATCGCAAGGTTGTAATTAGAATAGCGATATCGCGGGCGGTGCACTAAAGCAAAGTTAAGGGGATATAATTGTTTAAAGATAAAATACTAAATAAAAAATCGAAAAAAGAAAAAAATACATTGCATCATTTTTGCTTGTTTTAATATTGTAAATATTTTTACAATTTTAAATCAGCTGGTTTTTGTTTTTTTGAGTTTACTCCTTAAGAATTTATTATCATATAAGACACCCGATATAAATATAATATGAAGAGTAAGTGATCGAATGACAGCATTACGTTTTTTGTGCGCACCTTTCACTTTTATTTTGAAATTTTGTTTTATTACTTCCTGTGCCTGTTCCTAAGGAGTAATTTCCAATCGTGCGTAGGAAATCACACAATTTTGTTTTTCATGTATGTACCTACTTATTTATTTAGAAAATTTTAATGTCCAAACAAATGTGTGAATTGTTACCATTATCACCGAGAGGTTTGATAACAATATGTACGGGAATTGAAGGATCAAAATTATTCACACTATAAGTATAATTCATACTTTTCCATTATGTGATATCATGATATTTCAATGCATGGTATTTCATTTTTATATTGCACATACAACTTTACTTATGTAATTTTTGTCAAAACTGAACTGAGTATGAGAAAATACTCCTACCTCTACCTCTTTACTTTGTTTGCTTTTACTTTAAAATGAAGTTCAAAGTTGTAGCTTAATTATTTAATTTGTTTAGCTTAGAAGAACTATACGTTGTAAGGATGTTCAATTTTCAAATGCTCCCCCTGAAATATTACACCATTTGCATAAGTGACGTTATAGCATCGTATGTGCGATATGTTATCTTATCATAGAACAAAAAATACTACATTAAAAATATTGAAAGATACTGATTTCGCGTATACGGGTTTTATTTGATATTCTTTTATTAATGTTTAATAAATTATATAAGGAATTTATAGAATATAACCAAAACGTTACAATTTTATTAAGAGTTTTGTCGTGCCACCTCTGTGCTGATTTTATCATAGTCAATGACATATTATAGACATTGAGTACGTAGGTACGATAAGTAACTAGGTTACCAGTTTTAGATTTATTTTGCTTTGTGTTGTTTACTGATCAATACTAAATAACACTGATTTTAAAGTAGTTTTTTTAATCCTTGACTCGCTCTTTATCCGGTAATTCTACAATAAATGTAATAATAACAATTAGTTACTTACAGAAACATAAGTACTACTTCTAATCAGATAAATTTTATAAATCTGTATAACTATATTTAAAACATAAAAAAAAGTCGTATTTCTTGACGCCGGCAATCGGCCATTATTTTTGTCTAAGTATTCATCCATCACAGCATTTCGGTCGTCGCGGCCGCCCCGCTCTGTGGCGTATCTAATGATAATGAATAATAATCTTACAATAAAAATCCGTCTAGCCGTTTGGATGATACGTGGTAATAAAAATTATTTTAGACAAACATTCATAATACGCGTGAAAAACAACTATTTTGTGCATTCGGGTAAAAAATACCCCTAGGGAGGAACCAAAAAAATCGACGAAATTATCTTTTCCATTACTGGTCGTGGGTACTCAAATCAGTGAAAAAGGGTTGTTATAAATACTTTAATATTATTTATTTCTTACACTTACGCGCCTTACATTATATCCTATACAATTTAGTCATTTAAAATGAAATCACGCACGTTTGCGGAAACTTTGAGAGTTACTTAAGCATGTTTTACAGTTAGTTTAGTAATACATTCTTGCTTTACGATTACGATTGCCCTGAACTGAATATGAAAATAGAATTTCTTCTTACGGAGTTTGAAATCCTGCCATAAGTTTGTAACAATCGAATTTTCTCTACTTTTACTTAATACGCTACATATTTTAGACTAAATTCGCTCTAAAACGAAGATTAAAAGTTCAAAAATAAATAATAATCGGTACTGGTCTTTTGTATTTCTTAATTAAAATGTATTCATGACGTGTGTTATAATATGAAGTTATATTTACTTGACAATCAAATGACAAGAAGCGATCATAATCATTTTGTAAAGAGGTTGCTCTGACATCTATACATATAAATAAAATTGGAGTGTCTGTTTGTAATATTGAAATAACCGTTTTTTACTACATGCATATGAATATATATACGGTAAACCACCAAAATAACATTTTTTACAATTTTTGTCTGTCTGTCTGTTTGTTCCGGCTAATTTCTGAAATGGTTGGACCGATTTTGACGGGACTTTTATTGGCAGGTAGCTGATGTAATAAGGAGTAACTTAGGTTACTTTTATTTTAGAAAATTCTTTAAAATTATTGTGCCACAGCAACGCGTGTCTGTGTCAGCTAGTATATAATATAATCAATTCATAAATGTCACCTACACTTATGAAAGAAGCCATAAAAGGACGAAACTCTGTTGCGCTACCAATAAAATTTGACATCACTTGGATATCCAAATGAATCATAACACTATAAGTAGTTACGACAATAGAACAATGATCGACGCATATAACTCTGGTGCCGACAATTAGATTGATCATATTGGGCGCAATTTCATTAAAACGATTGCTTGCTATTTTCCATTAATTCTACTTGGTATCGATAAAAATAATTACAAACTGTTTTAGTACTTCTACTTCTTCATGGAAAATCAAACGAAATCAAACAAATTAATGCATGCAGGCTATCAGAAAACTCAAAGATTGTATTTCACTTTAAATTTCAGTCACAATTTAAGCAGAGCCATTGTTGTTGATACCAACCTTTTTTAGAATGATTTGTATTTTTTAATCTTTTGTTATTGTTTATAGTTTTTTTGCTATGATATTCGAGGTCAGTCGCGTTTTTGATAGTTTGTATGAATGTTTGGTTTTCTTTGATTTGATATTATATTAATCTTATACCCTAAACGGAACGTGTTTTCCTCATAAACCAGCCCCCATTTTCTCTCACTTGCCTACAGCCATCAAACCAACCAAATAAAGAAAAATAAATATTTAAATCTATAAACATTACTAATTCGAGCTTTGTGTTTATAACGTAAATTAAAATTTTAAAAACGAGAGTTTGATAGTTTTTGATTCGATTTCGATCAAGGTACCGACATTTTCAGTTTCAGAGTTCGATGTCTTATTGGAGCGGTGTAATGTTAGTTTTATATGAAAAACCTTGTTTCGACCAAATCTATGGTGACGACTATATTATTTTTAATTCGATAGTATATTAATTCGAATAGTATTTCACTATATTTTTTATATGAATTAAAAATATCATTATATTTTGATGATATTTTAAATCAGTATTTTTATTTATTTTTTTATCTTAAAGGAAACAACTTCTATACTCGTAGTAGGTATAATGGAGGTTTGTATTATTTTAATTAACACGATAGTTTTATTCAATAAAATAGTCGAAGTGCCATCGTATAAAGACTAGTAGCTAATTTGAACTAATATTCATAAATTACCGGATATGAGTAATCGCTGTGGAATGTCGAAAATTAGTTCTTTTGCATCAAATCTCATTTCATTGCGTCGCAACAATAAAGCAGCGATGGAATAATACATCAGATTTTGAAATTATAGTCACACCATGTTTGGTATACCTAACCAAAATCTATAATCTAAGATCACAGTGGTTTGTGTGTTTGTCTCTTTTTTATTGTATCAATAACGTTACCATAGCAACGCGTTAACCGTAAGTAGTTTGTCTACCGGACGCTAGATGGCGCTAACGGAAAAATATTTAATAATAGAAAAAAAATAAAAAAAAATGTCCACCCGTGCGAAGCCGGGACGGGCCGCTAGTCTAATCTAATAACTTAAGAACTTCTGTAGGGAATTATTATATTTATGTTATTTAAGCAATTAACGGCTAGATTTTTATATCCAAAGAAGTTATAATAAAAAAATAGCATCTAAGAAGGGAACTCAAATAAAATAAAAACAATAATTGTGAAAACTGAATATTTAAACTTCGCTCATGAATAATTTGGTCGATAGCAAAAGACTCTAGCTAGATGAAACTCTTAAGAATTTAAAAGAATCCTTAAATAACTGTTAATAGCGTTTATTTTCATTTATTTAAATTTTATTCTGACATTTCGACTCTTTGAACTCAAATAATAAAAACACAATAATTGTGAAAACTGAATATTTAAACGAAGCTGGTGATAATTTTGGTTGATAGCTAATGACTCTAGCTAGATGAAACTCTAAAGAATTTAAAAGAATCCTTAAATAACTGTTAATAGCGTTTATTTTCATTTATTTTAATTTAATTCTGACATTTCGACTTTTTGAACTGAAATAAAAAATACAATAATTGTGAAGACTAAATATTTAAACGTAGTTGGTGAATAATTTGGTCGATAGCAAAAGACTCTAGCTAGATGAAACTCTTAAGAATTTAAAAGAATCTTAAACTAACTGTTAATCGTGTTTAATTTTATTTTTTAAAATTTAATTCTGACACTTCGACTCTTTGAACTCTAATAAAAAAACACAATAATTGTGAAAACTGAATATTTAAACGAAGCTGGTGAATATTTTGGTTGATAGCAAAAGACTCTAGCTAGATGAAACTCTAAATAATTTAAAAGAATCCTTAAATAACTGTTAATCGCGTTTATTTTCATTTATTTAAATTTCATCCTGAAGTTTCGACTCTTTTTTTGGGAGTTAGTTCTCAGTTAATGGTCGACACAAGTGTGTTGCTACACTCCAATAATTAAATGGGGCACATTACGTGCTCATACTAATAATTTTAGGACAAATGCGTGCTAAAATGAGATCGTATCTCAATAGCATGAATTACAAAGCATGAAACTGGTTGATAAATCTTTAATAGATAGATATTTTCATTGTCTCTATACATTAAATTTGAAATAATTAAGTTTGTAGGTAACTAATTGCAATGGTAGAAGGTTCGGTGCTACGCATAAAAAATCACTAAACCTCCCCCGTGAATATAAAAAAGCAAGTAAGTAGGTAATACTTTTATATTTTGCTTAAGTTTAAACTAAAAGACACTAATTTTTCTGTAAAATTCGTAACGTACATAACTTCTATTATTTTCTTTAGTCATATAAAATTTATAAAACTTTTAAACAAAATAGGTTAGTATAGTCCCCGGCATATAAGTTGAACCTGGTTTTAATATCACGTGACATGCGTGATAAGTTTAGGTACATTATTCACTCCTGCGCATGTCACGTGATTTCAAAACCAGGTTCAACTTATATGCCGGAAACTATACATAGCGTTAAAACAAATCTATAGCAAGTAATTATTGAAACAACAAAATGAGAGTAAAAACAGTTAACAGTTTCACTAAAATCAATTGTGTGTAATTCAAAGATTTCAAACATTACGTATTTTGCGACATCAAGTGGTTCAACTAAGTTCATCTCTCCTTTAATCTTATCACTGCTAAATCCACTTTTTATTTCCATATTTGATAATAGGTGCTAATAATAGCTGTGTGTTGATAATAGTTGTGTGAAAAAATCACATTTATTAACTTATTTTTTCATTAAATACGTTTTCAGTATGAAGCCATAAAGGTTTAGGTAGGTACTCAAACGCGCGTACTAGCGTATCTCGCAAGATACCACCAATTCTGACAGAGAAAAAATCGTTTCTAATGTGATCGAATAAAAATTGGATCCCAAAATAATGTATGCTAAAAATAATTCACTTTATATTCAATACGATTTCAAACGTAAGTATTTGTTCTTTACTGCGGTCCATAATCTAAGTACAATGTTCCAGATTCATAACAGTTCAACATTCTAATTTAGCAAAAATTCAACATGAAATCGGATAATTGGAATAAATTAAACGGAATCGGATAAATTATCTTTACGTTAAAAACTTGTAATTTTATAATATTATACTAGCGGCCCGTCCCGGCTTCGCACGGTTGGACAAAATTATTTTAATTTTTTCTATTATTAAATATTTTTCCGTTAGCGCCATCTAGCGTCCGGTAGGCGAACTACTTGCGGTTAACGCGTTGCTGTGGTTATTGATACAATGGAAAAAGAGCGGACAGACAAACACACAAACCACTATGATCTTTGATTATAGATTGATATATTTTTTCGGTGATTAAAGAAATTCAACTGGTTATATTAACAACAGGCCAATTCCAAGCCAACAACTTCCTTATTATTTGTTACATATTTAGGTAGGTATATCTCAAAAGGCTGATGAGAGTTAAAGAAGCGAGAGAAGCATGTCAGATCGGGGAAAAAGGCGTTGTATGTATGTATATCTCAAACCGGTAATCAATCAGTCGTACAAATCGTATAATCAAATCATACTTTTCCTGAAACCTTTAAATGAATCAAGGTTTTAATTTTAGTAAGTTTCACTTGGTAAGTTACACATATCGTCAAAATTGAAACATAGAACGTATTAAGTAGGTATCTAAAAATAGGATGATAAATATATCCTCTCAATGCGATATGTCACGTAATTTAATCGGATACTAGTTAAAACAATGTTTGCCAAAGACTTAAAAGTTCGTCAGTCTGGCATCAACGCGATACTTACGCTGACGCAACGAAAACTGAAACTAACTTACGAACTCTACCTATGACCTAATTAAGAAAGTTATTTTTTAATAACATCGAAATTCATTTAAAATGATTAATATAGTATTTAATTTTAATAGAAATAAAGATATCCAGAATTACGAATTTAGTCTTCACATAAGATAAAAATTAACGCATCAATTTAATTGTAAGTCAAATAAAATTTCAACAGTTTTTCAAATAATTCTTATTATTTATCTTATTATTTCCAAACAGGAATATCTAATATTTTATATTATTTTATAATTTTATTTTTTACTTATCGTCAATATCTTGTATATTTACATGATAAACAATTTGTTTTATACATTAATAATAAATGTATAAAAATTCAGTTCAAAAGTCTGAACATTACACGAAACTGTAAGTACCCTATTTTTTGCAGATAAATAATAATGTATTACGATTTTTTGAAAAAGGCCGTAATTCCTCATGTAATCATTTATGATTAAATTGACCTTGTTGTAACTTATTAAAAAGTAACAATCTAAAGTTAGTTAAAAATGTTAGTTAAAAAAATGAAACATTATTTACGAAAATCATATTATGCAACTAGAACCTGTTTTTCCATCTAGATAGATTACGCAGGTGATAATCTTATAAGTTTCAACTGTTTTTATAGTTTACTACTTCTTGCTACAACCACAGCAGGCTCCGTCATCTCGCGGTGCCCAGCTTCCCTCCTCTTTTGTCTTTTGCCAGTCTTTAATGTCGGTTTTAATGTTTCTGTTTACTCTCTTAACTTATCATTAATAATTTATCCAAGTAATTTATTTTATCAACTTATTTCACATCAAATCACTTTAAATGTCATATTTTATAACAAGTTTGGATAAAAATAGAAGTTTGCACAATATCTTTTATAATTTTATATATTTTTAATTACTTTTATTTAAAAGGTATTATAGCATTGTAAATGCAAAAAAAACATACTTTTATTTCTTCATCAGTCAACATTGCACACGTTTTAATAAAAAATTAAACCTTTCCTCGCGCTCGACGCCTGGTAAGTTTTTTCTCTTAACTTGATGAAAATTGTTTATCTATCATTTTATTTTAATACTATAATTATAGTTACTTCTACTTTTCTGAATTAATCTAAACCATCTGCGCATGCCGCATCTAGGCAGCACTGAAATTTTCGGTGCTACAGTTATATGGCTTCTAGGGCCTATGCACACTGCGTTCTTATATCGCGCTGTCGACGCGTGTTTTAGAAACGCGTGTCAGTAGCGCGTTTCTTTTTATTCCACAGAGCAATTCTTTGCATGTCTAATGCGTAAATTCAAGCGCGAGCTTGAATTTATGCAGTTATTCAAAGGTAGAACTTTAAATACTTCCATTATCCAGGAAAAATTCGCGTGAGTATGACGTTTATATCGTTACAAGCGCGCGTCGACGGTGCGTTTCAAAAACGCGGTGTGAAAGGCTCTTCATAATATAACATTTAGTTTTTATACATGCATGTCGGTTTGTATGTACATGTCGCAGCCAACTGGTGAAAATAGCCGTTCAATCAAAGCTACCCCTTTGACTGAACAACGCCATTCAACTACACGTCTAGCTTTTTAATTGAATATTTGAGTCGCTCAAAACTAAGCTAAGCTTAGTTCAGCGCTCACCACCGCGGCGCTAGGTGCGTTTTGTTTTCAATATAGCGTAGTGGACGCCGGTGTTTGTGATTGTTTCAAGATATTTTTCGGAAAGAAAGTAGGAAATGTACGTTACTAGTATTATTAAAGAGACAGAAATTATGGGGGCACTTACGAGTGATACGAGTGAAGTTGATTAGGTTAGGTTAAACTTTCAAAAAAAAAGTTAGGTTAAACTTAATCCAAGAATAATCTCCCAAGAAATTACAAAAAGTTTTTCTATTCTCTCAAATTACATACTAAACTAATGGTCACCTTAGTTAATTTGCCATTTAACCAGTTGGCTAAGCGTCGTCTAGCTGTAGTGTTGAACGTTGCAGTCAACAATTCGGCTAAACGACGTATAGCCGTGTGATTGAATGGCGTTGTTCAGTCAAAGGGCTAGCTGTTTGATTGAATGGCTATTTCAACCAGTTGGCTGCGACATACACACAGAACATGTTATTTTTTTGCTGTCGTCGTTGTTATATCTTAATTGAGTTAAGATTCTAGACAATAATCCCGAGAACCATTGACGATGCCTTATTAAATTAGAACAAATCTATCACAGCATGCAATAATTATAATGTCAGTAAAAGTGTAAACATCTTACTTCATGTTATTGTGTTTAGTATTTTTAAAGATAAGTAATAATTTAGGAATTGGCCAATTCTTGTATTTTCTTTATTTTCTAGATTGAAAGTAAGTCTCAAATTACTAATAAAATATCCCTTCTTAATATTCATACAATGAAGACTGGTGTAATGGCAGCGATCCTGCCTTTAGCTCTAACGATCCTGGATTCGAGTCCCGGAATGGGCAGATGTTTGTGTGATGAACACGACCATTTGTACTTAAGTCATTGGTATTTATATATACATATATTTATAATTACTACTTATTTATGTATCATTTATTTATGTATATCCGATACTCTATTATTCATAATCCATAACACAATCCTTACATTGCTTACTTTGGGCTAGGCTAATTGGTGTGAATCGTAAGAAATTTTATTATTACGAGTATTCACTCATTGTGGTGAAACTATTTTCACTGGATAGCCAACGGGTATAAATTCACAATTAGCTGTTTTCGTCTCTATTTTTCTGACTATACATATGCTGTATAAGTAACTTGCATGCGTACCAAAGGTCCGTCGCAATCCATCATCTAATTTTCGATAATTAGCAAGACTAACGCATGGCAAATGATTTTTATGTGTGTAAAACTTGTTAAATAAAAAAAACTGGCACTCCGCCAACAGAAGTAATAAAGTCAACCAACAAAATTAGCGCAATTATTACTTTTTAATTTAAAAAAGAGGTAAAGAATCGACGCAGAAATAAACAAGCAGTCAATATCTTTAAATTTAGAAATATTTTCTTTTATTAAAAAAAAGTTTGAATTTCTTAATTCAGAGATATTGGCCGCTTATTTTTTTCTGCATCGATTCTTAACCTATTCTACACTTAAAAGGGGAACCTAGACAGACTGGCGCTGTAACGCGTTACTTAACGAAGCGGTTTACCCTCCCATAAGAAGTTATAACTTCAATAAAATAAACGCATTATAACTACAAAGCAGACTTATTAATAAATTGTACTCACTGTTACATTTCCATTAGATTCGGTAGGCTTACACTCGACTTCTACCACAGCTTTCGGGATGGAATCATTGTGAAGCTCTCCGAGTCGGATTCCGGTATGGTTCATCATGCCAACCATGGCCACCGATAGGTTCACCTTAAGGCCGTAAATGATGGCCATCGCGATAGAGCCCAGCACTGCCAGGATATAGCGGGCAGGGACCACCCCTGGGGAAGACACAATTTTTTTATTAGATAAGAATTAAAAGCGTATAATTTCAGAATAAAACACTTTTTTACGGATTTTTGCGCATGTTTTATTTTATATTTCATCCTGACGTTTCGACTCCTTTACAGGAGCCGTGATCACAGGATGACATCCTGAAGTGTAAGAACTAAATAGCGTATAATTTGTTATGCGTTACCTACTTAAAAACAGGTCATTAAACTGCAGTTTTAACTGCCAAGCCAGGGCCAATAACTTGGCTATGCTGGTTAGGCTGGCTGGACTGGCCTTGAGATTAACAATAATAATAATAATAATAATCATTTATTTCAGAATTAATGTCCATATTTGTTAGTAACAATATGCTTACGAACTATGTTAGTACAAAAATAATATTAATTTCATAATAAAATTAATAATAGTAAGTCATTTCGTGGCACGATTGTAAGGCACTACATGCGCCGTGATCAAGTGCCTGAGTATTGGGCCGTCCACTCTTTGAGCTATGCCTACCAGGAGTCCATTGGTACCGCCACGCACGCGTTGCATCAGAGAAGCGACTTTCTTTCACAATATGGCAGCAAAGCTATCTGTGCGCTCCTCTGTAAACATTGCTGATGCACTGCAGTAGCGAGGCAGACCCAAAAGCATCCTGAAGGCATTGTTGTACTGCACGCGTAGTGCACTGTATACCCTTTGAGTATAGTTAATCCACAGGCTGCAAGTGTAAAAAGTTTGGCAGTATGCTTTAAATAAAGTAAGTTTAACGTCCTTAGTACACCCGGCAAACCTACGGATCAACATGTTACTCCTCACAGCCAGCGCCCTACGCTCCCTCTCTATATCCATGTCATCATTTAGTGATGCGGTAACCCAGTGTCCCAGATACTTAAACTCTGAAACAATTTTTAATGGAGTGCCACAGAGTGTGACCGTGGGTATATGGGTGTAGTACTTGGTTCCAGCTTTGAAGGCTAGTAGCTCACTCTTGAAGCTATTGTATCTTAGACCATGGGCCTCCGCATACCTTTCACAGACATCAATCAGTCTTCTCAATGCACTGATTGATGGGCTCAACAATACCATGTCATCAGCATAGCTTATATTATTGATGATATTTCCATCAATGGAACAGCCAATCATGGTACTGTTGAGCTCACCAATCAGTTTGTTAACATACAAATTAAACAATCGAGGTGATGAAAGCCCCCCCTGTCTTATCCCGCACTCTAAGCTGTATGCTGTAGATAAAGAGCCTGCCCACTTAATCATATTACACTGATGTCCATACCAATATTTCATTAATTCAATAAGTTCCACGGGTAATGTCGTGTCGTCATATAGCTTTTGCCAGAGTTTTTCATAAGACACCAAATCGAAGGCCTTCGAGATATCAAGAAAGCAGGCATACACTGGTGTTTTTCGATCAGGATCAGATTAAGCAATTGCAGGCAATTTTAATAGTACCGTAAGTTGTTAACATTCCGCAAGACCACAAACTTGCAATTTCCAAGTTGAGTTTTTTTTCTTAAACTTTGAAACCGCCACAAAGCATAACAGTGAATGAAGTTGAAGTAAGTGGTTGATATAGCTTATACAGGATACTCTTATTAAAAGAGCAAAAAAGCGCAAAACCTAACTTAACTAGACTTTATTTCTTTTATAATACCTCTGTATAAACAGAACTATGAATCAACCAAACAATTGAAAATTTTGTAGATATGGTTGCGCTTTCCCCTTGGTTATCCTGTGCTTTCCCCTTGGTTAACCTTACCTAAACTTTTTTTTTTGACGAGGGGAAATGGCATTATTGGTTGACTACAGTCGGCTGGGTAAGGTCGCAGATAAGTTCGGGCCTCACTGCTTACGTTACAGGACTCATCACTTGGATGATTCGTGTAAAGTCAGCGGCCTATCTCAGTACAACCCCCGTTGTGCCGCTTCTTGCGGTTGGCCTTGTGGATCCCGTATTGGAAGCACCTAATTGTCAGAATGTACGTTACTTTTGACCTCTTGTTACTCGACTCTAAATGTTACTTTAACAATTAATTAAAAATAAGCTATACAATCTTGATTTGAAGACAAAAATAATTTAATCTCTGATTTAACTTTTTACATATTTTAAATGTTTCGTTTAAAATGATTGGTTGTGTGCTAACATTAATTAGTATTTATGTCAATATTTTTAGTGAACATTTAGGAAATCGAGAATTCAAAAAGAAAGCCCAAGCTAAATACCAGTCACCACACCTGTAGAATTTGATTTTGATTTGCGATCTCTTTAATTTATTCCAGCACTAGACTTTAAATAAGATAATGTAACTTTTTCCCGCGAAAATGTTATCTTTTGAGCTGTCTCATGTTACTTTTGATACCGAGATACTTTTAATACTCTTTTTTTGGTACCGAGATGAACCCCGATTTATAAGCCTGGCCCATAGTGAAGCGGCTCAAGTCCTAGGAATCCCAGCCGAGCCGAGGGAGAGTGACTCTCCCGATCAGCCCAGTGGACTACATACTAAAAACACTCTGATGTACCCTCTCTCTTCCGAACTGCAACCGGGGGGGCCATTTGCGGTAGTCATCACCAAAAAATGTAAAATGCTTCACAGGGGCCATGCTAATCTTCTCTATATCGTTCCAATATAAGTACATATATATGTACTGCCATAGCAATTTCAACCTAAACCCACACTAAAGTTATTCCCTAAAATACCACTAATTGGAAAAAAAATGCAAATCTCTTGCAGTTTCAAAAACCCTCTTATCAAAATTTTTTTCTTAGTAAAATTACCCTGTCTAAACATAGCCCGCAGTTATGTTATCTATCTGTCAATAGAATCACCGTTAAGCCAATACATGACTTATTGGAAAATATGAGTAACCACACTTAGGTGTATGTTTTGTTGAAATAATAATGTATTTTTCTTTCTTCTGATTCACTGCTTCACATTTTATTTCATATAATACCTTCAAAATATAATAAAACATCTGCGTTTATTGTGCAATACATATTCGTACGTCATTACGTCACTCATCTAGCTAACAAGTAGCAAAAATGCATGACAGGATTATACATTTTCTTGTGCAACCATTGGATTTTAGCCACAAATTATTTTTTTACTCAAATTAAGCTATTATATATATTTTTAATTTGGAAACATTGTTCTGTTTAGGGATTAAGAAACGTTTGCATAAAGGAAAGGTATTTCATACAAAAAATAATTCCCACTTTACTTACACATAAGTAGATTTTTTCACATTTTATTTGACTATTTTGTACTATGATGTGACAACTAAACCAAAATCAATGGCAACGGCCGAAATACAATAATATATTGTAAAATGTACTCTACGCCCGTTTGGTGCAACGGTAGTGATTCTACCTTTCGCATCGATGGTCCTGGGTTCGAATGCCGGGAGGGGCACACGTTTGTGTTGCACGCTTTATTGCAAATACGCAGTTTGGATCTAGTTGAGAGAAATAACTATTTCTTATATTCATATATATATACAGGGCGTCCCAAACTTATGGGACATGAAGGGGAAGTACCTTAAATATCGTAGATAGTGAAATTTGCTCAAAGAAGACTTTATGTTATTTTTAAAAGTTAGTAATTCTGCATTTATAGATTTTCTAAAAATTACTTGCTTCGTCTGGGAATCGAACCGACTTAAATGTCAAAAAAAATCACCCTACTTTTATGATGCCAATCGAAAGAATAGCTAAAAAATAATAACTATGCTTAAGTTACATGGTTTTTTAAAAGAAAGGAACAACGTGAAATTAATATTTTAATCAAATTAAAAACATACATGAAACTGCCGTAGTCAATTAAGTAGGTATTTTTTTGTAAATTAATTAATTAAATGCTCAAAATGTGATCCCTCTTGTCTTACGCAAATCTCCAATCTTTTAATGAGTCCGCTGCCTGTTGATTTTCTTATCATTTTATGGTGAACACTCGATGTGATATGGCACAATTCTGTTTGCAACTCGCCCACGTTCTCGTATCGCTTTTTGTATAGCATATCTTTCACGTATCCCCAAAAGAAGAAATCTAATGGTGTAAGGTCCGGGGATCTGGCCGGCCATCTAATCGGTCCATTTGTACCAATCCATGTAGGAAAACATTCATTTAGAAAATCTGCTACTCTCCGACTATTATGAGCCGGAGCTCCATCTTGTTGGAAAATTAAGTTTTCTTGCTCCGCCGCGGAAAGATTTCTTATCTTATCCCTTAAAATTTGAAGTATTCCTAAATACTTTTCCGTGTTCAAGGTTCCTTGGTAAAAATGGATTAAGAAAACCCGGTTTTTTAAAAGTCCGCACCAACAGTTGAGTGAAAAACGCACTTGGTTATTCGTTTCAGTGACTCGTAGGGGATTTTCTTTAGACCAAATACGATTATTGTTGCGGTTATACATACCGTTATTGCTAAAGTTAGATTCGTCTGTCCAAATAATATTATCCAAAAAATTTGGATTTTCGAGCAAGCGTGCCTGGATATCAAGACAGAAATTTCTTCTCCTTTCTGTATCGCCCGGAAGTAATTTTTGAACCAATCGTCCTTCAACATAACTCTTAAAACCGTGTTTTTTTAATACACGGTGTATTTTGCTTTTCGAAACTCCAATTTCATGTTCTCCTTCTCTCACCGATGCTTTCGGAAAAGCCGAAAAGTAAATTAAAATACCAAGTTCTTCGTCGTTGATCGTACGGTTTTCTTGCTGTGGTTCTCTTGGGCGTTTATCGAAACGTCCCAGAGTTTTCAAATTATTCACAAGCCTTTTCAAAACTTTACGAGACGGTAATTGTCTATCAGGATATTTTACGCTATACCACCGCAAACTTCTAGAGATATCTTTATCATTCAAAAAATATGCTTCCATTAGATCAAAACTTACTTGATATGCCATGTTCGCAATAAATTAACACAATAACACTTGTGTAAGTGAATTAAGACTAAACAGATCAATATCCGAAAAATAAACGCTCGCACAGACTGTTCCATTTTCAAATTTAAGAACAACATTATTTTCGTTTTAAATTTGCCTTCAACGCTCGCACAGACTGTTCCATTTTCAAATTTTAGAACTACATTAATTTATTATTTTTAGCTATTCTTTCGATTGGCATCATAAAAGTAGGGTGATTTTTTTTTGACATTTAAGTTGGTTCGATTCCCAGACGAAGCAAGTAATTTTTAGAAAATCTATGAATGCAGAATTACTAACTTTTAAAAATAACATAAAGTCTTCTTTGAGCAAAATTCACTATCTACGATATTTAAGGTACTTCCCCTTCATGTCCTATAAGTTTGGGACGCCCTGTATATATGTGTGTGTGTGATGTAAATAATTCACTTGGTGAATTCGTTTTCAGGCGTTTGGCTGAGATGTTTAGTACTCGTATTTACAAATAACGAGTTAGAAAATTATTAAATTAGTTAAGCCTAAAAACCGCCCGCCTCACGTTTTTAGTCATATTATGATGTAATAATAACGTGCCAAGTCTACTTGAGCCGACTGGAATTGCAAGAGACGATGGCAAGAGACCGGACGGTATGAGTTTGATTCCATGGAAGATGGGCCGGGTGCTGGTATGGGATGCAACATGTTCAGATACGCCGGCCCCTTCCCATCTACATGGTACCAACAACAGAGCTGGTGCGGCATGTGAAGCGGCTGGAAAAGCTAAAGCATGCAAATACAGGGGTCTAGGCTCCGAATATGATTTTGTCCCATTCGGTGTCGAGACCCTTGGTCCGTGGGGTCCTAGCGCAATTTCGCTTTTTAAGGAAATATCAAAAAGGTTAGTCGTCATCACAGGAGACCGAAGAGCTGGCAGCTACCTCGGACAAAGATTTAGTTTAGCTATTCAAAGGGGGAACGCTGCCAGTATCTTTGGAACCCTGCCTAAAGGGACTCCTTTTAGTAATATATTTTAGATATAATATTATATTTTTTAAGGTTTTTAGTTTTTAGATTTAGACTTAGTAATTTTAACTTAATTATTTCTGTATTATAGTTGTTATGTACATAGTAAAAATAATAATACTTAAACATATATCTTTGAAATTTTTATCTTTCCGGGAAAAGTAGTTTCCTTTACAATTCTGGGAAAAAAAAAGTTTTTCTTCCTTTTAGTCCGCTTATAAAAACGTGGTTTTTAAAAATATTTTTATACTTCTATTTTTTTTAATTTTTAAGTATAGCAACAAGTATAGCATACTAACATTTAAAACTCAACGTCGACCCCCTGAGGCTTTCCGAGTTATTAGCTCTCGGACGGCCCTGCCGTCAGACAGCGGATTCGATACACGTGTTTATCCGATGTACGGACCGAACCACTTGAACTGGTTCTTTTAACGATTATAGCAATGATAAATGTATCTGGGGCTAGTGTAAGTTCTTAAATTTGCGTTATTAGTTATATGATAGATCTTAATGCTAAAGAAATAAGGTCTGAATTTATAATCTTAACTCTGACTCTATAGTAACGTTTGTACATTTGAAAACTTACACTCAAGCTTTTGTCCCTCTTTTTTATGGATAAAATGGAAGACCATAGAGAAGGCTAGCTATATTAACTCTTCACCCACACACGCATCATGTAAGAAAATTTTGTTTAAACAGTTGATTTAATAGAAACCGTTTTGCGTGCGCATTGCAAAAAATATCAAATCCAGTGTTTGATTGTTTTATCAGATAAAATAAATTCAATTGTTAAGAGGATAAGTAATTGAGCGTATTGTTTTGAACAATGATTACATATTATACGACTTCTTTCTACTATTTTAATAAGGATTTGTGATAAATAACAGTTGAATACATTTTACTCTGTGTATAAATATATATTTATACACAGAGTAGAATGTATTCAATTGTTATTTTTTCACGAATAATATCTAATATTTTATAAAATATAGAGAAGAAAACTAGTAAAAGTCGTAAACATTTTGAAATTTTACTATTCGTTAAGTCCCTGAAGTTAAATAAAAGCAAGAACAGTACCAATCTTGCTTTTATTTAACTTCAGGGACTTATTTGTTATCGTTACTGTAGGATTTTAAGTTTCATTTACATATAGATATGTAGACATTTCAAGGTTTCTGATAAGGTTATAATATCACAGGACTCTTCAATAGGTGGCGAGAAATATTTCTTTTTTGCACACTGTTAACTGGGCCTGTTGCTTTCTCCATTTGTGATTGAGGTATTCCAAACGTACATACTACCTCATATGATTTTTTTTATAACTTTACAAGAATAATATAAGCTTGTATTAACTAGGAAAAATCAGGAGTTTGAGAAATTACTTTCGTTTTTTTATAAAAAAAATAGTATAAATTACAACTAATTACAATCGTACTTTTTTACTTCAGAGATGATATATTTGTCGTATTTTATTATTTACTTAAATAAAGAATATTTTTACTATTTTGACTTTGACTTCAAAATATCAAATCAATGATTTACTACTAGCCTTGTAACTAAAATTATTCATTACACATAATACCTAATCTTAATTGGTCTCATTATTTTCAATGCTACTGTATGGCAATTTCGAAACAAACTAACTAATCTTTAGTATATTTAAAATAACAATTTTTAACGAATAATTTCAATACTTAAAAATAACTTATTATATTTTATCAATCAGTTTTGTCAATATAAAAATTACAACAAGTACGTCACTAGAGTAGAATTTTTTTTTTCAAAATTAAGAAAATCCTCACGCTCACAAATGTCGTAAGAAAATTAAGGAAGAATATACTCTATGCTCGTTCCTGCTATTTTAGCACGGTTTCGCTACTTTAGTTATTTTTCAGAGACATTAGCGCGCGAAAAAAAATTTCGATTGTTGTTTGTCTTGTCATTGAACTTTGCTATAATAATTTGTTAAAATTTGTTAAGGCTAATAAAAAATCTAAGTGATGATAAGTTACAAAATACTTAGTTTGCTTATCTGCGCAATATTTGATATTCAAATTCAAATATTTTATTTCGGTAACTTAATCTATTACAAATATTACATGTAGGAACTCCCCTTTAAGCAAAACATCGCCTGTGGTAGGAAGAACCGCTCTTTTAACAATCAGTTACATAGCCAACTAAATTTCAACTGTTAAATACTAAACAAGCAAGTAATACTGTTAGGCGGTTCACACACTAGAGATGCGTCCCGCCGCGGTGCGCGTAGCGACAGAAAACGCGCCCCCGCGCGGAGGCGCAGATCTGCCTAAGGCGGTTAACACACTGCACCGCGCCCCGTCGCGTAGCGCGTGGCCGCAGATTTTATTATTGTATGCAAGAATCTCAATTAATATAGAAAACACGCCTATGACAACACACTGCCGACGCGGGAGCTGCCCGCGCGCAGTTTCTGCGCGGGAGCGCGGGGAGTTAAGAAGTAGGGTCAACTTGTATTGAAAATCTGCGTGGGGAAGCAGATTTCAGCGCTAAGGTAGGCAGATCTGCGCCTCTGCTCGGGGGCGCGTTTTCTGTCGCTACGCGCACCGCGGCGGGACGCGTCTCTAGTGTGTGAACCGCCTAACTTAGCGGTGTAATCTGCTTCCCCGCGCAGATTTTCAATACAAGTTGACCCTACTTCTTCACGCCCCGCGCTCCCGCGCAGAATCTGCGCGCGGGGCGCCTACCCGCGCGTTCCCGCGTCGGCAGTGTGTTGTCATAGGCGTGTTTTCTATATTAATTGAGATTCTTGCATACAATAATAAAATCTGCGGCCACGCGCTACGCGACGGGGCGCGGTGCAGTGTGTTAACCGCCTTACACACAAGTTTTGGTTACAACAAGGCATTGGTGAACTTATGACGTACTATATGTGGCTCGGCTTCGATTCAACCCACATTGTTCATATCCATCAATACCTTGCCGCCGTTCTAGTATACTAAGCAGTTGGACTTCTTGGAAATACGCCTATTCTTGCTTAAATTCTGTTAATTCGTTGTGACTTAATTAAAAATGTCAAGATACGGTATAAGAATTTAAAAAAGTCGTATGTCATTGTCATAAGCTCATTCAATTTTAATGTCAATAGCTTGCTGTGCTGTCTACTAGACATTCAGATACATAACCGGTAATGTATTCCGGTACTCAAATGAATTTTATTGATCTCAAAATTGTCTTCGTGTCAGTCACCTCTACTCACAGGTACCTGATACGCTAGTACGCTATTTGAATATCTAATTAGTACCCACATCTTTATCGCCTAGTTTTAAATAATTTTAACCTTTATGCATAATATAATTGATGACCGGTAAGTGCAATGGTAGCGTCCCTGCTTTTCGCACACACGGTCCTGGGTTCGAGTCCCGGAAGGGGCAAATGTTTGTGTGATTAAAACGAACAAGTATCTGAGTCATGGGTATTTATATATGTCTACACAAGTAGCAATTCTGACTAGTGATTAAATCCTATATATCTTTACTTTATCTAAAGTTGGATTTTGCTAAATCAAAAAGGATTTCCTGAAGTCTTTTCTTTCTTTAATACTAAATAGTTTTAAACTACCGCTACTTAAGCGAGTAAGGAATACTAAAAACCGAGTTAAGTATTCTTAAAACTATTTTGATTTAAGTATACCTACACTTAAAACTTAAATATTTTTTTTACTTTACTCGGATTATTTGGAAGGTCACTTAAAACTCTATTGAATAATTAAAGAATCTTTTAAAACTCATTAAGAAAAAAAATATTTTCTAGATAAATTTAAGATGATTTTAATACCAAGTTCTAGATATTGATTATCTGAAGTATATTTTCATTCCCTTTTTACTAAAATTAGTAAGATTAGAGTAAAAATTCATTTAATGGGACGTTTTCTCCAAATATAACCAAAAGAAACATGCAAAATAAAAATTTCCCCCCGTGTGCTCGTATTCTTTGTATGTGAAAAGAAAGATAAATTTAAAAATTATATAGTGATCAGTAAGAAGCGTCAAAAGATTAACAGATTTCCTATATATCTGTATACAGAATCAAGTAATATATCAAAAACCATTAAAATAAACTGTTTAACCAATAGAAATGTAAAACTAATAATTATTTATATTACAAACAAATAAAAAGAATACATTCCGACAGTTAACCTTAAAATCAATAAACGAACTTAAAAAGTTTATAAAATAAAAACCACTTTTAAATAAAATTGTTATATTGTTATTATATAATATAAAATTGTTATTATAATTTTATATAAATTACTTTTAACTACCATATATAATTTAAAATCACACACACCCACACATTCATATTTAGTGGCCAACTTCATCCTGCTGGTTTATTCTATATCGCTTTTGTGGCTAACTTCACCTTGTAACTTTTGTGCTGCAGTGATAAAATTTCACTCACAACATTTTTTCATAAAGCGCCTAAAGAAGTATAACTTCAAAAATAAATCGAATGTGCTTTAAATGCTGCAAACGTGAGCAATGCGACACCTTCGAGTCAGACCTTAGTGTCGTAAATGTATTACGAGGAAGATGATACCACGGTAAATTTGAATTGAGGTGATTCCAACTCTTAATGAATCGACACTAATCGATCGATCAACACGAGCTGACTATAACGCATCAAAAGTTGATCATGATTTTTATTTTAGAGACCAATTAAGAAACTGGTCCATTTATCACAATATACCACATACTGCAATCAATGCCTTATTACAGATTATTGACAAGCATGATCCAGGTGTTGTTCCAAAAGACGCTAGAACACTTCTGAAAACAATAAAATCTGTAGGTAGATATAGAATACTGTAGCAGTGGGGAATACTGACACAACGGATTTAAATAAAAATATTCTGCGGTATTTTGAAAATTTAGGTAAAAATGTCAATTTATGTATAAATGTAAATATCGACGGCTTACCCACATAAAAGTTCAAAAGTAGAATTTCGGCCAATTCTCTGTAACATTTATGAGATGAACAATGTGCCTGTAATGAAGCAGAACAGAAGTTTTTTAATGTAGGTACCTATTCATTATTGTTGCTGTGTTTATTAGCCCTCTAAATAAATGGGGATTGGATAGTTATTTATTATCACGTAAGTACTTACCGCTGATTTTATTTCCTCGACTATCTTACATAAACCTCTTCCCATCACAAAATAAACAAGAACTATTGAATGTCAAGTTAAGAAAATATTAAGACGAAATTTGATCTTAACTAAATCAAACTATAGAATCACTTAATACCAAAATGTATTAAATAGTACTTCGCCAATACGGTTTTAAGAATAAGTTTAGTATAATATCTCTTAACTAGCACTACTTCAAATGTAATTTGTCTTTACTTTGTCTTAAATAGCCTTACAAAATCAATATTGTCTAAAGTCTTACTTCGTAAGGAAACTTATGATTTAACGCCATTTTGCACTTTATGTGAAAAAATTATTATACATTTTCCGACAACACTTCATTAAAAACTAGAGTAAATTGAACATTATTAATATTGTGATAGTAATTCTAACTACATGAATAATTAGTATGTTTATAGAAAATGTAGAACTTTGCAATATCTGCAAAATAAACATATTGCAATATTGTTATACAAAATTTTATTGTTTTTTCTAGTATTTCAACAGCCCGTCTTTTTTATAGCACTATCTATAGATTTTACACGAGAAACAATCATGCGTTTTAAATTTCCAATGCATTCAACAACATAAGAAAGCCTTTTTAGACATAAAAAATAATTGTTTAGTCGCCATTTTCCTAAACCTTAAAACAGTTATTGTAATGAATTAAAAGTTCGCCATATTTTATAAAATTATGTAACTTAAATCACTATAAAGCAAAATAGGTTTTCAATTTTACTTCACTAAGATTAAATCGAATATTTGCAATTCAATAGTGAAGTTTTAACTAGGTATAGTAGATATCTTTAAGTCTATCTCTTTATCTGAAATCAACCTACAAGGTATCTTAAAGTCAATGTTTAGAGTTCTGCTAAACCACATTTCTTAAATAGGGTTAAAGTTTGTCTTAACAGTAGTATTAACTCTTTCTTAACATGTCCTTAAATGCTGTGCCCATTTTTACTTAACTAGCCCTTGGAGTGTATCTTGAAGATATCTTGAAGGACATATTAGTTTTAGTCAAGACAACAGCTGGAATTCGTCTACTTGCCTTCAAGATATCTTCAATTCCTTTTTAAGACATTTGTTTGCTACTTGGGTATCCCTTACCCTAGTATACATAACACAAACCTTAAAATGCTTATGGGTATGGCTGGTTAGTGTGAAAGTAACCAATATTATAATCATTAACACTTTTATTTCACTCTGGTTAAAGTGAAAGGATCTACGCTATGAATTGAAAGAGAAATTGTAAGTTATGCTTAAAATATTGTTGAAGCCTTATCGAAAAAGTGACAAATTCTTCAGTCTCGGGAAAACTCTAAGCCAACCTGGCTTTTTTTCACTTAAGTACTTGCATGCGTACAACTTCAAAAGTTTCGTCGCAATCTATCGACTATTTTTCGATTTTTTGCGAGACTAACAAACAGTAGTTTATCTACATATTACATAATATGGGGCTATAAAGATAAAGTAGATACCTATAATAAACCAAAAGCGATCCAACTATTTTTATTGTGAGAGTAAATGCTTGTTTCACGATCTATGATTAAGCACCAACTCCTGCTTAATTTATGGAACAGAATTTATAAAAAAAAATTGTCTAGCTAGTGTATTAAAGTACACTTTGTGAAACAGGCCCTAAGTCTTCCTACACATTACCGGTCACTATTACAACCGGATTTGTGACTTAAAGCACACATCGGATTGTCCATCATCCTCTGTTTTATAACGTGAACTGTCCTCGAGAGCTGCCTGTAAAGTTTCTGACGTCTGTATAGATAAAATCTTAATAAAATATCCGATTGTCATTTATTGTTGAATACAACTGTTTAATGTATGTATATGTTGAATACAACTGTGCTGTTCGGACAGCAGCACGTCAGACAAATTGACTTAAACTTTCTCAAGTTATTGATGTTTCAGTTGAAAATTGATTGCGGTAATTTGACAGTATTGACGTTCTGTCGACTGTACACCGTACTCATTGCAGTGTGCGTTTTGTAATATCCTTTATCATAAGCCCAGCTTAAAAACGTCCACTGGATGCACACCTACCTCAAAATATCGGGGGAATTTTGTTAATCTTCCTCCACTCTTGACAGGAGGATTGGTGAACGCAGTAAAAGTCATAATTTGGAAAACAATGCTTTGCCTATTTTGTGGTGTACGGTAATTTCTTCCAGTAGAATTAGTCACTTATTACGTGTAAACAGTTAACGCTACTCTACACTGCCGGACACCATAGGGCTTGTAATATAATACAAACTGACAAAGAAACCAAAAGCTTTTTTAAAATTCCATATATCATTATATTATTTTTATCAAGGTGGGTGGCGAGTAGACACAATATTGTTTATTTCCTAATCACTGGAATCACTAATGACTATAATTCTTATCGTAGTATAGGGAAGTTATTTTTACAGTGACTCAAATCGAAATAGAAAGTCAATGACCTTTCAAGGACATCTTAAGGGACGTTATCGTCCGGTCATCGGGAGGTCAAACAAAGATTTTATCTTATGGTTGTATTGTCAAACAAATGTCCTAATTAATCGTAGAAAACAATACCTTAGTCTAATCAGAATATTTACATCAAGGTCGCAATCAATAAATAAAAATTTGTTATGTAAGTACAGATATACTGTTCAAAATATATTATGTACTAACAACAACAATAAAGTCTATGGCTCATTAAATTTAATAGCCTTCTAAAAATACAAGATTCAACTTCTTTATTCTGTGAAACTCAAAAGTAAGTATCTCATTACTCAGTAATTAATGATATAAACTATAGTACCTTCCAGTTCCGTATTCCATAATCGAAATATAATAAAAATGTTCCAAACTTGTTGCTTTAAAGGAAATATATAACAAAACTTCACGCTCGTTGATCCATACAGAAAAGAGTTTACTACAAATTATTTATTTTATTAATAGATTTACACTGTTTTATAAAAAGTGCAAACAGTCCACGTTGTAATTATTTTTAAATCACGAGACGACCACGTAATTATTTTACCGGGCTACCGCTACCGGCATCGACGGCCAACTTTAATTATAAAAAATATATTTACTTACGTCCCAAAACATTGCCTTTAGCTGGTACATCCATTTTCCGTTAAAACAAAATAAATCCAATAATAATCACTTATATTTTCATTCAGATTTACTTCACACTCCGAGCTTAAAAAGCGCGAGCTAAATTAACGTATTACGACACTACCGTCCATATGAACTCTGCGAATACGAGTGCACGAAACCATACAATTTATGTTGAAATAGTCGTCCGTGTGTGAACTCGTAACGCATTTAATTTTCAACGTGCACTTCTACATGTATACACGAACGGACGCGGCATTTTTCAGTCACTACACTCGACCATTTGAGCTTTCGCGCTTTTTGAAGGTGACCTTCAAGAAGAGAAATCGATGATACCGTCATGGCCTTTTCTTAAACCTTGCGCAATGGAATATCTAAGTGAAACAAAGGTGTAAAAAATATGTAAATCATTTAAATTCCTTAGTCTGCCTATAAAATCAAACTCAAAATAGTCTGTTTAGACATTCTTGTCTATCGCCCAAATTATTCTATCTTACTTCAAGGACGTCTTTTATGTTAATAGATCTACGTCGTTATTGAATAGGTATGGAATAGGTATAGGTATGATTAAAATTATTTTAAATTCATAAACATTCTATTTAATTTTTTACCAATATAGATTACTAGATTTATTTTTATTTAAATTACTTTGCGAAACGGTACAGTGCTGCAATGAAACCGCCTGTAATGAAAGGCGCAAGTTCGAATTCCACCAGCCTGAGGCATTATTATTATTTTAACAGCTTTAATTTTTGTAACATTTTGTTAAAGTCGTACTAAGATATTTATGACTCAACCCAATTATGGTGATGTAAATACATTGCCAGTTACACCATTTACTACATGTATTGCCTATTACTTACTAGACTTGTATTTTATGACTGTACAGTCAACAACATATCAACCTACCCATAAACTGGTAATATTTAAAACCATACGATAGAGTTCAAAGTCAATTAAACATAAATTTACAGTCTGTGACCTACCACAAACTTCAACCTGCTGAAGTGTTGCTTTCTGTACATACCTTGCAAATTCAGGCTCAAGCTAGTAAAGTGTTATTTGCTTTTTATTCGATTTTAGCACCTAGTTACGTAATCTTAAATTAACTAATATTCCAACATGTAAGGTCATATTATGAGTTTCGAGTGAAAAATTCTTAATCACTGAGCACTCACTTAAAAAGTTTGGAAGCCAGTTTTGATACGGCCCAAGTTGATGCTTCGTTTTTAAATGAGACGCCCACATCCTCAATCAGGCAAACATCATTATGTCTAAAGAAGTAGTAAGTACAAGAAAAAATTAACTTGTCGGATACTTGCCAAAGTATAACGTTTGATGTTGTAGTTAGTACCTAGAACATGAAGCTATGTTTCCAGTGCAAACTTAAAAAATAATTAAGAAATTCTGTGGGTCTCTTGAGGTCTCAGTATCTCAATAGGAAAAGTCCAGCACGCAAAAATGAAATAATTTTATTGTAGAAATAATAGTGTACATCCTGTTTGAAATGTTTTATTTTATCGTTTGGTGCAAAGGTAACTATCCTGCCTTTCGCCTTTCGTCCTGGGTTCGAATCCCCATTGGGGCAGATGTTTATGTAATGAATACGTGCATTTGCATCTGGGGCAAGGGTATTTTATATATGTTTCTATAAATATTGCATATTTATGTATTATATTTATCTGTTTATCCGTTATCCTAGTATTCATTACACAAGCCTTACAGTGCTTACTTTGGGCTAGGCTAATTGATGTGATTATAATATAACAAATATGATTATTATTACATTCGTCGCTAATGGACTGACTAATCAGTACCTTCCTACATAAGCAACAACTCTACCTACCTCGTTGTTAGCGAAAAAACATTTATCTAATTTTTTTTGCTGACTGAATGTAAAAATAATTACCAACAATTTAATTCATATGAAATCAATTCTATTCCTCCAACTTCCTAAAGTGCAGTCGTTAGTTTATGAATGCGAATGTCATCCAATTAAATATTTTACTCGCAAAACGGGTAATTAGCCGTTCTGAGTTTTCTACTAACCTTGATGGTAGTTGATAGTATTTTTTGAATACAAGGCTTCCTTCAAATTGAAAAAACCTAGAAAGATATTTAAATTTGTTATACAATGATGTCAATGAAATCCACATTTAATAAGTCAATTTTCACCATCATTCAACATTAATGAAGATAAAGCTGAATGGGTTATATATTCTTTGCTTCCTTATCAGAAGAAAAAACAAAAAAGCCCTTTATTTCTTAGCGGGAGCGAGAAGGGTCACCTCAAAGTTTTGGTTTTCTTGATTTGTTTTATTGTTGATAAATGTGTTACAATAGTGGCTTATTAAGCATGCATGGGCATGCTTAATGAGCCACTATGTATGCATGTTAAATAAAATAACAAAACAGCAAGTCTTTCGTGCTCTCTCAAATTCACAAGGATATCAGTAAATCTTAACCTTTACTGATATTTTATAGTTGTAATTTTATTACTAATTAGTCATAAATCAGCTCTTATGATCATCGTCTAATTATGATAATAAACTACTGAGGACATTGCTGTATGAGCTTAGTACTCTTTGCTTTCTCTTATAGAAAACTACAAAAATCTGTGACTTTTTGGCGGGAGTGGGAAGCTCCACCATCGACGTATACTATGCCCGTATAACGTAAAGTAATTTCTTGGTTTGAGAAGTGAGGAAGATAGCATATGATTTCGCACTAACGCTATCTCTTTCCTTAATGGCGATTGGCTCTCAATTTTCATGACAGGTACGGCATATATTTTGAGAGAGATAAAGATAGCCCGAAACTTACTTTTACCTCTTTCTTTCGTAGTGCCACAATTCTCACCGCTCTAGGCCCTAGAGTCTAGGGTATATGTCGGTGAGTGTCACTATGGTGGTCCTGTTTTTCTTGTTAAAAGGACCCTTTCTTCCTAAGAACTGAGGCTAAATATGTATCTAAGATTCAAAGATACCAAAAAATAGTGAAAAAATTGTAGATTCCGAAAAAATACACATACAATTTTTAAATCTATTTGTACCACTAAAAACAATGGTTCAAAAACATATTATTACTTGCAGCATGTGTTTTTTTATCTGGCAAGCACAATTTTCTTGATTTTGATGCGTTTTGTAGCTTTAAGTTTAGTCTATTCAGTCTTAAAAATAATATGTATATCAACAACATACAGCGGTATGAATTCTTCTGTTTTTGATAAATACAGTGGAAGCAAGAACAAAATTATTTCTCGCTGTTGCGAATCATTATATGCGTTTAATTATTTCATCAGCCTGCGGACATTACTAAAATACCGTATTCCAGAGCCGTAAAACAATTGTTAAAATCTGACCAACTGTCACAATATATATTTTAAACCTAAGAGCAAATATTTGCTCTTAGTTTGATTATTTATCATTCATAAATCAACTCTCATCATCATTTATCTAAGTAAAGAAATAACTGACGATTAGGCTGTATGGGCTTTGTACCCTTTGTCGTCCCTTATGGAGAAACACTAAAAAAACAAAAACATCTGTGATTTTGACATTGACAGATTGAAAACGGACTGGTTGACGTCTCATAATTCGACCCGCTCTCTAATATAGTTTAATTTTCTTTACGTTATTTTATTACCCATAAGTTTCTTAATGGTTCTTCAAAGGAATCTATCTGAGACAGTTCCTATTTCCTTGACTGTTGTTACTTCGTCCCTTCTTAGATGTAAACTGAGGAATGTTTTCCCTTGTAGTTGTGATTCAACGAATAACGTTACGAATACGAATGTTTCAAGTTCAGTGTCAACAACACCGGTTGAATCGTTGAATTCGGTTCGTTTCACTTGTGTGGTTCGTACGGTGCGGAGTGCCACACAGTGACGCTCCTATCCGCTATCCGGTTTGACGTGATACGAGTTGAAGTAATAAGCATTTGTGTCCGTTTTCAATCATAGGTGAAAGTCGCTATAAATGTTGCGTGCAAATTTACTACGAAAAGTCTCCATAACTGTGAACGACGAAGTAAAAAAACCGTGTAGAAATCGTAAAAGAATAACCTTGTTGGTTTGGTAATGTTTAATTCCAGTAGTACTTAAATAACTAGTAAATATTAGTGAAGATGGCTTTAAAAATCGAAGAAAAAAATGAATTTGAATTCATCCTCAAAAGTCTCTTAGCTGGAGGTAAGGAGATTTTTTTCCCAATGTCTAGCTTAAACTACTGACAATATTCCATACTATTTATTCAGAGCTACAGAACTGTATGTTCATGTTAAAATCAAACAATAAACAAATCATCATTTAGTAACTAAAATAAAATATCAAAAGTAAAAATTATAAAACTGCAGTTTTAGTTATTTGTAATATTTGCTGCTTATTATAATTTATGTATTGAATATATATAATAGTATTTATTTATTAAGGTGTGGCCGGAATGTGTGCAAAGACAACAGTGGCCCCTCTGGACAGGATCAAGATTCTATTACAAGCACAGTCGTCACACTACAAACACCATGGAGTGTTTGGGGGCCTGACGGCAATAGTGAAAAAGGAGTCCCTCCTTGCTCTGTACAAGGGGAATGGTGCTCAGATGGTCAGGATATTTCCTTATGCCGCTACACAATTTACCAGCTTTGAAATTTACAAACAGGTATGTTTCATTAATTTTAAGAGAAAGTTATGTCTGTACTATTTTGTTAATGCCTAGTGAGTCCCAACTGTGACTTTAGTAAATTAAGTTATTTTTTATTTACCCTTTAAATAAAATCTTATGTGAAAACAACCACTCAGAATTACAAATCATCTCATCAATCAATCATCATCATTTAAAAAATAATATTCTTATTTGTATTGAAACTAGGTTAATTTTATATTTTTTTTTTTACAAAATAAAAGCAGATAATAATTTCCTCCCAAATTTATCAAAGCCATTGGCCCAAATCAGGCTTTGACAAAAAGAATGCACCCCGCAATCAGCCTCAATTGGGCCACTTATATACTATTACAGCCATCAATTGCTTACTTATTTCTATACTTTTCATATACATATCAACATATGCGCAATAACCTCGTAAGTCCTGTGTTTTTTTAACATCAGTAGTCATATTTGCCGGCTGTACTATACCAAGTATGATTAGTGCTTCAGACCGCGACAAAGAGATGTCAGTTTTAGGCAATTTTGGAAGTGAATTACTGTTGTCTGTATTTTTTACGGTATGTATGTGATGTATAGCACCCCCTTAAGGAGGAAAACATTGAAAATATTTTGTACTTGGGTAAGTACGTTAGGTAGTTACTCTATCTATGTAGTTAAAATGTCAGGTTTGAACTGCTATTACTCATTTGTACTTGTATATGTATGTTGGTACTTGAGAGGATAAAATAGGCTAGCTAGCAAGCCACATTTCAAATTATGCACTAAACAAAATATTCACCAGAGTTAGGGAATAGCTGCATGCAGGTAATGCTAATGGAGAGGTTAGTTTGGTATCTAATAATCTATTATAGTAGTAGTATTGCTGTTGTTGTTTATATGGCATTTATATAGCATACATTTTTTGTGACTAAATTTTAACAAATCAATACTCACACAAATTAAACTAAGATACTTTTACAGCGATTTTTACAGGCGGAAATTAAAAATTCATAATTTTAGAATGCATAGTAATCATTTGGTATAATTTGAAATAGCCTTCTGGTTGGTAATGAATAAAAAAATACCAAACCTAACCTAATATGCAATGTATGTCAATTTATGCCTTTTGATTACTATGCCAAGTGACTTCCTGCACTACAAGATTCTGCCAGATAAAGGGTACCCATATTTGTACTGTCACAAAGTTGTTTTTTCTATTCTAGTAATATAAAGCATTACGCTAATTGTAGCCCTTTCAATTCTTATCCAAATAAGGTGGAACTACCATTTCAGTATTTAAAAAAAAACGACAAAAAAGCTGGTCATTAGATGGGTAAGCAAAAATTGTTCCTCTTGTATTTGAAGCCTATTATGTGAAAGCTATGTGACCTATGCACATGGCACGGGTTCTCACTGCATAATGGGGATATTAATAGACTAATGACGATTGTGACCATCAAATTAGATAGCTTTAACAGTCATTTCTCACCAGTATAGCTTTGTTAGAAATATAAGCTAAATTCTTGCCAATTATTTCTTCTTAGCGAATCTATAAAGATAGACAATAGTAAATGTTAAGGAGGGGAGACTATCGTTTTTGGCAACTGTTTGAATATCATGATTACTTTTCCATTTTATCTACGAGATTGCGAAACTTAGTTGCCAATGCTTCCAATAGTCTTTGTATAAGGTAATTAGTGTTAAGGGGATCAAATGTTGACAGATTATAATTCCATTTGTAGTTGTTATGACTTTAAACAAGGTTTTAACGCTTGTTAAGACACGCAACGCGGCCTTTGCAGTTAATGAGTATTTTATCGCAAATCATTATTAAGTCGTAATGGAATATTGGACGAGTTTGCGTTTATCAGTAAACCCTGAAGTCTGCTTCAATGTACTTTTTATTCTCATATTCATCATAACTGCATGGAGGTATACGCAGTAGTAATATTGTTTCTGAAATTGTATCAGCGTTAAAGCTATATCTTAATAAATAGCTCATAACTAAATTATAGTTTCGTCCGTGAATATTGGTAATTGGTTTATCTGCTAGTAAGCAAATAATAAGATATTAATTTATTGTCTATTGTCATGCATAAACGGCCAATTTATACTTCCCAAAAAATTAAAGGCGCAAAATATATTCAACTCCGTGTGGCGCCCAACAACGCGCTGCCTTTGTTTGTTGTATAATAATATTTTACTGTGTAAATATCACAATGCAACTATTTACAGAGCACGTAAACGGCACGTAACCAACCAATCTACATTTGCCCTCTTCACTTTGATCTCTTGTTTCAAATTTAAAACAAATTCAAATTTCAGTTTGTGCAATAGGTAGGTATACACTGGGCATCAAAAAAACACACCTCTTAAAAAACTACTTCAAAATACATACATTAAGCTTTACTTGAAATTAATGATGAGGGAAATGTTTGGTATTATTTGAAAGATAACGAAAAGGAGTGTACCAAAAACTAAACTAACTTGATATTTTTATCGTAACCATACAAAAAAAAAAGTTTACAAACAAAACAATAAAAATTCTTAATTAAATTACTGACAAGTGCCATAAAAATTAATACAAAAACTAATTTAAAACCTTAAAACAAAACTAATCTAAAATCTAGTGCTGACTTGATCCAAAAACTAAATCGCATTGAACGTGACATTTGAAAAGTATGAGCATACATCATAAAATCGTATGTTGAACGATTTTATTATTAATAGCTTTTCAATAATTTGTTTGAGGCAAACCCGCGATTAACGCTAGTCATAATTAAATGAATATTAATCTAGTTAAGGTAAAGAATTTAACCGTTTCGATATTCGCAAACCGACAGTAAACATATTCTCTTGTTAGCTGTTTTATACATTTTGGTAGCAAAAAAAAATTACTTCATCACGTAACTGATATGCTACCTATGTTTACTTCTTATTTTGAATCAATTTTTTTTTACCTTTGCTGAAGAAAAGTTTAGGTTCCATTCCCGCCCGACAGATGACTTTTCAACGTTTAACTTATTTAAATATATATTTATCGTTTTCTTTAAATGTTTAAATAAAAAAATAATTCGTTAGGAATGTTATGAGTACGGTCGGCCAAGAAAGTGGTGTACCACTTTTGATTTAGTTTGCTAGTCATCGAAAATTACAACAAGGTTCTATTAGACTTAGCTAAAATAGATGCATAGTAATGACGTAAACCTAATTGATAAATATTTATACGTCATAGGTCACATAAAAGTGCATGACATTTTAACCTTTATTGTTTAAAGAACAAGACATTAATTACTGCCAAAAAAATTTCAATGTTTGCAATAAAAAATAATACAAACTATTTAAATAGTCAACCAAATTCATTATATAAAGAAATCTGACATTTGACATTTTGTCAAATATATTTTAGTAATTTCTGTTATTTTCCGTGTTAGTTTTTATTTAACTGCATTATAAATATCTTCGTCAATGCCTGCTAACTTGACCATTGCTGATTTTTTTTTGTTCAACCAAACTAGTTTTGATTTAGTTTCTAGCACCTAGTGAATTTCAGTATCTAATAATGTACTCTTTGCTAGTGTCTAATAATATCTTTGCATAAGGTGACAACTGTGACAAACGTCAATATCATAAGATAGCAATGTTGTCAGATCGAGGTGCAAGCAAAACAAATCTTTATTGCTCTGTAAACTGCTAGCGACATTCAGCCTTATGGTGGTACACCACTTTCTTGGCCGACTGTACGAACTACTTCAGTAATGACATTTTAAACGTCGTTTCACGAAAAAATCGTAATATTTGGATTTAGTTTTTGTAAGATATTTGTTTCTACATTCTGTTTATTTTAAAATTATCTTTTCCTTTACTTCACAATATCTTTGATTACAAAAAATAGTTTGGATTGCTTAGAAAACGGAATTTAATAGAGAAAAATATATAAAGATAAAAGTAAGAGCACCTCTACGTCATCAGTGATGGCGAGTGGCTCTTGCAAGGAGGTCAAGACAAGCTTCGACTCTGAACTTCCATTTTCATTTCGAGTTACTTTTTGCTGTTAATAAATCGCATAGGCATAACATAAAAATTATTATCTTTAGTCAGTGATGCAAAAAACTTTTTAATTCCTTATATTTAATATTGTAAAAGCAACGTTATGAAAACTGCAAAAAACCTACTTTATTATTCATGAAATATTTCATAAAATAATTCATAAGAAGTTTCAAGCGAGCAAAACTGCAAAGTTCATACGATTTTAAGAGACTGTTGCAAGTGCCGTAGAATTTGTTCACTCTATGTGAGTACCAAGCCGTGACAATTTTTCTAACTTTAAGTACCTAATGTCTCCGTGACGTAGTTTTGTGCGCATATGCAGGTTGGATAGCGAAATATTTGATTTAGTCTCTCTCCTAAAACAGATGTTTTTTTTTGAATTTCATTTTCAGAAATATCAGCATTAAATTCCCAACAATAAAAATAAGTATGCCATAATTTTTTTGGATATCATTTACATTTGTTTTAAAAAATTTTTCACGCTCCTATGCAGTTATTGTTCCATTCGAGTTTCGAAGTCGAAAACCAGTTTAGTTTCAATTTTAAATTCCAACTAGAAATAGCTTCTTAATTTTGCTCTCAAGCCGCAAGCAAATTGCCACGTTTATCGAACACCGTAGTGAGTATTTATTCCTATGATCCTATGGTCGCGGACTCACGGTGTGTGGAACGCTCAACCGTTATTTGACACGCTTCGATCCATGGTTGTGTGCCTCATTAAAACCCTCGAAATAAATTAAAATGCAAAAAAAATATTCATTTACATTTGTGCCATATAGAAAACTGTTTTTTGTAAAGATAACCATACTAACTTGTGTTTATTATGTAATTATAGAACACTTGTATAAACAACTAAAGACTGTAGCTTTGTTCACAAATTTTTATAGCATTTTGCCTTTATACCTTATTTTCATTCTTTATAGTGAACAAAAATACCATGCGCTTTATCACTATCAAAGTAAGAGCCATTTTCTAGCAAAAGTAGATCCTCTACGGCGCAAATTATTACATTCTCTATAATGTAAATACAGTAAATTTACTTTATACCCCGAAAACAAAAGCGCGATTCGTCATACATGTTCATATTATATCCGTGTTGAATTTTATACATAATATAGCCTTTATATACAGTTCTTTATTCAAGGATAACAAAAGAGTGTGCGAAATTTTACCATCAGAGGTTTTTACCTTAGCTTGGTCAGTAATATATACGACTATACTTTGTTCAATGTAGGATGATACTTTTGACACCTATATAGAGGGTATAAAGTTGCTATTGCAATGTCAAGCCAAACATAAGGAAACAAACGCAACCTTAGTACGTAGCAATAAGGAAGTGACACCTGTCAAAAGTATCATCCTACATTGGACAAAGTATAAACGTCTAGTGTTCCGATGTCTTACTGACCCACGCTAAGGTTAACAACAAACAATCCACTTTCGAGATTCCCAAATATGGACGCTTGTCCATACTTGGATCTACCATGTTTGTGAACTTATTACACATCTTACCGGAAGTGTGTTCTCTTGACATAAGACACTAGTATTTTAAGATATAGGGCACAAATATGTCACTATAATATTAAGCCCAATCGCATAGGTATTATGTTAGACGTTACTATACGTGCCTTTCTGATACATAGGTAAATGTATAAGGCAAAAAATACTGGCGGAAATATATTACGTCATGCTCCCTGGGCCGCAACCACTTGGTCCCGCGATCGCCTTAGTTTTTGTAAATCTAAACGCTAAGTACTAATAGACTAAGATGATTGGCTAAATATCATAGGTATAATATTAATTTGAGGCCTTGTAGAGAACAGAAATAACAATGTTAATATATCCAGCCGATTATTTGCTGAAATGTTATTACAGGTAAAATTCCTTACTATACTAACAACTCTATTACGCTTATTTTTTTATTAATAAAACAAATCATTGAATATACATTGTGTACAGTCTTGTTAGGTGTTCATAACTAGCAAAAGAGTTTTGGGTATCCATATTCCAGTGTTGGTAATGCTACAAAAGTTAGCGAATCCAACACAAAAGCGATTTTTCACTAAATAACGAACACCCATGAATAATTAAAGATATTAAAAGTCATCGTAGTTTGCGGTATTCATTATGTGTCGACGGCAGTCGGCGACATTGACTCACGTAGAAGGAGAAAGTAGATTCCACATTATGGCGGAATCATAGTGTACCCATTATTACTTATTAATGACGTGTACCTGCTGTGCTGCGCTTCGCCTTTATGGCACGCACCGTGCGGAAGATTCTTTTTTGTCGATAAATCAAAAAACAAAACAGGCAGGTTTAAATATGATTCTTCTATGATATTTTCATTTATAGGAACTATTCAATCTCTTTGAATTTGTGTAGTAGGTGATTCTCTTTTGTCTTTAAAACTATTTTTGATTAATATTTTTACTTTTGAACTAACCTTAGTTCATTATCGATTACTGTATTCTATTTTGCCTTTGCCTTCCCGCCATCCACTTCCGACAGTCACTTGCAAAGTCGTTGTTGCTACTAAGTTCAATTAACTAATTAAAATGTAAACATCTGTTTTTTTTTTTAAATTCACATCAGATACTCTGACTCTATGTCATACGCCTCATAAATATTTACGACTCTACTAGGCTTAGTTATCACCGTATAAATGAAATGAAATAACATTTGTTTTTGACATCACACGACAAGTACACAAATACATTAACGAATCGTAAGCAAAATAAAAAACCGACATTATGCAGTAACCGTGAACGCCGTGCGATGCTAGAACATTTCAGAGAACACACCAGACGCCGCAATCAAACTGAAATTTCAATGCCCTAATTTCCTCATTCTGTGTGCCTAACAATCTTATTTCTAAAAGCTAATTTTGCATTTAATAATTAATAAATATTTTCCATTACAATTACTCAATTTGGAATACGAACAAATAATAAAAAATACTTGTTAAGTATAATCGACATTATTTATAAGCAATTAAAATCGTCTCAGCTAATTATCTATTATTGTTGGTAACTGTTATTTTCAATGGCATAAAATCAATATACGAAACATCTTTCGTAAATTGATTATTTCATGACGACTCCGTAATGGTTATTTGCTAGCAAGCACAAAGTCGTGATCATCTTATTAACACTTGGTTGACATAACTAACATAGGTATTTATAAAATATAAATACTGAGGTGCAAAGGAAAAGATCATTTACAATTATCGCCTTACGATAATATCGGGACGAATAAGTAATAAAGTAATGTAGTCATTTGTGTAATCTTTTTTTAAAACTAATATTATAATACTTTATTATACGTTATGGTATAGCTAATCTTGGAACATTATATTCTATTGTTTCAGTATTTAACCGGATTGCACATACCTTTAGTGCAGCACGGGGACAAATTTATAGCGGGCGCAGCGGCAGGAGTGACGGCGGTTACCCTCACCTACCCGCTGGACACCATCCGCGCGCGGCTTGCATTCCAGATTACGGGCGAACACCGGTACACAGGCATAGCACATACTGCATCCACTATGTTCCGCACGGTGAGTACCTACATGTTCCTCTTCTAAACATGGCGGTGAAGATTTAATATCCATCTATTCTTCTGGCGAGGCTTGCCTTCTAGATCACGAGCGAAAACCGCTTGCCGTGTTATGTATGATGAGTCCCCATCATCCTTCCAAACACCAGGACAGCGAGATCATTTTCACTTTCACGAAACCATCTACCATCAGCACGCTAGATAGGGTGTTCCAAGGAACATCACTAGACGTTCTGTCCGACACAGTCTTCTTTGCGCTTTTAGATGATGAGTTTATTTCCGCCAGCCCGTTGGATACCACAGGTGCGCATCTCGCTGTCTTGATAATGAGAAATACGTACTTTTTTCACGCCCCAATCGACACAATAAGTCCAACATTCTAGTACCGATTTGAACGGTGGCCATGATTACACATTAATTACTCCCGATCTACTAGTGTCCGACCGAAGGTGCAATTCTGGCCGAAGCCGAAGCCGAAGCCGATTAATCGGTATTCACCAAAACCTTCGGCCGAAGCCGAAGCCGAAGGTGTCATTGACCTTGAGAAATACGATAGTTACTTTGATCTCAGAATATACTAGATACATATTGTGAGAGCTTTAGAGATTTAGCCCAATAACGAGACGCGGCCGCCCACCAACGTAACTCATGCGCCGGCACAAGTACCTACCGAGCCAAGCCGACCGCCCCGTACTCGCAGTAAGACTCTGCAACGCGGATGCGCCTATATCCTATCGGTTTAGGTAGTTAACTAAAAGTAAACAATCTTCACATGTCTTTTTATCTAAAAATTGCATAAAAAAACATACCATATAAACATACATTGTTTCCATTTAGTTTCCTACCTGACGTTAGATAACATAAAATATTTTAAAACCAGACAATACTTACGGTTTTTTGGTTCTTAGAGTGCCTCACAATAACGAACGTATCACCACAGGTACTACTCACAGTAATAAATAAAATAATTTCTAATTTGTAATAACAAATATGAAATATTTAAAAACAAAACACTTATTAGATTTTAAGATGCGCTCTCAAACTTGTTTGTTTTGACTCGTTTAGTTTACTAACTGCGATTTGTTTGGGCCGGTGCGGCGGCGCGGCGAAACTCTGCTGCTCTGCATACTCTCCGTCTCGCTCTAGCATCGTTCAGTAAATTTCAATTTAAATTTCAAATTTTGACAACTAGCAAACCTTCGGCTTCGGCCAAACCTTCGGCAAATTTTTGGCCGAAGCCGAAGATTTGGCCGAAGGTGCTTTTTTGGCCGAAGGTGGCAGAAGCCGAAGCCGAAGCCGAAGCTTCGGTCGGACACTACGATCTACATCCAACACCAACATTCCCCCTTCAAGGAAGCCTAACAGCACGATCAGCACACATCATTTCGGACCTCCGACTTACTTCTGTTGCATTATTTATCGCCCCTGTTTCTATGAAACATTCTTCGAGCTATAAACTACATACTCGTATATCAAGACATACTGACTTGCCTAATAATACAATTTAATACGTGCTCTGAGAATGACAAAATTATTTTTTTGTTTAAGCATTACGACGAAACTTGTCAATTTTCCATTACCACAAATTTGTTCTACTGCTTTTGCATTTTTAATATTTTTTTAGGAGGGCGGCATTCGTGCGCTGTATCGTGGCTTTGTGCCTACCATGGTGGGCATGATCCCGTACGCGGGCTTCAGCTTCTACTGCTTCGAGTCACTCAAGTTCTTCTGTATGAAGTATCTGCCCAACTCGCTGTGCCGGAAATGCGAAAGGAATACAGGTCAGCATAATAAACAATGTCTATCTGTTAATCACAACAGCATGGCTGTTGCATAAAGTATTTTACCAAATGTTACTCAGCGTCATGTAAAATATTTCATGCAACATGCTTTTGATGCTGTATTAAAATACGTTATCGGTTTTTACGTATTGTCTCGTTTGTAGATTATAAAGAGAGGTGAATTTATTGAGAAAAAATACCAAAACAAAAATAGTAGTTACTCTGAAATTTTCCTGAATATATTATATGATTTTCCAGCGACCCTGGAATAGTTTCTGCGTTCTCAGCATATCTTAGTGGAATCACTGATCCTGTTCGCCATTCATGTCAACGAATTCGATTAAAAGAAACTCTAAATTGCTGTGTAGGAAATGTACTGATGCTCTTGTTACATTCGTGTTGCTGGAAGTGCAACTCATCTTTTCAACGTACTCAATGTAATCATCATTAATTTTATTGCCTACAAATTTTTAATACCCCAAATACACAAATCTCATGCATTCTTCTCAAAATCTTACATTACACTCACCAATCACAGGTATCCGACATAATGGCAAGTGTATGATTACCAAAAAGCTTAAAAATATTCTATACCGCCTGACTATGGAGATCGCAACTTGAGAGGTTCTTTTAAACGTCACCTGGGGGCACATAGACGTAATTCTCCAATACAGATTTTGTATAGAAAATTGAGTCCCCAGTACTTGCTTTTTGTCACTAATGAAAAACTAAAACACGTCATGATTTTATATATTCACCACAAATATTACAAATACTACTAAGATCGTAAAATTAGGCCCTTATTCATAAAGATATCATATCAATAACAAAAATGTATCTAAAATACCACCGTAATTGAATAAAGTGATAATTTCGATGCGTAATGGAAAAATAAATGGAAGAACACCGACTCAATATGAACTTAATATCTGTATCTCAAAAACTAGAAGTGCTAAAAAAGAGCTCAGGGTAGATTTGAAATCAGCCACCTCGCATTAGTTATTTATTTCAAGCTACAAAATTTGATATTGTTGTACCGTATTGTCAGTGTGAAGCTAGAACGAAACAAAACATCGCTTCGCTTCTGGAGGTTGATACAATCAAGATTGTTGATCTTGAGTTTAACCTTTTCGCACGCGATATATTTTCAATTATTTGATTGGCATGATGTGTACATACACAGAACACACGTTCTGTGTATAAGAAAACGGGGAAAATTTATTTACTTCCAAGCGTTGGCTGTTATGCCTGGAACAATACTGCAAAAGAAATAGCAATACCGAATCATATTTTTTAAACGCATCCTCTGTAAAGTAGAAGAGCATATAAGTCGCTAGGCACCCTCCTTTTTTCTCTTATACTGCGATCGTTATTGATGTTTCTCTTGTTTTCATAGCCTTCTGCAGGCAAATCAGTATTAGTCTCCCGAATTCCGCAATTTTTCTTTCCTTTTTGGTCCTCTGAACCGGATTTTTTAAAAGACCTTCAAATTGACTAATAATTGATTGAAAAATGTAAGTTTAGACAACACGTTATCCTATTATCCACTATGAAATATTCTCAAGTGAAATTGAATTCTACATGTTGGACTTGTACAGGCTGACGTTCTGTGTATTAATGGAAATAAAACTTTCTTACATATATGATAGGGCATAAAATTCTAAATTCATAGGTTAGTTTAGGTGCCATTTCAACCCAGTCTGGATTGAAATGGTTTATTTAGTTAATATGTATATAGATATTTTTATATGCGTCTCACAGTTACATTCCGCATTGGTTTCGCATTAATAATGTTTTTATAATATACCTTTTCAAGAATTATTCTGTATCTACCCAAAGTTTTGGGACAGACTTTACATTATTGTTTTTTTAATCAACCCAAAAGTTCATAAAACCTATTAAAATTTACATTTGTGTACAACAGTAAAACATTTCTTATGTTAATTGAATGCATAATAAATAGATGATTGTTATGTATCAAAAACTACAATTACATGTTTTTCCGGAAATCATCAACTGGAGGCAATTTTGGGTCTTTTTACGGAATTCTAAAGTCTACTTATTAATCTTCTACCACTTTGTATTCATTTATTACTTAGGTTATTAAAGGAAACCTAGGTATAAGCTAGCCAATATATTATATAGTGCCTTGGGTGGAAGAAGGCACTTTTGTGTGACTAAACGGCATTTTACATAAAATTATGATGATAATAGTAATAATATTTTTTACATTTACACCACTTAGCCGTTCAAAGTAAGCACTGTGAGGCTGATAGCTATCGTTCAACTAAACGGTTACCAAACTTATACTTAATTCAGTAACAGTATAATTACTTCAGAGCAATATTAATCTGAGCAAGAACATATTGAATAAAAATAACAAAGCTCTCCACAATAACTGCAAATGTGGCCCTTACTACACTGTGCGAGCAATATTATTAGTTTATTATATTGAAATACTGTCAAATTTCTTCCTAAGAAATAAAGTTCAAAATCAGTCACTATTTATTCCAAATTAAATTCCATATGCTTGTTTCCATGACAGCAGGTAGTTGTTGTTGATGGCCATATTTACTTCACAACTGTAAACGCCCTCTCACATCTGGTTCAAGTTTTAGCGTCGACTCGACCACATGAAAATTCACTTCACTTTCCAATAGAAGTTCCTCGCCATAGACAGTCTTGTTGGTATAATTTTACTTACCAATTGAGCATATTCCTCTAGAATAACCGTAATCCGGCTCGAAGGACCATGTACAGCAAGGTGATATAAACCTTCTTTTATAGAGCTTTATGAAGACTACACTGAACAAAATTTTCTTTTGGTACTAATAGGAATTAGCGAAGGAAAACCATAGCACGTTTTACACAAAGCATGCTGACATCTAGTAATACAATATATAAATAATTATGTATGAAGATTATTTACATTAGTTTAAACACATTTAAAACACATCCCTGCTCCTTGGCTAACTCCGGAGATCCGAAAGGTCATGGCTAAACGAGATAAGGTCAAAAAACCACCACCAATGTAAGTAATTTGTGTAAAATCACTGTATGTGGCTATAAAAAAATGTGCTCAAGACTGCTATTAAGCAATTTCTTTACTATTTGTTAGGTGGCTTAGTCCTGACTGTTCCGGGCAAGCTGCTATGCGGTGGACTAGCGGGCGCTGTAGCGCAGTCTGTGTCGTACCCGCTAGACGTAACGCGTCGTCGCATGCAGCTCGCCTGCATGGAACCACACACAGAGAAATTTGGGTGAGAGACTTAAACCACACGTAATAAGAACTGTTTTTCTACTACCTGTATACATGTGTAAAAGGGCTAACTTCCGGTATAGATAAACTTCCCTAAAACAGCTTAATTACTAAAGGTCAACATGAGTTAAGCAGTTAAAATGTATATACAAATAACAAAATTTTCTCCTTCTCGCATATTTTGTAAGTAGAGCTGTGAACAGAAAAATCAGCGATCCATCTTGGTACTTTGGTACAATAAAAGAGGAAATATTTTATACGGAAGATTAATACTTTCTGTGCTAATGTTAACTTCATAACTTTCTAACTTTACACAATTTTATTTCCTCTTTTGCTTTTTAGCTGTTTTGTATAACATAATATCTGGTCAGATACGAAAATTATAATTCTTGGATATTATTCTAAAACATACCTTTTTTTTAATAACATAGAACCTAAATTGGTATGACTGACTGAAAGTCACTTTAAACAACACTTAATATTTGTTTATATTGTTTTCTTATTAATTGAATCACGTTATGTTTACTTACAAGTTTATTTAAAATTGTCATTTAATTAGCAACATAATTTGCCTACTTAGTATATATGTATATTATATTAAGCTAATTTGGAAAGGTATTGATTATTTTATTTTTATATAAATAAAGATTTGACAAAATTATTTTTTCTCATCACTTGCTTTTATTTAATAAAAAAATATAGAACGGTTGCTTTTAAATATTGTTCTAATTTTAAGTTTATTTTTTTTAGTCCGATCAGGTAGAATCAGGTTTTTTCCCTTGTCAGAGAAAACAATAATGACAATTCTGACAGACTTATTCTGTTACCCTCGGATAGAACCAAAGGCTGACAAAGACAGTTATACAGCCTAAAAATCCTCCCTTTTTTTCAATACAATGCTTTCGTTGGTAACTTACAGTAAACAGTAAAACAATGGGAACATTTAATTTGTCAATTGTTTTTTAATTAATATTATTGTTTACTTTTATTATATCTCGTGTGTAAATAATCCGACACATTTTAAAGCACTGACTATTTCTGTTTGCATGTATTTGCAAATGACACGGTGTATGGCAACATTTACAGGAGGTGCGTCTAATATTGAGTATTATATATTCATCCATTTCTCAATTAATTCCATATAGCAATAATACTTTTTTATCATCTAACAAACCACCAGGCTTCTGTCTGTGTATAACCGCTTTACTCATTCGTATTTGTTATAAATATTACGTCATTTATCTATGAAAATACTGATTTTTTTTCCTACATACTTTTATAACACCTGTGTTAATAGTAACTACACCTTGTATAATTAACACCTTTATTAATTGGATCCCAGACCATATTTAAGGATGTTTTTAACAAAAATCTATTATATAAAATTTATGAATATATTAATATACCTACCTAATTTTTGTAACTTTAAATGAACAGTTGTTTTTATTATGTGTATTTTCTGAGATAACTACTGTAATGTAATGTATATCTATTTTAGGATACTATATCTTTGATATGAAGGTAACCTTTTTGACAAAATGTTATGATGTTGAAATGCCTTATCAAAATATCGCTTATTATCTTTTTGAAACGTGACTTGTGATAACATTGGTTTTGTTACCCAATACAACGGATTTAATAAATGGTGTAAAAAAACACTTTAAATATAGCCCACATCCTATCATTGCTATTTTTTATACTTGGGTAGTGGATAATAACTGAAGATTGAATCTAAATTGCTAAACAAAATATGACTTATACAATGTGTCCCGTCACCAGTGTGACGTGACGACACTTTGTTTTTAACGACAGATTTGTTTTTTCTCAAAAAAGCCAATAATTAAAAAATACACAAAAAAGAATTTATTTGTTTTTCTTTAATTATTTTTTCCTATTTTTTATTCCATGGCAATTGAAACATGATGGCTGTGTAACTGTTGTCTACATGTTTAGTTATCAAATGACACCTTTTTAATGTTGATAGGACATTTACATGAGTAGTGAAGGTCGAATTAGTATGAGAGCCCAGGTCTTCTTTACCAAGAAAACAAAATGGCGGCCGTAAGAGAAAAACAAAATTTTAGGGGCAATTTGTCGATAAAATATGCCATATTTCACACCATTAAAGGCTCCGACACTGGTGACGGGATACATTGTATAAGTAAGTCTTTTGCAAGAGCCGATTATCGGATATACAAGGCCATTTTATAAACACCATCCAAATTTATTTTATAAAATAACCTTGTATAAACAATAAATATTTTCATTAAAAGATTATCCCCCTATAATTATATACAGGCGTTTGGTAATACCTGTATAATCCCGAATATGGTACATAGGGTACCATGTTGTATGCATGGAAAATTATTATAAAGCCTAAAAACCATAAGAAAATAAATTGTTTCTCTTTAAAAAAAATTGCATAGTGACAACAATAGATAAGATTAATTATTGATGACATGCATTATCGAAAACATCAGTCCATGTTCCAAATAAAAAACTCAACAACATGATGGTTTCCAGGTTTTATAATAACTTTTCTGGTGTAGTTTTGATCCTGTAGTGTAGTCGTTAGCATCCACCAATGTGCATAGGCGTTTATCGCGTTGTCGATTATGGAATATTCTCTCTGCTTTTTTTTTCATCTGTGATCAGTGGATTAGAAGTAGGGACAATAAAGTAATATTAAAATACAAAATTAATTTCAAGTAACCTTACATAAAACAATTTAAAAGTCGTATTTATGAGTAATCTCCCTATAAAAGCACTGCGGTCCATTATTATATCTAAGATGCGTATAAACATGTGTGATGGATAAAGAAGCGATAAATGTGTCTATTCAGATATGCGTACAAAAACTAAATGCTTTACCAACCCGCTCGCCGGCCACCATCTAATAGAACATCTTGTTATCTCATTATGCCATTAAACATCATATAATCTTTAAGATCATCTTTGTGTACAGTTATCGGCGAAATCGAAATGACAAATTTCTTAACCCCTAATTTCAGAACGGGTATGATAAAGACCCTAAAGCTGATCTACATGGAGAATGGCGTCGTCCGCGGTCTGTATCGTGGCATGAGCATCAACTACCTGCGCGCTATACCCATGGTCGCCACCTCCTTCTCCACATACGAGCTCATGAAGCAGTTGCTTCAACTAGATACCGGCATGAAAGTCTCATAGTCACATACTAAGCTGGTATTCAAGTGTTTACTGCGAACGCCGCTAGATGGCGTTGCATACATCTTTTTTATTTTTGTTACTATGGGTACTAGGCAGCAGGCAACGGCAGCTGTTCCTAGGGAACTGCTATATAGATGCCACTCGACGGCATGATATTTGAGTTATAATAGTGTTTAAGGGCAATATCTTGAGACATATTGGGGGACGAGTGAAGAAACAGCCTAATAGAATATATTTAAAACTGCAATATTAATTTGAACATTAACTGAATATTTTGTCATCTACTCCGTCTGACAATAAAACCGTTTTTTATTCAGTCTATATAGTGAACTATATAGTTAAATTTACAAATAAATTGTAAAAAAACTTGATTGCAAATTTAACATAATTTCTTAATTGGTCTGCAACAATTAATTATTATATTTTTATGTGATGTTCGGTGACTCGAAAAAAAAAATATATTTTTATATTTTAAATAATATAATGGACCAATGTATAATCTTAGTACCTAATGAGTATTTAATCAATCATTGACTGCTGAAAACCTAAGAAACCTGACGTAGGGAAATGTACTTTCATGTCTTAAAATATTTTTTTTGTACAAATAAGCTCGAATAATTAAAAAAAAGTTGTTAATTAATGTTGTGATTTTTCTGTTACCTGATCTGGTAAATAGCTTGTGATTAGATATGAATTTTTGTGACAGCTAAAATGTTTGTGTAGTTAAAAAAAAAAATAAGCTAATCAAACTTTCCCATTTATCTCCTATCTTGACAATTTGTTACCATTTTTTCACGGAATGTAAATTTAGTGACGATCTAAGTCTATCTAATCCATATCAAAATCTAAGAATGTAGCTTCAATATAAGCATATTACAGACCTGTGGTGTTTATACGTCTATTCTCTTAATACTTACCTAGCATAGAAATTACATTCCTAAAATTAATCAATGAAAGACAACTCTTATTTTTAGACAGGGCGTACAAAATAATGGCATAGCTGATTTAATGGGCTGCGCTCATTTAGTGTACGAATTTATTGTTGCTTCCTTTCTTTAGAATTCTATGCAGCCAGCTGACTTTCCGCAGAGAGAATTACTCAAATATTTAGGTAACAAAATATACAGATTTTAATAATACATATTTAATTTTTACAGCAATATGATCCTAAAACTCGAATTAGTAATCTCGTAGCAAAAAGGTAAAAAAAGAAATGATTTATTTAATTCACTATCAAAATGACATTATATCTGTTTAAAACCCTTGCTAATTATTACTCAGACCAAATAAGAGGTATAGACTGATGACATGATATTCGAAGTGACACCGAAATAAAGCATAAAGTGTGCGAAATTTAGACTTATTTCTTAGTCTTAACTTTTAGTTGGGTCTAAGCACAGTCAGGATCAATAATATATCTATTGTAGAACCATGTCAATTGAATTGACATCAAACAAACAAACAGCCGTAAGGAAGTAAGCAAATATATTTATTAAGCAAATAATATTATACTCACATTGCTCCTGGCTAAGTATATGTATGTGATATATTTAACTTTAATCACACAACAAAAACACTTTATCTATCAGAACTGCAATCTGATTCAGAGTGATACTCGAATGACAGTATTGATTAAATGATCAAGTTGGCACGTATTATAAATCTTTTTATATACCTATTTTTTTTAATTTATAAATTAAACCTACTGTTGTGTACACAGCATCTTAAAAAAATATTATACAAACGTTTTCATATAATGCTTGATTATATTACCACTTTTGTATTTTTTTCCTAAAATTTTCATGTTTTTCTTTTCTATATTTGCAATACCATTGTTCACCTTTTTGCTACGTTATTAGTGATTTAAGTATATTTTCATTCCTGAGTATGCGTGAAAATTACTGGTCTGTCTTTCTATAACTAATAATTTATTGTCACAGTATCATTCTTCGTTTGTACAGGCCAAAGCACATAACTCACCATAAAATAGAGAGGAAAAATAATTTCGATGGATGGTGTGCTATCTACTTTACAATAATGTATATCTTTTATATCAACTATCTGTAATTTAAACTATAACAAACGTGTTATTAATTAAGAGTATAAATGATATTATTCTTTGAAAATGTTTCAAAACGAGTTTTCAAGATTATAAAAATTATTGACTTATGTAACGTTACTTTAAGTTCTATATTTATTTTTTACTTAATAGGTTTAAGTATTTAAATCTTAATTTTTGACCGGTTCAAATAAAACGCACAATTTTAAAGTAGGATATCTACATGCGTTATAAAGTTGATTAACCGATTCGTGGCCAATGACGCACCTGTTGCGTCATGAAGAAACCTTTAGGAAGGCCAATGACGCACAAACGCGTCATTTGAAAATTTTTCAACTTTCAGCTAGGCCAATGACGCGATAGCGCGTCATTCGATTGTTGTTAGGGCCTGCGTAAAAAAGTTATGAAAATGAGGGTGGCAATGAATCGGTTAAGACGCGCCTCAATATGCAACTTTAGGCAATGGCAGTGGTTGGGTTGATTATATAATGAGCAGTTGCAGCTAACTTTACATCTGCATACTTACGTAGTAATAACCAGAAACAGTATACATTACATACTATAAAAGTATTCTTAATTTAATCATGAAGGATCTTATTTTCGATGATTTTTTACTAAATTTCTTCTTTTCAAAGTAGGCTTTGTATTACGGAGCAGATCCAACTAAGATTTTGTTACTGTTGTATGAATAAATACACATAAAAAGTAATAAAAATTCTCGCACTTTATTTGCGCGATAGATATTATTCTATCGTTTTGAATATTTTAAGCAATAGTTTTATTAATTGGCGACATTGACGTTCTCTTAAAAAACAGGGTCCACTTAATTTTTATTTTTAATTTATTTTAGATAGAAAGTAAGCATTCTTGGTAGTTTTTATCATTGACAAAGTATGTATGACAATTGTTATTATTTATTACTTTCATAGGCAATTCTGTTATTGAATAGGTAAAATTTCATTCCATTTGTGTCGTCTTTTTTATGTAGACTTGTTTGCAGGCAAATATTTAAACTGCTATACATTTGTTGATTTGTTTTTAGTCAATTGTCCACTTGGAGTCCACTACATCATAATTGTTTATAATTATTTTTTAATTTAATAATAATCATAATTATGTGACCTTATATCTAATAAAAATGGTTATATTTTAAAAATGATGAGGCTTTTGTCTTCTTAGTTAAATTATTGGAGTACAGTTAAAATTTTTATTGGTGTCGTATTAGGAGCGACTTTCGCCAATATTCAATACGATAAACACAAAAAAAAAATATCATGGCATTTCTGTCAGTTTATCTTTCAACTTCAACTGACAGAACGATATTTTAAATACGTTTAGCGTTAAATATTAGTTGATGTTGGTGAAAGTTGTCCTAAATTTACTAAATTAAGCCACCTAAGATGCTTAAGGAAACTTAGAAAATTACTATTGTAATAATTTATACGAAATAAGTAAATTGTTTACGAACAGCTTAAAATATACAGATGCAACAAATACGGGGTGAACAAATAAAGAATATTTTTCCAAAATTTGGGTTTTATTAATTTATTTATTGGCGTAACAATTAATTGTCTTTCTCAGTTTTAGTACATTAAGCAAAAAAAAGTTGATAGAAATAAAATCGCATGTTTATTTTTATAATTAATTTTATTTATTATCTAATCCTCCAACGGGCATAGTACAGTTGCAAGAATAAATTATTTTAACGGTTTGTTTACATTATTGCCATATGCATCGTGTCCAGGGGGTTCGGGTCTATCAAATATAAACGGCGCATTATGAACAGTCTGCACTCCTACACGAGTCTTGATTGTTGATTTGGATAAGTCTATGCAGCTTGCCGGGAAAGCCTTAAATTAGTTCGAGCTTCGATTGGGTGAAACAAATCGAGAGGGAAATGATCAGAGTTAATGGCCAATTAAAACAACTTATTGTTTAAAATTAGCTTTTATTTGAGCAGTGAAACGTAAGCAGTTACGAATAAGTAGAAAGGGGTTAATTAAAAGAAATATGAATTAAGTAGTTACTGTGTTTGTTATACTATCAATTATCTAAAAGACCAGTCTGTTTGAGTTAAAACTATGAACTGGTCAACGTTACCGCTCAGCACAACTAACCTTATTGGCCACAGTCAGATAGATTTCACGCGAACGAAGCTCCATTCATACATAGTTTCTTTTTTTGTTTTTTCGGTATTATAATTATTTTTTATCTATAACTTACATATTTAATACTTATATAAACGTAACGTGTGGCTTTAGATGTCATTGGTGGGTAGTCTTTGTATGTACACACGTTTGTACAAATTATAGTGCGATTTGAAAATACAAAATCATAATAACACTATAAGCCTGATGTTATTTATAAATTAATGGCACTGACAAAAGACTTCGTCATTCTTAACAATGCAATTTTTCTACCTGGAATACATGTTACTTTTGTCAGTATATCAAATAGAAAATATATCGGATGAAACTAGGCATTATCATACTAATAAACGAGTAGGAATTCATTAAAATATAATATTGCCACTTCTAGATTTTTTAGAATATATAATGATGTTATCTATCTGTATAAAACACCTCAATTTTATAATAAACGCAGCTTATATGCACTCATATAAAAAGTTTATTTACTTACCTTGCCTTCATGTTGTGTAATGAGTGAAGGATATAACCCTTAAAATGAAAACCTATTTACTGCCATGATCTTTAGGTATCAACAACTACCTAAAATAGTGAAAAATAATACAAAAAAAAAGAAATCAAATCTCCATTCTTGTGAAACACTTTATTACATGTTATACAGGTACTGTGGCACAAGAAAAGGAGGGTTTAGAAAATAAATCTCGAAATGCACTTTACAAACATTTTATGGCAGAAGGGTCGCGATTTATGTTACATCATTTTAATTAATACATAATACTCTTCGATTGGCAGCCATTACAATTTTTTCTCATTCACCATTCTGACATAAAATTAAATGCTCATACTATCATACTGTGTGTACATAGTATCATTTATTCAACATGTACGCGTGAGGTGTGTAAATGGTCCGTATGCATAAAAATTTGCTATCAAACCGTAAAATTCATTTCAATCATATTGTAAAGGTCGCTCAACTAAAAACAAGTATTTAAAAATGACAAAATTTTCAATTTACTGCGTATTAACACGAAGACGAATTAAATTAGCTTTACACTCCACAAGACACAACTCCAACCGCCGTGATTAAAACGTCTCGGTTTCAAGATCCGAGCGGCGATGTCGACTCACTGAGGGTTTCAGTCAAGTTATGATGGTATGTCCATTCGTCGGTGCTCCAGGTCAAGAAGGAAATGAAACTACTCTGTTAGCAAATGAATGCTGTTTAATAAGGTCTATGTGTTCGATACATAAGTTGTTCGTCCGCCAATGAACATACCAGCATAGCGGTGCAGCGCCCGCCGCCAATTGCGTCCGCCTCGCTCGCCCAGGGGTGCCCATTCGTGCCCGGTCGATGTCCCGTCAACCCAACGCTATTCTCGTACCAGCATATACGGAATCAAAGTAATATTAAAAATTGATTTCGAATGTATACTAAAATTTGATATAACGACCGCACATCGACTTCGCACTTCAATTAGAGGATTCAGTTTGTTCAAATATTTCAAATGTGTAGTCACCTCGAGAAGAAATACTTTGAGACAATTTACACGTAATCTATACTCTGTTCACTATACAAAATCGGCACATTTGACTGTTTTTTTTTTCATGTCTATGAAACTCTTATTAAAATTCACCATTTATGTTTTAACAAAGTATTTTTAACAAATTTAATATGACAAAACGTTACAGGCGACACCATTGTAACATTTGTATTCTTATTGCGATCTATTACTCCTATTCCACAACAAGTACGGTACGAGCGTATCGCGTTTTTAATACACGGAAATATATGCACTGGTAACACTGCGCGTAACGAATCTCAATTTCTGTAATAAATTATCGAGATTTTATTTAAAGATGTTCCACATACATCATTTGTTCAATAAGACAAGACAAATATAGGCGAGTTTTGACATAACGATAGGGTGTATAAGCGGGTTTGTTTGAGAACAGAGTAGAGGCAGGTTGTGAGGCGATGAGGCGGGCGGCCAGGCGAAACCCCTCCGGCGTCATATATACGCCACCGCTGGAACAAATATCATAAAATGAGTCGGAGCGCTGTCTATATTTATAGGTAAAATACATGTTAGGAAATATATCAGTTTAGATAGGATTCAAAACAAGCCTGGTATCCTAATCATAAATTCTTGATTGATTTTTATCGGTGTAGAACATTTTTAAACTGATGCAATAAAAAGGGAAATAATTCCTACTGTCAAAGTCATTCAACGCATGAGCCATTTCAACAAAAATTAAAGAAAGTAAATATTGAGACTGATTACGATCCATAATATGCCTACAAAAACAAGGGCTGGCCGACAAGATACTACAATCGTTGGGGATTCACCACTTCTCTCCAGTCTGGAGAAAAAAATAGAAAAGCTTTCAAGAAGGCTTCCCTTCTACCTAAATAAATAAAAAAATACATTATTATAGCTTATTATACATCATTATATAAGTTGTTAAATTTCAACATTGATAGAACGATAATAGATCATAGTAGAAGTTGAAATACGTTTGTAAATTTCGACGCGTCTGGCAGCGTTTCGGTAGCACAGCGGTCAGAGTACTCGCCAGGATAGAGAAAGGTCGTGTGATCAAATCCTATTTGAGTGGATATGGTTGTTTTTTATAGGCGTATTTTTAAAACTTATAGAAATATGCCATTGTGAATGCTGAAAATTTTAATAAATACTTAAATACTAAGAGATTAGTTAACATTACATTCTGGTTCCATCCTATGACAAGTTGATTTTTATCACAGTAGAATATTTTAAAATTAAAGGGTAATACTTCCTACTATCTTAATGAGAGTCAATGGAGGCATGTCCCTAGCTTATAAAAATAGCAATAACGTATTAGAGAAAGAAATTTTAATAAAAAAGTAATGTATTTATTTTATTTTTGCATACCAATGCCATATTTCTATAAGATTTTTTGTTATTTACAGCCATATTTTAAATCTTATAAAAAAGTAAATATTTAGACAAATAATCCAATCGAAATTTAATAGTTGGACAGTTATATTTTTGGATGTGGTTTATTATAATTTTAAATGACATACTTGGTTTTAAATTTTCTTGTCCATCAACAAACTCTTTTACGGTACAACGCAAATGAATTGGTTGATAATATTTTGCTTCTCAACGATTTGATGTGGCATTGATGGGTGAATGTGACAATATTGACAGTCGATTTATTTTATAGACACACTTATTTAAGCGGATCAATGCTTGGTTTGTATAGTATATACTTTTCTTATATAATGTGAAGAAATTCAGATCAAGTAATAACTTATTGTGCATATACTTTTAAACTCTCAGATTCACCTTGAAATCATATTTGGTACCTATTAGGTAGGTAGGTTAGGTATTATAATTTGTTTTTATTATTTACACAGCTTGCCATTTGCAAGTCAGATCAAAATATAAATGAGCATTTTGTCGAATTATATATAATGTCAACCAAATGGTCGACGTGTTTCGGTGAATAGGTTTTTTTTATTATTTTTTTAAATATGATCAATGCGTTAAAAACATTAGACTGTTGTAAGTTAACGCTCGTATTACGCGTGGGTCCACACAACAGGAATGAACTTTTATAGTAACATTGCCGGCAGTTTAACACGACAGATGTGAATTTCCATATGAAATTTTCGAACCACATTTGACCTGTACAGCATTTTGTACAGCTGCCAAGATACTGGCAGACCCGTCGAAATTTACAAGCACATTTCAACTATTACTATGAACTAGTATCGTTTCCATCAATGTTAAACTACCTTCAACATTGAAAGTAATATTTTTACAAATATCTAACAATCGATTAAGAAGGAAACAGCTATAATAATAATAATGGGAGATGTGGTAAAAAAATACCGAATTTTCATGCACAGTTAAAAGAAAATACTTACGTGCAGTCTACATGAAGTAATCGGGCGTCCGCCGCGTTACGTGCGGCTCGCCGCGTCGCGGGGCCGGGTCAAACTGGAGGCTGGAGAACAAACGCAAATTAATATTGCACATAGATCATACATGCAATTCTAACTTCTACGTAGTAGGTCATAAACTTCATTATCCATTGTATATAAAACGAATATAATATCCGTTTAGAACTAGTATTTATTACCCGTTCTTTTGTCATCACTTTGCGCTTCTAATCATACCATTAATAAAAGTCTATCTTGTTTTTGATTCAAAAGCTCTGCTACAATCTAAAATGATACTTACAATGAGTACTTAAGTGCATCATCCAATTCCATTATAGCGGCTTGATTACCACATCTGAAACAAATAATGGTTTGCTGAGAAAAGAAGTAAATACGGTTCATCACCTCAGTAGAAGGACGTCCAATGCTAGATGAAATGAGAGCATGCCCCAAAATTAGAATGGTTTTATCCATAATTTGCACGTTTGTCGTGCAGGTTTCAGCAGGTGCAGAGATTGCAGTGAAATGCCATATTTCAGAAGACATTGCTGCTCATTTTTTGGTCCAAGGGAGATATTATGGTGATTGATTACCTTTAGTATCATTATATTTTGTCCAATGTAGGATGATACTTTTGACACCTATATAGAGGGTATAAAGTTGCTATTGCAATGTCAAGCCAAACATAAGAAAACAAACGCAACCTTAGTACGTAGCAACAAGGAAGTGACACCTGTCAAAAGTATCATCCTACATTGGAAAAAGTATAATCACATTTTACGCTTTTCGTAAAATGTGTGTAGGGTTGCTACACCACATAATGGTTTAACCACATCATTGATTGTATGATTTCATAACACGTAATGTTAGTTTATTAAAAAGAAATATTTGAATCCGCGCCTTTTGGCTATTGAATTACTGGTAGCTCTTACCAGGGTTGGCAAAATATACCTCTTTTAAATGAGGCCTAATACTTAATGTGATTAATCTATGTCATAAACAGAAAACTAAACTATAATAGCAGTTAAACCGACTGACCTTCTTACAAGAAAACAAGCATTCTTATTAAGTCAGATTAGCTGTATTTGTAGTTGTGACATATATGTCGCAACAGTCAAAGTGATACCGAATTATTTTTATTTTTTACCTTCACACCAATTGCTCAAAGTAAGGCTTGTATTATGGAAAGTAGGGTAACGGACACACGGATACACACAATACATATGTATGTATAGAAATATAAATACACACACACGCTCTCAGGAACACACACACACAATTATGAGGATAAAAATTTTTAAGTTTTTATTAGTCAGTATAATTATTCTAACGTGATTGAAAATTGTATCCATTAAACAATGTATTAGAGAATCGGAGGGGATAAAAGGGGATTCCTGGCACTGGTAACCGTAACATTCAATTTTTTATCGATATAAATTTATTCTTATATATAAATAGCCATGACTTAGGTACTCGTATTCATCGCAATTGTTTAACTGACCTATAGCAGTAGTTGGGCGCTGAGAATATGGTGACGACGTTCCTGTCGTGGCACCAATTGTAGCCCTCCATGACGAGCTGATGCGCACGCGACACCAGCGTCAGCCCGTTGCTGTGGTTGAAAGTCTCCGATATGTCTTGGCCGAACGTGTAGCCCGCCCCACGCGGCGATATGCCCCATCCGCCTCTGTCAAAACAAACAAGCTTTAGTTACATATAGATTTATAAACTCTTGCTGTATATAAATATAATAACATTTTAACAGAATTCTTCAGAATCTTAATATATATTTTTTATAATGGCTGTACTGTATTAATCCTTTCATTGTAATAGTAAGTTATGAAAATATAACGAATTAAACGAAATTACTAAAGATTCCTACTATCAGTATATGGGTAGCTCAGCGATCAGAGCATTCGCGTTAAAAGCAAAAGGTTGTTTGATCGAATCCAGCCTGAGGGCTCGTACATATGATTTTTTAAAAACATTTAATCTTATAGAAATATGGCACTGCAAATGCTACAAAAATTAATAAATACATTAAACATAATTAATGGAGACAAACTTGCCGAATTACTTGCAGCTTCTCAGTACAAAGTATACTAAAGTAGAACTTCGAAACCATAGCATGGCTGTTGATACATGGGTCGTTCTTCTTTTTTACCGACAGTGAAACGACGTTTTTCTGTTTTTTTGGTTTTTGAACTATCCATAATTGTGGTTTCTGTGAGGAATTTAAAAGAAATTGCATCTGTGTTGTCATTAGGACTAATTAATGTTTCCTTTGCGGCAAATATTAATTCTTTTTTAATGTTGGTTTTTAAAAAAAATATGTGACAGAGTGGCCTTTTTCTGTGGAGACCACATTCCGGTTTACCACTCTGCCACGGCATTCTACTGAAAACAAACGAAAAAATATGTTGGTTGGATAAAATGAAAAATAACATAATATTAATAGATATGAAAAATATGGACGTTTATTGGAAACGAATTAAAAAACCGTAAATATCAATACTCCAACGAGATGCCATAATAAGACGAAGGACAGACCATTGTCGATAAAAAAGTAGAACGACCCACATGCATTATTTATGGCCATAAAGAATAAAGATATTTTTATCTTTATTTATCAGTACCTTTCACATTTGTTATTTAATTCAAACAATATTGAGTCCTCGCTGTAGACCAATATAAGACGGTCATAATATAATCACAGACCTCATATAAAAGTAGCATAGTTTATGTTTAATTTATGAGACTTTTAATGGCCTTAAAATTTTCAAGACTAAACCATGACATTGATGTCTTATATTTATTACAAATATTATAGCACTAAGATAAGGTATAAAATCTTTAATATCTTTCAATTATACTCGCTCTGACCCTAAGATAAATGGTATGTTAATAGGAAGCAACGACGAAACAACAACCAACCATACCAAAGACAATATAGAAAATATGTCTTATTAATTAGTTAACAACTAACTTAACGAACTAAGAATCTAAAAAAAGCAATTTATTTTACCATGGATACCGGAGACAGTCAGATTTAAAATATTATGTAATGTATAGATATAAATTAGCACGCACTTTTAAAACGCAACGGTACAATATTTATAGTCAATAAATTTAAGCAGGAACTAGATTCGCTATCAACAATTGTAAAAATAGCGCCTAGTCCCGTCATCGGATGTGTAAATAAATTACTATCTCAAACTACTACGTCAGACGACCTGAGGCCCGAACACTCCCGTTAAAACGAATGTAAACGAATGATCTCATTTCCGTTATATACAGAAGTTGTGCAGGTGCTCAAGTTACTGTTGCTGGTTCAGTCATCTCGTCAGCACCTCGATGCCCACGAGGCGAGCTCATGCTCCTATTCTTATTGCTTTATTGAAAGTTTTTTAGTACTTGATTTTGATCTGTTCCCAAGTTTTTTTTAGTATTAGACTTGACGACCAAAATCAATAAATTGAAAAGGAATAACGGACGAGTAAATACTTCCCTTTTTAGATCAATATATCTTTTATATAGTAACTATAATAAAAGGTAAATATTGGTATACAATTCGTCAGTGTCCGTTTTGCGGAGAAACCGATTTTGTGACACGCGAGTAACATTCTATATGATCTTCCTTTGGCAGCAAAAATCATGTTACACGATGGGTTATAAAAGATAAAAGTTAATTATGTCTTTAAGTTTATTAGGTCACGAGAATTACTTTCAATAAACAATGTCTACAAAGTGTAGACTGAAAACCTATTAATCAAATATTGTGTCCAAAAAGATGAAAATTCTTCAAAGTATAAGAACAATTCAACCACAATGTAATCAATCTTTTACTTTTTGAAGGAAGGTTAGTAATGATTCTGTAAAATATTTTTTATTAATAACACGGATCGCTTTATTTAATTTCAATACTTTTAAATGAAATAAAGCATTTAGTCAATAAACTGTGTTGTAAATTTATTTCCTTTTAACTTACATTTTATTTTAGTGGTAACTATTTTATTACGTTGTTCAATTTCAGGATACGTCATTTAAATTAATTGCGACCTCACGCACACGTGGCTCACAGATAATTACCAAGACAAAACATTACTGTCGTTTTATGTCGTCACTGCAATAATAATTACTATATGTGTACTCTTCGACGGCCATATGCTTTTCCTGCCGATGTGAAACAATATTTGTTTTTAATTTTAAAAGAACAATAAATCCAGCAAAATTGTGTTTATAATTTGATTTTTTAGTAAATACTTTTAAGATTGGATTTGATGAAAAAGCGTAAAAAATTGACGACAAATCTCAGGTATGGTCTTGTATAAAAAACAAAAACACTTGTAGGTGTGATGGGGATATTACGTGAACTCAATCCTGTTCATAATACCAGATAATTATTTTACGCATAATTGACATCTCATTTTTGTTAACACTAAGTTCTAGATAAGAATAGACGTAACATACAATTGTCATTTAATTACATACTTAGTACTACTATTACGATACAATGTAACGCCGCTATTGTCAACAGATCGATTCTAATACGTGTGCGATAAAGATTCAAAACGTATGAGCTATTACCAATGACATTGCATTACAGTAAAAGCAAACTAGTTAGTGGGTTCAAGGACGAAATCATTTACATCGGAAACTCAATAAGTAAAGCCATACGCAGGTAGGATGATCAACTTAGATCATCCTTTTATATAGAACACTAGCTAACCCGGCAAACGTTGTTTTGCCATGTATATTATTTCTAGGAAAAGTTTTTAATTAATTAATAAAAAAATAGGGGTTGATGGTAGAAGGGTGAAAATTTAGGGTTGTATGTATTTTTGTATGTTGTATCATAAAAAAATAGAAACTAAAAATTTTGGACTACCCCTTACATTTAGGGGGATGAAAAATAGATGTTGGCCGATTCTCAGACCTACTCAATACGCTCACAAAATTTCATGAGAATCGGTCAAGCCGTTTCGGAGGAGTATGTGAACGAAAACTGTGACACGAGAATTTTATATATAAGATAAAGCAAGAGCATTATTTATTTAATTGTTCTTTGTATCAGAAATATAGACGAATATATTTCACGAAATAGAATATTTGTTCCTAGTTTAATAATTTAAATGTTTAAGACAAAAGCGGTAAATATCTTAATTCCATCGAAAAAGTAAAAAATGCAAAAGTCTGTCAACATGTCAATGTCTTTCAACTGTTTATAATTAGTTAAGATTTTTACTTCTAATTGCTCTAATTGCATTAACCTTGAGGCTAATGTCATTACATAATTTTGGCAAGGATAAAGAGAGGGATTATTCTACTAGGTCAAGAGTTGTAGAATTTATAGCCTCTGAAAGAGAAATTCTTGCATACTTTATAAACACTTGTTGCAGTTGTGGGTTAAATCTATAATCTAAGAACACAAATTTGTTGTTTGTGTGTTTGTTTGTCCGCTCTTTTTCCATTGTATACGCGTTATCATAGCAACGCGTTACCGGGTCAGCTAGTCGTTTCTAAAATCTAAGACACCGGTAGACGAGAAAACTCGTCTGCAAATATCTGTCAGCACACACGGCGCTTCGACTGCGGAAACTGCTTCTACAGATGGACTCATCGTACCTTATACTGTTAGGCCAAGCAATACTCGCCAAGTATATTAGTTTAGTGTTGGTTGATATTGCTAGTCGCTTTCTATGCCAGAGGAGAGCTATCACGTCTTAACAGGTGTTAAGCTATAAGAAAAATAACTCATTAATATAAATTGTCACTTTTTGACATAGCAAAGAAAATTATACATATTAATTTTATATTAAAATAATATATTTAGGTAAAGTCGTCATCATTCCGGTTTTTTATGTATTAAATAAATTCACAGTATCTTATCTCTGCTATAAGTAGTTAATTTCTGAACTCCCTCATAAAATGAAAGAGTATTGCCACAATCTCCACTTTCGGCAGGCGGGTTTTGAAACATCAGATGGCTGCTCAAAAAATAATATCTCGCTTGTGCTGTTCCATATTTTACAAATAGCTGTCTTTCCCGGTAGCATCTGCTGTTATTAATATTGACAAATCCACATTAAACCCACATGTGGGTTTAGGCATATTCTATCCACGATGTTTTCGTCTATAGGGCAGGCTCGTGCTCCAGCAGTAAAAACACAAATGATGATAAATATAACAACGGAACCGGAAATAAAAAATTTGCTCATGCTTGACCGAAAGGCGCCGTCGACGCGCGCCTATATCGATACAAAGGCGAGTCAAACGCAGCTTGATTTATGTAATTGTTCAAAGTTCTATCGTTGAATACCTGTATAAGTTCAGTCTCGCATTTGAATCGGTATCTGTATTGATATTGTATCGATACAGATACCGATTCTGTAAAACCGAACTGTGGAATAAAAATAAACCCGCAGTCTACCCACTTCTCATACGGTTTATCAGATCAAAACCAATTATTCCGTCCTTCGTACGTCGTAATAGTACAGAGGGCAGCATTTGTTTTTTATTTTGAGTTCATTTAAAGGACAGTTTTGTGTGCGGTGTACCCGCAGGAAAAGTGTTATTAATTCAGACATTATAAATTCTTTTTAACAGAATAGAAGTATCTCTGACCCAGATACGTAATAGTAAGCTAATTATCAGAGTAATTAAACGTACGCAAAATTACTGGTGACCTATGTAACTGGTTATCGTTTTAAACTTATTACAGGCGCCAGCTTCTCACACGTCTTGCTCTCAATCTAGGATCAATAGATTGAGTCGCTATTATGTAACTAAATAAATTATTATTAATTATTTTATTATTATTATTAATTATTTTATATTATTATTAATTATTTTATTATTATTATTAATTATTTTATTATTATTATAGCACGGTAAATAAATCGTTTTAAATCTTAGAAAAAAATTATGATACACGAATTTGAGTAATAACACTAGAAATACTAAGATTTGTAAGTATTATTATCAATAATAATAAAATGTATTTATTTTTGACAAACAGTGAATTAGGTCCATTTTAATCCCATCATCGTTATATTGGTAAATCCACTGTAAAATCGAATCACGCTAACCCTAGCAACCACAATATCAAACTATTCCACTAGGCAACAGCCTAGTGAGTAAAATCTACTGACGTTTAAACACGAGCACATGTTTTGTATTACCATTGGTCGATATTGGGATGGCAAGACTGACCTGTCGTCGGGATCGCTCCAGAGCAGGTCGCACATGGGCCCCTCGTGAGGCACTTCCTGAAGGCGGTCGAGGGCGCGGATGTGGTCAAGGGTGTCGATGGAGGGGCTCAGCCCGCCGTGCAGGCAGAATATCTGGCCGTCCACCAATGCCGTCAGCGGCAGAAAGTCGAACAGGTCCGTGAAGTGCTTCCATACGGACGCGTTGCCGTACTTGCGCAGGCACTCGTCGTAGAACCCGTACACTTGGGTGATCTGGCGAGACTCGTGGTTGCCACGCAGGATGGTTATTCTCTCACGGTATCTGACCTGGAACAATCGTTTGAAGCGTTATTGATAACTTCTCGTATTTGACTCGAACGTTATATTGTTTAACTAGAATTAAAGCGTTCATTGATTTATTTACTTTATTGCATTGTCAAATGGTATGTTTACATTATTACAAAGACTGTAGTTACATTTCCTTGTACATGACATTTTCTTGACTTGTCTCACATAATATAACTGTTTACGCATTCAAACTAAATATTATCGTTCGTATAATACAGTATAGGTATATAGCGCCCCTAACAGTAACTTTCATGTATGGATCTCGACTAGTTTTGTCTCAAGAAATCGTACTAAGAACCATCAAAAAAGTTTCACTGCGTAATTTTATTTTCTTATATTTTTCCACTTAAAATTTACAGAAAGCTCGGATCACACCTCATGCATGTTTTAACCATGCCAGTGGGAGTATATAGGTTAAATTAAATTTGGTTAATTGGCTTAAAATAATTTGTGAGTCCGCGGACCACCTTACTCCTGCGCCAATTTTATTATATCTTTTGTTAATTAAGCATTAAGTGCTAGATTTTTCACATCACAGACAACTTGATTTTTTTTCTTGAAAAAAACATCGCGTCATAAAGTTACTGCTTCAAATGCATCAATGAAAGCTATATGTTTTGAGTTATCATGATACTAACAAATGATAGTCTGAAAATATATATTTACTTTTTTCTTCAAAGTGTAAAATTGCCAAACGATGAATAATATAATAATAATTTAGATTGTTTAAGGGCTGATTCAAAGAAAGATCAGAGAAATATATTCTTGTAACTATGAAAGAAAATAACTTCTAAACCTGACAGGCTGAGTTTCTCTGATACCTTCAAGAAGGAAATTCACGCAAACTTACAGCATAGACAGAGTTGTAGAAGAAGTCGGAAGAGAGCCGAGACATTTGTAACGTTAGGTTAGAAGAAGACCGCAAAGTACACTGCGATGTAGTACAGAAGATGAAAGAACATTTAAGATTAAGTAGGCAGAAATGGTATGTGTGCAGAAGCGTAAGAACATGCAAGTCCCTCCTCCGCTGGTGAATTGGGAAGCCCATTTAGTATAAAGCGAAAATGTGAAATGGTGTCAAATTTCCTCTCAAAGGAATCCAACTTCTCCGTCAAATTAGTGTAGCAATCGTCAGCGCAAGCAAAACAGCTCGTGCAAGAATATTTTTGTACTGGTCAGCACAAAATTACACAGGCCGTTAAGCTATACACAGCAAATATGATTTCCCTAACGACTCATAAATAGAAATACGACACACATATTGTATGAGAACATTTTATGGTAATATTCTTTGAAAATTATGTAAAGAGTCTGTATAAAATTGTAAGATATTGTTCAAAATTGTATATAAAGGTGACTAATAGTCTACATACAAAAAAAACCTAACCAAGCTCACACGTCTTGCATTGTTAAATTCATCTTGAAACTGATTAACAACTTCGCTTTGTTACAAATGAGCATATTCAAGGATATCACTACATTTTCTCAATTCAAAAATATGCATGTAAAACGATGATAAACAGTAAATTTAAAAAATCTTGCATCAAACCTCTCCCGTCCTCATTGAAAGCTGATAGCAGGTACCAGACCTGGTGACCTTGCCTAACTTATATCGAATTACTAGTTTGAATTAATAAGCAAGCGCTTGGGTCATCTCTATTTTAAAACAAATATAATTGCTATTTTCTATTTCCGTAAGTAACTATACCTAATTTCGAGCCTATTAGTTGCCTATTAATTTTAGTTAATCCCTGTACGAATAGAACTAACTTCTAGTGTTTTTACAGCATTGTTTTCAATTCAATTAACATAGTTATAATGACGAACGTGTGAATACCGTATTTGGATTTTAAAATAAATTAGACTCATTTCATGCAGGTACACAATAGCAGTTTACTTTTGGAAAAAGTATAGCTATCTTGAGATTTGGAATCATTTATAACGTCACAGTTATTATATTATTACAGAGGACAAGTCAACAGCCATTTTTCCTTTGTTTGTTTTTGGTGTCACACGAGCAATTTTCAAGTTAATTACCGATATGTCTCTTCTTTCATAGAAACAAAGTTCTGTATAACAAGAATGCAGAGTATTATGGTTAAGACTTTGTTTTGCCTTCAGTCGCTTGGTGTCACTTGCGTGACGATGACGTCATAATTGGCCTGAAGCGTTAATGCATTTTGAGCATATTTCACTTCAAATGATGTTAATTGCACAGTTCTTAAAAATTAAATTTTTGAAAATACTATTATAATAAAAAATGATAGATGCATAGAAATTTCATAGTAGAGCTAAAGAAATCTCTGGGTCTATAGCCATTTGCATTGCTCAGTATAATTGTTTCACCCTACAACCCGCCTTTTTGTATGATATCAACATTTTGCAATTGTTAAATTATAAATGACTAGCGGCCCGTCCCGGCTTCGCACGGGTGGACAAAATTCTTTAAATTTTTTCTAGCATTCAATATAGCCTACGACACTCAGCGATAATGTGCGTTTCTATTGGTGAAAGAATTTTTAAAATCGGTTTAGTAGATCCCGAGATTACCCCTTACAATTTAACAAATATACAAACACACAAACTTTACTTCTTTATAATATTAGTATAGATTAATGTACATAAACAATTGAATGTACACAAACATGACAATTGTGTCATGCAAATAAAATTGTTTTTATCTAGTTAGATAAAAAGAAAACAATATCTTCACGTGAAGGAATTGTTTTTTTTATTCATAATTCCATTATAAATATAAAAACAAAATAATTTTTATTTTAAAATTGTATTAAATTTAGAAATGAATCTAAAAAATTCATTGACATTTTAAGATATCAGTCTATATCAGGAAAGCTAACTATAGCACACACAGGTGGAAGAAACCACAAATACCGGGATTTAATCTTAGACATGCGGATTAGTATGGTCGACAGTACCGTACTATCTTTATTGGAATGGCATAAGATAGACACAAACATCAAGCGTACAGTTTGATTTGAGTGCGTTGAGTTGTTGAGTCATTAATAGCGAAACTTAATTTGCATATAATGTAATCTCTTAGGTTTAGTGTTGCCCAAATGCAAGAACAAGACGAGACTTAGCCAGTCTTGGTCTTGGTCTTGCGCCAATACACCTGGTCTTGGTCTTGGTCTTGCGCTTGCAGTCTTGGTCTTGGTCTTGGTCTTGCAGCAAGAGTCTTGCAAGTCTTGCAATTACCTATTAGTCTATTGCTATTTATTAAAGTTTACTTTAAATCTTAGAAAAACGTATTAGAATTGGAACATTGTGAGCTTGAATTAACATAGCCATAGTAAAGATCAATCAGATTAATAAATAACTGAAGATTTGATAAGAAAGTCGAAAAATCAACTGACCTATATGTCGTTTTCCATGGAAGTAACTGTTTCTTAATAAACATTTATGATTTATAAGCTTACATTTGCTAAAACATGTAAAAAAACAAATTAATTACAATAACTTGACTGTATTTTAAATAACAATGTCTGTCTAGAAAGAGATTGAACCCTCAACTTGCATGAAATTTAATAAAAGAGTTTTATGATTTATCATTTATTTCAATCAAAAATAAAATACAACACAAATCAAACATAACAGTACACAACAGCTTTATCATTAGGTTATGTTACTTTATATCAATTCTTTTGACCAAGAATTAATACAAAGTAACCATCTGGCTGACTCATCACTTAACCTATTTCTATGTTTTCTAATTACTAATGATGCTTTAGAAAATAATCTCTCAGCAGGTACTGAAGTTGCAGGTATTGAGAGAAAATCACGGGCCATCTTCGATAAAGTCGGATACTCTGTCTCATGCGTCCTCCACCAATCTAAAATGTCTTCCGAGCTGGCAGTTCTTGGTTTTCTCAGGTACTCCTCCAACTCGTCTATCACTAAGCCTTGAAGACAAGATCCAGATGACGTCGAGGGACATTCATAGAGTTTATCAAAGTCTATAATGTCTTCATCTTCATCACATACTTTATTTTCTTTTCTTGGCAATTCCAGAGATTTGTTCAGTGAGTGTAGACTTTTATATTCTTCATAAAGTTCATTGAACTTGCGCAGACTTTCTGTTTTAAGTTGCTTCCCCCACATTGTCAGGTCAAAAGTCTGAGCCTTATGCCTTGGGTCTAAAATTAAAGAAGTACAATAAATCCAGTTGCTCTTCTTATAATGTTTAAGCATTTTGTCTCGAGCTGCTTGGAAAGCTAGAATGAGCCTTTCATCCACTTCAGATCGATTAGGTTTCTCATCTAACTGTTTTACCATGGATTCAATTTTATCTAGCAAGAGATTGAATGATACAATGACTAGCGGTAATGTAACATATTTGTCTCCACCAAGTTTTGTACTTAAAAGTTTAAAGTTTATTAGAAATTTATGTAATTTTTCGAGTACCTGCCATTCACTAGCTGTGATTTGAAAATCATTCAATTCGGTGACAGAACTGCACAATATGTTAATGCCCGCTCTCACTTTTAAACCAAATCCAATCATATCATGTGTGGAATTCCATCTTGTTGGACAGTCAAGAATGGCATTTAGATTTGATGGCACGCCAGCTGCTTCACAAGCAGACTGAAACTTCTTCTTCACTATCTCACTTCTTTTTATTTTACTGGAAATACTGCGTAACTTTGTTACAGATGTACGCGAGTCAGCAATATTTGGTGCATATTCTTCATCTTCCTCAGTTTCGTCTGCATAGTCTTCATACTGCTGATCTTGCGCGTTAGTGTCAGACTCACAGTGTAATGCTAAGGTCTCTAATAAATCTTGTACACCAAGGTTTAAAATGTGAGCAAAGCACCGGAAATGTTGATTGTCTGAATCAAAGTGTGGCAACTGTTTGCCCAGTTCATACATAAATTTGGTATTTGCAGTTGCGTTGTCGACCGTGATACCTTGTATTTTATCAATTATGCCATATTCCAATAAACATTCATGGAAAATCGTTGCAATATCTTCCCCAGTATGTCGACCGCGTGATGGTATAAAATCAAGAACTACAGATCGATACTTCCATTCGTTGTCTATATAATGCATAGTAACCCCGTAGTAACTCCTACCAGCAATTGACGTCCACCCATCAATGGTAAATGACATTTTAGATGATAATTGTTGAAGTCGTTCCTTGAGATTAAATTGGAGCTCTTCAAATCGCTCTTTGACTTTCCTTCTAAGTGTAGACCTTTTAGGAAACTCCATATTAGGGCAAATACGTCGAAAATATACTTGTGTAGCTTCGTCATCGAAAAATGAGAAGGGAAGATATTTTTTCACTACCCAATCAACTGTAGCTGTCGTGATGTTGTCACTGCTGTTTTCCGACTGAAATAAAACAATAAATCTTGTGTTATTATTTAAAACATACTAGGTTTGAGCGTTTAGGAGGAGGAGGTTTGTTGTTGTTAAATCGAGAAAATCGTTAAATTGACATTTGTTATATTAAGGTTGCACTGTACTGTAATTTACCAAAATAAAGTACTTAGTTGTTACTGGCCGATTATGAAAACAAATGAAAATATAGGTGTTTATAAAAATATTTAAGACGATAATTACATACTTAATATGTCGCACCCCTAGATGAAAACACCACTAACTCAAAAATACTTACGTAAGTTAATGGCGTTTTTGAAAGTATCGCATGAACAGCTACGCGGAGTTAAAATTCCCGTAGCGACAATTTCGACCATTGTTAAAAATGACGCGAAATATGTACCTATGTATTACTATTTTATCAATATCTATAAAATATTCCGAAGTCAGTTTAAAGTCATTTGTTCAAAAAAGACTTTTTTGAGTTCCTGGAGTTTTCATATAAAAAAAATATATTCTTACCTGTCCACTTCTTCCAGCGGTTACTAAAAAGCTTGTGATATCTCCACTTAATTTTGGTTTAACAGGAAGAAATATTTGTGATTCCTTTTTGTGGAAAGATATTAGATGTTTCCTTAAGCCTGAAGTGTTTCTGTTTTTCATTTTTATTTCAGTCTTTTTATGTTGGCACAATTTACACAAGGCAGTTTGGGATGCATGAATTATTTCGAAAAACTCCTCATTATTATGAATTATTTCAAAATTTGCTTTTGGGTCTTTTAGATCTGTGACTCAAACTCTCGTTACTCGGACTAGAATAATTTGAATCTTCGTCACTCATATTAAATTGTACACGTGATACGTTTTTAGAAAACAACAAGAATTAGTAAAAACAATTATTAAGTTAGACTCGAAGCACAGCTCAATTGGAAATGACTGGAATTAAAATAATTCCTTTGTTTATAGTACGTTTCCTTGCTTTCTACCGCGCCGCCTCGCCACGTGCCGGCTCTATTAAAAGGATGCCGCCGCAAATCAAACGATGCCGCGTGCGGCGTACAAACACAGATTATTACCTACTTGTACAGACGCGACGCGTGAATAAAATATATGTAAAGAATTAGTGCCAATCACTATTCTTTACATATAAGTGAATGTTTTGGCGTACATCTATACTAATCTATACTAATATTATAAAGCTGAAGAGTTTGTTTGTATGTTTGATGACAGAAGTTTTAAAATAAATAAATAAATCCTGAACGTCACTATACCTCCAAAGTTACTATTCTTCGTGGGCGAAGTCGCGGGCACTGCTTGTAAATACTTTTTTTTTTTTTTTATTTTTTTTTTTTTATTTATTTATTTCATATACAAGAAAAAAAAATACAAAGATACAATTTAGTCCCACAAAACCGACTTGTCGGTTTGACTGAGGGATCTTTAGTCTCTTAGCTTATAATTATAATTATGTAGGTATATAATACAACTATAACTGTATCAGGTAAAGTTAAGTGCACAATAATTGGATTTAGACTGAATTACAACAAACTGAAGGAAAATTTAGCGGTGATAATAATAAGATACAATTGTTGTAAGATATAAAATACGTGTGTAAAAAACAACCACGCCTCCGAGCCCTCAGATGGGCTCGGAGGCGTGGTTGTTTTTTACACACGTATTTTATATCTTATAGAAATATTGCATTGTGAATGCAAAAAAATAAATAAAAACATACAATTGTTGTGTTAAATAGTAGTCATCAGATAATCTTTTAATATTTTTTTAAATTTATTTTTATCCGTTTCACATCTAATAGTTTCGGGCAACGAATTAAGAAGATATGGTATACGCTTCTGTAAAGTTCTGTCACCAAAATAATTTTGAACCCTAGGAATTACAAATTTCTTTTTTGAAGTGGCTCTAGTGATCTGGTTATGATTTATGTATTCAAAAGTGGAGACACACTCTCGGCTGCCGTGATTATTTACTAATAATAAATCGCAGGCTTTTTATTTTATTAGTAGGTAAGTACCTACGCTTTTTATATTATTTTATTAATTATGTAGAATTTTTTTACACGTTTCAAGTATATTTAAAAGTGGCTACAATATTTATCAAACGGGTGATATTTGAACACTTTTTTGCTATTTTTTCTTGTAAAAACTTAAGAAATATAATGACTAAATGTACAATAATAGTACCTAAGTAATTAGTTTAAAACCATATAATCAATATTATAATATATACTTACTAGAATAAATTATTATGACATCTACTACCTATCCTTACCATTTTATTCTAATCATAATACTACTTGCGTGATCAGTATAATGTATTCATTTTCATTATAAGCACTCTGAAACTTATTTATTCTTTGGAACACCTGTAGGTACTCTTAAAATTCGAAATTATTTTGCATGAGTATACCTACGCCTACGCCCTGTGGCGGCAATCAAATAGTGTCAAATGTTGTGATTTTGGCGCGGCGGCAACGATTGTTGTATATGATTTCAAAAGAAGCCGCCGGCGCGTGTATTATAACCATGTGCTTCCGAAAAGCAGCAAATTTCTTTGAGAAGTAAGTACAAAACCTTTGATGCCGCATTATCAAAGTGCCGATGGTTAAAACATAACTATGCATGCACTCAGTTTGATTTTAATGGATATTTTTTTATTCGCTATGTAGGTATGTTTATGGTATTAGTCGTAATGCGCATAGATCCAGTTTTTCATATTCTTTGATACAGTTTTTTGCGTCTCATAGAATTCCTAAGCGTACCTATACACCGAACTGTTACACCTAACTACTCCGTGAAATAGCGCTAAGTCCTAGCTGCAAGACGCAAGAGTCTTGCAGGCTTAGTCTTGTTCTTGCTCAAGTCTTGCACGGTCAGTCTTGGTCTTGGTCTTGCTAAAAATACGCGGTCTTGTTCTTGGTCTTGGTCTTGCAAAAACGCAAGAACAAGACCAAGACTGCAAGACCAAGACTGAATTTGGGCAACACTACTTAGGTTAAATTATAGCACTTTATTATAGCTTCACACGCCCTTGAAAATCGCCCTACGTCAGAAACCTTAGTTACCTATTAAGATACTAAAATCTATGAATAACGGTAGATTCTAGGGGTTTAATTTTTATTTTATAAATACTTTGAAAAAACTGGTTGGTTGCCTGTAAAGTCGGTATACGGGCGAAAGTTTTACGTGACAACGACTTTGAGTGGTAAAATAATTTTAATGTGAATATTCATTCGTATAGTAGGAAGAAGGATGAAATAATAGTAACAATTTAAAACATTTATTTATACAAAGAATTATATTTAAAACATTAATTTATAGGCACGCGTCCCTTCCACTTTTTATGTCTGTCTCTCTCGCTCTTAGGCGGGCTAACCATGCCTGAGTGGAAGGGACGCGTGCCTCTCACTCGCTCTCTTTGTAAGCGCATAAAGTGAGCGGAGCGTAACGCAGTTTCTTGAAGTGTCACCCGGCAAACCAATTTATAACACGTTGTCACGTCAAAATAAATCTATTTAACATAATAATCGACCAATCACTGAAAAGTATCCTATCAATATATTTTAAATACATGTTGATAGGTTTTCTTCAAATTGTTATAGTAACAGTTAAAAACAAGTAAATCATCAATATTTTATTGTAATAGATTTGTATCTGATCACATGAAAGAATGCTAGATTTGTAGAAAAATTATATTGAATATTTTTTTCATCTTTGGGAATCCAAATATAATAGCAAATACATACAAATAAAAAGGGATGCTAGTATTTAATTGAAAAAGGACATTAAGAATATCTCAACTCCCTTTAAAATCAAATATATAAAATCATGAGTACTACTAAACATATAAGAAAATTCCTACCCCTCCTAACTTTAGTGAAAGTAAACTACGAACTAATCTCGGTGATAAAGACGAAAACAGTGACCGAGTGTTATCATATCACACTATCTGTGATAAGAGATAAACAGTTCTTTCACGTACACAAAGAATTAGCTTCACTGTGAACTCTTCTTTTAGGAACACTCGTAAATTATAATTACCATCTCAGCCGAAAGACGTCACTCCAGAACTGTTTTGACGTAATCTCCATGATAAAGACCATAATTAAAAACTTTAGAGCTATGTAGTGGTCTAAGTACAGTGGGTAAACATACTCTTAGAGTTCGAAATCACACAAAAACTGACAACATATTCTTTGGTTGCAAATTTTGATCAGACACAAACATTGTGCATAGGAAAAGAAATTTCATTAATAAGTTAGTAAGTTTTAGAAATGACAGTTTCAATAAATCTTCTCTGAGAATGTCTGTCAGATTCTAATAAATAAGCAGACAAGTCACAATCATCAATCTATAATCTAAGAACACAAATTTGTTGTTTGTGTGTTTGTCTGTCCGCTCTTTTTCCCGCTCTTTTAACGTTACCATAGCAACGAGTGTCCGGGTCAGCTAGTCTTATATTTAATATCCAATACTAATTTAGAATGTGAATATAAGTTCTTACACTTCCGCGCACATCATACATAAATAACACCACTTTATCCGAATCGATTGTGCATTTAATTTAGTCCTGTGATCACGGTCAGGTAAACGTCAGGATAAAATATATAAAACAAAATTAAATGCGCAATTAATCCAGTGATAGTGGTATTGTTTAAATCTGAATGGTGATGAAGTGAAGAAATTTGCAAGATTTAAAAAAAAATGATTAGATTAGAAATAATATTGACGTGACAACGTCTTATAAATTGGTTTGCCGGGTTACACTTCAAGAAACTGCGTTACGCTCCGCTCACGTTATGCGCTTACAATGAGAGCGAGTGAGAGGCACGCGTCCCTTCCACTCGGGCATGGTAAGCCCGCCTAAGAGCGAGAGAGACAGACATAAAAAGTGGAAGGGACGCGTGCCTATAAATTAATGTTTTAAATATAATTCTTTGTATAAATAAATGTTTTAAATTGTTACTATTATTTCATCCTTCTTCCTACTATACGAATGAATATTCACATTAAAATTATTTTACCACTCAAAGTCGTTGTCACGTAAAACTTTCGCCCGTATACCGACTTTACAGGCAACCAACCAGTTTTTTGAGAATAAAACCGTTTGGTGCAACGGTGACGAGGTTGGACCTGGGTTCGAGTCGCGGAAGGGGCAATGTTTGAGTAAATACGAGACTACCGGAGTCATGGTTTTGATGTAAAATACTTTCAATATGAGGAATTTTGTAGAGGCGGAAATTAAAACAGTTATTCAAGCTTGGGTAATATTATTATTACACTATTTATAGTCTGTTTAATCGCACTGGAAACGTACACATCCGTTAGGTCGTCCCAATGATCTTGAAATTACAACAGCCGTCTTTTTTTTCGCGAATTAACGTTGTTTTGGTAAAATTTAGTTTACATTATTACTTAACAATATTTCAAACCTATAAATTGACACTGTAATCTATAAACATCCTTCTCAAAGTGTCTCTTTGATCTTATATATAAAATACATTTATAGAAATATGCCAAGTTGTTAAATGAAAATATAAAAGATTTAATATAAACAAATTGTATGGTTGTCTTAACTGTGGGTTTTTTGATCGCAATGTTTTGCGCACGCAAAAAAACGGGTTTTTTTTATTTTGAATTTCGCTCTCGATCCCAATAAAGTCCGGAGGCCAAGACATGATCCACGATGGAATGAGCTAACCCAGGTGCCTATTCAGCTTGGCTTTAAAAACGGACGCGTTATAAGCACTCGGAAATACAGAATTGGGAGGGAGTTCCACTCCTTTGCTGTGCGCATTATAAATGATGTTGAGAGGCGCTTGGTGCGACAGGTAAGAATAGCAACCAAGAAAGGGTGGCAGACCGCAGTACGTCTTGATGTCCGATGGAAAGAAGGGGATGGCAGTATAAGCATATGCAGCTCCTGAGCACACTCCAAAATACAGTTTGTAGAAGACCGACAAACGGGCAACTTTGCGGCGGTGAGCTAAGGTATAAGGTCCCAGCTCTTTACGTATATTCTTTCTTTAGAATTAATTACAAACGGTGATTTTCTCATATCACGGCCTCTACGCAGATTCAAAGTGTCAAGTTACAAATAACTTCAGCGATATAGTTGTCGCTGCAGAAAATAACTCCTATCTGAGGACGTTGCAAATAAACAGGATGTGCCTATGCGCAGAAGTGTTTTTCAGTGTTTTGTCTCTCTTCATCGAATTCTTAATGATATGAACACGAACAAAACATGTAAATTAACGAGTATTTGTATTCGCTATGTGCAAAGTGGGTGGTGGGGACCGTCAAATCGATCGCAGCGCGCGATGTGACAGAAATGTGAAATAACTCTGGACTGTCATGTATCAAATTGCAATATTTTCATACAATTTCATACTAACGCTATTAAGAATTTTTGAGAAAAAACGTTAAAATTCGCGATATGGGTCACAGTGTTATAAAGTGTAGAAACAGGCGGGAAAAGTTTTTCCCATTGTTGTTCGCTACTTGTTTTTGATAAACTTTCTTCTGTGTTGATATAATGTATCAAAGCAGCAATATGTTTGCACTTGCCACTTTGAATATAAACACTCTCGCACTTAACATTCGTAACGACACGTTCATCATTTATCTGGAATTAAAATTAACATTAAATTAATTAATATAAGTTGAGGTGCACTAACTCAAAAATACAATACTTAGTTCGTACACTTCCGCGCACATTACGCATTTGCATAAAACACTTTTTACGGATTTTGCACATATTTTTTATAATGGTTGTCATGTTCACAATATTTTAATCGAGCACGTTCCTAATTGTTAAAATTGTTTTATGCATATCAAATTGTTTTATTTTTACATTTTATTTAGTTATTAAATTCTCACTACGATTATATTGTATGTAACTGAGTAACAATGTGTGTAAATTACACACATTGCAAGACCTGATGATGAAGTTAGCTCTTTTTGCAAATAATAACAGTAAGATGGAGGTTGGTCCCCCTGCCCGAGTTTCTTTCGCCAGTTCTTCTCGGAAGGGCCCCAATTTCCGAGTAGTATACAATGTAATCATAGTGAGAATTTAATAATTATTTTAAGGATTAAATATAAAATAAAATAAAATATGCGCAAAATCCGGAAAAAAGTGTTTTATTGAAATGTCAAAAATACAATTTCAATAAGTAGATATGAACTCACTTTAAATGATGTTTCGAAGGGATTATGTGTAACAGTAAAGACGTTTGTCTATCAGAGCTTATATTAAGTAGCTTTGTCCGTTGGTTCTAAGCTCTTCAACGTTTCTCACATGCTGTTCTAATACTATTTTTTCCTTTTTGCATAGTTTGAGGTTGGAAATATATATCATGTTCTAGCGATTCAAATCCCGTACGTATTATAACATACCATTTTTTTGTTAAGGTAGGAAAATCGGTTATTAATATGCACCAACTTTTTTAGATATTTTTATTTAATTTCGCTGAAAAACAATCCGGAAATCGTTATCAAACAATCCAGTTGCCATTATTTGACAGAACTCAAGTCCACAATAATTGTGGTCACTAGAGGCGCTGTCATCGCGCACACAGCGAATATGAATAATGATAATTTTTGGTATGACATTATCTGGTATTTTGACTTTCTTTGCGTCAAACAGTATTCTATAGATGTACGGAAAACAGCATATCCACAAATGTCGCATTAAAGCCTTTATGTTGGACTTTAAGATGAAAATCGATTGTGAAATTTTTTTTTCTGTTGATGTCGACCGCCCTACATATAATCATTTATTGTGATAAGAACACTCCAAATTATCAAATAAAAGATTATCAGCCCGTGAAGTGTTATCAAATGACGTTTAATATGAAATCGTATTAATTATCGCTAGTGGCGGTATTTGTATATGTTTTGCTTTCTGGAAGATTATCCCAAACAGGTTAACGGTTTTGTCTAATCTAAACACTTGTCTACATGAAAAATCTTTATATCGATATTGCAATCGAAACTTTTCATTTATTTTATTCGATGTAAATATCATGGATTCCACAGTGGTGGGATTTCTTAGTTAAGCTCAGTTTCGTAGAAACAGTAAGTAAATGCATCAAGTTTTTTTTTAAATAAAATAAATAGGCACGTACTTAGAGTGCAGCGTACTGCTATTTGGAGTATCAGATTATAATATAGTTGTTTATTATTGTCATATTACTCGTTATAAAAATTGTTAACCAATATTTTTAAATACCTACATCACTTATTAAAAACCGATTCCAGGTTATAGTCCGGAAAGGGGCAAATGTTTGTGAGATGATAACAAGCTTTATTTGTACCTGAGACATGAGTATTTTTATAATTACTACCTCACAGATTATGTCAAAACACTATTCATTTACAATACTAACCGACGGAGCAACGTACGGTAATATAATGACTTTTATGGTATTATAGCTCTGTAGCCTTTCAAGGTAGCTTTTTGACTTGTCTCTGTCATAGAATACGCAAGTTTATAATTGGAAAATGTCAATAAGTCAACACTAATTTCCTGTGATTCTAGTACATTTTTTTTTAATGAACGCCTAATTTTCCACGACTTCTCTAAATTAATATTTATTGAGTTTATTAAAGAAAATTAACATAATACCGAAACTACATTGAACGTAAATTCTAATAATTCATGCAGTTTTATATTAATATGACAATTGAGACATCTTCTGACAAAAATGGACATCACACATTATCTTATAGTACGTTTATTTTAATTCCTTTTATAAACACTTAGATGACAGTCAATCTGTAACAAGCGATAAATCATTTGCTTCCTAGCCTAGCTTCAGACTACAATATCGTCTCAAGAAAAGAAGTGACTGGAATGTGTGTTTTATCTGTAACTTAGAATGTATGAGTCGGCTGAATGGCTTTGTAACAAACGGAGGCAGCATCTACTCCTCTATCTAATTTACTTGTAGTTTTAATAAAATAAAACAAATGAAAAGTGGCTTGTTTTAAGTTTTGGATATTTTGAATCAATTCCGTATCTTCTACTGCAGTCAGTCAAATGTTTGGAGACATTTGACGTCAAAAATGCTATCCTTTTAAATCAATCAAAAGGCTTAGAACTTGAACGCTTTTAAGTGTTGTGTTACCTTAAGCGCGACGAGCAATGTGACAGTCTCGACGCTGTAATATCCACGATCGACGTAGTCTCCCATGAAGAGGTAGTTGGTGTCCGGCGACCGCCCGCCGATCCGAAACAGCTCCATCAGGTCGTGGAACTGCCCGTGCACATCCCCGCAAACGGTTACCGGGCATTTCACCTCTTGCACGTTTGACTCTTTAGTCAGAATCTCTTTTGCCTGTAGAAAAAAAAACAAAGTATTTTTACTCATAGTTACTTGATGAAGGGGTCTATTAGGTGAGTTCTCTCTTCTTTGTTGTTCAAAGTAACGTAATAGTCATGACAACAACAGTTCAAATATCTGTGATATGAGATAAAAACCATTACATCTCGATGATGTCATAAGAATGGAAGAGGAAGTTATACTACAAACGTTTCTTTTCGATCTGCCCGCAGTTAACAAAGTCCAATTTACGAACCATTTACATTGTCTTAGTTACTTTAGCGTTATCCACTCCCCTGGCGTATATTAAAATTAAGCCAGTCTTTGTTGTATGACAAGAAATATGAAACACGTATGTTTTACGACTTGCATAATAAACGAATTGAAATAAAACACTTCAGTATCCGTAAAACGTCTTCCATTTCAGTAACAGGACGTGACATTGTAAGAACTAACCACACTTAACACCTGTGTTAAGGCTAGCAACACATAAAAATCGATAAAATATATCTATATATATAAAAATGCCCTGTCAGTGTTTGACCGCGATGAACTTCGAAACTACTCAACCGATTTTGACGATTTTTTTTAATTTGCTAGATTTGTTCCTACTTAGGACATAGGATAGGTTTCATTTTAATTTATATTAAAAAAAATATTGAAAATTATAATAACTGATAACCATAGCAATGCGTGGCCGAGTCAGCTAGTAGTTATATAAATACTAGGATTTCATCGATGTCAACAACAAACTTGTTATAAATCTATTATATATCAATTTATCGGGTAGCAATCGTTCTAATAAACTAAAATAAATAATAATTTATTTTCCGTTTGAAATGTAATATTCAACCTAAACATACAAACAAATTAATTGACAATGCTGAAATCAACCATCATCAGTTAAAAAGTTCGACTTCTAAATAACTCTTCTTAACTTCAACGGCTAAAAAAGGTGTTTTACAATTTGACGTGAGTACTGTTAAAATCTTGGTGCTGTTTTCAAGCGTTTGCATAACGGCAAAGTACTGCATAAAATCTTGTTGCAGACAAACTGCCTGAACAAAAACAATTGCTACTGCCCTCTAAGTCAATACTGCCACTTGAGAGTTGCTAAGACAACTTCACATCGAAGCATAATACAGCATCAACAAGAACGTCGCCGTTTTGGTTCATACTGAACGCTATGCTACATTTGAGCCTGGTTAATAATTAACTCTAGCGAACTAGGGAGATGGCTATTGCTAATTAAAAGCTTAGGTAGTCGTCGCTCATCTTCGGTAGGATTCAATCACACCAATAAGCCCAGCCCAAAGTAAGCACCTTAAGGCTTGTGTTAAGGATACTAGGGTAACGGATAGACATACTTATACGATACATAGATATAATATTCATAGAAATATATATATACACTAGTGGACCCGACAGACGTTGTCCTGCCTGTTATTTTTGCAGTATAGATAAATAACCTAGATACCGTCTGCAGCGCCATCTGCCGGGCTGATTTGTGAATCTAAACCATTCTCAGATCCCCTTGAACACACACAAAAAAAATCATTCAAATCGGTCCAGCCGTTTAGGAGGAGTTCAGTGACATACACACTCACAGAAGAATTATATATATAAAGATATATATATATATATATATAAATATCCATGACAGGTACAAATGCTCGTATTCATCACACAAACATCTGCCCCTTCCGGGATTCGAACCCAGGACCATCGGCGCGAAAGATAGGATAGTTACCGCTGCACCTCACGGTCGTCGGTGATTAGATATCGGTCGAGACATCCGCATCGAGAGCAGTTATGACTGAGTTCATGCTAATCTCCCCAATATACTAGGGACGCAGAGCCACTGTGACACAAGCGACTTACCACGAAAGGTTACAGGAGTTACAGGATTGATTTGTGAATTATTAATACATATTCTTTTGTAAAGTAGGTAGGTACGTACGTTTCGTGCTTATAATAGCAGTCATATCTAAGTACAGAACTACTAAATGACTGAAGATTTAAAACACTCTCCGATCCGTCATGAAATGCGCTTAAGGCTTTGCGCGCTGGTGATAGTAGCAGATGGTGGTGCATAGTAACATTGTAACTATTAATGTGTGTTCAATAATGTGTACAAAAAAATAAAAGCAGCTTACTTCTTTTAAAGAAAAATTATAGGTAGAAAGAAGCACCAAAATAGCAGTTAGCAACCCTATAAATAACCTTCTACACAATGAGTACAATGAACTCGACCTTGATAAGTTTTTCACAAATAAAACTTGACTAGGTTCGTATAGTTAGTTCATTCATAGGAGAATGCTGTTGGAACTTGGATTTCTACATATATTCAACCGAGAGTACAGTGAACAGCTCACATCCTACCAATAATTACAAATTTGTAGAATCAATGTTTAAACTACATAATTCAAGATCAATTGAGTGATCAACAATGATACACGCCTTGCCTATTATTGAGAACAACATAAGGAGAATGGGTTATAATCAAAGTCCATAACCACCAATGCATCCATTGGTAAGTAATGACTTCACGTGCCTTCCAGAGCACGGAGGAATTTAACATAATAAATTTTTGGTCACCCATCTGAAAATCAGCTTGTGCGAATCAGCCTCAACCGACGAAATCCTATAGGCCTATGCCCTACACGCCAACCATTGCGCCATCGAGCTTCTTAAATAAGTTCCTTAAACAAACCTTGGATTTGAATGATGTAATACATAAAATCTACCTTGTCAGCAAAAACCAATAAATTTATTTTATATCACATTAAGCTTAAAAACTGAATACTTTTAATTTTGACATGTCTTGGTATAGACTAAAACAATATCAACTTATACAAATACTGACAGGGAAACACCAAGGAAATACCAAAAGAAATACCAAAAGAAATACCAAAATGCAGCTTGGAACATGACCTTGACATAGCATCCATAGCCAAAAGTAATTTACAATTTTACAGCTTAGCAATTCCAGCAAGTAGCTCTGGATATTTTTATCACCTATCTGATGACCAGCCTTTCCTAAAGTTGCTTAATTACTGTAATCTTGATCCAAATGCGACGACTAGAAATATGTTTGTCTATATTATAATCATTTTGTATCTTCATCATTGACAATTAAAGCTATAATCAACAAATTTTAGGTCAAGGCTGTTGCATAGTTGTCATATCTATGGACAATTCCGAGCCTGATAAAACAATAAATTATTCATAATGAATCAAAGATGACCACATGAATGATGACCAGGTGCAGTGGCGGATTTACAAATTTTCAAGGTATAGGCTGTGAAGCTTTTGCCGCCCTTGCCTCCACAATTGTCAAATTGTCATGTCCTAGATTATTTTTACAATTCAACAACTTCGTTGGAATTCCACGTAAAATAATTTTTAGGTATATTTTTCTAAAGCTAGTGCGTGTTCAACACATAATACTCGATACATAAGATTAAAATCGGTATAATTATGCACTAAATTCAAATTAAAATCACTAAATTATATACAAACCATGCAGTTCGCAGCCTCCAAAAAATATTAGGACTGGCTGTATGGGTTGACGGTAGGAAAGAAAAATACATTTTCTATAATTTCGCTCTTTACACTCATTCAAAGTGCGGGGAGAGGGCGCATTGGGCGCAAAGACCGATTACCGATTCGCCGCCCCCAACCGATTACACGTTGGGGGCGGCGAACTAGCTGTTTTACTCTAGAATATGGAAGATTGCTAAACGGATTCACGGAACGTACAATGACAAATGATAAGTGAGAAGGGAAAGTCGTCGGCAAAATTTGTTGCAGACTTCTATCTGTAAAACATCAGAAAACAGAATACAGAAAACCGTCATTCAGAAATCTTTTTGATTTCTGGTAGCAAAAAAAAAAAATCGGTAACCAAATTTGCCGCCCCAAAAATCTGCCGCCCTAGGCTCAAGCCTACTCAGCCTGCTGGTAAATCCGCCACTGACCAGGTGAATCATAATCTACAAACTTTAAACATTGGAGTATGCAATGTGTGTTAAATAAACAATTGACCAATTAATCTAAAGAGGGGAGACTCAATCCTAATCAATTGCATACAGTATTCATTGTGGTAGTGATAAGACAAGACTTGCGTAAAATAGCAAGCTAAGAGATTGAGAACACAAACCCACCTAACAATTTATAGCTAATGGTATGATTCCTCAATGTTTTAAACATTAAGTGATTTTACATTATGCCATTAGCTGTAATACATCTGATTTGAAATACATCAATAGAATATAGTGTAATAATCCTATATATAAATACAGTATAGGTTTTAAAGTTTAATCACACACCAATCTGTACCTGTGAAGAGTTATAGCCTAGGCCACTAATATTCTAGTGGTGGTTCTAGACTGATGATGATAAAATTTAAAGAGGTTAACAAAATAAAAAAGCAGTAATAAAATATTACAATATAAATATTCATTCATTATAACCACTATTTTACAGCAATGATGTTGGAATACAAAAATTAAGTACAAATATGTTACAGATCTGCATTATGTATTCAGTATATTTTCCCAAAAAATATGAGAATGAATTATATAAAATTGATCAATATTACAAAATACTTTATCTTTTTTAGTATAATAAATGAAATATTTATTGTCAATTTTTAAGTTCATTGTGTAATAAATAAACACTAAGAGATCTTAAACTTTCTTACTTGAAAAAATAAAATAAATACCAAAAAAAGATGTACCAACAAATAATACCTAAATTATAATTTTATTAGCTTTTTTAATCAAGAATGACTGCAGTTCATATTTACCAATTTTATTAAATGATCACCAAATTTAAATAGCGCAATAATTTGATTGTGCTTTTACTACCTAAAATACCATTATTATTGCCATAAAGTGTAGGCATATTACCAAATAGAGTATATCTTCAAATTAAGCTAAATTAAGTCTAACAGCACAGATTAAATAAAATCTTAACAAAAAATTTTATTTTTTGGAAATTAATTAATTTAAAATCACAGAAGATCAGACTTTTGTAAAAAACTTTATACATAGATTATAGTTGGATAACAGTATAGATTAAAATTGCTTTGCATTTTAGATGGTCATTACTATTTTTGGGTTAAATAATGATTATTTTGAAGTGATTTACTAAAAGTAGAATAGCAAATTTTTTGTTATAATTTCACACACAAATAGGATTATAATTTTGGTAATAATTTAATCTAGTGGCGTAAATAGGGGGGGGCAAAGGGTGCAAATGCCCCATGCGGCACGGGACATTAAAAAAAATAAGACACGTGATACCCACCGGAAGAATGTTCCAAGGGGCGACACAGCCCTCTGACAGGGGCGGCAAAACTGGTAAACTGCCCCAGGCGGCAATTGATCTATTTACGCCACTGATTAAATCTGAGGCTTTAGTGTAAGTTTTAAAATGTGCAAACCCTATAAATCTTAACTGAAATATGATAAGAAATTTTGTTTATTTGAAAACTTACTCTTAGCACTCTGGTGAAAATTTAACCCCAAGCAAAAATAACAAGTAAATACAAACCACAAAATGTAAGAACCTTCATAGCAATAAACAATATATTAAAACTGTCCATTCATGAACCTTTTTAACTGAGAATGATCTATATAAATTATTAACAATTCACAAAAAACTTTTCCAACCACAATTTGAATTATACTACGAGATCTGTGTTGTGTATATATTATACACAAAAAGGGCAGCTTCTGATATTTCAGCAGAGTTTTAATGGGCGCTTATATGCACAGATTTTTATGAGTTAAATTTATGTTATATATATTATGCCTTTTTATCTTCAAATTGTAATGTATCTTAAAAATATTTAACTCATCTGTGTCGGACTAAGTTAATTTTCGATGTGGGTAATTTGTAATTTTTAGGAAGGTTGACATAACATTGATTATAATTTAAACATCTAAGGTAATAATGATAATAGAATTGTAATAAACTGTGATTTATCACAAGTAAGGAAAATATAGTAATAAAGGTTTAATTAACAAATTATGAGAAATAATTATTAAAAATTTTATCATGGCAAGAACTGTTTAACTTATTGGTTCAGTTTTTAATTACTCTATTGTCTTGACTTCACTAAGTTTGTAGATTTCCAGGAAAATTTACCTGTGTACTCTAAAGTGGTATGCCGCCTTTCCCCTAATTATGTTAAAAATAAAGATATATTTAAACATATATAAATACAGCTTAGTGTTAATGAAACAAGCTACCCACCAAAACAATAAAAATAATAATAAAAGAGTAAAATTAACAATAAAATTTAGGAAATCATAACAAAGCTTAATTGGGTTATTTTTATGCAATTCTTTAACGAAAAGTAAGTTTTGAAACTGAACACAAAAAACAATTTCGAATTATGACCATCAAGCTAATCAATGAACAACCGCGGGTACTACGCGCGTCTACATATGTACTGAACCAAAAGATCAATGACAGATATCCAAAATGAAGATAAACAGTGTGAAAATATACAATCAATAATAATTGTGACTTATGGGCATTTGCGCACATTCTAAAAATATCTTTAAATCAATTAGGATTTGCTATTATAAACCAGGAAAGCCGATTGATGTATGGGTGTGGTAGAAAATAATAACACACTACTGTATATGAGTAAATATGTAAAATTGATTCCTAACATACATAATGTTGAGGAAACATCGTTAGATGTTAGATAAAAAGTACATTCAACGTACATCAGATATGCGTTTTTGCTTTTCGTTGACACAGTAAGTGAATCATACAAGAGCAAAGTACTAACCCAACAACAAATTTCAGATATAACATGGTTAAAGCTAGTACATATATCTCACACCAAAAAGTAAAGAAGAAAATTTGCATTACCTTGTCGCATAACGTTTTTACTTGATTTTCTGTCAATTGCTTGCATTCATTTAGCTGCTCTATCCATTGATCCAGTTCTTTTAACGACGCCTTGTCCTCCATGCTTTGAGTCTGTGATTTAACGTACTAGACGTTAATTTAGTTTAGAATGTCTTTATGTTTTAAATATACACAAAACCATGCGAATTATCTATTTTACACTTTGTCCAGAAAACTTGACTACGGCGGACACTTACAAAATGGCGTAGGTAGGTACCACTTGCGTGACGTCAATTTTGCGACAAAATCCACCAAACGACGGAATTATGAACTACAACTTGATGCCTTTTAAGAGGTGCATTCATATAATAAAAATTGAGTATACCTGCCCTTTAGCTCAATATTATAAAAATACTTACACATGACACTATGTATTCCTGTTTTTGTCCCATTAGGTACATTTAACGATACAATGCAGATTAAAATTGAAATTATTCATAAAAGTAGATTTATTACTTACTTTTATAGACCCCGAGGGCACAACTTTTGCTTTTGCCATAGCTTGCAAAGCTTCAATGTTAGTGTCCATGTAGGAGGGTAGTTGAAAATTATTGCCAATGGTCTAACATTCAATAGACTAAGGATGCGTTACTATTTCACGTTTTATTAAAAAAATCTAATCGGTATCGCCGTAACAACTAATAATTAAATCACGAAATTATTAATAAAATAATAAATTTTCTTTTAAAATTTTGATGTGACGAGTGACGTGCTTCTTGATTGACATATTTTTTTTAAGTAGGTTTCAGCAGGAGGGAGAATACTTTTTGTTTGTAAGAAAGACACCACATACTAGACTCTCTCTCTGGGTATTGTAATAACCTCAGAACAATTAGTTATTGTTATTTATTATTATACCTTGAAGTTTTAGTCAAAGGTAGAGACAATACTTCTAGTACATATTTGATTAAAAAACCTACATAACGTTGTTCTCCTTTCTGGAGACTCCTTGTCTCCTTCCAATACTACCTAACAAGGGTGAATATATTGTTTTTTTAAAGAGGACAGCAGGAGTCGTTAATTTATACCAACAGAATCTAAAATTACATAAAATAATTAGATAAATTATTATAATAGAAAAATACTAGAAAAAATCGACTCGGGTCACAAGTGAATCTCAGGCGGGAATCGAACCTGCAACCTTTGGAAATCCGGTCCAATGCTCTCCCAATTGAGCTACCGAGCCTTGCGAACACTCGTCGAAATTTTCTAGTACATTCCTGATTTTTGCAGGTTCGATTCCCGCCTGAGATTCACTTGTGACCCGAGTCGATTTTTTCTAGTATTTTTCTATTATAATAATTTATCTTATAAGATCGCATTGAAAATGCATAAAATATATAAAAATTATAAATAAAATAATTAGAGTTAATAAATAGTACGTTTCATAACAAAAACTACATTAAGCGAATAAGCGATGAAGGTACCTTTTGTGGGCATTTACTTAGCGACTTCTCTGGCGATAAGAAAATCTCTTTGAAGTATAGTCCCCAGCATATAAGGTGAACTTGGTTTTGAAATCACGTGACATGCGCAGTAGTAAGTTTAGGTACATTATTCACTACTACTACGCATGTGATTTCAAAAGTTCAACTTATATGCCGGGAACTTTAAGTCCCGCAAAAGTACTATACTATGGTGAATATCATATCAACACACCAATGTAATGAATATATTGTCTCTGGCACTATACCCCGTCCCAGTTGCAGCGTGCTCCGTTCTATGAACTAGTGAAACAATAAGCATTGTAGTGATGTTGGTTCTTGAAACCTATCCCGCTACTTATTGTTAACACGTTTATCAACTTCATTTTACTAACAAGAGGCTTTGTAATAATTTTACCACAAAAATGGCTCAAACATAATGCTCGACTTTTCAATAATTCAGTTATCAATCGCATTTCTAAAAGGTAAATAAACAATTTCTGCATTTACGATATAAGATATTATTGTATGATATTTTAGTTGTATTTTACTACGGCATAAATAACAACGGATGAAAAGTCAAGCTCATCTCTATTCACGAATATCGTAAAGAATTGAAATTCATTTAGTTTTACACAATAAATGTGACATTCTTGTGAGTTGTCAGGCGATATTAAAAATTTGCGGCATTTTTAAAATTACTTTAAAGTAGAGTAACTACATGCGTCAAAATTTTTTTTTGCTTATCTAAAAGTTTTTCTCGTTCTGTCGTCAGCATTTTCATCTCTAATCTGAAATAATACTTGTATTTATTTATTATGTCATTCAGAAAATTATTAACTGTATTGTTGTCGTTCAAACCTGGCTACAAAAAAAGAAAAGAGAGAGACATTAATTTGTTCGAAAATAATTGGAGGCCGTTTAATTCAATAAAAAAATCATATGTACAATTCACACGTGGTATAAGTGAAACCTTCAAAAATAATACGTACACGTATACAAAATACCACAGTTGTTGTGATGCCTTCTCTCAAGCTTCGTACTACGCATGCGCACACAAACATACGTATAATGCTGAGGCCCAAGCAAACTCCTACTATGCTTTAGTAAACATGAGTGGGGAGGTACGACGCAGAACACAAAGAGAACCACGAACATAAGAGACACTGTATAATGCTTTCTATCTCATTTTCTCCTACTTTAAATCTTATGAATTTATGTCTGCCTTTTTTTACTGTCGCTTTTCCGTTTTATCGACCTTCAAATCACAACGACGCTAAAAAGATTTCACTTCAAACATGAGACAAACGTGCATATACTCTAAACTAATACATAACTAGGCGATGCAGTCGCTAAGCATAAAGCTACGCTAGCACCATATATTGGAGCAGAGCGAAATACCTAAAAAAAAAAAATTTTTTTTGTTGGGAGCTTTTTTGAATTCAAAATTCGGGCTCCGTCACAATCTGGTCCTAAGCCTATTGATTCGATTCCACACAAAAATATTAAAATCGGTTCAGAACTCTGGAAGTTATGGCGTAACAGACATTTCGTCATTGAAGCTGATCCATGGGAGCTTCGCTCACTTCGTTCGCTCCGCTCATAAATATATTAGTAGTGTATACTTTTTAGTTGGTTTGGCTTTTGGGTAAACTTAAAAACTTTGAACTTTGAATAAACAAAAATTCTGTATTCACATTTTAGAAAAGCTTTGTACTATTATACCTATCAAGTTTGCATTTTTTTTATTTAATTTATTGTTGGTTTTCTTTAAAATTTTGCATGCACGACTGTTGGAAGGTTAAACAAAACAGCGGACAGTATTCTTACGCTCTCTCAACAAGTCCACCGATATTTCGGCAAAACTTCACATTTTTACTGAAACTTAAGGAAACGAATAATTTCATTGTTTATACATATATTACCCGTCATCTTTATTCTTGAAAAAAAAAACATCATCTAAGTGAGAAAGTTAATTACTTAAGACGAGACTTTACGGACATAATACCCTTTGCTTTCTTTAAGGGAGAAATCTAACAAAAAAGTTTTGATCTGTTCTGAAGAGTTCTATTCTGTGGTTCTGTTCCTATTCATACTTTCTTTTCTATTTCGGTCGTGTCTGAGTGAAGTTGCTTGGCGACATATCGTTTAAAATGACTGAAACGCTGAAGCTAAGAGGCACTTTGTCCGGACATAATGGATGGGTTACGCAAATTGCTACAAATCCTAAATACCCAGATATGATTTTGTCATCATCTCGTGGTAAGATATAAATTTTAACCTAAGAAATCCTATGGCTCGATCATCGTTTTTAAATCTCTAGGCATCTATTGTTATATTGTATAATTTAAGTGTGTTATACAATATTTAGTACGGAAAAATGTAAACTTTTTCATTTCTGTGTATATTTTTAATTTTGTTCTCACGTGATGAATCAAACCTTTGCCACGCGAGTCCTGAGCGGCAAGCGGATATGGGGCTGATCTTATTATTTCTTTGCACACATTTGTTGTTTTATCTTTAATAAATTGTCTTCAAGTTGTTTTTTGTTTCAGATAAAACCCTTATTGTATGGAAATTGACCAGAGACGAGACCAATTACGGTGTGCCCCAGAAACGCTTGTACGGGCATTCTCACTTCATTTCTGATGTGGTCTTATCAAGCGACGGTAACTACGCTTTATCTGGATCTTGGGACAAAACCCTTCGCCTATGGGATCTTGCTGCTGGCAAGACAACTAGGCGTTTCGAAGATCATACTAAGGTGTGACAGAACTTATGATTTTTTTTTGAGTTAGTAACACGTTATTCTATAGTGTGTAGCGCCTATACGAGGCAGAAGACGAGTGTTGTGCCTTTGCGAGGCAGAAGATTCCTATGATGGAATGGCATGGAAATTTTAGCTTCACGAAATAATGCGTAAGTAGTAGTTGTACTTAAGAATACAACTACCTTTTAGTCAACTTCAATGCTTGGTGTAGCCATATCTTCTTACCCGAATCTACCCAGTTTGTTGCGCAGTTATAATTTTTAGTATCCTACTGAAGTAAGATAATTAACCAAAACTGAGTTTTTGATAAATATCTTAGCTTCGGCACATTCAAGTTTTGTCGGTTTAACATAAAATTTTATAAAATATCTCATATTTTATAAATATTTAACAGAAATAAGTAAATAAAATCTCTGAAATGACTGCAGAATCTTTGATAACTTTGACAGGTCACTAATGATTTTATTTTGTTGGTAGTAGAGGTTGGACTTTCATGGTTTTTTGGTATAAACAAATATTATTTCCTAATTTTATGTCCCTCTTAACAGGATGTCTTATCGGTTGCATTCTCTGTGGATAACCGCCAAATTGTCTCTGGTTCACGAGATAAAACTATCAAACTGTGGAACACTCTTGCGGAATGCAAATACACAATCCAAGATGATGGCCACACTGACTGGGTATCATGTGTACGATTTTCACCAAACCATGCTAACCCGATCATTGTATCTGCTGGTTGGGACCGCACCGTCAAGGTTTGTTTTTATTTTTGGAATAGTAACTTTCAGTTGTGTATATGTATATTGTTAAGAATCATATTAATTGATTGACACTGGAGGGAGACTCTGTACCAGGGTCGTCTGCTTAGGTACCTCCGTCTTACCTATTTCTGCCGCAAAGCAGCAGTGCTTGCATTGCTGTGTTCCGGTTTGAAGGGTAAGATATGGCAGTGAAATTACTGGGTACAGTGACTTTACATCTTGTGTCACAAGTTGGCAATGTACACTGTGGTTCTTGTGGGGGTTGCAGTTTTGCTGCGAATCTAACAAGAGCCACATGTATTATAGGTGACTGTTACCACTTACCATCAGGTGGGCAGTTTGCTTGTTTGCCAACTTGCAGCAATAAAAAAAAAAAAAAATTATCATTTTAACATTTGTTATAGGTTTGGCACTTGACAAATTGCAAACTGAAGATTAACCATTTGGGTCACTCTGGCTACTTGAACACTGTAACTGTCTCTCCTGATGGTTCCTTGTGTGCCTCTGGTGGCAAGGACATGAAGGCCATGCTTTGGGATCTTAATGATGGCAAACACCTTCACACCCTAGACCACAATGACATCATCACAGCTCTGTGCTTCTCTCCCAACAGATATTGGCTATGTGCAGCTTTTGGACCTTCCATCAAGATTTGGGTTAGTTGCAAAGTTTTAGATCTATTTTAATTTACCATGACTTATTTCTGTGATCTTTGTACACAATATCCTTAGGTGTGACAACTTCTATGTAACTTGAAAGAAAAATATGACTAATCTTGGTCTTTACTAAATTATTTTTCGTCAATGTTTATTGATATCACCTTGTTAATATATTTTTAATAGATAATTGCTCATTTTATTTATTCTAGAAACATTTTTAATTTTGCATTACTATGTTCCTGAATTTAATAAATGCTACTCTTGTGTCTACAGGATTTGGAAAGCAAGGAAATGGTTGAAGAACTCCGCCCTGAGATCATCAATCAAACCCAAACTTCAAAGTCTGACCCTCCCCAGTGCCTTTCACTAGCGTGGTCCACTGATGGTCAGACCCTATTTGCAGGTTACTCTGACAACATCATAAGAGTCTGGCAGGTATCAGTCTCTGCACGATAAAAAGGGTGGACAAGAAGAATTTCATTTATTTTTGTTCTAAATACATAGAGGATAAAAATAAATGGAATTGTATGTAAAATTAATTCACTTTTATTTGATCTCCTCTTAAGTATAATGATAGTTAATACATATACAATGAGCTGTATAATATGTTAGAGGTAGACTAACATGAATTTTATTATTTTGTTTATTATGTAAATAAAAGATAAGTTAACTTTACGACCTCTTATTATTTATCAGGTCATAGATTATGCATTCATACCAAAGATGTACATCAAACAAATTTTGATAGTATCAAGTTGGTGGTAACCACATAGGTACTTCTCAACATAGTACACGTATAATATATTCCTTTATGTATTCTGGAGGCAGATACAGAAGTAATTTAAATATGGATGATACTCTCTTATCTTCTCTTCATCTCATCTTGATGCGTCAAAATGGTGGAATCTGTATTATCGTTTAATGTCATACTAAGCAGGAAAGACAAATCAGCATCAGGGAAGCAGGATACAACTCTGTAGAGACTTCACATAATCAATATCCTATCAGTGACAATAAATAGGTGCCTACAAGGCTATTAGGCTTAACATGTTAATCGCCACAATAATATCAGAAAAATAAATGCAAATGTATCATTTGCGTCGGATATCTGTGATTGACGTGGCCTTCTACGAAATCGCGTACTTCAGACATATATGTCTGACATGGCTCATGTAGAACTTCTTAGCGTCAGACACATGACTGACACGGCGATTAACGTGTTAATGTTGTATTACAGAGTAGTACTTGTATCTCTGAAAGGTATTATTGTTGCAGAGGTACACTATAATTATTACTCAATATCAAACAATGGATCCAAAAACAATACAATCAATTTTTCGAATATTTGGTATACAATGATCTCTATTGACGATGCGCCAAAAACGGGAGGCCTCTCCCCTATGATCCCTGCATACAAAACGATAAGACAGAATTCAGATTTCGGATAGTTCGCTGGCCTGCCAAGGTAAATTTGTCAGTTTTCATTACGGAAATTTCGAAAGCATTGCCTTTAAAGTATGAACAAGTCCATACTAGATTAGTACCCAATATGTCCAAAAGTCAGGTGTCTCAAATACTCAACATTTTTATACTACTACTATATATAGGTATGTACAAAGTTTTTCTTCTTTAGCTTAAAATCGATAAAGTTTCGAATAATGATACAATTAGTGCCCATCATGTTGAACAATCTCTTAGACCCAATAATTTTCAAGATATTACAAACAAACAAGTCGCATAGAGGATCTACATAAACTTTAGCACAGCAGAATCACTTGTCTCTAAAACAGAAAGCATAGGTAACCAATATAACATTTACCTACATATTTGTTATGATATTTCATTTTCTTACTAATATGAGGGTTCTTTCACACAAAAAGACAGATTTTATTTGGAGAATTTTTCATGGAAAACCAATAATGTTTAACATTGACAAAAAAAGGCGGCAGGCGGCCAGTTATAGGCCCTTTTAGATAGATATCAGAATAACACTTAAGCTATAATAGGGATCGGCATATATCATTTTACTATCTTCAGTTTGTCAACAGAGGGCGCTATAAGGTTTTAACTCGCGCTAACATTATTTTGAACTTTTTATATAAGCTTTGTCGATATCGCCAATATATATCGACTACACAAAAGTACCAAGTTTTATTTCCTCTGTAAGTAGAAATGGGGAAAAAAGGGTTAATGTCAAAAACCAAGAACATACCTACACTTGCCAAACCATACAGGGGAACTAATTTACTAAGTACATATCTGTATTAAAGAATTCATAATACACTGAATCAAAACAAAATAATTGTTGGTAATTAAATTTATTATTTTTTACAACTCTAATGAATGTTGCCTAAAAAAATAGTAGTTTTATAACTGAACAATTATTTTAATATGCTGTTTTCACTGGCATCCCAGATTTATTTAAGAGATGGCTGCCATCTGTGACTTCAGTTGGGCCCTCACCAACTTTAGTATGGATAATATATTTAATCATATCATCTTGTTCTGGTACTATACATAATTTGCTTGGTAAGTCTGCATCAATGGTTCCATAGTGAATGGGTAAACCAGTAACAAATTTATCTGGGGCTGATGAAGGAAAAGCGTGTTGAATCAAAGGTATAATTTTTGGCACCTCATCCTCTAGTAAATATAGACAAGCGTTTGGTCCAGCATCAAATGTATATGCCACTTTGATTTTACCACAGTAATCATTATACTTGTGAACTAATTCAATTATCTTATGAGATATTTCAGTCATATAAATAATGGGAGGATAAGAATCCAGGCAAATAGCATGGAATTGATTACTGTCTTTCATGGTAATAGTAGCAAATTTTTCAAAATCTTTTTCCAAAATTGCCTTACACATTTCTTCAGTTCTTTTAGGTACACAGTTCTGTACTCTATAAGAAAACAGTTCTGAAGTTTCCTTAGATATTTTCATACCTTTTGTTGAACTTACTTTCTTTTTAATATCCGCAACTACAAGAATAAGTGCACTCATTTCTGGCCAGTGTGAATTTTTAGCAATTTGTATAGCAATAGAATCTGATCCATCCGATTTGACGCCAGAGTGCCATCGAACAAAACCTCCGTAAATGCTGCGACAAGCACTACCTGATCCGAGTCTGGCTATAGAGCTCACGTCTGATTTGATCTTATATAATTTAGCCAATGCGGACACAAGACAAGCGTACCCCGCAGCAGAAGACGCCAGTCCAGCGGCAGTAGGAAAATTGTTTTCGGAACATATGTGTATTTTTCGTGACAAGAATTCGTCGTCAACACTTCTTTCAGCTGCAGCTCTGGCTTTGATTTCATTCAAACAGTTCTGCAGACGCTTATTTGAAAAAGATTCCTGTACGCCGTTTAGCCAAATTTCATCTTCAATAAATTCATGACTTACGCAAACAGAAGTTTTCGCACACATAACACTTGTATCCAAAGTGGCACTAACGGAATCATTTAACGGTAAAATCAATTCTTCGTTGCGCTTGCCCCAATATTTAATCACGGCTATATTAACTGGAGCTATCATAGTAATAATATCACTCATAATGATATTTTTTTCTCAAGTAAGTTTCAAAAGGAATATTCCCGCTTATCCGAGCTTTACGTATAGATAAGCACCGGTGACAGAACAACTAGCGACGAGGAGAGAACACTAATAAATAATACAGAACACTAAACGACGAACACAGACTACACTGACTTAATCAAAGACACTATGCACCGAACCAAAGAATAAGTTCTTAGTTCCAGTCATGGACATAGTTTCTATGGAGCTAATATATACTATGTATACCTAGTCAAGCGACTAGGTCTCGGTCGTTTTTTCATAGGCGAACGAAGAAGAGGATGACGGACCAGGGTTATCCGTGTTCAATGATTAAAATAAAAATAAATCATTTAAACATCTGTTCTCATTTGAAATTTTTTTGAATGTGCGGAATTGGCTTTTTAGTTTTGCTATCATTTTCTTTATTTTACACATATTCTACATTTTGTAAGGAAAAAAATACCTCCAGTGAACCTTTAAGTGGCGGCCGTCGAATTACTTTCAAATGAGATGAAGTTTACGTACATAAAAGATAATATTACAGTTACATACCTTGTACAACAAATATAAATCGGAGTTGATCTCAAAGTACAGTTATCGTAGCAAAATGTCGTTGCTCCAGAAAAAACACGATCCAAGTCACAATGTAAATCAGTTAAATTTGTCTATTGAAATGAAACACTTACGATAATAAACGCGTTATTTATTTACACAACAAAGTCGAGTTCAGAGTCCGTGATTTAATTTTAGGTGGTTTATTTAGTTTCCCGAAGTTTCAACACCTTTGCAGGTGCCGTGGTTGCGGGGTGACTAATTGTTTCTTTGTGTGAAAATAAATAACGCGTTTATTTATCCATAAGTGTTTCCTTTCAATGAGTTATACGCGTCAAAACCTAAAAAGTCAATTTTAAATTTGTCTTACTTTAATATTAAATATATTTATTTATTTAAAAATCTAGCTAGATACCGTTTTTCATCAAAGATTGATTTATTATGTGAAATTTTAAAAAATATAAGTCATTTTTACTCGGTTCAATCTAAGCATTTCATTTTTCTATAATCACAAAGAACAGCACCATCTTTCGAGGCTTGAAAACAAATGTCCATTATCCGACACTCGGAATAAAAACAAATTACGCTAACGCAAAGCTCCAACATAATAGTGTTCAATTAATCTAATCGAAGCAATCAATTAATTAATCGAATATGGTCGCAAAAATGGCGTCTTTGTTTACATTTTTATTAAATTGGTTTGAGACAGGGTTTAGTGCATATTAGTTGCATGCTACTGTTGTATGCTGTTTCTCTATGCACACTACTCTAGGTGGGAAGAGGCGCCGCGCCGGTTATATTCTGTTATGGTAACAAATTCAAACAAAGTACCAAACTCTAAAAACATACATACTCGCAGAGTTACTATGCCGGTAGATATAAATATGTACAAGTTATAACGAATGATATTTATGACTATTAAAAATGATATTTCGATTGGTTTCGGTTTCAGAAAAAAATCTAGTGTAGCCACCACTTTCAGTTTCGCAAGAAATCTGAGTTTGTAAACTATACGAATACTAAAGTTAATTATTGATTAAGTAGTAATATATTACTAACTGCAATTAAAAGATCTCAAATAATCTTAAATAATAGTCGTAAGAATGTTATGATTATAAACGCAATTAAAATACTAAATAAATGCGGTCCTTTCTGAGCGAAGCTCTCTTTTAGGCAACTCACAAATTTCGCTTGTGTCCTGCTACTTAACGGTTGAACCGGTTCGAACGAATTTTGGCATGAACATACATGATTACAACCTGACGGACATAGGCTATGTAAAAAAAAAATTGACTTTACCATGGAGGAATAATCACCGAAAGAAAAATTCAAAAGCTGATCACAGCCAAACCGCTGATACTACATTGATGAAATTTGGCGCCAAAACTCACATCGTGGTCGTGACTAATGTGCAAAAAAAAGTTTTGAAATTGGACATGCAATGGAGGAATAATCACCGAAAGAAAAATTCAAAATTACGCTCCGCTCCAATATATGGTGCTAGCGTAGCTTTATGCTTAGCGACTGCATCGCCTAGTTGGAGCGAAGCTCCCATGGATCAGCTTCAATGGCACAATGTCTGTTACGCCATAACTTCCCAAGTTCTTAACCAAATTTAATTTTTTTGGAATCGAATCAACAGGCTTAGGACCAGATGGTGACGGAGCCCGAATATTGGAATTCGCAAAAATTCCCATCGAAACAAAAAAAATATATATTTTATTAGACATTACGCTCCGCTCCAATATATGGTGCTAGCGTAGCTTTATGCTTAGCGCCTGCATCGCCTAGTTTTATAGTAGTAACATCAAAAGAAATAACGTATTTCAAAGAAATAGTTATTTTTTCGCATACTTCAATTATTTATTTAATTTTACACATGGACTGTCTGTATACGTATAAATAAGCTAAATTTCAGATTGATTTTTAACGTGTCTCAAAAAGTTTGGGTTTCGGCCGAAACTGAAATACATTCCGAATATTCGATTTCGGTAGAAAGTCCTGTTTTGGTCGCACATTGATACTGATATTAACTATGAAAGTTTATACCAAAGTGATTCCGGCAACGTCGCATCGTTGTATAATGAAATTGATAACGACTCTTTGTTAATTAAATAAGTTCTGCAAATTATGGAGCTGAGGCTCATCAAATGGTTAATAGCTTATTGCAATTACACATTGTTTGTAAGATTATAAAATGTGATAAGTACATTACATTTTAACATTATATAATAGTATTGCAGTAAATATTATGAACAAGCTATTAGGACCTATTAGAACCTTAGAGCTATTAGAACCTTGTAAATATTTTGAGACGGCTTTATCAAGTGAAATATATTAATGAGTTTAAATATATAATAGTAACTACTTGCCTTTGGAAACATTTATTTACAAAAACAAAAAGTTACTGTATTGTATATTAAATTAAGAAAAACTGACATTGTATTAGCATGCGAGTTAATGTCTTCGAAATATTATATAAAAAAAAACTGGTTGGTTGCCTGTAAAGTCGGTATACGGGCGAAAGTTTTACGTGACAACGACTTTGAGTGGTAAAATAATTTTAATGTGAATATTCATTCGTATAGTAGGAAGAAGGATGAAATAATAGTAACAATTTAAAACATTTATTTATACAAAGAATTATATTTTAAACATTAATTTATAGGCACGCGTCCCTTCCACTTTTTATGTCTGTCTCTCTCGCTCTTAGGCGGGCTAACCATGCCCGAGTGGAAGGGACGCGTGCCTCTCACTCGCTCTCATTGTAAGCGCATAACGTGAGCGGAGCGTAACGCAGTTTCTTGAAGTGTCACCCGGCAAACCAATTTATAAGACGTTGTCACGTCAAAAATAAAGAAAGAAATAATATGGTGCGGGAAAAGGGCAACATTGTTAAACTAAGTTTCCGAATATTATAATTGTACCTAATTATAGCGCGTGTCAATATGCGCAAAAAAATGAACAAAAGAATGTTATTAAAAAAATCGTTTCTATAATTTTAATTAATATATTATTGGATAACTGAGTTAATTAGCGGATCTGTTTGGAAACTGGGTTTGGAATAATTTTATTGTGTGTTAAAATTTTAGGAAAAATAAATCTTACGCAAATTGATAATTTTATTATACTATACAATACCCACAGCAATATCCTGTCATTTAAAAATAACCTATTTTAATTAAGACTGAATGCAGAGTTATAGCAGTTTACCTACCACTACCTAATGTAAATATTTCTGAATAAAATAATAAACCAAATTTTCAAAGCAAGCAAAAACAAAAGTGTTGATAAAAGTGGATCGCGTAAAGATAGACATTTATCAGCTCAATCTATTTACTTTAGATCACATATTTTATATAATCAAACATTAAACACATAATACCACTAACATCCATATTCCAGTAGTAATGACAGACAAGATTTCGAATTCATGTCAACTCAGTATCATAGATGAAAGACAACCAAATTATATCTAAGTAGTTTGTATATAAAATCATTACTTTAACAAAAAGTATATTTCAAAAGTAGACTGACAACAATAATTCAAATATCAAAAACATATCTTACTTTATTAGACATATCTTGCTTTCATAGACTGTATCTACAAAGGAGATTGGTTTCTCAATTAACCTTAACAATTTTCCCTATCCAATGTGCTACATATAATTTCAAAATAATTTTGAATGCCCTTGACAATCATGAAATAACAAAAAGATTCTGAAAATTCCCTTATGTTCATAAATATTAAGTCACATTAAGAGTGGGATGTAATTCACTTGAACTGTTTTTCATATCAGCGTGTTTTTCAATAGTACTATATAGTACCTATTAGTTCCACGTATTCCACAGGATGAAGTATATTTTTACAGAGATCAACCTGTTCCATACCCATTCTCTGTGTAATCTGTGCAGAGATCCCTCTAGCGAGTAATGAAAAAACTTGTGTTGTCCGACCAATTTGGGATGGTACCCTACAAACATAAGTTATATGCTTGAATGAGTGAATTTAAATTGATTGGGTGATAATACACATTTCATTAGGCGCTGCCATTTTCGTTTTGTGGCACGGTGAAACGGTGGTATGATTGAATGAATTCTACATACCCGTAAACAATTCGTAGTTAGTGATATTCGAGACTGTGTTATTTAATAGTTCGTAATAATTGAAGAATTTTGTGTCAAAATCGTATTGGATATAGTTGACTCCTTGGTCGCATAAGGTAAGTCCATATTTCTTCAACGAATTCTGCACTTTGGGAATAAATAAGACATTCAGGATCTGAATATATTCTATAATTATTAATCTCATTAGGTAGCATCTCTGAATTTGGTTTTCGCCGATATTTCTTGAAGATATCATTTTTGCAAAATGGATCACTAAAATGGGCGTTACAAAGGTTTTATTATCATTCGCGACACAGTCACCGCGCCTAATGTTGTCCAATTGTATCTATGAGCATTTGTCATACTCATATTCACTAATTTATCTTGTTTTCGTCAGTCTTGGATTTCCTACTACAAAGTGTTCCTAAGTTATATCTATCAAGGAAACTATATTTTCGTATTAGAATGTATCGGCAAATTTTCATAAAAATGCAAAGGAAGTCCTCTTAATAGATTCTTAATAAGCTTAATTAAGAATAATACTTTTATCTGCCATATGAAATACAACTTTGAGGTACATACACAGCTATTTATAATCTTCTTATATAAAATGTTGTAAAGTAATGATTACTTGGATTTGTCAATTAAGAGTTATAAGAAAAAGCAGTGTATTCTAGGTGATTATGTTCCGGTGTTAATGACACATTGTTGTCCAATATTTTTATGAATATGATGAACGAATCTTAGAATAAAATTTAAACCATGCCTTGATTCTGAACGGAAATTAAATGGTCTTATAGAAAATTGCAATATTTCTTTAAGAATTCTGATTTAGTTCTAGTTAGAACTTTAAAACTATTAATATTAGTTGACTATTTCAAATTGCTTTTTTTGGATATAGAAAGAGAATGTGATCAAGAAATTATTATTCACATTTTACTTTTTAATTAAAGACATGCCTTACATTGTTCTGCCGTTCTTACGAAAAGTGAAATAAGTAGTTTCAGCTACTTTCGAAATAATTGCGATTAAAGATTTAATTTTTGTTTTTTTGTGTATTATCGTAACTATAATAGCTATTGACTTGAATATTATACATACATAGATGATGGTCAACGAGGGTTGATGATCAAATAATTAATAATGAAATACCTTTACCTAGGTTTCCATAAAGGTGTGGGATTTTACTGAAACCACTCCAAAAACTTCTTCAAAGGAAAACAAATGAAAAAGACAACTTCCTCTGTTTTGTTTCATTTGCCAATACTTGAGCATGTTCACAAATACTTAGTGGTTAATAATCCACCAATAGCTTCCCACTAGTATCCACCATAATACAAATTTGAATTAGAAAATATAAAAATGGTCACTTTCTTGTTCTCTAATGTCGGTGCCAGCTTAGTGAAGTCTAATATAAAGGATAAAGTGTGTTGAAGAAGAGTAGGCTAACAAAATACACTCATTGTTATTGAAACATTTCAACTTCCATTAAGTCTGAAATGTTTTTGTTTTCTGAAAGCTAACCTTTAATAAAATCAATAGCACCAAACTTCAAGTGAAACAATCTATTTTAGTCTCGGAACAATAGACACCAAAAGTATCATGCCCATATTTTTTAGCATGAGATCTAATCAAGGGTTGTGACTTACTGCTGCACTGTATATGTCAAGTCAGAAATAATTAAAACACCTATAATCACAATTATAAATGAATCTAAAATCCAAGAACTTTTCAATGAAAACTTATTAGATTTGGAATATTTTAACTCCTTTATTCTTTTGTAACTCACTAATTATAAATGTTAGGCCTACACTTCTCACACAATTACGATCTATAACAAAAAATCTATAACAAACATGGTCTCCTTTTTACAAACACTAAATCAAGCAAAAAAATTTATTTATCAAACACTACCTTACCTACTGCAACTAGATCGTCAGTACAGCCTATTTTATTAATAGCCACTGATGGATGTCATAATAATATTGTGGTAAAAAATTACACATCAGTATCATCTTCTATAATATGCTACTTACTAGGTTGTTTCCAGCCATAGATTATTGTTTGCATTGAATATGTATGAAGTAAATATTTCATTTTTCAAATGAAACATTTTCATAGTCATATTGTGGGCCAGTACCCAAAGCGGTTGAAGCCCATGTATTTACAGTTGGCAAAAGAAGTTAAGTTAAGAGTCATATTGATCAATCATGATGTTATTAAACATTAAAATTAATAAAACTTGAATGTATTCGAATAAGTTTATTTACATTGTTGTTTTCATAAAGATACATTAAGTTTTTTATTTTACATTTTATCCTGTTGGTACAGTCAATAGCTTATCAATCTACATAAAACTGTTAATTTTTCACAATTGAATGATAAACTTTAATTTCAGAAGATCAATTATATTATAGTCGAAGCTTATTTTCTTTTTATATGAAGGGGCAGTTAATGTTGTTAATAAAACTGTAAAACTATAGTTTCTTGTTCTATTCAGAACATTTCTTCATTCATCCATTAAATGAACTGAGTATTATTTATTTACATGCTCTAAATCTGTACAGTGGCATTTATCAAACAGTTTGATGCCTTGACAGTCAAGAGTAATTGGATTGTATAACTTATTTTGGTTTATGCACAACCAAAAGCTTTATAAAGTCAGATCATATATCGCTTTTACCATCATATTGTAGCCTTGATCAATGACAGAAGTAATATTGATGGCTGGTTTGTTGTTGTTAACAAGCCATATAGATCCACCAGCACCATGTGTAAACATATCGATAACTCCTTTAACTGCAGACTCAGGTCTGAAAGTGGAAAACTTATAGAAGCAACATATAAAACAAAATAAGCTTTTTATAATTATAGCAATAAATGAAGGTCAGAAAATAATGAGCACAATTGTGGATCAACAGTAATACCACTGACAGGGCTCAAGTAGTTTTGGAATGGGGACCGTGGAGGTAATTAAAAAATCGGTCAAGTGCGAGTCGGACTAGCGGACGAAGAGTTCCGTACAAACTTTTAGTAAAGTAAATTATAAAAGTACTGAACATTGCTCTTACGAAATGAACAACGGATTGGCGGACAAACTTAACTTTGCTGTTGGAAAACTGTTGTCCCTATACATCGACATAGATCGCGGTGAATTTACCAACCGCAAATAATTTTGTAATCGCAATAATCACATATGTTGAATGGGAACCCCCTTAAATATTAATTTTATTTTAATTTAATTATTTATTTTTAAAGTGAATAATATAACTCAATATTCTGTGAATATTTCAAGCGTCTACCTGTTGCCTTTATCAATATCGAGCAAAAAAAATCACGTTTGTTCTATGGGAGCCTCCCTTAAATATTTATTTTATTCTATTGTTTAGTATTTGTTGTTATAGCGGCAACAGAAATACATCATCGGTGAAAATTTCAACTGTCTAACTATCACGATTCATGAGATACAGTCTGGTGACAGACGGACGGACCGACGGAGAGCAGAGTCTTAGTAAAAGGGTCTTGTTTTACCCTTTGGGTACGGAACTCTATAAATGGTGCCGTGTGCTATTTAGCAGAGTAGAATAGCACCAATCGTACTTAAGGGTGTCTAATCGTAATGTAGGCAATCATCATACACTTTCAGATATGGTCTTTTACAACAATCTCTAATAGGCTCCCCAAGCATTGAGAGTAGGAAAGAAACAAGGGGTGTTTTTTGGTTATGGTTTCATTAAGCAGCCTAGCCTAGACAACTGAAAGAAAGAATTATTAAAAATACATACTAATAAGTACTTATGCCAGTTTCTATATATTCCTTTGGGTATTATGGCATCTTTCTGCATTAAAAATCATTCTAGATGCCGACCCAGTTACTAACAAATTTTATCTAAATTCAGGACAATAATTGACTTCTGTACTGATTTCTGTCGAAAAAGGAAACAAAAAGTTTAAGATAAATTATGTTGTTATATGATAAAATTCTTTAATTTTTTTCTATTATTAAATATTTTTCCGTTAGCGCCATCTAGCGTCCGGTAGACGATCTACTTACGGTTAACGCGTTGCTATGGTAACGATTTTTGTTTCTTATTTAGTGCCTAAATACAAAATGTAATGTTTTTATCTTCAAAATGCCGAACTTCATACAAACTTTCAACCCCTATTGCATCCCCTCACAGGTCGAAATTTCAAAAAAAATACCACAAATTGTTTTTTTATTTCTTATCAAGTTCCTAAATATAAAGTTTCATAGTTTTATCCCCAAAAATGACAAAAACTTTCAACCCTTATTACACCCCCTCACTGGTCGAAATTTCAAAAACGCTAGAACAAATGTTTAATTATATCTTATCAAGTGCTTAAATATAAAGTTTCATGGTTTTATCTTTTAAAATTAAGAAATCCCATACAAACTTTCAACCCCTATTTCAACGTCTTCATCCCTTTTTTCGCAATAAAAGGTAGCCTATAGATGTTCTTTCTCAGGGACTAAAGATTGTCTATGCCAAATTTCATCAAAATCGGTTGAGAGATTTAAGCGGGAAAGCGTAGCAGACAGACAGACAGAGTTACTTTCGCATTTATAATATTAGTAGGGATTTAGTACAAAACATATTCTTTTATACACTTCTGACCAATTTTTAAATATCTATGCAAAAAACGTACTTTTGATAGTGGAAATCAGGAATAGATTCTACTTTCTGTACGAATAGTTCTCCACCCTTGTCATAATAGGACAGCTTTTCCAAGTTGTGAAGTAATGGAGTGTCGGTGGGTCCAAAACACATTGTCAAAATCCTTACACCTGTATTCTCAAAGAAGGGGTCTATCTGAAATACAACACCAGATAGCATTTAATGTTATATAAAGCTAAAATGATATGGCACTGCTCCAGTTGGAATTGTTAGCACCTGTTAGTATTTAAGACGTAATAATAATAATAATAATAATATTGACAACCAAGTTAAGTAGCTAAAGCACTTTTGTTATGGAATTCGGGAATAATGACGGTATCACAACACCCAGACCCGAGCCAATGTAGAAAAAAATCGTTTTGACCCCACTGGGAATCGAATCCGGGACCTCGGAGTGACTTTACCATGAAAAAATGATAACTGAAAAAAAAACATGCGAACCACTTCACCACGGAGGTCGTCAAAAATAGTAGGAAAACATTAATTTTATTTATTGATATATATGATAACTTATAAAACTAGTTAACCCGGTAACGCGTTGCTATGGTAACGCGTATACAATGGAAAAAGAGCGGGAAAAAGAGCGCACAGACAAACACAAATAACAAATTTGTGTTCTTAGATGATGTATATAAGTAATACTAATATGATAACTGTTCACACTTGTTACACTTTTTTAAATTACAAAACTTATGTATCACTAATTATTGGTAACAGTAACTGAAAATCAATTTCTACTTATTCGCAAAACCTGTCTACTACTTTATTTCTAAGCTAACCGTTTGTTTTCTGAGTTAAACAGACCTCTTGGTTGTCAAGCTGCTGTAGCTATGTTATGATATTATTCATCTATTGAGTGGCCAGTCATACTCGATAGGCAGATACTATCATTGTGAACCATATAACGTTATGAATAAAGAAAATTATAAAATATTTGAAATTAATTTGCCATACGTACCGAAATAGATTTACTGAAAAAGAGCACACCGGCCTTACAACCGGAATAAATGGGGAGAAATTCGTGATTTTCTATTGCAAGTACTGAGGATATGTTAATTATGGTGCCGCCTTCACCGCCCTCATCTTTCCTCATGTACTTCAAACCTTTAAGTGTTAGGGAAATAAGTCCTTGCTGAAATTGAAAGTCATAATCGTAAGAAAGAATTGTAAAGTAAGCTCTTTACTATAATGTATCGGTCATAATGATATCAGGATTTTATTGGATGCATTTATTTTAAAAATGAATATTTTTTGCTCTGTTGAAAAATGTTGTTAAATTATCGAAAAAGTTTCTCCAACAACACATTTTTTTTAGTTGAACTTCGCTCTTCCCTTTTCGTGTGATGTTTCCGGTTTTATTTAGTTATGCGGGACAACTTCCAATCCCTTAGAGATTACGAGTTTATGTTGTTATGGACGCATAGACAAATAGGTATAGAAGCGAGTTTGAAAGTGCTTAGTATTGACCTGATTAAAAGAAAATATAAGATGCAAGCTTTTCTTGTATTAATTATGTCGCTTAAATTATTTTATTTTCCGTATGCATGAAATAAATGAGTAATTATGCGGCTTATTCATATCTAAATTACGTTGACAAATTAGTGGGAGTGCGTTGGTGTTTCGAGATTTTTCCCTTTAACTGAAGGCACTGTGTCCGCCTTGTGAGATTACGAGTGTATCCGGTCACGACTTATAGTCGGACTGATTTCACCGACTTCACTGATTCTGTGACCGACTCAAAACAAAAAAGACAAAGTGTACACCTTAATGTGCTGTTTATTGTACATGTTCAAAGACTTACAACGATATAACTATTAATTATCATTAGGTGTAGCTGTTAATGAATGTTGGCAATAAATATAAATTCTGATTGACTAATAAAAATATGGCGTAGTGAAGAATGTTTTTAATCGTTCTTATGCCTTTACAAGAAGTCTGAAAACCTTAAATTGTTTTTAATAAGGAAAAATTACACAATAGAGATACATTTCTATTTTCGTAACAAACCTATAGTGTCAGATTCAATAAGATTTATTTATTATTTTAAGATCATGTTGAGGCAAGTAAATAAATACGTTCTGTTGGCTCACTAACTGGTTTTTGAAATCTTTTAGTGGAAAATAATTGATAGGAAGATATGTATTTTTTTTATAGTCACGTCGCTCTATTTGTATTTTTATGCCTGTAATTGTTAATGTAATTTTTCCAGTTATTGCTAATGATTTGCTATTGATGATTTGGTATCAAAATAAATAAATAATGTTTTTATTTATATTTTTTTCTTATGAATGTCGATTGGACTTTAATAATTTAGGCATATTTTTCTAAAATATAAATATTCTCTTTGTGCCGGAATTTTAAATCTCTCAATAGAGTTGGACATTCATAAAACAGCTTTTGTAATTATCAGAGGGATTATATACCTAAAAAATATTTGAAAACGTTTTCCGAGGGTGCAGGGAGACGGATCGAGGGGCTAGTACGTTAACAGGCATTCTGAACGCAGTAAATGCTAACAAAACATATTCCTTTTTTGCCTCAATATATGTGTTGTGCTATAAAGTGGTTAGAATATAGATACAGGGGTCGTATATCTTTTTCTGGCTAAAGGCTTATTTAACACAACGCTATACAAATGTTTAAATGGAGATTGTAGAGACCTTACCAAGTTCACATTACAAGCGGTTCTCCATACATTGGGCGAATCATTCATAATGCCTGCATTGTTGATTATCACGTCAAGAGTGTCAAAATTCTTGACTACTTCATCGAACGCCTTGATGATGTCCTCTTCTTTGCTGACATCACATTTAATGAATGTTGTACTTTCAGGGAATGACTTGTTAAGTCTTTGGGCGGTTGCTTTTCCTACTTCTTCAGCTATATCTAAGATAGCCACCTTCTGTAAAAAAATATGTAATAATGATTAAAATATAATTTTAAGGAGTTTTTTTTTTATTTATGGTTGTGTTTTATCGAAAAAATGATGAAAAGCTGTTTCAAAAATAGCACATAATGGTTTTAAATGCATAAACGACTGTTTCAAATATGCCAGCCTGATAATTGATTCTGCATACTACAGCCCAGTCCATAGTGACCTCAGACATACAGACTGACAGATTTACTTACACTTTATTTATAAATGATTATGTTATCTTATATCCTATTTACCCCGTTTTGTGACCAAACACCCTAGGTCCTTTTCTTTGCAGAGAGCACCATTTGAGAGAGAAAGATATACACAAAACAACCCATTAAACATTAATAATGACGGGATAAACATTGTAATGAAACAAAAATTGAAAATGTAAAGAAAATTATTACTAGAATAAATTATAGTGATGACTCCTGTTGCACCATCGGGGAGGCCCGGACTCATTCGGCGGCATTGCACACGTCGCTTAGCAGCAATTTTGCCCTCGTAAAAAAAGGTATGCTCCTGCCTGATATCTGGGAGAGGTTGTGTTTTTTCTAGTAATAATAATCTAGCAGTAATATGTATAAAAAAACCAGTGTAATATTGAGCATGTTTAGAACTATCTTTAGTTTCATTTCACGGTTATAAAAAATATAACAAGCTCATTCCTCGGCAGCAATAAGGGATTTTTTTTAGCACAGTCAAATGTCACATAAGGATCTGCATTTGTTTCTCTTTAGAATTATTACCAGAGTTTACAAAAACACTTGCCTTTGCTCCTTCTTTTAAAAATGCTTCAGCGTACCCTGCTCCCAATCCAGACGCACCACCGGTTATCAAAAAAGTCTTTCCACTAATATTTGCCAAGTCGGCCATTTTATATTTTATCTTCTTAAATATTAAAATTTATAGTGCCTTTTGCTTTATATACTAAGGTGTTATGGTTATGTAATGATTATAACTTATCATATCACTTATCATCAAGATTAGCTAGGACTTTGCAGGGGTTTTTTATCTATTTGTAAAAAACAGTATCAAAGATTTTACTATTTTACATAACTTCCAAAGACAAGTATTTACAGAGAGATATTATTCAAGATCATGGTCTAAATTCTAACGTGAGCTCATTAGAATTAACGCTCCGATTAGAGTAGTAACTGGTGTTGCATGTCCGATCTTAACTGCTCATGCCTCGCGTGTCCTCTCGCGTTCGGAACGTTAAACTGTTAATTTCTATCGCGCCGTTACATCGACTTACTTTCAAATTAATTTTCATATCTTTTTTTTAGACTGTGCTCAATCTAGTGTATTAATAGATGTATACATAGCACGTATAAGGTTCGTACAACTTTGGGGTTCTCCATGATCTAAAATTAGTTGGTCCATTTTATTCGTTAGGGGTTATTATTGATTCTATATTATATCGCCATATTTTTGTTATCAAACAACTGTGTAAAAATCGACGCTATATAGGGATATATTATATAATATATAGTATATATATGGTCCATAACTATAGGGATAGTTATGGACCAGTGCATAAACTACGATTCGTGCGCCGGGATCCAATTGTTTTTTGGTGTTTTTATTATTTTCAGAAAGGAACATTTTCCCAGTGGCCATAGACTAACTTGACTGGCTTATATTTTTTTTATTAAATTCAGTCTTTGATGCTGCGAAAACTTGCCACGATTCAGCAATAGGTACTCCAGTAGCCAGCCACTTTGTTTCCGGGTGCACGGTCGCGGTATTCGATTGCGTTAACTCGACGGAAGTGTCAATTTGTTGCCACCCACACTCGACGTGTGACGTCGTGTGTTTCAGAGAAGTATTGACGCCACCCCGTCTGCTTCGTGGGTTCATCCTAATTAGGGTACCCTTATCAGGGAGCACTTGGCTTATAACAAAGTTTACGAATGAGGGGTTTGAAACTCAGTAGTGGTGTGGATTTCAAAAGATGTTTCTCGTCGTATTAAAAAACTATGTTAAGTGGTGATTTTGATGTATATTATAAAACTTGGTGATTGAAATCGATACGAAACCGAATACATTTCGTGTTTCGTAGACTAGCAACTTATTCTTTAATATTGTAGTTATATAACTGAATAGTTATAAAATAATATAAATATGAACTAAATGCATACATACTTAAACTGTTTGCTGTCCATTTATACGCTCTATCCAGTTAATTACTTTGTTGGAAGGAAATGAAAATGATCTTAACTCAAAAATTACCGCAAAGAATTTTACAAGATTTTTATCAAGTAGAGTATAATATCATGAAGAAATTTAGGTGTATAATTTATAAAAATGTATTAAATTGGCTGAAATACGACGGTGATTGTAACCCAAGGTATCAAAATCAAAACATTTGCTTATAAAGTCTTGTATGACGTGCACTCAGAAAACTATTGTTGATACATAAAGAACTACATGTTTATAGTACTCATCATTACCCACAAAAAGGTTCCCGAGACGATATGCCTAACAATCATACTTTAATCACAATAATAACTTTAAAAAAATGATATGTATCATAATATTAGTCTTTATCCGACTAAAAATCTTCATAATCATTGTTGATTGCGTACATGTTAATCACTTTATAAACTATTCAAATTGGACGTTTTGTTTAAAAGTTACGGAGGATTTAAAAAAATATAAATTTTATTTACGTATATCCTTATTAAATTTAATTAAACCATCGTTTTTAGTGTTATCCATACTTCCATACTGATATAAATACGTAATCAACTCTATATTTCACGCTTAAACAATTTTAAAGAATTTTGGTACACCGATAAAATGTACCTTGCCAATATTATTTTTAAAATTCCCTTGGGAAGAAAATTCTTTATGTTTATAGGATATTTTTACTCGAAAGGAACCAACCAACAAACCGAAACTAGTAGGTATATAATAAATTTAGCAGCTTGCTCTTACTTTGCCTAGGTTGAATCTATTATACATAATTTATAGCCTACTACAGAAATAACATGCTTTTAAAAGATAAACCAAAATTCTTCTAAAGATTACTGATTAATCAAACTTGCAAAATCATCTCGTAATCTTTGTAGTATTACTATCAGTAGTAAAATATTAACCTGTATTTTGTTTTTTAAATTGTAACGTTATCCATTTGATATGCCGAAAGATCGATCAAGAAACTGTATCTAATCAGTTTTTTATGAATTGCAAGGAATTATTCAATCGCTAGTGACTATGTAAAAATAGTGTTAACAATTTTCATCAAATAATGTTCACTTACATTGATACCAGAAGATCAAGAAATATTGAATGGTTACCTGTCATTTCTTAAAAACTATTAACGAAAAATGTTGAATAGATATCTTAATAGATTCCTTGCGTCTTATTTTTCTTATAAAGATAAAAAATTACTCTCTGTAGACTTTTGTTCTTAACACAATATACATACGTGCGTCCACTTTATTAGTATAATATATTCCCACTAGTCATTGTGCCTCTTCTTTATAAATAGTAATATCATAGCCGCGCCATATCACCACACCATAACCCACAAAGCGATTCCATTGCAGTCCGAAACATAGAAATAAAATACACCTGCCCTAAACCTTTAAATGCGATTCAAGTTCGATTATTGAAGAGAGATGCCACTATGGATCGCGTATAGCGATGTCTCACTTTGACAGTCGAACTTGCTTTAAATGCGATTCAAGTTCGATTGTTGAAGAGAGATGCCATTATAGATCGCGTATAGCCGTGTCTCACTTTGACAGTCGAACATGCTTTAAATGCGATTCAAGTTCGATTGTTGAAGAGAGATGCCACTATAGATCGCGTATAGCGGTGTCTCACTTTGACAGTCGAACTTGCATCGCGCTAAAAGTTCATGGTACGACCTCTGTTACATGAAAACCTGAACTAGTTTCAGTTCATATCTTGAGAATTATTATTAAAATAAATCTATTAGTCTAGCGTTTTTATGTTATAATATATTGTTTTTTTATATTAAAAGCCAAATTCCTAATTGACTTACTACATTTTCTTCATAGGACATGTACTATAAACATACAATGTTTGCTTTCTTGGTATGACAATATTATGTTTATCAATAGACCCGATCAGTATGGGTAGGATGAACGAAACATCCTACCAACAAAACTCTTGTTTAATAAAGTCTTGGATTAAAAATTTAAATCTATAAAAGCATCGAATGGAACTGCACTAAGTTCGTTGTCAGGATAATCTTATCGCTGGCAGGATGTACCGGTTTGACGTTATATATGTACTAAAAATAGCTGTGACGAATGCACTATTAAATAGGGAACTATATGATTGGTTTGTGGATATCCGTACAGCTAGAAACTAAACTGACTTCTTATCAGTCCAACTATTTTATTGATCGGTTAGGAAATAATTGAATATTTTTAAGACAAAACGAAGAATTCTTTCCCAGGCATATCCAGATGTGCTAAAGCGACATACAAGATATGTCACGATGAAAGATAGTGACGAGATTTTGTGCTAGCATCATTTTCAGTAAAAAATAAACTTACAAAATAGGGCGACCGCAGCAGGCCGTCGGTTAAGACCTTTGAAGGAAGTTTACCGAACTTGGACCACGCCGACATACATACAACGGAGGTGGACCTACTCGTAACACAAACGTTAACGTTTAAGTTTATATTTTATTATTATATTATAAGTGTTGTTATATTTTGTTTTGGAGATAGAATCATACCTTATCGCTTACTTAAAAATTACTATGTTTGGTATCAGTGTTTCAAAACTTATGGTTTTATTACCATAAAATCTGTTATTTATAATTTTGATAACATGGAGTTTTTCTTCATTTTAGTATATGAAATAATTATCTTCTACAGTAAGATAAAGGTCATAAAGTTGAATCCTACGATCATAGACTTGTCAAGAGAGTGACGTAAGTATGCTCTATGTATGCCGGTGATGTCAGTCCTTGTTTAGTTGTGTGCCGAGTGCCTTTTGAATGCAGATGCAGCCACGACATATCTTATACCATACAAATAGTAGCGAGGAAGTGGCCATTGTCATTATAATTCGATTGACATTAATTCTTTAGAATTATATAAGTGTTTGTGTCTTTAACCTCGTCAAAGTTCATCTGATATTATAAACAGTTTACATATTTTAGATAAGCTAATATTATTTTTAATGTTTGAAGTCTACATGCATTGACTTTGACCAATTTTCACTATATACGATTAGCGCTTTACGTGTTTAAAACATTGTTCTGTCCCTTTCAACTTTACATAATTGACAGAAATGTAATGACATTTTCTATTTATTTAACGTTGATCATAATTAGTAGCTTTTGGTGAAATTCACTCGTAAGAGTATTTTCTTATATTAAAAGTTATTCTTTAAATTTCTTACTGGATTTCCATAAGATTTCCTAGATCATGTCAGAATGTATAAAGTTAATTTATCTCAAAGTGAAATAAAATAATCTAAATAAAACTAGTAATGTTTTTTATATATAAGTACATACACAATATATTACCATTGACTTTTATTGATGGCAGACAATCACAAGTTAGACTTGTTACTTTTTTAATTTACGTTAAGTCCACTCAACTCCACTGAGCCACCCTTTATAATAAGTTAATATTTACAAAAAACTAAAAATAATGAATTCTGATATGAATTATAAATGGTTTTCGAATCTGCGTTTTTTATAATGTGAAATGAAGTCATTTAATAGGTGTCCTTACAGTTTAAGTGTATACAGTGATGGTATTTCCATGATGAATGCATGTCATATTCACATCAATTACAAAGTAGCTTTAAGTAATTTTAATAAATAATGTTTTTTTTTGTTCTAAATGTCAGTCATAATAAATGCAACAAACGAGTAAGGTCACAATCTCAATGTTCTTTGTTATGACTGCATACATTTACTCAATGCTGCTTAATTTTTTAAAATGGTAGATTCAATGTTCGTAATTTTACATTTGATTGATAATAGAGCTTGAAATATTAAACCCAATTGTTATTTTAGGTTGTCAGACAATTACAGTTAATTCGTGTCTGCAAGTTATTTAGATATTGGCCAATGAGCCGTTCCGTTCAATTGCTATGTTTTGATTCGGCATGCCGATAGAATGGTGCGGTTGGCACTGACATTATAACCTGTGTCATTCGTTTAATGCCAATAGTTCGCGCATTATTATTACGCGTCATGTCTTGCATATAAATTTTTCAACGTGATTGTTAGATGCATATTATTTTATTATAAACAACACTTACAGTAATGTAATAGTTTAATAGTAAACAACGAAAATAATTGACCTATCTAATTGTGTCAATATTTTCCTTCCAAATCGGTTCTAATAGTACTTTTCCTGTTGTTTATTCAATATGTGTACATTGAACTCTCCGAATGGTTGAATTAAATTAAATTTACCTTAAAAGTTATTCATCATCAGAATAAGGTTATTTATTTTTATTAGGTTCTTTAAACATTAAGGACAACAGTCATAATTCGGGCCCAATGAGGATTAGAACAGATTTATGTACATTGTCTTAATATACAAAAATACTATTGCATATTCCTTATATAACATGATTATGATTATTACGTTCGATAGAGAAGATAGTACACTAAATAATTTGTTAATTTTCATTTGTTAACTAGTTCGAGCAAAATTATTTAAACCCTAGATTTGGAGTGGCCCTGCCCGTGCCGCTCGTTGACCGTTTAGTGATAATTTCTGTTCGTTATCTAGATAGGCGTTGTTTGCGTGGATAAATTGATAATGGAATTAGAGTTTCCACCATAGTAAGGTGTTTATAATTATTATACCTAAATCGTTCAGCATATAGGTAAGGGGCTGTCCATTAATCACGTGAGGCTCGAAAGGGGGGGGGGGGGGGGGGACGGGTCCACAAAAAATCACGAAATATCACAAGGGGGGAGGGGGGTGTAGTATTATATCACGTGTATTTATTTTTTCACCAAACGCGTACAAAACAAAAGCGGCTTACTACTTCTGCACAAAGAAAAAAGCTAAGGCACATGTGAATTCTTGTCACAAACAACTGAATCCGAGCTAGATAGCGGAGCATAAATTAGGGATGTTGCGAATATTCGCATCCGCATCCGCATATGCGGAATTTCCGCATCGATTAAGACATCACATCTGCATCCGCATAAATCGATGCGGAGCTGATGCGGACGCGGATGTGTAGCAGATCGCGACAAGAAAGAAAGGGGAAGGGCCGGCGAGAGGCGCGTGTCGACCGAGTAAAAGATTAAAGATGATATATTGAAGATTAACAGAAACACCGAAGACATCTTGACTTCTCGAACAATATCTCCAAGTACCGAAAGAGCGAAGCAAAGGAGAATGACAGATTCCATGGAAACAGATACAGAATGACCAAGGACCTCAGGTACAGGACGTGAGTCCTGTTAAATTAGTTGCTATGATGCTCGATTCACCAAGTGATGTTGAGGAGAGTCAGGAAATACCAGAAATCGTCAACCCTGACGCAATTCTCAAGAAGGAGCCATTTACTTTCCGCAATAAAAAGTGATTTAATTTAAATGAGAGTCCTCTTAAATGATGGAGTGTTAATCAAAGTGATTTCGAACTGTTATCTAAAACAGCACGCAAAGTATTATCAGCGCCACCAGCCAGTGTTCCAAGTGAACAGTTATTTAGTAGCGCAGGATTAATATACGAACCCTTGCGAAACAGACTGGAGTCCGAAAAGGCGGCCATTCTACTTTTCAATAATTATAATGCTCCAATATTTAAATTTAATTACTAAAATAATTAATCAGTAATAGTAATTCACTCACTACTTTATTATTAAATAAAGAAAGGATAAATATTACTGTGTTTTTTACCCAACCAAATTTTGTACAGTGCCGCATCCGCGGATGTGAGCCTCTTAAAATCCGCATCCGGATCTTTCGGGCGTCCCCGCCCGTCTCGGTGGTTCCGTTACCCTCTGTGGTTAACTTAGCCTGAGAGTACTTTAATGGTCGACTGAGTAGCGTCTCGACTGAAAATACAACCCCCCAAAATTCACCAGTATGAGCTAAAAGCTCAAGACGAAAGTTAAACAACGGCTGCACTTCCTCCCAATTAAAGTGCACCTCGCGAACATCAGAAGACTGCACTCAAATCTCGACCCGGTCCATCACCATCTAGAGTCCGGAAGCTGCACCTACTCTTCTTGACGGAGACTCAGATAGCAACCTCGTCGGATGAGGCGTACCTCAACTACCCTGGTTACACGCTTGAGCATAAGTTCAAGATGTGTTCAGGGGTCTGTGTATTCGTCCGTAATGACATTTGCTGTAGGCGTCTCCTATGCTTTGAAAAGACCGGGTTTTCCGTTATTTGGATTCTGGTGGACACAGGGGTAGAGAAGAAGCTCTACATCTGTGTTTACCGATCGCACAGCGGTGACCGGGAGACGACTTGTCTCATAGATTACCTCACGGAGACGGCAGACTTGGCAACTCAGCGATATCCAGCGGCGGAGCTCGTTTTTCTGGGGGACTTCAACGCTCACCATAAAGAATGGCTGTTCCCATACCAGAAAACTGACCATGCTGGGAGAGAAGCGCGACGATTTGCCCTAGCGCTAAATCTTACGCAGCTGGTGGACCAAGTAACGTGAATTCCAGATATTGCTGGCCACAAATTTCTTGACTTACTGCTGACAACTGATCCACACAAACATTCGGTATCGGTTTCAGCTCCACTGGGGTCGTCCGACCATTGTGTGGTGAAATCAGTATCGATCTGCTCTCCTCCGGATGATAGCAAATTGGGATGAGATGCGTATTTTCTTTGCATCTTATCCCTGGCGGCAAACTTGCTTCTCTTCGAACGACCCTTCGTGCACCGCTGATGCGATTGCAGACGTAACTCGGCAGGGAATGGAGTATTTTATTCCATTCTCCGACATTCCACTCGGTTACAAATCCCGGCCTTGGTATAATGCGGTCTGTGCTCGTGCTGAGGCCTGAAAACAGTCTGCTTATCAGGCTTGGGTGCATATCCGCGATCGCAAGGTCCGCGCACGGAGAATCCAAGCGATGAAGAGAGCCTATAATTCGGCCGCCAAGTCATGCAAAAGGGTCATTCTCAAGGCGAGATTCGACCACATCAGCCGAATAGAGACGAAACTGTCTTACTACCCGAATTTACTACTATTTTAGATAACAGTTTGAACTCGCTTTGATTAACACTTCACCATTTAAGAGGACTGTCATGTAAATTTATTCGCTGTTCATTGCGGAAAGTAAGTAACTCCTTCTTGAGAATTGCGTCAGGGCTGACATTTCTGGTGTTACCTGACTCTCCTCATCGTTACTTGATGAATCGAGCATCATGAACATGCTACACATCCGCATCCGCATCAGTTCCGCTTCAAATTATACGGATGCGGATGCAGATGCGGATGTCTAAACCGATGCGGATGTTCCGCATATGCAGCTGCGGATGCGAATATTCGCAACATCCCTAGTCTACATCGATGCGGATGTTCCGCATATGCGGATGCGGATGCGAATATTCGCAACATCCCTAGTCTTTAATTTTCTATAATGAAATAAGATGATACCTGTATTTTATAAATATTAAAAAATAACTTAAGATTCTAAAAAATACACGTGATATAGTGGGGGGAGGGGGGGGGGGGGTAGTCTGAAACCTCACCATGTATCACCAAGGGGGAGGGGGGGTTAAAAAATGCCAAAAAAACCATCACGTGATTAATGGACGGCCCCTAATTGCGAAGTAAAGCCGATGCAAGCAAAAAAAGTGGTCCGGCCAGGTATGTAGTTGGTTCTGAATCTAATAAATCCTATTAAATGCGGATGAGTGTTAACAAAACGGAACGGAACACACAATTTGTTTGTACTTAATCACGCGTGGCGCCCATCACGGCAAAACTTAATAGCTCGCAATTACGCGCTTTGTAGGAAACAGTGACGGAAATTGGCGAAAACGCGGAAAAACTGCCAGCGAGCGAACCGAACAGAAACCTCGCGTATATGCAGATTCACTTCGTTTATTTCGGTTTACTAGTAAATTATACGTTGGATTTGCTTAACATCCACATCCTTGATATGTTTAGTGTTATTGTTTAATGTAAATGCTATGCATCTCATAGACGCCCGATATATTACTTTCACGTATGATTCACTATCGAAATTCCAGCCGAAATACGTGTAAAGCGTACAAAAAGCAATGAATCACGCTAAACGGAAATGTTATAAATTTTATGAATGAATTATATTAAATTTTAGTGTTTTCTGTGAGGCGACCGTATTGGATTTATTTGTATAAATGTGTTTAGTTACCAAAAACACACAAATTTCTTTAAGGTGTTTTCTATTGTTTTCAGTAATGCAGACGAGGTAACCGCGGCGTGAGCAGCCATGCCGCTGCCGAAGCGCTGCGTGGAGCCGGTGCACGTGTCCCGGGGCACCGTCCCCGAGCGGCTCTCCGTCCCCTCCGAGCTCGAAGCTGTTACCAACGGGACACTCGCCAATACTGTTAGGTCAGTAGATGAAGTGTGATGATAGCAGCCCTGTCTGGATCTACCATGACGCTGTTAGGAGACGGTTAACGTGCTAGTCTCGAACTATTGTTCTAAAGCGGCTTGCCGTCAACTCCCTGTTTAAATCGTTATCGTGGAGCACTTGTAAATGTTGTCTGATTGAGGCTAGGTGGCCGCAGATAGGAAAAGTGCTCCAAACTGTAAAGTTGACTGGTTGGTGGAACGGTAGCTATTCTACATACTGCACTAATTCTGGTAGAGACATTAATTTGTGTGATCATAAAAAATTGTTTCCGAGTCGTGGTTATTTTATTATGTGTATTTTATACATTATTTAGTATTCATAGAACAAACAGTGCTTAGATTGGGACAACATGATTAGTGTGAGTTGTAAGATTTATTTTTTATTATATTTATTATAAATTAAAATACTTTTAATTCATTATTATTAATGAAACTATTGATCAGATTGTGATGAAATGTCGTTGTAGGCATACCAGGGAAGGTTTATATGTATATTCAGCAAAAAGAGGTTAAGAAAAGGAAATTGCAAAGCATGCCGGGTGCAGCTAGTATATCAATAAATAAATATGTTAATTCGAAAAAAATACACATACCAAAGTTTATCCTTTACAGACAGCTATCTTCCTTATCTAAACATGCTGAGGACATGTTTGGAGAGCTGACGCGAGAAGCCACAAACCTAGCAGAGAGAACGAACGTCCTCCAGGCCAGAATAGACCGGTTGGCTATCAAGGTTACGCAACTCGACTCAGGAGTTGAGGAAGGTGAGCCGTCCAATATTCATTTACCAATTTTACTGAAAATGTTTATAGTACTGTGCCCATAAAATAAGCTTTTTCAATATAATCAGACGCGTTAAAACAGCTTTATTCAATGACAGGTGTGGCAATTTTTGAGCTACAGCATATGACATAATGTCTCGACCGTGAAACTTTGTTCCAAGATCTTTGAACTGTTTAGAAAATAGTGTTATTCACATATACTAATATAACACTAATTTATCTATTTCCAGTATCTCTCCAAGATATCCAAATGAGGAAAGCGTTCCGTTCCTCCCGAGCATTCCAACAGCAACTGTTCTCACGTAACTCTATGCCATCCGCGATGCTTGCGACGTACGCCCGCTGCGACCGGCCACCGCCGCTCGAGCGACTCAACGAATTTAGAGACGACGGCCGCGACGCGAGAAAGTTCTACACCGACCCTGATTACTTCTTCGAGCTCTGGAGGAGGGAGATGCTGCAAGACACAGAAAGGATCCAGCATGATAGGGGGAAGAAGGTATCTGCAAATTTTATTATACTTTGTCCAATGTAGGATGATACTTTTGACAATTGACACCTATATAGAGGGTATAAAGTTGCTATTGCAATGTCAAGCCAAACAAAAGGAAACAAACGCAACCTTAGTACGTAGCAATAAGGAAATGACACCTGTCAAAAGTATCATCCTACATTGGACAAAGTATTGCGGTTGTTTTGGTCATCAAAAATGTTGGAACTACGTGCACAATTAAATCCTAAAATGCAACCCGCCAGCTATCATTTGAAAGACTTGAGGAGATCAGGGAAGACCAGAGGTTAAAGTTCTTATTCATTCTTTTTAGGAGGGAGTTGTTGAAAGCTTTTAGTATCAAAGGGGAAAAGATACTAATGGGTAGAATTATGGTTATTAGTACTAGGTCTTTGGACGACGTCATATCTATTATTGCGAGTGGAGTCTATTTGGCTTGACTATATGTTATGTTATAGGTACGTGCTCCTCGAAGTGGCACAGGTGCAGAGGGGCGCGGTACGAGGCGAGTGCGAGCGCCTCATTCTACGCGCGAACGTCAGAAAGCGGCCGCCGTTACCAGAGGCGAACACATCATGCCCACCACCCAGCTCAAGCACTTGGACGAATCGCATCACAACAAACCGGACCCCGTCTACATTTGTGAGTGGGAACATCTGCCTATTTATGAGTCCACTGCTGTGTACTGGCTTTTCTTATTGCAGAAAACCTGGTAAGGTGAATGGGCCGTCATTGGCTTGCTGCTCCAGGACGGATTGTGGGGTGTTACCCACTGTAGAGGAACTTGAGATATTTTTTTTGGTCACCCATCCGAGGATTTGGCCTTTACAAAAGTTGCTTAAATTCCGTAATAATAGTTCGAAACCGCCAACGAATGCGTCAATGATCTCCTTCGATTTGAGCTACTGTAAATCACGTTTAGTAAAAAATTGCATTTGTTTTCAGATACAACGAATGTGCCAGATGGGAATTACAAAACTCCGCAAAATCGGCCGCCTTCGACGCAACCCGCGAGACCCAACTCTATCGAAATTGAGAAGCAGCAAAACCGACAGCCGAGGCTCACCGGAAATGGACATGGTAAATGCATAAATAATCTTTATGGTTTAAAATAGATAGATATAAAACCTAATCTCCAAGCCCAGGTGGGATTCAAACCCATGTCGCTCTGACCGCTGAGCTACCGAGATGCTCGTAGACACGTCAAAATTTACAAGCGCAGTAATAATCTGTTTGTACATTTTGCAACAACATTTGTGACCGCTTAGTGTATAGCCGTGAACTGCTAAACTGGAGAAATGTCCACTTTTGTGAGGTTAGGATTTTTATAAATACATAATATACATGTCATATATAGCTACTAAGAAACAATATCATCTCAAAGAAAACACGCTAAGCCTGGTCCCGGATCGGCAACCGATCAATCCGCATTAGGCTCGCGTGATGGTTTATGGTCTATGTTTTACCTCGAGTGGACATTGTTTTTATGAATAACCAAATAGAGATGTTCGACAGAATATTGACAAGACAAGTATATGGGGCAAATGTGCATAGGCAAATCGGTAAAGGCAGACCGAGGCAAACCTTTAGGGATCAAATAGAAGATATCCTGAAAAAAGCATCAAAAGTATCCTTAACCGACGAGCTTGTATGAAAGGTCTGATTAGAGTTGTTCTTCAACTCTAGTCATCGTAAGATGTATGTCAGGATCGTGGAAAGTGGATATACGTGATCTCTGCCTCATTGTATGTATGAATATAGCAAATAAATTTTAATAAAAAGGACCATGGTAGGTATAACCATAATCGTTATTTTACAGTGGCAGAAGAAAGCCCGTACGGCGTGGCACCGGAGCCTATATACGGTGGCAGTATGGGGGCGGGCACCCCTCGCCGTGCGCGGCCTTCCATCCCTCCACCCGCTCCCCCCGCGCCCTTACCACCCGCGCCTGCGCCTGCGCCACCCGATACGCCCCACCTTACGCCAACCAGGTACTAATCCTAAAAACATTTTGTTTTATATACTTATTATTATACTAATATATTATTTTATTTATACTAATAAAAAGTGCGTTTTAATACTGGGAGTCATTAAAAAACTTAACTAATATTAATATAAAACTAAATTTGCTTGTTTTTTACATTTTCAAGCCTTCTATTCAGGCAATCATCATGAAATTTTACATAAACTCTGTCAGGAGTACAGTTAAGGACATAATACCTTTCATCCAGAAAGGTACTGTCCTCAAGGAAAAAAATATTAACATTATAGTAATATAAGTTATTAACGGGATTGCTACCATGTACCTTGTTTTTGAGTTTCCGATATTTCGGCATTGTTGCAAGTGCCATGATCACAGAGCGACTGACGTATCCGGCCCGTACCGGTTAACAATATATTGTGCACTTGCAACAGTGCCGAAATATCTGAAACTCAAAAACAAGATACATGGTAGCAATCCCGTTAATAACTTATATTACTGTAATGTTAGTGACCATGAAAGTTTAAAACAATATAAAAATATTAACGTCTATATTAACGCCAAAACTACCTTTTTATTCTGACTCCAGTTTGGATGTTGTAGTACCGGTGTTGTTTCTGATTTTCATAATACAAGCTACTTGATTTCGAAACGATGTACGTGATATTGTCTAATCTATAATCTAAGATCACAGTGGTTTGTGTTTATCTGTCCGCTCTTTTTCCATTGTATCAATAGAGTTACCATAGCAACGCGTTAACCGCAAGTAGTTCGTCTACCGGACGCTAGATGGTGCTAACGGAAAAATATTTAATAATAGAAAAAAATTAAAGAATTTTGTCCACCCGTGCGCAGCCGGTTTTCTTTAAAGAATGTGTACTTATCAGGTCGTCTCTGCCCCCTCCGCCGCCGCCCCCTGAGGGTTCGCCCCCGCCGATGATGAATGGAGCTTCGCCCCCGCATCGCACTGCGCTCGACGCACATTTAGACCACATGCATGCCGTTATTGGTGAGTTTATTTAGAATATCTATTATTTTCATGTACTGCGCAATAATAACAGTACCAGCACAATAAGCCTGCAATACACTTTGGTCGAGCTTAGACCAACGCTAGCCTAGGCATATGGCCAATATAGGCGAGTTTTGAGGAGATGCCCACATGTTGGGCGCTGTCAGTTTCTATTGTGCATTGAAACAATGGTATTTATTTAATAAGCTTATTATGTAGGTGTATACCGCTTCATAAACGCTGTATAAAACTCCAAAAATTTAAATACATCGTCCTTCGTAAGAGCGACTTTCTAATGACAGAGCGCGCGCGAGTGCCTTTGATTTGTGCAGAAAAACCGACACCGTTGCAAAGTGAGGCAAGTGATCGCGAACGACTGCGAGTTGAGACAAGCTACGCCATATGAGGTCTATACACGTTCGCGCTTGTCTTTACTCAACCAACTAGGCGAGTGATATCGAGTGATACCAAGATAAGGCAAATATACTGTCTACATGTTGCCGGGTGTGCCGGGATATGCCGGGCATACAGGAGGAACAATAGCTAAAAAAGACTATAACGTGGCAATATAATTCAGTCAGGATTCACACCAAGACTTAGTCTGTAATTTTTAATATTTAAAATTTAGCACCACAGTAAATCAGCCAACGGTCATTTAGGAATGGAGCAATAAATTAAAAAATTTGGTGAAGAAGCAAAAAAAAGCAGACATTTTCGATTTGATTTAACAGCACAATTAACAAATATATAATAAAAATAATGAGAAAAACCAGCTGTTAACGCAGTGACAACAGTACTAACAGGCATATAACCAATGTCAATATAGAGTCGTCTTGGTGAAAGCTGCTGTTCCTTTCAATGGTTGACAAAATACTACTGTAATCTTAATTTTATTTCTAAAGCAAAAAAGCATGCATAGACAGATGATAACAAACAACAATACATATTAAAAAAACCCAAAGTGCTCAATGTTATTATTTCATCAAAAGTAAGATCTTAACAAATAAGAATTTCGTGTTACATACAACAGGATCCTAGAAACTCTGGAGTGTTGTATAGATTGGTATGGGTTGATATTGCCTAAAATTCTGATAACCTTATAAATTTATTTTTAGTCATAAAGGTAATAAAATTCTTAATAAATAAGCGTCATTCGTGAGGTTAAATTAAAATAGTGAGCTGCAAAAATTAATCAAAATTTTGGGCGATATCGACCCTATACAGCGTCAGGGCCTACATAAGGAGTAGGCCTTTGCTTAGTCCTCGATTTGAAGTTTTCTGTTCACGGTTACATAACGATGCGTGTCACAGGTATGATATATGATATAATGTCGTCAGAGGAGATAACTATGTCGCCAACTGCTGCTCAATGCTATAATTTCATCGAAAATAAAATCTTACGAAATAAGAATTTCATGTTACAAACAACAGAGTCATATACCCTCTGGAATGTTTTAAATTTTCTGTGGAATCTTAGATCACGGTTACATGATATGTAGGCATGATATCACCAGAGCCGAGGTAATTATGTAACCACTTCCTGCTCAATGGTATAATTTCATCAAAAATTAAGAATTTCATGTTACAAACAACAGGATCCTAGTATCTTTGGGGTGTTGCATAGATTGGTATACAGCTGAATTATAGCTTAGTGCTTGATTTTAAACTTTCTGTGGAATCTTAGATCACGGTTACATGATGCGTGTCACAGGCATGATGTCGTCAGAGGAGGGCGGGGTTTCGCCCCCGCCACCGCCGCCGGCGCCTCCCGCGCCCCCCGCGCCACCTCCGCCTGAAGACTCGCGACCGCGGCCCCCGTCGCCCGGAGCCCTGGCCCGTGGCGCTTCCGCCCTCAAGCCGCCCCGCCCCGCTGCCGACGCTCCACCAGACCCTCGCACTGATCTACTCAAGGCTATACGGCTAGGTAAGGCGCCGCTCCCACGTCAATATCTCAGCCGAAACAGACGGTTCCTTCATAACGGTGTCTGTTAATCTTCGAATATTAATAATATTTCTTAGATTCACACCAATCAGCTTAGCCCTAAGCAAGCACTATAAGGCTTGTGTTATGGATACTAGGGTAACGGATAGACATACATATATATTTAATATTAATAGAAATATATATAAATACCCATGACTCAGACACAAATGCACGTATTCATCATACAAACTTCTGCTCCTTCCGGAATTCCAACCCCATGACCTTCAGCGCAAAAGACAGAATCTCTACCGTTGCACCAAACGGTCGTCTTCGGATGACCCTCTTAACATGAATTCTGTGACTAGCTATTTGTTTTGTTGTTTGCACTTTAGCTTTTGTTATTTTAGAAACAGCAGAAACACTTGGAAGGCCATAGCAAAATTCTTGTTGAGATAAAAAATGTTCAAGATGCTTTAACTCTCTGTTAGCTAAAATGCAAGCGTTAGGTGGTAAACTATCTAAAAATTTGCTGTATTCAACTAAGTTCACATCACTTATCCTTATAGCCGCCTAGATTTCATTAATATATTCATTCATTCAGTTTGTCAATCATTCAGTCAATTTCCACGCTCGTCAAAAGAATTTAAGGTTCTTCATTTGCATAGTAATGGACCATAATTTGGAAAATGCTGCTGCCACTTTTGTGGTTTACGTGTGTACATGCACACCATATGGTTATCGCTCCAGTATCATTTGTTGCCTTTTACAACACCTTTAAGTGTAAAGGGTTTGTGCTAGTTTACTCTTCCGCAGACCACAAGGCATTGGTTCCCTAAATTTATGTGCAAATACATGAGTTAATATAATTCGTAGCATGCCCACATAAATGCGATAACTATCAATTGATAAAGTTACAATTTATTTATATTTCGTGTTATTTTAAATTTGTAGTTTTTTCATTTGAATACCCTTCTCACAGGCATAAAGCTCCGCAAAGTGGAGAAGCGCTGCGATGACACGACTGGTCGGTACGATACCTTACGGGGCGCGCCTGCGTTCCACGACGTGGCCTCGATACTGGCGCGACGAGTCGCCGTCGAGCTCAGCGACACCAGCTCCGGCGCCGACTCCGACTCCGACGACTCCGACCAGTGGACCGAGTCCCGCGCGTGACGCCGCGCCGTCCATCGTCCGCCTGACCCTCACCCGCCCGACCAATCACCCAAACCATCCCCCAAAAAAATACCGTTCCAAAACTCGCCACCCAAAACCACCTTCGAAAATATCCCCATCAAAAACTCCGAAACGAGGACTTCCCCACCCAATTTGCCCTCGACCTTCCAAACCTCTACGCCCCAAACTGTTCCCATTAGACAGTCTCCTCCTAAAAATGTACCCGATCTCCTGCGAAATCAACCACAAAATTCGTTCCATTCCCCGCTCAAAAACGAATCTTTCAAAGCTCCGGTGCAGGTGAAGGAAATTCAGAAGAGAGCCAGTTCCACTCCTCCAAAAACGGAATCTCCTCCTCTGAATTCCTTAAATAAGAATGTTGTTTCTCCCGCTTTGAAGCAGCCTGCACCGCCAAAAAAGGAGTATCCGTCTCCTCCAAAACGACAAGATTCGATAAAAACTGAATTGCCTCCCAAAAAAGATTCCACAGAAGTAGTTTCGCCACCTGTATCTGGTTTCAAAATCAATAAAGTGGACTCGAAAGATGAAGAAAATAAATGGAATGGGAAAGTGGTGAAAAAGGACTTGGTGGGACCTAAAGAGGCACCAATCAAGAATGAGAAGGTCAATAATCAGGTGGAAAAAGCGACTGGAGAAAATAATACTGATTCAAATAAGGGTGAGGCGGAGAAAAAAGAAAAGATAGTGAGCGAGGAGTCCAATGGCGTCGGGGATAAGATAAAAAAGTTTGAGAAAGCAGCTGAAGATGCAAGTGCTAGTGTAGGGCGTATGTCCCGCCCGGGATCGGTCCGCGGTCGGTCGCGAACCGAACGCCTGGGTTCTGACAGCAAGGATGATCTGCCACCTCCCGCGACTCCTTTTAAAGATAACGTTCATTTTGAACTGTCTGCGGCCACTGCGGGTCCAGCAGATAAATCACCATCGATTCTAGAAAGGCAACAAAGCTTAACCAAAAATAGCAACGCTAACATAAAATGGCAAAAAAGCGATAGCACTGAAGTTGAAAAATTGAAATCAGAACCGCAAAAAATAATAAAGCCTGAGTTTAAGCCCATCGTGTCGCCCGTCGAAGTGACCATCAGATCGCCGAGTTTGGGTGCTAAATTGCCCGACCAATTCCCGTCCCATGGTACCGCATTTAGAAACGTCGCATCACCTGATCCGGCTCGGACCACCGCTCACAAAATCAATGAAGATGTAAATACTCAAAATAATGTTAAGGCGTGTAAATTTAAGAACAAGGAGAAGTACTCCGTGAGCAAAGGCTCGAGCTACTTCACGAGGGGTTCGGAAGAAATCTGGCTCGTGAAAAAAAAGGACATCGAAGAGATTGAAGAGAGAGTGTTGGATTCATTCCGTCGCGCGGGAGGTAACATTTGTATGAGAAGTGAATCGATGCGTCCTTCGTCAGACAGTGGGCAAAGCGTTTCGTTCTCACATGCAACTATGGGGAGGACCAAAAGGCAGATGTACGCCAGGAGCGAGTCATTGGATCCTCAATGGGCAGGCGCTCGGTCGCAGACGTTGAAGCGTCAAACGTCTGTAGCATGTACGTGTGGACACGATAAGAAGACGCGCGCTAAGAGTGCGGGCGCAGAAGCGACGGCTCGTCCGCGTTCTCGGTCACACGGTGACGAAAACAACCAAGCTCACGTCCTCGACAAGTACGAAACGCTAGTATAGTTCAACTTTTAGCTCCGTCATCGTATTCAGTGTACAAGTAATCGTAACGGTACTGAGTGTGTCTCATCTAGACCCCGACCCGTTTGTAAAGACTTGAGTAGATAGGCTGGGTGATATATATCACATCTAAATGGTGCAGTGTGTGGAATACGATTTTGTAATTTATAGCATACACATAATCAGTGTGGTGTAACGATTGTATCTATTTTGTAAGGGAATGAAAGCGTATGATGAAGGCTAGTCTTGAGTGGAGCAGGATAAAAAAGTGATGGAAATATATATCTTTTAAACCAAAAATATATATCTATACGAAGTAAATATAAACAGTAGTGATGAGGTATGTTAGATGTAGATTTCGAAATTTTTCATTGTTTAAATTAAGAACTAAATGATATTGCTGTCTATGGTTTTTGTTCACCATTCAATATAATGAAATATTGATACAACTTACAGAGTTGATCACATCACAGTATGGACTTCGGAAAGAATATGCACAACCTTTGTGAATGGTGCTTAGCTTGTTGAAATATTTTGCAAAACTCATTACAGTTTTAAAGTTTAGTGGTTGTGAAAGTTATGATTTGAGATTGTTTACTATATTTTGTTTATAAAATACTTTACCTATTAGGACTCATATATTTGGTTAATATAGGACCGAATATGTTGTTGCAATCAATATAGTACTCCTATTAAAAATTCTTTTGAAATTATCAGTAATTATTTCCAAGCTTTATTATTTTGGTTCAGTCGTTATTTCTTTTAGACAATATATACTAGTATTACCTACTAATAAGACCAGATTGTCAAAGCTTATAAATACGATTTTGTAATTTCATATAAAGGTGACCTGCATTCGTAGTGCCAACTATAAAATTGTATAGATTCATCAAAATAAAACCGATAGCTTCCATTTTATAATAAAATTTTGTACTCCTTGTCGTAGATGGATTATACGGTTATTTAACTATTTAAATACTTATCGGTAAAGGAATCTCGAAGGTTTTCTTTCATTTGTGATTCTCCATTTGATGTGTATACCAAGCTGTCTGCATTTCTAATCTACATTTAAGCATTCCATAAATATCTGTTGCTTGTTCATTCTCAAGATATCTTTTAACTCAAAACTTATTATGTTAAATTGTAAGAGAGCAACGAATGTGTACCAAATTGTCTTAATTATGTAATGTTGTACCTAGCTAGAAGTAAGTATTAAATTCTTTTAAGTACCGAGTCAGTTTGGATTCGTAAAAACCATGTTTTTATTCAATATTTATGAATATGCAAATATGCTTGATTAACATGACGATACCCATCTGAACGTTCTTTTATACTTGTTTTTAATTTTATGATTAAGATAAAAAATTAACCCCGCCAATTATGTATTTAATAAATGACTAATGGTGATGAAATCCCATACACAAAATAAATATTGTCTGTGTTATATAGCACTTAAAGTATGCGTGTATAATAATTCATTTTGTACCTTATTAAGATTTCGGTGCATCTTTACTCTTGACTTAGATTATTTTCTAATAATAGTTTTTATATAGAGAACACTGACATAAGTACGAGGACATCGTTATGAGAGAATTCCAAAAATATTGTATGCATCCTAATTTTGTGTTTTAAACAGCAAGGCAAGTATAGGTCGATTGTAATTCTGAGTCTTTTTATCTTTTTCTGAAGTGTTTGTATAATTTGAATGATGTAGCATAGTCCTATAAAGTACGTATGATATGAACATGATTAGTATTTAGTAAAAGTGTAAATTATAGCTGTAAGAGAACAAGTAAAGCATGTTTTATATTATGTAGATTACGTAAATGCCTCTTTATTTGCCCTATTAAGGCAAGCGCTGATTATTTATTTGCATTTTTTCTTAAATGTTTATAATTTTAAATATTAAAAACAAGAGCTAAGTTGTTGTATTCGCTAATAGTCCTGATAATGAGAACAGTGATTATTAATTACAATATGATTTATTATTTTATCCTGCCCATTCAGTTTTAAAACTAGGAACCTCTATAATGAAATATGTAAATCATATTGTAATTAACGAAAGTATAAAAAATGCATCATACACTGGACTTGTCATGTGTAATAAAAGAGTATTTTATAAATTGTTTATTTGCTAATACAATTTAAGTTAACTATATCTCGAGTTTTAATAAAATTCCTACTAACGATGATACAATATGATAAAGGAGCAAAATGTCAATAGCGCAAGACTAAAAATACCTGCCTTTATAATCACAGTTAAAGTACTATTTCAAGAAATTTTATTTGAATGTGGGTTCCAAATTTATTTTTAAATTATTTTAAAGAAGTATTTATTATTAGATACACAGAAATCTGCCTTAGTCCCATTTAAACATCTTCCAATTTTCTCGTTGACTACAGCTGAATCACGAAACAATTAGTTTAAGAGATATGTAGCTGCAATTGAGCTACCTGGATCTCGATAAAGATACGACAGCGAAAATCTAATTGGTCATACAAAAAGTTTGTCCATACTTTCTGCAAAGATTTTGTCGTTACCCTGTTCCATATAAATGCGCGAGGTTTAGATGTTTTGTTATATTCAGCTATTAGTAAAACTTATTTTTAAATAGTTAACAGAATTTAGTAAGATAATAGTGACCGATTTCAATTAACCATTTTAGTTCTCGGTTAGTAATGGATGTATTTAACGTGTATTATTTAGAGGTCTTCTTGTCTATCTAGAGAAACAGCCGCGTACAACTGTTTTAAATTTTTATGGTACGACTTATTAATGAATGCAAAATGAATATAATAAAAGAAGGTATCGGTATATAATAAACCGATACCAAGAACCAATAAAGTGAATGTACGCTTTATTAATTAATTATTAACATAGTACTTTTTTTACTTAGAACAAAGTTATTTGTACAACTCTTGAAATCAATTTTAATAAACTAACAAATAAAAAAAAAACTATTTGCAAGGGTGGGGTGAAAAGTTCTCGGCCTGACAATATAAGATTGCGATTTTCAGTTTAAAAACGGTTTTATTTCTCTACGTAGTCCCCCTTGACTTCAACACACTTGGTCCAGCGTTTCTCCAACAGGAGTATTCCTTCTCGGAAGTGAGTGAAGTGTGAAGAGTGAAGTGAAGTGAACTTCTTCATTGGAGGCGAAGCGCTTTCCAGAAACAAAGTTCTTCGAGTTTGGGAAGAGGTGATAGTCAGATGGCGCCAAATCGGGGGAAAAGGGGGAGCAAATCATTTTTTTATGATGGTAATAACACAACAAATTATTTGATCGATCCGAGAAATTTATGAGGGATAAGGGGAAATACATTGAAAAAGAAAAATAATTTGGTATTTAATTTCAACCTTCTTCAAACTTTTTGACCTCCTTTTCGTACATAAAAGCGAGACTAACAAACTTTAAAAGAAAAAAAAGAAAGCCGAGACACTATATATATAGCATAGCAAAGGGAATATTTAAACAGCCTGTTTTCCGTTATTTTTGTGGCTCAGCTGTAGTCATCTACATTTTTCCGGACCTTTAAGGGCACTCTGTAGGCTTTCTGCAAGCATGAGAGGGTGATATTACCAACGTTGAAAAAGATTGGTTTACACACCGCACTTGTAGAGAAGCGCGTCATAAATCCGTTCAAACTGAACGATAAATCACAGATTTCATATTAATTGTTATTTAAAATACGAGTCAGTTTTGTGTCAATAGAAATAAACAGAAAGCAAGAAATATACCTACAAAATTTCGCTTTAATGATTTTCGGTAAAATCAACCTTTTATTAATCTGTTCAGTTAAATGACGTATCATGCAATATAAATCACAGTTTATCACTCAATCAAACAGACGTGGTATTTTCAAATTAGTTTGGCGGATGTATAATAATATAGTCTGTGGTTTTTATTATTTGTTCGGCTTGACCGACTTCTTGGGATCTATTTAGTCTGTGGTCGGAAAAGTGAAAAAAGTAATTCGGTCGCGTCTTCCTTAATTGTGTTAGTTTTTGAATTTCTTTGTTATTTGTATTAAGACTATCAATGAAATAGCTTCATACGTATTGTGTGATGGATAGTAATAACGTCTAGAGTTTTGATTTTTTTATGGTTTGGTTTGGTGTTTTTATTGTTGCGCTCAATTTCATTTAGCGTTGAACTTTCATTTTCAAGTCGTTACGAAATATTACAAAATGACTTCAGCGCTTTACCTGGAGCACTATCTCGACAGTCTTCAACATTTACCGATAGAGCTACAAAGAAATTTTAAGCTGATGCGAGATCTCGACGACCGTGCTCACGGTCTAATGAGGACAATCGATCTCATGGCCGATGAGTTACTGCCGAATATCCCAAAAATGGATGAAGAAACAAAGAAAGAGAAGGTAAATACCATCCAGGGCTTCTTTAATAAAGCAAAGGAGTATGGGGATGATAAAGTTCAACTCGCAATTCAAACATACGAGCTGGTTGACAAGCACATACGGCGACTTGACTCTGACCTTGCACGATTTGAATCTGAGATACAGGAAAAAGTTATGAGCGCTCGTGCTGCTCAACAGGCTGCCGCCGACCAAGAGACCAATACTACTACAGTTAAGAAAGGTAGAAAGAAGCACAAGGGCAATGAAAAAGCAACAGCTGCTACTGGTAAAAAGAAGCGCGCTGGGGCGTCCAGTGAAGATGATGCTGCCGCATCAGGTAGGCCAGCTGCAAAGAAAAAGGCCCGTCAAAAAGGGGCAACAGCTACAGCAAATGCAGCTAAAGAACAGGAAGAAAATGCAGATCTGGATTCTGTGGCTGGAATGGCACATCCCAGTGATGTTCTTGACATGCCTGTAGATCCAAATGAGCCCACATATTGCCTCTGCCATCAAGTGTCTTATGGTGAAATGATTGGCTGTGATAATCCTGACTGTCCCATAGAATGGTTCCACTTTGCATGTGTAGACCTTAAGATCAAACCCAAAGGCAAGTGGTATTGTCCAAAATGTACACAGGATAGAAAGAAAAAATGATCCACAGTGAAACCACCCACCAAACCGACAGATAAGACTGTGACTGTTAAGAAAGAAGTGAAATGAAGTCCAATATTATAGTAATGTAGAATAGATTATTATTTAAAACATATTGACATGTGAAAGTGTATTTGCGTTGATAAATAAAAATAATTTAGATTAAGACAACTCAATTCTAACATGTATTTTATCCTGCTTAGATTTGATATTATACAATTTTTTACTATAATTTAGATAAGTAAAATTAAAGTAATAATTCATATTCTCGTAATTGTACAATTAATCCACTTAACATTATAGTTTGATAATGTTACATTAATATACATAGTTTAAATGCTATGCCTAATTATAAATTTGTGTTGTCAATTGACCATTTGTAGTGAGTTTGTTGATGTGTTCTATCTTAAATAATAATGTAATACTCTTGTACCAAAGTAAAATGTTATCAAGTTTAAGAGTTAAAACAACTAAAAATATATTTCAACTTTGATGGTAAAAATAATCATTTATGATTGAAGAATAGAATTATTCTCAAATCAGTCTGTGTTAAGTAGGTTAATATTAGAAATATTTTGTTTTCAAGCAGTGTTCTTTATTAGATGTCACCAAAATTTTCCACAAACAGTATTTGAGAGCAAAAAATTACTTGACCATGATAACCCTGATTGTACATAATATGTAGTTTTGAGATACTGCATAGTGAAACTTGTGAAAATGAGGTGCATTGTGATTTGTGACATTTTTAAATAATTTCTTAATAGTTCTATTTTATTATTTCCTTAACAACTGATATAAAAAAATGCTAGGATGAATTAAAAATGTACTGTTCAATTTATTCATTCATTTTATTGTTAATTAATACATAAAATAATTATTTGATGTAAAATTGGTGTTTAAAATTAAAGTTAATATATTGAATAGCTTTACAGTGGACAAAACATGAAATCTGTAATATAATGTTAGTTGTTACAAACTTAAGAAAAACTCATATTTGTAATATGTTACTTGATCTTGTTGTGATGCCCACTGTACTTATGATAAGTTAGAGATAATATTATTATGTAATCTATATTAATATATTTAATCATACATTTAAGTTAAAATTGTGAACATTTGTATAATTAAAACAATGTATGAATGATCAAACATATTCATGATTCTTATCTAAATGAAGAATTGTTTTCAGAATTATAAATCAATCATAAAAATTGAGGTTTGTGATTAAATGATCTTTTTTATTGATTATAGAATTTTTTTTACTTTTGAATAAACTCGAAGAATTCCTAGTCCCCACAAAACCAATCATTAATGTGAATACGCCAAGTACTACTATTATAGAAGGTGAGTGGCACATCACTATAAAGATATTTTTAAATGATTATTTGATTGCAATAAAAGGAATCTTGAATCCAAGCTTTATCTAATTCTAAAAGATTGTATGAAAATTTATTTATTAAAAAAAGGTTTTTGATGTGTAACATCTTTCCTCTCGCGTTCCTGCAATTTGTGGGAGTCACAAGGTGGGAGTGATTTAGTGAAATGGGACGGAAGTGTGTAACAGAAAGTTGCGGAAGCGCGCGCTATACGATTTGAAGAATGAGCGCGCGGTTTTAGAGTTGACCGTCAGATAGTACCAACCAATTTTCCAAGAGGTTGGTACTGTCAGCCATCAGCCGTGCACTTAAGTTACAGTGTTGTTAGTGTAAATACGGTGTATACTAGGCGATGCAGTCGCTAAGCATAAAGCTACGCTGGCACTATATATTTGAGCGAAGCGTAATACTTAAAAAAGAGAAAAAAATTTTTTTTTGTTTCGATTGGATTTTTTGCGAATTTTAAAATTCGGTCCGTCACAGTCTGGTCCTAAACCTGTTGATTCGATTCCACACAAAAAATTACAGACATTGCGCCATTGATGCTGATCCATGGGAGCTCCAATAAAGTTTGCTGTTATAATAAATCAATTTATATACTTCAACTACATAAATAAAAATTGACTGTTGATAATAAGTCTCAATAAAGTGCAGATCATTGGAAAAAATTCAAGTAAGTAACTATAAATAATTATTCGAACAAAGTATTTCAGTATTAAGCTTTTTTAAATTTTTGGGTTAATATCTGTCACTGCTTATACAAAATCAATTTTAATCAAAATTAGTCTTTTTTTGAATAATGAACTGAAGCTCGAAATTAATACAAATCGCAATGTTTCGACAACCAACAATGGGACTGTTATTGATGGAGTTTTTCAGCGTTTTCTAAATAATCTAAAATCACAAGTATATGTCTCATATTTTAGTTATCATAAGTCTATTATATCTACTCTCCCTTAAATTGGACTATAATAATAACTGTATTTTAAACGAAAAAATTGCATTACTCCTGGTGTCGATTAAATAAAATACAATTTTCATTAAAAATAATTATTGTTTGTTGTGAAGAATAATTTCAAATAATTGGTACCTGACCCATTTTTTTCAGAATATTATTTTAAAATTGCTTATTCCTAAGGTGAGATGTCAAACATCATTTGCGACTACTGTAAGGCTTTTGTATAAGTCGGCCTATATTAATTTTTTCATACTGAGTATTTTTCAGGAGACCCTTCGACGTTAGTTTCACATACAGAACTGCAACTCGTGCGTTCGTAGTGTGAATTTGCTTCATACCACTTGGTATAACAACTCGACAAGCTCATTCAAAGCCCTGAATTGCGCATCACCAACGAATGTGTGTGCATTTGCCCTTAAATGTTTCTACACGATGCACGTATCCGACGATTGTTATCAATTTATCAGTCCTTGAAAAAATAGTGACAATTTGCTAAGCTGAGAAGACTGAGTCAGGGTAAACTTAAGAAAACTGTCTTGGCAGTCATTTAGTCATCTATCGAAAATAATTCAAAAAATGTATATACAAAATGTTAAAATGTTTAAAATCAAGATGAAACTGTATTATTTACCATATAAGCAATTAAAGTATCAATAGCGACTCGCAGACACCCAGATAAACCCTGTGAGGTTTTCGTGGCGCGGCTTTAAATTATTTACCTAAGTGTCATGAAAAATATAGTGAATAAATGAATTAAAAAAAATATATATATATCAGAATCGGCCAATTATGATTGATTATTTTAAAGTGAAAAATGGTTCATATAAATGATTGCGGAGATACTGTTAAAAAGAGAACAATCATAATCTATCTATAGTATAAATTATTTTATTAAGGCATGTAATCATCGTTGCAACAACTAATGTAAAACTTTTGAAATTGTGCGAGTATTTACACGGCAGCCATACGTGGTATCTCAGTAACTTTGACGTATTGCTCCTGTCCACTCCCAAACTTTTGTCCTATACATTGCTAAAACGGTCATATCTTTAAGAATTTAACTAGAAACAGATTAAATTAAACTGTTGAATGAAATCTAATCGTATAGCTGTCAAATCCACCGGCCCAAACTTTATTTGTTACGTTTGCTAAACTTTTTCTTTCAGGCGCCATCAAAGGACTTTGTCGGCGTTCTTGGAAACTATAACACTAACAGATTCCTTTCATGAATTCTCCTTACCTCATTTGTTTATGACATAATGTAAAACGTTTGCTAGTTTAAATAGGTTACAAATGATCATGCGCCACTGAATTCTCTGATTTTTTTAAAGCACATCGCCAATCAGATAACATTATTTTGTGATTGTTCATAAACAGTGGTTAATAATCCACCATTATTACACACTTAAGTCAGCTAGGCAATTCCTACCCACTAAATTGAAAACCAGTATGTTTAAAAAAATATATACTAAAAATACTGTTTACGAAAATAGTTTTATAGAAAAGAGTAAAATACAGAATTTAAATGATAACTATGCGCTTTATTTTGTTTCCATGTTCTTTTTCTACTGCTCTTCTTTTTATTTTGTTTTCTATACTAATATTATAAAGAAGTAAAGTTTGTGTGTTTGTATATTTGTTAAATTGTAAGGGGTAATCTCGGGATCTACTGAACCGATTTTAAAAATTCTTTTACCAATAGAAAGGCACATTATTGCTTAGTGTAATAAGCTATATTGAATGCTAGAAAAAATTTAAAGAATTTTGTCCACCCGTGCGAAGCCGGGACGGGCCGCTAGTATTATATATAGGTAGGCGCTTGACCACTATCTCGCCCGATAGTAAGCGACGATGCGATCTAGGATGTAATGCGCTCGCCAAGAAGATACCTATTCACCCCTGACTTAAAGACCTTGTCGCGTTGGTGGGTGCTTAAAAAAGAGTACCACACTCACGGTTCACAAAATATTTATTCTCAGGGTTACTGGGTCTATTAGCCCGGCGGGTAGTCTTCGTCCCAAACTTCCCTGCAAGGCGGCTGAAGGTGGAAGGCGGCGCGATCCAATGGGACGAGCAGCGACGCGATGGCAGCAGCTTGCTGGTGACGACAGCGGTATCACAAACAATGATGTGAAAGTGATGACCATGGGCAGTTAATCCAAGTCTTGATCCCTGAAATTTTAGCTCACCAGCGTGAGCCACGACGCGCAGTAGCTGCGATTGTGAAAGCCACTTCACCCAAGCCAAAGAAAAGTTGGGAGACACAGTCAGTATGCAGAAGGTGAAGTGGTAAATGATCACAATCAAGCGGAGTGCGAAAGACCAATAAAATACAAGAAAAACATTTATGTAGGAAAAATTAAATATATATCAGGAAACATAGATTCAGGTAAAGAGTTCCACTCCTTAACGGTAAGTATCACAAAATTGGAACTAAAGCGCTTAGTACTCTTTGGTATATCAACCATATAATGGCGGCGCCTATTGGTTAAGTTTGGTTGTTCGATGAAAAAAGGGGACGGCGGAACGAGGTTGTGCAATTCCGCTGCACATTCTCCGAAATGTATCCTATAATAAATACTTTATAAAAAAAAACTTTTAAATAACCACGTTTTACTACGGGTTATAGATGTACTAAAAAGGAGAAAATAAATTTTTACAAATGGACTAAAAAGATAAAAATAAATTTTTGGTAATAATGAAAATTTACTATACAAATATTCTAAAATTTATTGAATATTATGTATTGTTCTGAACATTCATACGCAGAATTTGAAAAATTTCCAAAAAATTAAAACGTGGTGCGTAATTTAGATCAACAGCGTTATTGATATTATATTAATATTTTCATTATCTTTCCTAAATCCCTTCCTAACTAAACCAATGCAATAGTAATGCTGTGGATGGCATTGAATAGTTTTTCAAGTACCTATAATGCGCACCACGTTTTATAATAACAAAAATACAATAAAAAAGCATGCAAAATTGAGATGACCCCTAGAAATTGATTATCCTACTATATTTTTTAATTAATAAATAAAAACAGTGGTTAATTTTTTTTAAGTTAATATAAACCTAAACTTATGGTTCAGCTTTGGAGTTTTACATTATTTGATATAGTAATGGTAAAAAAGAAGTGTATTTATAAATAAAAAATGTTAGGGAATTTTTTGCATTAATAAACATTTAAGAAACTTCAAAAATCTTAAATAATATTTATCTGCTAAACGAAAATGTTAATTTTACAACTTTTTGGAAAATCTTTAGGAATACACTGTGTTACAGTATTTCAGTTCTTGCTGATTCATTGTTATTTTTTTTTCCATTAGGTTCCTCTATTCCCAATTAAAATATTAAGTTCGTATTGTCATTGTATTTATGTTTAACAGATATTTTTATTTAAACTAGAACCCAACTTAAAATAATAAAAAAATAATTCTCGTGATTGTTTTTTAATAACTGGTCTATAATTCTTTCCAATTGCGTCACAGAATCTTTATAACCGATATGTAACAATTATTATAGAAATTGTTTTCATTTGATCCTGTCACACCGTTACAGTAACTGGAGAGTGAGGAAATTTTGACAGGTAATGAGCCTTCAATTTATCAATACGATCCACTTCACTTTGCCGGAATCGATTCCATTACAAAATCACAGAAGCTTCAACGCCAAATGGTACTACGAGACCTGCCAGAAGATTTTACCACAAGCGACCGAACTGTAACTGTTTCACCAGGCCCGAGCACTGTAGGCCAATCGCGCTATTTTTCAATGTGAACGGACCGCTGAGGTTCAATTCTAATCTAATTATAATTGCAATCCAACTTTGGACGAAATCGGTATCGCGCTAATTTCTACTCGACAGTTGAAACACAAACGAAGTTGCATCGTAGACGCATTAGAAACAAAAGAGATGTCACCTAATATTGTCGGTATTACTACTTTAGTTCGTTATTACTTTAGTTCGAAAACAGCACAGAGATTATAATCACTGCCCACAGCGTTCCAATTTCAATCGGGTTGCGTCTCAACCATCTGTCAAATCATTACCGCGATACGAAATGTCGTAGAAGTTGAAGTTCAGCAGTAGTTCAATTCCGATCTAACTGCATATTTTTATGGCGATAGCTCCCCCGATAGCTTAAAACGAGGGACTTTCTGTAAAAACAACATACACCTTATGAATATTTTTATTGCGTAAAATAAAAAATCAACTTAAAAGCATACAATTATCATCGCCTGAAGATGCGCTAACTGCGTGAAGGCCATAGACGAAGTGTTTGTGGCGGACTGGAAAAAGTGTATCGGAAATTGGTTCGAGCGTATGAAACTTTGTATAGAGTACTTTTAAATGATGTGATAAAATACTTTATCACTATAAGTTGGGTTTTTTTCTTGGAATTTTTCGAGTGTCCCACGTACATAGGTTATACATAATACTTTCGATATTTAACGTATAACTACGTATTATGTCAATATGCGGTCATTTTGCGGTCAAGTGCTCACCTATTCACGATAAATAAAATGTAAATTATACACTTTCCTTGTATACATAGTGACAAGGAAATAAGATTTGCGATTACAATCAATTTCTATATGTATAATTCTTATATATTATTTTGATATTTAAGCCTACTTGAAAACAATAAGTATACTTGTTCCTAAAATTGTATTTACTTCGCTTCACAACATGGCTATAATTAGCAAAAAAAGGTGGGAGTAGGCTCAAAACCTGATCTGAGCTTGAATTCCCGCAAATTACATCAGCCATGACTGCCAAATGCCGCCTCTTGCATCAGGCAAATCACACAGAAAAACAAAAATTAAACGTGTAAGTTTGAAAGTGCGTAAATATTTAATATATAAACAATATGATGGTATACCTTTTTTATATTGAAAGTTGTTGATCGCAAACTATATTCTACCTAAGTTATGTCTAAAAATATATTTTATTGTTGTTGGCACGCTGTCTGCCGCCGTCGGAGGATTATAAAACTTAAGTAAGTTTATTTATGATACAGATTTTAGCGTTTAGTTTAAAATATCTTTTTTTTTTATATAAGTCTGTGAAGGGACTATGTTGTTACTTATATAACTGTTTAATAAAATTACCAGTTACATTTACGAGGATAATAATTAGGAAGCTATGATTAATGGATCAAGTCTCTCATTGTTGTTTTATATCAATGGTTTAGTAGCGATGGTCAAAAAGAAGCCGCTGGATTCATTTTTCTTGGTTTGCTTAAGACCGTGTATAAGAACCCCTTGCTTACTACCGCTACCTTCTATGTGTAACATTCAGCAGAAATGTTTATGGGTCGTTCTTCTTTTTTACCGACAGTGAAACGACGTTTTTCTGTTCTTTTGGTTTTTGAACTATCCATAATTGTGGTTTCTGTGTGGAATTTAAAAGAAATTGCATGTGTGTTGTCATTAGGACTAATAAAGTTTCCTTTGCGGCAAATATTAATTATTTTTTAATGTTGGTTTTTAAAAAAATATGTGACAGAGTGGCCTTTTTCTGTGGAGACCACATTTCGGTTTACCATATCATTGCATTCTACGGAAAACAAACGAAAAAATATGTTGGTTGGAGAAAATGAAAAATTACATAATATTAGTAGCTAAGAAAAAACCGAATTAAAAAACCGTAAATATCAATACTCCAACGAGATGCCATAATAAGACGAAGGACAGACCATTGTCGGTAAAAAAGTAGAACGACCCTTATATCCATTCTATAATTTCATGACCACTTTTGAAGAAGTGCAGAAAACAAAGTGCACATCGAACAAGAGTTAAATGAGTTGATACAGTTGATTTCCTGTAACAGACAGTAGGTATTGGGTAGACACTGGAATTTTGCATTAGACATTTAAAAAAAACCGAAAAATTATTTTAGTTTGTTATCATTCTCACTACTACTACTAATGAATTAAATGTTTAAAAATAAAACAAATAAACACAATGATAATGTATGTATATGTGTTTATTAAAGGTCAGTTTACAGATCATTACTTTTGATGTTAAAGGATGTACTTAGTGGGTTCTCCTCATCTACATTTGCTATCTTGTGGGTACTTGCCCTGGCCAGAGTTGTTTAACCTCTACTATCCTAAGTCAAACGCGCTTGTTGTAAATAAAAAAAAAACTAACAACAATGCGTTAAGTATAGATACCAGGCACACATTAAAGGTCGCCTCATTCGATGCGTTATCAATAAATAAAAATAAATAGTATCTTTTATATTTCCGCTGTTATGAATTATCACTGTCTTATCGAATGCATTGAACCTATTTTTAATACCTCTTTTGAATACCAACGAAGATTTTGATATTTGAAAGTTACAATATTATCTATCTATCTTTATATATATAATTCTTCTGTGAGTGTGTATGTCAGTGAACTCCTCCTAAACGGCTGGACCGATTTGAATGAATTTTTTTGTGTGTGTTCAAGGGGATCTGAGAATGGTTTAGATTCACAAATCAGTCCGGCAGATGACGCTGCAGTCGGCACAGCAACGCGTGGCCGGGTCAACTAGTCTTTATATATATTATTTTACTGTACGTGTATATGTCACTGAATTGCTCCTAAACGGCTGGACCGATTTAAATGAACTTTTTTGTATGCGTTTGGGTGGCGCCCTGGATGGTTTAGATTCACAAATCAACCCGGCAGATGGCGTTGCAGTCGGCACAGCAACGCGTGGCTGGGTCAGCAAGTCTATATATATAAAATTGCTTGATTTTATTTATTAAATAGTTTGATAGCTATGAACTCTGAAACTATTTAACCGATATTGATGTTTTTTTTTTATTTTGCGGGCTTTGTTCCCACTAAGGACATGGGATAGGTTTCATTTAAATTTATAATCACAATTGTATTTTATTGCAAATTATAATAACTGTACCAAAGTAACTCGTGGCCAAATCAGCTGGTAAATTAATATAAAACACTTATTTTCAATCGTCACCCGAAAGTATGTTATCAAAATTAATAAAATACAAATAAGTTGACAATTTCATTGATAAATTTAGATAGGTACTCGTACCTATAAATTTAACTTGTATTTTTCTGAAATCAGTTATTCATCCATATTAATTTAATATACTTTTTATATTTTGTTAATAATAACGACAAACTAATGTTACGAATTTCGGATGTTTAGTGATGGAATCGGTGGATTTTACTCGGTTAGTACATTTTATAATAAACTGTTTGTTAAGTATTAATTATGCGACTTTATCTAATTTATTTTTGAAGATTATAGATAAATATATAAGTGGGATTATTTAATATGAACTTTTACAATGCGTCTGTTCAACGTCAACAGCTATTTCATCACCGGTTTTTAATGCCTTTGTGTTCATAAGTGTAATATTTAATTAAAAAAAAAATATTGAAAAGTTAGTTAAGTGACGTTGTGTGGTACTTTTTTACAAAAAAAAATTTTTCAAGCACGAATTTTAGAACAATATTCTTATATATCTATACATATAAATAAAAATTGGAGTGTCTGTTTGTAATATTGAAATAACCGTGTTTTACTACATGCATATGAATATATATACGGTACATACACCAAAATAACATGTTTTACAATTTTTGTGTTTGTTTGTTCTGACTAATATCTAAAATGGCTGGACCGATTTTGACGGGACTTTTATTGGCAGGTAGCTGATGTAATAAGGAGTAACTTAGGCTACTATTATTTTAGAAAAAAAACTTTTATTTTAGAAAAATAATATTACTCCCACAGCAACGCGTGGCAGGGTCAGCTAGTATTATATATACGTAGATATTGTTATAGCTATTTATAACCTTGGTATAGTTAGTACCAAACTTTATGACCTTTCTTATCACACTTGCAAGCTGTTACGTAAAACCCAAGAAATTTGTACTATCAGGAAGCGCGGGGCAGGATAACCTACAATCACTTAGGTTAGTGATCGATTAGTGTCATTATAGTGCTACAAACTGTAAGATGGCTCAAGTAAAAACTAACGAGTGTATAAAAGTTACATTTATTTCAGTTATTGCAATAGAACTTAATTTGAAAATGACGCACGCATAGCTTAGTCATGGATAACAGTATAACGTATTGTATAATTAATTATATAGTATTCTATAAAACACAAAAAACAAAAAAGTCCAATATTGTCTTCATAGACAGGAATTATTAGTGGATTAAAGTGGCTACAATTTTCAAGGGAGTTAAAAGAAACATTTATTTAGAAAATAATCAAATCACAGCTGATCTTATCTTATGCTGGCGGTTAAGCCACACTGATTGTGCCCTGTGTACATGTGTACTTGTTCAACACTTTGTTTTGTGCCTTTAAGCTTAAAAATAAGGTCAACATACAAACCAAATAAACCGAAGAATGATTCGACAGGGAAAAATTTGTAAAGACTGACCAAGAAAGTAATAAAATCTCGGCACTCTTATTTCTTCTATTGAATAACAAAAAGGCAAATATGGTGTTCTAAAAACAAGCCTTTTATTTTTCTGATCAAAGTTTTATACGCATTAATAATACAATATTAATTATACAGGGTGAGTGCACTCATTGAAGTCAGTATGGCTAATCACATCGATCACCACGTATATTATCGCATTTTATTGCCTTTGTTAATCTAGAAATACATCTCTGTGACGTCTCACATGTCGTTGCCTGTACAGAGTTTATCAGAATTCACAAGCTTCGGCGAGTATAATCACGCGCAGTTTGAAGTCGATCCCTCTACACAGCTATTCACTTTACGAAGGGTTGTGACGGCGCCCGCGCTTTCTGTGGCTCTCGCGCGGGAAAACTTTTACATTCTATGTGATTTTATCTTTTCATACGTTATTAAGTATCAAGATTATTATTTTAAAAGTTTAAAAATATTTTTGTTTATAAACGCGATGACTACGTTGCTGAGGAAAATTTGGAAAAGTCACTCTAAGCATCACAGTAAGTATCTATATTATATACAAATTATTTAAAAGCGCATTCAATTTCAATAACGCCTAAGATATATAAGATTTATACATTTATGTTTTCGGATTTTTTCTTTTTAATATAAAATTTTTCGTTAACTTGTATAATATCTTCAGTATCTGAACTCTTATTCTGAATGGAAAGCAACACCATAGCATTAAATTAATAGAGGTTCGTTAGGTTTTTTGACTAACGCCGTGCGACTGTGAATATTTCTACTGTAGCTGTATTTTAGTTTCATAATAAAACCTTTGAAAGGAAATCGTTGAAACAAAAGCTCATTCTGTTATAAACTATCAGGTTCTCATTGTAAATCCATATTCTGGACGTTTCAAAATTGTTCATATGTGTTATAATAATTTATCGAGCATTTTTTGTATGTTCTAGGGGCTAATTAGTTTACTAACCTTTCGTAGATAATCCTGCGCAGGCCAGAATTATTGACCCTGATACGAGGAGTGCATTGTATTATTTTTATTGTCACGTCGATAGCATAATGACAATTACCGTATTCATTATTATAATACAATAAGTTTAAAGAAACAGGAAAATAATATTTCTTTCATTAGCTATCTGTGGTAGATTATGAACAAAACTTTAAGTGAAATTCAAGCACTAACTCAACAATAAATATTTATGACGGCCGGCTGGGTTGATTTAGCAATAGTAACCATAATTGGGACATTGTTTTTGGTGCAAATTACATAGACAATATAAGGTTATTATTTTTTTAATATATTCTATCAGTTATAAGTTATAATACTATAAGCTCTAATGAGTTCGGAACTGAAACGATTAGAATGAGTTCACAAGGGATTTATTCATTAAAAAGATTACTTTATCTAACATCAAAGTAAATATAGACACAGCTAAGGAAGTTCGACTTAAACGGAAATGAGCTCGGGCTCAATGAGGTTTCTCATTTTGTTTTCGCCTTATATTTAAAATAAAATTTCTTTAACATGTGACTTATTACTTTATCAACTGCAGCAATTTTTTGGTACACGATTCTTTACACCTTGCAATTAGTGCTTTTAAATTTGGAAACCTTTGAACTTATTTTGTCCGTTCAATATTAAATAACAATACGTAATCATAAATTTCAAAAGAATATTTATTTACAAATAAGGGATAAAATAAATAGTGCACAAACATTCTAAGCGACGCCACAAATAGTGTTTAACCCCCTAAGATCACCAAAATTAGCTTGTAGGAATTATTTTTATATAATTATAAAAATAATAAGGTGTATGTTAAGTATATACAAACCAAAAATTCGTTCAGAAACGATAAACTTACGTGGGATTCTAACGTCAACTAATCCGGCAGGCCTACTCATAAAAAATTATGTGCCGATATTTTCCTTTGCCCCGGGATATTGGTAGCATTTACCGGAACTAGAGGGCATTTGGGTGTTCGATAATGCAAGCCTACCATATGAGCTAGAAACGTGGCTATACCACCCTAAATTTAACTTAAAAAAGTCGGTTTTTTTTTTTTTTTTTTTTTTTTTTTTTTTTTTTTTTTTTTTTTTTGCCTGTAAAGTCGGTTTTACGGGCGAAGATTTTACGTGACAACGTCTTTTTCTCGGTAGAATATTTATTGATATGAATATAATTAAATTGCACAATGCGCGCGGCAGACCGATCATAGTTGAGTGGGAGAGAGACGCAAGGCATTCGGCGGGCCTCTCTCTCGTTCGGTGACTCATCGTAACGTTACCGAGCGTTACACTTTTTCATAAGTGACTCCCAGCCGCAACCAATTTATAAGACGTTATCACGTCAAAAAATTACACCAATAAATTACTTAGGCACTTGTTAGATTCTAAAAATATTTGGATGATGAATTTCATTCGTTGTTCAATTTTGGTTTTCTTAAGCATCGTAAAATATACCTTGTAAGCGCTTAATTATAAAGAGGTAGTATATTAATATATTAATTTCTACACTAATATAATAGACAGGTAAAGTTTGTACGTTTGTAAGTTTAAATGTAGGAGGCAATCACCGCAAACTCTCATCCTATTTAAAAGATTCTTTCACCGATATTTAGACTAGACTTACAGGGTGGATTTATGTTACATTTTATTAAAAATATGAAAATTGGGATCCTACGAAAATTCCAATAATATAATCCTAGCAGTCTTTACAACGCGTGCACAATTTTTTGTTCCCGTTGCCGTTACGTTTGGCGCTAGTTTTGAAGCACTTAGTGATTTTTTTTTGTTTTGCTAATTTTCACAACTGTTTCGTAAATAGATATCTACCAACGTAGAGTTTGGTAAGTCTCATATCGCAATTACCAATTATTGATTAATAACGTGCTTTTGTGCTTTACGCCTTAGTTCCTAGAATTGAAGACAAAACCTGTTTCTTTCGGGCTATTTCCAAACTATTGTGGGTAGAAGTTTTGATGTATAAGTCGATGACGACTCGTACAATAAGTGTAGGTACATACATAATTTATAAGAACTGTTGACGTGATAACGTCTTATAAATTGGTTGCGGCTGGGAGTCACTTATGAAAAAGTGTAACGCTCGGTAACGTTACGATGAGTCACCGAACGAGAGAGAGGCCCGCCGAATGCCTTGCGTCTCTCTCCCACTCAACTATGATCGGTCTGCCGCGCGCATTGTGCAATTTAATTATATTCATATCAATAAATATTCTACCGAGAAAAAGACGTTGTCACGTAAAATCTTCGCCCGTAAAACCGACTTTACAGGCAAAAAAAAAAAAAAAAAAAAAAACCGACTTTTTTATTATTTAATTACTAATTAAGTTTACTACTATTTAATTTACTAGCTGAAATATATCCTACTATGTCCTAAGTGCGTACAAATCCAGTCGGAATAAAAGGTTATAGAAAAATACATAAGCTATATGTGTTTTCTATTTCCCAACTATGTGAGCGAAGCTTGGGATAAAAGCTGTTATACAACAGATAACAGAGCGTGGCCACAATAGATGATGCATTTCTTATAAAAATAATACTATAATACTTCTGGCATTAATACTTTTAGTAGAAGAAATGGGTTCTTAAAAGATATTGTGAGGTAAAGCAGTATAAATAGGTTTGATATTTATCAATCAGCCCTGTTTAAGACCACATAGAGTAGACGCAGATCTGAGTTTTTACGTCTTCATTACACGTTCCAAGTTCGGAACACTGTTGGACGCATAAGGCCGCCTCCGGTTGCTGGTTTCTCTAATTATCTAGGAATTAGGAGCTCTCACTAAACTCGCCTTAAACGGTCCACCTGAAGGAAAAACTTGTCTTGACAGTTTTCTGAACGTACACAGAGATAGCATTTGCTTGTGGTACAGTGCTCGTTTTGTATATGACGGTGGATTGATACGTCTATGTGGCACGGCAATGGTTATTTAATTGGGGTCTAGTGAGAAATGTCTCTAAGGCTTTCTTTTAACGTTTGTATATTCATTAATAATGAGAATTGTTGAGAAAGTTTACTAAATAATGAAAATAATACAAATATTTATTTAAAGTGAAAACTTACAATGGCATTTCGGAAAAAGAAAACATTGATGAGTTTTAATTATTTATAATATGATAAATACAGTTGAGTATTAGTAATTCCAAAGATTTAAAAAAATTCTTTCCGTCCCGCGCTTTAGTCAAAATTTCAATGGAAAAGACATAAACGCGTTACGTTTTGACGTAATGGAACACTAATTTTCAAAACTTGGTTTTAAATTTTATATTGTTTTCGAGTAACTTATTTTGTATGTAAATTTAGAGTACATAGTAAATAAAATAAATTAATAAAAATGTCCGAGGATTTTTCAAAAGACATACAACATTTTGTTTTCAAATACATTTAAATTAATTTTTTTTTTCAGAAATAATTCACAGGTGAACAAACAAAAAATTTCGACGAGTGTTCACAAGGCTCAGTAGCTCAATTGGGAGAGCTTTGGACCGGATTTCCAAAGGTTGCGGGTTCGATTCCCGCCTGACAATTCACTTGTGACCCGAGTCGATTTTTTCTAGTATTTTTCTATTATAATAATTTATCTTATAAGATCGCATTTAAAATGCATAAAATATATAAAAAAATATTATAAAACAAAAAATGTAGTTGAAAATATGCGAATCAATTCAACCATTATTTTCATCATCATCATCATAATACGGGGTGATTTGAAAGTTTATTAATTATTCTATAATTATAGTTTCACAGATTTTATGAACTGGCAATTTTATCCCAATGTCAACTTCTGTAGTCAACAATGTGGTTCACCGAAAAAAGCGTTATCATAGAAACTTTTAAGTAATTGTATTAGGTAATGCTTTCTTCTACATTTCTTCCAATATATGTTTTATATTTTATATTACATAACCTCCAATAGTTTTGTCAAATTAGATATATCTCATGACATCTGAATCTAACAATAAGTTAAGTAGCTTTTAAGCTATTATAGAGAACTTCGTTTCCTACATTATGGTAGCCGGGACCGAATCCATAGCCTCGGAGTATATATTTTGATTGCCTATGAAAATCTTAACTCAAAACGCAATTAAAATGTTTGCATATCTGAGAACTTATATACACTGAGCCCTTAGCCATCATAACTTGTAGCTGAAAAAAAAAACAAAGTTTTTATTACAGACTTTCAGATGTTTTTAGCGTTATAAAAACATTTCTTTGTACAATCATTCGCTCGCTTATATAGCACTAGACATGCTTCTAGAAAATATACTGTATCTTACGCTCGATAACTTTTTGCTGGTCTCAATTGATATATAATTTCTTGAAAATGTCATAAATTATTAATTGAATGAAAGGCTGCCAGTAAATAGTACCGCGCAGTGGAAGTTGAGCGACTGCAATCTTGCGAAATGAGTCTAGACATGGATCAGTGATATGATTAAACTACGTCTAGTGCAGGTTAGTTATAAAAAGTTATTGATGAAGGTAATTTAAGCTAAATTAAAGTTTATGTCCGTAAAAAATAATAAAAAAAAAATTTGGCAAATTTATTTCAAAATGAAAATTACTGAGAGTTAAGCTTAATATTCTTTATGTAATACTAGCTATTACCCGCGGCTTCGCCCGCATTTTTTTTCAATAAAAAGTATCTTATGTTACTTCTAATACCTCCAAGAATATATGTACGAAGTTTCATGATGATCGGTTTAGTAGTTTTTGCGTGCAAGCATAACAAACAAACTTACATTCACATTTATAATATTAGTAGGATATTACGTAAAGAAATTTTTATTATTTTCAAGTATTGAACTCTACTAATGTCAAGGTTCAGATCTAGTAGTGGCATATAATATTTATGTGCTGACCATACGTTCATGCCAGAATCACGGTTAGCTTAGTTATGTTAGTTATTATCAACTATATTTGAAACTAAAGTATTGTCGTAAGTTGTCAGTTATTATTATTTATTAGTATTAATCTGTAATTTAAATAGTATCAAAAGAATTTGTCAAATATGTTAAAACTTTTGCAATATTATAAAACCTTTCTTAAAAATAAAAATACCATTATATATTTTATTCATTTATATATTTTATAAAAATATTGGCATCTTATAATTTTTGTTGTTTAACAGTTTAACCGCTGGATTTGTATAACTAAGTAATTATTATTAGAAATTATTATTAGACAATTGGCGAGTCGCGCCTTACAGCTGAGAAAAGTCGAATTTGTTTTGGTAATAATTTCTTGATATTGGCATCTCATTCACAATGCACTCAATCAGAAACTAATGTTATATAATATAAACATTAAATAATCAGTTATAGCCGGTTAATATCGTGTACTCTTGGTGTGTCGTTTAATTGCGCCTAATTCTGACCCATGGCCTACTTGGCAGACAGTCGTCTGACCCAGATAGTGCTGATAGCGGAAACAGCGCTTTTAACTTGCCGATAATGGAACGCAAATATCGGGACCTTCAGAACAAATAATTAATACTATTTGTCCTTCAAATTACACGATGATTTGATGCAGCAAAATCATAGGCAACTTATTTAAATCAATGAAAACGAAATAGGGAGTTTTGTATGTGTCTTCGACACGGAAAAATTGTTTTTTTTTCGGGTCCGGATGTCATACAACTGCGCCAAATCATTGGAAAATTAGAAATAAAAAATAAACATATTTATGATCTCGTTTTAATCAATACTAGCATATAAATTATTATAATAGAGAAATACTAGAACAAATCGACTCGGGCAGGCGGGAAAGAAGGCTGCCTGAGAATTTACTTGTGACCCGAGTCGATTTTTTCTAGTATGTTTCTATTATAATAATCCATCTTATAAGATCGCATTGAAAAATGCATAAAATATATAAAAATTATAAAACAATACTAGCATATAAATTTAGTTCTTACACTTCCGCGCAAATGGCACGTTTAAATAAAACAACTTTTTAACGTTTTTTTTTATATTTAATCCTGAAGTTTCGACTCCTTTACAGGAGCCGTGATCACAGGATGAAATTGTCAAATTGTTTAGTAAACGTCGAAGTTTGATTCCCAAAACATAACAAAGCTGCCTAAGGCCCGAAAGTCATGGATTATTTATTTATTTTCATTTCATTCATTTATTTTTAAGTACACTGACAGATTATCGAAGCAATGTAATTATAAAGTAAGTAAGTGTATAATAAGTAAGTAGGCTTAGGTTTAGGTAGGCAATAACCCATTAATAGTGTACACAGCATGTTAAATTATTAATAATGCATATTACTAAACATTACTTCAAAGAAAAAAAAATACAAGACAAAAAGTCCAGTACAGTTGTGTACAATAAATAATTCAAGAAGAGGATTGTTGGTTTTAAAAAATCTGTAATTCTTTTTATACTGCGCAAGTTGGCATTAAAATTATCAATGTCTTTGCTCCTTCGCTCTACCTCGTATAGATTCGAATTTTAGTTTTAACATATATTTGCTACATGCCTTTCAAAGTGTGTAATGTAAGAAAATAAATTATAAGTGAAGCGTAATTTCGTGACGGAGAGAAGGCAGTGAAAATGATATAATTTATTACGTTTAAATATAATACTGGGTGCTTTGTATTTATGTCTGTAAACATTGACCCCGTGACCTCATTTGCATCAAATACGTCGCCGATCAGTTTGTGACGAAAATAAATGATTTGCAATTATCTCACTATAAACTATAAATGTTATTTTATTGAATTATAAACATATTGATGTCACAGTTGTTTAGATGTGAGGTTCATTTGAGGCTTAACTTTGTAAAAGAAAAATAAAACAATTTTCGTTTATTTATAAAACAAGGAGGAAACAATTTAATTAAAATAAGAGAACTTATTTCTGTTTTTTTTTAACTAGCTGACAGGACAGACGTTGTATAGCCAGTGTCTGAGTTATGGTCACAAACTCAAAAGTCATAACAAAGATTCATTAGAAAAAATAAAAGAATGCACTTTCTGATTCTATCGTCTAATTAAAGGAGTTAGTCCTCATATATTCTCTAATACCGTTATTCGGATAAAATATAATATTATTAGAAAGAGATAAATCTGTCCAGCCGGTTTCAAGCAACGCACTGTGGGACATCCATAGGTCATAAATCTTAAAAACCTGCTTTCTAGTTTTACATTTTATTCCTTGTCGTTACATTGGATAGTTGCGGTACCTTCTGAAACTATAAATAGGTCAGTAATTAGAGTGCGCCTTCATTATCTATTGTGCATTCAAAGAGAGCGCATCGCCAATCGTAAATACTGTTATCAGTGAGTCATTAAAAAGCGTGACGTCATTTGTTTTCATTGCGGGACCTGTGAGTGCTGTGTGTGTTTTTTCTGAAATGGATATCCAAGAACAGGGTATGTATTAATTAATATTTTAATTTTAATTGTATCTTAGTATATATTTTCTTTAGTATGTCATTGCTACGAGGCGACTTTTCTTGTAGTATTATATTTTAATATTCAAAGTTTGAATAAACTTTTAAATATGTTCCCACTCGCTCCGACTATGGAGGTATATTGCACCATAATCTTAAGACTTTCTTATCTTAGGAAAATTAAAACTTGGCTGCCCTTATCTGCCCTTTTGGCGATGACAAGGGTGCTACGGTTGCCAGATTATCTCGTAGCATTTGCTACGAAATAAGTTTATTTAGTCTTAATGCTTTGTGTAGGTTTTGTGACTGAATTTTAACCGTTTTTTTTTTGTTTTAGGTAATTTATATATATGCTCGTTTTCAAGAATGCATATTCTTGAAATATGGCTAACTGTCAATACCGATAATGACTCGGAAAAGTGTCGTCAAGTCCTACAAAGTTTGTTGACTACTCTGAATGATGCTGAGAACATTGATATTCATTATTTAGAGAAAATTGTTAATAATTTATGTAAAGCTATTGCTCGATTCTGGAAAAAATGTAATAGGGATAAAACCAAGCTTTTATATAAGAATTCCGATTGGTTTAATGTTATTGAAAAAATTCAACTTGTGAAAAACAATAAGCAATGTACTCCGTCTGAAACGTCGCCGTGTCATTCACGTGGTCGTCCTCGAAAACCTTTTACGCAATGTAGTAAAAGGACTAAACGTCGGAGAGTAGCTGATTTGTCAAAGTCTGATGATTCTACTGTGAGTGCATTGCTTGATGTTTCAGACTGTTCATTCGATTCGTGTATATCTAGAGTTAGCACTGATGATGTCTTGTCACTTGTGACTGATGCTCAGTTGACAAAACATCAGTATTTATTAATTAAAAACTTTGTTAATAGTAAGATTTCTCCTAATGTATTACCATGTTACCAACAAATTACTAAAGCGAAACAGAGATGTTACCCTTCTAATATAACTGTTTCCGAGTCTTCAGCTGAAGTTGAATTACAAAGTCTTTTTGATCACACAGCTTCTCGAATCCTTGAATCTCAAAAAGAGGTCTTAGATCAGATTCCTGATGATTGTTTGTCTAATATCTCTTTACTTGGAAAATGGGGATTCGATGGCAGCACTGGGCATAGTGAATACAAACAATTTTTTTCAGATTCAACTTTAGAAGATAGTAGTTTGTTTGTAACATCTTATGTACCCCTTCAAATTATTGTAAAATTAGCTGAAGATAATTGTAAAATTTTATGGAAAAATCCTCGACCCTCTTCCACTAGGTGCTGCCGTCTTATTCGATTTCAATTTTTGAAAGAAAGCACAGCAGTGTCTTTGCAAGAGGAAGCTTATTTTAAGGATAAAATTGAAAGTTTGCAACCTACTTTTATTCAGATCGACAATCGTGAATTGGTCGTTTCTCATAAGTTGCAGCTTTCAATGGTAGATGGTAAAATTTGTAGTGCTTTAAGTGAAACATCTACAAGTAGATGTTATATATGTAATGCTACCCCTAAAGAGATGAATAAAATAGACGAATGTTTACAAAAACCTGTAATAGAGAGTAGATACCAATTTGGATTATCACCACTACATTCTTGGATACGTTTCTTCGAATATTTTATTCATCTTTCATATAGATTAGACATATAAAAATGGCAAGTTAGGCTAGATAGTGATAAACAATTGTTATCAAATAAAAAACAATATGTACAGTCCCAGTTTAGGAAACGATTAGGTTTAATAGTTGACAAGCCGCGTAGTGGTGGAAGCGGGACGTCTAACGACGGAAACACGGCCAGGAAGTTTTTTTTGGAATCAGCTGTATCTGCTGAAATTACAGGTTTGAATAAGGATCTCATAGATCGTTGTTGTGTAATATTACAAACGTTATCTTCTGGACATAAAATTAATGAATGCAAGTTTAAAGACTATGCATTACAAACAGCATACAGCCTGGTCGAGGAATATCCGTGGTATAGTCTTCCTGCTTCTGTCCACAAGGTGGATCAGATATTATAAGTTATGCATTGTTATCTATAGGAGAACTTTCCGAAGAAGCTGCTGAAGCGACAAATAAGTATATCAAAATTTATAGACGAAGTCACACTCGAAAAATGTCACGTGAAGTTACCAATCAAGATTTAATACAACGACTATTATTACATTCAGATCCTTATATTACAAGTCTTCGGAAACTTCCCCCTAAAAAGAAAAATACTCTGTCACAAAGTGTAATAGAATTGTTACATGTTTAATATTGTTAGAATAAGAATAATTTATTTGTATTTTGTTAGTTGTTTTGTTTTTTTTGTATTTAATTAATTTTAATTTATTTATTTCTATTATTTTATTATAATTAAATAATGTTATCAATGTTTTGACTCTTATTTTATTTAAAATATATGTTTTACATTCCAATTTTTAAGTGTTTGTTCATGATAAATTTAGGTAAAAGTATGTTATTGTTTATATTTGTTTTTTACTGAAGTAAACGTTTTTTATTCCGTAAATACATGTAGTTCTTTCATTTTAATGTTCCTAAAACACTTTTACAACTATAAGTCACTAAAATAATACAATGTATTGATAGGAACAGGACTTTAACTATTTATGACCGCCCTTGTATGGAGCGTGGCCCTCCGTGCAACGTGCTTACCAAAGCTCAGCATTATGTTAATTTATACAGAAAAAGAGACTTCAGTCTAAACTAACATGCGTCATTGTGTGTCGAAAATACTGAGATGGTCCCTATGGTAGAGTAAGTAAACTCCATACAGATTTTCATGTTGAAGCTGACCTACAGGTCCCAGGTTCGATTTCCGGCAGGGGCAATGTAGAAAACGAACTAATTATTATATATTGGCTCAGATCTGAGTATTGTAGTATCAACTTTATTTTGGGTTTCCATGCTTTAGATACGTAACGTGGGTTCAACACAATGTTTATGATATTGTTATTTTTATATAATTCTAGCTGACATTGCTGTGTTATATATGAAACTTATCCTATGTTCTAATTCGGAACAACACCAGCAAAATGAAAAAAAGTCATCCCAAACGGTTGAGTAGTTTCGAAGTTTATCGCGGTTAAACACTGTTACAACGATTTTTTATATATAAGGCTAGCTGACCCGACCAAGCGTCGCGGTGTAATAGATTAAAATGAAACCTATTCTATGTCCTAAGTCGGAACCAATCCAATAAAATGAAAAAGAAATCATTTAAATCGGTTAAGTAGTTTCGCAGCTCATAGCGGTCAAACACCGTTACAGAGAATTATTATATATATAAGATAACACCTAAACATAGTTTTAATTATAGTTTGTGACATCCATCTTTATACTTATAAACTGGACGTTAGAACATCGGCTTTGATTAGAAATACGAGATCGTTGCAATCTGGTTTGCGAAACTTGACGATAAACGTTAACAGTACCTAATCATTGCAAATTCATCTTCAATTATGCTCGTCAATCTTGCCTGTAGGGCATTTTATAATATTAAAAAGGTAAGTAAATGTTTTGATGAGAAAAAAAAGTTTCTAAAAGAGTGAGTATAAAGTTTTTTTTATTAGCATTTTTTTTTGATGATTAAAATAGGAACGAAGTGCCTTATTTATTTATTTATTTATTTATTTATTGATAAAGAATAACAACAGCCAACTTAAACCTATGTACAAACATGTTATATAGCTGATACTGATTAGGCCAGAACTGTTATTCCTAATATAACCAAATAGAATTCAAAATAGTTGTAGCTAACGACGCATTAAAAAAGTAACTACTCTGCGAATAAGATAAAATTAAATTAATACATAAACATACATAAATGCTATACGTGTATACATAATCATACAGTATTCATATATAAACGTCGGTAATAAACCATGTAATGTCCTAATTTATGTAAATAAATAATATTGTTCAGATTTTTGTATTGGATAAGTATTCAGCTTTAACCTTATTTAAAAATAAATTCTTGTTACCAATAAATATGTCAATTTCAGAAAACAATTTATTGTAACTATCAACAATTCTAGCTACCACTGCGTTTCGTGCGTAATTAGTACTACAGGAGGGAACGGCAAAAAGCGGTGTGTGTCGAGTGCGGCGTGATGGAGTTCGCAGTCGCAGTTTTTCTACCAACTCGGGGCAATCTAGGCACCCGCGCACTACGTCATACAGCAACCCCATATCCATTGCTGTACGCCTTTGCTCTAACGTGAGCAACCGGTATTTACGACAGCTATCTTCGTATGATGCTTCAACTTTATATGATTTTGATTTAAAATTTAAGTGCTTTACAAATTTCTTCTGAATGTTTTCAATTCGACTTTTATGAATGGCGTAAAAAGGAGACCAGATCGGTGAAGCGTATTCTAAGATACTACGAACGTATGCATTATATACTATTTTTAAGCTACTAATTGAGCTAAAGGGTTTGCAAGTACGCATAGTGAATCCCAAACTACGAAACGATCTCTTCACTATATTTTCTACATGATTGCAAAACGACAACTTAGAGTCAAGCCAAACACCCAAGTCGCGAACCAAATCTACCCTCTTAACAACATCATCGTCAAATTTGTAGCAAAATAAAAGGGGTTTTTTCCTTCGCGTGAAGCTAATGGACTGACATTTAGGTACATTAATACTTATATTATTTTTAGAATAGTAAGTCACTAGGTTATTGAGATCCTGTTGTATTAATTTACAGTCAGATATGGAATTCACCCTCATATATATTTTTTTATCGTCGGCATATAAAAGATGTTTAGCATTATTAAAACAGGAATTAATATCGTAAATGTATGCATTATATAGTAAAAGGCCAAGATGGGAGCCCTGCGGAACACCCGAAGGCACTGTAATAAACATTGATCGGTAACCGCCAAGGACAACTGCCTGAGAGCGCCTCGAAAGGTATGAGGTGACCCATCTTAGTAGATCACCGTGTATTCCCAGTTCTTCCAGTTTTTGTAATAGGATGAAGTGATCCACACGATCGAATGCTTTTTCGAAGTCCGTATAGATCACATCAACCTGTCCACCCTTATCCATGTGTTCCAGAACGTAATCCGTGAAAAGAGACAAGTTAGACACTGTAGATCTTCCCCTTATGAAGCCATGTTGAGATACCGGTATGCCACGAATAATAATCTGGTAAATGTGGTCATAAACTATTTTTTCGAATACTTTAGCTATTGTGTTAAGAATGGATATGGGGCGGTAATTTGAAATGTCGGACTTAGACCCTTTTTTATGGATTGGAATTATATGCGCTTTCTTCCATATAACTGGGAAATCACCCTTTTTTATAGAGGTTGAAAAGAGATGCGATAGGGGAAATGCCAGAGTTCTGGCACAGTTTATTAAAAAGACAGGTGGTATTCCATCACAACCAGCACTCTTAGATTTATCCAGTTTACTGAGAATTTGTTCTACCATTTCAGGAGATATGTCTATTTGGGATACCGTTTGATTGTTAGTAGAACAAATACTGGGCTGTGGGTTATTGGATGTAGTGGACTTGATAAAGACACTTTCAAAAAAAGAACTAAAAGCGTTACATATTTGTTGAGCATCAGAGAGAACCTGATTAGAAACTATGAACTCTTTAGGATAGTTAAAATTGGCTCTTTTTGATTTGACGTATGTCCAAAAGTATTTAGGTGTATGCTTTATAATATCTTCAGTTTTCTTTGTGAAGTCTGTGAAACACTTGATTTGTTCCTTTTTCGACCGTTCTCTTAGTAATGAAAATTCATCGTAATCTCGCGGGTTACCAAAACGTTTCCATTTTCTGTGTACTTTAATTTTATTACGAATAATTTTGATTAATTTACGGCTGTACCAGATAGGATAATGTGACCTAGTAATTGAGCATTTAGAAAGCGGAACAAACTTATTACAGCACTCGTTCAAAGTATTGTAGAAAGATGATGTTGCTTCATCAAGTGACTCGGAAGATAGAATTTCGAACCAATCAATACCACCCAAATAGTTATTAATAAGGTCATACTTGGCCTTACGAAAGTTGTATCGTGGCGTTAAATTTATTTGAAAAGGTTTACATTTCAAATCTAGAATATTAATTGTAATGGACGGGTGATACGAATCTTCCTTAAGCACAGGATTTATAGGGCGAGAAACTTCTAATGGAAGGTTGCTAAAACAAAGATCCAGTATATTACGTTTAGAATTTGGTATGTTATTGTATTGTTTAGAACCTAAGTAATTAAGATAGTCCACAAAATTCCTAGCACAATTTTGTTGTTCAGTGCTTCCCTGCTTCGAAATAGTGCACGACCCATCCTGCCATTTTATACACGGTAAATTAAAATCTCCCGCTATCAAACAGTTACAATTTGGGTATTTATTAACCAGTTTAGATATATTGCTCATTAAATTTTCCATACGATCTGACAGTCCATACCTTTCAGGTGGTGAATATACTAAAATAAGATACAAATCTTTAGATGATGTTATAGCTTGGGCCGGTATACGAAAACAAACTGATTCCGCGGCGTCGCTTTTCCACTCATTCAACATCCTTGCTCCGAGTCGCTGCTGAGCACAAATCATTACCCCTCCGCCAGTTGACTTTTTACAGAGTTCTAAATTCCTATCACATCGAAATATATTATAACGAGAATCGCATAACTCTCCGTCAAGTATATCGCTCTGCAACCATGTTTCAGTGAAAAGTAACACATCATAACTCATGCTTAATATGTTATTGTATAATTCTGTGCATTTAGTCCTCAAACCTCTCACATTCTGATAATAAATTTGTAGTCCGGGTGATGTAATATTATTCTTCTTATAAAATATTAATTTCGGAAAATATTAATTTTCTATTCGAGGTATGAAGAAAATAATTATTCGAGTATACAATTTTATTATGATTTTTTTATCGATAAAAAGCAAAGAAACTACTTTACAAAATTATCTTAACACCTTTATTTTATTTACAAAGATTTATGTATAAAAATATATAATAACAGTCATCACGTAAACTATACATTAGACACTGTATAGCCATCCTACATAGACTATACATAAAAATGTTACGCCTTTTGTTTAACGCTACGGACGTTTTTTCCCGGCCAGGGTACCCCTCCGCAACGCCCCATAAGGAACTTCGTTCCAAAGTAATTAAAAACATGAAGTAATAACTTTGAATGACCTTTTAGATTAAAATTATCAGCACTTGATGGATTTAACATCTCCTGTCCCGAAATTAATAACCTATAATGACGTTGACGACCGTTTGGTGCAAGGGTAGCGATCCTGCCTTTCGCACCGGCGGTCCGGGTTCGAATCCCGGTAGGGGCAGATGTTTATATGATGAATACGAGCATTTTGTACCTGAGTCATGGATATTTATATATATTTATATGAATATTACATATCTATGTATTATATATGTATGTTTATCCGTTACCCTAGCATCCATAACACAAGCCTTACAGTGCTTACTTTGGGCTAGGCTAATTGGTGTGAATGTAAAAAAATATTTATTTATTTATAATGCCTGAAAAACTCTCAGTGCATGTGTATGAAAACACTCTTTTTTAAGATAAAAAGAAAATATGCTAAAACTATATCCATAATAGGTAGTCTTTGAAAAAGTACCCTATTATTATATATTTTTTTAAGCATTTACTTTCTAGATTTTTATATCTCAATTATGCTGGCGTAAACTTAAGAAATACTTGAAAAAGTTCGACGGGTATGTCAAGGTCTTCGTAACTTAAGTACTCGCTTGAATAGCGAGGGGATACGGGTTTGAGTCCGCCTCATACGGAAGCAAGTTGTTTTTTTTTCTATAATAATTTCTTTAGACCTACGTTATCTTAATATAACATGTAACATTATCGACATACCTATATTATTCAAGATGAATAGAAATCTAGATTTATGAACAGTTACTTGCTCGTCGAACAGTTCTTTCTTAAAAGGAACTGGGTCGTTCTACAAGCTGTGCTTACGACAATTATTCACTGCAAAATGATTATTTCTTAGATTATTTTTTAAAACTTTAAAAATAAACTAATGTAGGTAGTTTATTAAACTTTGTATCTGTACTTTTACTTTTATACGAGCGGCCAGCCTCAACTTCGTCTAGATTAAACATAAAAAACAAGCTATCTCCATTGGGAGACAACATTTAAAATGGTGATTTTTTTAAATAATTTAGTTATTCTGATGAAGTTATAAAATCAGCTCTCCCTCAAAATTAGTCTAGAATCAATAAAGCTGCTGAACATAGATCTTACTTAGCTAAAAAATAAATCAATAATTAAACCAAGTACTTTTAAAAACGGGATCTTTAATATCGTCTTACGAGATGCTATTCCATATACTAAAACTAAAAACCATAAAAGGAAGACAATTTAAAATTACCATATCGAACTTGCTCACTAACATAGGTACTCTGTGATTAATGTCAATCATTGGGCTTGATCTATTCTGAGTTTGAAATAGAGGCGGGCTGAATTAGGTAAAATCCATACCTGTTCCCACTGTTTCTAATATTTGAAAATACGATATTAAATAAAAAATTGAGTTTTTTTTTTCATTTATTATGGTTGGCCGTTAGTTACTTACCGGTGAGTCCAAAGATATTATTATTACATTATCACCGGTAACATTAAGATTTTAGGTATTAAATAATTATTCAGTATGTGTATCGTATTGTTGTAGAAAATATGCAGTCTTCGGATTCGACACGGAATATAATATATATATTATCTGTCATTGTAAATTAAGTTATTCACTTTTGTAGAATGTCAAAAGTATTTTTTTGGTTTGGTTTTAAAACGAAATAAATTATTCAGATTTTTTATATATTGATATTTTAAGACTGATAATAATAATTAAATCCCTACTAATAACATAAATGTGAATGTAAGTTTGATTGTTATGCTTTCACGCAAAAACTACTAAACCGACTATCATGAAACTTCGTACATACATATGTTCTTGGAGGTATTAGAAGTAACATAGGATACTTTTTATTGAAAAAAAAATTACGGGCGAAGCCGCGGGTAAAAGCTAGTTTATGCTATGATAGAACGACAATTTCGGTATCGATTTTTTATACATTTAATAAGATTAATTGCTTCGTAGCTTTTGTAATTTTGTATTATAATTTTAACGTCCTTTTAAAATTCAATAACATCAAGTAAACATGTCTGGTTTTCTTTATTAATATTAAAATATACTGAAAATATTTTCGATATAAAAATATGTTTATATGGTTTTTGAAAATAATTTCTTACAAATACTATTAAGCGGCATCTAGTATCGAACATCTTAATCACGTCGTAAATTATAACAACGTGATAGCAACCATAAAGATCATAATAGTTATAATATTTTAGTTTAGATGGCGTTGAGGACAGTTTAATGAATATGAAACTTAGGGGCTGGACATAAAGTGTATGGTTTTTTCTTTTAAGATGTAAGATATATCGCTAAGGTGCTTTACTCGCGATACGTCAGATTAGGTTTAAAAAAATACGCCAAAAAAAACCTTATTCTTGTTGCTATCCCAAATTAATGTTTGTACAAATTGTTATGAACACTAAAGATATTAATGTAAGGGCAGGTAAAAATACTGATGACTGATACTCTTTCTACCTTCGATCAAAGTTATATGGGCGTGTCAAAGCGGATGTTGTCACTGGCGGTTATTGCTAATAATTTCCATTCGTAGCGTAAGCGGTAATTTACATCAAACTCAACTTGGTTCCAGTTAGGTACGTTTCGCAAACTCGATGAAGGATAGGCATACTAATCGATAAAAATCACAGAGATCACACAAATCCTGTCTGTCTTTACAATTACCTTTATGCCAAATACATAAGAACTTACGAATTTCTTAAAGCTAAGGCCTCAAAATCACATGAAATTTGAGTTTCAGAAAGACAAGAAGACTTTAACTAAGATTTAAAATAGGAAGAAGATGAGAGTTTCTGAAAAAAACTGGAAAACGAAAAAAGGGCTTTTGCTTGTTTAATCTTTCCGACAGGGTATAATCTAAAACCATTTTTTCAAAAAAGTTTATGATTCAATTATATAAAATTGTATGGTTTTTGATAATTTTATTTAAAACGCAGAGGTCAAAGTCGAGTTTTGCGTAAAGGCTTCATTTTTTCAATGCATAGTGTCTGCGCTGCTAACGTCCTGTTCATGAAACCTAATGTAATAATGTATTTTATTCGCTATATGAATGCAGCGTTTTGTTCGCACTTCCTAGTATATTGTTCAATAATCTATACTAATATTATAAAGAAGTAAAGTTTGTGTGTTTGTATATTTGTTAAATTGTAAGAGATAATCTCGGGATCTACTGAACCGATTTTAAAAAATCTTTCACCAATAGAAAGGCACATTATTGCTGAGTGTCATAGGCTATATTGAATGCTAAAAAAAAATTTAAAGAATTTTGTCCACCCGTGCGAAGCCGGGACGGGCCGCTAGTAAATTATAAATGTCTAGGAGATCTGTCTTTTAAATAAACACTATCAATTCTTGCAATGACCTCTCGGTTGAAGTATTCTTATATTGCTGAATATCATAATCAATAATACCTAGACTTTCTTAGTTCTAACGCGTTAACTCCTAATACACCTTAGTCAAGTTCTGTATACGAATTTCTAATTTTTAGTTACGCTTGCAACATAATTGTGCAGGAACTTCACAAATTAAACTAGGTAATTAATAACTTTTCTATGAAAGAAAGAAGAAAGAAACACCTTTATTGGCTTCCCAAATAAATTACACATTACAAAGTACATAAAGAAATGATCATAAAATAAGTTACTAACATACCACAGAGGAGAATGATTTCAGAATACGGTTGCTGCATGATACTCTCTATGCAATGACTTGCTTAGAAGTGTCATTTCAGCGTTATGGCTAATCATTTTCTAAATAGTACTTGCGAAGCTGTGTTTATGTAAATTAAGCTGTAGATATTACGACATAAAGTTCAAGCTGTAATTTCATCAGATATTTAATCCGTATTATAAATATAGTATAAAATATAGTACTTGTATCAAACACTAACTAGTTTTACTAGATTCATAGTACTCGTACTTTTAGTATATTATATTATTATATGTGTTAGTGACTTTAATCTTGAATCATAAAATTAGATCTTGCTGATTTGTACGACAAAGAAATAAGATAAGACGAAGTATTGAAGAAGGTTTTTATTTATGAAATTTGCACTGAGTTAAATTGCGCTAGAGGGTTGTTACACCTTACACTACAAAGCAATCATTCTGGTCAGCACATCATCAAAAACCTACAAAAAACTTTTACATTTCCTCAAAAGGTTTTACTTAAAGTAAACTATGTTAGTTTCAATATGCATTGATAAAACCTTTCTTTCATCAACCATGATTCCGAATCAGCATGGTGTTATCAACTTGGCTCAATTCATTTGGGTCATACTCCAAGTCTGGCGAGTGAGAGAGTGAGTGAGTCGATTGAAAGTCTAAGGAACTGCCGGTACTGTATCATGGATTTTCGGAAAAACTGACGTGATCACTGATTAGTTTCTTTTATACTAAATAACAAAGCCTGCATTTTATATCCACCGCTTACAAGAGGTTTGATATGACAAAAGAAATATATGTGACTGCTAACGATGTGAAGGCGCTAACAGATTGTTATTTCTTGTTCCTAGAATTATGCGAGGAATGGGCGCTGGCCGAGTGCGAAGGTGAAGGCTGGTGGAAGGAAGTCCGGGAGTCAGGTCGTGACCAGAGCGATGTGCGGTACGCTGGCGTGGCGCCAGTGGAGCGGGCCTCTTCTGCGCCCGCTACCGCCCTTGCTGTGCGCTCTGCCTTACATTCCGTAAAAGGTAACTAGATCTATAAAGTGCTATTTAAGCACAAACTCAGTCACTAACTCAAAGAGAAGTGACGAAATAGTTACGTTAACAAAAGACAGGCGTGCGCGCAAGGTCTTCAGTGCGGTTTAGTGTGGGCTAAATACTGCAGATGCGGTAGGGTTTAACGTAGCTTCGAAACCACGAAAGAGCTCAATTTGACGATTATACCGGTATTATATACCGTATCAATTTGACGATTATACCGTATAATACCGTATAATCGTCAAATTGAGCTCTTTCGTGGTTTCGAAGCTACGTTAAACCCTACTGCATCTGCAGTATTTAGCCCACACTAAACCGCACTGAAGACTTTGCGCGCACGCCTGTCTTTTGTTAACGTAACTATTTCGTCACTTCTCTCTGGGTCTATTAAGATGTATAGAGGTCGCGCATGTGCCGTAGAGACAACATGGTGACTTTACAGATATTTCCACAGACGCACGCTATACGCGCTAGCTCTTACAGCTCAATCTCACCTACGTTGTTTTCCCCTTATTATTATATTAGAATTATTTATTAAGTAATTACTTATACATTTTCATTTTCAAATCGGTTCTAGTGTCGTCGTTCATAAGCACGTTTAATAAAAAGCTTTGATTGTCTCTTGTCTTGTTGCTTTTCTTAAAGCGATTTCTTTAAGATTGTTACCATATTTATCAAAAGTATATAATCGTAGTATTTGCTGCTAAATATTATATATTTTTTTTAATCTATTATTTTATATCAGCGTTCAACAAGAAGATGCAAAGGGTGAGCTTGGACATCAGCCCCAAAGGCATAGTGGTGAGCGACGTCGATGCGCAAGAGGAACTCCTGAGTATTTCTATTTACAGGTTAGCATTCATTATAATATAATTTAATTTAGTTATTATATATTAAATTTCTTTAGGAAATAAATTATGTGTACCTACAACACCCCACATCTTTCATGTTCAAGGTAGTGAGGTAAACGTTCAATCAAATTCTCTCATTTACGTCTGTCGAATTCGCTCGTTAATTATTTCTTGGGACCTTAAAAAAAAATCTGTTAAAATGATTTTCGTGTTTGAAACTACTCAGAATCAAACTAATTTCAAGTAATAGTGTGACTGTAGTTAAACATAATGTTCTCTAGTATCTCATATATGTATATCTCGTTAAAAAAGTAACGCGACAAACATTACTTATTAAATTCAATAAAAAAAGCTATTGATAACACTGGCGATGACATAATAAAATATTTATATCAGGAATTAATTAACGTTATTTCGTGATTTATTGTAAAAATGTTGTCATTAATGATGTATGAACGCCATTAATTATGTCACATAGGCTCGGTCGATATCTGTAGTGAGATTCATTCAGTAAACATCTCGTACCAGATTGTGAGCTGGTACCGCCGATCCTTTGTAGTTTATTTATAATTGAGTTGATAACATTATCTAACTGTTGATATCGATTATATTTTTAACAGTCAAATTAAATATAGATAAAAGTTGGTTTTTATTTACAAAAAAGGGTAAAGACAACTCAGTCACTTCAGTTTCACGTTTTTTTCTTCTCACAAATTTTATCATTTAGGTCAAGGTAGTTCTTCTGAAAATTTTAAGAACTAACATTGAAATAATGATTTCTAATTTCATAGCATATTTTAAAATGCGTTTCTTTTAACCTTGTTTTGCCACCGAATAAGAAAGATATGCGAAGAATATTTTCTTCTTAAATATCGCATTTTAAGCAACATAATGATAGCTTATAATCCCTTTAAATTAAGTTTTTAGTTAATATTCCTAAGTAAGAATTATTATTATATAATAATCAATTCATTATTCTTACTACAGTTCGCGCCATGTAACTTGACTCAAACCATGAACAATAAACTTGTGCAGAAATTAAATAATATACCTAAACTTGCTACTGCGCATGTCACGTGATTTCAAAACCAGGTTCAACTTATATGCCGGGGACTATACCTTTCACATTACTACTTAAGTATTAGTAATTAGCTATTGTGTTAAACAAAAGCTTTTAAACAATTTCAGAATTTCGTACTGTTCAGCGGACGCGGCGAACGCTCGCGTGTTTGCCGTGGTGGAGGGTAAGCCTGGCAGTGGGTCTGCAGAGACTCACGTGGTTCATGTATTCGTATGTCAGAGAAGAAAGCAGGCCAGGGCGCTAGCTCTATCCCTCGCTCACGCCTTCAACGACGCGTACCAGGTGAGTTCAACAATTTGTTACTGCTATAGTTAGTAGACAAAGAAGCCGATAAACCCTGTGACACTGTTTCCGAACTAAGCTCGGATAAAGACGCGCAATTTCTTCATTTCCGGAAAATAGAACCATTCTATACGTATCCGTAGTGTACAAGAAGGTATAGAAGACGACAAAGAAAATTGTATGGAAACGGTTTTTCTTTTTGATGTTGTCTAATTTAATTCACTAATTATCTAACTCGTTATTTGTAAATACTAAACATCTCAGCTGAGTTATTTGTAAATACTAAATATCTCAGCTGTGATAGAGAGTTAGAAAGTGAGTGCATTAAATTAGTTAGACCTGAAAACCGCCCGGCCCACGTTTTTAGTATATAGTATTTGCACATATATCTTTGAAATGTTATATCATTCCGAGAAAAGAATTTTCCATAACAATGCTGGGAAAAAAATTGTTTTCCTATTTTAAGTTTGCTTATAAAAACGTGGTTTTAAAAATCTTTTTTACTTCTATTTATTCTTAATTAATACACTTGCCAGTGATCCCAAATGCGAGTGGAATTAAAGTATTTTATGTTTTACACTATTGCCGTGGAGTGTTCGACAAAGCAAAATAGCAACAACCATGTACACTTAAGGGTATCGTAAAAGACGGCTAATAATACTCGAGGTAATCACAATAGACCAACCAAAGACCAGGAAATGGGCATCAGCGATTTTTTGATTACATTATTTTAGTGCAATCTCCAACCCACTTGCAAAGCATGAAGGTTGTGGTAAGACCCTTCATTATTGGGTGATTCTTCCGTCCAGCAGTGTACTCCTTTTTGCTGAGATTGCCTTAGTACATAGAAATCATTACATGCAATGTTGATGCTACTTGCAATAGCCTAAGCATCGATTGTTTAATCTTATTTCTCGTTCTGATTTTTTTATAAGAATGTCTTTGCAAGTATTTCCCGTGTTAATTCAAAACTTTTTTTTCTTTAGGCTTGGCAAGCAACGCAGGAAAGCACTGTGCAAGGAAGCGGGAAACGACTCGCCCCTTGGGTAAATTATTTTATTCTATAATATGTCACAGGATCAAGTTATACATACTATAGTCTCATAACCTTACCTAATTCAAAATAGACAGAGACGGTAAAAAAGTTGAATGATGAAATATTTGTTTTTATAATGGGCTGGCGCTATCTCGAGGGCTTGACCGCTATCTCGTCTCAAGTAAGTAAGCAAACGTGCGATCTAGGATGTGACTTGCATGTCTAATAAATACCTATCCATTCGCGACTTGAAGGCCTTCAGTGTACCTTTAGGCACAGACGCTCCATAGAAGCATTATCTATAGCAGCATTATGACCCCACTATCACTATGTCTATTGTATCATATATGCCCATAGTATCATAACGTCCACATCATCATGTCCATAGTACCGGTACGTCCATAGTAACTTACTATAGCAGTGCTTGAATAAGTAACAACACAACATTTTAAATAAATTTACCTTGAAAAATTTTTGCAACTGCCCAATTCACAATTAGTAATTACCATAACACCTTATATGTATATGTATAATTATTTATCGATTTACACACATTATTGCTATCAATGCAATATTTTATTTTTATTCACCTCGTAGCAGCCCCAAATAAAATTGTCACGTTATAAATTATTTTAATAGAAAAATACTAGAAAAAATCGACTCGGGTCACAAGTGAATTCTCGGGCGGGAATCGAACCTTTGGAAATCCGTTTCACGTGTCACGTTATGTCTTTTGATTGGACGAAATATTACTCTAGACAGTTATTTTAATAACAGAAAGAATCATATTAGCCATTATGATAGAACTCTAACATCTTGTCACTATGACAAATTTGACATTTTAGACACCATGCACCAAAATGCCAGATTAAATCACCTAAAAGCGGTGACGCATATTCATACGTCTGATAGATGGAAGAAGGAAAATGGCGGAAATAGTTGTACTATTCCATTCATACTCTCCGAAATGTATCCGATAACAAACTGATAAGCTTGCGTCTTTGTTCAAAACTTTTGAGTTTTTCTTATTTTTTTAATAAAAACTGATTATTTCTCTAGGTGCGCTTCCCTGAAGAGTCAGATGAAGAAGTGGACAACGAACAGTGGCAATCTCCCGCGCCCCTCGTTACATTTGCTTGAAAACTTTAAGAAAATTCTGAAATAATATCAAGAAGGCGATCGAGAACTTTCAATTGGTTTTGGTAGAACCAAACAAGATAACGAAACCTTGTTGTGGTAAGATTTGGACACAGGATCAACGTCTGATCATTCGGATGATAGAAAAATTATAATAGTCATATTTTTCGCATCGTATTACAAAGAATTTGTCTTTTTATTTATCAGAGTAGACTTTTCCTTTATTACGAAATTTTAAATTGACAACATGTTACTTTCAGAACGCAATTTTAAGTTTATCTAAATATTATACTTATATCTCCTTAAAACGCTGTTTATACTTTCATTTTCAGTTAAATTATAATAATTGTTAATTATTATCAAGTGGAGGGCATCCTAGCATTTTGTCTATAAAAAAACATAAAGACATGATCTTTCTTCAGGAATGCGTCCTTAAAATGTTTAGAAAAATGAAAATAAAAATTAATGACCACTTACCAACTTACTTACTTTAAAAAAGTTTATTATAGTAGTTTATGATACTGTTGCATAATAATGGTTCTTATAACATGAGTGTGTTTTAAAAAAACGAGCCGTAGGCGAGTTTTTTTATAGTATCACACGAGTGTTATAAGACCAAGTTATGTACAGTGTCATACACTACTTTATCTACTCTCATACTATATTACGTAAAACAATGTTGCAAACAAAACCAAACTTTGTTTAAATATTGAAAAGATTTTTTAAATGTCAAATGTTGGCGCCAAGGTGCAAACATCGATTGTGAATGCGTGTTGCGTCGTCGCGGACTCGTTCATTGAAACCTTTTTAAAGTAGAGGTTCAACCTCCTTGGTCCAGCTGGAGGTTGTATAGGTGTATCGTTATGATTAAAAAGTTATATTATGATACAGGTGTCCATACAAGACCTGTATCGTAATTAAACTTTTTTTTTATTATTTTTGGCCTGTACGTAATGTTTGTCATAAGCATTTTGTTTTCAGTTTTAGAATCTTTGTATTATAGTATCAGAGTAGATAAAATTAATTAAATGCTTAAAAAAGTAAAATATCTATTACGCACAGATCTTAGATTAATCTAATGATTCTGTTACAAAATAACTAAAACTTTCTATTTTTCATTTCGTAAAACAAATAATTAGATAATTAAATTATTATATTTGGAAAAATGTTATTGTATAAGATTTTTGTATTTTTTAGTGATGTAAGTAAAACAATACTTTAGGAAATATAGGTGCCATTTGACTGTTTCTGATAGGTAAATTTTAATTATTTTTAATATTTAGTAATAATTTGATTATATACAATACTATAAGAGTTATATTTAAGTGTCATGTAAGATTTATATTATATAGATTTTTTTATACATTTATAAGGCTATAATTTTATAGGAAAAAAATCTAAAAGTGTATGACCCCTTATGTATATTCACGTGTAACGAGCTTATGTGCTAATTTCTCAATACATAAAATAAATTGTTATTAAGATGTATATTTTTAACAAGATGGTTGTATGACTCCACCCCTGAATTTAATTCCATTAAAAAGATCACGCGTAATAAGAAATTATTACGCGTGATTTTTTTAATGGAACGCATCTGTAATACTACGAGGATAAATTAGTAAAAATAGAGCTTAAATAATAAAAATAAATTGGCTCTATGTTATGAATTACATATAGATTTGTCAGATCAATCAACCATTATCAAAGTTAATCATTAAGAAGTTCCAATTAAAAAAATATAAAAATGTTAGCTTATTGCAAATTATTTATCTCAAATAAAGTACCTAATAAGTTTAATTCTGTCCAGATAAAATGTGATACCTGGTGTATATTTTTACTAATTAAAACAAAATAAAATGTAAATTATGTTTCAATTGTGTTTTATTTATGAACAAATAAATATTAAGGTACTACAGTCTGTAACGCAACACAATCTGCATTACAATACTCGGCCACTGCTCATTTACACCAGAAGTGATACAAAGCGATGAAATGGCGATACGTAAAGCCATACTGTTGTCAGAGAGGGAATAATATTCTTGTTAAACGCAGAGTTAATTTTTAAGTGTCTCATTTATCGATTAAAGACTAACCTAACCTAACCTAACCTAACACACACACACACAAAAGACACTTCAAGCGTTGGCTGGAGCGTTCCAATTAAACAATCCCCAATTAGCTGTACCTACCTATTCCGCTTCAATTGTTAAGGAACCTTAGTTATTGCCAATCATTTCACAGAAATTTCTCATCATCATCATATCAGCCGTACGACGCCCACTGCTGGACATAGGCCTCCCCCAAGGATCTCCACAACGATCGGTCCTGTGCTGCCCGCATCCAGCGTTTTCCCGCGACCTTAACCAGATCGTCGGTCCACCTCGTAGCGGGCCTACCCACTGAGCGTCGTCCGGCACGCGGTCGCCATTCGAGAACCTTTCCGCCCCAATGGCCATCGGTTCTCCTTGCTATGTGTCCTGCCCATTACCATTTCAGCTTCGCAATTCTTTGAGCTATGTCGGCGGTTTTTGTTCTCCTATGGATCTCCTCATTTCTGATTCGATCGCGTAGGGTAACACCAAGCATAGCTCTCTCCATTGCCCGCTGGGCGACCTTGAGCCTTCTTACAAGACCCATAGTGAACGACCACGTTTCACTGCCATAAGTTATCACTGGCAACACACACTGGTTAAAGACTTTCGTCTTAAGGCACTGAGGTATTTTGGAAATTTCTAAACCGGGTCAAATCCCAACTAAGAAAAACATTTCGTTATTTCTTTTATAGAAACGATTTAATGTAGATTTTGTTTTTCATAACGACAGAAATAGCATTTATTTGTTTTTTCTCTCTATCCAAAAAATACAATCAAACAGGTAAAGCGAGCCTAAAATCGATGAAAGAGTAAATATTTTTATGAATATTTGTATTGTATATTAAATAATAAAAAAATATTATATATACATAAATACACAATTGCTATTTTGCCTATAGTTTATCGACCTAGCGGTGTGTAACCTACGACAAAGCAAATAGTAAAACAACAACAATCATACAATTTCTAAAATACGAAAGTAAAAATAAGAATCACTTATGAGAGTTATTCGTGATAATGAAGCGTAATAATATAAATAATGTCAACTATGATTTATCTATGCCCCTAACCAGGGTAATCTCGCTTAGTTGCATACTGTAACGTTGAGTATTTTTCTAAAGACTAAATAACTTTTTGAACACTTTAATATTAACGGTGTATTTACAAGAGTTGATTTCAATAGTCTCTAGAATAATTTGAGCCTGCGTTATCCTGGTGAAGACGTTTATAGAACACAAACGCAGTGCGTGACTCTGATAGTTAGGATACATATGGCCGCTTAATTGAGAGCATTTGCAGTCTCCCCAGAAACACCGACCCGGTAATATCTTAAAATCGACACTGCTGGAACTTAGCAAGCCATCGCCTGCCGTGCATCGTCAGGAACAGCGGCTCCGAGCATGATCGTCCACCGTGGTAGTTGATCATCATATAGTCGTAGCAGTTGGTCACACCGTCATTATTGCAATCCTGGAAAACGTGAAATTATATATTTTATCTACTTTCACATCGTAAAATTTAAAATATAAAACTCAAAACGAGTTTATATACCTATCGAAATGAAATTAAAAAAAAATAATTATAACACTATTTCTCTAACAAAATAATGTTATAATTATTTTTTTTCATTAGGTACGTTTCGATTACAGACCATTGATGCAATACTGCTCCAATTCGTATAGCACTATTTAATTTTTTATCTATGGCTGCGCGCGCTTTGGCGCATGCGCGGTGATACCGGGAATTTTGGCGCGATAATACGTTTCCTTGCAATTCGCTGTTGTGTTTCGCTGGATCATTATTATTGTTTATTAAAATGTCTGATAGTGAAAGTGAAGAAAATTTAATGCCGCCCGACCAGTTGCACCTACACCAAATACGAGTACGTCTATCGCCAATGCAACACAATTCCATATTCAATTTTTTAATTGTAATAAACAAAATTTTAACACTTCTACAACCAATAAATAAACTCTATCAATCTCTATCTTTTATTTGATATATTCAATGTATGAGATTAGATAAAGTAGTGTATGAAACTGTACATAATTAGGTATTACACACTCGTGTGATGCTTTTAAAAAACTCGCTTCGCTCGTTTTTTAAGCTCACACTCGTGTATAATGCCCCTCATTATGTACCAGTTTCATAAATTACTATTATAACATACGTTCAACATTACGGCATTGAAGGCTAATATTGTGTTGAGGTCCTGTAAGTTTAGTAAATGGCACATGATATTCTAAGCATTAGGAGTTTCAGAACTAGCTGTTGTCCTCGTAAAATAGCAAGAAGTACGAATATTTCTTAAAATTTGTCAATCATCATCATCATCATATCAGCCGTACGACGCCCACTGCTGGACATAGGCCTCCCCCAAGGATCTCCACAACGATCGGTCCTGTGTCAATAAAACTAAATAATTGTCTCTCGATAGTTACTGGTTACGTATTCAATGTTTAAAATTTTAATTGTGGTTGATTTGTAAAATGAAATTTTTTTGAAAATGTGCAAACAATATAAACACAAAAGGTAAACTAAAATTGAGATTAATCATTGTATGAGTATAATAAACTGATGTTAAGGATTGGATGGAAAATCAAATCTTATTATATTTTGGTCGAGACCACAATGCGTTTTTCCACATTTTCTCCCGATTTTCTAAATTTTAATCAATTGAGAATATTAAATTTATTCATCTCCATACCGATACAATAACGAACAAAATAAAGAAACGGCAACAATATTTTATAAGCAAATTTTTTCTTAAAGTCAAGAGTTATATACTTATCAAAAAGGTTTTCGATTTTGTTTTTAAATTGAGACAAAAGTGAACCGAAATTTACGCATATAAATGTATCGGCGAAGTATCATATCAATTGCTCAATGTTCGAATTGTATATATTATGGTCTTGTAAATATATAAATATATAAAGTATATATATAAATTCGATCTCCGTGGTCGAGAGGATTGTATACAGGTTTTACTTTTAATATTTGCTCAGCGTAGTGAAGTGACAACGTCATTGTTTTAGGGTTTCATATCACACGTGCTTTAACACAGAACTATGTATGTGATGCTGATTACTATTTATTTCAAAAAATTCCAAAGAGGAACAACGTCTTCAGGTTCAGAAAAGCTCAAAGATAATTACTGCATGAAAATTTCATTTATACGGGTTTATAAGTATTTTGTGAGTCGTGCCATCATTGTATAACAGGATGTAAGAATTACGATCAGCCGCTTTATAGCTCTGTGGAATAACAATTACATAAAAATCTGTAGATATTTCATTCTGTGATATCATCAGATTACAAGGGCAATGACTGTGGACAACAAAGCGTTAAGCGGTGTGTATTAACAACAAAATATTTATATAAAATATATTTGAGCAGAATCGGAAGTACAATCAATTACACTTTCTAATGTAAATTTTCACAAATAACACTTCTCCGTTTTAGCACTATATATATATATATTTAACAATATAAAGAAACATTTTCTGGATATTATGTGTATAAATATACTAATTTCTAATTCCTTGAGACTCACTATGAAACCGTTTATAAAAACATTAAGCATCAATCACAGTCACGGAACATACATTTATAGCTTCATTATATGCAAAAATGATATTTTTTTAAATATAGTATTTGATTCAATAGCAATCTTTAATCTATTAGAGGCCCTGGGCATATAAGAATAATAGGGCCCCTATAACTTTGACAGAACACTTTTTTGTTACTAGAATAAACAATGAAAGTAGATACACATGTCATTTTTTTATTGACGTCAATAGATTAATAGATAATCTTTAATTTAAATGAGGCGATTTTCATATATTTAAAATTATCTAAGCATGCTGAAATTCGATTGCCTTATTTTGGGCGAGAGTAGAGTAGTTTCGCGCACGCAAAAGCTAATAAGCAAGTCGATAATATAGCCCCTAATTGAGGTTCGATTTACTCTAATTAAATAAGTTTTTATTTAATTAGAGTTTAATTGGTTTAGTGATCTGGCAGGAACCAGGGGGCCCCTATCGATTGCGGGGCCCTGGGCATTTGCCTAGAGTGCCCATTGGGGTCAGTTCAATAAACAATCACTTTTCAAATATTAAAATGACAGTGTAAAGACGAGTAATATTTAGTTCTTACACTTCCGCTCTTATTTGCTGCTAAAAACTGCTTTTAACAGAAAAACGACAAGTTAATTTCTATTTTTATGTTGAATCCTGACGTTTCGATTCCTTTACAGGAGCCGTGATCACAGGATATCATCCTAATGTATGTAAAAGTGGATTATATTTAATTGTAGACGAATAATGTTTATGAAAAATATATGAAAATATCTTGCAATAAAATTAGTCTTTCAATATTAATTTTATGGATTTGACACTGTCGACTAATCATGCATGACCAAGGGTTAACCAAGCATTATTTTTTAATACATTATAATTATGTATGCAGTTTGATAATAAGAGCAAAGCAAAACGTTTTAATATGATTTATTAATTTTGTAAATTATTTATCTTATTGTTGAAAATTCTAGTTAACTTTAATCAATTTCAAGTTAGACATATAAGTGTCTTTTAAGTATATCTTACCCTTCCAAATTTTGCCATGTAACTTTCCACGATTCTCTTTGAGCAGTAATAATCTCGCGCACAGTCCTCGAACGCTGAAATATATTAAAAATAAATTGTTTATAATTTTAGTATCTTATAATTTATTTAATTGTAATTTGTTGTAGTCTTGTTTCTCGTCCTGCTTTTCGCACCGATGGTCCTGGTTTGGAGTCCGGAAGGAATAGATGTTGGTGGGATGAATACGAGTATTTCTACCTGAGTCATGGGTATTTATAGTATATACTTATATGAATATTACATATCTATGTATTTTGATATGTTTGTCTATTCGTTACCCTAGTATCCATAGCACAAGTCTTACATTGCTTACTTCGCCCTAGCCTATAATTAGTTTGAATATAAGAAATATTATTATGATATCTTTGAAAGGCCATATCCTACCTTCAGTTCTGTTTGGGTCATCGTCAGGTAACGTAGGTTTCCCAGCGTCCACCCAGTACACTCTCGAGATGTAGAAAGGTCCACAGTAGCCATCAGAACACCCGTGGGCTGTGTCGCAGCCAGCCACATGGCATAAACAGCGGAAACAGGCGTCGTTTAAGTTTGACACGTACACCCCTGAATGATCAGGCAAGAAAAAAAACAAAGCTAAAACGACAATTGATATCTGTACTACAGAAATCTAAATCTCTTCAAATATATAAATTGTCCAAAAGTACAGTCCATACGCTACAAGACATTGTCTTTTTGTACATATATTTTATGTTTTGGTGGAATCCCATTTTTTTGTAGGTTCTCATTTTAAATTAAGGCGGGGTTTTTAAGCTTAAAACAGAACTAAAACTTATAAACAATTACCATTTATGAATTATTTAGTTCTTCATTCCTTTATAGGCTAGACAGTAAATTTAAAATTTGAAAATTGTGTGTCTATTAGAAGTAACCTTGAATATTGATGATCAGTGAATGTGCCAGAGCCAAAATTCTGACTTCTAGCTTTATTTATAATAGCTTGATCTTTATTTTTTAACAGCAAAATAAATATATAATCCATTATGAAAAATAAAAAAATGTGGTTTGGCATAATACCTAAATTAAGCGCTTAAGCTGAAAAAAATTAGATAACAGTTTATTGCAGCATCAAACTCCCCCGGTGTTGTAAGAATAATATTTGTTATAAGTTTTAACGTGGTTATATTTTAAAAAGAACTTTTTACATTTGACTTCCTTAATTGTATTTCGGCGTCGGCTTTAAGTTTTAAAACTTTTAATAAGAAATAAATAACAAAGTACTATCGTAGTTTTAACTAACTTTTGATTGAGATATTTCAAGCTTTTATATATAAAGTACCAACCTACTTTATATTTATTCAAAGTTATGTGAATCTTTATGAAATCTGTGACATAAGTCAGCGAAAAAGTTTTCAGTACTCGTCACATAACATACAATTAATTACACAAAAGTTACAAAATGATCAATTTTTTTAATAAATGTTCAACTCATAAAATTCAGTGCTCAAAAAAAACCAGTTGATTTATAGTTAATTATACAAAAACTTTAACACAGAGTGTCAAATTTGAGTTAGTAATAAAAGTATAATAAAACACTCACCGTCTGTAACCACAAATAAAAACAATATCACATATGGCACCCGCATCTTCGGTTAATGGACGCTATAAATTATTTAACTTAACAAATTCACTAACTGTACGTCACATCATTTGGTCACACTCTCGACTGACCACAACACAACTTCACTTGGAATGGTCCATACCGAACGGAGATTGATCAAACAATCACTTGAACAATATGTTACTTCATTATTCTGAGAAGTGTTAAAAAAACATATGACAAAAAATGTGATAGATAACCTCCGGAGGATTCTGCATTAATTGTATCTCTCAGAATCAAATCATTTGCAAATAATAGTCTCGTTTGGAATGTATTGTTACTTTGTCCATAAACCCTTTTATAAATAGTCCTATGTCCACTTTTGTCGTGTGCTCAGTTACACCTTCTACCTTAGAATCGGTTAAATACCAAATGTTGCAAGTAAATTTTGGACAATTTGGGTTTTTCCGTTTTTACGTTATCCGCTTGACGAGCGTAAAAACTTCTCTATTTTGTTACTAAGTATTATTTTTATATAATATTTACTCCAAAATAGTGAATCGTCGATGTTCTATAGTCTTAGAAATGTCGCCCTTGAACTTCTAATACGGATCGATCGGTATACTTGTGTATTAGCAAGTAATTAGTTTTAGCATATGCAAACTTCCTGACTTTTAAGTTTTATTACGTTGATATAATTAAGTGGTACATTCCGAATGTTATATGAGAATTGCGCGGTATATACTTATGATTAATGCATGTCCGAACTTTAAAGAGCATCCGGGAGCTTGACAAGTTGGCGTTAGGATATGATGGTATATTATATATGTAGTTATCGCTTAGTTTGACAATAAGATTTTTTGTGAGGCTGGTGATTGTATAATTCTTTGTTTAGGATTAGCATAATGACGGCACGCAGTGATGGTCTATTATCATTTTAAGATGGTGTGAGATCTTAAACTGGCGCCCCTCCAAATATAAAACTTTTTAAAGCAGTTAATATGTTTTTTTGCAATAACTTCTTTCGGTATAAAGATCTAGTAGTTGTAGGCTTAAATAAAAAAATATAATAATTACATTGCTGTTTCTTCTTTATCGATACTTCGATACTTGTAAAAGATTCTATGTTCGATGTCGTATGTAATACCTAGAACATGAAAACATGGGGCTTTCATCGGCTTGGAAAAGACTTGGAGAAATTAGACGAGTCTGTTATGGACTGGAAGAGTATTATCCCCAAAAACGGGGAAAGGTAGTTTCGGGTCCCGCTTGACACTCGAGACAAGTTAAAGCAGTAGTTTACCAATTTTGATTCGGCTTTTATCTACCAGGGAAAGAAGCCTAGTCCTCCGCGATTATTTGTGTTACGCTTTGATTGATATCGGCGATGATGGCGCCCGGACGACCCAGAATCTGACTAAGGGACCATATCAAAGATATTTACATAATTTGTCGTTAATTGGAAAATAATCATATCCCATTAATACAGATATTAAACATTATAAGCAGTAATTTGGTTGCGATGTAAAGTCTTCAATAATTTTGTAGCCCTGTTAGCCTCAGCTGTAATCAGATTACTACCCTTCTGTAAAAATTAAAACCCTCGACTCCTTTGTTTTAATTCATAAACCATTGTGAAGGTTTCGACAAAACCCGTATAATTATTTAATAACTTATAATTAATAGTAAAACATATTATTTATTTGTCTGAGTTTTTATATGTATATTATTTAAATTACAGCATTGTTGGAAAAGAAACACTTCAACCGGTTACGTTATTATATAACATCCGAAGCGTGACCTTAGTCATCTTATAAAAAGATTGTTTGGAAAGATATTAAATAACTAAGTTCTACATTCTAAAAGCGTTTCTATCTCAGATCAGTTCAACCAGTGGACGCGAAAACGTGTGAACAAAATTGTTAATTTTCTTTTTTTTACCTTTATCCACGTAAGTGAATCATGATCAATGATTCCTTGTCCATGTTCGTGATTGTGATGTCTACCTTTAAAGTTTTTTTATGTTTTGTGATAAACCGAGCAATCAGGAATGTTCCCATTATTATTGTTGGATTCCTTTGATTTATATACAGTTAAAAATAAAATAAGGATCTTCGCACACTCCAGGCCACCCAGTGGTAGGAGAAGGCGCAGAACCGTACCGAATGGCGTCTCGCGGTATCGGAGGCCAAGACCCAATTTGGCTCTGCTGGTTTGGGTCGCTGTGCTAGTTAGTTAAAAATAAAACTACTTTAAATTTCAGGGCTTAATACTGATAAAAATAGGAGTTAATTATGTATAATAATGAGTAGTTATGATTAGAACAGGTTAAAGTATAACATGAAATTATATGATACTAGTTAGAGAACTTATTTGTAGAGACGAGAAGCCTAAATGGTTTTTATCAATGGTATAATATTTATATGCTTTAATTAACAATAGAAAAATAAATTAATATAAATTAAAAGTCATAATTCTTTTTAGAGTTTATTTCGTGAATATACATAGTATTTGTATAAGTATTATAATAATATGTTTATTTAAAGTACACACACAAACACTAAAACACATATTTCTATTTACCGAACACTTTATACTTATCATACGAACGTAAACTTATTTCTAATCATCCTTAGTGTCAAAATGTCGAAGTTTTAAAAAATGTTTTTGATGAGTACTTACCTACCTATTTTAACGATTTTTCAGCTGTTTAAATAATTTAATAATCCATGTCTATATTTATTAATATTTATTTTAGTATTAAGTAGAGAATGTACTACAATGCGGTATATATGAAGCTTTAAAGTATTGAGTTTGACTCTAGACCTAGAGCTGAAGTCGCACTTTTGAGTTAGCACCTGATACAGTAAGCTTTATGATAAGAGAGATTGCGCCCTCATTAATTTTTTGATAAGATTTAGTCATTATAACGGGGGTCAGAAGCCATGTAGCAGTATTGCCTCAGGGTGGCTATGTCACACTCCTGGCTGCAACACACGTCGGAAATCGTGTCAGCCCTCGGACGAGCGACGTAACCTGGAACAAAATAAATAATTTTAGTGTAGGGTTTGTAAAAAGGTATGTAAAGGGGACTCATTATTGTTTGATATTAAAATTTAAGAATTTATTGTCTAATTGATTTATCTTGAATGCCAAGTTTGTCCTATTACAAGATATATTAGAACTGGTCAATCACGCAATGGACATTAAAAAAACAATCAGAAATATTTTTTCAGTAACCATTAACATAACGCAAAATGTCAGCATAATCCTGGCATAATCTTAAATTTCTTTTATTTTATAAACATAGAAAAAACGTGTTGGATAATTGTATTCAAGTGGTATTCGAACGCCATGCCTACTAGCCCGTCGGGCCTGATGCCGCGTCCTAAAAACTAGATTGCCTACTCATTTTGGCTTCGATCAATACTATCTCGTATCTTTGTTTCTAAGTGCCTTACACTTTTAATGAAATATATACAAATTATATAAATTATATACGAAAAAGGATTGGATTGAACATTTAAAATTTATATATACATAAAAAAATCCTATCACAGTGTTTGACTGAGATGAACTTCGAGACTACTCAACCAATTTTGATGTTTTTTTTTTTCATTTTGCTGGATTTAGATTTTTTTTTATTGCAAATGATAATAACTGTACAACAGCAACGCGTGGCCGGGTCAGCTACATTATAAGAAATGAATTGATTGAAAGAAAAATAATTTTCTTTATTTAAATTTAGTGATTGCGGTCATTACACGTTTTCTACGCGTCAACTATTTTCAACAGTAAAAAATATTTTTATTACTAACAATAATTTTAAAATCAGAATTTCGCCCATTCCCTTAACGTGTAATTTTTTTTTAAATTCTAATTAAGTTTTTGGTTGCAACCGTCCTCTATGGACGAATATTCAACTGCAGAAAAGTATCGTATTGGTTTAAAGTCTTCTGAATACAATTTTGGATTATGTGAGTACTTACGTTTCGTGTCAGGCAAACAGACTTCGTGCAGTGTTCGGGCCAGATTAGCGCCGCAGGCTCGGATTGGTTTGTAGTAGGGGTTCTCTTCATAGCATTGTGCCACAGCTAGGGCCAAAAGGAAGATTAGTGTTGCCTTCATGATGCTGTGAAATAAATATAAATACCAATCAATATTGTTAGAACACTTTCTGTTAAAATTAACCGTCAACAAAGTAAACATTAATTTAGTGCATTCATTTTTTTAAATATTAACAATAATCATAAACTTTCTAAGACTAAGTTTTGAATAAGAACCAATCGAAAGGGCTGACAAGCTCAGCTCCTGTTGTTAGCCTCTGAGCCACGCCGCTGATTCTATAGCATTAAATTTTAAGCTGCTTGCTTAACAAATACAAATAAAATAATCAGATACACTAATTTTAATAAAAAATGAATTAGAGTGTGCACAGAACGAAATAAACACAAAAAATACAACAATAAATAGAATTAAAACAAAACGATTTTTTTGATAAATTACAATTTTACCATAACTTTATTGTATCGAAAGTTAAAAATGTAAAACTTAAATAAATAAAAGTGTCTCACCAATAGTTGTAATCTAACTGCGTTCCCGTGGATGAGAGCCCGCTTTTATACAGGGTCCCGACGCAATGGCTCCCCCAGCTGTTTATTATCAAATATATGTCCGAATGATTGAAAGGATATCACTATTGACTGGTAACCCAAAACATAAATTATCTCCTAAAGACATCTAAGAGAGAGATTTCATAATACAAAATACAGATACGAATAAAGATAGAAAACAGTTTTGAATTTATGATAAATAAGAAAAAAGGGTATTTTAATTATGCAACGACCGCTAAAATAGATTGAAAGAAGTTTAGTAAAACCACTTAGAGCTAGAAAATATTATTCTACATTTAAAGAATTGAATATTATGATTTGATAAAATTAAGTAACGTAGTTTTGAAACTACTACTTACTATACACAAATAGTTATTAAGCTCTATTAGAACCTGCAAAAGTATAAAACAGACAATTTAATTAATTAGCTTGGTGTTAAAAGTCTTAATGACAAAGAATTTAATTCAACGACAATGACTGATTATTTTTAAGTCATTTTCGTTGTATTAAATTCATACATTTTCATAAAAGATGAAGAAAAGAAAGATCTTCGTCTTTCTTTTCTTCATTAAAGATTCTTCATCTTTCTTTTCTTCATAAAAGATGAAGAAAATATACACAAACTAAAGTTTAGTTAACTTTTAATTATTATTAGATGTATAAACCAAAGTATTGTTTTATGAAAATGAGGATCTTAAATTTTTTAAATAGGTATATCCTGATAAACGTTAATATTATTCATTTCTTGGACGTCATACGCTTTACCTACTGATGATTATATACTAAATATGGTAATATAATAAAAGATATAATGCACATTTTCGTCATAGTAAAAAAAACTATAAAATTAATACGTAAACCAACAATAACTGCAAAGACAGTGTTAGTTATTAAAAGTAAATACCTATTTTAGTTGTTATTGTTATGGTTATAGAGAATAATTTTCACTGATAACTTGCGCCGTGTTGCAAATAATTGCTTTTTTGTGCTTAATTAAAAAATATATTGTTTCATTAACGTTGTTTCCTTTATTAATTTACTTATTAGATTAACGGAATTGCATTTTTCTTTGTTAGCTTTAAGTTTTACCTTCAAGTTTATTTATAGCGGACTTTAGCCCCGAGCCTATATTTTTTGTTCAAAATATTGTATCAGAATGATTCGCCGTTTCGTCCATGCGGGCACCCGTTACGTTGTCAATTTTAATCATTTGTCTATTGTTGGGTTGATTTAACCGCTTATGTGTGCAGCTTTTGGCAATAAATTAATTTGTTATCCTTACTTAATTACAAACAATTGTTTTTCCTTGGTTTCTAAAACCAGCACCATATATAACTTATACGATTACTTAATGTACTTAGTAGAGTAATACTAGATTTTTTGAAAATTCATAATTATTGCGACAATGTAACCGCTTAGTATGTACTAAGCGGTTACTTAGTATAAAACGAAGTCGCTTCCTGCTGTCTGTCCCTATGTATGCTTAGATCTTTAAAACTACGCAACGGATTTTGATGTGGTTTTTTTTATACATAGAGTGATTTAAGAGAAAGGTTTATATGTATAATACATGCATAATATAGTAGAGGAACACTGTTAATTTTAGAGGTTTCTAATGTAATGTCGTAAATAAACACATTTTTTTGCGCTTACATTGCAAACGCTGGCTGAACCCTAAGAGATGAATTAAAATCATGTACTACAGTATTGTACACCTTATAAAGATCTACAAAAAAGTCTGCGATGGTATATGTCTATCTCTTAGGGATAACCCATAATAACATTTTTTTATCCTTTACTTTTTACGAGAAATAATGTTTATTTACGAAGCGATTTTAAGCAATACAGCAATAAACCTTATCCAATTAAATACCTTAAATACATTGTGCATTTAATTTATATCAATATGGCACTTTACAGCATGTTATTTAAATGAATATTTTCGAAGATATTACAGATTTAAAATGCAGGGTCATAAAAATATTGCAAATTATAATAACTGAGCCACGGGAACGCGTGGTGCAAGAGAGGACCTACGTTGGAGCGAGTTTGCTCAGACGATGCCTATACACCATGACTTTGAAGACGGACGGGGGATATATGCACTAGGAAAAACAGACGCAGGGAGGGAGTACCACTCCTTTGCAAAAGATGAGTTGAGTAGTTAAGTTTCTTCTACCGAAGTTGGAACACTAAGTTAGAAAATAAATATTAATTTGATATGCAATTCAATTTCCGCGTTCCAGGATTCATCATGACATATAATAGCTATTTGGTGAAAACATGGCAAAGTAGTATATATATATATACTAGCGGCCCGTCCCAGCCTCGCACGGGTGGAGAAAATTGTTTAAATTTTTTCCAGCATTCAATATAGCCTATGACACTCAGCAATAATGTGCCTTTCTATTGGTGAAAGAATTTTTAAAATCGGTTCAGTAGATCCCGAGATTACCCCTTACAATTTAAGAAATATACAAACACAAACTTTACTTCTTTATTATATTAGTATAGATATAGTATAGATATATATACTACTTTGCCATGTTTAAAAATATATTATAAAATTCGCTTTCTCTCTTATATTATTGCTATAGTTAACATAATATACTCATTAAACATAGGACTGATTTAGTTGAGTGGGTTGACATTCAGTTTAGTTTTGACGATTGTTTGTAACCGATCCTGCCATTTGCACTAACGGCACTAGATTCGAGTCCCATTAACAAGTAGGAGTATACTTCATTTATTCATTTAGGAAGCAGGACATCTTTCCATCACTAGAATTTCCTTTTGGTTTTCATATATTACTTTTCGTTTTTCTTTGTTTCCTAAGGATTCGTAAGGTTGGTTTGGTTTTGACTATTTTATTTACCAGGAAAGTAAAATTTAAATCCAAGTGTATCGAGATAGATAAATACACCAAAGTATGGATTTTTTTTTCGTATCTTAAATCTGCGTCATTGTTTATGTGTGCAAAATATATCCGTTTATAGATCACAAACAATGAATTCGCAAGTTAGTAAATACCCGATGATGTCAACAACAGGAAACGTATATGCTCTCTACCTGTATGAAAAAATACTACGGTTTCTTTGATTTACCTATATGTACCTAATTACACTCTTTTATAGTATATATACATACTACGTAATTATCTGCACGAACGGATTTATGATCTTATAAAAAACGCCCGTATAAGATTGGTTTTGCTCGTCAAGACAGAGCTTTCGGCAAGCGGATGTGTAATATTTTGTTAAAAGAACTCAGGGCCCACAAACAATGAGAACAAGTCGCCAACCAAGATTTTTTTTCCCCTGAAATTACAGAAGTCGTCGTTAAAACACTCAAACATAAAGGTACGTGTCTAAAGAAATTATTAATAGAAAAAATTAACTCACATCCCCTCGCTATCGAGGCAAGTACTTTTCCAACTAAGCTACTGAGACTTTTTTTTGAATGGGTTCGCTCTTGATCCCGATCGAGCCCGGAGGCCAAGTCAGGATTCACGATGGAACGAGCTAACCTAGAAGGTGCCTATTCTCCTTGACTCTAAAAACGGGCGGGGTATAAGTACTCAGAAATACAGGTGCAGGGAGGGAGTTCCACTCCTGTGCTGTGCGCCTTATAAATGATGTTGAGAAGCGCTTGGTGCGACAGATAGGAATAGCAACTAAGAAAAGGTGGAAGCAGAGATGGCGGTATGAGCATACCAAAATGCAGTCTGTAGAAGACCTACAGACGGGCAACCTTGAGAGACCCGTTGAATTTTTTTAAGAATATCTTAATTGAAACCAGCGACAGCTCTTCACGTTCTTGGTATTACTACTTACAACATTAAATGTAACTTTAACGAAGATCTAAGAATCGACGTAGAAGAAACAGCCATGTGCTAGATTGCTAGTTTTTTTATATCTAAAGAAATTAATAATTAAAAAGACGGTTCAAATTCCGCCTGACATTTTACATAAGTTGAAATTCTCTAGAAACAATTTCTATAGCTTTAAAAATCTAGAAGAAAAAAAAAACTTAAATACAATGACATAGATGAGTTACCTATCAAACAAAATGTTTGATTTTCAAACACTTACTTAATATTTGGCTTATTAAAATTATTTAATAAAGTTCAGTCAAGAATTAACATGTTGATGTGAACAGTTTTAAAACTTTTGTATTAATTAATATTTTATTTGTCATGCAATCGCTAAATTTCTGTGGTTTTTTATTTAAATTACAGGCTTTATTTTCATCTCAACGACGCCTCCATAAATTTGAGCTAAACTCTCAAGTACTAAAGTTTAATGGAATTTTAGGGTAAAATACTCGATAAAAAATCTGTTGCTTTTGCTTGCTGGTTTATAATATACTAGCGGCCCGTCCCGGCTTCGCACGGGTGGACAAAATTCTTTAAAATAAAACACTTTTTTACGGATTTTTGCGCATGTTTTATTTTATTTTATATTTAATCCTGACGTTTCGACTCCTTTACAGGAGTCGTGATCACAGGATGACTAAGATGATGGTTGTCATGTATTTTCTACTACCTTCACAATATTTTAATCGGGCACGTTCCTAACTATTAAATTATTTTATATAAATCAAGTTGTTTTATTTTATTTTATTTTAAAACATTATTTAGTTATTTAATTAATTAATTTAATTAATTCTCACTACGTTTTACATTGTATACTACTGAGTCTACTACTACTACTACTCTACGTACTCTACGTACTCTACGAGTCTACTACTAAAATTCTTTAATTTTTTCTAGCATTCAATATAGCCTTTGACACTCAGCAATAATGTGCCTTTCTATTGGTCAAAGAATTTTTAAAATCGGTTCAGTAGATCTTTAGATTACCCCTTACAATTTAACAAACATACAAACACACAAACTTTACTTCTTTATAATATTAGTATAGACTAGCGGCTCGTCCCGGCACGGGTGGACAAAATTCTTTAAATTTTTTCTAGTATTAAATATAGCCTATGTTACTCAGCGTGAATGTAGCTTTCCAATGGTGAAAGAATTTTTGAAATCGGCTTATTAGTTTTTGAGTTTATTCAATGCAAACATACAAAAATACAAATCATTTCTCTTTATAATATTAGTGTAGATTTAAAACAATATACCAATCCGAAAAATAATATCATGCGATTCTTGTAAAGTAGAGAGTACCTCCTTTCAATTTAATTTAATCATGAAAAAAATCATGTGATGAGAATCGAAATTGGATTTTAATGACAACTTACGAAGAAATAAGTTGAACGCATTATTTTTTTGTTTCATTGTAATTTTATATTTTAAACCTGGCCATTGTATGTAAATCGTGTCCAGTCGACAACCGGTAGTTGGTTGTTGCCTTGAAAATATTAGAGAAAGGTCAAAAGCTTTGAAAGCTTAGACAGACACGAACAATAAGTTGAATACACCGTAGAACCATGTCACACTAAATCTGCCCAAAGCTAAGAGACAACAGTATACAAATAAATTATTGATGTAATGTGATATGGTACTACGGTGTATGATCTTCAATCTGGCTTGAAATTGACTTTATCTTTGTTTCAAAAAATAAGTTCTGTACAATACATGCTGGCTTAGTCATCCTGAATTTAAATTTGCTTTAACTTAACTCGCTCTTTGAATCTTATTAATAAATATTTTATAAGTTATTACTATAATTGCGAAAGTATGGACTGTTTGCATCTCAATCCAGTCAGTTTAATAAGAGAAACGTTTATACAAGAATATATCCCAAATGAAAAGAGGATATAATCTAATATATAAAATTCTTGTGTCACAGTATGCGTAATTGAACTACTCCGAAACGGTTTGACCGATTTTCGTGAATCTTAGTGTGTATATTGACTAGAATTTTCACCCCTATACGACCAACCCCTTTTTTTATTAATTAATTAAAAACTTTTCTAGAAATAATATACATGGCAAAACAACGTTTGCCGGGTCAGCTAGTAATATAGTTTAGTTGAATGCTCATTTAATACCCAGTGCCTGATTTATCAGGCTCATTAGGTTGATTGGTTAAGTTTTAGTTTATAAATTTCTGGCGTGAGAAGAATTTAAGTTTGAATAATTCTAACGCTCCTTGCTCTTTGCCCTCAGGCGCTAAATGCAACGGACTTATGCCAATCAAATATGATATAGCATTTTGTCTATGAAACAGTGCTTAAAGTGCTATCGAAGACGCTTGCTGGGTCCTCATTTTATATCCGCGGGGCCGAGGTTTCTTAGTACTGTCGAGCCTAGAAGTGCTTAATCCTAAATCAGGGTCTGTCTCTGTTGAAGGTAAAACTGCTTTTCTACAAACGTTTCAGTTTAACACTTGAATAAATTTCAGTGTCATTGATATTGACATGGGCACTGTAGAAACGGGTCAAGAGCACAACTTTGAAAATGAAAATAGTTCCAAGATTTATTTTCAATTTTTTTATATAAAACAAAGATATTTTGCCTTATTGATGTTTGTAGGGTACTAATGTGAATATTATATAGAGTATAATATATTATATTCTTAAGTATAATTTAAATAATTACTTACATGTCAAAGTATGTCGAGTTTACCTTAACATTAAAAAATATAAATTGTGCATAACTTAGCAATACAATATCAGTTGAATTACTTTTGTGGCTTCAAATGTAGAGATAGTTAAGAACCGATTGGTTTTATCACTAAAGTGCCGTTTGCCGTGTGGTATCCGGCATAGTAGAATAGCACCAATCATCACACTTCAGGTCCTAAAGGGCGACAATTGATACTGTATTTAATCACTGTAAAACTCCCGTAGACCGGGAAATGGGGAGCAGTGTTTTCCGTTTTATGGTATTTTACTGTGATCTCCAAAACGTTTGCCAAGCGTGGAGTTTATTGCAGAACCACCTTTTCTTGGGGTGGCTTCCGTCCTCTGTGGACGTCTTTTGGTTGAGATGACGTTGATCAGTGATCAAAATATCTTCAGCTTCATGTTTCAGAAAGTGTTACTACTTAACCGGGAGGTGTGGTATAGCCTATACTGCTTAAGGTTTTCAACTTTACATCCATGAAGAAAGTCTCTGCTGCGATGACTATAATGAGCAGATAATGATGATATATTTTTGACACTTATGATTTAGCTTTATAAAGTTTTTAAGAATATTGAACATGAATGAGATATGGGAATAATAATTCCCATTAAATCACCCGGAGTAAGTTAAACCCTTGTTAAATTTAAGCCCACTCAAAAGTCCACGCCGCACTTGAAAATTTTCAGTTAATCAACTAAGGACTGATGGTGATGTCAATCAATCCGTTGAGATCAGGAAATTACCCATGAACATAAAATTAATTGTGAATTAATATTTTAACATTGTAAAGATGTGTAATACTGTAAGATTTTTTTTATTTACAATGGGTTTGCTCTTGATCCCAATCAAGCCCGGGGGCAAAGACAGAATCCACGACGAAACGAGCTAACCCAGAAGGTGCCTATTCACCCTGGCTTTAAAAACAGACGGGTTATAAGTACTCGGAAATACAGACGCAGGGAGGGAGTTCCACTCCTTTGCTGTGCGCATTACAAAAGAAGTCGAAAAGCGCTTGGTGTGACGGGTAGGAATAGCGACCAAGAAAGGGTGGTAGCCCGCAGTGTGTCTGGATGTCCGATGGAAGAAAGGTGATGGCGGTATGAGCGTATGTAGCGCCTGAGCACACTCTCCAAAATACAATCTGTAGAAGACCGATAGACAGGCAACTTTGCGGCGGTGAGCTAAGGTGTGAAGCTCGCTCTTCGCCAATTTGCTGTCACTAATGAGTCTCTCAGCTCTGCGCTAAATCGTGTCCAGTGCAGCAATTTGGTATTTTGCTGAGCCATCCCAGAGGTGGCTGCAATATTCTAAGCAAGATCGATAGATCAAGGGTATATCCAAATACACAGGTCTATTAAACTTTTTTTAAAAATAAAGACACCTTCAGGTTTATAATCTATAGTTTATTATCTATTGTCAATACATTTAATTTTCCGCATTCTTACATTAACTAAGACTAGTTTTACTTGATATAAATGTGGTTTTATTAAATACTTAATATTTGAATTTCAATCTATCGTGTGACTATTCCATAAAAAAATATGAAAATGAATTCTATTATTTTTTATTGCATTTTTTCTCCATAACTTACGTACAAAAGTATATTAACTATAAAAGTAGGCTTATTATATTTCATTCTTAGTTGTCATTAATATATAAGAAACCTTAGTTTTGATATTAACTTAAAAAATTTCGTATATCTGAAAGACAGTAGCTAAACTGACGTTCTTAATTCTAAGAAAAAAATAAAAAGAATACGAAATTAAAATAATTTGCGAACATGGCTCCTAAAAATGAGTCGAAATATCAGGATATATTACAAAAATAGAGAAAGAGTATTAATAAATCTGTCCGTTTTGTCCATACAGTATTGAAAAAACGCATAAATTGGAAAAAGCAGATTTGACGATCCGTTTATACCATTATATAACGTACTTCATCTATGCCTAGACTGTTATAACCCTAAAGTGTACGTCAGAAATAACAAAAGTTTAAACATACTCTGGATGCACTAAAAACATCGATGTAATTTCGTAAGTGGATAGATTTTACAAAATACGCAAGCTTTATAAACAGAAAAATGTTCTAATAGTTTTAATAAAACCAAATCAAGATTATAGTAAAAATGTAACTGACAATAACGTTTTAATTTTATTGTTTTGAATTGATTGAAGTTTATACGAAAGTTATATTATTTGATCTGAAGACTAAGGTTGTTTTAGAGAAGTAAGGCGAGGTTATGCTCAGCCCTGATGTGCCGCGACGGCTGCAACGCATTGGTTGAATTTGTTCACATAGTCGAATGGCAAGTCTCCCTTACACCCGTATCCACCCTTCTTGTGAATGGCCATATAATCGTAGCAGTTGACCTGGCCGTCACCATTGCAGTCCTGAAAATAACCATCATCATTAATCAATACTTAATTAAGAAGATGTTAACCATGATAATTTATTTTCTGTTATATTATATTTTATAAGATAATCATACTGAAGTAGTTATTAGTTGACCCGACAGATGTCGTGCTGTCCAAATTCCAGTATCTTTTTGTGATCGTTTGGTGGAGTTGTGCAAAGTTTTTGGATAATATTTAAAATCAAAATGTAGACATTTGCTTTATTTTAGTGAGTATTGTCTCTATTAAAGATTTATTTATCATTTAAAAAATAGGCGAAAACCTTTAACAATAAAATAATAACCAAAAATCGGGGGATAAAAAAATGAGGTTTGCTTCTGTTGGAATTGTAGCGAACAAGTGTAATACAGTTTTTAGCAGAATTCTATCTTGGGGGCTTACTAAGTCAAATAAAAAAAAATCGCATAAAATTCATGATGAACGACAACCATTTAGAAAATTTGAATTGATATTTACAGCGATATTCTTATTTTTTATTAAATAGTAATATAATTCTATACTATTCAATTTCTTTTGCGTAATATTACCAAATACTCAGTATTTTCTATATTACTTTTTCATGACCATAAACAAAAAAAATAAACTAAAGTGTTAAGTTAATTATTTTATTATATTTTAGCTTTTTCTTTTTAAATCTAGTTCTTTTTCGTTTCTAACTCTATCAATATTATGCTTATATCGATGTCTAACCTCCTCGATGACTTATCCTCAGTAAGAGGTGTGCCTATTTTAGTTAAATTACAGACAAACTCGGAAGTATATTCCGTAACAAACATGTAACAAAAACCTTACACAAGGAAAGCATAAAAGCTCTATCTGTAAATGGCAAAAAGGTAATATTATTTTAATTAAACTATTTTCATATAAAATATATATGTGATAACACATAAAATCTATACTAATATCTCTTATTTATGGGGCTTATACTACGTATGTTCATAGATAATTTTTGTCTGAATGTTGCATAATTAAACAATACTAGTGTTCGGGTGATGTCAGCTATGAAATAATATGCAAATTATGATGACAACTCTGCTTCAAATTAGCATTGGACAGATTACACCTACTCGAATACCATGAATAGATTTACATTGTTACCCATTTAAGTTTCGAACACCATTTCAGTTACAATAGTTTAAAAAACACGTTTTATCTGTTTTTAACTATTCCACAGTCATTTCTCTGTTCCACAATCATATCTTCGGCAACAGATTAAATAAACAACTCTTGATACGATGAATTTAATGATACCAAACTCAATGGGTTTTCAAGTGGACATCCCAGTGTTCCTGCTTGGGTTCCAGCCGACCTTTGAGCTCCATAATCAAACCAGGTTGATAGTACCATAGATTATATTAGACTTTATTATATCGATGCCTAACAGCCAAAAAGGGATAAGCGACATATTTTGTGATTTTGAGTTATATACATAGTTACAACCGTCATTTTTTTCTGCGTCGTTTGATCTGGGTTACGTGTTTCTAAGCGAATCTTTATGTCGCTTATGCGGTAGTAAAATTATAGATATGAGACATTTTTTTTCGATATAAACGACAAAAATTTTAATGAGATATTTTTTTTGGTGGTTGATCTACAAAATATCTGAGAATAACGAACTTATGCTTTTTGAACTTTCTGTAATATTCTAATGATCTACCGTTAACCTATTTCGCCTGGAAATAAAAATTGAGAAATATGGGATTATGATAATTTGCCTCTACATAATTATTTATCGAAATCCGTTTAAGACTTTCTGGCAGTTTTTTTTTAAACATATGAGTCGTTTATTGTAATTTGGTCACATTTTTAAGAATCTGTTTGGTCCTTACTGTTTTTTTCCCGGTTAAAAATGAATGATAAAAAAGCGGTTAGCACATTTTGTCCCTGCAAGTACTTAATAATATTTTGTCGCTTATCCTTTTTTACCCTCCCGATATTTAAACAATTTTGGCGATTAGATAAAAAGGTACACCTACATTTTAACGTTATTCCAATCTTTACTTTGCGTATTGTGGCGTGCAACTAGGCAAGCGCCACGTGCGCATGCGAGCCATTTTGGCGCGATATATTTTCACGTTTTGTGTTTATTAGGTAAGTCAAATTTCATGTTTAATGAAGTAGAATGATACTTATTTCTTGTTTAAATGATATGTAAAGTTTTATATTATTTATTTGAAATGAGTGCCTAGTGTACTATGGTAACTATTCAATTCGGAATGAAGCAGGAAAAGTGAATCCTCAGACGGGACTAGAACCCGTGAATTTTTCCCTGACCACTAAATCACTTTTCGACGGGGTTGCTTTAATGACGCTTTTTTTATTTAAAGGTAAACTTAGAATCATTGGGTCATGATGAAATTGAAAATGATGAGCCAGCATGTCAATCGTTTATAGACACTGAAGCCTTAGATAAAATATAGATAAAAATAAGTAAGATGCGTGTTGTCACATTTCGAAAGAAGAAAGATAATTTGATTTAAGTATTTAAAAAACTCGATGAATGACGATGCTGATGAAAAGTGAATCCAAAAACTAGAATGAGTCCACCAGCATGTTATAAATCTTTAATACCTGTATCTAAGGCTAAACACGATGATTTACTTAAACTGTGTCGACATAAGGTAATTCCCCATTTTTTTCACCGTGAATACAACAGCATCATCTGTTCCAACACTGTTCAAAATACACTCCCTGATTCTGATATCGAAAATGTTGAAGTAGAATAAGTGTTTGTTTAAATTCACTATTACTTATAATTATTATCCACAAGTGAAAGACATGAGTCAAGCAAATCGTGATATTAACAGTGCATTAGTCTTAAGAAAACTAGTTACTTTATTAACGTTATATTTTTTAAACTAAGATAACGAACATTGATATAGGTAACTATTATTAGTATCTAAGTAGTAATAGTTTTAAGTCTGTTTTCTGATCTCGGCGAATATGTGGTATTAGCCTTAAGTAGTAACAAATTGTTAATTAGAAAGTGCCATTTTAGTCAATTATAGACTGAGCTGATTAATAAAATTATATAGTTTTATTATTTAGACCTCTCGGGTGAACCTGAAACTTTTTCTCCTCCAAATACTTTTAAATAAAAAGTACATCGAAACACATTATAATAGTCTTATAATCGTAATTTCTTAAAAAATATACTTAATACAATTTTCCATTCAGTGAATTATCATTCGATAGCTGGTTATACCACATTTCCACAATTTTATTTCTTACAAAAAAACAACTTGTGCTAATGTTCCTCTATTTAAATAAAACTTGAGGTGAGGTTATATCATTTTTTGCTGGAAGCTAATAATTTGCGTATTACATTTACGACATTTTTGCTGATTGTAAAATTAAGACCATTTCGGGTAACCGACATTAACTACTATTGGTAGCCTGAATTTCATAAAAATAACAACACCAGTCAATAGATAGTGCGATATAGGCTAAAAATATAGTTTTTCTGCCTTTCGGAACCTATACATCCTTTCTTATGATTTTTTTTCGTTTATTTTAAACTTTAAATCACTCTCCTGTAAAATTTGTAAAGTGGCGGTTATTCCTTTTTGGCCGTTAGGCATCGATATATATATATTTCACGTATAAATTATTAAGTACCGAAATATTAAAATGCTACTTTTTTTTCCTTTTCGGTATTTTTATTTAATTCTCACGTATTGGCTCCTTTTCAAGAGCTGTGTTCAAAGGTTGCCCATTGCTTTAGAAACGACATCAGGATTCATTATTAAGATGTCAATATTACTCGATAAAATTTGTGGTAAGGTATGTCGAGTAAAAATAAAAACTATGCTATGCTAACTTACGCTTAGCTTAAAGAAAATATTTATGAAAAAGTAATCTCTTCGAAATTCAAATAGTTGAAATCTGCCTGAATACTTTACGAATTGTCCCGGTAATGTTCGTTTTCATTGAAATATTCAAAGTAGGAATGTGGAAAAATTTACCTGTGCGTATTTTGCCATGTATCCCTGGACAGTAAGGGCGGCGCAGTACGGGTCGTTGGTGCATGAGGGGTACGCTGAAATGAATACGTTATATTAGAACTATGGTTTAAGCAATACAAGAAAGCATTTTTACAGGAGGTATCCTACTAAACAAAAGAAATAGTATAAAAACTCGAAAATTTTGGTTCGATAGTCATACAATCGATAAATTTAAGCAATAGTCAAAAAATCTATGGTTCAAAATCTCGAAGAACTATGTCTAGTATCATTGACAACATTTTTTTTTTTCAACGCCCTGCTTATATTGATTCACTTGAAAATATACTACAAATTAAGTGCTTGGTATTTTATTTGTTTTACTTGTATTTTGTAATTTTTTAATTAATAATAATTTTTTTTTGGCATTTGCTAGTCAGAAAAATAAAAAACGTTTGTCAGCATCAGTTATTGTGAAAAAAGTGACTCTACCTAACGAATTGTAAATAAAAAAAAATAGAAAACAAAAAACATTCAGTTATTTCTTTATTTTAAAAGCACCATTGTTTTAAAGGCCATGTAAAAATTTGTTCTAATAACACTTATTATAAAACCATACCTAATTTCGACTATTTTATATTACACTAGCTAACCCGGCAAACGTTGTTTTGCCATGTATATTATTTCTAGGAAAAGTTTTTAATTAATTAATAAAAAATAGGGGTTGATGGTAGAGGTGTGAAAATTTAGGGTTGTATGTATTTTTGTATGTTGTATCATAAAAAAATAGAAACTAAAAATTTTGTCTAAAAAATATAAAAAAAATTTAGGGGTGGACTACCCCTAACATTTAGGGAGATGAAAAACAGATGTTGGCCGATTCTCAGACCTACTCAATACGCTCACAAAATTTCATGAGAATCGGTCAAGCCATTTCGGAGGAGTATGGGAACGAAAACTGTGACACGAGAATTTTATATATAAGATGTATATTAATTGTTATTCTTTTATTTTTATTCCAAATAAACATGCCGTAAAATAATCTTTAAGTTTACATTACCGACATTAGATTTAATAGAACATTATTTATAGAACGTACTAATATGTACAGTTATATCAAAGTATTAAAGATACATTCGTAAAGACTGTTTCGATTTTGAGTCACGAAAGGCGTCATATGAATATGGAAATATTGCTCAAGCAAAGGTTAGCCTTATAATATGAGCCATCGTGATATCTTTCAATGTCAGCGCCGCTTATATCCTGTTATTTACATAATACAAAAATTATAAACACGTTAGCGAGAATTTAATATCAGAATACTTCGAAGTTGTGGCCTTTAAAATAAATTACAAATTTTGTGATAATTCACTATAAATCTATGCAAATTCGAAATAAAATTGGCTAACGAGTTAATTCTTAACTTATATTTGTTTCATACAATCTTGTTATTTAATGTATGGTTAGAATTTAAAAAAAGAAGCGATAAGTATTTATAACAATATATTTATTGTTTACACCACCGTCTCTTACGCTTCCTTCCAGTCCTATCCATCCAAAGGTTGTCTGGAAGAGACTGGAAGAGCGATAAGACCGCCCATAGTAACACTATTTTAAGTTTTCTTTTGTTTTATTATTACTTCAATGTGGTGTTATCAATAAAGTGTTTCCTATAGTATTGTATTGTAAGACTGTAATGATTGCCTTTGGATACTCTGCTAGATTATTTATATTAAAAAACTGTTGTTCGTGGGTATCACTATAAATAGCCCTGTAGGTTCAGATGTTAAAATTACTGTGGTCGCCTTCACACTGTAGACCTTGTTTACAGCAAAACACAGCTTTGTTAGAGTTTAAATAAAGTTCAGGCACGCATACAAGATTACTTTTATCAATTTTCACCGGTAGGGTTATCGGGAGAGAAACCACGAGGGTAAGATGATATGATAAAGGTCGCAGTGATCACTTCGTAATTGATTACAGTCCATAAATGAAGTAGATAGGTATAATAAGCAGATTAAAACCCAATTTCTTACCTTGAGGGTCTTCAGGAGATAGACCATTTATGGTAGGTTTCCCGGCGTCCGCCCAGTAAGGCCAGGTGATGTGGAACAGGCCGCAGTGGTCGCCTTCGCACTGCAGGCCCTGTTTGCAGCCAGACACGGCTTGGCAGATGCATCCCAAGCAGACTTCAGTCACAGGAGGCGCGCTTAGGCCCTTGCCTGCAATTTCCGCTGGAAATACAAAAAGGTATGGTTAACTATGAGGTTTGATGTTTCAAACAGGAAAGTGTCAAATTTTCTTGCGGTGACTTAACTTTGCGAAGAGTATTAAGACTTAATATGTTTAAGCCTAATTAATTAGGCTTAAACATATTATCCAATCTATCGGATTTATTAAATCCGCTCTTAAAAATTTAGCTTCGGATAACAAACAAGCTTAAAAGCAAGAAAACTTATGTTTTGTATAAAATTTCAGTATTGCTGCTCAATTGTTTTACAAATATTGCAATTATGGATAGCCATTAGTCTCATAGGAGAGCTTTTAATATTTGCCACAATAAATAACTGTGTGAAATATTGTGTTTTATATGTTTATAAGTGTAAAATCATAGATAAATCATAAAGATAATTATATTTATTACGTGAAATATGGTTACAGGGACTGCCGTAATGCAAACGATTTACAATACATTCGACATTAATCATTAAATTTACATTTTGTTCATAAATAATCAACTTGTACAGTAAATTAGGAAATCCAGTACTTACGAAAACAAAATGTCAAAATATATATTTTAATGTCCCAAGACCCATGACCCTATAATTATAATAAGCTGTTACAAGTATTATGAAATGAAATAAGAAATTATGCAAAATAATTGACTACAAAAAACTGTAATTTATATTTAAATTGTGTTAATGGTGTCCCTGTCTGATGTCCCTAGGAATGAAATAAAATATTAATAAACATAATTTTAGAATTATTATGGCAGTGTTTTAACAGTGCCAGCAGTTAAGGAAATACTAATGAGTTTAGTTGGATCACACTTTTTAACATAGTATTATTATTGCTTTTAATCAGTACGATATTTGTTCCATTGCAGACTCCATAGAAGTTTCAAATACATATTTCGTTTTCTTTTCGTTGATTTGTAACGATTACTGAGATGTAATCAGTAAAGAAAACACACTGATGATTTATTGCGTAAGGCAATTTTTTGAATATATAGAGAGAAAACTGAAAGACCCTATAGAGATCAGATCCAGTGATATTCACATGGCTAGTTTGATCAAGTTTATTCAAATTTGCGTATTGCTTGCGATCTGTACTATTTATGGTGTAGTTAGATGATATTACCGCTATACAGTGTATAAATATCAGTTATAGAGCAGAAATGAAGGTTAGAAGTAAGTAAAATTTAAAACGAAATGTTAAGAAGATGGAACCATTCATCAGTACGTGCTCAGTTGACGGCAGCCGCGTTCCCACGGTGACAAGACATGCAGAAAGAATAATCTGTATTTAACAAACACGATGTTTTAAAAATAAAAAGATACAATGGACAATGAAGAAAAACAAGAATAAGGATTTAGCAAGGTATTCGATTAAATCTCATGTGTAAACAATAAATGTTTAAGAGTACTTAGTATTCACGAACGTCGATGTCATCCTTCCATCTTAATGTATGCAGAAGTTATCGACCACTTGAGCAGTAAATCTTATGTTGTCAAGGGCATTTGGTCAGGGATTACTCACTAAGCCTCGAGCGTTTAACCTCATAAAATATAAAATCACATTTAACGTTTTGATTTATTATTAGTAAAAATATTGCGAAGCAAAAAAAAATTGTACTGTCCTTAAAATTTCGATTTTAAAACTTTGTCATTTTTCTTAATTTATGCTACAATAAAATAAATAAATATTTCCTACATTCACACCAACAACATAGCCCAAAGTAAGCACTTTTAAGGCTTGTGTTATGGGTACTAGGGTAACGGATAGACATACATAGTATATCATACGTAAATAAGTAATATTCATAGAAATATATACAAACATTCATGACTCAGGTACAAATGCTCGTATTCATCATACAAACATCTTACCCTTCCGGGATTCAAACCCAGGAACGTCGGTGCGAAAGGCAGGATCGCTACCGTTGCACCAAACGGTTGTCTTGGTATAAAAAAGTATAAAAAAAGAAGAATAAACTATAATCTTCCTAGAAAATTGTGTTGTTAAATACAAAAAGATTTGTAAAATTCTACAGAAGAGCTAGTCGATGCAGAACTACTAGTTTGTTTAAACGGGAAATCGAAGAAAAATACAAGCTTTTCTAATGCTCGATATTGATTGTTGTAAATATATAATTAGTAGTTATTTGTAAACATAAAGTTAGTATAGAAATTTGATATAGACAGCATCCCACGCTTTTTTACAATGAAAAGAATTTTCATTTCATTTCAACGTTATTGTTATTTTAGAATTTTTGAAAATTATTTAAACATATTGAGTTAGTATACTTTTTATAACAGTCGAATAAAATATATTTAAAAAGTTATTTTCTGATATTTAGTTCAATTTGCTATTAAAGCGTGTTTTTTTAGGTTTTTTATACTATATTTTATTTTTCTGAATGTGCATCTAATTCAGTGCATGTCTATCTATGTAGGTATAAGTCTAAATAAAATATGTATTAATAAAAAATAGCCTTGAATCTTTTTCGTTGTATTTCGTTTAATTTTATAACTATAGTTTATTATAGTAAACTTACCTATTTTATGTAAAATAAGTTTATAATTATTGTACTGTACCCACTTCTTTTACTATCATCACCAATAAGCCATAAATTGCCATTTTTTTTACTCAGTTTTGCCATATTATTAAAAAAAATTGCGTTGTTCAATACATGAAAAAAAAATAAGGAAGTCCGCATACTTCAAGTTACGATCAATGATCACGTGGTAAGTTACATACGTAGATTTGTACTTAAATCATAATTTTAGTATTTGGGGTACATTGGGATCTTTACCTGTACCGTCCGGTTCGCAAATTCAAAGTCAAATGATTTATTACAATTCAGTGTTGTACATTTTACAAGCATTCTTGATGATTTTAATGCAATCATTAAACTGCAAGGCAATACATATGTTCCGGGTACTGAAGTTATTAACATAGATAAAACCACCAATGCCTGCATTAATTGCTAAATAATTGATCAAAATGTGTTAATTTTCAGAAAAATGCAGCGAACCTTAATTACAACTAAATAGCATATTAATGAGCAAAATAATAAAGTGTAATAGGTTAATTACACACAATGTATCCGGATTTTTAACAATCATTAGATCGTAATGTTCGCGTCGTGGAAACGGAACTACTTTATCATAATTGATAGGTACAGACGGCAGCATTGAAATCTACCACAAGCTTTTTAATTTGAACTCTACTTCTAGTTATTTTTTACGAGTTATTTTTAATTATAGGAGAACAAAATAATTAATAACTCGATTACTATGAAAGTGCAAAGAAAGTCATGATAATAAATGTTAAGCCATTATTCAAGGATGCATCTGCTGCCGCATCTTCTTCTTCATATCTACTAATTCTCATAGGGCCCGCTTGGCGAATAAAGATATAATAATAAAAAGCTTTTATTCAAGATGAGAATTTACAATGCATTAATTGAAGCCAACAACTATGCCATGACTTCGGTAGCTTTACGACGGGAGACTTTGGACCGGGAAGAAGCCGCAAGAATCATGGCAAGGGCTGTTTTTTTCTTCCTATAACGCATTACAGAATTAAGAAATCTTCCATTTATATTTTTTTTGCATTCACAGTTCTATTATTCTATAAATTTTCTACTTTTCTAGAGCTAGTAAAATGCATTAGAGTAATTATTTATACAAAAATGAATTAGCAGTATCCCTGTTAATATTATAAATGTAAGTTTGTTTGTTATGCTTTCACGCAAAAACTACCAAACCGATCATCATGAAACTTCGTATATATATTCTTGGAGGTATTAAATGTAACATAGGATACTTTTTATTGAAAAAAAAATGCTAGTAGTTAATAAAGTAAAGGCCGTTTACTCCACTGCTTTTTGTCCTTTAAATAATCATCTACTCTGAAATAGACTTTGCCCATGAGGGTTTTTTAACATGTTTTTCTAAAGGCAGTTCAGTTACTTATTATAAAACGCAAATACATCTAAAAATGCCTAAAAATTCACCTCCCGTTTTTGCAAAGGAAATGGTAGTAGGTTTGCAAGGTAGGCTGGAGCACATCCAGTAGTGGCTTAAAGTTGAAAATCAATTGAGTCTTTTGAACATTTTTGAGTAGGTCGATGTCGTGTTGACTGTACTTAATGAAGCAACATCTGATTTCATTTAAATGTGCTTATTTGTTTTCAAGATGTTATCGCAGTTTTTTTCCGTAAACTTGGCGGTAATCACTTGACGTATGGACATTAAGGTATCATTTAAGTTAATTGGAAGGATGTAATTTAATTGAACAATGTTAAGTGACATTCTAGACAAAATATTTTATTTGAACCGTTGTCTGAAGTAAGTATGTGAACAATAAAAACAAAAAAAAACTAAAACAATGAAACTAACCCAAGAAAAAGTACCTAATTTATAATTTATTTTTTATCCCTCTATTTGAATAGACTCCCAGCAAATCTTTGAGCAGTATCAGATAAACACGGCGAGAGGTGTCGTCAAGATTTTTTACACATAGAGAGGCACTACAACGGGAAATGATCAGAAGCAATGCTTGTAGATTTTTGTTGGCCAATTTTTTATGAAACTTATATAGAAATTATGAAAAGGATAAAAATTTCAAAGTAAAATATGGTTAACAACAAAAAATGATAATTATGTAACGGTTTATATTTCACATTAACAAAGTTTTATATATTTTTGATTAAGAGTTAATGCCAAAGAAAAAGTTTATTTAAAAACTCCATTTATTAAAAATATATACGTGATAAATAACTTTAAATAATATATTTATATTCAGTGTTATAGAATCTATAATAATCATGCATAATATTCGAAGGAGAGATTTTTTGCAGACCAGCGTAAATTATCTGACTCATAAGTTTTATATTAATTGAAAAACGTGCCTTTAGTTTAGTCATTTTTGCTTATCTATTTCCTACAACTGATCACTGTTTAATTTTTATAAATTGACTAGCGCCCGCATCAACTTCGCTCTGGTCAAAATAGTAAATACAATTTATAGTCTATTTATTAAATAGAGCCAATTTATATCTCCAAAGATTACTCTCAACATATAAATGAATTTAAACGCTTCGCTTTTTAAAACTCTTTTATGAGGTCAAGATATATCTGTTGGAATATCCAACATTTACAATGGCAACACAGTTGCTATAGCAACAATTAAGAGTAAAAATTGTTTATACTCTTATTATAATTCTCTTCCTTTTGTGGTGTTGGACTTAATACACGCGTTTTCTATACAGGTGTCTTTTTATTAACTAGAACTAGTCATCCATATCTTATTTCATTCTATACAGTCCCTCGCTCCTACAATATCTAATTGTAAGAAACTATATATTATAATCTTACATGTAGAATTTCTCCCACTTTTGGATATGCAGTTTACATGACAATACAATAATATGGTACTACCGAGTTGATCTGATGATACAACTCGAAAGTTGGACATAAAACCCTGGGATTCTCATCGAGTTTGAACTCCTTAGATTTGTTTATTTCATCTGACGAAGAGGTTCTCATAATGGAATTGGAATGTGGCTATAGGATTTTTTGCATTCTAGTGTAGTAAAGCACCGGTCGCAGCGTGCATTTTGTGTTTTCAAACTATTATTAATTTCAAATAATAGTGCATGTTATAGATACATGTATTGACGTAATTATTTGTTATGATTTAAAGAGTTTTTACTTTTGCAGTTACGTTTTTTCCAAATTTTCATTTTTAGTGTATACTTCTTTTCCAATTATGCGTGTTATATTGATTCATATCAAATCCGTTGACCAAGAATAGACTCTTACTGAGACAGACATTTAAAAGAAATAATGAGGTAAAATTCAATCTTATTGGCTTAGTGAGAAAGATCAAGTCATGAAATGGAGTTCACAAAAATCTGCGTTGGCTCAAAAATTCTGTCTCTCCTCTGAATCGACAGACGGCGCAGATATAAAGAGAGAAAGCGCGAAGGGTTATATAAATATACTTTATTCTGTGTGATGAGTGATGGTTCATGTACTGACTAATAATGATATTGTAAAAGAAGTTTAATGACGAAAATGTATTTAATAAGAGATATTATTTAAAGGCATGACTCACGAGTTCGAAAATCACCTATTCATTTTAAATTTAAATTATTGTCCGATTTACTAGACGCATTTAATTGCAAAACTATTAATGATTTACCGTTTCAGATAGAAAGACCGAGCCAGGTATGTAGTCAAGCTGGTCTATAGAAACACATGTTGTTTATGAACCTGATGGGTGACTGGACCGGTCCTAGGATCCGGCATCAGCAGTTGCCAGTTCTATATTATTTTTAAATACGCGAAATAACTTCGCTGACATTATTAAAGTTGGTATCATAATGGTATCAGATGACATGTACCTATAATCGTAAAACTGTCTCTTTATTGCGGACTAAAACTCATTTCTTAAAACAAGACAGAAATATTAGAATAAAACATTTACAGGAGCCGTGATCACAGGATGTTGCTAGTGATCACGGCTCCTGTAAAGGAGTCGAAACGTCAGGATTAAATAAAAAATTAAACATGCGCAAAAATCCATAAAAAAGTATTTTATTTTAATGTGTAATGTGCGCGGAAGTGTAAGAACTAAATATGTTAACCAGTAAAGATAGAAATATTTTTATCTTGCTTGAGCGTTATTTTTAACTTAGAGGACACTTTTTGTATGTGATGTAATCTGTTATTGTGGAAAAATTATTGATTTATATCTAAAAGAGAAAAAACACTGTTAGTAAAATTGCTAATCTAAGCGAAGAAATTCAATCTTCAACCGCTAACGCATATTAGTACCAACAATTTCTTAAAAACCCTTCAAACATTTAAAGTAAGGTATTGTAATATTGATTTTTTGATTACAAGTTTACTCAAACGAAATAATAGGGGTTAAAGTATGAAATTGCCGTTTTATTGCAATAGGTTCTTTGAATTGACATAGAATCTTCATGGTTTGAGGTTTTCGAATGAAACTTTTTTTAAATGGTTTCTATGATGTTCTTTTTTTAAAAAATGTAAAACATTTGAATATCGACTTTCAATTGTTTTTGTTATTCAATTTAGACAAGAAAGATGGATACTGCGAAAATTCGAGTTATTTTTGAATACGAGTTCCGACGCGGAACTAACGCGGCAGAAACAGCCCGCAATATCAATGCTGCGTTTGGAGAGGGGTCTACTAATGAACGCACCGTGCGATTTTGGTTTAAACGCTTTCGTGATGGAAATTTCGACTTAAAGAACGAGCCACGAGGAAGACCGCCCACACAGGTAAATAACGATGAATTAAGAGAGATAGTGGAAGCCGATCCTAGTCAAAGTACCCAGGAATTAGCGGCATGGTTTAACGTTACCTTACCCACAATATTGACTCACTTGCGTCAAATCAATAAAATAAAAAAATACGAAAAATGGGTGCCTCATGATTTGACTGATCTGCAGAAAGAAACGCGTGTTGAAACTTGTGTTGCCTTGTTGAACCGGTACAGAAATGAAGGAATATTGGATCGAATTGTAACATGTGATGAAAAGTGGATTCTTTATGATAACCGGAAAAGAAAAATGCAATGGCTGACCCCAGGTCAAATGCCACAACAGTGTCCTAAAGCAAAACTTACCAATAAAAAGGTAATGGTAACTGTTTGGTGGTCTCAGCATGGTGTTATTCACTATAGTTTTCTCCGATCTGGTCAAGCAATAACGGCAGATGTCTATTGTGCCGAACTCCGAACCATGTTGACAAAACTAGCAGTAAAACAGCCCCGACTCATGAATCGATCTTCACCATTATTGCTCCACGACAACGCGAGACCTCACACAGCACGAGAAACCATTTTGACCCTTCAGGAACTGCAGTTAGAAACCATTCGTCATCCTCCGTATTCACCAGACCTTGCTCCAACGGACTACCATTTTTTTCGTGATTTGGACAATTATCTACGTGACAAGAAGTTTTCTTCCCAGGAGGCAGTACAAAATGCTTTCACACAGTTTGTGCAGTCTAGATCGTCGGAATTCTATCGCAAAGGCATTAATGACCTTCCCATTAGATGGCAGCAATGTATAGATAATAATGGCAACTATTTTGATTAAATAAATTTGTTAAAAATTTAAAAAATAAACAATATAGATTTTCAGTACAAATCGGCAATTTCATACTTTAACCCCTAATATTTACACGGTAAGTATGTGATGTGATACTTGCGTAAAATTACAGAGAATTTCCAATGTCATTGGCTGTTCTCGTATGATGCTTGACATACTTTGCCGTCCACTAATTTTCTCAAGACATTACAGTGAATAACATCTCACTTAAAAGATAATCAAAGGTAAATATTGAAGATTTTATTTTGATCCAAAAAATAGTATTAAAATTCAAAATTATTAAAGAATCACTGCAATTAAAACTTGAGAACTTCACAAAAAACGGTATATAAATCGATCTAACCTTTTCGGTGATGCGTTGATAGTCATTTATTCTACCACCCTTACGGTGAGTCAACACGACTTGTATATGTTACGGCTAAATGTAACTTAAGATTAGCCGGCTAAACCTAGGTTTATCTTCGAGGAGGTGTTAATGTTAGTTTCTTCTATCTTTAGCCGGCATAACTAAAGCCGACATAACTAATCAAAACTAATATATTTATACACAGTAATAAACCTTTCATTGTAAATAAATATCTACTTAACACCTTTCCCTTTCCGTTGTCCTTATAACCAAAAAGTATTGATATTTTTAATGAGCGGTATATACAGATCCTTAGGTAATATAAAAAAAAAAAAATTATACAATGTGTCCCGTCACCAAACTTACAATATTATGGAAGTGCACACATGCATTTAGCTTACCATGAAATATAATAGATGTGTCCCTATTTGTACATAGTATCTCCGTTATTCGATAACCTACTGTCTCCTCTCTGATTAGCTGAAAAGGTTATCAATGGACATCAACTGCAACTACCTATCTCTTTTTTAAGTACCTTCATCTATGTCGTTTCTTGTTTTAATATGAAAAAGTAAAAGAAACAAACAAGGTTAACGTCCTTTAAACAACACACACAAAAAAGTTGTTAAATGATATCATAGATAAAAAATATATACAATGTGTCCCGTCACTAGTGTCGGAGCCTTTAATGGTGTGAAATATGGTATTTTTATTGACAAATTGCCCCTCAAATTTTGTTTTGGGGTAGGGTAACCTTTGATAGTAATTCATTTCAAGTATTACAAAGCAATTGAAAAAAAGACACAAAATTTTGTCATCTAAATAGATTTTTAGTTTTTTTGAATTATCATCATCACATCGGTTTTACATTAACATCGGTTTAAATAACTTTGAATATACCCAATTTAACAAAGTTATATATTAAATAATAGTGTATTTTATACCATTATATAGATATTGTTGTATTATAAACTATTAACATTACTCGTCATCGGAAAAAAGATGAAATACATGATGAATCTATACATATAAATAAAATTGGAGTGTCTGTTTGTAATATTGAAATAGCCGTTTTTTACTACATGCATATGAATATATATACGATACATACACCAAAATAACATTTTTTACAATTTTTGTCTGTCTGTTTGTTCCGGCTAATCTCTGAAATGGACCGATTTTGACGGGTCTTTCATTGGCAGATAGCTGATGTGATAAGGAGTAATAACTTAGGCTACATTTAATTTAGAAAAAATCTTTTATTTTAGAATAAAAAATTACTGTGCCACAGCAACGCGTAGCTGGGTCAGCTAGTTTATAATAAAATTTTATTACTTAGGTCCTTTTCATTCCAATTAACTTATTGTCGTCACAATCGACTTTACGTTTGATTTTCTTAACGATCTCGATCAATGTTCATTCAATTATTTTATAATTTCTCAAGGAACTTCATATTGCAAAGGTACATATGCTATATGAAAAGGTCTCTAGTCATAATTCAAGAATGCACACACCAAGTTATAGGTTGTTGGATGATAATTCACATCATAATCACTGCTCATTTAAACAATAGCTGTTAATTAATCAAATATTTATTAACGAACCCATTAATTTATCATTATAAACATGATCTTACTCCATTAAATTGTCTATGAAGTGATCATTCCGTAGGTATTTACGAGTATTTTATACTTTGACCAACTACATTAATGCCAATGATTATGATTCATTAGCCTATTATTTAAAAAAAAATAATGCTTCCTGTTGCGTAGTAAACACGAAAAGTAAAAAAAAGTGATGTCATACACAATAATTCGAAGACCGATTTATTATAATAGGCTTGATCTCATCTTATTCTGAATATAATATGTATATAATAGATAATTAAAAATGTTACATCGTGATTCGGTTTTTGGAGTTACTTTGCTTTGCTTTTGCTAATTTCTTAGATTAAAAAAGTATTAATATCGGGAATGTGAATTTAGAGTAACTATTATTTTTAAATGTCAAGATGAAAAGACCAAATTTATTTCTGATTTGTGATTATTTATATATTTTAATAATGTTTAAATATATTTTTTTTAAATGCAATGGAACAAAAAAACATAAGAAATAAACTTTTTCTAATAATATTAATTATTATTTTATGTCACTAACGTTTTACAAGAAAGAAAACCGAACCATGAATAAACACCATAAATAAACACACACCAACTATTTAGTTCGAAGCTATGTAGAATTTCTACTTTGGATAATATATACAATCATGATACGGGAACAAATACTTATGTTTATAACATAAACTGGATTCGAACCTTAAACCAGCACAGTAGGCAGGATTGCTACCGTTGCACCAACCGGTTGTCCAAAGTTCAAAATATAAAAAAAAAATAACAGAAATGCAAAGTTTTCTTGTGAAAAAGAAACAGGAAAATAAAAACAAAATTTTCGAAAATAACCGCAACCAGAAGATTATATTTTTTAATGGTTGCATTATCTAAGCAAAATGAACGTAGAAAAAATTAAAAGTAATAAATGAAATATTGCCATTATTTAAAACTCGAAGAAGAATCTCTTTTCTGTCTAATTGACCTTCGGAAACATAAAAGCATGGACGAAAAATAATTTGAATGTTAGTGCATGCATAAGCTACTTAAAAATATATTGTATAAATAAAAAAAAATGTATACTAACACACATCAGCGGCGCACACGCTAATTAACATAACTATGGCACTGAACTTGATCACGGCTGACGCCATTTTGGCGGGAGAAAAAAATAAAAATAAGTTTAATACTAAAGTTGCAAACAACGATGTGCTTGCGCGCAGCGGTCCAACTGGCATTGAACGTGGCCTTAGCTATGCTTATATGGACCGCGATTGCTCTGATTCACGATGTTCCGTGAAATTTTTTTTTTTTTTGTATTAAGATGCTGTTGTTTGTTACAAAGTTATCCTCTTTCAATAATTCTTAATTTTTTGTTAATAAGTTTCCTACGAATTTTATGCTCTGGTATTTTCAGATTTTTTGTGATTATTAAAAAAATCAAAGTTATTAAGTATTTTAACATTTTTTGTAATTTACATTAAAAAAAATTTTCTTGGCAACCTAGCGGTAATAATCCTTGATTCGCCAAAAGAAATTGAATTCAATATCGATTGAGATTATATTAAGTTGATGAGATGCTATGCTAATTGCACGTGAAATGAAATTTCGATCTTGCAGTGCTATTATGAAAGATTTGAACAAAGCATAATCATAAGAAGTACAATAAAAGTGATATTTGTAGCGAACTTTGTCGATATGAGCTTGAATTTGAATAATCCATTATAAATATTCGTAACGTAATCTTATTTTAATAAAATGTGTATTCGTAAAAAAATATATTTATATTATTTCGAAAATCTTTCACTGAAAGCTTCCGGAACGCCATAAACACATTTATAAACAATTTTTCAAAAGTCATTGCAACATCTGAAAATGGAACACTGGCTGTAGCTTGTTTCATCCGACGGTCACTTGTTTTTATATTGAGTCGCCATTTTAAAAATTGCATGTCTATATCACAATGGATTTAACTAGTTATAATTTTTGTAGTATTATTTTCTTTTAAGTGTGATTTGACAGCTCAGCCGAGCATTGTTTAGCTTGAAATTGCTTTTGGCGATGAAGTACATGCAAGACTATATATTTATAGTTGATTTGCAGAATTCAAGCGCGGTCGTGTTAATCTCCGTCAGTGTTATTTTAGATTCAACGAAGGGTCGTTTAATTTGGTGTCTGACTTAGTAACAGGTGAAGAAACATGGATTTATTTCTACGATACCATAATAAAGCCGCAATAGAGCGTATGGGTATTTTAGGATAAATTGAAACCAATTACAGAGCCGCGCGTGGAAAGTCCAACTAAGCGGGTGATTACTTGTTTTTTTTAAATAAAACTGGACATGTGGCTACTGTTGCTTTGGAGAATCATCGTACCGTGAATAGTGATAGGTTACGATTATTCGTTTGCCGGAAGTTATTGCCGAACACCGTAAATCTGCAACAATGCCGGTTAGCACACGGTCAGAGAGACAAACGAATTTTTGAAGGTGACAGATGTAAAAGGTGCCAGGCTCCCTACAATCCTGTCATGGTAACTTTAATTTTTATTGTTTCCAAAAATTAAGAACTAATTATGCAGTCAACGGTTTTCGTCACCAGAAGAGGCTGTCGAAGAGTATGAAAAAATCTTTTATACTCTTTGACAAAATTGATTTATTAGTATGAAAAGGTGTATATTCTTTAGCATCAACAAGTAAATAAAAGAAACAAAAGCTAGGTTAGTAGTTATGCGTTACTACGAAGTTACCTTACTGGAGAATATTTTAAAATGACACAAATGCAATTATGCAATAATTTAATTATCTGTATTTTTCTACCAAAAAGTTTAAAAGGTACACAAAGTTTTGTTAAGTCGACAAAAAATATTCACTTATTAATTAACGTTTAAAACTAGTTTTATATGTAATAATATTAATATGTAATAACTAAGTAATAAGTGCACCTTTTGCACACTTGACTTAAATGGACTTAAGTTTTATAGTCTACTGTAGACGGCTCAATCCAAATAATTTATTTCATGTGGTTCCTTTAATAGTGGCGAATACATATCCTGTTTCATTTGTTTCTATAATGAATATCCAGTCTACAGTTGCTTACCTTTTGATGAGAAGTTTTTTATTATTATATCTCACTATCTCAAGTTATAAGGAAGTGATACACAGATCTCATTAGGGTAGGGTTGGCACCAAAAAGAAATGTTTCAGAATCTTTACTGCTATTACTCTGTACGATATGCAGCTGGTAGTATTGCATAATATTATATAGTTACAATCATCGTCATATACTAATGGACATGCCCGAGCGGTGAGAGTTGTGGTACTACGAAAGAAAAAGATAAAAATAAGTTTCGGACTATCTTTATCTCTCCCAAAATATATGCCGTATCTTTCATTAAAATTGAGAGCCAATTACTGCACGTTATACGGGTACGGCATGATCATTAGTATATGTCGATGGATGGAACAGTATATGGGTATACTGTTGTACCTGTATAATATTTATACTATTTAAATACTTCTTTATCGTAACTAAACAAAGACAACTAATATTATCTTAATATATATAAATTACGTGTCACGTTGTTTGTCCGCGATGGACTCCTAAACTACTTAACCGATTTTGATCAAACTTCGTAACTATCTGTTATTTGATCTAACTTAAAAGATAGGATAGGTTTTATTTTAATTTATAACACAGCAACGCGTGGCTGGGTCAGCTAGTAATTTTATATAAATTATTGTTAACTACCATATATAATTTAAAATAACACACTCACACATTCATAATTAGCGGCCAACTTCATCCTGCTGGTTTACTTTATGTCGCTTTTGCGGCCGACTTCAACATGATAATTTTGTGTTACAGTGATGCGCGCGCATCTTAAATTTCACTCTTATAATTTTTCATAACGCGCCTAAAGAAGTATAACTTCAAAAAATAATTTAAAAACTTAGTAATTATAATAATGTAAGTAATAAATATACGAGGTAAGATGACTGTATGGCATGAAACTCTGCTTTTAAATTATAAAAAGATATATTTTTATTAGGCAAGTTTTAAGCATATAATACGATCTAAGTAGTTAAGTCTAAGGCTTTAAATATCAGAAGATGGTGGTGATTTTGATCCTTAAATTAATACACTCGGCGTCAAAAAAATCGCACCTCTAAGAAAATCACGTTCAAATGGCATTAACTCTGGATATGCACATGCAGTCGTATTAATTATAATTTTATTTAAAAGGTTACTTAATTAACTTAATAAAAAAACATTATTTTTCATTATCAAATAAAACCTAAAGCAACAAATAAAGGGTCACAAAAATTCTAAGGAAATTTTGCTGCTCGGGAGAGTCGCGAGTTGCGCTAACTTTGTGGGTATAAAGAGGTCAACACGGGTTCAATGTGGGTCATTCGCTATTAAACCGTTGAAGGGGACACACGCACTGATTTTACTGAAGAAAGAACATCTGGAAAATGGACACTACAGCTGATGAGGCCGCTCAAGTGGTTGCACTACTGCAAGCAGGGGTGCGGCAGTGTGATGTCGCCCGGCAACTGAATCTGAGCCGTTTTTCGGTTCGTAGAGTCTACCAGCGCTTTTTAGAGACCGGTGGCTATATCCGGCGACATGGGTCCGGTAGACGTCGCTGCACTTCGGAAAGAGACGACCGGTTCGTTGTGTCGTACTCTTTGAGAAATCGCTTCTCAAACGCTGTTCAGCTGCAACAGGAGCTCCAGGCAGTTCGCAGACGCACCGTGAGTGTATCCACGGTTAGAAGAAGACTGAAGGAGAAGAACATAGCAGCCCGCAGAGCTGCTACAGGTCCAAAATTGACTGCAGCGCACCGACGAGCCCGCTTGCAGTTTGCTCGCGACCACGTCGATTGGACCATTGAGCAGTGGGGAGCTGTTCTCTTCTCAGACGAGACACGAGTGTGTCTTTTCTGCAACGACCGACGAAGAAGAGTATACCGGAGGCAGGGTGAACGTTTCGCTCAAGCCTGCATCCAGGAGACGGTGGAATATGGAGGCGGATCCTGCATGTTCTGGGGCGGTATGTCGGCTGCCGGCAAAACCGACCTGGTCTGCGTCTCCCGGACCGGAGGTGCTCGCGGACAAGGGTCGCTGACTGCGCGCCGCTATATCACAGAGATCCTGGATGTGCATGTGGTCCCTTTTGCCGAATCTTTTGGCGAGGGGTTCACATTAATGCACGACAACGCTCGCGCACACACTGCAGCCATCGTGAACGACTTCCTGCGGAGGTCCCAAATTCCTGTGATGCAGTGGCCAGCGAGAAGTCCTGATCTGAATCCGATAGAGCACCTCTGGGACCATCTTAAACGTAAGGTTCGATCTCGGGATCCGGCTCCTTCGACTCTAGAGGAACTCCAAACCGCGGTGATTGAAGAATGGGGTCTTATCCCTCAAGAAGAGCTCCTGAAGTTGGTGAGGTCTATGAGGGACCGTATGGAAGCCGTCATCAGGGCAAGGGGGGGTAACACTAGATTTTGAGTTAATTTTAAGACACTTTTTGTACATTTTTTTTGTAAATTATCGATTATTAATTAGGACTTAATTAAGATTTTTTATTATTTTTCAAATTTTTATGCTTTTTGTATAATTTTAATTAAAAAAAAGATTGCACTTAATTGTTGTTTGATGCTCCTTTTTGTTACCTTTCTAATGATACCTAACACTATCCTCTATATAAGGTTTAGGAATTTTTGAATAAGATTTTTATAAGGTGCGATTTTTTTGACGCCGAGTTTAGTTTCGAGTAATAAAATATGTTATTATTCATTTGTGGCACACAAAAATCATATTTATTCATCATATACACTACTTAAATATACTTGATTTAAAGATTTTTTTAAAAGTAACTAATTTATAAAAAAAGTCAATTAAACTAAATAGCCTTTTTTGTTATCATTAACACAGATGTACTGATGTTATAAATATGTTATAAATAATACACAAACAATTTTTTTTAAAGATGCTGACTGGACATTTGCTTTTGACCACAATATGATACCGTGAGTAAACAATTAATAAACCTCAGAATAAAACACTTTTTTTACGGATTTTTGCGCATGTTTTATTTTATTTTATATTTAATCCTGACGTTTCGACTCCTTTACAGGAGCCGTGATCACAGCTCCTGTAAAGGAGTCGAAACGTCAGGTTATATTTACAGGAGCCGTGATCACAGCTCCTGTAAAGGAGTCGAAACGTCAGGATTAAATATAAAATAAAATAAAACATGCGCAAAAATCCGTAAAAAAGTGTTTTATTCTGATGTGTAATGTGCGCGGAAGTGTAAGAACTAAAAAATTAATAAACCTGACCAAAGCACTGTGGGACGTCCATAGGTCATAAATCTTAAAAACCTGCTTTCTAGTTTTACATTTTATTCCTTGTCGTTACATTGGATAGTTGCGGTACCTTCTGAAACTATAAATAGGTCAGTAATTAGAGTGCGCCTTCATTATCTATTGTGCATTCAAAGAGAGCGCATCGCCAATCGTAAATACTGTTATCAGTGAGTCATTAAAAAGCGTGACGTCATTTGTTGTCATTGCGGGACCTGTGAGTGCTGTGTGTGTTTTTTCTGAAATGGATATCCAAGAACAGGGTATGTAATAATTAATATTTTTATTTTTATTGTATCTTAGTATATATTTTCTTTAGTATGTCATTGCTACGAGGCGACTTTTCTTGGAGTATTATATTTTAATATTCAAAGTTTGAATAAACTTTTAAATATGTTCCCACTCGCTCCGACTATGGAGGTATATTGCACCATAATCTTTAGACTTTCTTATCTTAGAAAAATTAAAACTTGGCTGCCCTTATCTGCCCTTTTGGCGATGACAAGGGTGCTACGGTTGCCAGATTATCTCGTAGCATTTGCTACGAAATTAGTTTATTTAGTCTTAGTGCTTTGTGTAGGTTTTGTGACTGAATTTTAACCGTTTTTTTTTGTTTTAGGTAATTTATATATATGCTCGTTTTCAAGAATGCATATTCTTGAAATATGGCTAACTGTCAATACCGATAATGACTCGGAAAAGTGTCGTCAAGTCCTACAAAGTTTGTTGACTACTCTGAACGATGCTGAGAACATTGATATTCATTATTTAGAGAAAATTGTTAATAATTTATGTAAAGCTATTGCTCGATTCTGGAAAAAATGTAACAGGGATAAAACCAAGCTTTTATATAAGAATTCCGATTGGTTTAATGTTATTGAAAAAATTCAACTTGTGAAAAACAATAAGCAATGTACTCCGTCTGAAACGTCGCCGTGTCATTCACGTGGTCGTCCTCGAAAACCTTTTACGCAATGTAGTAAAAGGACTAAACGTCGGAGAGTAGCTGATTTGTCAAAGTCTGATGATTCTACTGTGAGTGCATTGCTTGATGTTTCAGACTGTTCATTCGATTCGTGTATATCTAGAGTTAGCACTGATGATGTCTTGTCACTTGTGACTGATGCTCAGTTGACAAAACATCAGTATTTATTAATTAAAAACTTTGTTAATAGTAAGATTTCTCCTAATGTATTACCATGTTACCAACAAATTACTAAAGCGAAACAGAGATGTTAACCTTCTAATATAACTGTTTCCGAGTCTTCAGCTGAAGTTGAATTACAAAGTCTTTTTGATCACACAGCTTCTCGAATCCTTGAATCTCAAAAAGAGGTCTTATTCCTGATGATTGTTTGTCTAATATCTCTTTACTTGGGAAATGGGGATTCGATGGCAGCACTGGACATAGTGAATACAAACAATTTTTTTCAGATTCAACTTTAGAAGATAGTAGTTTGTTTGTAACATCTTATGTACCCCTTCAAATTATTGTAAAATTAGCTGAAGATAATTGTAAAATTTTATGGAAAAATCCTCGACCCTCTTCCACTAGGTGCTGCCGTCTTATTCGATTTCAATTTTTGAAAGAAAGCACAGCAGTGTCTTTGCAAGAGGAAGCTTATTTTAAGGATAAAATTGAAAGTTTGCAACCTACTTTTATTCAGATCGACAATCGTGAATTGGTCGTTTCTCTTAAGTTGCAGCTTTCAATGGTAGATGGTAAAATTTGTAGTGCTTTAAGTGAAACATCTACAAGTAGATGTTATATATGTAATGCTACCCCTAAAGATATGAATAAAATAGACGAATGTTTACAAAAACCTGTAATAGAGAGTAGATACCAATTTGGATTATCACCACTACATTCTTGGATACGTTTCTTCGAATATTTTATTCATCTTTCATATAGATTAGACATAAAAAAATGGCAAGTTAGGCTAGATAGTGATAAACAATTGTTATCAAATAAAAAACAATATGTACAGTCCCAGTTTAGGGAACGATTAGGTTTAATAGTTGACAAGCCGCGTAGTGGTGGAAGCGGGACGTCTAACGACGGAAACACGGCCAGGAAGATTTTTTTGGAATCAGCTGTATCTGCTGAAATTACAGGTTTGAATAAGGATCTCATAGATCGTTGTTGTGTAATATTACAAACGTTATCTTCTGGACATAAAATTAATGAATGCAAGTTTAAAGACTATGCATTACAAACAGCATACAGCCTGGTCGAGGAATATCCGTGGTATAGTCTTCCTGCTTCTGTCCACAAGGTGCTCGTACATGGATCAGATATTATAAGTTATTCATTGTTATCTATAGGAGAACTTTCCGAAGAAGCTGCTGAAGCGACAAATAAGTATATCAAAATTTATAGACGAAGTCACACTCGAAAAATGTCACGTGAAGTTACCAATCAAGATTTAATACAACGACTATTATTACATTCAGATCCTTATATTACAAGTCTTCGGAAACTTCCCCCTAAAAAGAAAAATACTCTGTCACAAAGTGTAATAGAATTGTTACATGTTTAATATTGTTAGAATAAGAATAATTTATTTGTATTTTGTTAGTTGTTTTGTTTTTTTTTTGTATTTAATTAATTTTAATTTATTTATTTCTATTATTTTATTATAATTAAATAATGTTATCAATGTTTTGACTCTTATTTTATTTAAAATATATGTTTTACATTCCAATTTTTAAGTGTTTGTTCATGATAAATTTAGGTAAAAGTATGTTATTGTTTATATTTGTTTTTTACTGAAGTAAACGTTTTTTATTCCGTAAATACATGTACTTCTTTCATTTTAATGTTCCTAAAACACTTTTACAACTATAAGTCACTAAAATAATACAATGTATTGATAGTTACAGGACTTTAACTATTTATGACCGCCCTTGTATGGAGCGTGTTCCTCCGTGCAAAGTGAGCGGCTCTAGTCAAATCCAAATATTTTGTCTCTATAAGTACGGAAAGTGCATAACAGTAGTTTGATATTTAAATTAACTTTAAAAATATGGGACTTACAATTTAACTCAATAGTAACGCCAAAAAAAAATATATTGTCAACTTTAGCGATTTTACTGTAATTTTTTATTTTTTATTTTTTGGGCATATAAGTTAATTTGTATTTTCAATTTAATATTTTTTAAGTTTTATTACTTCACATCTAAATTAATTCAGTAGATCTATTGTTTCTCCAAATTAATAATCGTAAGTGTCTTTTACACCTCGCTTGAAGGACTCTTTGATGAAAAATGTTTAGATATAATGAGTGGTTTTATTTTACCTAGTCTCTTTACTCTGTTCGGCTCTTATAACCAAGATTTTAGAATACTTTTGTACGGCAGAGCCTAGTATAAACGGTATTCTAGGTAATTAAAATCTTAGTAGAAACCTCCATATTTTTCTGCAAAGTGTCAAATTAATAAGATTTCGATCATATGGACAGTATCCATCTAATTAAGAAACGGCCAGCGCACTCGTCTAGATAGCGAAAATTCGTGAGTAATAATAGTATTTTGAATACTTAAAACGTTAAAAAACTTCAACTTTAAGAAACGCTAAAGTTATCTGTATTACAAGCTTTTATTTAGTTTAACTGTTCGTCTAATTGTAATCAATTCTTGCCTGTTTCCAATTTATTTTTTTATGATCACCCCCTTAATTGTTGTCTCTTTTAAATTATATCGTTATTCCCCTATAAAACTTATTAACAACCTATTTCCACCAAAACACAATAAATTCACGTTCGAAATTAACACTTCTTTCATATCTAAAATGAAAATACATTTGTTTCACTTTAAATTTTTCCGCTGTCATTTGTTTTGCTGTCATTTTGTTTCACTAAATATATCAATTTCTTTAATACTTATAATTCTTCCTTTAATGTCTGTTTCCGATTGAGCTCAAATTTTGCATACATATGACAATTGGATGACGATGCAATACATAGAGCTGATCTGAGGATTGAAGGTGAGGGTACTCTGTAATAAAACGAAGCAACCCCATTAAGTTTGGGCTCGGTTAATGCGTCTTGAATAGAAATCTGGTCTTAGATTGTGTCTGGGATCCCATGATAGAGTTAAAAGCCATAGCCACACTGTAATTAAAAGACTCCACTCACTCCGTTCACTCCGCGGTAAATAGATACATTTTATTTTAGGTTTAAAAAAAACTTCTAGGAGTGGAGGTATGCAATCGCACTCGTTCGCTTCCTGATCTATTAAAGTCACTTTATTTTTGCAGCATTGATATTCTTTAAATGTCACTGAACGTTGTATTTTGATATACGAAAGTTTTTGCATTTTTGATGCATTCGTCATTTAATGGCATAAATATATGCTGTTAACTGAATTTTTGGTTAGTCAGATAAATTATTATAATATAATAGAAATGGTTAATGTTTACATTATTTTTAGGCCTACTTAAAATGATTTTATTTTATTTGATTATCAAATAATTAAATCAATTATTGTAAACATACGTCATTGAATTGGTGAGAAAATAACTATGAATCTCCAGCTGACAGAACGGAAGAGTAGTTCTTTGTTCTGCGCTCGAGCTCCCAGTAATCCTCCGGGCTCAATGAGAACTTGTTCCCAATTTTCTTCTTCTTAGTCGTTACACTCTTGCCAGAGTGGTCGTGGTCATCATTATGAATCACAATGAGTGATGATTTTGGTTATACGTTTGTTATATATTTTGGGGAGTAAGGGGAAAACGGAATCACCATCACATCCGGCCCAATCGTCAACCTCACCTGCACGCGCTTCGGCGGCGATAACCAAGCGGTTATCGGGTGCTCCCTGCTAGATAACAGACGAGGCTCTGGCGACCGAGCTGATGGCGGTATAACCATCCCCCAATCGAGAAATTGGTTGGATGAGGTTACAGAGGCCCTGAGGTGTAAATGACCTCAAAAATGTCTGCCGGTGGAAAGCAACGGGATACTACCACCGCGTATAATCCCTAGTCGGTCAGCTCTGACCATAAATAACCATGGAAAGTACAACAAAGGATACGGCCCCGAGTCTTCGGCGTCCCTTAGATGGGACAGGGGTGCTAAGAATCTCCGGAGGCAAAAACACACAAAAACCGCTGAAAATAGCAACATGGAACGTGAGGAGCTTAAAACAACACGGTAAACTCGACAACGTTATTAAGGGAAAATGTCTTGGCTCCGAAACGTTAGGCAATGGACCGGAATCGCCAACGTAGAAGAACTGTTTCGTCTGGCGAGGGATAAGAACAGATATGCGGAGCTGACGGCCAACCTCCAGTAGTGGAGAGGCACCGCAAGAAGAAGAAGGTTCGTTCTCCCTATGGTGATAGAATTAAAGGTGATGTAGATGATAATGGTGATTATCGTGTATCGTGTGTATCGTGTAGCTATATTTTTAATTTTAATGTAAGAATATTTAATCACTAAGTTTTATATGTACAGATTGTTTATTATACCAACCCAACCTACTTTTTAGTAACTTTTGACCACAGTCGCTTCTTATTGTAAAGATCATTTATTAAAATTCTTAGTAAACAAGTGAAAATCAAAGATTTTTGTTTTAAATCAAACGTACTTAGGAATTTTAATCCTAACTTTTTTAAAATTAAACGACAAAGTCTGTTCAAAACGATTGATTTGAAGATTTTTCCTCTCTCGTGAGAAATTCAGGATCTGAGTAGAACATAGTGAGGGCTCTACTTGTAACCTTTTATGGCATGAGATTAAATCGCCCTGGAATAAATTATCTATGAATAATAGACAAGCAAATATACTTAAACGCCCATTCTCAATAATATACCCTTAGTAAAAGATGGTTGACCGTTTCAGTTACTTCAAAATCTTTGTTGTTAGCCGGCATTGAAGAGAACAATTTAAGCAATAAATAAAAATACATAATCTGTAACAAACTATCTGGGAGATATCTGGGGGAATTATTAAATTCGGCCCTTAATGTTGTTTTTTATTAAAATGTAGACACAGTAATATTCATTTGCTCTTCAAACTTTAATGTATAACGCGCGTCTTTTTCTTTGGTAAGTAACCTAGGGTTAAAAACTTTTTCAAATTTCCGGTCTTACAAGCACGTGTATGGCGCTAAAAATTTTTAATTGCTCTCGGTTTTAGGAATACAGTATTTGCAAATAGTTCATTACATTATTTTAAGCTAGACAACAATGATAAACTTAAATATTAAATAAATAATTCCACAACATCAGACCCCATCAAATAAAGAAAAGTTTGTTTTCTTCATTGACTCAGTCGGAAATCGAACCCGGTACCTAGGACTGGCTTTACCATGAAAACCGTTATGCAAGCCAATCGATCACGTAGGTTGTCAATAATGCCACCCAAGTGTTTATTATTTCTCATACCAGAAGGAATGTATTTGCCATTTGACGCGTTGCACTGACCATGAATGTTCAGTTATTTTAGTCATCTGATCATTAGTAATAAATAATAATAATTTTAATTATTCTTCTATGTGCTATTGTATACACTGCCACTTTATTGTTCATAAAAGGTCACCTATTCGAATGACTTTGTAATCATAAATCTATACTCACGATATCATTAAATAAAGAATTCCGGATCAAAAGAAAATTGATAATAAATGGGTAAACTCAACAGCACATCAAAATATCCGTGCCTGGCGTGAAGAACTTTATAACTCGACTTACATAATTTTTTAAACCGTTGCAGTGGTTTCATACGGCATTGGTTTTGTAGGAAAAAATTGACAACTCGATATCTACGTAACTTTTAGAGATATTGCCAGCGACAGTACATGAATATATCCATATTTTGCGTAATTTATTTAACGAAACGAGATATCTACGCAATGAGCACAAAAAATGCGTATTGTATATATCCTTATACACTCGAGAGCAATGAATCCGGGTCACTTAAAGAATCCTAAAAATCTGGGAAACTAAAAATGCTAGGTTAATGCAATAAATTGTATTTAATAGACAATGTAATACTCCTTAAATAAAGGTATTAAAACTTCTTAGTTATTGTAAAGTTATATCATAAAAAAATCAAATTTGAAAAAGGGCCACTTTCGAAGATGGAACTACGAAATTACAGCATTTGGTTTTGCTTTTGTATGTAATCTGTCATTTATGTGGGTACATAAACCATGTTGATAGTGCTCTATATTCATTATTCAAGCTGAAATTATGTCGCTTACGCCTGAAGAATGCACCAGAATACTTACAATGCTGGAAACCGGCCGGAGTCAGCGCGATACAGCCAGGACTGTCGGTGTGTCGCTGTCAACAGTACAAAGAGTTCTCCGACGTTACGAAGAAACTGGTTCTAACCTACGCAGACCAGGAACGGGCAGAACCAGGTGTACCACAGCACGAGAAGACCGATACTTGGTGAACACCATGCTTCGAAATCGCTTTCTCACAGGAACTGAACTCACCAATCAGTTTCGACGACTCGGAGGAGGTAACCCAAGTGCATGGACAGTAAGACGTCGGCTTGCTGAATCAAACTTAAAACCCCTTAGACCTGCAAACGGCCCTAAACTGGAGCGTGGGCATCGTATTTCAAGACTAAGATATGCCCAGAGCCACGTAAATTGGAGTATTGAAGATTGGTCAAAAGTTATGTTCTCCGACGAATCAAAATTTATGCTCTACAAGCACGATGGAAGACACAGAGTGTATCGAAGACCAGGGGAAAGATTCAAGCAAGCATGCATCGAAGAAAAAGTAGCCTACGGTGGTGGGTCTGTACTTGTGTGGGCCGGAATTTCTTCTGAAAGTCGCACAGAGCTGGTGATCATAGAAAACGGCTCTTTAACTAGCGTAAGATATGTGGAAGAAATCCTCAATGATCACGTTGGTCCATTTATGGTCAATTTAGGTGAGGATGCTATATTTATGCATGACAATGCCCGACCTCATACAGGTAGGATTGTGAATGACTACCTTCAAGAGATGAACATTACTCGTATGGAGTGGCCAGCGCGCAGCCCGGATATCAACCCGATCGAGCATGCTTGGGACGAGCTAGGCAGATGCGTAAAACAACGAAACCCTCCCCCAATCACGCTTCGTGAGCTCAAAATTGCTCTCACAGAGGAATGGGAGAATATTCCCCAAAATCGTATAAGGAACTTGGTGTACAGCATGCTAAACCGCGTAAACGCAGTAATGGAAGCACGAGGAGGCAATACGAAGTATTAAAATTCAAGAAAATCGTAATAAAGTTCAAACATTTCATGTTTCCTATTTTTGTTTTAAGGAGAGATCAGCAGTTTTTTTCTTTATGTAATTTTGTGTTAATAAAATGTATGGTGACTCATATTTTTTTTACTTTCATTTAAGGAGTATTACATTGTCTATTAAATACAATTTATTGCATTAACCTATCATTTTTAGTTTCCGAGATTTTTAACATTCTTTAAGTGACCCGGATTCATTGCTCTCGAGTGTATCAACATATACTAGAAAATCGACCCAGCGTACGTTAATTGACAAAAAAAGATATCAAAGCGACGACTAACATACTATTACGTTAACATGAATATATCGTTTTATCTACTTTTACTCCACTACCGATAGATCGTACGTAACTTGACATGTCAATTTATACTTACAGACTTTAACGTTAATAATGAATATATCGTTTTATCTACTTATAAATTCCTGAATTAAAGGCATTTTCTATTGTTACTGAAGATTAGCCATTAATAGATTTCAATAAATCTCAAGTTTTTCTAAAATATAAAAAACTCTGCGTCTTACTCTAGATACATAATCTAAATCAAACATAAAGCAAATGAATTCTCAGGTATTTTGCAGGCAGATAACTTAAATTCAATTATTATTTCATTGTGATTTAATTTAATTTGATTTTGTTTTGTTATTAATTTAAATTTGATTTAATTTTAACTTTAATTTTATAATTCTAATGTTACCATGCCCTAACAGAGCGTCACATAGATACTATTTTTATTTACCACTTTTTGAACCTATGTGACATGCAATACTCAGATTGAAATTCAATTTGAAGTACACATTCATCTTAATTTACTAGGTGATGCAGTCGCTAAGCATAAAGCTACGCTAGCACCATATATTGGAGCGGAACGTAATACCTAAAAAAGAAAAAAAAATCTATGGGATTTTTTGCGAATTTCAATATTCGGGCTCCGTCACCATCTGGACTTAAACCTGATGATTCGATTCCACACAAAAAATATTAAAATCGGTTAAGAACTCTGGAAGTTATGGCGTAACAGACATTGCGCCATTGAAGCTGATCCATGGGAGCTTCGCTCACTTCGTTCGCTCCGCTCCAATAAAATTGTACAAAATCAATGTTTTGATGTCCAATGTAATATATTGTCATCATCAATCATTTCTTTTGGCTTACACGCCCTTACATTTTAGTGAAATAGTGTAATACTTAAAACAATATACCTATATTAATGGTAATGAGAATTATACTTTTCCTTTGAAGAATTTATGAGCACAAGAAGAGGCAATTTTAAATAGTTGTCCAGTTTTCCCTATGTTGTCCTCGCCAGCTAATTTCCTTTCAAGGACCCTTTTGTCTTCTGTAACCTTTACACAAAGTTTAGTACAGAAAGTGCGCTTGCATTTCGAAATAATTGAAATTCCAGTACTATACCATTGTTATTACAAACGATAAACGTGTATTATTGATACCCAATTCTATGGTGAATAAGTTGATAAGCCATCAGTGAACATGTTGATAAGTAAATTATTATAAATAATAACAAGCCAAGAGTCGCTTGGCCGCTGATATGTTTGTCACACTGCCTTGACACTGCCTAGAAAGTTTAACACATATGCGCATCACAGACTGATGTTCTACTTGGTAGTCGTTTTAAAGATAGAGCTACTACGTTACTGTTCGTCGTGCAATGTAGGCGTAATACCAACGGCGGAGCCACTAGCTCGGGGCTCCTCATGAAATACACTTTTTGCTCGAGCAGGAAGCGTCACTTTAGTAGTTTTGATTTACTATCTAAAATTTATTTTGTTCTTACACTTCCTAAGGTAAGGAATCACAGGATGACTAAGATGACTTAGTCATCCTGTGATCACTTCTGTAAAGAAGTCGAAATGTCAGGATTAAATATAAAATAAGATATGCGCAAAATCCGTAAAAAAGTGTTTTATTCTCATTTCTCAAATTTGTATTATTGCGGCCATTCGTTTTTAATAATGGTGTATCATTAACTATCAAGTATCCGTGACCATGCACGAGTGCCAACACTCTTTAGTAAAAAAGAACAGCGGATGGTGTGCTCTTATAATTTCTCAAGAAGTTCAAGGAGGTTTATTCAGTTAATACCCACATTTTGATTAAAACCGAGGTGAAGTGGCTTAATTAATTCTTGATATATTAGTGTTTCTCTTCATTTAGTATTATCTAAATACGAAAATATGATATTTATTGAAGTCAAAGATGTATGGGGTATGTACTCTTTGTCTTCCCCTAATGGGAAAACCCAATAAAAAATATAAGACTTTTTGGCGGGAGCGCGATCCGTCTTTTAGTTTTGTTTTTCTTGTTAAATTTGTGTTGCGGTAAATTGGTGTTTGTGAATATGCAAGAGTTTTGGCAAGTTGAGCAAAGCAGCGGAAGTTGTCTTTTCCTGCTCTATCAAGATGTTCACGGGAAGGTTTCAGTAAAACTTCACACATTTACTGAAACCTAGGGAAAGGGAAATTTCACTATTTATTCATCAACTTTCATTTATAGATTCGCTCTCATCATCATTCAACATCACCTAATGAAGAAAACAAATAATTAAAGACTAGGTTGTATGGGCTTTGTACCCATTGCCTGCCCTTATGGGAAAACTTAACAAAGAAACAAAAAAAATATAAAACTGTCATGTGACGTGCCCAGGCTGAGTTTGTTTGCAAATGCCGCACAAAAGTCGTCAATTTCTAAGTACTATTGTGATTGGCCTATTTATGGAAACGATCTCTTTTCACCAATAGTAATTTTCTTTCTGCCTAATCTTATTATCATTTTGTAAATAAAACCAGACTTTAGTCTCAGTTGAGGATAAATTGTAGAGAAGTTATTAGTGGGGTAGATTTTTTTACAAAAAACTTAATTATTAAGTTAATGAACTTATTTATATAATTTTAATGTGTTAAGATCTGTGCAGGTAATAATTAATTACATCAAACTTGGTGATACAACGTGACATTTGTAAAAAAATGCTAAGTCACTTTTAGACTTAGAATACTGAATAGTATAGTTATTTTTATATCATTTCTCGAGTTTGTGATAGATCTCAAGCTTCTGTGTAAGAGTCGCATGATAATTTCACACTGACGTTATTTTTAAACTCGTGGCATTGACTCAAAATCGAAGACTTTTTGTGACATGTCTTTGACCTTAATTTTTTAACAATCAGACTTCGCAGATATTGCCTACGCTGCCTAACTTTCATACAAATTTTAGACGCATGAAGCCTTATAAGTCAGTAAGTCACATCTAAACATAACCTTGAAATGTGATAAGATTACCTGTTTTACTCTCAAAACCAATGCCATTATGATTGTAATGATTCAGATTATTTGTTACTTTCGTTTAGAAGCTGGCCTTATATACAGCACTGTTATATTGTCTATCTTTTTTATTTTAGATTAGCTATGCGTCTGTTAGCTATATGTTTTTCACTGCTTGTATGCAGTACACTTCTTGTTGAAGCTTATGAGGATAACACATTAGAAGATGATGATTTTGCTGAGTTTGAACAGTTTGATGCTGATGATGAAGAGCCTATCAATGTTAAATTAGGTTAGTATGAGTTATTGTTTTTAATTTTAGTATCTGAATGGCTGAGCTTTGTTCGTTATTTGCGTTCATACTTAAAACAAGTTTTACTAGTAATGCAACAATGTATATGTCACCGTAAAATTGTAAATACCGTTAGATTATAATGTATCTCGTGATATTGTAAAGTGTCGATAGATTCTGAACCGTAACATTGAGCTTCAATTTAACACATTATTTTTTGTTATTAAGCCCTTCTGTGTCCATTGAGTAAGGTTAGTGAAATTTGGCAGTTTCACTTCGATAGATAATATAATCTACCTGATAATGATGCGTTAATTTGTAACAACTATGTTACGGATCACCATCTTTCAACAGTTTACAATCTCGCAAGATATATCATATTCTAACATTAATTACAATTTTACGGTGACATATATAAACTTAAAAAGCAAAACTAATAAGAGGATATTGAATTTCATAAAAATTGTAGATGATTCATAATTTTCAGCATAAGCATTTGTTTACAACTTTATACCTATCTATACATTTTATATAGAAGACATAGTACAAGCTTGCTTTATTTGAGACTAAATAAAATTGTTGTAAGCTATTTGAAATTTATTTATTTATTTAATCCTATAGTTTTAATAATTTGAACATTTAAAGAATTCTTGTAAGGGTTAATATGAACCGTGACTTTTTCTACCTTCATGAGAATGAGATTAACAAAAAGCATAATATGTTTTAGACTTCAATGAAGATATCAAGGATACGCCTCCACCAAAAGCGAAAGAGAAAGATCAGTTTGAAGCACATGTAGAAACTGAGGATGATATGATAGTGGAAGTAAGTATGGTATATAAGTAAGAAATTTGTAGTCTCTAGAATAATATACTTACCTATAATAAATATTATAAGTATATCTTATCTTAATCCCAATCTTTCAAGCCCAATTATTAAAGCGGATCTAGATAATAATAAAAATAAATAAATTATAAAAAACTAATAAATAAAAAAAATCACTAATAATTATAAAAAACACATATATATGAATAAAAAATACTAATACATCTTGATATGATATGATCTTATAAATATTTTTCAATGGTTGTCTTTTATTAATTTATAATAATTTAAATGTCACATTTGTCAAAAGTATGTCCATTAAATTAAATATTGTTTATATGAGGTTCAACAATCATCAACACCAAAGTTGTAACTTTGCCTTATAATAATAATTCATTATATTTCATTGTATTACAGGATGAGGATAATGAATTTGAACATTTCCAAGACCCAGAAGAATTTGAGGGTTTCCAAGATAGTTCTACTCCTCATGCTTCTGAGCAGCCAAAGATCACTATTTCAAAGGTAATTGGTTAAGTACTTAAAATAAGTTTTTTTTTAATCATCCAACATTTTAACTGACAAAGAGAATGGGCGTTAAAATCTCATCAGCTTTAACAGAAGTGCTGACATTTACAATATTATACATCATTACCAAATTTAATATACAAAAAATATAAATTCTTATAAGTTACCGTGCTACTAGTTTTCCTAGAACATTGATCGGGAACACAACTATGCAAGACTTATTTTTACGAAAATGCCAGCATTATTGTTACGAAAACCTGTAAGGTGTGAATCATTTTAGGTCATGATTTCATATAATATTAGTAATGTATTTTTCTTTATAGAACCATACATTTAGCAAAATTTTAAAATAAGTAAAGTTTTTCACATTTAAATGAATTATAGATAAGAGACAAGCTTTCTTAGTAATCATATTATTTTGTATTTGATTATGAAAGGTAAGGTACTGATTTTTGTTTTTGTAATTATTATGTAAAAAATATTGATCACATCAATGATTCAATATTTTAAGAATGCAAATATTAAAGTATTACTATACATTTAAACAATTATTTGCTGATATAATTAAAGCAAGCAGGCATTTCAAAAATGTTTCTCCCAAGCATATGTCCTATTATGAAAAACCCATTATTCTAATGCTTGTAATGCGATATTCAGAGTGTTTAGTCATACCAAATTTTTCTTTCTATTTTTGACAAGAAACTCCTTCCTCCAATTTTCTTTTGAATGTACAATGTAGATTTTTATTTATACTTGGTATGATAAATATAATTAATTAACTTTTATATCAAAATAACTTATTACTTGAAGAAATTCCTTAAATATTGGTTGTATATCAAAATATATAATAAATAGTTTTTCATTAGGTTCCTATTACGATGCGGCCGCGCTGGGACGCCTACTGGCTAGAAGGCATTCTATGCTGTTTGCTCGTGGCGTACGCGCTGGGCTACGCAGTTGGCCGCTCCAAGAACACCTCCATAGCTGTCAACTTCCTTAAAATGCATAAGCCTTTGTTGGATGACAACTTTACTTTAGTGGGTGAGTTTTACATTAAAATTCATTATACCAAGTGTTGGCATTAATAAATAAATAAATAAAATTATTTTAAATTAGATTAATTAATCATCGTTAAAAAGGTGATAAGACCTTTTTAACGATGATTAATTAATTAAGTAAGATTCATTAATCATGATTTAAAATATACTTCAAAAATGTAATAGAAAATAGTGATTCAATTCTTTTACAACATTTTTAGTAATCATTCAAAAACTCAAATTATTTAGTCATAATTCTAATGTTTCAATACACGGAGTTTTTATTTAAAAAAGATATTTTCAATTAATTAACCTCTTCTGATCTGATAGTAGTGTAGTGCTATACAGAGCCAGAGAGACAAAAGCTAAGCTAACTCGGCCCCAGCCCGTGTTTACGTGGTAAATAGTCCATGAAAGTAGAGTATGTGAAATGGCCATAAGGAATGGTTACTTTTTGATTTGTTTCATTGTGCATTCTTTTTAGTCATAGTTAATGAAATTTATGATTAATAATCTTAATCAAAATATTTGATTAGTATTCAAATGACACTATAAATAACATGTAGCAATCATCCTATAAAATAACTAACATTTTGAATCGTTGTGATTTGAAAGTCTATGAAACGAAAAAGCGACAGTAAAAAGAAACAGATACATAAAGATAGGAAGCAGTATTTACTATCGAAGCCTCTGGCGCCTAATCAGTCCTAAGTCGAAAGTCGCTTGCACACTGCACCTATCGCTTCAGGCCACGCCCCGCTCCATTCATTCAACAATGGCGCGTGTGCGCAAACAAGCAGAAAAAGCAGATTGACAGTTGACAGTACTGACATCAAGGGCGATTTTAAAACTAGTTGTTTATGATTGGCCGTAGTATAAATCGTAGTAAAATACGTAGCCAATTAGGGTCGGGTGAGCGTGTCCGATGCGATCAGTTCAAACGAATATTTCTACAAAATGGTAAGGCACGAGAGACCTTGATAGTACGTGTGTTAATACGTGTTTGTGTGCGCATGCGTAGAACAAAACTTGAGAGAAGGCATCACAACAACCGTGGTATTTTGTATATACGTGTACGTATTATCTTTGAAGATTTCACTTTTACCACGTGTGAATTGCACACATGCTTTTTTATTATTATTTTTTATATTTTTAACATTTAAGACATTTAACAGGTTCAATGCCACCGACTCGCTAGGCGACTTCACTGGCATGGATCCTGCGAGTCCGTGACATTGAACATGTTAAATTAATAAATAAATAAATATTTCTTACATTCACACCAATTAGCCTAGCCCAAAGTAAGCACTGTAAGGCTTGTGTTATGGATGCTAGGGTAACGGATAAACATACATATATAATACATAGATATGTAATATGCATATAAATATATATAAATATCCATGACTCAGGTACAAATGCTCGTATTCATCATACAAACATCTGCCCCTACCGGGATTCGAACCCGGACCGTATGTGCGAAAGGCAGGATCGCTACCGTTGCACCAAATTGTGTTTGAACTTGAGGCAGATGATTTTTTAACTTTTCAGTTATCTCAGTTTTAAATATTTGTATTTGTTATAGGTGAAACAGGGTCAGACGTAGTGTCGCTAGGCGAAGAACGTGGGTGGCGTCGGGAGGCGGAGCACTGCTTCACCATGTGGTGTAGCGGTCGTGTCTGCTGCGAAGGAATGCTGCTCACACTCAAACTTATCAAGGTTACTTAAATTATTTTTCATATAACACACTAATAACCATACGAACTGCTAGAAGGTAGACATACTGAAACATTATAAATATTAAGACTTACTTCTTATAACTTAGGGTTGACAATTAATCACGTGAGGATTTTAGACCACTTTTTTATGTGATACATGGTAAGATTCTAAGCTATCCCCACTCCCCTCACTAAAATCACGTGTATATATTTTTATTTAAAAAAACTTAAATATTAAAAAAAAAATGTTTTTACTATAAATAAATAAATAAAAAAACAGTAATGATTGACCTTTGATAAAAATAAATTAAATTTATACATACTTGTGATATTTCACAAATGTTCAAAATTGATTTGCTAGAAATGTAAAAGCATGTACATATATAAATTAAAGATATGATGTGACATTTTCAACAATCTTCACATAACAAATAATTTAAATTTCTACTTCTTCAATTGAGTCATATGGTACCTCACTGTTATACATTTTCGGGTATGACTGCACAAAAATATAAACGTGAAATACGTCTTTAGGGCAATTCATCTTTTCATGATTTTTCATCAAAATAATTTAATTTAACACATTTTAGTCTTTGTTTTATTATTAAATATTTATTTTCAGCGTCAAGACTTAGTTCACGTGTTGCTGGGTGTCGTTCGGCCCAGTCCAGATACGTTGCTGATTCGAGTGGAACTAGGTAGAGAGGACAGCGATCCATTCGTATTGTGCGTTGCGCAAAAGAAGATTGCCACGCGCTTCTCCAAGGAGATGCAGGACTTGGTAAGTAATGCTTTTCTACCTTCTTAAGGTCTACTCAGTTTGCGATCTAACATGGCAACAACTCCCGCTGTTTTGATTCACTTGTCAACACTTGTGCTTGTTCACAAACACTTAGTGGTTAATAATTCACCATAATTGCCCGTAATAATATACTCCACAATACAAAATTTACCAAGAAAATCAAAACTATTAAAGTGGCACTTTTCGCTCCCGCCAAATTATCGTCGGCACTATGGAGACGCCATTTCCACAGACTAGAGAGACACAGTGATTGTCTTGTTATCCACCAATTTCGATGGATTCACCAAACTCCATGGAACAAGTCACGCTGACGTGTGAACCAATGTATTTATTTGCTTAAATAAGTTTATAATTTATATAATAAATTATTGTATGCAAAAAAAGTCCAATGAGTAAGTGAAATAAATAAAAAAATATATCCACAGAGCGATATGATCACGACGGCTTGACATGTGATTCAGTACGAGCATAACGTCACGAATTGGGGCGATACCGTAGAGTCTCGCGGTAACACCAATATGCTACGTAACGTTTCCGAAACACCACAATAATATATCCATGAGAACCTACAATTGGGTTGGCCAATTGCCGTTGCTGGTCGAGACATTATCGTACGGAATTGTTGTTGTATCGTGGAGATAATGTAAAGGTAGTAGGATAGACTAGCTGCGATTTTCTCGTTCGTGGAGATCCTAAGTGACAGCAAAACGACACCACAGTAGAAGGCTGATATGATGATGTGGAATGCTTATACACATAACCACATTAATAATATTCCCCATTTGCTCTTCGTAAATGTTTGTGTTACGGATGTGGACACAGTCCATAGCATATTGATAAGGATGAAATTTAGTCCGCTTGGGTAAAGGTACATTTCTACTGACAGGCTACAGCAGCCTTAATATTTTTTAACTTATTGCTTACCTACTTAATAACATTAGTCAATCTGATTTACATAAAGCAGATCCATATTGCTTGTTGTTTAAGAATTTAATAAAATATTTGTTACTAAATAAAATTCGAGTTGTTTTAAACGGATAAATCACTTTCCGAATAATTGTTACCAAGTTAGCAAGATCAACCCAGTTGGACTCTAATTATCCATCTCAACCGATCTGCCGTCAGTTAGCGTTAGTTTTTTAACCTAATGGCGACCCCAAATGTTTTAAATGCCTGAATAAGGTAAAAAAAATATGTTTGGATCTGCCCAAGAATCATAATTCATTTTTTTGTTTTACAAAAAAAGAATATTAACAACACGTTACATTATTCATATTCCCTTTAACTTCTCGCGCTAAGCTGACGGAGAGTGTGGTGCTTATGTTACTAATGGGTCCACATCTGTAGTACATCTGGAGGATCGCTTGGATTAAAGCTCACATATCAACCGACAGGCTGCCGACTTTTCGAAATAGTTCTGACAGAAACGGGAGTTTATATTATTCTCCGTCAGCGTTTTTCGCTCATATCTCAAAAAATAAAATAATATTTATGGATAATGGTGTTGACTGTTCAAATACTAAAAGAACCGATTAATGTTACTAAGCTTATGTTATCTCCTTGTTCAGTTGTTAGGTGTAACAAATAAATAAATAAAAATCATTTTAGCTAATAGTCGGCAGATTTAAGGCCTCAGCATACGTGACGTGTTTAGTCTTGTGCCCAAAGGAAGGTTTATCGTTGTATCCAAAAATATAGTGTACCGAGAAACACGGACGAGATGGGATGACAAGAGAAAATAACGTTGACGTCCGAAATCCGTAACCTTCCCTGACGTCGTAGTGTTGTGAATGCCGAAAAACTAATTGAATTTATTCGATTACACCGCCTTTTTACAACTTCGGAGATCCTAAATAAGTATTGAAATACTACCACTATCTACTAAGTATGTAAGTAGATACTAAGTAGACAGTGGCCTCTTTTCAGAATATCTTCTATTTGGTCGCTGAAAGTTTGCCTTCGTCTGCCTTTACCGACGTGGCCACCATAAACTTTTGTCAATGTCCTTTCGTCCATCCTCTACATGTCCAAACCGTTGGTCACTACATAGTATAAAACAAAGTCGCTTCCTGCTGTCAGTTCCTATGTATGCTTAGATCTTTGAAACTACGCAACGGATTTTGATGCGATTTTTTTTTTATAAATAGAGTGATTCAAGAAGAAGGTTTATATGTGTAATATATGCATAATATAGTAGAGCACTGCACCCGTGCGAAGCCGGGGCGGGTCGCTAGTACTACATAAAAATGTTAATGTTTTATGTTTATTAAATCTTCAGAGCGTGTTTTGCCCAGACCGCCGGCCGGGTGACAAACATGGCTTACCGACTTCACTGTCCGTGATGTCAGAATGCGCTGAAGCCACATCGGGTGTTCTAGACGCGAGGGTGGTAGCCGCCCTCAATCAGTACCACCAGCACGTGCAATATATACACGTGTCCGACCGATACTCCGGTCCGAAGCAGATGGAGTGAGTACCTTGTTGTTTTATTGTTGACGACCGTTTTCGCACCGACGGTTTTAAATTCGAGTCCCGGAAGGGGCAGATGTTTGTGCGATAAACATGAATAATATTTATACCCGAGTAATGGATTTATAAATATATTTCTGTAAATACTACATGTCTACGTATATCTATTCGTTACCCTAGTATCCATAACACAAGCTTTACCGTGATTACTTCGCGCTAGGCTAATTTGTGTATGTATTAATATCTAATGTACGTACGAGGCGTACCGGTATAAGTGACATTGATTGATTCATTTGATCATAACTTTAAATAAATTCAATGTTTCATAAAAATTAATACTTTTTTAAAGTTGTTGTACGCATGCCAAAAAAGGTTTATGTATGGCCAAAAAATAAGAGCGTGGCAAAGTACGCCGGACACAGCTTGTGGTTAATAATTATTTTGTTCAGTATTTTTTGACAGGTCTTTGCAATACATGCTTACTTCTACAGTTAATGGGTAAACGTTGTCAATAGGGAATATGCATGTGATTTGAATAAGAGCCAAATATTATTTTTTTAGGAACTTTATTATTTCAATTTTGTTTTGAATATTTTTTATTAAAATTTATTTTTAAACAAAAAAATATTTTTTAAATAGCGTGATATTGCCGACACATTTCCAAATATTTGGATTGAATTAGTCAAAACGAATATGACTTAAATGTGTATGACAACAAATGTCAATATCACCGAGTGCATAGTATTATTTAACACACACACGCACACAAACTCACACACACACACACACACACGCGCTCACGCACAAACACACACCCACACACACAAATCCAATGGAAATGATTTAAAATAATATATTATTATTCTCATGCTTTCTGAATGACTGAAATGTCTGTCATAGCGGTGAGTGCTAATGACTGCGACATTCTACGACTATTGCGGCCATTAACGCTTCAATGGTTCTTGTTAAAAATTGTTTTGGGTATCAAATAAATATTATTTTTATTTTACTTTTTTATATATATAAAAAAAATTATGCATATTTCCTATTATTGCGCAACCAAATCCTTATATAAAGACTTCTTTACCTTTTTCATATTGTTGTATTTTATTCTAGGGAACAAGCAGCGACAAAGCCTCCAGTGACTGAACGTGTTCTTTTAGTTAGCCTGGCACTCGGCCCCGATGGTGGTGGAGATGAAGTGCGTCCGCTGTTACTATTGGTATTCCACTTGTTGGATAAGCTCAAGAGGCTGAGGCTTAGTAAGGAGGTGAGACAACCACACAGATTGATCTTTAAACTATAACTAGCGGACCCGGCCACATATTGTTGTGGCTCAATTATATTTTTTTTTATTATTAATTAAAATGAAACCTATCCTATGTCGTAAGTCGGAACAAATCCAGCAAAATTAAAGAAAGAAATCATCAATATCAGTTCAGTAGTTTCAGTGGTCATTGCGGTCAAACACTGACAGTTAATTTTTATATATAAAGATAAAATGCATTTTTGCTCATTGGTGAATTTATATTTTTACTACTTTACTATCTTCGGTACACCGGAACTGGTTTTAATTAATTAAGATAAGTTCCGTACAGGTCATGTGAATATTATTGTGAATTATTATTTACTAATAGCTACTCTTGAAAGCTGTCAGTAATTCTGCAAAACCTAGGCGAATGGTTTTAATGAGTATAGGCAGTGCTATCTGAATAAACGATTAAGTATAAAATGCGATATTTTGCTGAGACACCTAACAAACAGACACTGCGTGAATGAGACGGACGAAAGATTTGATTCTTTTGCACTCTCTCCCACTTAAATAATTGCTATGAGCTAGCTGAAGTTTATTTATTATATCTATTGAATAGCAATTAAATTATTTATTATTTTGGGGCTGATGATAATCAGCAAAGCGATTAAATATTCATCAAGGCCAATATCATATATATAATATAAGCTATATATATAAACATAAATGAACACATTGGAAAAAAAATCTATAGGTAAAATTAGTATTTTGTTTTTCTGATAGGCCGGGTCAAATACATTTTTTTATATAAATATATTATTTGAAAGAAAGAAATAAACGTTTATTGGCCTCATAAGTTACAACACAAAAGAAATCAAATTAACAAGTCAAAATAAAATTTCATTTTATTTAAAAAAAAAATTTTCGATAGAAATATGTAGGTAAGTAGAAACTAGCGGTCAGCTGTCTCAGTTGGCTTTTTCGACATTAAGCAGAACGCCACTGGAGCGCTGATTCTGAGACAGCTCCTAGCCAGAAAAGTGACTTAGAAGAAGAGGAAGACGGGAACAAAGACATAAACAAAATTAATATAATTATTTAACATGTAATCTTAGCAGCGTTGTACTTTTAATTTTTTTAATACTTGACCATAAGAAAATTTATTCTTATGATTTTTTTCACACATAAGGAAGATATATGAGTCTAATTTTAGTCTTAAGCATATTAGTATTTTCAAAATGTCAATAAAAAAAAATATTTACTATGGAAATCTTAAAATTTGATCTAATTTCACTTTTATCCAAAATTTATTTTTAAGTGCATGAAATTACATAAGAAACAGGTGCCTAATTTTTAAGTTTTTGTTCCTTAAAATTTTGTATGAAACGTGACATGGCATAAACACTGTTAAGTGTTTAACTTTCATGTATGTTACTGATTTACAGTTTTACTGATCTGCACGTTATTAAACGTTACTCATTAGTGAACCTATCGATGGATATTTTTTTTAAATATTAGAAAAAATATACTAATATAGGAATAAGAAAATTGTAACTAAAAAAAGTATTCTGTGTTGTCTGAAAGTAGATTTACTCTTTTTAGGCGCTGGCCAAATGTGAGAAGCGTCGCCAGAAAGTGGCGGAGGCGTGGCTTCGAGGCGCGCACGCCGCTCGTCAAGAACAGGCTGCCTTGAGACGTGAGGAGAGGCGTAAGCAGGAGAAGGAGAGAATATTGGCGGTGAGTGATGTTCATAATCATATTTTTTTTTTTTGCATTGTGAATTCAAAAATAAAAATAAATACATTATTAAACGCGTCTGCCGGCGTCACGGTAGCTCAGCGGTCATACTTTTAATTTATTTTTTGCGAAAAAATCATATTGTATAATTATTATTAGCCACTATTATTATTTTTCACCTCAATTTTATTTAACATATTATAATTGTTACAACTGTTAAGTAGCTTATTATAAATCCTGAAAACCGTTACTCGACTGAAAAAATGTTTCTTTTTAAGAACAACTGCATAGTGGCAACCATAGACATTGTGTTTTGTGATTGTTCATTAATGCAATGGATTATAGAAAACAGTAGTCCGCGTCTAGGGTTGTAACTTTGCGGTTTTCCTTACAAATAAAAAAAAAAGTTATTTGGTAGTTATTAACAGCTTTTAATTATTTGATAGAAATCTAATATTGTAATATATATGTATTGATTTTTCGGGGTTGTATGCATGGTACCATATTTGGGATTATACAGGTATTATCAAACACTATATGATGGGATTATGTTGACAATGACACTTATTTTATTGGGATTTGTAATTTTTTAAACAATGTTATTTCGTTTTATATTTTTTATATATTTTATGCATTTTCAATGCGATCTTATAAGACTTGTGAAACCGAGTCGATTTTTTCTAGTATTTTTCTATTATAATAATGTTATTTCGACAGGAAGATGATCCCGAAAAGCAGCGCCGTTGGGAGTTGAAGGAACAAAAGAGGGAGAAAAAACGAAAGACTCCAAAAATGAAGCAACTCAAAGTGAAAGCTATGTGAACAAGTACAGTAGTCAGTCAGATGCAATATTATTTACAGTGGATTTTGTTATTTATATTTAAGTGTTACCTACTCAACAAACCGCAAATAAATGAATTTTAAGTTAAGAAAATTTGTTGCTTTATTTATGAATCCTATTATACTCATAACCCCTTAAAACCCGCGAGCATTATATCATGCGCGCGACAACGATACCTAAAATCCGCGAGCATTATATAATGCTCTATAGTGCGCAGTCTGATTGAATCGTTACTTTGGTAATGGTTCTTTTTGATTGAGTGATATCTTTTTCATTGAGTGAAATAACGCATTTAACACAAAGCTGGGCTTCAAGGGTTAAAGTACGACTACCCGAAAAAGAGTACATTTATTTAAAAGGCTACAGAAAACAAGACGGGTGGCAAACCTAATTAGAATTCCTATACTACAAAATTGTTAATTTGTACGGCGATAGTAAATTGAGTTTGTGTAATTAGTTTGAAATCCATACAATATTGTTATAGTATTTTAAATGAAAATAATAGCGCCACTTAAAATGATATAACTGACGATAGTAATATTAATGAAGATTAAAAATATACCTAATACTTAAAAATGTTTTGGTTCCCCGTGTCGTTTGTTACAAATTAAATACACATTATTCCATTATTTCGACGCTATATTAATCATAACTCAACTACAACAACAACGACAGCTAAGTCATAACTCAATATCTTCTTTATTTATACAAGAGTTTGACAAGAAGTATCAATAGTTATTAAATTTTTATTCTTTGCATTCATAATGCCATATTTTTATAAGATATAAATTACGCCACGCCACCAATATCCCGCCTGAGATCTCAGAGGCGTGGTTGTTTTTTGCAGGCGTATTCTTTATCTTATAGTATCAAATATATAAGTTTCCAGTATGCACGACATGTAGTCAAGGATAGCCAGAGTATCTACTTCAGTTCGTGTATTCTATCTTAGTATATTAATATATGTAAAGATGTATATCTTAGTATATTAATATAGGTATGTAGAAATATGTCTGGGAGAGGTACGTATATATAGCTACAGAGACGATATCAAATATCTGAAAAAAAATATGCCTCTGAGTACAGCCACGGTTTTAGCATACATGATTTCTTATTAGAAATCATTTAAGTGGTGAAGAAAGAAATGAATTTTACTTCTCATTAATATACCGATATTAAAATAATTTAACGTATAAATACTACTGAATATGCATAACATTTAGACTAGGAATGTCATCATCATGATCAAACACCATTATGTCACTTCTAGGGTGTCCATAAACGAAGACACCACAAAATCCGTCATTCCGTCGTACCCACCTCCTATAATTAAACGAAAATATAAAATCTATTTCATGACATTCGTTGTTCATTGTCATCGCTTTACCTAATGTTACGAGGCGAATTAAATAATTTCTCTAGCTTTTAGTCACTGGACACAAATGGGAAGAAATATACCTTTGCCGTTTGATACTACTGGTGACAAATGGGAGAAAATTAGGGAAAAAATGAACATGACTGAACTGAACTGAAAAAGAACGGGAAGGCGGAATGAGTCTCCTCCTCCCATTGCAAAAGCATGAATAGGCTTGAGATGATAAATTTTTCATTACCATTAGATCCATTACATCTTATCGCGATACAAGTTTTACTGTTGAAGAGATTCCCCACTATAAACTTCCTTTAGCTGTCTCACTTTCACAATTCGACTTGCGTCACTCTAAAAGATCATGGTAATGTCTGCAGTCTGAATGCCACTGCAGACAAATTCATAGTATATTCTGGCAGTTTAATCTATAATCTAAGGTCACAAATTTGTTGTCTGTCTGCAATTTTTCATTGTATATGCGTTACCATAGCAACGCGTTAACCGCAAGTAGTTCGTCTACCGGACGCTAGATGGCGCTAACGGAAAATATTTAATATTAGAAAAAAATATTTAAAGAATTATGTTCTCCTGTGAGAAGCCGGGACGGGCCGCTAGTTTAAACTAATAAAATAAAAAGGTGCTATATTGGTAAGTAGAAATCTGTGGTCTCTGCTTACGTATGAGGGAATAAGGAGTGACTGCATGTGTGTATGTGTTCTCTCATTTTACTCAAGGACATATTTATGAAAATAAATTTCTGCAAATAATTACACAATGGCAAATGAAATACAGGAGTAATTTATTTAAAGCAATATTTATTTCAAATATTTATCATTAAATAAGATAAAATAACAAAAAATGTTAACAAACATAAGTATCTTTAGCTAAGTCACAAAAGCGAACCATTGGTAATTAAGGTTAGGTACTTTGTAATTTGAAATACAATGAGATCCTTGAACAGTCTTGATTTAAAAAGACTTAATAACCATTTAACTACTGTAGTGAATTGTGGATAGTTTACGCAGTTGTATGTACATGAAAATCAAATATTGCTAGGTTAAATAAAAATAATTATAAAAAATTAAATATAAAACTAGTATGATCGTTCACAACTGCCTCCCTCATGTAGTAATATACTTAACATATTGGTGTTTTATCTCTTTGTACTTTGTTAACCAGTCTACTAATACTGTTTAAAATTACAACAAGAAAAAAATTGTTTCTACATTAATTAAAATATTCTAAAATTTATATTCACAGCAAAAATATTTTCTACATGAATTGGCCCATATTATGCATCCTGTGACTTAGATGAAATAAAAATAAATTTGTTCTTAATTACTTAGGTGGTACTTGGTTGAGGTAACCATTAAAAATAAAAAAGTTCCAAAGTTAACAACTTTAAGCACATATTTGTTAAAATTCGGATACAGAATATTCTATTGCTTATGTAGTTAAAAGTATCCAATCTAAAAATTTTGAGCAATTGTATATTATATTAATAGTGTAAAATACAGCTGCATTGAGATTAAATATTGACACTGGACACATGTAAAATTAACATCTATATCCAATATACAAATGAACTAGGAACATTTAACAGCAATTCTATGCATTCTCTTCACTAAATAAATAATTTTAATTATATGCCGTTTTGTTTGATCTCACCTTTAGAAATATTCCATAAAATGATTTATGTTGAAATTTGATAATATTGAACATAGCTATTGAGTAAGATTTATTTTCAGAATATATTTATTTTTTCCTTTTATTATGTGTAATACTTATTATTAGTACTTGACTTACAAAAGTTGTAATTTATTAATCAGAAAATCATTCTCACTAGCCTTTAGTTACTTTAATGACTGTGGCTTATTAAGATATATTGTATTTAAGTTACAGAACACAGAAATCGACACAGCTATCTTAACAAGGCTCAAAAATTATTAAATTGTACTGTAGCTAGAAATTATCCTCTGTATTAGTTAAAACTACTAAAGTAAAAATCCAATAAGAGATAAAGTAAATATTGCATGTTAGTGAGGATGGTATTATGTATACAATTACATCGAAAACATGCTTTATGACTAACATCCATGAATAATACTACTCCTACCCCTGTGTAATATAATGACATCATAGTATCACCATTTGAACTGTTGTCATTCATCTACTTGTAATTTTTGGATTCTTGTCGACATACAGTCCATGTCTGGGGACACCTCAGCGGCAGGTTGTGGATCAACTAACAGGTTAAGGTTTTCGAGTGACTGACATCGCTTGGCGGAGCTTTTCGCACACTCGTGTGCACCGAGCCCACTAGTAGAAGGTTCGAGAACACCTTTGAACTCGCATCCACCGTCATTCACATCACTATTTATCGCGTCCGAGTTCTCACTCTTAGTTCTGTGCCTCACTGGTAGAACGTAAGGACACAGCCTATTTTTGTTTGTCATTCTTCTCATACAGTACCCCACTGTTACGTTTGATACGTACCGTGAGCTATACCTCATTGTAGTGGCTTTTGATTCACTTAAATAGTCGCGGCGAGCTTCTGTTATGGCACTGAGCATGCCGAGATCGTGCAATGCTTTATCCAAATTCTGTAAATTCATGTGGTGAGAAGATTTCTGCAACAACGTAATTGTTCATCAACACAAAGACAGTTTTTTTGAGTTTGATATTCCAATTTAAATGATTACAATATCTTACACTCTTATCAAATTCATTGCATTTCATTCTGATCTTGACCAAGATGAGATTTAGGGAACGTGCATTAAAAATACTGAAAATAAACACAACAAAAAGTCATAATAATGAATGACAGACTGTGTAAAATGTTGCCAGTATAATAAATAAGTAAATATCAATGGAAGAAACTCCATGCATGATTATGCCAATAATATGAGTTTTATTAAAGGATAATAATTATCATTTCTACATTGCTTTTTTTTGTTGAAGGCCCCTTTAAATATTTTTTTTATCTGTAGGTAGAGTGTTGGTCAAGAGAGTACGCTAAAATATCAGGTTTTTCAGGGCGGTCAACGTATGTCTGACTCAGATAATTAGAAAGGGGTTTGAAGATTTTTGTATGGAGGGTGGCCCTAACGTCTGTCGCCATTTTGATTTTTTTCAAAATCGCGGTGCACAACGAAAGTTATATATTTAGATGGAGGACACTTATACAAACAAAAAATGTTATATAACATGATATCCTAAAGCGTCACGTTTAGGAGTTATTCACCAAAATAAAAGTATATTTTATATTTGATTCCCATACTGAATTATATTCAAAAGTTATTAATGAACAAAATCAATTATTATTAAATTATTGTTCTGGGTACCATGCCCCAAATTGGAATTTTGGATGACATATTCTTTTTGTGAATATGAATATAAATATTTTAGGGTTAATTTTAATGATAAGTTTTTAGTTTGATATTGTTGTGTTTATATTGTAATGTACATATTTGAAAATGTATAATAATAAATAATTATATAATAATAATAATAATGTATAATAATAAATATTATATATTATGTATAATAATAAATAAATAAATAAATGTAAATAATAATAGCTATACTTGCTAAGATTGTTAGTATTAAAATATTTGTTTTCTTTTTTGTCTGATTCAGATTAAAAGTAAAACAACACGAAATAACTACAAAATAAATTCGATATAACTGTTATTTTTATCTTTGAATAACGCAGAAACGTGACGCTTTATGATGTTATGTTATGTAACATTTTATGCTTGTATAAGTGTCCCCTATCCAAATATATAACATTTATTGTGCATCGCCATTTTGAAAAAAAATCTAAATGGCGGCTGATGTTAGGGCCAAAACCTTCAAACCCCTTTGAAAATACGTCTTTATTTGTAAATCACTACTGATTTTATAATCTTGTTTAAATAATTAAACTCTGTACGGTTTTAACGTAATAAATTAACTTAATGATTAAGGAAACTAAAAAAAGAACGAAACAAAACGTATATTAAAAATCTTAAATTACATAATAATCATACCTACCTCTTTTCTAGTCTTAGTCGTAATCAGGGTTAAGCTCTTGATTATTTATTCATACGATTGCAGAATACTAAAAGAGTTAAAGTCGCAAGTGAACGGTACCCGCATAACATCAAGTATGCGTAACTCCGCGCACTTAGAGACCTGCTTACTCGCTCGGGATCGCAAACATTACGCGAAATAATATAGCAAAAGATAGAAAAATGGCATTTTGTGCAGGTTTGGGGTGTAAAAATGATAGTAGTAGGACTTTTTTATCCAAAGAAAACATAATGCAAATAAACAATTTGATTGATTGATTGATTGAATGTACCATCGGTTATTTATATTTTCTGATATTTTCGTTAAAATGGTATATTAATTATATTGAGTCTCTGGAAATAAAAAAAAATGACCTTATTTTTGAGATATCTAAGTGTAGATTTTAATGTGCAGTTTTGTTTTTTAGATGTTTCTGAATTAGTCCGCTACTCAATTAGTAATGCACCTAATCAGGTGCATGGCCTGAACTTTTTTTCATGTTTTCGATTACTTTTGATGCCGTTAAAGGTCTGAAAGTTTTATAGCCTTTTTCCTACCAAACTTCCTATTTAGTATCACGTCAGTGCCTTGAAATAGATTATTTTGATAATATATTTTCGGCTTTATATATACATTCGTTTATAGTGCTTTAATAATTCTTTAGCCATGTCTCTAGTCTTATATTATTATTTTTGAGCACTTATACTGGACCTATTGGGATTATTTAAGCCTAGATCTTTCCTCCTTACAACACAAGCGCCTGCCTAGTTACAGTATTGAAACAACATCTCTCTCGCTCTCTCAATCTCTGTGACACTACCGGAACTGCGTTTAAGAAACTACGTTGAATATCAACGATTTGAACTGTTTTCGACACAGTAAGTACCTCAGTAAGCTAGTTTAAACTGTAGGCTGTAATGTTTGGTCCGTCCCATGTCCAAAATGTAATCTAAAGTATATAATATGTATATTATGTGTAGGCTGCGATTGGTTCAGCACATTGTACTGACATGTATAAAAATAAGAACTTGCTGGCCATTGTAATCAAGTTGAAGTGTAATGTCAAACAATGACAATTACAAAGCGTTTACAAAATGACATTAATTTCCAAACAGATCTTACTTATCTGACATGACAACAAATTAATTTTATTTTAAATTATGGCCGAAATTTTAAAAGTATGGTTAACGGAAAGATTGAATAGACCAATAAAATGGGAAGCTGAGGAGTTTGGAGAGCTCATGAAAAATGGCCACATCATTTCTAGTGTATTACTTAGCTATCATGTAATAAACGACGAAAAACATTTTCTAATAAGGTCAAGTAATGCTCCAGAAGATATAAATAATAATTGGAAATATTTGACGGAATGGCTACGAGAAGTCGAGGTACATATAAAAGATACTGATTTGACCAGCATCAAAGAAGGCAAAGGCACCGCCTTACTAAGACTGTTTTATCAATTATTCCTTCATTTGGATAAGAGAGATCGTACCAATTTTATTAAAAGTGAAAGGAAGATGGTTTCAACCCTTGTTGACAAGATGAAAAGTAGATTTACCGTAACGAAAATACCGCAAGAAGAAGAATCTTTCGTTGATAACTTATCGAAGCCGCTACTTGATGAAAGACAGTATATTGAATGGCAAAGGAAAAAAGCGGAACAAGTTAAAGACACCTATGACTATATACGACATAGATATTCTAAAATGTTATCGAAAATAGAAGAATCTAAAACACCGTTATGTTATGTTAAACAGAAACAACAGAAGATATCCAATACTAATAGAACTGAAATGGAAAAGTTTGCATTACGATATCCATGCCAATTTAAAAATTATACCTACCAAGAGCTTCTTGAAATGGAAGAGAAATCAGCCGAGCGCAAACAATCAATGACTGGTTCCGATTGGGTCAAAGACTATATGGACAATCTACACATCAGAATGCGTAGAAAATCAGATTCCAAGGAATTTCAAACACAGATCAGAAATGTTCTCAGCGGATCTCTGTGGGATCTCTCGGTAGCTGAAGAAGAAACTAAACAAGATAAAGATTTAGCTAAAAAGGTTATGAAGTTATCGCAATTTGAAAAACAAATGTGTACTAAACTGATGGAAACAAAGCAGCAGGCAAGAAATTTAGCAAAAAATAGAATTCGAGCAGAAAAAGAATTTTCCGACCAAAGGGAACAACAATTTCACCAATTCCTAGATAATGTAAAAGAGCAGATAAATTTAGAAGTAGCAGAAATAAATTTTGAAAAACAAAGACAAAACATGTTGCATCAGAGATTGTATGCGGAAAAAATGAAAAGGAAACGTCAACATTACTACGAAATATGCTATGACACAATGCTTTCTATCGTAGACTATGTCACAAAATATGCTCATTTTGCTCGGTTGATTGGTGGCGAAATCCCAGATCATTATATCCACGAATGGAAGATCTTGTATTTTAAACAGCAAGCTATTTTCGATATTCTAGATCCTATGGAGGACTTGTTGAAGGAACCGGGTTTTGAAGAAGAAGTTGTGCCAGAAGAAGAAGAAATCATAAGATTGGAATTGGATCGGCAAGATGCTCTTAATGACAGTGAATTTAAAGAGTACCATAATTATTCCTACCCTTGGACTTTAGATATTTTAATACCAAATTACGATCCCGAATCAGAAGAGAGGAAATATGAATATTTAGGTACAAGGATTTTAGGACATCTAGTGTACACGTTACTTGATATAAAATATCCTTATCCTCCTCCAAGACCGCCCGCCGATCTACCTGAGTATTCATCCAAAACTGTTCTACGTGGACTTCCAGACAGGTCTATTACAGTTGCAATGCAAACATTACTTAACTTGCGTAAGATATTCGTCGTTCGTCTTGAGACGGCTATCAACTTTTGTTTAAAACAATTCAAAATAGAAATGGTTGGGTGTACTGATATCGAGCTATCGTATGATAAATTAATTGCAGCGGCTAATGAAGAAGCTGATAAAGAATTGATTCGATTAATGAAAGCAGACGATGAAATCGCTGTCAAATCAAGTGAACCTATTGTTCCACCAGTGATTGGTCCTTTACCACCTAACACTAAACAAACCCAAACTCCAAAAACAATTCCGGAAGAGGAGATTGTTTTGTCACCGGCTGCAGAACTCGGTAGATACACTTATGAAAGTCTTAATTTTGGAGAATCTTTGACTGATTATCTATTAGCTGCTATGATTGTAGAGTATCTTAAAGACCAGCATGACATTAAAGGTTTCGTTATTGTTAACTATCCTAATTCATATAGAGAAGCTCAAATTCTAGAAGAAACCTTTTCTGGTCGTGCTCCACTAGACGAGGAAGATTTAGACGATAGAGATGATATTTACTTGGAAGAAAGTATTGCTAAACACAGAAAAAAGGAGAAAGATCCATATAAAGAGATAAGAGTTTCTAAACTGGTCCATGATCCACATAAGAAGCGAATTGAAAAACCATTTGAAAGCTATTTTACATGTTATATTAAGCTTATAGAAACTCCTGACATACTCCAAGAACTAGTCCTGTGGGATTTAACAGAGGAAAATTCTGAATTCATTGATAGATTCTATTCAATTCTTGGTATTAATTATAGCATGTATTATGAGCTGATAGAAAAAGAGTTTCTAGCGCAAATATGTAAGTACATAATCGGAGACTACATGCTGCCGCTAAAGTCTTGTGATTTATTATTCGGTGAAAACGTTTTAAGTTTACTCGACTTTCCAAGTACAGATGACAAAAGAACTAAATCTAAAACCGTAAAACCTGAAACGTCTAATGGCAAATCCAAGGAGAAACTTCGGCATTCATCAAAATCAAGCAAAATGACGATGTCTAAAAATGACTTAGAAGTTGTGAAAGCTCCAGATTCTATTGAAGGTGAAGATGATGGAGCTATGCTAAAGTCTGACCAGGCCATGGGAGAACAGGTTAGTGAAACGTCTTTCAGTTCAGACGACAGTAAAATTCTAGCTGGTGAGGAAGATTGGGATTATGGAGAAATACCAATAGCAGAATTAATAGCAGTGGCATTGGCGACATGCTGGGAGGAGGTTGAGAAAACGTATATTAATGATATGAAACAATTATTTTTTGCTAAGCGTTTGCAAATGAATTGTTTAATTCCATACGCTAGATTTATTAAAGATAAAATGGAGCAAATAATAACATTACCATCCTTTAAGCAAGACATAGTTACTCGCTTTCAAAAAGAATATAATGATTTCGAATTTGACTGGCGGCACATAAATCTGACTAAGAATGAGTGGCATTGCAGAGTTAAGGAACTACAAAATAAATTGTATAATATATGCGATGAAAGAAAACTTTATGCAGAGCGTCAAAGACAAGCTCTTATTTGTGATAACTGGGCCATGGAAGAATTAACTACAATGGTCAATACATATATTTCCTGTATGCAAGCTGAACTGAACAGGTAAGAATTACACTCTTCATGGTTACTAATTTATTTGTAATGTTAAATTAAGAGCAATAATGTGACGCTTCTTTTGTGATATCTTTTCAGATTTATATTAACATACCAAGCCTTTCATGACTTTTACTTTGCTATGATAAAACGTATGCCACCTAATGACAGACTGTCTTCAAAGGACTTAACTAAAATATACAGAGAATCAGAGGAAACTTCTGGAAGTAGAAAAAGTGGCGAAGATAAGGTTTATAGACAATTAAAACATGCTTTTCAAGATTTACAGCTTAAAAATATAGAAATCGACTACAGTAATAATCCCTTTAATATGGTGATTGAAAATAACGTTAAGTTCGCCATAAAGGTTATAAAGGATACAAATGATTCTTATCGTTCTTTAATTAGTCGCGAATATAGTGAAATAGCAAAAATTGTACCACCCGTTAAAAAAAAAGAAGAAACAACATCGCAGGAATCTATTAATGTCGAAGAAATATTTAAGCTAAATGCATTAAAATGTATAGATGAATGGATAATGGGAATCAATGGTGAAATGTATCGAGCGTGTTTGAGAATGCTTGCACTTCAATTTAAATGTTATCGGGATATGAAATTATTTAATGATCACATATATAAGACATTTATGGAAGTACAAAATGATATAGACTCTTACTATATGAACGAAATTAAGTCAGTGGATCGTTTATGTAAATATTTCCAGATGGCTATAGAAAACGGTAAAAGGATTCCTGAAAGTTTATTACTTGAACAAGACACATTCATTATTGATCCAAACCTCATTCAATTTGCATCACCCTCCCGAAATCTAGGCCCTGATGAATTAAAAGAGATCGTCATGGATATGGAGTTCAAAATAAGTCAACTAGCGAGATTAAGGTCGTCTTTTAAAATAATTGCACCTACGGGTATTGCTTTACAGCAGGCCTTTATCTACACGCTTCAAGACTTCACATGTTTTGGTAAAGAATCTTGTGATGGGCCGCTTGTACCAGAAGTATGGAAGCGTGTTGATCTAGAGCAAATCCCCAAACTTGTGCATTTATTATTCGGCGATACAGCTTATGTTGACTGGAGGGATTTTTTGATTTATTGCTTGAATATCCGCTTTCCAACTGTATATGAATTGCTTGAAATTCGTAAAAGGTACCGATGTATAGATGAAGAATCTACTGAACTTATTTCAAGAGATAATTTTATTGAGGAAGAACTTTGGTTTGAACGAGATTTTGATGGAGAAGATATGCAACTGAGAAAAAACTTGATGAAGCATTTTTTATTCGAATTATATGAAACTGAAGAAAATAAAATGAACTATCCCGCACTCCTCTTGGCTTTTTGTAAAAGTGTAGATCCAATAGAAGGATTTGTGACTGCTTTATCAATGGTAGTAGGTAAAAAAACGTGTTATTCTCTCGAAGACTGCGAGGAGGTTATTTGTAAACTTATCAAAGATAAACAGTACAGAGATGCATGCCTGGCATGTGCTCTTAAATGCACTAATCAGTTCTTAAATAAGTTAATAAATGCTGTAGTAAATATATGTGAAGCGACTTCTGTGATTGAATTAGAATATACTGAGCCGCCTCCTGATGACAAAAAAGGCAAAAAAGGTAAGGGTGGAACAAAGGCAAAGAAAATGGAGAGTTCTCAAAGTGCCCGTTTGCCGAAGACCCAGAAGAGTATTATAGCTAGCCGTAGTAAGATGGTTCAATCAGAAACAGATGTAAAAACCACATTTATATGCCGGCCATGTGAAGACGACGCAGAAATTGTAGAGGAAAAGCCACCTGAGAAAGAAGAAGTAGAAGAAGAACACAAAAGCGAGGCTCTAGAGGATATTAATTTAGCTTACTCTGTTAGTCAAGAAGCTATATGGAAAGTGTTAAAGACTTGTTTGCCTTGGCATTTTGTTCTAATTCCAGAAGAGAAGATAACACCTTACACGGAGCAAATAAATAGTATTTTAAAGCGCTTAGAGGTGGATACTGATAATGGAGACATTTATGTTTGTAAATTTGTTTCCGATCCAGTATTTTGTAAATTGTTGCATAAAGTGAAGAAGTTTACTGCTCTTAATATAGCAGAAGAAGTGCGAAAAATATTCATGTAGTTTCTGGGACATGTAATTTTTTTTGTCGTTATTTTCAAATAAAGTCAGGAAGGTTAGTTAGATTTATTTATTTTATTTAAAAATATGATTAAAAGGATTGACGTCTGCTATTATATGTGTGTATAATTTTCTTTTATTAATAGCTTTCAGTCGATACTGTACAGTCCTCAAACCTTCTGATTTGTATCGTATCTTAGCTTTTTCTAATCTTCGGAATCTGAAAAATAAACAATTACGTTTAATATCAATTAAGGATAATTGTATAAATATCAATCTTTCGGTTTTTGTTAGTTTTGATAGCGACTTTTTATGGTTTTTATTATAAGTTAACGTTTAATAGGTAGAAATAAAACTTTAAATGTAATTGTAATAATAACTGAAATATTAACACTTGAAGTTTAGAATCATCACGAAATCTAAAAACTGCCCGTTAAAGCAAAACTTTTAAATAAAACTACCAACTATCACGGCTCCTGTAAAGGAGTCGAAACGTCAAGATTTAAAAAAAATCATAAAAGGCGCAAGTAATCTGGCAAATACATATTAGTTTTAGAACTAAATGAGTTCCTAACTATGAAATTTATACCAATAAAATTGTTTTTAGTTTTCATTTTATATAGGTATTTTTATATAAAAAATAACTGAACATAATGCAAATCGTGACGTTAGCTAAACACACGGAGGTCTCATAGAATCTAATAATTTACGTCTATGACCTAATGGGTTTATGCACATATTGAACGACGTGTGGAACATTTTCGTAATGTGTAGTAATTAAATTATATGTTTATGTCGAGAAAATGACAAGATAAAGATGTAATCGCTGATTAAAGAGCATATTCATTATTTTTAGACACAAAATCACGCGTATAAGTATTTATTTTTCTACCGGATTTGACCAGAATGCAATAGACAAATATGCTGTTGCATACTACTATTGAGCCTGCTTGACGTTCAGATACTTAGTAATTCATATTTAGCAATTTAAAATGTAAAAAAATCCACAATTAAATGGTTTCTCTTCTTTAGTACTGAAATTTAGACTGCAAATACATACTAAACTGACTTAATTTTTCGATTTCCATCAAACAGGAGTGCGCTATAAAACCGAGTTCCATGCGTACGAAGTGGCGGCCATCAGACAGTAAAAATAAGTGTCAAGTGTAATAAAATATGAGGGCTAAGTGATAAAATAATGTTCAGTAATTTTTGTCAACATTCATTTGTAGAAACAACGGTAGGTACAAATGGAGAAAGAGATTTGATCTCTCCTAACCTGTCTGGATTAATGACCTGTGGTGTATGCGGTAGAGAAGTAAATCGTGCTATCGTAGAGTTCAGTCTTGATAGTGAAAGTCTCGCTCCGACCAGTCTGAAACGAGATGAGAAGGCTTCTAAGAATGTTAGATTACACTTAGAACATTAAAGGAAGGATAATTCCGATACAAACTTACGATGTTGGTTCTCAATATCGGAATTCAGCTAATATATCGCATTTGTATAAATTAATTTCTAAGCAGAGTTTATGCAAGATAATGGCTTTGGCAATATCATAAGACAAATAACGTTATGTTTAGCGCATAAAAATATATATCAAAATTCCAGAAACTTTTTCATTCAAAGTTTATAATAAATTTGGAAGTGATCAATAGAAAACAGCTTTTAATCGACCACGAATTGCTAAATCGTAGACAGAACAGTAGGGTCAAGGCGGCAACAGTGGGTCACTTTTTTTTTCCAGTGATGTAACTTGATGTGGGTGAGTGTTGGAAAGATGTAAAAGGATTAGTATTATAGCGTAACTAATGTATATTGATTATTCCAATCGATTTAGTTAAACAAGGTAATATTTTAGAAAATAAACAGTATTTAAAAAAAAATCTCATTTGAGCCACTGTGTACTAGGGGTGGGATACAGTGAATCGGCCCTCAGTTTACAGTGAATCAGGCAAGTTCACAGTGGATCATCTATAATATAACTCAAATAAAAAAGTTTTTTTTTTTGCTTTTTATCGATCTTTATTTTTTGTTTTAATCAAACAATAAGTTTTACATCGAAAATGAGTTTTTTTTTACTACTTCACTTCAAAGTGACTGTTCAGTCTTACACATTTAAAATTTACTAAATTATCTTATTTCTTTTTGACTTAGTTAATCATCAACAGAAAACTTTTTCTGTATCTTGCATAAACTATCAAACAAAATGATTTTTTATCCTTAAAATGAATAATCAGGTAACTTTTTGGCTACTTCAGTCTCAAAGTGACTTTTCATTCACACATAAGAAATATAATTTTGCTTTTTTTTATGTCAGCTATGTGTTTCCCTATTTTACGGGGCCTTGATGGTCAAGTCATCCTAAAAGGGAAAATTAAGAAAAAACAACAAACAGTGGATCCTGAACCACTGTGAACTCAAATGATTTGAGCCACTGTGTACAAAACTGCCATTTTGGATTTAACTCATTCCACGTGTGATGGTTTTACGTAAATCGAAGTGCAGTATAGGCCAAAATGACCTCAACGAAGTTTGTTACTTAGCAAAAATATAAGTCCATTGGTGAAACAAAAGGTTTGTGAAAAAATACCAAGTATATCTCACCTGAAAATTCACTTTTTCTTTCGTCAAAACAAAGAAAACACTTAAACACGGGTTTGTAACATGGTTGACCCAGGGAAACTGGTTGTGACCAGTATCTATCAGGAGACCTTCCGAAGAGTGAGAGATAGAAAAAGATACCTATAATACTTTTGATACAACGACCAGTGCGCCACTGTTGCCGCTATAACCACTGTTACCGCCTTGACCCTACATTAATGATTTTTTATGTTCCTGTAATGGATTCACGCTTTATATATTTTTTTATATGATAGTTTCTTGTGTATCATACCATATTCGGGATTATGCAGGCATTACCAAACTGCCTGTATAATAGTAATTTGTATTGCAAGGCTTGTAATGTATACTAATATGTACCTTTATAGTCTCCGATTTTCATTCATAACATTCGTTAAATTGTATATTTTATCATTCCATTTTGCATCATCATTTGTAAACGTATTAATCTCTGTAAATATATATATATACAATAATATTTTACTCAATTGCTGAAAAGAAACACTGGATTTTCATATAGAGCTTCGCAACCACTCAAAACTTCTATACAGAATGCTACACACTTACCGGCATTGCTTGTTATTTTAACCTGTCTTTTTGTTTAATCTATTTCGTTATTATTACTTCATTTTATTACTAAAAATGTATTTATTTAATTTATTGACATATAAGTTTTTCTCCGTTGCCATGGCTACCCATGACACGATCTTTCATTTATGGTATTCAACCTCCAAAGAAAACCAGATTTTATTCTTTTTATGTCTTCTCGAAGACAATCTAAATTTAAATGGCTCTGGGCCTATAAAAGACCGAGCTGACCTGCCAAGTCATTCAGTTCTTCGGCAAAAGTTGCCACGTTAACATCTATAGCTCGCTACCGAGCTCTCCAAAATTCTTAAAGGCCTTATCCCGGGGCCGGCTGCCCCGGGGCTCAAGAAAAGTCCTCAACGCCGTAAGGCTAACTTTTGGCTCAAGAACCTACACTAAACTTAGCCACACCCTACCTGCTACGCCGCCCGACCTACCAGCAGCGCCGCACGACTACCAGCAGCGCCGGCAGTAAATCGGTGCAGGCCGTCCACCAGCAGCGCCGCCCTATCTACCTGTCACGCCGCACGTCTACCAGCAGCGCCGGCAGTAAATCGGTGCAGGCCGTCCACCAGCAGCGCCGCCCTATCTACCTGTCACGCCGCACGTCTACCAGCAGCGCCGGCAGTAAATCGGTGCAGGCCGTCCACCAGCAGCGCCGCCCTACCTACCGGTCACGCTGCCCGTCTACCAGCAGTTCCGGCCGACGTCTGCCCCGCCTCCTGTCTACCGGTAGCGCCACCCTTCATCCGACGGTGTCACTGCATCTGGGCCCTAAAGCCCCGGGCCTCAAGCCACCGATATAGAAGATCGCCGACGACCCACAATCACCTACTCACATTTTCACTGAACTCTACACATACTCGCCCTCACTCTTCTTACCTCCAATCTTTTGTTCTTTTAATTGTTTTTTTGTAAATATATATACTGTAACTTTACCCTGATCTTCCGTCTTTATATTTTGTCCCTTCTCGACAAAATTGGCGCCCAACTCTAAGTCTCCAGGTCTTCTCTTAAGCTTTTCCCCTCCTCCTTACCCCATCTTTATTTATCATCTCCGCATCCCCCCTAAATTCTAAAACAACACTTCTTCTAGTGTATATATTCATATTCACCCCTTTTGGCATCTTTTTAGGAAACAAAGAAAAGTCCCCTCATTATATCTAACTATTCCTATATATTATATATATAAAAAAATCGGAAATTTATTTTTAACTTTAATCTTAATACCTTTCTTTCTCATTAGTTTATTACTTTATTTAATCTTAATCCTTTAATTACTTAACTTGCTTAATTCTTTACTTATTGAGATTTAACTCAATCTTTAATTTAGAATTTTATTTTTTATTTATTTAAATAGTAATTAACTTTTCCGATTTTTTCTCTCATAATTATTACATTACATCATTTCTACTCTACTCACACTAATTTTTATTTTATTTTAGAAGGAAATAAGGTACTTTCTTTAAACTTTATTAACTATAATTTTCATTTTTTCACTATACCTCGCTTAATTACCTCGCGATATCTACGCTGAGAATGCTGGTTTCCTCGCATCTATTTTCGATAAAGTTGAAAGTAACTTATTCTTAGCTCATGCTAAAAACAGTGCGCGTTATGATCTACGTCGTACATTTAAAGAATTTAATGTCGGCGATATGGTTTGGCGAAAGAACTATGTTCAAAGTAATGCAGGTTTTTATTTCAGCGCTAAACTCGCACCTAAATTTGTAAAATGTAAAGTTGTAAAAAGATTTCACCTTTAGTGTATATATTAGAAGATACTAACGGCACAAAAACCAAATGGCATATCAAAGACATTAAAATCTAAATCCCTTATATATTTCATTTACTACATTAATTCGTTCATAATCACTCATTTAATCACTCATCAAATCTCAAAATTATTAATTTTTGTTTGTTTTAGCTTATAGCTTTTAAGCTACCCCAACGTCTAAAAGAGACGTTACTTGAAATCTCTGCCTCTATCTTTACTATAGAGTATTCCACTGCTCTATCTTAATTTTCTTTAAAGGTAACTAAAGCCTTTACTTTTAACTTAACCTTTACCCAAGACTACATCGTTAGTCTTCTTCAACTTAACCCTACACTCTTTAAGTACTAACTGGTACTCCTTTTCGAGCGGCTGACTACTCGTTAAACAAGCCTTAAGTCCGAGCGGTTGACTACTCGCTAAATAAGCCTTAGGTTGGAGCGGTTGATTACTCCTTAAAGATGCCTAGGTCAATAACAATTTTTTTTTCCAATCTATGGAGCGGTTGACAACTCCCTAAAAAAGCCTGTAGTCATGTAGGAACACCCTTCTAGAGTGGTAGTCATTGAATGTGAACTCCACCCTTACCTGAATGTAGTTGATGTTATGATAGAAGAAGGATGGGTATGATAGAAGAAGGATGGATATTTGTGTGAATGCTTGTATGTTCCTGCGAAGTAGTGTTCCTAGGATTTCTCTTAGCCCTTTCTTTTAATAAAATTTTCTCCCGAGTCGAAAATTTTCTGGGGTCGTGGGGGAAATGTAATGTATACTAATATGTACCTTTATAGTCTCCGATTTTCATTCATAACATTCGTTAAATTGTATATTTTATCATTCCATTTTGCATCATCATTTGTAAACGTATTAATCTCTGTAAATATATATATATACAATAATATTTTACTCAATTGCTGAAAAGAAACACTGGATTTTCATATAGAGCTTCGCAACCACTCAAAACTTCTATACAGAATGCTACACACTTACCGGCATTGCTTGTTATTTTAACCTGTCGTTTTGTTTAATCTATTTCGTTATTATTACTTCATTTTATTACTAAAAATGTATTTATTTAATTTATTGACATATAAGTTTTTCTCCGTTGCCATGGCTACCCATGACACGATCTTTCATTTATGGTATTCAACCTCCAAAGAAAACCAGATTTTATTCTTTTTATGTCTTCTCGAAGACAATCTAAATTTAAATGGCTCTGGGCCTATAAAAGACCGAGCTGACCTGCCAAGTCATTCAGTTCTTCGGCAAAAGTTGCCACGTTAACATCTATAGCTCGCTACCGAGCTCTCCAAAATTCTTAAAGGCCTTATCCCGGGGCCGGCTGCCCCGGGGCTCAAGAAAAGTCCTCAACGCCGTAAGGCTAACTTTTGGCTCAAGAACCTACACTAAACTTAGCCACACCCTACCTGCTACGCCGCCCGACCTACCAGCAGCGCCGCACGACTACCAGCAGCGCCGGCAGTAAATCGGTGCAGGCCGTCCACCAGCAGCGCCGCCCTATCTACCTGTCACGCCGCACGTCTACCAGCAGCGCCGGCAGTAAATCGGTGCAGGCCGTCCACCAGCAGCGCCGCCCTATCTACCTGTCACGCCGCACGTCTACCAGCAGCGCCGGCAGTAAATCGGTGCAGGCCGTCCACCAGCAGCGCCGCCCTACCTACCGGTCACGCTGCCCGTCTACCAGCAGCTCCGGCCGACGTCTGCCCCGCCTCCTGTCTACCGGTAGCGCCACCCTTCATCCGACGGTGTCACTGGATCTGGGCCCTAAAGCCCCGGGCCTCAAGCCACCGATATAGAAGATCGCCGACGACCCACAACCACCTACTCACATTTTCACTGAACTCTACACATACTCGCCCTCACTCTTCTTACCTCCAATCTTTTGTTCTTTTAATTGTTTTTTTGTAAATATATATACTGTAACTTTACCCTGATCTTCCGTCTTTATATTTTGTCCCTTCTCGACAGGCTGCAAAGTTGAGATTTGGCCGCGAGTTACCTCTATTGAAATTTGAGCAAGCGAAGGATTCTAGGATTAGATAGAAAAGATAGAATCCTAAGCGTTGCAGGGGTTTCAAAGGTACAAGATGCTAAAAACTTTGCTGCCGAGCGGAACACACAATTTTTCATCTTACTACAGCGAGGAAAATTTTTAGGTGCAAGAAAAAGAGCTTAAAAATCTGGTAAATTGGTTTCCTACCTAACAAATAGTATATGATATTATTTATTCTTGTTGTTTTTATTATTTAAGGAAGTAATACAATTTAATGAAACCAAAACGGAGTAATTTATTATTAAATTAAATAAAGATAAATGTAACTTATAAAGACTATAATGACGATTCGGAACGTACCATGTGTGTTTTTCTTTGAATAGAAAGGTTCTAATTTTTAAAACACTTTTACACGCTAGCGGATGAAACGTAATTTTCTATGCAGAAATTGAATTACAAACTTAACTTTTCCGAGCACCTCACGGTGAAAATATTATTACCTAATGTAGTAAATAATGCCGTTTACTTACACCAAGGAGCACTTATGTTTCTCAATATTTTACCTTGCTAAGCTTGTTAATACCAAACTCGAATAAAATGTGCTTACAATTTGTGGGTATTATAGAATATATACCTTTCAAACATGTCATCATCTTCACCACCCCAGTTCCAATAGAGATTAGAATAACCATTGGCAGTCAGGTAGTGAGATGGAATCATCGCTGTGACGCCACCAAAGAGGGTCGGATATTGCAATCTGCAAATTCAACGTTCTTAACTTTTAATTTTCTATTTCAGTTGGAAATAGATTGTTAATGAAAATAAATTTCGTTGAAGGTCCTTTTTACCCGACTGTAGCAAAACCCAAGAGGTGCATAATGTTACATAAAAAATATACAGACAGTGACAGTGCGGTAAAATCGGATCGGTGGACAGGAAAGATCTTTCTATCAGTACGTCACTAATCTTGGAGTCAGAGCTTAGAGCTTTCGTGAAAACATCGAATCTATAGTGGACAAAGCTGCAGATAAACTTTTGGCGTCCATTCTTGGACACTGTGGTATTTTAAACCGATACAGCTGCTTCTACATTATAAAGCGCAAGTCAGAGCAATTCTGCTATTTCTGAGGTGGCTCTTCTAATCGTGAGATGGCTGCTTTGGCCTCTGTAAAAAACAAGGCTTGCAAGTGCATTGGTAATTTGACATAAGCATAGTTGACCAAACTTCAGAATCTACTCCAGGCTGCCGGTCTTTCGGTATTCTATAGAATGTCCTTCATAGTATATTAGGCATTTTCGGGAGTGTGCATAATAACAATTGTAACTGCATAACTCATTTCATTTCCACCGTAGGAATATGGGGCTAAGGCTTATCTTTCAATGATGATATTTCTGCTACCTGCACCCGATACAGAAATATTCGCCTTTTTCCTAATGCGGACAGCTAAGCAGTGGAATGCCTAGCCTTTGCGATATATACCCTAAACCTTAAAAGTTGGGCATCTTTGATGCTTGAGTGAATAGTAGTCGCGTCAATGAATACCTACATAAAACAGGCATTCTTCGGAAGTCCTCAAGAACAGCTTCGATTTTGATAATTTTTTTTTTAAATTTTCGTTTTTTAATATTCTTTGAAATCAGAAACCTTTTGGAGTGGGGACGGAATTATTTATATTGTTTAAACAATATCTATGATATTTGTGCAGGAAAATTTTTTTTTTTATATAGTATCCATTTAAAACTTATAAAAAGAGATATTTATGTTATTATTTTTCATATTTCCATTATAAATAATTATACATAAAATATAGAAATATAATAATAAAAATTACAAGCAATTATCGATAGAATTAAATAAAATGAATAACAACAGAATAGTAAACCATTATAAACTATTTGATATTTATTATTTTATATACAAAAAAAGACAATTTAATTTTAATTTGTATGGTATATTTCGTTGACTTCATCTTCTTCAAATGGTGGGTGATTATTACAGTCAGTTCCACTGCAAACAATGCAGGCTGGTGTGCAATAAAGACCGCTTTTTCGGCAGCCACACGCTGAACCGCATCCTGTTTTGCAAGAGCAAAATATGATTTTTAGAATGTTGTTAGGTGCTGCTGGTTGCGTCATTTTGATTGGTTTAAAATAATCATCTAGTTGCCAACCCCATTCTTCAGGAGGAATTAAAGAATTATTTTTCCATTGCTGAACTTGTAGGTAAACTCTCTTAATATGTTGTTTAGCTGCATCTTCTGTCGGAGGTAACGAACTAAGTTGCACGCTTTTATTTTTTGACGCTAATGCTATGAAACGTTTATATCGTAGTTCATTCAAGTTTTTGGCAGTTTTAGCGCCATACATTGTGAGAATGCAATTCATCCCTTCATTAAAAAGCACATCTTCACTCTGCTCTTCAACCATAAAATTTTTAGCTGCTGCACGTAACTTCTGATCATCATCGAAAATTTTAATAAAACTGTTTTTACCTTTGTTATAGAATGCGGATGTAGTATCGCATCCAGTAAATGCATGAATAAAAAACAGATGGTCTTTTTTAATATTTACATATTTCTGTAGCATTGTTTTTGTTGAATAAACTCGTTGCAAGGCGTTATTTTTTAGTGGTTTTAAAAAAAAAAATTCTTTCTCATCAGGAGCTAAAGCCATCAATAATACTAGGACATCAATGTCCTCTGCTACAACAACTACATGAGGAAACGAACAATCTATAGCCGATTGCACAATTAAACGATCAGCATCGCTTTCTGATTGACTCCACTCAATATTATTTTCGGCCAGTTTTCTGCAGAGAAGATTGATGAATCTATTTTTATTTTTGCTGTTCCCCAAAAATTTTTCTTTAGTTGTATTCAAAGGCATATCTTCTTCAAATAAATAATCAATTGAAGTATTGCATAGATACCTACGATTTCTCTCGGACGCTTTAGTTCCATCGTTATTATATCCATCAAATACAACTTTAATATTAGTGCCATAATTACTACGTAAATATCTAATGTACTGCTGGCAAATATCTGAAAACTTTTTATTTTTTTCCCATTTTAATCTATGAAGTAACATACCACCGTCCATAATATAGAAAAATTTAGTTACATCATTAACATCCGTCTCACATTGTGCAAATACATCATATAGTACAATACTTTAGGAAACTTTCTAACGCAACGTAAAATATTATATATATATACATAGTAGCACAAATAAATATATGTAACGTATACACCTAACTTGCATACACGCATACGCGTATGCACGCAAAGATATTTTCTTATAATGCAAATATAAAATTATTGTTAAAATCTTTTTTTTAAAAAGTATTTTGTATAATAAAATTAATACATGCAAAATTTTTGCAAAAAATTGAGTCCAAACTCAATTTTTATATAAATATAGTGAATAATGTTTAAACAATATAAATAATTTTGTCCCCCCTCCAGAAGGTTTCTGATTTAGAATAATATGGAAAAACAAAAATTTAAAAAAAAAATCATCAAAATCCGAGCTGTTCTTGAGGACTTCCGAGAAAAAGGCTTCATTGACGCGACTATAGGTAGTTTCTAGAAAACTATCTGTTTTCGTCACAGATTAATGTTAAATCTTAACTTACTTCCTTCCAGTCAGTTGGTCGTCAATGGACTGACTATACAGAATAAAAACAGTTTTATATGGTAATACCTTTCATTACCAAGTGAGACGACAGAAGGTGCTTTTCTACGCTTGACGCTTACGTGAAATTATTAATATCTATTGCGGGCGACATGTGTGTTGGATTCCTCGGGCATGTGTAGAGAACTCTTTCATCTAAGGGGATCAAGTCGACGTCGTGAAAAATCAGACAGTCCCATCTGCCAAATCTCTGTGTTTCTATAAATGCTATGTTGTATAATGCTCCTTTGTTGAATTTGTAATTCCCTAAAAGCAGAAAGATTTTTCATGTTTTAATGTTCACTCACATTCACATATTCGTCTTTTATGAACATTAGGTACTTTATTAAGTACTTAATATATCAGTTCACTCTTCACACAAATGTTTAGCTGCGGCTGGCTTTCTGAGTATTTCAATTTGAACCTATGTTTATATATATATATATATATATATATATATATATATATAAACACCTCTTTGCACACTTAGTTGATCCAGCCACTACCCCGTACATTACTGACTCCGCCTTTTGCACCGAATAACTTAACTCCTGTTGCGTATTTCTCGGGCAAAATGGCAACGTAGCATTCTATTATGCGATGTTGCCAAATGTATTCGTCGATAGTACCTATACTCGTTATATTTTTTTTCAACAATTTCATGCAATAGTGGATCCGTAACGGCTAAATTTCTTAAATGCACGAAGTCTTTTTGGCTCCGAATATATTTCAAAAATCAATTACTTGTGTTGATCCATTTATATACACGTACGTCCAGTAATACTTGTTTTGATCCGAATAGGTGCGCATACCGTAACGGTCGATTAATTATGAATTTATTATACCTAATCTAGATATTTTATATTCGCAATGCCCCATACATTTTAAATTCCGCCTCGGTTGTAACGGTGGTGGCACGGGGGGAGCACCGTACACCGCACCGCACCGCATCTCAATTTGAATGTGCTAGATGCGCTAGTTGAACTGTGCGCTCGTCGATATTATTTTAAATTCGTCATTTGAATTTGTTTTTGACTGAAGAATGAATGAAGACTAAAATTAAGGTCAATGTATGTGTTTTACATTTAGTACCTAGTTAAGCGATTTTTTCTATCTGAAGTTCCGGTATGAGAAGCTATAATTTTTAAATTAAAGAACTTATACCAAGTTACGTAGCGACAATTCAAACAATTCGAAATTCCATCTACTCAACATACCTACGTGTATTACAAAAATAATTTTACTTAGTCGCCTTATATTTTAGCGATTTAAAGCGCTGTTTTCTAATGATTTGTGGAAGGTACTGGAACGCGTACTCTAGAGTTAGTTTGCGTTTCGTTCCAGCGTCATAGTTTGATTTTTTTTCCGCGGAATAGGTTCTATTGGTTGTCATTTATATCTATCTGTTCGAAATAAGGTTGTGAATCCTTGAATGGGTTTTTATTAAATTTATAGCTTCTCGTGAGCTGCCATTTTTTGAAACTGATAATAATATATGCTCCCTTAGCAATTATTTGCATGTATTAACAGATCATAATAAAATACAGTGAATTAACTGCCCAATTCAATTAAGTTTGAAGGGCTGTCACTTACATTTAATTGTCAATTAAATCTGCTGTTGGTACATTGCTGGCAATTTAAACTTCGTTAAAAAATGCATGAAGATGGAAATTAAGTTAAGTTAAAGAGGTACATTACCTTACCCTATTTTGAAAAAGCCCACTTGACTGTTACACACATTGCTATATAATCCTGTATACACGTCGTTCCTACTATTCTAAAATATTTATTATTTTTAGTTGAACCAGGTATCCAGACCAAAGTTGCAGAAAAATTAAGGCCCCTACCTGTTTTGTTTTGTGTGAATGTTGCGTACTATCTAGGTATACGTGGCAACACTGAAAATGCTTAGAACTGGCCAGTTAGAAACATTGCTAATGAAAATTTTTTTTCATTTCAATTTAAGAACTCTTTGGTAACCTTATGTAGTATATTGCATTCATTTGTCATTTGTTTTTGTGAATTGGCGGCAAATATAAAACTCTTGTTACTCGTGAAAATGAACCTAACGCGAGAAAATTTTCGGTTAATGATTTATTATGTCTTTCGTTGTGGGCTTACTCAACAACAAAGCTACGATAGGCTGCGATCAGCATTTTCTTATGAAGCCCCATCTCGTGCCACTATTTACAATTGGTTTAACGAGTTTAAGTGTTTAAGTGATTGTGACGTAGCAATCTCAATGATGATCCGCGTGAAGGACGTCTTTTAACAGCGACTACTGAAGATAATATCAGTGCTGTGCGACGCATGATAGAGTATGATAAGAGAGTGACCCATCAGCAGATACGGGCAAGCCTAGGCATTGGTATGAGTCAAGTTCAAAAAATATTACACGAACATTTAGGCGTCAGGAAGCTTTGTACCAGATGGATTCCCCATACTTTAACCGACCAAAAACACCTTCGCATGGAATGGTGTCGCCAAATGTTAGATAAGTTCAACGGCGGTGACTCAAATGCTGTATTTGACATCGTCACAGGTGATGTAAGCTAGATATATTGCTACGAACCCGAAACCAAAAGACAATCAGCTCAGTGGGTGTTTCCTTTAGAGGATCGGCCAACTAAGGTAAATAAAGGAACAAAACAAGGAAATAAGATGATTGTCTCATTCTTTGGTCGGAAAAGTCATTTCGCGACAGTTATGCTAGAAGATGGAAGGACAGTTACTGCAGATGGTATGTCAATTGCTGTTTGCCTGTTGTCTTGGAAAAAATTCGACAGCAACGCCCTCGAAGCAGGATCCTCCTTCACCACGACAATGCTTCAGCGCACTCCGCAAAACGGACTGTTGAATATTTGACTATGGCAGGTGTCGAGATAATGAGTCATCCGCCGTACAGTCTTGACCTGGCGCCCTGCGACTTTTATTCATTCCCAAGAACTAAAGATAAAATTCGAGGTTTTCGCTTTTGGAGCCCTGAAGATGCGGTGAAAGCGTACGAAAATGCCATAGAAGAGACCCCTAAGGAAAAATGAATGGGCCCCCTGCTTTTCTCAGTGGTTCCATCGAATGCGACGATGTGTAGAGAGGAACGGAGATTAAAACAATAAAGGTATTGCCAACTTTCTACATTAAGCTGTTTTTCATTTTGTAAACATTTTCAGTGTTACCTAGGTATTAAAAGCATGTTAATATCTATAAGGCGTCAGGTTATTCAGAGATCTTCTTCGAGTTCCGGCTCTCGGCGCTTTTAAAAGCTTTATAAGTACAACGGAAAAAAATAATTACTCCCTAAATTACGTATTTATTTTATTTATTTATTTATTTCATAAGGAACACCAACAGCTTTACGTGTATTTTATAATTGATTGTCTTATATTCTAGGTTTTTATCCTACACGAAAGCCAATAACTGGCATACACAACATTTACATATACGTATAATTAATAAAAAGATAGCAAAGTCCTAATAAGAATTAAATTAACTAAACAATGAAACAATTAATAGCAATAAATTAAATATAAAAAAATAAATTAAATATAAAAAAAATAAATTAAATATTAAAAAACAATTAAATATAAAATAAAAATCAAACTAAATTATAAAAAAAAAACATAAAATTGATAATAGTTAATATTAATTACGGGAGTTATTACATCCAGTGTGTTTCAGTAATTTATCTTTAAATTGCTTTAAACTGTCACTAAAAATATCTATTTCCGGTAATTTTCCATTTATCTTATTATAGCCTGAGCACAACCTGGAAAGTGGCTGATGTGAACCCAGATTGATCCTACTTTTGGGAACATGAAAATAAACGTATTTATTATTTATTTATGTGAACGTGCGTCCACCCTTCAACTGATGCGCGCGCGAGTCTTGTGTCTCAACTAAAGGATTCAATACCAGGATAACGAATCTCGGGATCCCGGCCTCATTTTGATCCCGAAAATTTTGGAATTAAATTTGACAAATCCCAGGATTTTCGGGATAGGATTGAAATTGATTTCTTAAATTTATTCCTGAAATTAATTAAAGAATTTCTACAAGCACGAAGTGTTCTTTCTATTTCCATCGAGCCTGAAGACGCTTTTGCAGCTTCTGCACTTATTATGTTCAACAAACTAAAACAAGATTAGAAACAAATCTTTTATCGATTTATAAGCAAATTTTTAAAGAATCGTATTTTTTGCGATTCATGGGATTTTAGATATATTTTACATGATTATTACATTTTTATGTGACTAGTCGACAATATCTCATAGTTAAATGATTTTGATAAAATAAGAGTCATGAGTTGACTGTTAACCTTGACTTCATGCTGGCACCAGTATGACCACCAGATGAACATACTCTTCGAAAACTTACAGCTGAAATATCATGTTTGGACTCATGAAATTAATCTCGGTGAATAGAGTTTAAAAAACTTAAAATAAATGGTAAATTAGAAATAACGTATAAAAACTCCCTACGCAAAATTCAACCTCTTAAAACGTAATAATAATAATTAAGTATTCGCATATAATTTCTCCCAAAGGAGTCTGGACACGCAATGCTATAAGTGCACTGAAAGTAATTGATGCCTTCCACACAATATTTTCAACATAAAGCAACTCTGTTTAGTAAAATTCTAAATACACTTGTAACCTTTAATAATCGATTATCCATACAAGCTATTCAAAAGGGATTTATTGGCAGCAGACTTATAGAAATTGAAAATCATTAAAAAAACAAAGAAAATCCTATAGAAAAGGAGTCTGAAAGTGAAATAACTGATTCATATGTTAACGAAATTGAGAAAAGAAATAATGAAACTGACAGTGACACAGATAGCAAAGAAAATGAAACTAGTAAATGTGATTATATTAAGGACAAAAAATCAAAACTTTCAAAAATAAAGAGAAACAAATAGATGCAGAAATAAGCGATAATATAATTGAAGATAATGAGAGCGACAACAGTATTATCAATGAAGACAATAACAAAGAGAATGATCACCCAAATAAAAGCGCTATTTGTGAAGAAAGAAGTGAGAAAATAAGAAACGATAAGAAGAGTAAGTATATTAAAGAAAAACAACCAAAGAGAAAAACAAGAAAGACAAAAAAATACTAACCGATGAAAAAAATACTGAACAAAAGGGCAAAGAAATGATAAACAAACTGAAATGATGGATCTGATGAAAAAATAACTGTACCAAAACCAATAAGATGAAAGAAAACTTATAACAAATGGAGTAGCGATGAGGTTAAAGCAGTAATGCGACGTCTAAAACAATTTATAAAAATGAAAAAAAAAACAGGAAAAGCCTTATCTGAACAAGTATTGCGCAAAGAGCCAATTCTGCATAAACGAACTTGGATGCAAATTAATACTTACATCAACAATATTTACAAAAAGAATTTATAATAAACAAAGTATTTTTTATTAATTCATTCATTCACGTTACTCCAGACTGATTTCTTGTAAGTTTTCCTTTTTTTAAGACATGATTCTCTACGACTTTGAAATACTAGCTAGACATTATTAAGTCACTGTAATATCGTAGCCAAACGTCCCAATCAGGAAGCCCTTGGCAAATGCTGCGCCCTGATTGGCCCATTTGAATTGGATCAACAACTGCTCATACGCCAAAAAGGTAGATTTGTATAAAAATCCCTTAATTATTATTATAACTCATCGTGACACTTGTGGCTCCGAACGGAGCTACATATTTATGGTCAGCTGGCATTGGATCAACAAAAGACGCCCGGATCAACAAGTGAAAATGGATCAACAAATTACTACCTATACGGCACGTTGGAGCCACAAAGTGCCCAAAGGGATATCTATATATATATATATATATATATATATATATATATATATATATATGTATGTATCTATTTATGTATTATATACCTTAATCAAAATCAATAGACTGCAGTGAGCCCTAGAATATGTAGAGACGGTGCTGGAATTTGCTTAAAAAATACTCGGAAAATTTCGATGGGTCTGTAAAGGTCTCATTAGCTATTTGATAGAGCATTCGCCCGAAAAGCGAGAGTTGGAGGTTCGATTCCCGCCTGACACCTGACCCAACTTAATTTTTTTTGTAACAATTTTTTAGATATAAAAATGTAGCAGTTAAATTCTTTAACAACAAAAACATATTAACGACTAGAGAGTTATTTAAATATCCACTTGTCATTCCCTGGTAGCAATTGCTAACATATTCAAATTTCCGCGTGGCCTGTTGTTTTTTTTTAAATTACGATTAATTTTTTGTGTTACAGAGATCCAAATATTCTATGGTCGATTCTTTATTTAATCAGCTTTACAGTAGTATTTTTTGTCTGGTCCTAGTTTCATTATTTAGCGAGAAATTTTTATCTAAGAGGGGTGGGGCACGCGGTAGCGGACTGACAAGTGGATATGACTATGTAGATTGACTTTGCTTACCGAACTGTTCTATTACAAATAATCTGTATTGTAAATGCTGCTTTTGCCATAACGGATGCATATTAAAAAGGAATGTCACTAAGTTGTCATATCGATCTCTAAAACGATAGAATTATTAAAAAACTGAGTTAATGGATGCAAAAAGTAATGTTGTTTTTGTATCATGATAAAACACACATTTTCTTTCAAATGTAAATGAATTATATGAATTAATTTATTTTACAATTTTTATTTACATATTGGCAGATAATTAGTTGTTTTTCTTTCTCATATTTCTTTCGAATAAGACAATCATGTGGCTCAGTTGGATCAGGATCTGATCCTACTGTGAGCTAAAGCTCTCAGCATACGTAACGGGTTAATTCCTCGGACGGAACGGAGATGTGACGTGTAACGTTCATAAAATGAACGTTGTTTTAAAACATACGTACAGTGACGGTGTTAAACGATAGACTAGCACTAGCACAGTGCTTGATCAAATTTTAGCCAAATATGTTTAATTTTTCTGCTGAAGAAAATTGACTGTAAACGATTTTATTTCTCGTGCCCTCCCCACCCGTACTGTCCCGTACGTGTTTCTCGGTACGTTTATTTTGTTGCTATATTTTTGGATGCAACGTTGTCAAGAAATCGTCCTATTCTTTCCGGCACGACAAAAAACACGTCACGTATGCTGAGACCTTTTTTCTCTTGCAGTTCCGTTCGCGTTTCTCGGTTCGTATATATTACTAGCTGCCCCGGCCACGCGTTGCTGTGTTATAAATTAAAATCAAATCTATTCTATCTTTTAAGTTGGATCAAATAACAGATATTTACGAAGTTTGATCAAAATTGGTTAAGTAGTTTAGGAGTCCATTGAGGACAAACATTGTGACACGAGATTTATATATATTAAGATTATCATATTTTTGCATGCAACGATGGCAAGAAATCGTCCCATTCCTTTCGGCATTATTGGAGTATTCCTTTCCATTAAAATAATCATTGATGTAGTCGATGAGCACCCACCCATTTATATCCTACTGTGAGTCTAGGGCAGAGCATTAGATCCTTGTAGTAAGCACTAATTACAGTATTCTAAAAAAGAATATTTTGCAGAAAATTTACCAATATCTTTGGTGATTAATACTACGCAATAATTTGACGTTCGCTTTGACTATGAAAATTTGTATTTTTACAAAATAGTCAAACAAAATGCTAAACCTGTATGGAACTAAGATAGCAACTTTGTGCCTTGATCTGCAACTCTTCGGCGCATAGAACCCTCCCGAGCGAACCATTGGGAGTTGGTCCTCCACCCATTCCATGTTAAATTTAGTTTTGATGACTGTACGTGGACCTGGATGGATAGATCAAACAACACACAATTTTAAACCAAAGCAACAACTATAGTCCGTGAGTAGATAACAGATTTATATTGGAGAAAAACTCCCTTTCTGGCTAGCTACCGCCATTTTATCTTAACCTGTTGTCATTTTGTGATCTGAATTAGAAAAAAAAATCAATTTCCTGGGCCAGTTTCCGAAGAATCACCATAATTAAACAAATTTAAGTGTCTGAAATGGAACAAAATTGCTGCTTCTACCATACCATACTGCTAGTTATTTTCATTAGCGTTTTTCAATATAATAACTTCAGAATTTGAGTAAGAATTAACAATTTAGTCTGAATTAGTTTCTTGTTTATGTAAATGATAGTGCCCAAGGATTTCTCGTGAAACTGATAAAGGTAGCTTAAAATGAAATCCTTCAACGTTGTCGCTTTGTTTCAAAAGCTACATTATAATTTGGCTTCCAAAATCTCTGTACGTAACAACACTATTGCGTTACTCTACTAATAAAATTACTGTCATATCGGTATTAATATCAAAGCATTACGAGAACGATTTCAGAGGCCTAATGAAACTTTGTTAACGGCAGTTTTATTTCAAGAATTTTTTTACTGACTACATTTTCCAACAATGTTTATATGTGGATGAGTATAAAGAGCAGTCGCATGGCACGAAAGCGAATAGCGAAACGTTACGGGTTCGAGCAAAGTCTAGTGAATACTTTTCAAAATTGTTTTAGATGTAAAACGTAACAGTTCAAATATTTAAAAAAGTAAGAATATATTTTCTGACAATTTTACGTTTTTTTGCGTTTGATTGCTAAAAAGGGGTATGTTTTTGCTCATATATTTATTAGCTCGTATCATATGGTGAAATATAGCATTTTTTATCGACAAATTGCCCCTTAAATTTTGTTTTTCTCTTACGGCCGCCATTTTGTTTTCTTGGTAATCAAGACCTGGGCTCTCATACTAATTTGACCACCACTACTCATGGTAAAGTCCTATCAACATTAAAAAGGTGTCATTTGATAGCTAAACATGTAGACAACAGTTACACAGCCATCATGTTTCAATTGTCATGGATTGAAAAATAGAAAAAAATAAAGAAAAACAAATAGATTCTTTTTTGTGTATTTTTTAATTATTGGCTATTTGAGAAAAACCAAATTTGAGGGGCAATTTGTCGATAAAAAATGCCATATTTCACACTTTTAAAGGCTCCGACACTGGTGACATTGTATACGAAAGATAATGTCAGGAAATTTTTGGTGTCCTAAAACCGGTCTGATTTAAGAATTATTTCGTGTTAAGAAGAGGAATGTGTAAAAGTAAATACTTACCCAGAGTCTTCTTATTGATAGAGCAAAACCTTGTCGGTTTATAGTAAACTGGACGTTCTTCTTTGCCTATCAATAGAAAAAATACGTTATTCCATTTTGTTTTTCTCAATCACATCAAATTATCCCATTATTAGGCAAGTGTATTGAAATATTTTTATGTAGGAAAAATGCGCATAGGTACTTAGCTATGAAAAAATTCCTTTATCTCTTTGCCTCACGCAAACACTAATTCGATGTTATTTATTTACAGAATAGCTTTGTTCAGTTGAGTATGTTGAGAGAGTATCTTTTTACAAGATACACAATTTTTCTGTTTGTTGATATTTTCTCTGATAGAAATAAAAACTAGGTAAGTAGTTAAGTAAGATAAAAAATATCTAATGGACCTGATGATGGAAATTGAAGGTTGAACCTATGGATGACTTTTTTGCATTTTAGTGCAGATAAAAGCGTGTTTATATATATGTTTACGATTATTAATTACTTTCAAAACACGACAAATCTTACTATTAATTCCCTATTACATTAATCCAACAATAAGATATATTTTTTTAAACAAAAAAAAATGAAAGGAAACGTACCAAGATCGATATATCGATAGTTCATAGCCATGAACCGATCGTACGACATTAATCTTCCATGGGTTTTAATACCTGAAAAATATACACATGGTATAAACTAGAGCAACATAAAAAAGAAGAAATCACATTAACATAAATTACATTCTCCGAAAAAAGTAAAAAATTATTTTAAATACACTCCAATATTCCAAATTCGCATTTAAAATATTAAAGCTCAATGGCACAGAGCAAAACTCGTGCGGTTTCCGAAAAGACGCTGATGTTTACTAATTTTGTGACCGACTTCATGCATACGTCCGAGGGTGTCGAAAATAAATGGTTCTAATTTAATTTGGCATAATTATATAAATATTGCAGGTTAAGTTAGGTTAGATATTGTTTTTTATTAATTACCAGCCAGCAAGTTATATCAATTATATTAAAAGTTGGTATGCCTGTCCACAAATTGGCTTAAGAACGATCCGTGATCCAATAATATACCCCACGTCTGATTGTCAATTATCCTCCGTAAAATCATGAGGTGCACTTCCCTCGAGAGTTACAGACAAAGTTACGTTATTAAAAACTGCTTTTAACAAATCAAGGACCATAGGAATTTATATTTATTTAAACATTTTAGTTAACTTTATCACATAGATGGACTTATGGAGTTATCGTATAAATAAAATTAAGAAAAATAAATAATATTTCATTGCTAGGAAAAAAATAATTTACATAATAATATTTATAGAGCAATTTTTATATTATTAAATATACTTGTGACATTCTGAATTTATTGATTGACAAATGATTTATGTGATGAGAGATTAATTTCTTCTACAACTAAGCATGCGAAAATGGAATAGGAATCAAAAAGTAAATATCTACGCGTGCGAAGCCGCTAGGGTGAGCTAGTATATTATATAGAGATAGTATAATACTCACCTTTTTCAAAAGTTAATGACTTGAAATCACTGAATGGGTTGTTAGAATTTTTACAATTTAGCAAACAACTGTAATGACTTTGCGAGAAAATAAGATACAAACTTATCAAAATCCACAGCCAAAAATACACATTTCTTAGAGTATACTTAATTTTATCTGGACAAAAACATGAAATTACAAATTTCAAACCGTAATTTTCGTTTCTATTCATTTGTGTAAATATTAAAGAAATACACTAAAGTTACAGTTTCAGCTGAAGTTAAACCATAAACGTGTAATTAACGTGTTTTCATTTCCAAACGTGTAATTGTCTGAGAAAAGTTAATTTTGAACAGAAATACGATGAGTTTACATACTTCATATCGGATGTTTGTTGAAATTATGTTTATTTTATGAATTATTTTGTCGTTTGTTTGTATACGGTTTGTAGTTTGTTATTTATGATTTTTCGTCGGTAAAATGTGCGTTAGTAAATTTTACTACATGTGGGCTAAACGATACTATTGATAAACAAAGCTTTTTTAAACAACTTATTTATTAAAAAGTAGTATCAAAGTAATAATATAGTAGGGGTAGGTATATATTTGTGTGGGTTCACTATCCATTTGCATAAAAAATTAAACCATTAAATATGTTGGCATATGGTTATTCATACTAATGATATTAACGCATAATATAAAGGAGATGTTTCAAATCTGGCCTGCACCTTGTACATATATTCAAAAATCGTGAAAAAATCATGAGATCAATAAAAAAATACCTAAACTAAAATCTTTTCAGTATTTTACTTGCGATTTTATTTTAAAGTGATTTTTTTATAATAACAGGCAACAATTATGACACAATGAATCCGTTCCTAAACCATAATAACCATAATTCAAAGTGTACGGTTAAATGTCAACTCCAAATGAAATTAATTTTGATAATGTAATTAAAAGATATGTTGTTAGAAATTAATGACTGATTAATTCATGATTTGGTTATAACCAAAGAAAATACACTTAATCATAATAAAAATCACAGTTTCCTGGATATATTTTTTCATGTTTATTACTACTAATTCGGTTGTGATTTCTGAACGGACACTCATTGAAACGTCAAACTACCAAAATGACGACCACGGAAAGAATGTTTTCATCATGCCGTGTTTTACATGCGAATGCTTCAGACAACGACAACCACAGTTGACTCTGTTTTTTATGACTCGCCTAGTTATTTTTTGGAACTTTCTTTCTTCTATACTTGTTGGACTTGGCTGTGTGATTTGGACCCTGATATTTGCTACTGTTATTTGGATTTCGTCGTTTGGAATATTCTTCAATTTCTCTTCTCCGGTATGTAAAATATAATAATTACAATAATACAAAAACATAATAGTACGGTGCACCGCTTACTTTAAGTGTGGGTCCCATTCTCATTGTATTCATTTTTTCAGACATGGCGCATTGTTTGCTTTGCTTGTCTGCAATGATTGAGGAGGAGCAGTATTACATGACATGTAATATTGGCCCAGAAATAAATACTATCATTGAACAGAAACTTCAACATGAGGTAATTATATATTATAGAACATTATTTTCGGTAATATGAATTCACTATTTTTTTTTAATTATGTACACTATAGAATACATTTTTTACCCTTTTAATTTCTGATATCACCCATGATCAATCAATAAATTACTCAATAATATCACTCAATCACTCCAACTAAGAAGGCAGTTTAAGGATTTTTGTTTAGATTGCAGAAGATGGACTGATATGTGCTCAATGTTTTGAAAATCTTTGAACACAATGTTAACTTCTAAAACTACAACATTATACATTCCACTTGAAATCTATAGTAGTTTTGGACTAAAGTCCAAATAAGATAATGAGCTTTTATTACACAGTCACACATTCAAATTCTCTATATGTCCTAACTGTCTACAAAGCCTATGGTTGATAATGGTGGTAAATATCTAGTAGCAATTGTTTGAAGACAATTTGTCTTTGAAATCAAACAAAATAATATTTTCATGAGAAGGTATATGATAATATAATTATATTTTTAACAGATTTCACTTGGAGGGCTAGTATGTTATGCCTGTTGGGTTGCAGCTTGTAGAAATGTGCAACATGCCATTAACAGCAATATAAATGTTGAAGAATTACAAGAGCCAGGCCTATCTCAGCCACTATAGAGATTTCTGTGTGTGGTGTGGTATATTATTGTTCCGAAGAAACACTCATGTTTTGTCAGGGCCAGAGAGAGAAGAAGTTGCTGCTAGGAATTATCCCAATGAGGTAATTGTTGAGTTTTTGTATATCTAAATAAAAGACCACTTTTTAATTTGCTTCAATAGTTTTTGAGTTTATTCTTTACCAAACTACTAACCTTTATAATATTAGAACAGATGCACAGATACAGGTTAGTATGGAAGTATTGATATGAAGTACGGGGTTCATTCTTTGTTTACTTAGAATTTTATATTCTGGTTTTAATTTTTTTCTCAAAAATACAAAGCTTAAAAAATGTCATTGTTTCAGATGCCGCAGCATGCCCTTGTTTGTTCCAACTGTTTATCTCGATCAAGAGAAAATATTCCGATGTGGGAGGCCATGTTACAGAGACAGAAACATGCAGGACTCCTTACTGTAGGTTGCTGTGCTCATGTGATGACCATTGTGTGGTTTTTAGGTTGGGCTCTATACCAAGATAATATAGAAGCACCGGCGTCATTTCTTGATGGAATTCTGGTCAGGCAGGATATCGAAAATGAATCATAATAAAACATTTTAAAAGATGTTGTTTTTATTTTATAAACTGTAATTCCTTCCATCTGTTTGTTTATTACAACCTCAGTAATGAGTTCATTTTATTTACAACCTGGTGAAACTTATTCAACATTTTGGATATACCTAGTGAGTGTATGAATTCTCTATCGATGTAGAGGTGACCGTGGGCATATATAACAATCTCTGATCACGATACAAGCAGAAGACGTGGGAGATCGAAGTTTTTCTTCTTATTCAGTAGTTCCTTAATACCGCCTGATTGAGGGTGACGCGGCTAAATTAGGGAAGGAAAGCCTTTTCTCTTTTAACCATTTTAAGCGCTCCAATAAGGCTTTAATCCTTAGATAGATTTAGACATAGTTCAACACACGACACATCACCATACGATTTAAATATTTGCCGTACCATACATCACATAGATTGGTGATCAGTTATTTATTTACTATTTCATCTTTTTTGATTGGATTTCCCAATTTATAGATTTCGCCAATGTAAAAGTAATATAAATAATTAGTTACAATTAACCAGAAATAAAGGCGGAAACACATTATTAAAACGCGACGCGACGCAACGTGTCGACACCCGATATACACCGTGCACATTACCAACACGCGACGCCACGACATACTAGCAATTTCTGAATACAGTTAGCTAACAGCAGTGGAAGTGTATGGTCATGTACTATGGATTAACATAATTTATTATCTCTTGAAAACCGTAGGATGATGTGCGATCTAGTTTTTCTCTTTAAATTATTAAATAATAAGATAGATTGTCCAGTTCTTCTATCACAGATCAACCTTATAGTCAAGGCACGAGTACCCGCACGCTCCTCACGCCCCATAAAAATATTCGTACCACCACAATATCGCAAGAATTAGACTCGCAATAGCTATTTTGCTCGCTGTATGAAAACATATAACGAACAATTCTACAAATTACACCTGTTTTGTAACACATTGACTGGTATCAAGTCAGACATTTTCAATATATTTAAGTAAAATGCTAATAATGTTCGTTTTAATAATTTTTAAGTAAATTAATACTTATTTTGTTGTGTTGTTGCCTTAATCATAGATATTTAATAATAAGCTAATTCGTATTTTAATGTACTTTTATATTTTGATTTAAACTAGTTTCTGTTCCTACATTTATGTACCTACAGTCCATCAAATCTAAGAAGTACCGTTTGACGTTTCATGTTTTTCAAACAGATATAACTTTGTTTAAGCGTAACTTATTCAAATTCGATAACCTTTTTCGTAAAACCATGGATTTATAAAGGTTTTATTATTGGATCTAAAAATGTACAATTCTTAATATCTAAATGTAATTGAAAACTTTCAAACAAAGCAAAATAAATAATATTTACACAATAAATAAGTTCTAATAGTTCTATTCTTGACCTCATTGCAAAGTCACATAGTTAGGGCACTGCTCCTAGTGTTGCGACTCTTCGGAATCAATTGTGTACGAAAAAATCGTGTACATTATTCGGAAAATCGAATTTATTACTTTCAAATTATCAATTAACGACTTTGTAAAAATACATGACAGATGACAAAATGGTCAAATTTGATGCCTCGTTCCATAATCTACTCAGATTACGATGTTATAAGCGCTAGAAGCGCTTATGGCCAATGTCAGACCACGGCCAGAAAGCGAATTTTCGACGTAATGTTTAGGGGTAGAGCGCAATTTAATTTTTGTATAATTTCACGTTACTGCTCGTTCGCATAATGCATTTAATACATAGGTACCCTAAAATAAATTAATTTAATTATTTTCAAATAAATCTATATAGGCGAAATAGGCTTATTAAAGGAAGCATGTGCGCAAGTTACACAAGAAGATTGGTCAAAAGTAGTAGAAAAAACAAAGAAAATAATAATGGACGACTTCGACAGAGACGTAAAATTCGATGATTTCATGGATAATCAACTAGTCATTAATTTAAATGACTATGATGACGAGGACGACAATGATTCCAGTATTAGTAGTGCATAAAAAAATATCCTAAACATTACTTTTATTTAAATGCTTCGACTTCGACCTTTAGAACCTTAAGATTTTTTCGGTATTATATCCTCAGATTACTAGTAAAACCTAAATTTACCAATAAACAACCTTTTACAATAACTTATTTAAAAAATATAGGAAAAGAGTACAGAGAAATAATATCTTAAATTTCGGATATTATGGTCATTGATCTCTTAAAATTCGGATATTATAGTAATCGATCTCTTAAAATTCAGATATCATAGTAATCGATTTTTTTAAACCCATCCCTATTATTCTATTTGTCAGAACTGTCAAACGGTACTTCTTAGATTTGATGGACTGTAATTAATATTGGGCACTCATTATTCTACAATTGATGTCAAAATCTTGTGTACTTTATTATTTCTAATGACTGTTTCGTGCCAGAATAAATAAAGAAAAAATTAATACAATAAATGCAAAATATAATAATAAATTGACATAAATTCTGTTTGATAGTTTGAAGAATAGGGATGGGTCAACGAATTCGTATTCGCTCTGTGACAGTTCTCAAACGACTGACGCGTGGCATCGGGTGTTGTCTAGAAACATACTACGCGCGCCGCGTCGGATGGCGTGTTTACCCCCACCATGGACAACACACCGACCTGGCCCGTCTGGATCGGGTGGCGTGTGAGCGCATGGCGTCGCGTCGGATGTTCATAGTATGATTCTGGTCCATAGAAAACAATACATTTGATTCGACTCAACACGCATCGCGTTTCATCGGGTCGCGTCGCGTGTTAATAATGTGTTTCCGCCTTAAATGAGCTTGGTTAGTTGAATGCACAGATTAGTAAGATTGTCTAAATGTCAAATCAAACAAATGTCAGTGAAAACAAATATGGGGCGTGTTGCCTGTAATAATTGTAGTAAATGATTTACTGCGGCATATTTAAGCCAAAATGAGCCAAATAGTTAGTGAAAACACACTTATTTATTAATGTCCTTTCTTAATTATATGTGTACAAGGTGCAGGCCGGGGCTCCATACATTCGTGGAACATCTCCTTTAGCATAATTGTTTTAATCATAAATACAATAAGTATTATCATATTGAAGCATAAAATTCACAACCATTACTTTATAAAGGTATAATGGTATCAAACCATAATGAATATAATCATAATCATCTTAAGCAGAATAAGTAACTCCTAAGATAATAGACATACATCAATAACTTTTTATATAACTAACCTAACCTAACCTAACCCTTATTATAAAATACTATTATGCGACATTACACTATGCCTAAAAGCATTGTGCAAATTACGATTATGCATAAATATATGAGACCTAATTATAATCATGCCACAGTACATATGCTGCCAATAATCAATTATGACAAAGTAATATTATGCAAAAAAATATGACAAACTCGTTATGCCAAACTATTTTAGTAATAAATACATTATATTAACGAATGGATCCCCTCTGCGTGACGAGCCCAAGTCATGGCTATTTTATACTTTTTACAAGCTTTTATTTACTTTCACCTATCCCGGTATCGAGTCGAGTATCGAATCGAGTTGAAAATTTGCATAGATATGTATATTGCGTGACTATGCAATATTATGATGACATGGAGCTGATCTGATGCTAGAGCTGGAAGGTGACTACAGGAAGTCCCCAATAAAACGACACACCCCTATAGAGTTTGGGCTCGTTTTTCAAAATTTTTGGTTTGTTTTATTAACAAGTAATACTAAAAGGTTCCTTTGAAAAATTTTGATTGGAATCTTGTTATCGTGTTACAACCGCTATTCACTATCTATAGCTGCTTAATAATTAAATAATTGGTGTCAGTTGTCCGAATTATTTATTTATTACTTTTTTACTATTTTAATTGGAGCGAAGCTCCCATGGATCAGCTTCAATGGCGCAATGTCTGTTACGCCATAACTTCCCGATTTCTTAACCGATTTAATATTTTTTATCAACTATTAAATCGGTTAAGTAACATATATCTAGATATATATATATATATCGGTATACATATATTAGATATATATCGCTAACATATATCGAATCAACAGGTTTAGGACCAGATTGTGACGGAGCCCGAATTTTGAAATTGGCAAAAATTCCCATTTAAACAAAAAAAAAAAATCTTTTAGGTATTACGCTCCGCTCCAATATATGGTGCTAGCGTAGCTTTAAGCTTAGTGACTGCATCGCCTAGTATTAAAACTTTAGAAGGTTTATCTGTCAGCTTTGTATTCTGTGTTAGAGAAGATTGAAAATGTAATGTCAGTTTTGGTGGGTTGACGATGACATTAATAGCAAGTGTGATAAGGATAGCGAAAACAATGAACGTTATACAACCACCCAGACCTTAGACAATATGTTTATAAGTATGTTTTTCATTCGCGGTAATTGCACTCGGGTTGAAGAACCGATCAAGGTTGAAGAACCGATCAAGGTTGAAGAACTGCTTGAAAAATATAGTTTTAAGTTAGAAGGTAATAAAAGTTTTAGTGGGGATTATTCTTATCGGTGCAGCTGTATTCTGTAAGAGCATGTATACGGAATTGTCGAGATGAGTAAACAATAAACTAGGAATTTTGACAAAAGTGATTACAACCGCTGAAAATAGATACGTAGTTGGCAGGGGGCGTACTGGTGCAAAACCGGTTATTTGGTTCCGCTAGTTACTTAGAAACTGATACACGATTCTTTTCGTTCTCTTTTTCGTGGTTTTGCGGAGCATTTTTAAGAGAGAGAGAGAGAATATTTTTTACCAAAGCATAACTCGGGAAGAATACTACTATACCGCCAAAGTTTAAATTACTTATTTAAAGGAATCTTTTAATTACACAAAACATCGCTTGTTTAATCCCGCAACAATACTATATAATCATAAAAATTCTAAAAGAACCGAAAGTTCCGTTTTAATGAATTTACATTTCTTGCTTTTTTAGAAACCAAGAGTAATCGGTTCAATGCCCTTGTAGAAGAAAATTATTGGACCACTTTGAAAGTGCGAGCATGGTTTCTTACAGATTAGTTCTGCAGTTTTCCGTTTCACAAAGGTTTCCCTTAACTTACTGTACTAATTGGAACTGATAACACTGATTAAGAAGAATGAGATAACAAAAAACTGAAAATGACTGAGTGTATTATTTACACACCATTTCTATGTAGTGCTTTGATAGTGTTTAAGTGTAGTTTAAGGCAAATAACCTAAATTTTTTTAAATATTAAAATTCCCATTTAATCGTGCTTAAAGTAAAAAAACTCAAGTTCAAATCTAAAGATACTTTTTTTTCATTTTGTAGAAGATTAAGGTGTTATTTATAAGTGTATTATTATAGTGTATTATTTGTGAATTGTATAAAGTAGGTTCGTACCTACATGTAAAAATATGAGGTACTCTACCAGGCAAGTGAGTAAGGCGAGGGGTAAGTACCAAACGGATTTTGCAATAATTTTAATTTTTATATAAAAAAACAAAGGGAATTTTCGGCGTGAACTATTGCTGCCAAAACTGAGTATTATTAATATCATATTTTTCATAATATTTAAGCATTTATTCACTTGTTTTTTAAATCTTGAGAAAATTTCGGCAAGTCTGTCATGATATTAGAAACATGCTGAATATGTAATCTATACCAATATAAGAAACGCAAAAATCATTAGGCCTGTTAGGGTTCCTGTAGCTTAATTGGCAGAGCAGTCCCCCAGATACACAAAGGTTGCGGTTTGGTATCCTGTTTACTAAGATTTTTTTCTGTAAAGGTGCTTTAGAAAAAAAATCGGCCAAGTGCGAGTCGGACTCGCGCACCGAGGGTTCCGTACAATCCTGTAGTACCTATATAAATAAAATCAATTATGAAAAATATTTTTATTATATGATGTAACTAAAAATTTACGGTTTTCGCAATTTTTTCTTTATCTGTGCTATAAGACGTTGCTTCGTACCAAATTTCAAGTGTCGAAAATTTGCGGCTTAAACGGCTGTATCTTTTGATTACGTTGGCTTAGTAGTTTGATTTTTTCCACAGCTCCAAGGGACAGTAGACCTAATTATTTGATATAAATTCCAGCTTGATACCTCCACGCGTTCCTGCGAACAAGGGTCTTGACGGACAGACGGACGGACGGATGGACGGACAACAAATTGATCCTATAAGGGTTTCGTTTTTTCCTTTCGAGGTACAGAACCCTAAAAAGTCTAGCATAAGTCTCGCTAACAGCAATCAATAAATCATGTTATTTACAAATTATAATTGTATGTAAAAAAATGATTTTTGTGTTTTAAGTACTGTATTAATTTTATATGCGTTTAGTAAAATATTCTCATTTTGACATTAATAACAGACAAAATACATTCAATTTTATATTAATTTATATAGATTAACTGAATTGATTGGTTTCCCAATAAATGAACATTCAAAACACTCTCGACTAAACGAGTTCGAGGAATGCAAACATCCTATGTGTTTTCCAATGCGAATAGTGGTTCAGTGTTACTAATTCAGTTCTTAGCGTGTCTACAGCTAAAGATGGCGTTTTAAGTTTAGCTGTTTAAGTGGTAACAGTATGTACCCCTATTTGTGGATAAGAATAAGGAAATATTTTAAAGGAGCGTGGAACCGGTATTTTTCTTCAAGTAAGTCTTACTGACATGTTTTAAAATAGTATGGTAAATTTTATGAGACACAATTATTGTGTAGAAAAACTTTATCGAAACATGATCGAACAATGTTGATTGTTGAGTAAAAAGTTAAGTCATATTATGATATCCAGTTTAGGTATATACTGATATTATTTAACATATAAACACATATTTTTTTGCATTTTTTTCGATGCTATCTTATGAGATCTTAGCAATATAATAGCATCTTTCTATTAAAATAATTTATCTATATAAACACAAATTTAAACCTACTTTGTAATTTACCTATTTTCCCACCTAGGAATACCTAGACGCTTTTTACAGAGGTTTTCAATAAAAACCTGATAGCGATCAATACTAAAATGTTACTCTTAAAAAGTATGTAGTTAGATTATGTGTTTTGTTGTAAAACTTGAAAGTTTCTATTTCTCAATGTATATTTGTCACCCACATTGCCCTGAGAATCTATTAGAACTAATTGTTATTCCTAACATTAAAAACAAAATTCGTGATGTTTCTAATACATTTAATTATAACCCCATCTCCCTAGCAACTATGTTGGCAAAAGTTCTTGGCAGTCTGATGCATTTTGTCTTGCGTACCCTCCTCTGGGAACTGGCCAGATCATGCGAGGAATATGCGCGTTTACAGGGCTTGGTTTATAAACCCAAGGAACACAAATTTATGGTGTGGGAGGCAAGCCCTGCGATAACTTTAAATATAATAAATAAATAAATAATAAGCCTTAAATATTTCCCAACAATTAATTATTTACATTGTTTTTCTTTTTAGGTTTAATAACTAAGTTTATTTAATGATGTTTAAACACTCTTAACATAATAATATCTGACTTATTTCCATTCCATTTTACATGTACCTATCCTTCTCTTTTAAGTTGTTACTCATTTTGATTATATAAATTTTGTTGTTGTTTTGTTATTGTATTTGAGTCCAAAATAAATGTTTTTCTTTCTTTCTTTCTTTCTTTAATAGCTGCTTAGTTTGTTTCCTTTTTTTTACTATTTTAACTTAATTTTAAACTATATAACTTGATTTGACTATACATAAATCTTATAAATATATATAAATTTGTACCCCATTATTGGGTGAAGACCTCATCCAAAACTGCCCAGATGTCTCTATCTTGTGCTATCTGTTTCCAGTTTGGACCGGCTAACCTTATGATCTCTTCGTCCCAGCGTGTCAGACGAACACGAACGGGACAAACTTCAAATATAATGCAATTAAAAAGAACGCATCAATTTAAATATGTTGGAAACCTTAAAGAGCTAGTTGATCTTAGTAGTAGTCTAGTATCTAAAGTACAAGCGATCAGCTAAATTGTTGGCTTGTTGGTTTGGTTGTTCTAGTAGAAAATTAAAAGTAAAAATCGGAATGCCGGATTTAGTCCCTAAAAAGTCAGAAATTTGTGTTCCAAAATCGGTCTCTTAAAAAGGTTTTTTAAGCGTCCAGTCTAAATCCAATCAGGTCCACTTTTATAATAAATATTTAACTTGTAATTATCATTTACATATTTTTCTTCGAGAAATATACACTAAAATGAAGACTTATAAATAATTTTATTACAATAAAATTTACAAGTATCTTGTCTTTAATGACCAGCCCGCGCTACTTACTCAAGTTAGAAAACAAATAGCCTTACAAAGGCCGAACAGGCGGGACAAAGTCTGACACTATCCGGCTTTAAGTGGACGTATGGCAATACTAATAGGTAGTAACCTATGGGTCAAATGCAATAACGGTTTCAGGATGCTGATAAGGCAGATCCGATTTGCAGTGCATCGAGAATGTTGGCGGATGCACTTACTGATGATTTCCGTGCCATGATTCGCAAGCTAGATGCTGTTATGTTCTGTACAGTGCACGGCAGCTTCAGCTCTATGCGCTACCATGCTAGGCTACTGCTCTCATCCACAAAGTACTTTGTTATGTAGGGAATCTAGACCAACCACCCTTATTGCTTAGTGAAGGAAATAGGTAATTAGCTGTAGTATATCGTTTTGTTATTAGTTATTTCAAACTGAAAAATAAGTGCGTGTAGGTAAGATAGAACTTTTTTTCTTCATGTTTTAGGATTACAGCGTATTTGTGTCGAAATATCAACAATATCACTTAAATCTATCACTTCGATGTTTGGACCTACTTAAAGCTATTACGCCAGTAACAGACCAAGTCATTTTATGAGTGTATACTTAATGTGCTGTTGACAGTACAAATGGTGTAATAAACTAAATAATGTCCTAAAATTTGAATAGAAAAATACTAGAAAAAATCGACTCGGCAAATTATCCTCCAGCAGGAAGTTGTGAGCCTCCTTAAAAAATAATTATGTGCTATATTACTATCCTGCGGGACAAGAACCTTTGGATGTTCGGTCCACTGCTCTCCCAGTTGAGCTATTGAGCCTTGTAAAAACCCGTCAAATTTTTCTAGCATCTTTTACTTTTTTACACTGTAGACCAGCCTTTTTATTAAAGGAGGAACACCCTTGCATTGGAAAGAAACATTTTTTTACAAATGTTTTGACAACCAATTAAAATAAAACTGCCATTTGATTCCTTTTTCATATTATCCTTTTCAATGCTATAATGTATGACAAAATTTTAATACAAAGAAAGAATAACATTTATTTGGAACTCAGAGACACAAAATATGTATATAATTAAAAAGAGGAACAAATTTTAAAAAAGATAATAAAAGATGCATATAAAATGGGGGAAAAAATACAAATATGGTTTGTCTAAGGCCAAAAAGGATCCTGTCTCAGCATAAAAGCCTCTGCGTCGTTCGGAGATGGAAAGAACGAACACAGAGGCGCTGTTGTTCTAACAGGGACCTTGAGTAGACGTCACTGTTAAAAAAAAAACAGAAAAAAGAAAAAAAAAACTTTTAAAAACAAATTACATACACAACAACAATCACTCTAATAATCACAAACTAGCACACAACATAAAATAATTAAAAAATATAAATACTTAAACAGTTACTAAAAAAATAAATAAACAACATTTACAAACTGGAAAAAAAAACATGTAATAGAAAAAGACTAGGAAAAAATCCACTCAAGTCACAAGTTATTATCAGGAAAAACTAACTTGTGAGCTGAGTCGATTTATTATAAACAGTATCCCTTAAAAAATGTACTACTCTGCTACGAGAACTAGCCTCCTTCCTTACTATATACTGTTTTTGTGCAGAACGTGAGCGCACTACGTCATTCTCATCGCTGCAACAATGCTTGGACCATCAGCAAGCGAATCGAGGAAGTTTGTGGAAAAATTGGTTCTTGCTGCTTTTGATCGCGCCGTCAGTTTACTACGTGACTTTCCTCTGGACTCTATGGCAAGAGGAGTTAACCAGTAATACTGCACCGAAGTTCGTTACATTTGGAAATATAATAGTGGGCATTGACGATCAGATTTTCGTAAAACTGTGACGCAAAACTGTGGCGTCACTCCAAATGGTTTTAGGCCAACTCGATTTCCGTATTCACTGGCGTCACTCCGGCTCTTCAGTTTTCAATCGGCCGGGCTGTTAGAAAGTGTACTACCTGTTTGTGTTGGATTGAAGATCATGCACTCACGATCAGTTCGGCGCGACGCGCTGAGTTGGATTTATGATAATCCCGCGAAATACGTGGCGCGTCGTCAGTTAAAACTCTGGAGTGATGATTCGACACTAACGATCAAATTTTGGATTGACGTCAGTTCAATTGATGCAAAAACTGACCGTCAATTCGCAGCTTTAAAGCCCAATTTAAAGCGTGCTGTTCAATGGTTGTTTGTACTTTAAAAGCTTTTCTAACTCTGTAGTGTATTGACTTGCCCAACGATTTAAAACTCAAAGGGTTTGATTCACAGATCGGGCGCATAATTTGTGCTCGGTTTGGTGGATGGTATATGTATGTTAGTGGTTTGTTTAAGTCCGCCCGTTTAGCTACCAGAGTCCCTACCATTACCATTTAATGCGATTCAAGTTCAGCTATTGAAGAGAGACGCTACTATAAACCGCGAAAAGCGGTGTCTCACTTTGACGGTCGAATTTGCATCGAGTTAAGAGATCATGGTAGGGCCTCAAGTCTTACTTCACTACACTACTAGTTCCGACCAACGAAATACACTTTTAAATATTAAAATAACTGCTGCTACTATTTATAAAATAAGCGTTTATATATCGTTATTTACTGATTAATAATTTCAGACCTGTACCAAAACAAATATTAAAATCAACAACTGAAAAAATTTCGACTCCTTGGTCCTACGAAAAGTCGTCGATTTATAACAAAACTCGTCAACGATCACTGAAAAATAGTAAGTTATCTTTTATATATATATCTTTTACCATATATGTTTGGTCGCTATTACACTAAAAGCTTTATATTCTAAAAATTAAATACTCTTTTACACCATTGCATATAAGGACTCACTGGTACCCACTTCTGGGGTACATACAGGCCTTTTTTACCCAGGGAAATCTTTATGGATTCCCTGCGGCAGGTAAAAGGAGGAGTTACGTCCCCCCCTACCATTGTTTACGGAGCTTAGGCGAGGGACACTCCACTAAAACCTCTGGGACGTACGTCTTTTTCCGCCGGGGTTATCACGCACCAACAATGACCCCGGCGGGGGTACACTTAGGCCTTCCCTGTGAATAACTGAAAGGAAAAGGGAGTATGTTCACCCCGCAAGACCAATACATATTGGTGGGTGTTAATGTCTGCAGGTTCATCCGGAGTCAAAGACTTAACGTGCATTCTGAAGCACGGAAGAGGTCGAGATATTTTTGGTGACCCATTCTTTATGTCCGAAATTGTAGGCTAAACGCTAACCGCTGCTCTATCAAGCTCCGTAATGTAATCAAAAGCCTAAGGCTTGACTGTATGCTTTCAAAAACGTGTTTGTTTTACGATTTCATTATTTTCACTAGAATTCAAAGGCGAAGTTGCGGGAAATCCAAGTCCAAATGAAGCTTCCAGTACAAATCTCAATGACTTCGGAACTTATTCTGAATTCTACAAATACACGGGTCAGTAAAATTTAATTTTACTTAAGTATATGTGGTATATGTGGTTCATAATTATTTTGAAAACCTTTTAGATAAATCGAAATTTCTGTACAGTCACGAAGAATAAGATGTAGAACACGAAATATTCCGAAAACAAAACACAACAGTTAGTAAAAAATATTTGATATATTGTGACATGGTTCTATGGTGTAATACATCTTATTGCTCTGACTGTACAGATCAAATACACGCCAGACATATAATAATATACATAGATCTGAGTAGAGAGATTGATTAAGACTCAATAACATCAAGTCTATATGTTAACATGAACACGACTGCAAGTTTCTGGAATTTTAAAATTATTAGGAGTCTTTTCGACGAATTTAAAAACAAGGAGCTGTGTGTTATTTAGTTTCTAAGCTAGTTTTAAAATAATAATTTTGATAATTTTAGAGTAATATAACATTTTTGGTTTTTATTTGATGTATTTTCTCGTGGGAGATGTGTTTTCCCCCAATAAAATCAGTCTGATGAATATTATGGGAATACAAAAGAGACAAGCATAACACATAAATAATAATTAATTTAAAAAGATTTAATATTGTTTTAATTTCAAATGTAGTAGATCCTGCCTTGGCCCCCTGGCTTGATTGGGATCAAGAGTGAACCCATTCAAAATAAAATAAAATCATGAAAAAAATACAAAAAAATAGTCTACCTTCGATCTCTGATCATGACTGTCCTGTTTAGAGGCCGGCAATATTAAGAAAAGTCATAATTATCTGTCCGGTAATTAGAAATAGTAACTGAATTGAAGTTGTATTAGAAAGCTTTGTAATGAAAAAAAAAACAAATGAGCGCCTTGACGCGTGGGTTATTGATGTCTAGCACTAACGTCGATTTTGGTACTTATTAATTTGACAAAAAAAGTTTAACAGAGAAAAATGAAAATAATGATAACTTGAATTTCCCCGCATTTATTGAAAAGAAGCGTGGACGCCCTAAATACCAGCCCGCCTCTAATACCAACCTTTTCGCAGTTTTATTTGCTATAGTATGACTTTCTTTAAATACGTGGTAACAAGAATGTAATTGTAATGCTAAACTCAGGGATTAAGCTTGGCATTACAATTAATTTTTTTCTCATCAAAGGTATAATCCAGCCTTCGTTTTTTTTTAACGTCCTTTTATCGGAGTACTTGATAAAAGCCTCAATAATATGGCAGTATTTATTTTTTACATTTTTTGACCTTTTTTTGCAAAACAGTTTCATGGCAGTAATAAAATAAATAGTAACAATGAATGCGCCGTATTATTCACTCCAAATGCATGGTCTTGAACAAGAGTTTTCCCTTGTACAAATGCTGGGGGCGACGGCGTCTCCCAGAACACTCAGACCCCAGTCAATATATGAAAGTTCATTTTCTAGAAGGCAAACCATGAAACCGGCGAACTGGTTGTCAATCAAATGTAAATATACCTAAGTTAGCTATCAATACCCCTGTATTTTATGACTGAATTACTGACCAAACTGAATTAATATAAAATGGTCCGTCCACTGTCATTAAACTTTAAAGAAATGTGCTAAAGGGCTAAGATATTCGGGGCATCCACACACGGCAGGCCTCATTAAGTCATTAGGCATTGACGGAGGAACATAGTGGTAGGTGTAATTTCAAATAAAGCATAATTTGTAGACATTGTACGTTAGGCTAGATTCGATATTTTTTTTATTCATTACCAACGAACATAATTTCTCAAATGGTGCTTTTAAAAATTATGACAAAAAAAGTAATACGAAACCATCGTACACTAATGCCTCTCTGGCCGGCCATTGCAATGATGTTTACTATATGGTCTAATAACTGGAATCAGCTATTAATTTTAAGTACCTATTGTTTCTTTTGAGTACCTACGTACTCATTTACCGCAGATCGGAAGTATTATTGTACATTTGAGCAACAAAAGTTAAATGTGATATGCTATACTTTTTCAATGAAAAGTAATTAATAAAAATAAAGCTATGAATTTTTCAGCAGTTTATAGATTGCTGAATATCTATTTTCAAGTGAGCCAAGAGGCAGGCGGATTAGAGTTCGCAGTAAAATACTATAATTTGGCAAACGGCGGCCATTTTGTGGTTTATAGAGGGTTTCTGGGGCCTTTTACGATACCTTTCTTAAGTGTAAAAGCTTGGTGCCTGCTCTGCTGGACACTATAGTAGTATATCGTGTAAATAAATTAAAACAATTTAGGTACTTACCTATCAATATTTTCAATTGCCTTGTAGTAGAACAAGGTCTTTGTATTAAAATTTAAAGATTTCTTCTTGTAATAATCTTCTGACGTGAAATTTTCAGGAGGTACACCTCCTCCTACGGTGGTTTCCAATAATGCTACAATACCTTGGTGCCGATACCGAATAAAAAAGTCAAGTAAGTAATGAGATATTTGCTTATAGAGGAAAATTAATACAATATGATTAAAACGATAATATTTAATCTTAATGCAAATACTAAAAATACCATTGACAACGAAAAATCCTTTTAAGTTTGTAAATAAAATGACAAATACAGCGCTACATACAGACATTATATCCTTCTCAGTATTCCATCATTGAAACTAACATTGATTTACATACTTTGTATTTTATCTTTACAGAGGCTCAGGTAAAATTTCAGAACGTGTCACACGCTCAATGGTACAGGCAACTGGTGAAAAAGGGAGGGTATTTTTCACCCACCTTTTGCAAACCTAGGCACAAAGTGGCCATCATCGTACCCTACAGGTATTGGGAAAATAATTTATACAAAGTACGACTCGACAGAGAATACATGCATTTTGAAATTATTCTAACTACGTTTTGGAAAAGCATTCCCATAACGAACTATAAAAGTTACAAAGATTTTCGCAAAGGTACTCAAAAAAACAATGAAACTGATACGTAGTTTTTAATTTAAAATTTAAAGAAGGTGAGCTGGGAAAAATAAATCTAGAAATCGATATGGATATTATATTAAGGTTTCATGACATAAAGAAAATAAATAATAAAATTGATGTTAATTTTGATATGATGATAATAAAACACGGCGATATTAAATAAAATTAAAACTTTTTAAGAATAAATCAGTAAAGGAAACAAAGTAAACCAATCAATCAACGTTATTAGGATTTGGACAAAAGTTAGACTTGAAGTAATTAAGGTTCGCGCTTTTGTTTTTCCAGAGATCGTCAAATAAATCTAGCTGTATTTCTTTTCACCATCCATCCATTCTTAATAGATCAGATGTTGGAGTACAGAATATTTGTCATTGAACAATATGGTAAGTTTGCTTTTTTATTCGTTCACTTTATTATTACTTCCTCAGGTTTAGCAGTATAAAAACGTAATTCTTTATTTTACACTGTTAAAATTTCAATCAAGTCTGACCATAGCATTTGAGGGGTGGATTAGGTTAGTTATATAGACCTCATTTCCGCATTGGGTAATGGCCTATTCCCTCATTTCGTTCTTTGGATGCTAAAAGGTTTAAACATTTTTTGTCATTTTTTTACTTGTGATTTTTTGGACTTAAAATTCTTATACTTCTTATAAAGAAATATGCGTTATTTAGTACCCCGCTTTAAAGGAGGATAAATTAATTAGTACTTATAAGTTATCCGGAAACTATTTATTTATAAATGAGGAACTTATCAAAGTAGGTTGAAGTACGATGTACAGTTACATCATACTAAATGTTTTTTTGAGTGTCCTACCTATATTTTCTTGTTTTTATCTATGAAAACTTATAATCATAATATAAGTTATATTGTTAACTGCTTAACCCTAACCGTATATTATGTACACATAATATAAGTAGAGCTGTTATTTTACCAAAATATGATAAATAAAAATATCAATGATGAGTAAAGCAATAACTGAAACTCATATACTTATTTTATTAATTTATTTACCCATGCATCAGTTATGTTTGGAAATAGAATATCGCCCTTTCCAGATTTTGGGGTTAGTATTAACGATAAGGATTTTAACTCTTTCCGTGCCAGCTCCGAAAATACTATTTAAACACTTAACATGTATTTATATTCCTAATGCCAAACTCTAAATAACCGATCTTACTTATAGTGCCAAGAAATATTTTTTTGTAAAAAAATCCACGAGCAAACTCGTAGTCAGCACCATGTTACAGTAACGCACTACGAGTATTCTCGTAGCTGGCGCGGAAAGGGTTAAACGTTAGGGCTACTGATGCATCAGCAAATAAAGGAATTGGCTATGAGTTCCAACATCAGTTATTTGATCACACGTTTTCCCAGATAGGGAAGAAAATACGCCTTTTAAAGTCTTCGTGCTTTTTACTACAGGAAAAGAGTTGTTTAATAAGGGTCGTCTCTTCAACGCGGGTTACTTGGAAGCAGTAAAACTGGCACGGTGGGACTGCCTGGTATTCCACGATGTAGATTTGCTGCCTATGAGCAAACTGATTATGTACAGTTGTCCAATTTGGCCACGGCATATGTGCCCAACTTTGGTGGAACAAGGGAAGAATATGTAAGTAGTCACGCATTTGGCCTTTGTCTAAAAGAGCCACTTTTTTATTTTTGAAAATATGTACAGAAATAAATTATTGAAGTCGGTCGTTTAGACTAAAGAGTATCTCATGTTGTGTTTGTGTGTGAAAAGAAATATTAAAAAGATAACGGTTCTTTTTTTTAAGAATTATTTGCTTACTCGCGCTTCTTCGCATTTCAGTTTTTTACACTTTCTCCATTTTTCCGTGCCTGTTTGCAAAATAAAGTAAACTCTCGTCATTTAGCTCTTGTATTAAAGGCAACACATAGGGGAGGTTGATAAAGGTTTTCCTCTTAGCTGAAAGACTGTATGGATGCCTCTACCAATAATTCGGAAAACGCTGTGGCCTATTTTTTGGACCACCTATGTGCGGTGGGAGATTAGTCGCGTTTCACGACAAAAGAGATCGTGTGAAGGACTGGTCTAGTCTATCCTATGCTGGATCATAAGGCATCCAAAGTTCATAAAATCTTATAAGCGCCTCTAAGAATACAGTATTTAGGTACTGAACGGGATCATATGTTGTCATGCTTAAGTTAGTCAATACTTTTAAGAATTGCACTTTCCCCATATAGCCTATATGTTATGTTATTCTAATATGTTTATACGAGGACTGCGCGGACCTATAAATAAATGGCTGTCCTTTTACGGTTCCTTAGTTAACTACAAGGAATTTGTATAGTTTCGTCAGATCCGTCTGTCCGTCCGTCCGTTTAAGGAGCGCTGAGGATATTGGTACTATAGAGCTATTATATGCCATGATAAGGTACACATCGTATTAAAAATGCCGACAAAGTCGTAATATAAAAAATTGGGGAGATACCCTTAGTCGTAAAAGGAAGCCAATTCTATTTTCATGTTTCCATAGCATCGTGTGACGTATTGCTGGATAGGGGTTTAAAAATTATAGGAGATTTACCTTTACCATTTTTTATTTTAGGGTATACCGTTTTAAAGTATTAAGCTTTATTGTGATATTTTTGTAGAACGAGTTGCGTTCCTCGCATGATTTGTTGTCGAAATAATATGTAAATGCTAAAATTCTCTATCTAGATAAGAAGGACATTGTGATGGGAAACTACGGAATCCTAAACTCTGGGCGTGGCTCGGCACGGTCTTGGTAATCTGTTAAGTCATAGCTAATGGTCTTCCATATAACTAAACAAATTAATTATTAAAAAGTTTCATTAAAACTGGTTCTGTAATTTTTGTAAATTTTTGTAACAAAAATTCATCCATCCAAGATTTGAGAGGACACAAACTTTCGCACTTATAATGTAAGAACAAGATATCTATTAAAAATAAGTATACAAAATTATGTTACTCTTAACAAATAAGTAATTTTATTGAAAATTTTACTATTTCAACAAAACCATGATTTTTTAAAATTTATTTGTATTATATTACTATATAAATATCAATATTAAATACAAAATCGCTAAATCACTCCAATCACGTGACTGTGCCACACAGCCCCCACTACAACAAAAGCTTATTGTGGTTTGTTTCACAAACGATCACGGTATCTAAACTACTTGTCCAAAAAAGATAATTTTAATTCGTCAAAAATTATGTTCCTTGATGATAAGCCAATTTATATTGATAAGAATTCAATATTACCTACTTAAATAGAATAAACATACCTAATATAAAATATAAGTATTGGTCACATTAATCAATATCTAACATAAGAATTTGTCATCTTGGACAAGAAATTACTACAACTTCTCTTTAAGAAGTATTTATTTTAATGTGACCGTTAGACAGCGGTCGAGAAGACTTTAGTTGTAAATTAGGTCACCACGAAATGCCCTATAATTAGCGGCTTCGCCCGTCTTTTTTTCAATAAAAAGTATTCTATGTTACTTCTAATACCTCCAAGAATATATGTACGAAGTTTCATGATGATCGGTTTTGTAGTTTTTGCGTGAATGCATAACAAACAAACTTACATTCACATTTATAATATTAGTAGGGATGTTCATCTCTTAACGTCTAAATAATGTTGACAAACATGTACACTTTTTAACTTAATAAACTTTTTTTTTTATATTATTATAATTTTTATATATTTTATGCAAATACTAGAGAATTAAAATTATAATATAAAAATACTAGAGAATTGTGACTCGAGTCGATTTTTTCTAGTATTTTTCTATTATAATAATTGAACTTAATAAACTTTCTTTCCAACATAAGTCTAAATATAAAATATATTAACAATGCCTGAAAAACTTCTATACTATTGACACTAAAAAACCTATGTGTAAATTAAAGATTCCAGATTTTTTATTTTATTTTACTCTGTTTGTTTGTGCGCGCATCACGCAAAAATCACTAAACAGGTTTTGATGTGCTTTTCACAGTAAATTATCATGGGGTTCAACTTAAAATCTCCGTAGTACTAACCTTCTTATGATAAGGAAGTCATTTAGAATGGTCGTCGCAGGCAAAGGTTACCTTTATCCCGATTTATAACATAAGATGAGAATACCTCGAAACGGTGAGGGCGATAACAGTGTAAACAGTGTAAAGCTCCAGTGTTGCTGAGGAAGCGCAAAGACTTTCTGTGACGAACCGCATGCTTTTTATTTCCGCTAACCCTTTCGTAATAAGTTAGGGGCTTGTGTTACGAGTACCACGTCCGCAGTAGCTCGCTGGGTTCAAAGCTAACATCACAACCGAGCCACGTACAGCTGCCTAAAGCGATCGAAGTGAAGCATTTTGTTGACCGTTATAAATTATATTGATGGATTTTCAGGTGGAATTTCCACACATATTTCGGTGGCGTTGCTTCTATGACGACGAAACACTTTGTAAGTCTCAATGGCTTTTCCAACTTGTACTGGGGTTGGGGAGGTGAGGATACGGACATATTCTGGAGGTAAGGGACTACCTTAAGAGTAGATGATATCGCGAGCAGGCTAGTTAAACTTAGCTTGCGTAGTTACGGCTACCCCGTTTCAAGGGATATGTCTATGCAAGCTAAATCAAACTAGCCCACTAGCCTCGCCCGCCCTTATTAGCCTGGCCCGCTCACAACGGGGCCTGTGCTTAGTATTTTTTATTTTTTCTGTCAGATACCGTTATCAAAATCTTTCAAATCTCTTTAACAAAGCGCAGCACACAAATGCAATCTATGGTAAACATTGGATCCTCTTTTCCATCTATTCGAATTTTAGGTTTAGACGATTGTTTGTTGCAGAATTAAAGGAGCCGGTCTGCCAATGGCACGTTACCAGAAAGACGTGGCGAGATATTTAACCCTGCCTCATGAGAGGATTCCGGAATGTAAAAATAAGTAAGTTTAATCGTTTCCTCATACATCTGTCTTTTCGACCGATTTGTTGAATTAATTTATAAAATGGGTGATACACAATGGAATGTAAAAATAAGTAAGTTTAATTGTTTCCTCATATATCTAACTTTTTGACCGATTTGTTGAATTAATTTATAATAATATTAATAATAATATTTTTTTTACATTCACACCAATTAGCCTAGCCCAAAGTAAGCACTATAAGGCTTGTGTTATGGATAAGTACTAGGGTAACGGATAGACATACATGTATAATACATAGATATGTAATATTAATAGAAATATATATAAATACCTATGACTCAGGTACAAATGTTCGTATTCATCACACAAACATCTGCCCCTTCCGGGATTCGAACCCAGGACCGTCGGTGCGAAAGGTAGGATCGCTACCGTTGCACCAAACGGTCATCATTTATAAAATGGATGATACACAATCGGGCATAAAATCGGTGAAAGGTAATGTGAGCGCTAAGGCAACATTACCTTTTCATTTGGAAGAAAATACTGGAAGAATAATAAAAGGACCAGCGATCAAACGAATGAAAATATAATTACCGTCACAGATGTAGAGTCAAGTGATATCCTAATCAATACAAACTAACGAATACAAAAGCTAAAATTAATCCCCAAGTTAACATTGTCAATCACATAGACTACCTGTCAGCGTTGTAACAACAGTAGGCTTGATTCATTAATTATCATGTGGCCTAATGGTAAACCAACTTTGGGAAGTAAATAAATAGAAGAAATTTAAATGATTACCTGAAACGTCTGCTTTTACATCACTAACAGCGAATGTGTGTTTATGCTTGACGCATTTTCATATTACTACATATACGTACTTATTAGAAAGAATTATTTGGTACTGCTACTAGTGGCAGTTAAAAGCAAAAAAGCTGGATGGCTGGTTTTTAAGAGCTATTGTTTAATAATTGTTTATTAAAACAATGATCATAAATATGTTTGTGTTAAGTCTGTTCATTCTAACTTGTCCCATTTGGTAAAAAATCTTGGCACATCTTTTTAACAAAATCACCCATTTAAAAATAAAATAAAAACATAGTCAATAATCTATTACAATAAATCGTTATTATAGACTGAAACCCATTGAATCTAGTTATCAGTTGATTTTTAATGCTGCATTTTCAATAAAAAGGAGTGCCAAGATTGTTTACCGAATAGGACAAGTTACGATGAACAGACTGTAAGCATAACTTGAGTCATATGTGTGTAGTGAGGTGTGTTTTATTTAATATACTTATATATAGTTCGATACCATAACTTTGATAAAAAAATAATTGTAGGTAATTGGCATAATGAAATCAACCTTTTCAAAGGTTTAAATAACTCAGTTTCTATAAAAACTTTTTCAGAAGACTAATTTTTGTCATTTTTGTAATTTGTGTCATGTACCTACCTATATAGATACTAGAAAATTATATGAATTATTGTTTCAGGAATGAATTAATCAAAACGGCTATCGGTAGATACCCCTATGACGGTTTGAGCACATTGAAATATAAGGTAGTTTCAATGAAATTACTGCATCTCTACACACATATTTTGGCTGATATAAATCCTCCACCAGACAACGTTACAACGGTTTAAACAGTTAAAACAGTCTGAGAAAAGCTTTTTATTTTCCTTTTTTTTCGTTATATACGTAGATGTTACAAGATCAAAAATAAATATTGATGTGCCAATTTCAGCGTTACTTTATACATGTTGTCTTTAATATTTTTAACGAGATAATTACGACACGACATTAAGTGTTCTGTGTCAATATTAATTAAGCAATAACAAATAAACACCGTTTCATTACGCGCTATAAATTATAAAACAAAACTATAATTGTTATTAAATTTATTCGTATTAGTTGCGATATCTATGAATTTTTCTTTGGCCATTATTTTAACTTCATTGTAAGGTAAACCCGACGTTATTATAGGCGTCATAATACACTGTTTGTTAATTTTTTTTTAAACTAGTATTCACTGAAGAATTCCACTGTCCATCTCGTGGTTGCATCATCAGACCTCCGATACCCTGTTAAATATATTGGACTCATCGAAACTAATTTACTAGTAGCCACTGAGGTATTACACTATTGACCTCCTGATTCCATCATTACCAGCTCCAAGATAACAAAATATAGTATTATCATCCGGTCTGCATAAATATTTATAAATAAGGTTAAATTGACTTTCAGATTTGATAAATTGTTTTTTATTTATAGGTGAAAAAATAAATTTATCGGCACACTAACAGCATTTTATCAGCTGAAAAACTTCATATTTCTAGTAAAATCCTTCTAGTCCAATCAACTATATTTCTTATCCTTGATTATGCTGTTGTGTGTTATGCTGACATTTCTCAGGAACTTTTAAATAAATTGGATCGCCTTTTCAATAATTGTATACGTTTCATCTTCGGTCTCTTCATATCGAAAGAAATTAAAATGGCTTACTATTCTGCCGCGTCGAGACCTGCGAATTCTCTCCATTCTTTATTCTAAGTATATTTAAAGATCCATTCACTCCGCAGTACTGGAAATGTAAATTTCAATATCTGAGAGTATCTCATAATTGTAATCTTCGTTCAGACAGTAAGGAAACTCTTTCTCACTCCAGGCTATACGACTCTGGAATGCATTACCACCCCATATTCAAAAAGCTCAAAATAAACTTGATTTCAAACGACAAGTTTTGCATTCTCCGACCCTATCCACTTAATCTCATTTTTGTAGTATATCTAGCTTAGTGTATCGTTATTTAAGTAGTTTATTATATTATACTATACCAGCTTTTACCCGCGGCTTCGCAATTTTTTTTATAAAAAGTACCCTATGTTATTTCTAATACCTCCAAGAATATATGTACGAAGTTTCATTCATCGGTTTAGTAGTTTTATGTGAAAGCATAACAAACGAACTTACATTCACATTTATAATATTAGTAGGGATGACATTATATGTATGTAAATTTCTGTTTATGTAGTCAATGCGCTATCAGTTCTTAACTCTCGGGTAGAGGTAGCGAATGCATAATGGCATTAAGTCCGCCACTTGTACATTATTCTGTGTGCAACAAAGTTTAAATAAATAATAAAAGCATGTTAAAAATAATAAGCAATGAGAAAAAAATACACAGTAAAATGTATTTATTGAAAGTGATATTTTCTTATTTACAATATTTAAATTATGTTATTTTGTTTTTTAATTATGTATCAAGGTATTAAGTAACTTTGTTTACTATCTCATCTATAATAATAAGTTGTGCAGAAATTTACGCACTTTATTTACGTTAAAGAAGTACGGCACGGGATTTGATGTTATCTAATTTATCAAAGAAAAAGATTTGTCTCCTTTTGAGTAGAGTGATATGCTTAAATCGGAACGTTACTCAGCTATATGTTGCCAGTACGATAAAGTGTGCCGAGAATACAGGATTGCAAGGCCATTATTAACCATTTTTTAATAGGTACTATTTTTATGATAAATTATGAAGAAATATAAGATTATATTTTGCTTTTCCTTAACATTTTATAAAACTAAATTTATATGAATTTTAATTAACCAGGTGTCTAGTGCATAAAGATTATAATGATTGTTATCAACTATGAAGGTTTATATAATAAAATAAACCATAAATTTAGCTATAAGTGAAAATACAATTCAAGATAAATGCGTTAATTAAAAAAAAGCATACTATTACATGGCCTAAAAAAACTTTTAGGGAGACCTTTCGCTTAAAAAAGCTGGCAGCACCATATCTGTCAAATTTTAGAAAACGTCAGTTTCATTTTGCGGTCTGCGGCAGATGGTGATATCATTGTGATTCTTGGCGAATTTTGACAAATTTTCGCACTTTCACCGTATTAAATCAATTTAAATATGTTATACTTAAAGTAAAAGTGTGTAATTTATTACCAGTACATTAAAAAGCCTAATAACTGTAGTAAATGTGTTAAATTTGTGGCTTTTGTGCAGTTTCCCTGGTCAGACTTGTTTTTTAATGCAATTGGTCTCATTTTTGCTGTGATACAATCGGAATATATTAACGGAGGACTTATAAGGTATGTAGAATTCTTCTATTCCCGAATAATTTATATACCTACAGACCGATAAATTTTAATTTCGAAAATGTATGTTTACTGTGTTGTTCTAAAATTAGAATAATCACCCCGGCGTGTTTGGTACTTATTTAATTCATGTTTTTTCGTTAATAACTTAAATATGCTCAAACAATACAATTTTTCTTAAAAACTTCTCTATTACAGAAGTGTCTCACTATAAAAGTAATAAAATAAATTATTGTTTATTTTATTTGTTTGTCTAATTGCTTTTTAATCTATTTAACATTTTCATTTATGTATAATTAAATTTGGGAACTTTATTTAATTATACTATAAATTGGAGTCTTAATTTAGTAAATATTAATCTATTTGACTTCAGCACAGTGTAATAAAGAAATCATCTTGGTTGTATCTTTTTTATACTTTTAATAATGTTTGATAATTTTTATTTTATCCACTTCACTAGTTGGTTACTTTATTGTGTATTTAATAGTTGGTTATTATTTTTAATTTTTCCAACATTTGGGTATTATTTCTATATTTATTTAGTATGTTGTAAAAAATAGTCAAACTAAGATAAATATTCATTGTTATGAAGATAATGACTATATTTACAGATATTGACTATATTTGAGAAAGTTTCTACTAACATATTTATAATTATTCTTATATTTCCATCTGATCTTACTGCCAAGTTGAGAAAAGAGTTCCTTTAGATTTATTGCTTCCTATTGGATTGAATTGGCTTAGACTGCTCACAACTATTAACACTTACTTAACTTTATTAATATAGTATCATGGTAACTCTTGGGTTAACTCGTAAAATTGAGCCTAGAAGAATTATGACCAGTTCTCTTTACAGTGTTTGCGTCAAGGGAAACTTGTTTCCCCGTAGTTGAGATATTTAATGTCAGATAATAAAAAACTCAAAAAAAAAGGTGAATAGAAGTATAAACATTTTTTATTCTGTGTTGGGAATTTGCTAGCGTCTTTTAAAAGTTGTAAACAGATTTGTATTGAAAAGTTATTATTAAAAATCCATAAAAAAAAAATTTTGCTTACCAAACTTGAGCATATTATGTATAAAACATTAAACTACCTATTGATGTTAATACCTTACTGTTCTTAATTTTATTTTTTGCATTCAGAAGCGTTTCGGTAGCTCAGTGGTCAAAGCACACGCTCAGATAGTGAAAGGTTATGGGTTCGACCTGAGAGCCTACCTGAGAGCTCGGAGGTGTGGTCGTTTTTTACATGCGTATTTTATATCTTAATACCTTACTGTTATGAAAATTTGATGTCCTGCACTTGAATTAAATAAACTGCTTATTGTTATTTTTTGGTGTACAAAATTTGCTTGTCGAGTAAACATCATATGTATCAAGATATACACATTTCACGTTAGGAACTACCTTAAGGCACGGTAATAAAGATAGTTTTACGTTTCGATAAAATTGTAATTAAATTTAAATTTCTAGCAAATATTAATAATATAAATTTCATTACATTTGGCTGTTAAATTAAAGAAAAAGTCCTTTACTGATATATAATGATACTTTTCTACATAAATAAGTTAGCATTTATTAAAGCACGTAATGATACTTTCCATTTTACAATATTTTATTATTGTGAGATGTATACGTTGCTGTTTCCTTATGTTATTAAAATTAATTTTCTATTACGAAAGACTGTATTTTTTAATAAAATAATTTTTAATATAGTTGCTTGAGTGCCATTTATCAGTATTTTTTATTTATTTTTGAAGGCTAAATCTGTACATAGTAACTTTGTTCAACTCTGCTGTAATCATTTTTGTTTATTTTTGTTGCAATAAGGCCTCAATATTTACCTCTTGTAAACATAGAAAAGAGTTCTGTTTAGCGTAAGACAAAATTGTACTAGCAATTATTTCATGTGATTAAAATTCTTTTAGCTTTCCAATTTTTGAATCTGTATTTCATTACAAGGGTAAAATATGGGAAACTGTTTTATCATTTTTAACAGCTCTATTACCATATTTTATTTTAATAAATGATATATGATTTGTGCAATTTTAGCTGTTTAAAGTGAATATTGGGCCTTGCATTCAAAGTATTTATAATTTTTACAACAAAGTTATATTATCAACAACATTAATTGTTATATAAAAGTGTGTTAAGAACTTTATACACAATAGTTCCCATTATAATGGGTACTTCCCTAATAAATACTATCAGAGTGAGTCACAATGAAGTGTGATTTGCGCCCTGGATGTGGGGACATTCATAGACAGATAATGATGAAAATTTAAATATGTTCTTTAATAAAATAAAAATATATATATGAAAAAGAGATAAATAAATATTATCTATGTGCTCCACTGTATTTTTAAAGATTGTCTGGCTTCAATCGCTTAAGTTGACAATTATAACACTCAATTTAAAAAAGAAATTGTTGTGTTATTTTCTCAATGTGGTGTTATTAATAAGTAAGTATTGTAAAATTTTTATTCGCAAATAACTGTTGTGTTAAACAAAACTAAGTGTGGTGATTTAGTCAGCTCTTACTTATTGAAATGACCTTCTGGACCGTAGACCTAGACTAGGCTTGAGGATGTTACCTATTAAACTATGTAGCTAAGTTGCTTTATATGTTCGATTATCTGATCTCTTTTAAGAAATTGGTGATTTGTTTTTATTACAACCACATTTGGAAGCTTATAAAGCTGACTTCAATTACATCTTACTACGTTAATTAGTCAATATAGGAATGTCATATTGACTCAAAAAAATTTAAATAAAATTTTCGTCCTGTTTTATTTATTTATTTATTTATTTATGTTGTATATATGAAAGCGTAGTAAGAAATAAAATGTTCTGTAAATCAATCTCAAAGCCATATCATCATTTTCATCAGCTTCCTCCGCGGTCGTGTGGCTCGCATACCGAATCTTATAGTAATGTTACTTCTAGGTCTCGGGTTCGAGACCTAGAAGTAGTTCCCGGCCCGGTCAATATGGAAAACGATCGTTTCTATATTCTGGGTGTTGTGGTATCATCGTTGTTGCTTCAACTACTTTACTTGGGTATAGAAGAATGTATAATGTTATATTATTTTTAATATTACTAGCGGCTCGTCCCGGCTTCTCACGGGTGGACAAAATTATTTAATTTTTTTCTATTATTAAATATTTTTCCGTTAGCGCCATCTGGCGTCCGGTAGAAGAACTACTTGCGGTTAACGCGTTGCTGTGGTAACGTTATTGATACAATGGAAAAAGAGCGGGAAAAAGATCGGACAGACAAACACACAAACCACTGTGATCTTAGATTATAGATTACTATGTTATCTAATATTACATTAATGACCTCACTACCGATATACAGTGCATCCCTATGGCTCGAAATATAAGTTCATATTCTACTTGATGGTTGGAAGCGATTGCAGAAGCACGGAAAACTCGAGATAAATGGTCACCCATCTTATGAGCTGCCCTTGCGAAGGTTGCTTAACCTCCACAGTCATGGTCGAAGAGAGATATACCTGAATATGACAAAATTGATAGTATGGCAAGTTTCTTGCTCGAATCGATTGTCTAAGCGGTGGGTGGGACGCGAGGGCCCGAACTGGTTTTCTTTCGCTTCATGGATTTTCCAGATGCCTGTTGCGGTCATAGTGCTTTAAAATCGTCTGGAAGAGGGTCTGCCCCCTTTTGTTCCACCGCACACGGCGTCCACAATAGGGCAAGGTGAAGTCATCATTCATCCACGCGTCGATAGTATATATTTTTTTTATCCTGCTTAAGTGCTTTTTAGCTTTGCTACAAAAAATAGACCTAATATAAAAACCCCGTGCAAAATATTTTGCCATGTAGGATTTACGCCCATAATAATGTGTAAAACAAAAATTGGCAGATTTTAAAATATAATAATAGATGTTGAATCCTAAATGAAAGTAAATTTCGAAATTAGATTTTTTAAGTGTAGGCTTCCACTTGTACATTCCATGATTTTGTACTTATAAAGTGATGCTTAGAAATTACCCTCTAAGCCTCCGACGTCTAAATAGGGCACTCTGTACCTATATTATCGTTAATCATGTAATTAACACTTAATTAGCCCTTATGTGTCATGGCCTGGTTGAACATGTTATCTCTGTCTTTCCCTTGATACATGTGAAGTGATTACTTAAACCTTTATTAATTAAATTAGAACATATGTTTGAATTATGTATTATATAGGATACAAGATACCATAATTATGACATTCTATAACGTAATTTGTATATTGGACACGTGAATCGTTGATGGGTCGTTCTACTTTTCTACCGACAATGGTCTGTCCTTCGTCTTATTATGGCATCTCGATGGAGTATTGTTATTTACGGTTTTTTAATTCGGTTCGAATAAACGTCCATATTTTTCTTATCTATTAATATTATGTAATTTTTCATTTTCTCCAACCAACAAATTTATTCGTATGTTTTCCGTAGAATGCCGTGACAGAGTGGTAAACCGAATTGTGGTCTCCACCGAAAAAGGCCACTTTGTCACATTTTTTGAAACCAACATTAAAAAAGAATTAATATTTGCCGCAAAGGAAACTTTAATTAGTCCTAATGACAACACAGATGCAATTTCTTTTAAATTCCACAATGACCACGATTATGGATGGTTCAAAAACCAAAAAAACAGAAAAACGTCGTTTCACTATCGGTAGAAAGGAAGAACGACCCTCATATTGTTTCGTGTTACAAATGTTATAAAAATATATTATCAGTGCGTTGCCTTGTTGTAGAAGCACTATTATCAAAACGCCCACAAAGTTATTTATTTATGTCCCATTCAAAATAGATATTCATGGAACTTGTGTGAGTTGGTAGATTTTTTTTATTGATAAGTAGGTAGTTAAAGGAATACGTTTATGTAAGTTCATAGATGCACAGCGTAAACAAATGACGAATGACAAATGCAGAAATGTTACAGGAACATGAAAATACAGATTAAGATCTACCTTTAAAACGGAAATTGCAATGTTTGTTTTATCTCAATTTTTTGTACTCTGATCTTTACCTAATCGTTTAGGATAGAAACCAGATACAGAATACATGTTGCCGCCACTTTTTCTGATTGGTGTTTCTTTCTAAACACTTCAATTTATTTTCACCTGAATTTTAATGCGGTAGCGTGAAACGATACTTTAGGTTATCTTATTAGATTTGTATTTTGCAGGATAATAATGTGTAGCAATAGTAGATTATTAAATATTAAGTGTTATGAATAGGTGTTGGCAACTGAAAAAGCAGAGAAATATGATCTTTCGCGTGAAATCGCAGGTCTCAGTTTATCCTCACAAACTTTAATTAAAATTATTGGAACTGGGACTTTTATGTTTCATTCATCATCCATCATTATAAAGATAAGAAACATCACAGAAAAATGAGGCTCTATGGGCTTCTATACCTTTGTTTGTATTTTTATTTTTTATAGTTTTTGTTGTATCAATAACTAACTTATATGTATTATTGTTAATTATAATTACATCAATTATTAACTATTTAATCATATTATTAACTCATGTTCTCTAAGTACAAGTATTATTGCTTAAAGTTAATAAGTTAAGGTGTGTACAGTCGACGCACATCAAGCAATGACATATACAATGTGTCCCGTCACCAGTGTCGGATTCTTTAATGGTGTGTAATATGGCATTTTATATCGACAAATTGCCCCTCAAATTTTGTTTTTCTCTTACGGCCGCCATTTTGTCTTCTTGGTAACCAAGACCTGGGTTCTCATACTAATTCGACCACCACTACTCATGTAAATGTCCTATCAACATTAAAAAGGTGTCATTTGATAGTTCTTTTTTGTGTATTTTTGAATTATTCGCTTTTTGAGAAAAATAAAATTTGAGGGGCAATTTGACGGTAAAAAATGCCATATTTCACACCATTAAAGGCTCCGACACTGGTGACGGGGTACATTGTATAATATCACTACAGTAAGCAATGTATAAGGGCGATCACATCAAGCTATTAAAAAGTTAAGGATATTTAAGTTCGAAAGTGTATAGCTGGCTGTGCTGTCGACTGTACTGAGTTAGTCATTTTCTATTGTCTGCGATCGCGACCTCGTGCCACCATTTTGTGTAATAAAGTTCTTTTGATTATGCTTCTGACAGTCTAGAATCTAAGATCTTTCCGTACCGGAACCTTTTTATAGGCAAACTTATTTGAAAACCTTTTGATGTTGAAAATTAAAAAATACTATAAAATCAAACGCACATTAAATCCTTCGTGAGCGCGAAAATAAAGATCCTTTGGTAAAGTATGCCCTAAATGTTACCAGCTAAACGTTTCGGTGTTGTTCAGTCTGATATTAATTATTATGAAAGTATCCGTTCCTGTGGGAACATCGGGACGAGTATAAAAGTATGAAAAACGCTCTTATTTAAAAATGCAACGGAAAGTAAAAGTTTTATGTCAATCCATCGACTATCTTTTTGAGTTATGCGGACACGAACATATGTAACCTGTTTTTTTATATTAATTTTAACATTGTTTTTCAATAACGTTTTCTTATTAATTTATGTAGAATACATACAATCGGTGTATACATATGGACTATCTATACAAGTCTATACTCGAATATACAAATTAGCGTACATTCGCAAACATAAGGCCGGTGTAATGTAGCATTTGAGCATTAGCCTTTTTAATTAGACTCATATTACACCGGCCTTAAGTTTGCGAATGTTGGGAAAGTAGATTCTTCCATAATGTTGAATTTGTATACAAGTACTTTTACTATCAGAAATTGAGCGCCACCTAAGTCGAGGTTGCTTGTGGCATGTACCCGGTTTGCCCCCTCCCCCACTAGATCTGCCGTTGGCACGTGAGTGCAATTTTCCGCAATCAATGGGATTAAGGTGCTATCCCACTGCAGCGCACAGTCTATATATGAAAATTTAAGTGATAATCTGCAATAACGCCACGTGGTTGGTGAAGTTATTGCGTCATGCTCAGTATATGCCGCCCACACGGCTCTTTGCTGCGCACACTATACACGCGGACTAATCGCATCCGTACGTAGCGTGGTTGTGGGTCGTAGTAAAGTAAAGAGTGACCACGAATATTCATGTATTCATTGTGCTTCAGTGGAAAAGTGGATATACGTGGTCTGAAACATCTCGTGCGCGACAGTGGAATGTTGCCTTGAATCCTTCGATCAATTGATGATCGAAGTTTGAATCATACTTAAAGATTTACGTTTAATATCTTTTGTGTAGGTACTGTCGGAAATAAAAATATATAGGAAAATATTATTTATTTACAAATTCTTGTTATTAAATAATCTTTTCTTTACTGTTAAATAAAGTTAATGAACGATGTTGATGCATCCACACTCAGTAGCCATCTCACTATATCTAGTGAGATGGCTACTGAGATGAGACCGAAAATAAATAATGTTTACAAACAAAGATATCGTACGGTTGCTGAAAGTGTTTTCTCAATCTAGCCTTGAAGAGGCCTGAGGTTGTAAAGGTCGAATAAGGAGAATATATTTATTAGTAACTTGTACCGTTTTTCACTCATTTTTACTTTTAAAAAATCTTTGGCTGATGGTATATATGTATATTTTTTTGCATTTATGACACTTCACATATACTTGTAAGTAAAACTTCGAAGAAAAAAGCATGTGTGCAATTCACACGTGGTAGAAGTGAAACCTACAAAAATAGTATGTACACGTAAGTATACGAAATACCACGGTTGTTGTGATGCCTTCTCTCAAGATTTGTACTACGCATGCGCACATAAACACGCATTAACAAACGTTACATAATGTTGCCTATCTCATTTTCTCCTACGTTAAATCTTATGAATTTATGAGTCTCTTTTACTGTCGCTTTTTCGTTTCATGGACTTTCAAATCACAACGATGCTAAAGAAGTTTTCACTTTAAAAATCTTATATACTTAACCTGTAACGTGTACGAAATGTTTATTAGAAAAAAGACACGACTCGAATTCATAACCTGCCGCTATCCGGGCGATTGTTTGATACTTGTAAAAGTTATTACATAGATAGGTATGTCAAGGTCTCGGTAGTCAAGTGGAAAGAGCACTCGCCTGGATAGCGAGAGGCTATGAGTTTGAGTCCCGTCTGTCTCCTGATACAAGTAAATTTTTTCTAATAAATAATTCTTAGAAGAAAAGCATTCCAGTGTTTTAATAAAAGTAGAAAATATAATCATTGTAACTATCTGATAAGATATTATATATAATAACTATACTATAAAATATTTAAGTACTAAGTTTGAATAGCAAAAGGTGTATGTTCTATTTACGTGTGGGATATATTTTATTATTTATTTGGTTGAGATACTAAAAAAAATAAAAATGATTCTTTTAAGGCATTTAATATTGACACATGCTTCACAAACTTTCGATCAATATATAATATCCTGGGTATGGAGTAGTTAATAAAAAAAGAATTGACATTTACTACAAGCTGAAATAATTATTATATATTTCAACAGTTATATATTAACTATAATTTCCTCGAAAAATAATTTTAATAAAGTTTGTAGTGATTTTCCTGTAAATTTAGTCCGTAGCTTTAGGGCCAAGTGGTGTTCAACTGATGTAATAATTAAATGCATACTTACATACAAAATCAAACTGTAAAATTCTTCATAAAAATGCTTCATGAAAAAGAATCATTTTGAAAATTTACACTACTGGTATTACGCTTACCACGTTAATTTATAAAACATAACATTTTTGTTTCAATTTGTAACAGTTCTATAGCAAATGTTATATACGGATATCCTACGCATTATCTTGCTTTGCAGTTACAATTTGAAATGCTTACAAAAGTTAGAATTAATTCTTTCACACTTTAAGCATAAATAGCTCACTTTAAATTAAAAATACCTGTCGGTAAGGATTGCTTTTTAAATTTAATAAAGAGACTGATCGACAGATTAGTCTCTCTCAGGACATTTTCAAAAGTTACTTACGTCTTAGGCGTTTTGGCGGGTTTATCGTTCGTTTAAATTTTGATGGTGTTTTTATAGAAAAAAGAGAAATTTACAAAGAATTAATTAAGTGGCAAATGTTTTATGCTATAACGAACCAGATATTTTCGTAAAACCTCTAAAAACACTCTACTGAAGGGCGAACTCTCAAACCGCAGCGGCATTTCAAATAAACCTTAAATATTCGTAAACAGCGTTGTGCTTCAGAGGCTACAACACTGAGCTGGTCAGCCCTTTCTGTAGCTTTTGTCTGAAATTTAGTTTTAAGAAGTTTGTTGAATTTGTTGGCATTTTACAATGAAAACACTCAATGATTACTTCAATGAATATTATTGTCAGACTAAAACATCTTTGGGATGCCGAACTCGCCCGACATCCGCCCGATTCCATAGTTACGTACTAAAGTATGCAACAGAATATCCGATACTGACGATTGACGTAAACTATCGGATATTGAGCTGACTAAAGGCAAATTCATGCTAAATTGTAGCAAACTACTCTCTATGTTTAATATGAAGTTTGGAATATGAAGTTTCGGAGTGTTGTAATGTAAATTAAATCTTAGTAAATACTACATTTTCTTATATTAAACATACTTACCCTCGATCAATTAACATGTTAAGCGTTCCCACACGATCGATTTTATTGACAATGTTTTCACTTCATTTTTAGTCAGTTTTGTACTGAACTCAACGCATACGACACGTACGTACATGAGTAAATATTACTGAAATGAAATTCGCCAAAATTTGCATTTACTTTTGCTGGTTACACCTTTCTTTAATTTTAGTCATTAAAGTAATAAAATACTTTAGGAATAACATGGAACTGCAAAAAAATATCAAAATTTTTGGCGACTTAGGTGACTCAAGTCTGAAACTTCGTTGGTAGATCTCGAGGGAAGTACACGTCATGTTGTGCATTGAGTCAGTCACAAAGTCTTTAAAAGTCGACAGAAACATGGGTCAAAAAGTTGATCTTGTGCGGGAACACTTAAGGGTTTTAAATTTCAAGCAGTTCTATTCGCATGTACATAGAGGCCACCAGTAGCGTAGCTACCAAGGGCTAAACAGTGCTGTGCCCTCTGACTCTAACTAGCAAACCTCGTATTGTACTAGCTAAAAACTTTAACATAGGTATACATTTTTTTTTCATTTATTTAAGGACAACCAACAAGTCAAACACTTAAACATGAGTATAATACGCTTATTACTTAATCTAGGTATAGTGTCTCCTGAAATAAAGGCTACCACGGCATGCAATTTACCTTAGGTTACAAAAGACAAAGTACATAATACAAGTAAATAAAAGGATACTTAAAGTTAGTTACTAACATATTTATTAGTTCTGTTTTGAATTTAAACATTATGTAATGTAAGATATCCCAATTAGATTTTTTACTTAAGCTATTTTGAAAGCAAAGAATTCTATTTAATGGGCAATTTTTGTCTAGGTTACTAATATTAAGCTTAGAAGTCACAGCGAAAATGTATATATTAGTACATTTTGATACATACGTGCACAAACCTTTACTTTGTTTTATTGCTTAATACCAATATTGATGATACACATTCTTGTTGTAAATAGTTTTTATTTGCCTTGCAGTGTACGATAAAGAGCTAGAGACAAACTAGTAGCTTTAAAGTATTTATATAGTTTTATATTTTGACTTGATAAAGCCTAAACAACGTATTTGGGTGCCAGTTTTATTTGTACCAGGGCCTAGCTACGACTTTGTCGGCCACTGTTCTGAATAAAATTGAGAAACACAATCAGCCAATCTGCAGATAACGGCGTGGGTTAAAAAAAATTCGGTTCGAATAAAAGTCCATATTTTTCTTATCTATTAATATAATGTAATTTTTCATTTTCTCCAACCAACAAATTTATTCGTATGTTTTCCGTAGAATGCCGTGACAGAGTGGTAAACCGAATTGTGGTCTCCACCGAAAAAGGCCACTTTGTCACATTTTTTGAAACCAACATTAAAAAAGAATTAATATTTGCCGCAAAGGAAACTTTAATTAGTCCTAATGACAACACAGATGCAATTTCTTTTAAATTCCACAATGACCACGATTATGGATGGTTCAAAAACCAAAAAAACAGAAAAACGTCGTTTCACTATCGGTAGAAAGGAAGAACGACCCTCATATTGTTTCGTGTTACAAATGTTATAAAAATATATTATCAGTGCGTTGCCTTGTTGTAGAAGCACTATTATCAAAACGCCCACAAAGTTATTTATTTATGTCCCATTCAAAATAGATATTCATGGAACTTGTGTGAGTTGGTAGATTTTTTTTATTGATAAGTAGGTAGTTAAAGGAATACGTTTATGTAAGTTCATAGATGCACAGCGTAAACAAATGACGAATGACAAATGCAGAAATGTTACAGGAACATGAAAATACAGATTAAGATCTACCTTTAAAACGGAAATTGCAATGTTTGTTTTATCTCAATTTTTTGTACTCTGATCTTTACCTAATCGTTTAGGATAGAAACCAGATACAGAATACATGTTGCCGCCACTTTTTCTGATTGGTGTTTCTTTCTAAACACTTCAATTTATTTTCACCTGAATTTTAATGCGGTAGCGTGAAACGATACTTTAGGTTATCTTATTAGATTTGTATTTTGCAGGATAATAATGTGTAACAATAGTAGATTATTAAATATTAAGTGTTATGAATAGGTGTTGGCAACTGAAAAAGCAGAGAAATATGATCTTTCGCGTGAAATCGCAGGTCTCAGTTTATCCTCACAAACTTTAATTAAAATTATTGGAACTGGGACTTTTATGTTTCATTCATCATCCATCATTATAAAGATAAGAAACATCACAGAAAAATGAGGCTCTATGGGCTTCTATACCTTTGTTTGTATTTTTATTTTTTATAGTTTTTGTTGTATCAATAACTAACTTATATGTATTATTGTTAATTATAATTACATCAATTATTAACTATTTAATCATATTATTAACTCATGTTTTGCTTTTACTGTTCTCTAAGTACAAGTATTATTGCTTAAAAATAATAAGTTAAGGTGTGTACAGTCGACGCACATCAAGCAATGACATATACAATGTGTCCCGTCACCAGTGTCGGATTCTTTAATGGTGTGTAATATGGCATTTTATATCGACAAATTGCCCCTCAAATTTTGTTTTTCTCTTACGGCCGCCATTTTGTCTTCTTGGTAACCAAGACCTGGGTTCTCATACTAATTCGACCACCACTACTCATGTAAATGTCCTATCAACATTAAAAAGGTGTCATTTGATAGCTAAACATGTAGACAAACAAATATATTCTTTTTTGTGTATTTTTGAATTATTCGCTTTTTGAGAAAAACAAAATTTGAGGGGCAATTTGACGGTAAAAATGCCATATTTCACACCATTAAAGGCTCCGACACTGGTGACGGGGTACATTGTATAATATCACTACAGTAAGCAATGTATAAGGGCGATCACATCAAGCTATTAAAAAGTTAAGGATATTTAAGTTCGAGAGTGTATAGCTGGCTGTGCTGTCGACTGTACTGAGTTAGTCATTTTCTATTGTCTGCGATCGCGACCTCGTGCCACCATTTTGTGTAATAAAGTTCTTTTGATTATGCTTCTGACAGTCTAGAATCTAAGATCTTTCCGTACCGGAACCTTTTTATAGGCAAACTTATTTGAAAACCTTTTGATGTTGAAAATTAAAAAATACTATAAAATCAAACGCACATTAAATCCTTCGTGAGCGCGAAAATAAAGATCCTTTGGTAAAGTATGCCCTAAATGTTACCAGCTAAACCTTTCGGTGTTGTTCAGTCTGATATTAATTATTATGAAAGTATCCGTTCCTGTGGGAACATCGGGACGAGTATAAAAGTATGAAAAACGCTCTTATTTAAAAATGCAACGGAAAGTAAAAGTTTTATGTCAATCCATCGACTATCTTTTTGAGTTATGCGGACACGAACATATGTAACCTGTTTTTTTTATATTAATTTTAACATTGTTTTTCAATAACGTTTTCTTATTAATTTATGTAGAATACATACAATCGGTGTATACATATGGACTATCTATACAAGTCTATACTCGAATATAAAAATTAGCGTACATTCGCAAACATAAGGCCGGTGTAATGTAGCATTTGAGCATTAGCCTTTTTAATTAGACTCAAATGCTATATTACACCGGCCTTAAGTTTGCGAATGTTGGGAAAGTAGATTCTTCCATAATGTTGAATTTGTATACAAGTACTTTTACTATCAGAAATTGAGCGCCACCTAAGTCGAGGTTGCTTGTGGCATGTACCCGGTTTGCCCCTCCCCCACTAGATCTGCCGTTGGCACGTGAGTGCAATTTTCCGCAATCAATGGGATTAAGGTGCTATCCCACTGCAGCGCACAGTCTATATATGAAAATTTAAGTGATAATCTGCAATAACGCCACGTGGTTGGTGAAGTTATTGCGTCATGCTCAGTATATGCCGCCCACACGGCTCTTTGCTGCGCACACTATACACGCGGACTAATCGCATCCGTACGTAGCGTGGTTGTGGGTCGTAGTAAAGTAAAGAGTGACCACGAATATTCATGTATTCATTGTGCTTCAGTGGATATACGTGGTCTGAAACATCTCGTGCGCGACAGTGGAATGTTGCCTTGAATCCTTCGATCAATTGTTGATCGAAGTTTGAATCATACTTAAAGATTTACGTTTAATATCTTTTGTGTAGGTACTGTCGGAAATAAAAATATATAGGAAAATATTATTTATTTACAAATTCTTGTTATTAAATAATCTTTTCTTTACTGTTAAATAAAGTTAATGAACGATGTTGATGCATCCACACTCAGTAGCCATCTCACTATATCTAGTGAGATGGCTACTGAGATGAGACCGAAAATAAATAATGTTTACAAACAAAGATATCGTACGGTTGCTGAAAGTGTTTTCTCAATCTAGCCTTGAAGAGGCCTGAGGTTGTAAAGGTCAAATAAGGAGAATATATTTATTAGTAACTTGTACCGTTTTTCACTCATTTTTACTTTTAAAAAATCTTTGGCTGATGGTATATATGTATATTTTTTTGCATTTATGACACTTCACATATACTTGTAAGTAAAACTTCGAAGAAAAAAGCATGTGTGCAATTCACACGTGGTAGAAGTGAAACCTACAAAAATAATATGTACACGTAAGTATACGAAATACCACGGTTGTTGTGATGCCTTCTCTCAAGATTTGTACTACGCATGCGCACACAAACACGCATTAACAAACGTTACATAATGTTGCCTATCTCATTTTCTCCTACGTTAAATCTTATGAATTTATGAGTCTCTTTTACTGTCGCTTTTTCGTTTCATGGACTTTCAAATCACAACGATGCTAAAGAAGTTTTCACTTTAAAAATCTTATATACTTAACCTGTAACGTGTACGAAATGTTTATTAGAAAAAAGACACGACTCGAATTCATAACCTGCCGCTATCCGGGCGATTGTTTGATACTTGTAAAAGTTATTACATAGATAGGTATGTCAAGGTCTCGGTAGTCAAGTGGAAAGAGCACTCGCCTGGATAGCGAGAGGCTATGAGTTTGAGTCCCGTCTGTCTCCTGATACAAGTAAATTTTTTCTAATAAATAATTCTTAGAAGAAAAGCATTCCAGTGTTTTAATAAAAGTAGAAAATATAATCATTGTAACTATCTGATAAGATATTATATATAATAACTATACTATAAAATATTTAAGTACTAAGTTTGAATAGCAAAAGGTGTATGTTCTATTTACGTGTGGGATATATTTTATTATTTATTTGGTTGAGATACTAAAAAAAATAAAAATGATTCTTTTAAGGCATTTAATATTGACACATGCTTCACAAACTTTCGATCAATATATAATATCCTGGGTATGGAGTAGTTAATAAAAAAAGAATTGACATTTACTACAAGCTGAAATAATTATTATATATTTCAACAGTTATATATTAACTATAATTTCCTCGAAAAATAATTTTAATAAAGTTTGTAGTGATTTTCCTGTAAATTTAGTCCGTAGCTTTAGGGCCAAGTGGTGTTCAACTGATGTAATAATTAAATGCATACTTACATACAAAATCAAACTGTAAAATTCTTCATAAAAATGCTTCATGAAAAAGAATCATTTTGAAAATTTACACTACTGGTATTACGCTTACCACGTTAATTTATAAAACATAACATTTTTGTTTCAATTTGTAACAGTTCTATAGCAAATGTTATATACGGATATCCTACGCATTATCTTGCTTTGCAGTTACAATTTGAAATGCTTACAAAAGTTAGAATTAATTCTTTCACACTTTAAGCATAAATAGCTCACTTTAAATTAAAAATACCTGTCGGTAAGGATTGCTTTTTAAATTTAATAAAGAGACTGATCGACAGATTAGTCTCTCTCAGGACATTTTCAAAAGTTACTTACGTCTTAGGCGTTTTGGCGGGTTTATCGTTCGTTTAAATTTTGATGGTGTTTTTATAGAAAAAAGAGAAATTTACAAAGAATTAATTAAGTGGCAAATGTTTTATGCTATAACGAACCAGATATTTTCGTAAAACCTCTAAAAACACTCTACTGAAGGGCGAACTCTCAAACCGCAGCGGCATTTCAAATAAACCTTAAATATTCGTAAACAGCGTTGTGCTTCAGAGGCTACAACACTGAGCTGGTCAGCCCTTTCTGTAGCTTTTGTCTGAAATTTAGTTTTAAGAAGTTTGTTGAATTTGTTGGCATTTTACAATGAAAACACTCAATGATTACTTCAATGAATATTATTGTCAGACTAAAACATCTTTGGGATGCCGAACTCGCCCGACATCCGCCCGATTCCATAGTTACGTACTAAAGTATGCAACAGAATATCCGATACTGACGATTGACGTAAACTATCGGATATTGAGCTGACTAAAGGCAAATTCATGCTAAATTGTAGCAAACTACTCTCTATGTTTAATATGAAGTTTGGAATATGAAGTTTCGGAGTGTTGTAATGTAAATTAAATCTTAGTAAATACTACATTTTCTTATATTAAACATACTTACCCTCGATCAATTAACATGTTAAGCGTTCCCACACGATCGATTTTATTGACAATGTTTTCACTTCATTTTTAGTCAGTTTTGTACTGAACTCAACGCATACGACACGTACGTACATGAGTAAATATTACTGAAATGAAATTCGCCAAAATTTGCATTTACTTTTGCTGGTTACACCTTTCTTTAATTTTAGTCATTAAAGTAATAAAATACTTTAGGAATAACATGGAACTGCAAAAAAATATCAAAATTTTTGGCGACTTAGGTGACTCAAGTCTGAAACTTCGTTGGTAGATCTCGAGGGAAGTACACGTCATGTTGTGCATTGAGTCAGTCACAAAGTCTTTAAAAGTCGACAGAAACATGGGTCAAAAAGTTGATCTTGTGCGGGAACACTTAAGGGTTTTAAATTTCAAGCAGTTCTATTCGCATGTACATAGAGGCCACCAGTAGCGTAGCTACCAAGGGCTAAACAGTGCTGTGCCCTCTGACTCTAACTAGCAAACCTCGTATTGTACTAGCTAAAAACTTTAACATAGGTATACATTTTTTTTTCATTTATTTAAGGACAACCAACAAGTCAAACACTTAAACATGAGTATAATACGCTTATTACTTAATCTAGGTATAGTGTCTCCTGAAATAAAGGCTACCACGGCATGCAATTTACCTTAGGTTACAAAAGACAAAGTACATAATACAAGTAAATAAAAGGATACTTAAAGTTAGTTACTAACATATTTATTAGTTCTGTTTTGAATTTAAACATTATGTAATGTAAGATATCCCAATTAGATTTTTTACTTAAGCTATTTTGAAAGCAAAGAATTCTATTTAATGGGCAATTTTTGTCTAGGTTACTAATATTAAGCTTAGAAGTCACAGCGAAAATGTATATATTAGTACATTTTGATACATACGTGCACAAACCTTTACTTTGTTTTATTGCTTAATACCAATATTGATGATACACATTCTTGTTGTAAATAGTTTTTATTTGCCTTGCAGTGTACGATAAAGAGCTAGAGACAAACTAGTAGCTTTAAAGTATTTATATAGTTTTATATTTTGACTTGATAAAGCCTAAACAACGTATTTGGGTGCCAGTTTTATTTGTACCAGGGCCTAGCTACGACTTTGTCGGCCACTGTTCTGAATAAAATTGAGAAACACAATCAGCCAATCTGCAGATAACGGCGTGGGTTGCGCTATCGGTTTTTTTGTAAAGAAAAGATGTTTCATTTTGGGCCATTGTAGCAGTTTTTTTTAAAGAACAATATTATGATTTCACAACACTAAAATAATTGTTGATTAGTTATTTTATTAACTAGTAGGTTTTGTTCAAGTTTTTAAATGTTGACCATTTAGTACACAGAAAGGTTTGTGGCGATATTTTTTTACCCAATCTGCGATCTTCATTCTCACGGTCCGAAATTCGCTTACTCAATTGTTTACGATAATTTAAAATTGAAGCAGAATACTTTAAAGCTGTATGTTGAATGTATTTTAGATCGACAATATGAATCTATCACTCAATGTAACTTGATTTTTTTTATCGCTTTGATTCCGGTAGCAAAATACAGTGTTCACATTTATTTAGCAAAAATGTAGGTCTGTTTGTTTTGTGATAAATGAACGTTTTTTAAGGTTATCTAAAAGATATTCATGATTACCAATTAATTTTTCTCTCACGCTAAACCTAAATGTATTTAGTTTCCACTAAAATTATGCGCCTGTGAAATAAAAACTACTGATATCAATCGTTTTATTTTTTAATTTCTAGGGTTTCTTTGATACTGCTTGTTGAGGCCTAGGTGCCTACTATGAAAGATCACCTTTGTATTATCATTATTGTATTGTGTGTATACTAAATAAAGAAAATACAACATAAATTAATAAAAACAACACATGACTAATGTTCTTGTTCAGTACCCATATTAGTACTACCATTCGAATCCGGATTACGGGATATAGGTAGGACCGACCATCGTTTACTCGAATAATTTTTATCAATTCGTTTCCTCTTTTTTCAGTCCCTCTCCTGTCTTTTTCTATCCAAGAACCTGACAAAGCGAATCCTAACTTCAACTCCGGCTCCAAATCGTTTGAAGAACTTGTATGGCTGCGTTCAAGTATAAAATCTTGTGTGTCTCCGCCTTCTTCGCTTCTTGCATTATTATATACAGCATGTACCTATACATGTTTGAAAGATACAGTGACAAAAATTACCTCGCTATGTTTGGTAGTATATTTACGTATTTTTGAATGTGATATTGTTGTTTACATTTTGCTTTCTTAAATAAAATTTAATAATCTAGTTCTTTAGTTCTTATACCTTCGCCTTATTCACACATTTAAATAAAAAAATATATAAAAAACCCATCAGAGTTATTCGACTCCTATTCAGGAGCCAAGCCTTCTTTTATTATAAAAAACAAAGGAAACGCGTTTTTGGTATCTTTATAACAGTACTAGCGGCTCGTCTCGGCTTCGCACGGGCGGACAAAATTCTTTAAAATTTTTTTAGCATTAAATTTAATAGCTTTCCAAACATACAAAATACAAATCTTTTCTCTTTATAAATTTGTGTAGATGTAGATTACATTCGATTTTGAATCTAGTAGTATCGAGAACAAGAAGAGATGGCTCTAACAGCAGCTTAATAAATACTTGGAAAAATTCACGGGTCTTTTAAGAAGATTTTTTATAAACAAACTAGCTGACCCAGCCACGCGTTGCTGTGACACAGTAATTTTAATTAAAAAGTAGCCTAAGTAACTCCTTATTACATCAGCTACCTACCAATAAAAGTCCCATCAAAATCGGTAAAGCCATGTCAAAGATTAGCCGGAACAAACAGACAGACAAAAATTGTAAAAAAAATTATTTTGGTGTATATACCGTATATATATATATTCATATGCATGTAGTAAAAAACGGTTATTTCAATATTACAAACACACACTCCAATTTTATTTATATGTATAGATAATAGACAAAATCATATACATTGTTCTGAGCCCAAGTGGTTAAAGCATTCGTGTTATGGAATTGAGAAAACGACGTTACCACAACAATCAAAACCGAGTCAATATAGAAGTTTGTTTTGTTTTAAGCTGGGCAAACCGGTATGCGAGCCACTTGACTTTGGAGGTCGAACTGTTAACTTTGCATGAATAAACGATAACTGTCTGTGGTCCTAATCTGTGATCAGTTCAGTCTAACCTAAACCGTCATTGTATAAATAAATTGGGTCCGATATAGCCCTTTACATCCGACAATATACGTACGTGAGAGTTTTATAAATTAACTAAATAGTATAACACTATCGTGAGACTTGCAAGTTATACCGAGGTCTCACTATCGCGAGGGCAACTTTTCAGGAAAACTGGAAATTAAAATAACCCCTAAGTGAAGTTTTATTGAAGAATTTTCACCTTTTCTTTCTCGGGTGTAAAGGGATAGGTTTGCGACTCAATTTATGTTGTGAATTGCCGTTGAACCGCACGTTGCTGCAATCGCTAAAACTTATCGCATACAAAATCATGGTACGATGCAGGTACCAGTAAAAGTTTACGATAAAAAAAAAGTCGCAGTGATAACTTGTTTGTCCGTGACAAACTCTAGGAGCTCGATGACAGCTTCGGCTTAGTCACAGATCCCAAGTAATCTTCGGCTTAACACTATCGCATGGGCCAGTCAACGGATGGGTCACCAAAAATTTCACACAGTCACAGGAAAGGACCATTTCATATACTTTCGTATTTCACATTTACAGCCCATTTACTCCATTTAATCAAATTTTATTAATCTTTTCACTTGTTGTAGTCTCAAAAGGAATAAAGGGCTTTTAATTTAAAATCAATTTAAAATTTGATATTAGTATGTTAGTAGCCGTCCCTTTATCAGAGCGCGTTTATGTGCACAGGCAATGTGCAAAGTTAATGACCGAGTCGCGATTTAGCTATATGTTAACAATTGCAAGATAAGTTTCATGATATTCATGATTAATAAACTTTTGTAGTATTTTTTTAGTGTTAAAAGAATCATGTCGTGATTGTATTATTATACTTTTACGATTATTTGTTCAAATAAAATACGATTTCAAGAGCCTTGTTCACACAATCACTTTATCCTCTTAAAATCTCATACGATTTCAAGTTTCGTCTAATATCTCGAGAAAAGGTTGTTACAAGTTGCGAGAGCTCTCAACTTAGAACTAAAGAAGCAGGTCTGAGTTTCCCGCACTAGTTACAGGGGCAATTATTCAAATATAGCCACAGTACACTACTGTGTTTTACGAAGTACTTATTTACTCTGTGATGGCATCTTTGACGTTTACATGATGCAATACAATGTACCATACTAATCGACCTTCAAGGTTTATACCTGGTTACTTACTGCTTTGTACCGTGTTAACAATGTAGATTTTTTAAAAAGGTTTTCGTTAGTCGACTAAGAAATATTATATTCAAAATGCATTTCTTTCTTTAAAAATGGAAGTATAACAACTGACCATTGTAAGGAAATACATATTAGGACTATTTAGTATTCCACACTCGCTCTAGGAATTTCATAATTTTGTGTACCAAATTAATAACAAAGCCCTAAAACGGCTTTGTTATAATAGGCTGGAACTAAAACAATTTGCTAGAAATCTGTTTAGTTTCTATGTCCTTAAGCTTGTTTGGAATCAGGCATTTGTTTAATGTAACGAATTCGTAACTCGCTGACGTAACAAAGCAATTATTTGTAATGTTCATGTTCAGATAATTTAAAAAGTCAAGAAATTGTTCTATTAACATTTATTGTTGCAATCTTAATTTATTTATATAAACAAATAAAGTAGAAATATCTTATTGTAATGTCAAAATATATATAATTTATTAGGAATTGAATAAAAACCTATTTTATATGTTACAGAAAAATGGCATTGTGTATTCAAATAATAAAATTAAAACATTATTGTAGCTGGTTCCATCTTAATCGATTGTTTAATATTTGTTACTTTCGATGTTGAAGATGGTTGAAGGTACTACTAGCTTATTATAGTAGAAGTTTACGTATGTTTGTAAATTTGGACGCGTTTGCCAGCGTCTCGGTAGCTCAGCGGTCAAAGCACTCGCCCGGATAGCGAAAGGTCGAAGGTTCGAATCCTACCTGAGGGCTCGGAGGTGTAGTCGTTTTTTACATGCGTATTTTATATTTTAATAAAAAGCTGCTGATGTTATAAGGAGTAAGACATTTAGGTTTTATTTTAGAAATAATTAGGATTTTGCACAAAAACTTAAAATTGGTGAAATTGTATGGGTTACTGCGGAACTTTGCTAAACTGTAATATCAGAGAGGATTTATGTAAAGTCAGGAAAAAAACGCCGGGTTACTGCTAGTCCCTTTATATGATTACTAATTCGTTTATAAAGGTCTATATATGAAATTTCTGCTTTTTTCTACATACTATATAGCCGAAAACTTTCAATAACTTATATCGTTTTTAATTACTTTTAATAAATAATTTATTTTATTGTTTTATATATTCGTATTAAATATTAAATAATCATAAAAATGGCTCTTGATTGGTAGCACTATTAATCTTTTCTATATTTTGTAACTTAACAAAAATTTCAATTCAAATGACTGACGGATGCCTAATGGCATCAATAAACCAATTCACATATTTTTATTAAAAAAACCATCGAAACTCAATAAGCTTTCCTGCCTTTCATCTTTAAAAGAAAACTTTTGTTCTTTATATTTCAAACAAACTGTACACGGTCCGATGACCTTACGAATATTTTCATAGCGGTTATAAATATAAAGATTTTGAATTAAGTATTATAAGAGTGACTGCTGTTGCTGGTTAATATATATATGCTTGAAAATAAAACTAAATCTAATAATATAACTTTAACAATCACCTAACGAATGATTCATTAAAAAAAAATTTTTTATTAGATTTTAAGAAGAACGTGAGAAGGATCTGGATTTTGCAAATTGATTTGGTAATTCCGAGGGTAACCCTCCACCAACCTCTCTATTAATTAACTAGGTTGATGCAGCCGCTAAAATTAAAGCTTCGCTAGCTCCGTATATTGGACGAAAAATAATGAAAAGAGAAAATAAAATTCAATAATGTCAAGTAAATTTGAAATTCCAAAAAAATTAAAACTTTCAAAAAGCGCGCGCTTTTTGTTTCAATAGGAAATCTCATAGAGCTAATGTTTTTGGTCATAACTTTTTTGTTTATGCGAACTTCAAAATTCTGTCACAATCTGGTCCTAAATGTCACATAAAAAATATTAAAGTCGGTTAAGAACTCGGGAAGTTATGACGTAACAGACATAGCGTCATTGAAGCTGATCCATGGGAGCTCCGCTCCAACTAAGCGATGCAGTCGCTAAGCATAAAGCTACGCTAGCACCATATTTTGGAGCGGAGCGATATACCTACAAAAAGAAAAAAAAATTTTTTTTTCGATGGGAATTTTTGCGAATTTCAAAATTCGGGACAATTTGGTCTTAAACATGTTGATTCGATTCCGCACAAAAAATATTAAAATCGGTTAAGAACTCGGGAAGTTATGGCGTAACAGACATTTCGCCATTGAAGCTGATCCATGGGAGGTTCGCTTCGCTCCGCTCCAATAAAAAAAAGGTTAGTATTTATTTACCCTGAGCGGGTAAGTCTAACTAAAGCGGCAAAATAGGGTGAAACTGAAATACTCCAAAATAATAAGACACCGAATTTCTCCAAATAATGAGACGTTGCAGACTGATTTCCTAACGATCGAAACCTCAGCTCTTTACCAGCGGGTTATTGTTTTTTCGTACAGTGAGATGGTGTCTAAAACTCGACGGGTGGTATGAATTCTCATATCGCTAATTGCCTTGCTGACTTTTAGATCTCGTAATAAGGGTGTCTGTCATTCCTTTCAAACGAAACTATAGTCCGTTTTTTTTAGCATTAGAAAGAACAAAATTTGGGTACTTTATTGTACACATATAATGTAACAAGCAAAATGTAACATCGTGAAAAGTTTACACTAAAATATCTTAAGAAGCAGAAGTTGCAAACTTGTGGAACGAAACGTTGGTCAGTTTGACACGAGAAAATTAAAAAGTACATACCGATGTTGTAATACGTACCATATTAGGTGATTTTTAAAATGATCGCTTAACATGGCCGCCATTTGCAACAATAGCGGCAAATGTCAACGTCTGCATTTATCTGTTTTTACTATTTGCTTTGGTTTATTGTTAAGTTTCTATTGTTTTTGTTGAAGTTTTTTGTTAAAAGTTTTTGTTGTTATTTGTTATTTAATCTGTTCAACAATGGACTAGCCTGAAGCCGGTCAAAGTGGACTCCAGCACAAGGTTAGCTACCACTGCTTCTTTGTTTACATAATTTCTAATGCTAAAAAAATGGACTATAATAATGTCTGTGTTCTGATTGAGAATAACTTTTAAGCCCTTTTGTTACCAATGGGTTAATGGCAATCTGTGACACATGTGTGGACCAAATGTCGGTTCCGAAGCCGGTCGAATGGTTACGTGCAGTTCTGCAACCATTTATGGTACCCGGAAATAAAAATACGTCGGAAGAATAATAAAGGTATATCGTAATTAGTTTTGTAACTAACATTACTGAACTATTTTAATTGAAAATCGGACATACTTCGATTTACAATGTGTCCGTTTTAGGCTACAAGGCTTAGGCTGTCCCGTTGGGACTGTCAGCAACTTGAAGTCTTGTAGATAAAATCAGTGAATTTTAAACAGTATCTTTATTGAAACGCTTGGACATATGACAGGAATAAACTGTCGACTTACCCATGAAAAGGGAATAAACATGGTATGTCCCAAACGTATAACAGTTTGACCTCTCAACACCTCGACCTATAATATTGGTAAGTAGTTCTAATGACTTTATTGGTCCAATTTAGGAAATTGATTGAAACAATAAAGAATTAATGAGGCACGCTATCAATAAATAGTTCATACGCACTAACGCATGGTCGGTGGGATAGGCGCAAGCGTTTCTCAAAAATTAACTAGTATCGCGTTTGTCATACGCGGTTTGCATCATAATGTAAAATATATAAGTATTGTTTATTTAATTTTTATATATTTTTTTGTATTAAAACGCTAACATCCGTGATAAAAAACAAATGTATTAAAATAAATATGCTCAGATGGAATTAGAACTAACGTTTTCCCTAGAACCCGCGTTTTTCTTCTTTCATCGCAGTAGTTTAATATTGGTTCCGCAAAAATGATTTAGTTCTAAATTGAGTTATTTAGATTCGTATTAATTTAAAGAAATCGTTTAAATTAATACGAATTCGTATTTGGTGTACTTAATATTTCAGGTCGCATATCTCGCTGCTAATAAAGGTTTATATTTATTATGAAAGTCCAAATTTTACAGAATAACATCAAAAGACTGGAATGAACTAAGAAATTTCTTCAGCAAATCGTCGTTGCCACTTTAAGACCTCCTATGTGTAAAATTCATGTTTACGAGATAATCGATAAAAAGTGTCTACTGAAAAAATGTGAAGAAACTAACTCCAACAAATATGTTGGAGTTAGTTTCTTCACTATATTCTTCACTTCAGAGACATGTAGTTGGATATAAAAAATACTCTAAAGTGATCTCAATATTTAAGTACGTGTAGAGTTATCTATAACATCAAAATGTCTAGTTTATTTCCACAAATGCAAAATTCACCGCTTGCCCTAGTCGCTCTAGAATCCAGTGTCGGTACTGGATATGCACAGTCTTATAGGTGATGATTTGTGCGGGGGCAAGACATGTGTAGAATAGTCGGTGAAAGTGCAAGAAGTGTAACTGTCTTAGCAACTACAGATATTTGCCTTTATTTTTCATTTGTGCACGTAATAATTTGCGGGCGGGTGCATCTTGCATGTTTAGCATAAGAAACTTAGATATTTTGTTTTCTACGGTATACTGCCAAATATCTGGTTCTTCAAAGACATATAGATAAATTTTTGAAAATATTTTGTGATACCTACTTGACACGATAGTACAATATCGGATCTACGATATAAAGAGCTTCTGAGAAGATTTCACCCGAAGGCGAGCACTTTGATGTTGAAAACAAGACTCTATTGGATATTAAAACTCAGTGTGAGCGGATCAGCACTTGCAAGTGCAGATGTGGTATTTCCTTCTAGTATAGTTAATATTTGGGTTTTCTGGAACAACAATTTTCTGGAACTATAGCAATCTATATCAATATTAATTAAATATTGACCTATTTAATATATAAATATTCTTAATTGTGCACGAAATGCGTGCCTGAATATTTGTATTCATCAAAAGATTCCGAAATGAATAAATTAACCCTCGGATTAAAACGACAAATATTTTCGTGTCCATTTCGCCAGGGTCGTATATTTACGACCGAATACCCCATCTCAGTTAATCTACTGCATTCATTTAAATACGCTGAATTTATAAAAAAAATGTTTATTTTCGGTAAATAGTTAATTAAGTAACAATTAACAATTTAATTCTCTTTAGTCTCTTATTTAGAAGTCTTAAAAATAATATCTGAAGTTAGATGAATTACTAATATAATTTTTAGAAATTTCTGTGGGTGTACAGCGCCCGTGTCGGCAAAATCTGACATTAGGGATGGGGCATATGCCGAGATTTACCGATATAGAAAAAAACGTAAATTAAAATATTTCCCTTTATACTGACTAATTAACTTCAAAGCAAATACAACAATTGCCAATTAAATATCTTGTTACAGCTATTTGTGTGTATTTCATTTACTTTCTTTGAAATTAGGCAAATTTACTTGTGAAATATCAGCGACTGAGTTGACTGCCTATGCCCATGCCTAGACTACATTTTTTGAAACTTATGTTGTTTGTACGCCCTGCGCCACCGTCGGATTTAACCGACTTTAGACGACTAATTCGTACGTCATAAACGAGTGCCAACTTCTAAAATTTTCCATCAGTGTTGTGCTTATGTATTTAGTTTTACATTCGTGTATCGATAAATATATGTATTGAAATATATCATGACGACTGCAGAAAAATTAATACAAATTCTAGAAGGCTATGAAAATGAAGAATTTATGTCAGAGGAAAAGTTTTTAACATTGATAAAGAGGTTTTTCATTACATCATTTTATTTTAACGTATTATGTACTATGATAGAGATGTCCTTGCTAAGGAATTTGAAACTTTATGGTGTAAGGGTGACGTGCGATGAAAATGCGCACGCGGCCGCTCTGGGACGGTGATTCTGGTTGGTTGCAGCGCGCGTCGCGTGTGTTCGCTCGAAGATATTAGTTAATTAATAACTTAGATTTTTTTATTAATAACTTAGATGAATTATCAAGGTCAAAAACTTGGAAATGCAAACAGTGTAAAATTCTTACGATTAGAGATTGATGAAAGATTGTACTGGACACAGCACGTAGAAAGAAAATGTGAGTAATAAAGTTAATAGATTTTCTTATGCTTTTTTCATACTAGCAAAGACATTAATCAAAAGTACTGCTTTAACAGCCTACTACGCTTTCGTTCAGTCTGTTCTTCGTTACGGTCTAACAAGACCGTATGGGGCAAACTGATATTGATATTTTCCAAAATATTTTTGGAGCGAAGCGAACGAAGTGAGCGGAGCTCCCATGGATCAGCTTCAATGGCGCAATGTCTGTTACGCCATAACTCCCTGAGTTCTTAACCGATTTTAATATTTTTTGTGTGGAATCGAATCAACAGATTTAGGACCAGATTGTGACGGAGTCCGAATTTTGAAATTCGCAAAAATTCCCATCGATTTTTTTTTTCTTCTTTTAGGTATTACTCTCCGCTCCAATTGTGCTAGCGTAGTTTTTGCTTAGCGCCTGCATCGCCTTGTAATTTTATGTTTGTTGATAACTGTTGCAAGTACTACTGCATATATAGATGAATACGCATAAGAACTTATTTCCTACCTGTATTTACAGCACGTGTAAATATTTTTGAGCTCTCGTTTTCGTACTTGTGCCTACGTTCAGTGGACTGATGAAGATTTGCGTACCATTGAGAAATAAAAATGGCGAAGTTAACCTTTAGGGTTGATTTCCCTAAAACTTAATTTGAAGACGTTATCATCGATTTAAAAATGACACGGCTCCAGTGGCTAGCGCCACACGCAAAAGAAAGTGATGGCACGCCAGACGTGCCATCCGCAACGAATCGGTTAATGTTAATTTCGTAGTGTAATAAGTAATTACCTTAAATATCATTATTAAGACGGAATATCGACCTTGTAAAAGTTAAGTACACACATCCCTACTCATTGTAGGTATTTATTCTTCGATTCACTGTGCTGGGCGCTAGGGACTCGACAACATGAAGCAGTTTAAAGGTTAAGACAATTTTTCCTTAAAATAAACGTTTGGAAAGGTAACATTATCCGTAATAATATTTTATTTTCGAGCTTCTCTTGAATCATTCATACTAGAATATGACAGTAGTATTGAATTTTTAAACCTATTAAACTCTGACGCGTTATTTGCGCCTCCTACGCTATTGTTACGCATTCAGCGTTAGTGCTGCTTTGTTCATCGATTAAATATGAATGGGTATATCAGTTGGATATGAAAACTCCTAGAACTTATTTAGTTTTAAACTAGCATACTTTGTTTTGGTATTAAGGTAAAATATCACATTAACCTAACGCCCGTATATCCATAACGGATGGATATGCGGGCGGCATCTATTGTTCATTAATAACCCCGCTGATATATATATTTTTATTTTCAAACCTTATTTTCACGTTACCTCAGGGAGAATTAAAGCATAGAGTATTATAAAAATGACCTATATTCACAATTGCACTCAACTCGTAGATAGGATTGCGACCCAAGTTATAGGCGAAGGCGTTATGAATTACCACGCGTTTATGGTTTTCAATACGTTTGTGAGGTATAAATAAGATAAATTTTATGTAACGAACTTTCAAGAAATAGTTTGCGTATTTATGGAGCGACAAAGGAATGTATCATGCAGTTAATATATTTTTTTTATTATGCCTAATTCATATATGATTTTTTTGTACAAATCATTTTTAATGTTTTATAAACAACAACAAGATTTAAGTCTTCCTAGATCAGTTATAGATATCAGTTTTAAGCAGCTAAAATTTATTAAATGTTGAGAAAGTATCCTTTATATTTTTGGTAGTATCCACATTTTTCATTAAACTCAAATATAGTCATGTTAATACTTTTCAAATTTATAATAACGTTTAGTTATTGAAAAGATTTTATTTATGTCTCCATTTTACGAGCCATGTTCACCGTATGAGGTGTTTGATTTAAATTTATTGCATGTATCTTATTCTATCACAGAAATAATGTTACTGTCACGTTGTAGTGTATAAAAACTTGAAATGTCAGGAGCTGCTATTTATTTCAATTCACTAATAAGTATATAGTTTATTCCATTACATTGTTTCATCAGCCATTAATTAAAACGCCGTAAGGAATGGATTGTGAAAGGATTTGCAGTCTCGTGACGAGTTTTAGGTGATAATTTAGCAGAGCAGAATGGCACAAAGCCTCCACACTAAAGTGTTTTATTTTTTCTATTTTTTTATTTAGAAATATCGGACTTCAGTTCACTTTTTGGAGTTTAACTCCTTAAGAATCGTACGTATAGCGCACGGTATGAAAAATAGATGGGTAGTAAAATCAAACGTTAACAAAAAGTGGAGGGTCACATTTCCTCTGCGAAATATACTCGCACATGTTATAGCGCTTCCCGCTTCTTGGTCCCAAGTACACAATTTTCTCTCTCTCTCTCTCTCTCTCTCTCTCTCTCTCTCTCTCTCTCTCTCACTATAACATTCAGTATGCATGTACAATATCATAAATTATAAAAATAGTAATATAATTATTAATACCATAATTTTAGTAATATATGTTATCAAATAAATGTGAATAAATATTGAATATATGAATTCATTTACTTCCTTTGCCTTATATATTTTAAGATAATCGTTTTTAAGGAGTAAACTCCAGTCACGCGTCGAGGCTGACACGTACAATCTTATTTTCTCAGTAACTATGAACATTATTAAGCTGTGTAGTGTCCTGTGCTGTCCTGGGCTGTGCCATAAATGATTCTAATGATATTGAAGGTGGTCACTTTACGTTTACCGTTGACCAAATACACAGCATTGTTTTACGGTTTGTTATCTTTTACCGCGATCTCCAACCCGCCTGTCAAACGTGGAAAGCTTTATGGAAAAAGAACTTATTATTTTATAAGAGGCTTTCATCTAGCAATGCATCTCTTATGGCTGAGATGAGGACTGCTCATGCAGCTGTAACTACATAACGTGCCTTTCGAAGCTCGAAGGATTTTTTAAAAATGCAGCGTTCATACTTTATTTAATTTCATTTGATTGACTTATGTTATTTTCAGTAAACAGTTTGTCATTTTTCGTAAACAAGTAATCAATAATTCTAGTAGTGATGCTCTAGAATTGGTTTCGCTAGCCGCCATCATGAATATTCCGCCACGGCCATAACTCTATATCCAATTTTCCCGCTATGACGTGAACAGAGTAGAGACGTCCCCGGAATAATAAAAATTAAATACGTTGTCTACTTCAGGAATGATATAGTATTATTTTAGTCTGTTTAAAAAATATTTTGCTTTTCGAACTTCTTATCTATACACATTAATAAAATTGGAGTGTGTGTTTGTAATATTGAAATAACAGTTTTTTACTACATGCATAATTGCATATGAATATGTGTATATACGGTACATACACCAAAATATATTTTTTTACTTTTTTGTCTGTCTGTTTGTCTTGTTTGTTTGTTCCGGTTAAACTCTGAAATGGCTGGACCGATTTTGACGGGACTTTATTGGCAGGTAGCCGATGTAATAAGGAGTAACTTAGGCTACTTTTATTTTAGAAAAAATCTTTTATTTTAGAAAATTAACGTAATGTTGCATTGTCCAAGTACTGTCCAGTACCGCGTGCAGCTCACGCGCATGCCACCACTGCGCAGTCACGTCGGACGCATCCCACCAACGAATCAATATCACAAAGGCTGCCTATAGCGCGGGTTCAGAACGCGCGATCAGGCTATTGCTGATTTTTAATAAAAAAATATATTGCAAATTATAATAACTGAGCCAGGGCAACGTGGGGCCGGGTCAGCTAGTTGTGAATATGACGATAGCTTAAAGTTACACTCGCAAGTACAAGTAGAAGTTTATGCAGACTTTTTTCTGTACCATAAGCTATAGGAAATAATCGTCCAAGTAACTGTCGCTGTTGGTCGGAAGGCTCTCCCAAAAAATGGGCAGGATTTGCCATTATCTTCACGCTTGGCGGGCCGGTTAGAGAACGCAGTCCCTACTTCACATTTTATGGTCTACATTAGGTGTATATGACTTATAGTAAATGTGAGTAAAAATTATGAAGCCTTTGCTGTTTTTACTTTAACTTTAATACCACTGAAGTCCGACTTTTCAACATATAAACGTAGGAAAAACCGATTTTTTTTTCATAAAATTTTATTTTTATTTGTATAACACATGTAACATATAGAAACACAATAATAACATCGACAAGAAATTTGACAAGATTGTTTTCGTTTCGCTTTCCTTACAATTTTGAATAAAGGTGCTGGTATGTGCTGGTATATGCTTACTATAAAGCATAAAAAAATACGAGCACGGTTCTCTTACACGTGTTGCTAATTAATTCAAATATTTTGAATATGTGTAAAACAAAACTATGTGTAGCGATAGTGGATAGTAAAAAATAAAAAATCTAGAGCTTTTTAAATCCAAAGACTTAACTTTATAGAAGAAAATTTCATAAAGTAGCCTAACCAATGAAGAAACCACTCTTAAACTAGGTCTGCAATGCTGCTGCTGTTTGCAAATACTGAGCGAAGCACTACCTTACCTTACCTCACCTAAATTTCATCAATGTAGTCTCAGCGGTTTGGCTGTTATCAGCTTTTGAATTTTTCTTTTGGCGATTATTCCTCCATGGTATGTCCGATTTCAAAACTTTTTTTTGCACATTAGTCACGACCGCGATGTGAGTTTTGGCGCCAAATTTCATCAATGTAGTCTCAGCGGTTTGGCTGTGATCAGCTTTTGAATTTTTCTTTCGGTGATTATTCCTCCATGGTAAAGACTGTATTTTTTTTCAAAGCCTATGTCCCTCAGGTTATAATCATGTATGTTCATGCCAAAATTCGTTCGAATCGGTTGATCCGTTAAGTAGCAGCAGGGAGCGAAAGCGAAATTTGTGAGTTGCCCAAAAGAGAGCTTCGCTCAATAAGAATTGAGATGGCTTCTTCAAAAATTATTTATATAATTTTATTTTATCAAATTTTCTGAAATGCTCTACATGTAAGACATGACATATAAGATATATTAGTTGCTGTTATTTTTCTGTACAGGCAATAGCAAAACAGACTTGACAAATGACTAATCGTTCAAGTTTCTACAAAGACAACCAGTGATTTGGGTGACCTTCAGTATACATAGCGATAATACCGTATACCGCTTAAAAGACTCGTCTACAGAAATAACATCCATCCTTTTATAATTTATGTTTTCAGCGGCGAATAAAGGACGTTAACGTTTTTTCTGCGTAAATTGAGACATTGTTAGGACGCTGGAAGGTCATTGCATTTATTTAACGTCTATTTAAAATAACGCTTTTGGTGTTATGAATCGTTCTTTTAAAAGAATGTAAAACATAAAGGATTTTTCAGGGTACTTTGATATGGTTATTGAGTTTTATAGATGTATAGAGTAAATTTGTCCATGGAAATCATTTCAGGGGTTCTTACTTATATTAGTGTGGATCTTATTTGAAATTGAAACTCAATGAAAACAATGTTTTTATTGTCTCTAAGATACAAGTGTTAGGGTGATTTCGTCATCGCATTTTATTGTTGAAAAAACTTGAAATCAAATATCACATTATTGCTTTTTTTTGTTGTGAAAAGGTAAGCGCTTGACCACTATCTCGCCTGATGGTAAGCGACGATGCGATCTAGGATGTAACGCGATTGCCTAGAAGATGTTCATGGCCAACATGTATATGCTGTAAAACAGATGTAAGACAATGAAAACGTGTGTTGTTTAAAACCCTCCATGAACAAATATTGTCACGAGACAAATACTCTGCTAATCAAGACAACGATTCTCCTATTATAGTAATATAAGTTATTTACGGAGCGGTTGCTCTGTGATCATGGCGCTTGCAACAGTGCTGAAATATCGCAAACTCGCTAAAAACAAGGTATATGGTAACAATTCCGTAAATAACTTATATTACTATAAGAAAGTTTAAAACAATATAACGATTCTCCTAATTTTAAAGTAACACTAATTCATGTCTCATTGGCAGCGTTTCAATGGACTTGCATTTTGGTCAGTCCTTGTTAAAAATAATTAAATAATATTTGCTGTAAGATATAAAATAAGCCTGTAAAAAAACAGATCACACTCAGGTTGGATTCGAACGTACGACCTTTCGCTATCCGGGCGATAGTTCCTAATCGAAAGTTTAAAAATATTACTCTCGATATTGAAAGTAGTTAACGTTCAACATTGGTGGAACGATACTAGCTCATAGTAGAAGTTAAAATACATTTGTAAATTTCGACGCGTCTGTCAGCACCTTGGTAACTCAGCGGCTAGAACATTTGCCCGGATAGCGATAAGTCGTGGGTTCGAATCCCGCTTTGGCTCACCGGGCTCGGAGGTGTGAATGTTTTTTATATGCCTATTTTATAACTTATAAAAATATGGGATTGTTAATGCAAAAAATGAATACATTAGGGCTGTGTGAACTTGGCACCCGACTTTGGAAAATTTCGTTTTTTTTTTTTTTTTTCGAAAGATTTTGATTAGTAGTGGATAGTAGTGAAGTTATTTTCGTTAGTAGTAATGACAAAAAAATAAAAAAAAATAGTAAAAAAATGTCATCCCCCGAAATTAGAAAAAAATGTTTTTTCCGACTGTTTCTCATAGATAGACGTTAGTAGTGGATTGTAGTGCAATTTTATTCGTTAGTAGTAAAATAGAAAAAATAAAAAAAAATAAAAATGTTTCGGAGCATTTTTAAAAAACTTTTTATGGCGTAAATACTGTTTCAAGGCTTATATGATTACAACAAACGTTGGAATTGAGTAAGGGGGGTTCGTAGAGGTTAGTAGTGAAGGAATTTTTGATAGTAGTAAAGAAAAAAAATTACTAGGAGCACTTGAATTGAGTCAAACCTGTTTCGGAGCAATATTCATTGAATAACATCTGTTTGAAGATAAATACGATTACTACAAACGTTGGAATTGACTAAGAAGGGTTCGTAGAGGTTTGTAGTGAAAGAATTTTTGATAGTAGTAAAGAAAAAAAATCACTAGGAGCAGTTGAATTGAGTCAAACCTGTTTCGGAGCAATATTCATTGAATTAAATCTGTTTGAAGATAAATACGATTACTACAAACGTTGGAATTGAGTAAGAAGGGTTCGTAGAGGTTTGTAGTGAAAGAATTTTTGATATGAGTAAAGAAAAAAAATCACTAGGAGCAGTTGAATTGAGTCAAACCTGTTTCGGAGCAATATTCATTAAATAAAATCTGTTTGAAGATAAATACGATTACTACAAACGTTGGAATTGAGAAAGAAGGGTTCGTAGAGGTTTGTAGTGAAAGAATTTTTGATAGTAGAAAAGAAAAAAACTTACTAGGAGCACTTGAATTGAGTCAAACCTGTTTCGGAGCAATATTCATTAAATAAAATCTGTTAGAAGATAAATACGATTACTACAAACGTTGGAATTGAGAAAGAAGGGTTCGTAGAGGTTTGTAGTGAAAGAATTTTTGATAGTAGTAAAGAAAAAAAAATACTAGGAGCACTTGAATTGAGTCAAACCTGTTTCGGAGCAATATTCATGGAATAAAATCTGTTTGAAGATAAATACGATTACTACAAACGTTGGAATTGAGGAAGAAGGGTTCGTAGAGGTTTGTAGTGAAAGAATTTTTGATAGTAGTAAAGAAAAAAAATTACTAGGAGCACCTGAATTGAGTCAAACCTGTTTCGGAGCAATATTCATTAAATAAAATCTGTTTGAAGATAAATACGATTACTACAAACGTTGGAATTGAGTAAGGGGGGTTCGTAGAGGTTTGTAGTGAAAGAATTTTTGATAGTAGTAAAGAAAAAAAATCACTAGGAGCACTTGAATTGAGTCAAACCTGTTTCGGAGCAATATTCATTGAATAAAATCTGTTTGAAGATAAATACGATTACTACAAACGTTGGAATTGACTAAGAAGGGTTCGTAGAGGTTTGTAGTGAAAGAATTTTTGATAGTAGTAAAGAAAAAAAATTACGAGGAGCACTTGAATAGAGTGAAACCTGTTTCGGAGCAATATTCATTGAATAAAATCTGTTTGAAGATAAATACGATTACTACAAACGTTGGAATTGAGAAAGAAGGGTTCGTAGAGGTTTGTAGTGAAAGAATTTTTGATAGTAGTAAAGAAAAAAAATTAAGGAGGAGCACTTGAATAGAGTGAAACCTGTTTCGGAGCAATATTCATTGAATAAAATCTGTTTGAAGATAAATACGATTACTACAAACGTTGGAATTGACTAAGAAGGGTTCGTAGAGGTTTGTAGTGAAAAAATTTTTGATAGTAGTAAAGAAAAAAAATTACTAGGAGCACTTGAATTGAGTCAAACCTGTTTCGGAGCAATATTCATTGAATAAAATCTGTTTGAAGATAAATACGATTACTACAAACGTTGGAATTGAGTAAGGGGGGTTCGTAGAGGTTTGTAGTGAAAGAATTTTTGATAGTAGTAAAGAAAAAAAAATCACTAGGAGCACTTGAATTGAGTCAAACCTGTTTCGGAGCAATATTCATTGAATAAAATCTGTTTGAAAATAAATACGATTACTACAAACGTTGGAATTGAGTAAGAAGGGTTCGTAGAGGTTTGTAGTGAAAGAATTTTTGATAGTAGTAAAGAAAAAAAAATCACTAGGAGCACTTGAATTGAGTCAAACCTGTTTCGGAGCAATATTCATTGAATAAAATCTGTTTGAAGATAAATACGATTACTACAAACGTTGGAATTGAGTAAGGGGGGTTCGTAGAGGTTTGTAGTGAAAGAATTTTTGATAGTAGTAAAGAAAAAAAATCACTAGGAGCACTTGAATTGAGTCAAACCTGTTTCGGAGCAATATTCATTGAATAAAATCTGTTTGAAGATAAATACGATTACTACAAACGTTGGAATTGAGTAAGAAGGGTTCGTAGAGGTTTGTAGGTTTTGTAGGTTTTTTTACGACGCACCGAATTGCCCCGACAGAATTTTGATAATCCGCGAAAAATTATATTTTTGGAAAAAAATTGGATTTTTTTTTTAATTATACTTTTTTAGGCGCGTTATGAAAAAACGATAAGAGCGAAATTTTAAGATGCGCGCGCATCACTGTGTCACGAAATTATCATGTTGAAGTTGGCCGCAAAAGCGACATAGAATAAACCAGCAGGATCTTCAAACAGTCTTTATCGAGAAAATATCACGCCAAAACAAGTTTGATTCAACTAAAGTGCTCCTAGTAATTTTTTTTCTTTACTACTATCAGAAATTCTTTCACTACAAACCTCTGCGAACCCCTCTTAGTCAAATCTAACGTTTGTAGTTATCGTATTCATCTTCAAACAGACTTAATCCAGGAAATATCGCTCCAAAACAAGTTTGACTCAACTAAAATATTTCTAGTAATTTTTTTTCTTAACTACTATCAAAAATTCTTTTACTACAAACCTCTACGAACCCCTCTTAGTCAATTCTAACGTTTGTAGTAATCGTATTCATCTTCAAACAGACTTTATCCAGTTAATTTTGCTTCCAAACAAGTTTGACTCAACTAAAGTATTTCTAGTAATTTTTTTTTTCTTTACTACTATCAAAAATTCTTTCACTACAAACCTCTACGAACCCCTCTTAGACAATTCTAACGTTTGTAGTAATCGTATTCGTCTTCAAACAGACTTTATCCAGGAAATATCGCTCCAAAACAAGTTTGATTTAACTTAAGTGCTCCTAGTTATTTTTTTCTTTACTACTATCAAAAATTCTTTCACTACAAACCTCTACGAACCCCTCTTAGTCAATTCTAACGTTTGTAGTAATCGTATTCATCTTCAAACAGACTTTATCCAGTTAATTTTGCTCCCAAACAAGTTTGACTCAACTAAAATATTTCTAGTAATTTTTTTTCTTTACTACTATCAAAAATTCTTTCACTACAAACCTCTACGAACCCTTCTTACTCAATTCCAACGTTTGTAGTAATCGTATTTTTCTTCAAACAGATTAAATTCAATGAATATTGCTCCGAAACAGGTTTGACTCAATTCAAGTGCTCCTAGTGATTTTTTTTTCTTTACTACTATCAAAAATTCTTTCACTACAAACCTCTACGAACCCTTCTTACTCAATTCCAACGTTTGTAGTAATCGTATTTATCTTCAAACAGATTTTATTCAATGAATATTGCTCCGAAACAGGTTTGACTCAATTCAAGTGCTCCTAGTAATTTTTTTTCTTTACTACTATCAAAAATTCTTTCACTACAAACCTCTACGAACCCTTCTTACTCAATTCCAACGTTTGTAGTAATCGTATTTATCTTCAAACAGTTTTTATTCAATGAATATTGCTCCGAAACAGGTTTGACTCAATTCAGGTGCTCCTAGTAATTTTTTTTCTTAACTACTATCAAAAATTCTTTCACTACAAACCTCTACGAACCCTTCTCACTCAATTCCAACGTTTGTAGTAATCGTATTTATCTTCAAACAGATTTAATTCAATGAATATTGCTCCGAAACAGGTTTGACTCAATTCAAGTGCTCCTAGTAATTTCTTTTCTTTACTACTATCAAAAATTCTTTCACTACAAACCTCTACGAACCCTTCTTATTCAATTCCAACGTTTGTAGTAATCGTATTTATCTTCAAAGAGATTTTATTCAATGAATATTGCTCCGAAACAGGTTTGACTCAATTCAAGTGCTCCTAGTAATTTTTTTTCTTTACTACTATCAAAAATTCTTTCACTACAAACCTCTACGAACCCTTCTTACTCAATTCAAACGTTTGTAGTAATCGTATTTATCTTCAAACAGATTTTATTCAATGAATATTGCTCCGAAACAGGTTTGACTCAATTCAAGTGCTCCTAGTAATTTTTTTTCTTTACTACTATCAAAAATTCTTTCACTACAAACCTCTACGAACCCTTCTTAGTCAATTCCAACGTTTGTAGTAATCGTATTTATTTTCAAACAGATTTTATTCAATGAATATTGCTCCGAAACAGGTTTGACTCAATTCAAGTGCTCCTAGTAATTTTTTTTCTTTACTACTATCAAAAATTTTTTCACTACAAACCTCTACGAACCCTTCTTAGTCAATTCCAACGTTTGTAGTAATCGTATTTATCTTCAAACAGATTTTATTCAATGAATATTGCTCCGAAACAGGTTTCACTCTATTCAAGTGCTCCTCCTTAATTTTTTTTCTTTACTACTATCAAAAATTCTTTCACTACAAACCTCTACGAACCCTTCTTTCTCAATTCCAACGTTTGTAGTAATCGTATTTATCTTCAAACAGATTTTATTCAATGAATATTGCTCCGAAACAGGTTTCACTCTATTCAAGTGCTCCTCGTAATTTTTTTTCTTTACTACTATCAAAAATTCTTTCACTACAAACCTCTACGAACCCTTCTTAGTCAATTCCAACGTTTGTAGTAATCGTATTTATCTTCAAACAGATTTTATTCAATGAATATTGCTCCGAAACAGGTTTGACTCAATTCAAGTGCTCCTAGTGATTTTTTTTCTTTACTACTATCAAAAATTCTTTCACTACAAACCTCTACGAACCCCCCTTACTCAATTCCAACGTTTGTAGTAATCGTATTTATCTTCAAACAGATTTTATTTAATGAATATTGCTCCGAAACAGGTTTGACTCAATTCAGGTGCTCCTAGTAATTTTTTTTCTTTACTACTATCAAAAATTCTTTCACTACAAACCTCTACGAACCCTTCTTCCTCAATTCCAACGTTTGTAGTAATCGTATTTATCTTCAAACAGATTTTATTCCATGAATATTGCTCCGAAACAGGTTTGACTCAATTCAAGTGCTCCTAGTATTTTTTTTTCTTTACTACTATCAAAAATTCTTTCACTACAAACCTCTACGAACCCTTCTTTCTCAATTCCAACGTTTGTAGTAATCGTATTTATCTTCTAACAGATTTTATTTAATGAATATTGCTCCGAAACAGGTTTGACTCAATTCAAGTGCTCCTAGTAAGTTTTTTTCTTTTCTACTATCAAAAATTCTTTCACTACAAACCTCTACGAACCCTTCTTTCTCAATTCCAACGTTTGTAGTAATCGTATTTATCTTCAAACAGATTTTATTTAATGAATATTGCTCCGAAACAGGTTTGACTCAATTCAACTGCTCCTAGTGATTTTTTTTCTTTACTCATATCAAAAATTCTTTCACTACAAACCTCTACGAACCCTTCTTACTCAATTCCAACGTTTGTAGTAATCGTATTTATCTTCAAACAGATTTAATTCAATGAATATTGCTCCGAAACAGGTTTGACTCAATTCAACTGCTCCTAGTGATTTTTTTTCTTTACTACTATCAAAAATTCTTTCACTACAAACCTCTACGAACCCTTCTTAGTCAATTCCAACGTTTGTAGTAATCGTATTTATCTTCAAACAGATGTTATTCAATGAATATTGCTCCGAAACAGGTTTGACTCAATTCAAGTGCTCCTAGTAATTTTTTTTCTTTACTACTATCAAAAATTCCTTCACTACTAACCTCTACGAACCCCCCTTACTCAATTCCAACGTTTGTTGTAATCATATAAGCCTTGAAACAGTATTTACGCCATAAAAAGTTTTTTAAAAATGCTCCGAAACATTTTTATTTTTTTTTATTTTTTCTATTTTACTACTAACGAATAAAATTGCACTACAATCCACTACTAACGTCTATCTATGAGAAACAGTCGGAAAAAACAAATTTTTCTAATTTCGGGGGATGACATTTTTTTACTATTTTTTTTTATTTTTTTGGCATTACTACTAACGAAAATAACTTCACTACTATCCACTACTAATCAAAATCTTTCGAAAAAAAAATAAAAAAAACGAAATTTTCCAAAGTCGGGTGCCAAGTTCTCACAGCCATACATTAGTATTTGAGAGAGAGAGAAAGAGAAAGAAAAGCGATCCTATTGAAACACAAATAAAATTTTAATGTTAGCAAAATAGTGGCTCAGAAGACGCGTGCGGTTTTGAATACTGGCAGTGAATTTGTCGCATGTTATTTTTCAATCTTAATATAATTAATTTTAACATATTAGTTCTTACACTATTGCATCTACTCATCAGAACAAAACAGTTTTTACTAACACTGAAAATGCAGCGCTGCTTTTTTGCTGACTATACATAAACATTCTGTGGCATATTTACAACAATATTCTAAAGTTTCGTCACATTCCATTCGTCACTTTTCGAGTTTTTGGCGAGACTAAAGCGCGGTAATTGATTTTTATGCGTATACAAATAGAGGATATATTGCCGAAAAGCTATTATTAGACAGTTGCATTTTTTGTCGAGCACTCTGTACATATATTTGATGCTTCTTATTACACTGTGAAGATTTTCTCATGTTTGTTCTTGTTACGCAAGAGTCGGTTACAGTAACCTTGCGTGCTGAAACTGACATGCAAGCGTTAACTGACCTACGCTAATACTGTGAACTGGCAAGACGCAATCCGGCTTACACGCGCTACCATTACTTAACTGATTTATTACGCGGCTTTATATTTATACTTAAAAAATCGTTTATAATAAATGTTGATTATTTTGCTAGTCCTCCGTATTTCGTAATGTCGACTGCCCAGACTGTGTCTAGTGTTAATATTGTATGGATATGGGTATAATGGGATTTACGGAAATAGCTGGAATTAAAAACAGGAAAATAATTTATGATCGGTTTAACTTTAAAACAATAACACATTGATTTAATTTCATTATGAATACCTAATGCATGCGTGTAGATGCAGTAAACAGCACGTACTGTCAAATGACTTTAACCAATATTCCACTTTATTACGGTCGACAGCATATAAGGCGAGTATACTAGAAAAACAATATCATCTTTATTATTATAACAGCATCACGTTGGTCCCACCCAACGTCAATTCGTCAACTTCCATATTAATTGAAAAAAAAAATATATATTGTGTACAACCTGAGAATGTATTTTCAAATTTCAAATCTTCTAGTTCCGAATAGTTGCGATATCAATACACATACAAACGATCGAAGGAGATCAATAAAATGTACTAGTAACCGAATAGATTCTCAAAATTACAAATTAACCAGAGCATCTTCGTTAATAACCCCAGATCAAAACTTTCTTAACTGAGTAAAATACTCAAATTTTTGAGCGCACCTAATGTCGCAAAAATATATTAAAAAAAAAACTCTTTTATGAACAAATGCGAGACGAGATTTAGCTGAGACGACGAAAATATGTTATATTTACTAAAAATCTGCAGTGGACTAACATTCAGTATGATGTCATTGGTTTCATAATAACTAACATAAAATTATTTGTCTATTACCACTTTGGAATGTTAAATGTATGACGGACGGCAATAATTCTTAACGGTAATTGCCAACACAGCTATTGTTTAGTTTCAAAACATTCCCATGTATCAATTTATTGGATTTGTTCTGAAATTTACAACACCGATGTCTGATATACTTAAGCAACATATTTGAAATTGCTACCCTCTACTTACTGAACAAAGGCTTAAATACATTTTGGGTATTCTGCGGCGAATGGAGCAAACTATGACATTTAGATAGCCGCAAAATTTATTAGTAGTCATGTCTGTAAAAGAGGTATTAGGTACTTGTGGGGAATCCGACACTTTATCTCAATTAACTACATATAAAGATTTGTATTTTCTATTTGGCATTCTGTTTCCCATAATTGTGACAGTATGTAAAATATTCTTTACATAAAATTTAATATCACTTAAATCAACATCGCGCAAAGGAGAGCGAGCGTAGCGAGCGTGCAGAGGCAGCGTCCGTCGAGCAGCAGATTTCATCTATTGTTAGTGACCAAACCTTCATGTGCAACAATTTTATCGTTGACACGAATGCGTTTTTTATGAAACATAACTACGATTAAAATTTGTTAGATAAAATATTAATATTTTAAATCTATTATATTCAAAATAATATCGATAAACAGTTGCATCACTAAAATAATAGTAACATGAATTCCATGGACCATTATATTGGTAACTATGACAAATTTCAAACATTTTTTCCTATGAAAATTAGATTGTTTATGTTTTAAACGATTTGATATAGTTAAAACGGTAGTTATTAGCTATTAGGTAAATTAAGAAATATAGATATTAAAACACGTGGAATATTTTTCTGCCAAATGAAATCTGTGTTTTATACTTTGTCCAATGTAGGATGATACGTTTGACAGGTGTCACTTCCTTATTGCTACGTACTAAGGTTGCGTTTGTTTCCTTATGTTTGGCTTGACATTGCAATAGCAACTTTATACCCTCTATAAAGGTGTCAAAAGTATCATCCTACATTGGACAAAGTATAATATATAGATGCAAATAACGAACAGCAACACCTGAAAAATATTATATATAAAGTGTGCTTCAATGTAGGTAGTTTTACATTTACTTTGTTCGAAGCAATGGTATCTAAACTTTATTTAAAATAAATATTAAATAAATCTCGTGCAGGTGCCGGTAACTAATTTTTAGGGTCTTTGTAAACCGATAAACTTTAAGAAAATACCTAAAAGTTGTTGTGTGTTGAAATGATTATCTTTACATCCGGTGTCCTGACCGGTTTTCGAATCACACATGTGAATGACAACGTTATTACTCTTATCTCGTGACAATTTTTGAACCGCTCGTTATGGCGTACTTAAATATGATTTATATTACATACAAGTGCAGAAAAATACGATTTAATGGGACGCATTTATTTTATGTCATGTTATGTACGTAATTAATATGATATGGTTTCTTATCACGTTCAGAATGCAAAACAGCGCACGTTCTGTCGGTTACATTATAATGGCGAGATGGTTTAAAAATGTGATGATTATACCTTATTTAGTATTTCTTGTGCGCACATCACAATTTGTAATAAAATCACTTTTACTTTCGATGTTCATTAAATAATAAATAAATAATAATAATAAATATATCTTACATTCACACCAATTAGCCTAGCAAAGTAAGCACTGTAAGGCTTGTGTTATGGATACTAGGGTAACGGATAGACATATAAAACATAGATATGTTATATTCATAGAAATATATATAAACACCCATGACTTAGGTACAAATGCTCGTATTCATCATACAAACATCTGCCCCTTCCGGGATTCGAACCCAGGACCGTCGGTGCGACAGGCAGGATCGCTACCGTAGCACCAAACGGTCGTCAAAAAAAAATTCATTGATGATTTAATATGCTTCTTAACTGCGCAATTTAGCCGGTTAAATTGCGCAGTTAAGAATTAAATTGGTTTTATATAAAATATTGTGTCTTTTATTATGAAATATGAATGCAATTTGTAAGATCTACCTTTGAAGTATTTATTTATTCTCTTACCGTGTTGCTGGTTGTTTTTTTTTAATATCAATAAATTATCAAACACCGCTTGGTGCAACGGTAGCGACCCTACTTTTGCGCCAAAAGTCCTGGACTTGAATCTTGATAGGGGCACAGTTTTGTGTGATGAGACTGATGAGCACAAGTATTCATTCTTTGTATATTTTGTATTCTGCAAATTATTAAGTACCCATAGTGCAAGCTCTGTAGAGTTCTGGCCTAAATAATTATCGTGAGTAGTACGATTTTTTTTTTAAGATTTAAAATGTATGGTGACGATATAGTACTAAGTTACACAATTTTTTATAGATACATAATAAAGAATCAACTTCTGTGTCCTTGTGTTTGCGAAATCCCGAAAAGTTGTTGATTGATTTAATTAATTTTGACTATTTAAACTTATTTTTTTGTCAAGGCTGGTACGTATTTGCTGATCATATTTTAATCTACACTAATGTTATAAAGTGGAAAGATTTGTATTTTTGTATGTTTGTAATGAATAAAGTCAAAAACTGCTAAGCCCATTTCAAAAATTCTTTCAACATTGGAAAGCTAACATAGGCTATATTTGATGCTAGAAAAAAAGCCGGGAACGGCCGCTAGTGATTATGTAAGTTACAAGTATATGTTTTACATTCACACCAATTAGCCTAACGCAATACATATATATGTAATATATATAAACACATGCCTTAGGTACAAATGCTTTATTCACACAAACATCCGGAATTCGAAACCAGGACCATCGGTGCGAAAGGCAGGATCGCTATTGTTTTACCAAAAAATGCAATATACTTACAAATATAAATACGGTTGAATAATTTGCAAAATACATTTATTTTCTTCTTTGCTACGTCAAACGGGAATATTATCTATGTATTTAGAAGATAGCAAAAAAAAAAATTTTTTACTATCAGTTTTCAATGTTTTGTTTCAATGACTCAACAAAAGGTCGATAACAGAACTAGTGCAAGTTGTCTCTTGAGTAATGTCTGATACATTGTAAGTGCATTAACTGCAATTCGATAACTGTTGCAAAGATAAAAAAAAATACTTACTATGGTGGTGTAGTTTAAAAAATGGAAGGCTTTAGGTGTACCGTACAAGTTCCTTTTCGATGTATTTACACTCTCTCATTAATAATCAGTATAAAAGGAAGTGCATATTGATATTATATTTTCAAAAAATATTATTGTAAAATTTTTTTTTTCCTTTTTTTTGCCCATAGTTTTTTGACGGTTGTTTTAAAAGTTTCGGTATTAAAAGCAAGCGGAAAAGCTGTAAATATGTATAACGTTAAATAATAAAGGCATATAATGTTATATTGTTCAATTCAAAGCGTGTTATGCGTGGGATACTGGGATGTTGCGACGATATCTGGGCCACTCGGAAATGGCGATAACATATCGAAAATTCATGTTATCATGGGGACACAAATTATACTTTTTATTCAATTAAATAAAAGGTTTTTTCGTTTCAAGGAAATCCTCCTTGTAATAGAAACTCATTCAAATTCTTAATCACGTTTATTCGAATGGTGGATCGTCGCAGGAGATTTTGGATTTTGGTTCTTAGGCCAGGGTTAATAGACATTTTCTGGGTTAGCTCGTTCCATCGTGGATTTTATCTTGGCCCCCGGGCTTGATTGGGATCTAGAGCAAATTCCATTCTTAGTAAAAAAACTGCCTATTTCAAATTTAAAAAGAAATTACGTTATCACGCGCGACTAGAGAAAGAAAATTTCAATACAGACTTGGTACTACGTCACAATAATTATCGCTTACATTTAGTATGGTGTATATTGCTAGTGCGAACATATAAATCTACCTCCAAGAGTGATCGACATGTTTCGCCATAAGTATCGCGTAATATGATTGCAAATATACATTTATTTAATAAAAGGTAATAGTTTTTAATCTAAGTATCCGCGCCATCTGTTCATGTTCTGGGTAATAAACAGAATGTATGGAATTAAGTAAATATAACAAATTTTGGGTATTTACGGCTAGTGATAATAAAATGCCCTTGTCCTTGTCCTATAGACACTTATTAGGCGAAAATCATGTAAGGATTTTCGCATGACATGGCAGAATAACGAAAGTGCGCCAATCGTCTGCTGTAATCCTTATTATATTATGACAATACTTTGTGTATGTGTTTGTTACCATATTGTCTCGCTATCCTAACATTGCAAAACTAAACTTGCCCTTACGTTCTCCTGCAAAACGACGTACGATAGCGTTTTTCTACGTGCTACAGCGCCATCTAGTAATAATAATAATAGAATAAAGTTACACCAATTATTTAGTTCTAAAAATATCACAGCTTACAAGCGCTGCTTAGCGTCTCTTAGTTATTAACTATCGAAAGTTTTAATGAATACTAAGTAACGTATAAAATATCAAAATAAATTAATTAAGAAAAGTTGTTTGCTTAATAACATTATTACAAATTTTCTTAATAACAATGAGTTTTTCTTTACGAAATATTGTGTGTTTTTTGGTCGCTATTTATTGGCCTTTTAAACAAGCTCATGTCACCCAGCGAGCTATGGAGAGAACTATGCTTGGTGTTTTCTTGCGTAATAAAATTCGCAAAAATACAAAGCTACCGACATAGCTCTTCGAGACGCTAAGCTGAAATGACAAAGGGCAGGCAGAGGTACTCGATTGGCGACTACGAAATCGACGTCGCAGCGTAGATAGACCCCCTCTCGGTTGACCAATGACCTGGTTGCGGGAAGCCTATGGCTTCAAATCGTTAATAGTGGGCTTTGACGGTCAGTTTTTCGTAAAACTGTGGCGTCACTCCAAATGGTTTTAGGTCAACTCGATTTCTGCATTCACTGGCGTCACTCCGGCTCTTCAGTTTTCGATCGGCCGGGCTGTTAGGAAGTGTACTACCTGTTGGTGTTGGATTGACGATCATGTACTCACGATCATTTTGGCGCGATGCGCTGAGTTCGATTTATGATAGTCTCGGATATACGTGGCGCCACGTCAGATAAAACTCTGGAGTGATGATTCGACACTCACGATCAAATTTATCTTATCTCTTATTAGCAGATTCGTAGTGACTAGCTGCATTTATAATTGACTAGCAGCATCCGATATGTCTTGCAATGCTGTTTTTGCTGTTCTTTTTACTGACTATACATGAAAACGTTCTCTTGCGTGCATAAAAAAACTTAAGAAGGTTTTATCACAATCTGATTAATGATTTCGGACATAGGGTACAATTATACAAACTTTATTTTTATTTATATAGATAGATTTAACTGACCAAGTTAAAGTTACTATTACGTTACAGGACCTTTAACGTAATAGTAACTTTAGGTAGCCTAGTAAGTAATTAATTACATTTTTGATTACCAAGATTCCTTCACTCAGTGTGCACTCAGGGTCTCTACAACTGCATCCGTCCGGGTGTCATATTTCTACCTTATCATATTTAAGTGTATGTTTTACATTACCTTAATTTGAGCTCTTATCTAATGGCGTGACTGCAAAAAGTCTCCGATAATGTAATCGCTCTAAGTTGGACGCGTATCAAAGTGTCGCGTACCTTATCGTTTCAAGTTTTTACCGCAGTGCAGAAGCGTTTTATCCGATTTGGCGCGTTAAAAATCAATTAATTCCGTCACAAAACGCACGTGTGGGCGTTCTTTCCAGATGACTGACCGAAGCTTGTATAAAAGTCAGGGTTTATCATTGGGTTATAAATTATAACTAATAGTAAATCAAAGGAATAAACCTTGTTTAGTTAGATTTAATTTATTGGCTTTTATTCTACTAATAATATAGGTGATTGACCTATTTAAATTTATTTGCAAATATTTTTGAGGCTTATCTTTGGACTTTTACAGTGTAAGGAAGAGTAACATTCACTCAATATTTACGGCTAAGGTATTTTAAACCTACTAGAGTTTGTTATAGCGTTTATTCTATCCTTTAGTCTTATAATGTACGGTTATATAAGTTTCTTGTGTCTTAATTAAATCTTAAAGGACTACGGGGCGGAAATTTAATGCCTTGACTAGACGAATAATTGTATATGTTGAAACCTTCTCTACCTTATAAAAAATATATATATTTCTTACATTCACGCCAAATATCCTAGCCCAAAGTTAGCACTGTAAGACTTGTGTTGTAATCATCACACAAACATTTGCCCCTTCCGGGACTCGAACCCAGGACCATCGGTGCGAAAGACCGTTGCAACAAACCGTCGTCAAAATGCACAAGAGTTAGGCCTGAAACACTGATTAGACTAACTGTTTAAACTGACCTGGGCACGCGTTGCTGTATTATAAATTAAAATAAAACCTATCCTATCTTTTAAGTTGGATCAAATAACAGATAGTTACGAAGTTTGATCAAAATCAGTTAAGTAGTTTAGGAGTCCATCGCGGACAAACAACGGGACACGTAATTTATATATATATATATATATATATATATATATATATATATATATATATATACTAGCGGCCCGTCCCGGCTTCGCACGGGTGGACAAAATTCTTTAAATTTTTTCTATTATTAAATATTTTTCCGTTAGCGCCATCTAGCGTCCGGTAAACGAACTACTTGCGGTTAAAATGTAGTTTATATGACACGTTCGTAGATTTACCATAGCAGCGTCATCTATTGATTACTTACTCAACCCAGTCGAAAGGTATCGACATCTGTTAGAATCATTTGCAGTTAACAGATAATTGCGACTGTCAAATAATAACAGACAAATAATTAGCAATAAATTAAAATTGCGACTATAATTTGAGATTTAAACTATCCTATCTCTCAAGTTGGATCGAACTGCACATGGTGTGCGAATTTTATTATAATCGGTTAAGTGGTTTAGGAGTCCATTAAGGACAACCATTGTGACACGAGATTTATATATATATATATTTACTTAGTTTTAGGTCCTATATGAAGATTTCGATAGATTTCTTTAATATTTGTGACGCTGTTGGTATCTCAAATAAATAAAGAAGGTGCTTCTTCGTTCTGAAAAGACTCAAACACTCGGTTGATGAAAGAGGGCCCACATATTATTATTTATATATTATCATCAGTGTTGATTACAGCTTTCAAAACACGAAAGAATGCGTTAAAGCTATCTATGGAGTATACCCAAATAATACCTGTATTTTGTTAAAAAAGAGTGTTAACTTTGACAGGTATTTATGTCTTAGAGATGAGTTTGTTTGCTCGACTGCACCCCAAACACTTTAAACAGGTAGATGACTTGAAAATTCCAGGCAGACACTAATTCTACAAATTAGTGCAATTCAAAGGCGCATTCTTACAAAAGAAATGCTATCACATGCCCATAAAAATATATAATCATAATCCTCCGGGTATTAGGAACTTCTCTATAATTTACAAATCGGTTTATTACACTATTGCAGAACTGGTAAATTGATAAGTATTAAGGTTACAGATTAAATAAGTATTTATGTATTAAATACCGTCCTTACTTAATACGAAATATGATATTTTTCTTTTTATTTTATCATGTTATGGAACATAGTACATTCAGTTAGGTAATTTGCATGAGCAAATGAAAATTATTCTAAAAATTGTGCTATCTCTGTTTAACTATAAAAGTGACAGCATCTGGAGTTCTAAGATTTAAAAACGATTTTCTGACAATCAAACTCTAGGAATTAAATAAATAAATATTTATACCATTCATTCCAATTAAACTAGGCGAAAGTAAGCACTGTAAGGCCAGTGTTATGGATACTAGGACAACGGATGCATATACATATATGATAAATAGATATGTTGTATTCATAGAAATATATATCCCATCAAAAACAATACTTGTCAAAAAAACCAAGTCTCGCAACTCAGTTGTTCTACGGTAAAAAGTTGTGAGATCCATGTAATACCAAGTCGGTTATTAATTTATTCAGTCCCTACTTAAGCGAATTGTTGTCTTAATACGTCCAGTCCCTAAGACCACGATCGTGGTACATAACAATTGAAAATCAATTGTGTCTGGAATCTCCGTACTCGAAGCATTAAGTTGTTACGTAATAATTAACAGCATCTCATAGTGACGCATATCAATATTAAAAATCTTTATTGTTTAATATAAATATATTGACTCGGCCATCGCACTAAATAATTTAATTTACACGTGTTTTCATGCGATGGCCGAGTCAATATATTTATATTAAACAATAAAGATTTTTAATATTGATATGCGTCACTATAAGATGCTGTTAATTATTACGTAACAACTTAATGCTTCATGTACGGAGATTCCAGACACAATTGATTTTCAATTGTTATGAACCACGATCGTGGTCTTAGGGACTGGACGTATTAAGACAGCAATTCGCTTAAGTAGGGACTGAATAAATTAATAACCGACTTGGTATTACATGGATCTCACAACTTTTTATCGTAGAACAACTGAGTTGCGAGACTTGGTTTTTTTGACAAGTATTGTTTTTGATGGGATCTCATTGCTTTTTGTATTTTGTAGACAGTCTACTTTTTTCCTTTTCGGTACCTTCTACTTATTGTATATATGTATGTATATCTACCAGCAACGAATTTTCTTAAAGCCCTCTCTCTGACTTATGAACTTTTCTTATTTTTATAGGTTTTTTAGTTTTTCCTTCATTCATACACCAAACACTATTTATATTCCAAATTTTAAGCTTCTAGGTCTGCTAGAAGTGTCTTAGAATTTTGATGATCGGTGAGTCAGTGAGTGACAAAATTAAGAAATTTGACCCGTTATAATTCTTAAACTACTAGTTCAAAGTGAATGAAATTTGAAATATACCGTGTCTTTACAATGCCTGCATGGTTACTGAAAATTCAGTCTTCTAGTTTTATCCACAACGAAGTTACAGGGGGTCGAAAATGGCCTGAATTGCTTCGAGAAAAGGATGGTACGTCCGTGCCGCTTTTTTGCTTGACTTGGCGGGGGCACTGCCGTGCCCCCAGATAAACACCTATGACTCAGCTACAAATGATCGTATTCATTAAACAAGCTTCTGCCCTTTGCGGGATTCGAACTCAGGACAGTCAGTGAGAAAGGCAGGATTGCGGCCGTAGCAGCAAACGGTCGTCAATTGGTTTTGTTTAATTATTATAATGGAAAAGTCAAGCAGAGGAGTTTGCTTCAATATTGAAGAAAAAATAGATATATTTGTAAATTAAAAAAACCGGCTAAGTGCGAGTCGGACTCGCACACGAACGGTTCCGTACAAACTTTTAGTTAAGTAAAAAGTCACGTTTGTTATATGGGAGCCCCCTTAAATATTTATTTTATTTTGTTTTTAGTATTTTTTGTTATAGCGGCAACAGAAATACATTGTTTGTGAAAATTTCAACTGTCTAGCTATCGCGGTTCTTGAGATACAGCCTGGTGATTGACAGACGGACGGACAGTCAGCAAAGTCTTAGTAGGTAATAGGGTTCCGTTTTTTCCCTTCGGGTACGGAACCCTCATTAGGTTCTTCATGAGAACATAGCTTGAAATCCATTTCAAGAAAACAAGTTAATACCTACTTTAATTAAAGAACAATTAACTGCAACAAAGTACAAGGAAATCAATTGATAACTTAAATAAATTTTAGTTTGGTATGTGAATAATTAATTGTATAATTTCTTACAGAACACATGTTCATTAATAAATATTATTGGATAAAAGTGATTTCTTTTTGTTTGCCGTCACGATAAATGAAGTACTCGTTTTTACCTGGGTATGAGAAGTCCACAATCAAGTTACATATTTTCGTTTCATGGGCTTGCCAGTATCTACAGGATCTCTTTTTGGAGCGAAGCGAGCGAAGCAAGTGGAGCTCCCATGGATCAGCTTCAATGACGCAATGTCTGTTACGCTATAACTTTCCGAGTTCTTAACCGATCTTAATAATTTTTGTGTGACATTTAGGACCAGATTGTGACAGAATTTAGAAATTCACAAATAATTAAGTTATGACCAAAACACATTGGCTATGGGATTTCCCACTGAAATAAAAAGCGCGCGCTTTTTGAAAGTTTTCATTATTATGGAATTTTAAAATTTACTAAATATTATTGGTTTTTTTTATTTTTACGATCCGCTCTAATTTATGGTGCTAGCGAAGCTTTATTTAAAGCTTTATGTAAAGTTAGTATTTATGTAGGTACCAATGTACAGTCACTAGGAATAAGATTAATACACCGTATAACCATGTCACATTAACTTTTATTTCTATATTGTTGTCTCTTTCCTTTCGGCTGATTTAGAGTGACATGGTTCTACGGTGTATAGGTGTCACCGTAAAATTGTATACCTACACCGTTACATTATAATCTATCTCGCGAGACTGTAAATTATCGCAAGATTGTGAACTGTAATATAACGCATATTTTTCGGTAGATAAAATATGCGAAATATGATATATGATAAACCTAACCTAACCATAAGGTTAGGTTAGGTTTGGTTAGGTTAGATATTTTGTAACATAATATAAGCGTTAAACTGTAAGCAGTATGTTACGGTTCACAATCTTTCGATAGTTTACAATCTCGCGAGATAATTATAATCTAACGGTATTTATAAATTTACGGTGACATAGGTACATTTTATTACTCCTGACTGTTCATATGTTAGAGCAATCACGACGGTAATGTCCATTACCTGAATTAACTGATCGGATATATGTCATGAATTCATTAATTTCTGAACAGAAAACGATTATAGTTACTGGAGAAAAGTAATCCTCTTTTCGAATTATTCTCGATCTTTTCGTAACAGGAAAACTAAAATGGATTCTTAACTGGAGTCTTTAGTGAAGGGATTCGGTTAAGTCCTTAGGGCCCGACTTTAAGACAATTTAACTTTCATCGAAACGTCGTATCTTTTGCAAGGGGTTCCTTATAGGTAATAACCAAGTCAGATTCTTGAAGCATTTGTATTGAAAAGCGGAAAGTAGGAAAGTCGTCTACTCAACTTCACTAAGGGCTCAGAATACTGTCGTTGGCCAAAAACTAAGCAGTAAAGTAAGTAAGCAGTAACTCTTTTCCACGCGTTGTTAAGTGAAAACAAAGTAAAGCAGAAATATGCTGCACTAGCCGCCTTCACTTTGCCGAAGATACTCAATAAACGCTTTGTTGTGGAAGGATGGGAACTTATATTACTTATTTCCAAAGTACAGATAGGCTTTGTCTTAGGGGTCGTCCATTAATCACGTGAGGTTTTTAGACCACATTTTACACTCCCTCTGGAGATACATCGTGAGGTTCTAATTTATCCCCCTCCTTACATCACGTGTATTTATTTCATTATAAAAGATATTTTAATTTTTAAATATAAATAAATTAAAGAACAGTATACATAATAAACATTCATAAAAAAAGACATATTAATCTGAAAAGCGTTCTTGGACAACGGATTTGTTTGACTGTGTTCAACACAGTAACTTTATAAGAAGTAATAATAATAACACAAAAATATACACGTGATATGTAACTGTAATCCCCTCCCCAATTGTGATCCATAGTGATGTTTTCCGTAACCCTCCCTCCCCTATTTAGACCTCACGTAATTAATGGATGTCTTATGGAGACTAGGGTAACAGATAAACATAAGTAAGTACTATTTATACAAATATACATTACTTGCCATGACAAAAGGCCTTTCCATTAAAAGTAGGGAGAGATACTAAACACTGCCTTGAATTTCCCTTTACAACCGAGTCTTAAAAACACATTAAAAAAAAATCTAATAAGGTTTTATCTAGATAGTATAATCTGATAACTCGCGAGGTGGCCATCCTATACGGTGATGCCGATTCGATGTGGGTTCTCTTGAGAGATGGCGCAAATTCTAAATATGATCACGTCTGATGTCTAATGCCTTATTTTTGCATCGTGTAGTCTAATTATGTAGATTAAAGTCTGCATATATCTATTTATGTTAAGATTAATACACTGATTAAAAAAATTGGACTGAAAGTTATAAGTAAAATTTATGATTAATTCATTACGCGTAATACTTTTTAGCTTACCAATATACATCTGCTTACCGTCAAGGAAATTTTATGTTGGTAGACATAAATTGCCTTTTATTCAACGTTGTAGATAAGATATTCGTGTTTATAATAACAAAGTAGCAGATTTGTTAGTTTGTTTATAAGTAAAGAATGTGAGAAACCAAAGAATAAATTCCTTCTTTCATTATTTAAAAAGTGCATAGGTTATGTAATATTTATACGTATTGTTTGATCCGAGCGAAGCGAAGAGCGAACCCGAAAACGACAGTGTGGGTTTTGTAAGTTAACTTTTATATAATAATAGGAAACACTTGTGTAAATTCTCAACACTAATTTATTTTTGATCACAATTTAATTAAATTTCTTGTTAAATGGCTCTCTTTTATAATAAAGCCAATGTCTAGTTTTAATTACCCTTTTTCCACAAAAATGCGCTACTCACTGACAGGTGTCATCTGTTACTTTGACAGCTAGTGCTGCCGAAATATAGTCAACACTAGGGATGTTACGTATGGATATTTCCATCTCGTTTAGCAGTAGAGTGTAGTGGTTTTTATGACCCATTGTGGATTGTGTAAATGTATACTTGTACCCAGCTGTGACTATAATGATGACGAATAGAAAGAAGAAATCTATATGAAACATACATTAATAAATAGATAAGCTTAGTCTGGGTTATAAATAGAATAAAAAATATGTATCGTCACAGGCCAAATACATAAAGACTAGAGTCAATTCAATATATACGACCCGACATAATAATAGTTAGTCTCTATTTCTTCCTATATTATTGTACTTTTCTTTAAATAATGTAATCAGAACAAGGTTATACAGTCGCCCTAGGAGTGAGAGCCTGATGACGTACAAACATTAAATACATCAAGAAATGTATAATATCCTAAATCATGTAAGTTTGTGACGAGAAAGAAAGAAATGACTATTGCTATTATAGTAGATTTACCTACCTACTAGGAAGTGTGAATTAAAGTTATATGACAATATTTTATAATTAAATCTTATATGCAAATAAATAATCTTAATACAGAAAAAATATAAAAAGTGGACCTTAATTCTTTCTGTACCCTATGGCCTACTGACACATGTTCGTAGCCTACAGGTACAATTCACTTACGTGAATCGAATTTCCCCAACACAATTTCTCTAAATTAAAAGTATTTTGCTATTTTATTAAAACCAAAAATATCTTATATTTGAAGGTTGAAAAATCTCTAAATTAACTATGTATCATGTTGAGTGATGGATGAGCGTCATGACGAGAATTTGCCAACGAGAAGAAATACATCTTATTTTGTTATTAAGCACCATGCGATATGATAATGAATAAATAGCCAGTCATGCCATATAGGCGAAAAGAACAGCAGCTGGTGAATTTAGAGATAGGGGTTCGTCCACCTTGGATACCCTGGTAATAAAAAGACATGCAACGTAGAGATCTCTGATTGCGTGGCTATTTGCCGGGATGTGTAATTATATTTTGGCCCTATAAACTCCAGCGAAACAGCAGCAAGCCGTGATGACGTCGAAAATATTATAACGTAACAACAGGACCGCGCTTTACGACGCCTGTTGAATTTAAATTACATTGTTATATTTTTTTATAAGCTATCTGCTGACTGGGTTATGATTAAAGAGGACTGAAGAGCAATTAAGGTCGTCGCGATGAAACTGACACCTTATTTGATGTGATTTAATGTTTCTTTTGGTTTGTTGATGAATCTGATAGGAAATTCATGCAGTTACAATTTACCGCGCAGAGGCAACACGCGCTTGCTGCGGATGAGAATTTCACTTTAATTTATACTAGAGTATAGAATATTTTTTATTAATAGTTCTTAGAAGAACACAAATTTGTTGTTTGTGTGTTTGTCGGTCCGCTATTTTTCCCCGCTCTTTTAACGTTACCATAGCAACGCGTTACCGGGTCAGCTAGTTTGTATAAATATTGTAAAGACTTACTTGTAAAGACTGGATAGCGTTTTTCACTGCTTAGGAAACCATTTACAAATACGCCAAAAAGTCCAGCTAGTCTAGCTGTTCTGACAGTTCAATCAATATCCTGAACTTCAAGGGTTGTAACCCTTTCAGTCAATATTAAATAGGTCAAAATGCCCTAAAAACACAAATCTAAAAGAGGGCAATAAATGAGCAGTTATCGAATTAATGTTCGCTTTAGCGAAGTTAAGATACTAAAGGGTATTTGTGGTGTAATTTTATAATAAGCGGAAGAGAATTTGCGGAATAAATGTATATTTAATGGGAACAAAATTGTCACACAACGTCGTTTTGAAAAGTGAGAGAGCGAAAACTCTGACTTTAATATGATATAAGTTCCGTTCATAAATAATTAGTAAGTCCGCTTATTAAAATTACTAGTTCGGACTACCCGTCAGCTGAATAATATAAGAAAGTCTTTAATATAGTTTTTATTGTTTGGACTTAACTTTCATGGTATTTTTTTGAATAGAAGAAACTGCGATATTGTTGAGGAATTTTGAGAAATTTATTCCGCGAAGACTAATAAGCGAAGAGCTTGTTATTCAAAATTATAAAAGAAAATCTGCGAGTGTCAACCCTACCGTAACCCTTTTGACTGATTTAATTAAACTTCAACTCTGAGGAAGCAACATTGTTCTGTCGCTTCTTGTTGTTGCTTGCGTGTTTGGTTGGTGTGTGTGGTATCTCGGTTTAAATTGTACATTTTCTTGATAATGGAAAAGTTTCAGGGTGACCAATCTCTGTAATGTGTTTCAAGAGACTTTTTTAAATAACCCAATTCGGTATATTTCAGTCTCTATTCCAAATTTCTAATCAATATAAATAACTGATGAATAATTGGTTTTTACGTTTATCATCACCAAAATATTATAATAATGCATTCCGGACTTTTACCTACTTCCTTTTATTATAAATATTAGTAGCTGACCCGGTAAGGGGCCATTCATTTATTACGTAAGACGATTTAGGGGGGGGGGGGGGGGGTCGACCTTGTCTTATTTTTTCTTACAAGGGGGTGGGAGGGGGTCTGTATAGTTCTTACGTAAGATCACAAAAATGCGGAAAGTTAAATTATACTTTAAAAAAGGGCGGGCAACCGCGCAAGTGCCGAGGTTTGCTCGGATGCGTATGGGTAAAAACTTCGGAATCTCTTTCGTTGATATAATGTATTTATTTCTAAAATAGTTTTGTATAACGAGTTTGGCATATTTCTTTTTTTGCAAAACATTACTTTTTCATAATTGATTTGAGCAACATATGTACTGTGGCATAATTATAATTAGGTCTCATGTATTGATGCATAATAATAATTTGCACAATGTTTTTAGGCATAGTGAATTGTCGCAAAATAGTATTTTATAATAAACTTTTATTTTATTAATGGTTCTTTGAATCTAAAAAATAAAAAAGGTACTTTAACCAGTATTTTCTATATTATATAGTGTCAAAGTAGGTTTAGGTAAGGTTCGGTGCGGCCAATCCTTAGGGAATGGTGTGGGAGAAAGAACGGGTCGGTGACTTACCGGCTGGCACAGGTATTTTCCGGGCACGGATGCTTTGGAAAGTACCTGCACCGCATTCAGAGGGAGCCGACCCCATCGTACCATGAGTTGCAGCGCTGCGGAAGACACCGCGCAGCACACCTTGGAGGTATGCCCAGCGTGGATCCTGCAGCGCGGCACCCTGGTATCGGTAATTGGAAGGGACCTATAGCTCGCCGGCGTGGCTAAGGCCATACTGGCGACTGAGCTGGCATCCTGATATAACTGGGAGAAGGTAGTGGGGTGGCCATCAGCGGACAGGGTATCCGTTGGTGGTATTACACACAACTAGCTGGTCTGTGGTGATGCCTTACTGTACTCAGGCATCACCGATTCGTGGAGGAGTCCAAAGGGACTAATCACCGGGCTGAAGTGGTGATTCCTAAAAAGGGTCCCACAAGGCCCGCCGGTGATGTGAAGTACAGTGGTTTTAGTGGGTATGACTGTCAGGCTTTTACTAACGGGTGATTAACCCCACCGTATACCCAACGGTGGGACATGCGTAAAGCATTTTCTCCGGAAAAAAAAGGTTTAGGTAACGTTAGAGTAATGTTTATGTAAAAAAGTAGTGATGTGTGTCTATAATGTTAAGAGTTACTTAGTAAGATGATTATGATTATATTCATTATGGTTTGATACCATTATGCCTTTATAAAGTAATGGTTGTAAATTTTATGCTTAAATATGATTTTGCTGATTGTATTTATGATTAAAAAAAATATGCTAAATTTGTAAATATTATGCGTAAATATCATTAGTATGAATTATGAAATGCCAACACATTTTATGGTTTAAATTTTTATGCAAATGGATAGTGAACCATAAATTCGTGGCCGTATTTTAAATATTGAAAAAGAAAAAGCTTTAGTCATATATTCAAGGTGAGGCGAAGTTTTGTGACGCATAGGAGCTGATGTGGAATGGGTAAACGTTGACGATGTCACAATTCTGAATAACCAAATAGAAGCAACACCTATTATTAGAGATGTTCCAGTGTCAGATCCACTTTCTGAGTGGGTTTTGAGCCCCTGGACTGAAAATCTTATGTAGGTAAAGATGAATAATTAAAATCAAAGTTTATTCCCCCAAAAAAATGAAAATTATTGGTACCTTTGTAAGTACAAATAAACATTTCTATAAATTGTTACTTTGAAAAATAAACAATACAACAAACCAAACGTGTATTCATTTTTGCCTTTAGATTCTTACGTAATAAATATTAAACAGGGGGGGAGGGGGTCGGCCTATTCTTATTTTTTCTTACAATAGGGGGGGAGGGGGTCAAAAACAAGCGAAAATAGTCTTAAGTAATAAATGGATGGCCCCTAACGCGTTGCTATGGTAACGCGTATACAATGGAAAAAGAGCGGACAGAGAAACACACAAACAACAAAGGAGACCGGCGAATTTGGGCCTAACTTGTACACGAATCGGACATTTACTAATATTAATTGTATATTTTTTAATAATTTATGGTAGATAACCAAGTCACGATTCTATGGGGAACAATTTATTGTAAATAATAACAAAATATTGACCACCTACGTACTTCCCATTCAAGTCAAGGCATTTTGAATTTTTTGATTGGATGTCTGTGCTTTATAGATCGAAAAACAGTGTTGCCAAAACAAAAACTACATTTCGTATCGATTAATACGATCGGGGCTTATTACAATGACGTAATATTAATGGACACGAATACGAATTGATTTAAAAAAATGGCGCAGTTGTTACCAGCATTGACAAAACAAGGCTATGTGCGTTACTATTGAATCTAAGTCAAACTGTCTTAGATTTTTGTTGCCTCTATTGAATGCTTACACAACATATCTATAGAAAAAAGCAACATATGAAACATCATTGGCTTTTATTTCTTTTGCGATCAGTCGCTTTAGCAACGGTTGCGCAATCGTAGCTGTGAAACTACAGAATCGTTGAACCTGCCCCCAGGTTGCGCGGGCTAAGAAATATGGATATTGGCATGGGCTTCATTTGACATATATTATGCTTCAAATATCAAATGATGCCCATGTCCATACCCGTTGCTAAAGTGACTGGTTGCAAAGATAAGTATGAAGGGGGCCGGCAGGCAAGAAAGCCCACCGATTATTAATTACAATCTAGTGCCTACAAGTAACTTTAATCAATTCATCATAATATGATAAGGTTAAATGTATATAGATCTAATGTATGTGTTTTGTTTTTTTTTTCTATTAACTCACTGTTAGTTAGCAAGAAAAAGATCTCATATTCTCTATCAAATGATTATTTTAAAATCGATAACTATTTAATCGATTAATTATATTTATTACAATGTAACTGGCAACAATTTTTAAAAATGTCACATTGGCTCCGTCTGTCGTGTGCTGTTGTTGTTGTGATTTGTGGTTATCGTTTGTTTCGCTGTATTTTTTGGATTCTTTTAACGACCTACGCTTTCATACGGACATTTTCTCGCATAAACATTCAAAAAGTACCATTGAAATGAATAAAAGTCAATTAATAGGCTGAAATAGTCAGTTTAGATTTTACGTTTTATAATTTTAATTATTTACAAACTCCGTTTTCCCATAGAATACCATTACAAAATTAATACTAATAAAAAATGTGTATTTGACCTACAAAATAGTCCAAAAATCATTAGTGTACAGCTTAGGCCCAGATTCCATATGAAGTCTGCCGTTCTGCTTTGTGTTCTTAGATTATAGACTAGCAGCCCGTCCCGGCTTCGCAAGGGGGTACAAAATTCTTTAAATTTTTTCGATTATTAAATATTTTTTCCGTTAGCGCCATCTAGCATCCGGTAGACGAACTACTTGCGGTTAAAGCGTTGCTATGGTAACGTTATTTGACACAATGGAAAAAGAGCGGACAGATAAACACACAAACTTCTGTGATCTTAGATTATAGATTATTTAACGAATATTAATCATATACTTATAACTAAATAAACAACTATGACCCAGGAACAAATGCTTTTTTACAACTAACAAATATATGCTCCTACTAAGATTCGAACCCAGAACACGTGCAGGGTCGCTGCCGTTGCACCAATCGGCCATCTTCCATGGCACAGTGATTAACGATCTTCTTGGTTGCTAGTACGCCACTTTCTTTTCTATATTGTCGTGGGTCTGAGTGAATGTGGCGTGATTTCCTATTTTCATAACACATGTACTTAATTGCTTAATTCACATAATTACTTATTCAATAGGAAATATGTGTTGTTCAATGATTATTTTTGTAGAGATACCAAGGTTTTGTTGGATATTTCGATCATGACATCCGATTGGAGTCAACCTTGCCTATGTAAAATGAATCCAACCCCTATTGAATAAGTGGCAAACTTTATGATTATTGAAATCCTAACTTCAAAGTCGTTTATTCACTATAACGCATTGAATTGCAACACAATACCGGTAAAGTTTCTTATATATGATCATATTAATTATATTGAATGCCGACCAACTTCCTTTTAAGAGTCGTTTTGAACACACGAAATTGCTAAACTTATTTATTACTACCGCTACTAGCTAGTTTTCATTATTGTGTTATGTTAGAATACCATAGGCGATCTGCTTTTAACCTAGGGAGAAACTAAAGTTTTGTCCAACTAATACAATAATACTTGAAGATGTTCATCATCTAAGCCGAAAGATGACCTTTGCTGGACGAAGGCTTCTCCCACCAATGGGAAGGGCTGCAATAATATTTATTTATAACAGTGTCACTTTTACATAAAATAAGAATGTGATGTACTGAATACAACCATCATGCCAATTTATTCTAATAACGTAAAGGCTAACTTCTAAAATAATAAATTATCTTAAAAGGATTTATTTATTTGAGTTTATTAAGATTTAAAAAACGCCAAAAAAGGAAAAGTTGTTTTTTTAACAGGCGTTTTTTAACTTCACTAGTATGTTTGTTTGTATGTAACGGAATATTCCAACGCGATTTTTACCTACTTCAAAACTTTTTATTGTCATTGTAAGAATAGCGTAGGTGCTCGATATCGATTCTTGTATTCTTTTATTACCAAGAAATCTTAGAATTTTATTTTATTTTGAAATGCTTAGTTACTGTAAGAGGAATGTCCTTCAAAGCACCCCAGGCTTATCTAACAATGACATTAATTTTCTCGTTAATAACTTGTTACATGGAAATTTATTTTTTAATTTGGTTTGCTATAAAAGCGTACTTTTTAGTTTTTATAAGTATAATTTGTTATAGGTGTATTTTATTTTTTTCTAGCAACCAAATTTTGTCGACGTATAATGCAATGTGCAGCAAGCACATCTGGAATTTTATTTTTTATGTACCCCACCCTTTTGACACCCCATCATAGCTGGAGCACCATCTGTAGCAGCTGATATAATATTCTATATGATTTGGGAATTCCTTTTTTATCACAAAACTTTTCCAGTGTTTTAAATACGGTTTATCCATTTGTGTCTGCCTCTAAATTTCTAGCAAATAATAGTTATTGACATATTTCTTCATCTTTAATAAACCTCACGTAAGACAGCAACAATGCTTCATTAGTTGGTAAAGTGGACTCATCCAACTCAATTGAAAATTGACTAGTCTTCAGATGATTGCACAATGACTCTTTAATGTTTTCAGCCATTTCATCAGTTCGTCTTTGCACAGAACTATTGCTCAAAGGAATTTTTCGAATTATATGTGCCGCTGATTTATGGAGCACAGTAGTTATAGCTTCTTTTATTGCCGACAAGATTAACGTTTCTCCGATGCTGTGTGGTTTACCTGTTTGAGCAATTAACCGATTCGTTGCAGATGACTCGTCTGGCGTGCCATCACTTTCTTTTGCGTGTGGCGCTGGAGCCACTGGAGCTGTGTTGTTTTGAAATCGATGATAACTCCATCAAATAAAGTTTTAGGGAAATCTACCTAGACTAAAACGGTCTTCATTTTTCACGTAAATCAAGCTCGTAGCCTTCGCTTCTGGTAATTGTATGTAGCAACGAATGGGTTAACAAAGAGATATTGTATGAAGCTCGAAATCCGCCATCGTCTTACTTAGCAACCACCGGAAAAAGTTTCAATACACTTAGCTGAGCATTATGCTTCTTTTCCAGATGTTGAAAAAGGCTACATTTTTGTCCTTATCTGGATGCATTTTTTTTCAAATGATCTTGAAGTCTTGAAAGCTTAATCGCTTCGTTTATAATGTTTTTTAACAAAGAAGGCTTAAAAGCAATGATGGGTGTGTCGAACTCTATCTATACGATATAGATAACCTATCTCAACAATATAGATTACCTATCTATTATCTATTGCAGTAAAACCGCAACTTTATAATATTAAGAACATATTTTAATCAAATTAAAAGAAACGTTATAGATATCCTATCTAAACAATTTAGATAAGCTATCTATAACTACCCTTTGTTCGACACGAGTAACATAGGGAGTATATAGCTTGATGTAAGTATATTGCCAGTATATAGCTTGATATACTGTCCACTGTACTTACTGTGTATGTGAAGAAAAATTATGCTATATTAAGAATTGTTTTGAATGTCTAAAAAAATATTTTTTTTAAAAACACCTAAATTTTATTGACACAGTTTAATTCTATTTATTTTTATATCTATAGATAACCTATAGAAATTGTTTCTTATAATTTGATTAAAATATATTCTTAATATTATAAAGTTGTGGTTTAATTGTTATCACTTGTAAAAAAATCTAGTTTAGAAAGTAAGTTTAAACACCAGAAGCGACTAATGTACACTAATATATACTAATACACACTATAACTAAATTAATTAAAATTGAAATTGTTGTTTTTAAGTTTTAGGAGTGTATAAAAAATTAGGGGCACTGAAAAATAATTGATTTTCAAAGGGGGCGGGATAAGAAATAAGTTTGATAATCTGCTTTAAATGATACCCTAAGTCCAAAGGGATGGTGTTACTCTATTCTGTGCTTAACAATGCTTACCTTGAGCTAGGCTAATTGGATGTGAGAAATACTATTAATACTACTTTGATTATATTCAGTCATTAAATTCAACTTTCTGAACGAATTAATATCTAATCTTCTGTAAATGCGAACGCTATATACAAATTGTAGACGAATATTTTAATCAATTCTATTATTCTCGGGAATCTCGTTAAATTAGAAAGCGACAATTTCTCTTCAAAATGTTTATTGCTATTAGCTATCCCAATATTTGAAAGGGGATTAAATACTCCATCAGATTAAAATAATGGTTGGTTTGTATAGTAGGAATGGTTCAGCTTTCTTGTGACAACAGAGCTATGGGAATACAATATTTGTATTGTTACCATCGTTGGACAATTAGCATTTCTAATTAAACAATTATAGTAATAGATTTACTCTATTATGGCCAGCTATACAGTATTTGTTACTTTTCTATATTTTTTCATAAAAAAAAACCATTTCTTTTATACCTCTAATACAAAGATATATAAGATTAAATATGATTTAAGTGTCAATTAATTGTTTTTTTTTGTTATTTAGTCTAAAAGATCTTTTTGATTTCAGGTATGAGTCACGGGAGAAGGGCTGTTGTCAAACTGAGATGCGTATGTTTTGGTAATTAAATTTCTTAGTTTCTTTAGAAATAAGTACACTTGAGATATAAAGGTACGTTTACCAAAAAAAGAAATAGAAATAAACTGTGTCAACAAAATTAGGTGTTTTATTAAAAATTATTTGTTAGATATTCAAAATAATTCTTAATACAGCATAATTTTTCTTCACATACTTACATCAAGTTATATACTCAGTAAGTGACTTATGAACAAAGGCTAATTTGCGAACGCTTTTGCGTCGAACAACAAAACAAATTTAGTGAACACATAGTTGTCAGCTCCAAAATTAAGAAAAAATATTAAATATGCTTGTCTGGAATAAAGTATGTGACATTACGTGCGGGTGAAGGAATGGCAGGCAACCATTTCTGTACTTGCATATGTTATTGACGGTGTCAAAGTGTCCCTGTTTTATATCAATAAATATTTAAACATCACTATTTTAAATCAGTGTATGATGTAAGTGGGTGTGTATGTGACTAGTTACTACAAATTATGTGACAGTTGTTCGTTCCTATTAAATTAAACAAAAATAAACTTGGACATTTAAACGTACCGTTTAAATAAAACCACTTCTACCAGGATAGTTGCGCATTTTTTTTTTATTGGATCCTGACGTTTCGATTCCTTTATAGGAGAAGTGGTCACAGGATTACTAAGGCAATGGTCGTCATACATACCTTTCAATATGTTAATTGGGCACATTCCTGTTATCTCTAAAGAAATAGTAATAATATTAAGAATATTCGTTACAGTCACACCTATTAGCCTAAAATATTAGCATAATATTGTCTTATTTTTATTTGTTTTACAATGCGCAACTAATGCGCGTAATCCATACGTTAAATGCTGTAGAGCACGCTTGTTTCATTAGTTTCTATGAAATACAACTCTCAAGGTCCTAAGGTATAACAAAAACAAAAGACGAGCGGCGTGTGTAAGTCATAAAAAAAGAAAAGTGCGAATGTTTGCGGTAAATGAAGGGTTTATCTAAATGTGTTATAGGAGCTTAAGTGTTTACTAAATAGAGAGATATTTCATTTTTACAGTTTACCTCACATTCCCTTTGAAATCTATAAAGACAATTTGACAAACAATTAGTAAAAAGTTAAAATCGCCGTGATAACATTTACGGATTATCAATTCCGTCTATGTCGATTCTCGTTCGAATGGCACGCGCTTATTGGTGTTCAGTGACATTCCAACATTCGCCCTTTTGCCTGCGTTGTTTTCAATTGAATCGAATTTGATGGGCAGATTTGATTATGTCGCTGGAATTTTTCAATCACTAACCAAAGTGATTTCTAGAGATGTCGATCTGATCACTAAAACGTTTAACAAAATTATTAGCAAGTAGAGTTTTTATTTAAAATATATAAAAAGCTGAGATAGAATGCTTTTTTCATTGAATATGAGCAAATCCGGCAATCTCAGCTAAGAAGTGCTTTGTAGTTGGAAGCTCCTGTCAAAAAATACGTCAAGATGATTCTGCTTTCTCATCGACCTTTCTTTTCGTCAGTATTTCAAAGGTTGTATTCGGATAAAGTGTGTCACTTTAGGGCTTCTCTAAGGGCACCAATAAGATCTCCATTATACGTAATTTCGCTGAAGTTCTCACACTTTTCTAACAAAAGCTCCATCATACCATTGTAACGAACATATTACGACAATCTCTCTGGACTCTGTCAGCTACTAAATGCTTCTTTAAAATAAATAAAATAAAATAAATAAATATTTCTAACATTCACACCAATTAGCCTAGCCCAAAGTAAGCTCTGTAAGGCTTGTGTTATGGATGCTAGGGTAACGGATAGACATACATAATATATGATACATAGATGTGTAATACTCATAGAAATATATATAAACATCCATGACTCAGGTACAAATGCTCGAATTCATCATAAAAACATCTGCCCCTTCCGGGATTCGAACCCAGAACCATCGGTGCGAAAGGCAGGATCGCTATTGTTTTACCAAATAATGCAATATATACAAATATAAATACGGTTGAATAATTTGCAAAATACATTTATTTTCTTCTTTGCTACGTAAAACGGGAATATTATCTATGTATTTAGAAGATAGCAAAACGGTCGTCAAAAGCTATATATATAGACACTATTTTCAGCTTTCTTATAGAAATTTGGTTAGGGCAGGGTCTTATATTGCACTCTTGATTTAAATTAATTATAATGAAATTATCTCACTTTAAATTTTTCACACTGGCAATTAAGAATTATAAATGGAATTGAATCGTTAAAAATAGAAATAAAATTGTCTTTATTATAATAGAGTGCCTATTTAGGTCCATAAGTCAAAGTGAAAAACTTAATAAATCGTCAACACACCAAGCAAGCAATAAATATCTTTTTGTATGATTAGAGTATGAGTAAATATAAAAAAATATATTTTTATGGAATCATTTACGAAGTAAACTTTTTCAGTAACGAATTTGCCAAGTTATGTTTTTACTAATGACTAGCTGACCAAGTCACGCGTTGCTGTGGCACAGTAATTTTATTATTCTAAAATAAAATATTTTTTGTAAAATAAAAGTAGCCTAAGTTACTCCTTATTACATCAGCTACCTGCCAATAAAATCCCGTCAAAATCGGTCCAGCCATTTCAGAGATTAGCTGGAACAAACAGACAGACAGACAGACAAAAATTGTAAAAAAAATTATTTGGGTGTATGTACCGTATATATATTCTTATGCTTGTAGTAAAAAATGGTTATTTCAATATTACAAACAGACATTCCAATTTTATTTATATGTATAGATGTAGATAGATAGATTTCCTATCCAAATTGCCATTCCGTGATTAACCTGTTCACTCTTACGTTATCTTGTCTGGTATCTTATCTCGACTCATTTGATTCGATATAAACTCTGTTATCTACTAGATGTAAAGCGATATGCAACGAAGCCGTAACATTTGCATATTGTACAAACCAAGCGAGTTTATGACAAATAAATGACAGGGAATCGCTTTTATTTTTACAAATCAAAATAAAACGATATTGAAGTTTTTTTATTGGACATTATCTATATTTATTTATTGTACAATTATTAATATAAAAAGCCAATTAATAAAAAAAAAGCAAATAAAATATTTCAACTAAATCGCCTGTTTGAGGCAAGGTACCCCAATGATTATACTTCGTCCAATGTAGGATGATACTTTTGACAGGTGTCACTTCCTTCTTGCTATGTACTAAGGTTGCGTTTGTTTCCTTATGTTTGGCTTGACATTGCAATAGCAACTTTATACCCTCTATATAGTCAACTGTATATGTGTCAACTCTATATGTCAACTGTCAAAAGTATCATCCTACATTGGACAAAGTATAGCAGCATTACCCGTTTGAATGGTCAGCTTATGCGTTGAGCGAAGAAATTGCCACTTCTCCGGTCACCCGTTGCCTCAAACAGGTGAGCAGTTATGTATTTATATGACAATATAAATTACTAAGCAACAAATTCCATATTTTGATATTATTTATTTTGTTATTAAGGGAAATAACTGCTTTATTTTTTATCACTAAAGAAATTATTACGAGAAAAAAAGTCGGTTTTTTTTTTTTTTTTTTTTTTTTTTTTGCCTGTAAAGTCGGTTTTACGGGCGAAGATTTTACGTGACAACGTCTTTTTCTCGGTAGAATATTTATTGATATGAATATAATTAAATTGCACAATGCGCGCGGCAGACCGATCATAGTTGAGTGGGAGAGAGACGCAAGGCATTCGGCGGGCCTCTCTCTCGTTCGGTGACTCATCGTAACGTTACCGAGCGTTACACTTTTTCATAAGTGACTCCCAGCCGCAACCAATTTATAAGACGTTATCACGTCAAAAAACTGGTTGGTTGCCTGTAAAGTCGGTATACGGGCGAAAGTTTTACGTGACAACGACTTTGAGTGGTAAAATAATTTTAATGTGAATATTCATTCGTATAGTAGGAAGAAGGATGAAATAATAGTAACAATTTAAAACATTTATTTATACAAAGAATTATATTTAAAACATTAATTTATAGGCACGCGTCCCTTCCACTTTTTATGTCTGTCTCTCTCGCTCTTAGGCGGGCTAACCATGCCCGAGTGGAAGGGACGCGTGCCTTTCACTCGCTCTCATTGTAAGCGCATAACGTGAGCGGAGCGTAACGCAGTTTCTTGAAGTGTCACCCGGCAAACCAATTTATAAGACGTTGTCACGTCAAAATTTAAATTTCTCTCACGTGTCAGGCTTGACAGACCCGTCGAATTATTCCAAGTATTTATTGACGGCAACAATGCCGTCTCTCCATTTTCTAGGTGCTCCCACCCACAACCGCCAATGTAATACTTTTATATGTGTCGAACAATCTAAAAAGACAACAGCTATATCTAGATTTTCATATCAAAAGAAATTATTACGAGAGAAAAAATTCAATTTGACGAAAGTATGAGGCGGGACTTGAGTCCACATTCCCTCGTTATCTGGGCTAGTACTGTTCTAATTGAGCTTCTGAGACTTTGAGAGAAACGTTGAATTTTTCCAAGTATTTCTTAAGGTTACTATAACGCCGGCGCTGCTTCTTCATGTTCTAGGTACTTCAACAAGTTAATTATGTGAAGAAACATTAATGAATGAAGTCGTTAATGTGAACAAAAAAGTAGTCAACCTACTTTTGAATTACTCGGTTTAAATTGATATATTGTATTCAGGTTAAGTATTGACAATGTGCCCCCAGAGCCAAATGTCATGAATGTCATATTGTTAAGTACGTTAACAATATGACATTAATATTTACGTAGTTTTTAGCTGCCTATCTCTTGCTTTCATTGAGTGACCTTGAAGAATGACCTGATAACAGCAAATTTTTTAAACTTTTAACTCAGTAGCTCAATGAGGGGATGGCTTCAAGTCCCGCCTGTCACCTGAGACATGTTGTAATTTTTCTCGTAATAATTTCTTTAGAGATAAAAAATATAGCCGTTATTTCCCTTAATAATAAAAGAAATATAATTCCAAATATAGAATTTGTAGCTTAGTAATTTACATGGTGACAAATAGGGAGCTGAGTAACAAAATATTTTTTTTATATGTCGATTCGCAATCGATTTCGCTGAAACTTATATCAATTAAATCTACGCACTAAGTTCTATTTTTAGATTTATTCAGATTTTTTGGATGTGGTCGCTCTGTTAGAACACACTAATAATAGCCGAGAAAATAATATTTCTATTAAAAAAATATATTATTATTAAAATAATTAAGATAGATATGCGTAATATTTTTCATAATATTGTCTACCAGTTGGCGTTGGAATCACATTCCTAGCTCTATTAGTTTTAGAGAAAGAAAAGTTTATAAAATTTGCTGCTATCGGGTCATTTTTCAAAGATCACTCAATGAAAGCAAGAGATAGGCAGCTAAAAACTACATAAATATTAATGTCAAAGAGTAACGTACTTAACAATATGATATTCATTACATTTGGCTCTGGGGGCACATTGTCAATACTTAACCTGCTATTTTACCCTATAGTCACAATCGACCACCAAGTCGCGTGACATTGATTTGCCATATTTTTGATGAAATGAAATTTCCTGTTTAAGGAAATTGAAAACGGCAACCGGTTGATTATTCATTTGTGGTAAATTATCGATTAATTATTAATTAATGTGGTTATTCACATGGAATCTAAAACTTAAACTTACACATCTGACTTCTACTGAACATACTGAAAAGTATTGAGCCTTTCGAACTAACAAAGCGGGTTAAATTCGATGTTCTTCGCCTACAAGACGATGGTTGAGACTATTCGTTGCTATCGAGTAGTGCAAAAATAGGAAATTGGCTAAAATTGGCTACGTAGAATGAAACACGTAGAGTGTAACAGAAATATACACAGTTATTTTTAACTATGTATATAGCAAATAGTTGAAAGAAGTTTTATGTAAGACCTTATTATTTTATTAGCAACAAATTTATTTAGGTTGTGTTTATCCCAAAATATCAAATTTATGAAAGTAAGAGCCTCATTCATTATTAACATCTGTTTATCGTATTCTCTCGCTCTGGCGTCAAATGGATTCCGCCTTGATATAATTACGAACTTACGAAAATATAAAAATCAAAAAGATGTAATTCAAACATTTTCATTGATTATTCACTCATTCGATAAAAAAACAGAGAAGTAATTTTTTAGCATTTATAAAGTTAGAATCAGCTGATAGATTATTACGATAATTTAGCTGTTTGTAAAAAAAATCAACTCACAGGTATTTTTAATCAATTTTTGCAACTCCATCGTCAATACTCAGACGGGCGTGTTCAAGTAAGTTAATTGTTTTAAAGCAAGAAAAGTATGGTATTCAGGTGTCTCACTTTTCTAAAAGCGTGTGTAATGAACCATTTTTAATTGCTTTAAACTACCTTAATCACAATCCCCAAAAAACTCTAGAGGCGTTATGGCTAAGTATCCGATTGAGCAATGTTATTCTAGATTCACGTTTGATGGTGTTTAGCTATTACACCTTTCGGTAGTGATATGGACGCATCCCAGAATAATTGTCAATTTTCCACGCATAGTTACAGGCTGATGATAAAACGACGAGTTACGTCACACCTACAAGTTTTTAGATTCGGTCTTCCTCGCGCTTGATTATGTGATGGTTCGTGAAAAGAGCTATTGACTAGTAATCTGAAAAGTAGTGACCGGATTGTATGCATTTGCATATTTAAGCTTTCCGAAGCAGTAAGAGCATATTTTACCTAAGATCGAGTGATGATGCATCTATACATTTAACTAATTTTTGAGCGCAGCGCACCCTGTAGCTTATCAGTAGTAAGCATTTAAAACGTCCGGATACTGTTCTCTGTATATCCGTAGAATAGCACTCAAGTTTCCTTCGTATAAAAAGTACAAAACGTATCAAAAGGACATATAGTCTAGACGAAAACTGATAAGGTATCGCAATCATAATAATATAACACAAGCACTAAATCTCAATCACCAATTATTGTAATAGATAGACCGAATTTTTCATGTTTCGACTATGTTCTGATCAAAACTTATGTTGAATCAATAAGTGTGTGTATTGCGCAATCGGTTACTTATGACGATTAACACTTCAATGTATCTGAAGGTTATATTACAGTAGTTTTTATCATTAAAGATTGACTTATGCTCGTTATGATCGTTAAATAAACGATCTTTATTGAGTGACGTTATAATTAGAATATTATACTAGGTCTGCAATTCATGCTATTGTTTGCAAATACTGAGCGAAGCAATTAGATTTTTTAAAGGGTGATTATTCCTCCATGGTATGTCCGATTTCAAAACTTTTTTTTGCACATTAGTGACGACCACGATGTGAGTTTTGGCGCCAAATTTCATCAATGTAGTATCAGCGGTTTGGCTGTGATCAGCTTTTGAATTTTTCTTTCGGTGATTATTCCTCCACGGTAAAGTCAATATTTTTTTTACATAGCATTGCATGAACATACATGATTTTATAATCATGTATGTTCATGCCAAAATTCGTTGGAATCGGTTGAACCGTTAAGTAGCAGGAGGGAGACATGCGAAATTTGTGAGTTGCCTAAAAGAGAGCTTCGCTCAATAAATTGTACTTTACAAACGCTGGTAATGTCTAACTAATACGAATGATGCCAAAACTTACAATTGAAATCATCTTATTTATATAATCTTTGTAATATTAAAAGAAGAATACAGATTTGAGATAATTAATTATTTGCTTGTGGTGTCGTGTTCCATTTGAGTGAACGCTCTTTAAAACTGCGAATGAAATAACAACAAGCAATAATTTATTAAGTTGACAGTATAATGAGCCTCTATAATGACGCGCCCTTAGAACTAAAATGGCCTATTTAAAATTATATCATATGCTATTTAAAAGCAATGTTTGAAAATAATTTATTAATAAATAAAACAAGAGTCTGCTTTCCTCGGGAGTCAGGAGGTACGGTTGTATTCCTGTTATAATTTCTCTAGATTTAAAAATCTAACAGTTATATCATTAAATCAATCAAAATTTTTATTTGTAGAAATAGAAATTGTACAGGGGTCGTACAAATATTATTTTAGTTTTGTATTTACCCTGCAAGCAATGTGTGCAAATTTTTTGTGGTATTGTAGTTCTACTGTAGGTATATATAAAAACCAAATTAATAAAAAGTCAATATAAAAGTGTCAAATTCATCCTTAAATCATTAATATTAAACATAACAAAAATAAACCTTCGACATTATATGTTTAAATAACAAAAAAATGGTAATTACATAGATGTTTCTTCTTTATCGATTGCTCGATACTTGTAAAATTATTCCCTTTAAGTGTTGTAGGAATTATTACTAAGAACATGAAAATAATTTATCCCGAACTTATTATTTATTAATTTTTTGATCTATTGTACTATAATGTTAAAGTGGCAATTAAGTACTAAAAGTGAAATTTCGCAAAATTTGGCCTGAAAGTGGCCGTAGAAAGTTAAAAGTTGTTTTAGGATGCATTGTCATCGGGTTCTGACTTTCTCCAAAAATTTCAGCTCGCTAGGTGGCCGGGAAGTGCCTCAAAATTAAGTTGCAAGAATCCAACTGCACAGACAGACAGACAGACAGACAAACAAACAAGAAAGCGACCTGAGAAAAACGTGGGAAAAACACTGCAAAGATACATTTAATTTATTCTACAACCAACATGATTCATCATGCTTTCATTGTTAGCAAATCACATTTGTTAAATAGGCAATTTAAATTCTTATAATGTGTACACGCAAAAATTAAATCTAAAGCGAACTTCTCTATGCGTACACGAGTAGGCCCCTCGTGTGCAAAATCTGGCTTGTTTCTTCGAGCAACCGCGCCCATTATTAATTTGTTTAAAGTTAGCACCGTCTTAGAATGTAATACAAAGAAATTATTTCGCCTTGGTTCTTTTATCTCCTAAGCATTATTTTATTAATTAATGTAATCCTATACCTGTACAAGATTTTAATAAGGAAGAGGAATGAATTTATTTGTGAGTGGAGTAGGATATCCATTTGAATATTATTAAACATTTAATTTAAAAAAGAATTTCAATCGTAATATTAAATAAAAATTACGACAAAGACATGGATTTTTTTAAGCCAATGTCAAAAATAACATAAAAAATTAAAGAATTTGTCTGAACTAACACTCAAAACAATATTATTTCATTTGAAACAAATGTGAACTGTTACACTTGAGTTTCGTACAGTTTAGTTCTTGTTCATAGAAATGAAAAAAAAAAACGATCTATAAAGGAGTTTATTTAATTTTATATTTAAATCTCAAAATAACTAGGTGATGCAGTCGCTAAGCATAAAGCTGCGCTAGCACCATATATTGGAGCGGAACATAATACCTAAAAAATAAAAATAAAATCTATGGGAATTTTTGCGAATTTCAAAATTCCTCCGTCACCATCTGGTCCTAAGCCTGTTGATTTGATTCACCATAAAAAAATATCAAAATCGGTTAAGAACTCTGGAAGTTATGGCGTAACAGACATTGCGCTATTGAAGCTGATCCATGGGAGCTTCGCTTCGCTCCGCTCCAATAATAACAAACAGGAAAATTAATGCGTTTAGTAAACCGTTAGAACTAAAATATATATTTTACTAGTGGACCCGACAGACGTTGTCCTGCCTGTTATTTTTGCAGTATAGATAAATAACCTAGATACCGTCTGCAACGCCATCTGCCGGGCTGATTTGTGAATCTAAACCATTCTCAGATCCCCTTGAACACACACAAAAAAAATCATTCAAATCGGTCCAGCCGTTTAGGAGGAGTTCAGTGACATACACACTCACAGAAGAATTATATATATAAAGATTTAACGGGACTATAAAATCACGACGGCAACATATACTGCTGGACAGAAGTCTCTCTCAAAAATGGGGGTTTAGTCTTAATCACAACGCTTCGCAAACGGCTTTTTAGAGTGCAGTTAAAATTTCGGAAAACCGCTGCTACTTATTTTGTTGTCTACGGATAGTTTATGTTGATTACTTCCAGCATCATTAGCCGCCTATACCACCTCTAGTAAATACGACTGACTGTAAAAATAGTAGACTTTTACAACCCATATCGCTTGTTCGTTGTAGAGGTATGTGATTTTATAATTTATTACTCCATTGTGTTGACACCATTTTGTATCCTCCATTATTGTTGTTGCCATACTAAACTTATAACCAAAGTAGAACTATAGTAGAGCTATAGTTCTAACGTAAAATCTCTAATAACTTGTTGCTGCAGGTACAGTTAGGAACTTTAATTTGGAATCCTCTTAAAGTGGTATATCGCAGAGTTAAGTTAAACCTTACATCCACTATATTAAGCGAGTAGGTAGGTACTAGTATATTGCTATTGACAACGTCGCGGGCACTGTTTGTACGTAACAAGGGGCTACTAGGATAGAATGTGGCTGGATCAATTTAATACTATTTTTAAAGTGAAAACTGCTTTAGCGGCGTTGTGCACTTTTTGGGATGGGTAAAAAATGTTAAACTCACGTCAGACACGTGACCTTATCGAAAATTCGTAAGACGGAGCGAGAGTAGACCTCCGGCGCGGCGTAGGAGAGAAAGTAATATCCCCCTCACATTCTACCGCAAGGCTAAAATGTATGCCTGCTCCTGCTGTTTCGTTGCAGCGGCGCAAGGCGCTTGTGCGTGTGTGTTTTTTGTCATGTTTGTGTACGATAGCGCAATAAACGAATATTTTATTTTAACACATAAATGGTAGTACTTTTATACTAATAACTAGTGGACCCGACAGACGTTGTCCTGCCTGTTATTTTTGCAGTATAGATAAATAACCTAGATACCGTCTGCAGCGCCATCTGCCGGGCTGATTTGTGAATCTAAACCATTCTCAGATCCCCTTGAACACACACAAAAAAAATCATTCAAATCGGTCCAGCCGTTTAGGAGGAGTTCAGTGACATACACACTCACAGAAGAATTATATATATAAAGATTAAAGCAATTTGTGCGAAATGATTCCCTAAGCATTCCAAAATATAAAAAATGCGCAACGTTAATGTTCATGTTTCACTTTTGCCGGCACTCCCGGAGTGCAACCTGTTGTTTTTTTTAAACCCATTATCACTTGTTATGCAATCATATTTTTTTGATTAGGAAGGAATTTCTCATAATCTTGTGACCTCGATTTTCTTGTCACTGAATTAGAATCTGTTCTTAATGAGAATAGTATAAATAACCTTTTTCAAAGAAGTTATCATGTCGAATATGTCTTTGACATATGTCCTCACTTGACATTAAACACTATAATTGATTTTAATTAATCTTATTGCATTCTAAACTTCTTTCAATATTCCAAGGAAAAGAGTCCTAAATTAAAGTTTCTGATTGTACATACTGCAATAATTTATTAGTGACTAATGAGTTACAACTATCATGGAGAAGAGTTAATGTAAATAGAATAGAAGCACCTTTTATGTATTATTGTAAAATATTTTTTATAAGATAAATGATTATGATAGAAAAATACTAGAAAATATCGACTCGGGTCACAAGTGTTCAAGTCGGTTCTGAGGCGGGAAATAAAATATAAAAGAAAATAAAAATAAATAATAAAAAATAAAAGTATATAAAAATAAAAATAGGTTTTGTCATTTAACGGTTTCGTAAGCCGTCTTAATTATTTCTTAAAAGTGTAATCAATAATTGTGTTCATTTCTTATCAAACAATTATACGAAACGATAAAGATGAAATTTAACTGGAGATTTGATTTGCTATCTAGTAAAACGTCACATGAAACTGTTTTTGTAAAGGTTTTGGTTGGTTGTTTTCGGCCGAAATGTCGGAATTTAATGTCTTATTATACAGTATATATGGTTATTAGATTGTGTTTTGTTTATAATTTTCATTAACCCTGACGTTTAAAACAAACAAAAAAAAACGACATTGTTAATAGAAGTGGCAGTCGAAGATCCTGTGAAAGTTATAGTATAAAAAGATATTTAAGTTTTTTCTTTGTTTTTGACGTGATAACGTCTTATAAATTGGTTGCGGCTGGGAGTCACTTATGAAAAAGTGTAACGCTCGGTAACGTTACGATGAGTCACCGAACGAGAGAGAGGCCCGCCGAATGCCTTGCGTCTCTCTCCCACTCAACTATGATCGGTCTGCCGCGCGCATTGTGCAATTTAATTATATTCATATCAATAAATATTCTACCGAGAAAAAGACATTGTCACGTAAAATCTTCGCCCGTAAAACCGACTTTACAGGCAAAAAAAAAAAAAAAAAAAAAAAAAAAAAAAAAAAAAAAAAAAACACCGACTTTTATTTTTTTCTCATAAAGTAGGTATGACGCTAAAGCTCTACGATACACATACACGGTGGCTCTCGTTTTGCACTTTGAGGAGTGAGGAAATATCAATATCCATATCCAATCGTCAATTTCATCCATTGGCTCTTCGAGCCGAGCCTAATCGTAGAAATAGTCTAGAGCTTTGCAAATATATATAAATATTAGCCAATGTCACATACATTGTTCTGAACCCAGTTAAGTATAGCAAGACCACTTGTGTTGTGGAATTTAAAAACAACGACAGCACCACAACGCTCAGTCACCAGCTAATAAGTTCGTTTTTGTCATTGACCACACCGGGAATCGAGCCCGGGACCTGGTAGTAAAATTTACATGAAAATTGGCAGGTATACGAACCACTCGACCATGGAGGTCATGAAAGTCATCTCAAAGTATCAGTCAAACTTTATACAGGTTAGCAGGACTCGGCCTATGAGTCGTGTTCGTTACATTTTTTTCTGCGCATGTGCGAGATTTTGCATATGGGTAATGAATAAAATCAGTTGAACGCATGCTCATGGCGTTCATGACATTACCTGCCATTTTAAATTTCACAATGACAGTTTAAAAAAAAAAAAAATGTACTCATGAGAACGCATGCGTCTAACTGATTTTATTCAATGCGCATGTGCAAAATCCCGCACATGCGCAGAAAAAAATGTAACGAACGCGACTATTATTGCGGAAGTGAAGCAACATGCGCAAAGGCATGTAATCTTATGGGTGGCCAAAAATTAACCACATCGCGTTTCTCCGTGCTTCGGAAGACATATAGTCGTAAACAATTTAAAGCTCAGAGGGAAAAGCCTTCCCCATAAATAAAAATACAGTTGGGAGAACGGGCCATAAAGGCTTAATGTACCTTCCGAAGCACGGAGGACTTCGATATGGTTAATTTTTGACCATTTATAAGATTACTGGCCTTTGGACCTTCAAATTGTTATACCCAGTCTTCTTCGTCGAATGATTGCTTTATATCTCAAGGTCCTTAATGTTTATAACTATGTTCCAACATAGTTTAGTTTAGGAACATATCATAGTTATATGACGATATTAAACTGAACTTAAACCAAGTCCATTTTTATTTTAAGCTACATCTGTCGGGAATATTGTAAAACACAATAACATACTTCGGCGAAACGATCTTTCGGCAAAGAACACAACAGAACACCGGGTACCGCTGCAGTGGGGACTAGGCTGCAGATTATGAGATTATCATTTTGATATTGTTGAAACTTTATAGAGTACAACTGTACACCTTTGAACAAACAGCAATGTAATATTTATTTTTCTACACAAGGACAAATACTCACATTTATTCTGCACATTTGCAGTGTTTACATAGCCTTGATATAAATATGTGGTCTGACGGTATTATCGTATGCAAGTTAGTTTAAAACAGGAAAATAAGGAATGTTAACTGAGGAAAATATAATGTTTAAAAAATTGTGATGCAGGCATTTGAAACTCTTAATCGTCTTATTTCAAAGTAAATTATACTCATATGTTACTTCAAAATAAATGTATATTATTGTCGTACAAATGTTATTAAATAACATTTGTACGACAATAATAAGTTTAAAATCTAGGACATATTTAAACATTAAAAGGTTTAAAGTATTTCTAGAAACATAAAAGAGTTCTTAAACATTTATTGGTGGAAAATGCCACAAAAACACAGCTTGGCTACAGAACAAACAAGGACGTAAAAAAACAATAAATAATTAACTATGAGCAGTTAACTGTTTACACTTATTACGTTGAGCGTTTCTCAGGCAACTCACACCGATTATTTTCAAAGGAAGCAAAGCTTGTACTATGTATAGTAAATAACGGATAAAATATATAAATACGTATATACATAATAATATGATAACCACAGCACGGAAATAAAGGCTGATTTTTGCTTATCACACAGACTTATGTGCCTACAAGCATTCGAACCCAATACTGTTGGCGCAATAGGGATAATTGGGAATCTGGACTATCTAAAGATTAAAATTAAAATTATTTCATAATAGTTACTACCTGTTTTGTTAATTGATAATATTACAAAAAACAATAATTTTGGATTTTTTTTTTCAATAAAAATATGTCTTATAAGGATGAATGACGACTTATCTTCGCAATTTGACACAGACTACTTATTTATAATGAATTGCATTTAACTACTTTCAAAACTTTAAAAACATTATTGTTTTATTAGTTTTTATTGTTCTTTTTTCCAATTTATGTTTTTAAAAATAAAATGTTTTCAATTATTATATCATACTAGTTGACCCGGCCACCCGTTGCTGTGCCGACTGCAGCGTCATCTGCCGGACTGATTTGTGAATCTAAACCATTCTCAGATCCCCTTGAACACACAAAATTCATTCAAATCGGTCCAGCCGTTTAGGAGGAGTTCAGTGACATACACACTCACAGAAGAATTATATATATAAAGATTTTCTAAAATATTAAAGATTACATAACTGTTTCGAATATTTACAAGAATTCCTATTTTATCGAACGATTCAATTTCTCTTTGTATTTTGCTACGTGCTTAATATTTCATGTTGTTTTTTACCAAAAAGGTTTTGTTACATATGGATACTAAGACGAGGGTGTTTGTGGTAAATTACTGAACATTTGTCAGTACCCATTTCTTCGTACCGCACAAATACATTTTTAGCGGTAAATATTGTTGCTAAAACGTGAAGATTTTTTTTACTTAATATATTTAAGAGAAAGAGAGAGGGATGGTTAAAAGGAGAAAGAGATAATATTTTTATATATTATTTTACTTATGTCAAGGACAACTGATGATCACTCATCATCATTATTATCAGTCTTATTAATCCACTGTAGGATAGCTATGTTTCAAGAAACCATAAGGCGCGGTGCAGACGACGGAACGATACGGTTTGACCGAGAAGGAATAAGGACTGCGTCTGTTCACATCTAACCGAGAATGCCCGCGCCGCGAACTCAAAAGCTCATGGAGGCGTTTATTCCACAGAAGAGCACGTCGCTGAAAATGTAGTCAAAGAGAATTTGAGATACTTTTAACGACGTGTCGTATATCGGCGATCATTTTTCACATCAGCAATTAAATATCTACATCGATGAAGACCATTACTTAAAATCACGCGACGGAACTAAGCTAGCCGCCGAGTGCACGAATGGTGCGATTTACGGTGGGCAGAAACGATAATGCCTATATGATAAAATTTGTATAACTCAACAACTACAGCTCATATTTCAAAGAAATTTGGCTGGGAGTAGGGGTATGGAGAATTCCACAATTGTGCTAAATTTTATAATGTGTCCGACCGTTTGTATAAGAACGATCCACCGTGAGTCGCGAAATAGCGGACAATGGCGGCACGGTCTTATTGACCGCCGTCTGCGTTGGTAGTATACGATTCCCTTCGTTCTTTTCGCGGCAAATTAATTCGGCCGGCCCCCCTCCGTCGTATGCACCACGCCTATGGAGATGGATCATACAAAACACACCACGAGAGCCTATTGCGGATCGGTGGGAGCTGACGGCTACCCATCCAGCGGGGACCAATGGCTTAACGTAACTTCTGGGGCACGGAAGAGCTCGAGATGCTTAACTTCCGCAATCTAAGCTAATAGCAATAAGTACTGCGCCATCGATATCCTCAATTAGGAATTAAATAGCTACTATTAAATAACTACATATTTTAGAACGTAATTTTATAGTCAACAGTACTTAAACTAAATTATTAAACATGCCTCTCTCATCTTATATCCTGAAGTGCGCCCTATTATTGGAGACATTTCAATTTGGAAATAGGTATACATAAATAATTATGTGAACGAACAAGACTCAGATATCAATAAGCTTATCACACACACATTTGCCCTGTTGTGCAACGCGGTCACTAGTTTTCGGTTGATGTTAATAACTGCATATATTTTATAGTAAGCAATGTTCAAAGTTCAGAAAAATACTAATCTTACAATCTGAGATGACAGGCTTTCCTAAAATCAGAAGGAACTTGCAAAGTCCACTTCTCTCATTACAATCGAAGAGCTTAAATAGGTTGTAATGTAAAATGGAGATATATCATGTTGGCAACAACAAATATTGATTTACTGTATGGGATTGATAAGTGGAATGAATATTAAGCGATATAAAGATGTCACGACATTCATAGCATAACTTAACATTAACTTATGCTTTGAGGTTTGTTCAAACGCCAATTTCAAAACCAACACAAGACATATATACAAAATTAACAGTTGAAATAACTAGTTCGGTGGTTTACATCAACCCAACTCCACTCAAAAGTTCGATCAACCGGAGAAACAACCAAACTAACTGAAACTCAACTTTATAGTATGTAACTTAAGATTAAAAAAAGTGGTACATAAAATAGTGTCTTTGAGACGACCTGCAAGGGCATAGCAATATTAATATTGAAAAAGTAAAGTTAAAATTAGAGGGCTACAGGCTCAAGTTACTATAATTAAATTCTCAAGAAAATTAAATTAAACATAGTATTAAAATATAACTTTACTTGATATTATTAAATATTGTACGGCAGAATTTTTTACAAACTTGCATCATGAAATGACTAATCACCTCAAAGTCACAAATAAACTTGTTTTATTGCAAAAACAAAAAACAAAATGGCAGTACAACTCTGCATTAACTTATTATATTTAAAAAACAGAATAACAGCTCCACTCCGTGTTAATAGCTATTAAACTTACATCTCGTCAGAAAAATTAGCATCTATCGCTCCTAATTTAAGACCTATTTTAGTACAGAAGCTTGTCATAGATTTTTCATTAGTATTGAGTGTATCGACTATTCGGTACCTACCCAACGGTTTCATCCCCCAGGAGCTCCTAAACTATGATAAATCGAGGCGACGCGGGTTGCGGCCCTCGGTAACTCACTTATCCCGTTACGTGGTTCGGTTCCTGGGTCAGATTACAAATTATACCCGAAGTAAAGGGCAGGTAAGGAGATAAGCCCTTGCCTCCATTTCACCTTCTTGCGATAAAAGTTATATTTATGAGGGTATATACTACAATAATATTTTTATAACTTCATAATGGCTTGAACATTTAATGGGTAAAAGCGATCACTCAAAGTGAAACATGAGATTTTAAGAAGATAAAAAATGTACATTCATTGGTTAACAATATAACGAAACAAGAACTTTTTGTAATATTAGATTTAATAATAAGTTAGCGATTACAATCCTACATTTGTTTGGATAATTACGCAAATAAATGTGTACTGACACAATAAAAAATATGATCACTGTAGGTAACACAAAAATATTCGAAAATAAAATGTATTATCAAGATCCATTCTCTGATTGGATGAGTTATACTCGTATTTTATCTAGATTATAATTTCTGCTATTAAAACATTCCATGGCAAGATTTTAATATCTTAAAGAAATTATAAAAAGAAAAAAGCAAATTTTCTCAGTCTGGCAGGATTCTAACCCTCATCCCCTCGCAATTCGGGCGAGTGCTCTTACAATTGATTTACCGAAAGACAGACTAGAATTCCAAGTATTTCTTAAGTTGTCACCAGCGTCTCATCACGTTTTAGGTACTTCTACCTACCTGGTTTATTTTATTCATTTAGAAAAGGGTTGTATTTAACTAAAACATCATATCATCTAACCTAACAAGCAGAATTATTGATCGTACAGTTAATAATATTATAATAATATTTATCTACTCTGATACTATAATACAAAGATTCTAAAACTGAAAACAAAATGCTTATGACAAACATTACGTACAGGCCAAAAATAATAAAAAAAAAAGTTTAATTACGATACAGGTCTTGTATGGACACCTGTATCATAATATAACTTTTTAATCATAACGATACACCTATACAACCTCCAGCTGGACCAAGGAGGTTGAACCTCTACTTTAAAAAGGTTTCAATGAACGAGTCCGCGACGACGCAACACGCATTCACAATCGATGTTTGCACCTTGGCGCCAACATTTGACATTTAAAAAATCTTTTCAATATTTAAACAAAGTTTGGTTTTGTTTGCAACATTGTTTTACGTAATATAGTATGAGAGTAGATAAAGTAGTGTATGACACTGTACATAACTTGGTCTTATAACACTCGTGTGATACTATAAAAAAACTCGCCTACGGCTCGTTTTTTTAAAACACACTCATGTTATAAGAACCCTTATTATGCAACAGTATCATAAACTACTATTAGCTATGCATTTAGTATTTTTGGTATGCAACATTTTATTAATTTGATGCTCAATATAATATTTTCCTTTACAAACTATTACTGTTTGTAATCATAACAATGTGTATAGCATCGCAATATGTACATTGTGACGGTTATAACTAAAATAATTGATTTGTAAATCTATAATCTAAGATCACAGTTGTGTGTGTGTTTGTCTGTCCGCTCTTTTTACATTGTATCCATAACGTTACCATAGCAACGCGTTAACCGCAAGTAGTTCCTCTACCGGACGCTAGATGGCACTAACGGAAAAGTATTTAATAATGGAATAAAATTAAAGAATTTTGTCCACCCGTACGAAGCCGGGACGGGCCGCTAGTCTATATTAAATATATACTTATTTAAAACAAACAATTTATTTAAATTTCTTCGTTGTAACCAACGATGCAATGACCAATATCACTATTATAATTGTGATAATATAGGTAATTATATTGCTTTTTGTGGATTATGTATGGCGACGATGTTTAATCTTGTAAATGTCGTTACTACTATAAAAGCTGACGAGTTTCTTGCGCCCGTTCTTCTTGTCAGTTAAACGACGTCCTGAAAGGGTGGTAGGTAAAAATCTTGGACGATTAAAAAAACATATTATATGTGCATTTCCAAATCTAAACAAATATATTTCAATAAAGTTATTTTCATAGTTATTTAAAAGGGTTATGAACGTACATCTCATATTTGTCATTAATAGCGTCGATAAAATAAACGCTTATTCAATAAATTCTTCCAACATTTATTGCATTTCTCATTCGAAAATATATATAAAATATGATTGTCAATAAAAATCAATCGGTATTTCTGTATAGGCATTAAAACGCGAAATCTCATTCGCACACAAAGATTGGAATCGTGCTTCGAATCGAGAGGAATTCGATATTTGGAGACAGGTGGTATTCAAAATATTGAATTCCTCTTCAATACGATTTCCTCTCGATAATATCGAAATAACTCTCAACCACTGATATAAATATTTTGTAAGGAAAAAGTTTTTTACACAAATATCTAACACATTCATTTTTTTTAAAGAAGCATTTTGCTAAAATAATATATTACCGTAGCTAATAGTTTTTCCCCCCTTACGAATCTAGCAGAGATCTTTTAGCGATATAAACCGATTCGTTGCTGATGGCACGCCTGTCGTTTCATCACTTTTTTTTGCGTGTGGCGTTAGCCACTGAAACCGTGTCATTTTTAAATCAATGATAACTCCTTCAAATCAATTTTTAGGGAAATCAACTCAGACTAAAATTATCTTCATTTTTCACGTAAATCAAGCTTGTAGCCTTCGTTTCTGTAATTGTTTGTAGCAACGAATCGGTTTATTGATTCATTCATTTATTTCCTGCATACCACATTGAGAATAAAGATGGAACATTTAATAAGGTCTACATGTGACGCCCGGCAAGGGCATAGCAACATTAATTAATTAAGCTATTAATTTCTTTATAACAGAAATAAACAAAATTAACATTAATAAATAATTACTTGAAGTGAAATAAATATTTTCTAAATTACACTACTTTACATAAATTATAAGTTTCCACTTATAAATTTATCATGTAATTTTAGTATGTTTTTATCCTCAAAAAAATCATTTAAATTAATAACTTTTAGCAATGAGCTTTTATATTGTTTATAGAAATGAGTTTGATTTTCCAGGTTTTTTTATGTAATTAGGAATGTGGCTTAACAAGCCTTGTGAACCATTGAACAAAATTGATCATCCAACCGATGATGGACCATCGCTAATATTGCCTAACCTGCGCAATCAAAGGTCGAACACGCTAATTATCGAGCTCCTCAAATCAAAATCAAAAACTCATATAAAATTATATTCTTAATATAATTTGATTGATTATTTATTTACTTTTATTACAATAAACCCACTTCTTATTAAATGAATTTTTCAATTCATTGACAATAACTGTTTAAAATATAATTGCATATTCATTGGTTAATTCACGTATTTATTTAAATGTATTATCTGAAAAACGTTAAGATTTATGCTTAGGGATCTCTATCTGGGAAATACGATTCCATCTTTGCAAAAATCTTGTTAAAAAATAACTTTTAAATTATCAGATTAACCGTTACGGGGGATTAAGGGTCATTTATAAAAATCATAAATTACTTTCACTTTTTTTTCTTATCTTACAGTTCGTAACTTGGCGACGAAGTTTGGTCCAGTAAATCCCCGCATCTTATTTGGCCTCCGGACATTTTGTAATGAAATTTAATCAAACTTTTTCCATTAAGCCCGTTCTAATGATATCACAATAAAATGGCATAATTGGCAATAGTTAATTCATTGACGATTTAAGTGTAGGAACTTGCGCGCTGATCGCACGTTAAATAATCTTGATGGCAGGATATATATAAAAAAAAATCTATTAAAGGATTTTCCTGTAAGGTTTATGAATTTATAAATTTCACTTAAATGTAGTGACCAATATTTTTTGTTTATGTTTGGTTGTATTTTTATGGGTATTTATATTATACCTATATATATTTATTCTTACTGTAGGTAGAGCCACTTTTGGGGCAATTACTTCTGTCAGAGAAACGTCAATTTAACATGACATTTCTGATGAACCTTTTTTTTGCTTTTCTCACGGAGAAAACGGTAAAATATTTTTCCTCTTAAATTACCTCCATTTTTTGTATCATTATTAATAAATAAATACGAATCATTTTATTTTGACGACACTATTTTTAAAATCTACATTAATATTATAAGAGGAAAGATTTGTATTTTTGTATGTTTGCAATGAATTAAACTCAAAAACTACTAAGCTGATTTCAAAAATTCTTTCACCATTGGAAAGCTACATTCACGCTGAGTAACATAGGCTATATTTAATGCTAGAAAAAATAATAAAAAAAAGAGCGTTGGTAAAATAAAATTTTGTCAACATAGTTTGTAACTTTTTGGTTTATTTATTTAACTGTTTAACATGTTTCGAAAGAAGGTAGCCAATAAAATATATAATAAAACGATTATTGCATATAAAACACGCTCAATGCCGTCGTTCACAGGCACAATTTACGAATTATCGGTCAAGCATTATGATAGTTCAAAAAGTTAAGCGATTTTTAATCACTCGTTCGCTTTAGTTCATATTTATCAAATATTCATAATGTTTTGATTCGTAAAAGCTTTTAATAGTTAGTCAAGTATGTAAAGGTTCTCCTTTTTCAAGCCTGTAATAAGTTTTTATTTATCAAGTGAATTTTATATATTGAAATATGTAACTTAATATATTTAAAGAAACAAAACATTAGCATTTTGCATAAAGATTTATTTCGCTATTAACGTTTGATTTATGACTAATTCCTGAGATACTTGAGGTGTCGCTCTTTTGAATGTTGTGAATGTATTTTAGACAATCTTGTTTAAATATGGGCGCTTATTATTGTAAAAAAAGTTAAAATAAAACCTTATCTTCAATTCGAATTGTATAATAAATAATTTTCTAAATTGTAATACAAAAATTAACATACGATTAGCAACACACATTTTTTTTTACTTGTACAAAATTTGCATTTTAAATACTCTTAAATGACATATTTGATTTATAATAATAATAATTTTTATTTTCACAACAATTAATCTGGCGTGTAAACATGTAAAACTCTTGTTATGGGTACTAGGGCAACGGATAGACATACACAAATATTTGATTTCATAGAAGTATACACATATAGTATAAGTATATCTATCTCTCAGTCATCTGCTCATTCCGGAATTCGAATCCAGGATCGTCGGTACGAAAGGCAGGATTGCTACCGCTATAATAAACAGTCATCAAATCGATAAAATCGATAAAATATTTTTTTTTCAAGGTTGAAATTTGCATTCGAGTGAATTGTTGGAACCGAACTTATAAAAGTGAACAACAGCGATCGTGCCTTTCGCACCGACGGTCCTGGATTCGAATCCCGAATGTTTGTGCATGAATACGAGCATTTGTACCTGAGTCATAGGGTATTTATATATATTTCTATTAATATCACATATCTATGTATCATATACGTATATCTATCCGTTAATCTAATATCCATAACACAAGCTTTACACAGCTTTCTTTGGGCTAGGTTAATTGGTGTGAATGTAATATTTATTATTATAAAAATCGTTTCTGATTATGCGTTATGTGATGCGACGTTATGTTGATAATTTTATCAGTTACTGATACAGAGTTCCAGTTCCGGTTAGTTTAAAACTGAATCATTAAACTGAAATAACTTTCACTTCCCGTAAACTTGTAAAAACAAATATTAAAATAATATTTTTAGATGTTATGCATTTAAAACTGCATTTCTGAAATGTCATCAAAGTTTAAAACTCCACTTACCTGAGTCCCTAGTTCGTTCCCCCGTCTAATTGTATTACGTCGCAGTTTCCTCTGCCATACCGGTTCTCATTACCGTGCATTCTGGGCACATCTCATTACTGTCTCGAGAATTTGTATGGTGCTAGAGCAGCTTCAATTTGTTAAATAATTTGCATCGGTATCGCCTTATTTGGTAAAATTGTTATTAGAAGAAATGAAGTGGATATCAAATAAAGAGTAAGTTTCAGGTGCGTAAATTGTATTTCATCTTTTCTTTTAAAAAAGAAAACCTACTGAAATAATACTTTACTAAAAAAGAACATGGAAATAATCATCACAACCAATTAACACAACCGGAAATCAAACCCGAGCCTTAAGAAAAGCTTGATTTGCCGCTGTAACCGCTAAGTTACAGATGCACTCACCCATCTTAGAGAATTTAGTTAACAGTGTCATATCGCCTTATGTAGGTTACAATAATTTTAATAAAGCATGTTACATCAGCCGAATAAAATAAATTATTTAAATAAAAACCGACCGTCCTGGGTACGAATCTCGGAAGGGGCAGATGTTTGTGTGATGAATACGAACATTTGTACTTGCGTCATGGGTAGTTATATATATATATATATAGTATATAATGCTTTTCTTAGTCACGCAATCACGTCAAAAGTACAGAATGTATCGGTATGGGACCATGACCAATCGACGTGGGAAAATCTGTAGATCTGTTATAGTAGCCTGACTACTTATTTCTTGGATTCGATGGACCCTTTCCCTTTTTTCGATATACTGTTATTAACGTTTTCCTGATTTATTTTATTCGGTGGGTTTCGATGGTTACTGTATCAGTCATTATTTTTCTGTGTTTAACCTAAATAACTAATTCGTTCACGTCAAAATAAGAACGTGAAAATTTCAATAAGAAAATTGAATTCGTCAGTCTAACAGTTAGATTAGTTCTGTATATATGCCGACAAGCCGTTGCAAGAAATGGATTGATTAATGATAATCAAATCAATTATTCAACAAAACGTATACCAATGAAAAGAAATCATTTATTGGCCCAGCGATGCGGGCGGGTGACGGCTAGTTATTAGTATATTTATCATATACATTCGTACAAAAAGTCCAAATATGTCTTTGTTGTCAAGTTATTCAGTTCCATAGTTTTTAAACTCTTTTATCAAATACAGTCGTTATCGCTATTTGTTATCATGTAGATGGCTCATCACAACTGAAGAGCATGCACCGCTGTGATAATTATACCATTTTATAAAGTGGTGACATTCGAGGAATGAATGGAAACATGATATATCGTTAATCTCAGTTTAAAGATAAAGGAATGAATTAATCATACGATTAAATTTGTTATTTATATTTATATTTTTAGGGTTCCGTTCCTCGAAAAGAAAAAAAGAAACATTTTAGAATCACCTTGTTGTCCGTTTGTCCGTCTGTCTGTCTCTCAAGACCCTTTTTCTCAGGAACGCGTGAAGGTATCAAGCTGGAATTTATATCAAATACTCAGGTCTACTGTCCCTTGGAGCTGTGAAAAAATCAAACTTCTAAGCCAACGCAATCAAAAGATACAGCCGTTTATGTTGCAAAATTCCGCAAATTTTCGACAATCGCAAGGGAATCAAAACCTACACCGTACTTCTCGTGAACTACGCAACGACTAATAGCACAGATAAAGCTAAAATTGAGAAAACCGTAAATATTTAGTTACATTATATAATCAAAATATTTTACGGAACGGTGCGCGAGTCCGACTCGCACTTGGCCGGTACTTTTTCTCGTAAAACCAATTCGTAAAAACATAATCGTAAGTTCAACTAAAGCACTTTGTTTATATAATAAATTTCGGACAACACAACAAATATTTAGTCCAAATGAAATTTAGAATATATAAATGAGTATATTGTCGAAATAAGTATATGTCGATAACAAACTTTTCTATAGGGTTGGGTCCGTTGTAGTACCGTAGGTGTTTCTGAATGAATACTATACAACAGTACATACCTTCTTGGATTCCGAATAGTGTATCTAATGTTGTTTAATGTTTATTTATATCCTTAGAATATTAGAAAAAATAAATGCTATGACAATCCTACATTTGTTTATTTATTTATTTAGGAAACAAACAGTCATTTTATTTTATAGAAAATAGGCATGCGCTTGACCACTATCTCGCCTGATGGTAAGCGTCGATGTGATCTAGGATGTGACGCGCTTGCCTAGAAGGTACCTATTCAGACTCAGGCAAAGAGTTCCACTCCTTAGCGGTACGTATCATAAAATTGAAACCAAAACGCTTAGTGCGACTCTTTGGTATATCTACCATATAACGATGTCGCCAATTTGTAAGTCTGGTTGTCCGATGAAAAAATGGAGACGGCTGAACAAAGTTATGCAGTTCAGCTGCACACTCTCCGAAATGTATCCTATAAAATACGGATAGGCTTCCGTCCATGCTCAAGGCAGTCATATAGTGTTTCTTAAAATGTAACATTGAAAACAAACTGACCTTAAGTACCATAAATTAAGACTAGTAATAATATCGTTGTGCGAAATTGTTTCAGATACTATCATATTTTACAATATACCCCAAATAATAAAAATTAATAAATAAGAAACAATCCAGGAAAACAAAAAATTTAAGCCTCAATTTATGCCTACTTGTTTACAATTGAACAACATTAATTTGTATACTAGCGGCCGCCCGCGACTTCGTCCGCGTGGAATATTGCAACATTATATTTCTAAAATAAAAGTAGCCTAAGTTACTCCTTATTACATCAGCTACCTGCCAAAAAAAGTTCCGTGAAAATGCGTCCAGCCATTTCAGAGATTAGTCAGAACAAACAGACAGATAAAAATTGTAAAAAATGTTATTTTGGTGTATGTACCGTATTCATATGCATTTATTAAAAATCAGTAATGTCAATATTACAAACAGACACTCCAATTTTATTTATATGTATAGATATAGTCCCTTTTTACATATTAACTTATCCTTAATAATTTAAAATAAATGCATACCTACTTTTTTCTTAAACAAGTTCAACGAGTTTGAAAAGATATCCACCTCATTCAACTGCTTGTTGTAATGATCACAAGAACGTCTGAAAAAGGCATTCTTAGCATATTTAGTATGACAAGGAGTTACATTAAAAGATTGTTTAGTACGAACGATATACGAGGTACTCTAAAACGAACTTTAAGATTAGCTGAATCTATTTGATTATTAATAATCTTATATAAAAATATACTATCTAGATAGTAACGTCTGGAGGTCAGCGACTGTAGATTGTGTCTTTAAGCAGTACGTTAAGTTTCGTAGTCTCTAAATTGGGCACCAGTACGATAATCAAGAGATTTTAAGAATTCCTTTGGTACTCGTTCTAATCGGTCTTTGTGAACTACGTACTGGGGATTCCATGCAACACTTCCGAAGTTCAAAATACTACGAACGAAAGGGTTATACAATGTGTCCCATCACCAGTGTCGGAGCCTTTAATGGTATGAAATATGGCATTTTTTATCGTCAAATTGTTCGACCTCACGTTTGGTTTTTCTCAATAATCCAATAATTTAAAAATACACAAAAAGAATCTATTTGTTTTTCTTTAATTATTTATTTCTATATTTTATTCCATGACAATTGAAACATGATGGCTGTGTAACTGTTGTCTACATGTTTAGCTATCAAATGACACCTTTTTAATGTTGATAGGACATTTACATGAGTAGTGGTGGTCGAATTAGTAAACATTATATTTTGAGTATAGGATACAACAAAAAAGTTAACCGATTTTCAACTTAACTAAAGAATTTAAGTCTAAAAGCTCACATATATTGTAATACTTTTGATGTATGTATTTTTTTTTTGACGACCGCTTGGTGGAACGGTTGCGATCCTGCCTTTCACACCGACGGTCCTGGGTTCGAATCCCGGTAAGGGCAGATGTTTTTATGATGAATACGAGCATTTACACCTGAGTCATGGGTGTTTATATATATATTTCTATGAATATTACATATCTATATATCATATATGTATGTCTATCCGTTACCCTAGTATCCATAACACAAGCCTTATAATGCTTACTTTGGGCTAGGCTAATTGGTGTGAATGTGGGAAATATTTATATTTATTGTTGACCTATCATATCATTAAATCATTTTTCAAAATTGAAAATTATTCATTTATTAAATCGATAACATAATCTGATAAAGACAATTATTAAGAATTGGTGATCATGTGTCACATGAACGATATTTGTGTGTCACTTGTATTAACAGAATTACAAATCTCCTATTAATCACCAGAGATATTAGAAATCACTACATAGTATAAAACAAAGTCGCTTTCTCTGTCCCGATATCCCTATGTATGCTTAAATCTTTAAAACTACGCAACGGATTTTGATGCGGTTTTTTTTATATAAATAGAGTAATTCAAGAGGAAGGTTTATATGTATAATACATGCATAATATAGTAGAGCATTTCATCCGTGCGGGTCGCTAGTATATTTATAAAGATGATGATTTGTATGGTATTCAGAGAGAGACCAATACTTTGTACTATGACACATTACCTATTGTGTAGTAATAGTACTAAATTCGGATCCTATTATTCAACGAATAAGATCGATCTTAATAAAAGACTCGCTGGGAACCTTCACTATATTATTAATTCTTTCGCCTGTTTGTTCGTCTTTCTTTTAGTGAATCGACTCGATAAGTTTAACCTAGTAATTTATAATAACGAAATAACAAAACTTAAAAAACTTATTTATTTCATTTGCATTTTTAATTTTCATAAAGTGAGTGATCAGGAACATGCTCGATAAAATACTGGATTGTAGTACACAATGTACACATCTACAAATGACTTTTCCCCTTGAAAATTTTCCAGCAGAATATTGTTAGGCACAATTTAAAAAAGCATAATTTGACATAACTTGCTAGTTGGTAATGGATAAAAAAATGTATGCCTTTAGATTTTATGTCAAAGTAATAATAATATAATAATAAGTATAATTTTTATTTCTCTTCACAATAAAACGCTAAGGACTAAAAAATTTTACAACTTTGTGGAAGAGACTAGTCCCTGAAAAAAGTCCGTGAGGACCTGAACTACAGGTAACTAGGCCCCATCCGCAGATAACCTTAGCTATATGAGATTACAATAATCAATGGCAAGGAAAGACTATCACTAAATTCTTTTTAATTCATTGTTAAAGCCAAGTTGCTACTTTAACAATAAATCAATACTACTATGAACTATGACTTTATAAAAAATAAAACAAAGACGTACTAAAGATACTGAAAAGATAGTTATTGAATATAGATTTATATAAATATACCCAAAATATGCATAAAAGGATTGCAGGTATCCCAAGTCAATATGCGCACGTGTGTTACCGAAGTGAGTGTTTTTGCATGTTATATGCGGAATGTGAGTAAGAGTGTGAGAGTAAGTTTGTTTATATGTGGGTGATAGTAGGAGGGGGTGGGGTGAGTAAAGTAAATTAGGAATAAAAACATTGTGCGAAAGAAAGGGATCACTATATGACAAACATTATACTTATTTATTTCTTATATGGACAACAAAACAGATTACAATCACAAATACATTCAGGTATACAATAAATAGTAACGTGCTAATCTGTAACCCTATGTTGACACATCATTTACAAAGTAGGTAATTACAAGTAAAATTTACTCTTCAAAAACAAGAACATGAATAAAACACATTATAATTTAATTAAATTTTAACAATATTTGAACTACTTATGAAAATGGGCGAGTGTTAAGGCATATTAAGATCTTTTACTAACTTTCTAAAAATTCTGGGTTTTGGATCAAAGATATCAATTTGTGAACATAGCTCTTAAAAGTAGCAAACGTTATGTCAAGATGAAGTAAATGAATATAATGTTGATAGATAATACATGCATAGTTATAAGGATTTATTTCAACAAGTGACGAAATCAAACGAAAGTAAGTGTGAGAAATAAATCTTAATTCATGAGATAAGTTTTATTTTCTACTCTAAAGACTTTATGTAAATATATTAATGATACTTTCCTAGATTACTAAGAGTAAGGAAAATTTGATTTTCTTTATTGAATAGTGCCTTTACATAACAAAGAGTCAGAGTAGGGAAAAAATTAGGTTAACGTTATAACCTTTCGCAAATCAAACCAGCACGCGTAGCGTGACGAAATCGAGAGTTTTCTTGAGATAGACAAATGGCACGAAAGATGACTTCAGAATACGTGTACTAGCAGCTTGCTTTCTATACTTATTTTAATGATATTAGCCCTGAGCTCGACATCTTTAGTGTTCCTGACAGTATCGTTGAAAAGAGATTTTTTATACCAGGCGTAGCAGTAGTTAATTTCGTTACAACTTTTCAGCATTATCATTAATATGCCTTGTGTGTTCTCGATCAAGAGAAGGTATTGTCGGAAGTAGGAAGTCACTTATAAGGAAAATTAGTGCCAAGCATGTTTAGCAAAAAAATATTTCTATTTATTTCATAATATGCCTATCTCTAGAGAGTTGTCTGTCAGTTAGATATTGCATTGGAATTTATGTAACAGATTTTTTCCAAATATGATTGAATTGAAATGAATTTTATTTTTCTAATGATTTTTTTTGTTATGAAACATGTGGCAGTAATACTGACAAATTGAACGTCTCATATTTTTTATTGAGATTTTAAATTAACATACGATTCAAATATCTGACTTTACCCGCGGATTTTTTTCAAAAATTTAATTCGTTCCAACCGTCGCCTGATAATTACGAACACAATGAAAAATGAATCCGATAAATCGGTAATGCCGTTTTCAAGTGATATTCCTTCATATATTTCACAATTGATTTTTGTTTTATACTAACATATTATACGTATAGATGAACCGTATCATCTTTTTCTAGGCATATCTTTATTTCATTCGTTCCTTTGAATGAACGAGAATATAATATATTAAGTTCATTCATTCAACCCATGTTCTGTTTAACATTCATATTTAGTCCGGGACGTTCAGAAGCCGAGGATCACGTTTCATCTACGTTTTTATGCAAATTACATAGTTATGGTGCTAATAACTCGACGACTTATTTAGAGCGAGAACTTGAGGGCTTCCTTCCTAATGTCATTTCGAAATGGCATAGCGGGTAATATCTGATGGTTTTAAAATATATAAGAGCTTGTTTGAATCATCTGGGCTTCTATAAAATTTAGTTTATTTTTTATATTTATTTTATTTAATAAGCACATTAACATTTAGGCTCAAGTGGCTTCAAAAAAACTTGGCATTTTGGCGAAGGTGAGAAAATACTTCACACCGGAACAGTTGCTTATCCTTTAACAAGCACAAGTTCGATCGTGTATGGAGTATTGTTCTCATCTTTGGGATGGTTCCGCTCGATACCAGCTCCAGACGCTTGAGTCCATTGAGAGGAGGGCCAAGAGGCTCATCGGCAATGAAGATCTTTTCTATAAAAAGCTCAAAACCCTTGAGCATAGACGGAAGGTAGCAAGCCTATCCGTATTTTATAGGATACATTTCGGAGAGTGTGCCGCTGAAATGCACAACCTTGTTCCGCCATCCCCATTTTTTCATCGGACAAGCAGACTTACAAATTGGCGACACCGTTATATGGTAGATATACCAAAGAGTCGCACTAAGCGTTTTGGTTAAAAAAAAAACAGATTTTATACCTAAATATTATTGGTCAACATCAGATTGAGTGTAAAGAGACCCTTAACGACGCCATTAAATTTGTTTACGTTGGACACTCAGAAAGTTTTGAGTTACTGGAAAACGGATGATTTGAATGAATTCGTTATGCCTACAGCGCATTTATACATATAGAACGATTTTCATCCATAAATACCATTTCCATAAATGCCAGTTTTAAGCCATATTTGAAATCATAAAAAATAATCGCACAAAAATGTTCCCAACGCAGATTAATTTTTCAATGAGACACGATAATTAAATTATCGATAACTTTAATTTTTAATTAATATTACCGGCCAGGGACTCGTATACTATAACTTTCTTTCGCAAAACTTTCTGAATGGCCTGAGGCTTGAGTGTAAGTTATTAAATCAGCAAACTTTAATATCGCGCTCGAATCAATATGTATCATACCTTAAGTATAGAGAAATAAGATCTGAATTTAAGCTCTTAACTCAAACGCGATAGCGTACATAAAGTTTGCATATTTGGAAACTTAGGCCCGTGGTACTGGACATACATCAATCAAGTAAGATAACGACGAACGGGAAATTACTATTATTAAGTTTCGATACTTGATAATAATTATATAATTGATAACAACGCAACGCACGCGATTAACGCACTCAGCAAAGGACTAGATACGTAATCGTATGTGTCGATATCGATGTCAAACACGTGTAGAGTGGTTTCTAAAGGTGCGAGTTGTGTCGCTGCTTTGTTGTTTGTTAGTATGTGTGCTTGTTTGCCGTTTGTGCATGTGCATTTATTTGAGGATGGGCGGGCGGTGAATTTTGCACATTATATAAGTAAGCTGGCTAACCATATTAGTTCTCTAATCCACTGTTGTTCTCCAGTCCACATCCAGTGTTTATTAATTGGAGTGTCAGTTAAAATTTTTTTATTTGATTACGTAATAAATGGACAATTTTAAGCTCAACATATTTGATCAATAACTCTATAATTACACTTCCCGCTGGTGTGGTTTCATACAGAACTTCTTTATGCTGAAAGGAAAGAATTATGAGCTGCAATTTTAATTAAACAACAAATTATTATATTACAACTACAAATTAAAACAATATACGAATAGTACATTACGATATTAGTGCGTTATGATGTTATAACCAATACGCACGTATATCGTACGATGTTTTATAACACATTTGCGAGGAAACAGAAAAAAAACATTTTATATTTTTGTCATTTTTAATTATTGCAACATTTAATGAAATTACAATTATTAAAATGATACGTAGTTTTTTTTTTTACAAAATAAAAAAATTTTCTTACATTCACACCAATTAGCCAGTAGCCATTATTAAAGTAGCACAGTAGGTCTTGTGTTATGGATACTAGGCTAAAGGATAGACATACAATTATATAATACATAGATATGTAATATTCATAGAAATATATGTAAACACCCATGACTTAGTTACAAATGCTCGTATTCATCATACAAACATCTGCCCCTTCCGGGATTCGAACCCAGGACCGTCGGTGCGAAAGGCAGGATCGCTAACGTTGCACCAAACGGTCGTCCAAATTTTTTAATTATGTTATTATTATTAAATAAACTCAATCTGTAAATGTACACTGTTGCTTTTCGCGCGATTTTAACGAGCGGGGATTAGTTCGAAATTTGAATAGCAACAGCGCGCGAAATGGCAAATAATACTGTTATGGAATTTGTATGGACTATAACTTAACTATTTGCTTTGGTAACACACGCGTTTTTTATGACCCGCTTTACATATTTAAAACCGGTGGAATTACATCAGCTTTACGAGCAAAGGTGTTATAAATAACTTTTACAATTTCTTTTAGAAATGAATTCTGCAGTTTTCATGCAACAATACAGTTTAATAATTACCATAAATAATCACTTAATTTCATCATATTTATTTTATAAGTACAGATTCAGTGACAAATTAACCTTACAATTGAATATTCGTACTGGTTGACATTTTCATTCACTCACGGAATGAACGACCTCTGTCGACCGAATGGCTTCCTCTTCTCGTTCAGTCGATGCCACCAAAACGCGGACTGTGATTATGGCTGCGTAACGGCCTCAAATGAACAACATCAACGTTATTAATGTACATTTGCTTCATTTCGGAGGCCGATAAGGCTGTTTTTTAAATTATTTCATTTTATCTTAATTTCGTCAGATGCTACTTACTTTTTAACTGATCGTTGTTGGTATCGAAATTCTTCATAAACTATTGTGACCATAGAGCGAGATGAGTGCCTTATGTGCCTTCCATTAAAAAAAAAGTCTAGAATAGTTTGTTCCATATTTATTCATCACTGTATCAGGCTAGCACTGCGTCGAACTAGTCCCGCTTGGTGAGTTAGGTTAGGTTAGGTAGCATAAAAATTTAATCCTCTAAAATAAGATGGGCAACAAAATGTCTATAAAAAGGCATACGGAGCCATACACCATATGTAAGTTGTACAACCGTCGCAACCTCACCCTCTCTATATTACGACGCTTCTGTGCATCAGAAAGAGATAGAACTAAGTCAATGTAAATGTGGACACTGGGGGACAATGGGAACACTTTTATAGCCTAGTCTCCCTATTCACAGTATTTTCATCCATAGAGAAGGCCTGTGGCCTACCAGCGATTATATGGTACCTAAAGGTGATGGACATGGGCCCTTAATGTATTAGTAAATTGAAGAAAAGACTATCTCAGACGCGTACTTACCCATAGCTTTCGTTTTTATGCTCTCGACGCAATATGTAAATGTAAGATTGATGGATTATTTAAATTATTTTCGTTATGTTAATCAATAAATATTTTTTGTTTCAGGTAAGTCTTCCTTCGCAGTATCTATTTATAATTGAAGATAAAAAATACAGGTATTTACAACTGTCATTAATGATCTATATTACTATTATATTATATCGTTATTATTAAATAGGTTGTTTAAAATAATTGTATTATTTAAAGAAATATGTCCACCCGTCTGTGCAAATGCGAACCGTATAAAAATTTCAACTTGACAAAGAAACATCAAAAATAAATTCGTAATATAAATTCAAAAGGAAAAAATAATAACAATGATGGTAGAAATCAGCTACTAATTTAAAAGCGACTTCTTACCATCACGACAAGATTTTGTTTGGTTTATACCATGTGACGTGTGGTGTCCGCCTATCGTAATATAAATTCAAAAGGAAAAAATAATAACAATGATGGTAGAAATCAGCTACTAATTTAAAAGCGACTTCTTACCATCACGACAAGATTTTGTTTGGTTTATACCATGTGACGTGTGGTGTCCGCCAGAGTAGGATAGCACCAACACTTGAGATTTAAGGGTGTAAACAAGGTGAAGGTACAAACACTGGAGGTAATCGCCATCCGTGTCTACGGGACGCGGCAAAATGGAAAGCAGCGTTTTCCGAATTATAGTTTCTTTTACTGCGATCTCCAAACCGCTTGCCAAACGTGAAGATTATGGCCAAATCCCCATTGATAAGGCTACCATCTAGCAGTGGAGTGTCGACTGAGACGATGATGATACTTGTCAAATTAGTTAGCACTAGCGGCCCGTCCCAGTTTCGCATGGGTGGATAAAATTCTTTAATTTTTTTCTATTATTAAATATTTTTCAGTTAGCGCCATCTAGCGACCGGTAGATGAACTACTTGCGGTTAACGCGTTGCTATGGTAACGTTACTTGATACAATGGAAAAAGGGCCGGAAAAAGAGCGGACAGACAAACTACAAATTTGTGATCTTAGATTATAGATTATAGTAAAAATATTTTAATGATTTTTCATTTATGATTTCCAATTATTAAAACACATAGTTTTTCTACAGCGTTTATACACACGGTCTGTCGCTACATGAGTTACATAATGTATCTTCATATTTTTTTTTTGTAATTAAAGGTTATGTCCCATTAAATCTCATCGCAACTTGATTTGGTTTCCTGTCCAGTCGACAGCACAACAAACTTAACTCTAAAAATGATATGGTCTCTATTACAATGATATGAAGTGAGTGCACTATACATTTGTTGTTTTGTTCATTTTTAAACGCCATTTAAAAGTGACGAGCAATCATCATCTGTAAATGGATGTGTCCGTTGAGTCTGTCATGAAATTTGTGATACAAATTGCTAAATAAATCGGTCATAAAGTTGTAACGCGAAAAAGTAGTTAAGATTCTAATTACTTCTACAGAATAAACATTACTTTCGTTCATCGCTTGCCCGATACGTATCGTAAATAACTGTAGCATTAATATAATAATGGGCGGTCGGCGAGGGTTGAGTCGTTTTCCTGGTGTTGCCGTAAGTCGGTTAATGCTTAACCACTGACAGGTTACTTTGGGTAGGTTTAGTGTCGGTAAATTAATTAAGTTGTACTAAGCGCTGATAATAAGGTAGGTTAAGAACATAAATGTCTGAGATAATAAGAAGAGATAAATTACATATCATATTTCATCGTGAGTATAAGCTATTTGCGCTCCTACGTTTTCCTGCGTTGTGCTCTTGTATTTATGCGTTTTTTTTTATTTTTACGTGTGATTATTAGTGCAAGTGAAATAGTTATAAGTGCCACCTAAGAAATACTTTTTAGTGTTATAAAAATTTTACGTAACACATCATAAAACTTCTAAACTTTTATCTGACAAGTTCCGGACACTTGTCCTTATTTGATAAATAAATTTTGTTTATAAGAATGAACTTAAACACAAATAATTTCTAGTTCCGACAATTTCGCGCCTATTGTGCAATAAAACCATTTCAACCGAATTTACAAAGCGTTTATCTTGTTGCGAGAAAACAAATTGCAAGTGTCACGCCTACATCACAGGAACCGCAACAAACCAGTTACAACCTCCTAGGTCAGTAGTCCTTGCATGAAGTTTATCACTGACAAAACTGGGAACCTTCTGAAGCGATTTTTTATCAACATTCTAAACCGACTTGGAAAATTAACCAATTCTTACGAAGTAATGTTTCAGGTGCTTGCTACAGAAAGCGAACTTGATTGTTACTGTGTACTTTCCAATATCGGGCAAACAAAGAGAAGTATAAGTATAGTCTTTGGTCTATGAGGATGCTTTTGAAGGGCCAAACCACTACGAGTACATCAGATTTGATAAACCACAACTTTTTGGTAGAGAACAGAGATTTGTTTAGCGAATACTATTCGAGGCTGTTGAGATCAGGAAACATCCTAATTTCAACGGAGATTAAGGTTGGAGCGTTATCTCAAACAAAAATCACACTGCGAGACCTAGGGATCTAGTAAGCTCCTTTGTAAATAATGAATGTAAGACGGAGGTTTGAATTTTTTACGCCAGTTCTCGAAAAGGCCTGTCAATTTCCGAATTGATGACTCAGACAGAGAAACGTAGAGATAAAAAAAAAAAGTATAAATCAAGAAATAAAGAATGTCCCTGATTAAAATGTAGGACAGTAGTAGCATACATATGACGATATCTACCTCTGTTATTCTGTAAAGGAGTAGAAACGGGATTAGATACAAGAAACAAGAATTAAAGCATCGTAAATGGTGAATAAAAGTTCTATTACATTTCCGTTAAGTTTAAAGTGCCACCTTTTTTTAATCGTACTGTTTCTGTTAATTTACTGTATATATTGACAAAATAGAAGAAGATTTTTTTTTATCCTGGTACACTTAAAGCAACTACTTAAAATAAATACCACAAGTAAATAAGCGTTTAGATTTATACTGTGATTTTGAGGACATTTTATTTCACGGCTGCGTGTATCCATTTCAGCAAAGGCTTATCTTAATGTGGCTTATCTTATTATTGGTACTTAAATACTTCACCAAATAGCGAAAATTTAAACAAAAAATCCTTGCACAGCGTCTTGCTGTCTGAACCGCCCTAAGGTTTTTCATTTCGTCGAGAGTTAAGGACGTTCTATGGCTGTAAAGCGCCCTTTGTCCGAGGGAATCCTGCGGGCTGGTCGGCCTTCATTGTGCCGAGGAAAACATGAATGTAGAATGAAGTGCTATAGATGATGGTTGAGTAGGCAGTAGGTACTTGAATTTTGCGTCACTCATCTCACTCGCCAATACATTATATGAATTTTGATGAGCTCATTAAGAGCGTTAACGCGCATTTATTTCATACTGAACTGAACGTTATGAAATTGTATGTATAGAAAATATTTTTGAAATGTTTAATATAAAAACATTAAAATCACTTTTCTGTTACTATGGAATCTTAAAGTTGCTCCAATTTGTAGTATAATAATAATCTTATCTACAAACTGTTGAGTTGTGTATTTAAAAAAGCAATATTAATTTGAGCTCCTCAGTACTTCGGCAGATACGTTAAGGTGCACCTACCAACCCGCATTGGTTTCGCGAGGTGTGTTATGGTCCATTCTCTTAAGGATAAGTATATTTTTTTGCTAATACCGTGTGTTACAATGGCGGAATGTTATATCGATTTTGTGAATCAACAGTATTCGCCATATAGTTAAAGGCATGCAAATACGATACATAAAATTTGGATTTTAATACATTTTTTTTAGTTACATGAACACAAATAAACCAATCATTATTTATCATAATTAATCAGTTTCAAATAAAAATCAAGTATTTAAATATTTTAGAAAGACGAGAGCATCTTTACAGTATATTTTTATCTATTTATTCGGTTTAACAACAATTGAAACGCTCAAACATATGTATATTTTCTTTGTCACGCAATCACATCAAAACTACTAAAGCTATCGGTTAGATTCGATGTACATTTGCCTTTTTTCGATTTACGTTTATAAATTATTTTATTCGATGCGTTGCTATGGTAACGGTTTCAGTCGTTACCAGAAGTAAACTGTTACCATAAGCAAAAGTTAAATAAGTAAACTGAAGATGTCAGTCCAACAGTGAAATGTAGACACTGTTTAAATGTTGACTAGCCGTCACCCGCCCATCGAAACGGGAGGTTGACGGCTAGTAATAACATGAAAGCAATTACTCAACCAGTTAATTTAAAAAATAACACATAAGATATTATATTGAAGTAAATATTCAAGAAGAGAAAAAAAAACAAAGTAATTATTTATTATTACTTTGTTTTTAAACACGACGACGATCAATCTGACCGGTATTCTTCTGGTAGAAGCCAATGTCTTAGGACTATCATCCATGTCTTTGTTATCACCAATAGGGAATTTGCTCCAGCATTTGAGACCTTGAATCGCTGATGACGATGATGTGTTCAAACATTAGTTAACTACGTAGTGTCCGTCCATTTTTTGTTGTAGGCTGAAAAATATTGCCAGGTTTTTGTAATTTAACCATCTATATAAATAAACAAAATATTTGTTTGTTTAACACTTTTGTACACAATAATATCAACAAATATTGTTAAAGTCTCCATTGACCCATAAAAGTCATCATTTTTGTAACATATTATTGTATTTATGGAATGCAATAAACAATTTGAATTGTAAATAATATGACGTAAGGAGCCCTCTTCAAAAACTCTTAGATATGACCATCCTCATACTTATCCTGTGAACACGGATTTTGAAAAAAGAAATTAAACGTTAAATATTTTTCACTTGGAGTGGCCGCGAAAACCATCCACCAAGTCTGGAACTGGTATACCGGTACTAAGTATATTTACATCTCTATTAAAGTGCTATGAATGTTTGTCTGATTTGCATACCTACCATAGTTTAAGGTCCTCCTCTATTGTTCTCTTGTCTTCGAAGCGTCTTTTGTACTGCTGAACAGCAGGAAACCTGCACGATGGCGTAGTAGGCATGAATTCAGAATGAATAGAATGAGCTTGTGCCTGAAAATAGTTTCAGCACTTGAAATTGATTTCCAAAAGTTAATTTAGTACGAACTTTAAGCTTTTTTTGCTATTGGTATGACAGAAAGAGGTTTAACATCACATATGCGAAGTATTTGATATAACTCCTACTCATTTCACAAAAAATATGAGCCAATAACTATTGAATATCTAACATCATACCAGACCTACCTCTACGTGCCTACCTGTGGATATTATACTAGGTCTGCAATACATGCTGCTGTTTGCAAATACTGAGCGAAGCAATTAGATTTTTGAAGGATGATTATTCCTCTATGGTATGGCGCCTCTTTGGCGCCAAATTTCATCAATGTAGTCTCATCGGTTTGGCTGTGATCAGCTTTTGAATTTTTCTTTTGGTGATTATTCCTCCATGGTATGTCCGATTTCAAAACTTTTTTTTGCACATTAGTCACAACCACGATGTGAGTTTTGGCGCCAAATTTCATCAATGTAGTATCAGCGGTTTGGCTGTGATCAGCTTTTGAATTTTTCTTTCGGTGATTATTCCTCCATGGTAAAGTCTATATTTTTTTACATAGCCTATGTCCGTCATGTTATAATCATGTATGTTCATGCCAAAATTCGTTCGAATCGGTTGAACCGTTAAGTAGCAGGAGGAAGACAAGCGAAATTTATGAGTTGCCTAAAAGAGAGCTTCGCTCAATAATATAATATTCAGTATTTATGGTTAGCTGGCACTAGCAACGACGTTCCCAATTTAATTGAATAAATTCAAATTTCGAATTGTTTGAGAATGACGTAAAGCTTTACTAGTTCCTGCTATGAACCCACAACTTCCGTATTTGTATAAAGAGCGAATGAATTCGCATTTGAAAATAGTAAAGCTAGATTTTCTGTTCACGTTTCATAAATAAAACTCCGTAGAGAGCGCACAGTGCAATCTCTTTGGTTCGATGGAACAGTAACACATTCCGAAAACTAGAAAAAAAGAAAACTGTAACAGCTGCCTTCGAATCATTCAAATTTCGAGGATTTCCTAGTTTATTGCGATAGAGTGGAAATAACAAAATTGTCATATAAAAATCAATCAAAGTGATTTACCTAGTTCATTGTTGTAGATTTCATAGGTTATAGTAGAACGTTGGCATGAGATGATATTCATAAACTGAAATTTATATAAAATAAAATACATAAACGAAAGAACATTTCGAAAAGAGTATAATAATTTAGAATATTCCGTTTCATATTCCTTTCTGAATGAAATGCTTATTTGATACATGCGTAAATAAACATATATTTTCCTTCCTTGAATTTGTTAGTTTTCATTATAACTGTGTTTTCAGTTAAGTTTGTAAATTAAAAATTTTAATATTAAGTATTAGGTACTGTTTTGTGATTTTCATGCGCGTTTAGGATATCTTACTACGGTTCAAAAAATTTTTTTTATCGTTTAGTAAGTCATTAATTCCGTGTAAGCTAATAGGTAAATAATTCTGTGCTTAAAATAATTATTAGCATTTTGATTACAGTATGTACGTACAGTAGTATATTTACTCGTAGAAAGCAACAGATACATCATAATGTCACCCGTAAGACGTTCACTGCTGGACAGAAGCTTTCCCCTAATACGGGAGATATTTTGTCATAATCAGCTCGCTTGGCAGGCAAGTTGAAGATCTCAGTAAAAACCATAATTCGTTTTTACGATTTTTGTTACGCTCATTTTGTTATCTAAAAAGGTATATGTCTAAGAGAGATATAATATATCTCTATCAATATAATATATATATATATATATATATATATATATCAATAGTGCCGTAACTCGAAATTATTATTATTATTTTTTAATTAAAATAGTTGAAAAATATTTTATGACTTTTTTCATTTGCATCCATCTTTTAAAATAATTGAACATGATATTCAAAATAAAATATATTGAAATTAAAATAATAGCTAGTTGCTATGAAAGGTTTATTGGAGAGACAAAACTTTAACAAGCTCTCCTGTGAAATTACACATTTTTGACTTACGGCAGTATTGCAGCCGGGGTGCGATATGTCTAAGAGAGATATATATCTAAGAGAGATTTATATCTAGAGATATATATCTAAGAGAGATATATGTCTAAGAGCGATATACTTATCAGTATCATTAGAAGCCGTTTATGACACCATTATGTGTTAAAAGTTGGTGGCTATTCTACTTTGCCGGACTCCATATAACACATATCGCACCTTTAAAGACAAACCGTTACTACGAATTTTTTCTAAAATTGAGTTATCAATGCCATATATCTTAAAATTTCGTAAGCTACAAGATGACATTAACATTTTTTGAAGTTCCGCTCAAATACGCTAGATGGCGTTATTTTTTTTTATTACCAATCAAAATTTGGTTGGCTTACTAAATACAATATTGTGTCTATACCAGTTGGAACGTGTTTGTCGAAGAGAGATGATAAAAGTTTAAAAGAAAAGTGAGATTATTTGGATAAATACGACTTCACGTCAGGAATAAGGTAATTGTTTAATTATTCTGATTCGTAAAATGTTACTTTTAGAATAACATCAATTTACTTTTATGCTTGGGGATATTTGCAAAATAATATGTATCGCTAAAGAGTGATTATTTCTTTTGTCTCAGTTTTGTTTTTAATTAAGAGTAAACTTAGTAAAATGTTTAATTATAATTGCGGGATATTTCATATAGTTGCATTTTATCACTTCATACAATGCAAAAAAATATTACATTTCACTTAAATAACATTTCAGTTTAAAAATAAATTAATAATATAGTCTTTAATATGATGAAAACTGTTTTATTTCATTAAGTATCATTTTACATACAATTGGAAATCGAAGTAAATTTTAATGTTGTACTTTTTTGTTGTATTATTAGTATAACAGAAACTTGTAGATCTCCTTCTCTGTTACAAGCACATGAACTATCTCAGTCAGTTAATCATGTTTCAGCATCTCGTATGAGTATTGTGATAAAGGTAGTGAAAGAATTCCAATTTCATGTTTGGAAGAAATAATAGACCCCGGTCCAAGTAACAGACGCAGATCAAATTCAACTTCAAGTTCATCGTCTTCATGTTATCTAAATCGGGAAAAGATTTTTCCCCCGATGGTGAAGATCGCGATCCAGATTATGTGCTGCCAACGCCACCTAGACGTGTTACATTCAGCCCAACTCTTGGAAGAGACCACAATATTATGTAGCAGGTTAGCGATTTAAATCTCAAAGAAATCCATTCATAGACAGATGATGACTTGAATATACCGAATAAACAAAAGCGCAGTAGGGTAATATTGGGCATTCTAAAACACTTTTCACTCCAATGATCTCACTTTCGTTCGATCACTGTCGTAAAAGTGTTTTAGAAAGCCCAATAATCGAAAGTGAATTAGAATGCCCAATCGGTTTTCCGTCAACCACAAACCTCATTTTCGATCGATCACTGCCGTAAAAGTGTTTTAGAAAACCCAATAATCGAAAGTGAATTAGCATGCCCAATCGGTTTTCCGTTAACCACAAACCTCATTTTCGTTCGATCACTATTGCAAAAGTGTTTCTGAGATAGCTCAATAATCGAAAGTGAATTAGCATGCCCAATCGGTTTTCCGTTAACCACAAACCTCATTTTCGTTCGATCACTATTGCAAAAGTGTTTCTGAGATAGCTCAATAATCGAAAAGTGAATTAGAATTCCCAATCGGTTTGACGTTAACCATAAACCTCACTTTCGTTCGATCACTGTCGTAAAAGTGTTTTAGAAAGCCCAATAATCGAAAGTGAATTAGAATGCCCAATCGGTTTTCCATCAACCGCAAACCTCATTTTCGTTCGATCACTATTGCAAAAGTGTTTCTGATAGCTCAATAATCGAAAAGTGAATTAGAATGCTCAATCGGTTTTACGCTGAAGTAAATTTTTCAATGCAAGGTTCGTTCCGTTCTTTGTTCAAAACCGTGTTTGTATTTAGAACGCATCGTACCGTTTTATGTTTATTCTGTATGTGTAGACTCGTAAGTAATCAGTGTTTATATATCCCTTCAGATCTCACTCTTGTTCGATCACTGTCGTAAAAGTGTTTTAGACAGCCCAATAATCGAAAGTGAATTAGAATGCCCAATCGGTTTTCCGTCAACCACAAACCTCATTTTCGATCGATCACTGCCGTAAAAGTGTTTTAGAAAACCCAATAATCGAAAGTGAATTAGCATGCCCAATCGGTTTTCCGTTAACCACAAACCTCATTTTCGTTCGATCACTATTGCAAAAGTGTTTCTGAGATAGCTCAATAATCTAAAAGTGAATTAGAATTCCCAATCGGTTTGACGTTAACCATAAACCTCACTTTCGTTCGATCACTGTCGTAAAAGTGTTTTAGAAAGCCCAATAATCGAAAGTGAATTAGAATGCCCAATCGGTTTTCCATCAACCGCAAACCTCATTTTCGTTCGATCACTATTGCAAAAGTGTTTCTGATAGCTCAATAATCGAAAAGTGAATTAGAATGTTCAATCGGTTTTACGCTGAAGTAAATTTTTCAATGCAAGGTTCGTTCCGTTCTTTGTTCAAAACCGTGTTTGTATTTAGAACGCATCGTACCGTTTTATGTTTATTCTGTATGTGTACACTCGTAAGTAATCAGTGTTTATATATCCCTTCAGAATCTATTTTAACGCATTTATTTAAAATCAGCTCAACTCTACAGGCCTGTATAAATAAATAATATGAAATTCGTTAAACAAAAACAATCGTTGAAATTAGATTGCTTTTGTACTCCGTTACCGAACGAGCCAAAACGTCATGGTAGTTTGTTACCAAATACAATACGCTGTCTTGTTTGTGGGCCATCAAACTGCGGGAAAACTAATTTAGTAATAAGTTTATTGTTGCATAAAGATGGTCTATGTTTTAGAAATCTTTATGTGTATTCAAAATCTTTGTATCAAACAAAATACTTGTATCTTGAAAAAGTTTTAAATATGGTCCCCGATATATCGTATCATAAATTTAACCATAACAATGAAATATTGAACCCACATGAAGCTTTACGAGATTCTATTATCATTTTCGACGACGTTGCTTGCGAAAATCAAAACAACATACGGGATTATTTTGCTATGGGGCGTCATAAAAACATTGATTGCTTTTATATTAATCAAACTTACACCAAAATACCAAAACAGCTCGTAAGAGACAATTCAAACTTGATTATATTGTTCAAGCAAGACGATATTAATTTGAAACATGTTTATGATGAGCATGTATGTTCCGATATGTCCTGGTACCAATTTCGGGAAATGTGTTCAGCTGTTTGGAACAAACCTTTCAGCTATCTTGTAATAAATAAGGACTGTGAAAAAAATAATGGATGCTACAGATCATCATTTGATACATATATAATATTGGATTAACTACATATTAGGATGATATATTATGAATGAATCACTATCACTCGTGATTCGGAGCCAAGAAGTATTCTGCGCAAGATGGAAAAAAAACTCAAACAAGAAATTGTGAAATCTGCTGCATCTGTAAAAAGAAAAGTTGAACTTTTGAAAGAAGCAAAAAATTCTCACAATATGGCTCTGGAAACAATATTTAAGCCAATAGTTAACGGAAAACCGATTGGGCATGCTAATTCACTTTCGATTATTGGGTTTTCTAAAACACTTTTACGGCAGTGATCGATCGAAAATGAGGTTTGTGGTTGACGGAAAACCGATTGGGCATTCTAATTCACTTTCGATTATTGGGCTGTCTAAAACACTTTTACGACAGTGATCGAACAAGAGTGAGATCTGAAGGGATATATAAACACTGATTACTTACGAGTCTACACATACAGAATAAACATAAAACGGTACGATGCGTTCTAAATACAAACACGGTTTTGAACAAAGAACGGAACGAACCTTGCATTGAAAAATTTACTTCAGCGTAAAACCGATTGAGCATTCTAATTCACTTTTCGATTATTGAGCTATCAGAAACACTTTTGCAATAGTGATCGAACGAAAATGAGGTTTGCGGTTGATGGAAAACCGATTGGGCATGCTAATTCACTTTCGATTATTGGGCTTTCTAAAACACTTTTACGACAGTGATCGAACGAAAGTGAGGTTTATGGTTAACGTCAAACCGATTGGGAATTCTAATTCACTTTTCGATTATTGAGCTATCTCAGAAACACTTTTGCAATAGTGATCGAACGAAAATGAGGTTTGTGGTTAACGGAAAACCGATTGGGCATGCTAATTCACTTTCGATTATTGAGCTATCTCAGAAACACTTTTGCAATAGTGATCGAACGAAAATGAGGTTTGTGGTTAACGGAAAACCGATTGGGCATGCTAATTCACTTTCGATTATTGGGTTTTCTAAAACACTTTTACGGCAGTGATCGATCGAAAATGAGGTTTGTGGTTGACGGAAAACCGATTGGGCATTCTAATTCACTTTCGATTATTGGGCTTTCTAAAACACTTTTACGACAGTGATCGAACGAAAGTGAGATCATTGGAGTGAAAAGTGTTTTAGAATGCCCAATATTACCCTACTGCGCTTTTGTTTATTCGGTATATTCAAGTCATCATCTGTCTATGAATGGATTTCTTTGAGATTTAAATCGCTAACCTGCTACATAATATTGTGGTCTCTTCCAAGAGTTGGGCTGAATGTAACACGTCTAGGTGGCGTTGGCAGCACATAATCTGGATCGCGATCTTCACCATCGGGGGAAAAATCTTTTCCCGATTTAGATAACATGAAGACGATGAACTTGAAGTTGAATTTGATCTGCGTCTGTTACTTGGACCGGGGTCTATTATTTCTTCCAAACATGAAATTGGAATTCTTTCACTACCTTTATCACAATACTCATACGAGATGCTGAAACATGATTAACTGACTGAGATAGTTCATGTGCTTGTAACAGAGAAGGAGATCTACAAGTTTCTGTTATACTAATAATACAACAAAAAAGTACAACATTAAAATTTACTTCGATTTCCAATTGTATGTAAAATGATACTTAATGAAATAAAACAGTTTTCATCATATTAAAGACTATATTATTAATTTATTTTTAAACTGAAATGTTATTTAAGTGAAATGTAATATTTTTTTGCATTGTATGAAGTGATGATGTCCTGCGCATTTCGGTCAAAACAAGGTGGTGGTGATGGTGAGTTGCGCGGACACCGTTCTGTCAGCTCCTCATTAACATCGTGTGATGCCATCTGAAATTTCTCTTGTTGTGTATTCTGAAATAATATTGTTTACATTACTACTAAATTAATGATAATTTGTCAAATTATTAAAATAAAAAATCGAATTGGCGTGCAGGAAGATTTTCAAGCGGCAAGCGAACCCGCAACTTGCTTGTGTCGAATAATTTTTTCAAGTATTTTTCTATTAAAATAATCTATAATATAAGATAGAATTAAAAAATGCAAAAAAATATAAAAATGATTATTCGTTGACAAAATTACTCTACAAATTTTATGTTGTGCACAAAAATATATATAAATATTAAATAAATAAATCAGCTTACCATATTGATAACTCTGGACAAGCGCAGCCTTCACTCGATTGACAGAAATTAGTAGATAATTTAGGAGTATCATAATTTTATGACTATTTATACTATTGATTACCTACGTAAAGCTTATACAGCAACACGTGATTCTCAACGGAACGATGTGCAATTTAGCATAATAATTAGGTGAATATGTAATGAAATGTTGCAGCGTTGACAACACGTGTAAATAAAGACACCTAGAATAATGCCGAGCTCATGCACTCATAGTATTTGTCTATCACAAACCTATAAATTTTATTAATTTATCGTACTCTGCATGGTATTAGAAATATTGTTAAATAATACACATTGTTCAATTAATTATTTTTATTTGTTCATATATTTTTACAATAATTTTTGTAGGTACAAAATACTATAAGAAAATAGATACTCAAAGTCTTAGTGAAAGTTTCTTATACATAAGACATAATAATAATTTTGTAGGAAAAACAATGAATATGGAAGAAACAAATAAATTATAACTTAAATTAATACACAGTGAAATCATTTTTAAATTTTAATTATTTTAAAAATATAGTTAACCACAACCGCAACGTTAACAATAAAATATTATTTTTTATATTACACAAAAATAAACTTTACACTATACTATCACAGTGACCCCATAATAAAGTAGAAAATTTTGTTATTCAATATGATGCGTTTGTCATCATTGCTTGACAAAGCTATCCTATTCTGCTCTTGGGTAAATATTTTATATTTAAGAGATTTTAATATGATATTTTTTTGCGTAAAAACATATTTTCATTTAACACCTTGTAATAATCTTTAAAATGTACATCTTTCAAAACTAGCTTTTGGATGCCTTTTGCTTTCTTAAATTCATCTTGCGCTGTTTTTATAGAGTACAACTTTGACCTTAAACCTAGAAATTCCGTAATCAATTTGCCAGCTAACTCATCTTTAAAGAAGCCTGCTTTTTATTTTGGTTAGGAATACTGTATTCGTTACTTAAAGCATAATTACTAGTATCAAAATAATGCAGAAAATGTGACTTTAAGTCTTTATAAAAATCTTTCTTTCAATTGAATAAAGGAAACTATCGGTATCCGTATAACAAAGTTTTATCTTTTCCTTATAAAAAGGTTTCATAATGGAGTAATGAAAATCGAACATATGGCTTTAAGAAATTTCCAATACAGATGAGATTGAATTAATTAGTTTCAAATTAGAACAATGTCAAGTGACTTAATATACCGATATAATTATTGCTAAATCATTCTAAACTTGTAACCTGAGGTATCACGCATGGTGCAATTGTTAGCATTAAATAAATATTCTAAAACAGCAACTAATTAAGTTTTTTCTAAAAAAAATTGTGGGTCATTTAAAGCGTCGATTTAAATAATAACTTCGTTTAATAATAAAACACCAACTAACCTGGGGTTCGAGTCCTATTAGCGACACAAAATATTTGTTTTTGTATACCCTGTTATAACATTTTAGATTTAATTATATATTTGCTTTATATACAAATAAGTTCATTACATAAACATAAAACTACAGTGTGATTATTTATTTACCTACAATGAAGAATAGTTAAATCGTTATTTAATAACAATCATAATAAGTCAATTATACCACCACTGACAAAATAATAATAATTATAAATCAAGGTAAAACGTAAGATTATAGATTTCGCTGTTATCCTTATCAATTAGACAGTGTAACTCTAAAAGTTTTTATTTAAAGAGGGGTCACGTTTAAAATCTAAAGGTTTGAAGTCATTACATCATTTAAAATCATTTTTGTTACGCGATAATTATTGTATCAATCACTTGATGGTAAACAACTATATAAGATAAGAAAGGTTAAGCAGGTAGCAAAGTAAACCTTTAAATAAAATGTTTATCCTCTGCAATTATAATACTCGGCTTTCATTAAATAAATAAAAAAGAAAATAATTATTATATATTTTGTTGTTTTTTAAATAACTAATTCAGTACTAAATAAAGTCTCATTATGGAAACGGTATTGAAACGCCACCTATTGAATTATAATTAACTCACCTATGAATCCAATGATTATTTAATTTGAATGATAGCAAGCAGGTAAATTACCTACACCATAATTTGTTGGCGGGAGTGTTGAATTTCACAATATACGTATAGATGTCGCTATTTAAGACAAAAAATATAACACTAACTTTTTCTTTTACATTATTTTGTATAAAATATATTTTTTAATTAATGAATTTTTATCAAAGGCTTTAGTTTTATGTATAAATATTTCATCTTTTTTGCGGTAGGCATACTAGTTTGCCATAAATTTAATATTTATTTATCTGAATGGATTCAGGGTAATAAGTCATAAAAGACATTATATTTTTTTTATTATCATCGATTTTCCATGCATGCATGTAACCAAAATCATAATTTACTGCAAATATAATATTTTCATCATAGGTAGTTATACCGCCACCTATTGAACTATAATCTAATTAGGCATCGAATGCTGCAATTTTACTTGCTATCATTCCAGTAAAACACTTACCTGCTATCAAAAGCATGATTGATTTTACAATAGGCTCTCATTATAGATATACCAGTTTATCTTTTGATATTGTTTAAATTATTAATTTTTAATGTTTTATAATCATTTGCAAGGAAAAGGATATTAACTTTAATACAGTTTAAATGTTAAATTATTTTTTCTTATATAATATTTAATAAATTAATATATGTAACTACATCGCGCTTACAAAGTTTTTATGTGCTCTGAGTATATATACAGTTTCACGAACATAGAATATCGAGATAGCTGTAAGTAGTGGCGGGCGAAGTTTGAGGCACAAAATGTGCGCTGGAACTCAGGCTGACCCCAACATGAAAACAGCGGGATGTATCTAGTAAAGTTGCGATTCCAGCTGCGACTGATACTAGGTATCTCCTTGGCTCACCCGACACCACGACGGTTCTCGTGCGAATTTGGAATACAAAAATAAAAGTTGCAGGTGACGACCTCGACTTTTGTTGTTTACGAGCGCTCGTGCTCAGTACCACCATAAATGAATTATATTGAACGAACAGGGAACGGCACGATGCGCTCTAAAACACACCTATTTTGCAATTTTTTTTTTCATTTCCATCTCGAATAGAATCAATTTGTAAAACAAACACGGTTTTGAACAGAGAACGGACGATACGCTTATAACCAAAACCTAGCGCCTGAATGTTTAAAACACTTGCAACGGTGATCGAACGAAAGTGAGGTTTATGGTTAACGTCAAACCGATTGGGAATTCTAATTCACTTTTCGATTATTGAGCTATCTCAGAAACACTTTTGCAGTAGTGATCGAACGAAAATGAGGTTTGTGGTTAACGGAAAACCGATTGGGCATGCTAATTCACTTTCGATTATTGGGTTTTCTAAAACACTTTTACGGCAGTGATCGATCGAAAATGAGGTTTGTGGTTGACGGAAAACCGATTGGGCATTCTAATTCACTTTCGATTATTGGGCTTTCTAAAACACTTTTACGACAGTGATCGAACGAAAGTGAGATCATTGGAGTGAAAAGTGTTTTAGAATGCCCAATATTACCCTACTAAGCGCAAAGGAACAAAAATCCGTCCAATAGGCAAAGGAAATGAAATGTGTTTTTCTGACTTTATTGATATAAAAAATCTCACAGAGGCGTGTGGTGAACGATTTTCAAAAAATATTCAGGGTTAAACAGTTAGATTAGCTGATATCAAGATAATTAAGTTTGAAAAACATCAAGATTAAGAGCAAGTTTATATTTACTACAAAAATATGTAGATACAGACCTTAAAGAAATACAATACTTTAATAATCGTTCGTCACGCACAAGTACGGTTTTTGGCACAAGCCTTAAAAATTACGAACTGGTGCCTTTGTATCTATTAAAGTTAAGTGAGAGGAAAAGAAGTGATTGAAAGAGCCTAATCGACGGTAATAATATAATACCACAGAGTTACGCGTTGTCTTATTATAATAATATCTTGCTTTGATTGCAGCCTGATGTTTTTTTTTGGATATTTTATACATTAGGAGATATTTTATGTTTGTTACCACTATTTTAGAAGATTTTTATGTTTTAAAAGACAGTTTTATGTTTGTGAAAAAGACTATTTGTTTATTTTGAATATTATTACGGCAATAGGATTGCCTTTATTATTTTCGGGTATGAGTATCGTGCAGAAAAATGTGATACTAAGGTAATTAATGTTTAGAATTTTTGTTTATTTTTATTTTGATAACATATTTTTTATTGAAACTGATTCCAAAGATTGATATTAAATAGTCTTAAGCTTAAACTTGTCGTGATTTTATAAGTACAATATTATTATTAGGAAAATCCGCCAAATAATACAGCCAAATACATGTATGGAAGTTACTCTTTGATTTTAAATAATAAATGATTACTATTAATTTTGATGCTTTTTTATCTCGCCCAACGTTTTCCTTAAAAGAAACGTGTGTAAACTTTATTAATTACTTATATAAAAATAATAGTTTATGGAAAGATTTCTTATATAAGAAATATTTTTCGGATAAATATATTTTTTACACATTAATTTTGTAGAAATTTACTATATTGAAAAAAAATTAATGGTAAAGTGTTACTATAAAAATTCAAAATCATAAAAAAATATGCTTTTATTGTTAAATCATGATTTTGTATATTGTGTGCCATAATGTACATAAAGACCTGTAATAATAGCCCTCAATGATGTCTCAAAACATCATGGGCAGGGATTTATTGCAAAAAAATATAAATTTTTACTGTATATTTGCTCTCCTGTAAAATTTGATATTTTTGTATAGAAACGGTTTGTCTTTAAAGGTGCGATATGTATAGTAATGTGTACCTCTTAAATTATCTTTACTAAGAAAACTTATGAGAATAAAGAAAGTGGTACATTTAATCACAAAATAAATCACAGTTTTAAGTACTGGCATTTCCTACAAAAAGAAAACTACCCGCAAAGTAACTCAGTTGTATTCAATGTTGAATTCTGTAGCTGGCTGAGTATTAATTTTAATTTCAATGTTGAAATGGAGAAGGATAGAGTTTTGTAAGTTTGCAAATAAAATTGCACGTTTCTCTTCAAACTTAGTTGCGAAATGGAGTTGTAAAGGGGCGCCGCACACTGGAAACACTCCATACAAAGTTTCGCTCATAATTATTTTAAGGATAATTACTTTATTAATGTTTATTCCCGTAAACTTTTCTATAAAAGGATTAAGTATTCAACACTTTCTATTAGTGATTATTGAAGACAAATAAATAGTGGTTCAGTAATGTATTATATCATAACCTTAAAACATTTTTTTTTTTTTTTTTTTTTTTTTTTTTTTTTTTTTTTTTTTTTTGCCTGTAAAGTCGGTTTTACGGGCGAAGATTTTACGTGACAACGTCTTTTTCTCGGTAGAATATTTATTGATATGAATATAATTAAATTGCACAATGCGCGCGGCAGACCGATCATAGTTGAGTGGGAGAGAGACGCAAGGCATTCGGCGGGCCTCTCTCTCGTTCGGTGACTCATCGTAACGTTACCGAGCGTTACACTTTTTCATAAGTGACTCCCAGCCGCAACCTAATTTAAGACGTTGTCACGTCAAAAACGTACCTAGTGAAGTACTAACTATAAATATTACCTTATGAAATAATTTTCTTGATCACTTTTAATAGTATGTTTATCAAATGAAGCGTAATGCCGATGTCGATTTCTCGCTTTTTTAACAAAATAGTGGATGGGTATTTTGAATATTTATTTATTTGGGGTAAATGTAGTGTACCTATTACTATGTGTACTTGCAAGAAAATATCGAAATACTGTCACTTTCAAGAATCGTTACATAAGCAGTGATTTGTATGGAGCGTTTTAAGCGTGAACCGGCAAAAAGTTTCTCAGCAAAAAACTTTTACCTTTTCAACTGTTAATAAAAAAGTACACAAAGCATTCCGAAGTTTAACTTTGTAGAACTTTTTCGTTACTGCAAAATGTTTGGCACATAAATAATTAAAAAGTAGCAACTTTTTTTTTTAAACTATCCAATCTTTCGAGTTCTTATAAAGCTGAGATTTGTGTCCTTCTTTGTTTTACCTTTAAAACCAATTAATTTATTTCTTATGTAATGTAACTAATATGGAACTTAGGACCTAAAAAAAATAAGATTTAGAAGTTCTGATAAGAAAAAGAAAGTGTAATATTCTTTATTTATTATTCAAGGATTTGCAATTTTATGCACATTATGATATGGTTAGAAGATGATAAAAATAAAATTAACATAACAGCGTTACGTTTTTATGCGCAATCTTATTTATGTTTATGTTTTATTATTTTCTGTGCCTGTTCAAAGTCAAGGCCGTGTTTAAACTATTGGAGGCCCTTAGCATATAAGAATATCGGGGCCCCTATGACTTTCACAGAACACTTTTTTATTACCAGAATAGACCATGAAAGTAGATAAACAAGGTTTCAGATTTTTTATTGACAGTCAATAGATGAATACATAATCTTTGATTAAAATGGGGAGATTCCCACATATTTAAAATTATCTAAGCATGCTGAAATTCGATAGCCTTATTTTAGGCTAGAGTAAAGTAGCTTCGCGCATGCAAAAGGTAATAATCAAGTCGATAATATAGTCCCTAATTGAGGTTCGATTTACTATAATTAAATAAGTTTTTCCGTAATAAATTTCGGTATTGGTTTAGTGATCTGGCAGGAAATAGGGGGGCCCCTATTGATCGCGGGGCCCTGGACATTCGCCCAGAGTGCCCGGTGGGAAAGAGGGGTCTGACAATCGTTCTTAAGGAATAAACTTCAGTCGTGCTTCGGAGCCGACTCATTTTTATACAATTTGAGCATTTACAATGCATTTATTGAAGATAACAACTTTGTCCTGCGTAAGTAAATAACGTAAGTCCTAAGACGGGAGACCTTGAACCGAGAAGAAGTCGCAAGAAATTCGACAAAGGCTGTTTTTCATCCTTTAATGTGTTAGAAAAATGCATTAGAAAAATCCAATTTCCAAAATATTAATTAGCAGTATAGTTATAGCAACGTAAAGGCGATTAACTCGAGTCCCTGTCCTTTATATAATCATCAATTCTGTTATATGGCCTTCGCTCATAAGAGTTTTGGAATAGAATGTAGATGTTACAAATTACCTGATAATTAACTGATGTCGGAAAATATTAAAACAGTACTCATGTCAACATGCAAATTAAATTTATCATTTAATTACCTTAATTGTATAAAAATGTTTGCTTAAAAGTATTTTTAACTGCTTTATCAGATTTACTGCTTTGTAGAGTTTTCAGTTCGTATGGTAATTGGTTTTAAGTTTTAATGGGAATACTACATATTGACCATTTTTTTTATTATTTTTGTCGTGTAGGGCAGGCAGTCGACAGTTTTTTTTTGACGTGAGGTTTAGCGGTTTACGGTCATATTTGAGTTAAAAGTATTGTGAATTCTTACAAGACTACATAATCCCAGAATACATTGACCATAAGGATATTCAGCTTAACAAATAGTGTTTTACTGGATTCTCTTGGTGCATTGACATCGTTTTGACTGAATAAATATGGTTTGCCCTTCAGATGAGTTGCTCTAAAATATGAAGCCATAACGTATCCAAGCTGCAGCACCGCTATAGTGAGCAGTGTGAGCGCACGCTTCGTGGTTTTCCTGAGTTTGCGAAGTGCGTAAGTGAATTGATTAAGCTTCTCACTGTTGCGCTCACGTAGTTTCTTTGACAATAATGAATCCATAATAATTACTAGTAAGGAACACCTCAATTTCTCCTTTTATTTTTCCGATGATCTGATATGGTAACAGGTTGTTTCTATCTTAACACTTTAAAACAATTCTTTTAAATCCCATTTCTTTTAAATGTTGAGCTATATTAGTTAAGGATGATGTTAAATCATTTTGCAATTGGTTAAGATTGTTATGGCTGGAAGAGGCCACAAGGGTTGCGTCGTCGGCGAACATAACGCCTTTGTTAGGCACCATACTGGGGAGATCATTTATGTAAGATAAAAATAGTAGTCATCTCAGTACTCTGCCTTGGGGTAGAGATGCAGGAACTGTTTTGTTGACAAATATATCATCTTAAGCTCTTTATTTATTTCATCAAGGTGCGCTATGGGAGTAGTTTTCTTTGATCCAAATATGATGTTAACCATTTGTAAGCAAGCAATATTGAGTAAGACAACCGGTCATATGATTTGGACATGTCCATAAATACCGCGATAGCATTTGTTTTGAATCAATGCAATAATTTTGACAGTGTTTGATTTATCTAGATACTCATTCAACCTATCAGTAAGATTTCGGGAAATTTAGAGCTAGTTGACAAGATTACTACAGGACAGTATATTCTGACGCTAAGTTATCCTCTTTGTTTAAAAACAGATTTTTGCTAATTTTCGATTTGACAGAGTGTTAATAGTAATTTAATTTATCGCTCGATAAAATTTAAAAGGAATCATAATTTTTTAATTTTTTTTTTCCACGTACCAGCGTATTTTGGAACATTGGGGAATGAAATTTCCTTACTTCGTTAAGACATTACTTTTTATAGCTAGATTTATTGTTGATGAGCTTGGAATTTTATGTTTACGTTTCTGACATGCTGTTTTTTCTATTAAAAAAATCTTATTAGCTAAGACTGTTAAAAGCAATAAGGAATAGGATACGAATTCCAGAAATTAATCAACTAGGAGTTTACTCATTAATAATTGATTTTCATATGAGGCACCCGGTATGAAAAAAAAATATGACGAGTAAAATTTAGTGATCAAATGACAACGTTACGTTATGTGCAACCTATCGTGTGCACCTTTCACTTTTATTTTGAAGTAATGTTCTTCCTCTCCTGATCCCATCATTTGGGATCGGGTCTCCTCACACTTCTGCGCCAAGTCATGCGATCTTGGGTTGTCGTTTCTGGCAACCAGGCTTTCTTGAGGTCTCTCTCTATATTCTTCCACCAGGTAGATGGGGGGCGTCCTATACCTCGTTTCTGTTCCGGCAGGTTTAGCGCAATTTGTACCACATGATCGTCGCTTCTTCTTCTTCTTTTAACGTGTCCATACCAGCGAAGGCGGTTTTCAATAATTTTATCAGCAATCGGTGCAACTTTAAAATTACCTCGGATATATTCATTACGGATTTTATTCATTCTAGTTACACCTCCTGCCCACCTTAGCATCTTGATTTCGCTGGTATGTACTTTCTGTTCATGGGACTTCTTTGTTGTCCAGCATTCAGATCCATTAATAATGACTGGTACGAAGTCATTATTAATGGTCCAAATCAATCATTAATAATACTTTGCATTGAACCCTTGTTGTTATTAGAGTACAATGGGGGAATATGTACAAGGAAGAAATAAATGATCACAATTATAATTGACATGATTTATGGTGTATCCTCATGGTGTGAGCACACGACCTTATCTTTTTTTAAAAGAAGGCAAACTCAGGTTAACAGCTAGTCAGAAAAGGGTGGCAGTATTTGAAATCTAAAGTCAAGCAAATCGTTAGAAAGGCACATAACATAAGTATCCGGCATGTAGGCTAGCGATCAAGAGAGAATAGTCACTACATAGCATAAAACAAAGTCGCTTTCTCTGTCCCTATATCCCTATATATGCTTAAATCTTTAAAACTACGCAACGGATTTTGATGCGGTTTTTTTATAGAAAGAGTAATTGAAATGGAAGTTTTATATGTATAATACATGCATAATATAGTACAGCATTGCATCCGTGCGAAGCCGGGGTGGGTCGCTAGTAAACGATAAATATTACCTATAGATATTTACTTGCGCATGGGTACGAAAAGTGAATGATATAGAGAGATGTGTACAATATACGTTCTATATAATTATATATACGTTTTAAGGTTGTTGTACTTACTATTTACATACTTATCGCTATAAAAATGGTGGTGTGTTAAAAAACCTTTCCGTTTATCAATCTATTCAATATACATCGCACACAAGTGGAACCGCTATAGTAATATGACGGACCATTTACATACATGGTGGTGTTTTACAAAGATGTTTTATTTTTTTTCTTAATAACTATCGTTCCATACTGGTTAAATAACGAATTATAATTATTTTTATTTACTTTTTCTAATTTGTCCTTGCCAATATTACTAATAGTTGAGATTTTCCATGAGCTCTCCTTAATAAAGTATTCTTCACAATCTCTAAAATGACAGACAAATAACAGTTGAAATCTGGATGCTTATATTTATTGACAAATTGAAAAAAGAATACATTTTTGTCTATGATTATTTCGTAATTAATTTGATTAAGAACCGGCATTTAATTCTACATAGTTAAATAATTTCTTGACGATTAGTTATTAATTTATTTTTAGTATCTAATATATTATAAAAAAAAAAATACAAATATATCTTTTAACTTGAAGTTTTCGTTAAATTATTTAATAATGATATTCCAAGTTACGTAGCTAAAGCACTACTGTTATGGAAACCGAATAGCCTGAAGCCAATATAGAAAAGTTCATTTTTTACGGTGACTCGGCCGGAATCGGATCCGAGACCTTGGAGTAGCGGTACCATGAAAACGGGCATGCAAACCCTCGAACAAGGACGCCGCCAAAGGCAACAAAAACCTTGGACAAAAAAGAAACTATTTTTGAAGTTATTCTTATTTAGGCGCGTTACGAAAAAATGGTGAGAGTGAAATTTTAAGGTGGGATACAAAATTATGATGTTGAAGTTGGCCGCAAAAGCGACATGGAATAAACCAGCAGGATGAAGTTGGCCGCTAATTATGAAAGTGTGTGTGTGATTTTAAATTATGTATGGTAGTTTACTACTTATATAAAATTATAATATTAGTTATCATTGTTTAGTAACGATAAAAAAGTTTAACTTCTTACGTGCATGCATAAGTACACACAACGGTTTTTTTAATGCTATCTTCACCAACTTTGTTACAATTTTGCAGTCTTTATTAAGCTTAGCTCGCAATTTTAATCTAATAAAAATCATACCAATTTATTTATAGTAATATATTAACAGAACTTACGTTTAAACTGTGACCAACAAAAAAAAACAAAATTATGTGAGTTTCATTTCGTCACCTTAACCTCTTAACGAAGTGATTGAAAAAAAAACTATTAATTTCTATAGAAACAAAAGATATTTTCAATCCTTGTTCGCAAAATGCATATGCAGCAAGTGGGCCTCGAAAGATTCAATATTGGAATATAGACTTTAAGATAGTGCAGTAAGAATGTGATTCGGAGTAGCTGTGGAATGCAGTTCTCCAAACAATAGATAAGAGACCCGAGGCGAGTGGGTTCAAGTAGGGAGGGGATCATTCATCACCTCCCCTTTTTTAGGGCTGCCACCTTTATGAGAGTTTTAATTTATTATCGAAAATTAATTTCTTTAATTTATTTCAAGGTCTCTGGTTCGCAAACTAATTATAAAAGTTAGTGACATGCCGTTTTAAATAGAAATGCATGTATAGCCTTTGTTATGTAGACAAATTCGAAACAATTAGAATTTGATTGGTCTCCCACTCGTTAATTCTCAGTCTATTGAACCAATAATGGTAGTGAGTGCTCGAACTGTGCGTCAATTGTACACTTACTTACCGAAAAATATAATTGATACTTTCTATATCAGTTAGATTTCATGTTGAAAATCCATAGCGTGAATTTGTCAGTTTAAGTGACTTCAGATTTAAAATGTTTGTTATTCATTTTAACCATAGGATTGTAAAATCTCTATAGCATCGCCATCCACACTGATTGTTTTGTCATAGAGACGGGTTCAAAGGGACTATACAAATAGAACGATAGTGATTTTATTGTGCGTACAATTGGGAGTTATAACGGATAACTGGTCTTTAAAAAACTACTGCTAGTTTCTTTGATGCTTCTTGGACACTCAGTAAATTATTCGATTTGTTCTTAAATCGGCTTCTTACAAAAATATAAACGTGTGTGATTTATATAGTGGAAATAAGTTTCGATTTAATCAAAGTTTACATTGTGGTTTTTATGTAAAAATATTGACCACTGTTATTGACCAAGTAAAACGTATATATGTCACCGGAAAATAACAAGATCCGCAAGTTTATAAATTTCCTAGGAAAATTATAAACTTTCGTAGGATTCTAAACGGGAGATAAATTGTATTATTTTACGCCCATATTTTCGCAAATTTATCAATTTGCGACACCTCGTGGTAAATTTATAAACTAACAGATATCCACTTGTAAGATTCTAAACGGTTCGACCAATCACAGAAGAGCTTTTAATTTTACGCTTTTTTTAAAATACGGCAAATAACACACTGCTCTCTGATTGGTCGATGTTGACAGTGGCAATGCTTGTGTCCATAGACTTAGGTACAATCAGACTTGCCAAACTATACATTTATCAGTTTCGATTACCTACCTAACTGTATTTTTACTTTAAAACTAGTTAGGTACCTATAATACAGGATTACTTTTTTACATAATATGCTAATGACCTTCACTCTACCAAAATAAAACAACAGAAATCGTGTTCTACGATATTAAAGACGTTTATTAAAAAAGAAAAACAATCATAAAACATAAAACCGGCCTTCTACAAAAAAAAAAGGTTAGGTTAGGTTAGGTTAGCTTATGTTACAGGTATTGACTGCTTGTAACTATTTGTACCACTGGATCTTGCTGAGATTTCCTTTTCACTATCAAGACTTTTTCGTCACTAATTAAACTTTTGGCGTGATATTATTCTTTGTCTGTGGGCCGACGTCCCAAAACTTTAGTTTTCTTAAAATCTTCTATCATTTTAAAGACATTTTTAATTGTTTCCTCATTCCATTCCGACTTCTTAGTATTTTGGTCATGGCCACTATAAAACTTTCGTAGCTCTGTGGTAAATTTGCTTACTTATTATTTTACGCGTGAGTTCGGTAAGTTTATCAATTTGCGAAAATATGGGCGTAAAATAATACAATTTATCTCTCGTTTAGAATCCTACGAAAGTTTATAATTTTCCTAGGAAATTTATAAATTAGCGGTTCTTGTTATTTTCCGGTGGCATATATACACCACTGTCTTCGTTGTAATACAATACAATACAAAAACACTTTATTGATTAAACCACAAAAACAGAAGGACACACAAACACAAATAATCGCTTAAAAATAACGTGTAACAATCGGCGACCTTATCGCTCAAAACGTACTCTACCAGACAACCTTAGGGTGGAGAGGATATAAGGAAGCTAGAGCTACGGCGGTGTAACTAAAAGAAGAAATAATTAAGGAGATACACTAATCATGAAAACAATAAAGAGCGTAAAAACTGAAATTAAATCTAAATAAACTTGCATAATAATGTATACATACTACAAATATATATTAATTGTATAACATACATGCATAAACACTATACATATCAATAAACATAAATGTCTAGTTGAATAGGGAGCAGTCACACAGCTATTGTGTGAGATAGTGAGTCTTAACTAAATTAGTAAAAGTAGAAACAGATTGTGCTCGTCTTATGGAAACTGTAGGAGAATTCCAAAGACAAACAGCCTAAACCGCGAAGGAGTTTACTACAGTGTGTATTTATGTGTATAAATCATAATATAAATTTATCCTTTTAAATAAAAACACTTTTATCGGATACACCAAACTTTTATTCTTTTGTTATATTTTATAATGATTTCTATTCCTTTAGAGGAAGCCGTGATCACGGGAAAATGTATGTCTAAAAATAATGATGTAGCATTAAAATAAAACCAGGTTTATGGGGTGACAACCCTGCCTCCCCATACTTCTACTACGGCCCGAATTTTCCGCTACTCTCTCGCAGGATATTTTGTGGGCGAGCCAGTCATTTTTCCCACGCCAAAAATGATTTGCTGCAAATTAATAATACAATGTTTAAAAGTGCAAATAGAAGATTCAATTTTCTGTGGTGACTAACGCCATGGAAATGGAAGACTAAAGTGTTCCTTATTAGCAACAACGATGTTATTGCAAACTAGAACCAGAGTAAAATAGAAATAGGACTTTTATCTACAATGTCTCTTATGTTTTTATTTATTTTTTGCTTTCACAATGCAATATTTCTATAAGATATAAAATAGGCAAAAAAAACAACTACGCCACCGAGCCCCCAGGTGGGATTCGAAACCACGAACCTTTTGCTATCCGGGCGAGTGCTCTGACTGCTGAGCTACCGAGACGCTGGCAAACGTGTTCAAATTTACAAACGTATTTCAAATTCTACTATGAGTTACAATCGTTCCACTACTTACTACCAACTACCTTCAACATCGAAAGTAATATTTTTACAAATATCAAACAATCGATTAAGATGGAACCAGCTATAATTATGTAGTTAGCGTTCAATATTGGTGGAACAATTCTAGCTCATAGTAGAAGTTGAAATACGTTTGTAAATTTCGACACGTTTACCAGAGTTCGGTATCGGTAGCTCAGCGGTCAGACCATCGCCCTGACAGCGAAAGGTCGTATGTTTGAATCCCACCTGAGGCGTAGTGGTTTTTTACACGCGTATATTATTTCTTATAGTATCTTATACAATGTTTCTTGCATTGCCTCGGATACCTTTCGCTGTCCGGGCGAGTGCTCTTCAAAGCCCGGACATGGGTTCGAGTCACACTTGACTCAACAAATTGGAGTCATTTTCCGAAATATATTCCTTTCGTGGAATCTTCAAACCGCCAGCCAAGTGTGGGGTTTATGGCGAAGTATTTAGGGAGAAGTTCGTCCAGCATTGGTAGTCGTTCATTTGGGATGACGAATGCACATTTATATCCGACAAAACTTTTAACAAGTCAAACTACTAAGTTTGTATCCGCTAAAAATCTATGAACAGGACAAAATAGTTTTATTGTCATGATTTTGAAAAAAAAATGGGGATTTTATTAAATTATGATTATATGGGGAAAAAAAATATCCCTTATATTTTAATGATTGCCTTCTAAAGTAAAGAATAAAGCAAAATTACTACAAAATGTTAAAATAAAAACTTAAATTTTCTTTTATTTCTGATTATTGTTATTTATTTACTATTAATCTAATTAAATTAATTATTATTTATGACTTAATAATTAATTATTATTCTGATATAAGATGCTTATTGTGCTTCGTATATATGTAAAAGCTCCCTTAAGCAATGAAGAGGAGAACAAAAATTATGTACCCGAGATATTTGCGTATTTTAGTGAAGGCAAAATACCATTGCCTAGAAGTTTATATACGAAGGTTCGTTACCGTTTATTAGGTTTGGAAATATTCAACAAATTCTATTAGATAACGGTTCTGATATTATAGGACGACAAAATGGATAATTTTCTTTTGCGGTGATTTTAGGCCTTGAAAGTGCTCCGTCTCGACTTCCGTTCCAGTACGAAAAAATACGCCCATTCGATCATAACATAATATATTTATTTCCAAAAGGGCTGACAGGCTGTCATAATATGTTTTATAAACTAACAATAAAGTTGAAAAAGATTGGAAGTTATAAATAATTTGTTTTTCATCCCACCACCTCGGAAAGTGTAATTTTGCGCTTCGAAATCTGGCTGGAAAATTCTATTTTATTCGCTTGAGCGGCAAAGTAGATTTGAATTTAGAACATCACATATAATGAGTACTCAATATAATTGTAAATTCAAAACGTCATTAAACCTATTTAATGTAACCTCTATGGTGCCAAATTTATGATAAGAACTTTTTAAATTGTGAAAAAATTTAAATTTGGAACCTTCTTGGTTTCTTTGTTTTATTTGCGTGCTTCGCGCCATTCTAGTTTTTCACGTTTTATTGCTTAATATAATTAACATAACCTAAAAACTGTACAAAAAAATCAACTAAAATGAGTGACATTAGCGACGATGAAGTTTATCTAACGCCAACTGAGTTAACTGAAACAGTTAATAATGCGCAAATGAGCCTTCTCCCTCAGCAATCACGAGAGAAGTATTTGAAACAGTACGATATATTTAACATGTGGCGACTAGCTAAAGGAGCAAAAACTTTCTCCGAAAACGTTTTGCTGGCATATTTTATAGAATTATCTGAGACCAAGAAAGCAAGCACGCTATGGAGTACGTATTCAATGCTAAAATTAACAATTAAGATGAAGAAAGACGTTCATATCGACACCTATCATAAATTAGTGGCATTTTTAAAAAGAGCCTCATCTGGTTATAAGCCAAAAAAATCGAAGGTTTTCACAGCATCTGAAATTGCAAAGTTTATTAATAAAGCACCTGATTCCGTATATTTAGCGGCAAAAGTAAGTCAATACGTGTAATTTTTTGTTGTTGATAAAATTGTACATAGTACTTACAATATTTTTAATTTGATTAATTTATTTACGATTATAAATACTTCTTTTGTTACAGGTTGTTCTTATTATTGGTATAACCGGAGCATGTCGAACAAATGAACTTACACTACTTAATGTCAATAACGTATCAAAATATTCTCATAATTCTGATGAATTGCTATTAATTAATGTACTAAATACCAAGACAAAAAAAGACCGCAACTTCGTTATTCGCAAGGAATATGTAAACATTGTTCAGAAATATCAAGCTTTACGTCCTTCTAACACCCCAATTGAACGATTTTTTCTACAATATCGCAACGGAAAGTGTATCCGACAACCTATGGGTCAGAATAAAATTGGCAGTATTCCACGAGAAATAGCAACTTTTCTCGGACTTTTAGAACCCCCGTTATACATAGTGTTGCCCAAATTCAGTCTTGGTCTTGCAGTCTTGGTCTTGTTCTTGCGTTTTTGCAAGACCAAGACCAAGAACAAGACCGCGTATTTTTAGCAAGACCAAGACCAAGACTGACCGTGCAAGACTTGAGCAAGAACAAGACTAAGCCTGCAAGACTCTTGCGTCTTGCAGCTAGGACTTAGCGCTATTTCACGGAGTAGTTAGGTGTAACAGTTCGGTGTATAGGTACGCTTAGGAATTCTATGAGACGCAAAAAACTGTATCAAAGAATATGAAAAACTGGATCTATGCGCATTACGACTAATACCATAAACATACCTACATAGCGAATAAAAAAATATCCATTAAAATCAAACTGAGTGCATGCATAGTTATGTTTTAACCATCGGCACTTTGATAATGCGGCATCAAAGGTTTTGTACTTACTTCTCAAAGAAATTTGCTGCTTTTCGGAAGCACATGGTTATAATACACGCGCCGGCGGCTTCTTTTGAAATCATATACAACAATCGTTGCCGCCGCGCCGAAATCACAACATTTGACACTATTTGATTGCCGCCACAGGGCGTAGGCGTAGGTATACTCATGCAAAATAATTTCGAATTTTAAGAGTACCTACAGGCGCTAAGTCCTAGCCTGCAAGACTCTTGCGTCTTGCAGCTAGGACTTAGCGCTATTTCACGGAGTAGTTAGGTGTAACAGTTCGGTGTATAGGTACGCTTAGGAATTCTATGAGACGCAAAAAACTGTATCAAAGAATATGAAAAACTGGATCTATGCGCATTACGACTAATACCATAAACATACCTACATAGCGAATAAAAAAATATCCATTAAAATCAAACTGAGTGCATGCATAGTTATGTTTTAACCATCGGCACTTTGATAATGCGGCATCAAAGGTTTTGTACTTACTTCTCAAAGAAATTTGCTGCTTTTCGGAAGCACATGGTTATAATACACGCGCCGGCGGCTTCTTTTGAAATCATATACAACAATCGTTGCCGCCGCGCCGAAATCACAACATTTGACACTATTTGATTGCCGCCACAGGGCGTAGGCGTAGGTATACTCATGCAAAATAATTTCGAATTTTAAGAGTACCTACAGGTGTTCCAAAGAATAAATAAGTTTCAGAGTGCTTATAATGAAAATGAATACATTATACTGATCACGCAAGTAGTATTATGATTAGAATAAAATGGTAAGGATAGGTAGTAGATGTCATAATAATTTATTCTAGTAAGTATATATTATAATATTGATTATATGGTTTTAAACTAATTACTTAGGTACTATTATTGTACATTTAGTCATTATATTTCTTAAGTTTTTACAAGAAAAAATAGCAAAAAAGTGTTCAAATATCACCCGTTTGATAAATATTGTAGCCACTTTTAAATATACTTGAAACGTGTAAAAAAATTCTACATAATTAATAAAATAATATAAAAAGCGTAGGTACTTACCTACTAATAAAATAAAAAGCCTGCGATTTATTATTAGTAAATAATCACGGCAGCCGAGAGTGTGTCTCCACTTTTGAATACATAAATCATAACCAGATCACTAGAGCCACTTCAAAAAAGAAATTTGTAATTCCTAGGGTTCAAAATTATTTTGGTGACAGAACTTTACAGAAGCGTATACCATATCTTCTTAATTCGTTGCCCGAAACTATTAGATGTGAAACGGATAAAAATAAATTTAAAAAAATATTAAAAGATTATCTGATGACTACTATTTAACACAACAATTGTATGTTTTTATTTATTTTTTTGCATTCACAATGCAATATTTCTATAAGATATAAAATACGTGTGTAAAAAACAACCACGCCTCCGAGCCCATCTGAGGGCTCGGAGGCGTGGTTGTTTTTTACACACGTATTTTATATCTTACAACAATTGTATCTTATTATTATCACCGCTAAATTTTCCTTCAGTTTGTTGTAATTCAGTCTAAATCCAATTATTGTGCACTTAACTTTACCTGATACAGTTATAGTTGTATTATATACCTACATAATTATAATTATAAGCTAAGAGACTAAAGATCCCTCAGTCAAACCGACAAGTCGGTTTTGTGGGACTAAATTGTATCTTTGTATTTTTTTTTCTTGTATATGAAATAAATAAATAAAAAAAAATAAATAAAAAAAAAAAAAAAGTATTTACAAGCAGTGCCCGCGACTTCGCCCACGAAGAATAGTAACTTTGGAGGTATAGTGACGTTCAGGATTTATTTATTTATTTTAAAACTTCTGTCATCAAACATACAAACAAACTCTTCAGCTTTATAATATTAGTATAGATTAGTATAGATGTACGCCAAAACATTCACTTATATGTAAAGAATAGTGATTGGCACTAATTCTTTACATATATTTTATTCACGCGTCGCGTCTGTACAAGTAGGTAATAATCTGTGTTTGTACGCCGCACGCGGCATCGTTTGATTTGCGGCGGCATCCTTTTAATAGAGCCGGCACGTGGCGAGGCGGCGCGGTAGAAAGCAAGGAAACGTACTATAAACAAAGGAATTATTTTAATTCCAGTCATTTCCAATTGAGCTGTGCTTCGAGTCTAACTTAATAATTGTTTTTACTAATTCTTGTTGTTTTCTAAAAACGTATCACGTGTACAATTTAATATGAGTGACGAAGATTCAAATTATTCTAGTCCGAGTAACGAGAGTTTGAGTCACAGATCTAAAAGACCCAAAAGCAAATTTGAGGAGTTTTTCGAAATAATTCATGCATCCCAAACTGCCTTGTGTAAATTGTGCCAACATAAAAAGACTGAAATAAAAATGAAAAACAGAAACACTTCAGGCTTAAGGAAACATCTAATATCTTTCCACAAAAAGGAATCACAAATATTTCTTCCTGTTAAACCAAAATTAAGTGGAGATATCACAAGCTTTTTAGTAACCGCTGGAAGAAGTGGACAGGTAAGAATATATTTTTTTTATATGAAAACTCCAGGAACTCAAAAAAGTCTTTTTTGAACAAATGACTTTAAACTGACTTCGGAATATTTTATAGATATTGATAAAATAGTAATACATAGGTACATATTTCGCGTCATTTTTAACAATGGTCGAAATTGTCGCTACGGGAATTTTAACTCCGCGTAGCTGTTCATGCGATACTTTCAAAAACGCCATTAACTTACGTAAGTATTTTTGAGTTAGTGGTGTTTTCATCTAGGGGTGCGACATATTAAGTATGTAATTATCGTCTTAAATATTTTTATAAACACCTATATTTTCATTTGTTTTCATAATCGGCCAGTAACAACTAAGTACTTTATTTTGGTAAATTACAGTACAGTGCAACCTTAATATAACAAATGTCAATTTAACGATTTTCTCGATTTAACAACAACAAACCTCCTCCTCCTAAACGCTCAAACCTAGTATGTTTTAAATAATAACACAAGATTTATTGTTTTATTTCAGTCGGAAAACAGCAGTGACAACATCACGACAGCTACAGTTGATTGGGTAGTGAAAAAATATCTTCCCTTCTCATTTTTCGATGACGAAGCTACACAAGTATATTTTCGACGTATTTGCCCTAATATGGAGTTTCCTAAAAGGTCTACACTTAGAAGGAAAGTCAAAGAGCGATTTGAAGAGCTCCAATTTAATCTCAAGGAACGACTTCAACAATTATCATCTAAAATGTCATTTACCATTGATGGGTGGACGTCAATTGCTGGTAGGAGTTACTACGGGGTTACTATGCATTATATAGACAACGAATGGAAGTATCGATCTGTAGTTCTTGATTTTATACCATCACGCGGTCGACATACTGGGGAAGATATTGCAACGATTTTCCATGAATGTTTATTGGAATATGGCATAATTGATAAAATACAAGGTATCACGGTCGACAACGCAACTGCAAATACCAAATTTATGTATGAACTGGGCAAACAGTTGCCACACTTTGATTCAGACAATCAACATTTCCGGTGCTTTGCTCACATTTTAAACCTTGGTGTACAAGATTTATTAGAGACCTTAGCATTACACTGTGAGTCTGACACTAACGCGCAAGATCAGCAGTATGAAGACTATGCAGACGAAACTGAGGAAGATGAAGAATATGCACCAAATATTGCTGACTCGCGTACATCTGTAACAAAGTTACGCAGTATTTCCAGTAAAATAAAAAGAAGTGAGATAGTGAAGAAGAAGTTTCAGTCTGCTTGTGAAGCAGCTGGCGTGCCATCAAATCTAAATGCCATTCTTGACTGTCCAACAAGATGGAATTCCACACATGATATGATTGGATTTGGTTTAAAAGTGAGAGCGGGCATTAACATATTGTGCAGTTCTGTCACCGAATTGAATGATTTTCAAATCACAGCTAGTGAATGGCAGGTACTCGAAAAATTACATAAATTTCTAATAAACTTTAAACTTTTAAGTACAAAACTTGGTGGAGACAAATATGTTACATTACCGCTAGTCATTGTATCATTCAATCTCTTGCTAGATAAAATTGAATCCATGGTAAAACAGTTAGATGAGAAACCTAATCGATCTGAAGTGGATGAAAGGCTCATTCTAGCTTTCCAAGCAGCTCGAGACAAAATGCTTAAACATTATAAGAAGAGCAACTGGATTTATTGTACTTCTTTAATTTTAGACCCAAGGCATAAGGCTCAGACTTTTGACCTGACAATGTGGGGGAAGCAACTTAAAACAGAAAGTCTGCGCAAGTTCAATGAACTTTATGAAGAATATAAAAGTCTACACTCACTGAACAAATCTCTGGAATTGCCAAGAAAAGAAAATAAAGTATGTGATGAAGATGAAGACATTATAGACTTTGATAAACTCTATGAATGTCCCTCGACGTCATCTGGATCTTGTCTTCAAGGCTTAGTGATAGACGAGTTGGAGGAGTACCTGAGAAAACCAAGAACTGCCAGCTCGGAAGACATTTTAGATTGGTGGAGGACGCATGAGACAGAGTATCCGACTTTATCGAAGATGGCCCGTGATTTTCTCTCAATACCTGCAACTTCAGTACCTGCTGAGAGATTATTTTCTAAAGCATCATTAGTAATTAGAAAACATAGAAATAGGTTAAGTGATGAGTCAGCCAGATGGTTACTTTGTATTAATTCTTGGTCAAAAGAATTGATATAAAGTAACATAACCTAATGATAAAGCTGTTGTGTACTGTTATGTTTGATTTGTGTTGTATTTTATTTTTGATTGAAATAAATGATAAATCATAAAACTCTTTTATTAAATTTCATGCAAGTTGAGGGTTCAATCTCTTTCTAGACAGACATTGTTATTTAAAATACAGTCAAGTTATTGTAATTAATTTGTTTTTTTACATGTTTTAGCAAATGTAAGCTTATAAATCATAAATGTTTATTAAGAAACAGTTACTTCCATGGAAAACGACATATAGGTCAGTTGATTTTTCGACTTTCTTATCAAATCTTCAGTTATTTATTAATCTGATTGATCTTTACTATGGCTATGTTAATTCAAGCTCACAATGTTCCAATTCTAATACGTTTTTCTAAGATTTAAAGTAAACTTTAATAAATAGCAATAGACTAATAGGTAATTGCAAGACTTGCAAGACTCTTGCTGCAAGACCAAGACCAAGACCAAGACTGCAAGCGCAAGACCAAGACCAAGACCAAGACCAGGTGTATTGGCGCAAGACCAAGACCAAGACTGGCTAAGTCTCGTCTTGTTCTTGCATTTGGGCAACACTAGTTATACACCGGTCACTGTTTTAGAAGAACCTCAGCCACACTTTTGGCCGAATCAGGGGCTGATCTTCTATCGCTTAAGCGCCATGGAGGCTGGAAGTCTAATTCGGTTGTAGAGGGATACATAGAGGATTCAATCCAAAGTAAATCAAAAATTTGTAATAGTATCGTGGAGGCCATAACGCTGAAAGAACCTCTGTCAGATTCTTGGTCTCGCCCTTCTACATCTAAAATGAGCCCCCATAAGATTGGAAACAATAGCCCTCTCTCGCCAACATTTACGCCAATAGAATCCAATGAATCGGCACAACTATTTAAAATTACTGATAGTTTACCACAAAACAGCGCACAATTCACAAACACCAACATAACATTACCTAACAAAAATATTAAACTTAACATAAGTAACTGTAGCAACGTTACATTTAATAATAGGGGTTAAAGTATGAAATTGCCGTTTTATTGCAATAGGTTCTTTGAATTGACATAGAATCTTCATGGTTTGAGGTTTTCGAATGAAACTTTTTTTAAATGGTTTCTATGATGTTCTTTTTTTAAAAAATGTAAAACATTTGAATATCGACTTTCAATTGTTTTTGTTATTCAATTTAGACAAGAAAGATGGATACTGCGAAAATTCGAGTTATTTTTGAATACGAGTTCCGACGCGGAACTAACGCGGCAGAAACAGCCCGCAATATCAATGCTGCGTTTGGAGAGGGGTCTACTAATGAACGCACCGTGCGATTTTGGTTTAAACGCTTTCGTGATGGAAATTTCGACTTAAAGAACGAGCCACGAGGAAGACCGCCCACACAGGTAAATAACGATGAATTAAGAGAGATAGTGGAAGCCGATCCTAGTCAAAGTACCCAGGAATTAGCGGCATGGTTTAACGTTACCTTACCCACAATATTGACTCACTTGCGTCAAATCAATAAAATAAAAAAATACGAAAAATGGGTGCCTCATGATTTGACTGATCTGCAGAAAGAAACGCGTGTTGAAACTTGTGTTGCCTTGTTGAACCGGTACAGAAATGAAGGAATATTGGATCGAATTGTAACATGTGATGAAAAGTGGATTCTTTATGATAACCGGAAAAGAAAAATGCAATGGCTGACCCCAGGTCAAATGCCACAACAGTGTCCTAAAGCAAAACTTACCAATAAAAAGGTAATGGTAACTGTTTGGTGGTCTCAGCATGGTGTTATTCACTATAGTTTTCTCCGATCTGGTCAAGCAATAACGGCAGATGTCTATTGTGCCGAACTCCGAACCATGTTGACAAAACTAGCAGTAAAACAGCCCCGACTCATGAATCGATCTTCACCATTATTGCTCCACGACAACGCGAGACCTCACACAGCACGAGAAACCATTTTGACCCTTCAGGAACTGCAGTTAGAAACCATTCGTCATCCTCCGTATTCACCAGACCTTGCTCCAACGGACTACCATTTTTTTCGTGATTTGGACAATTATCTACGTGACAAGAAGTTTTCTTCCCAGGAGGCAGTACAAAATGCTTTCACACAGTTTGTGCAGTCTAGATCGTCGGAATTCTATCGCAAAGGCATTAATGACCTTCCCATTAGATGGCAGCAATGTATAGATAATAATGGCAACTATTTTGATTAAATAAATTTGTTAAAAATTTAAAAAATAAACAATATAGATTTTCAGTACAAATCGGCAATTTCATACTTTAACCCCTAATATTTCCTAATTATTTTCTACTTCTTATTATTTTCTTCAATTTATAGATTATCTTAATGTGTTTTAATTGAAATAAAAATATTTTGTCATTATAAATTGTTTTCTTTTTCATTTTGTCATTTCCTCGCTGAGGTGGGATGAAAAGTTACGTATTGCACTCGAGTGGAAAGATTTTTCACCTTGTGCTCGTTTGTTTCCCTCGCTGACGCTCAGGATTCTAATTTAGAATCACTCGCTGCGCTCGTGATTCAACTTTAGAATCCTTCGCTTGCTCGGTCATCCAAATCGAGCACGCGGTTAAAAAGGAACTTTCCACTCTTGTATAATAAATAACTATTAATACTATCTTTATACCATTTCGCTTGTTTGCGAGAATAGCGACGGAACTTAAAACTTTTGATTTTATAGAATAAGGATTTAATAAGAATAAATAATTTCTTATTAAATCTTTTATCGAATACCAATAAATATAAATGTATCTCTTTCGAGCGAACAGTGGTGCGATGTCTTCGTTGCAGCTCAGTTCCAATAAAATATCAAAGATTTAAGATCGTTTGGCATCTTCAGTTCAATTTGACGGAATTTTGAGTTGCGTCGATATTCTCGAAAACCAGCGAATTGTTTATTTAGAAATAGCAACAATAAATTTATGACAATGTCGTTCTGTTATCACAACATTTGAGAAGAGAAGCAATTAACACAGCATTTTTCTGCATTAAATTCAGAAAAGTATTGAAGTAATTTCAAATGGGTAAATGTGCTGCATTTGTTTTATTTTATTTTTAGCTACTTGTGAAAATTAAATAAAAAAGTGATTTGCAAAAGGAAAATTATACTAATGGTTACAATATATTTATACGATGAAACACAATTTATAAACATTGAGGAAATTATTAGCTGTCTCATAAGTTAAGCTTTTAGGATAAGGAAATAATAATAATAGTAAAATATATTTACTTAACATGTTGATTTTGATTTGATCAAACAATCATGAGCCGTTGAAGCTGAGACGGACGGTCACAAAAACAGCAAGAAAAATGTTCGTTTGTAATAATGTCATTTTTTCCTTTTAGTAACTGCTTTGGCAAATAGTTCCGGGCGCTTTTCTGAAATTGGCGAAAATTAATTTTAATAATTTTGACAAGCTAATTAAGCTAAATTATTGTTAACATTAACAATAATTTAGCTCGATTTAGATACGATTTTCATTTATCAGTTGAATCATTTGTAATAAATAATCATATTTGGTATCTTTTATTTCAAAAGATACTTGGCGATTTAAAAATAAATAAAAGTGCTTTTTATTAAAAGTTGTACTGAAAATATTCTATCATCCGTTTGATATTACGAGAGTGTACTTGAAGAATCTCAACTGAGTCACAAATCTTCAAACACTTGAAACCACTTTAGACGTAGTTATCACCGATTTTATCTTGTATCCAATGAATCATTTAAATCCTTAACACTGTTCCCACCACATACCTGTCAATTGCCGTTAATAATCTCATAATAGTGACATTTGAAAGTGTGTCCACGATGTATATGATGTTAATGTTAGGATATTAACCAGCCAGTATATTGAAATGAATTATCTTTGGCATTTCTCATTTTTAACACTATTAGTTTACTTCTAAAAAAAATTAATAATCGTGTGTAAACGTTCTATCGGTGATTGTCAATTATTTGTTCCTCTCAGTGGAACAAAGCGTTGAGAGGTATCTTTTGTCGTTCTCTTAAGAAGTCCGCTGAAGTTTATTGCATTTAATGCGAACACTTTTACTGAAACTAGGAGAAGGCAGGGTGAAAACCCTGTCATTTGCTCAGAGTAAACAGGACTGGAGTAGCCATTAGTCAATTTCTCGTACATATTTTTCTGCCATTTTTTGCGGGGGGTGAGGTTACTACTACATTCAATGCCAGCACACAGGAACAAAAACTCTTTGCGTGTTTACAAACGCACACATGCATAATACGACAAACATATTTAAAATACACGCACACGTGCCTAAAATAGTGTGTTAACGTTCTATTCAAACACACGAATGTCATTGTGTGAGAAGTGACATGACATAGCACGAGAATATCGATATCGATAAATCAGTTTCGTTTAATGAATGAATGTATTAACTTTGCGTTAGTATTCCTACATTATGTATTAAAAATTAAATTAAATTAATGATGATATTACACGCTACAACAGTCAGTTTCGAAGGCTACATCCATAAAATACAAATTGAAACTTAATAGTTTATTGCATTTAAGAGATATTTACAATAGGTGTTATTATATATATAGAATTTACTGTGGACCCTTTCGCGTATAACCATAATGGAAAAGAGGAACTCTGAAACATTATTTTTAACAAAGCGTATATAGTTATAATTCTCAGATTTTTACTTTGACCGATTGATTATTTGTATTTTTTTGCAATTTGCTTACATCACTTTTTGCAGGTATTTCCTTTTCAACTTATTCTTTAACCTAAAATTAATACATTTAAATGTAATAAACTAAAACTGTTAATATCTATTTGAAACATAACTAGTTATATAATAAACTAAGAGGATCATTCAAGCATAACGTTGGCACAGCATGGGCAACTAATCTTCTTCTATTGTTAGATAATTTTTGAAACTGAGACGGCTCAAAATGTATGGAAAATATAGTACTTGTTCTTGAAGATGCCCAAGATGCCCTATTACCTATTACAAGCATGAATCCATTTTTTTCGTATGCTGTATTCTTTAGGAAAACTGGATATGAAAAATTAGATGTTTCCGGGCATGTCAAAGCTTAAAGTATAAATACCAACAATTAGTATACCGCCTAGGGGCAGAGTATATTTGCCTGAACTACACATACCGATCATTTCTAATTTTAATACTGCAATACTATCTTCCAATAGCTTTCATTTATGTACAAATGACTTTTGGCACCACATACCTTACTCCTAGTATCTTGAAGTATTGCAGTTGGACAAGCCGGTTTTTAAAAAGAGCTATAAATGCTACAATATTAATAAAAAAACTTAACTTAAATGTTGACGATGACATTTAGCTATTACCATACTAAAATGTCATCAAAATCCGTCGAGTAGTTTTTGCGTGATGCGTGCTCAAACATACATACAGACAGACAAAATGTTCAAAAATTAGTGATTTCGCTTCCTCTACTCTCATTACTAGCCATTTGGTTTAAGGTGGACTTGACCTGTTTTATTCTATATCTTTACAGTTTTATTCTCGTATGTATAATATCGCAGGTAAATAGTATAATTCCGCACTTTACATACGGCGTCATCAGTTCAAAATCACATATCTTATTCTTATTTGAAATCATCATTAATACCTGGTAATAATTACTGAAACAAACTGTAATTTATCTAAGCTGTTTTTTAGTATCGTTAAGAAAAAGCATTCATTCACTCATTCATTACTCACTCGTAATATCACAATATCGATGAAGTTGACATCACTATTTTGCAAATTAATATTGTACAAATTAATAAGGGTTGCTGATTACAAAATAAAAACAATTTGTCCTGTGGCTCGAAAAAAAATTTTGGTTTCTCGGAAATGATCGGGTGTGCTGGTTAGGCGATGGTACCCTTTTAACCGTGCTTTTTTATGAAGTCAGGGACACTGTAGGTATATACAGCATTAGTACTCTTAATGTTTATGAGCGCCGCCCAGCATGAATAAAAGGGCAAATAGTTTGATTATTATTTTAATTAATTATTTTATTTATTATTTTATATTTCCATGTTGTGTAGCAAAGAATAGGCTTCAAGCAGCCGCAAAATTGTAGGTATGTACTTAATACTGAACTAAAAATAAACACGCAACGTACATTGTTAAAACGAAATTATAATTGGTAATTAATTAATACAAAATTACAGTTATTTATTACCAACAAACTATTTCTAATTTTTGTCTTAATTAATTGAAATGCGATAATGGTCAACCCTAGGTAGTCTCTTTGGGAGTGCAGCCATGACGTCATCAAACGAACTTTAAGCGCGAAATTTGAAATTGTAGTTTGCTAAAACATGAAATTATGAATTAAATAATAATCAATACCTAAAAATTATGCTTACAAATGAAAGGTGACGCCATCTTTTTGCATACCAGATATTTTCGAATTTTTTTTACAGTAGAAAACAGCACAGGCAGGCATTTTCGTGGGAGCTCTGCACGGTAAGACGTTCTGATTATTGTGGTTTTAAAATGGCGGCTCAACTAGTTTTATATAACGCACAGGATTCCGACGCTTGTGCATTTGGCAGAGGGGTAATGTTAGGCAAAGGCTACTCCAGTCCTGTTTACTCTGAGGTCATTTGTCGTCCACCATTTATAAATCATCTATTAACTGAATACGAGGCTGTATAGGTTGTAAAAAAGGCTACCTTATTACACAATGGAAGCTATTATAAATATGTTATTTGATTTGAATGCTTGTTAAAGAATTTTATACAGCACTGTTTGTCACAACAGCAATAATGAGTTATAGTTTTAAATATTAAACCACATATTATGGAAGTAGTTTAAATAACAATGATAGGAAAAACAGACATCTCCTACACACAAAAATTAATTAACCATACAATTGCCAAGACTTTATCTTTTTAAGCTCCTTGTCAGGTCACAGTTTGAATACGGTTCAGTAATATGGAACCCTTTTTAAAACAAGTTCAAAAACAACCTAGAATTAATGCAGCGTAATTTTTTGAAACGTATAAATTATACATGTTTTCGAGCAAGATCATTTGATGATTGTCTTTTGAAAAAAAATTAATTACCACGGTTGGAGCTGCGGAGAACACACTTCGATATATTTTGCCTACATTATATCATACACCATAAATACGACTGTAACGATTTGACCAGCAATGTTAAATTCAGAATACCTCACAGCGCATCCGGGAAATGTATCCGCATAGCCTATTTTGCCCCGACCACGTCAATACTAATGCAGGTCTACGTGCCCCGCTGAACAGAATTATGAACGCTTTTAATGAACATTTGGGTTCCCACGAGATTGATGTCTTCTCAACCCGACGGCCTATTTCAAGACAAAAATCTATAAAGTATTGTCGCATTAAGTTCTCGAACTGCCCTACGCCAACACGCGAGTTTTATTGTTAAAATTAATTTATTTTGCTGTTACCATTCTTCAACACTTTCGAGCCTCGACGAGCCATTCCTGTTATTTATTGTTTTGTCTGTCTATTTCATCACAATATTTCTCTTTGTTACTATAATAACGCATTACTCTCTTTTAGTAATCTGCGGATAACGCTGCTGTTTGCATAATTAGTAATAAGATACTTTATAATTCCATAATTTGTAAAATACATTGTACAGCTGTTTGTTATCCCTCTTATATACAAATAAAAAAAAAATAAAAAAGTCGAATGGCAAAAGCGAGCACAAAGATGTTGAATCAACTATATATATACAATATATAACCAGTATCAGTTTTTTACTATGTCCAAGGATAAGCTGTCGTCTATCACTTTCGCTATAAATCTCGGGTCAGAAGCCATCTTCTGGTCAGTTGAGGAAATTATTTGTAGCGTTTTTACGGGGACCCTCGTCAACTGAGTAAGAAATTAAACATCTTGCCTGATTTCTGACAAATCCATCACTGAGATAGTATCTTAATACCATTTGTAGCAATGTTTTGGCTGTTTTTTTTTCCTTTTAGCAATTGTTTATTTATACATGGCAACAATAAATTGATAAAAATGTCGTTCTGCTATCTGCAGCAGTTTTCTGCATCAAATTCTAAAAAGTATTGAAGTAATTTCAAATGGATTTTGTTTAATTTGCTTTTAAAAGATTTGAGCAGTGACCCACAAATATTAAAAAAAAATTTAAACAGATTTTACCGTTTTTTTTGGACCAATAACTTGATTATAACTACTTTTGTTTTAATTGAACACCACAATCAATGTGTTACGGACTATTGCGTTTATTTTTAACGTTTGGTATTTATTTTCTCTATGGTATAACAATATTATATTCAGAAGCACTTAGTAAATCAACAGTTAACAGCGAACCACTTGATATTTTTATGATTAATTTTATCATTTTTATTATAATTACAATATTAGTATTAATTATAAATGGACGATGTATGAACTACCACAACTGCAATCGATCTTATAAACGCCCGATTTATCAAAAGGAAAACTGTCTTTCCGTGACCGTTGAGACTGCGATACTTTTTTACTATCGGAGCCTTAAAAACACGGTGATAATCCGGTTTTGATTAATGCTAATGTAAGTGATCATTACGTTAAAAATAGTATACTATTATTATAGTTATGAGATCATAGATCACATAAATTTAGTAGTAATTAACACTATAAAGTTCAGTATCAATTGTAGAGTAGAATGGTAGAGTGATATGCTTTCCGATACTTAAAACTTTTATACCTATATTATAAAAATAAATCTTTATTGGTATCATATATTTAAGTAATGTTTTGTATAATTAGTTTCCTTAATATTAAAGTGTGTTTGTATTTTCCTTAAATTTAGGAACAAAAATGTAATTTAGAAAGTTTTACTGAATACCGTATAGTTCACTATCTATGTATAGTGTGTTTATGATGGGTGTCTATGATTTAGAAAACATAATTATATAGTATATATTCCTCAGTTTGTTGTCCAGCACAAAACGTATAATTTTATTTATAAAATTCCCTATTTAGTTATGACCTTTAATGAATATAATGCTGTGTATCAAATGGAAATCAGCAAACATTGTTTTAAAAAAGATGTCCTTCACTCCATTTAAATTTTAATAAGACAATAAACAATGCCAGAGATTCATTTGTTTTATTGTGTTACCATTTTTGCTCTGTTGTTGTAATGGCCTTGTAAAACAAAATCAGGTTGTGTGTTTGGGACAATTTTTAATTACACAATGAGAGCGATGATTACGGAAGATAATACAATTTATTCGTTGGTTTAATGATAGTAGATGAATGCTACAATATAATCTTTTAATTTAAAAAAATCGTTCATTAGTAAATTATTTCACACTTTTCATGCTATAAACAAAAATATTAAAATAACACATATTACAAAGTAAAATTAATAGAATTAGTTTTTGTTTTATTGTATTTTGATACTTTCTTATTGATAGAGATAATTGAATTATCGCCAGTGAACAATATTCGCCGACATACATAACTGTTCCTAAATTTGTCTTCTTCTGAGATCTATTATCTAATAAGATTATTTTTACATCCCCAAGGCTAAAAATATTCAAGAAATAAAAATTTTCATAAAAGTCCAAACTTAATATTACCCGCTTTGCATATGAAATAATGCAAAAATATGTGCAGTAATTGCAGAAAACGCAAATATTACATTAAGTCGTTTCAGAAGTTTGGAAAGCATATTGTTGTAAAATTGGCACGCCATCAAATCATTAAATACTAACTTTACTAATCTGTCTTCTGACAATAATAGCCTCACAACACCTACACAACTTATACGTATATAGGATACTTATAGTAAGAATGCATCACATAACAATTACAATAAGTCCAAACGGCTAGGTTTCATTGTTTTATTAAGGAGTTGTGGTGCCGGTTTGATTACCTTCCGTGTTTATGAAGCCGAAAGCTAGGCATTTATTCCTTTAATTACGCTGTATTTAAAATGTTTATTTTCGTTAAATAGTTGATTAAGTTATCTACAATTTAATACTCTTTAAAGATTAAAAATACTGCTCTCACAGCCTACTGCGCTTACGTTCAGCCAGTTTTTCGTTACGGTCTTATAGTATGGGGCAAACTGTTATTGATATTTTCCAAAATAGATTTATTTTATGTTTGTTGTTAACTGTTGCAAGTACACTAACTACGTACGTACTACGTATATAGATAAATACGCTTAAAACTTATTACCTATCTGTATTTACAGCACGTGCAAATATTTTTGAGATCTCGTTATTCGTACCTACTTGTGCCTACGATCAGAGGACACATGAAGATGCGTGTACTGGTACTATTGAGAAATAAAAATGACTAAGTTTATCTATGGACTGATTTTATAATGAGCAATGTGATTGTGATTAGTATTAATTAATGAAACATACAAATCTTTAAAGACTTTTTATTTTACTGGCTTACAAAAATGCGTGTTACTCTCATAGGGTAAGAAGTCATAACGTAATTATTAGTTAATCACGCTCTCAAATGCAAATATCATTATTACTAGGTCTGCAATGCATGCTTCTGTTTGCAAATACTGAGCGAAGTACTACCTTACCTTCGTTTGTGAGTTTTGGCGCCAAATTTCATCAATGTAGTCTCAGCGGTTTGGCTGTGATCAGCTTTTGAATTTTTCTTTCGGTAATTATTCCTCCATGGTATGTCCGATTTCAAAACCTTTTTTTTGCACATTAGTCACGACCACGATGTCAGTTTTGGCCCCAAATTTCATTCATGTAGTATCAGCGGTTTGGCTGTGATCAACTTATGAATTTTTCTTTCGGTGATTATTCCTCCATGGTAAAATCTATATTTTTTTTACATAGCCTATGTCCGTCAAGTTATAATCATGTATGTTCATGCCAAAATTCGTTCGAATCGGTTGAACCGTTAAGTAGCAGGAGGGACACAAGCGAAATTTGTGAGTTGCCTAAAAGAGAGCTTCGCTCAATAACGAAATATCGACCTTGAAAGATGTTAAATACACATCCCTCTTCTCTGTAGGTTACTAATATGAAGTGGTTAAAAAGTTAAAAGCCGAATTGAATGAAAATTCTATCTAATCAATCTGAAAGTTTCTTTCAAAGAACTTTACAAAATCAATAAATGACGGAAGTCTGAAGTAACAACAAACAAAAAAAATCAACCAAATTAATAACCTCTTTTTTGAAGTCGGTTAAAAAGTCTTTCAACGCCTTTTGTTGGTGATGTGATTATTGTTATTGATGACTATGGTACGTAGCAATCCTGCTGACGGTCGTGGGTTCGTGTGACATATTTTTATGTGATGAGCATAAATGTTTTTTTCCCATTCGTGGTTTTTAATATACTTATTTAGTTAGATCCGTCTTTTAATATTCCATAGTGCAAAATGTACTTAGCTTGAGAAAATTGGGAATTACTAGCTGACCCGGTAACGCGTTGCTATGGTAACGTTATTGATAAAATGGAAAAGAGCGGACAGACAAACACACAAACAACAAATTTGTATTTTTAGAGTATATATTGACATGATTGGTCCAAAAAATTATTATTAAAAATTGTTGCGATAATAATGGCTGGATAAGAATCGAGGTATGTAGGTATTGGTCAAAGTAAGCCATCCGATTAATGGTCCTTGGAAAAAAAATGTCTTTACTTATGATATCATTGATATTTAGGTTACGTTGCTGTCAAGATCCTCGACATTATCAAATAAATTATTGTTGATTGTACTCAATATATCCAGTGTTTATCTGGCAGTCACTTGAGATAAGTAAAGCACATAATTCTACTTTATCTGTGATTCAACACATAAGATAATTTCAATCGTGTCATCATTATACATAATGTAATATTAATATTTCTTACATTCACGCCGAAAGGCCTAGCCCCAAGTAAGCACTGTAAGGCTTGTGAAGTGTATACTTGGGTAACAAATAGATATACATATATGATACATACGTAATAAATATCTCTAAAAATATATAAAAAATAAACTAAAAGTAACAAAGTTACGTAAAAGTAACATTTTTAACATTTATGCGTAATTATTTTGAAATATTTTTATATTTTCGAATTAAAATTAAGTAATCATTGACATTTTGTTGACATGGCGTGTATCAGTAGTTATCGTTATGCAGTAAGTAACATTGATTTGTATCTTTAATTTCCATGCCATTAAAATATTGTTTCTATGTTAAAAATTCTATTTAGTAAAATCAAAATATTTATCTATCTACTATCATTGTTAAGTGACCAAAAAGTAAGCACGCCTTTACTGTGGTGCAACTAAATGGCTTAGAAGAACAGTCGTTACACACACCCATTTACCAGGGACCTATAAGGTAAAAGCATCATCGCAGGCTGTATTTCATTTAAGTTTAAATGGAGGCACAGTCTTTTAATCTTATTGTTTGTTTCCTTATATCTTACTAGCTGACTCGGTAACGCATTGCTATGGTAACGCGTTGCTACGGTAACGCGTTGCTATGGAAAAAGATCGGGAAAAAGAGCGGATAGACAAACACACAAACAACAAATTTGTGTTCTTAGATTATAGACTAGCGGCCCGTCCCGGCTTCGCACGAGTGGACAAAATCTTAATTTTTTTTCTATTATTACCTAAATAGTTTTCCGTTAGCGCCATCTAGCGTCCGGTAGACGAACTACTTGCGGTTAACACGTTGCTATGGTAACGCATATACAATGGGAAAAGAGCGGGAAAAAGAGCGGACAGACAAACACAAACCACTGTGATCTCAGATTATAGAATAATGTTTTTCAACTAAATCAATAAATGCAAAATGTCATCTTTTGCATAAATGGCAACATTATATTTTGTTTTCTTAATTTAACCTAATAACTCTGAGAACACTGTAAATTACAAACTAAGTGAGCATCTGTTTAAAAGTCGTTTAAAAGGGGTTTTGCTGTGTGGAGCCTCCGTATACTTTCAGAACTGCCCTCATTAGATGCGCTACAGTAAATTATGACTCTTCTATGTCTAGAAAACACTTTCTAAATGGGCTTTTGCTACAAAGCTTTCTTCCACAAAACGTGCCTTGGAAACAAATGAACTTTTTTCACAGTAGGTACTTTATAAAGAAGGAAAACTCCACTGTTGCTTGTGACAAGTATCGGTTTCCAACATAATGAGTTTCTATGCATTATGTATCGCATTATATTTAGACTTTCTTAAAATTACTTTTTACTGAATCAACAAAATTAATGTCGTCGGCATTATGGGAATATTAAATTAAATGCGCCCCTTTTAATATCACTTCATGAAATCTGTTCCGAAAATGGTTCTGCAACATCTTGTGTAATATTTTTCTTTTTTATACTATTTTTACGCATTATAATAATTATTTTATATTGTTATTATAGTGGTTGGTAGCTTTGTGCGATTTCTCCAATTTCTGTCGATCACAATACATTCGCCCATATACCAAGTATTGATAGCGGCACATCGCTGCATTCGGCTCAGAAAAGCGACTACTTTTCTCTTTAAATAAACTGTCAAAGGAAGTTATTTAACACTAGCTGATCCAGCCACGCGTTGCTGTGGCACAGTAATTTTAAAGATTTTTTTTAAATAAAAGTAGCCTATGTTATTCCTTATTACATCAGCTACCTGCCAATAAAAGCCCCCTCAAATCGGTCCAGCCATTTCACAGAACAAACAGACAGACAGACAGACAGACAAAAATTGTAAAAAATATTATTTTGTGGTGTATGTACCGTATACATATTCGTATGCATGTAGTAAAAAACGGTTATTTCAATATTACAAACAGACACTCCAATTTTATTTATATGTATAGATTGATTAAAGTCACAGTAATTTAGAATCGAATTGACAATATAACAATAAAAATATTCTGTGGTAAGCGACAATATTGGTTTTTCATTCTGTGGTCAGCCGGCTATTGGCGGCAGTGTAGCCGAGTTTGGAATTTGGTATATAGATATTCATATAAATCTGTATCTAAATCCTATTGTATTCATAGTCTACAGTCAATGATTGCGGTTTGCGTTGTGCAACTCGTATGGGAATAGTGTCATAAAATTGTGCATGTCACATGGCTCAGCATATCAACTACATATATTATCTGTAGTAGGTAAGCAGGTGAGTAAGATTTAAAATAATTTCGCCATGTCTTCATAATAGGGTTTGGGTCTGTTATAAGGAGGGTACGATGAAAGTCTTTCAGAAGTTAATAAAATGTGGGTTGATATTTTCTGTAGACACCTTTGATGCCTTAATAAAATTTCTTGTCAACCAAAAAGCCCGTCTTGTTTATATTATTGGAGCGGAGCGAACGAAGTGAGCGAAGCTCCCATGGATCAGCTTAAATGACGAAATGTCTGTTACGCCATAACTTCCAGAGTTCTCAACCGATTTTAATATTTTTTGTGTGGAATCGAATCAACAGGTTTAGGACCAGGTAGTGACGGAATTTTGAAATTCGCAAAAACTCCCATCGAAACAAAAAAAAACTTTTTTTTAGGTATTACGCTCCGCTCCAATATATGGTGCTAGCGTAGCTTTATGCTTAGCGACTGCATCGCCTAGTTTGTCATCATTCTATTCGAGCTGTAAGCAAATCAGAAAAACATTCGTCATTGCCAGAACATCTCACTCCTTAAAGACCTTACATTTCCCTTTTTCTACCAGTATAAGTGTATTACAACCTGATAAATAACATAATCTTGTCTATGCTACCGATATTCGACGAGGCCAAGCTTGATGGAGGATTTAATTGTATTTTCCTATTATTGGACGCTATCCCTCCACACGATCTTCAAAAAAAGAAATACATTTTCGATATTAGCCAGACCAGCGGTTTCAGCTAGTCGGCTTGGCTGGAGTACTTAAAGTTCCCCGTGATAAGGGTGAAAAACCTAAATATGGTTACTGTCATAAAAATTAATAACTTCTCCGGGAAAAAGTTATTTTATTTTAATGACAATTACATGTAAATAACGTGGTCGATCAATTGATCATTTTATTGAATATTGTATTCCAAAAAGTATTATTATACTGATATTCAGATTGTTTGGGTATGTAAAAAGGATGAATGAATTAGAAAAGATAAAAAAATATGAATATTCAGTGAGTGAGAATACAGGATGGGGAATAGCTAGGCGAACATTTTCCGGCTAGATTGGAGACATTTAAATAAAGGGTCGGGTCAAGAATATACGAAATCGACGGGAATGTGTTAGGACTGAGGTAGATGAGAGTAGAACAAAGTGTCCACTCCTTACCCTTCCGAGACTGTATGAATGTATATTTATTTAGCCGTTTATAGTACTGATAAGGAGGTAGGATCTTACTTATTTCTTTATCTATCTGACATACTCAAATTATGCGTGCGTATTATCTGAGTTTGTAGGAAGCGATAGAAGGAAGATCGATGACAATTACATTGTCATGTAACATGTGTTTTTGACACATTATGATGTAGATAATAGCATAATCATTCTTATTTTCTTACTTGCCGCTTCGATTATATTTTTAATAAGTTTTCTTCGAATTTCTAAGAGTAGGTATCCCAATAGCAAACAATTTATTTAATAGCTAACAACGACTGTGATTACAAATATAGCTCCTCTGTAGGGCCCACGACACGGCGTACCATAGCCGAGGTCCGAGCCTTTAGAGGCGCCCTATGGCACCCTGTGCTCGCTTTCCGGCTTGAGCGCCGTAGTGACTCTATGCTGGTTCGGAGACTACCTCATGGGAGATGTCGTCCAGCTAGAAAATCACTATGGTGGCTCGCTACTCTCGGCTTGAGGTCCATTTAAGTATTTCGCCGTCCCAAAACCCGGTATCGTTGTTAAGGTCATCTGCGACCAACATCAATTACACATTAAAAAAAAAAATCCTCTGTAGGAGTATATCTAGATCCCAAATCAAAATCATTCTAATATCTTACTATCTCGGACGTATTTTTATAGCTGCATTATCACAAATATTACGATTATAGTAATTGATAAAAATAGTGGTAATGTATTGACACTTGATAAGATTAACATATATTGATAATAGTAATATTTCTCACATTCATTTTAATAAGCCTAGCCTAAAGTAAGATTAAATGCTAAAAAGAAGAACCCTTTTGACGTGATAACGTCTTAAACGTCTTCTTGACGTGAAAAAATCGATGAACGCCGCACGCACGAAAAAGTGTAACGTTCCGCCTGAGCCGAGCGTGCAAGCGAGAGCGCGGGACAACCGATAGAGAGGCACGATCCGCCTAATCGTTCGGATTGTGACGCATCTATCTCTCTCCCACTTCATGAAGTGAAAAGTTAATGTCGTTTCCATTCTTTTTTACAACAACTAAATGTTAATTTATCGAAAAAAAAAGTCAATTAACTCCTTCTTTGTTTTATACAAAATAATGATATTTAACGATAATAATAAAATTGAATTCATAAAAGTATGCAATTTTCCATCAATGTTTTCTTATGACGCTATCACGTAAAATTATCGTCCGTAAATTGACTTTACAGACAACCAAATTTTTTTATTAATACCTAATATTACTCTTTACTCAAACTATCAACATTACATATAATATACACGGGAATGTTAAATCATGCTGACCTGGCTATTTTGAACAATTGAAAATAAATGCACAGGAAAATGAACATTGTGGAAACGAGCCTAGTTTCTACATAAGATTTAAGGCATCAATCTTGTAAAACATGTCTACCCTATCCTATAAATAAGGCTTGTAGATAATAAATCGTTATTAATGTTAATAGGAGTTCCCGGTGCAGTGCAATTCGTTTGGCTCTCATTACCATTCGGGCCGAAATTTGTGTCATATTTACACATATATGAGATATTGTTAAATGTAAAATTTGATATGTTACAAATCAACTGTTTTTTTTTGAAAATAATATTAGTCGCATTAAACGTATAAGCACAATTAAAAATAAATATTTAAAATATAAGACCAGTTGAATTTTATCAAGTACTTAATATTTTTTAAAGGTATAGATCACTATGCTTAAACAGCAAAAATTATAATAAACATTGTCAACATTTTTTACAAAGATAACTAACTATAGGGGGGAATAACATTATATTTATGTACTCAAAATGTTTGACTTTTACTTATTATATTTTTTATTATATGTAATAAATTTATAAGTTGTTTTTTTATTGTTTTCATTTGATACAAATATATGATTGTACAAATATTTAATTGGAGATGGATCAGTTTTAATGGCGCAATGTCTGTTACGCCATAACTTCCCGAGTTCTTAACCGATTTTAATATTTTTTCTGTGGAATCCAATCAACACATTTAGGACTAGATCGTGACGGTTTAGAATTTAGAAATTCGCAAATTTAAAAAAGATATGACCAAAAAGAATTGAAAGATTTCCCATTGAAAAAAAAGCGCGCGCTTTTTGGAAGTTTTCAAATTTACTTATCTTATCAGTCTTATGGAATTTTAAAATTTACTAAATATTTTTTATTTAATAATACGCTCCGCTCCAATATATGGTGCTAGCGAAGCTTTATGCTTAGCAACTGGATCGACCTAGTTATAATATTTCTCATATTCTCATCAATTAGCGTAGCCCAAAGTAAGCACTAAAGCTTGTGTTATGGATACTAAGGTTAAAGGATAGATATCTAAATGATACATAGATATGTTGTATTATTAGAAACATATAGGTATAAACACCCATGACTCAAGTATAAGCAATCTGTATTCCGTATTAATCACATAAACATCTGCCCTTTCCGCTGTCGCTACCGCTGAACCAAACGGTTAATTACTTTTTATTTTTGTGAATTAAGCCAAACTGCTAGTTATATACACGATTTCTATTAAAGAGTTGTCTGGCAGAAATTGCTTTAAAGAAGACCGCCCACTGTACCTTACCTACTTGGCGTTTTAATTTCAATTCTTTGTTGTACTGTGTTTATTTTAATTTTCGTGTACAATAAAGTATTTTCTATAAATAGTATGTCTATTCGTTACCCTAGTATCCATAACACAACCCTTTTAGTGCTAACTTTGGACTAGGCTATTTTGTGTGAATGTAAGAATTATTATTATTATATTATCTATGTATTAGGCCCCTATATTAGTATCTGTTATATGGACTCATATATTTATAATTTTAAATATATATTTTTGCCTTTTACTTAATTTTTATATTTTAGGGAACCACTTATAAGCTGAGACGTAAACTAAACGCCTGTTTTACGAGTGGGTTCACGTCCGTAGTACATTGACGAGGACTGAAATCGATCCATTTGGGTCAAAGCGAACATTTTATCCGAATGGGTTGCGGACGGAATGGGCTTGCATCGAATATATATAGAAAATCCGTGTAACTCTTTTGGAATTCATTTATGATATTAATATTCGCAGTTCGATTTTCATTACCATTCAGATGTTCACGTTCTCCACTATATTAATTGAGGTTACCAGAAAACACTGTTGCTTTCTGTTAACCTTTCATTTAAAAACAAGATTTGAGAGGCAATTTGTCGATAAAAAATGCCATATTTCACACCATTAAAGGCTCCGACACTGGTGACTGGACACATTGTATATATACATTCCTCAATTGATTACTTAAATAATAATTAATGAATAGAAATACTTTAAAAGTTTGTTATTATTATGCTTTTAGTTTCTTATTACTATTCAAGATGGGTTTAGAGAATGACACTATATTATTACACTATATCTTGTAATATTATTATTGAATGAATTGTTTGTATCGCAAACAATCCTATAATAAGAAATGCAAAAATGAGCAAACTGTTTTTGTATTTTTAAGTTCAGCTGCTAAAAAGTTAAGACGCGTTATGTGAACAAATCGTCGGTGAGGTGAAATGTGTTGATTCTCAATTCCACTCAGGTCGGGATTCGCCTCCGGCGCTACACCATCGCCGCGGCATTCTCTGCGTATTTAATGAGCTTCGTTATGCTAGAAAATGATAATGAGTAAATTTTAAATAATTTTACTTTGTATATTTAATCGCCTGCTCGAGAGAAATGGCGCTAGGTTGGGCTTAATAGTGGCAATAGATAAAACATTTAATATATATATAAAAAAAAAGTTTTCTGATAGAAATGGTTTTGAGCGATAAAACCGTTCTTTCAAGTACTTTCTAGCGCCCGCCCGCGACTTCGTCCTTGTGGACTTGTTGTCCCAATTCCAAAGAGACGGAATTAACTTTTATAAATATTAATTATTATATCCGAAACTTGGATGGATTCTCCATAGAAACTTTCATCTTCAAACTTATTCGTTCAAGAATTAGTTTCTGTGAGCGACGGTAGCTTTTATCCTCCTTATATTTAATTATATATCAAAAAACATCAAAATAAAATGATTCAAGTGGAAAACAGTTAAGTAGGTACGTTATTAATATTTTTGTTTTTAATTAGAAACTTTTAAAAAACTTTTTCAGACTTCATCGACTGGAAGCATCAGAATGCTCGTATCGAACGGGGTACGTTAAATTTTCCATGTAGAAAACTGCTCCCTTAGGTCTACTCCAGCCGTCCTATTTGTTTGCCATTGTGTTTACCAGTAATGGCAATTTCTTTTTTGCATATCCAGTGATATCTGTGGCTTTTATAACATTACGATAGAGAGCTAGTGCTGTTCGGCTGCTTTTCTTCCAGGAACTGCAAGGTAGTTGCTAAGCGGTGCGCGAGAAAAAGTGAGCCAATAAGACTATATAATTTTCCTAGCCTCATGCAGAATCTTTTCACATAATAACTACGTGAATAACTACTCTTAGTCTGGTGCTATAACTACAGCTCCTATTCAACCTGTATAGTAGTAAATTTAAATTATTGACATACGTAGTTGTTTTATTGATATCAAAAGCTCAAGTAATAAAAAGGTATAAAGTACCTCGTAAAACTATGACCTTTTCACAATTTTTTCCTGTAGGACATATTAAGCTAGAAAGTGTTTGACGTGAAAAATAATACCGTAAACGACTTTTAAAACATTTAAAAAAGGGTCAAAGGTGTTAGGAAACGAAGTACTAAAATAGTCTTAGGAGGCATACAGAGAATAATATTAAGACTTACCCTAAGCACTTTTGGACGTATGTTTAAACTATCAAAGTTCGCAATTGACTACGAAAAATTATAAATTATATTAGATAGTCAATGGGGAACAAATTTGTGACTTATTTTTTACTTCCAGATTACATGGGTTTAAAGTTACCTTTTGCAGTATTAATGTTGAAGGAATATTATTGCAATATGTTGTTAATTAAGTAATACACGTAAAAAATATATATTTATTCTCATCGATGCATGCTCTCTAGATGCTGTGCACAAAGTCTCCAATGACGATGTTTTGAGAGGGGTCAGCCAGAATCGCAAATTACTGCAAACCATGAAAACCTGAAAAGTAACATACTTCGGTCATGTCTTTAAACACGAGAGATACAATCTGCTGTAATTAATAATGATGGGAAATATCGCAGGAAAACGTGGAGTGGGCCGCGAAAAAAGTCTTCGTTGCGTATAGTTTAGGAATGGACTGGAGCCACGAGTACAGCAGAGATAATGCACCTCGCACGGGTCAAGGAAACGATTCCCAAGCTGATGTCTAACCTTCAATAATTGGAGAGGAACATGAAAAAGAAGAAAATTATGTGGTTGCTTATTACAGGCGTATTTAATTCTCATAGAAATATAGCACTGTAAATGCAAATAATAAAAATAAATACATTACTTGTTGTTGTACATTAGTTTGTCGCTGAAAGGAAATCTAACGTGAAAAAAAAAACTCTAATAGAGAAACCTAAATGGGGTTTATAAAGAATAATACAGAATTTTCGACATTAAATAACTGAAAGAAGCTATTTGTGTAAAACATAGCCAATAAAGCTAAAACTTCATGAATAAATTAAAAAAGCCTCCATCTTTCTTTTGACGAAGCTGCACTTTGAAGAGCGAGGAAAGGTTGATATTGCCAATTAATCTGAGCAGACGAATATACTGCTGAAGTTAATCTGTTTGCGAACTTGGGACAGTGACCTCGTAAATCTACTGCCATTCCTTATTAATATAACCGTAATGTATGTACATTAAGACTTGGTTTATCTACCTTATCACACTCTTGAGATTGCACTTATAGTAGACAACCTACACATAGATAGCAAATACTAAATAAATAATAAAATAGTAATCGAAATGACTGAATGAGATAAGAATCCTTGATATAACGATAAAACTATCTGATATGTACTTTGAAGTGCTTGCAGACGATTAATTTTATTCGTTTTAAACTGTCATGGTCAGTTACATAAGTGTTTATTTAAACGGGTCTGAACTTGAGTTTTTCCGTGACGTTGGCGCATACAACTATGCCGATATATCGGAGCGTCAAAAATAAAAATCGGTTGTCTGTAAAGTCGGTTCACTGACGATAGTTGAACGTGACAACGTCATAAGAAAATGCTGATGGAATGGTTGCATTTTTCAAAAGAAAATTTTAATTTTATTTGTTTGATAGATATTTTGTATGGAGGAGGTAAATGGAAATCACAATTGAATTGATCAAGTTACATTTATTTTTACGCATAAATACAATTATGTAAAGCCATTGATTTTTACTCATCGTGAAATAGTTCTGTTAACTTATTGTTATAGTTTTGTCAATTATAGCATAACCTACAATCGCTGCACTAGCGGACCGATGCTATTTGTTTTAATGATGAAAGCACAATATATACTGAACATATATTTAATATCGAAAGACTCATTACCTTTATCGCCGCAATTATCGTTGCTTTAAACAATTGACACCACATTAACTTTTCATTGCACTTTATACTAGACGAAAACATGTAAATGTATTATTGTATAGCAGCTGTCCACGCGGACGCATCGCTTACTCAAGTAGGAGAGATACAGATGTCGAACGCTGCCAAACGCGGAGGCCGATTGTGCCTCTTTGTCGCTCGTTCCGCGCTCTCCCTTGCACGTCAAGCCTTAAATGGAATGCCTCAGAGCGAGGTAACGCCGCATGAGTCATGTTTTTTCGTGCGTGCAGCCGGCTCCATCGAATTATAAGACGTTGTTACGTCAAAAACATTGTAACATCCCGTTTAAATTAATACTAATAATAGTTTTACTCAATAACAATTTACAGATGGCGGGGTTAGAATATGGACAGGTCAATGCATTTAAGAGTCAAGCAACTTGAAGTGTAAAAGAATTTAAAACAAAACCGGTACGAAGGACAAAAGCTTCTTATTAAGATAATAAGATTTTCATTTCAGATATTGGGGCGTGAAAATATTTTTTAAGTTAAGAATAAAGATTATAGAAAATTCGCAATTTTTGATGCTGCCTTATAATAAGCTACTAAATTTTATTTTATATGAAGAAAAAGAAAATGAAGCGTAAGCAAATTATTAAGAAGGTGATCCATCTCATTTAGAAATTCCTGATAAATATCAGCGTAATACACATCATTGTAGCCAAGGATAACAAATATAGTTAATTGGACTAGTGGAAACAAGAAGGAAGTTCTTCAACTGATAAAAGTTGATGATTTTGCTAGTTACAGAGTCTACTTGTACCCGACATTTCAAAGTCCCATCTATATTTAAAATTGAATTCACCCCATGTGGTACATTATAGTTAGTGGTTATATCAACCACTACAAGATGGCGCTGTCAGTGAAGAATAGAACTTTGAATAAAAATTGATGCTTATTTTACAATTACTAATTAAGTTACCCTATATCTTAAAAGGATTTCACATTGATGATCTGATTTAACAAATAAAAAGAGTGCGCCCATACATTCGCTCAACGTTTTGTTATAAGAGATAGGCGCAATAAAGCACAAATCCAGACTATACAACGCGCGTAACCTACCCACTATAATGCCCGGGCACTTACCTAGGTTGACAGTTATGACAAACATATGTGATCCTCTAGGTATTCTCTGCAATTCTTCATTCAGGACTGATTCACAAAAGAACTTGTAATTTAGTTGTTACACTTTTTACATTACACATTTGAATAAAACACTTTTTTTACGGATTTTGCGCATATTTTATTTTATATTTAATCCTGAAGTCTCCATTATTTTAATCATCCTGTTTAATCCATTATCTTAGCCGACAGAAGTCGTGATCACAGGATGGCTAAAAAAGTGTTTTATTCAGAACTTGTAGTGTTATAAAGAGTCATCATTAAAATTTTTGAAATCTCAAAGGCAACAAAAGTCGTCAATTTCTTATTCTATTTATCCGAATGAATAATAGATTGGAAAATTACTGATTCCGAGTTTATTCAACTAGCAACGCTGTTAAAATTGTAAGATAAGTTATCTTTCCAATTTATTGATCAAAGTTTTATGTATCACCGCAGTTACATTAAAGTTTTCCAATTCAGAATCTTTTTATAATTCACCTTTAATTAACATTTGATTGTGTAACTCCTTTTACAAACTTTTAAACTTAATCTTTGAAATTATCTATTTGGGATATTATAAATTTACCTTCTTGTCTAAAAATAAATAAGAGATAGCAAATATTCAATTTGTTATTTGACAGATCAAAAGCGAGTTCGCAGATAAAAAGGTCAAATTTTAAGTTAAATAATAAGGAAACAGCTTAATTGTTAGTTACAAATACAACCAAAAGGCTTTACGAGTAAATTAATAAAACAATAAAATAGACTTAATAATCTTGAATATGGAACAGACAAAACTCCTTAATAGTAAGTATCAGTAATAACTAGGCGATGCAGTCGCTGAGCATAAAGCTACGCTGGCACCATATATTGGAGCGGAGCGTAATACATAAAAAAAAGAAAAAAAAAAGTTGTTTAGGTGGGAATTTTTGCGAATTTCAAAATTTTGGTCACAATTTGGTCCTTACCCTGTTGATTCGATTCCACACAAAAAATATGAAAATCGGTTAAGAATTTGGGAAGTTATGGCGTAACAGACATTGCGCTATTGAAGCTGATCCATGGGAGCTACACTCGCTTCGCTCTTTCCGCTCCAATAAACAGTAATTACATAAGTATTAGTATTTTAAAAGTAAATAAAGCTTATATTTTAGTCTTTTTCGTGTAATTTTTATGGTGATTGAAAACTTGATCAGCATTGCATCTTCCATTATAAGGTCATCATTCTCATTCATTAAGGTTGTCATTCTCGTTGCTCTGTTAGGTACGAAAATAGGATATGGGTTGACATCGCTAGTTGTACATAGGTTTGTGTTCATAGGCTACGGTAAGTGCTTATCATCAGACGTCGTAATCTTGTTCTCTACTGTGTTGAATGAAAAAATTAATCGGTCCTTCTTTATTTTTAATCTTTATAAATGATCTTTGCAACCTCAATCTTGTAAATGGTAAAATTTTCACGTATGCCGACGATACTGCACTTGTTTTCCGCTAAAACCTGGCTAAATACATATCTCTTTGCACAGGAAGGGTTCAACATTGTGAAAGAGTGGTTGGGAAGAAATTCGTTAACTTTAAATTTAGCCAAATCTATACTTATTAACTTTTCTATTCGAAATTTCAAAGCAAATGACATTTTAAATGATTTAAATATAGTCGGTAATAAAGACCAATACATTGAAAAGGTAACATCCACAACATATCTTGGTGTAATTATTGATAGCAATCTCTTTTTTAAAGAACATATCATTCATCTTTCAAATAGAGTTCGAAAGCTGATATACATCTTCAAGCAACTGCGTCATTCAGCTGACGCAGATACAATAAAAATGGTATACGCTACACTATGCTAATCTCTTTGGGTTATTGTTTGTCCACATGGGGTGGCGCTGCTAAAACCTATTTTCTGCTGATTGAACGTGCACAGAGAGCCTCCTTAAGGTGTGTTGTTTCAAGCCCCGCTTATATCCGACATTTGATCTTTACGTACACTGCCAAGTTCTGACCGTCAGGCAGCTTTATATATTAGCTGTGGTTCTGAGACAGCATGTACTGACGCCTCTTGATCCGCGTTTGACTCGGAGAAATGAGCTTGTCGCCTCCCGTTATTTTCTGAAAAAATCCTTCTCAAATAAATTCTTTATATTTGCTGGCCCACATATATACACAAAATTACAAAAATTGTTAAAAATTCATAATATGAACGTCTATACTCTAAAGATTAACGTCACTTATTGGCTTCTCAGACAGTCTTATGAAGATACTGAGGCTTTTCTGAAAATAATTCAGTAGATTCTATGTATCCTCCTTTCACTTTGTGCTTTGCAGTAGTCTAGTTTTCTGTAAACATGTTTTGTTTAATTTATATGAGGTGGGGACCTGGTGTCCTGTTACAACGGGTTTTTATTACACATTACAGGCACCAGCGATCCACAACCTGATTGTACTTACATTAAGCTAGCACTAAGTTTATTGTTGTGGTGAGAAATAAACATTTTATTATTTATTACTATTATTATTTATATAATTTTTGCCGTGTGATGTCCTGCAGATAAGAATATTACCAACCCTTTACTTATGGGTGTCGCAAAAAGCAACTAATGATGATGCTCTATTTGGGGCAAAACACGTGTAGAGTAGTTGGTGAAGGTACCGGTTTCTGCGGATTCTGCATTTATTTGCTTGCGCACTGCTTAATTTTGCGGAAGTAAGCTGCATATTTTTATTTCACTAATATTGATATTTTACTGCGATACGCAAACTGCCTGCCAAGCGCAGAGATTATCCCTCCCATTTTCGAGTGAATCGTCATGCACGAATTCGTAAATAAATCACAAATGTTAGTTGCCATAATATGTAAAAACACATGCATGAATAAATTGATACACTTAACATAATTAACTAAAAGTGGTTAATTATACAGTAACAATATTAAAATTGTTTAAGTTAAATACTATTTCAATTCAGTAAAGTTAACATTAACTGGCAAAGTCTTCTTTGTACAGAATAAGCATATCACATTTAGGCAAAAGTAACAAAAAGGAGGAGGGTCAATAAGGCGGGTTTTTGGCTGTTTTGACCTAAAAATTTTCAAAATATTTTTTTTATCTGCTATAATAATAATAATAATTTAACCATTCAAAACTCTGTATTTTAAGTAGCTCCGCAATAAAAATCTTTTTATATGTATTAAGTCATATATGATTATTCTGGTTTTTGAGGGGGTGGGAGAGAGGAGGGGGGTTGGGGTTGGTCCCGTTTGGGGTTGAATCGATTTGTTAGTCCATATAGTAGATAAAATTTTTTTTTTGCAATTTTAGGTCTAAAATGAAAGGTGCCAAAAAACCGCCTTATTGACCCTCCTCCTTTAGGAACGTTTCGACTTCAAAGTAGTGTCTACTCTTCGACTTATAAACAAGCACTTTTGTATAATTTCTAAACTTTCATACGTAGCATTTTTTACTGAAACCGGCAATGCTTTTAGTTTATTTATATTCATTTCCAATTCACCTGCCGCGTTCTCAGGATGACTAAGGTTAATGGTGAACATAAGTGTGCTACTAGCGTTCGATATTTTATCGGGCACGTACTCAATCATTCTACTATTCAAAATATAAGCTGTGATGATAATAATATTGATGTATTAGTTTATATCTTATTCAGTTTTTGTTTCTGTTTGCAAAACTTTTCTTTGTCGTAATTGTCTTTTATGTATCTTATCTGTGTGTGCAATAAAGCTTTGTTTTGTTTAATAATCTCTATCTTACTGAAACTATTGAGTTTAGCTCGTCAGAATTGGGGAAACTGGGTAAAAGCAGCCCATTTTTAGAATTCTTATCTTTCATTTATTTTTGTAATTAAAAATATTTACTTCTTTTTTCTTTTTCGGTATCCGTAAATACTGGTGTATTACAATTAGTAAACGCAAAAGTAGAACTACTTTAATATGAAGTTTAGTATTAAAAACACTTCATTAAACTACATATGGTCAAGGTGCTCTCACTTTATTATTTTTACGAATTATTTTTTATTACAATAATTCTTTAATAAAATCAGCAAATTATTACAAACGACAGTTTATTTCCTACAAATGCTCTCCATTACGCCTGATAGTAAGTGATGAGTAAATAATAGAGACGAAAGAATAGCCGTGGAGACACAAGTAATGATATCCACATCAATCTTTTCGGTCACCAGTTACAATATATATTAAGTTTGGAACTAGGCGATGCAGTCGCTAAGCATAAAGCTACGATAGCACCATATATTGGAGCGGAGCTGAATACCTAAAAAAAGATTTTTTTTTTTGTTTCGATGGGAATTTATGCGAATTTCAAAATTCGGGCTCCGTCACAATCTGGTCCTAAACCTGTTGATTCGATTCCACACAAAAATATTGAAATCGGTTAAGAACGGGAAGTTATGGCGTAACACACATTGCGCCATTGAAGCTGGTCCATGGGCCAATAATTTGTTTCAATTGAAATATTTATAAAGCTCATTATTTTAATTATTTTGTTGTCTCAAGTCTCTGATATATATAAAAAATGGATTCTCACATTTTATTAAATATTCACCATATGTTTTTATTTTTAAAATCACTGTCCAACCAATTTTTTTTACTACGTATTAACTTATTAATTAGAATTGTCATGTAACCTTTTTCACAACCCTTGTTCTTGGATATAGATATATCGCTAAATTAAAGGGAAAAAGGTTAAGCTTAATGTGGCTTCAAAGCCTGCAACCGTCGTATTAAGAAGTTTTTGAAATGTAACAAAGCAGCGTGTCATGTTTTTTAATTATCTAGATACGGATTTCAGTGAGCTAAACGTTAAAATAACAGCGAAAGTAGACTCGCTCCCTTGAAGTAACATCACGATAGGTACACAACCTCTTCGTTGTGTCAAGTGTACTTGTACTTCGCACATCTGCCCTGGAGATTTGCGCTGAAGGATTTGCCGCAAAACACACCTTAGGACTAACGATATTTATCACTTATGAAAGGCATTATAATAGAACAGTAATTTATATTATTTCATACTAGTGGCCCGTCCCGGCATTCCACGGGAGGACAAAATTCTTTAAATTTTCTAGCATTAAATATAGCCTATGTTACTCAGCGTCAATATAGCTTTCCAATGGTGAAAGAATTTTTGAAATCGGCTCAGTAGTTTTTGAGTTTATTCATTGCAAACATACAAAAATACAAATCTTTCCTCTTTATAATATTAGTGTAGATAAAAGTATAATAAAACATTTAATGTTATTAAATATATGTTTTGTTATTTAAGCAACTAACAGCTAGATTTTTATTTAGATTTTTATTTTACCAGGAATAATTTCTTAATATTTTAAAATGTGATTTAATCAAAGCAATTAGATTTATACTTATCATCAGAGTTTAATCTTCAAATAACTTGGCATACAACGGAATTCAATCAAGGAATAAATGTCACTTGACAGCTTTTAGCGAGAACTTCACATATCGTTACATTATATTATCTCTGCAGTAAATTAAAAACAATTTTGCCATATTTAATTTTTAGATTTTTACGTTCTCTTTTCATTGATCATGGATTATTAAAATTTCAATAATCCTGATTGAACATGGTTCCAAATTTCCGGCGGTATATTAAAAGTTAAAATAAAAATAAGAAAGAAACCTCGTTTTAGTGATCCGTAATTTTTTATTCAAATATATTGAAATAATTCATGTGGGATGCTGAAATGGGCTAGGTTTTGAAAACCCGTGCTATGATTTACCTTTACTTTAGGCTAGTTCTTATTCACTACTTTTTTAAGAAATAAAAAATAACATTTCTAGTAGAATATTGGTTTTGAGATTTGGATGGGACAATTAAAATAAAATTTTATTTCTTAAAATGTATTTAATTTGTAGAGACATGGCAATATTAAGAAAAACGTTTTCCTCATATTAGAGTAGAACTGAATGACAGCAAATTCTGGTAACAGGTTCGGTATTAATAAAAATATTTTCGTTTTAATTTTACGCTAACAAATTAACAATGTTTTTGAAAACTCGCTTGTGTCCAGATTGATAAGTTTGTACAAAGAGTTTCCACTGTTAACAACCGCGGTGGAACAGCGAGATTTGGTTTTTGTCCTGTTATTTCATCTCGTTGAAAAATTACAATACAAAAAGTGGTAAAGTCACAACCAATGATAAATGAATTGAGTGAAGAAATAAAATTCCATCAGCAACAGACACATAAAATGAATGTTCACATTCCTCTCAATAGAATAGTCTTTTCAATAATATACTCAAAAATTTATTGTAAAATAGTCTTACAAAGAGACTCATACAAGCATTGCGTAACGATAAACAGATCGCAGCCTTTGTTAAGCAGACAATTTGGCTCAATCTACAGTAATTTTATAAAGAGGAAAGATTTGTATGTTTGTAATGAATAAACTCAAAAACTACTAAGCCGATTTCAAAAATTCTTACACCATTGGAAAGCTACATTCACGCTGAGTAACATAGGCTATATTTAATGCTAGAAAAAATTTAAAGAATTTTGTCCACCAGTGCGTAGCCGGGACGGGCCGCTAGTATTAAATATTTAATTTGGTATTTTTTGTTCATTATTTATTTTAAATTTTTATATACTAAATACGTATTTTTTAATAGTTTTAAAAGTTATGAATCAGATACTTTATTTGTATTGAATTGCTTTCGATTACTCGCAATAATTTAAATGAAATAAGTAAGAACTTATTTTACTGTACTCAGGTCTTCTGTCGACAAGTAGAGAAAGCCTTATGTCATTAAGTCCGCTATTTAGTGTGCAATGAAGTATTAATAAATACTGCCTAGCGAGACATTTTAAAGTTCAATTTTCAGTTCAAACAACATGTATCTTTAGATATTTTAGGAGTCGGCCCTCTAACACAAGTTTTATAATTAAAAGAGGACCCAAGCCATTCGTTATGTCGATGTATTATAAAGATACTGAATAAATATTTTATCAGGTTTTCATTTACTTAACATCCTCAATCATAAAATTATTATAATAGAAAAATACTAGAAAAAATCGATTCAGCAACCGTTCTCCTAAGACCGATTCGTCATTGGACTGTTCGTCGACAGGACGTTTCATTTACTACCTTTTCTCCTGCAGATTCTTTCACCTATGGACATTTTGCCGACAGGACCTTTCAACTACGTCACTTTCGACGACAGGCCTTTCCAGCTACAGAATGTTTCACCGATACGACAATAAAGCTATAACTCTTTTAACTACAGACCTTTCCATCTACGGAGTGTTCACAGTCAGTCTTAAGACAAGTGATCAAATAAATATTCCAAATTTTTGGGCCAACAGGCCCTAACTTCGAGAGAAATTAAAAGGAACACATTTTTTGCTCGGAAAAGCTTGTAATTTTAAAAAATGAGAAAATAAATGTTTTTCCGAGCTTTTTCCACACTTTTTTTCCAGTGGGCCTGTTGGCCCAAAAATTTGGAATATTTATTTGATCACTTGTCTTAAGACTGACTTTGAACACTCCGTAGATGGAAAGGTCTGTAGTTAAAAGAGTTATAGCTTTATTGGCGTATCGGTGAAACATTCTATAGCTGGAAAGGCCTGTCGTCGAAAGTGACGTAGTTGAAAGGTCCTGTCGGCAAAATGTCCATAGGTGAAAGAATCTGCAGGAGAAAAGGTAGTAAATGAAACGTCCTGTCGACGAACAGTCCAATGACGAATCGGTCTTAGGAGAACGGTTGCGGAATCGAAAAAATCGACTCGGGTCACAAGTGAATTCTCAGGCGGGAATCGAACCGATTTTTTCTAGTATTTTTCTATTATAATAATTTTATCTTATAAGATCGCATTGAAAATGCATAAAAAAAAATAATTATAAAACAATCCTCAATCATAGTTTAAATGCGCTAACTACTGGGCCATACTACTCCTTAGAGAACAATCTAATGTGATATTAGTTCTAAGTAAAAAGATGTTCTCATGCTACGGATTAAACAATATAAATGGAATCTCAACTTGCTGATAAACTTGATAACTCTCACCGACACGTTGTAATGCCGCCATTATTCGTGTTGCCCTTTCACTACCCTCGTCGATCCTTAGATGACGTAGATTGATTACACAGCTTCATCCCAATCCGCATTCAATAGTTACGTTTTGAATCGTTAAGTCTTATTATGAAGGGCGTGGTTGCACTTCAAACATGAGCAGAAGAAGCTTATAGTGAACGTTTTCCATTTAGAAATAAAAGTCGACACTGTGTTGCACTGTGTCAACTTTTTGTGTGTGTGTGTGTGTGCCAACTAAGTTGACATTAGGTTTTTGCTATAGTATGGTCGACAGTGCAACACAGTGTCGACAATTTTGTCTAAATGGAAAACGTTCAGAAACAACATACTGATGTAATCATTGGTTGGACGGAAACCACTACCACGTATGCGCATTGTTGCCGCCAGAGTATATACAGTGCTGTGGTCGCGTGTTCACGACAGTTGTGAACCACCTGATATATTGAAAAAATACTATAATACTTTTTAATTAAATCGTGTGTACCAACTGACATACGGTGCCCACCGGCTTCCTATTTAGCTTCCTATGTAGATTTTCGTACTTACCACCATGCAACAAGTCTTTGCAAGTGTTACGTCCTGTGTCCTGCTTTCACAATCTAAAGTAACGTATGGTATCGAACGATTTTTCTGGAACATTCTACCTCCACAATCGGAAATTACTTAGTTACGCGATCATGCAGATATCTCATAAGTTATCTCCGCATAAACGCGAAAGTAAGTAATTTCCGATCCGATCGAGAGATAAAGAAATTGAGAGAGAAAGAGGAGATATCGACCCTAGTCATTTCAACAGAAATCACTGATAACTTACTGCTACGTGCTACGCGTATTGTACGTATTGTAAATAAGATATACTTCAATGTTTATTGAATGTAACGCAAATTAAAACTTTACACGTGTAAAAAATTTAAACGTGAAAAAAATAAAATGGAAGCAGAGACAATAAAAGCACGTCAGTGATATTGTACTGCTACATTACGCTGGTACAATGGTTTAAGATTATATTAAAAACTAAATAATTTAGCCTACATGTCATTCATATGAGAGTGAATGGCAGTTGTACTATTTGACCGCGGAGGTGGTAAGGAGGCGCTATTGTCGCTATGCCCCATGCCATGGCTTAACGACATAATCACCGCTAAGCGATCATAATTTGCGGCGGCATGCAAAGTTGTTACACATTGTTGTTGGTCCGTAATGACACACCATAAGCGCTGGTATTCTTATGAAACATATGATAGTGACACGTAAGGGAAAATCAATGAACTATAAATACTTAGTCGTTTATTCCCTGTACTTTACTGGAATGTTCAGGGAAAGATAGCCCGTACGCTAGCGGCAAGTACATCAATATAGCGCACGGGCTATCTTTATTATAGGAGAATATTATCTTTTATTTTGTAAAATTGACGATTTTAAGTGCCCGCAAGGGCCTATGAAATAAAGTTATTTTGATTTTGATACTCACTTTAAGTTAGTACAGATACTTGTTGACTTTGTTGTAATCAACGAAATAATGATATCATTACACTATTAGTATTGTCATAACAAAATAATTTTGTTTTTTTTTTGGATTACATATGGTGACGACGTTTTATTTTGTAAATGTAGTTATTTCTGTTAAAGCTGAAGAGTTTATTGCGCCCATTCTTCTTGTCAATTAAAAGACGTCCTGAATGGGTGGTAGGTAAAAATGTTGGACGATTCATAACAACTTATTTTCAAGTGCATTTGAATAAAGTTATTTTCATTTTCATTTATAAAATAGTTGATAAAGCGGAACTACGAACCCAGGGTCGTAACACAAAGGTCTTGACTACGGCGTAGCAAGGGAAAAGAGAACTATATATACCTGTCTATATATTTAAAAGCACGTATGTTTGCAATGCTACTGCTTCGTTACTTTACGCGTAGTCGTCCTATTAGAAAACCCAATTTTAAACATTCTTCTTTAATAAAACAGTTCCACAGTCAATATTTATCTTTAAAGACTATAAAGTTTGTGTTTGATTGACTTCAATGTATCTCTTATAGGGCGCTATTCATTAAAAATATAAAAGCAGCAAAGGAAAGTTATGACAAAGCGGGCTGTTTTGCCCACCCTTCTTATTCTTTTTCATAATGATAATAAGTAATTAGAAGTATATATAACTTGAAATATATGTTAACTATATTTATAGAACCACATTTAACTTGTTGTCACAATTTAATTGGTAAACCAAAAATGGAGATAAAAATAGCACTTGCGTAATTTCTTGCCGGTTCCACAAGGTATCCCGCCGTAGATCATGAATCGATAACTTTGCCTCTTGACTTTTAAAAGCATTTGTAATCAGCATTAATGTATGAATTTGAGTCAAGACTGGTATTTCGGGATAAGTTTGAAGACAACGTTGTCTTCCCATTATTTATTTGATCTTATATGAATGAAAAAAATAGGAAAACTTGAAGTACAAGAAAACTCAAACAAGTCAAAATAATAAGAAAATACTGAAATCAGTCATAAAGAAACTGCAAAAGTACCTACTTATAAAAAAGAAAAGAGTTTTTCGAACTAATAGGTGCATGTTTCCAGCTTTATCTGATACAAATTTACTTTTCACAATAAGATTTTATTTGAATAAAATACTTTTTTCCGGATAATTTATTTTATATTTAATCCTGACGTTTCAACTTCTTTACAGGAGCCGTGATCAAAGGATGACTAAGGTAATGGTCGTCATGTATTTTCTACTACCTTCACAATATTTTAATCGGGCACGTTCCTAATTGTTAAAATTTTATAAAAAGGAAATTGTTTTATTTTATATTTTATTTACTTATTAAATTCTCACAACGATTACATTGTATACTACTGAGTCTACTACCAGTTAGGACATTGGGAGGCTCTTCCAAAAGAACTGGCGAAAGAAACTCGGGCAGGGGAGCGATCTCGCATCTCACTATTATTATTTGCAAAAAGAGCTAACTATGTACATCACCAGGTCTTGAAATGTGTGTCGTTGGAGGTATTAATTATAACATAAAATAAATAAATAATAATATATTATAATTTATTAAATTTAAAATATATTTAGCGCAAAATCCATAAAAAAGTGTTTTATTCAAATGTGTACTAAGCATGTGTGTATGCGCGGAAGTGTACTAAGAAAGATTTTAGTTATAACTTGCTATTTATTTTTCTTTTTAGAAGGAAAAAGAAAGAAGTCTAATAGAATAAGATTCTACACGTCATAACGTATCACACTATCAGGCCGCTTCAAGTTTGTCGATCGTTTGGGTTAAAATAAAAAACTGCCACTAATTTTATTTTTAAAATCATATTACCATATAAATCCCACACGAAAACATGTTTAATACCGCGTAATTGTATCGATAGAAATAGTGATTAGTTTATCACAGATGTGCGGATACCCGTAATTTTTTTTTACAATTAAATATTACAATTTTACGAGGTGAATTTTAAAAGTTAAAAAGTTGTATTTTTTTGGTAGGTTTAAGCGCTGTTAACTGTATGTTTTTTGGAGTAATTATTCCTTTTCTTATCGTTCAAACGGCTTGATGTATTTTTTTACAAATATACAAATTAGGCCGGGTATTTCCGTAGACGCACCGTAAATGAATAAAAGTAATCTTGACTGACACGTTGTCAAACAATTAAAACCTGATTACCTCATTTGCGAAATTTCACCGTTTGTTCATATCTCCATATTTTTGTAGACGTAACGTTTTATGAATGAAAATTAATCTTCAGATTTGTTTGAGAGATTTATGTAGAGCCATCATGCATTATTGTTTGCTAGTGCCTACGTAATTCAGTTTACTTCACACCTCGCTATAAAAATAATCTTTTGTTAACAAAATCTAAACTAACTTTACATAGCTTAGGTCCTTACCCGATCTCAATTAAAATCTTTAAAAAACTACCAGAATACTAATAAATTCATAGGGTCTTTGAAAAAGTTATTAACAACAAAAAGTTCTGAATGTCTGCCCCTCTACCCTTCATTGCTACGCCTTCCGAGGTGCATGTGATAATTGGTGCTTGCATGTTCACTGAGTCGCATGTAACGCAATTTGTGAATAAATGAATACTTTCTATACGAAACCTTTTAAATAATTATTTTGTCCTATTAACAAAAATCCAAAGGATAATGTTTTTTAAGATATCATTACAAATCGTGGAATTCACGGCTAAATGTAAACCGAAAGAAATTCTCTAAAAGATAGTGAAAACTAAAAATACTTTGCGTGGTTTGCGGAAAAACAAATGTAAATCTTCGCTTGCTTTGCGAGATTTTACGAGGCCAAATAAAAAATCACAACTCTTTAAGTTTTGTCCTTGGTTTTTTTTTCTCGTCGTCGTAGCTACAAATGTCTTTAAATATACACAATTTGATTTAATTCTCCATCTCCTTTCGTTCGTCTACCTTTTGATTACCCACTCAATTCAGTTTGAATCACTGTTTGCAAAGTTAAGCTGTAAAACTTCTTATCTAAGAGAAAGGCTGTTGAAAGAACTTGACTAAGTGCCAGTACGGAGGTCTTGTTAACAGTATTGTTAAGCTGACAAAGCTTTTTCGTATCGGACAATAGAGGTGGAAAAACCTGACCTAATTTTATTTTCCCTATGTTATATAGATCAGCGGAAAAGAGTCGAAAGACTGTGAGGCAGTTTCGTTTATTTGTTTTTACTATATTTTTTACTTTTTTTGACAAAGATTTTTCCGGCCCTGGTGCATGTGACATGTAGAGAAAGTGGCACATACGCATATCACTCTCCCTACGGTACGGTAGGTGTTCAAGACTGCAAATGCAACCAGAATCATGGCTTAACGTGCCTTGTGAAGTACGAAAGGTTCGAATCATAAAAACTTGGTATTTATGAATCGTTTAATATCGGCAATCACAGGGCGAACTCGCAAAATATTGAGCGAATGAGCTGTCAGTATTTTTATCATATTTGCATATATATTATTATACGTACCGCTAAGGACTGGAACTCTTTGCCTGAGTCTGTGTTTCCTGACAAATACAATTTGGGGGTCTTCCAGTCTCGAGTGAATAGGTATGTTTTTTTTCTAGGCAGGCGCGTCACATCCTAGATCGCATCTTAAGATCGCAATATTAACATTGCTTCTAAAAGATGTTCACCGTAACCAGCGAGTGCCTCACTCATGCAACTTGATCAGAATTAAGTTGTAGAAAGATCTTTGATTTTTGATGAACTAGATCAAGTAAGATTATACAGTTGTATACATTTACAAGTAATATCAATAATATATATGAATAAAAAGATAACCGATACGGCCCAAGATTAGCCCTGCATGTGAAATCAATTAATTTATACATTAAATTAGACTTGAATCTATTGCCAATATAACTTTTAATTTTCGACAAGAAAGAGTTTTCCCTGTTCTATAAATAGAATTCCTACAATTTTAATAAAAGGAAATTTTAGTCCTATAGTTATTCCGCATTATAAACTTGTATGATCCTTCTGAATTTCATACTTGTGTATAGTTAGCAATATAAATGAAAATAGGTATTCATTGCGCTTATTAGACCCTGCTGTATTTCTGATAAATTGATATTAAACAACATTCTATAAATTGTCCTGAACTTATGTAGCTAAAGCTGTAACGAGGCGCCATAGCTATATTGGCGACTCGTTGCTTTCATTGCGCTCTTATCTGGCCATTTTTCATATTTTCTTTTCTCTTCGTTTCCTGTTTTAAATTTACTGTCTGTCTCTGTTTCCTATTTTAAATTTACTGTCTGTCTCTTTTTATTTGTTTTGTTCGAAATTTATTCTTACCAGAGTCAGCGCGTAGAGTGGTTGACTCACCGATAACAAATTATTTAAATATATTTATAGTGCTGAGCAGTTATAATAAGCTCACAAGTATAATAAGCTCATAAACATAATTCACAAGTTTTCCTGTATATATATTCTGTACCACCAGTTCCTGTTTATAAGTCTATAAGTTTCTTTAAGGCACTATTATAAGTAGCCCTACCTTTTATAATATGTTTTTAGTGATAAATGTGAAATTGTTTTATGTATTCAGTGTAATTTACCTTTTTTTTATATAATTGTTTCAGTTGTGCCTTAATTCCTTAAATATAAAAACAAGTGACCTAAACGAGCTTTTATTTCTCCGGCTGCACCCCGTCACACTGGCGCCTCAACGTGTATAGAACACCACCATCCAGTCAACCAGTACCGGCGAACCGAACAACTATTTTTTGAAGATCGTTGTATGTTGTGAGAGATTTTTTTTTATCTTTTTCCAAATTCTAAAAGGCTTAGTCGCCCCCCACTGTTTTATCGGCCATATTATTAACTTAATCATCTCATCTCATCTCATCCCAATCCTCATTTTATTTAATTTATAGTAGTTGACAATACAACTACATCACTACACAAAACACTTACAAGACACTTTACCCAACATTTACTACATTTTACAGACAAGAAACTATACGCGGTTTCGAAAGAAACCGACACAAAATTGTTGCTGATTCTGAGCGTCAATATATCGCTCAGATCAGTGCAATTAATACTTACGGGCAGTGCTGAGAGGGAGTACCTCCAGTGTATCCCACATACAAGTCTTAGATTTGGCTAGGCACTTTCCTGGGGGCAATCCGTGCCGACTATCCAGAGGTTCCTACCAGTCTAAGCTTGAACACAATACCTACCTAGCACTAGTATTATTAAATTTATTTTAAATCATAACTGTTTTTAAGTAGTTTTTAAATAGCTCGAAAATTAAAAACCTCTTTTTGAAACACTATAATTTATTTTTAATAACACTATGAATCCATCACTTATAAATAAACCTGAGCTTGCTTATGAACTTAGTCTCCGCTCAATTGAATTTCCATTTGTCGCAACCGCTGAGGAATTACGAGAATTGTTAAATCCAATAATAGACTCAGATTGTTCAGTTCTTTCCAGTCCTTACTCCATTGAACGTGATCTTGATAAAATCAAAAACATTCTTCTTATGGTTTCTTCATAATTCATTTATCAATGCGTTTAAATAGATTAGAGATTACTACATAACATAAATGACTTTTGCAAAACTTTAAAACAAATTTTTCATCCATGACAGCCTGTCAATCAAATTTTCAGTCAACCTCTTCTGTCAACAATTGCATAAGTACGAACTCCTTGCACAAAATTTACTTAAACTCTTTGGACCTGAAAATTTTTCTTTTACTACTTACTTTTTCTTATATTACTTTTTATTTATTATTATTACTTTTTATTATTACTTTTTCTCCCAACTAGAATTCTCTATCGTTATTACTTTTCCAAAAGTTTTTTTTTATATATTACTTTTATACATACTATTTACAACTCATTCATTCACTCATTCTATTACAACACATAATAATTACTATACATTAACTATCTTCATAGAAGACATACTTAATTATACAGTCTTAGTCTTCATAGAGGGCATTAATTTTTCAGTCTTCATAGAAGGCATATTTAATTTTACAACCGAGAATAGAACCTCTTAGTCTATTGTTAAAGCCTCATTATACATCTTGAGGGATTTTTTTCTTCCAGCGGGTTGTGACTGGTTAAATAAGCCTACACTAATTTTTATTTTTCATCCAGCGGGTTGTGACTGGTTAAACAAGCCTACACTAATTTTTATTTTTCATCCAGCGGGTTGTGACTGGTTAAACAAGCCTACACTAATTTTTATTTTTCATCCAGCGGGTGGTGACTGGTTAAGCAAGCCTACACTGTTTTATTTTTTTTCACCCAGCGGGTTGTGACTGGTTAAATAAGCCTTCACTGATTAAGGGAGCCAGTTGAGTATTCAATATATTTTGGATACTCTACCGCGTGGAGTCTGGTTGTCTTATTAAATCAACCATGACCGTTGACTGAAGTATGTTCTGGAAGTATGAAAGTGATGCATGTAAGGAATGTGATGCATGTAAGGAAGCTGGTCTCCTTATTTCTTTTCATTTTCACAATTCTCACCTCATCCATTTTTTTATTAAAGATATTTGTTTTTAATTCACTTATTTTTACATATTTTTATGAAAAAATCCTTTTTATACCCAGGATTTTTTCTTCCAGGGGGGAGCGGGTATTGTAACGAGGCGCCATAGCTATATTGGCGACTCGTTGCTTTCATTGCGCTCGTATCTGGCCATTTTTCATATTTTCTTTTCTCTTCGTTTCCTGTTTTAAATTTACTGTCTGTCTCTGTTTCCTATTTTAAATTTACTGTCTGTCTCTTTTTATTTGTTTTGTTCGAAATTTATTCTTACCAGAGTCAGCGCGTAGAGTGGTTGACTCACCGATAACAAATTATTTAAATATATTTATAGTGCTGAGCAGTTATAATAAGCTCACAAGTATAATAAGCTCATAAACATAATTCACAAGTTTTCCTGTATATATATTCTGTACCACCAGTTCCTGTTTATAAGTCTATAAGTTTCTTTAAGGCACTATTGTAAGTAGCCCTACCTTTTATAATATGTTTTTAGTGATAAATGTGAAATTGTTTTTTGTATTCAGTGTAATTTACCTTTTTTTATATAATTGTTTCAGTTGTGCCTTAATTCCTTAAATATAAAAACAAGTGACCTAAACGAGCTTTTATTTCTCCGGCTGCACCCCGTCACAAAGCTTGTCAAATCCGGAACCTCGGAGTGGCGACATCATGAAAACCGGTACGCAGAGGTCGCCCAACACACATATAGTGTAGTTTTTCTGATGCCACAGTTTTGTGCTAAGCAAACTGGCTGCAAATGCCCGCCTTTTACTCGTAGTCCCGGTAAGTCGATTAACTGGGCTACGGTATTTTCTTTTTAACGTCGGTCCAGATTGACACGCTTTAACGGGTTCTACGGTAAATATCTTGCTTACCACCACTATGGATCATAAAAATAATAAGTACATATTTAAAAATACTAGGTGTCACCCAAATAATAATAACGGTTGAAAAAATTTTGAACAAAAGAAAATTTTAAATTGCTTTCCTGAAAAATATGTGTTTTCGAGATAATATCCTGTTCATCTGGACCAACGATATAAAGTTAAAACAAGAATACATGTTAAAAATATATAACATTTATTCAGTCTGGAACATAGAACATAATCCATTTATTACTAATTTCAGCTACATAAAATTAATGCAATATTCCCCTCATTTTTCTCTGAAACGAGCCTATAAAACTGGGGAGAATGAATTGGAATTATAATTGTACACTAAATGAACCCTTAACTGACAACAATTAAGGTTCATAATTGTTTGGTTTAATACGCAGTATTACTTGTCGAATAAAATGGATCAGCGATATTGCATACACAAACAATGTGTATTGTCAAAGCCTTTTAATTTTCTGTTATGGTGATTATTTGATCTATTTCTGAGTCTTAATCGCCAGTATAACCATAACATAAGTAGGTAGCTTTCTATAAACTAATGTATCATTTATGTGTTTAGGTCACTTACGGCAAAATATCAAGTTACTCATAATTAGTTCTTACACTTCCGCGCACATTACACATGATCATCTTAGTCATCCTGCGATCACGGCTTCTGTAAAGGAGTCGAAACGTCAGGATTAAATATAAAATAAAATAAAACATGCGCAAAAATCCGTAAAAAAGTGTTTTATTCTGAAGTTACTCATAATTTGAAATGACATTTCAAAGTCAAATTCAACTGCAAATTTTCAGATGACATTCGTCACGGTAGTCCTATTAACGGTTAATATAAGGTAAGATGAAAGGAAAGTATCAAATTAGTTATTAAGTTAATTCAAACCTAATAAATTGCTTTCTGTATGTACGAAGAAGATTATATCTTATTATAGTATAATATTACATTAAGACTAAATGACTGTTTATAATGAAATTAGAAGCTCAAAGGATACATTAAATATTCAAAACAGGCTTCTGTTAAAATTAAATTCTATTACTACGTTTAAATTAATATGGATAAAGGTACAATTAATTTCACTCGAATAACAACACAACGCTACAAACTGCTCTTGTAACAAGCATCAGTAATTTTATAATTGCAGCGGGAATTCCATTAATTAATTATTTATATTTGTACAATAATGGTAGTGTTGCAGGCGACAGTACTTTCTGATAGGCTATATGATTTGTTACCATATAGGTTTAGCCATTGTCAAAACGGAGCGTCCAGTTTAGAACTCCGAAGCTTAAGTTTTGTTTTCAAAAATTTAATATTTCGAGTTCCTTTGTTTTTGTAATTTGATATATGTTTTTAATATTTTTACTGTTAATGTATACTTCTTTTACACCCAGTAGAAACCTCGATTGTTATTATTTGCTTACACGGTTGCTATCAGTCTTATCGGGGACTGGTAGAAATCATTTGGAGCGTGTGGATACTTACAACGGGAGCTGTTGTACATCAAGTATTACAATATTTCATGTTTCCTGTTATATTATATTTTATCTTTATTCAATATTGGAGCATCTACAATGCTTTCATTGAGCGTTAATATTTGCGCCTTGGCGTTTGTCCTACGTCGTCTGAACTCCTCAGATGTTAAGTCAGGACCAATATATATACAATATAGAATTATGTCAGATTACGATTATTACTATAGAGTTAAAGGATTTTATACAATACAAAAAAAATAGTAACAAGGCTGTATTTAACCTCCGCGTTCGTGTCTTTTAAATAATAACCGATTATGTCAAACATTTTAGTGATTTAGTGACATTGCATGGAACTCTTTTTTGGGAACAACCCAAAACGAGCGTCTTATTTTTTTAAATACAATAAACTAAACCTTACATTTTTGTTGTTCCAGGTAACTAGCTGACTTATGGAGTAGAGTATGGCATATCAATTAGGACAGAAGAAGTAAGTAGATAAAGTAAAATTCATTTCAATCGACGACCGTTTGGTGCTACCGTTACGATCCTGCCTTTCTCACCGACGATAGTAGGTTCGAGTCCCGGAAGGGGCAACTCTTTGTGTGATGGTAATTTAACATATCTTTGTATCATATATGTATGTATATCCGTTACCCTAGTATATAACATAACAAAAGTCTTACTTTGGGCTCGGCTAATTATTGTGAATGTAAGAAATATTATTATATATTATTATAATTAAACAAAATATAATGTTACATATTAATGTTATAAGCAATAATATTTAAAACTACAAAAAAAAATCTATGAGCGGACTGAAGTCAACTTTTCTGACAGAGCCAAGAGCAATAAATACTCTTGCTCCACAATTGAAAATAACAAAAAACTAGTCTGGCCATAAATACTGTTACATAAAACCTTTTCTTATTTTCAACTTTTTAATTATTTTGAATTTGGAACGCGTTTTTTATTTTAAATACTTCTTCCGATTTCGCGCCATTTCACATATTTTTTGTGGTCATTATCAAATTACAATATGGAATGGGGTGTTAAAGAAAATAGGATTGCAGTGACCTCATTGCACAAAATGTGTATGGCACCGTCGGTCATATTCCAGACACTTCAAAAACTTGGTATTAGCCTTATGTTCGTATATCGTACTATCAACAGATACAATAATGCTTCCTCCATCGAAGACTGTAAAAGATTGGGGCGGTTGGTTGTGAAACCTCTTAGCCATACACTTCTTAAAAATGTACCGTGGACTTTCCAGCAGGACTCTGCACTTGATCACAAGGCACGAACTACCCAAGCCTGGCTTGAAACAAACTGGGCCTCATCTAGCCCAGACTTCAACCCTTTAGACTACATATTAAGGTCAGTTTTAGAGGACATGGCCTGCTCTAAACGACACGACGACATCGAGACTTTTAAAAAATCTCTGGAGCAAGCAGTAACAAAATTTTCCATGGAAAAGTGGAAAAGAAATAGTGGGTAAATCCATAGATTCGTGGCCAGAGAGATTAATGGCCTGTATAAAAGCCAAATGTTTAAGTTTTATTAATATAACATTACTTCATAAAAAATGCATTTTCATTTGTAAAAGAACTTATGTCCGGACTAGGTACAAGAAAAACACAGGTCACGAGAGTAGTAGTAGTAGAATTATTTTTGACAACTTTATGTAAAGTAGTTACGAAACTTTTACATAATGTGAAAAAGTTATATTGTTTTTATCATAGTATAATGGTAGTGCTGTGATAAAATAGTTGTGATAAAATAGTTGTGTTAAAATAGTTATGTAAGTACATATTGTATGAATATAAGCTACGATATGCAACTTTTGTATGTTATCAACAATTACAAATAAATATATGTAAAACCACTTTTTTGCATTTCAGTTTGTTTATTATATTTATACACTTAATTCTTTAAGAGAGAGGTATATATGAGTTCAATTTGGCCGGCTTCTCTTAAGTAGACTGTTTTAGGATGTCTTGCTCGGCGAAGATTATGCGCTTACGGCGGTTGCCGGGATTAAGCACTGCCGCTGTTCGCTAAGCGAATTAAACAGATTATAGCTATTCCGATAACTGCCAGAACAAAATAATGAATTTAAATTGGAAGCCTTTTCTGTTTGTTTTAATAGATTTAGATTTTCTTGTTGAAAGAATCTCCTTTCAAGCTTGTCTAAGCTTCAGGTCGTAAATATTTGAGTTCAACGAACATTAATGATTAAATGAATGCTTTAATACAAACGTCAAACGACAGCAAATAGGTGAGAAACAATCGCAAACTTATTTATCTTTTTTGTAACTCAAGCATATAACGGTGTACTTAAAAACTTACAAAGTATGCGTATCAAATAATGCAAAATAAATGTATTATTTATCAATAAATTTTAAATAAATATTCTTTGTTGTTTAAAAAATTGGTTTGGATTCCAAATTAAATACACACTAAAATACCGAAGTTAGGAACGTAGTTCTATTAAGGAATTAATCGACTATTTCGGAAATAGAGCGGAATTAAATCAATATTTACTAGAGTATTTTATTTGTATTAAATCCCGTTGGTGGCATAGATGTTATAAAGGTCAATTTTCTAGTCCATAATTATGACCGAAAGTTAATTAATTAAATAGAATAAGGTGAGATAAATAAACCTGAATGTAGTCAAATGCTTCCCGAATATAACCGATAGCAGACCAATATTTTCGCCGAATTTTATCACCAGTATTGTCGCAGATTCGCCGCATACGTTCGATTCCGTCATCCTCTGTAATGACGCACTTTCCTCATGAGCTACCGACAAAGTTTCGTACGTGTGGGTTGAGTCGGTCGTGAAATAGGTGATAAAGATCTGTGAGAAAAATAGTAATATCAGTCTTGTGGAAACGCTTAACACGTCTAATCGAGATTTAAATATAACACTTTTTATCGGGAGTCATCTAGATAATCTAAATGATTAAAAGTGAAGACGAATCGCTGTTCCACAGATAAATTGCGATGTGGGGTATCCCTTTTACACCGGTTAATCCCGCCTATCCCCGTGGTCGTTTGTTATTCGTTGATTTGGGGATTTGTGGGGAACCCGGTCAGTTTTAGTGTACGTGTCATTTGCTTGCGACCAGCCGTGTCTTTTCCAATTGATGTTTGTCTGACTTACCCCCAAATGACTGAATGTACACCAGACAGATAATTAAATGGAATGGCTGTGTGTAGAATTGAATTAATCCTCTTGATGTCGTTGAGCTGTATATATTTTCGTATAAAAGTTAGGGATAGATTTATAATTTTTATATTTATGCATTTTCAATGCGATCTTATAAGATAATTTATTATATTATATAATATTTATTATATTATATAATTTATTATATATTTCCCGCCTGAGAATTCACTTGTGACCCGAGTCGATTTTTTCTAGTATTTTTCTATTTTAATAAATTATCTAGTTAGGGATACTGTTGATTGGGAAAAATATATTATTGCTTCAGTATATAAAAGAGTGAGAAAACATCTATGACACTTAGACAAATACTAGTAAGATTTATCACACAAACATTTGCACTTAGCGGGATTCAAACCGCCGACACCCTTTGATAATCACGAATATTAACCACTTTAATCAACCAGTTTTCACCGTATATGTTTGATATGCCTGCAGATATTGCTGCAAATATTTATTTTGTTACTGTATGTTGGTCTCGCATATTTGATAAGCTGACGCAAAAATACAAATAAGTTTGTTGTGCAGTTTTCAACTCTATGCCCTTTAACAGTAAAGTGCAATTTTATTTAATGCTCGTTTTCAAAGTATTTCTTTGTGAAGCGTACACATTGAACATCAAAGGGTCAGTGGATTTAATTTTGAAGAATCTGGAGTTCGAGCTGCGATGCAAACGCGAGAGATTTCGTTGGACCGTAAAGTAATACTCATTTGACAAAAGCGGAAAATGCAATTGAACGGATAGATAGTAGGAAAACGGAAGATAATTTCTTCCGTTTCGCCATTGGCATTCTAATATTCCAGATATTTCAATCGCTTTAACTCATTTATACTTTCAACAATGAAAGGTAATACTTTCAAGAAATAAACAAGGTTAACAAAAAAACATGATATTTTTTTTTCATAAAATATTAACAATACATTTATTACAAGTGACGATTGCGTTACGAATAGGCACGCGTTATTTTTTAATATTTCCTCACAAATTGTTTAGTTCCTATACTTTTGGAATCAACGATATTGAAAATCATGAATCTCTACATTCAGATGACCATAGAACACGAACCTACGGAGATAGAATTTTGCCACAACAAAATAATGAATTTAAAAGGGTTTTTTCCATCATCTCCACCCTTGGCAGGAAGGTTGGAAATCGCAGTAAAAAACCATAATTCGGGAAATGTCGCTGCATATTTTGTAGTTTACGGAAGGTGTTCAGTGATTATCTCCAGTATAATTTCTCGCCTTTTATGATGCCCTAGTGTGAATCGGTTGGGGCTATTCTACTTTGGCAGTGAACACGGCAGATTTTTCATATTTTAACATATAATAGCATTATTTTGTTCTTACACTTCCGCGCACATTTCACATTTGAATAAAACAAACTTTAATAACAGTAAGATGGAGGTCGGTCCCCCTGCCCGAGTTTCCTTCGCCAGTTCTTCTCGGAAGGGCCTCCCAATTTCCGAACTGGTAGTAGACTCAGTAGTATACACTGTAATCGTAGTGAGAATTTAAAAACCAAATAAAATTTAAAGTAAAACAATTTGATTTATATAACAATTAGGAACGTGCCCGATTAAAATATTGTGAATGTAGTAGAAAATATATGAAGACTTTAACCTTAGTCATCCTCCATCACGGCTCCTGTAAAGGAGTCGAAACGTCAGGGTTAAATATAAAATAAATTATGCCCAAGAATCCTTAAAAAAATGTTTTTTTCTAATATGATAGCAATGTGGTCTGAATAATGTTGCGACTCGTTAAATAATGTATACGCATTTTTAGAACTGATAATTATTATATTTAATATATTAATTTATTCCCTTATATTGAAATCGGTTTATAGTTAAATATTTCACTTTAAAAAAAAGCATATTAATTCAGCAATTCCTACCGAGGGCTCGGAAACGTGGTTAATTTAGAGGCGTATTTAAAATCTTGTAGATGTTATAGCACTGTCATGTTAAAAATAAAATAAATACATAATGCAGCAGTTTATTTTCAGCATATTCGCATCGTATCTCATTACGAGAGTTCAGTTAAACAGCTCCTGGATCGTATTATTTGTGTTGGCAACTCCAAAGTTCGTGTTGTTAACTGTGTTTGACGTCTATATGAATTCTAACCCGGTGTTTAACTTAGAGCCTAGACGTATTTGATGTTAACTGAAGTTCTGGTTGCGTGAAATGTACTTTGGGCAGTTGTTTTCAGCGTCTAGTTATTATGCAGTTGCTTCTGATAATTATGTTCTGAGGAAACTGAGATCGGTGTTTATTTTAATTCTATGTAAAGTAGACAGTAGACCAGGAACGGTGAATTTATACTAGTGGTTCTATATAAGCCATTATATTTTGTTCTTGTTTGAATTTGATACAACATATACAAAAAGACTAAGTTGAGATAAGCGATCCTTATAGCTAATTAGTTTTTGTAATACCATAAATTGTTTGTATTATTTTAACATTCACACCAATTAGCCTAGCTTAAAGTTAGCACTTTAAGGCTTATATTAATTATGTATACTCGGGTTTCGAATAAACGAATAATATAAAAATTTACAAAAATGCCCATGGCTCAGTTACAAATACTCATATTTATTACACGAATCCAAGACCGTCGTCGTGCAAAAGCCAGGATCACTTCCGTTGCACTAAACAGTCATCAAATTATGAACAAAGTAGCGGCTTACATAAGGCTCATGCTCCTTAAACTTTGATTTTGAAATTAGACTGAAATGTAATTTCAGCACATAATTTATAAATGTGGTGATAATTTATAAATATAAATTTTAATCATATTTGGCTAATTAAATATATTATTTTAAAAATAAAATTACACTCAACAGTATCATTTAAGTGGATAAGCAGTAAATACCAAAATTATACTACCCCTACAATATATAACATTCTATTCTACCCATTTCCGAACGTCTTTTGTTTATTCGAAAGAAAAAAGAACACTATTTGATACTGAAAAGTAAATATCAGAATGTGAGTCTGTTACACTTATTATGAAGCTTTCTGTCACATCATCACTAATAATGTCGAGTTGTATTATTTCGTTTTGTTCTTTTATTGTATACTAGATGTCGCTGTACCGAAATGAATCGCGCTAACGTTTCGGTTCTACGACTACACATATAGCTAACCGTTCTTAGGCTAAAAGGCTTTTACTGACAATATGGTAACAAACTCACACACAAAGTATTGTCATAATTAGGATCGACGATTGTTGCTTCCAGTGTCATTTACTGCAGCACTAAACAGTTCTTTTCATTTCGGCCATTTTAATACTTTTGATATTGCTATTCACGTGTTCTTTTACTTGTACCCGTACTGAGTTCTATAGGATTCAATTCATTGTGATTGAATTAAATTGAAGAGTCATGTCACATCGGTTCGATAAATCACATAGTCTTGATAATTAACAATCAGAGTGTTTCATTAATTTATTCAGCAGTGTAGGCATTATGATGTGGTTAATTCATATTAAGGCTAGCACAATATATTATAGAAATATATGACAAACTTACAATATAAACAACGGTTATGCGTAATACCTTTCTTGTTCTTCATTTTCCATGGAAAATTTTAAGAAAAAAGGAAAAGAAATTCATTCAATTCATAACATCAAACAAATAAAGTGTGCTTATTGCCACACTTTTTTTGTTGCATTCAATTTAAATGGATTTTAAAAATAGTATTTTAATTAATTACTAATTTTTGCCAGCGGCTTCGCCCGCATTTTTTTTCAATAAGAAGTAACCTATGTTACTTCTAAAACCTCCAAAAATATATGTGCGAAGTTTCATGATGATCGGTTTAGTAGTTTTTGCGTGAAAGCATAAACAAACTTACATTCACATTTATAATATTAGGGGTTAAAGTATGAAATTGCCGATTTGTACTGAAAATCTATATTGTTTATTTTTTAAATTTTTAACAAATTTATTTAATCAAAATAGTTGCCATTATTATCTATACATTGCTGCCATCTAATGGGAAGGTCATTAATGCCTTTGCGATAGAATTCCGACGATCTAGACTGCACAAACTGTGTGAAAGCATTTTGTACTGCCTCCTGGGAAGAAAACTTCTTGTCACGTAGATAATTGTCCAAATCACGAAAAAAATGGTAGTCCGTTGGAGCAAGGTCTGGTGAATACGGAGGATGACGAATGGTTTCTAACTGCAGTTCCTGAAGGGTCAAAATGGTTTCTCGTGCTGTGTGAGGTCTCGCGTTGTCGTGGAGCAATAATGGTGAAGATCGATTCATGAGTCGGGGCTGTTTTACTGCTAGTTTTGTCAACATGGTTCGGAGTTCGGCACAATAGACATCTGCCGTTATTGCTTGACCAGATCGGAGAAAACTATAGTGAATAACACCATGCTGAGACCACCAAACAGTTACCATTACCTTTTTATTGGTAAGTTTTGCTTTAGGACACTGTTGTGGCATTTGACCTGGGGTCAGCCATTGCATTTTTCTTTTCCGGTTATCATAAAGAATCCACTTTTCATCACATGTTACAATTCGATCCAATATTCCTTCATTTCTGTACCGGTTCAACAAGGCAACACAAGTTTCAACACGCGTTTCTTTCTGCAGATCAGTCAAATCATGAGGCACCCATTTTTCGTATTTTTTTATTTTATTGATTTGACGCAAGTGAGTCAATATTGTGGGTAAGGTAACGTTAAACCATGCCGCTAATTCCTGGGTACTTTGACTAGGATCGGCTTCCACTATCTCTCTTAATTCATCGTTATTTACCTGTGTGGGCGGTCTTCCTCGTGGCTCGTTCTTTAAGTCGAAATTTCCATCACGAAAGCGTTTAAACCAAAATCGCACGGTGCGTTCATTAGTAGACCCCTCTCCAAACGCAGCATTGATATTGCGGGCTGTTTCTGCCGCGTTAGTTCCGCGTCGGAACTCGTATTCAAAAATAACTCGAATTTTCGCAGTATCCATCTTTCTTGTCTAAATTGAATAACAAAAACAATTGAAAGTCGATATTCAAATGTTTTACATTTTTTAAAAAAAGAACATCATAGAAACCATTTAAAAAAAGTTTCATTCGAAAACCTCAAACCATGAAGATTCTATGTCAATTCAAAGAACCTATTGCAATAAAACGGCAATTTCATACTTTAACCCCTATTATTAGTAGGGACTACTAAAACAGCTCCTACAAAGTAGCAATTGATATTTCCTTTCTTCGATTCTTTTTGTTGTAAATCAAGTAAATAATTCTTTAATATAAGTATTAAAGTTACTCTGCGAATGATTCTAAATGAATCTACTGATAGTAAAACGATCGCTAAATGCAAGTTAGTTTTGTGAATATGTGACCTAGAATAGAAATATTAAATTGTTTAGTTATGTACTTTGGAATCTTTTAGAGTGTGTTTATTACATGTTTTGTTATTCAAGCATTCGATTTCTTGATTTTTATATTTAAAATAAAATTATCTTATAGTAATATAAGTTATTTACGGGATTGTTACTATGTAACAATCATGTACATAGTAACAATCCCGTAATAACATGTAACATGGCAAGCGCCATGATCACGGAGCAACAGTGCCGAAATATCGGAAACTCGCTAAAAACAAGGGATATGGTAACAATCCCGTAAATAACTTATATTACTATAATGTTAGAGACCATGTAAGTTTAAAACAATATAAAATTATCTTAGTTGTCAAATACATCGAATAGCCTATCTGTTTTCTTAATGTTTTCGGCGGTATTTCATTTGAACCCAGAATCATGAAAGTTTCCAACAAGGTTGACCAACTGAGCTGTAAAGCTTTTGACCGAGACTTTTTCTTAAATCACTTATCATAAAAAAATATATAAAATTAGTCTTATATTTTTCACAATTGATATTTAATCCTTAACTTTTTCAAGTTATCTCAAAAATACTCTTTTGTAATTTGTTTTGGGGAAGATGAGAAACGTAATACATTTCTGGTAGTCTGTGAACTGTAGTAGCTCTACATTAGGGCAATGATCTCCCGCAATGCAGTCAAATGTGTAGCATTGGCTTGGTGCGCTTCATTTCCAATACTATTATATATATTAATAACCACAACTTACTTAATAAAAAAAGGAATGTTATATAATTATAATAAAAATTAAGGCACTATTGCCTATTGCTACATATACGAGTAAAGACATGACCGACAACTTATGAAATTATTTCAGGCAACTTTGGACTCACCTAATTTAATAAGATGTATCGGTTTCTCTATGTAACTGTCAGATTAACTGTCTGATGTGTCAATGTCAATGCCACTTAATCATGAAATGTTATACGATTGTTTTGTATAAAATCATATCAGTTACATGTTAATAATTATGTTATATTATTATTTTTTTATCTTTATTTATTATTTTCACCCAAGGTTGTCTGGAAGAGATTGCTATTAAGCTATAAGGCTGCTTGTTTGTATACTTTTTTGTTGTACTTGTCTTATTCCGTATCATATCTATGCGTTTAATAATTCGTTATGTTATTATTTTATACTCATATTCGTTGTGTATATTTTTATAAAATTTTAAAGATGATCAAATTTATAATAATTACGATAACCTTCAAATATTGTAGTATTTTGCAAGAGCCTACTCGTCCCTGTGTGAACTAATCTTAGAATACGTTATCCTTGAAACATTTAGACGTAAAGTCCAAGACTGCCTGTTCAGTGTATAATAGTAAGCAAGTTGCTGACATGACTACATTTAAGTTCTTATAATAATAATACTTATTACAATCATACCAATAATCCTAGCCCAACGTTAGCACTGTAAGGTTTGCGACAAACATACACAAATGATACCTAAATATGTAATATTCAACGAAATGTAGTAAATATCCACGACTCAGGTACAAGAGTTCGTATTCATCATATTAACATCTGCCCCTTCAGGAGTCGAACGTGCGTTAAGCTTGAATCCACACAGCTTACCGAAGTTTGAGCTTTGATACTGTTGTTGTATAGCAAAGTACAAAATATCATAAAGTAAAGAAGAAATTGGAGCAGGTATTATAAACATTATAATATAATTAATAATATAATTTATTTCGTTATTTTTTTGTTTTTTACAATCCTTAATCAGTGATTGAAGTCACCTAGTAAGCAAAAAATGCCTGTAGCAGGTGACTTCACTCTTCCATATACATTAGGTGCTATATTATCTAAGTTAAATAAAAAAAAATACAAACAATACCAACTTAAAAGAGAAAAATAGGTTTGATATAATTTTTCCAATGATCACTTATCTTAAAAGTATTAATAAACGTATTTTTTTTTTATGTGTGTTATGTAAGCTCAACCTATGTATGTGTTGTATGGTGTATGTGTGTGTCGTAGTGAGTGTAGTAAATATAAGAAGCTACAACCAATAACAGATTTACACTTTATATATGTTGGTATGTGAGGAGCTGGTGTTTGATATGGGAATAACCTGTATTACAAATCACCAGGTCCCCGCCCCACGGATTAGTTTGGACAACAATAACAATATTTTTATTGAGCTTATTTAAAACTTGTTTGTGTGCTTATTTAAAACTTGTTTAAAACATGTGTTTGTGTGAGTGTGTGTGCGCGCGTGCATGCGTGAGCGCGTTCACGTGTGTGTGCATTTGTGTGTTTGTGCATTTGTGTGTGTGTGTGTGTGTGTGTGTATGTGTATGCATTTGTGTTAAATTAATAGGTTTTTTTTTTATTCATTTTATTCATTTACTAAAACCATATTCTTTTAAAGGATTAAAGTAAGTCTTCAGTTAACCTGTAGCTTAATTTTTGCAACCAACCCTTTATTAGAGTCTTACAGCGGTTTTTTTGGCAACTTGTAGATTGACAACAATCTGTTTACTTTATTGTATAATTGTGAACCTTGGTAGCAGAAGAAGCGGTGTGAAAAACTAGTGTTAAACCTTCTCCCATAACACACTATGTCTTTACGTCTTCTCACATTAAATTTATGTGGTTCATATTTAGTTAAAGAATGTTGTTTAAGTAGAGTTTGTAGAATAAAGAGTTGACGAACTGTCAAGACCCCACTCTTTTCATAAAGGTCAGAGGTTGGATGACGATATGGCAAGGATAAGCTAACTTTCAGAATTGCTCTTTGGGCTCTTTCAAGTTTTAAGAGAGCTGATTTAGCAGCACCACCCCAAACTAATATACAATATGAAAGTACAGACTGACAGAGTGCATAATAAACGGATCTTATTAACTTGTTATCTGCAATATGCCTAAGGTTTTTAAATATGACCATCAACTTACGAACCCTTGATGTAGGTGTTTGTGTGTACATATATTTATATATTCATTATCAATATCTCTGTTTCTTCATATTTCAAGGTATTAAGAAAATTAGTAATAATTTTCTTGCAAACAGTACTTGTTTTACTGTAAATCTGAAGTTTTTTATTTAATTTATTATATAGAAAATCCGAACGTTTCAGATACTGCTTATAAGCAAATGCAGTCCTAAATTTATTAATTTTCATAATGTTTTTTCTTCTTTTAGAGGTTATGCTGTCATCATAGATTAAAGTTTTATGTTTTTTTAGTACGGTAAATAAAATATATAACTTTCTCACTGACAGAACATTACTAATGGAGTAAAGTCTATCAGTGGGAAACCTTCTGTTTTTGAAGTGCATAACTTTTAAAAGAGCACGTTGAGCACGTTCCAACACGACCATCTTAGTCTTGTCAGCCCCACCCCAGACCGGAATGCTGTAGCTTATAATAGATTGGGCTAATGCTAAGTAGATTTCCGTAAGAAGATTTCTTTTGGAGCAGTGCCCAACCCGTTGTCCAGGGACCACATGTCTTAAGGTCTTAAATATCCAGATCAGTTTTCTAACTCTAGCTGTAATATTTTCAAGATGTAAATGCCAGGACAACCTCTGGTCGACCACTGGGTAGTGGTCGACCAGAGGTTGTCTTTTACTACCAAGTACTTTGTATTTTCCACTTTTTTGATATCTAGACAAGCACAACTCCCTGAATTTTCTCTAAAATTACAGGTGTGGATTCTTAGTCTATAATCTGTAGCGGGTTGTGACTTGTTAAGGATACTGTAGCAGATGTAATTGGTTTTGAGTATATTTAAAGTGAGGAGGTTATTTCTTAACCATCCAGCAACCAAGCTCATACCTTATTCCGCGCTATCTCTGACGCTATTCCAATCTTTTCCAGAGAAAATAACCACAGTATCATCAGCGTAAGAGAAAATGCGGCCATTTTTAATTTTTAAATTGCAGAGATCGTTTATGTAAAGTAGAAATAGTGTGGGACCTAACACACTCCCCTGGGGGACACCGTACGACACGGAGACGTCATCACTCACTGTTCTATCTAACTTCACTCTCTGTGTCCGATCTGAAAGATAACTCTCAAATAGTGAAAGTGCAGTGGCTCTTATACCAAGTTTTTCCATTTTATGGACAAGTACAGGGACAGAAACCGTGTAAAAGGCTTTTTTTAAATCTAAGAACACTGATAAACATTTGTTACCAATATCTACCTGTTCAGTCACAACCTGACTTAATGCGAGGACAGCGTCTTCTGCCGACTTACCCTGTCTGAAACCAAACTGGGAAGACGATAGAATTTCATATTTATTAAGGTAACTTACGAGTCGCGTATTTATTAGTTTCTCTATTATTTTAGAGATTGCCGGTAAGATCGAAATAGGCCGATAATTTCCAACGTCATCTCTATCTCCACTCTTGTACACAGGTATAATAATAGATCTTTTTAATAAGGTAGGGAATTTGCCAATTTGAAAACAGAGATTTACTAGGTGAGTAACAATGGGGACAATTTCGCTCTTTGCTAATTTCAAAAAAGAAATGGGAATACCGTCCCAGCCCGGAGCACTGGTAGATCTTAGGCTCATCAAGATTTTTTCTATTTCACCGTCATCGGTTTCTAATAAAACAAAAGTGTTATTTTGGGATGGGACATTCACAAAATGGTAATTACTGGGCGAGGGACTGGTCAGAAGATTAGAGGCAAGCTCTGTTCCTATATTTGCGAAGTACGAGTTGATGAAATTTACTGTGTCAATAGGATTAGGTTTAAGGTTTAAAAGTTCGTTGCTGTCATCATGCGATTTGCTACTATAAGTTAAGTGATTAATATTTTTCCATAGAAGTTTGTTATTATTAACGGATTTCGCAATAAGATCCCGTTCGTATTTTCTTTTAAGTTTTTTTATAAGACTGTTGCAGTAGTTCCTGTAACGGACATAAGTGACCTTCAGTATATCGTTGTGACTCTCTTTTCGTAAATTTTGTTGCAACTTATTACGGTTTCTAATACAACGTAAGATACCAGGCGTGATCCAGGGCTTGATTGTACGCTGTTTTTTAGGGATATTAATGTTTGTGGTATTGGCTTTTATTGACTCACTTATTTCGTCTAACAGACGATTGGTAACAGCGTCAGGGTCAGAGCACAACAATAGTTCAGAGAGATTTTTCCCTTGGATGTCTTTAGCAGCCTGTAAGTAATCTATATGAGTTTTAGTTTTTGCTACAGTATTTTTGGGGATAGATTTAGACAAAACAAGTATAGTAGTAAAATGGTCAGTAATTGTGGTACGCAATACCGCAATAAAGGCAGAGATTGTCTTTTTGCTGTATTTGAGCATACAATGGTCGAGGCAGTTTTTTCCTCTAGTTGGAATAGTGTGCCCAGCTAGAATACCGTAACAAGAAAGTGCATTCAAATAATAAGTTCTATTGTGAAATTCAGTTGTTGGTTCGACAGTTTTTGGAGCAATGTTGATATTAATATCTCCCGTAATAATAATGCCGATCCGATTAGTTAGGGAGTCTAATTGTGAGCAAAGTGAGTCTATAAATGCATCAGCATTAGAGTTTGATGGAGAGCGGTAAATGCAGAATATAGTATTATTAGAAATTTCCAACTGAAGACAAGAAGCATGTGTGAGGCGGATTTCTTTAATTTTATGTTGGAGAGATTTCTTAACATAGACAACTACCCCATCATTTTGGTTAAGCCGATGTGTAGTAGAGTAAGACTTATAGTTTACAATTTGAGGAATGGGTTTGCTAGAAACAAGCCTACATTCGGTCAAAACCAGTATGTCAGGTTCAAAAGTAAGATGAGAAAGTGTTACAAGGAAATCATCAAAATTGCAATAAATACTGCGTATATTTTGGGATATGATTGTGAAGTCATTTTCTTTTATTAGCTTATATCTAGAGAGATCATCACAATCGCATTCTACAGCAAAAGCAGTTTGAACACTGTCTATCATATTCAAATTATGCAGAGAATCACCCATGGCTATATTTAGAAAAAGAATAGCATTTCATTAAATTAGATAATTTGTTTTTAACATTCGTGTGGTTTGATTTTGTGAGAGAGATGTGTCGTATGAATTTAATTGTGTTTATTTGTTGTTGTGACACGAGTATGAGGATTAGTGTAATTATAAATATAACAATGTTAAGATACATTACTAAAACTATAATAAAATCAAAGAAACACTCTAACACAGGTAAACAGAATAAGTAGCATACTTTCAGCGACATCATTAAGCATAAAGATCCAATAATTAAAGAAATATCTAAAACTTTATAGGTTAGAATACCTCGGATAACAGCGAGAGTTTCACGCAGTCAGATGACTTGCTGTGCATGAGTTTCACCCACCAGAAGCTGATGTATTTGACTCTCGTTTCTGATCAAAATGATTCGAGTCTGTTCATTTTCGCGTACATACACTTTGCCATACGCGGTCCAACAAAACTTGAATTTCTTTGACTTTGCTAAGTCTCTAGCTAAAAAGTAAAGGCGCGCTCCTTTTGGGGTTAGGTGTTCTAATAAATATATAGGGGTGTCTTCTTGAGTTTTAATTCCCAGGTGTTTAGCACATAACTTACTTTTATGTTTAACATTAAATGTTTTCGCAGACTTTAAGATGTCGTTCTTCAGTAAAGTTGAGTTAGTTTCAACCACAATTGGTAAGTTCCCGTTATTAACTGATTTCGACTTTACCCTATAAATGTCACTGATGTCCGATCTAGTGACACTGCAGGAAATCGATTTAGAGAGATTGATAACCATCTCCACAAGGTCTTCCTTACTTTCAGCGGGCTTTTTTAGAACATTTTTAATTTCAAAACTAGATTTTCTATTTTCTGTTTGCATTTCCTCAATCTTATCTGCCAACAGAATGATATGATTTTTATCCTGCTTTGCTTGAACTTCTAAATCATCAATTCTTTTACTTAATTCCTCGTTTCGCAATGTAAGGACAGTAATTGAATTTTCAATGTTATAGTTAGACTGCTGTATGTCTTTAAGTATGGTATTGACATTCTTTAACTCTGTAGCTTGCGAGGCAAAAAACGATGTCATTAGCTTTCGCATTTCCTCCCTAAAATCTTCCATCTGGTCACCAATCGAGTCTTCCATCTGGGCTCTACATCTCTTATTACGTTGAACAACATAATTCGGCGGAGTAATACGAGACAAATCCGATTCCGATGCGGATCTGTTCATGGTAGATTCCATTTCGACTAAGTGACCAGAAGTATTAGGAGGTACATTGCCTTCTGACTGGATATTTTTATGCGGCGGGGTTCTCTTAAGCGGCATCGCGTACCAGGGTATTAGGATAACAAACAGGTACAGTTGGCAAAGTCGTGTATCAACGAAAGAGCACAGTTTATTTAGTTCCACAAGGACGGGGGTCAACTTATTCTGGTGGTAATCGATGTTTTCATACAAATATGCTTTCCGTCCAGTATAACTAGAGCTCTAAGTTTAGGTAAGTAGTAATTAATGCGCTTACAGTAATGGTTGCTGCACTCCTTCCACAAAAGTGCGTAACTGGCGGCCAGCAAAGAGGTCTTCCTGCGTTTATGCTCTCCTATTATTTCGTCTTGATTTATTTAGCAGATTTATATTTAAAAATTTAAAATAAGAGGCTAGTTATCGCGTATTACGTCTGAACTGCACAGAGGTCCAAGGGGGGACACATTAATTAAATTCTTCTAGCGGTACCAGTTTTAGAATTGTTATTAGGTAGGTGGCAACAAATTTTACTAATTGTTGAATCCAGATTATTAAACCAAAGTAACAGTAATCTATAATATAAGATCACAAATTTGTTGTTTGTCTGTCCGCTCTTATTCCCGCTCTATTTCCATTGTATATGCGTTACCATAGCAACGCGTTAACCGCAAGTAGTTCGTCTACCGGACGCTAGATGGCGCAAACGGAAAAATATTTAATGATAGAAAAAAATTAAAGAATTTAGTCCACCCGTGCGAAGCCGGGACGGGCTGCTAGTACAAAACAAATAAATTATTTTAATTAATCATTTATGTAACCATCCATTTATTAGTATTTTGTCATATTATTGTGCCTCGTCAGATGTTTTTACCACAATAAAAAAATTTTAATTATGACTTGGCCCATCACAAGTACTAATTTGTAACTTCCTAAAAGTTTTATCAAACTAAATCATCCATAAAAATTGGTGTTTTTAAAATGTTTATCAAGAATACACTTAAGAACGCTAATGGCAGCAAACGCAAGGCTTGCAACCCAGAGCATAAATTATTACACGAGTTTTCTACTTCATATTCTTATTTTAATTTCCCTTTATCTTTTATCAGCAATTAGGCTAAGTTCATATGTAACGCGCTATATACAGGTCAATATGTGATCAAATTTAAAAAAAGAGTTCAGGGGCTCTGCATTTAAAACGCGTGTCCGCATCGCATGCGAAATTGACCTATCTTCCTTTTTATTTCCTGTATCGCTAGAAAGAAACGGCGTGGGCTCCTAGCATGAAAATCCAGCTCAAGTGATAACAGGGCCTTGATGATAAACGCTAACGCACGTTGCGAGTGATAATTAGTCTGTTTGGGTAAATCCTAGAAAATGAACGTGGAAGAGAAGAATATCATTTTATATTACAAAAAAATGGACAAAGAAAACTCACATACTGGGGACATATCGAATAGACCCAGATTGTTTACGGCATTATTCCGAATCTGAGAGACAATATAAGTTGTTGAATTATGTCAACATGTCTATAAAATTATTCGAGAATTGTGTTCAACACATCCAGAATGACATTATACAAATTACGAAAAAACCACGCTACCGTAATGGAAGTGTGCGCTCAACTAAACAGCAAAATGATGTTACCTATCTATCAAAACACGCGTTAAGGCTGTCGTCTGCGTCTAGAGAGTTATTCCCTCCATGAGCGCCGCGTTCACGTTAACTGACGCGTTTTAACGCGCGCTCATGTGATAGGTTGTAAGTAAATACAAAGATGTTTAGGTACGCGGTTTAAAATCGCGCGTTCAAATTATGCCATCTGTACGAAGCCTAAGGCAAAAGACCGCTACTTGACGCTCAATCTAAATATCGCTTTTTGCAAATAAACTGAATAATTCTTTATTTTTGTTTTTCTTCATTATATATTTGTTCATTTATGAAATTGGATTCCGCTCTATCAGGAATGAAATCATGTTAATATAATATTTATCTGTATTAACGATTTTTTAATTTGCGATAATTTTTCATAAACATAAAGCTAGTTGATTTTTTTAAGTTACTTTTATTCTTATTTCGGACCAAGCAGACGCCTAGCTCGACGGAAGTACAAGACGACCTTCGTGGTCCAGAGTTCAATCCCGGCCAGTTCAATGTAAAAAATGAACTTTTCTATGTTAAAATCATCGGGTCTTGGCACTATTGTAGTCCCGTCGTTGGTTCTAAATTCCATAACACTAGTGTTTATAAAATAAAATATTTTAATATATGAAATATTTAGAAAATGAATAACCAGACATTAATGTAAGTTAAAAATATAATCAACAGGTTTTATATTAACAAAAAATAAAAAAAAATTACTTCCCACTGAACAATATATTACAATATTTCCAGTACTTTAACGAAATATAGTAGATATTGAAAGAAAAACTAATAGATGTCGATATTGATTGTAATAATATGTTACGGATAACAATAAATAACACTCCACATATATGATCCGTACTTTCTTTTCCCTTTCCCGAAGCCGAGTTGGCATCAGGAAGTTACCCTACGCGCAATTTACCGTTTCATACATAAAAATATTGCCATTATTCATCGCCGGAGCATTTTCTTAAAACAACAGCCGTGTTCCGAGCAGTTTACGTTTTTTCAGCCTGCTTTCATCGCAGCGAGAAAAAACAACGTAAACGAGCGATGTTGTGCTTACTTATTTTTATGGTTGTTTTGTTTTAGTCAATGACCATATACTAAGTTGGAATGACTTTCGAAAACAGATCTTTTGATACTAGGACACTTCTATGTGTTAGAAAATGATAATTTCCATGCTAATCGACTCTGGAACAGCCTTCCCGAATTCATCCGAAATCTAATAACAAAGGCGCCTTCAAAGGAAAAATTCAAACGTATTTCTTATAAATCAAGACGTTAATCGAGATTCGTCAATTTCTTAGAAGTGTGTATGTGAGTTTTTAATTTATATAGATGTTTTTATTTATATTTATCTTAGATATAAAGTAATAAATTTATATACTTAGTTAATTATTTTGTTATCTATTTTGCTACATGCATGAATTACGTTTTTCCCATTAGTTGAATGTAAAGAATAAATTTAGCATTTTATATCATTGTTATATTAAGGTTTGTAAAGTTTTATTAGAAAAGAAATTTAAATTAATTTATTTCGGGAATAACCCATATTGTGTTTGAAACGATAATCGTATTAACGATCGTAATAACGATTATAAATTAATAAGTAGTTGTTTCGCATATGTGAGTTTCAAAATATACAAAACTGTGCTTAAACACAGGTTGCAGATTGTTTTCAAATACGCAAGCAATCGTTAGTTTGCTAAGATTTGAAAATTAGAATTTATTTAATACTTATTTTTCTATCATATCCATCTTAAATATTAATAAATTTAAACCATACACTCAAACCTCAAGCATCTGCGTAAGTTGCTTAATCCAAACTGTGATTGACGCTAAATCGTGCGTACACTTCGTATATCTTTAGAATGTTGATAGTTCCAACACAGTGGCTAAATGGGCCATAGAGTTCAGATCGCAGTTTTAACTTCATGTTGGGAAGCCACTATAAAATTTAAAAAGAGACCTTGTCAAAGCTCCAGAAACTTCTATTACAGAAATAATTTATTTTGTGTTGTATAAATCTTTGCTATTTATTTTTTGTTTGCCTTCATTAATTCGTGTCTTTGTAAATCATGAAGTGAGTAATGGTGCTAAATATTTGATTGACATCTCTCGATGTACTAATTGACATAACGTGGATTAATTGATAATGTCTGATAACTAACGTGATTCATCGTGTTCATGTGTCGTGTTTCGTATGTAAAATTTACGGGTGTGTTGGGAATATTGGTCACAATGTACATTATGTACAAACATAATGCATTTTTTTTTACCTTAAAGCTAAGTGCAACTTTGCAAATAATACATATTTCTGTCGATTCGATCATGTACCATCTTAAATTATCACAATTTTCCTGTCCTCAGACGATACGCCAGGGTGACTTTTAATGGGACTAAGTGATCCTATTAGCGATGTAATCTGGGTTTTTATCCAACTAATCAGCCTTGACAACCGATTAATCGTACTTTCCATAATCGGAAAACGGATCCTATTTGGATCGGATCTCGAGAGACACTTTCATTTGTCTTCTTAGAAATATTTTAATAGTTATTTCTTTCAGGTATAAAATCTCCAGTAATTTTTTTTGCTTCTAGATATTTCTTAACGTCAACTTGTGTTAAAGAGGAAATTACTCGAAATATTAATGTTGTTATGAAAAATGTTTCTTTTCAAACAAAATTGTTTACGACATTTTGTTTCGGGGCCATATCATAAATCTTCGTACATAATACGTTAAGCGTTTCATATTTATGAGACATTAAAACACATTTTTGAATATGCATTACCGACCTGTATGGTGCGCTAATTTGAATTCATTCTGTAAGGTTTACGTGTGCGTAGGTTGGCACTCCTACGTCAAAGGTACCCATACTTTCAAATCCATAGGGCAGTGTAGTTAATTATAGGACAGTAAGTAAATGGCTAACATTTCTGTTCATATGTTACATTTCCAAACTATTGGTGACTTTTAATTCTAATTTTAAGTTAAACAGATCATCCAAATCTATTTTTGACGATCCTGCCTTTCGCACCGACGGTCCTGGGTGCAAATCCCGGAAGGGGCAGATGTTTGTATGATGAATACGAGCATTTGTACCTGGGTCATGGGTGTTTATATATATTCCTATAAATAATAAATATTTATGTATCATACATGTATGTCTATCCGTTACCCTGGTATCCATAACACAAGCCTCACAGTGCTTACTTTGGGCTAGGCTAATTGGTGTGAATGTAAGAAATATTTATTTAATATTTTTTTATAAACAACGAAAGCAAGTCTGTGTTCTTATTTGTATATATAATTGTTATATTCATGTTAATCTCCACAGTTAGAGTAATAAAATAATATAAAAAAATTACAGGTTTTCATTCAGATGTTGCGTATTACTTTTTTGGTTTTTTGTACAGATTGATTATGGTCATCTTGGTGAAATCATTATTACCAATGAAGTTTATTGATAAAGGAACTTATGTTACTAATAGATAAACAATCACAATAATTAGTCTACTGAATCTATACGCCAAAATTTAATTACCTTATTATCCCCAGTCTATTTAATATCTCCATTGCTAGGGCACAGGCGTTACCTATGGATAAAATGCAATACAATACAAAAACATCAACCGATTCTGCCACTAATTAAAAGATATAACCCAACAGACAATTGTTTAAAAACTATAGTGCAAAAATAGGCAGTATTATAGCTAAAAGGAAAGTAAAAACGTGGCGGTATTTGTAAAAGTCTAAATAAACATAGAGATAAACTAATTATGAAAACAATAACTAACGCGAATACTTAAAGTATAATAATAAAAAATACTTCAACGTATTTAAACACACTTGATTATATGAATACTTCGTATACTGACGGACGATTTAACTGTGGTCGGGTAAACGTGTTTGCCTCATTCAGACACAAGTTCCCAACCATTACACATATGTAAAAAGAAGGTGAAAAGCAAAACTCACCTGAGGCTATATTTTATTCAGATTGGTTTGAGTGCATTGAAAGTCTGAGTGGCATGTTAAAAAAAGATTCACCGCGTTTCGGGTTATGAAAAGTTGAGGTTTATTATTTCTATTGACAAAATAGGATTTATTAATCGGTACTTTAAAGTTATCAAAGATTTTGTTTTTTTAGACATATTCGTTGAACTAATATAAATAACCCAAACAAACTGACCCCAACGGCTGACCTTCGCATGAAGACTTGAAAAAACCATCTCGAGAGTGCTCGAAATCCAAACATTAAAGGCAAATTCGGTCATTAGATACGTCCTCTTCCAGATTTTAACCGCCACTTCTCCTTGGTAATTTGATAGGAGTCACTTGTGGTCCTTGTAGGCTTAAGGTTCTAGTGTCTGCGTAGGGACTGAGGGCCCTCACGTAAGTACGGTCGGGAAAGCGGTAATTATGTTATGTCAATTGTCACTACCACGTTCCTCAAACTAGGCTCTTGAGATCTGGGGTGTTATTTAAGGTGGAATGATGTGAGGGGGAGATGTCGTCTTTTGTCTTTGGGGAGTATTAGAATCTGTCAAATAGCTAAAGTTAAAGCAACTTGGGTTTTATATTACGAAACAAAGGTAAGATTGAAATCTCTATGGAGAAATTAATATTAAAACTGCTGCTATTAAAGTGCTTTTCCTTTTAGTGACAGTTGTTATAACACCTTTTAAATTGACTACTCTATATAAAACAAAACAGGGAACAAAATAGCCGTTACTAAATTTCATGACGGCTTTTTAAAATACTAAGTCCAGCCTTAGTTTTAATGAACCAATGAATAGCTTCTTGACCTTTAGCGACAGTAATCAGCCTTATCCAAAATTGAATTAATAATTTAATGTTTTGATTTGTCTTCTTGAATTTGTTTACATTTTTCTTATAATATACATAAAAAATGAATACTTGTCTATCCTAAGGATTAGATATTAATAAATTCATTTTGATACGTTACCGATTAAATGCGCAAAAAAGTTTAAGCACTCAAGGATATAATAAGTGTGTGAGAAATCACTGAAATCTGTACTACTTATGTCTGAGGCCTTAGTGCGAGTTTACGCATTCGACACTCGTTATCGAGCGCGTTACAGATTTCTATGAAGATTCGTACATCCTAATGGTTACCGCTAGGGGCGCTCATATGAAAATCCATAATAATATTTTACGCGGACGATATCGAGTATCGAAACGCAAACTCTAAACACTGTAAGGCTTGTTTTATAATTACAAGGGTAACGGATATCCTTACATATACGATACATAGTTAAATTTATTATCCATATGTATATATATATATATATATATATATATATATATATACACACACATGACTCAGGTAAAGATGCTCGTATGCATCACACAAGCATCAGCTCTTTTCGGAACTCGAAGTCAAGACCGTCGGCGGATCGCTACCATTGCATCAAAGGTTCATTAAACAAATGTAAAATTAAACTTTGGGTGCTAACTATAAGTACAGTTTTGATGCTCTTAATAACTATTGTAACTGAAAAGCATCGAATGAAATTGTCGTAGGAAATCGCGGAACATTTAATATGAGAAAAACTTTTTTGGCAGACATGTGTTCTTTGGTAAAATATGGCGTTGTTTTGGGGACGCGGTAGAAGAAAGAAACTCATATTGCCTGTATTAAATTTTGGTTGATGGTATTAATGTACAATCGAAAACACATTTACAAAGCTATTTACTTTATCATTCCGTATGCTGTTGTCATCCATTAATCATTAACAGTACGGCAACCTAACATAAACAGTCAAATCTTCTCTCAAATTTGAAACCGAACTCTATGAGATGGACTTTCGAAATTCGAAGGAATAGACATAAAATGGTTTTAAATCAATATGAGCATTCAATCAAAGACAACAACTATGGCTTCGTAAGTCATACGTCTGGAGACCTTATACCGAGAAGAAACCGGAAGAAATTTTAAATTTCCATCGTTTATCGAAATAGAACTTCTATTTTAATTTAAGATTGCATCGCATGGGTGATCAAAATATTAATATCACGAGCTTCTTCGTAGTATTTGTTTTATTTATTTAACGGTATGTTACATTGTTACACAGAGGTTAAATAAATACACAAGGAAGGGAGAAAATTCCGAAAGATACGTTAAGCTGCATTTGCAGTTATTGGGACTCTCAAATACATACTGGGCCAATTAATTACATGCGTATCCATATAATTGGTTGACGTATCACTTCTTTCTGAAATTAATATGAGACGGTTAAATCAAAACCTCAACGAAAATGTTTATCAATCGTCCATAATAGCTATTGTTTAGTTGATATATATTTATTAATAGTACTTATTTAAGTAGAATATATATGTATGTATGTATTTATATATGTTTGTATGTATTTATATATAAATTAGTTTAGTCTACGTATAAATTCTAATAACTCGTAATTTATTTCCTTTTTTTACACTGGTTGTGCACCCTACCTCTCACTTGTCTCCACATCACCCTAAGGTTGACTGGTAGAAAATTAAGTCCGCCTTTGTAAAATTTGTGCAGAAAGTATGAATAAATAAATAAAATGTCAACCTCCGTGGGTCACCTAAGAGTCACTCCTGTCGGTCCCGTGTTGATCCTCAGCTAGGTTAACGTAGGAAAACAAACTTTTATATATTGGCTGGGATCTGGGTGTTTCGATACCGTCTTTGTTTCTAAATTCCATAACACAAGTGCTTTAGCAACTTATCTTTAGTTCAAAAGACTGTATGCGATATTGTTTAACCCTTTTAGTGCCAAGGAGCGCCGTCGCTGGTCTCGTCAGTTGTGAAAAATGTCAGCGTCGCGATAGCGCTCCCTTTGACAGTTCACTTTTGGCGCACGCGCGTGCAGGTGACAGCCGTGTTACCGTGTTCGTATTTTTATTCATGATATTGCATTTTAACTATCTTCTATCGCATATTTTTTTATATAAACATCGTTCATATAACTCTTGTTCATATAAATCTATAATCTAAGATCACAGTGGTTTGTGTGTTTGTCTGTCCGCTCTTTTTCCCGCTCTTTTTCTATTGTATCAATAACGTTACCATAGCAACGCGTTAACCGCAAGTAGTTCGTCTACCGGACGCTAGATGGCGCTAACGGAAAAATATTTAATAATAGAAAAAAATTAAAGAATTTTGTCCACCCGTGCTAAGCCGGGACGGGCCGCTAGTTATCTATAAAAATGCACTTTTTTACTGGCATTTTTAGCATATTTTGGTAAAATATGTATGGCACTAAAAGGGTTAAAAAAAGTTGTTACAGTATACAGTTAACTTATTATTATGCATGTAGGTGTTTCAAATAACAATCTTCATCATATTGGCTATGGAAACTCGGCTTAAACTTCAAAGTTTTGCATAGGTGCTGAATGATCGTCACAGAGTTCGGCCATTTAGTCTTCGGAACAGGGGGAACCTTCATGTGACTTAGAGTACTGTAACTTAAGCTAATGTATAAATAATTACATCTATTTATATAACATTTAGTAATGTAACAAAGTAGCACAAACATTGAACTAGATTTAGTGACGACAAAGCAGAGCAACTTAGTATTCCACTAATTTTTATTGGTTGTTAATAATTATTGTTACAGTCTTTATTTCCGATAATTTAAAACTCCAGTCGATATGGTTTTGGCTAAGATTATCGATTCAGTTTAATTGTAGAGTTAAACTTATGGAAAAAATAAAAAAAATTTGCAACCGATTTTCATATTAAAGTTTAAAACACAAATTTTGATAAAAATTAAAAAAAAATCTTAACACAATCTTCGGGTAAAATTGACACAGCTGACTACGGCTGCTTTGATCTTAATACTTCGCCTCCTTTTAAGAAGTCGTCTTCACAGATTGTCATAAGTGTATTACTTTATAAAAATTGTCACCTTTTCTGTTAATACAGAAATAATAAGTTTATGTGCTGTTAATACAACACGAGTTAAAACAATCTGTTAATTCAGAAAAGGTAATGTAAATAATTATATTGAATAAAAAATATTTTAATTATTAATTTTATCTCATTACATGATATCGCTAATAAATATTTAATTCAAAAACCAAACTTTCGTAAAGTATACCCACTACAAAATATAAGTAATATTAAAATAACATTTTAAATTTAATTCTGCAATTTATTGTATAGAATTCAGCTTAATAACAAACAAATAGATTTGGTAATTTCATTGTAACGTAATTTCAAAAACTTGTATTAGCCTGTGCATAAATATTGTTCTAAATGAAATTGAATTGTATTTTTAAATATATAAAATGATGATTAATTGACCTTTTAAAGTCGGCCTAAGTCAAACAAACTTTATTGGATTCCGTATTAATTTTAATTTGCAAACAGCTAGCTGTTTGGAAGTTTGCTATCGACACAAAGGCAGCCCCACGAACTAAACGACAATCTTCAAAAGAGCCTTCCATTTCCTCGGATCTCTCATTATGAGCTGGCGCACTCTCAAAAGGTCCCTCAATAAAAATGACCTCTGTAATGAAGGATGTTTATTTCTTGCTTCGCTTGTATATCTTGCGTCAGATAAGGGAATATATCTGGAAGAATTTCACGTACGTGTACTAATCAAAGAATGTCTTTTATATACTCGTCCATATATATCCTCCAAAAAATTATGTATCTTTTATATGGACACATTACTTTATGTTATAAATATGTACGTGATCACTCAATGTGACATTTCACATTATACCCACTCAGTGGTGACTATGTGGACACTAAATGTAACATTACATTTATATATACATACACAGCAATAATTCTATGTGGAAAGTCAATATGACATTACATGTACCTATACACACATAGCGATAATTCCGTATGGGCACTAAATGTGACATTTGCTACACATTGAGTGTTCACATCTATTTACTGCTTGATTTTATTTACGATTTATGTTTCATGAAGAATAACCACTGCCTCTGTAATTGGGACATAAATAAGCTGATGGTGGTGATAATAAAGTTAATAAAATAAACTAAATTATTTAACTTCTAAGTAATATTATGTGGGGTTAAAAAGTGGTATAATATTTTACTTTACCTATAAATACAAGCTGTCCATTGTTCATCCTTACTAATATTATAAATCGGAAAGTGAGTTTGTTTGTTTGTTTGTTTGTTTGTTTGTTCCGCTTTCACGCCGTAACTACTGAACCGATTGCTTTGAAATTTTGCAGACGTAAAGATAAAAGTCTGGATTAAATAATAGGGTACTTTTTATCCTGGAAAAATTTGATGTTCCCGAGGAAAAACAAAAATATTGTTTGCTTGATGGATGGATTGTAGATGGCGCTGTGTGTCGTTTAAAACAACGTAAAATATTGCAAACGAATATAAACATGTAAATTTAGAAGCTAAATGATACGATAATGAATCCCCGAAAATGAGGAATTCCCGAGGGATGGCGTACAATTTGTTTTATCGTCTAAACTGTTTTTTTTTTACATCTACTTATATGTTGCAAACGAATATGAACAGGTAAATTTTGAAGCTAAATGATACGAAAATGAATCCTCGAAAATGAGGAATTCTCGAGAGATGACGTACAATTTGTTTTATCGTCTAAATTGTTTTTTTTTACATCTACTTATCCTGAAATCACTAAAGTCATCGAATTACTAATTGGTATAAGTATTAGTTACGTTATTTAGTTCTTGAGGTATGCGATAGATGGCGCTGGGTGTTTTTTAAAACATTGTAACGATGTGTTTTTTAAAATACATAAGAAGTGAAATGATAGCTTACGCTATTTAGTTCTTGAGGTATGCGATAGATGGCGCTGGGTGTTTTTTAAAACATGGTAACGATGTGTTTTTTAAAATACGTAAGAAGTGGAATGATAGCTTACGCTATTTAGTTCTAGAGGTATGCGAAAGATGGCGCTGGGTGTTTTTTAAAACGTGGTAACGAAGTGTTTTTTTAAGATACGTAAGAAGTGGAATGAATTATATGAATTTTGTATCCAGCGTTACATCGTGCTTCTTAGATTTTTCCGTGGGAATGACAAGTTTTCTTATAGTTGTGCTTTATACCGCAATATAACCGACATCCACGCGAGCGAAGCCGCGGGCGGAAAGCTAGTATTATAAATATTACTCATGTTAGAAATTTTTTGACATAGTAAGTCTTCTAAGTCAAAATATCTGGCATGTTGAATATAGTGGGCAAAATCTAACAAAGATTACAACGATAGGATGGGGACTCGCCACCAACACAAACACTAGCACCGATAGTAGCCACGAATTTTGCTATCGCAAATAAAAATAATTTTTATTCTGGAATAAATTCGTGTCATTAGTTTTAGCTACAGAAATTTTTACTCGTTGTATTATTCTTTCTTCCCTTAATAAGTAACTCGACACCTACTCAAAAGTGTGAATAAATGAAATTCTTTGATTCAATCCCCAGCAAAAGCAAAAAACTTTAACTTGCCTTCGCACTTCGCACTGAATCTGTAGTCACAGACGAGCCGCGACTTATATTAAGTACGACTTTTCCTTATTTGTTGGGTGTTGACAACATTACCTAGGGCTGTCTCCTTTGCCTAAACATATATGGAATTGGAAAAATGATAATTTGAAACTGTATCGAAACTTATTACTTATCAAACTTCATGATATATTTATATTTACGCTCTGACAATGTAAACGATGGTTTCTTCAAAGTTTTTATCTAGTTTATTATAAACTAGCTTTCCGCCCGCGGCTTCGCCCGCGTGGAATTCGGTTATATTGCGGTATAAAGCACAACTATAAGAAAACTTCTCATTCCCACGGAAAAATCTAAGAAGCGCGATGTAACGCTAGATACAAAATTCATATAATTCATTCCACTTCTTACGTATCTTAAAAAAACACTTCGTTACCACGTTTTAAAAAACACCCAGCGCTATCTTTCGTATACCTCTAGAACTAAATAGCGTAAGCTATCATTCCACTTCTTATGTATTTTAAAAAACACATCGTTACCATGTTTTAAAAAACACCCAGCGCCATCTATCGCATACCTCAAGAACTAAATAACGTAACTAATACTTATACCAATTAGTAATTCGTCGACTTTAGTGATTTCAGGATAAGTAGATGTAAAAAAAACAATTTAGACGATAAAACAAATTGTACTTCATCCCTCGAGAATTCCTCATTTTCGAGGATTCATTTTCGTATTATTTAGCTCCAAAATTTACATGTTCATATTCGTTTGCAACATATAAGTAGATGTAAAAAAAAAACAGTTTAGACGATAAAACAAATTGTACGTCATCCCTCGGGAATTCCTCATTTTCGGGGATTCATTATCGTATCATTTAGCTTCTAAATTTACATGTTTATATTCGTTTGCAACATTTTACGTTGTTTTAAACGACACCCAGCGCCATCTACAATCCATCCATCAAGCAAACAATATTTTTGTTTTTCCTCGGGAATATCAATTTTTCCAGGATTAAAAGTACCCTATTATTTAATCCGGACTTTTATCTTTACGTCTGCAAAATTTCAATGCAAACGGTTCATTAGTTACGGCGTGAAAGCGGAACAAACAAACAAACAAACAAACTCACTTTCTGATTTATAATATTAGTAAGGATAATCTAAAACTTACATCGTAATGCATACAACCCCACTGAGGAATAGTGAAACGATACTTACTCTGGCTTAATAAGTATTGGTGGGTGCTATCGACTGCAAATGCAACTGGAATCAACATGTTAACATGCCTTCCGGAGCACGAAGAAGCTCGAAATAATTATGTTTTGGTAACTAATCCGTGGACTGAACTTTGTACAAGCTGGTAAACTTCTGCAATCGCAACACATCAAATACTTCGCTATTTTGACGACTGTTTGGTGTAACGGTAGCGATCCTGCGTTTCGCACTGTCGGTCCTGGGTTCGAGGCCCGGAATGAGCAGATTTATATGTTTATTACAAGTGCATTTGTACCTGATTCATGAGTATTGTTTAATATTTCTATTAGCTGACACAGCCATCCGTTGCTGTGTTATAAATTAAAATAAAACCTATCCTATTTTTTAAGTTAGATCAAATAACAGATAGTTACGAAGTTTGATCAAAATCGGTTACGTAGTTTAGGAGTCCATCGCGGACAAACAACGTGACACGTAATTTATATATATTAAGATAAATAATACATATCATTGTGTCATATATGTTTGTCTATCCGTTACCCTTGTATCCATAAGACAAGCCTTACCGTGCTTTCTTTAGACTAGACTCATTGGTGTGGGTGTAAGAAATATTATTATTTAATGATAAACCAAATGATTTCATCGTAGCTATCAAGTTTCTTTGAGCTTGATTGTTTGTTTTTCAGACAAGCTAACGACTTGCGTAACGATATATCCTTACGTAAGTATATCAAATAATAAGTAAAGTTCACCAATTGTATATATAATTTGTCATACTTACAGCAACCCTAGATGGAAGATTGAAGTTTATTTATAGGCGATAAAAAGGACAGATTTGTGCGGTAAAATTACATCGAATTGCGTTATTAACTTGGAAATAAATCGCCAGTTATAAATAGATCATTCGAAATAGTAATAAAAAGATCAAACGAAACACAAACTTAAAGATATTATATTTGATGGTCACAATCATCTCTACTACTCATATAATACATACAGTAAAAACCTTGCGTGTGTATATTGAATAATTAAAAAAATTAGTTTAGAAGATAAAATGTTGTAGACCACAAAACGATTTTAATAATTTTTGTCTGTCTGTATGAAAGCGCTAAGCTCCGTACAGTACTGAAAGGCTTTAAAGAAAGAAAATGAAAATAACTTTATTCAAATGCACTTAAAAATAAGAAGTTTTGAAAAAAGAAATAAATAAAGAAAAAACTTTTATTTGGGACTCAAACACACAACAACAAAATAACAAGACAACAATAAAATGTATATTATTAAAAGGAGTAACAACTTAAAAAAGAATGATACATATAAAATAGTAAAAAGAAAATTAAAAATAAATACAAATATGGTGTGTCTGAGTTCAAAAAGGACCCTGTCTCAGCATAAAAGCCTCTGCTTCGTTCGGAGATGGAAAGAACGAACACAAAGGCGCTGTTATTCTGACAGGGCTCTTGAGTAGACGTCACCGTATAATATACAAAAAAGAAGAAAAAAATTTTTTTTCTATTTTGTGCTTTAGTGTCGTATTTTTTAGTTAGAATAAGCGGCGACGGTTGCAACATTTAGGCTTTGTCTTATTGAAATCGTAGTATATGTTGCTATTCAATTCTTCTCCATTCCGAGGAAGCGCTAAAAGAACCTTTTAAGTTCACTTCATTGGCTTAATCAAGAATACCACAGTTTTCCAACAATTTCCTTTTCCAACACAAGCGCACAAAATTAGATTTTGTGTTAAGAATTAAAATTATATAAATCATACCACTTTACAGCAATGATTAATTGCAAGCATTGTAAAACTAAGTGTGGTTTAAATGTAATTAAGTATTCTGCGCCTAGCTTGTTTAGAAGTTTTAGAAAATATAGCTTTTTATTTTCTATACTTCTCCTTTCACAGCAATTTTCATTTTCAGTGTCAGTTACAGTTATCTAACAATTGGCGGCGCTTCATTCCTAAGCAATATGGCTACGGAAACATATTTATGTGCTACGATACTGATCCGTAGCTTCCACCGCTACGACTACATCGTAGAATAGTTAAATTCGTAGCTGTAGAAAGTCGACCGACACTCGCTTGCGTGAAAACCTTTCGCTATTTGATAAGAGCGCTGCTGGTAGAATTATACTACTTAATGTAAGCGGTACTTTGGCGCATTTCTGATTTTTTAGTAAGAGTATATTTTTTTATTATAAATTTTGTAAATAATTTTAATATTCATCCAAAAAATTATTTTGTATAAACCCAGCATTTTCTCATACAACTAAACAGATTGTTTTAGCAAGTACTGCCCGAATGAATTTATTTTAAGGCTTTCATATTTGCAATGTAACAGTTCTATACTAAATAATTAATTAGAGAATATTTAATTACAGAGTATAATAGCCACATAGCCACTTATCAGTGCCTGGAAGCAATTGTTACCATATTGAAATTACCGCGTAGCCTGCTGTATTTTTAAAATAACGATTAATTTTTGAGTTAAAGAGATCTAAATTATCTGTGGTGGATTCTTTGTTTAATCAGCTTTACGGTAGTATTTTTTGTTTGGTCGTAGCTTCATTATTTAGCGAGAAAATGGCATTTTTATCTAAGAGTCCGACATTTTTTTCACAATTCGCGCAGCATTGGGACTGTTGAGAGGTGTGGGGCGCGCAGTAGAAACTAGCGTATAGAAAATGTATTTCGTGATAAATTCTGCAATGTTAAGCAAACACTCAAATTTATAACAATCATAGGATACTTTTGTGTACCTAATGCTCTTACTCTTTCTCGGAAGAACGTGCGAGTGGCGTAATAACGTAAAATTTTATATTACACTATATCCGACTGATATAATAAATGTGAATGTAAGTTTGTTTGTTATGCTTTCACGCAAAAACTACTTAACCGATCATCATGAAACTTCGTACATATATTCTTGGAGGTAATGTAGTAACATAGGATACCTTTTATTGAAAAAAATTAAAAATGCGGGCGAAGCCGCGGTTAAAAGCTAGTATAATATAATATATAACTACCGTTTTTCATATATATTTTTAAGAACTGATAACATTTGTATTAGTATTGTTCAATATTATCAGATTTCTCGATTACCAAGGCTATTCAATAATCAATGAAATATTTAGTAATACCATGCTTTTTAATCTAATACATGCCGAAATGATAAAAGCAAAATGTTAATAGTTCGTGATTAGCTTCTTTTTAAACGAATTCAACTGACAGCAAAGTTCTCACAAGAATTGAGAAAGGGAAATGAACTGTTTTAATTCAGACACATTACAGATACTACAATTAGGTCACTTCAGCGGCTATTGCGTGATTCGCTGACTATTTAAACAAGCATTGTGCACTGTTATACAGTTCAAATAAGGTACTGTTTTCATTGCCGTTTCTTATTCGATTCACAAAGGGCTTTGAAATTGATGTTAGCTCATTTGAATCGACGTGCTGCCACTGTAAGGTAAGGACGTGTCTATGAAATTTGAAAAATACCAAAGGCGCAGCGATTACATTGCTAAGAATATTTTAATTATTTTTGTAAGTATTTTCGGAAACATATGCGATTTTCGTATATTAAGAATTAATTATTTCAATAATGCGTCATTTATTGTGTTGCACTATAATTTTTGTGTGTTTTTAGTAATATGGATTCCAGAACAGGAGCACGAAATATTAAAATAAAGGGCCTAAAGTACAGAAGGTACATCTACGCAACTGCTGTATTAAGATTACTGTGTAGCAACAACGTCCACGACTAAATCCGTTTTAATTAGCTCGAATTCGAATTTTTAGTTATTTTTGAAGTATTTTAAAATTCGGGGCTTATTTTATTTTATCAGAATTCTTAAAACAACAAATGAGCAATGTGAAGTTGGTCGCATACAAAAACAAGTGTTAAATCTGGTCCAACAACGAACTGTGAAAAAATTGGATGAAATAATTATAACTTGATAACCCAAAATTCCAAATGTATTTGAGGCTATAGTCAAAACTTAAGGGGAGATTTTACCCCCTGTTCCATCGGCAGTACAGGGAGTAATGTCACAAAAACTTTTCCGTATGGCGCCTATGCTATAGGCGCCATTATAAGCTTAGCCGTAACACATTTTATTGATGGGAAAGCAATTCTCAATACTTATGAGTTAAATTTACTTTATACATTTATATTTTGAGATAGATGTTACCGTGTATTGAATGAAACAGTTATTTATGCTTAAAAAGCGTAATAACTTCACTATGATTGTAGACGCAGCCTTACAGGCCAACTTCTCAACTCAGCCGCACAAGAAAGCTCTAAATTTCTCCCTCATAGGCGACGCAAACTTCCGACATTGGCAGTGTGCTTACAGAGATTGGGCCTTTGTAAGTCTCTCTAACATCTGACACTAGGGCAAGCTCCTTATTTAGTTCTGCACTATTATAAGGACTGTCATTATATTTATGTGTGGTAAGGAGATTGTATTTATATGGTTACTGGTCATGTGGTCTACGGATGTAAAGGAACCGGTTAAAAGCAATATATGTAGCCACATATGTTTTGTCTTAAACATAATTGTTAAGGCGTTATTACAGAGCTTATTAATTAAAAAAAATCCGTTCTGACCATTTAACAACAAACGTAAGAAAAAGTTAATATTTGTTTGTACATTTTTTTATAGTTCCCTATTCGAAAATTATGTCTTTAATCGATAGCATTGTTCATTAAATGCATTTATTTATTTATAACAATTAGGAAGGAATAATCACGAATCTACTCGCGCTTATTCATCAGATGACAGGTATTGAAAAAGAATTTAAAAAGATACTATTTTGCTTATCGAACAAAACCTCGTTACTGGACAAAATACCTACAACAGATTGATAGCATAGCCTAATAAATAATAATAATAAAATGAACTATTTATGTGAAATGAAATGTTTTTTGTTCACTGGAAATAGAGTAGAGTATAGGTGTTACTTCATATAAATCCCGTCTATTTTACCAACAAAGGTTTGTGAATTTTGCCTTAAAAGTGTCACGTTATTGAAAGCAAACATCATGAATGATTAATTAATAATTTTACATCTACATCAAGGTCAATTAATTAATAATAAATTTCAAATACTAATAACTACATAATATGATTATTTATAACTTATCTCGATTTAAAATTACTTAACTGAGTAAAATCATTTTGTTTTAAGCTATACAGCTTTCTTTTGAATATGGTCATATTAAGTTCAATTAAAGAATGTGGCAACTTACGTGTGTACTAAATGAATAAAATTAAAAATTCATTGCAGCATCAAGCACAAATCGGATCCTATGTTAAGTATGTTTATTACATTTTTAATAAGTAGCAGCTGTTCATTAAATGTAAAAGTTACTTTCATAACGGTTCGAAATCGGATGTGCCTTCAATAGTCTCGGTCCTCTCCGTGCTTCAAAAAGCACTTTAAGCTATTAATAAATAAGTATTTAATATTGAGTGTTCAGTATATCCGTTGCCGTTGTGATGGGAATTCACGTTTCAGGCTTCAGAAAATAAGAGAATCACTTTTGGGTTCAGATTTTACTGTTTATAACAAAGTTTGACACGAATTTACTGAACTTCCCTTTAAAAAGTTGCTATTACCATATCAGTGATTATTTAAAAGACAAGAATGCGAGGAGTGGATAGCCTTCTTTCTATTTATTTTTGTGTAATGACCGAATTGTATGGAATCCGTTAATTGTAATAGTAGTTTGATACGTCGTGGCAGTACAAGAAAAGTTTTGTAAAGCATTTTATGACTGTGTAATGTAACATATATTAAATGGGAGAAAAAAAACCCAGTCCATGCCGAGTTTCCTTCGTCTTCTTCTCGGCTTCTCTTCGGCTCTCTCCGGCTCTCTCCCGATGTAGGACTTACCAAGCCATAGCGTACCTTTTTCGTTCAATACACGCATTATAAATGCTCATATTGAATAAAAACCATTTCATCTTTAGCGTCTGGCAGAGTAGAATAACACTAACTCTTCACACTTAAGGGTGTAGTAAAGGGCGCCTTATTACACTGAAAATAATCACCATACATATCCAGTAAACCGAATAACGGGCATGTTTTCCAAGTTGTGGTCTTTTACTGCAATTTCCAACCCGTCTGCCAAACGTGAAAATTATTAAAAAACACCCCTTTTTGGGAGGCTAACACTTAGCAATGGACGTCTTTCGTCTAAGCTGATTATAATCTGTTCAAATGGCTCATATGTGTTATCAAATCGTGTCGAAGGCTTAAAAAGAAACTACTAACATATCTGTCATCAACACCTCAAGGTGCCCTGGACCATAAAATATTAAATTGCCACCAATTCAGTTACAAGACTTTAAAAAAATTATAAAACAAACTTACAACTAATCTAAGTTGTAACTTTAAATTTTTAATTGTTGACCGAGTTGACCTATTGTGCTTACCATTATGGTATGTGACTTGTTTATTTCTAAAACGGTTAGTGCCCCTTAGCTCTAACCAAACACAAAGGAAACATGTGATTATAATAAAATAAACTTTATCGATAATATTATGTATATTGTGTTAATGATGTTATAGCAAAATAAAATATGTTACTTCATTATAAGACTTCGAACTTTCTGACATTATCCACTCAATATCTTAACGTTTAAGCTCTTTAAAACAGCGAAGCTGTTTGCTTTCGTTTGCTCTGCAACTTTCACAGACATCGAGTTCAATGAACCAATCGATTCTGTAGCTTTGTGTTGCCACATTGTTCAGAGTAGAAAATTAAAATTGTAAGAACACCACTGCAGTGTTTTTATATTTTTTATATTTTCTTTACAAATATAGTAATAGGTAATGGGAAACATGGTATTTGGCATATGTTATGAGAAAAACGCCACCACGGTCAGTATTGGACATTGTGGTGGCGACATCTACATTACCGTTTAAAACTGTGCTACACAGCCTACGAGACTAGCACTCCGTATTGCAGATTAAGCTAGCTTCACATAGTACATACAAAAGCTCTAATCAGTTTAAAAGCACGAATTACTGGAGTATCAATAATGGAGATCTAACTAAATCGGTGGGACCGCGGTCATCTTCACTACCCAATCCTAGTACAGTCAATCTGTCGAAAAAAAGGTCGTTTCAGTGAAAAAATTACCAAATGGCTGATTCTTGTTTTTTCTGTTGCCAAATGACGTCACTAAGCTACCTTGGCGATGGGCATGTTCAACTCGTAGCGGTTTTTTGAAAAACTCAAAAAAACGTCCAAAATATTTTTGAAATGCATTTTTCTCGATTTATATGCATTTTACAAACTTTTTGTTTAGACAAAAATTGTAGAGGGCGTTGAGTTCTACAATTTATGTCATTGATGCAATGTCGTACAACAAAAAGTGCGCATTGTAGGTGGCGCTAAAGTGTCAAAAAAAGTGTTTTTTCACATTTTCACCCTAAAAATATCATTTTAATGGAAAAGTTTAAATGGAAAAGTTGTTCCTTACGTAATTTTCAACAACTTTTGTCTTAACATTTTTTTTGTATTACTTACCGTTTTCATGTTACACTGCTGTACAGCGCTACGTATACAACACAGTGCCACTAACGGTAATTTTTATACATTTAGCAATAAACATTTCATTTATGATGTTAGTTAGAATTTGTACTAATTTACCTTATCAAAAAAACCTTTTTAAATTTTAAAGTTTTTACAATAATGAGCTGTTTAATTTATTTGCTATTACGATTACAATTGTTTATAACAACATTTTGTTTTAAATTCACGTTCTTAGAGTTGAACTTTATTATTAAACTTTTAAGCGATTATCATGTATTAATTCAACTTGCACATTTGAAATAAAAACTTTTTTCCAAATCTTGCAAGAACCCATTAACAGCAGGGAATAAGTTAATAACAATTTAAAATATTTATCTCCTATGTACGACAAAATAATCATTATTCTATCAACTACTTTTGTTCCTGCAATTAATTCATGCAAAACAAAAAATCCAAAGCTCTAATTGTCGATATTTCAAGTTAATAACAAATCACAATTATTACAATCATAAAAAAATTAAAAAATAGTAAAAAGTACATTGAAATATGCACTGCAAATGTGTACTTGTACTACGCAAAACCGCATTATTGGATTTTTCATACCTGCACCACCTATAACTTGAAAACGGTAAGTAATACAAAAAAATTGTTTAGACAAAAGTTGTTGAAAATTACGTAAGGAACAACTTTTCCATTTAAACTTTTCCATTAAAATTATATTTTTAGGGTGAAAATGTGAAAAAACACTTTTTTGGACACTTTAGCGCCACCTACAATGCGCACTTTTTGTTGTACGACATTGCATCAATGACATAAATTGTAGTACTCAACGCCCTCTACAATTTTTGACCAAACAAAAAGTTTGTAAAATGCATATAAATCGAGAAAAATGCATTTCAAAAATATTTTGGACGTTTTTTTGAGTTTTTCAAAAAACCGCTACGGGTTGAACATGCCCATCGCCAAGGTAGCTTAGTGACGTCATTTGGCAACAGAAAAAACAAGAATCAGCCATTGGGTAATTTTTTCATCACTCAACCTACAGATTGACTGTACTATCCGAAGAAAGCTTTTGATTGGTTTTTGTTTTCCAACTGTTCGGCAGCAACTTACATCCTGCGACTTAATCGCCTCTATCTCCTTGCAGGTAGCTAGCCTATTCTACAGTAATAATACTTCAAACCGATTGGCTATATTTTTATGTTATTGCACCGTCACTTAAACTTCCTACTCCGCTGGGTTATTAATTTCTTCCCTGATTTATTTTCTTTGATAAAATACATTGTAAGAGAAGGCATTTCAGATTGTGGCCATAAATTTGGCATGGCTATTGAAAACTATTCTAAAGGACAAGAAGGCTCAGTGAGATGATATTTGTTATAACGTAAGTATTATTTAATATAAGTAAATGCTGAGACGGGGTAGTTGTTGACCCCACACATTAGATTATTATTTTTTTACTTTTGTTCACATCATTCGTCCCTTATTTTTTGTTTCTTTCTCCTATCCTTGTTTTTTCTCTCTCTCTCTCTCTCTCGTGTGTGTGTGTGTGTGTGTGTGTGTGTGTGTCAATAAATGTTTTTTCTTTCTTTTACGTTGATCATTGTTCCATAGTGTTAAATTTGACCATGCTACGTCGATGTAGTAGGTAATATTTTTTGTTTACATTACAATAGCATTAGCTGGAAGTTTTTATGGAATTAATAAAACGTAGCAAACGTGTTTAAATTGCTGGTTACACAATAGTTGTGAGTTTCCTACTTCGTGTTTTTCTAGGGTTATAGTATTTTCTCCCTTCACTATTTTTTGAATATATAATATCTGTAATATAGCTTAGACAGATTTTTGTGTGCAAAGAAATTTGATAATATACTTCTATTATATCACCGTAACTCTTATTATTTCCTTAACAACAGCTATAAACCAATATACATCCATTCTTAAAAGCAGACAGAAATCACGCTCTTAAATAAAACTACAGGATGGCCTGTGACCACGGCCCCTGTGAAGGAGTCAAAACATTAGGATTAAATATGTATCATATATTTATACGCTAATTATCTGATGAAAAGTAGTTTTATGTAAATGTGTAATATAAGCGGAAGTGTTGGAAATTGATATCACTCATAAGAAAAGTGCTAAAATAACAAAAAGATATAATAATTAAATAGCAGTTTTTTATTTAATGATTGTTCGGTACTTGTAAAAGCATTTAATTCGATTTTGTAGGTGGTGATTATCTGCAATAGAACAGGATGACGCTGATTTTCTGCTTAAAACACTTGGAAGAATTCGACGGGTCTCTAAAAATGTCGGTTGCTAAATTAAAAGAGCACTTGACATTCGACTCCCGCCTGTAGAGGGGTTGTTGACGTATTTTTCGTTAACGTAACTAGAACTCCCATTGCCGTCCATCGACTAGTCGATCAACTAGTTAAATTTGTCGACTAGTTAACCCGATAACGGCAGTCGTTCAATCGACTAAGCGCGATGTCTACGGTCGCGATGCAGCGAGACGGTCTCAAAGTCTAAGTCTTCCTTTGATTTGACAGGTTTTATTAAACTTTCAAAGTTACTTAAATATTTAAGAAATTTAATGGAATCCGTATACCAGTCAGAGTACAATCAATTTTGAACTTCTCTTTATACTTTTCCAGGCTAAGGACTAACTGATTACGTTTGAAAAGATTTTAATATTATCGTCTTTAAGGGGTATGAAGCAGATCAACTGATTTGTGTATCTGTACATTTTTAAATTGTTTATTTTTTTTATGAATGTTTATATTTGCTTTTTAGTTTGATTTTTAACCGAATGCTCTTGCGTTAAAAAATAACAAATATCAACTTCTACGTGATACACTTAAGGTTCAAATTGATTTGCTCGATGATACTATTTTAAGGGACGCATGAACTTGTAACCGGATACGTTTACGCGTCGTCGTTGCGTTATCATTAATAACGCTGTGGACTCTCAGTTTAGCCGTATATGAATTCAACTAGTTCACGAATGAACTGTAGACCGTCAAAGCGTCGATTGAACGTAGACCGTCTATTCAAACCGTTCGTTGATTCTACACCCATCGCTACCCGCCTGACTCCTGAGACAAGTAGTTCTCATTTTGACAATTTGACAAAAGAGGTTTAAAATACGGTTAAACCTAGTTTAGGTATTTAATCTATAATCTAAGATCACAGTGGTTTGTGTGTTTGTCTGTCCGCTCTTTTCCTCGCTCTTTTTCCATTGTATCAATAACGTTACCATAGCAACGCGTTAACCGCAAGTAGTTCGTCTACCGGACGCTAGATGGCGATAACGGAAATATATTTAATAATAGAAAAAAATTAAAGAATTTTGTCCACCCGTGCGAAGCCGGGACGGGCCCCTAGTCCTCAACAATATGAGCAAATTAACATTATTAAATTATATTTATTTAACGATCAAACTCAAATACGAGTAGGTATACAGACGTCATAATTATACTCCGAGCGGCAAATTGCAGTCTTTCTGCAAATTTTTGAGGGACGGAAAAATCTTATCCTGAGCTTTTTCATGCTTTGATAGGCACATCAGACCCTTATTCTCGATTTTACCTGCAGTCGTAAGCACGCACTAAAGCGTACCGTGCCAGAGCGGTGGATGTAGGTCCCTTCTCACTATTATGACCCGGTATTATAATAACCCGGCGGTATTATAACCCTCAAAGAAGGTTTCTGACTCTGTGGTGGAAATTTGAAAGTATGTGTCAGGTAACATTTATGCCACTAGCTTAATTGGCAGAACACTTCTTTATTTCTCAAAAAAATGTCGTGAGTGCACTTTGTATACCAATTTACTGATTGAAATTCGCTTTTGAATGATCTATACTAATCCCTTTATTCATCAGAGACATTTCAAGGGAATTAACTCATTAATCAATGAAATTTTAAGCAGTAATCAGCATTTATCTTAATCATAAGTATGACTATTGTAAAACTCCTTCATCTTACATTAATCTCCGCCAAAGTAAATAAGATTCGTCTTAAGACATAATCAGCTGAGGAGTCTTCATTTGTCAAATGTCTTTGAATAGAAACGGCACTCCCGTAACCGGATTGAAATAAGTGCTCCACTGTTCTTGCATTTGAATTGTATTAATTTCTTAATGGAATACAGATCTGTAACGGTTGTAACCAATTCACCTTTTCTGTAAGATAAGCCATCAGATTTTCGGTAGAAACTTCGCGGGGGTTTCTTTTGTCTTTTTATTAATACAAAAGATCCAATATTTTAATCGAGAATATTAAATATGAAGATTAAATATTGGGACATTGGGCGGTAGTAGCACACTTATGCCGACTATTACCATATTACTCGTAGTCATCCTTTGAAACCGCGTCCTGGTAAAGAGTCTTAACATCAGGATTATATATCAAAAAACATGAAAATAAAAGTGTAAGAACTGAATTACATTATGTGTAAACTATTAAATAATATTAACAATCCTTTGAATAATATATATTGACATATCTTACATTCACACCAATTAAGCACTCTAAGGTTTGTGTTATGGATACTAGAGACAAGGATAGACATGGTGTGAATGTAAGAAATATTATTATTATGTTATTAAATGTAAAATCATTTTTTCATTGTTTTCATCTCATTATTATAAGTGAATCTAATTGATATTGAATTAAGGGTAGCTTTTGTGAAATACATATATGTTTTTTGGTACTTTAGTGTCTATATTGTTATTCTTGACTGTACACTAGGCTAGTTGACTGAGGTCAACCTGAATCGGACCTTATAACCGTTGGATTACTGCCTTCTTTTATAGCGCCAATAAATGTAAACCAATTAGAAAAATAAAACACTTATATTGGTTTCGAAAAGATGTTTATTGACATTTTTTCATTTTTTTTACAGTAGGACTAAGGTAATGTCTTCTTGTATAAGTGCATGCGAAAGTATAATAACAAAAATTTATGACAAAATTAAAAGTTTGTTTTCGATTCAAAATATGTTTATAAACATCTAACCTATTAAATGATCACTTAGTAAATTAATTCCTGTTGTGGTTGAACTTTACATATGAGTAACTATTCAAAATTATAACGTAGATGATCCAATGATATTTCTAAATGATTAATCAATAGTTGAGGAAAACGGAGCGTAGGCGATCTCAGTTTCCACCTAACCTATCCGGATAAAATGTATTTGTGGTAAATAAACCAACGCTTGCGATTCAGGCTAACTATCGTGTAAATACGGATTAAGCCCAGGGAAGTTTCGCTCTGGGTAAACATACGTCCCTTGGCTCACACTCACTCTATCAATATTTACAGAGATTCACTATTTGAAGCAAATAATAAAAGGTATTATTATTACCTCTTACCAATGATTAGTGTAAATAAGATCAGTTGTAACTTTCATCAACATATTTGTAAATAAGTCGTTATCGCAAAATATGAAGTATCATTGCAAGACCTCTCTGTAAAGGCCCAGGTTTCCCTGTGGATGATCACCACACGAGCCAAGAGCTGATTGGTAAATACTGACAAATGCAGATGCAGCCCGGACCTGGAGGCCAATCGCGCTATTTTTCAATGTGAACGCTAATTTTTACACGACAGTTGAAACACAAAAGAAGTTGGATCGTAGACGCAATAGAAAAAAAAGATATGTCACCTAATATTGTAGTTATTACGTAGTACTTTGGTTTGGAATCACCACAGAGATTATAATGACTGCCCTCAGCGTTCCAACTTCAATCAGGTTGCGTCTCAACCATCTGTCAAATCATTACCGCGATACGAAAAGTCGTAAAAGTTGAAGTTCAGCAGTAGTTCAATTCCAAACCAACTGCATATTTTTATAGCGTTTGTCCCCCTGTTCTTCCTCGCCTAGATAACGGAAAATAAAGTCATGTTAAAAAGTTAATCCTGAATTGTTAAAATTTAATTTTACAATGTAGTTATTTTTATTTAACTCAATTTCTCCAGCGACTGGCTGTCTATATTTGTTTTTATATGTCTTTAATTATAAATACAGCCACCCATAGTGCAATTATACTGTAACTCATTAAAAACTAATGCCATTATGATAATATATCGGTTGTGATATATTACTTAATATAATTCCATTCAATTTATTTTTCATGGCGAAACAAAGTCTCTTAATCTGTTAATAACAAAGAAACTTAAAAGAAGCTATATTAGTATGTATATGGTATTATACTTTCAATTATATATTTTTTAATTAATAAAATCAAATTGCCAAATATTCAAAATATTACAATTAATTACTCGGCTTTTTCCCTCTAGAATCAATAACAATTTCGCCTGTTTTTTTGAGTTATATTTGAGACCATTTTCCACCGCGTACGCTTCACACATGGCCAACATCTTCCTTAGGGCACTGATTGAGGGGTTCAGCAGTATCACGTCGTCAGCATAACTAATATTATTAATACAAACTCCATTAACATAACATCCTGCATGAATGCTACTGAGCCTCTCAATCAGACCATTAACATACAAGCTAAAAAGGTTGGGTGAGGTCAGACCTCCTGCCTCACACCACATTTCAATCTGTAGACATCAGAAAGATATTTGTTCCATCTGACATGATTGATTTGGTTGCTGTACCAATACCTAAGTACCCAGATGATATCTTTGGGCAGAATAGTAATATCTAATATGCGCTACAAGAGGTCAAGGGACACCATATCAAAAGCCTTGCTGAGATCGTGGAAGCATGCGTAAATAGGGGTAAATCTATCCGTGTAGTACCCAACAGTATGCTTGAAACACAGGACAGTAGACTCAGTCATATAATGAAAATAAAATAAAGTTACAATATATTTTACAAACATTTCAATCATCACACATTGTTTATCTGTTTATTATTAAGAGTTATATCCATAAAGTGTGACCACAAAGAACATTATTCCTTTTGATTCGTTTGACGGCGAGAAAGCATTAAACCATATTCTCTTATTAGTAAAAAGTATTCTAATATTAGGTACATATTAATAAGATGTGCCATTTATTAACTGCTTTATAATATCAGATAATTTCTGTTGTTTTTCCAATTGCGATGCATGTTATGTTACATCCTTATTAAAATGACAAGTAATGACGAAGAATTCCTAATCGGGTCAATGTAGAAAACTTATTTTTACACATTGTCTCGCAACTGGGTGTTTATGGTCGCTGTTTCCGATTGTACGACGCGAGTGCATTTTTTGAGTTATATTGCTTCAAGTTAAGCAACAAAAGCAGGTTGGTTATATTAGTGAAAAAATTATGTTGAACTTATCACTACATAATATAAAACAAAGTCGCTTTCTCTGTCCCTATATCCCTATGTATGCTTAAATCTTTAAAACTACGCAACGGATTTTGATGCGAATTTTTTAATAAATAGAGTAATTCAAGAGTAAGGTTTATATCTATAATACATGCATAATATATTAGAGCATTGCACCGTGCGAAGCCGAGGCGGGTCGATAGTTCTATATAAGACAAGATTCGAACCTTGTTTTACTTTGATTACACGACTCTGGGGAAGACATAATGAAAAATGCATTAAAAGCTACCGATTAGATAAAAAAATACCTTTTAGTAAATTAAAAACTTCAAAGCAATTATAATCTATTCTGAGAATAACTCACTCCAAGTAGATAAATAAATATATGGATAAATCTTTCATACATGTCACATGTTTACTTTCAAACTTTATTCGTATGATATTTAGTTCTTAATATTTGCCGTACACTCATTGAGAAGCAGTAGAAACATCAGAAATTAAAGAAACATGAAAGTTAAAGCTTCTTCAGTATACTCGAAATAAAAAACTAAACCCATACTCATCTCATCACACAAATACATGGCCGAACTATGATTCGAACTTGGGGCTTAACCCTTCGCATGTACAGAATGCTACTGTTATTGAACGAAATACTTTATTTTTCATTTTTTTTCAAGTTAGTTCAATACATAAAGGTAATTCACAGGTATCCGTTTTTATAAAGTTAAACAATGATGGATGTGATAGTAATAACAACTGAGATAGATTCCCGTTATTTGAAATTTTATATAAGTAAGACTCTCTGCTTCTTAACGGGAATATATATTTCTCCGAAATACATTGCTTTATCACTTAGTGTAGTAAATCGATTATCAGTCTATTTTTGTTCCTAACAATTTAAAAGAACAAATCCTTAAACTTGAGCCGCAAATTACAGAAAAGTTTACTAATTAATAATTAATCCACTAATCCAGCAAGCAAAGCCGCGTATAACTATGTGGGAGTCGGCCATTCGGCTGAATATTTCAGCCAGGTTCGGGTACCGCGGTATTTCATTAAAATTTTCCATTTTCAGAAAGACAGCGGATGGTTTTGTTGGACATACATACCATTTATTGTTTAATTTTGTTGCAAGTACGTGTGGAAAGCTACGCAATTTCAGAGTAAGATGTTTTTCTTTTTTACTGCTTATATTAAAATTAGAGATAAAAGGATTTTTATTCAATTTATAATGCGCGTATTCAACGTCAACAACTCTGACACATCACGGCTTCGTAAATCCCACGCTATGAGTTCTACTTACCGAAAACAAGCCGCAAGAAAAGTATATAATTACTTTTGTAATCGGTGTTAAGCGATTCTGTGACTATCTCGCATTAATTACAGTCCATTATTCATCAAGGAAAATCCCTAACTTATTCTCTTGTGTATGCCACAACATTAATACCGTGTGTAATCTAAGAAATGAGAATATATTTCTTTTTCTATTCGAAGTCTAAGAACAATAACTTATATATAACGAAACTAGTTTGACGTCTTATTTCTGTCATGACCGAAGCTTAGACGCCCACTTACTGTGTCTTATATGATGTAAATATTTCTAAGGCAAGTGCCGAATTATACTCGTTAGATTAAACGATCATGTGCGTTCATGTGTACGTTTCAGCAGACTCACATTATACACAATGGGGGCGGGTTGTCTCGTAAGATTAGCCTGCGAAGCGCACATTTAGCAGAACCAGAAATCCAGTCGTCACCCGACCAAATTTAATCCGACAGAGGGCTTTTAAACCGTCGTATTTGCATAGTCTGTGCGAGTTTCCACCGGAGCTAGTGTTGTAATTTGTGTAAACTTTTCCGAAGTATAGATATTTTACTGTGTAAAAAATTTGTTTCTTGTAGCGGCATCTTAAGACGGTTGTTGCCAGAAAACACTGCTCAGAGATTACTATAAAACTAAACAAGTAGTATTTAAAAAAATTAAAGCGTTTGTTAGTAGTACCTAACGCTCCATGTCGGTACTGTATTAACTAAGAAATTATATGTAATAAATAAATATTTCTTATACACACCAATTAGCCTTGCCTAATTTAAGCATTGGGAGTTTTGTCTTATGGATACTAGAGTAACGAATAAAGATAAATATATGATACATAGATATGTAATATTCATATCAATATAAATAAACACCCATGACCCAGGTACAAATGCTCGTATTCATCATACAAGCATCAGGACCGTCGTTGCGAATGGCAGGATCGCTATCGTTGCACAAAATGGTCTTCGAAATTGTGGCTGCTCAAACATTTAAATCGGTATTAGCTTATGTGTTTTTTTGGAGTTTACTTAAGCATTGATTTTCACATAATGCGTATGAAAAAAATATGCAGAGTAAAATTTAGTGATCGAATGACAGTGTTACGTTTTTTGTGCTCAACTTATCGTGCGCACCTTTCACTTTTGTTTTAAAGTTTTAATATTTTCCTTGTATGTTCACAGACACTCGTTCTTAACGAGTAAACTCCAGTTTTGTGTCGGAGCTGACAAACTCCCTTTTTTATTTATATAGCTCTTGAAACTTGGTCTCGTGTCTCAAAACTATGCAATAAATAATATTTAGTTGAATTGCCATTATGAAACAAAAAAAAAATTTCGTATAAGAATTTTCGTAATATAAATTACATTTTACATGTTATAACTCAATATAATATTTTTTTATCACTAGATTAAATGGAAATTTTTTGTTAGACAATAAGAGAAATATGTTAATATGATAAATTTAATGCAAGATTCGTGCTCCCTTGTCTACCCTATAAATGCTTTCTATAGACGTGTCCTCTTTAAGGAATTCTTTGTGATTTGTGTACTCTGTAGAGTTTTATTAGCTTTTATACCCTTATTGTCGTGTATAAACGTATGTTGCACCGAAACAGTGTTTCAGCTAGACCTATTCCATAAAGCTAGGTGACCGAGGTTTCTCTGTAATGTCACATACATTTTTGAAACTAAAGAAAATATTTTCTCGATGGAGATTATTAATTGAGACACATTATCCAGAATTAATGGTGACCATTACTGTTTTAGCAGACTTCGACTAGTCACAGCACTAGTGCGATTTTTCGCCTTTGTATGTGGAGGGACATTTATGTGAACTGAGCCATCTTCTTTCACTAGTAATGACTATCGCGGACCCTTATTTCGAATACGTTTATATCTATAATATAAGTATTCCAATATAAACGTTATCTCAGAAAAATCTCTTTGTCGCAACACTACATAGTGGTTTTACGCTTTTGAATCATGAAATTCGTACAAACTGAACTGTCTCATTTCCATAGTAAAGGCTTCGTGGTGGCATATGTGACTGAAGTTAAATTTTATATACAACACTTGAACTTATGACTGCGTATTTCAGACGTGTACGTGTTTGTATTTTATGTTTGTATGATAATTTGATCTATTCGTCCATTTAATTGAACCAAATACATGCGAAATCGCGTTGAGCCTATTGCAGTATGATCCAGCATGGATTTATCGGCTCATCTAGAGGAATGACCAAATACGTACCACTCTGAATACGTGTTTATAAGCACGTTTTTGCATGTTTGCTGTCCGATCTAGATGACCGTTACAGTATAAAGGTGGAGTTCCGAGCAATATGACGAGCATAATGACGCAGCGCCTATCCTATCCTATATACGATAGGGTTATCGTGGCGATAGACTGATAGTATGCATGCGCTATGACAATGTATGAGGGAACATCGGAGCGTAGCGTCACTGACGCGGAGATAGTGTCGCTACGTTCGATCGGTGTCTCTGTCCGTGCTTCGCTCGCGCACTCGATAATCGTTCAGCCGCTGTCAATGGTGTAAACGTTTTTTTGCACATCCTTTTGCCTAGATTGTTGCGACTGTAGCGCGCGACTATTGACTAAAACTCTACTTGGAAATCGGTCTAGCAATAAAACCGCTGCGATACTGTTCGCCGCGTCATATAGCTGCGTCACTATTAACGGAGCCGTCTTGCTCAGAACTCCATCTTAACTGGGGTTTTGGCACAATGAATTCCATAACTGGACTTCAAGATGGAAGTAAGCGGGACAGCTACATCCGTAGTGATTTTCTAGATGAAAAGCATACAAGAAAAACTTCAAGCGTTCCAGATTCATTACGCTCCGGAGAGTTTCAAAAACATCTAGATGTGTCATAGTGGGCCTCATACGCTCGTACTCTGGCTAAAGTACGCTTGCCGTGTAATATAGGAAAGAAGAGCCCATGAATGTATTTTTACCGGCAAAGGAATTGTTGTGGTGTCTGGCAGAGTAGAATAGCACCAACTCTTCACATTTGAGGGTGTCGTAAGAGACGACTAATGATACGCGAGGTGATCACCGTACACTTCCCGTAGACAAAAAATTGGCGGCATAATTTTTAAATTATGATCTTTTACTGCCATCTCCAAGCGCCTGCCAAGCGATGAGATTATTACAAACTCCGCTTAGGAAAGCCTCCGTTCAGCAGTAGACGCCTTTAAGCTGAGGTGATGAATAACTAATGTAGACCTGATCTTATCACCGTATTCAGACGACAACCACAGGTACAGGCCTGTGTGCTAGAAGACCATTTATTGGCATCAAGAACGTGTAGGACGACGAATTCTGCAGTAGTTAGGTCCTATTCAGTATGACAATCAACTTATATCAGCCTTAATGTACTCGCTTTAACGTGCTTTTACGCTTTTAAGTGAGGAAATTCCTTTGAACGAAGACATCTCATTTACATAGCAAAGCTTGTCGCAGACCCATATGTGAGTGACGTAAGATTTCATACAATACATTGAAAGTTATGACTGCTACGGATACGGTAATTTTAAAGTTATGGAAGCATAAATAATAAGTCTTTTTATGGAATCTTTGAGTTAGAGGGTTTTATAATGTTCAAACCTCTCCCTAATATTATTATGTTGAGTGCTAAGTTTTCTACAGAGAGAACAGGTTTATACAGTATAGTGCATTTTTTCCTTAAAGCATGTGGACCAAACAAACTAGCTCGTTAATATATGTAGTACTTAAACTTCTTGCTTTTATTACATACCAATTTATTAAACTAAAAAACAAAACAAGTGCCTATAAGTAAAATTAATATGTCTACGACGTACCAGACATTGTTCGTGTAATTGTGGTCACACATGTATGCTACGTTTGAGCGTTTTATTTTATTATAGGGGTTAGGGGCACGCTGAGGTCGGCGACAGGCAGCTTTTATATCTTCCATCATGAATATGAAAGAATATAAACCTTAAGGACAAAGTAACCGTTAACATTAGAAGCTAATAAAGGCACATACATGAAAATTGTAAGCAATAAGTTCGCTTTTTGTGTACACTTCTTCGTAGATGGATTTCTTGTGTTTTTTTTCAATGAGGTATATTAATTTATTATTATTATGCCTATAGGTGAATAGTTTAGTTGCCAAAAAATACTATTTATTTGTGTACTCACGCAATTCTTTCCGAACAATAATAATCATTAAATCAATAACACAGTCATAGCTTCCTTATAATGGATTTATTTTGCTGTCGTCATTCACTACCACATTTTTCAATTAGAAAAGGTTCGCTCATGATCCCAATCATACCCGGGGCCAAGACAAGATCCACGATGGAATGAGTTAACCCAAAAGGTGCCTATTCACCTTGGTTTTGAAAATGGACGGGTTATAAGTTCTCGGAAATACAGACGCAGGGAGGGAGTTCCACTCCTTGTAAACATAAATGTGTCAGTTTAATTTTTGTTTATTTTATATCCTATTAAGCACATCACTTATCTACGTATGTAGAACTCTTCTGAACATGCGTTACGTAGCTAAAGTCCTTATGTTATGGAAACCAGAAACAATTACTAGACCACAACAGCCGATATAAAAAAGCTTGCTTCCAATATTTGCCGGGGATCAAACACGGGGCCTTGGAGCGACCACCTTGTTGTCAAGTCGTCAGCCTTGAAATGTTAATAATAAATATAAGTATTCAACCAATCGATAATGACATGAGAAATACTTGGGAATACACCGCGTACTTGTAGTACACAAAACTTTGTATTTCTTGAAATTAAAACGTTTAAAACATTGTATGCCTAAGCGGGAACCAAACTAAAATTGTAAAATTATTTTCTTAATAATCGATGACTATGCAAATTATTTTATTTATCTAAATTTTCATATTGTCTCATAATGTCGTATATAAAAATACTTTATATTTATAATTGTACGTCCACTTGCTGCTGTGCATCTCCAAAATGTTGTAATAAAATATAATGGAACAAAATACAAATATTTTTTGTTGACCTATTAAAGAAATAAATTATCATGTTTTAGTTACATAACCTCTTAAGAAATTCAGTAAAAATTAATTTCAAATAATGTATATTAGATATTTTTCCTTTCTCTCCACGTGCTCATCAATCAAACAATCGTAAGAAAGATATTAGTTTAAGATTTTTTTACGTGGTAGTAAATTGAGCGTCAATATATTACTAGTAAACTCTATAGTGCCCCAATTTTGACAAATTTCAGAGTGTTGGTACAGAATGTGAAAAGTGAACAAAGTTTTTTCGTATTGTTCATTGTTATATGAATGTGTGATGATGAGAGATTGGCTGAGTAATTGAATCGAAAACTAACGCGCTGATCCTCGTTTGTTATACGAAAGTGTCGTTTGCTAGGGTTGGCAAAAAATTACTTTGCATTCTTTCATCTATATTATTGTTTATATGAACAGATCTACTAAATGGATAAAATATTTATTGAAAACGATGTAGACTCATAATAACGAATACTATTTATTTTCTTTAATAACAAGGGTAAGAAATAAGTCTTTCATCGCGCTAACTATTATAAGCAATACATTATAAAGCTTTTATCAACACTCGCTACACTATACGTATTAACGAATGTATTTCCACTGTCGCCGTATTTGTAAAGTAATAATAATTGTTGACATTCCGACACCTTCTAACTCATTGCGTTAAACCGAAACGCTTCTAAGAAATGTACTCTTCGCGTAAAGTCTATAACCTGAAAATATAGTCTGCATTAAACAAGGCATGATAGAACACTTTTCGCTTGTTTTTGTTTTCTTTATTTGTGGCTTGCACGATTTGTGCATTAAGCCAGTGTCAAGTGAATATGATTGCAAGTTCTTGAGTAATTTCTTAATTTAATGATGAATGATCAGTAAAATATATTTTTTCCTAGGTTTCAGTAAATGTGTGGGGTTTTACTGAAACCTCCCCGTGGACTTCTTGAGAGAGCAGGAAAAGACAACTTCCGCTGCTTTGTTACAGTTGCCAACACTATTGTATGTTCACAAACACTTATTGATTAATAATCCACCATTATTTCGCACTAATATCCATAACATTACAAATTTCAACAAGAGAAACAAAACTACCAACCAACGTGACGCTTCCCGCTCCCGCCAAAAAGTCCTTTTCGTCAGGTTATTTGTAACTGTGGACAAACACTTTCTAATAATAATGCCATAGAGTAAATAAATACTAATAGATAATAAATACTTCTTATACAATAAAGCTATGTACTTTTTTAAATTCATTTATTCGGTTAATAAGATTGTTAATAAATATTAAAACTATACATATATTTATGTAGATTTAGTTTTTATTTTTAAATGTGCAACAATAAAGTTTATTTAATGCCGCTATAATAGATGTACTTATTATCTTGAAAATTTTATTGATGGCAACCCTATCAGACTGTAAGTTGGTAGACGCTTGGATTGTTCTTACGTTATCGTCGCTTACTTGAATTGGTAAAGTTTTGCGTTTGAGTTCTAGAGGAAAGCTGTCTCTGATATCGTTTAATGCATGATGAATATCCTGGTAAAACTTATAACTTTTATGTTTGATAAAATATTGGTGCACACCGCCCACAAAATACTTATAAAAGTGAAAATTTTAGAACACAATATTTGGGGTTACCTATGCTTTTAGACATTTTAAAGCATGCTTGATTTGTCAATAATACTTGTTCCCTTAATGCTATAAGGAACTTTGTTTAAAACGAATATCTAATTGCTAAAAGCCAATAAAAACTTTTTTTTTTATTTTTTTTTTTAAAATCTACATTCCTGTATTGCAATCAGCTTCAGTGCGTGCAATGATTTATGCAAACGTTCAGCTATAAAAGTAACATAATAAAAGTCTGTTTAAGTAAAAGATCCTTTTGATGTTGACCGAGTACTCCTTACCAAGTATTCCCACAGCAACCATTTTTTAATTTGTATTAGAAAATACCTCTCCCTTTAAGATTTAATATGAAGACTAATATATAACGTTGGGATGAATCTTTTTTTTCATGTTTGAGTTCTACTGAAACTGTTTTAGTTGGCTAACGTAATAAGTTAATATTCTTCTTCGTAGAGGGAGTTAGAAATAATGAGAAAAGTTTTGTGAACTCCTCCCAAAGCAATATGACGTTGTTTGTTTCTCTTGAACACTTTATCAAATTGTGATATTATAATCAAAATCATATTTTTTGTCGTGTTTTGTATTAAATAGGGAGATAAAAAGGATAAATGTATTTGACAATTTTATATTATTTCGTACATAATATATGTTAAACTAGTTTCTGCCCGTGATATTGTTCACGTTGACTTTAGAAATTATCAATTAAATACCACCAGATGATGGTAAGAAGCTATTTGTGTACTACGTTACATTCAAATCCGTTTAGTCGTTTTGCGTTATTGAATAACAAACACTAAACACACGTATAGTGTATTTTTTCTTACTTGAGCTAAATGGTAAACAAACATCACTGGATCACAATTTACGACATTCCGAAAGAATCACTCACTTAACGTTGCCACAATACATCATAGTCATTAGTGTACATTTAAACGCATTTGTTTTCACTGAAAACTGCTTTGAAATATCCTCACAAATAACATTTTTTAGCTAAAATCGTAATTTCCAAGACATTCTCGGTCACAGTTTAAATAAACAATATATTAAAATTAAAAAATAGAACAAGGATGGGATGAAGTGAATGTATGAATGGTTTGTAACGAATAAGTTCATTTTAAGGTTTCCGTGGTTATTTTCATAATTATCTTCTTGCTGCAACTGTTATTATTAAAAAAAATAGGTTCTTAATTCGACTGTGTTTTACTAGATAAATACGATACTTTGCGGGTGGTCCCATAAAAATTATATATAAATCGGATCAGAATTTCGCAAATAAACAAAATCCAGTAAATATCGATATTTAAAGATATCTTAGGTCTTCACTGTTGATGTTTTGATGTGAGTCAGTTTTTAGTTTTTGTCTTTGTTAATTATGTAGGTGTTTGTTAGACACATATTTATACGATTTCATCTGCAGTAGGGACAAAGCGAAGAAAAACTGTCAGTGTTAGTTATTATTATTATTATAAGTATTTACTACAAGTAAAGCCTGAAGAATTTATTTCATTACCTCGACCGTATTTAAGAACCCAATAATCTTATGGTTCATACACTCATTCATTCACTTAAAGATGTCAGACTTTCACTCAATGGTTCCCAACCCTAAAAAATTTCGACCGCCATATTTGTTTACTACTTAGCTCACGTAAGGAAAAATGTACTATATATACTTATCTCATAGGTGGGATTTAGTTCTTTCTTCTTTCCTTTTGAGTTATAAATTAATTTGTACTTTATAATATACTATGGTAAACTATAAAGACAACGGCGTGGTTTAAATGAATACTAAAAGATAGATGAAAATATATGAAAGTGCTGACCTTTTTTCATCTTTTCATTATATTCATGTAGTTCTATCTATTTGTATATAAGAAAATGCTTAAATAAGTTGCCAACTTTAGCAACGGTTAACACAATTTCTAAGGACTATTAACCTCTCTCTTAAACAAAGTTACAGCTGTTACATTTGGGTTAAAGTAGAGGTTTCGGAATCGCACCCTTTATAGTTTGAGAACCAATGACAAATTGCATTAAATTCGCAAACGGTGATCACCCTATATTAGCTTTAGGGTTGCGACCTTTGAAATACAAGCGTCTGCAATTACTCTAAATGACTCCTTAATTTCGTTGGAAAAGGATAGTTTACGAACCATTAGGCTGCGTCTTAATTGGAGGTCGCTCGTACATGACGGGATGCTTACCCGGAATTAGAACCCAAAATAAACAAAGCTTTATAGTTTGAGAATCATACTGTTACAGTCAGCTTACAATACCTATCTTAAAGGTATCCTCCATTACTTACTCTTGTTAAATATAAACAATGGCCTACCTATTTATTATTGTTGTATACTGGCTGGCATATATGTAAAACTACATGTTAATCAAAATTCTTACGATGTTCTATGTCACTATAGACATTAAGGTTTATTGACTTGGTTACCAAATATATTCTTGTACACACGCATTTATAAGTTATCTTTATCAAATAATATTATTACAACATTCGTTATCAGCACGAAGCTCTAGTATAATGAGTGATCAATTCAGTGGCATTAAATTATTGTCTAATCGAGATGGGTACAGCATCTGGAAATTTAAAATTCGAGCGCTGCTTATTCATGAAGAATTGTGGAAGTCCATTGAAGGCTACGCTGATGGTGATCCTACCTCTGAAGATGTGAGAATTAGAAAGGATCAGAAGGCCTTGTCTAAGATTTCGCTCACGTTAGATGGTTCAGCCATTACTCATGTCAGATCAGCAAAATCAGCAAAACAAGCTTGGGACGCACTAGCAAATGCTTACGAAGACAAAGGGATGGGCCGCAGGCTATCACTCGAACGCCGCTTATACAGGTATGCTCTGAATGACTTTGTAAATATTGAGTCGTATATAAATGCTATTATGTGTACAGTACAAGATTTAGCAGACATTGGTAAAGTCATAGACGACGAGTCTGTCGCCGCTATTTTGTTAGGAGGTGTGTCAGTTAAATACGAACCTCTCATAATGGCACTTGAAAACTCCAATGTAAAGGTAACAAGTGATTTAGTAAAATCTAAATTATTGAACGAAATGGCCAAAGACGTACCTCAAAATGACGTCTTAGCGTTAAGTTCGAGGACATCAAAAAACAAAACTAAAAAGCCTATTGTTTGTTATAAATGTCATGAGCCAGGACATAAGAGTCCTCAATGCCCACACAAAAAGGGAAAGAAGAAAGCCAATATTGGCAGTGTAGTAGAAAGAGTTACTCAAGAAGATTCCACGTTACTCACTGCATTTGTTGCCGAAAATAATGATAAGAAATGTCAACGATGGTACATTGATTCTGGAGCAACTAGTCATATGAGTCCTTGTTTGGAATTTTTTGAAAACTATAAGCCGTTTAGTCATGATGCCGGTTCTGTCACTATTGCGAATGGAGACAAATTGCCAGCTGTTGGAACAGGTGATATAGTTGTTACAGGTATTCCAAGCATTACGAAAATAAAAGATGTTGTTTTTGTACCAGATTTACATTGTAACCTAATTTCTGTTAAGAAAGCTGTTGACAAAGGCTACACAGTTATTTTTGATAAGCGTGGTTGTAATTTTTATAATAACATTGATGTAACTTTTACTGGCAATTCTTTTTTACAGGGTACTTATAGTGGTGGTTTGTATAGTTTGAACTTAAATCCAAACAAAGCACAAAAATTTGCAGCATTAGATGTGGTTGACAATACGGAACGTAAAGTGCACTTTGAGTTGACTGAATATCAACTTTGGCATAGGCGTCTGGGTCACCTCTGTCGTATCGGGATGGACAAACTAAAAAGAGGCCAAGCAACTGGTATGACTTATGCTGATGTAGATAAGGATCCCTGTATACCATGTATAGAAGGTAAGCAAGCCAGAAAACCGTTTTTGAAAGTTAAATACAAATGTGCAAGTTCTCCCTTAGAACTAATTCACGCTGACGTTTGTGGACCATTTTCTACTACATCTTTTAAGGGCAATAATTATTTTATTTTATTTATTGACGACTTTACACGTATGATGTTTATTTATTGTTTTGCTTTGAAGTCTGATGTTTTTGAGATTTTTAAGACATTTCATTCTTTTGTTGAACGACAATCAGATACAAAAATGAAATGTTTGCGTACAGATAATGGGGCTGAGTTCGTTAACAAACAAATGATCAATTATCTTAGCAATTGTGGTATTAAACAGGAGACAACAGTACCTTATAGCCCGCAACAAAATGGAGTTAGCGAGCGAGGTATAAGATGTATTGTTGAAAAAGCTCGTGCTATGCTAGCTCAAAGCAATCTTTCTAAAGCATACTGGCAGGACGCTATGGAAACTGCAGTGTACATCAAAAATAGGTCTCCACACCGAGCTTTAGTCAATGAAACTCCATATGAAATATGGTACAGTGAGAAACCTAATATTTCTTACTTAAAAGTATTCGGGTGTAGGGCTCTTGTGCATATCCCTTCATGTCAACGCTCTAAGTTAGATTTGAAAGCCGCAGAATTTATTTTTGTGGGTTATTCTGACGATCCAAGGAGCTATTTTTTCAGGGATACGCGATACCCGAGAAAATTAATCAAAGAGAGAGACGCTACATTTTTTGAAAATATTTTTACTGATTTAAAAGCATTTGACAATCAACATTTAAATGCTTTATCTGAAAATCTCATGTCCGAACAATGTACTCCTTTGATAAATAGTGATATTTTAATGCATTCATCTGGTGTTGAAGTAACTGAGAATAGCAGTGAAAATTCTTTAATAGAAGACACCAGCGGACGTAGTCAGGAAGATGTTGTTTCTTCAACTGAACCATCTCATGACAACATAGATAACGCTATAGATCGTTACCCAAAAAGAGATCGTAAGCCTCCTGATTTCTTTTCTTATAATATTTTGGTGTCTAATTTTTTAGATGAAGAGCCAAAATGTTATTATGATGCTATAAACAGTGAGGATAAACATTATTGGATCTCTGCTATGCGGGACGAATATAACGCGTTAACAAAGAAAAGTACATGGACATTAGTTGATAAACCTAAAAATAAATCGTGTATCAAATCCAAATGGGTATATAAAATAAAAAGAGATGCTTCAGGTAATATTTTAAAATATAAGGCGCGCTTAGTGGCCAAAGGTTTTACGCAAGTGTATGGCGTAGATTATTTTGAAACTTATGCGCCTGTTGTACGTAATTCTTCTCTTCGAACACTGTTAGCATTCGCTGTTCAAGAAGGTTACAAAATTCGCCATATGGATGTCGATACGGCTTTCCTTAATGGAGACTTGGATGAGGAAGTCTACATGTTACAACCAGAAGGCTTCATTGATGAATTGCATTGTGACAAAGTTTGTTTATTAAAACGTTCCATTTATGGCCTCAAGCAGGCGCCGAGGTCTTGGAACATTAAATTAAAACAAACATTGTCAGCTATTGGTTTCACGCAGGCTCCCTCGGAGGCATGTATATTTAGAAAAACAATAAATGAAAATGAAACTCTTTTGTTGGCCGTGTATGTCGATGACATAATTTGTCTATATAAAGAAGATGTCACCTTTGACAATTTCAAAAGTGACATACAAAAATGCTTCTCTATTAAAGATTTAGGACAAATTGAATTTTGCTTAGGTATGAATGTAAAATATGAAAATAATTGCCTAAAAATTTATCAGAAGACATACATCGAGAAAATAGCAAAACGATTTAATATGAGTGATGTGAAAAGTGTATCTGTGCCGCTCAACAAAAGATTAGAGAAATCAAAGGAAGAATACTCTTACGACTGTCCTTACCAAGAGTTGATAGGATGTCTGATGTTTCTTGCTGTAAGCACTAGGCCAGATATTGCATTCACGGTGAGTTACTTAAGTCAGTTTAACACCAAGTATGATGAAAGTCATTGGAAATGTGCTAAACAATGCTTAAAGTATTTGATAGCAACTAAAGACTTAGGTATAACTTACAGAAAGAATACGGATTGGATACTTCGTGGGTATTCTGATGCTGACTGGGCAAATTGTACCGAAGATAGACGGTCATATACGGGATATTATTTTAGTATCGCGGGGGGACCAGTTACATGGGAAGCGCGTAAGCAGCCGACCGTAGCTCTATCATCTGCTGAAGCAGAATACATGGCCCTTGCCAGCGCTGTCAAGGAGGCTTGTTTCTTGAGGCGTTTATACGCTGAACTATCAGGTGAGCTTCACAAAGTTGTTTTGTATTCTGACAGTCAAAGTGCACTTACGTTAGCCGCCAATCCTGTCCACCACAATCGCACAAAACATATTGATGTTAAGTTTCACTTTATTCGTGAAAAGGTCAATGATGGAACGGTTACGTTACGTTTCTTATCGACGGATAAATTACCGGCTGACATACTGACCAAGCCTTTAGGGCGCATCAAACATAAAACCTGCCTAGATGGCATGGGCATAACATAAATTGATATCGACTGCAATTGTAACTTAAGTTTTGTTGTATTGTAGTGTAATTTATGTTTTAGTTTTATTTTAATTTGTCTATGCTATTATGTTGTTTCTTTTTATTGCGAATGTGCTACTACCTTGTTTATTGCTTTTGCGAATTTAGATTATGGGGGCGTATGTTGTATACTGGCTGGCATATATGTAAAACTACATGTTAATCAAAATTCTTACGATGTTCTATGTCACTATAGACATTAAGGTTTATTGACTTGGTTACCAAATATATTCTTGTACACACGCATTTATAAGTTATCTTTATCAAATAATATTATTACAACAATTATGTATATCATCATTGTGTATATTGATGTCGTCAGACGGGGCAGCATTCTTTTGGGTGAAAACACATTTCCTTATCAGAACCACCATTATACGGTTGATATACCAAAGAGTGGAACTCAGTGTTTTGTGATCAGTACCGCTAAAAAGAACTCTTGGCTTGAGTCTGTGTTTTCTGACACATACAATTTAAGGGTCTCCAAGTCACGAGTAAATAGGTACCTTTTAGGCAAACACGTCGCACCCTAGGTCGCATCATCGCTTACCATCACACGAGATAGCGGTCAAGCGCTTACTTATTTGCTATAAAAAACCATGAACTATAATCGGTAACGTGTTTATGTCTACGTGTTTTTGTCTTTTCATTTTTAATAAATCATATTATGGACTTGTGCCCATCATCTCCACAGGGAGGAAAACTCTGTAAAAACACGTAACTTTAATTTATCACCTAGCCCCAATGAGAAGCGCTGGTTGCTATCAAAACCAGATACAGCCAGACAAACGGCTTTTCGTGCCTTCCGAAGTAACTACAAAGGAATTAAAAAAAAAAAATTATCCTTACATTCACTCCAATCAGTCTAGCCCAAAGTAAGCACTTGAATGAATACTAGGGTAACGGATAAACATACATATATGATTCAGAAATATTTAATACATTTCATGATCGCCTATCTAATGACCGACTCTTGCGAGAGTTGCTTGAATTATGTAATTTTAAGCAGATTTATTATTTTATTCATCGAACAAACTAGCTGTTCGGTTCAAAGGGCATGATTGCAACATCGACGATTTATCAGTGACTGCATTATAATAGGGGTTAAAGTATGAAATTGCCGTTTTATTGCAATAGGTTCTTTGAATTGACATAGAATCTTCATGGTTTGAGGTTTTCGAATGAAACTTTTTTTAAATGGTTTCTATGATGTTCTTTTTTTAAAAAATGTAAAACATTTGAATATCGACTTTCAATTGTTTTTGTTATTCAATTTAGACAAGAAAGATGGATACTGCGAAAATTCGAGTTATTTTTGAATACGAGTTCCGACGCGGAACTAACGCGGCAGAAACAGCCCGCAATATCAATGCTGCGTTTGGAGAGGGGTCTACTAATGAACGCACCGTGCGATTTTGGTTTAAACGCTTTCGTGATGGAAATTTCGACTTAAAGAACGAGCCACGAGGAAGACCGCCCACACAGGTAAATAACGATGAATTAAGAGAGATAGTGGAAGCCGATCCTAGTCAAAGTACCCAGGAATTAGCGGCATGGTTTAACGTTACCTTACCCACAATATTGACTCACTTGCGTCAAATCAATAAAATAAAAAAATACGAAAAATGGGTGCCTCATGATTTGACTGATCTGCAGAAAGAAACGCGTGTTGAAACTTGTGTTGCCTTGTTGAACCGGTACAGAAATGAAGGAATATTGGATCGAATTGTAACATGTGATGAAAAGTGGATTCTTTATGATAACCGGAAAAGAAAAATGCAATGGCTGACCCCAGGTCAAATGCCACAACAGTGTCCTAAAGCAAAACTTACCAATAAAAAGGTAATGGTAACTGTTTGGTGGTCTCAGCATGGTGTTATTCACTATAGTTTTCTCCGATCTGGTCAAGCAATAACGGCAGATGTCTATTGTGCCGAACTCCGAACCATGTTGACAAAACTAGCAGTAAAACAGCCCCGACTCATGAATCGATCTTCACCATTATTGCTCCACGACAACGCGAGACCTCACACAGCACGAGAAACCATTTTGACCCTTCAGGAACTGCAGTTAGAAACCATTCGTCATCCTCCGTATTCACCAGACCTTGCTCCAACGGACTACCATTTTTTTCGTGATTTGGACAATTATCTACGTGACAAGAAGTTTTCTTCCCAGGAGGCAGTACAAAATGCTTTCACACAGTTTGTGCAGTCTAGATCGTCGGAATTCTATCGCAAAGGCATTAATGACCTTCCCATTAGATGGCAGCAATGTATAGATAATAATGGCAACTATTTTGATTAAATAAATTTGTTAAAAATTTAAAAAATAAACAATATAGATTTTCAGTACAAATCGGCAATTTCATACTTTAACCCCTAATATTTTAATTTTAATATAATAATTTTGGTATGTTTTCGTTCGCCCCGATTTTTACTCGTATAATTTAGCATAAACATCAATAAACCTCCTATATATACCTATGTATGGTTATAGTTAGCTATGCAGATCCAATTAGGTATCGTAAAAGGAAATGTGTTTATTATTACACTCAAAATTTTTGCTTAGTGTTAGGTTCTATATTAAGATTGCGACAGATTTGTTCGGAATGTTTTTTATCTATAATTGAAACCTGTTATTGGCCTTACAATATAATAAGCTTGTAATATGTAATTTAATATTTGTGACGCTGTTGGTTTCTTAAAAAAAATCTTAAATTCGTGTATACATCAAAACTTCTTATCATATGTTATCAAACTAAACATTGTATAGCAGTGGGAAGTCGTCACTAGATATCGGCGGCCAAACTGTCTACCATTGCTTTAGACAAATCTTCCCCATGGGTAAAACTGCATTTTATGATATTAAAAAAAATTGTTCAGTTATTACTGTAAGTGTTGTTTTGTGTATAATACATGGATTATTTTCTGTTTTAGTTAGCCCAATTCCACCACATTACTATAGTAAAATAAGAAAGTAAAGCCAATTAAGAGAATTACAATAATATTTATTTAAATAAAAACAACGTGTTTATTCACAAGTTTTATAACTATGACTCCTTATTAAATAAATAAAAAAAAAACCCATAAGAGGAGTTTAGTGATTCTTCAAGATTATTTCATTTTAACGAGTTAATAAGGAAATTCCAATAATGCTTGCTTAAGCATTATTTCCAAATGCTCTGCACCGGTGATTCAACAATTTGGTGAGAGTGCCCAGGGTTGCGAGTCTAATTAAAGCCTACTTAACCCCGATATTGTTTACCAATATCTTATTATTATTAACATTGTACCAGGCATAATCTCATAAAGTGATTATTTATTTATTAATTACACAGCATTATCAAACAAGATTACAATTAGTTTTACTATATACACTAATATTATAAATATTAAAGATTTGTATTTTTGTATGTTTGCAATCAATAAACTGAAAAACTACTAAGCCGATTTCAAAAATTCTTTCACCATTGGAAAGCTACATTCACGCTGAGTAACATAGACAAAGAATATTTTCCACCAGTGTGAAGCCGGGAGGGGCCGCTAGTGAGTAATAAAACTAGACATGTATTAAATATAGTGTGTGCTTGAGCAATTACATATTTTTTATTTTTTTATTACACTCCTCATTAATTCTTATCAAAGTTAAGGGTAATTTGAAACGTCGCGAATAAATTTCAACTGAAATAACTACTGATGACAGGTTGTAGTAACAGATTAAGGCCTCCCTACTGCTCATGGTCCTAAGGTCGAATCCTGGTAGGGGCATATTATGTTTGTGTGACAAACATGATATTTATTCCAAAGTAAAGCCTGACCAGAAAAATGAAGAAACTTTCCATATTGCGGAATTTTTAAGAACTAATTTTCGTCATACAATTTGATAGAAGATTGACAGTTAAAACACGAAAGCGACCTCCTGACAGGTTTTTTATATTTCTGGTCAGGCTTTAATGGTTGTTTTATCTTTATATATGTGTTTATCCGTTATTTAGTATTCTTCGTATATGCTCTACTTACTTTAACAGTTCAGTCGAAATTCTGTCGGATTGTTAATAGTGTAATGATATTAAGCCACCGCATAATTCGCGCTACGGAGATGGAAATTCAGAAGCTGTGCAATTTGTTGGAATAGTTTGCAACGAAGCGCATGTAGTTGATAACTCTGTCAAAGTTTGTCTGTTTAGTAAAGTTGGTTATTCAAAATGATTGTCATTAAAGTGATTTAATTTCAAAATGTAGTTATATAGATTACATACCAAGAATAGTCACGGAAGAGATTAAAATCACCAAATACAAAAATTTCAATTGTGAAGACGGGTTTAATTTGTCAGGTATCTGGAATTCAGTAATCCGTTTGTGTAATAATAATACAACACAAAAAAGTGCCGTTTCGCAATATGTTACTATGAGATTCGTGCATGTGCAAAATAACGGAACCGAATAATATAAATAAAAATACTAATAATCCAGGCTTGATAAATATTAATCTAATTAACATTTAAACAAGTAATTGCATTTATGATGTCCAAATCAACAAGTCCTGTTAGTTCTTCATTTTGATTTTTTAATATACCTATAAGTAAGTAACTATTATTTATCAAATTTGCCTTTGCGGAATATGCAAAGGTAGTGGAATATGCTTTAGTTTTTCTTTTAACCGATTCGTTGCTACATACAATTACCAGAAACGAAGGCTACGAGCTTGATTTACGTGAAAAATTAAGATAGTATTATTCTGGGTAGATTTCCCTAAAACTTAATTTGAAAGAGTTATCATCGATTTAAAAATGACACGGCCCCAGTGGCTAGCGCCACACGCAAAAGAAAGTGATTCGTTGCAGACGTGCCACGAATCGGTTAAGCAGCTGGAGACTTTGTTTAAAAGAATTAGGAATCAATAACGGCACTACAATAGGCAGATGCGTGCTAACACAGAAACGTTCGTTTTTTCATTATCCAGGCGTAGAATCGAACCCAGAGCGATGGGAGTAGAGCCACGATGAAAACCGGTATGGTAGTGTACTATGGTGATCATCAATATGTATTTACAATTTTTGTAAGCTCACATTTACAAATACTCATGCACAGAATCTATTATTTTTTTATTCCTAGGACAACCCAAACACACACACACACACACACAGAGAGAGAGAGAGAGTGTGTGAGATAGATGTCAGATAGCCGATGGGATTCTTTTTAAGGTTCCGTACCCAAAGGGTAAAACGGGACCGTACTAAGACTACTGTCTGTCCTTCACCCTCATCCTCATCCTCACCTCAAGAACCGCCATAGCTAGACAATTGAAATTTTCACAAATAATGTATTTCTGTTGCCGCTATAACAACAAATCCTAAAAACAAAATAATATAAATATTTAAGGGGGGGCTCCCTTACAACAAACGCCTTTTGGCCTTTTTTGCTCGTTATCAATACTGGCAACAGGTAGGCACTGGAAATATTCACAAAATACTCAGTTGTATTTTTACTTTAATAATAAATAATATGAAATTTGTGTACATACTCTTGTTTACCTAGTCATTGGTACGGAACCCTTCATGCGCAAGTCCGCCTCGCACTTGGCCGGTTTTTCCTTTTGAGGTGAAAAACTATAAAATTACAACACGTTACTTCATTTTATCATTCAACGCAACATGATAAATGAGACATGAATTACAAGTTAAAAATGGTGATTTGTGTTTCGTGACCTAAGACGGTTGCTTTCTGCTAAATTGCTACCCGAGTTTTCTGTCAAAAGACTTTTAGCCTTGCTCAACTTATTATTACACTTTTTTTGTATTAGAGGTAAATAAAATAACATAAAAGGTGTTTATGTAATAAATTTTGTACAGGCGAACTCATATATTTTCTAAAAACTAATATCTTTAAGTGCAATTGTATATTGACAATGGAAACTTGTTAGGGGACATCCATTAATCACGTGAGGTTTAAATAGGGGAGGGGAGGTTTCGGAAAACATCACTATGGATCTCAATGAGGGAGGGGGGGATCACAGTTACATATCACGTGTATATTTTTGCGTTATTATCCTTACTAATATTATAAATCGGAAAGTGAGTTTGTTTGTTTGTTTGTTTGTTCCGCTTTCACGCCGTAACTGTTATAGTTATAGCCGTATAAAGTTACTGTTGAACACAGTCAAGCGAATCCGTTGTCCGAGAATACTTTTCAGATTAATATGTATCCCTACTAATATTATAAATGTGAATATGAGTTTGTTTGTTATGCATTCACGCAAAAACTACTAAACCATCATCATCATCATCATGAAACTTCGTACATATATTCTTGGAGGTGTTAGAAGTACCATAGAATAATTTTTATTGAAAAAAAAAATTGTGGGCGAAACCGCGAGTAAAAGCTAGTTTTTTTATAAATGTTTATAGTGTTTATGAATGTACTGTTTTTTAATTTATTTATATTAAAAAATGAACATATCTTTTTAATGAAATAAATACACGTAATGTAAGAAGGGAGAAAGGGGGCGAAATTAGAACCTCACCTCGTAGGGGTTGGGGAGTGTAAAAAGTGGTCTAAAAACGTTACCTGATTAATGGACGACTCCTTATTTACTCTCATTTGCAAAGTTTTTGCTCATACCTATGTTTTATTTATAGTACAACATTTATAGAGAGTTTATAATATGTTATATCCCTATAAACACAACAATTACAAGTGTCGACAGTATTCTCAAAATTATTGTATAATCGTGATTTAAAAAATTAAAATAAATAATACCTACAGTTTCGACAATTTCCCATAAAAATGTAGTTATCAACTAATGTGTTTAGTTCTTACACTTCCGCGCACATTACACATTAGAATAAAAAAAGTCGGTATACGGGCGAAAGTTTTACGTGACAACGACTTTGAGTGGTAAAATAATTTTAATGTGAATATTCATTCGTATAGTAGGAAGAAGGATGAAATAATAGTAACAATTTAAAACACTTATTTATACAAAGAATTATATTTAAAACATTAATTTATAGGCACGCGTCCCTTCCACTTTTTATGTCTGTCTCTCTCGCTCTTAGGCGGGCTAACCATGCCCGAGTGGAAGGGACGCGTGCCTCTCACTCGCTCTCATTGTAAGCGCATAACGTGAGCGGAGCGTAACGCAGTTTCTTGAAGTGTCACCCGGCAAACCAATTTATAAGACGTTGTCACGTCAAAACTTTTTATTTAAATTGAAATTATGTAAAAAAAAGCAATTTGATTTATAGAAAATAATTTTAATGATTAGGAACGTGCCCATTAAAATATTGTGAAGGTAGTAGAAAATACATGACAACCATCATCTTAGTCATTCTGTGATCACGGCTCCTGTAAAGGAGTCGAAACGTCAGGGTTAAATAAAACATGCGCAAAAAGCCGTAAAAAAGTGTTTTATTCTAACATCAACTAATGATTATTCAAATTATATTGAATTACATTAACGTGCAATCATAATAAAATAGAAAATAAAATAAGTTACATATAAAAAATAAACTTAAATAAAAAGCAAAAACAAATTTACATGGAATAAACAACATGTTTTGATACGTTATATAAATATGAGTTCTATTTGAATAAATACGAAATTGATAACACTTATTCAAAAGTCACTTAATAAAAATACAGGCATTTCCAGTATTCACATTTAATATTTCTGTGGAAACAAATATACGTCCGCCAATCCTTTTAATAACTTAGGTAAGAACCTAGCATGACAGATAATGTTAAATATTTTTTATTAATTGTATAGGTACTTAAATTTTTGTAAATGCATTTCTTGGAAACACTGATACTATCTTAATTTGCAATGAATGGTACTGCCCCTTATACAGATGAAAAAAAATAAAAATTGATTGTCTGTAAAGTCGGTTTACGGACGATAATTTTACGTGATAACGTTCCAAGAAAACATTGATGAAAAATTGCATACTTTTATGAATTGAATTATTATCACTGAATTTTGTATAATACAAAGAAGCAAATTGAAAATTGCAATTATTTCGATAAATTAACATTTATTTGTACTCGTTAATTCAAATTTTTACTTAAATTATACAGTTTAATGACAAGTAATAATGTGCTATTAACAATTTATTTACAACTTATATACGTATGTGATATTTTAGATCCTCCGCAGTTGGCTTTTTATACGATCGTTTATATGAGTCTTACTCATAATATTTTTTTAGTCAAAATTGTAATATAACCTTTTATTACTGCACTCACCGGCTAATGCTACTTTTTTAATAATCAAAGAACAAATATAAGAGATTATGTCACTAATCAAATTCATGAATTGCAAGAATTACCTTTTTTTGCCGCAATTGTTGTTGTAATAAAAACCACAGTAACTTTTCACAATACTTTATAAATGACAAAACCGATCACGTGTAGGTTGTGTCCTGTAGCTATCTCTGTTTTACTCGAACGCATCAGCCGATGGAGTGGAAGAGAGATAGATGCGTCATAAGCCAAACGCTACGGCCGATCGTGCCTCTCTATCGCTTGCAAGCTCGACTCAGGCGCAACGTGGTGATGAGTCATGCTTTTTCGTGCGTGCAGCCGGCGTTAATCGATTAACAATACGTTATCACGTCAAAAAATGTATTTCCGAAAGCATATATCTCAATATTCTTATAGGAGAAGAAAAGAATAGTGGGAATGTCTAACAAAGTCATAAAGTGTTAAGTAGTCCGCCTGAACTTTTCCTTACATGCCTTTGCCATTAAAACAACATTACTTTCCGTACCGGGCTTATTATATATTTCAATTATGGTTTTCCCGCCAGGAAAACGCTACTACACTTTGCCAATAAAGCAATACATCATCGCTTTTTCCACGTGACATGATCACGTCACGTCGTCCATTATACTGATCGACATGGGCATTTCAATATTAAGGTGAAAGGAAAAATACTTTTTACGATACATTCTGTTTATGTTTGTCCCATCACTATATTGTGTCACATAATATTATGTGAAACATAATACTATGTTTACACAAATATGCTGGTGCGTCAATGATCATACATTGATTAATTATAATTTATTGTTATAATAAAATTTCTTACATTCATATCAATTAGGCTAGCCCAAAGTTGGCACTTAAGGCTTGTTTTAAAGATATTTGGATAAATACTAGTATCAGATCCATCACTGAAGTGAAAATGTTCGTATTAATCACACAAAGATATCTCCTTTCTGGGACTCAAACCCAGAAACGTTTGCGTTCACATAGTCACTCCTGTCGGTCGGTCAAATCTTTGTTCAAATTCGCTAATACTAAAGAATAAGTTCATCATCATCATCAAATTTCACATTCAAAACAATAAACGTATTATTCACACCTAATCTGTATGTCTCATAGACAGAGATCAGTGTCTTAAAGATAGCTAGATGGTGGAATGGTACCGATCTTGCGTCTGCATCATAAAGACACTACACCCAGATACAAATCCTGGTAGAAACTTATAAGTTTATGAGCCTAAATATTTGTTATGAAACATATATGTTAATTAGTATTCATAGTTAAACCTCTGTTTAGTTTGCAACTGAACAATCCGTGTAAGTATTTTTTTTTATAATTTTTATATATTTTATGCATTTTTAATGCGATCTTATAAGATAAATTATTATAATAGAAAAATACTAGAAAAAATCGACTCGGGTCACAAGTGAATCTCAGGCGGGAATCCAACCCGCAACCTTTGGAAATCCGGTCCAATGCTCTCCCAATTGAGCTACCGAGCCTTGCGAACACTCGTCGAAATTTTCTAGTACATTCCTGATTTTACGCTGTAGGCCAGCGTTGTTTCATCAATGAGAGGAACATCCTCTCGTATTCGAAAGAATCATTTTTACAAATGTTTGGTCAATCGATTAAGATGAAACAGCCATGTTAGATTTATAATTTTTATATATTTTATGCATTTTTAATGCGATCTTATAAGATAAATTATTATAATAGAAAAATACTAGAAAAAATCGACTCGGGTCACAAGTGAATCTCAGGCGGGAATCGAACCCGCAACCTTTGGAAATCCGGTCCAATGCTCTCCCAATTGAGCTACCGAGCCTTGCGAACACTCGTCGAAATTTTCTAGTACATTCCTGATTTTACGCTGTAGGCCAGCGTTGTTTCATCAATGAGAGGAACATCCTCTCGTATTCGAAAGAATCATTTTTACAAATGTTTGGTCAATCGATTAAGATGAAACAGCCATGTTAGATTTATAATTTTTATATATTTTATGCATTTTTAATGCGATCTTATAAGATAAATTATTATAATAGAAAAATACTAGAAAAAATCGACTCGGGTCACAAGTGAATCTCAGGCGGGAATCGAACCCGCAACCTTTGGAAATCCGGTCCAATGCTCTCCCAATTGAGCTACCGAGCCTTGCGAACACTCGTCGAAATTTTCTAGTACATTCCTGATTTTACGCTGTAGGCCAGCGTTGTTTCATCAATGAGAGGAACATCCTCTCGTATTCGAAAGAATCATTTTTACAAATGTTTGGTCAATCGATTAAGATGAAACAGCCATGTTAGATTTATAATTTTTATATATTTTATGCATTTTTAATGCGATCTTATAAGATAAATTATTATAATAGAAAAATACTAGAAAAAATCGACTCGGGTCACAAGTGAATCTCAGGCGGGAATCGAACCCGCAACCTTTGGAAATCCGGTCCAATGCTCTCCCAATTGAGCTACCGAGCCTTGCGAACACTCGTCGAAATTTTCTAGTACATTCCTGATTTTACGCTGTAGGCCAGCGTTGTTTCATCAATGAGAGGAACATCCTCTCGTATTCGAAAGAATCATTTTTACAAATGTTTGGTCAATCGATTAAGATGAAACAGCCATGTAAGATTTATAATTTTTATATATTTTATGCATTTTTAATGCGATCTTATAAGATAAATTATTATAATAGAAAAATACTAGAAAAAATCGACTCGGGTCACAAGTGAATCTCAGGCGGGAATCGAACCCGCAACCTTTGGAAATCCGGTCCAATGCTCTCCCAATTGAGCTACCGAGCCTTGCGAACACTCGTCGAAATTTTCTAGTACATTCCTGATTTTACGCTGTAGGCCAGCGTTGTTTCATCAATAAGAGGAACATCCTCTCGTATTCGAAAGAATCATTTTTACAAATGTTTGGTCAATCGATTAAGATGAAACAGCCATGTTAGATTTATAATTTTTATATATTTTATGCATTTTTAATGCGATCTTATAAGATAAATTATTATAATAGAAAAATACTAGAAAAAATCGACTCGGGTCACAAGTGAATCTCAGGCGGGAATCGAACCCGCAACTTTTGGAAATCCGGTCCAATGCTCTCCCAATTGAGCTACCGAGCCTTGCGAACACTCGTCGAAATTTTCTAGTACATTCCTGATTTTACGCTGTAGGCCAGCGTTGTTTCATCAATGAGAGGAACATCCTCTCGTATTCGAAAGAATCATTTTTACAAATGTTTGGTCAATCGATTAAGATGAAACAGCCATGTTAGATTTATAATTTTTATATATTTTATGCATTTTTAATGCGATCTTATAAGATAAATTATTATAATAGAAAAATTCCGATCGAAATAGAAAAATCGATTCCCGCCTGAGATTCACTTGTGACCCGAGTCGATTTTTTCTAGTATTTTTCTATTATAATAATTTATCTTATAAGATCGCATTAAAAATGCATAAAATATATAAAAATTATAAATCTAACATGGCTGTTTCATCTTAATCGATTGACCAAACATTTGTAAAAATGATTCTTTCGAATACGAGAGGATGTTCCTCTCATTGATGAAACAACGCTGGCCTACAGCGTAAAATCAGGAATGTACTAGAAAATTTCGACGAGTGTTCGCAAGGCTCGGTAGCTCAATTGGGAGAGCATTGGACCGGATTTCCAAAGGTTGCGGGTTCGATTCCCGCCTGAGATTCACTTGTGACCCGAGTCGATTTTTTCTAGTATTTTTCTATTATAATAATTTATCTTATAAGATCGCATTAAAAATGCATAAAATATATAAAAATTATAAATCTAACATGGCTGTTTCATCTTAATCGATTGACCAAACATTTGTAAAAATGATTCTTTCGAATACGAGAGGATGTTCCTCTCATTGATGAAACAACGCTGGCCTACAGCGTAAAATCAGGAATGTACTAGAAAATTTCGACGAGTGTTCGCAAGGCTCGGTAGCTCAATTGGGAGAGCATTGGACCGGATTTCCAAAGGTTGCGGGTTCGATTCCCGCCTGAGATTCACTTGTGACCCGAGTCGATTTTTTCTAGTATTTTTCTATTATAATAATTTACCGTGTAAGTATTTGATTAATTTTAGTTATTTATAGCAAAGTAGGTACTTTTTTGTTTTGACGACCGGTTGCGATCCTACCTACTGTACTAACGGGTCGGGGTTTGAATCCTGAGCAATACGTTAGTCATTTTTTTTCTGTCCGTTATTTTGTAAGCATAGCCCGCTGAGTTTTAATCTTTAGCTATCGACGTGTGTTGCACGAAATTTAGTTATAATTGTTATGAAAGAGAGTAGAAAAAGAAATCTGTGTGTTCTGGCAACTTAACCATCAAAAGGCGAATATAAAAATATTTTTAGTCAGCTATGTGACAGCTGAGCCTTTGATCATAAACTCTATAAAAGCTCTTAAATAAAAGCCTGTTTGGCTTTCCCGTTTCCAAATATATGTCGAGCAAGTGGTTTATACGCCAATGTGATTACGTTTTATAAGAACGTGCGATACGGGCGATATAAATATGAGAAACTGAATACAAATAATTAAGAATAAGTATTTTTTACTTTTGCGTCAACTCGATGGCGTCAACTCTTTTATATAAAACTCTATTACATCGGTGCAGACAAGCTAGAAAAATTTTGAACTAAAAAAGCCGTAACCATAATTCGACAACAAAGCCGAATTCGATACGTCGGGGTTAAATAAAATATGAAAACAATTGTATTTTCTTGTTAGCTATCAAATGTCACTATTTCAAAATTAATCCTGGAAAACAGCGTGATTATCACATTTTAACCCGTAGAATAGTCGGCAGAGTATTTTGAATTTTTGTCTGTCTGTCTGTTTGTTTGTTTGTCTGTTTGTTTGTTTGTTGTCTGTCTGAAATGGCTGGACGCATTTTGACGGGACTTAGGCTACTTTTATTTTATAAAAATTATTTTATTTTAGAAAGTAAAGAAAGTGATTGCACGCCGTACGTAAAGTAATATTGCAATGTTTCACACGGACGAAGTTGCGGGCGGCCGCTAGTGAATAATAAAATTTAAAACTACTGTATGGAGTCAATAATTTAACGGAAGAAGTGGTTCCTCCATGGCGATAATGCATGCGCCGAAATATCAGAGCCTCAAATATATAATACAATAGCTGATCTCGCCACGCTTTGCTGCGTTATAAACGGAACCTATCCTATATCCTAAGTCAGAACAAATCCAACAAAATGCAAAAAAGTCATCAAAATCTGTTCAGTAGTTTCGGAGTTCATCGCGATCAAACATGACAAGGAATTTTTATTTTTTTATTTTTAGTATTAATATTTTATTTTAAATTATATCTTGTTTTTATTATTTTTATAGATACATATAGATGGTGATAATCCCGTTTCAATTTATACTATTTTTATCTTTATCTGATTGGGATAACGTAGGAATTTATTTATAACTTGAAAGTATTCGAACATTCTTATTTTTAAAGCTCTAGAAAGCGACCACAGTATGATTAAGACCTCCAGAGTCATCCTGTGATCACAGCTCCTGTAAAGAAGACGAAACGTCTAAAATAAACGCTGCGTAAATCCTGTTGAACTTGTTTTATTTAAAAGAGCGTTAGGCACGGAATGTAAAACTAAATATTCTAGAACGTTCTTATCGAATATGCGTCGCGTCACATTAGTAATAAAGTGGACCATTAACGGCAATAAGTATTGAAGAAACATATAAATAAAATTCTATGTACTCCTATTAGCCGATGATTCTTATAACTCAACGATCAATACATTGTGGGAGTATCCTATACAATTTCATAATATAAATGTATACCAATGAACATTCAACCCTCCTTTTATGACGGACGTTGGTTTTCCCTGCACTTACGATGACTTTCATTTTACTATTGGAAATGGTGATCAATAATGTTATGAAAAGTTCTCCACCTTCAGACTAGGGCGGGCAGGGATACGAGATGAGTTCCTGGGCAGCGTTTGTTAGAAAATAAGTACTGACACAGTACAGAGCCTGATCAATTCAGTAACTGTAATGTTAATAAAAGTTAATTTTTTTCCATTGATATTTTCCTTGAAATAGCGGAAATTGGTTCCTCCCTACGGAAGAGGAAATTATGATTGGGGGGGTAAATTCTGTTCATTGAACTTGTAACGAATTTTAGCAATATCTTCTGAGAGTTTTGTTTTTTTTCTAATATTGTTTTCAATTATCTTGGTAAGTATATGATCTTTCTTTCCAAAATTTTGGCTGTTATCTTTCTATATTAAAGGCAATAAGTAAATAATAATGTTTTGTATTAGTTATTAAATGTAAACGGGAAAAAATGATCCAATATCAAACCATTTTAAAAAACACGATTTTATTTGTGAAAATATCTTAAAAATATGGTCTACCTACATTCCAAATTGAATGTACAAAGAGAAGTTACTATTGCCATACAAGATTTATAGGGTAAAGAAAAGAATAAGCTATTTCGTAAGTTTAGAGTGTTACATTAAACAGTTCATATTCACACGCATACAAACACACACCCACCCGCAAATAGTTTACTTAATCAGTAAAATGGCATATATCGTTAAAAAAGTATTTCAGCAGTAGAGTTTCTGTAGTAAGCTATTATAATGAATTATACTTCTAAATTTTATACATTTTTTTTAATATATTTTATGCATTTTCAATGCGATCTTATAAGATAAACTATTATAATAGAAAATACTAGAAAAAATCGACTCGGGTCACAAGCGAATTCTCAGGCGGGAAACGAACCCGCAACCTTTGGAAATCCGCCTTCCCGCCTGAGAATTTACTTGTGAACCGAGTCGATTTTTTCTAGTATTTTTCTATTATAATAATTTATACTTCTAAATGTTTTATTTGTATAAGAAATATGTATAAACTTTGTTAAGAAATAAATTTTAATAAGATATAAAATACGGATGTAAAAAACGACCTGTGCTTTGACATAACGCTCTCTTTGCTATTTCTGTATCACTATACACATAATAATGATGAATTAAACATTAAAAAAGGAACTGCCCCCAAAACCCTTACTTAAGATAGTTTTTATTAAATATTAGGGGTTAAAGTATGAAATTGCCGATTTGTACTGAAAATCTATATTGTTTATTTTTTAAATTTTTAACAAATTTATTTAATCAAAATAGTTGCCATTATTATCTATACATTGCTGCCATCTAATGGGAAGGTCATTAATGCCTTTGCGATAGAATTCCGACGATCTAGACTGCACAAACTGTGTGAAAGCATTTTGTACTGCCTCCTGGGAAGAAAACTTCTTGTCACGTAGATAATTGTCCAAATCACGAAAAAAATGGTAGTCCGTTGGAGCAAGGTCTGGTGAATACGGAGGATGACGAATGGTTTCTAACTGCAGTTCCTGAAGGGTCAAAATGGTTTCTCGTGCTGTGTGAGGTCTCGCGTTGTCGTGGAGCAATAATGGTGAAGATCGATTCATGAGTCGGGGCTGTTTTACTGCTAGTTTTGTCAACATGGTTCGGAGTTCGGCACAATAGACATCTGCCGTTATTGCTTGACCAGATCGGAGAAAACTATAGTGAATAACACCATGCTGAGACCACCAAACAGTTACCATTACCTTTTTATTGGTAAGTTTTGCTTTAGGACACTGTTGTGGCATTTGACCTGGGGTCAGCCATTGCATTTTTCTTTTCCGGTTATCATAAAGAATCCACTTTTCATCACATGTTACAATTCGATCCAATATTCCTTCATTTCTGTACCGGTTCAACAAGGCAACACAAGTTTCAACACGCGTTTCTTTCTGCAGATCAGTCAAATCATGAGGCACCCATTTTTCGTATTTTTTTATTTTATTGATTTGACGCAAGTGAGTCAATATTGTGGGTAAGGTAACGTTAAACCATGCCGCTAATTCCTGGGTACTTTGACTAGGATCGGCTTCCACTATCTCTCTTAATTCATCGTTATTTACCTGTGTGGGCGGTCTTCCTCGTGGCTCGTTCTTTAAGTCGAAATTTCCATCACGAAAGCGTTTAAACCAAAATCGCACGGTGCGTTCATTAGTAGACCCCTCTCCAAACGCAGCATTGATATTGCGGGCTGTTTCTGCCGCGTTAGTTCCGCGTCGGAACTCGTATTCAAAAATAACTCGAATTTTCGCAGTATCCATCTTTCTTGTCTAAATTGAATAACAAAAACAATTGAAAGTCGATATTCAAATGTTTTACATTTTTTAAAAAAAGAACATCATAGAAACCATTTAAAAAAAGTTTCATTCGAAAACCTCAAACCATGAAGATTCTATGTCAATTCAAAGAACCTATTGCAATAAAACGGCAATTTCATACTTTAACCCCTATTATTAAGTTTTTAATTTTTATCGTTCACTTGTTCAAGTTAAATGTTAACCGTAACAATTAAATGTTACGGCTTCTAATAAGATAAAATAAATGCATTTTCGATATCCATTAAGAGTATAATTTTAACGAGTGACCAAGAAAGATGAAAACTAAATAATTCTTGCACTGCTGTGCCCTTGCCATAATATGTAAATAAAACGATTCCACTGCTCGTCCTGTAAGCGCAGTGGTGGAAACGTCAGAATTAATAAAAAAAAAGAAAAGATTAAACGCGCATTGGATCCAGTTAAATGATCTTATTTAAACAAAAAAAAATGGGAAATCGGACTAGTAAGTACACTAGATCTTTTGAAATTGTAATATATTGCAATGCCAACATTCGAATCATATCATCTGCACCAGCAACGTTTCCTTTGCCAAATTGCAATTTACATTTAGAGTGGTAGTTTTGACGCATTTCGCTTGGAACGAACTGCAATCCCGACTCAGACACATGTAACTTTCTTTTGGATCTTTTTACTGCAGCGTTCCGGTTGATTTGGTTTTTGTTTGTAGAACCATAATAATTTACATAGTAACATACGTCATTAGTTATAATTTAAAGCTACTATTTCCGTTACTTCCATAAAACGTACATTTATAATCGCAATCCTTCTCTTCTGGTGTAATTTAATTTCATATTAAAAATATTTCAGTTCTACAGTATAAGCGTATCGACAAAGAATCATTTAAAAATATTAATTGTATAAATTGACAAAATTTGTGTTCTAGAAATAGTAAACGAAAAAATATAAGTATAGATACCATACGGTTGTGAAGTTAGTCTTGAGACACATGACAAGGACATGAATAGCGGATGAAAGGGAGCAGGGAAGAGGTTGCAAATCGCCATATACTCGTATATTTAGAGCTAACTCGTAACTTAAGAATTTAACAACTTTAACTCGTGCAGGTTAAAGACGACAAATATTAAATAATTAATTATAGGCTATGTTTGGTTCTCTTGTAAATAAAAAACAGACTATCGATACGCAGTTATCCACTATATACATGCCATTTTATTTATCATATATTTGCATCATTTTCTGTAATTATTGCAAACTAAATATTTTGAATGTTTGTCGCGTCTTTGCCTTGATAAATTCAATACTATTTGTAGACAATCTTGTAAAAATATTCAAATTTTTATTTGGAAAGAAAGCTTTTAAATCACGATCCAACTTTATTCGTTGACTTTACCATTTCACATCGCATCTTTGAAGTGACTTCGAACATATTTGTCGATAAAACGTGTTCCCAACTTTTTCTCACTCGTTTCCGCCCTTGTCCCGAGAGAACGTCCATGAAGTTTGGAATAAAATGGTAACCGTAAAATTCCTTTAAAAATTGCAAGCCAGCAAAAGAAATGCGACGTAGAATAAATAAACAACTGCACATCGGCTGACTTCGTTGTGTGACTATTTCTGATAGTTCAATTCCCGACCGACTCAATGTAGGTAACGGATATATTATATATTTGTTTAAAAACTTTCATAGTTATTTTCCTTTGTATCATTAAACGGAATTATAACCATGTTTATGAAGTGAAAACTTCTTAAGCATCGTTGTGATTTGAAAGTCTATGAAACAAAAAAGCGACAGTAAAAAGAGACAGACACATAAATTCATAAGATTTAACGTAGGAGAAAATGAGATAGAAAGCATTTACGTGTGTTAATACGTTTTTGTTTGCGCATGCGTAGTACAAAGCTTGAGAGAAGGCATCACAAGAACCGTGGTATTTTTTATAAGTGTACGTAGATATTATTTTTGAAGGTTTCACTCCTACGACGTGTGAATTGCGCACATGCTTTTTTTATTGTTGAGGCTTCGATATTTCGGCGCAGTTCCATGCGCTATCGTCATGAAAGAACTCAGGAGGTTTTTTTAAATATTTATCAATAGTTAAAAAAATAACGAAAAAAAATTAAAGTTACCTAATGCATTGCTGTCAAGTCAAGTCAGTCAGTCAGAAACTAAACTGTATTTGAATCGTTTGATTAAAGATTGTTGGCAAGACTTCAGGGGTTCCGAAACAGCTTAAAAACACATGTTGGCATTATAAATAATTTCCCCGTATATTTTTCATACAACCAACAGCGTCAGGCCCGCCCAAAATGTCACCGCAATCGATTTTCATACTTAAACTTCAAACCAAAAGAAGATATAAATTCATATTTTTAGCGATAACCTTAACTATAAAAAAATTACCCAAGTCAATTATTAGCTTGGATATTCTTAACCGATTTTAATAATTTTTGTATGAAATCGCATCAACACATTTAGGACCAGATTGTGACGGAGCCCGAATTAAAAAAAAAAAAAAAAAAAAAAGTTGTGCCCGAAAAAAAAAAAAAAAGTTGTGAAGAAAAGACTTTGGCTCTATGGGGATTTCCCATAAAAAAGCGCGCGCTTTTTGAAAATTAATAATTTTAAGTAAATTTTAAATGAATATTTTTTACACATTAGTGAATATTTTTTTTTTTTTAGTAGGTACGCTCCGTTCCAATATACATCGACTATACAGCGACTGCATCGCCTAGTTCCATACGCGACAAAAATGATGTCACGTAGAATCATTACTCATGACGGTTTTCGCAGTATTCACAGTTGAGAGAGTTCAATAATTTTGCTAATAATGTAATATACTAACATGAATGAATTGAATTAGTTTTAAACTTGTTAATTAATAGGCCAACGAACAACTTACCTACTTGAACTATATTATAAACGTTCTGATTAACCGCAGTATAGATCAAACAAGTCCTCCCAAACTAATTAGAACGATTGAATGAAATTAATTCTGTGAAGGTTAGGAGAGTTTGAATGGAGTTGTCAGCTGCTATATCTATTTTGCGTGGGTGTGTGGATTCGCCCGAATGTGTTTAGCAATTATCTCGTATGTTTTTGCCTGATAGATAACTGTTTGTATATTCGATCCGGTCGTAGGCGTCGACTGTTTACGACTCCGCCGTGTCGCTTTTTGGCGCAATCACCAACGCGTCGAATGCATCAGGCACTTAACGTACGCCTTAGCAAGATTTTGACGTAGTTGTTAACAACCTCGAATATTTTTTTAAATATAATAAATATTGAGCATGTGAATATATAATTATGTAATTGAGTTAATCCCGTTTAATCAAAAGTTTAAATAAATTACAAAGTTCTAAGTATTTAGTTCTTACAGTATCGCGTTGTTCACTCATTAAATTTAAACAACTTCGAAGGAAACTCTAATCGCGTTTAGGTATTTTTCTTATTTTTAATATTTAATCTTAAAGTTTCGACTCCTTATTCAGATCCCGTGTTTACAAAATTACTAGATATTGGTCGTCACACGTATAAAAAAAATTAGAGAGTTTCATTTCAAAATCCTGAAAACTTCGAAAACCGTTTAAAATTCATTTAAGCTAATGAAATTGTTTTATTTTGTGACTATAGATCATTACTTATAGCCTTGTAAAGTTTTCTGTTACATTATAAATAATATTATTTAACTGAAATTTCAATGAAATAAATATGGGTATAAATAATAAATAATGGTAAAATATTTTATCAGTAAATAAAGTAAAAGACTAAGAGAATAAAGTAACAAAATTATGTGGGAATGAATTCAGCTGCAAATGAAAAATTTATTGAAACATAAACGAAGGACTTAGTGGCGGGGGGAATATTTTTTCCTCACGACTGTGACAGATGCTTGATGTTTTCTTAGGGTTGCGTATTAGTATATAAATTAATATTAATTTTTATTGATTCATACCAAAACTGAAACACCGTTAGCTATCCGTTAACGCGATTATTTTCGTTTCATTCTGACTATTCGACTCCTTTCTCTGATTCTGTGTGTCACTACTAGGGCATAAGCCTTCCTAAGGATAATTATAACAACTAAAAGAAGAATAAACCATAACCCACATTTTATGGATTATAGAAAAAACAGTTGCACTTACAAACTGTGGCGGGCCTTTTCAGGGTCAAAGATTTTACAAATACAATTTCATCGGACTAAAACTAAATGTGGCTACTGGAAAAGTTTTTATATTAGAAGAGCTGATTCCAAAGAAAATAATAAGTTCCACCAAATATTCTCTAAATGATCCTTGAATATATTAAATGCTTGTTAAATTTGCAATTGGTAGGAATATTTCTGAACAATTTTTCTTTAACTGTCTAACATTTAAAAAAAATTTCTTAGTGTCTACACGAACCGTCGTCACGAAACTTTATTTTCTTGAAAATTATCTAGGCAAGTACAGAAAAAGTAAATAACTTAAAAACTATGTATTTAAAAAGTATTAAATAATTCTGCGAATTCAAAAAGAAGCCTAGTACTTAAATGTTGCTTTTTCAATATGAATAAATTTAAAATAACTGTTGGTGTTCCTAACTCAAAATTAATTACACAAAATGTAGTTACTTAGAGCATTATAGCGTGTAAAAAAAAGAAAATTTGAGAGGACATATATTCCAATTATTATAATATAACAAGAAGATAACACCATGACCGAAGGGATTTAACATCTCCCATTTTAGGACAGGAAATTGATAACATAAATATAATGCCATATTTAAATCCGAATGATAAGGGACATAAAAAGGTCGCCGAAAACCCATTCTACCCAGAATTCTCACACTTGACCCGACGATTACGGATATTTATCGTCGATAATTTACATGTGTTTGGCCACACAGTGCCGATAATTTATTCTGCTATCCCTAAATATTAAACAATATTTACTTTTTTCGGCTTAGTGGTTCTATCTTGAAGAAGTTAGTGGTTCTATCAGAAATATATCCAAAAGTATGTTTATTGTAAAATTAGTGATATTACTTTTTCTTGTCTTTTTTCATCGTTTGGTGCTTACATCAATAGGTGATAGTTTTGAACCCTAAAATCCGGATATACTTTTTTGAGATGAGCATAAACAAACAAGCTGTTGAGTTAAATTCATAAAAATATGTATAAAGGATTTTTTAGTACAAGCTCCGCTTAGTAGCCTGCAAAGTTGATGAAATTTCTCCACTAAAATTTGTCATTTAATGTAAGAAATGTAGCATTGTTTTAATCTTTTTAACAGAGATATGAACTTTTTCTGATTTTAATGTAACGTGAATATGACATAATGTCATGTTTTAATCATAGCAGGGTCTAATTACCTTTAAGCTTTACAAATTAATAAATCAAATTCTCATAAATAATTATATTTTGCTCGAATATTTTAACATGATTAGAAAATTAGGCAAAGTTAAACTTGAAGGATTTTATCAGTAATTTGATTATTATCAGAAATATTAGTGTCGATGTCTAAAAGAAAAAAAGACATCTATTAAACACCGTCTTAGCAATAACGATTGATGACGGACGTAGTACAGAAGGTTCTACTACGCAACATACATATATATGGCTCCGGTCTATAATAATTAGGTTTCTATATCTGTTATCTAGACCACACAAAAAGTGTATACAAAAAACACATTCGCTTATTCTCCAAATTCTCCAATCCCTAAAACATGGTTCGAACTATTACAATCATTTCAAAAAATACCAAAAATCCAAAGTTCTTAGGTATCATATATACAACTGTTAATAAAAACGAAAAAAGTGCTCAGTATTGGTAAAACGCGATCTTCCATGTAAAATTCAGTTACAGTAGTGTGTTGTACCTATTTAATGGCGGTCTGTCTGACCTTACCTTCACTAAAGGTTAAACTCATAAATTCTTTTCTTTAGCACCTTTTAATATTGAGGCCAGAATAATTGCTTTAACTGAATTTCGAAGGAAATAACAAAACATTATGTTTACATTTATTCATAAACTTTATTTGATTAATAAACCACTAGGCCGGGAGTAGATAAATTGTTCTATTATACATATCGCACTTACGGTGCTATAACGTCACTTATGCAAATGGTGTAATATTTCAGGGGGAGCATTTAAACATTGAACATCCTTACAACATATAGTTTTTCTCGGCTAAACAAATAAAATAATTAAGCTACAACTTGGAACTTCATTTAAGAGTAAAAGCAAGCAAAGTAAAGAGGTAGAGTAGAGGTAGGAGTATTTTCTCACACTGTCTGAAATTACATAAGTGACGTTATAGCACCGTATGTGCGATATGTACCCATAAGCTTAAAAACCACGGAAATGTTATGAAAACTTAATATAAAGAAAATAAAAGTATAAATCATGCATTGTTTCTTTAGACTTAATCCAATACACGTATTTAGTAAAATATAATACTGTGTGACTGTGTATGAAATAGATCTACAATTAAAATTCGACTGTATATAATTGATGATTAAATTTTTACATGTATATAATTATTTTAAATCCGGGTATACAATGGCAGACAAAACTTTTGTCAAAATACGCACTTAAAAGATAACCTACTGCCTTGCTCAACTTTCCATATAATGTATTTTTTCCCAAATTCCCCAATTTTTCGGGCAACTGTCCCAATTTTTGTTTCCCTACAAAAGTTATCGGACTAATGCAAACATTAAAAATTTAGCCAAGTCGGACTTGTTCACTAAATAACTTTCATCAATATTTAAGCCAACTCACTTGCTAGACTATGATATTCATTGACTTTTATTTAAAGGTAGTACTGTTTATTTGCACGTGTTAGAGAATATATTGAAACAATTAGCGCTTCATCGTAAATACTTCTACAAGGCCTAAGATATATCTATAATCTAAGAACACAAATTTGTTGTTTGTCTGTCCGCCCTTTTTCCTGCTCTTTTTCCATTGTAAGTATTATTATCCATTGTATTAACCGCAAGAAGTTCGTCTACCGGACGCTAGATGGCGCTAACGGAAAAATATTTAATAATAGAAAAAATTTAAAGAATTTTGTCCACCCGTGCGAAGCCGGGACGGGTCTCTAGTAAATATAAATAAAACAAGCAATATTATTTTCCATAAAAAGATTAAATTTATAATTTTGTTAACTTGATATAATAAATAAAATTTCTGATCTATTTGAAAATTCCCAAGTTTAAAATTTCCTACGAAAAGAGAATATAAGTGATTTATTTACCTTTCAGGCTCGCTTTATTAGTTAAAATTGTTCGGAAGCTTTCATCGTTAATTTCAAAGCTTGCGACTTGAAAAGAACTGGTATGAAGCAGTCCTTTTTAATGGTTATAGGTAAAAAAATACTAAAACGGAATCAATCGTCTTTCTTAAAAGGAATGTAACAACTTGTTGCCAAACAAACACAAACATGACTTCCAATTCAACTATTTTATTTATGAGTTTAATTTATATATATTTTTAGTTATTTTACCATTTCACTGCTTTTTTTGCTTAACTAAATAATTTTTTGTACTCGAAAATGTCTAACTTCGCGATCTCCTTTTAAATACTCCGAACCTATCCACTTAATCTGACTTTTATATGTCTAGTAAGGTGTATTAATATTGGTTTAGTGTATCGATATTTAAGTATTTTATATAGGTTTTTATATTATATAATACATGATGTCAGTATGTATGTAAATGTATGTTTATGTAGTCTATAGCATTTTCTATTAACCTTTTCAATGCACCTCCAATACGCTATCAGTTTCTAACTCTCCGGTTGACTGGTAGAGAATGCCTAATGGCATTAAGTCTGCCATTTGTACATATTTGTGTGCAACAAAGTTTAAATAAATAAATAACTTAGGCATCAGTCAGATGGAACCCGAACTGATTGATCGTGTGAAACTATTGCAACTAAATCTTTGTAAATTGCCATAGTTTTGTAGCTCAATACGATTTCTAACGCTTCCTTCCTGTCCTATTCATCCAAAGATCGTAAATATCTTTTTGACCGCCGATTGTAACACTTTCTTTAGTTTTTTTTTGTTCTGTTATTCCTCAATGGGTGTAACCAATAAAATGTTTTCTATATGTATTTTAAAAGCAACTAGCTAACCCGACAGATAAACTTTGTTGTGGTAAATTTTCAAGAAATCATTATATCGTTCCCTGTTTTTATTGGAAATATATGCCAAGTTAAAAATTAAAACGTGTTAACTGAATAATCATATGCAAATTCTGGACTTTTAATATATCCAAAGCAATTTTGACTAGAAGTAAATCAACATGCTTCTGAAGTCAAGAGTGACTAGAACACACATCTCGCTCGCTATTCGGGCAAGTGCTCTTACAACTGAGCTACCGAGACCATGAAAGATTTTTCCAAGTGTTTCTCAGTAGAATAGCGTTGCCATCTCCTTCCATTCGAACTACATACCATACAACATTGAATTCAATTACAAGTTTTAAGTTACTTTTACATGTATTAGACCAATCGATTAAAAAATAAACAGGTATGCTACATATATTTTAAGTATTTTACTGTTAGATTATATTATGTCCAAAGAAGTTTAGAGCGAAAAAAAGCTTGCCTCAGGAGTCAAACGGATGTCGAACACACACCCTCTTGCTGTTAGGTCAATGAAGACATACTGTGCCCATATAATGAGCAGTTTGACCGAGCGATAGTGACCCTATTTCGAGCCCCGGAAGAGCCTTATGTTTGTGTGATGAGCATTTGTTCTTGAATAATGGGTAATATATATATTTCTTTGAATATCACCTTTTTATATCAAATATATATGTTTAACCGTTATCCTAGTATCCATATAAAAAGCTTTACAATACTTTGAGCTGGACTTATTCATCTTTAAAGACTTTAGGTCATACACTTATTAGAAACTAAAAAACTCCTCCACCTTCTAGGGAAATTTGCTTAAACGTTTTTCCCTTTAAAACTTATCTAGACGGTTATAAATATAAAAAAATAGCCAGTTCGTCCTCTGTCCAGCCTTTCAAGTTACCAAGTAACATTACTAAGCTTTGCATTTGTATATAGATTCAACAAAATAAACAATAAACTTAACGTATTATGTAAATTTTTCACGACGTTTTGACATGATTATATTTTCCGTGTCCTCAAAATGACGAATGACTTTAAATATGATGAAACTCCAAAGTTCAAGTGCCTTTAGCTTATCTCTTAAATATTAACCTCTTTTAATTTCCTGGTATGGAAATTATAAGCGTATATTTTCAGTGGCACATGAGCCCTTAAATTATTGTTGTCATCAATTCTGCAAGAATTGTGATAATCGCCGCCATTTTCTTTACGATCAAAGCGAATAGCGGAAGCTAATATACTTGGAAGATGTAAGGGTAGCCTTTAGATTAATTGCGTAATATGACGTTGTAATGTTGAGTCATGAACTTGGATCAGACAACAGTATAAATAGAATATTGGAATATTAATAGTGACTATTATGTTGAAATATGGCAAAGCCATTTTTTGTTGGAGTCGTTGATGTACTGATTTTTTATATGCATTTCTATTTTTTAATGATAGAATGAAAATATATTCAAATAAAAGAGCGGTGGCTTTTTTGTTATTTTTTGACGTGACAACGTCTTATAAATTGGTTGCGGCTGGGAGTCACTTATGAAAAAGTGTAACGCTCGGTAACGTTACGATGAGTCACCGAACGAGAGAGAGGCCCGCCGAATGTTTTCTCAATATTTAAAAGTTTATTGATTTTTAATATTATAAGTATATATATGAAATTGTAAACTCTTTATGATATATATAATACAAAAAAATTGTTTATATCGATAAATTTTGATAACCATCCAAGATTGTTCCATTTAAATCATTAATGTATAAATCACTTATAATATAAATATTTAATAGTAGTAGATATATTTCCTATATAACCCAAATTATTCATTTATTAATTTTCGAAATATATTACAGGCATTTATATTTAAACATCCTGTTACATAATGATTTATAGTTTTTTTTATCCTCAACAAAATCACTCAAATAGGAATTAGTTAAGTTTAAGTTTACATGTACAATGTTTTAGTAAACAAAATATATTTCTATAGTTAAAATTTGTGCAATTCTTATTTTCATTCAATTCCTTGTTCCTATTGTGCAATTTAATTATATTCATATCAATAAATATTCTACCGAGAAAAAGACGTTGTCACGTAAAATCTTCGCCCGTAAAACCGACTTTACAGGCAACCATTTTTTCTTAAAGAATACCTCCTTATTATCCTAAAACTCTCCTGAAATTTGGACAGGAGGCCGTTTTTACCTACGCCTTCCCTAAGACTTCAAGATCACGAGTACTCGTCAAAGCAACTTTGATGTTAATTTTATAAAATAATTATAAAACCGAGTAACAAAATCAACGGAGGATAAAGTTTTCATACGCTCCAAAGTTCTTAAAAACATCCATATCCCACTAAAATTTTTTAATAAATTCCCAAAGAATGAAAATCTGGTAACTTGTTTTTGGGAAATATTTTACTGATACACTTAATAACTGAGCCTAAGGTGAAGCCTGTGTTACATATATTATACGTAATGTTTTTTTTTACTCTATAACATTTTTTCTTATAATAAGCCCTATCTCTTGATCTTCATAAGAACCACCAATCTGGCCATATTTTTTGCATACCTTTATCTCTGTACACCCCAAAAACGCCAAATCATTTATTCAATTTCAAATTACCATTGACTCAGTTCACAACAGTTCGTGACTTTTTGGAATAAGAAGATTCCCGCTCGACTAAACCGGCTATATTAATGTTGTGTGAGATACAGACAACTTAACTATGAGTAATTTTACAGTATTTAAATATCAAGTAATTAAAGAAAATATAATAATATTGTTAGGAGGCCTTATGAGGAGCAATGGGACATCGTTAGGCTGATGCGAGGAGAAGGAACATACCTGACTTATTGGAGCGTAGCTCCCATGGAACAGCTTCAATGACGCGATGTCTGTAACGAACTTCCCGAGTTCTTAACCGATTTTAATATTTTTTGTGTGGAATCGAATTAACACATTTAGGACCAGATTTTGAACGCGAATTTTGAAATTCACAAAAATAAAAAAGTTATGAACAAAACTCATTGGCTCTATGGGATTTCCCATTAAACAAAAGTGCGCCTATTTGAAAGTTTCCTTTCTTATGGAATTTTAAAATTTACTTCACATTAGTGAATTTTTTTTTTGTTTTACGCTCCGCTCCTATATATGGTGTTAGGGAAGCTTTATGCTTAGCAACTGTATTTTTCATTTATGAGATTTGTAATATATAATCACAACATACTTTTTAGAATATCAGCGTCTTTTGAAAATTAACTGTCGTCGATTAATATGCTTGTATACTTATAAAAATTGTTCTAAAATGGAATTTATTTGTCCTACATAAGTATGTTGCTAAATTAACAATGTTTTTGTGTTTCAGGTATAGCTTACCCAGCAGTTTCGCTTAAATAGAGGTAAACATAATACTAGAATTGGAGAAACATAATTTAACAACTTTGAAGAAAAAGACAAAAACACGGCTTCTCTATAATTAAATTACTATAATAGTTTTATTTGTGTTCAAAATGGGAAAACTTCTTAAATACAAAAATTCTTTTTTATTTAAAGATATATGTAGCTATTCTGTGTGAATTTAAGTTAATTATTGTGGATTTTTGAATGTACACACTCAACACAAAATTTTCAGAGATAATCTTGTTATATTTTCAATAAACCAATTCTTTTCTACTCCTGAATGCAAAAAGGCCCGGTGTATTTGGTATACATATGGTGTTTATAAGCCTCCAGCAAAGCTCTGTTTACTAGCCTTTATCTCGACACAAAGCGCAAGACTGCCCATTCATTCGAATGAAATGGGTGGGTGATGTTGCATGTAAACGAATTTTTAGCTTAAAATTTCTGTGTCGACGTGTCATTGTTTAAATAAACCACATTCAAAACGATATTAAATGTATCTAAATCATCAACAATATGCAACCTCATTAGTTTGGGTCTCATAAGTCTTAAAACTTCAATCTCAAAAGTAATTTAAAGTTTAAATCTCAGTTACATTCGTCGTTTGCCGTGGTTCAGATTTTTATGTAACATAATTTTATTAATTCATTGTAGTATTATTTTATACCATATAAAAATCGTACATCAAATGTGATGGCTTAAAAAACACATGTGTATTTTATAATTTAACTAAAACTAAGGCTCTAAACAGGCAGACGGTTGTATCAACTGTATCTGGCAGTCGGAGTTGAAATGCAGTTCGTCTGTCTGGCGCCTAAGGCAAAAACATAGTGCAAAGTAACTTACTATGAGCTAGTACGTATGTACCTACATGAAGCAAGCATTCCTAGGAACAAGAATATTGTCGATTTATTTCAGTTTGTTATGCCTAATTTTATACAAAAATAATTCCAGAACCCAAATTGTCACAAGTAATCATATTATTGTTCTTGATTCAATTAAATTTCTTTATATATTTCTCTTAAAGTTGCAGTTTTCCACACAGAACTATGGTTTGAAAAAGGTCGAGGATGATATTAAACTCATAAAACAAAAAAGAGATAGTTTATCGTGTAATTTAAAATTCTAATAATTAGTGTAAGCGTAAATTAGAATAGCTTACTATTAGCTATAAACAGATGTAAATCAAACCATTGAAAACTCAAGAAAACGTGAATTCATTTATTGCTCTTACTTAACCAAATACCATGTTTTGTGATGAATCACTGGAGTTTTGTATTTTTTCATAATCCTGTTTGCTTAACTGACAATCAAATCGAAACACCATTGGTTTGTGTCAAGGGAATATTGTAAAGAGCTGCCGAGGTTGCCGTTAATTAAAGCGGCCGATGCTACCTCCAGCTGCGCCATTATGGCGATTCGGTTTTAGCGGGGTTGGGAAAAATAGATGGAAAAATACAGATGGGGTTGCGATCATTATTCATTTTTCAGACGTGGGATTGACACTACATTTTTCTATTTACAATCATTATTTCTACATACTCATGTTTAACTGCATAGATTATGATTACGTATGTAAAATACTCACGTATTTACTTTTAGCTGTGCTATTAGTGAGCTAATTATATAGTTTACATGCTGAGATTCATATGTAAAAAAATGATATACCTACTAATATTATAAATGTGAATGTAATTTTGTTTGTTATGCTTTCACGCAAAAACTACTAAACCGATCATCATGAAACTTCGTACATATATTCTTGGGGGTATTAGAAGTAAAATAGCATACTTTTTATTGAAAAAAAAAATGTATATAGCCGCGGATAAAAGCTAGTAGTATATAAAGATTACGTGTCACATTGTTTGACCAATAAATATAGCAAAAAGCAATAAACTCCGAAACTAATCGACCTATTTTGATGATTATAGGTTTCATGTTATTCATAAATTATAAATACGTAAGTCATTATTCTAGAAAAAAAATTCCACTGTTGGAAGTAAACCTCCTTACCATACCGTACCTTATATTAGTGTTCCTGTGAATACTGCTTCTAAAAAGAGTACAGTAGATAGAAAATTGGAAAGTCAGGAATAAATATAAAATAAAACCCTTTAGTTATCATCAAAAGCGTTGAGTTATCACCAGTTGACTAATTTTCGGAAAAATTAAATGGTGATAAGTATTCACTCATCAAATCATCAGATACAATTTTTTGTCGTTAAAATTCTAAAGCAAACTTAAAAGTATAAAAATAATAAGAAATTGTTTACTATCTTTAATTAGTAATGGAACTGGAATGGAATTTATAGTTTTTAATGAGTCATGAACTTAGTTATAATTAGTAAAAGAAATTACAAGCTTAGGAGAGTAATTTAAACCATTACATTACTGTCCTAAGTTATAAGCTTGCTACATGTAATGCAATGCCATAATACTTATTTTAAGCAATAAACGAATAGAAACTATCCAAACGACTAGAAAGACTGCCACTTGTCTAGAGGGATTGAAATGCTTACGTTTGCCAAGTTGTTGAGCTAACAAATCTTCATCAATACTTCCTTTTGCCCAAAATCACTCTTAAACTATTTTATTTGAGTTCCTAACAAGGCCACTCGACCCTTTGAATAATGCATCTAATTCCCAACCAGCATTTAGGCAATTATTCGTGCCGTCCGAAGTAGCACTTTTTGCGTCAATAATAAAGTTGTAGGGTCCATCGCTGGGCCCCAAAGGGTTGTTTCACAAGTTCCAAACCCGATCTGAATCGCAAATAAGATCGTGTTTACCACGCTGAGTTATAAATGATGACCGTTTTCCGTATATAATATAAATATGCGTTATTTATATCCCAATACTAACTAATATCCGTTGCTTCGCTCGCGTTAACTTCTTTTCTGTACCCGTAACAAAGTGTTTGCAAAAGGAGAATAGCGCGTCTAGGTGAAGATAGAGAGATGGCACATTTTTAATTTCAAATTGGATATAAAAATTACTACATTTTGAATCTAATGACTAAAGTTCAATTTAAAAACTTGTTTCTATTAAAATTGGGACAAAGTTAACTTTGCAACAAAAAACATAAATAAAATAAAATAAATAAAATCTTTAAATAGCTCTGTAAAAAATATTTGTTTATTATGGCGTATAACAAAATGCTAGTTGTACAAAATAATTTAGCATTAAACAGGAAGTTGAATTGGAAAAGAACATTGATTTATATTGACGTAAAGATATGCCTACGTGAGCAATTTACACAAACTTTATGCATAGATAGAAAAGTGGTGCCATCTTTAACAACTCTTAGGAACTACGTGAGTGCTTAGTCGCTTTGAACCATGAGGTAACCTTGTACATACGTATACAGTTATGTTTTTTTAATGGCAATTTTACAACAAGTGAGTTGCGCTCTGATCTATGCAGATTTTACTTATGTTAGTATATTCTACTTTACAAGGCGGGGCGACTACTTCATAGCCGTCATTAATGACTTTGGTTTTCAAAATTACCGCTTTAAATTTTTGGTTTTTAATTGTTTAAATTAAATATAATATCGCTCACTATCACTTGCTATGATTGTTTTTAACTTTTGTAAAGCATATTTTGCAACTTTTAAAACCACAAACAATACAATTTTTGACGAACGTTTGAATCGCGTTGAACCATTTTAGTGTAAGCGTAAGTGCCATTTTAGTTAACCGATTCGTTGCTGATGGCACGCTTGCCGTGTTATCACTTTTTTATGCGTGTGGCGTTAGCCACTAAAACCGTGTCATTTTTAAATCGATGATAACTCCTTCAAATCTATTTTTAGGGAAATCAACCCAGAATAAAACTTATCTTTATTTTTCACGTAAATCAAGCTCGTAGCCTTCATTTCTGTAATTGTATGTAGCAATGAATCGGTTAAACATTGAGTCAGTCCTTACGTAGTTACATATAAGTCAATGGATTCGGCAAATAAAACTTCCTCAGAGCAACGTGTTTTAAGTAGCTCGTTAGAACAAAAGACGTCGGTTGAAATTACGACCACAAACAGTCAAACTTTTCTTGTTCGTAAAATAAAAGTATCATATTCCAAACAAATTTATATATTTCTCAATAAATTCTGTTACAAAAACGGTAGGCGCTGTCCCTGAATTTGGGGAAATTTATTTAATATAACCGCCATTTTCCTCGTTGACAGCTGTCAAACTGTCAAAGAAGCGTTAAGCTGTGTAAGCCGAGCGTTGTGATCAGAATTGGCCATTTAGTACAAAATAAATGTAAATTTCAACTTTAAGACCCTTTTTAACATAACGTAGGCAACAAACTGGCATGCAACCTGAAGTGTAAAGAAGGGTAGGGTGAATCCGCTGAATATGTAGTCAAAACGAATTAATCAAAGTTAAATAAAACAAGTTTTACCGGATAAACAACGCGTTTTTTCTTGTTTTTTTATATTTAATCCTGATTTTTCTACTGCAAAATGCTTTTTTTCTACAACTTAATAGTTGAATTAAAATATTGAAAGTAGTAGCATATCTATGACGATCATTACTTTAGCCATTCTTTGATCACGGCTCCTGTAAAGGAATTGAAACATCAGGGTTAAATAAAAAAAATAAACGCGTCGTTTATTCGGTAAGCGTGGTTTTATTTAAATAGGCACAGACGCTTAAAAAGTCAATTTTAAAAGATAAAACAAATTTTAAAAGAATTACTACCTCTTTTAGCTCACCGCTATTTTTGTCCAGTTTACTAGTAAAATTATAGGTACTATTCGCTTTACCAGCTCTATTAATATCCGTATTCCGGAGACACGTTAAATTATTGTTCCTGACTGCATTGCAGTCATTACCATCTACTAATCCACAGTGGACCCTCATAATCAGCTATAACCTATTCTATCGACAGTGTTTTATTCATAGGAAATAATAAATAACACCGTTGAAAGTTAAGTCGAAAGTCTGCACCAGCTGTGAAGACATTAAAAGGCTGATGACGATAATTCATATTGCCCTTCTTTTTTTTAAAAAGTAATACCTAGTATATGTTTAAAATTTACCGTGATAGAAAATATAGATAAAATACAAAGCCATTGTACTTGAAAAATTATGATTCATCTATTTCCCCGGCTATTCATTCAGCTGCTATTTTGGGATAAACTTATTTTCTAAGTACTCCAAATATTCAGACTGGAATTTACACGTTTTCGAAAAGTAATAATGCTGAGAACCCGCTTAAAATTGTGTGAAGAGAATTTTACTTGGAATAAAGAATTTGATACCATGTAATGTTAGGCTTAACTTAATTACTAACCTGTCAAAGTTTTATCTTACTCTGTTTATAGCAAATTTATTAAGATATTTAATTAAATCTTCTTGATAGAAATATTACTTACCTTATATTGCTTTAAATTTTCGTCGTCACAGAAATTTGTGAAAAATTATAAAATACCATTTTCGATTACAAACCTGACTAAAAAGGTATTACTAGTATCTGGTCTATTCGGTTCAATTATCATATCGAATAACAATTTCGTCTCACCAACTTAGAGGCGGTCATAGCTTAGCCGAGTTTTGCCATTATCTCCAGACTTGGCAGGTGTGCAGGAGATCCCAGTAAAATACCATAATTCGTAAAACGCTGCTGCCCATTTTGTGATCTAGGGAAGGTTGGCGGTAACAGCCAGTATCATTAGTAGCCGCTTACGGAGGGTTAGTGGTACTCTTCTCTGGCGTACACCACACGGCTCCAATTCCGTTGAATCCATCAAAACACCATTTATTTATCAGAATAAAACACTTTTTTACGGATTTTTGCGCATGTTTTATTTTATTTTATATTTAATCCTGACGTTTCGACTCCTTTACAGGAGCCGTGATCACAGGATGACTAAGATGATGGTTGTCATGTATTTTCTACTACCTTCACAATATTTTAATCAGGCACGTTCCTAATTATTAAATTATTTTATATAAATCAAATTGTTTTATTTTATTTTTACACATTATTTAGTTATTTATTTAATTCTCACTACGATTACATTGTATACTACTGAGTCTACTACCAGTTCGGAAATTGGGAGGGCCTTCCAAGAAGAACTGGCGAAAGAAACTCGGGCAGGGGGACCGACCTCCATCTTACTGTTTAATTATTTGCAAAAAGAGCTAACAACATCATTTATTTATTCTATTTACAATATTTATAATCTATACATCATATAAATGGGTAGTTCATTCGGTCCTCTGTACTTCACAAGACACGTAAAAACCCGCCAATCCTCATTGACAGTAGGGCGACCTAATCTGAATTGGATTTTATGAATATAACAATAAAAATGAAACCAAAGTAAAAAGACTTTTTTTAAGATAGCAGTGAAAGAAGATTTTTGCCTTATTGATAAAACCAATCCTTACTAATATTATAAATCGGAAAGTGAGTTTGTTTGTTTGTTTGTTTGTTTGTTTGTTCCGCTTTCACGCCGTAACTACTGAACCGATTGCTTTGAAATTTTGCAGACGTAAAGATAAAAGTCCGGATTAAATAATAGGGTACTTTTTATCCTGGAAAAATTGATATTCCCGAGGAAAAACAAAAATATTGTTTGCTTGATGGATGGATTGTAGATGGCGCTGTGTGTCGTTTAAAACAAGGTAAAATATTGCAAACGAATATAAACATGTAAATTTAGAAGCTAAATGATACGATAATGAAACCCCGAAAATGAGGAATTCCCGAGGGATAACGTACAATTTGTTTTATCGTCTAAACTGTTTTTTTTTACATCTACTTATATGTTGCAAACGAATATGAACATGTAAATTTTGAAGCTAAATGATACGAAAACGAATCCTCGAAAATGAGGAATTCTCGAGGGATGACGTACAATTTGTTTTATCGTCTAAATTGTTTTTTTTTACATCTAGGTGCTTATCCTGAAATCACTAAAGTCAACGAATTACTAATTGGTATAAGTATTAGTTACGTTATTTAGTTCTTGAGGCATGCGATAGATGGCGCTGGGTGTTTTTTAAAACATGGTAACGATGTGTTTTTTAAAATACATAAGAAGTGGAATGATAGCTTGGAAAAACATTGTTTTTCGCATGGTCAGCTCTATGAAGCGTGTTCCCGGGTTTCCAGTGCCCAAAATCTGCATGCTTTTGCTCCACAAGGGAAACATATAATATAGTGTACCATTCAGTTTTGGTTTAAGAACTAATTGTATCCAACGTTACTTCGCGCTTCTTAGATTTTTCCGTGGGAATGAGAAGTTTTCTTATAGTTGTGCTTTATACCGCAATATAACCGAATTCCACGCGGGCGAAGCCGCGGGCGGAAAGCTAGTAGTAGAAATAAATGAGCCATCGCATTTCTAACGTGAAGGCATTTCTGGGAAAGAGTTCTTTTCCTAAGTAAACAATCTGAAAATTAACCTTATTTAGTATAGGCGATAATACAGACTTCTACTAATAGGTATTTGGTAATTGAAATTCTTACCTTTAGATATATTTTTTTTTACTTTTGATATTGACATATATTAGCAAATAAAAACATTTTAAACATACAGAGAAAAGAAATATTCATTGAAATATATATTAACACCTATTTCTCAGGTACAGATACTCAATTATTCATCAGACAAACATCTGCACTCACTGGGACTCGAACCCAGGACTGTTTGGCTTCGAAGTTACAATTTGTTTAATTATGAATTTACTATAGTTTAAATTTTTTATAATTCATGATGTTATTGAAAGTATCGCTAGGCTTAGTTAGGAAATTGTAAAATGAAAATTCCCATTTCCCGAACAAACTGGTAGCGATACTTTTTGTATGTAATTATGGACACAAATCAGCCTTGAGTAACCGCATGGCCCGATTCGTTGGTGAATATACACAACTTCTAAAGCAACCGAGATCAACCTCTCCAAGCATTCCCTTTGTGCAGAAAAGTGTTCAAGATATTTTTGACCACCTATTCGATGGTTGGACCTTGCGAAGGTAATCTTATAACCTCTGTAATAATAGTCGGAATTTGCTTACAACTACTCCACCGAACAAAGCTAGATCCATGTTATATTGTATTATTTTAATTTTAAATGAATAGGTATGTTCTGCGTGTTTTGCAACTGCCTTTTTCTGAAACTAACTATACAAAAACCTTTTCTGGCGTGCGTACAACAACTTACCATAGTTTCGTCGCATTCTATTGATAACTTTTTGGGTTTTGCAAGACTAAGTCACGTCAATAAATTTTGATATATACCTATAACTAGCTATGTCCTGGTGTGATTGCAGCGCTCTTTTAGTTTTGTTACCATTTTTTTGCAAGCTATACATAATTAATCTTCGTTTGCACGCATACAACAACTTACCAAAGTTTCATCGCAATTCAAAGACTACTTTTCGAGGTTTTGCGAGACTAAGAAACGGCAATAGATTTTATATGACTGTTATTTAAATAATTAAATTTTATTAACGCTCACATAGCTAAAACTAATTAAACCTATCGTAAAACACATCTTCGTTTTCACGATTCGAAAGCAATCATTCAGGAAGCGTCTACAGCAGAATCCGTCCCTGAGACAGCTTTATCTCCACCGGAAATAGACAATCTTCAAACGAATGTTCCCTTTGATTGAGAGACGCGGACAAAAAGGAAATGTTTGCGAACTAGTATAATTGTTACTAACAGGCTTGTACTTCCGTGATCATGAAATTTTTTTATCTTCGAGTGTATCTACAGATTATTTCTATCTTATTCTTTCTAGTTTCTTGTTTTTGAATTGTTCTGGATTATTACTTAGAAGATGAAGCGATAACGCTGACGGTTCAGCTTCAGAAACTCTAGAAAAAGAGCAATAATCCGTGTAGCGAAAGACTATGGGTCAATTCAATTATTAATTGCATCTACGATCGTTAAAAGATGGATGATACAAGATAATAGAAAGTACATTGTAGACCCTGAATAGGATCAATACACCAAACGTTCCGACGCTTAGACAAATAATTCATCTTTCTAGTGAAATTGCTTTTAATATAAATAAATAATATTATATAAATCTAGCACTTGAATATTTTGATAACAAAAAATATAACTATTTATTTTTTTCCTCATCCATGATCAAGAACTTCAGAAATAAAAGATATCGTACCGACACCGTCCACTATCAGGGCTGTTGCGCAGGCTATTTCCTCAATAACTGCTTTTCCATATTTTCATTTAAGTATTTTGGTTAACTGATTTAATGTTTCATTGGGCTATGAGTTTAGGTTGGGAATCCCTGCACTGAGGTTTCTGAGCTACATACAGTTTGATACGCTTATGTGCAATGCGATCTCTAATGGGCTGTTGGGAGAAATCCCTTGGGATAGCAGGAGTAATTTCTGCATCCCATGGTGGGCTTTGGTGAGCGTCCGACTCCTTAATATCGGTGAATGCTACTGATTTTCCGAGACCGAGACAGATATTATCACAAGGCACATCGTGGCGGTTTATAATGGTACCGAGGTCTGTATGACTAGCTTGCAGGATAGTCCCACATAACTTTTTCGTTTCGTAGTGAACGATACATTTTACAACCGTGACGAAAAAGATTTATTGGTGATTAACCATTATTATAAAAGAACTTTACAGTTATAAGCAGAAAAGTAATTCAAGCATCGTTTTGAAGTTTTTAGCGAGTGCTTTCTAAAACTTTTGTTTCCTTCACGAGTTTCTATCTAATGAAATACCTCAATTGTTTAGCAACCTGTTCATTCTGGGAACTCAGAAATTTAAGCCTAGTGCTGTTCTTCGTAAAGGCGAATCTCGTGGTTCAATTTGTTTTCTTAGGTATTCTTACAGAGATTCTGAACTATTTGGAATTGAGTAGACACTCCCGACCACAACCCGATTTGGACATGAAAAAGTCTGTGGAGTTTGCTAGTTTAAAATGAAATTTAAAGACCTTATTTAGCTTTCTTAGAAAACAACCATTTATCAATATTATGCATCGGTCCGTATCCTAATCAATAACGCTATTGTAAAAAATTCGTAGAAAAAGTTAAATCACCTAAACGAACATTGGGACGGATCAGATTGATGGAGGTATGCTATGGGATGGTGGCAATCTGTTAGACCCTTTGGTACAATCCACCGCATATACTACGGTACACTTTGATATTTCTTTTTTTATTCTAATACTAGATGTGCTCGGCGTGTTTTAGCACGCTTTATTTTTGCTGTCAATGTACAAATCGTTTTTGGAATGCGTACATTTTTTGCTGACATACAAGCCTTTTTTGGCAGGCGAACAACAACTCAGCAAAGTTTTATCGCAATCTATCGACCACTTTTCGACTTTCTGCTAAACTTAAGAAACGGCAATTGATTGTTGTTTATAAGACAATCACTAACTCTCGTTATCCAGCCTGATAAATATGAAAATATGATTATATATTCTTTTTATCTCGCGTTAACGTAACGACTGACGACGGATTGTTATAACTTGTGCTTTTTTAATAACATCATTATATTTTATTACACACATGATAAAAAATAAACTGATTTCATAGGAAACAAAGACGAATGGAAGCTTACTAAAGAAGGCTTTTGATATCGTTAAAATAAATAAAGAAATAAATATATAGGCATGAGTTGTGTGAAACATAAACGTGGACAAGGCAGTATTAAAACGATGTCAACTTCATCATCATTTCAGCCAAAAGACTGCTGGACACAAGCCTCCTTTAAAACTGGTGTCATTCCCTGCACACTTGGCAGGTTTTGAGGGAGATCATAGTAAAAGACCATATTTCGATAATATAAGATAATATTAACAGTTCTTCGGCGTTAAGAAGTGGAAAGTAGTTTGAGTACTTTGAAATTTCTACGTAAGATGTAAGCTGTCGTTTTACTTTCAAGCAACATCAGCGCACGAGAGAGTTTTATTTCGACGGAATTGAACTCAACAAAGAGATTCTGTCTAATGCCAAACTCGGCTCTTTTTTCGGCAAACAAAGTCCACTGAATTAGTCAGACTCGAGAGAATTCTTTCGAGCTGTTCAATTATTCAGCACAGTCTTCTACTGACTTTGTCGGACTTGACAAACCTCTCCCGACTTGTCTACAGTGAACAAATAAATCACTGCCATCGATCAATCGACTACGTTTTCTCTGAACTTCATCTTGTTACACATTTGGATCTATTGATGGTTGAGGATTTTTAATAAAAAAAGCACATGTAATAAGTCTTGAAACAATTACCAGTTTGCGAAAATGATGAATGCAACCCTGTTATTTTTCAACCTCCAGATGTTATGATTAATTTATAAATGTTATCAAAATAAAGTTATTCGTATTTTTTTTTATTTACTGTATTTTGTATATATTCTTTTTTTAATTGAGGATCTTAAGGCATACATTTTTTTTGTCTTTGTCAGGAAAGTAAAAAGGTCTGTCAAAAAAAGTCAGAATTGTCATTATTTTGTCAAAACCCTTGCTTGAATTAAGGAAAAAAGTGAACACGTGGTTGGATAACTGAAAGTTGTTAATTGACGTAGTTACAGTTTTTAATGCTAATTTATTTTATTCAAAGGTGTCCTTTTTAGTCAAGTGTTTTTGTAGATTTGTTGCCTTGTGTACGGATAACGATAAGGTATCAGATATTTCACTCTGAAGGAGTTGGGCCCAGATCTTAGTTTATTGGCACAATCCAATGGCGATTGAGTCTTCAGCTTAGTTGCCGTCGTTTTCTGAATCCCAGCAATATTCGATTCATGCGATATAACGATAGACACTTAATCTACTCTTATGCAGTAATATTATCCTATATAAGATCACATCCAATCTACATGTGTACGAGTTAGTATGGAAGCTACATCGCACAAACGAAGTTTCTAACGTTTAGAGACTATTTTATAATGTCCGTGAAAATTAAGCTAAAAGCACCAATACCCAAAAAAAATTTTTTTTTTACTTTTTTGAAGTTGCTTTTATAGTTATTCTATTATCCGTGTAAATAAATTATAGTTGTCGGATGCAGAATCGATGGTTAACATAAAATATACTCAAAGCTAATATTACAATTATATATGTCTATTTCGCTACGTAGTTATTTAACATTGAAGGGGTCTATTTGGTTTTTCTCTCTCCAGAACTTCATTTACGGACAGAGAGTAGACATCAGGATCGATCGGGTAAGATTAAGCCGCGTCGGCACCCTCATCAAGCTGTCGTTCAACTTATTCGCAATATTCGCTCCGCGTCACACTGTTAACATTTTAAGTTATTAAATCAATATTAGATCGGCAGTCAGTAAACTAAGTCAGGTTCTTTAGACGTGTTTATCGCCTTGGGATGGGATTCAATTATGTTGTTGCCAGCACAGCTTATCACTACATAGTAGTAAACAAAGTCGTTTCCTGCTGTCTGTCCGTCCCTATGTATTCTTAGATCTTTAAAACTAAGCAACAGATTTTGTTGCGGTTTTTTAATAGATAGAGTGATTCAAGAGGAGGGTTTAAATGTATGATACATACATAATATAGTAGAGAAACACTGATAATTTTAGAGGTTTCTAATGTAATGTCGTAAATAAACACTTTTTTTGCGCTTACATTAAAAACGCTGGCTGAACCTTTCGAGATAGATCAAAATAATATACTACAGTATTGTACACCTTAAAAAGGTCTTCATAAATGTCCGCAATATATATAGACATACACTGTCTATCTCGTAGGGATAACCCAAAATAAGCATTTTTTTCCCTTTACTTTTACGAGAAATAATGGCTTATTTACGAAGCGATTTTAAGCAATACAGCATTAATCCTTATCCAATTAACTGCCTTAAATATAACAAAACATTGTCATGCAGTTTTAAAAAGGTCCTAAAATTTGAAGAAATATCTGTAATGTGGGGTATAAGACAAAATTGGCACACGAAAGTCACCCAGGAATAGTGGCAATGAAGAGCCGATTAAGATCTAAGGTTTGGTGGCCAAGAATTGACAGGGACGCTGAATTAAGAGTAAAAGCGTGTAAAGGATGTACTCTTGTCGGATTACCCAGCCACCCTGTACCCATGAAGCGACGTGATCTTCTCATTGCTCCTTGGGTGGATGTTGCAGTAGATCTACTAGGTACGCTGCCAAATAACGACTACCTGCTTGTACTCATTGACTATTACAGCAGGTACAAAGAAATAAAATTTACTAAAACAACCACAAGTTTTCAAATAATTAAGCTGCTAAAAGAAATATTCAGTCGTCTCGAATATCCTTCATCAATCACAGCAGACAATGGTAGGCAATTTGTTAGCGATGAATTTAAAGCATATTGTCAACAGTGCAATATAAAACTATTCAATACTATTCCTTACTGGCCGCAACAAAATGGTGAAGTCGAAAGGCAAAATACGGACATTTTAAAAAGATTGTCTATCGCGGTGGTTGTAGAATGTTCCATAAAAATCATCAGTGCTTGGTTTACACAGTTTATGTTTTTACTCTAACGAAAATATTCATGAAAGATAACACGTAAAAGTATGTAAGCCTTTTCCATTTCAGCGTGAAATAGTTAATCTGCAATCATTTAATTTTGTGATTAAATAGATGTAAATTATAAAGCATTACTAAAACAATCTATATTAAACGCGCTCAAATACAGCTACTTGTATGTTTACTCGGTGACGCAGCCACTATTATGAGCACTAGTACAAGAACTCCCGATGTTGAACTTGTAAGGCTATAACGTAAATGTTAACGTCCAATCAATGCATTTTAAGTGCTTTTGTTTTGGTTTTAGAAGAAGCCATTTGGCACAGCGGTTAGCGTGTTTGACCTTAGCCGAGGTTAAGCACAATTCGGTAAAACTCATCATTGGATGGGTGACAAAAAATAATTATTATCTTGAGCTCTGTCGTACTTCGGCAGGCATGTTAAAGTGGTAACACTATATGGCTTTCTGTATACAAAACGCAGGTTTGTATCTATCGCAATATTAACGATCTGTAAGACAAAAGATATACGATTCTTCATCAGTCATAATTAAGATTGCAGCAATATAAGTACATTAGTCGCGAAAGTATCGGTAATGCGTTTAAATCGCTAGAGACGCGCTGCAAAAAGTCAAAGTGTGTACTGGGCCTTAGGTCGTTGGAATCAATTGCATAGATATGCGGTAGTTAATACCTACTTATCTACACTGGGCGCTCGTGCTGGATTATGGGCTATTCAGTCTGCGGTTTATTCATACATTTGGCCTGCGCCATTCATAGATCATCTGTCATTCAAGGATCGGCTCTAATTATTATTCATTGTCATTTAATTTAAAAAAAAAATACTTAAGAACTGGCAGTATGGCTTAGACCTTTGCCTGTCCCGTAAAGGACGATTATAAACTACTACTACTAGGCCTGCCCAAAACAGTCGGAATATTAGAGGTTGATTTTGAAATGCTTATATTGGAATTCCGCCATATTAGAATTTAGTAAGCGCACACACCTTTAGGCGGTAAAGTAGCAAATATGAAACATGATTCAAATAAATCATTATTCCGATTCTCTCTTAATACTACGCATTGGCCAAATTTCTATGAAAGCACGAAAGAAAGCACAAATAAAAAAATGTTAAAAATAAATGGAAAGCTTTACGTTTTATCTTAACAGACATATGTTACGTACATATAGCATAGATTCGTACATACGTACGTATCTAATTCCCTTGTCATAACCTTCTAAAATAAATTTCGCTCTTTTCGATTTAAAATAACAATAGTTTATTACAAGACAACACATTCAAATGTGCGTGACTTTGCGGTTAACATTTTCTCATGATTATGATGCTGTGTTGTGCGCTCAAGGTGCTTAAATCAAGTACTGTGGAGTAGTAAGCCTAACCCTTTCCAGATTTAACAAAATTACCCTTAATTAATAAAAAAAATATTTTCTTTTGTTAATTATGATCTCCATTAATCTGCATTAACTATTTGACAATAAACATTTGCTTTCAGTATAAATCTCAGAATTTGTTGGTTGCATTAAATATGTGTCTAAAAAAATTAAAATTAATAAATACTTAAATTATAGTGGAAGTACCAGCATTATAATTAATATTTAACTTAATTAGCATGTTTTTGTTCAACAAATCTATAACATAAAACTTGCTAACAATAAAATATAAGATCGAATTAAATAAAATATTGACTTAGGTTTCTAACTTGACGGTTCTTGGTTTATTTAAATAAGGTACAATGCCAATTTGAATATTTATAAGCTTTTAGAAATTCGATTTTTCTCATCAAAATAAGGCGTTAGTGAGATTTTCCTGACTGTAAGAGTTATAAAGAAACTTGTAATTCAAATCTTCGCAAAATGAATGCATAAAAAACTGTGTATTGAAAAAAAGTATTACGATGCAATCTCTGAGGATGCAATACAAAACCTACACCATACACCATCAACAAAATATAAAATAACAAATAGTTATGATAACGTGTAAAAATAATCGGTCTTATGGCTATGAGTAATAAATGTCAATAAGATTTGAATGGAGAAGATTTCAGGAAGCGAAGAAAACGGCGGAATAACTAAAATAGAAATAAACAAATTACATACTAATTATGAATACAATTACAAACATCAATGCTTACATTAAGAATTATATAAATATACATACAATATACATATAAATAAATGTAAATGTCTACTTGGTAGAAATTATTCCCTACTCACCCAGTTATTGTGAAAGATAGCAATCCTTAACTACATAAATTAGTAAAAAAATGAACAGTTGTGCTAATCTTTTGAAAACTGGGACATAATTCCAAAGACGAACAGCCTGTGTTGTGTTATTTTGTTACAGAGCTCCCAAAGAAAACCTTCAGAACACATCGGCCCCAGGTTAAAAAAAATTGCACTGCCACCCGATTTAAGAACGCATGCTTCAACTCAGTTGAAATCGGAATTAGGGCCAAATTTAACATGCAAGATTTCGGCTACAGACAGACAATGGGACAGGCAGAACTTAATAAAAGCTCGTAAAAATGACACTTTTTCAAAGGAAAAGAAAAGGTTTCGTTTAACCCCTTAAAACCCGAGAGCATTATATCATGCGCGTGACAACGATACCTAAAATCCGCGAGCATTATATAATGCTCTATAGCGCGCAGTCTGATTAATCCTTATTACGGCTTTGGTAATGGTTATTTTTGGTTGAATGATATTTTTCCCCGATAGAGAGGGAAAAAACGCATTTAACACATAGCTGGGCGTCAAGGGGTAGCCGGTATACCGCAAATATCTTTGTGATTATGTTTGTGTTATTGAACTATTAAACTGCTAGATTTTAATATTCGAGATTCGATATATATTTATATTCGATATATATATATCGAATATATATATATATATATTAAGATTATTGTTCTAGTAAAAATTACTTTAGATCCTACAAGTTATTAAATTAATTTAATCTTATGAACTAACAATAGTAAGAATATAAAAATACAGATATGCCCATACTGTAAAAAAAGAAAAAAAAATTATTCATATCCCGGCTTGATACTATTGTTAATGTACTGTAATAGATCAGTGGCCCAATTGTGTACCCTCTCATTCCGGGCTTAAGAACTTTCCTCTTATCAAAATCTTATGTGCTCTGAATAAACGCCCACATTCAGCTTCAGGAAAATGGCTTAAAGTGAGTCCTGCGAACGCAGTATTGCTGAATGGCTGCACATCAGTTGCATTATCGAGACAGATTCTCTTGGTGTTCTATATTCAGTTACTGAAAAAATGATTATCGTAAAAAAATAAAATTCCGAGCTGCTTGTTATTACAAAAGGCGCGTCTGCAGTCGTTTATGTCCATTTGCTGAGTGGTGGTCTATAATCTCTACCTATGGTTTTTCATCTATACGATGATGATTTGTATTCGTACATCTCAGTTTTAGAAGAATTGCAGATCTTCGAAGGCTGGTCGTTATTCACAATTTTACAACGTATCGTTCTAAGTTTAGTTAACATTATTTATATGCCACTTACGAGTATATTAAAGTCTAGATTTAAGAGTAATGTTAATATCCAATCTTAGAATAACCTTTGCATGTTGGCGGCTAGGAAGCCAGACAGCCGACAATCCAATTGCCCTATATGCATATTTAACTTGTACTTTAAATAGAAAACGAGATTACTGCGTGGGTATTAAATTGTACTCTTCATGCTGAAATAAGGCGATAATGGTACGATCAATTATTTTTAGACTTTAAAAATGTGGCTGCTTTTTTTTTAAATTGAAATGTCTTAGATAATATGATTTCATGATATGTTAGTGGTTATAACAGTCTTTTCGATAGAGTGTTCTAAGCTTTTATAGTTATAAAACAGGGCGGTGATAAATATGACAAGTCAATGCCAATGTTCAGGGCCGTCTTTAACCTGTTGGAGGCCCTGGGTATATAAGAATAAGACTTTGACAGAACATTTTTTTATTACTAGAATAGACAATGAAAGTTGATAAACAAGGTTTCAGATTTTTTTTTATTGACAGTCAATAGATGAATAGATAATCTTTAATTTAAACGGGGAGATTTTCACATATTAAAAATTATCTAAGCATGCTGAAATTCGATAGCCTTATTCTGGGCGAGAGTAGAGTAGCTTCGCGCATGCAAAAGCTAATAAGCAAGGCGATTATCTAATTGAGGTTCGATGTACTCTAATTAAATAACTTTTTCAGTATAAATGTCGGTATTGGTTTAGTGATCTACCAGGAACTAGGGGGCCCCTATCGATCGCGGGGCCCTGGGCATTTGCCCAGAGTGCCTAGTGGGAAAGAGGGGTCTGCCAATGCCAGCTACCAGAGTTATTAAATAATAATATACAAATAAGCTACAAATCAACTACTTATCAAACTAATATTATAAAAGTGAAAGCTTCTACATTCATTTGTTTAAATCAACTCAAGCACACAGAAACGGCTCAATGGATTGAGATGAAATTTGGCACATAGATAGTTTATGACTTGGATTAAAACGTAGAACTTTTTATCCCATAAAATTGAAGTGATCCCTGGGGAAGCGCGATAAAGGCTTTTCGTGACAAAACGAAAACCACGCGGGCGAAAGCTAGTCCTTTATAAGTAAAGATATGGTAATGCATTATTCATGAAAAAAATATATTTAAATATGTTTCTTTATCTAAGACTAAAACTATATATTATTACCATAATTAAATTAACTATTAATAATTTAGTTCTTTAATCATATCTCGAAAGTAGGTTAGCAGTTGTTAAAGATCAAATTTTACGCTAAGCTAACGCTATAAACCTTATGAATGAAACTCCAAATAAGTATTACAAATGATAAGTTTTTTTTTTGTTTCATTAGAGGGAAGTAAATAATATCAGCATTATTTATAAAAATGCTAAAAAGATTAGTAAATCTATTTTAATTATAGAATGTTTTGTTTTCTCCTTTAAGGTAAAAACTTTGTTTTACAATTTCTTTCAAATAAAGTTTTTTTAAAAACCTTTCAAACACTCTTTAACCAAAAAGGGTTTATAAAGCATTTAATTATTTATGGATAACACGGTAAATATATTTATTACTTACTTTTGCCTCATCTAAATATTCTACGGATTTGTGAAAAAGGTACCAAATAATATTAATTCCTATCTTTTAAGTTGATCCATCATGATGATGTTAAACGGAAAAATATCTGTACAAGCTTAAAAAACTTGCAATTAAAATGATTTAAAATAAATAAAATCTTAAGAATATACAGTAACACCCGAGTTTTAATATAGAAAATGAGTTATGTTTTAAAACTTCAGTTTCTTTGCGTCCATTGTTAAGAAGCTCTTTTTGCTGGATAAGGGAACGCGTCATTTTTCTGTTTTTATTTTCTTTAGTCCGGAAAAAAATATATTAACTAGTTTGTAAACGTTGTATAGTTATGATAATTAAATAGAAATGTGACAACAATGCAAACATTCTGAGTAGTAAATCAGAAGGATGGAACCCACGACCTTTCGCTATCCGGGGGAGGTAGTTAGCGTTCAACATTAGTGTAACGATACTAGCTCATAGTAGAAGTTGAAATACATTTGTAAATTTCAACACGTTTGCCAGCGTCTCGGTAGCTCAGCGGTCAGAGCACTCGCCCGGATAGCGAAAAGTCGTGGGTTCGAATCCCACCTGGGGGCTACGACCCCGAGTTGTTATTATACGCGTATTTTATACCTTATACAAATATTGCATTATGACTGTAAAAAAAATAATAAAAACATTCTTTTCAAATGCACATGAGATAAGTTTTAGATAATTTTTTTTCAAATCGTCATAAATTGTGATTTAATACATGTTGCTAATAAATTCTCAACGGAATATAAGCGATTCAAAGTAAAAAGTCGAGAAAACCCGCAATAAATCAGTCTGCTTCTCGACAAAGAATGCCTTAAGAATCTCCAGTACTTCGCGACATGAGTTAAAACAACGGGAAATGTGTTTTGTTCCCTTTGTAGCTCAGAACTTAAAGTCTTCGTGGACTTTCATTGTGTGAAAAGTTGAATACAGTCTTATCGCTGAAAACAGAGAATGTACAATATCCAGCTTAAAACTAACAACACGGCGTTATTTTTAGAAGTAGTTTATCGGCCATGTTTCTTTATATTAAACAAACTACTCGACGAGTTTAAAGAATATCAGTTTACCAAATTTTGATCTACCGTTAATGAATGATTGCCCAAAAAATGTGTCTCTAGCATTCAATTCAATTAGACTAAGTATTTTTTCTTTGTCCATTTCTATTAAATGTGTATAGGTCGTATAAGGCACAAGTGAGTGAAAATGTTTTTGTAAATTAACAATATCATCTGTTTTATGTCACCTTGTCCCTATACACAATAAATACTTACTTATATTGTAGTAAACTAAAAGAAGCGCTGATATTAATTTTATATGTTTCTAGCGACCAGCCCCGGCTTCGCACGGATGTAATGCTCTAGTAAATTATGCATGTATTATACATATAAACCTTCCTCTTGAATTACTCTATCTATTGAAAAAAACCCGCATCAAAATCCGTTGCGTAGTTTTAAAGATTTAAGCATACATAGGGATATAGGGACAGAGAAAGCGACTTTGTTTTATACTATGTAGTGAAGATGCAGACCCAAATTAAACTCGCCCACTGATTTGGCCAAAATGGTCGTCATTGCCGATGAGTTTCTTAGCCCTCCTTTCAATCGGATTATGGCCCATTACTTATGGCATTTTCTTCCATAGGCAAGGCCTGTGTCCCATCAGTGGGGGCATTTACAGGCATTATTACATGAAGGTGAGGATAATTTATAAACATCTTTAAAATTTTATTTCTCATTTGGTTCTAATGTTGTTTTGTACCTTAACAATTTGTATGCTATATTTTAGTTTATTTACCGTCTTTAATGCTCGCCTTTCACAAAATAAATGAATTTAGGTACCAAACCAACCAACACGATAAAATCGAACTAGTATAGAATATTTGATTTCAAAATCAGTCCTCGACAAATGACCTAGTTCCCCTTTAGCTTTATTTAGCTGTGCTATTCCAATCACGTCGCTCGATGGATACTTTTCTACGATTCACAGCCGGTTCCCAAGCAAGGCATTGTCATGTACTGCCTTCCATTTTCAGATGAGCTCCCAAGGGATCTAGGTTTATTTACGGGAAACTTCTTATAAATATATTCTCGTTGCTCTCTTGTTTTAGTTTAGAATCAATTTTTTAACGTTTAATTCCCAAAGTCTTTGAAAAAGCAAGATTGCACAGACTCCAAGATCCGGTTCTTCCACATTAGTATTGGAGGAATGTGAAAAAACCCTTTGAAAGTTTAATGCAATTTTAAAATTTTTTTGCGTGATCCGAAGTAAAGAGGATATTCCGCTTTTGCAAGACGCGGATGATATCGGCTAAGGAACCCAGGATATTGACATAACTCTTTGAGCATCTAAACTAATGTAATAAGTCCGCCGCCTTACTCGCAGAATTAATAAAGAAGAAACTTGCGAAATAGAGTTTCACGAGTGGTGACCACGACCTGGGCCAGCGATTTTTTCATAGTAGCTGTACCCGGAATGCGTTGCAATGCACTAGTGCAAAAAGTTACATGAAAAATGAAAAAAAAAAACAATTATATACAGTTTTTTGGGTCCAGGAACCCATCGCCCCAGAACACTCTATTAAAGTTTCTTCACAATTTGATTGATAGTTTCGGAACGCATAGGGAACAGAAATACAAACATTAATTTTTAATTATATAGTTAGATTATATAAATTACACTCTAGGCATTGACTAAATTATGTTTATTTTAGACATTGTAAAATATGTATAATTTAGCAATGCATCAAAAACATTATTAATAATAACTACAGCGTTAATAGCTTCTAAGTAACCAAAACTTGATACCAAGTGTCGAAAATAAAGAGAAATTCAATTTTAATATGAAGTTTAAATATGAAGGAATATTTTTTACGGTTGAACAATCTGATACATTTAATAATTGAATTATGAGTATTTTAGATAATTGCAGACATTTCTTTAATAATTAATATAAATTGCTTTCTGTACGGGCAATGACTTGCTATTAAGGTCACTTTAAATAATATTTAATTTATTGTTATGTTCACGCATTTATATCTTATATCCGTACGCGTGCTAATACATAAATTTTATGGTTACTAAGTAATAAAGACTGTTTGCGCCTGTGTATTTTATATAGGCAACATGTTGTTGTGATAAAATCAAGAACCCTATTGGCTCTGCAGGAGTATTTTTTTTTTATTAATGCGACTACCTTCAAATATTTTATTCCCTTTACTTCGCTTCATTTTTACATACGAAACAGGTCGACATTGATCGCAATAAATTCTCTTAAAACTATTACATTTTTCATTTATGTCCAAAGAAGAGACATAAAAATTGGCGACCGTGACAGGACACAAATACAATTCAATTTTCAAGAATCAAATCAGCATTTACATCGTCAGTTTGGAAACAAACTACGCAACGAAGGACAAAGGCCATTGCAGCCACGCCGGTGTACAAGCTATATTGGATATTAATTTATATTCTTCACGCCGCAGCCAGGCCAATGCAGCTAAGTGACCTTCCCTATTGTTTCTAGAATACATTTTCCAGACTTCCTAACAAATATTTCCTTTCAAACTCCATCTAATTTAAACGAAAAATAATCAATCATTAAATCTGTTGGTATTTTATTCCAACACTTCTTTCATTGCAAAATTGCAAAGTCATTCTCACTACTTAATAGTATTTACAGATTCAATTCAAGTTTCTAGTTTCATGTTTTACTAAGACAGGTCCTACATTAGGTGATATAACTATAAATCATAATTTCAAGGTTGTTTTACAAAACCATATTAGATTCATCACAAAGGTTAATTCTTAAATTGTTTAAGTATTTCATTAACTTTGCATTAATTCTCATGCTACTATTTTCAATTGTTTTATGCAATTAACTCACATAGGCCTGCCGATTATTTCAGAAAACATAGATATCTACAGTGGATATTGGACAGCTTCTCAAACTGAGCAAATTCAACAAAACAAGGGTGATAATAAAACGATTTCATACCGGCTTTAAGAAGGAACGTAAGCTATTTTTATTTTTTTTATAACTTGCATTGTTTTCACAATTTCTTGCTCTTAAGCATAATAATAGGATTTTAGCTATATATACAAATTCTAACTATAAAAATGAGCAAAGATACTAGTGAGGGCAGTGCAAGGAAGGGTCAAGAATTACAAGACCTTATTATTAAGCGTAGTTCCATTAAAGGTCGTATTACAAAATTTAAAAATTTCTTGTCTAATGTTAAATCAAAGGACGAATTATCTTCTTTAGAGTTGTCTGAGTTGAGGCTTAAACTAAGCAGATTTGAAATACTTTACAATAAATTTGATGACTTGCAAGGTCAAATAGAAATATTAAATGCAACTTCATTATCTATAGAACTTGATGAAAGGGATGACATCGAACAAGTGTTTACGAGTACTATTGCCTTAGCACAAGGTATTATTGAAGGTCACCAATCTAAGGGTGAGAATAATTTAACTCATGACAATCTTAATTCTAGCATTAAATCTACTGTTCGTCAGAATCCTGATCATGATGACATTTCATTTAAATTGCCACAGATACAAATTGCCAAGTTTGACGGCGCTTACTTTCGCTGGCTCGAATTTCGAGATTTGTTTTTGTCAATCATACATAACAATGAGCGCATTGCACCCATACACAAATTTCATTACCTTATTTCCTATTTAGAGGGTGATGCTTCCCGAATCATTTCCAATTTGGAAGTATCCAGTGTAAACTATTCCACTGCCTGGAACTTATTATGTGAAAGGTACGATAACAAACGTCAATTAATTAGTCATCATTTGAATTCATTATTGAATGTACAACAAATTACGCGTGAATCGGACAGATCACTCCGTTTTTTGGTAGATCACATCACCAAAAATCTACGGGCTTTCGCGAGCTTAGGCCTTCCTACAGACGGGTGGGATGTGTTAATTATTCATATTATGTGTTCAAAGTTGGATAATCGGACACTTACAAAGTGGGAAGAATGGCGCGGCACGTTGGATGACATACCCAATTTACAACAATTCAACAAGTTTTTAATCGATCGTGCGGATGTTCTTGGATCTCTTATTCGTTGTCCTTCAAATAATTTTGCTAAACTTCCAATCACCCCCACAAAGAGTTCCAATACAAAATGCGAGCACCCCCCTACAAAATCGTTTGTATGCAATCAAGCTTCGATTTCTCCAGTATGTGTTGTTTGCAAAGGGCCCCATAGGATATACGACTGCCCTTCATTCAAGGCAAAGAGCGTGCACGAGCGAATTTCAAATGCGAATAAACTCAAACTTTGTTTAAACTGTTTAAGATATGGTCATTCGGTTCGTGATTGTCGTCTTGGATCTTGTCGTGAATGCAAGAAGAGGCACAACACTCTTTTGCACATACCAGAGAAGCCTCAATCACCTGACGCGAATTCTCTCCAACCTAATGACAAGATAGTCAATTTTTCACAAAACTATTCTAAAACAATATTATTATCTACAGCGCTCATCCAGATTATCAATCCAGCTACTGGATGCGGAGAAACAGTTCGAGCACTATTGGACTGTGGTAGCCAATCGTCCATTATTACACAGTCCCTTCAGAAAAAACTTTCTCTTTCCGGTCATTCAAATAATATCATAAAAATCATTGGTATTGGTAACCACGTTACAAATACGGTATCAGATATTTGTGTTGCACAACTAAAATCATTAAACAGTTCATTCTCAATCACGACAAGTTTTCTAGTTCTCCCAGAATTAGCAGGTAATTTGCCAAAATTCAATGTCGATATTACTCAATTTCAAATACCAGACAACATACATTTAGCCGATCCCAAGTTTCATCGATCCGCCGCTATTGACGTTCTCATCGGCGCAGATTTATTTTGGGATATATTAGGTTGCGAGCAACAGTCATTAGGTCCAGACAAGCCTGTGCTGCGAAGCTCTCAACTAGGGTGGCTTATTTCTGGTGGTATCAATACATATCCAAACAAGATTAATGTTCAATGTAATCATGCTATCTTTCTAGATGATCTTCATCAACAATTAACCAAGTTTTGGGAAATTGAAGAAGTTCCTCTACAATGTCCCATGAGTGAAGAAGAAAAGGCTTGCGAGAAGCACTTTTTATCTAATACAGTACGTTTAGCTTCTGGCAGGTTTTCAGTTAGTTTACCGCTAAAAGACACACCAGATTGTCTTGGCGATTCCCATTCAATAGCCAAGAAACGTTTTCTTAATTTAGAACGTCGATTTCGTAAGCATCCAAACATCAAGCAACAGTATATTCAGTTCATGAAGGAATATTCTGACTTGGGTCATCTTTCTATCTCTCATGATCCAAGACCACATACACCTTATTTCTTAAGCCATCATGCTGTTTTCAAGGCCAATAGTGAATCCACAAAATTAAGGGTCGTATTTGACGGCTCGGCTCCTACTACCTCCGGTTTGTCCATTAATGACCTTCTTATGATAGGCCCAAACAAGCAAGATTCTCTTTTTTCCATATTAGTAAGAGCTCGACAGTATAAGTTTCTTTTGACTGGTGACTTAGAAAAAATGTATAGACAGATTCAAGTCAACGAACCAGACCGAGAGCTTCAACTCATTTTATGGAGAGAAGATGAATCTCTGCCTATCCAGACGTGCAAATTGAATACTGTAACTTACGGCATGGCAAGTTCCAGCTATTTAAGCACACGTTGTCTTTGGCAAATGGGAGAAGAGTGCTCAGATCCAATTATAAAAACTATTATACAACATGACTTTTACGTAGATGACCTCATCACTGGGTGTGATGAAGAGGCACTTTTGAGCCACATACTTCATGGGGTATCTAACTCTCTCAAACAAGGTGGCTTTAATCTAAGAAAACTTAAAACTAACTTACCTTCTGTTTTTAGTTCGTCCAACATCGATTTAGAGTCCGAATTAACCCTAAGCGAATCCTCAAGTACACTAGGTTTAGGATGGGTACCGGGTACCGATACATTGCATTTCCCTATTCAACTTCAAGAATTTGACCAATCAAATGAAGCCACTAAACGTTCTATACTATCAAGGCTATTTAAAATTTTTGATCCATTGGGTTTATTGAGTCCATGCGTAGTTTCAACTAAAATATTACTTCAGAAGCTTTGGGTTGACAAAGTAACTTGGGACGAACCAATTCCCAAAAATATTGCACACGAGTGGAAGGATTTTAACGATAACTTACCTATTTTATTATCAATAACAGTTCCAAGACAAGTTTTATGTGACAAACCTATTTCAATACAACTTCATTCCTTTTGTGATGCATCCCAGAAAGCATTTGGAGCATGTATCTATTTGAGATCTGTTAATTCAGCTAACCACGTTACTGTTCATTTACTATGCTCTAAATCAAAGGTTGCTCCAATCAAGCCTACAACCATACCTCGCTTAGAGCTCTGCGCTGCAGTCTTAGCAGCTCGTCTGTGCCAATCTGTCAGACAATCTCTACGATATGAAGTTACAAGCGAAGTTCATTGGAGTGATTCTAGCATAGTATTAAGTTGGCTTCATAGCAGCACTAGCAACTTAAAATGTTTTGTTGCAAACAGAATATCAGAAATATGCGATTTAACCAATCAGTATTCATGGCGTCATGTGCCAACATCCCTCAACCCAGCAGATCTTATTTCTAGGGGTCTGAGTCCTGCTCAAATCAAGGAAAATGTTCTTTGGTGGTCAGGTCCAAATTTTTTAAAGCAGGCTCCTGAAACATGGCCAAATTTAAAACCTGATTTAAATATTGAAGACTTGCCTGAGCTTAAAGCAACTTCTATTTCTGCCAATGTGGCCCTACTTAAGGACCCGATAATACAATTTGAAAACTATTCTAGTTTTAATAAATTAAAACGATGCTTTGCTTACAGCTTGAGGTTTATACACAATGTAAGATATCCAAATAATCGCCAGTCAGGTTCACTCACTGTCAATGAATTAAATAAATCTTTTACATTTTTATGTCGAATAGCACAACAGCAATCTTTCTCACAAGAGTATGACTCACTAGCAAGAAAACAGTCCTTAAATTCGAAGTCCAAAATATTGTGCCTTTCTCCTTTTATAAGTGACGATTCTTTGATTCGAGTTGGTGGCCGAATTCAAGCATCAGATGTAGGGTATGACAAAAAACACCCGATCTTGCTAGATGCGTCCCATGTTTTTACAAAGTTAATTTTCGATTACGAACATAAACGTAATTTGCATGCTGGTCCACAGCTTTTGTTATGTATTGTACGCGAATACATTTGGCCAATCAATGGTAGGCACCTTGCTAGACGGACAGTTCACAACTGTGTAAAATGTAGACGCTTTTGCAAACAATCATATCAACCGATGATGGGCATTTTGCCATCACAACGGGTCACGCCAGATTTTCCATTTCGGTCTGTGGGTATTGACTTTGCTGGACCATTCCTCACTCTGAATAGGAAAGGTAGAGGCGCAAAACTAGTCACGAGCTATTTATGCCTTTTTGTGTGTCTCAGATACAAGTGCCTTCATTTAGAAGCCGTGAGTGATCTTACAAAGGACGCCTTTATACTAACCTTCCGAAGGTTTGTTTCGCGGCGAGGAAAGCCAGTCGAGGTTTTCTACGATAACGGACGCAATTTTGTATCTGCAGCGAAAGAATTGAGTCAGTTTTTAAATTCCAATGCATCCTATCTATCTGAATTTGCAACTGAAGAAAACATAAAATTTATATTTTCGCCATCGTATGCCCCTCACTTTGGAGGGATTTGGGAAGCCGGTGTGAAGTCCGCTAAACATCACATCAAGCGAGTTATGGGTAACTCCCACTTGACATTTGAGGAGTTGTCCACTTTATTTGCCCAGATAGAAGCAGTTTTAAATAGTCGCCCGATATGTCCACTCTCCGCTTCTCCTGACGATTTTTCCTGCCTAACCCCTGGTCACTCCCTCATTGGTCGGGCTCTCACCGCCCTACCGTCACCAGCATTAGAAGACTACAAGGCTAATAGCTTGCAACGTTATAATCGTCTTCAACAAATCAACCAACACTTCTGGAGACGGTGGCAGCAGGAATACTTCGCAGAGCTACAACAACGGAGTAAATGGAGAGCTAATAAAACATCTGCTAAAGTGGGAGACCTTGTACTACTGAAAGAAGACAATCTGCCTTCGCTTTGTTGGAGACTTGGGCGTATTTCCAAATTGACAATATATCCCGAGTTGCGGACGTGAATACTCAAAGAGGAATCACAAGAAGACCTCTAGTTCGTCTCTGCCCATTGCCATTACTAGAAGACATGCAAGGTTGAAAGCTGAGGCTTTCCACGGGCGGGAGGATGTTTGCGCCTGTGTATTTTATATAGGCAACATGTTGTTGTGATAAAATCAAGAACCCTATTGGCTCTGCAGGAGTTTTTTTTTTTTATTAATGCGACTACCTTCAAATATTTTATTCCCTTTACTTCGCTTCATTTTTACATACGAAACAGGTCGACATTGATCGCAATAAAAACTATTACATTTTTCATTTATGTCCAAAGAAGAGACAAAGACAGTCCCAGAACGACTATCTTTGGGTTTGTTTCATGCATTAACCTTCAGTTACAAATCTTCTTTCACTCATCTCGTTACTTGTATAATACGGTACTCCATCATTGAGTTAGATTTCTATATCTTGATTTGATACACTTACAATACAAAATGTAACTTTGAAACAGTAATGTACTTGGTGTTAAATCATTTCATCTTAATGTACCCGTAGAGGGAATCAGCAGTCGTATTCTTGCGATCGCTACCATCTGCAAAAAGCCTTACAAATTGAGACTACTAATAGTATCATAGAATAAACACGACAAATAAAAAAGTTTTTAAGGTAAAGCTTTTAATAAAATCATTTTTTCTTGTTAGCGGAAAATAGATCTAAGTGTCAGTTTCTCGACCAGAAGCCAGTTTGTTAATATACAGGTCCAGCTCTGTAATTTATTATGAAGATAAATAAAGTAAGTCCCGAGAAAATTCCCAGTAGTACCTACCTTCCTACCTACCTTCGATATTAAAGAGAGAAATGTTTCATTACAACACGAGAGCTTTCAATCAGTTTTACTTTGGAGCTTATTGCGCGAACGACATTCTTTGTCATTTATATCCACTTATAAAAGAGAATCTTTGATTTTAAGCAACTTTCTTAAAGGTATAAAATTGGATGCGGGACTTTTTTTTTGTAAGGGCGTAATTTGAATAGCACTCAATGCCGTTAACGAAAAACCGCCCATGGATATTTCGTACTGGCGCCATCGATCCTGTGGTTGTTATTTAACTCTTTGCTAAATATTCTTCGTGTTTTAACCTTCTTAGTCGGCAACGATTCCTAAACTAGGTAAAGACAATCTTTGTTAATGATTTTGTTTTTAAATTTCGAAACAGTCATTTCTGATCGCGTTATACGACGCAGTGGCAGCGTGGCCAAAGAGTCTATAATCAATAAGTTTTAAGTGCGGCGCTGAAATTTCAAAAACGTGCAACCAGACGCAGTCTGCATTAGGCACTTATTTAAACTTTTGGCTCATTTATAACAGTTTGTATGGAGCTTCACTCTATTTTAAACCTTAATCGATAGGAATAAAATTGGACTTGGAGTCTGTATACACAGTCATTGCTATGCCCTTGTTTTTCTACTTCAGTTGTAATAAAAAATTTAGGTATGCCTTTGAGGACGTAACTGTAATAGATCTAACAATTCTAAACATCAAACAAACAAACTTGAAAAAAGTCCCTATTATTTACTCTGAATTCTTACTATAGCAGAAGCAATCTCAAATATTTGTTCTCTAGAGATGTCTTAAGGGAACGATAAAAAGCTGCTTAATTGGAAACATTTCATTATTATAAGTACCTTCAAGAATTTTAATTAATTTTTAATTAAGTAAAAATATATAAATCATAGATAACCTTTTTGTATTTCTTTATTTGATTTTATTTCTTGTAATAAAAATATCTGAATAAACGTTCGTACACTTTTCTGAGAGAGAATCATATTATACTTGTAAAACTATTAATGAAGGAGGGAAAGCTTTTTTACACTTGTCACTTCATAGAAGCAGCTCACAAAGAAACCAGATAAGATAATGAAACCATTTACAAATTGCACCACCAGTCTTCTGTTTGATATAGGTATCTTTAGACAATTATTAAAGTTACTCTAGTTACTTTTTGAAATTGGCAATAAATATGGTATGATACACTTCGTTATGCTCAACTTTTCAGTATTTTAATGTTCTAAATAACTGAACATAAAAACTCTTTTTAGGTTTTTTATAGCTGTTCGCTTTTTAAAATATGATAATTCTTATAGATTGCCAAAGTGCGCTTTAATATCTAGTGGTGGGACTTGTGACGTAATGGGAAACAAGAATCAATACGATATTCTGCAGCAGATACTAGATCCTTAGATAGTCTAGCTGGATTATTGACGACAGTTTGGTGCAACGGTAGCGATCCTGCCTTTCGCACCGGTGGTCCTGGGTTCTAGTCCCGGAAGGGGCAGATGTTTTTTGATGAATAAACTCAATAAAGCGAATTATGAGTACAATATTCTTTGATGACTCCTAAAATTATAAGTGTACCTATATACTAAGTTTTTATTTATAATAGTGCTCGTTATATGTATAATGTTATTATTTGTGATGACCTGTAATTGGCTTTGTGTTGCTATGTTTGTAAATTATTTCTTTATTATAGCTGTTGGTCGTCCGAAAAGTAAATAAATAAATAAAAAAAAAAAAAAAAAAATAATTTTTATCTAAGTCATGAGCATTTATAGGTATATATTTATATAAATATTAAATATCTTTGTATCATCTCTATATGTATCTGTATATCTAATATCAATAACACAAGCTTTACATTGCTTACTTTGGGGTAAGTTTATTAAATAAATAAAAAATAAAAATCATTCAATTCACGTGATTCAACCCATACACAAGCAAATTATTAAAAAATAATAACTAATAAAAACATACTACAATTATATTAAATCAATTCAAATTCAAATTAAAACATAAATACAAACAAACAAAAACCATACTAGCAAATAAAATTTACAAAATAATTCAATTTAAATCAAGTCACAAATCAGATATAATTGGTGTCAATATATGAAATATCATTATTATTATAAAAAAAACTATATGAGGAATCTCTGACGCAATGTACAAAAACATCTACAAAAAATTGCTGCAAAAAAGGATCATTATTTAAAGACATTGATTGTTACCAAATTATTTAACGTAAACATACTACAAAAGATATAAATAGAACCTATTCCATATGAATCCTGCATTGATGTATTAATCAAGTTTGTAACTGCGATCGAGTAATTAATTTACTGGGATATCGTGACTGAGGTATCATACTATTAATTTAAACGTCATAGTTTCTGGTCCTGTGTCAGAAACACATTGCTTCACATTAGTCTCATACCTATTATTTTAGAGATATGTAGTTCTTCTATGTTTTGATTACTGTAAGATACATAAATAAATAAAATATTTGAAATTAATTTATTTGCTTTAGATTAGAATAGAGTACACTCAATTCAGCCATTAAAAACAGCATGCAAATTTTTTAAAACTAATTTTGTACAATTCGATGTTTACTTCATTTTACATTGTTACTAGCAATAAATCCATTATAATTATATAGTTAATTGAAATTATTCACAATATTTTAAGTAAGAAATAGATTCACAAAATTAAAATATCAATTAATTTTAAAGGTAAATACTGAAAAAAGAGAAATGCCAGTCAAAATAATATCTAATTAAAATGTCATTATGTTTTATTAAAACGACCGTTTGGGTTGTGGTCGCTATTTATTTTCGATTAGGTAGTCTTCGTGGCAACATAATGTTTAATTTTTTTATATGTCTGTAAAATCTTAAAACTAACCTTTTTACTCTATGCCTTATAATGATAATTTTTAAGGCATTGGCTTACTAAATGATCTCTCTGTTCCCAAACTAAATGAGATTAAAAATTGTATTGCTTTTTTTGTTTGTATAACAACATTATTTAAAAAAAAAGAAATTAACTTTATCCATCAGGCTTTGGTCCAAACTCGAAAGTCAACATTACCGTAACAGCACTCAGAGACCGGATGATGCCCAAAAGCGGGCTGAATCCATAGCGCTAATAAATTGAAGACTAGAATGTATGACAACCCAGCGGGTTGGCTGCGCGCCAGATTCTGCTCTGGTTGCACCTAGTTTTGCTGCACGTTTCGGACTAGTTCGGACTACTAGTTAACGACTCAGTAATTTGTTCCTCTTGTTTTTACTTAATGGTCACTCAACTAACTGATTTAATTTAGTTTTTGTTTATAAATATAAAAGAATGAAAATTCAAATTTATTTATTTAGCTTTTACACTTCCAAAAAACCACTTATTTTCGAGGAAACCTTGCGTCCATGATTTAAGACTCGGTCTTGTTCATTATATATAATCCTGATCTTTCCACTCCTTTACAGAAACCAGGATGACTAAAGTAATGGTCGTCATACAAATCTACTAGTACCTTCTAATATTTTAATCGGTCACGTTTCAATTGAGACTTGGTAGGTGCTGTAGTCTCTCGAAGATGCCAAGTAAACTAGAGGTAAATCGAGGTAACAATACGAAACCGCCACTATATCGGTCCAACTAAAGAACCAGAACTCAAATCTTGTCTAACCGCAGCACAATCTAAGATAGGGAGAGGTTGAATCTCCGAAACTGTTCCCTGCTGCACTGGAGGATATTTTTTGGAATGGATACGACGTCAATAAAAATGGCGTGAACTGAAACCTTGGATCACCTGAACATAAAAACGAAATGATCTTAGTAGTGTTGCCCAAAGCGCGGGTCTTAACAGGAACGGGGATAAGAAAAAAGCATAGCGTATGCTCATGTTTTACCTGCTATTGTCAATATTGGGAAAATTCACTTTGCATTTGTTGATGTCTTTGTTGACTCTGATACTCTGGGTGATTACATACCTACAAAATTGAACGTAATACTCGAACAAGTATCAACCATTCGATAAAGAAGAAACTGCTATGTAATAGGTATAATACGCATACGGGAGGATGTTCAAGTCGTGCCAGTCTCCTGAGATGATATATATATATATATATATATATAATATATATATATATATATAATATATATATATATATATATATATATATATATATATATATATATATATATTATATATATATATATATATAAAATATTGTTTGTTTCTTCTATTTAAATTTAAAAGCTGGCATATAGTAAGATTAGCATTAAGCATTAAATGAAAATTTACCTCAGAGTATTCAAATATTGATAACTAATAACAAGTATTAAAATAGTTGTTCTACGAAAATTTACTTACTTTTCCAGTGGGATCGGAAAAGTATTTGTTTAGTTTTGAAAAGCCGTAGTGCTAATTAAGTTATTAGACGAGATAAAAACTGAAGGCGAAGACGGATTAAATAAAATTTAAACCAGCAAAAAGAACTAAACAAGGGAGCACAACAAGTAGTAAGATAATTTGTCAGATTTATGGAGGTTTTAAGTCATGATTTAATTTTTAAACTCGCAGGGCAATCTATCGTCCAACTAGAGTTATTATATTTATTTGAATCTTGGTGGGTACTGAAATAATATCGACTAAATGATTGATGAGTTTGTTATGATTGCTTCTGGCGGGCGGAGGCCAGATCCTTATTGATCGGAATAGGATATAAAAAGTTCATGAGCCTTCCTGTTTTATTTATTATTCGTGCATCTTAAATTCAGCTGTGGCTTCGTCTGAAGTTCGTATTTTCGTTATTTTCCAATATGTTTACCTAATTATTGTAAAAATATAAATTTTAAGCAAAAAATTCACTATATCTTTTCGTTTTGGTAGGTCATAGCTAAGCGCCATAGCAAATGTACAAAGTTTTGGAGTTCCTAGCTTTCTACTCACAACTTCTCCCTTTAGGGAAATGTACCTAGTTCCTACATTGAACCTCTATTATGGCTCCCTTTTTCTCTATTTCAGGTAAAGATAATTTCCTTCTCCCTAACCACAGCAGTGCCATCGTAGGTGACCTTTTTTATGTCATTAGAAGAAATTATGTCACTTGCTTGTCAAAGGCTTTGTATGAGGCTAAGTTGTCGCAAATTAATATTAGACGTACGACAAAGATTTTTATACAGTTCAAACTTAATAAAAACAATTTATCACGGTATCCATCAAAATAACGAAGTGAATCTCTCTTAGTCTAAGTAAAACAAAACGTAACTAATAACAGTATGAGTCCTTATAGCTGATATTGAAAACATGAACGCGAAAAGCTGCAAAGGATACAACAAAACGTAAATAAGGGAACCATATTTATGATCCGACGCTGGATTATTTCATATTAGCTTCTTCGCTTTCTTAATCAGTATATTTGCAGCGGTATGAAAGACATAAAGCAAATTCTCTATCGCTACCCATTTTATCTATACATATAAATAAAATTGGAGTGTCTGTTTGTAATATTGAAATAACCGTTTTTTACTACATGCATATGAATGAATATATATACGGTACATACACCAAAAAAACATGTTTTACAATTTTTGTCTGTCTGTCTGTCTGTTTGTTCCGGCTAATCTCTGAAATGGCTGGACCGATTTTGACGGGACTTTTATTGGCAGGTAGCTGATGTAATAAGGAGTAACTTAGGCTACCTTTATTTTAGAAAAAATCTTTTATTTTAGAAAAATAATATTACAGCCTCAGCAACGCGTGGCTGGGTCAGCTAGTATTAAATAACCACAGAAGTATCTATTTCAAAAAAGATTTTTGATGCCGATATGACAACTATATATAGGTTATAATCGGTTTTTGTAAAAGAAACGAAACTTCCATATCTACAGCCTTTACCTCTGAAACCCGGTATTACATGCTGTATTGCAACTATGCGCTGTAGTCATCAATTACGACCGGCAAAATTTACCTATTAAATTATAATTACCTGTTACATTATAATAATAATATTAGACATCACTTAAAGAAAGAAAGAAAGAAAAGCAACAAAAGCATTTACAATGCGTGTATTGAACGTCAAAGCTACGCCATGGCTTCGTAAATTCTATGTCAAGAGACTTGTACCAAAGAGAAGCCGCAAAAACTCAGTAAGGACTGTTTTTAACCTCTTTATATATTTATAGCTAGGGCACAAACCTCTTGGAAAAAATACTACAATAAGCCGTGACCACTGCATCAAGTTCCGTACACATGAATAATGCTTTTGTCCAGAATATATTATCTTTATTTGCGTTAAATAGGATGGTATAAAATGGTGGTACATGATCAGTAATAATTTTGACGCTTTGTAACTTATTTAGCCACGAAAATATAGCATGCAAACTGAATTAAACATTTTACATAATTTTAAAATGTCTACCAATGTTTTAAAGTATTGAATTAAGCCCTGCAAAGATTCCAGTTTTACGGCACTTATTTCATTCCCTTTATTCACAGCATTTAATTTTTAGACAACAACGGTTGTTTAAAAGTTTGTTACATTTACATAAATTTGAATTTGAGCAATAAAGAAAACAATTCTCACGTATTAATTATTGATGTAGCTTTATTATTAGCGTTTATAAGAACGATTTTTAAAATGAGCTAACGTAATTGTAATTCCCTTTATCCTATGACTAATTAATCTCTGAAATTGCTTTAACGCGATCTTTCCATGGATAAGCGTAGAAAACTGCTATTTTCCTTGAAATGTCCAGTTCTGAAAAGGCCAGGAAATTGTTTTTTTTCTTGAACATTAATAGTAATTAAAAATAATTATTTCTTAATATATATTTTTATGAAAAAGGTAATTACAAGAAAGAAATATCTATTGAGTGTCCGGATATTATTTGCTGAGTAATTTGGTCTACGACAAAATCTACAAATAAATATTGTCCCCGGCAAATAAGTTGAACATGATTTTGAAATCACGTGACATGCGCAGTAGTGAATAATGTACCTAAACTTGCTACTGCGCATGTCACGTGATTTCAAAATCATGTTCAACTTATTTGCCGGAGACTATACTGGAAATAATCACCGTACACATCGGGTGGGACACAAAACGAGTAGTAGCGTTTTCCGAATATCTTCTTTTACGCCGTCTGCGAAGCATGGCGAATATAGCAAAATCCCGCTTTTTTGGAGGAGGCTTCCGCTGACGGCTTCCGCAGTCTTTCAGCTGAGATGATGATAACTTCAAAGAAGACCGTACTCCTGTGCCGGTTTAAATGAGGATGGAAATTTTTAATAACTGGTAGTATACCTGTCTTTAACACGTTTTCGAAACAAATTTCGTGTTTTCCGAAACAATTTTTCTAAAATATTACTTAAACCCAGTAATCGTTGACTGAGTGCGCTTAATATAACGCTATCGACATTCTTATTCACTCAGAATTATTCTCTAAACATAAGAATCACCAATATATTTTTATCTTGTCGTTTAGAGACGGTTTTTGAATCGACAAAACGGATTTTTGGTTCTATTCGACAAAACTATTTGCGGAGAGCTATTTTATAGCTTTTTCTATGCTTTTGCTTAGATATATTCTTATTTTTCGCTTATATTTTGTTCCCGATATAAGTATATTCATAATTTTCAGTTTTCAAAGCAATTTCATAAATATATTGATAGTATATCTCTACTATTACTGCACTCATATTTCGCATTGTTATATTTAGTTTTCATCAAAAGTTTGACACTTGTTCCACCGAAAGTGTGAAAAATAAAAATATTAACGTAAACGCCTTTTCAGTATGCATAAAAAGTGGTTTATTTCAAAGAGTGGAAGACGTAAAAAACCGAACAAGGAGTTACGTCAATGAAGATAGTATGACGCAAGCGAGCACTTGGCAAATTCTGATACTGAAATTAATGCGTCATCCAGCGATAAATTACGATGGTCAGACGACAGATGGTTCAAGGTGGTGGACAAACTTTTCAGTTAACAACGAAGTTGGGTAGACAGATTTTATAAACTTATTGCAAGCTAATTTACTGATAATTTACTGCCAATGTGTTAGTAACGAATTTATAATTACACCGTATCGTGTCTGGTAGAGCAGAAAGCCCATTTAAGGGTATCGTCAAAAGGCAACTAATGATACTGAAGATAATCATCATACCTCACTTCAACTACAAAATGGTCAACATTGTTTTACAATTTAAGGGTTTTCTTACTGCGATTTCCAATCCGCCTGCCAAGTCTGGAAATTTTGCCACAATCCTTTCATTTTTGGGTGGTGGCTTCCATCTAGCTGTGGCGATATCGATGTATTGTGCTTCCGGTTTTTGATTGCAGAGGTTGAACAATTTTCTCAAAGTCCAGTCATCCAATGACAATAAATTGAACATAATAGATCTCTTTCGTGCAAAAAGACACGTTACGCTGCAGGTTAAGGTATGTAATTTGAGATAAAATACGAACTAGGTTTAACATTGATACTTGGATAGGCGTAATAACTGGAATTAAATAATTACTAATAATTAATAAACATTGGGAGCATTAAAGGACACAACAATTAATACATACAAACTTTTTCTTATTAAACGGAGTCTTAAAAATTTTTATATACTCACGAAAAATACTTAACCTTGAAACCTTGTAACCTTGAATAAAAAGTGATAAAATTAATTTCCTTATACTATGAAAATAATAAAATTGCTTTATTTCAAGGTATTATAATTTTATCCCAAAAACTTTTCTACTAACTTGTAAGACATGTCCTTAAGTGTATAAAATGTCATAGAAATCGATTTCCCGATAACTTACAGGATTTGGACTTGAAAATTTGCATGAACCGTGTAGATGCTCCTATACAGTATTTTGTTAACATTTATTAGAAGGATTGCCATAGCTCTAAAGGTGATACGATTCAATACTAATTACTTATGCATATCCAGCTTATCTTGAAAACTTATATTATAGGACCCAAAGCTAGAAACTAAAAAATATGTTTCCAATAAAACATACCGCTTGCAATTAAAACACTGCTTTTCAATTTCGATCAAATATTTAAGAATTTTCGCATTTCATTTCTGTTCCCTCCTTTCGAAACTCTATTAGACATGTAGGCGCTTAAAATTGTCGTAATTGTACAATTAATTCTTGCGGGGAGATCCGTTGTTTGCGCTACGACACGGGCGGTAATTAAAGAGGACAAAACAAGGCGATTTATGGCAACCCCGGCCATTAAATTACGCGCGACCTTTTGTTACGGTGGCAACACTGTTTAACTTTTTTTATATCAACTGGCGGGAAAGAATCGCGCGGAAAGTTCATATTTACATTGTTAAAATCCCGGTGTTGGTTTTGAAGCCAGCTGGACAATAGCAAGATCTGTTTTTATAATCGTTTTATTGTAAGAACTGCTGGAGAGTTGTCATAGGAAAAGAAGTTTATGTATTTTTTTAAATTCTATAACAATTCGAAATTTAAAGTAAGACTGTTTTTGATTCTGCCTATTCATAAGGAAAACAATACAGGACATTTTCTCTGCAATACGTTCTTCACTGTCCCTTTCCGTTTTATTGTGGGTCTTCCGATGAAAGAGAAATAATATATTATCCAGGATCTGCCATTCATATCTCCAGACGTTTGGTTAATTCCGGCCAGTTCAAATGTTAATTGATTCAGCAGGCCCTTGTATAAATGTCATTGAGTGATATATAGGCAGAGAAGGCTTAACAACTTTCTTCCGTGACTGACTAGAGGAAATACTAATAAATACAGTAATAAAATAAATAATTTTTGTTTTCTTAAATGAAGAATAGCGGCCCGTCCCGGCTTCGCTCGGGTGGACAAAATTCTTTAAATTTTTCCTATTATTAAATATTTCTCCGCTAGCGCCATCTAGCGTCCGGTAGATGAACTACTTGCGGTTAACGCGTTGCTATGGTAACGTTATTGATACAGTGGAAAAAGAGCGGACAGACAAACAACAAATTTATGATCTTAGATTATAGATAAATAAAACATATTTTTGACTAATAAGGCAAAATTTTCATGAACTCTACAAATACAATAAATTTACAACGAATTATTTAACATTTAATGAACCTTGATTGTTTAATCGTAACTAAAATAAAAAATCTAATCAAAACTTAATTTTGTTATTCTTTTTCGGCGTTTTGCACTATTTTTATTCCAATTTCATAGAAAAAATACTGTCTGCTTCTGTCTATTAAATACAGTTATCTTATTCTCTTGATCCCTACAACGCTCTAGTGAACAATTCGATGGTATCAATGCGGTTAAATTGTTTGTTATATTTCTTCAATTGTAATTATGTGTCTATTCATACGCTCATTGGCTATATACTTGTTCTAAGTATAAAATCTATATATTTTTAAGTTAGGAATTCATTATAGTTTTTTTATCGTTCGGTTAGTTATATATTTTACCGGTTAACTAGTAGAGAATGCCACAAACCATTTACTGTATTTATAACTAGCGGCCGCCCGCGACTTCGTCCGCGTGGAACATTGCAACATTACTTTATTTTTCTAAAATAAAGTAATTTTTCTAAGTTACTCCTCATTACATCGGCTATCTGCCAAAAAAAATCTCGTCTTAATCGGTTTAGCCATTTCAGAGATTAGCCGGAACAAACAGACAGACAGACAGAAATTTTACTAAATGTTAATTTGGTGTATGTACCGTATATATATATTCATATGCATGTAGTAAAAAACGGTTATTTCAATATTAAAAACAGACACTCCAATTTTATTTATATGTATAGATAGTATTATAATATTTCCTACATTCACAACAACTAGTGTAGCATGTAGGGCTGTAAAGCTTACGGACAAAACACACAAAATCTCATTACGCTCTTGTAGTTGCTATGAAAATTTTCAAATTTTCAAAATTTCAAAGTAAGTAAAAAAAAACTTTTAGAAAGTATCCTTAAAACTTGGCTATTTCCAACGTAAGCAATGTTGGAAATAGCCAACATTGCTTACGTTGGAAAGCGTTTTACGTTGAAAAAGCTCAGCGCGTTTTCGCTGAGCTTTTAACTCTGACCTTACAAGCAAATATTTTATCATTACGTTGATGCCTTAAATCTGATGAATTTCTGCTTGAATTAAGCACAATGACAGTTTTATTTGCATTTTGTTATCAAATTTGATATTTAAAAACACCACATAAAACCTCGCGTTTATATCCGCCATAAAGAATTACGGCGTTGTAATAATTTGCTATGATATTATAATAGGTGTTTTTTATTTGTCACAGGAAAACGATAAAAGCAGAGTTTTTTATTATATCGCCAATGGAAGTGATAATGTTACTGAAAAGAATAAAAAAACAACTGAATAAAACAATTTCTCTAAATTATTCTAAGAATTTTATTTAAAACCCCATTTAATTAAATCTGGCGTGATTGTTTAGTGTTGTTAAACAGACGTTCGTCTCAATAGCTGAAATGCTTTACATACAAACATATTGTTTTAACGTATCATGTTTTAACATGTCAGAAATGAACTGGAAGAAAATAAAATTACCATTTCAATACGTCGTAACTTCGGTTATACCCACATAGGCTAATAACATCATTACTGTCTACTTTCTTCGTTTTGTCACAGTGCCAAAGAAATCTGTCATAGGAACCAATTTTAACACCATTACAGATTTTCTGATAAAATCAAAGACAAAATCTTATAATATTGTCAGTACGTATTTTTTGCTAACAGTTTCTTTTCTTACCAATCAACAAATGCAAAGTTACTCAATATAATATCAGCTATTTATCAGTGAAAAATTTGTCAACATCGGTCTAGTCATTCTGGAGATAAATTAATACAAACAGATAAACAGACAAATATTTAAAAGATTTTTTTATCAGTACGGTTATTTCAACTCTATACTCATTTGGTAAATAAAAAGATTCAATTTTATTTACTTGTATAAATTATAATAAAACGTTTATGTGTAATATGTGTTTATTACTGTAATCTTCAAAGCAACGTTACTCATGTAGAAAATAGTACTACATACTTATGTGTAAATAGACTCACGTTTGAATGGCAACACAAAACGTACAAGTAATACGATAGAATATGAGAATCTTTTGAGTTTGCAAGGCAATAAAAATGCGACGAAATATTATGTCGCTGTTGAATTCTTTCTCTTGATTCTCAAATCATACTGAATGTAAAGTAATTTGATAAAACCTTATTGACTTTAGGATTGCGGTTCAACTCGTCCAGCTTTATAAAATTATAGTGAAAAATATTCCATTTTTATACTTTAAAAATATTGTAATGAATTCGACGTATAGGGTGCCACACGGGTAATGCGGCGCCGCTCGCACCGCGGTGAACAGCGTTGCGCTTTACCCCTCCCCGCTTCGTCTCTCAGTCCCAAGTCCGGCGCGCTGCGGTGCGACGCCGCACGGCGAAATAACGCGTCCTGTGACATGGTATAGTGATTTGTATGTAGGATGACGCAGCGGCACCGCTCAGGCACCGCACCGCACCGCACAACGCATCGTATGGCCTCGCACTTATTCTCTGCGGTGTTATTTTATTGTAGCTTGTGAACTTTCACCATAGAAAGGCAATGACGAAATTTTTTTTATAAAAAGTTCGAAAGGCTAGAACATAGACGGAAGGTACGGACGGAACCTAGCCTTTACGTTTTTAATACGACACAAATCGGAGAGTGTGCAGTAGAATTCCATAACCTTGCTCCGCGCCGTCCCCATTTTTCATCGAACTTTGCCTGAGTCTGTGTTTCCTGACAAATACAATTTAGTGGTCTTCTAGTCACGAGTGAATAGGTATCTTCTAGGCAACACGTCACATCCTAGATCGCATCAACGGTAAGCGTTGATTAGGCGAGATAGTGGTCAAACGCCTACCTACTTACTCTTAAAAAGCAATTTTTACTATAAAAAATCCACTTTTCGCGGATGTTAGACGACACCAAAAGCAGCAGTCTTTTGCAATTCAAGCAATCGGATACAAATTGATGAATCATATTATTTTTTTTATGCTGACTATTAGCGCTATCTCTTCGTAATATGCGTAATTATTAACTAAATCAACAAATGTAAATGTCGATATTTTACAAAGTTTCAAAATATAATAATTCCTACTAAACGATAAGAATCTATAATCTAAGAACACAAATTGTTTGTGTGTTTGTCTGTCCGCTCCTTTCCCCGCTCTTTTTCCATTGTATACGCGTTACCATAGCAACGCGTTACCGGGTCAGCTAGTCTATAATCTAAGAACACAAATTTGTTGTTTGTATGTTTGTCTGTCCGCTCTTTTCCCAGCTCTTTTTCCATTGTATACGCGTTACCATAGCAACGCGTTACCGGGTCAGCTAGTTTATAATAAACAATGCTTAAGATATAACAATTAGCTGTTAGATTAGTGCGTGCGTATCATAATATGCGATTGCTTCACCATGGAACCTGTTTTCTCTTTAAAGTAAACACAACATACGAGCATAGATATATGCTTACGTTCCGCGGCACTCTTTATAAAATATTATTACATTTTCAATAACAAACAAAATAATTTTCTCTTTAAATAAAACCTTCGCCAACGGGTACGACAAAATGATATTTCAACGTTTAATCCGAAAAATCTTGCCATCGCAGCCAACATTTAATGGGCCGAATGATTCGGGCGCGCCGCGTCGATGTACGCGTGCAACATCTGATTTAATCTGATTCATTTAAAATTTTACGCCAAAAAAAACCGTATTGCCAAACGCTTTACGCTCGACGTCTTTTTCTTCAATTTTCACAGGATATGGCCATTATTATTGAATCAACTACACTTATTTGATTTTCATTCTGTCGCGTCGTAAAAAATTGAATTGCGTCGGAGTTGACATATTTATTTAGCTTGCATCACTGCTAAAGTCAGATGAGACTTTTATAAGTCTTAAATGCCTACCAAATTATCCTGTTGACTTATAGGATAATTTCAAAAACGTCCTAATAAACTACTATACATATTAAAAATGTAATTTCTTGCTTTAATTCAGTTTTTGTCGTGAAAACTTCTTTAGCATCGTTTTGATTTGAAAGTCGATGAAACGAAAAAGCGACAGTAAAAAGAGACAGACACATAAATTCATAAAAATCAACGTAAGAGAAAATAAGATACGAAGTATTATGTACGTGTGTTTATACGTGTTTGCGTAGTACAAAGCTTGAGAGAAGGCATCACAAGAACCGTGGTATTTTTTATATGCGTACGTATTATTTTTGAAGGTTTCACTTCTACCACGTGTGAATTGCACTCATGCTTTTTTCTTTACTGGAAGATCTATATAAGAACATCTTTTTATATAACCACGAAAACAACAATCGTTCAAGTCAAACATTTTTACTAGCACAAACTAAACAGGGTGCTGTGTATGTATTGTGATGAAAAGGGTTACCAGATTTTTCTAGAAAAAGTAGAGCATTTCTGACACTAGTTTTTTACCGCAATCGTAGACATCATGACCAGAAACCCATTTTTGGGGAGGTTTCCGTTCAGTAGTGAAATTTTATCCGCTCATATATTGATGATGACTTTATTTTAGCTAATTGATGGCAACCTTAGTTTAACCACTTGGGTTGCCGTACTATGATTTTCTTTACTATAGTTACAAAATTCATCATCATCAGCCTATTAATGTAGCCACTGCTGGGGTACAGGCCTATAGCTTAAAACACTAGGTGATACCAATGCGAATTGGTAAGTGATAACGACTGCATAACCTGGAACAACGGTTTAACGCCTTCCAAAGCAGAGAGTAACTCGTAATAATAAATTTCTGTTCACCCATTCGATACCGCCCCTTGTGAAGTTTAACTTCCGCAATCATGGCCAGACGCGCTAAACACTGCGCCATTAAGCTTGCCATCATTTCATTTATAAATGGAAAATCGGAAAGGTGTATTTCATCCTTTATTAGATAATAACTTGAATTTAAAATTCTACCCTAAAACATTTTTTATTGGTTTTATGCAATAAAAATATTTTTAATTATATTGGGCTGTGGCCTCTTTGCATTTAAGGAGCGTACCTTTTTTTGTATTTTTATAGTTATAAGTGCAAAGACTTATTATTAATATAATACGATCATCCAACATGCACTGTTTGTCTAATTAATGGCATCATATAATTATGCACATGCAGTTAAGTTTCATTACACAAGCGCTATAACTTTAATAAATTGCGTTATCGTTTGACATTTCGGTTGTGTTTGTCAATTTAATAAGATATATTGCTCACAACGTCGTGGCTATATATTGTAAACTTATTACTTTGGTAATTATTAAATAAAATAATTATTCTAATACTTACCATAAGTAATTTGTTACGCCATTTATTGGATCAAGACACGCTGAAAATAATTACTCGTAAACTAAATATTAAAAAGTTTTTTATAACGCTATCCAGAGACTTGTGAACATGTCAGTTCTATGTACAATGCAGAACATATGGCACAGTAAGATTGCAGTTTGATCAAGATTCTGTTTTATAAATAAATAAATGAAATCTTTATTATTCTTTTATGTTTTCCTTGTCTATTTATATAAGCTAATTATACCACTGGTTTGGCCAAGCACTCAAGCGGGAGTTGGAAGAAAGGCGGTCCCATGTTTGAGTCCCGGAAGGGGCTATTATATTTTAGCATATTATGTGATATTATTAATAATAAACAATTTCATACGTCTATATTAACATTTGTTGATTTTAACACTAGTTTATTTGTAGTTTTTAAATTCTTGTTACAATAACTCAGGTCAATAACAGTTATACTTTGTCCAATGTAGGATGATACTTTTGACAGTTGACACCTATATAGAGGGTATAAAGTTGCTATTGCAATGTCAAGCCAAACGTAAGGAAACAGACGCAACCTTAGTACGTAGCAATAAGGAAGTGACAACTGTCAAAAGTATCATTCTACATTGGACAAAGAATAGTAATAAGTGAACCAAGATGTAATTACCAAAAACAATTGAGGCCTTAAATACATATAAAAAAAATATTATATTATAATCAAAATAATAATATAATCAACTTCTCTCAAAGGTCAGATAGGACATTCATCGAAGCAACGGTCCTAATAGCGAGAGATCATGGGTTCATGTCCAGTTTGACACCTGAATAAAGTTGATTTTTTCCCAGTAAAAACTGTTTCAGATATAAACACTAGTAGTTCAAGACTAGACAAGATTAGGTTATATATTAACTTGGTGACGTTAAATAAAACATCATATATATATTTGTATTGACTTTCTTCAATTTCTTATATACATATACTTACATTTATAAAAATATTGAACTATGTATTTATACAAAAGGGTCACAATTTATATTGCTTTCTCTAAAGACGTACACAACGTTTTTTGTCGCTGAAACACACGGGTAAAGTCAATTCAGAATTTGCTTCAACTTTTGGGCCGACTTTCAATCAGTTGGAAAAAGCATTGGATTATGGAAACACTTTGGTTCGCTTCGCTCGCTCGCACCAAATAAAGTCGCTTTTTCACAATCAAGTTCTCTATTCATAGACTTTTATATTTTGTTTGAATATATCGTCGTTTTTGTTATTAAATCGTTTGTGCACATGTGGCGTTTACGTAAAAATACCTAAAAACGTAGGCTGTTTTTTTAAATTATAAGAAAATAAAAAAACTCATCAGCAACCAATAGTAAATGAATATAATGAAAATAAATCAGGTATCTTTATAAGCAATCATGTAATTTTCATAGAAAGGGAAATTCATTAAATGTTATGCGTCAGACGGACTTTGGTAATTTTTATTGGTTTCCGATACAGAATCAAAGCTTAATTTGAATACATTTCTTCATTTCCCCTGAGAGAGAAAAAGGAAAGATCGTCGATTAAATCGACATTCAGATAAAGCATTCGAATTTTGACCTTATTCGAGAAGGAATAAAAATGTATTTAGTACGAGTATACGCGCTCAAACCGCCGAATCGAAATCTGCAATTAAGTAGGTAACCTTAATAAATAACTTTATGGCCTGTTCAGACAACTTGACGCAATCTAATAAGTTGTTTGCCCATAGCTATAGACCGTATGAAATAATATGAATTCGTGCACACGATGGACATGCAACTAGAAATTAAGATATCCGCCAAACAGCGATGGACTTGCAAAGACAAAATTAGCGAAGAAGTTTTAGATAAAGGTGGAGAAAACTAAATAGCTTTGTCCTGCTCTCTGGAGAGCTCTTTTCTCTTTCTAATAGTCCATGGTGATGTTAGTTGTAAGAAAAACGTTACATGTAATTAAAATTTCAAAGTTGTTTATGAGAAGTTGTAAATTGAATAAGACCTGTTAGGTTTGGACTGCATGGGACTGCTTTATGATAAATCAGATGGCTGTCCTTAATAGAATAGCTAGTATTTCTGCAATTTTTATGTGAATAAAATAATGTAGTGTAAAATGTCATATTCAAACTTTTTTTGGTAAGCATCAAAGATCAAAGTATATTATGCAATAATAATTTTCCGTACATGTTGTCTACATGTCTACATGTTGTCTACAGGAACTGTTAATGCGAAACTTACCAGTTTTTAGGGTGATAAGAACAACACAAAATATGCTACCGTGTCGATCTGTCACCTCTCCTGTTTGTTTGTTTTTCGACTCATATTTTGTGTGTGATTTTGTAAAATTTTACTTGTAAAATTGGTCACAAATATGTAGTGCATGGTTGTGGAAGCATGTGGTATCCGGGATTTAACATACCATTTCACTTTTAAGTGGATAGATTTCACAAACCCTTCTTAGGTAGTATTAGAAAGAGAAAATGAGACTTCAGAAAGCAAAACAAAGTTATGTAGGTTTTTGGCACAAATGGGGATTAGAAGTGCCTTGCCTATAATTTTATGCGCCCGACCGTTCAGTGACTGCATATAGATAGAACGTTTGTACGATAGTATTTGACCGTACTCACGGGCTTACGGGCTTACGGGCGAACACAACTCGACACGACAGGTCAGTAGGCTTTAGAACCAATTCAGATCTATTGACATTGTATGGACATTTCTTATCAAGCAATTCGAGTCCAATGCTGCCGTCCTTACGATAAGTGCAATAAGTCGAGTTTTTGGGCAAATTGACTTTTTTTAATTTAATTTTTATGTAGTAATTATTATAATGTGTAAATATAATTTACTACATAAAAATTCCGCTTCATTTTATAGTCGTATATTAAAAGTTTCAAGTCAATAGCTATTTTAGTTACTATGATACACAAAAAAAATTAAATTAAATCTTTAATCGCAATTATTTCGAAAGTAGCTGAAACTACTTATTGCACTTATCGTAAGGACAGCAGAATGTGGCTAATATTGGTAATTAGTCAAACTCTAAAGTACGAAACTATAGAATTCCAATGTCGATCTTGGATTGGGATGTAGGTCAAGAGTATGGTTGCTGTGTAGTTAAGTGTGTAGCAATATGACCGTACGTTGCTGTCTGCCGTTACATTTCAGCGGAGAAGCTGTCAAAGGCAAGCATATGGTCTCTTTTTGCAAATGGACAAAATGTTTATTGACTGCGCGCAACTTAAGGGAAATCTGAGTGACATTTTGTTTCTCTGTCTCACCCTATAATTTCCGGGGCTGATTAATGACACTTTCTTCCTAGATCTAGTTTTACAACTGTCATCATTAATGATAATAAAAAAATGGAGTACTAAGATTGAAAGCACTGAAAGAGAGAAAGAGAAATACTGCAGTCTCGGTTAAATTATGTATAAAAATAAGTACAATGTTAAAAAATACAAAGACATGGTGACTATGTTACCAACAAAAGCATGCAGAAATCCTCTCAATACTTGTCTTATGTAAGAACTGGGATATTGAAAATCGGAAGCAGAAATTCGAAGCCTCAAATAAAAGATTACAAGTCTTCCGTTCCGTTTTCTTTTCTTTTCTCATTAAAATAAGTAACCTTGTTTCCATCTTAAAGCATTCACAAGATAAAATCCCCGAAATTAAGGGGATCTTAATCTCATCTACGAGCGGAATCCCTTGCCCAATTAAAATGTTTATTTCTTTTAGTCTTCCTGCTTTTTGTCCCTATATTAGATTTGGCTACTTATTAATAACTTTTATCTTTTATATTGTTAATAATGAAATAGGTAATGTAATGTAACTAACAGAAAAAAAAACTAACATTAATGAGTATCTTTTACGATACAATATAATCAAAGACCTGAGTTAGAACCTAGGTATTTGTGTGTATGGCTATTCAAGTTATTATTTATATGTTTAATACAAAACAACAAATAACTGCACATATTACTAAAAAGTACCTTAAGGTTTATATTATAGAGCCGTAATATTTTACATATATACAATTACACATCGAAGGCGAAGTGCCAATAACTGAAATTCGTCGAGAAATTCCCTTTTTTGTCATTTCGAATTAAAATTCGTTACTTGCATGTTTTAATGAAATTTAGCATCAAGTTAAAATATACGAGTATATAAACAAATTTTTTAACTAATTTTTAACTTTTCAAGGAATTAAACGTTTTTTTCAGCTTGTGTATGTATTATTTTGAATTTAGCAGTTAGGTGTTATGCACTTCGCCGTTGATATCAACCTATTCAAAACTGACAAAGGGCTGGTTAAGTATGAGAAACTGCCCCCAGAGCAAAATGTAATGAATATTATATTGTTAAGTACATTACTCTTTGACATTACTATTTATGCAGTTTTTAGCTGCCTATCTGTTGCTTTCATAGAATGACCTTGAAAAATAACCTGATAACAGTATTTTTTTTAATCTTTTGGTTCTCTAAAACTAATAGAGCTAGGAATGTAGACAATATTACGACAAATACTATGCACATCTATAAAATAAATGTTCTAATAGATTTTTTTTCGGCTATTATTAGTGAGTTCTAACAGAGCAACCACTTCCAAAAAATAGCACTTAGTGTGTAGATTTAGTTGATATAAGTTTTATCGAAATTGGTTGCCTGCAACATATAAAAGAAGCATTTTTTGTTGCTCAGGTCCCTATTTGTGACACTACACATTAAACTCTTGAATGATATTTTTAATAACAATAATACAAAGTTAAAAAAATGTTTATTCCATCCACTCTGCTAACCCTGTAAGTGTAGTGTGCAGTTCAGTACACAAATCAAACTCAAAGCATGCAAATTTAAGTGTATTTTTATTGAAGACACTTTTTATGGACTGTGCCTGTACAGTGTTAAAAAACTGGTTGGTTGCCTGTAAAGTCGGTATACGGGCGAAAGTTTTACGTGACAACGACTTTGAGTGGTAAAATAATTTTAATGTGAATATTCATTCGTATAGTAGGAAGAAGGATGAAATAATAGTAACAATTTAAAACATTTATTTATACAAAGAATTATATTTAAAACATTAATTTATAGGCACGCGTCCCTTCCACTTTTTATGTCTGTCTCTCTCGCTCTTAGGCGGGCTAACCATGCCCGAGTGGAAGGGACGCGTGCCTCTCACTCGCTCTCATTGTAAGCGCATAACGTGAGCGGAGCGTAACGCAGTTTCTTGAAGTGTCACCCGGCAAACCAATTTATAAGACGTTGTCACGTCAAAACATGAGCAAACGGTAGATGTTCATCCACTTGTAACTGTCTACAAAACATATATGATATGTTTACGGACATTTTATTCGGTACACACTTCATGTATGTTATCTAAATACGTTTGTGGAAGCTTGAACTTCTAGTGTAAGTAGCTTGTAGTAATACACAATATAGGTACGAAGTGCATGGGCAAACGTATTCTTTTTAAATTAGTAAAATAAAAATATATAGCTTACTTCCGCAAAACTCAAGCAGTGTGCACCGAGCAAATAAATGAAGAAACCGCAGACACCGGCATCTTCTCCAACTACTTTACACGTGTTTCGCCCCATACGGAGCATCATCAGGAGCTGTTAGACCGTGCAATGACGAGCACTAAGTTTTGACTATTTTTTTTTCATTTCACTGAACACAAAGCTATATGAAGTAAATTTAAATACAAACGTGAATAAAGTTCCTCTTCTCTTTATAACCTATTACTTATATATCTTATAGTTATATTGTTATGACACCCATCAAATTCCTTGATCATTTTGCTGAAAACCCCGTACAAAATTAAACGCCAGAGTAGCACAAAGGTTGCAGCAAATTATTCACTTCAGAGTGCGGATACCAAAACATCCCATAATGGATTTCCTATAAAGGGTTACCAAGTTTACCCTCAAAGATATATTTAAATAACCAAAGGTTTTAATCACGACTCATTTGGTATTTACAGATGGCAAATATTTTGTTTAATCCATTTAAATTACCCTTAATTTTACTGCAGAATGGAAATACAGCTAAAATTATATTATATTTGAGTCAGAAATTGACATTTCATGTTGTACTGTAAGCTTTAACTTCATTTTTTCTATTTTCATGTTTTAAGTGTTTAGGACACATTATAATTATTAGTGTTTTAAAATTGTTTGATTTTTAATTACTCCTCAAAACTTTAAGGCCTGTCTGAAAAACGAACACAGAGCTTAGAAAATCTTCTTTCTAAGCTCTTTGTTATATAAGCCCTTGCTTATTATTCAATATATTAATCAAAAGTTGGCGTATAAGAATTGATTTGCTGATAACTAAGTAATATTAACATATTAATAGAACTCTTCAATCAAGTGAAGTACAAATCATATTTATACCGAATAAACGCTACTGAAATATAGTTTAATTAAAAATGACATTATTAATTCTGACTAATACTCGAATAATAAAAGCCCTGTGAAATCGGTTAAGCAGATATATCTCTTTCGCATTGAGTTCATGTTACATATTTGAATTTTAAAGCGCCTTTTAATAATTTTTGACAGCCCTAACTGTAAGTAAATTGAATGGGGATCCAGTTTGGCACCTCCGAAGATCGCCAATATTTGCCAACCGTTTTATAGCTATTTTTCATAGGCAAGGGTAGTCGGGTTCTTTGTCCGGCTTACTGTAGGTACTTACTTTGCGTCGAATGATTTCTGGATGGCTTATTTTTTGAGAGGAAATGAACGCCATCATAATTCATGATATGGAATTTTATACTAAGCGACGAGCCCACTTAATTTTAATATTTTCCTTAAAGCTTTAACAGAATTGGTTGCGATGTTATATAACAGCGTTGTCATTATGATTTCCCTCGTTTTTTATAATATTTCTTACACACAGACGAATAAGCCTACCCCAAAGTAAGCACTGTAAGGTTTGATTTATGGATACTAGGGTAACGGATAAACATACATATATGATAAATAGATATTTAAAGAAATATGTTTTAATACCCATGACTCGGGTTAAAAATGCTTTTAATCATCACACAAACAAATACCCCTTCTTTTTCTCAAAATAATAATAATATATTCATTTATTTATTTCTCGTCACAAACTTACATGATGTAGGGTATAAACATTTCTTGGTGTATTTAATGTTTGTCGTGTATATTGAATTGAATTGACGTATGTGCGTATCTATGTAAGTGTGTGTATGAATGTGTGTGTGTGTGTAACACTTTCGTGCATATATGCACGATACAGTGCCTTCTAACACGTAGTTAGCAATAGACTTTCAGTTTCATCATAATTTAGATGTAATAACCATGTGGTAAGTTTTGTTTTTAACTCCTTTTTTGCATCACTACATAGTATAAAACAAAGTCGCTTTCTCTGTCCCTATATCCCTTTGTATGCCTAAATCTTTAAAACTACACAACGGATTTTAATGCGGTTTTTTTTAATAGATAGAGTAATTCAAGAGGAAGGTTTATATGTATAATACATGCACAATATAGTAGAGCATTGCATCCGTGCGAAGCCGGGGCGGGTCGCTAGTTGGATATAAAGTGAGCATAGAATTTAATTTTTTGTAGAGATAACTGCCCAAGAAGCAATAAAATATATGAGATAGCGTGGTCTTTAGCGGGTTACTCAAAAGTAGGACCATTATCTATGCGAAGGCCATGATTGCTACCATTGCAGAATTTTCATTATGTCCTTCGATTTTCTTCTGTTAGTTTTGTATTTTCCTCCTTGTTCTATTTCAAATATTTATAAAATAAGCTAGAAAAAAGATAATAATAAGCAGTCATCGTTTTATCCGTAAGACGTCCACTGCTAGACGAATGTTTCCCTCTGAATCACGGGGATTTTGCATTAATAATTATAATTACATTAATAATTACTAGTTCATACATTTTAATTTTAACAAACTACACCTAAGCCTAGTAAAAGCACGATGGGTTATCGTCATAACCATAATTACGTAAAACTAAAACAAACACTTGCGTTACGTTACCTAACAGCGTTTTAGTTTTCATTCGTTTTGCAGTAGCCAAACCATCTCGTCAACTGCGGTAGTGATAACCAAAACTGAAAACGGTTTTTAGTAACGTTGTGAAAACTTCAAAACCGTTACGTAACGGTTTTCAAAAAATAGCCAAAACGCCCATATCTAGTTAGGATGAACAGACTGTAGGAGTATTCCATGATTACAAACTAACGTTCGAAGGTTACGTTAATAGCATTATACTCGAAGCTGGGGCCTCAAAGCATTGAAGATTTTATATTGAACTTACATCCATAGTATACTAGAGCACATTTTGCATTATATATTTAAAATGGTATCAAACGCAGAATCCAACAGAATTTCTTGAAGCAATTATACTACCGTGCCTCCATGAATTCAAATCATTACGAGGAACTGTGTAAAAGTTTTTACATTGGAACAGCTATGCTGTGAGATAGCTAATATTGTTTTCCTTATTAAAATTGTGAGCGAATTGATTCGCCAGATCTATTGTACAGGTTAGATTTTAATAAACCACGACGCCGTTGTCGTATTGTACCTTTCCGTCTAACTTTGTGGGACAGAACAATTGTACGAGTATACCGAGCCACTAAACAATTCAACGAGTTGTCAAAGAGTCTCAACCTTATATATTTAACGCGAATGACGAGAACACTAATTGGTAGGAACTTTTTAACTGGCGAATCGGCAGGGCTTTGTTTTTAAAGTCATTGTGAATAGATGTTGCATTAATTAGCTTTCTTTGTGCTACCTTTTTTTTCTTGATTACGTTTAGAACATCTGAAGCTCAGAACTAAATTATATTCCGTATTTTTGTTTTTGAATCTGTTACTGGCTTGTTAGTGTCATTTTATTTTAAGTACAAGGGTATTTTCGCCGAATAAATAAAAATAATATAATAAATTTTAGATTACTTACGTCAATTTTTTAGCTAAATGAGCTCATACTAGGGAGGGATACAAAATAATAAATAGAAAATATAACAATTAATTATTCATAAGCATGCTTACGGTCACACAAACATTTACCCCTACCAGGCTTCGATCCACCGGTCCTGGTTACTGCAGTAGGCAGGTTTGCTATCGTTATCGCAAATCGGTCGTCAAACATTAAATTCTTAACTTTTCTATGTTTATTCTATTGACAACATATTGTGGTATTTTTTAATATCTTTAAAAAACTGTAATGTTTTTGTTTGCTTGAAAACTGTTCTATATTACTATCGATTTCAAGCTATCGACAACATTTATTTTTTTAAATTCATTAACAACTCAAAACCTGTTTAGAAATATAAGTTTATAATAAATAAAATATTTGCTTTCTACTTTATTGCTTTGAAGTTAAATTATGTGTGAACTTGTGTCATTCATTATTACGTCTTTCAGCAAAACCCTTACTACCATTGTCAAACACATCGATAGTCTCGAAGGTAAAAGCAAATAGTCCGTGAAACGGACTTTGAAATCGATTTGAGTCGATCGACTTCACCTTAACTGAAGGAATATGAGAAGAATGTTCCCGTTTATCATATTACACAATCTTTAAGGCTTGGTTCTGCGGTAACAACGGGTTCTTGGATCGATGAGATACTGTAAAGAACTTAAGTAAATATGTACAGTATGTTGGTAGATATTGGAGAGTCAACTCGCTCCCAATTTTCAAGCTTCCATCGAATTTCCTTCAAGTTTGTCTCCTGTGTGAGTTGCTTTTAACCAATTTTAATAAAGTTCGTTCGCAAAGAAAATCCTACGCTGGAGATTATTCGCGAAACTCGCTTTCGCAAACTTTCGATTTAATTCCATTTTTATCTCAACGACGCAGCTACGGTACTTACAGAACTGTTTTAAGTGCAAACTTCGTTGCTAAAATCGAAAAGTAGTAGTACGGTTAAGTCTGAAAGATTTTAATGTACATGGAGGAATATCTCTTAAGGGGGTATAGATTTACCATAAAGGAAAAGAAGCCAAGGTGAGGAAATTGATGGTGCAGAGATTAGGGCGTTCGGCAAATTATTCCGGAGACTAAACAAATAAGGGAGGGGCGTTCCAACGGATAGGTGATAAAATAATTACTATGTCGAACTTTGTGCCTTAAAAGGCACATCAAGCCGTTAGTCGCAGCTGCATCTGCAGTCATCTGCATTGCAGTTTTTCTAAGAGAACCGATGTGTCTAAATTTGCTGGCTGCGGTTGGCGGTGTTACATAAACACAAGAAGTGAACGTATTCAGTAAAGAGTACGGATAATATAATAAGCGTCTGGTATAAGTTACCGCCGACGGGGATTATTGATTATAAATCGGCACTAAGAAAATTAAATATACTTTTAATTACCTTTGGCACTTGGTTCCTGCAAATATGCCGTAAACCCATGCTCGCTGGTACGCGTCTAACACTATCCCGCACCTTTTATTTCTAAAAAAATAATTTACCTCTGGGTACCTTTTTAATACAAATAAAGACGGACATAACTTATCTTGCGAGTAGCGACCAGTTATTTAATATCTGATTGTACGTATTAATGTTCTGAATAAATATATTTTCATTAATATTATTATTACTCTATCGAACAATGCACTCTACCAACGAGAACAGTAGTACTGTTAAAGGCCTAGTATAAAGTTGTTTGTAGACGTAAATATCGATGTCGGTGCATCTGGTAAAAATTTAATATGTTCTGGCTATAGTGGCCAGATACCTACGTTGATGTTGTATATTAACTGGTTTATTATTCGACAACACACTCAATAAAAAAGGGTATTAAATTCCCAAGCTACACTCATAAATCAAACACGGTTCCATGCAATCAGGAATTTAATACATCAAACTGGAATTTTATAAATAACTTGTCGTTTACAGTTCATTTAAATTGAATAGTCGATGCAGGCAATCCATCATTCTACAAGATGTGATGGATCCCGCGGTATTAGATCGAGATGCATTTACTTAGTTTTTAATTAAGCTGAACAGACCACGGTAATAAAGTTATTGAATAACCTTCAGTTGTATAGTGGCAATGGTAAAGTAACATTCGCAATGTTTACGAATTTAAAGGAATAGTGTGTCAAAAATTTTATACGATATGCCTCCTATCAATAAAATTTCAGACTATCCTAACTATTTTGCTTGGTAATAAAACCTATTACTGATGCACAAATCCTAATATTTGGGAAGGGTAACCGTACGGGCCCAATGAGGACTGGATTACCATTCAGTGGACGAATTAAGACGATAGACATATTAGATATCAATGCTGTAGAGTAAAAACATTTTTTTAAATGGTTTAAGCAATTTTGAGTGAAATATAAAATTAAAACAGATGTACATAATATTAATTAAAAATTACATATACATATCCTATCATATATTTTGTTTTTTTTACATAATGATAGCGAATTTTGAAAATTTGTACCTTAGCCATGGGTATATATATATATATATATATATATATATATATATATATATATATATATGTCGGGGGGAACGTCAGGATTTTGGTCCGAACCTTCCGATATCACATGGGCAGAGTAGAAATCGTGCACTGAGAAGATGTTGTAATTTTTGGACACAGTATTAAGAACCACGTAGCACGTAACAAACTTGTTATAATAAGGCACTTAGCGAAACGTAGGACAGTTTCATGACGACGTCTTCACTTGATGGCGACTCGATCGAAAGTGAATCGGAGCTCGCATGTTGACAGCATCACGACTCTGTCGAAGCGCGGGAAATCGTAGTTTCTTATGTTCGCCGGCTAGAGGGCGCACTTGTGTTTCGTTTAGTGTCCGTACTCATTACCGGATCCGACACGGCCATCCTGCGAGACACACGTCCTCATGTGTTATTCTGAAACAAGACAAAACAACAGAGAGTACCGCTCGGTCATACCTGACCTAACTTTTCAGAACTAAACAAAATGAACACTTTATTCATTTTTTTTTCTTTTACCTAGATTCTTTAACTAAAATATTAACGCTTCATTAGATAATCTTTTTCTAAACAATTAAGAACTTTGTCAATTCATTACAACTCGCAAATAAATCAAAGACTTTTACAATAAATCTGAAAATCTACCTACTTGTTACATTAAGCACTCTTATTATCATTGTTGCTCCGAAATAGGAAAATCGTTATTTCTCAATCATTAAACTTTATTTATTGACAACAAATCTAACAGTAATATTTCATTCGTTTCATTCGATTCGTCGTCATCCTGTGATCACGGCTCCTGTAAAGGAGTCGAAACGTCAGGATTAAATATAAAATAAAATAAAACATGCGCAAAAATCCGTAAAAAAGTGTTTTATTCTGATGAGTAATATTTCATTCACCAATTCCGTGTCACCCTGACACAACTGTGACATTACGCGCATCCCCTCATGGGATCGCCGAGTCCAACGACTACGGTTTCCCCTGAAACCCGACCTCCGCCAGATCTACCCGCGTACCGCGTATCCACGGACTACCAACCCTAATGGTAGATGCCGATTTCTACTGGACTACGGCTACGAAATAGTCTAGTACGGTCAACTTCCGTGTCACCTTGACACGACGTCACAACATTACGCGCATCCCCTCATGGGATCGCCGAGTCCAACGACTCTACGGTTTCCTCCTGAAACCCGAATGAAATGTTACCTACACACTGACTGATCCAACTTCGTCATCATCGCTATACTCTACATTATCTGTCTCGCAAACGATTTTCTCTATTTCGGGCATTTCCCTGAGCCTATCGTGAGCATACTTGTAAATTATTCTGGATTAGTGATAAACCCAAAAAAAAAACAAAATTACTCCATATCGTATCGCCCTATATCCGACCAGCACCTATTCAGAATCTGATGGCCCATAATTATTCCTGTCTCCATTCATCCAGTGACAGTATCTGCAACTGCCCTCTCATAGAAAATGTGAATTCTCATACATATCTTGGCTTAAAAATCGATAAAAAGTTTAATGGGGGCCTTCATATTGCTCATGTCTGCAATAAACTTAGACAATTTTTAGCAAATATGACTATTATAAGGACTCTAATACCCTTTCAAGTAAAATTAATGTTATATAACGCACTTGCTGGTTCATACATACGTTATGGTTTATGTAGCTACGAACGAACTTACAAAACATACACAAATCTAATTTATAATCTCCAATTACGAATAATAAAAACTATTGTAAGAAAATATTAAAAAAACAACATTCTTCGGATGAAATTAAATTATTTCAACTATGTGAAATATTATCTATCCAATTTCAATTTCAGAAAAACATTTTAAGTGAAAACTTTTTCAATAAAAAAAAAAATTAAAAAAATTGGATTAAAATATTTACTCGTGGGATTGCTCCGATTGCTCGAAACAAAATGCTTACGACAAAGGCGAATAATGTCTACGGCGAAAGAACTACCGCTTACCTCGTACCGCGCTTGATAAATCAACTACCCGCAGATCTTATTGATGGTTTGACTCAACTGAATTTAAGGTACGAATTGAATAAGTACTTTTTAAAGACTTTTTTTGCACCTAGTTTGCTCCTTTTAAAAGAGTTTATCAACTTTATTTCTTTTTTCTAGTGTATTTATTGTATCTTAACGCTTGCATTAAACAGCGTTGCTTTAAACCTTTGTGGATTTCTATACGCTGTTTTTAAACAATACAATGTAATTTATTTTTAATACGTTAATAAATAAGTGAAGAAAAAAAAAGTACGTCTAGAGTTCAATGCTTGGAGTGTGTAGCGGTCTCCATTTAAAACTTCAATTATTAAAAACAGACCTCTGAATTTTGAGTCTAACTTTAACTGGTTCCGCTCTTCGTTCTCTATCAAAACAAAATCTCCTATTGAAAACTTTTGCATCACTTGTCATCAAAGCTAAAGAGCGTGCTGCTTTTCTCATCAAAAGCTACAACGGATTAGATTTGTTACCCGATTGACTGTACAATTTAGCGCAAACTGCTCTACCTGACAGTTCGCGCTTCTAGACACCATTGCAATAAGATGAAGATAGTTATTTTACTATCACAGAAGTCACGGAACTTTCACTTCAAAAGCAACGACCCTTATCAGCGATTATACGTATGGGAGCACCTAATAATGCCCTACTGTTCTTTATTACTTTGACAACTAACTAATTAAACTAAACTAAGAAAATTTAACTAAATAAATCGTCAAAAGAATCATCATTTAGGTATACAGAAGTAGCTAGGCTATGTACCATGATCGTTCACGGCAGCACTTCATTAACCTCAATCTCTAAATTTAGTTAATTGGACCCTCGAGTTCCTCTATTTGCCACAATCTTCACTTCTGTGAAGATTGAAATTGCTATCCTTGTACCACTCTGTACATCCACAACACCGTGTGTATCACCCATTGACTATGTAGGCAACTTACACTTAATATATATATGTATGTATAATTATATGTGTTAACATAGTATATATATATATATATGTTAATCAATACAAAAAAAATATTACATATTTATTTAACTGAGGAAAACGCGCGGCGCGTGCGCAGGAACCTGTTCACTGCCCGTCTCCCGCGTCATACTCCCCTCGCGGCCGCGGAGCTCAGTCGAACTGTTATCTCACGCCAGTCACAATCGGCCTACTCAACGCGACACCCGTGCCGCGTAAATATTCGCCGGCCACAGGTTTATGTTTCTTTGAAATTCAGTCTGTTAAGTCTAATATCAGACATAGTTGTAAGTTTAGTACACTACACTGGTGACCCCGTTCGAACATTCGAAAATGAGTGCTAAGGAAACATCGGGCGCTAATACCCGCGACGAGCAAGATAATTTTGAAGACGCTCCGAGCGCTCAACCTAGTGGAAGCACAATGTTACCGGCACCGGAAACCTTTCGAGTTGGCGTGAGAATACCTCCGTTTTGACCGGAAAAACCGATGATATGGTTTTCACAAATCGAAGGCCAATTTGCGATGTCACGAATAACTGACGATAGTACTAAATATTATTACGTACTTTCACACCTCGATCGTCAATACGCCGTCGAGGTAGAAGACGTCATCACTTCACCGCCAAGTACCGGTAAATATGAAAAACTTAAATCTGAATTAATTAAAAGACTTTCAACGTCGAGTGAAAGGAAAGTTAAACAACTTTTACAATCGGAGGAGCTTGGAGACCGTAAACCATCACAGTTCCTACGACATTTACAACACTTAGCCGGACCCAGCATTCCCGAGAACTTTTTACGGACTATTTGGACAAGCCGACTACCGAATAATCTGCAGACAGTGATTGCGTCACAGATGACTTTATCACTCAATGATCTGGCAGATTTGGCTGATAGGGTGCACGATATTGCGCCTCCATCACCGCAAGTGGCAACGACCAGCACCTCCGCTACGGAATCGGCATTAGACATGATGGCACGCAGTATAGCTGCACTTACAAAGCAGGTCAGCTCCCTTACCGCAGAGGTACACGGCCGTTCTCGTCCTCGCCTTAGGCGAGCGTCCAAGGATGGTCAAAGGCACCGCACACCATCGAAGCGTTCCGAATCCAACTACAGGAAATTCCCACAGTGTTGATATCATTTTAAATTCGGCAGTCGAGCTAAGAAATGCATACTGCCCTGTGATTATGCATCGGGAAACGGCCGGGGCAATCTGTAATGGCGACTGATGATTGCCCACCGTCGTCGCCTAATGGTCGCCTTTTTGTTACGGACAGAAGATCAAAATTGCAATTCTTAGTTGATACTGGAAGTGACTTGTGCGTTTTTCCGCGTTCGGCAGTGCGTGAGCGTCGTGAAAAGACAAACTATCAGTTGTGTGCGGCTAATGGAACCAGCATAGATACGTATGGACATATTCATTTAAGTATTGACCTAAATTTACGTAGAAATTTTGAATGGAAATTTGTGATAGCAAATGTAACAAAGGCAATCATTGGTGTCGATTTCTTATCTTATTACAATTTGCTTGTGGATGTACGTAATAAGAGAATTATTGATGGTACAACGAAATTGTTTTCTATAGCGAGCATTGTAAATAGTAAAAACTTAGTTCCAAGTGTGAAGGTTGTGACTGGTATTTCTAAATATCATAACTTGCTTTCCGAATTTCCTGAAATAACCAAGCCTACTGGCGCACCGCACACACCCAAACACCACACTGTTCACCACATTCGTACCACACCAGGCCCCCTTGTTTCATGTTCACCCCGCAGGTTAGCACCGGAAAGGTTGAAGATTGCCAAGGCCGAGTTTAGTGCTATGTTGACAAGTGGCGTAGCGCGCCCCTCTGAGTCACCTTGGGCATCTCCATTACACCTCGCTCCTAAGAAGGATAAAGGGTGGCGGCCTTGTGGAGACTACAGGATGCTGAATGCTAGGACGATACCAGATAAGTATCCTATTCGCCACATACATGATTTTTCTCATAGTCTGTCTGGGTGTAGTGTCTTTTCTACTATAGATTTAGTTAGAGCATTTAACCAAATTCCTGTCCATGAAGCGGATATCGCGAAGACAGCGATCACCACGCCCTTCGGACTATTCGAATTCCCTTTTATGACGTTTGGTTTACGCAACGCAGGCCAAACTTTCCAGAGATTTATTGATGAAATGACACGGGGCCTAGATTTCGTATACCCTTACTTGGATGACCTTTTGATTTTCTCAAGGTCACACGCTATACATGAAGATCACCTCCGTCAGCTATTCGCCCGAATGAGAGACTACGGTATAGTAATCAATACTTCTAAATGCATCTTCGGCGCATCTGAAGTAACATTTCTAGGCTACCATATTTCTCAACATGGTACCAAACCTCTGGAAAGTAAGGTCCAGGTTATCAAAGAATTCCCTCAACCCAAAACAGCCAAGCAGCTGAGGCGATTCTTAGGGATGATAAATTTTTATAGAAGGTTCATACCGCAAGCTGCTACAATGCAATCTCCCTTAAACTCCTTGCTTACGGGTAATATCAAAGCGTCACAGCCAATTGTCATGAATGATGACGCGATTAAAGCTTTCGAAAAATGTAAAGAGAGTTTGTGTAATGCAGCGCTATTAGCTCACCCGGATTCTAAAGCAAAGCTTGGACTCTTTGCTGATGCTTCGGAAGAGGCGATAGGAGGAGTCTTGCAGCAGCAAAAGGACGGCCATTGGCAGCCCCTCGCTTTCTTCTCCCGGAAACTGAGTATAAGTCAGAAGAAATATTCAGCGTATGATCGAGAGCTTCTTGCTATTTACGAAAATATTAAATATTTTCGTCATTGGGTTGAAGCCACTCATTTTACTATATACACTGACCACAAACCTCTTTGCTTCGCTTTTCATCAGCGAAAAGCTAACAGCAGTCCACGGCAATATAGACACTTAGATTACATTTCCCAATTTTTAACGGACATTCAACATGTCTCAGGGAAAGATAATACAGTTGCGGACACACTGTCTCGCGTGGATGAGCTCAGTGAACCACTGGATCTGGAGCAATTAGCAAAGTTGCAGAGCACAGACCTGGAATTAGCTCATTTACTCAAAGCCGAATCTTCACTGCGTATTAAAAAAATGGTGATTCCTGGGAGCCGTAGTGAATTGTACTGCGATGTAAGCACAGCGACCCCCAGGCCTATTGTACCAAAACCCTTGCGTAAACAAGTGTTTGACACTTTGCACTCTCTCTGTCACCCTGGAGCTAACGCGAGCGCAAAACTCGTAGCACAGCGTTACGTTTGGCCACAGATGAGGAAAGATTGCCGTGAGTGGTCTATAACATGTTTATACTGCCAGCGCACCAAGGTAAATCGACATGTAAAATCCCCTTTAGGCTCCCTCGATTTACCAACAGCGCGATTTAAACATGTTCATTTAGACCTAATCGGCCCACTACCTCCTTCCAACGAATATCGGTACTGCTTGACAGTGGTCGATCGCTTTACGCGATGGGCTGAAGCTGTTCCTATTACCGATATTACTGCGGAATCTGTGGTTAAAGAATCACGTCGGGGTCACCAGTGTAGTGTACTAAACTTACAACTATGTCTGATATTAGACTTAACAGACTGAATTTCAAAGAAACATAAACCTGTGGCCGGCGAATATTTACGCGGCACGGGTGTCGCGTTGAGTAGGCCGATTGTGACTGGCGTGAGATAACAGTTCGACTGAGCTCCGCGGCCGCGAGGGGAGTATGACGCGGGAGACGGGCAGTGAACAGGTTCCTGCGCACGCGCCGCGCGTTTATGTTAAGTTTTATGTATTGATTAACATATATATATATATCTATATATATATATATATATATATACATACTATATTGATGTTAACACATATAATTATACATACATATATATATTAAGTGTAAGTTGCCTACAACTACACACTACGGTCCCCCGGGACCACGACCTTTACCTAAGTCAAATGCACACCGCACACCCACGGACTACTTAGGTTTCCCCAATAGACACCGACTGCTACCGGGCTACGACTATATAATGACTCTAGGGTACGGTCGACACCTTTACGGCTCAAGAACCCACTAGAGTTCCCACAAAAAAAGTAATTATCATTGATCAACATGTAACTCAACTTCGACTGGTACATAACCCTTTGGCATCCTTCTCAACCGATCATATGCGTACTTGTAAGGTTAGAATTTACAGCTTTCAAAGTTAACTATTACCATACGTAACGATACGGACGTATCGATATTATTTAGATCGGGGGTAGGTTCATAAAAAAATTAAAGAATTCACACTAACATTTTTGTTCAATAAAAACACAATTGCAGTCACTCAACCAAAAAATGTTCCGGCCGATCTTAATATCATTTTGCAATAAAAGTCTTGTAAAACTTAAAAGCTAATCTCAAATTGTTAATCGTTACGCAACATTATACTTGTTCTGCGCTGAATACTTGTGTTTGACTTATACCGGTCATGATAGTAACATTATTAAAATGTTTACCACTCAACTTTGAACAACACTATCCTTAATATACGAGCATTCAGCACCAACATCGTATGAAAAACAATATCGCTCACCTTTATGATATAAGTTACCCAACGACGCTAGCATCCACACGTAACTCGTTCCGCACTGCTCCAGTGCCATCAGCTTGACCGCCATCCAAACAAATCCGCTGTCATGTACTACGTCTGGCGTCTTCGTATCTTCGTATCTTGCGTCTATAGTCACCTTGTCAAGGTTAAACTCATTTCAACAGAAAAGTTATCTTTGGAGCTTCAATTAACTTACGCATTTGTAGTTTTTGAATTTATAACAGAGTCTTTCATTTCATTTCATTATTAGGTATTATGAAGAAAATCATTTGCACGATTCGATCCCAATTCTGATGTCGGGGGGAACGTCAGGATTTTGGTCCGAACCTTCCGATATCACATGGGCAGAGTAGAAATCGTGCACTGAGAAGATGTTGTAATTTTTGGACACAGTATTAAGAACCACGTAGCACGTAACAAACTTGTTATAATAAGGCACTTAGCGAAACGTAGGACAGTTTCATGACGACGTCTTCACTTGATGGCGACTCGGTCGAAAGTGAATCGGAGCTCGCATGTTGACAGCATCACGACTCTGTCGAAGTGCGGGAAATCGTAGTTTCTTATGTTCGCCGGCTAGAGGGCGCACTTGTGTTTCGTTTAGTGTCCGTACTCATTACCGGATCCGACATATGAATATACGTTATTTATGTATCATATATGTATGTATATCCGTTACCCTTGTATCCATAACACAAGCCTTACAGTACTTACTTTGGGCTAGATTAATTGGTCTGAATGTTAGAAATATTATTATAAAACGATTCCTGATACTCATTAATAAACCCTTTGATAATTAATAACAGCCTTGAGGGTGTCACGGCTATTCGTTTCATAATCAATAATCCTGACATCATGAATAATAAGAAAACCACCGTTTATAAAGTTTCTATACAAAGTTCTTTAAATACATATTTTTACTGCCATCAAAATGAACTGGGTAAACCCATGTTATTGAAAGGAATTCCCCTTGAGATTCTAGTTTGATTGAAAACAATACTGATGTGTCACGTGTTACATTATACCAGGTGCCTCGGGCCCAAAGCCGTGTTTGACGTACTACGGTTTAATATGAACATAGTAAAATGTTTATCTATGTGAAAGCTAGTCATATAGATTTGGAAACACGAGAAAAATAGTGAATTACGATAAAATATGTTTTATACGAGTACCTGCTCGGAAAAAAAGTTGTTACTTGTATAAGAGCGGATCAGAAAAAACGTCTTTATTGTCATATGAATATGCGGGAGATTGTATGAAAATCCATTACATCGTTAAAGTCCTCGTTGATAGGTCACTTTCTTCCCTTGGTGAACAATATGCTTATATTAACTTGATCATAAAAAAATCGTTTATATCAATAACCCCTGTTAGCTTAAGATATATAAAGCTTCTAGTTTGCTAACTTCCTAGTTACTCGTATGAAACGTAAATAGGTGTAACATAAGTACAAGTTAAATAATCAGGGGCCACGAATTACAGCTATTAATTTAATATCAATAAAAATAAACTAGAGCATTCACTTGTAACAGAACAAAGAGAAATTAGTGTAAAATGTAATCGAGCAAAGACAAAAGCGTGGGCGGCGCACAGTCGACCTGCAGGTCCTACATTTTAACAACGAGTAAACGCAAAATAGAAAAGCGAGATACAGGTAAAGGCTCACTTGTCGTGAGCATTACATCGAACATAGCTGCGAGCATCTCCAGAAATGTTACATTACATGCTTGCATTCAGTAGCGGATCTCCCCCACAAGGGGCTTAACCCCATCCTCCCTCCAAAAGCAATTGAGTCCACTTATAACATATTTAAATTAAATTTAATATGAAACTCATTACACTTTTTATTTGATGATGATGGCTATTAAAAGTTGTTCTCAGTTTAGGACAAAATAGTTATTAATAACTTGCTCAAACTTCACTCATCAAAATCTGGCCCCCCCTCCCAACCAAAATCTTGGATCTGCCACTGCTTGTAATACCACATGCAAGAACGTCATATTACGTGTAAATGTTGGAGGATATACTCTAGTCTATACTTTACCTACCTTAACACGATTTTGAGTCTAGCTATTTGATAAACATAATATCTATGTGATAATATTAATAACATTTCTTACATTCATACATTAGCCTAGCCCAAAATGGGCACTGCGGGGCTTGTATTATGGATATCGGAGTAACGGATAGATATACAAATATGGTAGTTTAATACGTATAAATACTCAGTTATCATCACACAACCATCTGACCCTGTAGTGACTCAAATCCTAGACCATTTCCAAGGTAGGAAAACCTGCTTAACCAAACCGGTCGTCAATGAGTAACTGGATTATCTAATTGAAAGGTTCCAGTGGACGGGAAACGTTAAATATTCATTCAAACGTAACGAAACCTCAATTTGTAAAGCCACCGAGTCTTAACAAAGCAACCGTACTATATCGATTTCATCGAAATTGACATCTCTTGTCTCGTTTTCAATCTAGTAAGACGTTCAACTGACTTCTTGAGTAATATCAGCGTTGACACAGGCAACCATGCGTAAATCCTGATAAGCCAACCTGAAGAGTCATAATGCCGACACGTGGCAATGTCACCCAGATTATAAACATAAACCGGCAGGCACGCATCAAAATGACGACGCTGTAAAATTAATATTCATCCCTAGTTGGGTATTGAGACTTCTGAGTCCCAAGACCATAAATTCTATTGAGCATGAAGCATGTATGGGTAAGCTAGTAATTGGATTCGAAATTCCCCAGGAGGCTTAAGTGCATGTTTTTAAATATGTACCTTAATGCAATAAAAATAAGTTCTGAATTTCAAATCTTTTTGAATTTGTGTAACTTTAAAATAAAATCGAATTTCATAGTTAAGTTCTTGCCTATGATATTGCTAATTGGTATGCTATTAGCTTTTCTTACAAACATTAATTAATTCTTAATTACCATTCAGAACAAAACGTGTGTGTTTTATTGGCCGTTATTAAGGCACTTGTAGCAAAAGGAAATCAAGAGAAAAACTGTGATTTTTAAAAATACGAAGTATCAAAGTATCAATTCTGCAAAACCCATTAAAAACCATGTAGTTTTCATTAACAATCAATTTTGCGTAACTGGATATTCTTTATCGAAAAACCTTCAAAATATTCCATTACGCAAACTAAAGTTAGTATTGCCTCACAGGAGTTATGCGTGTAGGCAAAATCTGCAATTCCATTAGCTAGTTGCTCATTTCGTGCAGAACACTGTTATGGACATAGCTCTTTGCAATAGGGAATTAGGCTGTTATCCTCGGATGCTATAATAGCAGTGGTATTTGCTTATTATCGTCGTTGCAGATTGCTCGAAATCCAACCGCACCTGGCCACTGGAGGTGGGCCAGATTTCATTTGAACCAAAGATAATAAATACAAGATATGACTTGACAAAGGTCAATAGGCCGTTAATTATGATAGTACTATGTAAAAGTAAAGTCGCATATCAGTTTCTAAATTGACAAATAAAATATGTTATCAAGGTTTTCTAACAATATTATATCCAAAGACTTGAATCATAACAATAATATTATCTTATAAATCTACCAATAAATTACATAAACCTAGTGCTGCCGCAGATTGGGGATTACTCAGAATACTTTGAACAATCCCCACATCCATCCTATTAATTCTAAATGTACTTATAAATAGTTTTCTTTGAGCTTGGTTCCGCTCACATTCCATCAAAAGATAATGCACATCCTCAATCTTTCCACATCTTTCACAATTAGGTGAATTTATTTTTTTCATCATGTATGCAAACTTCCTTGATGGAACATGACCGGACCTAACTCTTAATATAAGCTTAATTTGTTGCCTACTTAAACCACGGTATTCGAGGAGGCTCACTTTGTATCGTTTTGTACCAGATGCCTTTTGTTTTAGATCGTTCGTCAAAGTATACCTTCCAGTCTTTCTGGCATGAAGCTTTACACATAGAAAACTTCACGATTCCTTGATAATGATTGAGAGAGTCTCTCAATATTAAATCATCAAGAATACATACTTTAACGACAACACTGAGTTTTATTCTCCCCAAAAATATTTTAATCTATCTTCGAAATTAGTAACTGACTTTCCCCTTTCCGGGACTCGAACCCAGGGCCATCGATGACAGGATCGCAACCGTTGCACCAAACGATCGTCATAATGATTATATTTATATGAAACGAATATTAAAATTACCAAATAAATAAAATTAATGGGATGTCATCTACATTTTTCTTATTTAAAAGATACTGTTATAACATGCAATGTCGCTCACGTAGCAACATACTGCGTGTATATTGTGTGTTTATTGATTGGAATATTCAGTAATGATTTTCATTATAAAAACGCAAAAAAATATCAATTTTTCAATATGTCATAACTATTAATATCCCAGTTATGGCCTTTAAAAAATCTTAGTGATGACGTAATTAATAGTAAAATATGACTTTTTTATACGATTCTTTTCCCACTTTGTATAAATAAAATTCAGCAGCATTTCCAGTAATTGTGTGTATCCTCGATGCGGTAGTCCTGCAATGCGTTACGCTGCATAACTACTGCTATAGAGTTGAATACCGTATGTACGTTGCTGTATTTTACATGCGTATAATTAAGAGTTAAAAATGCGGAAAAAAGTTTTCTCTCTTATTTATGTGTGTTTAGGCATGTTTGCAATTTAGTAGGCAACGTATTTTGTTCTTATATTTCCGCGCCTATCTCATTTTTAAATAACTCTTACTGCATAAACGACTCCTTTATTTTAATTTTTTATATTTGATCCTGAAGTTTCGACTCTTTTGCAAGAACCGTGATCACATGATGACTAAGGTAATGGTCGCCATAAATGTGCCTTCCTTCCAATGTTTTGATCGGGCATGTTTCTCACTTTTTTACATAATTTAATTTTACTCGATAATAAATTAAGTTTATATAATTAAGAATAAAGGCACAGTTATCCGATAAAAGTGGTTTTATGAAACTAATAGTCATGTGTAACTTTTCTTGTGATTTCTATGAGGAATGCATTACGAAATGCATATGCATATAGGTATATCAGTTTTGAAAATTTCCAGAAATCAAATAAAACAAAATTATTGCCAGATAAATAGAGAATTTCGAGTTCGCAGATTAGGCCTATGATAGCGTATCAAAAATAATGTTGGAAGAATTTTCTTAAACACGCGTGGGCCTGTTGCGGATTGATAGTTGCTAACGACCTTCGCAATCATAGACGGAAGATACGAACAACTATGCCATATGATGGCCAACATCTATAATAAAACATAAATAATATAATATTAGCTTTAAAGAATTTTTTTCTCATAACAACATACAAAAAGTTCAAATATAATGCTATCTTACAAATGTAATTAATCTGCAAAACGCAGCAATTTAAAAAATATATTTTAACAACCACATTGTAAGCAGTCACTTTTTATTATGCTACCGTCCATTCACGTCATGCCGGAGTGTAGTAGTATGTAATATAATATTTAATTGTAAAATTGAATATCTTGCAAATTCAATAGATAGTATATTGTGTGTTTATAATATATACGTTTTCTGTTACAGGTAAATAAACCAAGAGAAATAAGGGAGGTAAAGTATTTTAACATTTGATTGGGCAATCGAAGCTTTTGAAGAATCGGTCATAAAAATAAGAAAACCCTTAATGCCGGATCACGAAACGTGAGTCTCATCTTTCTTCGTTACGTTACGTCACGTGAACTCTTTGTCTGTAACAGATACTTCTTAGAACCCCTACATTTTTTCCACACTTAGAAAGCTTTAAAGAAAACTGAGAAAAATTTCAATTTTGTTTCAAAGCATATTTGCTCTATCACTTATTAAAAGTACACAGTTACACCAAATAATGTTTTGGTCGTAATTTTTTTAATTTAGACATGTTTCTTAGTATTACTAGCACAGGACTAGTGGGAATGAAAATATGAAATTTAAAAATCCAAAACAATATAAGTAAATTAACTTTGACTTTAACTCCTAATTATTTCTTTATTATAATTGTAACATAGTTAATACAATCTACTCTTCAAGTTATGTAGTAAATATTAAATTCCATTTAAGAGGAAAATGCAAATTCTGCGAATCTTCCTATTCTATATACTTGATACCTTCCGAGAAAACGAAATCCTTTACTGTCAAAACTGTTTCCAAGCGAACATTAATAGTAGTTTATGATACTGTTGCATAATAAGGGTTCATATAACATGTGTGTTTTAAAAAAACGAGCCGTAGGCGAGTTTTTTTATAGTATCACACGAGTGTTATAAGACCAAGTTATGTACAGTGTCATACACTACTTTATCTACTCTCATACTATAATACGTAAAACAATATTGCAAATAAAACGCTGAATTTAACAACAAATTTATTTAAATGTCAAATGTTGGCGCCAAGGTGCAAACATCGATTGCGCATGCGTGTTGCGTCGTCGCGGACTCGTTCATTGAAACCTTTTTAAAGTAGAGGTTCAACCTCCTTGGTCCAGCTGGAGGTTGTTTAGGTGTATCGTTATGATTAAAAAGGTTTATTATGTTACAGGTGTCCATACAAGTCCTGTATCGTAATTAAACTTTTTTTTATTAATTTTGGCCTGTACGTAATGTTTCTCATAAGCATTTTGTTTTCAGTTTGAGAATCTTTGTATTATAGTATCAGAGTAGATAAAATTATACTACTTAACTATCTATAGTAAATACTTCTGTCTATTCTTAACTCCGCTCTTGACTATGCACAGTTAGATAATACGTATAATTCTTACGTGGTTTGTTTGTTTTTTAATATCTTTTACTTTTATGTAAATATAACTTCTTTTACATATTGGGTTCTTACACTTCCGTGCTCATTAATCATTTAAAAAAGTACTATTTAACTCATGTTTTATATTTAATCCTAACGTTTCAACTCCTCTACAGGACGTTTTGGCTACTGTTATACTCAGGATTAAATATTAATTATGCACTAAAATCCACCTTAAGGAACAACTTGATCGCATGCCATTCCCGCGAAGGTCTTAGGTTCGATTCCCGGAAGAGGCAAATGTTTGTGTGATGAATACGAACATGTGTACCTGTGTCATGGGTATTTATATAAATTTATATGAATATTTCTTGTTTATGTATCATATAGTATGTATGTATATTCGTTACCCTAATATCCAAAACACGTAAATCATGAGTGCTTACTTTGGGTTAGGTGTGAATGTAAGTAATGTTATTATTATATGGTCTGCAAAAAAAGGCTTTGCGAAGCCACCCCCGGAAAGGTTTGTATACAATAGAAAAGAAACAAATACGAACCTAAAATAAAATATAAGACAACGAAGACCAGTGCCTCATCAAGCTGATAATAGGATCTAGAAATGAAGACCCCCTCAAAACTAACGAATATATTAAAAAAAAAAATGAAATCGTAATGACTTGGTCACAATATCCTTTAGTAAGATTATAGATGTCCTTTAATTACTGAATTCTAGTGAAAGGTATTTCCAATATTCCAATACCAAATACCAAACACAAATTCCCAAAACCTTTGTGACTTTTCTTAGGTAAATCTCAATTGTGTAAATTTTCCTTTCAGCCTTCAAATATTTTATCCAAAAAATATTAAGTTGAATGAATGTTAAAGATGTTTTCTGCCTTAGATTTTCTGTAATAAAGAAGCATTCATAATCTAAGATCACAAGTTTGTTGTTTGTCTGTCCGCTCTTTATCCATTGTATACGCGTTACCATATCAACACGTTAACCGCAAGTAGTTCGTCTACCGGACCCTAGATGGCGCTAACGGAAAAATATTTAATAATAGAAAAAAATTAAAGAATTTTGTCCACCTGTGCGAAGCCGGGACGGGCCGCTAGTGTAATTAAAAAACACATGTTTGTGTGATAAGCATTTGTTTCTGGCTCATAATCTTGTCTGTACTGACATCCATATAATGACAATTCACACTTGAATTTTATGAATACTGAAACAAAAGAGTAATTTCGTTTCTCTATCAAAATATTTATACCCCAAACAAACTAATTTACATTAAGCTAATTATAATATCCGTTATCATAATATTCATTTACATGTGAAAATAAAATAACCAACATATAAATTTATTTCAGGTATTTTTAAAACTGAAAGCAAAATTTATTCCACAACAAACTCTCATCCTTCTTTAAATTGTCATACCTCTGTCAGTTGTGACATGACGTATCGATCACGCGTTCAAGACAAAGCCAAGAAAAGCGCCCTTATATGCGGAAATAGGTTTTCTTTACATCCAAAATATAATGTCGAATAAATTATAATGAAAATTTGTTTTTAGCAGATGTAGATATTTTAGTTGCACTGGGAACGCTATAAAACAAGCATTTAATACTTGGTAATGTTACTACTTTAAATTGATCCATAATTTATTGATAATGTTAAAATTTGTATTACTTCTATATTCAAGGTTTTTTTCTAAAATGCTATCTAGAATTAATTTCTTTTTGTGTGACCGTTTGTTTGTTATTAAATAAATAAATTATTTTAAGCTTGTGCGTGCTTCGTAAGGCACGTCAAGCCCGTAGACCAACCAATCCGCATAGAGCCCGTATAGTGAATCATGGACCGTTTTTCCTACGACGTCTCTATCCATAGGGAAGGCCTATGTCCCACACATGAAATAGTAATAAGTGGGTGATGATGATAATTTTAAGATCAAGCCCTGCTTATCTTAAGACTATCACAGATATAATATTTTATTTTAAAAAGTATACGTAATAATATAATATATCCTACTTTGAAAATTAATTACTAATATAATAAGAGTTTCAATATAAATTAATTTAGCAAATCATTAATAAACACACCCAGAACATATCAGAGCCAATAATATTAATCAAACATACAGATAACTACTTACGTATACACATATATGAAGATGACATAGCATATTAATGTTATATAAATTCCCGTGAAATTAATTGAAATTGATGGAATAATAAACCTGTACGTATAAACCCGTTCGCTTCCCTTTATTTAGATTTAATAACAGACTGAGAGTCTCCGATGTTTCTCTGACGACACAATGAGTACAGTGATTGAGCCATGCGTGTGCCCCTACCATGGTTTTCCTACACAGCAGAAAGGGAAAATAGATAAAAATAACGAATGCACATCTAAAAGCTAAAAGTAAACTATCACGTTATAATATTTATAATAAGGAAACGTGTTTAATTGATGAGTTATAAATAATAAAAATAGTTCTTGATAAATTAGTTTAGAGTATTTCAGTATTTCTTTTATATCTTTATCAGATATATGTGTAATTATACTGAGAGTTTACATAAAAAGTAAATAGTTTTGTTAAGCTTCATTATGTCAAAACTGGACACTTCTAAATATTGAAATGAATTACTATTTTTAGTCAGTACAATACAGCACATGAAACAAAATATATTACCACTAATAAAATAAAAAATAATACATTTGAAAGAGAGTCAGCCTAATAATAAACCTGTCTCAGCAAAGTATGCTGATGCCATATTTCTAGACGATAACACATAATGCAATAATAGCACTATTTAACAGACAGACCCCTGTGAATGAGCGTAGGCGGTAACTAACTATGAACACACCTACGGAATACTCTACATACACAAAATTACATAGTTTTCAGAAATAAATTAAATAAACAGAGGCACAATTTGCTTGTCCATAACAATTAAAAAATGACAGGTTATTCACAGGATACACATAATCGCTAATCCTGTTAAACAAAATAATACCGCGTGCTATGTATTGGTGTGCTACAAAGAGGATATATTATACATTTATAGACGTGGCTTTTGATTGTGTATTGTGATAGATATACCTTATGTCATTTTATAACATTTTATCAAATCTATATTTGACACACAAGAAAACGTTTATAAGTTAACATATACATGAAGATAGCCAGATTTTATTCAGTTGAAAATAAAACAACCCCTTTTTGTTATGGATCAAAAAACACTGATTTATTAAACATATCAATCGCTTAGTTTTGAATTAAAAAGTTAAAAAATATCTAAGCTGATATTATTGAAACTCGCAATATATCTTTGTGATGTGGTTTAAAGCTTTATGCATTGCTTGACAGTCACCTGTCACTAATTCGTAAACGCATGGTAAGAGCCTTTGCGGTTCGTAATTGTGAACTCGACGTATATGCCATGTTGGAGCTTAAATTAAACTACAAGGCAACAATGGGCGTTAATTAAGTTTTAGTATATAACGCCTCAGTAATAAATTGAAATTAAATGACACTTCGGAGGCCTCGTATTATTTATCGAAAGGTTTTCCAATTTTGTTGTATGAATTATGCATTTTCAAATGTAAAGAAAGGTATTCTTGTTTAATAATTGCTTACATAACTCATGCTTCACGCGTACATTTATTTACAATTTATTGTTTTCACAAACATTTAATATTGCAATAACCATTTCCCCACGTAAAATAATCCTTCGTCGCTTTTCTATGACTCTATCTTTTTCTGTTACTAGTAACGTGTCTACGGTTGAAGAAAAGAGCCAAGCTCAAGGCTTTCAATCTGTTATTGATGTTTATACATTCAACGCGGATAAAAATAGTTTGCCTATCCCGGTTTCAAGGAGAAGGGTGGGAGAGACATGTAAAGTGTAGTATGATTTATATTTAGCTATTAGTTTCTAATGTTGATCATTTGTATGTTGATATAAAAAATATAATTCGTTGTAAATTACCAAATAGGTAATGATTTCGATACACGGTTGAATTAAGTTTTCGACAGAAGTGTTACTCAGAAGCTTAAGTGATCGCTATGACCAATCGGCTTATATATAACGTACTGCTTTTTTGTTTTTTCTTTAACTCGTTTTTTTGTAGCAGATTGATAAAAAATAAGAAGGTAGCTTGGCCTTACTTTTAATTCTAATGTAGCAGTTTGATCAAAAAGAAGACTATATTTTTTATATATTTTATGCATTTTCAATGCGATCTTATAAGATAAATTATTATAATAGAAAAATACTAGAAAAAATCGACTCGGGTCACAAGTTCCCGCCTGAGATTCACTTGTGACCCGAGTCGATTTTTTCTAGTATTTTTCTATTATAATAATTTATCTTAAAAAGAAGACTGTTAAAATAAAAAAAACTAACACAGAATTTTATTTAAAGAAAACTTGAAAAGGTAAACGTATTTTCTGTTCTAAAGGCATATTCCCAAAATTTCCAAAAAAACCTAAACACTTATGTATATATGTATATACCGAACTAGAACCCTTTTAATGAAGCCGTGTTAAATATTAAAGGTATTTTTTTGTATTTATGTATTTTACTCAAAACTTGGATTGCATTATATATTTTATAAATAAAACAAACTTATTAATAATGTCTGGAATAAATAAATTTAATTTTATTTAAATTTATACCATCAGACATTACAAACAAATAATCAGCAACAAAATAGTTCCACGCACTTCTGCGCTCTGTTTGTTAACTGTATTTTCAGAGTTCCGTATCTTATTATAAGGAAGAAACAGTTACTTCGATGCAGTCTGCCAAGACCCTCTTTTCTAGGAACGATGTCAAGTAATTAAGTAGGAATTAATATTAAATAAACAGGTCTGCTATCCATGAAAAAGGAATAACTTAGATCGAATTAATGAAATATTTCAGTTTACCCATTTTATATTTTTAAATTTGTTTAGTAAAAGTTGAAATTTATCAGTCTTCATGCACTATTTTTTTAAATTAATAAAGTACATTCAAATATTAGTCTAAAGAAAGTTGTTAATGTCATGTTTTGCACTAAACGTTTGCCAGAAACGTGTCAATGAATACTCACCGCTAAGATTTGTTTTAATTTATTAAGGCAGGAGTTGATAAAATGTAATGACGTATAATTGACAATAATTACCATATAAGATGATATTCGTTAGAACCTACAACGTTGTTACAGCATTCTCTGTAGCGTGTTTCAGCAATTTCACAGCTCCACACGCACATAATGGAGCTGGAACTACAGATACTTAACATAATGGCATTGTCTTGGTAACCTTGTAATTACCCTTTTAGCACGGCATGGGGGCAAATGCTTTTAGCTTTGATTACAGTGCCGGCTTATTGGAACGTGTTAATGGCTAATAATATTATTATTATACATTATGAACAGCAGGGGGTGACACTATAATCTAATGTGAGAATTATAACCTACTTAGAAATAAAGTGTCTAAAGTGTTTGATAAAATACCAGACATGACGTCACTTTATGGTCCTGGGTGCTTGGATGCTTAGATAAAATAATTTGCTATCGTTACATCGATTTTTTTAGCAGTTAAATAAGTTGCTCAAAAAACTAACGTAGCACGTAAGTATCTTAACAATATTAAGTAGTTATTGTCCATTTTTTCTTCCTAAATTTGCTCACTTAAATGACTTATATTATAATTATAATAATAATAAATATTTCTTACACTCACAATAATTAGCCTAGCTCAAAGTAAGCACTGTAAGGCTTGTGTTATGGATACTAGGGTAACGGATAAACATACATATATGATACATAGATATGTAATATTCATAGAAATATACATATATAAACACTAATGACTCAGGTACAAATGCTCGTATTCATCATAAAATCATCTACCCCTTCCGGGATTCCAAACCAGGACCGTCGGTGCGAAAGGCAGGATCTCTACCGTTGCAGCAAACTGTCGTCAAGAGCTATTATGACGGTCAAATTACAACAAACATTACTGTTTTATGTCGAAGCTCTTAGTTTTGAAGCGAAGCTTCTATACCGACCTTCGGGCAGCTCGCCGCTCGGCCACTCTATCCGTGCTAAGCGTCAGATTTTACCGTTACACGAGAAGCTTCAGATTTTACCGTTACAAGAGAGCTTCAGATTTTGTACCATTACCAAAGAATTCTAAAGAATATATAGAACTCTTTGACCGTTTTACGATATATATAGGAGCCAGCTGCCTCCCCACCTCAGTGTGTGTGGCCTTCTGTCTCGCTTTCACTCAAGTCATTGTGCATCGCTGGCGTGGTGTTCTATCGCTTTTCCTACTCTTTTTTTAACGCTTAGTTCCTACGCTTTATATTTTAAAGCTTCGCATCTTTCGTGACATGTACATGACGTACTCTAAACAATATCATTTCCAAATATATATGCTTTTTTCCTTGACGAACTCTATGTAGCGTGTTAACAACCTCAGCAACTTTTTTGTGTTCGCTCCAGATGGTTCCACAACTAAAGTCGTTAATATAGAAGCACTTACAAGAAAGAAAACATTTTTTTGGCAATAATACACCGCTTCTTACCAAGAAAATTACTAGGACTACTTGACACATTTTTATTATTAAATACGAATGGAAAATACACTGAAACATTTAGAAAGTTTTTTCTAAAGCAAACGCAAATTTTCACTCATGATACTCGATATTCACACATATTTGAGAAATTCCATGAGACGGCAAACTGCTGTCTTTAAAAATTCTAAATCGATTTTCCTAATAAAAAAATATGAATTATTTATTCATTTGCAAATCACAAATAGTCGATTAAAACATGCATGTATACTGTGGTAACACTGGAAAAGTTAACGATTACGGAAAAAAAATTATATAGGTTATCCAAATAAATAGAATAAAATAAATACTAACAATATTTCTCACATTCAAACCAATAAGCGGCCGTAGTAGGTGGTGTGATAGTGTATCTCACTACATAAAGTTCCCTCAGATATTCTTCCAAAATTCCTCAATGGATTATTAATACAATGGGATTCTGATACGTCATTCGGATACGTCTCATTGCAAATAATTGTTTCTTCAATTCCGAATTCAAATATTTAAATTGGAAGTAGAACAGTATCGTTCTCGTTAAGCCGCGGCTTTAATCTCAGCCAGTAGCAGCTGTTCGCTCGGGTCTGAATCAGCGGGTAATTGCGCCATAAACTAACCTATAAGGTTCGAGTACAACTCGCTTAGAACGGTTAATGAAGTTATAAACCTCCTTTTAATTATAACAATCATTAGGAGAAAACGAAATTAGAAACAATGTAGAAATTATTTCGGATATTTTTTATTGATAAAAGAAAGTCTTATATTGTACATGGTTAACGAAGCCACGTTACAATGAGATCACCATGTTGACTAAACGTTTTCGAATAGGTTATACATTCTCATTGCCAAAATATACGGTACCGAATCTTGCTAGAGATGATTTGTGTAAGAATTTTGATATAATTTTTACAAATATGTTGATATAATTGACAATTGCTTATGCAATTAACGTGAAAAGATTTTAATTATTTTTTTACATTCCTAGCTAATTGTCATCTCACAGATATAGGACTACTATTTTACATATTAATATCTTTTTTAAGTTAATAGAGCTTTCTTTATACATGAAATAAATAATGGTATATCCTGCACAATATACAAAAAAAATATGATTTTTCGCCATTTCATTAAATCATTATGAGAAAGTAGAAATAAAAAACTTACCAAATACAGATATTAAATAGCGCAACATACTCTTTCCAATTTTGATTTAATATTCAATCTATCAAATCGTCTCATTAATCATTTTGTGCACCTGCAAATAACATTTTAGTTCGCCCTTTCCGCCCAGAAGTTGGTATTGTGCAAATTTAAAAAATATAAATTCTCCACCCGACCTCCCTATCTACAGGCTTTACCAATTAAACTTTTCACCCCAGTAATAACTTAAGAGGAAAAAGAACATGTATATTTTTCTGATCCATAAAACCTACTTTCTTTTGTATTTCTTTTATTGTTGTTTTCTTATGAATATTAAATAAACGCGATAGACGACATTTGATGATTTGAGGAAAATGTTGGCAGACTAAAGTACCTTATTATTTTAAAAAGCAAGAGAACAGCCTTATTGTCTGAATCAATTTAAAGAAAAAGCTAAAATATTTTCCGAGATTTTGTGAGTTCAATCTGAAAAGTTTAAGAAGGGTGTGTATTAATTAAACTGTTATTTGCATTTTTCTAAACTCAGTATTGAAGAGCCTTCAAAAATGGAGCATCTCGTAGCAATTTCGTAGTCATCATGCGATATAACGTAGCTAACTATTGTCGTGCTACGATTGACTACACGCTACGATCCTGGCTACAACTCTGATGTAGTCAGGACCGTAGATAGATACTTGATGGCAACAAATTCTGCAAAATAACTTTTTTTAAATAAAAAAATGACTTGTGTAAGATGACATATATTTGGCATAAAACACTTTTAAAATACCAAAATAAGTTCATTTTCTATTTTTTTATTTAATCCTAACTTTTTGACTTCCTTTCCAGAGCTGTGTGCATAGGATGACTTAAGTAATGATCGTCACATTCAAACTTTCTATAGCACTTAATTCATTTCTCATGCGACATAACTAGTTTCTCATATTCTATATTTTAGAACTACGTTATTGAAAACTACTTCCGTAGAGGCATACGTAAAAATATAAAAAAATTAAATCAAAATTTCAATGTATAATAATAGTTGGTTGCTCCACGCCTCACTGTGTTACTTGTACCTATTTTTTTTAATTTCGTGTTTTTTTAGAAAACATGGAAGTCTGAAGATTACTCTCTTTAAATTAGCAATTGAAATTAAATTGAATAAAAATAGTCAATTTAGCTATTGATAAATTTATTTTAAAGCCCTCAAGGATTAAAGCAGAATAAAACCATTATCAACGTATTAAGCTTACAGAGACAACTCCAAGGGCACACTGCTTAAACTGCCAAGATTGTAATCCAAAACTACGAACGGAGGAATAAAAAAGTTCCGATTGTAAAACAATTTTCTTTATGGAAAACTTTACTCTCCAACGTGTCTTAAAATTTTCATGTTTCGTTGGCGCCCAAAGTGTAACGGTTTAGTAACGTCTGAATCGTAGTTTCAGCTATTGTCTAGGGAAATTACCTAACTCGGGTCACAACCACTCGGTCACGCGCCTCTGCAGATTCAGTCATCGAGTGCGCTGAGCGGCAAATTTACGGATTGGTAAACTAGTAGCCATTTATACTTTAAAAATGAACGCGTAATCTTAATGTTAGCGAGCTTTCCACTCACATACACAACATTGAAATAGTTTTGTGAGGGGAAAAAAGGAAAAGAAATTATGTAATTTCAATAAATAAAATAAATAAAGTTTGAATATCATCTGAATCACTAGTCTAGACGTAGTCTGAGAAAATCATCTAGCTTGTATCTCATATATCACTTACTTCTGATTAATAACGTGTTTACATTGAGTTACTACATTAACCAAACAGATATTAAAGTACGTCTTACTGTATGTATTTATTGGAGCGGAGCGGAGCGAAGCTCCCATGGACCAGCTTCAATGGCGCAATGTCTGTTACGCCATAACTTCCAGAGTTCTTGACCGATTTTAATATTTTTTGTGTGGAATCGAATCAACAGGTTGAGGACCAGATTGCGACGGAGCCCTAATTTTGAAATTCGCAAAAATTCCCATCCAAACAAAAAAAAATCTTTTTTTAGGTATTACGCTCCGATCCAATATATGGTGCTAGCGTAGCTTTATGCTTAGCGATGGCATCGCCTAGTTAATGTGAAAAGTTCCCATGGATCAGCTTCAATAGCGCAATGTCTGTTACGCCATAACTTCCCGAGTTCTTAACCGATTTTAATATTTTTTGTATGGAATCGAATCAACAGGTTTAGGACCACATTGTGACGGAGTCCGAATTTTGAAATTCGCAAAAATTTCCATCGAAACAAAAGATTTTTTATTTTTTCAGGTATTAGGCTCCGCTCCAATATATGGTGCTAGCGTAGCTTTATGCTTAGCGACTGCATCGCCTAGTTACTTAATAACTTTTCAAACCTTTGCACACAACCTTTACAAATCACCAACAATTGCAATTTAAAATCCACATATATTAAAAAATAATTTACCTAGTACAATCAAAATATCAAATCTGTACAACCCACAAAATTTTGTTTTATTTTAAACCGAATACCAACAGCGCTTATAATACAACTAATGGAACAAAAATTATGTATGGACAAAGCCGTTATATATAGATATTCGTTATTTTACCTGAAAATGAGATATTCATGATGATATAGTAATGAGTAGAGAGTGAGAGAGTACCAATACTATAGGAAATATCTATATCATCCCTTGGTATTACATACGATCGAATCCAATCCGTTGCTATTATTCCATCTCCGTGTGTACTCTTTGTTTGCTCGGAACTAATCGAAAAGTACGATAGTACCTAGTTATGAAGCTGAAGGTATATATATGTCCTAAAATGCAAACAAACCTTTATTTGTAATATTAATAATATTTGTTTAATTAATTGAAGGTTATGACGATAAAGTTTTTATTTTATCTCAATGACAAATAAACGTTAGTAATAACGAGCTAGAAATTGTCTCATACACTCTTGAAGACTAAAAGAATAATTTGAAATTAAATCACTTTGCAGAGAACATATAAATCCTTAAATAATCGTCTTCTTTTAACATTTATTATATAAATCCTACTTTGGATAATTACAAAGACTATTATAATTATGCTTTTACCGCCTTTCAACGACAATTTCTTTTAATTATACCTTGCATAGGTACTCCTTGTCCTTCTCAATTACTTGAACGTATTCACCAACATTTACACGCCAAATGCGAGCTTTAATATAGTACATTTAGCTAAAATCGTTCTAGTATATCGCGTGTTCCACAGCGCTTGAATTTCACGTAGAAGCGAGGATTCTTCAAAAACGTATGTTAGTACCTATAGAAGAATTGAGATTGCTCCATTCTTCTCCTTGCATATTTGAGGCACCGAAACCATTAAATAAAGTTTTGCTGCTTCACGTTCTAGTGTGGCATTGACAAATGGCATTTTTACGTCACCTCACTAATATACTATTGACTTTTAAATTCTTAAAAGGAAGTCAAAGGTTCAGCTACTATTATAATATCCGTCTACAATAAAAAAAAACTAAAATATGTTCAGTTTAGTTCTTATTAAATTAACTACTCAATTATTCATTGCGTTTACTCAAATGTAATAAAACATTTCAATAGTATGGAAATATCCGAAAAAAAATCAAAAAGTAATACTGTGGTTCTACATCATTTCTGTAAACTTTTCTTCCTATGTCTGGTTGTCTTCTCCGCTTGCTATGTGACTTAGCTTTGTGCTACGGTTAATGCGGTGTACAAAAATATATGTACATATATATCTATATGTGTGGTCATGTTCATGCTGACGATCTCTAACAAATGGTATAGTTTGATCAAACAGTCGTCTGTACGACGTAGAGATAGAGATTTTAGCCAAAGATAGTATGCTTTATGGCGGCAACGTGAAACTCCAGTTTACTCGTTTTGGTTTTCATGTTACAAGTTTTTTGTCGGATATTAATGTGACATAATAGTTAATTGTTAATCATTAAGTGTCCATATACATACATAATGGGGAAAGCGAAACAGACAGGTGTTTTGGCGCTCTCTCTCTCATATTCTATGCTATTTTATTTTATTTATCATTAACCATTATTGGTCATCCATAATTCAGAAATTGCCTATCATTATCGATCATCATCACAAAATAATGATAACAAAATTACCAAAGACGAAGCTTTATGGCTTGAACTCTTTGCCATCCGCCAAAGACAAATCTTGAAAAAAATAAACTTATATACTTAACATTTTAGTTGGATATGTTACATCTAAATACACTTCATTGTAACTTTCACTAATCTTTTACACATAATACGATGCTTAAGTCGGTATTTGTTTAACTCAGATTAAGTATATCGCATATCGTCGGTCGACTAAAGTAGTGTAACATTCCAAAACGAGTTGTTCTGTGCAATTAAAAATGACAAATTTTTAATAAATTATTTTAAAATATTTTATAAGTCACTAACTGTCCCGGCCACGCGTTGCTGTACTGTGTCGCATACACACTCACAGAAGAATTATATATATATAAAGATTATATTTTTTATATAATTTCTGCTGTACCTGCACGAAAAGTTATATTTCTTCAAACAATATATCGAATGATGTTATAAAATTAACGATTACATAAAAAATGCTACTTGTACTAATTAGTGTACTGAAGGGCCTCTGTGATCCGCCCCCGAACAATCGTGTCTAATGAATTATGTAGCAATCCTTTTAACGTAAAGAAGTGAAGGAGGGTTTAATGTCATATTAAAAACGTATTAGGCACCCAAAAAGTAGGACAGCGTACAGAGCGGGGTTAATAATGATATTATATATAAGACGTCCACTCACCAATCCATATTAGCTTGCGTTGTTGCTTATAGATTTTTTCCTTGTTTTTCCAATTACACGGGATTATTATAAGGATTACACGTAATTGGATCTCATCGCCTTATTAACTAAGGGACGCCTTAAACTAAATATTCGTAAATTGTAGTTAAAATATATATTTGGACTTTATTTTTAAAGCGAAACTTCGAGAGATGTCAAAACTGCCACGATTTTGGCAGCCAAAATTATCTTTTTAACTTTTGCATTGATAATTAACATTTTTGAAAAGGGAATTCGCCATTTTCTTTTGTTTTTACGGATAATAATCTCATATGTGTCCCGGTAGGTGAGAATTTTACGAGTCGTAATAAAACGAGTCTTGTGTAACCCTACACGACTTTCCGTGCGTCATCATCAGAGTTAAGACTCAGATTTACGTTATTTCGTGTGGGATTTGATCAGTAGGAGTTAGTAATTCTTTTGAATACCTTTTATTACATTTCCCGGCTATTAAGCTCAACTTCTTACTCCAGTACGTAACGAAAACTTATTCATTAATTATTTTCTTCTTAGTTTAGCATTTATGAGGAGCTCGATATCTCATTAAGGTTAAGAAACTTTTACAATAGTCAGTTTATTATTTCGATTGTCTTATAACTGAACTTTTATTTATATATTTTGAAGAGATTTACTTTGCTAAAGAAAGCAGTCTCACGGAACAAGGACAGAAAAACCTTAGAAGTCCTATCAGAAATTAGTTAGAAACGGTCGGAATAAGGGCGTTTTTCCTTATGATGTTTTCATCTACAGGTAAGGTCTGCGCCCCATTAATAGCGGAATTAATAGGCTGATATCGACGATTGTTCGAAAATCATGAAAATAAACGCTTATAGCGATCTCTTTACAATTGTTTCATTTCAAGAACATTTCAATAACATTGCTCATACCGCCATCTCCTTTTTTCCATCGGACATCCAGACGCAATGCGGGCTACCACTCTTTCTTGGTTGCTATTCCTACCTGTCGCACCAAGCACTTCTCAACATCCTTCATAATGCGCAGAGCAAAGGAGTGAAACTCCCTCCCTGTGTATGTATTTCCGAGAACTTATAACCCATCCATTTTCAAAGACAGGGTGAATAGGCACTTTCTGGCTTAGCTCGTTCCATCGTGAATTCTGTCTTGGCCCCGGGCCTGATTGAGATCAAGAGCGAACCCATCCTTAATAAAAAAAAAAAATATCTTCTGGTGAGTAAATACAGAAGAAATATATGGAGGTATATATATCTACTGGTGAATAATTAGTCTCTTTTAACTTTTTCTTTGTTGGACTGAAAATCGTCCCCCTGTTTTCAGCTCAGCCACCCCTTTTCAAACGAATAAAACGAAGACCAAAGCCTTTTACATCGGACTCGACTGTGAATAAAAAATTAACATTTAATCAACCATGTACCAAGTAGCGGAAGTAAACGACTTCGCTAATTTTAGCTCGTAATGTCGCAAAGGAAACGTTGATTGAATTTTTTCCTCCCAATTTTGCGTTTCGATTCGAATTTTTTCAGCCGTACGTTTCCTTCCTCATTGCTACATAATTCATAGGACATGTGCAGGGCGGATCACGGAAACCGGTGGCTAATTAGTATAAGTAGATACCATGTTTTATGTATTCATAGTATGATATCATTATATCACTGTTCACAAAAACCCATTAGATAAATACAGTAGCATATATTTTATTTAAGTGATCTCTTCAAGTAAAAAATGTTAGAAGTAGATATGTAGATTAATTTAGTATATGATTGTGGCCGTAACCGATCGATCGAAATGTCAGTTTTAAAAAAAGACTGACCGAGTTCAATCCTCGCCGATGCAAATTAAGATATAATTACAGTTAATAAGTTTTCTTTAACTTGGTAATATATTATTTGTTACACATTTGTAAAAAATGCTTATCGTCTACAATTATAGGCCCAACGCTGGTGTTTTTGAGCTCATATACTCGCCTTGCTTAAGCCTAGTGATTACTGATATTTATAATTACCTAATTGAGGCCTGCAACTTCGTCGGCGTGTAATTTTATTACGCAACCTTGTTTACAAATTGAAAAATTCAGTAAACTTAGATTATCATTTGTATTAATTGTAAAGCCACATATAAATTAAAGAATGAAGGAGTTTGAGCAGCGAAATAAAATACGTGCATTCTAGTTGAAGCTAGATAAGATAAAATGACATTGAATGAAATGACATTGACAGCAACTAATGTGCATAGAGAATGTTTAAATTTATAATTTACTAGATGGCGCCAGTAGTTGCCTGAAACCTCAGAACAATAGCTTTAGTTATTGTTCTGAGCCTGAAACGCGCTCTCTTTGTACTTCAAGAAAATCATTAGATTTTTACTGACAATATGGTAACAAACACACACACACACAAAGTATTGTAATAATATAATTAGGATTTTAATGTTTGCAACAAAATATCTCATATGTGATATTTGAAAATTTGATTTCCTGATGGGATTTATACAAGTAATCGTAGATTTTTCCTGACTTGCAAGCAGGCCATGTTCAGTCGGCCATGACTAAATCTGTTTGACCTTAAGTCGACGTCAGCAGCCTTCAGGGTGTACCACTAAGATTTATTTATGGTCATCAACGCAAAATGGAAAAGAAGTGAAGCAAGCGGCTACGAGAAATTGAGTGATCTTGAACTGGGGTCGAATATTTATGGGGATCATGGGGATCATTATGGGGATGGGTGTTCCCGGTATAGACTTGGTTTCGCTTGAAGCAGTGAAAACCTCAGCTTCTTTTTACAAAGCAGTTTCATGTGGAGTTCCATTGCACGATTTAGGTTAATGATTTCAAAGAAGCACTGTCGTCACTCCTTTCGTCAATAAATCAATTAAATCTTAAGTATTTTATTGCTATCCGAAATCAACAAAGCGAATTCGGGAAATCTGTGTTTATTATCAATACTAGAAATGGAACTAATTCAATATTTTCCTAAAAATAACAATGAAACAAATCACAAAGCAAATTAAATATATTCTTTATTTATCCTTATTCCTAACAATCAGTAGTGAAATAACGTTCTCAGTCAGAAAAATCGTATTTTATGTATAAATGGCGTTCTGCTTGATCAAGTCAAGTGTATTATATATATATAAAGATAGGATATATACTTAAATAACAAGTTTCACTTAAAGAAATCACAAAAAAATAATAAAATATACTCTGTTTTCTATATATTTACTAAAAAGGTAGGTATTTAAAATCTAAGTAATACTAAACACATTTTTCTATGTTACTAAGACTAAGAAAGCTGTCTATAATAGCCATATCTATAAATATATAAGCACTTTGAACAATGTAAACTAGACAACGTATTTATATGTATGCATGATGTTAGTGTTCTTAATAAATGAATCAATACATTAATTATAATAGATAAAACACAAATAGCTTATTACAGTTCATCGTCGTGTCTTTTTTACTTTTCTTTTCTTCAATTTTTTTTCCATAAACAAATAAATAGAATAATTTATTAATATTAAAATTTAAGTCAAGTAAAAATATTCGACTTTTACTTTCATGGAAAGCATAATCATACTAAGTTTTTCTAATCAGATAAGAAAACCACCATGAAAACCGCAACTTACGTTAATGGCGTCCATTACGATCTTGCCCAAAAAAATCAATCTAGTCATCAGAGTGGCCGTGAACGTAACTGACTATTATCGCGGGCTATAAATTTTGGGCATCAGCATGATAAAAAACATTCCCCATCCCCAACACGCGATAGAAGTGTCGACACAATGTAAACATAATTGGTATATTAATTCATCATATTGAGTTTAACTTTTTTACATCATAATTTAATTATACAGTTTGTTTAATTATTAATTATATAATAAGTCTCCTAACACTCCCTCCATAGTGTCTGTAAGATAAGTATGTTATATTATGATAGGTGTATAAAAACATTTTTTAAATACAATCATATCACTATTTCATTTACACCACGCAAATGTTGTTCGAATCTATTTAAGAATTCGTTATATAAAACCAGGTAAGATTACCAAAAAAAAATGCGAGTGTAACTACTTCTATACTTTGTCCAATGTATGATACGTTTGACAGTTGACACCTATATAGAGGGTATAAAGTAGCTATTGCAATGTCAAGCCAAACATAAGGAAACAAACGCAACCTTAGTACGTAGCAATAAGGAAGTGACACCTGTCAAAAGTATCATCCTACCTTGAACAAAGTAAAGTTTATATATTAAAACCATTATTATATAAAAATGCAATGCAACATACAAATCAATGTGTATGGTATAATACTCTTGTGTGTTTATTAATAAGAATATTTAATAATGTTATTGATATCGGTTTTCATGAATAAAGTGCAAAACAAGGTTCAACTCAAAAAACATGGTTGATTTGTTCTTTATCTAATAAGAATAACTTACAACCTAAATATCTTGTATAAGAAGTGTGCAATCCAAGTGAAGGTATTTAGTATATATACATGTCATGTAACCTGCCTATCGTTAAGCTTTAATAGAAAGGAAGGGATTAGTTTTGTATTCAATAATTGGACTTTTGATATTTTTCATAAAGTATAAGGCCAGAACATATTGCAAAGGCTATGTTTCCTCTTTTTATCGTTTTCTAGGCAAATGGACGTAAAACATAAATCAGAATAACTTATTATGGACTCTCTATTCAAAACAAACTCTGCTAAGCTCGCCAATATGTGAGCTGCGAAACCCGCCACGATTTCTGTATTCTAATAACAAAATTCGTTAAGTCTATTTTTACTCGGTATCATTGTCTGCCTATTAATTACTCCATTGCTGTGCAGACCTTCCCTAGGAACGGAAATATCGTTAGGAAAATGGGGAATACCTCACTACCCAGACTCAGTGCGGTTCACTGCAGATACTGAAGGACCAACATGCCTTCCGTGTTTCGAAAGGCAATTCATTTTTAACAATGGAGAAAGTCACGGGCGACTCACAAACATATTGATGAGACATTAATGATTTTCTCTGGTGGGCCTAATAAAATACATTGCAATTCTATTCGCGAGCAAGCCACGTTCAATTGGCCTTGACAAAAATAGTTAGACCTTATGTCGCTATAAATAATCCTGAGGAGGGCCTGGAGGCCGGCTTGCCGGGGTCCAAGGTGTTAAATACCGCAAATTGTCCCACCGGACCCCTGGCAAAGTTGAGGGTACACCCCAGGGGTTTTAGTGTGGTAAAACCCCGCCTACACTCCGTGCGCCATTTCGGAGGGGAGTCCGCACATATCCCTGCCGACTTTACCCACGGCGGACAAGCCATAAAACTTTCCCCTGGGAGAAAAAAAATAAAAATAAAATTCGACGCAAGCAGCCTGTCTGCCCCTGTGACTTATTAACGGTTAATCCGTAGAACGAAGAAATAGTGAAGCAAACAGGTTAGGGGAAATTGTGTACGCTTGAATTGGGATCGGAAATTATTTGGGACAGTAATGATCAAATCCTCCTAAACCATAACCAATGAGATCTTCAACTTTGATAAGTTTAGGGTTGTACCCTTAAGATTAATTTATGGTCAACTTACTTGCTTTCTGAAGGAACTCGGGATTATATTTTTTGTACTCTGCCTATAACAGAGTTTGTTTACTGTTAATGTTTCTATTGTTGTGAGGGCGTGCCTTAATTAGATTAGCCCTGATTTCTTGTGAAATAATTTCAGCGTGTCGTATTTTAAGTGAATCGTCTAAGCGGCTACTTTTTTTTTTTAAATGTAACGTTTGTTCTTGTAAACGAACAGGAGTCCCTGCCCTTGCTAATTACGTTACTAGAAGGAGTTATTTTGAAGTTTTATTTTAACAAAATATTTTATTTATAATTGCCAGAGACTTTATGTTATTGAGGGGATTATTAGTATCCTATATTGTTTTATAAATTCATTCTATCAATTCGCGTTTATGTCGAATATTGTTAATAATATTAAACATCACATACGTACTTTGCTCTGAATTTAAATTAAGTGGCTAAAGGATTTGTGTAATAGAATTCAGAAACAACGACGGTACTACAACATCCAGACCAGAGCCATTGAAATGGCTGGGTATCGAACTTGGGATCTCGGTGACGTTACCATGAAAACTGGTATGCGTGCCACTCGACCACTGAGCTTGGCAGTATCAAAGTGTTGATAAAAAGTATCTCAATAGGTATTCACTCTTGTATTTTGTTTTATTCATTTATTTAAACTTTGTTGCACACAAAAATATGTACAAATGGCGGACTTAATGCCATTAGGCATTCTCTACCAGTCAACTGGAGAGTTAGAAACTGATAGCGTATTGGAGGTGCATTGAAAAGGTAAATAGAAAATGCTATAGATACATACTGACATCATGTATAATAAACTAATAAACATATATAAATTATTAAACTACTTAAATATCGATACGCTAAACCAATATTAATACACCTTACAAGATATTGTATACTAGTTCCAAAAACAGTAACGAAAGTATTGAACGCCTAAAAACAATCTATTTAAAATAATATAGGTAACTCGATCTCCTTGGTGCTTCGAAAGGCATATCAAACTGTTGGTCCAGACTCCAGACAGCAACTGGCGTAGTTAGCACACACTAAAACACACAGGTTCCGCTTCCCAGTTATGACCCATTTTTAAGGAGGATATAAAAAAGCTTATAACGTTGATAGAAGCGGTACCAAACCTCAGAGTGATATAGAAAAGAAAAACATTTTTTTTTAATTTGCTCAACAATTTTGGACTTAAGGAATTATTTCGCTTAAAGGTAATGTAATTGCCTCACATTAGTAAAATGATATTACTATTTCAGTGAATTACAGCATTTAACCAAGCTTAAACCAGCGCGCTCATTTATTTTCATTGCACTTACTTAGCATTTTAAAACTAGCGTTTCGCAAAGTGCTGGTTAAAATCTAATAAAAACCCTTTTACGACTCTGTTTATATAAATAGAACCTTAACACTTTATTTTAGAGCAGTAAATTGAGCACTCACCACTTTTCGCTCCGTGCACATTTGAATATCGTCCACGAAACAAAAAAAGGCGATTGTAAATAATTAAAACGGTTTATAGCTGTCCCAAGTTTGATGGTTCAGCTTTTAAAGGAATGACTACATACATTTTCATTACATTCTTACGAAAAACACTTAATTTAATATTCTTAAGTTTTTTGCAAGCCGTTATTTATCACTTAAGGAAACTGTGTAGTATATTATAATAAAACACTTTTTTACGGATTTTGCGCATATTTCATTTTATATTTAATCCGACGTTTCGACTCCTCTACAGGAGTCGCGATCACAGGGTGACTAAGATAATGGTTGTCATGTATTTTCTATTACCTTCACATAATTTTAATCGGGCACGTTCCTAAGTTAAACTTTTTATATAAAAAAAATATGCGCAAAATCCGTAAAAAAGTGATTTATTCTAATGTGTAAAGTGCGTTGAAGTGTAATAACTAAATACTGTGTAGTATAGTTAACTATGTATTCAATTTAGGCAATCATTATATTTGTGTCAATATAAAAAAAAAATTGCGTAGGCACTTATGGTAAGTTATACTTTCACTCAGGGCAATGGAACAATCCGCTTTCCACTATCCCAATTTCTACTCCAACACCTAATCTCACTCATACTACTCCAACTTAATATACAGGATGGCGCAAAAATAACGCATGGATTTTGCAATGTTATAAGTTTGTTTATTATAATCATACAACATTTCTTTTAATACCAAAACAATCAGCAATCAACCCAATTTAAAAATTGGTCATTGTGAATTCCAAAGCCCCTCATTAATTTTTAAAAATAGCATCTGAGAGGTGGCGTCTTTCTGCATTCATTCTTCTTGTGGGGTCACCTGAAATTCAAAGTGTACTGTCGAAAACCTCGTTCCATCGAAGAATTAAAGGCTGCGACACGTGAAGAAATTGCTGTTGTACCACAGGACACATTGACATAGGCTATGGAGAACTTTGAAGATAGACGTTTAATGTATATGAATGCAGGATGACGCCAGCTCTCAGATGTTATTTTTAAAAATTAATGAGGGGAGGGGCTTTGGAATTCACAATGACCAATTCTTGTTGTTACAAAGTTATAGGTTTGATACTCGTACAGAAAAATTAGGCATTTGAATCTGTGTCTTCTATACAAACATATTAAAGCTGTTTTTTTAATAATAATGGTACTTATGTGGTTAATTTGATTTTCTTTACAATGTTGTGATGTACCTTTTTTAATGAAAGGTTCTTTTTTTATAAACAGAATGACTATACTATTGGCAGATAATACTTAAGATATTAGATACAGCTACTGAAATAAAATTATATGTACCTGTTATTTATTTCCCATAACTCCGACTTACGATCATCATCATCTCAGAAATAAAACACCCACCTTTGTATGAAAGCATTCCCCGAAAATAGAGGGTGAGGTGGGGCTATATAATAATATTAGCTCCATACTCAGCAGGCGGGTTGAAGATCCCAGTAAATGACTATAATTCTAAATACCATGCTGCCCATTTTTTGGTCTGAGTCAAGAGGGGAATATTGATTAGCTTCAGTATCGTGAGTCATATTTAAGACACCATTTAGCGGTATTAGGTATATTCTTCTCTGCCAGACATACAGCACATATAGGAAATGTATTGTTAGAAGATGCAATTGATAAAATTAGTGACTTCCCAATTAATTAAAAATCAAAGTTTATCCATCAGTTATTTTTGGTATTTTTTGTACTTGGTTTTATATAGTCTATTTTATATTGTAGCTTCGTTAAGGGTATTTTAACATATACGGTATAAACAGGCGATGGTTAAACGTTAATTATTAAACTTCACTGTCGTGGTCGCATGACAGTTGAAATCGAAAATTAATATTTTTTAGAGGGTATTCTCAGTAACATAGCGGTCTGGCTTGGATTTCCAAAAAGACTTGTTTAAATCCCACATAAAGAGAATTTTTCAACACGCGTTGTTTCGCTTTAAATATTCAGAACACATGTACACTAAATTTTGTATTAACCAAGAGTGTGAAGGCTCATATAGGTATTGATTTTTCATCGAATACCCTTTAACTGCCGACCAATGCGTGCCCGAGGTGAGTTATAGCCCATTTCTCTTAAGAGGTTTTTATCCACAAGGAAGGCGTATGTTCCAGCATTGTAGACATTATTAGGCTGATATGATCCTTTAATTAGTTAAATAGCTGGCGCCAAGAGCTTCAAAACAAAGATGAATAATTAAATATACCTTCAACTTAAATTTAATGAAAATTCGTGGTTAATGAGCCGTAACGAGAGCGACATGAACGAGCTCGTAAATCCAAATTGATCATATCGTAATCCGGATCCTTTTATTTGTATGAGCTCGTTCAGCCAAAGAACCCCATAAAAAGTTACTCCGGTATCGTCACTAAACTTCTTGTACAGCGCTCCTTTAATAAATCATTGCTCAACATCTTAAAATTGAGATTTATACCCTTTTATGAGCGCCGTAGAAGTTTCCAAAGGTAAATTTTTATGGAGTTAAAATTGTCGAAGTTTTTTTATTTTTATGTAGTTTATTTATGATAAGTGTTCATGATTGATGTTTATTACATAAAGTTTTTTGTTAATATTGAATTATGAGTATACGTTTTAACTTTAAGGTCATAAATCGGAAAAGGAAATCATGTTTGTTGAACAAAACACCTTTTGTTTTGCCGTTTACTGTATGTACCTCGGTCATTTGAGTATTCGAAAAGTGGTTACCTTTTATCCGTTATTAATCTGAGTAAAACAATAGTTTGTCGGCTATTAAACAATTACCATTATATCATAATAGATCTTCTATATGTGCTCTTCATAGTTATTAATTACACAAATATAACACAAAATATTATATCGTTGATAATTAATGAAAAATAGACAAATACAAAAAAATTATTTTTTTTCATATTTGCAATGGTTTTAAAAAACAATATATATTTATTTGTGAAACATGAACACGTACACATATGTATGTACAGTACACAGGTCTTTAAATAAATATGTCGCCTAGTGATCTCAAAGACTTAAGATTTTAAGCTATAAATTTTTAGCTTTCGAATTTTTTTATAAAACTGCTCTATAGAATAATTATACTAGATTTAAAAAATCTAAAAATCCCACGTTTTTCAATGTCCTAAAAAGAATAAAATAACCCTGCGGGGCAAAGCGAGGGGCCACTCAAAACGTGGGGGCGCATATTACTAAGAGGAGATTTTAAAGAGATGAATGACATGCATTGATGCCGATTATTGTAAAGATGCGCCCCCACGTTTTGAGTGGCCCCTCGCTTTGCCCCGCAGGGTTATTTTATTCTTTTTAGGACATTGAAAAACGTGGGATTTTTAGATTTTTTAAATCTAGTATAATTATTTTATTCTTTTTAATTATTAACTCAACGAAGTAACCATGTGTTACGCAACAATCGGATAAGCCCCATACAAAAGTGAAAGTTGCCGAAAGTGGACCTGAAAGTGCATCTGGAAAGTTGAAAGTTGCTTTAGAGTGCATTGTCATCGGGTTCTGAACTATCCTGAAAGTTTCAGCTTTCTAGCTTATCGGAAAGTGCCTCAAATTTAAGTTGCAAGATTTTGCCCGGACAGACAAACAAATAAGAAAAGTGAGATAAGAAAAACGTGGTAAAATGCCATCAAAGGATTCGCAACTAATGAAAATTCTGCAGCCTTTTTAAAGTTTTTTGGCATTAAACGGGTGAGGTCCTTTTAGTCATAAGATCTAAATAATCTTAAAGTTTTTGAAAACTTCTTAAAAATTTCAACCCATTTAAGAAAAAAGTCATTTAATAAGATCAAAAGTGTCGCGAGCCAAGCTTTTTTAACAGACTAGACTCGAGGCCTAGAGTTTTAAAGGATACGGGCGATCAAAAATGAAGCTATCCTTAAAGCAGGTGAAAAGCCTGCAGTTTTTTGGATCACTAGTTTTGCCCTTGTTGGAGTACTAGTGAGGTAGACTTTAGAATGTTTTTTAGAATTATCAAGTAATATTTTTAAAACATCATTGTTTATTTCAGGTATATGTCAGTGGTTTAATTAATTACTACATAAACTATTGAAGTTATTATCATAACAAATTGCTTAAGGTTCTTTCTCTCTTCAATCTTACAAGATTTATTGTAATTTCTTTCTAAATAAGTTGGAAATCATTGCTTTCGAGTCTACGTATTTTGGTGACGTAAATATCGCACTGTTGAGCATAAGAGTGGTATTTGACGCGCGTGGATAAAGCTTACTTTTATCTCGCCTATTCCTTTTTACAACTACGGATGTTTTCATAAAGAAATTTGGATTTTCCTTACAAATGATGTGACTTCCAAGATATAAAGAGAAGGAAATATTAAGAGCGCATATTTTTAAATAATTGTGAGCCAAACCATGTAAATCGCTTTTTTCAATGTAGACTTTCCAGTTTAGCCCCTGGTCAATAGTTATCGCGAGAAGTTTCGCTTTCGCTTTGGTTCTGGTAGCGAACTGTTATGGTGGAGTGATTAGTCCTTTATCTTAATGTATTACGAGTACATTAGTTTTCTTGATATTAATATTTGATCAGTTTTTAGCCCATTTAACAGAAGGTCGCAATGTCTTGTTTATATCTAGTTCAAGATTGTAGTAAAATCAAGATAGTTTTATTTTGGGTAGATTTCCCTTAAACTTAATTTGAAGGAGTTATCATCGATTTAAAAGTGACACGGCTCCAGTAGCTAGCGCCACACGCAAAAGAAAGTGATGGCACGCCAGATGTGCCATCCGCAACGAATCGGTTAAAAGAATCTTGAAATATACCATGACTTATAATTAATATGAATCAAAGGGGTTGCTCATGTAATCTACAACAGCTTTAATGACTTTCGTCGAAATTCCATCAATGTATAAGTATAATGTAACCATAACACTATAAGTTAATGTGTTGTACCAACAGACAGAGAGAAAAAAAAGAAGTTTTCAATCCCGTACAATTTTAGGTTTCTAATATTATTTTAGAAAATCAACTGATGCTTTATAACAGAGATGGCGTTACTCGGATCCAACTCCTGACCAGATATGCCACGATATTAATATAACCTTAACACACGCGTTTGTGAATGCGTTGGCATGCCGGAGCGTCCGTCATGCGGACGTGAGCCTCTTAACAAACAGACGGACTTTACAAAACAAATCTAATACTACTAGCATTGCTAGCTATCTTATACTGAAAATTCCTATGTTAGGTATCGATTGACGGCTCAGCGATAACAAAATCCATCATATACCTGATTAACTTTGACAGATTACATTTAACAGATAATTGCAATTAAAGATTTCATCTACTCTTATGCAATAGTAGTTTATGATACTGTTGCATAATAAGGGTTCTTATAACATGAGTGTGTTTTAAAAAAACGAGCCGTAGGCGAGTTTTTTTATAGTATCACACGAGTGTTATAAGACCAAGTTATGTACAGTGTCATACACTACTTTATCTACTCTCATACTATATTACGTAAAACAATGTTGCAAACAAAACCAAACTTTGTTTAAATATTGAAAAGATTTTTTAAATGTCAAATGTTGGCGCCAAGGTGCAAACATCGATTGTGAATGCGTGTTGCGTCGTCGCGGACTCGTTCATTGAAACCTTTTTAAAGTAGAGGTTCAACCTCCTTGGTCCAGCTGGAGGTTGTATAGGTGTATCGTTATGATTAAAAAGTTATATTATGATACAGGTGTCCATACAAGACCTGTATCGTAATTAAACTTTATTTTTTATTATTTTTGGCCTGTACGTAATGTTTGTCATAAGCATTTTGTTTTCAGTTTTAGAATCTTTGTATTATAGTATCAGAGTAGATAAATATTTTTGTGATGGAGGTGGATAACCATAATCAGGTGCAAGCACGATAAGTCGTTTTTATTTGAGAAAAATATTGTATTTTGTATCTGTTATCTATTATGCAACCGTTATCTATTCATATAAATAAAATTGGAGTGTCTGTTTGTAATATTGAAATTACCTTTTTTTACTACATGCATATGAATATTTATACGGTACATACACCAAAATAACATTTTTTCAATTTTTGCCTGTCTGTCTGTCTGTTTGTTCCGGCTAATCTCTGAAATGGCTGGACCGATTTTGACGGGACTTCTATTGGCAGGTAGCTGATGTAATAAGGAGTAACTTAGGCTACTTTTATTTTAGAAAAATAAAATTACTGTGCCACAGCAACGCGTGGCTGAGTCAGCTAGTTTTATAATAAGCATATGTTTGTGTGATGAGCATAATAATATTGCCATAACTATATCTATGAAATTATCCTAATGAATTTCACTAAATTTTTCTATTGAGTTCAAGTACTAATATTTAACTAACTCAGATTTCTTATTATAAATTATAAGAAATTAATTTAAATAAGTCTTGAATTTTGATTAGTTTATTTGTATATCTAAGGTTTTGATCATGCTATATTTGAATAAAAGAACAAATAAGGCATAATAAACGAAATGTAACAACGGCTTCCATTTTCTGTTTGCACGTTTGTACTAAAGTCACCTATATCATTTCACCGAGCTACATTCTGTTCGAAACAGCGATAAACGCATTCAGCACACGAAATCCGGCGCTGAATAAACTTTAGTTCGAAGTCAGTCTTTTGTGCTAATAAACGTGGAAAGCTGTGCTGGGGGCTTAGAAATCACAAGTTCCCAAATTTAGTAAGACTTCTCTATTAGTAACGAATACAAGATTTGTTTTGATTGAACCTCTTACTATATCCAGTGATTGCGCCATCACTTTCAGACGCGGTAGTCCGGAATGCCTATGCTTTGCACTTAAGTACAGGTCTACTTTCCAATCACAGCGCAACAACCCTACAGCCGTTCGTCGAGGGTTGATAAATATAATGAAAACGTCTTGGACTAACGACACTTAATTATAGCAAACTGTATGACGAGTATTGCTTATTGCCGCGCGCACTGAGTTTTGTGGTATGAGGCACGTAGCTGTTCTGAAGCTCAAGGCCTAAATATATTTATAATTTTATGATTTCATAGCCAGCTAAACTCGATTAACTTAATATGGGCTAGTAAAATTCAAATGTGTAAATGAACAATAATATTGTATATTTGTCTTAACATCAATAACAATCTTTGCAAAATCGATGTGCGGATGCTCAAATTAGGTAAAGCCAACAGCACATTAATTATATACTATACTAGGTCTACAATGCAATGCTGCTGATTGCAAATACTGAGCGAAGCACTATCTTACCTAACCTCATCTTAATCATTAACAATTGCCTCGAAAATATCGCGCACCAAACTGGTTGCTGATACTACGAGTACATTGATGAAATTTGGCGCCAAATTTCATCAATGTAGTCTCAGCGGTTTGGCTGTGAATTTTTCTTCGGTGATTAATCCTCCATGGTAAAGCCTATATTTTTTTACATAGCCTATGTCCGTCAAGTTATAATCATCTATAATTATGCCAAAATTCGTTCGAATCGGTTAAACCGTTAAGTAGCAGGAGGGAGACAAGCGAAATTTGTGAGTTGCCTAAAAGAGAGCTTCGCTCAATAATTAACTATCACTACTACATTGTTTAAGGATCCAAACGTAAAAGAAATGGTTATTCCAATCGCCATAAGTAGGGACTAGATATCGAATCCGATACTTACTCATATCACTACTTCTGATTTCGATACCAGTATTCAAAATATCGATACTTTAATTCGATACTCAGTACTAATTTGAGTACTTTGAATCAAGTATCGAATCCATTTAATCAAGTGACTATATTCTATAACGGAACGCAGCGCAGCCACAGGGACTTATTTATGAACGCGTATTAACTTACATATATCAGCAATAGCTGCTGTTACTGTATCGTCTGTGATTTATTCATTTATTCGATCGACGAGCAGAGCAACAGTACTGATGAGAATGAAATGTTTAAGTGTAACGGTAGGTCCTATTTGGTAATGATTTTTTTTAATTAAAGTTTTTTCTATAACTTTATTGATGTATTATTTTTAATGTTATTACATTCAGAGACAGAGAGATTCAAAAGCTTGTGGCCCGCATCTTAAAACATCATTCGATACTTACTCATATCGATACTTTTACTCATTAGATACTTTAGTTTTGATACCGCTACTAAGAAAGTATCGATATCGTGTCCCTACCCACAAGAAAAAATAATTCTCTGTGTATATTTAAATTCAGAAACTGTAAACTTGCTACGGTGTTGCTATGGTTGCTTTTCTGCAAAGCGCAATGGTTAATGCTGGGGATTAAGCTGCGAAAATGCGGCTTGTATTCTCTTAAATTTTCGGGGAACATTTTGTTGAACTAAAGTTACCATGTTTACTAAAACAGGAATAAAGGAAAAGTCAATTTATTTTCATGAAAATAATACGAATGTGGGAAAAGAGAATTTCTTTTCATGAAAACAATACGAGCTGGACTGCTAAAATCTATTCTATTATATTTAACGCTGCTCTAAAATCCGTTGAACATACTTAGGGAAAACCGACTCATACAACTTTAATCTATTTAATTATAAATTTAGAATCTTGCATTAAAATAAAACAGTTTTTACCTGATTCATGTTTATTTTTGTTTTTTTTTTTTTTATTTTATCCTAACATTTCGACTTCTTTGAAATAGCCGTGATTATAGGAAAGTTTAAGAATATATTCAGAATCTCTCTTATTTTGGCGATATATACAAGCATTAGCATTTTTGTTATGGAATTCATCATATGATACACTACAATTATTTTGAATAGAACTCTTGTTTTATTTTAACGCTCAGATATCAGATCAGTAACTACTGACACGTATAAAAATTAGTTCACTTTACTATACTTTGAGACCTATCTAATAGTATGAATAATTTGTACATTAACTTGCTGGGGGTTTGAGGAAACTGTGAGCCAATATGTATATTGTTTTATTAAATAAACAAATAAAATTAAGTCATTAACAAAGGAGAGCTCCTTAATATCGAATGTACGTATAGTTCATGCAATTTTAGAAAAACAAAATTTAGCATATAACAGATAACATTAATAATAATCAATAAGTGACTTAGAAGATAGGTTTACTTTGATAACTTAGCCATAGGAACTAAACAGTCCTAATGCCTTTTTGTGATAACAGAGTTACCTCGTTACAGAATTACTCCTTTATGTGAAATAAGATCATTAATATTCATTAGTGTAGGTAAAGTTATCATTCATTATTATCAACCTTTTTCATCTTCAGATGAGTAATTTAGCTGAAAAGCCTGCAACTTGCTCTTTTGTGAAAAAAATTGAGATGGGTGCTGTTCCGAGAACATTGCACAAATGCAGTTTTGTTTTTCTAAGAGCTCGTGATAAAGCAGCCGGGAAACACGAGATGAGGTCCGCTTCTAACACTTTTGTTTTTAAACTTTCCTCTCTAAATTCACTGAAATTTGAAAGCGGTTTAAAAACTAGTATTTACGTAAACGTGTTAGGGAATGATATCTAGAAAAATTGGATTTAAACACTTATAATTATTATAACACGAGTAAATAAAAAACTATAAAACTTGTCTGTAAAATATCGTAATATATCAACCATTTACATGTTTTTGCGTTATACATTCTTAAAATTATTACAATGAGATAGTTTATTTTTAATGCAAGAGGTATTCTCCGAAGAAACACATTCGACTGTCCTGTCGACCTGTCTCCAATGGTAAGAAACAGTTTTCTGGATGGAGATCGGTTACAAAATTTCATGTTAAAAGAAAAACACTTTTCATAGAGAACTCTACAACGAATTTTGTAATCAATTTGCATTTTATTTTAAATAATTATCCACATTACAAGATGTCATTAAAAAAGTTATCATTTCAGATTTATTCCGTTTAATATTACTAAAAACTCAAAGAGTATAAAAGTGTTTCGTTTTACAAAACCGTTATTAATAATATGAGTAAATTGTTGTGTATATAAAAAATCCTTGACATAATAATGAAATTTCAGAATCATTATGACATTAAAAAAACAGCTTAGCTGAACTCACAATACAGCGTACACAATAGAAAGAACACGGACAATTATCAAAGAAAGTTTGCTGGTGACTGGTATATTTTGTACACCAAAATCTCATCGCGCCATCACCGAAAGACAAATTAATGAACTAAAATAATCATCGCAAATAAACAAAATGAACATATTTTGTAGACAATTTCAAAACACTTTGATTGTTCGAATTTAATTTCTTACAATTCTGTAAAAAATCAAATTAATCCAGATCTGCTAGTTGAATTAATTTCAGATTTTGCATTATCGAATTAATTTCGCACTCACTTGACGAAGCTTCCGTATTGGCTATTTACAAATGGCTGACGATGATGGAGGATCTGTTAATTCCATTAATACTCAATGTATAAAACAGTAACTGCTTGATAGCAGTTACTGCTTTGGTGATCCAAATAGTAGGATAATAATAATAACGACTATATCTTTAATATTAGAAAAAACTTTTAAAAAATATACATAACATATAAAGTTAATCTCAAACACAACTCATAGGATTCCACCTTATACAAACTCCAACAATATTTAAATAAAAGCCCGCCATATAAATAATATTTTGCGTCCCTTGCTTTGATTTGAATCGGTCAATCACCATTATTTGGCACTTCGCTTACACACTGGTGCTATGTTAGTAGATTAAAACCTTTTAATAAATGAAACTGATATAAATATGTAGGTACTTACTTTTATTCAAAATTATTAAATTTATTTAATTATTCAGTACAGAAAAAAAAGTCAATGTTTTCGGTGGTATTCCTGTATTGCTTACTGTAAGTTCATCTGATGTCATGTGCTGCATGAAAATTATAATTGATTAAATACTTGTTGTCTGAGACAGAAATCGAACCCTCACCATCCACTACCATCATTATACTACGATCAAAATTATCATTATCATATGGTGCACTTGCTTTTTTTAAATAATGTTATAAAAGAATCATATGTGAAAAATTTGTTTTTCACCCATGAAACTATTTTAGGCTAGTTCTACGGTACAATAAAGACCTATCCAAAAATAAAAGAATTCAATAAATTTAGTAGTTTTACGAAACATAAGCATTCTCTCATTGGTTAATGACTTGTTTATTGAATACAAAAACATTAGGTTTAAAAATGTGCGCTATTTTTAAACCAGGTCTACCGATACACCGATAGGAACTGTAGGTCTAGTTTTATCCATGAATATGTTTCAAGAATTAGCATTTAACATTCTTAATTAGCCAAAAATGGGTAAATAAGTCTCAGTTGGAATTCCTTCTGGCCACAGTTTTAATCAAACAATAAACTTGCTCAGAAATTGCTGAATTTGGTATGGCGCATGTTTCGTTATTTCCAAACTTAAAGAACAAAAACAAAATTTATAAGCCAGTGACTATACCCACCATGACTTTGATCAAGACTATCTGCTTTCTATGTCGTTCCAAAATGCCTTTTATACTGCTAACAAACCTTCTATCATTTTTTTCATGGTAAGTTATTTCGCGTTTTTAATTATAAAGTATTAAAAAATAAAAACATCCTGTTATTAAAACGTTCTAAATTATCCATTATACCGCTGTTATAGCTTAGATGAATGAATGCTTATCATAGCAACTTCGAATTGAAAGTTCACCCCACATAACCCATGAGTTATCACCTGTCCTCCGCAGGTTATGAAGCCCTCCTCATCGTTATTTATGGGAATTTCCGACTGCCAAAATACCCGAAGATATCGACATACTTTAAAATTGGGATTGGTTTCAAAACTTCATTGTTACATTATGAATTGTTCTGTATACCAGTTCATCCATTAATCGGATACTTAACAATAAATGAATAGTTTTTTTTAAGTCATCATCATCATCATCATATCAGCCGTACGACGCCCACTGCTGGACATAGGCCTCCCCCAAGGAACAATGAACCAATTTGATTCCTAGGCCTCTCTAGATCAATATCACAATTACCTAAGTAATTTTGACATGCAACTTATCAACTAATTTAATGGTTGTAATTCTCCTCCAGTTAATGCGATATCTACGGTTCTATGCTGGACTAAGAATCAAATTGGTTTACCGTGCATAATTGACAGAGATCGAAATACGTAGATTGATTTGGAAATAAATTATTTATAATTACAGTAATTTGATATCTACTATATTTGAATATGTAAAGAAGATATTGAACATTTTTTTAAATTGAGTTTTTTAATGTGTCGAATTTGGTTTCACGTTAATTTTAAGCTATTAAGTCAACCTTTTGCTGTATTTGTTGCGACAAACAATATAAATAAATATGTTTGTGATCGAGTTGAAACGATGGTGAACTGTTCAGTGAAAATCTACAATTTTTTCTACGTACTTTTATCACGTGAAATGTTTCCCACGAGAAAATAGTTAATGCTTCCAAACGTTACAAAACTATTATTTTACTAATAATCTCTCAAGGAAATTACCACTTAAATGTTAACTTGTCAAACACTGTCAAAATTCCTCAATAGAAGGAAGTGTTCCATCGAATACTTATGAAGTATTCGATGGAACACTTCCTTCTATTCAAACAACCTTTCAATTTTAACAGCATACGTATAAAATAGGATAAAAACAATGAAGATATGAAAATCAAAAACGTTTATTGTAAATTCAACGATTATCTTTTTTCAACTTAGTTGGCCGTCAACGAATGGTGTTGAAAATTTTGGTAGTTTTCTCCTTTGGATTTCCTTCTTATTGACATGCAGATCCGCGGGTCAATTAATATTTAAATTCCCGAAAAGCATTTCAATTTTAAATCTCAACAATATGTCCCCATTAACATATAAGTTTGCGGTTATAGGCCTTAAATAATTTTAACTACTCCAATCTCTGATACTTAAGCAACTGTGTAATTTTAAAATGAACAAATTTACTTTGATATATCTAAACGCAAAATGAAGGTCGAATGCCAGGAGATGAGTAAAAAACCGAGTGCTGGTTATAGACTGGATTAATAAATTGGGTTTTATAATTTATATAGGTTACATAATAATAATAACAATACTATATAACATACAATAATAACAATAAGGTCTATATTTCTTATACTATTACACTAACGACTCAGAAACGAACCCGTAATTTCATAGAATTAAGACAGTTCATCAGTTTGGTAAATTAGATAAAACTTGAATGTACTACAAATTGTTTTGAATAAAAGATAAACTATAAATCCCTGATAGAAAAAAAAATCTGTAAAATTGAAAGTACAAAAAAATTCACAAAGAACTTAGAAATCATTTAATAAAATTAGTGAGTTAGCCACAAATACTCACAAAGGTATAGACTGCTGATTATAATGCATTCATGACGGAAGCAAAGGAAAACTGGAAATAAGCCTATTACCTCGGTCCGATTATGGGCTTACGACTAATCTTATTAAAACATAATTATTTCTTAGATTCTTTCATTATTAACGTTGAACTTGCCAAGGTAGTTTTTCATGTTTTCGATTTAAATGAATCTTCTTGATGTATTTTTCTTTAACAAATTTAGGTAAATTTTACATGGAGTTTTCAGGCAAACACAAAATAAATATATTTTTGAAATAAAATCATGTTATAACACATAAACACTGTTATTTGTATTTACTTTTAAAATTATTTATTAAAAGCAAAACACTTAATTTAAGCAATAAATAATTCGTACGGATATTGAAAACGCAATTATTCATATGTTTATGAAAAAGAGTTCAGGAACCCTTGTTCACAGAACGATGACTTGTTGAAATGAGTGGACGTGAAAATCAAGTACATAAAAGATCATAAAATACCACTACTTTTCATATTTCTCTTCTCTTTTGCGAAATAATAAACTGTGTGTGTCAGCTTTGAGGCACTAAAACAATAAAACAAAACTTCAAATATACCAATTGGTTGCGTACAAAAACCGCTGTTACTCGATTCCTATATACACTCGAGAGCAATGAATCCGGGTCACTTAAAGAATCCTAAAAATCTCGGAAACTAAAAATGCTAGGTTAATGCAATAAATTGTATTTAATAGACAATGTAATACTCCTTAAATGAAGGTATTAAAACTTCTTAGTTATTGTAAAGTTATATCATAAAAAAATCAAATTTGAAAAAGGGCCTCTTTCGAAGATGGAACTACGAAATTACAGCATTTGGTTTTGCTTTTGTTTGTAATCTGTCATTTATGTGGGTACATAAACCATGTTGATAGTGCTCTATATTCATTATTCAAGCTGAAATTATGTCGCTTACGCCTGAAGAATGCACCAGAATACTTACAATGCTGGAAACCGGCCGGAGTCAGCGCGATACAGCCAGGACTGTCGGTGTGTCGCTGTCAACAGTACAAAGAGTTCTCCGACGTTACGAAGAAACTGGTTCTAACCTACGCAGACCAGGAACGGGCAGAACCAGGTGTACCACAGCACGAGAAGACCGATACTTGGTGAACACCATGCTTCGAAATCGCTTTCTCACAGGAACTGAACTCACCAATCAGTTTCGACGCCTCGGAGGAAGTAACCCAAGTGCATGGACAGTAAGACGTCGGCTAGCTGAATCTAACTTAAAACCCCTTAGACCTGCAAACGGCCCTAAACTGGAGCGTGGGCATCGTATTTCAAGACTAAGATATGCCCAGAGCCACGTAAATTGGAGTATTGAAGATTGGTCAAAAGTTATGTTCTCCGACGAATCAAAATTTATGCTCTACAAGCACGATGGAAGACACAGAGTGTATCGAAGACCAGGGGAAAGATTCAAGCAAGCATGCATCGAAGAAAAAGTAGCCTACGGTGGTGGATCTGTACTTGTGTGGGCCGGAATTTCTTCTGAAAGTCGCACAGAGCTGGTGATCATAGAAAACGGCTCTTTAACTAGCGTAAGATATGTGGAAGAAATCCTCAATGATCACGTTGGTCCATTTATGGTCAATTTAGGTGAGGATGCTATATTTATGCATGACAATGCCCGACCTCATACAGGTAGGATTGTGAATGACTACCTTCAAGAGATGAACATTACTCGTATGGAGTGGCCAGCGCGCAGCCCGGATATCAACCCGATCGAGCATGCTTGGGACGAGCTAGGCAGATGCGTAAAACAACGAAACCCTCCCCCAATCACGCTTCGTGAGCTCAAAATTGCTCTCTCAGAGGAATGGGAGAATATTCCCCAAAATCGTATAAGGAACTTGGTGTACAGCATGCCAAACCGCGTAAACGCAGTAATGGAAGCACGAGGAGGCAATACGAAGTATTAAAATTCAAGAAAATCGTAATAAAGTTCAAACATTTCATGTTTCCTATTTTTGTTTTAAGGAGAGATCAGCAGTTTTTTTCTTTATGTAATTTTGTCTTAATAAAATGTATGGTGACTCATATTTTTTTTACTTTCATTTAAGGAGTATTACATTGTCTATTAAATACAATTTATTGCATTAACCTATCATTTTTAGTTTCCGAGATTTTTAACATTCTTTAAGTGACCCGGATTCATTGCTCTCGAGTGTATTAGTCTTCGTTTATTTTTCATACCAGGCGCCTTATATGAAAAGAAGTTCTTAGGAAGCAAACTCCAAAAAGTATTATTAATGAAAGAAATTGCACAAATATCCATTACACCTATGCATTATTGTGATTTGTGCGGTCATTGCAGAATTGCCAGTCATAAAAAATAAACCGAGGCTGCAATAAAAGTTCGGCTTACGGCTTATTACGAATCAGGTCACGTGCCAGCTATGAAATAACGTAGAAATATTATTTTAAATTAACTAAGAAATTTTTCAACTTCACCATGGACCGCACCTAACACTGCTTACTTGGCAGTCTTTTCGGCGGCCATTAATAAAATTAATTCCGCGCCATTTTTCAAAAGTTATTCGCCGCGTTTTGTTAGCCGAAGTATAAGTGAACGCAATTTTTGTCACTCGTGACACATTGCCATGTTCTTTAGTGTTTTTCTTTGCATTAATGTTTTATGAATATTACCTTTTTGTGTTTTTTTTTCCATCTTTTTATTTTATTATGTACGTAATGGTATGTATGTAATGGTAGGTTATACCATTTACGTGGTGGTTCATGCTTTACAATAATGTATCCTATTATATTATTGATAAAAGTAATACTTTTGTTTATAAATAAAGTAAATTAAAATAAATTCTTTCGAAACTTTATAACATAAAACACATGCGAAATTTCCAGAAGATTTAACAATTTTATTTTTATTCCCGCAACCCGAGCCTTCATTGAAAGCTGGAGAGGAGGCGAGAGGATGTTCTTCTCATTAATGAATCAACGCGGGTTTACAGCGTAAAATTAGAAAATTTCGACGAGTGTTCACAAGGCTTGGCAGCTCAATTGAGAGAGCATTGGACCGGAATTCCAAAGGTTGCGAGTTCGGTTCCCGCCTGAGAATCCACTCGTGAGCCGAATCGGTTTTTTCTAGTATTTTTCTATTATAATAATTTATAATAATATATATAATAAGATATAATCTTGAATCTAAAATAAAAAATCTATGTTTACCTTACCAAGAATAGAATCATATTCTGAAAACAATAACAAAAAACTTAAAATTAAGAAATACTATTTTTTTAGATGTTACAGGATCGTTACGTTACGTTATTTTTCACGCACAAAAGTTTTTAACCCTTGTTGCAACAGACCGCGAAATCATTAGTGTTGAATGAGTTTTGAATTCCATAACAAGAAACTTTTCGATTGTTCATTCTACAAACTGCTCGTATTTGTATAGGAATCGATGAAACAGTACATTAGACGGCTATTGACAAGTGTACTCACCCTGTAACGTAAACACAATATCCGAGCGACGCTTCATCCGGAAAATGACCAAACCCTTCCCGCACGCGAGGGATTTTAAGACCCTTTCAGCTTTTATATATTTTTTATTCGAAGCAAACATATTGTCTATTTATGCATTTTTAATAACATTTTTCATTTTATTAAGTACGATCTTTTTCTTTGCTCTGAGAATTAATTTCCGGCATGTTTCTGACAAATACAATTTAGGGTCTTCAAATCACGATTAAAAAGGAATCTTCTAGCCAAGCACGTCGCATCCTAGATCTCATCGTCGCTTGACATCAGGCGAGATAGCGATCAAGCGCTTACCTATTCACGAGAAAAAAAGAATTTTAAAAAAGTTGTTTCTGAGGGAAACCATAATTATTTCTCTTTTCGTACAGTTAAAGACTTGAATTATATAGAATTCAGAAAACAAAAAAAATTAGTTCTTTTTAAACAATTTTTATTTTTATCGCCGCTGGTTTTGCTAGCCATATGCATCCTTTAAAATTACAATTTTTTTTTCCTTCTCAATATTTAGGCATAAAATTTAAATTTTTTAAAAGCTGCTCCAACTTTTTTATAACTTTGTCTTTATCTTTGCCTGAGTCTTTTTATAGACTTTATTTCCGGCTTTTTTCTATAATTATAAAAATATATTTTTATTTTATTTCTATTTATAAAATAACCCGTGACTAATGTCGTAAGATTAGTGCAATAGTTACTAAAAAACTCCAAAAACATTCCTATTAGTAAAACTTAGCTTATGTATAGCATCGAATGTATTGCTATTGTAATTCTCTCCAAACTAAACTCTAAGTAACTTAAACATCTTTAACCCTCAACATCAGTCATGGTGGACATATGTGCAATAGCGCTCTTATTTACTAAGCCGTTTGGTGCAATGGTAGCGATCCTGCCTTTCGCACCTGCGGTCCTGGGTTTGAATTCCGGAAGGAGGAGATGTTTGTATGATGAATACGAGCATTTATACCTGAGTCATGGAAGTTTTTTATATATTTCTATAAATATTACTTATTTATGTATGATATATGTATGTCTATCCATTACCCTAGTATCCATAACACAAGCCTTAAAGTGCTTACTTTGGGCTAGGTTAATTGGTGTGAATTTAGAAAATATTTATTTAATATTAATTTATTTACTTTCATCATATTTGGGGCAAACCAGTCGCTGTCGTCAAGTCCTTGTGCTCCTAAAGAGCATACGGGTCTTGCATCGAGCTAACAATACTGCTCGAGTAATAAGTTATTCTAGAAACTGGTTCACAGAATCTTCTTTCGAAAAAACGAATCGAAACGCTTTCTTAAAATTTCTTGCCATTATTGTTTATGTAGTACAATGCTTTATTAAATCATGGATGTTACTCGAATTTCTACAATATTAAGTTACTTTCTTTAAAGAAACGTCCTTTAAAAACTCATTATATTTATGTAGGAACGCAATATTCCAGGAACCATTACTTTCGCCACGACAACATTTGCTTTCGACATTTTGGCTGTATTACCCGTGTTTCTGCTGTGTATTGTTTGGCGTGCATTGTTTTGTACGATAAAACAAATGAACAGGGAAAACAGACAAGGAAAAAACAGAACCTACTTTATTTTTTGGCACAATAAGCTGGTATCAACATAAATAAAATATATCATAACATTTATGTATAGGTAACAGTAATTACATAAGTACAAAAGGAGGGACTTATGTAATCGATAAGAGTTCAGTGATCGGATCAAATTTTCCTATACGTTTCTTTGCTATATAAGTATTATACAGAAAACACATATATTGTTCTGAACCCAAGTTAAGTAACTAAAGCATTAATGTGTTATGGAAATCAGACACCATGATGATACCACAGCACCCAGACCCTACAGTCCGTTTTTTTTAGCATTAGAAATTATGTGAACAAAGAAGCAGTGGTGGCCAACCTTGTGCTGGAGTCCACTTGGACGGGCTTCAGGCTCGTCCATTGTCGAACAGATTAAATAACAAAAACATTTAACAAAAAAAATCAATAGAAACATAAGTGAAAATAGTCAAAACACATAAATGCACAGGTACTCGCAATCGCTTTCGTGATGCCAGTGACGTTGACATTTGCCGGTGTTGTTGCAAATGGCGGCCATGTTAAGCGACCATTTTAAAAATCACCTAATATGGTACGTATTCCAACATCGGCATGTACTTTTTAATTTTGTCTTGTCAAACTGACCAACGTTTCATTCCACAAGTTTGCAACTTCTGCTTCTTAAGTTATTTTTTAGTTCAAACTTTTCACGATGTTACGTTTTGTTTGTTACATTATATGTGTGCAATAAAAATACCCAAATTTTGTTCTTTCTAATGCTAAAAAAACGGACTATAGCTAAAAAAGAAAAAAAAGGTTTTCACACTGACTGTGAGTGTTTGTGTGTCAAATAAAAAAATCTTTTGAATTTTTTTTTTTATTTAATGTTGCTGACAAGAATGAGTAACTACGTGTGGGAACGTATATTACATGAAATAGAATGCTTATGCCTTAGTAAGCAGTTCTTGATCATCACTTACGATTACTGAATATTATAAGTGATTTTTTCTTGGTTTTTACTGTTACCATCAGCAGATTGACATTATGGTACTATGACACACTCAATAAAGTATAAATCAAATAAGGTAGCAAAACAATAGTTTAAAATGTAAATCTATTTTTTTATTATTGAAAATAATAAAGTCTTTTTTTGTAAAAAAACGCACCGAAAACCGTTAGGATTTTCCGGTATGCTGAGCTAGGATTGTCCGTTGTGCTGAAAGTACACAATTCAAAGATTTTCACCTGACTTTTTAATTTAAAGCTCCATCCCGTTTGGGATTTGCGTATGCAAAACAAGATATCGTAGAGGTTCTTGTATAAACAACATGTGTTTTTTAAACAATTAATGACAAATTGTAATAGAAATTAATCGGGGCGCCCAATTCGCATATCATCCGCATAGTAACATCGCCTTAATTTATAATCTAAGATCACAGTGGTTTGTGTGTTTATCTGTCCGCCCTTTTTCCCGCTCTTTTTCTATTATATCAATAACTTTAACATAGCAACGCGTTAACTGCAAGTAGTTCGTCTACCGGACGCTAGATAGCGCTAACGGAAAAATATTTAATAATAGAAAAAAAATTAAAGAATTTTGTCCACCCGTGCGAAGCCGGGACGGGCCGCTAGTATTCAAATAAAGAAATGAATAAACAAATTCAAGAATTAAACAACAACCAGTTTTTCTTTCCTCAAACGACTGGCTCTTTAATTTGCGCACTTTTGTAAAGATTTTGGTAGAACCGTATTTGGATTGAAAAACGCTTGGAAAAATTCAACGGGTCTGTGAAGGTCTCGGTAGCTCAGATAGAAGAACACTCGCCCGGATAGCGAGATGCTATGGGCTCTAGTCTCGACTTACACTTGAAAAAAGTTGTTTTTTTTCTAGTTTTTCTTTGGATATACAAATATATCACTCAATTGTTTGAATAACAAAAAATTAAACAGTCGAGCATTCCGTCTTATCAGATCTTCTACAATGTTTTGATTTCATTATGAGGTATAGAAATAGATTTATCATAAAATAGTTTGCATATACATAAACGAAACCTAAAGAAGAAAATACGTTTAGTATAAAGGAAATCTTACTCAATACTCATTTATTGCAACCATAATCTTAAATAAAATATCATTAAGGACCCTATCGGGCACGCAATTAGGTGATAAAAGAGAGGAATCGCCTCGATAAAACTAAAATTACACTAATAAGAAAAATGAAACAAAGAAAAAATCTTCAGTAATGTAGACTAGGTTAAGAGAATTGGAATTGTGTCTTACAGATTTATAAAAGTACAGTCGACAGAAAATTAAATTATAATATTTTGTTCTACTTTATGCGATTTCAATAAGCAAGCTCTCGAGGCTTTTCGAAAACTTGCATTACAATTACTACGATACTATACGAAATCCCGCAAGGGTGAGCTGCCTGTGATTTATCCCAAACTAGCGACCCGCCCCGGCTTCGCACGGATGCAATGCTCGCACTATATTATGCATGTATTATACATATAAACCTTCCTCTTGAATTACTCTATCTTTTAAAAAAAACCGCATCAAAATCCGTTGCGTAGTTTTAAAGATTTAAGCATACAAAGGGATATAGGGACAGATAAAGCGACTTTGTTTTATACTATGTAGTGATGTGTAAGTGTAAGGTTAATTTGATTTTAAGTATTTGCTGCGTTAATAAATGGTAACGATTTCAATGGTCAAATACGAGAAACCTTGAGCACAGAATACTTAATAGTTATAATAAATTTTGGTCTCTCGTAATGTGAACGCGGTTGCAATAGTTTCTTAACCTTCGCAAACGTAGACCGAACGCGCTCACTAAGGCGCGGTTAAGATTGAATTGGATTATGTTAATAATTAATTTTGAATTTAACACATTCACCGCCAACAATTTTTTCATAAAATGTAAAAAAATCTTTGTTTTGGAATGTAAAAAAATGTAAAAAAAACGGGTCGCACTCCGGGAGTGCCGGCAGAAGTGAAAACATGAACATTAACGTTGTGCATTTTTGATATTTTGAAATGGTGAAGGAATAATTTCGCACGAATTGCTTTAATGATCAGTATAAAAGTGCTATCATTTATGTGGTAAAATACAATATTCATTTATTGCGCTATCGTATAAAAACCTGTCAACAAACACACCAAGTCGTGTTCGTTGCATTTTTTGTGCGCATGTGCAGGATTTTGCACAGTTTAAAAAAAAAATGTAACTGTCACTATGAAGTTTAAAAATGACACGACTATACGCACATCGCGCAAGCACCCTACGCCGTCTTACGAATTTTCGATCAGGTCACGTGTCCTGACGCGAGTTTCGAAATTTTTACCCATTCCAAAAAAAGTACACAGCGCCGCTAAAGAAGTTTTCACTTCATATCTAATAAATTATGTAGAGATATGATTATTTAACACAGAACTCGTGTCTTACAGCACTGAATAGCAAATTAAAATAGGTATTCAGTGTCAGTCACTGGTGACTGACATAGCCCCATTGGAGTATTCCAGTGTCAGTCGCCCGTGACTGACAAGGCGGTCAATGAGTTAATTAGTTTTATTCGTTATGTGTAAGTACATATTAATTTAGTAATTCTTAAAATTTAAAATACTTCTTATTTCATAAAGACATACGTTTATTGCTTCTTTTTTATATTTAGCAATAATTATTCATGTTAAGAATTTCTAACATTTGTATTACTCTCGCTAATAAATAATTTTGTTCTGATTAATTACATACGTGTGTGACGGAAACACAAATTAGGCACGCCATCTTTGTTATATATCGCCATACTTTGATACAACATATTTATTCAAAATTTTCTCAATAAATTCAATTTAATTTCTTAATATCAAACACATAAGGTTAAATAGTCATTGAGACGGTATTACTTTTTGACGTTGTAAAATAAATTGCCCTTATAAGGATATAAATAATTAGACGCCGCAATATAAAACAGATTTATTAAAATTTTAATAGGTTGTAACAGAAGATCTTGAAGAAAATTTAATATCCCCCTTACCTATGTGTTAATAAAGACTTATTAAATTTTAATTATAAACTTCCGCTTCGTTGCATCATAAACGCGAAAACTCATAATTTAAAAAAATATGTTGAAAATTCTTTGCTTAGGTGGGATTCGAGATTTATTAAAATGGAATAATAAACTTCAGTTTCGTTGCATCATAAACGCGAAAACTCATAATTAAAAAAAAATGTGTTGAAAACTCTTTGGTCGTATAGTATCGTCGAATCCCAATTCGAACCCAGGTTTTATCGAATTTTAACAACCCTTTAGTTTTTTTAGTGCCTCATATGCTTACTGGTACTCTTTTTTCTGAAAAAAGAACTAATTATGAGTTCTTTCACTTCCGCGCACATTATACATTTGTAAGGCCGCGGTCACGGCTCCTGTAAAGGAGTCGAAACGTCAGGATCAAAAATAAAGTTATGCGCAATAATCCGTGAATAAGTTTTTTATTTAAACTAACTAATAACAACTAACTTTACTTAGACTATCTGGTTATCTATCTATCTACATTATATTATGACCATACTTTGTGTGTGTGTGTGTGTGTGTGTGTTTGCTACCATACCAGCAACGCGTGGCCGGGTTATACCAGCATCGCGTGACCGGGTTAGCTAGTATTAAATAATTTTAAGACTCATAATAAATAAAAAATACTTAACTAATAAACTTCCAATTAGTTTTCTCTCTTTAAAAATTACCTAAGTTTGACTTGGTTAAATAAAAGACATGGTTTTGTAGCGTTGCAAAATCACCTAAAACTATAATTAAAATTTCAATCTGTTTTAATGACCGCCGGTCGATGGTCTTACATAATTACCACATCAAGGCTTGATTACCTTTCGGTACGGAAAATTCAGTAAAGTTATGCTAGTTCTATAGTACTACTTGTGAATTAATAAGACGAATACAGTTGGCTAGTTTCAAGTTACATTTGGTTTCAGGGTGAGTGAAAATAGTGTATTCCTTCATTTGTTTACACAATGCGTAAAAATTAAGGGTTCTTATATTAAAATTTGCATTTATTACAAAATTTTGTTATAAATTTCACTGATTACTTACTTTCTCTCACTAACATAAAAGTGGAATAAGATTTATAGTTTAATTAGAGTAGGCAGTTATATGTTACTCATTCTCTCACTTATATAAAATTAGCGACACGCCTGGGCTTCGCACGGGTGCAATGCTGATACCGGCCCTCTGGCCAATACCGCCGCAACCGCTGTGTCCATGAATTTCAAATCTGTAATATCTTCAAAAATATTCAATTAAATGACATGCTGTAAAGGGCCATATTATCTATATTATATGCACAATGTATTTCAGGTACTTAATTGGATAGGGTATAATGCTGTATTGCTTAAAATCGCTTCATAAATAAGCCATTATTTCTCGTAAAAAGTAATGGATAAAAAATGGCTATTGTGGATTATCCTTAAGAGATAGACATATACCATCGCCGACTTTTTGTAGACCTGTGTAAGGTCTACAATACTGTAGTACATTATTTCGATCCCTATCGTAGGGTTCAGCCAGCGCAGCGTTAGGAATGTAAGCGCAAAAAATGTTTTATAATTTTTATATATTTTTATGCATTTTCAATGCGATCTTATAAGATAAATTATTATAATAGAAAAATACTAGAAAAAATCGACTCGGGTCACAAGTGAATCTCAGGCGGGAATCGAACCCGCAACCTTTGGAAATCCGGTCCAATGCTCTCCCAATTGAGCTACCGAGCCTTGCGAACACTCGTCGAAATTTTCTAGTACATTCCTGATTTTACGCTGTAGGCCAGCGTTGTTTCATCAATGAGAGGAACATCCTCTCGTATTCGAAAGAAACATTTTTACAAATGTTTGGTCAATCGATTAAGATGAAACAGCCATGTTAGAATTATAATTTTTATATATTTTTATGCATTTTCAATGCGATCTTATAAGATAAATTATTATAATAGAAAAATACTAGAAAAAATCGACTCGGGTCACAAGTGAATCTCAGGCGGGAATCGAACCCGCAACCTTTGGAAATCCGGTCCAATGCTCTCCCAATTGAGCTACCGAGCCTTGCGAACACTCGTCGAAATTTTCTAGTACATTCCTGATTTTACGCTGTAGGCCAGCGTTGTTTCATCAATGAGAGGAACATCCTCTCGTATTCGAAAGAAACATTTTTACAAATGTTTGGTCAATCGATTAAGATGAAACAGCCATTTTCTATTATAATAATTTAACGCAAAAAATGTGTTTATTTACGACCTCACATTAGAAACCTCTAAAATTATCAGTGTTTCTCTACTATATTATGCATGTATTATACATATAAATCTTCCTCTTGAATCACTCTTTCTATTAACAACCGCATCAAAATCGGTTACATAGTTTTAAAGATCTTAACTTACTTAGGTCCAGACAGACAGCAGGAAGCGACTTTGTTTTATACTATGTAGTGATTTTTGTTAGAGTGATTTAAATAATTTACAGACTGTGACAAATTTGTAACAGTGATGCGAGAAAATGTCTTCTATGTAATTAGTAACACTTAAACTGCATAAAGAATTGTTGACAAAATATCTAGATGTAATCATTCTAAGGATTTACAATACAAGTTATCGATTGTTCGATAGTTGTAAAAGTATTATTATTTAGTAAGTAGTACCTAGAACATGAAGAGATGGCGTTGAGGTCAACTTAAAGAATATATGCAAAATTCGTTGCAACATACAATTACAGAAACGAAGGCTATGAGCTTGATTTACGTGAAAAATGAAGATAGTTTTATTCTGGGTAGGTTTCCCTTAAACTTAATTTGAAGGAGTTATCATCAATTTAAAATATGACACGGCTCCAGTGGCTAGCGTCACACGCAAAAGAAAGTGATGGCAGGCCAGACGTGCCATCCGCAACGAATCGGTTAAGGTCTCGGTAGTTCAATTGGAATAACACTCGCCTAGTTAGCAAGGGAATGGGAGTTCGAGTCCCAGCTGACTTCTGAGGCAATTTGCATTTTTTCTTGTAATAATTTCGTTAGATATAATAACTATAAGTTATATTTAAGGCTTTACGAATCATATTGACGATAGAAATTAGAAAAAACCCGTTTAACGTAGTAGAAAACGTGTAAGTGCCGTTTTTGAAACAAAAACCCTTTCCTATTTTCAAATGATATGTCCCTCGATGAATTGACATGATCCGATTTTATCCAAATCCCTACTTTATATGTGACAGATAAGCGGATAGAAGGTTTACCCCGGTCTATTTTCTGAGTTATTCCTTGCATTAAGATAAGACAATAGCATACTATTACAACATGGGATAACATTTTGATTTATTGTATTAAGAAGCAGCGACCCTCTCCATTTAACGGTAATAGGTTTTTTTTCATGGAACTGGACAATTGACGTTTTAATGATAATAACAGTTCATTTAATTAATAAAAAGTCTATTAAATGATAGAAACTTTTGTCCGTTTTTGTCGTTTGTACGCACTTTAATCTCCGAAACTACTAAACGGATTTTCTTAGGTTTTAAATATAGATGAAGCTCAACTTGGAGCAATTTTTATGCTTATGTATGATAAATAATTACATAAATACCTCCTAAATATTGTAGCATAGAGACTTTTTTTAATTGCTATAATGCTTTGCGGATTTGTTAGGATTGTTTGTATTTTGTATATAAAGCATACCCTTTTTTTTAATTAAAACAAATGTAATTTTAAAATATTTCTGTCTGACTGCAATGTTTAAATTATTTTTTTGCTACAATTACCGACCCAGCTTTAAGTCCATTACAATTCAAATTCAAAGTCAAATTTATTAATTGTTGTAAAAATATGATAAGTACACTCGTCTTACTTCGCAGAGTATGCAATTATAGGTAAAATTATTTTGAGGCTTATGCCACATTTTCGTTTTAATGTAATATAATTGCAAAATGTATTAAATTTATTTGTTTAATTTTCTCGTGTCACCCTCTGAATTGTATCATAACCATAGAAATCGCTCAAATGAAAACATTTTATTAAATAGCATATTTGCACCAACCTCTACACATGAAACACTTAATTAAAATCATCGGATGGCAATGCAAACAAAAAGGAAACTCAACCAAGTACTGATCTAATTTTCCTATCTTAAATAACTCTAATAATCGTTATAATAAAACAGTAAAATCTGAAAACACTTTTATCTCGAACTATTAATACTGCTACCTAAACTGCCTCTTTAATTAGGCGTAAACTTGAACGATCGTTATTCACTTCTTTTCGAATGCTAAATTATGCAAAATACAAAGTCTGGTTTCACGTTGGCGTTGAATCGAGGTACATAGAATATTGAGCTCTATCTCCATAAAATATTAAACTAATTTCTGTCGACATGAAAAACATCTAAGAATTTAAACAATGTCTTAAACGTTGGCATTATTAGAAAAATGCTAAGGTTTATTTTTATGGTTTAACTATAAAGTAAATATACTCAATGTATTGAAAGACACAATTTGTATTAGACATTGAGTTTTCTTTATTATTAAACAATCAATTTTGACAGACAAATAGCACAATTAGACCCATTTTTGCAAACAAGAACCAACCCACAACAGGGCCCTAATTCTGTACGGTACATTAGATTCCACACTTATATCGTACCGCGCGCAAACCACATCGATATCGTGTCTTGTTTATACCATGTCACGATAAGGAATCGAGATGCCTCTATTCTGTATGGTTCAAGACAAGTTGTCTTTGGTACATTACGAAGTCACAAGTGCATTCAGAAATGATGTTTAGAGAATTTGATGTATTAAGTAGTAACTACAATATTAATGTTTTTTAGGCTTATTTTGTTAGTGTGATTTGTGTTTTTACGTTTTTTATATTGTTAAAAGATTCAAAACAATAAACGATATGACAATAGCTCTAAATATAATTAATTGACAAACACTAGACTAAAATATGAAACGTAATTTTTGAACGTTTATTATGAAGTCGTTGGTTGTGTGAGATTTATGAAAGGTATTTTAAACTAGCCAAAACAATTATTACTGTATTATTATACAGCTAACAAACGATTCTTTATATATTATCGAAAAATTACATATTAAAACGTAAGTACTTTCTACCAATTACTAAAGCAATAAATTACAAAGAGAATGTTTGTAAACAAAATTTCATGCATTTCTTATATTTATGAAATGAAACAAATATGACAGTTTTAAATGAAATGCTTTTTATTAACTATTATTTTTCCTTTTTTTCACTGGACCTCCAAGGGCATTTAGTGTTTCCGAAAGTGTCTTCCACTGCTGCTCTAATGCGATTCCTTGAAGGCCAGTACCATGTCCTGATTATGCATCTTGGTTGACCTTCATAAATTCAACCAAATGAACGAGTTGGGTCGTAGTTACCTTAGCCCTTGACATCCTGTTAATAAAGATTATATTAGGCAATCAACAAAGTATATAAAACTAAACATTCTACTGTGATAGTTATACCAAGATAGTAAAGGTATATTATACAATAATTTTATGCTTCAGTTTCAAGTCATGAGCACTAGGTAAAAGATACATAAAATTTGTTTTTTATTTTTATAGCTTTCTTTGACTTAGATTATAGAAAAACATACTTCCCGTTTATTAAATACAAATGAATACCTATCAGTCTTCTACATGAATGAAGATGTTCAGAAAAATAATTAAACAAAATATAAACCAACGACACCTTAAATTTTAATATATTCACTACATTGTTTAATAAAAATATGTCGTGTGTAGGTAGTTTACTACGAATAACAAACTGTACTTACCTTTTTAAAAGTTTATTTTAATGATTTTCGCACAAAAACACCAAAACACAAACGAGTCACAATGATTCCGCGCGATTATCAAACTTGGTATTTTTGACAGTTCTAATCGCGCCAATGTCGCGTTCATACCACACGGTTTCATCATCGTGGCATAGAGAATACGAATTTTGCAAATGACGTAACAAAATACGATATTGACGTGGTTTCAAAGCAAGGAATCGCTAAGTGGTCATAGAGAATTAGGGCCCTGGTGCAATAGTGATACCGGCCCTCTGGCCGTCCTCCGCAACCGCTATGTCCCTGCATTTTAAATCTAATATCTTCGAAAATATTTATTTAAACTACATGCCGTAATAATATATTGATCTATATTATATGCACAGTGTATTTCAGGTACTTAATTCGATAGGGATTAATGCTGTATTTCTTAAAATCGCTTCGTAAATAAGCCATTATTTCTCGTAAAAAGTAAAGGATAAAAAACGGTTATTGTGGGTATTGTGGTATATTATTGTGGTATCCCTAAGAAATAGACGTATACCATCGCGGACATTTTGTAGACCTGTGTAAGGTCTACAATACTGTAGTACATTATTTCGATCCCTATCGTAGGGTTCAGCCAGCGTTAGCAATGTAAGCGCAAAAAATGTGTTTATTTACGACCTCACATTAGAAACCTCTAAAATTATCAGCGTTTCTCTACTATATTATGCATGTATTATACATATAAAGTTTCCTCTTGAATCACTCTTTCTATCAAAATCCGTTACGTAGTTTTAAAGATCTTAATTACATAGGTCCAGACAGACAGCAGGAAGCGACTTTGTTTTATACTATGTAGTGATTTTCGTAAGAGTGATTTAAATAATTTACAGACTGTGACAAATTTATGATGGTGATGCGAGAAAATGTCTTCTATATAATTAGTAACACTAAAACTGCATAAAGAATTGTTAACAAAACATCTAGATGTAGTCATTCAAAGGATTTAAAATACAAATTATCGATTACTCGATACTTGTAAAAGTATTAATATTTAGTAAGTAGTACCAAGAATATGAAATGATGGCGTTGACGTCAACTTAAAGAATATATGCAAATATCGAAGGGCCCTTAACCGATTCGTTGCTACATACAATTACAGAAACGGAGGCTACTAGCTTGATTTACGTGAAAAATAAAGATCATTTTATTCTGGGTAGATTTCCCTAAAACTTAATTTGAAGGAGTTATCATCAATTTAAAAATGACACGGCTCCAGTGGCTTGTTTGTGATTAGTTAATGTTTTGGTGTTTTTGTGCGAAAATCATTAAAATAAACTTTTAAAAAGGTAAGTACAGTTTGTTATTCGTAGTAAACTACCTACACACGACATATTTTTATTAAACAATGTAGTGAATATAATCTTTATTAACAGGATGTCAAGGGCTAAGGTAACTACGACCCAACTCGTTCATTTGATTGAATTTATGAAGGTCAACCAAGATGCATAATCAGGACATGGTACTGGCCTTCAAGGAAAAATCGCAGAGCAGCAGTGGAAGACACTTTCGGAAACACCAAATGCCCTTGGAGGTCCAGTAAAAAAAAGGAAAAATAATAGTTAATAAAAAACATTTCATTTAAAACTGTCATATTTGTTTCATTTCATTAATATAAGAAATTCATGAAATTTTGTTTACAAACATTCTGTTTGTAATTTATTGCTTAATAATTAGGGGAGATTATAAATTGGTAGAAAGTACTTACGTTTTAATATGTAATTTTTCGATAATATATAAAGAATCGTTTGTTAGCTGTATAATAATACAGTAATAATTGTTTTGGCTAGTTTAAAATACCTTTCATAAATCTCACACAACCAACGACTTCATAATAAACGTTCAAAAATTACGTTTCATATTTTAGTCTAGTGTTTGTCAATTAATTATATTTAGAGCTATTGTCATATCGTTTATTGTTTTGAATCTTTTAACAATATAAAAAACGTAAAAACACAAATCACACTAACAAAATAAGCCTAAAAAACATTAATATTGTAGTTACTACTTAATACATCAAATTCTCTAAACATCATTTCTGAATGCACTTGTGACTTCGTAATGTACCAAAGACAACTTGTCTTGAACCATACAGAATAGAGGCATCTCGATTCCTTATCGTGACATGGTATAAACAAGACACGATATCGATGTGGTTTGCGCGCGGTACGATATAAGTGTGGAATCTAATGTACCGTACAGAATTAGGGCCCAGGTTGGTTTCGAGAAAACGAGACTTTTGTAAACAGAATGTGCAAAATGCATACATAATATATTCATGAATGAATACTTGTTAACCTCATGTGGAATACTGTAGCCTATCTAGGAATATCATATTTATAAATGTTATAAATAATAAGTGTTTAGGTACCATTTTGTATAGTTCCCAAACTGTGGGTTGGTTCTTGTTTGCAAAAATGGGTCCAATTACAAATTAGAATGAATAAGATCGACTCCATGACAAAGTGATAATTGACAATGACAGCCATCCTTTTTAACGCGTGAACAAACATAGATTATAAATATCACATTCCGTAACACTCAATTTTTATTGAATTCCGTATTAAGCTTTAACCTGAAAATCGAACAGAGAAAAAATATTATAAAAGAAAAATAAAAAAAAACAAAAGAGAGCATTGGACCGGATTTCGATTACCGCCTGAGAATTCACTTGTGACCCAATTCGATTTTTTCTACTATTTTTCTATTATAATAATTTATCTTACAAGATCGCATTGAAAAATGCAAAAAATATATAAAAAATATAAAATCGAACAGAGAAATTTTACAGTTTTGTATAGATTTATTTGCTGCAGACTGTACATACTGAAATTAGTGATTATATGGTATCTTTTAATTTGTTTTAGAATCATGGCGGTCTTCAACACCAGGATTGAGTGTGTTCATTGACAAGAATGGGACAGTTCCATCGAGCTCCGTGCTTATCCAATATCCAAAAGGTTCGTAAATAAAGTAATTTAACTTATATTACAGGTGAATACAATTTTTATTGGTTCTAATTTTTTAAACAAGATGCTTTGTCACCGACATTAGTATACCAGGTCAAGGACATGTCTCTTACATGTATAAACGCCAATCAATGGAATGAATCAACATACAAGTGCGAACGCTGTACTAGTTTTCTAGAAGGCTTTCATTTTCCATAGAGACGTTTCCAACTATCTCAAACTACGCCTTTCTTGCCACTTGACTAGATATAAACGGTATTTAAATCTATAATCTAAGAACACAAATTTTTTGTTTGTGTGTTTGTCTGTCCGCTCTTTTTCCCGCTCTTTTTCAATTGTATACGCATTACCATAGCAACGCTTTACCGTGTCAGCTAGTCTAATCTAAGAACACAAATTTGTTGTTTGTGTGTTTGTCTGTCCTCTCTTTTTCCCGCTCTTTTTCCATTGTATACGCGTTACCATAGCAACGCGTTACCGGGGCAGCTAGTGAGAACCAAAGGTAATATCAAACGGTAGGCGCGATTGATTTCGATCTTAATGATGACACAGCGTTGAAGTACTTGACATATAGGTAATAAGACAATACTGGACTGACAAGTTTGTATGTGTATATATATTAGAAACTTGACATTTCTTAATGCATTCTGGATTCTAAAGTTCCGACTGTTCGACTATATTATAAAGAATACATAGGCTACTTTTGTATTCTAAGTCACCGCTACACTAAATATTTCTTTTTCTAACAATGACATTGAACTCGTATGCTTCATTTTATAACTAACCATTACCATAACCATTTACCATTTGATGTAAGTAACCATTTACCATTTGATGTTAGGCTTCAGTCTCTTAATACAACGACTATCAAAGGTACGCCTTAAAACTTCCGCGCTATAGTTGTACAGTTGCGTTAGCTCCAACAAAGCGCATTATACTTTGTCCAATGTAGGATGATACTTTTGACAGTTGACACCTGTATAGAGGGTATAAAGTTCCTATTGCAATGTCAAGCCAAACATAAGGAAACAAACGCAACCTTGGTACGTAGCAATAAGGAAGTGACACCTGTCAAAAGTATCATCCTACATTGGACAAAGTATAGTAACAACACATCAAACTCAGCATTAAATACTTTAATTTCCCCACACAACACATAGCGTGGTAAAAGATCCCTTTGACCTTCCATTACTTGTATTTCATAAACTAGATAAGTTTTACTAAGAAACTGTGTTAAATTTATACCAATTATGCATTTATATAAAAATCTTTCGGTTACCCAGTACCCATTCTTAATAGTGTTTTCATTCTTATGGAAGCATATGTCGTACCAGTGTTAACAATGCGTAGACTGAATATAATGACACAAAGAAAGCAATATTATTTGTTTTCAAATTTGAATTATCTATAAATTACTGTTCTTTTTTCTATACAGCTCTATAAGACCGTTAAATGAAGAGCTGATCCGCAAGCTCTCTTCGGCAATAAATTTCTCATTCGGACAGCGGAGACTTGTCCGCCACGCCTATAGAGTTACAAAGACTTCCGCTTTTTTGTATATTTTTTATATAACATTTATCTGAAGAGTATCTGTTTTGCGTTCAATGTTTCAATTTCAACTGTTACTATTCGGTTCACAAATAAAGATTGCACACCTCATTAGCAAGTCCTTATAGTTATAACAGTGCCGACCGGTATTAAGAAGGACCGACAATCGGGCCTATTCTTTACCAAGTTTCATAATCGATTTTCTGTCAGACTAATGACATACGTCCGTCACTTTGTCGGTGCAAACTCCTTCCCTAAAATGTGTATCCCGCAGACTGTCAATAAGTAGTGTACTAGCGCGTTAGCATATACATTCACGAACATTCCATTTTCCAACGGCAATTAGATCAGCCGGAAAGCGCCGATTTTCGTTAAAACCTACTTAAATTAAAAATATCAGCAATGCGTTAAACACAAAATTGATATTCCCGTTAAAAGCTATTGGTAAGCTAAATATTTGTGTTACGAGAAGTTCCACGTCCATAGTAAATCGGTTAAAGATCAAACTCGGCCCGCTTGACTTAAATACATCTCAACCGATCGCCTAGGGCCGCTTACTTACCTATTTTATGCGGGACGTTTCCTTTACAACATAGAATTCCAGATTTCATCGACAAATAATCGGTCACCGAATGTCTCTGATAAGCGGCTATACTAAAATGTTTGAAGCGAAATCAAGTAACCTTAGTGAGTATTATCGTAATCGATTGAGTATTTGACACACAATGCGGTGTGTGGCACCGCATCGTTATGAATTCGAGGTATAGGGACTAGGGATGTTGCGGATGTGTTTTTTTTCACATCCGCGGATGCGGATGCGGATGCGGATGCGGATTTTAAGAGGCTCACATCCGCGGAAGCGGATGCGGATGCGGATCTGTACAAAAAACTTAAGTGTTGGTTTGGTAGGGTAAAAAGCAGTAATATTTATCCTTTGTTTATCTCTACATATAAATAAAATTGGGGTGTCTGTTTGTAATATTGAAATAACCGTTTTTTACTACATGCATATATATACGGTACGGATACGTACACACACCAAAACCACATTTTTTACAATTTTTGTCTGTCTGTCTGTCTCTCTGTTTGTTCGTGCTAAACGGTGAAATAGCTGGACCGATTTTGACGGAACTTTTATTGACAGATAGCTGATGTAATAAGGAGTAACTTAGGCTACTTTTATTTAAAAAAAAAATTACTATAGAAAAATAAAGCAATGTTTCTATGTCAAAGTACTGTCCAGTACAGCGCGCAGCTCACGCGCATGCCACCACTATCTATGCCGTCACGTCGGGCACGTCGGGTCAATATCACAAAGGCTGCCTATCGCGCGGGCTCAGAACGCGCCAGCGGGCTATTGCTGGTTTTTAATAAAAAAATTTTTTGCAAATTATAATAACTGAGCCACGGCAATGTGTGGCCGGGTCAGCTACTTTAATAATAAAGTAGTGAGTGAATTACTATTACTGATTAATTGTTTTAGTAATGAAATTTAAATATTGGAGCATTATATTTAAAGTAGAATGACCGCCTTTTCGGACTCCAGTCTGTTTCGCAAGGGTTCGTGTATTAATCCTGCGCTACTAAATAACTGTTCACTTGGAACACTGGCTGGTGGGGCTGATAAGAATTTGCGTGCTTTTTTAGGTAACAGTTTTAACTCACTTTGATTAACACTCCACCATTAAAGAGGACTCTCATTTAAATTAACTCACTTTTTATTACGGAAAGTAAGCAACTGCTTCTTGTGAATTGTATCAGGGCTGACAATTTCTGGTGTAGCATCATGGTAAGATCACTAATTAAACAGGACTGACGTCCTGTACCTGAGGTCTCTAGTCGTTCCGTTCTGTTTCCATGAAATCTGTCATTCTCATTTTCTTCACTCTTTCGGTACTTGGAGATATTCTTCGAGAAACCAAGATGTCTTCGGTGTTTCTGCTAATCTTTAATACATCATCTTTAATCTTTTACTCGGTCGACACTCGCCACTCGCCGGCCCCTTCCCTTTCTTTCTTGTCGCATCCGCATCCGCATCAGTTCCGCATCGATTTATATGCGGATGCGGATGCAGATGCGGATGTCTAAATCGATGCGGATGTTCCGCATATGCGGATGCGGATGCGAATATTCGCAACATCCCTGATAGGGACCCACACGGCGCCGCACCGCACCGCGGTGAACAGCGTTGCGCTGCGAGCGCATTACCCCTCCCCGCTTCGTCTCTCAGGTCCCAAGTCCGGCGCGCTATGGTGCGGCGCAGCACGGCGACTTAACACGTCGTCTGATATGATATAGTGATTTGTATGTAGGATTACTCAGTGGCACCGCACCGCACCGTTAACGCATCGTGTGGCCTCGCACTAAGTTATGTAACGAACACGCTAGTGTGCTTATTTATGTAGTTCTCAGTAAGTCCTTTTATGTCTGATATAGATTTACTAAAACAATAAAGGACTTAAAATAAATAATGGAAACGATATAGTCAATATCGCAAAAGGCAAAGGAAAATTATGTTTGCTTTTGTTTACCACCAACGGTTCGCCTCTCATGAATTTTAAACAGTATTTAGAGTCCCTTTTTATTGCCTATCGTTGAATTTTCGTATATTTTATTGGAATTAAAAATACTCTTAACAAAGTAATAATGTATAAGAAGGAACGGAGGAAAACAAATTATAAATTTAAATGTGCTATTAATTATAATCCTCTCTTTGACAAATGGCCCCGTCTGAAAACAATTACTGTTGCCAAACAGGTAATTTTTCTAACTATCAGCTTTGTTTATTCATTTAAACACATTTTAAATATTAAGTGAATCCGTTCTTAATTTTTGATCTGTTTTTATGAGTTTATTATTTTATATTTGTTGATCTTTATAAGACAGTATCACTTTTATTCAATCTCTTTGTCTTAATCAGAGAAATGACACTTTAATACGACGATAACTCTTTTTTCTTTTCTGACAGGGCCAAAGTCAAAAAATTCTAAATAAATTATCCACATTTTTTAAATAATAATAAAAAAATATGAAATACAACAAACATTCGAACAAAAAAGCTTTTTTTTATATTTTTTATTTTAAAATATATGCATTGAAAAATTAAACGTCATTAAAGATGCCATGAGCAAAACTTTGATGGATTCAGGTAATCAGTATCTTCCGTTCAACGTTTTGTTCCATTTACTAGGGGAACCGGCAGACGTTGTGAACCTGTTCCACCACACCGGGTGCAAGTAGCATTTCCAGAAACGACGAAAGACGTGTATCATTATTTCATTTCATACTTTTCACATCAAAACATGAAATTCAATCATCAATGAATATTTCAAACAATGATTCAACCCCTTTTTCATATCAATAAAGGCAATTTATTTATAAAATTTTTATTCCATTTAATGCTTCTTACTTGAAAAATGACGGACATACTAAAAAAGGTTCCTTCGAATTTTTCATCTATTTAGCAATAATAGTTACAGAAACTAAGAATAGTTTCGTCCCCACACGGAACATCATCAGGAGCTGTTAGACCGTGCAATACCGAGCACTAAGTACTGCACGTGTGTTTATAGTTTCTGCATAATTTTTCGGGCGGGCGGGCGGTGCATTTTGCTTGGATTTTGCGAAAGTAAGCTACATATTTTTGTTTTACTAATGGATATGGACTTCCGCCCAGTAACGCCGGATGCTGTCAAATACAATAAAGAAGAAACAGTTATGTAATCCTTCTACACTAATATTATAGAAAGGTAAGATTTGTATTTTTGTATGTTTGCAATGAATAAACTCAAAAACTACTAAGCCAATTTCAAAAATCTTTCACTATTGGAAAGCTACATTCACACTGAGTACCATAAGCTATATTTAATGCTAGAAAAAATTTTAAGAATTTTGTCCACCCGTGCGAAGCCGGGACCGGCCGCTAGTATATTACATTTTAAGAAATACTTTGTTTAGAAATAATAATCTAGCACTTAAATAATTACTTTGTTGTTTAACCATTATTTTGTGGTTTACGAGTGGCGAATGGTTATTACGTCCAGTCCATCATTAGTCGCCATTTATGACACCATTAAGTGTGAAGGTTTATTGTTATTCTACTCTGCCGGATACCGTATGGCACATACAGTACTGAAAATGTATATAGCTAGAAAATATCTTTATGTTTTTTAAGTCAAGCTCTAGATAAAAGCTTATACATACTTATTATCTGACGTTATCACGCACGTGACACGCAGAATTGTAATAGAAATATGTCATAAAAATAAAAATAAAAAAGTAAGTTGTATAAAGCTTATCCACATAAACACCACTTCGATACAATTTACTTAATTAATACACTTAAAACGCCTCTTTCATAAAAAGACCCTTACAGCTTCCGTGTTTACGATATATACATTGCAGCTATTCGTTTAAGATGAAATGGAAAATATAGATACATGTGTAGTGATGAAATGGAAAATATAGATAAATATATAGTAATCTATACTAATATTAAAAAGCTGAAGAGTTTGTTTGTTTGAACGCGCCAATCTCAGGAACTGCTGGATCGAATTGAAAAAATCTTTTTGTGTTGGATAGTACATTTATCGAGGAAGGCTTTAGGCTATATAACATCACGCTGCGACCAATAGGAGAGAAATAATAGTGAAAAATCATAATAACAGAAATTGACGCGGACGAAGTTACTAATTATACTGAAATATTGAATTAACAAAGCCTAAGGCTTTATGAAAGATAAAATATTATTTGTTGAAACGTTTTTCGAAAAGAAGTGGTGAACCTATACCTACAGATTTTAAGTTCCACAAACAATGAACCGTACATTGTTTGTTTTATTATTCCGTTGTCACGACCGTTATTATAAATTGTTTATTTTGAGCGACTTGCCAAACGAACCGATTCGTATGATATATCACGCATTCAGTATTAAAATAATCCTCTTTGGATCACGTCAAAGTTTACATTCTACCCTCACTGTAAAAATAAAAATCTGTCGTTCCAAATTATACGTACAAAGTACTTATTATCTATGCAAATAAATACAGTTGATGTTTGTAATGTAGAAATAATAGCTCTTTGTTACTTAATGCATATGACGTAATACAGTATTTATAACAACAAAGAAATCGTTCAATTTTTGTCTGTTTGTTCCGTTTTATTTCCGAAACCATTGGACCAATTTTGACGGGGTTATCACTAAATATAGCTGATATTATTCATGTAGGCAAAAAAATGCCGGAAAGAGCTTTAAGAGAAATACATCTTAAAAAAATACCAAATGAAAATTAAAATGTTATTTAAAAATAAAGCTTTTTTTATTTAAATAAATATTTTGTATGCAAATATAAAAAGAAATAATACCTTTTTGTGAATAAATTAAGAAATGAGATAAATATTTCAAAGAAATCTACCACAAGTATCATTCAGACCAATGAACCGCTACATTCTCACAAATATCCATAGTTGAGGAGGAACGTGAAGGGACCTTAACAGACCGTCACAACTTTTTTATTTGATATAAGAGGATTACGAAAATATATAGTGTAGATTAAGTCACACTTACTTGTTAGCATTATGCTTTTTTTTACTTCTGCAACATTTTAAAGTATGTTATGTGTTCCATCTTTGGGTGACGACTGAAAATCGGAGTTATGTGGCGAGGGCAAAAATATACAGCGAGCCTTGACCATTCTTGCTAATGTACACGTGCATTCTTCCTTCTTACTATTTATTTTTATTCAGAATGGGTTAGCTCTTGATTCCAAGCAAGCCCGGGGGCAAAGACAGAATACATGATGGAACGAGCTAGCCCAGAAGGTACCTATTCACCCTGTCTTTAAATACAGATGGGTTATAAGTACTCGGAAATACACAGACGCAGGGAGGGAGTTCCACTCATTTGCTGTACGCATTATAAAAGAAATCTAGAAGCGCTTGGTGCGACAGGTAGGAATAGCGACCAAGAAAGGGTGGTAGCCTGCAGTGCGTCTGGATGTCCGATGGTAGAAAGGTTATGGCGGTATGAGCATCAGTCTCTTTTGACTGTGCTTATCAATTATGTTGCTGTCTATTGTTTAGTCTTTAATTAAATGAGGATGAATTACTAAGTAATGTTGTGACGTAACATTCCGTGTAGCATACAGCACCAATATTTCACTTAAAGGTTTTGTGTATGGCAACGGAATAATCACGGTGGTGCGTGATAACACCGTCCTGCCAGACCTCGATGGAAGTTGTGATGCGTCCTAGGGTTTTTAGTGGGATATCCCTCGCCTACGCTTCATGCGCAAAAGCAGGGGGGAGTATATATCCTCGCCGTCAACCTGTGGTGGGGAATCCGTAATGAATTCCCCTGATACATAAAAAAGGGCAAAGGAATGACAGTCTTATACTTTAGTCCTCAACCCGCCTGCTATCTATACCTCCTTCTACTAGCGGTCTTCTTTCGGCCAAGATGAAGATTTTAACTAATATTGGGATTATTGGCCAAGCCATCCATTTTGATGCTTATGTATTCAACCAATATTTATTTAATGACCAAATAATATTATACTCTTTAGTAGTTAGCTAAGTAATAGCGTAGTGAGCTACATTAAATTAAAAAACAAACTTCTTGCCAACAAACATAAAATAAATCTGGATGCGACTATAGATTGTTTTTATATACGATGAAATCGAGTTAAAAATTTATGACGAGAATAGGCAATTGCATTCAGACTGCAGGAAACAAATCTAAATTGGAATCCCTGTTGAAGCATAAATAATAGGTATTAATATTCCAGAATACTTAATGTTAACCTAGCGGGGAAAATGGAGTCTGTAGATAAAAAAATTGCAATGAATTTCGAACACAGAATTTCAATAAAAGCCCGTACGCACGGGTGACTTTTGTCAACGTGACTATTGCGTTTTCCTATAAAAATATATGTAAAGTGACTAGGTTGTCACATCGCTACGTGCACATACCTCCATAAATCTCCATGTACCCAGAGAGAAGTGACTGAAGTCACAGGTGCGCGCGGACTCTACTTGTAGAAAAAGGTTTGTATCTTCCTGCCCTGATTTACTTGGCAATTCAATTAGGACGTATATGAATCGGTCCATATTCATATGTTAAACGGGACACGCGACTTATTATTTGTATCATAATAATTTAAAATCAATAATTGCATTTTATTCAGTTTAAACAATTTATTATCAACGGACTCAGTCTTTCATTCATATCACTTATCACCAGCACTAAGTCGCAAATTTTTGGTCCTTCGAGCTAGATAACTCTCCAGGACAGTCTCAGCATCAGAGTCTTTTTTTCACTCTCCCACGTCAGTTAATGAATGATTATACTTGTGTTACACCATAATTGCTTAGTATTTATTCACATATACATATATAACAGTTTCACATATTAATAATAATCATCATCAGTCTATTAACCCCACTGTTGGCACACAAGCCTTCTCTATGGATAACAAAACTGTAGGAAGAATGGGCTATAAGCCACCACGAGGGCTCAAAGAGAATTGGTGGGTGGTAATAACTGCGACTATTGGTTTAATGTACCTTCAGAAGCAAGGAGGAACTGATATCTTAATATCTGCGCAAGGAATTGCGCGTTGCGCGCCTCTCCCCGTCTGTGGTTCACTTACATTGTTTACCTGGCTGTACAGAAGGCAATTTTATTTTGGACCACTCGATGTAACTGGGTGTACTAAGGGTTTTAAGTTCTATATGTAATTCAGCCGTATTATGACAATAGATATACGAACTACTCTTAAACACTCTCTTAGTAGGAATTATTTATTTGTTTACTTTTTTTTACCTTACGTTACGCGTTGCTTTACGTTATAACTAATAAGAAAACCTACTACTAAAACGACACTGAAATGTCACTATAATCACAATATTATGTGTAAAATTTCACGTAGGCATAAGTACTGATTAGTAATCAATTTGTCGTCAGGTGTGCGTGTGTGGGTGCACGCACCGCATGCGTTGATGGGCGCGAGCGGTAGCGGGGGCGGGGGGCGGGCGGCGCGCGCGCTCCGCCTGCTGTTGCTGCTCGTGCTGGCGTTGGCAGCGATCGAGTACCTCTGCGGTACCATACTGGACGCCTCGCCACTGCGGACGTATCTCTACCAACCCATATACAACGCCACGCTACCAACAGTCAGGTAAAATACCTTAATACTATTTCTGCACCCTCTTCTCGTATTGATGGTAAGTGCGCGTTCCCGAGACCTGTGCCGCCTCGGAATCGACTCGCGACTTCTTTTATCACTGTTAGAACGTATTTGCAGCGGACGTACAACATCACATGGCCTCTGCCTAACTAAACTATTCAGAACTATATAAAAACGTATAATATGATAATGTTTTGTTTTATGATAAAACATCTTAAGTCAATATTTTTGAATGATTGAAACGAACTTATTTCAAGTGCATTTGATTTTAATGTGTGAAATTCGTACTAAATTCCTAATAGGAATTATATAAGTGTTAACTTATAAAATAAAAAAATATAATGTTTTAGTGGATTCCAACACATCCTTTGAAATTGACATTTGACGGTGATATCTGCCGTAGAATGAAATAGTCATCTATTTAAATACATTTAAATGTTTTTATTTTATTTCAGATCCGGAGAAAAATTAGCAGCGACCTGGCCTAAAAGAATACCTATCACAATAGACTTGTCACAGAGCCCCGAAGTGAAAAACTCCACGAACAAAATTGACATCAGTCCTATTAGCAATATTACACATACTCCTACAGCAAACATGACCCGACCGGTCATATTGGAAAACACAACTTCACTGATTGTCACTAAGATAATTGATGGAATCAGAAATATATCATCGACGGAGAATTCAGAAACAAAGAAGAATGAGACAGAATTGCCGTTGTGTTTCGAAGAAATACCAGGCGACTTAGGTAGGTTTTTGCTCTTGATCCTACTGTATATGTTAAAAACAGAAGAATGCACAAAGCAGTATGTTGCTGATAAACTTGTATACATTTTATGTTTAAGACTGAATATCGAAAAATGTTTATATAACTTTAAGCTACAAAACGCTTCAAAATCAAAACAATTGTGCTTGCCAGCTAAAAAAACATTTGTTGCAAGTAATGTTTATTTTTGAATGATTTTGAATGATTTTTTTGAGGAACAAATGTATTTAAAAATAAAAAAGTATTTATTTGGAATACCTATACAATTTTTTGCTATTGTTTGGTATCTTTGAATCTTAGGTACATGTCTAGCCTTAGTTATATGGAAGAAAGAAAAGCTCCTTTGAACTTACAATTGATACCCTTTACGAGAATCACTATGAATCTAAGCCCCAAATCTAGATTAAACTTAACATAGACTTTAAATAGACCAGAGATCCGATTTTACTCAATACTAGCTGACCCAGCCACGCGTGACTCTGGCACAGTCATTTTATTTTTCTAAAATAAAAGATTTTTTCTAAAATTAAAGAAGCCTAACTTACTCCTTATTACATCAGCTACCTGCCAATAAAAGTCCCGTCAAAATCGGTCCAGCCATTTCAGAGATTAGCCGGAACAAACAGACAGACAAAAATTGTAAAAAATGTTATTCTGGTGTATGTACCGTATATATATTCATATGCATGTAGTAAAAAACGGTTATTTCAATATTACAAACAGAACTTCAATTTTATTTATATGTATAGATGATTTCAAAGAAACAAAGTTTAACTTTACTGCTAACATTCTTATAGATTATTACTTTTTATTAGAAAATGCGAAGTTTTTAACTTTTGAGCTTAATTTATTTCAATAAGCCTTGCCGCACAGAACTGCGTACGATGCTGAATATCGTAGAATTCTACTCATATTATTCATTTGAAAAGATATTAAGACGAATTTTTAAGGATACGTTGAACATGTCCTAAATAAAGGCTAGGTATAAGTACCCTTAGAGACTTGTATGAAAGGTCTGATGAAAGTTGAAGAAGCGAAAGATGTGTGTAAGGAAGTGGAATTCTGTTATCTCTGCCTACCTCTGTGGAAAAGCGCAATGTAATGATGTTTTTTACACAATCACACAATAACGGATGAATGGATTTACATGACATTTAGTACACTTATAGTTTATTACCTTTATTATCCTGGAAAAAAATTCCTTTTGGATTAATACGACTCAACCAAGATCACTAAAAATGTTGTGAAGTCAACGTAGATAATTCGCAAGCGGAAGCTAATCTTATCTTAATAATATATATTAATTACGTGTCACGTTGTTTGTCCGCGATGGACTCCTAAACTACTTAACCGATTTTAATCAAATTTGTACACCGTGTACAGTTTGATCCAACTTGAAAGATAGGATAGGTTTCAATTTTTAACACAGCAACGCGTGGCTGGGTCAGCTAGTTACATATATTTTTAAGCAAATTACGTGGTCAAGGAGCTGACCCCAGCAGAGACGATATAAAAAACAATTTTCTCGTGTTTGAGCAATTGCTTTATTTTCAATTTCCATGCTAAAAGACAACATATCATTTAAAATAGAACACATATTTTACAAGCATTGTAGTTACTATATCTAATATTGAATATTAGTTTATTTATTTGTGGTTTCTGAAAATTAATCACATGGTTGATTAAACTCTTGTGTTTCTCCTCAGGCCCCATACCGGTTAATAAAACTGAAGTGGAGCTCGATTGGGTGGAGAAACTCTACCCAGAAGTCCAATCAGGGGGAATGCACACCCCACCAAACTGCACTGCAAGGCACAGAGTTGCCATTATTATACCATATAGGTAAAGTAGCTTTATTCGATTTTAAGATTTTTATGCATTTTTTAATATTATCTTATAAGATAAATTATTATAATAGAAAAATACTAGAAAAAACCGACTCGGGTCACAAGTGAATTCTCAAGTGGGAATCGAACCCGCAACCTTTGAAAATCCGGTCTAATGCTCTCCTAATTGAGCTACCGAACCTTGTGAACACTTATCGAAATTTTCTAGTACCTTTCTGATTTTACACTGTAGGCCAGCGTTGTTTCATCAATGAGAGGAATATCCTCTCGTTGTTTCTTTCTTTCTTTTGTTGTTTCTTTCGAATACGAGAAGATGTTCCTTTTTATAAATACTTTGTTAACCCAAATAGCCATCGACATACATTACATACTTAAACAACAGAAACAGCGGTATGATTTGAAACAATACGATCTTTCTAGCAACTTGCACTGCCAGTACGAAGTGCTTTAAATGTGTAGTAAAGTTAGAGAAATATTGTGCAACACAACTGCACCCCAACCTTAAAAACAACCCATAACAACTTTGGATATCATTTTATTTCAATCATATTACAAAGGAATAAAGATATTTGCTAAACATCTTTTGGTTTTCATTTACAGGGATCGTCAACAGCATTTAGCCATATTCCTTCGCCACATGCATCCGTTCCTGATTACGCAGCAAATAGAATACGGAATCTTTGTCGTTGAACAAGATAGTGAGTACCAACCCTTATAACTTATATTTACACATCTCTGAGATAAGATTTTCATATTGAATAGATGATGATAGATGTTCATATTGAAGCACACGCACATTAAACTGATATTGCGCTTTATAGCTTTATCTCTGTATCTTATACTCACAACTGATACCAACCCCTCTTCACCTGTTTTTACTGAAACAATTAAACTTTTTTTCTTTTTTTTAAAAAGTGTCCTTCGTCGTTTGACAACGGCGACATACTAAATATAAGTTAATGTAATAAGTACTTTCTATTCAATATTAATATCTTAAGACACTTCATTATTCCTATCTTACTCTGGAAAATTTCAATACGTTTAAATCACTCTAAAAGTAAAAAACGTAAAAATCTATCTTTAATTTTTCATGAGCTTTGTATAAGAGATTTATAAATGGTTTACGAATTTTAGTGCTTTTAAAAAAATCTTAAAAAGTGAAAGAAATAAATAGTAAAAGACGAAAAAAGTTAATACGACTTAGCTTTAATTATGTGGCCTAAGATATTTGATCTGGTATTCACCACAGCTAATCTTTATATCACTTAGTTCCATTAAGCGTTCAACCGCATATGGGAGAAGTAGTTCTCCGTTCTGTGGTTTTAGGACTACTGCTATTTTAGGACAATGTGTTCAGAAGTATTTAGTATATTGCCCGTCCTTCGCATTTGATGCTTCCTTGCGTGTTCTACGACGCTATAAGGCTGTATAACAGTGTCATAAACAGTTAAATCACTTGAGCTACTTTTTATCATGTACCAAAATTATATATAAATTACTTAATTTTCTAAGAAAATTATGAACTATGACGTCATTAATAAATCAATACAATTGTTTAACGAAATATTTATTTGTCAGTACCTAGTTAATATAATAAATAATTTACTTACGACCCAACATTTACAGATACAATTAGTGGTACTAATTAAATCTAGGGTTTAATATAATTAAAATCAAAATATTAACTATATTGACTAGGTTTCATCGACGACAATAGGTTATCTTTTATGACTTTTATTAAAATGGCATTAGACCATCGCCTCATTGATTTAAAATCGAAAGGTTGAGTGCCTTTGCCTTATAACCAGCTGGGACCAACACGAGGTGTTGCCATGAATTTTAATATTGTGCTAATAATAAGCGGTTTTTTATAGGTAACAGCGAGTTCAATCGCGCGAAGCTGATGAACGTGGGCTTCGTGGAGAGCCAGAAATTGAAGGAGGGCGGTTGGCAATGCTTCATCTTCCACGACATCGACCTCTTACCGCTAGACCTACGCAATATGTACTCCTGCCCTCGTCAGCCCCGGCACATGTCCGCGTCCATAGACAAACTTAACTTCAAGTGAGTACTCCATACAACAGAATCTGTTCATCCTAACTTGTCCTATTTGGTAAACAATCTTGGCACTCCTTTTTATTGAAAATGCAGCATTAAAAATCAACTGATAACTAGATTCAATAGGTTTCAGTCTATAATAACGATTTATTGTAATAGATTATTGACTTTATTATTATTTTATTTTTAAATGGGTGATTTAGTTAAAAGTTGTGCCAAGATTGTTTACCAAATAGGACAAGTTAGAATGAACAGACTTTAGTTAGTTTTTTTTTTGTTTCATTAATTAAAAATTTAGTCAGTTTTTTTATGGCTTTCGTTACCTTTATTGCCATGATATCATAATTTTTGCTAAAAAAATATTCACAGGAATATAGATAAAGAAAACGCGAGCTAAAAATCATAAATTAAAATTCAAAAAATCTTTAAGTAAATTCTATTTTCAGTTAGTCTTCAATCTTCAACTCGTTTAGAGAGAAACCTATTTTCTCCTAATTTATTAAAACCGTAAAATAATCATTGCTTTAATATTGAAATAATGACAAAAATTTTATTACTAAACCTTTAAATTCTAGATTGCCCTACGAAGACATTTTCGGTGGAGTGTCAGCGATGACACTGGAGCAATTCACGAAGGTCAACGGCTTCTCGAACAAGTACTGGGGCTGGGGTGGGGAGGACGACGACATGTCATACAGGTAAGTAAATTAATACTTCTACCCACTGACATATAGATAAAGTATATATGTATTCTTTTGTTCCTTTTGAAAGAACTATGCTATCTTAGCATTAAACATTATATTCCGACATTGATGATCCGTTTAGTATGTCTTTTCTTCTTTTTTATTTATTCCCACAACAATTTTTCTTTTACAATGATATTTTTTTTACTATTAATGTTTAGTCTTATAATTTTATAAATAATATTAATCGATAAAATATATTTATGGGTTCGATCTTGATCCAATCGGTCATATTCTATTTAAGCGTAAAATCAGGAAGGTACTAGAAAATTTCGACGAGTGTTCGCAAGGCTCGGTAGCTCAATTGGAAGAGCATTGGACCGGATTTCCAAAGGTTGCGGGTTCGATTCCCGCCTGAGAATTCACTTGTGACCCGAGTCGATTTTTTCTAGTATTTTTCTGTTATAATAATTTATCTTATAAGATCGCATTGAAAATGCATAAAATATATAAAAATTATAAAAATTAAATAAAACACAATATTAATGACAAAATCAGCAAAAAAAAATACCAGTTGAAGTGTTCAAAAACCTTAATTACTTTTACAGTATTTTTTATTGTGATATTTATCATTGGCAATGTTTAGACTTATGCAATTCATATTAAGTTGGTATTGGTACATTATGGTCAAAAAAAGTATTTTATATTCCAGAGTGAGGAAAGTGGGCTATCACATAGCAAGATACAAAATGTCAATAGCACGATACGCCATGTTAGATCACAAGAAATCAGCGCCGAATCCAAAGAGGTATGTATTAAATTATTAAACCTAACGTTTTGAAGATCTTTGTTAACTTTGGCATTTCTTTGTAATCTTGACAATATATGTACTGTGTGATCAAGTATCGTTTATGATATTCCAATGAATGGCTTACTGGTGTTGTTACTAGAAGCTCTAACATACCTTTTATTTACAAGGGTTTCGTAATATATCAGTTAATTTACCTTTCACAAAAATTGTGAACATTGAACATGTGTTCGACTTATTAAAAATTGCATGCAGAAAATCTGCTAATTGGATTTAATGCTATATCAACTACATAACGTTTTTTATAAAAAAAAATGTAATGAGACCGGCATGCGTGTTGAATCTGTAACACACAATCTCACTGTCGTGCTTCGATAGATATACTGGCTATCTATCGAAGCTTGATAATAAGATAAGTATGCTACATAATCCGTATTCGCGGTATTGTTTTACTTTCATCACTTATGATTGAAGACTAAGACTTAATGTTTAATAATCCACTATTAACACCAATTACTACACATATTTAAAAAAGTGATACTTTATGTTCCCACCAAAAAAACGACTTTGCAATGCTTGATAATTGCGGCATCTCTCGTTGATTTTTACTAACTAAAACAGTTCTGTAGTCGAGGAAATCTTTTCGCAGCAACACTTATCGTGAGGGCAGAAAGTAACTGTTTCATTCTGCTGTGTTTATATCGTGTATGTCCCTACGGGCTCTGACACGGTACTACTTGTTGCAAACGTCTCCCTCCAACGTAAGGCACGCTGCACGCTTATCTTCCTTATTACGTACCTAAAATGGAAGTCAAAATAATTAAATTGTCATTTTTCAGATACCAGCTCCTGTCCCAGACCAGCAAGGTGTTCCAAAAAGACGGCCTATCCACACTAGAATACCAAGTAGTGAAAGTAACCCGGTATCACCTATACACACATATTCGCGTAAATATCGACGAGCGAAGCTGATGGACATATCTCGCCAAACTGTTGTTTGGCGATGAACGGTAACGATAAAACAATGTGATAATCCAATATGGTGGTTACCAGAGTGATCTCTCACTGTGAAAGACACGCTCTACCAGTGTGAATTAAGTTTAAGTAAAATTTATACATGAGTCGTCTTAAAATTTTAGCATCTGGATTGCTTGCAGTTGAAAAAGTTTTGACACGATAGCCCTGTGTCCCCTTTTATATTTGTGTCAACAAAAATATAACTTACTATTTTTTACTCCTCATTAATCAAGAATTATTTTAAGCAACACTAAATTGTAATGCTTTTAATAGCAGACAATAAAGTATTAAGAGACATCAAAAAATCACATATAATGTACGTTCTAAATCTAAAATAAGATACTATCATGAGTATATATACCGATATAATTATGCTTTTATGCTCAAAGCATAATGTTTTTTAAAAAAGCGGTCCGTCTTTTCCATAAGAAACGTTTAAGGTATCGATTATCGATATGCATCGCAATGCAATAATTGAGTAGATTTTTCCCTTGAAAGAAAGATATTCGATAGGCTTTACGGCAAGCCTAAACTTAGTGATAACGACAATCAAGTGCGCACGCACCAAACGAACACTACGCAAACCTCTTTCACGCACTTTTGATTCCAAAAACTGAAAGTTTTCTTTCTAAAAGAGTAAATACTGTTTATAGCGTGACCTCAACTGATGGCATATACTAATCAGTGCAGTGTTTTTTTCTTGTACAGTCGGCGTCCAAATACTTGTCAAGATGTGCAGTGATCAAAAATATAGCTGCAATTTTTTTTAAATATATGAAAGCGTTCTCAAACAGTTTGTCAAACCAAACTGACTGTTTTTGTCAATTTGACAGTTCCAATATAATATCGCATATTTTTTATATTTCTTCTTTAAGGGGGAAAGCCACTGTGACGGCCGGAAAAATAGGTGATTTTCAACATTTTTTTTGACCAAGTAAATTGAGAAATTTTTGGATCGGGTTTATTTTATTTTATTAAGTACACACTGAATGACTTTTTCACAAATTTTTATTGAAAAATATTAAATAGTTTTAACAATATAATCGATTCCGTAGCACCTCAAAAAAAATTCCCCCTCCATGGTCGCATCGATATTTCGAAAACCGCTAAAATTAAAAAAAAAAAAAAAAAAATATTGTAATCTGTATGAATGTAGTTATCGTTGTACGTAGCCGTTTTTTTTTATTTTGATTTTTCACAAAATGGCGACCGATGGAAAATATTTTCATTTTTTCGACCATTTTTTTTGGTTTTCAGACAGTTTAAAAAATAGTAAAAATCAAAATTTTCAAAATCGGCTACGCTTAGCCTTAGCCACTGCTGAGACGAACAAAATAAAAATAAAAAATTGAACATCGGTTAATAATTGTTTGAGTTATTGATGCGTCCAGTTCAAAAAAAGTCGTTTCGAGAAAAACGCGTTTAAAGTTTTTAGTCCATTTCTCTCGTAATGAAATAATGTATCTTTCAAAATTTTTATACCTATATTAAACTATCGAGTCCTGGGCCATATGACGGTTCTTCCTCTTCATCTCCAAGGCAAACATTAGAGCAAGGGACTAAGCGGCGTAACATTGTGATCGGAAGGTCGAGCGAGAAACGGTCGGCCTACCTGCTCTCTCTAAAGTCATTGTAACTTAGTCAATTTTTGGAATTTTGACTTGAAATTTTGTACACATATTTTTGAATGTATAAACTTTGATTTAAAAAAAAAAAAAATTTTTTTTTTTTTGACCCATCACAGTGGCTTTCCCCCTTAAGGAAGTATTTATCAACAACTAGAATCAATACCATGCAAATATCGAATCGACAAGTGTTCATAGACATAATTTTTATATCTATGAACTTATATAATAATGCAAATATATCCCTACTGATATTATAATAGTGAATGTAAGTTTGTTTGTTATGTTTTCACGCAAAAACTACCAAACCGATCATCATGAAACTTCGTACATATATTTTTGGACGTATTAGAAGTAACATAGGATACTTTTTTTAAAAAAACTTTGAAATACGGGCGAAGCCGCGGGTAAAAGCTAGTAGGCTATAAAATATTTATACGAACCCTTTTAATATCTCGGCCTAAGACAGAAGTACATTTGTTAAAACTCATGTTGCATTGCGTATTTGTATAAAAAGAACTTGCATTACTAGTCGTTAGTACAATGAAAGATTCGCTTATATTGTTATTTTTGTTCCTCTATAGATGCATATAATTAATAAGTACAGTTTTAATTCTTTACAAGTAAGTTAGAACAAAACAATAATAATGCAGTAGGAAAATAATCAAATTATTGTACAGACGCCCATAACAATATTTAGATTACGGATAATGACAATATACAGCTAATTATATAATATTGGATAAACTTTTGATATCTTATCCCGTTTTTAAATTAATTTAACTTTTTTTTTTTAAACTCACCTGTCACAATTAATTGTATTAAATCAAAGGATCTATTTCATATATTTTATGCTTATTTAAACTAGATTTAGTTTAGTAACTTTATTTTCATTTGATCTGTACATCACACATAAGGAAAACTCATGTTCAATTTTATATATATTTTTTAATGATTTTTAAAGTCTAGATTTTAATAAGTAAAAGTATGTGAAGAAAAATAATATCAATTCAAAACGGCCTAATTGACCTCTTGAAATCACCTTAATTGTAAGTTTCTGATTTTTTTAGTTTATATATTTATTTAGTTTTATAGATCAATTCTTGTCATTTTTTATGTAAGGAACTTTTACGAATGTTACTATACATATAATTTTAACTTTCAATCATGCAGTCAATTTTTTTTTTATATAAAAAATAGTAATGTAGATTAAAGTCTATGTCAACATTCTTGTATGTACTTACTTAAATTAAGAAAATGTAAAAAGCTTTGTAGAAGATATTAATAATTTTGACAACTAATTGCCGATAATTATTTTATTGTTTATCAGAAAACCAAGATTTACTGAATAAATTTAAGTATTAATGTAATCAATAAGGATATTATTCTTAAAAACCCCATTATTTTAATAGTATCTTCCTATGGAAATAAGGAGGTATATTATAAAACATTCCGATTGCAGTTCAGTATTGCTGCCAATTTTACCAATTAACGCGTAAATTATTTAGCAAATGATTTCAACAAACCATAGTTTCGATTCTGAGAACGTTATTAAAAATATATTTAATTATGTTACAGTATGTACCTACTTATAAAAATTACATCTATAAGACAAGGATGTCTGTCTTGAGATCTCTTTCTAATATTACCATAGATATTATAGTATCGGTAGATAAATATTTAATGTGTGTGCGTCGTTTAGTCACAGCGTTTAAAGGGCTCAAAACGTAAACCTAACATCTATTTGTTTTCCCTTTTCATCCTAAAGGAAAAGATAAAGACGTACTGTACTTAATTAAAATGGACTTAAGTAGACACGTACCAGAATCGAGTAAATATGAAATGTATTGTATGTTTAGTAAATATGTAAATATTATAATTTGCATAGCATTAAGGGATACATTGTGATACAAAAAAAAATTAGTTACTAAATAAATCACTGCTCAAAAAAACTGATAATGCATACAACTTTCCACTTTTTAATGTCTATTCTCCTGATACTGTTTCCTGTTTCCACTGAGCAGTGTCATAAGTGATTGTGTTTGGCGTTTGTTATGTTATATTATTTATAAAGTACACTGAATACTATAGCAATCTATATACTATACTTGTCACGTACGTTCCGTTCAATTAGTGATTCTAATTCCAGTCAACAAACCCTATCTTTTTTGTGTACACTACACTAACTTCTTCAGTATTGAAATTCTTAAAATTATGCTATTTCTTATTATTGACATCGAGCTTGAGAATCAAAAGATGTAATTCTTAAGTGAATAATGCATTCTCAAGCGAAATGGTACAGACTGGTGTATGTTGCATAGACGTATTAATTTAAAATATTAGAATTGGAAATTTGGCGCCTTATTGCGAAGTTTACGTTATAACCTGAAACAGCGATGTTCTAATATTATCTTTATAGCAACCAAAAAATAAAATGTATATTCATTGTATCAAAAGACCCTCTTTAGAATTGAAATCAAGAAGTTAATTTTAAATATTTTTTTAAATGATTTTGATGTACTTTTTTTAAATATTTTTTAATAAACTTTGTAAAGACTAATGATGAAATAAATTACTTGATTATGTTACAAAGTATACATTAAATTATTTCAGTATAAAGCGGCCTAATTCAGCTCTTGAAATCACCTCGCTTGTAATATTGAGATTTAAGACAGCTAAGTTTAACTTAACCAAATTAATTCTATGAATGTGCAAATTATATAATATAAATTGCTATGAATCCCTATATCATCACTTATCTATTTTAACCAATATATTAATTTAAATATCCTTTATAGTATATTATAATTGCTTACGGCTTTTTAAGGAAATAGAAAAGCAATCTCACTTTTTATAGTATTACGGAAATATCTCGGTAATAATAAACAGTTAAATTATGTAATTTTTTTTCCATCACAATATGGTTTTAAATAGGTTTTCACTTGTTTACGTTTTCGAAATGTATTCTACGATAATCCTAACAGAATATTCTTGTAGTTTACACTAGCGTATCCACTAATGAATATAATTAGCGAAAAAACTAAAGTCAATAATTACGTAATCGTAAAATAGCGGTTTTATACATTGTATTAATATCACTTAAGGGTTTATAGTGAAGAATGCGGTTTCATTTTAGATTTGTCAATAATAGAGAAACATGTACTGAAATAATATTCAGTTGTTATTTAAAAATAGTATTTAATAAATTAATTTGACTATTTTATTAGATATTATGCTCCCGCCACCATGCAAATATTACAATTTTTATTTTTGTTATTATCTATTTTACTGCTAATGTTTTGAAAAAATATGAATTTCAACTCTTAAGTTGTCAGTTTTAAATGTCTTTTGCATGTGATTTTGACCTTTTGGGAGCCACCCAAAAGGTCAAAATAAAGAGGCCAACACCTCAATTTTATCTATTTATAGCATCAATAAACAATGTAAAGTCATATGACTTCTATCATCTTTATCGTTACCAATAGTATTGGTTAATTTAGACACGACACTCACTAAATTATGTGCCTAACTTCAATTGATAGTGTTGTAAAGGATTCGATTTTTTTAATTATAATTCTATATACTCTACTGGACTCGAATTCAGTCGAGCGCGAGCTTTATGTGATCTCGAGTCTTTATAGTCGAGTATTACGAATTCGTCTTCAAATATGACCTAAGTTATACAATAAAGAAAATCAGTCGTGTAAAATATTCGCTTTTGAAATTTAAATATAAACAATGTGTCTGTAACATAGAGTACAGAGAAATATGTTAATTTGGTAACAGGTGTAATAAAATAAAAACGAGTGGAAATATACATAAGGTAGTCCAATAAGTCATGGACATGGTCGTGATATAAGTTATATACCTTGTTTTTTTTTGAGTTTCCGATATTTCGGCACTGTTGCAAGCGCCATGATTCCCGAGCAACTCAATAAAAACTAGGTACATGGTAACTATCCGATTATTACTATAATGTTAGTGACCATGAAAGTTTAAAAGAATATATAGACTCGTGAGTCCATTTTCCATTGCTCCCATTACAAGCTGGGAGCTCCGGCGTAGTCTTGTAAAATGACTACAAAAAGTTTCGAGATCTTTACAACACTAACAATAGGCAACTCTCATTCTTTATTTAGGAAAAGAGGAAGGATAGCAAATAAATTTAAATTTATTTAATTACCAAGAAGATCATAGTCCATTTAGAAAACATATTAACTTTAACAAAATGTTTTCAATTTTCGTTATGATTAACTTTTTATGTATTTGCTAAATACCGATCATATCGACGCTAGCTCTGTTTTATTATTTCTCGAATAAAGAAAAGGAAAATAGTAAAAATCCTTAAGAACTAGCACTGTTTCAGGAGTGTCAATAACGTGTTCATTACATACCTATACCTATCTATACTTTAAGAAATCACACAGTTTAATCAGATCTTAGAATGAAATTAAGCAATACTAGAGGCTGACTGTTTTTAGTAGGAAAAGTTTATCTTCCACGGGTATTGTCAGTCGGTTTAACTAATCTATCCAGATTTTTATAAGAATAAACTTTAATTTTATCCTTTTACCTGCTTAGCTATCATCTTTATAACTTAATAAAATTTATATTTGAAATGTTTAGGAACCAAGCAACCTTTGAGTTACTTAAACTTATGTATAATTTAAAACGCGAAATTCGTTGCTCTGTCACTTTGCAAACAAAATTGTTACATAATATTATTTATACGCAGACACTACGCCAGCATATAACGGTCAGACACATTCAAACCATCTTTCAAAGATGATCGGAGGGCTCTCCATTGGGTGAATCCAAATTTGGATCGGCCCAAGCGAATTTGAACCATATGGATGGAGTGACCAGAGCGGCAAATTCCGCGACTATACATTCATTTGTTTGGCCTTTATATAAGTTATGTTTATGAAATACATTGTTTGTTTATAAAATAACTTAGTTTGTTTTACTTATTTACACTGAACATTTTAAGTTTCGCCTTCCTCATCGGACAAATCGCACCCCGGCTGCAATACTGCCGTAAGTCAAAAATGTGTAATTTCACAGGAGAGCTTGTTAAAGTTTTGTCTCTCCAATAAACCTTTCATAGCAACTAGCTATTATTTTAATTTCAATATATTTTATTTTGAATATCATGTTCAATTATTTTAAAAGATGGATGCAAATGAAAAAAGTCATAAAATATTTTTCAACTATTTTAATTAAAAAATAATAATAATAATTTCGAGTTACGGCACTATTGCACCATGACAAAATCTTATTTTTAGATTTGGACCTTGATTTTGACAGTACCTTTGAATTTTGACTTCTGGCAGTATTGCAGCATATGTTATAGTGTATTAGCAGTTTTTCAGCATAAAGAACCGGATTTTGATTTTTTTTGACTTATGGCAGTATTGCAGCTGGGGTGCGAAATGTTTAGTATTGGTCATCATAGTACACTTATCTAATTTAAAAAATTCAAAGACTATTTATTAGCATGCTTCTTAACAAACAATAGTAAGTGTATTTGAAAATAAAGTAGGTACGTAATACTTTATCGAAAAAAATATTTAATTATTATCAATCACAAAATATTTCATAGCTGGTGAATTTCTAAAATCACTAAAACCATGCAAGTCTACGTTCAGACGAAAAAAAAATTAAAAATAACACTGCGGCTCAGCGCGTAATGTGATCGACGGCGAACAAACGGAAGAAAATTTCGACAAGTGCATACATGTGAACGTTCACATTGTGTCTTGGGAAAGTGCAGTTGGTGGGATTTTGAATACGAAAATTGGTCTATTGCTGAGATGTACAGAAGCTCGTAGCCCCGCAGCTAGCTCTCTCGGTAGGCCCATCAGAGGCGGACACTCACGCCAAGAAGTGCGCCTTAAATACCAAGATGGCGCCGGCGTGCAGGCCAGTGTCACGTCTAGCCAACTCCTTTCCGCAACAAATTTGACCCTGCCAACATTTGAAAAAATTAACGGCACTGTATCATTGCTTTAGCATGTGCCCCTTACTATAAAAAAATCGATATAGTAAAGTCAAAGCTTGTCATGGTAAAATTTGATCCCAGCAGGGTCATAGAAGAAAACGAAATTTTTCTCTTTTGACTCGGTTCTGGGGGGGTGTGGTAATGTCATTGGGTGTGTTTAGCAGAGAAAAGCGCTAGGCAGCGCTTGTAAGCAAATTGGCGATCACTAAGCGATAAGCGCCGCTGAGCGCTAAATGACTTTATTTTGTTAGGACGCAAACTTAGCGATCACTGGGGAACATAACCTCAATTTAATATATTTTTATCAAATTTGCAGTGAAAATTTTTAAACTATGAATAATATATTGAATAATTTAATGATTGACGATATTGAAGAAGACGAGATAGATTACTATATTAAAGATTGCAGAAAACCACCGGTTAACTTGTCTGTAAACAAACTTATCTAAGCAAAATGGCGGAAAACGTCAGCGCTGCGAAAGTTAGAAAACGTGTCCTTGCCGAAAACAGTATAGCTTGTTTCTCAGCGCTAGCGAGCACCGTCAAACGCTTTTTTCTGCCAAACACATCCATTGTTTTTTAATTCCGAACCATAAGTGCTTATAATATACCAAGTTATATTACTTTTTTATTTTTTTTAGAGTTAATAGGTGATCAGAAAGAAAATTTCTAAGAGCGCGACTGCCGTCTACTACGACAGAAAATTTCTAACGGATGATTTTGTAAAATGATGACGCGGTACTTGTATGAAGTAATTAATTATCCATAAATAAGCATAAGCAGATTAGCTGCCACAAAGAAAATTTCAGTAAAAGCGTACTCTTGATGCATACCTGCCCGCCTAGCATGCGCTACTCGAGCTATCTCGCGCACGATTGAAGAGAAGTTTGTCGACATCAACATAATATCTCGTTGTAGACAAACGGATGTTGCCTCTTGATATATAATTATTAACTACTTTATTATCTAACATAGCAACACCGATATCGTTCATTTAATTTGTGTTGTGTGTTTTACCCTTTTATTTACTTTTTGGAAATGTGGATTGCATCAATTTTGATGTTAACTGACGACTTACATGATCTGTGGTTGATCGTTTTTCGCTAAGTCAACGGTGTTTGTTTCTTTTTTGAAATCGTCGAAAGTTTTTGCTGTTTATTCTTTTAATATAAGTTTATTCTTTTTAAAATCTAAAATTTTAAAAATAATAAACGAGTACATTTGGTCTGCGCATATACTAAGCGTCTAAGATTTGTTAAGAATGCAACGAGTTTTACAAGTAGATTGATAAATGTTACTATACAAACAAAAATATATTATTGTTACTATTGGGTTTTATTGTTGTTATTAGGTTAAAATTGATTTTGATAGGTAGATCGTCAATAAGTCGAGAAAATTATTAACGAAACTGGTACCTACGCTTGCCGTAGATGCGCAATTGCGATTGCGCTGGCCCGGCTTTCCTATATCTATATTTATGCAGATACCTGTATAGGATTTTATTACAATTTTGTACTCAAAGTATATTAAGGGCGAACGAAACGTAAACATATGTTTTATACTCATATATTTTATTTGTAATAAATGTTGTTATAAAACACCGCCATCGCTCCAGTCGAAATAGCACACAAACCACTTGTCGTCTCTTCTCTACGTACTGACACAAAGACGAGAAATATGTCGACAGTATCGGTTAAAATTAGAGTTTGAAGACAAAAATTCGCGGCTAAGTAAAACTAATCTTTTGACATAAGAAATCGACTTCTAAACGCAGCCATGTTAGAGACGACATACGACAAATGACTAAAATACGAGAAAACGGATCTACTAAATTTTGTCGTGTTGCGTATGCTCGGCGGGCTGGTACACGAATACCAATCTCAAACAAGGTAATAAACAAAAGATCTGCCATTGGAAATTTTATGCCAAATTATATAAAAAAAATATTAAAACTGCCTTCAGGCAGTTTTTGTCAATCCTTTGAAAAACAAAAGTGAAATTACCAAAAGAATTACTTACTTTTCCACTTCTCCTTCTTTTTCCTTCTCCCTACATCGTTTTGGTTTGCGTGTGGGCGTCGTTGCTCTAAACCTGTAATATTTCGGCATTTTACAAAAGAAATTTTGTGAAAAATATTAAACGTACATACATACGCATTTATACCAAACTGAAATAATATGACATATTTAGACTAATGAATTGACGTTAAATATTTTGCCTGACTTGTCACTTTGACAGGCTGGTTGAAAACCGATTACGCGTAGTGAATTTCCAGTAACTATCTGTCTCTTTTTAGATTAGCATATTGCGTATGTTGCATCCCGCTCTATTTATCCAATTTACAAGTGTATACATTTTTTTCCAAAACAAAAAAACATCAAAGACAAACACATTGAATAATATAGCCTCTTTACAAATGTTTCATTTTTTTTATTTTGGTTAAAAACTACTAAATTGTGACGTGTTATAAAATCTGTTATCTATATTAATTTTTTCTTACGGTAATAAATAAGGAAGAAGTCGAATATACGCTATAGAAATGACTCCGCAAACGTTGAAAATGCTCATAATGTTTTTCCTTGCGGCTGCTCTCTTGAATTTGACCAATTATGCGTCCTACATGTTTTACAATCCGCCAACACATAAGGCAGCAAAGGTCGATTTACATGTAAAACATGTGCAAGTGCCGAAGAAAAGGTAATTCAAATATATAATTGCTATACATTTTCATTTCGAACCTAAATAAATAGTGTAGTACCGCTGAAACCTAACTATAGGTAATTATAGAAAATCATTCTATGGAAATCAAGACGCATGTAGGTAAATCGGTGAAGCCCTTTCAAATTAAGGGCAAGTAGCTCTAAATATTTGAGTCGTATACGATTCACTTAAGAAGAAACCAAATGAAACAAACAAGTGGGCAAGCTTATAGAAAAAAACCGGCCAAGTGCGAGTCGGACTCGCGCACCGAGGGTTCCGTACAAACCTGTAAGTAAAAGTTCACCCATCACGACAATCGAATCATAGTTATGGTATTTTTATTGCAAAATGAAGATATAACAAAAAAAATTAAGGTTTTCGGAATTTTTCCTTTATATGTGCTGTTAAACATTGCTTCGTGCCAAATTTCAAGATTCTAGATCGACTGGAAGTTCCCTTTAGGCTTTGATTCCCTCGCGAGTAGTTGCGAGTTTGAAAATATGCGGCTTAAATTTCTATTTCTTTTGATTGCGTGGACATAAAAGTTGGATTTTGTTACAGCTCAAAGGTATTATAGACCTGAGTATTTGATATGAATTTCAATTTAATAACTCTACGCATTCATGATAAAAGAAGTAATAACTTTATAATTTCCAAAAATATTTTTTATTATATGATGTAACTAAAATTTACGGTTTTTGCAATTCTTCTTTTATCTGTACTATAAGACGTTACTTCGTACCAAATTTCAAGGTTCTAAGTCTACGAGAAGTACCCTGTAGGTTTTGATTCCCGTGCAAGTTTCGAAAATTTGCGTAAATTTGCGGCATAAACGTCTGTATCTTTTGATTGCTTTGGCTTAGGAGTTTGATTTTTGTTTGATACCTCCATGCGTTTCTGAGAAAAACGGTCTTGACAGACGGACGGACAACAAAGTGATCCTATAAGGGTTCCGTTTTGTCCTTTTGAGGTACGGAACCCAAAAAACACGAACAAAAAGTTATGTAATCCAGGTAATGTAAATTCGCCTAGATAGCCCAGCAATAGCAGTCTGGTACGACTTGCAAGAAGGCGCCAGTTTTAACACTTCAGCTTTTTTAAATAATGTTCTCGCATTTATAAAAACCATTGCATTATTTAACGCTAGAAAGACATGTTTAAAAAACCTAACAGCTTTCATTCATTTCAGAGGTGAAGAGCCAGGGTAATTTTCAAGAATTTCGCTGTCCTAGTTTCGTATTTTTTTAATTAGCTTCTTAAATTCTAGTTCTATACCACATGCTATGTTACTCTATTTTAATTTTGAGTATGTAGTAGCACTGTAGTATGTACTTTGACTATCTACTACAATAAGCAGAGGATGGACTATTTTATCTGGATCTTTGATCTAACATTTGCGTATTAATAAATAAGTTTTCTTAACATGTTCTCATGTAAGTGACCATATGATGTCTTTATGAGAATAAATATCTTTAAACCGAACATATGAAAATTACCTTCCTGCGTAAGTTTTATAGGTCAGATAGTTCAATTTAACACGCCCACGTTCGAAAATTTCTCGATGATTCGAAGGAATTTCACTTCATGCATTGACAAAGAGTGATAGACAATCGAAGGAGTGCGTTGTCGGTCACAAAGTCGACGAAAAAAGCGGTCAGAAAAGCTAAAGCAGCGTGGCAGTCTTTATCGGACAAAAAATCCGTCATATGCCTAGGGCCTAAGAGGCGCACGTTTCTTTCTATTTATATTGGCTCTCTTAAAAACTTTATTTTATTCCCTATTGCCTCTTATGATGTGCCAGAGCGATATCATTGAGTATCGCGAGACAACTTTTCAATTACTTTGACAGATTAATGCGATAAATTATTATAATAGAAAAATACTAGAAAAAATCGACTCGGGTCACAAGTGAATCTCAGGCGGGATCTCAGTGTTTGCAAGGCTCGGTAGCTCAATTGGGAGAGCATTGGACCGGATTTCCAAAGGTTGCGGGTTCGTTTCCCGCCTGAGAAAAAATCCCGAGTCGATTTTTTCTAGTATTTTTCTATTATAATAATTTATCTTATAAGATCGCATTGAAAATGCATAAAATATATAAAAATTATAGATTAATGCGAGTTTTCACAGATAACATGCCACTTAAAAATATCCTCAATTTCTGATATACTCGACATAATCATTTTAGGCCATTCTAATATTGCGATGTAGGTAAGTGGTGTGGTATGTGAAGGAAAAAATACACAAATAATTCCACGGGGATAGAAAAATAAAATAACCATTCCACTCTGATGGGAAAGCAGCTAGAAGTTTGCTACCATCACAACAACCAAACCTCCGAGCCTTCAGTGGCGTGGTTGTTTTTACAGACGAATATATATATATATATATATATATATATCTTACTAGCTGACCCAGCCACGCGTTGCTGTGTTATAAATTAAAATAAAACCTATCCTATCTTTTAAGTTAGATCAAATAACAGATAGTTACGAAGTTTGATCAAAATCGGTTAAGTAGTTTAAGAGTCCATCGCGGACAAACAACGTGACACGTAATTTATATATATTAAGATAGAAATATAGCATTGCGATTGCAAGAATTAAAAAAAAATACACCATCATGTTTTCTCAACAGTAGGTGTTGAAAACTGTAATTTGATTATTGCAGGTCGTTCTACACAAGAAGCGTTGTAACACGCACGATCAACTGGTCAGCGTCATTGGTATGCAACAACGAAACTGGTACCACGGTATCGCCGGTAATTGAAACGTCCACTACAGACTTCCAGGCCGACTATAGGGACATGAGCACGGAAACCAACTCGTTTTATTATTACAACGGGATAAGAATGGGGCCTCTCATGTGTCCGAAAATACCACCAGGCTTAGGTAGGAATTAAGAGTACCTACCAAAGTAGTACGACCGACTTCTTCAGATTCAGATTTATTCTCATGCATATTTGGATTTGGATCCAAATATCACACATTTGGATCACTCCAACCCACAATATTTGCGATGTTTTTAGCATAAGTAGAAGTGGACTATCCGAGCATTTCTAATAGGATACGAGATATGTTCCGCTCTATTTGAAGTCGGTTTTATTTCTATCGTCAAAAAATATCATTCAAGGTGATCAAAGTGATTAAAACTTATTACTCCAACCCACAATATTTGCGATATATTTAACATAGGTAGAAGTGGACTATCTGAGCATTTCTAATAGCAAACGAGATATGTCCCGCTCTATCTGAAGTCGGTTTTATTTCTACCGTGAAAAAATATCATTCAAGGTGATCAAAATGATTAAAACTTGAGTTAGAACTTGTGGTCTTTTCAGGTCCTTTGAATCCTGATGATAGAATTAATCTGGAGACTATAGAAAAGTTGTACTCTATACTGCAGCCAGGTGGTGTTTATGAACAAATATCATGCACACCTCGCCAAACTGTTGCTATTATTGTGCCGTGCAGGTGATTATGAATTAACTTTGTTTTTGTTAACTCGGCGTGAGAATGTATGAGGCGGCTATGTAGAATAGAGCTTCCGCTTTAAACACTAAATGAAATAAAAATTAAAATGTGAGTTACAAAGAAAACTTGGACCTTTAGAGGATAAACGCAAAATTAAAGGGCTTGTTTTGTGACACACTTATACATCTGAAAGACTTTCTATTATAAATAACATACGATCAAGCCGCGTGTAATTAAAATATGTCTGGGTTTCAACTACACGGTGTATCTCACAATTGTCACGTTCGCTCTAAGAGCCCTATTGACTACACCTCCATCTTCTGACTTAGAAAAAAAATTAAGGTATTTAGAAGAATACTCTTTAAGTATTTATTTGTATAGTCATTTATATATTAAGGTTGACATTTTTTGTAGGTTTATATACACTAAGTGTTATTTTCTTACAGAGAGTACAATAATCAAATTACCGAATTTCTTTATTCGATACATCCAATCTTAATGAAACAACAGCTGGAATACCAAATATTTATAGTTGAACAAGGTTTGTTATTAAATCTATTTTTATTCTTTTATAATAAAAAAATAATGAAAATTATTCAATTCACAATTTTGTGATTATTTTTCTATCGAGTTTTTATACTAGAATAAGTAGGTTTAGGAAACTGTTCCTTTACTAAACGTTGCACTGGTATATCTTGTTGTGTGTACTAGGTATATACAGCGGTATGTAAATAATAAGTAATAACGAACGATTTACACCGTCAAGTCGTATTATTCTGAGGCGTCTCTAGCCCATGTAGCGCCCGTGTGCAAGCAAAATAGATTAAACAACGTACACATGTCTATACGATGCGTCCCATCACCAGTGTCGGAGCCTTTAATGGTGTGAAATATGGCATTTTTTATCGACAAATTGCCCCTCAAATTTGGTTTTTCTCTTACAATTGTGTGTACGATTTCCATTTATTGACATAGAAGTGATTGAACACCGCGCGCGTGTGCAACGCACACCCTGCACCATAGGTAAATATGCCTATTATTGCACTAATAAGACTAATAATAATAACATAAACAATAAGTATTCGAAACGCTAGTGAAGGTTGCGCCAAAGCATACTGCTTTAAAATAATCAATGGCGAGCATGCTCCTAGTTATTAATATAACAATTTTTAGCATTTACAAGGAGGTATTTCTGTTAGCCCTATAAATATGTAACGTGAAAGCAAGTTTTCGATTGGACATTGAATCTTTCAGACAACATCTTGTTTTCTAGTAGGTATCACTTTTACTAAAGAAAAGAAAAAAGTTTGCAATTTTATCCTTTGTCTGTGATTCTATAAGAAAATATAAAAATACACCTGTAAAAATCTAACCCCCTCAGGTTGGATGCAGATATGATTGTTTTTAAAGGTGTATTTTTAACATTCTTATAGAATTATAGTACTATGTATGAGTGCATAAAATAAATAGGTACTTTGTCTGTTTTATTAATAAACTCTATTTAAAAGTTAATAAGAGCCAGCCGTTGAACCGAGGCAAGCTACTGAACGTGGGTTTCACCGAGGCTCAGAAGATGAAGAAAAATGGCGGGTGGCGGTGCATAGTGTTTCACCAACAAGACTTAGTTCCTGCAGACTCGCGCAATCTCTACCGCTGCACTGACCAGCCGCGCCAGCTAGCGATCTCGCTAGATTCGAACCAGTGTGTAGTAGTTTAGTTTTCTGAAATCTATTTCTCTGCTAAGCATATACATTGTCCAATGTAGGATGATACTTTTGACAGTTGACACCTATATAGAGGGTATAACGTTGCTATTGCAATGTCAAGCCAAACATAAGGAAACAAACGCAACCTTAGTACGTAGCAAGAAGGAAGAGAATAACACATATTTATAATTATATATTGATGAAAGCGAATTTTATATTATTTTTAAAACATGCATATTAAATGCGAAGCAATAGCTGTGGGAAAACCTCGTGAAAGACAAGCAACTTTTATACTTACTGACTAAATACCACCTGAAGTAGGTGCCTTAGCCTGGGAAGGCTATAGAGGCAATCCGTGGCAATTTAAATTGATATTTATAGTTTCGCAATATAGCCATAAAAGCCCGTCGGCTGAGATGACAACTTATGCAAGCAAACCGACTTCGAACCTCACCGATATACTACGAACATCCAACATTTGAAACACCATCACACCACCACATAATTAACGGAAATAACAATAAATGTGTTTGACATAATAATATTTTGTCAAGCTATAAGAATAGCAAAATAAATTGTTAAATTATAAACAAATATTTCGCAAACCGATCCTTATCTTAAATTTTAGCTCATAAATACATTTTTTTGTTAGAATTAAGTTCAAGTTGCTCGATTAAAGTAGGTACTAGGCTGTAGAAAAGACATTGGTGCGGCCTAATATTAGAGTCTTTCTCAGGTGCCCAAAAATCGAATTTTGGTCTCTGCTTTATTACTTAAAGGTAAAATATTTTTTTTCACAATTTACAGATCGTATGAATTTCCGTTTGGTGGCGTACTGGCAATAAAACCGCAACAATTTTTGAAAATCAATGGATTCTCGAACCTGTATGTTGGGAATGAAGCTGTTTATGATGATTTTTCAGCAAGGTTTGCCTTCTCTATATACATTTAATATTTAAAACTAGCTTCGTATCATCTTCATAAAGGAAAATAGTTAGTGTAAAATGAAACAGCACATCAACCTACAAAAAAACTGAAAATTTGTTTCAACTAATATTAAAATCTCAAGTTTTGGATATTAAGAAGAAAATAGAATGGAGTTAAACAGTTTTCTAAAGGATTACGTGTTGCTGTCTGTACAAAGCAACTTGGCTAGAAATGTAAAGCTGGTTTTAAAGTAATTAACGGTATGTTTCGATTAGTTTTTAACCTCCACCAAAATTATCTTTGAGTTTTAGCAATCCTTTAGGTTTATAGAGACCATTTCTCTTATAATGCACACTTCTCATTTCGCATATGGACGACTTCCCATAGTAATTACTCTTTAGAAAACAACACAGTCTTCATTATATTTAGTTCATACACTTCCGCGTCTGATATACAATCAAAGAAAACCTCTTTAACTGGATTTACGATTCGGTTATTCTTGTTATTTTTTATATTTAATCGTGACGTTTCGTCTCTTTTACGGGAGCCGTGATTACAGGATGACTTAGTAATGGCCGTTATAAAGGTACAACCTGCCAATATTTTAGGAAGTAGTAGGTATTATTGAAAGTGGTCCTTAAGAACCTAAGGTTGGCAATCGTCAACACGCCAGACACAGTGGGTTGATGATGTGATCACAGACTACTTACAAGGATACCGTCAAATACTATACCTACGCTTAACATTGTTAATTTTTGGGCATGTGTTTTAAGTAGTCTGAACACGGTAATTTTATCGAGTGTAACAATTTGTAATTATTGCAAAGCTTGTACTATAGATACTGAACAACAAATTTAAATGTAATAAATAAGTATTAGGGAATAAATCCTTTTGTTCATCACGAACATATGCTCCGAAATTCGAAGCCTGGACTTTTAGTCGCATAGGCGGGGTCACTACCGTTGCCTCAACACATCCTCCCAGATAGTTTACTATTGTTTACTGATATTAATTTTTATAAGGGTTGTCACTATTTACTTCTTTTCAGATTAAACAATGCTAATTATACTATAACCAGAAGTAATGATACTATAGCAAAATATACGCTCTTATCTTCATCAGAACACGAAGATATTGTCAATCATAACCAGTAAGTAATCCCAAAGTTCTAGTAACCTAGTGACAGTAAATGTGATTTTATTTCTTAAATCTGTAAAATGAAATGGTTATTAGTTGTTGAAATTGGCTAAGGTGGAAGGCCAAGTATCTCTGGCCCTGCAGAACTGAGCAATTCTCCATACTGCGTACGAATGCAACAAGGCATCGATTCGATTAGATTCGACTGAACTTGCGCGAGGAGAGGGGTTATGATGCATTTTCCCTGTGGTGTTCCGATGTTGGGCTTTTTAATCTTCATAATGTTTCCCCACATTTTGACTTACAGCGGGCCAACAAAAGGCAATAACACAGTGCAAAACGCTAGTAAGTGCTCTCTGGCTTCACCTACGTAATACAGCATAATAAAACAAAACGCATTTCATTTAATATTGTTTATTACTCAACCATATCAAACCGGAGGTTGGCGTAAATTGAATACTTATAAAAAATTATCTAATAACCACAATAATTAAACATTTACGTCGTTTCTTTAATTTTGCTATTGAGCTATTTATCCCAAAGTTAAGCCCTGTAAACAAAACTATATCTTTTGTTTGAAATATGTACAGAATATTGAGTTATAACTGTATGATCTCTAAAAGTATAAAACAAAGCAATCCTTATTTTACAGAATAGGCGGGTATCTCAGTCAGCTGACTTGTTTCCTCACTTTTCACAGATCCCAAACTATCCAAACTTCTGCCCCTCTTAATCTACTCGACGGCCTGTCGACGTTGACGTATGCTATCATTAACCTGGAGCCGAAGTCATTATACACTTTAGTGGAGGCAGATCTTGACGCAGACTCGAGTAATCCTGGAACAGTCGTCAGCGAAAAATTATGGGACAAACTCCTCAATCAGGCAACAAGCCAGCAGCCCACGAAGACTCAAAGCTATAGTTTAAAAAAATATAAATCTAATTAAAAATGTATAATTATTTATTAATAACAAGGTTCATAATATAAACTAATCTCCTTATTTTGAACCATTACCTAGTAACCAGCTGCTGGTTACTACCCCCATACCCACCTTTGAAAGACGTACTGAATGGGTAGTAGGTAAAAATTGAGGACGATTTAAAACAACTTGTTTAAATTTTTATAACTTTTATATGTTTTTTTTTTTTGCATTTTTCCTTATATTTAATTACAATATACCTATATTCAACAATAAGATTAATGTATCTCTGAAGTTTAAAAAAATACTCTTATTTTTCAGTTTAAACATAGGGGTCATGGAACTAGCTTTCTGGCACAACCACATGATTTTTTTAAGTACCTCAGTTAAGATAGTGAGATCAATTTTATGGTCACAAATTAGAGAAAATAACTTTATATACTCTTGTCGGACTGATCAATTTGAAATTTCGAACCGTATATAACAATTCCTTGTTTCGTTAAAGCGGGTGACTATGTTGTTCTCTGTATGACAATATGCTTTGCACCCACACTGTGCCTTTAAATTTCTTCAGCTTCGTTAACAGCGGCGCAACAGGATATAAGCAATAATTCCTCTTCAAATTCCATGTTTAATTAATAGAAATACTCAGAAAGTTTGAAATTATAAAAAACAAAATACGTCTAGTCGCTTGGACAATTTTCCAGTCACTGACACAAGTGCGGACGGTCGACGACTGTTGTAGACTTGTTGACGGCAGTCGACGACGTCGTCGACCGAGTGTCGTTCGATTGTCCCCAGCCTCAGAGTTGGTGCTATTTTACTGTGCCGGACACGGCACAGCCAATGGTCAAGGTAATAAATTATCTATAACGCAAATCATAAATTTAATAGCTATTTTATCTGAATCGATTGTCAAATATTTGTAAAAATGTTTCCTTCTAATGTGAAGATATTCTTCTCACTGCTGAAACAACGCTGGCCTACAACGTAAAGGAGTGAAAAGTATGGGTGCTCACAAGGATGGGTAGTTCAATTGGAGAGCGGTAGACCGAACCATCAAAGGTTGCGTGTTGGAGTCCCGTTTTAGAATAACTTATCTTCCGCGTTGATTTTTTCAGGTTTTTCTATTAAAATTTACAATATAAGAAAACATTGAAAATGCAAAAAATTTAAAATATACACTAGGAAATAGTGACCAACAATTTTTTTTTAAATGTGGGTAGGAAAAACAAACCTTGCGAAATATATACATACGTATCGGCAACTTCATAGGCTGTAAGTAAATTTCATATTATTATAAGAGAATTGTAGATAAAGTAAATTTCATATTATTAAGAGAGAATTAAATAATGGGAACTTTACCACCCAAAAGTGTACCACCCATATATTGCCAGGTTAAAGCGTAGAACGGAATGAATTTGTTTGTTATGTCATTGTCAGTTTGACAAATGTTTGACAATCACTATATAGGTATTTCCTTTTTATTTCCTCCTGTTTGTTGCTGTATATTTTATTAAAACGAAGAGGAAAATAAAAAGCAATTAATTAAGTGTGAAAATGAAAAGGTTATAATTAACAAGCAGTGGTAATAATGGCGTTTTTAGAGGTATGACTTTGTCATTTCTCACTGTAGTCATGTTTCGTGTTACACAAAGTTTTTATTTTTGTTAATAAACGCCCATAAAGCTGAGTTTCTTGTGAAAATGAAATTTGATTCATTGATTACTTTTAAATGATAAATTGTTTAAACTGTACAAAATAGTAGCGTTTACTGTACACGGTGGATTAATAAAATGTTAAAGAAAAAAACTGATCAATTTCAGTGGCGGCGTTTCACTTTCTTTGATACACACAACAATGTCGACAACAAGAAAATAGCAGAAAGTCTACAAGTAAGTTACTTAAGAAATGTTACAATTACAGAAAGGGAAAATATTTATATTTACCAATTGTGTCTATAAAAAGTCCAAATAACACTTACCTCCATTATAAAATTTTATTTTGCCTTATGTTAATATTTTATTAAAATTTTTATTTAAAACAGATATTAAAAGCTATATTTTTATATTTTAAGTTTTCATCATTAATTTGTTAATGGTATCAATGGCAATTTAAGACTATTAGTGAATACACAACCAAAATGTGTTCTATTTACAGATAATACAACAGTGGTTCTAAAAACATATTAACAAAGAGAATTAGACCTTGATACAGTCAGTAATGTTACTAAAATAGGTTATTAGTTAGAACATGTTAACCACAAAAAAATGTTACGTTATGTTTACTTAAAAATTATAATAATTATAAAAATAGAAGAAGATGGCAAAACATCTTTTTTAGAAATAACATTTTCATGAATATTGTAACTGGAAAGCACACATAAACACCATCATAACATATAGACTTGTATATACCTACTCTAAAAAGAGGTAGACAAATCAGTGACTCTGATGGGATCAGGTCAAGGCGTAATTAATTGAGGCATTTACTTTACAGAAAACATATGTGAGAGCACTATATGGTGCAGTTGCTTATTTCTTTGTTTTAGAGCAGTTTTACTTTATTTTCATTATTAAGTTTATTTTGGCCAATTTTAGGATACGCATGTTACGGTCTCCACAAGTGGAAATGGTCATGTAGTGCTCTGCGATGTGACAGGCTGGGCTCACTTGATTACTAGAAACTGGGAAGTGACTTCATTCAAAGCATATGAATTGACAGTCACTCTTGCGCAACAGCTTCCTCATGATCCATACTTGGTCACTATTGGGGTAAGTTTTATTTCTGATTGTCCCTTTGCATTTGTGGTGTTAGTTTATGTGGGAGAAAATAGGAATTAAACTCATATCAATTTGATTCAACAATAATATTTTAATAATATGACAATGATTTTATTAATTGTAAGCACAATAACCAGAAAACCAATAAAAGCAAGAATAAATATAATATTACACATTTTTACGTAATTAGTGAATATTAAGAACCCATTACATAACAATTATACAAAAACTATGTACTAAAAGCAATATTACCTGACGTCAAGGCAGTTCAGAGCACCAATGTGCCGTGTTCACTGTCGAACAATTTCTAATCGACCGAAAAACTAACCGCGTGCTTTTAAAATATTCGCATCCGTCATCTCCACCTACTTCCTGTTGAACAAGTAGGAATTTGGTGCTAGTGGGAGCGATTGTCAGTAAGAATTAGTCAATTGAGTAACTTATTAATTCTTTCAACCGGAAATAATAAATCAAAAAGTAATCAATCTCCCACATATATATAAATTAAATATTAATGCTATTATGATTCATACTAGATACCGAATTTTCAATTTTAATGTATTTGATATGACCAGCATTATATATTGGTAAAATCTATTTGATTGATTTTTCTTAATTATACTTGTGAATAAACTATTATTGTGTGTAATACCACAGGATGATGAAGCAGGTGTAAATCCCCTCATCAAAGTATGGGATTGGTCCCGCAACGATCGGCATGGCAACCCAACCTGCGTACGAGTATCACGCGCCGTGCCTTCTCATATGCGCTCAACACCCGTAACTGCACTCGCTGTACATGATAATAAGGTATAAACAATATAAAACTTTATAATAACTTACTGCTTTTTTCTATTATATTTTTCCAAAGGCATAAAATATGGAGACTGTAAAATAATCATAATAAATTAATATAGCACCAATATGCCAAAATGTGGCAGTTTGTGATAAATTTACCTGCTGTTATCTGTAAATATATGTATTAATTAATAGTGATCAATGTACATAGGTTTATAACCAAGTAAATAAAACATATTTTTACATACCATTACATTTATGAAAAATATTTTTGTTAGGAATGTTTCAGTAGGACATAAAGTATAAAAAGTGGACAATAATATATTGATATTATGATTTACGGTGCGCGAATGCCACCTTGACCGACCTATGACACCTTAACAGAAGTTATAGAGTAACACTGTAAAAAATCCTTTTAAATATAACAAATTAGTGGAAAATTTAAATTTTATAAAAAAAATGTTTTTTTCTTTTTGAACTTCTACTGTTATCCAAAAAAAAATCAACAGTTGTTACAAATCATTGGTAGGTACTTATATAGTTAGCCAATTTGTTTTTTGCTCATTACAAAGTGTAAGTATCTACTCAATTTTATTAATTTTTTCAGAGCCTTTTAGCTGTAGGATTTCAAGATGGGTCAGTGTCACTGTTTCGTGGTAATATTACTCGACAGCGCAGCGGAAAGATGAAGACGCTACCTGACTCTGGCTCCAGCCCTATTACAGGTCTTGCCTTCAAGTGAGTGAATCCACTTACAAAAGATAAAATTAACATTTAAATAAATAAAAAGACATTTTAATTAAGTAATGATGATATTTTGTGGTCATTGAAAAGATCTAATAAGATAAAGCACAAAATTTTGCTCTAAAAATGTAAAATTGAATACAAAAGGAACTTGTTGAAAATTAAATTAACTACGAATGCAATTGTTGCACATTCCAAGTAATAAACAAGCATTGATACTTATAATACATACACATGCAGTGTTTGTTACATTGTGTGCAAAACATTTATGACGTTACTTAGTTTTAAATACGAGTACATTATACGTTATGTAGAAAACGACTTTAAGAAGATCAAAGGGAAGATTTTCCACTGGGTTAAGTAATCTGTGCCCGAGACCGCAGTCCAATTGCCAGAGCTAGAACTTTCCTAAGCGTATGCCTTAAAAACTAATATTGCGTGATATAGGCTTCAATACTAATGCGCTTAGAGCTAGCACCATCTGTGATACGAATTGCCAATGTTATCACTTTATGTAGCTTACTTTATGTAGCATACGATATGTCGCAGCCTCTCAGCAGTTCTCTCACCCAGTATACAATGTGTCCCGTCACCAGTGTTAGAAACTTTAATGGTGTGAAATATGGCATTTTTTATCGACAAATTGCCCCTCAAATTTGTTTTTTCTCAAAAAGCACTAAAAGGATCTATTTGTTTTTCTTTAATTATTTTTTTCTATTTTTTATTCCATAACAATTGAACATGATGGCTGTGTAACTGTTGTCTACATCTTTAGCTATCAAATGACACCTTTTTAATGTTGATAGGACATTTACATGAGTCGTGCTGGTCGAATGAGTATGTTAGTATGAGGGCCCAGGTCTTGGTTACCAAGAAAACAAAATGGCAGCCGTAAGAGAAAAATGAAATTTAAGGGGCAATTTGTCGATAAAAATGCCATATTTCACACCATTAAATGCTCCGACACTGGTGACGGGACACGTTGTATATATTCAGTTGTTAAATAAGAGGGCATATCCTTTGTACAAAACAGGGGTGCCGACAAATTGTTCGTGGTGTCGCGTGCTAGCGTCATGGTATACTGGTTGGCGACAGAGCGTTGCGTGACACTAGATAGTCGCGGGGCGCCGCCCGGCTGCTGCGTGCTGGCCGAAAACCACCGCCTTACTGTCGCCATCGATGACGTAAGCCGTATTTTATATAAACGTAATGTTTCTTACATTTACACTTATTAGCCTAGCCCATAGTAAGCGCTGTAAGGCTTGTGTTATGGATACTAGGGTAACAGAAATAAGTATGAAATATTCATAGAATTTAATACTTAGTCTCAAGTACAAATGCTTTAATGCGTCACACAAACATCTGTCCCTTTCGGGATTCGAACCACGGACCATTTAGTCACTCTTGCTCTTCCAAACAGTTCGACATCATAGCTCATCATCATCAGCTTATTATTGTACCAGGAGTGAATAGAGGGTTCATTATAAGATCATGAAACTTAGAGTTCGATAAAGGATATTTTAATACAGGTTGATAAAACTATTGATAAATTTATTTATCCTATACTAGCGACCCGTCCCGGCTTCGCATAGGTGGACAAAATTCTTTAAATTTTTTCTATTATTAAATATTTTTCCGTTAGCGCCACCTAGCGTCCGGTAGACGAACTACTTGCGGTTAACGCGTTGCTATGGTAACGTTATTGATACAATGGAAAAAGAGCGGGAAAAAGAGCGGACAGACAAACACACAAACCACTGTGATCTTAGTTTATAGATTTACTAGTGGACCCGACAGACGTTGTCCTGCCTGTTATTTTTGCAGTATAGATAAATAACCTAGATACCGTCTGCAGCGCCATCTGCCGGGCTGATTTGTGAATCTAAACCATTCTCAGATCCCCTTGAACACACACACAAAAAATCATTCAAATCGGTCCAGCCGTTTAGGAGGAGTTCAGTGACATACACACTCACAGAAGAATTATATATACAGGGTGCTTCAAAAAAATGTATACACACTTTAAACTATTGTAGTTTTCCCGCTCTACAAGGTTATATTTCTTCGCCAGGTGCCAGCATAATCGTCCCTCTATGTTATATTATCAGTTGGAATTTGTAATATCAACATGGGGGACGTACGTTTGAGTTTTGAAGAACGTAAGCAGGTTATTAAGTGGTACTGGAAGTTTGAGAATGTAAATGAAGTTCAAAGACAGTGGAGAAGGGAGTATGATACAGAACCACCTTCAAGATTAACAATTACACGCATACGAGACAAATTCCAAGTTCATGGAATAGTGTGTGATGTGCATAAAGGTCATTCAGGTCGGCCTCGAACAGCTACAAGTTATGAGTCATCAACGGCAGTCTTGGAACTGTTTCAACGCTCTCCTAACAAATCTTCAAGGCAAAGGGCACGTGAAAGTGATGTAAGTGCTAGCAGCGTGCTACGCATTCTGAAGAGAGGCAAGTATCGTGTTTACATTCCAAGGCTGGTGCAACACCTAAATGACGACGATCCAGATCGAAGGTTGCAATTTTGTGAATGGATTCAGGAGATGGTGATACGTGAACCGGGATTTATGGGTAGCATCATTTGGTCGGATGAAGCTCAATTCAAACTTAATGGAACTGTCAATAGGCACAATTGTGTTTACTGGGGTGAAGAAAATCCTCACATTACAATTGAAAAAGCTGTAAATTTGCCTGGTGTAAATGTGTGGTGCGGTTTGTCTTCAAGGGGACTCATTGGACCTTTTCGATTTGAAGGCACTGTAACTGGTATTAATTACCTAACAATGCTTGCTGATTCCATATTTCCTGCCATTCGTGCATTATACGGTAATGATGATTTTTATTTTCAACAAGATGGTGCTCCGCCGCATTATCACAGGGACGTACGAGCTTACCTGGATCAAAATCTGTCGGGCCAGTGGATAGGACGCAGGGGGCCAATCGAGTTTCCAGCACATTCTCCAGACCTTACACCACTGGATTTCTTCTTGTGGGGCACAGTAAAAGATGAGGTGTACAAACGTAAACCACGTAACCTAGACATTCTTTGGAATGAGATTCAAGCAGTGTGTAGAGAAATCTCATTGGACGTTTTGATACGATGTACAGAATCTGTGGTGACTCGTACTCAGAATTGTATTGATGCTGCAGGTCACCAATTTGAACAGTATTAACATTTGTTATTTATGTTTCATTTACATTGGACTTTCAGCTTTCTATTTTCCTGAAATTTAACTTTGTAGAACGTAAAATAAATTTTCTATGGAAGTTTAAAGTGTGTATACATTTTTTTGAAGCACCCTGTATAAAGATCTGTAAACACAGAATCAATTATATTATATTGTGTGTCTGCTATAACTAATAATAACATATGTTACTCTATAAAATTCTCAATGCTAACTTTTATATTTCCCAGGCAATTTACTGCTATACTATAGAAGGGCGTGGCCCTTGCTACGCGTTAGAAGGCGAGAAAGTACGCTTAAACTGGTTTCGATCGTACCTAGTCATAACCACGAACGAACTGCCCGCTGCCTCCACTAGTACGACGCAATCGCCTAAGTCACACCACATAACCATCCTAGACATTCAAAACAAATTCATTGTATTCTCTAAAACATTTGATGCCATAGACGCTGTAATAACAGAATGGGGTTATATATATCTTCTTACGAAAACTAAGGAGATTATCTATTTAGAAGAGAAAGATTTGCAATCGAAACTGGCATTGCTTTTTAAGAAAAATCTGTATGATGTAGCTATAAGGATAGCGAGCAGTCAGCATTACGATGTGGAAGGACTAATTGAGATTTACAAGCAATATGGTGACCATTTGTATAGTAAAGTAAGTATCTGATTTATAGAACTTATATATTTGTGTTTAGTTTTATCCAAAAGATCGTATTTGAAAGCACAAATAAAATTTGTGTTGAATTGTGCTTTGGCCGTCTTAATAATTAGATCTAAAATATACCGAAAAGTGATCCTTTTGTGTTTTTTTTTTATATTTTTGCTATTACAATACTCAAAACGAACTTGACAATAAAGTAAATGCTGAAAAAAAATAAGACAATGTTACTACAGAAGGACTTAGGAAAAAGAATTAGGAAAATACCAAGCATTCACAGCCGTATGGTTAAGGGAGGGTGTGAGTCGATTGTGGTATTTTTTTTTAAGTTTAAACCTATCAAAGCTGATTCTGCCTTTCCACTTTATAAAACTGAATTAGAACTCTATAATATATCTATTTAATAATACTTTCTTGCATAGTATTAAACTTTACTGCTGAGGTATCTGCCGTCCAAGACTTGAAATTGTTACGAAAAGAACGGTTTTATTATAAGAAAATAGTATTTCTCTTGTTTTAAAAAAAATATAGTTGTATATAAAATCCGTTTACGAACGGTGCAAGCGAAAGCGCGGAACAAGCGATAGAGAGGCACGATCGGCCTAAGCGTTCGGCTTGTGACGCATCTATCTCTCTTCCACTCCATCGGCCGATGCATCAGAGTAGAAGAGAGACAATGGTAGTACACAACCAACACATGAACTTTTTATATAGTGATGTGAATAACTCCCTCTTTGTATTATACAAAATAATGATAATTCAGTGATAATAAAATACAATTCAATTCATAAAAGTATGCAATTTTTATAATTTTTTTCTTATGATTTTATCACGTAAAATTATCGTCCGTAAACCGACTTTATTATATTTAATCCTGACGTTTCGAAACCTTTTCCGGATTCCGGAAAAGGAACTATCGGAATAGAGAACTACGCTTTCAACAAACTGTAAAAGAAACCCGAAATAATATATTTTGAAGTCAACCTCTGCAATCGCCATCATTTTACAATACCAAATATTTTTCAGGGCGATTTAAAAGGTGCAGTAGAACAATATGTAAAAACTATCGGTTGGTTAGAAACCTCTTATGTAATCAGAAAATACCTCGAGTCCAGACATCTGGAACCATTGGTTCAGTATCTAGAAGAGCTACATAAAAAAGGTTGTGCGACCGAAGACCACACTACCTTACTTCTAACGTGTTATGTGAAGATAGATCAATATGACCAGTTGGGCAAACTAAAGGAGTTTATCAATACCAAAGATAAAGCCATAGACTTCGATGTGGATGTTGCTATTAAGGTATGGAATTTTTATATTATTTTCCATCCAATAAACGTAATTACAAATTATTTTTTGATCATCCAATACCGTTATTCAATTTATAACAAAAATATGTATAAGCTGAATATAATATAAGGATTGTCATTGCCATTTTTTTAAAGGCTGACGAGAAGGTCTTTGGTGGCCTTTGGTGCAATTTTCCAGAAGACAAGAGTTCGAGTCCCACTTACAGTGAATTTTTAAAATCGTTTTTCCACGTGTACAAAAAGATATATTAATGCTGTACATGTAAATCTAAAATATAAAATAGTGGGGCAATTTCATTTCACAAAAAAATTAAGCAGCTTTATAATACTATACGATGTGTGATAAAATCATACTTAAAAATACCCATAAAGACCAAGTCAGGAAATACATTACTACTTCTAATCATTTGCAATATTAGATATAAAAATACAAAATTAACATCAAAGGTTGCAACTTTCACGGTTTTGACGTGTTATGTTTCCCTTGACTCTATAGGTAGTTCGCCAAGTGAGTGTAGAAGACGCGTTGTCCTTAGCAATGGTCCATAAACGATACGACTGGGTAGTTAAGTTACTTCTGGAAGACCGTAAAGAGTATCTAAGAGCATTACACTACATTGCTGACTTGGAATTCGAACATGCTGAGTTTTACATGCGGAAGTATGGGCATACACTTATACAGCATGAGCCGGAAGAGGGCACGCAGTTGTTGAAATGTGAGTTTTATCCATTTCTATTCTATATACTTACGAAATAGGGAATATATATTACAGTATAAGCTAATTTCTTAAAGCAGAGCAAAGATATTGGTTTTCGCTGGGAGTAGGGGGCAGTAAATTACCCGTCTCATAAATAATTATATTTATTTTATTGTTCTTATCTTGCTAACCGTTGCATATTTGCGTTTGACTACATAAGTACTTGTAAGCGCAGCAGTGTGTCCTGATACTGTACTGTAATACTGTGATCGATATTTTATTGCTGTCCTGATAACGGATATAACATGTATTATATTATGTACATTTGCTTCGCTGTTTAATACCTATATAGGTAGATAGTCACATCGCACAAATCGGATCATTGCGAAAATAAAATTGGAATTTAAAACAGAATTTTGCAATCGTATGAACAAAATTTAAGATTTTGTTTGTTGGTTGTAATGTAAAGCACATTATTTTAGCTAATATCTGGCTTAATTTATTAAATTATGTTACAAAACTCTTTTAACTTCTATTGAGATAGGCTATAGCCATAATGACGTCAAATAACAGTGAATATTTATGGACTCAGAACTGCCACTATTCAAAAAGCCTTCTTTCTGATGCCGGTTTCACTTGAAATTTATCATATCTACGCCAGTGTTGTGCACGGACTACAAACCTCGCAGCAAACCGTTGGTAGATGAAGCTACTCTCACTGGACGGACGAGGGAGCCAGATCGCGCACCGCCTGAAGATTTCATACACATGTTTTTAAGTAATTCCGAGAGGCTGATCGAGTTTCTAGAACATATGAGCGCAACGCCAGGCTGCTCTAAGCTCGTGTATGACGCGCTTATTGAACACTACATACATGTCTGGTAAGTATTACTGATATCGCTACAGATATCTTCTTGCTTTACTTTTAATTTTTTTATTGCTAATATGGCGTTACTGTAAAGACACGATTCAGCGCAGAGCTGAGAGGCTCATCGGTGACAGCAAATTGGTGAAGAGCAAGCTTCACACCTAAGCTCATCGCCGCAAAGTTATCTATCTGTTGGTCTTCTACAGACTGTACTTTGGAATGTGCTGAAGAGCTGCATTTGCTCATACCGCCATCTCCTTTTTTCCATCGGACATTCAGACGCACTGCAGGCTACTTCTTTCACCGCACTGCTGCACTACTGCACTACCGCAGGCCCTTTCTTGGTTGCTATTCCTACCTGTCGCACCAAGCGCTTTTCAACATCCTTCATAATTCGCACAGCAAAGGAGTGGAACTCCCTTCCTGCGTCTGTAAGTTCTCGGAAAAATTTAGAACCCGTCTATTTTCAAAGCCAGGGTGAATAGGCACCTTTTGGGTTAACTCGTTCCATCGTGGATTCTGTCTTGACCCCCGGGCTTGATTGGGATCAAGAGCAAACCCATACTAAATAAAAATAAATAAACATTAAATTACATTTATTGTCATATCTGAAGACTACTTGCTTTTTATTGAAAATCTCAATTGATCGAATTTGAATACGCAAGATTATTCTCAATTATTTAGTTACTTAAAATATGCTTTATCTACCGATGCTACATAACTACATACTAGCTCATTACTTCCAATGTTAGAAAACATTTCTTAAACAAATAACTTCACATTTAGTTTAACGAAATGGTTTCCTAAATGACTTTGGTTTTTTGCCAGGGCGAAATCTCCAGACACCGAGAAAGCTGATTATGAAACTAAAGTGATGAAGGTCCTCAGAGATCCCGAAGCTAACTACGACAAGGACCAGACGCTGTTCATCTGCCAGATGCTCGGCTTTAAGGCCGGCGTCCTCTACCTCTACGAAGAAAATAAATTGTAAGTATCAAATAGTTCAGAATACTGGAAACGCACGCAGTAATCTATTTATATGTATGTACACACGCGTTCTCTCATACACAAGTCCTTTTGTCATGCGCACTTTTTGTGTCGAAATGTACACGCACTGAAACGAGCACTGTTATGGTTTGCGGGTGGAAACTGGAGCCTATGCTGACGCTCGAGTTCATACAGTGTAACAATTGTAATTTTTTATGTATACTTGTACAGTGGACAGCATATCTAAAAATTAAATATCTCTAATCTGACGATTCTTAGCGAAAGTGAGCCTACCTTCGCAGCAGATGTTTGTGTTATGAATACGAGAGTTTGTATATGTTTCCATTTATTTATATTACTTATTTAAAAATCATATTTGCATGTCCATCCGTTACCCTAATATCCTTAACAGGAGTCTTACAGTGCTTACTTTGCGCTAGGCTTATTGTAGTGGATATAAGGGATATTATTATAATGACATAAGGTAGGTCGAAACATCAAAATGTAAAATGTAATGTCATGTATGTACTGTATTTATATAAAGTTATTTATTTCACTATCCACTGTTATCTCTGTTGTTCTACACGCGTACGCACATCTAGACTGCCATGTAATACCAGCGTTGCAAGTGATGTCCATGCTGCAACATATGCTGAGTGGAAGCCTTTTTGGTTAGGTTTTATATGATTCTTATATTTGTAATGAAACCGAATAATTTTTTTAAATTTTAATTTGATGTCGACAAACATTACATAAATTTATGTAATCTATACATTATTTAGTACCCATGAAACAAGCTCAGCTTAGTTTGAGACTAAATAATCGTCGTGAGTTGTCCGGAATTTATTTATTTATTATTATTTACAATCATTGGATATAAAACAGTCACCGCACAATTTGTTTGTCTCTTTATAACTACTTTAAATAGGAAATGGCTAAATTCTTAGTTCATTTGCCTGTTAAGGTACTGAAACAACATGTATCTTTTGTAATTTAAGAAGGAGTGGGGCCCTCAGTTTTTATTCTTTAAAGAGTCCTCTTTAACGAATAAAACCTGAGGCCCCCAGCCAGTCGTTATGTGTATGTATTTAAAGATACTGAATAAATATTTTTAGTATAGAAGCGTCGCTTCATAATTCGGACGTTCGGGCTGCTCGCGCTCGCCTCGCAGCCACTCTATCTGTGCTAAGCGTCAGATTTTATCGTTACACGAGAGCGTCAGATTTTACCGTTACACGAGAGAATCAGATTTTACCGTTACATGAGAGCGTTAGATTTTATCTTTACACGAGAGCGTCAGATTTAGTACCGTTACACGATATAAATAGAAGCCAACTTCGTCCCCACCCCAGTGTGCGTGGCGTTCTGTCTCGCTTTCACTCATGTCAGTGTGAAGGGCATGTCTGTGTGTGTGTGGCTTTCTATCGTGCTTCGCTTATTTCGGGCGTCCCTAGACAGCACTGTTATTTATTTTTATTCCTCTCCGGTAGATGGCGTGCGCAAGTAGCACTCCATATGCGAAGTGGGGACGCAGAGGGAGCCTTAGCGGCGTGCCGACGTCGAGGGGCGGCCTGCCCCCGACTGTGGCTCGACGTACTATGGTGGCCACCACCCGCTTCCTGCTTACCAGACTTGCTGCCTGTCATCGGTGAGACCTCGAAGTTTAAAGTGTTATTAAATTTTGTCCCTAATAATTATTTAGTAGCAATACAATAGCGCTAAAATTTAAACCTATTTACACACCGCCTTAATTATAAGTGGTTTAGAGTCGTTATTCATCTGCGCTTTGGTTACAATACGTGTTTGATAAACGTTAAGAGTTTATATCATTCAAAAAGTAGCAAAGTTTATCGCTCTTAAGTAATCTTTGACAGCAAGCAATACCTAAGTTGAGCTATTATATTCAAATTACAATGATATACTAATTAACATATATTATATTAACTTTAATAGTATAATAGATTAAATACTAATTGCAACCACATTTTAATGGCCTTGTTTTGTGATTTTGGGTCACAAATGCTCTTATATATTAATAACTACCCAGTTATAAGAGCACGTACCCACGTGGATATATTGTAGAAATTGTATAGTTAATAATTTTTAGAATTATTTCCTGTACTTATTGTTTTATGGTTTGATGGTCACTATCATTAGTATTATTGAAAACGGAATTTGTGTCATGTTTTAGATATGGATGCTGTATTTATTTTTTATAGTCCGATTTTTAGACTGTTGATCATTAATAGAATAGATTATCAATAACAATAAAGTTACCTCTAGAAATGTTACTTTACTGTGGTTCATACCAAGAAAAATTTTTTCAGCAATGTGGTAGTTTTTATTCTTTAAAATAATTTTCCGTAGTTCGATGTATGGTTCATTATAAAACATATTCGAAATTATCCAGTTAAAAAAAAATAAGATAATTTTACACACAATCCAATATCCTGTTATGACTTATCCGGCAAAAATCGAATTTTGCAGATTATTTAATGTTATTACAAGATTTAATAAAAATAATTATATGTGTCCAATTTATTCCATTATATTGTTGCTCCATTAAGTGTATAACACTCCAAAATATTAGCTATTTATCGATATAGACATCACATTAATAATTAAAGATCTAATATCTATTAAAAATTTGCACGTATATTTTTGGAACTTGTACTATGATGTACAATGTTTGTGAAAACAAATTCTACGTTGGTGAGATTTATAGATGGCGCCACAAGGAACATAATTTAAAAAAGCAGTTTTAAACCTTACTCTTCAGAAGGCAATAACAAAGATTTGTTGTCCACAGATAGTCAAAAGCTGTTATCTCCAATTCTAGTCATTGATTGCCTCGCAAGTTCACCGACTTATACACTAGGTGATGTAAGGAAGTAAGTGTTATCTGTTTTAATTTTTTTTAAATAATGTCGTGTGATGTTAAGTGGGTTTACAGCATGTCTATGGTAATGATAAATTCTGATTTCTTAAATAAATGTCAGTGAGATGACTTAAATGGCCAATTACCAGCCACTGAAATGAACTTAAAGCGTGAAACAATAAATTAAAATTAATTGAAAGGTGAAAATATTGGATCGTAGGAAATCATCATTTTATATCATTCAAGTGTATGAACATACTAACCCAACACTTATCATCCAGGTATTTAATGGACGTCTTAAAATCGGAAAGCGACGTCATAAACCGCGAACAGGAACTCGCTGAAAAATATCGCAGCGAAAGTGAAAAAATGAAAGCGCAGATACATCGCATACAACACGAACCGGTCACCTTCCAGAGCTCGAGATGTGCAGCTTGCAACAGACCTTTGGAATTACCCACTGTGCACTTTCTATGCCAACATTCCTTCCACCAACAGTAAGTAAAAGCTTATTTTTTATAAAATATTGTAGCACAGATACAGTACAACTTTATCTCATGTAAAATAATCACTTTTTGACCTAATCTAACTAAACAGTGATTAAGACAAACATTTTTCAGACTTATTTGTTTAAGGACAGAACGGGAAATTGTTTTTGGGTCACACCTATATATAATAATATTATTATTTATTCATTTTTAACAATATACATTGTATTGAACTTTTGTAGGTGTTACAATTCATTAAGTTTATTATATAATATAAATATTATCAAATGAAATTGTAATAATAATAAATTATTTTTATAGAAAAATGCTAGAAAAAATCGACTCGGCTCACAAGTGAATTCTCAGGCGGAAATTATTTTTTTATTAAAATAATTTATCTTATAAGACAGCACTGAAAAAATGCAAAAAGAGAAAAATATATAAAAATAAAATTATAAAATAAAATTTATAAAATAAAAGAAAATTATGAATGGTATTCAGACATCTTTGATTATCAACTGTGTTTGATTCGTTTATCTAACTGAGTCCAAAATATTATTTACGTGTATCTGTATTGACTCGGTTTAACAGACTGTTAACTAACGATAGTGTCATGTTTCAGTTGCTTCCAAAGCTACTCTGAGTCAGAGTGCGAGTGTCCAGCGTGTTCGGCGAGCGCTCGCCGAGCCCCGCCTCCCCACCCCGCCGCCGACGCCCTGCACGCGCGCCTGCGCAGCGACCCTGACCCGTGAGTCCCCCTTTTATTGCTAGGCTCCTAATACCGGCGTCTTCTTGTCGAGTTTATTTTTTGGTTATGTTTGTGCGCATGCGCAGCGAACCCCACCCGAAAGTGTCCACCCAATCGTTGCTAGGCACCTAAAATCCCCACCCGACCACCTACGCACTGCACGTGCGCCTGCACAGTGAACCCGACCCTTGAGTCTTTGCCCTTTCGTAACTAGGCACGTACATCCGACTCCTTATTGACAAGTTACTCCTGTCTCCTCCTGACAAGTGCGCCTGCGCAGCGACCCCGACCTGTGAGTTACCACGAGCGTTGCCGATCGATAGTGGTCTAAAAATAATTAATCGATAGCCTATCGATAGGGGATAGATAGCAGGACTATCGACTAGGATCGGCGTGAGTTGCACAGATCGATTATAATGCAAAAGGGTTTGCGTTTTATTACATTGCTGTAAAAATATACCCAATTCAAAATTGAAGACTATCGATAATCGAAAACAATCGATAGTCTCGATAGTATCAATAGTATTGTTACCAAGAACATAGATAGTATCGATACTATCAATTGTTTGTTATTTACGGGCAACCACACTATCGATAGTAGCGATAGTATTGCACTCTTTCAATAGTATTGACATGTTTTCAACTATCTATAGTATCGATACCATCGATTCTATGGATAGAATCGATAGGCCTATCGATAGCACGTTATTTTTCAGATGAAATACTATCGGTAGTTAGGCAACACTAGTTACCACCACCCATTTGTTACTTGGCACTTACCTAGTGTGTGCAGCCACGCGCAATTGCGACAGAACGTCGCGTAAACATGTAATTCTTCACCACTGATCAATGCAATAATTATAATGTTTGTAAAAACAATTGAAGCGCGATCTAGCGCATGTGATGTATAGATTTTAAAGCTTACATTAAAGTTACTTATCTCTTGAAATTACTTGTATTAATTGACATTATGCTTATGGCTAAATAAATTATGTTGTCCATGTTAAAAAAGTACGTGAAGGCACACAGGTAATACGTAATGTCTACTCTGATGCGGCACTGTTGTCACAGGTGCACTTCGAGAATAGTTTAGTATAGACGTCGATTACGATTCGTAAACATTTATACAATCCAGTGGAATTTTATAACAAAAGTATGCCCACATATCATATTCCTTTATTGAATACACGTCAATGTGTAAACAAAACAATTTATGAATAACGATTCGCTGAATCGACAGACGTTTCCATATCCGAATTGAATTGTTTTTTAGTTTATACAAGATTTCATTTAATTCCAAAGTTTCTAAATTTCAAACCACTTTTTCAATCTTTTTTTTTTCTAATTCTAACTATAGAAATTGGTAAAACCTTTCCAAATGATGCGCGAATTTAACGATTACTACAGTTTTGATATGTCATATGTAGATAAGTAATATAAAATATGAAAACCAAAATCTTTTATGAGTACAATCGGTATAGTTATCGCACCTCTAGTGACGATCGAGCTTATTGAGAATTTAATAAAAATAATAAATGTGTTTAACTTTTTTTAGATGACTTAAGTGTTATTTCTTCCAGTGTCAGTCTAATAATGTCTTGATGATAGTCACTGATAACAAGAGCAGATTAAAAGTGATGGATACCCAGTGAATGATAAATAGAATATGATGTTCCTCCATTCCCTTGAGTTTCAGTAGGAGTGTATGGTTTTCTGGAGACATTTTTACATTCCCGCTGTTTTATTACACTTATCAAATAACACTATTGTTACAATCATTAGTTCGAAATGATAAATGTTCCCGCCATAAAATCTATAGTTTCATATTTTTCAAATGTTTTACCAGTCTAAAGTTGACGTTTCGTTCTATCAAATCGCACGGTTTACCTTTGACGCGTAATTAAGTACGGCAGCATCGCATATCGCCTACACATGTATTCCGCCTTATCAGTCGGTAGGAAACTCTCTAATTGTTACCGCGAAGGTTTTACTTAAAACAAGTGAGGATAAAGATCGTTCACTAGTGTTTTGTCATTAATATTTGTGATGAATAATTCGACTTCGATGTTGGCGCTGATCCCGCCCTTTTCTTGGTGTTTTCCGGCGCACTCTCATATCGTTGACGGGTGAGCGTTATGACCCTATGTTGATGTTGTGACCAATCCACATGGTTTCGTGTTATCAAATTAACTTATCATCATTGTTGATTGCGTTTCGTTGTTGTCAAATGTGTGATCGATTCATTTTACCTTTGAAGATTATGTTACTCAAAATAATATGTACATATGTAATTTATTAAAATTAAATAGCACATAGAAAGACCATTAATTGTAATTTTTATTTTAATTGATAATTTTGTGAAGAGCCTATTTAACAGAGATTTATTAATAAATGTGATCCTCGATATCTCTGATGTTCCAGATTTGATTTCCAATAAAATCGATGTTTAAGTAGTTGTGCATAAGACCGACGTTGTTGCTGATTACTGTACATGTTTATTGCATTTTAATCCTTATCTAGATATAAAATTTTCATAATTCTGACAATAAACTAAAGACAGGCATTAAACGTATGTATCAAAGTTATTTAAAACAATTTGTCATTCATTAATTTCTGTATTGTTCTTCTACTAATTGCAGACAATGGGTATAGAAATAAGAGCGTGATACATCTCCCTAAACGATCGTACACAAGACAACGGACAATTAACTATTTCCTATTGTTAAGAGAGAGCCCTTTTAAAAGATCTAATTAACGGCGATTGTTTTTTTTGCGATAATGACCTTGAAGTTGTCGTTGTAGCAAAATTTTTGGGCAGGGTTGTTTGGAAAATGTGACTTCTAACAAAACAAAAGGAAATATATTGTATTAAACTTTCATGTTCATTTACGTTATTAATATTAATTAAAAACGGGATTATTTCCATGTTTTTTTAAGGCTCGAATATTTTGGCGCAGTTGCATGCTTCGTTACGGGAATAAAAATCCCATGATGGTGATAATCCCATTTTAAGTAACACTTAGATCAAATTTTTATTTTTCACGAAGATCTAATAATTACTGATATAAGAGTTCATAGATGTCAATTGAAGGAAACAATTATTTCAAAGGCAAACGATACGCACTCTCTATTCTATAACTTTGTTTTTTATGCGGCTTGGAATAAAAAAATCTAGAAAATAGTAAACTATACATTTTACACACATCTCATTTCTGAATAAATTTAGGCATCAAAGTTTTCGAAAAATTTTTTTATAGGCATATGGTTAATTTTTGAAACATTTTTGTTTAATTACACTTTAAAAATGCATATTGTGAATTATTTTTAGTACCCTACCGTATTTGACGATCCCACCACCTATTGTTGCATGTCCCGTACTTGTCACATTTTTCGACAATTTCTATGATTTTTAAAACCGTCAAATTCATATTGATTTGACAGTATAATTTCAAAGGACATGTGCTTAGTTTTATGATTATATTTTATGGTAGCAGTCAACAAAATGTTCGTCTTTCACGTCTACTCGTTTTGGCCATTGAAAGTGTTCAACGTTCCATATTGAATTCTGGATGTTATGGCAACCATAAGTTTACCATAAAGAAATTATTACAATATGTTAGTTGTATCGTTTACATACGGCGATGATGCCTTTGCCTTAGTAATGTAAATTGGTAGTGCATTTAAATTGCTTATTAACGTGCTCGGTCTGAAGTTGATTCTTAATATTATTGTGTAATATCAACGCGCTGCGGAGTTATTAGTTAAAACTGCTGTATTGTGTAATATTGTGTTATAATCAAATATACAGTCCTTTATTGAGTAATTACAATAGCAGGTTAAGATGGCTCTTATCAGTTGTCATCTGAGTTAATTCTATTAAGGAAAGTATAACTTTCATATTATTAAAAGTAAAAACAAAGCATTAAGCCATGCTGGGTTATTTCTACATATACATTATAGTATATGTAGAAATAAATGAGACACATTACAGCGACATTCTGTACTCTGCGGGAGGATTCTGGGTCAGATGCACATGCATTACAGGTTTCTACTGAAATCTATTTCAGGTTTCTCCCACAAAATATAGAATTATTGATTGAGTATCATACTTGCTTATCTTAGCGTATTTTTTTTACATTGTGTTATCCGTCCTTACTTAAATCCATTAGACGTATTTCGGCTGGTATTATACCTTTTTAATAAATAAACAGGTACGCTGTAGTGTCAGAGTACTACGGGCGCGGGCTGTTCAACAAGCTAACAGTAGTGACTGGCGCTCAGGAGTCCCTTCCCACTTCGGCCGCCGCTCTTGTAACCGCCCCTGTGTCCGTCCCCGCTTCTGTGCCCGCCCCTGCCTCCGCCCCAATACAGACATACGGGCCAGGAGCGGAAGCTAAGCTGAGGCTGCAGGAAGGACAGAGCAAGCTGGGTATGTTAACATTGAGAAACTTTATAACCTTGGCCTTGTTTCTTCTTTTTTCCATTAAAATTTAATAAAAAAATAAATTAAACCAGAGAACCGACTTAATTTACATTAGGAGAATGTGTCTGTATTTCCTACTAGACAAATATGTTTAAACATGTTTCTTAGGAAGTATCGACTAAGAAACCTTATCTGTAATTTATTCCTTTCACGTAATGTACTTGAAATCGAAAGGCAATGCTCAATAATTGTTTTTTTTTTATTTTACCGCCCGACAGTTTAAACTACGCTAAGCCACAAAAAACTGTTTTTTTATTTTTGAAAAAACGCGGATTTTTTTATAAATTGATGTTTTTGCTAGAACTATTATATGAAATGTTTCCAATAAAATGTATTGTATTTTTTAATCAATTTAATTTATATTTCATTTAACCAATTTAAATTTAATGATTTTTTTATTTTAATCAAGTCAATTTAATTTATTTTTTATTTTAATTCTAGTTTTAACATGCTGTTCGCACATATCTTTCGATTTGCAGCCTACCATGTTGTTTTGTTCTTATAATGTATAAAAATGATATTGTTGTAAATCTGTTTTGTGTGACAAATAAAATAAATAAAAATATTATGTCGTGTGTGCAGTGGGTCCAAATGTAGTGAATAAACCCGGAGTGGGCGTGGTGCCAATACCCGAAGGCCGCATGCGTGCGAGCGAGCGTGTCATAGAACAGCAGCAGTACAGTTCTAGCCTTGAGGCTAACTTCACTCGGCTAGAACCTGCCCGCCACAGGTAATAAAGAAACAGATTAGATTAATCATAATATTTTTTTCAGTTTGAACTATCGGTCTGTCATTACTTCTGAAATAGACTGTTCCATTATTAAATGTTGGGGAGGTAGTACTAAAACATACTAGCATAGAATAAAGATGCTTACTTCATATATTACATATTACATTACATATTACACATTACATATTATTATAAACGTAGTTTGTTGTTGAAGTAACAGGGTCTCTTTTACACAGTTGGGATATGAACGTTAAGAATGGAACTGTAAAAAAGTAAATTATATATTTTTTTTAGTATATTTGCGTTTTGTTTTTACTACAGTTGGGCTTTGCTATTCGATTATTTTAAAAACAGCTAATCTTTATCATTGTCCACAATCCGTGTTCCATTATTACTTTCTGTCACGACAACTATTCAATATATGCCATTGGAGGATGCGGAGGTCCATTTTATAAAATGTGACGCTCGAAAATTGATTTCTTATTACAGAGTTTCTCCTTTAGCGTCTCCAAAATCACACAGGAAAGGCGATGAGCAATCCGAAACTGGTTCTTTGAAGATATCCTCTGCCATAGCCAACGAGACAAGCAAGAATCCCTTCGAAGAACCCACGTACGATGAATCTAAAAATCCTTTCGCAGATGACGAGGCCAATGACCCCACGAACCCGTTCAGTGAAGACGACGATTATGATAAAAACTTGAACCCTTTCTCATGAAGTGATATTAAGCTAATAATTAATTGTATGCGAATTTAGAAGTCCATATTTTATAAGTTCAGCTTCATAGTTAGAAAACAGTGTGTTAAGGCAATATAACTTTTATTTATAACCCGTTTTTGTAGTTTAGAACAATAAGGAAAGAAAACGTGTAGCGTTAATGAGGATTCGAGATTAGTTTGCAAAATGAATGTTGCATTGCTGATCACAGGGGTTCAGTGTAATATCGTATGATTTTTTGTTGTAAACACAATTCTTGTGTTTGGCAGAAAAAAGCGCTTGCGAGCGCTTGTAAGAAAAATGGCGATCGCTGAGCGATAATAAGCAAAATGGCGGATTGTGTCAGCGCCACTGAAGTTAACAAACGTGTCCTGGCCGAAAACTGTATAGTTTTTTTTCAACGCTGGTAAGCGCTGGCAAGCGCTTTTTTCTGCCAAACACAAGGAATAATAATCCACTGATTTAAACTGCAATGCTTTGCTGAAGGATTTTGATGAAAAGAAATGTTAAATTACAGATATTGTTGACTGTTATTATTTTAAAATGTAAGTTTTTGGCGTTGATCGATATCTTAAATATTCTTCAGTTTTCAAATATATGAAGTTACTCTAAACGAAAATTCCAGTTCAGTACGCCCAAATAAAATATTAATTTACTTTGAAAGTAGTGAAAAAATTTAATATTGGTACAAACTTCAAATTGTACGTTTCATTTATTAAAAATAATATGCACAATTTGTCTTTACACATTTAATAAAAAAAGATATATACCGGCACTGAATACATTCCGCTAAGCGTTTCTATTTGGCTTCCAATATAACGATCGTGAAACATCTTTACTATGTAAAGAAAAACATTCAACATTTGGGACAGCAAATATTACCACAAAAACTAACGCTTCGGGTATATATAAAAATCTGATAATAAAATAAAAAATAGGTTGTAAAAGTTCATATATTAATCTGCCTTTGTTATCTAACTACGAAATATCACGACAAAATTTTTTTGGCGTCATTCAAGTCTCTTTCTTTTCAATGTCATAGAACTGAATCATGTATTGGAATATTTACTAGTAAAAGAGTTGTAACGCGATTATATTAAACCAGTTTAAAGAACACGTAATAATTTAATGTATAAATAATGTATATTAATCATGTTGTAAAGATCGGAGTTTGTTTAATTTTATACTGTATGTTATTGAGTCACTTGTAAGTATCGAAAGTTAATACTTAATGAGACGAATAAACAATATGCGAAGACCATTTTTCTGCTTTTATTTTCATATTTATATATGTGTAATTATATCATATCTATGTGTGTATATGTGTGTGCGTATATAATAAACACATCTTACATTTACACCAATTAGCCTAACCCAAAGTAAGCACTGTAAGGCTTGTGTTATGGATACTAGGGTAACGGATGGACATACATATATGATACATAGATATGTAATATTCAAAGAAATATATATAAACACCCATGACTCAGGCACAAATGCTCGTATTTATAATACAAACATCTGCCTCTTCCGGGATTCGAACCCAGGACCATCGGTGCGAAAGGCGGGATCGCAGGTTGCACCAAACGGTCGTCCCGATTTAATAAAAAAAATTACTATTTAATTTTTTTTTCTATAAATGAGCCGATAACGATAATTTTTCTTGAGCAATGTCACGATAATGTGGCCTCAATAGACAAACCCAGTACCTATAATCTAGATCAAGTCACTCAGTAGATTATTTTATGGCAGATTTTGATATAAGCAATTCCGAATTTAAACAGAAAAGGCACTATTTAATTAGAAGATTGAGTACCTACTCGCCCGAATAACGACGGGATGTGGATTTAAGCCCATTATAACAGCTGACACAAGTGGATTTTTTTGCTTGTAATAATTTTGTTAGGTATAAGTATTATTATAAAGTGTTACCTATGGTGCTCGGAAATGTGGTAGTTTTTTTAAGGGGTATTTCTAAACTTGTTGAAATAAGTCATTATGAATGCAAAAAATAAAACAAAAACATCATAAGTATTTCTTTTGTTTGTGTCCGTTTAAAATAAGCTCGCTCCACTTTTTCTTCATATTAAGCCTTGTTTGTATCCTTACCGTATTATTTATAAAATCTCAAACATTAAATGAACCTGTTTTAGTTAGTTTTGTTTTTTTTTTTCAAACTCAAATCATAATTCAAATGAAAATGTCAAGATTTTAATACTATAATAGGTTATTAACAAACGTTTTCCTGTTTATGAATAATAAGGTTAGTATTTGATTCGTCGCATAATCTTTCAAATATTGATATCAGCCATCACCAGCAGGATAGCAGGCCTGAACCAGAGCAGTGCACAAGGTTATAGTATATATGTATGTAGAATTTGAGAATTTTGTTTCCGCCCAATAAGATAAGAGAGTCTGAGCAAATAAATATGTAGTATTTTTTTTTAAAAAACTAGTTAACTCCTTCAAGTCATAAATGGTGCCATTCTTCTCATTCTCTTAGCCTAGCCCTAGCCAAGTTACACAAACAAAATCAAACGCGTAGGCTCTGTTTAGTTCAGAAGTTTCTATGACTACTGACTGGGCACCATATAATGTTATAATATGTATCACGATAAATCATGAGACGTATAAGCCAAAATACGGCGGATTTATCATAAGAAGTTTAGGAGGATAGGAAAACCTTTCACTTCTATCATCAGACCAGCTATTAGTATTATAGTCACCTCTATCATCAGATCAACTACTAGTACTATAATATTACATTGTCACCGTACTTAAGCATGCAAAATTTCAGCTCAATCAGCAAAATAGAGCTGGACCCAAAATGTGATTAAGCAAAATTATTGCACATTTCCAATCGCCACGAATAAGCGAGCACAGCCTATTAAATATACGCTTGTATAAACTCACCGACAAATTACGTATTTCCATCAATGAAACAAAATGACGACAGTCCATTGATAGATTTCAAATGAAAATATTGTTTCTGTTTTAGCAGTTTTGATTTTCTTACCTTTATTTATTTTATTATTGTCTTGATTTTTTTAATGGCAAACAAACAAAATAGACCTTAAATTTTATTATATTAGTCCAGTCGAATCAACGAAAACACGCCTAAAACAATAAAACTGAAGTACTTCGAAACATTTTCAAAATATCAACGTAATTACCTATAAATAGCGACACATCCTCAATCCGATTTACATACACAGATAACTCATTCTGAACTGGTTTATAATCATATAAAATAATTTTGTTGAGGAGGAAAACAGTTATAAAATTCATTTAGTTAATGGTTGGATAGTGTGCAGTGGTTTCCACGTATCCACTAATGATAATGTGGCATAAAGTGTTATTTGTGGTTTTCAATATTTTCATAATAATAAAATTAAGTATATCAGCAGCGCCACGTGCTCGTGTTGGAGATGATTGTACTGAGTGGAGTGGACCAAATGGCGAAATAGGTGACAACAGTGTTTGTACAGTGGTCACAGATTGCGAGCCAGCTGTAAATGCGATACAAAAGAGAGGGTATCATCCATTTCGCAGATGTGGCTGGATCGGTGACCTGGAAGTGGTTTGCTGTCCTCGTACGTCATCGAGATTTGGAACATCGGAAAGAAAAGCCGATAAAGAATGCAAGAAAATTATCAAGTCGTCGATAGGACCCATAAACGTAAATATTATAGAAGGCGTTGCAGCATCACTTGGCGAATTTCCTCATATGGTGGCACTTGGGTACGAAAAGGGTGACGAATACGACTTCAGATGTGGTGGAACTTTAATATCAAAATCATATGTGCTCACTGCTGCACATTGCATATATAGAGAGCCAGCCATAATCGTGCGAGTAGGAGTTGTAGAGCTGGGTGGGAACTCTTGGAACGATCAAACCGACTACGAGATAGCTCAGGGTATAATTCACCCCGAATATTTCAGACCTTTGAAATATAACGACATTGCTTTGCTGAGGTTGGAGAGGCCAGTGAGGACTAGTACCGTTGTGAATCCCGCATGCCTGTACACAAACGATGCCGACCCCGATGCAGAGCTTATCGTCACCGGATGGGGAAAGACGAGCATTCGCAAAAACATAAAGAGCAATGTACTATTGAAAGCGAGCGTGTTGGCCGTAAAACAAGACCGGTGCACGCCACACTATAAGACATGGGCAAATTTGCCACGTGGCATCATTGCTGAGCAGATTTGCGCCGCCGACCCCGATAGGCGTCGACGCAGTGACGCCTGCGATGGGGACTCAGGAGGACCTCTACAAATGACAATATTAGGGGAACCTCAATATCGCGTGGCTGGAGTCGTTTCATTTGGCTTGGGCTGCAGCACCGATGCCCCAGGTGTCTACACACGCGTATCGCGCTACCTCGACTGGATCGAAAGAATTGTATGGCCTAATTAAATAATTCCCCTCACCTCGTTCACACATTAGACGAATTGAAAGATATGAAATTAATGCTAATTGAGTCTTTATTGTATACTTAGAACTAATGAAGAATCGTTACCGATGGCACCGTTTAATAAAATAAGTAAAATTGGTGTGGGTATCATCATAAACGAATTGCTCTAGAGCCATAACCACTGTATATAGGTGTATCAGTGCTCGTTGGTTCTTATCAGACTTGTAAATATTATTAAACTACAACGACCACGACCTTTTACAGGGTTAAAACTCACAAGTTAAAGTAGTTGGTAGACTTAAAAACCAAAATACCAAATGATTATTATTTTTACTTATGGCATAGTGGGTTGTTTTTTTTACAAGTTAGTACGTGTTTTTCAATTCCTATGCACAACCAAATTTGAAACGTTTATTTATAACCAGTTCAAGCACGCTATAGTAGACTTTGACAGTGTAAGAAATGATTTATTTATTTATTTATTTATTTAACATAATTAAACGGGGTTATCCCAATTACATAATTATGGATAGCTGAGTAACATAATTCATAGACTACTATCTATTTTATTTAAATAGGATCTAGGGTTGTCAACAAAGACGTCAAACTCTGGATAAGCCACAAGGAGATGCCTTATTGTTTCCATATACCAACTCAGATATTTGTTTTGAGTGATTTCCATTAATGTAACTAGATTTGTATGACTACTTTATAAAAAAGTAATAGCTGTTGTTGTGTGTGTGCGCCATTTTGAGATTTGAGGTAAAAATATATACACAAGGAAAATTGTTGGGTTTTTACTATACCATAATCATAAAATCTTCGAGCGCCAAAATATATAAGATTAATTCAATAATTAAAAACTACTTAATATTCTAAAACAGTCAACTAAGTAGTTTCCAAACCTATAGGTATAGATATGGAGCGGTAAATTATTATTTTATTAATATGGTTTATGTCCACCTACTGTATGATTATAAACTCGCTGTGACGAGGTGATCACGAGATTTTCTCACAAAAAATTACCATCAACCTTTATATCATTCAAAGACATGAACAAAATAACTAAGTATAATTTATGATTTTTATATTTTTTCAATGTTATTCCCTTGGTCCGTGGGGTCCTAGCGCTATAAGGCTTTTTAAAGAAATAGCAAAAAGGTTAGTCGACATCACAGGCGACCGAAGAGCTGGCAGCTACCTCGGACAAAGAATTAGCCTAGCTATTCAAAGGGGGAACGCTGCCAGTATCTTCGGCACCTTTCCTAAAGGGACTCCTTTTTATAATATATTTTAGTTGTTATATTATACATATATATTTTAGTTTTAGGTTACTTTAAGATAAATTATGTTTTAGTTTATTTTCATAGTTATTATATTTATTGATTTATTATTATTATTATCTGAATTACTTAGTATTAATCTTTTCGAGTAGGATGCTATAATTCCTTGAAATAGAGACTATGAAAGAATAAATACTACATCTTGTATGATAAGAAAAATACTAGAAAACCTCGACTGGGCTCACAGATTATTCTCATGCGAGACTCGAACCTGCAAATTTTGGATGTCGGATCCACTACTCTCCTACTAATCTACCTTTTGGGCTAAGCCCTAAGCCCTGTGAGGTCACATCGCTATTTTCTAGTACCATTTACTTTTTTATGCTGTAGGCCAGCATTGGTCAGATTTATGCTTGCATTCGAAAAAAACATATTTACAAATATTTTGACAATAGGTGAAGATAACTTCGTAATTAATACAACCCTGCACTGATAGAAAAGTATGTGTTCTTAGTAATACTTTATGTTAATATTAAGTTTTGTACTGTAAACGCAATGGGTCTGCACTTGACAGTAACTTAAAATGTATACTTTAAATGTATTGGAATTTATTTCAACTACTATTATCTGTTCTTAAAATGTATTGTATCTTTTAAATTGGACAAACCGACCAATATGCAAATAATTCTCAATTTAAATGTTAATCTAGAGGTCTTTATAAGCTTGTGGAAGCTGTAACATTCCCCTGGTACACCAATAAATAGTATTACTAACAAATCTGATGGCTTTCCTCAAAAAAGGCGTTAACATTGAGAAACGTTTGAGAACTTAGTCGTAAATATATACATCCAATAAAATTGAGAAGTACTAGAACGACATAGCAGTGTAGTAGTGAGTGGATTATCTAAATGAAAATGTGTAAAACCTGCAGCTACCACGTATAGGTAAGGGAGTAATAGAAACAATGAGATGGAAATTTTCAAAGCATTTTATTTATGACCTTTAACACTGTGTATAATATATTTTGATAGTACATTTAGAGCAATGAGTAATATTACCAATCATTACATTGTTCTTATTTTCATAAATTGAATGAAATCCATAAATTATATATAGAATATATAATTTCTCAAATATCATTCTCACCCAACAATCAACAATTTCTATCAAAATCACAAGGGTCGGCCTCCCATCCCGCACCCCGCGCTCCATCAAGCGCCGAACAAAGTATACAAGCTCAGAGTATCGCGAAAACAGTTACAAACAATTATCGATCAAAATTAAATTACCATAAACAGTGAAAGTAACCTCCCAAAACAACAGCTAGTCCTATAAAAATAGCGGATATAGCTTAAACAGTACACTCTATAAAAATATAATCCCAGCCTAAGCTGTAATCTCTAATTTCAACTTCATAATTTTAGAATTACAAAAATATAACAACTGAACGTAATTTGCAAACAAAGCTTACGGAAAATAATAAATAAATCACATCAAACACGCCACACCCGCTGTGTCATTCGCTCGTGATTTTATATTCCTGCCCACTATTCAACTACATAAACACCATTTTGCTATGCAAAATACATTATCCTATTATTCAAAAATAAAAAAAGGACATAACACACACTTTGGAATGTAAAACAATATGACTAGATAAAGTAATGTTTCATTTTTAATATTGTGTCATTTCCCTTTGAGATCTTATTATTCGTTTATTGATTTTTTATATAAATACATTAAGAAACATTTAAAATAAATTAATTATTAGTCCAAGGAAATAGGACGTACTCTACATTTATTTTTTGGACATTCAAAAGCTTTATAAGTTCCAGAAACAACGTCAAACACACTGCAAAAACATACAATATGAGGAAGAAAATAAATATTAGCATAAAAATCCATAGAAGTCCATCCATTAGAAAACGAATAAAGTACATATTATATTCTCGTTCACGACGATATCTTGGATAATTATTTTCAAATTTAGAAATATTATAACACACAGCATGTCTAATTTGGATAATACTTTTGATCTTACAACTATTTTATTTTAGTCTATGCTAAATTATTATCAGGATATTTTCCTAGTGTTTAGCCAAGTATGTCTACTATTCAGTGTGTAAGCCGGTGGCATGAGTTTAACAAAACAAAGCAGGACAGCTCACCTGTAACCGGTACGAGTACCAAATATTAAGATATTTACAACGTCTAAAAGTCACTTAAGCTTATAATGTTGTCAAATATAACTATTTCTTTTCTTTATTACGAATGGGAAAATAGTCACCTAAAAGCGATAGTATAGTGACAATATCATAACTTTTCAACATTTATCAAAGCAGTAACAAGATTAATAATGCTCAGACTCAAAACAGACTCTTGAGATGAAAGAAAGTAAATATCATCCTCCATATAAAACTACCGTCACATACATTATCTAACTACAATGATATAAATGTATTTTTTATTGTATAAATATTATCGTGACTTATGGACAATTCGAATGACTTTGTGAATTCGTTTGTGTTTGTGTACAACATACCGTAGACCATCTATCAACATTCTACAACGTGATTGTTTGCAGCACAGCGTTCATGTTATATAAGGAGCTACACCTATCACATACGATGTACTACACAGAGAGTACATGACTAGAGAATACAAATTGGAATGTTTGAACCTTGGCGACATCAATTGATCGTCAGAGTTGATTCGAGAAAACAAATCTAAGTCAATGACATTCACATTAACCTACTTTATACAATCTTTTGAAGTAAGATCTTTGTTCAATAACAACTAAAAGTAAACACAAAACACAATATAATAATTCCAGACAATCAAATTAACCATTAGTGCAGTAATAAAATAACAAATGATTTTCAAAAACTCATAATCTACGTTTAACTACATTTAGGATTAATGTTATGTATTTACAATAAATACTAAAACGTGTAAAGAAACATTACGTATGACATCATACGAATACGGACTATCGCCATCTTTAACTGGCCTTTTGAGCCTCAAAATATATTTATTCTACCATTCGGGTCATACGTATATACAAGGTAAATTACATTAATAAATGTATCCAACATTAGAAGAAAATCTATTATAGTATTTTCAGTAATTTGTCCTCTCACAATACAGTTCATATTAAATTCTTAAATCTTGCCTTACAAAATGGAGTCTATCAGATGTCGCCGACAAAGACGTTTGTGCGCCAATCTTATTAATTAGGATTTTTGCACAAAAGTATCGCGCAATCATCGAACAACGGCCCCCTTGCAGCCTAACTCAGTATTTGTACCAGAATGACAAGCGTTGATGACGATTTGAATAACAATGGGGAAGACGTACATACGTTACTTTGAATGTCTCCTATTAAGTGATGACATGATCAAAAAATGTTTTTATATAACTGTCTTCCCCGGTAAACGGCGTAGTAAAACTATCATTATAATCAAGATACAAAAACATCGAGGCTTGAGGACCGTTGTACATATATTTATATTATGATACAGTTAAGACAGGATAAATGTAAAAGAGCTTATAAACAACGAGCATCCTTCCTACAAGACATTGAAACAGCCAAAATGATAAACTCTAATAAAACATTATTGTTCGATTATTAAAATTAGACCAACTGTAAATATTACTCATCTCTTTACCCCGATCCAGTTAATCAGTGCACCGGTTTGGTCCCGACTACTCACAATTTTCAAAATCGAATATTTTTAAAATCGAATACGACTGTAAAAGATATAAAATATAATCAACACACGAATATAAATATATTTACGTATAAATCGTATTTAGCATTAAATGCACCTGGTTTTAATAATAATACTGCTTCTAACTTGAGATATGCAAAAATAATTGATTTGATCGTTATTGATATTCAAATTCATCTATTCCCATTGTTGTTGTGGTCCCTGTATATAAATAAAGAGGAATAAAATCAGACTTTGATGGACCACAAATCGCTTCAAGTCGGCATCGAACAAGAATGTTCGCGACTTTAAGATGTTCGATAACCTTTCCACCAAACCAGCCACAGATGAAATCCCTCTTTAATAGCGGTTTACGTCGCTTTAAGTCCTCTTTAAAACTACCATCAACCTACCGTCTGACATCTCCCGTCAATAAAAACAGACAGTACGCAGTCAATATCGACCTCCTAGATTTCTCTAAGGGATATTGACAAGTTCCATTCCAACACAACCGTGGGAGACATCGTTAGGTCTTCAAGTCAAAATCGAACAGTAACTGCAAGTATAACGTTCAACGGAATAACAAATGCCCCTACAGACTTTCGAGTGAAAACTGCTGTTGACAAGAAATCTATTTAGTAATCTAATATATGGATGATAGTATTGTACACAATTGGGAGGACCGAAAGCGACTACTGTCTGCAATTTCAATACCTCAAAGGATGCGCGCTGCGTACAGCCCTGTGCGCGGGTCGTTGGGGATCGGTGACGCGTTTAATAAACGAGGATAGACTCCATTGTGAGGGTGTCTCATGCCTGCGCCGGCGCCGGCTGCTGCTTGTCGCCGCGCCGCGCCGACCGCGACCTGTGTGCGCAAACCTTTATGCGTGTATATTGACGTGGGTCGAGTTGACTCAAGGGGCTCGATTGACCCTTTACTGATAACGAACTTTTTTCTCGAAAGGGTAGGCACTTCCCTGTCCATATACATACATAACAATGGAGCAGAGAAGTTGTCACTATCGCATAATACTAACATTTTAATAATTCAAGTCATTAGTAAAGGGTCTACTACAACTCAAAATGAAACGGAAAATAAGAAGGAAAAGAGAGAGATGGTGATTTAATCGAAACAAAATCTTTCGAGCATGCTTAATTCAACTCAAACCGAATTAAGTTAGTATAAAAGAAGATAGATTGTATCTGAATTTTTGAGCTCAAAACTTCGATATTATTTTATATCAATACACGTGACTCAGGTGGGTAGAAAGTATGCAAACATATTAATTAATTTCAAATATATCGAAGTTTTGAAACGAAATTGGATAAGTTCACCCTCAAAAAGAAATAACTTTCAAAGTTGCACAGACTATTTTTTTTAAATATAATTAGTAAATAACTAGCTGACCCGGTAACGCGTTGCTATGGTAACGCGTATATATTGAAAAAAGAACGGGAAAAAGAGCGGACAGACAAACACACAAACAACAAATTTGTGTTCTTAGATTATAGATTAGTAAATTATATTTAAAAAAAATAGTCTTACTAGAAAGGACTATCGTATTTACTCGGTTAACCTTTAATACTGAAACTCGCTTAGAGTGAATTTGACGAGCATTAATATGATAGCCCTTAATGAACCGTACTTGTGGATAACTTGTATGTGTACAGTCACGCAAAAGTTGTATTCCAGCATAGATATTAGAAATTTCTGGCATTTACGCACAATCACACGTTTGTAATTAACCGTCACTATTCAAAGAAGAAAGAAATCGTATGAGCAACTCCATAATGTTATTTAACAACAGTAAAAAAATTATAATGCCTATAAATCCCCTTTTGCCTGAACAGGGCGAATCAAATTATTTATGACTAAATTATCAGTACTGCTTAAGTTAATACGCCATCTATCCATAATAACCTAATAACTCGTAAGGTTAACAATGAAAAACAAGACCATTAAGGAAACATGTCTAGAGCAACTAAAACACATCACAAAGAGGCCGTTTATAAGTTATTATATAAGTCACGCTTATTGTTAAGCAAGTGTCGATGTATTTATGGTAAAAAATTAAAACTTTCTTGTGTTTTTTTAGCATTAGGTCGAAGTATCTTTCTGAAATAGAATTTGAGTAAATTCATTAATCGAGCAGGCCATATATTCTTAGTTATAGATGTAGCACAAGATATCCACAAATACAGAAGAAGAGAGGTCAGCGCAGACCAAGAACAGCGCAAAGAATATTACATTAACACCTCCATTTTTTATGTCTTCAAATACTAAAATAAGATTGGTTTTTACAAAACAATCCTTGTGTTTGTTGATTTAAATGTAAGATAGCATTTGGATGAGCTCACCTTATCTGTCCGGCAAGCAGGGGATTAATGGCATACAGCCAGTCGTGGACCTCCTTGTCACCTAGCGTCTGCAGCAGATAGCCACGCTCCTTGCTCACCACGCTGCCAAGGAAACAAACATTTTTTATTATTTGGGTTTATTGTGATACTATCACTTAAAGGTTAGTATAGCCTAAAGCATTTCTTCAAGAATTTCCGTGTAAAGTAAGTAATATTCTTAAGATTGGAACAATACAAGCAGAAGAAGAATACATTTCTATGTAATGTAACATTTCTGTAAATGCTCGACGTTGTATTCGACGTTATGCTTACAGCAAGTGAAGCTTTACCTGCAATTTTCCTTTCTATTTTGCGTTTTCTCAACGTTGCAATAACGGACTCGTGTCTATGCTTGATAAAACTAGGCGATGCAGTCGGTAAGCATAAAGCTACGCTAGCACCATATATTGGAGCGGAGCGTAATATCTAAAAGAAGTTTTTTTTTTATCGATGGGAATTTTTGCGAATTTCAAAATTCAGGCTCCGTCACCATCTGGTCCTTAACCGTTGATTCGATTCCACACAAAAATATTAAAATCGGTTAAGAATTCGGGAAGTTATGGCGTAACAAACATTGCGCCATTGAAGCTGGCGAAATACAAGGGAGCTTCGCTCGCTCCCCTCCAATTATATTGATACGTTGGTTTGTACAGTCAAGTTAGTACACAACGTTTAATATCGTGTATTAAGTTCGGTTATAAAATAGCAACATATAAAAGCGACTCTATGTTCTGTTAGAAATGCTCTAGTGCATTCTCACCTTTATGATTATTTAGTTAAAATATTATACAAGATTTTTCCGTAGCATTTGTCATTTATATAGACAACGTTTTATAGTTCGAGTTAAACTAAGATTCCCTATCGCAGAAGGTGATAATTAGATCATGGATATAGAAGAACGAATTGATAGGGAAACCTGCATTGCGCTATTGAAGTTTCAGAGGATATATTCACAGAGAGCAACCAAAATCGCGCCTTAGATCACCTGATACGATGTATGGATAGCATTTGGAATTCCTCTAATGGCTTTTTGACAAGTGATAATAATACAAACAAAAAAATATATATTTTGAATTAAAATATTGCCATTGTAATGAAAATATTGTAAACTTTAATGAAATAACTTACTAATCCAATTACAAAATTTTGACTAAAGACCTCTGCCGTTGCAATCAACGTAAAATTACCTGAACAAAACCTTATATGTATTGTTTTGCAAAGATACGATCGAATCAAAATGCACAGTTATTTATTGATATAATTTGGTATTGCAATATTCTGCTTTCGATGATACCTGTAAACAAGACATAGATTTTTCTGAAAAGACAGTTGGATTACCTGAATGTATTGGGCATGCGGACCATTTGTTCTTGGTCCTCGGAATACTCGACGTGCGCGTTGGCTAGGTTAATCACCGCCCGCTCGATAGGGTCGCGCTCGTCTCGGTATATGAACACGTACGGCCGTCGCACCACCTACGAAAAGCATCAATTCTCAGTTTAAGTTTTCGTTCCTAAAACAGCATATAATTAAATGCAATGGCACTATTATATGATGTAATATGAGAAAGATATTGATTAGTCAGTTAATTAATAATGTAATTAATAACACATTAATCAATCCATTTAAAACAAACGTAATATTGGCTATGGTTGCGTGGTTTATAATATTAGACAATTTTTTCCGTGCAAAAAAGATGACACATTTTGTAACTAACATTGTATTCATATCATTTGCATCCAAAATTTAATTTTAACGTTAGAGTTTAGAAAATAATTAGATTTATGTCACTTGGAACATTGTAGTGATATAACTTATTCAATTCAAATATCTTGTAATAGATGTGCATAGATAACACGTTGAGGTGTCCACGGGGACGGACACGCCCACCTGTTCAACAGCAGTACGTACCAGCCACCGTTTCTTCCAGCCGTGCGTGCCGTGCTGCAGCACGTTGAGGTGTCCACGGCGCGCCACGGCGGCGGACACGCGCACCTCCTCGCAATCGGGCACGTAAAGAGCACCCGCAGCGGCGCCCACGCCCACGACCCCAGCTGTGCCCACCCAGCCGGCCATCGACTTCTCCAACAATGCCCGCTCCGGAGAACACAGCCTACAGCCAATGAGATTTATTTTTGCGCCGCATTACGTTTCATGCAGATGTCCTTATGAAATTTTGTACACTTAATAGAATAGAATAATTTATTTCGCTAGGAACATAGTTACAAAGTTCACTTTATCATATTATTGTCCAATATGTTTCGCTGAACAGACAGCATGCAAAATTTTAAAAAAAATTGAGTACTTTGTTAAAAAGAAAATACAAAAATGACTAATTAATATTCAATATAAGTCACGAAAATAATTACTATAAATAAATTAAGGAACATACATAATTCTATTAATAGTCCAGTCATTTTAGGTTTTATCTGCGGAAAAATTCCTAGTGAGCTGAATTTTTGTATACACCTTTATTACGGCATTGTAAAGAAGATGTGAAAAATCGACATTGATATAGTGCCGGCTAAAAAAGTTATAAAGGTCAAAAGGTCACGAAAATCAGTTTTTCGCAAATATCTCGCGATCTATTGCTCAGAGGTAAATAAAGGTCATTATAAAAATTGTTTGTCGTGAATTTGTCTACAAAAAATGTCTCTTGCATTTTTCTGTAGAATTAACCGTTTTCGGAGTAGAGACTAGAATGCACTCACATACGGTATTGTATACCAAGGCGTACACCCTATTGCTTTTTATTTATGTTTGTGTGTTGTTAGTAAAATCTACCACATACACAGACATATAGTACTAGTAATACTAGTATAGACAGGACAATTCGTGCCCGTGAATGCCTCAAACGACCTCCACTGGTAGGTAGATGTTCCGTAATTTATTGTACCCTTATACCTGCTACTGCCTGTCGGGCTGTATTTAGCTCAGTTAAAAATTATTTCTTGAGTGTTAAAGACGAATACAATCTTGGCGGCTTATTTAATGAAATTGAGAAGCGGTGAGTCTAACGAGATATTGGTGACTCAGTTTGCAATGAGCCGACGGACTTTCGAAAGGTATCTTAATACCGCGAGAGATGCCCTGGCAAGAGAATTTGTTCCTCAGCTTCTAGGGTACGACCATATTAACAGACAAGAGGTGGCTGCTCGGAACCTTTAAGTGCCTAACGCCCTATATGGATCTTCAGGAGAGGAAAGAAAACCTATTGTTATATGTGACGCTACGTACGTCTACATACAAAAGTCGAGCAACTATTTGTTCCAAAGATTGTCTTACAGTCTGCATAAGTTCACTAACTTGTTAAAGCCCTTCGTAATGGTATGTTGTGATGGGCATATCATCGATATATTTGGTCCTTATGCAGCCAGTGCTTTAGATGCAACCATCATGAAAAACATGATAGAAAACCACGAAGACGTTTTTCACTGGTTTTTTAGAGAGGGAGACATATTTATATTAGATCGTGGATTCCGCTATGTTACAGAGGATCTTCAAGCCCATGGTTATGAAACTCACATACCTCAGACAAAAAGTCGCCATGAAGACCAATTGACAACCGAGCAGGCAAATAAGTCACGCATGGTTACCATATGTTGCTGTGTTGTGGAGGTAATAAATGGTTGGTTCAAACGTGATTTTAAGCTTTTCAGACAAGAGTTTTTCAGTAGTGCACTACCTCACATGATGCAGGAGCGGAAATTGCCTTACCTGCAGAGTTTTTAAGCGAAGTTATCATAGATCATGAAAACCAATAACAATGTAAAAATATTTGAATATTTAACTTATATTAACATCTTGTTGTTATTATTTTGGAGCCCAATGCACAATCCTTTTCAATAGTATTTTTCCAATATTCTAATATGAAAATAACACTAAATAATAATATAATATTATTATTTTTAATTTATTAAGACTTTATTTACAATAAACATAAAAACTATAATTACAATACTATAAATAAAAAACAATACATACCTCTAGGCAGATATATTATTATATACATATGTATATATATATATATATATATATATATATATATATATGTATAGATTACAGTACTAGAGATTTTTTTTTAAATTATGAGTTGTGTTTTATAGACATATCTTGTGATATTTTTTCATTTTTCACGTAAGTAATTAAGGTAAGGTTAGTACATTTTATACTTCATAACTTTTTTCCAAAATACTCCACAATGAAATCCTTTTATAATCATAATATATACATCAGTACCTGTCAAAAAATACACACTTCATGGATGGCCGCCGATGGGACATGCGCCATACAAATTTGACCATTCTCCTTTCAAATTCTACCTCGAAGGTGGTGAGGAATCGAGTGCATCGTTATAATATAGTGGCTTTCTCGGCGCTCTACTCCGAAAACGGTTAATTCTACAGAAAAATGCAAGAGACATTTTTTGTAGACAATTTCACGACAAACAATTTTTATAATGACCTTTATTGACCTCTGAGCAATAGATCGCGAGATATTTGCGAAAAACTGATTTTCGTGACCTTTTGACCTTTATAACTTTTTTAGCCGGCACGATATCAATGTCGATTTTTCACATCTTCATTACAATGCCGTAATAAAGGTGTATACAAAAATTCAGCTCACTAGGAATTTTTCCGCAGATTGGGGTTTAAAATAGCTAAAATGACTGGACTATAAGATGACAGAGAACATTTTGAAACTTTAAAATGGAGCAATTTTAAATCTATTTACATAGCTATTTCCTCTCTATTGATTGTTTCATACTTGTAAAAGTATTTCATTCCATGATTTAAGTAGTAGATATCTGTCTGCATGAAGACATAGGGTTGGTATGCAGCATGACAGGATAACTGTTTGACCGTATAAGATAATTATATACTAGCGTAGATTAAAACCATGAAGGAGGAAAAGAACTTCGGTAGCTTGCGATAAGCATACGTGGTCTTAGTATTTTCACTGAGAAGAATTTTAATATCATCCTTTTATGCCAAAGTGAAATATTTTAAAATTTTAACTAACAAAAGACGATAGACTTGGAAAGTTAACTTGGAAACTAGTCAGTTTTAGACGTAAGTGAGGTAAGCTGCAATTGGTCTACATTAAAAGGAGTGAGGACTTACTCGAAGCTACTAGCGCTGTGAATGGAGGAAAGTAGGCTTGGCGTAGAAATGTCCGCTGATACGCCTTCGTCCACCGGCGTGGCTGGCGACACTGCTGTTTCCACCTCCTTACCAGACGATCCTATTCTTCCTGTAACAAAACACATTAAATCATAGCCAAATATTCAATGTCAAATAAATTTACTATCTGAATTTGTTAAATAATTTCTTTGGAAATTAGGAAGAATTTAAGAAAACCATTGAACCAAATGGACATTTTACATTATTATAATTAATGCAGTTTAATGAATAGTCTGATGATGATAAAGAGAAGATAAGTTTAGAATGTTAAACAATTTTTTGCAAAAATGTAGTGTACTTGTTAATAAAAAATAGAGAGGCTAATGTCAACGCGCACGACATGTCACACAAAAACTTTCAAGTTCAAATATATTAAAATAAAGAAACTTATTGTTTTTGAAAGAATGATTGCTAATAAGTTGAAAAAATAAAAGTAAAAACAATATCGGTAAGTCACCTTGTATGAGTTTGATGTACTTGAGCGCGAGTTCCTTCTCGCGCGGCGTCATGTCCCACGGCTCGTACACGGACTCGTCGCGTTGCGCGTGCGCGCACTCCGATGCAGCCTTCGCCGCCATATTTGATACTTCCTGTACAACACTAGCTAATGTTAAGCTTGCTCAGATCATCAGACTGTTTTAAGTTGTTTGGTTAATATCTAGGCATAAATAGAAAATTGAAAAGGTCAAAAACTACTTTTTTTCTTCATGTTCTTATCGTATGGGCAAAATCACCTAGACCCACTTCAAAGTTCATTTCTTTTTGTGTTGGATTTTAAAAGCGATCAAGAAAACTTTACTTAATAACACGCCAGTATACATAATTGTCATCATATCCATTCATCACATGCATCATTCATTCTAAGCCAGCTTGACAGTCAAATCTATAATCTAAGATCACAAATTTGTTGTTTGTCTGTCCGCTCTTTTTCCATTATATACGCGTTACCATAGCAACGCGTTAACCGCAAGTAGTTCGTCTACCGGACGCTAGATGGCGCTAAAGGAAAAATATTTAATAATAGAAAAAAATAAAGAATTTTGTCCACCCGTGCGAAGCCGGGACGGGCCGCTAGTATAACATAACTCCGAGATCATAATTTTAATATTTCAATGTAAAGAGGAGATTCTGTGCTGTTGAGTATATAAAAAACGTTATCAAGCATTTGGTAACGGTTGGACTTACGGTTATTTTCAATAACTTATCAATAGTAACAGAGAGCGCAACTATAGTTTGTTGCATAAATATTTTTGGTAAACAGAAAATAACAAAGATTATCAAAGGCTGTACCAAAATAGTTCTATCTCTTAATGAGGATAGTTTATTGTTAGGTCTAAATGTCTAAAACTGTCTGGTTGCCTTGAATATCTTACCTTCTCGGTCTTGGTAAAGTCATTGGGCGCAACTGCGTTGTCGTGTCCGTGACGCAAGCGTTCGCGCAGCGCCAAGAAGTGTCGCGTGCGACTCACTTGCTCTAATCGCGTCATTTTCTCCAGTTCCCACTAGAATAAAGATCCAACAATTACATTTACTATATAAACACTATGAAATGATACTCACTAAATTACAATCATAGGGTAGAAAAGAGCTCATACTAACCCTAAAGAAATTAAGATTAACCGAGACATTCTTTAACTGCAAATCATGTTATCAGAAAATTATTATTAGTGTAACGATAAGTTGGCCGTTGAATTATAGCGCAAAGTAAAAAATAAATTATATAATATAAAAAAATGGAAATCACCCTAAAAGTAACAGAACGTGAAACCAAATTCATTGATCATAAGTTGCTTGATACTAATTTTAAAACTGTGTTTGCAGTTACCGTGATAAGTTAGTCGTATCATTTATTTGCTTTTGAATAGGGTGCACTGAAGGTCATAAATAAATTAATACTCAACACATTATTGTATGTACTTGAATTAAAATAACAGACCTGGTGGTCGAATATGAGGGAGTCGCCTCTTGGCCGCCAGCCATGTAAGTTTTCTTCGCCACGAACATAAGTGCCGCTTGTGTCCAAAACGCGACGCTGCCGTCGTTGTACACCTATTGGATATTACATGTATTTAATGTCTTTTAATTTAATACTTTAGTATTGATAATACATAAGCCGGTAGGATTACGTAGAACTTAGTCCGTTCAACCTGCGATTCATGCCTGTCAAAGCTATCGGATACTTTTTGTCCGTAAGTAAAATTACGGAAGAACAGAAAGATGTAGACAGGCAGAATGTATAGATAATGATTAAGATTTTGTATACTTAAATTAACATTTTTTATATACTTATATTTTTTTCTATTACTATTAATTTAAACTTTGATTATTCCTGTTTTAAATAAACTATTTTAACCGGATTCAGGGCGCGTTTATTCTTTTTTTTTCATATTTGAAGTTTCGACAAGAGCATTACTTACAGAATTAGAATATTTTTATTTAAATAGTTAAATATATGTATTTAAAAATAAATATCGCGCACGACGAAACCATTTGGTATTGTAGCCAGGTAACAATATAACTTCTAAAGCTATAATATAATATAAAAAGTTAATAGAGTTACAAATATTAAGTAATATAATTGACAGAAACCAATATAAATTAATTATAATTCCTAAAAATTTAGTTGAGTTTCATTAAAGCCAAATAATTGTCGTTACAGTTGACTTATGCATTCGATTATTTGTTATACCATTTAATTATTTCACATTTCTAGAAGGTTTTTATCGCAACCGTCACCGTACCAATCATAAGGAATAGTGGTGAAAAGGAGTGTAGTATGTGTACTGACCAGGTTCGAGGGCGCGATGCAAGCTAAGCTCGTAGAGGCCTGCGATGCGATCGGCGCGAGCGGCTCGCGAACCGAACAGCGCGCGCTTTAACGAACGGCCCGAACGCGCCTCACGTCCCACCACCACCACAGACAGGTCCTTCGTTATTATAGCAGGCCGGCCACAGTTCTCAACCTGCCGAAAAAGATTGAAAACACTTTTAATAACGACAATTTTGATCATTAATAGTGCAACCTCGAATAGATCTCTCGAGTATTACTCAGTACTAAAATCAAATTGTAATATAAGTATAATCAAACCATATATTGACCTAAGAACTGAAATTATAATAATAAATAATGTATGTATATATACAATCCAACACTGTATTAGCGCGATTTAATACAAATTAATTAATTTATATTGCGGTAAAACATATTAAACATAGAACATTAACTTAACTCCAACTGGTAGCGATCCTACTCTTCGTACCGACATATTTTTATAATTATTACATATCTATTTCTCATATAAACTACTGGAAAAAGATAAGGGATCAAAAAAATATTCCAAATTTTTGGGAAATTTTCAACAGGCCGTAACTTTGAGATTAATGGTCGTACAGGAAATCAAAATAAAGGAAATTGTATCTCCAAGTGTCTAGTTTTTGGATTAGCACTTTAAAATTTTGTGGCCTCCGCGGATTTTGAGTAATCTTAGAAAAACCAGCAACAGCCAGCAACTCTAGTACCCATAATACCGTGTGAAAGAAACAAATATTATTATTATTAATAAATCTTCAAAATTGTTGCTTTTAGCATAGCATTCACATGTAGTTTAGGTACATAAAAATGTTTACCTAATTGTAAAAAATTAAATTGTTGTAAACCCCCTACCTTATGTGGTTTAAGTTTTTAAATTATTAATGAATGACGAGAATTGTCACTGCTCACCTCTAAGTACGCGCTGAGCGTGATGTAGACTACCTCTCCGTTGGCGCTCACCCTGTTGAGCAGTGGCGAGCCATGCAAGCTGCTGTCCCACGCAGCCTCGAACCTGTTACACAAAACAAACCCGTAGTTAATAACAACTCAGTTCTTTATAATCAAAAATTAATAAGAATATTCTTAAACAAACAACATACTTCAAATAATAAGTCATTTTATGACGCATTGAAAGCAAAGATATAATTAAAATAAATACATTCCCTGTCACAACGTTTGATCGCGATGAACTCGAAACTACTCAATCGATTTTGATGGTATTTTTTTTCTCATTGCTGGATTCTTTCTGGTTTCATTTTCACTTATAACACAGTAACTCGCTGGGACAGCTAGTATAATATAAATTTTTGTTTTATTTTATTAGAAGTTATATATTAGTAGTAATATAAATATTATTAAACTAAATAAATTAGTACATTGTTCTGAGCCCAACTCTGAGTTGTTAGGTAGCTAAGGCATTTGTTTTATGGAATTCAGAAACAACGACTCTACCACAACAATCAGCCCCGAGTTAATACAGAAAAGTTCGTTTCCTACATTAACCCAGCCGGGTACAGAACTCCTTCGCCAGCCACTCGACCACAAAATTATAATTACTTTTTATACGATAACTACGTTCAAAGCATACTAAGACTTGGCAAGGTAACAAAGCACCTTATCGTAGCCATGTAAAATCACAGTTACCAGGAAAATCTCAGAAACAATTTCATGAAACAAGTTTAACAAATAGAATGAAATTGTAACTTTTTTCAGTTACATTCCGACCCTATCATCTATATCCTTTCAAACTTTTTAAAATTTAGAAGTAAAATATAGATTTAATGCACTACAAACCTGAATACGGCCCTGTCATCAAGCGTGGGCCGTTCACCGGGGAACAGACCCAGTGAGAGAGCGCCATCCTCATCTCCATCTGTAGTATCTTCGTTAGCCTCTGGTGTATTTCGGATGCGCCCTGGACAGAAAAAGATTATTACATTATTAAGGCTCTTATCATTGTTATAACTGTAGTTGGTGTATTTGAAGTATCCTCTCGAATACTAAGAGAGAATAACAATTGCCATAGCGATTAATCTAGTACTGATATTGATTTCGATTACTTAGCAAATCATTATAATTATTTGTCTATGAATAAAACGTAACAATCAATAAGAGTAATTAGATATAGTCGATACTAAAAATTCCAATATTTCGGAGTATTGTTCAATTATTCCTTGCTTAGTACTCTACCGCCCGAAACTATTATTATTCACTGTTTATTTATTACTAGCGGCTTCGCACGGGTGGACAAAATTCTTTAAATTTGTTCTATTATGAAATATTTTCCGTTAGCGCCATCTAGCGTCCGGTAGACGAACTACTTGCGGTTAACGCGTTGCTATGGTAACATTATTGATACAATGGAAAAAGAGCGGACAGACAAACACACAAAGCACTGTGATCTTAGAATATAGATTTATTGTTTTTTTTTTTAACATTTGACTGTTAGTTATTTTTATATCTAAAGCAATTTTACACAAAAAAAATCAACTTGTTGCAGGTGTTAGAAAGGACTTGAAACGTAGTCTATCGCTGTTCGGGCGATTGCTCTTCTAATAAAGTTACCGAGGTCGACTTTTTTCTAATGTTTCTTAAACCGAATCACTAGCGACATCTCTTCTCTAAAAGGACCGTTTGTTTATTTATTTCTTTTAATTTTAATAGAAACTATTTTATAATACACCAAAGAGTTCCTAAAAGCACGCGGACGCTACAGTACTATTAAACTCTACTACTACTACTACTCTACGTCTACTATTGGAAAATTAAGAGATCTTTCCATTTTTAATGGAGCAGTTAAATCTTATAATGTTTACTGACCCACAACTAGCTCCCTGACATCGGTCCACTGCAAATCCTGCGAAGGCTCGTGAAGGATAGTAATGCGGATGCGTCGTTGGATGCCCTGGTGCAGCACGAACAGGCCACGGCATGGGAGCTCGTCGCTATGCTCAACCACCTACGGGAAAGGAAATAAAAAAATAACTTATTGAATTTAGACGACAACAATAGCTGTAGGTGTTCACGAAGTCATTTTATAGAAAGCTGTCCTTTTTTACTGTAATCATATCTATTATTAAGTCGAGCAGTTTAAAAGACAGTTCTAAAAAGTTAATGTACCTTCCAAAGCACTAAAAAGCTCTCGAAATAATAATTTGCTCATAAGATGGCTGGAACTACAGAAGTCGCTTACTTTAAACTCTGTGATCCTTACTACTTAGCCTACTACTACTAAGCCTTACTCGGTTAATCAGATAACTCTGACCTTTGACCTCGCTCCGTTCAACAAGTCTAGTTTAATAACAATACTAGTCTGGAAAGTTAACTTACAATGGCATCTTCTACACTGATTTAACCGGGGTCAAAAATTAAACATCATGAAAAACCAAATAAACCAAGTTCATTATCCCAATAACGTATTTTCGCTTATGCGTAGGACTCACTTTTGCGCCTGGAAATATTATGTACTGATACTCACCGCAGGCACATACTCGCCGCTGGGTGCGAGCTCACAGATCTCGAACCAAACGAGCAGGTCGTGTTTGGAGTGAAGGTGGCTGGAGCAACAGGGCGGGGCTACGCTGGCAGCTCCCCACTTAGGGCTGCGCACAGGGGCTGAGATCGGGATGGATGGTGGCAGCATGCGTCGAGGCGGCGTGCGTCCGCCCACTACACCATCTTGTTTTGCGTCCTAACAAAGCGTTATGTTAATCCACACGTTTTCCGGTCCCATCACATCAATGTTCCGTTACAAAAAAGATAAATATTCCATAAATTTGGTATAAATTGTTCACATAGACTGACGTACGCCACACTTTTTTCCTTCGTCGCTCTATCCCTGTGACACATTGGTGTTATAATAAAGAATGAGTGGGATAGTGACGGCCGATTGATTTACTGATTCTGTACGTATTTTGCAACGTTTCTCGCTCTAGAGTATTATTTTTTTAGGTGACAAAAGGAATGAGTCAGCAAAGAAACGCCGAAGAATGCGTGTAGATATGCGAACTTAGAATGAGATACTTCATATCGTCAAATGTATTTAAAATAACAGTCAAAGTGCGAGTGAAATTAATATATCTCAATCCGTGTGTTTGGCAGAAAAAAGTGCTTGCGAGCGCTTACCAGCGCTGAAAAACAAACTATACAGTTTTCGGCCAGGACAAGTTTGCTAACTACAGTTGCGCTGATCAATCCGCCATTTTGCTTATTATCGCTTAGCGATCGCCATTTTTCTTACAAGAGCTCTCAAGCGCTTTTTTCTGCCAAACACAGGGAATGTACAGTATGTGCAGACAACCAATCCCATTTGATATCCGACCACGATTACATTTAATGTAGCTTCTTATGTCATGACGGAACCAGGAGTACCGAGTTTAATAGACCTCAACCATTAAAAGATAAATAAGCCTCTCCCAAAATGTTATTTTACGAAGTTTGAAAAATCACTGAAACAGTTTTCTTTTTTGCAAAAAAAATGTAATAATAACCTGGCTCGCATTAGTTGACCAAACTTGAAATTTGTGCGACTCCATCAGAAACTGTGAGCAATTGTAAAGCTATATCATTGTTCTGTCGATTACTGTCACAAACAGAATCATATGCAAAGGCAATATGCAAACAGCTTACCTTGTGTAGAGGGTGTTGCTGGTAGTGACCGAACACTTCGAAAACGATCGGTTGAGTTTTAATGTATTCTACAAATGACTTCGTTACTGGAACTGTGATCTGTGGACAATATTAAAAGTAATTTAAAATATCTAACTGATAAGGCCTCCGCCCGAACTAAAATAGATTGAATTGCAAATAAGTTTAGACAGAATAGAAAATAAATTATTTTTTAGGATATACTTACATTTTGTACGTGATAGAACCCAAGAGGAGTGTTCTTCCCTGTATTCTTAACGGGCTCGGTAGAGAATGCATCCTCGTTACGGTGTAAGAAACTGCACAAAAGAGAAAAGAATAATATTAGTTCATTTTCATTTACTGTAGAACTTATTTTTACTGCATTAAGAGGCTTTAACCAATAAATAGAGTTAACTTAATCAGATACTATGAAATTTAACAATTATAATAGTTTATCCATTACTAGCTGTGTCCGTCGTGATTACCAGCTCTTTTTTGCTGATCATTATATAGAATACAGCAATTTACCAAAACTTCGTCACAATCCATTGACTGCTTTGCAAGTTGTTGCGAGATTAAGGCACGACGATAAATTTCTATATATAGACTAGCTGACTCAGCCACGCGTTACTGTGCCGACTGCAGCGCCATCTGACGGGCTGATTTGTGAATCTAAACCATTTAGGGCGTCACCCAAACGCATACAAAAAAAATCATTCAAATTGGTCCAGCCGTTAAGGAGGAGTTCAGTGACATACACATGTACAGTAGAATTATATATATAAAGCTAATAAGTACCCATACAGGATTACTGCTTCGTTTGAAACTTAATAACGGATGTCAATTATCCCAAACTGATATTTCCTGCACCTACTACTTAGTAGGTGTAGGAAATATCAGTATTTTCTACGTACTTACGTAGAAAATAGTATTATTATTCTTATTTGCCTGACCAAATTCTGTATTTCTCATTATCTTGCAACATATGCGACTTATTTATACGTTTGTGTATTTGATATTCTTTGTTAATACATACTTGAACTGACAGAAGACGTCGGCGTAGTCAGTGGCGACAGCGTGCGCCTGCAGTACAGTGACGCGGAAGGTAAACTCGCGGCCGAGCGTCAGGTGTTCGGGCAGCTCCTCGTCCTTCAACTCCGACGCCAGGGAGCTGTCGCCACGCCCACTATCTGCATCACACTCGCCCACCGCCAACTCTGTTGTTGACAAATTCATTTTGTCTGATCAAAGCTAGCCTAGCAGTTAACGCGTTTTGTTTGCCCAACTTTGTGAAGACGTTGTTCGAAAAAAAAGAAGGTGAATGAATGAATGAACTGGAGTGAATTGCGTCAACATTATTCTACATTTATAAAAAAATAGCGCATCGTTTACTCGAAGGCGAACTGAAATAATATTCCAAAGTATTAAACTTTGGAATATTATTTCAGTAAACAAATCTAAAAATAAGAATAATAAATAGATGCAATCGACGGCGGATACGAGAATGAGAAATATAATGTTCACATTATAAAGGGCTACTTCGCTTATTTCTTTCAAACTATCTTACATTTAAAAAAGTAAGCTCAAAATTCTCGATAATATGCGATGTTATGTATTGTCTAGTTTAAATTAGTTAATAAGTTAAAAGTCATTATTACAAGTCTGACCTTCTATCTTAATGTTGGAGTCCTGTGTGTCTGTGATGCGGTCTTCTAGATTAAGTGCGTTGTTTTTCTCGACGCTGGAAAGCGCCTTCAGACGCGAACGTGTCGGTGCAACGTCGTCGTCGAACGATATCTTAGCAGACTGTTTCACACCCGCTACGAACTCTGCGTTGTCTATAGAAAAGCATATTCATAGATATTTTGATATGAATATTTATGTAGATACATGTGTATATATGATGATTACCTTCCATGGACAAAAAAAGGCAACAATGTTTTCGAATTATGGTTTTCTACTGCAATCACCAACCCACTTGATAAACGTGGAAATTGAAGCAAACTCTTTATTTTTGAGAGGCTTCCGTCCAAGAGTGGACGCCTTTTGGCTGAGATGGTGTTGAGTATGGTAATATATTTTTTTCGTAAAGTGGCATGAGAAGTAAGTAAGAACTGTTTTTATAACTGATGTTAATATTAGCCATGTGTTTACTGATCACTACGTTTCTACTTTGTGGGTCTTAATTTTAATATCCGAAGCAACAAATTTAGAATTTCACACATTTAATTTCACCGCGTTAGTTTTTATTACTACTTCAGAAGTTTGAAGGGCAGATTGTAACATCGCAAAGTATTAGTCTCTTATAGCTTTGAAAATAGAGATATCATGAGCAAAGCATATACTTTCTTTATTATAAGGTTAAATTAAATTAGGACCACTTTACCTATTTCCACAAAAAATCAAATATGGTTCATATTGGCATTGCATTGTTTAGCAATAATGTATAACGAGAATAAAAATATATGTGTTCGGTATTTACACTTTCTGTCGTTGAAAGGCACAACTTAATGTTATTATATTTTAATATAGATGAATACTAACTTTTGTCGGCATCGATGACTGCTTGCACGGCCACACGAAGGTAGCCCTTAACGTCTCCTTTCTCGTTCACTATAGCCACCTTGTGAATGAGTGGAACTGGGTACAGCAGGTTTGAAAGGTATACGAAACTCCTATGAACAAATGAACAATGTTTATATCTGTCTTATTATGAACCTTAATACTCGTGGACATGTAATCCATCAAGAACCAAATTATCAAGCACAATTAATTTTATTTTTTAATTAATTTAAAACAAAGTTAAATTTCATCGGGACTTAGAAGATTATCGGGACATCGGGACTTAACATCCGCACACACGGCAAGTGTCCATTGTACCTATGTGTAATTTCGAACTATCGACTATATTCACAGTCTCGATTTTGTTTGCGGGATCATTACCACCGCAAAGTCCGCAAACATCAGCAGTTTAAATTAGTCTTCCGATAAATCTCGACTTGTCAACAATAAATTAATTCCATTCGAATCAATTCCTACTTTATGTTGTCATACATATTCTTACTGTTAGCTTTATGTAAGATCCAAACTTGTATCACTATGGTGTAATTGCATCGTCATTACTTAAAAAGGAGACAGCTAAAAAATACAGTGAACGCATAATATAACTTCCGCAGTTGGGTTACTTGTGTATGGACATTGTATTTATGTTTTTTTGCTATTTTGTATATGTGTTTTATCTTTAATTAAAAAATAAAACAGGGACTGGATTTAAATCAATTAAAATTTTTGGTGACTTCTGTTTCACTGGTTGCCAAATTTCTTAACCATATAATGCCATTATGAGTGCGTTGTAAAGTGAAGTACATACCTTCCAACCAGGCGGAACCAGGGGAAACGATCGTAGAAGGGGTCGCCACCGGTGACGGACTCGATGTTGTGGTCTGGCGACGTCGGCGACAGCTCCGCCTCGTTGTGGTACATCTCGCGCATCAGCTCAAGTCGTTGTCTGCGGGAGACAAAAACGATTAACAATTTGATTTTATTCTTAAATAAATATTGTTCAAATAAGTTCGCGTTAAATTTAATGGCGAATCCTTTGTTCCTGTTCGACGAGAGTTGATAAAAGACCGCACACGACGCCCTGTGAGTGCACTAATAGGTAGTAGAGAAGATATGTATAATACAAAGAAATGGTAAAGAAAATATTTCAATAAAACTATTTAGAGAACATAACCGGCTAATTTATCACCTCGACGAAATCTGGGTTAACAAAGGTATGTTCTATTCTATTTTTATATATTCAGAGAATACAATTTGTTAATAGCAATAAATAAATATGAGAAAACAAATAATTATGTTTCATTTTTCAAGTCACATTGTAAACAAAAACAAGTTGATGACAATATATAACCATGATAACTTAATTTAATTTATCATGGTTTTATGTTTATTTAATACTCATACAAAAGACTAATTTATTGTACAAATAGGGAGTAAAAATGGGTTAGAATTGAACTTTGAATCCAAGGAAAACACTGGTGACTATCATTACTCCATAAACGAAGTTTTGAGATATATATCAAATAAGTTATGGATAAATAGCCCCAAGAAAGTGTTAGAAAATAAGAAAGTTAGTCAAGTTAGAAAACCTTAACGTCAAAGTGAAAAAAAGCAGATATTCAAAATTGGTTGACTGGAAATCGGATTGAGTTGTTATGGGCTAATATAAAAAGGCATGTCACACGCAACAATACCAGCGTAAAACTGTCAAAAGTTAAAAGATTGTTAATGGTTTCCGTGCAAAATGTAGACGCTGGAGAAAATGCTTTGACCATACAATAACCGCAAAGGATATATTCTTACAAGTTGATAACAGGGTAGATGATAATCTATTGAGCTTCTTCACGTACGATAAATGATAAATATGATAGAATACAATAAATAATTAATATGGTGAATAAAAGGTTTTTTTTTATCTACTATAGCAGAAGACGGAGATGAGATGATGGCACAATAATAGTGAGGTCTTTGACTAGCAATGGGAGACACTACAGACTACCTTATAATAATAATATACAAACAAAAATAGTTCGTTCATTTAATTTTTATTACCTATTTATTGGTAAAAATAATTCAGGGACCGATATTCGTAATTGAGTTTAGAAACCCTTATTAATATTTTCATTAACTCTCGTCGAACAGAAACTTTCATCAGAAAGCTCATTACTTTATTACATCATCTGAGTTTTAAGTTATGCTAATTTATCGTTAGTGTAAACTTTGTTACGAAATAAAAGAATATTTTAGGAAATATTTTGTACCAAAAATATATACACTGAGGTTATTAAAGATAAATATTAGCAAACGTAAAGCTTTTATATTTGTAATTGTAACGTGACTAACTACACAACTATAACGTATCACATTGATTTATTTTTTGAGTAGGTATAGCAATACTCGGTTATCGGTTGACAGAAGAAAAACCATTTTAAGTTACCCATGCAATCCAGTCGTAACTGATCTACCGTGCAATATCATTAAGATCAATATGGCTAAACATAGCAAGCAGTGTGGCAACCTTAAGCTAAACAAGAATAACATTGAAAAGCATATCCAATTATTATATACCATTAAATACTTACATTTTTTGTCATACGTTAAAAAATGGACAATAAGATTGTAAAACCAAAATAAAACAATTTACATTGTTAACGAATTTTGGTCCTTAAATACTTCTAAAGACGTATTTTTTGCACATAATATAGTATTTTGCACAAACTTTTTACATTCTAATTACATAACAGTGTTCATAATTGTGAAGAAGTTTGTTTAGTATCACACAAGGGTGAATAGATACAACGTATGTTTTTTTTCATGGGAGTGCATATTTTAAACTACAGTAGATACAATACTAACATAAATCTATACGATGATTACATGAGTGATTCAAAGTCTACTGTTAAATCATTCTACATGATAGAATTTTTTGTACCGCAACCGTAAACTGCTAGTGTATACTTATATATTTATATATTTGACTCCCCCCCGGACAGCTGAGGAGCTCAGTCGTGTTTTTAACAAACCGCTTGCGTTTTAATTAAATAATAAACTAATTTTATCACCCTTAAAACGAACGCGAAATTAGGAACGCATAACGTAAAGTCGGTCAATATTGAGTGACGTTGTGAGATTCCGGTTAACGGTACACGTTACACGGATAACGGTCTCCGCCCACTGCAGCCCGTTATCCGTGTGTAAAGACGATCTCGCCGCTGCTACCCGCCACTGCTACCCGCCACTGCTCAATAACCGGAGGAGGTAACTTTATAGACGGTGCGTCTGGTACCTACTGCTTAAAGTCGCTTACATAAGTGACGTTAAGTTTAAAACGCTTTCAACTTTTAATCATTAAACCCTTAAATGCCGCTCAAGCGCACCCCGCCAAAGAAACCGATTAATATGTCAGAGACCGACACCGAAAGTATTACTGGATATGCATCTGACCCGCAAAGGAATATTACGGGGCGTATTAAACGCAAGCGCGAAAATGAATTGCAAAGTTTTATGGATGAAATGCGTGGATTGTTTGATAATTTTGTTTTGGAACAGAGTAATCAGTTTAAAAATTTGGAATCCACACTAAATGATATAAGGATTCAAAATAGCCAAATTAACACCACAATAGAGACATTATCACATAAATATGATGACATCCAAAAGCAATTAACGTGTATGGAACAGGAACGTAAAGACCAGGAAACATATATTAAACTACTTGAACGTAAATTAGAAAATTTTGAAAGGCAGTCCTGTTCAACGAAATTAGAAATAAGAAGTATCCCGAGACAACAAAATGAATCGAAACAGACACTATGTGAACTGGTTAAAACTTTATGCAAACCTTTGAATATACAAGTCCAAAACTCGGAAATAAAGGATATTTTTCGGATCAGCCCCAAATCTGGTGCCAAACAGGACGTGAGCTCAACTATAGTGGTTGACTTCACGTCGGTTATTACAAAAGAAAATATAATAAATAAGTTTAAAAGACTCAGCTTTAAAGTGAAAGTAGACAACATAAACACGGGTTTAATTGGAATAGAGGGCCCCAAAAAACCGATTTATATCTCTGAAAGCCTCACTCCAAAAGGAAAGCGCTTGTTTTTCTTAGCTCGTGACTTTGCAAAAATCTTTGGATATACCTTCTGCTGGACATCATATGGAAAAATATTTTTACGAAAGAGTGAAGGTTCGCCATATATTCTAGTCAACGAAGAAGCCATCCTAACTGAGCTCAAGAAACAAGGGACTCCTGCATGACTGCTATTGGTTATTTCGTATCGTTTTTCATTTTTCAATTTATTTTTTACCACAATGTTAAAATTTCACATGCTAATAAGTTTTTCTAAATTTAAACGTTATAAGTTAGGTGTTATATTTTACGATATTTTTACTAATCACATACTTATGATTGTGCTCGCATTAATTATTAATAACCGTAATTTTTTAATAGGAAATAAAAATATTTTTTATATAACTTTACACACTTACACACCCAATATGCTTTCACACTATACACATAACAAGCATTGCTTGTTATATAAAACTAAACATTCATTTTATACAATTTACATATTGATTTATTTGTATATTTATTATTTACACGTGGATTTTTGTGGTTCATGCAAATATCGTCGTAGCTATATATTGTTAGGTGATATTATAATGTATTTTTTATTTGCTTGCAAAGTTTATACTTTAGCTCCGGAACATTTAGTGTATTTCAATGGCATCACTGGATAAGATTAGTGAATTACAAAGCGACCTTGATTTGTACAGTGTTGCAGAATCTTTAAAGTGCGATATGGATGATTGTCAGTCTCTTCTACTAGATTCGGGTGAATGCTTAAAATTGTTTCATCAGAATATCAGAAGTATTAAGTGTAATCTGGATGGACTCTTGCCTTTTCTTTGTGGTTGTAACGTAGACTGGGACTGTATTGTGCTAACGGAATGTTGGCTTCCATGTACCCCAAATATACCTACCATGGAGGGTTACAAACAAGTTGCAACCGCTAACAATCGCACACAAAATGAGGGTGTAGTTGTTTTCTTCAAGGATACGTTAAACATAGTTCATCAAGAAGAAATTGTTTTAGATTCTAATTGTTTAAGTATAAAAATAAACTCCAACACCATAATTTTTGCGATATATCGACCCCCAGGTTATAAAAATACAGATAATTTTATTAATTCATTGAATGATACCTTACAAAAATACTCATATATTCAAAACATTATCGTAACAGGTGATATAAATAAAGACATTTCAAAAGATAGTTTAGATAATAGAAAGGCCCCTTATCTTGATATGTTAGCCTTCCATGGAGTGTTGCCTGCCCACACTATTCCAACACATAATAAAACATGTTTGGATCATGTTATGTTGAAGTCGAGGTCATCAGCTCGGTGTCTTGTACTTCAAACCTGTGTCACTGATCATGAAAGTGTGGCACTTTATTTAACAACTAAGCCTGTAATAAAATCGCCTAAAACAAAAAATATTCTGGACAAGATCAGTTTAGGTAATGCTCTGAGAGAGACGGATTTTACCCCTTTGTATTTAATGAGTGATGCTAATGTTGCAACTAACTTCTTTATTGAGACTCTGCACAAACTAATTATTTCTTGTACAAAATCCGCTACAGTCTCGAAATCTAAAAGAATCATCAAACCCTGGATTACACCAGGGCTGTTAAGGTGTTTGCGTAACCGGAATAAGCTCTATAAAAAGTTAAAAAAAGATCCATATAATGAAGTCTTAAGAGTCACCTATAAGCGATATAGAAATTTCTGCTCCATTATCCTAAAAAAAGTGAAATTAGAATATGATAAACAAGAGATACAAAATGCCAAAAATAATAACAAAAAACTTTGGCGCATTATTAAAGACATCACATTTACGAAGAGGAATACAGAGAGTCCATCCGAATTACTTTCTCAAAATGATCCATTGCAATCAATAAATGACGTCAACTTTTTCTTTGCCAATATGGGAAAACAATTGGCTGAAAAAATTCTTTTCAGTTCTAGTTCAAATACCCCAAAGCACTGTAGTAGTAGCCTTAATTCGTTTGTGTTATTACCTACTGATTGTAATGAAGTTGATTCTCTCATCAAAAATCTTAAAATTGACTGTGCTGTGGGATTGGATTTAATCACAGCTGACATCCTTAGGACTTTTAACGTTATTTTAACGCCCCCTATCACACACATTTGTAATTTAGCCATTTCAACTGGAGTTTTTCCCTTATCACTGAAGAGGTCAAGAATAATCCCGATTCATAAGAACGGTGCCAGAGACCGTGTCAATAACTATAGACCAATCTCGATTCTGCCAACTTTGTCTAAAATTCTAGAGCGCATTATCAACAGTCGATTGGTGAAATATCTAGAAGAAAAAAAATTGCTAGCTCAGGCTCAATTTGGTTTTCGTACGGGAAAATCAACAGTTGATGCAGTCCATGAAGTTACTGATTTTATTGTGAACAATTTGGATGATAATAAAAAAACTGTGGCAGTTTTTCTGGATATAGCTAAGGCTTTTGACACGGTCTCTGCAGATATTCTGATTAGCAAACTTGAAAGTCTTGGTGTTCGGGACCTCCAGTTGAAACTTTTCAGGGATTATCTTTCAAATCGTACGCAGTGTGTCCAGATTGACAGGTACATCAGTGAAGAGCTCCCTGTGTGTTACGGAGTGCCACAAGGTAGCATATTAGGACCAACCCTATTTTTGATTTATATCAATGATTTGTGTCAGCAGGTACTTCCTAATGCTAGGGTTGTTACCTTTGCTGATGATACAGCCTTACTTTTTAGTGGGAATACTTGGGATGAAGTTTTTTCATACGCTCAAAATGGGTTCAATCTCGTGGCACAATGGTTGAGAGCTAATGTCCTAAGTCTTAATGTGGAAAAGACTCACTTGGTGACCTTCTCTCTTAGAGACAATTGCTCTTACACCTCTAACTACGGCATTATATCTCACAACTGCAACAGTGACAATGACAAATCGTGCTCATGCCCTAGATTGCAAAGAGCAACGTGTGTTAAGTACCTTGGTGTAATGATTGATGACAGACTCAACTTTCACTTGCATATCGACACGGTCACATCAAGGGTTCGTAAGTTGATGGTCATATTTAAAAACCTTAGGCATATTGCAGATAACAAGTTAATAAGATCCGTTTATTATGCACTCTGTCAGTCTGTACTTTCATATTGTATATTAGTTTGGGGTGGTGCTGCTAAATCAGCTCTCTTAAAACTTGAAAGAGCCCAAAGAGCAATTCTGAAAGTTAGCTTATCCTTGCCATATCGTCATCCAACCTCTGACCTTTATGAAAAGAGTGGGGTCTTGACAGTTCGTCAACTCTTTATTCTACAAACTCTACTTAAACAACATTCTTTAACTAAATATGAACCACATAAATTTAATGTGAGAAGACGTAAAGACATAGTGTGTTATGGGAGAAGGTTTAACACTAGTTTTTCACACCGCTTCTTCTGCTACCAAGGTTCACAATTATACAATAAAGTAAACAGATTGTTGTCAATCTACAAGTTGCCAAAAAACCGCTGTAAGACTCTAATAAAGGGTTGGTTGCAAAAATTAAGCTACAGGTTAACTGAAGACTTACTTTAATCCTTTAAAAGTATATGGTTTTAGTAAATGAATAAAATGAATAAAAAAAAAAACCTATTAATTTAACACAAATGCATACACATACACACACACACACACACAAATGCACAAACACTCAAATGCACACACACGTGAACGCGCTCACGCATGCACGCGCGCACACACACACACACTCACACAAACACATGTTTTAAACAAGTTTTAAATAAGCACACAAACAAGTTTTTAATAAGCTCAATAAAAATATTGTTATTGTTGTCCAAACTAATCCGTGGGGCGGGGACCTGGTGATTTGTAATACAGGTTATTCCCATATCAAACACCAGCTCCTCACATACCAACATATATAAAGTGTAAATCTGTTATTGATTGTAGCTTCTTTGTGAGGAGAAATAAATAAATATTATTATTATTATATATAATCAAAACTTGATTCCGCTGAAGCAGTGTGTTTTTCAATATCGCAAGAATTAAAAGAAGAAGCAAATGCTCGATCATTGTAATTAACGTTGATACGAATTGTTAGCGCAAAGCAAACGACTCCATAATTTTTTTATGTATAACATTCGTTATACCATGGTGTTGTCACAAAACTGTTCGGAATGCAAGCGAAGAAACACATCGATAGCGATAGCTTTATCTCGTTCCCCCAGCGACAGTTAAAATGCAGAGATAAATATCTTATAGCGAGCGGAGGGCGTAAACCTGCTGACGCCAATTTGTCTGCAATCATTCCCTACACTCAGTGCTCATACGAGAAAGCTTAGTCAAAAAACATCGATAGCACACCATTTCTCCTCCCGAATAGCGCGTTACGAATGCGTGCGTACGTCACAAGTCTGGTCATGAGTCGATAGATACTGTGGGTTAGTCGAGTTCTGCTTCCGTGCGGGACTAACGGTGGCAAGCGAGGCGACAAACCTCGAGGGCAGCAGGTTGGCTAGCGACAATCGCGTGTGTTGCGCGGCGGCGGAGATACACTGCAGTATGTCCGGTGCGGGCGCGCCAGCCGGCGGAGGCACTGGCTCCTCCTCCTCACAGTACGTGCTCTCGTTCATGTTGTAAATCTGACGCATGAGCTCCAGGCGGTGGCTACGGACAACACACGCATGTAGCCTACCGCCTTGCCGCCTAAGGACCCCTCTATGGGAAGACATGCCCGCTTCTACAATAAACCCTTTCTTGCCTATCTGTTTTTTTACATTGACGTTTTGCACCTATATTTATAACAGTTACATTGTTCTATTACCTATATTCCTTATATTTATTGAAGTTTTTGCATGTCCTCACATTTGGCCCTTGATTTGAGCAAATGACGAGAACAAAATAACTGAAAAAGAATAACTAAATTGTCACTAGTTTGATTATATGAATATGGCACTAACTAGCAAACACATTTCCACACTTCACTAACACGAGACGTTCTTATCATTTGCTTCACTATTAGAGTATTATGAAAACTAATATACATATATGAAGAGCACGTTAACAAATGGAAAAAGTAAATAAAAAGCAGCAACTAAAACAAGCTTTGTTGAAGATCGGAACATCGCCAACTATACATTTATATATCATACCGGAAAACATACTTACCCTAAAATATATACATATAACGTGCAGGTTATTTCTACTGGCTATCATATACATATGACAGTTTTATATATAATATAGTATTTTTAGGAGACATTGGACAGGGCACCAGCAAAATTGGTTGTATTTTTATAACTCACATAAAAATATCGAATCAAAGTTTTATACAGAAAAATCAACCGAATGCAACAGAAAGTAAATAAACTAAATTATGAGATTGTCATTAACGTCAAAGAAATAAAAACGTAAGAAAAAGAAAAATTTAAAGTAAATCAATACAGTAAACGACTCGGAAAATATTATCTATTAAAGACACCAACGAGAAAAGATAAAAGAAAGGTATGTTTATCAAAAGAATATAAAAAATCTACTCATACATTTCTATAATTTTACCATTATTAAAAAAAACAATGTTCTATGTCTAAACAATATAAAAACGTCTTTCTTTTTGACGAATCATCTTCTTGCTATATTGCTTACACGGTATGAGCAACTACAGAAAAATTTGCTTAACTGAAAAGTTTTACGAATTAATTTAATATTCTGACTTGATATCAAAAAGCATAACGTTTTTGCACGGAGGCAACCTTGTCAGGTGCGAATATAGAATTTCCTCGCTAAGGTTAGCAAAAGGGGATTTTAAAAGGGTTTAGTATTAATCGCACTAGCTTTTTCTTGTACTCCAGTGTCAGCCCTTATTACAAGTCGCGTAAAAAAGATATTTATACTGTTATGACTAAGGGCTGAGAAGTATCGCGTACGATCATTTGTTTATAAACTAATGAAAAAGGAGCCGCGATAACTGAACGGAGTACGTTGGTATAAATTGTAGATGTGAAAAGTAGATAAAATGTAGACGAGAAATAGTGAGCGCGCGCGTTACCGCATGTGAGCGAGTCGGGTCGCGAACATTGTTCGAGATTTATGTCGATTCGTCGAGGTGATTCCAGAATGTTAGCATATTTAAAGCAGAACGCGGCTGCGTAATAATTACTTCTGATTTTGGCGATCAAAGCAACTAGAAAGTAATCTTTGGAGCGAATTGAATAGGGATTTAATAAGCTACTTCAGCGAGTAACCGGAGTATTGTGAACGTGATTTACGCACACGACTGGTATATTCTGCGACGGTATTGAAAAGTTAAATTCTTACAGCGTCGGCAATTTATTGGACAATTGGAGTTAATTAACGAACTTGTTTTTTTTTTTGCTTGATGGGTTTTGTACTGTAAGTTATTATTTCGGTAGAAATTAATTGGATTTTTTGACTATGCGATACCTACAGCACGTAACAATACTAACCGAAGCTTCTCGAGCGTCCAGTAGTGGGTGGCACCATTCTTGGTGTCGGTGACCTCGACGGCGACGACGGTGGGTGCACTCGGTCGGTACTCGTCGTCGGCATCGTCGCGCGGAGCTAGTTCGGCAGGCAGCGGAGAGTACGGAGTGTCCGTCAGCAACGTGAATTGGAATTGAACCTTTTTGCGCAATTCTACAGAGATCGCATTTGCTTCCTGTATTTAACAACAATATTTTCAACATTAATCACTATAAGGTTTGTGTCATTGTCAAATAGGTATACATATATGACATATGAATAACTTATATTCAAAGAATTTTAAAGATTTTTTTAAGAATATTAACTAATCGTCGAAAACATTATTCCATAATATTTGTGCTTTAGCTACTTAATTTGTATTTAGACCAATGTATGTGATGTTGTCTATTTAATTTTTTTATTTGTGGCTTGATTAGTGCATTTAGCCAGTGTCAAGTAAGTATAATTGCCTGTTCTTTAAGTAATTTCCTAAGTTTCAGTAAAGATGTGGGTTTACTGAAACCTCCTCTTGGCCTCCTTGAGAGAGCGCGAAAAGACACCTTCCACTATTTTGTTTCACTTGCCAACACATATTTAAAAACACTCAGTGGTTAATAACCCACCATTATTACACACTAATATAAACCACAACACAAAATTAACAAGAAACCCAAAACCATTAAAGTGACGCTTCGAGTTCCCGCCAAAATATTCCGTTATGTTGTCTAATATTTAAAGGGTTTTTTTTTAAATATAAATATTCTAGTTAACCCCTCCTGGTAAGCTAAAAGCCCGTGTTACGAGTGAGTTCACATGTATAATTCATGGGCGTGGAATGAACTTAACCTACTTCATTCGAAACTAACATCTCAACCGAACTTCGAATGTAACTTTATTACAGCTATTAGTTTTCAATCTGAATACACAGATTTTCAGTTGTCAAGCACACTTGCTAAAAGCGCCCTTTTTTATACCCCTACTTCTCCTGTCTTAAGTGATGACTCTAAACAATAGTCTGAAAGGGTTTTTAACATTACTCCTGCTACTCTCAGTTTGTAAGAAAAGTGGTGTGACTAACCTTGAGGAATATAGCGTTCCCCCATAGGTCGTCCCGTAGAGATGTGAACTGGTGATACTTCCACTTGCGGAACGCCCACGCAGCCAGGCCGAGCTCGCGCGCCGACCAACACTCTGTCTCAAACAGAGGATTCACTACAACACGGGAAAACTATAATCACTACGGTGCATAAGTAAACTAAATAATTTTCTAATAAAATACTTCAAACAAAAATCAATACGATTTGTGAGGTGTCAATACAAATGAAAAATATTTTTAATAATTTTTGTAACCACATAAATCTTGTAACTTTATTAGTACTTTTATGAAATAGGTTTAATCTGCTTACATGCGTTATACGTATATTGACGAGTCTATGGTACAGGTTAGAGTCTACCTGCACTGTAGAGGTTTTATGCTGTTTCCTAGTTATAGGTTAATTTCTGATAATGTTTTTATTTTTTCGAATAATTACATGAAAATCATTAATAATCGGTCAGCAAACATACCTGATGTACTTCACAACCGTAAAAGGCACAACAAAGCTTTGAGATGTGAAAAGTGCTATATTGTACAGGCTTCTTCTATATTTTCGTTTACTGAACTTTGATTTGTCTAACAATTGTATTATGAATTATTAATTAAATACATAAAATAAATGAAACAGACATATGTTACGGTTATAATTTTCACGTATTATGTTTATGAAATATTATTTAAATATTTTCTACCACATTATTTGAGCGTTCAGCCGAATGTTTTCATCTGATTCGATGATTCTATGTGATAATAATTATAAAAAACTTTTTACTTCAAAACATGTATTTCTTACCGAATATATCCTCGTCATTGTGGAAGTCCTCAGGAGTGTAAGAAGAATACATGGACATAGTGACGCTTTGCTCCTCCACCTGTCTCTGCAGTGCGTCAATTCGGGCCTCGTAGTTCTGCCGAAAAGATTGTTTAATCAATATTGTGGCCTCTTATTTTTATTAAATATTTTAAATTCATCGCTTAAGTGAAATTTAATAACCTTTTCATACAAAATAAAAAAACATTGAAAAATTATATATTATATTAAAATTATGGCAATAAAACTTCTTAAATCTTAAATAATAGCTATTTTTAAATTAGAATGCGTTCGCTCTTGATCCCAATCAAGCTTGGGGGCCAAGACAGAAACCACTATGGAAAGAGCTAACCCAGAAGGTTATTCACCTTGGCCTTGAAAACGGACAAGTTATAAGTACTCGGAAATACAGACGCAGGGAGGGATTTACCTACATAATTAGGGTATTAATAGGATAACCATTTACCGAATTGGATTTAAACAAAGTTAGTATCAATCATTGTTAAAATAATTTACTGTCTTTACTACCTTCAAAATTGGTCTAATCTGGACAATCGCTTTACGATTCAAATTAAATTACTAAGTAAGGCGTCTATATTCAAATGATAATTTTATTGTGCTTTAAAATATCATTGTTTTCTTTATGATATTATAATTATGGAATCGTGTATTATGTATAAATAGGGTTGTACCACTATACTTTGTCCAATGTAGGATGATACTTTTGACAGTTGACACCTATATAGAGGGTATAAAGTTGCTATTGCAATGTCAAGCCAAAAATAAGGAAACAAACGGAACCTTAATACATAGCAATAAGAAAGTGACACTGGCCAAAAGTATCATCCTACATTAGACAAAGTATAATGTAATTTATAACTCCATAACAAAGAAGTTGGCGTTACCTTCCTTTGCTCCTCAAACTGTTGATCAGCGTGCTCTTTCTCTCGGCGGAACTGTTCTTCTAGGGCCAAGAGGCGCTTTTGCATCTCCGCCTTCAGATCTATTCCCTGTTTCTCCAAAAGCTCGCATTGGGCATAGTCCCAGTCCACATTCTCTGTATCGCTAGGAGCTGTAATAATGAGGCGAGGAATTTGTTACTTCGGATTTTGCTATAGAGATGCTTCGAACTACAACATACACAGTTAATAAACTGGGGAATGTTACACTATGTAGAACGTACAGGACTGCACAAAGAATTAGTTGGTATATATAACGTATTTCAAATAAAAATATCAACCAACATTGAAAAGTAATGTCAATCAAAAGAAACTAATAACCATTATTAAAAGGATTAGAAAAAAATAATTTAATATATATTTTTACTTTGCTAGTGATTTTTTCTGCAAAGCACATCTTACCATCTGCAGCTACAGTGGTATCCTGCGGCTCCTCCTTGTTGCTGACGCGTTCTTCCCTCGGCTGACCTGGGTGCGTAAAACGGAACACGTGGTTCTTGCCCAGGATCACGCGGGATCCACTCTTTAGGATTATCGGCTCAGTCACCTGATAAATAAGATCAAATTATCAAAAAAAAACAATTTAAGAACATGTAGACTAGGTACTTCAATCTCCAAGAAATAATCTCTACTTAAATTTATACACAGATCTTTGAACTGCGTTATGTTTGAAAACTGATAAAACACCCTAAAAAAGGAGTGCAAATAAATGATATTTAAAGTAGTTCACAATTTTATACGTTTATAATTATACGTTACAAATAACATAAGCGAAACATCAAAGCTATACGCTACGTCGAATGTACATCGACCCATAAACGTATGAATCCTACTCCATGACATTTCGTATTGTAAATAGTATGCTCGAAACCTTAATATGTAATATATTCCCACTTAATTTGTCAACACTGCTTACCTCTCGCCCGTTGACATAGACAAGCGCAGCACGATGCGGAATAAGGCAGATGACTCCATCCGTATTCTCGAAAATGCAGTGCTCGCTAAGAATATGCGAGCCTGACAGCTGGATGTCTTGAGGCACCACTGCTTCTGCTGTGCCCAGACGGGTCACACCTGTCATAGGATATCAATTTGATTAGTTTTACAACAGACATCTGATTTATCTGACTTTGCTTGTACTAAATATAGTACATATGTCGTGAGAAAATAATTGAACTGATAACTTGGTATTAAAATATTTTTTATCTAAAATTCATATTATATGCTCGCCGAGCAAATCAAACGTTAAGCATTGAGCGATATGGGGAGTATTAGAGAGGAAAATCTGGAAATTCCGGAGTATCGCCATTTTTAGTGGATTTTGGTCGGTTAAAGCAATTATACAGTTTGTGAAAGTGTCTAGAGCACAAACTGCACTTTCTCAAAACAAACCGAAGAAAGGATAAAAGCTACAAAACAGACAGTCACTTACCGTCTTTTATGTAATAGATGAGGCACTCCGACAAGTTGGGGTCCTCGTTGAGGTTGACGAGATGGGGCGTCTTCTTGGGAGAGTACACGCCCACTGTGATGCCCTCCTTCACCGCCACGCCCATTTCAGCAAACACCGCTTCACGTTGAAGGCGAATCTCTTCGGTGCGCTTCAATTTTTCCTCCCATGTTTCATTGAGTTCTGCGCGTAAGGGTAAGAATTATTTATTTTCGCTTTTATAAAATAACACTTAGGTTTTACACATCTTAAAAACGCTATCAATTACAATTATAATTATCAAATATTTCATTAGCTACTATTTGAAAAAAAAAATATGTTTTACTATATTTTCTAAATAAATGTTCATATGTAAAAATCATACGATACTTGTCCCTAGTATTTATACTAGGCTGTTGTATATTTTAAGATAGAATTAGGAAATACAACCAAGCACTGGTTACCTTAGTTCAAAATGAATTTAAATTATTAAAAGTCATCAACCTATCTCTATAATAGAAAGCATGAAAAATTGGATAAGTATATTGAGAATCTAAGTCAATATTTTCAAAGTCGAGAGACACATTAAATTATGATAAAACTGAAGCTTTATTACTAAAGCTTCATTATCTTTTCTTTGAGCCAATGGCCAATATTTTATTCAATGGATATGACACAACTGAGTTCCTTAAAAAAAGAATTTCTTTACTTAGATGAGGTTGGCTCCAAGAACTAGTACAATTAATAAATTCTAAAATACCAAATGATATATTTTAAGTTATTAAATTCCATTACGACGGAATAAATATTTATATAATTTCAGTGGAGAAATTAATTGTGCTATCTTATACGCATGAGTGTTGAGATAAATGCTACTGATGTGATATATTTAATTATAAAAATACCAAACAAATATACTTTTTTTTAATATTCAACATTTTTTAATATCCTTATTTTATTCAACGTCAGCTGACCTGCAATTAGTTTCTCGGAGGCTTGCAATTGGTCGACGGCCTCTTCAGCAATGGTGGTGGCTGCACGCGACAACTTGGGCGACAACACTTCGGCTTCGCTCTTTTTGCGGGCTGGCGACGTTTCTTCACCTGCTACATAAGAAACAAGTTAAAGTCACATCCCCAAAGAAGTTAGATACAGGAAGTGATATCAAGAATTATAATCTATCAGGATTTGGTAATAGTGCTTGTAACGACTTCTTTCTTCAGAATTTCTCAACAATTCTTTCTTTTTCTTTATTTGTGGCTTGCACGATTTGTGCATTCAGCCAGTGTCAAGTAAGTATAATTGCCAGTTCTTGAGTATTTTTTTTTTTTAATTTCATGATGATGACTGAACAGTAAAATATATTTTTAACCCTTAGGTTTCAATAAATGTGTGGGGGTTTTACTGAAACCTCCCCGTGGACTTCTTGAGAGAGCAGGAAAAGACAACTTCCGCTGCTTTATTACACTTCGCAACACTTTTGTATGTTCAGAAGCACTTAGTGGTTAATAATCCGGGATTATTACTCAATAATATCCACAACAACACAAATTTCAACAAGAGAAACAAAACCAGCAATGTGACGCTTCCCGCTCCCGCCAAAAAGTCCTTCTCAACAATTCTCTGGTGAAGAGGCAGGACATAGACACGTGCTTAATCTTGTGATACACATATAAAACAGTAATTCAGTATTGAACTGAATATACCGATAGAAATATCTTTAAAATTTATATTCATGCCAGAGTTAACCCATGTATCACATTCGAATAATAATTACCAATAATTAAGAACTAGGTAAGTAAATTCAACAAATAATAGACAACACATTGAGATCAAATTCGACAAAAGAAAAACATGCAAAGGCTTTTAAGCTATAAAGCTTAATTAGAGCATAAATTAATATAATCACCATTCGCGACCCTTCAGATAAATAGTTGAAAGAGTATTATGATTTCTCAATTGTTATGTTAATATATTAATAATGGGCGCGAACGGAAAGTCTACATATTTATAATAATATACATAATTATGTCAAAGACAAATTAGTCGGAAAGGGAAATTAATATGTTTTAACGGAGTTAAACAATAATGAAATTAAGTCCAGGGTAGGAATGTAACGATCAGAGAATCTATTGTTATATTGTACCAGCTTAATAAATCATTACATACACTTCCTGACTGCTGATCCAGTCACTTGGAAATTTAAGTTTTTAAGCAGGTTGAATGTTGGCACATTTGCATAGGATTAATATTTAATAATATAATACTAATTATTTGTTCATTTATTTATTTGCAAGCAAATACGGTACTAAGGATGTATAAAATTGCATTATTTTCACGTGTTCCACCAGTTACTGGCACGCAAAACGTTAAAATGTAAAAAAGCTATATAATATCAAATAAGTATACAGTATTTATGTATCAAAACTTTCAAACCTGCATATCTTTTTCGATCATCATATACTTTTTTTAATTTTTTACTCCAATGCTAATTGGCTTGACCCAACTAACCAGGAGAGTATTAATAAAATGTAACTTGTATTGGGTAGTACTACTTTAAAAAAAAATACAACAACAATTGACAATATAAGAATTAATTCTTTTTTAATTTAATACGAAGCCATCACCACCTTGTATTATTGGCCCACTTCCCTAGCTACTCATACATACCTTACATACATATATAAATATAATTTAAATATGGAATACTAATACCCTAGTTATATATAGTGACCAACACCAATATAAAACACAAAAGCGCAGATATACAAATAAGTATGAAATGCATGGTCCACTTCGAGTTATATATTTTTTGGGTGTGAAGTGAATACGACATACTATGCCTACGAACGCCACAAGCCGGACAAGGGTGCAAAATAAATTGCAAATATATATATTTTTCAATCAATCTGGGCTGCCAGATTATAAAACGCCGAATATTTATTGATTTCTTATTTTTGTTTCTGGCAACCTCAAACCAAGGAGGCTAAGCGTACAGGTGGGGTGTACAGATGCAAAAATGCGTAAGCCTCTTTACTTTCATTACATTACTTACAGGTAGGTGGTTCTTTCTTTTCGTAAAGGACTCTACCATCTGGTCCTAGTTCGTGTGGGTTTTGGAAACAAAAGTTGAGCTTTAGTATTAAAAATTGGCATACTCTGTGGCGTTTCACCTAGCACCTGATTCTCACAATGCACACACTCACACAACACGCTCTATCGGTCACGTGACGACTAAACACTCTATGTTCGGCAACGACACATATTACATGCCGAGGTCGATAGATGAAATTGTTAAACAGCCTATTGGAAGATTATATTCTAACATTACGTATACTGTACTTTTAAAAGGAAACTACAACCAAAGAACTTAGTCTTCACCTCATCATCATAATTGTGGTCAATAGTAACCTAGGTATATAGGTTTCAGCCCTAGTAAAATGACTTTCTATTGATTTAGATTAAGTGTCCTAAACTCGCATTAAATACTAAAATACATATCAAATATTACGCTCAGGATCTCTTCTCTTGATCGTTTAGAATATAATACAGTTTTTCGAGTATTTTCGAGGTACCTTAGAATTCTTGGATGAATATTACCACTAGTAACACTATGATATTACTGTTCCTAAAATGAGTATTGTCATCGATCGACCGTCGGCACAATGCGAATCGCAAATTCCTTGCGTTCATACCAACCTTCTTCCACTTCGATGCCCTCGGCCTTAAGCAGCTCGCGCAACTTGAATATCTCCTCTTTGAGCTCTCGGATGAGTTTTGCGTTCGCGTCTTCGTTGACCACTGCCTTGCATACGATTTGCTTGGCGCGGTCCGCGTATCTGTGGATTTGGAATTGTGAAAACTCTTGACATGTCTAATTCACAGTATTGTGTAGCTGTCAAATTTGTACATTTAAAAACTTTAATTATAACCATATTCATAGAACATTCAGAAAGCAATAAGGTTGAAAATTTAAAATCAATAATAGTGCTTAAATGTCACGCAAACACTAAATCTTTTCGGTGTACCCACAGAACACTTTTTTGGAATCTATGTGTATATCTTTGCCTGTCTGACGGTTTTGAAATGACTACCTCGTCCGGAAAGGTTATTATTTATGTTTTCCTTAGAACTAACGAAAATCGTAATGACAAGATGAGGTAGAGATCTTTCCTTAGCACGAAAGTTTAGAGACAATTCATAGTTCCATCATAGTTTCCCTAGTTACTTACATACAGTGTCAAAAATGTCAATAGCAAATATACTATACTTTGTCCAATGTAGGATGATACTTTTGACAGGTGTCACTTCCTTATTGCTACGTACTAATGTTTGCTTCCTTATATTTGGCTTGACATTGCAAAAATCATAAAACGAAATGGCTGTTTCATCTTAATCGATATCCCAAACATTTGTAAAAACGTTTCTTTCGTATACGAGAGGATGTTCCTCTCATTGATGAAACAACGCTGGCATATAGCGTAAATTTAGAAAGGTACTAGAAAATTTTGACAAGCATTGGACCGGACAGACTGTATCTATGTACAAATTTAACACGAGTACCTATAAATATTCTAATTAAGTGTAATCTTTACTAAATATACTTGAGACTTTAAAAAGTGTTTTGAATAGATCTTCATGTGCCAAACCTCAAAGTGCTGAGGGTCTCATCGAAGTTAATGTCAGCGGGCGAGATGGCAGCTATCATGGCGGTCTTGGAGTTTCCGCCGAGGTTCTCGCGCAGCAGCCATGTAAGCACCGAATCACGGTACGGGATGAAGTCTGCCTTCTTTGATTTTTTACTCTTTGACGCCTACAAACGTACCGTGGAGGTTAGTAATCTGAAGCGTGTACCTTCCAACTCTATTGGTAGTAAAAGTTAGTTAAAAAATCGTAACCAACGTGCCAAAGACCAACATACGTGCTTGTTTGTCGTATTCATAATTTTACCCTATATTTGATTTATATAAGTTTATAATACAATATAAACTTTTGTAAAATTAGCATTTAATCAATGCCATTCAAATCCAGCGTTTATCAAAAGCATTTCAATAAAGTGCTTAAGCCACTGCTCCAGTGTTCTGGAATAGACTCGAGTCGCGACTTCAGCGTTTTAGGAAGCGAATAATAAGCGCGCCTATGCTTCATTTAATAAAAGATAAAAAGGCTTTATATATATAATTACGGGAAAAGACTGTTAAGTGTACAAGCGTAGTGAATTTTGCATTATTTCAATGTAAAAAATGGTAAAAAAATATCAAACATCGTTCATAGCATTGAACAGTTGCATGTTTTTTGGTTAATAAATAGTTCCGTGCATTAAGACAAAGCATTTTACATACAGCCTATATAAAATAAATAATGGTCCAGACACTTTAAAAGACACTTACATGTCTTACTTATTTACTTTATTTGCAACATCAAAGTCATATTACATAACTAGGTTTTTCGTGCAGCTTCACTTGCTGTACTGTACTTAATGTACACTACCGATTAAAAGTTATCTTTCTTCCCCTCGGAAACAGTACAAGTACAACAAAAAAAAAATATACAGACAGAACCTACAGATTTATATAGTAGTATAGATATAGATAAGATTTTAATTATTTATATGGGTCCAGATAAGCACAGGAATTTCTTTACCCATAAAAAGTACTTTTCCCGGAGTTAGAAATATAACTTTTAATCGGTAGCTGACTAATATTATGACTGCAGGAAAAACAAAATTCATATATGCGAAATAAATAGATTAATGGCTTAAATGTACTTGTATATGACTATTACAGCTTTAAACATAATAGTCAAAAGCAACTCGATATATAATTAACAATAAAAATGTCAAATATCTACGATTTACTTTTCATTATTATTTAGGATGGGTTCACTCTTAATCCCAATCAAGCCCGGGAGACAAGACAGGAGCCACGATGGAACGAGCTAACCCAGAAGGTGCCTATTCACCCTGGTTTTGAAAATGGACGAGTTATAAGTTCTCGGATATACAGACGCAGGGAGGGAGTTCCACTCCTTTACTGTGCACATTATGAAGTATGTTGCAAAGCGCTTGGTGAGACAGGTAGGAATAGCAAACAAGAAAAGTTATGGCATTATTTATAACAAAACTAACGTAGAGTAATATAAGTTATATACAGGATTTTTACCATGTAATTTGTTTTTATTTTTATTGAGTTTCTGTGAACAGTGGTACGGGTATCGAAGGCAATAAGAAGACTTCGTCGGAGGGTAGACCGATATATCTGTCAATAACAGCCTACCCGCAAATACTTCAGTTGCTCCGTGATCATGGCGCTTGCAACAGTGCCGAAATATCGGAAACTCAATAAAAACAAAAACAAGGTACATGGTAAAAATCTCGTATATAACTTATATTACTATAATGTTAGTGACCACGAAAGTTGTCCAACCAAGCACACTTAGTGCATACCTCAAATTAACGTATTCTAATTTGAAATGTGCCTTTAAGTGATTTAATATTTGTGGAGTAAGGTGACTCTAATACATGCAATAGCTATTTCTCAACGTTAAAATCATATTCAAAATGATATTGATCAATCATCATTTGAACAATGGCAAGGTGTATAAAGTTTGACAGCACTTACCGACTGTATACATCCAAAAGAAAGAAATGCAATGAAAATAATTGAGAATACCATGAGTCAACTACATGAGAACTAGCTTAATATACAGATATTCATATAATAATATTTCATCCAATGCTAAAATACTACCTATAAGTTAATACAATATGTTACATTGATGATGCTTGAGAATATTAAAATACATAGTGCATAAAAAATATAGAGTAGTGTAAGGAATAGATATATCGTAAATGCGATTATCTCTGGGGTAGAAAATAATATATAAAATAATAAATTTGAAAATCGGTTAAAAATTGACAAATATTAAGCGTACATCTTCTTTTTTGAAGTCGGTTAAAAATTAGACATAAACAAACTACCGAATACGTCAAATTTAAAAAGATTTGTGTATGAAAATACCTTGCGAGATCTAGAATAAACTATTTAATTTTGATATTTTTTATCGGATATTGCTTTTTTGCATAAAAACTTAAAATAGGGGTACGATAACTGTTTTGTCATTGATTTTATTTTTAATGAAAGATTTTTTTTTCACATCTTTACAGCCTGTTCTATTTAGGCTCAATGCTTTGAGGTTACGGCGTTTGTCCTCGTTTGCCAGAAAGGCGTAAGTTCGATCTCCACGAGAGAAGATTTTTTTTAAAAACACTGTTTTAATTATAGATTGATTGTTTTACACAAATTAAATTTATCACCAGATCCAAATAAAACCAAGGTTGCATTAAAATTTTACATTACTGATCCTAGTAATAAAAGTAAAATTATTTTACAGTATTTTTCACGTGTGTATATTTAAATTCTTGAAAATGTGCAAAATTAAGATAATTTAAATTTGAAATGGAACGACGATCTTAAATTCATTGTCATATTTCTGTAGTTAGTAAAATACGAGCTCACGATTTCAGCGAGTGCAGAGATCACTTTTCCCAGGGTAGTAAGCGATTTGTTGATGTTGGCGCCCTCCTTCAGGCGGGTGCCCTTCGCTCCGGTGGAGTCAGCGCGTTCCGAGCCCGCGAGGTCTACCAGCGAGATTTTGGACACCTGCCAGAAACAAAACACGATCAACTTCCGCTTGTAAATACTCACTTAAAATTTACCACAGCATTTTTAGGAGCGGTTTCCGCTAAGCGGGCGGCTTTTCAATCGATGTAAATTATTTTTTTCAACATTTATTATTTATTTAAAAGAATTCTTGATACTAAAAAAACTGCATCATCTTCATATTATTGATGTCCCCACTGTCATATGCCATCCCTATAATAAAACACCGTAAGGAGAATGGATGAAAACGAACCACTTTGGCTCAGTGTGGATTGGCGAGTATTTTTCTTTAATTTTTTTTAAATAATATAATTTTCGCGTTTTGATGAAAAATCAAAAACATCGTCTAGGTAACCTTTCCGTTTTCCATATTTGAAAGCCTTGCTGTGGTTTTCAGGCTTTATAATAATTTTCCGGGATTGTATGCATGGTAACCTATATACTATTATCAAGATTATGCATTACCAATCACCCAGTGTATTTAAGACTTCACAATTCACATAAACGTCGATTTTATTGTTTAGTCCAACAAAGTTTGGCTATTAAATCCTTTTTGGGATTAATTTATAATCAAGACAAATTATGTTTAAGTACCATTAAAAAACCTGAAGGAACAGAGTTCAATAACTTAAACAGCAAAATAAGGATCTATTCATCAAAGGAGAAGGGTCAATAAGGCAGCTTTTCGACCCCGTTCATTTTTGACATAAAAATTAAAAAAAAAAAAATTATCTACTATTTGGACTAACAAATCGATTCCACCCCAAACGGAACCAACTCCAATCCCCCTCCCAAAGAATCAGAATAATCCTATATGACTTAATACATAAAAAAATATTATTTAGCTCAAAAATAATATAACCCTTCAAAACTCTGTACTCTAAGTAGCTCCGCATGTATATGCTCTTTATGTATATGTGATTATTCTGCTTCTTTGGGAGGGGGGTTGGGAGTAGTTCCGTTTTGGGTTGAATCGATTTGTTAGTCTATATATTAGTAGATTAAAAAAAATCTTGGAATTTTTAAGTCAAAAATGAAAGCGGCCGAAAACCCGCCTTATTGACCCTCCTCCTTTCTCTTTTTGAAATATTCTTGTAATCATTACTATCTTTATTATATCCAATAGGGACCAGGTCTTCTTAATCAGGATGTTTTCAATAAATTAAGTAATATTTTCGTTGGTCTAAAAACTACTCCCCAATGCTTACACTGACGTATTTGCTCCCAAGTGTAGTTCCAAATTTCTAAAACGTACATATACGTACGTATATATTGCACATTAAAGTTATAGTTAAGTAAAATAGGTTCCATCCTAAAGATGGTAATGTGGAGAACGTAAAAGGAACTTTACGACTTCCTATCGTTCTCGGGGGAGAGACCCCGTGTTAGAATCGTGCACCATGGTGGTAGAATAATAAATATATCAACGCAGAAACTTTTTTCTTATAAAACCTCTTTTTAAATTTAAACAGCTTTCATCTTAACGTATTGGTGGATAAGGGATGCGCCTGTTCTATTTACTTTAGTTAGGAAATAGCTTGACCTACTATTAATTTAATTTAATAGATAAAGCTTATAATTCGTCGGTTTTGTCAAATTCATATCATTCAGTATCACTGTCATTGTATAAAATCCAGTACGAAATCTTTTTTAATTGGTCATTGAACAGTAAATAGTCTATTACCGAAACAATGTTATGTGTTATATGACTATTTAGCAAATAATTTAAATAATACAGATTTTTTTACTTTTAAGCATTTAAATATAAGATTTTTTAATTGTCTTTCATTGCAAATTAATTTATGCTTAAATTTTTAGTGCTACTTGCTACTAGTGTTACCTTTTCAGACATGAGGTCTGTGGTCTTGTCATGCCGCTGCTGAGTGAAGAATATCGTAAAAACGGCGTGTGAGCGAGATGATGTCTCGTTCATATTCGTCGCAGCTACTGTCCTGTTGACATATTTAAAAAAATATTTAGCTTTCTTTAAACCTTTTTAATTCAGTTCTTACCAATAGGTGCCTAGGTAGGATTAAGAAAATCCAGAAATATCATTTAATATTGCAAACGGTATTTACATACTCCCCAAGATTTTGTTTAACTCTATTTAAGTAACTCTATTTAAGTTTATATTATTAAGGATCAAATTCTTACCTAGCCTTGTTTCCCTCGTCAATAAGGTCGTATATATCTTGGTATGACGTCACGGCCAACTTGCTAAGATCCTCAACGTACGGACCCAAAGCGGGATGCTCGCGTACACGGAGGTTGCCCTTATTTTTTGGATTCAGTAAGTCGCGAACGCGTTCGCAGTATATCTCCATGTAGGATACTTCCACCTGCAGGAATAAAGGAGGAACAAACAATTAAATTATTTATAAGGAGAAAATATGTACAAGCAACTATTTGTTACAGTCATCGTTAATAAAAAAGACAAAAACAATAAAGTAAAGTAAAGAGTTGGCAATTATCTTACAATTAAAGAAGAAATCTAGTTCTAAATATAGAATCACAATTTTATGTCTACTATTTCTATACACCAAAGGAAATTAGTTTATTACCAGGAAATATAAAAAATATATAAATAAATCCGATAATTTGCTTAGTGAGTAACATTCTTAAAAAATAAAGTTGTAATATTATTTTTTTCCTGAAATAGAATTTCTCCTTTGATTATTTCCCCACAACATGCGTAGTGTATAATAAGTATGTAAATGTTATGTTGATGGTAGTTACAGTGAAAGTAAATGTGAAACTATAAGGAACTGAATACAGATCTTATTTAAGATAAGAAATGATTATGAAGCTGATTTAAAGTATATTTTTATATTTATAAGGACTCGTCATTTATTTTAATGTATAAAGGAGTAAATTCAGTGTAAAATTCTATAAAATCTCACTATGTATTCCAAACGTCACTGATCTATAAATTTATTGAGGGAAGAGGCAGATGTTTCTATAATGAATACGAGCACTCGTACCTGAGTCATATATAATTCTATAAATATTACATATTTATGTATCATATATGTATTTCTAACCGTTACCAAAGTATCAGTAACACAGGCCTTACAATACTTACTTTGGGCTAGACTAAATGGTGTGAATGTAAGAAATAACTTACCGAGTATTTAAGGTCCTCACTGGTGGTTTGCCTGATGCGGCGGAATAGGTCCTTGCAGATCTGCGGGATGATGCCTTCCTGGCTATCTTCACCGCGACCCATCATTGTATACGACTTGCCCGCGCCCGTCTGCCCGTATGCAAATATGCATATATTGTATCCTAGAACAAAATTTTATATAAATATATATTTTACGAGACAAATCATGATATAAAACTATCATTAATTAATCGTGTAGATGTGGCTAGGAAATATGTCAATATGTGTGGCATCAACTTCTTATTTTGCAGTGTAAACGGCTTGTTACCGTAATTTAATCATATTAGTTCCTTTATGTGACAACTCATCAAAATCGGTCCATTTTTCACTTCAGTTCAAAAATAAACTCATTTTTTACGTAAAAGTGTTGTATGTCAAAAATAATATTAAACTTGTCTTGAGAAATAAACACCCTAATTAACACTTGATTACTTAGACATCAGCTTCAGTAAAACTCATCTATTCTAATTGGCAAAATTTCATTTTGTATAACATTCTTATATTCAAAAACCCTTTTCGAATTTAACAAGAATTAATGAAGAAGAATGCTTTGAAGTACATATTAAATTTTAACGTTAGTTATTTTTCACTTATTTGAAAACATTAAAGTATTGTATAGTGAGGCATAACTAATGGAATGCCATTTAAAATATTGCCAATTTGAATAGTGAGTAACAAATTCAATTTGGGGCAGTCTGTAAGTCAATGTCGACTCGAACGAAAAAGAAAAATTACCACTCAATGTTCAAATGCACAGAAAATACTTAATTTTCTTTATTATAAAAACCAATTAATTGAAAAGATAAAATACGGATCTCGTTCTTTTGTCATATTTCTAATTTAATCGATGAAACCAAGAAAAAAAATAACACAGTCAATTATTCCAATGTTGACTAGCAAAGGACACAAACACAAGTAAGGTTCAACTAAAGATTCTTTTTCGCGTATTTTTCCTATTTTATAAGTCTCTCAAAAATTTTGCTTATGTAGATATAAAATTTTGCTTATGTAGATATATTAGGGGTTAAAGTATGAAATTGCCGATTTGTACTGAAAATCTATATTGTTTATTTTTTAAATTTTTAACAAATTTATTTAATCAAAATAGTTGCCATTATTATCTATACATTGCTGCCATCTAATGGGAAGGTCATTAATGCCTTTGCGATAGAATTCCGACGATCTAGACTGCACAAACTGTGTGAAAGCATTTTGTACTGCCTCCTGGGAAGAAAACTTCTTGTCACGTAGATAATTGTCCAAATCACGAAAAAAATGGTAGTCCGTTGGAGCAAGGTCTGGTGAATACGGAGGATGACGAATGGTTTCTAACTGCAGTTCCTGAAGGGTCAAAATGGTTTCTCGTGCTGTGTGAGGTCTCGCGTTGTCGTGGAGCAATAATGGTGAAGATCGATTCATGAGTCGGGGCTGTTTTACTGCTAGTTTTGTCAACATGGTTCGGAGTTCGGCACAATAGACATCTGCCGTTATTGCTTGACCAGATCGGAGAAAACTATAGTGAATAACACCATGCTGAGACCACCAAACAGTTACCATTACCTTTTTATTGGTAAGTTTTGCTTTAGGACACTGTTGTGGCATTTGACCTGGGGTCAGCCATTGCATTTTTCTTTTCCGGTTATCATAAAGAATCCACTTTTCATCACATGTTACAATTCGATCCAATATTCCTTCATTTCTGTACCGGTTCAACAAGGCAACACAAGTTTCAACACGCGTTTCTTTCTGCAGATCAGTCAAATCATGAGGCACCCATTTTTCGTATTTTTTTATTTTATTGATTTGACGCAAGTGAGTCAATATTGTGGGTAAGGTAACGTTAAACCATGCCGCTAATTCCTGGGTACTTTGACTAGGATCGGCTTCCACTATCTCTCTTAATTCATCGTTATTTACCTGTGTGGGCGGTCTTCCTCGTGGCTCGTTCTTTAAGTCGAAATTTCCATCACGAAAGCGTTTAAACCAAAATCGCACGGTGCGTTCATTAGTAGACCCCTCTCCAAACGCAGCATTGATATTGCGGGCTGTTTCTGCCGCGTTAGTTCCGCGTCGGAACTCGTATTCAAAAATAACTCGAATTTTCGCAGTATCCATCTTTCTTGTCTAAATTGAATAACAAAAACAATTGAAAGTCGATATTCAAATGTTTTACATTTTTTAAAAAAAGAACATCATAGAAACCATTTAAAAAAAGTTTCATTCGAAAACCTCAAACCATGAAGATTCTATGTCAATTCAAAGAACCTATTGCAATAAAACGGCAATTTCATACTTTAACCCCTATTATATTAGATGTTTCAATGTATAACATCCGATCCCATATTCTGCCTTTAAAGGTTTCTATAAGACATAAAACCAAAGATACGTGGTAGAGTATAAGTTAAGCAAACAAGAGTGCAAAATTACTATTGCATAATGTTTAATGCAACATAAAACATTAAAAAAATTGTTATCAAGAGATCTCCGCAAGTTTGTTTTTTCCTTATTTGCACAATGAATTAATTAGAGAAAGTTATTTTATGTTGCATGAAAACTAAGTTGCACAAAGGATAGTTTTGTCTAGACAGTTACCGTCAAAAGCATGTTGTAACATCTCCTCGCCGATGTCTTTGTACACCATGATTTGTGAAGAGAATTGTGGATCACTTGGCTGCAACAAAAATGACAATTAATCCTGACATAGAAATCATTTATTGCCGTACTAAATTGTCCTTAATTTATTGGTTTTTAAGAAAATACCCGTTATAAAAATTTCAAATCAAAGCAAAGTTTATATTTGATTTTCGATTTTTTTTATAGCTCTCCGATAGTAAACAATAGTATCATAGTCAATGTACATAAGAAAATTCTAAATTTTAATTCGGAACTTAGCTATTTTAATAATCTGGGTCCATTATTGAGAAGATTTAAGCCGCTCTAAAATTTTAATAGGTCCCAACTGTTAAAGTCGCTATGTTCCTCATTAGAATTTATTATTTGTTTTGTGTATATCTACCGTAAAATTATTTCAGTGATTAACTTATTTAATGTAACTCGAAAAATTTTTAAAACTGCTTCTTTTTTATCAAAATTCTTCTGCAATGAATAGTGCAGTGCATACAATACTGTAGTCGATGGTTCGATTCTGACTCCTACCCTAGGGTCATTTTTGCGTGCGTCTTAGACCACGACATTTCCGGGAAGATATAAAGTGAAAGGTTTATTATTTATTATATTTACAGTTGCGCTTTGTCAACAATATGCTGACTATTATAACAGCATAACGTTCCAAACTTGAAATTGTTTAGTTCTTACACTTCCGCGCACATTACACATCAGAATAAAACACTTTTTTACCTTTACGGAGTCGAAACGTCAGGATTAACTCCTTACTAGTATTATAAATCGGAAAGTGAGTTTGTTTGTTTGTTTGTTTGTTTGTTCCGCTTTCACACCGTAACTACTGAACCGATTGCTTTGAAATTTTGCAGACGTAAAGATAAAAGTCCGGATTAAATAATAGGGTACTTTTTATCCTGGCAAAAAAAATTGATATTCCCGAGGAAAAACAAAAATATTGTTTGCTTGATGGATGGATTGTAGATGGCGCTGTGTGTCGTTTAAAACAAGGTAAATATTGCAAGCGAATATAAACATGTAAATTTAGAAGCTAAATGATACGATAATTAATCCCCGAAAATGAGGAAATCCCGAGGGATGACGTACAATTTGTTTTATCGTCTAAACTGTTTTTTTTCATCTACTTATATGTTGCAAACGAATATGAACATGTAAATTTTGAAGCTAAAGATTCACTAAATGACTCATTCCTCGGATTCCGATTATTCCAACAGACCTCACACTTCAATTTAAAAGACTACAATTTCCTATAAGGGTTTTATTTGCAATGACCATTAATAAAGCACAAGTACTCTAAGGGTTGCTGGAGTACACTTGGAAAAACATTGTTTTTTTGCATGGTCAGCTCTATGTAGCGTGTTCCCGGGTTTCCAGTGCCCAAAATCTGCATGTTTTTGCTCCACAAGGGAAAACATATAATATAGTGTACCATTCAGTTTTGGTTTAACAACTAATTGTATCCAGCGTTACATCGCGCTTCTTAGATTTTTCCGTGGGAATGAGAAGTTTTCTTATAGTTGTGCATTATACCGCAATATAACCGAATTCCACGCGGGCGAAGCCGCGGGCGGAAAGCTAGTATAAAATAAAATAAAACATGCGCAAAAATCCGTAAAAAAGTGTTTTATTCTGTTGAAATTGTTTGTTGTTGAGGTTGATCACCTCGCTGATGTCGTGGTGAATCTTTTGCGTTTGCCATGAGAACGAACAAATACTGGGTTTGGGATGTTGACATAATCTGTAAACAATACTCGTGGCCGTACGTGTACGCATACGAAGTAAATAAAACAAACTAATCAAGAACACAGAAATATCCCAGCTCTGTGATGATAAAGCATATCAGATCGATAAAATCCTCTTTTTCTCTTCAATTTTACCACAAAGGTCGTGGTCGACGACGTGGTCTTATACGCACGACTCTTTTATGTACCTAACAAAACATTCGAATTGGGATTTATTGTTATTAGTTACTTCAGACGTCTCATTCAGCTAATTTTGTTTTTTCCTTAAGTGAAAACTAGATAAATACAAATTATGAAATGTTATGCACACGCGTTTGTCAGAAGAACTTTTAAGATGTTTATTATTTATTTCCATAAACTTTAAAATTAAGAAATCATAAATGCATTTAATTAGCAATGTTATCAAATCTCATGCAGATTTTTACAGTTTTATTTATTTACGATAAATGATTGTTTATTAATAAAGCTGTTAAAATGTAACAGCTAATATTTCATTGTAAACGGTCAAAACGGCATATTAACTTTACAATAATAATCTTTGAAATAAGACATAAACCATTTAGTTCAGGACATCATTTATGGCAAAATATATTGCTTTTGATCAATTTTTTACCTCCTCGTAAGAATATGTCACATTCCCTGTAGCCCTGAATATAAGGTATTTCAAAGACTAATAAATATTTTGATTTATATACAATAATAACATTCAAATAAATTAACGGGTTTGAACCCAATATCAGACGCCGAAATGCCCCCAGTGGAATAAATTTGAATTAATCTGGCCGTTTCGGAATCAACCCATTAAAATTGCAAATAAGTGGAATCTTATTACAGTCGCCATTTAAATTCTTTTGACAGAGATTGTTTCCAATGCTGTTTTAACAATTTAAAATAGACACAAAATATCTCACGAACAGACTCTCAATATCATACATCAAATAGAATGTCTTTAATTTATCTAATTTTAAATCAAAACGGTATGATAACAAGTCATTTGAGAGTTCAATACCGGTATACAATATATGGTACTTGCAATTTCAAAATTAAATAATAAAATAAACTATAATCAATAAATAAATCATAAATTAAAATTAAATGCCTTCAATTTACAATACCTTTATTATTTATTTCTTTAGCACAGTCACATGGTATAAAGCTGACAACCTTCGTCTTGTAACATAAAAAGAAATTTATCAAAAAATAAACTCTGTTACTTTAACTAAAGATGATGTGTCAAATAATCAGGTAAACTCGCTTCCTTAACGAAATACTTTTCTTTCATATATAATATTGATAATGGTAGAATAAAATGACAATTATTAGAATCATTATAACTTAAACCAGTACACATTTTAAGCGCTGTGTATTTACAATCGAACTCGATTGTTCTGAAATGAAAGCCGCAACCACAATAGTGTCGAACAATCGCAATTAATTGTCAAGGGGATGGGAAATCCACGCTGTACGAATGCGGCTTTGCGACGGATATTAAAGGTAGAGCACCGTTCGAATGAAAATAAACCACATAGGGAGGCTTCGCTGTTGTCGTGGTTGCTAGTATGTTGGTTGTTGGTTTATTTGCAAAATAAAAATTGGAAATGCTGCAACGGCATGAAAATTATATATCATCAAAAATCGCTACCTGCTATCTTAAATTTGTCTGTATCTATGTCACAATGCTCTAAAGTTATATTAGCATTAAAATTTTACAAGTAATCATTAAATATATTAAATAGGCATCGCACAATAAGCTCTCGTATATGAGGAGCCTTGAACCACAGGCCGCAGAAACCCTAGAGCTCATCGTCAGGCAAATCCGATAATCGTGTTGCGTGTAAATTCAATATGGCCGCCATCCAAAACAACCGGGAAATGCCAGCTAGAGAATTGGCGGGAAATCTTATTACCGTTGACCAAACATACTTTACAAATAATATTAGTTAAAAAAATAACAGCAACTGAACTGGTTAAATAGGTTAGCAATCGGAATAAGTAACAAGGAACAAGTGTAATGGTATGATACTTATAGGGCAAAACCTTCCAATAATGAGCCTTTTTGATTTTTTTAATCTAAAGTTTATATAGTCAATACTATAAATGAAATCAAATGTTATTGAGAGATTTTTTAAATTTTCTAACCTAAAATATTTTAACAAATGTATGACGATTTTTATCAGTTACCATTTCTTTTTACTCATTTTTTCACAACTTCCCATGGTTAGTCCCTTAATTTATTATAAGGCTTTATTCTTATATACAACCATGGCGAATATATGTCGATTAACCAACATTTGACGCAAACTTAGTTACTTAAATCAGTTCTTATCGGCAATCTTTATTAAAATTCGGGATTCTTTTAAGAATTACAATGTATCAAACATATGCTAAGCCCATACACTTTACGGACCCGTCCATATTACTTCGGCGAGGTATACGTTCGATCCACTGGGTACATAGCTCAAATAATGGGCTTACATTTGAATTTGAATTCCAAAAAACATTTCCAAAGCACTTAATAAACATGACAGATTATTTAAATGAGATGTCTAGACAATAAATCCAATATGGACATTATTATATCACACTTCAATCTGAACCAATAACGTCAGCGACTTGGTTCCATTAAGTTTTCACCCCTCACCCCGCCTTTGGGTGAGCAGGAAACACGATTCGAGGGGTGGTAATCTTCTATGTTTACTATTGATTCAGAGCGGCCGCGCTTCAAAGAACACACAAAACTAGACAAGAACCACAAAGTAATTTGATTTAGTAAACATGTTTATAGACCAAGAAACCGTATATATTAATTCAACACTTCTCGTCAATCGTGTACTGAATTAGTATTGGGATGTGAGGTACTTACATTGTGCGACCAGTATGAGAAATCGAAGTTGAAGCTTTTAGCCGCATCTTTGCTGCCGGGCGGTGCTTTTGGATTTGTTATAACTGGAACAAAGAAAAATCAAAATAAGTACAGAATAAATTCAATTGAGTACATTTATTTGCCAATGGACCTAAATTTCATAACAATAACTGAGAAATGAACACAATAATGATACCAATGGAAATAATTACAATACAATAATAATAATCATTATATTCACTGATTTATATCAATTTAGTCTAGTCCAAAGTAAGAATTGTGATGCTTGTATTGTGAATAGTAGGATAACGGATAGACATACATATATGCTAAGAACATAGTTATGTAATATATATAAAAATATATATAGGAATACCCTGGACTCAGGTATAAATGCTCGTATTCATAACAGAAATATCTGCCTCTTCCGCGACTTGAACCTTGGTCCGTCTGTGCAAAGTGCAGGATGACTACCATTTTTTAAGAATAGGTAACAATTATAATGAATATGTAATCATGTTATTATTTGCACTTCGGTGCTGAAATTAAAACAAATAAAATGAGAGATTTATTTTTTAATAATAACAATATGTTAAACACATGGTAAACGCGATACTCTTCTACGTTTCATGTTTTATATTTCCATACAAGTCCGCCGGTTATATAGGCCCAAATTTAGTAACTCCAATTAATTCACATCGGTCAATGAATTAAAATCGTGTTTTTTTTTAATAATGTATCAAAGATATGGTAAGCTGATTACACTTTAAGGACCCGTCCGTTGTATTTCGGCGTCCGTCCGAGCTGACACCTCGACCAATGAGCTACAATCGCCTTATTTATATTAGGGGTTAAAGTATGAAATTGCCGATTTGTACTGAAAATCTATATTGTTTATGTTTTAAATTTTTAACAAATTTATTTAATCAAAATAGTTGCCATTATTATCTATACATTGCTGCCATCTAATGGGAAGGTCATTAATGCCTTTGCGATAGAATTCCGACGATCTAGACTGCACAAACTGTGTGAAAGCATTTTGTACTGCCTCCTGGGAAGAAAACTTCTTGTCACGTAGATAATTGTCCAAATCACGAAAAAAATGGTAGTCCGTTGGAGCAAGGTCTGGTGAATACGGAGGATGACGAATGGTTTCTAACTGCAGTTCCTGAAGGGTCAAAATGGTTTCTCGTGCTGTGTGAGGTCTCGCGTTGTCGTGGAGCAATAATGGTGAAGATCGATTCATGAGTCGGGGCTGTTTTACTGCTAGTTTTGTCAACATGGTTCGGAGTTCGGCACAATAGACATCTGCCGTTATTGCTTGACCAGATCGGAGAAAACTATAGTGAATAACACCATGCTGAGACCACCAAACAGTTACCATTACCTTTTTATTGGTAAGTTTTGCTTTAGGACACTGTTGTGGCATTTGACCTGGGGTCAGCCATTGCATTTTTCTTTTCCGGTTATCATAAAGAATCCACTTTTCATCACATGTTACAATTCGATCCAATATTCCTTCATTTCTGTACCGGTTCAACAAGGCAACACAAGTTTCAACACGCGTTTCTTTCTGCAGATCAGTCAAATCATGAGGCACCCATTTTTCGTATTTTTTTATTTTATTGATTTGACGCAAGTGAGTCAATATTGTGGGTAAGGTAACGTTAAACCATGCCGCTAATTCCTGGGTACTTTGACTAGGATCGGCTTCCACTATCTCTCTTAATTCATCGTTATTTACCTGTGTGGGCGGTCTTCCTCGTGGCTCGTTCTTTAAGTCGAAATTTCCATCACGAAAGCGTTTAAACCAAAATCGCACGGTGCGTTCATTAGTAGACCCCTCTCCAAACGCAGCATTGATATTGCGGGCTGTTTCTGCCGCGTTAGTTCCGCGTCGGAACTCGTATTCAAAAATAACTCGAATTTTCGCAGTATCCATCTTTCTTGTCTAAATTGAATAACAAAAACAATTGAAAGTCGATATTCAAATGTTTTACATTTTTTAAAAAAAGAACATCATAGAAACCATTTAAAAAAAGTTTCATTCGAAAACCTCAAACCATGAAGATTCTATGTCAATTCAAAGAACCTATTGCAATAAAACGGCAATTTCATACTTTAACCCCTATTATTTAAATTACAAAAACTTCATTTCCAAAGCTTAATAAACGTGACTCTTATAGCGCTTATTAAAAAAATCTCTTTTATTATTTTCGTAAGCACTGCTTTCTTACAATACATACAAAATAGTATAGATTCTATTTTCATACAAGATTGATGCTCTACGCAGCCACTCTTTTACCAACTCATTTTTAGAAACGTCACAGCCCTGCGAGACCAGTGACCCCAATCGAATCCTCTCTCAGCTTTGATGGATGCGTTGACCTCACCAATATTATTTTATTCCCATGCGATGATAAATTTGTCGCAAATTCGTCTGGCTCTTTTATGCAAACATCTGGTTATTCAACTTTAGTAAAGAATAATTTTTCAGCACATAGTTTTTTTTTTATAAATTTACATTTTTAGTATTAAATAAATCAAATATCGTAGCGCATCTGCGGTTAGACGTTTATACGAAAATGGTTCATTAATTAGACTGTAGAGCGCGAATAAAATTTATTTCCAGTCGTTGTGGGTAAAATATCTACCTACGTATAAGCTTGGATTCCTCTTTGCAGCAAACCTCTTCATCACTAAGGGTTGGAATTTGGTTGTCTTCATTCACAGAAATATAAAAAAAATCTACAGCCTTCAATATCTTCATTCACATATACGAAGTTAATTTTATCATCTTCCAACATTTCGTTTTCCTACTATTTTCATAATTTAGTTATATTAATTGGTATATGTAACTTATCTCCGAATGACAATTTTATTAAAACACTATAGACCAAGAGCCAGTGACCAATTTTAGGTGGTAATTTCAAAAGTCACGAAACTTTCTACAGTTAATCCTCCATACCTACTAAAAATGAAAAGCCACTTCTGGCAGCCCTGTGTGGCCGGGGTAGACTACCCTAAAATTTGAAGGAGGGTAAGAAATAAGTTTTATTTTAGTTAAAGTATCAGTCATAAAATTTTAGAAAATTACTTCCGGCAGTATTTTATCTTAATGGAATTTTTGCTAGAGCATTTTACTCTCCTAAGTGTTGACAGAACGCTATAATTAATCATAAAATAAAATCCATTTTTGTCATTTCATCAGTCTTCAAATTTTAACAGAATAAATAAAATAAATAAACAATTAATAATATACACTGCCAGAACGAAATTCCATCACCAACAATGGCAGACTGCCAGAGCGAAAAACGTGTGAGTGCAAGTAAGACAGTAATATGGAAACCGGGGAAACGCAGCTGAGCACTGTCTCCAAATCTTGAAAAGGACAAAATTGACCGGTAACTTGATAAATATGTTAATAAGATTTAGTCATTCACATCGCGCATTAACATTCGCACAATAATCCTAATGAACGTATTCCTTTGTTATTACTGGAGGCAGTCATAAAAACGTATTACTTCACAAGTGATATCTCGATTGTATACATAATCACGATTAATTATTTCCTTTTGCAACGGGCGAATAAGTAAGTAGTGATGATCATACAGTTCATTATAGTTTCTTTATACAGCTGAAGGACATTGTGATTTTCATATTTAAATCTGCTCTTCACCAGTTTCATAACATCTTCGCAAATTTTATTTTAAAATTCGAAAGGCTGTCATCTGTCTCACGTGATTATCTGAGATAAATATTACTTCCTAGTTTACTCACAGATTACACTAGAAAAGTTTACCGAAAATAGCGTTCATTGTAGATTTATAAAATTGTGTTATTTTTTATAGACAATATTTCGTTAACTATCCTAAATTTTGTGAAATTTTACCATCAATGTGAATAATCCGGTCGGTCTTTCATCGGTACGTAATTTTTACCCATTCCCAGTTATTTAAATCCTCATTTATTTTGTAAGTACAAATTATTATCTTAAACTTGCGTCATGTTTCATTGTACTTACTTTCTTGTCTTTTCTATTATAGAGGATAAAACTATCTTTATATAAAGTGGCAGTCAAAAACAATATTCTTATAGTGCAGATATTTCTGACGGTAAGATGGAAATTGCTTATTTGTTGCTCACCCAATTTGAACAAGAAAATATTTATGAGTCATTTGCTTCAAAGTGCATGTCTACATCTGGCATTGTTCCTGAGTCCTGATCGAGTGTCCCCGCATCTATGATGGATGGATAGCGGCCGCCGTAGTCGCGCCGTATCGACCCAGGACATCGTCTACGCGTCGCCCGCCACCGTCGCGCCATCCTATGGCGGTGTACTTACACTGGCGGATTGAGAGGGCATTTGCATAGTATATTTTTAGATAAAGTCTAGGACGTCGGGTTGGTTATTTGAATCAACTGTCTTCTTTGTTATGCGACATGGAAAAAAGTAAAAAATGAAGTCAAACTATGGACTATTCTTTTAAATAATTTTGTACTTTTTACGCGGAAGTAATTTTAATTAAGTTAAAACTCATAATCTTATTTATTTAAAACAAAGAAGGGGTACAATAAAAGTCTAGGACTAGTCTATGAAAAAGTTAAAAATTAAGTCAAACTATGGACTTCATGTAGGGATAATTTGATTTTAAAACTTTTCATACTGAACCGTCCGCTGATATAAAAAATATCATCGTCCCTTCTCGCTTACAAGCTGAATCATGCAGACAGGCTGTGAGCAATCAAACCGAGTGCATCTGGTGTGCCACCCTTGATTCATGAGTCAACATACTAGTGGGGAGTTTAACGAGCTCTTAATATACTATTTGAAGCTCCAGATGTTTATTGAAAATAAAGCCATCAGGACGTTTATAGCTTTCAAAGTATATTGTTTTAAATTTTACGGTCGCAAATTTCAGTATTACTTGAAAAGAGATAAAAACATATATAGCTATCTCGCTATAAATAATACTAATTTTCAACTTATCTGCTTTGTCACAATTTCTTGTTTTTTATTTACTTATTTCTCTTATTAAAATGTTATGAAAGCTGTTAAGTCGTTCCGTCCCTTTTTAAACGCAGAAAGAAGAGCAGAACAATCAACTTGAATGAATTATCATATCGGTGGAAAGTTTTATGAATTCTCGTCTACTGTTCATGAGCCCTGATGTTTACAACAATCACAATTGCTTCCTCCTTTGAATATTTATATTCATTTAACGGCAAATATGTGATAAAATCTATCATACATAATGTATCATCCCGTTTGTAACATGAACATGAGTCACTGCAGTCCGGTAAGCAAAGTAATCAACCTCAACTGCATTTGTGACGTCACTTCTGACTCACCAATAGACATGTAGCAAAATCGAAAGATCCATCACGAGGCTATTTATTCTCTTCGACGTTTGGACTAAAGCAAATAGTAATAGAAGCCATTTAATTTTTAGATTTAGGCTTAATACGCTGTCAACTATACTATTGTAATAATAATAATAATAAATTGCACTTTATTGCACACACAGGTTAAATAAAAAATAAGTGCAACAAAGAAAATTATACAAACAGCTGGCCTTATTGTTAAACAGCAGTCTCTTCCGCCTGGAAAAAAAATCTTTGGTTAAAAAGAAATAAATAAAGATAAAAGGATAATAGGGAAGTGGCTGCATATATTGAAAATACAAGTGTAAACATATAAAATATGACGTATACTAAATTAGGTAAATATTAAATGTATTTAGGATTGATATGATTGGCGGTCGCCTGGTAGAACATCAGCAATCCTACCTTCTGCGCTAAAGGGTCCGGGTTCGAATCCCGGTAAGGGCATATGTTTGTGTGATGAACATAATCATTTGTTGTCGTTTAAACAATGTGTCCCGTCACCAGTGTCGGAGACTTTAATGATGTGAAATATGGCATTTTTTATCGACAAATTGCCCCTCAATTTTGCTTTTTCTCAAAAAGCCAATAATTAAAAAATACACAAAATAGAATCTATTTGTTTTTCTTTAATTATTGTTTGTCTATTTTTTATTCCATGACAATTGAAACATGATGGCTGTGTAACTGTTGTCTACATGTTTAGCTATCAAATGACACCTTTTTAAGGTTCATAGGACATTTACATGAGTAGTGGTGGTCTAATTAGTATGAGAGCCCAGATCTTGGTTACCAAGAAAACAAAATGGCGGCCGTAAGAGAAAAGCAAAATTTGAGGGGCAATTTGTCGATCAAAAATGCCATATTTCACACCATTAAAGGCGCCGACACTGGTGACGGGACACATTGTATACTTATTTATGTATTTCATACATTATTTAGTATCCATAGTACAAACTCAGTATAGTTTAACACAAAAGACTAATTTCAAAATCGCAGATCTTTTGTGACTGAATCATACTCAATATTAGAAAAGATTTTCGACACGACTACAAGAATACTCATTAACAAAGTCTCTAAATAAAACCACAAAAATACTTATTTCAAGTGGAGTGAATCTCGTTCAAATTGTGTGTGTAAAGGAAAAGATTTTCTGGAAACAACCGCCATATTGAAAGTGGGAGGTGTCAACAACTGAAAGCAGAAGCTGTCGGAAGCCAAGTGAAGTTATCTACTAACTCAGGGTTGCCTCTTTAGTTTTATTTGATTCCGTTTCTCATTCCTCTCCTTGGAAATCATCGCTTGGAAAACTAGATAGGAAACACTTTTACTGTTCTTCTGTAGGCATTTTCGAAAAAGATATGTTCACACAATAATGAATGGAATAAAATTAACTCTAATCATTGATTATTACATTTTGGTAAATAATGCAAATTGTAAAAATATACATCGAAAATAGAACATAAAATATTTTTTGACGGCTTACTTGTTCAACGGAAACGGTTATGCCCCCAAGGCCCATGGTTCGAATCCTGGCAGGGGCATGTGTTTGTGGGATGACATAAACATTTGTTCTTATGTCATAGTTGTTTATATAGATATTTAATTTAGTAGTGTATATAAAAATAAAACTCAACTTTTTCATCAAAAGTAAAACGTAGTAAAAACGTATATAAAAAAAATCTTTTGATTTTAAAGCATAGGCAGCCCTGAGTACACAGTCGTACAAGGTCGTCTGAAAATCAACAAAGCGCTCTGCCCGCACCGATGCATAATGCAGCAGAAGAGGGTAGAAGACATTCACTGGAATACATTGCTGGCGTAAAAACAAAGTCTTTTTCAGTGGCACACATGTTTCTTGTCTTAGACTAAGGAAATGTCTGTCAATTCTATTCTTTTATTTTAACATTGCTTAAACACATAATTAACACCTCGTGGTAATCTTAATATGCTTAAGAGTGGGTTCACGTCTGTACCACATCGGCGAGAATCGAACTGAGTTCGCTTCCGTTAAAGCTCACATTTCACCCGATGTGCTAAGGCCGCCTTAAGGCGGTTAACACACTGCACCGCGCCCCGTCGCGTAGCGCGTGGCCGCAGATTTTATCATTGTATGCAAGAATCTCAATTAATATAGAAAACACGCCTATGACAACACACTGCCGACGCAGGAACGCGCGGGTAGGCGCCCCGCGCGCAGATTCTGCGCGGGAGCGCGGGGCGTGAAGAAGTAGGGTCAACTTGTATTGCTATTCCGCGCGGGGAAGCAGATTACACCGCTAAGTTAGGCAGATCTGCACCTCCGTCCCCGCGCGCGTTTTCTGTCACTACGCGCACCGCGGCGGGACGCATATCTAGTGTGTGAACCGCCTATGATTACTATACTCTGTCCAATGTAGGATGATACTTTTGACAGGTGTCACTTCCTTATTGCTACGTACTAAGGTTGCGTTTGCTTCCTTATGTTTGGCTTGACATTGCAATAGCAACTTTATACCGTCTATATAGGTGTCAACTGTCAAAAGTATCATCCTACATTGGGCAAAGTATAGAGACATGAGCTATACTAGACAACATTTTTGAGCCTGGAAACCGCAGAACAGAAAACAGAAAAATATTAACATTTCTTCAACAATAGAACAAAACCAATGGGTCTTACGGTTTCGTCATAACTATCAACAATCAGGACGTGTAGATACTACTGAAACATATAATGTGCACAAGCAACAAAAACAAAGCATTGTACGTCCCTTAGATGTTTAGATGTAAATTATTAGTTCCCTCACGTTATTCTTTGAAGTTTTCTCTTTGAAGTGATTATCAAATTAAAAGATATTAAACGCTGTTTAATTGAAACGCAATTGAATATAAAAAATAATCTTCGCGTGTTCATTGTAATATGTAAATATTAATTATAATTAGCTAAAAACAAAGCGTATGTCAATATTTGATAATAGCAAATTGTTTGCCGATGGAAGAAAGTGACCTTTTACCGACAAGGTTATTGTTCAAAAACGCCCGATATCAGGAATCGCATTTTCTCTAGCGATACATAGTACTTAATACTACACCTATATAAAATGAAAAACGTATTTTGTTCTTTGTATGATATCATGATAATAACTAACTTTATAGTACTTACTTCTAAATCTCTCAGGAAGTAAAGTAATGACTGCTCAGGCGGCATCTTTTAGTTCTGGCGGCGAAGTGTACCAAATGCGAAATAGACGAAATAGATGAAAGGACAGGATGACAGAAGATCATTTATTTCCATTATCAATGAATGGTCGCAAAAATCTAAAAATGACTATGTAGAAGTAATTATTATCCATAAAAACAGGGGCACGGGTCGCTTTGGTTGAATGGTTTCTGTAATACGCGGGTGGCGTGACCAGACTTATCGTTCCCAATATAATACGATCATTATAACTTGTGGTTAACTACAAGTTTAATATATTTAGTTCTTACACTTCCGCGCACAATACACATCAGAATAAAATACTTTTTTACGGATTTTTGCGCATGTTTTATTTTATTTTATATTTAATCCTGACGTTTCGACTCCTTTACAGGATTCGTGATCACAGGATGATCCTGTGATCCTGTGATCATCCTGTGATCACGACTCCTGTAAAGGAGTCGAAACGTCAGGATTAAATATAAAATAAAATAAAACATGCGCAAAAATCCGTAAAAAAGTGTTTTATTCTGATGTACAAGTTTAATGTTTCAGATCATAAGAACCAAAAAGGCTGTTTCAAATATCACTACTACCAATTCTTAATTTTGAACGTGATCTTTTTTGTCAATGCTACCTGTATAATATTCAAGGCTAAGCGGTTAATTTGCTTATATTTTTCTAACTAATTATAGAAAATTTAAATGAAAACCACATACTTTAAAATAAGGAAACTGTTATGAACTTTGATTGGTACATATTGATAGGAATAAATTTTAAAAGCATATTTTTAAAACACAAACTAATTAAATGTCATAAAAAGATATACATTGCATGTTAGATTAGATAATATTCTATCTATTATCAGCCAGCATGCTTTTTCAAATTAAGCCTTATAAAAAAACAAAAGTTTAAAAAGGTAGTAGAAAGCATTTTGGATGAGTCTTTTACACTTTAAATTACAGCAATTTTATGATTTCCCATAAATTGATTACCTGTATTTATTTTTATATTGAACATTTCGAAAAGATTTGTCTACAGTAATTCTTTAGATTTAAATTTGTTGAAACTTTGTAAAAGTTGAAAGCAGCTATTATGTCTTTTAAGTGAAATCGAAAGGTTATTTATAATACTAAGTATTTATACAACTTCAGTTGAGGCATCTTCTTATGCAACTTAAAACTGCCACTGGACAATTACATTAACTCTTTATCTATTTACTTAATTCACTTTAAGTTAAATTTTACCAATTCTTACAATTAAAATGGTATTAATTTATAAAAATCTTTGATAAAACATTTATATAAGTGTAGAAATATTTGACAGATCATTCTTAACTTTATAAAAAGCTACTACGTCTCCGAGCCCTCAGATGGGATTCGATCCCACGACCTTTCGCTATCCGGGCGACTGCTCTGACCGCTGAGCTACCGAGACGCTGGCTTTTATATCTTATAGAAATATTGCATTGTGAATGCAAAAAAATAAATTAAAAACATAATTATTATAGCTGGTTCCATCTTAATCGATTGTTTAATATTTGTAAAAATATTACTTTCGATGTTGAAGGTAGTTAGCGTTCAACATTGGTGGAACGATACTAGCTCATAGTTGAAGTTGAAATACGTTTGTAAAATTCGACACGTTTGCCAGCGTCTCGGTAGCTCAGCGGTCAGAGCAGTCACCCGGATAGCGAAAGGTCGTGGGTTCGAATCCCATCGGAGGACTCGGAGACGTAGTTGTTTTTTACACACGTATTTTATATCTTATAGAAATATTGCATTGTGAATGCAAAAAAAATAAATTAAAAACATAATTTATAAAAAGCTACTTGTTCTTTAGATTGTATAATAATTAACGTCAACTATCGCTCCCTATTCCCTGTAATCATTATGTTACAAAAACAAGAATAATGTAAACGTAAAGAATAGCTAAAAATCCATTTACTTTGATCAGAATCATCAACGATACTACAGAGGTTCACACAAAATAAAACACGAATAACAATCACCGCAAAAGCGAATGAACTGTAACAATAAGGCAAAGGAGGTCAAAACCAAGTCAGAACATAAGGCCCTAAACGCCGGGCAATGATGGCGTGAAAAATCAAAGGGGAGGGAGCGTCGCAACGACCCAACTTCGGTTAATTCGCATTCGTCACTTTGTACCAATAATTTTTATAGTGAACCAATTATTACAACTGTTTACATTAGAACAAAGATAGAGTATTCTGAAAAGCAATGCTAAGAATAAAGAAATTACAAAACTATTAAATTATAATTACATAATACTATAAACAGTTACAGTGACAACCTTATACAATGTGTCCCGTCACCAGTGTCGGACCCTTTAATGGTGTGAAATATGGCATTTTTATCGACAAATTGCCCCTTAATTTTTGTTTTTCTCTTACAGCCGCCATTTTGTTTTCTTGGTAACCGAGACCTGGAGCCCAATCGCGCTATTTTTCAATGTGAACGGACCGCTGAATTGCAATCCAACTTTGGACGAAATCGGTATCGCGCTATTCGATGCATGAACTTTGCAGTTTGACAGCTGTTGCGTTCCAACTTCAATCGGGTTGCGTCTCAACCATCTGTCAAATCATTACCGCGATACAAAATGTCGTAAAAGTTGAAGTTTAGCAGTAGTCCAATTGCAATCCAACTGCATATTGTTATGGCGATTGCCCCCCAGGGCTCTCATACTAATTCGACCACCACCACTCATGTAAATGTCCTATCAACATTAAAAAGGTGTCATTTGATAGCTAAACATGTAGACAACAGTTACACAGACATCATGTTTCAATTGTCATGGAATAAAAAATAGAAAAAAATAATTAAAGAAAAACGAATAGATTCCTTTTTGTGTATTTTTAATTATTGGCTTTTTGAGAAAAAGCAAATTTGAGGGGCAATTTGTAGATAAAAAATGCGATATTTCACACCATTAAAGTCTCCGACACTGGTGACGGGACACATTGTACAAGACACAAATGTAAATAATCCAAATTATGCGACATATTGACAAAGCAATGTATTTCATATTCTCAAGCATTAATTAAACTTGTAAATAACCAACTGGTTGCAAGTCAAATGTAACCACAAACAATAATATTTAGGATTGCCCAAATGCCGTTCATAATGGTACCATTTAATCAAAGTAAGTGAAATTTACAAGCGCGGAACGGGAGAGTGGCGCACCATAGAGGATTTACGAGCAACGGGCGCCCCATGGTTTATAGAGCATAATCGGGTTTATGGGCCATCGCAGCGCATTGCGGCCGCCTTCGGCCTCCGTTCGAATATTCCACGTTAAGCAAAACGCAAGATATCGATACCAACAGCCACTTTATAAAAATATGTTCAAATTCGATTTGAATTAAGAATAGAAATTATGCACAACGGCAACCTTGAATTTTTTCAAAATTTTCATCGCTTTTTATTGACCAAAGATATTTGAATGTTTAAATAAAACTCCAATTAAGTGTGGGCTACTATCAAACCAATAATAATGAGATATTATTGGCAATTTCCATAATATCCATTGAATAAAATAAAAATATGTAGCTTACTTACGCAAAAAACAAAACTACTTAACTAATGACAAAGTTACGTTCACGATAAGGATAAAAAAGATTGACCTCCAGATATAGGTACCAAAAGCAATATTTTAAAGATAGCAATGCCCGGATGTAAGAGCTATTCCCTCTCCATTTAATGCATATTAATGGCGGCAAAGTGGGTGGAAAATGTAACGCAGGTATGACGTCACGGCCGGTTTACGACTTGGCGTTTACACCCCACGCGGTGACGTGACAATGAACTTGCTTACAATGAATTAAAAGCTTGTTAACATGACAATTGCTATGTTATGATAAAAATTCAAAGATAAAGTCACAACGAGGCCGCCTTACATTTAATAATATATATTTATTCTAACAAAACCTAATTAACTACAAAACGTTCTTATAAAAAAATGTGGAAGAATAATTATTGGAAGATACGTTACTTGAACACTTTTAGAGCAAAAACGACGAAAATAAAAACTTAAACCACTGATATAACCATTTTGTTTTGGTATACCGACATCCAAGCTAAAGTAACTGTTTAATACATACGTGAATCATAAAATGACTTTCTACGTTAAGTCTAGACGTAGACTATAAAAGAGAGTAGTTCATAGAGGTTTCGCCACTAAAGCTTGTGTATTTGAGTTGGCATTCGCCTGAGGGCTTTCAGCAAATTGTATGTATTAAGAGGATGCCGGTGCAAAACTAACGAGGTAGGAACTCGTTAGCTGGCAATGGAAGTTTCTCGACCGAGAGGGGAGTATTCGAGTAGAGCTGCCGACTTAATTGGTCGAACAGTTTTAAAACCTTGCACTTTTAAAGTTACAAACATCCGTAAACAATTTTCATTGCGATTAATTAAATAAATATTTTATTTTATAATTATTTAATAACAAATTAAGCTGCGCTTGTATTATATGTACTAAATAACATATAGAACACATAAATATATGGATGACCTAAATTCGGGAACAAAATTTCTGTCAGAATACAAACCCAAGACCATTGGGACGGGAGGTAGGATCTACGCATAGATCTAGCGGCTATCAAAACTAAAATTGTATAGAAGTTTTTAAAAGACGCAAATAAAGCTAATAAGCTTATTTAGTTCTTACACTTCCGCGCAAATTAAACATTTGAATAAAACACTTATTTTACGGATTTTGCGCATATTTTATACTTAATCATAAAAAATAATTTACAGGAGTTGTGATCACAGGATGGCTAAGATAATGGTTGTCATGTATTTTCTACTACCTCCACAATATTTTAATCGGGCACGTTCCTGATTTTTATTTTTTTTTATATAAATCAAATTGTTTTATTTTTACATTTTATTTAGTTATTAATTTCTCAGTAAGATTACATTGTATACTACTGAGTCTACTACCGGTTCGGAAATTAGGAGGCCCCGAGAAAAAAATAGGGCGAAAGAAACTCCGTAAAAAAATTAAAGCTACATCTTTAATTTTTTTTTTCAACTAAACTATACAACCTATCCTTGCAAATGCAAATTTGAACATCCTTTCAAACGATCATAAAAGTTTAGTTGCTCTATCATCTCTTATCCGAGGCTAATGAGAGTCTTGTCGGTTTTATCTTGTATAACGTTCTCATTTGACAGAGTAACATAATTTCTAAACACTAATAAAAAAGCCCGAAATATGTTAATACTTAGCAAACATGATTAATCAATCGTAAACCACTACAGACGGCTCATTTTTTGTTTGGCGTCAAATAAAAGTAATCGCATGTTAGAAAAAGGCTATGCGAGTTTGTCTAGTAAAATCCTAATTGCTCGAGCCTGAGGTTCTCCAGATTTAGACCAACATGTAAAAAATTTCACGCTTTGGCTGTATGTATTAAAAAAGAAATACGTTTTAATCTCATAATTTCATATCTACGTTAAGAGTGTGAAAACGTGAGTTCCATTAATGGAGTTATATTTTTTGTTTTGAAAGATTCTTTGTCTTTACTGGAACAAATACTTTAATAAGTTATTTTTTCACGAATAATCCATAAAACGTTGAGAAATCAGGTAATGAGCGCCAAATGAGTTAGTTTCTTTACCTAAATCCCAACCCCTAACCTAAGTTTAGCGTAGTAAGCTGGCCTGCTAGATCAGCTAGTATATTTGCCCTAAGAATCGGTTGACCCAAAGTTTAGTTCCAAGTCAAACCCCTAATTCTGGCATAATATAATGGTTTTATCTACAACGCCCGATTTTCCTACGTCGTTAAGCACTGTCATGCGTGATAAACGTTACTCTAAGTAGCTGCCCTTTGATATCTACGTTTCGATAGCGATTTCCATTTACGAGCTTTTCCATATTCGTTATGTATACCAATACTGTACTGTATTAAGTCCTCAATATACTGTACCTTCAGTGTAGCAAGGGTACTTTGTCGAAAATAAGGACACCTTGTTAAATGAAACGCTTAAAAACAGTATTTTATAAAAAATACGATACTTATTGTATCCTCAAAATAGTAACTTTTGTTGGTGCAAAAGAGAAAAAAGATATTTAAAACAAAAAAATATTGTTGAACAGGATATGTCAGTATTGGTTAAACTTAATTAATCGATTGAACGTAGAATGAGGCAATTAACTTATGGGGGATAGTAAGCTGGTAAAAGTCTAGCTAAGAAGCTTAAACAAGCGAACGCCTACATTTTTAAGTCAATTTATAACCTGCGTTCACAGTATTTGTTTTGTGGATTTTGAAAAATTTGGAAAAAATCGCTACCTAGAGACAATATGATTCCAATGCAAATTTTAGTCTGTTTTATGTGTTTTAATTTTTTGCTTTTTTTCGAGGGGCATGAAAAATAATTTATAAGGGCAGAAAAAGAGTTTTTTACTTATTTGGCATTGCAATGTAAAATTCAATTTTATTGTAGAGTTAACATTATTGATATATCAACACACACGCGTACACACGCTCAGAGTTCAGTGAAACTATATGATAGCGACTGGTGGACTGTATTAAAACTGCGATATGAAAAATAATGGAAACACGGTGATTTTACGATAATTATAGTAATTTAATTAAATATTCACAATACAATTAAAACAGACCTGTCAGCTTGACACACAAAAAAAAACCAAACTACGAGACAGAAAGAAAGATCAAAAAGTATCAAAAAGGTAGAATCATATAAATAATATAAAAAAGGTTTGCGTATCAGCCAGTCGCCAACACTATATCTATATAAGGTTACACCACAAAAATTTATGTCACATCATCTTCATAATCACAATGAAAACGAAATAAAACAAAAGGATTAATGGATAAGCTGAAGCAGGCTGAAGCTGACAAATAACGAGAGTCAAGATCATACACGATTTCATCTGTTTATGTTTAGAATGATAGCTCAGTACAAATAGGATCTTTATAGATTATTTTCGATGTAAAGACGTCTTAACGTCAAGAGGATTTACACACATTTTTGTTAAAAACATCAGAATCAAATGTTTTATTCATTTAAAAGCTGCTCGGTAAGGGTCTTTTACTCAGTTTAAATATGTTTCCTCGTTTTTTTAAATAAAGAATATTTTCTTAGTGTTTATTATTTTCTAGCGTTTTTTTTAATTTATATATTTAGTGACCGAAAACGGAACAAGCAGAGCGAGAAAAGTGAGCGTGCTACAGTAGCAGCCGGCGACTCGCCATTTATCGTGCTTGCTTGTTTGCACACTGTATGCAAGCATGTTTTGGGTGTAGAATAAAGTTGATGGATTTCAATTAGACGACAAATTTATGGTTGTTATTGGGAACATGTTTCTGGAAACCAAATCATTTAATCAAGGGATATAAAAATATATAGAACTTGAAAAAAAAACATTCTAAAACTGAAATTTAAAAATCTTTTAATATTTTTTTTGGTGAAATGAGAGTTACAAACAATGGCAAAACGATTTTAGAAAAGTAAATTTTCTTTGAAAAAAATATAGGGACCAATATTTTACACATTTCGCCTCAAACTAAAATTAGTCATGACTTGTCTAAAATCCGAATCTCCCCTTTATTGTTTTCACACATGGCAGTCCAGCCACAGCTTACAGTTCATTAAATCTGTTTCAGCACTGATGCGTATTACGCTTGTATAGTCTGAGGTATGATTTTTTACCTGACAGAACTTTATATGTTCGAATGCTATATTCACATAATTATATTACTTTTAATTTTAGGAAAAGAAAATCTTGAAAAATTTAGGACAAAACCAACATCGCTTTACTATGATCATAATTCAATTTAGGCAGGACAACGTTGACGGATCGGATATTTAATGATACTTTACATTTTCGATAAAGAGATTAAGAATTTCATTCACAACAATTTGTCACCGACTCTTAAATAACTTTTACTTATCATGACAGCTATTCACAAAGGATTCACAGTTCGGCTCCGAGGGCAGCGGGCAGTTTAGTGGGCTATTAACGTCACTCCTCATTACAAGGGCGGGGAAGGGAACTGACTTAAGCCTTCAAGGTGACATGGAATCTAAGAAAAGCTATAAAAAGACTCACGCAAAAGTGTACTAAATTACAAGCTAAAAGCATTTTAACGGCAAAAGGTCTTAGGAACAACATTGGCAAGGATACCTTATTTAGCGGAGATATTTTTGTTAAAATTGCTTGTTAATTGCATCTGTGTGATACTTTAGAAAGACAAACTAATTTATGTTTATTCTGTATGGAAACAAGGTAATAAAAACATGTGCTATAGTTTATTACAAATAATTAATACACCTTTTTAGGCGTTTATAAACTTAAATATATAACCTCAAATTTTGCGTTGTTTGCTGATGTTATGCGCCAAACTTAAATTCGTTTCTATAATGCATATTAATACAATAAATAAGTACCCATATAGTATACTGTATGTGAAAAGAACATTGTGTCGAATATTTAAACAAAATACTATTATGTTTGATGCTTATTCATATCTTTTTAGTTAATTACAGTTAACTCAAATTGCATTTTAAAATTTGACTCCTGTTTTATAAGTTGAATTTACTGAAATCATGAATGCCCACACTTTAAGACACAAGCAGTAATATCTTAATCTTCAATAATAACTGGTCATAGATATTTTTTCAGTATTAAGACATATATCCGGTGAATAATACGGTGAAGAAATTTAATATAAAATGTACACTTACTTGTAGTGTTGCCGGTCATCTCGATGATGCATTTGCTCTCCCTGGCGATCTCGCGCGAGTTGAAGGGGCGGACCCTGACCGCCACCTTCACTGACGACATGGCTGCAGTTGCTTCGTTTGCGGATCTCTAGAGCATTTGTACCACACGGATCTAGACCTGGAGACAAAGGTATGAGAGTTTAATTTCTGTTTACTTCTTAAATACGATACAGTTAAAATGGCCAAACGACATTGTCTCGAAACCAAATATTTACTTATTTCATGGAACTTTTGGTCACCTCTTTAACTAAACTAATGGTCACCTTAGTTAATCTGCAATTTAACCAGTTGGCTAAGCGTCGTCTAGCTGTAGTGTTGAACGTTGCAGTCAACCAGTCGGCTAAACAACGTATAGCCGTGATTGAATGGCGTTGTTCAGTCAAAGGGCTAGCTGTTTGATTGAACGGCTAATTTAACTAGTTGGCTGCGACATATATATCTAATATATTGTGTGATATTACAAATTTAAAATTAAACGTCAAAAATATAAGTTCAAAACCTATTTGATGTTATTTTATTAATACATTACTGATCTATCAATCAATTTAGCGGGGATACAAAATACTTTTTTAAATGGGTATCTTAAAAAATATTTTGGCAGGCAGGGGCCTGTAAAGTATTAAGTTTACTGCGAATACAAATTCAATTAACTGTAAGCAACGCCACCAAATTAATGTACCCAACCAGGGGTTAACGACAGCCAAACAAAGCCTCATAATGTTCATTCATGGTAAGGAAACAAGTTTCGAAATAATACCAAAATTTCCTGACCTCCAATGAAAGGGCAACGTTCGGGTCACCTCACGAAACTAAATCTACTCTGGCATGAAAGCTTTTGCGTTTAATAATCTTAATTGACATTTTCCTGAATTATCTTATCCATAATATATCCAAATCTGGTATATTTACTCATCTATACGCCTACGACAACATACAGTAACGAGATTGTCCTATCTTATTAAATAAAGGCGTCCACGATGTGTATTGTATAGTACTGAAAGAAGAATATAATCGTATCCTTCAAGGTCTCAAAAAAAAGTAAAAAAAAAATAATGAAATTCCAAGTAGTCGAGTGTGTGCAGATAGGTTGCAAGTATTTAATTTATTTATTTTTAAAAATATTAGCGGGGACATTGAAAATATCAATATTAGTTATTTCGTGTTTTATTTCGTCGTATGTTTTACATATTCAAGCAATAGGGTGATGCAAGCCTAGATACAAAATAACTTGCGTATTTGTTAGCGGGGGTATTTGTAAGGGACATGAAATTTAATTCTCTGAAGGAAATGGATACAGTTGATGGTGCTGTTTAAGATCTTTTGTAGAAACATTAAGTCGGAGATCAAACTTCGATTCCTTAGGGATGTCATTTGAAAAACCGCAAGTCGTTGACTATAAGGGTGTTTGTGTGATATGCCAAGAGCTGAAAAGGCCAGATATCGCGTGAACGCTCTCTGTATAGATTCTATTCTTTGGGAAGGCAATATGACAAATAATTAATCATTGCCAATATGTCGATCCTTAATAATCACCTTTTTGCTAAGTAATATTACTTATTATAATCATTACTTTATTGTCAATTCAAGGAAATATTATAAGTTACTTCATGCGAACAATGTTTGGGAAATTTTTACCTTTATTTTTAACAATATCTAATATTTTTATATAAGTTGTAATAAGAATCAGCAGCAGCTTATGAATTTAACGTAACAGCAACAGCATTCGCTGATATAACAAAAACCTTTCTCCACAATGACACCTACGTAGTATTTAAAACTGATATCACCTCTTAGCGCAACCATTAAATCTTCCAACTAAAACTTAAAGTAAACGAGACCTATGAACTTCTAAATCAAAATTGTAACTAATCTACTGCATCCGCTTACAGACTAGGACGCCCAAGTTTGCTTTACAAATATTGAACTCAACCGTGACACAAAAGATATGATTCAAATTTTTGCCTTACATGATATTACAACATTAGTACGTGAATACACGATATTATTTTCGTAACCAGCAATGAATCAATCTTTTTAGGTAAAGAGAAGTAGGTTACTTGCAACGGATGATTAGAAAACTTAGTATGTATAATAAATAGCAAAAAATATGGAAAACGATAAATGGAAATCTCAGCTGTTTATTAACCTGCAAAACATTATATTAAAAGATCAATTCCAATAAAAATAAAAATAACATAAAACAGTGTCTCAATATTACAGCGATAAGACTAAAAACAAATGGTGGTCAACAACAATAGAAGAACGAAACAGTCCCCAAAAGATTGAGACATTAAAAGCGAGGGAAAACGGGGATTACCCTAAAAGTAAGCCATTGTCGTACTAATAACAATTATCCAAGTATCCGAAAGTTATTTCAAATGTCGCACTGACCTCAGAAATTATAAAGGGTAGGTAGCTACTATTCCTAACAAGAGTTGTGTGCGCAAATGTCTATGTTTTAATTATTTTTTGTTTCACGACATTTATGTCATTTTAACATTAATTTTGTAGTCATTTACCAAAAGACGATAGAGGGTCTGGGTTCTTTATACATACTAAACAATAGAAAAAACTATTATTTACTAACGTTTTTACTCTAGTTGGCAACGAATATGATAATCAGATTTGAAAAATATTCTGTGTAAGGTCGAATACTTAAAATCGTTAAGTACGCAGTTTAAACGCAAGTTATATGTAATGCATATTTTGTACGCTATTTAAACTACGCTAGACCCAAAATATTTGTAAAAACCTCAGTAAAATATTACGGCGATACTTCTGGGCAGTTGCAAGTACCGTCGTCTAAAAACAACTAGTTTTTCCGTTAAAGTCACCAGGTATGGATTCAGTGACGATGCAGATTTGGGTAGCGTCTTTCTTAGTCCGCAAAAGAAAACAAAATCAAAAAACTTGTCTAATTTATTGATCAAACATATAAGTTTTTTTCGTTTAAAATTTGAAATATACCTTTCATTATCAGCCTATTACTGTCCTCAATAGTTGGGCCCCGGGCCTTCTCTGTAAATGTACATCTTTGGGAGAATATGAAATAACCTACCACACTAGGCAAGTGAGGCCGACGGCTTGAGTGCTCGAGATAGAAAAATGGGTGATCCGCACCCATCCGATGACTGGATTTTACGAAAGTTGTTTCACCCATGAAATCAATAACGAAACGCGTATAAATCGTTAATAATCATCTCATAATTTAGAATATTTAATCGCAAAGTCAAACGCAACGTGTCGGCCGCATTCAGCCGTTATATTTTCACGGTTCGGCACAAACTTGCGCGTGAGTCGCTCAGCTGATACGATACCGACGTGGTCGAAGTAGGCTACTGTGTTAATTTTTAGAGGCGACCAGTCCGAAACTAATTCACGAGATGATAAGTACCGTTTGTATGAGAAGTATTTACCTATATATATATATAAGTAATTACCAATTAAAGAACATTATGAAGACGATAATAAAATGGTATCTAGAAAATAAAGCAATCAACTTAATGTACGCAATTTTATAGTATTTAAATTCAAAAACTACATTTATTTCAGTCTTTCTTTTTTTCTCAGGACTATTCTGTATACAATGGCAAAGATTCCGAAAACATTTATTATTATCCAAAGCGTTTATATTAAAAATGTTGTAAAACGTCACATTTATATGGTTGTCTTCACTTGACGACATCGGTGCGTAGTTGTGAAGTAAGAAAAAACGATGTAAAGGGTATTACCGAAAGCTTGACTAGGTTGTGCAAATAAGATCTATACCTACGCTGCGAAGACACTAGTATTTGTCTATTTATGTTCCAAGTATCATCAACACGAAGAAAATTCAATTTTTTGAGCAAACTCAAAAGCCACTTTCACAGTCCCATGTAAGTATCACACCAAACGCGTTTTGCCTAAGAGCGCACGAAAATACGTCATTACATCTCATGACGGAGAACGACACTGAGTTTTTATTCAATGCACAATTGCTAGCACAAGGTTCGCGTACAAAATGGTGAATGTTTTCCTGAAAGCAATCCTCACGTGCGATAATTGGTCGCGGTCGAGTACACACGGCCAGTCGAAAGTGTAGCCACCACGGCCGCTGCACCGCTGCCGACGCACTTACGTAACGCTGCAATCTTGAGGACCTAACCAGCTCCAGAGATCGAAGGAGCGGCCATGAAAACGTGTCGCAGAGATGACTCACGGCGACCAGGGCGCCCTCTACAACCCCCGCCTCGGCGATCTCAATCGGTATCCGGGAAAGGCTCTTCGGGCTTCTAACCTTGGACACTGCACACTGTTTTAACCTTTCGATCCCAAATAACTTACCGTTTAGCGTCGCAGTGGCAACGGAAGGCGTAGATTCAGTTAACACTTTTTGTTTTCCTTGAGCTGAGTGCTCCGTCAAGTCGCAGCTGGCGACATGGCGCGTCGCGGCGGGGTGCGCGGTGCGACTGCTGCGGTCAGCGGCGGAGGCGCGGGTGCTGCTAGTAGCGCATGCGCCCTCGGGCCGCGGCCGCCTTCGATCTAACGCCGCGGTGCGCGGCCCGCACCACGCATGCGACCAATACCGCAAATAACACAATCTACTCAAACCTGAACACTTCAATGCCCGAGAACTCTCTAAACATATTTTAATTGACTTCATTACTAAATTTCTAGTACAATTTTTAAATGACTCTTGCTCCCTCGGTGCTTGTACGCACTAAGAGGCTCTTTATTGAAAGAGGCTTTCTACGTCGTAACCACCCGCCCACTTAACTGCGTCATCCCTCGTATTTGTGTGCAATATGGAAGTTTTACAAGCCTTACTTGATAAGGTACAGGACTAAACCTTTAGATACGATAAGGCGCTATTGACATAGCTCGTTATAGAGAAATGTCTGACGAGATACTTCGTAATGCAAACTAGGATTGCTCCACGGAGTGGATGGTCTCAGGGGATTCAAGGCACGTGCGCTTTGATTTCAGCAATCCTGATCAACTTGATCGACTTACTTGGAATGGTAGACCACCTATAGAACAGAGAAGAAATGAAATTTTAATTGGATGAAAATAAAATTAATTCCGTATGCTATTTACGATAAAACAATAAAAAATATCTTCTTTTGAGTTTTGACAAATTGATAATCTTGGCGTCACAGGTCAGTCATAAATATCATATTGCAAAGAAAACCAAGCAACAAAGAAACAGAATTGTTACAAAAAGAAATTGAACATAAATTTAATTCAAGCGTGTAGCTGTTTCACTTGATAGATGGTTTTGTATTCTTAATTACTCAAAAAGTAACGCGTACTTAAAGGTTACAGTATACAATATACAGAACCTTCTATTTTATATTTTTTATTTAAAATACCAGTAGCTATTTACCAGTATATATACCAGTATCATTGACACTTAAATAATAGGTAAAATTAATTGAATTAAACTAAATGCACAGTCAGTAATAGGTAAACACCTCATGCAAATTATGACAGAAGAGGAAGAAATATTCAACCACTTAAAAAATTCATTCAACCACAAAAATATTTTTAACTAAAGTTGCTAGAAAAAATCTTTATTGGGGTAAATATTCAGCATTTAGATCCAGATTTCTACAATAAATATTGTACAGTTTACAAATTATAAAATAGTCAACCGAAAACCACTTCATGGTTTTTCTAAATGTTAAACATAATAAGTTATATTGTCTGGTAAGTTATTTATGGAGCATATGTAGAAATTTTGGCATTGACACACAAATCATAGACCAAACATCTGGCATTGATTTTTAAAACAAGCATCACCATCTTTATAAACCACCGAATCGTAATAATCAGAGGTTAGGATCAAGGAATCGACAGGTTTAACAAGACAACAACCCACACGTCAAAACGCCGCCAATAAGTATTGATCGAGAGCAAAGGGTCCAAAGATTTCCGACAAAGTAACTTAAGGCTATGTCGCCTTGGAAACTACTAATTTTCATGTCACTAGAAATACGTAGGATACATAGATTTAAAACTTTAAAATCCTTTATCAACTTGTTACGGGTGCAGTCGGGAGAAATGAAAAGCACTCAAAGTCACTTATGTTTTTGTAATTATGGAATTAAGGCACAACTGAAACAATTATATAAAAAAGGTAAATTACACTGAATACAAAAACAATTTCACATTTATCACTAAAAACATATTATAAAAAGTAGGGCTTCTTACAATAGTGCCTTAAAGAAACTTATAGACTTTTATATAACAGGAACTGGTGGTACAGAATACATATACAGGAAAACTTGTGAGTTATACTTATGAGCTTATTATAACTGCTCAGCACTCTAAATATATTTAAATAATTGTTAGTGGTGAGTCAACCGCTCTACGCGCTGACTCTGGTAAGAATGAACTTCGAGAACAAAACAAATAAAAAGAGACAGTAAATTTAAAATAGGAAACCAAGAGAAAAGAAAATATGAGAAATGGCCAGAGAAGAGCGCAATGAAAGCGCCAATATAGCTATGGCGCCTAGTTACAAACTCAAAGAGTCCTCTATCAACGACAGACAAATATGCCTCTCTTGCATACACATTTCTTGCAATTGAAGGTAATAAATAATTAAAGAAACAAAGCTATCTAATTTTAGTACTAAATAATAAATAGGTACTCAATTTTATTGGAGCGGTCACCCCAAACTTCCCCAAATGGGCTGAGTAATCGAAACTAAACACGGTCGATTTGTATTCAGATGTTATTGCCAAAATTGCAGATGCTACAGAAGGCAATGTTAATAAAAACGATGTCTCATCGATTGGCCGGGCGTAACGCGCCGCATTAGAAGAAGTGCCGTTTCTCCGCGTGTTACAACGAAACGAGCCCATTAAGTTTCTTTATGAAACGGCCTACACGTACTAGGTCGCCGGTACCGTACGCTTCTCTGCCATTATTTGGAACGAGTAATTTATCAAATAGACGCAAATAACGGTTTACAAGTTATCTGGTTTTTATATAATTTACTTCTTTTTTTTTATTGCTGAAAGTTGGCAAACAAGCAAACTGCCCACCTGATGGTAAGTTGTAACAGTCACCTATAATACATGTGGCTCTCGTGAGATTCGCAGCAAAACTGCAACCCCCACAAGAGACACAGTGTACGTTGCCAACTTGTGACACAAGATGTAAAGTCACTGTACCCAGTAATTTCACTGCCATATCTTACCCTTCAAACCGGAACACAGCAATGCAAGCACTGCTGCTTTGCGGCAGAAATAGGTAAGACGGAGGTACCTAAGCAGACGACCCTGGTACAGAGTCTCCCTCCAGTAAATACACTTAGTAAACTTCATACACACAGTAAACTTCATACACTTCCGCGCCTATCGAACATTTAAATAAAATCACTTTTTCCGATTACGACACTTTTTTTTTTTTACTTGATCACAGGATGACCAAGGTATAAACACAACGTAAATCCGGTTAAAGGTTATTTTATATCACTTGACTATTATGTATAGAAAAGATCTTGGTGCAGGTCTGTTAAATTCAAGTTTTAAAATATTAGCGTACATGAAAAGTATCAATCGTTTGATTACCTATGTGGTGGAAATAAATTTTTGAATTTCCTTTTATTTTTTTTAATTCTTCTATTTCATAGATTTTCTATTTTTTTTTTGTTATGTGTATCAAAGTTATAAAATATTTAAATCATTATTTTAATTCAGAAGTGAGAGATTATCACATACTTAATTTACTAAACTGTGATAATAAATAAACCACATATACCATATCATCGGATGTACTTATTTCATATAAAAAATCTTTTTTACTTAACACAGTCTGTCAATGTCAGTTATTAAAAAAAAACTTTTTTGTTCAAATATTTCAATATAACCAACCAACTAAAACGAAAGTTCAAAATAATTCCACGAATATTCTTAAATATATCATCTCAAGAATTCCAAATTCTTTGAAAGCTTTCAAAGAATTCTGAATTGTCGAAACTTCGAGACGCCGATGGCTGCCTTTACTTTAATAAAGGTTCACGCAGAAAAGGTTTCTATGTCAATATTTTTTTCATATTTGAAGAAAAATATTAACCTTCAAAGTGCTTTCACTAGCAATAAAAATGTATCTTCATATATGGAATATTCAAGAGTAACCATTACTTCTCAGCTTCTCAGCAAACATTACTGCTTTAGTTACATTTGTAGATAAGACTTACTACGTTAGGAGCCAGTAATATTTATTTGTGCATATATAAATGCTTAACAAAGTATACGTCTATAGCCAAAATTAAGTTATTTTAAATAAACTCTTTTCCTATCATCTATATGAAAATAAAGATTATATCATGTATTTACTCTTTTTAATAGCGCTTGATTGTCCCTAGTCTTTCAGATTATAAGTACTATCGCCCCTATGGCCCTTTTACCATATAACCACTTCGCATAAGGGCTTCTTCTAATTAAGTACACTTCCCGTAAGTATTAATTTTTATGGGATATTTTAAAGAATAATAATGCTATAAACACATGCACGGTTCAAACTCGGTCCACTTGGTTCAAATGTGACGACTCAACAGATGAATTACTGCCGCCATTAAAGTAATAAAGAAACATAAGCGATTAAAAGGCTCGTTACTTTGCGCCAAAGGTCCTGGCTTCGAATCGCAGTACGGATATGTTTATGAGATAAACATAAAAAATTTGTTTCCAAGTTAACATCGTCTCTTTATGTACTTATTTATTTTTTTCTTTAAAATACGGATAAATAATTGTTGTGAGATGTCGAAAATTATTTTTTAATAATCGCTTTTAATATTTAGAATTTTAATATTCGCTTTGCTGAGTCATAATAAGAGAGAAATACCTTTTCAAACCATTTTTATGAATAGTTAACAGAGGTAAATTTTAAATAAGGTTTTAATGGAAAAGTGACTGAAGAAAAAAATATACATATTGTAAATAACTTGAAAAAAATATAACGATTACGACGAAAACTGTAAGTACTTTGTTTATAAATAAATAAATAAACGTTTTTAAATTTTCTTAATTTGTTAACTATACGACATAACATTCTGTTTTTTTATTTATAAAATTCTCGAACATTTTTAAAGCGTAGTAATCATGCTTTAAACACATTATTAATATTCCTGATAATCCCTCGTGTTAAGCTCTAGTGTAAGCAAAAAAAAACATAACTTAATGTTTAACAGAACAGAGGCTGTATACGTATCAACACACTTTCATTATTCCAATGCCACTAAAAAAAAGAACGTCACCTGTCAAAAAACCAAAGATATGTGTAGTAAAAAAAAAATTTCAGGATTTCAATATGGTTACTTCCACCGTTTCACGTATTTTGCGTGATATTGCGTCAATGTTGCTCGTTTCAAGGTCTGCGAGCCCACCCTTTTCACTTGATTGGATATATTCACTCAATAAAACAATCTGCTTCCTTTGCCAAGCTCTCAATAAACTACGCTACATATGCCCCAGACCATTGAAAGTGCGATAATGTTGTATTATTTTATGATAGAACATAAAAGCGCCGATATTGTAATGACAAATTAAACGATAAATTAAATTGACAATGATAGAAAACGTAGAAACACTTAAACCAATCAAAATTATTTTTCTTAAATTTTAGCAAAGCATCGATACCTTCTTGGTCTCATATTAATAATTAAAAACACATTAAACGACATAGTTAAAAGAGCAAATTTAAATAATTTAAATAAAGCAGATCTAAACTAAAGATATAGCAATATTTAAAGATCTCGCGTCTCTTCGACGCGCGCTTATGTCCAGTTTTCCTAGTGAGAGCACATGGACACAAAAAAATACATATTATCTGTGACTACCTCTTCCCTCACAAGTCTTACAACTGAGACAAATGTCACATTACCATGCGGTACGCTGCTTCGCATAAGGAGTCGGATCATGGGTACGCTGATCTGCTTTAAAATCGCTTAAAGTGTGTTATGTTTTTAACCCCCGACGGGTGTTAAAGTTTGACGTATGTGACTGTATGTCTGTCTACGTGCCATCGTAGCTCTCGAATGGATGAACAAATTTTTATTTAGTTGCTTTTGATTAAAAAATCATACACAAAGTAGCATGAAAAAACGTTTCATGCAGTCCTGCGCACATGTTGGTAGTGCATGGCAGTATGAAAACCATCCAACACCAACATGAGTTACAACAACTGTAGCTCCATTAATAAAAGAAATTTCTACCTCAAAACATAGCTATTTCTTTTGAAGTTTTCTTGTAAAGAAATACTTGTTTTTTCTTAATTGAAACATTCAAACGACAATACCCCTCTTAAACATGTCAATTACTCCTAAATGTAAACAAATAATTATCAAGGGCAGCTAAAAGTGTGGAGGGTGGGTCACTCCTACCACAGGTAAAATGAATGAGGTTAACGGAGCCGTTCAATCTTAATCAGACGACGGCTAAGCTATCGCATCACGCTACACCTCACAGCACTTAAATGAGCTCCTCACAATGTACCCACTCAATCAGGACAACAAACTCTGACATAATGTTTTAACATTATGGTTAAACAATTCTAGTTGGGGAATTATGTAAGATAGACATCTCAGCAGAGTGGCAGCTACCTTATTTGATTATATGAAAAAAGTTAAAGTCTACACAAAAACAACATTTGTACCGCCGACAGTGTATTAGGTCGTATGTCATTGCAACAGTGATCATTTTTTTTCATCACTGGACACGATTCAGCGCAGAGCTGAGAGGCTCCTTTGTGACAGCAAATTGGTGAAGAGCAAGCTTCACACCTTAGCTCATCGCCGCAAAGTTGCTTGTCTGGCGGTCTTCTACAGACTGTACTTTGGAGAGTGTGTTCAAGGGCTGCATTTGCTCATACCGCAATCTCCTTTTTCCATCGGACATCCAGACGTATTGCAGGCTACCACCCTCTCTTGGTTGCTATTCCTATTTGTCGCACCAAGCGCTTTTCAACATCCTTCATAATGCGCACAGCAAAGGAGTGGAAGACCCTGCGTCAGAGTCTGCGTCTTTATTTCCGAGAACTTATAACCCGTACATTTTCAAAGCCAGGGTGAATAGGCACCTTCTGGGTTAGCTCGTTCCATCGTGGATTCTGTCTTGGACCCCGGGCTTGATTGGGATTAAGAACTAACCCATCCTAAATAATAAAAAACAGTGATAATTTTATTTTGTAGTAATTTAATACATTTAATAAATTGTAGTAATCTCATCTCGAAATAGATTGACTAAGTAGCCAGTAGGTAAATATTTCAATACGACCACCAAAAAGAGATGAACTCTAGCTGCATCAATTACTTAAACGAAACCTTGTTCTTTCAGAAATAGAATACATATTTATAATTAATTTCAAAATTATAAAATAATATAGTCCCGGCACTTTAATGATTAAAGCGCTGTTTAAGGCATTAAACATCAAATACATAGTTAAGTCTGCCACAAAACTAACCATTGTAACCGGGGACCGTAGGGAAGGCCGTTAAATAAATATGGCTGAATGTCGCACGAGCACGTATCGGCGCCATATTGGGATCGGAAAGCACGAGCCGGAACAATTTTACGATATTTGACCCGTCGAACGTATCTTGGGACCACCGAACGGTCATGTCTTTCATGCTATTCAGATAAACACCATGTGCTTGTAACGATAGCGTTAACCTGCGAATTAGTATTGTGAGACAAAGCAATAAATTTATCGTCTTAATTCGAGCGGATTTAAAAATATACTTTGTTGTTCCTGTACAACAACATACATAAACAACGTAACTATTATGTTTTATTTAGCTACAAAGAAAGGTGTTCTTTGTAGCTCGTAAAATTAATCTTTTTTATAATTTTTGACTTTAACTTTGAATTTAAATTACATGGAAAATGAGAAATCCAATTATTTAGCCATAATAAACAGATCTTGTATGACACGGGAACATGTCCTTATACAAACATATTATTTGTACCCATAGTCATATGGGCAAGATCTGTACCAATCAACCAAACTACATTCTATATGTTTCAATTTTAAGTACAGTAATATTTCATATTATCTACGAGTATTATTTCCACACATCTATTTCGTTTTATGGTATAACATTATTAAGTTCTTGATTTACTACGGGGAGCGGAGGACTTACTACACGAAACAGTCATTTTCTTTTCGTATAATTTTATTTTTATACGTGTTCGTATAAAGTTAAATTCAACCAAGAAACAAAAGCATGTAGATATTATTTGTATTGATCTTTTGTATCTAGCCATCCCACGGCAATCTCGTGGGATTCCGCAACAAATATCGCTAGGAAATTGAAGTCCTAACAGAGGCGATTCTCCCCTTATCTCAAGGGGACGAGGTTATCAAGCAGAAATTCTTGAGTAGGACCTTTTGATTAACGTCTGCAAAGGTAGGTTACGTAAAAAAAATATTATTTAAATTCATTGTGAAAATGATTTATAAATCTATATACCTTACGTATGAATACATAAACTGCAGTCATTAATTTACCAGTTCATATAACAGTTTGCACTGTTTATTCCACATAAAATTTTATTAAAATACTTTTTTGAGCGGTGACTTATGTGTTAGGCCTAAGTTAAATGGAAGACAGATGGATAAAAAGTATTTAATAGTGCATATATACAGATCCCACTTTCCCACTGAGCTTTCTAGGCAAGAGCCCAGTGTCCGCGATCAATAGGGTTCGCTAATCGATAACCGATATTTATTACCGAAAAACTTATTTAATATGTAGTCAGTAATTTAACCTAAATTACTGACTACAATACCAACTGGCTTAGTAGCTTTTGTATGCGTGACGTTCACTTTACTCTCGCCCACAAATTAGGCGTTTCGAATTCAACATGTTTAGATGAAATTAAATACATAAAAATGCAATATAATGCAAAATTTACTCAGTACGTACACTGTTTTAAATAAAAAACATCAGCGTAACACCGTATAAAAACGTGGCTATCATAAAAAAATAATCTATTCAAAAAAAATAATGATCTGTCATAGAGGACCTATTATCCTTATATACCCTGGGTCTCCAATAGATTTAAGACGGATGTGTGAACCCTAAACTCGGTGGTCTCAGCTGTAGCCTTAAGCAACCACCGATCCGCATTCGGCCCGCGTGTTATAGTACATTCTCCTTTCGATGTTTTCATCTGTGAAGACCTGTGTCCCTTTTTTCATTGGTCGGTTCATAAAATAACATAAGAACAATTTTAAGTTATTTACTTTCATTTCCATTAAAGAAGATGTTTTATACTTATTTTTTAAAATAACTCTATTGTATTACAATTTATCTCTAAGAAATATGATAGAACTTCTCAAATAAAGTTAAAGACATCTATCTTATTAGTTTATGAACTTAATTATTTAAACCAATTAAAACTTTGCTTTCAATGCCACAAATTCGAAACAAAATTACCTGGTTTAAGTCTCAAAGGGGCCAGACTTTAGACTATTTACTTTAACGGACTAACGCTAACCGCAATTAGAAAATAGTGAGTTACCAAGATCGGACAACTAATTAACTTTGGTAACATCCGTTCGGTAACAACTTTTAGTTAGCTTGAAGCTTTAATAGATTTGTCGTGGTCATGCAATTTACGAAAACACTTCAATTGATAACAAATTATTATACATCATTACCATTATATGTACCTATATTTGTCATACAAACATTTACTGCTAGAGTTTTGAAAATAAAGATTTTTAAAAGAACATGATAACACGCCGACGGGTGCTTTCATTTAGCTTTTCAGTCTTTCCAATCTCTGCAATAAATTAAATTCATATTAGGGTATTGGTGATTTAATCTTTCCTATAATTTCATTGCAGATAGCTTCCTTAAGACTCTCCTATTGCAGCCAGTCTTCTTCAATTTTCTTTTTTACACCAATTAGCCTATCCCAAAAAGAACACTGTAAGGCTTGTGTTGTGGATACTAGGGTAATAGATAGACATACATATACGAAGATATGTTATATTCGTGGAAATATATATGAATACCCATGGCTCACGTACAAATGCTTGTATTTATCACACATACACAGGACTGTCGGCGCAAAGGACAGGGTCGCTACTGTTGCATCAAACGGTCGTCGTTTAGTTGCGACAAACTAACAAACGCGCATTTAATTTTTATCTATTTGCCATATCTACAAAAAAAAATTGCGTCTACCATGACTTCACCAATTCTTTGTTTTCTGGCAAATGCTTTAAGTATGTATATATTGTACATTTGTGTAACGACCCTAGTGATAACTATTGTAGGCGTCAGTTTGGCAAATAATTCATACAAATCGCATTCGGATCACAATCGCATCGGTACATTAATGATAGACACCCGGTTATTTATCAATTTTATTATTCTCTAGTGCGACAACACAATTAATGATAAACTTACTTTAAGAAAAGCTTTACACTTTTAGAAAACTCATCAGAAGTTAATTTTGTTTTTTGTACTGGCCACAGTCTCTTTGGTTTGAATATAACTTCTATAATTAGACCGCAATGCAACGTTTACTTAAGAAACACTATTAGTATAAAAAAATATATTTCCTCTAAAATTAAATAAAATTGATCTGCACAGATGAAAAAGTTTATGTTTTCCCTACCATCTTCCTGAACTGTTTGATTCTCTGATGAACTCTGAATTATACCGAACGTGTCGGCCACATCTTCAGAATTTCTCGTGAATATTTGAATATTTAACACGGCCGTCAAAGGACGGCGGCGTTTCGGTCTCTATGGCGACATCAAAGCGGCAGCTTATGGATTGGCTGTGCCCGCACTATTCTGTAAGGAGAGGGCCGATCTTGATTGTCGGCGGCGGATCGCGTAAAGCAGAGAACCCTTTCTAACTTATAAAAAGGTAGCAGCCACCAATATTCGTGTACCTTAGTTTATTTATTATTAAACTTAAATTCCTTGTTCCAGGTTTATAATTTATAGATGTGACTGACTAAAAATATGTAGCAATAAATTTGAAGAAATTTCTAAATTTCACTAAAAAGTAAATTTCAATTATGTTACTGTCTCACTCTCACATAGACCTCGAAGTAAAAAACTTACGACTCGTGGCATAACCAGTTGACGATCATTACATACACGTTAACATTACACATCGCATTAAAAAAATCTCCAATATGAAAAGCACTATATTATATATTTTTAATATGGATTAATTCTATGTCTGATATGTATAATAAAAAACAGCCCTTGCCTGTTATCAATACAAGATTTCCCTATGAAAACCTCTTATGAAGCTATAATATAACTGATTACTTTCAACATAAATAGAGATATTTTGTCATTAAATAAAACTCATTTCGTGTGAAAAAAATTCTATTCGTATTGTATAAAAACACATTTTTGATATATTTATTTTGTAATGACAGGTTGAGAAGACGTCCAAATTAAAATTTTAATTAAAGTAATCAGTGGAATAGCTACCATTAGAGTATTTGAGGATTAATGGGATGACGACCCGATTAAAGAAGTGTACGACCCTTCAAGGACATTTTGGAAAACATCGAAGGTCTTTTGAGGTCAAATCTTAAAAGGAGTTCTAAAAGAAGCAATTTTGGAATCTATTAGCTATAGTTCAAATTATATGATTTTTTCAATAATATATCAAAGAATATAATGTAAATAGATAACTTGACTCTTAGCTCAATTAATTTAAAAACTTTTAAACAAAAACGTGGATACTACACGAAGTTTTGAAGCACTTTGTATTTTTAATTGACAAGTAATCAAGTTAGAAAATAGTGTTTTTCAGAATACAGTAAGCATCACAAGTAAAATGACACTTTAGTCACATCAATTGTCAACATTAAGTGTAGTCGCATCGCTATATTCATTGTGACATAGTATTAAAGTGGAAATCTTTGAAGCCGGCGGTACCACCGTATGAGACCTCCTTTGCATATCATAATTTATCAAGCATATTTCCTTCTACTGCCCACTAAATGCCACGTATTTTTTTATGAATATAACATTTATTTAATAAAAATAAGTCAGTAACCTGTAAGTAATAGCAACAAACTCCAGTTTCTTTCCGCTGGGCTGGGCTATTTTTCAGTTAATGGGATTACATTTGGCGACACCCAGATAAACGATCCGATTAGGGAAGTCACCGACCCTACAAGGACATGTCGGAAAGCGTCAAAGCCTTTGTGGGACTTCCAACGAAGGCAATTTTGTAAAGAGACGAGAGCAAAGTAAAGAGCAGCTATACACATACATAATGGGTGAAAAAGGTCCTTAACAAACCCACGACATATGAAAGACATGTCTTTCATATGTACATCGACAGAACATCGAGCTACACCGTAAAAAAATATACGGTCTCTATTACAACGGCATAGGGGTAGGTCAAAACGTAACTTAATCTGTTGTCAACTGTACCATAACCAAAAAAAAATGTTTTGGGATATTCCTTTTTTTAAATCTGAAATAGTAGTATATTTCTTTTTAAATGAACGGTTTTATTTAAAAGAAAAAAATATGATGTAGATAATGTGCTTAAAGCTAAAAACTAATTACGAAGGTTTTAGACAGCAGTTATCTCACCACTCAGCTCATAAATCCAGGACATTAATCAGACGCAAAAATAAATTCGTGGGGCGTAGCGTAACCTGAACAAATATGTAAATGGCATTTATAATATGAGCAGTTCACTGTTGATTTCACGCGCCCCTCGATTTTATATTTTATTGAATTGTATATGTAATCCGCCATTTTGTGGTGGAGGCCATCTTGAATTTGGTTTTTCATGATGAACTGTATTTCATTTAATATCCACATTGAGAGGGTTGAAAAATTGTGGCCAGCATTTTGTGGGTATGGCATTATTGGATTGACAGTGAAACTGAACATACATATATGTATTGTCATCAGAACCAAGGGTGTACACGAAATTTTAAATCAATCGGTCAACAAGAAGGAGGTAAAATTTGAATTACTAAATTTGACCCAAATGGGGCAAGCTAAATAACTAATAATTGAAAATAGAGTAACGTTTAACAGAGTCCGGCCGCCACGCGTGCTCGTATGGTATACCAAATATGCCATATACCATATACTATACAATAAAATATACCATATTTAGTACTAGTTCTGCAATGCATGCTACTGTTTGCAAATACTGAGCGAAGCACTACTTTTCACATTTGAAATTGAAAAATTATATTTTGCACGTGAACTTTTTTCAATGGTTTTGAATTAGAATTTTGAACAGTGATTATTCCTCGATGGTATGTCCGATTTCAAAACTTTTTTTTGCACATTAGTCACAACCACGATGTGAGTTTTAGCTTTAAATTTCATCAATGTAGTATCAGCGGTTTGGCAGTGATCAGCTTTTGAATTTTTCTTTCGGTGATTATTCCTCCATGGTAAAGTCTATTTTTTTTTACATAGCCTATGTCCGTCAGGTTATAATCATGTATGTTCAGCCAAAATTCGTTCGAATCGGTTGAACCGTTAAGTAGCAGGAGGGAGACAAGCGAAATTTGTGAGTTGCCTTAAAGAGAGAAGAGAGGTACAAGATCCAAACTGTTACTTAAAGAGGTAGAAAAAAGTATCTTCTCACAATACTTACCGTGCTCAGTTGTACAGCTTGCATTGGTATCTTAATTCAAGCACCTATTATTATTATTATATACAAATGTGTCTTAATAACTATTAGTTTAGTATGATTTAATTTATGTGTATCTTAGAAAAATGTCGGCTTGTGAGGGTAACTTTAGATTATTGGTTGTAATACAATACTAACACCATCCAAATGCAATCAATCATAATAATTTATTTTATAATATTAAACCTTTTTCATATGTCTAAGCTTATATAAATAAGATGAATAAATCTTTAACAGACTACAAAATCCCAACATCTGAATGTGCATCTGGGCCAGGGATTACGATTTAGCTCTAAACATCTGAGTAATGTTATCAGGACATTAGGCTTGCAGCCAACAGGATAAAAATAGCAAAATAGAAAGAACACGAGAAAAGAAATATTTATCTTTTGAGACAGATAAAATAAAACACAATAAATGAAAAGCTTAACCTTATGTGAACCCAGTTTTTACAGACAAGGACACTAAATAATAAATAAAACACGTCATGAAACAGTTATATGATATACTAGGTCTGCAATGCTGCTGATGTTTGCAAATACTGAGGGAAGCACTACCTAACCTAACCTCACCCAAATTGCAGCAATGTAGTACAGCGGTTTGGCTGTGATCAGCTTTTGAATTTTTCTTTCGGTGATTATTCCTCCATGGTAAAGTCTATATTTTTTTTACATAGCCTATGTCCTTCAGATTATAATCATGTATGTATATGCCAAAATTCGTTCGAATCGGTTGAACCGTTAAGTAGCAGGAGGAAGACAAGCGAAATTTGTGAGTTGCCTAAAAGAGAGCTTCGCTCAATAAAAATATTGCCAATGTAGCATAATCAAAAAATCCGAAATCAACAACCATCTACGTGGGATTTTTATGGAGCATATCACAATACACGTATGATATTCACGTCTTTCAAAATTAATATGCAATGAGTGTCGTTGACCTCACAATGTATTAACTCTGTTACCACACATTTTTGTAGCGACGTATTATTATGCCTGTAATATCGTTACTGTGAAGCATTAGTCATATTTCATTATAACACCTAACTTTTGCTATTAGGATTTGTATCTTTTTATTATGATTACACTGAAACTGTAATTCTTTATTTAAAAATTGATCTATGTATTACGATTTTGCTATTATTTTACATTTTCGTTTGACACTATTTATATTTCATTATTTCTTAGCACTTTTTTGGAAAATTTGGAATAATTCACATAGCATTGAAAATTTCTAATTTGATTTTATTAATGTTATTGTTACACTGTAATATTTTAGTTGTTTGTTTGACATATAAAAATTAACAAACACTAATTGAGCAAAGATTTCTACTAAATTTATCTACTCATTTGCTATAATAAGAAAATATTTTTTATCAAAAAGCACTTAACTTCTATTCTATAGGTAAATCAAGCGAATTGATGAGAAAATGATATCTTGCTCGTACATCCGTGGAATTAATAAGATCGAGAGGCTAAAGGTCAAATTGATATCTCACTTTTCTACCTACGTAACCTTTTCAATAGTCAAGAGAGAAAAAGGAACGACATCATACTTAACCTTATCAATAGATAAACGACATTCACAAACTGGTTTCAAATATTGAATAATACAGTAATTTCAAAACATTATTCCGATTAAAGAATACATTTGTTGTGTATGAACATTTTGTAAATAAGTAATAAGATTTCAAATAACTAAGATGTTCCTATAAAGCCAGGCAATTGACTACATTACTAGTCTTCATAGTTCAGAATTCCAAATGTGAATGGCGATAAAATGTTTAAACAAAATCTATGCACCCTTAACTGCATCTAGATCACATAGTGTACACAAGATTTTCCTGTTACACTCACTATGGACCCTATCGGGGACAACAAATAATAGGAGAAGAAAGGAGACACACTATTAATTTCATGACTAAATGTTAAATTGGTAATTATTATATACCTAAAACTATTATTTAGAAAAAATATTTTATCATTACTATTTAATTAAAAGAACAATCAAAGAAACCTTCATTTTACCTATGTAGAAGGCAAAATGAAGGTAACACATTATATTAACACATTATTCAAGCAGACGAAACCTTAAGCAAACGAAGTGACTACCCTGACTGACCGATTCCACTAAAAACGGTAATCATTTTACCTGTCACTCTTTGTAAGTTACTAACGTTAAGCGACAGCGACATAACAGAGTGAAAAGAGGTTGAAAATTTCCCATCGCCGTTGGTCGTCTACGAAACCGTAGTAACAGGTTTCGATAAAGGCATTATTTTCCTTGCACATGACTGTTTATGACAAATAAGTTATTTTTAAACTGAAAAGCATAACATTCAGCATGACACTCATAAAAACAAAAATACGGATGAAGTGCTTCAGTTTAAAAAAAATGTACCCTAAAGAAACTAAAATAGAGCATGAAGGTTTGTATAAAATCTCCAGCAATTTTAAGTGAGAATCAGTAAGTTAAAAAGTAACAAAGATTTTAATAAAAAATATGCAAAGCTGATGAAATAGCGAATAACATTTTTTTGACAGTTATTTAGTACTTAACATGAAAGCTCCTGCATAGAAATAAATGAATACGTATTTCAACGTCTTAAAAATTCTAACCTCATATTAAATAGAAAATATTTAACTTTAGTATTATTTAAAAGGGGTGATTGCTTTGTTCTTCCGTGATGATGGCGGATGCAACTGCGCCGAAATATCTCATTTTGAATAACTACTACTATAAATTCTTTAAATGATATTACCATAGGGAGAACATTTATGATATTATCTTAATGAAATAAGCAATTGTTTTTATTTCAATACAACTGGTTGCAACTATTCTTAGTATTGTTCTGAGAGAAGTTGAGCTAATGGCAAAGGTCACGCGCAATCAATACTCGTCCCCCGAGCGGACGCGGAGCCTACACTCCTGCCAGATGAAAGAAATTGATGGAACTTTGTCGTTAATTTGTTTTTCTCTTAAAATATACGAAAACGAAAGAACGGAATAATACCATTTTTAGTATTATATATAGTTTTAGATAATCTTAATAATAAAAAATGGAATGCCTTCCCTCTAAGTAACTATAGTATTTTTTAAGTTTAAAGAATAAAATCCGCACGCAAAGTAGTATTTAGATTTTAGAAAATATATTATTCATGTCATTCTCCGTATCCAATTTATATTTAAGTTACAATCTTTCTCTTTCTTTATATGCGATGAGAAGGGAGCAGACATCTGAGCCTTTTATATTCGTAAGTGATTAAAAATATGTGTCATCGTAACTGGAGTTAAGATCTTGCCTTGACTCAAGGCCGTAACCAAACCGGGACGAGGTTACATGCTCCTGGAGCACAGAGTGCGCTAAATGAAGCTGGAAGGATCTGTCGAGAAATCCAATACTAGTGTAGCTTTATCCGCACGCTCTAGCTTCTTAAATAATTACAGAATATAACTAAAAGTTATAGTTTTTTGATGTTCCATTATCCCGAAAATTCAATTAGCTTTTGAATTCGTCAAAAATTATTAGAAGCAAACTTGAGAAGAATTAAAAAGTAACAAAATATTGAGGATGAATTATGAAGTTAGACAAAAGCACTCAGAATAATAAAATATTTATTTGAAAGTCACGTTCGTTGTCGCTCTGATTAATAAAAAATACTAAGTTGTTACTGTGCTGGATATTGAATTACTTTATGTACTTTATTGTTCTGTTTTTTTTTATTATTTAAGCTTTAAACTGCTAGGTATCTTATCCAAGTATACATATTTTTCCTAATAAAAATTTCTTTAAACATATTTCAATCTTATTTGCTAAACTAGTTCCATTTTCGAAGAGTCGTGGAAAAAATTTCTTGGTTTGTAGCATTAAATTTCAACTTTGACCTTATCTTTTTTGTTTAGTTTAAGTGAGTGTTGTGTGTTCTTTTTTGCTGTACCATATTAGTGAACCGCTGCTGTTGCTCAAATTAATGTTTGGATACAACACTACTTTTACAAAAGTGAAATTTACTGCGGCCAAATTGATACCCACTTTCATGAGTTACGGCCGATTCAATAAATTATATGTAGATTTAATAATAATACTAACTGAAGCAGCCACGCGTTACTGTGGCTAACCAACTAAATTAAAATGAAACCTATTCTATGACCTAAGTTAGAAAAAATCAAGCTAAATGAAAAAAAAAACTTCAAAATCGGTTGAATAGTTTCAAAGTTCTTCGCGGTCAAACAACGGTGACAAGAATTTTTTATATTATAAAGATTCAACAGTGGTTACGTTTTTCAGAAAAAATAATGCAATGTGCATTAAAAACTACCCATTAAAAGTAACAGGAAATGTAATCCAAGTAAATTACTATAGAGAACGGAATTTAATGTCTACAACATTACTTTGATGTCTGGCGGCGTAAAGAACGCGGGTCAAGGAGAATTACTGGACCAAAGTTATAGGAGCAGCGATGTTACAGATTAAACCGCAATTTACGACACCGCCATCTCATCGAATTAGTTCTTTGAAATTAGTTAAAAAAAATAGTAAAACTGGGATTATAAAGTATATTTTGGAGGTTTAAATAATTAACGACGACGACGTTTGACAATCATTTGGTACAACGCAACGGTAGCGATCCTACCTTTCGCACCGACGGACAGTCGAGTCTCGGAAGAGGCAGATGTTAATTTATTTATGATATATAGATATATTACATATCTATGTATCATAAATGTATGTCTATTTATTTCCTCGCAGTGCTCACTTTGGACTAGGCTAATTAGTGTGAATGTAAGAAATATTATTCTAAATTCTAAATTTCTAAGTATATAAAAAAAACTATAAAAGATAAATTTTATGTAATTTTTTAAATGACTAAAATAATGGCCACCTTTTTTAACATTAGCTATCAAAGTTGGAGGGTGAACTTGAAAACAAATTAATAAATGAAAATCAAGGGCACTAAACATCGTAACTAAAATCTAGTGAAAAAGTAATAGTTATTAAAATATGATCAATTCCCAAATCGATGAGGGAACTTTTTTTTATTCTTATTATAAGTTATGATTATTTAATATAATAGGCTATCGCTTGACCGGTATGTCGTCTGATGGCAAGCGACGATATAGTATGTGACTAGCTTTCCTAGATTGTTGTACCTATTTATAACACAAATTCGGGAAAGTAGTTTCACTCATTAGCGTTACGGATGACAAAATTTTAAACAAACACTTGGTAATATTTACCTAACATTCCCCTTTGAAATATGCACCACATTAATTTGAATTATCACATTAGTTATTGATGACACATAGACACAATCTATTAGCACTATACACCCGTAGCTTGTAGCTCCCGTAGTCGCTACGAGGCTACGATAGAAAAGTATGAGTTTCTAAAATTCGATTTCTGATTGAAATAAATTCACTTTTATTAAAAATATACGAGGCGTGTTTTTTAAGTAAGTACCGTTTTGAAATTAAAAAAAGATGTGCTAAGATATCTCAATAATTTTATTTTTACATGGAAGCCTGTACCTTTATCTATTTTACTACATAATTTTCGTCAATATTGAGGCACTTATCATAACGTGGTACCAGTTTTTTAATGCCCTCCTCATAAAAGTCTGCCGCCGAAGGAGTATTGCTTGTGGAATTTCTGCCTCGTAATGAGACAATCAATGCAGCAGCTTATTGTAAGACATTGCACAATCTGCGTCGTTCAATCGAGAACAAAAGACGCGGCAGGTTGAGCAATGGCATCGTTTTGCTGCATGATAATGCCCGTCCGCATGTGGCTAATCAGACCAAAGATCTCATCACATCTTTTCGATGGGAAACTCTAGATCATCCTCCGTACAGCCCTGGTTTGGCGCCCAGTGACTACCATCTGTTCCTGCACTTGAAGAAACACTTTGGCGGTCAGCGTCTTCAAGACGATGACGAAGTCAAAACATTGGTGATGCAGTTTTTAAAAAGTCAGGCGGCAAACTTCTATGAGGAGGGCATTTAAAAACCTGTACAACGTTATGACAAGTGCCTCAATATTGACGGCAATTATGTAATTAAGTAGATTAAGGTACAGGCTTTCATGTAAAAATAAAATTATTGAGATATCTTAGCACGTCCTTTTTTAATTTCAAAACGGTACTTACTTAAAAAACACGCCTCGTATTATAAACGCTATGTATTGTAAAAATCATATCACACGGTGTCTCAAGGTTAAGGATGGGCGGAGAATGCTAAAAATTCTTACAACCATTTCAATTTGCCACATCACATAAAACCACCATAAAATAGCGTATCGTGAAGGAGCTTTATAAATAGGTAACAATTTGATGACGATCGTTACAAATGAGGGTAAGTTACAAGAATAGAACTGGAAGTATATAACTTTTAAAACATAAACATACTTATGAGTTGTAATATAAGAAATAATGTTTAGTTTGTGGCCACTAATTCTTGTGGTTTATTTGATTTGGGACTTAATAATTTATTTTAATTATTTATTATTTAACGATAGAAGTTTCAATTTCAATATTAAAACTTACTTATTAAACGAAAATAAAAAAACATTTACATAGCATACTTTACTTTCAGAGCATAGACGCAAGATGAATGTTTCTTCAACAGCGTCAGACTAGTAATGCACATAGCACAGGACTTTAGCATAAATGACAAGAAAGTAGCCATAAAGGGCCATAACGCACCAAAACATGGGCCTTCTTCGGATCGCTGGGTGTAAATAACTGCAGATGCAGAAAGGTCTAACGTGTTAAGGTTCCTCCCGAAGGAATTAGAACTAATATTTTTTGGCTACCCATTAGATTCCTGACCTTTGTGTAAGTGATTCAACCTCCACCATCATACAGCAAACGCGTTAAACACTGCACTGCCGAGCTCCTTATTACATGTGGACATAATACGCAACGCTGCTATTCTCTTAGAGATAAATATACAACGTATATCTATCTCGTATAACCAAATACTAAGCAGGTTCTTACGCGATCAAATCCGTTTAAGCGGCCACTCATCGGGTGAGGCGTGGTGGGCGGGCGGATGGCAAGCAATCGAGCAGCGTGCGCCGCAACGTGACACTTTACAACTAATCACTCAACATAATAGGCATGCCTGGTAGAAAATAATGTTACATCTCTTATCACAATGCCTCATGTGTTCATAAGATGTTTGTCGAAGGACAATCCTGCAAGAACATATATATATATATTCAAATTGAGGTCATAACATTTGCCTAAACTAAACGAACACACGGGCTCTACTCGATGAAGTTGTTGATGGCTCACCATCAACAATCAAACTTGATCTCAATCTTAAAAAAAAAGCCATTGCTACGTACAGTTAACAAGACAAATGGTCTGATGATGATAAAAAGTCAAGCTTCGTATAAAAAGAAATATAGATTCAAGATACACACGCTCATAAGTAAAAAACAATACGTAAGAACATGAGTTCGCTTTTCCACAAAAATATCAAAATGGCTGCCGCATAAGGGCGTTGAATAAAAGAGGTTTTGTGAAGATTAAGAGTTTAGGCACATTACTGATAGGATCAGGGTTGTCAAACCACATAGCAAGTACAATGCCACTAAAAAGTATCATAACCATAATACGCACTCGATAAAGGCTCTCCTCACAAAATGAGAATAAAAAAAAGCAAAGTAGCATCACTCATCAATAATTGTTATAATTTGAAATTATAATATATTATATTATTATATATAATATAAAATATTATAATTATAATATTATATTATATGTAATATATTAAAATATTATAATTTGAATCACCAATCAATAATTATTATAATTTGAAAAAACTGGTTGGTTGCCTGTAAAGTCGGTATACGGGCGAAAGTTTTACGTGACAACGACTTTGAGTGGTAAAATAATTTTAATGTGAATATTCATTCGTATACGTATAGTAGGAAGAAGGATGAAATAATAGTAACAATTTAAAACATTTATTTATACAAAGAATTATATTTAAAACATTAATTTATAGGCACGCGTCCCTTCCATTTTTTATGTCTGTCTCTCTCGCTCTTAGGCGGGCTAACCATGCCCGAGTGGAAGGGACGCGTGCCTCTCACTCGCTCTCATTGTAAGCGCATAACGTGAGCGGAGCGTAACGCAGTTTCTTGAAGTGTCACCCGGCAAACCAATTTATAAGACGTTGTCACGTCAAAACTCACAGACAAGAAAAAGTAACATTTCGCCTGAAAAAAACTAAATAGGAATATCTTATTAGTCCCTAAACCATGTGCGGGTAAAGTATGAGCATGTGTAATTTGTGCTCACACAATATATTCAGCAAACAGGAGAGGTCACCTTCACATAAGCGGGCGAAGCACCAAGGAATTATAACGAGTCACGCGGCCCCGACAATATGCTTAACTCTCCACATAAACATGAGTCGGCGAGAATTAATCCATCAAGGCATGTTAAAGAGAAACACCTTAGATAACACTAAACAAACGTCTTAATAAAGCTAAAACAACAATAACATAATCAATAGAAATAACATAGTCAGGTTAGATTAGTTCAAATGTAACTAGAAAATGAATAATCCATATAATTAAAAGTGAAATGTTATTCGTTGATAAGCATATAATTAGAGATTGCTGGTACTTCTCTCATAAAAAGATTGAATTATTCCGAGCACGGTTTTTAAAAATAAATATTAGAAAATTCGCGATAAACTGACAAATTCTCTATTCTACGTGATTTTTATATGAATTCAAACCTACAATATGAACAGGATAACTAGTATTAAATAGATATTATTGGCATACTTTTTTACTCTACAGAAAATTCTCCATAGTAAAAGATAGGGGACCAAATACAAGGCCAACCCAACGGTTAATATAAAAAGAAGAGCTTGTTTGCCTAACAAAACTAAGGGTAAATACAGACGAGTACTTGACCACTGATGTAGCATGAATGATCTGCTGTTAACAACTGTCGGCGTCGCTGCCGCCGCTTGGCGACGACGTAGTAGTTAACTTTAAGCGACCACGCCCGCCCCGTCGTGGTACGTTCGACGATCGAGTGTCGCTCTTTTGTTTGCACCCTAAGACAATAACAACCTAGTATCGCTTGCAAGAAACACACGTTTACATTGCTATTATATTAAGTACTCTATTAAGATAATACATATAGGACCATTTATCTCAAACCTACCTAAAATCAAATAACTGTGCAGTAATTAAAAACAAGTAAAATGTATCTACTAGATGAAAATAAGATTTTGATTTATACTTTACGTGTATATTAAGAAATCCTATAATGCAAATTGATTATAATAGGGGTTAAAGTATGAAATTGCCGTTTTATTGCAATAGGTTCTTTGAATTGACATAGAATCTTCATGGTTTGAGGTTTTCGAATGAAACTTTTTTTAAATGGTTTCTATGATGTTCTTTTTTTAAAAAATGTAAAACATTTGAATATCGACTTTCAATTGTTTTTGTTATTCAATTTAGACAAGAAAGATGGATACTGCGAAAATTCGAGTTATTTTTGAATACGAGTTCCGACGCGGAACTAACGCGGCAGAAACAGCCCGCAATATCAATGCTGCGTTTGGAGAGGGGTCTACTAATGAACGCACCGTGCGATTTTGGTTTAAACGCTTTCGTGATGGAAATTTCGACTTAAAGAACGAGCCACGAGGAAGACCGCCCACACAGGTAAATAACGATGAATTAAGAGAGATAGTGGAAGCCGATCCTAGTCAAAGTACCCAGGAATTAGCGGCATGGTTTAACGTTACCTTACCCACAATATTGACTCACTTGCGTCAAATCAATAAAATAAAAAAATACGAAAAATGGGTGCCTCATGATTTGACTGATCTGCAGAAAGAAACGCGTGTTGAAACTTGTGTTGCCTTGTTGAACCGGTACAGAAATGAAGGAATATTGGATCGAATTGTAACATGTGATGAAAAGTGGATTCTTTATGATAACCGGAAAAGAAAAATGCAATGGCTGACCCCAGGTCAAATGCCACAACAGTGTCCTAAAGCAAAACTTACCAATAAAAAGGTAATGGTAACTGTTTGGTGGTCTCAGCATGGTGTTATTCACTATAGTTTTCTCCGATCTGGTCAAGCAATAACGGCAGATGTCTATTGTGCCGAACTCCGAACCATGTTGACAAAACTAGCAGTAAAACAGCCCCGACTCATAATTCGATCTTCACCATTATTGCTCCACGACAACGCGAGACCTCACACAGCACGAGAAACCATTTTGACCCTTCAGGAACTGCAGTTAGAAACCATTCGTCATCCTCCGTATTCACCAGACCTTGCTCCAACGGACTACCATTTTTTTCGTGATTTGGACAATTATCTACGTGACAAGAAGTTTTCTTCCCAGGAGGCAGTACAAAATGCTTTCACACAGTTTGTGCAGTCTAGATCGTCGGAATTCTATCGCAAAGGCATTAATGACCTTCCCATTAGATGGCAGCAATGTATAGATAATAATGGCAACTATTTTGATTAAATAAATTTGTTAAAAATTTAAAAAATAAACAATATAGATTTTCAGTACAAATCGGCAATTTCATACTTTAACCCCTAATATTACAAAGAAGATCTCACAACTACCACATTCGCGAGCATATACTAGATAAAATAAGATATCGTTTTATACTTTACGTATCTATTAAGAAATCCTATAATGCAAATTGATCATATTACAAAGAAGATCTCACAACTACTCACTCGCGAGCAAAAGTATGGAATCACTTACTTAGAAATAATTCCGCGCGATCTTGGTACTAAACCACTAGTTACGAATAAAAAAATGGCACCATTTTAAAGGTTAAATTGTTAACTTTAAATTGATAACAAATTAATTTGAATCACACCAGTATTTAAGGTGCTACCCCGGATTAAGTGAAAGAGTTCGGAAAACAAGGAAATATGGAAAAATAATGAATGAAGAAAACAACAAAAAATTATTTACAAAAATATTATTTGTCCTTGAAATTAAGTTTCAATATTTTGTGTTCTCCCCCCTAGCCCTAATAACTGCTCAAAGACTATTCTTCATTGCGCTGATCAGCTTCTGAATCAATTCTTGCGGGATACCGCCCCACTCCTCTATCAAAGTCGATCAGATCTTTCACACTTGAAGGAACAGGATTTCTGGAACGAATTCTCCTCTTCAGTTCATCCCAAACGTGTTCAATGGACGTGTTCAAGTCCGGGCTGAGCGCTAACCAGTTGTGGCACGGGAAGTGTGACAACGAGAGTTAGCGTGCATAAGGACGAAGTCATCACCCATATTTGCCGTACAGGGAACGACATGTTCCAGCAGAATATCGGAAATGTAGCGGTCTGAAGTTAGACCGCCTCCTCGTCTCCTGCCAGGCACGAAAACAAGCTCCGTTTTACCGTCGAAAGAAATACCGCCCCACATCATACACGAACCGCCCCCATAAGCCACTGTGTCGGCGAAACAGCACTGCGCAAATCGCTCCCCAAGTCGCCTGTAGACCCGACCTCATCGGCCGCTACCGTGCAAACACATTCCGCACTCGTCGGAGAACAGGACTCGCCTCATTGCTCGATTTCTCAATTAAGATGGGGGCGAGCAAATTGAAGGCGTGCCTGTCGGTTACCTGCCGTCAGTTTCGAGCATGTGACAGGCCTTTTTGGAGTCAAATTCGCTTGCTTGAGTCTTCGACGAACTGTCTACTCGCTGGCAGCTACCCCACGAACATTTCTGAGCTCCGGCTGGACGTCGACAACTGACGATTTCGAAGAGAGGTTGACACGATAAAACTGTCATCACTCTCCAATGTGCACCGGCGCCATCCAGATCTTGGTCTCGGAACAAAGCCACCAGTCTCTCGAAAGCGTTTATAAACTTTCGAAACACAGGACTGGCTCATGTGGAACTGACGTGCGACAGTCCGCTGGCTGATCCCTTCTTGCAATAGGGCGACGAGTTGTGCTGTTTCAGTAGGTGTAGTATCCATTTTCGTCCAAGGTGAGGGTCAAAGGTAGCGGAGATGTGTTCGTACAGGTCAACATAACGCGTGCTTTTATAGGGTGGTTAATACGCCGCAACTCGTCGCGTATCAGACAATTGAAACATGTGTTTTTCCTTACTTCTTCACGTAATCCGGGATAGCTTCTTAAATACTGGCGTGATTTGAATGAATTTGATGTCAATTTAAAGTTTACAGTTAAACCTTTAAAAAGGTGGCATTTTTATTATTTTTAACTAATTCCACTTGTACTTCTATCCTACTAGTACTCAAGATCGTGCGTAACCAATTTCAAGTAAGTGATTCCATACTTTTGCTTGCGAGTGTAGTAGGTAACTTCAATAATTATGACATATATAAACTAGGATGGGCGCAGAGAAGCAGCCATTTATCAAGACTTGTAGCCCGTCAACGGGATATTACTAAACATTTCTATATAATGGGATCTAGAGGAGGGTTTTGTATAATGTGACATTTTGCAGAAGCAATTAATAATATTTCTTACATTCAGACCAATTAGCCTAACCCAAAGTAAGCTCTGTAAAGCTTGTTGCTTTGAAACAAGCTTATATGAAATATAGATATTGAATATTCATAGAAATATATATAAAGTACCCATGACTCAAATGCTTTTATTCAGCACACAACACGGACCACAGACGGCTAAAGGCAGGAACAGCGGTTCCTGCAAAGTGTTGCACCAAACTATCGTCTGACGATTCGTTACACTGCACATTTCAGCTTAAACCAGATGATTTAATAAATGCTTTAATTCGAGCGATAAAAATTGATGCTACACCGTAGATGTCTTCAATTTAATTAAACTTATAGTAGTTTATATGGTTTTCAGGATAAATAAACAAAGACGGTCTTTAATTAGATGACACCCGAAACTCTTAAATCATAGTCAATTTCGACATAGCATAAATTATTTAGACGTTTCGGCGTGGGCCGAGTTATAATCACCTGTCAGGTAAATATTATTAATAGGAACGTCCTAAATTGGGTATATAGTCCCAAACGAGCCCAGAAACAATTTACCTTTGAGTTTATGGATATTATATTCATATATAGGTGTCGTTAATAAATCCTTTACGAGCACAGTATTACTAAATTACTTTACTTACTGCCTGTGATTTCATCAAAATGAGATTCAATTTATTTGTCACCAAAACTAAGTGTCATATTCTAATACTTTTTATACTTTAACATATCTTGCAAACAAAACCGACGACAAACTGTAAAAGTTCCTTAATTTATATTTAATTCAACCTGTAGCGGTGGCTGGATCATCTAAATACACATATTTTGTAGGCCGTACTCTTGCGTCAATCTGAGTTTCATGCGGTATGAGTCATGCTGACTTTTTTATGTATGTAGTTAAGCGCTGGACCGCTATCTTGCCTGATGGTAAGCGATGATGCGATCTAGGATGAGACGCGCTTGCCAAGAAGAGAATGAGTACGGTATTAGTCATGTTTCGTACCGGTATGAGTCATGCTGTATTTCATGCCGATATGAGACGTGCTGCGTTTTATGTCTATATGAGACAGGCTGGGTTTCATGCCGGTGTGAATCCTGCTGAGTTTTGTGCCGGTATAAAATCTACCTCAGGAACCCATGGTGTAAAGTGATGATTATCGCACTGGCCCCACCGGATCTTTTGCAGAATTGAGGGTACATATCTAGCTTTTATCGGACACTAGGCCGGGTAGAGTCAATGAGAAGAGTTCAATATAACTCCGCCGTTCACCCGCGGCGGAGTTTGAGCAACGTATTTCCCCGTAAAAAAATAAGGAACCAATGGCGTAGCATCTTGCACTTTATAAGTGCTTGTAATCAGCTTAATAAAATATATGATTTAGCCTTAATTATATAATAAATTTGACCTCCAGAATGAATTTATTTTTTCATATCGGCTAGCTCAGTCTGAGTTGCCACATATGATGAATATTGCGATTTCAATAACCACAATAGGAATAGTTTTTTTTTTTGACGAGACGATTGCACTCCCATTCAGTTTCATTCAGTAAATATTGTAATTTATATCTGAAACCCGTCACTCGTTCATATGCGACGCGACCGATATACGAATACACACGAATTAATCTGCCAGTCGTTGAGAAACAACTCATTAAGCAAGGTGTGATAAACTGCGAAATATTTAAAACTTTAATTAAAAAATGTTAATTAAATGGATTACGTACCTTTTTACCAATATTTAGCAAAAAAAGTCTATTTGAAAACTATTCAAGTAATGAAACTGTTGCTACTCATTTTGAATCTATCTCGCCATATTTGCGGTGAAACACGATGAAAATGGCAAAGAACAAAAACTTTAGATTAGAACACAACTCGCAGTACCAAAGCAAATGTTTTTGATGTTCAACCTAGTTAGAAAAGTCAATGAAACATATTCACTTCTATATTTTGTACTTATTTTGAAATAAATTTCAGAGCCACATACCACGAGTTTTGTTCTGCGAACAACTTGATACAATATTCAGTAACACTGGTGTATTTGCAAAAGAAATATTGGATACTGTTTACAAGGAAAAGGCGTCGGTGAACATATACAAAGAATACAGATGTTAGCTAGATATTATTTTCCCCCCGTGTCGTCTACAACACGAATAGCATCTTTCCTCATGATAACCAAAGTGTAAAAAGAACCATTAAAAAACTTAAATAATAAATCATCATCCATATTAAGATAGTTTTTGTATGATCTGGTATTAGATACCAGTAAATGCTTGTTGAATATATATCGGTTATTTATAATACTAAATCTGTAATCCCGCTCCTTTTTCATTGTATACGCGTTACCATAGCAACGCGTTACCGCGTCAGCTAGTCTATAATCTTAAAACACAAAGTTGTTGTTTGTGTGTTTGTCTGTCCGCTCTTTTTCCATTGTATCAATTAACGTTACCATAGCAACGCGTTACCGGGTCAGCTAGTGACATTACCGGCATTTAGATTCATAAACACACATTGGTTATCTACGACACTCATTCACTTTTTTTTTACATGAGTTAAACTGCGTGTTATATGTCATAAATAAATAAATAAATAAATAAGCCTTTTATTTCTCGCTTTTACAAAGTTTTTAGTTTTAAGCTATGTAAATAATTAAGAAAACAAATAAAATATAAACGTAAGTATTATATCTAACATAGTTTTATATGTTTTAATTAAAAAAGTTATAGTGAGTGACTTTTGTCCGCAAGAACCCCTGATTGGGTATAGGCCTCCTCCAAAGATGCCCATGCATCTCTATCTTGGGCTAAGTCTCTCCAGTTTGGACCAGCTGTCCTTCTGAGGTCATCTGGTTAGTGGTCTTCCTCGGCTTCTTTTCCCCGTTGGGCCGCTCCACGAGGTTACTTTCGCAGTCCATCTTTGATCTGTGCATCTTGCGACATGACCAGCCCAATTCCATTTTTGTTTTAATGCAAACGTTAGGGCGTCGATCGCTTTGGTGGCTTTTCTTATCTTTTTGTGTCTCACTTTATCTATCTTCCTTAAGTTAAGCATGCTCCTCTCTAGCCCCCTTTGACAGGTCCTAATTTTATTTGTGGCTTTAGGAGCAAACTTCCACGTCTGGCAACCGTACGTTAGGCATGGTAAGAGACTTGAGTTCATGACTTTTGTTTTGATGTCTGTCGGCATATTACTCTTGAAAATTTCTTTTTGACCCCAATATTTATTCCATGTTGATTTTACTCTTCTTTCTATTTCCAGTATGTCGTTGTTTTTGTCAAAACTTAACATTTTACCCAAATATATATAATTTTCGACATATTCTAAGGGTTCACCATTGATTTTTATAGGTTTTTTCCAGCTCGTGTTGGTCATTATCTTGGTTTTAGCTAGGTTCATCACCAGACCCACCTTCGCACTGGCATGGTGCAGAGACTCGATCATGCGTTGCATCTGGGCGGCCGACTCTGATAGGAGTACTAGGTCGTCTGCAAATCTAAGATGGCTTAGATACTCACCTCTTATATAGATACCTAGTCTGCACCAGTCCAACTTGCCAATGATGTTTTCTAGAATTGAGATGAATAGTATTGGGGAGAGGGGGTCACCCTGTCTCACTCCTCTTTTTATGGGAAAACAGGGACCGATGGTCTCTAGTTTGATTCTTCCTTTAGTATTATTGTATGGCTGGCTTTTATGTATACCTCTTCAACGCCTTGCTCTGCCAAGCTTTCCCATATGCTGTTGTGTGAAACGGAGTCAAAAGCTTTTTGATAGTCAATAAAGCTTATGTATAGAGTCCTCTGTTGTTCTTTATATTTTTCTATGATTAACTCCATTGTGTGGATGTGGTCAATTGTTGAGAATCCTTTCCTGAAGCCCGCTTGTTCTACTGGTTGCCTTATTTCTAATGTTGTGCTTATTCTTTTGTTAATAATTGTTGAGAACAGTTTGTAGAGACTAGGTAAAAGGCTGATTGGTCTATAATTGCCAATTTTTTTAGGGTCTCCTTTTTTATATAACAATATGATGTTTGCTTCCGACCATTGAGTGGGTGTTACAGGGTGTTGGAGTATCAGGTTGAACAGTTTGGTCAGTGGTGCGGCCAGAATTAACTGAGCTTCTTTTATTGCTTCATTGGTAATGTTGTCGGAGCCTGGACTTTTTTCTATTTTTAGCTTTTTTATTGTTTCTATAACTTCGGTTTCATTGATCTTTATAAAGTCTTCCAAACTGCCTTCCATGTTGACATTTAGTATTGTGTTGTCATCGTTATCACTATATAGATTTCTATAAAACTCCGTGGCCGTATTTATAATGTCGCTTCGTTTGTATACATCTTTGTCCGGATTTTTTAATCCCTTTATCCAGCAATAGTTTGTTTGAAGTTCCTTTAATGGTTTTTCATGCTTCCGCAAAGCTTTAGATGTCTTATTAAAGTGTCTTGTCGGTATTTTCGATAATCTTGTTTTATATACTTATTGACAATTTTATATAAATATTATAGTTATATGTCATACAGACTGTTTAATACATAAAATTTAATTCGTTCGTTTCCCGTCACTTATATATGTTTTTTTTTTAAATCAATTGATTATTTAGAGTTCGTTCATATTGTATATTCGTAACAGTTAGTTTGTGGTAATGTATGTAAACTAATTTAAAATATAAATATTTCTATCGTATTCTACAATTTCAACGAGCTTTTGATAACGACCGTTTGGTGTGCTGGCGATCGTGCCTTTCGCACCGACGGTCATGGGTTCGAATCCCGGAAGAGGTAGATGTTTGTGTGCTGAATACGAGCATTTGAACCTTTAAATGTTTGTATATATTTCTAAGAATATTACTTATTATGTATTATATATGTATGTCTATCCGTTACCCTTGTATCCATAACACAAGCCTTAAATTCCTTACTTTGGACTAGGTTAATTGATGTGAATGTAGGAAATATTTATTATTATTTATTTTATTAATTTTAGACCAAGTTATTACGTAAATATATCCAAAAACTTATATGTAATACATTTATGACACTCCTCCTCGGATCCAAGCTATATATTTTTTTGTTAAAATATACTTCTTACGTAAATAGCTAAACAAACATCTTGCAACTCGAGCGCCACCAAAGTTCAAACAGAAAAAGCATAGGTACTCAATTTCTCAATATCCAAACAAACAGAATTAAACCCTAAATGGGTTACGAGACGTGGCAATAAATTTTACACTAAAAGCCTTGCTGTGTTTGCGAGTCAATATTGGTACAGTTTCGTAATATTTTCACTTACAATTATATAAGGTTCGAACAAACATAATGCTATTGAAACATACGTATTCACTGTATTACTGGTATTCAATACGACATGAAGCTTTATACTTGTCACAGCAAACAAAATAAATACAACACGACGAAGACATATTAGTCAAAACGAAAATAATAATTAAATTACTACAGATATTTAGACAAAACGTAATTTCTGTACTTGTTTGACATATAGACTTACGTTATTTATTTAGAATACATGTAATTTATACTAATACTAGCTGACCCGGCTACGCGTTGCTATGTTTTAAATTATAATGAGACCTAGCCTAGTCGAAAACAATCCAGCAAAATGAAAAAAAACATCAAAATTGGTTGAGTAGTTTCGGAGTTCATCGCGGTAAAACAATGTGAATTTTTATATATAAAGACAATGAGGAGATAAGTTTAATAGAAAGGTCGATATAAATTAGACGATTATATTCGTGGCTTGATAATAATTCTTATCTAAATAAATTACTTCTTATTAAAGGCTACTTTTAATTCGAAAGATGTAACAAAATAAGAAATCTATATGTATAATTAAATTATGACAATACTTTGAGTGTGTGTGTTTGGTACCATATTGTCGCGCTATTCTAACATTGCAAAGCCGTTACGTACTCCCGCAAAACAATACGATACCGTGTTTTTACGCGCTACAGCGCCATCTAGTGTATAATAAAAATGTTCTCAGTCATTCATCAATGTCCAAGAAAGCTGAAATTTTGGTAAGAGGTTTCTTTTGTGATATAGACAAGGGATAAGTAAAGATTTAAGCAAAAACGAACTATAATGGGTTGAACAAAGTTACAAACTTTTATATAAAAATGCATTGTCTAAGGATCTTGAAACTTAAGAACTTTGATTTTGACTTTTTACTGCAAATAAACAACCTTGCATTTCATTACTTTTTTTTTAAATAACCCCAATACGTTGAAATAGGGTTAAAATTTCCATAGAAATTTTGTAAAATGTGTTTTAAATCACAAATATTATTCTGTGTAGTGTTTTTCTATAGTGATACAAACTGTAAAACTAAAAGGGCTTTTTTTATAGTTGATGTTGATAGCAACCTTTTTTCGAATGATTTGTATTTTCTAATCTTTTATTGTTTTATAGTTTTTTTGCTTTGAAGTTGGATGTCAGTCGCGTTTTTTGAAAATTTGTATGAATCTTTGGTTTTCTTTGATTTGATATTATATTAATCCTTTACCCTAAACGGAACGTGTTTTCCTCATAAACCAGCCCCCATTTGCTCTCACTTGCTTACAATTGTAAAAAATATATAAATAACAAAAATCTAAATTTCTTATTTGGCAAATAAATAGATATATATTTTTGTATCTCATTTTTGATGTATCACTAATATTATAAAGATTAAATTTATGACGATAGATGGATTTTATATTTTATTACTTCTTCACATAAAAAGTAAAGAGCAAAAAAATACAACGAATAGGCATTCAAATAAGTCCTCGCAGTCCTCACAAATAGACAAAAGAAAGAATAACACATTGACTATATGAGAAAAGCGGGAAAATTGGGATATTTCAAAACTATGTACTATCGTAAACGTGACAACAGATGTTATATAAACTTTATATGCTGTGTGTTGTCAGAAAAAAAGTATAACAGCAGTAACCTTCCACACTTTAGGATGGCGTAGGCCTCTAATGATACTGGAGTTAATCACCATATACCTCCTGTAACCAAAAAATGAGCAGCAGTGTGGAGATAATGACCAATACTTCCATTTTGCGGGGGACTTCGATCCAGCCGTGGACATCTGTTGAGAAGAAAAACTGAAAGGGCTGAAATAATAATTAAGCATATAAGCTTTGTCCACTACGCCAATAGCAGAAAATGGGCAGCAGCATGTTTTATATTGTGGTCTTTTACTGCGATCTCAAAGCCGCCTGCCAAGCATGGAAATAATGACAAATTCGCCATTTTGTGAGAGGCTTTCGACCAACAGTGCATCTCTGTTGGAAGCCGAAAGGGCTCTGCGGAAGCTGAGATAGTAATTAATTATACACAAAGCTGTCAACCTCGCCCATAAATCATCATTAATCACAAGAATTAAGCGACAAGCGTTTAATTTGTTCTGCAAGTAGGCATTAGAAAAATAGGGAAGTCTCGAAAACTAAAAATCTATAATTACGAAGTTATCACATAAATTAGCAAGAATCGTATCGTATGTTTCAGTTCATGTACCTTCTGCTTTTCATATAGTCACGGCGTACCTCCAAAATGTTTCCGTTCGCAAAACACACCTTGAAAATGTCCCCGAAGGCCTACGTGATAAGCTACTAGCCGGGACTTGTATTAAACGACACATTACGATTCATGAGATAAAATACACACGCCTCATATCGGCGAAAATTTAGTTCCACAACGCGACCCCCTTGCCTATTTTGACTAATAAAGAAACTCCAGTTTAGCAAGTAGGGTCTTATCTTTTCTTTTTGCCCCAATTTCTCAAGAGAAATAATAATAAATTTAATGCTCCTGGAAGCCCAGTTAAAGTCACTAATAAATTCATGTAAAATGAATTTGGTACAATTGCCAGAAAATGATACACTTTCGTTTCATCAAATGTTTGATAAAACCTAAACGAAAAACTAGTGGTCTTCAGAGTCTGCACATTTTGATACATAAAAAAAAACAAGTAATAACAGTTATTGAGAAAAATATAGCTTTTATTTTATACTTCAAAAACAATAAAGGGTTAAATCTGCTTGACCGTGAAAACAGAAAAGTGTTTATGAATGCAATTTTCCAATATGGCTGCCGATCTGAAAGGAACAAAAGGAATAGAATCAGTCACATCGATTGATGAGCGACGGACCGACGCCATTGGTCACCGCGTGTGACGTCACGTGCGCTATCGACCGGACGCCCACGGCCACGCATGCGCGGCTCACTGTGGACTAACGTGATTGGCTAACGCACACACTGACGACAAACTGAACGAAAGGATAAACATTTTGATTTCGTTTCATGTTCCTATTAATCCAACCAATCAATCTTGGTAATTTATTTATCAAGAAAATTCTTAGCAAAAGATTCTTTTTTCCCTAAATTAAAGGTATTCATAAAATTTAATTTATATTTCTTCAAAGGAATTTCAGAATACTACCCCTACCCTGTAATAATTTCGATAAGAAAACAATTTCCTTATATATTTAGATGTAAAGAAATCTACGAGATATATAGGATGCGTGACAGTTTTGAATGAATTAACTTCTCAATTGCTTTTTTAATAATTCAGCTTAAATACTGTTCGGATCGTGATCGTTAAAATTATTTGTCTTACCCAGATCGCTGGACTGGAAGCTGATCATATGGGTAAGTAGAACAAAACCGTATTCATTGATTAGTGGACAGACCCAAGGCCAAGGGCTTAAACCAGACAGTGCGTCAGACAGCCGCCCAATCGTGAAACAACGTCACTGAACTTGCCAATATTTCTATACCAGTAAATATTCCTTTATGCCAATAACTATTTTTTACCAAATTATTTAAGACAGAAGTAGCAAAAAAGAAAAATGTCTCGAACAAAACAAGCCACTTTGATAAATGGCTTTTCGAGGCTTTTTTAATAACCAAATTAACAAAATGATAATGAACAAAACTCATTATTCTATACAGCAAGCAGTTGGTTCGACATGCTGTGTAAGCTAGTATATTATAAGCGTAGGTACCGCTTTTTTACATTTTGGCCATGAAAAAAAAATATCATAAACAACTAGGCGATGCAGTCGCTAAGCATAAAGCTACGCTAGCACTATATATTGGAGCGGAGCGTAAATACCTAAAAAAATTTTTTTTTTTTTTTCGATGGGAACTTTTGCGAATTTCAAAATTCGGGCTCGGTCACAATCTGGTCCTAAACCTGTTAATTCGATTTCACACAAAAAATATTAAGAATTCGGGAAGTTATGGCGTAACAGACATTGCGTCATTGAAGCAGATCCACATGTCAAATAGGTTGACATGAATGCAACTATTTCTTGATATTTATTATTTAAAGACTCTTAATGCTTTTAATTTTCCGTAAGTAGATTTTATACAGGTGACAGGGTTTAAATACCAAGTTGGTATCATCACTATCAACCTATGTCTCCGCTCCTGGAGCAAAGGCCTTATATATAAATGAAAACAATACTTTATCTACGAAGATTAAGCGAAAACGCTTATATATATATGAAGATTTTGGGTGCTAACGACTGTAAATGCAGCCGAGACCAAAGGGCTTATCCTTAAGAGGGCCGTAGGAGCTCTAGATAATAAATTTTCAGTCATCCATCCAGTGACCTAAAGATTGTTGTTTCACCACCGCAATCATAGACCTAACGCGCTAACCAAAGTACCATCGAGCTCTTCATACGCAAGTTGATACTTTGTTCGACAAGTTAGTTAATATACTTTATACGTTATGTACCCGTGGTTTCTTATGCACCATTAACCAGTACCATCAAGAGTACAGATGAGACTCTTATGTCTCTCATGTGCCATTCATAATAATACAAACTCCTTTTGCATACTATGCTGGTTTTAATCATTTTTAATGTTTTTGCCTTTTTTACATAGAACTTTTAAAATAATAAAAAGCTATGTAGTTTATATTAATTAAGTACATACTTATAAATAACAAAAAAATATTTTTTACACATTTAAATAAAAGGCTTTGAAACATCGTTGTGATCTCATTATAAGGGTCATATAGAAAGTAACGTAAAGATTAAAATATTTCTAGTTTTATATTGTAAAGCAATTGAATGTAGGTACACATTTCGAGGAAAAAAAAACGAAAAACAATATATTCTGATACACTTTTTCCTTAGACAAACACATGTGGTAACTATACCCGCATTTCACTTAATGCTTAAAAACAAATCAAGGATTCCAAATTTTATTCCATCAAGAGGATAATTTTCTTCTATTCTAAGAGACATCTCTTTCTATCTACGTCAAATTGTAGCTTGATGACACCAATAAAGGGTTTTAAGGTGAAAATTCTAATTAATGAAATGTTCAACTTCATGGAAACAATCAATTTGAACTCGGTTGGTCAACCGTTCAAGCATTCACCAGAATGAATATAGACTTTCTTGAAATTAACACAAGGTCGAATTTTTGGTTAGTTCCCATCTTTATATATATAATTCTTCTGTGAGTGTGTATGTCACTGAACTCCTCCTAAACGGCTGGACCGATTTGAATGAATTTTTTTGTGTGTGTTCAAGGGGATCTGAGAATGGTTTAGATTCACAAATCAGTCCGGCAGATGACGCTGCAGTCGGCACAGCAACGCGTGGCCGGGTCAACTAGTCAATTTATAAAATTTAAATTTTTTATCATTCTTTTGTTCTTAATTGAACGAAGAGAAATAAAAACATTTTATTTTTAATTTAAAATTTAATAAGTTTTTGTTTAAATAAACAGTTTAATTGAATAATGGCATATCTCAATGCCGCCGCCTCCCGTCGTTTTGATGTTAACGGCTTGAAAACTTACACAAATATGGAAATAGCGTTATTTGCAATTTCAAGCCCTTCAAACATTTGAGTGCAGTTTAAGGTTCTGTCATCATTTATAAGCCTTTTAATATCCCTAAAGGGGCCAGAACACCGTCGGAAGAAGTCTCCATGAAGGCCCAGTGAGGATCGGTAGATGTTAACGACTGCAGCTGCATTCGGTACTGACTTAACCGATTCGTTGCTGATTGCCTGTCGTGTCCTCACTTTTTTTTTCGTGTCACTGAAACCGTGTCATTTTTAAATCGATGATAACTCCTTCAAATCAAGTTTTAGGGAAATAATCCCAGAATAAAACTATCTTCATTTTTCACGTAAATCAAGCTCGTAGCCTTCGTTTCTGTAATTGTATGTAGCAACGAATCGGTTAGTGTCTTTAGAAGTACGGCGCTATACATATTATTAATATTCCCACGTCCGGTAAATGTACGATGTTATGTTAGAGTGGCTCCCGTATAAAAATCAACGAAAGAAAAAAAAAGGAGGTTTAAATAACTGTTTGGAAAATAAAAACATATACAGATAACTAACTGCAATATAAAACTTGTAGATACAGATATTTTAAATGAAATATTTATTCATGTTGTATACTTTAACCTGATCTGAATTACCAGATCATGTATAACTCAATTTGAATAAAATTGTCAGTTAAATCCCGGTATATAACTGAACATCCCTCTAAATTAAAGTGAATGAATCGCAAACGACTCACGTCTTGACAAGGTTCACATGATCATTACTCGGTAAAGTATTGATTAAAATTTGTACTTTATTTTATTTTGAATTTGATTTAGCAATTATTTTGATTTTATTTTAAAAAATATTCATAAGGAAAACAAATAGAAAACAAAGTATAGGAAAGTATACTACATAAATTACTTAAAACAAAAATTAAAAGCTAGATTTATCATAAGAGGTTTTGCACACTTACTGAACTCATAACGAAAACAACATGTAAGCATTTCGATTCATAACCCATAGTAGCATTATAAGCATGCACTATTCTTCAGCAGACCTGCATGCAAACGGTTCACCTTATCAGATTCTTGCGTTTCCGGCGGAAGCGTAGTCGTGTTCCAACCAAATGAGTTTATACTTACAGTTTTGTCTTTCATATGGGGGAATTGGAAAATTGAGCGAATAATAAAATAAGATTCGCCTTACTATTTACAAATTGCAGCTTTAATAAATAAACCCTTTGTGTAAAACTTACAATGAAGTCTTAATACCCTACTACTGATCTAATACTACTCCTTTCGTTGTTTGTAAGCTAATCTTTTCATTTAGCTTTGATGATAACGAATACTATTTAGTCAATTGATATTCTATTTGACATTATAATTCTAATTTATTTATTGTTTTATCAAATTTATTTTTATTATGCATGAAAATTTTATTACATTTATTTTATTCAAAAAGATTTTAAATGATGATAAGGCATGAAAAACGGCAACGTGCTTTACCAGAAATTCATATTCAGCGAGGAGCTGGCTATCTCACCTCCAACTGTCGGAACATAACCATTTATAAATCGTTATTATAGCCGTGGACTAAGATAAGATGTTATTGATACCTGATAATAATTTTTGCCGTAGCACGGGGGAAACAATAAATTCAGAGCCGCTCATTGTGACTTTCTATAAGCGAAGTCTCCTACTAGATTTCTAAAAATCGATGAAGATGAATAATCAAAACGAATATCTCCTCATTAGAGCTTTAAATTACAATAATAGTTACTTTTGTGTGGAAATATATATAATATGGGCTTAACGACCTAACTTAGCCCTAATACGCAGATCTCTGCAACCTGCGGGCTACACGCCAAGAATGATTGATGAACCAGCACGCTGCCAGTCCATACATATTAATATCGCATTGTGGAGTTTTCAGAAGACGGAAATATTGCCAATTTGGATAGGAGCATGTGAACATACCAAAATGGAACAAGTACATAGCCGGCTTGTCACAAAATGTCATGGTTATTAAAGTACCATCCATCTTCACTTCTTTTCAGTATCTATATTAATATGAAAGCTAATCACTATAGTACATACTATAGTAATATACTATAGTATCTATATTAATATGAAAACTATTTACTAAGATCCAGACCAAGCAGAGTATAAACAAAGAAAATAAATAACTTAGGATCAAATATTTATATTATTACCACAAACATATGTCCCGAAAGTCGAACCTAAAACCGAATTGGGAAATAGACATGATCGCTACTGCTAACCGTTAGTCAAACAGCATAAGACCGTGACATGGTCGCAGTCCCTATATCCTTAAGCATAAGTCGTATAAGGATCATGTTAAAGGCAACTATTGTGTTCAATAACAGCGTGCTGTTAATCACATTAATTGTCTTGATAATTAGAACAAAACATTGAAATCCATTACCTTCGGCGAAATAGAACCAGACATTTTTGCTCTTCAAGCAGCCGTCTGATCTACCGTTTTTATATTTACTAATAAATTACTATGAAAATTAAAAAGATACTTATAACTTGTCTGAAATAAGATTCCGAATCGTCAACATTAGTATTTATGAAAAAAAAATTAATACACTTGCTCAAAAAGTGGCGTATTGCAGGGACGTATATCGTTCGGGATGTGGGCTATTACATACTCGAGCTTTTTCTTTACCTTTTCCGAACTCGTGCGTTCTCTTTCCCAACTGTCAAAATGATGTCTATTAAAAAGAAAAAACCAACCACGAAGTTTTTACTAAAAAAAAATCGGAGAAGTTTTTAAGATTCATGCAAATATTTCTAAAAAGAAGCTACTAATTTGTTTCAATATCAGTTTTAATGATTTGATTCCTCTATTATCTTATTAAATTAAATTTCATTTTCATTTCATATCAATGAAAATTCTACTGAAGACTTGGCTGTATAAGCATAGTTCCCTTTGCCTACCCAGAATGGGTGAAGAAAACAAAAAAAATCTCTGCTTATATTCTTTTACGGTTGGCGCTATTTTTTCGCAACTGTATTAAAAATAGTTGTTCAGTACACGTGCGGAACCGTCATTGCAACTTGTTCCGACTGTCAACCCTCACCTTAGAGTAGACATTTGTAGGAACTAGTGACCGACTGAAACATGTTATTTTGCCGAAACTGAAACCGAAACCGAAGGTTCGGTTTCATTGTAGTTTCGGCCGAAACCGAAACCGAAACCGAACCTTTTATAAAAAAAAGTCCTTAAAAAGTTTCCGTTTTTTTTTCTAAAATTAATATCTCGCCGACCTATAATTACAGGTTTCTACTTTCAAAGATTTTTCACAATGAAATTTCAGCACAGTTACAGAGGTTCCGTTTGAAAATTTAAAACCTGCCTATGCTCGGCTTCGTGCTGTTTTGATAAATGTTGTTTTAGACCATGCAAGGTTTGTATTTTAGGCTCATGACTACCGAGTGAAAACGACCTGTTACACAGTTTACAGGCAGCTTTCGAAACGTCAGCTGTAGATTTTTTGTTTTTCAATCGTGAGGACGGGTTTAAATTGTCGAATATCTGGAATCCTGTGGTTCGTATGTGTAAGAACCGAAAAAATCAAAAAAGTGTCGTGTCGCGATCCGATACTGTAAGTGTTGTCTGTCGAGAACAATTCCATGAAAATAGTGAGAATGTGAACAGTGGTACGGGTAACGAACGCAATAAGAGACTTCGTCGGAGGGTAGACCGATATTTCTGCCAATAACAGCCTACCCGCAATTACTTCAGTCGCTCCGTGATCATGGCACTTGCAACAGTGCCGAAATATCGGAAACTCAAAAACAAGGTACATAGTAGCAATCCCGTAAATAACTTATATTACTATAATGTTAGTGACCATGAAAGTTTAAAACAATAACTATTCACCTTCCATTTTATTGCGTAGGCATACCTGCCTATGCAATCGTTATTACATTAATAGTACACGCAACTACGATGAGTTTTTAACTTTAATGAAGCAGGTACTTAACCTTGGCACTTACACCTTTAAAATTAAATATATTCGTCAATAGGTTAGCAAACTATTAAAATAAAGCGTTAAATATTAACTATATAAATAAATAAATAAATAAATATGAGTAAATATTAACTATGACATGACGAATTCACAACAAAAGCCAACTAAAATACTTGATCAAACTACTTACCATTATTTGCGGAACAAACACAACACGTATTGACACGTCTACACGAGCAAAGTGCACTGATTTAGGTAGTTGCCGGCGGAGTCAGGCGAACGACGCCAATTGCCAGCCGTGCCGAGCGCGCCCGACGTTAGCCGAGCGCGACCCGAAGGTACGATGTTGTAAGTTTCGGCGCGGCCGAAGGGTTCGGCCGTTTTCGGCCGAAACCGAAACTCGGGCCGAATCTTGATTTTTTGGCCGAAACTGGCCGAAACCGAAACCGAATTTTCGGTCGGACACTAGTAGGAACTCTTTGCAATGACAGGCTTTCCGCACTCTTAATGAAATATACTATATTCAAAATAAATACGTCTATCACGAATAGCAGCAACAACGCGAAAGTGTCACGCACATTTTGACAGATTATTTTAAGCACTAATAACAAAAGTAAAATGGAAAATTAAGCTAATGTAGTACCAGGTGAGTGTTTTACCAAAGAAACCAAAGTGAGTGCAGACCAAATAAAATGACCAACAATAATCAAAAGTCTGGCAAACTACTGTATTATACCAAAAGGAAGCTCTTCCAGGCTAAGAGTCTATGCACACCACGTTTTATACGCGCCATCGACGCGCGTTTGTATAAATATTTTGTATATTGACGACCGTTTGGTGCAACAGTAGCGATTCTGCCTTTCGCACCGACGGTCCTGAGTTCGAATCCCGGAAGGGGCAGGTGTTTGTGTGATGAATACGAGCATTTGTACTTGAGTCATGGATGTTTGTATATATTTCTATGAATATTACTTATTTATGTATGATATATGTATGTCTATCCGTTACCCTAGTATCCATAACACAAGCCTTATTGTGCTTACTTTGGGCTAGGTTAATTGGTGTGAATGTAGGAAAATAATATTTATTTATTTAATATAAACGCGATACGCGAGTCAAACGCAACTTGACCATGAATTTATGTATTTGTTCCAAGTTCTACTTTTGAATACTGTACTTGTGTCAAACGCTTATGACATGCAGAATAATTGTTTTGTGGAATAAATATAACGCACTGTCGACGCGCGTTTCTAAAACGCCGTAGGATGCAAAGGCCTTTAGATTTTACGTACAACATGTTTTGCTTATATAATATGGAGCGACAGTGAGAGGTAATCTGTGTCCGAGGAGCGCGCGATCCAACCGAACATTATGTACACTAGCGGCCCGTCCCGGCTTCGCACGGGTGGACAAAATTCTTAATTTTTTTCTATTATTAAATTATTTTCCGTTAGCGACATCTAGCGTCCGGTAGAAAAACTACTTGCGGTTAACACGTTGCTATGGTATCGTTATTAATACAATGGAAAAAGAGCGGAGAAAAGAGCGAACAGACAAACACACAAACAACTGTGATCCTTGATTATAGATTACAGATATAGCGATCCTATTCATATTCGCTTTTTCTGATCTGACACCAATTACAATCGTGTCGTGTATACCAACTTTGGGTTTAGTTAAACTCTGTATACGCCATAATAAAAAATATGTTGATATCCCAAGGGTTTACTCTAGAAATTCTCTCAAGCATTTTAATTGAAATTTTAATGAAATGTAGTCCCATAGAAACCCTACAAATGTATGTAGAGTTTCTACAGAAATGAGGTGAAGGCACACGTTTACGTGAGAGTTGTTTATTGCATTCACCCAAATGCTCAACAACGGTCGTAAATATCAGCAAGGCCACTAGATCAGTCTGAACACATATCTTAGGGCAAAAATATTTTAAATGTTTTCATTTAAATTTCATAGGAGCATTTGGTGATAAACACGACGGCTTTATTCATGAAATGAGTACATGGCTTAAAGAGAGAAAAAAGCTAGTTATGGTGTGTTTAGATATAAAAATATAGTATGAGCAAAAATATAATAACGAAAATTTACCCAAGTATGTTTATCACGTGAATAGGCACGCACTGCACTAGTGTTCTTATTCTATACACATCAAGTATCTAGGGATATAAAATTTTTACTGGTAACAAAAATCTGTTTTTTTTTATTATATTTTTTATAACACCTATGCATACTTATAAAAAAACAAAAATAAGCAAACATTAAACATTTTATATAATCGAAATAGTTTTTTTTATTAAATTTTGATAGGGCAAAAAGAAATATTTTATAAAAATACTAGCTGACCTGGCGAACTTCGTACCGCCTTAGCGTAGCTTTGAATTGAATGACGTTGACATTTGTCAGCGCGGTTATCGATGTGGTGTCACAGATTACCACAGATTTTTTGTTTTAAATTGAATGACGTTGACATTCGTTACGTTATATTTTTCAATCTTTCTGAGAGATTTTCTTTATATTTTTTTCCGTAAGAACCTTGTACAGAGTATTAGAAAACTACAAAAAAAAAATCAGCCAAATCGGTCAAGCCGTTTTCATTTTATGTCGTGACAACGGAAAACGGGTTTCATTTTTATATATATAGATAATGATCACTTTTTTTATGTCTGAGTTATGTAATCGGTACTACAAAAACCTTTTTATAATAAATAAAGATGGTAATTATCTGAACTATAATTAGAAAAAATATTATTTACTGCCGCCCCGACAAATTACTGATTCTAAATGTCTTACAAATATTTTATTACGAAATTTTAATTATAGCTGACATGGAAAATAATCCATACCTGCTTATCCCATCTATCCTTTTCAGGCAACTCAATATATTTTCCGTTTCTTATTAGAGAAACAAATTAATCATAACTTATAGTCACATGTTTTCGTTGCGTTAATTTTGAAATACAGTACAACAGCTATGAAATAATAAAATTACTACAAAAACTTCCCTTTTTTAACTAATCAATATCGAATATTGCCGGCGGCAAAAAGTTGGAGTATATACAAAACAAATGAAATACGTATTTCATTTGTTTTGTTTCAATTCCCCAATTTAAAAAACAATTAGTATCGGGGTACCTATTAACAAAACAGAATGAAAATAAAAAGCAGAATTTTCCTTGTCGTTTTATAATTCGGTTATAGATTCCTATCACGTTCCCGCGACGGAATACTGGTAGCACGTCCCTGGGTGACGATACGTTACCTTTGTTTATACTTTACGCTTTTCCGGAGTTCTTACTGGATAAAATATGAGTAAAACTCCTATTTCACAAGATATGAACAAAAAATTGGAAATCTAAACTGAGGAGAAACGAAATGGGGTTACGTAAAAAACTCTAGTATAGTTACAAAAAAACGGAAAGAGACGAATACCAATTCAAGACAAACACATTAATCTGAGCTCGGTATTCGGTTAGGTAGAACATAAAAGATTTCTTTGCCAACGGCAAGTTAAAATTCGTAAGTATTTTTGATGGAGGAATAAATCTCATGATGATGCATATTATATCAAAGCTGCTAAAAATATATAAATTTTACAAGCTTTGATCTCATAACCTTCGTCTTATTCTCGCATTAACTACTGTCGGTGAAATCAAAACGATAGGAAGGAATATTTTTTTTCTTAAAACATAAGCTTAAAAAATATATTTTGTACCACCAAAACTCAATCAAACTGGCACATTCGTCAAAAAGGCATGAATGAGTTAAATTCAAAATTACTACTTCCAAATAGAATTTGATGGCATGAAGTTTGATGATGCGGTGTTAGGCTACTCCGGCCAGCGATTGCGGTGGTTAACCCAAGGACCGTTCATCGGATAATAGTTCAAAGGGACGTTAATACATCGGTCACGACTGCAGCCGTTGGCGCCAAATAAACCACTTTGGGCCCGTTTGGCTCATTCTTCCTACGGTATCCATAGAAAAAGCCTGGGCCCCTATAGTGATGACTTTACGCTGATGATGTTAATAGATCTGCGGGTCATTTTATGGCCCACAAGTATAATAAACATTGTAATTGTAATTTTTGTTAACAAGAGCATTAACGCGCACGACATGTGTTACGTACTTTCAAATCCAAATAATTAAGGAAAAAGGAAAATTATTCTCATGAAATTTAGAATACTTAAAGAAAAATACATAAGTCTAAAACGTTAGTAGATAGTGTAATCGAAATGTTAAATACAAAAATAATAAAAATCTTACTAAGGCAATCTTAAGAGTGTTATAATCTTATCTAAAATGGTTTCTGCTAACCATTCCATGTATCTTCCTTAAATGAACAAATTTACATAAGAATTGGTTTTCTGAAGTATTTGGAATTGAAAATTTGAATGAAAAGTGATGTGGCGTTAACGCTCTTAACAGGAAAACTTTACCGACTACCTAAAATTAGATCAATTTAAACCTATTTGCGAGTCCTCGGCAAGGCTGAACCACGTTCTAGATAGCGGCGCCACAGCGCCGGACGGAACGGCCAATCAACATCAAGTATAGACTATTTCACCCCGTTTAATCACGCAACACTAGCCATTTACTAAGGAAACCCTTTGTTACACTTACACCGTACTGAGAATTCGTGAGAAACTTCATTTTAAAATTCAGTACATGAACGAGATTACCACACATTTTGCTGTGCAAGGACAGTTTCATGGTATTCTTCGATTGGATTGGTGGTTTTTAACAAACTTCTGAAAAGTTTTTCGAATAAAATTTACACATATACAAAGGGGAACAACTAGTAAAAAGTGTCATAATTTATATTTAAAGACCCGTGAGTGAATAATATGTAACTATACACTTCAAGAATAGGAGTGTTTACAATGGTATGATTAAAAAAAATATTGAAAGAATTAATCAATCAAGTGAATAGCAGTAAAACACAGAATACATTTAATTTGAAATAAATATAATTGCATGAAATATTAAGACATTTATATTGTAGCATTTAATTGCTACATTTTTATATTTTAATAAAAAAAATACTAAAAAAATATCGGTTGTCAGTTGGGACTCGAAGCTACAGCTTAAAAAATACAGGCGTCAGCTAAGGAAATACTTGGAAAGATTCGACGTGTCTGTCAAAGTCACGGCAGAGCAAGAGTACTGTACGGATAAGGAGGTTGGTTATGGGTCCGCCTGACATCTGAGAGAAGTTTATATTTTTCCTGCAATGATTACTTTAATTAAAGAAACCAAGCAGTTAAATGGTTAGATAACAAGAAAATATATAATAAAAATAAGAAGTCAAATAAATACTCGTTCAAAAATTGATAAATCTCGAAAAAAATTAAAAATAAGGTTTTTTCAATTAAATGATATTATTATTTTCAATTATAATCGGTCGATTATACATTAATATAAATCAGAGAAGAATAATACAATCTTCGATCACCTTCAAAATAGATTTAAAAACTGTTAATATTGCTTTTAATAAATGTAGGTATTACATTTTTTTCACTATAAAACATTAATTTGTGAACCTACAAAGAAAATATTGATATTTTTGATTGCATATTATTTTAAATAATAATGATTTAATTCGACTACCTCTAATGTAGTTTTACTAAGAGGTACGAGTATTCATCTGTGTGTATTTAATTGTTATTTAGAGGGGTGCGGGGAAGTAGGAACTCTATTGTTTCTTAGTGCGAAGAAAAATCAGGAGGTGGATACGGGCGAAGTTACTAATTGGTTACCTAAAGTACTGAAATTTATAAACAGCTCACCAGGAAAGGTTGCCCTACTGCTTCCACAAAAGGACTACCATAAGAAAAAGATATGAAATATGCGTGCAATATTTAGCGGCACTGGAATAATTGTCCCTATTGTGTTGGCCACCATAGAGGTTACGATTTGCACAAGCACCCATCACTTATGTGTCACACAATAAATAGGAAATAACCCGAATAAAGAATCAGTCTCCAGTTGTAGTAACTACGGTATGAGGAATCAATCTGCCTAAATATGTACCTTCTTTACTTTAGAAAAAAAAAACTAATAAAAAATCTGCTCTGAAGAGCAGTTTTCAAGAAAGTCTTACACTAAGTACTGTGGTGACCTCCTTGCATCTATGACACCGCATTCCACCTCTTTACGTATATTTGCTTTATGGCAAGGAATGTCACCCTTTTAAATATAGAATATTCCAGAAGGCTAGGGAACATAAGAGAATCACCAGTAGTGTCTGAGAGTGTAACCTGAGGCGTTGTATTGAACAGTTATAAAATAAATCGAAATAAATGATAAAGTGAAATAAGCCGTTTGAATATAACGAGATAAAGATCCCGGAGCGCGCGTAGGGCGCTACAGTACCTAATGCCCTTTTATAATTTAGTTTAATTATCAATTACAATACCTGCCTACGTTATTAAACAAAATTTGGATAAGGATAGATGAGGAAATAAAAGAATTGCACTAGAGAGCACAGTGTTTCAAAAGAATCCAATTTTATCGGAAACGATCCCAACACGCTTGCAATAGATGTCCTATCGGAACAAATGTTTTATGCATGTATTTTTGCGCCCGGGTAACTGCGGTTGGCTTCGGCAAAGATTATAAAGCATTCATCAGAGGTGATCGCTCACTACTCACATATAAGATGAACGTGAAAAGTAACAACTGGCGCCCAAACAAGCAATCGATCGTAGCGATGAGCTTTTAATTCACCTTGGGTGATTTCTGGAGAAAAGGAGGATTAATCTGAAAAACCGGGTTTTAGCTAAATAATGGCTCCCGTTCTAGAGCTTCTTATCTGTCCGCGGACAGCACATAAGCAGCGCATCCAAAAAACGTATTGTTTAGTTAAAAACACAACAACTAACAGATATCCCGTAGAAATTTTCGGGAAACTCTCTGCCTTCGGGGTCGATTTAGCAAAAGTCAAAATCAAAGATTTAAATTTGAAAAATTTTGTATTTCCGTAATATTTTTTAGTTTTAATTTTATTTCTAAGGTGGTGAATAGGGCAATCCTATCTTATCCCCTCATCTGCGTCACAAAAGAAACCTTTACGCAAAATATTAGTATTCCGGGGTATATGTGTGTGCGTGTGTATATTTATCGATAATACAGTCAGAACTAATAAACACTATAGAACCGCGTCTCGATGAATTGACAGCAAACAAACAAACGGTGGTAAGGCAGTAATCAAATAAAGTGATATTATTATTGGTTATTATATTATTTGTCCTGAATGTACCATCATGACCTTTAAGCCCTTCAGTCTTCTAGGAAGTCTCCGTCTCAGTTACACAAAATAAGTAAGATAAAAACAGGATCTGTAAATGGATGCAGACCTAGGCGCCAGGGTGTCGCGTCCATGACGCAGTATCGCAAGGATTAGGCGTAAATTCGAAACTTATTTTTAGAGATGATTAGAGGTTACTGTAAGAAGGTTAGTACATTATCACTTGCGTAATCTCGATTGCGTAGAAAATCTGAAGGGTAGATTTGTTACCTTATCCATTTAATATATCCCAATTAATTTGTTTGAAAAAATCTCTAAACCCGCCATTCCACAGCGATTCCCATAGGTAACTGAAACCTTTTTCCTCTTCCTCTCTAGGGTGGATACATTCGTAGGTAAAGGCAGCAAGAATATAGGCCGATGATGGCAAACACTTATTCAACATACTTTCACACTTTAAAATAATGTCACAAGCCGACCGAAGTAAACTTTTGGATCTCGTAACACTATATAAGCTTATCCACGGCAAGTTAAGTTGCCCAAATGTACTTCAACAGTTAAGTCTCTTTGTCCCATATCATATCCCAAGACATCCCATATCGAATAGCTTCAGTTTGCCTCGCTGGAGAACCAATCTTGGTCAGTGCGCTTCTTTGTACCGGTGCATGCGTACTTACAACGAAATTGGAAATAGCAATATCGACATATTTCGTCTTTCTGATTGCGCATTTAAGCGGTTGTGTGTGGCAAAATTTAATGAAGATCACTGTTATAATGTTTAACAATGTTGAATCATGTTTAATAATAATGTTTAATAATAAATTTAATAACGTTTAATAATAATTTATATTGTTTTATAGTTATCTTAAAAATATCAATTGTTTAATCAACGAGTAAATGAAAGAAAAAAGCTGTATTCACCTATAAATGCATGTCTTTTAGTCTACTCATGTTTGTATGTTAATAATTCAATGTTTAGAGAAATGTTGTTGGTGAATCATTTTCAATAAATAAATAATTAAAAAAATAAAAATTGATATTAAGAGCGATGATGCGCACAATTCATACAAAACTTTCAAGTCCAAATACTTCGAAATAAGCAAACTAATTTTTATAACGTTTTGAACACTCAAGGGGGATTAGAGATAAGATACGTTTGTCTAAAACGTTAGTAGGTAACGTTAGCGAAATGATTCACACAGAAATAATTAGATTTTTTATTACTTGGAAATCTTAATACCTTTCTAATTTAAAGTATAATAATCTTATACATAATGTTTTGTAACCATAATATGCATCTTTCTTAAATTTTAAAGAATCAGTTTCATTATATTTTTGTAATTGTACTTCTTGTTCCGCTGAAGTAGGTAAATTGTTCGATTTTTAGGATTTGAACGACATGACAAACAAAAATGGATTCTTGCGCGCATCATCAAATCAGAATTTTGCATTAGCAATCCTGCGTTCATTCTGTTATATTTTTTTAAAAAGCAACGCGTAAAACATTCCTATTTTCTTTATTTATGGCTTGCACGATTTGTGTATTTAGCCAGTGTCAAGTAAGTATAATTTTTCTTCTATGTTTTTGAGTAATTTCCTATGTTTCAGTAAATAAGTGGGGTTTCACTGAAACCTCCTCGTGGCCTTCTGGAGAGAACACGAAAAGACACCTTCCAACCTGTTTTGTTTCACTTGCCAACACTGATGCATATGCACTCACTCACTCATGCATTCAGAAATAGGGCATGGATACCGGTATACCGATAAAATTTTTCGGTATTTTGATACCGGTATTTGAGGATAAAATACCGTTTTTTCGGTATTAAAAAATATCTATTTTCGCAAGGATGGTTAAGGTAGATAAAGGTGGTTTTGGTTTAAAGTGAGGTTCATACTGCAGATGAGTATTAATATTTTATGATAATTATGACAATCGCGAAAAGGCTCGCTTATTGAAAAATCACTACGCGAGACACTGCATGCATAATTGCATATAGCAAGTATTTAGGTAGTATTTAATGATACTGCTTTCAGTTGTTCGTCTAATTCTGTTTTATTTCTACCAATAAATTACTGTCGGCACTAGCGCACGTACGAACACAATACGGCAGAAACAAACGTAAGCGCTTTGCTCTTAAGCGGCAATCACAATATCACCAACAAAATTAAATTAATTAATAAATTCATTTAATCTGATAAGTTGTCTATGAGATTGTGATATTTGTGCCAATGAAACGATATAAATAGTTCTAAGACCATCATACCGTGTTTTCTTTAGTATTTTTAATCCCCTTTATTTTAATAACTCATTTTGTGGTAACACTGTTTTAATCGCTCTCCCGGAACAAGACTTACCAATATTATTGTAATTATTTAAATAGTAATTATATAATAACAGTATTTAAAAAATACCGAAAAAATATCGAAATTTCGGTATACCGGTTATTGAAATTTCAATACCATTTCAAAATCATTTCGGTATTCCATGCCCTATTCAGAAACATTCAGGGGTTAATAAACCACCATTATTACACACTAATATCAAACACAACACAAAATTTAACAAGAACGCTTCTCGCTCCCGCCAAAAAGTCCGCAAGACCGTCCTAAATCAATAGATAGTAGTTTGACGGGGATAGTTATGTCTATGGCATATTGCATTTTGGCTGAAATATATGCCTTAATTCTCATGAGCTGTTTATAATTACAGAAAGCTGACTTAACTATAAATTAATTGCGTAGCACAGGTGCGTCAACCGCCACCTTGCGGTTGTAATACGAGAGCTGTTAGCTCGCCCACCTGACTTAGTGGCCAAAAGGCGGGAAAGCATAATTAAAGAGCCCCACACTAATTTATATCCTACTCAGCTCCGGTAGACCATAAACAATTGATGTAGTACCTAGGCTTGACCACGCCTTGGAAATATTTTCTCAATTTACATTTGTCAAAGTATAGGTTCTAAACTTAATAAAAGGCTTGTTAAATACAGCATACTTTCAAATGAACTAAAAATGAATAATCGCAATTTTAATACATACTCGCATTATCATTTTTATATTTGCCCAAACTTTGCTTAATTATTACCAGTTTTTTGATTGATTTCTATCAATTACTTACACTATTACTTCCTACGAAAAGTTGTAATGTAACAACGGGCTTAAAATTAGTATTCTCAAAATAGATTTGCACTTGAAATCTAATCTCTCAGCGAGTACTGCAACAATGAATTCCTTGTTGATATGAAACATAAAAAAGATAATGCCGTTAAAGTGCATATAACCGTCGTCGTTACAAAAACTATAAGCGCACAAACGCAGGCTGAGGTACCACTCACTTTAATGAATATGAAGCATGAATCCTATTAACATGAAGTACACACGACGCATGGGATGGGTCATATGAGAATTAAAACGCTTTGGCAATGTTTCATAACGTGTAGGCATTAAAAATTTACCGGAGCGTAATCAAGTAGATTGCGTAAAAACGCATAAAAACATATGTGTCTCATATTTAATACAATTTTTACAGTTTTCATTATGCAATTTAACAGGTAATCTACTGCATGCAAACAATAATTTCCAAATATTTTTTTTATATATAATTATTCTATTTCTCTATGGTTTTTTATTTTATCGGGAAAAACCGGTGGCCAGAGACATTAAAAAGGCTGTTATGGATAAAATTTTGTTTAGTTTGAAAAGAGTCGTAATGCTATCGTTTTCCATTTCATGACATTTCATTTCAATTAAAAATATATCGACTTATCATGTCATGACTAAGAACAATTTATTTGTCGAATGAACAATTTGCTACTAACAAAAGATCAAAATATGAGGCAGTATTCAATTGTATTCAGAACGTTATTATTTTTTACTTTACATAACCAGGTTCATCAATATCGGTTTTCCATGACTTATGGAATAAGCAACATAATTATGTATCGAAAGGGGCTATATTGGTAATATAAGTTATTTACGGGATTGTTACCACGTACCTTGTGTTTAGCGAGTTTCCAATAATTCGGCACTGTTGCAAGCGCCATGATCACAGAGCAACAAGAAACAAAAAAACAAGGTACATGGTAACAATTCCGTAAATAACTTATATTACTATAATGTTAGTGACCATGAAAGTTTAAAACGAGCTAAAGTATATATAATTCTGTCGTACAGAAAAATAAATGGAGAAATATAATCAAAATAATTTTAAATTTCAATTATTAAAAGAATTAAAAAGAATACAGCTTCTTTTGCGGTGCAATGTATTCTGACGTAGGACGTATGAAATGGTATAATATGACGTTAAAAAAATAGACATATCAACACCGTCTAGGGATATTTTCTATAAAGTTCTTAAACTCAAAAATACTGTCTTGTTTATAAACCTTTTAATGAAAACTAATTTTGCAGACCTTATTGACTTATTCCAAATCTGAATTTGAAAAAATAAATTAAAAACAATTTTTTTGGACCCGATTAAAATTTTATTAAAAATATTGGTTAATTTAGAATTTATGCAATTGTATGCATCATGCAGCGGCGCCATTTAACAAGAGACGAAATGTTAAGGGCAGTAGGAATACTCCTAACTGGGGCTACTCAACGGAGTAGTGCCGAGGAGATTGGAACAAGACAAAACGTGCTATCAAGATTATGATCTCATTATCGAGCCACCGGTGAAAGGCACCCAGGCGGGTAATGCATAACTATCTAATGACAGGTCCGACTGCTGCAAGTGGCCTCAAGACGACAACCAAATGTTACAGCCATGCAGTTGGTTCAAAGGCTCCAGCCACGAGCACCAGTCGCTTGTGAGTGCCTAAACTGTGAGGAGAAGACTGCACGAAGGTAACCTCTGTGCTCGCAGAACGCTTCGTACTTCAGCACTACGCAGAGGAAACGTGGAAGAAGATTAGAGTGGGCTCGGGAACATTTGTTCTGGGAAGATAACCAGTAGTCTGTAGTGTTGTTTTCCGATGAGACCCGATTCGGTTTTCATCCTGATTAACGACGAGTACCTAAATGACGAGCTTCTGGTTGTTAAAACCGTCTGTAACACCCTCAGAAAGTCCATCCATACAGCGTTGGAACAATTATAGTTTGGGCAGGAATTCGTATTGGTGGAAGAACACACCTCGTTTGGATCAGAAACACCATGTCTTCTGAAAAATACCGTAATGAGGTACTAGTACCCATAATTTATCCCCATCGACTACAAATGGGCCAAATTTTCACGCTCATACACGACAACGCCCGTCCGCACACAGCGCGAGTGGTGACCAGGTGGCTGCCAGAGCACGTGTCGGTGTTAGACTGGCCCGCTCAATCGTCAGAGAGCACGCGTGGGACATGGTCCGAAGGAGAGCTTTTAAGAATTTTCCTCCGACCATTGTGACCGAAGACCAACTTTTTTTGCACCTTAACAGGACTTGGGACAATATTTCGCAGCAAGACATAAATAACCTCATTTAAAGCATGAAAGATCGTTGCAGGATCGTCATTACCATCATGGGTGGTTTTACAGACTACAAATTTTTCGCGCAACTGCAAAAACCTAATAATTTTTGTTTATTTCTATTTTTTTCTTATCAAAACCACTCATTGTTACTTTGACCATTATTTCAATTAAAAATTCATTTCTTTCTTTCTTTCTAAAATATAAATTTGTTTCTTACATAAAAAAAATGATTAAATTGAGAAAATCAGAATATCTCTAGACGATGTTGATGTGTGTAGATTGTAATTGTAAAAGCTATCGTTGAATAAAAGCAATTTTTATTTCAATATGATAGACGCTTCGTCACTTATTTGCGTATTATCTATTTTTCTACTTAAAAGAGCCGTAAAATTTCTTTACTCCTACACTCACTCAAGCTGTCACGGGCAACAGCTGGTCAATGTATAAATAAATAATTGAATGTATTTTATTTAAATAAATTAAAAAGATTGTTGCCAGTTCATAAATGTTCACTTACCTTTAAAAATGTAAACGTATCACTTAGATGAACATATCTGTAATAAAGAATAAAGTCATATTAATGATTTTAAAAATCTAAATTGTTAAGCATAATGATGCCAGACAGTAGAGGGACAACAACAGGTACAACCAACAGAACATTAACTTGCACAAAACTGTTCAATTTCTCTACTCGATTTTTAGTGCAAAGTTCAAAATGTAGAGTTCAATATCAATTGAGAAAATTCGAAAGATTTTATGGATTGTTTTTGATATGTGCTCACTTAAGCTGTAACGTCTGACAAGATACGAAAGAAAACGTACCTTTGAAGAAAATAAACAACATACAATTTCTTTATTTATAATTTGCGATGATTTTTTTATAGCGAATAAGTAATACTGAAATATGTAACTAATCACTCGAATGTTAACGATGAAACACCTAACAGGAATCGCTAATTCGATTATATGTTAGCTATATTAAATGCCAGGGCCATGAAAAAATAAAAAACCGGCCAAGAGCGAGTCGGACTCGCGCACCGAGGGTTCCGTAAAAAATATTTTAACTAAAAATTTACGGTTTTCGCAATTTTTCCTTTATCTGTGCTATAAGACGTTGCTTCGTACAAAATTTCAAGATTCTGAGTTCACGGGAAGTACTCTGTAGGTTTTGATTCCCTTGCGAGTGCCGAAAATTTGCGGAAATTTACGGCATAAACGTCTGTATCTTTTGATTGCTCTGGCTTAGGAGTTTGATTTTTCACAGCTCCAAGGGACAGTAGGCCTGAGTATTGGATATAAATTTTAGTTTGATACCTCCACGCGTTCCTGAGAAAAACGGTCTTGACAGACGGACGGACGGACAACAAAGTGATCCTATAAGGGTTCCGCTTTGTCCTTTTGAGGTACAGAACCTTAAAAACATATTTAGACAGCTTGAAGAAAACTGTCCCTCGCTGTTGCTAGCTTCGTTTCGTGTACGATTTTGAGTGTTGAGTGTATTAATTTGTTATTCCTACGATTTTTAGTTAAGTGTATGAAAAACAATAGCTCTTCGATTAATCTTTCAAGAAATAAGCTGATTCAAAGTTCATCATAAACTTAATTACCAGTTCTCAGATTTCCTTAACCAGACAAGTTAGCAGAAAGAAATACAATTTAATATCTTATTACCATATTAATAATACTTCTTTAATTTTGTTACACACGAGGCCAAAGTTTGTATAGATACCACTCTGTCTCCTTTAGGTTATCAAATGAATCAGTAATTCTGTCGTTCTATATATTGTCAAGAAATGTTCTTTATTAAGATATTTTTGTAGTAGTAAGTATACAACATTCACTATCGAACAGACCCCTTTATACCCTATTTCTATCGTAAAACATTGTAAAAATATTAAACATTTTGTATGTGGTTTACGTTCAGCCATTTCCCCACATACTAAAGTATAAAATTCAGTTACAGAAATCTAAAAGTCCCTTATACTGGTTGTTAAAAAGATGGACGAGCTGCAGTAACACATGTTACACGCCTTGTAGGGTTGGCAGAAAACACTTTTCAATATGGATATGTTAGAATTTTATTTTTCATGTTATACAGATTTCCATAAATCTGCAAGGGATAAAGTCTATAATTCACATTATTTCTCTATACCTATATCGCATTTTTTTATATAACATGACTTTCTATTCTAAATGGAAATTATTTTTAGAATTCAGTTTTTTTCGAAATTGCTTTTTGGGAAATAATATTTTCCAATTCTTCAAATTCTTGAAATTTATTTTGCGAAGATATATATAACTGTCTTTCTCTCTAAAGGGTTGACCCGTTCTATGTGGTTGATATCATTCAGTGTACTTGTACTTAAATTACCTTTGAACGATTACGTTTTCTTGTTAAACTACTAATATAGATGATGTATAAATTTATAACCATTTGGGTGGATTTGTAATAATTACTAAACCAGAAAATAATAAATCTATTATCAAAAATTACCACAGATACAATGTTGAAGCGAATTCTAGTACGATTACATAATAAGTAAAATATCTTAAAATCCTTTGTGAGTTATCGTCAAATTATTAAAGTCCCTTTACATATTTAATGAATTAGATTAAGGTAGTCGAGTGTTTTTAACAAAACCAAAACCAGGATGAAAGTCGTTTGTTTTACCAAGTTTAAGAGCCTCAAACGACTGAATTATAACTGCTTTAAACTTAAGGTTAAATGAAGTATATTTTAATTAAGTAAGCCATGGACATGGATAGACAGCTTTGTTAAACTTTTTGCACTCAACCATGCCACAGACTTGATTGAAAATAATACGCCTATAAGGTTTTAAGATGTACTGAAAAAGTTAAGTTTTTAAGATGTACTGAAAAAGGCCCGAACAAAAGTACCGTTAACCGACGAGCTCGTGTGAAAGGTCTGATGAGACTTGAAGAAGTCAGAGATGTATGTCAGGATCGTGGAAAGTGGAAATCTGTGATCTCTGCCTACCCTGCGAGATAAAGGTGTATAAGGTTTAATTTATACGCCCATCATTAATTAAATAAGTTTTGGGAAGGCTTGCGTTACAAACCAAGACACACACTGCGAGACTTTTTTTTCCCTCGTTTTTCTCTACTTCTCTTGGTGTCTTTTTGGCTGTCTGTAACCTACAAATCTTGAAACTCAATTTTCCCCCACTTCCCGACTAGCTAGAGCTCTGAAACTTTAAACATAGCTCAGAACTCGATGAGAATACATTATAATATACTTTCCAACATGATTCAATCGCAATTTCAGAGAATATTTACAAAATTTAATTACAATTGGAAAAATTTAGGTTCCAAAAAAATCCACAGATGGCGCTAAAATTGAGGTCACAAATGTTGCATAATGATATACTAACTGCTACTTGACACTTTAGATCGAGCAATTGGAAATCATACACACAAAACTAAAAAGAAGAAAATAATTTACATTTAAAAAAAAATAAAAATCCAAACATGGCAGAGAATTATTTTTTTCTTTTTAGTTGGCCTGAAAAACTAGGTTTTTAAGTATTTTTTAAATGTAAGTTTTCTTTTTCTACAAAACCTAGTGATATGTTCGTTTATATATAATAAATCACGTTAAAATTAAAATTGTAAAGTATAATATCGTTAAATAATTTACACTAAACTAAAAATATCTTCCCAAAAGTACATTTGGCACTTTCTATATCACTGGAGGCAACCCTGAAGCAGAGGTACAAAAAACGAGCGCTACTATGTAAACCGACTGCACCCAGTTTACGAGACGCCTCAGACCGCGCGTGGTGCAATTCACAGACGGACACTAAGTTTATACATCTATTGGTTAACTACATTACCCTGCACCCTTAGGCAAACAGCAAGGAAACACATCAACCATAAAAACATCATGCAAACGCTAATAAAAACAATAAAGCAACATGACATTAACCTTAATAACTTTTTTATTAGATTAAACTAAATAATTCTATTAATAAAAGCGCCTGGAAACCTACTTTTTATTTTAAGTACTAATTTTTTTCTTCTTTCGTAAGATGTAACATACTTCATACTTGTCATTTAAGGAGAACTCTTGCCATCCGTAGCACAATCGTAGTACGCGTTACGAACATCGTAGCAACACAAACACATGTGAATAATAATAAAAAAAACTACTTGACAGAAATTGTATGGCGAAATTTATTAATTAAAAAATGGTGCAGTCAAAGGCATATAATTATACACGAGAAAATTAAAATGTGTTTTTTACAATGGCATGAGTCGCCTAAACGTCAAAGTTTATAGCTGGATATGATGTCGACTGTACAACGATCGTAATAATCACTACATAGTATAAAACAAATTCGCTTTCTCTGTCCCTATATCCCTATGTATGCTTAAATCTTTAAAACTACGCAACGGATTTTGATGCGTTTTTAGTAATTCAAGAGGAAGGTTTATATGTATAATACATGCATAAAATAGTAGAGCATTGCATCCGTGCGAAGCCGGGGCGGGTCGCTAGTCATTCATAATTAAAGGATCATATTAAGAAGGCAAAGGAATATCCTTGATGGCCTAGTGATAAGGGCATGTAAACTAGAAAGATTTTTTAACATTTATAATTTATTGTATAATTTGTAATAAACTGTTGGCAATGGAAATCACTCCAAAATACAGAGGTCTCGAATCGACCTCTGACGTTACCAATTTAGATGCCAGTCAAACCTAGTTAGGTTATGGTGCCTATAAGAGCGGAGTAACAATGCGCCGGTGCACCACAGTCCATTTTTTTGCATTTCTTAATTAAATAATCGACATTTTAGCTTAAGAACTAACTGATTAAAAATATAATATAATTAATAACAAATCTATATTTCTTTTTCTATATTTATTTAAAAAAAAAACAGGAAGTTTTTATACAGCTTTTTAATTTGCCTGAGTACTTTAAGACAGAAGAGATTTTGTTTGCTAATTCACACTGAAGGCTTAGAAGCTATACAGAATGAATCGGATTACTTCAAACTGACATAGTGTTAGATAATTTTAATTACAATCTTACTTTAATAATTTTTATAAGCTTCGAATCTAATTGGGATGATTATGGGCCCTTTTTTTTTGGACCCATTATTTTGTCCCATCAACTCGAGGGAGGAAATTTCTTACGGTCCCATTATTGAATTCTTTTACCGGTGAAACCACCGAGGAAACTTATTTCTCGTTGATCCACTGATTGATACGTGTGCAATTCACACTTCTTTTATTGAATAATAAAATAAAGAGTGTGTGTCAGCTACGATGCACAACTGGAGTTTACAAAAAACGTTACGCTGTCATCATTCACAAAATTTTACTATTCATATTTTTTTCATACCAGACGCCTTTTAGAAAATCGATTGTTAATGAGTTAACTCCAATAATATCATTTAATTATTTAATAAAAATATACCAAAATTTTGGACCTTGAGTTTGACCTAACATTTTTTTTGACGTGACAACGTCTTAAATTAGGTTGCGGCTGGGAGTCACTTATGAAAAAATGTAACGCTCGGTAACGTTACGATGAGTCACCGAACGAGAGAGAGGCCCGCCGAATGCCTTGCGTCTCTCTCCCACTCAACTATGATCGGTCTGCCGCGCGCATTGTGCAATTTAATTATATTCATATCAATAAATATTCTACCGAGAAAAAGACGTTGTCACGTAAAATCTTCGCCCGTAAAACCGACTTTACAGGCAAAAAAAAAAAAAAAAAAAAAAAAAAAAAAAAAAAAAAAAAAAAAAAAAAAAAAAAAAAAAAAATGGTTTTTTCTAGTGTTGTTTTTTTACATAGCCAGACAGGTTGTACTCGCAGTCAGTGGGATCACACTACAGTCCACCGCATCCTCTCCTTGCTCGGGCAGGGGCGGATTCAGGCTCTCGTATATTGCAATAAAGAAGGACAAGGCTCTAATAACGCGACCCGAGTAAGCTCCCCAAACGACACCTCATACTTTCCTACAACCAAATTCACGAGAAAATCAACCTTCTTTCACCAACATAAGAACTAAATTTCTAAGAGATAAAGTTTAGCAGTAATAAATACGAAAACAGAACAGCACGTCCAGTGAAGTTTCAGGGAAAGAGGACGTAGGTCGCATATTATACTCTATAATGGAAATTTGATAAGGCGTAGGAGCCGAGAAAAATTACGTAACGTACGTAATGCGACATGAATACAAATATTTTGATTAAGATGAAACCGGAGCAACTTGGCCAATAAAGCTGAAGCAGGTGCTTCAGTAGTAAGTGAGCATGCCCACATTTACTACTACTGCTTGCCGACGACATAAAATCAGGTGTTTAAAAATTTTGTGTTCCGCATACTTGAAGAAGTAATACTCTAGTAAATGGCCCGTAACCGCAGTCATTTATTATGCCAAAAGCCTGGGAACAAGTATGATTTAAACTATTAATTACGGAGTACGTTACGTTTATTGTACTGTAAATTTATATGATAAAATTGCACTCATACTTAACAAAATTTTAAATAAAAGAATATTTTGGCAAGCTAATAATATTAAAGCAAACAAAACGAATAATTAATTTCGGTTTTAAATTTTGGAATTCAAGACGTAACTGGTTTTAAAAATGCCGTAAAGATCCACCATTTGATAATTGAAACCGATTATCCTTCAAACAAAAAACATAAAGCAAAATATTAAAAAGAAAAGAGCTTGATTTCGTAAAAGTAACTCGCAATGTTTGGATTGCGCAAGGCTTTTTATATGTATTTTAAATTGTGAGAATCTCTAAAAATCGTTCGCTTAATTTTCCTCGGGACTTCTAAAATTGTTAAAACAAATAATAACCTTTTATCAGTTTGTGACATGATAATATGTCGGGTAATACAACTCCTGATCATCAGAATTTAAGCGCTGCTTTTAAGCAACCGCTTGGATAACACTGTTTGAGGAGGGATGCAAGGGAGGAGAAGAAAGTTAGCCCAGATTGACACCCACCGCGCACATGTGTTGTGACCTAATTAAAAAATTAACTTTGTATATTCAATTAATTTAGTTTGCCGACTTTTGTTATAGACAAGATATTAATAGTGTTGTGTAAGTGACATAGCTAGTGTTGCATTTATAAAAATTAGTCGACACAATGCGAGACAGTGACAACACAGTGTTTTGTGTTTCCTAAATGGAAAACACCCGGGCATTTGGTTTTTGATATAGTACGGTCGACACAGTGTCGACTTTCTTTTCTAAATGGAATACGCTCATTGTAAATATTGCAAATTTAATATTGTTATTTAACTTATTATCTTGAGTAACCAACGAAGATAGAACCTGATAAGTATACGCCCACTGATGTTGAACAAAGCTTTTCTGCGGCTATATCTACGTAGGTATTAATTGTTTTATATTGTCAAAGTTCATGTGACCTTTTCATGCAAATAAGACGTATTCAATTCTCAGTGTAAATTATAATTAATTTTTACAGTAATAAAGGCAATAAAGGACTAAAAGGTTAGGCTTACGGGATGAACATTTATTTATAAAAGAGATTTTCTAAAGTTATGCTCGTTGTAATAGGATTTCGAGACGGATAGAATTCGGAGTATTTGTTTAAAATAAAATTTATGTAAAACGAACGTCTAAAGTCCTCAACGAATAATAGCTTGGAGTTGGTTTTATTAACTTCATTTAAATTTCTAATGTTTCAAATTACAAAATTAGGACACGTCACGTCATGTCGCGTCGGGTATCAAACAATAATTATTTTTGCATGAGTAGAGTGACCGGGCATAGAGATTAAAGTCTCTAGGCCTTTGTTGTTAAGACTTGTTTTGTTACTAAATTAATATTACAATGTTAATATACCGACTTATTTATATATTGTATTTATTATTTAATCAAATCATTTATTCCACTCATGCCGTTAACAAGATGATAATAATTAGTTTTAGGTACCTTACATGAAGCCTGTAAGGGTATTGCAATATACTATCAATCTTAAAATTATTCTATTATTTAATAAATTTATTAATAATTAATTAATAGATAAATAAGTTTAATTAATAAGTTTAATTAATAATAAATTTAATTAATAGATTAATAATAATTAATTTAAATTAAGATAAATTATTATAATAGAAAAATACTAGAAAAAATCAAGAAATAACTAAAATGGCTGTTTCATCTTAATCGTTTGACCAAACATTTGTAAAAATGTTTCTTTCGAATACGAGAGGATGTTCCTCTCATTGATGAAACAACGCTGGCCTACAGCGTAAAATCAGGAAGGTATTAGAAAATTTCGACGAGTGTTCACAAGGCTCGGTTGCTCAATTGGGAGAGCATTGGACCGGATTTCCAAAGGTTCGATTCCCGCCTGAGAATTCACTTGTGACCCGAGTTGATTTTTTCTAGTATTTTTCTATTATAATAATTTATCTTATAAGATCGCATTGAAAATGCATAAAATATTTAAAAAATTATTAAATTTAAATTAAATTTCATATTATTATTTGAATGTAAAAATTCGTTTATAATATAGAAACATTTATCAGTTAAGTACATTTTTAATCTTGTTTGGAAGGCGGTAAATTTGTTTTCCATTTTATATCTATTGGTAATTTATGATATATTTTTACACACATATATATATTAAGGGCTTTGGTTAAGCATTGTTAAACGTGAAGGTGGAAGATACAACCTTTGTTTGTGGCATGTATTTATATTGTGTATCCTCCATTTTTGTAAAAGTGTGCATGTTTTATGAACAAATAATGCTACATCTTGAAATATTGAATATATATTGAGGCTAGGGTTAGTACTTTGTATTTCTGGAAATATGGTTTGCAGTTTTGTGTATTGTCTATTTGGGCCATAATGCGTATAATTTTTTTTTGCATTATGAAAAGTTCATCCGCGTTCGTGCTATATCCCCACAACATTATTCCGGACCTTAAATGAGAGTATGCATAGGCGTAGTATGCTGATAATGCAGTTTCCGCATTAATGCATTGTTTAAACTGATATAGGACGTAAATTAAATCTGTTAGCTTTGATTTTATTATTTCTATATGAGATAAGTGTGTGTCTATGGTTATACTGAGAAGACTTAACGCTTTCACTGTTTGGAGCTTGACATTTGAGCAACTTACATCTTAATTCAAAGGAGCTTTTTGATAAGAACAAAAGGAAATTAAGGATCCATAGTACAAGTTTTGTTTAGTTTGGAACGGAATAATTGGTGTAATGTGATTTGTCCGAAATTGATTCATTTACGTTTTCTTGAAATTAACGACATTTTTAGGCCTTCTACTGTTGCATCAGTACCAGATTAGTGACAATACAACACCAATACTAAAGTCGCTTTTTACAAATATCTGAATTCGATTTCTTATCAGATTAAAAATATAGAACAACTTTTCTAGCAGCACCTGTAGTGGTCGTGGTGCGATTATTGTTTCAAAATATCGTAATACAATTACTGCCCTTATTACATTGTCTATTGAAAATCATATCACGTTTTACTTAACCAAAAAAAAGCGATTATTCTGCGATTTATAGCTTTATAGCTAAAATTCATTTGCTTGTTATTTTTGAAAAAAATTGTATCAATATTCTTGTTTATCTATAATCAACATACTATTTCGATAAAATGGAATAGCCTTTGAGGAATTAAAATATTAATGATTAATCCTTTAAAGTAATTTAGAGATTTGATTAAAATTAACCCTGTGTGTACATGACATATATATATTGATCTATTAATATATACGAGTATTTTCCTTTTCAAACTCTTTAATTAAGAAAGCTCATCACAATAAATTAATTATTTAACTTAATTTAACACCAATATATATTTGATTCCAAACCAGCTTCAGCTGAACTAAAACTTTTTATTTCATTTTTTGCATTCACAATGCAATATTTCTATATGATATAAAAATAGAAATCATAAGTACCTACGCCTTGTACACGTACAACTACGCCTCGTAGCTGTTTTTTTACACGCGTATTTTATATGTTTTAAAAAATATAAATCCTAAGTATACTAATTATAACAGTTATTAATTAAAATTTACAGTATTGACATTTCCAGCGTAAATTCATGAAAAATATCTGAAAATTGTTGAGAATCCCCTGAGAATTCACTTGTGACCCGAGTCGATTTTTTCTAGCATTTTTCTATTATGATAATTTATCTTAAAACATATAGATTTTTTTGCTAATACTTTTGTGCTTTTCTTTATTTACAATTTCCATCTCTTTCCAAAGGTTGTCTAGTAGTAGTTGCTTTAAGCGATAAGACCTCCCATAGCAACACCCAGCGATTGCATCATTGTTCATATTTTATAAAATATTGTATCGTGTTGCATTGTTAGGCTTGTGTTATAGATAACACAAGAGGGAACGTAATGACATACACATATAATACATAGATATGTGATATTAATAGAAATATATATAAACACCCATGACTCAGGTACAAATGCTTGTATTCATCATACAAACATCTGCCCCTTACGGGATTCGAACCGAGGACCGTCGGTGCGAAAGGCAGGAACGCTACCGTTGCACCAAACGGTCGTCAAGTCATATTTATCTATTTTCATCGCACAAATATTTGCGCGTGACTGATTCAAACCCTCGGCTATATATTCCGGCCATAAAATTATTTACAGTCATGACATAACGAACATAAAATGGGTCATTCTGTAAGGTTAAATTACAAGTGGGGGTTGCTAATTTTAATCAAATCACCACCTATTTAAATACAGGTTTATAAAAATGGGTTATGAAAGAACGTCAATCAAAATAACATTCAGTTATTCGCAGTTCGCAAGTTGTTGCTTCCCAGTGTTCTACTCAGCTCTGTTAAAATTGTGTATCATTTCAGCCTACGCTCGAGAACTTTTCCTCAATAACGGTATCTGCCATTGTTTACCAGGCCTTTGTTAGTAAATCTTCTGTGGAAAATAAACGAGTTTTCCCTCATACCCTATTATGACGTAGGAACTCGTCGCCATACGAAACCAAATCTCATAATTTCAAGTTCCTGACATTGCATGTGTTTTCTGGCAGCTGTAATGGTATCATTTGATAAGGTACATTTCTAAACCAGACTGAAGACATATAAATAGAATTAGCAATGCAAACCGAAACTGTGAGCCATTGACTATAGATGCAAATCGCAAGGCATTTTATTGATTAATATATCATAAATTATTATAATAGAAAAATACTAGAAAAAATCGACTCGGGTCACAAGTGAATCTCAGGCGGGAATCGAACCCGCAACCTTTGGAAATCCGGTCCAATGCTCTCCCAATTGAGCTACCGAGCCTTGCGAACACTCGTCGAAATTTTCTAGTACATTCCTGATTTTACGCTGTAGGCCAGCGTTGTTTCATCAATGAGAGGAACATCCTCTCGTATTCGAAAGAAACATTTTTACAAATGTTTGGTCAATCGATTAAGATGAAACAGCCATGTTAGATCTATAATTTTTATATATTTTATGCATTTTCAATGCGATCTTATAAGATAAATTATTATAATAGAAAAATACTAGAAAAAATCGACTCGGGTCACAAGTGAATCTCAGGCGGGAATCGAACCCGCAACCTTTGGAAATCCGGTCCAATGCTCTCCCAATTGAGCTACCGAGCCTTGCGAACACTCGTCGAAATTTTCTAGTACATTCCTGATTTTACGCTGTAGGCCAGCGTTGTTTCATCAATGAGAGGAACATCCTCTCGTATTCGAAAGAAACATTTTTAATTATTCCAAGAGCGACGAAATACCCGTGCCCACACATCAATCTGCGACATCGAGTATTTACCCGGAAAGATCCACCATACCCTTTGCCTTGCTCAAAACAAATAAAGGGTATAAATCCCATACAGCCTTATCACATTTTTTTTGAATCGATGATTATTGGATGATGATTGAAAATAAATAACCTCGGTTCTCCCATGTCCCTATAAAGATAAAGGAGTTTAAAAACCTCCACGGAATAATTAACAATCCACCATTTTAATTTTCTCCTAATAAAGTTTGCATGTAAGGGATCGGTTAAATCATTAGGCCACCATTTGTAACACTAGCTGTAAGTTTTTCTGTTTTCGTTTTTAATTGCTTAATTTCTACATTCGAAAAAGCACGCGATAGCCACTTCTCAACTTTATCGAGCTTAATATTATAAATGCTGAACACTTTCTTAAAAAAATCTTTCTTTTTGTATATTTACTTATTTTTTACATTCCTCTAGATTTGCCCATATTATATATATATTAGGTACTTGGTGGAACTTGTTCCTTCTTCACTGACAAAGAAATCAGATCTGATTTCGCAGTAGCTTCAACCTTTCAAGTGTTCTACATTACAAGAATGTGCTGGAAGCGTCCCAAGTGGCAACGTTGGAGCGAAACGACCACCCCTGAAACAATCGGTTCGTCGAATTTTGAAAACGATAAGAGTTAACATATTTCTTGTTTACAGATCAGCAATACATTACTTTGTTTTTATAAAGTGAGTCTTAAACATAAGCACAAATAAAAATGAGGGATTGATTACTTTTAATTATGTTCTCTACTGTGATCCGCGTGTAAACAAAACGTTGTAGCTTTTGAAACAAACGATCTATCACGGGGAAACAAAGAGTGAATAAACATTGTAAATAATAGGGAGACTTCGAAATTTAAAAAATGATCCCGCCCTCAGTTCGGAAATCAGAGGTTTTTTTTAATAATGTATACAATAACTGACAATTTCCGTGTTTTATATCTTTAAATTATTCTACGTCATTCAAAGGAATACCTTAAGTATTGTTACGGACACACAAAGCGCAGAGAAACGAGCGCGGAACTACATAGAAATATAGTCTCGAAAACCGGGTACATGCGCGAACTTTCCAGAAAGGAACTTACTGGAATGGTCTGGGGCTCGTCTCGGCCCATATAAATAGCCGCAGAGAGGCGAGCGAGTTCAGTTCAGTTTGAGCTACCTTCGAGTCGACTTCGAAGTGAAAACCAGTGATCAAGAGTGATACCAGTGAAACCTACGACTTGGCTACGACCTAGGACATCGTTAGTGCTCAGTGTTTGGACCTAGTGCTTTGTGTTGGACCTAGTGCTTCGTTAATAAAGTCTTCAAAAGAGTCAACAGGTCTTTCTCTCCAAATCCTACCACCCTAGCACGTAACAGTATTATCTATAGCCTTATACGAACCCTTCAAGTAAGAAAGTGTGGCTATTTTACCCTGCCAAACACCACTCGGCTAGGCTTACCTAAGAGTTATTTGATTATGACTGGATAAACACATGGGGCCAAGCACTTAAACACGAGATGGCGAGTCTCAGTCTTAGGTAAGGTTTAGTATCATTTTATTTTGCTAATTATCATTTCCTCCTTGTAAAAATACTATTAAAACGTTTTGGAATTATTCCTGTATTTTGCCTCGTCCTGTCCCCGGGAGAGTATTAACAGGAGTAAACCCTCCTGTTAGTCTCAAAATTCGTATCCAGGGAAAAAGAGGAATTTATTGATTCGTTAATATCTGGCCAAGCCGTAATACTTAATTTCGTATCAAGATTGATCTGTCCCTAAATAATTAGCAGAATTCCTAAACAACACACAAAAACTTTTCCGGAGAACACATAAAAATAACTTAATTGGCTTCTGTTGGTAATTGAATCGAAATTTAGGAACACACAGTAATGTGTACCCGTCAGACAGAAGTAACCCACAATATGAGGCTAGTCTACAAACATTAATTTATTAATAATAAATTCTCCATATACCAATAAGAACAAAAACCTATACAAACTTCATCCGGTGAGCATCTTTACGTGTTAGGTACCTTCCTACTTATTTCTTATTTCCTTCTCTAAATTATCCTTATTGTTATAGCTTTTATGGGATGAATAAAGAATCCTAATTTGAACCATGAACAATACTATTTAATGAACTTATAGGAAACTTTACAGTGGTGTCAGCCGCACATTATCTTTATTGTCTCCTGGCTGAGCTCAGCCAATGGTTGGGTATGGATGACCCGAGATATGCAATCAAAAGGTTACTTATTTACTTTCACAGGTTGTGTTCATCGGCGCTGGTGGACCACCAAGCGGATAAGAGTGATCAGTGAAAAATAAGACTTTCCAAGGACTTCCTACAGACTGCCTCTACCAGACTTAGAGGGATATCAATAACCCCTACCAGAAACATCCTGTTAGAAGACAACTTTACTGCCTAATCATTGAAAAGACGAATTCAACTGTTTTCTCTAGAGAACACATATGTCCTGACAAAATACTGTCGAGACGCACACGCGCCCAACGACTCGACCATACTGTAATATTGAGTATGTAATCTACATTTCGAAGTCAAGATCACCCCTTGCACTTTTAGCAGCTTTCGATATGTGTTAAAGTGACATCTCAGATTACCGAGCAGCACAGCGTAAAGTCGCGACAAATGTTCCACAGAAAAATTGGACAGCGCATTATAATCACTGTATACACACAATTTACGATAAGATGAGGAAAAACTTAAAAAATTTCAACGTATCATTGTTTAATCACCATTTTCATTACGATTTATAATTGCTTCACAAAAATAATATCCATAGATAGCCCAGTTAAAAACAATAACCTATCCCAACTTTGTCAATTTACGTGGTAAGTAATTTCATAAATTTCTATGGACAGCAACACAATAACCCCGGAACCTTAATTATAGATGAGCAGCCCTCGCGAGTGCATTCACCTGCCAGGGGTCGCGTGCGGCGCCACTGCGATAATCCATCGTCGAAGTAGGTACCTAGAACCTATATACTGCGGCCAAATCCAAACTGCAGTAGGTTACTCTTTCTTCGTACCCATTATTTTTATCATTGACATCAAAGTGGCATACGTCGTATTTAATGGAAAATACATATTACGTACTTTATAGGGTGGTCAATCCGATGACGTAAAAAATTAATAATTATGTGCCTTATATCAAAGAGTAAAGAAGTAAAGAAGAAAGAACAAATATAGGGGTGATTCGAACTCTATATTTGTTCAGTCATTTTCAGTAGTTTAGGAGATACATTTTTTTTTATTTTCTTCATTTTTATACTTTTTCAATACTTTTATTTATAATAAGTTTTCAAAATGTCCTCCAACGAATATGCATAATCGACATCTTCATTAAGAAATGTCTTTCAAGTCTGCTTCGCTAGTATTGCTTTCTACTACAGTTTCATTTTGCCGGTTTTTTTCTTTCGTTTCTTGTTGGGTGATGTGATCTCTCGAGCGTATAATAGCTATTTAGTTCTTACATTTCCGCGCTTATCGTGCATTTAAATAAAACTTTAACCAAATAAACGACTCGTTTATTCTTTTTTTTTTATTGAACCCTGACGTTTTGATTCCTTTAAGGCGGTTAACACACTGCACCGCGCCCCGTCGCGTAGCGCGTGGCCGCAGATTTTATTGTTGTATGCAAGTATCTCAATTAATATAGAAAACACGCCTATGACAACACACTGCCGACGCGGGAACGCGCGGGAACGCGCTCCCGCGCAGATTCTGCGCGGGAGCGCGGGGCGTGAAGAAGTAGGGTCAACTTGTATTGAAAATCTGCGCGGGGAAGCAGATTAACCGCTAAGTTAGGCAGATCTGCGCCTCCGCGCGGGGGCGCGTTTTTCTGTCGCTACGCGCACCGCGGCGGGACGCAGTTCTAGTGTGTGAACCGCCTAACAAAACCGTGATCACAGGATAATTAATTTAATTGTCATCATAGATGTGCTACTACCTTCCAATAATTTAATCGGGCACGTTCTTAACAAATTAATTTATAGGTAAAAATAAAATGGTTTAATTTGCATTTAATTCAGTTATTGAAACAGAACTGGCGAAAGTAACTCTTTTAAAAAGAGCTCACTAGATCACTAGTTCTGGCAGTGTCTTTAGAGATATTATTCAATTAATTATGGCATCATAAAAAATATTTTTAAAAACCACGTTTTTCTTTTGTTACAAATGCACTAAAAAGGGTAAAATAAGTTTTTTTTCTCTAGGCTATGTGGATCCGTAAATATGTTTAGTTTAAACTAACTGTAAAATTATACAATTAAAAACTTATTTTACCCTTTTTAGTGCATTTGTAACAAGAGAAAAACGTGTTTTTTTTAAATATTTTTTATGATTATTTATTTAACACTTTTTAGTCTTAAACCTTTAAAATATTGTATTGTCATCGTAAGCAAGGCTATATAAAAAATGTCAGCTCAATTGAAGGTCTGAAAGTGGTCGAAAAATCTATCGCAAGATTTGACCCAAACAAACAAACATACAAGAAAGCAAGTAAAGAAAAACGTGGTAAAATGACTCAATAGACCATAAAATTTTACGACAAAATCTTCCTAATCCTTTGTGAAAATCAGCTTAGCATTGTCGTAGTAGAACTGAACTTTTAATTGGTAATCAGTTGGTTGTAAAGTACCTAATATAGTGATTATTTATTTATGTATATTCCTTTGTGGAATACAAGTTTCTGAGCAAAATTTCTGCTTAGAATAATCAATAGATAGTTTTCATATTTAGGGAGAAGCACATATCCATTCCTCTGATTTAGCATTCATCCAAAACCTGGTGTCTTGTATTCTATATACATATATCCTAAACATATCTTTCCAGATTTCCCCAGTGATTCAAATGTATTGGCATCAAAACACTAGGTTTTGTATTATATGGATCATTATAAAATAGAAATAAATATAAGTAGTCAAACATTTTAGTTTATTAAAAAACCCAGTAAATAAATTAAGATAAGAATAGTCATATTTAAGACCACGATGGCTAAGGAATATTTCTTTCTTATAATGATTTAGATCAGATCATATTATGCCAGGATATTCTACATATATAAGCTAAAGAAAAAACCAATTTTACCTTTCCTTTTATTTATTGCAAATTTTAGTTCTGTAATGATTTTATAGTTTTTTTATTATTTTTTTAACGCTACCTTAGCTAAATTAATAAAAGATAAATTATAATAATATAAAATTCTAGAAGAAATCGACTCGGCTCATAAGTTTCACAGTTTCCAGCTTGAGAATTCACTTGTAAGGTGAGTTGATCTTTTTCTAGTATTTATCTTTTTAAATAATTTTGTAATGATGTTGTTATCACGTCTGATACAAATTGAAAGAAACTCTATGACGAGCACTTCCATTTTTACAAACAACATACCACTGATCCGGAACTTTGTTCAGTTCCAGATGCAAATGTTCCAATATGTTTACCGATAACTTTTTGCTGGAACTAATTGGCTGCAAAGTTGGACTAGTCATTGTCATACAAGATATCATCCAGTCAACACAGATTGTTTAAAGCTGGTTGTATTAAGTGTAAATGTAAGCATACAGGCAAGAAAATAACATTATTTGAATAACAAAAATGCTTACAACATATTAAAATAGAAAGGCATATAAAAATATAGATGCAAACAATAGTTCAGGTAGGAACAATGCTTTCAGTAAAGACCAACTTTTATAAATATATGGTTAACCATTTGGCTTATTGGATTATTACTATTTAGTAATAATTCAATAAGATTATTGAACTAAATAAAGATGGTTTTAATAGGTAAAGGCCTAAGTTTTTACTTAATGACATTTAATTTACATCTATCCCTAGCAGTGGGTGTCATTTAGCTGAGACTAAAGAACAGGTAATTAAAACAGAATGCTCATTCGAAATTGAAGTACGCAATTGACTGTCTATTGTAAAGTTTTATCATTTAACTTCTTGAATATAACAATAATTGCATATATTTAATATTATAAGAAAGCAGAGACCTGCTAATTAAGATGAAGCCAAGATAACTTACATTTATTTACTTTTACATTAAGCAGAAAATCCAGTAAGAGCCTGTAGTTTGTATATAACCCTTAATAAGGCAAAGGGATATTATTTCCCACATGGACCTCACATTTTGTTTTTCGTATTTTTGACATATGGTGCACATATGTAATCGGGCAAAGGGAAATTATTTCCCACCTAAAAAAGGGGGACTTCCCGTCCTCCCTCCTCCAAAAGAATATTTTTTTTGAAATCTGCATATTCACTTTACTCTAAAACCACCTCTGGGACTAAAATATATTTCATACAAGCTCGCGCCTTATTAAGGGATAAAATAAAAGCCAATTTTTGTAATTTAGTTTATATGTAATCGTTGGAACCACTGAATCTTTTTGATAAATTCTTTCACAATCTGCGTCATTGTAAATTATTCATGGACAGATGGCAAGGCAAAGCAATAAGACTGCAGTCACATTCATTTTCTTGTCCCACAAACATTATCTCTTGTGAAATTAGAAAATCTAACTATGGGTTATGTGGTCATCATTTAATTCAAATGAAATTTTCAACAACATGAAATCTATTAATAATACAAGGTTCTTTGTTTTTGAGACTCAATTACCCTACTGCTAGTCACATAACAATCACTAAAAAATCTTTAACAACCAAAATCACAATGAAATCAAAGCCTAGATAAGCATAAAGCATAACCGCTGGTCTATTTCAAAACACTCAAACTTTAGCTATGTTCAAATTCTGTAATTACTTTAAGAATCTTAATTTAGAAGAATGCTAAGTAGAATAGCTGCAAGGTTACTAAGAATTATAAAAGTATTGAACGATTAGATTAAAGTAAATAATTTTACAAGAAAACTACGAGAGAAGTCTCCATTCGCTGAAAAATCAATAACACTACATTGAGCGATATCCAGCCTTTCACTAACCGACGAAAGCTGCTACTGGTAATGTATACAACTCACCATTCACTGTATGAGAGTAAAAGGCGACAGTAGAAGCGTTTATAAGGCCGCACTCTTTAAAATATTGTTCTAGTTATTATTGTTCTTCACAATACATACACTTTACATGCACCACCAAAGTTGAAAACTGAAACTGACAATCATCTGAATCTGACTTTATCTGTCAACTCGTTCCCTATTTTGTTTCTTTGTTGTTTTAAAATAAGGGCAGTCAAAGGGTACAAATTCCATACAGCCTCGTCTTTAGTTATTTTTTACTTTATTAGATGATGTTGAATGATGACGAGAACCGATCTATGAATGATAACGAATGATGAAATTGCAGTGAAATATCTCTTTCCCTATGTTTCAGTAAAGGTGTAGTTTTACTGAAACCTCCCCTTGGACTTTTTGAGAGAGCAGGAAAAGACAACTTTCATGCTTTATTTCACTTCTCAACAATCTTGGATATTAACAAACACTTAGTGATCAATAATCCACCATTACTATATACTACTACATAAATTTTAAATAAAAAAAACAAAATCACCTTTAAGTCTCTTTTTTGTCAGGTTTTCCCAAAAGGAAAGGCGAGATTTCATTGACACCTCCTTGGACTTTTGAGATACCATGAAACATACTTCCATGACACCATGCCGTTTTGTTTTATTTGGCTATTACTGCACATAAATATCCGCTACAGCACAAATTTTAACAAAAAAACAAAACTAATAAATCGACGCTTCCCACTTCCCCAGAAAGACGTTCATATTCCGTTTTCCGGCTCATTCTCTGAAACAAGCGTTTTCTCGAATATTTCTGCTTTTTTTGGTTGTCCTTTCTATACAAGCGAGAATATGTACCTATAAAGAATTTGTACTTAGGATTAAATTGGAACGAATGTAATGAGAAAATGAAATACCTACGTCAATATGGTAAGTAATTACAATCAAGCGAAAAATTGATCAAATTATGGGCAGCTTTTATATCAGGAGGGACTTATCGCGTATTAATTGTTTGGAACGGGATAAGAATGAGATGTAGAATTTTTTTTCTCAGCCAGGTGGCTTATGAAACGACAACATTTTTCCCTATTCAACCTAAAGAAATATACAATGTTTGTACTGAATTGCAGCTTGGAAATGTATTTGAGCAACTCGCGAGGCGTACCTACTAGTATTATATACCTATACTTGATAATAGCTTTTCTTTATAATGGCTTCAGCGTTACCGTGGAACTAATATTGCGCCAAAATTGAATTTTCACCGCATATTGTGAAGAGGCATTCTATGTTAGACATAATGTATGATAAAGAAACATTTTTGAATAGACATATTTTGCGAATACACGTTTTGCGAGACATCTGCTTTCCTCCTATTTTATAGTTCCGCCTTATTCTGAAACATCCACAAATCACACATCTGAAGATGAGTTAATGAACCCAATTATCAACAATGATTTGCGAATTACTCCACGGGTTATTTGAAAGAACATAAGAAAATTTAATAATATAAATCCACCATTATTACATATTAGTACCCCACAAAACAAAAATTTCAAGTAAAAAAATGCATTGGTGATGATTCACGTTCTCAAAAACCCCAATGAGAAATTCGTTTTTTAACTCAATATCTAGTGGTAAGTTAACAAGCTGTCCTGATTTGCAATAGGTTTTATTTGGGAAAAAATTAAAATAAAACACCAACTATTGAAACAAACATATTCTATAACATATCATAATCTAACTCAACATGTCGCCATGTTATTAATGCATAATCAAAACTTTACCCTATAAATGCTGAGATTATTTTTACTTTAAAGCTTGCTCATATCTACAGGAGATATCTTTCCAGTTGGCAACGTCGAAGATAGCTTTCACATAGTCGGCGCGTACATTCTTATACTGTAGGTAGTATGCGTGTTCCCAGACATCGATACCAAATAGTGGAACCAAACCTAAAAAAATAAATATATTAGTTTCTATGTTTAGAGATGACGCGATTTTCTATGCAATATCGTTTTGTTCTATATTATTTTCACCATCATGCTAGGAATTGTTATAAAGTATTGATGTTTTGTTTAATTTAGTTGGTTATATAGTTTGATTACAGACTTAAAAGTAAGTATATCCCTTCCAACCGAGTTGCAGGCTTGCAACTTTAAAATTACTATTGTATGTCAAGACTGACCAGTAGTAGCTTGGAGAGGATCTTGGTTCTGGCATGTAGCAATCTGTAACTTCTTCATCTGCTTGTTGTAGCCCAGCCATCCCCAGCCGGAACCCTGTACGCCCACTGATGAGGCTGCAAGCTGATTCTTCATGTTTTCAAAGGAGCCAAAATCCCTGAAATACATCAAAATAGGTTAGAGCATAAACACTAAAATTATATAACTAAATATACTGCAAACTAGCTACTATTGCAGAGCATTTTGAGACAAAATATTTACTATACATCTATCCACATAAAAAGCAAATAATAAAATAAATAGGAAAAATACTTTAGGCTAAACTAATTCTATATGCCTAATGATATGATGAATATGTCTTCTCTAAATATGGACCCTAAAGTAATCAAAATTTGCATGTAAATTAAAAGTTAAACCAATTTTAATTGCTCTGTTTTCAGTGGGATGTTGGTAATAAGATTCCATCAAATAACAAACATCATTTTGACAATTAGCGATAATACTATTATCAACCTACAATGAGTTATTTTATTAAAAAGCAGACACTTAAAGTCAGTTTTTGGCAACATATCAAAGAAACTTCTAACAATTGTTAATTACTTTATAAAAATAAGAAAATCTATATTTAATCAAATTAATTGATAGACTATTGTCAGTGATTATTATAAAACATGACAGCCATATTGAAAGATATTAATAAGCCAAACACATGCATAAGAATTTTGTTTACTTTTCAATAGCTTTGCAGAGTTCTTCTGATGGTGTACCACCATTAGAAGAGAGGTTCTGCCAAAAAATGGAGTGGTTGATGTGGCCACCACCATTGAATTTGAGGGCCGGACCCAGACCAATCACAGTCTGGATGTCACCTGCAGCAAATGTTCCAAGTCACATAAATGAATTTCATATAAGATCCTGCTCCTCACTAGCAATTTTTTGATGCATTTTGTAATGCTCTATTATCTATAGAAGCCAAACAAATAAGATGTTTATAGGCTCATGATGACTTTTTTATTTTACGAGAAGTAATTATAAGTATAAACCGACAAGGAACTTTAATAGGAGGCATTTTCCTAAAGTGAGTCAGCTTGAATGAAGAATTGTCAAAATGTCTTTCTATTTCCTAGAGTTTACCTCTAACATAAAAAAAATAAATGTATCAAAATGAGAACCATCTCCATTTTTGCATTTGAATGTAGATATCTCTATAATTATAAATGTTTTTGAAAATTGTTTAAAATAACTAGATTGCACAGATATAAAAAATAATATTCAGAAACCCACAATAAAAACTTGTAATAATACTAATAAAGCAAAGTATTATTTAAATGATCTACTTTCTATTCAACCCAAAAAGCTAATAAAATGAGAAGAACATAAATAATTTACTGCTCAATAGCATTCACTAGCAGGCATGAGGGTTCAGTCCGGCATGGGCTCAAGTTCTGCCACAAAATACAATGATTCACATGACCACCTTCATTAAACTTTATAGTGTTCAGAAGACCAAGTATAGTGTGCGTATCAGCCGCTGCCAAAGGAAATATTTTTCTTATAAATCAAATTCAAGTCCAGGCATTTTCTAAATTTTTTTTCTACTGTTACATAATGTAATATATACAATTTATATAATAATATTAATGCATTGGAAATATATACAGCATGAAATCACTCCCAAAATATTGCCTACAGGACAAGTTATTGAAATACACTCAGGGGACAGATGGATAAGATGGACAAAACTAGCGGGCCAAAAATTGTCTAGCAGTTTACATTTCCCTGTCTAAAACGATAAAAATTCAATACAAAGTACAACCTTTGGCTTGGGCTGCAACTAGCTTCTCTTCAGCTGCGTTTAAATTGTTCACATATGTAGCGTGATGCTTGCTGTGGTGAAGACTCATAATTTCTCGGCTGATCACCGGCTCCAAGGCACTGTACTCATAGGGGAGTTCCGGCAAGGTATGCTTCTGGCGAGAGGCACCGGCCACACGTCTAGACAAATAAGGCTAATTAGAAGATTTAGTTCGATTTAATATCAAATTTTAAAAAACAGCAAAGAAATTACATGATATTCCCAATTCTGCGACTAGCAAACATGTTCGTATAGTAGTTCTGATGACCGGTAAATAGAAAAAAAAAGTAATTAGCCAGCTAATTTTAAAAATGGACTTATATCTATCGATGCAAAACTTTACCACACCAAAACAATTATGCAATAAAACACAGATTGAAAAGAGACATCTAATCTGTTACTTTACTCTCTATTATAATTAGGAGTGGGCGATATTCATGGATGTATTAAAAACACTTGATGTATAGTATCGATGCATCGAAATAAATCGATCTATTGTTGATTCTTCAACATCGAATATACATCAATGTTTTTATTTGATACATCGAAGAGGCAAACCTACTACAAATATTTTTAAAAAGATAGATTCTCTTTCTACGATTAATAACTATTGTTTGTCTCTAAGTTTAAAGTTATCAGTCCAATAAAGTTTACAGCCAAGGACTTACTTGAAAATACCATGAGAAAGTCGTAAATACATAAAACATCAACAAACAACATCACATTATAAACCTCAAAAAATAATCAGTATTTCTCTACTATATTATGCATATATTATACATACGAGGCATGTTTTTTAAGTAAGTACCTACTGTTTTGAAATTAAAAAAAGGACGTGCTAAGATGTCTCAATAATTTAATTTTTACATGAAAGCCTGTACATTAATCTACTTTTCTACATCATTTCCGTCAATATTGAGTCACTTGTCATAACGTTGTACCAGTTTTTGAATGCCCTCCTCATTGAAGTCTGCCGCCGAAGGAATATTGCTTGTCGATTTTCTACCTCGAAATGAGACAATCAATGCAGCAGCTTATTGTAAGACATTGCACAATCTGCGCCGTTCAATCGAGAACAAAAGACGTGGCAAGTTGAGCAAGGGCATCGTTTTGCCGTATGATAATGCCAGTCCGCATATGGCCAATCAGACCAAAGATCTCATCACATCTTTTAGATGGGAAACTCTAGATCATCCTCCGTCCAGCTCTGATCTGGTGCCCAGTGACTACCATCTGTTCCTGCACTTGAAAAACTCTTTGGCATTCAGTGTCTTCAAGACGATGACGAAGTCAAAACATTTGTGATGCAGTTTTTAAAAAGTCAGGCGGCAAACTTTTATGAGAAGGGCATTTAAAAACTGGTACAACGTTATGACAGGTGCCTCAATATTGACGGAAATTATGTAGTAAAGTGGATTAAGGTACAGGCTTTCATGTCAAAATAAAATTATTGAGATATCTTAGCACGTCTTTTTTTAATTTCAAAACGGTACTTACTTAAAAAACATGCCTCGTATAAACCTTCCTCTTGAATCACTATCTATTAAAAAAAAACACATCAAAATCCGTTGCGTAGTTTTAAGGATCTAAGCATACGTAGGGACAGACAGACAGCAGGAAGCGACTTTGTTTTATACTATGTAGTGAAACGACTCTTAAACTATAAACTTCGATAAATGCTAAATACTTGTACAGAGAGAACACAAAACAAAGTAAAATTCTATGGCTGCGCTGGTTGGTATTTAGCTGGTACTTTCTTATTAAACTGATGATTCCTGAGGATAGAAAATTAATCGATGTATGGAAAACATCATGTATTTTTTTATATATCGATTTAACATCGATGCCACTATCCGATGCATTGCATCGACAAAAACGTCGATTTTTCTGAGCGATTTTTCAATGTCCATCACTACTTTCTATAAGTAGGGATGCTTGATTTACTTACACTTACCATCGTTCTATCAAAATAATAACAAACTTATCGAATCAGCAAGAATCGATATAAAATGTCAATGTTTTTATTTCGATCAAAAAGAAAATCACGGCTTCCATTCGGCTCCTTATTAAGTTTTCCAGAGGTGCACTATTGAGATTTAGGTCTGGACTTCTCGCTAACTACTGCACGAGAAAGATCCCAACCTCTTGAAGATAGTCGCGTACAATTTCTGCAATGTGAGCGCGAGCGTTGTCATGCATCATGTGAACTCCTAAATAAAATAAAACCGGCAAAGGGGACCACATATTCTTTCAGGATCTCTGATGTACCGGTGCGTCAGCGATCGTCAACGAGTCAGCGATCGTTGGCCGCGACCACCATCAGTCCGGGAGACAGAAAAAAGGTCAGTTTTGCCGCCATAGAACATGCAGTAACCGCTGCCGTATTCTACCATCTCCTGGATGCAAGCTTGGACAATTGACTTGGTCGTGTTCAAACTACAAGTGAGCTCGGAGATGTTCTGTGGTCAATTTTGGACCTGTAGCAGCTCTACACTTTTCTCCATCAGTCTGCGTGTTATTGTAAAAACACTCACGGCTGTTTTGCGAGCTATGTGAAGCTGCTGCTGCAACTCTACAGCATTAGAGAAACGATTTCTTAAACATGGATACAATATATCAGTCGACTCTCTCCAAGGTGCAGCCATGTCTTCCAGACCCATGTCGTCGGACGTGGCCACCGGTCTGATGGAGCCGCTGGTATACTTTTCGAACTGAAAAACGGCTCAAGTTCAGTTGCCGTGCAGCATCACACTGCCGCATCCCCGATTGCCGTAGCGTAATAAGAACTTGGGAGGCTTCATTAGCGATGACATCCGTCTTCAAGGTTGTATTTATTATGAAAGATCTTCAGGTGTGTAATCTTTGACGTGGTATGCCAACAGGAAGTAGGATGCCAACGCTTGAACGCATAGGTCGATTTTGTTGAACGCCGAATGAATGAAACATTTTCTTCATAAAAAGATCACTTTTACTAGATTCATATAAAAAAAAACATAATTAAATGTGCAACTAATCTGGTAAAAGTGGTTTTAAATATTCTTATATCTCTGATTTTCGTGCCAAGAGATGGCAAAGTAGCGATCTAGGTAATACATTCATTTAGAAAATTAAATTTGTCTTCTTCAATTACACGTACAATATTGTATTATGGTGACGAGCTCTTTGCCGTCCGAAAGTTCAAAAGACGCATAAGTTTTAAAAGTGTAATCAATTGTGGGCTGAATGTGTCAATAACATTTTGTGTATAGAAATAGTTGATTTGGCTCTTATTAGTGATTTTACAATACGTATACTGTAAATAAGGCCTTTTCTTCCTTCCTTTGATTTCTTGGGTTCAATCCTAGTAATTGAATACAATATATTCCATACGATATATCGCAGACAACAATATTTATACACATCATCATTTTTATATATTCAAATTTCTTAACAGAACAACTTTAAATATTTCGATTCGTCTATGATTGGGACTATTGGAAGCCAGAACCAACGAAACACCATTGTTGTTATGGTCAATCGATTGAAACACATGGTTACCATGGTCTCTGGTGCTAGGATTGCTGGTAGCACGTATCTCTCGTCATTGTTGCCTGAACGAAATCCTCCGCCGGACTTTTTTGTAAATTAATTTGCAAGTTGTCTTGGAACCAATTGGTTTCTTTCGGGATGACGGAAAAAGTGGATGAAATGACTCATGTCATTGTCATGTGTCGCCACTTTGGCACCATCACACGTAGTCGCTACATCGAAGAAAGCCTAAGTTGCTGCAGCAACTGCAAATAGTCACTAAGTTCGAAAGAATGCAGCCCTTACAAGCATTTACATCTTTGTTCCCTTTGCTATGGAGACTGGGTTCATGAAACCCTAAAGTCAAACTCTTTCTAAGAAATGTCCGACCTTTTAATTGAAACGACCGGAGATAAAAGAGCTGGTAGTTGCATCGTATAAGTATCATTGTATTCAACGAAGAAACGCTACCCGCCTTTTAGGCACTATTCCCAACAGCAGCAATGCGGTTGATTTTCACCTCTTCAAAGGCTTTGTGTACAAGATTTATTTTCGTGTTACTTATGTTTTAGTTTAGGTTCATACCTACTTGTTTCCATACGTTGTATATACATAGTTTAAGTATATTACAAATATAAAGAAGTAAACTTTACATGTTAATTAGAAATCTCATAACATTAAATAATTTTGTTTAATATGTCAATGATGCAGTATATTCAGCGATAGGTAGGAAATTATAAAGCATATAAACTATAGGTAAATGTGAACTTAAAGCATTATATTATAAAAGATAGTTCTTTTACATTTCGCAAATATCCAATAGAAAAAGTTATCAATTGGCTGATTCACGAACAAAGCCAGAAAAGAAAAAAAAAGTTGATTCATATTTATTTTCATTGTGTCGTTTTCTTACTTATTTTTTTATCACGCAACTGTGACAGTCAATTTGTTAACAACCAAATAAAAAAATCGGGTCCATAATTTTAAATTTATATAGAGTTATTTATGTTATTGCGTAGAACAGGATTTTGTTTTTTTTTTATATCAAAAGATATGCATTTGATATGTTTGTGAGACAGTCTCGAGTTGTTTTCGTCTTCGCGGTTAACGTCACGTACGCATTTTTATTTGTGTTCGGCTTAATCGTATACTTACGCCGTAGTATGGTCTGTGTGCGTAAATTGTTACGATACGTAGTGAAGAAAAAGTGCTCACCGCGCATTTGTAATGGATTTTGCTGAATGTAATTCATAGTATTCATAAAAACCTGCTTGAGTGTTCTTAATAATACCAAAGAAATGCTAAAAGTTGTTTACGATTACATCAAAAGCGCGAAAATATCTGTAATTGTGTGAACATTGCATGAGTACAAACTTGTGGTGCATTTGTTTATTTATAGACGGTAGCAATTTGCAGTCATGTAATTAAACCTGTGGCGCTAAAATGTCTCAGAAAGATACAGCTATACATCTTGTTGCCGGCGGGTGAGTATGGTTTAACCATCTTATGTTTACTACGTAATTCCTTAGCATGCTGTTATCAAATGAAACTTATAAGTAATTTTTACTTTGGCATATATAATGAGTGCTTGTTTACTACAGTTATTTACTAAAGTCAGGGTGGGCAAAACAATGTATACGGTAGCATTAAAAGTATAAAAACAGACCAAAGTTTAATGAAATTTAAAATTATCTTTTTAATTTTTTTTATTAAATTAATTACCTATATAATTTCTTCCATTAAAAGTTAAAACTAAATTTAATATTAATTTAGAGCATATCAAACTGTTTTAAGAGTAGATTAACTCTAAACTTATTATTTTTAATTAAACATGTTATTATGTTAGCATCTATTTGATTTGCTCCTGATTACCCATTCAAAACTTAAGTCACATAGTCTATTTGATATCAGTTTTTAATGTACAGTCAACAGCACATTAACATATACAAATATCAAATTTATTTGATTTTTAGCTTTTAGTTTTACATATGGATTTCAATATTAATTAGCAAAATTTTACAGATTGTTCCTGTAAACATTTTTATATTTTTTAATTTCTGAAAAACTTGTAAATAATGTTTCTTATATAAATATTTTGACACTTTAAAAAAAGTTATTATAAATGAAAAAGAACAGTGACAAGTGGAAATTAAATTAACTGTTTTCTGGCCTGTTTGGTCAACTACTTTTAACTTTAAATACTGGATAAATTCAATGTTGTGTGGGCAAACAATCAGTAAATGAGCAGTCATTTGCCAACAAAAATATTAATAATAATAAAACATAATTTCCTAAAACATGATAATATGATCTTCGGTATATTGTTAAAGGGCTTATGTTTTTCTTATAATGTACACCATTCAAATACAATATTATTCAATATTTCAAATTAATTATCCAATCAAGATTAGTAAAAATAGTTGTCTTTTATTTATTGATTCAAATAAATGTCATAATAATTAATAATAAGTATGTAATGTTGGGTTAATTATGTTTCTCTAAATATGAAAATGTTCTTTCAACAAGCCATTCCTTTATTTTAAATATTATTAATTTAATAGATAATTTACTATAAACCAGTGAATTCCACTTATTAAAGTATCTATGAAAGTTATCATATCAGCCTACATTTTAATCATATCTTTTCTTTGCTGGGAGTGATTTTATTTGTAGAAAATATTCTTAAGCTAAAAATTTTATTCTTGAATGTGAAAGTAAGATGATGAAAGTTAACTTAAAATAAATTATATCATTCACGAAATATTGCATTAAATTTAATTTATTTTCATTTAAAAAAAATCTCTTTTAATATTGTATAGTGATTTACATAAGAAGGTTACTAGATAGATGAAGAAGTAAAACTACATTACCGTGTAGTTTTATTGACTACAATTTTCGACTTGAATATGAAACAAGATTCACTGCCAACTACTGTGTATATTTTCCATGATAAAATTTTATGAGTTATCATAAGATAAATAGTACAGATTACTCAGATATTATATTTTATTAATGTGCAGAGACACATTTACTTATGATATTACATTAAAATATTACATGAAAGGATTTAGCTCTAGGTGAAACATAGATGTAGATTGTGTGGATGGTTTCCCGGAGAGTAGAAAAGTACCAACTTTACACTTAACGGTGTTTAAAAAGCGATTAATGATACTGGAGGTAATCATCATTTTCCACTTGCCAAATGGTCAATAGCATTTTTCAATTATTGTATTTTACTGTAATCTCCAGTCCAGACAGGTTAATTGTGCAGATTTAGGCAAATCTCACCCACTTTGGGGGAGGCTTCCATCCAAATTTTCGGTTGTTTGGTGATGGTGGTGTAGATTAAAGTTAGTTAATTTGATATATTACTTAAATAAAGTCTGATTACGCCTTTTTATAAAACAATATAAGTGAAATAATTACAATTTTAATTATTCTAAATTTTACACAATATTACTTCTGCTTTTTTCCATTGTAATAGTAGAATAGTGCTTCTCTGTTATGAATATTATGTATTTCATCATATTCTCAAAATGAATAGTCTTGAAGTTTAAGAGAAATGACATCAATCAAGTTCATGAGTTTTTATTTGGTCTGATGTCTTAACTGATTTCTATCTATTTATACACTAAAACATCAACTACGATGAAAAGACTGGCTGAGATTTCGAATCGGATATTTGATGTTTGAGCCTGGCCTTGGTTGTCCTACCACTAAATCGCATTCTAATGGTTTTTAAAAGGTTTCATTCCACAATGTCATCTGAAAATATATTGGTACTTTTGTAAAAAGTGTCATTAATCTTTCAGTGTGGCAGGGACTGCAGGGGCTGTTGTCACATGTCCCTTAGAAGTTGTGAAGACTCGTCTTCAGTCTTCTAAAGGTGTCGGAGTCCCTCCTGCAGGACCTCCATCTTCAGATAGCACAACGAGCACAAGAAAAGTTTGCTCAAAAATACCAAAACATCAGGTAAAACATTAATGAATTATGTATATGTTTTCTATTATATAACCGGTTCAAACTAAGACACAAATATGAAAAAATTTAAAAGGAAAATACTCCCAATTGGGGAGCAGTGGATCAGACATCCAAAGGTTGCGGATTCAAGTACCGCCGAATAATAACTTGTGAGCACAGTCGATTTTTTCTAGTATATATCTATTAAAATTTATAATATAAGATAACATTAAAAATGCTTAAAATAAAAATCATAAACAAAAATATCTATTATAATCTATTATATTTTGAATGAAAAAGTAATACCTAGGTAACACTGAAAATATTTAGAAAATGAAAAACGGCTTTATGTAGAAAGTTGCCAATACTTTTATTGTTTTTCTCCGTTCCTCTCTACACATCGTCGCATTCGATGGAACCACTGAGAAAAGCAGTGGGCCCATTCTTCCTTCTATGGCATTTTCGTACGCTTTCACCGCATCTTCAGGGCTCGTAAAGCGAATACCTAGAATTTTATCTTTAGTTCTTGGGAATGAATAAAAGTCGCAGGGCGCCAGGTCAGGACTGTATGGCGGATGACTCTTTATCTCGACACTTGCGATAGTCAAATATTCAATAGTCCGTTTTGCGGAGTGCGCTGAAGCATTGTCGTGGTGAAGGAGGATCCTGCTTCGAGGCCGCTGTTGTCGAATTTTTTCAAAGACAACAGGCAAACAGCGATTGACATACCAGTCTGCAGTTCTAGCACAACTCGCGAAATGACCTTTCCGGCCGAAGAATGAGGCAATCATCTTTTTTCCTTGACTTCTTCCTTTCTTTACCTTAGTTGGCCGATCCTCGAAAGGAAACACCCACTGATTGTCTTTCGGTTTCGGGTTCGTAGCAATATATCCAGCTTTGATCACCTGTGACGATGTCAAATACAGCATTTGAGTCACCGCCGTTGAACTTATCTAACATTTGGAGATACCAGTCCATGCGAAGGTGTTTCTGGTCGTCGGTTAAAGTATGGGGAATCCATCTGGCACAAAGCTTCCTGACGCCTAAATGTTCGTGTAATATTTTTTGAACTTGACTCATACCAATGCCTAGGCTTGCTCGTATCTGCTGATAGGTGACTCTCTTATCATCCTCTATCATGCTTCGCACAGCACTGATGTTATCTTCAGTAGTCGCTGTTAATGGACGTCCCTCACGCGGATCATCATTGAGACTACTACGTCCACGTTTAGACTTGTTAAACCAATTGTAAATAGTGGCACGAGATGGGGCTTCATTAAGAAATGCGAATCGCAGCCTATCCTAGCTTTGTTGTTGAGTAAGCCCACAACGAAAGTCATAATAAATCATTGACCGAAAATTTTCTCGCGTTAGGTTCATTTTCACGTGTAACAAGAGTTTTAGATTTGCCGCCAAACCACAAAAACAAATGACAAATGAATGCAATATACTGCATTAATTTACCAAAGAGTTCTAAAATTGATATTCAAAAAGGTTTTCATTAGCGATGTTTCTAACTGGCCAGTTCTAAACATTTTCAGTGTTACCCACGTATTTTAACCATGGTATGTAAATATCATACTTATCCACTTGTCAGTCCACGGTAACAATTGCTGCCGATAGCCAACATTCCTTGTCAGTCCCTGGCAGCAATTGCTACCATATTCAAATTTTCACGTGGCCTGTTATTTTTTTTAATTACGATTACATTTTTGAGATACCGGGACCCAAATATTCTATGGTGGATTCTTTATTTAATCAGATTTACGGTATTATTTTTTGTTTAGTAAAAAATACATTATTTATGCCATGAAAATGGCATTTTTATCTAATAACATTTTTTTTCACAATAGTTCGCGTAGCATTGGGACTGTTGCGAGGAGGGGTGGGACGCGCGGTAGCGGCCTGACAAGTAGTTATATGATAGGTACTCATTTAGCGCCTACACTGATGTATCATTAGCTGTTATACTATGCACAGCGAGGCGATACAAACATGCATCGTTGCAATCAGTACTTATAAGTATTAGGTTTTTAGAATTAAAAACGTGTACATTCCCACATCCGCGCATATAATACGATCCGTCTTGGGCATTAATGCCCTTCCGGTATAATAGGTCCTATCGTTCTGAATAACTGGCTCGGTCTATACTAAAAAACAAACTTGAAAACATCAGAGGTCGTCGTTAAATATCAAAATGGCAAATTACATGCGCCATATGATTGATTACATACAACATCAAGGCGATGATAAGATACGAGTTGCTAAGAAGCGGTTTTACGTCGCTTTGTGTTTTCAAGTATACGGAATAATTTGGAAGATTTCTGTAGGCCTCATTCGCAGTAGCATAAGTTTTACGCTCGTTGAGTAATTTTACAGATTGCGTTAGAGATTAGGGTAAAGTCTATATCCAGTTTTATTTCAAAGAGATAAAAGCCGGTTTAAAACGAAATTTAACTTTCTTAGTGTTCATCATATTAAAGAAGATGATAATAGGTAATAAGATTATTCCTAATGCACTAATGACCCTTGGTTTGAATTCTGATAGGATAATATGATTGTTTGTGTGATGGATGACCACAGTCTGGAATTAACAAGTAATTTATATATTTCCATTGATTTCCTGCAACTAAAGAACAATATGGACACTCCTAAAATCTCGGAAATGCTATTAATAATTTTAAACGGAGGGAATAAGCTTTATAAAATAATAAAATTACTTCTACTCTTTTAAAAAACTATTTTGAGTACATAAGTAGCGAACTACAATTCACAGCACATATTATTAACTGGTTTTTACATTACCGAATAAACAATAATGCAATCGTATAACAACGTAAACATCGCAATGAGATGTTGTCAATCTGCTTCTATTCTAAGCGTCAACACCACTAATATGCTATAGGCTGTCTCACTCAGTATTGTTGCGTCCATACGAATAGGGTACAAGTCGACGTTATTTACTTATTGCTTTTTTCCTTTTCACAGTGTAATACACAATATTAAATAAGTAACCAATAGGTGTGGAACAATATATTTTTAAAATATAAAAGTTACTAAAAGTTGTTTATTTGCTTTGTAGCATAAATTCAGAACGATCTCTCAAAAAAGGTATTTAAATCAGATACAACTCGAAGTTAATAAATATTTTTCAATAAAAAACTGCAACTGCATAACAATAAGATGCACAAAAAGTCATTAATACTCTAATAAACACCTAAACGCTGATTTTTTTTATCACTGAAATAATCTAAAGAATCCGAAGAACCATGCCATTGAAATCATAAGAAACAGTCTTTAAAAATTCCGGGGAAGATCTATATTAATATCAACGTTTCGTTGCAAGAAAATCCTCTGTTTAAATCGATTTATTCTAAGGTCACGATTGTTTATACTTAGTGTGATCATAAATTCTATCACAGACACTTTATTAAATGAATTGCACGACTTAATGATTATTCATATGTTTATCAATAAATTAATTCCGGTTAACACTAATTTATCAACCCAAGTTATATAAATAAGTATATCAATTAGTAAAATAAGGATATGTAGCTTACTTCCGCAAATCTCGAGCAGTGTGCAGTAAAAGCACTAAGTGCACTAGTGCTCGTGATGGCACGGTCTAACAAATCCTGATGATGCTCCGCGTGGGGGCGAAACACGTGTAGAATAGTTGGTTAAGGTGCCGGTGTCTGCGGTTCCTGCATTTACTTGCGGGCGGGCGGTGCACACTGCTTGAGTTTTGCGGAAGTAAGCTACATATTTTTATTTTACTAATGGGTATGGACTTCCGTCAAGTAACGCCTGATTCTATCAAATAGGTATATCAAGTTATCACACTATCAAAAGTCCCTGGACTTATACCCAGAATCTTTGGTGCATAAGCAGGGTAACTAACTTAACATACGTTATAACTTTTGAAGGAATTAATTTACAGAGGATGATCTACAATCCGAGGCTGCAGATCTCAGCGGATATGCGCGATGAACTCTGAAACTACTCGACCGATTTTGATGATTTTTTTCTCATTTTGCTTGATTTGTAGCGAGTTAGGACATAGGATAGGTTTCAGTTTAATTTCTAACACACAAACACGTGGCCGGATCAGCTAGAACATATATAACAAATCGCTATCACAGTGTTTTACCGTGATGAACTCCGAAACTACTCAACCGATTTTGATGATTTCTATTCATTTACTTGATTTGTTCCGACTTCGGACCTGATGAAAGCTATTCTATCATTGTAATTTATAACAGCAACGCGTGACCGGGCAGCTATTAATATTTAATTATTGGATGAGCGACCGTGACTAATTTATTATGTGTCCTCCTGGCTCCAAAATGCTAGCAAGAGACGTGTTTATTGGGCATAACAAATTTGGCCAATCGGAAAACTGATGATGGTTCCATTAAATCATCCAAGCTTCAAATCATTAGTGAGTGAAGACTATGGGCATATTCTATATCTTTATACCTTCACAAATCCATTAACACCGGTTGAAAGCAATCCTAAAGACCTCAATGCTGTCAAGCTATCCGGACGTATACTATAAAACAATTATATTTTATTTTGAATTACAACAAAGCAGGCGGGTAATAAAATTACGGAATCACAAAATATTTTTTTCTAAGAATATCGTCTTAACAAGCCCAACTTAAAATTTTCCAAGTGCTCATCGATTAGATGCCATTCTTCATGGATAAGCTTGCCGTTCTAGGTCTTAATTTTAAACTCTTTTTGACTGTGGTTCTCTTTAACTTCGACTGAAAAGCATGAACGTCTGCTTGAAGGTGGGAGCTTACTAATCTATAACAAACTGCATCTTCGCAGCTTCGAATCTACACTTAGTCATTAGACGATTCTTGTTGCCTACGATCGGTAGACCCACGGTCCTACTTTCGAATGCTGGTAGGGGCATATATTTGTAATAAACGTAAACATTTGTTTTGGAGTCATGATTGTATTATATCCTTTATTTAGTATCCATAGTACAAGCTCCGCTTAAATAACTGGTGTGAGTTGTCTGGAATATTGCAATATTAAAATAGTCTTATACTAAGAAAACAAATAAGTAGTCTAGTACCTATCATATACTAAAAGTACCTCTTAGATTAGAAATTGATATGAAACTGTAGATAAATTTGATGTTTGTCTGCGTAATCAATTTGTGTATATAATATCCTAGTATTTATATATATATTTAAACTTGTTTACTAGACATTACTGATAATATGAATTTTGAAAAGATAATGAGAAAAACACTAGCTTATTGTTCGGGAACGCTGACTATCGAGGAACGAAAGTCTGACTGATAAGTAAAATTATTTTATTTTCAAACTTGTTGATTTGGATATAGAACCTAATTAATCTGTGCCGAAAAGTTGTAAGCGAGATAAAAGGATTATTATTGTTTTATTTGTGACCTTAATACAGTTCTTATTTTAAGATATGTGATTGCGAATCAAAAATGAATTATCGAGATAGTGCTAGTGACCCGTCATTGGCAACCGTCCCAAAATAATGTCAACAAATAAGACAAAAAATATAGATCATGTTGTTAAGAAAATGCAGTATATACAGCGTTGAAAATATCAATAGTAAATGAAAAATCAATCAAGTTAAACACAACGAACTATATTTTAATATTATATATAAATTATATTTTTTCAAATAAGTTCCTATTATCGTCTGTCTTCTAAATCTATTGATTCGTCATCATCGGCCTACTAATGTCGTTCTAATCATGGATAAAATAGTTTTAAACAAACAAATGTAGACAAAATATTGCTGGAAGTCTCTAAATAGACGCCGAAGGTCGGCCGACCGAAGCAAGGACAACCTGTTCAGGATTCTCAGATGATTTCAACTTGGGACAAACGCTTAAATTTTTTGATATTGGGCCCTGCGTTTCCTAACTGCTGCACGCAGCAGGAAGACTTAATAATAAACTACTGAAACTGCAATCCGCGTAGCTGAATTATGTGCCGACACGGTTTAGATTTATTGTCGGCATTATAAGAAGAAGATTGTGCCATAAAACAAACTCAAACCTGTTGCCATATTTCAATTCGTTTTAACAATTATAAAGTATGTAATTCTATGTGGAATTAAAAATGTAATAAATTTAATTTTTTAACAAATATTTACTTATGTCCTTAGCACATGAATAATGTTGTTTTTACATATTTTGACGACACTCAAATAATGTTTTTGTTTTACCGGTATGTGTCATTTGAAATTAATTAAGTCGCAATTCTACATGAGGCGACCTTACACAAAGTCATTTACTGAATTGAACCTAACGATGTTTCAAGGCCATCTAAACTTGGAAGTACACAACAAAATACTATACATTACATACAGCACAGCATCGAGCTACCTGCATACGATTGGCTGTAGATAACGATTCTTTATGGAATGTAGTGTTGTAATCAACTATTTGAACTATTCGTAATCTTATGTAATGCTCACGACTGCTAATGTCATTCGACCGTTTTTATCATTATCAGCTAAGTTCTAGTTGTAACCAATTTGAATCGTATCTGAACCTTGTTATCTTTCCTAAAGATAAGTGAAGATCTTATGTTTGCCTTTTTATCTAAATCCTATATACTGGAAACTATGAAATAACTTTTTATAATATATAATAATTGAACAATTTGTGAGTGGATGGTTTTTAAACATGTATGTAGTTATATGTAGATATATATTTTTAGCCAATTCAATACTAGACTTTGTATTTCTTTTCTTTTCTAATTGTGAGTATGGAAAGTGGCCGTATGGAAACATTTAGCCCTTAATGCTATTGAAAGAGTTCAATTGCTTGTGTAAAGCTTGTTACAATGATGTAATTAGTTGATAAATTATCATTAGTGCCCATTTTATGTTAATTTCTTATTAGAAACATCATCATAGTACCATAATTCTAATCAATCATTGAGTTGGAAATAATTGCGCAGGTACAACTAGCATTTATTTCGCTAGTACTAAAGTACCTAAGAGATGTTGCTGTTTTTTTAGTCAACATCGTAATTCATGAAATTGTATTAATTCACTAACAAATGTACATAAAATAGATGCACACATACAAGCTTGACACAAGCGATGGTTGTATCGTAACACGGCCATGTAATGCAGGAGGCCAAATGGGGCTACAGACGTACGATGGGCGCGATGTTCGCATACAGCAAGCAAGCCGACCGCATGCTGATGTCCTACAATTGTCAGGTACAGCAGTGTGCAAGGGCTGGCCACGCTAGGACCGCTTCCAGGGTCAGCCTCATCCAATGCATCAGGTGAGTTGCTGGTGAACTTTTATTTATGTATCAATCTGTTACTTTCAAAAGCTAAAGATCTTCCTAATAACTTTTTATATAAATAATATTTTTATGGTTCGGAAATAATAGATGTAGTAAACGTCTCTTGTGTAGTTTCTTTCTGTGATAGAATTGAGTGACATATTGGCTTGTAGCCATTGCGTGCTTCTGACGATTATGTGAAGATAAAACGTGACTGCGTGCTGTTCCGTTGCCATCGATTTTTGTTTCCCCTAGTTATGGTTATGATTGTTTCGAAGAGAAAAATAACCGACAACTTATTTGTACAAGTATTACATACGTGCCTACCACCAGCAAAATAGAGAAACCGCTTTAAACCGACAATGTTATCGTGTATATGTTAATAGATAAGAAATTAAATGCCCACACTGAGCGTCACGAGAAACACGCGTGAGACGGATTTGCACTGGAACCATTGGTTCACCAAATATATTCTGATTAGCAACTCCGGCTAATATTAGCTGATCTCTTATCGTATGGCCTCTAATATTTCGGTGACATTCTTTATGAATACTCACGTTTCCTTAAAAAACTGATTTCGCAAAGTTCTCGAAAGCTATTCCTAGATGCATGTTGATATAACGAAATATTATCTCTAGCGAAGTCATTTGCCATTTACGTCAATGTTGTTATCGGTTACATTCGATGTCAATAGTGTACAAAGGTAATTAACCTTGATCCCAACTTTCCAGACACATAGTCCAAAATGAAGGACCAAAAGCTTTGTTCAAAGGCCTCGGACCCAACATCGTGGGCGTGGCGCCATCAAGAGCTATATACTTCTGTACGTATTCGCAAGCGAAGGCGATATTGAATCAGAATATACCGCCGGATACCCCAATCGTACACCTTTCGGCAGCTAGTGCGGCAGGTAACTTATTTTATGATGTAATGAAACAAATTAATTGAACGATTGCATTTATTGAAAGAATGCGATTTTGATTTGGTGGACTGTAAACTAAGTAATAGACTCATTTTCAGGTTGGTTTTATCAATTTTACTAAAAGCATTTAACGTCCTCCTTGCTTGAGTTTTTCGTATACCAGTTTTCATGGTAACGTTACTCCAAGGTCCTGGGTTCGATTCCCGGTAAAATAACATTTTTATATTGCATCGGGTCTGGGTGATGTGGTACCGTCGGTTTTTCTGAATTCCATAACACAAGTGCTTAAGCTGCTTAACTTTGATTCAAAACAATGTATTTGATGTTGTCTAATATTATTAATTCGACGTCGTGCAGTATACTTCCCGTTGAATGAAAAAAAAACTCCGCGAAAACTAGTCCATATATCTAGAGTTCTGGGTTGGTTCTAACAGGAAATTGAAATAGGTAAATATTTTAATATATTTTTTCTAGCTAAGAACCAAAATTAGTAACAATTTTACAAATTAAAAAAAAAATCCGTCAAATTAAGGGTTAAAAGCAAAAAAATATACTGGACTGTCAGCGAGCTCCAGTAAGCACATCAAGCCATGATCCCTATTGCTATGATGACAGTTACATCCATTAATGTGCATCGGGCCACCCATTGAGTCTATGAAACTATGTGTTGTATTTGAATTGTATAACAAATAGTCTCTATATTCAAATTTAATTAATAATTTCAGGTTTTGTGTCATGCACTATGACTAACCCAATATGGTTCGTGAAAACTCGACTTCAGTTAGACGGCCAAAATGTTACAGCACTCCAATGCATCAAGAGGATATACGCTAAAACGGTAATTGCTCACTCAATTATAATTAAGCATGTTTGATTTTTATGTATATTTTCTGCATTATTATAATAATCATAAATGTATTAGGAGAAACTCATTTGATATTAAAACATTAATCAAAGTAAGTCGACGACGACAGACTCATTTTGACAATAGATTCAATAGTTTTAGGGTTTCTCGCAATTTAACCTAACGCCCTTCTTCCTCGCTTGTTTTGTCGCCATATTCTTCTGGCTTTCTGTTAAGATATTAATTGCTGTTAAAATTCAAAGCTAAGACGAAATGCTTTTTGAAATTATACCGAAGAAAATCTTGCTTAATGACAGTGCCTCAATTGTAGTTAAGTATTCTAATTCTTTTGAAAAATTAGGCCCATAAATTTTTTTTATAACATTTATGCAAATGTTTCTTTCGAATACGAGAGGATGTTCCTCTCATTGATTAAACAACGCTGGCCTACAGCGTAAAATAAGAAAGGTACTAGCAAATTTCGACGAGTGTTCACAAGGCTCGGTAGCTCAATTGGGAGAGCATTGGACCGGATTTCCAAAGGTTGCGGGTTCGATTCCCGCCTGAGAATTCACTTGTGACCCGAGTCGATTTTTTCTAGTATTTTTCTATTATAATAATTTATGCAAAGTTTTTATTATTCATGCTAATCGAGTAACGCCAAGTGATTTAAGGATAATTGATGAGATAATTGATGAGATAATTGAGGATTAAAAGATTATGCGTTCCAAAGGCCTGCCGATGATACACACAACCACTAAAATTTGACGCATTGTAGAAAAGTTAAGATTCATTCACAGAAAGGGCGGTAATAAAACTAGCTGGCATGGTAGCAGCTCTATTACTATGATCATCTAAAGACTTACTTTAGATGTTCATATGTTTTCCAATTTAATTCTTTATTGCTTCCATGTTTTTGAAGGGGCTAAGTATTTAAAATGAAAATATGGTATATGCCCCTTCGAGCCATTACTATTTTAAAATAAATCAAATCAAAAATATTATCATCGTCTCACCCGAAAGACGTCGTCTTCCAGACAGCAGCCCCCTCCAAAATGGGGGTGTGGCATATTCACGCTTTGCAGGCGGGTTGGTAATCACATTTAATTACCGTATTTCGTACATCCATTTTGTGATATGCTAATATAATAGTAATTTAAATAGTTATTCATCATAAATCGTAAAAAACAATGAAAAATGGTGTGATTTTGTATAAGATTCTCAGGAAATCTACCACTCTTGCAGTTTTAAGCATAATGAAATGAAATATTTTTTGCTAAGTGCATACTAAGTCAAATGTGGTTCACAAGTCAAATATGTCCGACTTTCCGTAGAGTATGCAATTATTAATTTTTAAAAATGTATATTTTTATCACTATATCTATACCGTTATGTTTATTACAGGGTATAAGAGGGTTTTACAAAGGCATAACGGCATCTTACATGGGTATTAGTGAGACTGTCGTCCATTTTGTGTTGTACGAGGGGGTTAAGGCAAGACTGGTGGCCGCGAGGGCTGTGGACGGGGTGTCAAGCGACCAGCGCTCGCCAAGGGATTTCCTGGAGTTTATGGGCGCTGGCGCATTCTCTAAAACCGTAGCATCGTGCATCGCTTATCCGCATGGTGAGTTAAATGCTTATTTATCATAACCTACTCCTTCTCTTGTACAAAACGAACAAAAATTTTTTTTTTACAAAAATGCTTATTTATATTAGTCACCTTTAGGAAGTCTGTGCTATCAGTTTGCCAAATAAGAAATAGTACACTTTGAGCAACAAAATTTCGAAAAGTGGAGACTAGGAATATTGTCGGGACAAATAAATCTTTCAAATCATTTTGTTCTTTTTTAAATTGAAACGAAAAAAATTGGTTGCCTGTAAAGTCGGTTTACGGACGATAATTTTACGTGAAGACGTCATAAAAACACATTGATGAAAAATTGCATACTTTTATGAACTGAATTGAATTTTAATAAAAAAAATCTGCTATAAATTAACACTTATTTGCACTCGTTAACACTCTACGCACGATCATTTTTTTATTGAGTACTAAATAAAAGCACGTGATTTTTTATATGATCGTTTATATGAGTCATAATATTTTTTTAGTCAAAATTGTAACATTACCTATTATTCCTGCACTCACCGACCGATGCTACTTTTTTTTAATAATCAAAGAACAAATATAAGAGATTATGTAGCTAATCAAATTCTTAAAGTGCATGAATTAATCACCTTTTTTGCCGCAATTGTTGTTTTAATAAACAATGGGGAAGACATTAACTTTTCACTCACTTCATAAACAGTTGATAAGAATACCATATTTAGAATTCAGCCAAAATAAATAAAATTTAACAACCCATGACTATTATATGTACATATCTATATCTATAGATGATTGACAAAAAAATTATTTCGTGCTCTTCCATAATTCGGAAGGCACCTTAAGTCATTGGTCCTGGCTATATCTCCAGTTGTTAGCACAACATGGTGCGTTCCATTTATATGAATATAAATATATATAAACGGCCCAACAGTGGGTAGGTGCATTGTAGGTAATTGGATTTCAATAAGCCACTTAATAACTTCGTAATCAATTAATCTTTGAAAAAAATCTTCTATACAATATATTGTAGGTTGTTATTGAATCGCAACTGGTTTTTTCTGGTTGATATATCTTATTTATCTCTAATCGCCCGTGTTCGTCATATCATTTGAGTTCTATTTCTCGTGTATCAATAATAAAATTGGGGTCGGGTATGACGTCGATAATGTTGGGAGAAATCTGTTAAAGTTAGTCCAGTCTTTAAGATGAGTGTTTAAAAGATTCAAGTACTTCCCAATACTGTCATCAGTATAGATTTATAACACAGAGAGCTGTGACGCTCAGTGAGAAATCTCACTCCGCAGTAGACCAACCTTTTTTTCACAGACATTCGCAAGAATAATCATTAGAGTCTAAAGATTTCGGTGACATTGATCAAAACAGACGGCAGATATAAATAAAGCATTTCAATTCACTATTTAATAAATAGTACGTAAATAATATACAGTTGTGTAAACATAATTACGATCGAGTAATAGTATACATTTTTTAATTATAACATCACTTCTCTATTGTGTTTCTCCACATAAATAATTTATTGTAACAAGGAATAGGCACATAGATAAAGCAACACATTAAGAATTTTTGTTTCGTTTAAAAATCATAAATATGTGAACAAATGAAGCTGGACGAATAATTGAGAATGATCAATAAATAGTTTATCTTAAGAAACTTTTAGTCAATTGAGTTAAACAAAAATAATAGAACTTGCATCTGAATGGATAGTAGTCTAAAATTGATACTTGGTAACATGTCCACGATTCTTAATTACTGCCTTACACAGGCGACTTATTGATTGTATAAATTGTAATTTTGCAAAAGAAACCGAGTTATATTCTTTTAGAGTTCTCTGATACTCTATTCTTAACACCAAAGATCTTTAACACGTTCAATGCAATATATAATAATATGCAATATATATAATGCACTATATATAATAACTCGCAGGATCTATGTCAGTGAACTCGCCTAGCGAGTCGGTGGCATTGAACGTGTTAATTGCATTCAAATCCGGGCTGTTGGCTGGACAAAAACAAATTTGGAATCAAGGAATTCCTTTACTGAGCGTGCTTTCCTTTATCATTCCGGAATATCCGAATGATCTAAAGAATGGCTTCAGCATATGGTAACATTGTTTCCTACAGTTTATTTCTGTACTGGAAATGGTTTATTTTTGAAGGATATCATCGTACATACGTACTGCTATCCACCAGAACAAGACTTTTTTAGAACAACAGATATTAGTTGCATAAAAAATGGTTCTCTTATTATTTTTTTCATGAATCAAGTAAAAACAGATAAAAGTTTAACTGAAAACAGCATGCTTTCGTTTCGGCATCCATTGAGTATTCGAGTTCTTTATGGTCACACGTCGCTTCAGAACGTCTCAGACTTTTTTTATGGGATTGAACCGATCCAAACGTCGAATACCGACTTCTAGCAAATACGTTTCCACGTCGTTAGACCGGTGGGCAAGTTATTTTCAATGACAATTGAGTAATCGCCAAGAGCCGCCAATTTGGGTTGTGCTTGCAGAATTCGAACTTCTGTTATGTATTTGTGTCTAGTAAGTGTGCCGTTTTTGATAAACACTCGAACAGAACAGAAAGTCGGACTCTAATATACAACCATAAAACAAATAAATAAAATTACGTTTTATTTTCCAAAAGTTTATATTTCTTATAAAAACTTACCCTAAGGTCATCTGTAGCTAAGTCTTTTACATCATAGAGGTGCATAACCATCTTCTCTTATTATGTGGTTAATAGAGCAATATTGCCCTCTTTCATTATTTCCAATTTAAATGTTTTATTGTTTCTGCTAACACGATATTCCAATTCTAATATATTAATTTTATTGACTCGGTGGTAAGGCGAAAATTAATCAAATTAACATTAACATTTTTACATGGATAATTCAATACAAAATCTGCCTTGTATCCTTTTACACTCGTGTTTTTATATGGTAATATATATTATAGGATAAAGAGAGGAATTTATGGCTATATTTATTAAAAAATGTAAAACTATTAATAAAAAAACTATTGAAATAACAAGGTAATAACTAAGTGCAATTAAATTTTAATTATTTATTGATTTTAAGTACTAATATTATTCCTTTAATTGCAGAAGTTGCAAGGACGCGGCTACGGGAGGAAGGCGACAAGTATCGTAAATTTTGGCAAACACTGCATACTGTTTGGTTGGAGGAAGGATATCGTGGTGTTTATAGGTAAAAAAGTTGCCTTAACACTTTTACAGAAAACAAAACATATTTAGAAATCATGCGTTTGCCAGGTAACAGCCAGTTTTGACAACGTAATGGCCGGGTGGGAGTGACGTTAACCTCATAGCCAAAACGGTTCTGAGTTCGATTACCGGAAGGGTCAGATGTTTTTATTGATTATGAGCATTTGTACATGGCTCATAGTCATCTATGAATATTATATATTAATGCATCATTTGTCTATTATCCCTATCTTGTCATGGTCGGGTAATCCCTAGCATCCATAACACAACCCGTAGAGTGGTAACTTTGGGCTAGGCAATATAAATAAATAAATAAATATTTCCTACATTCACACCAATTAACCTATCCCAAAGTAAGCACTTAAAGGCTTGTGTTATGGATACTAGGGTAACAGATAGACATACATATATCATACATAAATAAATAATATTCATAGAAATATATACAAACATCCATGACTCAGTTACAAATGCTTGTATTCATCATACAAACATCTGCCCCTTCTGGGATTCGAACCAAGGGCCGTCGGTGCGAAAGGCATGGTCGCTGCCGTCGCACCAAACGGTCGTCTGGTAATAGCCTAATAATAATTATGGTGATGTACAGTAATTTATTGTCCTTTTTTATTTTTTTAGGGGCTTAGGCACGCAGCTGGTCCGGCAAATACCAAATACAGCAATCATGATGTCGACATACGAAGCCGTAGTATACCTCTTGACTACTCATTTTAACAGTTCCTTCTATGAAAACACTTAGCAACTGAATATTGAATGGTAGGGTGATCGAATGATGTAAAGCTTATTTCAGTTACTATCGATTACAACTTAGTATGATAAAATCACAAAGCAAAGTTTGCGATGTAATCGCTTTCTGCCAGTGTAGTGCTGCTTTGTGAGACTAATAAGCTTTACCACATCTTGAACTAAGCAATTCAGTCGAATCTATATCTGTAGTTAGCATATTAGTATGAACTAAAAATGCTATTGTGATTGGTTTCACTGTGCCACACAAAGTGACTGATACACTTAGATGTTGTTGATTAGTGTTGTATATAGTATAGATTATGTTGCTTGCTTATATTTCTGTTTAAACAAAAACAGACAAATGAAAATATTATTTCCGCTGTTTTATATTCTATATGGACATATACAAGTACTTACTATCACAGAGAAGCAAAGCTTACGCACATTATGTGTATTTTTAACATTATTGAATAAACGCAACAAAAATTATACTTTAGTTTTTTAATAAAAAAAAGTGGTCATTGTCTGTGTTTATAGCTTTGTTATTTGTCATGCATTAATTTGTATAACATTGTTAGCGGCTATTAGTCATGTTTCTAGTCTCATAAATAATTTCTGGTGGTATTGGCTGAACATTTATTTACTAGTTATCACAATAAATAAAGGTTACCAATACATTGGGACTATTTTCTTATTAACATGTGACATAAAGCCAACATTTGCTGACCATTTTTAAGTATTCTTTAAATGTTTTGTCTATATAACAAAATGTGTCATAGTTATTCGGCTGCAATTATCACTAGTCAATGAAGTCGAAATAAAACTGATGTAATTTAAGAATACCTAAGTTAAAAATGTCTTATCCGAGTAAATCATTTTCTCAATTTGAAACAAATTTTCTGGTTTGTTTCATTTGATCTATATGTTCAATGTTTGTTAGTGCTATTGCCTGATATTTTGTTTTAATTCTCACAGTCAATTTTGGGATCTTAAAACCAAAATAAGCACAAGATGATGCTATATTTTTTATATACAAGATTGTAGCCATGCAAGTTTTCGACATTTGTTTCCTAGATAGTAATTCTTTTGCCCACTTTATAAGTTGTAAGCTGTGATATAGAGTCTGTAAATATTAGATTATTAATTCCACAATATGAGGCATATAAATTCGATATTGGCGGCTCCTCAGTTAATAATAAAAAATACTTGACCCATTATAGTGAAAGTTATGATGTGATAAAGTAAATCTGGGCTAACATGAGACATCTAAAATATCAATCATTATATATCTGTCTAGAATCACATTAGCTATAATTTGCCCAAAATATGGGGAGTCATTGATTATTCTATTTTTTTAAATATATAGTTTTTTAAACATTTATTTGGTTCGGAATTTGCTAACATGTGTTAAATGTGTATTTGATTAAGCTATTAAAGTGTTATTTATTGTGTTAAAGTTTATTATAGATGCATCTAATAGAATGTCAGAAGAGAAATATGAATTATAACCCTGTTAAAGCAAACCTATTTGCTCAATCTCCAGAAGTCCAAACATTTAAAGTGCAAAAGATTTGTGATGCCTTAATCAAATGCCAAAAACTTATTATTAATTCATATAATTATATATGAAAAGCATTACTAGGCAAGCCCTTGAAAGCTGTGCATAGGAGATTGAAAAATTGACCTCTATGATAATTTTGTGAACTAAAGGGAAACAGTTGGACTGAGTTTTTTATCATGTTCTTTAAAATAAATTGATGATTATTAATCTTGATTGTTTTATTTTCCACATACATAGTATTAAGTGAGTTTGGATTAAGACACAATCGGCTTCAATAAAGACCTTAATGATACATTTGAAATTAACACCCACATGTGTGTTGAGATAGCATTAGGCATATCACTAGGATATCTTAACAAAGTAGTCAGAGGAAAGAGATTTGTTTTCAATGAAACTATTGGATCACGCCTAAACCAAATTACTGATATTACAGTCACCAAAGCTAGTGTAGCTTGCAAAACGATTTGAACAGAACTTTTTATGGCCAGACTTTTACTTATTCGAGATTGTGAATTTTCTTTTAACTGCCCTTCAAGTTTGTTGATTCTACGTTGTAGCTTTGAATATGCTGCAAATTCGTCCTTCATTGATATCTTCTTTTGATCTGCTTTGAGTTTTAGTATATCTGTCCATAATTTTCTTTCTTCGTAAGACTGTTTATTGAAACAAGCTGCAATCTGAAGATTGACCATTAATATTCTGCTGCCGAACTTAATTATTACCTTGCGGTAGAGAAATTATTAAAATACTTACCGGTTTTACTAACTGAGATACTAAAACATTTAAAGTGCATAAAATTATAAAATAAATCATCAAAGTTCCATTTATAACCTCCAACATTTCGACGAGTATTTAATCATAAAATAGAAACCAATGATTTTTGTAATGCAAAATTGCAAACAAGTACGTGTATCCAACAAAAACTAACAGGCAAGTTCGAATTTAGTTATATATAAGTACACAATCAGAGAGTAATATCGGTGACAGCAGACGTCAAACGGATCATACATAAATATTGTTGTTATTAGATTCGCCAAAAAGGCAGGCAAAGGTACTAAGTCATACAGCCTAAAAACCATACATAAATAATAGACATGTGCTCAAAACAATAAAGTAATTGTTCTGAGGACATGAGTAACTCAGCTCTGAACCGGTACAAATATTCAGATCAAAGAGACTTGAACAGTTGATCTCCAGCACAAGGACAAAACAAACAGCTCACGGCTCACTAGGCTAAGTGTATTCACCTACAGAGTCACAGACACGCGAGTATTATGATCGGCAAACAAACCGTGAACCGCGAAACGAAATGTTTAGATTTAGGTACTGAGTGATCTGTGAACCGGTTCACAGGTCCAGCTCACATATGTGAACTGTGATCTGATTTGCAGCTCACAGTTTTTTGTTGAGTTACCCATGTCAAATAAATAACAATAGCAATTTTCCCACACCTTTAAACAACGAATGAACCAAGGAATAGACGAAGATAGATATTTAAAAATAAAATCTTCTTTTTGACAAAAGTTCTTGTTAGTACAGTAAGCAACGAAAGACGACTAATGAAAAAAAATATTTCACTTATAGCTCAACCTAAGTACCACATCAACGTCATAAAGTGTACTCGGCAATGGTTTTTTTTGTAAACGATATAATAGATTTTTTGACAAATGAAACAAACCAGCACAAGGTGGCTTTATGTTCTCTCACAATTCCATTATTCATTCATCATCCATTGATTTCTATCATTCATAAATCACCGCATCCATGTTAATTATATAGAGTAAGAAATATTGTTTATACAAGAAATACTGAAGATTAGGCTGTAAGAACTCTTCATCCTTTGCCTTCCTTTATATGAAAACTCTACAAACAATATTTATTATTTTATTTTCTTATCTAAGTTCTGTGCTGTGGTGATGCCTACGTGATCCCGACTTAGTCTGTGGCTTTGGTGAAAATTGCAGAAGTGGTTAGGTTAGGGTAATAGTGTTCTGTGGGTTAGGTACATTTAACTTCTTTTTGGAGAGAAGTAAACGAATTTATTTATACCTACGATTTTGTGCTTGGCCAATGTTTACAATATAATACGTGCTTGGCTTCCTTTCATTATTTACACAGGTCGAATTACTATCGAAGCATTTAAATAAATTCAAGTATTCTTACTTACACTTCTCGTAGTGTTTGTTACTTGTTCAGTGCACTTTTCTACCTATTCGCTGGATATCTATCGTCAACTCAATATCATGAAGAATAACGTATTCCTTGAAACATACACAGATCCCCTGGATTACCAAAAAACGTCTAAACTTTCTCTGCCATTAGAATCATACATTACATTTTGTATTTATAAATATTGTTGCCCTGAGAAAGTAAAATTGCAACTAGTTTCAATTGACGGAAAGAAAACTTGCAATTCAAACGGGATAGAATTTATTGAACGCAATGTACAATTTATTGATAGCAAACCCCCTTGGCAGGTTTCATCATGCATTTATCCTGTTGCTATGTGTGAAGACACTATTATAACTGGTCTCTGTGCAGTAGCGAGACTTATTACAAAATTTAAAACAAGATGTCCAAGTATAATGGAACATGAGGATGGCTTATTAGGTTTTCGCAGAAGTTGCTTACAAGCTCCTAATGAAGTGTCTATTTGGACCAAATATTGTGAGGTGGATATTATAAAGACTGTTGAAGAAGTACTTAACTGTGATAAAGTAAAACAATTACCGCAAAATTTGGTTCGTTTTGAAAATCATTTGAGTAAACCAGTCAGAGTTCATAATGTGTACAAAATTGCTAGAGCATTAAAGAAAGAAAGTGTTACAGAAAAAGAAAAGTTGAGAATTGTTGATGAAACACCAAAAGTAGTGAAGGATGAGAAGACGAGATTACCTAAACCAAGAAAATGGAAATCCAATGTGAAAAAAGAATGTAAAATTGATAACTCCATCAAAATTGAAGATTTAAATATTAGTCACCAATTTGCTGAAGGTCCTTTCTTTACTTTAGCTGACTTAGTTTTGTTGCCATCCTATAGTTTATTAATTCAACGTATAGGAGAAACAGTTTTTGAATCACTTTTACCTTTAACTTGGAAATGGTTTAAGAATTTAAAAAACATCCCAGAAATTAAAGTCATTAATAATATTATGGACCAAATTAAATGCGGAATTATGTCGATTACAGACACAACAGTCCCTGTCAGTGAGAATGTAAGTTTATATAAATGTGATCCAACTAGACACAACCCTAAGAAAAGAATGTTCACAAAAGAAGAAGATATAGAAAATGCATTAAGTAATTTAAGAAAAGGCATGATATTTGATGTAGTTGATAACTTCTTTGACTTCAAATGGGATTGGAGTAACATTCCTGATGGTGCGAACCCGGCAGCTGGCCATTTACCAGATGCAAGAATAAATAGAAAATCTCAACAACTAGAAAATCTTGCATTAGCTGTATTACATATAGCTAAAGAGGGTGATAAAATAGTAGATTTCTGTAGTGGTAGTGGCCATTTAGGGATATTGATTGCTCATTTATTACCAAAATGTACAATTATATTGCTGGAAAATAAAGAACAGTCACTTATGAGAGCAAGAAAAAGGGTACACGATATGGGGCTGAAAAATGTTTTTTTCTTTCAGTGTAATTTGGACTTTTTTATTGGAAAGTTTGACATTGGTATTGCACTGCATGCATGTGGCATAGCTAGTGATTTGGTTCTTGATAAATGTTTAAAAGCGAAAGCCAAATTTGTCCTCTGCCCTTGCTGTTACGGTTCTGTACACTCCACTGATAGGTTGATCTATCCTAGAAGTAATAAGTTCAGCGGCATTTCTATAGATCAATACTTGTGTATTGGCCATACTGCTGATCAAACACATGAAGAGCATCCATTGACAGCTAGAGGAGACTTATGTATGGCAGTTATAGACTCTGACAGAGGTCGTTTAGCTGAAGAGTTTGGTTACACAGTCACTCTGACAAGACTAAAACCACTTAAGTGTACTCCTAAAAATAATTTACTCATAGGTGTACTATCATGAAATGAAATTATAAATTAGAAAATGTAATTTATTTATAACAAAAATTGAATAAAAATATAATTCTGTACTACAAATATAAGTCTTATTTAATTTTATAACAAATCAACATTTCATAAAAAAAAACAGTCAGTGGAATAACTGACCAACTCACTGGCCCATGCATATTATATAATCATAGTTAAAGTAACAAGTAGGTACATTGTAATTGATGATTGTTGCGTTTCCAAACCCTACATATATCTAATCGCTTTTTGCGTAAACAATGGCAGTTCGGCAGGGAATGTATACCTGTAAAGTAAATTATATTGTTATTTTGATATTTCACCACATTGTATTTATATAAATACACAAGACATTTGAATATAGGAGTCATAATTATAAAATCCATTTAGTTCTAATGATTTTACAGACTTAAAGTACTTTGGACATTTCCATTTTAACTGTTTGAAATAGCATTCCTTAATATTTATGACATGTTTTCAAATAGTAAGTTGAATATAGAAGTTTTGTAAAATATATAAACCTTAAGTTTCTTGTAAATAAGAAGCCATCTATTATTAATAAGGTAGGTATGTAAAAAAAAAAACAAGTACCCTCAAGCGGCCGTAGCTTTAATTGAGTTTATCCTTGCCAATGTACTACGGATCTACACCCATACACAAGCATTTGACTTACCGCATAATGCATTTAAGGGCATTGTTAATATTGTTTAAAAAAACTACAGGTACTTAATAAATTAAGGTGAAGATTACCTGAATTGAATCGTTTCGATTAGCCCAGGGTTGATCTTGCGTAAGGTGGGATTCGCCGTCTATTTCTACTCGACCAAAGCCGCCGTATTTTTTACTATCTGAACTTAAAACAACCTGAAACGAAAACAAATTAACCAGAATAGAGTAATGCCTCTACAATTTAGTCCTACCATACCTTCGCACCAATACTCTAGGCTAGTCCTCTTAAAATGCCTACACATTTCTATCGTAGCTAATCCTGATCTATAAAAATCACCTACAGACGGAGAAGCAACGTCTATTATGAAGATTTATAATTAAACAAACCCCTATAAAGGCTTTCTATGACTTAACCAAATCGGTAAGTATGCGCTACGCCAACAAGATAGAAAAAAAATTTTAAAACAAATAATTAGTGTACCATCTGCTGAAATGCTAGGTTTATTTCCCGTTTTAGAAAAATGCACGATTATTTTAATACGATACGCAATTTAGCAAATCTTATAATACAAAGAGCTACTTATATAGTCTGCAGGAAATTTTTTTTTTTCGAATCGACGGGTTCACAATTTTTTTTTATACATTTACAGCTAATTCCTCACTAACTTCGCTTACTCAATTCCTTCTAGAAGATCAACTAAAAAAAAAACTTCGCTTACTCAATTCCTTCTAGAAGATCAACTGAACTTTTTGATTCAGTTAGAAAGCGCTGTGTACGTACCTTGTAGTTCCCAGAAACGTTGACACCAACCCTGTAGTCGGTGAAGCTCTGATACGGATGGAAGTTAAACACGAACAGGAGGCCGGCCCTCTCGAATGCAACCACTTTGTCCCCTTCATGCTTGCAGGACACGTAAGCCTAAAAATATAACTTAATTATAGGTATATAGGTAGATCCTATATCAATAACATCAGCCTAGCTAACATCACTTGCGTGTGGCTCTAGCCACTGGAACCGTGTAGTTTTTAAATCGATCATAACTCCTTTAAATTTAGTTTTAGGGAAATCTACCCATAGTAAAACTATCTTCATTTTTCACGTAAATCAAGCTCGTAGCCTTCGTTTCAGGGGGTCTAAAATAGTAACATTGTATGCAACATCTATAAAATGTTTCATTTGCAGATTTGTAGCAGAAACATTTTTTACACCCTAAAACGGTGAAATTAATATATGAAACATCTGTAATTCATTTGGTATCTCAAACATATTTGACGGCGATATTGCTACACCTGAAAAATACAGTGATGAGCCAAATCGTAATTTTACCGTTTTAGTTGAACTAATATTTTCCATGAATATAGTGAAAAAAAAGTTGACTTAAATATGCTTTATTTTTTAAGTAGTGAATATTATTAAATATAAATATTATAAAAGGATTTATATGGCTTTAAGTGAGTATTATCGTTATGTCTTTATGTCTGCACTGGCAATATTGCGCGCGTCTGTCATCATGCTTGTCAATTATCAACGAGAACACAACTTTCAAAAAGTTATTTATTAGTTTTGTTCAAGTGTCGGTATAGATTTTCAAGAATTAAAGTGTTTAGTTTCTTTCGTTATTGTGTGTAATAAGTGGTTTAAATAAAACCCATTTACACTTTGCTATTCATATGGGAATAACTACAAAATAAACATTTACAAAATGTTAATTTATGATTAGGCTTATGTCTACAACAATTCGCTGGTTTGCGAGAATATCGACGGAACTCAAATTGAACTAAATATGCCAAACGGTCTTAAATCTTTGATATATTATTATGAAGCCCGAAGAATATTATCGCAGGTGGATATGCAAAGAGCTACTGCAGATGCCGAATTCACTCGTGCTTTGTAAGTAATCGGCCAGAATTTGGCGCGGCTAAGAGATATAGCGGAGGCAAATGCAGATATAGCTCGTGCCTTACATGTGATAAGGCAAAATTTGGGACGGCTAGCAGACATAGCTGAAAGATTTCTGCATCATAATAAATAAAATAATAAAAGGTAGGTAAATTAAATTATTCCAAGTATTTATTACAGCTGTTAAAGGATGACAAAAATAATAGTAAACCATAAATATTTAAGTACATTCTTCTATTCTGCTAACCAATGTATTTGAGTGAATAAACTTCGTGTTATGTGCCCATCAGCCAATAGATTATTGCTATTATGAATTTATTTATACTTCAATTGCACATGCATAGATGCTTCATACTGTTGTTCCTGTGTTGGGAGTGCTGGAACAGGCAGCCAAGCGCTATTGGCTTTATTATGTAATACTGCACAAGCATTTGTTATATAGCCAGCCATTTTGGGATAACTTTAAAACTGCGATGCACCTCTCCACACTATTTCTTACTCTACAATGCTAGTCAGTATAATAACGTTCAAGGGTGTTTGGCTCAGTATTTACTATTGATATATTATATAGTATATAAAATTATGAGACTTCATTTAATGTTCAAGAATTTTCTCTGCATTATTACAATCTTTACCCAATAATCACAATACTTCATTTTCAGATACATGGAGATTTTCAAGGAATTGTTTGATTGGATGACCATTCCACACATGTGGATCATGGCTAGCTCCACCATGGCTGGCATCAACACTTAGAATATTTTAATCGGAATAACAAACTTTAAAGTGATTTATTCTTGACGTTTAATGTAAATAAATTACTAACTACATAATTTTCAGTATATTAAGACAAATCACAACAACATTAAATATAATCTTATTTTTATTCTAAGAAATTAGTCATTTAAGTATGATTAGATATGATCCTTATTAGAGAATTATTATAATAATTGTAACTGTAATTAAGTATTGTATAATGTTTTGATAAGATTTATATACCCTACTTAACACAAATTAATATAAAGGATCTCTCCTAGATAATATTTTGATATATTTATAATAAGCCGCAAATAAATATTTTAAGACAATAGTTTACATTGTATTATTTATAATATTTCGTTCTTGCTTGTTCTGAGGGAAATGTATAATCTTTCCTCTAAAATGCTCATTATTTAGGGCCACTGTCACAGAGCGAATACCAATTACTTAATGATATACCTCATATCTTATCATATATGAGAAAAATACATATAATTTTATACTAATTTGGAAACAATTGATATTCCTTTATTGGACATAATAAAGGGCTCCAATTCCTTTATTAGATCTAGAGCCAAACACTTATTAAGTCTATAAAGTCCAATAAACTCGGAGTCAGGCATTTCAAGAACTTATCCAAATTCCTAAGACCAGCTTTACTTCTTCTATATATAAGAGATTCCTCTTGACGAGCATGTTCTAAAAACTTTTCGTAAAGTCCCAAGTCTGCCATTATTCAAAAACATGCGACTTTTCACTACACAGGCGACAAAAATGATTTAAATAAAAAATATGAGAGCAAAATGTTGGTCAAATAGTAACATCTAACAATTCTTCAATTTGACATAAATGGCAATTCATATAAGTGTACCATATTACGCATTCCCATACAAAACTGTCACTTTAGATTAATTGCAGTTTATGTTTCATTTTATGATTGGTCAAATAACTCACCATTTTAAGATTTCGCAAATTAAACATATTATGGACGGAATATGAAACATACAATGTTACTATTTTAGACCCCCTGGTAATTGTATGTAGCAACGAATCGGTTAACATATCGCACCCCAGCTGCAATACTGCCATAAGTCAAAAAAAATCAAAATCCGGTTCTTTATGCTGAAAAACTGCTAATACACTATTACATATGCTGCAATACTGCCAGAAGTCAAAATTCAAAGGTACTGTCAAAATCAAGGTCCAAATCTAAAAATAAGATTTTGTCATGGTGCAATAGTGCCGTAACTCGAAATTATTATTATTATTTTTTAATTAAAATAGTTGAAAAATATTTTATGACTTTTTTCATTTGCATCCATCTTTTAAAATAATTGAACATGATATTCAAAATAAAATATATTGAAATTAAAATAATAGCTAGTTGCTATGAAAGGTTTATTGGAGACAAAACTTTAACAAGCTCTCCTGTGAAATTACACATTTTTGACTTACGGCAGTATTGCAGCTGGGGTGCGATATGTATAATCCGCCGCGCTAAGTTTGCCAGCCTACCAGTACTGTTAATTACGTCATTGTAAACGTATTTTATTATTTCTTATTCAGCGACATTTTCTTTCTCTGTATGTTCGTTAGTGATGGATGTCACATCGTCAGCAAAAATTGAACTGACGGATTATATATATATGTATATCTGAATGACTATGGCGCAGGGAGAATGCAACATGCCTTATCGGGCTGACTGTGAAACAGCAATAATAGTTTATTTTCATTGTATAAAGAGAATGACTTATGGGCGGTTGTTGTAGTATTCAGCTGGTAATATTAATGATATATTTATTTAAAAATGGAGCGATGTGCGCCATATATAGCGCAATCCGTTTATTCGTTTGACAATTGAAAAGGAAATTTAAAAAATAAACAAAAACAGTTGTTTCCCAGTATAGCTATGAAAACACAGCAGTATCTTTATTTACGGGTTACATCTAGCTTGTTTTTGTACGAGAGTATTTGTTTATTATCATAAATGGATAATTGTTTTAGTAAAAATTGGGATAATTATATCACATGAATTAATCAAATACAATTTAAAACATTTTTGGCTTTGTTAAATACATTTAACAAAGCCAAAAATTTGCCTTTAGTCTCTAACTATCGCATTTATGTTGAGCTGTTTTGAGATTAGGTTTAACTTCAACTTATTATTCCCAACATAATCTTACATATTTTTATTAAGCTAAATTAAAGCATTCAAATCATAATATTTACTTCATGAAATGTACGTGGATCTGAACATACATAGACTTATGCCATTCTCCATTGTGTAAAATGGCGGGAAATAGTTGCTTTCCAACTAAGCAAAAGGTCGGGGACTTTTTGGCGGGAGCGCGAAGCGTCACTTTAATGGTTTTGGTTTTATTGTTAATTTTTTGTGTTGTGGATGATATTAGTGTGTAATAATGGTGAGTTATTAACCACTGAGTGTTTCTGAATATGCATGAGTGTAGGCAAGTGAAACAAAACAGGTTGGAAGGTGTCTTTTCGCGCTCTCTCAAGAAGACCACGAGGAGGTTTCAGTAAAATCCCACTTCTTTACTGAAACCTAGGAAATTACTCAAGAACATAGAGGAAAAATTATACTTACTTGACACTGGCTAAATGCACAAATTGTGCAAGTTATAAATAAAACAAAAAAAGCAAAAGGTTTGTCTAGCAATTAAAAAAAACTACGCCTATATCTTACTGAGTACAGGTTATTGGAAGAAGCCGTTAGATTAAGCTACTTTTGACGTTGACTGTACAGTCACGAGCAATAAGTGTACATCGTAGAACCTTTTCACATTACATGAATTACTTATTTCTATAGTTTCGTCTCTTTGTTTTCGGCCGATTTACTGTGGCATGGTTCTATGGTGACTGCACCACTTAATATAATTTCCTTATCTTTATATATATAATTCTTCTGTGAGTGTGTATGTCACTGAACTCCTCCTAAACGGCTGGAACGATTTGAATGATTTTTTTTGTGTGTGTTCAAGGGGATCTGAGAATGGTTTAGATTCACAAATCAGCCCGGCAGATGGCGCTGCAGACGGTATCTAGGTTATTTATCTATACTGCAAAAATAACAGGCAGGACAACGTCTGTCGGGTCCACTAGTATATAAATAAATCAAGTGATAATCTTACTGGAGGCGAGCTTAGCCACTGGTACTTGTTGTCGAGCTCGTTCATATCTCTGTCGAACTGGTTGAGGAATTTGTACTTGAGTAGGTCGTCGTCCACCAGGTTCCATTGACGGCGTGCGTAGTGGTAAGAGGAATTGTTGCCTGCGCGCGGGAAGTCCAGCCACTCGGGGTGCCCAAATTCGTTACCTGTCCCCAAAAAAGGAAACAACCATCTTTAATTTTAGACTAATCATCAAACAAGTTAGATATTTATGAAAACTGCCTACTTTTAGTTGTTAAATTTATTGTAGTCTTGTTTTTCAAAATAACTATTTGTTGCAGCATGCACACAACTTACTTAAATGTATTACGACAATTACATGTACATGTATATGATTTGTTGAAGCGATGGCAGCGAAACATAAATCTTTAAGATTTTTTATCACTGTAAGTTGAATTATAAATAAATATTAAAATTAAAAAAAAATGTATACTTGGATAATTATACTAAAAAAATTAAAACTGCAAATATGTGTGAAAGGAGAATTACTACCTATGTAAGGGTGTGACATTTATCAATAATCTGATGGACACCATCTTCTAAACAGACCTCTCTTTCCCACTGGGCAGTCTGGGCAAATGCCTAGGGCCCCGCGATCGCTATGGGCCCTCTAGTTCCTAGTAGTCAGATCACTAAGCCAATACCGACATTTATTACTGAAAAACTTATTTAATTAGAGTTAATCGAACCTCAAATAGGGACTATACTATCGCTTTTGCATGCGCGAAGCTACTCTACTCTCGCCCAAAATAAGGCTAATTTCATGTGTGATATTTAAAGTAAAGATTATCTCTTCATCTATCAATAAAAAAAATCTCAAACCTTGTTTATCTTCTTTCACTGTCTATTCTAGTAATAAAAAAGTGTTCTGTCAAAGTCATAAGCATTATATGCCCAGGGCCTCCAATAGGTTAAAGACGGCCCTGCTTAAAAGTAAGTCCATCACTTAACATAACTGCATAGTAGTGGATATCAATGGAGATGTTTTTAGGCTAAGTTAATAATAATGTATACGTTAGCTGACCTATAAAGTTGAGATAGGCTTCGCCCCCGAGTGCGTGCGTGATTAGCCGTATGATGCAGTGCAGAGCGAGACCCCTCTCGATCACAGGACTGGGATCGCTCAGCGTACTCATGTGCGTATACATGGCCGCGTCCATCAACCAGAACGCTATAGTCTTGTCGCCCACCAGAGCCTGAAAGTATACCGTTAATCATACAAGATCTCTTAAATGCTATATCTTTATAGCTTTATTGATAGAAAAGAAAACATTGATAGAAACAACAAGCAATACTACCAGTATAGCTGATACTAAAGTAATACTAATAAACAGTATTACTCTAAAATAAGAGTTAATAAACTGAACAATAAAAAAGAAATACAAATATTAAAACTATTTCTTTATACTTTGATTCAAATAAAGTTTTTATTTCTAATTTGTTATCATAACTCGTTAGAGATAATTCTTGATGACATTTTTTTTTCATTTATTTATAATACATAAATTTATAATAGTTGCGGTCAAACACTGTGACAACGAATTTTTATATATATGTATAGATTTACCTGATCGTGGCTCTCAGCGTATGCAACGGTACCCTCCATCCAGCGGCGGTTGGTCAGCGTGTGGACGATATGGCCTATTTTCCAATCCTCGTCGCGCTCCTCCTTCAATAGCTTGATCCACATGTCAGGTATGGCCATGCCCAAACGGTAGTCGAACCCGGTACCGCCCTCTGTCACGGGCCGACAAGACCCCGGCATACCAGATACGTCCTGTGAAAATATTTTTATTATAATTAAAGCAAGGAGCTCGATGACGCATTAGTTAGCGTGTTCCGCTTGCGACTTCAGAGGTTACTTATGACGGGCATTGGATAGGTGATTACAATTTTATTGTCACAAACTCCTTCGAGCTTCGAAAGTTTGTTGGTACCGCTTACACCTGCAGTCATCAGCGACCACAAATCCGCATTGGCCCCAAGTGGTAGGGTCACAGTCTCCATAATGTCTACAGTGTTTTAATTATAAAGGAAAATCTATGCTCCTGTGATGGCGACATCATAAGTTGGTAATAACGATTTCAATCAAAGTTGCAATTTCTGTTAAACTAAGTCAAGTAATGGTTGAGAAAACAAAATGCACCTCTGGTAAAATAAAATCACATAGGTATGCACTTTTTACGGAGTACTATTTTATGGTTTTTAATTTGTATTAATTGACTATTGTTTAGAATTTTAGATTATATTGTTTTAATGTAATTATTTTGTGAATGAAATAAGTATAAACATCATACTTTTATATAGGTATAACACTGTTTTTAAAGCGTTTTGTACGACTCAACAAAATGTCTGCATGCAGACAGTTGACATGTCTGATGCATTAATCATTATCACTTTATAGACTTAGTAAAAACAAAGTAGTTACAAAACAAAATTTAACTTATTATTACTTGTTTAAAGAATCCTGCGTAAAAATTAGTTGAATATATTATTATTCAAGAATAATATGAATTAATTAATAAACTGTTACAATTTACAATAGGTAAAACTATTTTTTTAGGAAGTAACAGTCTGGCATTCAAACGGTTGAATAGCGGAATGAGCAGGTAATTTTCTTGCCCGTGTCAGTTAATATTTTATTTATTTAGGAAAACTTACTTCAGCAATAGTAACAGCTCTGGAATCGATGCCGTGAATAAGTTGGTTTGCGAGCATGAGGTAGACGAGCGCCTCGGTATCTACGTTGAGGCCGAAGTATTCGTCGTAGTGGCCAGAAAAGCCTTCACCAATGCCACGGCTGTGGTACAGCATCGACGTCACACCATCGAATCTATGAAATAAACGACAATGTTAAGAGATAAATAAGCTAGAAAGCTGAAAAAACATAATGAGTAAATAGTTTTATTCCTTTCATTAATATGTATTTAAATCTATATATTATATGTTTTTATATTTGTATCTTTAATTTTACCGTTCTAATTTTCGTTTACATCGCAGTCTATTAATCTTTTTTAGAAACGAAGAATTCTCTTCCACTCTCCAATTTTACACTACTTTAAGTGTTTTGTTTGGTCTCTTAATTCGTCTGCGCAGTGTTATCAATAAAGTGTTTTGTATTGTATTGAAAAAAAACTATTATACAGTAAAAGGGCAAGAAATTATTAGATAATTTTAGTCAAAATATTTTTGATTGAAATGTTATACCTAACTTCAAAATCAATTTATACCAAAATTTTACATAGCGCCACCTAGTAAAAATGTGAATGAATCTGGTAGTTATACCTGAACCCGTCGAATTGATATTCCTCTTGATACCATCTCAAGTTTGACAAAAGGAATCTGAGCACTTCAGTTCTGAAAATAAAGAATTACTTACATTGTTTTTTATCAAAAATATTACTCCTTTATTAGTTTATGAATTTGTTTACTTATGCTAAAGGGACAAGGTTTGGTGGCCATCATAAATAGTTGATACCAATCTTTTTTCCACAACAAGTGTGATAAAACAAACCAACTCAAATAATATTTTTTCAAATTATTTGTAATACATACGTAGGTATATTGTTGTAAAAAATTACATCACACGAGATTCGAACCCACGCTAAGAGCTGGGAGTTAGGCATTTTTTCCAAAAGCTTTTTTCTTATATTTACAAAACGCCTTCGGATTATTATTTAAAAAAATTTTTTTTTTTTTTCTAAAACGCGATAAGCTTTATATGGTTTATATATGGTTTATTTTGACCAAAGAACAATTGTGTTAAAAAATCGAATATTTAATTTCTGTTAAATAAATCAAAATGTTTTAAAAGCCTAAACTCTAACCAAAATAAAATGTTAAACTTGAATACCAAAATTTTTACTTAACCTTACCTACTCACCCTTCCTACAGTGGGAAGACTCTTGCTTCTGCAGTGTGGACCTATTAATATTGGCTGATAATGATATACTTACTCAGAGTAGTTAAAGAGGCGACTGTCCCACAAACTATGGGTGCCTCGCGGTCCGTCGTGGAAGTAGCATGAGTTAGTGCCATCGAACTCATTAAGACCGTCCAGGGTATTCTTGGAAGCGTGCGAATGAACTACATCCAGTAGTACGTAGAGGCCCATCTCGTGCGCACGATCGATCAGCTGTTTAAGCTCGCAAGGGGTTCCGTACCGGCTGGAAATTTATAAATGAAAATGGTCACGATGCTCTTTATCTCACAGGGCGTGTTTCAGCTCTTGTGGTGACATTACAATATTACTAAATATGTCAACAGCACGTCTAGCTCCTAACTTAACTGTTTTTAATTTTTATATAGGTAGTTTATAACATCATAACTTAATTTTGTACCACGTATGAAAGCACGTGTGTTCTTACATCTTAAAAAGCACGTGTGTTCTTACACCTTAAAAAGAATACACGTGCTACACACCTTAAAAAATGTTCGATTTAAATGATTTCAAATAAACTATAATTAATCTGATAATATAATAATAAGATAATATACCTGCTAGCAGCGAAGAAACTCGTAACTTGGTATCCGAAAGAAGCGTAATAAGCATGTTCCATTATCGCCATCAATTGTATTGCATTGTACCCTAAAAATATACAAAATTCAGATACCTATAAATACGAATATCCATTCATGGGGCTTTATTTTTTTAAACGCTCAAATCCGGTTCGCATGCGAATGTGGCGGGCCTTCTCTTTCTCCCAATTCAAATCCAAAGACCAATGCGGCTAACGCATGCGATTCGGGTTCGCGCGTTTCAAAATAGAGCCCTCGGATAAGGTGTGTGATAAATTTACCTTGTTTTTTAATCCTAGGCAACACGTTGTCTTTAAACTCATTATAGGTGCCAACTTTCCCTTCGGGTGTGGCGATACCGACGTGACATTCATAAATTCGTAAGGAAGCTGGCCTGTCTACTTTTTGGTGTTTGAACTGATATGGCTGAAACAAAAAACCAAAAAGGTGACCATTTTATTTGTCTATGTGTGTAACATTTTGAAATAAATCTAAATTTAACGAAGATTAAATTTATTTTCATAAATTTTAATCACAAAAAGAAAATATATGTAAATTCATGCGACTCCGCCAATCTAAATACTATTGTACCGAGGTATTGGTATTCTTGTGAGAATTAATCATGACAGTCTTCAATGTAAGCAATGTTTACAAATAAACTAAAATTTTCATATAAGTTGAAATTATGTTTTCCTGTGTTTATGTACGGGAATCCCAACAGGTAATTATTAGCTTTACTTCAAAATACACAAAATTTTATTTTATATAGGAGTTTTTATATGTTCATTATATTCAAATACTTCCCTATTAATTGATAATAACAATTAAGCAAAGCGCTATATATGCACCGTGCTTAGACTGTTTAGCTGTTATGTTATTAGATTAGATTATTACATATTCACGTTAACCCAACACTCGTTATCGGCAACTATTGAAAAGATCTATTGTATTAAAAATGTTTTTACATTTTAATACAATGGACTCAAATGCTCATTACATTGTCGCAAAAATAATTCTCATTGCAGATTATATACATTTGGTAATACATTGGCGTGAATGTTACCTCGCCGTAACACAGTCCTCGGACTAGCACGGGAGGTAAAGAATTATTGTCTGTATACCCTCAATCACGATAATTGTATTTTTTGGCTATTACCTAAGAATATCCTATGGCTATTAACGTAGTGGCACCAATGACCGACAAGAACCAATAACCGACACTTTATTTTTTGATTCCATAAAATAAGAGTAAGAAATCGATTTCTTAATATGACAACACTGTACCATAGATAGCACACTTTTGACTGGCTCCTATTGACATTAAAGCAAAATCCGCCATTTTGTTTTTAAAATGGCGATATAACAACTGATTGCGGCTGAAGTACCGGTGAAAATAATAACATTTCTTAGTGAAATCCTTAAGGAAGTGATACATAAATAACTTGACAAACCACAAGAAAACTTGGCTTTAATTAGCATAAAAGTATACATACATCGCAATGACAATAATATGACAGACATTATAAAACAATTGCCCATGACAACTTGGCACTGATATTAATCATAGACTGTAAGCCCATTGAGTGGAAGACAAGGAGGTTATATATCATTCACCCCGTCGGCATTTTCTTCGAGGATGAAATCATTAAAACGACTAGGGAGCTTTCGAGTTCTCAAAGACTTGCGAGGTACCGGAGGGTGCTGTACATGTGCTTCAGGTTCTTCATTCGACAGATCTCCATGGTCTTGACTTTCGATTTCAGATTCTACATACGTCCCCATCACATTTTCGTCATCGTTATCTGAGAAGTCTTCTAATGTCAATGGTTCTTCATCCCTCGGTAGCGGAGCCAGCTGTCTATTTGACACTGTTGATTCCCGGCCATCCGGACGTCTAATATGTGAATAAGTCGGATTGCTTTGAAGAAGTTCTACTTCCTCCACTAGAGGGTCATTTTTAGAGCGGACATTTCTTCTCATTAGAATCGGGCCCGGCTTGAGCCATGACGGGATAGATTCACCAACTGGAGTTCTTCGAGGGAAAGTGAAAAGTTTCTCATGCGGCGTTGCGTTAATTGAGGTGCACAACAGGGAACGGACACAATGTAGTGCAGGATTCAAAGCAAGTTCCCAATTTTCTATTGAAAGGTTTTTGGATCGAAGGTTTAGTTGCATTGTTCGCCACAGCGTTCCATTTAATTTTTCTATCTGACCGTTGCCCGCTGGATTGTATGGTGTTGTACGTGAAGCCGCGATACCATGATTTCTCAGAAATGTTTGCAACTCTTCCGACATGAAAGATGAGCCCCTGTCACTATGTATGTACAAGGGCTGACCGAAAACGAAGAAGATCTCTTTGAGGCAGTTAATAACTGTTGTTGCGGTCATGTCCTTACATGGAAACGCAAAAGGGTATCGTGAATACTCGTCGATAACCGTAAGTATATATTTGTTATTGGTGTTTGAAGGAAGGGGTCCCTTAAAATCCATATTTAGCCTTTCGAAGGGGGCGATAGCTTTTATGAGAGTACCCTTGGCTTGAGCAAAACGTGGCTTAATCTCTGCGCACACCCGGCACGAAGTCGTCATTGACTTGATATCGTTCAGAGAGTAAGGTAAATTTTTGGTTCTTACATAATGGTACATTCGCGTGATGCCTGGGTGTGACAAGGCATCGTGGATTTGTTGAAGTTTGTTGGTACTCATATAGGCGCATACTCTAGATAGGGCGTCTGCAGCAACATTTTCGACTCCCGGTCGGTAGATAATGTCGTACTTATAGCATGATAACTCAATGCGCCACCTTTCGAATTTGTCATTTTTAATTTTCGAGGCATGTTGCTGATTGAAAATGTGGCTGACCGATTGTTGGTCCGTAATCAAAATGAAATGACGTGCGATGAGTAAGTGGCGCCATTTTCGTAAGCTTTCCACTATAGCACATGCTTCTTTTTCCACAGCCGCGTGTTTGCGCTCACAGTTTGACAATGTTCTAGAGAAAAACGCTATTGGGCGACTTCTTTGAGAAAGTGTTGCTGCGATGGCATACTCAGAAGCATCCGTTTCGACTGTCAAAATTTCTTTGTCATCAATAGCTACAAGTGCTGCCTTTTGTATATCAGACTTGAGGAGACGGAAGCATGATTGTGCGTTTTCATCTAGCGGGAATTTCATATTACTGATAAGCGGTTGAATTTTAGCCGAAAAATTTTGGACCCATTTCGCGTAATGTGCAAACAATCCTAGAGCTCGCTTGAGTTCAGCGGAATCGGTTGGCAGTGGAAGCTGTAGTAGGGGCTCTAAGCGGTCCTTGTCAGGTTCAATTTCGTTATTTTCTATTGTATATCCCAGGAGACTGATACGATTTAGACTGAATTTACATTTACTTTCGTTAAGTGTCAGTTTATATTTGGTAACTGCATCCATGAATTTCTGTAAATTCCTGTCATGCTGTTCTTTTGTTTTACCACACACTGTGACGTCATCTAAGTAGGCGTATGTGCCTTCTAGCTTTTCGTTCTCAATGATAAATTCTAGTGTTCGTTGAAATGCAGCTACTCCGTTAGTTACGCCAAACGGAATTCTTGTGAACTGGTATAGTTTACCGCAGGCCTCAAATGCAGTGTATATTTTTTCTCGTTCCTCAATGGGTATCTGATGGTAAGCTGATTTAAGGTCAATTTGACTAAAAATATTAAATTTTGCAACTTTAGCAACGACTGCCTCAAGGTTTGGTAAGGGATATGCGTCGAGATGTGTAAATTTATTGATAGTTCGAGAGTAGTCTATCACTAGACGTTTTCGATGAGCCCCGCCGCCAGCGATAAGCACTTGAGCACGCCACGGAGAAATGCTTGGTTCAATAACGCCATCCTTCAATAGTTTGGAAATTTCTTCTTTTATAAAAACTTCATCTTCTTCAGTGTGTTTTCTTGATTTTACAGCAATAGGTTTGATATCAGCTGATAGATGCGTAAAAACTGACGCTCGTGGGACTGATGCCTCCATTACAGCGATTTGCAATGGTTCCTTCAAGCCGCCAAATTGTAGCTCTAATTTCGAATGGTCTTTGAGTAGATCGTGACCAATAATGACATCTGCACACAAATTGTTAACAATGAGCAGTGGTCTTTGCTTATATACGTGTTCATTAATTATGAGTGTAGCGAAACAGATTCCATCGACGAACGATACATGGTTCAGTGAAGCTAGAGAAATAGCTTGTTTGTAGGGTCTTTGCTTAAGTTTTATCATCTGCGCAGCGTTCTTATCAATAAAACTGACGGAACTACCTGTGTCAATTAAAGCGTCGACGGAAATGTCATTTACAATTATACGAATAGTCGCCTTTTTGAGACTAGATGGCGATGCTGCAGAAAACAAGGCTGCGTTGGTGGCATTGTTCATCGGAGCGGATCGACAAACCTTAGAAAAGTGACCTGTTTTGCCGCAGTTCTGACATTCCGCGCGGAAGGCTGGGCATTTGAACCTCCGATGGACCTTACCCCCACAGAAGAAACATTTTGATAATGATGTTGGGGCGCGTGGGGCTGCTGCAACTAGGTCGGGACTCTCTTCTGAATGACTTGGCTGTGGTTCTCTGTCTTGCATTCTTACGGTACTGAGCACTTGTACTTGATCGTTGTGACAGCCAATCATTAGGGAATCCCTATGAGCTGTTTCGAGAGTTATGGCTTGTTTGATTGCTTCAGTCAATGACAGGATTGGGTTTTCAAGAAGTCGTTCTTTTATTTTTATTGAAATAATGCCAGCTATGAAGGCACCCCGTATGGCCTGTTCTTCGTGTTCGATAGCTGTAACAGCTTTGAAACCACAGTCATGTGCTAAGAGACGTAATTCTCGGCTGAAGTCTGAAATGCTTTCATCCTGTCTCTGTTTTCTCGTAGCTAGTATATGACGGGCCAGAATTTCGTTTTTAGACTTAGTAAATATGTTTCTAAGTACCTCGATAGCTCCAGTATACGTGTGACATTCCTTTATGTAAGCGTAGTTGCTAGCAGATAGATGATTTGCCAGTAATTTCAGTTTCACCGAGTCTCCAGCAGTCATTCCTGGCGGAGACTCTGCCTCGAGGAAGTTTTCAAAGGTGTAAAGCCAGTGAGTCCATTTTGTATCAACACCTACACTACTCGGATCAGCTTCGAATTTGTCGGGGCGGAAATATTTGGCAAGAAAATTTTCGGTCAATTTTTCGACGTTTTCTTTAGACATTTTTTTTTATATGCTAATTAAATTGATACATAAATAACTTGACAAACCACAAGAAAACTTGGCTTTAATTAGCATAAAAGTATACATACATCGCAATGACAATAATATGACAGACATTATAAAACAATTGCCCATGACAACTTGGCACTGATATTAATCATAGACTGTAAGCCCATTGAGTGGAAGACAAGGAGGTTATATATCAGGAAGTGAGTACATTTTTTGTTAATTACTCTACTGTATTGTAGTACTGTGTTGTATTGTATTGTAGATAAGAACTATAGGATCGATTTTTGTTAAACTAAATTTTAAGGTTATGTTGATATTAGTAAAATGTTAGTGTCGATCACTGGTTTTCAAAAACTGACTATTCCAATAATCGACACGTGTCGATAATATTTTTTTAAATATTTTTTCATTTAACAACCGAATATAGTTCTTATTACTTGGCGCATTTAGTAGATATTTTAAGTAAACTAATTAGAGTCGAGCTACCAGTAATCGACGGGTGTCGATTATTGGGGAATAATATATGTCGATGATTGGTTCTTACAGATGGCTCCGAGAAAAAATTATACCCCGACCAGTTAGAAAAAGCTGTAGAAGCTGTTAAAAATGGCGAAAAGATTGTAGTTGCTGCGAAACGCTTCGGAGTATCTAGGATTACGCTCCATGACAAAATTTCGGGAAAAACAACAATGGGTTGCACTATGGGGCCGAGCACAGTTTTGAATAAAGCGGAAGAAGACATTTTGGAAAAGTGGATATTAGCTTTATATCAAAGACATATTCCACTGACAAAAGATTCGTTACTAGATAGTGTGCAAAAAATAATAATTGATCAAAACAGACCAAATCCTTTTACCAACAGTAGGCCCAGCAAGAAGTGGTTTCAGTCGTTCATGAAGAGACATCCAAACTTGACACAAAAAGTACCAGACAACTTGTCAAGAGCTCGAGATAATGTGTCTGAAAATAACATCAGGACTTGGTTTGCTGAGATCGAAAGTTATTTGGATGAAAATAACTATAAAACTATTTTAAACGACCCACACAGAATATTCAATGCAGACGAGACAGCGTTTTTCTTGTCACCTAAACCTGGTCACGAGAAAAAGGAAATTGAGAAAAATAAAAAACAGCAAGAAAAAGATGAAAGAACTCGACAGAGAATAGAAAAAAAGAAATTAAAAGAATAGTTAATTAATGAAAAGAAAAATAAAGGAAGATTAAGAAAACTAATAAAACTGTTCAAAAAGACTCGACTTCAGAAGAGTCAGATGTGGAGATTTCATATGCTGAAAGTGATATTAGTTATAATTTAGAAGATGACCTAGAGAAAGAACTAGAAAGCGAAAAAGTAACAAAAACAAAGAATCAAATAGACTGTGATTCTATAGACTCGGATCTAGAGAATTTGCCCTTAAGTAAAATTGCATCTTCAAAAGCAACTAAACCAAATAAAAACAGGAAATTTTCTATAGGAAATTTAGTAATAATTAAGTATGAAGGGGAGTATTTTCCTAGTAAGATAAAAAGCTTGAGAAAGAACGAGTACGAAATAAGTACAATGACATTGACTACTGGAAATTCCTTTAAATGGCCTAACCCGTCCGATAAAATTTTCTATAAGTTCAAGGAAATAATAGAAGTGATAAAAGAACCTATATGTTTAAACAAGAGAGGGTTTTATAGAATTCCTTAAATGGATAAATATTTGCCAAATATGTATGTCTTATATAATAAGTGCTAAGGTTATTAGGTAGTTAATCTTTACAAAAGGATCCCTTATAATGAATAAAAAAGTAACTAATAATATTTATTACAAAACTATCTCGTAGGTAGGTAAATGCGAAAAAGCTAATTATATATTGAAAAAAGATCTCATTTACGTTGTCTGTTATGTTTTTGATTGAATTTAGTACACATTAAGATACATTGCAAAAAGTATATTAGTACAAGGTACTTTATTACCTTGTTACTACTATGTATGACTGATTGTTATATAGTTATAATAATTCATAATTTTAACGAAAATGGTTAGGAAACATTGTTTCCAAATAGATATTTAATTACGAACCGAAGAGTGATTTGATAAATAATAAATATTTAATAATTGGTTTAGTAAGAATAACTTTGCAGTAAATATTGTTGATTTTTGCAATTTAAACTTTTTGAGAATTATTTGTTATGTATTTGTATGATTAATACACTTTCGAGAGAAAAATATATGGATATTATACTGTGGACAATAAATGAATAAGTACTTCTTAAACAGTTAATTTTATTTTATGACTCACTAAGCGGGTGGTGTGGTGATTTGGCAGTGCATTACACTTAGTCAACAGTCGGTAAGTGGCAACTGTCGATGACTGGGTGTTGACTACTGGAGATTCGGTGTCGATGATTGGAGATTTATATACTTTTTCTTTTCTTCAGATTTTTTTTTAGTCCGTGTAGTCAATAAATTTAATACATTCTATTCTTATCTCAAGAATATACTTTACCATACTTAATTGTTACTCTTGGTTTAAAAATGACTAAATGACCTTTACTCTTATGAAAAAGCCCACTATCTCCTTAAAGTGTTGGTTTTTTGCGCCACTACGTTATATAATTGTATTGCTTAGTGACTAATAGTTATCAATAAGATGATGTTGATGGTGCTTTTACTATAGGTAAGCTATTTATTAACAAATACCACCTTGCAGTGTAATTGGTATACTTCTGTATTGTGAAATTATGCAATAAAGTTATTATTATTATTAGATCGTTACCCTACAAAAATGCCCCATTGTTAAGTTGCAGACCTCCCGTTGAGGACAACATCGTACGAAGAGATAAAGATAATAGTGCTGGATATCCTGTTTAGCCGCCAATCTAATAGTACCTAGATTATTTTTCCTTCTTAATGGCTTCTGTACATCGAGATAATAGGTAACTATAGTATACTTTAGTACTATGTAATAGTTTTATTAAAAAGGTTTTCTTATATCACCTTTCATATTTCTCAGGCAATTGTTAAACACAGTTTAGTAACTATAATTGTGGAATATTTCTATGTGATAAAATCTTATCATGTTTATTTTTAAAATTTCTATAATAAGTTTGAAATTAATATATTACCTAAAACAGCGAAGGAAACATGATAATTCTTATGTAGGATTATATCAGTATCTAATCTATTGTAACAACACGAGTATTGGATCTCATAGTACTAATTGCATGCCTATGTCTGTTATCCAATCCTATCACTTAAGTTCACCTAAGTAATTACTTTAAATTACCTACACTTCGTCCATAAATTACTAATGCAGAGTTCATAGACACTCATAGTTCCCTGCTGACAACAGCTGCACAGACCCCTCTTTCCCACTGGGCAGTGGCGGATTTACCAGGAAGCAAAGGAAGCATTTGCTTGGGGCCCCGCTTGAATGCCTCATCCGGCTATTTCTAACAAATAGTACAGGCGAAAGATCGTTCAGCGCCTTGAAACGCGTCAAAAATTATTTACGCTCATCGATGGGCCAAGAAAAGTCAGTGATTTAAGTCTACTGTTTATCGAAAAAGACAAGCTTCGAGAACTTGACTTTGATGATATTATTTATCAATTTGCGACTGAAAAAAGTAGAAAGAAGTTGTAATGGAGATGGTACAAATAATATATTGATTTTGCAAAATTGATCTGTTCTGATCTCAAATCTGTTATTGCTTGGGGCCCCGTCTGTGGTAAATCCGGCATTGCCACTGGGCACTCTGGGCAAATGCCCAGGGCCCCGTGATCGGCCCTAATTCCTGCCAGATCACTAAAGCAATACCGACATTTATTACAGAAAAAAATATTTAATTAGAGTAAATCGAACCTCAATTAGGGACTATGTTATTGAATTGCTTATTAACTTTTGCATGCGCGAAGTTATTCTACTCTCGCCCAAAATAAAGCTATCGAATTTCAGCATGCTTAGATTATGTATTCATCTATTGACTGCCAAAAAAAAATCTGAAACCTTGTTTATCTACTTTCATTGTCTATTCTGGTAAAAAAGGGTTATGTCAAAGTCATAGGGGCCCCGTTATTCTTGTATGGCCAGGGCCTCCAATAGTTTTTAGTTAGTTAAGAGTTCAATATACACAAAAAAAATCTCGTAGCTTGTCATACATAACTATATTTTCACGCATTGCCTTTTTATTGGATGTAAGTGTAACAACAAATAATTTTTTTTAAAGCCATTGTGATTAGTCGCCTTCTGGATTAGCTCGTTCTATCGTGGATCCTGTCTGCCCCCGAGCTTGATTGGGATCAAGAGCAAACCCATTAAAAAAATCGGCTTTAAAATAAAAAGTGATTGAGGATTTCTATTAATATTTTCGATCAGGTGGAGTAACAGTTATCTGTATTTATCCATACTTAACTTTGTCCAATTTTAAGCCTAAGGTTAATAAATAATTGAAAAAGTAACTGTTCTTTTGTTTTTCTTTTTATACCAACTGCATATTATTTCCTAAGGTTGTGACCGTGCCGTTACCGCCCGAAGACAAGGAAGTACTTACTACCCCATACTACACAGATTGTAATTACTGTATCACTTTGTCAACCAACCCAAAAATTATGAACTTTTATAAACCTTTTTTTAAAAGCTTTGTGTTACTATAATTTTCAAATGGTTTTCGAATCGTAAGTAATGTCATTTAAAAAGTGAATCCCGTTAAATTGAGTTTTCTTCCGTTTAAAAAGTGTTCTAAACTCATTTTTGTCTGCGTTAATGGCCGTTTCAAATTTTCAAATTTTAAATTTTAACCCCTTCAGTTGCGCATTCAACAATCCTTGTGTTTGGCAGAAAAAATCGCTTATAAGCGATTGTAAACAAAATGGTGATCGTAAGCGGTAAGCGCTGTCAAATGGTAAATAGCTATTTTCCTCTTGGACGCAAACTTAGCGGTCACTGGGGAACATAACCTCAATTAAATATATTTTTATCAAATGCAGTGAAAAGTTTTAAACTTTGAATAATATATTGAATAATTTGGTGAATGATAATATTGAAGAAGACGAGTTTACTACTATTATTTTAATGATTGCACAAAACTACTGGTTAACTTAAGTTGGTAAACAAACTTATCTAAGCAAAATGGCGGATTGTGTCAGCGCAACTGAAGTTAGCAAAGTTAGTGTCCTTGCCGAAAACTGACAGTTTGTTACTCAGCACTGGTAATCGCTCGCAAGCAATTTTTTCTGCCAAACACAAGGAATTTCGTGTTTAATTTGATTGTGATTGAAAATTTTGGTGAAGTCACTTGCCTGATCTGGTTTATATATGAAGTGTTGATAAGTGAATCCCTCAAAAGGTTTCACGTAGCTGGCCCATGGGGACATTCTGTACAGGTGGTCATTGACTATAAGCTGAACTCGGGCTTCATGTTTCAAGGGACAGGAACCGTCGCCGTTAGCGGGTATTTGAAGTTCCCACTTGCCATATTCCATCTTTTTGAAAGGATGACTTTTTGGGTTCCAGCCATCTGAAAAAAAGGATTAATTTAAACTCATGCGTGGAAATAACTTGTTTTGCTTATTCGTTGCTTCATTCCCTATCATCAATTATTATGAGGCGACATGTTTCGAAACGGTCCTGGATTCGAGTTCCGGAAGAAACAGATGTTTGTTTGACGAATACAATTTGTACGCGAATCATTGGTATTTATATATATTTCTATTAATATTATTTATGTATCATTGATGGATGTACATAACATATTGTTTTTTACACCTGTTCATTTATGTTTTGCCATTTTGCGGCTTACACAAAATCCTTTTATAACCCCCATTCCCACCACCGCTTACCTATTGTATTAATTAAAATAACTATCATTGTTAACTTAATTCGTCTGCAATATTTTGGTTTCGTTAATTAAGAAATAATATTAATAATACACTTCGAAGAACTCATAACAATTATTAAGTCCCAATCTAAGTAACACTTGAACCATGGGTACTAAATAATTATGTCAAATACATAAATAAGTATATACACGGCTATGACTCGGGAACAAATGCTTGTGCATATCACACGAATATATGCCCCTACCAGGATTCGAACCCGGGACTTTAGGTGCAGAAGGTAGGATCGGCACCATTGCACCAAATGACCGTCAAAGTATATGCGTATTTTACTGAAATGTTATATCAACTGAAAATGTGTAATGCAATCTTTCACGCTGTGGTGAATTGCAAATTGCGGAAACTGTCGTGGTGTACCACTGCATAGAAACCTACTTTTATAGATACACCAAGAAAGATTACATAATAATACTTATACTCGCTCATTCGAGTAGCAGTCTTATTTTTATCGTTCTAAAGTCGCGCGATATCTCTAAGATGTTATGCATTAAAAAAAGCACGTCATAGGACCTCGCATCGAAAATATGCGAACACGCGATTACATTAGATTCACGTTGTGGAAGCGTGGTTATTGCGAATAAACATCATACGGTTCCAAATTAGATTGGGGCCTATATATATTTCACATTTTATATGTCAGTATTAGGTTTATGAAGATTTTTAAAATATTTCATTCGCGATTATTCGCGACTTTACTTACGGTTAAATAAAAATATTTCTTACATTCACATCAATTCGTCTAGCCCAAAGTATGAACTGTAACGTAAGGCTTGTGTTATGGATAGGTACTACGGTAATGGATAGACAGACATACATTCACTCACTCGGTGAAACCGGATTTTTACACGTTTTGTTTTCAGATTTTTATGTCTTATGATGCGTATAGGAATAATGAATGAGATATGAAATATATTGTACCTAAGATTTAATATTAGGCTTATGGGCTCTAAGATATTTTGTATAATAATACGTAAATATACCTAGTTTGAGGCTTCCTTTGGTAAGTAAATTTAAAACTAAACTGTAAATCAAAACTGCAATTTCATCAATCGAGTGTCAAGTGACGATCAAGTTTATTACTCACAGAATACCAACCATATTACTTTCTATCTAGTAATTATAACATCAATAAAATTGTGTTAGGTATTTAATTAAGTCGTTATGTTTTTTGGTTGAACAAACATTGGTACTCAAACGGACACAGGGCCAGTGACAGTGATCCTACAACTAAACAAATAACTCTCCTAAGTTAACATGTTGCAGTTCCGCTGTAACTACAACAGCAGAGATATCTTTAGAACTATACAAACACAGAATCATAGTAAGTAGGTATACTTCAGGTCTTCTAAATAAATAGCACTTACTAAATTCTCCTTGTAGATGCAAGGAGTGAGCGCCGGGTGCCCACTCACGCCATGTAACTGATCCATCTTGGTTGAACTGCGGCCCGTAGTATTTAAAGCCTTTCGTGAAACCATCAACACCACCTTCCCACGATTCAATACGATCCCAAAGGTCTTTATAGCAACCATACCTAAAAGAAAAAAAAAGTTATTCAAACTTTTTTGTCTTAGCAGAGAGTAAGTAGATAGGTTCCATAAGTTTCTGTAGCCGTCATAAACAGCCAAATAGCTTATTCCTTCCCTTTTTCAATAGGTAATATACACATAAGTGTCAGGGTGATTTTATTATCATTTATAAAGGATTTTGTCTTGTGTTATAAAACCGAAACATAATGCGAATCGGGTATCAAGAGCAGGATTTTAACATTATAATACCTAGGTACCCACTTTATTTTATTATGTCTCCACAGTGTAATATAATTACATGAGATTGGGTGCCTTACTAACGTATTGATTACATACTCTTTGACCGTATCTATGATATCGATTGCCTAGATTTACTCGTTAGTTTTTTTATAGACCGATAGCAGTAATTTATGTAAGTTGGTTGTTATAGGTAGTTAACTTACAAACTGGTGACGCAATAAATAAGGATAATATCTTCTTAAATAGCTACTAAAAAGATATCCTACAATAACGTGATACCTAAATAAACTTCATACAGTATCTATTGAATTAAAATTCGTACAAACAGAAGTTCAATTGACCTTGCATTTGACATTGGTGACGAGGTTGGGAACAATAAAGCGCTTAAAGCTCCAACTATTAGAATTCTTATAAGTACATTTTTCAACAAGAATAAACGTTATTAATTTTTATAGCATATTTTTAACATTATAAAATAAGTAAGTTAAATCTTCAGTTAAACATGAAAATCTCAATACATGCTTATTTAACAGATTTCCTATTTTGGATAAGGATACATGGTTCATTCAAGCGCTTCAAGCTAGAAAGATTAGGTGTAAACACAGCTGCATTGGTTAACCTCAAATATTTTGTTTATCAGTTTACAACAGTTTATCAATGAATAAAATGCAATAAATGTTATAGAAAAATAAATAACAAACGTAAGATACTTACCTGCGTCGGATTTCACGTTCGTACGGTTTTAAATATCCATCACGATCGAATAATTTCTGTATATCAGGAACTGGCACTTGTAGCGGATCCATAGCAGAATAGTTACCACCCATTATAAATATATAGATAAAGACGTGTAACCGGTTCGAACTGCGCACGCGCCTACAACCGCGCGAAGCGATATCACAATTTAAATGACGATTTAGTTGACTGGTCTCCCTATCGACGAAAACCAAATAATTTAGATAAACTTTGGGGTCAATTCCGTATCTGTGGCTTTATACACGTGTTCTTGATTTACGGTTGATATTGGGTGGTCTTCATTTAAAAAATAGTCCAATACCTACCCTAGAAATGTAACAGCTAATGTTTACCCTAGAAATTCATTGGTCACGGGTTCTGAACCCATCAGAGGCATAACCATCACATATGATACCTATTTATATAGGTACTCATTAGTAGAATTGATACTGGCATGTGATTATGACACAATTGCTTACTTATAGACTAAATACTGCAATACTGTATTATTTGAGCAATACTTTAATTCACTATCTAAATAAAAATTTATTCTGGCCTAGATATAGTAAATTTTAATATAGTTTACTTTTGATTTAAAAATATAGCACTAATAAGACTTTGTCCTAAAATTAGTAATCATTTCAGTTACTCAGTTACAAGTATATGATTAAGATAAGGTAAATGGAGATTGTTTACACTCAAAAAGAAAAGTGTGTCAGAGGATCATAAATATCAGCTATATCTGCGAGTGGAAATATTGCAATATAACCTGACTTGTAGCAGTTCACATAATTAATGAGATTTTTGGTTAATCTGCTTCATGAAAGTTACATATGTATTTATACTCATTTATTAAAATATTGCCCGGTGTCCTGCAGACTTGAATAACACCAACCCTTCACATAGTGCTACAGTAAATTGTGATCAATGATTACTAAAGGTAATCAACATTCACCTCCCAAAGACCATAAGCAGGTAGCAGCAATTTCAGAATCATTGTCTTTTAACTGTTATCTCCAAACTGAGTACCAAGCACGGCGATCATGACAAAACCCAGCACTTTTTGGAAAAGGCTTTGATACAGTAGTGAGTGTCCTTTAGCAGTGATGATAATATGATTGTGAAAATAGTCAACATTAATGGCTGTAGGCAAAATAGAAACAAAAATTAGCAGACTTTATTATAATTTACATACTATTAACAATAACACTACAATGGTACTAATATAACTTAGAAAATATCTGAGCCTGTTTGTCTAGCTCGAGCAACAGCTTCATCTGGCTGCAATCTTTCTTCTTCAGAAGGTTCTACTGGGTCTCCATTTTCGTTGAGTTTGCCTTCTTTGTAATCTGTGACAATTTTTTTGCTATATACTGCGTCAAATAACTGTTGAGGTGTGAATTCGCTTTGAACAACATCGGCAGCTTTGTATGAAACATAGGGCTTCAAATCACAGTCTTTTAGATCGGGTACAATCAACTCTGGAATCATCTCAGGCACTTTTACAAAACGGCCGTTTAGAGTGTAACCAATATCACGAACTCCTCTTTTATCAATCGGCAATTCTGGTTCGGGACCACATTGTTGTTGTTTGTGAATACGAGTTCCTCTCTTGTTGGCTATTACAAATTTTCTAAAATTTCTTTTGCCCTCTCGGGGTGCTGTTAAAGATATATTACGTTTTGATATAAAAGTTATTAATTCTGTTAATTTTGACATATTAGAAAAATTACATAAATATAAGTCCACAACCAAGTCCACAACAGTTCCAGATATTGAGGTTATTTATTAATTCCAAAGAGGTAGTTAGGGACATAGTATTATAGTAGGATAGTTAGTTATATTCATCCTTTTTTTGTTGTTTTCCCATAAGGGTAGGCAAATGGTACAAATCCCGTACAGCCTAATCTAATGTTTTTTTTTCTTCATAACATGAGTGTCGATCTATGAATGATAGTTGATCAATGAATGTTGATTTAACAGTGAAACTTCCCTTCCCCCAGTAAAAGTGTTGGTTTTACTAAAACCTGCCTGTGGAATGCTTAAGAGAGCAGAAAAAGACAACTTCCACTGTTTTGTTTCACTTGCCAACTCTTGCATGTTCACAAGCACTTAGTGGTTAATAATCCACCATTATTACACACTAATATGTACCAAAACAGAAATTTTAATAAGAAATACAAAACCACCAAAGAGACGCATCCAGCTCACAACTTTGTGACCTTAAACTTCGCTTTTTACCTCTTTGTGGACTTCCACAAAGAGGTAAAAAGCGAAGTTTAAGGTTAAGCTCTTTCTGTGGTCGGCCACCTCTCAAATCCCAGTATATATATCGAGGGTATTCTGGCAGTACCGAATAAGTGCACAATATGTCATAATGAGAAAAAGTCAATTTAAGTTTTGAAAAATCATAGTTTAACGGTGAAGCAAAATAAGAACATGATAATCAATACTGTCGTTAGATTATTTATCCAACGAGATTCTGATACATTATTTATGTAATAATTGTCATTAAAATTGAAGAAAAACGGCAACGTATGCGCCACGGTAGTGCAGTTATTTCGTTTTACCAGAAATTCGTAAATAAGCTGTAAATCCCATATAAAGCAAATTATTAATACCTACTATATCAGAAAGGGATCATTGTAAAGCCTTGAATTGTTTTACGTTAAAATAATTTACTTAATCTTGTATTTAAAACGGAAAAATACAAAATTATTCAAAGTTATCCGTTTTTACCTGTAAATGATTTGGAAATTACTGTTTTTCAAGAACCAATAAAACTATTTTTATTTTATTTTAATGTGTTAATCAGTTAAACAGCTTTTTCATGCAGTTAAAATGATAATTATAATAGAAAGATATTAAAAAAAATCAATCAACAGAAAATCGCACATCTTCCTCACACGACAGCACACCCTCTTCTTCAACATGTACAGGAACACTTATTACTTCAAACTTTTATCCCAAGGATCCAATTCCTCCGGTATTATGTTTTTTTTTATTTAATACAATAAAACCTTTTTTTTGGCCTCCGATATAGGTAATGATTCTCCATATTTTTTTTTCAACTCGATTGGAAATAATTCTTCACGTTCCTTTTTTTGTTCGTGTAACTCTAGTATTTCCTGCCTTGCTAGTAACATCTATGTAATTAAAATTCTAACTCATGTCGTTCTTATAATTAATTCTTCTCCCCCCCTTTACGAATCTCAGTCTCTTAATTTTAAGCCACTGAACTTTATCTCCCTTATTATCCTTATCTTTGTTATAAATTATGCTAGAAGCGAAATCTTTCAGATCATAAAATTAATGTTATTTAAACTCTTTTGTTTTATATGGCCCCTTGACGATCTTCTTTTGAACAACATGTTTTGTCTACGTCTTGCTCGTTGGCATATGGCAATCCAGTCTTTAATAGTATATACTGAAGTATCTTTCTTCTGTGATTCAATAGCGCTGTGCATAGAATCTGCCTCCATGTATGTATGGCCAGATTACAAAAACTTATGCTCAATTATCTGCAGATGTTCAATATTATGAACAGCCCATAAAAGCATAGCAGCCACATATTTATTTCTATTTTGGCCTGAGCAAGTATCAGAAAAGAGACTAATTTTGGTTACATTTGATGGAATACATTTAGACAAAGAATGCAGTAAAATGATTCCGATTTCACAGCTACCCTTTTTACCATTTAGTTCAGACCACAGAAAACAGTATGCATTATTGGGTAGGCCTGCTTCATAAATTGTGAGGTTAAATATACACAGCTTCCGAGAATAATACAGAAGTCTAACATTGCAGTGAGGGATCTGAAGTATTATAGCCTGCAGATCAAATGAATGTGAAATAAAATTAGGGTCCTTGTTAGCTCGTTCCTTATCTTTTTTCTTCTCCGCATTACACTTATGTTTTCTCTGAATATGCTCTGTATATAGTTTTTCTAATGAGTTCTTCTTCTCTTCGTCATCATTTTCATAATTTCTACAAAGTACACATTGATCTTTTTTCGGTACAAAAAACTTTTGTTGTATTCCATAGAAAATATTCTTCTATATGTGAGCTCATTGACAGTTTCTTTCTTGGCAAAATTCTCTGTACAATGTGTACATTTTTCGCATATTAAGATCTCCGCCCAAATACTTTGTATTTGTATCTTTTCTTGTATAGTAAGATTCCATACATGGAAATGATTCATTGTGGCGACGAATTCCTTCCAAGATCTCTGGCTTAGTTTTGTTAGCTGGCTCATGTTTTCCATATCACCAAGGACCAGTACTATTGCGTTTTTTTACAGCGTCAAAGATGACAGATGGTCCAATATTGAGTTTTCGTAAAAAACTTTTGACAAACTTGCATCTTTACGTCATTGTTTGTAAATTTACATTTTTTTGTATAAACTCTTTGCTCACGTTTATTTTTCACAGCAAGTACTCGCGTAGGGTGCTCTACACATACATGGGAAAGGAAGAAATTTTTCCTACCCAATGAATCAAGATTCTAGTAATGTCGACATACTTCGTTTCTAACATTTTCATCAAATCAGAACAGTTTATGTCCTTTGGAACCTTTGCTAACCGATCTTTAGAGCGATACTTGTACGAAGAAACTAAAAACGTTAACAAGCAGAACCAACAAAGTGATTATTATCTGCTTTTGCTTGTGAAATGGAGTATCAATATTCATTACTTGTACCATGCAAAACATAAAAAACTCACTTATTCTGTTCTGCCTGTGAATAAAACTCAGCAGTGTGTCATAAGGGAACATATCACTTTCTGATTTTAACTTTAAATGAAAAAAATGCTAGATAACTGCTTTACACAGAAAATATTTCTGCAATTAAAGCATTTGCTGTTATTTAGTTCTGCTTGATAAAAAAAGCAAAAAAAACTAAGAATATTGATGTATGTAACATTTTTTATTGTATTTATGCACTTATTCGGTTCTGCCAGAATACCCTCGATATATATATATATAAAAAAATATATATATATAATCTCTCTCTCTCTCTCTCTCTCTTCCAAAGTTGCGAACTATAGATTATTTTCCACGTACTATGCAGCTGGAAATCTCATATTCGGGCTCTTAAATCTCGTACATTCATTAAACATGTATAATGGGATAAAATCAAAAATAAGTTATTTAAATATGGGACTTAAGTCTCAGAGTAAACAGGACTGGAGTAGCCATTAGTCAATTTCTCGTACATATTTTTCTGCCATTTTTTGCGGGGGGTGAGGTTACTACTACATTCAATGCCAGCACACAGGAACAAAAACTCTTTGCGTGTTTACAAACGCACACATGTCTAATACGACAAACATATTTAAAATACACGCACACGTGCTTAAAATAGTGTGTTAACGTTCTATTCAAACACACGAATGTCATTGTGTGAGAAGTGACATGACATAGCACGCGAATATCGATATCGATAAATCAGTTTCGTTCAATGAATGAATGTACTGGGCGATGCAGTCGTTAAGCATAAAGCTACGCTAGCACCATATATTGAAGCGGAGCGTAATATCTAAAAAAAGAAAAAAAAAAATTCGATGGGAATTTTTGCGAATCTCAAAATTCGGTCTCCGTCACAATCTGGTCCTAAACCTGTTGATTCGATTCCACACAAAAATATTAAAATCGGTTAAGATCTCGGGAAGTTATAGCGTAACAGACATTGTGCCATTGAAGCTGATCCATGTGGAACTTTGCGTTAGTATTCCAATTAACGTTGCATTAGTATTCCTACATTATGTATTAAAAATTAAATTAAATTAATGATGATATTACACGCTACAACAGTCAGTTTCGAAGGCTATATCCATAAAATACAAATTGAAACTTAATAGTTTATTGCTTTTTAAAGATATTTACAATAGGTGTTATTATATATATAGAATTTACTGTGGACCCTTACGCGTATAACCATAATGGAAAGGAGGAACACTGAAACATTATTTTTAACAAAGCGATAGTGAATATAGTTAGTTTTCTCAGATTTTTACTTTGACCGATTGATTATTTGTATTTTTTTGCGATTTGCTTACATCACCTTTTGCAGGTATTTCCTTTTCAACTTATTCTTTAACCTAAAATTAATACATTTAAATGTAATAAACTAAAGCTGTTAATATCTATTTGAAACATAACTAGTTATATAATAAACTAAGAGGATCATTCAAGAATAACGTTGGCACAGCATGGGCAACAAATCTTCTTCTATTGTTAGATAATTTTTGAAACTGAGACGGCTCAAAATGTATGGAAAATATAGTACTTGTTCTTGAAGATGCCCAAGATGCCCTATTACCTATTACAAGCATGAATCCATTTTTTTCGTATGCTGTATTCTTTAGGAAAACTGGATATGAAAAATTAGATGTTTCCGGGCATGTCAAAGCTTAAAGTATAAATACCAACAATTAGTATACCGCCTAGGGGCAGAGTATATTTGCCTGAACTACACATACCGATCATTTCTAATTTTAATACTGCAATACTATCTTCCAATAGCTTTCATTTATGTACAAATGACTTTTGGCACCACATACCTTACTCCTAGTATCTTGAAGTATTGCAGTTGGACAAGCCGGTTTTTAAAAAGAGCTATAAATGCTACAATATTAATAAAAAAACTTAACTTAAATGTTGACGATGACATTTAGCTATTACCATACTAAAATGTCATCAAAATCCGTCGAGTAGTTTTTGCGTGATGCGTGCTCAAACATACATACAGACAGACAAAATGTTCAAAAATTAGTGATTTCGCTTCCTCTACTCTCATTACTAGCCGTTTGGTTTAAGGTGGACTTGACCTGTTTTATTCTATATCTTTACAGTTTTATTCTCGTATGTATAATATCGCAGGTAAATAGTATAATTCCGCACTTTACATACGGCGTCATCAGTTCAAAATCACATATCTTATTCTTATTAGAAATCATCATTAATACCTGGTAATAATTACTGAAACAAACTGTAATTTATCTAAGCTGTTTTTTATTATCGTTAAGAAAAAGCATTCATTCACTCATTCATTACTCACTCGTAAAATCACAATATCGATGAAGTTGACATCACTATTGTGCAAATTAATATTGTACAAATTAATAAGGGTTGCTGATTACAAAATAAAAACAATTTGTCCTGTGGCTCGAAAAAAAATTTTGGTTTCTCGGAAATGATCGGGTGTGCTGGTTAGGCGATGGTACCCTTTTAACCGTGCTTTTTAATGAAGTCAGGGACACTGTAGGTATATACAGCATTAGTACTCTTAATGTTTATGAGCGCCGCCCAGCATGAATAAAAGGGCAAATAGTTTGATTATTATTTTAATTAATTATTTTATTTATTATTTTATATTTCCATGTTGTGTAGCAAAGAATAGGCTTCAAGCAGCCGCAAAATTGTAGGTATGTACTTAATACTGAACTAAAAATAAACACGCAACGTACATTGTTAAAACGAAATTATAATTGGTAATTAATTAATACAAAATTACAGTTATTTATTACCAACAAACTATTTCTAATTTTTGTCTTAATTAATTGAAATGCGATAATGGTCAACCCTAGGTAGTCTCGTGGGGAGTGCGGCCGTGACGTCATCAAACGAACTTTGGGCGCGAAATTTGAAATTGTAGTCTGCTAAAACATGAAATTATGAATTAAATAATAATCAAATCCTAAAAATTATGCTTACAAATGAAAGGTGACACCATCTTTTTGCATACTAGATATTTTCGAATTTTTTTTACAGTAGAAAACAGCACAGGCAGGCATTTTCGTGGGAGCTCTGCACGGTAAGACGTTCTGATTATTGTGGTTTTAAAATGGCGGCTCAACTAGTTTTATATAACGCACAGGATTCCGACGCTTGTGCATTTGGCAGAGGGGTAATGTTAGGCAAAGGCTACTCCAGTCCTGTTTACTCTGAGGACTTAAGTTCACGAGGACATTACTTTGTATTAAAATAATCTATACTAAAAATATTACTCTTACTCCTATAAAATAATAATTGGTTGTCTGTAAAATCAGTTTACGGACGATAATATTACGTAATAGCGTCATAAGAAAACTTTGATGAAAATTGCATACTTTTATAAATTCAATTGAATTATTATCACTGAATTATCATTGTTTTGTATAGTACAGAGAAGGAGTTATTTAAAATATTTTTTTTCCGATAAATTAACATGAAGTTGTTGTAATAAACAATGGAAACCTTCTTTTAACTTTTGACTTCATGAAGTGGATGAGAGATAGATGCGCCACAAGTCGAACGCTTAGGTCGATTGTGCCTCTCTATCGCTTGTTCCGCGACTCTATGATAGGTTATTGGACGAGGTCTATCTCCTACTTTCTAAATTCTTTTTATCTCTTATACATTCCTGGGTTCTATGTTGTTGACGTTTTTTAATAAAGTTGTTTTGTAAATTATCATGTTTCCGTTTGTTAGATTGACGACATATTCTTCTGTCTCTGTTTCTCCAAGAAGTAAATTGTTTTATCTTGGCTTCCTTTTTTCTCTTTCAACTTTAAAAAGTCCACGGATATCTTAGTAAAGCCCTTTGAGAAAGGGTTCCTCGTTTAGATTCAACAGAATCCATTTAAAGAATGATATTTATATTAAATAGAATTTTCGTTTTCTTTTTTATTTAAGGTTCTTTTATTACTCAATTATCAATTCATCATACATTGATCATGTCTCCCAACTCTCATCACTTGTACGCTGGCGGTCTATAAGTTAGGCATAAGCTGAAGTAACCGTTAAGTTTCCGTGTTAGTGCACGATTGTTGGTAAGTCAAAAATAAAGAGGACGGAGTGTTTTCACGCTTGGTCCAGTAGGCCACGAAGGTTTCAAAAAATCCCCACACATTTATTGAAGCAATAGGAAAGGGACTTTTTTATTTTTGGTTCATTATTCATCAATCGTTTATAAATCAGCTTTTATCATAGTCATTATCATCTAATTAAGAACAGAAATTACCTATGACTAAGCCTTATGCGCTTTATGCCTTGTGCCTTATCTCGTGATAACCAAAACTGTAAAAAAGTATTATTTCTTTATTACCGTACTACCCTACCGTATTACTACTCTGAGTTTGTTTATGTTTACGTATTGTAATTACTAGTGATTACATACTCTTTGGTAATTACTAAAGAGGCCCGGTTCCGGTAGGAAGCGAATTGTGATTTTGAACCCTTAAAGCCCAGCTTTGAGTTAATGCGTTATTTCTCTCTCTATCAGGGAAAAAATATCATTCAATCAAAAAGAACCATAATAACCAAAGCCCTAATAACGATTAAATCAGACTGCGCGCTATAGAGCATTATATAATGCTCGCGGGTTTTAATGGATTGGATTTTTACTAAAAATGTGAATCGTGTCTTTTAATATCTCATGTTGATAGAATTACTGGTACTAGTAAGTGAAAATAATATTTGTTAATATATAAAAATATATATACGTGTTATTGTGTCAAAAGTCTGGATTTAAACTTAGTTAATTTGCACAGTTACATCTAATAGTATTCATACTTGCAAACTGATAAATGTGTGCTCACCTCCGCTGTAGTTCGCCAACAAGGCGAGAGGTTGAGACTTATAACAGTTAGCAGTAGTAGAGTTATTCAATAAAGGAAATTACCAATTTGAATAAAAATGAGCTGAATAAGTGCTCGACGCGAGAAAATCTACTTAAAAATAGGGTCCGGCGCCTGGGGCAATTTATCAAGGTATAAATAAGGTAAGTTATATCAGTTTATGCAAACATATTATTAATTTATGATTATTTTAATGCTATCATAATTTTAAATATGAAAAAGTAGTTTTTTTGTAGGATATCAGTTCATTTTTTCACAATCAGGAAGCCTTAATGTTTCCACGAGATTTGCTTCTACTCTTTTTCCTATTGAATGTAATCCCTGAATAAATGCATTGTACCTACATGTGAAGCCATATTCACTAAGTAAAGCAGTATTTTTTCCTTTTTTTAAATTCTGATTAGTCCCCATAAGAGACACAGGGTCTTCCGCGTTTCCCAGAAAAAGTAGATGGCTTGAAATCAGGTTCTACTTCTTCCGAATCTGGTAAAGTTACCCATCATCTATTAAAGCCAGTAATAAGATTCCTTTGAATATCACTGATGATAAAGCACTCATTGTCTTTAGAAACGTGATACTATTCTTTCAAAACTGTTAATAGAGATTCAAGTTTTCTTCCTCCCTTAATGTATGAAAGTAAGAATACACGCTTAGAAGACTTGAAAGTAATAGTCATTTTGAAATTCGGTGAAAATACTTAACATTTTCGCCTTACAAATTTTTAATAGCTATATAAAATGAATCCACGCTTTATATATTATTTGATAAATAAGGATAATGTGCATTCTGTTCATTAAAGTTGTACCGCAAAATGAGTGCAAAGTATAGATGAAACGCTCTATAATCAATAAATTGCTAATATTAAATATGAATATAACGCAAACTTATCAATAAAATAGTTCAATATTAGAAACCAGAATAGATAGAGATTTTCCGTTTCCTGACTTGAATCATACTTTTCGCGATAACCTCAGAAATCGCACGTATACGCAGCTGATTTTGATAAATTTTATTTATTAATATCAATGCTACAAAACAACATCAAATGTAAAGCATCGGGAGACATTGGTAACTGTCAAAGGTCTCTATGAAGTTGGAAAACTTATTTTTCGCCTCACTAATTAGTAATTTTTTTTTAAAGAAAATATTCACAAGACCTACAATATTATATTTGATAATACCAACATACTATATAAGTATAACCAGAAAATTTTTCAAGAAATTATATTAAAGTTATGAAGCGAACAGGTCTGTAATTAAATAAAAACCTGCGGGTTAGAGTGAGAGGCTTATTGAAGAGTAAAATATATAGAAGTTGAATATATACAATTTAAGCAAAAAAATATTATACTAATAAAAAAATACAAAATTTATGTTTGTGAAAAATTGGTCACTGGCTCTTCCTCAAAGCAAATATGCTTTTCTTAGCTTAGAAATATACCCAAAAAGTTGTAAAAATAATCTTGAAATTAGGTAGATTATTCCCCAAAAAAAAGAAATTAACGTTATTGTGAACAGTGCATCTAATTTTAGGAGCGGCAAAAATTTTATAGCTTTGGGGTGGCAAATGTGTAAATCCAGCACTGCCTTTCACCCCTTGAAGCCCTTTAACACAAAGCCTAGCGTTGTGTTAAATGCGTTATTTCTCTCTATCGGGGAAAAAAATATCATTCAATCAAAAAGAACCATTACCAAAGCCGTAATAACGATTAAATCAGACTGCGCGCTATAGAGCATTATATAATGCTCGCGGATTATAGGGTTCATTCGCCATTAGACCTTCGCGTTTGTGATTGTGAGTGCCGTGAAGTGCCTATTATTCGCCATACAAGGTGTTATAATTTATTTTCTAGGCTGTATTTCTGATGCTAATAAGTTTTAGAAATTACATTTCATTACGTACATTTATTAAAATCGATTGTCAAAGTGATCGAAACGTGACGAAAAGCGCGAGAAATGTATTTTTCATTATCGTTTTTATTACATGATTAAACTTTAGAAACCTTTATAATTGCACATAAGTTGAAAGATAATTATTTAAGGAATCCGTTTTTGTACATAGTTTGTGAATTCATAAGTTTCATTCGTAATCTAATCTAAAAAGTAAGACAAAATGTCGGTTTTAACAGAAATAGACCGTTCCTTAAGTATAAATAACATAATGGTAAGCAAGAAAATATTCCGTGTTTGATTAAGATTGCAGCAAAATATTTGTCGGTGCCATGAAGTTCGAAGAAGCCGTTCTTCAGAGCGTCTTTTCTCTGAAGCTGGGATTGCTCTCAGGACCGGATTTGGAAGTGTGGAGGCCCTGGGGCAACAGACGGCCTAATTATACAGTCTGATTTATACAGTCTACAGCCTGAGTGATACAGTTTTTATAACAATGTTAAATGTTCTTTTATGTTCTACAAAAAAAAAAAATTGCTGAAACTTGATAGTGATAGTCGAAAGTAACCCGTCGAAATTTGTATGTTTTTATCTCTGTTGTGGGGGCCCCTCTCTCGTGGAGGCCCCAGGGCAGTAGCCCCGCCTGCTCTCCCCCAAACCCGGCTCTGTCTAAGAGAAAAAAAGTAAACTTCTTCTTAAAAATGCAGAAAAATTGGTCTTTCTGCACAATAACCTTCCCCTTCTAAATTTTGATTACGACAATAATTCAAATGCATACAAAAATCCCTAATGAATCGATAATTTCTTTCATTTTATCAATTATCCTCCCACTATAACAAAATATATTACTTAAGTATTCAACCGAATAATATGTAGATATTCAGTATTCAGCCGAATATAATAGGAGCAGCTGAATACTGAATAGTAACCGAATATTCGATGCAAGCCTAGTTAGAATATTTTTGGTTTAACGTAGAGCATGCCGGCAAGCACTCCTAATTGACACCGCATTTAGTTGAGAGCACGCATTCACGCACTGTCTGATCAAAACGTTAATTCACGCCTGTAGATATTAGAGGTTTTGTCCGTTCGGTGAATGGGTTTCTTTATTCTTTATTATAAGTTACATACCTATTTACATAAAATCAAGTGTCAAAATGAGGTAGACTACTCGCATCGTTTTTCTTTATCTTTGCCATATTTAGTGATATATAGATAGGTTAATAAACATACCTATCGTTTATACATACCAACTCCATCATCGAAAAGAAAAACGAAGCAGGGACTTATATTTCACGCATACATACATAACAAATAATTCAGCCATTACAAATTTACATTTAAGCACCTTTGCGCTGGTATAGAGTTAAATAGCTATGCAAATCTCGCTCAATACACTACTAGTAGTGAAATCGTCACCCCCTTTCAATAAAACGGTCGTAGGATTCGCTGGATCGCATAGCTAATCGCACAACTAATACAGAATGCTACTTTTTTGTGATACCAGTAAAAAAAAAATGTTCGATAAAAAATAATGCAAACTTCAACATTTAGCACAGAGTGTAATCTTGAGAGAATTAAATGGGCAAAAATCTATATTTCATACCCACACATTGCTCTAATTAATCTTTTTATGCTCTAATATGTCTTCACGATCAATACAATAAAAAACTAGTGTACATGACTGTTTTCGGGTCTTATAGACCACATTTAAAAAAGTGTCTGTCAAATGGCAAACCGGATAATATATTTTTATGTTACTTTTGAAGTAAAACAGACAGTAAGTACGTATTACATTTTCCCAAGGAATGGCACAAAAACGATCTTCTCCGCTGTCGTCGGCACTAGAGGTGGGGAGTCTAGCAACTCCGACGGGGGCTGTCTTCCCGTGCAAGTCCGAAGACGAAGTTGTGATGGAGACGCCAAAACGTAGGCGCCCGAGGGTAAGTATTTTAGCATTATATATTTGGATGCATGTGTGTGCTAAAGTTGATATTTTATTAATTTTGAATTAACTGTTAATTCAAATTAAATAATTGATATATGGTTATTCAATAACATTTTTTTCTAACGCTCATAACTTTCTTCTATATAAATGATAAATTTGTTTATTGAATCTGTAATCAACTCATCTCATTCATCATTCATCATCTCAATTCATCAATTCATCCGTTTGCATTTATTTATTAAATAAGTGAATTTATCGGGAAAGGTCGTTGAATAGAATAGAATTTATTTCGCACGATTACTTATAAGGTGATTAAGTATAAAAACTAAATTCTTCAAAGCACATCTTAAGTTTTTTGGGCAAATGTCATCGTTACCCTTCGGGATTTGTGTTACTTAAAATCATAATTTACTGTTTGAATTCTTCAATAGACATAGAATCTAGGTATATTAGGTTAGATACCTCCAAAGGCATGGAGTTAAAGTAGAGGAAGTATTGGTCAGATTTATATAATAATTAAAAAAAAGCAGTTGCAATGCCATCGATATGCATTTGTCATCGTTTCATTAGTTATTTTCAACTTCCTTTTGCCCGTTGTTACGCGCGCGTTAGTTGGCTTTTGTTGATCCCTCAGAAATTAAAAATTCGTGGAAATAAAATATAATGATATATTGAATAAAACACTTTTTTATGTTTTTTTGCGCACATTCCTGTGATCACGGCTCCTGTAAAGGAGTCGAAACGTCAGGATTAAAATATAAAATAAAATATGCGCAAAAACCGTAAAAAAGTGTTTTATTCAAATGTGTAATGTGCGCGTGTAAAGTGTAAGAACTAAATAATGATAAGCATATTGTAAAATTTTTGAGGAAATAAAAAAAATTACTTAAAAATTTAACAAAATTCACTCAAGAACCTCTTAATTAGTAAATATTTCGCAACCAGTAGCCCAAACAATAAAATAATCTTGCTACTCTACCGGTCGCAAAAGACGATAGTCTATTCTTAAGAGCTATATTCCATGCATTGCCCCGGGAAATTGGATTATTATCACGCGTCATCATTTTGCTTATTTCGCATGCCATTAAACAAATCTGACCGATCTTTTTTATTTTTATGAAATTATAAAATTTAATAATATTAAAAAAATGCGGGTAGGAACAATGAAATGTCGTCGATTTATATAATATCACTAGCTTTTACCCGTGGCTTAGCCCGCATTTTTTATATTTTTTTCAATGAAAAGTATCCTATGTTACTTCTAATAACTCTAAGGATATATGTACGAAGTTTCATGATGATCGGTTTAGTAGTTTTTGCGTGACAGCATAACAAACAAACTTACATTCACATTTAAAATATTTGTAGGATTATATATGTGTGGTTATCACTTAAGGTTATGATTTATTTTTAAATAATATTGATTTTGACTGATGGTAAGCAATGTAAAAAAACTAATTTTATTGTCTAAAATATGTTATAATTCTTATTATATGACTATATAGAATAACATTTTCAGATTTCTGATTAAAACTATTTTCGTAGTGGAAGTGTTTTGGTAACAGGTTTCTTTTTTCGTTATAGTTGTGGAACCCGACCAAGATGGCGAAATCCATGTCATCTTCGGCGAAGACTTCAACGGCGGTGCCATCTCTAGCGACGCCTAAATTAGCGCCAACTTCAATTTCACCGGCGGTGGACTTGGCTGGTGATTATGCCATGGATCTAAGCGTTGAAAAACCTGGTACGTTTCTTATAGCATTTAGTAAGGATGGGACATTATGATATAACCCAAACTACCTTACTGTGTAATAAGATCTATTAATGCTTCGAACACAAACAGGAATCAGTGAATATGTATAAACTTGTGTTCGCTTAAAATATTTTTTCTTAGTTATATGACTTACTTACTTAAGGACCTATGTCCCCTAGATGGGGCAGGGGGCGTCCACAGTGCGTTGCGATCCCGTTCTGTCTTGAGCTCGCGCTTGATTTCGCTCATGGTCTTTCCGATGGCCTTTGCTTCATCAATGATAGTCCGCCGCCAGGTCTGTTTTGGGCGACCACGTTTGCGTTTTCCTTGGGGATTCCAGTCAAGGGCTTGCCTCGGAATGTGGTTTGGATCCCTTCGGAGAGTGTGGCCAATCCAGCTCCGCTTGCGGCGTTTGATCTGCTGGTCGTTTTTTTTACTTATATAATGCTCAATTATTTACTCGTATTTACGCTGTCGATCTTTCATGCACTCACGATTCTCTCTTTCTTAGTAAATTACAGATGACAGAAAACGCTATTGGGACACCCTTTGCGTATGCAATTTATTTCGCTTGTGTAATTTTGTGAATGTACCAGACAATTCCTTACGATTGTTAAAAAAAATTTCCGGATCCGATATGATGTGATAATGGATCACGTAATCAAGAATATTTTTTTTATATTTCTGTTTCACTGTTTTCTTTGCGTACTTTGGATCCATTTCTTTACTCGGAAGACGTCTAACATTTATTGTTTTCCGTCAGAATAAGACATATTAATCGACGATAATTTGGAGCAACGGTATAGTAGTCCACACCGACAGTCTTGAAAGTGGCAGATGTTTTTGTGATGAATACGAGCATTTGTACCTGATTCATGTGTAAATTGATTATATATATTTTTATCAATATAATATGTGTATCATTTATATGTATGTTGCCTTACCCTAGTATCCATAACAATACTAAAATAACGCTTAGGGTGTCAATCCTGCTGGTCAATCCTTTTTTGAAATGGAATTCTTACAGTCACACCGATAAGCCTATCCTAAAGTAAACACTGTAAGGCTTATGATATGGATACTAAGTTAACACAAGCCTTACATACAGTGCTTAAGCTAATTGGTGTGAATATTATTATTAATATTTATTTCATCCAAAAATACATATTTTTCTACTCACTTTCCTTTCAGTGATCATATCTTTTAGCAAACTCAAAACGTTTGCCTTACGTAACCTGTCGACCCTTTTTCACTAAATGTTTGCGAACGAATAAACTGTAACCCTTTGAATGGATCTTATATTGGTTACAATATCATTGTGACGGACACCACAACGGTCGTCGTCACGTGGGGTTGTTTATCCATCCCTCGGTTTCCTAGCATCGTCTTAAGTTGTATAAAACTTCTTAAAATGCTTGATAGCATTCATGACCATATCTTTAGAACATTACAACTGATCTGCCACCTTTTTTTATGAAAACTTAATGATTTTAAGATTTGTTGATAAACGAAGAATAAGATATCGATTGTCTTTTCTTAATCATTAGAATACTATTCGTCGCAATGGGTCGAAATTCAACTGTTTCATTTAATTTTAACTGCGAATGTTATTTTGGTTCTTTTTGTCAAAGACTATTTGACCTTTATAATCAAGGTTATACAGTTAATTTACCCTTAGTTTATTAGGTTCTTACACTTCCGCGTACACTACACATTAAAATAATACACTTTTTTACGGATTTTTGCGCATGTTTTATTTTATATTAAATCCTGACGTTTCGACTCCCTTACAGGAGCCGTGATCACAGGATGACTAAGATGATGGTCGTGGGTTCGAATCCCATCTGAGGGCTCGGAGGCGTAGTTGTTTTTTACACACGTACTTTATATCTGATAGAAATATTGCATAGTGAATGCAAAAAATTTAATTAAAAACATAATTATAGCTGGTTCCATCTTCTCTCTCTCTTCAATCGGTCCCTCACTGCTGAGGATCGTGACTCCGTTTGATTCCGTCAACGATTTGTCTCCATCGGTCCCGTTCTGTAGCTTGGTGGAGAGCGTCACTAACAGGTATTTTTAGTTCCTCTGCTATTTGGTCCGACCATCGCTTGGGACTTCTTCCTCTAGGTCTTTTCCCTTCGACCTTACCAGTCACCGTTAGGCGTTCCAAATTGCTGGTGTCCCTTCGTGCAACATGCCCAAAATATCGCAGTATTCGTTGTAGGCAGATAGTGGATAGACGAGGATTATTTTCTAGCTTTAGTTGCTTGCGAATAGATATGTTGGTGCGGTGAGCCGTCCATGGTATTCTCAGCATTCTACGCCAGCACCACATGTCAAAAGCGTCGATTCTCAGCCTATCTGCAGCTTTGAAAGTCCACGTCTCTGCACTGTATAACGCAATAGAGAAGACAAGGGTGCGGACCAGGTGTATTTTAGTCCGGTGGGTTATGTTACGGTCTCCCCAAATTTTGCTCAGTTGGGTCATTGCAGATTTTGCCATGCCAATTCGCCTCCGTATTTCACTTTCACTACTTCCTCTGTCAGTGATCATTGAGCCAAGGTATTGGAAATGGGTTACGGTTTCGTAATATTGTAGGAGGTTAGTGCGTTGTATAGCTGCAAACCGGTCAATGATCATGAGCTTGGTCTTAGACTTATTAATAATAAGTCCCATTTCCATGCTAAACGTTTCCAGTTTGTGGAGCAGCTCCGCCATTTCATTTTCCGATGATGCGAAAAGGGTGGTATCATCCGCGTATCTGAGGTTAGATATTTTCACTCCGCCTATCTTTATACCACCTTCCCAACCATCTAGGGTTTGTCGCATTATGTGTTCACCATAGATATTAAAAAGGATGGGAGAGATCACACATCCTTGGCAAACACCTTTCTGGAATTTAAAAGGGCTTGATGTTAGGTCTCCTACAGTCACAGTGCCGTATCCTGACTCGTATAGCTTGCGGATTAGCATCACGAGGTGGGCTGGTACACCTGTCTCAGATAGAACTTTCCATAGTTTCTCCCATTCAACGCAATCGAAAGCCTTTTGGTAATCCACAAAACACACGAAAGTTGGAGTGTTATATTCATAGCACTTTTCTATTATGAGCCGTAGGTTCAGAATTTGTTCTCTTGTGCCTCTCCCTTTCACAAAACCCGCCTGTTCTTGGGGTATTTGCCAGTCCAGGTAAGATCTTAGTCTCGCGTTGATAATGTAGAGTAGGATTTTACTAGCGTGAGATATTAGTGCAATGGTTCTGTAATTATTGCAGTTCCGTAGCGAACTTTTATGTGAAGAGGAAGAATAGAGGAGTGGACCCAGTCAGATGGCCACTCTCCGGTCTGCCATATTTTATTGCATATATTAAGCACACATGTTATCCCATTTGGACCCAATCCTTTCAACACTTCCGCTGTGATTCTGTCAGGTCCTGGTGCTTTTTTCGTCTTTAGCTTCCGGATCGCGGCGGCTTTAATTTCTGATCGGAGTATGCAGGGTTCCTCTTCCCCTACGGCTTCCGTTGATAGAGTTGATCGAGTTTGAGGCCTTTGATCTTGATAAAGTTCCTCACAGTATTCCCTCTTAATCGATTGTTTAATATTTGTAAAAATATTACTTTAGATCTTGAAAGTAGTTAGCGTTCAACATTGGTGGAACGATACTAGCTCATAGTGAAGTTGAAATACGTTTGTAAAATTCGACACGTTTGCCAGCGTCTCGGTAGCTCAGCGGTCAGAGCAGTCGCCCGGATAGCAAAAGTTCGTGGCTTCGAATCCCATCTGAGGGCTCGGAGGCGTAGTTGTTTTTTACACACGTATTTTATATCTTATAGAAATATTGCATAGTGAATGCAAAAAATTAAATTAAAAACATTAATTATCTTTCAGTAAACGCCTCGTGGTAGTTAAAACACCTTTGTTTGCGGATGGGTTACATGAGTAGCACATCGCCGAAGATCGAAAACTTAAAAACTGAATTTAACTTACTTTGTTTTATAATTCGACGACGCCCTCAGCAGATGCATCTTGGGCGCCGCTTGCAGCAGTTCCACCTTGGGCGATGCCGTTAGCTGTGCAGAGTCAGCCGAATTTCGGCGACTCCCTCATACGCAGCAATGAGGCGATGGCCGGTGATAAAACCTTGGACCGAATAACTGGAAATACTGGTACATACATCTTTTCTTAGCCATGAAATTATTTTACCTAATTAGATTAATTTCAACTTGATTTGCATTTTAATTTGGTGACGCCCTTCGCAGCTCCATTTTGGGCGACGTTCTCAGCGATACAGCCGGATTTCTTTCAAGCCCTGATGCTCGGCCTCCGCAATGAGGCGATGGCTTCTGTTGCAGATGTCGTTTTCGACCAAAATATTGGTAAGCTTGGTTCATCTTTGATTTATTAGCTATAAAACTATTTACCGTAAATTGAGGTAATTTTAACCCTTAGGGGTAACAATGACCCAATTCGGTTTTTAAATTACTATCACGTCAAAACAGTCAGTATTGACTTCAAATTTTGAATCTCTAAGTAGCAACAGTACTAAAATTGGAAAAGCAGAGTTGGTGACTGCATATTCATTGCATAAAGTTTGTGTAAAATTGCTTTAACTTGATTTTGAAAATTCATGTAACGATACATTTTAGGAAATCTTGCAATTTTTATTCAAAATTATGACAATATTCTGATAGAAAATAAGTAAATCCTGAAGAAAAACCTGTATTTCTTTGTTTAAACATCTATGTTGTTTACTATTAAACACGATTCAGTGGTCTCCGAGATTTTTTCTGTTGATGTTTTTACGATACCTATAAGTAATGCGTGATTTAAGGGTTACCAATATAAAAAAAACGAGTTTTATACTTTTTACGGAAGAAAAAATAGGACCATTTTAAGACAAAATGTTTTTTTTTTTTAATTCATTCTAAAAGTTGTCGAAACGTCTTAGAAGATATTCTCCATTTTGCTCAGACAATTGATCAAAATACGACAACTTTGGATATTTTGTTACCCCTCATTCAATTCAGGTAATTAAGGGTTTCTATAAATTTGTAGCTCAAAAAACGAGTTTACCCTTCTAATACTGGGCCAGCCTACCAAAGTTCCCTTTCTGTTCGGGCGGGGATTTTTTTCATATTGTGTAAGGAATAGAATATTAGAGTAAATTCCCATTAAAAGCAGACTAAATTAACCAATATATTGAAAACTGGTTTTTTAAAGAAGATACTAAGACATGACTTTTGGGATATTTTCTTACAAATACATGTAAAAAGGATCACTAAATTACATATAATAGATCATACTTATTTATTAATTTCATTACAGCTAATTGAGAACAAACTTCATAAAAGTCTTAATTTTGGGCCAAAACAGCCTGAGTTTGCGGTATCCAAGTTGATTAAATTCAACTTTATTTGTGTCTAATTCTGCAATGCCCTTAGCAGTTCCACCTTTGACGACGCCTTCAACAGCGCCGAGACAGCCGAATTCCCGTCGCGCCCTGAAGCAAGGCCAACACGACGATCCGATGGTCTTGACCAGAGGTAATGCTATCGACCGAAGGATAGGAATGCTAGGTACATCTTTGATTTCATCGGCCATGAAACTATTTGTCTAATTTGATAATAAAAAAATAGTTTGTTTAATGTTTGTTAAATAGTTAGATAAAACATATATTTAAATATATTCCTGCCCTTCCCGTGATAAACAGTAGAGATATACAAAGGAGTATAATCAGAAGAAAAATAAACTGTTTTATCTGTATCTAAAACTATTAAAATTTTATGTGTGCAGTGTGTGTGCGTGCGTGCGTGCGTGCGTACGTGCGTATGTGCGTACGTGCGTGCATTACGTTTGCACTTTATTTAATTTAAACAATTAAATAAAGTGCAAAATAAGATAATTTTGATATGTATAAATTTTAACAGTTAGGAACGGGTCCGTTTAAAATATTGTGAAGGTATGACGACCATTACCTTAGTCATCCTGTGATCACGGCTTCTGTTAAGGCGTCGAAATGTCAGGATTGTTGTTTTATTTCAATGTCCTCGCAAAACTAAGATTATTGTTACTAACACATTTTATGGGCTTTGCCCGACATAAATGAAATAATAATAAAAATAATTCTGATTCGGCGACGTTCTCAGTAGCTCCATCTTCGGCGGAGCCTTCATCAGCACCTAGACAGCCGAAGTCCTGTCGTAATCAGAAGCACGACAAGGCAAAGGTCTCAACTGGAGGTGACGCCATCGCTCGCGGGACTAAATCGCTCGGTACTTGTTTTTTTTATAGCAATATAGCAATATTGTTTAAGGATAGAACATCGTGTATGTAAACAATCTTACCGCGTGAAGTAAGCTCTACGATTGGTTCTAATACAAAAAGTCACACAGACAGTCACATGAAATTGATGTATGCTTGTTATATCAGTATGATGTATTCCCGCCACGGGTATTAAGGGACGTTTTTAAATTTTGGTCATGGTGATGCGGCCACAAGGACAACGGGCGTACAGACTTTACCGTGTCATTGTCCGTTCTTTGCCCACCCTTTTTTTAGAATATTATCAAAGCGATAAAGTCATTATTAATATTCCCAGTAACCCCTCTTGGTAAGCTAAATGCTTGTGATACGAATGAGTCCACGTCCGTGGTACAGTCACCAGCATTAAGATGTAAACACCGGAGAACCAAGTCACACTAAATCGGCCGAAAGCAAAGTAACAACTAGGTAGAAATATAATATTGATCTAATGTGATATGGTTCTACGGTGTATATATGTTATTGCTTGTGATTGTACATCGATTAGGATCGAACTCGGACCGCTTGGGTTAAATCTAACATCTCAAGCTCTCAAGTATGTGAGCAATAAGGAGTATATCTACGACTGCAACCAACGCAGGAACGTAAAAACCCAAATGCTCTGCTTTAATACACAGTATCTTTTAATCGCAACAACCAATTTATTGTTTTAAAATTACTCTGTTACTTTAAACAAACAGTGTGTAAGCGTTACATTTTCCAAAGGAATCACACATCGGCAGTCTACTTCGCCGCCGACACTGCGGGAAGACGGGTCTCCCAACAAATCTGTCTGCCCGAGCGATCCTGACAGCGAAGACATGTTGACAGCAACGCCAAAGCGCAAGCGCCAGAGGGTGAGTATTATGATATGTGTACTAAGTGCACTAAGTGCTCGATATAGCTCGCTCTTACAGCGCCTGACGATGCTCCGCATAGGGATACATGTAGGGATGGTGCAAGGTGTATCGATATCTGCGGTATCTGCATTTATTTGGGGGCGGGCGGTGCATTTTGCTAGTTTTTGCGTAAGTAAGCTTCATATTTTTGAGCTAGATATGGACTGCCAAGTGACGCCTGATTTTGTCAAATAAAAAGTAATATACTATATAATAAAAATGGTAATGATATAAATAATTTCATGATAACATTAATACGATAGTAATAATCAATAAATATTTTTTTATTTCAGATAAAAATTTATTTAGTAACAATTAATCATCTTATATCCTATGTTAGTAAGTACTCAGACAAACAAACAGTGTAAATACAAATATATGCAAAGACCCTTACCCGCACCACCGACTCACAGTGTTTCATAGAACCAAAAAAATGTACACCTAAAGGTTATTGCATCAATCGATTATTTATACCCAAATATAGACAAGAGTTCAATTCCCAGATCACTATTTTCAGTAAAAAAATATATGAAGTAAAGTTTTAAAATTAGCGCATGAAAAAATTTACAATTTAATTTCCTCAAAAGACGGTTCCATCTCTGTCCATGAGATATTTGCCACTTGATAAGGAATTATTGAAGGCACAATTTCGCAATTTTATTTTATTCATAAGTGTACTACTTTCTGTGAATTTTATATTTTTTTAATTATGACTTTATTTTTTTTCTCCAAAAATCGGCAAAAGTGGAACCTGGATTTAGTATGGAAAGGTTCTATAAGCCAATTTCTATCAAATCAATTAAACTGCAAATTTTGATGGCGTATTTCCTTTAATTTTTCTTTGAATGTCTTAAGCTTAGCGCCATCTCTTTACGTTCTTGGGAATTACCAAGTTAGAAAAATTTAACAGGTCTGTCAAGAGTACTCAGCAAAGGGTTTTGGGTTCAAGTCACTTTTGACTCTTGTATTATCAAAATCTTCTTATACTTTGGAGCACTCAGACATAATTAAAAGTAATTAAAAAAAATGTTAGGAATAAGAAAAATATCTTGATTTTGCAACAAGCAAACTTATGCAAAATAAACTAAGCCTTATAGGAAATACTTATAACAAAAGTAGTTTAGTTACTTTAGCTTGAACATCTGTAAGTACTTCCTATTATGATTCTCACAATACTAACATACGAAGCACATAATATTTTCTTTCGCTTCTTGAAATCGTGTATCCTTTTCTCCCCGAATAAAGTCATAGCGCTAGGAGCACAAAAATTTTGAACTTCTATAATAAACCTATTTGGCGGAGGAAAGATTAATTATGCCGGTCATTTACCTCACAAGGCGATGATTTGTTTATCATAGAAATTGATTGCTGCAACATACTTCCGATGTATGGTAGTAGGAGTGTCTATAATAATTAGTATTATAATATAATATAAATCTTAATATATAAAAATCCAGTGTCACAATGTATGTTCCCAGTGAACTGTTCACCAACTCAACCGATATTGATGAAAGTTGGTATTTATGTGTAATATGGTCCAACTGAAGAGATAGAATAGTTTTTATTTTAATTTATAACAGCAACGCGTGGCCGAGTCAGCTAGTGATATAATAACTTTTTCAAATTTGAGGTCAAATCTATTCTCGTGGTATTGTTTTGGAATGGGGTTCTTGTTTGTTTCAGTTACGGCCCTTCTCTTATACTCCTGAATCGGCATCATCGTCATCTTCGGCAACGTCCTCATCAGCGCGGAACCACCGAAAAAAGTCACGTCGCTCCCTGACGTCCAACCTACTCAATCAGATTATAGATTCTGCTAGCGATGTAGATACCGACGGTGGGGATTCTGAAGAAGATGACGCAATCGATCAAGAGACTGAAAAGAGAACTTTGCGGTATAAACTCATTTTAGAAGAGGAGGAAATAGATATAGAAGATGAAAGTCTTCAGCAAGGAAACATGGATATGAAAGAAATTGCGGAAGGTAATGTGGAAGAACAAGGTATTGAGCCGCTTGCAATGAGCCAGGAGAACGCAGATTTGGAAGAATTCACATGGTCTGAAGATTTTACGACATTTTCCGCACAGGAGGAAACTTATGTGCGCTCTCCTGGTCCATGCATATCAGTTCAAGACCCAGTCGATGCATTCCTAGCAACTTGGGATAAGCCCATTATGAATTTAATAGTAGAAGAGACGAATAGGTACGCATGGCAACTTATCGCGCCATTGACTGAAGAGGAGGGTAGACATGTATATGCCTGGGACGACATCACCGTTGAAGAGATGTACCGATATTTTGCCGTGCTTATCTTGATGTCACTATGCTATAGAAGCAGACTGAACGATTATTGGAAAGGTGGAGTTTTCCACATGCCAAATTTTAGAAAGCTTATTTCGCGGAATCGTTTCTTAGATATTTCCCGTTTCCTACATTTTGTAGACAACGACTCCTTAATTCCTTTCCAGTCCTCTTATGATAAAAAAATCTGTAAGATCCGTCCAATCCTGGATCACTGTAATGAGAAATTTGCAAAGCATTACACGCCTAATAAATACCTAAGCTTGGATGAGTCGCTGCTTCTGTGGAAAGGTCGCCTTAGTTGGTCGCAATGCATTTGTTCCAAGGCGGCTCGGTTCGGGATCAAATCCTTTGATCTCTGCGAAGCAGAGACCGGTTACCAATTGGGGTGTTTGTTATACACTGGTCAGGGTTCCGCTATGCACACGGGACCCCTTCATGGGTTCAAGAGCTTAAGTGCCAAAGTGGTTCTCAAACTTATGGAGAGATACCTCGACGTCGGGCATACCCTCGTCATGGACAGTCGGTACAATCAGTTGTCCCTGACGAGGTACCTAAAAAAGAGGCGAACGGATGTAGTCGGGACACTTAACAGGCGCCAGGTTAATGTTCCTTCGGATATTAAATACGCCAGGGAGCGGCGGCTGCATAAGGGGGAACGCATAGCTAGACATTGCGGTGACATAAGTTTAGTAATGTGGCAGGATGTTAGACTGGTCACTGCAATGTCTACTTACCATAATGATGAAATCGTAGCTGGAAGACGGGCTGGTGAAGTTATCCATAAGCCTGCATTGATACAAACTTACAACCGGTACATGGGCGGTGTGGGTCTCAAAGATAAAAAGCTTTCATCGCACCCAATGGAAAGAAAAAGGGATCAGAAATGGTACATCAAAGTGTTTAATAAACTCTTAAATACCAGTATTTTGAATTCTTATATAGTTTATTCTAAGAATGTCACCACTCATCGGCCCCTTTCTCATAGGGAATTTCGAAATACAGTGGCCTTAGGCCTATTGAAGCGATTTCCCCTGACGCCTAAACAGCTGCCCAAGGTAGTCGCTAAAGCAGAGGTAGAGGTAAACGATATACGGCTAAGAAGTGGTAACCACTTCCCGGCTTTAACGGCTGTAAGGGCAACGAGTGCCTGTAAGCAAGCGCGCCTCCAGAAGCGTTGCGTCAGATGCCTCGCGCTCGGGAAGCGCACTATGGTCACCTTCATGTGCACATTGTGCGACGTTGCCCTATGCGCCGGCACTTGCTGGGCGGAGTATCATACATTGAAACATCTTCATTAAAAGGTTCTGAATTGTATGAAGGTTGAAGCTATGGGTTACCGAGTCATTTAAGTCACTCCCTTATTTAAAAACAATGATTAACCACCCACTCGCTTTCAAATCAAACCAGCATATTTCTTTATATATGACACCGTAAAATTGTAAATACCGTTAGGTTATAATCTATCTCGCGAGTTTTTAAACTGTCGAAATGATTGGTGGGTCTTACGGTAGTTCGTTCTGTGTCCATATAATTATTAACATTGGTGTGGCGTATGAGCTGGCAATGGAAGTTCAGGAATGGGCGAGTGTGCAGACCGTCGAAAATCAAACGCGCTATGACATTTTGCGACAATTTATTTTCAGATTAAATGCGAAAATGCTTTACATTTTATGAGATTATTAATAAATTAAAAGATTAGAAAATTCACATTTTATGAGCTACGAATTCATTGTTAAGGAAGTGACAGATCGATTTTTAACAGCCAGTAGTTCTTAATAAACTTGACACTATGTAAGGCTTATGCCATTTTAGTTTATACAGCCAATTTATATTTATAATGGAATGAATAGAATAAATAATATTCTATCAATAATATGTGATTAACAATTATTTATCATTTGAACTTAATAGCTTAAATATTGATAGATTCATTTTACTTCCACAACAATTTCATATAACTTATTCCAAAACTTTAAGTTATTTTCAACACAATTTACAGTCTAAATAAAACATTTCTTTTACGGTATTTTCGCATAATTTATTTTATATTGTGTCCTGTGTAATATGCGTGGAATTGTTTGACCAAAAACACTGTTTGTTTATATTCGACAACCAACAAATTGACAACAAAATATGGCGGTGCGGGTCACATTACGCTAAACCAATTAGCGCACGAGGTGAGACCCGTCACATGCTATTTTATAATTTAATTGTTTCACGTCGATATTTTATCAACAACCGAAAAATAATGCGTTAAATTGTAAGCAATATATTATGGTTCATCATCTATCGACAGTTGACAATCTCGCGAGATAGATTATAATCTAACAGTATTTTAAATTTGACGGTGACATATTTCTTTCATTTACACCAATTAGCCTAGCCAAAGTAAGCACTGTAAGGCTTATGTTATGGATACTAGGGTAACAGTTAGACATACATATAACATTTAGCTGCAACTAAAAAGCTGAGTGTCCTAAATAAGGGCAATCGATATTACACGCTAGGACAGCTTTTAACTCTGTATAAAGTTCAAGTCCGATCTTGCATGGAATATGGGACACCTCTGGAACGGCTCAGCAAAATACCAACTTGCTGCACTGGACACGATCCAGCGCAGAGCTGAAAGGCTCATTGGTGACAGCAAATTGGTGAAGAGCGAGCTTCACAACTTAGCTCATCGCCGCAAAGTTGCCTGTCTGTTGGTCTTCTACAGAATATACTTTGGAGAGTGTGCTCAGGAGCTGCTTTGGCTTATACCTCTATCTCCTTTTTTCCATCGGACATCCAGACGCACTGAGGACTACCACCCTTGCTTGGTTGCTATTCCTACCCGTCGCACCAAACGGTTCGCAATATCCTTCATAATGCGCACAGCAAAGGAGTGGAACCCTCCCTGCGTCTGTATTTCCGAGAACTTATAACCCGTTCATTTTCAAAACCAGGGTGAATAGGCACCTTCTGATTGAGGCTTGATTGGGATCAAGAGCGAACCCATTCTAAATAAAAAAAACAAAAAAGTATTTATAGAAATATATATAAATGCCCATGACTCAGATGCAATTGCTCGTATTCATCACTCAAGCATCTGCCCCTTCGCTACTGCTGCACCAAACGATCGTCGATGTATCATTATTATTATTAATTTATAAAAAACCTATGTGGATATATTTTGACTGAATCTAGTTTTTAAAATTGTAATTTTACTATGTAAACAACACTTCTTCTCTTAATGTCGCATTGCAGTGATCCCCGTTCCTCTATCTATACTTCCATCTTTTTTATTCTCTATTTACTTGATTCCGTTTTATTTTTGATTCATAACATGGATCAGAAATACACACGAATGTAGAGTTGAAAATGTAATTAGTATTATTGTTTTTATGTAATGTATATATGAAATTTGAATGTGCTAGTCATCCGTGATGCCGTGATGTTTGTAATATACATATGGTTGCCAAAGATGTAAAAGTAATAATATGATATATGCCAGTAGCGAAGAGTTCGCATTAGAAAATTAATTATTATAAACTGCACTTAGTTTTTATTCAAATTATTATTTAAAAAAAAAGCCTTCTAAAACATTTTCATATAACTGCAATGGTTAAGATTATTGTTCCATCAAAATTAAAGCAAGATATTACAGACAGCCCTTTTAAAATATAAAAGTTTTGTTATAAGGTTTACGGTTAAGGTATTGTATTTTAACTAATTTCTAGACAATCGCTTTATTTAATCGATTTACTTTATAGTGATATAATATGGAAAAATTTGGGACCAAGATACTTTGTTTACTGCAGAATTATGTTATAGTCAAATCTAATATATTTTATAATCGAATGCGGAAATATGGTTGTAAATAGTATTAAATTTATTTTTAGTCCACTGTTTTTATTGAGCGATGCTCTCTTTTAGGCAACTCACAAATTTCGCTAGTCTCCCTCCTGCTATTTAACGGTTCAACCGATTCGAACAAATTGTGGCATGAACATACATGATTATAACCTGACGGACATAGTCTATGTAAAAAAAAAGTCTTTACCAATGGAGGAATTCAAAAGCTGGACGTAAAATTCAAAAGCTGATCACAGCCAAACCGCTGAGACTACATTGATGAAAGGCGCCAAAATTCACATCGTGGTCGTGACTAATGTGCAAAAAAAAGTTTTGAAATCGGACATACCATGGAGGAATAATCGCCGAAAGAAAAATTCAAAAGCTGATCACAGCCAAACCGCTGAGACTACATTAATGAAATTTAGGTGAGGATAGGTAAGGTAGTGCTTCGCTCAGTATTTGCAAACAGCAGCAGCATTGCATACCTAGTATAAATAGATATCTCGTATATTGATCTTGACAGTGTTTTGTGAACTCTACGAGATGTATTATTTTTTTGAATTTGTATTTGTGATATCATTTTGCTTTGTCTATAAGATCGATAATAAATATACATATTCTAATTGAGCTACGTATAATTAATGTCCATCTGGTTTTCACATAGTAAGTATCGATAAAAGGTCTATATAAGATATTTTAATTTTTTCTTGATTTTTATTGAATAGTTTGTGGCATTTAATCTGTCACTTGCACTGCATGCAAACTGTATTTGCTTCTAATGGGTTATAGTGAAAAGGGAGTCTCTGTAATTTGTTAATATTCTCACGAGGGCGGGGCGGATCATGCCCAGATCATATTTGTTGAAAAATAATTGGTTGTTTTAAATAAATAATACTTACAACTATTTGTCAAAGGGTATGTTTGATTTTATGCAAAGAGCTTGTATATACTAAAAATATATAGGTTAAGTATTTAGGTGTAACAAGTAATACCTCAATGCACTATACAAATTAAATATCGTCTGCAAATCGTTACCTCAACAGGAAGTTATATAACTATAGAACCATTAGTTGCACAAATATATATGGCGCATCCTTACAGCAGATTGGGTACAAATTATTCGTTTTACTAATTCCTTATAGGAAATACTTTCCTGCAGGCGTAACGCATTCGAGCGATGCCTGCAGTACATTTTCAGGAGCCCCAATTTTGAACAGCTTTAGCCTGAATCGCATGCAAAATTCGCATGTCGTCGTTTTTATTCGTTGCGTCTGCCGCGGGAAAGCGACTGCGCCTCATTCACATGCGAAACGGGTTCGAGCGTTATAAAAATAGAGCCTCTGAATTGCTGTAAGTATGACGGACCGTAAGTGGCCAGTACGAAGTGAACGTACAAATATACGAGTGATCGTTGATAAATGAGAAAATATGGTGCTAACTCCCTGTGTAGTATACGCGTGTAATCTATGTATGTCCCACTAGAAGAAGGATTTAAATATGATAATTAATTATAGACATTAAGTTTAGGTAATAATACAATAAAAGCCTCAAAATTATGACTTGTGTTGTTTCGCAGTGCCATGTATGTTATTGTATATTTAACCCTAGAGTTCCGTGAAACGCGAGTGACTGCGTAAGGAGCATTTTGCCGCCCATTCTTAATACGTTTTTTTTTAGAAAATATGAGATATATGATTTTATATTTATGTTTTAAGGATAGAATTAAACATGTACCTCTAATTTCTAAAACAGGGAGCTGAGGAACGGGGGCGCAGCTACTAGGACGCTTGACTATGACAAATGCATCGTGTACAAAATTATACGAATATTGTCCCGTTAGCGGCAAAATGCTCATAGCGCGAGCACTCTAGGGTTAATGCCAGATATAAGTGTTGTGCTATCCAGCACGACCACAGATTATAAGCTTAATTTTCATGAGGCACGTATTCATAAAAATTTACTTTATTTGACTAGAGTTTGTAATATGCACTCTCATAGTTTTGCTAACATTTACGTATAGGCCATGGCCGTGCTAGGTAAGAGCTTTCTGGCACGACCACTATAGATTTTAGTTATTTTTATCAACAATAAGATGAAACAATGATATGTATTTATTGAAGTCGAATATACTCCATTTAATAGATCATTTTGAGCAGTCCAACCCGTTTTAAAGAGAACTAAATAAAATAACATTAATAAATAACTCGAAAGTGGGTGTACAGTCACGGGCAGTAATGGCCATATTGTCCCATTTTTACCTATCTTAACTTTTACTATTCAAGTAAAAAGTGATCTCATCTCGGCTTGGCATACTTATTTTTGCAATTTAATGTTACATAAGAGGTTTTATTTAATAATAGATAATAATTCGAATTTTTTATCTATTATTAAAAATAATAAATTGAGTATAATTATTTAAATATCGACACAAAATCGGCTTTAAGTTGCAAACTGATGGAATAATGGTAATTATTAGTTTGCTATTTAATTATATTCGACAGCTTGAAAAAGTCTACGCTGCATTTATCCATACTATGTTTCTTCCGCTTTGAAGGTAAAAGAAATTATATTTCAGTAAAATGCTACAATTTTTGTATTAACTGATACCTACCTATTAAACTCTTGCATTAACGATATAACAAAATATATTGTTACCGAAAGACATTGTTAATATTGCATGCACTCAAGTGTGTTGATTTAGGATAAAAATAAAGATATTTTAGTATAATTTATAATAATAAAACAATCCTGATAAACTCGTGAACAACACAGACTCATTCAAATAACAGAAAAAATATAAACAAAATCTGGTTTGTGATCTATTTTCTTAAGTCTTGATCTTTTCCTACATTCTAGTACGTAAGGTAACACGTCAACTACCTATAATAATTGAGCGAAGCTCTCTTTCAGGCAAGTCACAAATTTCGCTTGTGTCCCTCCTGCTACTTAACGGTTCAACCGATTCGAACGAATTTTGGCATGAACATACATGATTATAACCTGACGGACATAGGCTATGTAAAAAAAAAATAGACTTTACCATGGAGGAATAATCACCGAAAGAGAAATTCAAAAGCTGATCACAGCCAAACCGCTGATACTACATTGATGAAATTTGGCGCCAAAACTCACATCGTGGTCGTGAGTAATGTGCAAAAAAAATTTTTGAAATCGGACATATCATGGAGGAATAATCACCGAAAGAAAAATTAATAGCTGATCGCAGCCAAACCACTGAGACTACATTGATGAAATTTGGCGCCAAAACTCACAAACGAAGGTACGGTAGTGCTTCGCTCAGTATTTGCAAACAGCATGCATTGCAGACCTAGTTATAGTATAATATAACATTTTGTAGATTGATAATGAACGTTTGGCTTTATCGGTTAAAACAATAATACATAGGTTGCATTATTGTATAGGTTAGATTGACATGCTCTTTTCTGGTAAGCAGAGAAAAAAAGTTCATACTATACTAGTCTTTATTTAATCATTTGTAGATATATAACTGGCTGCTATATATTATCTTGTTTTCGTTCTTTTTTATTCTTAAGTAATTTTTAATGGAATGAAGAAAAATATTTAAGTGTTACGCATGATAAGCAGTTGCGTAAAGTATGAATTAATCTAGTTTTTTTTTTCAATATTGATGTAGGACGACGTCCCGTACCAATTCGAAGTACAAGATCAGCCCCTTAATTCCGTGATTCTATACACATAAAAGCAATGTCTCTAGCAATGTGAGGAATGTGTGTAAAATTTAAAGCAATGTGCCTTTAAAAAACCAGAGTTGTTTCAGAAAGTTAGTGAGCCGCCAGCCTGTAATCAGAATGACGGGTGTATTTTTAATACGAGCAAGTTACTCACTATCTAAGGATGAAAACATAACCGTAGCAATGTTCCGACAATGTGCTCGAACTTACCTAAAGCAGAATCAGATGCGGTGAAAGGTGTAAAAGTAGTTTTGAAATTAAAAATTCTAAATTTTAACGCCTGCTGATTTCATACAGGCAATTCGACGAATAATGTAGAGGATTCCCGCAGGATGTGTTGCAGAGCAGTGTCATAATGACTTTTTCATAGCCAGTAATGAATGGTACAATATAGTTAAAAATTCGATCTATCGAAAGCTCTATAGATCGAATCGATTCTACGTTACAGATTTGATACGCTGGTGGACCATTCTAAAACGACGTAAATTGTGCCTAGGAACCATTACAACCCTGTACTTGGATATAACCTAAAATTAAAATAGCTATTATTAATATACAAAAATATTTTGTGCTCCCTGTGAACACAAATGGTGTAAACCTTAAGTTAATTCTATTGGCACTGTATTATTCAGTCTAAACACAATTAATCAAATAAAATACGTTTTTTGTAAATTTACAAAAAACGTATTTTATTTGATACAACACGCTACCATAAAAGAGCATTTAGACATAAAGATTAAAGGAATTGTAATTCAGAACTTTCACCTAAACAATAAGCCGTTTGCAAGAAAGTTGCTTTAAATATAAATGGTAACAATATTTTTATGACAAAACAAATGGTAAGGGAAATTTTTTCAACCAGAAAATATTATCATCTGTCCTAGTCTTAATTATTGTCCATTTCATTCACATTATTAACAACAATCCAAAAGAATTAAAATATAATTAGTGTATTTTACGAATCAGTATAATAATAACTTGCTTTGCTGAACCATTTATATCAATTTTAATAAAAAAACAATATTTCAATACTTGTCGTTTCCACAATTAAAACCATGTCGGAATGTCGTTAGAAGTGTATTATTCGTTTATTTCATTAATCACTGGTGGAACAAATGAAATTTAAAATGGTTGGTAAACGTTTTTATAAGTATATCTTTCCGAGATCATGATCTCGGAATGATCTTTCATTGGAAACAACAAGTATTGAAATATTGTTTTTTTTTTAAAAATTGATATAAATGGTTCAGCAGGTGAAACAAAGTCAACAAAGTATATTTTATATTTAATGTTTGTGACAAGATATAATAAGTCTTCAGAAAGGCCACAATGATGAAAATATTGTAGGGAGTTGGTCAAAATCGTGGGTGTATCACAGAAAATTGAATTATACTCCTGAAATGTAGTTACTATTTAGTACACACCTAGCTCTATACAAAGAAACTATTTTGAAATTAAGGAACACTCACCATATTGACAATGATTGCAAATTTATATGTCTTCATATAATTCGTAATTTAAAAAATATCCGTAAAATATCATGAAAAATATACAAGTAATAATATATCATGATAATAATCTTGTTCACTTAAATATATGTTTTACAATGATGTGGTTTTCTTATTCTTCAGGAACTACCCATCTGATTTAGTGTGTTTATTTTTAGGTACATATTTTTTGTGCAATTATATTTTATGTGTTATATATTGATATAATAAGGTAAACCCGCTATCTTGTTGCAATATGGCAGGTGTACTTAAAATAGTTTCGTTCTGAAGGTGGTACAGATATTTTTGGAGCTAGGTACTAAATAGTACATACAAGGTACATTTTTTGAATTTATTTGGATTTTAATTCCACTGCGATACATCCGCGATTTTGACTCTCACTATTGACCGGTATAATTTAGTAGTCATAATTAATTAAATAATAAATAAGAATAAATATTTCTTAAATACACTAGTTAGCCTAGCCCAAAGTAAACACTGTAAGGCTTGTGTTATGGATACTAGGGTAACGGATAGACATACATATATCATACATAGATATGTCATATTCATAGAAATTTATATAGACACCCATGACTTAGGTACAAATGCTCGTATTCATCAAACAAACATCTGCCCTTTCCGGGATTCGAATCCAGGACCGTCGGTGCGAAAGATAGGATCACCTACGTTGCACCAAACGGTCGTCATTATAATGCGTCATAATTGCATCATATGATGCAAGTATTGCCAGACAAGTTTGAATTAAGATGTTCCGGCAAGATGTAACTAGAAATTGCATTTAAAAGGATTAGGGCGAAATTATTTAGAATTTGATGCACACGCAGATTGCTACGTTCGCCACTCAGTCACTTATCGGCTGCAATCATGGTGATTGGCTTGAAGTTTCTCTACTGTAGAGTGTCGTTAGAAAAATGTGTGTCGCGTAATTCGTCCATCGGCTTCTGATTCTTGCGTACATTCCAGTGTAGACATTCTGCCAGAGAATCAAACCAATCGGAGATTTGGTCCTGCGAGCAGATCGACGGCACCGGGTATACTGATGTGGTAACGTATAAACTGCAAATAAAAAATGGAAATGACTATGGTATTATAATACGATAAATACGATGATATTGAAGTTGCGCACTTCAATATTGGCATGCAAATCGTATTGATGTGGTTATTAATTCATCAACGCAATAACGTGAAATCTCAAATCAAGAATGGAAGTCGAGTGGATTAGCGATTGTCGTTGGCAAATTATATCTGTCGCCCGGCCTGAGTGATAATTGTGAGCGCCATCGAACGATCCACTGGCTGTTGATTAACCACACACGTTGGTGTCTTCGAAATGGCGGGTTCAAATATTCTTTAATCCAGAAAAATATTCATTAATCACTACTCTGATTTTTCTTTTACCGCCGCGTTATTCCTAATTTGTTTGTGAAAGCACTGACGAACCCACAAATTAAACAACATAAATCGCTGTTGGCGTATAATGATTTCTAGCATTTATTTCACAACATTTGACCGATAACAAAACTTTCTACAGTAAAGTCCTACTTACAAAAATCGAGTATGTTAAATTTTTATTTAATTATCAATTTTTCATGCAATAGCAGATGTCGATTAACGTTAAAAGCTTCACTAACTATAAAGTCCTAAGTGCAACTACAGAGGTGGTTATCCACCACCAGGTGTAAGTGTTTCAAGGGTGTAACCACGGAAGGTGTAACAAAGGTATTGTAAGCGTGTTATAAGCGTGCAGGTTGCATACGACGTTTTGGCGGCAGTACCTATCGCCGTGTTGCAGCGCTTGCCGGTTTCTGCCATCAAAGGCCAGCCACATAGCGTTTCTGGCATCCGGCGACAGTGTTATCTAAAACATAATTTGTGTTTTATATCATCTACGAAGGTAAGAAAAAAAGGCTTATTTATATTAGTTGCAATTACGAAAAACGCTTTTATGTACTAAGAAAATATTACGAAACTGAAGCACACACAATATTTTTTAGCATTAATCGCCATGCACAATGTGGGTATGGAGCCGTCAGTCATATTTCAGGCAGACACTTCAAAAGCTTGGTATCAGCCGTATGTTCGTATATCGTACTATGAACAGATACAACAACACTTCCTCTGTCGAAGATTGGGGCGACCGAGTGCTGTTAGAACTATAAAAGCTGTTAATGCTGTTAAAGCCAGAATTCTTCGAAACTCCATTAGAATATTCCTGTTAATTCTTTGTCGCGTATTATAAAACAAGACCTAAAGCTCGGTGTTTATCTACAAATATGGTCAGTTTTGACATGCTTGCTCTAAATGACACTACGACATCGAGTCTCTAAAATCTCTAGAGCAAACAGTGGCGAAAATTCCTATGGAAACTGCGTAAATCCAGTGTCGTGGCCAGACAGATTGAAGGCGATATAAAAGCCAAAGGTGGCCATTTCGAATAGAATATTGTTTTATTTTTTGATGAGACTAATAAATATGTACATATAATTTTAAGTAATATTACATTACATAAAAAAAAAATATTTTCATTTGTAACAGAACTTATGGTCCGACTAGGAATAATGCCGTACTTCCAATGTTCAGTACAGTACTTCCCATGAGCGACCGCCTATACAGCCTCCAAGGCTATGGCACTTTTTAGGTGGTTTTCTACGAGTCTGACGTCCGGTGGGTGCCCAAGTTGCCAGGGGCACAAAAAAAGTTTCTAAGTTCAGCGCAGTACTTCCCATGTTTAATACAGTACACCCCATTACATTACAGTACAGTACTCCACTAATATAATTTCGAATTTTCTTCCACTGATACAGTTCAGTATATTTTCGTAAGTGTAAAGTAATGCATGAAAAGTACCTTGAGTTCCACGCCCGCCGGCACCACAATGGGACGGAAGGAGAGCGAGTGTGGACAGATAGGCGTCACCATCACAGCCGGGACGGATGGGTGTATCATGCTGGCGCCCGCTGATACCGCGTACGCTGTGCTGCCAGTTGGCGTCGACACTATCAAACCTGTGCAATAAATTTTATTGCTATTTCTTTATTTTTTTTGTTTTGAATGGGTTCGCCCTTAATCCTAATCAAGTCCGGGGGCCAAGACAGGATCCAAGACGGAGCGAGATAACCCAGAAGGTGCCTGTTCATCCTGCCTTTGAAAACTGACGGGTTATAAGTAATAGGAAATACAGAAGCAGGATGGGAGTGAACTATAAAAGTTGCTGGGAAGCGCTTGGTGCGACAGGTAGGAATAGTAACCAACAAAGGGTCGCAGCCTGCAGTGCGTCTGGATGTCCGATGGAAGAAAGGAGATGGCGGTATAAGCACACGCAGCTTCTGAGCACACTCTCCGAAGTATAATCTGGCTGATGCGTCATGCTCGTCAACTTAGAGAGACGTTGCTGCCTGTAGAGATACGTCTGCATTACACCCTCGCATCATGCATGAGCCATGAGGATTACATGCACACCATGCCCATTAGTGGGCGTCTTATATCTGTAGTAATTATGCAGGTAAAAAAATATTAGCGGGCTGGGGCGTCATTTTTCACTTTTTGTGACGCCGCAAAAAAATTCAAGATCTGGGCCTGCTGTTTTATACTACTAGTATTATCGACAAAAACACCTTTACCTAAGACGATAGTTCCTTATGGTTTTTAATATTTTTTTTTAGTTTATCGTCTGTTCGTCGCGACTAATTTAAAACGGAAACTTGTTAACAATATATTTATGAATGAAGTAATGAAAGCATAACTCTGATATATTTTGATTAAAACATAATAAATTATATTGAACTATTAATTATGTATGATGATAACGGTGTATAATTTATGTATTGTAAATGCCGTTACTTCTGTTAAAGCTGACGAGTTTCTTTTGCACTTTTTTTGTTCTTTAGTAGAGGTCCATAACGGAGCAGGTGGAATGTTTGAGGGATTCAAGGCACTTAGTGTTTTTATATAAAGTTTATTTCACTTAACCGATTCGTTGCTACATACAATTAACATAAAGGAAGTCTAAGCTTGATATACGTAAAAAATTAAAATAGTTTTATTCTAGGTAGATTTCCCTAAAACTTAATTTGAATTAGTTATCGTCGATTTAAAAATGACATGGCTGCAGTGGCTGGCGTCGCACGTAAAAGAAAGTGATGGCACGCCAAACGTGCCGAATCCGCAACGAATCGGTTAATATTGATAGTAAACGTTCACGTTTAAATATAATAATGTGGTGGACTTACCATCTCCTTGTACTGAGGTGATGTGTTTCCCATCGAGGAATAAGTCTATATTAGAGAGGTACGGCGAAGGTCCTCGATCCACGACTACTTCATTCAGCACCAGAATCGTGGTGGGCTTCATCTTTTCTTTGCCGTTGTCATTGGTTTTACGGAACACCACGCATCGTAGCCGCGATCTTAACGTCAGCGCTGCGTGACCTGTTTTTACAAGAACGAAAGCCAAATTGAAATTAGTTAATTGCTGGGTATTAATTTATTTTCTTTGGTGTTGGTCAGTACTACAGTACAAGAACATTCAATTCTGCAGCAGTACACTCGCCATTCTGACACGTTTTTTCCAGTTCTTATCGAGTACGATCCCTGAAATATCGTCGAATCTCTTATGTCACTTTTACTGTTATTAATTTTTTATTTTCTAGGATGGAATTTTATCGCTTACGTCTTGTCTTGATAATAAGTAGCAGAATGTTATTATTGATGCAAGCTATAATGTCAGATGGGCATAATGAAGCCGAATTTTTGCTTGTTTTTCACCTTAATTCGTTTGTGACTTTGAGAATCTGTTCGGTAAATTTTTTATATTTTGTTCTGTCATCTGTCTAGCGTTTGCATATTTATTTGGGAACGTAAGACTAAAGAAGAAGAAAAGAACTTTTCAACGAGTTTGTAAGTAAGGTCAAAAAATAGAGTCTGTCTTAAGCTAATATCTTACCTCCCAAAATGTTTATAACCTGCTCCTGGAAGTTCTTGAACTCGAAGAGTGTTAGAAATCCTAAAGAACCTAAGTGGAACGCCATTACTGGAGGTACCGATTGCTGAAAAAAAAAAGGTATAAAATACGTGTGTAAAAAAAAAAACTATATATAATATGGTGTCTTTAAAATAAATGTAAATAACTGGTATCCACCTGGAAAAGCGAACTGGCATGAAGTAAGGTACCGTCGCCGCCGAGGCAGATGATAAAGTCGATCTTGTCGGTGAGGTCGTCAGTGCCGGCCCGGAAAGCCATCAGTCGCTCCCGCACTGACACGAGGCTCTCATACTCCTTGTGTAGCAAATCATCCAGCACAGCTGCTTCCACAAACACCACCATACTCTTGTCCTGAATAAGAAATGTAGTTTGGAAGATGTCCAAGGTAAAGTTTTTAATACCGTTTTCGATGTGATAATTATTTATTGCCAATTTTTTCTTCGTACCATAGGTAAAACTCTTAACTACGTATTTTATTAGCAGTACCAGATAAGAACGATTCATAGACACAAAAAATGGATTTTATGCTATTTTGTAGCACAATAGACGGTACAATATCAACAGTCATTAAAAAAGTGGCCTTGGTCAAGATCTGGTATTATGTCGTCCTAAAAATATTGGGGTCATTGAGTTTTATTACATTTACAAGATAAAAGCTGGTTTCTTCTCATATGTTATAGACTTTTTTTATAAGGACTATTAAAAATTCGTCAAGCACATTTTTAAAATTCCCGTTAACCCTTCGTGGTTGGTGGCCCTGTGGCACGCCTCTGGTGACTGGGAAAGAAGGAGATTAGCCACTATCATCCCTGGATAGTTCAACATTTCTGTCTGCCAGGTAACTCGAGAACCATCTTATTGCGCTTGAATCGAAACCATAATATAACAACTTGGACACCAGAAGTGCTGTGTTTATGCAGTCGAAGGCGCGGAAGTAGTCTAACAGTAGCAACATACTGACCCTTTCCAGATCCTGTGCCGTCAAAAGGTTGTCTACAATATCGGAAAGGGCAGTTGCTGCCACACTTCCCTTGCGAAATACTGTATCCAATTGAGGAAGCAACTCATGGTCTTCGAGTCATGGTCAACGCCAAACATGCCGAAATATATGTAACAGCTACGTAGGAAACAATTAGTTAATTCCTCGTACAAAAATGAAGAGCTTTATAATATTAGCAATAATTATATTAAAATATTATTTATAATAGCCTTTATATTTTTACGTTATATAATCATCTAACTGTTATATTTTTATATATATGTACAACAATTTTTACCAGAAAAAATCAAGTTGTCAGAGGCGTCAAGCGGTCAAATCTTTATTTAAAATAATAAAAATTTGAAGCTAAATCAAAGCTTTCGGAAAATTTGTGTGTAGGAAAAATCAACAATTTCATAAGCAAAGCGCACACAGCACAGCTACCTCGTCGCTTCTAGTCTAGACTTTCCATAAATTAGGATTACTATTGTTTTACCAAATGCTGCCTAAAATACATTTCTTTATTCTATGATAACGATAGGGTGCAGTTGCAGCTGTCGGAATATTATTAAAATTGTTGATATAAGTTCTGGGTACGAGTTGGTAATACTACAAAGCCATCACATACTTGGACGAGCCAGCGCACGAGTTGTACGAACGGGGCCAGGATGGTGGCGTCGTGCACTTTCTTGATGACCAGGACTGTCAGTGGCGGCTTGTACCATGTCAGTCGCTGCGACGCCGGGTCCTGGATTTGTCTGAAACAGTATTTGTTCTCCATCTAAAATCGAGGATGCAATTTTAAAATGCAAAAAGTATAACATTTTTTGCGGTTTTAATCGAGACGTAACAACACGCGCTAAGAAATATATTTAAAAACTAAAAGAAATGTTTTTCTTCTTATAAGACAGTTGTTTCTTTTTAATGAGAGCGCAGGAGATTTAAGCAGTGTCTAAAGTTAAATAAAATATTTCAGTTAAAATTTTATGCCAAAAATATCTTTTCAGGTAACTATAGCCTGACAGCAATCGCTGTACCGCGCCTTAGGTATCCGCGGGGTGGTGGGGGGTGGGAAGTAAAGAACACGAACGCACATGAGATTCTTAGTGTCAGACAGATCTTACGATATCGAAGCACTTTTTTGAACTATATTTACGAGTATAATTATATCCAATCCCTGTTTTTGTCCAATGTGCCAAAGTACAATTAAAGAGCAAATATAAATGAAATTAATCTTTAATCCTCGGTAATATAAAATCATTGTACATGAAAAAGAAAAAGTGACTTACAATTCAAACTAAAATATAAAAAACTGTTTATTAGGTAAATAAATTACACTGACTATTCTGAAATTTGTTTGAAAAAGATTCTTTTTCAACTTCACATACCATTTCGCTATTGGAGCTTGAATCAGAGTCATTCCTGAAGATTTATTAAATATTGGCTCAATAATATCATCGAACCTATTGTCGCGATCCCAGTAATCGTTTTAATTTTTTAGGACATGGTCATCACATCTCTGCCATTTTTCTGCCGTGTACTTCAAAAACAATAAATTCAGTGCTTTTATCTTTTAGTCTAGAGAAAAATTAATATGGTTTTGCGCTATATTGTTTTTGACATCAGCCCAGACCAACTCGATGGGGTTCAGATCTGGATTGTAACAAATAAGGCTAGTTACCGCCGTAAGCGATCACGGTAGAAGACAAAATGGAGCAACTGTTTCGACCCCCGTCTCGCCGCTCGCAAACCTAAGGCGTGGTATAGCGGTTGCGGACAGACTATAATACGTTAACTTATTTCTATTCACAGGAAAAACAATGTCTTGGTTTTAATTAACAAATTTATTTATTTGTATGCCAGATGGAGAAATGGTTAATGACATAAGGTAGTATGATAAAATTTAAAGTGTTGTCGTTGGTAAGCACACCGCTTGAAAACGGATGGACGGAATTGGCATTATTTTTAAAATATTCCTAACCGTCTGAATTTTAGGAAATGATTAATAAGAAAAGTTGTTCATTTCTATCGCAACCTCTTAACGGCTATGAACGCTGCTAGTATGAAAAAAAAGGAGATATATTTTATATCTAAGCTAAATAACCATTTCGGAGAGTTAATTGACTATTGGAATTAATTAGCGTGCATGTTTGGGTAGATTTTATACTGTGTGCAAAGTGTGTGAGATATAAAATACGCAATTGTTATTATACAGACGTATTTTATTCTCACAGAAAATATAGCATTGTGAATAAAAAAATAAAATTAAATACAGTTATTTAGTTAATCTCATAATAAATTATTAATACCCACAGCACGTAACAATATCACCAGTCTATTAATACCCCCATTGCTGACATACTGGCCTTCCCTTTGTATTAGTCTGGATATCCGGGACAAACGGCTTTGCCTTTCGAAGCGCGAAGGATCTCGAGATAATTTCTTTGTCGCCAACCATCCGATGACGCGCTTGTGAAAGTAGCCTAAACTATCAAAATCGTTCAAAAAAACCATCTAGCTCGTTAGTTTTAAAATAAAAAATGTAAACGCAGAAGAAAAAAAAAGTTTAGTTTAACAAACCTCGGGATTGCTATTGTTAAAAATACTTGGAATGCTTACATAATCATAGAAGAGTTTTTCATTATTCTGCCGCATGGTCCAAACTGTTGAACAGGAGGTGGCGCGTTCAAGGACCTTGTCTTCCTGAAACTAAATGAAACTCAACTTTATATACGACTTTCAATCTAAATCCATTTCGGAAAATATGCGAAGAAAAGTCGCGAAAAACGGCTTATTTATAATAAGTCTTAAAATGACGAAATAAAAAAATCTTACTTTTCTAATAGATTGTTATTAAAAATTTGATTACCCCTTGATACCTGCGATTCTTTTATTATTTAAGTGTCCAAAATAAATAAAATATTAGCATTACAGGATTTATCTAGGTAAAACTTTACCGCCCGCCGCGCTAGCTGGGCAGTAATATATTTTCACACAACTTTACCTCACGCATATTTTTATGACAATAGAGACGTAGTTTCTGAGCCGTTCTTGCATAAATTTAACGTACTTTCCGAGCAAGTGTGGTAAAAAAAATATAGATTATTTTCAGAGGTATTAAACGGTTTCCTACGCTAGGAGCTGGAGGCAAAAATTAAGAACTACACGATTTCAATTTAAAGAACCTAGTTTGGCCATAAGTTCTGTTACAGATGAAAATGCATTTTTTTTTATGAAGTAATGTTATTACTAAAACTTCCAGCAACAGCACATGTGGTTGCCCAACAACAGCAGGAAAACAAACGACTCTAGGAGCACGATTTTTTTGCGGAGCATCGTAGAGGCAGAGCGTATGAAAATACAGATGCAATGTCTAGGAGCCCATGCTCTGATTAATTTAACTGCTCTAGAAAAGAAGATAAGGGACATTTTAGAATTTCGAGAACTGACACCATTAGCCCGGAATGGTGTAGTGAAGATGGGGACATAAAGCCACTTATGGAATGGATGAAGGCCGACCGCGAGAAACCAAAGTTGAGTGACGTTGCAGTAACTGATTCTACAACGAAGCACTATTGGGCCTAATGGGATAGTTTGACGGTTTATAATAGAGTACTTTGCCAAAAATGGAAAATTGCGTGTGGTGAGAAAACACACCTGCAGGTAATTGTACTAAGATTGAAAATCAACTGCTGCAATTGTGACACGTTGGTTTATCAGGTGATCATTCAGGCATGAAGAGGACTCTCCTTTAAGTAAAGAAAAGATTATATTGGGTACACTGTAGAGAGGATGTAAAGAAATGGTGTGGAGAAATTGCCGTGAATAGACCGCGTTTATGCAATAGAGCAGGATTGAAACCCTACAACAGCGGTGCAACTTGGAAGTCAAGAACAGTGGGCAGAGGAAGTCGAACTCCAGCATCAGAAATGAGGAATATTCAAGTGTTTGAGGTAGGACACTGGTGTGGGGTGTGGGGCGGAAGACCTCCTCGTATGCCCGACCCATTGTAGGTCCCATTTTACTCGTGCAGTGGGAACAGCATTAGGTTTTGTCGGGTCGGTGCACCTGGGGCGTCGTCGTCGTATGTAGTTGCACCAGGATTTGCATACGAAGGGGGCCAAGATTTTGGGCCGAGGTGGGGGCTCGGCTGGCTGACCCGAGTAGCCTGGGTAATGGCTGCTGAGCAGGGGTATTTGTCCCGTACATGTTCCGAGATGAGGGTGCGAGGAGTAAACCTCTATAAAAATCAAGAAACAGGTGGCGCCCCTAGCGGAAGGGAGGAAGACGATAGGCGAAAACGCACGAAGTTTCTAGCAAACTGATTTTTTTTTTATTTTCTTGAATAAGAAGAGGTGGAATAATTTACCTAATTTAAGCTATAGGCGTGTATTCAGGTTTTTAGGTGCATGCTTTGTCCTTAAATAAATGAAAAAAAAAAAACAAAAAAGGTTTTACCTACATTGAAGAAACTTTTGAACAACAGATGGTTAAATTGTATGCAAGTATATAACGCAGTCTGTTGAATTTGGATATGTACCTATCTAATTCAGTTACCTTGCTTAATATGATTTGTAATATTATGGCGATCTAAATGAACACTAAAATATTGTTGAAACAAGACATTTATTTGACGTTTAAAGTATACTGATTAAATATAATATTTTTTTTTTTGAAAAATTTTGAATTTTGAATCGAAGCGTCAAAATATTAAAAATAAAAATGCTAAAAAATGAATAAAACTTCAGGATTACGTCGATAGACTTTGTAAGCACACCACCGAAAACAAAGATAAAATGATTAATACAATACCTTCTGTGTAAGTATTCTTCTTTGGCTCTCGCCAACTCCATCTTTCTAGTTTCGCAAGAGAACTGCATCATTCAAACCTTCATATACACAAACACAAAACGAACCCTTTTTATTCACTTTCGCGATTAGGAAACAAATTCCGAACTAGTGATCATTTCTGATTTTCACAAATACTGGAACATACGTACACACGACTCTAGTAACGTTTTTATACATAAAATCACTCACAGATGATTAATGAACATATTATAATGTTGGAGTAAGCACGTTATTATTGCTAAGATTACAGCGTAGTAATGAGGGGGTACTCGGATTCTTAAAGGATGTAAAGTCTGCAGTTTTATGTTATCTTATTTGTTATCCAAGAAAACATGTTTATTTATCATGTAAAGTATATGTCAAAACAAAAATAATTAGGTATTGACAATTAATTTCAAGGCACGTGACGCACTTGTGTTTCATTATATCTACCAAGCCGTAAACAAATGTTTTCATATAACCTAGTTTTAGACCATGACGATCTTTTTTATTATAAGCTCAAAAGCATAGACGGAAGGTAGCTAGCCTATCAGTTTTTTATAGGATACATTCCGAAGCGTGTGCAACAGAATTGCACAGCCTTGTTTCCGCCGTCCTCATTTTTTCATCGGACAACCAGACTTACAAATGTCGCCACATATGGTTGATATACAAGTATCGCATTAAGAGTTTTGGTTCCAATTTTGTAATCTGTACCACTACAGAGTGAATTTTTTTGCCTGAGTCTGTGTTTCCTGCTTAATACAATTTATAATAGAGTGTTTTAGTCACGAGTGAATACCTTCTAGGCAGGCGCGTCACATCACATCGTCACTTACAATCAGCCGAGATAGCGGTCATGCGCTTACCACGATTTTTAAAAAACCTTTAAATAAAGTACCTGGGTTAATTAAGGCCATGTTGGTTTAAGGCCATTTTTTTAGGACACAATGCATTATGTATTATACCATAGGTGGGTATTTATTGTTTAGAGAATATATCTTTCACCCAAACAAATAATAAGGAAAGTAGCCAAAGCGTTAAATACCAAATACATATACTTTTTAAGGGGGAAATTGGCTGTATTCCCGGCTGTATTGGCTGTATAGTACGTCAATATGCCCATGCTAGAAGACATATTACCTGTATGATTTTATAAATTTGTTACTATTCACTTGTTTTACAAATCGTAACCGATTTATACCTATGAACTGATAAAGTGTTTAATTAAATGTAAACATTAAAAACAACATCGGCTTAACAGGGGCTTTTTTACCCAAAACAAACTTTCCGTTTTTTTTCATCCAAGTAACGCCTTTGAGTTCGCCTTGGCACATAACATTTTTTGGCCGCTGTGTAAACTTTCATACCACCTCGCCGTATAGCAGAAAAAGTTTATTTCATATGGTCTTCGGTCGAGTTATTCCGAATCCTTTTACATTTATATCTAGCCATGAAGTAAAACAAAAAAATATAAACCCATTTAGTATAATAAAAAATAGTATTGGAAATATGGGCATTTTTTTACTTCAACTACTTCAATTTATTAACTATAATAGCATAATTTCAAAAATAAACACGGAAATATAAAACATGATTTCCTAGTGGGACGATAGGATCACAACATCTGAAAAATAATAATATAAAGCAGAACTATTTTCAAAAACTTACTAGCAATTAATGGAAAATCGTGTCAACTTTTCATTTGGACTAATTTGGGTGAACTGGCAACACCACGCGGGAAACGGCGCCGGCACCGGCGGTTGCATCGGTTGAATGCCGACCACGTGATCGAACATTGCGCATCAAGTTTATTTGTTTAAGATGTTTTGGTTTAGAGCAATAGGTATGTGACCATATTTACAAGCTGACTGTATTCGATCCAGGTACCTTATCTAAATGTGTCTAATAGCAATACCGAGCACGGGCAGATGTATGCCGCAGCCAATTAGATCGTATTGCAGTACCCAAATTTATTTCGCGTATCTCGGAAAAGGCCCTAACGATTTGGATGAAATTTAATCTTTAGATAAGGTTTTAAATTTATCTATATACTTAGTTGTTTTCATGTTAATACGCAATTTCACAAAAAAGTTTTTATTACCACTTATTAGAGCCTTCTTCTATCCGCTCTCATGCTGACAACTTCATATAACGTATAGCGTTATTTTCTGTGGTACCTACTTGTATTTTTGCGGACTGACAACAACTGTTACCTCAAAATTTTGTAAGATGGCGCTATATTATATAATCCAAATATTCTTTTATTTTTAGGAATTACCTATCTGATCAAGTGTCTGATTATTATTACTGTAGGTACTTTTGAAGTACATAATTTTGGTGCAATTAGATGTTATGGTATATGTATAATATATTATTGGTATATTATAGAATACCCGCTAACTTATTGTCAGTATGGAGGGTGTACCTTAATTTCGAAATGTTTTCGTTCTCAAGGAGGTACAGATTTTTGACGTGACAACGTCTTATAAATTGGTTTGCCGGGTGACACTTCAAGAAACTGCGTTACGCTCCGCTCACGTTATGCGCTTACAATGAGAGCGAGTGAGAGGCACGCGTCCCTTCCACTCGGGCATGGTTAGCCCGCCTAAGAGCGAGAGAGACAGACATAAAAAGTGGAAGGGACGCGTGCCTATAAATTAATGTTTTAAATATAATTCTTTGTATAAATAAATGTTTTAAATTGTTACTATTATTTCATCCTTCTTCCTACTATACGAATGAATATTCACATTAAAATTATTTTACCACTCAAAGTCGTTGTCACGTAAAACTTTCGCCCGTATACCGATTTTACAGGCAACCAACCAGTTTTTTGCAGCTAGGTACTAAATAGTACATTTTAGGTAATTGTATAAATCAGTTCGCTGTGATACACCTATGTTGCGGTGACGCCATACAAAGCATTAAAATCGACTTCGTATTACAGAGGACGTTTGTCGAGGAATCGAATTAGTGTCTACATTGCGTAATAGCAATGTCTGAGGCATATCTATACATACAAAGTTCGATCATTACCTATACTTTGTCCAATGTAGGATGATACTTTTGACACCTATATAGAGGGTATAAAGTTGCTATTGCAATGTCAAGCCAAACATAAGGAAACAAACGCAACCTTAGTACGTAGCAATAAGAATGTGATATCTGTCAAAAGTATCATCCTACATTGGACAAAGTATAGCCCGGTGGAATATCTTCCCTTTGGTCTACCATAAGTTGTATCTCTACAGCAACGCAGTTAATTAGTCTACTGTACTTATCCATACTATGTTCCGTCCACTTTGAAGGTAAAAGACAATATATTTTAAAATTATTACAAATTTATTTTTCTGTCTGTATCCGATTAATTTTTTGTATTATCGACATAACGAGATGTGTTACCGAAAGACATTTTAAATATTGTATGCACTCAAGTGTTGGAATCAAACTCAACATTTTTCATTAAGAGATTATCAAAAAGTATTTAGGATAAAAAAAACAACATATTTTAGTCAAATTTGTATAATTTATAATTAAACATATATACAATCCTAATAAACTCGTGAACACCAAACAAAATCATTCAAATAACAGATAAAAAAAAATAAACAAAACTTATTTGTATGTAAGATAACAGCACGTCATCTACCTCAAACGGAACATAGTAAACGTTTGACTTTAATATATGTGTTTAAAAATATATATATATATTGATTGACATGCTGTTGACGGGTGAGCGGAGAAAAAATTCAGACTAATAGTCTTTATTTAAATATTATTGGCTGCTATATTATCTTGCTTTCGTTCTTTCGTATTCGTAAAAGTATTAGTTTTAGAAATGGAATGAAGCAATATAATTATATAAGGGTTACGCATCAAAAGCTATTAGAGCAAGGCTACACGATGCGTTAACGGTGCGGTGCGGTGCCTAAGCGATGCCACTGCGTCATCCTACATACAAATTACTATACCATGTCAAACGTCGCGTTAGGTTGCCGTGCGGCGTCGCACCGCAAGCGCGACTTGCGAGCTGAGAGACGAAGTGGAGAGGGCTAATGCGCTGCGACGCCGGAGTGAAAACATGAAAATTCGCTCCACTGTCGTTAACGGACTAAAGTGAGCCTACACACTGAGTTATTGACGTGCACCGCGCACCGCACCGTGCACCGCACCGCGGTGAACAGCGTTGCGCTGGGGAGCCACACCGTTAACGCATCGTGTGGCCTCGCTCTTACGAATTTACTCAATAGTATGAATTAATCTTGTTTTTTTAAAGTTTAATTATGGTATCGTTTCTTCTCTCCGCTCTGTGAATATAAATATAGGACGACGTCCTGTACCAACTCGAAACACTAGATCATCCCCTCAATTTCGTAATCTACAATCTCACTATGAAGGCATAGAGTTTTTGACATTTCTCAAATATCAATTACTATGTTTCAGAACATAGTGTCTCACTGACTATTTCATAGACAATAAGGGATATTTCATTGTCAAAAATTCGATCTAGCGAAACTCGATGGTGAGATTCTAAATTACAGAATTCACACGCTGGTCGACCATTCTAAAATGACCTTAAGTGTACCTAGGAACCATCCCACCCCTGTATTTAAAGAGATTACTGAATATTCAAATATGCCACTATTAATAATATACAATATGTTTTGTGCTCCCTTTGAACACCAATGGTTAATCTTAAGTTAATTTCATTGGCACTGAATTATTTAGCACCACCATCGCCTGAACAAAATTAACCAAATACAATACGTTTCTCGTGAAGTATTTATAAATACGCTACCGTAAAAGAGCATTTAAACATAAATAATAAAGGAAACAATAATGTAATACCGAACTTTTACATAAACAACAAGCCGTTTGCAATTAAATTGCTTTAAATATAAGCTAACAATATTTTTAATACAAAACAAATGGTAAAGGGAATGTTTCAACCAGAAACTTTAAAAAATATTCGTCCATTTCGTCACATTCATTATTTACAAACATGTAAAAGGGTTACCATTTACGTAGTGTATTTTAAAAATCAGGATAATAACCATTAATCATTACATAAGACTCATAAGTTTCTTGCTCTGTTAAACCATTTATATAAATTTTGGTAAAAAACCATATTTCTATATTTGTCTTTCCCACAATTAAATCCACGTCGGAATGTCTTTAGAAGTGTAAGCTTCTTCAAATCAGTCAATTATTTCGTTATTCAAGATGATTACTGGTAAAACTAATGAAATAGGAAATTGCAAACATTTTCAAAAGTAAAACTTTATGCGGGATCAACCCCTGAAACATAGCCTCCAGGCCCTGATCTATGTGAATACAATATTTCATTTATTAAACCATTATCTCGGTATATTTTATTTTTAATCTTTTGTTAGAAATAGGTCTTCACAAAGGCCACAATGATAAAAATCTTGAAGTTAATTGGCCGGTAAAATTAATAACCATATATTTCATCATAAGATGCAAGTATTATCAAACCATTTAGAACCAAGATTTATGACAATACAACACGTTGTATTTAAAAGGATGTGTGTGCGATATTTTTTACAAATTGATGTATACGCAGTTTACGTGGTTCGCGACTGCGTCACGTATCCGCTGGTCTATCGTTATGGTTATTGGCCTCAAGCTCCTCTAAAGTGTCGTTGGAAGAATGTGTGTGGTCGCTTAACTCGTCCATCTGCTTCTGTTTCTTGCGTACATTCCAGTGTAGACATTCTGCCAGAGAATCGAACCAATCTGAGATCTGGTCCTGCGCGCAGATCGACGGCACCGGGTATACTGATGTGGTCACGTATAAACTGCACATTAAAATAATGGGTTAACTATAGTATACACACTCACAATACTATGATAATGAAATGCGAGAGCAGTGAAAATTTGACATGCAAAGCGTATTGATGTGGTTGTTAAATCACCACCTCTACACCGCTATACCGTGAAATATTTAATCGAGAATCGAAGAAGAAGACGAGAAATGGGTTAGCGATTGTCGTTGGCAAATTACCTATCGCCCGGCCTGAGCGTCAATTGTGAGCGGCCGTCGAACGATACACTGGCTGTCGACCGAGCGTCTAGGCTAGGAGTTATCTGAAACAAGCTCCTACAGCTTAGCTACACGAATAGACTCCGTATAATGTAACAGTCCAACGATGGAGACTAATGTTTATAAGAAATGTTGGTTAAGTTTTACACATACGTAAGTCGGCAGCCATAGATATATTCGGATTCTGCCATTTTGAACCAATAGAATGCATACAAATGGCGGGTCCAAATATTCGTTTTCTGTGATAGCACTAACCTCACAAATGAAACTACATAAATCTTATCGTATTATGATTTCTAACAAATATTTCACGACATTTAAACGATTACACAACATTCTACAGTAAAGCCCTTCTAACAAATGACAAGTAGGATTTATTCTAATTTATATACAAATATAATTTAGCAATTCAACGTTTCAAATTCGAATAATGTCTGTTTAAAGAATTAACAAACTTTCGTTTTTTAAAAGACACCAATATTATATAATAATTTAGTTTCGGATATTAGTTAATACAAAGTTTATTTTAAATTATCCTTATATTGTATATTTAGGCATAATGTAATACCTTAGCACATTTACAATGAAAAAGTAACTCATGCGATCTGTGTTAGTCTGTGATCTGTCAATGTCAAACAAACGGTGTATCTATTTCAATACAACAAATTATTGAAATATGCAACTGCTTGAACACAAAATAAAAATATACGGGATTTTTTTTATTTCTAATTTAACTAATAAAACAGGTAGTAAAAGCAATGAAATTCTGTAGTCTTGTATTTTGGCTTTCATGCAACAGATGTCGATTTACGTTAGAAGAGCTTCACTAACTAAAGAGTCCTAAGTGAATCTACAGAGGTGGTTTTCCAACTTTTGGTGTAAGTGTTAGGGAGGTGTTACAAAGGTGTTGTAAGCGTAATACAAGCGTGCAGCGTGCATGAGTCGTTGGCGGCAATACCTATCGCCATGTTGCAGCGCTTGCCGGTTTCTGCCATCGAAAGACACCCACATAGCGTTTCTGGCATCCGGCGACAGTGCAATCTAAAAAGTAATCTGTGTTTTATGTCTGCTACGAGGGGAAGAAAAAAAGGCTTATTTCCATTTGATGCAATTACGATAAACGCTTTATTTACTAAGACATAAAATACTACAAAAGTATTCTTTGGTGTGTAATTTTAAAATATAATCAGTTGAAAGTATTTAACAACATTGGTGTTCTACTTTAGGATGTGGGCTAAAAAGAATATTCAATACGATTGAGTGTATTATGCACACATTCAAAGCCATTCAAGTTCCTTATTTTCCTATGTTTCCTCTTATGTTCAATACACACCCCATCTTCAATACAGTTCACGACACTTGTACAATTAAGTATTCATTCCACTTGCACAGTTAAGTATGCTAAGTGTACAGAGGCCTTAGTGCGAGTTTACGCGTCGATATTCGATATCATCTGCCTAAATTATTACTAAGGATTGATGATCGCTCCTAGCGATGACCATAAGGATTTACAAGTCTTCATAAAAATCAGTAACGCGCTCGATAACGAGTATCGAATGCGTAAACTCGCTCTAAGACCTTGGAACACGCTCGATAACGAGGATCGAAAGCGTGAACTCTCAGTAAGACCTCTGTAACGCGCTCGATAGCGAGTATTGAATGCGTGAGATCGCACTAGGGCCTGTGTAACGCGCTCTTATAACGAGTATTGAATGCGTGAACTCGCTTTACGACCTCAGTAATACGCTCGATAACGAGTATCGAATGCGTGAACTTGTACAAGGCCTTTGTAACGCGCTCTATAACGAGTACCGAATGCATGAACTCGCACTAAGGTCTCTGTAACGCGCTTGATAACGTGTATCGAAAGCGTAAACTCTCACTAAGGCCTCTGTAACGCGCTCAATAACGAGTATAGAATGCGTGAACTTGCACAAGGCCTCTGTAACACGCTCGATAGCCACTATCGAATGCGTGTACTCGCACTAAGGCCTCTGTAACGCGCTCGATAACGAGTACCTTATGCGTGAACTCGCACTAAGGTCTCTGTAAAGTCAGCCATGAAAATTACCTTGAGTTCCACGCCAGCCGGCACCACAATGGGACGGAAGGAGAGCGAGTGTGGGCAGATGGGCGTAACCATCACCGCCGGGACGGATGGGTGTATCATGCTGGCACCCGCTGCTACCGCGTACGCCGTGCTGCCAGTAGGCGTCGACACTATCAAACCTGTGCAATACATTCTATTGATATTCTCAAAGATGTTATAAAGCACTATTAACTATATAAAGATTATTTAATATTTTCTGTACCATTCAAAATGTGTCTTACATTGTATTGGCAGAATGCCTGAAAAGGTTTACAAATCGGTCTAGAAGTCTGGCCGGGTTAGCGAGATAGACGTGGGATTGATTCCGAAGGCGTATTTAACACTTTTTATATATACAAAGATATGAATATTCATAGTGTAATAAGGTAAACATTTAGCTTTTTGGGGCTTCAAAATTTATAGAATTTTGTTTGTAATATCCTATCCATTTAGTACCAGATATATTTTTACGAGTACTTGTAAAATCTATATATACAACGTGTTACAAAAAATCCGTAAAAAACGTTATAAACCAGCGAAAAATATTGTCAACCCTAATAAGCTGTCACTGCAAAGAACTGAAGTTATGATAAATTATTTTATAGAGTTATACTTTTTAACGGATTTTAAGTTTTTCATTCAAATAGTTTGCATACTCAATAAGAAGAATAAAAATGGCTTCGAAAAACTTTAAGTCGAAAAAAACGTTATGTTGTCGATTTCAAATCCTCTAATCCATATCTTACAATTATTTCGTGTTTTAACCAACATTATTTCTAAAGTGAAAAAATGGCTATGTTATGTAACTCTGAAAATTACGATGTGATGTTATGCGTAGGCCATGAAGATGGCAACTTAAATCGTGCTCGCGAACTGTATCGGCAACGATTTATTGATGGTGGACCCCCTCGTTAAACAGTGACGGCTATTAGGTAAAAATGTACATAAACATTCTGTTTTATTTACTCTTTTATTATATGGAAACAGGGTTGGCACATTTTTTTTTTTTACCATTTATTAATTTGGGCGGGAAGTCGTACTGCGATACGGTTTTCAAATATTGTAAATTGAACCTTTATAAGGGACCATTTAACCCCGTTTCCGCTTTACGGGTATTTTTGTAACACCTTGTACACAAATCTCGTGTCACATTGTTTGCCAGCAATGAACTCCGAAATTACTCGAGTAATTTTGATAATTTTTTTTCATTTTGCTGGATTTGTTTCAAATAAGGACATAGGAAAAGTGTTATTTTATTCATAACTAAAAAAATATGCAAATTATAATAGCTGAGCCACAGCGACGCGTGGCCGGGTCAGCTAGTATTTATATAAATCTTAGTTTTGCTTGTTTATTGATATCATTAAAAGCTGGAGAATTGTCACAGAACAGTTCCAACGAGTGATCGGAATAGAAAGTGCAATAAAAGTATTTGTATTAATATGGAGAGGATTTTTGGGATGCGGAATTTTGTGATTTGTTATGATCAAATGTTTTCTTCTAACAGAAATAAGTATTTAGTTCATTGTGTAGTTGCTAGTAACGCAAGTTAACGTAGTTTTAAAGAAGTGAGAAAGAATAATAAACATTTTAAATTGAGATATTATTCTGTACAATTTTTATGCTGTGCCAACATACTCTTTGAATTCTTAGCTTATGTTATGCCTTTATGTATCAGATTGAAAAATAAATATAATACACCTAACGCTATAAGAGATATGCTACCATCACAAAAAATATTGGAACGATTGAAAAACTTTATTATTTTTAACATTTTTACACAAGTATCTCTTTGTAACATGTTTAAGTATTTAAAAGAATATGGTACCAAATAGTTTTTATATAAAGCGGCAACAATATTTCTTTTGTATAAGTTGAATTTTTCTAGTGACCCATTACCGCTTTGCACGACTGCTACTGTTCGATACTCACATAAATTTTTATTTAGAGTTGGTAAAAAGTTCCTTCAATAAATGTTACAAATATTAAGTCAGCTCGATTGCGTCATTGGTTTAAAGTACTAAGGAGAATCGAATCGAAAGAAGAATAAAAGTGATTTTTGTACATATATATTTTTATAACATAGTGAGTAAATATTGTTTAGTTACTAACTATAATGGATCTTTGTCATCTGATCGAATAAATTTTATTATTATGATTATCATATCATATTACACGAAATAATAATTTTCATATTTTAAATTATCTGTGTTTTATATGAAATCGCAATAAATCACAATTATTTTCTCCTCAACCATCAGATTTTTCTTTTTTACATCCAAAACCCACGCGGATATATGTGGAAAATGGTCAACTTCTACTGATATCAGTGGAGCAAATATATAAATCATCTTGTAACAGTTTTGTTGCTAATTTATTCTGAATACGTCCTAATTTAAGTATATTCGTTTTGAGCACATACCGAAATATACTATATTTTATTTATTGTCGATAATATTTGAATCCTTAAAGCTACAAATATATAAATCTTCACCAAGTGGGATTTAAAGTCATATAAATGATGATCTGATCACTGGTCATCACAATTATTTTGATGGCTGGCTTTGGAGAATTCAAGGCACTAAGTGCTTTTAAATAAAGTTTATTTTCATTTTATGCTTATAATAAACGCTCACTGTTGGTTATGGTCTATCGGGTCACATAGCGACTCTTTTATTTGTGAAATCATCATTAATATGTTTGATTTCACAAATAAAAGAGTCGCTACGTTGACCGAATTTATTTGCGCGGAAATAATAAGAAATACAATTTACACGGTTAACTAGGTGGTTAGCGCGGGACGACTGGTGAGGCGCGGGCGCGTTGCTTATTATATTCTAAAAAGCTTGCGCAGCTAAAATGCATGGCGCGGCGCCCCCACAGTCACGTTAAAATATTATAAGGCGGTATTGAGACTTACCATCTCCTTGTACTGAGGTGATGTGTTTTCCATCCAGGAATAAGTCTATATTTGAGAGGTACGGCGAAGGTCCCCGATCCACCACTACTTCATTCAGCACCAGGATCGTGGTGGGCTTCTTCTTGTCTTTGCCGTTGTCATTGCTTTTACGTAACACCACGCATTGCAGCCGTGATCTTAACGTCAGCGCTGCGTGTCCTGTTTTGAAAAGAACGAAAGTCAAATTAAAATTAGTTAATAATTAGATATTACGTTATTTTATTAGGTCAAAACTGAGCTCTATTGAATAGTAGTCAGCCCTTTTGTCAAGCAGTTAAGTAAGTAAGTAAGTTAATGTTAAGCAGCTATCGGAAATGTCCAATATAAATATATCTTGAGTTCTTTCGTGTTTCGGAAAGCTCGTTAAGCCGTTGGAGCTGGCTGGGTCCTGTGTACCAGTAGTAAGGACACTACTCGTCTAAACGAAATCTGGTAAAACTGTTTTATTAAGTATTTACATAACCATTTTAGGTGAATAAATTGCAATTATGATAGTCTCTGTTTATTTTCTAGGAAGAAATCGTATCGCTTGCGTCTTCTTGATAATAAGTTTCAGAATATTATTATTGCTTCAAGTAATAATGTCAGATTATGCCGCATTTTTGCATGTTTTTCATCTTTATTAGTTAGTTACTGAGAAACAAAATGAGGAAATATTGATATTTCGTTCTGTCAATCGACTCTTATTTTCAATTTATTTTCGAACGTAAGATTAGAGATGAAAAAGAGCTTTTTAACGAGTTTTCTAGTAGGGACTTAACAGTCCGTGTTAAGCTAAGATCTTACCTTCTAAAACGTTCATGACTTGCTCCTGGAAGTTATTGAACTCAAAGGGTGTGAGAAAACCTAAAGAACCTAAGTGGAATGCCATTACTGGAGGGACCGATTGCTGAAAAAGAAAATAAGATGATTAAATATTTTAAATTTATGAATTCTACAAGAATTTTAAACTTTGGTCCAAATATTCATTCACGTATATAAGTCATTGGATACATGTTGTGCTACATTCGCTAGCCCACCCAGACTAATTCTCTACATTTTACTTTATTTAAAAAAAATGAATTAAGTTAATTAAGGCTTAACGTCTGCTATCAATACAATAATGGTCATTGTTATTCAACTATTTCAAAATAGAAGAATTTGGAAGTGGGGTTATACTCCCATCTTGTTGCCTACGGTTAGACCACATGTTATTTGTTGTAAACAGGATACTAGAACCTGTAATGTTACTGATATCCCTGATTGGTCAAATAGATACATCTTATTACAGCAAAAATATGTTATTATTTCAAGGTCTTCCCTCATAGTTTTAGTAATAAGTTTGAATAAAAATATTAATGTTAGGTACAATTAAATTTCACTTCAATTTCATAGGATTTATTATTATATTTAATTTAACAAATTACTACTGAAATTACTTAGCCAGTTCATTAAACATGTAGTTTGATGAATCGTCTGAGCAGAGTCGAGTCCATCCTATCTTCTGCCATACTCAGGACTTTCTTTTGACTACCTTCCACCCAAAGCAACAGAGACGCCATAACAAATAATGGCATAGAAGTAATAAGATACTCAGGACTTTCTTTTGACTACCTTCCACCCAAAGCAACAGAGACGCCATAACAAATAATGGCATAGAAGTAATAAGATACTCAGGACTTTCTTTTGACTACCTTCCACCCAAAGCAACAGAGACGCCATAACAAATAATGGCATAGAAGTAATAAGATACTCAGGACTTTCTTTTGACTACCTTCCACCCAAAGCAACAGAGACGCCATAACAAATAATGGCATAGAAGTAATAAGATACTCAGGACTTTCTTTTGACTACCTTCCACCCAAAGCAACAGAGACGCCATAACAAATAATGGCATAGAAGTAATAAGATACTCAGGACTTTCTTTTGACTACCTTCCACCCAAAGCAACAGAGACGCCATAACAAATAATGGCATAGAAGTAATAAGATACTCAGGACTTTCTTTTGACTACCTTCCACCCAAAGCAACAGAGACGCCATAACAAATAATGGCATAGAAGTAATAAGCATAATTTAGTTACAATAGTATAAAACAAAGTCGCTTCCTGCTGTCTGTCTCTATGTATGCTTAGATCTTTAAAACTACGCAACGAATTTTGATGCGGGTTTTTAATAGATAGAGTGATTCAAGAGGAAGGTTTATATGCATAATATAGTAGAGCATTGCACCCGTGCGAAGCCGGGGCGGGTCGCTAGTAAATTAATATTTAAGATTATTTTTTTAGAATAATATTATTTATTTATAATTGGGTTACGCTTTAATTTGATAAAACCGCAGCCTCGCGTCTTTTTTTAATGTGTCTTGGAAAAAAAGTGATATTCACCTGGAAAAGCGAACTGGCATGAAGTAAGGTGCCGTCGCCCCCGAGGCAGATGATGAAGTCGATTTTGTCGGTGAGGTCATCAGTACCGGCCCGGAAGGTCATCAGTCGTTCCCGCACTGACACGAAGCTCTCATACTCCTTGAGTAGCACATCATCCAGCACCGCTGCTTCCACAAATACCACCATACTCTTGTCCTGAATATGAATAATGTGGTTTAGAAGTTATGCCAGGCTACATTTCAAATTCCGTTTTCAAATTCAAAAATTTTACCGATTCGTTGCTACATACAATTAATTACCAGAAACGAAGGCTACTAGCTTGATTTACGTGAAAAATTAAGATACTTTTATTCTGGGGAGATTTCCCTAATACTTAATTTATAGGAGTTATCATCAATTTAAAAATGACACGGCTCCAGTGGCTAACGCCACACGCAAAAGTGATGGCTCGGCAGACGTGCCATCCGCAACGAATCGGTTAATTAACGATTGCCTTTTTCTTTGTACAAGGGGTAAACTCATTATCCGATTCGTTGCTGATGGCACGCCTGTCGTGTCATCACTTTTTTTATCGTGTGACGTTAGCGTCTGAACCGTGTCATTTTTAAATCGATGATAACTCCTTTAAATCAAGTTTTAGGGAAATCAACCCAGAATACAACTATCTTCAATGTTCACGTAAATTGAGCTCGTAGCCTTCGTTTCTGTAATTGTATGTAGCAACGAATCGGTTAATACGTAATATATTGGCAGTACCAGAGTTTTATACGTTTTGGTAATCGATTATTATCCAAGTCCTCAAAAATCATTTAAAAAAACAGGCCCTGATCTAGTAACGTTACTCTGGTATCATATCGTTCTAGAAATAAAGGGGTCAATGATTTTTACTACATTTATGAGATTGCAACAAAATTAGTCAATAATAATTGTTTGGAAGAGAAGATCCTTGTAATATATTGATATCACATTTATAAAAGACAGATATCAAATATTTATCAAGTAAAATCGTTGTTTTTACAGAAAGAACCTATTAAAGTAATAGAAGGTTAAATATTTAAATAAAAATTAACAAATACTCGCAATTGTAATGGACAATAAACTCAATATGATATTTTTTGTGTAATAAAAACTAATAAATAAGTGCAACTATATAAATAAAATTTTGTCATACAGATTTAGGCAAGAATATGTTCAAATCAAAGCTTTCAACCTTCTTTGAAACCCTGCCGCTACTCTAGTCTGTGACTTTCAACCTTCTTTTAAAGTCACAGACTAGAGTAGCGGCAGGGTGAGCTTTGGTGGAGAATGCTGTTACGGCCTCATCGGACCTTCCTACATAGCTCTGCCGTTCAACAGCGACGGAACATAGGCATCGCATTTTCCTTTTTTTTATAAAAAAGGGTCAGTTACGTAGGATACCTTAATATTGTTGTACCTAAGTACAACTTTTCATATGCACCGACATTTCATTCATACCATTAAATGCTTATGCATATGGTGATTGTTTGACGAAGTATATTTTACTATTGCCCATACCGCCATTACGGGCATAAATGAAGTTTTCCAAAATTGCTGGTATTGCATATACGAAATTATAATGAAAAATGGTCCGACGTTGTTGAATCAACAGGTTCTTTTTATGTACGCCATAGTTAGAACGTGTTTGAATCACCTCTGTTCAAAGTTCCCTTGTATTATAATGCCATTGTGTGGAAATTTAACACTTTGTCTTTGAGCCGTCGCGGCTCTAAAAAAATTATAAATTTTAATTTTGTATTTTATTAATGTATAACTTTATATACACTCGCGAGCAACCAAATCGACTCAAGCCCTCATTCTGCTAACAAACTTTGTTTTTACGTAAAGTATACAAGGTATTTATAAAAAAAGACTGTCATTAGAAAGCTCAAATTGTCACTAATATTGTTTTTTTTTTTAAATCTAACGCATTCATTTTTACATCAATAGCACTATGAGTCGTTTTGCTCATTACGCTATCCGCGACTTGCGCTAACTGCCACCCCTATAAAAGCTCTCGCAACCGGCACACCTTATCAGTCGCTTATCACAAGTTGACATGTACACATCTCCGAGAATTGCAATCATTTTTTCCACGTTACCATGGATACCACACCTGAAGAAGCCGCTCAAGTTGTTGCCTTGTTGGAACAAGGACTTAGCCAGCGAGTAGTCGCTGCCCAGCTTCGCTTGAGCCAGTCTGCTGTGTCCCGGGTCTACAGACGATTTCGAGAGACCGGTGCCTTCAATCGAAGACCAAGAACCAGCCGCCACCGGTGTACTTCTGACAGAGACGACCGTTTCATTGTCTCAACATCGCTGCGCAATCGGCATCTGACGAGTGTTGATGTTCAACAAGAACTCAGGCACGTTCGTGGTGTAGCTGTAAGCGAGTGGACAATAAGAAGACGACTGAGAGCAGCCAATCTCACTCCAAAAAGGGCTGCGACGGGGCCCAAATTGACTGCAGCCCACCGAAAAGCGCGTCTTCAGTTTGCTCGAGAGCATGTCAATTGGACCATTGCCCAATGGCAGTCGGTTCTCTTTACTGACGAGTGCAGAATGTGTCTGCATGGCAACGACAGAAGAGGCCGAGTCTACAGGCGTCCGGGCGAACGATTTGCCCAATGCTGTTTCGCTGAAACAGTAGCATATGGCGGTGGTTCCTGTATGATGTGGGCCGGCATCTCTTTAGAGGGAAAGACGGAGCTCGTTTTCGTGCCTGGTGGAGGCCGAGGAGGCGGGCTTACAGCTGATCGGTACATCACCGATATTCTCCTGGAACACGTTGTTCCCTATGAAGGATTTGTCGGCGAGGACTTCGTCTTAATGCACGACAATGCTCGTTGTCATACAGCGCGCATTACCCAGCAGTTTTTGGATGAAGTCCAGATGCGTACAATGGACTGGCCTGCGCTCAGTCCAGACTTGAATCCGATCGAGCATTTATGGGACCAGTTAAAACGAAGAGTACGAGCCAGAAATCAAGCCCCTTCGACGGTGGAAGAGTTGAAGGCAGCATTGTTGGAAGAGTGGGTTAACATACCTCAAGAGGACGTCAAAAAGTTGATCAGATCAATGAAGAATCGACTTCAAGCGGTGATTAGGGCTAGGGGGGGGAATACCAAGTATTGATTTATTAAATTGTTATGTATTTTCTTAATCAATTTTCTTTTATTTCTAAAATACCCAACCACAACATCTTCTCACAAATTCCTGTTTTTCCTGTATTTATGTTTAGATATCATTAATTACAAAGATAATGAACGGATATTGATAATGGTGATATCTTATTAAAGCTGCAGTTTGGAGCTTTCAGATGATATATAGTTTTTAAAAATATCTCCTATAACTTTCTTGAAAACAGAGTCTATACTCAGAGTTAGGGCTTGAGTCGATTTGGTTGCTCGCGAGTGTATATTGGGTGTGTTATTGAAAAAACAACATAGCTAAGTCATTTGGATGGAAAAAGTTGTCTGTTCAAATTTAAATCTATAAACAAGCAGTGAATACGGCTTATAAAAAATATTGATGAGATTTTTAAGATTTTAGTAATAATTATGTAATTAAGTCTTTATATTTTTTTGTTATTTAAGCATATAACTTCTAGATTTCAAATTTAAAAATATATTTATAACAAATAATTGAACTTTTCTTTTGAGACTTCATAAAATTGTATTATTATAGTTTTATCAAATGCTGCTTAAAAACATTTCTTTATTCTATGATAACGGAAGGGTGTAGTTGCAGTTGTCAAACTATTTATAAATTTGACTCTATAAGCTCTGAGTTCAAATTGGTAATGCTACATAACCCTTGCTTACTTGGACGAGCCAGTGCACGAGTTGAACGAACGGGGCCAGGATGGTGGCGTCGTGCACTTTCTTGATGACCAGGACTGTCAGCGGCGGCTTGTACCATGTCAGCCGCTGCGATGCCGGGTCCTGGATTTGCCTGAAACAGTATTTGTTCTTCATCAGAAATCATCTCATCCTCTATGACACGCGCCACTCAATCGACTTATAAAGAAATTTCTCTAATATGACAGTTGTTTATATTAAATAAGAACGAAGTAGTTTCTTTTAATGTTAAATATTTTAATTAAAATTCTATGTCAAAAAATAAGCGATACCTTTTCAGGTATCTGCGTATGTAATAGTTAAACTTATTTTTTCTTACAGAAAAAAAATCTTGGATTTTATTTGCAATAAATAAATTTGATGGAAATAAGGTTATTTTTTTTCTGTAAGTGAGACATAGGCAGTAGGATAAAATTAAAATGCTTTTCGTTGTCATTGGTAAGCTCACCGCTAGATTACGGCTGCTTACGGACTGCTTGGAATTTTTTTATTGCTATATTTAATCTGCCAATGCTTGGTACAATGGTTCCGTAGGAACATAGTCTTATCAAGGCCTTTAAAAACGATATGAATGAAATATTATCCTAATACATATTCAGTCCAGAATGAAACAGAATTTAAGTGTTTATGATAAAAAAAAATCGTTATCTCTGAGGCTCTTTTTTATTTTAACCTAGAAGGAATCTTTTATGGATTTGACTCATACTGAGAATTCAGACAGACGATTTTTTTTACGTTTTTTTTAAGCATCGTAAACGCAAACATTATGAAATCATACATAACATTATAAGGAAAAATACAAGGAGTTTATTTTTTAATTAAATAGTTAGGTCAAAGACGTCATAGTAAGAGTGATTGTTAGATAAAAAATACTCCTCACAAAAAATGTATGAGGATACTTAAAACACTCGCAAAGTTAATTACTTTGTACACGAACAAAAAATTCTTGAGCGTGATCCAACGATTACTTAAAAGTTATTCTAACTGTTGATTAAGGAAGTTGGTTAAATTATAAACTATCTATAACCAAAGGATAATGGCACAACATTATGCGTTTAAAATACGCATAACTTTACAATAAATAAGGAAGATATAACATTTTTTACAAGGGATTATACTACAGTATTATCAGTCTTTAATGTCTGCATTTGCTGGGATAAAGTTCTTCCCTTGGTCTCAGTCTAGATTGGTGTGTCCTAACGATCCCTGAGTGACCAAAGGATTCCGAGATATTTATTTTGTTACCACCCATCAAATGACATTTTAACCGATTCATTGCTACATACAATTACCAGAAACTAAGGCTATGAGCTTGATTTACGTGAAAAATGAATATACATAGTTTTATTCTGGGTAGATTTCCCTAAAACTTAATTTGAAGGAGTTAATATCGATTTAAAAATGACACGGCTCCAGTGGCTAGCGCCACACGCAATCCGCAAAATATTCACTACCTGCTATCCGAAAAATGCAAATTGCATTACCAGCGTAATCATTCAAACACACCTTTGAGTACATTTATTCTAAGTTAAAAACTTAAACAGGAAAAGCAAAGAGATCAGTTTAAATAGACTCTGGATTGAATTAAAAAAAAACTTGGAAAACTTACATAACCATAGCAGAGTTTTTCATTATCCTGCCGCATGGTCCAAACTGTTGAATGGGAGATGGCGCGTTCAAGGACCTTGTCCTCCTGAAAACAAATGAAAATCAATTTTATTTAAGACTTTCAATGGATCCATGTTGGATAATATGCGACGGTAAGACACGCGACAAAACGGCTTATTTATACCAAAAATTTATTAAAACTTTGATTACCAAGTTGAATCTATGGTATTATGATAACATAGTTATGTTTCTCAGCACATATTGTCTCTGCGGAGTGGACAACACATTACACTGCAGTGATAATTTAAAATTCATTTCGTATTCATGACCACGTCAGTGTGAACACAGGGCGATTCGAAAAGTTCCGATTTAATTTTAATCGTAGAGCGTCTTCTATACGATTAAATTTAAATCGGAACTTTTCGACGGAATATGGTAGCGTTTTTTCAAAATCACTTTTAAAAATAGCTCCTTTTTGTATAAAAAGGGATTATTTATTATCTATGTTTAGTGCGTTATTTTTTAAGTAATAGACCTAACACTTGAATTTAATTTAGATAAATAACATTTTGAATATTTATGAATGAATGAATGAGACAATCTATAAGTGCTATTTACCGTATTTACGAATTATAGGATATCGGCTTTAAGTCATAGTTTTTTTTGAAAGTCTCAGCAAAGTTTTAAGAGGAATATAGAAACCGAGATAAAAGGCAATAAAGATTAGATAAAACGATTTTTATTCAAAATGATATATATAATTTACTATGCGTTTATTGACGATCAAGGATATTGCTTCGTAAGTACACCAAGTCGGGAGACCTTGTGTAAGTACACTAAGCCGAATTTGGCTTACGGCTTATGAAGCCGTAAGCCAAATTCGGCAAGGGCTGTTTTTTCTCCTTTTTATTATCTGTTACATTATATAGTATTAAAACAGATAATAAAACTTTTCTTGTACTACAAAGACAAAAACATTACAAAAAATACATAAAACCACGTATTGTTTTCCTTTATCTAATCGCCGACATAGTAAATAGACTTTGTATGTGAATATATTTTTAACAAAATTTCTAAACTTTTCAAAGGGTGGTTCAGTGAGCGTGTTTGGGATGTTCTTGTGAAAAGTAAAACCTCTACCCAAAAATGACCCTCTTATTTTTTGAAGGTCGAAACTTGGAACAGGAAGTTTATTTGTTCTTTTATTAGTTGTATGAACATCGATCTTTTTTAATAGAATTTTATTTTATTTATATTTATATGGAGATGTCCCTACAGTTTTTTTATGTCTATGCCTATAGAAGGCCCCATGGTCTTCCAGAGGACAGCAATGAGCTGATGTTTATGATAATAATATTGTGTAACTAATACAACTCCGTGTGTCATTATTATTTTATAATTATTATCTTCGTTTCAACATAAAAAAGCACTGCATATTAAATTGTATCCTATATTGCAAAAACTTTAATAAGCTTATAACATCAACCACTCGTAATAAGTACGCAATAAACGCTTGATCGTAGTCTTAAATGTACCTTTAAAGGGGTAAATAACATGATGATACCAACCATCATGATGAACGAATAAACACATCAACCTGTTACTTAATTAATACAATTGAAAACACATATGTGTTGACATCAAATGACTTTGCAAATGAGCTTGACGTCGGTAAATGGTTTTTAATCAACAAAAAGCAGTAACTTACTACTGGGGATCCACAAAGAATATAAAATAACACTCACGATAAAGCGTGAAACCAAAAGAATCGATACTTCAAGTTTTTTTGTAAACGTAATTATTTATTTATAAATAATTATAAAATTCATACAAAAGTGATATTTCAATTACAGCTTGCCAAAACTTTAAGTGTATTTTCATACAACTTTACCTCCCGCATATTACAGGACAATATAAACGTAGGGCCAAACTTGGCATATCGGTAATATAAAGTAATTCGGTGATAGTAACTTATAGTATAGTAGCGGAATTACTCGATATCTTTAAGGCTTGTAATAATTTTCAGTAGGTGGCGACACTGTCATTCAACATGCTAACGTGCGTGCAGCAAGTATATTAAGGCATTTGTTAAAATTAAGAAAACAAACACTTATGTCATATCAACAGGTGTAACGTCTATAATGTTAAGTTGATCGGTATAAGGTGTAAAAAAACTTTAAATGAAGAAAAACAAATGAAAATATGGCAAAAAGTAAAGAAAAACATATAAATGATTTTTAGAATTGTAAAAGTAAGAATTTTATATTTTTTAATCGTTAGTTTCGACGGTTTATTTCTTAACTTGTTCCGATGTTGTGTATTGTTTTATATCACAATATAACCAAGTGGGGTACTTAATTACAAAGCAATTAGTGTTTAAACTATGTCCAAACTGTGTCAAACAGCTCCAAACTCATGAAGAGTCTTCTCAACCAATTTTGGCATCTAAAAATCCACAAGATTCAAATTTTAAGTGTCTTAAGAAAGATATAACTTGAAATTCCGATAGATATGGGTAAATTGCACCTGTGAGAGAAGAAAACTAATGTATAAATATAACGCGTATCTTAAAATGTATTGATATCTTTTGTGCATCCTTCTTGGCCATCAAAGTTAATAATTAAACACGGGTTTTGCGAATGACGTCAGATGTATGAATTGTCTCGCGAATACAATCTCTGATCTTCATTTTTTATGTTTAAAATTGAGATTGCAATCTGTGTTTAGTATTTATAGAATCTTCGCAATAATTAAACCTATAATATTTATAACACAAATATTATTATAAACCCTACTATTATAATTTTTCCTCTTGCCTGTGCGTACCTCAAAACAAAGTGTTTAAGTTAAAACTCTTAAGATTTTAATGCCTATATAATATGTATCATTATATAGTCAAAAGCATTATTTATTATGTAGGCATACTATGTAGAAGAAATCACAAACAACCGCTAATGCTTATATCCTTGAGTTTGGTTCTGTCCTCCGACATAATTTTATGTTCTTCCTATGTAGTGCAGTCATTGAAGCGAAAAATAGGGTCTTACCTACGAATTTTTTTACTGTGAACCGATTTGCATCGAATTTTGGAATTATGCTCGTCTTACCCTTAACTTCAAAAGTGAAAATGATCTGAGCTCCGCCTATTACTTTTAAGGCGTCTCAACAACCCCTTAATGGAAAAATTGACATTGATCCATTTTATTGCTAGAAAACATGTCTAATAGTAAGTGGTGAAATTGTAAAGTATTTTCTAACATAATTACTTCATATTAAAATTATTTTCAACCCCTTGAAAATCTTACAACCCTTGCAAACAACCCCTAAATTGAAAAAATTACAAAAAAATACTTTGGTATGATATAAAACGATGTAAGTATAGAGTAAGTAATATTTTATATTCTCTATAATAATTATCAAATTTTTAACCCCCTTTCAACCCTTGAAGACTACCCCTTGATAAAAAATTGTTAATTTTTTTTTTGATAAAATGAAAAGTATATAAATATTATTCCACACTCTCGAAAATGATTATCATATTATTAAGCTTTTCTACCCTTAAACTATCCCTAAATTAAAACAGAAAATATATATGATTACATATTTAAAAATAATTTAATTTAGAGTAAAAAATTGCCATTTATTGAATAAAATATTTACAAATTATATAAAATTGTACTATTATTATTAAAATATAATATTATTATTCATGACTCAATGTCGCGACAATAGTTGTGGGTCTCTATTATACTGCGTACTTTCACATTGCTCTAAATATTCACACTCCGAAATTTTCAGTTAGTAAGTAGAAAAAAATATGATAAGTTTTTGGACCATAACTCTTGCAATTTTCATGCTATCACAATTTATAAAAAACCATTGTAAAGGTAATTAAGAGAGCTACAACATTCTTCATTGCAATATATAGTAAAAAACCTTTTTCTAAAACGGTGAAGGGTTAAAGGGCTTAAGAGAGGCTGTGATTGCGCTGCCACGCGCTCTTTAAACAATCATATCTCCGTCAATTTTTGTTTGACAGAAAAAGCAAACAAACCAAATTGTTTGTCAGAAAAATACCTAAATTTTTAATCTATTCACTTTTATACGTATCTGTCGTCATTTTTGAGATATTATGAAAAAAAAGTGGGTTTTCTAAAATTTTGAAATTTTGTTTTTTGTTTTAATCGTGACCTTTTTGAAAAATATGTATCCTGAAGCAGCCAAACTGATACTATCTATCAAACTCCTTATAATAAAGTTAATTCTAGGCGGAATACGATTAATTTTAATTTTGGTGGAAATGGCACTTATGAAACCCATTGATTTAAAAGAAAAAACATTAGATGCTCCCCTTATTTGCAATACAGCTCACTTATTTTACGTGCAAAAGACTTTAAATAGTGCTCATTTTTAAGCTTATTTCAAGCACTACAAAACCCCTTTTGTATTAGAATGCATAAAATGCATCTGCTCGCCGCTAGATAGCATTGACCACATCGATTAAATTTCAGACAAAATAAAAAACGGCTTTGATCTTTAATATCTTGCTTAATATTGCACTTAGAATACTTTATAAAAAACCAAATTGTTCATTGTTTTACCTGCTACAACTTTGTTCTTTATAATCAAAAAAACGATGAAAAACGTGAAAAAATTGCGAATTTTCAATTGCCAATAACTCGAAAACTATTGGATTTTTTGAAAAACTTTATAGATGATTTTTTGCTTAAAATTAGGCCGATTATATCCGAGGTTATTTTGCAAGAAAAAAAAATTCACCCCCGAGAAGGGGTGGCAACCACCCCCAGGGTGGTTGTGGAGTTCAAATCATTTTCACTTTTGAAGTTAAGGGTAAGATGAACCTAACTCCAAAATTGTATGCAATTCGGTTCACAGTAAAAAAATTCGGAGCGATAATGCTTCAATGACTGCACTAATGTAGTCGACAGCATCTTAAAATGGAGTCATAAGTGTATCTGGTGTCTTAATGTGCTATCGATTGTGCAGAATATCACTAATGTACGTCTGGACGGACATTTCGGAGTAGAGTAGAAATAAGATGAAGATGAAAAATTGCTGTCTATTCAATATGAGCATTTAATTCCTTTGTAGACTTTGTACCGAGAAGAAAGGGCTTTACTGAGTTTTCTGAGGCTATTCCTTTAAATGTGTAACGGATTTCGTAAGGAATCTTTTTAAGTGATACTGATGAAATATCGGATAAACTTACTTTACAAAATTTTCATGAGCAGTGTTTATTAAAGGCCTTTTACTCTACCATTTTTGACTTTTAAATAATCACCGACTCAGTAATGGTCTTTGCTTTTAAGTGTTATTTTAACAGCATTTTTAAATATTTTTAAAGGCAGTTCAGTTACATGGTGTGGCAGTTTAATATAAATAGCAATGTGGTACTCAAACTGAACTTCATGCTTTTTAGAATTTTTAAGCTATATACTTTAGATTATCTTCAAGAATTATTTAAGAAAATTAATATACTTATATATTAGGACGACACAGTAAGAATATAGTAAGGATTCTGTCTAGCTAGACCTTGCGTAATTACTGCTCTTTTTTAGAGGATACTTATATTTTCAATATTGGCTGCTGGTCCCCACAACAGTTCTTACAGTACACTCTTGCTGTATCAACATCGAAGTAATAAACTTTATAATTTCGCTTCGATTTTTTTGACCTATTAGAAAAATATAGGGCTGTATTTATATTATCAGAGTCGAGTGAGCACTTGTGTAATTATTAAGTTCCCTATTGACTTTTGTACCATATCTAATCACGAGTTGAGATTACTAGTAATGAAAATGTGACGATACGAGAAACTAACACTCACAGTAAAAAAATACCATAAAGAGCCAAAATTGAGCTCTACATTTGTGTAAAAAGTTTTCAAGTAGGTAAATGAAATAGCGCCTTTGTTTTTACATTATCAGATTTCCTTACCTTTTATGTTTTGAGAAGTTGACATATTTTAGTTTAATAATTACTGTGTATCCTATGATGTAGATTACCCATTATATTCATAGATTTATTGTATTCTTGGAACTATGTTATTTTTTTCTAATTAATAAAAGTCTATGATTTAAAATAATAGTAGTTTATGATACTGTTGCATAATAAGGGTTCTTATAACATGAGTGTGTTTTAAAAAAACGAGCCGTAGGCGAGTTTTTTTATAGTATCACACGAGTGTTATAAGACCAAGTTATGTACAGTGTCATACACTACTTTATCTACTCTCATACTTTATTACGTAAAACAATGTTGCAAACAAAACCAAACTTTGTTTAAATATTGAAAAGATTTTTTAAATGTCAAATGTTGGCGCCAAGGTGCAAACATCGATTGTGAATGCGTGTTGCGTCGTCGCGGACTCGTTCATTGAAACCTTTTTAAAGTAGAGGTTCAACCTCCTTGGTCCAGCTGGAGGTTGTATAGGTGTATCGTTATGATTAAAAAGTTTTATTATGATACAGGCTCAGAGTAAACAGGACTGGAGTAGCCTTTGCCTAACATTACCCCTCTGCCAAATGCACAAGCGTCGGAATCCTGTGCGTTATATAAAACTAGATGAGCCGCCATTTTAAAACCACAATAATCAGAACGTCTTACCGTGCAGAGCTCCCACGAAAATGCCTGCCTGTGCTGTTTTCTACTGTAAAAAAAATTCGAAAATATCTAGTATGCAAAAAGATGGTGTCACCTTTCATTTGTAAGCATAATTTTTAGGTTTTGATTATTATTTAATTCATAATTTCATGTTTTAGCAGACTACAATTTCAAATTTCGCGCTCAAAGTTCGTTTGATGACGTCACGGCTGCACTCCCCACGAGACTACCTAGGGTTGACCATTATCGCATTTCAATTAATTAAGACAAAAATTAGAAAAAGTTTGTTGGTAATAAATAACTGTAATTTTGTATTAATTAATTACCAATTATAATTTCGTTTTAACAATGTACGTTGCGTGTTTATTTTTAGTTTAGTATTAAGTACATACCTACACTTTTGCGGCTGCTTGAAGCCTATTCTTTGCCACACAACATGGAAATATAAAATAATAAATAAAATAATTAATTAAAATAATAATCAAACTATTTGTCCTTTTATTCATGCTGGGCGGCGCTCATAAACATTAAGAGTACTAATGCTGTATATACTTCCAGTGTCCCTGACTTCATAAAAAAGACACGGTTAAAAGGGTACCATCGTCTAACCAGCACACCCGATCATTTCCGAGAAACCAAAATTTTTTTTCGAGCCACAGGACAAATTGTTTTTATTTTGTAATCAGCAACCCTTATTAATTTGTACAATATTAATTTGCACAATAGTGATGTCAACTTCATCGATATTGTGATTTTACGAGTGAGTAATGAATGAATGAATGCAAGTATCATACTTAAATTGGAAATATGTATTTTTAATTTAAATCTGTATGTCGCAGGGAAATTGTATAATTCCGCAGTTTACATTCGGCGTCATCAGTTTAAAAAACACATACCCTTTTCTTAGTTCTTTTTCTTAACGATAATAAAACACAGCTTAGATAAATTACAGTTTGTTTCAGTAATTATTACCAGGTATTTATGATGATTTCAAATAAGAATAAGGTATGTGATTTTGAACTGATGACGCCGTATGTAAAGTGTGGAATTATACTATTTACCTGCGATATTATACATACGAGAATAAAACTGTAAAGATATAGAATAAAACAGGTCAAGTCCACCTTAAACCAAATGGCTAGTAATGAGAGTAGAGGAAGCGAAATCACTAATTTTTGAACATTTTGTCTGTCTGTATGTATGTTTGAGCACGCATCACCCAAAAACTACGCGACGGATTTTGATGACATTTTAGTATGGTAATAGCTAAATTTCATCGTCAACATTTAAGTTAAGTTTTTTATTAATATTGTAGCATTTATAGCTCCTTTTAAAAACCGGCTTGTCCAACTGCAATACTTCAAGATACTAGGAGTAAGGTATGTGGTACCAAAAGTCATTTGTACATAAATGAAAGCTATTGGACGATAGTATTGCAGTATTAAAATTAGAAATGATCGGTATGTGTAGTTCAGGCAAATATACTCTGCCCCTAGGCGGTATACTAATTGTTGGTATTTATACTTTAAGCTTTGATATGCCCGGAAACATCTAATTTTTCATATTCAGTTTTCCTAAAGAATACAGCATACGAAAAAAATGGATTCATGCTTGTAATAGGTAATAGGGCATCTTGGGCATCTTCAAGAACAAGTACTATATGTTCCATACATATTGAGCCGTCTCAGTTTCAAAAATTATCTAACAATAGAAGAAGATTAGTTGCCCATGCTGTGCCAACGTTATCCTTGAATGATCCTCTTAGTTTATTATATAACTAGTTATGCTTCAAATAGATATTAACATGTAATATTATAACAGTTTTAGTTTATTACATTTAAATGTATTAATTTTAGGTTAAAAAATAAGTTGAAAAGGAAATACCTGCAAAAAGTGATGTAAGCAAATCGCAAAAAAATACAAATAATCAATCGGTCAAAGTAAAAATCTGAGAAATATAACTATATTCACCGTTCCTCCTTTCCATTATGGGTATACGCAAAAGGGTCCACAGTGAATTCTATATATATAATAACACCTATTGTAAATATCTTTTAAATGCAATAAACTATCAAGTTTCAATTTGTATTTGTAGGAATACTAACGCAAAGTTAATAAATTCATTCATTGAACGAAACTGATTTATCGATATCGATATTCTCGTGCTATGTCATGTCACTTCTCACACAATGACATTCGTGTGTTTGAATAGAACGTTAACACACTATTTTAAGCACGTGTGCGTGTATTTTAAATATGTTTGTCGTATTATGCATGTGTGCGTTTGTAAACACGCAAAGAGTTTTTGTTCCTGTGTGCTGGCATTGAATGTAGTAGTAACCTCACCCCCCGCAAAAAATGGCAGAAAAATATGTACGAGATATTGACTAATGGCTACTCCAGTCCTGTTTACTCTGAGGATACAGGTGTCCATACAAGACCTGTATCGTAATTAAACTTTTTTTTTTATTATTTTTGGCCTGTACGTAATGTTTGTCATAAGCATTTTGTTTTCAGTTTTAGAATCTTTGTATTATAGTATCAGAGTAGATAAACTCTTTTATTATACAAGAGAAAGAGTTAAAATAAACATAAATATCTACTTAGTCACCCTGGTTACAAGACTGGTGACCCTGGTGACATTAAATATATATATATATATATATATATATATTAGCAGGGCCTATAGGCGATGCCATAGAATTTCGATGACATAAAATTTAAAACCATATAATTAAACTCGGAAAAAATATTATATTTATAAAAATAGTAGTTATGTTATGCATATAAAAACTATGTTTAGTTATTTATGTGTATAACACTGAAATTGAAAATATATATTTATGGGGAAGAAAAAGCTAGCGCTCACGGATGACTTTTGTCATGATGATAACAAATTTGCTGCCACTCTCATGTCACGTCACCAAAGTGGAGTGCACCCCCAAGCTTAGAATACCCCCTTGACCACGACACGACACGACCATTAACCTTAGTATTGTCAGCTGGAGAAATACCGCTTATTTTTTTTTTCTTAAATTTGGCCTATTAGTAGATTATGCTAAGATAACCGTCTCGTTATTTTTTTTAAAAACTGAAAAGAAATATTTTTTGTATTTAATCTCATGAAGAAATCACAGTTTTCACAGCGTCTAGATTTTATTCAAAAATGAGAAAAACTAAGACAAAACATTTTATACATAATTATTGCTTGAGAGTATGCGGTAGAAATCTATACTATAATATTATAAAGATGAAGATTTTGTTTGTTTGAACGCGCAAATCTCAAAAACTACTGGTCCGATTTGAAAAATTCTTTCTGTGTTAGATAGCCCATTCATTGAGGAAGGCTATAGGCTATATATCATTTACCATATTACACCTGAGCTACAGAAACGCATGGCCGGGTCAGCTAGTAATTGATAAGTAACTGTCAAAAATGTGCTCTACTCTCCCTCCACTGCGATTTGCCTATAATAACTACTATGACTAAGACGGTGTTTTTATATTTGACTCTTGCCGTATCGATAATACTGTTTTAATCATTATAACTTGTTTGAAAGAATACCCCCTGTATTCCTACAAGTTTAGTAAGGGTACTAGTTTTTTCTAAACCAGGGCTATAATATGTTATACAGAGATGGCTAGGTATATTTCGCTTCATTATTTAGGCCGAAGCGCGTGAGTGAATAAGCCATCTTCTTTGAACAGTGTGGTCCTAGTATTTTTAAAATAAAAATATGGATGTGTTCGTTTTACCATTGATAAGGAAAAACCAGCAGAAATTGCATGTTTGGTAGATCGGGAGATAGGACTTAAAACAGTAATTCCTACGAAATTGGTAGACTTGAGAACACTGACGTGGGTAGTGACATTTTGGTCACCCTGAGTGCTTGAGTTCGATACCCCCTTGAAAACCTAAGACAGTGAATTTCGTCACATACTTGTTTGAGAATGGCAGACGAAACACGACGTCGTAACAATAGGTTAACATTGTGAGAACAACAATAAATAAATAATTTAATAGTAATTTTATTACGAGTGGCCTTATACAAATTTTAAACTGGACAATGTCCACCCGCTTAAAAACAAAACAGCGTCGTCTTTACAAAGATCTATGGTTTTTATTATTCCCCACTCTTAGTTTTTATCAAGTGGCTAGAACAATAGCAGAAGTTACTGGCATATTAGTGTAAATCGATTAACGATTAACGATAAACGATTGGTTTTTAAGAATTGATTACAGCATCCATTTAAGAAAACATACAAAATAAAGTGTTTTCAATTAAAGAGTTGCTTAAGTAGTATGTGTATAACGGAGTGTGTTGAATTCGATTTGTATTTAATTACCTTATAATGTTACGGCGGTCTAAATCAACACTAAACTATTGTCGAAACTAGAGGTTTATTTGAGGTTTATGTTATATCTTATTATATATATACAGTTAATAAAAGTTTTCATAATGGTGATGAATTTTGAGCTTTTAAAGCTTTTAAAATCTGTAGCTAAGAACTATATAAAACTTAAGGATTACTTCGATAAACTAAACAAACAAATATAAAATGTATTTATTATAATTAGTACCTCCTGTCGAAGTATTCTTCTTTGGCCCTCACCAACTCCGTCTTACCCGATTCGCAAGAGAACTGGCGTCTAAGCATCATTCAAACCTTCACATACACAAACACAAAACAAAGCATTTTTATTCACATTCGCGATTAGGAAACCAATTGCAAACTTGTGATCATTTCTGATCAAAAAGTTTCACAAATACTGGAACATGGCACACTATTCTAGTAACGTTTTTACACATAATCACAGGTAAATACTAATGGATATATTATTATGCTGGAGTAAGCACGTCATTATAACTGAGACTACAGCGTTATAATGAGGGGGTATTCGGATGCGAGCGCGGAAGACGCGCAGCGACTGGCTGGCGGCGTGCGTTGCGCGCTTGGATCCTCCACTCGCCTCGATTATTGCGGTGACAGTTCTGACCTTGACGAGTATATGCGAGATTATCATACGCGGCAACGGCTGCTGGTCCGATACGATATCTACAAAAGACGTCCCTGATAAGGGCACCAAACCATGTAGTCCTATTAAAAAAATTGCGGGTGCATGTGCAATAGTTAAAAGAGTAAGCTTGAATATATTCAAAAGAGAATGAATTTGTGAGGTTTTTTTTACGTGTATATTACGTTTTCATAGCGCTAAGAACAAATTATTTCTTAAAATTAGAATGTGAGGTAATGTAGGTAGGACGTGTTTTGGCCTACTTTAAATTATTTGCTAATTGGAGACGTTATGACGACATACCTATTGTATGTCTGTTGAAAAGAACAGGAAACGTGGTCTTTAATATACTATATGCTTTATTTACCTTGAACATGGTACCTACTTATTAAGTTCTATTAATGTAACAACGTGCCCATGTTTTGTTTTTTCATGATACCACCCAAATGGTAAACAATAATTTATATCTATCAGTAAATATATAGATACGATAATATCTTGTAATCGATAGATATAAATAAACAAATATTTCTTACACTCACACCAATTAGCCTAGCCCAAAGTAAGCACTGTAAGGCTTGTGTTATGGATGCTAGGGTAACGGATAGACATAAATAAATATGTTATGTTCATAGTAATATATATATATATATATATAGAAACCCCTGCCCCAGGTACAAATGCTTGTATTCATCATACAAAAATCTGCCCCTTCCGGGATTCGAACCCAGGACTGTCGGTGCGAAAGGCAGGATCGCTAGGTGTTGCATCAAACGGTCGACATAAAAATATAAAATCACCAATTTGAAATTATACTCTTATTTTATTATTAGCTCTATATTTTTAAGTTTCAAAAATTGTTTGAATTCAAGAATTTAAAGTTTTTTTATGTGTTCGTTTGTATAAATTCTAACACTCATATTTAATGGAATACCATCCGAAACAAGTGTATTTAGAATCCTAGGCTCTTGTCCTTTTACTTTATTTAGTAATTGTATTTATTTAATATGTACATTATATTAATATTCACAGTTCGAGCTTTCATTAATATTTAGGCAGGGTAGCGGCAATAATACAACACTTAAAAACAGGAGTTTGCAAGAAATATTTGGAGGGCGGACTGACTCCTACAGATGGCTCTAAAGCATTTTATGTTCCCAATAAATGTATTTTCCCGTCAATACGATTGAATATTATTACACAATTTATTTTTTCACATATTTAATTTTATTAATTTTTATTTCGAGTTGAATTTATTATGCTTGTGTTTGATGACCAGCCTGTCGTAGTGTGGTGTCGTGTATTCATAACACAAGCCTTACAGTGTTTGCTTTAGGTTAGACTAATCGGTGTTAATGTAAGATATATAATTACTGTTATTATTATTATCTAAACCGTAATAAAATAATATACTAAGTTGTAGAGCTTTACAAAAATAAGGCATCTGATTTTTGCAAAATCAATTTTAGCATGTTTATTATTTTGTCAACAATGTCATTTACATGAAGTTCATGATTGTTATTCAATTGTTCTTTATATAACTAATTACAGTTACATACATCCTCGGCTTACAATATACGTTTCTGTACTGGTAAATCAACTACATATGTCTTCAACGGAAATAACATAGAGTACAGGTCCAAGTGTAATTCTTTGTGGGACGCCAAATTTATTTTCAAGAAAGTCCTATAAAAATCAATACCAAACCAATATCAACGCAACCAATATCACTTCCAAAATTAACAAAATTCTAACGCTAAAATACTAAATATTACGACCACTATTTTTCTTACTGTACTTACATTTTATATTTTTATGTGGTTGCAGGGATACTCATTTGAAATATACGTAGGCTATTTAAAATCTGTGATACATATAGCAATGTGCGTGAGTTCATTACGCAAGCTGAGGAATTACTACCAAAATGCACCCAGAAAACGCCTTTCACGCAACACACGACTGTAATGTGTGAACATACTCGTATTACACCAGCTTACTTGCACCAGTTATTTGCACTTCATTTCGCCATAACCAATGGGTGTAGAGGTCAAGTTAGAAAAGGCCTTAAAGTTGTTTCCCCAATTAAGTTTAGATGTGAAGAGATTCTTAATTTGTCAGCCAATCAAATACTCGTTAACTTATTTCGTCCGAGTTAATCGTCGAATAATAAAGCACACGTAATTAGTATCACACGTTCTCTTTGCAATCGCTTGTAGTTTGCTAGTTTTATTAGTATTGGATGCTATTCTTATTACCATACCGATAGAATCTAACATCTGACAGATGACGTCAAGTCTCACACCAAGAGACTGGAAGCAAAGGTATGGAAACTTGATACAGCTAAAATCTATTAACAACGTCAATATCAAATCACCCGACTAACCAAAAACTAGAGAGACACTTGGTAAGAAACTTTTTTGACGACCTGTACCTGTCATTTATGTGTTACGTCACATGTTGCAAATAGTTACAAATCAACCACAACGTTCACTGTATTTTATTGTTTATTTCATAAAATAGGCTTTTAGGATATATTTATTACTATGACAACTATTACTCTATTCAAAGACTATTCCTAGTTCTCTCTAATGTTTCTAAATAGGTAGATTTTATTTGTTGAGGAAGAATGTTCGAAGCCTTAAGCTCTAAAACTTATTCAATAAAGTATTGTACTTTACCGGTGGTAGGTGTCAACTCGGCAGCATTGACCGACATAACGCATCGCGATTTCAACACTTGACCGGCAAGAGGCTACGGTAGCCTTCGCCTGCTTGTTGGACCTTTGACGCTAGTGACGCAGAATGGGAACACCCCTGAACAATATGCACTTAATACTAAATAATAGTGTTTTAAGAGCGATTTTAAAGGCCATTCGATTTAAGAACGAAATATGATTTACTCTCCAGTTTTGGTCTTTGTTTAAATATCGTATGTGACTTCTCCATTTAGTTGACGACGACTTTGACACTAACTTAGTGAGGGAATGGATTATCGTATATCTACCTTTTCTGTATAATCTTGGTACACTAAGTAAATCAGCAGTTATTGGAAAGTATTTACATAAAGGACTATGGGCGGAATCGTCCCCACCCATCAACAAGAATGAAATGTAGCGCAATTGAAAGACCTTGGCAAGATGATATTTTTTTACTATGGCGACGTTGCCCAAATGCATGGGGTTCTCATAGTATCTTACGTTTAAACAAATATCTAGTTTACTTATTATTGACGAATAATTCCAAAAGACCTAGTCATTTATCTATTCATTCGTACACAGCGGCGGGCGAGGCATGCACATAAAAATAAACGGTTACAAAACAACCCCCTCGCCCCGCTCCCCGACCCACGCTCTTGCGCAGGCAGGTAGTCGCCCGAACCTTAGTCACAGTCAGTTCGCTGCAGTGTACGTTCCCGTGTTTTTTTGTTTGTATTATCGGTGTTTACATTTTAACTACGACCCCTGCTAGTTTACTGGACTGATTGATAGTTTTTCTATTGACTGTGGCACGATAAGGGACTTTGTATTAAATATTGTGTATTGGATACTGTGTATTATGGAAACTGGACGCCGGTGTATACTGTGTCCGCGATCTGTTTTGCGACAAAGGCGGCACGTTCTTCAACAGGCGTTAATTGAAAGTGAACCTGAATTAGTGAACTACATTTCACAAAATGCCCTGATGCAGGTAAATAACATCTTCTATTATCTATACTATAATATTATAATAAGGAAAGATTTGATTGTTTCTTGGTTTGTTTGTAATGTTTTGTTTGTTACTAACACCTATTTATCTAGCGCCAAACTTAGCTTGTACTATGAGTATTATTTATATGTAACGAAACACTTACATAAATATGTATTTGAATATGTATAGAAAATAATAATAAATTCTTTAATATTTAAATAAAAACATACACTACAAAAATATATGCACGGTAGGGGCTGCAGAAGTTGTAATTGTGTTACAGCCGCTTTCGCCCACCTCCAAATGAAGCGCTAGAATAAAATCGACCCGTATTAGCATTAGTTAATACATAACACGTCGTATTCATTGCACAAATACTTGTGCCCCACGAGATTCGATCCCGCGACCCTTGGTTCATAAGGCAGATGCTAATACTCCCCGATTGTTTTTGTTCCAGGTTGTATTCAATAATACTATGGCAGTGTGCCATAGATGCTGGCAAAGAGCTAGCAACACGACGCGACAAGATCGCATCGGAAATGCGGACAATGACGTCCCAGGTCCAGAAATTCAAAGTAACCCGGATGATGTCAATGAACAAAATGTCGTTGTGGAAGATCATCATGGTGTTGATGATCAAGATCAGGTGTTGAACGATGATGGAGCAAATCAAGGACAGGAGTTTTACGTTAGAGATTATGTGAGGGCACCAAATTCTTCTCGTACCTGCTGTTACGCACAGTGCACAAACGAAAACCTTAGACGAATCCCAACTTCAATGAAAGTGTTTTTGGTATGTAACTATCGCCTGTATATTCCACCGAGTGCACGATTATGCCATGATCATTTAACAAACACGAACATCGACGAGATATTAGACAACATCAGCGTTACGGCTTATTTCAATTCTTCTTTTTTTTCGGACTTGACTAACATGTTGGTAAATGAAATTAACAATGCCCCTGGTTTGGATTTTGAATCTGGACTTGATGCACATGAATAACACTTTTGGACCGGTTTGACACTAGAACAGTTCGATGCTATCTTGGCGGAAACACCGAGTCTATCAGAAAGGAGCCGTCTTCCACGTACAGTTCTAGGTGTGTACTTAACAAAACTGAGAACTGGTGAACCTAAAGAGAGACTGGCGATGCTCTTTAAAAAATCACGCAGAGAGCTCGAAAGAAAATTGAAAATGGCCAGAAAATGTTTGACTGAAGATTTTGTTACAAACCATCTTGGAATGGGCCATGTTTCTAGAAGAGATCTTCTCGAAAGAAATCTTCTGATACAAAAAGCAATTTTTGGAAATGAGGAAAATACTATTTTGATTTTAATAGCAGACGGAACATACATTTATATCGAAAAAAGTTCGAACTTCTTATTTCAAAGGAAAAGTTATAGTCTGCACAAGTTCAGGAACTTGTTAAAGTTTGTTTTATTAGTAACCAGCGATGGTTATATAATCGATGTTTTGGGTCCATATCCTGCCGTATCATCGGATGCAACGATTATGAAAAATATAATGAACCAAGACGAGCATTTATTGCACTGGCTCATACACAGAAAAGATGTCTTTATATTAGACAGAGGGTTCAGGGATAGCATTGATGACATCCAGTCGCTTGGCTATGAGGCTCACATACCTCCAACAAAAGATAGACGTGCTACCCAACTCACCACTGAACAAGCAAATAAGTCGCGGTTAGTAACGATATGCCGGTGGATAGTAGAAGTTGTGAACGGAAAGTTCAAAAATAGGTTTAAACTTTTAAGGCAGTCATATTTTAACAGAGCGTTACCGAATATGTTCGTTGATTTTAGAATTGCTGCAGCGATCATAAATGCATATTATCGCGTTGCTACTGATACCAGGCTTGCCCCAGATATACTGAATATCATACACGATAAAATCAACACCCCTAATCTGTTACGTGATTACGTAGAAATGAAAAATCTAAATCGTCAGAGAGTGATTTTTACGGCCATGGAAGCACAAATGCCTCACTTCGAAGAGTTTCCCAGATTAAGCGAAGATGACGTCATTTTAATAGCACTAGGCACTTATCATTTAAAACTAGCTAAGTCGTACTGTGCGAAACACCTGCGAAATGGTTTATACACAATTGAATTATATCGTGAAAATGCATTGAATGACTTATCAAGATGTAATATAATGATAAATGATGCGTGGCTAGTAAGAGCGCGAATACAATCTAGACATGTTAGATCGCGAATATATTATTCGTATGTGCTGATTGATCGAAATACTACTGATAGACATGCTATTGCATACTACTACTGTACTTGCTTGACGGGCAGTCGCACTGTAGGCAGTTGTGCCCACATAATATCCATTATATGGTACATGGGAATAGGTCGTCACACGAATTTTAATCTGCCAGCACATCTATTAAACAGTATTATAATTGACGAGTAAAAATAATAATTGAAAAATGTTAAGTGTAGTGCAGCCCTTCGAGCAGGTACCATAATAGTGTGCAATAGCATGCCTGTTTCACAATCACTAAGTAAAAAAAGTTAATGAAAATATAGATGTATTATCATTAACTTTTTTATAGATAAATAATTATAATTAATAGTTGATGAAAAAAATATACAGAAGTTACTGTAGTAATACTTTGTAACACAGAAACTACTTCTAGTAGTTATTTTTACTGTAATATCATTTTTGTATGAATAAAAAATATTGAGAAAAGAAATAAATGAATTTCAAACAAAATGTTTTTTTTTAAAGAACCCCATCGATTTTGAAGCTAAAAACAATTATTCATGTCTTTTTGGATCCAAATGAACATGTTAACACAAATCCCGTGACTGTTGGAGGGTGGGGACGGGGTCCATACAAATTTGCCCATGGTCCTTTCATTAAAAAAATTATAGATTCGAAAGTCATGCGGGGATTAGACAAAGTATATAAAAGAAGTATTACATTTTAAATTTGGAAGTATTTTTCAGAGTTTCATTGTGCTAAGCTAAGGCTTGATGATGAATCTGTGATAGTCTGTGAGCACATGGCGGCATCGGCATAGGGAAAATCTAACGAAGTTCAATAATATTTAGTTTTAAAACTTCCGCGCAGATTACATGTATCATTTAAATAAGCAACTTATTTGGGTTTTTTGCGCATAATTTATATTTAATGCTGACGTTTCGACTTCCTTACAGGAGCAGTGATCACGAGATAGCTAAGCCAATGGCCGTCGACACATTCAAAACATTTTAATCGGGCACGTTCTTAACTGTTAACATTGTTTTATTAAATGAAGTTCAATAAATTAGACATATTATTCAAATAAAATTAGCAACAAATTCAGTTTCAAATTTTATATATAAGCAACAAAACATCTGTTTTAACCATTAGTTATAAAGACCATAATTCGGAAACCACTGCTGCACATTTTGTGGTTTTCGGGAGGTCTACGGTGATTGCCTCCAATTATCATAAGTCGCCATTTACGACACCATCAAGTGTGAAGTATTGGTGTTATTCTACTCTGCTAGACACAACACGAAAATATTAACTGGTAACAAATATTAAATGTCGTTTGGTTTGGTATTATGACTTTGCATTTCATTGGTATAGATGTAGAACTTAAAGACATTTAGCATCCAAGCCTTCGGTATAAAATTATATTTCTAAATTTATTGATTTACTTAAATAAGTCAACGTGAAAGTGAAGTTTTTTCTAGAAAAACAGTTAAACATCAACCATATCGTTTTATCCATACAAACAGTAGGAAAGAAGATAAAAATGAAGAAGTCCGTTGATTGTTTCCGGCATTTTATATTCTGGAGGCGTAATATTATGATCGTAATCTTTTCTTATTCTCGTAAGCTAGGAGTAGATAGCCTAAGGTTAAGGCTGACCCATCCCAGATATTCCAGTATCGATTAATTAAACCGAAGAGGTCATCTCCATGCCGTAGACTTTAAAAAAGCATTTGAAACGATCACTTGGTCAGAATGACCTATTTCCGATGTGCAAATTTAACTTCAACGTCAATGGTTGAACTACATAATATAGGCTTCCACTATGTTAGGATACATATTTGAACGCTTTACGGCCAAGTTACCTTCTCCCCCTAAGGGACTGGGACGTACTTAGTTATTTAAGTTACTACTTTAGCGTAGAAGTTTCTTTGAATAGTAATCATCCATTACTTTGTTAAAGTTCGTTTTATTCTCCACTACCACGATACACCGCTCTACAAATACTTTTTTTTAGGTTTTCAACTAGAACATTTCTGTTTTTAATTTTGTTTTTAAAATTAATACCAATATTATTTTGTTTTTTCAGACATAGCCTAGTAGCAGATAAAGATTATTTTCTTAAATAATACAGGATTAGGAACTTGAATATAGTACAGGATTAACATTTATTGTAATCTAGTATATTAGATTTTATACAAAAAGATGTCGCTACAAGTTTCAGATGCAGCCATTGAGATAGAAATTTTAATAAAAAAAAGTTAGTTTGATATATTTATGGTTAAATCGCCCATAAATTAATAAATATGACATTTCGTTAACAATATCATTGTTAATATAAAAATAGAAATGACATATTATAACAATCGGTTTCAAATTGTATATAGCACTACTAAACAATTTAACTCGTTTCTTAGAAGTTACTTTGTATATTTACACCCAATCCTACATACAAAGTAAGAATCGATTAGACATGTAATCAACCTAGATACAGAGTAATAATAATTCGAGTAAAAGCTTGATCTGGTATGAGGTCATTGGTCGTTATCAGACACGAGGGTTGTCTGTGGTCGGGGAGTGTCGCACTACACGAGAACGATATGATTACGAAGGCGCATCGCATTGGTGCATGATATAGGTCACTCGAAAAGTCGAAACTATTCAATTTAACGTTGCTGCATACGACCGATTTTTTATCGATCTATTTTCTGACTTTCATAAAGCACTTAAGGTACACGTTTGATAATACTTCGTCAGTTCACGAGGGAAGCACGACATTATAATGTATAATATGTCTTGTGTCAGTCTGTTAAAAAAGTCAGCGACAAAATTGATCCGAAAGTCAGTGATTTATTTGGTTGCTATATAATTTTTGTTAAACAACCAAATAATTTATATATGAATAAGTCAACGTTAATATTTCCTACATTTTGCACAGAACATATAACATCTCTTACCAATAAATAAAACTTAATTAAAAAGTAAAGTTAAAATTATAGACGTATAAAATCCTTTAAAATCACGAGTTAAGACATTTAATAAACTATGTGATTTTTATGTGATGCCTTTTGTTGTATGCGAAGACCAAGTACAACCAGTAAAAAGTAATATACAATAACATCTAAGCGTCTTTTAGATATTGTTTCATTAATGTTTTTAGTGATAAGTAGAAAATGAAAGACAAAAGAAGTTATTAGAAATTCACGTCCAATCATGGGACGAATGAGATTACAGGGCTCCTGAAGGTGTCGAAACTAGCATCCAATTAAAAATTAAAAGCATCTTTATATAATATATCTTCTTATACGTAAAAAGTGTTTTATCGCTTTAAACTTAAAGCTCTTGTAAAAAATATTTTCATGATAATATAATACCGATGTCCACGACCCAACAACACGTGGTGCCCATATTCTGATAATATTTTTATATAACAACACAAAAGTACTGAGAATAAAACACAGATTTTTAAATAGTTCAAGGAGATCTTTCTTGAAAACATTCTGTACTAATCATACAACTGTAACTTTATAATACTTTAAATTAAAGTTTTTAAATATTATGGTTTTAGTGCAATATTTTTGAAAAAGTTAATTCCTCTTTGGTTACAAATACGGTTTACAGCAGATACATCTACCGAAAATGTATAGATTTTAACTTAATGTTCACAGAACTGAACTTTTTATCAGTACTAATAATTAAAAACAAAACCATTTTGTACCGTAAGCACACGATTGAGTTAAAATCAATTTTTCCACCGACTTCTACATTCTCGAGCAAATATAACTTAGTCACCAACAATCCTACATAGACAATGTTATGTTCTACACCACTCTCGATAGCTCTACGAAGCCAAAGAAGCATTGAAATGTACTAAATAATCATGCATAAGAAAATCTCCAAATAACGATTATCTTTTTAATATCATCGACTATATAAGTGGCCAGTTATATTTGCTCGTCATTTTATCATAGATTTGTGTAGGATTCAACGTAATCGTCATAAAACTTAGTAGCTCTCGGACCTTACATGGACATGAATTTACAATAGATGATGTACAATACAATACACTTTATTGATAACACCACATTGAAGTGATAATAAAACTAGGCGAAGCAGTCGCTAAGCATAAAGCTACTCTACCACCATATATTGGGGCGGAACGTAATATCTAAAAAAAAAAAATTTTCGATGGGAGTTTTTCGAATTTCAAAATTCGGGCTCTGTCACAATCTGGTCCTAAACCTGTTGATTCGATTCCGCACAAAAAATATTAAAATCTGTTAAGAACTCGGGATGTTATGGCGTAACAGACATTTCGCCATTGAAACTGATCCATGGGAGCTTCGCTCACTTCGTTCGCTCCGCTCCAACAAAAGAAAACTTATAATAGTGTCAGTATGGGCGGTCTTATCCCTCAAAGCGATCTCTCACAGACAACTCTTGGTTGGATAGGACTGGAAGGCAGCGTAAGAAACGGTGGTGTAAACGAATAAAAAAAAGAATATATATATGTATACCTTTAATGGTGTGAAATATGGCATTTTTATCGACAAATTGCCCCTCAAATTTGGTTTTCACACCATTAAAGGCTCCGACACTGGTGACGGGACACATTGTATATAATCAAATATATCTATAGTAAAAATAAATGCATACGTATATAATACACATACATTAATATGTAAATATATAAACCATACATACATATATATACAGATATACAAATACATATACCTAATGTCTAGTTAGTAGTATACATAATCTATACAATCGGTCGCTTATTCATATCTAAAAGACTATTTCCAGTTGATTACATGATACCGATTACCAGTGTTGGCAAAAATTTAATCTGATTAACGATTAAAAATTACGATTAAAAATGTAATCGACATTATCACGATTAAAATTAATTAATCGTAATCATTTTTTCCCGATTACGATTATTAATCGTAATCATTAATCGTTAATCACGATTAGAAATGTATGATTATTAGAATGGGAACAAGTTTAAAAAAAAAACTAGTTAGTCAGATTTTTTGTTTGAGTATTTATAAAAATCACAGGAGTCATTGATTAATTGTTACATTTTGTAATTAAAACTTTATATAAAAATACTTAGATAAATGATTTAAATTACATTTCATAAGCACTCTCTTCTCAAATAATTCGTCTGATATTTTGTGTGATCTAGATATATTTATCATGGTTGCAAAGGAAAACATTTTTTCAACAGAACCGGAGGATGGCATGGGTGTGTTATATTTAATAAACACTCGTTTTAAAATCGTGTAGCGTTCTAAGGTTGGCAGGTTATGTTTTATTGTCACGATCTCACAATAAAATTGCCGACCAATTCAGAATGGTTGTACAACGCCATCTTATGAATTTGTGACGGACCATCTAGCTATTTCAGCTTAGAATATATAGGCTGTGATTTTTTTTCCTTCATAATAAAAACTTTAATCTGCTTAATCAAATTAATGATTAACGATTAGTGATTAATTTAACTAATCACGATTACGATTACTATTTTAATCGCGATTAATTTAATCATGATTATGTTTAATTCGATTAAACTTAATCAAATTAAGCAATCGATTAAAAAATTAATCGATTAATGCCAACACTGCCGATTACTGATAGATAATTGTCTTAAAAAGTAAACAAAATGTTGATTTTCTAGTCTGATTACTTTTACACCTGCCGGGTAGGGATAATTAATAATTATAGGAGTTATCATTATTAATGACATTATTAATATACTCCTAATCACGATTTTTAGTGGCGCTCCCAGTTTATCAAAACTTGTACATTCATAACGAGAAAATAAATATTTTGGATATAGTCTTCTAGAAAAAAGTAGATTCTATAGGCATGCATTTTTAATTAACCGGTTCATGTTGTAAGGCAACCCTTTTTCCGTGTGGTTAATGTATTTTTGATAGAAACAAATCTTTGAAGTGATTTCAGTATTTTGCAATAATGTGAAAGGTCAGATTGGCGTTTCATAACCCTTGAGCGCGAAACTTTCTCATCATCACAAAATGTCACAGAAAGTGAATTTGTCCGTTTTATGGGCAATTTATCCAGTCGTTTAACGATTACGAATTTTAACGCCTTGATCTAAAGTAGATATTAGCGAGTAAGGTTAGTGTCACATAGTGTTGTGTTAAGGACTGTAATAACTTTCACTGTCTATTTGAAGTGCGTTGGACCGTCCACTGGGAGATCTCACTGTCCCTATCCAAACTATTGAGTATCCAACATATAGTTTGCAAAAAGGTTGGTTTGAGGGTTTTGCCTGTATAAGTAGTGAACTCCTATTGCAGTATCCACGATTGCAGCAAGCGGGGAACTAGGTGCTTACACATAATATACTTTGTCCAATGTAGGATTATACTTTTGACACCTATATAGAGGGTATAAAGTTGCTATTGCAATGTCAAGCCAAACATAAGGAAACAAACGCAACCTTAGTACGTAGCAATAAGGAAGTGACACCTGTCAAAAGTATTATCCTACATTGGACAAAGTACCTATAGTATTATATTTGCGCTACTGTTTAGCAATACAGTACTCATTGCATTAAGTGTTGTCCTACCATTAGACAGAACACTTTAGATTAGATTATTTTATTGTGTAGTGCAACAAAATTTAAGCCTTATTTACTAATGATGCAAAGACCAAAACTGACTACTATTAGAGTTTTTGAAAATCAAACTGTAAACATTCTTTAACATAAGGTTATCAAAAGAAAATTGAAATAAAATATTCTTTCAGCCAGTGTAAAGTCTACCGTTTTAAATTATTTTATTACTTATCGGAAAAAACGATAATTCAACATGTACAGTGTAATCAATGTTTCAAGAATATCATACACCAAGGATAGTCAAAACAAGAAGAATTAGGTATTAACGATTAAATTCAAGGCACGTGACGCATTTGTGTTTCGCTATGACTACCAAGCCGCAAACAAATGGTTTTCTGGTGACCTGTACATTTCATAACCTGTACATATCTAACACTAGCTATACCGAGTATAGGCTGATAATATGCCGCACCCAATTAAATTATATTGCAGAGTTTGTAATTCTAATTATTTGATAGGAGCAATTCTTGTATATAAATTTATTTCGCGAATCTCAAAAACGGCGCTAACGGTTTGGATTAATTTAGATTTTGATAAGGTTTTGCTTTATAAGTTAACATAAATACTTAGTTATATTTCTTGTATCTACGCTATTTGTATCCGCTCTTATGCTAATTTCATATATAGCACATCTCGTAATTTGTTAGTGGTACTTGTATTTTGGCAGACGGATGATAACTATTACCGGTATTACCTCATAATTTTGTAAGATGACGATATTTAATATTATCCGTATACTATTATGTTGACGTGACAACGTCTTATAAATTGGTTTGCCGGGTGACACTTCAAGAAACTGCGTTACGCTCCGCTCACGTTATGCGCTTACAATGAGAGCGAGTGAGAGGCACGCGTCCCTTCCACTCGGGCATGGTTAGCCCGCCTAAGAGCGAGAGAGACAGACATAAAAAGTGGAAGGGACGCGTGCCTATAAATTAATGTTTTAAATATAATTCTTTGTATAAATAAATGTTTTAAATTGTTACTATTATTTCATCCTTCTTCCTACTATACGAATGAATATTCACATTAAAATTATTTTACCACTCAAAGTCGTTGTCACGTAAAACTTTCGCCCGTATACCGACTTTACAGGCAACCAACCAGTTTTTTTTAGAGATAGAGCTACTTTGGTTCAGTTGCTAGGCAACCTTTGTTAATTTTCCGTCATTATCTATACATATAAATAAAATTGGAGTGTCTGTTTGTAATATTGAAATAACCGTTTTTTACGAATATATGATATATATACGGTACATACACCAAAATGACATTTTTTACAATTTTTGTCTGTCTGTTTGTTCCGGCTAATCTCTGAAATGGCTGGACCGATTTTTACGGGACTTTTATTGGCAGGTAGTTGATATAATAAGGAGTAACTTAGGCTACTTTTATTTTAGAAAAATAAATTTACTGTGCCACAGCAACGCGTGACTGGGTCAGCTAGTCTATAGTAATATCTTAGCAACACAACCATTCTATTCAGTTACTAGGGATAGATTATTGAAGACGGCTGTTAACCAATCAACGCCTCCTACAAGTAACATTACACAATTGAAGCATCAAACCAATGTTGGATTTTTCTTTAGAGCAACAAACTCGTACGATTCAATTTTATGTGTATGTGTAGTTAACGGGCAAGGCTCGGTTGCCCAGGTACTGTGCTTAAATGCCTAATTTAATTTAGCATAATGTAGTCATTGCATATTTCCATAAAGCAAATTAATTTAAATACATTAAATTATTACAAAGAGAAAGTTTTAATTCTAAAAACACTTCTAGAGCACTTTCAAACTTGCTTAGGGAGTTTATTTGATTATTAACGTTGAAACTTGGCAATCTATTTTTATATTCTGTTGTAAAAAGAATCCATGAAAAGGTACAGTTTTGAAAATTACGCAGTAAACGAAATTATTACTTGAAAAGTTTAGGATAACTGTTTTGTTTGAAAAACTTATAACTTCAAACAACCATTTAATTTACAAGTTAGCAATTTTAGGCTATCAACCGGTTTCTTACAATACAATAAAATTGTTCAAAACAATCTCAAATAAATAATAATTAAAAAAATTATTTGAAACTACAGTTTTATAATATTTTAACAAAATAAAATTTACTATGCGATTGCAGCAAAGAACACAACCACGTCAACCAACAAATTAATACCAATTTATTTTTGAAATAAATAGATTGGTATAATGGTAACAAATGGCATTAGATCTGAAATTTATTTATATTCTAAATAAACAAATTGCTCTAGCTACAAACTGAGTTTCGTATCATTAGTTATTTGTCTGAACTCTGGGTACAAATTTAAAAATGAATAATTATAATTGCACTCAAAAATCAAGTAATAAAAGCAAGACTTTCTGGATTTTAGAAAGTAACTTTATAAGAAAGCGGTTTGTTATTTCACAACATACCTATGTGGCGACGTTACTATGTGTATACACCTCCGTACATAACATAGCTCGCGTATACGAAGCAACGACATTGACTTTTTGTATCACAGATGGCGTTAGCTCCAAGAAAGCTAATTAGTAAAGGGATCTACATCGCGCAATAATAGTTTCTAAGGTTTATTTTCAATATACAATAAAAAAATACTTTACTGATTACACCACAAAAACAGAAGGATACAGGAACACATATAATTGCTTAAAACTAACATGTAACAATGCCGATTGTTACGCGTTAGTTTTAAGCAATTATCTGCAATTATCGACAGCCTTATCGGTAAAAACTATCTCTTGCAGACAACCTTGGGATAGAGAGGATAATAAGGAAGCTAGATCTACGGCGGTGTAACTTAAAAAGGAAATAATTAGGAGTTACACTAATAATGAAAACAATAACGAGCTTCAAAACTTAAATTAAATATAAATAAACGTGCAAAATAATATATACATACTATAAATATTAATATATATTCATTGTATACTATTCATACACAAACAGTATACATGTCCATAAACATAAATGTCTGGTTGATAGAGATATATGCATAGTTCGACCTATAACAGTCGTAACGCGATCCCCGGGCGTATATCTCCTAGCCCTGTGTGGAATATCTTCCCTTTGGCCTTCCATAAGTTATACCCCTACACCTAAGTCTATTTAATTTCTTGACTTAATGACTAAACTGCGTATACATATACTCAAGAGTAAGCAGTTATAAAGATAAAGTTCTTAACTGTTTTTCATTACCGAATTTGTCCGAAACAAATAGTGTTTATTTGTTCAGGATTATTCAACATTGCTGCAAAATCATTTTGCCACAAAAGAAAGTATGTATATTTAACTAAGTGCTTGTTTAATAAAGTATTTTTTGTTAACATATACAAACAATGGTATAGAATTTACAAAAATGTAAATCATACTACTTCTGATAAAATATCTGAAAAACTTTTGCAGAAACTGCGTAAGGTAATACTTATTTCTGCACAGTGGCTTGTATACTAAAGAAAATGATCTGCCTTGTTTAATTGAGTCTCATTTTCAAGTCCAAAAACTTTAAAACAAAGAAATTAATTCGCACAAAATGTTATGCACTTCAGATCAGATAGTTAGTAGAAATTATAAATCCAAAAACAAATAAAATTAACTTTCAGTTACAATGATTAAGAATTTAAATTTGTTCTGATTTTAAATTTAATAACATTATCGAAAATGTTTTCAACTCACTTTTTATATTTGTGTATCTTGCCCTGAGTGTATAAAATTCAATAACAATTAATATTCCAATTTTCAAGTGTTTGAACTTGAAAATTTGTATGAAATGGAAAATGAATGACTGACAGTTTCTTGCATGTTGCTAAAATAATAATAAGCTATACATAATAGAAAATTGTAACAGGATAATAGCTATCAAGAAAGTGAATTGTGTAAATGTTGTACAAAGCAAAAAATAAATAATCTGATTACGTGATTCACAGCGTCGTGTGAATCACAGTTACTTTTCTGTTACGGCGTCATTGAGACCAAACTGAATTTTTGTCAATGTTTATTTATTTCTAAAACAAAACAGTGGTAGTCGATGCCAAAAATCAAAATGTAAAACATACTGGTATGTATGTAAAAAAAACCGAGCAAGTGCGAGTCAGACTCGCGTACGAAGGGTTCCGTATAAACTAGTTAAGTAAATTAAAAAAAAACTACTTACTAGATCTCGTTCATCGGTTTGAAAGAGATCTTCGGTGGAAGTTTGCTTGGTAATGTACATCATATATTTTTTTAGTATTATCATTCTCTTATTTTAGAAGTTACAGGGTGTGTCCCCCAAATTTTACCACTTTGTTTATCACTCAGTTTAGAAAAAATGATATTAAAATCTCAATATAAATTTTGAAGACCTAACCATAGATAACCCACACGTATGGGTTTGATGAAAAAAAATTTTGAGTTTCAATTCTAAGTATGGGGACCCTCTAAAATTTATTGTTTTTTTTCTATTTTTGTGTGAAAATCTTAATGCGGTTCATAGAATACTAGATGTATACTTCACAATTTTCAACAGTATAGTTCTTACAGTTTCGGAAAAAAGTGGCTGAGACATACAGACAGACAGAGAACCATAAAAAACTAGCAAATAAGTTAAGTAAGTGAAATAGCGTAAATTAAGATTAACATAAAGTGTTATTACAAAACAGAACGACAAATTGCAGTTGATAAAAAAAATCAACAAGTGTTATAGTCTGCTACATCACTTGCTTGCATTATTATTGCTTAACACAAAGGAACCAGCATAAAAAAAAATTGAAATAATATTACATGTGTTTTTCATTTTTATTTCATTCATTTTAGCTCCATATAAAGTCTACATTGATAAGAGGATAGATAATTTGAAGTCACGTGTTTAAAAGGAACTCAAGAGCCAGTGATTCAAATTCTATTAGTTTAATTATTATATTATAACGTTATTTTGTATATTCTTTACTATACTTTAATCATTTATACATTTTACAACATTGTATCAATTCCGATACAATAGATAGCTTGGCTATTTTCAACACTATAGAATTGCTTAGAATATCGTGAATTTATGTATAGCCGAAAATATTTATGAAAATAAGTGTTTTATAGTAAAAAAATAAAGAAAATTCCAGATATTAAGTCATGCGCCGTCACATAATATAAAAGGACGTCATTAAGTATATAAATATAAAGGATTATATAGAATTCGGCATTTTGCTTTGCAATAGTCAAAAGCAAAACTTTACCTAAGAAACTATGTTCAAGCAACAGAGAAGGCTAATAAACATTCAACTAAGTTGCTAATTACTTCAAGGAAAAGGAAATAAGCTTTCTTGTAATCGATGCTAATGCTTATTTAGGATGTGGGCAATTTGCATTAAATGCAATCTTATAATGTCACCTACGTATCAAGTTTCTAATTTTACCTGCTTCAACTGTAACGCTATCGAAATATTAGGTCCTTCCATATGGAACTGGCGTTTTGTTGCACTGGCCACTTTGATTAGAAATATCCCCTCTTTGGTTAAGAATTCCAAATTTAAAAATCCATTTAGCTGGTACTTTTCAGTTTCGAAACCAGTCCAGATTTGTTTTTTCTTTGGCATGAAACATCGTTATATTTAAGTGCACGAGTTCTATTGTGGCACTAGTGCTGCTGAAACAGCTCGAAGAATTAACGATGTGTATAGCAGTGGTATGGCAAAAGAAAACATGGTACGTTTTTGGTTTCAATGTTTTCGTTCTGGAAATTTCGACCTTCAGAACAAGCACCGTGGACGACAGATCAAAGTGGATAATGAAGAATTAAAGGCTATTGTAGTCTTCCACAATAGCCTGCTATTGGATCCATCGCAAACCACTTAAGAGTTAGCTGCAGGCTTTGGTGTGAGCGATAATACTGTTTTACCCTTGAAGCAAATCTGGAAAGTAAAAAAGCTTAATAGGTGGATACCTTATGAATTGAGTAAATAAAACCAGCGTCGATTCCTGCGTAACAATCTAACTCAACTACTCAACCGACACAAGAATAAAGGGATTTTAAATCGGATCATTACATATGATCAAAAGTAGGACCTGTACGATAATCGGAAGCGCTCGTCGCAATAGCTAAACCCTTGAGAACCAGCCAAATCCTGCCCCAAGCGAATTTACTTAGAAAAAAATACTTATGAGCGTTTGGTGGACTAGTGCCGGTGTCGTTCACTAAATCTTTCTAAATTTACGGCAGATATAGATTTTCAACAACTGCGCACCATGATGGGAGAACTAGCTGCTAAACAACAGAGGCTGGTCAATCGCTCTAGGCCACTGCTGCTTCAGAAAACGCTAGGTGGTCTAGGGTCTAGGTCTAGTTCTGTAGTATGTGGATACTGCACAACAAATGGCCGCTAAACTAGAGGAGCTGCTATTGGAATGTCTGCGACAACCACCGTTCTCCCCGACCTTGCTCCAACAGATTACCATTTTTACCGAAATTTTGGTAACTTCGTACAAGGCAAATAGTTCAACTCCGATGTGGCAGTCCAAACAGCCTTCATAGAATTTATTCATTCTGGCCCCAATGGCTTTTTAATATAGAGATTAATGAACTACCTATGAGGTGGCAAAAGTACTATCCGAGTACCATATAATATGAAGAGATGGCGTTGGTATTCAGCTTAAAATACACTCGGAAAGTCCCTCTTGACGGCTGAGACAACTAATATTCTTCTAGTAAAAATCTTTTCATAAAGCTACATCGTTTTAAGGCGGGGACTCAGAAGTCCACCTGGTAAGACCTGATTTAAAATGGCTTTCTCTTGATAAAAACTGAGCCATGATTTTGTCTTTTATTTAGTAGCCACCAGTTCTATCCTAACCGATCCGATTAAATTTATTTTTGAGGTGTTTAATTTTAGTATTATTTATTATTATCTAGTCCATGTTTTATAACGAGAGAGTATGGGTTCTTCGTTCACTAAGGAACCCTAAAAACTATTATATCCAAAATAATTTGCATTAGTTATCGATAATCAGTTTAAAGCAGCAATTACCGGCAGAAGGACGTCAACAGTTAGGATCATGTACAGATGAAAACTGGACAGATTAAACAGGTTCCCATTGCCATTTTCTTATGCATTTCTGATTGAGAAAGTCGATTAATACTAAACCAGTCATCATTTTCTTAGAATCCTTTGACACGCAGCGCACTAACATGGAACTAGTTTTCTCAGTGTTTGTCCATTGCCATAAAGATAAAGTTGTTAGTGTTTCAGCTTTCACAAAATATGACCTATAAATAATATAGGATAACCCAAATAATTAGGGGTAATCCATAAATTACGTCATACGTTAAATTGTCACCGGAATGTGACAATGTGTGACAAGGGGCAGGTAGATGGGCAGGGTCATACTTAGAGGGAAAATCAACCTTGTTTCTATTATATAATATGTGAAATGAATTAAATTAATTTCATAATTTTTGATATATTAAAAATGGTTAGGTTTATGAATTCCATAAAATAAAATACATATTCACAACTTGGGGGTCAAAAGCTTTGTGACGTAACGTGAAATTTATATGTGAATAAAAAACTAAAAAATTTCGAACTCGATCTACATTTATTAACACTAAAACACTTGATAAGTTGGAAAATGTGTGACGTCATATCAAAGGGAAGGGGATTCTGAAAATGTGACAAGCTATGACAAAGACGGGGGAGGGATTGAATAGTCCTAAAATTCCTGTGACGTAATTTATGGATAGCCCCTTATTGAAAGTTTTTTTTTATAATAATTTCACAGTAATCTATCCTTGAGGTAAAAAAATAATAAAAATATTATAATAGAAAAATTACTAGAAAAAATCTACTCGGGTCACAAGTGAATTCTCAGGCGGGAATCGAACCCGCAACCTTTGGAAATCCGGTCCAATGCTCTCCCAATTCGATTCGGTTCGATTCCCGCCTGAGAATTCACTTGTTATCCGAGTCGATTTTGTCTAGTAATTTTCTATTATAATAATATATCCTATAAGATCGCATTGAAAATGCATAAAATATGTGAAAATTATAAAAAAAAATATTTAAGTAATATATTATCATGTTTAGTTTTATATATTCGTTTTGTGGAAGTTAAAGGGTGATAGGATATTTTTTTAAGTCCTAGCACCGCATATTATCGAGGTCATTGTGAATGCATTAATTATGAAATTTACGTTGTATCTTCACTTAAATCTATGAGACTACACTCGGATTAAATAGTTTGTTCTAAAAAATAGCTAAGAAATAAAGTAATTTGTTAAATACCAGCTGACCCGGCCACGTGTTATAATTACATATAAAAATGAATCCATCCTATGTCCTAAGTCGGAACAAATCCATCAAAATGAAAGAAAAACCATCAAAACCGGTTAAGTAGTTTCGGAGTTCATCTTGTTCAAACACTGTGACAGGGATTTTTTGTATATATACTAGCTGACCCAACCACGCGTTGTTGTGTTATATATTGAAATAAAATCTATCCTATCTTTTAAGTTAGATCAAGTAACAGATAGTTACGAAGTTTGATCAAAATCGGTTAAGTAGCTAAGGAGTCCATCGCGGACAAACAACGTGACACGTAATTTATATATATTAAGATACAGATATTTGGTCGTGAAAATAAAGGCTAAATAGTGAAATTATTTACAAAAACTTGATTATTAAATACATAATACTCATTCATGTGTTTACCTATGAAACAGTCGATTCGTATAGATATGTTCTGACAAGTTTTATTTTTTTTATTCATATATTTTAAAACTTCCTCAGTAAGTAACTACACAATTATAGAAACTATCCATTGCTACATAAAGTGAGTTTTATTGGTCTGTAATGAAATAGATAATAGAAAATAAATAGCAATAATCACAACGTATCAAAGCATCAGTTCTGCGAAACAAAACAGATATTTTTAATATCGATCTCGGTGGGCGAGTGGCTTGCATATTGGTTTTTTTATGGTGACATCATCGTTCCGAGGTCCTGGGTTCAATCTCTGGCCGGGACAATGTAGAAATGAATTTTCTATATTGGCAGGGTGTTATGATACCTTCTTTGTCTCTGATTCCCGCAAGTGCTTGAGCTACTTAATTTACTGAACCTAAAAGTACATGAATAAAACAATTGAATGAGTTTTTACATATTTTATGCATTTTTCAATGAGATCTTATAAGATAAATTATTAAAATAGAAAAATACTAGAAAAAATCGACTCGGGTCACAAGTGAATTCTCCCGCCTGAGAATTCACTTGTGACTCGAGTCGATTTTTTCTAGTATTTTTCTATTATTTTAATTTAATAAAATGAGTTTTTGTTTAATTTATACGTAGCAACAAGTTTTTTACATTGAATCGAAAGAAAGATCTTAAGAATATGGTGTATGATGATTTGATTGACTAACAGAAGTTACTATAGTCTTACAGGACTAATGCGCAAAATAGTGTCTATATGAAAAAAAAAACAATTTCAAAGGAGAAGACCCAATATTATATTTCGGCACTCAATTAATTAATTTATACCTGCTATTTTACCGATTGTTTATACTTGTTAGTGGATACTACGCCTGTTTTGTGTAACCATATTGCAAAATTTGGTGTATGCACATAATTAACTGTTAATTGTGTACGAAACATTGTAAAAAGGCAGTCGTAACAATTGCACGAGGAGGAATTAATGGTTAAGAAAAAGATGTTTGATTTTTATAACAATGACTTTGCAATAATTAATCAGTTTATGTGATTATTACATATGGATATTTTAAAAAATTTCTTGCACGATATACTTATCACTTTAAAAATCTAATTAAATATCTATGTTTGTATTATAATATAGATAATTTCTGCAGACATACCTAACTGGGTGTAGTTTTTACGTTAACAAGTAAAAATGCATATAGGTCAATAAATTTAACAACGATACTGCACCAAGGAGACTAACTACAGCATACATCCTATTGTTAGTAAGTACAGAAACGTAAGCCTTCAAAGTTAGGTAATAACTTGTGAATGTTCAAGGTACTTAGTGAAAACAATATTAAGGTCAACATGGAATCACTCAGAAACTCATTTAAAAAGAGTTTTCATTTTAATTTTTATATGTAGTAAATGCGTCAAGTTAAACCTCATTAGAGAATAAATATCAGACGTTAATACTCTACACTAATAATGCTTACGCTAAAGAATATCAAAGTTCAGTAGGTAAATCTTCACTTACGGCCATGTCCCAGATCTCCGGCGTCTGTGAGATTTAGGTTGCGGCTCCGGCAGGGCGTGAAGCAAGCCTTGGGGGATAAGGCTCTTGGAAGGCTTCCGTCTACTAAGCCGGTATTCAGTTCTTTCGGAAACACTTTTACACCTCAATGAGGATAGTTCACCTTCAGATCCCGACCACAGCGATTCCACGGATAACATTTTCGTAGAATATATCAAAACATCACTTTCAAAAGTATAATTACAATTTTTTTAATAGCCTGTCGGTATTTACGTTTTGGACACTGCAACAACGTTAAACAAGCAGCATGCGAAATCGCGTTGCAAAATTAGCACATGTAGCCGGCTCGACTGGATGCTTGTGTATCACAAGGTTACGCGGGAATTGCAATTTGGAATTATTGAGTTATATTTTAATGTACACTAATTTTGTAGTACCTACTTGGTTCGCCGAGCGAACGTACGTGAGATCGCGCGTGGAGCGCCTGACCGACTGCAGCGCTGCGCGGTACTTAGCTATCGGACAAGTACGCTAATCCGAAACACGACACGGCCGAGTGTTTAAAATCGCAGACAAAAACTGTCTCTGAATGCCAATTACTGCCATACTACAGTTAATAATTAATTCTATCCCGCAGCAATCCTCAGATTCAAGAAGAACAGTAAGGGTTAATACAAAGTTCTATCAAACAACTATAACTTAACCCGAGGAAAGGATAATTTTATTATTAATATAACATTTAAAAAAATCCCTGTGCTAATCCTAAATTTCTTTAAACCTTTTTAGTACCTAATTAGTAGCCTTCCATGTACACATGCATGAATCAAAAGAATTATATTATATTGCTGCGTGATTATCACGTGCGTTTATTTCAGTGATTTCTCTGTTTTTACTGCACCGACTGATAAATTTATCAAACAGATTGTAAGGTTAATGTAAATAGACAATGGGTGCTTCCGAAGTTATTATTTTCTTCGGGCTTACATAATGGTAAGAATGTAACAATTGTATTACATTATTCGTTATACATGACTTAACAAACAGTATCGATTCAAGAAGTGAATTAGATACTTTGTTTATTATTTGAGTGGATTTAGACTATGGTCTTTTGCTGCTGCCCCCATAGTTAAATACAAATTAAAAGAACATAAAAAACAAAGACATTACAGTAAAGAAACCCCCTTTCCTTTTGTCTATGGGGCAGTACTTCATCTCTTAATCCATTCTAATAATTGCAATAGCAACAAATTTTATAAATATAAAATAGTTTATCTATTATTACTATATTACAAGAATATTTAAAAACTATAATTATTGAAGAGACATGGAGTTAATAGCGCTGTCTCTATCAAATTATTATTTTTCCTAATGACAGTAAATACTGTATACTGCAGGTTTATTGTTTAATACTTGTCTTGTACAGTTTTAGAAAAATAGGTAGTTTTCTTAAATTATTAAAGTATAAATGTAACACATTGATATGGGGGAAAAGCAGTTCGCAACGTAGAACTTACTTAGAACAACAATTGCGTAGTTTTTGCGGTTCAATACACGCATTGATTAAATAAAAATAGTAGTATTTTATTTGTTTTAAATTATATAGGTATCGTGCAATAAAGACATTAAAAAATTAATGACACCGATAGTTAAATATTATCAACGAAACAAGATCACGATGGAAGTCAGATACCACCGTTTTGTACTGATTTAAGAAATTAATTTAAGGTTTTTATCTTGGAAATGAACTGTTTTAATATGTAGAGTATACCAACGACTACGGTTTTAATTTTAATAAACAAGAAAATTAAAGGATATGCTATCTGTAGTACGGTCCACGGGCTACGGTCAGTAAAGTCAAAAGGCATCGTCCTAAAACTGTTACATTCCTGGCGAGTCGACCGTGAGTCAACGGCATGCTGGCACCGATGCTGACCACGTTCGCATTATCTCACGGAATCGGACGAATCTCGGTTGTATCTTTTACAAAGATAAGATTACAGTTTAAAAACTACATAAGTATTTGATTATTAGTAAAAATCACGTAAGTGTCTCGGCAAATATTGGTGTGATAAATAACTGTAACCTACTAATATTTATAAATCCTACAGTGCAGATTTTACGAAATTAAGACCCATTATAGGGATTACAAGATAGCCCACGTTTAGACTACGGGGGCAAGTCGTAGGGGTAGTAACCAAATACAATAAATGTAAGTATAGATATATCGGCGACGAAGTGCTATGCATTTTATTATTTACTAAAAGAAGAATTTCGAATGCTTAGTGTGCAATATAGGATATTAAGGGCCGCAGTGGGCGCTTCCGTTTTTCAACGCGCATTATTATTGAGCGTCGCCAATGCGGAAGTAGGAAATACGTAAGCACGGCGAAAATAATTTTTATTTCGAGAAACAAGCCTTCGAATTTGTTCACGACGCGTCAACAGAATAGTAGCAACTGCACTAATATTAAAGTGTTACCGAAAACTAGCCTCTATTGCTACACATATAGCAAGAGAGATAAAAACTCTCAAAGCATTCTCTATCGAACCAAGGACTTATGACATTGTAATCCCGAAGTAATCCATCTACTAAGATTATATGAAAGAATTTTAACATAAAAATAGCAATACTCATGGAAACCCTTATATTTTATAAACATTTGCAGGATAGGCTCTAAAACTAGTAGCAGCTGTTTTATTTTGACAATTGCTATAGAAGTCGGTGTTGAAAATAGAATGGAGAATTTACAGTTTTGTATATGTTGATGTGCTGTTGACTGTACTTGCAAATAGCATTCAGCTGTGAGTACCTACTACTTACTCATTTGTACCATATAACAAACATTATTATTTATTCCACATAGTATGATGGACACAAACTGTGTCTTTCTATATCATTATGAACGAAACCATGTCACAGGAGCAAATGCGTGGGTTTTTATAGAACTTATTTGACAATAACTTACGAGGTTAACAATACCATCTGGCACTGGCTGGTTCAATGAATTCCACAACATTCTATTTCACAAATAAGTTTTAAAAATGGAAAGAGTTAGAATTTTTATTTCTATTTATAAGGAACAGGCAATAACTTTAAAATCAATTGCAAAGGGTCTAGAAGAGTTTCTTTAGTCAGGATTTACAAAACAAGGTCAACCCTTGGAATAGAAAACAATAAAACAATTAGTCCTGGCTTCAATCTTGAAGCTTTATCTATATATTCATAAGTTCTTATAACAATCAATAATAGTAAGATCTTACATTTAGTACCATGTGCTAAATTTTTTATGTTAAAAGACAGGGTAGTTATCTTCCCAACACTAAATATATTAATATTTTTTCCTATATTGTAATGCAATGTCACACTTAAAAAATAAATATAGTAAAAGAAATTATTGAAATCATTATAACAAAAGTTAAGTGATCAACTTACATAAAGATAAGCTGTCCTTATAAAAAAATACTTCTCTTATGTTTCACAAAGTAAATACTATGCTATGTTTTATATAGTATGTGTAATAGGATAATAATTGCTAAGTATCTATAGTATACGGTTTAAAGATATTTATGAGAATAAATATATTTAAACCGAAGTATATTGTTAATAAAAACCACATGAGTTTTGATACAAAACCTGGCAAAAGTAGTATGAATAAGACTCAATTCAAGCCTGTTTAGTAGTTGCTCTTAAATCAATCTAAACAAATCAGCCAAACTAGTTTCTGTTGCCAATATATAGCAATATTTTCATTAAAACAGAAAATAAATCATATTTATCAAGGACTTATCCTTCCATAAAAAATATTACACTTACAACTTTCTTTTCAAGTTGAAGCTAAGGGTGATATATTAACAATATTTGGTGAATCAAACTTATCACCCACTGTAACTACAGTGATTTTGAATTCATAGCCAGGATATAAAAATTTTTTTAGGCCATTATCCCATGCTTGATTTTCTTCTGTGCAGCAGTATATAGCCACAGCAGGGTATGCAAAAAAGTTTTTTGACATCGGTTTTAATCTAGTATATGGCACTTCTAATATTTTGCCCCAATCAATCAACTGTACTTTAACCCGACTATCTGGAACTGTGATCTCTTTTACAATAGCTCTCTCATATTTTGTGTAAGTGTCAATAAGAACTCCAACTGGTAAACCAACTTTTACATCCTCATCTCTTAGAATATTTTGTTTTTTCGATGAATAAGTGAAATTATCTCTTTCATTTAAGTAGCATTTGTAATCAGCAACTAATGCTACATAAAAGGATGTCAATGAGTCACCGGTCTGAACACGAACATTCAGCTCATCTCCAACATTGAGATCTTTAAAAGTGAAATAATGTTTTTCAGGGACAGTAGAGGGGAATCTGCTGACTATATTGTCGCCATACCCTAAAGTAGTATAGCCACACAGTGCCAACATAGTAGCAATGTCATCGGGGCATGAGTTATTCAACTCTACTATAAGCATATCTGTTGTTTTTCCTCTAATATCCATTTTAGCTCTTTCTTTGCCCACAAAAAATTTCATGCACTCTATTACTTTTCTGCTCCAAACTTCACCATGAGGTTTACAATCTGCAAGCTGACAATGAATAGCCAGAGGAGGAACATTGATATTGTGTAAAGAATTACGAACTCTCTTTAAGGGAACAGACTTTTCTAAACAGCCATAATCTGGTGCATATAGATCGCAAGTAGTTTCACCATCTTCTGTTTGAATGAATAAAATTTGACCCCTAACAAAACATTGCATTAATTTTGACTTGTATACGACGTTCTGCCGCAATACCAAATCTGATGAAAGTACCCGATCTCCATAGGCATGTAGAACAGGCATATACATTCTGTATACTGTTGGACGCACATAAAAACTATGCGGATTGTTTATGTGAGTAACATCCACCCAATGCGAAGATCCGACATCAAAATTATTAATTGAAATCGTTTTTAACAAGTCAGACACCGAGTCCATGATCTCCTATGGAAATGAAAAGTTATTTTCTTTTATCTATTTGTATTATGAGATAGATTATACAAATTATACACTCTTGCAGGAAAAAGTTATTGTCAGATTATTTACTTAAAATAATAGTTGACATTGACTTGACACACCATAGCATTTTTTCCCATACGGGCAGGCAAAGAGTACAAAACCCATACAGCCTAGTCTTCGGTTGTTTTTTCATTAGATGATGATGAAAGTCGATCTATGAATGATAGATGATCAATGAATGATGAATGAGCAGTGAAATTTTCCCCATCCCTAGGTTTCAGTAAAGGTATGGGGTTTTACTGAAACCTCACCGTGGACTTCTTGGGATGAGGAGAAAAGACAACTTTTGCTGATTTGTTTCACTTGTATGCATGTTCACAAACGCTTAGTGATTAATAATCCACCAATATTATGCACTAATATGAACCACAACACTAATTTTAACAAGAATAAGAAAATCACCCGAGGCACTTCCCGATCCCAACAGTCTAATTATTTGGTTAGTTTTTTCCGTAATGAAAAGCAAAGGGTACCGAATCCCTACAGTCTCGTATTCAGTATTTATATTCGAAATTAGACGACGAGAAGTTATTTATGAAAAATAGAAAATAAATGAATGATAAATGACTACCCCCTTTCACTAGGTTTCAGTAAAAAGTGTAGTGATTTACTGTATTTGACATCGTCACAGGTGATGAAAGCTGGATATGTTGCTACGAACCCGAAACCAAAAGACAATCAGCTCAGTGGGTGTTTCCTTTCGAGGATCGGCCAACTAAGGTAAAGTAAGGAAGAAGTCAAGGAAAAAGGATGATTGCCTCATTCTTTGGTCGGAAAGGTCATTTCGCGACAGTTGTGCTAGAAGATGGAAGGACAGTTACTGCAGACTGGTATGTCAATCGCTATTTGCCTGTTGTCTTGGAAAAAAATTGACAGCAGCGCACTCGAAGCAGGATCCTCCTTCACCACGACAATGCGTCAGCGCACTCCGCAAAACGGACTGTTGAATATTTGACTATGGCAGGTGTCGAAATAATGAGTCATCCGCCATACAGTCCTGACCTGGCGCCCTGCGACTTTCATTTATTCCCAAGAACTAAAGATAAAATTCGAGGCATTCGCTTTACGAGCCCTGAAGATGCGGTGAAAGCGTACGAAAATGCCATAGAAGAGACCCCTAAGGAAGAATGGGCCCACTGCTTTTCTCAGTGGTTCCATCGAATGCGACGATGTGTAGAGCGGAACGGAGATTACTTCGAAAATCAATAAAATTATTGCAAATTTTCTACATTAAGCCGTTTTTCATTTTCTAAACATTTTTAGTTATTTTCAGGTAATATTTTTAGAATACTCTTGCCTAAAATGTTTGGTATTTGACATATGGTTATTAAATTATTTGTTGCAAGTCTACATTACTGAAATAACCACAGCACTTATAGACATTACTATTAAAAGTAAGTATACATATTACAGAAGTTATCTATATTTGTACATAAGTTTCTAATGTATCAGTATTATTTAGATATTGTTAACAAAGCATTGCAATAAGACATTCAATAACTTCTGATAGTATACATACATGCATACAATCAACCTCTATCCTGCAGTGGTAGGCAGAGATCTCAGATTTCCACTTGTCAGAATCCTGATTTACATCTCTCGCTTGTCCAACTCTCATTAGACCTATCATACAAGGGTGTCAGATAAGGATACTTTTGATCTGGCATCTTCTATTTGTCTCTCTTAGTTCACCTTGGTCTACCTTTACCAACTTGCTCATAGTTTACTCGGAGTTATATATTTTTTTTATTCAGAATGGGTTCGCTCTTGATCCCAATCAAGCCCGGGGGCAAAGACAGAATCCATGATGGAACGAGCTAACCCAGAAGGAGCTTATTCAGCCTGGCTTTAAAAACAGACGGGTTATAAGTACTCGCAAATACAGGCGTAGGGAGGGAGTTCCGTTCCTTTGCTGTGCACTTTATAAAAAAATCAAAATAAAGTTGAGAAGCGCTTGGTGTGACAGGTAGGAATAGCAATCAAGAAAGTGTGGTAGCCCGCAGTGCGTCTGGATGTCCGATGGAATAAAGGTATGCATAACATAGGAAAATAATTTGTCAAGTTTACAACTATATGCTGTAATTATGATGTGTGCACCAATAATAAGAAACATACCGCAAGAGGGATTTCAACCAGTATCATTTGGCATCCTAGCTTTAGGGAATTTAATCCATACTAACTACTATTTATTTGTCACATCAAGATACCTTTTTTACTAATTTGAAGACCTTGGCAAGTATTTAGAAAAGCTATAAATATGAACTAAATAAAATTAGTTCAGTAACTTTGTGTTCAACATTAAGTAATATATTAACAATAACAATTTGGTATTTTTATTTTTGCATTTTTACAAATTTTGAAGCATATTCTTCATGAGGTGGTCTTTCACATATAAAATAATTATCATTAATGAATGTTAAAAAAATTTGATGAAAGAAAACAATTTAGTTTATAGTGAGTTAAGTTCAATATTTAACTTTCAATTAAAAAATTAAAATTATTCAAAGTAATTTTGAAAAGTTTGTGAGATACTAAGCTTTAATTATAATACAAAAAACTGATGTTAGTTACCTAGGCCATTTCTCATTGAAATCTAAATTCAAATGTACAAAGGTGATGATGCCTTAAATTAATTAATTATTTTAAAATCACCTTTTGTTCGTTTTTAATGTTCTTTAGGTTTGTGATAGTATTAAAATCTGTAAAATTTGTACTTTAGGCAAAAGTTTATTAACATTTAATTGTGATAATTAACATTTTTTTTACAGAAACAGACGCTATCATAGTAATTTAACACAATTAATGTAATATTTAATAAAAAAAAAATTAAACTTCGGAAATAGTTGGTGGAACTGATATTTTCAGTTATGTTGATCCGTGGTTAATTATACACAGGTTAGGTACGTTGAACACCTTATATATATTATTCAGTAAAAGTTCACGTTACTATTCAAATATTTATGGATGATATTAATTAATATATTTTTCTAATTATATATAACCTTACCGTTCATCATCGTCGTCGTCTTTACTCGTACTCGGAGGCTTTGCTTTAAGTTTACTCGCCATTTCCAAAGTTTTTATAAACTCCGCATTCATAACATTTTTCTCTCACATCAAACCACTCAGTAAGTTTCTATTTTTTTTTTAATTTAGAGTACTCACAGTGTAATTGATTTCTAAATTCTCAAACATTTTAGGTTATTCGAACTTAGGAAAATAAAGATGACATTGACTTGACAACGTCTGTCACTGACAGCCAGCCACTGACCAATGTCAGTTGTCAATGCAGCAGATTATATTGTATGTAATAAAATAATATTTAATTAGCCGGTAAAGGTAATAATGAGGAGATAATGCAATCTTATCACATACTTTACATAAAAATGTAATTCAAAATTAAAATTTGAGTACTCTTCTCAAAATTTTTGCAGGTAGACTGGACATCCAACAACACTTTTTTATATACAAAACAAGTATCATTCGTGATTGCAAATTCTTCTATTTACTCAGTATTGCATAGGTAAACATGGGTCTGAAACTGGAATACGCTAAGCGGTTATCTGTTAACTGTCTATCTGTTCTTATCCTAACATATGATATGTATTGGGTATTATTTCATATACACTAATATACCTACGCATAACTCCTATAAGGTAAAAATTCCTTAGTTTGTGTAATTAATTTGGGTGCACAGCTTGATACCGAGCATCTCATATAGATATAGCTACTAGTAATGCGTACAAAATGTTAACTTTAAAGACGTAAACATTTACATTCTCTTATACAATTCTTTAGTTAGACGCCACTTCGAAAACGTATCTTTTGTATGGAACCATATAAACGCTAGTTATATCAAGCAAGGTAAAAAAAAATAATGCAAGTTCATAAAAAGATTAGACTATAAAAAGGACATTTCCGTTCAGTTTCAATCTTTAGAATTACGACGTGAGCAGAGAGATCAGGTGTTTTTATTAACATAATAAACAATCATATCGATTCTCCCTTTCTCTTTAGTCGAATTTCATTTTGGTGTCTCAGGTTGAGTGCTCGATCCAAGGTAGTTTTCTCTGCCCCATATGCAGAACTAACTACTCCAAGAACCGATTTCTCATCGAGCTTGTAACACACATAATAATCGCTATTGTCATATTTATATTTTCAATCCCAAACTTATATTTATTTATATTTGCTTATTCTTCTGGTTAGAAAAGTGAATAACGCTAAACGAATGGTTAAGAAAGTAACTAATTTTGTTTTCTTTTTCTATATTGCTTGAAATATATTTCTTAAATATTATTAAATTAAAATAGGCTAACACCGGTCTAGTTCGATCTTTGGATAATGTCTGTTTAGTCAGTTTAATTTCATAGCTAACATAAACGAATATAAATCAAAAACCAAGAACGGAATTAATAACAATTATTTTTTGATTGCCAGTTGTATATCATATAAATATTATCATATAAAATTTAAGTTATTGATATCAACCAAACAAAGACTTTGTCCAGGAATTGAGGGATCAGGATATTATCTTAATTTATTGTCCCTTAAAAAAATTGAGAATTTATTATTTTGCTTATGTATTTTCATCGATGGAAACTCTTTTTGGCTAATGCAATATTTGAGTAAACACATCTCATAAGTCGTATAACCACTTGTCAGTCCGCTACTGCGCGCCCCACCGAACGCTCTCAACAGTCCCAAAGCTGCGCGAATGGTAAAAAAAAATTCGGACTCTTAGATAAAAATGCCATTTTCTTGCTAAATAATGAAGTTAGGACCAAACAAAAAATACTACCGTAAAATAGATTAAATAAAGAATCCGCCACAGAATATTTGGATCTCTTCTAAATAAACGCAGAAATATGCTCTGAATTTCTGAAAATATATTTAAGATATTTTTTCCATACAAAACCTAGTTTAAAGAATTGATTGATATAAAAAACAGCATTGCTATGATTTGTTTTAGAGTTTTGCAGAATTATCATTTGTAAATTATGATACATTTAAAAAAATGCTAAGATACATAAACCTTTTAAGAAAATATACATAAAAAGCGACAATCGCATAAGTAAGCACATACAATATTTTTTTATATGAAATGGTGCCTAATAAATAATATTAAAAGAGATCAAATAGGTAGGATTAGGTAGTACCGTTGTTCTGTGGGTAGTACCACCCGTTGTGTTGATCAGTACCATTGACGGTGATTGACTTACCTAAAAGTGTTAAGTTTGTCAGCGAGCTTGGTGAGGTGGGTTTTTCGAAGCGGTCCCGGTGAACCACTGGGAGAACTGTCTCGGGACTCCGCAGCCAAAGCACGTGCGACCACAAGATCCTGCTCGTTCATTCTGAAAAAAAAGTAATGCATAAAACTTTGAAAATGACTATCTTCGTCAAATGATTTAAAACGAGTTATATGATAAATGTTTTTCGTTAAAGGAATCGTCACGCAACTAGTGTGGTGTGATGTGACGATTCTTATCTATGGTTAGAATTATTCGAATACTACCCGCAAAACCGGCTATCTGATAGTCAACAAAGGACAGATATACCGCAACAAAAACAACTGATAATTAATAAAAGGAGCAAATTCGAATGTTTCTCGTAGAGGATGTTTATTAATTTGAAAAAGACTAATGTTCCCGTTCCTGGATCACCTTTCCAACGGATAAAGATAATGTAAGGAAAACGAGCCAAAACCCACGATGTGAGTCGAATGTGGATTGGTGGCGCTCACGACTCCGATTTCCGGAACCAATGATGTAACGTGCCTTTCTAAGGAGTATGAAATAGTAATTTTATTGGTTATTAACGACAGAGCCTTGCGATATTTTTTGCGTGATTGATTCTTGGTCGCAGATGACTTTGACATCGATACCGGGCTTTGGGACGGCGAAGTCTTGAAATGGACCTCAAGCGAGCCATCATAGTGGTTTTCTACATGGACGACATCTCCCATGAGGGAGTCTCCGAACCAGGTTAGAACCACTACGGCGCTCTAGCCGAAAAGGGAGCACAGGGTGCCATAGGGCGCTTCTAAGGGCTCGGACCTTGGCTATGGTACGGCGTGTCGTAGGGAAAAAAAGTGCCCAGGTATATGCCTGTATCTGGTAAAGCGCGAATTGAATAGACCGGGTCTTCGCACTTTGGACCTACGGGTGCGGTGTACAGACGCTACATGAGAGTGTGTGTGTGTGTGTGTGTGTGTGTGTGTGTGTGTGTGGTGAGTAACTCGACTGTATTTGTTCTGTATGGGAGGAATTGGAGAGGCATTGGCCCGAGTGATCGGATCATCGGGAGCGTCTCGGACATGCCGCAGGCGTCGAAAGCGAAGCTGTGAAGGGGGGCTTTGAAGGTTGGTGTGAGGAGTTGATAGTTGCACGCCGTGACAACAAGGGGGTTAGGATGGTGGGGGCTTTCTCGAAGTATCGCATGGAGGCAACCACCCTTGCGATAGTTTCTGAACTTCTGTTATCGTAAATCAAAAGCGCGGTATATATAGTAACTACGACACTACGTGCATTCGTACGAAACGAAAGCACTCACATAGGCGCACGCCTCAACAAGAGCCCTTAGCGAACGCTGCAGTGCCATCAGTCGCGGGTGCCGCTAAAACATAGTGGTTACATAATCTTCAGAGTGCCGCGTCGAAAGTGGTTTGTTTATCTATGTTGCGTGCACCACGGGGAGTCCGCGATCTTGTTAAGAATACCATGAGTGTATTGCGTAGTATATGGCTGCTTGAACTCAGCTTCTTCTAATCCGCAACTTTCATTATATTAAATTATCTTAAATCTCTGCAGTAAGTACCTACAGTAGTAATATTTTTTACTCTGTAGCTATTAAATTAAAATGACAGTATTTAGCAGAATAATGCTTTATAATTTTTATATATTTTATGCATTATTCAATGCGATCTTATAAGAAAAACTATTATAATAGAAAATACTAGAAAAAATCGACTCGGTTCACAAGTGAATTCTCAGGCGGGAATCGAAAAATAATGCTGTCATATTTAATACCTTAGTAACTAAAGCAATTTAGTTGTAATCTCTCTCTTTTAATACTTCCGTTGATAACCCAATATCTTACTAAGTATCTACTTATTATTATTAGATAAATATTTACACAAAATATACTTATATATATTAAAAAAAATATTACAAAACTAGTTATAAAAACTTAAAAATAATAAATTGCTGATATTAATGGAAAAACTAATAGATAAGATTAAGTAACTGACGTAAGTGAAGTATTAAAACTGAAGTTAGCTTCATTTTAATAAACAACACATAACATAACGTCTTCCTTTTATAAGTTGTTCTAGAATAAGTCACACCAACTCATCAAAATATACCTATAAAAGTAACTGCGATTAATGCGCATACGCGTACAAATAATATACTTAACAATAGTTTTTGTTTTTATTGTTTGTTTCTTGCGGAGTGTTTACGTTCATAAAATTTGATTTGTAAAGTGGTTTGCACTTATTAATTTAAGAGTTTGTGTTCATGGGTACTTTCAATATTATTGTTATTAAATAAATAATGTTTTTTTCATTTAAAACATTTAGCCTAGCCCAAAGTAAGGTAAAGGATACATAGATATTTAATATTTATATAAATATTCATAAATACCCATGACTCAGGTACAACTGCTCGTATTTATTACACAAAAATCTGCCCCTTTCGGGACTCGAACCAACGGTCCTGCCGTTCGTGCAAAAGGCAGGATCGCTACCGTGGCACCAAAAAGTAGTCAAAACAAAAGTAAAAAAAAAAAAGTTAATTATTATAGTAACTGGGTTTTGTTTTTTTTTGCGTCCCGGGCAACTGGGCACCCTCCGTAACCGCGGGAGGGAGGTGGTGAATCCATCATGGATACATCGGGCGGCCGAGAGGTTATGTCAGACTCGTACTGACTAAACACCACCTAGTAAGTGCCATAGCCTAGGAAGGCTGTATAGGCTTCATCGAAGCGACCGCCTCGGGGGAACCCGCGGCGGCGCAGAACTGAGTTTTGTAAAAGGTTTATTCTTTATAGTTAAGTTTGAATGTTGTAAATTGCTGGCAACTCTTCTAACAATCTCAGCAAAAATTTTCATGCTGAAAGTGACATGAATGATGAAAAAAATATCTTTAAATGTTAATATTTACATTTACAGGGTTTTTACACTATAAAATTTAATAATAAAGCAAATATTTTATTACTTAATTTTATCTGTAAATATAACATTCAATTTTTTGATAATTAAAGAAGCCAATTTTTTTTTAATAAATAACAACTCCAACATTTTACAAAAATATCCCTAACTCTATTGGAACGAGGGCTAATAATGTATATACTGTGACAACGGTATCAAGCTCGTAGACTTAAAAATTAATTTGCAACTTAATATAAATAAGTGAATATTTTCAGAAGTAAAATTTAAGGTGGGTTTTTTTGACGGCTTTATAATTGCAGGAACGTAGATATTCACTTTGGTCGACTAAGATCGATTAACAACTGAGGTCACACACACTGCGTTTTTTAAACGCGCTGCTGACGCGCGTTTTAGAAACGTGCTTCGGATGTTGTTTTTTTAATTCACAAAGCAATTTTTTGCATATCATTTCTTGATACAAACGCGCGTTATCATCAAGTCAGTATAGTCTCCGGCATATAAGTTGAACCTGGTTTTGAAATCACGTGACATGCGCAGTAGCAAGTTTAGGTACATTATTCACTACTGCGCATGTCACGTGATTTCGAAACCAGGTTCAACTTATATGCCGGGAACTATACTGATTCAAGCGCGAGACTAATTTCATGCAGGTATTCAAATGTAGAACTTCGAAACCTACATAAGTTTATAGTCAAAATGTATAATTTGTAACGGATACAAGCGCGCGTCGACGGCGCGTTTAAAAAACATGGTGTGCTATGGTTCTAAGACTGATTATTTGCCTCTGTAATGGTTTGAATAAAAGTTAAAGAGATAATATAAAATATCCATTGCTAGATGTAGGTATGTTATAGTCAAGTTTAATTCTGTACCTCTGTGATCAAAAACAGCAACTTCGAATTTTAGGTGTCTTTTCTACCAAACGTTAGTCAGTTGAATAAGTCAGTTTGATGAATTTTGAACCTTATTGAAAGTCTATACGAGGCGATTGGCACATGTTAACATTTATTGTAGGTGTAATTAAAGAAATATGGGATCCAGTTTTCAAGGCAAGCGTCTCCACTACACAACACCGAGGTATAGTTTCCTACACAAATAACATTTATGTGTAAAGTAACTTACCTACGTTAAAAGTCTTACAAAGAGTAAATAAGAATAAAAAATTAGATACCAACTATAGGCAAGACACTAAATATGATTAAAAACGCAAAGACACTTCCTCCAGACTTGCCTAACAATTATTAATTTCTCTTAAAGATGAAGGTTTACCATATTTCAAATTTTCTATAAATAATAACTATAAATTGAATTGTATAAATATATTAAAACTTATTTGTGTATATAAACGGTACAGGAAATATTTAAATGTGTGAAAACATAAGGAAATTCCAAATTATCATAGTACCTATAATATTTTAATCTACAATAACATTTTAAACAATTCTACATGTATTTCACTTGTAAAGTCAGGTATTGAAATAGTACTAACATAATTGAGGGCAGTGGTGGGCTTATCTTTAAATAAAACCTATGTGATAGACAACGGACAGACCGACGCGGTCGTGAGTGACAGCAATAGTTCAATTCACTATTACATGTAAACTTAAGATCTTTAATAGATTGGATTTACGATTTATAGTATAATATTACTATGGTACTGATTTAGTGTAAAACAGGGCAATTTGAATAGGGCTCCGTTTGGACCCTTCGGGTACAGAACCCTAAAAAGATCTCTACTAGCTAACCAGACTATGACTGATTTACTAAAATAATAGAAAAAAAAAACCAACGGGTTGCACTCCGGGAGTGCCGGCAGAAGTGAAAACATGAACATTAACGCTATGCATTTTTGATATTTTGGAATGGTTAGGTAATAATTTCGCACAAATTGCTTTAATTATCAGTATAAAAGTACTATAATACATGTGGTAAACTACAATATTCATTTATTGCGCTATTGTACACAAACATGACAACAAACACACACGCACACTCGCGCAAGCGCCCTGCGCTGCTTAAACGAAACAGAAGAAGCAGGCATACATTTTCGCCGCGCCGGCAGTCTACTCTCCCTCCGTCTTACGAATTTTCGATCAGGTCACGTGACCTGACGCGAGTTTATCATTTTTTACCCATCCCAAAAAGTACACAACGCCGCTAAAGAAGTTTTCACTTCAAAAACTTGCAGTACAATTTAAAATAGTGATTAAAACTCAAAAGAACTATTTGATTCTAATGTATTGCCAAATAACCTGTTAAAACGAACGGACATTTTGTGATGGGTTGAAGAGTCGTTTACTGTATTTTCAGAGTTATTTGCCACTGCGTCATATTGAAAAGTATAGCTTTGACTGACTGTGTGAAAAAGGAGCGTTTGAGCACGCGTTTATGTCTTTTGTTCCGATATATAAGTTTTTGTCAAAATTAAAAAAAAATAAAAACTGCTACATAAATAATTATGGCTTTTTTCCAACTCGTCGGATTTTCAACTCGACAGATTTTCAACTCGACGTACTGTCATGATGTTGTCACAAAAGTACAATGAAGAAGAAATGTCATAAAAAACTAGTTTAAAATTTTATTAATCTAAAGCATTACATAGTGTATCTAATATTTTTTCTACGTTGCTGTTGCTCTTCAATCCATCTCTTATAATTCGGTCTATTTTAATGTTCTTCTCTATTTCTGCATTCCTTCGTTTTTTTGTAGGATTGTGGTACTCGCTATTCTTCAGTTTTATGTCTTGATAAAATGCCTCTTTTTTTAATAATGTTATAAAATGCAATATGGATGGGTTTTTGGGAATTCGATTATTTATTCGTCTGTGCCAGCCTTCTACATTATTAGTTGTTCTAAATGTCTCTTTGTAGCAACTAAATATGTCAGAAGTTATTTTATTAAACCACTCATTGGTCATATAATTACGAAAATTGGTGATAGACTCAGTATTAGATGTTTCACCAAAAATTGTTAAAAAAGCTTCAGGAATTAAAGTAGGTGGCAAAAGCGCAAGGCGTGAACAACGCCTGGTGATATTTTTGCCTTCATTATCAGCGGTTAAACCCAACTGTTTAGATTTTTTCCATACGGCTTTAACATAGTGGTAGTAACAACCTTTTACTAAAACATTTTGAAAAACTGCTTTTACCGCATTAATGGTGGCTAGTTCATAATCACATTTAAAGTAACTTATATGCAGGGAAAATCTGTCGCGTAATATTGTAAATAGCCTTGTATATATGTCTTGAGTTTTGTTGGGTAACAAGGCATATAGCATTGGTATAAAGTTAGTATCTTCGTCACTATCACCCATATTTACATGTAGAGAATAAAGTTGATAAAAAGGTTTTGGACAGACTCTGAAGGTTCCATCACCATAGTAAATTGACATTTTTGTAATATACTCTTTTGCCAAGGGAGTTAAAAATATTATTATTTTATCCTCTTCGCCCTCTTCGTACATCACAAAATCGAAGAAAAAAGAATCTGGTAACTTTACTTCCTTCACGTTTTTAAAATAACTTTTTTTTAATTGAAGACACTTGTATCTGGTTCTGTACAGCGTAGATTGCTTCGAAGAAAATTTTGGTATTTTTGGATCCAACTGGGTATCTTGTTGACTACATTCAGTAAAATACTTTTCGAATATTTTAGGAATTGGTTCCATGTTCGTTTGCACTTCGGCTTTACAGTCATCAAATATTTTATCAAAATGTGTAGACTTTTTATCCCTAAAACAGTTGTGTAACGGTTGCTTCAATATCTTACCGTCGCGTATTGTCAACGATGAGCTACAAATATTCCGACTAACGCAGCGCCAATTAGTACTGCCAGACTTGTTCTTTAAAATAAAATTGTACTTATACCCATCGCATAGTAATATTTTTCGATTCCTCTGGCTAGTGATAAACACTAATTCACTACTCATTTTAAATAATTAATTTACGATCAAGCACTTTAGAAAAATCCACGGAAAAAATTATGACAGACAAGATATTATTTTTAAATAAAGAGGCTATTTCAATATTTAAGCAAAAAGTTTTCATGAGAACTCATAACATGTAGCTATCTAGGTTAGGTTTCCAACTACGAAATTTATATTATGATTGTGTGTTAACTTCCTCATAGGTTGTATCTTTTATGTTGTTTGAGGAAAATATTTAAAAAATGTGTCATCAACTGTACATTTAACGACGACTTGAAAATCGGTCGACTTAAAAATCTGTCGAGTTAAAAATCCGTCGAATTGAAAATCTGCCCAGTTGGAAATGAGGGATAATTATGTACCTAACTTTAGTAAATCGTACACCAAGAGCCTTAAAGTTATCTTTAGTCTCGTTTGGGTACCAGTTTTTTTAATTAGCACACTATTTTATGGTGGAGGTCCATTTGTGTATGTAGTTTTAGAGCTTGTTAACATGCATTTTTTTTTCGGTATCACTTTTTTACTTTATCTTTGTTCAGCCGACACAAATACCTTGAATATAGACGAAACTAGAAGGCTATTCGTTTTTTCTGTAAATAGTATAGTTATGTTTTAAAAAGCAATTTGCATTAGGTACATTGGTTGTAAAACAACCAGAAAAAGAAATATCGGTTATGCTGTTTATTTATTATCGAATGATGTATCAGAAGCCGGTTCGTGTCATATCATATTGTTGATGATGTCGTTGTGGCAGTTTGCATGACTAATATATTTGAGTAGCAAAACAAACAAAATATCTATATAAACGCGTCTTTATACATATAAGGCATTTTCTAAAAATAAGTTAATTTTGTTTCGAGTTTTATATGATTTTGTTCCACTGAAGTTCACATAAAATTTAACAATACAACATATAATATAATAATTATAAAACTATAATTATTATAACTTAGTTAATTTGGGTCACTAAAAGCGACACATAAGCCAACAATCTTCTGAATGAGCATCATTCTAGTACCCTCCTAATAATAGTTTTACTAACGTTAGCTATCAATAAAAACGTGGAAACATTTTTAAATAATATTGTGCCTGACCAGCATGTTATTTTGCGATGTTTATAGCAGCTATATATGCGGTATTCTTGTCGTCTCGAATTTTGCATTTCAATATTACATAAGTTCGCTATTAACACTGCGTATCTTTTCTTTTAATAGGTATTTTGAACATTGTAAGCTAAGCACCCGAAGCATTAAAATTCAATGTTGTTGATGGAGTCTGTCAGAAGTAACAAATAGTGACAGTTACTATGCCATTTAAAATCAAAAACACAATTCTTGATGTTAATGATGAAGTTAATAAAATTTAAGCCGAACCGACGCGTCGGTTCGCGGTCGCGACGTCGACAGCGAAATTTATTGCTTGTAAAATAGAGGTAGGTAGCTTGTCGACGATATGAATTTTAGTAACTATCATATTTTAAACGTCTAACGAAACTTTAGAGAAATTAGATATGTTTTTGCGATTTAATGGTTAATTTACCGAATTATTATGAGTAAAACAAACGCCACTGGAGGAATAACGGACAGGATTCTGAAACATGAAATAAAAATTACCATGTTTAATGGTTCACTTCGATCGTGTAGCGAGCGATATTTTATTTTAAAATTTAATGATATCGTTTATAAATACTCTAATATAACGTTTTAATAAATACATACATGTACACCTATTATAGCTTCTAACTAGAATAATAGGTCATCCGTTAATGATTTATCTGTCCTTAATTTTTCTATGACGTAAATTAGAACTTTAATGTTATTTAATAACTACTTATCTACATATCTGTCTATAAAATTAATATTTATCTATAGACGACAGAATAGAATCATATCTACAAGATAAAATTCTTATGTGAGCACATTACTGATCGTTTTGACACGTAAATTCAGCTAGGTAAAAGATACGTGACCAATCTATTACCATCACAATAAGTTCGTAATGTAATCAGTTTGTAAGTTAAAATCAGTTATTATTTAAACAATTTCATTAAAAGTGCGTGCTTTCTCTAGTAATAAGTTAATGTACATTTTACTGTAAAGATAAGTATATTTAAATAATGTATATTTTTTCATGACGATTGTTCTAATGAATATCAGATATAGGTATCAGTAGCTAAAGTAATAGCGTAGACAGGGTACCTACGAAGATTTGTATTTGAATATGTAAATGACACACTGATAAAATATTTATCTTCTTCTTTACAACAGGTTTTGACATAAAATAAACAATGTCTTAAAACGTAGGTATATTGGTAGTCAGTTTATCTACTTTCAGTTTTTAATCTACTACCTGTCGACTTAGGAATATGTTATTTTAACTAATTCATAGTAAAAATTGTTCCCAATTAGAGGTTTATTACAAATAATGTGTCATAAAATAAGCTTTATTTATTGTTTTACAATGTCTAGTTTGTGTTTTTATTAAGTAGAAAAATGTCACCTACTCTTGCGATCTGCAAAGTGGGTAGGTAGGCACTTAGGTGCAGTGATCCATTTCCGCTTTAGACTTAACATCAATGAAAATTTATGTTAGATATTCAAGTTAATTGAATTTCAAACTTATTAGGTAATCATTTTACGGTCTGCGCCATCTGCTTAAGACTATGAATCACGTTAAAAGTATCTACTGGTCCCATTTTGTCGTTTTACAAACTTACTTACTTGTTTTTTATGCACTACAATCACAGACACTTCATAACCAGAGAGTTCGGGAGGCACTATCGAAAAACTTTTCTCGCCCCTATCACGCGTGTTCGTTGCAGGAACTCGGCGAGCGTGTACGCGACTTCACGATTTGTATGACAATGCGTCTGAAGCCGATTTAGCTCGGGGGTCGCGGGTCGCGTCGAGCCTGCGAGAATCCGTGAATGAAGTAAGTCACGGTCATGTCGAACCTCTCACTCGGCACATATCAATGGACAGCTGTTCAAGCCCGCCTACCGGCCCAACCCGGCGAAAGATCGGAATCAATCAAGTTATCTCGACATGATCACTCGGGCTATTTTGGTACAGCAGCGTTGTGGCGTAATCGTTCATTTGTTTTATGTTGTCATGCAGAAAGATTCCGCAACCGTTCTCCTAAGACCGATTCGTCATTGGACTGTTCGTCGACAGAACGTTTCATTTATTACCTTTTCTCCTGCAGATTCTTTCACCTACGGACATTTTGCCGACAGGACCTTTCAACTATGTCACTTTCGACGACAGGCCTTTCCAGCTACAGAATGTTTCACCGATACGACGATAAAGCTATAACTCTTTTAACTACAGATCTTTCCATCTGCGGAGAGTTCGCAGTCAGTCTTAAGACAAGTGATATTACAAAAAATACATATAGGTATATACTGTGCCTTTAATATGAGATCGGGAAAGCTACTTACATAAACACAATTCGAAACTGTGTTAAGATTTAAGGTCTAAATAAATGAAAAATATAGGCGTGACTTTAGGGTGATGATGAATCCTAGAAAAATAGAAATAGCTTTCGTAAGCAAAGTAAAAGAAAATTCTCAAGGTAAAGAATATGATATGCATGTAATTAGAAAAAAACATAAAACAATATAACTAACTTCAAAAAACATATTATTCATTTCACGAAATCATAATCCAATCATATTATTGTACCCACTTACTCTTCTTCTCTTGATCTTTTTCTATTTATCTTATTTGATTAAATGACAAATATGTGCCCAGCCACTTAAATAGGATTTTAAATCCATCCCATTTTTATCTGATAAATGCCGCTCGATTCTTTCTTTATAGCACGTTTCACTGCGCTTACGCTTAAGCATTGGCTCCGCAGATTTGATTTTCTCAATAATGCCTTCGGTATGATTTTGTTCCTTTAGGAATTCCTTAATAAATGACAGTGAAACAACGCCAACCTCGTTTCCCACCTCGCATGTGGTCAGTAAACGACAGTCTTATAAAACATGTGCCTTTAACGCAAAATTCCCTTGAGTCCTGGCACAATCGCTGGAACTCATTATTGAGTCGCCGAAAATGGAATATATTTTTAACTATTAAGGAATTCCTAAAGGAACAAAATCATATCGAAGGCATTATTGAGAAAATCAAATCTGCGGAGCCAATGCTTAAGCGTAAGCGCAGTGAAACGTGCTATAAAGAAAGAATCGAGCGGCATTTATCAGATAAAAATGGGATGGATTTAAAATCCTATTTAAGTGGCTGGGCACATATTTGTCATTTAATCAAATAAGATAAATAGAAAAAGATCAAGAGAAGAAGAGTAAGTGGGTACAATAATATGATTGGATTATGATTTCGTGAGCTTACCTTGAGAATTTTCTTTTACTTTGCTTACGAAAGCTATTTCTATTTTTCTAGGATTCATCATCACCCTAAAGTCACGCCTATATTTTTCATTTATTTAGACCTTAAATCTTAACACAGTTTCGAATTGTGTTTATGTAAGTAGCTTTCCCGATCTCATATTAAAGGCACAGTATATACCTATATGTATTTTTTGTAATATCACTTGTCTTAAGACTGACTGCGAACTCTCCGCAGATGGAAAGATCTGTAGTTAAAAGAGTTATAGCTTTATCGTCGTATCGGTGAAACATTCTGTAGCTGGAAAGGCCTGTCGTCGAAAGTGACATAGTTGAAAGGTCCTGTCGGCAAAATGTCCGTAGGTGAAAGAATCTGCAGGAGAAAAGGTAATAAATGAAACGTTCTGTCGACGAACAGTCCAATGACGAATCGGTCTTAGGAGAACGGTTGCGGAATCATGCAGAAAGCATAGCTTTGATAAATAGATATTTAGGTACCTACCTTAAGTTTTTGATATTGATTCCGTGAACAATAACAGAAGTTAAGGTGGGTAGTTTTGCGCGGCAAAGTAGATGGTTTCATCAATAAATCTCTTTTCTTCTATTAGGAAAGAAAAAAAGAAAATAATTACCCATCTTTAAAGAAAAAAAATTGAATAAACACTAATCTAATAGTAATATTAAAGACTTAGTACAAATACGCGTTTTTATAAATTTAAATTTCCTGGGCGGTCGAAGAACTTACTAAGCTAAGTGGGTTAAAATCGTGACATATTGTCTCTCTGTCTTCGGCTGTTTCTTATCTGATAGTCATTCATCTCATCAGTTGACGATTATAGAATGCAGTAAGTTTACGATGAGGGTTATTTTACGATGTTGGAAAAGTATCACAATTTCGAAATTCCAGTGTCAAATCGCAATTTATAAATAAGTTTAAGGTTTATACTAATGTCTTGATTGCCGCTTGGGACATCGGTTGTGATCCTTCTTGCTCTAAAGATCCCGGGTTCGAATCCTGATAGGGGAATATGTTAGTGTGATGAGCATAAGGATTTGTTCCCGAGTCATGGCCTATATGCTTATTAATATACACTATGCGTTTTTATTACATGCTACAAGTTCTGCTTAATTTGGGATAATAATTTATTACTTATTCATTTATTTATTAAATTAGATACGACATTTTCAGATTATGAAAAACATTCATTTTCATTTATTTTTTTAATTTATTTTATATCATGAAGATAACACCTTTTTAGAAGACGTGTTCACATGAGGATATCTCAGTCATACTCATGCAGGGTCACTCCCCATATTCAATGAGTGGAGGCAAAACGGTAAAAAATATAGAAAAATGTTTGTGAAGAATTGCTTACTAACAATATATCTATTTTTCAGATGAGATCATCTTTCTGGCTAACCGGGCCTTTGTTTTGTCAAACTGACGTCATTATGGTTTATTTTAACATATTTTTAGGTTTAAAATTACCTATTATGGATTTTTCTTTATTGTTATTGAGAATTTTTCGTATCTTTATCGTGTGTTAAAAATATAAAAAATCAAAGGGGAAAAAGTGATTGGATAGGCACATTTTTGTAGATAAAAACATAATATATGACTGGTTTTAAAACCCGTATAAATCCATTTTTTTATATTCAAGATATTATCATACTTCTATAAGTATAATCAATTTACCTATGAATAAATTTTTATAATATATCACAGATAAATTTTTATATGAAGGATTAAAGCCTAACTAACAAATATTGTGTACAAAGTTGCGGTAATGATACAATGTTCAGTCCAGAGTACAGTGAAAATATTTCTAAAAATATTGCTTTCAGCAAATGTTTTCATATGAAATCAATAGAAAATAACATCTTCGAGCTGTTCAGGACACTACACCGAAGACAACAAGGCACCTGGTGAGGACGGATTAATAACAGAACTTCTGAATATGTGGTAAACCGTTACTTTTAGTCAGCTGGAGGCTGTTTAATGCCGTAATTCTTCTGGGTACTCCGCCGAAAGATTTATACAAGAGCATAGTGGTGCTCTTCCTTAAGAAAGCCGATATGATCTAATAAATTATAGGCGCATCTCGCTCTTGAGATGCTGTGCGCGTGAGTCACATATACAAGTTGTTCTTCAGATTCATAACATATCGTATCGCATGCAGGGTCGAAGATTTCTATGTTCCCAAACAAGCTGAATTCTGTAAACGCCAGTTCGATAGATCGTATCCGCCAGATTATACAGAAGACAAAGACATATAATCGACTGCTTTGTTTTTCGTTAGCGGTCTATGATGAATTTGATTGAGATTGCATTGAGACCCGGCCGGTATTATAGTTGTTGCTTGAGTTTGAAGTTTAATCAGTCACAAAGCGGTAATAAAAGTTGGCGAAATATCCAATATTTCCAAGTGATATACTGTGTAAACGCACGAAGTTTATTAAAAAAAAACTGTCCTACATTTAAATAAAACCAATTTATTGGATAAAACGACGCGTTTATTCTTGTTTTTTATTTGTTTATTATAAATAAGTTTGCTTATATTTAATTATAACGGAATCGTGATAATAAGATGACTTTATCAACCGTACTATAGTTATCAACACAAATTTAAAAGTTATCACCAGTAGTGTGCCAACTGAGCTTTATAAAAATTTCTTTTGATCACTACGATTAATTACTCGTTTTTAATAGTCAAAGTTTCATCAAGCGTAGGGCTTGGTCTACGGCCAATACAATTTTAGGCATTCGTCGAACACATCGATCTACATCACTTGTCATTTCAAAAAAATTAAATCGTCTTATAATTTCTTAAAACACTTCGTTTCGAACCCTCCTATTTGGTGCAATAAATTACTTTGAAACTTTTGAAATTTTATAAAGTTATCGGGCCATACGCGCATAATGATATGCCTATTTTTCAGGATGAATGGGTTGATACGATAAAACAATTATTGCGTCTGTTGCTAAGCCTCAAAATAAAGGTTGACTGCCATTTTAATAAAACAGTAGCTATCCTGCCTATACACCAATGGCCCTAAGTTTGAATAGCTGCTGAGTGTAAGTTAAATTTCTAAATTAGGACCTTATTTTTATAGTGTTAGTGTCTATTCTAAATATTAACTCAAACTGTGCTCAAACGCAATAGTATCGTTTGGACATTTAAGAACTTGCACCCATGCCACTGGTACCCTATTTATGTTATAGTACCTACTTATAAGTTCGTGTGATAAATTACTGTTTCGGTAACTGCATAGTCATCTTGTCTGCAGAGAAATTATAGAAGTAAATTTAAATTTCGCTAGTGCATCCTACTCTGTTGTTTAAATAAGAAAAATAGAAACAAACGGCAATAGATAAGCTGATGGCAAATTCAAGTTTAAAAAAAAAAAAACAGTTATACTCACAGTGAAAAAATGTTATAAGGGGCTAATAAAGAAGTTATTACATCATCCTAAATTAAGGATCCGATATTTAGTGTCCGATTTAGGATAAGAAATTCAGTCACCGAAGCTTTTGATTACACGTTTCCTGATTCAGAGCTCTTAATCAAACGTTAAGGTCGAGCAGAAGTAACGGGAGTGTCAAGTGAAAAAAAAAATGGCCCCAATATTATCGAAAAACCAAAAAATTGGTATTTCCGTAGTCCTAGCGGTTGGCTTCATACAAATTAAAAAGAGAAATTGAAGGAGATGGATGAAAGATTATTTATTATTGTGTCAAAAACTAGCAAGCATGAATTGGAACCAGATGACTTCAGAAATTATGTTCGATTGGAATCAAAAGAATTTGATGTATTATTAAATCTAGTGACGTCGTTTATACAAAAGAAGGACACTTTTTTCGAAAAAAGTATTAGTGCAAAGCAGAGATTAGTAGTAACGTTGCGTTTTCTTGCAACGGAAACTCGTGTTCTGATTTAAAATTTACAGATTTAATATCCCAACCCTCACCGTCAAAAATTATACTTGAAACATGCTTGGCTATTCTTGGCACTATTCCGATTTAGTATCCTAAATAGATTTAGAACGTCGGAAACCAATCTTGTCCTAAATCGGATCCTAAATAGGAGACTACCTTCCTAAATGGGATTTAACTTCACTGAATTCAGAAACGACTAAATATCGGATCCTTAAGACCGACTTTTATTGAGTCGGCTAGTGACATAATGTCATTAATACGTAACAATACAGAGATCAGTGTGAACGCTTGTAGCTTGGTACGCCGTACTTATTTGGCCCGTATAGTTTGAACCGTTTCTTCGGAAGTTTGATTGAATCGAATCGTAATATTATATTATGACAGTTTTTCCACTGCCAAATAACGTCAACATTACCGGTACTGACATTTAGACCGGGAGGTGGCGTTGCAAATGCAAATGTCATATAAGCCGGCTGATATTACCATCGATAGTTGATCTTTTATGACTAATAACTGAACCGACCGTCAGCTGTTTAAGTAGCGGTGGGTGCGGGTGTGGGAGGCTGCGAAAGAGGTAAAAAAAACTTTTTTCATAAATAGTTGACATCATACTGAGCTGAAAAAAAATCTTCACTTGCATCGTGGAGGGGGGATTATGCGGCAGTTGCTCGAATGAACTTGTAAATTAAACGTAAAATAAAGTTATATTACGCTGGATGAAATTTAACTCCTGATTCTTCAAATAATTAAGAGGATGAAAACAACAATCAACTGCTTGTGTAGCGGTGGAAAGACCGTCAGCTGACCCAGTCAAGATTAAAAATTTTGGAACATTGCTATTAGGCTGTTTCCTTTTAAACAGATATTTCGAGATAGATTCTGCTTGAACCCATAACATGACCTTCGGGCTACCTAAGCCTCTCCCCCCAAAATTTCAAAGCAGCATCTGCAGCAAGTGATGGATTTTTGTCGTACACAATCACTTTCGGTTCTCCTCGTCGAACGAATCGTCGTCGAGTTTCTGAAAAAACTCTACAAAAATGTGCTCCCATATTGGAGGTTCGTCAGAAAAATAATCTGTCTTTGAAAAATGTTGAAATGCCGTTGGAATTAAAGGATTTTCAAAAATATTATGCGAAGTGTATTATCGGCTATGGTTAGCCAAATTACAGAATGACGTTGAAAATCCTTCGACATCTGCAGCGTCAATGTAATATTCATACTTTATTATTTTTTGACTGTTATTTTCATTGAAATGCATTTTAAATGTTACTATTTTATTCAAATAGTATTAAAGTTTGCATCGTTGATTCACAACGAATTTTTTTTTTTACCAGTATAACGGATAGAAGTGAAAATATTGGCGGTATTGAATTTTTGTCGCTGACACTTTCTTTGAGCTTGTATATTTTTGGAAGCCTAATTTTTATGATTAACATGCTCATTTACAAATGATGGTGAAGAGAATAGAGCTCAAGATCTTGATCAAGACGAAGAGAACGATTGCAGAATAGTTCGGATGATGATTCGTCGGAGAACGATTACGATAGCGATACCATCGACAACGAATAGGTTCTGCAAAGTTCTCATTTTCTTTATTTCGATTTTTTGAATGTTATATTACCCTTCATTTTATTTTATGTGCATTTCATTTTACACTCGATTACATTTCATATTATGCATTTTGTTAAAAATAAAACAAGACAAAAATATATCGTGAAAGGTTCTGTGCATTGCTCGAATAATCTGTACATTTACTGCGTCAGGTGACGGTCTTTTCACTGCTATACAAGCAGCTGATTGTTGTTTTCGTACTTTTGAATATTTAAACAATAACGTAGTTCAATTTTATTTGATGTACTATTATTTTTTTATTTTTTTTACCACTTCCGCAATCTCCCAATTCCACACTCACCGTGGGTGCGCCAGCTGACGCTTGGTTCAGTTATAATAAGTCATTCGAGATCTATAGTAAAAGCGGCGTAAAATCACTACCGAAAATGCAATGCTACCTCCCGGACTAATGTGTTGTCGACACAGTTACTGAGTTTTGTCCGATGAAATGTCTGGACTCACGTTTAGACTCTTTTATAATCTCACGTCATTGCGCGTTCACTTGCAGCAACGAGTGATCGTCGCTGTTCTGTCGTCGGTGTCTTGACGCGCGCGTGGTCAGTTCCTATATTCCAACCTGTGGTCCTAGTGAAGCAGCATAAAGTGGAGGACAAATTCAACGAACATCGATTTATTTGATAAATTATTTTAATAGAAAAATACTAGAAAGAATCGATTCTGCTCAGAAATTATTCTCAGGCGGGAATTATTAATTAGTATTTTCAATTAAAATAATTTATCCTATATAATAGGATTGAAAATGTAAAAAAAAATCATAGATCAATTTATTTATTGATGAAATCGAAAAGAACCCAGCTATACGGGAATTAAATTTAATAGTGTAATTTCTTTAAGTGACATAAAATTTATTCCTTCGGCAATAATTTTCAATACTTAATGTTTTCTAAATAATAAAATTTAATAATAATATTCTTTTTATTTTTATGTTTTTTCTAATGTGTCTTCTGAGTTCTAAATTAAATGTAACATAATGGGTAGACTCAAGTTACTTCTTTATCCCCGTGAGCCTTCTATATAAAATCCTAAAACAGATTGCCTCGTACACATCCGTTCCATTCACGATGGCTGATATCACCCAACCGCCGCAAATTATCGTTTGTAATCTGAACTCCTTAAAAAATATTAACGCACTTCCACGCGTCGTTGGCGCGCGTCCATGTGGACTTAGCCTTATTCGTAGGACGAGTATGTACTGACTCTAAAATAACGTCATTCGCTACTCCATAATTTCTATTTTTGAATTTGGCACGTATCTACTTCGTGACATTTGTGGAAATCACGCAACGGAAGATGTGAAAAAGTCGCGTAAAATCAGTAGGCTAAGATAAAAAACTTATTAAAACTGTGTTAATATTATTAAGAGAGAGAGAGAGGTAGAAAAAAGAGGGTACTGTAAGTTTTTTATGTGTAATAAGAGGGTACTCTTTGGAATTACTGAATCTATATTAAATTCTTTTGAAATTTGAAAAGAAACTATATTATTCCGAATGGACACATGCTACGACGGTGCAGGCGCAGGAGTAAATAAGCCTTTAGGAAGAGGATTGCAGATTTGCCATTACTACCAATAAATGAAAATAAAAGATCATCTTTAAGTAAGTATCACTATCTTTATTTATATAAAAGAAGATATTTGAGATTGTCATTTCAATCCATTTATTATCTAGGTACATTCCATGTTATTGTAGACCAAACCAACGCCGTAAGATAATCATAGGGTCCGAAAAATCATATTTCTACAAGAATAGGTACAGAAATTAACTTAGATTAACTTAACCTAAGCATAAGTCTTAGATTTAATTGACCAGTATCGGTGATACTGTTTCCACCTTAAATAGCATAAGTAAGCAAGTTGATAGCATGACCCATTTAAAAAGAAATTGCGAATAATATCCCGGCTTACGACTAAGACAAAAAATCACAACTAGTACTATATCGCAATACCGTATGCCCAAAATATATCATAAAGTTAGTTTCAACCTAATCGTAATACTTAAAACCAGTTTACGTTAAAAATAAAAATGTAATATTTTAGAATAGTAGTATTATCTTTAAATTACTGTAAAATAGCAAATTATTCAAGTGCTTACAGAAATAGACTTATTTTCATACTTTAAAAAATATCAAAAACTAAGTATATAGCTACGTCCGCCTATAAGATTCAAAGTGCTTACGTATTCTAAAAAAAACTATATAATCCAATAAAATAAGGGAGCTATCTCACATACCTACTTAAAATTAATAAGTCAAAGAATTTACGTAGAGAACGAGATAATTAGAAGTGAACATCAATATGACTCGATTTGATCATCATGGATAGTTGTTACTTTTCAGTCTTATAAATACGCAGTTGGAAGCTAAGTGTCACTTTTAAAATTTGTACAAATGTAATTGAGCTACCGTGTGATCGCAGATCAATGGCGAGCGTTCAACGCCTATATCTAGGATTAACTAATCTAAATTTAGGGATAAGTAACGGCTAAGTAAGACGTGGTACACACGAGTGACGTCACATCACACACCAATGTCTCTTTCTATAGGATCGCTGTCTCCTGAAATTTCTTGGCGTGGCGTCTTATTCAGTCCAAGGCGTTTCACAGCCGTGGACGCCGCCCCAATGGGCTGTGATTACATCAAGGGCGTAGCCCGAGTAATGCTGATTTGGTGAGAATGTTCCAGGCCGGGGAGGCCCGGGCGCGATGCCTAAAGTTGTGTGTCGTTGGCATTCTGCCACAAGTTCGACGGGAGGGTGTCGTAGTGAGACGGCACCGTCACCAGGGCGTCCGACGCGCTCCTTGTGATGGAGCAATTCTGGAACAAAAGTAGACAATTGTTAATAATATTTGTATATAATAGTTTTTGTATATAATTCCACGTAGAAATACAAAGATGTTTTATATCACAATACGATGAGTTTGTTTGAGGCTTGGTCTCTTATGCGGCTGTGGAGACCGAAATCGAAAATGAATGTTTTTATTTTTTTATATTACAAGCCAATGTCTAATTTACTGGAGAGTTCCTTTGCTTTGCTAAGCGCCTACCGACCGACATGTTGCTAAGTACACAGGCGACTATCGTATCTACCTACGGTAACATAGTTGACCATTATTATATTATTTTTTAAATTTTAGATACTTCCATTCCAAAAAAAATCCCAACTATCAAAAAAACAATGTTTGCTCTTTTGCACAATGTTCTTTGCGAAAGAAACTTTCACATAAGTATATTATTATATTAGTAATTTTAACACATCACGAGTTGGCCACTTAAATAAAAACTTAAAAACTCTTGTGAAAGTTGTAAAAAGTCTCTGAATAAAAGATAAATCTAAAGTATCAAGAAATCACCGTGACAATGTTGTTAACATTTTAATTTTTATAAAATTACAAATGAATTAGCTAAATATATGCGTTCGGTTTTGTAGCCTTCCGTCCCGAATGTTTTCATAAGAACCCTAACACTGATAATACATAGTCTGCCTAACTTAATGACACCACTGACCAATGACAACTTAATGAAGCCATTTGTTTCTAACACCGTTACAAGATAAGTATTGTCTCCCCTTAGATTATATCACACCAAAACATTGCTATCGCAGCAAACGTAACGTAAACGTAGGTATAAGCGCAAATAATAAAACGTAATAATCTCCAATTTTGATTTCAATATGATATGTTCGCTTCTACAATCGTAGACCAAACCAATGCCGTAAGATAATCATAGGGTCCGAAAAATCATATTTCTACAAGAATAGGTACAGAAATTAACTTAGATTAACTTAACCTAAGCATAAGTCTTAGATTTAATTGACCAGTATCGGTGATACTGTTTCCACCTTAAATAGCATAAGTAAGCAAGTTGATAGCATGACCCATTTAAAAAGAAATTGCGAATAATATCCCGGCTTACGACTAAGACAAAAAATCACAACTAGTACTATATCGCAATACCGTATGCCCAAAATATATCATACAGTTAGTTTCAACCTAATCGTAATACTTAAAACCAGTTTACGTTAAAAATAAAAATGTAATATTTTAGAATAGTATTATCTTTAAATTACTGTAAAATAGCAAATTATTCAAGTGCTTACAGAAAACGTAACGTAAACGTAGGTATAAGCGCAAATAATAAAACGTAATAATCTCAAATTTTGATTTCAATATGATATGTTCGCTTCTACAATCGTAAGCGGTGTTTGCTTTTTTACTGATACTTATTAGATTTTATTAAACCACATTGATAAAATACTTATACTTTGTTTACAAAAGAACGGGAGACACAAAGTTATTCGCAAATAAAGTAATTATCTACCCGATTATCATCGTAATTGCTTAAATCTTTTTAGATTACAGTATCTTTGTGTAATCATTGACTTAACCGGTACGTTAAGCCTAAATAACCCAACTGCATGCTAGGGGACACTATTTAAGCGCCAAATACTTGGAGATTTTATAAAATATTGTTTTTTTTTAGTTTCATATAAACTATGCTGTTAATAATTTTTTGAACCTTCTGGAACAGAATAAGCATCAATCATTGTAAGTATCGAGCTATACTAGATTGAATTGCGTTAAATGAAATGCTCATTTAACAGATCAAGCTCAATTGCGTCAGTAAATGTAAATAAATTTACTCTTAATAATTGTACCTACTTCAATTGTAAAGACAACGATATATCGATTACTGTTGCCTGCGTAAAATTATGAAATAATATTTTAACTGTTGATTTATTTTGCTTATGATTTGAAATCTCGTCAAGATTTCTCATAGTTTGCACTAGGCAATGTAAACTAGGTAAAACACAAAGTACCTAATGGTTTTTTTATGAGTTGAGTCAAGTCAATAAACATTCGTCATGCGTAATTGTTTTCGTGATAATGAAAACTGAAACCCTAAAAACTTGGTATAACTTTGATTGTCCTTGACCAAGAGAAGAAGCAAGAACTCAATGTATTAGATGTAAACAAAACATTGTATTATAAGAAAAAAGGAAATTAGAGAGATAATAGAAAAGTAGTAATATTTCTACTATATAAAAGAAGGACTTTGTGGGTTTGTTACCACACATAGTTACCATAAGCATAAGAATAACAGTTTTTATAATCAAATAAAGTTACCATAGAAACGCGTGGCTGGGTTATACCAGCAACGCGTGGCCGGGTTAGCTAGTTTTTTGTAAAAAAGATAAAGAAACTAAACAAAAAAGGAACTAAATAGAAAGAGTTTTTATATAAGCAGCTAAATTAAATTAAAAAAAAAGGACGATTAAACTGTAATAAGATAACTTACCAAGGGCTGTTTACGGTGTGTATCCACACACTCTACGGAGGTATTAATCATCTCCACATTGTACTTGTAACCGTAAGAAGTCAGTTTCACTATTGTGTGCAGCGGTACATTCATGTAGGGAAGTTCGTCTGAAAAAAAACCATTAAATATAAACAATGCAACAAAAGGTAAAGCGCGCTTTAGCGGCTTTCCAGTGCGCTGGAATTGAAAGATATTTTTTTTGCGCTCAAGTTATTCAAGGTAGAGGCCATGTTTCTTTTCCACCTAAATCTGACAATTGAGTTACAAAAAACATTGTCTAGATCAAAAATTTTTATACTTAAATGTTAATCTGAAATAATTAAGTATAATTCTAAACAACAACACAGATAACGGCTGTTATCACAGTTTTTAATCGACTTCATCAATTTCTTGTTATTTGCTGACGAAGTCGACAATGGATAATGTTTTCTTTAAGTAATTGGTAAGGTTATTGAAAATATGTGTTAAAGTTAAAAACTGTTTATTATAAATTATTGTGATATGAAACATCGAGCTCACCAAGTTTAGCATCGAGGAAGTAACCGAGCATACAACGCAGTACGGCTTGGTGTCCGACCACTACCACATTGTGCTCGTCTTCCAGGGCGGAGAGTACGGGTCGCAGACGGGTCATGATGTCGATGTATGACTCGCCCCAAGGATACCGGTATCGGAGCTTATCCTGATCCCTCCATGCAAACTCTTGCGGGAAACGTTCTTGCATCTCTTCGTATGTTAACCCTTCGCAAATGCCCTACAAAGAACGAAAAATATCCTTTATCAAAAGGCTCTTATTATAAAAGATACAATAAAAAAACCCAAAAACAATTGTTATTAATTATGAAGAATTTAGTTTAATATAAGTGATAATGGATCAAACTGATGGTATCTCAAAGATTATCTATTCATAAAATGGCCGATACACTAAATCGAACTTAACGTACATACGCTATTGTTTTGAAAGAGTTTATTATTACCTACATACGTAAGCAGATCATATCTATCAAGATTGCTTTGGTTAAATTTAAATATTAAAGGGAATTTGATAAATTGCGCACCATACTAACATCAAAACAGAATTATAATCTTAATTTGATTAGCATTTGTTTTCTTTGTTGTTCAATGAAGTATTATTTTGATAATCATACTATCATATATTGCAGTACGAAATTCTGGATTAAAATGTAGCATAAAACCGCCTCAAACTACAAATGGGCGTGGTATGATTTGATTAAAAATTGAAACGACCAAATTTCTCCACTAGCAATAGCACGAAATCAAGAAATAAAAATAACTATGAAAAAGTATATTAGTGTTACTTTATGTGTTTAGAATGACTAGTGCTATTATTTGAATAACAAAACAATTTAATGGATGGTGGGTAGTATCATATTTTATTCACTATTTTATGTTAGCTAGTAGCTGGTAGCAGAATTAATTACTAATCAACACGTGCCCCACGTTATGTGTGCCTCTTATGGATGAAAACATAGAATGGAATATGGTTGTAATCTCCCTTGCCAGCTCAATGTAGAGAGGTACTAAAGATTGTAATTGCAACAAAGAACAACGTATCTTCCAAGTACGCAGAAGCTTGATATAGTAATAGGTAAACGCCACTAAAATCTATATATATATATATATATATGTTTGATTACGATGAACTCCGAAACTACTCAACCGATTTTGATGTTTCTTTTTTCATTCTACTGGATTTGTTCTGAATTAGGATATAGGATAGTTTTATTTTTAAATTATAACACAGCAATGTGTGGTCGGGTCAGCTAGAGTATAATATATATTCATAAGAAAATTTTAAGTGTATTTGTAGGAATACTGTTTTTATATTTACAAGTTTTTTGAGATTTTAAAACGATAAATTGAATAAAAGTATCGTACCTCTAGTGTGTTGTTTAAAGTATTGTAATTATTTAAATCAGTGCTTAATTTGATTGTAAAACTTGAAGTGCCTTAACAGGTTCATGATGATAATTCCTAATATTTACATCAAGCAAAACGCATGCGACAATAAAATATTTGTATTATTGGTATACCATTCTATAATGGTCTTAGCGAAAGTAGCTTTAATTACAAGATCTAAGATCAAAAGCGCTAATCACTGCATTATTCAACTCTCTACTCTTTGCTTATTCAAATTGAACACGTTATTGAAGCCTTTTGTTTATATTATTTCTTCTCTTGACTAAAAAAGAAGACTAACTTCTTATTATATTAATAATTATATTTAAATATCACTGTTATTTGTTACTGAATTCGAATGAAAAATATCGAAGTACTTATAGGGTTATTAAAAAAACTGCCTTTGTCTCTAAACAATTTCGATTTCATCTACCTACTGAAAAAACATTTTTTCAGCGGTTAAAAATAAATGGTTGAATGTCACTAAACGTGAATCACGTTGTGAGTCAAATAATACTCAGACGAATGTTGCAATTTACTGGCAATTTCGCGTTTTAGCAAACTCAATGAAAATAATTCTAATAATATAATGATAGATAGGTACATTACGTTTTTTGTATTGTGTCTAATGTCGTCGGAAAATGCCATTCCACCGAGATCTGCACATTGATGTAGGTTATTATTGCATGTCGGATATATTGCCAAGTCTATTGTGGGTCAAGTAAATTATATGTCACGTGTAAACACACTTATGCTTACATTGTGAATTTTACATATCGTAAGCGATTAATCTATAATTTCCGCTTGGATATTTTAGCAGCTTAAAGTTTTTTATATGTAAGCAAAAAGCTATAAAGTATCTATCTATGAAAGGAGAAGAGTTGGAGACATTCATAAGAAGAAGTCACAAAAAAAGCTTACATGATGATAGATACACGGATGTTCAATAATTAACATGAAAATTATAGGCTAAAAATGTTTACCAATGAAATTTTTGATATAGATTTCTTAATGTTGATATCAAACTTTATACGTGTAAAATTATGTACCTATGGCAAATGAGTTATTCCCCAATTTTTACATTTACAGACTACGCATGATTTCGACGTTTTCTGAATGCTGCATAAACCAATTACTAGATACCTATAATTATGTATATATCTATCCCTCGAAACAAAACATGAGACACGTCTATTATCTTAACAGCGATCACGCTACCGTACCTGTGCTACTGATAAAGCACTGACTCTATCGTTACTTTTTTCATCATGTTTATTTATTTCTACACAACAGATAAATGATAAGACAAAAGTAGAAAATGCACGATAACTTGCCATCTTAAAAAATGTTTTTAAATTTATTTCAGTCATTGATTCCTTAAAAACGTCCCCATATTCAGCTTGTTTTTAATTTTCCCTATTATGTTTTTAAGGCGTGACCAATTTGGGCAGTTCTACGGATACAGGCCACCCAACTTAAATGTATCAACATGTCAGAAGTCATATATAAAACACGTGTTTCTTATCAAAAAAAAAAAATTATCACCGCAAAATTACTAATTCTGGCAAAAGTAGCGATATGAAATGTTAAAGAGTTATCGTCTTTCATTCACTTTATGCATACAGGGAGGCCTTTTTTAACACTAAGTTATATAGAGATAGTGAATACATATCATAATTCTAGCATTTTTCAGAATGTCAGTATTTTATTTATGAAAATGAGTCACTTTAATGGTTAGCGAAAGCGTATTTCTTCTTTTGTTACTGCATACGCATAGCTATCTTTTTAAATTAGGTTTATTATGATTTTTTTCTATTTTTTTTCCTTTTCTTTTATATTTTCACAAGTCAATGATGAGAGCTCCTAATTGTTTATCGAAGTTTTCTTTTACTTTTTTAAACTTAAAAAAATCCTTGATGTTTGTAATTACATGATAAAGCCGGGTGTGGTTCTCAGGAATATTGAAAAACAAAACAAAGCGGGACGTGCTTTCGGAGAGCAGTGCTCCGGTGAACAATACCGCGCCGTCAAGACCAATATTAAAAGTAGTAAAAACTTACCGCATCTAGTTCGTTAAGGGCCCTTATTGCTCTCTTTGGTGCCCTTATGTCTGCAGCAGTTTGTTTGGTTCGCCGCAACTCTGATGTCCAAACGGTGAGCTGTTCACGACTCCCCACAGCATTCATTCGGTCGGCCAATGCCCGAGCGTACAGCTGTCCCCTCGCAGACAACGACGCGTCACCTCCGATGCGTCCGATCACGTTGTACTCGCTCTCACCATGCTATAAGATTAATAATAGGTTCTTGAATTCACCGTATGGTGTCCGGCAGTAGTATAATAGCAACAACCCTTCACACGTAAGGGTGATGTAAAAGACTAGTGATAATATGGGAGGTAATCACCATAAACCTCACTTAGACCACAAATATACAGCAGCTTTTCCAAATTATGGTCGCGGTCTCCAACCCGCTTAACAAACGTAGAAAAAATGACAAAATACACCATATTAGGGGAGGCTTCCGATCCGCCGTTCATCTTTTGGCTTAAATGATGAGGTACTTAAATTACTCAAGGAAACACCAATAACAATGGACTCCCACTGACTATGAGGCTGAAGGTGAGATTGCAATTAGGAATGCCATAGAATTATCGTCTTTATAAGCTTTGTATGTAGTCGATTGATGGAGAAGACATTCATTTTTGGGTAAAATCACATAAACTATTTCTTAGAGTGTGTTAACTATTGCCTGATTAGTCAGGACCAACAACTTTACGTATGATCAAGAGAATGCGGAATGAGAGTTCATTCATTTATCAAATGGATTAACGTAACAGATGCTCGACATTTCCCACGTTAAGTTCGTAATTGGTAAACCAAAGACCAATAGGGCATACAAATCTTTGGTGGACGTTCAAAATTGCAAGAAAATTATCTAAACCAGTAATTAAGAAATAAATTAACCAAATACAAAGTAGTCTCCGAAGTACGCTGCCACTGAATAAAACTTAATATTTAAATACGAGTTAATTCTCCAACAGATAGCTGAGCAAGCACCTATAGTTTGTGATATTGTTATCTAAAGATGACGAAATGACATTCACGTATTGCGAATTATCATAATCGCGTTGTAATTTTTTAACAATAAGAAACGACAGAAAACTTGTTTCTGCGCGTGGCTCAAAGCTGGGTAACACATTTGGAATAACATTGCGATCCAGCATTTTTTTTAATAATTTCTTATATATCATACAATTACTTTCAACGCAAAGGTAAATACCTATATTGCGTATTTGAACTAAAAGTCGTTGTTAAGAAGTTATCGGTTTTTGATCGATTCAAAAACTGATGAATTGATCAATTCGTTGAATGTTATCAAGTAGAGGTAAGTATATTATAAGTTACATTAACATTAAACCTAATTTTGTTTTAGATACTAGGGTTATTAAGAATGTGCTAGAATTTTTAGATATGGACTGTATCAACGTAACTAACCATGCCAGTCACTTGTTTTCTAGAAAGACATAACAAAAGTCTGTTTACATAAGCCCGCTACAGATATGCATCTATCTTGGGTTCAAACTTTATCGTAATTTGTAATGGGAAAACAAGTTTATCTTAGAATATTTAACTTTAATTGTAAAGTAACTAATTTTATGAAAAGCTGGCGATATCAAGACAAAAAGGGGACTTACTCTGGTGAAATATAAAGTCTGTGGCAAAGATCTCATTCCGGACAAGTATCCGAGTATGCCAGACTCTTTCTGGCCGGCTACTTTATGAGCTGTCACTGTCTCCCCCATATTCTCGACTCTGACAAAGCTAATGTCCTCGAGACCAGCGTCAATAGGCTCGTATTGCCTCATGTAATGCTCCAATTTCTTCCTCAAATCGTCAACGGCTTCTTCCTCGCTCATGTTCTTGTAGTCCGCAGAATAACGAAGTATTTCGATAAGATTCCTCTCAAGTAAATCTTGGTCTTCACAGACACATTCAATGAACAGAATCCTGAAGCCCATGTCCGAAAGGCAGCATTCGCTCAACTCTCGACGTTGCTCCTTAGTTATGTTGGTGCCATCGAATATCTAGAAAGAAAAAAATTAATTTTGAAATGAACGAGTGTTTACCAGGAATATAAAAGTGATGTAAATCAAAGTTGTTATTGCTTTTACGATTATTATCTTATCGGTGAAGTGTTAATAGATATGCTGTATACGTTTAAACGTTTTTAAAATTTTATTATTTTCTTACGGTGTTTAAAAAATAAATAATATCCTCAGTAACAATTTGTTAAATATTGACACAATCTTATTTAAATATGACATACCACCTTACCAGCTAAATCAACATTTGTACAAGTTTTAAGTGAATAATATGAATGACTATTGCATGATAGCAATTTTCAAAATAGAAATAATCCTGGTGATGATGGCTATCGTGATCTTTTGTTTATATTGTTTTTCTTAACACTAAAAACTATATAATACTATTTTAATAGTTTTCTGTAGAACATGTGTGGTACGATTCTTCCGCTAAAGAAGCTAAGCTAAGGGAGCAGTGAGAGCTAGTAAGAATAATATACTTACAGCAACACTGTTCCCGTCTTTAAGCCAGAGTACGGCATCTTGCACGGCCTCCCGAGCGCTCTGCCGGCGGATGGCAGTGCCCTGCTGGTGGTCCGCGCGGAAGATGTCGTGGCTACCGTACAGCGCCATGTGACGGCGCCGGTACTCACTGCAGTCGAAAACTGCAGAAAACCAACTAGTTTGAAAACATTCTGACCACCTACTTCTTTTTAAATTGATACTTTTGTTAATTTAAATGTATCGTATCGTTCTTTGTATATTTTTATTTGATCAATTTTTGCAATAAAAGGTGCCCTGCCTCATGCAACCTGCCCTAGGCACCAAGTATACGCAATATAATAGATATGTTTGCGTTGATAGTTGTTGTTTCCGAATCATAGTTATTAATACACCTGTAATACTGTTTTTATACCTTATTTAGTGTCTTTAATACACACTCAAGTTTGTTCGGAATCAGGGCTGGAAAAGATACCGATTACATATGGAATAGCTACATCAAGACACTAATATTATAATGAAAAATAGACGAAAACGTGACTGGCAATTCTACTGGAATTATATTGGATATAACGTATCAACATCATCAAGGTTTATTTGAGTAAGATGCTAGGTTATTTGTTATTTTTATCTCTAGCAATGTAGGCCATATTAGACAAGATGTCGGCGTCTCTTACATTATGTTACATCTGTAAATAGACATTATCCATGAGCTATAACAGATCAAGATCAACAACATATTGTTTAGTGCCAAACTGGGTCATGGTGCTGTTAACAGTTTACTTTGGAGATATTATTTGTAAGGAAAAAGTAGATTTATAATTTTTATATATTTTTATGCATTTTCAATGCGATCTTATAAGATAAATTATTATAATAGAAAAATACTAGAAAAAATCGACTCGGGTCACAAGTGAATCTCAGGCGGGAATCGAACCCGCAACCTTTGGAAATCCGGTCCAATGCTCTCCCAATTCGATTCGATTCCCGCCTGAGATTCACTTGTGACCCGAGTCGATTTTTTCTAGTATTTTTCTATTATAATAATGTATCTTATATGATCGCATTGAAAATGCATAAAAATATATAAAAATTATAAATCTAACATGGCTGTTTCATCTTAATCGATTGACCAAACATTTGTAAAAATGTTTCTTTCGAATACGAGAGGATGTTCCTCTCATTGATGAAACAACGCTGGCCTACAGCGTAAAATCAGGAAGGTACTAGAAAAAATTTCGACGAGTGTTCGCAAGGCTCGGTAGCTCAATTGGGAGAGCATTGGACCGGATTTCCAAAGGTTGCGGGTTCGATTCCCGCCTGAGATTCACTTGTGACCCGAGTCGATTTTTTCTAGTATTTTTCTATTATAATAAGGAAAAAGTAATAAATCCTCTTTGTATCCTCTTAATACTAATATTCGTCACTGTTCTTGTTTTTCACGTACAGTTATGAATATCTCCAGTAGAAAAACGAGGTTGAAAGTTTTTCCATACCTTTAGTACTTTCTCCATTCCAGTTAAGATGTCTCGAAAGACGATGAGCCAGTTGACTCTTGCCCCTCGCTGGTAGACCAACGAGCGCAATCAGGAGCGGTGCAAACTGGCTAATGCGCCGAGCATGAATTTCTACTGAAAATAACATTTTAAATTAAATTCTATTAGTCTCTAAAACACAATTAATTTATCTCCTTAGGATTTAAGATAGTATTAAAATTTATGAGGTACATCATAGTTTACTATTATATTCGAGGTATATATAAAAACCAAATTTATTTATTTCTATTTCTTACATTAGAGAAATATGTCAGAAAATAATATTAAATGATTAATTAGCTTTACGCTTGAAAAATTGTGGAAGCTATTTGCTTAACTATGTATTAAATAATTTAAATCATAGTTATTTTTTTCATTGTTAATTATTTTTGACGTCCGTTTGATGGGATCCTGCCTTTTGCGCTGATGGTCTCAAGTGCCGGATGGATGTTTGTCTGGTGCAGAATTATACATATATATATTTCTATAAATATTGCATATGTATCGTATGTACCTATGTATATCTGTTACCCTAGTAATCTATAACACAAGCATCACAGTGCTTACTTTGTGCTAAGCTAATTGGTGTTAATGTATAAATTATTATTATATAATCTAACACACAAACATAAGCAACCTTTATTATACTTTTTACCGTTCCAAGTTTCAACAAATATATAGATATATTTCGTAAGCCTTAGTAAATAATTGCAGATCTTGCTTTAATAATACACAAGCTTCATATTTATGTTAACAGACCAAGTTTTTTAACATTAAATAAATAGTATCACGAAGTCAAATACCTACATTTTGTCATTATACAGTTTAATTTGTTTCATACAAGTCTTAATACACTTTTTTTAATTGAACAATTTATGTAATTGTCAAACGGTCGTTGACATTGACGACAGATGAAAGAGATGATTTGCAATTATTTTAGCGACATATAGGATGAAAAATGTGTTCTGCTGCTATAATTAATCACGGATGCTTCGCAGTACTCGCAATCTGTATATAGATTTAAGACCAATGTTTGATGTCTATCTGTATATAAGTGTATATGGTAGTAAGTAAGATGAGATGATATATAAACTATAACTGCACCAGTAACATAATAAATATGTTACTGGTGCAGTAATAGTTGCCTGAATTACGATATTTTAGTTGTTGTGTTCATTATATTTGACTATTAGTTAATATATAAGTGTTGATAAATAGTTATGTACATAAAATACTAAATTAATTGTTTGTTATTATGCCACAGCATAATAGGAATAATATTTTGATGATTCATTTAAAATTAATAAACATATTATTAAAAGAGAGCGGTAATGTAAGTAATAGACTTTATAATTAATTTATCAAAAAAATATATTAATGAAAATGATACTGCGGTCTCGAAGTCTATCCAGATCCGGGTCATAAAGATAAACATAGTTTGCTATATTTCTTTTGAAATATCACAATCCACTCGGTATAGTTACGAAGGCGAGGTCAACCTTTTGTGTCTAAATTTTGTAAAAAGTTACATTATTTTCCACTCAGTAAATGCTTTGATCGATATAAACCTAACTACAGCTATTTCTAGGTATTATTAAACCTGTAATTTTATTGTAATGAACGATCGGCTTATTGGTTTGCGTTTCCAAGCAAATTAAAATCAGTTATGTAAATGAAAATTATAAGCGACAAAACAAGTAGTTTTATTAAATGTTAAATGTTGTCCGGTCGAATTGGAAAACATTGACGTCATCGGCCATATCAACTCGTGTAGCTACACGCGGTGAGGCGACCTGCGACGACCAATAAAAATCGACGTTAGCTGGCGCGCCCACCCATGATTTTTTTGCTCTCTTGATCAACTCAGTTAACAAACCATGCATTATTTTCCAAGTGTTTGCACTTATACTGTTACTAACTTTATATCTTATTAAAATTTTACCATCGTGACAACTTTTGTTTCAATCAATCTACATCTTTAAAGTTGTAAAATAAAAAAGAATTGAAAAATGTGTCTTATATTTGATTTAGGTAAGAAAACCTTTAGGAAAAACAATTGAATGGGGTTTTTCGATTTCAAAAGAAAGCGTGAGTTAGTATAAAACAAGAAACGGCTATTTTAAATCTGTGTATAGCGTCAATAACAACCTAAAATCGCTTTGTAATAAGGTCTATTAGAGGCAACGCGTTCATTCGTGCGCTCTTGCCAACGCGTCACGCGTGGACTTTGCACCGCGAGTTCATGATAGGAAACGATCGATTTATTTGTGTAGCAGATATAAAAATATCTAACATTATGGTTTGTAATTTGCTGCGAGCGTTACTTTTATCTATGATTATTTAACAACGTATTAAGAAACTAAAGTAGAAAAAGACACTTCTTATTTAAAAATATACCTCTAACATAGGTAAAAAAACATTTAGGAAACTTTCAACTTGTGGAGGGTAACTGGGTAAAGTTCGGGTATCAAATGAGCAGTTATGTATTATTTATTTCAACAGAAATATTTTTTGAAAACTTTGTTTTATTTTCAAAGTATTTAAAAATTGCGTTAGGACTTGTAACGTGTGCGTGAAAAAATGTTACGAAAATATTGGTCGCTATCTAGGCACGTAACTACTATAAATAAAAATTAAGCTAATTTCTATTTATAGTAGTTACGTGTCTTGATTAAAATATCAAGAAAACTTTGTATTATAAGCCACAAAAATGTTTACTTTTCAATATCTAATTTTAAACATCCTTTGTTTGTATGCACAAATATCTTAAAAGTGGTCTAAAAATAGTTTATATAAGTCGAAGTTACTGGTTGATTTTGTATTCCTATTCAATCACATATTCATATGATATTTGTCAAAACAAATCACAAAGATCTTACTTTATGGGGCATTGACACGTGTAATGATAACCAGTGCTTTAAAAACATCAATACTATCTGCGACAAAGATTGTAAGTTTTCAGCTGCGAATTGTCGGTCAGTTTTTCGCATCAGCTGAACTGATGTCAATCCAAAATTTGATCACTCCAGAGTTTTAACTGACGCCGCGCCACGTATTTCCGAGATTATCATAAATCCAACTCTGCGCGTGCGCGCAAAACTGATCGTGAGTACATGATCGTTAATCCAACACAAACACTTCCTAACAGCCTGGCCGATTAAAAACTGAAGTCACTGACGCCAGTGAATGCGGAAATCGATTTGGCCTAAAACCATTTGGACGCCACAGTTTTACGAAAAACTGATCGTCAATGCCCACTATTAAAGGGACCCGGGTGTAGGATTTAAATGTGTGCCATCCTGCCAGCTCTTTTACGCGTGATGACAGAGAAGCCGTCAACACCGGCCTCGGCAATTATCCTCGATGGCAGAAGCAAGGCAGCTTCAATGGCACCGAGAACGCATATTGAACGCGAGGGGAATCAAGTCGCTTACTTTTATTTAATTGAATCATATGCTGCAAGTATAGAAGGCAGTAGACCCCAGGGAGCGTTACTTTAATGAATTTTAACAACGTGCAAAACTACGGACAAATATATTTGACCTCACTAACAGCGCTCTCCTTTCCCACTTAATATCCGATAAATTGTTTGTATCACATGGCAGAGATATTTTAATACGTCTGTCGCTAACTTAGACCCAGTCTTAAAAACCATGTGTCTGGCAGCATGCTTCATACAGACGATTGCACTTTATATGAATAATTTTGGCCTAAAGTCGAACTGATTATCAAGCGGAGTAATAAACTCATTACTGTACACATTTAACATGCAGTCAAAATATTTGGCAATCACTGTTGTGCGTATAATAGGAAAGAAATGGGCAATTTTAAAGGCAAGGACCACCAAGGAAAATTGATATTAAAAAAAGTCCTTGAAAATACATCAATGTTACTTTATATTGCAAACCTATCCACACAAGAAACTACCTACCTACCTACTTAAGGATTACCTAAATATTTAAAATATAATTGCTGTAGCCCCTTTCTTTTAATGAAAAATGTTATGTAAAGTGTTCCAAGATTTACTACAAACTCAGTGAATCATGTGTTTTCCCTTTCTATAGTTTAAGTTCGACGAATCGGTTATATATTAAGTGAATGCATTTATAGCACGTCGCTATCATTAAAATATGGTCTTATTTTCAATCGACTTTGTCTTCCATTGACGTATTTCGATTAAAATTATGCATCATTTCATTCGGATGAATTAATTTATCTTGAAATAAGTAAATAAATGATAATTATTAAAACGGGAAAATAGCGTGAGACACCACTATGTCGTCATCTTTATAGTAATATAAAATTGATATGATTACGTATATAAATATTTATTGCGCATGAGTTTAAAATAATGCTGTAATCTTAACAACACTTAAACGTATACTCTTTGTTCTTGGCAGTTTTATCAAGAGCCATATTTCAATAAACTTACACGTTACATGTTTTAGTACATACTTGTAACCACACCTTCTTTAGTATAATAAAAACAGATTGACAATGAGTGGGTTGATACTACTTCATCAATATTATTCAAAGAGAAAGGAAATAGTAACTACATTCAATACTACCTATCATATAGCAATTGTAAAAACTCTATGTTATTTATACATTCTTGGAAGTAAATTACCTATCTATAATATTAAATAATATTATTGTCCTCAAACACAAATTGTTATGTACTCAGTAGTGTTATTTATTATGAAATGAAGCGCCAATGTTTTTTTCGTAATTATAAATGTTGAACTCTCAACTAACGTTATATTTTTGTCACGTTTTTCTTGGTTTATATTCGTTTAATTCTTAATTGGCTACATAAAACCCCGAATCTTGTTATTTTAGTCAATTATTTAAAATGGTAGTGCATTAAACGAGAAAAACAACTTTATCTACATATTTAAGATGAAACATCCTTTGTCTTTTGTTGAATGTATAAACATTTACATTTGATAGAGTCTTGATAGCATACATAGCAACACACCCACTGATAATTTAACTTGGGGGGTATTATAGTAAACAAGTGAATTAACATCAATCATGCATCAATCACTCCTTAATATAATTAAATAAAAAAATCTGCAATTAGGAGATAGATAATTGATGATTAACAATAATATATCTCAGCACCGACACCGATAGGTAGCGGCAAAGCAAAGCTGATGTCGTGTCCTCTGTTAAAAGCGCGTAGTGCCTGCGCAAGGTCTGCTCGGAGGTGTGGCACTACGTCACGCTACGCGAATCGACAGCTCCTTACTACATTGTTCCTTAAAACTGGTATAGAGACACACCTTCGACAAGCGCAAAGGTTGCATTTGAAAATCATAAGAAATTCCGATCAACTCACAACAGATATTTAGTTCCAAACTAAGCAGATCTTCTACTATTGGTACTTAATAACGTATATAAATAATGAAATAAGAACAGATGCTTTCACATCACATAAACAACCTCTACCAGGATTACTATCTTTAGCGCAGAAAGTATGATCGCTACCGTTGCACCAAACGCCGTCAAATACTTAAAAAAGATTGGCACTACTCAAAGCGTAAAATTATTTAAATCATTATTTTTTTGTTAAAACCATCACCATTGTAGATAAAATTGCTTTGTTAATAATGAATTGGTGGAGATAACTTTTTTTCCTTGTTTCAACGTCGCATTTGAAAAATATGTGATATAATAATTGTCGCTTGTGTATTTGATTTACCCGCTTCATCTAATAAGATTCAAGGATTAGTATTCTATACACTGATATAATATTATCGTTGCTTATTAATGAACTCTGACTTTATTTAAGATCAGTATTACGCTGCCTGGTCATATCACGGAAAAATACTTTATTGCTTTAGCTCAAGGGAAAGTTGATAAATACATTCCCCCACATCCATTATTGGCGATTAAATAAGTAATTAATATTTTTAAGATGACGCAAGGTGAGGTGACCCGACATACTAATCAAAGTAATCAATTTATCCTCTAGCATTACCGCTTAAATGATATGATTTTGAACCGAAAGGATCTGAGAGTAATCATATGATTATAAAAAAGGTACTAAAAACCTTGTTTTATTATAATTGGGTTATCACTCACTTTCAATGCTTTTACGACGAAACGGTATTAAGCATTGCATATATCTAATTGGATTATATAAATCACGTATTGCTTGCATGACAGAGTGTATATCTATTCGATTACGTCTCCTTAGATTTTGACAGACATACGGCATTTGTTAGAAAGAATTTGTTTTGGCCAGCTGCCACTGTCTTCTGCTTAACAGTTGAAGATGAGGTCATCGATCTTCCACCAACGAAATTATTTCTTTACAAAACACAATTAAATGGAGAATGTAGAGTAATTTCATGGGAGAGTACTTATGGAATTTTGCGTTTGTTTGTTGTTTTTTTTTATGTTTTTTTCTGACGTTAATACAAATGAACACGAGCATGGAAAACCAATTTTAATAGATTCGATGGTGAAACGCGCAAATTATAAAACAGTTGCGAGTAACAATATAAAGCTACCCACTTCAAGAAATATCAGCTTAAACTTATTTTATGTACCTATCAGAAACAGATATGTTTGCCACTTATTTTAATTAAATTAAGTATTTATCGACCTTCCTAAGACATGATATACAAGGAAGTTGGAGAGCGGAAGAGAATGGCAGAGGTCTATTGCATGATCTCCAAAAGAAATTGCTATAGAATATTTAAAACTGAAGCGTCATTGAACAATGTAGGAATCAATTATTTTCTTTTGTATTAGGCGCCGACGATAGGTACATAATATGAGTGTGATATAATAGTATGCAGATTTTACAATGTCTTTAAACTCTCAGATCGCGACATTTGAGATCATGCCAGCGTAATTGGCAAACTGTTCCTAATACTGTAACATCACTGAAAAGGTCACGTTATTATCCGTCGGGAAAACCAAACTGAAAGTTTATATTGAACGTTGTAGTTCGTAAAACAACTAGAAGCATAACTAAACAATTCTTTTTAAGGTCAATGTAGTTTACAATCACTTTTGGGCGATATTTAATAATAACTAACCGGCACCGTGGAGGGTTTTCTCCTTGTCCTCCATCATTGCATGGGCGGCGCTGGGTCCTGGTGCCATCACTATTCTTCTGAGGGAAAGTCTCCTTGCAAATGTGACAACGTGCTTCGAACGATGCTGCTGCTGTGGCTTACGGCGACGCGTGCGCACTCGCTGAAGGTTTCCAGGCGACTGCACGCTAACTCCAGCGGTTATCACGGAATGGACCTTATCAGCTCCGCGACAGTGATTACCGAACACACATATAATGGTCGAGTAGATTTTGTAATAAATAAGCCACAAATAAATATACCAATCGCCCTGGATGCTGAATAACGCCATTAATAGCGATCTGAAACAAAAAGATGCAAATGTAATGTATTTGTTTATTTTTAAGCTTAATGTAAATACTGTAGATTTTGTGTACCACTTACAATCCCTAAATACTTATATAGCGTAAGAAGAATCGCATATTGGTAAGTTGCGATGCGTAACAAGTTCGTAAAGTGCACGCGGCAATTGAAATTCATCTATTCTTTTTAAATCCTTCGAAACTGCTAAGAGTAATTAAATTAATTCTTACGTATGAAGTTGTCTTTTTTTTCCTACACACTATTATACGCATTACTCATGTAAGGTAATAGCAATCTTAATATGTGTAATTAAATTGCAATCCATACTTTATTTTTAACGTATGTCTTACCACAAACAAATTTCTGTTAAAATTGGTTTATATCAAAAAATACAAATATATGGTTCAAAATTAATATTTTGATACTTAGTAACTTTTGAAATACAAAGTAATTAATAATAAGTACATTATTAGTTAAGTAATTATCGATATAAAATCCATTAGCTATATACAAGATAGCTATTTTTGTACGAGCCAGAAGAATAACCAATAAAATATATAAAGTAAAGTAGTTATAGATAAAATTATAAAAATGTTAGTAAGAAAAACAGTTTTCTTATACTAGTCGGCTATGTGAGAGTCAGCAACTAATACTTCCTGTTTATATATTTAGAGGTTGACGCTAGTTCTGACCAAATCGAATTGTAGTCTTGATAAAAAAATTTCGACACAAAAAAACATTGGCAGTTTTACAACTTTTAATTCTTTTTCCCCTAAAACAAGTACAAGTGCTCAATAATTTAACTGAAATAGAAGCTAAACTCAGTACTGGATTAGCATAAGCCATTACATCTTAAATTATGGCATTTATTTTAAAATCGCACATAGACAATACCTCAAAAAATAAAACCTCTTTGGATCAATTTGGTACCATTTTTTTGTCCATTTGTCCATCTATTTGTCTGTGTACTTATGTGAATTTTTTTCATGAAAAGAGGATGTATCAATTTGAAACTAATATATAAAGTTTAAAATAATACAAAAAAAAGTTTATAAACTCATCGCAATTCAAAATACGACCATATGTACGCGTATAATTTTGACACTCGGAGGTAAATCAAAATCTATAGGCTATTTCCTGTCGACCTAGAATAATTTGGCACGAAGCAAGGTCTCTTGACACTATTGAAAAGGAATTGGTAAATTTAAAGGGCTTTGCCCTAAGTTTGAAGCAACTCGACATGATTTTATCTGCTTAAATATTTTCTGAATCTGCATTGTGTAATAAAGTCGTCGGCTAAAAGTAAAAATCGTTAAAAAGAATGGTGCGTTTACTTCGTCGCAAATGTTTTATTCATAGCTGTGAGACCACCTTATTCCCCCTTGTTTCACTGTTAACATTGAACAAGTATTATTTCTGACCACTTGCGTTACATTAATACTTAAGAAAAAAATTCCATCAAGAAGTTTCGAGAAAAAATTTAAATAGCGCGTACAATCATCATGTTTTGTTTGGTTTTTGTGAAAATGAGCACCGGTATTGGTACAAAAAGCAACGTATTTTTATTTATATGCCGTATAAAGTATACTTTTGTTTGTCGTTTTTATTCAGATTATTGAACTTTATTTATCCAGTTGTTGACTTAAGCCCAGGACAGAATAAGTGGAAAAACTGTGAGTTGGAAACTGTAAAGTTAAGAGGTTCTTGATAACTAATAATTACACTTTGTATAATTAATTCTAATAACATTAAGAAATAAAATAAATTTTTTATATCAATGAGAAAATTCAATTGTTTTCTAAAGGAATGAAATAACAGGCTGTTAAAATATTAATTTAAATTCTGGTGCATTTAATACATACAAGGACTATAACAAAATAAGACATTTTTCGTAGAACGACGAAGCATGTTATATAAACGAAGTTAGCTTTTGGTGTAGGAAATAAAATCAGATAATTTGTCAGTCTTGTCAACGGACAAGACAACTTTCAGAAGTAAGTAAAACAGTTATAGTCCTTTCAGACTATTTTGAGATGGATCAGCTTTAATGTCGCAATTTCTGTTACGCCATAACTTCCCGTGTTCTTAACCGATTTTAATATTTTTTGTGTGAAATCTAATCAACAGGTTTAGGACCAGATTGTGACGGAGCCCTAATTTTGAAATTCGCAAAATTCCCATCGAAACAAAAGAAAATCTTTTTTTAGGTATTACGCTCCGCTCCAATATATGGTACTAGCGTGGCTTCATGCTTAGCGACTGCATCGCCTAGTAAATATACCCTTAACAATCAATAGCTTCTTATAAAACTATGAAATAGTACTAATGATAATTCTAATGTTATCATAATATATATTTTAGTAACATAAAAGATTTTAATATATAAAAATTCCGCATCCATCATTTTGTTGGATTTTTTGTGGTAAATGTACAATTGCTCCAGAATTTTCATTTTACTTGCCAGTTGTGAAAAAGGAAGTATAACGAAGAAAGCAAATTATCTAATTAATACGTATAAGATAGCTTTTACACTTTATTGGAATTCAATATAAATGCTTACATGTCTTTAAGAACTATATTTGCACCGTATTTTTGGTTTATATAACATTTGAAAGAAACTGCATATACTAAGGTAAGTAATGGCTACTTTACATAGTTACGTGCACGAACTTTTTAGGAAAGTTGTTAAAGGTAAGCATTTTTGTACTTTCACTGTTACTTTGAGTCATCAAAGTATTGCTTTGCTTGGTCAGCATAACTTCGCTTAAGAAGCAATCCACCATTTCAAGTTAGGGTTCTCTCTCGTTTCGATTTTCGTTAGTTACTCATATACTAGTTTGAATGTCTGTATGATTACCTATTACAATTTTTATTTTCTGTAATTTCCAACTTGTTATGTGCAGAGTTCTATCTATAAAAAGCTGTTTTTCCTTTTAGCAATAAACATATTAAATAAGAATTGTTAAATTGTTACTACTAATGCTATTTCTTGTTTCAGTCTGGTTTAATTGTTTAAATATTTTTTTTACATTAAAGAAGAACAACTTGAAGAAGAAAAACAAAAGTAGAAAAACAAAAATTTTTATCGAGCTTAAAAATTTTTGGAATTTTGGAAAATATAAAAAGTTATTTTGTGCCATTACTACAAAGTTACCTAATTTATTAAAGAAAATTTTGTAATAGGTTTTTTAGAATCTTCTTTAGTAACTTAAAATTGAAACCTAGCGATGATGTCTTCATTGTTTATTTACGAAATGGTTACCGATGCAGCCAATCAGTGAAGACGCACACGACCTCAATTTGCGATGGTGTGATAAATTGAGACACAGTAATAATCATGGCCTCCATTTTGGAGTATTTTATGAGCTTCATATTGCTACCGTTCATGTTAAGTTATAATCAATTTAATTCTATTTCTAATAGTTTTTGAACCAGGACGGGTGAGAGACAGTTCATACTACTACAACTGTAAACAGTAATCCCTTATATGTTTATCAATATTAATTAATGTTTTATCTAATACATACCTACATATTGCACTCTTAAATAAAAAAAATAGCATAACAATTGAGTAATCTGTTTTGTTTACGTAAGAATCTTACCTGAATGACTATAAACAAGCCTAGTTGATAAATACAAGAACGTAATTATGTTTTGTTTAGAATTATAAATATTATTGTCAAAGGAATTCCTTTTTTACAACCAAAATATACTCGTATTGTTTCTTATGGTAAAGGTTCATTATGAATGTATTTTTTTAGGAAAATTTGACAATTTTAGACATTTACAAAGAAGTATAAAAATAAAATAAATAAAGTTTATTACCTACTGAAATTTGATCCAAGCAACTTTCCTGTTGAACAACATGGTGAATTCGTAGACAAAAGAGTGCATTCAGTCTATTTTGAAGAACAACAAGACGAAGCAACAGACGCCAATAGCATTATGCAGTGGACCTGCCCTCTTTATGTATTTTTCTTTATCCTGGACATGTGTCGTAGTTATTTCGCATTTCATACCCAGTGACGTATAAGTTAATCTTGCCAAAGTTTTGTATTTCTCTCCAGTTTTCCAAGAAATAACAATAACAGTCTGAACAACATCCCAGTGGGTGGGTTGGGGTTAGAATGTGCCCCTGGTTTCTTTTTTTGCCAGGCAATTACAGTCAACAGTTTTCTGTTCAACACAATCATAATTTTAAACGTACTACAAAGACTTGAAGTAATATAGGTACTCACATTAAAGTCGGTACATATATAAAGAAGTCATTACTTTTATAAAGAACATCAGCTAGACATTATAAGAGAAAAATCTGTTTTTGTTTCTTTTGTTACTAACTTTGATAAGAGGACGGAAGAAAGAGATTGTTGTTGCCATTTGAAACGCCAACAGGTATAAAATTGTATAATGTTTTTATCTTAAGTTTTTTACATTGGGTTATGATATTATTTCGTCTTTACTTTAACAAAATCAAATAAATGTGTTCGCAGAGGTTTTATCTATTTTTCTTATTATTTATTTAACCTTATTTTTATGTTCAAATGGTCATTCAGTGTTGATAATTAGATACCAAACCAAACTGGATTAATTTGGAAAAATCAGAAGCTCCGGTTGGCAACGTGTTGACGTCGTGCAAAACACTTTATTAATATATTTTTTCTATTATTAATTGAGGAAATCATAAAATTCTTAACAGCGTTTAAAAGTTTAATTATATTTAAACAAAGTGTAACTACAGAAGGCCAGTTCGGATAATATTCATGTAATGCCGTTTTTAATTAATTTGACGTTTATAACTGCTGTTCTGTATTGCCAGGTGGACGAGTCAAGTGTAAATATATCCTTTGTTTTACCAACAGTTGAGGCGGTCTGTGCGTCAGTAAAATGACTACTATTCATACCGTTAGTTATTTTCCTATGCCCGATGCATAGGAAAATAACTGGTCCATGCATATTTGCTTTATCGCTGTGTCATTAAGTAATAACAGGCATTATCTAATGATATTAAGTATTTCGAGTTAACTTAAATATAATTAGTTTCAAATTACACTCCTAGATTGTCAAATTTTACTTTCAAGGCTACTGTTGCATCAATTGTAAGAATCAAAATATTTACATCGGTTGTAAGCATTAGTATTTAACCATTATTGTCCTTTATTTCTTTTTTAAATTCTGTTTTAGGACATATGTCTATTTCATTACAAACTTACCCTCCTATTAAACTAAAGTCTTCCTTCGCAGTAGTGATCAGAAGATGTGTGTCTTATAAAATGCACCAAATCGTGGCGCATAGCAGTGCGCCCGTGGATAGCGATAAACGTTTCAATACACATTCGCAATAAGTCCAAAGTAACGTGTATTTTCAACTTGTTAATCAACACTTTCCCCCAACATCTCACGGGGAATATAACACAGTAGTTATACAGTTTGAAATAGTCTTTTCCACTGTGTACAAAACAAGTCCAACTGGAATGCGGCGCGGTTGTTTACTTCACACCGGATCTTATTTTGCTCATTTTAATTGTGAATAAAAGCACTGGTAATGAGAAATTGGGATTATAATATATTTTTTGAGCTTTGTTTACGCACTGCTACGGAATGGTCGTACTGTATGAAACGATAACGTGGACTGTTGAGGTCGCGTGTGGTTGCGGCGTGGCGAAAGCAACATAATGTGGTAGGGAGTCGAGCTCGGGCAATGAGCACGCGAGCGTCGGGTGACATCGATTCTTGCTCGGCTGGTTTCGTGTGCGCACTGCGTGTATTTCCAGCACCCTGTCTGACTCTGGCACCGATACAATGTCAAACAAAACCTTAAGTCGTTTATATACAATGCAATAAATACCGCACCTTAACAATATGCGCAGGTAAAGGAACGCACAAAAAAGTTACAAAAATATACATTGCATATTTGTCGTCTATTTCAACTTTTTTTAGTGGGGCACACCCTCTTTAGGCAAAGAAGAGTATGGCAACAAGTAAGTACTGGTTTAAATAGTAGGTATACATCCGATCGAGAGAAGACAATACCATTATTTTGAGTGATAAATAATTATGCAAATCATACGTGTTAGAGGTTATCTTTACGTTATCTCTGTTCACAACCAATAAGCGATGATTTTCAGTAAAAATAAAACCAAGAACATCTTTAGAGAAGTATTTAAAAATATCTATATTATCTATGCTTCTCAGGTTATAAATTAAGAGAAGAATCCATAAAACACCGAGGGCATCGACTTGTTACATCATGACCTAGAATTAACGAGCATTGCCTGTAGGTGTAGCAAAGTGTTAAGATATTAATAGTTTACAGAAACTTGTTTTGTCCAGTTTTGTTCCAGAGAAACCAAGTAAGTTATAAAGAGTTTCCCATTTAAAGTTTCATTTTAGGCCAACCTCTTAAAATGTGTTTACCCGTTCCAGAGTGATTTCATAACAAACAAATAAAATCGTTTTCGGTTTTATACTTTTCATCCAATTAATTTATGTTCTATAATTATAAGCTATTTGTCAAACCTTAATTTAATTTAATAACTTAATATCTAATAATCATTTAACTTTTTTTTTATTTTATCTTCCCGTGAATCAATTATCAAATTCTCATTTTTTTAACGTATCTACCGTTTTGTTAACTATTACCTACTCATCTATCTATGCTCATAGGGCTAGGCAAAGATATTACAATATGCTTAAATATACTTTCTAGAAATGTCTTTTAATCACATTTGTATACTTCTTGGGAACAACTGGAAATATGAGTTAGAAGAAAATGAGAAAAAGTTAGGCCGGCTTGTTATTGCTTAAGAAGTTTACGTGATGGATGATATAACGGTAGGAGCAACTAAAGTTTATTATTCGCTTGTTTACTGTACAATATTAGATCGTAAAGTAAGTAAAATACAAAAAGAGTCATCAGTTAAACTTGGACCAAGTTTAACGGAGTTATCTTTTAAATATGCAGACGTTATTATCGCTTTTATGTGAATATTTATAGAAAACACGTTAAAGCTACGAAAATAAGTTCGACATTTTAAATTTTAAGCTAGATAATAACGGTTGCACATTTGATAACTTACACTCGGGCCTCAAAACGATATAGTTCGGATAGCACAATGGCGAACATGTAGAGAGTACTTTGTAATATTAAAGATTTCAACAGTGCCCAGGTAAGATAACCAAAATTAATGAATTTCGGTACTTCTAACAGATCTAATGATAAATCTAGACATGTTTGAAATAGCTACAAATTAAGACATCCGTTTGGAAATTCGCAGAAAGAATTTATGGCACTTGATCGAACCAAAGCTAGTTGAGAATGTTTAGTAGCTTGTCAATCACATTAAAATTTATTATTGACTTAAAGTTTTTCAAAGACAATACATAAACTTTTTTGCTTAATAAATTTATTTATAGCGACACTGAATTTCTGGACTTAATTTATAATTTTTATTTTTTTAAACTTAAGAATTTCTTTTATTGACCATTTTTTTTTTAAATTGTATTTGTTTTTTATAATGTCGGAATAGTTTTTTTTGTGAATGAATTGAATTTAACAAAAGATTATTAAATGGGGGAAAGGCGAACTTTCATAAAAACTGTGAGGGTGCTTGGGGTGGTAATGTATGTTTCTATCTATTACGCCCAGAATTAAAGTATCTAATATTAAATAATAATAAAACTGTAAAAATATGTTTTAGCCTTCAATAGTGGGCTTGGTGTTAATGAAACAATGAGTAGATCGATCAGTATGATTAGAAGAAAAGAAAAAGTCAAAAGCTTTATTTAATCTGAATTTGTTAATCCATATGAGTCCGAAATATATTTTATTACTTTATAGCAGTGTCTTGCCCTGACAATTTTTTTTCTACATTCACAATAGTAATAATAGTCGTGAAATAATACATATACTTATTATTTCAACCTTATTCTTAAATAGATGATGCCCTCAATATGTGGTTTAGCTCTTATAGTTCTCCGGAGACAATGCTACTGATAGAATTACGTTTATATAATCTGAAATAAAACATATTTGAGGTAAAACCACTGTTATTACTTTTATTGTTTACATAATAGTCTTGACCTCATTCATTTTTTTTTATTTCTAGGTTTTGTTGTGGTAGTGAAACATCATCTCTAAATTATACTTTTAATATGCAACGGTAGTTGTTTTTTGTTGTCGCGTTTTTTGCGCTTCGATTTTTGTTTCGATGTATTTTTGTTAGTATTATTAGACCTCCGAAAGTCTATTATGAAAGTTAAATACGTCACTCTGGTAACACACACGACTGATCCGATTCTGACCACCATACTCGAAATAAGGGACGTCTTGACAGTCACCAATTATTGACATTGTTACGAGTTTTCACGTCTGTAAATGAATTTTTATGTAAACTTTAACATTTTCATATTGTCTCGCGTCTCGTTATGGCAGCAATGTTATTTCGTGATTTCCATATCACCATTATGCTTAAGCTATTTATCATGCTTGGGATCAAACAACGTAACGAACTGCGCTACAGTAAATCTCTAACGAAAATCTAAATAATTTAATAACAACAGAGTTATTGAAGCAATTTATTTATCACGCATGATATTAACTGACTTCTTTGTGCACCTCACCAAATAAATTACTAACTAGCTCCCTTCTGTTAGTAGTTCAAGGCAGAATCGTTGCTACTTGAACCAGAAATGAAAAAGATTCGTGTTAATAGCCAAATTAACACGAATTGAGGTAACTGTTATCTAAAACACGTTATTTTAAAAATTAACTGCGCTAAAATGATGATGTTCTAATTGTTTTTCTTTTTTTCAACAATCTGCCAAAATATAGAAAAAAATGTGTTGAAAATAACTTGGAATTCGAACTCACGTTTTTCTGAATAACCGGGTTAGAATGACAGCTTCCTATAAAAAGATTTTTAGGTAACGCATTTTTTATGTTAAAAATACGTTTTTATCTTGGTGACTAAGGCATTTGTCTGCTAGAATTTGGTATCTAAAGCAATTTTACAAGTAAAAACTCAAATCGTCTCAACTCAACCTAGATAGCGAGAGGCCCTGGCCCTCCGAACTGACACTTGCGACGAGTTGATATCTTCTGCTAAAATTGCATTAGCTAAAACTTAGTTGTAGCGAAATCATCTGTTAAACGTTTATATTTTTTTTTTTAATTTTAGGGTTAGACGTCACATGTCGTTATTTTCTACCTAAAAAAAAATTTTTGCTGCTAAACCTAAAATGCAAACATCATCATCACCTTAGCTGATAGACATCTAATGCAAGACGGCAGCCTTTAACAATAAAAGAGGGGTCTCTAGGGGATCCCTAGAGATCTAGAGGGATCCCTATAAAAGACCACAATTCCAAAAACGCTGCCGCCGGTTTTGTTACGGTGTACTAGTGTTGCCCAAATTCAGTCTTGGTCTTGCAGTCTTGGTCTTGTTCTTGCGTTTTTGCAAGACCAAGACCAAGAACAAGACCGCGTATTTTTAGCAAGACCAAGACCAAGACTGACCGTGCAAGACTTGAGCAAGAACAAGACTAAGCCTGCAAGACTCTTGCGTCTTGCAGCTAGGACTTAGCGCTATTTCACGGAGTAGTTAGGTGTAACAGTTCGGTGTATAGGTACGCTTAGGAATTCTATGAGACGCAAAAAACTGTATCAAAGAATATGAAAAACTGGATCTATGCGCATTACGACTAATACCATAAACATACCTACATAGCGAATAAAAAAATATCCATTAAAATCAAACTGAGTGCATGCATAGTTATGTTTTAACCATCGGCACTTTGATAATGCGGCATCAAAGGTTTTGTACTTACTTCTCAAAGAAATTTGCTGCTTTTCGGAAGCACATGGTTATAATACACGCGCCGGCGGCTTCTTTTGAAATCATATACAACAATCGTTGCCGCCGCGCCGAAATCACAACATTTGACACTATTTGATTGCCGCCACAGGGCGTAGGCGTAGGTATACTCATGCAAAATAATTTCGAATTTTAAGAGTACCTACAGGTGTTCCAAAGAATAAATAAGTTTCAGAGTGCTTATAATGAAAATGAATACATTATACTGATCACGCAAGTAGTATTATGATTAGAATAAAATGGTAAGGATAGGTAGTAGATGTCATAATAATTTATTCTAGTAAGTATATATTATAATATTGATTATATGGTTTTAAACTAATTACTTAGGTACTATTATTGTACATTTAGTCATTATATTTCTTAAGTTTTTACAAGAAAAAATAGCAAAAAAGTGTTCAAATATCACCCGTTTGATAAATATTGTAGCCACTTTTAAATATACTTGAAACGTGTAAAAAAATTCTACATAATTAATAAAATAATATAAAAAGCGTAGGTACTTACCTACTAATAAAATAAAAAGCCTGCGATTTATTATTAGTAAATAATCACGGCAGCCGAGAGTGTGTCTCCACTTTTGAATACATAAATCATAACCAGATCACTAGAGCCACTTCAAAAAAGAAATTTGTAATTCCTAGGGTTCAAAATTATTTTGGTGACAGAACTTTACAGAAGCGTATACCATATCTTCTTAATTCGTTGCCCGAAACTATTAGATGTGAAACGGATAAAAATAAATTTAAAAAAATGTTAAAAGATTATCTGATGACTACTATTTAACACAACAATTGTATGTTTTTATTTATTTTTTGCATTCACAATGCAATATTTCTATAAGATATAAAATACGTGTGTAAAAAACAACCACGCCTCCGAGCCCATCTGAGGGCTCGGAGGCGTGGTTGTTTTTTACACACGTATTTTATATCTTACAACAATTGTATCTTATTATTATCACCGCTAAATTTTCCTTCAGTTTGTTGTAATTCAGTCTAAATCCAATTATTGTGCACTTAACTTTACCTGATACAGTTATAGTTGTATTATATACCTACATAATTATAATTATAAGCTAAGAGACTAAAGATCCCTCAGTCAAACCGACAAGTCGGTTTTGTGGGACTAAATTGTATCTTTGTATTTTTTTTTCTTGTATATGAAATAAATAAATAAAAAAAAATAAATAAAAAAAAAAAAAAAGTATTTACAAGCAGTGCCCGCGACTTCGCCCACGAAGAATAGTAACTTTGGAGGTATAGTGACGTTCAGGATTTATTTATTTATTTTAAAACTTCTGTCATCAAACATACAAACAAACTCTTCAGCTTTATAATATTAGTATAGATTAGTATAGATGTACGCCAAAACATTCACTTATATGTAAAGAATAGTGATTGGCACTAATTCTTTACATATATTTTATTCACGCGTCGCGTCTGTACAAGTAGGTAATAATCTGTGTTTGTACGCCGCACGCGGCATCGTTTGATTTGCGGCGGCATCCTTTTAATAGAGCCGGCACGTGGCGAGGCGGCGCGGTAGAAAGCAAGGAAACGTACTATAAACAAAGGAATTATTTTAATTCCAGTCATTTCCAATTGAGCTGTGCTTCGAGTCTAACTTAATAATTGTTTTTACTAATTCTTGTTGTTTTCTAAAAACGTATCACGTGTACAATTTAATATGAGTGACGAAGATTCAAATTATTCTAGTCCGAGTAACGAGAGTTTGAGTCACAGATCTAAAAGACCCAAAAGCAAATTTGAGGAGTTTTTCGAAATAATTCATGCATCCCAAACTGCCTTGTGTAAATTGTGCCAACATAAAAAGACTGAAATAAAAATGAAAAACAGAAACACTTCAGGCTTAAGGAAACATCTAATATCTTTCCACAAAAAGGAATCACAAATATTTCTTCCTGTTAAACCAAAATTAAGTGGAGATATCACAAGCTTTTTAGTAACCGCTGGAAGAAGTGGACAGGTAAGAATATATTTTTTTTATATGAAAACTCCAGGAACTCAAAAAAGTCTTTTTTGAACAAATGACTTTAAACTGACTTCGGAATATTTTATAGATATTGATAAAATAGTAATACATAGGTACATATTTCGCGTCATTTTTAACAATGGTCGAAATTGTCGCTACGGGAATTTTAACTCCGCGTAGCTGTTCATGCGATACTTTCAAAAACGCCATTAACTTACGTAAGTATTTTTGAGTTAGTGGTGTTTTCATCTAGGGGTGCGACATATTAAGTATGTAATTATCGTCTTAAATATTTTTATAAACACCTATATTTTCATTTGTTTTCATAATCGGCCAGTAACAACTAAGTACTTTATTTTGGTAAATTACAGTACAGTGCAACCTTAATATAACAAATGTCAATTTAACGATTTTCTCGATTTAACAACAACAAACCTCCTCCTCCTAAACGCTCAAACCTAGTATGTTTTAAATAATAACACAAGATTTATTGTTTTATTTCAGTCGGAAAACAGCAGTGACAACATCACGACAGCTACAGTTGATTGGGTAGTGAAAAAATATCTTCCCTTCTCATTTTTCGATGACGAAGCTACACAAGTATATTTTCGACGTATTTGCCCTAATATGGAGTTTCCTAAAAGGTCTACACTTAGAAGGAAAGTCAAAGAGCGATTTGAAGAGCTCCAATTTAATCTCAAGGAACGACTTCAACAATTATCATCTAAAATGTCATTTACCATTGATGGGTGGACGTCAATTGCTGGTAGGAGTTACTACGGGGTTACTATGCATTATATAGACAACGAATGGAAGTATCGATCTGTAGTTCTTGATTTTATACCATCACGCGGTCGACATACTGGGGAAGATATTGCAACGATTTTCCATGAATGTTTATTGGAATATGGCATAATTGATAAAATACAAGGTATCACGGTCGACAACGCAACTGCAAATACCAAATTTATGTATGAACTGGGCAAACAGTTGCCACACTTTGATTCAGACAATCAACATTTCCGGTGCTTTGCTCACATTTTAAACCTTGGTGTACAAGATTTATTAGAGACCTTAGCATTACACTGTGAGTCTGACACTAACGCGCAAGATCAGCAGTATGAAGACTATGCAGACGAAACTGAGGAAGATGAAGAATATGCACCAAATATTGCTGACTCGCGTACATCTGTAACAAAGTTACGCAGTATTTCCAGTAAAATAAAAAGAAGTGAGATAGTGAAGAAGAAGTTTCAGTCTGCTTGTGAAGCAGCTGGCGTGCCATCAAATCTAAATGCCATTCTTGACTGTCCAACAAGATGGAATTCCACACATGATATGATTGGATTTGGTTTAAAAGTGAGAGCGGGCATTAACATATTGTGCAGTTCTGTCACCGAATTGAATGATTTTCAAATCACAGCTAGTGAATGGCAGGTACTCGAAAAATTACATAAATTTCTAATAAACTTTAAACTTTTAAGTACAAAACTTGGTGGAGACAAATATGTTACATTACCGCTAGTCATTGTATCATTCAATCTCTTGCTAGATAAAATTGAATCCATGGTAAAACAGTTAGATGAGAAACCTAATCGATCTGAAGTGGATGAAAGGCTCATTCTAGCTTTCCAAGCAGCTCGAGACAAAATGCTTAAACATTATAAGAAGAGCAACTGGATTTATTGTACTTCTTTAATTTTAGACCCAAGGCATAAGGCTCAGACTTTTGACCTGACAATGTGGGGGAAGCAACTTAAAACAGAAAGTCTGCGCAAGTTCAATGAACTTTATGAAGAATATAAAAGTCTACACTCACTGAACAAATCTCTGGAATTGCCAAGAAAAGAAAATAAAGTATGTGATGAAGATGAAGACATTATAGACTTTGATAAACTCTATGAATGTCCCTCGACGTCATCTGGATCTTGTCTTCAAGGCTTAGTGATAGACGAGTTGGAGGAGTACCTGAGAAAACCAAGAACTGCCAGCTCGGAAGACATTTTAGATTGGTGGAGGACGCATGAGACAGAGTATCCGACTTTATCGAAGATGGCCCGTGATTTTCTCTCAATACCTGCAACTTCAGTACCTGCTGAGAGATTATTTTCTAAAGCATCATTAGTAATTAGAAAACATAGAAATAGGTTAAGTGATGAGTCAGCCAGATGGTTACTTTGTATTAATTCTTGGTCAAAAGAATTGATATAAAGTAACATAACCTAATGATAAAGCTGTTGTGTACTGTTATGTTTGATTTGTGTTGTATTTTATTTTTGATTGAAATAAATGATAAATCATAAAACTCTTTTATTAAATTTCATGCAAGTTGAGGGTTCAATCTCTTTCTAGACAGACATTGTTATTTAAAATACAGTCAAGTTATTGTAATTAATTTGTTTTTTTACATGTTTTAGCAAATGTAAGCTTATAAATCATAAATGTTTATTAAGAAACAGTTACTTCCATGGAAAACGACATATAGGTCAGTTGATTTTTCGACTTTCTTATCAAATCTTCAGTTATTTATTAATCTGATTGATCTTTACTATGGCTATGTTAATTCAAGCTCACAATGTTCCAATTCTAATACGTTTTTCTAAGATTTAAAGTAAACTTTAATAAATAGCAATAGACTAATAGGTAATTGCAAGACTTGCAAGACTCTTGCTGCAAGACCAAGACCAAGACCAAGACTGCAAGCGCAAGACCAAGACCAAGACCAAGACCAGGTGTATTGGCGCAAGACCAAGACCAAGACTGGCTAAGTCTCGTCTTGTTCTTGCATTTGGGCAACACTACGGTGTACGATAATTGCCTTCAGTATAAATAGTGGCCTAAGAGAGAAGGATTGCTGTTATGCTACTCTATTGGGTACCACGCAGTAAAATGGCCAATGCCTCAGTGGTCGAGTGGCTCCCGTACCGGTTTTCATGGTGACGCCATTCTGAGGTTCCTGAGTTCGATCCCCGGTCGGGTCAATGTGGAAAACGATTTTTTCTATATTGCCTTGAGTCTGGGTGTTGTAGTATCATCATTGTTTCTGAATTCGATAACACAAGTTCTTTAGCTACCTAATTTCGGTTCAAAACAATGTAAAGGGTGTCCCAAAATTAACGCAAGATTTGAATTGATTAGAAAACAAAGTTTTTAGTCTTTTGATTGTAATTTTTTTATTGATTCATAAAGTACATAAGATAGGGTTATTTATGGAATGACACATCGGGCAAATGGCCTCCACGGCTTTGCATACACATACGAACTCGTTTGTCGAAATTTTCTATGACCATTCTGCATAAATGTGGCTGGATTTCGTTGATTCAACGTTGAATCTCCTCCTTTAATGCACGCGTGGTTGTAAGCTTGTTGACGTAGATCTTTGATTTTAAATAACCCCATCAAAATAAATCTAATGGTGTTAAATCACACGATCTAGAGGGCCAATTATGATCACCGAAACGAGAGAGTACACGACGAAATGTCTCATGCAGTAATTCAAGTGTCTCGCTGGCTGTATGGCATGTGGCACCATCTTGTTGAAACCACATATTGGCCACATCAATATCATCCAATTTCGGCAAAAAGAACTGCGTTCTCATGTCGCGATATTGAGCACCAGTAACAGTCACATTTATGCAGAATGGTCGTAGAACATTTCGACAAACCAGTGCGTATGTGTATGCAAAGCCGCGGAGGCCATTTGCCCGATGTGTTATTTCATAAATAACCCTATCCTATGTACTTTATGAATCAATAAAAAAATTACAATCAAAAGACTAAAAACTGTGTTTTCTATTTAATTCAAATCTTGCGTTAATTTTGGGACACCCTTTATTTGAGTTGTCTAATATTTATTGAGCGGCCCGTCCCGGCTTCGCACGGGTGGACAGAATTCTTTAAATTTTTTCTAGCATTAAATATAGCCTTTGTTACTCAGCGTGAATGTAGCTTTCCAATGGTGAAAGAATTTTTGAAATCGGCTTAGTAGTTTTTGAGTTTATTCATTGCAAACATACAAAAATACAAATCTTTCCTTTTTATAATATTAGTGTAGATTAGCTGATGTAGATGTAGCTGAGCATACAAAATATAAATTAATTTTAAAATTATTAGCAGTCAATTGTTTTACGTACAATATTTTCCTGTATTGATGAGTTGACGACTTAGGTATAATTTAATATAATGGTAATAACAGTCAATGTTGTTTTATGTATTTCTAAGTAGGTCAGCTTAAAACAGTTATTTTGTTAGGAGCCATTCAGTAACCTGACGACGCGAGGAATAATTTTTCCATACTAAGAAAATCTAAAAAAAAAAGAAATAAATTTTGGCCAACTCACGCCAATTATTTAATTACGAACTAAGCTAAGTTTATTATAAGGATATTAAATAACGTATAGAATACATAAAAGAGTGTAAAAAAATCCGGTATCAAATGCTTATGCTTATCAGTTTATCACGCAAATATAGTGCCCCTACCAAGATTCCTGCCTAGGACCATTGGTGCACTAGGAAGGATAGTTTGCAATACTATTGTTATAATACGGTGAGGAGATACTGTGTGATAGTTGCAATTAACTGTTGTTTCTTTTTGAAGTGATACTTCTTTTGGCGATTTTGTCATCTACAGTGGATCCCCGGTAATCCGACAAACGTTTTGCAGAGCAGTGACGGACTATCGAATTTGTCGGATTACAGAGTACTCCCTAAGATCCCCTATAGGGCAGAATTGTTTGAAACAGAGTAACTACCTTGTAAACCGACGGCTTACAGATCACACACATCATACTGGTAAACAATGAACTGGTAGTCAAATTCAAACTGAGCAATCAGACTCAAAACAACACTCCTCGAGCATAATAGAATACATTAGTGAAGATTTGCCAAGATAATGTTTGTGTATTCAAGAGTGATAGGCATGTCGGATTACTGGGGGCCCCGGATTAGACAGGGGCCGGATTAACGGTGTCCCACTGTATTTGTTTTGTTGCGTTCGCAGCATGCAACGAAAAAAGCGACACCATGAAATTAGCTGTTAAGTGAATATAGGCTAACTTCAAAATATCTAATTTAAAAAAAATAATAAAGTATAACTTCTGCCGCGCGTACATAAGTACACACACGATTTTTTTTTATAAATGAACTGTTTCTACTCTGTGATACTGCTACCGGAAATCGATTCGGAAAATTAAAATTTACTAATTTATATTTACTATATATTTGAAAAGTGACCTATAATAATTCATTCATAACAATTTCGATTAAAGGTGTTTATTTCATCGGTCAACAATAGTATAATACCTATACCATTGTTGGCTATTCCCGCAACTTTTAATGTTTTATTAACATTCTACTAAACAGTTCCAGCACAGAACTAATTAGACTTGGACAAATGGGACTCATCACTGTTCATAAGCGAGAGAAAATAATACTGAGCAAAAAGAAAGAATGATTAGTTCTACAGTGGAACTTTTTGGTCGGACTAGTAAGAATAAAACTAATTTCCAAAAGGAGTGGCTTTCATGTGTTTATATCATCTATATACTTTACCTAAACCAAAAGTGTTTAAAATAAATCAATTTATTTAATCAAGAAACAATTTTTCATTACGATTAATAACAAAAAAAATAAAGTTATGTTAGTATTTAATATTTTAATTATAATTATCAAATTAATAAATGAAGTCCAATTACCAAAAAATAATTTATTAAAATTATAAACTATTATTTAACTAGCGTAAATTTTGTTTTTGATCATTAAGGAGTAATATAACTATTTAGGATAATCACCGCTCTTTATATTTTTCTATAGGAAGACAGCAAAATCTTTTATGCAAATAAATAAATAAATAAATCCTACATTACCAATTAACCTAGCCCAAAGCAAGCATCCACAAAACAAGCCTTAAAATAGGCTTGTTTTATGGATACTAGGGTAACGGATAGACATACATATATCATACATAAATAAGTAATAGTCATAGAAATATATACAAACATCCATGACTCAGGTACAAATGCTCGTATTCATCAAACAAACATCTGCCCCTTCCGAGATTCGAAACCAGGACCGTCCGTTGGTGCGAAAGGCAGGATCGCTACCGTTGCACCAAACGGTCGTCGAAAACGTTTATATATTTATATAAAACCAGGTCGGCAAAACGTACGAAACTGTCAGCAGTACAGACTCAAGATATCAAAGACAATGAACTTTGAATTACTCAAGATATCAAAGACAATTAACATTGAATTCTAAGTATTGGATTGTAAATTAATAATCTATGGATGGCTATGGAAATATTATAGTTTTCAGTGATTTGATCTGCTATTGACAGTACTTTACTTTATGAGTTTTCCTGTGCTGTAGTAGTCTTGGCATTTTGCCCAAGTTGTCACCTAATGGATTTGCCACTTGTACAAATTTCAAGGAGAAAACTAAATTTTTAGACCACCTATTTTCTCCTACACCTCCTAAAATATACGGTACACCAAATGAAACTACCGTTATCGTAAGTATTTTTTCAAGAATATTAACAATACGATAAATACAATACTAATATTATCGTTAACCGCTCGCGGAAAGCTAAATGGTTCTGCTACGAGTAGGTACATGTATCGGCGAGGATCGAACTCGGTCCGCTAGGGTTAAAGATAACATCTCTACCGATGGGCAACGGCCTTTACAACTTTATTCTGGTACAGTAATTTCAGTTCATTCTACAATAAAGCAAAAGCAAAGCAAAGCCACGACAGGAAAGAAAATTTCGTTATTTCGTTTTGATTACAAGTTACGAGGGCGGGTCAAAAAGTTCGCGGAATGAGGGGCACGGAGGGAGGAAAGGTGACTTTTTACTACCTACACTAGTTGTGACACTCATTAAGAGTATAAACACTAAGTTTAAAAAAAATAGGTCATAATTACCTGAGCTACACATCAATCAACAAGTCAATCCGGAAGAAAATTTGCAACATTGAGAAAATTGAGTTTCTCAGAAAATCAGTGCTGTTCAAAGTGCTACTGTAGCCCAGATTTAGCCCCAAGTGATTATTATTTGTTCCCAAAAATGAAAAAAGAGGTTCGAGGGAAGAAATTTTCCAGCGATGAAGAAGTGAAGAGCGCAATTACGGCCTATTTTGACGACAAAGAGACATCATTTTTTTTCGAAGGTATTAATAAATTAATTGATAGGTATAATTAATGTATTAGAGTTAATACATTGAGAAGGAAAAATTATTTTGTTTTTTATTTCTTACTTTTTACACTCCGTTCCGCGAACTTTTTGATATTCCTAAAAAAATTGAAAGGTTAGCTGTGTGGCCAAAAGTTTAGGTTTACCTTCCTGAAATAAACTAGGAGCATCTTTTTTTTCATTATTTCATTTTTTTCACTCTCTATTTACATCTTGAGAACATCACACAGTCGACAACTAATGACTACCTATATTTATTTAGCTTCCGGAATTCTGTGTGTCGCTGCCGAGATTTTTTTTAAAGTAATATTTAAATGTTTATGAAACTTAATGATTCTTTGCTAACCCAACAACAATGACACAAGTTTGATAAGAGCGATAATCTCAAAAACTCTACGGTGAGTCTGTGAAATAAAAAATGCATTTTATTTCTTCTAAAACATAACAGCTGAAGGAAATCATTTAATATATTGAACGTTAAAGTAAAAACCAGTAAAATATGACTAGAAGAGTAATATTTTTTCCCTTTTTACCTTTTTATTAATTGCCACACTACAGGACACAAGCCATCACTTTTAGTGAAAACATTGTAGGAAGGATGGGCCAAAACCCTTAAATGCAGGTAAAATGCGGATTGGTGGGTGTTACGATTACAGAAGCAGCCAGGACCAACAGTTTAATTCCGACGCACGAAGCTCGAGAAAAAAAATTTTTGGTCACCCATCCGCGATTGCCGGCCTTTGCTAAACTGCTATATAACCACTGTACCAAACAGATACAGTATCGTTAAAGGATTTCTCAATCAGAATATTTACTGGTTTTTCCGGACATTTCCTTATTTGTCATTTCCTTATTGAATCAAATTATGCAAGCAAAATTTTCCAAAGTTTTATAACTATCATAAGAGATGCTCTTCCCTTAAACTCGTGTAGAGGAAATAATTTAATCCAAATGGTACCTTTTTCAGTCTGTATTTGTAAGGTTAGGTACATCCTAAAAGGAAAATATTAGATACATATAGTGAAATTGAATTATATAGAAATAAAGTATTTGCTGTTAAGATGACGATCATCTGAGATAATCAGTCATAAATATATGGTTTTCTTTAAGATTTCTTAACATGTATATTCCCGAATATTATGTAAATAATTCTCATTTGTGTTTATATTCAAGTTACAGTGGTTTTAACGGTTTGATTTACAGGAGACTGTAAAATCCTCAATATTTTTCTCTCTCTTTCCCAAAACTTGAAACGTGAAATGACATTATTTCAAAAGATAAAATAAAAAATCCTACGTACCTATATAACTAAGTATCATTAAACACAGTTTAACTTTAAAGACTTTAGATACCACAAAAACTTAATCTCAAACGGATAAGTACATCAGTTTTTCTTACAAAACCAGATCAAGTTATGGGAAACTCGACAAAAAAGTCAAGGTTAACGTTAAAATTAAGGCATTAAGTGTCACCAGCATCAAAAAAACTGGGAGCTTTTCCTTTCACCTTATACAGCTAAACAGTACACGTGAAGATTTGAAACAAAGCAATCGTTCTGACTTCAATTCCTTTTTTGCATTTATTTACAAAGTGGTAACTATACTCGGGGCGAGCTGCATGATAAGTTCATTAGTTGCTTACCTCTCGTATTGAGCGTATGAGCACGCTACATTACGATCCTTTACAATGGTCAATTAGAACTGTAAATTCTTGAACAACGGTCGTTTAATGCTCTACTTATAGTGCCAATTTCGGTGGGTAGCCGAATAAAAGTGTGAAAGAATCGAATTCAACACTATTTTTAAGAGAAGAACATGCTTTGGAGAGTTCAATTGTTCGTCTTCGGTATGGTTTTTGTTTCTTTATTTTACTTTGAAACTTTTTTGTTTCTCCGTTTTAAGTGACATAGTTATCATTATGGAAATTGCAATGTTTATTTGCGATGGTAGAAGATTTTGTGTGTTTTCTTAGCAGGAAATGTTTTATTTAAACTGGAATAACACGTTATCATTATAAGGCTAAGGGAACATACTATATTTATCATAATAAAATTAGAATTGCATAAATACTTATGCATAACAACGATTATTCAATCACAGAATATATTTAAGGCATCTGGTACTTGTACACCTAAACACGAGTTTCATGGTATCCACCTTTTTTCTAATAAAATCAGTAGGTTTATTTAGAATAAAAATAACATATTGATCTACTTCAAATCGAGTGTCTTTTCATTGAACCGTTTTGCATTACATTTTTGACGAACCGTTTGGCCGAACGGGAGTGACCCTATTTTCAAAGCCAAACAGTTTTGGGTTCAAGTCTCGGAAGGGACGTTTATGTAATGGATAGAGGCATTTGCACCTGAGTCATGAGTATTCATACTATATTACTATGAATATTTTTTATTATTATGTATGTATCTATCTGTTATACTGTTGTGTTTATATACAAGCCTTACAGTGCTTAACTTAGGATAGGCTAATTGAAGGGGATTGTGAAAAAAAAACCGTGTGGTGTCGTGGGACACCGGATAGGAACGAAGTTCCTTATTTTAAAAATATTAATTTTAAGTTCTATTCGAGGTATAAAGAAAATAATTATATTATTACTTATGCATTTTTATTGTGATTTTTTTATCGATAAAAAGCAAATAAACTACTTCACAAAATTATCCTTACACCTTTATTTTATTCACAATGATTTATAAAAATATATAATAACCGTCATCACGTAGACCATACATTGGATACTGTATAGCCACCCCACATATAGTATACATAAAAATCTTACGTATTTTGTTGAACGCTACGGACGTTTTCCCCGGCTAGTATACCCCTCCGCAACGCCCCATAAGGAACTTCGTTCCAAAATATTATTACTTGTCATTTTGCACTAAAGAACGGTTTTTATTATTATTTATGGTACAGTAATAGAATACAAATTACATCTTACACAAACTTATATTCAGTTAGTTAAAATTTCGCTTCGACAAAAGCAAATATATTTTTCTATAACATATTTTATAAGAAGCTAGAATGAAAGTGAGGTTATATCCAAGTCCTTCAAATATTTTTACTCGTATAATTTTTACCCATTCCAAGGATGGGTTTCGTTGTGGGTTACATTTAGCTAGAGCGAAAAGTATTTGCTTCCGATTGCCACCACCTATTTTAAATAATCATAACCATCCCCCACTTTTTTACACGAATGTATGGCATTTTGCCATTTACCCACTTTCACCGGGCGGCAATTGACCGGTAACGAGTTTGGGAACCGATGCTTGCTGATAGAAAGAAAGAGAAAGAAAAATATTTTTGCACTCCCACATCCCTGTCTTACATAAATGATAAATGCTATAAAAAATAAATGATCTTTATGACGGTGGCAGAAGGTAGTTTAAAATATCAAAATCACTTATCAAATCAAGTCACCACTCTCTTTTAGTTGACTGATTTTTTGTACAATGTAATATCCGTCGTCGTAAAGTAAAAAGGCTGACTGAGTTTCTCAAATAACTTTTTTTACGTCTCGCATTAGTGATTATTCTCCCCGTACAAAGCACGGTGGATCGTTTACAATTTTAGGGTAAAAAGTGGAAATCAAATAAATTAAAAATTTGTTAAATATTTGTACACGTCTATCAAAACTATAGTTATTTATATAAATAACATGCATAAATCAATTTTATGAGTGACACAAATGAGCAACATTGTTGCACTAATGATATTTTCTGATTTACACATGAGAACTCTTGTCATACTAATGGTAATAAATTTTAATTATTTATATTCTTCACAAATAAGTAACTAAATATAAATAAGTATGCTTTTTAATTTATTCCTCATTAATAGTGTAACTAATTATTCAGGTTTTTTAAAATAATCATTAAATGAACTACTCACCATTGGTATTTTAAATTTTGTTGCCAGTCTTCAAGATTTAACAAAGGAGCTTTAACTATTTATAAATATAATATAATGTAATTAATGCATTTTACAATATAAAAAGTTGTACCCACTTACAATAATGAAAGCATTATTTTATAAACTTCTATTGATAATTTTGGTACTAATTAGAATTTAGGCTTTCCTTTGTTTCAACGAACGAATATTTACGAATATTAATAAAAAAACTAATGTTGATTAAACATTTAAAACTCAAAAGTCCTCTTTTTAACTTATTAATAGTTTCAAAATGATTATGGAAAAAAGTTTAATTTAAAACATTTCTTAATATAATAATAATAATAAATAAATATTTCTTACATTCACACCAATTAGCCTAGCCCAAAGTAAACACTGTAAGGCTTGTGTTATGGATACTAGGGTAACGGATAGACATACATATTTGATACATAGATACGTAATATTCATAGAAATATAGAAAAACACCCATGACTTAGGTACAAATGTTCGTATTCATCATAAAAACATCTGCCCCTTCCGGGATTTGAACCCACGACCGTCGGTGCGAAAGGCAGGATCACTACCGTTGCACCAAACGGTCGTCATAATATAAAGGTAAACTTAAAGTATCATAAACATTTATCCAGTGAAAGTGGTGTCCGTAGATAAATTATAATACTAGCGGCCCGTCCCGACTTCGCACGGATGGACAAAATTCTTTAAATTTTTTCTAACATTAAATATAGCCTATGTTACTCAGCGTGAATGTAGCTTTCCAATGGTGAAAGAATTTTTGAAATCGGCTTTGTAGTTTTTTGAGTTTATTCATTGCAAACATACAAAAATACAAATCTTTCCTCTTTATACTACACAGGTCTGCAAAAAAACAAAAAAGTTCAGCTGCATGAGATATTTTTGCTGAATTATATGTTTTAAGGTACGCTGATTTCAAAAATGACTTCTATTACTCTCCATCACGTATAGTTTTTTTGCAAAATGATGACAAAATTTTGAGAAAAATCAACTATTTATGACAAACACACTGCATAATATTTATCACAACCTGTCAACCAATTGTTTTATTTAATTTATACATTAATTTATGTTTACTCTCTATCCTTGTGAAACCTTTTCTTCTTTTTTTTGCTGCTTCTCCGAACTCGTTTTTGGTTTCCTTCTTTGGTTTCTCGCTTAAGCATCCAACAGTAGTCCGCTAACATACTGACATCCAGTCTTCCATGGTAACGTCTATATCTATAACGTAACGTCTATAACGTCTATATCACGTACATCTTGGTGAAATCTTTCCCATTGTTTTTCACTGTAGGCGCCCAAGATTTCATGAAAATATTCAATATGGGAGTGTAAGAAGTGAACTTTTAAACTCATCTTGCACCCTTGAGCCTTATACGCAGCCAGCATGCGCTGTAGAATACTTTTATATTCGGGATCCTTAATATTGCTCAAAAGCACTACATTTCCCATGCTTCTTTTTCGATTTCTTCCATTGATTCAGGAAAGTGGGATTCAGGAAGGAGGGAGGTGATCCAAGATCATCAAGTATTAATTTGAAGTAAGCAAAATATACCTTCTTCATAAAATCACTTAAACTTCTTTCACTGTATATTCACCACAAATATAACAGAAGCTGTCCAGAGAAATAACACAACCTCTATGAGCCATAACAATTCTATAAAAACAAGAGCACAGTAGCGTTTGAATGCTGGATTTCAACTGAGTGTAGCAATATAGAGTCAATGGACTTAGTCTGTTAGAATAATGCAACTGCACGTTTGCACTTGCTTGCAATTGTTTACGTCCATATTATTTTGTCTTTATTCCTAGATAATTATACTATTAAGGTAAGTAATCCTAATTTTAAATAAATTTGAAGCTTAAAAAAAAATTTAAACTAAACAAGAATTTGCACAAAATAAAAATATAAAAATTAGTATTGTAAAAAAAATGCTGTGATGGAATTTTTTAAATATTTTTTTCGGTTTTGGGACGTCAAAATCTATAAGAAAATGTATAAAAAACCCATGCAGTTTTTTCATTGCAGACCTGTGCTATTAGTGTAGATTAAACACATGGTGGCTAAAAATTGTTTCGATACAACAAAAAGAATCTACAGTATTGTTAAACTGTCATTCAATGGATATCTTATTTTATTGGATACTTTATTCACCACTGAGCGCGAAGTTATAAAGATAATAATTGATTGTGTAGGTAACCTAAAGTCGCCTATATGAGTTGTTAATATACTTATATGCCTTTTACGACACCTTATAGTTTGAGGTTTAGATACTATTTTATTCTGCAGGACAGCACACTTCCAAAACAAACCATAACACCACTATTATGGTTACGGGCTACCACCCTTTCTTGGTTGCTATTCCTACCTGTCGCACCAAGTGCTTTTCAACATCATTTATAATGCGCACAGCAGAGGCGTGGACCTCCCTCCCTGCGTCTGTATTTCCGAGTACTTATAACCCGTCCGTTTTTAAAGCCAAGGTGAATAGGCACCTTCTGGGTTAGCTCGTTCCATCGTGGATCCTGTCTTGGCCCCCGGGCATGATTGGGATCAAGAGCGAACTCGTCCAAAATAAAAAATAAATAAAATGTGATAACAAAATAATATTGTTTTTTGTGGATTATGTATGGTGACGACGTACTATACTTATAATAAACTAGCTGACCCAGCCACGCGTTGCTGTGGCAGTAATATTATTTTTCTAAAATAAAAGATTTTTTCTAAAATAAAAGTAGCCTAAGTTACTCCTTATTATTACATCAGCTACCTGCCAATAAAAGTCCCGTCAAAATCGGTCCAGCCATTTCAGAGATTAGCCGGAACAAACAGACAGACAGACAGACAAAAATTGTAAAACATGTTATTTTGGTGTATGTACCGTATATATATTCATATGCATGTAGGAAAAAACGGTTATTTCAATATTACAAACAGACACTCCAATTTTATTTATATGTATAGATATCGTTACTTCTGTTAAAGCTGACTAGTTTCTTGCGCCCATTCTCCTTGTCAGTCAAAAGATGTCCTGAATGGGTGGTAGGTAAAAATGTTGGACGATTCAAAACAACTTATTTTAAGTGCATTTGAATAAAGTTATTTTCATTTCATTTCATTTCAAATGTCCATTCATCATCTTGCTAGTTTCGCCATCTTTGTTCGGAGGTTCGCTCGATGGGCATCTGCTGTTATTGCTTAACTAGATCTAAAGAAGCTTTAGCAATTTACCATTACTTTTCTATGGGCAAGCTTAGCTCTAGGACTCTGTTGTGGTGTTTTCTTCTGGGGTCAGCAATTACATCTTCAAATTATAAGGCATATGGATCGTTTGGTGCAGCCATAGCGATCCTGCTTTTCACAGCGACGATCTTAGGTTCGAGTCCCGGAAGGGGCAGATTAAATGTGATGAATATGAGCATTTGTACATGAGTCATAGGTATTTATATATATGAATGAATAATGAATGATGATGAAAAAACTTTATTCAAATGCACTTAAAAATAAGTTGTTTTGAATCGTCGAACATTTTTACCTACCACCCATTCAGGACGTCTTTTAACTGACAAGAAGAATGGGCGCAAGAAACTCGTCAGCTTTAACAGAAGTAACGCCATTTACAATGTAATACGTCGTCACCATACACAATCCACAAAAAAAACAAAATTATTTTATTATGACAATACTAATCAAAGAAATAATGATAAGTGTTATGATATCATTATTTCTTTGATTACAACAAAGCCAACAAGTATCTGTACTTACTTAAAGTATCCCTGAACATTGCAATAACATACAGGGAATATATTTCTATGTAATATTTCTTTGAATATTACATATCTAGGTATCATATATGTATTTCTATCCATTACCATAGGCATCTATAACACAAGCCTTACAGTGCTTACTTTGGGCTAGTCTAATTGGTGTGAATCTAAGAAATATGATTACTATTGTTATTATTATTATAAGGCACCCATTTTATGAGTATTTTAAGGTTTGCTAATATCAAAACATAGCGCTGATTCTTTGGATCTGATACGCTTCATCTTCACCATAGTCACAAAGTAGATAATATACAGAGACACCACTTAGTACAAGAAAATGGTTACACCCTTAAACTGGTTATTCAACTGGCTATATTGCTTTCCTTCTATTTTACGATAGATGACACTAGTGAGAACACAAATAACACGATACGTATTGCCATCTAGTGAGACACTAAGAATACGGTTATCGCTTGTTGTTGTTAGATGGCGCTTCTTTATAGCCTACTCACAGACGTTGGTGGATGCGTAATCAATCGAAGTTTCGTATGTCAGTAACAGTACCTACATTAAAATATCTTTATTCACGGTCGCGGGGTTTAACGTTCCAAAAATATGCCGCGAATATAGAAACTGTGAATATGGAATGGTAATTAGTATGGAACCATAGGGAATGCGTTACAAGTTACAAAATAAAACGAATATTTATAAAAATAAAATCAATTTGAGCTGTAGCATTATAAATTTACCTTTTAAGAGTAAGGCTCCTTTCCATAGATCGATCAGCTTTCATGATCACAAAGTTAATTTGCGTATAAACCTTCACTCAGACTTTTTAAATTTAATGTAGGTATTCCTTACCAAGCGGACCTATGAGTAGTTCGATCCTCGTCGATGTACTACGAACGTAGAACTACTCTATTACCACGAGGGGTAATATTCTTTTTTTAACTTGCTTTTGTATTGTGTCGGTAAGGTTTGTTTTAATTGACATTAGTCCACTTGGTCAAATCTTTCATGAAAGCCGCCTGGGCATATACCAGAACTGAAATAATGCCGCTACTTTAATAAAAGACTGAATCTCTTTCTATTTACTGTTTTCATCCACGAATAATGAAATTTTTAGCCGCGAATACAGGAACTGTGTTGCAATTTTTTCTCTCTCGGATAAGGAAACCGTGAATGGGGAACTTTTACTGTATTGACGGAACATTGCGAACGATTTTAGGAAACCACTTTCTTAGCTATTCTATGTATTTTTTACTCATGTTTGGCTCAGGTTTACGAACGTGTCGCGTATTATACCTATTTGGAAAATTGTTTTTTTGTTTCAAATGAAACTAAAAAAAAAACTCTAGTTTATTCCTTTGTTATCAGGTCAGGGCCAGGTGACGTGATCCTGGAGAAATTGAGGGAAATAAAATATTAGAGGCACACCTATCGAGATTTAGGTATTTTAAATAGTAACTGGTGCAGTTGTTACTGAAAACACCCGTGGCCGTAATAGGTATGGTTGCATTTTATTGACGGACAAAACATTTGTCACTATCACATGTACGTACCTACTTTTCAGTGACTGAGAGTTATTTTATTCGTCGTTAAAATGTCGACCATCTTAAAGGGTTTCAGGATTTCATGATTGGGCCTACTAATGTACTTCCGATTGGTCTAACATAGCACAGTGTTTTATGGAACCAAAAAAATTTACACAATACAAATTGAGGTTTTTACATAAATATATTATTTATACCCTAAAAAAGCATGAGTTCAATTCCCAGAAGTCTAACTCCAATACTTCTTGAGAAAAAAAATCATGAACTTATCGTGACCTTTGACCTATGAAAACTAAAATATTTTTTATAAAATGAATAGAAAGTGAATAGAATAGTAGTTTATGAAATTGGTACATAATGAGGGGTGTTAAACCTAGTTATGTGCAGTTTCATACAATACTTTATCTAATCTCATACATTGAATATATCAAATAAAAGATAGAGATTGATACAGTTTATTTATTGGTTATTGTAAGTGTTAACATTTTGTATATTACAATGACTTTACTGTTAGTAGATTAAGAGTGACTGCTGCCGCAGTCTCTAAAATGTCGGGCTGCGTTAAATTTTCTTCACTTTCAGTATCAGATATTTTAATAAACAATAATAATTATCCAGCGAAACACAACAAAGAATTGCAAGAAAACGTATTATGGCGCCAAAATTTCCGATATCACCGCGCATGCGCCAAAGCGTGCTCAGCCACAGATAAAAAATTAAAAAAATGAAACAGTGCTATACGAATTGGCGCAGTATTATATCAATGGTCTGTAATCAAAACGTAATGAAAAAAAAAATATTATAACATTATTTTGTTAGACAAATGGTGTTGTATTAATTTTTTTTAATTTCATTACGATATACTATTTGTAAAGTTCGTCAATATAAACTCGTTTTGAGTTTAATATTTTTAATTTTACGATGTGAGAGTAGATAAAAGAATATATATTTTAATAAATACTAGCGACCCGCCCCGGCTTCGCACGGATGCAATGCTCTACTATATTATGCATGTATTATGCATATAAACCTTCCTCTTGAATTACTCTATATTAAAAAAAAACCGCATCAAAATCCGTTGCGTTGTTTTAAAGATTTAAGCATACAAAGGGATATAGGGACAGAGAAAGCGACTTTGTTTTATACTATGTAGTGATGAGTGAATCGGACATAATCAGACGCATATAAACGCGTTTCTTTAGCTTAAAAATCCATTGGTTTGGGAGCAGCATTTTTTTTATTTCGTATTTATTATTTTCTCTCCCTAAAAACGTAAAAGTGGAACCTACAACTTAAATAGAAATATACATTAATGAGCCACGTCCCACTATTGCGGCGATTAGAAGATATTCATTTTAAAATTTTTATGCTAGGGTTGTCACCGAACTTGATCTCGACGACAATTTTTAAAATATTAATATGTGTATTATTTTTGAACGAGAACATCGATTTTCGTTTTCGGGTCTGGGTGTTAACTGTTAATTGTTTGTTTTGTGTGTTTCGGAGACCCAATTAGACACAAGTTCATGCCTCCTTGCTTCTAAGGTTTTTTGTTACAAAAATAGGTACATACCTGTTAACCGATTTATGCCCACGACTTTGTACTATGCTTTTATTTTCTGATCGAATGCAATTTTTTTTAAAGGTGCGATCAACTGATTAGATTGATTTGTATGAGAAGTTACTTTTTCGCGGGGTCACAGACCCATGGCACCGTATTGCCTCAGCAGGGGCTTACCCAACCTACTGAGAGCCATAGCCAAAGACTATACCTCACCGGGCCCATCTCAGCCACTGGTAAAATTATTAAAGCCTTCGCCACTAGTATTTTTTCGAGCGAAAGTAGTTTGTAGAAAGGCACAATAACCCTACTTCTAAAGCGGCAAAGCCACAATCTTATACGCCTAAAGAAGCTCTTAATATGATAATAGATAGACAGTCAAGTGACATGTAAACAAATAACGGCAGATCTTAATAGGAGAGGATACCCAGCCTATCCCTCATTACAAGGCGACTGAGTCCTGAAATAAATTCTGGCGTCAAGTTAAAGTAGACGTGGTGCACTAAAAAGGTGCCGGCAGGTGATGAGATTTACCTAGATCGATTTTAAATGTGAATGAATTTCTAAATCTAAAATTTCATCACAATCGTTAGACCCGTTTCCAAGAAACCAATTACATACCAACATATTTATATAGGTACATGCAAGAATTGCTCGTTTAAAGTATAGGATGTGTCTATATGTGTTAAATTATTTCAATCAACATAGTTTATTTTTTCGACCATTTGGCGTGTAAGGTACAAAATTAAAGATGTGGTCGAACATACATAAAGTATTCCTACATTACCACATCTACATTAGGTAGGTAGTATATGTAAGTATATTGTATTCGTGTATAAGTGTTGTTAATTTATTCAATTCATTGACGGTATCAATTAACAAACAAAATGAAACATTTTCATTTAACACATAGTTGATCTTTGTGACAACCCCAGATCATGAAAGTTGACCTTTATGTAAATTCTATCATAACTTCTTAAAACCGCAAAAGTGGGATTTTGTTTATAGAACCTTTCTATACTAAATCCAGGTTCCACTTTTGCCGATTTTTGGAGAAAAAAAATAAAATCAAAATTTAAAAAAATACGTATTACTCAGAAAGTAGGACACTTATGAATAAAATAAAATTGCGACATTATGCCTTCAATAATTCATTATCAAGTGGCAAATATCTCATGGACAGATATGGAACCTTTTTGGATAGAAGAGAGATGGAAGTCGTTTGAAGAAATTAAATTGTTTTGTTTTTTATATGCGCAAATTTTAAAAACTTTACTACTTCATATAGTTTTTTACTGAAAAAAGTGATTTGGAAATTGAACTCTTGCCTTTATTAGGGTATAAATAATCGATTTATGCAAAAACCTTAAGGTGTAAATTATTTTGTTTCCATAAAACCCGCCATCTAGCGTTACAATTGCAAAACACTTCGTAAGCCTCATAGCTGAAAAGTAGTCACATGTAGCCTATACTTTCGTATTCTCAATTGATTATTTGCGGTGTTTCTTATCTTCAAATTTAGGAGTCGAATTAAGGTTGATGTGAAGTTGTATATATAAAATATGCTAGTCTTTATTTTAATCTCAATATTTTACTTAATTCGTCTTATTTCTAAACATGTGAAATGTTATAATTTACAAATGTTAATGGTAGTGACATCTATTGCGGTTTTTTAGAATCAAAAATCTTTTGTATGAAATGGTACCCCATGCCATAGTGTTATAAAAGACTTGTGTCCATTAGTCCTAAACTTTGAGGACTTACGATAAACCTTACGAGTTCTGAGTCCTCTGAGTTCTTTAAAGGCCTTCAAAATAAATGCTGCTTGAAAATAATAAACTATCGAAAATATCGTTAGTATCGATACGGTCTATGTTTTTAGTAACAATACTATGGTTAGTATCGCTACTAAAATTGCTTTACAAACTATCGATAGTCTAAAACAAATTGTCGATGGTAATGTTACCAAGAACCTACATAATACCTATACTATCGATAGTTTGTTAATTACGAGCAACAATCAATTTCAAATTTTCAATGGCAGTGACTGGTTCCGAACTATCGATAGTGTCGATAATTTTAATATTTTCCATAGTATTGATACTACTATCGATAGTCCTGCTATTTATTGCCTATCGATAGACAATCGATAATTATCGATAATCCACTAACGATCGGCAACAATCGTCTGAACTCCCCGATGTTCAGGCTTTCTAAGACTGAACTCCTCAGTAAATATATCTACACTTTGACTCTGTTGACAATTTCCGCAGCAATATTGTATCGTTACTAAATTCCAAGTCCAGTTTGCATAGTTTGTATTTTTAATTACGCTTTTTACTTCTTCTTTAGTTTTCTCGATGCTGCATGATAACCATGAAACAAGTAGAGCTAGCCAATAATAGTCTGTTGTATTAATTTGGGATATGTTTTAATGTTCCTCTTACTATATTTGTATTATTGTTAACATAAGTTGGTTAGCCTAATAAATAAATATTAATAGGTCGATATTTTGGAACATCATAAACCTCCCGTTGGCCAAAAAATGGGTAGAAGCGTTTTAAGTATTTAAGTAAAATCTGGTCCTTATCAAAGAGGCCTCACGGTCACGAGTAAAACAAAGGACTCTTCGTTACACCGGTGTGACAAAATTAGGTGTCAGATTATGGCAAAATCCCCCCCCCCTTTTTTAGGGTAGTCTTCCGTCCAGCAATAACGTCTCTCGACTTAGATGATGATTATGAAATAAGATGTATTATTATTTGATAACTGATATTATTTTCCTATGTATAAAAAAATAATTTTCAGGCCAGCGTTTTGGTTATTTGGTGATTCAATTTTGGTGACAATATTTTAGGGACAAAGCTTATTAAGTAGGTATTTAAACGAGCATTTATTTGGCATCAGTTAAAAACATAGAATTTTGATATGATTATAATTTATAAACGGAAATCATTGAAACGCATGAAAACGAAACGCATTTAAAGACAGTTGACATTTGTCAATGTCAGTACATAATTATTATGCGGTCAATTTTAAAAGATCGCTCTAAAGGACATTTCTCTATGCATTTCTCTTTAATACATACTCTTTGCATTTTTCTAACGTAAATAGATGATCGTTTACCCTCACAGTGATCTAATAAAAATCCTTTTTAAATATGAATTGATCACTGAAATCGAGGTATGATCATTCGAAAATTATAGGCTAGATGCAGGCGAAAACGGACTTTACTAAATGGTTGTGTTGAAGGGCGGGCGAAGTAGTAATTTATAAAGCATTTAGATTACGATGACGTGATGTGGATAATATTTACTATTACTGACTGGCCCTTTTTAACAAAGACTTGAAACTAGATAGACTTGTCGAGGTGAATGGTTAAATATGTAGATAATAGCTTGTTTGTTCTATCATTTATAACATTTGTTACCTTTTGTTTTGTTAGCAGCAATAATAATGACAGAAAAAGGCTGTGCCCAAATCATCAATTTAGAATATTGGATGGGAAATTTGCCTGACCAGCTGAAAGACATTCCTTTAATTTATTTAGCAATTCCAGGTAAGTTGTTTTGGAGTTCTATTGTTCATTGTAATTTAGTAGGTAAATTATAATAAGGAAGGTTAAATCATTCATGATTGCTTTACAAATGAACATGATTGTTATCCCTCATCTTGTGGATTACTTAGTATATTCTTTATAAAGATTGTTTATTTATTATTAATATTGCCACCCAATTCCTCTTTCATTGAACTTTTAAATGCCTTGCCTTGTGTACCTGTACTTTGTCCATCTAGAACTGTGAAATATCATTGTAATATTTTTGTGATAAATGTTTTATCTATTAAATTGATATATTAAAATTTTCATATTTTATCAGATGTATTAAATTTTCAGGGAGCCATGATTCAATGACTTATGGCATTACTCCTTCTAGTGGACTTGCTCCTGATGCAGAGCCCGTACTACATAGACTGTATCCTCTGTTTCGAGGTACGATCATACGCTGGACTGTAACCCAGGCCCTAGATACCATGCGACAACTCCTTATAGGCATTAGGTACATTCCAAATAACATCATTATAACTTTCATTTACATATTTATAAATGTTTGTTTCATGTTCATGTCACACAAACCACATATCTAGTTTTATTAATGCACTTAATAACATATTGGTAGTGATTAATTATCAAATATGAAAAAATCACTTTAACTCACCGCTATGATTACCCTGTGATTTCTATAAATGATTATGAAAATGGATTGTTGATTATATAGTGTTATTCAATAGAATTTAGCAATTAATATTACTATTTTCAGATATCTAGATTTAAGACTTGCAACCAAACCAGGTGTGAATAGTTACTTTTTTACACATGGATTGTATGCTGATGAAATTTCAGGGCCTCTGAGTCAAGTAATAGAGTTTGTTGATACACATCCAGGAGAAGTAAGTCTTAATAATTTTCCTTATTGTTATTATGTGGTGTGGTTGTCCCTTCACAAACAAAAGAATTAAGTGCTAAATGGGTGCCAAATTCTGTAGCAAATCCTGAAAATTGTTTATGAGAATGTATAATAACTTTCTTTCTTTTTGCTACAACAATGTTTGCTATTTAAAGTATTACTTTGTTGTTGTCAATAGTTGAATTATTTGCACAAAGCTCATAACTTATGATCTATTAATCATCAACATTTGACTTGGCTAGTATTCACATACACATCATCTTATATTATAGCATCAGATGATTAAATGACTGCCTAGACAAGTTTCGCAATTTTATTCTAACTGCCTAGGTTAATATAAAAAAGAATAAAGTATGGACAACTCGAAACAATTATATTGTCCCAGACTTGTGTGATGGAATGCAACTATTATTCAGGAATGTGTCCAAAACAAATTCATTTGTAAACAGTTCTGAATGTGCTAGCTACAAACTATGTAGTTTATCTCCAAAACTACTTACCTGGGCAAATGTCAATAGACTGATAAATAGATAATCTGACTCAATACTCCATTTCAATATCCATGAGTGTGGTGCTGCCAGAATGACGGACACACATAAATAAGTATAAAACAACCATGAGTAGGAAATTAATGTTTATGCTTATGTCACAGACATTATGCCATTAAAACCAGCATTTAAACTTTGGAGTTTCAGCACATAATCAGTATCGCTATGGTTGCACCAATAGATCATTTGGATATAATCAATGCAATTTGATATTTACAAAATATTGGAATAAAATATATATAAAAAAACAAAAATTCTCAGGGAATATGAAATGAAGCCAGGAATCGAACATATATATATTCCTTGATATAGATTTAGTAAATTTTTGACATAAATATGAGTATTGTATTGTAAAAATGTTTGACATTAGTTTGAATTAGTAATTTTCTCATAAATTATTTTAGCATATTATTTGTAAGTATAATATGCTAGAATAAATTTTATTATAATTATAAAAATATCATGTAACATCCTTGTAATGCCCCTGGCTTTAAAACAAAAAATAATGGTTATTACTATAATTGTTGTAAGTATGTTAACTAAAATATCAAACCCTCTTATATTATTATAATTAACATCTAATTGTTGAATTAATCCATTTCAGGTAGTGATTTTGGACTTCCAACACTTTTATGGATTTACTCAAGATGATCACCAGAGATTGATGAGATTTCTACTAAATATTTTCCGTCAGAGAATTGTACCTAGACAAATAGACCTCAGAGAAATCACTCTCAACACACTCAGTAGACTAAGACAACAGGTATAGATTTGATACTCTGGCACATTCAAAAATTGTGTTGAAATTTATTAAGTTTCCTCAAACTCTCACTTCAATAATAATTGAATCAACTGGTTGCCCCAAAAAATTAACAACGAGTACACCTCCTGTACTGTACATGTGTGTCAGTTGGGGCATACATCAACGTAAACACGTCACACACATTGACAGCACTCTAAGGACTGTGCTATGGATACTAGGATAACGGATAGTAATACATAGTACCTATATAATACATTAATATGTAATATTCATAGAAATGTATATAAATATTGATGACTCGGGTACAACTGCTCGTATTCATCATATAAACATCTGCTCTTTTTGGGTTGCGAACCCAGGAAACTTTGTGAAGGGCAGGACTGCTCCATTGCACAAAATGGTTGTTAAACAATGTAATAAGTATACTTATAATAATTATATTAAGGTCGTTCTTCCTTTTTACCGACAGTGAAACGACGTTTTTCTGTTTTTTTGGTTTTTGAACTATCCTTAACTGTGGTTTCTGTGTGGAATTTAAAAGAAATTGCATCTGTGTTGTCATTAGGACTAATTAAAGTTTCCTTTGCGGCAAATATTAATTCTTTTTAATGTTGGTTTTTAAAAAAAATATGTGACAAAGTGGCCTTTCGGTTTACCACTCTGTCACGGCATTCAGGGAAGTGAAATTAAACACAACTATACTTCACGAGTGCCTGTTTAATACTGAATAATAGAATACTGAATAATAATAATAGAATACACACACTTCACCTCAGGGGCGAAAAAAAAAGAAAAATAATAGTTTACGTTTTTTTTTTTTATAAAGTTACACAATAAAAGGTTTAGTTCTACTCTTATGTACTACTTGTTGAATATTATTTTTTAATATCTTAACATTAACTCCCATATCTTCCAAAACTATATATGGACCTTCATATAAATTGTCCAACTTTTTAGCACATTCATTTTTCAATAAAACTAATTGACCACTATTATACGATACATGGTTTACATTCTTATCATAATTACATTTACGTTTTTCTTTACTTATTAACAAATTATTACGAGCGTCCTGTTGGGCTACTTGTAACCTATACTTTAACTCTAATGAATAATTTTCTGGATTATATAAAGGTTCAACATTTTGACTAATTCTACACGGTATATTACTAGGCCTACCAAACACTAATTCAAAAGGCGTATATTTAGTCTCTGTGTGTACAGTATTATTAAAACTATAACACCAAAATGGAAGCCATTGACTCCAAGTTTCTTTCTGACCGTTACATTGTATTCGTAAAAATGCACCCAAAGGAGCCTTTCTTTCTTCCATATAAGTTAGGCTAAATATGTACCTAAGATTCAAAGATACCAAAACATAGCTAAAAAATTTTATATTCCGAAAAAATACTTATTTATTTTTAAATACATTTGTACCACAAAAAAAAATCATTCAAAAATATACATTACTTGCAACAAATGTTTTTTTTTAGCTGGCAAGCACAATTGTTTTGAGTTTGAAGCGTTTTGTAGCTTAAAGTTATATAAACATTTTTCGATATTCAGTCTTAAACATAAAATGTATACAAGTTTATCAGTAACACTGCTTTATGAATTCTTTTGTTTTTAATATATACAGTAGGATCAAGAGCGAAAATAGATATTTCTTGCTATTGCGAATCATTCTAAGCGTTTAGTTATTTTATCAGCCTACGGACTTTACTAAAATACCGTGTTCCAAAGCCGCGAGAAACTTGTTAAAATCTAACCGACTGTCACACACAAGTGCCATATTAGCGTTTCGTTCTACGCAGTTGTGATTTTGTGTATAATTTATTGTGTTTCATTAACTTTATAAAAATCTAATTTATGGGTATATTATATATGAAATAAGTGTTTGTACATTATGGCTAAAATTTCCAATATGGACCGTTGATTTAAATGCCCATATTTTTTTTGTAGTTAGTACTCACTAAAAGAAAGCATTTTGCAAAGTATTAGGTTACGAAAACTTATGGTTCATGAGATATATTTTTTTAAACTTTTCGTACAAATTGGCAAATAACACGCAATTACACAATAAATTTGACAAATAATAGATGTCAAACGTCAATCACTTCACGTACTAGTATGTATTCATTACTATGACAATTAGTTCTTTATCTTACTATCATATTGTTACTCGTTACTTCAGTTACTGAGTATCTTATAACATGCTATGTTATGTATATTAGAACAACGTACTGCGTACGCGTACAGTATGACGTCGCGGCGTTCCAACATTCGTGATTTGTAGAAAACATACTTATACATTACATACCCAGCTGCGTCAGATATTTTTTTTCACTTTTCTTTATTTTGAACCAGACTTTTAATAATTAACAGCTTTTGTTAACCAAGAAACAATTAAATCTCATTAGAGCTCATTTAGACACATCTCTTTTAAGATAAGAACGAAAAAACCGTGAAAATACGCGATAATAAAAAAAAAACATATTTCTAATTTGTAAATAAAATAAAAAATTACTTTCTTACCTTGTTTCTGTTACAATCTCAAACTTTGATATTTTGACTTTATACATACATAATACTACAATAGTAATCAGTATTATATACATTAATTTTGGTTTGGTTAGGTTAGGTTAGAACTGTGACCACAACGCACGAGCCGAGCGAGCGAAGCGAGCGTGCCGCGGCAGCGGCCGGCGAAGTGCCAGAACCGAATCGGTCCTATAGTTATTGGTTTAGGTACGGTTAAAACTAAATAGCGCTATTCTAACTTAAACTAACGTAAAACTTTAACCATGAATATCTTAATAACCATGGGGTTCCGCAGGGTGGGGATGGCACGGGGGGATAGCCCTAACCCCCCCTCCCACCCCTCAAACCTCATATATTGACGGTTCATATCGTGTTATTTGCCAATTTGTACGAAAAGTTTAAAAAAATATATCTCATGAACCGTAAATTTTCGTAACCTAATACTTTGCAAAACGCTTTCTTTTAGTGAGTACTATCTACAAAAAAAATATGGGCATTTAAATCGACGGTCCATATTGGAAATTTTAACCTACATTATTATGAATATTTTCAAATAACTTGTACCAAGGTACATTTTTGGCCCGAAAAGAAAGGTCTCCTTTTTGTGAGAATTTTCTAACGCACCGATAGATTGATGATGATAAGCAGTTGACGTAAGTTTTTCTATTTCTAAAAGTTTACATACCTGTTCCATTGTTGAAGATACAAATTCTGTACCACGATCAGTCGCAATAGTATCTGGCACGCCAAATCTTAAAATAAAATTATTAACTAGTTCCTTAGCTATGGTTATAGTTTCTTTGTTCCTAATTGGATAAGCCTCGACGAACTTGGTAAGCTCACACTGAATGGTTAGTATATAACAATATCCTTCCAAATCTCTATCCAAGGGGCCAACAACATCTAAAAATATTTTTTGAAATGCATGTAATGCTGTTGTTGTTATCTGCATAGGTTCTTTGACATACCTACAATGTTTCATTTTTTGACAAGTAGTGCACTTACTTACAAAAACTTTAACATCGTTGTCTAATCCTGGCCAATAAAATTTCCTTTTTATATTATTTGTCATCCTATGTACTCCAGCATGACCACTGGTAGGTAATAGATGAAAATCATTAAGAATGTACTGTTTCTCTTCGTCATTATTGATTCTCCTAACACCTCTTAATACACATATTCGTGGACCGGTCCAATCCTTAATATTTTTTATCTCTTTTAATATATCTTTAATGAATGATTCATTTTTATTACATTTTACTATGCATAGTTCATTTATTTTATATTCTTTACAAAACTTCTCTAACTTAGTCACAAATTCGACTCGCGTAAATTGTGCCCTAAAGTTGAGGTTTATGTACACTATAGTCTTTCTTTTATTTAATATAAAGCACTCTTTATCTACACATATATCATTACTTCGTTTTAACTTCTCTAACTTGTCATTGTCAATAAAACTTAACGAAATCACTAGGCATTTTTAATAACTCCACTACCCTTGGTTGATCAGGCCTTGGGCTTATGGGTTTATCAGAAATACAAGGTGATTGTAATTGTCTATCCAAATTTCTCTTTTGATTTCTTGTTATAACCGTGATTATTTCTTTATTCATCTCTTTCAACGAGTCTGATGTTACGCAGATACGAGATAATGCGTCAGCTACGCAGTTAGTTTTCCCTGGTATATATAAGAGTTTAAAATCATATTCTTCTAAGGCTAATCTAAATTTCAAAAGTCTACTTGACGGATCTTTTAGTGAAAATAAATAAATTAATGGTTTATGGTCAGTCATTATTGTAAATTTACGACCATAGACGTAAGGCCTGAAATATTTGATTGACCATACGATAGCTACCAATTCTTTCTGAATAGTAGGATAATTTCTTTCGGCTTTATTAAGTGGTCTACTAGCATATACTATTGGTCTCATATCTTTGTTACATAAAACTGCACCAACAGCTGTGCCTGAAGCATCAGTCTGTATGACAAATTCATTATTTTCTGAAAAATCTGGAAACTGTAATATTGGTGGGGTTGTAAGTGCTTGTTTTAATTTATTAAAAGATGTTCTACATTCTTCAGTCCACAAAAACTGTTCATTTTTTCTTGTTAATTTATTTAAACAATATGTAATTTCCGCAAAGTTTTTTATAAATTTCCTATAGTAATTGCAAAAAGCTATAAATCGTTTTACTTCATCTGTATTAGTTGGTTCAGGATAATTCTGAAGAACTTGAATTTTAGATGGATCGGGTAAAACTCCTTCTGAAGATACTATGTGACCTAAATACAACAACTCCTTCTTAAGAAAATTACATTTTTCTGGATTTAATTTAAGGTTAACTTTTCTTAATCTTTCTAGTACATCTATCAAATTTTTATTATGTAGGGTCATATTTCTTCCAAACACAATTAAATCATCTAAATAAATAAAGCACTTTTCAAATGCTAAACCAGACATAGCTACCGACATCGCACGACTAAAAGAACTAGGGCTTGTCTTTAATCCCATCGGTAATCTCTTCATTTGGTATTGTCCTGTACTTGTTGTGAACGCTGTATACTTTCTACTGTCCTCATTTAATGAAATTTGATAATAGCTTTGATTTAAGTCTAAATGTGAAAAGTAAATAGAACCAGATAGAGAATCTAAAATGTCCGTAATATTCGGTAAAGGAAATTTATCATCAATTATGCAATTATTTAGTTTTCTGTAATCTACTACTAAACGCCATTTATTATTTTGATTATCAGTTGATTTCTTTGGTACTAATAATATTGGGCTTGACCACTCACTTTTGGCTTCTTCTATTATATCGTTATCTAACATTTTTTGAATTTGATTGTTAACTTCCTGTTTTAAAGAATGTGGTAATCTATATTGTTTGACATAAACTGGACTGATATTGGGTTTAAGTGTGATTGACTGTTCATAAATATTTGTAGTACTAAGTTTATCACCTGGCAAAAAGAATACATCTGCATATTTAGAACATATATTCGTAATATATTGTTTTTCTTCTGAATTGAGATGATCTAAATTTAATGTATTTATTAAAACTTTAGCTCTTTCCGCATTTTTGTAACAATTATCGAATTTGCAAATATCGTATTGATCGAGGGAATGTAATTGTGGTTGAAACATTGATAAAGTAATATCTTGTTCACTAGTATTTAAAATTTTTACTGGCACTCTGTTATTGTGAATTTTTACTATACTTCCCGCCGTAAAAACATTTTCAGTTAATTGTTTTGAACAAATAACGCCATCGCCTTTAAAATCTGAATCTAAAAATAAATAATGTATTGATTCACTTCGCGCTGGTAAAATTAAAACTTCATTCGAATAATCAATTGAGTCACACATCGGTAGAGAACATTCCATTCCATGTAAGTAAAACGTAATAATATTTGTAGCCAAGTTGATATTTGATGCATACTTGCACAGAAAATCTAAACCTAAAATTCCATCTGCCTTTAATGGCACGTTATCAAAAACATATAAGTTGCTAGCGAAATCAATTCTAGTAGGTTCTGCATGATGAGTCAATTGTAGCGAAACAAATCCCGCCGATTGAATTTGACCTGCAATACCGTTTATGACTGTGTCGTCTCTAAATATGGGCGTGTTTATTGGAATAGCTTCTTTTGTAATTACAGACAATGATGCACCAGTATCTATCAACCAGAAATACTTTTTCTTTCCGACGTATAATGATATAAATCTAGTTTTTCCATTTAAACTCAAAATAAATTGATTAGGAACGAAAAAAGTTTAGCTCCTCGGAATTTGACACTAATGGTCGAGATTCGTTTTGACTGTTTTGTGTTGTCACTTTTTCGGTAAAATAAACACGTTGATTACCATTACCCCTATCATTGGTATTACAATAACTCGAACGATTATTTCGTGAAAATCGCATGCTACGACCTCGGTTTGAAAAATGATAACCGCGTCTAAAAGAACTATTAAAATAATTACCTCTCTCCGGGTTGTTATGATCATTGCTGGACCGTTGGTGATGATACCCTCGTTGTCCTCGGGAACGGTTACCGAATTGTCTTTGATTATAATTATGTTGATAAAACTTACCTCCTGTCCCTCGACGTGAAAAATGCATCTTTTGATGTTGAAGCAGTTGTCAACTCCTCATCCTTTGCTGCTTGTATAGCCTCGTTAAGGTTCTCATAGTTGCGAGCAGCAATTATTGTACTCAACCGGGAATCTCGCAAACCCTCTGAAAAGCGTTTAATAGCAAACTTTTCATTTAAAGGTTTTAAAATAGAAAAATTGTCACTGTTACCATCTGCTTGGGAAATAGTCATATCGGAAAAAAGTTTTTCTACTTCTTTACCGTACTGATCAATTGTTCGCCAGCCCTGCGTAATATTTTGTAATCGAGATTGAATAGCTGTAAATGACTTTTTTGTGAGCAAATGTTTTTTTAAATCTTTGACAAGGTCACTTGTAGATTCATAATCCGAAGATAATCGTAATTTAGCATTCTCTGAAAGCCTACTTTTCAAAACAAATTTAATTAACATTTTTTTTCCAGAGTCAGATAGCATTTCCGAATACATTTCAATAGAATCAATCATTCTTTTTATATTACTTTCATTGTTATCCATCACAGAGATTAAACTACACGCCGTTTTAATATCGAACTCCATGGTTGTTCTTATTTCGTCAATAGGTTCACTATACTCAGAATCACTGCTTTCAGTGGGCGATTTACACAATTCTAAAACATTGTTATAAACACTTTTTATATTATCCCAAACGGAATTTATTGTTTTTAATTCATCTGCTTTTATTTCTTTCTTATCAGATAGCAATTGAACAATGTCAGAACTTTTACTAAAAATAATTTTTGCTTCGGATAATTTATTTTGTATGCAATTTCCGAAAAAACGTGATTTTCCTTTCTTAACTAAATATTTTCTTACATCTTTTATATCATTCAGACTTTGTATCAATTCATTAATCATGCTTCTTCCAAATTATATAGTTACAAATATAATACATACCCAGTTTCTTAACTCGCAGAACACATAGTAGGGGACACCGTTCATATATGGACATAGGAATGTCTTCTAAAAATAGATTAACACATTACATATTGCGATTAAATATTGCAAGTTGATCATTGTTTTACGAATAAAATGATTATACATATATATTTTTTTTATAAGTATTTTTTTTAAAGTCCCTATAATATATGTAGTTTTAAACATATTAAGCAAATGCACGTAAACAAGTCCTGACGATACACGTAGGAATAAAACAATGCACGTCACTTTACTCGCCACTTTCACCTTAAACCGCACATTTATTTTTCACTACACTTCACCTAATTTTGAAGTTGCTGCCATGATAGGGTCTGGATCGTTTCGCCGCCGACGAAGAGAACTCCGCAACGCGCCAAGCGTTATCTCTCTACGTATCCACTTTTTATGGGTTTTTTTATAAACTTTATAAAATCCGTAGACTCCTCCTAGCTAGAGCAATTAATGTGATGATCACCACCAAAAGTATGTTCGTGGTACTTATATGATTTGCAAAATCTTGCGTTGCTGAGGCCGAGTTACCAGCTCCGTTCTGCGCTATGATGATCTCTTCTTGTTCAGATGATTTGGAACCCATTTTTAAGATGTATTATTTGCTTGAAACACACCACCAGCTCAATAAAGTCTCGATCAATAACTATTAGTTCCATGATGAGTATGCACTGGCCGAAACATGAGATAGTCTTGTACGCGAACCGTACATGGCAAGGGTCGCCATGCAGGGAAGTGAAATTAAACACAACTATAGTTCACGAGTGCCTGTTTAATACTGAATAATAGAATACTGAATAATAATAATAGAATACACACACTTCAACGGAAAACAAACGAAAAAATATGTTGGTTGGAGAAAATGAAAAATTACATAATATAATATTTTTCTTATCTATTAAAGATAAGAAAAATATGGACGTATATTTGAACCGAATTAAAAAATCGTAAATATCAATGCTCCAACGAGATGCCATAACAGGACGAAGGACAGACCATTGTCGGTAGAAAAGTAGAACGACCCATAACACCAAACAATATACAAATATAAAGTGAACAATAATGAATGCCAAGGTTGCCATCTTGTGCCCATATATATATGACTAAAATTAACTGAATAAAGAATGTGCTTGAAATGTTTACTTAAAAAGTTAAAATTTAATCCAATGTGTTTTCGTTCATACACTTGCGCGCACGCTAAACATTTAAATAAATCAACTTTTAACAGATATTTGCGCATACTTCATATTTAATCCTGACGTTTCGACTTCTTTATTGAAGCCGATTCTGCGTGAAAAAAATGCGTTTTATCCGCTAGCGTGGAAAAGTGTTTTAAAATTAGAAACTTTCTTTTCAGACAAAATCACACTTGGTACGTTCCCAATTGTCATTATAGTCTTTATAAGTTACATTTTATTCTTATTTAAATTAATACTATAATACTCCGTTTTGGTTTTTATTAAATTATTTAATTCCTTAAATTATAAAAGCAGCGGAATAAAGTATTTGTTAAGTATAAGAATTTTAAATGTATGGTGGGTGACATTTAATAACATTTGATAAGATTTCGGACCGCACCCAAAAAAGAATTATCAAAGTTATCTCTGTTATTAGTCAATTCACATTGAATAGAAACATATTTAAAAGTATTTTCAGATGCGTTCTGAAATTTTTTAAAATCAGAAAGAAGAAGTATCTACAATGTCCAAAAGCAAAGCTATTTACCACTTTATTTAAGCTCTTTTTCTTGCACCAAAAATATTCCTCGCTGTAGTGAGGGGAAAAATTCTGTGTTTCGCTCGGCAGCAAAGGTTTTAGCGTCTCGTACCTTTGAAACCCTCGCTACGCTTAGGATTCTATCTTTGGACTTTTCTTTAAATCCTAGAATCCTTCGCTTGCTCAGTTTTCAATAGAGGTTACTCGCGCCCAAAACTCAACTTTGCAGCCTTGCATAACAAATAACTATCTCGTTGTCAGGTGATCATTGTGTACCGGCACCAGGCGGTGTACGCCACAAACGAGTTTTGGCAGCCTCAGATGATGCCTTCACCTTGGCCGCAACAAGAACGTGCGTCAACTTTGCTGTCCTTCCTCGAACATGTCAAGCGACACCCTGGCATGGGCTTCGTGCACCAGGCCGTGCTTACTCCTACGCCCGGTTTTATAGTCTTTAGGTATGTAATGTTTTTTCACTACTATAAAGCTAGATATTGAATGGTTAATGATAAAGTTTTTTTATGACACTGACGAATGCAACCGAATTCGTCGTAGAATAGAGTATTAATACTTCCCGTAACCCTCTATATAAAGTCCGTCTTTGATTATGAGCAGTTTTGAAATCAAGTTGCTTTGAAATGTTCACTTATATGACCATTCTTAATTGGCAGGTACCTATTTACATTTTTTAATAACAGGTTCTAAAAAGTAATGATTCAAATCCTAACCTTAATATTTTGAGGTTATTCATTACATATTTCTGTAACACCATCTTTAAAAAAGTAAAAATTCTTTTGTTAGTCTAACGGAGTTCTTCAAGTATCATTCGATTTCTTCCAGGAGCGTGTTCTTTAAATAGAGATCTGAAAATACATACAGGAGTTCGCCAGTCTTCTTTAGGATGTGTCCTACTTAAATTATTTACCTTAATCGTTACTGGTAACACAGATTATTTAACGGCAATATACAGATGTACATTTCTTATTTTACACTTGCTTGGCTAATTCTACTAACAGTTCTTCTTACGCATAACCAGTTTCACTCGCCTCTGTCATTACTGAAATGGTTGTTTTAGGTGGAGATCTAATCTTCGTGATAAATGCGCAGTGCCTGTAAAAAACGAAGTGCTCCCGAAGCTGAGGGATTTTTCGCCGGGACCACCTCTGCTCAGTACCTCCCCGAGGGCGCCAGTCAACGTGGTCATCGCAGATTTCGTTGATATGGATGACGCAATATTCCCCAGGACTATTATTGAGCTTAATTCAAAATTATTGCGCAATACAGACATTGTATATCACAACGACGGATAATCTTTTGTAATATTAGTACAACCATTACATATAAGATCTTACACAAGCGTTTACGTACCTGGACTCATTTTTATTTTTACAGATTTTTTATAATTTTCTGTGATATTTTTAATTATAAGTGCAATAGTGACTTAAAAGTGCCTTATTATGAGATTTGTTATTTTGCTACAATTTTACATACAGACAAAAAATCGAAATCATTTAAGACGTTTAATAAAGTTAAATTTATAATGCAGCGTTTCAATTATTTAGAATACAATATAACATAACGCTCACAGGTATTTTTTCATTAAGACTAACATTTTCCAAACACATTGTCGCAAAAATCGTCTAACTTAATTTTTTCACACAAATCTTTAAATGACCACTTTTTTTCTCTCGTTTGTATTTCATCGTTATTGTCTAAGGGCGAAAATAATTTGTTTGATAATTCGTCAGATATCTCAATGATCTTGCAAATCTTATCTAATCGTCCTATGTCTTCCAAAGAAGTTGTTAGATCACTAAGTTCAATTACTTGTGACTTTTTTTCGTGTATTTGAAACGAATTGTTTGAGTCTGTACCACTAATGCTATCGAGTTTGTCATAAATATCTTCTTTATGTCTATACGTATCAACATTACTCATTGTCAAACTTGTGTTACCTGGACTTCCACATTTTGATGTATGATCGGATATCAAGGAATAACGTTCAGGACAAATGCTATCGGCTTTCGACAAAGGTTTATTTAAATGTTCGTCATCAGCAGCTAAAGAATGCAAGTCAGTATTCTCACAATTGAGTTTACATTTACCGTTAGTATCTATTGAAGTGCTATTTAAATTTATTTCTTTGCCTATTGGATTTGTAGATCTGCATTTATCACCGTCTTTTGTTTCATTTAAGTCTTGTTTAATAGACAATTTATTTTCAATCTTATTAATACAAGAAAACGTACTGTTTAATTGATTTATCAATTTTTTTGAAATTTGCACTGAATTGTTTACTCTTATAAAAGACTCTTTTATTGCATCGTTATTTTTGCCAAATGCTTCTTCTTTATCCTTTCCTTTCCCTTCCTTCTTTGTTATCTCTCTACATACATTTTCTTTATTTCTATCTATCAAAACATGTTTTTCCTCAGCATTAATCGCTTCATTTGCTTTCGAACACAAAAAGTTTACTTTTAAGGAATTCTTATTATATTTACAAGTTCCTAGATTATTCAAACTTTTATCTGCATTTGAAGTCAAGTTGCTCTCAAGCTCAGGCTTATTTTGTTCTGACTTTGTATTCTCACCGATTTTTATGTCACATTTAAAATTCTCTTTTAAATTATATTGTGTAATAGTATCAAACTTTTTATAATTGCTTTCTTTACCTGAACTTTTATCATTTATAGAACTAACATCGGATTTGCAATCTCCGAACATTCTGTTACTGTGACTTAATTCTTCATAACTATTTCCTATTGATTCACCTATTCTATTATTTCCAGACGTGTCTTTTATTGCTTTATCTTCAGATTTGATACTAAAGTTACCTATATAAGATTTCTTGAGCAAATTCTCTGTAACATTAACCATTTTAGAAAATTCCTTTTTTAGCGTTTCTAACCTATCTTGTGCTTTTACAGCGCTCATTTGTTCTAAATTTCGCGGTGTTATCGCAATACAGCTATGGAATAAGCAATTTCTATTTTGGCGTACTCCAGCTTTTGATGTTTCTTTTTCGTCGTTCCAAATTTTAAAGAATTCGTTTCTTTTCTTGGAATCTTTAATGCTTATTAAAGGCTGCATATTGCTAGAAAAATGTGATGATAAAGGTTTCTTTAGAAGGAGTTGTCGTGGCTCCGTTTTATATTTAAGACCAGTTTCATGTGAGGTACTGCCTAAGATTTCTTTTTGACCACACTCAGTCTGTTGTGTACTGTCTTGTTTATTAACGGGATTCAATGTGGTACTTATGAAACTCGATTTATTTTCAGAAAACGTAATTGTATCAATGACTCGATATGCATAGGAATATTCATTTTCATACCAACACACAAGCTTGAAGAAATTGGGCTTTAGCTGTAAGCTAGAGTCGGCGTCCAATATACAGGAATGAGTTTCTCCAATGAAATCTGATGATACAGCGTTTTCTTGAGATATTCGAATTATACTCTTTAATTCGGCTTTGCTTGCTTTTTCAACATTTAGAATAATTTCTTGTAGTGTTGTGTTTCTGCTTACCCTGCGTTGTGAATAGTTCTGTTATAATAATTTAAACTAAAACCAAGTACAACAGACATTTGTCTAGTAGGAAGATCTAGCATAGCTTTAGAATCAAACATTACAAAATTAATTCATTTAAAATCTTAAAAAAATCATGTATTGGTATGTGCACGTATTCACGTATTGACTTTAGCTTGTGTTATTTTTTATAAAAATTGACAACATTTCTTTATTTAAAAAGAAGATCGGTTTGTTGTGCGTCTGTCAGCCTATGCGCCCACGGTTCTAGGTTGGAATCTTTGTCTGTAAATTTGTGTAATGAACAATAACTTTTGTTGCAGAGTCATTGTTGTATATAATATTCTTTTTTATGTAATATATCAATTATTATCCATCACTACTTAGCTTAGGGCTAAATAATTGGTGAAAACTGTCCGAAATATAATATATTTTTTTAGACTCTTCTTGGAGTTTGGCTAATACATTTTTCCGTTCTTTAATTTTGGAGTTCTTTAAATGTACTCGAATATCGCACGTAAAGTATATTGGATTGTTATGTAAATTGCGTGTAATAGATGGCTGATGATAGATAATAAGTCACAAGTCATCAATTTGTATGGAAATTGCCATTCTGCCTAAAATCTTTAAGAAGTTAACAGCTTTATATTAATATAATAACGAATTTAAAAGAACTTTGATTAAGGCTTTCAATAAAAAATAAGGCTTTTTACATTTCTTCTTAAACCAATTAAAGAAAATGTTGTCAATTGATGTAGTATTTTTTATTTCTGAGTGTAAACAACGGCTGTTTTGTCAAGCCGACAGTTTTTTTCAGAAACTGACATTTTCCTTATTCATCTTCAATTGTTATTATAAACTGAATTTTATATTTTTCTACATAAAAATAGGAGACAATAAATTGATATAGGTACTGTCGTTACCGTATCGTAAGATCCAACACGGAAACGTTGACAATTGGCACTCTAAAGGCTAGTCCGCACAGTTTGTCCTTCACTTGCGGTATGATCTTGCTAAGCGCTTTGCATGCACCAGTCATAGCCGGTATGATGTTCTGGTGAATGCTCCTGTGGTCTCGCCAATGCTGCATATAAAGACTATTTATAACAGCTAATTATAAAAAAAAGTAATTCATGGGCAATGTAGAGAAATTACGTCCAACTGGCGTTCAAAATCTGTGAAAATGTATTTTAGAATCAGGATGTCATAATTTTTCGACTAAATCCATAGTTGGATACAGTCCTGCAGCGAAGAAGATTTCAGATAGGCAGCAAACATCAGCATATTTAATGAATCATGCGGCTAAAATTTATTTTTTATAAAATAAATCTCACTGCAGATATTAACAGTTACCTGCGAAAAACGTATGTTGTATTGTTGATACACAATTAGTACTCTCACCTTCCCTCGTAAGCAGAGTCCATCAAGTGGTTTCAGTGATGGCGTCATAGCATGAATGCTCGTCACAAAGCCTTCTATCAATCCAAATGACTCTTCTAGAATTTTCATTATTGGCGCCAGGCAGTATAGAGTGCTCGAAGCGCAAGATATTACCTTTTGACCTATGATATTAAATTTCTTTTTCATATAATTACTTTTATATAATATCAACTCTATACGGGGTTATTCATCGAAATCCACGCCAAATTACATTGAATTCGACCTTTGGCTCTCATTATTACAGGTTTTTATTGCACTAACTTAAAATTTAATCATTCTCGTGTTGTATGTAAACTAACCAAAGTGTAATTATCATGTTATTAACCAAAGTGTAGTCATGTCTTGAAAAAAATCAATTTGTCTCTCGCGTCAGGTGGGACCCACAGCCTGGCGCTAGAGCTCTTCCAAATGAGCAAGCGAGACCTTGACAGTCGGTGAATTTTTCCAAGTTTTTCTTAAACTGAATACCAGCGTCATCTCTTCTATTTCTAGGTCTACAAATTTGCTTTAATGGGAACTTGTAATAAAGTATCAAACAATCGAGTTACCCCAGCCAGAAAATTTTGAATTTTACCATTTGAATGTATTAGATAATTAGCTGTACAACTATTTTCTGCTGCTATTTTCGCATTATGTTAAAAATTTCTTATGCTGATAGTTTTTTATTTCTTTTGCATAAACTGGTTTTTTAGGGTGACGTTACCCCAGGCAGAACTTTTTTTAACGAGTATGTTGAAAAAAATGTTAGCTGACTAGACGAAATAAATTAAGCGGCTGATGGCTAATAATGATAATTATAGGAGGCTGTGACTGATCACGTCCGGGGAAGTCGAGTGAGCATAACGGGCAGCAATCTAGGGGAGCTGGTGAGGGGCTCTATAAGGAGGAAGTTAGCGATGTATTCGGTAAGAGCACTAGTAATTATAGTGGACTCGGAAAGAGCAATAATTCACACTATTACGCGCGACATCTTTTGCCGAAGCATAGGCGTATCGTCTGGGGTCAGAGATGCAATGATCATGGAGGCCAGAGCCCGGTAGAATATCCGTCGTGCAATATCCACGACGAACTTGGCATTGCTGGCTCGCCCAGATACGATAATCGATCGCGCAAAGATAATAATAATATTTATTTAGTTACATGGAAGAGCAAAGGCTATATCGAATCAGGCGAACGAACGTTAAGCTTATTATAAAAAAGTTATACACAATAGTTTTTCGCTAATTTAAATCTAATCTACAAAAACCAATAACTTCTATTACTTTCAACATTTTATATGGCCCGCCCAAAAAAACAATTTTTTTTTTAATAAAATTGAATCACTATGATTCTTTTTAAAACAATATTCATTTTAAACCGAAAAAATTGGTTATACATAATCGTCCAATTTTTACATGCCCTAACTCAATTTACGAAGATTAAAGTACCTAACTATGCACTCAAATTGTAATTCGGCATTTTCTGGCTGACTTAAATTAACAGTCTCATTAACAGTGCCTCAGAAACTTTACATAAATTAGAGTTACTCACCAGAAACCAGCGTATGATCATTGACTCCGAGTATGAGCATAGGGACATCAACACTAGGTGCTGTGATTATAACTTTTCTCACTGTCTCATTAGTCAAGTGACCCTAAAAGTATGTAAGTAATACCTAACTGTAGTTTATATTCGTTCGCGCACACTAATCAATGGATGTTTTTTAGAATTTTGGAATGGGGCAGCAGCGTTTTACGAATTATAGTCTGCGATCACCAACCGGGCAGGTTGGAGCCAAGAGTGGAGTGGGCGTATTTCGGCTGAGACGAGGGAGAATAGTTTTCTATAAAGAAAACAGTCTGAATGAAGTTAAAACTAAATCCCATGACAATAAAAATATACTATATATCGATTAGAACAGCGGTTTGAACGTTAACACATTCAGTGCGTTGACCCAAAACCTGAGGCCCTAGTGTAAGTTTACGCATTCGATACTCGTTATCGAGGGCGTTACAGATTTCTATGAAGATTCGTAATTTCGCATGGTTACCGCTAGAGGCGCTTATACAAAATCCATAGTAATATTTTATGCAAACGATATCGAGTATCAAAGCGTAAATTTACACTAGGGCCTTTGACTTTCTGCCAGTGCGTTAAGAACAAATAATGTTCGTACGTATTTTTAGCGCCGTGCGTTATGACCAGTATTTTGACGTTCCAGGACCAGACTTCCAGTGTGCACACAGTCGTGAAAACTCATCATACCAAATACTTTAATTAAAAAACCTAAAGGTCATATCTCTGTTTATACACTACTGCGGTAGCACTGGGTTCTAGGAAGTATTTCAAAAGATATAAGGGTTTTTCCAAATCTTTGATTTACGACCATATATTGAACGTTTAGCATAGAAGTGAAAATAGTGGTCGTACCGCACTAGACGAAAACAATTTCCTTTTTTAGCTATACGACCATTATTTTGCCGAACATTTTTTTGCAGATTATTATTCTACTATAAACAACAACAATAGAAAAAACCATTATCTCTTTTCTACACGTATATGAACATAAAAAATTGCCCCCGCACTAGGCGTAAAAAAAGCCAGAGGGCTGCCGCACAGTTAGAAAGTCAAATACGCCAAAATAGTGGTCGTAATGCATTGAATGTGTTAATGTGGCTACTTTTGAGAAATCATCATCATATCAGCCGGACGACGCCCACTGCTTGACATAGGCCTCCCCCAAGGATCTCCACACGATCGGTCTTGTGCTGCCCGCATCCAGCGTTTTCCCGTGACCTTAACCAGATCGTCGGTCCACCTCGTAGCGGGCCTACCCACTGAGCGTCGTCCGGCACGCGGTCGCCATTCGAGAACCTTTCCGCCCCAACGGCCATCGGTTCTCCTTGAGAAATAATAATTTCTAATGCAGAATTTCTAATTAAGTAATTAGACATTAATCCAAGCCTGCTTCATACAATTAGGAAAGACTTTCTTAGTTGTCCCATTTATTTCATCCTTTTGATATTTGCTTATAGAAATGTGGATTACCTCTACAAGAGAGTAGTTTAGACTAGTAATCAAAAGTTTTTCTTTTCTTTTTAGATCAGGCTCGGAATAACCCGGACTTTATCATACCGATGCTTTCTCCAGTGTGGTAAACATTCCAGAAGCTTCTATCACATAATGCACTCCTGCAGTCTGCCATGGTATATTTGCAGGCAATTTTTCATGGAAGATCTTTATCCGCCTATCTGTCCATATATAAAGTTATACATACTTATTAAATTACTTAGTGTACATAGAGTAAATTTGTTATACATATAAAATCTTTTTTTTACATAACATAATGGCTGTGCTAACTTTTTAGTCACAGGAATGTTCCTGTGTATGATGAATATTTGATAGAATCAGGTGTTACTTGGCGGAAACTACTAATAACTAATATTTTATCAATGTTATTCCAAGTTGAAGAACTACCTAAATAGTTTTGTACATAAGGTCTCAGAAGTAGATAAAACGTGAGTACTACATTTAGTAAGGTTGCAACGCAGTAGTCAGTGAAATAACATGGGTACTTAAGAGTTATCTACTTACAGGCTGCTTTTTAGCTAGCTAGCTGCTTTAAATTAATAATTATAATACCATTAACAAAAATTTCGTCTTTCTTGTACGTAACGCAGCCATTAAATTTCCCATGTGTTGAATCAAACTTTATCAAATAGCAAATGTACTGGACATCTATAGCAGGGTCATTGATTGCGGTTATCTGTAAAAAACCTAAATATTGTAAATAATATGTTTTTATTTCTATTTTGTAATCAAATTATACTATTCATAACAATTATAGATTATTCACCTCAAGGTCTGACTTTTGTAAACAAGCTCTTAGTATCACTCGACCGATACGCCCGAAGCCATTTATGCCTAACTGTATCATTCCCGATTTATATTACTAAATAATTTTAAATAAATTTTAGACTGATGTGTCAGAATCTGAGAATGAAACTGAATGATAACTTAGTATTACAAAGTTTATGTTTTGAAATTACCGCTTTTTGTTAAGTTTGAAGGCAAATGGTACAAAGCCCATTCAGCCTTGTCTTCAATAATTTCTTTTTTTACTTTGGAAATTTGCTGTTTCGTTATACTAACCAACACTCACGTCACGCATATTCACAAAACTTTATTTTTAATAATCCCCTATAACTACACACTAATATATGACCCAATACATATATTAATACACTTAAAATTTTAATAGTAATATCAAAATCCCATCAAAAGTATATTCACACACTGCAGACTTATTATTGCACCCATGTTTTATTGTGTTTTCATATGCATCCCTACACTTTTCTTTTTCTGGCAGTTATAGGAAGTGTCCACAGTCAGAATAGTATTCACCTCCTTCCTGAGGAGTTTAAATTACATTTAAGGTATAGTACGAATTTGTAAATATTCCTGGCTGCTTTAACTATGTATTTATGAAAACCCGTATCAGGAGGTTTGCTATCTTGTCAGTGACATCCTTCATTTATAGAAGGAAAGCCGGTTGACGTTTTGCTATTGCTGGTTTGGCGCGATTTCTATGACCTATTGGAGTACAATAAAGTGCGAAATCCTCGGAATTGGATTTCACACTTTATTGTCTCTCACTGCACTTGAACTTGACATACTGAAGCTATTGGATCTATTATGTTTTGTTATTATTATAACTTCATTAATAAACTCATTATTTCTTTCAAAAAAATCGACTTCAGCTACGTTATCGTTACAAAAAGCACAGGCACGCCTTAAAAACATATTTTTACTGTAACAGGTTCCACAAATTGGGATTTAAAACAACTTTTTTTTATAACTTTTCGTTCATTTATGCGAGGCACCTTAAAAAAAATTTTTTGCAGTAGTATCCAGAATGTCATGAATTATTTTATAGATCAGCAAACAATCTACATTGTAACCCGTCCTTCTAAGGATTTAAGCTCATGATATTTTTCAAATGTAAACTAATTAAAGACACGGTTATATTTTTTGTACAATTCGTTCACTAAGAAATGTATTTAGAACCAACACCCGTTGGTTCACCCGACATAATCATTTATTTCTAACAGACTTCCAAAAAGAGGAAAGGTTTTCAGTTCGTATGTGAGAGTGTTTCAGACCATCTTTGTGCTTTCAGTTACTGATTTTTTGACCATTATTGGCACTATAGGTGTAATTATAATTGTTTGTTACACAATAGTTTATGTGTAATCCGTTTATTTCTTAATAAAATAAAATAAAACATGAAATTGTTCATATATTTAATTTGCCTATGTCCAGCAGTGGGCGTCGTACGGCTGATATGATGATGATGAATTAGAAGAAAACAACAACGCAAACGAAGTTTTTTATTTTCTTGGTCAACATTTTTAGCTATCAGTGAAACGAGTCTATTGTAACTCATACTTAAAACCGTGATTACATACTCTTTGCTTAAAACAAGTAGCAAAAATGTAGTTATTCCATTTTGATAAATAACAAATAAAATTTGCGGCCCATTTTATCAAACAGTCTGTTCTGCGGATTAACAATCTGTGGATGATAGACTATATACGGGAAGTTTATTCATTGATCGGTCTTCTAGAATGTCTATACTAGAGTGCGCGCCAGTTAAGTCTGCGCGTGGCCAAAATCGGAACTAATCGCAGGCCGCCATGTTGTTGTTTATGTCGGGTGTAGAGAGCGTGTAGGAGTGTCTTACGTTTTTATTAGTTTTCAGTGATCAAATTGACCAAACATCATGCCAAAAGTTATTAAAAGTGCCGGTAGAGAGATTGTTTTGAAGGTGAAACGTTCTTGTGAAGCAGAACGGGACAATAAGGGGCCAATTATACCATTTTGCAAAGTACGGGCACGGACTGCTTTCTTGACAGGTAATTTTTGGGGTGACCATCGCATGGTATTTTGCTTTCGTGTGGGGTAATTTTTGTATTTTAAGTATGTCAAATAATTATAATATATTTGTTCGTTTCAGGTATTTCTGAACGCACTGTCTCTCAAATAACTCGAGAAAGTAATTTAGCGGAAGCTTCTCATTCGAAAATTGTAACTCCAGGAAAAAATAGAGACCGAAAGAGTTTTTTGGAAATAGACGATTTTGACAAATGTGCTATAAGGCACATGATACATTCATTTTATGTCGTCAAAAAGGAAATTCCGACTATTCATAAGCTGTGGCTCGCGCTGAAATCTGATATTGATTTTAAATACAGCAAAACAACTTTAAGGCGTGTTTTGAGAAGCATGGGGTACAAGTATAAAAAGTGCCAATCCAAACGAAAATTATTGATGGAACGTTATGACATTGCAGCTTGGAGAGCTAAATTTATTTTAAGGATGCGTAAAAACCGTTTGGAAGAAAAGCGTCCTGTCATATATCTTGACGAAACATACATCCATGCTTCCTATCACCTACAAAAATGTTGGCAATCCAATGAAGAACCAGGCGTTTTGACTTCGGATAGTGCCGGGACAAGATGGATTATAGCTCACGCGGGCGGAAAAACAGGATTTGTCAAAAATGGGCTTCTGCTGTTTAAATCCCAATCAAAATCAAGCGACTATCATGACGACATGAATGCAAAAAATTTCATTAAATGGATGACTGAAAAAATCATTCCGAACTTGCCACTTAACTGCATCGTGGTAATGGATAATGCACCATATCATTGCACACAAATAAACAAAGCACCTACAATGAGTAATTTAAAAGCAGAAATGCAAGAATGGCTATTAAATAATAGTATTCCGTTTGAAGATTACTGTACGAAACCACAGTTGTACGAATTAATTAAAAAAAACAAAGGAGACCCAGTATATGAAGTCGAACATCTATTAAATCAACATGGACATGAGGTTGTGCATTTACCTCCATATCACTGCGATTTAAATCCGATAGAAAAAATATGGGCTTTAATCAAAAGACGTATTGCAGAGAAAAATGTAAATCAAACCACAAGCGAAATATCCTCAATAACTGAAGCAGCATTCAACACTGTTACAACGATGGAATGGATTAACGTGTGTCAACACGTGGAGAAAATCGAAGACAAATATTTCAAATCCGACAGACTTATGGATATAGAACTCGACAAATTTATAATTGATCCTACAAGTGACGATGAAAGCTTAGACTCTTCGGACGACGAAATGTCCGAAGACTCAGAAAGTAATATAATGGAAGGCATTAACCCACTGGAGGACCATAATTATACAAAATTTATAAGTACTGCTAGATATTCAATAAATGATTTGGAGAAGTATTTAATGTTTTTTTTTCCAATTAAAAACACTTGATGAAAAGCATATTATACTACAATACCTTTACGTATAGTGGGGTATTTTTCAACTTTTTATTTAATCCTTATATTATGTATATTTTAGAACTATCTTTGACTATAAATTGTACATTTTTTTTATTTGTAGTTCATGTAACTAACTATTTAGATTTTTTCTCATCTCCTATTTTGTTTGTGAACGGAAATTTATTTCCCATAACTGGCAACATTAGTCACGCAAGCGAAGCGCCACCCGTCGCGCGCAGACTTAACTGGCGCGCACTCTATAGGCAGGCGGTACAAACTTGGTAGAAAGACCTAAGCAAGATGACAGATATTATCCGTTAAATATAGGAAGGATTTAATACATGAAGCTAAATCATACTATTTATGTACATCGCTAATTTAGACGTGTGATAATAGTGTTATTTCTCGGAAAACATGTAGAGGTCGCTAGTTGTCTCATAATGTAACTTATTTGAAAAGCCATAAGATAATAACAAGGAGAGCTTAATATCCCCCTTATTTAAAATTTGTCGTATTATATGCTGGTCAAAGGACGCAGTGCTACCTTTAAAAAAACAGTTCCCAAAAATCAGCCAAAAAGTTTTGATCGAATTACATTTTTTTTGTAGGTATTATTGGATAATCAAATAAAATGAGATTAAGTTCTTATTATAATCGTATTTTGTTTTTAAACTGAACGAACTACTTAACTTCTAAATGTCCATTTTTAGTAAATCAATTTTTATCTTGCAGTAAAAACTTTAACTAATGACAACACTGTGAGACCTAAGTCAAAATGGCGTCATGTTTTTGTTGTTGTATTGTGAGGTGTTTTTACGAGTGATTTTGTGTTAAATCGACTAATTGCTAAAAATTGTCGTTATTACGATGACTTGAACTTGCTTCCTCCGTTTATCGGTGAACTACGCGTTTCTTGTACACGGGAACGCAATTTGAGACAGGACTCTTATAATATTATAGTGATTACATTGTGTGCAATTTGGACTCCATTAGTTAAGTGTTTCTATCTGTAAACGAGAATGTCAAGAGACCGGTGCTGTGTTGCTGCGTGCCTTGAAAGTGGACGTAAGTATTGGAACTAACCACCTCTCACCACACTGGTCAATAGATTTCTAACCTGCACTGTAATTGTATCATAAGTATGACTGTAATTGTATATAATTCTTTGAGATGTATGTGGGAAAAAATCACTTGTGAAATATGAGCAGATTATAAACAAGAGTTCACTCTGTCACTTGTCTCAAGTAAAGTTAAATAACCTATTGTAATTGTGATGATTTCACTGGGTTCCTGCATTTAATAAAAGTTTGGGGATATTTATTTATAAACCTTCTTACATACGACATTAATTTTGAAATGTATTTTAATTGTAATTTTACAATATTTAAAAGAAAGCCTTTTAATTTTACCAGGTTCACATCAAGTCCTGCATGGATTTCCTAATCCTGAAAAAGATTCAGATCGATTTAGAGCATGGGTTCATGCAGTAGATGGTGATATTATTGGTTTAAGTGATCAGTATATATACAAACATCGTCGGGTTTGCCATGCACACTTTGATGAAAAATATTGGTGCCGATATAATAGAATAAGTAATATAGCAGTTCCCACTATTAATATGCCAAGTAAGTCAAACTTTTGGTCATCTATAATCTCAGTTTTAAGGTACAAAATAGAAAATTAATACTATCTTTATAATTTTAGGACTAATTGATATTCCGAAGTTTACCTTAGTTGAAGAAACTAGAAGACCTCTTAAAGAAGTGCAGAATTTGATGTTGGACAGACCCTCAACTTCTAGAGGTTTTTAATTTTGTTTATCTACTTGGCTAAAATGAAACTTCAATTAAATTATTATTCATTGAGTATTAATATATTTTATTTCAATATTGTAGATTCAATGACTGAGTTGACTTCCTGTAATGTCAGTGATGATATAAAAGTGTTTTGTTATGAAGAATGTGGACAAGAAAACATACACCAAACTTCAGGTATGGGATCTGTCAGCGATGACATATATTTTTATTGAATGCTCATGTTGTCCTAACTTTACAATTTGACCAATTTTAAAGGTTTAAGACTTGATAGTTTATCCATAGTCCAATCTTTTATTTAAAATATTTCATGTAGGGAATTAAGATATTATGTGAATATGATTGCTATTGGTGATGAAGTACTTAATGACAAATTAAGTTTATATATATTTAACTATACATGTATTGAATTTCAGGTTCTTCAATTGTGACAACTCATAATATGAAACCAGTTGAAATGATGGATGTAGATAATGTTCATAATGAAGTAATTGAAGTGGGTATGTATCTATATACATTACAATACTTTGTTGCAATAATAAACTGTATGGTAATAAAATAAAGTCTTTCGAACATTTTTTTTGTAAATATTAAAAAAAATAGATACCTAACAATATTGTTACTCTCCAAAAACTTTGTGGTTTTTTTATCGTGATTTAGTTATCGATAATAATACTTAACCCCTTACCGCATACAGGTCATATATGAATGCATAAGTTATAGCGACATCAGCCACTTAAAATATTTTGCAGATTTACTTAAACACATAAAGCCTAAATGCAATAAGGGGTTAAAAGTATTAAAATAAAATACATAGAGAACCATTGTTTTACATCCAAATAGTAGTTAATTTATGACCAGTTTTTGAATCTAATATTTCTTTAGAAAACACCATTAAAATTTGATTATAAGAATTATTAAAAAATTCTTTTCAAACTTGAATTTCTAAATCTGTGTAAGACTTTAATATTAGTTAATTTATTTGAAATACTGTTTTTAGCTAAAAGAGGAACAAAGAGTTTTAAAGAAATTGGTAACCAAGGACAGGAAGGTGGTTATCAAAAACCACTTCCTTGTAAAAAACGAACAAGGCGTATTTCTATGACAAATGCAGAAAAGTTATTACACAAACAGCTCATTAATGTAAAAGTGAAGTTGAGCAAATGTCGAAACAAGGTTAATAAACAAAAATTGGAACTCAAAACAGCTAAAAACTTGTTTAGTAACCAGAAGTTTGTCAGTATAATGGAAAGTTTTACTAAATCAGCAAAGCTTTTAACACTTATACAATTCCGAGAATTTAAGAAGAAAAACAAAGGTCGCCGGTTTTCAACAGAGGAGAAAATTGTCGCTTTGACTATTTTGAAGCACAGTCCCAAAGCTTATCGCTTCCTAAGAAAAATTTTCATTTTACCATCGTCTCAAACTCTTATTAAATTAATTCATAGATGTTCGCTAAAAGCTGGAATAAATAAAAATATATTTTCACAATTGAAATTGAAGGCTGATAAAATGAAGGAAGAGCACAAGCTTTGTGCTCTGTTATTTGATGAAATGCAGCTAAGGGCAAGCATTTCTTACAATGAAAGAAAAGATAGAGTAAGTGGATTTGTTACAGATGGCCAGGAAACAAAGAAAGTTCTTGCTGACCATGCCCAAGTCTTTATGATAAAAGGCCTTGTGAAAAATTTCAAGCAACCTGTAGCTTACACATTTTCAGCTGGCGCAACAAAAGGTGTTGAACTTGCTAAACAAATAAAAGCAATAATAAATGAATTGCAGCATGCCGGTTTTAAAGTCTTGGCTACTGTTTGTGACCAAGGCACAAATAATCGTCAAGCCATTAAAATATTAAAAGAGGAAACCAGGCGTGTACATCTTCGACAGGGAGGCACTGAAGTAATTAATGGAAATATTTTTAAAATAAATTCAGAAGAAATAGTACCCATTTATGACCCTCCACATTTATTAAAAGGCATACGCAACAATTTGCTTACTAAGGATCTTCATTATAAAATAGGCGAAAAATCAGGAGTGGCAAAATGGTCACATTTACAGTTGCTGTATGAGGAAAATCCAGGATATAAAAATATGAGGTTGATTCCGACTTTGACAGATAACCATGTGGTACCAGCAAAAATTGCTAAAATGAAAGTGAAATATGCTAGTCAAGTTTTCAGCAGGACAGTTTCATCAAATATGGGATATTTAGCAGGTAATTAGAAAATTTAATATTTTTTAGAGAATGTAAATAATGCGTCGAATACTTTTTCAATGATGTTTTATTCTGTTATGTGTTTGCTGTACTTGTGGCACAAATAAAGTGTTTCCTTTCTGTTCTTTAATTAAGATTTTTATATTTTTTATTACATTGCAGGAAAGGGCATTATCCCGGCTGAGTGCACTGAAACTGCTGACTTGTTTTTATTTATGGACCAAATATTTGACTCAGTGAATGGTAGTTATACAAATAAAAAGAAACACGCAAAACCACTTTTAGCAGCTGTAACAAGTAAATCACCACATAAAGAGTTGTGGAAACAAAGTATAAAAGTATTTCAATCCATGAAATTTATAAAAAATGGAAACTATCAGCCTGTCCCGACTATACAAGGATGGATTGAAACATTACGAGGTATTAAAGAAATAATTAAAAAATTGGAGAAAAATTATAATGTCACATCATTTTGGATGCGACACCTAAATCAAGATAGTCTCGAAAACTTTTTTGGTGCTATACGTAGTCACGGGTGCCGCAACACCAACCCGACGACAGACCAATTCGAAGCTGCGTTTGCAACATTATTAATAAATAATTTGGTTAGTGTCCACACTCCTGGTACAAATTGTGAAGACGACAAGTCTAAAATTTTACATAAATTTATTATAGAACAGGATTGTGAAGTCAATGAGACCTGCGAAATTGATCTTAATGATCTAGCAGATTTCGAAGTTACTCCCATTGAAAATAAGAATGACCCGAAAAAAATCGCACCCCTTCAATATGTCAGTGGTTATTTTATAAAAGAATCCAAAAACAAAGTTTGGAAAGGGTGCGGAAAATGTAAAGAAATATTAATTAGTGATCAACAATACGATTATATAAGACAAAGAGAATATGCAGGTCGCAATTGGCTTCACTATCCCAAAGATGATTTCGTAAAAGCATTATCAGAAGTTCAAGATATTACAGATTTTTGCTTAAGGAAATATATTCTAAGACCATTTTTAAAAGAAATAATTAAAACCATGTCAATGGGAATAATAAATATTGATTTTTTAAATTGCCCCAGACACGGTGATCAATTAAAAACATTTTTAATTAATAAAATTACTCGATTTTTCATTTTTACATATTGTAAAAATATAAATAAAATTATTTGTGGTAGAAGGGGTGTAGACGATAATGGCGATGAGCTTCAGAAAATGTCAAAAATATTTTTTAATAAACATTTTAAGAAAAAGTAATATAAGGCTTTTTATTTAACTCTTCATTCCCAAAAGAAAATTAAATACAAAAGCCGGCGCCAAAAAGGCCATGGTTTGTGTTGATAGTTCCATGTAAAGAATAGAGATGGCGCCACTATTCACAATATATTTCCTACCTTGAATATCAAGTTAAGTCTCTATTTCCGTTTATATAAAAGTACTCTATGCTCTATAGGCCAATTCTCCACATCGACTGACCTTCCTCGAATCACGAATGACATTTATTTCCGATCTCCATCTTGCGGAGAGCGATCGTGTTGTGTTCTGTTTGAGTGACTCAACTAATTTCTGTCGGTAAGTAGTCATTATAATGAACACCATTTAAATTTAATAGCATTGTCTACATAGTTTTGTGTAAATCATGCTTAATTACATTTATTCAATAAAATCATTTTACTTGTCCGTCAAGTATTACGTGTCGCATCTAATTCTTGATACCTTTGGGATTCTTATTGGATTTTTTTTCAAAATATGTAGAATTTCGTAGATCATACTCACAGATTCTATTTACTTGATACATATTTATCGTGTTAATGTTCCAAATTTCATGTATTTTGTTAATACTTTGAGTGACCTCTACATGACCTCCACTCGCCGGTGCCGGTATCCTAAATTCATATTATTTGTGTAATGTCAACTTGTTAAAACTATGTTATGTAAAGGTCACGGCGGTTGAAATACCTTAAAAAACAATGACTATTACAAAGGTATTTAAAGTTTATTGAAACATGCAATAATTATTATGAAACTTCAAATGATTGCTTCCGTTTCTTTGATGCGAGGGCGGTGATACGTGACGCTTATTAACTGTAACCATATTTTTCTGATTTTATTATCATTTTTACCGGTCACTACCTAGTTATTCGTGTTGGTATAAATTGATGCATTGCTAAAGTTATTTAAACTATATATGGATCTACTTGAATAAAATCGGTTTATCATGAGCTGAATCTTTAATTTAATTTAATATTAAATTAAAGATTCAGTCCATATAAAGATTACCCCTAATATTGTTAAAAGGACTTTAAGTAATTTCACTTTTATCTTATGAACATTGATACACTTATCTTGAATAATCACTGGAAATTAAATTTCTTTGTTCTGTTTAATTACTTTGTTTTCATACCTATTTTTTCTTTTTATTACAGATATGTCTAAAATTGGTATCAACGGTTTTGGCCGCATTGGGCGTTTGGTGCTCCGTGCTTCCATCGAGAAAGGTGCTCAGGTGGTCGCAATCAATGATCCCTTTATTGGACTAGACTACATGGTTTACTTATTCAAATATGATTCTACACACGGTCGCTTCAAGGGGACTGTCGAGGTTCAAGGTGGTAACCTAATTGTCAATGGAAACAAAATTGCAGTTTTCTCTGAAAGGGACCCTAAGGCCATTCCCTGGGGTAAGGCTGGAGCTGAATATGTTGTAGAATCTACCGGTGTATTTACCACTATTGAGAAAGCCTCTGCTCATTTGGAAGGTGGAGCTAAGAAAGTTATAATTTCTGCTCCTAGTGCTGATGCTCCTATGTATGTGGTTGGTGTCAACCTTGATGCTTATGACCCCTCTGCCAAGGTCATTTCCAACGCTTCTTGCACAACCAACTGCCTGGCTCCCCTTGCCAAGGTCATCCATGACAACTTTGAAATCATTGAGGGTCTGATGACTACTGTACATGCTACTACTGCTACCCAGAAGACAGTTGACGGACCCTCCGGTAAACTCTGGCGCGATGGCCGTGGTGCTCAACAAAACATCATTCCTGCTTCCACCGGTGCTGCCAAGGCTGTTGGCAAAGTCATTCCAGCTCTTAACGGTAAACTGACCGGCATGGCGTTCCGTGTCCCCGTTGCTAACGTGTCGGTCGTTGACCTAACTGTCCGCCTAGGCAAGCCCGCTTCCTATGACGCCATCAAGCAGAAAGTCAAGGAAGCTGCTGAAGGGCCCATGAAGGGCATCCTTGGATACACCGAAGACCAAGTTGTGTCCACTGACTTCATTGGCGACACTCACTCGTCGATCTTTGATGCTGCTGCTGGTATCTCTCTAAATGACAACTTTGTGAAACTCATCAGCTGGTACGACAATGAGTATGGTTACTCTAGCCGAGTTATTGATCTCATCAAGTTCATCCAGTCAAAGGATTAAACATCTTTATCAATAACATTTTAGATGCGATAGTTGTCGAGATTACTGATGCTTTTATTTTTAAGTTTTAATATTAGCTGTGTTAAAAAATCTAAATTATTGTACTACTTTGACAGTAGTGTTATTAAAGTGTAATGTTGTTTAAAAATCAATATTCTATCATCACATAAAGAACAATAAACTATGTATGTGTAAGTGTAACACTAAAATAAATTAATAATAAACAGATAATATTTTCTTTTCTCAACCTGCGTGTTTATAACACGAAACTATAGCTAAACTTTTTGAATTAGTCCCAGTGCATTTAGAATTCATAAAATTGTCATTTGTCAACTTATTAACCCTGTCCACGCACAATATACTAGGGAACAATTGAATAATGATTTATAGGCTCGCTCAATGTCGTTTAATGTCTTGGAGGTTACGCCAATTTTCGTTCGATAAACCACATATAGCCGATTTTGTAAACTCACTCTTGTCAGCCTTCGATCAGCCACTGGATGGGTTATTGTTGTGGGGCTCAGCTGCTAATATTGAAAGCATTTTTGTGTTACAGAAAAGTGCTGCCCGCGTAATATACAGCCTTTGGCCTAGATATTCTCTCGGAGACTTTTTTAAGGAAATTGATATTCTAACTGTGGCGGGACAGTACATTTATGAGAATATAATCTATGTACGAAAACACTACAATACTTTTGCCAACAGCGACGTACATTGCTTTAACACAAGAAATAAAAACAGTCTTGGTGTTCCAAGTTTTAGACTTCAAAAGGCAGGAGGCTCATTCTTGTGGAAAGGTATAGCACTGTTTCATAAAGTTCCTCGAAGTATAATTGATTTGCCTTATCATAAATTTAAAACGTATGTGAAAAATAAGCTCATGTCCAAAAGGTTATTACAAGGTCAACGAGTCTATAATGGATCGCGATGCATGGAAGTAATGTGTCGTTTCAACATAACACTATTTGTTACAGATTATCTCATACAACTATAAGCAGTATTTCATTTTAACACTAATTTATTACTGGAAGTTGGAGTATGACATGCTCTCTTAATACATCTCTTAGGAGGTGGTCTGGGGTGTGGGTCGTTACGTTCCCTAAGATATGGTTGAGCCAAGCGATGGCTGCATCATGTGTCATGCTCGTGAACGGGTGCTGCCTTGGGAGATGGGTCTACTATAACCTTCAGTATTATTTACTTATACTGAACATACGTCTTTGTTGCTTTCTTAAATTTGTCGTTTATTCCCTGTATGTTATTGCAATGTTGAGGGCGAACGCTACTTCTGTTAAAGCTGACGAGTTTCTAGCGCCTATTACTGAAGACGTCCTGAATGGGTGGTAGGTAAAAATGTTGGACTCAAAACAACTTATTTTAAGTGCATTTGAATAAAGTTATTTTCATTTCTCTACGCAACTTGTCTCTGTTCCGCGTTATTTCGAAATCCGCTATTTTAATTAGTCATACCGACACCTCAAAATCCATACTAATATTATAAATGGGAAAGTGTGTCTGTCTGTTTGTCTTTCTTTCACGCAAAAACTACCATCATGAAACTTCGAACATATATTCTTGGAGGTATTAGAAGTAACATAGGATACTTTTTATTCCGGAAAAATAAGTTGGTCCCGGGGAAATATTTTCTTACCTACAGCGATAAATGACATCCACGCGGGCGGAGCCGCGGGCAAAGTCTAGTATTACTATAAAAGGAACTGCATTTAAGGCGCGTACTCGTGCAAGTAATAATACTTTTTTTTCATCGAAATTCGAGTAGTAGCGAAATGAACACGTGTTGTCCAGCGTTTTGTATGAAAACAAACGACCGTGCGCAATACGACAAACGCACCGATTCGGTACCGCAGCAGCGGTCCGACACGAAACATCTAAATTGAAAGCACCCTTACCTTTATAAAAGGCCAACAAAAATAATAAATGAAAATTAAATAACCAATGTCAGTTGTTGACGTTGTCGTACATCTATACATATAAATAAAATTGGAGTGTCTGTTTGTAATATTGAAATAACCATTTTTTACTACATGCATAGATATATAAACGGTACATACACCAAAATAACATTTTTTACAATTTTTGTCTGTCTGTCTGTTTGTTCCGGCTAATCTCTGAAATGGCTAGACCGCTTTTGACGGGACTTATATTGGCAGGTAGCTGATGTAATAAGGAGTAACTTAGGCTACTTTTATTTTAGAAAAAATCTTTAAAGTTACTGTGCCACAGCAACGCGTGGCTGTGTCAGCTAGTAATAAGTAAATCAAATAAAGTGAACATGTCAAATATTGTTATAATAAATATCCGCTTTACTACACTAGGATGATCGGCAAATAGGTCAATACCACAGTCATGAGCGATGATAACTCCTATGAAACGTAAAGTATGACTGGTGTATTAGTGAGCGGCTTATGTGGTACGCGCAGCAAGCGTGGCGGTCGCCGCGGCGCCACAGTTCCCTCGTCACACCAAGCCAGACTCTTAGGAGCCAGTAAACTTACTTCGCCCAGTATGGTTGAGTTATAAACTTTATTGCGCCTAATAGCTAAATTGAAAAATAAGAGCTCGATGAACCGCTTGGTTCTTGATGTATCCATACCCACCATGAAGGGAGACCGGTATAAATATGAATAATAACCATACCACTTTTTATATAGCCATTGATCAAATTTCTCTGAATGCTCTCCACCATAATAGAAAACTTTGCCTCATATGGATCCCAGGTAGCTGCACGGAACTCGAGCTTGCTACTAACATAGGCATTATAAAGCACTATTGCTACTCTCGAATACTCGTTTCCGTGGATACGTGATCATTTTATACTTTGTACTATTAAAAGGAAGGTGATTAAACCTTTTCCAAACTGCAACTGCACATTACGCAATTGGGCAGATCATTGAGGAAGATGGGAAAGGGTATTGGTCCTGAGGTCCTAAGATCTTGTAAAGTAAGTGGCTGACTCAAACCCTTCCATCCTAACGAATTAATAGTGAATCCGGAGGTAGCTGGCGAAAAACTCATGCAACTTAAAGTCACATTATGTTGGTGACGTTAAAATCAGATTTTTTTCAGACACAGTTAAACATAGGTATCCTATCCTATCCTTATAATATGGCGTTTTTCGTTGCTTGTTTTACGTCTGTATTCACTTTTCAACAAGCGAATTGGTTGTCATGGGCTGGTGTATATTATCATGTCCATAAATTCAAATTCTGAAAGCGTTCATCTGCCCAAAGTCTTAAATAATTGTACATTTTGACAAAGGAACAAATAAGAATAAAATACACTTTTATGTACCGGGGTATTTCAGATTTATAAAAAATAATTGCATGTCCTCTATGCACTGCTTCTCCAACTCAGTAAACAACTTGAAAGTATTGCCAATACCAGTATACTGGGTATAGTGGGACAAGAAACTCCTCTGCAATGACGGTATTTTTAATAGCAAGCTGAAAAGCCTTCAACATAGACGGAACCTTCCGTCTAGGTTAGGCTAGCCACCTGGCTAGCCTATCCGTTTTTTATAGGATTAATTTCGGAGAGTGTGCAGTAGTATTACACAGCCTTGTTTCGCTGTCCCCTTTTTTTCATCGGACAACCAAACTTACTTACTTACTTGATATACCAAAGAGTCGCACTAAGCATTTTGGTGCCAATTTTGTAATACGTTCCGCTAAAGAGTGGAACTCTTTGCCTGAGTCTGTTTCCTGATAAATTTCATTAAACAAGTTGGTGTTTCCGGTGTAAAATTTCACCAAAGTTATATATTATTTCGTCAAGGAAGATCCTTAAATCTTAGTTAAAATATATATTTGTTATTAGAATACAATTATATTTTTAAAAACTTCCTTCAATAACCGGCGTTGCTGTTGTCGTCATGAGAGCTGTACTGAACAAGTCGAATGTGTACTTTATTGATACATATTCGATTTCCTTCTCATTCGAGTCCTTCCATTTAAAATTAACGATAATCATGTGACTGTTGAAAATTAAAAAAATAATAGTCATAGTGCAGTCGGAATCATTTAAATATATACAATATAAGTATATACTTAGATTACAGATAGATATAATATGTGTATACTTACATTACTTATTTAAGTGATAATAAATTATAATCGAAAGTAAACCGATAAAACCATAATAACCGATATTTTATCTCAACAAACACAATCACTATTGAAGTAATGGCTGATCTCTTCTTTCATATCATAGAGCAGCTGTCACTGACATTTCGTTTGCTTCGTGTAAATCTTGTGATGTTCAAACTACAAATCCGTCTTATATATCAATGAATAATGGTTTACATCAATAGATAATGATTTTTTTTGTTGCTTATTTTACTGTGTACCTTTAGAACTTTGTTAAAGTCTATAATATTGTGATTATATTTTATGATGGAGGATCTGAACTTGACAGAAACCGAAATGAGATATTTCGGTGATTTGTTTTTATGCTGCGACGAGGAATCCAATGGGAAAATACCAATTTTAAAAGCAACAGAATTATTTAGATCATCCAATATTTCGAATGATGCCCTCAAACAGGTTGGTAAGGTTTCCTAAATGTTACATACACTCATTTGATTCAATTTAAATCATTTATACCATAATAATCTTTTGCAGATCATGGACATCAGCGTCGCCCCCAATAATTGTTCATCCTTGAATCATATGAATAGAAAACAATTTTATTCAGCTTTAAAATTAATAGCTGCACATCAAACAAATGTGACTCTTAAGCCAGACTTATTATCTACTCCAATAGACTTACCTTTGCCAAGGTTTACATGGGCTCTTAACTCTGAAGCTACTGTTGATTTAATACAATTATCTAATTCACCCAAAGAACAACATATTCCTAAAAGAGAAAGAAATTTCGGTGGAAACCTAGGTGCTTATGAACCAATGCGAGTCTCATCAAATTTGTCTGATAGTGATGTCCCACAAACATTATCACATGATGCGACAGAGACTTTAAGTACTGATTCTGAGATGGAGTCGGAAACTATGTCCCAACAGTCAGGATCACGTGGAGTAAGTATACTTACAAATGTATTTTATGTTCCTCGTTTATGTATTGAATGATATAATAGACTCATATTTCCATTTATTGATATAGTTTTAAGATATTTGTTCTAATAATTAGGTTTATGATTGTTTTACTTAGACTAAGATTTGGGAATTTTTTTTCGAAGGTTTTAATATAAAGTCTATTTTGCTAAATAATTAAAGAACTCGGCTTAGAACATTTTACACCAAATATCTTGGTGATTTTTTTACACATCTAGTAAGATGTAATTTACTGCAATATTAAGGTCTAGAGGGTTTTTTCAGAATCATTAAAAGTAACCTTTAAGAGAATGAAACAAATGATTTATGTTACCATTGACTATTTTATAATTCGTCTTGTGAGTCCATGGAGATGTATGGAGGTGTATGCGCATAGTGACATGGCAATATGGTGATTTTCAACACATTTCCATAAAGAGATGAAATAGTCAAGGAGACAAAACTTACCTGTGCGCAAAGGCTCTAACAATTAATTTTGTGTTAAAATTCTTTCTATACACAAGGGGCAAAAGAGTTACTTTGTTTATAATTCATATTAACATTATTGTAATATAAAAGTCAATATTACTTAAAAAGAACTAAATAACTTAGTGAAACTTGAACTCGCCTAAATTAAAATTTGCATATCAATGCATAGGAATTGTTAATTCATGAAAAAAGTGCTGTTATTGTTGTAACAATGATTAAAAATAGTGTTATATGAATGTTAAAATTCAACCGATTTTTTAAAAATAGACAGTTTTCTTCGTCTCCTGTAAAGTTGGTAAAAATGACTTATGTGGTGTTGTTAGCTAAGGGACGATATGGTAATCTACATATAAAAATAAATAAATAGGATGTCATGGAGATTCATAAATTCTAGTCCAACATTGAAAGTGCTGATTAATAAAAAAAAATCACCAAATCAGTTCGTTTTTAATAACTCAGAGAGCTCTGCAACAAATCTGTGTTGCTGTTGTCTTTAGTTTTATTCTAGTTTGAAGGCCTGACTAATATTTTGCTTGTAGTAGAAGTCATATTACTCCTTTAACTTTAACAACTCTAGACACCAGCACTTACTTACACTATCGTACCAGCAGTGACTCAATTTGCCTTTCCCCTGTAGGGCGCCATATTGGCCTATCGTTTTTGCTGGAAGTTACCATTCTAGTTTAGAAATTGACAATTCCTTTATTTGAATTAATTGCATTATAAGAATATATTGTTAAAATAGAAATTATGATTATATAATAATTATCACAAACAGAGAAAATACAAGCTGACAAAAAAAAAATCAGGATAAAGTTACAAGAATCTTACAATAGTGATGTAAGGATAATACATGTCAATCTTATCCTTCCATAGGAATATAGGGGAAAACTCTGAACTATGATTGATTAATTTTTTATTTGAATCCTCTAGTAGACAAGATGCTGTTTTAACCCTTAATTCGACTGTTGAAATTTGAAGTTGAATGAAAAAAAATCTCCGTCGGAAACTAGCCCATATATTTAGAGTTCTGGGTGCTGTAATTGTAACAGGAAATTGAAATAGGTAGATTTTTTAATATATTTTTTCTAGGGTCCCCTACAAGCTATGAACCGAAATTAGTAACAATTTTTCAAATTAAAAAAAAAAGTCCACCAAATTAAGGGTTAAGCTATATAAAATGTTTGTTAGGTGTACAAGGTAAAATAAGAGCTACTAAATAATGATAATAACCTATACAATTAGGTATCAGTGCTTAAAACTGATAAACAATTTAAGTAAATTTGTCTATATTTGTTTGCCAACAATGTAATTGTAGCCAACTTATTAATATTTGGGTCATTTGTATTCATGAGCCTGATTCATTACTTAATTACTTTTCTATTAGCAATCCATTTATATTAACTTTGCCTGACAGTTTGCCTACATATAATATTAATTGTTAGTTAAACAAGAGTAATGTAATCTTATCAAATATAAGATAGGATAATATATAGAAAACCACAAACGTCATGTGTTTCTGTTCATTTGTTGTAATAAAGAAAAACCATTTAACAGCGAAGAGGAAAAAACGGCTCACCATGGAGTACTGCCAGTGAGAGCCCGACTCCAACGAACAGTGTAGCGGAGCGAGTGCATCCAGTGTGGGAACACAGTGCTACTGGCCGTGGTGTCTGGCCTACCAACACTGGAGAGGAGCATACGAGGCTATTAGGTAAACTCTTTATAAGATAACAATAAAGACTTCTCATTCATCTCCACTTTGAAGATCCAAGATGGCCAAACCTCTCAACCAGGTAGACTTGCCGTAGTAATAGCCGAACAATGCTAGTTCCAAACATTGCCAAATGCTAGTAATTTAAGAGCGGTGACACTTCTATATAACATAATTGTAGAATGAATTCAGTGCAGTGGCATAATATTAGCCGTTGCAAACAAGTGCTATTTATTGTTGCAGAATGTATAAGTAATTAGTTATGAGTGCTGTTTTCTAAGACATCCTATATAGCCAAAAATGTACATGCGGTCACACTTGCGCAAAAATTAAAGTCTTCGCCAAATAACAAAGGACACATACATGCAAATTATACACACTTATTAAATAGACAAATCTCGTGGCTTAAATCAGTCAGACAGACCCCTGCTATCGCGTAAATGAAGTCACTCACACAACTTAAATAGTAGTGCTTAGCGATATTATGACCGATATCGATAAAACATATTGTCAATAATTTTGTTATTCTAAGATTAGTGTTGCTTTATCGCTTCCAAAATAATATTATTTCGCAATTACTTCAATTTATCACATGAATATGATAATAGTTACGTAGTGAAAAATGATTCTCGTTTATCGTTACAATTTCTCGTTACTAATAATAAAACAAATAGTTTTATAGGAATCCTATAAAATAAAATTATAAATGCGATATCAATAAGCTATGTTTATTAGAAACGATTAAGCAATAGTGACTGTATAACAAACGGTATTTGTATTTTGTGTATGAAATTGAATGAAATTATTTTAAAAATTAAATTATTCACAAATTACATAAATTATTCGTAAATTTAACAATATCTCCTATATTCACGCTTTTAACGCTTGTGTTAAGGATACTAGGGTAACGGATAGACATACATATAAGACACATAAATAACATATTCATAGAAAGTACAAATGCTCGTATACATTACAAACATCTTCCGGGACTCTAACCTTGGATTCGACGGTAGGGTCCCTCTTAACGAAACCGGTCGTCAATGAATATATCTAATATTCTATAAGTTGATTATTCCCATGACTTTTACATACGTTTTATTATAGCAGCGCTTGGCGGTACGTGTACTGCGAATCTCACGGCAATAAATGTGTATTACGTCTAACTAATTATAATTGACGAGAATCTTTTTGTGGATCGTTATTCATGTGACCTCGTTACAAGGATTCGCTCTCGTCTTATTACTAAACACTGGTTCTGTACTGAAAATAGGATATGTTGGCAATGAAAATTTGCTTTGTATGTTAAATAAAATAGCTTCTTAATATTTTCTCCATAATGTAAATAAAAAATACGTATATTTTACATGGACAATTGGACATTTAATCGAGCAATTGTATTTCTTTATGATTAAGTAAAGTCAGTGGCTTGACGACCGTTTGGTGCAACGGTAGCGATCCTGCCTTTCGCACCGACGGTCCTGGGTTCAAATCCCGGAAGGGGCAGATGTTTGTATGATAAATACCAGCATTTGTACCTGAGTCATGGATGTTTGTATATATTTCTATGAATATTACTTATTTATGTATGATATATTTATGTCTATCCTAGTATCCATAACACAAGCCTTAAAAAAGTGCTTACTTTGGGCTAGGTTAATTGGTGTGAATGTAGGAAATATTTATTTATTATTATTTATTTATTATTTATTTATTATTTATATCTAGGGTGAAGCAAGTGGGGTACGTGTCACGAAAGCTTTTTAAAATCCCGCAAAGTCGCAAATAATTAACTTAAAAATAATCCGCAATAAACCAAACCGAATCTAGTAAGGCTTTACAGCACAACAGCACATTTTTATTTCATTGTTTTATACAGGTGTAAAAAGCCCTTCTACCGTGTGGTGGCCGACAAAATAAAATAGCGTCTACCACACTTATGTATGAGTTTCCTAAAAAATTACTAATGATACTGGGAATATTTACCGCACCGTTGGCAGCTGTGTTCCTAATCATGATTTTTTTACTGCGAAATCAAACCCACTTGTCATACGTGGAGAGTTTGCAAATCCTTCCCATTTTGGAGGAGGTCAAAAGACGGGACGGACCGTCTTTTGACTGTGTTGGTGAAAATACCTTTCAACGGTTTGCAGAGGCATCTTTAGCTATGGTGCTGAGTGTGCGTTGCATACAGACGCCGCGCACTTTCAATCACTTCAATGTCAATTAATGGAAATCGTAAAATATGGTCTCTCGATACAAAATGACAGATGAGCTGATCAAGTGAGAATAGAAAGCCGTTTTGTTTACAATTTCAATTTATGACATTGATATACCTAACATCTATATAGATACGTATACGTTCTGGCTTGTTAGGGATGTTTACCCTGGATAAATACAGTCAGTCATACATCATGGCACCCAAAAGTGGCAAATTTGATTAAACGATTTCAATTTAATCTTCAAAGAATAGAGTTTATTGTTCATTGGGGAATTTTGACAGTTTGTGGTAATTCTATATACTAATCCATTTTGACCACGCGCTTCCTAGAGGGCGCTAGGGAAATGATTACACACGGGCGCTACATGGGCTAGAGACGCCTCTGTCTGACCGTTTGACTCCAAAAGTAGGGTTACTACTGCTTACTACTGCTCAACCAAACCGGTCGTATGTTATCATATACGGTCTATTTTTGCTTTTAAAAATAGCAGATATCGGTAATTATAGGAAGAAAGTAATGTAATTTAAAACAGCTGGATTGGCACAGCATGGTTTCATCGGTGATCCAGATTTATAATGGCTATGGTATGGTATGGTATGCCATGGTATACCATGGCTGCAGCCAGCTAAGAGCAACACGTGTTTGATGTTTATTAACGAATGAAACGACGAAAAACGAAAATATAATAAGCATAAAATATGCGTTAATTGAAAACTAATACTTAATAAATAATTACTGTGAGTTATCATTAATTTGTTAGGATCTCGTGATTCAAAAGAATTACTTAAATATAAGGATCACTACGAAAACAATGTCTCTCCGTATGTAATATCTAATATTTGGTTTGTGATCCTTTGCTTTCCAGTCAGCGCGGTCAAAAAATACGGCCGTAACATTTATACCATATATTTCTTTAATAACGGGTGAATCGATATGTATAAGATAAGGTGTTGTCGACCTAGAATCTGAAATTTAACAGAAAGATAATTATAATATGAGTACAGAAATAAAAAATATTTGTAATATTTATTATCAGCAAAGAACTGGCTAAAACGTATCATGTATTGGTGGACATATAATTCGAAACACTTGGTATGAATTAGTAATATCCCTACTAATATTATAAATGTGAATGTAAGTTTGTTTGTTATGCTTTCATGCAAAAAACTACTTAACCGATCATCATGAAACTTCATACATGTATTCTTGGAGGTATTGGAAGTAACATAGCATACATTTTATTCAAAAAAATAATAAAAAAAATGTGGGCGAAGCCGCGTAAAAGCTAGTATAGTAAATAAAGTAGCTAACATGTAGATTCAATAACTAAAAATGAATCAAAATTATTGTCAACCTATCTTTCATTACAAGAGTTAGGACGTTATATAGGCCTATTTTCTATTACTGGGCACTTGAATGCCATATGGATGCATGGAATCCATGCATAATCCATCCTACACTTCATTCCATTTCATTTTTCAAATTGATATATAAAACATCTTTCTTCACTTTTTCTACCATTTTGGCGGCAATTGAACATCAATTTGTTAATCTGTTGACCAGATTAGTGAAAATCTATTTATTGAAACCAAGAAACACTAAGAGAAGCTATTGTTATTCAAGAAAAATCGTTGTCTGGATGGTACGAAAATAAAGTGTTATACACAGATGAAACAAAAATAAAAAATATTTATTCAGACGGAAAGTGTTGTTAGACGACTAGTAAACCATGTTTTCGATTATATTTAATATTCAATAATAAAACCTGTGATTCCCTACTCTAACTACCGTTTGCCTGTAACCTGGCAACTATTTGCCTGTGACCTTGATGAAAATCTATGATTACACAGGGTATATATTGTCATGATAACATCTGCCTTATCTCGTCGCAGGAATATTAAACATTATATTTGGTACCATATATAAATCGAATTTGTACACCAATAATAATTAACAGAAGTAACGATATTACAAAATTTAATGTCATGTCATACATATAATCAATTTAAAATAAAAATCGAGTGACACTTGAGAAAAGTTTTTTTTTCTTGTAATAATTTCTTTACATATATATAAATAGCAGTTAAATTCTTAAATAACACAAATGAAATAAAATGTTATTGTTTTATCAGTACCATAATAACAGTAATATACTTCCATAACATTCACGCCAAATTAATACATAAATAGCATTTTTGGTAAATAGGTATCCTTTGGTTTTAGGCACCGAAGAAGAGTCTTCGGATCGGCACTCGTCAGAAGAAGAAGGCGATACAGAAACCCACGTCGACATGTGGGCGATCAGCGACGCCCAGGCGCGCCACTACGCAGCTCAGTTCGCGCAGCTACGGCCAGAACGCGGCCTGCTTTCGGGACAAACAGCCAGGTAAATGCTTTCAATAACTTATCCTTCTTATTATATAACATGTCTCAAAATTCAACGATAAGCGATCACCAGACAGTAGCTATTTGAACGTTTTACAAAATGACTTGCCAGAGTTATTAGAAGACGTGCCTTTAAGGGATTTACAAAACACGTGGTTTCAAAATGACGGTTGCGCAGCTCAAGATACGCGTCCTGTGCGAGAATACTTAAATCAAGAGTATCCAGGGCATTGGATCGGGCGACTTGGCCCTATCTTATGGCCACCCCGTTTATTCGATTTGAACCCCCTGGACTTCTATGGAATGCAATTATATTCAATTAAATAATATTCGAAGTAATAGAACCAAAATCACAGAACCTTCACTTCTTCTAAACAAAAAAGAATACAATATGATTAATTATTAATAGTTCTTAACATTAAAGAATACAGTGTGTAGCCCTCGCTTGTCAGTAAGAGTCTCATTTGTCTAGTTTGTCTTACTCTTCGTAACTTTTTGCACTTTATAATAAAACGGAGCAAAATTTGTTGTAAGAGCGTCATAGAATGTATTTATTTTAGAAAATAAACATGATTAGGAACTTCAGTTTTTACTCCTATAAATATAATATTCTTTATAATATGTTTTAAACTGTTCATACATATTGTTTATATGTGTCTTACATTGATTTTGTTTGTTAACATTTTACTAATTTTTACATTTTTTTACTTGCAGGCTGTTCTTTGAAAAGTCGCGACTTCCCGTCCCTGATTTGCGGAAGATTTGGCAACTATCCGATATAACCAAAGACGGAATGCTGACGTTGGAGGAGTTCAGTATAGCGATGCACTTGATAGTACTCAGGCGGAATGACATCCCCGTACCCGAGACGCTACCTGCCTGCCTCGTGCCTAAAGTAGACTCGCGCTTTTCTCAGCAGGCCGTCACCACCGATCTGGTCGACTTAGGGGCTGATATGTTTAGTTCTGGCTCCTCCGCAGACTTCAGTTTCGTCCATAAACCAGAAACGAACGATCTCTACGACGGTAAAATCGCGAAAAAACCCGAAGATGGGCAGCCATCCCTCACCCCGCCGAAGCCCGAGCCGCAGGTCAACAATAAGGAGTGGACGAAATTCGTCGACTCGCCGACATCGAGCGTATCGAGCCCGGGCCCAAAACCCGTCAACTTCGACTTCCACAAGTCAGCCGTCGAACGAGACCCGAAAATTTTCCACCCGGTCGCGCTGCGGGTGACGCCCGACGCGAACGCTCTGCCGGCGCATGGCGAGGGCGACGTACGCTCGAGCGCCTCGCCGCGTCGCGACGAGTTCGCGCACGCGTTTGAACTCGCCAGTCCGAAGCGACTTAACTCCCAACCGCCGGTCGAGCCCCCGCCGAACGGTCAAGAGATCAAGTCGATCCAACGGCCGCAGCCGAAGAAGCCGCTGAAAAGCGCCGGGGTGCTGCCGCCTCCACCGGCGCGCGAGTCGTCTGTCCACGCGGACGAGGGCCCGCAGTCGCTGCAGTACGCGCCCAAAAAGGAGCCCCCGCCCCCTCCGCCGCCGCGCCCCCTTCGCAACCACGCCCGCTCCAGCTCGTTGGACCTGACTCGGTTGAAGGGGCCGCCGCCGCCGCAGCCGCCGCCGCGTACCTCGCCCCCCGCATCCCGAGTTCTGCCCCCGCAGCGCGCCGACAACGAGCCCGCCTTCCCCCCAGACGCTTTCGCGCCGCGCGAGTACGAAGGCGAAGGTTTCGGCTACAATCGGGAGGACGCCCCCAAGATGCACGGCGCGTTCGAGGTCTACCGCAAGCCGTCCCGGGAGCCGTCGTGTGAGGCGGAGCCGGACGTGAAAGCTCTGCAGGAACAGAACGCGGTTCTGCATCGCGTGTGTCGCGCCCTCGTCGCTGAGCTGGCTGACGTGCAGCGGGAGCGCCACGCGCTGAAGGTCCGGTTGCAAGGCCACGACACGCCCCTCTAGTCACCCGCGCCCTCGCCCGCCTCGCTGGGAATGAAATGACGTCGTGGTCCTGCGAAATAAATGCGAACTGATAGCGGTTCTGTAGTCGTGCGAGTTGCGACCTCACTAGCTATAAAACTGTATTTTTTTCTAAAAATATATCAACACATTTTTACCAGATTGAGTAGCTTCTATTGCTTCGAATAGTAAAAAGGTTGTGTCCGCCCATACCGAAGGACATCGAAAGCGACGTTCTTTGTTACCACGATTTATATACCACATAATTGATTGCAAAGCACATTGTTCGATACGCCGTTGCCGCAAGCAAATCCAGTCTTATCAAATGTATAAATATAATGAGAATAGAGACGTATAATAATCACATTAAGCTAAAGAGATAAAAGTAATCTTGAATGTGAAATTACACTAAAACAATGAATAGAGCATTTTTTATTAACGTTCTGTATAAGTGGATGCTATTACAATGACCAAAATAATTTTTAAAAGGCGGTCAATTATGATTCATCATTTGTATGTTTTTACACATATTCATAAAACATACATATTTTCTATCATTCTGTATCATTTATTGCTATTATAATATTTCTTAAGTAAATCTAATAATCTAATACGTATTATGATCACATTCATTTACGTTAATAAAAGTAAAGCTGACACCACTACAGCGCGATTGACGTAAATTAATACTTCATAAAAAGTATAGATATTATTATTTATCGCCAATCATTAAATCATATAAATCTTACTTTACGATTTTTTTACATGTGTTAAAAATATAACTTTTTATTTCTAATTGTATTTGTTAATGCACATTTGGTTATTAATTTAAAACTAATAATCAATAAATTGGTATAGCGTCCATTTTGATATTTGGTTATTCGCGCCGTATGTTCTTAAAAAATGCGCAAAAAATGATGTTAAAAAAAATAATTTCCATTCCAAGTATGAAATATGGAAAGCATAGATTCATCTATATTTATTAAAAGTTATCGCATTTTTATGCTAAAAATACATAAATGAAATTAGGGTTACATGTCATTGTGAATTTCATTTTCTATCGAGAGGCTATACTTACATTTATGTATTTTATTTGACACGCAATTTTCCATTGTATATACGTATTTCAAACAATTCAGATATTTGTCTATGAATTCAGATTTATAAAAAGATATGCATACAATTTATGTATTTGCTGTGTTATAGAGAAGAGAAAGGCTAAATAATCATAGGCTGTATAGGCTAGAATGTGTAACACAGCTGGTAATTTTATTATAGGAATTCCTATAGGGTTGACCCACATCTGTCAGCAAGTATAAGCATTTGTTTATATTCTATCCTTTTCTGTCGCCGAGAAGCAACATTTGCTAGGGCGACACTATCTTTCTCGCTCTAGCCAATGACATTCTTGAGTGGTAGAAAATAATAGAGCATAAAAATGCTATGACGTACTGACAGATGTAGATTGAAGAAAAATTACGTTGCTTCGTCAGTTTTATACATAATTTAAAACTTCATTTTTGTTTACTGTATATTTGAATGGTTGTGCTTATAACTTTAAACGTTTCGTGTTTTATGTTCAATAGGAAGCAACAGTTTTTTCAACAATTTCAAATAATATGTTAGTTTTTTAATTGAATGTGGCATTTACCCAGTACGTTATATAATTTGCATGAGATGGCTTTGAAATATCAATGTAAGATTTATATTTTTATTATTGTTTAAAATCATATACGTTCATTCGTAGCAAGTAACGCTAAGTTGCTTGGATAGCATTCCTTATGTTTATTAAAGTACTATTTGCTTTACATTTAATATTAAAATGTAAAATAATAAAAATGTACCTACCATAAAAAAATGTTAAAATACGTGAATGTTGTATAAAATGCGTTAGTATAGGGAATGTATAAATGTGAAGTAAAAACTATAGAAAGACGATGTCCAAGACTTGAAGAAATGTGTAATGCGGTCCTACGCCGTTGCCTGTCAGAGCAGTTGTTATAAACAATATAAATTACAGTTCTAGTAATCGATAACGATCGATCGATCTAGTGTGAGGTAACTTTGTATCATATAAGATTATAGTAAAAGTATTTATCTATTATTTTAGTCATATTATTAGGGATATTAATCTCCTCAAGCAGTCTACAATTTGTAGTGTAAATACTTTTTTTTTGTGTATCATTACATTATACCCTTTGTATGTTTTAGCCTAATCGTATCGCGCGATTCATTGAGCGAAGCTCTCTTTTAGGCAACTCACAAATTTCGCTTGTCTCCCTCCTGCTACTTAGTGGTTCAAACGATTCGAACGAATTTTGGCATGAACATACATGATTATAACCTGACGGACATAGGCTATGTAAAAAAAATATAGACTTTACCATGGAGGAATAATCACCGAAAGAAATATTCAAATGCTGATCACAGCCAAACCGCTGAGACTACATTGATGAAATTTGGCGCCAAATTCCATCAATGTAGTATCAGGTTAGGTAAGGTAGTGCTTCGCTCAGTATTTGCAAACAGTAGCATGCATTGCAGACCTAGTATTTAGTGATGTATACAAGGTCACATTTGAATGTAAATAATAAAATGTAATTACTTAAACCAATTTATTAATAGTTCTCAGGATTTAGATTTAATGAATTTTAAAGTTTCACAGATATTCTTTTTTCATTGTAATCTGCTTTAACTCTTTATATTTAGGCAGAAAACGCTAGCTGTGATCGCGCGATCTTTACAACGTTGTCTTTACAATTTGGTCCAATTTTATACTAATATCGTACCATTTATGTTTCATAAAATTTATACAGTACTGCTTAAATATGTAGTAAATTATGTACAATAAATTTGTTTCCAAATTTTATTAGTATTTTTATTTCAAATGCAACCTGATAACCGGCCGGACAAAGTGCATATCAATCCACGCGCGGTGTAGAAAAAAAACATCCCCGCCTTAGAGAAAGTAACTTAAAACAAGATTTTATCATTTTGTAGGATCTGATATCTTTATATATGTATATAATTCTTCTGTGAGTGTGTATGTCACTGAACTCCTCCTAAACGGCTGGACCGATTTGAATGATTTTTTTTGTGTGTGTTCAAGGGGACCTGAGAATGGTTTAGATTCACAAATCAGCCCGGCAGATGGCGCTGCAGACGGTATCTAGGTTATTTATCTATACTGCAAAAATAACAGGCAGGACAACGTCTGTCGGGTCCACTAGTATATGTATATGTCAATATATCAATATTCGTACCAAAAGCAAAAGGTAAGAGACAGGCATATAAGACTATTTGATCAGTTAATTCTTTATTATGGAGAAGATCTTTCAAAAGTACATCAATAGTTTTATTAATTCAATGCCAAAATACAAAGACTTATTAATTTGAATTATATTAATTCTCTCCCTCTCCGCTTTTTTAACCGATTTTTTCGGTCTATAAATAAACATTTAACTTTTGTTAAATAAATTGCAGTGGAATATCGACTACCACTAGTACATGCCTAAATATACATGCCCATGACTCATGATTAAATGCTCGTATTTAACCCACAACCTTAGCCCTTACCGGAAATCGAACCAGGGACCGTCTGACCTGCCCACGCTCGGACAAGCAGGTCAATAGCATAATCTCACGCCATTTATTTTTTTATTGTATATTATTTAATAATTTTTCCACAAATAAAATTGCTAAGGACTGCTCAAAATTATCTAAAAAATGGAGTACATTAATTGTTAATTAATCTTATAGCTGATAAAATACGTAAAATTTATTTTGGTTGTGCCAGAAGAAAGTCCCGAGCAGTTAACATATGTTATAATAGCGAAATTATATTTTAAACTTTTGTACATAAAATACACTTTTTTATTTATAAACATTCACCGCATGTAAATTAAGATAATCACCCGTAGTCGTGCTGAGTAGCACAACACCGTATAATCTTGGCGAACTAAATAGTGGACACGGCATATCTGGGTACTTTATTGACTACGGAACCCCAAAAAGATATTGATACTCTAATAATATCTTCTTTACATCTTCTATTAAATTTGTTTTAATTATGTAACTGTTGCTACACACGCCCGACTATTGACCGATTTTTCTGCCGGTTTTTTCACCTATTTTTGACAGACTCGACGCACAAGTCCGATTCATCGATTATAAATTTACATATGACAACGTACACTTCCTTCATAGGCTACTGATGAACAGGCACGTGTGTTGTATTCTTAACAAAATCTGGAGGATTGAAGATGAAAAAAACAAGTCTCCTGTGTCTCATCATCTTACTGTTTAAACACAATCCTAAGTAAGACCGACATATGCTTAGCTTATGATGGACTTAATCACGGAAGCTATAAAATTAAATTATATTTAGATTGACCTACTTAGAATATTTCAGTACTTATTTCGCATGACTTAAGTGCTGACAAAGCTTTGTGTAATGTTCTTTAGCATGCAAGAAACGTGACTGACGTGACTTTATTAGAAATAATATAAAGCTTTAGTGAGATAATCATATCTTTACTCGATTATTACCATGACATCACAAAATAAGAGCTATAAATATATCAAAAGATAATTAACTGTTCTTTAGATCTCTACTGTTTCGCTTCTTAGTAAAATCTCGCTAGTCTCACAGAATACTGTTTGCAATGATTAAGATTTTTCTAATTATCTCAACACTTTATAATATAGTGACTGGTGTCAGTACTCAGTTATCGTGTGAAGAAATTACAGTAGATGAATGCAAAGAGTTTGGTTACAATCACACTACCGTGTCAAGTTTCGAAGACCAATCAGGGCAGTATGCCTATGCTGTATTTATGCTGAATATCCACCCTCTCGTAAGGACTAGGTGTTCTCCGCGACTTAATTTCTTTTTGTGTACTGCATATCTGCCTATGTGTGTGGAAGGGCTTCCACCTATCGGACCATGCAAAGATTTTTGCCAAGAAGTTAAGCGAGACTGCGACCCTGTCTTGAAGATGCTAGGATACAATTGGCCGGGAGATTTAGATTGTTCCCTATTTGATGCTGAAAAGGACCAAACGAAAAAGTGTATAGTGCCCAACTCCAAGAAGTTCAATATAAGTAGTTTAGGTGTAAGTTTAAGTTTTTGTAGCGTGATTCAATACTTCCGAAGATTACCTTCTACATTAAAACAAATCAAATTTTAATCAGGTGTCTTAATCTGTGCCTTTATTATACTAGTACCTACTTATATCTAGATTTTTACAATATTAAGTACTTAAGTACTATTTACTTATGTATTATTTACTTAGGTACATCATTTTCGAATAAACAAAACAAAACAGGGATTGTGATTTGAATAAGTTTCTAGTGTTTAAAAGAAAAGAAAATAATTCTGATAAACTAGAATTGTTTATTTAGTGTTTAAGAAAACAGGAAATATAAATCAATCAAATCAAATGTTTTTACTCGAACAAATAATATAAAAGGCTGTAACAAGAACAAATGTAGTCATAACATGTATGAAACAAGTATATTTTTAAATTGTAATCAATAAAAAATACAGAACTTACAAAGTATCTTTGACTTTTTTACGGGACATTTCGTCGCGTCGTTCGACGCGTCGGTCGGAAACCAGTAGTGGAACATAACAAAAGGAATTGTGCCCGGCAATCAGAAATGATAAATTTTAAATATTTTATTTTAAAATATTTAAAATTGAATTATAGTTTTTTTATATAATTACATTTTATCGGACTTTATATGTACGATTTCTATATATATATTAATAAATAACAGAAGTTTTTTTACCATTAAGTTGTATATGATTATTTTTTTTAATAGTTCCACTTCGTGCGATTTCATGAACCCTTAGCCTCACCTCTGAATAAAGATAGTTTTCCTGCAAGTAGTTTTTCGTAAAATTTCACGCAAACAACTGGTGGAACTGATTCGGTAAATTTTGCTGTACCTATTTGAAGAGCATTTCTAGGAAGTCAATCTTTAATGATTCCAGCTGCAGTACAAACTTGGTATACATTATTTTTGATATTTGGTATCTACAATGCCCATAATGTTTTTTCTGTCTATCCGTTATCTATGTACCTGAGAAATTTATAAAAAATATTTATGTTTCCTGTTATTAGCGATACTAAAGAAATAATTTTTGTTTTCTGTTATTAGATATTATTTTTTGTCTTTAAACTAAATCAATTTGTGGACTTGATACAATTTCTATTAGAGCTTGGCCTCACTTCTATTAGGCAAATTATCTTACAGAGTTAACATTTTAACATTCTTCCTCCGTGATTTGATCAAATATTTTAGAGATTTAATAAAAATAACTATGTTTGACATTTTCCCGCACCATATACCTAAATATAATAATAATAACAATCTTTATTTATAGAAAAAATATTTCAAGCATAATGAAGTCGCTGAAGTCGTCAAAAGAAAAAAAAAACGTATTTTGTATTAAAAGTTAGACTAAAATGTGTACGTTGTGTATACCATTAATTATTAATACCATTCATTGATAATGTTGAAAAAATATGATGGAGAGAATTTATTACTTGTTGGTTTTATAGTGTTATTTGTAATGTCAAAGCTAACGAAAAGTAACCCACATAAAGAGTGCATTATTTAACAAATTTCAATCCGGACTAATATTATAAATAGGGAAGTCTGTCTCTCTGTCACGTTTTCACAGAGAAACAGATGAACTGATTTGATGAAATTTATGATGATCGCATGAATTTATTAATAAAATAATGTACAGACAGAACTGTATTTTCATCAAGACGAAAACTAAGATACGTCAAGACGTATCTATCATCGTCAGCTTATTATATATCTTCAATACTGGGGCACAGTAACGAAAATGGCACAGAGGAGCTGAGGATAAAATTTTTAATTCATTCATCCGACAGTCCTATAGTTTTCACAATTATAGACCTAACGTAGTAACTACTCCACCATCTAGTTCCTCGTTTATTTAAAAGCTACCTAGAAAATAATTATTTTTTGAATTGTATTTTAAATATATTTTTTTATAGGTAGTTATAAGCTTAATAAGCAGTGTAAAAATTCGAAGTGTGATCAAATGGAATTTAAATTTTAAATTCTATTTGCTTTGTATTTCACACACATAATTTTTAAGAAAAACACTAACATATTCTTGTATAAGATATTGAAGTCGTGTACTTAAATGTGTGTACGTGTAGTTTACCTACACTTCAACATTATTTGCTCATATATAGTGATTTAAGCAATGCAAGCTGTTAATTTTCAAATAAATATTATTTTATATGTATATCTAAGAGATACAAATAATTGTAGTACAGTAGGAGAAGTCCATTAAATCGTAAATCTAAATAGTATAGTGCTAACATATTGCCGTTATCTTTAAATCGATATTGGATAAAATGAACCGATGTAAACCGCGTCACCCGTGAAGTCGGGATAACGATAACACGCGATAACGAGGCCCGAGGACAGTCGCCTAACGAGGAGACGCAAAGCCGAACTCGAGTCGAGCACGCTCCTCGACTCTCGGCCATTTCTTTCCCTTTCCCTCTATGGCCACAGTGTTGCGCATACCTGCGGACCTTTTTTTGTTGACGCATCCCCCGCCTGCTCGGGCTCGCGGGCGAACGCACGATCACAACGTCTCGAGTCGCGCCTCCGTACGCGTGTTCGCGTCTCACGGCTTAACGTCGGCGCCCGCGCGTAAACATTCCCGACAACAATGACATCTTTCATCTGATACGCTGGATATCATCTGCCAAAATGAAGTGCATTGTTGCCGTTTTAATAATCGTAACCTTTGTGACCAGTGCCGCTTCCGAAGCGTCAGTGCGGACATGTGAACCCATCAAAGTGGCAATGTGCAAGAACTTAGGATACAATCAGACTGGAATGCCGAACCTGGCGCGGCACACTCTTCAAGTAGATGCTGATGTCACTTTGCAGACTTTCGACCCTTTGGTGCGGTACGGGTGCTCCTCGCAATTAGACTTGTTTTTGTGTACTGTGTATGTGCCGATGTGTACAGATAAGGTCGCACTTCCCATAGGACCCTGCAGAGGACTGTGTGAAAGCGTTTACGAAAGGTGTAATCCTGTGCTTAGGGATTTCGGTTTCACCTGGCCCACAGAACTGGATTGTTCGCTTTTCCCCGCGGAAAATAACCACGAACACATGTGTATGGAAGGACCGGGGGAACGAGCTCCGCCAGTCGGGACGATAACTTTGGATACTTCTACATCAAGTGGAAGAAGCGCCTGCCGGAGGCTTATTAAACCCAATAGTTGGGTGTGGGTGCGAGGTTCGGGTCGCTGTGCACAATTCTGTGAGGCAGAAGTGCTTTGGGAATCTGGAGAGAGACGAGGTGCTGAAGTGTGGTTAGCGACATGGGCTGCACTTAGTTTTGCGTGTACCCTGGCAGCCGTGGGAGCCCAGTTGGCATGTGGAAAGCGGGGAAGCGCTGGGGAGAGGGCTTTGGTGCTAGTGGCTTTATGCCGCTGTGCTGCCGCCGCCGGCTGGGGTGTCCGTGCTGCCGCAGGCCGAACGGCTGCTGGCTGCGCTAAAGATTCCGCAACCCCAACTCGCATGCTGCTAGCACACGATGGCCTCGCTAATCCTAACTGCGCGGTGGTCTTCTTACTGCTGTATTACTTCGGACTCGCAGCTTCTGTTTGGTAAGTGCTGTCTCTAAAATTTTGATCATTTAATATACTAAGTTGCAAGTTTCATAACGGTTCTTTACAGGCATAATGTTACCTCGAAGCCCCAAAGCGATATCCTCAAGGCTTTTTGCAAAATACAAAACCAACATTACTATAAAAAATTGCAGACCATTACAATTGACACCACTGAGCGCGCCGACACAATGAATATCTGTCATTGTGCTGAGATTACGATACCTGCTTCTTTTGTTAGACGAGTTTTGAGTTCTAACTTTGTCACCGATCAATTATGTTTTGTCACTTGTCCGGGTACATTGTGTGAGGTGCCTTAAATTTGTAAGAAATGTAGAACAAAAAAAAAAGAATCGAAAGACGTTTTTCACCAGAAAGGCACAAAAGTTTGTGAAGAGGGAGTATGTTATTTCCATTTCTTTCTAAGACACATACAAAATTGAACTTAATTATCTACTATTGTTTCTAGTTAACGCCAGAGAGCTGACACAATGACATTTCATGCTGAATAGAGAAAAACGGGCATAAATTTCAATGTCCGTTTAAAAAGTACTTACGGTCATTATTATTTAAAAAAGACAATTAGAAACCTGATATGACAGGTCTCTTTACTAAAGATATTTCATTTTCAATACTTTTTAGAAATATGTATGTATATTACAACATGTACACATTAAATAGGTAGCTAGCTATTTCCTCAAAAATAGATTCATATAAAGTGAATATAGTATATCCTCAACAATCATCATCGCCTTGTTATTCTGTGAATTAAGCGGTTTTAGTTTTAAACCCTTCTGTGAATAAGAAAGAACAGACATAATAGATCTCGCGTGTTCTCAGAAAACTGTTTCGTAAAAGATTAGAAGGAGGTCGAGACATAAAGCAAAACGAATTGGGAAATAAAATAAACGAGGTACAATAAATCATGTGGTGGCGACGATGTGCTGGTTCGCCGACAAGGAGTAGTTGGGTGACTAGACACGACGTAACAACGCGACGGTAACATTTGTCCAAGAAGTCAATTTCGATAAGATGTAATTCTATGTTTATTATTCATACTCAAACGGTATATTATTATATTTTAATGAGAGTGACTGTGAAGTCTTGATGAGTTGGTAGGCAAATGCCAAAACATTTCTTTTCATCCACCACAAACTAGAGGTTGTTTAAAATATTTTCTACTTATTTACTACAACAACGATATTTAAAACACATCATTACACATAGTTTACATTAGTTTCTAATAGAATTTATCATTTTTAATTATACCATGTGACAGTTTTTACTGCATAGGAAATGAGTTATGGCTCACCACAAAAAATGTAATACGAAGCAGCTGTAAAACTTGACGTGACTGTAACAAAATACACGTTGTTGATGGGATATAAGAAAAACTAGCTCTCCCAGTCGCTCGTACTGATCGTAACAGTCGGGACTTCATTTATTTAAAGAAATTTGATTCTTTTCTTGATAACTTAAAGGTACAAATTTGTAAATCTACTCAAAGCTTACAGATAACATATAAAAAGTGTTGTTTCGCATTTCTACATAAATATTGATTCAGCGACGTCGACTGACAGATTTTTATCGACATTGGCATTTTGGAAAAAAAGCCGACTAAAGAACATATTTAACGAAATATGGGTAAAAGTTTGAAAGAAATAATTATTGGTTATTTTTAACACTGTTATACGCACTCGTGCAAGCCAATAGTAAATTCAGGTTGCATATCATAACTAATTCCTTAAATAGGACCCTATTTCTAATGTTTTTCTATAAACGAACTTCAATTATTTAATTGATAAATACAGGCTTTTTTACGTACGTAGGATAAATATTTTGATTTGTAACTTGTCAAATAAAGATTTTCTTTTAATGATGGATCATATAGTTACCTACCAAGATTTTTTATGTGTGAATAAAATAAGCAATAATTTTCATCAATAATCCATATAAATCGGCGAATTCATGGGACGACCATGTATTTTTGTGATAATTTTTATAATCGAAAATATGAAAACTGCAAGGTTAACAGTTCTTTTCGTACTTGCAGTTTTTGTTTTTCCAAAATCTTAATATGTCGTATTTATATTAGAGGCGTAAACCTTGTATTCTTGGCATTTCAAACGGTGAAGTTTTTGTCCACGAAACTTACGCGATCCAGAAGACATTTCTTGAAATCATAACGCCGATTTGCGGCTTCCTGCCATTCTGCGCATTGTTTCAATTAAATCATTAATAAAAACAGCTCTACTAGCGATTTGTATGAGTATAACGTCAACCCTTAATCTTATTATTTTTTTTTTACTTATATAAGTTGACAGTTTGAATGAATTCAATTATAAGTTTGAAGTTGGTCTCAATGACGCGACAGCATTGAAAACTATTGAAAAATACTAGGATAAGTGCTTTTAAAAGCTGGTTTGACCCGTGAAGTGGGTTAGGTTTATTAAGGGTGATATGAAAGGGTGGTGTCCAACTTAAGTGAGCTGCTTAATAGTAAATTTGCTAATATATGAAACGTATTTAAATTAATCTGGACCTATTCTTATTTAAAGTGAAAAAGCTATTTTAAGCTAGATATTGTTTCTTTTATAAATGTTGTAATAGTAATTATTTAGAAAGAGTCCAGTTTTTTAATGCCCACCTTATTTTAAAAAAAGATGAAAATAAGGCAGACGTGTACCTGCAAGATAGTGTTCCATGTACTCTACTGTGAAACATTTGTTCCTAAATCTACAGTGTTTCGTAAGACTGCTTTAATCGCTTTAAACAAGGGATAGCGACATAAAACCAGAAATAGCATCCATAATTCTAAACGGAGGCCATTACTATTTATGTTCTGTCTACGAATGGCCTCAGAGGTTTTTATTTTAGTCTTGCATCGCTAGACTTTTATGAAGGTGATTACACTTTTAATCACTTCTTCTAAAATCCTACCTTCACTATATTTTTCAACAAGCTTATCGAACAACACCTAATTAACATCATTGGCGACTTTGACTATGCAGGATGAACTCAAAGAAACGTCGTTATTAATTTCTTAGAAAGCCAGAAATTGTTACAAAACAGACTCGTTATGATAATTTTATGTGGATTTATGTGATGTCGGGCCTCTTTGATTGTAGGCTCCTCTCTGACGGGTTATTAATATTCTTGATTAGTATCTAATGTCCTCTGTTTGTAGTTTATATTTCGTGAACAGCGTAACTCACAGTTGGCATTTCTTGTCTAAACGTTAATCAGGCATTATGTACGGTTAATTTGTTAAATTTTATTTCTTACAGTATGATTTTATCCTTATGAATAAGAGTTGTCTTGTCTCCATTATTTTTAATGATAATAGTTTCGCTTACGAACTATTACTATGTTTCATAAGTTCTTACGGGAATTAATAATAAGAAGAGGAGAAAACGGAGTGGTCATATAAGTATGTTCATGTCAATATGTAACTTATAAGTTATAAGATACGGTTTGTACGGTGAACTATAAAATATAAGTATACATTAGATACAATGTCATTTTAGAATACAAGCAATTCGTTATTCCGTTGTGCATTACATTTAAACAAATTTATAACTATGATTTATATATTTACATTATTTTCAATGTTATCTTATATGATAAATTATTCAAATAGAAAAATACTAGAAATAATTGTCTCAGCTAACAAGTTATTTTCAGGCGAGATTTATTGCCTAAAAATAGTTCACGACGAATTTTAAATAGGATTCCGACGAATCGCTTTTGTTTTTGTTTAATTTATAGCAGCGATTCGATTCCGCAATAGTTTTTACCATTTAATAGCCATGTTTCTAATAATATTTCTAACATTTACACTTATTAGCGTAGCTAAGTGAGCACCTTAAGGCTTCGGTTATGGATTCTAGGGTAACGGATGAACGATACTTAGATATTAAATATTTATTGAAATATACATAAATACCCATACTTCATTTACAAATGCTCGTATTCATCACACAAACATCTGCCTCTTCCGGGATTCGAACCTAGAACCTTCACCATACGGTTAAACCAAATGATTAAAGTAAAAAGTTTAAGATATATGTATATGGGGGTCTTGATTGTCACGGGGGTTCTAACTTTAATTTTGAGTAGTATTGTGAGTGACACTTATCATGTTGGTATATTTTTTCTTCATTTCTTAAGATCTGTGCCTTAAGATTCTTTACTTAACTAATGATAGCGTGGCCACAGGAAAGCAGCAGGGTTGGTGAATAAATTAAAAATATGCACCATTTTAGTCATAATATGCTTATAGTCGTTTTATTATTAGAAATTAGTAATTACTGAATAGTATCAAATATTGTTATTCCATTTTCAATTTAAAATACATGAAAAATAGAGTTCAATATTGAAAGACAAATTTTATAATTTTTTGTACCGTTGCCGTATCAACCAAATGCTTAAACAAAAGACAACAGTTCCGAGTCGTCTCTTTATACTGCGGTTACATAGTTTAAAGTTGTACTCTCAGTAAGATATCCGTGGCTCTCAAAACTAGCTCCATTAACATAATAACAGCGGAGCGCACGGAACTAGTTAGCCAGGCGCATATTGTGGTCTGTGTAATGAGGAACGTCAAATTGGTTTTGTGTTCAAGCTCGGACGGAGCTGCGGAGATGGTTCTTTTTGATTGTTTCACAGCGTTGTTTAACTCTGCATAATGAGTGCCTCGTATAATTTCACCTGACCTTAGAATTAGGTCTTGGTTTTCTCGCTGACATTTCTCGCTGAGATTTTTATAAGAACATATTATTTTAACTAAGTTATTTTATTAATTTAAGATATTATAAAGAACTTTTTCGCTTTGTGGGTTTCGGCATAGAATGATGCTGGGGGTTATTCTAATCATCAGGCACCTAGAGTAAATCACAAAATTTTCCAAATTATTGTGTTCCAACCAGCCTGGCAAGCTTAGAGATTATAGCATAACCCCCTTAAGGGGAGGTCTTCTTCCGTCTTCCGTCCAGAGTATAGGTCTTTTGGTTGATGATGACGGTAGAACATTTGTAAAAACTTATAAAATTTTTGTTTCCCAAAACTATGATCTCGCGAACTGTTCCTTACGCTCAGGCGTTTACTCCATAATGTCTTTTGTAAAGAACAATAACTTTATTTTAGTTCGACGTAACCCCATAAAATCTCCGAACATCTCCCAACTGTTGGCGTTCACAATTTATATTTATACAAACTAATTTACGAGCGCAATCATAAATTCATAACAGTTTCGTTACAATTATGACGTCATTTACATAAACATTGGTAACATAAAATCATGGTATGTTTTAGCGTAGGTCACGTCACTATTATAAATATAATTAATCTTATCTTTATTATAAACTGACTTGTTTCTTAAATGTGGAGATCTTATATGAATAACTCTAATATTGTCAGAAAAATGCTTCAAAATATATTTCTTAAATGTATTATTTGACGTCATAATACAAATTGAAAAAGCATTTCCCTGCTTATCTTGTATTACAACCAGTGGCTATACTGAAACAATCAAAATCTGTTGCCGCCTGTTAATTTTTATTTATTAATGGACAAACTATGCAAACCTTTTTTATTAAATCATTGCTGATTCGGTATTGTTACATGAACGTATATCTTCATAATTTTAGCTGCACTGGCCAGTATGCTGCGCAAGAGCAGCCGCGCCGGAGTCGCTAACAATAATTGGTCGAGTCGTAATTTTCCCTAGTTACCGGTACGATCGAGGCGTGTAATCTGAGGTCGCCTCATAATTTCTTGTTTATTTAAAATTTCCTTGCCGCTGCCGATGTAATCTCGACACGAGCGCCCCGCCTCGAAACGGCCGGTATCCTTGTTAGTAGGGTTGCCGCAATATAACACAATTTCAATATATCGATAAATATTTTTTTGGCATAAGATCCGTGAAAATTAGTTGCTCAGGTATTATTTCCTACACGTAATATGCCTTAATAAAAATTGTTGCAGAGTCGTAAAGTTACTTAATAATTTGTCACCTTTGAAAAAAAAGACAAAATATCGGTAATGACGTATTGCAGACATTGTGTAACTGCACAACCCTTAACTTGTTTGATAGTAAAGGAAAAGTTTAAATGTTTCACTTTGCTTATTATTAAGGTTTTGTGAGCAATATTATCAATTTAACGATAAACGATAAATGTATTACAAATTGACAACACATAATTTAAGTAACCGCCTGTTTTTGTTGGTTAGTATAAAAATATTATAAAAATAACAGACCTTTATTTTTAATAAATCTCGTGAATATTTTGGGGCGATTTTTCCTTTACTGTTAATCAAATAGTAACTTGAGAAAAAAATGATGTACAAATGTGATATTTATAATGACTAAGTTTGTATAGATAATTTAACTAAATCACCCACTACTGGTTCTTAAAAATTAAAAGTGAATAAAGTTTTATTTTCACACGTCGCAATCGTAAATGTATAACAACCTACACAATCGATAGATTTAAAAAATCAGTACACCACTAAACCTTAAGATTCGATCCTACTGCGCCCGCGCCGTAATTGGGATGCTAATCAGATGCTGAATTGTTTCTGTCTCGCTCCCTCCTGCAATGAAATAGTGTATCTCTATCGCACATCATCCAACCCGCTTCGGAGGTGGCGGGCTCTTCAATCATCCGGCAATAAGCAAGGCGCGTTCCCTGGGGCGAACACCGCCCGAGAAGTAATAACCGTAGTTTGCGTTGGCAGAATAATTTTCGTTTTTAACGACGTATCCACCCAACAAAGATAGGCATTGATGAGATAAATCGCTCATTGTTTTAGATATTTTAGGTGATAATTTAAACAACACTACGAAAATAAATTTAAGTGGTTAGAAATATTACCAGTAAAAAAAAAAAAATTTAGACGAATTTTACTGGGTGACTGACAACCTAAGCCTTAGTAAAAAAATTCATAATCTTCATTATTCCATTTTTCTGTATTTATTTATTTATTTATTCACTAATTTGCAAGCAAACACGGTACAAAGGTTGTTTATAATTATGCAATTTTCACGTGTTGCACCAGATACTGGCACGCAAATGTTAAAATTTAAAGGAAGCTATATAATGTCAAATAATTCGGCATGCAGTTAAAACTGGTAATATAATAATGAATAATCAGTGTCATAATTAAATTCTAATAAAAATATCACAACAATTACAAAATTTTCACAATTAAATACTAATCATAATTTTTTAAAGGTCACAATTAAATAAAATTAATAATAATAAGTAATAACAAAAATACTAGGAGCACAATAAAATAAAATAAAATCATTTTTTTCTCATATTTAGAAATTCATTGATATTATATATACACAAATCACACAATAAGTCGAACAATCTATTTTTAAATTTATTTAGTGGTAGGTCTACGATACTCAATGGTAAAGCATTGTATAAGTTTATGGCCATATTGTAGGAGTTTCTAGCAAAGTATTTTGTTTTATGTGAGGGACCAACCAGACGATTTGGATATCTTTTTGCAAAAGTAGATAACTACCTCATGTTTCTTAGTAAAAAGATCAAAATTTTCCTTAACGAATAGGCATATTTCAAAAATGTACATAGCAGGAAGCGTTAAAAGCCTTAGTTGCCGAAAAAGAGGTCTACACGAATTAAAAGGGCCAACTTTACATATGGCTCTGATGCACTTTTTCTGCACCAGGAAAACACGATTTATCTCCACACAGTTTCCTATTAAATAATATTGTTTAATTATTTGTTTTATAATTTTTATATCTCGTTGAAATTTTGTTTGCAAAGAATGTTTGAAACCTTTACCAAAACATTGTCCCGAAAATGTGGTAATTTTATGTAACCAAGGAATCTTAATATGATAGATAAGTCGTGTAATTAATAAATGTTGGATCACCTTTTGCCATTCGTTAAATAAATCAACAACACATTCTAGTGTTGGAAAGTAAAATGTAAAATCATACAGCGTTCATTTAAAGTAATGAGACGTGATCGTATCGAGAACAAACGCAGGCAAAGTTGGCGCGCAGTGAGCCACGTATCTGCAGCGTGCATCGAACCTCGCTTCCAGCGTCGTCGTCGGTACACGAACCTGCGCCCATATTTTATGGCGGCAGATGCGCACAGCGTTGGATAAGAATTGAACCAACTGAAATTTATTTGGTTACAATTTCATTGTTTTTAAAATCGTTTCTGGAAACACGTCGTTATTGAAGTGATTAACATTATTATGTATGTAACAATATTCGTTGCCAAAACACTTTTAATGAAACTATAAAATATGCATGGTACTTCCAGGAAAGCAAAAAAGATTACTAATATTTGTTGTTGAAAAACGTGAAAAAAGTTAAGGTCTGTTTTTGTACCGTCTACAGAGCATGAAACCATACAAATCAGTCTTTCTCCATTAGTTTTTTAGCTTAAAGTCCAATACATAGAGCTTAAGAAAATTTGATAGTTTGTGGTAGGTTGACGTGCTGCTGTCCGAGCATCTGTTATAATTATAATTTAATAATTGAATAAATGAATCTAATCTGCGTTACGTTCTCAGAGTAAACAGGACGTTACGTACCTAGTTTCCTGTATATATACGTTACATTTATAGCAGTCAACTAGTTCTGAAAATTATTTTTTATATATAATACCCAATGTAAATGTTACGCATATTGTAAGAAAATAAATACCAACATTTAAAAGATAAAAAAAAGTAAAAAATTGGTCGATTCTATTTTCAAATACATATTTATATATTCTCTGTTTTGATCTCGCACATAAGAAGTCTTCGAAATTATGGGAAGAATGGCTTAAATTAGACGCATCCTAATTTGATATCAGTAAGAAGAAAAACCTATGGTCGTTGGTAACGACTTTTACCAAATTACCAGCATGTGCCTTAGAATAGTGTATTCTAAAGCTGTGTCCTACATAGTTTGCATAATGAGCCCGTATTTATATATTCTATTTTCTGTCTCAATTCTCCATTCTTTGAACACTTCGTCCAACAAAGCGTGTTCCAATAACGAGGATGGCGATACGATCGGCGCCCGCGCAGCTAACCGCGATTCGAGATACGCATCCTCCATGCGGCTCCTTTGTGCCACAACAAAACGCCGTATAACTCGTTATAGAACGCGCGATGCTGACCGAAAGAAATTTAAATGTAAATAGAACACTGTTAAATTGTCTATAAACATAAATCCATAGATAATGGACGAAACAATTGGCGTTACGTTCAACATTACGATTATTTTAACGTATAACCGAACTTTAATAAAGGCAATAGTTGAAAAATATTTAGAAATCCTTCTTGTTTTAGTGTTTTTGTCGAAAAGAAAAATAAAAAATGAGATAGTCTTGACCTCTTTCAGATCCTTTTTCGACGCTACAGGAAATTTAATAAGTAATTAATGATAATATGAATGAAGTTATATGTTTATAAATATAGGTCTAAAGTTTTAAATGTGTGTTAAATACTGAAAGAAAATCAACAACAAATGTTTAACAAATTTTACGTTCTGTAATTTTTTTATCGTTTACGACTGCCATTCATTAATCTATTTAGGTTTTAACTAAAGTCAATATGGTTTTAAACACATGTGCACTTTAATTGGTACATACTCATGCAGTCTTGTATAACATGTACACAACGAGATCAGTAGAGTGTTAAGTGCCATTAAGGCCTAAAATGTTGGAGACGAATAATGTATATGTACATACATTTTATTGATAAATCACGCCATTTCTACATGGAGGACTTTCGCGGCTTTACACCAAGCGATTTAAAATTTCTTTAAACGTATTTGCAGCTGCAAATATATATTTCAGAATCAATAGTCTGTGCCAAAAAAATATATCATTGATATGATGCTTTTGCAAACATGAGGAGCTAGATGGCGTAGCGGTTAGCGCCTTTGTCCTATGATTGCGAAAGAAAAGCAACTTTCTCATGGTCGGGTATGCGATGGGTGATCCGATTTGAAAGGGTCAGTCCATGTCTACTGCATCCGCAATCCTTAGCACTCATTAATCCACCTGAAGAGCTGTGGTTCTGTAATAGGGTCATTATAGTTTCATGACGATGATGATATTTTGAGATTCTTAACGCTCCATTGGTAGTGTTATATGCCACTCAATCAAAAAGTACATGAAGACTGAGCGTCGAGGTCTAAAATTGTTTTGAATGACCTCTAAATCTACCTTGCAGCAGAGGTCAAACTCGTCAGATTTCACCGTGCGGGTGGCCAGCCGTTTCTGAAACCTTTGTTGGTTTTCGATGATGGATAACCATGTAATTAAGTACGATTACCTGCCGCTGCGCCCCTTCTTAACAGGAATTTCAAAATTGACTTTAATTTCTAGGTAGTCAACTACGGTAATAAGGTTTATTATCGACTAGTAATGTCTTGGCAAGTACTCGATTTTTTTAACAACATGTCGACAGTTGTTTGACGAGTTATGTACCCTTTTATAGCTTCTCCATAAAAGGTCTCAATAATTATTTAACTATATTGGTTGTTCTGCACAACTTTTAAATTTTAACTTCCATGTTAATGACAAATTATCAACAAACATGTTCGTAAACAATGATGCGATGCAAACGTATAATTAAAAAGATGTCAAATTGTTTTAAAGTACTTACTTATACGATTGAACTGCTTACGGACTACTTAAATAATAGCAATAACGTTTGGTGCAACGGTAACGGTACTAACTGGGTTCGAATCCCGGAAGGGGCAGATGTTTGTATAATGAATACGAGCATTTGTACCTGAGTCATGGATGTTTGTATATATTTCTATGAATATTACTTATTTTATTTATATATCTATATCATATAGTTATGTCTATCCGTTACCCTAGTATCCATAACACAAGCCTTAAAGTGCTTACTTTGGGCTAAGTTAATTGGTCTGAATGTAGGAAATATATATTTTTTATTATTTTATTTCTTTTCCTTACATTCACACCAATTAGCCCAAATAAAGCACTGTAGTTCTTGTGTTATTGATACTAGGGTAACGGATACACATACATTTATAATACTTAGATATGTAATATTCATTGATATACACCCATAATTCAGGTAGAAATGCTCGTATTTATCACACCGACATCTACCCCATCTGCGTCTCGAACCCTCATGGATTACCGATAGTCATCCATCGGTGCGAAAGGCAGGATTCGCTCAAGACGATCGTCATACTATATTTCGACTTATTATATTAATATTACACCTCGTTTCATATAACATTTCATACAACAGTTTCATAAATATACCTTTTTGTATTTTTTTTTAACTAAAAACAGTGAGTACCTAGTCCACTACATAAAGGACTCTGTGCATAATGAAAATTGACACGGAACGAATGTTGACTGCGCTGTTTGTTTGTATCACAGTCACAGCGTACCAAAGTACGTGAATACATATATATTATATTCACGCAGCCAGTTGTCGAGCTCGTAACTCGTGGCTGGCATGTGTGTAGGCGTGCTGACGCCTCGGTTTTCTGTACAAGAGATTTACACATTGCTCAGCTAAACGGAGCTAATGTGACCATTCCTTTGAAAACAAGTGCGTTGATCACTATGCTATATGTAATTAAGTTAAAAAAAAATCAGATTTACGTCGTCGTCGTCGTTCAATGATATGCTCTAAAGCCACATATATCTCAAACGTTATTTAACTTAAAGATTAACTAAAATACCTAACGATAAACCACGTGTTAAGGATATTATTTTTTATAAAGCCATGATCACATTATACACCACACATTGGTTTACAAGTTTTCGTCAATGATTCTTACTTTTCGGGTGTAAGTTGTGGTTACCATGAGATGCGCTTGGCACCGCTGCGCCGCGCCTTCCCTCGTTTAATACTTCCTTTAACAATCGAACCAGCCGTCGGTGCGAAAGGCAGGACCGCTACCGTTGCACCAAACAGTCGTCAATATGGCATGTTTAATCAATTGTACCCACGGAATGAGTTTATTATTTACTAGGAAAAACATTTTCTGTTAACGAGGTTCCCAATACAACTTTACGAGAATATGCCCGCAAGGATTTGGCTCCCAACACTGTAATTGTTATAAATGCAGAAAGGTGGGCGTTCTTTGTAAGTAATTCGAAGTGCCATAAGAGCCTTTTTGGGAAAATTATTCATATATTCTGTTTCTTTATTTTAATTTTGATTTTATGATTTCATTAAACTATAAATATTTTTTATTTGATTTTAGCAATATTTATATTAAGCATTTATATAAAATTACTTTTTAACGAATACTTCGCATATTTTATATTTAATCCTGCCGTTTCGACTCCTTCATAGAATCACAGGGGCCGTGATAACGGCTCACGGCAAGTATCCGTTAAAAAGTATTTTAATTTAAATTTGTAATGGGCGAGGAAGTGTACGAACTAATTATATTAAGCATTTATTTGACTTGTCTTCAAAGAAATACGATCTTTTTCCAGTAATCCTGTATATCGTAAGAATTAGTTTAGGTAGATTTGCATCTGGTTTGCTATAAATATAAAAGAAACTTCTTAATTTTTTTGTTTTTGAATGCTAATTTATCGTAAACTCATATGATTTACGATTGCTTCACATTTAAACGATTGGACAATTTCAAAATGTTAAATATAAAACCCTTTGACGATAGTCGTTGAATTATCTCAATGTAGGTGGAACTAAACAGTGGGCTGCACGGAGGGACACGCTCCATACAAGGGCGGTCATAAATAGTTAAAGTCCTGTTACTATCAATACATTGTATTATTTTAGTGACTTATAGTTGTAAAAGTGTTTTAGGAACATTAAAATGAAAGAAGTACATGTATTTACGGAATAAAAAACGTTTACTTCAGTAAAAAACAAATATAAACAATAACATACTTTTACCTAAATTTATCATGAACAAACACTTAAAAATTGGAATGTAAAACATATATTTTAAATAAAATAAGAGTCAAAACATTGATAACATTATTTAATTATAATAAAATAATAGAAATAAATAAATTAAAATTAATTAAATACAAAAAAAACAAAACAACTAACAAAATACAAATAAATTATTCTTATTCTAACAATATTAAACATGTAACAATTCTATTACACTTTGTGACAGAGTATTTTTCTTTTTAGGGGGAAGTTTCCGAAGACTTGTAATATAAGGATCTGAATGTAATAATAGTCGTTGTATTAAATCTTGATTGGTAACTTCACGTGACATTTTTCGAGTGTGACTTCGTCTATAAATTTTGATATACTTATTTGTCGCTTCAGCAGCTTCTTCGGAAAGTTCTCCTATAGATAACAATGCATACCTTATAATATCTGATCCATGTACGAGCACCTTGTGGACAGAAGCAGGAAGACTATACCACGGATATTCCTCGACCAGGCTGTATGCTGTTTGTAATGCATAGTCTTTAAACTTGCATTCATTAATTTTATGTCCAGAAGATAACGTTTGTAATATTACACAACAACGATCTATGAGATCCTTATTCAAACCTGTAATTTCAGCAGATACAGCTGATTCCAAAAAAAACTTCCTGGCCGTGTTTCCGTCGTTAGACGTCCCGCTTCCACCACTACGCGGCTTGTCAACTATTAAACCTAATCGTTCCCTAAACTGGGACTGTACATATTGTTTTTTATTTGATAACAATTGTTTATCACTATCTAGCCTAACTTGCCATTTTTTTATGTCTAATCTATATGAAAGATGAATAAAATATTCGAAGAAACGTATCCAAGAATGTAGTGGTGATAATCCAAATTGGTATCTACTCTCTATTACAGGTTTTTGTAAACATTCGTCTATTTTATTCATCTCTTTAGGGGTAGCATTACATATATAACATCTACTTGTAGATGTTTCACTTAAAGCACTACAAATTTTACCATCTACCATTGAAAGCTGCAACTTATGAGAAACGACCAATTCACGATTGTCGATCTGAATAAAAGTAGGTTGCAAACTTTCAATTTTATCCTTAAAATAAGCTTCCTCTTGCAAAGACACTGCTGTGCTTTCTTTCAAAAATTGAAATCGAATAGGACGGCAGTACCTAGTGGAAGAGGGTCGAGGATTTTTCCATAAAATTTTACAATTATCTTCAGCTAATTTTACAATAATTTGAAGGGGTACATAAGATGTTACAAACAAACTACTATCTTCTAAAGTTGAATCTGAAAAAAATTGTTTGTATTCACTATGTCCAGTGCTGCCATCGAATCCCCATTTCCCAAGTAAAGAGATATTAGACAAACAATCATCAGGAATCTGATCTAAGACCTCTTTTTGAGATTCAAGGATTCGAGAAGCTGTGTGATCAAAAAGACTTTGTAATTCAACTTCAGCTGAAGACTCGGAAACAGTTATATTAGAAGGGTAACATCTCTGTTTCGCTTTAGTAATTTGTTGGTAACATGGTAATACATTAGGAGAAATCTTACTATTAACAAAGTTTTTAATTAATAAATACTGATGTTTTGTCAACTGAGCATCAGTCACAAGTGACAAGACATCATCAGTGCTAACTCTAGATATACACGAATCGAATGAACAGTCTGAAACATCAAGCAATGCACTCACAGTAGAATCATCAGACTTTGACAAATCAGCTACTCTCCGACGTTTAGTCCTTTTACTACATTGCGTAAAAGGTTTTCGAGGACGACCACGTGAATGACACGGCGACGTTTCAGACGGAGTACATTGCTTATTGTTTTTCACAAGTTGAATTTTTTCAATAACATTAAACCAATCGGAATTCTTATATAAAAGCTTGGTTTTATCCCTATTACATTTTTTCCAGAATCGAGCAATAGCTTTACATAAATTATTAACAATTTTCTCTAAATAATGAATATCAATGTTCTCAGCATCGTTCAGAGTAGTCAACAAACTTTGTAGGACTTGACGACACTTTTCCGAGTCATTATCGGTATTGACAGTTAGCCATATTTCAAGAATATGCATTCTTGAAAACGAGCATATATATAAATTACCTAAAACAAAAAAAAAACGGTTAAAATTCAGTCACAAAACCTACACAAAGCACTAAGACTAAATAAACTAATTTCGTAGCAAATGCTACGAGATAATCTGGCAACCGTAGCACCCTTGTCATCGCCCAAAGGGCAGATAAGGGCAGCCAAGTTTTAATTTTCCTAAGATAAGAAAGTCTAAAGATTATGGTGCAATATACCTCCATAGTCGGAGCGAGTGGGAACATATTTAAAAGTTTATTCAAACTTTGAATATTAAAATATAATACTCCAAGAAAAGTCGCCTCGTAGCAATGACATACTAAAGAAAATATATACTAAGATACAATTAAAATAAAAATATTAATTATTACATACCCTGTTCTTGGATATCCATTTCAGAAAAAACACACACAGCACTCACAGGTCCCGCAATGACAACAAATGACGTCACGCTTTTTAATGACTCACTGATAACAGTATTTACGATTGGCGATGCGCTCTCTTTGAATGCACAATAGATAATGAAGGCGCACTCTAATTACTGACCTATTTATAGTTTCAGAAGGTACCGCAACTATCCAATGTAACGACAAGGAATAAAATGTAAAACTAGAAAGCAGGTTTTTAGGATTTATGACCTATGGATGTCCCACAGTGCGACGGTCCTGGGTTCGAATCCCGGAAGGGGCAGATGTTTGTATGATGAATACGAGCATTTGAACCGAGTCATGGATGTTTGTATATATTTCTATGAATATTATTTATTTATGTATGATAAATGTATGTCTATCCGTTACCCTAGTATCCATAACACAAGCCTTGAAGTGCTTACTTTGGACTAGGTTAATTGGTGTGAATGTAGGATATATTTATTTACTATTTTGTCCTTAACATGTTTGTTATTGTAACGTACTGTCATATCCACACCAATCCTCACATAAATTTCTCGAAACATACGCATATCGTATGATATTTTCAAACTCTTGTTATTTAACAAGGTAATAATAACCAGTTAAAGTAAGTAATTAATTACTTTACCTTTAAGTTAGGTAAATATTATTAATAATGTTTAATTAATCACACTTCCTGTAACACATATCCTAATATATTTTAAGTATTGTAAACACAAACAGGTAAAAAAATAATAAAACCTGTAAAAATCTATTCTATTTATTTATGAAAATAACTTATCAGAATGCACAATAAAATCATTCATCACTCAATGATAATCTCATCATTAAATATTTTTTGTTAATAATGACCGTTCCCGATAAATCGAAGATAGTAGACCACTTATAATAATGATTTATCTTAATACAGATCTTAAAAAGCGGTCGAAAACCTCAGTTGTCTGTAGCTCTTTGCGCTGCTTAGAAGATTTTTGTCTAAAACAAAGCCCACTTTTGTTCGCAGAAAATCAGAAATTTCCATTTGGTAAATGTATACTGGTTTTTTTAAGACATAAACGTGAAATGTTACGACGTTCGCCCAAATAAATAGGGATCGCCATTGTGTAGGTTTGGAAACAGGTAACTTTTTTTTCACGAACCCACGGCTCGTTGAAAAAATAAATAATTTATGGGTGCCGGCTGTTTTTCCATGTTTGAACAGTAGTTCGACTTGGGTTGTGCACATTTATACCTATTTTATTTATAATTTTCTTGCATTCTTTTAAGGTAAACCGCATTACATATTACTAACCTAGAGCCCTAGAGTTTGAAAAGAATGGACCACATTTTATTTTGAAATAATCTGGAGAATGCTTAGGAGATATGAGCTCGCATTCGTAGTGGGGAGAATAGACCGATCGTTCCAAAGGATAAATTAATTAGATTAATATCTTTCGTCCATTAAGTAAATTCTACTCATGTTCTCATAACCGTTATTCTTTTCATTTCTTATATATAAATGTAGGACTTTTGGGACAAATATGAACCTATGCAAAATATACATATGTTACTATATTTAACATGTATCTTTTTACAAATATTTTTTTAGGTTACATGCTTAACGCAGTATATGTAATAATAAGAGACAACATGATCAGATTAAAAAGAAATCACAATGATGAAAGTATATTTATAAATTTTATTTATGTTTAATTTTTACAGCATTCTTATCTTAGGGCTACGGAATGCATACGCACCTTTGTGATTGTTTAGTCTGTAGACTGTTATCATAATAAGATCGGGCAGGAGGTAAAATGGCTCCCATGTAATAATAGTGTTGCGCGGACGCAAGGATCACGCGGCCTAAACAAACAAAGATTTCCATTAATGCCCTACAAGAAGACTGACAGGCGGACACATATATATTTATTGATTTATTGATCTTAAGGAGAAATCCCGCCGACCGCGCCGTCCACGCCGCGCTCGTAATTTAAACACGCAACTAAAAATGCCGCTAGAATCGTTTCGGGGGATGTTCAATCAAAAGAAAGCTAAGGAGTCGCTAAAATGTAGAATTTTAAAAGAAATGAAGTATCCTGGAAAAATACAAGATACAATTATTAAGTTAAACTTTAGTGTATTTAAATTATTATTTGATAAATTCCTTTATTTATAATATCTGTAAAAAAGAACTGCTGATTTTTTATTTCCTAACGTGCTTCCCTAATGATTAGATGCAAAGCGTGATATAAAAATCGTTACCAATTACCATTTACTGAATCTACAAACGTCTGACACCCAGGAATAGACGAAGTTGATGAAAATTCTATATTTTATCAACTTGGTCCATTTTAAAAGAGATTACGCCTTCCCGTTCTTAGAACGTAACGTAACGTAAGTAAAAAAAACTTAGGTCTATTATTTTTCATGTCGTTTATAATCGAAACCTACGCTACAGTACCCAAGTTCCTTTCTTTAAATTCCAGTTGCCCACTAAACAGATGCATATGCCGGCTCCACGGGGTACCTGTATCCTTCTCCTCTTTTCATTTATGGAAAGATGTACGTTCCTTTTACGTTACCCCAAAATAGTATTAGAGAATTAAGAATGCACTACACTAAATGGTTCTAAAAATTATTTGTTTCTAAATATGTTTTATATTTCGAAGTATTGAAATTGTGACCGATTTCACGTTCTAGATTTGAGTACTGGAAAGGTCTTTATATTAGTTACTAGCGGCCCGTCCCGGCTTCGCACGGGTGGACAAAATTCTTTAAATTTTTTCTAGCATTAAATATAGCCTATGTTACTCAGCGTGAATGTAGCTTTCCAATGGTGAAAGAATTTTCGAAGTTTTTGAGTTTATTCATTGCAAACATACAAAAATACAAATCTTTCCTCTTTATAATATTAGTGTAGACAACCTATATAGGTTGTCTACACTAATATTTAGGACATAAGTAGGTATGTCCTTAATATTTTGATAACGTAGTTTTGAATTTTATGTTATATCAAAAGTAACATTCTGTAAGAAAACTTTAGTTCATTCAGACTCACTTATTGAAAAATAAATCACTTTTTACGTATACCGAAAACACATATATTGTATTTCTTGAAATCCCTTTTTTTATTATATTAGTTTAGTTAACAGATTAACAGAATAGTTGTTTGTACACACAATACCGCATTAATCTATAAAATGTCAAATGTGATTTTAGATTGATACTGAACTCTATGTGCCGAATTTTAGTATAAAAACGATTGTACTTTATTATTATTGCCTTACCGACAGAGCAACTATCGATAAAAATCCAAATAGTTTGATGTCGTAATATCTGCTTTCTAATCAAAAGTATGTTAACAAAAGGTCTCTCGCAACAGCCAAAAGTAAATGTTTTTCTTACCGTAACCAAAGCCTCAGATTTTTTTTATTTGCCTTTCTTATATTTTGCTTTGACGATTATAAAGAACCCTATTACATTAGTCATTGCAAACAAGCACGAAAGAGATCTATTCTTATGCATTTATACAAGTGACCCTGTAACAAAGGATACGATAACCAGTTTATTTACATCGTATCTGGAATTAAACCCAATTGTATGTAAAACAAGTGGTCATAAATGAGCCATAAACTTGGTTATAACGAGATCAAGTTTACATAGGCCGCGCAGGCGCAGCCTCGCTCCTCCGCCATTACCATTTCACAGTAATTTATTTTGTTGCCCAATTTAAACGATTGGATTTTTATCTGGTACGGACCCGGACTTCTTTTATTTAATTAACGACACTATATACAGCGACAACGACATTGCTTTAGAATTTTCTAGACTCATAAAAATGGATGCAGTGTCAGTTGACATTGATTAACGTTACTATCGCGTTTGAGTTAAGATCTAATAAAATATCTTTTCGTAGTATTAAAATCTGAATCTGCTCTCTCTCTCTCTCTCTTTATAAAATCACTATAGATAATCACTTACGTACACTATATTATATTCGCTATTAGTTGTCATCAGATAGGCGACGTTTTTCTGTGCTCCGAGATTTAGACGTTGCCAAGTCTTCCAGACTTCTATTTATTATAACTGTTTAGTAACAGCAACACATATTACAACAATAGTAAGTTAATATTTTTGTTTGTTATGATAAGGGCAGTCTCTTATAATAAGAAACAAAAAAAAATCCAGTTATTTCCAGTTCTTACACAAATGCGTCGTAATTATTCTTGATTTTGATAATTAATCCTAACGTTTCGACTTCTTTACAGGAGCCTTCATCAGATGGTGACTAAGATAATGATCGTTAAACATATGCACTTTTGATTTCCCCTACCAATCAAGCACGTTCCTTACTTTAAAATTTAAACAAATAAAATTGATGATTTTATTTTGCATTTCATTTAGTTATTATATTATATCAACGATTACTGTAAACTACTGAGTTTACCTCTAGTTCGGAAATTGAGAGGCCCTAACGAAAAAAACTGGCGAAAGAAACTCCTACAAGGGGACCGACTTCCATCTTACATTTACGATTTACAACAAGATTGAGATTTGATATCTGTGCTTAATTAAATGAAGGGAGAACTATTTTATTCAATCATCCTGCCACTACTAACAATGAGCGCGTAAAGCATAATTCGAGTGGCGTAGCATGGCGTGGCAGAGTGGCGGAATGGCAGTGCGCGAATCAAATTGAAGTCCGTGGCGAATAACGCCTTCAGATACGATTCATGAATAGCTAGAACACATTCAACGAGTTCAACGTGCGAAAATTTAATAAATTATCTTAAATGTTTCTTACATAATTATTAAGCAAAAGTCAGCACTTTTTCTGGGTATGTCTTTCAATAGTGTTTCATTATCTATCAGTTTCCTAGGTAACTAATGGTTATTACCATTAGTTAGATTGGCATCATTAGTTAAATTTAGATTGGCATTCCATCAAATGCCTATTTAGGTATATCTCATTAGGTAAAAATAAGCATTATCAAAATTATCGCTACTATACTAAGTGGAGATAACTTTGTTAAACTTTTCAGGACTTTTATCGAAGCAAATAAAAATTTTCGACATGTTGATATTGTCAAACACGTTAATAGTTTTTATTTTAGCGCAATCCCCATAACGTTGCCCGTGTACTTTACAGCATCGCGGCTATTTCTTAATAATAAAAGTACTAATCATAAGCCATAAACATCTAATCACGTGGCACTGCAAAAGTGGTGAACCTACTATTACAGCAATTTGAAATCGAGTCGCGCGGGCGCGCATGTCTATGAGTGCCTGCAGGTTTCCTCTCTATTTTGCATCGGGCGGCACCATCAAAGATGTAATCGTCGACGGGCTGACAACGAAACTTTCTGAGCATATGTTATTTATTAGGATGCTAAAATTTAGCTTTTTTAACTATCGTCAAGGGATTTTCTGATAATACTATTCAGAGCGGCACTTCATTTCGTCCTGTGAATGAAGGAACTGAAGTTCCGTTCTTATCCGTATTTTCAACGGTGTCATTGAAGTCACAGTAAACCGAACACTGATCATGACATTTCAGTTAATTTTTCGTTAGCATTTAATTTTACTTTGACACCTGAACACCTGAAGCAATTGACCTGGGACCGTCAAATAGAATTATCATATTTGATGTATATATCAGATCTATACATATTGAATGTTAATTACCGTGATATTCCATTTTACCGGACTCCACTCGACATAAAAAAGTAAAAGTAAATATAATAATTATAATTATTGGAAAGTATCTTCCCGTGATTTGCAAGTCAATGCTTAATCCCCGACTTTTTTTTTGTTTTCCCTCCGGACTTGGGGAGGGAGGTGATGAATCCTGCATGGATACATCTGCCGGCCGAGAGCTTATGTCAGACATGTACTGACTAAACACCACCTGAAGATGCCTTAGACTGGGAAGGCTATACAGGCTTATTATGAGCGATCGCATCCAGGGACACGGGGCGACGCAATTCCCGACTATATTTATGTACGATATGAATGTAATAATATAAACGTAAGGATTTTCTATAATAAAATGTTTTTTTTTTAATTATAATGTCATAAAAAATCGGATGCGTTTGCTGTTAACAAAGTAAGGTTCAATATTTCCATTATCGCAGCACCATTTTAGTCACCTATACTTTTTCCGGTTCAGTATTTCGACCATCGGGTTACAAAGTCGTGCTGTAATAAGATTTGACGTGATCCGAGGTCGGACGGTCTGTGATATTATCTACATTCTTCAATCATTGTTAGAAGTAGGTACCTACGTAAGAAACATGCATAAGTATGTATGTACTTCTTGTTATGCTTGGAGCCTTATGTCAGTTTAAAATTAGCCTCTGTTATCTCATTATCTGTTACTGTTACAAATATCTTGTTTTATTTCCTGAAATATTTAAATATTTTCAGACAAACTATCCTAATTACGAAATAAATAACCTGCCTGAATTCTGTTACAAAGGTTTTAGCAAACATTAACTTTTTTCTTAACAGGATTCTAAACGGCGCCCAATGAGTATTACAGGCAGAGTTACTAACAAATCAAAGCGGATCTCATTATAATTAAACCATCAGATTTCATCAGGAAAGATAATTTGTGTTTTATTTTAAGTCTGTGTTCTTATTGTATGCCATCAATAACAATTGTATCCCACAATGAGGAGAGCACTTCGCTCAAAACCGGTACTACGATAGTTACTTAGATAAATAAACCAATGAAGGGATTGTACTCGTGCTTGGTACAGTTATAACAAAAGCCAGTGATAGTGCTTTTTAGAAAAGCAACATACATGTATTTGTCAAGTAACTTGATAATATGATACCGTATGATACGGTTTAAAAAAAACACTATCGTGATAGCTTTTTTTTAATTGTGATGTAGTTTTCGCACACGACCGATTTTATATATCACCGATCTTATGAAGGACTCGACGCACACGTTGGACACTTTGTCGGAAGCTCTCAAGGGAATTGCACGTAATGAATTTACGGTAGATATTTGAAATTCAGATAAAAGTTATCGGAAAAAGCGATCAAATTTGATTGATTGTGAAAACGCTAAATGAGGTACGTTTCGATAATCCCTAGATAATATTTGATATCATCCTTATTTCCAAAAGAACCTTCTTAGCTACCCGTATCGTTTGAATTATATTACTAATGTTATCTCTCTGACTTTTTTCAACTACGTCTAGACCCTCAAAAAACAAACACAGCGGGGCTTTTGTGTTATTTATGAACGGCCGTTGCCCATCGTGTCGGCAGGTGATACGTCCAATCTATAGTAATTAAACATGAAACTATTTACAATTTTAATGTACCAGTAACAATTTATTTCACAGTACCTTATTGCTTCGACGAATCGTAATTTTTCCATTTATTATTGCGTATCATTGAATTATGGATTAGCCATTAATTAGTTGTAACTGTTGCTGATTGGATTCGGAGCTTAACATTTCATTGGCTACGCAAAAAAATATTTTGCTCTTCTCTTCTTGGTGGTCAAACTGTCTTAAGCTTGCCTAATGAAAAATAATAATAGTATGTACTTATTACGCGTTTCAATTATAATTCGTAAGTACAGTAATACCTACAGAATAATCCACATATTCAACTTGTACACTTTTTAATAACATGCTTCATAAGGACAGTTATCAGCAATTCAAAAACTTAATTTACGTAGTTTGTATCTTCATAGTGATTTGTGTATTTTGACTGTGATAGTATTTGATGATGTATTTGACTGATAATTTTTTCCATTCGATTTTCAGTTTTTAATGTTGGATATAAAGTTCAATATCAATTGAGATAATTTGAGATTAGGTTGGACTTACGTTGTCCGTACTACAAGAAGCTATTTGTCAAAGATAAGAAGACCGAATACAAAAATACGTATAATTCGCATTAAGATTTTAATGTAAGCCTTAATTACGAAGTTATTAATTCTAAATTAACATAAAACGCGATAGTTACGATTACAATTTTTAAATCAATCTTGTTTTTAGACACCAAAGTGAAATTTTCGTCACAAAATAAGACCATGCTGGAAAATTATTTTAAGTCTAGTCTCTTGCCTTACCTACACATCACACTTGTATAAAAGATTATAATTAAATTATTATTTTTTCTCTACGTTCATAAATTGTCCGCATCATCGTTACCACGAACGTTAATCAAAGTTTATTTCTTCTGATGCGTTGATGTCTTTTCTATAGGCGGCCCAAAATATAATTTATATTTCTATGAAATTCAAATATCTACCATTATATTCGCGTTGCCTTTTATAGTAAATCTTTTTATTGTAAAATCATCTATAAATTAATATTTCTATACTGTATTTTTTATATATAAGTTAAAATAAGTACGGAAAACAATGAGGTTAGTTTTACAAATTGTCAATTTTAATAAAACAATTGCGATAATAGAAGGTAATTTTTACAATACATACCTTAATAGTAATTATGGTTTCACGATAGGGCCCTATAAGATCTGTTTATAACATTCCTGGTTACTATAATCTTTACATCTCCCCACAGAAAAACTAATTTAAATAAATTTCATAAAGGTATTTATGAGAAAAGATCTAAGCTTTCTAGTTAGCAGTCTAATTTAAACTCTATAAGTTGATGGGAAGACTTACATCACAAAAACAGCTAAAACCGAACGCCTGAGTCATTCTCGTTAGGCGATCAACTCATGTCGGCAGCTGTCAAACAAGCACCAATGTTTGTTTATGTAAAATAAGACTTAAATAAAATAAAAATATGCTACCTAATTCAATGTGTTATTATGGCGCTTAAGGCATTTTTCCAGTGAGTGAATTTATCTTGTTAGTGAACGTATTGTTGGTAGCACGATTGTGCATCCTTGTCTACCGAAGGCGTTAGGGAGAGAGAGTGTTGTCTCTCTCTGTCTAATCGTTATGGCAAGGTCGGCTCGTTAAAAGCTCTTAACGAGAAGCGAAGTAAAAGCGAGCCTTCTCTTCGTGGGTGCTCGAACTTTACTTAAAATATTTTGATTATCAATAGTCATTATTAAATGTAGCATACTAGTTATTTAACAAAATAAATAAGCAATTATAATGTTGAATAACATAAGAAAACTTATTCATATGTTTCAGTTCAGCTACATAATACTAACTATTATATAATTTTTGATGAAAAACAAATTAAATCAGCTTTCATATTAAATAAATCCGTAACATACTCAAAAGAATGATCAAAAATCATAAATTTTAGACTTTAAGCACTAAATGCGGGAGTTATGCCTAATATAAGCTCTATTTTCACAGCCCAATGAAATGCAATGCCCGACCTAGTCTATAAAGACTTGGAAACCTTCCGAAGGTTTTCAAGGGATATTCCGCGCGTGTCTTCTTCACACCTGCAACTCGTGCGCTGTGTCGTTACGCTCGCACATTATTGCTATCTCTTTCTTTAATAGTAACTCCATCTTAATGCAAAACATCGGGACAAAGATGCATTAAACAAAGAAAATCTTTGAAAATTGAGGTGTTCCTATTAAAATTTTATATTCTTACACGTGGTATATTGTAATTTGGTTTTTTCACTTCCTCTTACCAGTTCCTAACTCAGATGTGACATATTTTATCACGTATAATTTCCTCTGTTATATTTTAAGATTCTTACAATATTCTATAGATTTTTTTAATGTGATTTTATTATTTCAATTAAATTATGTTGTCGTGTTGAGCCATGACGTTACATAAATAAATATAAAACGAAAATGTATATATATGCGACACCATTTGTAACGTAAACTTCAATTGTCGTACACAGGAAACTTGAAATAGGCTCTCAAGTAATTTTTTACTCCTACTGACTCACACTAGTTCCATTGAGATGGACTTTGGTCTAACAGAATAACTCTCTTTTCATTTACTTATAGTCCCCGGAATATAGTGAAATCACGTGACATGCGCAGTAGTGAATAATGTACCTAAACTGGCTACTGCGCATGTCACGTGACTTCAAAACCAGGTTCAACTTCTATGCCGGGAACTATAGTAGCGAACATGTATTGTTCCTAACTACAATATGTTTCGTTTTACTGTTACGGATTTTATTACAGGCCTAATAAACAAACCGTCCACATGTGTTTAAAACTTTTCTTTATTTGCTACCCCATTTAAGTCCGTACAATAACAAAGCCGTGGCGACCGTAGCGGTCGTTTATGGCAACGAAGGCATTGCTCCCGCGCCTGTTCAACAAAAATAAGAAACAAGAGTAAAAAGTGGCATTTCAGAGGAAAACGAGCTTCGATTGCCTCGTTACCCGATCGACCGGCCACGACGGTCTACTCGATTATTTGTATCGGTTTCACGTCTTCGAATATATAGCGAGATGTTACTGTATTTTGTTCGTGAGGGTTAAAACTGTTTCTCCCTATTCAAACGTTATTTACATTCTTAATACTTACATAACTATTTACTATCACTGACTAGAAGTACGTTTTAAGGGTTTATGGGTCATTGACCCCTGCATATCCTGATGTTATCTATCAAAACATCAAGTTATTGTTTATGTAATGTTTGTTGTGATGTGGAATGAATAACGGGCGGCATCTCGAGCCATTATAACTATTTGGGAGATTGCGCCGTGTCCGTCGGCGCGTCAATTCGTCAAACCGATAATCACTGCTCGTAACCAATCGGACGGGTTAACCGATGTGTATACTAGATACAAATTGAAGTAGAGCATGCCCGATGAACTTATGCCTTCTTAATTTTCCTTCTATTCTTTACTACAAGGAATATAAACTGCATCAGTTCTAAACCAAGCCTAACTTTAGTAAAAGTTTTGTATAGTACGGGGGCTGAAGTATAACAGTATAAAATAATCATATATAATGTCATAAATACACTATTTGTTAAAATCACTTAAAGCACGATAACACAGTTTTTATTAAATACTGGCTGACCCTGCCACGCGTTGGTATAGCTCAGGTAATTTTAAATTAGTTATAGTTAACTATTCGAAATATTGAAGCTATTTGATGCTGATTTAATTTAGTTGACAGCAAAGTCCCTATTTAACGACACCTCAGTTTAAAAAAATTGCAAATATTTTTTTATTATAAATTAATGTGAAACCTATCCTATGTCCTAAGTGGGAATAAAACCAGCAAAATTATATATATATATATATATATATATATCTAACGCTCTTTTTTACTAAACCATACATAAGTTATAAAATAAATAAATGAAATCGCGGTGGCTACTTATTTTAATTTTTTAATAATCATAATCATAATAATTTATTTGCTTTTAACATGGTATAAAAGGTCTTACATACATTTATGTGCTCAACTAACTTAGTGGTAGCGTGCTAACTTAGTGGTATTGCGTCACGTATTGTTTTCTGCTTAATTTAACAATTTAACTTCACTGTTAATAGATTCTATTAAATTCTTCTGTTTTGTTTACTCCTTACCTTTTGATTTTATATTGCCTTTGTAGAGCTTTATTTAAGAAATGACATTATTTTAACAGAAGAATACTGCACACAACGAATTATATTATTTCACCAAACTCAAGTTTAACTTCGTCATTTTACTGCAGTTCCTAAGCCTCTCCAATACTCTACGTTCATGTATACCCAGCTCAACAGAGCCAACGCGTGAGCGCCGTTTTCGAAATTTCTTTGAACCCAAAGCAATAATAAAGAGTGCCTCGTCATCTTAAATCTAGCTGTCATTCACGCCGGTACCTTGTAAAGCCTAGTTACGGTCCCTTTTAAGTCACCTTAAGTGCTTTTTAAGATTTAACTTGACGAACGTTTGTTATGATTTGATGCTTAATTTGAAACTCTATTGGTAAATCAAACGAGTAAATATCAAATTTAACAAGTGTCGTGATTAATAATCATCGATGTTTGATGTGATAATTTTAATTTATGCGTTACGGATGTCTACTTTTAATAAATCATCGTCATATCTAACTGTGAATAAACACTTACCTGTCGTAAATCGAGCTGAGAAAAAAAAAATATTGCGCAAATTGTATTTTAATTAAGATAACATAAAAACTATTCTTTACGTTTACATGCAAATCTACCTTCACGAAAATGTTATTTTCATATATTGATTGAAATTAATTCAGAAAATGTATCATTTTGTAAAAAAAGATGAGTTCAGGTTATTTAACAAGCTAATAAACTACTAATTAATTCATGAGACATTTTCAGTTCAAAATCTCTTATTCGACTCTTAAGTAGACTTTTCATTCAAGATTACATAGTATGATATAATGAACTAACTAAAAAAAAAAAATATTTTTGATTGTTTTGAGTCTAGCATTCAATATAATTACTATATGTACAATATCGAATAAATAAAAGCTAGGCAACGATAATCTATACATATAAATAAAATTAGAGTGTCTGTTTGTAATATTGAAATACCGTTTTTTACTACATGCATATGAATATATATACGATACATACACCAAAATATTTTTTTTTACAATTTTTGTCTGTCTGTCTGTTTGTTCCGGCAAATCTCTGAAATAGCTGGACCGATTTTGACGAGACTTTTATTGGCAGGTAGCTGATGTAATAAGGAGTGACTTAGGCTACTTTAATTTTAGAAAAAAAAACTTTTATTTTAGAAAAATAATACTGTGCCACAGCAACGCGTGGCTGGGTCAGCTAGTACTTAATGTAAATTGGAGTTTTTTCGACAGTCATAAATTATAGAGATCAATTACCAAAGGGAAGTGCATAATTTAAGATGTTGTTCAGCGGCTACAAGGCTATTAATATTGTTTTGCCACTCGTCAGGTTGGTCTCTTGGCCAATTGGTAATTACCAGGCGGCTGCTAGATGGAATCGACACCATTTATATATCCAATACCAATAACTTTAATATGAAAACAGTCGAGAAGCAAATTGTTAAATATTTTCCCATAGCAGATAGCTTTGCGCTGATATTTTTCTAGATGAAATACATTTAGCAATAACTAAACTTTGATGGAAACATAGAAATACTAAGTAACTATATAAATTTTTGCCCATTTGATACTTTAATAAATTGCAGCGTTCAATTATGAACGTTTGTATCTGTTTCTTGATCATTTATTATCTACCGATAAACAAAAGCATGGTTTATTTAAAAACAGTTTCAATATTTGTTTCATATTTTTCTGCAGATTAAAGAGGAAGTTCTCTTTAATTTATTACAGAGTTCGCAATTTTATAAATTAAATTGAAATTATTGTAAGTTTATTTTATGTCACTAATAACTACTATATATAATCTATACAATATCTCGTGTCACAGTGTTTGTTATTAAACTTCTCCGAAACGCCTTATGATTTTTTTGTGTATATTTTTAGGTCTCAGAATAGGTCGTAGGCTATTAAGGTCTTAGGTGATAAGGGTGGCACTTTAATCCACGCGAACGAAGTCGCGGGCAACAGCTATTGTTATAATGTAATCATTAGTGCGTCATTGAAGTCTGGGTTACAACGGCAAAAATTAACATAGATATTTCAGAGATTGCATAAATTAAACTGGTAAAAACTGTACCACTTCGAATTTTACAACCCTACAGAGATAATATACAAAGAGACTGTTAAACAGGTATTAAATTAAAGTTCGCCATGCTTTAAAAAATGGTTCATACATAAGCACATATTGTATTAAAATTAATTAAACATATTTCACATATAATTATAGATAATAAATACCTATGAAATAAACAAACATACGTTTTAATTGTTAAATCAAATACAAATTTAAACACACCACTACCAGCAAGGTGCAGCAGCAGCTTCGTGGGCAGTTATGTGTTTTTTTACTTATAAACATATAGTTCGATTTCTACCATCGGTGTTAGTGTGTGTGCATCTCACGCTAACACCGATGGTAGAAAGCGGTGATTCCTATTTATTAGTTTTCAGTAACTACGACATACACAAATTCGGTTCACAAGAGGCATCGATACTTTAGCTGCGATATTCAACATCGTCCTGTTAAGTTGACAACCCTAAGGATGAGGTACTTATTGTTTGGCCATGTTATGCACAGTTCCGAATTAACTTTCTAAAGCAACGACGTTCTTATAATAGAAACGTACTCTACTAACTGCAAATGGTATAACTCGATGAATCGGTTCAGAAAAACACAGTGTTATTTTCCGGGCGATAAGAAAACGGGTAACTATATTTTTTGACGTGACAACGTCTTATAAATTGGTTTGCCGGGTGACACTTCAAGAAACTGCGTTACGCTCCGCTCACGTTATGCGCTTACAATGAGAGCGAGTGAGAGGCACGCGTCCCTTCCACTCGGGCATGGTTAGCCCGCCTAAGAGCGAGAGAGACAGACATAAAAAGTGGAAGGGACGCGTGCCTATAAATTAATGTTTTAAATATAATTCTTTGTATAAATAAATGTTTTAAATTGTTACTATTATTTCATCCTTCTTCCTACTACTATACGAATGAATATTCACATTAAAATTATTTTACCACTCAAAGTCGTTGTCACGTAAAACTTTCGCCCGTATACCGACTTTACAGGCAACCAACCAGTTTTTTTTATTTTTTTCTGTGACATTCATTTTAATAACTTTCGAATTGTATGTTTCATAGTGTAGGAACACTTAATGAGCAAACAAAAATCTTTAAACTTAATTTTTTATGAGCTTTGTTTCACGCGTACACATTCGCCAGACACCGACAATCGAAAATGTGAATTCACCCCTAACTATTAGGGTAAAAACAAAAACTAGTGTACTGACCAGTGGTAGCTCTAAGATGATTTCAAAACATGATGACAAGCACTGACACGACGTCAACGCTCTCATCATATTTCCATAGGAATGCTGGGAACATAAAAAATTGTAACAAGGCTCGTTAACGACACCGGATATTATAAATCTCAACTAATTAATTCGTCTAATTAACTCAGTTTAAAACCAAAAAATCCTCAATACTGCTATGCTGTTTTTTTATAACAACTTTATAATGCCATCATAGCACTTGTATGTAGTTATGTATATAAAATCAATTTACCGCAAAGTGTACACTTTTGTCATGCGATATAGAACTCTCTGCCGTGCATTATAAGTTGAAAATCAGCTAACGTAAATTGTAATTTTTGGGTAAGATGTAGGGTTGAAATAATATGAAACCAATGGTAAGGAAATTCTTTAATAAGTGATCAACGAACTTCCTACACTCGAACTGCTTTAAGATTTTTGAAACTTCTTTACGCACGTTTGACTTTGGGAGTAAGCCGGTGAATGCGTGACGAGAGAGTTACGAAAAGTGAGATCGGACGAGGCGAACGGAATTTAGGAGGAAGATATAAGTTAGTGAAGATAGAAAGAGAGAGAGTTACGTTTCGTATTTTTCTGTAGGGATAAAAGAGGGAGGTGCGACATTTTCTTTCTCTCTTGCTCTCATAGCCAATTATATATTCTAAAGAAGATTTTTTGGGTTACGGATCTGCTGGTAGAAAGCTACATCTTTATATATATAATTCTTCTGTGAGTGTGTATGTCACTGAACTCCTCCTAAACGGCTGGACCGATTTGAATGATTTTTTTTGTGTGTGTTCAAGGGGATCTGAGAATGGTTTAGATTCACAAATCAGTCCGGCAGATGGCGCTGCAGACGGTATCTAGGTTATTTATCTATACTGCAAAAATAACAGGCAGGACAACGTCTGTCGGGTCCACTAGTATATTACAATACACGCACTATATGTGAATCAGCTGTATCTTAACACAGTTTTTCTTGATTTAAGTAGATTTATATTTATTTTCAAATCAACACAAATGATCTAATAATATAACTAAATGTCTTTACGACCATAATACACATTAGATTAATCTATGCTGCTGCTCATATATATGTATACATAATACACCGTCTTGTAATAATCATTTATATAAATATTTTCAGAAGTGCATTATATTCAACCTTATTTATAAACGACACACACAGTACCAACCTAACCATAAAAGCAGCGGCTGCCGCAGACAGCTCTGTGATTGCACAAATTGAATGATTGCAAGAATCATATATATTTCCTTGCGTACAAAACTACTAAATAAATAAATAATAATCATAACTGCAGCAGTACTGCAGCATGGTTAACCCTAAATTGGTTAGACACACCAAATGCAACCCATCATATTTGTGTTCATAAAGAGAAAACGGTATTACTAATTTATCTTCTTAACGAAAAACATCAATCATAAACGTTCTTAACGTTGATCGAATAACCATTCCATCATCCGTATGCATAAGAGAGCCGTTTTAGTGAGAGCTTGGTAAGCCCATTAATAACCCCCAAGTCTCTGTCTCTGACGTAAGTGCTGAAGGGATATGGTGGCTCCAAGTATGGTGGTATTGTATTGGTGTCTCGCAGTTGTCGGTTCAAGTTAAATGCGCCCATATTCAGCTGCCTGCTGTGAACTCATTCGCCGATCGAGTAACCAGAAAATTAGTACAAAGGCGTTTCCCTTAGAATATTTACAGCCTTAAAAGCGATAAGCGCAGCTGGTCTAATAAAGCTCCTAACGTGTTAAGCCCTACGAAAAATCGCAATTGCAATAAAAAAAATACCTATTTTCTGTATATTTCATTGTCTCTTATGCACAGATGCATTTATTATATATAACAGAGCTCTAACATAAGTATACTTATTTAAAAATATTACCTTCTTCAAGTTTATCTGCAGAAATCGATTACTTCATTTATGCAAATGTAACTTATTTTTTTATTTATTCTTCATTTATTCAAATGAAACGTAATTTTAATGGTGAATAAATTTTTGCAATCACATACTATTAAAGTACGTCTTATAATTATAAAATCACATTTTTGAATAAATACTTTTTATTTTACTAAATGCCCAGAAACGGTAAGTAGCACAAAACCACCAACACCACAGTTATGTAAGTACCATTATGACAAATTTAAAGTGATTAAATGAATATTATTAACTCTTTTTTGTGAATTCGGTACATAATTGGGTAGATTAAGCAACTTTCCCAGGGGCCGGGTCATCGGATGGGTGAACTAATTTTTGATGTTATGATTCTAAGGCGTTTGTCCCAGTTACATTTGAAGTCGTTAACACCCACCAATGCCCAACAGGCTGGCCCATTTTCCTTGCAGTGTTTTCTTCTAAAGGAAAGGCCTAACTATGTTCAAGCAATAGGAATAATGGTGAAGTTGGTGATGTTGAATGCCTTTTAACTGATTCGTTGCTACATACAATTACAGAAACGAACGCTACGAGCTTGATTTACGTAAAAAATGAAGATAGTTTTATTTTGGGTTGATTTCCCTAAAACTTGATTTGAAGCTTGATCGCTTTAAAAATGACACGGTTTCAGTCGCTAACGCCACACGCAAAAAAAAGTGATGACACGACAGGCGTGCCATCAGCAACGAATCGGTTAAGTACAAATTGATTGCTTTGCCCAATTGTCTGCGTCAGTTTATTGGAATGTAGTGCAACTAATGCGTAATACTTATTCCCCTCGATTAGTCAGTAAGATCAGCACATTATTTACACATGTCGTTGTCATGAGCACAGAAATAGTGCATCCTGTTTGGTACCAACGTCGTCGCGCGTCGGTCGGTAATCGATTTTATGAGCTCCCGAAATAACATTCGGCTCCAGCGATCTCTACAACGCCCATGCGGCCATGCATCATCTGTGGCCGTATTCTGGAACTGTTGGATTTAATTAAAAGATTGGTTAATTATTGTTACAGTTTTTTGTTTCCACGTTTTTTTTAAATTTTGGGAATTTAATCTTGCCTGATTTTGATATGTATATGTATATAAATTTCCTATGAAATTAGAACTCACGTTTTTCTAACAAAACTAGGCCAGTCGCTGAAATCACAATACTAAAATGTAAAAAAAAAACATGAAAATAACTTTTTAAAACAACACAAACTAATTTTCCATACACTCATTAAAACGAAACCCTTTTTAGCAATTGAATACGTATACTTACAACATAAAAACATTTGACATTTTTAATATTTAATACCGGCCTTTTGATCCCTTTTCAGTAGAATTTTTTGTCAATTTGCCGAATAAGGTATGAGCTAGCGATAACAACTATACGACAAATGACCTTACCACAACTGAGCAATAGCTGCAGTTTGTTAAAATAATAATATTGCTGGAAATAACAAGTATGTGTACACTTGAAGACAATTAATTCTTGCCTTTATTTTATCTACTGTTATAACTTAGCGTATTTACCACATCATACTGAACATATCTTAGACAAATATTTAAAACTCACATGCAAATCGTAAAATAAATGTCGATTTTGGTATTTAACTATCGACCACTCTTCAATAATAAACAATAAATAGATGAAGAAGAGAAGATAATAATAGATAGAGATGTATTTAATAAAAATAGACAACCTGAGTACAATTTGTGAGTCGAGTCGATTTTTTCCAGTTTATTATCTTTATACATATATCATGTAAGATAGCATTGAAATACAAAATATAAAAATCATAAATAGATAATAAAATATGTTCTGCATTATAAATCAATAAATATAAGTTTTAATGAATTTCATATAATTCATTAAAACTAATCAGTTTGTTCATGAAATCAGAATGAAAATCCTATCGAAATACATGAATCTTGCATTGGGCAGGAATTTAATGCCTACAAATAATATTTGACAGACACATTTGATAAATGCATAATGAGAGACTTCTAAGAAATTGCTCACAAACACATGTGCCGAATCTCCCAACACGAAACCGAATGGGAACTTCAAAATAAATGGGTGCGTTCACCTAAATAGCGCAGTGTTTAATTTTATTGTCAAGTCTGACTTTACAACAGCGTTTTACGCCCCGGCTCTGCCCGGTCGTCGGTGTAATTTGCTCGTTAATCACCTTCCGTTATACATTTCCTAGTACTACTTAATGGACTATGGAATATCGATTCCACACACCCCTATTTCTACACTCTCTCCACCTTTACTTTTTCACTTGCACTATACCTTGACCCATGATTACGTAGACCGTTACAGTCTAGTGTTATGGCTAGTTGCAATGAAGCATCGCCCTTTGATGAGGGAGCTCAGGTAGGTGAACCGAACATGAAGGACTTACGTAGTGATCGAGGAACTTGTCGGGTAAGAATTGTGAAAGGAATTACAGACTTGCTACCGTCCACCCCCTGGATGAAAGTAAAGCGTATTTGGTACAATTTAAAAAAAAAATACAAAGAACTTATGTTTCTCGTACATCATATAAATCTACTATATATACATATAATAACCGATATACTTAACATTTTTATCATATTGCAACTTTTTGGCTCCTCAACTCAAAAGAAAAAGAAAGAACCCTTAAATAGGAACACTTCTCTATTTGCTCCATGTCTGTGTACCGAGATTCTTTCTGGAAGTGTCGAGTTGAATTTATAAATTATTAACACATATTTAGATCTACAGTCCAATGTTCCAAAAAAAATAACAAATCTATGAAATAACAAAAACATCGGACGCGTGTCCTTATTTAAAAATTAAAAAATTATAATTAAGTATAAATAACCACTAGCGAAATAGTATAATAGAAAAGAAGTTGTAGTGCGACATTTGACCACAATAAACTAATTGTTAAACCACTTCATTACGTTCTTGTATTTAAGAAACGGTAATTTTGAGGTACTTTGAAGGTCAAAAAATGTAATATTCTAGTATCTCTATTTAAACAGTGGTGAATAATTTATACTATAGGTATCAATTATTTATTTACTGCTTAATAAATTGTATTCGTAGAGTCAAAGTACCTTTGTAGAATTGACATCCTATATGATTTCTGAATCAGTTTAGTAAAATAACATTTTATGTTTGTTTTTATTAGCCTGTAGCTGTTTATTCGTGTATATTACTCCGTATTGTCATCTACTTTCCGTTATGAAATAACCCAAGAAGTCTATAATTACAGTTATTTTATATACCTTATGGAAATAATAAGTTGCAAATAAAAATGCCTAGATTTTTATTCATACCAAACTACAAATTTTTGGTTTAATTTAAATTTACATTAATTTAAAATTAAAACTTATAATTAGTTACTAATCTTACTATTTTTAATGCACTTACGTATTTCTAATAATAAACGTCAGTTTTCTAAGTGTTAACAAAAACAGAGATATGCTTATACAGAGCAACTCTCCTTTGAGCCGCCATCTTTGGTGTATAATACTTGTGTGCGTGTGTGTGTCGATAAATTCTGAGAATATGAAACAGTAATAAGTTTATAGTACTTACTGATTTATTGTAAGATAAAAGTTGATTTCTTTTGTGAAATAACCAATGATTTATTTTATTTCTCATATTTTTGAAATTAAATAACGAGTTATAAAATTACAAAAACTAGTTATCTACGAAAATATATCAATTATATAAAAATGAATATCGGTTAAGAACTCGGAAAGTTATGACGTAACATTAAATGGCGGATTTAAATGGAACAATTTATATGAATGGGTAAAGTGGAATAGTGTTCGATAGCAAGAATACTTTGAATGACCTCATACTCCCCACTTGGATTTTTTTTAATTTACGCTGAATCGCAAATACGTGTCCGCATTGCATTCCACACCTTTTGCTTTATTAAAAAAAACTCACATAAAATTAAGTTTAACGATTTTGAGGTTTCTTCTTTTCGAGCGAGAAGAACAACCCTGAAAACCACATTTGTCAGTAGACATGACGTTTACGACAAGAGCCCGACTTGTTCAAAATAAGAATACAACGATCCACAACATACCACGTGTGTGGCCTCCTAAACCGGCGAGCTTGAAAAGGTTATAGCAGAAAATTTCAAATATCACATCAGTCAAATCATATTACGCTCGAACTCGCAGTCACTTTTGATTGGCGTGCAATTGATAAGACAGACGGCCAGCCTCGACTTTTTTCTGCAGAGACTAACCCCCTCCCTCCCGCTTCATAGAACCATAATGCTAAGAATGTTAGACCGATTTGTGAGACCCCTAACCTTTAGATAGGTTGGCTTATTGTTCGAAAACAATTACAAAACCAAACATTCGTAATTTCACTAGTGCGTATGTTATTAGTTCCGTATGTTGGCACATCTGTAAATTCACATTCAGATATTTCTAAGTAAATAGGTATTCAAAACTTCATATACTTAATAACAAAATGTTAATTTATCTTTAAAACGAATTTCGATTACCCAAATCCATAATGTTACGGTGTTAAACCGATCATTCGCCGCGAGATAAGCTTATCACTTAATGGCCACTTGGTCCGGCCGACGGCGTCACCTTATAAAAAGAAATAAAATACCACTCTAAATGGTATGTACGTTCGCGCCTCACCCATAATATCATTTGCATTCTCTTACGATCGAACATAACCTAAGTGAAGACTCGTTGCAACGACATTTTTACGGGCTTTTACATCGAATAAACTATTGGAACTTTCATAAGGAAAATTTTAACTTTATTGGCCATTGAGCATCATCGCAGAAATAATGCAATGCCATATGGCACTGTTACCGTCTATACATCGATTATTATCTAAAATACACTAGATTAAAAAAACAATTAACGTAAAAGATAGGTTTGTGTTGAAAAGCTTATAAGTTAATTTTATGAGTTATTACAAAATATTCTAATAATGCACATTAATGCATAATGGAGTATCTAAGTGAAAGGCCAATCAAAAAGTAATTATTGCAATAAATGATAGTAGTTGTACCGTCAATTACAATAAACGTATAATAAAAACACTTGGTTACAAAGTGGAATCTTATTAATTGGTAATTTTATTACGCTATACTCGTTGGTATTCAGAAAGTACCGTTGCGCCGTATCTTCAAAGAGAGAGCACCTAATTATCACAATGCAAATCATACAAACATTAGTAAAATGTTAGCCAACATATGTTAGCGGCGGAGGCGGGATCAAACATTCTGGCGCTGGCAAACAACGCTGTGTATACTATCGCCACTTTCGACTCTGTTTGAACAGGCCTCATGTTTGTTCAAGTGCCAGTGACAGTGACACGCCACCGCCACCACCTTTGGCCAGTATTAAAATCCCTTAGTAGGCTTTGAATCACTAGTTTCTCACTTGCCTCAGCCAACAGCCCAAGAGTCTTAGTAAACTGGTGTCGATTTAAAACAAGGCGACACTTTTCTCGGTGCTGTGGGAAGGATTTTACCTGTCAAAGCTTTTTACGAGTTAAGTAAAGGTTGACGAGAGCTTAACAGATTCTTCCAAAATCTTTTTTTCTTAAACTTAACAAAAGAGAGTGAAGATGTAGGTACCGACAAAAAACAATTACATATCAAACTCAAATAACTAGAGTCAGCTCATCCAAAATAGTACCTATCTAATCGGTACCAATTAAATCATTAAAAGTTTTGCTGCGATACTTGTTAATTTTATGTATAAAACTTGTTTCTGTATCTACAAATATGGCCGTCATAGGTCAACTTTACGGCTATTAAAACAGTCAATAAGCTAGTCTTTATGTTGGATGAATGAACAATAAACATCTGCAATTGGCAGGTGTAAGTAATTGTTTTAAAGACGACACGATAATCGCCCGGTATTACGCCATATCCATCCAATGCAATCGTAGTACTACTACCCTATATATATGATTTATTATCTTTAGCGACTTGGCAGTTATCATGTTTTCTCTTCATTATTTATCATAAGGTGTGTTAAATAAATCTTTACGAAGCTTCGACATGTAACTGGTGTACAGACAGCTACAAGTACAAAGAAAATTGTTATTTTTGTGTAGTTTAATTCATATAAAACACATAAAACTTTTATTTTTATGTACATGCGTATAAAAAAATCCTGTAAGATGTATTACACGTAATGTGCACGTACCATAATCACATATTGAACCCATTTCTTGAGAAAAAAGTAATAACAAAACGGTCGAGTTTATCTCATGATGCCTTTACCAGGAAGCTTATATGGAAAAACTTCTTCAATACGTCCGCATAACTCCCAGGCTTAGACGAAACATTCTAACCGATAAACTGTGGCGTATAATTCGTATAAAGGTTTCTATATTGTTATAATCTCGGCACATAATTTGAAACTAGTTTTGTAATCGAGTGACACGCGCAGTAGCAAATTAAGATAGGTACATTACAATTTCTGCGAAAGTTTATTGTTCATGGTTTGGCTCAAGTTACATGGCAAGACCAATTCGCGTTTAGTTGCGCTGAGAGGGTCTCATATAAAGCATGTTACAAACCGGGTCATTAGTTCTCATTAGAGGTTTTTTATACATAGATACTCGAAAGTATGCATTATAATAAAAACAACTACTTCTTATTATTATATTATGAATGCTAAAAATGAAAATAAATACAATGTTTTTGATATCCTATATTCATAATACTGTTATTATTATCTTTCAGGTGGGTGGTAGTAGCAGGTGCCTGGCGAGCGGGTGTGTTGCGTCCGGCCGCTGCGCCTGGTACTAGCTCACGGAACGACCGCCACTCATCTCTGCTGCAGCTGGCAGCGTGGGGAGTTCCTGCTGCACTCGCAGCGGCTGTGCTAGTCACCAGGGACGTTGACGCCGATGAACTAACCGGTAGGTTTCGATGTTATTCATTTCTTAGTTCATGCTTAAGAGCAGTCGATGGCGCAGGGGTTCGAGTATAGCTTTTTCTATTGCTGAGAATAATTCACAAGGGCTGATCATAGGATGGCTGATAACATATTTACTTTATCATATCACCTCATGCTTCAAAACCTTTGGTTGTTGATCTCAACTGTGTAATAGAGTTTTTTTGCATACTGATACGCACTAGGTTCGCGTGGTGTTAAGGTGCTAAACATAATGACGATAAAGATGATCATAGAGCACATTGCTTTCGAAGTTCGCACACACGTAGACCACCGTTGGTTACTGCTGAACACTCAGCAGCCATCCACCAAGAGAAAATTACTTATTACTTTACGTTTGGTCTTACCTATACATTCTTTATAGTGTAATAAAACTCTCGCCACGTCTTCAGATTATTTAATAATATTAGACGTAGAGACAAATCGTAAACTTCAATTTAAAACCTTAAATCAAGTACAACAACAAATTTAACCTTTAAGGTTTTATTTGAAAATGGAAGATCTTGGGACAAACGCATAAAGGAAACACGCAGTTAAACTCACTACAACAGTATTTATTGCTTCCCACAACCTACGCTTAACAGAAACAGCCCAACATAAATTTCGCATTGTCAAATTGAGTGTCGAAGTGATCGGGGAATTTTCTTAGATAACTTTATAAAACTGCTGGAGTAATGATCGCAGAAAAATAAAAACCTTTATAAATGAATGCTTTATAAGTTACTAGCGGCCCGTCCCGGCTTCGCACGGGTGGACAAAATTCTTTAAATTTTTTCTAGCATTAAATATAGGCTATGTCACTAAGCGTGAATGTAGCTTTCCAATGATGAAAGAATTTTGAAATCGGTTTAGTAGTTCTTGAGTTTATTCATTGCAAACATACAAAAATACAAATCTTTCCTCTTTATAATATTAATATTATATAAGTAACTAAAACAGGAAAGGATGTGTATTTTGGAAAAGTTATGTGTGCAATGTGAATTCTATTCTTACGGAATTCTCTGCACAGCAACTAAAACGGCTCTCGTCTCGTAGAGTATGCCTATCATGTTTTTGTTAACACTTCGTTTCTCTGTAAAGTAAACGTAGCCTAGTCTGGATATCAGCACAATTATGTATAACCTTACCGCATTGCATCGGTCTGTTCTATTTAGGAGCTACAGAGTGCTTGCGACTAGTTAATTCTACCGTCTAACCGTTCAATGCTTTTTATGGAGGCTTGTACTTATGTGCCTTTTAAGGAGAAGTACTAATTCCATATAGAATTCTATACTAGGCATAATTGTATGGAACTAAGTAGGTACAGTCAGCGGCAAATATTAGGTGATGGTCAAATTTCTCCTAAACATAATAAATAAATACCAGTGATAAAAAAATCGATAAAGTCGCTATAAAAAAAGGTGCATGAAATCAAAAAATCAAAATCAAATTCATGATGCAAACAATCTGTTTGTCGTTAGTATGTCAACATGTCTCTTTGTTCTGATTTTAGTGTAAAGTTAATACACGAGTTTAATATCAATTAAGAAAAATTATAGTTTTTGCTCGGTTAACGTGCTTTTGTAAAAACCTTAATTTAAACATCTTAATTGTGTCAAAATTTTGACGCCGCTCCCTAAAAATAGTCAATTCAATAAATATGATTGACATGACATAACCAATACGATAATTTAGTTGGTAGTTAAGTAGTAGTAAAATTATGCTTCATGTTGTTCTAGTGAAATAAAAGTTATTGTACAAGAAAAGACAAATGTCAGAATGTATGAGATTAATGTTTCAATACTGGCTTCAAACATACAAAATCACATTTCACATTTGTTTTCTTGTAATTTTCACTTTAAGATGCAAATTAAAGAAACAACCCTGTATAACTATATTACCTAGTGCATTTTGTATTCTCATAAAAATATAGACCTTTTAATGAGGTGGCTACGCCTTACATTTTTATACATACCTACTACGGTAGGTATGTATAAAAATGTAATTCAATCAATCCCTACTAATATTATAAATGCGAAAGTAAATCTGTCTGTCTGTCTGTCTGTCTGCTACGCTTTCCCGCTTAAACCTCTTAACCGATTTTGGAAATTTGGCACAGACAATCTTTAGTCCCTGAGAAAGAACATAGGCTACCTTTTATTGCAAAAAAAAGGGATGAAGACGTTGAAATAGGGGTTGAAAGTTTGTATGGGATTTCTTAATTTTAAAAGATAACACCATGAAACTTTATATTTAAGCACTTGATAAGATATAATTAAACATTTGTTCTAGCGTTTTTGAAATTTCGGCCAGTGAGGGGGTGAAATAAGGGTTGAATGTTTGTATGGGATTTTGTCATTTTTGGGGATAAAACTATGAAACTTTATATTTAGGAACTTGATAAGAAATAAAAAAACAATTTGTTGTAGCGTTTTTGAAATTTCGACCTGTGAGGGGATGCAATAGGGGTTGAAAGTTTGTATGAAGTTCGTCATTTTGAAGATAAAAACATTACATTTTGTGCCTAAATGGCACAAAAATCGTTTGTTCTAGCATTTTAAATTTTTTACCACTGTGGGGGTGAAATTCTACAAACGGAATTCCCGAAATTCAAACGGAACGGAACGGATCAAACACTTAAAGTAGCAGATGTCCATTAAGAGAAAAACTGTTTTTCGCATGGCCAACTGTACGTGGCCTGCTCGCGAGTGTCGAGTCAAAACAATCTCCACATTTTAACAAATATTAACAAAACAGCAAACGTTGTGTACAAAAATGTTTTAAATTAGGTCATTTTAAAATATTTTTGTACACAACGTGGCGCTGGCCCCTGTAAAGTGTCTCTTGGACATAAGGGACCAATGAATTTTCCTAGGTACTTTCTGCCACTAAATGGAATACATAGGTACCTTATACCTACTGTAAACAGATATTTTTTAATTCTTTTAAACAAACCTACTCCCTTTTAATCAAATGCTATACCCAAATCTATACCGTTCTTTTAATATAATCATTAAGATTCAAATTAATTTACTGTAACTGTGTAAATATTTGTTTCACGGCTAATTTGCTGAGCCGTTTGTTACAAAATTGGATATGGATAGTCTGAAATCTGAAAAAGAACATAAGTTACTTTTTATCAAAACACCACGCGGGCGAAGCCGCGGGCGGAAGCTAGTAAAATATAAACTAAATCCAAACAAGCACATTGGTTCAATGATTCAAATAAAGGTCCCCCGTTGATTATTCAATCGGCGGCAATTTCAAAGCGAATAAATCTGGTATGAGTGCGCAGGAGCACGCATTCATACGATAATGGTATTGAGTGTTTTTATGGATGTAGAACCTTATTGTATTCGCAAAGAAGCAGTTGTTCTCTCGATAAAATCCTGACTTCAGAACTGAGTAAGGTAACCAACGCAAGATGGTAACTACTAGCGGCACAGATTACTTATAGCTATAAACTGATAAATTTATCAAAAAAAACTACGTACTTGTTATATTTAGTGTGAATAGAAAATACTAATCAAAGTTTAATTAATAAGTATTATAAAAAGAAGTAAGTGACCGCAGATAATTATATTATAGTATGACCTACACCAATATTTATGCGTGACATAAGTACTTCATAGCCGACGGTCCACGTTATACTGCTACATACTTGTCAATGTAACTTTCTATTTATCTCATAGAATTAAATTCAATATCAATGTAAAAATTTTATAGTAGGTTAACATACAAAAGGATGTAGTCAAAGTATTCGATAGCAAGAATAGCTCGAATAAAATTTAACAAAATAACCAATAATAATATTTTTCTAAAAACTAGATAAGTTTCAGCACTAAAACCAACGGGAATTGCTATAACGTCACTTATGCAAATGGTGTAATATTAGGGGTTAAAGTATGAAATTGCCGATTTGTACTGAAAATCTATATTGTTTATTTTTTAAATTTTTAACAAATTTATTTAATCAAAATAGTTGCCATTATTATCTATACATTGCTGCCATCTAATGGGAAGGTCATTAATGCCTTTGCGATAGAATTCCGACGATCTAGACTGCACAAACTGTGTGAAAGCATTTTGTACTGCCTCCTGGGAAGAAAACTTCTTGTCACGTAGATAATTGTCCAAATCACGAAAAAAATGGTAGTCCGTTGGAGCAAGGTCTGGTGAATACGGAGGATGACGAATGGTTTCTAACTGCAGTTCCTGAAGGGTCAAAATGGTTTCTCGTGCTGTGTGAGGTCTCGCGTTGTCGTGGAGCAATAATGGTGAAGATCGATTCATGAGTCGGGGCTGTTTTACTGCTAGTTTTGTCAACATGGTTCGGAGTTCGGCACAATAGACATCTGCCGTTATTGCTTGACCAGATCGGAGAAAACTATAGTGAATAACACCATGCTGAGACCACCAAACAGTTACCATTACCTTTTTATTGGTAAGTTTTGCTTTAGGACACTGTTGTGGCATTTGACCTGGGGTCAGCCATTGCATTTTTCTTTTCCGGTTATCATAAAGAATCCACTTTTCATCACATGTTACAATTCGATCCAATATTCCTTCATTTCTGTACCGGTTCAACAAGGCAACACAAGTTTCAACACGCGTTTCTTTCTGCAGATCAGTCAAATCATGAGGCACCCATTTTTCGTATTTTTTTATTTTATTGATTTGACGCAAGTGAGTCAATATTGTGGGTAAGGTAACGTTAAACCATGCCGCTAATTCCTGGGTACTTTGACTAGGATCGGCTTCCACTATCTCTCTTAATTCATCGTTATTTACCTGTGTGGGCGGTCTTCCTCGTGGCTCGTTCTTTAAGTCGAAATTTCCATCACGAAAGCGTTTAAACCAAAATCGCACGGTGCGTTCATTAGTAGACCCCTCTCCAAACGCAGCATTGATATTGCGGGCTGTTTCTGCCGCGTTAGTTCCGCGTCGGAACTCGTATTCAAAAATAACTCGAATTTTCGCAGTATCCATCTTTCTTGTCTAAATTGAATAACAAAAACAATTGAAAGTCGATATTCAAATGTTTTACATTTTTTAAAAAAAGAACATCATAGAAACCATTTAAAAAAAGTTTCATTCGAAAACCTCAAACCATGAAGATTCTATGTCAATTCAAAGAACCTATTGCAATAAAACGGCAATTTCATACTTTAACCCCTATTATTTCAGGGAGAGCATTTAAAAATTGAACATCTTTACAAAATATAGTTTTTCTCGGCTAAACAAATAAAATAATTAAGCTACAACTTTGAACTTCATTTTAGAGTAAAAGCAAGCAAAGTAAAGAGGTAGAGTAGAGGTAGGAGTATTTTCTCATACTCAGTTCAGTTTTGTCTAAAATTATATAAGTGACGTTATAGCACCGTATGTTCGATATGTATTATATGTATATATAAAACTGTTTTGTCTAAAACCGCTTATCTTTAAAGTCGCAGCTTTGTCAGTTATCTATCTAAACGAAAATATTAAACAGTAGCTAATTACTTAACTATTTCTCTAAGCCAATAAACAACATTGCGGCATTCTGTGATACCGAATTCTCATTTATCAAAAAAAACCTCCTTATCATTATCATTTAAGCTACAATTACAAAGTCAGTGTACGCCGACATTTAAATACTGACCATTTAGTGGATGCCGCACTGATAATAGACGCCTTAATTTTAAGTAGCTTGGGATTTAATTTCATGATAACATGTTATACTTTTTTAACATCATCAAATGGTTTTTACACATGTTATCAATTGTTTACACCTGTAAATATCGCAACATTAACTACTTATTTGTCTAAAACCGGATCATTTTGATTCTCATAGTTTTTATTTCTAACTAGCTGACCCAGCCACGCGTTGCTGTGGCAGTAATATTATTCTTCTAAAATAAAAGATTTTGTCTTAAATAAAAGTAGCCTAAGTTACTCCTTATTACATCAGCTACCTACCAATAAAAGTCCCGTCAAAATCGGTCCAGCCATTTCAGAGATTAGCCGGAACAAACAGACAGACAAACAAAAATTGTAAAACATGTTATTTTGGTTTATGTACCGTATATATATTCATATGCAAGTATTAAAAAACGGTTATTTCAATATTACAAACAGACACTCCAATTTTATTTATACGTATAGATGTACGTTCAATAGCACATCAACCTTTAGAAAACTGTAGATACTTATAAGCACTTTGACAGAGGAAATTTGACAATTTGTTACAGTGCCTAATGCCATACGTTGTCATAACATGTTAGTCATAATTTTAATGTCATAATAATAATAGTTATTTTCATACTGTCTGTAGCTACAGACATCTGTACAGTGTATATAACAATACTTTAAGACGCGGCAGGACCGGCCCAAGGGTCAACCTTAAGCTTTCAACATGTTAATTCAACATGCGGGAACCCGCAACCTTTGGAAATCCGGTCCAATGCTCTCCCAATTGAATCCGATTGAGAATTCACTTGTGACCCGAGTCGATTTTTTCTAGTATTTTTCTATTATAATAAATTTATCTTATGTTAATTTTACTTACGAAAAGGTATAAATACTGGCTTTTATGCAGTATACAAAAAGCGATCTGAAGCATATGATTAGGTACTTTAGTATTCGGAATCACACGGTAATTGGATGTTTCAATCAAAGGTTAACAATAGCAAATGCGCTGCAATTTGATTTAAATTACCTACAAATTCTAGTGTCAAAATATTTTCTCAGACTATTAAAAGCATTCATTGGTAAGCATTTTTGTCAGCCTTGTAAAAGTTGCTTAAACTCAGCTCCTTCAACAGTATTGTGTTGTTTTGTTCTGTGTAATCAATCACTTAAATGCACACTGGTGAATAAAGTTATTCCTATTCTTCTATCATATTACTCTAATGAAACCGATGATAAATTTGGTGATTCAATTTAGCTGCCGACGAATTTAAAAAATATACTATCATCACCAGTGGAATTCTTGTTCGTGTTTCTTTATATATATCCATAACTTTGTCAAATAAAAATGTTCGTTATAATAAAATAACTATATAAAAAGTAAATATGTATGGGTTATAGTAATATAAATAAATCAAACAGCAGCAGACGCGAAAGAATCCAGGAAGAGCAGTTAACGAGCAGAGTAATAATTTTCTTAAACGTAAAGATTTACGTTGTTCAGACAATTGTATTAAAAATATTTTACCGCCTATACACCAACTTCAATCAGATATAAAAACACGTTCGGCTGACCCCGACGGCGATAAATTTCAGCAATGAATATTAAGGCTTTTAACACACAATACGCATTAAACGCTCCATGAGTCTTGCGACTATAACTTCTTCGATTACTAATTTATCTGTTCAATAGAGAAGCAAGTGTCCATTCATACATACATTCATATATATTAAAATCAGTACCGATTCATTTATTACTTGTTTACACATAAAAGGTAATATAGTTATCTAATCTCCAAGGAGAGAATATTTATCAATGAAACATATAAGACTATCTTGATTTAAATAATTCCAACATTTTTAATTCTCGCTTCTTTGTTATTCTTATAAATATTAATTTTTCTAAATACCTTTCTCAAAAGGTCTTATAATCAGTTGCTAGACGTAGTTCTATAGCTGTGCTTTTTTAAATTTATTTATTTATTCAGTACTGTCACATGTTACATATATGAATTAAACATTGTAAATTAAATAAAAAAAAATCTCTTCTGATATGCACCACAGTTAACACGTACATAACATTAATTATATCGCAATATCTTTGTGCTTTCGTATATAAGGAAATTTCTACACAACTTTGGCATCATTTAATTGTGCGTGCCACCATAACTAAAAACGTTTTAAACGCTTGTATTATTATTGTCATATGGACCCATTTTTGCAAACAAGAACCAACCCACAGCAGGTTGGTTCCGAGAAAACTAGACTTTTGTAAACAGAATGTGCAAAATGCATACATAGTATATTAATGAATGAATACTTGTTAACCTCATGTGAAATACTGTAGTCTATCTAGGAATATCAGATTTATAAATGTTATAAATAATAAGTGTATAGGTACCATTTTGCATAGTTCTCAAACTGTGGGTTGGTGCTTGTTTGCAAGATGGGTCCATATATGAGTATAATATTTGCAAAAGTGTAATTTAAATCGTAAATCTATTATATTTATTATAAAATATAGAACCGTAATACTCAATTTTCCCTCTCTTTAGCATTCTAAATAAGTATGTTGAAAAACTAAATTGATTTCAATGTTAACTTTAAACTTCGAAATTAGGCACTAAATTTATTTTTAAGAATACCATTATTTTATCGCATCATGCAATAAGTGCCGCTCAGCCCGTTTCTCAGGCATATTGCAGTTTCAATCATGCCACGAGCATTGTGTTTTTATTTTTATTATTTTCACTTCCATTATGGCAGCAAAAAGAAATGCGCGACCATCATTTGAGCCGTTAAATACGACACCTTTCCTCCTCGCACGCTCATATTTCAATTTTAAATCGGCCCTTTAAAAGCAGAGCCTTATTAATGCAAGCCTTTTTTCTCACCGTGTGTTTGTGTAGGTGTTGCTTTGAAAGTGGCTTTAGTGGAAATCGGAATGTTATTCAACGCAATAAAAGGGAGCAAAGAATCCGTATCCGCTAAGCCTCTTGGCCGATTCGACGACAGGTTCGTTTACCTTCCAAAGTGCAAACTAAAGTTTTTTTTTTGTTCTTTCAGGGACTTGCTTCGTGGGTAACCAATCCAGTAAATCTTTACTGGCATTAGTTATCGTGCCGGAAGCGATCTGCTTGTTGCTTGGAACCGTGTTTCTCGCTACGGGACTTCGAGCAATTTTGCGACGACCGGCGCCCGTGCCTGCGCCAGCAACTTTGCTGACTGGCCCGCCACAACAGATCACCGACCAAAGTTTGCTGAGATTGGGAGCTTTCGCAGCGCTCTATGCCGTGCCCTCCACCTGCATCTTAGCCACTTGGGTCTACGAGTACGCGTGGAGGGACGACTGGCTATCGGCACCAGTCCCAACATCTGAACCGTCTACTCAACCTCGACCCGCGTTCTGGGTGTTTCTATTTCGGATCTTTGCGTCTCAGATCCTCGGAGTGATGGTTGCAGTGTGGATTGCCACCCCTCGATTGAAAGCGCTATGGCGTAAAATCGCAGGCCCTCGGAAGCCTCCTCTGACGAAGTGTCCACCAGGACCAACACCTACACCTTTAACACTTCACTGCTATTCGACACATTCTCACTCGCTGTCGCGTTCGCAGATGCACAAGTATGCAACTTATAGACCTCCCCAGCAGCATTCATACAGGAAGCCTAGACATTACCACTACTCAGCTGGAGAAACAATTCTTTGACCAAACTCAAAGTGAACAAATTGCTCAACATGAAAAGACATTACTATTGATAATAATAAAGTTTTCGCCTAACTCGCATTTATAGTTGTAACGTATTTCGTGTCTGACTATTAACTAAACTTGTAAGTGCCATTATTTATTAGCGATGTGATTGTTCCAATATTATTGTGAGGGTTAATGTAATTTTAACGAACTTGACTGTTATGGTGTGAGATGATTAAGGGCTACATTTGTTAGCAGATATCTACCACTGTTAATGTAATAATGTATAATTTATGTAACGTATAGCAGTGACTTAACTCCTAACTACTATCAATTTCTAGATTGTGCACACCTTAGTGACTTTACAAAATTTTCATTTCATAAAAGATAAGAACTAAGATGATTATGTGTAATTTAGTATCTGACAAAAAAATCAAATGGTATTGTGGTTCTTCAGTTTGTATTTCGAAAATATTTCATAACTTCATTGCTTTCTTTGGACATTGGACATGATTATATGGCCAATTAAATAAGATCATGTATTAATGCTTATTGGAATTTCGATGTGTATGAAAGTTTTACCAATAGAAGGTACTTATGCATTATTATGTTGTCACTTAAACGCAAATTGTCGAAGCAACTCACAGTTGTTAAATATGTATTCTTAAATGTTTTTAGGAAAGTATAAAAGGTAACAAGTCAAAAAGAAATAAAAAAAAAACAAATATGGATCACAATTTATTATAGTATTTTTGTTTTGATCCATAAAAACAAGTGGTTTAAAAAGTAAAGTTTTGTAAATGACAGGTAAATAAGTGAATCTGATTTGTATCTAATGTAATAAGAAATGTTTCAAAGTTGATTTGCGATAAAGGTACATAAATAAATTTCAAATAATGGATTTAATACATGGAAATGTACATATAGTTTGAACTTATTTCATATTGTTTACCTATTGATTGTACATAATAATAAACTTAGTTAATTTATTATAAAAATCTTAATCGATAGTAACGTTTAATATTTTGTTAAGAAAGCAAGAACCCTTATGCTATGACAAACAAATATGTTTTTAAATACCTTTCCATATTTTTTATTGATAATAAATAGAAATTTCTGGAATTTCATGACGAGAATTGAGAATATCCCAAGTGAAAATGCACTTTAAAGAAAGTATAACTGAACTACAGTTACTCGATTAGAAGTCTGAGAATACGTTTATGAATGTGCAATAGTTAACTTCGCGTTTGAGTTAAGATTTCAAGTTCAGACCTCATTTCCTCAATAATATATGAAGGTCTTGTATATGAATATTTAGTCAAACGCGACAGTAAGGTTTGCTTATTTAAAAGCTTACACTCAGTCTTCAGGATTCTAACCCAAACAAAATTAATATCTGTCGAAGTGATCCAATATTTTTCATAAGAATTTCAATTAAGATGCTGCGCTGGCGCTAATACCTTCGGAGGCATGAGTAAATCAAAGTTCAGCGAGTTGCAACTATTTAAAGTAAAAAACAAATAGTTTTTTATAAAACTACCCGATAGCATAAACAGTGTGTACACTGTCCAGTGTATTATGCAAGGAAATCTTTTGGATTGTTATTTATCATAAAGATACCTATAACAAATAAGTTTTTTTGATATGTGGGTGCCTACCCAGTGAGGAATTCTCTGATTAGTCTACATTACACTTTCAGTGCAACATTATCTGTTATTATATAAACAAAAATGAGCGTCTTCTTCACCGAACGCATCAAAATTCTATGGGCTTCACTGTCATTTTACATTCATGATGGTTGTCTTATGTATGTAAATATCATCCACGTCGCTTAATTAATAAATGTGCTTAGTGGATTGCCGCATGCCAAAATAGTATTCAGATGTACATAAAAAGTAATGATATAGTTTGTAAATACTTTTGTTTTGATTAGAAATTAGGTACTTACTTTAATATTGAGTACCTAGGTACATTGTATACCTGTTACTGTAAGTTTGTAATGAAATGTACATACATACTTATTTAGAAGTGTTTGGACCACATAATGTTAAATATTTTTGTCAGATAATTTTTCTTTTTAATTAAGTACGATATTGTTGCACTTTATTTTTTTGTATTTAGTAATTACTCTATCACAATACACGGAACACGAATAACTTCTCCATGAATAATGCAACCAAGATTCTAGTCCACGAAATGGCCTCTCGATATGGATGTTTTGTTTGACCCATAGCGAAGGCCCGTGTCCCATGGTGGGGACATTAATAAACTGATGATACCTACACGTAAATCCTCGTTCTATATTTTTGACACCTTTTATTTCAATTTATAACAAATTTGATACCTATCCTCTAAGTTCTAAAAGTTTAATCAATGAATAACTAAGATTATGTGGTTCAACATATCTTTAATGTGTTTCTTTTAATAATAAGTAGGTATAGGTATATTATGTACAGTATTAAATTTATTAATAAAACACTCGACTAATTGAGTTTTAATGCCTTTAAGTCATTATTTAAACCAAAAATTCACCCATTCGTATGCCCTACTGCCTATTTAAATGAAAATTTTGGAAATGAATTTGGTATTTAATATACTGAGTATAGTTACTTATTTAAAAAAAAATGCTCTTAATTAATGTTCTGTTGGTAGTTGCTGATTTAAGCAAAGAATATTTCGTATAACTTTCATGAAGCCTTCTCTGCTGTTGGGACAATGGCATTTCTATCGAGAAGCAATTATTGATCTGGTTCATGGCGTCATTGAAGTATCAATCCCTTAGTCATGTTTCTTTTAGTGGAGTACAAACTACATATACATTGATATAAAAAGATCTTTCGAGATCCAACACAGCGCACAGAGCTAGCTGCTTCTTTTCTTCAACCTTTTTTGCTATATCTAGCAGAGAGCGGTTTCTGGAGACTCAATTGTCTTTCAAATAATATAAAACTTTAATAAGAACTTTAAAACTTTAATACTAGACTTAAAGTTGAAAATTGGTTTTAGAAAGGAGATATCCCAGACCTAAAACGTTATTTGCCCCACATAATTGGAGCGGAGCGAACGAAGTGAGCGAAGCTCCCATGGATCAGCTTCAATGGCGCAATGTCTGTTACGCCATAACTTCCAGAGTTCTCAACCGATTTTAATATTTTTTGTGTGGAATCGAATAAACACAATTAGGACCAGATTGTGACGGAGCCCGAATCTTGAAATTCGCAAAAAAATTTTTACGTATCACGCTCCGCTCCAATATATGGTGCCAGCGTAACTTTATGCTTAGCGACTGCATCGCCTAGTATTTATGATGTCACAGATATAAGATTTAGTCATGGACCATCAACCATTTAATGCTCACGAATACGTTAGAGTTTTGACAAAAAAAAATAACGGAAGTAATATTTTACCCTCTTTCAAGAAGTTCATGTTGGCTTTGTTTACCCTTTGCCTATCTGTATGGGAAAATCAAAGAAAAACAAAACAAAAAATTGTCCCATATTGAATTTTAGTTTGCCATAAAACTATTCAATACATTCTCAGTACTCTGAGAATACATTGAATCAAAGTACCAAAAAGCACTACGTATTTGATATAAGAAAATAAACTAATTGAGACGAGGCTGTATCAAATTTGTAACCTTTGCCTCCCTTAATGGGAAACGCTAATAAAAAATTGCTACTTTTTAGCGGGAGCGGGAAGCGTCTCTTTGGTGGTTTTGTTTTTCTTTTTAGGTACTAATTAAAGCGTTTTAAAAGTGGATTGTTAATTACTAAGTGTTTGTGAACATGCAAGAGTGTTGGCAAGTGAAACTATTTAAGCAGCGGAAGTTCTTTTCCTGCTCTCTCAAGAAGTCCACGGGAAGGTTTCAGTAAAACCCCACACCTTTACTGGAAGTTAAGGAAAGGGAGATTTCACTGTTCATTCATCATTCATTGATCCATCTCTCATCCATAGATCGGCACACATCATTTCTAATGAAGAAAAAAATAACTAGACTAGGCTGTATAGGCTTTGTACGCCTTTGCCTGGCCTGATAGGAAAACTTAACAAAGAATAAAAAGACTACCAGTAAAACGTAGTGATTACATACTCTTTGGTTTTTACGCTGTTGTTTAGTTTGCGAAAGTTAATGATTTTTCCGTAGACGACATTCATAAAATCTAAAAAGATATTTAATAAAATGTCTTTATTTGTCTTTAGCCCTTTTTATCGCCTGAATAATTATGTAGTAGGGAGCTACAAACTAATATCACATGCAAGGTACGTTCGAGGTTATCACGACGCTACATACGGTTGTTTACATTTAGTTCATTAGTTCTCCACGTTTATCTTAGACGTTCTCACGTTTTCAATTATTAATTCGTTTGAAATTTGTTTTGAAAGCACAAAATAAACTGAATAATTTTTGGTTTATATCCTTCTAAACTTTCATATTTGTTTGTTATATGTTACAATACAGCAATGTATTTTTAAAAGCATTCTTACAATTATTTATAGAAATAGCTGGGTACAGCAACAGGTATGTTGTTACACACGGAAATCAGCTGAAGAAAGACTAGGTATTGAGAAACCCAAAAGACCATTGACTCCATTTTTCAAATTCATGACACAAATGAGACCAGCATTACTTGCTAAAAACCCAGGAATCACTCAAAAGGAAGCTATAGTATCGACTTCCAAACATTGGCAACAGGTTGATGCTGAGGTAAAACAATGTAAACATTTATTATTATTGCTTCTTCTTTTACTCCTGTTAAAGACAGTTTAATAGTCAAGTAAGAATCCACTTTAAAAAAATACATAATAATATTTTTTACAAACTATAAAAATTTACTAATCCAAAAAGGCTGGCAAAACTTTCAGAAACAAGTCCTATCCAAGCCTTTTAAATATAAAGATTTTTCTTATTTATATAATGTATCTATAAAATTGATGAATTATTTCAGACAAAAACACAAATGATGAAAGAATATGAAAAAGACTTGCAAGATTATAAAAAAATCAAAGAATTGTATACCAAGTCTTTGACAGATCAACAAAAGGCAGATATACAGAGAGTGAAGGAAGAGTTAGCAGAAGCAAGAGAAAAGAGAAAGTTGAGAGCTGTAAAGTTAAAACTAGTTTTGTGAATTTTTATAACACCTTGCATTTGTAAACCAAATTAAGAGGTGGAGTTCCACCTAAATGTTTATGTTATCTTTAACATTCCTCATAAATTTTTTATTAACTAGTTACATTGATCTTTCAGGATTTCAAAGAGTTGGGTCGTCCTAAGAGACCAATGTCATCATATTTTCTTTTCTCACAAACAAAAAAAGACTTATTCAAGGGCAAAAATATGAAAGAATTTCAAGAGCTGATTAAGTCTGAATGGTTAAAATTACCAGAGACTGAAAGGTTTAAATATGAAAAACAGGCACAAGATTTAATGAATAAATACAAGTAAGTTGGTGTAAATAGATTCATAATTTTATTTGGAACTTTATAGTTGGTGACTTAATACAACTAGCAAATATTCAATGTTTTATAAGAACAAACTACTTAATTTTAATTTTCCAATTCACAGGAAAGATATTGAAGCATGGGAGTTAAAAATGATTGAAATAGGCCGAAGTGATGTAGTACGAGTAAAACCTTTACGAGAGAAGAAATCAAAGAGCTCCAAGACTAACCAATAGGAACTCGGGTGCTCTGATGACTCTATTGACTTTAGAAACTTAGAACTTAAGAACAATGACAACACACCTACAGAAAGTTTTAGATTAAATAATTCTAACCTGGAAATGTCAGCAAGGCTAAATGTACTAGAGGTTCCAAACAATATAACAAAGTCAAAAGAAAGTCAGAGCACGGGTGACCAGATTGTTAACTCAAATAAAATAGAATCTGAAACAAAATTTGATTCATCAAAAAAAGAAGAAAAAAGTAAGACTATTATTGGTAGTATCAAAAGCTTTTTTAAATATTGATTCGCAAAGTTTTATCTTTTTTTCTTAATTTATAGTTAGTTTAGCGTAAAAACCATTGTAGATATTTTTCATTTCTATCACAATACATTATTTTAATAAAAAGGTTTGAGTTTTATTATTTTTCAGTAAATAGTTAATTATGATTTTGTTAAATAGCCAAATTCTCAAGTCTATCTTTTTTTACAGGGAGATTGAAACTTCCATTTAACTGAACCATCTGTGTTGAAATAACAAATACAGTAATTAAAACCCATTCTTTATTCAAACATTACAAAATATAAATACAATAAATCTTTTATTTACAATAATTGTTTGACCTTTATTTACAACTTTAATTAAGCTGTCAAGTTATACTAAATAGTATTTGGTACAGTGTGGTGCACATCATAATATCAATGCACTCACTGCTATCATATATTGGTATAAAAGGGAATCCAATGGCAAAATTGTTTATCAACTTATGGATCAATGCTGTATACCAGGAAATCAATAAGCATTGTTCCTGTAATTTCACTTTATATGCTATACAGTAGTGCAGATATAGAGGTAACTCTATTTCCTGCTAAGCAATATTTTAGACAGTTCACATTTCAATTTAAGAAATTTAATTCTAAGCAGTTATAGACAATTACAGGGCAACATTATAATTTATGTCTATGTGAATTAAACACCCACAACAGATTTTGAATGGCAACTCACACTTATTTAGCAGCTATAGATTGAGGAGTCATACCATAGGTATTGTATTTTCTTAAAATCAAGTACTAAATTCAGATGTTTACGTTGAGGAGACACTTTTGTAGATATTTTGCTGTAAAATCATAAATTTGTACTTTGCTGATACATAAGGGTGTGAGCTGCCTATTTAAATATGGTGTTACTCGTCATTCATAAGGGTATTACAATTTTAGGCCGTAAGAACCATTTTTGGCAATTGATTAATATTGTTGATAATAAGAATAGGAGAATAAATGGCAACAATCAAAAGGTATGTTATTTGGCTTATGTTATCACTCATAATTACATAGTGGAAAAGTTAATAATGCAAGTGTTCTAATAAATTAAATGCAATAGTTATTAAAAAAATAAGTTGCCATAGTAAGTATATAAATGTTATTCATTTTAATTAAGTAATTCTTACTAACCTTTTATTACTTTACATCTGCTAAAAACTAAACTTATAAATTTGCATTTTAAAGCTTTTATTTTTCATGGAATAAATAAAAAAAAATCATTAACCTCCTGAGGTCCGGAGTAGTAATACTAGAACAAAATTAATTTGCAGTGAAAATCAAATTTTAGCGATTCGGGGCACAAATACTAGAAGAAAATATTTCCTGTTATCTGCCGCGTTTGTATTACGCACCAATGTATACGTGCACAGCTTTCAATGGCTGTATTCCGGAATTCACATCAGTATACTGGCCTGACGTAATACCGTCATGAATCCTTTGCCATTTTGTTCTTCAGTCAAAGTGAAAGAAAGTGTAACTTATCTTGCTAGGCTTTTTCCCTCTCTCTCGCTCTCACACGAATATGGTGTCGATTTATAACAACTACCCGCTAGCTAAATCAATGACGTCATTACCACTGGCCAGTATACTGATGTATATTTCGGAACACAACCAATGAGCGGGTAGTTTCTTTCGGCAAGTGCAACGAGAAGAGATTAGTATAATTCATATAAATCTTTAAAATGATTGTGTTATATTTACGAAATTTTGTTTTTTCGAGATAAACGAATGATTTTTTTGTAAACACAATTATATTACCGTAATTTCGTTAATATCAACATGCATTTTGGTAATATTTTTTATACTAATAATAGTACGCTAGGCATTTATATGGTTTTTGCTGTTTTTTGTTTATGTATTAATACTAGTACGGCGGGCTTTTTTAACCTTTATTTATTTTTCTTATTGTTTGGTCAACCTGCTTGTTCTTATGTTACTTTGAGTAGGTACAGTGATAAAGAGAGAACGAACAGAAAATATGTTTCCGGTAATAACTTTCTTTCTTCTAGTTCTTGGCTGACACAATTTCAGTTACAGGTTTATAAGATAAATTACTTAATACCTACTTAGGTATTAAAGATATTTCGTAAGGCAATTGTGGCCGATAATATATCAAGACAAGAACCAGGTTTATACGTAACTCTTAGAAATTTCTGTTTGATGATAACTTATTTGCAGTAGAACGAAAATTAGATAAACTGTAGAAAGTCCGCCCACTTCTGAACTTTAATAAAAAAACAGATACCCGTATTACGATTGAAACAGACGGTAGTTTAAAAAAAATAGTCAAGTCTGTGACTATGTGGTTATTACAATTTACAAATGATTTTTAGATGTTTAGATAACAACGAGAAACATGAATGTCAACTGTTCCGAAGTCTTAAAAATATACAATAAATACATGGGTAGTGTAGTTGCGATAGCGACAGTCTATCGATAGTATAGTGACACTATCGTGGTCTTGAAAATCAGTCATCCTATCAATAGCTCTATCAAAACTATGAACCCTTGACAATATCGATTAATAAAAATAAGTCATACTATTGCTAAAGATCAATAGTATCAGTATAAATATAGATAATGATTACATAGTTTATTTCCGTTTTATGGTATCGAAAATATCTCGATAGTTACTGAAGCAAAACTGAATATTGTAGGTAAATATTTTGTACAATTCAAAACAAGTTATTTTAAGTACATTTCAATAAAATTATTTTCATTTTACTGTAAAATGTAAATCTGTGATGTTTATCTGTCTTACTTTTAAAAGAAATAGTATCACAAATGATCATACTTAATCATTTAAGTATAGCAATTTTAATTTTGATCTCAATACAGTGCTAAATATAATACTAGAGATAAATAGACACTGAGCTAGTCCCAAATGTTATTTTTAGGTGAGGTAATTTAAAAGGTGTATGTTTTTGTTACTTTTTGAATTTTTGTGATTTGTAGAATCCTAAAAGGGGTAAATGGCGAAAGAGGTAGGTGGTACCAAGTATTATTTTTAAATTACTTATACCAAGCTTGTTTGGTTTCTTTTTGGATTTACAAGATTTTTAAGTCCAATGTCATTGACAATATGTATTATTTTATTGATCTTTGTTATATTAAGTGTTAGTTTTCATTTTCTATGTAATTTATAAGGCTGTCTGAACTGTCTTAATATTATATGTAGCGGCCCAATTTGATAAATAAAGAGAAAATATTTTAAGTTTTTTCTTTCTGTCTAGCAAACTTATATCAATATTAAAGTACCCCTACATTTATATCTGTTATGGTTACCAAGATGTGAATGATTTTTGGGCATTCAGGACTTAATTAATTTGTGCTAATATTAGGACACTGGGTCTTTGTCGAAAGGACCCTCTTTGAAACCGAACCGCAGGAGGTTATAGAATATAATATCTTTGTGAATTATAAATACAAGACAGAATCGTAGGATAGGTGGCTCACAAATTGAATTTTGTATTTGTAATGATTGTGTCACACACACACATTGTGTGATTCATTGAGCATGATAATATACTCTAATCTTTCTTCATGTTAATAGTTAACACTTGTATTGGCAACCAAGGAAGACAGAGATTATAAATAAGAGATACATTATCATAGCTCATGTAGTTCATATAGCAAACAGAATTGAGCAAGTTGGTTGGCAAATTTAAATTTATACTGGTAGCTATATATTATGTAAAATCTGGTTTTCAATTTGTTAAAAACTAAAATGGCAATATGTGACTACAACGCACACATGTCCCTCTCACTTATGTATAAAGGCACAAGCAATGAAAAACTATGGAACATTCTTGTAACCGTTAGCCAGCTATTGTAAGAAAGTTCAGTCAGTATAATGCCCAGGAATGGCTTATGTCATTGTCACTAAGTAACAAAATTCTCTTTAACAGTGCTGTAAAGTGCTTGTATACAAATTGTAGTAAAGAGAAAAATGCAAGCATCTTGACTGAAAGTGCCCACCCACTGTAAAACATTTAACATCTTATGTAGTCCATTGGACGACATGCCATTTAAAAGCATTAATATATTTGCAATACTTGAATTGTTTTGTTTTGGTACCCATAAGGATTTAGTGACACTGTATATTATAAGAGGAATAAAAAAATAAAAATTTTCAAATGTAACTGCAGCCAAACCATGTAACATTTGTAAGAACAAGGAAAGCAAAACTATATCATACTTGAATACAATCAGAGACTTCCAAAATGGTATTTGAATATGTTCAGGAGCAGCAGGTGGTGGAGGAACTATCAGCTCGGTAACTGCAGGCTCTGCCTCGTTCCCAGATGCGACGTCATGCCTTGATAATAGTGGTTCTATTAGGTTAGTTGACACACCAAGACCACCATTATAATTAGAATATGAGGAGACGCTGCTGTCTGATGTTACATCAGCAATATTATTCTCATAATTATGAGGAATTGGAGATGCAGCAGTAGATTCTGAAAAAGAAACATTTCCCTCACAACAACTTCATACGCGTATTTCATATGTCAATTGTTGGACCACAACGTTACCTCTTGTAACAACACTGAAATCTTCATTGCTATATTTACCAGATATCAATTGAAGTCTATTGTGTGAATTCTCTAATATTCTCTTTCGTCGAGCTTCACGACGAGCTGCTGCTGCATCAGCCATGTTTACGGTGTGACAGCGTATGTCATGACTTGACATTACTACCGGCAAATGTCAAAGGTGACAAACAAATTTTGCTTTTTTGTTAGCCTTTCTAAAATGCAAATTATATAAAAATTATACAGCCTAGTTAATAAATTTCTTTTGTTCCTTTGTTTGTTTTCTTCGTGTACTTCTCAAAGATTTGATTTTTTATATAATATGATACTATTAAGACTTTTTAACGTATTAGTGGTACAAACTTTCTCGTTTAGTTTAACATCATTATCATAAAAACGGATATTTAGCGAGTGGGAAATGGTTAAGGTTAAGAACCACATCTGTCAATATAGAATCTCATTTTTTGATGATGTATCTTTTTCTGTAACCAAGAAATATTATTTATTAGAACAAGAAATTTATCATTCAGCCGAATTCATAGTCGATGCTACACTTACGATATCATGCTCTTAAGCATTTTAATTAAGTTATTATTCTGAGTTTTCGAGAGTTGAAATATATAATTCCGTGCTGACAATTGAGGTCTCAACACATAGGCATCTTTTCTATTCTGACGTTTCGGACAGCTTACACAGGACATAGTCGTGGGATCGTTTTAAATCAAATTTATTATATATTATAGTTATTTATTTCTTACATTTTATATTATATATATTATATTTTAGTTATATATTATAGAAGATATATTAGGCTTTTTTAGGTTAAAAATGGTACCAATTTAATTCTCGAACAAAGGCTCCTTGTGTATTTCTTGTCTATGAAGTCCCCCATTTTTATGTTATGCAAATCATTATACATTTCCGGTCATTAGAGATTCATTCAACATTTTTAAAACATATATACATTATTAATTTATTTTATTTAAAAGTATAAATCTAGAGAAATCTGTTTGTGTTAATTTAATTCTTATTCTGGCCCATAAAATATCATATTTTTATTTAAGATTATTTCAAAAGGAAGTTTATATGTTATCTGTAGAACAACAGCAACGCCGACAAGCCGAGGATATTTTTTGTTGTTTGGCGCCTTTTGAGGCCGGTTGGTTGTTCTTTAATACGATTTTCCTTCAGTCGTTACATTCTGAACAAAGAACTTTTATTTGAAATAGGTAATAAAATGGGCGATAAGGGCGATGGAGGTAAATAAACCAACAATACATACAGTGCAGTTCAATATTATTCAATGGGCGGACAGAAATCATCATCACGTTCTTGACAGTTGTCTTGTAGGTATTTGGTTTTTGTAACCGAATTTGATGAAGTTGTTTGAATTATTTACTTTTAGAAACGTTTGATGATGCAGTCGAAGAAAGAGTTATCAACGAAGAATATAAAATATGGAAAAAGAATACTCCTTTTCTATATGACTTGGTGATGACCCATGCCCTGGAATGGCCCTCGTTAACAGCTCAGTGGCTGCCAGATGTTACTCGACCTGAAGGAAAAGATTACTCTGTTCATAGGTAAGTTATTTGCAGTTTGTAATATCCTGATAAAAAAATGATTTTTTTATACTGTAGATCTAACATCTTCATCATCTTAGGTGCCAATTTTGATCATTTTATCGATATTGAATGAATTTTTGATCCATTACGGTTTTGTCAGGTTAATCCTTGGTACACACACATCTGATGAGCAGAATCATTTATTGATTGCTAGCGTACAGTTGCCAAATGAAGATGCACAGTTTGATGCAAGCCACTATGATAATGACAAGGGTGGTAAGTTGATCTCTTAAAGATCTTTTCAATTATTTAGTAGTTAGGACTATTTAATGTGTCCATTTATATGTTGTAAATTATTTTACAGAGTTTGGTGGCTTTGGTTCCGTTTCGGGTAAAATTGACATTGAAATTAAGATCAATCATGAGGGTGAAGTCAATAGGGCGCGATACATGCCACAAAACCCATGTGTCATTGCCACAAAAACTCCTTCCTCAGATGTATTAGTATTTGATTATACCAAACACCCTTCAAAACCGGAACCCTCTGGAGAGTGCCACCCTGACTTAAGGTATAGTATTTTAATATATTGACAGGGAAGTGTTTATATCTATCTTATGTCTACCATTTTTGAAAAAAATCACAATTCTCATAATCCTGGATTTTTTAAAAGTTTAATCTATCCTGTACTACCTTACTACCTACTAACTTCACTATGTATATACAATGCACAAAATATATAAATTTTTCCAAACATCACTTTAAGAGAAACTTCCTAAGTAAATAAAATAAAAATAAGATATCAATATTTATATATTATATTTATATAAAAATATTTCCATGTGTACAAACATCACATTACAGCTATAAATCAAATCTAATATAGGTAGCTATTTATACTTTACAGTGTATTTTATTTAAGACCCCCTAAATCTAGCAGATCTATACAGCATGTATATTCAAGCATCATCATACCTAGGTACAGGCCCTTATCAGTTGTCTCAACTGCCTGCATGTTACTTAATAATAATTAAAAATTGCTACCATACTTAGATTAAAAATTTTAAGGAAGGCAAACAATATTTTCTGAGGCAGGATGGTAGGATTAAGACTAGCATTTTTTTATGGGAACAAATTTTTTGTTTGAAGCTTATTAGTGCACATTTAATTATTTTCCTGCTCAATTATATATTCACTGATCCATTTCATTATTTTTTATTTCTGATTTTTGTTTACTTAACTGCTTAGTTTTAACTGCTGAACTAGTTATTAAACGTGCCATTTATAATTTTTAACTTACCAAAACTGCTATTTACAACTGTCTCTTTAAATCAGTGCCTTTTTTTATTAAGGCCAAACCAGCTTCCATTGCTCCTTAACTACAATAATTACAATTTACAGGCTCCGTGGCCATCAAAAAGAAGGCTATGGTTTGTCATGGAATCCAAATTTGAATGGATATCTTCTCTCAGCAAGGTTTGTTTAGTCTATTTTTGTATGCTCTTTTTATTGGGATATGTATGTTAAGATCATATATTATTTGTAATTTCAATATTTACAAGTTGAATAGATTTGTTGCATTTGGCATCATTCACTTATGGACCTGAAGTCAATGTAGAAACAAAACTTTGTTCCATGCAGAAATAGTGTAACGCCAAAATCTATTTTACCACTTATTTTCCTAGTTTATTTAATTTTCTCCTTTTGATTTGAGTATTGATTAATACTAATAAATGTAACTTTATTAATAAATGCAAAGTTAAGCATTTTTGTATAAATAGTAAATTATAAAGGCTAGGTACGTTGTTCCTTTTTGTTTGATTTGGGTTACTGGTTCCATAAATATATGAAATTTCACTTAAAAAATGCAAATATTTTTAAAAATATTAGTGCTTTAAGCATTTTTATCTTTAAAAATTATTAACTTGACATCTGAGGCAAGTTGATTTTTTTCTAGTTATAATTTCTTATTTAAAATCTACTTGACATTCCACAGTGATGATCATACGATATGCCTATGGGACATTAATGCGACGCCCAAGGAGGGGCGAGTTATTGAAGCCAAGTCTGTATTCACTGGCCATACTGCTGTGGTGGAGGATGTTGCGTGGCATCTCTTGCACGAATCGCTCTTTGGCTCTGTGGCCGATGATCAGAAGCTTATGATTTGGGATACCAGGTACTACCTTAATACGGATTACGAATATTTCTGCTCATTTTACCTGCAAAAAACTGTATTGTCAATTTGTATTATCAAGAATGTAATTCAACTCGTCATTTCATATCAAAGTTTTCTCACAATTTTAATTTGATTGAATCCTTTTAGAACTACGTTTTTCTAGTAGGCACAGCCAAGAACACTCAATAATACCACCTTTCGAACTAAAGCTTATTACAGTCCCTTAGTGGTAAACTAATGGTTGTAATAGGAGCGGCTCGGTGAGATTCAAACTGGGTATGCTGGTAATGATATGATTTTTGATAATTTTGCAGATGCAACAACACATCAAAGCCGTCTCATACAGTGGATGCACATACAGCTGAAGTGAACTGTCTTAGCTTCAACCCCTACTCGGAATTCATTCTCGCTACTGGCAGCGCCGACAAAACTGTTAGTAGTTTATTACCCATAAATACCACAATATCTATTAGAATAATCTTAATTTCATTTTGCACTTAAACTAAATTAGTTTAGCAACATATACATATAAGTGCCTTGTCCAATATTAGTGCCATAACTATAAACTACTTTCTAGAAGGTAGGAATACCACTGCGCAGAAAAATCAAATCTGATTTATTATTGAACTTACATGCTGCATCTTCCAAGTGACAATATTTATTCCAAATATTGAGGCTACCTCAAAACTAGTTGGCAAATTAAATTAATTTCTCCCTCTAGTTATTTATTAAATAAATTACAGTTTTGAACTCAGTTTAATTTTTAAAAATTGCTTTTTTATTTAGTTTTAATACCATGCCATGTTATAACACAGGTAGCTCTATGGGACTTAAGAAACCTCAAGTTAAAACTGCACTCTTTCGAATCACATAAAGACGAAATCTTCCAAGTGCAATGGTCTCCCCATAACGAAACCATCTTAGCCAGCAGTGGGACAGACAGAAGGTAAGAATATCGGTAAACAATTTTTTTTTTGTTATCTGGCTTTTTCCGTTTCTCACAGAAATTTCGCCAATGTCCTGTAGTAAGAGATACACGGAGTACTGCGTTAAAAATATCCAAGGAATTGGTTAACTTTCGATGGCTACTTTCTTTCTTGAGTAAACTCTTTCTGGGTCCTAAAAACAACACAATACAACACGTCACAACACAATACAACACGTCACAACACAAAGGGTTATTCAAATATGATTTGTTATGGTTATTAATAAATGTAGGGGTTGTCGTACAGTAAAGCGCTATAGGGGATGGGTAAGAGTTTTATGTTATTCTTTTTAACATTTTTACATACACATAAAAAGCCCGATTTGTTAGAAGCGGATAGGAGAGTGTTAAGGTTAACTGGACGGGGAATGTTGGTAGGAAGTTGGTTGTAAAGGGATGGGTATTTCAAGCAGTTAAAAAAGATGTGGTTAGTAGTACCCTCTTCTTGAACGCCACATTCACACAGGGGATTGGTAAACATTAAGGTTGAAAGAAATTAGTAAATGGTGTGAATGTCATAAATTATTATTACAAATGTATCAAGATTTAGACAGTATTCAAGATATAACAGAGTACAGTGAAGCAAGAAGATTGGACTTTTTATTTTGAACAGATGTTAGTTGTAACACTCAGTATAGAATATAAAATGAAAAGTGATCTACTTAACCAATTTGTTGTAAAATCATTAAACAAATTTACTTTATTTCCATAAATAAATAGTTTAATATTCGATAGACCTAAAAATACAGCATTTGTCTGTCTAAAATATTACCACATTATTTCAGAAGATAATTAAATACAGGTACACTCCTACAATAGATTTTGTGAAAATTACCTTTGAAATAGAAATAATATATTTAAATGAGGAAACAAAGAGTGTAGAGAGGTGCTAATAAAGGCTACATGTGATACATATGCATTCTTAGTCAATTCAACTTTATAAAAAAAACCAACTTAAAAAAAATTACATTCATCATTGCCAATTGTAAAGATTTCACTTTTAATTTATAACTTAAGCTGTTATTCTAAAAAATATTCAAGGTGAAAAATTGTGTGTTTCGCTCGGCAGCAAAGTTTTTAACATCTTGTATGTAACTATTTTTTATATACAATTTGTCATTATTACTGGTCTTGTGTTTGGCAACAACTCAACAATTGATTATTCTTTAGATTGCACGTGTGGGACTTGTCTAAGATTGGCGAAGAACAAACGGCTGAGGATGCGGAAGATGGACCGCCTGAGTTGCTGTTTATCCACGGTGGCCACACCGCCAAGATTTCAGACTTCTCCTGGAACCCTAATGAGCCCTGGGTCATCTGCTCTGTCTCTGAAGACAATATTATGCAGGTATGTTTTCAAACGTCAATAGATCGGACAATAGAGAAGTTTAAATTTTTCTGTTTTAAATTGATAATAAATATTTAGTTAAAGTGAATAAAATATGTGAAAGTATCATTAAAATATCTCAAGAAACTAAAAAGTTATGAGACTTATATATAATTATAATGTACAATAATAATATATAATAAATATTACAGTTTTGCCACAAAATAACGACATATAACAACCAGTACTTATCTATGACTTATTTATATAATATTTTTTAATTCATAAATAAGCATTATAACTTAAATATAAGAATTTTAAAGTAATTTGGTTGATGAAGCTAACTTAAAAGTAAATAATTATTTAAGAAGGTCATAAAACCAACTTTCAATCATAAATTAAGCCTTATATGTAAGTGTATTGTAATAAAGTAAATGTTGTTGTAATTTGTAGACCCACTTATACATGAACACCGATGGCTTAATAATTTCTCTGTTCAAATAATTATCCAGCTCGAGGGTAGTTGATACCAGATCAATCATCATTTGATTTCTGGGACAAAAAGTAACCCTTATGTCAGGACATTGGCGAAATTTCTGTGAGAAACGGAAAAAGCCAGATAACAAAAAAAAAAAAAAAACCCTTATGTCAAAATGGACAGCCTAAAACTGCAAAGGTTTTGAAGCTTAGTCATATGACTTACTACTATTTAAAGTTTTTTGTGCACTCACAATGCCATAATTCTAAAATTTGAAATATGCCTATAAAAAAACTACCATGTCTGAGCCCTCAGGTGGGATTAAACTGACATTATTTTTATTATTTAAACATTGTTGCACATAAAAAAATGTGTACAAGTGGCGGACTGCCATTAGGCATTCTCTACCAGTTTGGTGCAACGGTAGCGATCCTGCCTTTCGCACCGACGGTCCTGGGTTCAAATCCCGGAAGGGGCAGATGTTTGTATGATGAATACGAGCATTTGTACCTGAGTCATGGGTGTTTATATATATTTCTATAAATATTACATATTTATGTATCATATATGTATGTCTATCCGTTACCCTAGTATCCATAACACAAGCTTTACAGTGCTTACTTTAGGCTAGGCTAATTGGTGTGAATGTAAGAAATATTTATTTATTTACCAGTCAACCGGAGAATTAGCAACTGACAGTATTTGGTGGTGCATTGAAAGGGATAATAGAAAATGTCTATCAGTTACCCTAGAATCCATAACACAAGCCTTACAGTGCTTGAACAGTACACGAGGCGACAGCACCCACGTTTTGCAGGGTTGGCATTTCCTTCATGTTGCAACATTTAGGTATGGCCTAATTTCAAGCCACAGTACAGCCAACATTGTTATTATATTGTAATCAATGATATAATGATAACATAGGTTTTTATTATGTATGGTGACGATGTATAATATTGTAAATGTCGTTACATCTGTTGAAGCTGACAAGTTTTCTGTGCCCGTTCTTTTCAGTCAGACGTTCTGACTTTTAAGTGCATTTGGATAAAGTTATTAACCGTCGATATGCATTGTCAGGTGTGGCAGATGGCGGAGAACATCTACAACGACGAGGAGCCGGAGACGCCCGCGTCCGAGCTGGAGTCAGGCGTGAACGTGAACCACGGCTAGCACCCGGCGACCAGCGGCGTCCGCCCGCCCTCCCCGCCCCCCTCGCCCACCTCCACCGTCGCCTGAACCACCCGTCCCACCGCCATCGCTCACGTCTGCTTCGGAGCCGTAACTCCATACAGTGGAAACTCGATTATCCGGACATCTCATTACATCGCTCACGTCTGCTTCGGACCCGTAACGCCATATAATAAAAACTCGATTATCCATACTGCTAACTAATATTATTATTAGTTATTTCAGGCAGGTGGTTGAAACATAGGATGATTGCCTGTGTACCATGGTGCATTTGTTTAAAATATTTTATTTGATGTTTAATGTGAGCATCTAGTATATATATTCTTGAATTGGTTTAAAAAAAACTTGTTTGAACATGTCACACTAAATCAGCCGATAGCAAAGGGACGACATTAAAAAAATAAATAATTGATGTAGTGTATACATCTTATTGCTCAAGACTGCAAGTAGAATCTATGCATTTCGAAACTAGCACTACACCTCCGCGCTCCGGATAATCTCTGCCCCACGAGTTTCGTTACTCATCTGTACTTAAAATATATCACTTATTAACGTTGATTTTCGACTTTCTAATAATAGGCACTAAAACCACTTTTCTTCGTACATTCGATTATCCGACAGCAATTAGTCCGGTTAATCGAGTTTCCACTGGACTTCAAACACATCCACAATGACGATCAATCGTAATTGTTAATTTTACGTGATTCTCAATTGACATCGATCATTTGCAAATCCACTTAGACTGAGGTTAATGAATGCGTCTGGACCCTAAAAACCTAAAAGCAGCTGAGACGCTGGTAATTGGTTTTGAAGTATCTAGGTAACTTACAAAACCAAAGAAGTTTCTGGCAGAAAAGTGGGTGTACATTTAACATTATCTTAATTTAATTTCTATAGCATTTGGTTTCTCGCGAATGTTCTTTATGATTTGAACCCTGATACCACTAGATACTCTTTGAAGCCACTTTGACATCTTTGAGTAAGTTAGATACATGATACCAGCTTCGAAATCACTATCACCACGTCTTAACTGTTATAACAAAACAATAGTTGATATGTTAATAGTAAATTATCGTTTTTAAAAGCCCTAAGCAGACATGAAATGTGGTGCTACTAAGTTAAAAATGCTATACTAGTGCTGTGCGGGAAACTGATGTGTTGAAGGAGCAACAAATACAGTGTTTGATGTGCTTTAACTGTGAACTTTTCAACTGTAGACTGTTTATGACCCTAGAAAGGTTCTTAATTTATTTATTTCGAAAGGAACATATTTCTCAGCCACATTTTTATGTAATTGACAACATTTATTAAAATTATCTAACTCCCGATTTTTATTGAATATTTTAAAAATAAAGTAAAAACTAGAGGACGTGAATTTTTGTTCTACTTTTTCTGTATTCTTATTTATCATAAATTTTTGGTAAATTAGAAGATCTTTATTCAGAATCACTTGTTTTGTTTTATATTATCACAGTCAGCAACTTTACTAATATTTTTTAAATTTTCTGGCAGAAGCTAAAAATACTTGCTAAAAATACTCATCTAATATATATAAATACAAATACAACCAAAAGACTAAATTAAGTAATTTGGATTTTTTAATGTAGCAATAAAGAAAGGGATTTATTTAAATTTAATATCAATTTTAGGAAGGAAACTATTTTTACCAATTATAAAATAGCTGTAATTCTTTGCAACATAGTTATTTTATTGTACTTTAATACTGTTTTAATTGTATCATTTAAATCTTCTTTACTTAATACCTATTAAATATCCATACCGATAAGAGTTATATATACCCGTTCTATATCAAATGTGCAATTATTCAGTGTAACTCAATAGTATCCATAGTGTAAGATATTTATGAAATATACCATAACGATAATTGGAAATCGACAGTGAGTTCGGGCTTCAAAAATGTAACCAAAATTTAAATTAATAATCTGATCCTGTCTACTATTGTGAAATTAATACAGTATCCATTATTTGTAGTTAGAAATTAGGTTAGCATTGATCCAAAGGCGGGCGAGGGCGTCGAAAATATTCATAAGCGAGTTTTGTTAAGTGAGTGTTAATTTGATACAATATATTTCATCCAAAAACGAATCCACCTTAAATATAACGTTACGCTTAGTTTGTGGATAATGATCTCAAATTAACACCACTATTTGAAATTATGTCACGACGGGGGGTATTTGTTAGAAAATGTGTTCCAATATTTGTTTTAAGAAATGGTTTACATGCACTGGAATCTCAAAAGTACTATATTATGTTGTATGTAATTTTTCGAAAAAAAAAAACAGTATTTATATTATTTTTATAGCTGCACATGAGTTAAATGAGGAATAAGTGCATGTAAACATAATTGATAATTCCAATCTAATTGAATTTATTCCGATTTTTTTTAATTTTGTCATCCCGATTTCGTAATTAATGATATTTTATTGTATTGTGAATTGCAGTAAAATTGTACATCCGGAAGATTGGTAATATTTTTTATTGAAGATTTAAGCCTAGAGTCTGGAAATAGGACTGACTTAGGGTATTTTACTAACCCATAAATGGAATGTAATTTTTACGCCTGCTATAAGTTAACTATTATTATGATTAAAAGTATCGTAATAATAAATTAGGTTCATTATTTTTCTCCCTCTATACAAAAAAAAATATTTGAACTTGGCATACAACTTAACAACGTAACATCTGAGCTACTTTAATCTTGAAAAAGAAAACGTAGCGAAGATTTGATTTCTGATGGAGATTGTCGATATTTTATTGAGGAAGTCGTCGCCCCGTTCCAGATGAATAAGGTATTATTTTTTATGATAATAATATAGATTTATAATAATAATTATAGATACCCTAGAATAGTCTAGGAGCTAGAAGTACAAAACATTTCACATCAATTATAATTTAAACAGAAACATCGAAACAAAGAATAACTGGCAACAGTCTCCTTTGATTTTGCTTCATAGATAGTTGCTGGGCGCTGGATTTAGCAGGCATTACACATTTGGTCTTTAATCCTTTTCTGATTGATGTAATACACCACCAATTTATGGAATTAGAACACTTTGGTGCGATGGTAGCGATCCTGTCATTAGCACTGACGGTCCCGGGTTCGAGTCCCAGAAAGAGCAATGTTTGTGTGATGAATACGAGCTTTTGTAGCTATATATATATTTGTATTAACATGACTTATGTATGAACCTATGTATATCAGCTACCCTAGTATTCATAGAACAAGCCTTGCTTAAAGTTATTCATCCTAACTTGTCCTATTTGGTAAACAATCTTGGCACTCCTTTTTATTGAAAATGCAGCATTAAATTCAACTGATAACTAGATTCAATAGGTTTCAGTCTATAATAACGATTTATTGTAACAGATTATTGACTTTGTTATTATTTTATTTTTAAATGGGTGATTTTGTTAAAAAGTCGTGCCAAGATTGTTTACAAAATAGGACAAGTAAGAATGAACAGACTTTACTTTGGACTAGGCTAATTGGTGTGAGTGTACGAATTATTATTTGGAGTATACAGCATTCAAATACTTATTAGTTACCAAGATCTCATTCGTGACTTAGTTGTGCCCTAGACTATTGAATAATTTTAGAATTTCGAAACTATAACACCTACACGAGTTGTTGCAATTATTATTAAAATGTCTTAAGTAAAATGACCTTCTAATATGCTCTATTTTAGGAGACGTAAGCTATGATTATTATAAGTACGTACCTACGTATTTTTCCTGCTGATTACAAAGTTTAACTTGCAAAGAACCTAATCGTGATGTTAATAATTTGAAGTTCAGCCTATCACTGTTCATGGTGTCTGGTCAAGGTCACTTAGGTTATGGGAATGTAAACAACATGAAATTCGCGTGTCAAATAAATTCAGCGAATTGTCCATTATTATCCCACACCCACCCCCTTTCTCCCGGCTAGATGCTCCGCGCCCACATTACGCACCGCACCCCGTGACGTCATCGTGTTGTGCCGCCTCGCTGTCGCCACGGTCGTCTGCAGCTAGTTTTCCCGAAATTAATGGCGAACACAGTCGTCAAAACCCGCGCTCTCTGCGCTTCTTTGCATCTCATATTTATTTTACTGTTAACAACTAATTCAACGTTAGCCAGAAAATCTTCTGGTGGCGGAGGAAGGTACTCGCACGGCGGCCATGGTGGCGGATCTCATGCTTACGGCGGTGGAGCCCATTCATACCCTTCGTCTACAGGCTACTCTGGTACAGGGACTGGAGGCATCCACAATTATCCCCCATCCAACGGGCTATCGGGAAACAGTATAACAAACAGTCATATAACCAAGCAATCAATTACGCACCAGCAGAACAATCCCAGTCACGGTTCAAAAACTGAAGTTCATCATCACTACCATCAAAATTACCACTACAGCCCCCCGCAACAAGTCAGTTATGGATCCCACAGCTACCCAGTATATCATGCTGCACCACCTATTTATGTCTACGAATACAGAGATTCTGGAAGTAGGTTTGATAATTTACTAACCGGCCTAGCTCTTTATAATTTAGGCAAGATGTCCGCAAATCACGACCACCACTACAATTACGATTCGAATAGAAGGTACGAGAGTAAGCCTGGTGAAGTTTGCAAATTAGGTATAAGAAAAGGCAATGGTGACTACGAAGAAACGCGTGTCGATTGTGAACTGATGTCGAGTTTTATTTGGGAATCAGATTTTCAATCAACTCAACATACAGCACCAAAAAATACAATTTCTACTACAGTGGTTAACGTAACGCAAACGCATTCGGGTGAACCACACAACAACAATTCTGTAACCTCAATCACGGTAACCAATACTACGGTTGTCGATGCCTTGCAAGCGAAAGGTCAGTCTATCAAAGTCACACCCGATATGACGTGTTACATGATCCGTATAACGCGTATGTCGACTATGAAGAAGGAAGTGAAATGTGGTGTATTAGAAGCTTATGCACATAGTTCCTGGCGTCGAAATGCCTGCGAAAGAGTTTCTACAACTTTACCTCCGTTATTGTGTTTAATAGCATTTCATATTAAATTTTTTTAATATTCATGATTAAAATAAAACTTTCGAACAATAACGTTGTAAGACTTATTAATATAACGGTATTATAAGACAATTTATTTGAAGTTCTTAATTTATACATTGATTTTATCTGAGAATAGTTTCGGTAGATTCTGCCAGCATTCGTAGTATTTGGGGTCCAGTTTTTGGCAAGTTTCGGCACCCCATTTTGTGATGGCCATGCTAAGCGAAGACTCGAACATAAATGCCTGAAAAAAATCAATATCATTACTTAAAGACTTTACAAATTATAAAGTAATTTTATTACTTAGTCGTGTAATTCGTAAAGAGAAACATTATAATATTATATTTATAATCTTTACTTACTCAAAACTTCACCTAGCAGTGGGTGACTAATAATCAATTATCTACACTTAAGTAAGAATTATAATATTATCAGGAACTACGGATCTATCGAACACATTGTAACTTATCACCTTTAACGTAATTATATGACGACGACTTAAAATGGACATTATTTTTTTATTACAGTACTTAAGAGAATATAAATTTAACTCTTTATATGATCATAGACTTTAAGTTAATAGACAGTAAAGCAACTTTTGGCAGTAACAGATACAATTGAATCAAGTTATTTGGTTAATAAGGTATTATGTAATCACCTGTGTGCCGACGGCAATTTTCTCCGGTTTCAAGGCCGTATTGGAGGCCCCCTGGAAGCACTTGTTGTCTGGACCATGTGGGGTCATCATAGAGTGCAACGAAGCCCCGCCGGGAAGGAAGCCACCTTCTTTCGCTTCGTATGAACCCAAGATCAAACCCATGAACTCACTCATACAGTTTCCTAGAAAAAATAATATATGTGTTATACGACCTTAATAAAAAACAGTCAACAGCCACAACAAGTTATGCAAAATTGTTATAACTTATTTTAAGTCAATTCTAAATACATAAATTAATACAATTTGACAGTTTGTGGTAGACATACGTGTTGTTATGCAAGCAGTGTACGCAAATTTCTCATTATTCTTAATAAAATAGTTTAATATGTTCATGAAATATGTACATATTAAAATTTACACCAGCTCAATTATTGGATTACCTACTCTGATTTTTTTTTGTTTTCCGACCAGAAGTTTTGGATAGGTGAATCAGTAAAAGAATAATAAAAATAACTATTAGTATTTGTAAAGTACAAGCAAAATAAAAAAGTAATAGTTACATATGTATTTTAGATAATTCAAACAATCAAATCAAAAAGAAATCACGCTGAGGGCAGGATTCGAACCTGCGCGGGTTTGACCCATTGAATTTCTAATCCAACTCCTTAACCACTCGGACACCTCAGCTATAAACAAAGTGATAAAATATCTGTAAACAGTTAACAGATGTGGTAAATTATAATCCCCAGTGTGCCTCCTCTTTAAAATACCCAATTTATGGGAAAATCAGTATACCCGTAAGTACAGGTCATGTCGGTGACGAAGCAGCGTTTACATTTTGTCTAAATGTATTAAAATTCTGAATTCAGTATCTAACAGAAATGATCAGTTGTATAATATTAATACGCATAGTCATATTATGTATCTAAATGTGTGTCCTTTTTTGACTGAATGTGACTAAGTATTGCTGCGAATAACTGAGCTGTTTATAATTTATACCTTATTTTTCGGGACATACATATAATTCTTTGGTATGCGAACAACTTCCCGATTTAAATAGGAATTTTGTTTCCAATTTAATTCAATTTTGTTTACAATTTAATGGATTAAATTTTATTGAGCAGTACACTAATTCTTTTCTAAAATAAAAGTAACTGCAATTATTCCTTATAATTATAACATCAGTTCAGCTAGATAGCTGGCAGATGCCAAGGAATGTCCCGTTAAAATTGTTCAGCCGTTTATATCAAAAGGAACAAACATGCGGATTATTTAATAATAATTACGCTTTTTAAAGTAAATTTTTAGTCATTTAAGTATACTTTGGGTGTTTCTTAAAAGATTAAAAAGTTCTTCTGAGCAAATTAAATTATTGCTGTGGCAATTGCGACATTTCGCTGTACCCGCTTTTGGTGGCAGGGCAGCAGTTATTTGTGTTTGAATATAGACGGTAGTCAAATATCATTCGATCTGTTGTCATTGATCAAGTTATTTTAACTCGATAAGTATCTCTTGTTTACGTAGTTAACTATTAGATTGCCATAGATATTAATAAATCCTTTTTCGTTATTATTGAAAAAAATAACGAAGTTATGGAAAAAGTGACCCAATGAAAGTGTATTAATATTAACCAAATTAACACGTACTGTGGTAATAGGGTGGTCTAAAAGTATGCTCCTGGACAGACCAACGAGGAGGGAATATAACAAAATCGGCGATAGCCACTCCTGGTTTTGTGGACTGACACGTCAGCACTGTGAAGATCGATGGATCCTGTAAATAAATACATTTACAAATAACTCTATACATAGGTACTAAAGTATTAATTAATAAAGTAGATCGACCATAATAAAAGGAAAAATCTTAGGCCGATAAAGATCTTGTGAATTAAACATTAATAGACCAAAATATTATTGTTTATAACACATTTTTGTTACCACTTACAGGGGATGGGATTGCAAATTTTATTTAGTAGGGAAATATTTTTATATATGGATAAATTTTGTTATCACTTGTAACGAAAGGGAGTGTATATTGAATATTGTAAGAAAAACTAAAAATCTATTTTTTTTCTATTATAACGTTATATTCAGATCTACCACAATCGCGAACACTTATACTATCTTTATAGATAGTCACAAATTATTAAGTTGACGTTTATGTATTCAAAATAATTGGTGTTTAAAAAATATTCTGATAAGTTGTTCCCTATAATGTCCTGCCTTTCCCACTGCCCTGCACTGCACTGAGATATGAGCGAAATACGCGGAAAATATTTAAAATTGATGTTTTTACTACAACTAATTCAAAAGCTACAAGTAATAGAAATATGATTATTAGACAGATCAAAAAAGGTTTTTTTTCATTTTACATTTACAGGCATTTATAACTCAAAATAAGTTTGTCACTTCGCAACCATGTAGTTAACGGACGAGGGCCCTGTATTACCTACTTTTGGAATTAATCTATGGAGCAGCGAGAATAGAATAGAATATTTCTTTATTGCCATACTGTGTACAGTTTGCAGATTGGAATGCGATAGGTTTACATAAGTGACAACAGTGTACCCATACCGGGCATGCAATGTCTAAGTTCCTTACAATATATTTAATTAAAATTATTTATAACACCTTTGCTCGTAAAGCTGATGTAATTCTACCGGTTTTAAATATGTAAATATACATATTTACGCGGTCAAAAAAACGCGTGTATGCCAAAGCAAATAGTTAAGTTATAGTCCATACAAATTCCATAACAGTATTATTTGCCATTTCGCGCGCTATTGCTACTCAAATTTCGAACTAATCCCCGCTCGTTAAAATCGCGGAAAAGCAACAGTGTATATTCACAGATTGAGTTTATTTAATAATAATAATAACATAATTTAAAAAACCAACTACAACTACGTATCATTTTAATAATTGTAACTTAACTAACTGTTACAATAATGAAAAATGAAAAAAACATATTTTTTTTTTTTCTGTTTCCTCGCAAATGTGTTATGAAACGTCGTACGATATACGTGCGTATTGGCTCAATTACGCCCTCGCCTTCGGCTCGGGCTGAAGTTCCGTCTCGCATGTTATAACCATCATAACGCACTAATATCGTAATGTACTATTATGACACACTTATTAGACTACTTAACATTTACAACTAATACAGATTTTTCATAACATATTTGGTACCTATATAACGCGTAAATTAAATTATGTTTTGAATGCATAATATTCATCAGACTGTAAAATACATTTTTAATTAACTACTGTTTTAACTTAATTTAAAAAATGGGCAGATCAAGCTTTTATATTTGAAGGTAAATTATTGAAGACCTTTATGCTAGTAATAGGGGTTAAAGTATGAAATTGCCGTTTTATTGCAATAGGTTCTTTGAATTGACATAGAATCTTCATGGTTTGAGGTTTTCGAATGAAACTTTTTTTAAATGGTTTCTATGATGTTCTTTTTTTAAAAAATGTAAAACATTTGAATATCGACTTTCAATTGTTTTTGTTATTCAATTTAGACAAGAAAGATGGATACTGCGAAAATTCGAGTTATTTTTGAATACGAGTTCCGACGCGGAACTAACGCGGCAGAAACAGCCCGCAATATCAATGCTGCGTTTGGAGAGGGGTCTACTAATGAACGCACCGTGCGATTTTGGTTTAAACGCTTTCGTGATGGAAATTTCGACTTAAAGAACGAGCCACGAGGAAGACCGCCCACACAGGTAAATAACGATGAATTAAGAGAGATAGTGGAAGCCGATCCTAGTCAAAGTACCCAGGAATTAGCGGCATGGTTTAACGTTACCTTACCCACAATATTGACTCACTTGCGTCAAATCAATAAAATAAAAAAATACGAAAAATGGGTGCCTCATGATTTGACTGATCTGCAGAAAGAAACGCGTGTTGAAACTTGTGTTGCCTTGTTGAACCGGTACAGAAATGAAGGAATATTGGATCGAATTGTAACATGTGATGAAAAGTGGATTCTTTATGATAACCGGAAAAGAAAAATGCAATGGCTGACCCCAGGTCAAATGCCACAACAGTGTCCTAAAGCAAAACTTACCAATAAAAAGGTAATGGTAACTGTTTGGTGGTCTCAGCATGGTGTTATTCACTATAGTTTTCTCCGATCTGGTCAAGCAATAACGGCAGATGTCTATTGTGCCGAACTCCGAACCATGTTGACAAAACTAGCAGTAAAACAGCCCCGACTCATGAATCGATCTTCACCATTATTGCTCCACGACAACGCGAGACCTCACACAGCACGAGAAACCATTTTGACCCTTCAGGAACTGCAGTTAGAAACCATTCGTCATCCTCCGTATTCACCAGACCTTGCTCCAACGGACTACCATTTTTTTCGTGATTTGGACAATTATCTACGTGACAAGAAGTTTTCTTCCCAGGAGGCAGTACAAAATGCTTTCACACAGTTTGTGCAGTCTAGATCGTCGGAATTCTATCGCAAAGGCATTAATGACCTTCCCATTAGATGGCAGCAATGTATAGATAATAATGGCAACTATTTTGATTAAATAAATTTGTTAAAAATTTAAAAAATAAACAATATAGATTTTCAGTACAAATCGGCAATTTCATACTTTAACCCCTAATATTAAAGGCACTATTGGCAGTTGTATATTTTAAGCAAATACAAAGAATCAAATTTTAGCGTCAATGTAGTTGTGCATCCAGCGTTCATCTGCACAGGCTGCATCTTTAAAAATATTTGCTTTTAAGCTTAGCTGTGGGTGCTACTTACGCAATGGTCATATGCGACTGCATTGATCACCATAAACTTGCTGAGGTCGTACTTATAAGGCACATAGTTCCCATGCCACGCTACTACGTCGAAAGGAGAATGTCCCTGCACTGCTTCAAATAGAACGCCTTGGTATTTGTTGATGATCTTGAACTCTGTTAGGATTAACTTCGATTAAGGACCTCGCAGAACAGAGAAGTAGGATCTGTTCTTTGAGGGACTTAAGGTATAAAACCTATTCAATATCAGTTTTATAATTTTATTATTTCTGTTTGTATATAGAGAAGGCGCTAATTAGTTAGCTGAATTAAAGAGCTTAAAACGAGAAAAGAGATGAATTCATTTTTGGATTCGGTGTGTGTTAAGTTTTACTTTTACTTAAATTGTGACTGATATTTGCACATAACTAATAGGTCATTCACTCTCGATTCATCTCTAAAACCCAACTAAAAATAATATTTCAGACTGATTTAAAATTTTAGAATGATTTACCAGGTACTTCTAAATCTTCGTAGTGTGCGACTGGAGTGAGGAAGTCACGTGGATTGGCCAGCCCATTAGCCCCAATCGGCCCTAGGTCAGGTAGCTTGAAGTGGCCGTCGAACACTTCCAGGATATACCCCCTAAGAAAGTGGAGTAATTATTTTTTAATTGTATTCCCGTTTGTCATTAATTTTATCGTTGATGACGTCACTGGGTTGCGGTCATAGTCTGTCTCATTGCCACTCGCCTTAGTTATTTTATGGTTATCTAACTCTATATATAGGTAAGGATTATTAAGGTAAACATAATAAAATACTATTGGTTCATACTCTTATATTAATATTTTTTGTGGTGTACGCCGGTAGGATAACAGAACTAATGTTAAAACAGCAATAAAGGCTTTCAAAGTATTACTTTTTTTATACAGGTCTTCCGATATAGCCACAGTGTAGTTGTTGACCCTCAATTATTCATATTATTATTCATATCATCAAAATTAATATAATTTGGAATAAAATTTCCAATTTTGACATCATGTGTTCTCTGATATATATATAAGTAGGCATCTTCAATTTGAACACATTATTTCCATTTATATTCTAAATCTGGTCCTTAGTACCTACGCGCAAGCTATATAGATAAAATTCAATCAAATCATTTCAGCCGCAAGACGTCCACTGTTGACCGGAAGCCTCCCGCCAAATAGAGGATCATGTCATAATCTTCACGCTTGGCAAAGATAAATTTAATATAGGACTAACGAAATCATGCCGTAGATTTTTGACGCTCAATAGGTACTCATATTCTAATATTGTTTTCTTTCGTTATCTTTTTTACTTTATCTTCATTTTCTTTCTTTCATTATTAAAAGAAACTCACCTTGTTGGTCCATCTATGTAGACGGCGAATCTCATACCCTGCTGAATCACAGCAATCTCGTTGGGTGCCACTTCCATTTTTCCAAATTCGGTTTTTATTTTTAATACTCCTTGTTGGGGTACTGAAATATTGAAAGGAGGTTAATGCAAGCTTACCTTGGTGCGTACTAAGGTACAATCAATGTGAGATAAATGAATAGGGCCAAGATGTCCAAATAATTTGTTGCAAACAAACCAAAGATATCGACTTTTTAAATTGACGACATGGCAGGCTCTGTCTATGTTTCAAGCATTTTGCCCTATAAACTTTTTCCTAATTCCTATATGTTTGATCACATTGTACGATTTCTAGCAAAGTTTAAGAGCGTCTTCGTAGTAACCAAACCGTCACCAAATACTTAACTTGCAGAGGTCTGCAATCTGTAAATTGCGGTAAAAAATAAGGAGGTATTCTTTAGTTGCCACAGCTTTCTTAGCCAAAAGCACATTTCGCTTAATGGCTACTTTTTATATCACAAGATTTTATGAATGTACTTACATACCTAACGATGTTTTAACCTAACCGTATTGAATTAATCTTAAAACTAGTTTTTATTTTAAACCAAATCAGTCATATGTTTTAATAAGCATAAAATTATACGGCAAAACGTACTTTCAGCGAACACTGCTTAACAAACTGGCAAACAATACTGCACCGCAGATTGAAATTGTTTTAGTTAAATACTTTGAACATTTTACATGTTATAAATAAACACTGAAAATGTTTCAGAAAACAATATCTTGGCTAATATAATTTTTATTAATAGATGTCGGGACCTATAGATGTGCCTACTTGGTTGGTTCTCATGTCAGGAATAATCAAGGTCCAATAAGCGTCTTAACAACTTCAACACCCTGGTTGTTAGGTCGCAAATTGCTAAGCTTTGTTTGTAAAGCGTGGTAAACATTTTGCTCTGTAGAAGTCCGCATTTTCTCGGTAGCCGTACTTTAGTAAAATAAGGTATTCTGTGCATACCTATGAGCATGTCACCGTCACCGCTGTAGAAAGCGCTGTTTTCCATGGAAGCATTGCAAAGGAAAACATGTATGGCGAGACCGTGACGCGAACGGGCGTCGCCCGCCCCGCAAATCGTATGTAGGCCCGACACGAAGTCAACGTGTTCCTCCGCTGATGGTAGGTTGAAAGGAAGCCAACGGGACTGGGAGAAAAGAATAATAAGTAAATATCAAACAATACCCCTTACTTAACCGATTCGTTGCTACATACAATTACAGAAACGAAGGCTACGAGCTTGATTTACGTGAAAAATGAAGATAGTTTTACTCTGGGTTGATTACCCTAAAACTTGATTTGAAGGAGTTTCAGTGGCTAACGTCACACGAAAAAAATTTATGGTACGACAGGCGTGTCATTAGCAACGAACCGGTTAACACACGTTTTAGACTTAAGTCCATTTGAAATGTTACGTGACGGACAAGGAGTAGTAGCAAAAATCATACGTTGTACAACTCTTTGAAGACCAGATTGATTGAGCAGGAATGGCCGTTCCCTCGAGGCTTATGAGTTATAACCATATTCCATTTATATACCGATATATGAAACTCATCTCCAACAGAAGCGCAATATAAATATATATGATAAAATGATATAAATATATCAGTTTCTATTGCGTTTAAGAATTCCTAATATTATTATTTGAAGACCGTTTGATGCAACGGTCCTGGGGTCGAATCCCCGGAAGGGGCACATGTTTGTATGATGAATACGAGCATTTGCCGAGCCAGTTATCTGGGCGGCTGCGCATTAAAATGTAGCATTATTGAAGAATTTTAGGAAATAAAACTCGTTAATACATCATTTTAAAAGATTCCGAAGAGATAGTAATTCAAAATTACGTCCTTGGAAATGCAACAAGAGTTACATTGCTCTTCTCCCTTTAGTAGAGTTCAAACTGTTTCAATATGGTTCTTTAAATAGCCATTTGAAGGTTTTCTTCCTCAGACGTACCTATCTATGCTAAATTAAGCTTGCATACCTGATTTGGGTCCGGTTCCTGTTCATCCCAGTTATGCGTTAGATATTTAGCAGCATTCAACCGTTTGAAGGGTTTGTGGATCACCGATGGTCGAATTCTAAGAAAAAAGTCAAACAAATCAAATCATTATCATCGTGGTCGAGTGAATTGCATATTGGTTTTCATGGTAATGCTGTTACGAAGCCTCAGGTTTGATCCCACGCTGGGTCAACGTCGAAAATGTCGTCGAAACAGTCGTTTTGTTTGATTTCCATACTTCTTTGGCTACTTAAGAGTATAAACAAGCATAACTATCATATCATGCAAACTTTCAAGTCCAAATACTATTCTATGTAATCTATTCACTTAAAGAAGATACATATACCTAAAAAGTCAGTAGAAAACATTTTCGCAATGTTTTATAACAAATTTTCTAATTGAAATTAGAATTTATCTAATTCTAAGAGTAATCTTAACCAAAACATTTTCTACTAATTTTTTAGTCTTAGCATACGTAACGGGTTAATTCCGACGTGCATCGTTCATAACGTGAATATGATTTTTAGTGAGTGGTAGTCAGTTTGTACGGTATTCGAATCATTCCACGATTCGAGCCCAGTACTCGAGTTCTATGTTTAGTATTTGAATGTTGACTCAACAACCCTAGTCTGGAAATTCGAGTCCAAAACTCGAGTCTGTTACCGATTTAAGTACAAAAGGAAAAATCGAAAAGGAGTTAACTTCAAACAGCATTTAGGTTTAGCATAATGACACAACGAACATTTCAATGAAAAATATTTTTAAACATTAAATATAACAAATAAACATAGAACATACTAAGAAGATATCTAGGAACAAGAAAAAATTTATGTTAATGAGATCAAGTTCTATTTGTTTTATTAACAAAAAGAGATAATTTTAGCTAAGCTAGATATTTAAGATTTTGTTCTATTAGGTAGTATGTACTATTATTTTAGGTGTCACTTCATTGCTTAAGTAAACAGAATACTAGACTCGAGTCAGTTGGACTTGCACAATAGTTTCGAGTAGGTACAATATCGATTCTTCCTGACTCGAGTACCGAAGTTGAGTCCGGCGTACTCGAATCACAATAAATTGGTATTCGAATAGGCGAGTCCAAAGCAGGAATCGAGTCTGACTCGAGTCAAGCCCTACTCGGCACATCGCTAGTGGTTTTAAAACATACGTTCAGTGACGGTGTCAAACGATAGACGTGCTAGTTCTGGAATTTCTTTTAGCCCAATATGTATAATTTTTAAACTGAAGAATTTGCAATGATTGCCATAGATTGCACTAGATGCAGAAGATGCTATAATTAAAAAAGAAGACGATTACAACCTAAATGGCAAAAAAGAGAGAAGGAAGGCGAATAGCATACTTTTTATAAGAAGTTGTTAGATAATGAAAGCCAATTTTATACTTATTTTTCTTCACTTCTAGACTTCACCGAGCTATATTATACACGTATATTTTATAGCTGTTTTCTCTCCAGGCACCAGAAATTAGTTAAATAAAAGAACATTACTTTTATGAAATAATCATTGTTTGTTAATTATGAATAACTAAAGAAAATAATTAATCACTGCAATCTATTACCTTCTATCACTATCTACTTAGTATCTAAGTATTTTGGATACCCGAGGTGGTATAGAGTTAGATGCAAGCAAACAAATTTTATTTTAATTAGGAACGTGCAGGACAGGGCAATATTCACCGTCAACGATTTTATTTCTCGTGCAGTTCCGTCGTGTCCGTGTTATACCATATAGCGATTCTCGAGTCTTCCGAGATTCTCATCTCCGAGTGGAGCCTAATGTCAAAGTTTGTAGCTTTGACGTAACGTATTGTCGACTGTACCTAAGCAATTTAATAATTATACTACAGATATAATAAAATAAAAACCCTCGTGACTAGCTTAAACCTTGAGTAACGCTCTCGTCGTTAAACAAATTAAATTTAATACCTGTAAAGCCAAGACCGTCTGTTATCGTTCCTCGGTGCGGTGAAGGCAGTGCCCGAAAGTTGTTCAGCGTACAAACCGTACGGACATCGCTGTGGGTTATTCTGCCCCTCCGGTAACGAGTTCGGCCTCCGCGGATCCTCCGACGTGAATTCCGACCCGAAACCTGATAGATACTGTTGTAGGACAAATATGGAGGCATTTTATTTTAAGATTATGTTTACAATAAAGTAAAAGTTCACGGTTTCCTTATTGGCGTTTTCATTATTCACAGGTGAAAAAATTGCAACCCAGTTCTCGTATTTGCGGCTACAAATTTCATTACTCGGTAAACAGAAAGAGATTCAGTGTCATTTATCGACATTATTTGAGTACTGGCACGCATGTGTGCGGCTTTTATTAAAGATTTAACAGAGTGGAGTAATGTAATAAACTAATAAAACAAACAAACCTTACCGTCACTAAATAAAAGCAAGATTAAAAAATTATATACAATGCGTTACGTTACCAATATTATTCCTATTAACCTGTAAGTAAATCGGCGAGCATCGAACTAGATCCGCTTGGAAAAGAGAATATTTAACTTGAAACATTTGAGTGAAGGTTTACATATAGCAAATGAACTTTGTGATTCCTTCATGAAAGTTGATCGATCTATGGAAAGGAGCCTTATTTTTAAACGGCAAATTATAAATGCTACAGCTCATTATCAATCTAAATAAAGACATTTTAAAAGCGGCAAAGCCAGAAAATATTATCTAATTCTTTGAACACTTGCTTGCTTTAAATGGCGATTGATTTTGAATGCGAATTTCTAAATAAATTAATTTAATTTTGGTGTATATTAGTTTTATTTTGGTTTCTGTATTCGCGGCATATTTTCGGAACACATACCCCGCGAATAAACAGATTTTACTGTACTAACATTAACATCGATGCCACGTAAAGAGTTTTGCACATCCCTTATCGGTTGTTCTTTGCTGAAATACCGCAATCAAATTCTACATTTAACGGTTACGAATCGAAGTAAAAAAATCTATCTACACTAAAATAATGAACACATTAATACACCCATATACCTACTTGGTACGTGGTTAAATAAAAGAAAAGAAACTAAAGACTAATTATAAAAAACTCTAGTGAGTTTACTGAAAAACTTTCCATTTAATCATAATTAATTGAATAAAATAGTAGTGTCTTACCGTTAAATTCCTCATCTTCTACTGGTACAAAAGAAACTCTCGCTAGCTGAAGTTGTACTAAACAGAATTCCCGGCGAAGGTACTGATAGCGTTGAGTAGTACTAACCGGATTAGTATGCAAATACAACATGTTTATCAAAGTAAATAACACTATGTTATTCACATTCTCAAATTATAAATACAAAACATGTTTTTCTCATTAACAGATAACGAGCTCATAAAAAGTTATTTAGGAGGTACCTAACCTAAGTCACTCTCTATTTCAGTAATTTTTCCAATTTTAGAATTAAGGATGACTAATATCAATCTCACAGCTTTCGCAAACCTAATGAGATTGACCTGATATTGTTTACAATGTTGATGACCGATGAATGCATCGGATTATTTACACTCGAGTTTGATTGGAACTGCAATATAATTAGTCCCAAACAATTCGAGCTCGTACTATCGATAGTTACATAATAATGGATATAATACATAAATCTCTCGAGAAGATACCTCATTACACAAAAATATGATCCAAACTTACGATCTTAGATGGTTGGGGTCATTATCCTCTAGACGAAAGATTCCCAAAGTGATCTAGATCAACTCCCAGGAATCGACAATAACCTGCAAGGGGTCCATGTCAGCAAAAAATCTAGTTGTCAAAAATACATTTGAAGTCGATTAGTTTACAAAAAATCATTATCAGGTAAGTAGGCGGGTCTACCTAAAACCGAAAAACATGGTAAGTATCGGTTGACGGGACCAAGAGTTTGGGAACCTCTGCTCTAAACCAACCGACCGTTATTTTTTTTTTATAATACTTACTGAGGAGCTCGGTGGCGTAATATTTAGCCCTATAGCCATCGGCCTTACAATTGCAGATGTGCAGCAAACCTTACAATGGTTGGTATTATTGAATGGGTGACCAACATTAAAATTTCTCCATGCCTTGGAAGGCACGTTAAGCGTTTTGATTTTGGTTGCAGTTTCTCCAGTCGTTAGCAAACACCCATCCGCACTGAGCTCACATTGCGAGAAATGGCATTTCTCTCTACAATATATTCTTTCTGTGCCTCTGTAGTCAATGACTGATCAAGAATACTGACCGCCCAAGGCTAATTATCGAGTGCTTTTTAAAAATTCAAAATTTATTGTTAAATTCAGGGACTTTCAAGTGCATTTAGTTTTAGTGTTTTGTCTCGGTCTAATTGATTGCATGTAGGGTAGATGCAATGATGCAATGCAATTAGTGCATGCGAAGACACGATCTTAGCGCGCCCCCCCCCTCGGTTCTCGCGCCCTAGGCTGTAGCCTAATTAGCCTAAGGGTTAATTAGGGCCTGTCTGTAGTAACTGACCATGATCGTAGTATAGGTATCAATAGCAACGAAATTCAAGATAGAAAAGCACGTCTTCTAATTTATTTATTTATTTAGGATGGGTTGGCTCTTGATTCCAATCAAGCCCGGGGGCCAAGATAGAATCCACGATGGAACGAGCTAACCCAGAAGGTGCCTATTCACCCTGGCTTTGAAAACGGACGGGTTATAAGTTCTCGGAAATACAGACGCACGGAGGGAGTTCCACTCCTTTGCTGTGCGAATTATAAAGGATGTTGAAAAGCGACAGGTAGGAATAGCAACCAAGAAAGGGTGGTAGCCTGCAGTGCGTCGAGCTAACTAATAACTAACTCATCGCAGCATTTTTGTACAGACAACCATTCAACTGAAGACATAAACTACCATCTAATTCCAATAATATGTTTGCTTTGGTTTAGGTGCAAGACATCCTTTGTCGTTTCCCATAATATAACAGAAATATCTCAGCAACGAAACCATAATTGCCCTATCTGTTACCAGGGATAAGCTAATGAAAATGACTGTATACCGAATTACCGGACGCAACAGTGAGAAAAAGAAACCCGTAAATACATAGGCAGAGATCACAAATTTCTACTTTCTACGATTCTGTCATCTCTCGGTTCTTCAACTTTCATCAGACCTTCCATACAAGCTCCTCGGATAAGGGTGTTATTGCCCTGGCAAAAATAAAAATAAAACGTAATAATATTAAGTGTTATGTTTCCAGTATGATAATCAACTAATCATGTGGCGAGCCTCTTAAACCAGTTTGCTGGTATTTATATTACGCTTTGTTGCACAATGTGGTGTAAATAGGCGGTTAAAACAAGCGTAACTTCGTAATATAATAGTAAATAAGCTTGGAATAGCTACGCAGTACTTTGTTCGCGTCAATGGAATGACATTTAAAATAAATAAATATTTCTTGTATTCACACCAATAGCCTAGCTCAAAGTGAGCACTTTAAGGCTTGTGTTATGGATACGAGGGTAACCGATAGTCATATTGTACATATCGCAGCTTTCATACTATAGGGGCAAAATTCGAAAAACATGATTGTTGGAAAAACACCTTTAAAGATTTTTGAGCACCTGTATTATTACAAAATCGGTTATAAATAAATTAAACTATTGAAAGCAAAATCATAAAACATCATGAGAGCATGTTCACTAAGCATGAAATATTTATCGCATATTAAATTTATACTAGTTTATTTTACTAATTTATTTATGACCGATGTTGTGAAAATACAGAGGCTCAAATTTCGTTAAATGCGTTTTCCCAACAGTCATCTTTTTCGAATTATGCCCCTATAGTATGAAAGCTGCGATATATGAAACATAGATGTGATATTCATAGAAATATATATAAACACCCATGACTCAGGTACAAAATGTTCGCTTTCATCATACAAGCATCTGCCCCTTCCGGCATTCGAACCCAGGACCGTCGGTGCGAAAGGCAGGATCGCTACCGTTGCACCAAACGGTCGTCACATTTAGAATTTGAAGAACAAAGACTAAACACTGATTAAATGTGATGTAAAAAGACCATGTAACGAAAGTTATGAATTGTATTCATAACTTAAGATTTTCTTCGTATAGGATCGCACTATTTAAGATCAAATTAACGATTTTAACACGATTTTATTAGATCGAGCTGTAACAAAACAATTGTGTTATAAAATCTAAGCCACTTTTTATTCCTATTTAACCGATTTCAAAAAAGGAGGTTTCTCAATTCGACCGTATATATGTTTTTTTTATGTTTGTTCGCGGATAACTTCGACGTTTATGATCCGATTTTGACGATTCTTTTTTTGTTGGAAAGAAGATATTTCAAAGGTGGTCCCATGATAAGGAAATCAGGGTTTGGTGATGGCAGACCAGAGAAGTCGAGGGGAACTTTCAAAAATCGTAGGGGCGACTAGTGCGTTTTTCTTTTCATTATTTATCAAGTTTTTTTATTATTTATCAATTTAAAGCACTACAATTTAATAAAGGTCGGGAGTAGATCTGATGATGGAGTCGAGAGACAGTCGAGGGAACTCCTTAACGATTCACAACAGCTACCTTATGTTTGAGCTTGATGAATATTTCCATTTTCAAGTAACCGTCGTCGTCCCCTCATTCGAGAAACATCCTTGCTCGGTCTACCCATCACTTAAAATCGTAAAATAAAATAATTTATAACAAAAAAAAACTGACTTCAAAAAGTAAACTAAAAAGCAAAAAATAAATTAACTTCGCACAAACTTATACGTATTTTCATTTAATTAAATAGAAATGATTAAATAATTATTTTATAATTTTGAAGTCGGTGCCAAGTAAATGCTACAACAACCTTACTACAATATCAAATTACTAAGTACACACAATATTTTTAAATATATCAAAGCAATTACAAAACAATAACAGTACTAGAAACCTACCTACTTACTATGAAACTAACTTTTTAAATATTATGTATCTAAGTACTGGCTTACAAACTACTAGTAAGATTGATAATATCTATACACAGTTATTATTTACTTGGCACCATTTAATTAAATGAAAATACGTATTACTTTGTGCGAAGCAAATGTTATCATCACTAAACTTTGTATGTGTAATTTTGATAACAATACAATAGTATGCACTATTATGCTGGTGGTCTGATAATGGAGCTGGAGCTGGTAGCTGGACCCTAATGACATAACTTTGAGTTGGACCCCTTTTCCCGATGTAGAAGTAGTTTGTTACTACATGCGTTACAGTGTTGGATAGTTTATTAGGGCCAGGCCACAAAACGCTGCGTTGCGGCGTCGTATATTAAAAACAACATCGCACAGCAATGCGATGCGATGTCGCAACGCAAAAATTTCATCGGATACGACATCGTACGACAAGACGTTAACCAACGGTTTAGTTTCTAGTGAGACATGGACCGCACTGCGCGTGTTCTATTTTTGCTTGCATTAAAACGTATTAATGGACCAAGAGCCACTGACCAATTTTAGGTGGTCATTTCAAAAGTCACGAAATTTTCTACAGTTAATCCTCCATACCCACTAAAAATGAAAAGCCACTTCTGGCAGCCCAGTGTGGCTGGGATAGACTACACTAAAATTTGAAAGAGGGTAAGAAATAAGTTTTGTTTTAGTTAAAGTATCAGTCATACAATTTTAGGAAATTACTTTCGACAGTATTTTGTCTTCATGGGATTTTTGCCAGAGCATTTACATCTCTCCTAATTGTTGCCAGAACGCTATAATTGTTTATAAAATAAAAATCCATTTTTGTCATTTCATCAGTCTTAAAATTTTAACAGAATAAATAAAATAAATAAACATTTAATAATATACAATGCCAGAACAAAATTCCATCACCAACAGACTGCCACAGCGAAAAACGTGAGAGTGCAAGTAAGACAGTAATATGGAAACCTGCGGGTTAGAGTGAGAACGCTTATCGGGCATCTGTGGACTTCATTAGACGTAGATTTAAAATGATACATAATGCATAATATAAGGAAAAGAAACAGAAAAGAAAGTACTGGGTGCACCCATTTCTGACAATAATCAATAATCATGGAAGCCATTTCAAAAGAAAATATGAGGTGTTAAAAGTGGACGAGGTTAAATTTTTCGATTACTTTAGGATGAGTATAACAAGTTTTGAAAAGCTTCTTAGTTTGATGTAACCGGGCTCGGCTCAAACGATAATTAAAAGAGTTTTTAACTATCGTTTGAGCCGAGCAAGACGATATGTTGAGAGCGCTTTTGGCATCCTATCAAATAAATGGCGCATATTTCATCTACCCATTAAAGTTTCTTTCGATTTCACAAAATACAATATAAAAGCATGTTGTGTATTATACAACTCTATATTGAATCGAGAACGATAACAAACGTTTGAAGAAATGATTATTGACGATTCTTTGCAAATAACAAGGCGGTGCAGTAGCTAATAGTCACCATATATTGGAGCGGAGCGTAATACCTAAAAAAAAAATTTTTTCGATGGGAATTTTTGCAAATATCAAAATTCAGGCTCCATCACCATCTGGTCCTAAACCTGTTGATTCGATTCCACACAAAAAATATTAAAATCGGTTAAGAACTCGGGTAGTTATAGCGTAACAGACATTGTGCCATTGAAGCTGATCCATGGGAGCTTCGCTCGCTCCGCTCCAATCAGAAACGAATTTTGTAAATATTTTAATAGTGACATTGGAGCTCTTAGTTGTCAGTTGAAAAAATACTTATATAAATGTTTATGAGTACTAATCGAGTTTTGTTTTTTCAACACTATTTAACTCTAAGATATAAAATACGTGTGTAAAAAACAACTACGCCTCCGAGCCCTCCTGTTTTTTTACACACGTATTTTATATGTTATAGAAATATTGCATTGTGAATGCAATAAATTTAATTAAAAACACTATTTAACTCCTCAAAATTAGAATATAAACTCGTACACGCTACCCTCCATGCTGCTGTTTTTTTAAGTTTATCTTTGAATTCTGATATAGTTTTGTCCCAAAGGACGGGACGTTCATGAATTAAGGATATCAGGTAGTCGACATCGTAATCCGCCATACCGCTTAAAAAACGCGTGCAGGTCTTTCAAAGTATGGACACAGACTGAACGGGAGCGCGGCGCCGCATCGCATACTCTTTACGATGCGCCGTCGCATCGGAAATATCAACGATGCGTTCTGCGGCGTCGTAGATTTTTACGATGCGACGCTGCAACGCAGTGTTTTGGCCTGGCCCTTAAATAGTTATTTCTTTGAATAAAACCTAAAAATTTTTTCAACCTTTATCTTTTCTAAAGGTATAATACTGGAACAATATAACTTAAATAATATGACAGATATTATTCAAGAAGAAATGTCTTTTTTAACCTAATGGCTTGATTGTCTTAATGAAATGTGTTACAGCACTTTAAGCTATTATTTGTTAAAGTAATGAATCTAGTGTTGTAATAGGTACTTACCCTTATAAGGTGGTGTAGTGTTTGATATACATATAACTAGCTGACCTGGCCACGCGTTTCTGTGCCGACGGCAGTGCAAACTTCCGGGCAGATTTGTGAATCTAAACCATCCAGGGCGCCACCCAAACGTATACAAAAAAATTCACTCAAATCGGTACAGTAGAATTATATATATATAAAGAAGATACACCTACAAAGAAAATAGAAAATTGAAAACCTTTCTTTGTGAAAGAAGTAGAAGACATGAAACCATGCCCTAGGTATTTTATCGTATTTGTTAGTTTAGAAAATTTTAGGAAGTAAATGCTCAAATGCTGCATGGGCGGCATCTTATTTATCTAGTTCTGGCGGTGTTATAGTAAAAACCTCATTTTCTATCTTAGAACTATGCTTATAAAATAAATTAAACAATTCTTTTACTAACTTTATGTGCAAATTAAGGAGAATTTTTATTACTGTTCCACAGTATAAAATCCTGATATTAACTTTATCGTATTTAGCTCTAATATTCTCAGGAATAAGTTCTCAATGCTTGTTAGGGCATCTTTTAGTTTTGGTGGTTAAAATAATGAAATGGTCGTTATTACCACTACGAAATAAAAAAATCAACAAAAAAATTATCAAGCAGTTCCGGTTTTTTAAATTAAGAATTGAATCTATGCAGGAAAACAAAATCTTGTATAGATACAAGTGTTGTTTAGCTAGTCAAAGAATTTTAGTTCAACAGCAGATAAATAATACACAAGAGGTACTTCCGTAAATATTTATTATAACCTTTTATACGAATAATGTCAAGCAGTAGTTATTAAAAGTGTATAACATAGTCTGAGATCTGTTGAGGGAAGAAAATGTGAGCTGGTATCACTACAATGTTAAATCGGTAATATTGTATCATGAGCATGACAGTCTCGCAACAGCTTCTGCATAGATTCCAAATAAGGGCTTCAACTGTGAAAGTACCAATTAATAAAAACCACATTGGCGCTATATTAAAAGCCAAAATTCATTTGACAGTTTTAACACTTCGAACGCCGCCCGTGAGACACGTTGAACAAATCTGTTTGCCGGTCACTTAGACTTGGGCCTCGATTCTGATAATATTAATTTGATAATACTTTCATCTTTATTCATTTGTTATTTTGTGTTTAAGTAAGGAAAGCTGTCTATGAGTAATGCTATTAAAACATCATTTGGGTACGGTGACATTGTTAGAATAGAGGCCCAGCAGCTTAGTGTAAGTTTCAAAATGTGCAAACGATACTATTGTGTTTGAGTTAATATTTAAATGATAGACCTTAATGCTGAAAACATAATGTCCAAATTTAAAATCTTAACTCAACGCGATAGTAACGTTTGTGTATTTAAAATATATACTCAGGCTTCAGAATTAAAAATGATACTTTCTCTCTTTCTTTTGGCCATACAAAAGTTTAAATACAAATTATATCACTTTGAAGCTTTAGTCCACGAGGACTATAACTATGGGGTTGGCGTTCAGTGTTAATAAAGTATCCTTGTAATATTACTTAAGGACAAACAATTAAGTTACAATTTTGGAAAAATAATAATCATCGCAAAAGCTATAACGAGACAGTCGGTGCGCCCTCTTCTTTTATTTTATAAGTATACTCTCATAGTGTGAAAATGACAACATATTCATGTACTTCAACGTTCATTTGTTTGTGACATATAAATCAATTCAGTCATAAGGGTTAATAAAACACTGTTATCATTTTCAACCTATGATCATGACGATTACATACAAAAAAGAAGCAGGCGGTTTCGTTAGGTATGTATGACAAATTGGAGGGAACTAAAAAGAATATTTATATTTACGATTAATTTAAAGGTAGCTACAACTTACAGCGACACGTTAACATTATTATTGTTCCATTAATACTTCACATAGCTGTCATCGGTGAAACGGAAGATATTGTCAATACAAGCTTAGATTTCTATAATTTCAATTTGGTAAAACATAGCCAATAATTTAAACAATAATTTATATATAAGGCAAGAAGCAATTTGACTATCATTTGAGTGAGGGAGACTTTCACGCATAATTTTTTTTTTTATCTCAACCCCTTTAGATCTGTTTTAATTAATCTTTACCAATATCAACTTTCATTACAAAATTCGAAAATATTTATAAGAATTTTATGAAAGTAATCATTGGAAACATTCGACAAGTAACCTAATAAGCTATCAACAGAATGAAGGGATCTAACATATACGATATATGTTTTAGCTATATCTTTAAAAAAATTAAAAAAGCGATGTACTATCGAAGCTTCCGGCGCCTTATCAGTCCTAAGTCGAAAGTCGCTTGCACACTACACGATGCCTATCGCTTCAGGCCACGCCCCGCTCCATTCATTCAACAATGGCGCCACGAACGCGTAAAGCAGATTGACTGTTGTCAGTACTGACATCAAGGGCGATTTTAAAACTAGTTGTTTATGATTGGCCGTAGTATAAATCGTAGTAAAATACGAAGCCAATTAAGGATAGGTATGGGTCGTGTGGGCGTGTCCGATGCGATCAGTTCAAACGAATATTTCTACAAAGTGGTAAGGCACGAGAGACCTCGATAGTACTTCAAAAAAAACACTCAGAATATTGGAGGTACCCATGATATGGTTGATTCTACCTTAAGCCCGTTTGGCAACCAGATCCTGGTGACCAGTTCTGAAAAAACTTTCTTCGATTTCATTACTAGTTATCGTACAGGATTTTTAATTATGGTAATAATAAAGTATTATATAATAATTACTCAGAGCAGTAAAAAGCCCTCTAATAAGAATTCGCTAATTCTAAAAGCAAAAAGAAAAATTTGTAAATTCTACTGGGTTGTTGCGAATTCCATCGGTTACTGTGAAAGATGATGATGATCTCTATTATATCTTAAGTTCTGAAACGAATTTTCATTTTTGTAATTTTGCTTATGAAAAGGGAAAGTAATTGTTTTTTTCGCATAGAGATATTAAACTGTCAGAAAAGAGGCCTTTGTCGGAACTGGTTATCCAAATCAATATACCGAAGTGGCTGACAGAATTATAGCGTTTGTATTTTCTCGTATCGTTTAGCGCTTATATTGGGTGCTTTTAGGGTCCCAGTCTACGATATGATTTTTATTACTAAGACAATAAGGTTGAACTTAACGCACCTGATAAAAAGAAAGTATCGCGATTGGATCGCATAAAATCTGTTGCTGCGTAAGCCTTTCAGCAAGAAATGATTAGTTTAAAATGAAAATTCTAACTTTACAATTATGCCTTCATATCATATCAATATATTATTGATTTTTTGTATTAAATAATTCTATAGCGTAACTTTTAATAAACGTGGTCACAATTTTCATTTCAACATCCTGAAAAGCTTGCCAATAAATTACTGTAGCTTTTACAAGCCCTATTGAATACGGTATTATGTCGAGCTGCTGTGATGTAAATTGACAAGGCTGATAAATTAGATAGTGTTAAGAGAATTCACCACGAATTTATTTCGCCACGATTTTCCATATTTATTAAACTCCTGATTTACTTGACCATGAAGATGTTATAACAGGTACCGCAATATTCTAGTTTGATAGAAAAATGTTGATACTAAAATATCGTATCTGTTGGAGCCTTCAAAGGAAGAACTTTAATAAGACAAAAACCTATTAATATAACACAAATCACAGACGCGTAACATTATTTGAGGCATTAACACTAGCACATTAAGCCTGAGATAACAACTTACATTATAATGCATCACGAAAACCTCAGTGTGTTCAAAAGGCAGTAAAAATGTGTATAACCCTGTATAAAACCAAAGAAGAAATAATTAAAATAATTGTAAATCTCAATATTATAATCATTATTGCATCGATTCTCTCAAAATTACTACCATTTTATAACAAAATATTAACACATATGTATATCTGATTCAAATTTGGTTATTTAAAATAAATAGAAAACTCAAGATTAAATATGATAACTGCCGTTACCTTCAAGAGATAATAACTTATAAAATAAAACTTTATCTTTGTAAACATAAAATATATCACTGAGATACGGAATCAAGAAGTTGTATAAGCTTATATACAACACAACTTTATCACTATTCACTAGTTTATTAACTTCGTAACTCAGTTGTACATAACTTCACAGTTAACAATACATACATTAATTTTTCTCAACTTATTAGTCAAACATCATCGAATAACATTGTTTAAAAATTAGTCAAAATATTATTTACTACAAATGGATTGTGTATTTCGTTATTACTTAGCCGATTTATAGTCATGATTATTTCAATTTCGTTAAAACACTTGAAGATTTATTAGCTACATATGAGAAGAAAAATAGTAATGTACAAATCAGTAACTAAGTTATCCTTCTGATTTACAATGAGTCTACTATTATCTAGTTTAATATACATTAATATCACACGGCCATTACAGCGGCCTAATACACATTATGCAATGATATAATACATTGATATATTTGGTAACAGTCAAAAAACGACAACCAGAAATTATAATAAATAAAAAGCAGCCAAAAATTCTTTAAGACATACTAAATAGAAATACATCCTTCAATCATAAGAAAATATAAGATTCATAGTAACCAACCGAACAGATTTCAACAAAGCAACTTCGAACGTAAATCCCTAAAAAATAACGAAGCCATTAAAATGAGCTTTAACCAAATTAAAGCTAATAAAGGTCCGTAATACAAATTTAGAATTACCACGTACAAAATCTATGAAGCTAACCGCACAATCACTACAGCTTTATTCTAAGAAACTTGCGTCAGCTCTATCATCGTATTCATACAGATGTTCGGTAATACGAAACATCTTAAATACGATAACAGATTCCGTTAGCAAATTTCAGAATAGCGTCCATTCATACTACAAAAGCCTTGACGAAAACTGTTCCCTCAGTAAAGTGAAAATACAATTTATAAACTACCCTGATTTGTAATTTAAGATCAAAAATGCAAACAACTTTTTATTATCCCAAATATTTTACCCTATATTGTGGGTAATTAATTTAATTTGTTTATTTGCGAAAACTAGCTATTAGTTGGACTTTATCGGCAATAATATAGAAGCCTACTTGGTTTGGCACGTTTATGTTACGTATATTTTACCAATGGCTGAATTTATTTAAAAAAAAAATCTTCAAAAATCCCAAGTCAACAAAAAACCACCAACTGAGATATCTGAAATTTTAAATAGCATACATTTCTATGATCACATTTTTGTGTTGATTTACATATCAGTGTACACTACAATACATTATAAATACATTAAAAATCCGACATTACAGGTTAAAAAATACATCAATAATAAAAATAGATAGACATTCAGAACGCAACACAAGCAATCTTTGTACAGACTGGCCAAGGCCAAAAAAAGGAATATTTTCATTTTCCTGGTCACGTTTGAGAAGTGTTGCACTATTGGTGAAACAATATATGTACTTTAACACTAATTACTATAGATATATCATAGGTAGTTTAGAATTATATTAATAGAGATTGCATGTCATATCCATATTCCAAAATAAGTTAACTATTTCAATTCTTTCAAAATGAGATAATTGTAAATGTTCATCGTGTAGAGAAACTGGTTGTTCGGAGACAAAGAATTGAATAAGTTTTTATGCATTTTCAAATTTTTCAATTTTAGCATCGATTAAGATAATATATCTTAGAGGGTATTTGACATTCAATATTCAAATTTATTATCTAAAGCTGACAATTAGTTGTTATACTAGATATTGTTCTCTTCTATATCCTTTAAATGGCTAACAATAACTGGATATGATTTGTAAGATATAAAGAAGGCCGATAAACATTAGAGCGTATCTAATCATACCGAGTACTTGTGACCTTAATACTAGAAAATGTCGTTACTTATCATGTAGTTATTATATTCCTACGTACTTATGCAACTGTGAATTATTTATAACGTAATATCATTTTTGAAGTTACATATTCGCTAAATTGTGCTATACGTTAGCAACTGTAAGCTTCTGTTGTACAGAAACACCTGTTGTGGGTATGTACTGTTTCAAATCATAATAAAACAAACACTTGTACAGAATACTATTCCAAAAATAAATGCTATGCAATTTGTATAACATTAAAAAAGCGTTGGAAAAATAACTTTAAGCCCATTTCATTATGAGTGTTTTTATGTCATACATTGTTTGGTTTAGTGGAGATCGTAACCAAAGTATGACAATGTATATTGTCTCGCTCTATTGAATGGTACTATTGTAGTATAAAAGGATGGAATAAATGCTTATACATATAAGCGAGAGTTGCACATGATAAACGACGAACACAAAATATTGATAAAAACTTGAAATATCTAGTAAATGAGATTATTAACAAATATCTCATATAGAGAATCAAACGGTTTAATAAGATTAGTATTCTGTAAAGACTCTCTAACTATATCCGAACAGTTATGTACTCAGGAGTATATGATATAGTTATAAAAACCAAAGAAATGATGACTGTATTGAAACATTGTCCTAAAATGCTCTTAAAAGCAAAATGGAAAAGTTTTTAAGTCATACAGCACGATAACTGTATTTACCGATAATTTACTTATTTCCCTAAAGTATCTACAAACAAATATATGCTGATAAGTAACATGAATATTAAGTATTTAGTTGCAACTGAATAAAACTTATATATATATATATATATATATATACTTTGTCTAGTCTATTGATATAGAGATAACTCCAATACAATTAAGTGTAATCTTATAAAAATAACACTTAAATGTACAAAGTAGCTTTTTATCAGGAAATAATTTTTATAACTATGCAAATACCACATCCTTTGATTTGAAACATTAGTTTACTTTTACAAAAAAATCACTGGTTGTTAAACACATAGACTTAATTATAATTAGCTTTTTTAACTGCACATAAACTTGAGATAACTTTGTCCAATTTTCATTAAAAATACAGCGATTAATACGCAGTACGTAATAAATACTAATCGAAAGAGTTTGTAACAAAAAAATACCCGTGTTGTCAGTGTGGTATGTAGTTAGCTTGATTTTACTTATCCCATTTAGTAAACAATCTTGATCTGTGTTAACTGCAGTAATAATTATGGAAATTTCGCTCATTAAATACAAAAGAGACGTAAGTAAAAAAATGACTAATTCGTTTTGTTGCAAAAATACACGTTTGTTTTGTGAAAAAGTGCCATAACTCAAAATGCTTATAAAAATATATAAATACCCCAATTTCTTTTAACAAAAAAAATGTTTTGCTTGTCCTGTAAGAAAGTACATTTTTTTGACTTACGTCTCTTTTGTATTTAATGAGCGATTTAAACTTTACAAAAACAGTTTTTATGTTTTTATTTTAGTTACCTGAAAACTAGTTATATTGTTATGAGCTATCACTTGACTCTTGAAATCATTTACTATTTCGTTTAAACGACAGGTCATTCTTGTTTAATAAATAAGGCAAATAAAAAAAGGGTATAGTCATGAAATTTTTCTAGTTTTCTATAACAATATTATTATTGCTTACTGCTGAGCTGGTAGCATGTGCATCCAGGCCATCTCGTACTTGGAATGCGCAGTGCTGCAAGCTGATTTGCCAGCTTCTACCACGCTCAAGGGGAATGGCTCACACTGCAATAAAGATGTAGAAGTGTGAGTGATTAAGCTAGGACCAGTCATCGAATTCGAATCATTCAGGGCAAATAAGTTGATGATGCAAGATATTACATCTAACACACACACAAAATTATTTGTTATTCCATATATTATTATGAGTAAAATTTTAAACATGTTCATAAAAAATGCAAAACAAACCTCTGCGCTGATTCACACACATACCGACACATGCTCATACATAATAGATACTCTCTCACAAATACACACAATCAAACAAACATATCGTCACACAAGACTACATAAACTCTCACATATAGTTACACACATCCTCATATACACACTTCTGCACGGTACCTGTCCGGGGGGTCCTGAAGTCCCGAAATACGGGGTGACCCCCTATTAGGCTCCAGTCCTCCCAAATACCATATGTATTTAGTCCCAATTTTGTAATACCTAACATTAGTTTATTTATTTTTAAGTTGTATTTTAGTATTTAAGCCCAGAAATGGTTATAACGCATGTATTTTGGTGAAAAAATAAAATTAATTAATTATAAAAAATGTATACAATTTAATGATTTTCCTTGCGGCTTCCAGGTGCGAAAACCGCAAGATATAAAGGAAACCTGCTTTCGAAACGTTGACTCGAAAAAGGTTTATGAATTTTCAGCACAATTATTTCTATTTTAAGCTTTTATTTCTAGCATTGAAAGCTTAAGTATTAGGCTAGTAATCCAGTTTCAAGCGTATCACCATTTATGAGATCCCAGATTACCAAAAAAATAAATGCATAGTAAAATATAAATGTAGTTAATTGTGCTTATAATAGTAGTTAGGTCAGTATGACATACAAATAAACAGAACCCACTGCCCGCTTTGTATAACATAACTAGTTAAGCTACTATTGATAATCTCTTTGTTACCAGTAATATTTTTGATCTCATTGTTTTGTTATGTACAATGGACACAATAGTACTCACCGTTTGAGCGCAGAAGGCGGCTTCGACGGCCGCTATGAATCGTTCTAATTCGGCCCCACTTGCCAACACCAATGCTAAGCCGGCGCCACGCTCACGCGCTTCACACACGCTCCACTCCTGCCAAACATAAAAGTTTTTTTTTTAACAACAAATTTAATAAAGATATTATCGATATCCGGTTTGTTTTTAGTGATTGGTGACTAGTTGCAACAAAGTTGATAGCTATTAAATATTCTCCGTAACTAAATATGATTTAATTTTATTTTAATTTGATATTGATAGCTTTTTTATTAATTTGATTATAGTTATTAAATCGATTATTTTAACGATTGAATGATTTGATTTTAATAATTTATTTTTTGGCAATTTTATAATTTCAATTGTAATATCAAATACTAACAAAGTTTTTAAGTTTCTTTGTTACTTATAATTATGGGACATTGTTTCTCGATTGGCAAAATTAATTTGATTTAATTTTGAAATACCTAAACTCACCCGAAATGGAGCAACTGTTAGCGCGTTCTAACTAAAGGAGGTACCATCCATGTATAATACATCATCCTAGACGGGATAGTGTTATTATCCATGGATCCACTCCAATTGGAATGGATAAAAAGCTGTATGGTGTAAGGCCACCTTGAGAGTATGAAGAGTAATAGATTAGGTTAGACTAAAAGCTTATTATCTCGAGCTCCGTGCTTCAGAAGGCACTTGAAGCTGCTGATCCTAGCTAAATCTGCAGTCATAAACATTGGAACGGGTTATGTCTTATAGCACATTCTCCCTATCGTCAAAGCCATTTAGAGGTAAGTTCTTTTTTTGGAACAGAAACCTTCGCGTATGTTCGTGCAAAATAACTCACTAAAAAGAGAATAACAGAAGCTTTATGCGTCTTTAGAACCACCAAGTGACTATCATGATTTTAATGCACTATTCACGCTTAACATTAATATATTGTACTTTTACGAGACTAAAAAAAATAATTAATCTTACCAAGCAACACCAATTTTCGTCAGTATCGGGTATTTTGAATGCCGTCAAATTTTTTATTGATCCGCAAGCCAATATCTCCACATCTGTTCTCATCTCTTCTATGTATTCTGAAATAACAATAAGAATATACTATAAAATAAGTAAACTCGTAATTGTTATTATTTCATTTATAACGAAGTTCCCTATACATGAGATATTATCATCAAAACAAAGAGAATATATTGATAAATAATAATAAATAAATAAATATTTCTTACATTCACACCAATTAGCCTAGCCCAAAGTAAGCACTGTAAGGCTTGTGTTATGGATACTTGGGTAACGGATAGACATACATATATGATACATAAATATGTAATATTCATAGAAATATATATAAACGCCCATGACTCAGGTACAAATGCTCGTATTCATCATACAAACATCTGCCCCTTCCGGGATTTGAACCCAGGACCGTGGGTGCGAAAGGCATGATCGCTACCATTGCACCAAACGGTCGTCAAATTGATATCACGCATGGATACAATAAAGACACTGCGTAAACTGGGATACTGACAAAACACAATTAAAAATAAAACGAAAGTTGGTGGCAAATATTATCGCCACAACTTGAACTTTTTGCTATTATAAAATTATGTAACATATTAGCTGACAAGGCCACGAGTTGCTATGTATAAATTAAAATGAAACCTATCCTATATCCAAAGTAGGAATAAATCCAGCAAAATAAAAAAAATCATCAAAATCAGTTGAGCAGTTACCGAGTTCATCGAGGTCAAACACTGTGAAAGGGATACATAGTTTTATATTAGCAAAGTTATGACCATGTCATGTTCCTATATTATCTGATCAATATACCTAGATGTTTCCATAGACAGTTTGTTGCACTCAAAACTATTGTTTGTGTTATAAACATAATGATAACCTTAAGTTTATGTAATATAAATTATAAGTCAATAACATAATATTTGAACTCTTGGTAATATTATCAAGCCATAATAACATTAACGATTGCGTTAATAGGAATTAAAAAGTTAACGAATATTAACTTATAGGTACAAAATTTCTTACTTGATATATATTTAGATATAATTGATATCTTTAGATAAAAAGATGTATCGGTTGAATGCTTAAAGAAAAATAAATGTATTGAAGGTATTCAATAGGAACATTTTCAATGTCAACTATGAAATCAATACACAAAACCATTATATCATTTGTTACGTCAAAATGTTCGGAAACTCAGTTGTTAAGACGGAAAGTATGTTCCTAACTTTTTTTTTTCATTTTAAATATATGGATTTATCCGAGTTTATCACAGAACTCTACACTGAACATTCGTTTTAAAGCACTGCGGTCACATACAGACAGATTGGAGGTGGGCAGTCCAAACGTACTCTATGCAAAGCTCGGTAAGTGGCCTAAGATAAAATGCTATAACTTTTTGTATAAGTAAAAGTTTTATTGGATGTTAAATAATCAATCTGTATATTTCTCCATGACTCATAAATATCCATTGTCTCACCTTTGAGTAAAGCTTCAGACCCTCTGTTTTTGAGGTAAGCAGCTGCGCCCGTAACGAAGGCCAAGTCGAGAGAATCCCTTAGGCTGATGACCTCAGTCGGAGTCACAAGAACCGTGCAGGCTGGTGGTGGACCAGTTCGAGTGTCAGCCTTCTTCACACCGTCTTTCTCTTCTAAAGCCTAAAATAATAATAGAAAAAAATAGTTCCAATTTTAATACTTACCATTTATACTTTAGGGCCTACGCACACTGCGTTTTTTCTTATTCCACATAGTAATTATTTTGCATGTCTGACGCGTTTGTATCGATTAAAGACGAGACTAAATTTATGCAGGAAAGGTAGATCTTTTTACACCTTCATAAATTCATGGTCAAGCTGCGTTTGACTTGCGTGAGTATCGCGTTGGTATCGATACAAGTTTGAAATCGAATCGATTGAAAAACGTGGTGTGCACAGGCTCTTATTCCTACTACAGCAAATATTGCCCTACTTTAACACTTAAGGTATTTATTAAAGGGATAATTTATCTATGGAGTATTAGATCGTATTCCCAAAAAAAATATTCATCTGCCGACTTACATGACGTAAGTCTGTATTTTGTTGACAAATAACCAATATTCAACTTTCGAGGTGCGTATTGAATATATGGTACGGTACGTAGTGTTATAGTAGCATTACTGGTCAGTAACTACGTATGGCGCATTATCATCTCAGCTGACAGACATCCACGCAGTAGCGTAGCGTATCAGTTTTCTTATAGCAGTAAACTCTGCTACCATCGCAAGGTTGCCTGTAATATAACTCTGTCAATAAGTGAACCGGATTGCATTGGTCGTAGCTTTACCTGTGCCGCGTGTAGTAGCAGTGACTGCAACCAGGACGAAGCTGTGGGATCATCTGGTGCTGCTAAGAGCAATCTACTTCCATCTGCTAGCGCTATTTCGAAGCAATGCGGCCGCCGAGATGCGTCCACATTCCGTCGGACACCTACGACCAACCGCAGCGCAATGTTGTTAGGCAACGGCGTAGTACCATCTGGGGAGTGCGCTCCCCAGTGTAACACTCCCGCTCTGAAACAAATGGCACCGGTCATTTTAAAACTACGCTAAAAAAAATTGAAGATTGCAGTTATCTTTATATTTGCCGAAAGGCATCTACTAACTACAGGACAGAGGTCCCACCCCCCCCCCCCCCCAATAATGTTATTTAAATTTTTTGGTTCACCAAAATTTGTAACATCATTACATATTTTTATTTTATCTTGATGTTACTTTTAAGAACCGTCTTTACAGGACGATTAAGGTAAGGACCTATAAGTTATTGATAAATAAATAATTCAGTTAATAGATCATAGAATAGACATGAGTACGTGGACCGCTCTACATATTTCACGGGGATATAAATAGGTAACCTTAATTTTTTATCAATATATATTATTATTGAGGAAATTTTATACAGATAACTTAAATTGTTGATAACCTTTTACATAAAATTGTTTGGACGAGTAACTTTAGGTGCTGTGATCGTTATTTGCAAAAACAAATTATAATACTACTGGGTTTTAACGAGCCACGGCATCGTGTGATTAATAACCGTATGATTTTATTATATTTTGTTATTTAACCATTCAACTGCTAAATTTGTTATATATAATGAAAAGTTGAATGTTTTCAAGTAATATTTTAATTAAGATATTTTACAATAAATATACTAAGTTTAATTGTAGATTTATTATTGATATTCTTACGACGTTTGGTCTTCAGCAGAGCAGAATAACATCAACCCTTTGCATTTGCATGTCGTAAAAGGCGACTGATTCTATTGGAGGTAATCACCACACACCTTCCTTAGACCACAAAATAGATAGGTGCTTTTTCTGAACTATGGTCTTTCACTGAGACCTCTAACTCGCCTGCCAAGCATAGCGATGATGGGAAAATCCCTCTATTTTCGGAGGAGGCTTCCATCCAGCAGAAAAAGTCTTGCAGCTGAGACGAAGATTAATATACAAAATACACAAAATTACAACCATTCTTCCATTTCAGTTCATGTTCCAAGTCAATTCATGTGAATTTTAATAAAATGACTTATTTGTGATGAGTTATGCATTATTGAAATATTATCTCAATATGTGATTACACTGAGCAAGATGAAATGACAGTAGTCTTATAAACTTATTCATATTGAAATTTCAAGACTTATATGATAAATTATTTTAATAGAAATTTAAAGAGTATTAAGATAGCATTGAAAAGGCAAAAAATCATTAATTAAATGTATGAATCATCCTCATCGATTGTCCAAACATTTCTAAAAATGTTTATAACGAATGCGAGAAGATATAACTCTCATTGATGAAGCAACGCTGGCCTACAGCGAAATGTTACAAGAAAATTTGGACAAATGCACATAAGGCTCGGTAGCTCAATCGTGAGTAGTAGACAAGACATCCGAAGATAGGCAAAGGTATTACTCTCGCCTTAGAATAGGTAGCTTGTAAGCCGTGTCGATTTGTTCTAGTTTTTTTAATAATAATTCATCATGTAAGATAGCAAATTGTGATATTTTTTCTGTTTTATATCATTCACTTTATCGCCATTTTATTTTATTCGTCTTTATAACGTTTTGTTTAATAAATATGATGTTCGTATAAAACACTTTTTTACGGATTATTGCGCATGTTTTATTTTATTTTCTATTTAATCCTGACGTTTCGACTCCTTTACAGGAGCCGTGATCACAGGATGACTAAGATGACTTCTCACTACGATTACATTGTATGTATGCAATATGTATGTAATTAAATAACTAAATATGTGTAAAAATAAAAATAAAACAATTTGATTTATATAAAATAATTTAATATGGGAACGTTCCCGATTGGAATATTGTGAGGGTAGTAGAAAATACATGACAACCATCATCTTAGTCATCCTGTGATCACGGCTCCTGCAAAATGAGTCGAAACGTCAGGATTAAATATAAAATAAAACATGCGCAATAATCCGTAAAAAAGTGTTTTATTCTGATGTGTAATGTGCGCGGAAGTGTAAGAACTAAATAAATATGATGTTTATATACTTAGCTAACCTAAGTAAAAAGTAGCAGGGCTCGAAACGTTTGCTCTTGTCTGTTCTGCACATAAGGTAACCTTCGAGGGGCGGGGCGAAGGCACCGGGAGCTTCTATAAGCCTGTCTCCTGCGTCACCTGAGCACGCTCGTCCGTAGTATAGTATTTGGGGTACCTGTTGATAAAGGTATTTTATATTGTATATTAGTTTGTAATAATGAAGTAAAAAAAGATGCGGTATATCCTCTTAAGACTGCGTACAAATATCTAATTTTGTTGAATTTACCGTTTGGAAGGAGTGAAAGCGTGAGTGGCAAAATAATTACGTTTGTGTGCTTTGCCACACAAGTAACAGGTTTTTAAATTTCTATTATTGTGAAGTTGTTACAATAAATATAAATATGTAGTAAAAAGAGATAAGAAGTCCTCAAAGCCGTGGTATTGTGGGTAATAAATATTACTTATTATATTTATGTATATTACAATACAAATGTAAAAAAAACTCGTATGGTAAAAAATTGGATTGAAATAATAAATCAGGTGGGATTCGAACTCACGTTTGTCTAACCGGGTCTGACGATGTAAACCTGAAGAACCTTAGTATCGTAGCGGTTACGGCTTATGACCAGGTTCGAATTCCATCTGATGCGATATGTAAGACAATTTATCTATACTAAATATTACTTGAATTAAGAGTTTATTTCCATGAATCTCAAACCGTTGTTCAAGGTAAATCTCGGCATTAATTGGCAATTGTAAAAATTAGCAACCTTTGCCGAAATCTGACTAAGAAAAGACTACCTATGCTGAAATCTCACTAAGATTAGACCACGAAAATAGTATTAATTGTATTATTTAGAATTCTATTTTACCTCAATTATCCTAATATGGATAAAATATATTCAATAATTACATACGTCAATTTTAAGACCTTTAATTTCGCTGCACAAAATGAGTAACACAATAATCGTATTATATCATAGGACGAGAAACAATGAATTCGTAATTTAAGCAATATTATTCTACTCTCAACGCGACAATGAATTACCTCATAATACAACATACATTACGTAGGTATGGTTATAATCAAAACAAAAAAATTGGTATAATTTTCAAATTAACATTATTTTTAAAATTATAAGGTACAAACTTAAAATTAAGATTTTAATATAAAGGCGTGCACGGACCTATCACATATCTATACATATCTACGTCTTGAGCGTACCCGAACACGTAACTTATAGAACATGTAGAAATGGCGCTGAAGCTTCCAATGTTTCTTACATTAGACAAAATTCAATAGGTCAAGGTTTCGGTAGCTCGATTGGGAGAGAATTCGCACGTGTAGTGAGAGGCTGCGGGTTCAAGTCCTGTTTGACTCCCGTTAAATATGCATGGAGTTTTTGTGTACTTACTGTGATTTTACTTATAGTAATAAACATTAAGCTTTAACATTTTGATACATTTTTCATTTATGCTATCAAACATATTGCCTCATTTGTTGGAAGTTAAAAAAAGCAAATTGCATAAAATATTGAATTGGTGATTTTTATTTCTACTCTTTTTTAACACAAATAAATCTTAAGATTATAAGTAAACAATCTACTGTATGAATATTAATAGGCAATCACATAATAATATGACGTAGATAAAGATAATTATACTGATCGATGAGTAAGTTCAGGCACTTAAAGGTCCTATCATCAAGGACCAGAGTACTTGTGAAAACGATTCACATGAGCCGATGAGCCTAAGTTTTATGCGGTTGTGTCGTTTTATTACTGGCAGAGTATTAAAACGATTCCAGACGACAACTTTTCACCATCAGATCAAGTCTATGGCAAAAGAATAATGCATTGTTAGCCAATTTACATATCCAAATTTCAGCTGAATGTTAATTGATTGAAACTTGCAAGACTTGATTACAGACACACAGATACTCAGGGTCGTCTTTAAACTATTGGAGGCCCTGGGCATATAAGAATAATGGGGCGTCTATGACTTTGACAAAACACTTTTATTTACTACAATAGACAATGAAAGTAGATAAACAAGTTTTCAGTATTTTTTATTAACAGACAACAGATAATCTTTACTTAAAGTGAGGCGATTCTCACATACTTAAAATTATATAAGCATGCTGAAATTATATAGCCTTATTTTGTACGAGAGTAGAAGAGCTTTACGCATGCAAAAGCTAATAAGCAAGTCGATAATATAGTCCCTAATTGAGGTACGATTTACTCTAATTAAATAAGTTTTTAATAATATATTGGTATTGGTTTAGTGATCTGGCAGGAACTAGGGATCCCTATCGATCGCGGGGCCTGGGCATTTGCCCAGAGTGCCCAATGGGAAAGAGGGGTCTGCAGATACTGGGATTGGTGGAACTAAATAAAAGCTTGTAATAATATGTATTACAAAGTCACATACCCGTCGTTCTTTGCGCTGTCTCGTGACCGCAGCAGCCAACTGGTGGCAGTCAAGAGGCAGCATCGCTGGGGGCCGCGATATCCGCAGTGGAGAGTTGCGTGCGCTCCACTCCAAGGAGGACGCTAGTCGTGCGCCTAACGAAGATTCTGCTGTTACCACTGAACAGGCTATGTTGCCAAATACGTCTATTATTTGAATGTATTGTGTGTCTGGGCCAACCTGTTAACAAAAATAAATAATAAATGGTCATGCCCTTGTTAATATTTACATCATTATATTTGGTTTATTAGTTTAATCTAGTTTATTATCCAGTTCACTAAGTTCATGCTTGACACTCCGTGACGTGATTCTACGCCTAATTAGACGGTGAGGTGCAGTATAGAAACTTAAGCAAAATTTTTATATTTAGTTAAAATTGAACATTCATTTGAGAGTAGGAGAGTAGCAATCTTTTATTGCCTCCAATCATATCAGATGAGATTTTAGTAGAATAAATATAATATCAGACTGGAAGATAGATGATATATTGACTAGGTAAATATATTATAAAAATATTTAATGCTCCTATTTTGTCCCCTTGTGAAATAAATAAATTATTTTTGGTTGAAAAAATTTTTCCCCTCTGGCATCTACAAAATATAACTGTTTTAAAACTGTAACAAAGTTTTCATGTATGTGGAACAAAAACTATATACTTACAGCAATTGCATCAAGTTCATTATGAGGAAGACGGCATAATATTTCATATTCAGTTCCACCTTGAGCCACACTTGCAACATACAGCGCATAATCAGTAATAAATACTAATAAAGGTGACCATGACCCATCTTCCATGTCATATGGTGATTGAACTTTCATCATCTGAAATGTAATTGTAAAGTTGTAATGGTATGAAGTATCTTTTTTAGTGAAGTAAATATTATTGTAAAGTACTATTTACCCTATTTAATGTTTCATTAGGATATGAGAAAATTTTCAACCTCAGTTTCTCATTACATTCAATAGCAACATTATCTTCAAAACTGTCAAAGTACGAAGGCTCCTCAGCTGTCAGCAGCCTTACAGAGAGCCTTTTGTTTTCAATAACCTCTTTGTCTATCAAACGGGACATTCTCTCTGCAGAAGCGAGAAATGTACTTGATACATCTTTGAATGGAAATATGATGCTTGGAAAGTGTTTTTCTAGCCTAAGTTTTATTTGAAAGAATTTGTTATTCCTTATCTTCATTTCCAAGTCTTTCTTCTGACACACATTTTTCAAGTACCTATTAAGCAAAGCAGATTTATTTGATTGGAGCTTCTGATTGGCTGGACTGTCTATATACTCATCATTGAAGTCATCTGCGCCTTTTAGAGTGGAATTGTCGGTATTGGAACAGTTATCACTATTGGCTAGTGCTGTTTCATCAGGAACTTTTTGTACTGTTGAGGCAGACTTTCTGCTATACCTGTTGACGTTTTGTTTTTTGGGTGATGATAAGTGTTTTGGTACACCGTTCTTTTGTTCAGTCTCATCCTGGATGTTTTTGTTGAATTGTCGTTTCGGTGTTGATGTTCTGCTTGATGTTTCTACATCTGATAGTTTTGAGCTCAGTTCAGTTTTACTGGTACTAGTCACTAGTTCATTGACCGGTGTCGATTCAGGTAGAGGTACAAAAGTCTCTTTAGGAGCATCAAAAGCAGTCTGGAATGTATCATGCACATAACTGTAAGAAACTCCTTTGTGTTCATATACAGTGCTTTCACAATTCACAACATATTTATTGACAGCTGGGAATGCTTCAGCTTTATTAAGTGATTTTTTATCGAGTTGAGTTTTCATATTTAATGTCAATTTGTGGCGGGGGGATCCCTCATTAGGTGTCCTTTCTCCAGCAAAATTATTTTTAGATACCAAAATTTCCCTAGGCTTTTCAGAAGGCTGACTTATCAGACTTATTTCAACAAAATCATCTTCGTCCTCTGCATGAATACCAGAATCTAAGCTCTTAGACAGATTCCTATTTTGATTGACATCACAGGGTAAAGCTTCCACCACATTATTCAGTTCTAAACTACTTTCAGGTAGACCTTTTTCAGGAGCAAAATTGAAATTGAAATTTTTGTAAAAGTTTTTCAAGGAATCTATAATGTTATGAGCATCGAGTAAATTTAAACCTTTTCTATTTTGTTTTCGTTCTTCCACAATGTTAGTTGGAATATACCTTTTCTTTTTCAACACTGATTTTACATGATTTGGGCTCTCTGTTACTTCAAGAGGTTTCTTCATACGATCATGAGTTTGATCAATATCAGCTTCGGAGAAGTATGTTTTTCTCATGAAAGCCATATGAGCATTATTCTCAAAACCATCACAAGAATAAGATTTTTGAGTTTTATCACACTTCCTGGCTAGAAGTGTGGTCTCTGTTTTATTGGAGTTGGTATGAGAAGATGATGAGTCACTGGATGAACTTTCTGAATCACAGCTAAAATTTGAATCAGAACTATTAGAATCACAGCCATAGAGTTTACTGGGTGGCCTAGTCTCATTATTGTTTTCTTTATCTCTATGATCTTGATTATCTTGATCATAATCTTGGCAGTATTCAAATATTCCACTTCGGTCACATTTTGAATCCCCATATGTCAATATATCTGACATAGTTTGCTGTGCAACATCAGCAGCATATTTGGGAGCACGATCACCAGACGCACACCATGAAAATCTATCAGTCATAATATTGTTCTTTTGTCTAAATCTATCACAATATGCACTATCCGGAGCATATGAAATAAATCCACGTTCAATATGAATATTATCCGTTTTAGTATTGTTCAGTATATCTTCATGAAAAGACACTCTCTTTTTTTGAGAACTGGGTCCACTTTGAGACTTCTTTCGACATCTTCGCCTATAGACAATATCTTCTGATAAGGATTTTTTTGGTTCATTTGTTCTTAATGCAGGTTTTTTCACCTCTTCTGTGCAAACTTTTTCACTTTCTAAAGCTTTCAAAACTACATCAGGCAAATTTTCATACTGTTTTTTGTGTGTTTCAACTAGAAGTTCAGGAACCATATCATCAGGAATTCCAATGTTTTGATTATCAATATCGCTTCGTGTCATAATACTACTCGTTGTGCTTTTGATCATGTCCTGCGACCCTGATGGAGGTGCATCATATAGACTGTCGCAAGTTAATTCTTCTGCTCCAATCAAACTATGAGACATAAGAGCTTGACTAGTAGCTTCGGAAGCTTCACTGTCTAAACATAAAACACCAGAATCTCCTGGAGTATCAGCTAAACTGCTAGTAGTACTCGAAATCAAATGCGAGGTGCTTTGTAAACACAGCTCTGTAGGCTTTCCTGTCAAATCTGCGTTCTCCATCTTTGAATATTGCAATGTATCTTCACCACCACTTATAGCTGCTGTCGCAATAATAGTGTCGTCAGTTTTATGACGACGTTTGCTTTTATCGATCTGACTCCCTTTTATTTCTGTAGCCTTGTCTAAAGACATCTTGATGTTTTTCAAATTAAAAAAATGGTATCTAATTATATCTTGGAATAAACGATATTTTCCACTTCAATTGTCTTATATCAGGCATTCCTGCTGAGTTATATTTACAAAATTCACGTAAAATGCGACACAAATACGAAAACCAATAGCAGCCATTTCTAACATTTTCTGACATTCGTTTTTTTTAATGCAAAGGAAATAATAAATATACAGGTTTATCTTTCAAACTCTATCTGACCATTTAACTTTTATATTACTAAATATGCTTATTTTGTTATTTAATTTGACTTATTGATTGATTTTATTACAACTATGCCTGATACAGTTAAACTTTATTATCTTCAAACTTTAAAAGAAATAAAAATGTATGGAGAATGAAAAACCTAGCTCACGGTTTCGCCCAACTCAATTTAAAAATGTTATCAGTGTTTCCAGCTTATGATAATAATTCTAATTCTAGGGACAATTAATTATATATTGTCAACTCAAATACAACTAAATTGATTAATAATATTGTTTGGTATGTTATATTATACTTATCACACAAACATTAGCCCCATACAACAATAATTAATCTTGTGTTAGCGTATAACACTCAAATCTGCTACCAAGAGTTTTATAGGTTCATGGGATCGCTAATTGGAAAAATAATCCACCTGGCTCAACAGTATTCTTTATTACTAGTTAAAAAATAATGGCCACTCAGATCTTAAGTAAGTTTGATTTGATAAATTATTATAATAGAAAAATACTAGAAAAAATCGATTTGGGTCACAAGTGAATTCTCAGGCGGGAATCGAACACGCAACCTTTGGAAATCCGGTCCAATGCTCTCCCAATTTTTTCTAGTATTTTCCTATTATAATCATTTATCTTATAAGATCGCATTGAAAATGCATAAATTATATAAAAAATTATAAAAGATTGATTTGGTTTGCAGTAACAATTAAATGGTGGAAGGAAAAGAAGTTCTCGGAGAAGATACGATAAAGATACTTACTATACTTCATCATCATCATCACGGCCTTTCGTTTGTCCGTCTTCGGACGTAGGCCTCCTCCAAATCTTTCCATTTCTGCCTACTTCTTGCCACTCTCATCCAATCCGGTCCAGCTGTTTTGTATATTTCATCGACTCATCTCATAGAGGGACGGCCTCAACCGCGACGATTTTCCCACGGTCGCCATTCCAGTAATCTCCTGGTCCACTTGGACTGTTCCATTCTGGCTATGTGTCCTGCCCATCTCCACTTACTATACTTGCATAAAAAAAATTACACGGTACTTTTTGGTTCTAACATTTTCTTTCTGGAAATTTCGACCTTCAGAATAAGCCTTATGGACAGCAAGACCAAAGTAGAGAAAGAAGAATCAAAGGCTATTTTGGAAGCGGATCCATCGCAAACCACTTCAGAGTTAGCTGCAGGCTTCGGAGTGAGTGCTAAAAGTTTTTTAATCCACTTGAAACAAATCGGGAAGTAAAAAAGCTTGAAAGTAGCCAACACGCGTCGACTGCTACGTTACATTGTTCAATTGACACAATAATGATGTGATAAAAAGTGGATTCTGTCCAATAATCAAAGGCGCTCGTCTTCTGACATGGCAGCACCCTGGAGAACCAGACAAATCCTGCCCCAAGTGAAAATTCACTCAGAAAAACTTGTGAGTGTTTCGTGGACTTGTGCCGCTGTCATTACAGCTTTCTAAAATCTTGCCAAACGATTATGTCTATTGTCAGCAACTGAAAACCATGATGGAAGAACTAGCCGCTAAACAATTTAGGCTGGTCAGCACTGCTGCTTCAGGACTACTCTAAACCCACTGCACAACAGACGGCCGTTAAACTAGTGGAGCAACAATTGGAATGTCTGCGACATCCACCATACTTTCCGGACCTTGCTCCGACAGATTTCTTCCGGAATTTGGATAACTTCTTACAGGGAAAAAAATTCAACTCCGATATGGCAGTCCTTCATTGAGTTTATAAAATGTATCAGTTCCTGGGGAAAAGTTTATAAAATGATGCCAACACTTATTTCAAATGTCAAAAATTTGAAATCCGCGATTTGTGTGTTTTGTGGTGTTTACAGGTTATGATTTTACTTAATCGTAGTTTATAATCGTTTTTCTATGTTATTACTGGGAAATCACAATGGAAGTATTATCAAGAAGGATTGTTTTCACTCTAACTTTGTTTTTCTGTGCGTATACATGTGAATGTGCAAAAATAAACACACCGAGAGTCCTCTTACCTTGGTTTGAAAATTTGACTGTTAATTTTACGTTTGAAATCATTGAGGGGGGCTGCTATAGTTGGTAAGTTTCCTTAAATCTATATACAACATATTATGTTTCGATAAGTATGTATTTAATGCATTCAATCTATATTATTTTAGGAGCCTGTCTCGCGATGACATCATAGATCTTGAACCATTGTACGAGGACACCTGGGGTCATTGCTCGCGCGCAGCTCGTGTTTCAGTCTCTAAAACATGTGTACCGCCTGGTTCAGTTATCATCTTAGCTGAAGAAGTCAATTCTGGCGAGGTAAAGTTTGTGTTCTGGTTTGGCGGGAATTTATCATTCCTAGTGTTTTGAGCCAATATATTGACAATAATAACATGTTGTGTATGAAATATTGCATAATAATTAAATTAACTCTTATGATAATTATTTTTATGATTTCCAGATATTGCGAGGTGATGTAGATATTGATCAGATAAGCAATCTAAAAGTAATGAGCACAACATGGAAATTATACCTGGAAGAGGCACCGGAAGCCTTTGAAGTTGTTGCATATGATGACCAAGGTATTGTAAGAATTTAAAAGTTGTAATTTGAAAATACTGAATTGTTTAAATGTTGGTAGAAGGGAAACGTAGTATTGTTATCCTTCAAGATAATTGGTTGTGCGGGCGATTCAGAATTAGTGTACTGTATTGCGGTATGAGAAAATTACTGACAAATGTGAGAGGAAGATGAAAGGGGCACAATATTTTGCCAGCCACATGGTGTGAGATGCTGGATGCTGTCGGGGACATCCCTGGGCTTTGCTGTTCCTTTTTGTTACGCACATGAAGACACAGTCACTTTAAACTATAGTTTGTTGTAGGGCTTTGCGGATAGGCCACTAATTCAGTTTAAAATTGCAAAATTTGGTGTACGCACATGAGCATCCATCATCTTGTTTTGCTCGCGTCTTAGCCACATTGCGGTATAATTTGCTACCAATAGATGGCGCAGTTGTCTTGCTCTTTAATATGCGAGACAAGGTATGTGCGAAAGGGAAATGGAGTAAATGGAGGTGAGGGTAGAAGCGTCGACCAAACTAATCAAAATTACAACAACATACAAATAAATAATGCGGCAAATTTAGTTTTAATTTTCTTTAGTATTTTGAAAGATAAAAGAGCACATACTATAAAAAATATATCAGCTGAGCCCATCAGTTTGAATGGCCAAATCAAAGTTTATATTAAGATCACTATTCTAAACAGATATCAAAAATTAATATAGATAATTAAAGATAATTTGACGACCGTTTGGTGCAACGGTAGCGATTCTGCCTTTCGCACCAACGGTCCTGGGTTCGAATCCCGGAAGGGGCAGATGTTTGTATGATGAATACGAGCATTTGTACCTTAGTTATGGGTGTTTATATATATTTCTATGAATATTACCTACATATCTATGTATCATATATGTATGTCTATCCGTTACCCTAGTATCCATAACACAAGCCTTACAGTGCTTACTTTGGGCTAGGCTAATTGGTGTGAATGTTAGAAATATTTATTTATTATTTATTTATAATATAGCTTTAAACATATTTTTCATGTAATATAATCCGTTCAACAATAATAGTTGAAAATTAAACTGACATGGTTTAGAATTTACTCTTGTTTGTTGACTTTCTTAGATTTTTAAATTACTTACTAAGGTATAGATGAACTCAGTGGTTCATTGGTTAGCATGTTAGAAAGAAGTATTGCTATCTCTGAGGTGGTCAGGCATGTATTGTCTCATATTTTAGTGGTTATGTTGTTGCTGCTATTTCTAATTCCCAAGAAAAAAGAGATTTAGCCACTTGTCAGTCCACGACAGCAATTGCTACCGATAGCCAACATCCATTGTCAGTCTTTGGTAGCAATTGTTACCATATCCAAATTTCCGCGTGGCCTGGTGTTTTTTTAAATTACTATTAATTTGTGAGTTACAGAGATCTAAATATTTTGTGGTGGATACTTTATTTAATCAGCTTTACGGTAGTATTTTTTGTTTGGTCCTAGCTTCATTATTTAGCGAGAAAATGGCATTTTTATCAGCATTGGGACTGTTGAGAGTAGTGGGGCCCGCGGTATTGGACTGACAAGTGGTTATGTACCTACTTGTGAACATAGCAACATATGTGATGTTGCCTAGTGTTTATTTACTTAAGGGTTTTTATTTAATTTTATTTCTTTGTTAATAGGTAACACATTTTCAACTTTAGAAGGGGTCATCTTTACATGGACTATAGAGAATCTCGGTAATAATGTTGGTGAAGACAATATTGTCAAGTAAGTGGCTTCTTGTTATTATTAGTAATCAATGAGAAATTTGTTTTTCAATATGTATGAGTGTATTGAAGTAGTGATTGAGTATATTGAGTGTAGTGAAGGTATTCAATACCTGCATTCTCCCATGTATTACATACGGGTGTGAAACCTGGGCTCTTATGAAACACCACAGAAACATGCTGGAACACTGCCAAAGAGCTATGGAACGAAGTATGATAGGTATAAAGAAACAAGATAAGTTACGAAACACCGTGATAAGAAGTAAGACTAAAGTCACAGACATACTCACTAGAATAGATAGTTTGAAGTGGAGATGGACTGGGCACATGCTGCGCGGTACACAAGAAAAGTGGAGCAACATCATAACAGACTGGTACCCTAGAGATGGGAGAAAGAACAGAGGAAGACAAAGCAAAAGATGGGAAGATGAACTAAAACTGACGGCAGGCCCAAAATGGAGAAGGGTTGCTAGAGACAGAGTACAATGGAAATTGTTAGAGGAGGCCTTTGCCAAGAGGCACACTGAACTCAGAGATATTTTATAACTTAAGAGACAATCACATCACAATATAAGGAAAAGAAGAAAGCAGTTCAGGATAAGAGGCTTATTATTATTTATTATTATGTATGAGTGTAGCTCACATTTTTTTAAATAGAACTAATAAAGGCTTAACTATGTAATGAATATTATTGTTTTACGTAGCATATACTTGTTATTTCAACACTCAAAGTCTAAGCAATGTCAATATGAGAAATTTCTTTAATTCATATTAAACTGATTTGACCATCTGTACAGGTATTCTGAAAATATAAGACTAATTTGATAAATAATTAATATATGCTGAAAACAAACATATATTTAAAAAACAATAAATTGAAAAACAAAATATTATCAGTTGTGAGTGCTATCCTTTTGGATTAGCAATCGTCACACTAGCTTATCCCTACTTTGTGCTTCGTGATCATGTGATGTTATTGTAGAGTTTACCTATTTACATATCAGCTTGTGCATTGCACTCTCATTGGAGCGGATCGAGTGAAGCTCCCATGGATCAGCTTCAATGGCGCAATGTCTGTTACGCCATAACTTCCCAAGTTCTTAACCGACTTTAATATTTTTTGTGTGGAATGAATCGACAGGTTTAGGACCAGATGTCCGAGCCCGAATTTTGAAATTCGCAAAAATTCCCATAGTAACAATTTTTTTTTTAGGTATTACGCTCCGCTCCAATATATGGTGCTAGCGTAGCTTCATGCTTAGCGGCTGAATCGCCTAGTACTTTTGTTATATAGTTTATTGAATTAAGAAATCAACAAAAATCTATAATGATTGCTCTTTATCTCTTGCAGTCTAGTACGCTGGCGCGATACAGATTACGAAGCGCCGCGTGGAGTGTCTGAATTGGAAGCCCAAGGATTCCGTTCGCACTCTGTTTTACTGTATGGCCAGGCCATGGGCGAGTGCCGCGTTATTGCTTGCCTGGAGGATATATGCACAGATTTCAACCTCCATGTGGTGGCAAGCGTTGTACTTACCCCGGCTACAGCTGTCATCGCGCCGGGTGATACCTTAAGATACAGGTAAGGTTTATGGGATCCTAATTACAAAACCTTTTGCAGTTTTGGCAAGGCAAAGGCTTTAGATATATGCATGTGGCTAGGGTAACACTCACGCTAGCAGCATTATTAGTGATTTTGGTTATATTTGAGTCATGATTGGTAAGGTACAAAAAACTCCAATTGCTTTGGAGAGCATTTCGTGTTTGTTCAAAATCATGTAAAAAATTAGTTTATACTATATTGTATATAAACATATTATGTAGACAGTGATAAAGTTGTACTTTTGTTGTTTTTGTTCTTAGGAAAATGTATATACCTCCACAAATGGTTAAAAACTGTTTTTTTTACATTTTTTATAAACTACAGTTCTTTATTTACTTTTACAGAGTAGTGAGAGCCCGCGCAGGCCGTCTCACCATTCAAGACGTCGCCGACACTCTCTACAGCATGAAAGTGCCACAAACAGGTGTCGCCTTCATAGAAGATACAATCAGTTTAGTTCGTGGTACGGAAGTGGGGACAACTGCCGTCATACTCATGTCTGGTGCCACTGAAGTAGCTACTGCCACTCTCACTGTAGCGGAACCGCACAGTATTAGAGTGTATATACGACCTTCAAACCTTGTGATCCGAGGAGAACCCTTCTTAGTTCATGCTATAGTGTTAGACAAAGATGGACATACTTTGACTGCTGGACAAGAGATATTGATTAGATTGTCTGTGGATGGCGAAGCTAATGTTGACTTGATACAATCCACGGAAAATGGAACGCTGACGGATGCTGTCGCTCAGAATGCTGGACCTTTTATTATTACGGCTCGACTTCACTCCATCGCTGGCAAAATATTACAGAAGACAGTAAGTATTATAAACATATATTAATACTACTTTCTCTTGAAACCGTGTCGCTTTTGTATTTCACGAAATACCTTAAATTTTTTTTTCATAATATATAAAAAAGTGTAAATTTCTAATACAATATGTGAAAAAAGGATACATTTTTTAATCTTTTGTACAAATTAGGTTGAAGGTGAAGTTTCCGCGGTTGCTGTGGAACCTTTAGCAGTAGTTCCACCAGAGCTATTTGTAGCATGGACTGACAGTATTCAGTGAGTATTTTAATATACACATATCATTAAATTTAGCAAATATTTGGCATATCCTTGTGTGTTGGAAACATTCAGCCTCAGCCGGAATTCAAACACACATTTTTGACAAACCACATGCTGCTATTTTTTTACACAATCTTCTTAGTGAACAAGGAATGTTAGTTTTCAAATGATGTATAAAGTTTTATAATTATCATTTTATCATAAATAAGTAGGTATACTTAAGATAAAAAAAAACTTACTGAAATAAGTCAAATCATAATTTGAATTTGCGCCCTAACAGATTTCTTGAAAATAACTTTATTCAAATGCACTGAAAAATAAGTAGTTTTGAATTGTCCAACATTTTTACCTACCACCCATTCAGGACGTCTTTTAACTGACAAGAAGAATGGGCGTAAGAAACTCGTCAGCTTTAACAGAAGTAACGACATTTACAATATAATACGTCGTCACCATACACAATCCACAAAAAAAAAAAACAAAATTATTTTGACCAATGACCAATGCTTAAACATAATTTTGTATTATGATTTTTTCAGAGATGTACCTCTTAAACACAGTGGTGGTGGTGATGAACCGGTAGTGTGGTCAGTAATTGAGACCTCAAGTAATATTCTCTCTCTCACATCGGCGGGAGTATTGACAGTCAGAGGTATAGGTGAGATGGACGTTCGAGTACAGTTGAAGAAATACCCCCATGTTCAAGCATTTGGAAAGTAAGTATAATTACATTTAGTACAAGCTCAACTAAGAATGTAAATAGTTCATTTTTATTCTGACTATGACTCTATGTTGGAAACAAACTATTTTGAAATATACATATTAGATTAACACTTAGGTACAAATATCACATAAATAAGTAGTTTACCTTATTTGAAAACATCACAGATACCGATTACCAAAACTAAAACTTGAAAACATCAATAGATTTATATAATTATATTAATAAAACTATGTTTTTTCGCATTATTTGTGTATCTAACAATATGTCACAGGATTTTTGCCTGTTAAAATTATTTAGAAATGAATTTGAAATTATAACAGTAAAATAAATATAATTGAATATAGAGGTGTGAAAAATGTAAATAATAGGGAAAAGAGTGATATCGTCCGGTAAACTGTTAATGCATCCCAACTTCATACTGATTTATATCTTTAGAGTATGGTCAGCAGTCCCAGAATTAGTTCAAGTATCAAGTTCTGGACATGCAAGAGTTGGAAGACCGCATCATCTTCACGTGGCGCTTACCGCAGCCCGCCCAGAGAACCCATCACAACTCTACAACTTCCACACGTAAATATTACTAATTACTAAGGCTGATTTTTGACGTGATAACGTCTTATAAATCGCTGAACGACGGCTGCACGCACGAAATAGCATGAGTCATTGTCACGTTCCGCCTGAGCGGAGTGTGCAAGCGAGAGCGCGGAACAAGCCATAGAGAAGCACGATCGGCCTAAGCGTTCGGCTTGTTACGCATCTATCTCTCTTACACTTCATCGGCATATGCGTCCGAATAAAAGAGAGACAGCGGCAGCTCACAACCTACATGTGAACTGAAAATTGAAGTGACTTAACTCCTTTGTATTATACAAAATAATGATAATTCAGTGATAATAATTCAAATCATAAAAGTATGCAATTTTTCAGCAATGTTTTATGACGTTATCACGTAAAATTATCGTCCGTAAACCGACTTTACAGACAACCAATTTTTGATCTGACAGCTATTTTCCCAATTTATCGTCAAAATATGCAATGTGAGATGTTGAACAGTCTCCAAACTTTGAAGAGGCTGATGAACGGTCTGTCTATGGCTACTTTAAAAAATACTTGTCTTCTTTAATTTGTTTAATGACTTACTGCAATGGAATACAGAAAATAATGTTTAAATCGCAACAATAATAAAGTGAAGTAAATGTCCCAAAAATGTTTTTTTTTTATATTTTGCTTAATGTGTAATTAAACAATTACCTTTCGCCATATTTATGGCATGGTTGCCATAAGTATATTGGTATGGCACACTAAAACTGGTTAAAATAAATTTATGACGTATTAATTTGATGACTAGTGAAAATTATTAATGATAAACTGAGTATTCAAGTGATATTTGTTTTTTTAGTTGCAATTGCGCATCTTTCGCTGTATCACTTTTGGAGGGTCCAGAACCTCACAACGTGACTTCAGCTACGTGGGTGCAGCCAATGGGTATGTAGTCAATCATGCAATGTGCTTGATTCTGATAACACTTCTTAAAATTAAAGTTTGTACCTATTTTATAAATAAACCGTAATTTAATTAATCATCCGTTCTTCATCAGATATATACGTGATATAGTTTATAGATAAAGTGGTTTCAAGCAATATGTGAAGATGCTTTCTAAAATATGCAATTATGAGTTTGTTTAGGTTGAAAACTGAATGGATTTTCTAAATGTCTATCTAGTATGAACCTTGCCCTTATTTTTGGGCTAACATAAGGAAGAGATACACTGTATCTTATTTTATTTAAGAATATTGACGGTGCAATAAACACATAATAAATATTACCGTTAACCTGTCGTAGTACCGACATCGGGGAGGATTTTCCCTCTTATTTTTAAGTCAAAGTAGAGTAAAATAGTGTTAAAATAATTTTGTTTTCATATAACGTAAATATAAAATAATTATATGTAATGAAGTAGATAACAGGTAGTAAAAAGTTTTGGTCTGTGATTTAACGAATTGAAAACGATGAGAAAGAAACGAATCAATCCCCATCATTTGCGAAAGCATTAATAAATTTTAGTCATATTAACGCAAATCGTTCGTACGTATCAAAAGCCAGTGCAATAGTTATATAGCATAGTATAGAACTATATGAGCAATTGGGATGATGACTGAATTTTAATTTTCACGTCTCGTTATAATATATTAAAATACCGTAGAAAAAGATATAATCCTGTGAAATCAGAATTAAAATCGGCTTAGAAATAAATTAGATATAAGCATTTCAAGTTGTTCATTTGGAAGCGATTAGACAGAGAGATCCGACATCAACAATGACGTCAATGTTTAGTACGGCCACATAAACTCCATGTAATTTTCCGTTTTGCTAGAGAGAGATGGAGCAAAATATTCAATACCTTATATCTTGCTTGTTTTTTAAGTTATTCGAAAACCGATTTTTTCTGTCTGTTTATTATAGAAATGAGCTTCTATTAAAGAAAAAAAAAATTTTTTTGTCATCTAGCCTATAAATTGAATGTCAAAACATGACATTTTCTACTTTCCCCACTTCCAATTATTGGACACTATTTATTGCATATATATGTATAGGTATAAAACGTTTATAAAATAAACAAATACTATACATGCATCCTGTAAGGGTATGGCAAAATTGTATTTAAAAATATTAAATTACTTCCTTGATGACAGTTTTGTGCAACGGTAGCGGTCCTGGCACCAAAGTTCGCCGAGTCCCGGAAAGGGCAGATGTTTGTGTTATGAATATGAGCAGTTTTATTTGAGTCATGGGTATTTATATTTATTTCTATAAATATAAAATATCTAAGTATCATATATATGTCTATCTGTTACCCTAGTATCCATAACACAAGCCTTACTGTGCTTACTTTTTAGTCCAGGCTTATTGTTGTGAGTGTAAGATATATTATCTGCTTGAGAATTGACTTGTGAGCCGATTTTCTAGTATTTTTCTATTAAAATGATTTAAGAAATATGTTATTTTTAATACTTAATATTAATTTACTTATTAATACTATAACAAACTTTTGTATATTCAGATGGCGCATGCTGTGTGTTGGAGTGTGTATGGACTTCCCGTGGGATATCCACCATTCGAGTATCACGTGGACGGGCCGGCGATACAACACGCGTAGCCGTTCGAGCCGCGCCTACTCTAGTCTGGCCACTCAATGCCGCAGCACTCGTCGGCTCCTCGTTACCGGTAATTGTACAGTCTTAAAATACTTACATATATAACTATTTCAAGAATTTTTGTAGGGTAAGTATTTTGACTCGCATTTGTTTAGTGTCGTATTTTGTATTAAAGGTAATTTAAAAAAATCGTATCTTGTGATAGAATAATTTTATGCCTTTGTTTCTGTCAGAAACTAAAAAAGGTCTGCATTAATCTGTACGACAACGAAACAAATTTATTCTACTTAATCATAAGGAACCAAAAAACAATAAAACACGTTATAATAGACCAAATATTAACAAGAATAAAGGAATAACATTTAAAAATATACTTCTATTTTCATGACTCAATAAAAATGGGCTCAGAAAAACAAAGTTGTCAATTGCCTACCGGCCGTTCAGGCTGCGGGTAGCTATAATTGGGATGATAAATAAATATAGTTCAGGTTTTATTCTTAATTAATAGTCGCCAATAGATATTTATCGTATTGAACAGGTGTTGGCAGAGGGCGAAGCGCTAATTCCCCTATCTACTGAGCCCAGAATTGCGGAACTTTCTTCACGTGATGGACCGCCCCCACACCGGTACCCTGATATACAACTGTTTACCTTCAGATGTCGTAGGGTAAGTATTTTTATTAAAGTTTAGGTTCAAAATTGTATTTATTTAGCAACATTAAAAAGGACCATTTATATAATCATTTCCATGTAGTTATAAATGTTCTGTGTAGATAAATCAAATTGAGTGTCTTTGCGGAACAAGTTAAATTCCATTCATATAACTCTTGTGTTGTAGGTGATATATGGACAAGATCGACAAAGCTTATATAAAAAGTTCAAAAATCTTATTACCCCTTTTTAGAAAATAGCATTTATCTAACAGCATCTTTATTATTATATAAACTCTGTCGTAAGAATCATCCCATGAACTTCTATAGTATTGAATAATACGACTATTACAGAAAGGTGATTCCCGCCTCGAATTAATCTCTCACTCGGATGAAGAACGAGAATCGGTTGAGTTTGAGTCAGCGTGCGCGCCTCACGTGTCGAGGATTAGACTCGAACCTTCCGAGACTCCCGGCAACTGTTCAGGCGGACCTAGGTATGTTAAAACAATCTTATTCTATTGTTGATTACTTTATAGATATAGCACGAAACATGAAACCAGCCAACTAGATCCAATAAGATAACTTTGCCCACTAAATAAAACCTAAAATAATTTCAACTATTTTTTAATTTTGCCGTTCTATAAAATATACATATTGTCCCTTAGCTAACAACACCGCATAAAGTCATTTTTACCAACTTTACAGGAGACGAAGAAAACTGTCTATTTTAAAAAAATCGGTGGAATTTTAACTAATGTGTATATAATAAGTATACTATAATAATACGTATATTATATGCCGCTTTTCTGCTTGACTTGGCGGGGGCACTGCCGTGCCCCCAGAAGAAGTATATTATATATACTTTAGTTAAAATTCCACCGATTTTTTCGTCTCCTGTAAAGTTGGTAATAATGACTTATGCGGTGTTGTTAGCTAAGGGACGATATGTATATTATTTTGAAGTATACCTTGTAATTCATAAAGGTCACAGCACACATATCAAATCGGAAAGGGATCGTCACCGTATAGCCTTATGTAACCAAAGCGCTCCTGTACGTCAACTCGGCTACGGCTAGGCGACACCGCGACGGCTGGCTGACCTGGTTTGCACCAAAACAGTTTGAATCCAAACGTTGAGTGTTGCGCACGGTTATGTCTTGGTTTACAATACGTGAGATGGCTATCATAGCCACAGCACGTGATGAAGAGGAAAAAGAAAATAGCAAATGGACGAAGAGCCGTGAGCTCGCGTACGGAGACACGTAAGCGCGGGAACGACGAGCCGTAAGCGCGGGAACTGCAAGTTGACCACGCACCGCATCGCGGTTCGGAGCCTGTTCCGAGGCGAGGCGATTACGTTACGATTCCAATTAGTGTGCGTTGCAGTAGGGAGTTTCATACAAACAATACTGAACTGCTCGAGGCGATACGGTGGCGATCCCTTTCCGATTTGATATGTGTGCTTTGACCTTAATCCGTAGTAGTGGTAATGTTGTGCCAAATTGATGGAAATGTTTTTGAACAATAAAGTCCAATTTTTATTGTCTTTGGATGATCTCTAAGGACCTGGGTTCGATTTAAGTAAACATAAGAATCCAACTTTTCTATATTCGTCATCATAGTTTCTGATTGTCTTCAAAACAATCCATGTGATTGTGTCTAATATCATCATTGTAGTTTAAATCATCGGCGAACGATTATAAGAAATGATGTTATTGCCATTTCGTGAACGTTTAAATTATTTAATAGAATCAGATTGGGATATCGTTAATATTGGGATCAGGATATGGCATGGTGAATAAAAAATTGCTTTTGTGATTTGATTGAAACTAAATGATTTTCATGTGTCGTCTCATCAGCAAATATTGGTATTTGATTTGTTTAACAGGGTGTGGCTTCGACCAGGACACGAGGTGTCGGTAAAAGTGACACTTCTAGACGCTATCGGCAGAGAGTTACTAGATGAGCGCGGCCCTAAAATGTCATGGGAAATTGAACCTCACCATCCGGCTATAGAGTACAGGGCTGCTGATCGGCTTTTCATTGAAACCCACCCGGAATACGAACCAGTTCCTGTGCCATATAAGTACTATCAGGTATGTATTAATTCGATATGTTATATACAAAAAAATAGCTTTTTAAAAATGTTAAATCATGTAATTTTATAATTAGTTATGTTGGAACAAATCTCAAAAAATTTATTTCATTATGTATTACTAAAACAATTTGTTTTGTTATTACACCTTTGCATCTAGTCATTGTATTAAAGATTTTTTTTAATAGGTATGGAAGACGTGTTTAGTTATAGTCATCTTGTGAAAGAAGAAATAACTCCGAATTAAATATTTTTGGCACACGGTTCAAAGCCGTAAAAATATTATAGAATAAAATGTAAAATTGTCTATGGTTTTATAATTTTGGTATTGAAGTAATTAGGCACATCTGGAGTTAAAAAAAATATACGCACTTGTTTCAACTGGTTTACTGCATTTTAGTTTCATTCTTCAACCTTGACATGAATTTACAAATATGAAAATAATAAAATCTTTTGCTATGTTTAATATTTATTTATTTATTATTTGATATTCTAAACCAAAGAAAATCTTTTAGGTGGTGGTAGTAAATGAACAAGCAATAGGTTGGACTGGAGCATTGAAAGCTAACATTCCAGAAGCCACTGCGAGCATTCAGGCACGTGTCGTTGGTGCATTGGTCTGCGATCCCATGAAGGTAACTCTAATTTATAAATTCGGTTTAATATATAAATACTAGGAAGTAAACAAAAAAGTGGAATTTAAAATATATTTTTTATTAAACTATGTCATACAGCCCTGAGTATTTGTTCATTAAATATTAATTTATTACTACCCTCTTAAAACTTGTTGGTGTCGTTCGAGATACGTCGTTGCATTTCCTAAAACATGGTTAACAATATGGCATTGTGAATGCTAAATAATAAAAAGAAATATGTACCCTCTATCGGTTTTTAATTTTTTTTTTCTCTCCGTTTGTCATTGCAATGATTGAATACTTGTACAATACAGTTTTGTTTATGTATGGTAATGATATCAAAATATTGCAAATGTCCTTCCATCTGTTAAAGCTGACGAGTAGCGATGTGCCGAGTACGGCTTGACTCGAGTCAGACTCGATTCCTGCTTTGGACTCGCCTATTCGAATACCAATTTATTTTGATTCGAGTATGCCGGACTCGATTTCGGTACTCGAGTCAGGGAGAATCGATTTTATACTCGCTGTCTCGAAACTATTATGCGAGTCCAACTGACTCGAGTCTAGTATTCGAGTTGGCTGGACTCACTGGTATTCGATTTCTGTTTACTTAAGTAATGAAGTGACACCTAAAATAATAGTACATACTACCTAATAGAATAAATACCTTAAGTTCTTAAATCTACCTAGCTTCTAAAATGATCTCTTTTTGTTAGTAAAACAAATAGAACTTGATCTCATTAACAGAAATTTTCTGGTTCCTAGATATCTCCTTAGTATTCTATGTTTGCTATGTTAAATGTTTAAAAATATTTTTCATTCAAATGTTCGTAGTGTCATTATGCTAAACCTAAATGCTGTTTGAAGTTTACTCCTTTTCGATTTTTCCTTATATACTTAAATCGGTAACAGACTCGAGTTCTGGACTCGAATTTCCAGACTGCGGTTCTAGACTCGAGTCCAGGACTCGAGTCAACATTCGAATACCAAACATAGAACTCGAATGCTGGGCTCGAATCGCGGAATCGAGTCATGATTCGAATACCGTACAAACTGACTCGAGTTGACTCGATCCCAAATAACCATGATTCGGCACATCACTACTGACGAGTATTTATTGTGCCTGTTCGTCTTGTCAATGAAAAAGACCGATTTAGGTGAAAATTACTGACTTTTCAAAAGAAATTATTTTAAGTGTATTTGAATAGAGTTTATTTTCATTTCATTACATCTTTACGTAGAAATCATTACCTCCTTAATATAAAATGAAGACTCAAGTGACTGGTTTAAAACTTCTGTCTCTTTTGTTTGCATAAAGAGAGACAGATACGGCATCAATTTTAACTAAAATCTTAGTTTAGCCCATGTATCATAATAACGATTTATCAGTTTTATAGTCTTAACTTTTGTTCTGGAGGAAAGTAGTAGTTTTTGTACTTATTGAGAGGCCTTTGGTATATCGACGGCGAAGTGTCAATACCTCCTAACTGAAATTAATCGAGAAATTCACTTTTTTGTCATTTCGAATTAAAATTCGTTATTTGCATGTTTTAATGAAATTTCCTAAGTGTATTTTCAGTCGCAAACGCGTCAAGTTAAAAAAAAAAATTCAATCAATTTTTAACTTGTCAAGAAATTATACGTTTTATTCAACATGTGTATTATTTTGAATTTAGTAGTTAGGAGTTATTGGCACTTCACCGTCGATATATAATTGCAGTTCTCTAGACAAACATAGATTGGAATCAATAGCCCGCTGGCAGTTAGTTAATAATCTCTGTTCTAATTATCTAGGTGAATTTAGCGTGGGAGGGCGAGTCAATTGGTGATATCGTCACAGTATCGGGTGGTAGCGGCCGATATACTGTAGAAACTCCCAAAGGTGTTTCCGCTTCGGTGGCAGAAGGAAGCCTCAGCGTCCACGTTCCTGGGCCAGGATCATACGACTTAGTCGTCACTGACTTGTGTGTGCATGGAGAGAAACAAATTGTTGAGGTAAATTTACAAGTAATTTTTATTGCGTATAAAAAATTAATTAATGAAAAAAATGCGTATAAAATTCACGTTATAAAGCTTTTTGAAATATGAATGTTATTTGCGAATAAATATCGCCAATATGCCAATATTTATTTTTATTTATTATTTAAAGAAAAAATCACAATAATAATACATAAGTTAGGTGCAATCATAAACTCATTCGAGTTTTGCCGTGCATCCAAGTCGTCGAGATTGACAATTTTTTATGCATTACTACACAGATAGACATTATTAATATTATAACAATATGTAGGTAGGCATTTAAAACTCAAATATGAGTCGGGTTTACTGTGGACTGCAGTGCATCATAATCATTTGTCTCACTCTGACATGTGACTAGCGCTACAAGTTACAACTTATAAATAGTTAACGCACATCTGCTTCATTCAGGGTGTTCTCACTTAACAATTCACTGATGTTGATAATTTAGTTTAATATTTAATTCGATTAATAATATAAATGATATCAACAAATTGTTAAAGTTATTTTTTTGAGCGATTGTTAGAAGTCTGCAGGTTGTTTTATCAAGTGGTTATGACGTATCTGAATGAGATTTACTTATTTGTGATAACCACTTATAGTTGAGGAAGTATGTATGTCATTGTTTATGTACAAGAAGTAATGATAATTATGCATGGTAAAATTTACATAAGTAACACGCTCAAGAGATGACATTACCATTTAAGGGCACATTTACCAGTTTTTCAAGACCTGAAAACTCTAGAAAGAATAAATATAATCGTGTTGGGATTATTTCCGAGTGATCGTAAACCTTCGCGAAAGTGTAACCTTCGACGATTGGGACTCACTGCGGATTTTCGTGACATAAGAGGTCATCGAATCGACTTACATACATGCCAACTACGTTGACAGATTTGACGCCATAAATAAGTTCATATGCACTCAGATTCCAATGGAAAACACTTGGGAGGATTTCTGGAAGATGATTTGGGAGCAGCACTCTCGAGTTGTAGTGTCATCGACGGAATTTGCATATAATACAGACAGCACATCACGGTTAGAAATAATAATTTACATTTTCTCCATTTTAGGTTCACATTGAAGAGATCTTAAGCGTAGAAGTTTCGACTTCCCGTGCGATATGCGTCGGTGGTTGCGTACCAGTGATCGCTTTGGTGAAAGGAGTTTCCCACCGATACTTGTCAACTAGTCACGCGCCCGAATGGCGAGTTAGCGGCGACGTGACAGTAAAGGATGGCGTAATATGTGGCTTGAGAGAGGGAACGGGACGCGTACGCGCCTCGTTAGGGGGAGTGTGGAGTCCGGAGGTCGAGGTGAGTTGATACATAATAGGACATAAATTGCGATAAATTATTTTGCTTTAGTTTGCACACAGTCGGCGGTTCCTTTGAAAGAAACCTATTATTAAAGACTTAAAATTGATTACATTTGAATAGCACCTTTATTTAGTGTAATTCTCATATTAGTAGTCATTCTAAATAGTTACAATTCTATGCACATTTGTTAGCATCTGGATATCATATTTTTATTTAAAATATATGTATAATTGACTGTACTGCTTTTCTTAACATAAACATTAATATTTAGTTCTTACATTTCTGCGCACACTACACTTTTGAATGAAAACACTTTTTACGGATTGTGCGCGTATTTTATTTTATATTTAATCCTGACGTTTCTGAAAAAAAAACATTAACAATTAGGAATATGCCCGATTAAAATATTGTGAAGGTAGTAGAAAATACATGACAACCATCATCTTAGTCATCCTGTGATCACGACTCTTGTAAAGGAGTCGAAACGTCAGGATTAAGTATAAAATAGAATATGCGCAAAATCCGTAAAAAAGTGTTCTATTCAAATAAACGTTAACGTTTTAAGTTGATATATACAGAACACTAAAAACTTAGACGCATTACGGTTTTTTTAGCGCAAATTAATGTCTAGCCCTTTTTTATCTTAATATATTTTTTACCAATAACAGCCGTTTACAATAACTGATATATTTCTGAGATAATGATAGGAAATAACAATAAAGTGGATAAATTATCATCATCTCTCACTGAAGATATGTTATTGAAAATAGCCGATAAATATATATATATTTTTAAACATTGCTGTAGGTTTTGGTGTTCCCACCTCTCCGCATAGTGCCGGATAAGGCGCGTTTACCACCCGGAGCGAGGCTGCAGTTACGGCATAGCGGCGGCCCGCCCCCTCATCTAGCTTCGTTGCATTACAGGGCTACTACAAGACAGGATCACGTAGAGGTATTATATGTAAATAACTAAATACAAAATCCGGACGACGTTCCGTGGATTGGCCCGCACAAGGTTAGCCGATAATCTAGCAATGGTGACCAGAAACCGTTGACTGCAGGCCGATTAGGACCGATTTTTATGGAGATCTTTGGAGAGGTCTATGTTTAGCAGTTGGCGTGATGATTATGAACTAAATGCAAGACCATATCACCGATAGTCTGGTTAACGATTCATCCATTTACACAACCTTCAAAAAATTCAAAGTGTATACGGTACCGGCTCTTCGTAAATTATGAAAGCGTGATTTCCATTTTGGAATCACATTTTATTACAGATTAGTATAAATATTTTAAAAATATCCTCTTCATTATATCTTATTTTACTTCAAAGCAACTTAAGGCCATATCTATTACTCAACCGAAAGAGCATGTAAAAAGTATTTGTATTAATAAAAATAAAAAAAAATATTTTAGCAAATTGGAATCTGTTGATGTTAAAAATGAATGTTATTTTATTTTTATTTGTTATATTCAGGTGTCGCCGTCTGGTTTCGTACACGGCTTGTCTATGGGTAGTGCGCGCGTTAGACTTGTCGCCACCGATATAGCTAACGTAGAGATGGCCAGCGCTGAAGCTGAAGTGGAGGTAAGGAAATGCTCAAGTCTGTTCTGATTATTGTAAATGAAATGATTAGACATTTCCAATTAGTCAATAATTAAACTATAAACGAGAGTCATGTCAATAGTATTTTTTTTATTTAGTTTGAATTTGTTAAAATAATTCATTGTTTTTAGAATACCTTTAAACTTAAATAAATTTAAAAAACTATTTTTTTTTATAAACAGATTAATATTATGTGAGATTTATATTGAATTGTGGTGCTGTAAAATGCTGCGTTTAGTTGACTCGCTAATACAACATAACATGATTTTATAAGTGTATGTTGAAGTCGTAGTTAGTGTCTTGAAGAAAACGTTGAGTTAGCAAATTCAACTCTAATAACAGTTGTTTACAGTAATTGCGTAATTTACACAAATACCAATAATTACTGAATAAATAAGGTGACGTAACATATTATAAAATAGAGAATTGAGGCATGGGTATTCATGTATAAATAGTTAATTTTATTTTTTCAATAATTTAAGTTGTTAACCTAGTGTCCATAACCAATGTCATATGGTACGTCCTTTGGGCTAGGCTAATCGCAATGTAAGATTATTATTATTATTGGGATATTTTTACTCAGCATAACTATAGGCCTAGGGCATGTTTTTTATTATTTATCGTTTTTACAAAATAAATACATATTGCTTAAAATAAAAGCAACAAAAAACCACTAAAGGGTAACACTCTGCTATCTGAAGTCTACTACATTAAAAATATAATAAAATACTGTTAATTTTGCCAAACAGGTTATTCCTATATCCGGACTACGAGTTCGCGCTGCCACGCAGACTCTTCTTGTGGGTGCACCTGGTCCCGTGTGGGTGGAAGCAGGTTCGCTTCCGGCCTCGGCTCTGGCATCACTGCATCCACCGCCGAGACTTACGTGGGCAATTCGTGACCCTACCACGGCTAGACTTTACACCACCCACGCTGACGGTATTTTTATTAATCACCTTTTTTTGGTATTATTTCTATGTACTATCAAAGCCTCTGGCGCCTTATCAGTCCTAAGTCGTAAGTCGCTTGCACACTGCACGATGCCTATCGCTTCAGGCCACGCCCCGCTCCATTCATTCAACAATGGCGCGCGTGCGCAAACAAGCAAGTTAGAGCAGATTGACAGTTGACAGTACTGACATCAAGGGCGATTTTAAAATGGTTTATGATTGGCCGTAGTATAAATCGTAGTAAAATACGAAGCCAATTAGGGATAGGTATGGGTCGTGTGGGCGTGTCCGATGCGATCTGTTCAAACGACTAATCGATAGTACAGTTTAGTGACGACCTGTTGATGCAAGGTGCGTCTACATATTATTAATATTCTCGTTAAGCCGTCTTGATAAGCTAAATCTTTGTGTTACGAGTAGGACCACTTGCTCCGCTTAGGTTAAAGCTAACATCTCAACCGACGGTTACAGCACGGAGGTTAGAGAGAAGGAGAACGATCGCTACGTGCTAAAGCATTACCCCGCCTGTAGTTTATTATGTAAAATTTGTAGAATTTATAGTTAATTTTTCAGCCACCAGCCGCGCTGCCATCGGTAAGTAGTATCTGCGAAGTTAGCTGTTTATGTGTACAAGTAGATGAAGTTAGTTGAATAATGTACAAATTTAACAACTTAGCGATCGCAGCGCCTCACTTATTTTGTCCATATTTCTGGAACACTATTTTCTACAGCGATCGTTCTCTTTCTCTCTAACCTCCATGGTGTACGGGGTGCTTTACATATGCTAAACGAGGTATCATTTTTATCGGTCGGATATCTGTTTAACGACCTTTTGGTGCAAAAGTAGCGTTCCTGCTTTTCTCATCGACTATCCTGGGTTCGAGTCCTAGAAGGGGTAGATGTTTGTGTGATGAATATAAGCATTTGTACCCCAATCACGAGTATTTATATTCTATAAATATTACATATATGTCTATCCATTACCCTTATATTTATAAACAAGCCTTATAGTGCTTACTTTGTGCTAGGCTAATTGGTGTGAATGTAAGAAATATTATTCTTATAATCCGTTATACAAAGGTATCCGCCCCATCCTAGTTAACCGATTCGTTGCTACATACAATTACAGAAACGAAGGCTACGAGCTTGATTTATGTGAAAAATGAAGATAGTTTTATTCTAGGTTGATTTCCCTAAAACTTGCTTAGAAGGTCTTATCATCGATTTAAAAATGACACGGTTTCAGTGGCTAACGCCACACGCAAAAAAAAATCAGCAACGAATCGGTAAAGATATTAAAAACCTCAACACTTTGTCCAAAGATTACCTGGAAAGATCAGTAGCCGAGGGTCTATCAGTTAGAGTGGTTCCTCTGAAGCCAGGAGTTATTACTATCGACGTAAGGGTGCGGAACATGGGCCAGGTAACGGAACTAATACCTGTTAATACTAGTAGTGTGTAGCATAATTGTTAGATTTCAGTTAAAATGTTATAGTTTAAGATTTGTATTGTTCTCACAAAGAAGTAATATATGTTGACTTACGTAAGATTACAAAAACTTTTTTTTATAGAAGCGTACATAATTTTAATTATGTATTTTATTGTAGAGGATTTTGTCGTGTCATGTTTATAGCTGTCCGGTGCATACCGATGAGCAACCTCGACCGCCAAACATTTTGTCCATCTTGTGTACGCGTTCATCCTATTCCATATGTTCTGTCGATATAAAAACCTTTGTCATGCCTCGTCTAGGTTCGTCTGAACGTGGCGTACATTTAGTATGGTTACAACGCTCTTAATGCTAATACATGGTTTTCCATCAAATCTTTACACAGGTTGCAGAAACTCGGTCGTGGGATAGTACCATTGAGATCTTGGGCATTTCTGATATACGAACTTCAATCGAAGGCTTGTCTAAAGATTTAAAAGCTGGCGATCGCTTAGCTCTCGCCGCAGGCTCTACGATCAGACTGAAGTCTTTGCCCAAGAGTAACTGGAAATCTTACGGCGATGGTGCCTTTGAGTTAAAACCTAATGGGGAGTTGAAAGCGCTAATGCCTGGCCATGGAGTGATTCTGGCTCAACACAAGGATGAGAGGAATAAGATTTACAGAGAGACGGTAAGAAATGTTATTTTTATAGCTATCATTTATACAGTCAACTAATTACAGATTTGGTTTGTAATGTATCATCGGACAGCGCTGAAATTGTAATTATCAATTTTTAACAGCACCGTGATTTTTTTTATTTTAAATTGATTGAATGGGTGAATAGTGAATTATAACAATCGAGATTTTTTCAAACTTTTATTGTGATATTAGAATTTATAATTTCCTCATGAGTTATCATCGACCTACCTATATGAGCGTCATTGTCAAATCACGAAATCAAATATAGTATTAAAAACTCCCTATCAAGGTTAGTAGGACCATCAACTAACCTATCACGGTTAGTTGATGGGCAACTACAGAACCCTACAATCTAGGAGTGGTCCAACACGATTTTGGCCAGCTTTTTTAGTTATCATACATTTGCATTTATTTAAATGAAAATAAAAAAATACATTTGCATATTTTTTTACCGGAATTCATACCTAACCATTTTATTTTCATCCCTTTAATTAGTCAATTATGCTCTCAATAATTCATTTATTAATTCTTCTACCATTTAGCAACCTTTCGTATTGCTGTGTTACTCTCAGTTGCCAGACTTCGCAAAACGGAAAAAATAGACAAATTATTCCACATACTAATATGGATATATATGAGCACCTTGGCTGACCGGTGGGATTCCCCACTGCTGCGCCGCTGGCTGCAGCTCCATGCTCCTACCTGTAGTTATTATTATCCGTAGCACAGGAGCTGCATCGGTGGCTTAGTTAATTATTTAGCGTTTTTTGTATGTGTTTAATTATTTACTAAAACTAGAATAAGATTTCTTGTAACTAACATTTAACTATGGTTTTTTTATATCTGTAATAAATAATAATAATAAGATATTGCTCCTCCATAAGATTTCTTGTTAGTTAACTCTTCTACCATTTAGAAACTTTTCGTTAACTTTCTCTCTGTTGTTAGTATTTCAGGAGATGGAAAATATAGACAAATTATTCTATCTATTCAAATGGATATAGTATAAATTGATAGTTTTTTTTTCGTTTTTTCTAGGCTATACATGTTGAAGTGGCGGTGCCCCATTACTGCACAGCTGAGCCTTCTGGCGACGAAGACGAGATAGCACTGCGGCTAGTGATTCGTGACACAGTTGGCCGGGAGCTGATCGCTCCGGATGCGAATGTTACAGCGCTTGGGCCAGGGCCTGGAGTGGCTCACGTGAGACGAGCCGCTGATAGGTTAGTCAATTTACAGCTGGCCAGTATCTTCGGCTAGTAACTATATAGCTATACAGTGAGAACTTACCGTTATTTTTCTTTTTTAACTTATGTCTTTTACAAACGAGTTATTTTTTATAGTTTATAGTATATTTTGAACATACATTTTGTGTAAAAATAAATGTTGTCTATTAATCTTATGGTGATCCGCTCGCTCACTGAAAATAGCATTATTACAATACTCTTTTACGTATTACAGCGCTCTTGGTAATGAGCTTCTGATTCCCAATCTGGACGCGACAGGCGCGTTCATGAGTTTCCAAAGCGCTACGGGTGGAGTCACAGTAAAAGACGAAGTTTGGGTTACCGGCAGCGATATCAAATCGGACAGGGTTATCGGTAAGTTAGTGTTCCAGTTATATTGTGTTTATTTATTTTATAAGACTTTATTATTTGGCAAAAAAATTTACAACTAAAATTTGAGTTAATGTTAAATTAAATAAAAGTCTTTTATTTTACTAATTATATTGTTTACCGAGAGAAGAACGTAAATGATTTCCGACGAGGGTGCTGTTTGATCGCCCCAGATAGGGTATCGATCTTTCTTCCGAATGATACTCGGTATATTAGATACTACACCTACGAAGAAAATAAAAGAATAAAGAAATGTTTATATTACTCATTTACAGTTTATTTTATATGATAATGACTGCTAATTTTTCTCACGTTTCCATGACATAAAATCGCTTTAATTATATTCTGGTATTTGCTTCTAGACTTCCAAGGATATAAGTTCGCAATGACTGCTTGAGCGGCATTTTTTAGTTCTGGTGGTGTCTCTATCAAATCGTCACTTTCAATACTAGGTGACTTATCAGATAATTAAGTATATACTGCGGTTACATAGACAATACGAAATAGAAAATTCAACCAACAAAAATATTGCTCGATATTTTTAATTCAAATCCAAATTCAATAATTTGGATTGGAATTAATATGAAAAAAGCGAAGCGGCAAATATAATTTCTTTTCATTTTAAAGTAACAACTTTTTGGTTATTGTTATTTAATTTTCTTATATTTAAGATATAAACAAAAAAAGCATTTGTGCAATTCACACATGGTAGAAGTGAAACCTTCATAAATAATACGTACACTTATACAAAATACCACGGTTCTTGTGATGCCTTCTCTCAAGCTTCGCAGTAATTAATTTTCATACAACTTTATAATAGTAATAATAGTTTCATCTTAATAGTATGACAATAAAGACGTATTCTTTGACCTGTACTCAAACAAGTAACAACGTACATTTTTTATTTTTTGCATTCACAATGCCGTCCCTACTAATATTATAAATATGAATGTAAGTTTGTTATGCTTTCACGCAAAAACTACTAAACCGATCATCATGAAACTTCGCACATATATTCTTGGAGATATTAGAAGTAATATAGGATACTTTTTATTGAAAAAAAAAAAAAAAATGCGGCGAAGCCGCGGGTAAAGCCTAGTATTTCTATAAGATATAAAATACGCATGTAAAAAACGACCACGCCTCCTACCTGAGGGCTCTGAGGCGTGGTCTTTTTTTTTACATGCGTGTTTTATATCTTATAACAACGTACATTTTCAGCAGCTGTAGTATAAACGTATTTCCGTTCAACAGCAACTAGTGGATGGGCAGTTTGCTTAGAAGGCGTGGGCTGGCGTGCCCCTCCCTCGGTGTCTGTATACGCGGGCAGCGGCGTATCGCTGGCGATTCTAACGCAAGATATAGCTGCCAAGCACTCGCTCAAGTTGGACAGGCCACCACTCGCCCGTACCGTACAACAGATACCCTTTGACAAGGTAACGGAAATAATCACATAAATAATTATATAGGTATAGAAAAATCACTACACTAATATTGGAATAATTAATAACAACTGCTGGGGCCAGGCAATAAAGTTCAAAATAACTCTGCATTCACACTGGTGCCTGTAATTAAACCTTCCAAGATTAAATAAATAATATTTAATTTCGATTTATAACAGTATTTCCATTAACCGTTTATAATAATTATTAAATATTATTGATAAGTATTTTTGATATGCTTAATATATGTGTTTGTTTTAAGTTACGTTATCTTTATTTTTCTTTCTGGATAAAATATAATTATAGACTATTTGCTTGTTAATTCGCCAAAAGTTCTAGCCCAATGTGAATATTCATTTATTTTTTTATTTGTAATGTACAGTCTTCTCAAAATTTCTCCATTCGATTTTCAGCTTAAATTCCAACATACAGAGTTCAATATCAATTCAGAAAAGGAGACCTTTCTTTTCAGGCCAGAAATGTACCTTAGTACAAGTTATCTGAAAATATTCATAATAATGTACAAACACTTATTAGTAGTAGGGATTTGTGGGTTCTGGCGCTTCAGGATACTAGCGCATAAAACAAGCTCCGGGTGAGCTTGTTTTATGCGCTCCACTAACCTAACCCAACCAGTTTCTTGAATGATTGTCATAGGCAACCTAACCTCGCATGCTTTTCATAGGAAACCTAATCTAACCTATCCTAACCTCTACCTTGAATTATGCTTTTCATAACAAGCTAACCTAACCTAACCCGTACCCTGTACGCTTGTTACAGAAAGCCTAACCTAACCTAACCCGTACCTTGTATGCTTGTTTGTTGAATAAAACCATTTTCTACCAGCCTTTAAAACTTCATAAATTAAACAACCAAGTCATGTTGCTAAACACATTTATTCAAAAATCATATTAAACATCTTACTTATAATTAAATCATTACTTATTCTATTGACAGTAGAGAATTCATTTACAAAATCGTTCATCAATACACCATACATTTTTGCATAAAGAAATACTAGACAATATTTTCCACATACTGACGTAAAGTAACTTTGCAGTTGCTTATGATTGTATACCCACTTCTTTGTATTTTTTTCCAAGAACAATTTATGAAACCCCACCGGTTTTCGTCCGAAAGAATCAAAGTACTCGCCAACTCCATTACTATCAATGTGAATACCCACCCAGTGAGAACCAGGCTTGGAATCCGGATCCAAATTGGCTACAATGAAAGCAGGTAATTGAACAATCATAGGCAATCTGTTCGCTGCAAATACATTAGATGTTAATCTGTTATCAATTTTACTCATAAAGTATTTTATTTCTTGACTATCCATCATAGCTCATGTTAGCGGTACGATAGAAATTGAATGGAATTGTATGCTCCACCCGTATTTAACTATTGTAATCGACACTCACATCGCGGTTTTTGTTAATTTCCACAACATTATCGAACTCTGCATAAATAATACAATTGAGTGTTGTTGTCAAAGCTGTATCAAAGCGAACCTCTAGTCTTACACTTCCATGTCTAACTAAGTTCCAATGTGAGCTCGAACTGGCCGAAAGATCTGGAGTTAAGTCAAAAGCTAATAAACAGTATCCTCCTCCATAGTCTTCTCTTGCTATTGAATTGCCTTCGTTCAAAAAGTGAATGCCGGTGCCAGAAAACAATGTTTGATAGGTCGATGTAATCAATCCATCTTTGAAGGATGGTTGTAATGTTTTTGAATGGACCTGTTGGCCATCCACATATAAACTAAATAAATTTATACCATGGTTATCAAAATTAAATGGATTCTGTGTTATACAGCCATTAAATGCTGAATTTTTAATAAAGCCTATAATACATCTTTTAGGTACTTGTCCGAGGAATATGTTATCCAAAGTTTTGCCTTGAACTCCCGATGGAATAGTTAGAACTTTAACTTCAGCTCGAGTAATCGGATATTTAGCTGTTGTCGTTGCTAAGACTTTTTGATGTGCTATTAGGACAGATGGATTTATTCGAGCCTTACGAACAATGAGACTGGCGTCAGTGACTTCATTCCATTGCTAGAAAACAATGTTTGATAGATCGACTCTACACCATTTAGTAAGAACTATGACTACCTCATTTGTAATCGCAAAAATATTCCATTACTGATGACTGTCCCTGTTATTGTTGCAGTCATAATGGTGAGCTACCTCATTACTTATCTAATTACCAACTAATCACCTAAACTTTCGTTTTTGCTACTATGGGCTACTGATATTACTGCATTCCAACGATACGGAAGCACTATAAAACGCATAGAACAAACTAGAGCTACATCAGTACTTTAATATTTGTGTGTAGTGCAAAGTGTTGTGCTTCTGAAGTCTACAAAATGTCGGTAAGTGACCTTTATTTTTTTCTTTTTTATTTACTTGTTCTTACAATGCTTTGATTTTAATGTATGAGCAAGATTGTGTGTATTAAGTTGAGTTATTTGTATTGTTGCAGTACTCTCCAAATGACATAATCGATGATCAAGAATGCAATACATTAAAACACTTTTATTACCCAATATCTGATAGTCAAGAATCTTCTCCCATGCCGGTAAAAAGAAAAGCAAATACTCCCGACCTTGATGCCTTCTTTGACCAGAAGGCTAAGAAGAAGAAAGTTTCTTCGACCGTGGGACGTAGTTGTCAGGGGGGCGGAGTTTCATGCATATCATCAAATGAAGACGATTTGAAAACTTCGACACATTTGATAAAAATCGAATTATTTGATTTGAAAAAACTTTCTAAAATACCTTTACAAGAACATTGGAAGCACGCAGAAGTTCGTGTAAAATATTATACGAATGAAAATAATATCAACTTTAGTAAAACCAAGGAAGTGGTTTACAACATAACTAAAGGAATTGCAGAGAAAGCGGGCTGCAAAAAATACCATTTCAACTCATGAGCACAATAAGCTCATTTACTAATGATTATTCAACTAATTTAGGATACCTTTTATCATTATAAGTATTGAATTTTTATGCATATAAATACCACTTTGCCTTCTATAAGAATCACTAATTTCAATCGAGATGTCGTTCAACATGGACACTATAGAAAGCGAGGACAGCTTTGAACAAGAAATGTTCAAATTATGTCAAGAAATTGAAGATATTCAATACGTACATGAAACAACGCAAAGATTTTGGGAGCTGTGCTGTTTTGAAGGAAACGAGAACAATACACCTAGGTGAGCTTTACCTATATTATTTCTTATTTTCACTACCAAACAATACTTTTTTAAGAATAGACGTTTAGTATTTTATTGATTTTTCTCTCGTAACTTCTAATCGTCGACTTTCTCATAATATTTTGACATTTATTTTATGTTACATGTTTTTCATTTCAGTAATAGTCTCCAATCTGGGAGGGGAATCAAAAGAAAAGCAGAAGATCATTTAGAAGCTGGACCATCCAATTCATCTGCTTTGCCGGACGAAAGTCATAGTGAGCGAACTTTATGTGAAGCGTGTAATGTTTGGGTGAGAAAAAAATACTTTGCTAACCATTTAAAGAGTAAAGCTCATAAAAACAAAGTCATTTCAACATGTCAGGAATTGAATAATGTAAGTTTGATTGACTCTGCTTTTGGATCTCGTGTTAGAACATATAGAATATATTTAGGTAGCCAAGAGACATTAGAAACCCCCGAAAAGTTTTTGAATAATAATAAAGACAAAATTATCTTCTTGCTCAAATCATGCTTAGATGAATTGACTTTAATTAAAGTGAATTTTATCATTCATGCTGATTTCACCCAGGAAACCAAAGATTTAAAAAACACTTTTGATTTTCAAAGTATGAATTACACATTTGCCCTAGGAGACGAATTTGAAGCTCTTATGCATAAAATCTGCGAATACTTTTCTGTCAAAATGAGTGACTTCGAAAAAAAAGATAGTGGATGGACTTTGAATAAAATACAATATTTAGATATGAACATAAATAAATTTAGTCCTTTAAAAGGATCATCGTATATAGAAGTACCGAAAGATATACAAAATAAAAAGGCGGTCATAAATGTCAAAAATAAAGATTACGAATGTCTTAGGTGGGCTCTACTATCTGCTTTGTACCCGGTGTCAAAAGATGCTAACAGAATATCTTCGTATTTACCTCATAAGAGCAAATTAAATTTTTGTAATATAAGATTTCCAGTAAAATTACAAGACATTAAAAAGGTTGAGCTTTTGAATAATATAAGTATAAATGTTTTTGGATTAGAGTACAATTCTAACACTAAATCAAATACCGTAATTGGTCCTCTACACTTCACAAAAACGAGGAAGGAGCAGCACGTAAATTTGTTGTACTTAACTAACGGTTCCAATGGTCATTACTGCTTCATTAAAAACCTGTCACGACTTGTTAGCAAACAAGTAACTGGTCGAAATGAAGCAATCCATATTTGTGATGGATGCCTTCTACATTTTGCAACACTAAAAAAATTAAATGATCATCAGAAACATGACTGTGCTCATATTGTTACAGAAGTTCCAAGCTCTCAAAAAACTTTTAAAAATTGGTTCAATGAGAACCAGCCATCTGACAAAATTTTATTTAATCAGTTTGAGCGAAAACTTAAATTACCTTTTGTTATTTATGCAGATTTTGAATCGTTCCTTAATCCGATTCACACTTGTGATCAAGATCCTACAAATGCGTATACAAATAATGTTCATAAACATAATGTTTATAGTTATGGTTATTACTTGAAATGTTCCTATGATGATAAACTGTCGAAATATCATTTATATACCGGCCCCGACTGTGCTAGACATTTCATGGAAAGCATAAGTAGTAATAATTCGAATATTCAAAGAAGAATAATTTTTCATAAACCTTCTTCCGCATCGTTTCAAACTGAACACGATAAAACAGATCATTCCAAAACTTGTTTCATATGCAGTAATGATTTAGGTTCTGACTCTGTAGAATATTTTGAATGGTCTACTGGTAAATTTCAAGGAATGGTGCACTCCCTATGCAAAACTAAATTTAAATATCCACGTTACATACCTGTATTTTTACATAACTTGAGTAATTACGATGCTCATTTTATTGTCCATGCCTTAGACTTTCAACAAGGTGTGGTAGATGTAATTCCTCAAAATAAAGAGAAATACATCTCATTTTCTAAACAAATTTTTGTGGACGGACAACAAATAAGTATACGTTTTTTAGATTCCTTTAAATTCATGTCTTCCAGCTTAGATAGTCTGGCCAAAAATCTAAAATTGGATGAATTCACAGAACTAAAAAAGCAATTTCCCCTTTATGAGGACTTTAAACGTTTAATCAGAAAGGGGATATTTCCATACGAATTCGTGAAGTCATTTGATTCTTTAGAGAGTTCAACACTTCCCACCAAAGAAGATTTTTACAATTCCTTAAGCGATAGTAATGTTTCTGATGAAGACTATGCTCATGCTCAAGATGTTTGGAATCATTTTAGATGTGAAACAATGCTTGACTATTCAAATTTATATTTAAAGACAGATGTAATGCTACTAACAGACATATTTGAAAATTTCCGTAATATTTGTTTAGCAACATATGATTTGGATCCATCACATTATTACACTGCACCTGGGTTGAGCTGGGATGCGATGCTTAAATACACTGATGCTAAGTTAGAGTTATTAACTGACTTTGATAAAATAGCTTTCATCAAAGCTGGCATCAGAGGAGGAATATCGCAATGTAGTAATCGATATGGAAAGGCTAACAACATGTATTTGGAAGATTACAATCCAAATGAACCTACATCTTTCATAGCTTATTTTGATGCTAATAATTTATATGGGTGGGCTATGTCTCAATATTTACCTACCGGAAATTTTGAATGGGAAAATACTAAAGTTGATTTTAACATATCCGACACTTGTGATTATGGTTATATTCTGGAAGTAGATCTTGAATATCCCAACGATCTGCATGATTTACACTCTGATTTACCACTTTGTGCGGAAAACATAGTTATCGGCGAATGTAAAACACAAAAGTTAGTCCCGAATTTAAACAATAAAACTAAATATGTAATTCATTACAGAAACCTCAAACAATGTGTTAATTTAGGGTTAAAGTTAACTAAAGTGCATAGGGTGTTGAAGTTTAAACAGAGTCCATGGCTAAGAAAATATATTGATTTAAACACGCAGTTAAGAACACAAGCAAAAACAGATTTTGAAAAAGATTTTTATAAATTAATGAATAACGCTGTTTTTGGCAAGACCATGGAAAATATAGAGAAACGGGTAAATGTGAAATTAATTACTCACTGGGATAGCAGAGGTAAAGTGCAAGGTGCCCAATCATTAATATCCAAACCAGAGTTTCATAGTTTAAGTATATTTTCAGAGAACTTGATTGCAGTTCAATTGCGCAAAACAAAGTTGTACTACAACAAGCCAATTTATTTAGGGTTTTGTATTTTAGATATATCTAAAACCCTTATGTACGACTTTCATTATAATTACATGAAGAAAAAATTTAAAGAAAATGTTAAGTTATTATATACTGATACAGATAGTCTTATTTATCAATATTTTACAGAAAATTTATATTTTGATATAAAACCTGACCTAAATGAATTTTTTGACACTTCTGATTATACAGAAGATAATATCTTTGGTTTCCCTAGGTTGAATAAAAAAAGGTTAGGTTTCTTTAAAGATGAAAACAATGGAAAAATATTAAAAGAGTTTGTGGGGTTGAGGTCTAAATTGTATGCAATAACAGTAGAAGATAAATTCATTGCACGAGCGAAAGGAGTGAATAAATGTGTAACAAAGAAAATGAATATGAATAACTACAAGCAATGTCTCTTCGATAAACAAATCAAATTTTCAAAAATGTATAGATTCCGGACAATAAAACATGTAATATTTACTCAAAAAATTAACAAAACTAGTCTATCGTATAACGACACAAAAAGATGTATTTTACCCAACTCCACAGACACACTAGCATGGGGGCATTATAAATTAAGAAATATTTTGTAAGTTGTTTTCTGTGACTTTCTTCATTTTTATGGTAATGTATTATATAATTAAGATTTTTTGTTCAATAATCATTTTAAAACTTACCGCTATTTTGTAGACTTCAGAAATATAACACTTTGTACTTAGACACACTTCTTAATATTTTGTGATTTAGATTTAAGATATTTAGTATAATAAATAATTTACTATCTGAAAAATTTGAGTATTTTTAAATCAATCCACATTTCCTTATCCATTCATTCCTAACATAGATTTTAAACAAGCAAGACATAGATTTTGTTCAACATGAAACATTTTATTCATCCATTCACAGCTATTGTGGCTGGTCCAAGTGGATGTGGTAAATCTAATTTTGTTACTACTTTCTCAAATTGTGTGAATGATGTTTGTGATCAAACATTTCATAAAACATTATGGTGTTATGATGAAATGCAGCCACTGTACAATTTAAGTAATGTGGAATATGTCCAAGGAATACCCGATTTAAGCATGTTTGATGGTAAACTACCTCAACTGCTTATCATAGATGACCTAATGAGAGAATCTGACGGCAGGATAGTCGATATTTTTACAAAAGGCAGTCATCACAGAAATCTTAGTGTATTTTACATAACCCAGAATTTATTTCATCAAGGGAGAGGTCAACGTGACATATCATTAAATGCTAATTATATAATTTACTTTAAAAACCCAAGAGACAAGACGCAAGTCAGATATTTAGCTCGTCAAGTATGTCCAGAAAATATAAAATTTATTGAAGAAGCTTATAAAGATGCCACCAAAGTTGCTCATGGATACTTAATGATTGATCTGAAGCAAAATACTGATGACAGCTATCGAATCAAAACGAATGTACTTTCTTCAACAAAATATTGCACAGTCTATATTCCCAAGAAAAGCTATAAATAGTCGCATCACATACAATGCTAATCATTGTGAAACCATGCATAGGAGAGTAAAAACGCACCAACATCTATTGAAAGCATTACATACTCTGAAACCAAAATATCAAAAACTGATATTGAAAGCATGTGATGAAGAAGAAGTAAACGTTATCTGCGAGTGCATCTACAACATTTTAAAAGGTAAAATTCCACTTAAAGAAAAGGAAAAGAAACATTTAAAGAAATATAAACACATTTTACGGAAAATTATATCCAAAGGTAAAAATATAGCAAGAAAAAACATCATCGTGCAGAAAGGGGGAGCCTTTCTACCCATAATACTAGGTGCTGTGATAAACGGTTTACTGTCTTCGATAATAAATTAAACATGCAGCACGCGAAAAAAATGTTACTTGTAGAGCCGGAACTTATGAACAAACTAAAGGCTCATAATATTCACGAACCTGACAATTCATTATCACGACTCGATGATGAAATGCAAAAAATCTTAAAGAGTTCACTTAATGATCACGAAAAATGGGCTTTGTATTCTCAAGTTTTGCAACGATATTTACACGTTGTTGAAGAAGGTAGAAAACCACTTAAAATTTCATTATTGACCGATACCGATGATGAAACAGTGAGGTCTGATGATACTAAAGATACAATTAAAGAAGAAAAACAAGAGGGTACCATTCCAGTTGTAAAACCTACTCCGATCAATGAAGATGTGACCCGTCAAAATAAAGGAACGATCGCTATTAAATATCAAAACAGTCCGTCGAAAATACTTGAATTGATCCCTAAAACTTACAAAAAAAGAGGTGGAGTATTGTTGCATTATATCTTACAAAGTCATCCGAAAATCTGGTGGAAAGAGAATGGAGAAGTAGTTTTAAATAATACAGTTGTACCTGGAAGCAATATATTCGATTTAGTAAGTGATTTTGTGAGACCACTTAAACGCCCAAAACCGGCGGGCTGGGAAAAATTTGCATTGGCGTTAGTGGACATACGAGTACCTTTTTCCTGCATTGGTAATCCTACATCTCTAGAATATATGACACAGTTGCAGACGAAAGAGCTGATACAAAGTGATAAGGACACTGATTCGGACACTCAACTCAACTCAACTCCTGTGACAACTACTACTAATAAAAGGTCAAAAAGAACGATTGCTTGGGAAAAATGGAGCCCCTACTAGATTTAGCAAACATTTACTATGATGTTTCACATCCCGCTGGATTTAGTAGCATAAATAATTTAGCCAAAGCAATGAAAGGCAAATTGAACCGCGATGACGTAAAAACTTGGTTACAGTCGCAAGAAACTTACACACTCCATAAACCTATTCAAAAACGATTCCCAAGAAATAAGTATATTTTATCTAATTATAATGAACTATGGCAAGCTGATTTGAGCGACATGCGTACATATAGTAAATATAATGATGGTTATAAATATATTTTGTGTGTTATTGATGTATTTAGTAAATATGCCTTTGCACGAGCAATGAGAAGTAAGACCTCTGAAGTTGTCAAAAGCTGTTTTGAGAGTATATTTGCCGAAGTTAATGCCACTCCTCGTCACATTCAATCTGACAAAGGTACAGAGTTTGTATCAAAAGTTGTTAGGGACTATTTCAAAAGTAAAAATATTAATTACTACACAACAAACAATCCTGACATAAAAGCTAGTGTTATTGAAAGGTTTCAACGAACTCTCAAAACTAAGATGTGGCGTTACTTTACTTATAAAAATACGTACAAATACATCGACATCTTACAAGATTTAATAAATTCATACAACCATAGCTTTCACTCCAGCATAAAGATGTGTCCATGCGAAGTGAACAATGACAATATTATGACCGTTTGGGAAAATTTATACGGAGCTAAGAAAAAGAAAATACAGATAAATGAATATCCATCACTTCGAATAGGTGATCATGTTAGAATAACTAAATATAAACATATATTTCAAAAAGGGTATGAAACCAATTGGAGTGATGAAATATTTGTGATCAATTCCATTATTGAACGGGCTCCTTGGGTTGTATACACATTAAAAGACTTGGAAGGTGAACCAATCACAGGAACGTTTTACACAAAAGAGCTACAAAAAGTTGTCTATGATCCTTCCACTAAATATAAAATAGATAAAATTATACGATCACGACGCATTCAAGGTAGAAGAGAAGTGTTAGTCAAATGGAAAGGTTATCCTAACAAGTTTAATAGTTGGATCCCGGTATCAGATTTAGAAGAGACATGAGCGAGGACAGTTTTTATTTAACTCTTTTGAGCAATAGTTCAACTTCATACTATCCAGAAAATACAACCGCCAATTTCTTAACAAAACTACCAAAAACTATAAAGTTAGAAGGTGAATGGGACGTTGGTTTGGTGGAGTTTCATTATCCATGTACAATGTTTAATGTACAAGAACATGAAAACATTATATACATAAAGAAAAGAACGCTCGTACAAGATGCCCAGGATTCAAAAAAGGAGCTAAATATAATTGCAGAATTCAAGTCTCATATTCCAGCAACGACGTATGACAGTATTAATAATTTTTTAAGTGCCTTTAATGAACACTCATTGTTGAAAAATCATTTTAGACTAAGGTATGATGAAATATCGAAGCTGGTTACAGCAACTCGTCATAACACAGACTTGATATCTGTAATGTTATCACCTCAATTGAGTCTTCAACTAGGTTTTGCACCTCATGTCGACTTAGTAGCAAAACCGAATGGAAAATATCCGATTAATTTATATTTAGGGTTACCATCCCAACTCTTCATTTATTCGGATATTATTCAACCGCAAATAATAGGTGATGTGATGGCATCGTTGGTACGAATCATACCTTTGGATCCAACAAAGTACATCTACGGAGCATACAAAGTGCACACATTTTCACCCGCACACTATTTACCAGTTATGCGCAGAGAATTTGATACAATAGAAATAGATATAAGAACAAGCGTGGGTGGTAGAGTTCCATTTCAGTTCGGTACATCGTGTGTTAAACTACATTTTCGGCGCATAAGATGAATAGAGCAATAGTTAATAGCCCTTGTCCGTATCAGAATTATTATTCTCATCAGGCAGGATCTGGAGTTGGGATTATATATAAGGGCCCTGCTCATCAACGTGGACACGGTATTGGAAGTTTCTTAGGAGGTTTGTTTAGGACCGTTCTTCCTTTGTTATCCAATGGACTTCGAACTGTAGGAAAAGAAGCTCTTAGTGCTGGGGTTGGATTATTATCAGATATGGTGAACTCGCATCCCGTTGAAGAGTCAATAAAGTCGCGTTTCAAAAATGCTACAACCAACTTGAAAAGAAAGGCCGATGATAAAATAGACTCACTTATGCGCGGGTCTGGGTATAAAAGAAGCAGAAAGTCGAGCTTGTCACTCATTTCACGTAAAACACTGCGAGGAAGTCGGTCTAAATCATCCAAGAAAACAAAATTTGAAGATATTTTTTCAAACTAAAATAGTGAATAACTATGTCTTTTTTACATAATCATTCATGTGAATGTGCCAAGTCAGAGTTGGATTTATTCGCTTTACCATCAACTCAAACAAGTATTGAAAGTGGACAATGGATCCATTATAAACCAATTTCATCATTAAGTGATGATGGTCCATTAGAATTTCAAGTGCCTGGTACTGGTGATGATTATATAGACTTGTCGCATACCATGCTTCATATAAAAGCAAAGATTGAATATTCTGCTTCAAATGATGTCCAAGGAACTACTCGAATTGCGCCAGTTAATAATTGGTTACATTCTCTATTCAGTCAATTAGATGTGTACTTAAATCAAAAACTTGTGTCTCCCCCAAATAATACATATGCATATCGTGCATATTTGGAAACTTTACTTAACTACGGCCCTGCAGCAAAAAACTCTCATCTGACCTGTGGTTTGTGGTATGGTGACACTCCTTACAAAATGGACGCTACAGATGACACAAATAAAGGATTTACCAAGAGACAGGAGTTAGTAAAATTAAACGAAGATATTGATATGATCGGTCATTTACATGGAGATATTTTTAACCAAGAAAAATTCTTACTAAATGGTGTAGAGATGCGTGTCAAATTAGTTCGTAGCAAAGAAACATTCAATTTAATTTGTAATACATCTGATGCCAAAATTAAGGTTAAAATCACTGACGCCAGTCTCATTGTTCGTAAGGCTCGAATAAATCCATCTGTCCTAATAGCACATCAAAAAGTCTTAGCAACGACAACAGCTAAATATCCGATTACTCGAGCTGAAGTTAAAGTTCTAACTATTCCATCGGGAGTTCAAGGCAAAACTTTGGATAACATATTCCTCGGACAAGTACCTAAAAGATGTATTATAGGCTTTATTAAAAATTCAGCATTTAATGGCTGTATAACACAGAATCCATTTAATTTTGATAACCATGGTATAAATTTATTTAGTTTATATGTGGATGGCCAACAGGTCCATTCAAAAACATTACAACCATCCTTCAAAGATGGATTGATTACATCGACCTATCAAACATTGTTTTCTGGCACCGGCATTCACTTTTTGAACGAAGGCAATTCAATAGCAAGAGAAGACTATGGAGGAGGATACTGTTTATTAGCTTTTGACTTAACTCCAGATCTTTCGGCCAGTTCGAGCTCACATTGGAACTTAGTTAGACATGGAAGTGTAAGACTAGAGGTTCGCTTTGATACAGCTTTGACAACAACACTCAATTGTATTATTTATGCAGAGTTCGATAATGTTGTGGAAATTAACAAAAACCGCGATGTGAGTGTCGATTACAATAGTTAAATACGGGTGGAGCATACAATTCCATTCAATTTCTATCGTACCGCTAACATGAGCTATGATGGATAGTCAAGAAATAAAATACTTTATGAGTAAAATTGATAACAGATTAACATCTAATGTATTTGCAGCGAACAGATTGCCTATGATTGTTCAATTACCTGCTTTCATTGTAGCCAATTTGGATCCGGATTCCAAGCCTGGTTCTCACTGGGTGGGTATTCACATTGATAGTAATGGAGTTGGCGAGTACTTTGATTCTTTCGGACGAAAACCGGTGGGGTTTCATAAATTGTTCTTGGAAAAAAATACAAAGAAGTGGGTATACAATCATAAGCAACTGCAAAGTTACTTTACGTCAGTATGTGGAAAATATTGTCTAGTATTTCTTTATGCAAAAATGTATGGTGTATTGATGAACGATTTTGTAAATGAATTCTCTACTGTCAATAGAATAAGTAATGATTTAATTATAAGTAAGATGTTTAATATGATTTTTGAATAAATGTGTTTAGCAACATGACTTGGTTGTTTAATTTATGAAGTTTTAAAGGCTGGTAGAAAATGGTTTTATTCAACAAACAAGCATACAAGGTACGGGTTAGGTTAGGTTAGGCTTTCTGTAACAAGCATACAGGGTACGGGTTAGGTTAGGTTAGCTTGTTATGAAAAGCATAATTCAAGGTAGAGGTTAGGATAGGTTAGATTAGGTTTCCTATGAAAAGCATGCGAGGTTAGGTTGCCTATGACAATCATTCAAGAAACTGGTTGGGTTAGGTTAGTGGAGCGCATAAAACAAGCTCACCCGGAGCATGTTTTATGCGCTAGTATCCTGAAGCGCCAGAACCCACAAATCCCTACTACTAGCGCCAGAACCCACAAACCCTCTGATTGGCTGAACACCTGACAGATTCATCTAAAACAGTAGGTATGAGTAAGTTCGGCTAGGCAGCATTGGAATATTGCAAACCTAATGATATCCAAGGCCCCATAACCTCGGCCACAGTAGGCTATTAGCAATACAAAGAAAGCGAGCCGAGCATAGTACAAAAGGGTGCTTAAGTAATGAGGTAATTAACAATGAGGAAGGGTCGGGAATAATGGAATCGGAATAGGTGATTAGATAAGCGATTAGCTTTAGAAAGAGAAGCCATACAGCAAAAACGAGAGCTCGTAGCGCTCTGGGACCCAGCGCAAACGCTTTAGATGGGGTGTTTCCCTTTTTTTTTTTTTTTTTTTTTTTTTTTTTTTTTTTTTTTTTTTTTAGCAGACCTTCACCGAAGTTCGACAAAAATGCGTTAGAAATAAGTGCGCCAGAACCCACGAATCCCTACTACTCTTATTTCATATATAATATACCCATAAATTAGATTTTTATAAAGATAATAAAACACAATAAATTATACACTAAATCACAACTGCATAGAACGAAACGCTAATGTGGCACTTGTGTGTGACAGTCGGTTAGATTTTAACAAGTTTTTTGCGGCTCTGGAACAGGGTATTTTAGTAAAGTCCGTAGGCTGATAAAATAACTAAACGCTTAGAATGATTCGCAACAGCAAGAAATATCTATTTTTGCTCTTGATCCTACTGTATATATTAAAAACAGAAGAAGTATAAACTTGTATACATTTTATGTTTAAGACTAAATATCGAAAAATGTTTAAATAACTTTAAGCTACAACGCTTCAAAATGAAAACAATTGTACTTGCCAGCTAAAAAGAAATATTTGTTGCAAGTAATGTATATTTTTGAATGATTTTTTTAGTGGTACAAATGTATTTAAAAATAAATGAGTATTTTTTTCGATTTATACTATTTTTTTGCTGTTTTTTGGTATCTTTGAATCTTAGGTACATGTTTAGCCTTAGTTATATGGACGAAAGAAAGGCTCCTTTGAGAGATTGTTGTATCCCAATTTTAAAGTAAGGCAACAGTACACTGTTGTCTGTACAAGACAATTTTTCTCAAAATTTAAGAACAATGTGATCTAACAAATAAAGTGAGAAAAACCAGGCCTTGGGTATCTTTCGGGTTCTCAGTGCAAGGTCTCCCGACGTAAGATTTATGAAGCAGTGACGTAGCTGTTGACGTTCAATACACAATATTCAACACTTATTGTAAATGTTTATATTTCATAAAATGCATTTAATATTTTTATCTCTATCATAATAAAAGTTAAAGAGGTTCTGATTAACCAGTACTTAAGATAAAAATAACACTTCCTCAGATTTCGTTTGCTCCGGGTGAATGGCCAGCCTCTATGGTGCCATTGTCTATCGAAGCAGGAGGCCTGACCGACGGACCTCTTATCTGCACTGAAGATCAGAAGTACGCCTTAGAGGGTGTTCAAGTAGAATTGCCCTATGTTTGCAGAACAAAAACGCCTCATACTGCTATCCCAGTTCTGGATATTATCAATGGTAAGTGATTTAGCTTCGTGGCCATCTAAAAAAATATTTAATATAAAAAGTAATTTATATATTCTTAACTTTTACTATAAAACAGTACTTATCACCTATTTTAAAATGCTATGCTTGAAATTATATATGATACATACTTGACATAAGTGTTAAAAACCTCATATAGACTCTCGATTTCTTATCAGAAAGAGGACAGATTTGGAAGTTTTGGTGTAAACTGCCACTGGCTGTTTCCAAAGCCCGTATTACAAGTACTGCACTGGCTTCAAATCTAAGATGTATTTTCCACGTTCTATATTGTGTGAGCTATAACCACTTACATACATGTAACGAGCACTCTTGATCGATAAATCGAACTATTAAGGTTGATGTGTAAACTATGAATGATAATTTCTTTTTTGTTAAAAGCCAATTACATTATTCATAAAAAGACTTTTTTACTCCATTATAAATAAGTACCTGGGCGACAGTACAGTATATGTACAAACAAAATTTACGTGATAGGTTCATATGAAATTGTTAACATTTATTTATTTATTTGTTAGGTACGTAAGTAGATTACATCCAAAATTATTATAATTAACATAACAACAAAAATTAACTATAACGTACATTTTTGGGATGCAACCCTTAAAAAAAGTTATACATAATAGGATTTTTTTTAAAACACACACATAGGTAAAATTAAAAAGCAAAGAATTATGTAATTTTTGTATTTACAAAATTTCATCGTAATCGTAAGAGTCGTTTTCGAACTACGCTATGTAAATTTGTATACAACTATTAATCGTTTTTAAATAATAAGATATTATTCAATTTCTAACGTGACAATATAATGTTGATTCTAAGTTATAATTTACGTACATTTTCAGTAATGGATGACCTATGGTTATCTGTATATATATATAATTCTTCTGTGAGTGTGTATGTCACTGAACTCCTCTTAAACGACTGGACCGATTTTGATGAAATTTTTTGTGTGTGTTCAAGGGGATCTGAGAATGGTTTAGATTCACAAATCAGCCCGGCAGATGGCGCTGCAGACGGTATCTAGGTTATTTATCTATACTGCAAAAATAACAGGCAGGACAACGTCTGTCGGGTCCACTAGTATATTATAATTCAAATAAGTACAAAAAAATGAATATAATTAGATGTTTCTCTATTTAATCCTAAAAAAAGTTTTTGTTATGGAATGAAATAAAAACAGCAAAACTACGCAATTCTCTATTTAGAATTGATACAGCGTTTTCTTTTTTCAGGACAACTTGGTTGCGCTATATCACCCTCCTCACCGATCACAGAACCGTCTGAAGTGGAATTATGCGCAGAATGGGGTGTAGCACGCACTTGTACACTTGTGTTACTTCTTCCACTAATCCATGTGTCGACCAACAAAGTATCACTATTACACCCACCTACGTCATTCACTATCTCGGGTCATCCCAAAGCTCTAAAACTGGTCAAGATTACATCATCGCCTGGTCTCAAGTTAGACATTTTGAATAAGGATAGCGAGATAAACGTTTTAGTGAAGAATGAAGCGACTACTTGCGGTCTAGGGTGGGTTAATGTAAGATCCAAACTGACTGGACAAGAAGTGAGAGTGGAGGTGGAGAGAGAATGCGATGTGGGCTGTGGAACTGTGCTCGGAGCTATCATCTCATTGTTGGGGCCGTATTTGCCTTCGTTGTTCACTATTGCTGCAGTTGTAGCCACATATTTATACAGTAAGTGTGGTAGTTAAACTAACAAATTATAATTATTTAAACATTTAAAACCTAGCAGCGACCTTGCATTTCGCACCAACGGGGTTGGGTTTGAGTCCCAGAAGGGGCAGATGTTTGTGTGATGAATACAATCATTTGTACCTGATTCAGGTGTACTTATGTATATTTCTATGAATATTACTTTTTTATATCTGTTACTCTAGTATCCATAACACAAGCCTTACAGTGCTTACTTTGGGTAAGGCTAATTAAGCTTAAACTGATTGTAAGTTAGTTAACTGAAACAGAACCATATTGTGCAAGTTAAACATAAGCAAGGGCGGGTCATCAAATAAGTGACTAGATTTTTTTTAAGCTCCGTGTATCTGGAGGCAAGTAAAGTCATTAGTCTTGGCTGCACCTGCAGCCTTTAGCATCCACCAATCCGTATTGGGCTCATATGCTCGACTATGGCATGTGCCTGAAGTTGATTTTAATATGCTTATTATCTGTTTTATTATTTTCAGTTCAGTCAAGACTTCAGCGTAAGGTTCCAATCCGTATGCCTACGGAGCCCGTTCAGACAGTATTAACAGCAACAGAAGTATCTCCCTCCTTTGGTAGATCCAGAACTTTTTCAAGAAGTCCTTATGCATCGAACGGACCTTCATCTCCTGTATATGGAGATGCTAGCACGCTACCTGACAGTAGTTTCACTCCTAATACAACAAGAATGCACTCAAGATTCCTATAACGCTCAAGTTAGTGTACTGTTGGTGATATTGCAACTTGTGTTGTGTGGTTGTGAAAGTTTTGTAAGGGATTGCTTTTGTGAAAAGACAGTGAATTAACGGACATACAAGATTTGTGCGATTGAAATTCATCATATTTGACTTGGAACAATTTTGTGTTAAATGATGTTTAAGACAGAATAATATTGATTTTTGTATGGAATGAAAAATCTAAATTAGGTTTCAGTTTAAAGACTTAAGTGTGATTTTTACTAACAATACATTCTATATTTATGGTGAAAAAGTAGGAGTTCGGTGGTGTAGTGATAAGCGCGTTCGGCATATAATTGCACAGGTTAAGCAATTGTGTAAAAGTCAGTCATTAGATGGGTCACTATTAAAATATCAAGCTCGTCTGTGCTTTTTTTAACAGTGAGTCGTTTGGTCCGTTCTTCCTAGCGTTTTTGTCCATAAGAACAGCCTTTGCCATAGTTGTATGGATATTGGTAGGCTGATGGTGATTTTATGTGAATAGACTTGTGATGTGGATAGAATGTCTATCTAGTCTAGCAGTCTTGTTGTTAACTGAAATATTTTTTTTTTGCATTTATAGTATTAAATAAAAGTAGCTGTGGTTGCTGGGAGACAACAAGTTCAATAGCAAAGTACAAATATGTACAAAAATGAAATTTTACACATATTATTCTCTATGAAGCATTATTCTCAAAGGAGTGACTTTTGTAAAATGGCAGTTAACGAGTTGTAACAAAGTGTACCATAATTATCATTCTTTGATCATATGTTTTTACTAAATTATTTCTTTACTTTAAGTTTTATACTCTTCATCACTCTTGCTCATTAAATCGTAATTTGAGTTGCAGTTTTAAAATTATTTAATAACACCCTTCACTGAAAACTGTAAACAAAAGACCACATTTTTCAGATATTATATAGTCTCCGGCAAATATGTTGAACATGATATTGAAATCACGTGACATGCGCAGTAGCAAGTTTAGGTACATTATTCACTACTGCGCATGTCACGTGATTTCAAAATCATATTCAACTTATTTGCCGGGGACAATACAAGCTTCTGAAACTAACATGTAAAATGGGAATTTAAAGAAATAACACTGTATCAAACATTGTAGAAAAAAATGATTATAAATTCTACTTGTATTGCAAATGTATTAGGAATCATCAATTAGGTATGTACTTAATAAATTAATAGTTAGAATAGTTTTAAAAACAGATTTATTTAAATGCTCTTAAAAATATAAATGAAACCCATCATATATTTACATATTTTTAGGGTTCCGTACCCAAAGGGTAAAAACGGGTCCCTATTAATAAAACTTAGTTGTCTGTCCGTCCGTCTGTCTGTCTGTCACCAGGCTGTATCTCAAGAACCACGATAGCTAGACAGTTGAAATTTTCACAAATTATATATTGCTGTTGCCGCTATAACAACAAATAATAAAACAAAAATAAATATTTAAGGGGGCTCCTATACAACAATCGTGATTTTTTTACTTAACTCAAAGTTTATATGGAACCCTTTGTGCGCGAGTCCGACTCGCACTTGGCCGGTTTTTATTTTATAAAATACATATCATCTAACATGATTGATGTATTCTTGTTTATCTACACAAATAATTCTCCGGACAAGCTTTTTCAAGGATTGCTTTTTCTTCTTCTTAGCATTTAAATAAAACTTATTTTTATAAAATAATACTATTTTTTTATCTCTGTGTTATTACATCTAAATGCATCTTAACCTGTTAATTTTATTTAAATGTCGTTGTTGACTGGTCGTTTGCCCATATTTATTACAGTATTAATTATTTACTTACTCCGCTAAGTCATATCATTAAGCCGGAAAGTAATACACCATCTCTTAGAAGTGTTGAATATAGTCGTCAGTTTATTGGTTGAAAATAATTAGTCCTCCATGTTCAGGCAACCGCCTTATTAGATTTGAATGACGTCACGTAGCTAATAATGCAGTGTCATCAAATCTAAATATGTATGCAAAATTCATCTCAATTGGTTGAGGATAACTGCTTTAAAATTCAGTTGCAAGTTTTGACCCAAAAATACAGACATCGCAAGTTTAAAGCTTTAAAAAAATATTCTTTTTAATATTATTATTACGTCACAAAACTGCAATCTTCTAGAGACTGCAGTTTTGTGACGAAGAAAAGATATTAATGTATTTCAGATGGTTGAAAAACATCCTCTAAATCTAAAATATTAATAGGGTAATTGTAAACCATATTTTTTTGGGTACTTTAGTCTAATATTGATAAATACCAGCTAGTCACTGCACCAAATAAATAAACTTTATTAAACATGGAAAATGAAAGATCCTTTTGTATCTGTTCTTTTTTACCATATTTCTATGCTGGTGTAATGTAAGACATTTTTTAGAAATATCATATTTTTCTTAATAGGTAAATGTAACATAGACAGTGACAGTTATAAAACCGTTTCTTATATCTTATTTAATATAAGACTAGAAATATACATCGGATAATCGGTAAAAGTGTGATATCAAAAGCTCCAATTTTAATTATTCGGACTTGGTTTTCATGCGAGGAGCGCATACCATCCTTCTCTTCTCTTTCTAGCGATACAAGGAATAAAAAATATCACACGTGAATTTCGCATGCGAGCCGGTTCTTTACTGAAAAAACAAAATCTCATGTTCTGAACATATTTCTAGGTTCAGAAATATTTTCAGATTTTTAACTGTACCTGTAGTATAAGACGATATTACTTGCCAAATTTTATAGCTCTAGGTCAACGGAAAGTACTCTATAAACTTTGATTTCCTTGAGTGTCGAAATATACTTTTTTTGAGGCATAAAAGGCCGTATCTTTTTTTTTACGTTCACTTAGATGTTTAGATAGACCTGAGTATATCATTTTAATTTCAACTCGATACGAACACGCGTTCCCGAGAAAAAGGGTGTTGACAGACAGAGAGACAGACTGACAAATAGACGGATATTAAAGTGATCTTATAAGGGTTTCGTTTTTTCCTTTTAAGGTACGGAACCCTAAAATATGTTTCACTTATATTTGTTTTTTGATTATTATTCAAACGTTTTTTCCTTTTAAGGTACGGAACCCTAAATATGTTTCACTTTTATTTGTTTTTTTATTATTATTCAAAAGTTATTTCATGATTAAAACGCGATCTTGTTTACTTTTTGTACTGAACTTGTAATTTATTATTGACTAGCGGCCCGTCCCGGCTTCGCACGGGTGGACAAAATTCTTTAAATTTTTTCTAGCATTCAATATAGCCTATGTATGACACTCAGCAATAATGTGCCTTTCTATTAGTGAAAGAATTTTTAAAATCGGTTCTGTAGATCCCGAGATTACCCCTTACAATTTAACAAATATACAAACACACAAACTTTACTTCTTTATAATATTAGTATAGAAAATGTAATTTCTCGTAAGAAGGATCTTACATAAGTAACAAGCTTCTGCATGCAACTGTGTTTGATGCCTGCGATATAAGAATTTTTAAAGTTGCTTAGTTCTGTTCGTTTCCCATGATCTCACAGGAACCTATATTCGGAATAAAAAGTATTTTCTGTGTTAAAGTAATTAACTATATAATACAATACAGAACACTATTGATAACACCACATTAAATATATAACAGAACAAAAAACAACATCAAATAGTCTTAAAATGGGCGTTCAGCTGTTTTTACAATTTAAGAAAGACACATTTAACCATTGTAAGTCAATCTTTTAACCGTTAATCGCTAACAGCCGTTTTCAATTACTTATCCCTTGTAACAGGGCTACTATAATTTTGTTGGTTAGATATCGCCTTAGAATTAAAGTCATCTAGTTAAAATGTGATTTCATAGATCTAAAGGTACCATTGTTTTAGTACTTTAAAATAGTTACTTCAGCGTTTTAATACTTTTTTATATAAACTCGGAATAAATAAATATAATTAAGTAAGTCATACATTAGTAAAATTTGCTTTCATAGAATAAAAACTATTCTATGTGAAGTAACTATTTTATGTGGGATAACTTAAGGGACATTTTTTGGGTTAGGTCATTTTACTTCTTTAAAAAAAAAACTTTAAATACCAACTGTTGCCTGACAACTTAACAGAAGTAGGCATCTCTTACTGTATATAGGCTGTTTGGAATGGTCAATTTATATTATTGCGCCGTTCAATGTTCGCACTGGCTCTCGCTGGGCTAGTCGCCGTTGAATATTGCCACTTTATAAGCAGTTTGTGTGGATTTGTTTATTAGATGCATAAAATAAAATTTTCACTTCCAAAAGATTTCTGTAAACGGTTTTGAAACTATGCTTTATGAAAGGCTTTTATGTTTAAGTAAAATATTGATTTTTTGACGCGCATTTTGTATTATTATTGATTTGTAAGATGTAACGCGAGTGTTACAGACTATTTAGTGATGACTCTAGTGATTGGTATGAAATGAAGTGAAAAAATGTAAGATTTTCTGTGTATTATTATGATGTTGCTCATATTTTTATAATAAGAATGAAGGGAGCATTTTGTGTTGACTATTAATAAATAATCGCGAAGTCAAGTAATGTAGGTCTATATAAGCTTTAAATTGTTGACTATATATTTTTTATATTTTGGCAACAAACAGTCATACATAATTACATTAATTATTGAGAAAACAGTAATAAAAATAAAAGACCTACAGTGCCCAAAATTTACAATAAATTTTAAATAATTCTTACGTGATCAAATCGTGGAAAACAAACATACTTATGGGAAATTAAAAATTACAAAAAAAAAATTAAGTGTGATAATTTCAATAAGTGACAAAACAAACAATTCTAACTACTACATTTTACCATTTTCATAAGATGAATTTTAACAAATTAGCAAGAAGAAAAACGAATAACAGTAAATCCTTTTAACAGTTTTGTTGACTAGAACTGAGTATATATTTAAGTTTATCTTTAATACTGTTAAGAGATATGTTAAAAAGATCTACCTCTAACATCTTCTCGTTGTACGTGTTGGTGGAACGATAAAATAATGTATTTCGGGTGTAATTTTTTAAGCGTTGCGGGGGAACGAATAGTGGTAGTGTACGTGAGTATTTTCTAGTACAGCTTATGTGACAGGGTTCGATTTACTTGAGTTCGCGATTTAGGAGTTACAATAATGAGAAAATAAAGTATTTTTTTAATCATATGGAATTTTATTGACAATGTCCAAATGCCTTTTTTATCAATTGCCTTCATTATACATTGGAATACAATTGTTATTAATATTGTAATAACTTACTGATATAAGTAAAAACCAATTATTAATGATACTTAAGACACTTTAATTGCTAGCTGTATAACTATGTCAATATGACGCCGCACGTTGGGTGCTACGTTTTCTTAAATGTGGATCAAAAGCGAGTTCGAAATGATTCCTTTTGTTTGGCAGAAAAAAGCGCTTCCGAGCGCTTATAAGAAAAATGGCGCCCGCTAAGCTATAATAAGCAAAATGGTGGATTGTGTCAGCGCAAATGAAGTTAGCAAACTTGTCCTGGCCGTAAACTGTAGTTTGTTTTTCAGCGCTCGCAAGCGCTTTTTTCTGCCAAACACAAGGAATATTATCATGCAGAGCTCATTTGCAGTAGTCTTGGGCATAGTAGTTCGCAACTGAGATCGCTCAGTTTAGTTCACCGCCCCTAAACGAACTAGTTCGTCAGCTCCCCTCGAATCAGTAAAGGGCATAATCGTTCGCTCGTTTTGATACTACTCTGGCCGCATGTGATAAGATTATGGAATGCTGTGCCTTTACGTACAAATTTTACTCTAAAAACAGCAAAAACCTCCAAATGAATAGAAGTAGTGATTAAAATATCTTTGTATAATTTGTATTTTTCGAATATGTATGTACCCTATACGTAAATTATTTTTAAAATGTATTTATTACAGAAATTAATTAATTGTTAAAAGTAATTGTTGTTATACATCAGAAACATAAGTTAAATGATGACAATAGTGTTTTATTATTTAAAATTAACCATTCATTTTCACTCAATAACCAAAGAGTAGTGTATATAACCCCACTGATTGACAGGCCAAGGAACTAAAAGAGACGCGCATGTGCAGTGAGCGAGCGACGGTATTAGTGTAGCGCCGTCCCGTTCGCCACGCTCGCTCACTCGGTTACGAACTAATGAACTATGGAACGGGGAATGAGGAACTAGTTCGAGTAGTTCATCTGTGGGAGCGCTCTTAAGACCTAGTTCGTTCGCGAACTACACAAGACAAATTTGCAGCGATTGAAGCGCAAAAAGTCTGTATTTTATTAAAAGTTGGTAAAAGATGGCTTCACCACTTTCCTTGAAAGTATAATCCTTTGAAAGTAGATTGCAAAGTTTGAACCTACACTCAAAAACTCCACATTCTTTGGAATTGCGATTGAGTAAAAACAGATGCTTTCCATAAACGCTAGTCAATAGTAATAATAATAATATTTCTTACAATTAAACCAATTAGCCGAGCCCAAAGTAAGCACAATAAGGCTTGTGCTATGAATACTAGAGTAACGAAATAAGTTATGTTTATAGAAATATATACCCATTACTCAGGTACAAATGCTCGTATTCATCACACAAACGGCAGCCCCTTCCGGGACTCGAACCCATGACCATCTTCGTCGTCATCGTCATTATTAATATTATTATGTACTAGACAACGGAAAAAAATACATAAAATCCTCTATTTCAATATTCTATTGTTTGTTCTATTGATATTTATAACATTTTGAATATATTTGTCTATGTTCTACTGGTAATTTTAGTAAAACCAATATAAAATATAATGAGAATATGTTTCTCGTTATATTTTACACACCACCTCTAGCCCAGAACCTAGAGAAATTTTTAATTTGCCTCACCGTATTTCCTATCTATGAATGTTTTATTTTCTACTCTTTCTATAACAATGGCGTCCTTTTTAATAATTCCTTTAAATATCTGGTACACTTAAGATTTTAAAACACTCAATTATTATTCTAATTTTTGCTGTCCATCCTGGGCCCAAGACACTATGGAGCGTGGGCATTTTCCCTTTCCCCTTTCGTGGTTAAGTTTTCTCAGCTAAAATAACAATGTATTATAGTAAAATCTATAAATAATAAAAGCTAACAATTAGTGCCCTCTTAGGTATTCTGTGACTAAGCATTTCTTAGTATTTAATATAGTTGCCAGCCTGCATGTTACAATGTAGGTAAGCTACCTATAATTTCGGTCTATTACAATACGTTACTATTACTGTTGCGATAAGTAACTTCTGCAGGGTTGTACAAAAATATATGTATGTATATTAAAATTAAAAATCTATAGCTACCTACTAAATTAAGAAGGAACTAATTTTGAAAGTTCGCTTATATGTGAAGGGAATAGTGTAGGCTGCAGACAAACAAAGAATGCCATTCCGCAGGCTTCGAAAAAGCTTGCCCGCAGCCTCACTCAACTAAACAGGGACACAATCCGTAAAGTACTAGGTACTATAACCGGACACTGTCCTCTGAACAAACATCTTTTTACTATAGGTGCAACAGATAGCCCTCTGTGCAGAGGCTGCATGGAGGCGGAAGAAACGCCACATCACGTACTCCTGGAGTGCAGGAGCGTGGCAGATTAACGGGCACAATTTCTTCAGTCTCCAAATTCACTACCGGAAGCATGTAGTAACCTGAAAAGGCTACTAGCCTTCTGGGATGGACTGGGATGGCTGGAGTAAAAGAAGTTAAACTCAATCACGTACAATGGCCCAATCGAGAGGCTAAGTGCGGAAAATGCCCCGTAAAACTAACTAACTAACTATGTGAAGGGTAATCTCAAATTACTGAAACTATTTGTTTTTTACATTTTCGCATCCACTCATTCCAATCGAACACTTGGTGGAGACCGAAGCTGCATTTATTTTAATATTCTCCGTGCTAAAATATCTATTTATATAGATTTTATTGCATTCATTATGTTCTGCAGCGCCATCTAGTGCCGAGTTATTACAAAGTAGATAGCAAGGAGGATAATTCGTCGCCCCCACCGAATAATCCCGTAATAGGAAAAATCATTTTTTTCAGGAGAAGCAAAAAACCGTATTTCTTTAATAACTTTGCCAATATTTAATCTACGAAGATCCTACAAATACTAAATTAAATCTATTTTTTTTTGCCATCGTTATATTTAAATTATATTATATTCTGGGCGTAATCTGCGGTATGAATAAAAAAAGATAATACTGGAAATAAAAGCAAAAATCTGTTCTGACAATGACCTTTACGGTATTATTCGTGTAAAATGTTACATATACGATAATCAGTGAGATTGCATTACGATGTTTTTCTAAATATATTTCTATCGACTGCTATAACGCTCTAGTTTCTTACGGTCTTATTCGTGCCTAATCAGCATTGTTTGTGATCGGTAATGGAGTGTAACGGGGTTGTTCTTGCAGTATTTTCTAGAAATATTGACCCGTAAGTAAATAATGCTGAAAAGACAAGTAATATTTTTATATTGTTATATTTTGCTACGTCAGAAAAAAACAAAAAATAATGAAATAAATGGCTTTTTTTAAAAAAGGTAAGTTATTTTTAGAATTATAAATTCTAGTTAAATGTTTCACATAATTAAAAAATAACATAAATCAACTTTATCACCATTTTTTTAGATCCCTTCAACCCTATCATCGTTATTAATAAAGATTTGAATTTTTCAATTGGTAGTGTCACTCTCACTCACATCGTAAGGAGTTGTAAAATGCATGATAGTGACGAGGAATTGCTTCAGATTTACACAAGCTTTGAAGATCGTTTTATAGCTCTTTGGTAATAGGTAATAACTGGTTGTATGCTTGTTTTAAACCAGGCAGTGTTTCTGACGGTTACAAAGCCTATCGTTGTTGGCTTGAAGAAGTAGAGCCTCGTCCACGGCCGCGTCCTCTGCTTCTATTTCCACCACGACCACGAACACGACATGGCACCGTAGTCGATTCAGAAATGTCTAATTCGGAATACGGACCATCATCAAAATCATATTTGAAAAAGAGGCGATCTGGCGTTGAATGTGAAGCGCTGATTTCCATTACCTCTGACCATCGGATGTTTTCACCTTTAATATCCTTTTTCCATTTTTGGTCTACAACAAGCGTCTTTATGTTAAGGATTTTAGTCAGGTCCATTTCCTTCACATCATACTTAAGTATGTCCAGTAACTTTTGCGTTCATTATTATGCTGTAAATTTGGTCCGGTGTGTAAATAACTTTATTTTTTAAATTTCTTTCGATACACGAGTGCATTGAGTCACCTTCGTTCTGGCTATGTCCAGTAACAAAGAATTTATGTGTTATGTCCAAATTTAACTTCTTCGCAGCCAAAACATATAAGGCAAAAATATATCTGTTCTTGTTCTGGCCGCCACAACCGTCAGAATAAAAAAGTATCTTTTTAATGCCATTTTCTGCTTGAGAAGTCATAAATTGGAGTAAACAACTGCCTATCTCGTTACAGCCTTTCTTAGCAATTTGACCATGCCAGACAAAGCAGTAGCCTTTTTTTTTACAAATGGCATCAAACACAGTAAAATTATATACTGGATACTTCCTTTTATAATGAGACACAGATACTTCAGATTGCGGTATATTCATAACTTTTTGTAAGTCGTAGATTGCAAGTGAAGTAGTTTTATCATTTTCAGTTTTGGCAATCTCTTTTTCATTGTTTTTCAATTCTCTTACTTTATCTTTTCTAGTCAAATGAGCTCTATATTCATGTTCCAAAGATTTTTTTTCTACAGAATCAGCTTGCATGTATTTGGCACACAAAGCACATTGATCTTTTTTAGGTTTGTGGAAAGAATAATTGAAGCGTGTGTTGAAAATGCGTTCGTATTGCCGTTTCGTTGCCATGTTAGTGAGATCATAACGAGATTGTTCTGCAAACCATGTTTTATACAAACGGTACATTTTAGATATATTAAGCAGCTCTGATAGATATTCTTGTTTTGTATCTTTTCGTCTGTAGTGCGATTCTACAGTTGGAAATCCCTCAATATGTGACATTACACTCTCTTCTGTATGAGGTTTTATTTTCTGTGGCCTGTTGTCATGCTTAACTCTGTTATCAATCAGACTTTCATCTTTTTATGTTTTTCTAGTGTTGTAAAAACCATCTGTTCTGTGATATTCAGTGTATTTAAAAAAAATACCTTGCAAACTTGAACTTGTTTGAGATCTTCTGATTTTAAATAATATTTAATAGTCTGCATGCGTGTACTTTTTCTAATAACTGTATTTTTTTTTACGTTTTCGTTTTTTTAATGTCTGGAAATGTATTGCCACTGCAGTTCACGACTACCTAAATTACAAAATTTCTTGAATATTGAAGTTCTTTGTAACTCGGTAAACTTGTCGCCACATTTTATTTTGCAGGTACAACTAGGTTTTAAAGTCTTTTTAGGATATTTTTTTCGCTTATACAATTTTAATGATCGTGTATTCTCCCACGAACATTATCGTATTAGTGTTTTGCCGTTTGAGGTACTTTGAATCATTTACGTTAACATGTATTACAGGGTTTTTCGGGTAAAACATTAATTGTTCAAAGTAATAGAATAAACCCGTAAAAAAACTTACATCCGTAATTACACTTAGGAAAAGTTTGAAAAAAATTCACAAGGTGTAATAGGACCTCCAGATGCCGAATTTGACGAAAAAGCAAGAACCCCGTAAGAGTGCCTTGCGGGATTATTCGGTGGGAACGACGAATTAGTGTTGGTGAATAGCTAACAAATCTACTGGTGTTTGGTAATAATAGGGGTTAAAGTATGAAATTGCCGTTTTATTGCAATAGGTTCTTTGAATTGACATAGAATCTTCATGGTTTGAGGTTTTCGAATGAAACTTTTTTTAAATGGTTTCTATGATGTTCTTTTTTTAAAAAATGTAAAACATTTGAATATCGACTTTCAATTGTTTTTGTTATTCAATTTAGACAAGAAAGATGGATACTGCGAAAATTCGAGTTATTTTTGAATACGAGTTCCGACGCGGAACTAACGCGGCAGAAACAGCCCGCAATATCAATGCTGCGTTTGGAGAGGGGTCTACTAATGAACGCACCGTGCGATTTTGGTTTAAACGCTTTCGTGATGGAAATTTCGACTTAAAGAACGAGCCACGAGGAAGACCGCCCACACAGGTAAATAACGATGAATTAAGAGAGATAGTGGAAGCCGATCCTAGTCAAAGTACCCAGGAATTAGCGGCATGGTTTAACGTTACCTTACCCACAATATTGACTCACTTGCGTCAAATCAATAAAATAAAAAAATACGAAAAATGGGTGCCTCATGATTTGACTGATCTGCAGAAAGAAACGCGTGTTGAAACTTGTGTTGCCTTGTTGAACCGGTACAGAAATGAAGGAATATTGGATCGAATTGTAACATGTGATGAAAAGTGGATTCTTTATGATAACCGGAAAAGAAAAATGCAATGGCTGACCCCAGGTCAAATGCCACAACAGTGTCCTAAAGCAAAACTTACCAATAAAAAGGTAATGGTAACTGTTTGGTGGTCTCAGCATGGTGTTATTCACTATAGTTTTCTCCGATCTGGTCAAGCAATAACGGCAGATGTCTATTGTGCCGAACTCCGAACCATGTTGACAAAACTAGCAGTAAAACAGCCCCGACTCATGAATCGATCTTCACCATTATTGCTCCACGACAACGCGAGACCTCACACAGCACGAGAAACCATTTTGACCCTTCAGGAACTGCAGTTAGAAACCATTCGTCATCCTCCGTATTCACCAGACCTTGCTCCAACGGACTACCATTTTTTTCGTGATTTGGACAATTATCTACGTGACAAGAAGTTTTCTTCCCAGGAGGCAGTACAAAATGCTTTCACACAGTTTGTGCAGTCTAGATCGTCGGAATTCTATCGCAAAGGCATTAATGACCTTCCCATTAGATGGCAGCAATGTATAGATAATAATGGCAACTATTTTGATTAAATAAATTTGTTAAAAATTTAAAAAATAAACAATATAGATTTTCAGTACAAATCGGCAATTTCATACTTTAACCCCTAATACTTGTATAATTATGTTTTTTATTTAATTTTTTGCATTCGCAATGAAATATTTCTATAAGATACAAAATACGTGTGTAAAAAAAAAATTTGCCAGCGTCTCGGTAGTTCAGCGGTCTGAGCACTCGCCCGGATAGCGAAAGGTCGTGGGTTCGAATCCCACCTGAGGGCTCGGAGGCGTTTTTTTATATTTTATAATATTTGTATAATCTTGAATATGTTGCACACCGTTCCATACAACTCCGACTGACATGATCTATTGTATGTGACTGACCATTACTGGGATGTATTATAAAAATAAAAAAACAACAGTCCATCTATGTCGGTTGTCACTGCTCTTATGCATACAAATAAAAATAATGTAAATTTTCAATCATGTGGTAGTTTACAGACATATAATTTTTTTAATAATTTTCCGGGTGTTCATCACTCTCATTCATCGGCTTCATTATAATTGGATGGGTGGACGGTTTAAACGCATGTACAACCCGGTTACAATATCTGTGGACCTGATGACGTCACGTCAGCGCTTAGGTACGGTCCACAAAACAAAGCATCATGGGGATAGTATTGTAAACAATAATAATTATGAACTATAAATAAAATATATTATACTTTTACTCTTTTATTCTTTTATTTTTTTATTCTTTTTCAAGAGAACGGGGAGGGGGCTTGACATTCCAGCGAGGTCCACAGATAATGTAACCGAGTTGTAGGCCATTTATACAAAGAAAACAGTAATAAGTGTGGTTTCTATTTATTTTAAAGTATTTTCTTACCTGTTAGGAAGAAGTGTAGTTGTTCATCTTCACAAAAAGCGCGAGCGGGTTTGTATATTGGTCGTGATTGTAAACAATTTACCGTTAGCGATATATTTCTTTCTTTCATATTCAATTGCGTAATATAACATTTTAAAATGCTAACCCTATGAATAAACTATTTATTATTTCTTTAGAACTAAACAATGTATGAATGAATGGTTTCATTTGAAAATAAACTAAGTCTTTGTTCTGCGAGATAAGGCACTATACCCTATGGGAAACATTGTGTTATCGCTAAGTAGGTACCACAAAAAAGGTAGTTACTGGGTTACTTGGAACCAGAGTTGCTGCTAGTCAATTGGGTTGCCGTACACTAGGGACAAAATACTGTATGCCGAATACGAGAATTGCCGTAAAAATAAATGGTTACAATTTGCAGAAATTTTCTATAAAATTAATTAAATATTATTAATAAATTAATTATAATTAAATTTTTAAATATAATAATATTTTCTAAAAGAATTAAGAAGTGGTAAATAATTTTGTTGGTTTAATTCTTATATTTGATAAAATTTTCTGTATTATATACTGGAATCGATGCCCAGTCAACAGTTAATCTGAAAAAATCTAATCTGATAGGACCTATGTACTAATATGTTCATTTTATGTATTCTTAATTTGTGGATCAACTTAGAATTGTAGGGTACATGGTCAAGATGAGAGATCTTTACCTGTTAAAAGTGTTTCATTTTAATGAATAAACGCAAAAGTGTAAAAAGTAATGATAAGAAATGTTTAAAACTGATGTTTTTGAGATTTAAATCTTTGCATTTAAAGATACGCGAGATGTTAATTTTTAGATTTCTGCATAAACTTCATTCAGCATCTTGTAACATGTCAAGGAGATCCTCTTGTGGTGATTTCGGAATTTCAGGTGTAAATGTTAAATCAGTATTTCTAACTTTAACGTTGGTGTTAATATTTTCAAATTGGGTGTCTCTAGATATTTCCAAAGATTTTTTTATTGTTATTTTACCAAATTCAATTGGTAGATGTATGTGGTTCCGTTTTGCTGATGTTTGGTCTATAGACCCAAGAAGACAGCTTATCTCGCTAGTATCAGAGCAACGACTTTCATATTCGTCTACTGGATTTTTCTTTTGGTCATAAACGTAAATATTTTCTCCTAAGTTTTGTAGTATTTTCGAATTTATTGTTGCTGGTAAGCTAAAAGTGCCATCCTTCTTTTGAAGACCAAGTCTTAATAGCACGGATATTTTAGTGTGATATTCAGAGAACCATAAAATTAATGTGTTGCTTAAAGATTTGTAGTCATCATCAGTGAATTTTTGAGCTAAACATTCAAATCTTCTCATGATCTGTTCAATCATACTTCTAGGGAAATATTGAGGCAAAATCATGGCCACACTTTTTAAGTGCCGCCGGGTTATGTCAAAAATATTTTGGTTTGTTGTTACTGATAGTTGCCATTTGAATATCATGGTCATTAGATCCCATAGCTTTGCCATTGAATAGTCGTCTAGTTTCATAATAGAAGTGGCAGAAATATCTTGAAGCAGTTGCCTTATAACGACGTGTGTGGCTACCGGTTGAGGTATAAATAACTCATCCAGCAGTTTGGGATGAAGCAAAACTGTCACTACATCGGTGAGTACTGAAAAGTACAATAATTTTATATTATTACAAGAACGACCAAAATTACTTACGCTATTGTGAAATTCCATTTCAGATTCACACACATCTAACCTCTCTCTGATTTATCATGCGAGATATTTTGAGCTTTTAGTCTTTGATCGATCACATAAACCATTTCACAACCCAAGTTAATTACTATAAAAGGTGTTGCAAAGTGAGACATTGCTAAAAATAGGCAAAACAAAACGCGATCGATATTTTACATAAAATCCTTGAATAATGAGTATTGATTCTATTTACGAAAGCACCATCGCCATACTAAAGGCAGAAAACAGGATATTGCCAATATCACAGAAGTTACTTTCCTTGAAAACAAATGACGAAAGAGTCTTGTATGTTTATGAACTATTGGATGAACTGAAAGCCTTTCCAGTCATGCTAGATATTACAAAGACAGAGAGTGTGTCTGTCTATTACCGTAACCTTGGCAACAAGTTTTTTCAAACTGCAGACAATTATAGAGCATGGCAATATTATAATTTGTCTTTACTTCATGCTCCTCAAAGCTCTGACTGCTATGGATTAGGTCTATCTAATAGATCTGCAGTTTTTTATTCTTTGAAAAAATACAATGAGTGTATAAATGATATAGACAAAGTTTTTTCAATTACATACCCTGAAAAATTAAAGACAAAGTTAGATAAAAGGAAAGAATTTTGTAAGGAAAAGCTCTCTTGTAGAAGAACAACAGATGATGCTGATTACAAGTTTTTGTCTTTGAAAGACCCCCAAATTCCGAGATTCCCAAGTGCAAGTTCTAAACTGGAAGTAGTTTTCACTGAAGAAATGGGTAGGCATGTAATTTCCAAAGATGATATAAAAGTTGGTGAAGTATTAGTAGAAGAAGAACCTTACCTTAAGCTATTATTAAAGCCACAATATTTATTTGCCTGCAGTTACTGTATTTCTAGGAGTCTGAACTTACTACCATGTCCCAATTGTTGCTTTGCCTTGTATTGCAGTAATGATTGTAAAGAAAAGGCTTTAAGAGAATATCATAAAGTTGAATGTAAATTGATGGCTTCAATAATTGATATGCAATTTACTAAACTGGAACTTTTAGCTTTAAGAACTGTAATAAAGGCAAGAAGCGACCATACTGATTGGAATGCATTATTCAAAACTATTATAGAAGCTGACAATAATGAAGAGACTGAATATAGAGGACATGTAAAGGTCAATAATGATTGGGTTTACGATTCTCAATATTATAGTTCCATTCATACTTTAGCATCGAATATTGAAAAGAGATCTATATCTGATATATTTCAGAAGTCCGTTACAGCTGCAGTTTTCCTCTACATGCTCTTAGAAAAAACAGATTTTTTAAATATCGACAACAAAGATGAAAAGGAAAAAATTAAGAAATGTGTGGCTAGACTTCTGCTTCACCACATCATGACCAGTCCTACAAATATGCATGGTATTAGTACGAACATAGAAACTGTGGAAGGCAACTTTGTTGATGAGTTGAGTATTGCGTGTGCTCCTTATGCATTCCTTAGCCTTATAAATCACTCATGTGCCCCTAATGTTGTAAGGTTTTCCAAGCTTGGTACTGGAAAGATAACACTGATAGCTTTAAGACCAATAAAGAAAGGGATGCAGTTGTTTGATAACTATGGGTAAGTTTATCATATGTTTATAATGCATGCCTTTGTACTAAGATTTCCTTCGTGTATTTTAAATTTTATTCTATTGAAGCTTTTTGTCTCTTTAAAATAATGCATTTCAACCTATCGATTAAGTTCTATCTGTTTTTAAAATACTTTTTAATGGTGAATTGGTGCAATGGTAGAAATTTTCTCATGGATCAAAGGTTCTAGGTTCAAATGTTTATGTAATTATGAGCATATGCATCATGGTGTTTATGTGTATTTGGTATATCCATTGTTGACTATTTGTCCTACAAACTATGCTTGATTTGATTAATTTGAAAATGTGAATTGTCTTAACGATTTTAATTATGATTAATGTATGAAATTGATATTAATTTATCAATTCTGCAACAATTATTTTTTTATATATTAAGAATCTAAGATTATGTGATATTAAATAACTCGTGATAACAGTATTTCTGAGCCACAGTCATATGCTTTAAGTCAGCTCCAAAATGTTAGATAGAGTATATTTAGAGCTTTGTAAGGCAATATGGGAGTTATTGTGTGTATGTTAAATTTTACTTTTAGTTACAGTCTCCATAATAAGATAAAGTGGGTTCTACTTTAAAAAATTTAAGAGGTTATTTAATTTATTGCTTAAAACTATGAAATATAAATTATAGAAATGAAATAATTAATCTCTTCACAATTTGATTTTATAATTATATTTATGTTGTTATGGAAACATTATTAAAGTATACCAAGATTTTTGTCCATTTATACTTTACTTTTAGTCTTTAAAGTGCTTAGTTAAATTGAAAGTTTGTTTCCAGAGCCCATTATGCGCTTGAGGATCGTGTGTCACGCAGACAGCAGCTCAACTTTCAATATAAGTTTAAGTGTCTCTGTGAGGCTTGTATTGAAAACTGGCCAACTTATCTAACACTCGATCCAGCTAGAAATTTGCCAAATAAGTTGCGGGTGAAGAAGCAAGAACTCCTTGATAGCACCACAATAGATGATCTCCAAAAAGGAAATATAGTTACTGCTGAGACAATATTTCAACCTTTGTGTGAATTAACTGAGAGTTTAGAATCCTATGCACCATGTAAAGAACTATCCGATTGTCAGGAGTCTTTGAAACAGTGTTTGGAAATATTTTTTGGAGTTGTGCCTTATGGCTACAGCAGAGTGGTGGAATACAGTGCAGTGCCTCCAAAAATGTGAGAAAGAGTTAAAAAAATATCAGCTTGGATAAATTTATCCTAGGTGCTCTTCAGGGCAGACAATAAATTTTTCAAGAAAGTCGATGTTTCTATGATGTTTTAAAAGTAATCATTGAAGTGTTTTTTATATCTTTATTGAGTCTGTGTAAGTGATAAGGCAAAAATTTACTATTTTTACATTTATTGACTATTTTTAATACTATGTTTTTACTCTATTATGGAATGTTAACTCAATTTGTAATATTTTTATATATATTTTCTGCATTTTTTTAATGCTATTGTATAGGATAAATTATTTTTATAGAAAAATACTAGAAAAAATCGATCGTATCGATCGATCGTAATCGATCCCGGACCTTTGGGATTGGGAGAGCGTTTTACCGGACTTCCAAAGGTCAGCTACCTTTGGATGTTCTATTCCCGCCTGAGAATTAATTTGTTAACGGAGTCGATTTATCTAGTATTTTTCTATTAAAATGATTTATCAATATTGTGATCATTAGGCATAAGGTTAAATTTGAAAAAAGTTCTAATATCTTGTTTATTTGATTGTTTTGGCTTACAGCAGGAATTCAGTATAAGTCTATTTTATAGTATAATACAGTGTATTTATCTACTAACTACAATTCAATAAAATAAATTATTTAGTATTGAATTAAAAAGAATGGTTATTACAATGTTGTTTTTATTTTACTTTTGAATATTATTACTAAGGTACAGTCCACAGCTCATCAATATATTATAAATAAATAAATAAATATAAATATTTCTTACATTCACACCAATTAGCCTAGCCCAAAGTAAGCACTGTAAGGCTTGTGTTATGGATACTAGGGTAACGGATAGACATACATATATGACCCATAAATATGAAATATTCATAGAAATATATAAAAACACCCATGACTCAGGTACAAATGCTCGTATTCATCATACAAACATCTGCCCCTTCCGGGATTTGAACAAATTATAATACATAAATTAGAATAAGTTATTATTATCCAAAAACTGTTTCACTTCATACCAGAGGCGGTTTATAGCGTATAGCGCCATTTATCTTACAAGCATCTTGTCCTAACTTCATTTCATTACTTACCTCCTAAGTTTTTTTAGTTGATAGATAAAATCATAAACCTACCAAGTACTGATTGGACTCCATGGGTTGGACCGATTATAGATCGAGGAATAAATGTATTACTAATTTAAAAGTAGGTTCGTGTGTTGTTTACTGTACTTAGGCTTCCATACTAATTCGTGCTTTAGTATGGACGAGGTAATGCTAATGCTCTCTTCGTATAATACCCCACTCTACGACCCCAGCCAAAAGGGAGAAATTGACCATTCTAGTGCATCATATAATAGTGGTCCAGCTTCTGTATTTAAATTGACAAAAATATTTCCTGCTGGGGTAACGTATTTAAATTAATATAGATTGCTGAACCCATTCACTGCCTTCCTGAAAAGTAACAACATTACCCAGACGCTATACTGTGATGAACAGCCCGCCCATCGGCGGTCCCGGCCTCTCGATTAACCGATTCGTGGCCAATGACGCACCTGTTGCGTCATGAAGAAACCTTTAGGGAGGCCAATGACGCACAAACGCGTCATTTGAAACTTTTTGTGAACACAGAATCACTTAGGGATTTCCTCGAATGGACACAGTTAACAAGAAAATGAACAAAACATTGCCAGGGGCCCTTGACGCGAAAGCGCGTCTAATTTCAGCTAGGCCAATGACGCGATAGTGGGTCATTCGATTATTGTTAGGGCCTGCGCAAAAAAGTTATGAAAATGAGGGTGGCAATGAATCGGTTAACTATCCATGCCCGCCAGCATTTCCAAAACCTTTCCATTCATCAAATCATTCCACAAAATTCTCATTTTTTCATAAGGTTTTTAGCTTAGATATAGGAATTTGAAATCCAACCGCCGCCAATAGGCGGGCTTGGCGTGTCAATTAAAAAATTTCACCCGCCGATGGGCGGGCACGGCACTAAATGAGTGCTTACTATTAGTTTACTATTACTTACTAGTAACCGCTTACCATTTAACAAAGCAGATTCCTTTTTTAAAATAGCTGAACGACGATTAGCGTTATTACCGGTTTTCATGGTAACGCTCTACTACGACGTTCCGTATTCGATCCCGGCCGGGTAGAGAGTAGAGAACGAAGGGGTTTGAAGGTTTTGGCCCTAACATCACCCGCCATTTTGATATTTTTTTCCAAAATCGCGGTGCACAATAAATGTCATATATTTGGATAGGGGACATTTATACAAGCATATAATGTCATAACATAACACCATAAAGCGTCACGTTTCTAAGTTATTCAAATATAAAAATAACAGTTTTTATAACGAATTTATTTATTTATTTTGTAGTTATTTCATGTTGTTTAAGTTTTTACTTTTAATCTGAATCAGACAAAAAAAGAAAACAAATATTTTAATAGCGAAAATTGATTTTGTTCATTAATAACTTTTTAATACAATTCAGTATAGGAATCAGATATAAATGTGTTTAATTATAATGATTTGTTATATCACCTGTACTTTTATTTTGGTGAATAACTCCGAAACGTGACGCTTTAGGATATCATGTTATGTAATATTTTTTGTTTGTATAAGTGTCCTCCATCTAAATATATAACTTTTGTTGTACTCCGCGATTTTGAAAAAATATCAAAATGGCGGCCGACGTTAGAGCCACCCTCCATACAAAAATCTTCAAACCCCGTTTTCTTTATTGACTAGGGTCTGAGTATTGTGGTAGCATGGTTGTTTCTAAATTCCATAACAAATGTTTAAGCTAATCGGGTTTAGAACAATGTACGTGACGTTGTCTAATTGCATAAATGTTTTAGGTGTGGATTGTGGATTTTAGTTCTAAATGTCGTTCATGGCTGTATGAGTCGGAACAACTGTAATGGTCGGTGTACTGTAATTAGTAATTAATTATAATTAAGAACATTTTAGGTTTTGTAGTACCCTAGGCTGTTAATTTTTTTTTAGTTATAGAATGGTTAAAATTGTTATGACTGTTTTAAGTAACTACTTCTTGATTAAAAAAATGTGCTCATCAAAGTCACTACATCTACATCAAAATCCGTTGTGAAGGGATTTTGAAACCGCGTTGTGATTTAAAATTTCTCTATTGTAAAAAAATTACCAGAAGCTGTTTACTTCTTACGACCGTTTGGTGCAACGGTAGCGATCCTGCCTTTCGCACCGACGGTCCTGGGTTCGAATTCCGGAAGGGGCAGATGTTTGTATGATGAATACGAGCATTTGTACTTGAGTCATGGATGTTTGTATATATTACTATGAATATTGCTTATTTATGTATGAAATATGTGTGCCTATCCGTTACCCTAGTATCCGTAACACAAGCTTTAATGTGCTTACTTTGGGATTGGTTAATTGGTGTGAATGTAGGAAATATATATTTATTTATTTTGTCAGGAATCTCGACATGTTATTAAATGTGCAGATTTCCGACATGTCCGATGTGAAGAGCAGTAGTCCAGATCTAAGATGAGAATTGCGAAAAATTCATTCATATACACCTAAATAAATATATCAATTCTTAAACTGCTTAAACAAAACACCTGAATCTATTATGATAATAGGGTTTCTTATTAACTGTATCCTAATCCGAAACATTGTACATAAAACCTAAGCCAAAGTTGTACATTCTTTTACTAAAGCTGCAGTGTTACAGAGACATAAGTATAACTGCACCACAAAATACCTGTTCCCCTACATTGTTCCATTAATCATCACCAATCTTACTTAGCTAACAATACAGTTGAAAGTTTTGTGTAGGTACCACTACTACCACCTGCCTACCACTTTTGTGTGAACCCGCCGAATACTGAATATGATAAGAATATTCGGTCCCTCCCTTTCCTTTTTTTAGATATTTAGGCGTTAAAATTTTAAACTTCTGTTCAATCTATAAATATCTACCCTTATAGTTGATTATGTATTTTTATCACAACGTTGTTCAGGCGCAGCGAAAATATCTTAATTATCTATAATTAGGTATATAGGAAGCAGTAATAATATATTTTTTATAGAAAATAGGTATGCGCTTGACCGCTATCTCGTCTGATGGTAAGCGACGATGCGATCTAGGATCTGGCGTGCTTGTCTAGAAGATACCTTTTCACTAGTGACTTGAAGACCCGTAAATTGCATTTATCAGAAAACACAGATTCACCTTAGCTAGGGCCGGATTTAGGGGAGGGCATGAGGTGCTACTGCCCTGGGGCCCCTACAAAAGAGGGACCCCCACATAGATAAAGAAATACAAATACAGCAACTAACACTTTTTTATATTTTATATGTATAACCTATTATGGCAATAAACGAATTTGATTTTTATTGGAAAACTAGCGACCCGCCCCGGCTTCGCACGGATGCAATGCTCTACTATATTATGCATGTATTATACATATAAACCTTCCTCTTGAATTACTCTATCTATTAAAATAACCCGCATCAAAATCCGTTGCGTAGTTTTAAAGATTTAAGCATACAAAGGAATATAGGGACAGAGAAAGCGACTTTGTTTTATACTATGTAGTGATGATGATGATTAGGGGCCTCCATTGCCCCAGGGCCTTCAGACCTCCAAATCCGGCCCTGTCCTTAGCGGTACGTATCACAAAATTGGAACTAAAACGACTAGTGTGACTCTTTGGTACATCTACCATATAATGGTGTCGCCTATTTGTAAGGAATAATAAGGAATAATTATAGGTAGTCAGCAAAAACTTGCAAGACAGTTTTTTACGCAAAAGTAAGTAATTACTTTGCGCTAACACTGCGAGATTGCGATATATATGAAAGCTACCCTTGACCGCCTGGTTACCAAATTATGTAATATCTAGAGTCCATTTTGTTATGCCGTTGGTCCTGATTGATAATCCACCGTAGCTGTTGATCCTTACTCAAGTGAATTCTGTTTTTTGTTGGTCTTTCCATCCTTATAAAGTCTTTGTTTCCAGCTGTAACACTAATAGAGGTGATGATGATATGTTTGATTTAGGATTGTTTCACGAACAAATGAAATTAATTAACTCTTTTAAAACTTTTATTATAATAAACAACATTGATATGTCATTTGATACCTTATCATTACTTAACTGATCTAAATCAATGAAAGACTGAGAAATTATCCACAATATTTTTAACTCTCATTTTTCTACAGCTTTTGTATCTGTTTTAATGAGTAAAATTGGTCCCTTTATTTTTTGTACCAAGGAAGGTAATACCTTGCCTTTTATATTAAAATTTTAAATTCATTGTAAAAAAAAAATTAGACATCCTTCTTGAATTTAATTCAATATTATATTGCCTATGCGAAAGAAACACTTAACGATTCGAGTTGTGAGAAAACAAACCTTGCTAAATAAAAATCAACGTTAGTCGTTTTGTTGAGTTCCTCCACTAGTAAACCCCACGGCACGAGTGAAGTCACTGAAAACTGAGTTTTCAGGGATATCGACTTGTTGTTTACAGTGAGTTTGCAAGAGTGAGCATTTTGCAAACTCCAAATACGAAAAAGAGGATTAATGTGAACTTTAAAACTTGTTTATCGAAGCTCTCTTCGCCGAAAGAACGTTTCGCCGAATGACCAATTTATGTATTTCAAGATACTTGACAGTATTAAATGGAACTTAGATTTAGTCCGCTTTTATTTTAAGGTTAATCAAATCTAATCAGGAATATTAAAAAAAATACAAAAACAAAATAACATTATTCGGCGAAATTTGCATTTTTGTTTCGTCTTAGACACACCTATACTATAATACAGTGTTTATAAAGCATAAACTTGTATAAATGGGTGTAGTTTTTACCGACATCTCAGATCTTAATATATTATATAATAATTATAATCTCGCTTAATATTGGTACAATACTTTAAATATTGGGGAAAAAACATTTAAAAAGAACTTTAATTATAATAAAATATAAAAAAAACGGTTACGGTTTTACAGTTCAAGATACTGAACATAGCTTTGGGTCATTGCTCAAGTGGCAGACATTCAACGAGGATGCATTTAAAACAATATTATTAGAATGGTTTCGTCAGTCTTATTGACGCCTAAGTAATTAAGAGATATTTCTTCTTATGACAAATTTTGTACCCGCGTTAAACAAACACTAACTAAATTCTGTTTAACACTGTTATGTCATCTGTTTAACAATGTACATCATTAAAACTGGTGTCTGTTGCTTCTATGAAAATCGAAATAAAAATAAAATACTGAAAATTTCCAGAGTCAAAGATCTGGTTAAACGTATTGTATCGTTCAATAAAGCAGTTGTAATGTCCTTTACCTTATCACGATTGAGGATTGTTATACGCCCAGTTAGTTTTGGTTTCACTGGGCTGTACTTTTTTAAGTAATTTATTGTGCATTCCAGTTCGTCATATGAAATTATGTCTTTTGGGAGATTCTCGAACATACTGTACCCATCGCCACCGTCTGCTAAAAACGATGGCATAAACATTTTATATTCATATGTGTTGTTAACTTGTGCTAAGTTGTAATTACCACAATTCGAACATACAGCTTTGACGTCTATTACTCTCGAGCCAGGTGATTGACCTAAATCATATGTTACTTCCATTCCAGACATTTGTAAAAACTGTCCTGTGCTGTCAATAAGGCGCCACGTAGAGACAGAATGTTCTAAGGCTTGTTTTAAAATAGTGCCATTCATAGTTACTATTGACAACATGTCAGAAAATGGTAGAACGCCTATTAAATCACCTCTCGAAATATCAATGGTTTTATATGGATGATCTACGGAATTTCTTATCCTACCGCCTTGAACCACTGCTATATTAACGTCAAAATATTCAGGATGAAACTGTCTTGTATAGTCAAGAATTGAATCGACAATGAGGTTTCCTAAATTACACTCTTCTAAACGACAAATGCCGTCTAAAACTACTAAAGATTTACCAACGATTTCATTGTTAATCTTGTCAATTGCCTCTCGGTATTGGTTAACTTTTTTCAACATTTCTGGATCCTCAGGAACACTCTGTTCCAGTAATAAAGGTTGTCCTTCATATTCAATGATTTCTCCCATTGAATCAAAAAGTAAGTGTAATTGGCCCATGTATTTGGTATAAGCATAAGCTTGGACAACGAGAACCTTTCTTCCAGACTTTTGTGAAACCACAGTAGGGTATAGACCTTGAGGATACTCCGGTTTTTCATCAGTTGTGTTACTATTCCAAAGAAAAGTATTTGAGTGCCCACCTATAACTAGATCTATATCATCAACCTGTTCGGCTATTTTTAAATCTGTTATGTATCCAGAATGACCAAGTGCTATCAAAATGTTAACATTTTGGTCTTTCAGATTTCTAACTTCGCGCCTTATAGATGTAACTTCATCTTCATATTCAACTTTGTTTCTTGGCGCTAAGAACTTGGTTTCCGGCGTCAAATATCCAATTATACCAATCTTGATATCACCAATCTTGAGAATAATCGATTTGTGAAGGTTTGATTCATTAGCTAGTTCCGGCACTGCATCTAAGATGAGATTAGCTGTTACAGTAGGAAAAGTTAGATTTCCTATAAAAGGTATGAGTCCACTTAAACCTTCATCAAATTCATGATTTCCAAGACTCTGTAAAGAAAATATATATATTGTTAATGACAACATAAAAAGTACAATGTAAATAATTAAATTATGAAATTAAAAGATAACAGACAAAGTCACAGTACCACACATCACTTACTTTCATAGATTTTTATATTAGTATTATTAATTATTATGAGGTTTATACGAATATATATAACTTGTTAGTTTAGGTTCATAAATTATGTAATATTTTAAGTAAGCAATCAGCGTATTATGCTTGTAAATAAAATACGCGCTTAAAGTGTTATAAATAACGGGAGGGAGTGATTTATTTCATAAAAGGTTTATTGAGTAACATAAAATACAAACACATTTTTACACAGTTTTACTTACGGTAGAAGTATAGGTATTTTATATTCCGAGTTTTTTTTGTCATGTTCGTGTTGATAGCACCAGAATAGTAACCGGCAGAAAGTTGAATTAGTTTATTACCACATGACTGCATTGTCGTGCATTTAATATTAATGTGCGGAGAACAGCAAATGTATCTGGCTCAGGGAAGGTTTTTTGACTCAGTGAAAATGTTAAATGGAATCAACCAGCTACGAGTACCTAGACAGCGAGTGTATACTGTCTATCTACATATTATACGGTTAAGTATAACTCATGTTATTTTTGTGCACGAAGCTTAACGACGACGTGTTCAAAAACTAAAGAAAAAATACCACTGCGAAACCTGACGGGCGTTCCCACATATTCCTCGGGTACGGCGCATGCCCAAGTGCTTAACGGGTATTCCCCCCTCCAAATGTAATGCTAGTCAGATCATTCATTCTCTGGCGGCCAGCCTTGGTAACAATATCCGCCTCGCCCCAGACGGGCCACCCTTTATGCTGTCCGTGAAAACGGCTGAAAAGCTGAGAGAGGATGTGAGAGAGCGGCTAATGTTGAGTCAGTCAAGCCGATACCATCTCGTAGCACTATTATCTTGGGATCTACTCCATGTTTTCACCTCGCAGTACCTTATAGCAAGATTCAATTTCATCCCTGTACTGTAATTACAATATGATTATTTTGATCAAATAACTATGGTCCACGCTAGAGGCAAAGTCCCGACTAGAAACACCATTTTGCTTTGGGTGGGTAACTTCAGAGCTACCGGTTCAGCTTTGATGGAAAGGAAAAGTGATGGAAAGGAAAGGAATGTTAGGAAAAGTGTTTGAAAATTTCAGCGCAAGATTGGAAGAATGCATGGCCCAAGATGGATATCATTTGAAAGACGTCATCTTCAAATCTTAAATGGATCAAATCAACATTTTTGTTGTTATTTTTATAAATGTTCATAAATACCAATCTGTAATATGCAATAAAACATTTTGTATCACTTAAAACGGTTGAGTTATTTACATTTTAAAACCGTCAGATCTTTTTGCCGCTCCCTGTATAAAGAGAACAGGTCTACATTGGTTACATTTACATCTTTTACTGTACCGATATACACGCCTCACTCCTTAGGCTAGCCTGATCTAGAAGGATCTTTAGTCAAGATCAGTCAAGAGTAACGAGGAAGGGAGGAATAGTTGTTTCTTCCAAATGTTGACGAACGAGTCTCGGTGACGTAACTGGCGTAGTAGTCTACGCAGCGGTCTAGGTAATAAAAGGTGCAGGTTCGATTCCCAATACCTGATTGGCAATTTTTCTTAACGTTAGTTTAGTATATTTTTGCCTTCTTCTATGATAACTCATTGATCGAGTTTCGTACGACAGTTTCACAATCTCTTTGACATTTATTTGGACAATACCTATTTATGCTCTTTTTATATTCTCAATTGGCCGGCGCTTGACCACTATCTCGCCTGATGCTAAGCGACGATGCGATCCAGGATGTGATGCGCTTGCCTAGAAGATACCTATGCACTTGTGACTTGAAGACAACTAAATTGTATTTGTCAGGAAACACAGACTCAGGCAAAGAGTTCCGCTCCTTTAGCAGTACGTACCGCAAAATTGGAAACAAAACGCTTAGTGCGACTGTTTGGTATATCAACCATATAATGGTGGCGCTTATTTGTAAGTCTGGTTGTCCGATGAAAAAATGGGGACGGCGGAATAAGGTTGTGCAGTTCTGCTGTACACTCCGAAATGTATCCTAAATTAAAAACGGAAAGGCTAGCTACGTTTCGTCTATGCTCAAGGCTGTTGAGCTTTTTATAAAAGAGATCTTCATTGCCGGTAAGTCTTTTGGCCCTCCTCTCTATGGACTCAAGCGTCTGGAGCTGGTATTTCCCACAAAAAGCATGAACTGGGCTTAATTCTGCTAAGGGATTCAAAGATACTTAATAATAATTGATTAACAACAGTTCATCAACTTTACCCTAAATGATAAATTTTGTGAATTGGTATTGACTTTATAAAGTGATTAAACTTTCAGTAGGATATAGCTTGAAGGTAATAAACAATTTGTTAATAGGTTGATCTACCATTTTTTTAACCGAAAGTTAATAAGCGCCACCCATTAACTTTGACGAGGTGTTTAGCAAAATACCGGAGCAGTAGCAGATTTTTTAATATGCTGTACATTTCTATAAAACCCTAGAACTAATGCTTAAATCTAGTTGGTTGAATAAATTAAGAGAGTAAAATTTCATAATTTTATTTGTTTGTACTAATAAATGTACGGGACAAAAAAAATCTCATTTAATAATAATGTACTACTGGGAAGGACTCTGCAACCGTGAAAACGGCTGAAAAGCTGAGAGAGGATGTGAGAGAGCGGCTAATGTTGAGTCAGTCAAGCCGATACCATCTCGTAGCACTATTATCTTGGGATCTACTCCATGTTTTCACCTCGCAGTACCTTATAGCAAGATTCAATTTCATCCCTGTACTGTAATTACAATATGATTATTTTGATCAAATAACTATGGTCCACGCTAGAGGCAAAGTCCCGACTAGAAACACCATTTTGCTTTGGGTGGGTAACTTCAGAGCTACCGGTTCAGCTTTGATGGAAAGGAAAAGTGATGGAAAGGAAAGGAATGTTAGGAAAAGTGTTTGAAAATTTCAGCGCAAGATTGGAAGAATGCATGGCCCAAGATGGATATCATTTGAAAGACGTCATCTTCAAATCTTAAATGGATCAAATCAACATTTTTGTTGTTATTTTTATAAATGTTCATAAATACCAATCTGTAATATGCAATAAAACATTTTGTATCACTTAAAACGGTTGAGTTATTTACATTTTAAAACCGTCAGATCTTTTTGCCGCTCCCTGTATAAAGAGAACAGGTCTACATTGGTTACATTTACATCTTTTACTGTACCGATATACACGCCTCACTCCTTAGGCTAGCCTGATCTAGAAGGATCTTTAGTCAAGATCAGTCAAGAGTAACGAGGAAGGGAGGAATAGTTGTTTCTTCCAAATGTTGACGAACGAGTCTCGGTGACGTAACTGGCGTAGTAGTCTACGCAGCGGTCTAGGTAATAAAAGGTGCAGGTTCGATTCCCAATACCTGATTGGCAATTTTTCTTAACGTTAGTTTAGTATATTTTTGCCTTCTTCTATGATAACTCATTGATCGAGTTTCGTACGACAGTTTCACAATCTCTTTGACATTTATTTGGACAATACCTATTTATGCTCTTTTTATATTCTCAATTGGCCGGCGCTTGACCACTATCTCGCCTGATGCTAAGCGACGATGCGATCCAGGATGTGATGCGCTTGCCTAGAAGATACCTATGCACTTGTGACTTGAAGACAACTAAATTGTATTTGTCAGGAAACACAGACTCAGGCAAAGAGTTCCGCTCCTTTAGCAGTACGTACCGCAAAATTGGAAACAAAACGCTTAGTGCGACTGTTTGGTATATCAACCATATAATGGTGGCGCTTATTTGTAAGTCTGGTTGTCCGATGAAAAAATGGGGACGGCGGAATAAGGTTGTGCAGTTCTGCTGTACACTCCGAAATGTATCCTAAATTAAAAACGGAAAGGCTAGCTACGTTTCGTCTATGCTCAAGGCTGTTGAGCTTTTTATAAAAGAGATCTTCATTGCCGGTAAGTCTCTTGGCCCTCCTCTCTATGGACTCAAGCGTCTGGAGCTGGTATTTCCCACAAAAAGCATGAACTGGGCTTAATTCTGCTAAGGGATTCAAAGATACTTAATAATAATTGATTAACAACAGTTCATCAACTTTACCCTAAATGATAAATTTTGTGAATTGGTATTGACTTTATAAAGTGATTAAACTTTCAGTAGGATATAGCTTGAAGGTAATAAACAATTTGTTAATAGGTTGATCTACCATTTTTTTAACCGAAAGTTAATAAGCGCCACCCATTAACTTTGACGAGGTGTTTAGCAAAATACCGGAGCAGTAGCAGATTTTTTAATATGCTGTACATTTCTATAAAACCCTAGAACTAATGCTTAAATCTAGTTGGTTGAATAAATTAAGAGAGTAAAATTTCATAATTTTATTTGTTTGTACTAATAAATGTACGGGACAAAAAAAATCTCATTTAATAATAATGTACTACTGGGAAGGACTCTGCAACCGTGAAAACGGCTGAAAAGCTGAGAGAGGATGTGAGAGAGCGGCTAATGTTGAGTCAGTCAAGCCGATACCATCTCGTAGCACTATTATCTTGGGATCTACTCCATGTTTTCACCTCGCAGTACCTTATAGCAAGATTCAATTTCATCCCTGTACTGTAATTACAATATGATTATTTTGATCAAATAACTATGGTCCACGCTAGAGGCAAAGTCCCGACTAGAAACACCATTTTGCTTTGGGTGGGTAACTTCAGAGCTACCGGTTCAGCTTTGATGGAAAGGAAAAGTGATGGAAAGGAAAGGAATGTTAGGAAAAGTGTTTGAAAATTTCAGCGCAAGATTGGAAGAATGCATGGCCCAAGATGGATATCATTTGAAAGACGTCATCTTCAAATCTTAAATGGATCAAATCAACATTTTTGTTGTTATTTTTATAAATGTTCATAAATACCAATCTGTAATATGCAATAAAACATTTTGTATCACTTAAAACGGTTGAGTTATTTACATTTTAAAACCGTCAGATCTTTTTGCCGCTCCCTGTATAAAGAGAACAGGTCTACATTGGTTACATTTACATCTTTTACTGTACCGATATACACGCCTCACTCCTTAGGCTAGCCTGATCTAGAAGGATCTTTAGTCAAGATCAGTCAAGAGTAACGAGGAAGGGAGGAATAGTTGTTTCTTCCAAATGTTGACGAACGAGTCTCGGTGACGTAACTGGCGTAGTAGTCTACGCAGCGGTCTAGGTAATAAAAGGTGCAGGTTCGATTCCCAATACCTGATTGGCAATTTTTCTTAACGTTAGTTTAGTATATTTTTGCCTTCTTCTATGATAACTCATTGATCGAGTTTCGTACGACAGTTTCACAATCTCTTTGACATTTATTTGGACAATACCTATTTATGCTCTTTTTATATTCTCAATTGGCCGGCGCTTGACCACTATCTCGCCTGATGCTAAGCGACGATGCGATCCAGGATGTGATGCGCTTGCCTAGAAGATACCTATGCACTTGTGACTTGAAGACAACTAAATTGTATTTGTCAGCAAACACAGACTCAGGCAAAGAGTTCCGCTCCTTTAGCAGTACGTACCGCAAAATTGGAAACAAAACGCTTAGTGCGACTGTTTGGTATATCAACCATATAATGGTGGCGCTTATTTGTAAGTCTGGTTGTCCGATGAAAAAATGGGGACGGCGGAATAAGGTTGTGCAGTTCTGCTGTACACTCCGAAATGTATCCTAAATTAAAAACGGAAAGGCTAGCTACGTTTCGTCTATGCTCAAGGCTGTTGAGCTTTTTATAAAAGAGATCTTCATTGCCGGTAAGTCTCTTGGCCCTCCTCTCTATGGACTCAAGCGTCTGGAGCTGGTATTTCCTACAAAAAGCATGAACTGGGCTTAATTCTGCTAAGGGATTCAAAGATACTTAATAATAATTGATTAACAACAGTTCATCAACTTTACCCTAAATGATAAATTTTGTGAATTGGTATTGACTTTATAAAGTGATTAAACTTTCAGTAGGATATAGCTTGAAGGTAATAAACAATTTGTTAATAGGTTGATCTACCATTTTTTTAACCGAAAGTTAATAAGCGCCACCCATTAACTTTGACGAGGTGTTTAGCAAAATACCGGAGCAGTAGCAGATTTTTTAATATGCTGTACATTTCTATAAAACCCTAGAACTAATGCTTAAATCTAGTTGGTTGAATAAATTAAGAGAGTAAAATTTCATAATTTTATTTGTTTGTACTAATAAATGTACGGGACAAAAAAAATCTCATTTAATAATAATGTACTACTGGGAAGGACTCTGCAACCAAATAATTACATTTGGTTTGATTAATACTGAAAATGGTAGGCACTTCAAATATTTTTACTATAAAAATAATGTTATTATCGTTAGTAATAGAGATAGCGAAGGGAGATCTAAATATGATGATTTATTAGGCGTTTGGTCCGTTAGTAATGTGATTCTTCCTTCTACTTCAGGATACACAGGACTATGTCGGCTGATATAGTTCTCAGTACAATATAGCTCATCATAACCAAGTGTTACATACGGTACACCGCTAAACATAGAATAATCATCACCCCCTTTAGCAAGAAACTCTGGAACAAGAATAGTATATTCTTGCTGTTGTTTAAGTTCAAAATATTCTGGTATCCTACACTCCGTACACCTTATTTTTACCTTAATAGCTCTCTTTCCAACGTCTTTCGTTAAATCGTATACCACTTTCAAACCAGAGAAATGGAGAAATTCTCCCGGAGCATCTATTAAGTCATAATTAGCGACAGAATGTTCCAGCGCCTTTAATAAAGTAGAACCATTTACTTTTAATTTTGAGATATTACCTCCAAATGGCATTACTGTTAAAAGATCGCCTTTAGATATAGTTCTATCAACGTGATCTATGGAGGCTCTTATGCCACCACCTTGTATCATCGCAACGTTGACATCTGTCCAAAATGTACTATTGTAGCTTTCAGTATAAGTGTAAAATATAGCGTCAGTGATTAAATTCCCTAAATTGCATTCTTTGTATTGACAATTTAGGCCATCTAACAAAATTGCAGTCTCCCCTATAATACTATCAGTAACGCTTGTAAGCTTTTCTCTGTATTTTTCAACAATTTTAACTATATCCTCATCTTGAGGAATATTTTTATCAAGAAGTATAGGATGCCCATCGGCACTTATGATTTCTCCATTGGAGTCAAATACGATATTTAGTTTTCCTAGATATTTAGTATAAGCGTATGCTTGCACCACTAGAACTAATCTACCTGACTCTTGTTTCACATACGTTGGATATGGGCCTTGTGATAATTCGGCATCTGGAACCTTGCCGTTCCACAAAAATGTATTGCTGTGGCCTCCTATAACTAAATCAATACCCTCTACTTGTTTTGCTATTTGTAGATCTCTAAGGTAGCCTGAATGACCTAACGCTATTAAAATTTTTACACCATCTTCCTGAAGTTTCACTACTTCCTGTCTAAGGGCAGTTATTTCATCAATATATTCAACATCGTTACTTTTTGCTAAGAACTTTGTCTCAGGTGTTAAATAACCTATTACACCTACTTTAATACCCGATATATCAAAAGTTATAGATTTTTTGAGATTGGTTTGCTTTTCTAGCTCTGGAACCCTATTTAATATGAGGTTAGCTGCAAGCACCGGTGATGTTAGATTTTCAATGAAGGGTGTCAGTCCTTCTACATTGTTGTCAAATTCATGATTGCCGAGTGACTGAAACAAAGAACGCTTGCAATGTATTATAGTTATTATAAATGTATCATAACGAATAAATAATTTGATGGGTTGAGAATATAACGATTCATATTTTTCCGACTATGGATATGCTTAAGATGAATAACTGATTATTTTAAATGGTCATTTAAGTCACAAATGGTCAAAAATAATTAAAAATATATTTTATTTTGATAATATATTAAAATTAACGTTTTACCTGTTCATATACGACACTATCGGGCTAAAAAAACATAATAATAAATAAGAAAGAGAAAAATATAATATAAAGCGAATTTTTAACTAAATCTACGCAATTAATTAAAATTGTAATTCCATAATTAGAATATAATTTTTCACTTGGCTTATAGTGCAGTGAGTTATGTAGAATTACTTAATGAGACGGCAACAATTTTACGTACAATATGTATTTAACAATTATTATTACTTTATAAATATTGTGAATAAACTTAATAGCACTGTTAATATGATAGATTGTTTTAGAGTTTTAACAGAGTTATAACTTAATTTATCATAATCTTTTATATCTATTCTTCTTTCAATTCCTGGAAATACAGGGCTATAAGTTTGAATAAAAACTATGGTTGATGTTAATTCGTCATAATGTAAGGGAGTGGCTGGAATATTAATTAACATAGAAAACCCATCTCCTCCCATAGATAAAAATGATGTCATTAAAATTTTATAATAATTCGCACGGTTTAGGGTAGAGAATGTAGGTATGGGGCATAAGCCACAGCGCACTAATACTTTAAGAACTCTCTTGAAAGGTGGTTTAGAAAAATCGAATTCTACTTTCAACCCGGAATACTGTAAAAATTGGCCAGGTGGACGTTTTTCAATATATTTAGCAACTGAATGTTCTAGCATATCCCAAATTATCGACCCATTTACAGTCACTACCACCATATTACCCTCAAATGGCATCACAGTTAAAAGATCACCTTTAGTAATATTAGCAGGCAAATTTGTACGTACGATAGAAGCCCTAATACCACCGCCTTGTATGATTGATATTGGTGCATCGGTCCATCCTGAACCATTATATTCTGAGGCATATTTAAAAATCATAGCGTCAGTTATTAAATTACCCATATTACATTCTCTTAAACGACATGAACTACCATCCAAAGGCACAGAGGATTTACCAACTACTAAATCTGTGATTTTTTCAATTTCAACACTGTAATGATTGACAATTTGTAAAACGTCTGAATCTTGTGGCACATTTTTGTCTAAAAGAATAGGATTGCCATTGTAAGAAATTAATTCACCGTCTGAATCGAAAACGAGATGTAGTTTCCCGAGATATTTTGTATAAGCGTATGCTTGAACCGCTGGTACAACTTTTCCTGAAGCTTGTTTTACTACGAAAGGATATGGTCCTTCAGGTTTCTCTGAATCTGGACTGGTTCCGTTCCACAAGAAAGTGTTCGTGTGTCCACCTATTACTAAATCAATGTCTTCAACTTTTTCTGCTATTTCCAAGTCTTTTGTAAAACCAGAATGACCAAGAGCTATCAAAATATTTATTCCACGTGATTTAAGATTGGCCGCTTCTTTTTTTAAGGCAGCTGTTTCTTCTATGTATTCAACATCGTTTCTTATGGCTAGAACTTTAGTATCTGGCGTCAAGTATCCTATGATCCCCACTTTAGTGCCGTTTATATCGAAGATCACAGATTTCATGAGATTTGGTTCGGTTTCTAGTTCAGGAACCTTTGTGAGAACAAGATTCGCAGCGAGCACAGGGCACGTTAAATTTTCGATGAAAGGTGTTAAACCAGATACTCCATTGTCAAACTCATGGTTGCCCAGCGACTGAAACAAATATTTTTCAAAATGGAATTAAGAGCATAATATCTTTTATTATACATGCAAAAGAGTTTAAAATTAAGAAAATCATGCAGCAGCGCCCATTCACACGGTTCTCCGAAATACAATAAAGTAGGTATTACCAATTATGATCCTCAATTACAGGTTGTTGTTAACACAATATTTAACATACGTGGTTAGTGTGAACACATCGTAAACAGTTTTTTGTTAGTTTTTGCAAGCTTTGTTAGTTTGCCTCATAAACAAAATACAAAATTATGGTAATAAATGACGATGAGAATTTAGATGTAGCTATAGTTTTAGATATCTAAACGAACGTGCACATTTTTTCCTTTAAGGTTGATTTGTCTAAATAGCAAAAGGTCCAACTAAGCTAAACGCCAAAAATGCTTGCATTAGCTTATTTTAATAACATAAAAAAATCAAAGCAAATTTAAACGACGTTATCTTCATGCGAAAATTCATGCCACATACTGGAAAAATATTTTATTGGATTTATGCAATAAGTACTTAACATGTTATTAGTAATAAAGTAATAACAAAATCAACTGATCCATTTCTGCTTGTAATCTTCATATTCTTGAATACATGGGTATAACCACATTGTAACTAAATTTGACTACGTTTTCAAATAACTATCGCGGACTCAAATAGTAACTAAACAAGTATATGCGAAAGTGTAAGAAAAGAACAGATAGCAAAAATGTGTTTATTTCGATGTTTATATTTAATTCTGATGATTCGAATACTTACAAGAAACCATGCTCACAAGATTAGTCGTTCGGTGATGGTTGTCATAAGTGTGCTACTGCTGTCTAGTATTTTCATTTGCACGTACCGGATTACTAAAGTTTCCCAAAATGTCATTTTAAATAACACCTAAATGGTATTTAGCTATGCAAACACATATCCCATACTACTATTTAAAATATTTCTAATGAACAGCTAGCAAGGCTCATTTATGCATTTGCCAAGACAGGCGATGAGCTAAGGTGTGAAGCTTGCTCTTCATCAATTTGCTGTCACTAATGAGTCTATCAGTTCTGCGAATCGTGTCCAGCGCTGCAAGTTTGTATTTTGCTGAGCAGTCCTCGAGGTGGCTGCAATATTACATTTAAGATCGGACTTAAAGAGTTAAAAGTTGTTAAATATTTAAAAAAAGAGCTAAGAAACCCCTCAAATTACTAATATTAGGTTGATATTATTTTGGTGCCTTGCGATTACCAAACTGTTATATTTATTGCAGAAATAAAGATTTAAAACATTTATATAGTCATAATAAATGTTTGATTATAACTAATTATGAAATAATTAGTAAAAAAGCTAATGATTATGTGCTTTCATAGATACTAATTTAAAAATTGTCTTGGTTCTTTGTGAGATCTCAAAACTTTTGCGGTAGAAGAACTGCATTTCAAGTCCTGCATTTTTTGTACGTTACATGTTTTTGATAGGATATTATTAACAAAAAGAAATTTTAATCTCTAATATTATAATCTTTCGAAATGAAACTGTCTAATCACAATCTATCGCACGTTAAGTTGTCAACTATCCGAAGGCTGGCCCTGATGGGTTGGTCTTGTAATAAGCCCTTCTGAGACAATTGAGTTAGGTTAGGTTAATTTATATTAAATATAACCTACCCTTTTTTTTTACTTGGAGGAAATGCTTTACACATACTTCCACCGCTGGGAGTGCGGCGAAAGTTATGTGTGACTCTCCCCTGCGCACCTACCTGACGATAAAAGCTCGTCAGGTTGGTGCGCAGGGGCCTACCCACTAAAAACTCCAAGATGTCCCCCCGGTCACCTTGGTGGCACTTGACTGTCGTACGGCAGTGCAGTGGCACCGGATGGGGAATATAAACTAACCTAACCTAACTCAATTTTTTCTAACTCAAGGTTAATTTATATTTAAACAAACCTAACTTAACTCAATTGTCGACAACAAACGAATTAATAAACAAAAATTCAGTGCGCAATGTGCGTTCCATCGCATGCCATTTCACAATTTGGCGGTTTCACTTCGATGTCACAGTTCGATGTTACAGTCGAGATAGATTATGCATGCGCACATTATAAAACCATATAACTAGTTTGCTCTGGATATAACGTAACTAACGTAACGTATTTTTTTCTACATGCAATTCTGGGTCAAGAAGGACACCGAGTTCGCGTATAACGCAGACTTTTTTTAGTCGAAGATGGTTAAGCTTTTAATTAAAGTTGATTACGGTTTTCTTTTTTTGTAGTAGTTATGTATCTACACTTTGCAATACACAGATACAATTAATATACCACAGATTTGTGGTAAATTAATATATTATATATAACTAGCTGTCCCGGCCACGCGTTGCTGTGCCGACTGCAGTGCCATCTGCCGGACTGATTTGTGAATCCAAATCATTCTCAGATCCCCTTGAACACACACAAAAAAATTCATTCAAATCGGTCCAGCCGTTTAGGAGGAGTTCAGTGACATACACACTCACAGAAGAATTATATATATAAAGATATTATTAAGTCTAAAGTAGATGGTTGGACCCTTCTAAAGCATATTCTTATGCTGCAGTCTTATTATTATCACTACTAATACACTACCATACGTACTTTATTTTGTTTGTCTGCGTTAGGAGTGCTTATAGTCAGATTATTTATTAGCCACCCGTTACTCATTGCCTTAGGAGGAGTTTTTTGCCATTTCAATGTAGTCTTGTCCAGTGAAATCTATAATCTAAGAACACAAATTTGTTGTTTGTGTGTTTGTCTGTCCGCTCTTTTTTTCCATTGTATACGCGTTACCATAGCAACGCGTTACAGGGTCAGCTAGTATATACTCTAAAAACACAAATTTGTTGTTTGTGTGTTTGTCTGTTTGTCTGTCCGCTCTTTTTCCATTGTATCAATTAACTTTACCATAGCAACGCGTTACCTGGTCACTAGTCTACACTAATATTATAAAGAGGAAAGATTTGTATTTTTGTATGTTTGCAATGAATAAACTCAAAAACAACTAAGCCGATTTAAAAAATTCTTTCACCATTGGAAAGCTACATTCACGCTGAGTAACATAGGCTACATTTAATGCAATTGTTCAAGTTCTGGTCAGTTTCTTGCCAGAGTTTCTTTTGCCAGTTTTTCTTCTCAAACATAATTGAAAAATCACATTTTTTTAAAAATTGATAAGAGGGGGAAATATCCGGTATATCAATAGTGTAGTAGTAGCACCTTAGCCATCCCGTGACCACGACCCTCTTTAAAGTTCAAACGTCAGATTTAAATAAAAACATAAACGTAAATGAGTATTTGATATGAGTAAAAAGTATTGCAATAGTGATATGATTAGTATTTCAAGAAGTAAAAGGTAATGAAAAAAATATAAAATCACTTTTTATTTTGAAACTAATACTGATATTAACGTTAGTAGAAAGATAGTTGTAGCAGAACCAACTCTATAAGTAGAACCAGAGCCATCGCCATCCTCTTCATCCTCTTGATCCTCTTGACCCTCTTGATCCTCTTGATCCTCTTGATCCTCTTGATCCTCTTGATCCTCTTGATCATTATCTTCATTTTCTTCAAATTCATCTAAACCATTTATAGTTATGCGTTCTGCTATTTCTGGGTACACAGGAGAGCGCATCTTAATATATTCTGTTAGACAGGTGATTTCGTCATAGGGGAGAGTATTTTTAGGTAGACTCTCTAGCATTGAATATCCAAATCCTCCGTTCGCCAATATTGCTGGCATCAACACAGAGTAGGAGAAATCATTTTCTATAGAATAAAATTCTGGTACAAATCCACTTGAACGTGCTACAGCATTTACTAGCCTGAATCCAGGATCTTTGCTCATATCAAAAACTACTCTAATTCCAGAATATTGTAGAAACTGTTGAACGGGATGTATTATGCTGTAATTGAGGACTGAATGTTCTAAAACTTGATTGAGAATTGACCCAGTCATGTTGACCATTACTAAGTTACTTTCTAACGGTAGTGATGCCAGTAGATCGCCTCGAGTGATGGACGCTGGCCTATTAGAAGGTGCTATTGATGCAGCTATCAGGCCGGAGTGAATAATCGCTATTGGAGAATCTGTCCATACGCCATCATATTGTAAAGCATGGTAGTATGTTATGGCATCAGCAATTAAATTACCGAGATTACATTCATTAGTCCTACATGTTTCTCCATCAAGAACTACCGCAGTGTTTCCGAGAACTTCATTTGAATCTTTTGATAATTCCTCGCTTGCTATTTTTAGAAGCTGCAGTGACTCAATATCTTGAGGGGTCGAATTATCGAGCATAATCGGATTAGAATTAAAGTCGATAATTTTACCATTGTCATCAAATTTTAATGTAAGTCTTCCAAGATATTTATCATACGAATATGAATGAAAAACAGGAACTGTTTTACCAAAAGATTGAGTTACAATAACAGGTTCCTGTAGTATGGGTAATTCAGGTTCTGCATTCCTGCCCGTCCAGTAAAACGTATTTTTATGTCCGCCAATAACTAAGTCAATCCCATCTACTTCATTGGCAATTTCCAAGTCTTTATCAAGATTGGAATGTCCTAAAGCCAATATAATACTGACATTCATAGCCTTAAGCTTGTCAACTTCTTCTTGCAGAGCAATAACTTCATCTATGTATTCTATATTCCCAGGATTTGCAAGTATATGTGCTTGTGGTGTAAGATATCCAACTAAACCTACTTTTGTACCTTCTATATCAAATTTAAGAGAACGTTGTATATGATTATTCACACCTTCATCATTAATAATAATATTGGTGGCCAATACAGGAGAGTTAATATTGTTAAGAAGTGGTGATTGCTCGCCAATCTCACTTTTAAGGTCTGCATTTCCAAGAGACTGAAACAAAAAAGCCAAATCACATTGACATATGAACAGTAAGGGTGTTAACTTAATGTTAGTTGTGATGCAAGCGTTAGTTAAATTAGGGTTTGCTAACTTGAGGTAAGGTCCACATGAATACTTGTTAGGTGGGTTAGTATAAAAAAGAATTTTGTTAAAATTCAATGCTCCTTTCATAGTACTATCTTTAGTTATATTATATAGACATTTTAAGTTTAGTTATTTTTACCTCGAGTTGCAGATCAAAATCCCTATAAGGTTAATCCCAATTCATTAGTTTCAAAAGAAGTATTGATACCAACAAAAAACATGAACTTCTATAAAAAAACATAATTGCAGTATCAAAAAACAATAAGCAACAAAATAGACATCGTTTCAAATTGTATTTGTCTAGATATAAACTTTTATTAGTACTAACGACAAGAACATTTTAAATATGAAAATAATATATAGTACTTTCTGCGTTGGCAGTACTCAAATCTCAAGATTTGACATCTGTTTTGTGACTGATAGTCCTTCACCGATGCATTAAAAAAAACAAAATGCTGAACAATTAATAAGCTTCAATAAATAAGGCCTTAGATATTGTCTCAATAACCATCACCATCTGACATAATGTGTATGAATCAAGGTACTTAAATAATATTAAAATTATGTTAGTTAAGAACGTAGTTCGTTATTAGAAGTTAAAAACTGCGTTAGTATGTTATGTTTAACTATTTAAAATTATATTAGTGATATTTTTGTTAGTTTTAATAGTATGAAATTTCAACTTACGCTTTCGCAAATATCCGTTGATTAATAACAACCTTTCGACATGTACACTGGGGCTATAGGAAGGTTACTTTTATTTGAACTGATGATGTAGACAACAAAATCATTATATCGCCTTTGATTTATTATTTTATTATCACCGCTAAACAATTAATTATTTAATAACGATAACCAGGTTGGCTTAAGAATATGTTTCTTTAGTAATCAAGAGGAAAATATTTTAGTAGTTGTATTTGGTTTTAACTTATAATGTGTTCAATGTCTTGGCAAGAAATAGAGCTTTCATAAACCTATTTTAGTTAATCCGAATGGTTAAAAAAGATATATGCGTGACAAAATACTTCTTGAAGTTTGATTTAATTTTATAGTTATTTTCCCCGTTAATTATAATAGGGGGCAAGATATACTTTGAAGGTGATGTAGAGTCAGGTCGCACCGAGTTTCGTAAAATGTTTCCACAAAAATCGACGTTGCGTTCGATATGTAATGCTTGTGACGATATCCGATGAAGAACAGCTAGTTTCGTCGCTTAATCGAGCTAAAGCGGCGGTATTCGCATGTCAGTCATTCGCATGAGAGTCATTCGCATGTCACGCAGGACAACAACGATGTCCGAATGACTTCTAGATAAATTTAAAATTCTTCGTCTTCCATACGTAGTTTTGTAAGCCATTGGTTCATAACGTAAGTATATAAAGATATTTTATTGTGCTATTAAATCAAGTTATTAAAATACCTTCTCTCAATGAATGAACAGGTAACTCTCATTTGAATTCAATAATAATACCAAAACCTGGCTGAAGCGAAAACAATAACATTTTATGATGTCGTGGTGTGTGTATGTACATAGAAACATAAATGAAAATAAGTGATAGTGTGAACAGTGGCTCAATGTAAATCTTCAATACTGGCTTAAAATCACGATTTCACAGTAAGCACATCCATAAACGGACACGTTGACACAAACTACAAATGATGACATTGAAGAAACAAGTAAGATGCATTAAGGACATTTGTTAAATGTATCAATCAGCTGACTTTGTGAGACGAAGTTATAAACTGCTCAAAAGACTTCAAATATTTTTTTATAATAATACAAACAATAGTATGACTTACTATACTATACAATCATACCTTGGAAACTATTTGTTAGCTAATAGCGTTATTTTAAGAGGTTTATTCAAACGTAGAGATAATGATTTCGATTTAATTTGGATAATCGGGAGTACATTTAAAAGTACAGCGATAATTCCTTGGACTTTTAATATAATAAAACGTCTTTAATGCATCTTAAACTGAAATAAATGATAGCTGCTAAGAGATATAGGGCATAACACATTTAACGTTTGAATTTCACTCATAATTATAATTTTGAAGATTGCAGCCATATTTAAAAACTCTATTTCTATCTATCAGCAACGAATCGCATATTTCATTCTCTACATTTTTCTGTCGCTTAAGAATGTTATTGGCTAGAGCAGGAAAGATGGTGTTGGCGATGCTGCCACCTGTGATCTTTTCTGCTCTGGCTAATGACGTTCCTGAGCTCTAGAAAAGGATAGAGCATTTAAAATGGGATTGTGAAGTGATATACTTTGTCCAGAGTAGTATGATACTTTTGACAGGTGTCACTTCCTTATTGCTACGAACTAAGGTTGCGTTTGTTTCCCTATGTTCGGCTTGACATTGCAATAGCAACTTTATACCCTCTATATAGGTGTCAACTGTCAAAAGTATCAACCTACTTTGGACAAAGTATAATTATGGGTCAGCCCTAAGACTGAATCGAATAGTGGCCTAATGTTGCCAATGTAAAAGATGTTGGCATCTTTCGCGTCCACTCATTTCAATGGAACACTTTTTACGGATAAGAAAACACACGTGTTACTACCGTCTTATATTTATAAAATCGAAGTAAATATTATAGTTTTTTAATTACAGCATTGAACTGCTAGATTTTTATATTTAAAGAAATTATTTCTAGAACTAAAATCAACTTGTCCCAGGTTTCCGGCGCGACTTGAACCCACATTCCTTCGCTATCCGGGCAAGTACTCTTCGAATTGAGTTACCAAACCCGGTAGCTCAGAAAGGTCTCGTTAGCTCAATTAAAAGAGTACTCGCCTGGGTATTCGATGTAGGTTTGAGTCTAGCCTAGTCATATGAGACAAGTTGATTTTTTTTAGTATTAATTTCTTTCGATTTAAATGAATAATGAAATAAATAAAAGACAGTAGTATAATAACACATTTGTGAGTTATTTTTTGGATAAATTAACAATTAATCAGATATTTTAATTTCCAGTTAACTCGTCATGGTAAGCTTAACACAAGTGGGTCCGTTGTACATTACTCGTCGTATGATTAAAAACTGACATCGACTTCGGCCACTTTAAACCATAGTAATCTATGAATGCAGTTCTTAAAAAGGAGTAGAAACATCAGGATATGTAAAAAGTGTTCCATTTCAAAGTATATATAATTGTGATACACCTGCACGTTTTTGCACATGACAATTTGTGTCAATATTTTAGCTTCGCTACATCTATAATATTTAGTAGCGAATAATGAAACGTGTAAATCGTACGCGTACTGGTTTTGAAGGTTTATAAGCTACGATAACTATTTGCCATCATTATATTATGAAAATCTGCTGGAAGCTACTGTTTCAATACTCACGACAGCATCTGGTTGTAAAGCATTGAGGAATTCAGCGGCGATCTTCCACTTGTAAATAGTGAACCAGGCAGTGCCTGTATAAGTGTCTCCAGCATTCAGGTATAGAACTGGAGGACCTTTTCCCGATGCCGCGGCTTTACGGGCCTCCTTCACTCTGAAATTTATTTAATTTTGTTCCTTATTAATTATTGTTAAATAAACAATTTATACTTAATCCACAAATATAATATATATTTCCCTAAGGTGAAAGTATGTTTATAAATAAGATTTTTAGTAAGTATCAAAATTTATTTAAAGTTTAAACAAAAACAGCTTGAACAATCAAACAAAACAATCATGAAATGTTCAAGTTTTAGTAGTGTTCAAGTATTAAGTATTTATCACCGCTACTAATTGGTATTCGGTGTTCCAGAACTATTGTGATAGAGAATCATAATTACAGGAGTGCTTTAGTCTGATAAAGCATACACCCAATCCCTTTGACTAAGTGACGGTTATATAGTACTTATTTAAAACAGATACCTACATGTTGATTTTGTTGTAACCAATGATGTAATGAAACTATAACACTAATGACAATAGAAGCATATTGTATATTTGTGAATTATGTGTGGTGACGATGTAAAATATTGTAAATGGTAAATCTTATAAAGGTAAGAATGTTGGAAGATCTAAAACAACTGATTTTAAGTGCATTCGAATAAAGTTATTGTCGTTTAATTTAATTTTATTGCAATTATTTCATTCAAAGATAGAAGAACTGTATTCTTTCTTCTTAAGTAGCAAATAAATAGAGTTGATTACCTTTGCCAAAGTGGATAATATTCTCTGTAGCATAATAGTTTACGGCGTCTGATCCGTAAATAAGAAAGACAGAAAAGAAGAAACAAAGATTTTTTTGTCAATTCGTTTTTCCGACTAATAAAAGACACACAGTTAAGTCCTGGAGTAATATATACTCTTAGAACACAAACTTGTTGATTGTGTGTTTGTCTGTCCGCTCGTTTTCCCTCTCTTTTTCCATTGTATACGCGTTACCATAGCAACGCGTTACCGGGTCAGCTAGTATATACACTAAGAACACAAATTTGTTGTTTGTGTGTTTGTCTGTCCGCTCTTTTCCCATTGTATCAATAAACGTTAACATAGCTACGCGTAACCATAGCAACGCGTTACCGGGTCAGCTAGTATTAAGTAATAAATAATACATTATTTATCGGGGACAGAAAGATGCTGATTACCAATGAGGGCGTTGTTTGAATATTAGCACCCGGGACCGGGAATCGCACTTTCTTTTAAGTGATACATTACCTATTACTGCACCTACGAGGATTTTTTTTTTAATTTAAGGTTATATGAAAATGAAGGTGCATTTTTTTCACTTTTCCAATGGAGCTTCATTTTTTCACTTTTGCAATGGAAAAGTGAAAATTTCTACAATTTATTTTACTTTAATATAAAATTTGTATCTCTAGCGGCATAATTATAGAATTGTCATTATTATTTACTAGATGAAATTTCGAATATTTATTTATATGTGTACTGCAGTTGCAAAGACGAAGTGAAATAAAAAATTATCATCAAATGAAAGAGCAACATTTACTTTTTAAATTAAGCAAAACCAATCAACCTAAAATTATTTCTTTGAATTGCGAAAGAAAAATATTTGGTACATAGGTTTTGTAACATAAACAGTTGTAGTATAGAATTTTTTTATGTAACTGAACTGTAACTTACACGTGTGCGACTCTCGGGAATCCTCCATAACATTTTCCTTCTTCCCTATCCTTGGTGGTACACGTCCCACTAAGCTGGGAGGTTTGCTCGAACCGCGCGTGCATGTCATTATTATGCAGGATTAGTAGCTCAAAGGTGTTCTTGCTGTTTGGAGATTGGATTACCGAACTGGATGACAGAGCCACCACGACCAAGAAGGCCGCTATGCCTAAGGTGTTCTGAAAAGTAAAAAAAAGATCTTTAGTTTTTATCTATTGTTATGTGTATCTTTTTGTTCTAATTTTGAGACGTACCCGTTTTCAAATAACCTGACAGACCACATTAGGACAGGCACTTTTTTTAACCTAACAGCAAAAAGTCTTTGCTGATAGGTTAAGGAAATTGCCAGTGTTGATACTTATCCTATATAGTATACGAGACCTCAGTATACGAGCGATAATGGCACAAAACGAAAACTTCATTTTGTGATAAAACGTATTGTGTTCTTACAAAATGCAAACAATTTTTTTTATAATAAGGTCATTATAGTGATGATATTTACCGTAAGTAAGTACTTATCAGTACTTATTGAACTTTATTTTGTTTGCAATTCCATAAAAACTTTTTTAATCATTTTCAGTAAGGAGCCATTGGTAGAAATTGACAAAAGTTTTTTGTTTTTTCGACCCAAAAGCCCAAAAGCATTAAGATTTTTTGCATGTAATTAATCTAATTATAATAGGCGGAAGAAAAAAATAAACTCCCGCAATAAAGATAACTGTTACCAACTTATATATAAGTATACATAGACTTTATCGTCAGAAAGCGTGTGTTGTATTGTGATCCCACCTGAGACAACATTTTCACATAATTCCTCTTTCAAATGGTAATATTCATCATAGTTTCATTACATGTCATGTTATGTTATTCACAAATGACTGTTACAGCGTGACCAGGGCTTAGGTACATATCTTTGAATGTCAAATTGGGAACATCAATGTACTAGCTCCGGAGTGATTTATTTAAACAAATGTCATCGTCCCAAAAGGAGAGCTCTCCAAACGATACACGATATACAATACTAGATAATATACAAATCATCGTAAAATCACTACGATCCGTTTCGGTCACAGACAAAAGAGTATTTTAAAAATAAAATATGTATATTGAAGAAAGAAAAATGTATTTATGTGATTTTATATACGGTCTTATATTATTAAAAGTATTTTTATTAAATAATGAAAGAACATACATACATTAACAGTTCGACTGCTATACGCGCCTAAATAAAGATCAATAAAACACACAACATTTCTTAATAAAGAATTATGCTAAGAATGTTATATAAACTAAAATCATAGGTATATTCTATAAGTAAGCACCTAATATTATGATTAGTAATGTTTCTTTAAAAATCACGATTTAAGTTATTTTGTTTTAAGCATATTTTTCCTTTCCAGTAATTACTTAACTTCTAAAAAGTATACACAAATTTAGTTTCTTCAGAAATAAAGAGATAAGGTTAAGATATCGCAAAAACATTGTGATAATTATGTTACTATTATTATGTTATCATTTATAGTGTTATTAAAATAATCTCCTTTATGTTTTACTTGTGATAGATTTATTGTTATTTTATCGCTTAAGTAAACGCCTTTTACAAAATGTAATATTACATTGAGCTAAGTATTTATTTGAAATAATATACCTACATGATGCTTCATAGGCAGATATTAATGTTTCACACGTGTGGATATTAGTTGTTAGAAGATTCTTTTATTACTTTCTGTGCGTTTGGTGTGATTTTCTCTGTGATCGTTGCTTATCCTTACTAATATTATGAATGCGAATGTAAGTTTGTTTGTTATGCTTTCACGCAAAAACTACTAAACCGATCATCATGAAACTTCGTACATATATTCTTGGAGGTATTAGAAGTAATATAGGATACTTTTTATTGAAAAAAAAAAATTGCGGGCGAAGCCGCGGGTAAAAGCTAGTAAGATATATTTTTAAGGATCCCTTTTAAAAGGGATTTAGTTTTTAGGCAACGATCGTATATAAACATTTATTGCAACAGTTACAATTAGGCGAAATTTATTGAGCTCATTATATAAATCATATTTATAGGTAGGTCGTAATATTGTCTTTTAGTAAAATCACTTTTATATTGGCTATCTCCTCAATAGCTGTAATATCAAAATATGTCTGCTCTCTTACGACAATACTCTCTTGGTTTGGTTTCGTGTTCTGAAAATCTATAATCTAAGATCACAGTGGTTTGTGTGTTTTTCTGTCCGCTCTTTTTGCATTGTATCAATAACGTTACCACAGCAACGCGTTAACCGCAAGTAGTTCGTCTACTAGACGCTAGATGGCGCTAACGGAAAATATTTAATAATAGAAAAAAAAATAAAGAATTTTGTGCTCCCGTGCAAAGCCGGGACGGGCCGCTAGTAGAATCAAATACATCAGCAATTGTATAGCTAAGATCTTACTCTTAAGTAAGACATATATAAGTATACATAAGTATTGCATTAGGTATAGGTTTACGACCGTAGTGGTGTGTCAAGGTGAATGATTGATAGTCTTATGAATTTAATAAATGTTGATTGTGCAACAAGTCCAGTTTAATTTGACATAAATTAAACTGGCTATAAAAAGAATGAAAAGTGAGACAAAAAATATTTTTTTTTATGTTTAAAAATATGATAATAGTAACATATGATATTGCTTGTAATCTCAAAATTGCCCAAGTATTATCAGAAGTATTGCGAGAAAAATAACATTGAGTTTAAAAATGTCATTTATGAGAGAAGTTTCTGTCTGTCCTCTCTCTCTCTGCAACGTAATCAACGACGTATCAGATAACGGTTAACTTGACTGATCATTATTTAGGGGCCGCCCGACTATTTTTACTGCTGTTTAAAAGCATTACATCAGACTGCTGATCGCCCGTAATCCAAAAGTCAACGCCACTTAAATCATATTACAGTGACAAGCCGACATTGGACATGAAATTGGAACTCAAACAATTCGGTTTTGCTTTTACCATTTTGCATCCTCCTGATTCTTGCTTGGGTGGAGAGTACCACTGAATACACGTCAAAAACGACAACACAGATAAAAATGAACATGGCAGCGTTAAAGTAAAGTAAGTAAGAACGAAAACATGGGAAAATTGCCTTTTTGTTGACGAAACCCGGACTCACCAGATATCCATGTCTGGAGAAAGTTTGGGAGACTCAGAAAAGGCAAATCAGTGTCGATTAATGACAGGAGCTAAAATGTATTTGATGACAAGGTGCTCTACGACGGCAAAATTATACTAAATAACTGTTATTAACGGTTGTCATGCCGTTTAGAACAAATTACGAACACCGATTCTCGTGTAAACAAGTAGTTAAATACTGAAAGAGTCGTTTACATAGCTGTTTGCCTGGCAAAATGGCTGCATATCATTGAAATCGTTGGTTAAACAGCGCCGTTTAGTTAAAAGGCGAGGCAGTTAAGTAAAGATTATTAAGCTGGTCACTGCAATAGATAGGTTATGTTATGTTGGATCCACAAAAGGGATTGAAAGAATGATCGCATTAATCTATATATAAAAAGTCCCTGTCACAGTATTTGACCGCGATGAACTCCGCAACTATGTACTTAACTAATTAAGATGTTTTTTTTTTCATTTTGCTGAATTTATTCCGATTTAGGACATAGGATGGGAAAGTAACGAGTGGCCGGGTCAGCTAGTAGACATAGGTATGTATGAATCTTCTGGTATTTTATTTTTATTTATTTTTCTGGTATGGTACATCGATAATCATTTAGAGTACTATACCGATATTGCAATTTTTATAAATACGAGCATTTGTACACCTGACTCATGGGTTAATATTGCGATGATGTTACTTATGTATTAGAATGTATGTCTATCCTAATACTCATAAAAGCCTTTTAGTGCCTACTTTTTAAATGGTGCAATATGGAATCCAGCAGAGTAGAATAGCATCAACCCTTAACACTTTAAGGTGTCTTTAAAGGCGACTAATGATATTAGATGCAATCACCATACGTACATCTTCCGTAGACCACAAATGGGTAGCAACGTTTTGTGAATTATGGTCATTTATGGTGATTACTAGTCCGTCTGCCAAGCGTGGAGATTTTGGCAGGATTCCCCTATTTTGGAGTTGGTTGGCAGGAGGCATCCGTCCAAATGTGGATTTTTTAAAAGTTTCTGGCTGAGATAATGAATTGGTATGTATGTAACAAATCTTAGCATAATTATATAAGTAGGTATATGCAATAATCAACATTTTTTTTATTTAGTATAAAGATTTCTATTCCAAGTATAAAGAAAATAATTATCCAGGTATATATATTTTTATTATGATTTTTTCTATCAATAAAAAACAAAGAAACTACTTTACAAAATTATCTTAACGCCTTTATTTTATTTACAATGATTTTTAAAAATATATAATAACCGTTATCACGTAGACTATACATTAGACACTGTATAGCCATACCACATAAACTATACATAAAAATCTAATCTTTTTGTTTAACGCTACGGACGCCACATAAGGAACTTCATTCGAAAAAGGTATCTCACATTTAATTTTTCTGAAGTTTATCTCCCACTAATATAAAAAAATTGTGTATAGAAACGAAGGATTAAATGTCGTTTATTGTTAATTAGAAGTAAACGCATAAAAAAACATCAACACGAATGGTACTTTACATAAAAATCTTTTGTTTGTAACACCGACCGACAGTGGGTATTACAAAACGTGAGAATTCAACACAAATGCTCAAGCGTAGCAAAAAAAAAACATTGTGCATACGATTTCACAGAGTAACAAACAAAAGACTGGCGCCAAATACTTCAAAAATGCCGTGAAAAAATCTATAGTATTAGTCCTTTATCTGTTGTCTGCATTCGTGACACTGGCCGTGAATGGAAACCGTCTTTGACATTTATTATCTTTTATTGCTCCTTTACAAATAACTGTAGTCGCTTTGATGGTTAATTTTGCAATGGTGGTCATTCATAACATTTGATGAACGCACTATTAAATCCGAGAACGTATCATGTAAAGGTATCTATTATGAATTATAAAATATTTGAGTTTTTTTTCAAGATTTCTTAGCAACCTTTTTGTGGGAATGTGAAGACGTTATTTTATTTAAAAAAATATCTCCTAATAAAATAAATTCTTTTGTGGTTGCCTATTTGCCTTCGCACGATCCCTTTCTATCTCAGAAAAACTCTTCAAACTTATTAAAGACTTACATTCCCGTATTTTGCGATAATCGGGAAATTCATTACTGGAAATGCAAATGTACGCCACACAATTTCTAAATTTATCGTTTACTAGCGGCCCGTCCCGGCTTCGCACTGGTGGACAAATTCTTTAAATTTTTCTAGCATTAAATATAGCCTATGTTACTCAGCGTGAATGTAGCTTTCCAATGGTGAAAGAATTTTTGAAATCGGCTTAGTGGTTTTGGAGTTTATTCATTGCAAACATACAAAAATACCAATGTTTTCTCTTTATAATATTAGTGTAGATAACATTTGGCTCGTCTGTAGAATGTATTTCCGGCACAAATAAGAGCTGTTAAGACTCTAAAACTAATGAATGTATATTAGTTGAAAATGTAGTTCATATCTGTTTTCTTATCCACGAGTCATTATTGCTACCAAAAAATTATTTGTATGTTTAAGTAGTTTATCCATTTTTATTCTTGTTGTTCTACAGCAGCTCATACACCACTAACTATTATCATTCTTGTATATTTCTTTTATGTCCTTTCCGTCATTTGGTCTTTACTTGTATTGTATTTCTTTCAATAACATTTTTGATGAATCTATAAAGATCCATGTAATTGTGTTAATATTTTGGTAGCAAAAACGTAATTAAGCCTATATATAAAATAACTTAATAAATATATTGATAAATATATATATTTAATATTTTGAAAGAGTAAACACACTACTCGATTATAAGTAAAAGTTTTATTGGACATGTGACATAACATACCTCTTCAGTCGAACAAGGGTGCATCTTTGTCGAAAATTCAAGAAAAAAAAGTCTGACAAAGTGCTTTGAAGTATAAAACTTACCTCATGAATATAATAATGAAACCAAAGCAATTTAATGTGAGAAATGCAATACAAACATTTGCACTTATTGCGGTAGTGCGTCTTGGTGTTTTTTTTTAATTTCGTAAGATAACCTAAATATAATAAAAAGCAAAAAATCAACACAACTTAGGTTTGAATTCAGAACAGTCATTCCGCGATTGCTTAACTCTACATAGTGCCAAAAAATCATAGATTAAAATAAATACTATAAAAGTAAGGTTTTATATTAAAAATTTAATAACAATTACTTTGGCGTTTTTAATCCTTAAGTGGGCGCTTAGCAAAAAAATTGTTTTTAGAAATTGAATTAACTTAGTAGTACCTATATTGTTTTGATTGCGGCAATTCTTCATAAAATGGTATAATGAACAGGTGTTACTCAGAAAAGTAGGAATATTTCATTGAACACGGTGCAGAATATACAATTATGATTCTTACTTAATCTCACGGTTTGAAGAAACTATTTTTTGTTTAAATCATTGTTCTGGCAGCATAATTTGTCGCCTAATGCAAAGTACATTCGTTTACTAATGATATTATCTATTTTTGCTATGCTAACATATGGATTTGTTAGCAGAGCGAATATTTTTTAATTTCACCGAAACTTTGTAGCGATAAGTTGATGCTACATTGCAATACTTATATTATAATAAAAATAAACTTTAATGGTATAAATGTTTATGCAACTAGTACACATACCAACATACTAAATCACATTACCAATATTTACTGAGAATTGCCTATATAGTAGCAGATCAAAAATCCCTAAAAATAATAATATTGAATGTAATATTTCGGACAATTTACACATATTATTTTGGAGCGTACTCAGGATTGCTACCATTACACCAACCGGCAATGAAAGAAAATATATGTTGGTCGTATTTTATAGTACAATGTATAACTTTAACTAAATTCAAAAATAAATATTTACTATTTTATGATTCGATCCATTGGGAGGAGCATGGCTATAATATTTATTTTAAATAAACAATTTTTTTAAGATATTTGTTTCAAGATAATATATAAAAAGTGTGTTAAAAATAGCATCTAGTGGGATTTAAATAATCCATGCCTTTTTGGTTATCTGTGCCAGACGGAGTACATTTGGTTTAGGCTGATTATTTTTTTCTGCTGTAGACTGCTATCTTTATACAATCCTAACTGATGCACATGAGGTTATTTCTATATTTACAATTTTTCTTTCAGGCGGTGGTCCAAATGATCTGTTCAACCAGTTTGACTAAGGGGTCGTAGCCCAACTATCTCTATAGTTGGACTGCAGAACTATTGGTGGTCCAATTATAAATCCTCAACATAAAAATCGTATTTATATCTATTAATAATCAAAAAATCGATATGTAATACAAATATCAACAACTGCCTTTTTCAGTAATAATGTAATAATGATTTATAATCCAATCCATTAATCTAAATGAACAACATGACCCAAAATATATTTTCTAAGGTATGAAGAAGATCAACATTATTTATTTTGGCCACCCATCCGGTGACTAGCCCATGTGATATTTGTTTAACATTCGCAATCGCAGGCGATAACCTCAGCGCCTTTAACAGTTTCTAATTTATGATGGGTAACACAAAGTATAAGCGTATCCGCGCCATAAAGGTTATCACATCATAATCCTTTCACATTATCCTGTATCCGCACGTCCGTATCACGCTGTGGAGGGCGAGTATGATCGCACGTAGTTGTATACTACACAGGGTTGCCATTTACTTAAAATAATTTACATATTTTAAAATAAAATAAACGATGTGCTTTATAGCAGAAGTTGTATTATTTTAATTGCATGATATGAATTATATTTGATATAACGTGCACATCTTATCATTAGAATCATAAATCAGTAGGTAATAACTACTAGTAGTATTTTACTGTCTAATTAACACCCCTTTACAAAGTTTTTTTATATCTCTTTTTTAAATATTGCCTGGAAAATGTCGCTGTAAGCGAAAAGACGTTGTAAATATGCTGTAACTTTTACTGCACCGAGCCCCTTTGTTTTGAAAAAAAAAGTTTTATGTGTGTTGTGTGTGAAAAATGGATCTGTATAGATAATATTTTCGTGTGATTATTTTTTTATGATTTCATATGTGATCTAACATTTGATCGACTCTAATTGGCTTGGGATCGGATAATGTATGTGATACTCTGGAATGTTAATTTATTCATTATCTCTGTTGCCAGAATGTTCAACCCTAGCGCTATTCTACCAATTGGCACAGGTCCATTCAACTTTGTAAAGTGATTCTAAACAAAGAGGAAAGTTCTACTTTGCAGATAAGTTCGAAGTATTCTATTATTCAAACATTATTTATTTGTTAAAGTTTCGCGTCCAATTTTAGGTCCGTTTAGTCCGAATGCGAGTGACCCTACCTTCGAAATAGGGTTCCTGGTTGAGACCTTTGATGGCAAACGGTCCCGGGTTCCAGTCCCGAAAGTTTGAATGCCAAAATTGTAGCAACCTCAACGACGAATCTTGAAACTTGAATCTGCGACTCGATAAGAGAAAATAAATCAATTGAATTATTTACATAACATCATCACAATGGATAAATAGACACTCAAACTTAAAACAAAAAAAGGATATTTTAACTTTGCTATAATTGAGAATAAAACCATTGAAATTGATACGCCTGATTTAAATGTCGTGTTGGAAACTGTCAATAACACTGTCTTTACCTTTGAAAGGCCGTTTTGTACGGATACTTTAGAAAAGGTTGTACTTTCTTTATTGTAACTTACTTGAGAATTCTAATTCTTCATATTATAACCCTAATGTTATAAAAACAACTGAGACTTGATCTTTCTTTAACAACTTTCTTTTTTTTTTGGGATTACTCCCAAAGAAATTTAACGGTAACGTGAAAACAAATTTACCGGAACCGTAAAACTAATTTAACGGTAACGTTAAAACAAATTTAACGGTAACGTTAAAACAAATTTAACGGTAACGTTAAAACAAATTTAACGGTTAATTTAAAACAAATTTAACGGTAACGTTAAAACAAATTTAACGGTAACGTTAAAACAAATTTAACGTTACCGTTAAATTTGTTTATGGATACAACAAGTTTTTAGCTTAGGTCAGATTGATGTTACGGTAGACTTCTCGAATACATAGAAACATTAAGATACTGCGGGCTACCACCCTTTCTTGGTTGCTATTCCTACCTGTCGCACCAAACGCTTCTCAACATCATTTATAATGCGCACAGCATTGGAGTGGAACTCCCTCCCTGCGTCTGTATTTCCCAGTACTTATAACCCGTCCGTTTGGGGAATGCTAGGGTGAATAGGCACATTCTGGGTTAGTTCGTTCCATCTTGGATCCTTTCTTGGTCTCCGGGCTTGACTGGGATCAATAGCGAACATTTAGTCTCATAAAAAGTCATGTTTTGATTTTCAAAGGTGCTGTTATTGATATGAAATTATTAGTTCTATATGTAAAACTAGTTTAAAGCATAAATTAATAATTTAATTATTTTGTTTTATATCAAAAAAACTTAAAAGTAATAAGACAAGTAAATATTTAAACATTTTCATTGAAATAGATAGTTCAACCCAACATGCTAGTTGTTTGAATATAGATTTTAGTTTTGACGAACTACGCAAAAAGCTCTAGTTCTCTACTGTATTCATTTAGCGTAACAAATCCGAGAAAGAAATAAACATTTTCAAACGTGGCATACACGAGAAAAATCTAGTGTTGGTTAAAAAAAGATAAACTGAAACAACATTCAAACAATCCCCTGCACTAGTAAATAAACTTGTAAATTCGTTTCCTAAACGAAAAAGTACTACCTATCCGTTTACGAGCGGATGAAACTGGAATCTCTTTGAACGTTTTTTTATTTTAAATTCAAATAAGGCATCGTGAAAATGATTCACATGTAATGACGGCTGTAGTTTATTTGTATTTAAAATACGGTATGTTACGTTTTAAAAATATTATCGACGAGACTAACATTTATTGAGTAAGGAAAATAATGTTTATGATTATTATATTTTTGGACGTTTAATGCTATCTTAAACATTTGTCTATTAAAGAGTTAATAGACAAAAACTAGAAAAAAATAGAAAAACTATTCTAAGGTGGGACTCGAACCCGCAACCCTTCCGTTTCCTTTGCTTTTCCACTGCTCTCCTACTGAGCCGTGCGAGCACATGTCGAAATTTATAAGTGTCTTTTGTTTTTTTTTCCGTTGTAGGCCAGCGTTGTTTTATCAAGGAGGAATGTCCTCGCATTCGAAAGAACTCCAATGTTTAATAATCTTATAAGATCAAACCGCCATTTAATTTATGATTTTTATATTTGCATTTTTAATGCTGCAAAATATAATATTTTTTAATAGAAAAATACTGGTAAATATGGTAAATGTTCAGTAATAAATAAACCGATAATTTTAATAAAACAAAGTTATGAATATCGTAATTTCAACTGAAAAGCTGGATATAAACCACTGCTTCCGCCACATTTGTAAAAGTTACAGAATGAAATCGAGTGTTTTACATTTAAAGAGAATGAAGGCACATTTTAAATAATATAAACCGAGTTTTCGATAGATTACTATTATTTGCTTGCCTGAGATTTAGATAGATAGGTACAGCAAGCTATGCGCATTGATGTTTGGATTTACCTTGTACTTGTGTAATAGAGTTAGTTTTCTTATAAGTGTGTATGCCAGTGGCGACGCGTGCATATAACACGATTCCCATCGGGTTGCCTTGGCGATCACTAATATTTTTTTTATTATTTTCAATAATAGCTTACCCCGCTTTGTAATGTAAGCCGAAGTTCAACGGCTTTCGGATTGCAAACGCCATAATTACATTGCGCGCTTTGTAAAAATATTCTTCTATATCCCGTATACAAGATACGCAATGTATTTGAAATAGCAAACGCACACAAACACAGTTTACAATCATATGACGCGACAAGTGCGACGCGCTCCTCCGCTCCGGCAACCCGATCAAAATATTGGGAATTTACAAATGCCAAATGTATGCAAATCACTCACACATACATAAACAAATACATGCAAAAGCCTCGTAATAATTGTTTATAGATAACTCGATCTCGGATAGCCTACCAATCTTTATTTGTCTCACGTTAAGGTTTCGTTTCGCTTGAGCGTCTAGTTTCGCGCGACCTCGACCTTGAGGCTGACACTCGCTTGATTGATCACAGATCACTCATTACGCGGTCACGGTCAGCACGGGTAATTTATGCTATAAATTAGCATTTATGTGAATTATTGTTTATGTGAATGAATAGATGTGAAAAATAAGTGAAATTTTACTTGCCGAGTGTTGTGTTAGTCTGTAATAAATAGTTTGTTTCGTTTCCTCGTAAAGGTTTGTCTTTATAGTTTATTTAAATTTGTTATTTGTCGTGACGCGGTTAGACGAGAAATGGCGGCATTGATACAAATTGACTGTTGTCTTACAGATTACTTATTAAATGACTTAACTTCGTTCTCCAATCAATCTTTCGAAAATAAAAAATATATCATAAAAAATGGACGGGCTTGTCCCGATATAAAAATTGATTATAGGCGTAAAGACGGATTTTTCAAACATTTTCACAGTTCTATGTATGATAAATACAATTGGTTAACGGGCAGTTGCAAATTAAATAAATTATTTTGTTTTCCATGTTTGTTGTTTTCCGATACAAACAGTGCTTGGAATAAAACGGGTTTTTCAGACATTAATAATTTGACAAATTCGGCTAGGAAACATACTCAAACTGAAAAACATTTACGCAGTTGTTTATTATTACACGATTTTGGAAATAATAGAATAGAAACATTTTTCGGTAATAGTTATGAAGCCCATAATCGAAAAGTGGAGCGTAATCGAAACTTAATGAAACGTTTAATTGACACTGTTGTTCTTCTTGGAAAACAGGAGTTATCTTTCCGCGGCCATAGTGAAAACTTAAATTCAGACAATCGTGGCAATTATGTAGAAACATTGTTTTATTTGAGTAAGTACGACAGCGTTATAGACTCTCATCTTGATCAATGTTCATCTAATTCACACTCCGTGTTTACCGGTCTCTCGGGAGACATTCAAAATGATCTTATACAATGCATCGCGGCGGTAATTTTAGACGAGATTAGGTCTGAGATTAGCCAAGTTAAATTCATTTCAGTCATGATAGACGAAACCCCAGATGTTAGTCATAGGGAACAATTATCAGTCATATTTCGTTATTTAACCGAAAACGGTCTGGAGGAAAGATTTGTAGGTTTTTACGACGTTAGTGAAAGCCGGACAGCGGCTGTATTAGCGACTCAGTTGCTTAATATTCTTGAACAATATCGATGCAAAGACAAATTGATCGGTCAGACATACGACGGTGCGGCCGTTATGTCAGGTGAACGCGGAGGCGTTCAGTCTTTAGTACGGGGTCAATGCCCTCTCGCACGTTTCGTACCGTGTTATGCTCATATACTTAATTTGGTTTTAAGCAAATCCTTGGAAAATATTTCGGAATTAAAATCATTTTTTGGTCATATCAATGGAATTGTCAGGTTTTTCAACAAATCGTCGAAGCGGTCAAATCTTTTAAAACAGTTTTCCGACCGTCGTATGCCTGGAGTAGCTGAAACGCGATGGCATTATCATTCACGCATTATTAATGTTATATTTAATTGCAGGTTAGATATGATTGAAACGTTTAATCATATATTAGATGATCCCCAATCGTGTGATGTTGATTCTGTATCCATGTCGGAGTCGTTTGTAAGTAAATTAGAAGATATGCAATTTTGTTTCCTTTTACATGTTTTTTCGGAGATTTTTGCCAGAACTGACATTTTATTTGCTTTGCTTCAAACCAAACAAGTCGACATCGAAACCTCAGTTAGAGAAATAAATGCATTTCAATCTTGGATGTCAGAAGAGTTTTTAAAGCAATTTGATTTTATTTTCAGTAGTATTCAGGAATATTGTGAAAACGAATTAAAAGTTTTATACAGTACTTCATCAATTAGTAATTTAGATGTTTACGAACTTTATTTATATCTTCTTAAATCCACGTTGAATGAAGCTTTTCCTCAGCTTTTAATTTTATGTCAAATTATTTTGACTCTTCCCGTATCGGTGGCTTCCGCGGAAAGGTCGTTTTCGGCATTGAAGCGGATTCATACTTATACACGAAACAGCCAAAGTGAGGCAAGATTATCAAATCTCGGAGTAATATCAATTGAAAAACATCTATTGTTAAAATTGCAACAAAAAAGCGACTTTTATGAAAGGATTCTGGCTCATTTCGTAAAGAAAAACCGTAGAATTATGTTAGAATACAAATAAAATAATTTATAATTTAAAATCATGTATAAATAAATAATTTATCAAAAAAAATGTTACGTAAATTTATCGGGTTATAGAATATATATATGGCGAAGACAGACGACAAACGACAAGTAACAAAATAAAAACATCCAATATTTCTACTGATATTTATTTGCTAGCTTATGCCTGCGATTTCGTATGTGTGGAATTCAGGCCATGTTGATTGTTCTATTCCGTGTCCAAGGCTACATGCATGCCAAATTTCATCCAAATTCGTTAAGCCATTTTCGCGTAATTAAGTAAAAACATTCACCATTTGTAATAATATAGTTAGTAGAATATGTTCAGCAAGTGAAGTTTCACTTATTTTTGGTTCTTGTTTTTCTATATATTATAACCCCTGTGCGAGTGACGTGTGCTTAAAACGGCTTTTTTCAAAGCCACTTTTATCATACTCGACATGCACTGTTCATATAATACCAGTGATGTCATGTATGGTGAAGGTGGTGAACACTAACAACTGATAAATTGCATACAACGCACGCAACGCAAGCAAATCACCAAACCTAACATTTCGTCGTAGTTATGGAAAAGGTAAACTAACACAACACATGAACACACTCAGGTCAGGTATGTAATTTATTGCATATTTTTTTATAATATGATATTTTGTTTAATTACGCATTAGCCGTTTTTTGGTCCGGCTTTACCTTCCTTTTTTTTCACCCCACGCCACTGGTGTATGCATATATTAATTTGCTGTCGACTGCATTTAAAACAACGACTAACAAGGTAAGTCGTTACAATATTAGTGGATGAGTCAATTTACTTATGAAGTAATTTTACTTATGAATAGTGTTGCCCAAATTCAGTCTTGGTCTTGCAGTCTTGGTCTTGTTCTTGCGTTTTTGCAAGACCAAGACCAAGAACAAGACCGCGTATTTTTAGCAAGACCAAGACCAAGACTGACCGTGCAAGACTTGAGCAAGAACAAGACTAAGCCTGCAAGACTCTTGCGTCTTGCAGCTAGGACTTAGCGCTATTTCACGGAGTAGTTAGGTGTAACAGTTCGGTGTATAGGTACGCTTAGGAATTCTATGAGACGCAAAAAACTGTATCAAAGAATATGAAAAACTGGATCTATGCGCATTACGACTAATACCATAAACATACCTACATAGCGAATAAAAAAATATCCATTAAAATCAAACTGAGTGCATGCATAGTTATGTTTTAACCATCGGCACTTTGATAATGCGGCATCAAAGGTTTTGTACTTACTTCTCAAAGAAATTTGCTGCTTTTCGGAAGCACATGGTTATAATACACGCGCCGGCGGCTTCTTTTGAAATCATATACAACAATCGTTGCCGCCGCGCCGAAATCACAACATTTGACACTATTTGATTGCCGCCACAGGGCGTAGGCGTAGGTATACTCATGCAAAATAATTTCGAATTTTAAGAGTACCTACAGGTGTTCCAAAGAATAAATAAGTTTCAGAGTGCTTATAATGAAAATGAATACATTATACTGATCACGCAAGTAGTATTATGATTAGAATAAAATGGTAAGGATAGGTAGTAGATGTCATAATAATTTATTCTAGTAAGTATATATTATAATATTGATTATATGGTTTTAAACTAATTACTTAGGTACTATTATTGTACATTTAGTCATTATATTTCTTAAGTTTTTACAAGAAAAAATAGCAAAAAAGTGTTCAAATATCACCCGTTTGATAAATATTGTAGCCACTTTTAAATATACTTGAAACGTGTAAAAAAATTCTACATAATTAATAAAATAATATAAAAAGCGTAGGTACTTACCTACTAATAAAATAAAAAGCCTGCGATTTATTATTAGTAAATAATCACGGCAGCCGAGAGTGTGTCTCCACTTTTGAATACATAAATCATAACCAGATCACTAGAGTCACTTCAAAAAAGAAATTTGTAATTCCTAGGGTTCAAAATTATTTTGGTGACAGAACTTTACAGAAGCGTATACCATATCTTCTTAATTCGTTGCCCGAAACTATTAGATGTGAAACGGATAAAAATAAATTTAAAAAAATATTAAAAGATTATCTGATGACTACTATTTAACACAACAATTGTATGTTTTTATTTATTTTTTTGCATTCACAATGCAATATTTCTATAAGATATAAAATACGTGTGTAAAAAACAACCACGCCTCCGAGCCCATCTGAGGGCTCGGAGGCGTGGTTGTTTTTTACACACGTATTTTATATCTTACAACAATTGTATCTTATTATTATCACCGCTAAATTTTCCTTCAGTTTGTTGTAATTCAGTCTAAATCCAATTATTGTGCACTTAACTTTACCTGATACAGTTATAGTTGTATTATATACCTACATAATTATAATTATAAGCTAAGAGACTAAAGATCCCTCAGTCAAACCGACAAGTCGGTTTTGTGGGACTAAATTGTATCTTTGTATTTTTTTTTCTTGTATATGAAATAAATAAATAAAAAAAAAAAAATAAAAAAAAAAAAAAAAGTATTTACAAGCAGTGCCCGCGACTTCGCCCACGAAGAATAGTAACTTTGGAGGTATAGTGACGTTCAGGATTTATTTATTTATTTTAAAACTTCTGTCATCAAACATACAAACAAACTCTTCAGCTTTATAATATTAGTATAGATTAGTATAGATGTACGCCAAAACATTCACTTATATGTAAAGAATAGTGATTGGCACTAATTCTTTACATATATTTTATTCACGCGTCGCGTCTGTACAAGTAGGTAATAATCTGTGTTTGTACGCCGCACGCGGCATCGTTTGATTTGCGGCGGCATCCTTTTAATAGAGCCGGCACGTGGCGAGGCGGCGCGGTAGAAAGCAAGGAAACGTACTATAAACAAAGGAATTATTTTAATTCCAGTCATTTCCAATTGAGCTGTGCTTCGAGTCTAACTTAATAATTGTTTTTACTAATTCTTGTTGTTTTCTAAAAACGTATCACGTGTACAATTTAATATGAGTGACGAAGATTCAAATTATTCTAGTCCGAGTAACGAGAGTTTGAGTCACAGATCTAAAAGACCCAAAAGCAAATTTGAGGAGTTTTTCGAAATAATTCATGCATCCCAAACTGCCTTGTGTAAATTGTGCCAACATAAAAAGACTGAAATAAAAATGAAAAACAGAAACACTTCAGGCTTAAGGAAACATCTAATATCTTTCCACAAAAAGGAATCACAAATATTTCTTCCTGTTAAACCAAAATTAAGTGGAGATATCACAAGCTTTTTAGTAACCGCTGGAAGAAGTGGACAGGTAAGAATATATTTTTTTTATATGAAAACTCCAGGAACTCAAAAAAGTCTTTTTTGAACAAATGACTTTAAACTGACTTCGGAATATTTTATAGATATTGATAAAATAGTAATACATAGGTACATATTTCGCGTCATTTTTAACAATGGTCGAAATTGTCGCTACGGGAATTTTAACTCCGCGTAGCTGTTCATGCGATACTTTCAAAAACGCCATTAACTTACGTAAGTATTTTTGAGTTAGTGGTGTTTTCATCTAGGGGTGCGACATATTAAGTATGTAATTATCGTCTTAAATATTTTTATAAACACCTATATTTTCATTTGTTTTCATAATCGGCCAGTAACAACTAAGTACTTTATTTTGGTAAATTACAGTACAGTGCAACCTTAATATAACAAATGTCAATTTAACGATTTTCTCGATTTAACAACAACAAACCTCCTCCTCCTAAACGCTCAAACCTAGTATGTTTTAAATAATAACACAAGATTTATTGTTTTATTTCAGTCGGAAAACAGCAGTGACAACATCACGACAGCTACAGTTGATTGGGTAGTGAAAAAATATCTTCCCTTCTCATTTTTCGATGACGAAGCTACACAAGTATATTTTCGACGTATTTGCCCTAATATGGAGTTTCCTAAAAGGTCTACACTTAGAAGGAAAGTCAAAGAGCGATTTGAAGAGCTCCAATTTAATCTCAAGGAACGACTTCAACAATTATCATCTAAAATGTCATTTACCATTGATGGGTGGACGTCAATTGCTGGTAGGAGTTACTACGGGGTTACTATGCATTATATAGACAACGAATGGAAGTATCGATCTGTAGTTCTTGATTTTATACCATCACGCGGTCGACATACTGGGGAAGATATTGCAACGATTTTCCATGAATGTTTATTGGAATATGGCATAATTGATAAAATACAAGGTATCACGGTCGACAACGCAACTGCAAATACCAAATTTATGTATGAACTGGGCAAACAGTTGCCACACTTTGATTCAGACAATCAACATTTCCGGTGCTTTGCTCACATTTTAAACCTTGGTGTACAAGATTTATTAGAGACCTTAGCATTACACTGTGAGTCTGACACTAACGCGCAAGATCAGCAGTATGAAGACTATGCAGACGAAACTGAGGAAGATGAAGAATATGCACCAAATATTGCTGACTCGCGTACATCTGTAACAAAGTTACGCAGTATTTCCAGTAAAATAAAAAGAAGTGAGATAGTGAAGAAGAAGTTTCAGTCTGCTTGTGAAGCAGCTGGCGTGCCATCAAATCTAAATGCCATTCTTGACTGTCCAACAAGATGGAATTCCACACATGATATGATTGGATTTGGTTTAAAAGTGAGAGCGGGCATTAACATATTGTGCAGTTCTGTCACCGAATTGAATGATTTTCAAATCACAGCTAGTGAATGGCAGGTACTCGAAAAATTACATAAATTTCTAATAAACTTTAAACTTTTAAGTACAAAACTTGGTGGAGACAAATATGTTACATTACCGCTAGTCATTGTATCATTCAATCTCTTGCTAGATAAAATTGAATCCATGGTAAAACAGTTAGATGAGAAACCTAATCGATCTGAAGTGGATGAAAGGCTCATTCTAGCTTTCCAAGCAGCTCGAGACAAAATGCTTAAACATTATAAGAAGAGCAACTGGATTTATTGTACTTCTTTAATTTTAGACCCAAGGCATAAGGCTCAGACTTTTGACCTGACAATGTGGGGGAAGCAACTTAAAACAGAAAGTCTGCGCAAGTTCAATGAACTTTATGAAGAATATAAAAGTCTACACTCACTGAACAAATCTCTGGAATTGCCAAGAAAAGAAAATAAAGTATGTGATGAAGATGAAGACATTATAGACTTTGATAAACTCTATGAATGTCCCTCGACGTCATCTGGATCTTGTCTTCAAGGCTTAGTGATAGACGAGTTGGAGGAGTACCTGAGAAAACCAAGAACTGCCAGCTCGGAAGACATTTTAGATTGGTGGAGGACGCATGAGACAGAGTATCCGACTTTATCGAAGATGGCCCGTGATTTTCTCTCAATACCTGCAACTTCAGTACCTGCTGAGAGATTATTTTCTAAAGCATCATTAGTAATTAGAAAACATAGAAATAGGTTAAGTGATGAGTCAGCCAGATGGTTACTTTGTATTAATTCTTGGTCAAAAGAATTGATATAAAGTAACATAACCTAATGATAAAGCTGTTGTGTACTGTTATGTTTGATTTGTGTTGTATTTTATTTTTGATTGAAATAAATGATAAATCATAAAACTCTTTTATTAAATTTCATGCAAGTTGAGGGTTCAATCTCTTTCTAGACAGACATTGTTATTTAAAATACAGTCAAGTTATTGTAATTAATTTGTTTTTTTACATGTTTTAGCAAATGTAAGCTTATAAATCATAAATGTTTATTAAGAAACAGTTACTTCCATGGAAAACGACATATAGGTCAGTTGATTTTTCGACTTTCTTATCAAATCTTCAGTTATTTATTAATCTGATTGATCTTTACTATGGCTATGTTAATTCAAGCTCACAATGTTCCAATTCTAATACGTTTTTCTAAGATTTAAAGTAAACTTTAATAAATAGCAATAGACTAATAGGTAATTGCAAGACTTGCAAGACTCTTGCTGCAAGACCAAGACCAAGACCAAGACTGCAAGCGCAAGACCAAGACCAAGACCAAGACCAGGTGTATTGGCGCAAGACCAAGACCAAGACTGGCTAAGTCTCGTCTTGTTCTTGCATTTGGGCAACACTACTTATGAAGTAATCTCAAAAAATTGGTACATAAACACACGGTACATATTGACCTTGAAATTAATATTGTTATTTAAAATGATGCTGTTATTAGTAAATGCACAAAAACCACTCATAAAACATATTTCTAAAGGAAACTAAAATAATCATGACCACTACGATAAAGTTTAAGAACATTCACGAAAACGAGCGGCATAATTAACACAGTTAACTAGAGCCCCGGGTAAAGATAATAATCTTTTTCATGTGAAAACGTTACTACGATACATTTACTAATGCTAAGATAATATGTTCTTAATTTATTCCAAGTCTAAACTCTTAACTCGAAAGCGATATTTACTATCGCTTGCATATTTGAAAATCTATAATTAGTATTCATGACAAACCTCGTGCTATTATAACAGTATTTACCGAGAAAATTGAATATTACTGTTTATTACCACATAATTATTAAATGAAAACCATAAAATCTATATAATATTTTTCTTTTTCATAAGAATATTGACTGTTTTCATATTTAGAAAACTTAACTGCTCGACACATTTTGTGCTTGGCTGATAGCGTTAACTGTCTTCCAAATGTCTATGCCCTCCATGGCGTTCCAAATTTAAATTACTGTGCGTCGCAGGTTCGGCAAAAACATCGATCATTGAACCTACAGGAGTAACCGGGACCAAAAGCCTGATTGTTAGGGATGCCTTCACATCAGCTTACCTGCCTCGAAAATTATAAAGGTCTTCGAAAGTTACAAAAAACATTCTATAGAAGAGGTGGAATTTCAATTACACGACATTACGTCACTTGATTAGCTCTTTAATCGATATTCGTGTGATGATAATCGATATTCGTGTGATGATAATCGATATTTGTGTTATCTCTATTGTGTTATGTATCCAGGTCTAATAGCTCATTAAGACTCAAGAATTAGTACTGATAAAATGCGTTTATTAAGTTCTTAGTTTAATTGGAAAATAGATTTGTAATTTTGTGTTAAAAAATTATACTTACCAAATTTGTTAAACATTCTTTTTTGTATTTTGCGTACCCATAATAACCTTTTTTCTGTACACAGTGCGCAATCACTGCATTTTTTAGTATTATTCAGGTTGTTTTGACATGTGTAATGTAGAGTTTGATCATTCAGTTATAAATTTGCAATGAAAATTAAAAAGGTTACATCTTAATATAAATAAAATTAGTACCTTCTCAATGTATATGGCAATATTGATATAAGATAAAATGTTTTTAAATCAACATTTCTATTTGCACTCATTGAAGGCTTCTTAAGTCCTACGGGACTTGTATCAAGATATAAGGGCTGTTTTTTTATAGATATTAAATAAAGGCCATCGATCTTACGCATTTTTGTATTTTAATTAACCATCGATACTGTAATTGCCCTTGTTCATATGTCTTTTTAAATGAGTTTTTAAATTTCTCTAAAGGCAGTTCAGTGACTTGGTATGGAATCTTATAAAATTCAATACACACAAAAAATAGCTACCTTAATTTTTGCATTTCGAAGCTTTTTATTGTTGACCCATATGATTATCATTATTTTTACATACATAATATTTTTGTTTTTTGGAAGACACAGTAAGTATATTAATTTGCTTAAATTATTCTGGAATGGAATTTAAAGGCCGTCATATAAAACACACACAGAGAGAGTGTGTGTGTGTGAAAGAGAGATAGATAGATAGAGATAGAGAGAGAGAGAGAGAGAGGGGGGGGGGAGAGAAAGAGAGAGAGAGAATAGTATTCCACAAGTAGTTTAAAAATGATTAATCAATTTTATAGTCAAAACAATAAAATTAATTAAGTTGTATTAAAGAATACTGTATCAATATAAACTGTGACTATTTTATCAGCGAAATGATGTGAAATTTACCAGCCTCCGTAAATTCAGTAAGACTTTATAATTGAAGCTGATTCCTGAATGCTTCATTGCAAAATGGCGGATTGAACCTTTGGAAGAAGTTTATAAAAAATAATACTGTTTTTAAAATCACGGAATATTTATTATTATTTTTGTATTTTTTTTGCATTTAACGAGGCGAAAAGTTAGTTTGTTGGTCACTTATTTCTGACAAAGTATCTATCTTATACCTATGTTGCAGCAGTTAATAAACTATATTGCTATCATAACAATTGTAAATTTTTTTAACAATTTTATACGTACCCGTAAATATCGAAATATAAGAGTGAACATCTTTAAAATACGTATGACAACACATGAGATACGAGAAACTCTTAATATGGAAAAATGCCTATCAGTGAAGGCATAAAGTCAACCAGATAACTATAAATCTACGGTGCGCAGAAGATGGAGATTTTTTTTTTATTTCTTTGTTTGTTATAATGTCCTAAAAAATTCAAATTAGACAAGCATGCAGGTTGTTATTAATTAAACAAATCAAACTATTTTCTTTAATATGATTCGATGCACATTGTGTCACATTGAAAAATGAAAGGATAACGTTAGACTCACCCTAATCATTGTTTTTGGATTTTTTTACGTTGTGTCCAGCCCACAACGTTTATAGAACTGTTTCTAAACTATGCCGAACGTTTTCATGTTTTATTTTATTGGCTGATAATTTTATTGATCTTCATAAATTTTATTTGATAAGATATAAAGATAAATGAATCTGTTCCGACATGATAAACTTCGATAACGAAAAGGTTTATTATGTTAATATATCTACTAAATTAAGCACTTTGACGAATTAACTAAATTAAGCGTTTGAACTCTATGCTGATGGTAATCACAATAGTTTTACAATGTTATCAAGCTAAATTGAAATTATTAGCTTCCGCCCGCGGTTTCGCGGTATAAATTATAAACATTTGCAAACACTAACATATTGAAATAATTAAGATTACGTATTCACTTTATTTTACATGCCATAGTCAGTGCTGGGTGTACACATTTGCCGCCCCAAAGGTATAAAATTTTGGCCTCCCCTACTGACTGACCTCTAAAATTGGATGCACTGTTCACAATAACATTAATTCCTTTTTTAGGGAAAAATCTAGTTTCAAGATAATTTTTATAACTTTTTGGGTTTATTTTGAAGCTAAGAAAAGCAACTACTTATAAGGTGTGGCGGGCTAAGGAAGATAGGTATGGTCCGCTAAGGGCTAAAGAATTTCCGCCCCGCCACGCGTTACTTTTTTTTCTGTACTAATTTTTTGAACCAATTTTGCCGCTCCCTAATTTTGCCGCCCTAAGCTTCAGCTTTTTCAGCTTCTATGGTGAATGGCACTGGCCATAGTAAAAAAAAAACCCACGCCAGATAGGATACAAACGAATCCACGACGTTTCGCTATTTCGGTGAGTGCTCTGACCGCTGAGCTAGCGAGACGCTGGCAGACGCATCGAAACTAACAATTTACACGTATTTCAACTTCTATTATGAGCTATTATCGTTCCACCAATGTTGAACGTTAACTACCTTCAACATCGAAAGTACTAGGTGATGCAGTCGCTAAGCATAAAGCTACGCTAGCACCATATATTGGAGCGGAGCGTAATACCTAAAACAAGATTTTCTTTTTATTTCCGATTGGAATTTTTGCGAATTTCAAAATTCGGGCTTCGTCACCATCTGGTCCTAAACCCGTTGATTCGATTCCACACAAAATATTAAAATCGGTTAAGAACTCGGGAAGTTATGGCGTAACAGACATTGCGCCATTAAGGTGATCCATGGGAGCTTCGCTCGCTCCGCTCCAAATATTTTAACAATTAATAAACATCCGAATAAGATAGAACCAGCTATAATAATGTTTTTAGTTTATTTTTTGGTTGTTTTTTACAGGTAAAAAATCCTTGTTTTTTAAAAATGCTTAATCGATTATTTTAGATAATGTCCTCATCTTTAAATGGCTAACCTTAAAAGAAATTGCAAATTACATAAAACAATTTGAGAGAGAGAAGAGAGAAAAACTGTGCCTAAAAATAAGCTTCTAAGTTTTGCAACAGAATTCACGTTTAATGCGAAACCAGTTTGATATTAACGGGTACGTCAGAATATTTAAGGTCGATTTAAAATTATCATGACTGATCACATTTTGCATGTTATTTTATACTCCGTTCATCATTCGTTTTGCATAAATAAATAATAAAATAATTGCATTAAAAAACATCGATCTATTTCCGATTAGTAATTGTACTGATTAAATAGTAGGTTCTTATAGTGTTTTTATCACTCATTAGTTAAGTGATTCGTTCGGCCTATGATTGCTGCAACGCAAAGGTTAAACTTTCTCAATGCTCGTTAATTTGTGTACCCGTTGCATCTGCAATCCTTAGCATCAAACAATTCTTTTTAGGTTCTCGTGGTGAGACATTCTCCCAATGGTGTCCTAAACCATATGGAAGGCATATTTCCCAGAAGTGGGGTGGGAAAATTAATAGGACAATTGATAAATTATCATAAGATCAGTCTCAGTTAAGTAATTTCTTATTGTGTAAAAATATCGTTATACAAAAACGTAATGCCCTAGTTACAAGTTTTAATTTCAACTAAATTTTAACAAATCTGTACATTTTTATTTAACGTATTACAGGTGCATCTGATCTGTTATTTAATTATAGTTTAAAACAGTTGTTTATTCATGTCTGATTTTTTTTGGTCAAAATATTACATCATTATACGATCCATCAAAAGATTTGCAACTTTCTTGCTTTGGGTAACTTTGAATTTGAAACACAACAACTTTCTTTATACTAATTTGTCACACACAAAAAACTGTCAAAATATCTTTTATTTTCAAAGTTGTTTTGGTATTGGATGTGATTTTGTTGATAATATAAAAAGCATCAGAAGTATAGAAGTTATTTGTAGGTTCTATTTAAAATAACGAGGATATTGAAAAGTAGCGTAGTAATAGTACAGCCTTATATTGTGTGGTTTTCCCAGTGTTGTCAAAGTATAAAGTCCTGATCTCTCCTTTTTAAGATACGAGTCTAAAAAGTCTAAAAAATAATGAAATACACTACAGTTTTGTCAGACACAAGTTGAGAGTTAGTATTTCAAGATGACATTATTCCAAAAAAATACTCGCTATTGAGTCCTTATAATGGGCTCAGTATTTTAAGGCGCACTGAAGATTGATACTTAAATAAATAGAATGCATATTCATCTTAAATAAATGTTTTGTATTATAGAAATATTTAATAAGGCATATAATGAAATATCAATAAAAAGAAACATATTACTAGAATATATACTTTTTAATGTATTCTATACGTTATTAAGTACATAGTATCTACAAGTTCTGTTTAGCTTCTTTTGATTTGTTTACAGCCAAACTTTAAATCTAAGAAATAGAATCTCGAAATTAGGACCACGATTTAAGTCAAAGGACTCTTAATAAAACAACGGACACAAGAATAATAGACTAGAGCCTTAAAGTTAGAACTTGTACTCAGGAGCTGCATATGTTCATACCGCCATCGCTTTTATCCATCGGACATCCAGACGCACTGCGGGATACCACCCTTTCTTGGTTTCTATTCCTACTTGTCGCACCAAGCGCTTCTCAACTTCTTTTATAATGCGCACAGCAAAGAAGTGGAACTCCCTTCCTGCGTCTGTATTTCCGAGTATTTATAACGCGTCTGTTTTTAAAGCCAGGGTAAATAGGCAATTTCGGGGTTAGCTCGTTCAATCGTGGATTCTATCTTGGCCCCCGGACTTGATTGGCATAAAGAGTAAACCATTCTAAATAATAAAAAAAAAACTTGATGACTCAACTCTTTTGCAGAATTAGGTTCTCACAATGATGTCACGTGCAGTGACCCAAGTTACTTTTAAGTTTCTATTGCATGTTCTATATAACACAGTATGGCATACGATATCCTATCTGAATAGTAAACCAAAGACAAATAGTCACGATTCTTAACGTCACTTGCCATAACATATGATTCGGTAACGATCCAGCGATCTAATCCAACTTAAAGTTTGATCACTTCCCGTCAGAAACTACGCATTTTGAATTGGATGCTAAAAATCAGAGGAAAATTCCAGATTTTTATCGTTGAATACGTAATCAGCGTGCGTTTCGAATTAATTATTGATTTATAATTTACTTCGCAAGGTACAGATTTAGTGCCTCGGTCAACGGCAAAAATACATTATACAATTTAAATTAATACTTAACAATTTAAACTACCTTTGAAATTTTAAAAAGATCTTATTTCCTCTTCTTCTTAACGGAGATAATAGCCAATCAGTCAGATTTTTGACACTTAAATGAAAGCTCTACGAGGTTCTGTAATTTTTTATGTATATCACACACAAATAGGTAGACAGTACAATGAAAAACGTAGATACTTTTAATAAAGAAAACTGCTTATCTATCGATAGAGTTGTTATACGCATTAGTACCATTTAGTTCTTATTCTGTATTTATAAACTTCATTAGACTTTAAATGATTTGATGTGCTTTACATCCATTTTGAGGTATGGTAGAGGACATTTATCCAAACGTAACATATTAAACAGTTGAAAATATAATAATACAAATATACTCGTATAAGCAGAAGTAACTGTCGTAGATCAACACACCATTATCTACATATTAAAAATAAACACAAGTACCCATGCACGGTGTTGCAATACCAATAGTAAAAGGTATTTTAATTATTCACGGATAGCTTAGTCACATCTTTGACTGAACACATGTTTAAAGTATTACGCTGAGTAAGCATATATTATAATATTTCATTATTCCAAGCATAAGTGTGCAATGAGGTAGTATTCTGGATTTGTAAGCGAAGAAATGCATTAAGCAATTAATTTCTTGTTAAATTCATACCCTTGCTTAAAACAAAATCCATTTTAAGCCACTTCGACGCCATTAAAATCTTTCAAACACTATCTCGACCGCTTCTTCAATACTAATTTCACGCACAGTCATAAACGAATGTTATGTAGTTTTTCTAAAAGTCGAGGAGAATCTTAACTGATATCGTAGGAATATTCATGTATTTTTGTACATGCTAGGTACACAAGTATATTTAAAATTTATCTTAAGAAAAAATATGCCTCATATAGACTGTTATGACTGTTGTGAAAATAAAAATGGTATGGCACTTTACCAGTAATAAAGTTAACGATAGTGATTTTTTGACGTGTTCGTGCCAAATTAGAGGTGGCATCGGCAAGCAATTGAGGCTCGAAGGTCGACTAAAATAAGTCAGTCGTGACGGGTTTAAAAAAAATCCTAGTTATTCAATAGAAGCCGAAATAATACACTTCGGCCTGGCTTTCTTGGAACATTTTGACGTACCTACATTTTTTGTTGGTTGGAGCGGCATGGGAGAGTAAAGCATATTTTTTTGAGTACGACTAAAAATAAACATCGTTTAGGTAATAATGCTATTCCATTGATGAAAATTCTATGAACTTGAAACAATTATTTCGTGCGTTCAATAAATCAAATTTCTTTCATTGAATTTGATTTATATATTTAACACTGCTCTTAATTTCTGAAGAAATCATTATTTTACTTTATATTGCTTGGAAGCTATATTTGTATCGTTTTATTAATATCGTTTATTTCTTCTAATGTTGTAATTGAACAAGAAGCATCGTTATTCCATTAGACTTTTCAAACACCTCACAGTGAAACTATAATATCAATGGCAATTATGATAATTTTATCTCGTATTTCACCTGACATGTTTCCTTCAGTTCTTATAAACTACACAATTACGGCTTTATCCATAGCATCCTCACTTACAATCTTCATAATAAAGTATGTACGGACAACAGTACGGCCACTAATCACAAACTGTCAATTTTTTCAGTTGATATTGAACTATATTATATAGTTTTGTTTAAGTTCGTGCTGTTGACTGTACATTACAAGTATGTATTAAGAAAATGGTAAATAAAAAGAATACTTCTAAGGCTAAGTGGACATCGGTGTTTGCACAATAATATCTGATTGATCTGTTGTCGAAGGATAAGTTAAATTGTTGTGAACTTAATTTTACAGAGAATGCAGCGCCGTTTTAATAATAATAATCACAGAAATCTTCACGTAGGTATGTGTTCCTCTTAATGCATATCTTTGAATAATAAAGAAAGATACACTTTTATTGGCCACTACGCAAGACTATACTTAGGATGAAGAACACTGCAACCGATACAGTAAAGGATATTAGAAAAATACGTTGGCAAAGCTGTTATTTTTAACAACGTTTAGTGACATTAATATGTAAACTATCAAAATGAATAGTGATCAAATTACCATTACAAATGCTCTATACTCTCATAATGTATCATCAATTTCTATTTATTATGCAGCATTGGCGAAATATCTGTTAAAACGTTGAATTATCAGCAAATTAATTAAACTTAGTAAAATTAAAAATCTAATATCTACATATCTATATCGTTAAATAACGTATAGAAAAAGGAAAAATAAAAAAACGCTATTGTCATAAGGTTTTTATAGTTCCGGATACAAGCACTTATTTAAATAAAGTTGACTAAGTGATTCCAACATGAGTAAATTGTGTTTTTCACGGAAACTCTCGTTTTTAAGTTATTATATGTTTATGCAGGCAAATTAAAATAATAGAGGCTTACGTAATCTAATAGATAAAATTTATGTTAAGTTAAACTTTACAAACAACGTGGAATAAGTAAGTTAATTTAACATTATTATGATTTTTATGAGGATATAGAACATCGATTGACGAGGCGCGCGCTCCCTATGCGGTTTAACAAGTTCGCACAGGGCGGTTTGAGCGTGGTACAGGATGACAAAATCTTATAATCTAATAACACAAATTTCTTGTTTGTGTTTTGTCTGTCCATTGTATACGCGTTACCATAGCAACGCGTTACCGGGTCAGCTAGTATATACTCTAAAAGCACAAATTTGTTGTTTGTGTGTTAGTCTGTCCGCTCTTTTTCCATTGTATCAATTAACGTTACCATAGCAACGCATTGCCGGGTCAGCAAGTAATGTCTAATTAACCCTGTTTAAGGCAAACTAGGGCCTTTACATATTTGGCACTCGTTCCAAATTTCTTACCACACTGTGAGAGTACAGTACAAAAACGCATTTAGGGGCTTGAAGGCTCTTGCCAAGACGTTGTGGCGCCTCGGGGTTGTATGCAGTGTACAGAGTTAAAGATTTTTAGTGGTGATGAAGAATTCGACGTCTAGGTTTGAGCAAGGTGCACCTGCATTTCGGAGGAAGATAACAAGAGCTATTAATAACAACCTTTATGTTTTTGATTAGAATTTCATTATATAATGGTTTATTTATGTTACATGGGAGTAAGCCTGAAATACAGACATTTTATTTTATTTTTATTGGAGTAACCCAATAGAGTAAATTTTGTAGAAAATTATTTAATTTCGTAATACCTATAGTCAGGCTATCAGACAAGTAATTGTCGAGATCTAACCCATGATGAGATACGAGAGCTTATGATTGATATTTACAGTGCAATTATTATGTAAATGCTGGTACATATTTAAGCCTAATTTCTGGTGGCGGGATAAGACGCAAAATTTCAAGACTTTCCCGTATATCTGGCAAGCCCTTATGGCGGATAAGCCATGGTGAAGCGGGAAGTGCAAATTTAGTAGTTTCGATTTTCTTGTAAAAAATTGTGTTGTGTCGGATGATGTGTAATAATGATGGATTATAAATCTCTCTCAAGAAGTGCAAGAAGGTTCCAGTAACCTTTACTGAAGCTTGGAGAAAGCGGTATAACATGGCTAAATGTCCATATTTATAGTATTAATAGTGTTCCAGACAACTCACACTAATCACAATAATACTAATTTGGGACTAAATCCCAAACTTAGCAGATGTACTATGGATACTTATTAATATAATGCAAAAATAAGAATACATACAATCTTGACTCGTCAATAAATGCTTATATATTCTTCATCACACAAACATATGCAGATTAAAAACTTATAACATCAAGTTCACTATTTTAAATACATAACACCACCATAATAATGTCCCACTTTTGGGGCCCAGGCTTTGCCGTAAGCTGATCGTGATAACCACTGCGCTGTAACTGCGACTCCTAACTCAGTTATATTCGTAGAATTTGTTAAACGTATATTAGAAGTCGATTTCGTCAAATGTTGCAACGTTACCGATTCTGTCTAACTGCTTCTCCTCGTCCTATTCTGATAGAAAAGTGTGTGCTTGTATGGAGTATGGGGCATCATACTTAGTTTACGTATCTTTCTGATCGTTACTTTGATGTTATTCGTGATCTTTAATTTTGCAGACAACAATATCAAAGGAAAAACCACATGTACATTTTTTTTATGCAATAATAAGCTGTTACGACATTAATCTGAGTTTGGAAATTCTAGTGTTATCAGTTATTAACAGACTTCTTTTTTATATACTTGTAGTTCGTCTTCTCAGTACGCTCATTAATTTCAGATAAGTACAGACAGGGTAATGTAAGTCCAATTTAGAATCGTATTTAATATGAATGTAATTTCCTTTGAATCTGCATTACCGATTGTATAATTTCTTGTCTTCATTAAAATTTATTTTAATCGGTTGTTAGTGATGTAAAAATTGTAAAAAAATGTAAAATATATCGTCATTAAAGATTGAGAGGGTATAATTATTATAAATATAAATATAATGAAATAATTTTTTTATGTTGCGAACACATTTCAAAAGAAGATAATTTTTATGCGATTTTAAAACATTTGTTTAAAGCACAATGAACCATATATTCGAAGGATATTAAATTTAGTATGTTGTTTATTAGTTTCTTAATAAAATTTTAAGAGTTATAAATTTCTAATATTGGATTTGTAATACAAAGCTTTCTAAAATTGCGCTGTATGACTTTAACTCTTTTATTAACTTAATAAAATAATGGCTTATTTACAAAGTAAAATTAATTGGTTAGTTAATAACTTAGCGTGTCAAAATGGGAGGGAGGAGTCAAAAACGGTAAAATCCACGTGAAGTATTTTATGGACGACCCTTAAGAAATTCTGTCAAACCATCAGCTTTGATGTGAAACTAAAAAAAATAAACTCGTAGTGTCTGATGGGGGCAAGCTAGGGTACTATTAAGATATGTTTATATACAGTATTAAAACAAAATACTTTTTTTTTGAGAACTTAGCTAAACTAAAGATGTATATTTCAAAGCGCGCGTAGAGTAAGTACAATTTTTGCTCGCAAGTATATTCATATTACTATGAGCGTTGACAACTTGTGCTTATTACGAGATGCCTCTGGCAGAAGAGTGAGCCTTTAATAAGCTGTGGGAACCTTTGTGCCAACGTTTGCGTTGAAAAAATGTAATAACAAGCTTTTACTTGTGTACTAGAGAAACAATTCATTTTTTAAACGAGAAAATGTAAATTTGTATTAAAAAGTATATATAAAAAGTGCGCTTACTTTTGAAGAGAATATTATAGGTTTATTAATAAGAAAATAACCCTTCATTCGATGAAACAATACACTAATGCGCTAGCCTATGCGCCAGAGGAGGGTTATGTTTTTCGAGAGTATGTATGTATGTATAATAGTTTGGCAAATTCAACGGTCCGAACGGCTCGATGGATAATGCGCCGAGGAGGGTTATGTTTTTCGAGAGTATGTATGTATGTATAATAGTTTGGCAAATTCTACGGTCCGAACGGCTCGATGGATAATGCGCCAGAGGAGGGTTATGTTTTTCGAGAGTATGTATGTATGTATAATAGTTTAGCAAATTCTACGGTCCGAACGGCTCGATGGATAATGCGCCAGAGGAGGGTTATGTTTTTCGAGAGTATGTATGTATGTATAATAGTTTGGCAAATTCTACGGTCCGAACGGCTCGATGGATAATGCGCCAGAGGAGGGTTATGTTTTTCGAGAGTATGTATGTATGTATAATAGTTTGGCAAATTCTACGGTCCGAACGGCTCGATGGATAATGCGCCAGAGGAGGGTTATGTTTTTCGAGAGTATGTATGTATGTATAATAGTTTGGTAAATTCTACGGTCCGAACGGCTCGATGGATAATGCGCCAGAGGAGGGTTATGTTTTTCGAGAGTATGTATGTATGTATAATAGTTTAGCAAATTCTACGGTCCGAACGGCTCGATGGATAATGCGCCAGAGGAGGGTTATGTTTTTCGAGAGTATGTATGTATGTATAATAGTTTGGCAAATTCTATGGTCCGAACGGCTCGATGGATAATGCGCCAGGCGGGTTATGTTTTTCGAGAGTATGTATGTATGTATAATAGTTTAGCAAATTCTACGGTCCGAACGGCTCGATGGATAATGCGCCAGAGGAGGGTTATGTTTTTCGAGAGTATGTATGTATGTATAATAGTTTGGCAAATTCTACGGTCCGAACGGCTCGATGGATAATGCGCCAGAGGAGGTTTATGTTTTTCGAAAGTATGTATGTATGTATAATAGTTTGGCAAATTCTACGGTCCGAACGGCTCGATGGATAATGCGCCAGAGGAGGGTTATGTTTTTCGAGAGTATGTATGTATGTATAATAGTTTGGTAAATTCTACGGTCCGAACGGCTCAATGGATAATGCGCCAGAGGAGGGTTATGTTTTTCGAGAGTATGTATGTATGTATAATAGTTTAGCAAATTCTACGGTCCGAACGGCTCGATGGATAATGCGCCAGAGGAGGGTTATGTTTTTCGAGAGTATGTATGTATGTATAATAGTTTGGCAAATTCTACGGTCCGAACGGCTCGATGGATAATGCGCCAGAGGAGGGTTATGTTTTTCGAGAGTATGTATGTATGTATAATAGTTTAGCAAATTCAACGGTCCGAACGGCTCGATGGAATTTAGCTTGAGAGGTGTCGTTAGACTCATATTTACTGTGAGAGTGACACTGGGTATATCAAAATAATAAAAAAAAACAAAACGGGACCCATTGTAGAAATGGAGTTTAGTGAATTGAGAGCACATATCTTTATTACATTGCCGATTAACCCAATCTACTAACTAGTCGGCTGATTTTCTAGAATGGGTTCCGACTGCTACAATTTTTCTTGTTGTTTTAGGGTTTTTTTTATTTCAAAATTACACAGAAATACACTCTGTATTTTTAGTTTTGTTAAAATACCTTTATTGCTTTGATAATATGTTGCATTAGTGTATAGATATCAAGGAGAATGACCATGTGTGTTGTCTGTGGTGTTATCATAGAATAGTCGATTCATGGCAAATGAGATATGGCAAACAAATTCACTTTAATATTTATTAAACCAGTACCTAAATTGCCTATCGTATTTTCGTTGTGATATTTTGAAGTTGGGTTTAAAATCAATTTATTATACTCAACTTTTAAGTGTATTTTAGCAATACATATTTTATAAAGCTTAATAAGAGCATTAAAATTATAAAATTCATTTAAATTTTAAAAGTATAGATAAAGTATTGTTGTTGTTTGCTGAACTGATTAATTAAGTGCATGTGGTCTGTAATAGATTGTACAATTAGATGAAAAGTTTGTGTATTTTTGGTAAGTAAGAAAAAATTGTAGCAATCGTTGACAAACCTTATTATAAATAAATAAATAAAAAAAAAACTTTAATCCTTCATGTGGTGAAATTGAAAATTTTACAGAAGCCTATGCTATGCTATTTCTACAGAGAAAATAACTGGTACATAAAATTGGCTGATATTGAATAAAACTAAGGCTTCTCTTTGGCTTCGCTTTCATCCTTTGCTACCTTTTACAAATACAGTTTCTTCCTTTTCTTCATCTGGCTCTACTTAGACCAATAAAATATACAAACTTTCCTAATGAAAAATTTAAAAAATTAAACAAAATAAGTTATAGCTTTCTTATTTATTTGCAAGTCACGTGACTGATTTACATGCAGAACCTAAATGTGACACCTGTAACTGAACTGAACAATAAGAAATTATCAACAAGTACACATAATATATATGGTATTTCTCAAAGTAAATAAGCTGTTTATTATTAAAACCAGATTTATGATAATGTTCTGTTACTTATTACACTAATAAAATTATTGCAATGTAAAGTACGTATTGTGTATTATGTTATTTATAAAAAAGGATTTATGAAATAGCCTAGGATGTCTCAATCCATCAATCTGCAAAATGATATGTCTGACAATATTAGGTTTATTTTTCGACGAAATAATATTTTCAATCCAGATATTTGGGAAAGCTCCCAGAGAAAATACACTCAATTAGTTAAGCAATTAGTTACAAGTGTTTCTAAAATTACGGCCACCTACATTACAGTATATTTTAGTGTCTAACGCCTGATTTGACTAGCAGTTTCTGAGCTATACACGTACAATCTACGAACTTGTTTGTTTACAGTTGCCTCGGTTGAGCTCTGTAAAGTTGTAATGTTGCACGGTATTCCGTGGTAAAACAACTGAAACTTATTAATTAAATTTATAATATATCAGAAGACAAAGTTATTTAAAGCGTTCGGTTCAGCTGCGGTTTCTGTCAACCTACAGTAATGCCGCCGCTGCGTTCAAAGTAAAAATCAATGTGTTGTCACTGCTTTATATGTGATACTAGCTAAACCTGGTCACATATTCCCTGTGGGTTAGTATGGTATTAATTATTAGGGAAGTAATTGTTCAGGCTTGCAAACGGGATAAAAAGTTAATATATATTTTAAAATAAGCTTTGCTGAATATCAAACGTTACGGAGTTTCAAGTCAATTTATCAAATATTTTTTTAGTTCGGCCCACCTATAAAATTTGCTTGTGTAATTGTTTTGGATTCCTGAACCAATTTTGGAGGTATTTCCATAAAACAAAATATACTTTTTAAAATTAAATAATATAAAAAACACTTGAAGGGCTTCTTTTTAATTCAATAAAATGAATGTTTTGATATTTTTCTAACTTTTCAAACACACAGATTTTATTTTCATTATCCGTTGCTATACATGCATTTACAAAACATTTCGTAGCGAAGGGTTATGTAGCTCCTATGAAAATTTATAATGTTAGAAAAACATGAAAAAAATCAGAAATTTTCTTATCAATAAACGGAAAGAATGAAATATGAACTGAGGAGGATAATAGTATGCATCAACTGTAGTGCACATAGGAAACAATTGATAATCGTCATACTTATTGAATATCGGACATTCAGTTCAGTTTCTGCGAATATTAACATCAAGATCAGTTACTATGTATGTAATAGTTCGTTTCGTTCTGTCACAACTATTAAAATACTTAAAGTAGGTACTAACATAAGAAATTTTGAGTGTTTACTATGTAGTTTAAACCATACAATCTACCACTCTTTAATGAAAAGTGCCACTGACCCTTAAAATATTTCAACTAATTAAAATTTCTGGCGCTAACATTTTTGTTACCGTTTCTATTCTGGGGAGTATTGACATTTCCTGTCAAAACAGAATATGGATTTTTCTGATAGCTATTCCGGGCTCGCACGATATCTGCAGCAGAGCCACAGGCGATCTAAAATGTCAACATTGTTTTAAAAAATTTCAGAGTGAAGGCTGAAAAATTTACTTGTTTCCTGAACTGATTAAATGAACTACGTATAGTAACAATTTTGTTCACTCGACCTAGAAGGTTTATGTAACAAACAGTCGTAACACAAATAATAAATGGAAAATTTATAGAGTATTTATATAGTTATAAATATTAGTAGAAATATCAAACAAACATTTATCATTAAAACAACAATTGAAAACGGAAACTTAAAATCTATGCATCCTGCCTACATAATAACTGTTTGTTTTGACATCTACTTATACAGTGACGACTCGTGGAATGAATAAACTAGTGCACTTTAAATAGTTGTAATAAGATTGATATTACAGCGGCTATGAATAGATTATGCCGCGTCGGTATCTTAATTATGCCGCGTAGATAACGAATGAAAATACGAAGCCTTCGCTTTTATCGTGACATCTTGTTTGGCCGTTTTATTTGATAGGATTAGAACAGTAAAGATATGATGATACTCGTAAGGGTAACAAAAATTCAAAAGAGTCCTGTTTTTGTGAGGTTCACTTGTAGTTTTAAGTAGATTATCTTTTTAAATCTCTGCGTAGATTGCTCAACTGCATGCATTGCATGTTATTTGCTTATAACTGGTTTTATTAGTTTTCGTTGGTGCGTCAGTATTATCGCTTTATTAGTGTGATAGTGTAGTATGCAGTCCACATTATACAATTATTTCACCAAAATTCGTTTTGTTTTTCTTTGTCGCTGTATTTAAGACATACATATCTCCGTCAAAAACTCTGGCTTGGAGATCGTCAGTTTTTAGATTTGTTAGTTGGCCAAGTTTTGTGAATTTGGTCTTTAAGATGAATAAGAGCTTCTTTAATATGATCACTTTGACTTTACAATCAGAACTATTGCAATTTAGAGACTTTAATTGATAGCTTTCGGATTCGAAAACAAAAAAAGCAATTCAATTTTATATAAACATTAAATCTTTTTTTATTAAAAAAATCTTAAAATTCGTGTAATATTTTCAGGTAACTATGAATGAGAGTTTATTTATTTCTCCATAATTCCTAAATCCGAAAACTATTTGCTGCGATCATATATTTCTGTAGATGCACAGTTCCATGCAAAACTAAACAAAATATTGTCCCCGTGTCAATACGTACTTAGGTAGTTGTATACCACTTGAAATATAGCAAAGAACGTCTTAAAATATCGTGCGGTTTAATCTAATTTAGATCTTAATTGATAAACGTTACTATGGAAATAAATCCATTTTAGGTTCAATACATAATTGAATTGTGGATTGTCAGACGTAAAATTTTGTGATTCTTAAAAAAAGCAGAATTAAAAAAGCACATTTCCAAACACAAGTGTATTAAAAACTAAGCTTAATGTATGACAATAAAGCACTCAATCGTACAAACAATAAAATTAGTTACATTTTATGTGACATTGCATTTTGTGTCCGCGTTTTATTGTTGTAACTTGGAACATAGACAGGAATGGAGTTGCTTACTTTTTTTTTTAAAATTAAATGCGTTACCTGGATGGAGTTCAAAAAAAAGTTAATACAATTTTCTTTATTATTACTTTTACACACAATAAGTAGTAAATAAAGACTATTTAGGTGTGTGGGATATCATTAGACTAGAAAGTGCGCTATACAAAATTATTATTTTGATGACCAGTTTGGCCAAGCGGGAGAGACTGAAGCTAACCGATCCCGAGTTCGAATCCTGAACTCCGAATTGTTTATCGAAGTTTTCTATATCGAAAGGACATTTCGCGAAATTATTATTATTTAAAACTCAAAATCTTTAATGTCTGTAGCTATGTTCTAATTTTTTTTAATACAGGGGAAATCTTTATAGCTAGCCACGGGTTGACGGCGGGGATATGTGAGAACTCTCTACGCCATTGCCTACGGAGCGTAGGCATGGTATATCATACTTAAACCCCTGGGTCGAACCACCTGTCCGCCGAGGTTCAGTGAGGTCGCATGCGGCAGTCACCACTACGAGCAGGCGGTGTGGGCACCTCCACAGCGGGTAATTTCCGGGCACGCCATCAAAGTCCCAGACGTGCAGGGCATGTACAATGCCTGCGGTAGAACCACACATCCGCCACCGGCTACTCCGCCGGGTGCAGGAGGCTACGCTCGCTTGCACGGTGCTGCACCCATAAGGGGCAGATGATCGTGTGATGATAACGAACATTTGTACATGAGTCATGTAAGTATATATATTTGGTGAATATTACTTATGTATTATAATGTACGTCTATCCGTTACCCTAGTATCCATAATACAAGCCTTTCAAAGTTTTTACTTTGGGCTTGGCTAATTGGTGTGATATATATGTAGTATTTATAGCCATAAAAACCCAAGAATCAGGTACAGGGCATCACACAAATATCTGCCCTTTCTGGGAAAGAACCCAGGTCCGTCGATGCGAAAGGCACGATGGTTAATGTTGCACCAAACGATAGTATATATTATGTATTTCATCAGTATGCATATAGTCGAGTGTTAGTTTATTTTTAATGGGAATTATATGCGTTTTATATATGGTTATATTCACTTAACTTTACTGTAAGTCCTCTCGCTTTCTTTGATATGTCAACCAAAGTCAATACAAGATAACTTCTAGAAAATTTTAATTTTAAAAACTTTATAAATCAGATAAAGATATTGCTCAAAGTAGTCAAGAATATTAATCGATCCTATATAGTATTTTAAAGTATTTTATTGCGTGTTTCGCTTTATTAGCGGGTGGGTTGAATAGCAATGTCACTTGTATTTAGGGTCAGGGTAATGTTAATAGCAGTAAATGTTTACATGCATTGAGTTGGTATGATATGTAGGTATATCAGAGCCAAGTAAATGTGAGTGTCAATGTCTTATCCATAATCAATAAAAAAAAAATCTTCGCAAAGATTACGTCTAACATTTTGACGTAATGCAATGTATGAATTGAGTTTTTAAAATCATATATTTATTTTAAGAAAAATTACTATGAACTAAGTATTTATACAATACTAGCGACCCTCCCCGGCTTCGCACGGATGCAATGCTCTACTATATTATGCATGTATTATACATATAAACCTTCCTCTTGAATTACTCTATCTATTAAAAAAAACCGCATCAAAATCCGTTGCGTAGTTTTAAAGATTTAAGCATACATAGGGATATAAGGACAGAGAAAGCGACTTTGTTTTATACTATGTAGTGATTATCATTAAGAAAAAAATGCATAGAAACAAGCTAGTAACTTTGCGTTACCTACCACAATCTGTAAAATTTTCTCAAAGGATATTGAACTCAACATGTAAGATTTACAAGCCGAAAATAGAATGGGTAAATTTGACAGTTTTAAATGAGCTGTTTATTGTTAACGTTTATGTTTTTGCCTTAAAATAACGATTCAATATTTTAGAATGTAATTATTCTAATGTTTTTCAATTTATGATGAAAAAATATGTGTGCATACCTATCTTTAAATTTATAAAATTAAAGTTCAGTATTATAATTTTATAGACGTATTACATATAAAATAAACTTACTAAGTGACATTTGTATCAAATTATTCCGTACTTTAATAAATGTACAATGATTGATAGCCCAGACTTGATTAATAAAAACTCCTATTGCCTTGAAGTCAATAGTCACAACAGCAAGGCAGTGAAACGGGTTTTGGTGCTATAGGTGATGAGGAAAAAGAGCAATCGAAACACAATAGAACAGAAGATATACTAAAGGCAATCATTGGTCTTATGCTGATGTTTCAAAAGATTTCGAATAATAAACGTCATGATCATACGCACTATGTAAATGATGTAACCAGTTAAAAGTGTAAACAGTTGGTTACGTAATTAATTAAAATATAAAATAAACAATATTTAAACATCAAAATAATAGCTTATTGTTTACCAAAAACAAGATAAACCTGCACTAAATCATATTTTTTACTATTTTTACAACAGTAAAAGTTTACAAAACTTGCAAAGTATATAAGTGCTAAAAATCCAAGACCCCGTACCGGATAATAGCGCTAATTTAAATAATTATTGGACTACCTCAAAATATACAGAACGTTTCGTTGCACAAAGTAACTTAAACAAAAAAAAAATCTGGGTGAGTTCCGCACTGCAAGCCTGGGGTTTTCCCAAGATGTATCCGGTCATTCCCCTAGCTAAGAGGCGGCCACCATTCTGATATCCCATGTGGCCAGTGCGACAACGAGCCCACGACTCGTGTGGAGTTTTAGTTCCTGGGTATACCTCTGCCTAGGGTCCGGGCGCAATGGTAGAGCGAGTTCTATTTAGCCCCACTTTCAACCCTAAATAACGTTTGACCTAAGTTTAATCTATAAAAGATTTTCTACTGCGTAAAAAAGTGCTCTTATGTGTTTCATGCTTTGCTTTGCTAAACTAAAATTTGTACTGGTAATTATTAGTAAGTTAAGATGGCCCTCAAACTTGATTAAGATCAAGAACAAACCCATTCAATATAATAATAAAAAAAAAAACAATTTCATGGTTTCTGGTTTGATAAAGAAATGATTGTACCTATATTTTAATGTGACTTGACAATATTTAAATAACGATTTACAGTTTCAAGGAAGTAATAATAATTTATAATGACAATTATACCATCAAAACTGTGGTTTCGTAATTTTTTTCTGAAATGTGTAATGTTAAAGGTGATCCTTATAAAAATAAATTTTATTTTATTACTTATCCACGGTAGCAGCCAATAAACAGAAACATTGGAACTACTCTACTTATGGGACCTATGGGAACACTTTCTCTATTTGTCATCATTGCAAACAAAGCACAAGGTAACGACTGTGACTAGTCGGTCATTCCTTTTGCGAGAATAAAGTATCGCGGGGTTCTTAAAAGTGCTGGTTGGAATGCGTCTTCGTCATAATTTTTTTTGTTTTCGTTGGAAGAACCTTTTTAAAACGATATTTATATGGAACATAAAAGGAGTTTTTAGATTAATACTGTTCTGTATTCCATGTATTTTAGAACAGACAAAGGCTCTTAAGATAATAATGAAAATACGACATAAGCAATACCATTGAAAAAAAATTGTTGAGTATATGCAATTCAAGTCCTTCTGGCTAACCGTTTCACACGTGGGTTCGAGTCTCAAATAGGGTATGTTTTCTTTGTATTTTATTCAATGATTTTTTCGCATCCCTTCGTGCATATAATAACCATAAAATATTAGGCGCAATAATAAATATATTACGGGCTATGTATATGGAGCAAATTTTAACATATCTGGGTGATAATATTTTTTAATATTTTTCGTGATAATATTTTTTATAACAATAATAGAGCGAATTCCTAAAATAATACGCACCGCTCCCGTTTGTCGTGTTTTTCACTTGACTGGTCTAATTTCAATGCTGTGGGGGTGCCACTGAATATGTTATAAGAAGTTTGAAACTCACCAAGATTTCGTGTTGCTAATTATATTTATTTATTTAGCTTTCCAATAGTTAAGAGCATAATGCCGAAGGCATGCAACTGACTCTGTTTTCAGAAAGGGTGACAAGACACTTGAAGAATTGCAGACACATAGGAATGCTCAGCTGAAATAGCAGTTCCAACAAAGTAGACAGCGAGGATCTAGTCAAGCTTTTGGGGAGAAGTTAGATCCGGCCAACGCAGGACTGATTGTTATGCAGATTCTTGGGGGAAGTTCAAACCCAAAATTTCGATGATTTAGCCAAAAATGACAGCTATGTATGAACACATCCATATCCAGCTACAATCTCAAACCAATACTCTGCCGGAAACCAATTTGTGTGAAAGCCACCCAAGTAGCAAACAAATGTCTTAAAAGGGAATTGAAGATATCTTGAAGGCAAGTAGACGAATTCCAGCTGTTGTCTTGGCTAAAACTAATATGTCCTTCAAGATATCTTCAAGATACACTCCAAGGGCTAGTTAAGTAAAAATGGGCACAGCATTTAAGGACATGTTAAGAAAGAGTTAATACTACTGCTAAGATAAACTTTAACCCTATTTAAGAAATGTGGTTTAGCAGAACTCTAAACATTGACTTTAAGATATCTTGTAGGTTGATTTCAGATCAAGAGATAGACTTAAAGATATCTACTATACCTAGTTAAAACTTTCACTATTGAATTGCAGATATTCGATTTAATCTTAGTGAAGTAAAATTAAAAACCTATTTTGCTTTATAGTGATTTAAGTTACATAATTTTATAAAATATGGCGAACTTTTAATTCATTACAATAACTGTTTTAAGGTTTAGGAAAATGGCGACTAAACAATTAATTTATATGTCTAAAAAGGCTTTCTTATGTCGTTGAATGCATAAGAAATTTAAAACGCATGATTGTTTCTCGTGTAAAATCTATAGATAGTGCTATAAAACAGACGGGCTGTGGAAATACTAGAAAAAAACAATAAAATTTTGTATAACAATATTGCAATATTTTTTTTTTTTGCATATATTGCAAAGTTCTACATTTTCTATAAACATACTTATTATTCATGTAGTTAGAATTACTATAACAAAATGAATAATGTTCAATTTACTCTAGTTTTTGATGAAGTGTTGTCGGAAAATGTATAATAATTTTTTCCCATAAAGTGCAAAATGGCGTTAAATCATAAGTTTCCTTACGAAGTAAGACTTTAGACAATATTGATTTTGTTAGGCTATTTAAGACAAAGTAAAGACAAATTACATTTGAAGTAGTGGTAGTTAAGAGATATTATACTTAACTTATTCTAAAAACCGTATTGGCGAAGTACTATTTAATACATTTTGGTATTAAGTGATTCTATAGTTTGATTTAGTTAAGATCAGATTTCGTCTTAATATTTTCTTAACTTGTCATTCTATAGTTGTTGTTTATTTTGTGGTGGGAAGAGGTTTATGCAAGATAGTCGAGGAAATAAAATCAGCGGTAAGTACTTACGTGATATTAAATATCTATCCAATCCCCATTTATTTAGAGGGCTAATAAACACAGCAACAATAATGAATAGGTACCTACATTAAATAACTTCTGTTCTGCTTCATTACAGGCACATTGTTCATCTCATAAATGTTACAGAGAATTGGCCAAAATTCTACGTTTGAACTTTTATGTGGGTAAGCCGTCGATATTTACATTTATACATAAATTGACATTTTTACCTAAATTTTCAAAATACTGCAGAATATTTTTATTTAAATCCGTTGTGTCAGTATTCCCCACTGCTACAGTATTCTATACATATCTACAGATTTTATTGTTTTCAGAAGTGTTCTAGCGTCTTTTGGCACAGCACCTGGATCATGCTTGTCAATAATCTGTAATAAGGCATTGATTGCAGTATGTGGTATATTGCGATAAATGGACCAGTTTCTTAATTGGTCTCTAATATAAATAAAAATCATGATCAACTTTTGATGCGTTATCGTCAGCTCGTGTTGATCGATCGATTAGTGTCGATTCATTAAGAGTTGGGATCACCTCAATTCAAGTTTACCGTGGTATCATCTTCCTCGTTATACATTAACGACACTAAGGTCTGACTCGAAGGTGTCGCATTGCTCACGTTTGCAGCATTTAAAGCACATTCGAGTTATTTTTGAAGTTATACTTCTTTAGGCGCGTTATGAAAAAATGTTGTGAGTGAAATTTCATCACTGCAGCACAAAAGTTACAGTGTGAAGTTAGCCACAAAAGTGATATAAAATAAACCAGCAAGATGAAGTTGGCCACTAATTATGAATGTGTGGGTGTATGTGATTTTAAATTATATATGGTAGTTAAAAGTAATTTATATAAAATTATAATAAAAAATTTATATTATATAATAACAATATAACAATTTTATTTAAAAGCTGTTTTTATTTTAAATGCGTTTATTGATTTGAGGTTAACTTCGGAATGTATTCTTTTTATTTGTTTGTAATATGGTAAATAATTATTATTTTTACATTACTATTGGTTAAACAGTTTATTTTAATGATTTTTGATATATTACTTGATTCTGTATACAGATATATAGGAAATCTGTTAATCTTTTGACGCTTCTTACTGATCACTATATCATTTTTAAATTTATCTTTCTTTTCACATACAAAGAATACGAGCACACGGGGGGAAATTTTTAGTTATCTTTTTTTAGTAACGATAAAGAAGCATAACTTTTTACGTTCGTACATAAGTACACACAACGTTCTTTTTTATATTTCTCTACACGTCGACGAAAGGCACCAGATCTTTTTATTTTTCCAGCTTCATCCATGTTTCTTTTGGTTATATTTGGAGAAGACGTCCCATTAAATGAATTTTTACTCTAATCTTACTAATTTTAGTAAAAAAGGAATGAAAATATACTTCAGATAATCAATATTTAGAACTTAGTATTAAAACCATCTTAAATTTATCTAGAAAATATTTTTTTTCTTAATGAGTTTTAAAAGATACTTTAATTATTCAATAGAGTTTTAAGTGAGCTTTCAAATAATCCGAGTAAAGTAAAAACAATATTTTAAGTTTTAAGTGTAGGTATACTTAAATCAAACTAGTTTTAAGAATACTTAACTCGGTTTTTAGTATTCCTTACTCGCTTAAGTAGCGGTAGTTTAAAACTATTTAGTATTAAAGAAAGAAAAGACTTCAGGAAATCCTTTTTGATTTAGCAAAATCCAACTTTAGATAAAGTAAAGATATATAAGATTTAATCACTAGTCATAATTGCTACTTGGGCATATCGGAAAACAATGCGTATTTTTAGCCTACTATTTGCGTGCCTATAGGCGTAATTAAAAAAATAATATGAATTTGGTGATTGGAGATTTTATTTCAACTTTTTTCTTTCTTCATTTAAAATTAATGCTTTGGCGACAAATGATCTAATAAATTTTCTTTTTTGTATGTGGTGTGTAAATGAAATCAAAAAATCGTCAATTATAATTACTTTAAAGAAAGTCGATATGATTGTTTTTATTATATATTATATATTGATTATATATTGATTTTAATAATATATGGATACATGGATATATGGATACCTATAAGCACAGTTAGCAATACGCAAAGGCTGAGATGATGACACCCAAACGCGATGGTAGCGTTTGCTCATTCAAAAACATAACTTAGTATTTCACAATCGCTTCACAATCAAAAGCTGCAGTGAAGCAGCAGTCTTTCATAATAATTTAATTGATTCCTTATGGTCAGTTTATTTCTAATATCTAGAGATGTTAAAGAATAAATAAAAAAAAAAATAATAACAAAGTCAAAAGACTAAATAATTTCTATAACTACTGATTCGATAGGTAACATTGAGTACAAGTTACAGATCTAATATACATAGTTTATGGCCACAAATATATAGTGTGTATAACGATTCTATTATCTACACAATAAGGTAGTGGATACTTTATTTTTGTTACAAAAGTCGTGTTCAACTTTTATTGCATAATCAAGCTAATGACGGCACCATAATAATATAATGTTCTGAACACGATTTAATTGAAATACATACGCAAAAATCTACGAAAAATTGTCTTGTATGATTAGAACTCTGGGTTCCTGCTAACTGGAGCACATACCGTAGCTGCTAGGCTAAATAGGCTTTTATCAACTCTAGCGTATTTTTATAACATAACTAACTTCTTTTGTCAAAATTACTTATACATTGCTAAAGAACTTCGTTATAACAGTTTATTTGAACACGTTTACAAGAATTCTGGAAATCCGAATTAATGACTAATTTAATAATTATATTTCTTACATTCACACCAATTAGCCTAGCCCAAATTAAGGCTTACTGTAAGGCTTGCTTTATGGATATTAGGATAACGAATAGACTTATATTTATGATACATAGGTATATAATATGTAAAGAAATTTATATAAATACCCATGGCTCAGGTACAAATGCTCGTGTTTATGACAAATTCTCCTTGTGGAACTCTAACCTAGGACCGTCGGTGCGAAAGGATGGATCATATCTTATAATATCAATATTTTCGTTCGACGTTAAAAATGTAAAAAAAAATTGAATAAAGAAAAGATTCGTCTGAGGTGGGATTGGCACCCAGATAATGTAAAACAAAGTAAAAAATAATGGTATTTGTTATATACTGTACATAATATGATAAACAAATTTAAAATTTGTCAATTTCCTTCATAAATTTTTAACTTAAAGTCTTACATATAGAGTTATTATTTTAAACCAGGTCTAGTAAAAGGTTTATTTTTTTGGTTTTCCGTAAACAAATACGTTCGTTGAATTATGGAGATATTTTTATATTTTGATTAAATGCTCATTCAAGTGCACGTCAAACGACCGCAATCTGTATTTATTTTTTAACAGAACTCTATATCTTAGACTTTAAACTGAAAATAGAACAGATAAATTTTACGTTTTTGTAAAGGTTGATATTTTATTGTCCAAAATTAAAAAAAGTATTTACATAAAAAGTACTTTTAAAAAATAAAAAAAAAAATTAGAGAAATTTATACTTTGCTTTACTCATAAGATAAATTATTATAATAGACGTTTCATTCAGTGTGTTGCGAAATAAATCATTAGTAAATATGTAACGTCATTAATATTATTGCATTATTAATATTATACCCTAATTAGCATAAAATTTACTCCACTTATACAATTCCTTTGACGCGCAATCTAAGCATGAAATATTTTTTAAATTAAAGATATTTCTTTGCAGCACGTGTATAATCGCTAGGTATTCAACGTAAAGTCATCTATTTGTTAGAATTGTTTATTTTGTCAATGCAAAATGTTAGGATTAAAGTTAAATTTTTAATAAATTGGCTTTTATCATTGTCAAACAGGTAATAGCATCCCGATGATAATACTGGTATTAAAAAATAAATTAAGTTTGTTTTTTTTCGAAATATAATTTTTATTTTCTTTTGAGATTTTTTATATGTTTTATCGGTTTAAGAGAATGAAACTGTGGGAAAATGTTACTAATCTTCCTACGTATTTATTCACAGGACATCACAATTAGGAAGTCAACAGAAAAAACATCAATTGATCTTAATAAATCTTATCCTAATATTAGGTATACATTGAAAAAAAAAACATATTTTTTACCGATTTGAGAAGTCGACCTTGAAAATATTTTTGGTTAATGCAAGATTTAGTTAAATTCATATCATAAGTAGTGTATGTGTCGTTAGTTTCCCTAAAAGAATATTAAATATAATAATCTTAATGGCTATTTCGTTTTAATTTTACACTTCTGGTTGAAGTGAACCACTTAACTAGATTATTTATTTAACCGAGTTTTACATTTTAGTTTAATTCTGATGGTTTGACTTCTTTTCAAAAACCGTAAGCATAACAGCAGTCCTTCGATTTGAATATAACTTAGAATTAAATGTATTATTGTCAGTCACATTTATCGATTATTAATATTTAATAAGACTCAGTTTAATGATTCTCAATGACAGCATAAAATCAATTAAAAACAATGATGCAGTATTCACCCAGTAGGCTTACGATTTTCCTTATTTTAAAGAATCTTTTGTTGTGTGAATATCATTTGAATATGAATTTATAGTTTTGTTTGTGGCAAAATTATTAATTTTTAAATTACACTTTCAAGTGTCAAACCAAATTAAACAAATAACCTTGTATTGTTGGCATTTTTAAATATGAAATTTTAACATATGAACTTGTATGCTCCCCAGACAATACATGCATTTAACAAACTTGCCGTAGATAACCATTTTTTAAATAGTTTGTGACACTAACGGGCTTTAGACGTAAAAAAACAGGTAGAAAACACAGGTCACTCACCATATTAATAGCACGCGGTAGTACGAGATATTTCGGTCGAAGTGGCCGGGACACGTGCGACACTCGCCGCAGCCACCGCTAAACTGACATAGAAAGCCGCATGGCATTATTGCGCTAGCGCATCAATGATACTGATAATGATAACGAATTTGCGGCATTTCGAATTCTCGTGTTTGTCGTGATCGTGAGCGAGTGTCGCTCGCATTTCATTCGCATACATTCTTGTTCTCTACGGTGCTAACTAATTTAAAGCTAAGATTAAATACGAATAAAAATGACTTATTACATAATTAGGTATCTATCTTTTCCTTTATTCAATGCAGGTTTGGTAATATTTGTTTAATTATTATTTTGTATATGAGATCGAATTTATAATTGTATATTTAAAAAAACTATTTAAGGCAGGCTCAGCGGGGTATGGGTTTTTTTGTCACTCTTGTCCCTCTATATTAAAAGATGGGCTAAAGTAAGGCCAATCCGACCTTTTTACTGTTTATTTAATACCATAAAAGAAATTTTATCAGTTTACCTTTTTAATAATTAGGTTGGTATTTAAACATTTGTCTGTCTTGAGAAGATTTAATTTTATATCAATACTTTAATATATTATTTTTCTGATAATCGAAATATCGTTGTGATTAAAACGCGTATTAAAACTGCTACATCCGTTCCCTATTTATGTAAGTATTATACTGAATTGTGTTATTGTATTGAGAATGAGCCATAATCAACTACGCGAGATCAATGCATATTTGCCATTCTAGATTCCACCAGGTTTACTTCTAATATCCAATTTGGTTTATTGCTCAATAGTTGCTAAAAAGCAACCGTAATTCACCTTTTGCAATTTTCTGCTTTTGGAATTGGAGCTTATTTTGTTGCTAAAAGGTCTGTTTTCCAACAACATATACAATTTCGACTTGACTGAATACTTTTCAAAGCGAGTTAAAAGGTTTTTATTTAGGAGTGTACAAAAGTACACATCGCTCATTTAAAGAGAGAACGAGATATCTGGATATTCTTCAATTTAGTGAAATCGACTTTTAATGTATGTAAATACGATAACTTTGTCTCTTTTTCGCACAAAGCCTTCATTTATTACTTTGTAAATACCATGTTTTGTAGTATAAATAAAGAACGCGTTGCGGTGAATAATTTGTGATACTATTTCCAAAATCGCTGTCTGTCAAGATGTCACGTTGTTATTTTAAATGAGCGACATAAACAATACATACAAACGAAAGCTTGTGGGAGTTTTAAACATTCTTATTTTTACTAGTTTATTTCAATTATAGTTCTAACTAACCGAACCTAACATAATATACTTATTTTAATATAAAATGACAATTTAATCGACGAATTGAATCATGTCATAAATAACATAGTACAAGAACACTTGTGTAAATCAGACTACTTTTGCAAGCGACGTAATTAAATGGTTTTTTTTGTTACTAAACCTCAATATTATAATTAACTAATTAATTAAAATTAATCTAACATATTTTAAAATCTTAGGGATCTATCTGACTTTGCTAATTAGATAATATTGTAGCCAGAAAATTGTGAAAAATCTTGTTTTTTATATTCTCGAATTAAAGAAGCAATGTTATTAAGCAATTGCTAATGTTATTTTATATAATTGATTTATAGTAGATACTGAATTAATAAAAAAATTAAAAGTAAATGTCGTATAAGAAGTAACTTTATCAAACCTGATTATTATGATAATAGATTTTGTAATTAGTGCCAGATATTTGAAATGAAGTTTATGATAACCTATACAATAAAATAGGAAACGTTTTGTTGATAACGACATATTGAGGAAATAAGTAAATTAAATATAAAATATATTGTTACAATGGACGCTCAGACTGCCCAAAGAAGATTGCCTAATATATAGTCAATCTAGTAGGATCAATCACTCAATTAATCAAATTATATTTATTATAAATATGGATAGTATATAGAATTTTATTCTTATAAATAAAAAAAACATTAACTATATGCAGCTGTTTATTTTTAACTATTCCTTATACTTATTCCTAAATGTGCCAGTGAATAATGTATGCTTAATTAATAAAGACCAGAAGGTAGATGCAAAGATGGGCAGCCTGATCAGTAAATTAAATGAAATAGAACGTGGACAGTAATAAGAAATTTGAAGAACAGATTCTCTGTTTATATGTAAACTTTCGTCGTCTCAGCCAAATGACATCCACAGCTGGACAAAGTCTCCCCCAAGGAGTTTCACAACGACCGGTTCCGGTCCTGCGCTGTCCGCATCCAGATGCTTCCCGCGACCTTCATAAGATCGTGGGAGGCCTGCCTACACTGCGTTTTCTGGTTCGTGGTAAGTCACTCGAGAAATTTTCTAGCCCAGCGGCCATCGGTTCTACGAGCTATGTGCCCCGCCCACTGCTTAAGTTTGAAAACTCTGTGGGCCATATCGGTTATTTCGATCGATTCGAGCATAGCACATTCCATCACCCTTTGCGTGACCTTCTTATGAGGCATATAGTAAAGGAACAACGTTACCCATGTAAACGTTATGAGAAGCATAAATATTTTTTACATAACATATAAACGTACAAACCCTTCAACCATCTATGGCCTGACAAATCTTCCTGGTTGGGCTCCGCCGCGCGCAGTTTCTTGTCTTGCTACAAACTGTTTCAAATCTGTCTTCTTTGTCCCTAGGGGCCTACTTCCCCTTCTGGAGCGGACAACAACAGTGAAATTCACGGCGATCCAACAAGGTTACAGAAGTAGATCGAACTAACCTTGATCTCACATTTCCTGTAGTTACCGGCGGATATTTTTGTGTGATTTACACTCACACAGTATAAAAATGCAGTTTCAATTGTATGTAATAAATGTAATAGTTAAAAAATATTGTACAACAGCATTAAAATGAGTAATTCCAACATTACAAGTAGTGGTTTGTATAGAATTTTGTATGGCAAAGTTAATGCATATCAGAAATAACTTTATATAAACACTGTACTGATCTGTATCATAAAAGGCATAAAACAAAATGCAAGATGGGCTATTGTTGGAGTTTACTTCTTAAGAATTTAGTGATCGAATGACAGCGTTCCGTTTTTTGTGCGCAACCTATCGTGGGCACCTTTTACTTTTATTTTAAAGTTTTAGTTTATTATTTTCTGTGCCTGTTCAAAGACAATCTTTCTTAGGGGTAAAGTCCAGTCGTGCGTCGAAGCTGACACGAACACTCTTTTTTTTAATAGCTTCTAGGTTTGTATCCCGCAAGGCCAAAAGTTTGTGTGATGTACGTTTGCATTCGTACCCAAGTTACGGATGTTTATGCATTTGTTCATGTATTTTATCTACGTACATATTAAAACTTCCATTTAGTTCGGTATTAGTGGTTTCATTCATTTTGCGACTTCGTCCTTGCAGAATTTGACTCATTACGGTACCAGCTAATATTTTAAACCAAATTTTCTAACATCATCAAGCAGTTATTTTTCGTATTTTAACGTGTTACACTCTATTTTATTCTCTTTCGCTGTCAAAATATAAAATGCTTTTATTTAAAAATATGAGGCGAATAATAAGAACTTTCGTTTATTTTTACTTTTTAGTTTTTACCCTGGACATAATCTGAACACAGATTACTTGTAAAGACGAAGCAAACGAGCCTTAAGACTTTGGAGTTGCGTCATTTCATTACAGAGTTCCCATGGCCATTTTCCGGCTCCATCATCATGTCATATTAATATTGCATTGTCATCTGATTTACACATCAAAAATATCAGGTCATTCGGAAACCGAGAAGTGCGTTAAATGTCTTTTGCAAGATTTGTAACACATAAACCGGGATAGCTGTGCAGCTAAATTTTTAGTTAAATTGTTTTATGCTTGTAAATAAAAAGTCTATAAGCTGTTTGACCCTTGCCATATAATCACTTGCTGTGTAATTTTGCCTGCCAAAAACAGTGAGTTTTAAAGTAATGATATAACTCCTTTGTGTGTTTTGTTGAATGTTGTTTACAGTATAGCCAATTTATTTGTTTAATAAGTTATATGACTTGGCTAGACTTTAATATAAAGACAACCAAATTCCAAAGTTAAAATAAAGTATGCAAATATAAAAGATAATCTTAGAATATAAAAAATCAATTTCAATCACACACAGAGACTACATTGGTTATGCAGGGTCCTACTGGATGAAACACTGTAGGCGGAAATTCATCAAGCAGGCAATGTGGCTGGAATCACTTTTGACGACACATCAACGACTTAACATGTCTTCCGATGCACGCAGAAGATCCAGTAATAATTGTTTAGTCACCTATGATCAGCTCTTGCGAGGGTTGCTAAACATCCGCAATATGTCCAAACGCTTACGCCCTAACCACAACGCCATGCGCCATTGCCTAAATAGACTACAACATATAATTAAACAGTTCTCGTTACTATCTTTTTAATGTCCTTAAAGCAGAGTTAATCTTGTCCAATAAAAAAAATTACATAACGCCATTTCGCTTCATGAAATAAGATTCTTAAGGAATATAATTTCATTCGACAATAAGGGTTATCATGTTATATTTCGTTCTACAACTACAACCAAATGGCGAGTTTGATTTGATTGACATGTATTTACTGAATGCAAACGAGTCTCCAGAGATCCCTTTATATAACTTGCGCCTGTTTTGGTTTTGTTACAGTTTAATGGAATCCGAAACCATCATCATCTTATATATTGCGTCTGTAATTTTTTGACGTGACAACGTCTTAAATTAGGTTGCGGCTGGGAGTCACTTATGAAAAAGTGTAACGCTCGGTAACGTTACGATGAGTCACCGAACGAGAGAGAGGCCCGCCGAATGCCTTGCGTCTCTCTCCCACTCAACTATGATCGGTCTGCCGCGCGCATTGTGCAATTTAATTATATTCATATCAATAAATATTCTACCGAGAAAAAGACGTTGTCACGTAAAATCTTCGCCCGTAAAACCGACTTTACAGGCAAAAAAAAAAAAAAAAAAAAAAAAAAAAAAAAAAAAAAAAAAAAAATTTTTTGTTATAAGTATGACAGTAGCAATAATTGGTCACTTGAATATAAATTCATACAAAACTACAAAAGGTTCGAAATTAGATACGTTAATTTTGTTTCCATAAAAAGTCTGAAAAACGTGAAAACTATTCGTTTTGTGTAAACAAAAAGTAACGTTATTTAACCCGAGCGTAGTCTATGTACTGCAGTTAAGTGCGTTTACATATGTACCATATAAATGGATGTTTTCAGTCATAGCTCCTGTTTCGTGGAACGTTGAATTCGGACTCAATTTAATACTATGAAAAGCATACCGGGAGCTTGATTGAAAAGCGAAATACCACCCTGAATAACAAAATAACTGGAAATAATAATATGAAACGTGGTTTTCTGAATACAACGCTCTATTAGTATAGTGAATAAACAGTATAGTTGGTCTGATATCATTTTCACCAGACAGATTACACGGGACATTTTAGAAAAATTTAAGGAAGATTTTTTTTAATATTTAAATTTTTAGGTTACGTGTTTCTAAATCCTGTGACATGATGAATTTATAGAGGACGTCGGCCTCGTTTCTTAATTTTGACGTGATAACGTCTTATAAATTGGTTGCGGCTGGGAGTCACTTATGAAAAAGTGTAACGCTCGGTAACGTTACGATGAGTCACCGAACGAGAGAGAGGCCCGCCGAATGCCTTGCGTCTCTCTCCCACTCAACTATGATCGGTCTGCCGCGCGCATTGTGCAATTTAATTATATTCATATCAATAAATATTCTACCGAGAAAAAGACGTTGTCACGTAAAATCTTCGCCCGTAAAACCGACTTTACAGGCAAAAAAAAAAAAAAAAAAAAAACCGATTTTTCTTTTTATGTTAGTTGAAATGAGTTATTTTGTAATAACTGTAGCTGCATATGCTCATAACGCCATCTCCCTTTTTCCATAGGAGATTCGAGCGCACTGCAGGCGCACCAAGCGCTTTTCGACATCTTTCATAATGCGCACACCAAAGGAGTGGAACTCTCTCCTTGTGTCTGTGTCATCATAATTATTATCACAAAATGTAATAAAGACGAATAAAATAAAGTGGCGGTAAACTGAATTGTATAAAACATAAAAGTGCAAGCTATCTTATATGATGAATTATTAAAAATAATACTAGAAAAAATCGTTTGGGCTAACAAGTTATTCTCTTCGTACACGTAACCAAAATGTCTTATTCACGCACTGTGGGCTGCCACCCTTTCTTGATCGCTATTTCTACCTGTAGGCGGCAAGCGCTTCTCAACGTCTTTCAAAATGCGAACAGCACAGGAGTGGAACTTCCTCCCTGCGTCTGTATTTCCGAGTATTTATAACACATGGTTAGCTCGTTCCATCGTGGATTCTGTCTTGGCCCCCGGGCTTGATTGTGACTAAGAGCGAACCCATTAAAAACTATTCTGGGGCCTACACATGTTGCTGTTTTTGTTTTGTTAAAAGTATCCGTATTTTTCAGTTTTAAGTAGGAACATATAATTCAATTCACTATTCTATTATTTTTGCCGCCATAGTATCTCGATAATAGGTAAGTAACAATATAAATAAATTCCAGATAAAATTACGAATTTCGTTCACAAAGAATAATCTCCTGATTTTACAACGTAAATTCGAAAACGATCGTTATTTTTTGGGAGAACGGAGTCTGATTTCTGTATAAACTGAAATCAGAATTAATAAAACATTTTATCAAGTATTTTTTCCCTTTATGGTTTAAAGGAGCAAAAGTCTCGTTACATAAGTAAAGAGATTACATGTCAGTCTCATTGTAACTATACAAAACAAAAACTATTTACTACTATCCAACCCTGATGATAATTTGTGCTGCAAAGTCATCAACTCCACTTTGGACGTAAGGTCCATAAGGATGCTTTGAAAAAAAGTCTCGCTACTAAGTCTACTTGTGATTTTCCATTACTAACACACTACATTAATAAATTTTGGTTATCATAACATTTTTTACATAACTGGCAAATAAATGTGCTAACCTTAATCATCAAATATTAGGGGTTAAAGTATGAAATTGCCGATTTGTACTGAAAATCTATATTGTTTATTTTTTAAATTTTTAACAAATTTATTTAATCAAAATAGTTGCCATTATTATCTATACATTGCTGCCATCTAATGGGAAGGTCATTAATGCCTTTGCGATAGAATTCCGACGATCTAGACTGCACAAACTGTGTGAAAGCATTTTGTACTGCCTCCTGGGAAGAAAACTTCTTGTCACGTAGATAATTGTCCAAATCACGAAAAAAATGGTAGTCCGTTGGAGCAAGGTCTGGTGAATACGGAGGATGACGAATGGTTTCTAACTGCAGTTCCTGAAGGGTCAAAATGGTTTCTCGTGCTGTGTGAGGTCTCGCGTTGTCGTGGAGCAATAATGGTGAAGATCGATTCATGAGTCGGGGCTGTTTTACTGCTAGTTTTGTCAACATGGTTCGGAGTTCGGCACAATAGACATCTGCCGTTATTGCTTGACCAGATCGGAGAAAACTATAGTGAATAACACCATGCTGAGACCACCAAACAGTTACCATTACCTTTTTATTGGTAAGTTTTGCTTTAGGACACTGTTGTGGCATTTGACCTGGGGTCAGCCATTGCATTTTTCTTTTCCGGTTATCATAAAGAATCCACTTTTCATCACATGTTACAATTCGATCCAATATTCCTTCATTTCTGTACCGGTTCAACAAGGCAACACAAGTTTCAACACGCGTTTCTTTCTGCAGATCAGTCAAATCATGAGGCACCCATTTTTCGTATTTTTTTATTTTATTGATTTGACGCAAGTGAGTCAATATTGTGGGTAAGGTAACGTTAAACCATGCCGCTAATTCCTGGGTACTTTGACTAGGATCGGCTTCCACTATCTCTCTTAATTCATCGTTATTTACCTGTGTGGGCGGTCTTCCTCGTGGCTCGTTCTTTAAGTCGAAATTTCCATCACGAAAGCGTTTAAACCAAAATCGCACGGTGCGTTCATTAGTAGACCCCTCTCCAAACGCAGCATTGATATTGCGGGCTGTTTCTGCCGCGTTAGTTCCGCGTCGGAACTCGTATTCAAAAATAACTCGAATTTTCGCAGTATCCATCTTTCTTGTCTAAATTGAATAACAAAAACAATTGAAAGTCGATATTCAAATGTTTTACATTTTTTAAAAAAAGAACATCATAGAAACCATTTAAAAAAAGTTTCATTCGAAAACCTCAAACCATGAAGATTCTATGTCAATTCAAAGAACCTATTGCAATAAAACGGCAATTTCATACTTTAACCCCTATTATTTGCTTGGTTTTATTTAGTATAGATCGTAAGATTTAAATAGATAGCAGATAGCAGAAGCAGATGTCTAGGATTATTTCATCATTAGATGTCGTTATGGAATTCATCAGCTTTAGTTACACAAAACGAAGATGGTTCTCTCGTATTTATAATATCTATATTCTCGTATATAAAGCTTGTACAGGTTATTTAAAAGATTGAAAGGCATTTCACTGAAAGTTATTTATAAATTTCGCAGAAACGTAAAAATACACGCACGTAAGCACAGAGATATAGCGTTCGCCTTTGTTGTCCACTCCAGTTCAAAATTAAATAAATAAATATAATATTTAAATAACTGTGTTAAGCAGTCTCTTATTTCAAAATAAAAACTAATATATATACATATATATAAGCCCAGCCCAAACCCTTGAACCAATGAAATACGGCATCTTAATAAAATGTAATCTTTGTATGACTACATTGTACTTATTTTTACAAATAAAGACACAGTTAACTCTAGTTTTCGACCTCCTTCACGTCACCGTCATAATCTCGTCTCTCTCGGACTCCTCCTGGAGGCCGCTGTGACCGATCCACGTTAAAGTTTGATTCTAGTTTGCTGATACTATAGTTCTAATTCTAGTCGTATTTAAACAGAATGTAGGCAGTATAACAAGGAGGGAAATAAATATTACATACGTCTCAAAAAAGTATCTTAGGTACACTGAGAGTTCATTTTTTACGATTAATTAGGCGCTCTTGATTCTTTTTAAATTCACGTGTCTGTTTTAGTTACTTTTGTGTTTCTGCCTCAGAAACGTTTTGATGATTTTTTTACATTCTGCTGGATTTGTTACAACTTAGGTCATAGGATAGGTTTCATTTTAATCTATAACACAGCAACGTGTGGCCGGGTCAGTTATTTTTATCATAAATATTTAACAAGGTGACACGGTAAAAATTTTTGTTCTTTTAGGTTATTTAATAAAGATAAGAACGTTGTAAGTCACATCGTAGTTGTTGATATATGTATACATATATAAACAACAAACTAACTTTTAAAGTCATTGTTATTTTAATGACCTGCCATCACCACCCGGAAGTTATATGTCAAAGTGTAAAATGGCCGCTTACGGGTCACTGGTAAAATAAAAAGAACAACGATAAAAGTATTTAACAAAAATAATTGCAGGTTCCATTAAATCATTTGTGTTATAATATTACATGCTTAAACCAAGAAATATAATTGAATATAAGTAATAGGTACATCAGAGGCTTTCTCTCCTGACCTTTTTTTTATAATCGACATATATAAAAAAATATATGTCTAGCTAACTTCCGCATAAAACAAATAAGATCTACCGCTCGCCTTCCGTGATATATACCGTAAGATATATAACCGGGTATTCAGTGCTTGATATTGCATGGTTCATTAACTCCTCGTGATGCTCAGTGTGGGGGCGAAGACGTGGAGAGTTTTTGGTGAAGGTGCAAGGCGTGTCAGCATTTATTTACGGGCTGGCGCACAGTGGTCCGGATTTTCAAAAAGGTGGACATAGGATCGAAAATGCTTATTTAACTTAACAAAAAATTGTTTCGTATAGGAAATTTAACGCTGATTAATACTTATTTCTACAACTTTTCAAAAAAACTGCTCCTTCACGTCAAAAAAAAATATTGAAAATAAAAATGTATGGGAGAAAATCTATTTTTTTTTTCTCCGTTCAGTATCAAAGTATAGCAAGCAAACCTTATCTTCTGGTAAGTACTTATTGTCCTTAATACGACGACATATAAATTGCTTGCGTATCCCTGCGGCCTTGGCGCCTACGATGCTATAAAGTTTAAAATTTTTATGTTGAATTATCTTATTATTATTAACGAGTTTTTCTATTAAAATTAATCCAAAATATATTTTTTAATAAAACAAGCCCCCCGCGTGCCCCATCCTTTTATTAGGCTCGCCCCCTATTTTCCTTGGGACTTAAATATAACTGGCGAAATTACAGTGTACTATAGTGTAGTATACACCTTTGCCTTCGGGGTATATAGCGTGACGTTATGATAAAATAAGCATTTTTGCTTATTTTTGTTTTAAATAATCTTCTGTTGATTATTCTTTCATCTGTTGATATTTCCTATTGATAAATCATGGTTGATATTGGTGGTTATACTACTAGTGTGACTTATCTTGAAAGAAACAATTAGAAATAGATTTAGCCCTGAAAAGGGCTTTTTCTGAAGTCTTGAAAATGACTATTTTAAGTCATCATCATCATCCGAGCGTCTTCTTGTCTTCCAGTCCAGTCCAGTCTAACCGGATACGGCTGAATATTACGACCCTTTGACTATTTTAAGTAGTCCTGAAAAGGACCACAACTTAACTAATACTACTAACAAACTCAATTCTAACAATTACAACATCACTAAATCTGTCACGTTTACATTAATGGATCATGTTCAGACTGCAACTCCTGTAGATCCATATTTTCGGTTTCTTCTGTTACTACCTCAGGCAACAACAAAAGCTCTTTAACATCTGGAAAAAAATCGAATTGCTTTGAGTTTCTGTATTTTGGTCGAATATGGGATAAATATGGGTCTGAACTAATTAAAAAATTATGAAGCAAGTCCTCGTTGGTCTTTATCCTGTTAAATTTTCTTGTGTGAGACTCACGAACTCTTCGAAATTCTTTATTTCTTGCTTCTCCAGCTTCTTCGGAAAGAATGCCAATTGGTAGGAGGCCAAAGTGATGACAAATGTCTGCACCGTGTATGAGTAGCTTGTGCACACTTGCGGGCATATAAAACCATGGGTATAGATGAACAAAGATCTCAGCTGTTTCTCTGCAATAAGTCCTGAATTTTTCAATATCTATGGCACATCCTGATGAAATCGTTTGAAGAATAACCGCAAAATGCTTTAGCAGGTCTTTGTCAACATTGGTTATTTCGGCAGATTTCTCATAATCTCTAAAAAACCTTCTGGCTGTGTTTCCGTCGTTTGTGGTTCCAAAGCCTTGCTTCACAAAATCCACAAGTATTCCCATTTGCTGTTTGAATTCTTCTTGTGTCAAATGTTTCTTCGCAGCTTTTAGTTGCTTGTTAGCACCTCGTGCAGTCCACATCTCAAAGTCCATGTTGTAAGATATGTGTAGAATACACTCCATACAACGAATCCACATATGAAGAGTAGAAAGTCCATATTTATAAACATCTTCTCGAACAGGTCTTGTAAATACTTCTGACAGCTTGTTCATCTCAGTTGGCTTAGCAAGGCAAATAATGCAGGCAGATGCAGACGAAGTATCCGTTATAATAGTGGCCACTTTTCCGTCGATCATTGTCATATGAAGCTTGTGACTAATCTCTAGCCCTGCCCATTTTGTAGAATCGATGTTTTTTATTTCTTCCTTCAATGCAGCTTCTTCTTGCTTGATGTATTCTACTGTCTCTTTACAAAACTCGAACTTAATGGGCCTGCAATAATGTGTTGAAGAAGGTGTTGGGTTTTCCCATATGGTGCTATAATTAGAAACTAATTTAAGAGGGACAAGACTTGACATGAAAACCGATGAATCACTGAAGTCTACATCTTCACTCCCTTGCTTGTAGGTACTTTGTGAAGAAGCACCATCAAAACCCCATTTACTAATTAACTTCAATCCTTCAGTTGACGAATCAATCTGGGTACCAGTAATTTGAAGAATCTTCTGGACTGCCAGATCCAATAGGGCTTGAAGCTTCACTCTGGCTCCTCTCTCAGTAATTTCTAAATCATGAGGATAGCATCTATTTTTAGCTTCAAAGAGTTTGTGATACGATGGTAACACTGGAACTTCACAATCTAACAGCGCTTTCCTTAAACACAAGTATTTCCATTTTGACAGGTTCAATGATGTATAAAGACCAAGAGCATAATCTCCATCAAAAGTTTTTTTCGTATTTTTCTTAAACAATGTGGCTTGAACGATAGCAACACTATCAGGGTTCTTCGGTATATGGTCAATAACACGAGCTAAGTCATTCTTCTTGTCTATCCTAAGTCTTTCGACTAATGCAAAAGTAAGTTCTTCCGGCGAATAGTCCAAAAGAGACTCTGAACGTCTTTTCTTCTGTTTGTTGCTGAGGTCAACAAAAGGCTTCCTAATCTGAACTTCGGTAGATGTGCCCACAGTTGTTGTACTAGATGTCGACGGAATCACAGCTGTTGTAGTATCAATGTCAAATGAAGTATTGTCTGACGATATGTTTTCGATAACTTCATCTTGGGCTTGAAAAATCTCGGATAAATTAACAGTAGTGCAATTTGGCCAACTAATATTTGATTGTAACCACGCAGCATGTCTAGTCATGAAAGTTTTCTGATTTCTAGAAGCACTTGTCCATCTGCGATTGATATTACTGACGTAGTTCTTCAAAAAGGTCTTGATTATTTCTAAATCTTGTGAACATGTTTCAACTGGGATATGTAGAATAATAGCTTCATAGAGTCGTGCCCAATTTTTCATATCTCCTTCAACAAGGAGGAACATAAAGATGTCCAAGTTTGTTACAAATGCAGCCATAACGAAACTCACTAAACTTTCACACAGCACGGATAATTAGATATGTTGCTTCCTCAAGGGTTGAGAAACAAGTGCCTTTAATTGTTTCATGCACAGATATTTATAACAAACGCGCGCAAGTAGTGACTGACAAAATTAGTACCACATCTTCAACAGCCAATCAGCGTCGTCGATGTCTCCGGTGGTGGGGGTAAATGATTCTTATATCACAGGAGTCGTTTCAGTCAGTTACAAATAGGCAACGAATCAGCACGTGACTGTTGTTGAAGACTTTTATTACTTTTTTTTATTAAAATAAAATGAAACAAATGCTGGAATGCGTATGTTTTAATTCTTATATAATTAAGAAATTATATTTTAAATTCAGCATAATTGAAAAACTCGATAATAATTAAAAAAAAAACCAATTGAAATTTTAAACTTTGAATCGTCGTAGGCGTCAATGCCGCAGGGATACGCACGCAATTTATATGTCGTCGTATTAAGAACAATAGGTACTTACCAGAATATAAGGTTTGCTTGCTATACTTTGATACTGAACGGAGAAAAAAAAAAAATAGATTTTCTCCCATACATTTTTATTTTCAATATTTTTTTTTGACGTGAAGGAGCAGTTTTTTCGAAAAGTTGTAGTAATAAGTATTAATCAGCGTTAAATTTCCTATACGAAACAATTTTTTGTTAAGTTAAATATGCATTTTCGATGCTACGTCCACCTTTTTGAAAATCCGGACCACTGTGTGGCGGGCTACGTATATTCGCTTGTTTTTGCGAAAATAGGCCAGATATTTATTTTTTATAGATTAATATAGGTAAGTGTCAAGTGAAGCTTGATTCTATCAAATACTTATAAAATAACACTGATACAAAATATGGATAATTGAAAATTACTAACTATTATTAATTATGCTTATTTCTTGGATTTTATAAAGATACATAATATGTCTATCACTTAAATTACGGACTAAACATATATCAATATTTCTCTCTATATGAATAAAATGGAACAGAGTAAGTCCTAACTCAATCTCAGAAACTTAAGTCCTTGTGCTAGTTTATTATTATTAACTAACAAGGGAACAAATTTTAAACTATTTTACACAACAGCCGAATTTTACTTGTTTCGGATTTCAATGGCCTGACGTAACTAAATACTGAAAGTTAATGTATAGGGTCTAAATTTATAAATACTGTGATACTGAAAAAAACAACAAAAACATCATTGGTACATGTTATAGTTGTTTGAGATTTGTGCGACGTTGAATCGTTGAACGAACAAAATTCTACCATCATAGCTGAAGCCATCCAACCTTCGTATTTTATTTCTATTGTACTTATCTTAATTGAACTTTTCATCTTGTTTTTCACTCACCACAACAAGATTATCGCGAAAAAGCTCGGTGCCAAGAATTGAAGTAGATGGTGCACTTGGCACGGGATAGTTAGTGGGGGATAGGTTGAGACGCTGATGGCAAATTTGATTATTTTATTTTATTCTTTTTCGAGTATCCGGATTCATATATCTGCAATTCTGCAATCATTTTCATGATTAGAAGGCTCTCATCTTAACATGGTAACTCTAAAAGGCATTTTCCTTTGTTTACCTTTCATCCATTTCGAAAGTCGCATGTTAGAATAAAAAACATTTGAGTTGTCCACAACTTTTCAAGTTTTGCCTTCTCATAAATCCAAAGTAGTTGCAGTAAGCTTCTTTTATCCCTTCCGTTTTAGTCACTTATAAACATCCGCGTATATAACAAAATTTATATAGTGGATTTTTACAACATCTTCTTTGATTACAAGCCTTAAAACGCAATAAACGTCCGTATAACTTAACTTTATATAATAACATAAAAAAACTTGTTGATTTGTTATATATTAAATATCCTATTGTGAGGACTAAACACATAGCAGACTAATTCTAGCGAAATTATGAAACTTAAAAAAACTGATACTAAAACCTGCCACAACACTTTGATGAGATGACTTAATGTATGAAAGGTGAGGGTAATGCAACGAAAATATATGATTACTATTCTAGTTGTCAAATCCTTGTTCCCTAGTAATTTTTAAATGAATTTGTTAATTTTATAGCACATCGAATACTGATTATTATACGCAGCTCTCAACTTAGCTAGTGGCATCAAAAGCAGCTTGAACTCATATCCAAAGTTAAGAGAACGACACACTATAATTTATTAACATTGATTTTTAGCCGACACCGAAAATGGATTTTATGGCCGAAAATGACCGATTACACTTTGGTCGGATATTAATTACAAATTGATGTCTGCTTTATGTGTCTTTGTAATTTATACAACTAAATAAAACTAGCGGTCCCGGCTTCGCACGGGTTGACAAAATTGTTTCATTTTTTCTATTATTAAATATTTTCCGTTAGCGCCATCTAGCGTCCGGTAGACGAACTACTTGCGTTTTACGCGTTGCTATGGTAACGCATATACAACGGAAAAAGAGCGGGAAAAAGAGCGGACAGACAAACAACAAATTTGTGATCTTAGATTATAGATTGAAGTGTCTGTTTGCAAATTATCATAAATAAAAGCATTAAGCAATAAATTATTGAGTATTGAGTAAGTAAAAGGCATATGGCGGTACGGTACGGTTTTTATAGGAAAAAATCAAAGTTTTGTCTGTGTGCTTGTCTGTTTGTTCCAGCTATTCTCCGAAGCGTCGGAACTTATTTTGCAGGGAGTTTCCTTGGTAGATATCTGATGTTATAAGGAGGAGAGGTGCACGCTGAGTAAAAATATCCACAGCGACAGGTGCTCTGAAATTTAGGCGACATATTAGAAATATCAATTATAATAATAAACGAAGGTGGCATTTCATACTTCAGCCAAACAAGGCGAACAATAGCATAAAACGATACGCAAAAGTCGGGCATCGCCGAACATTTAATCCAATTGGACTCAAATCACTGGAATGAGTTCGATAATCCTCAGATAATCTCAACAGGACGCCACTACATGTCAAGGATGTCCAAAGAAGCGTTAGAGATTACCAAACACGACAGTGTCAATTAAGACTGTTTTAAATTGACGAGTGCCTGAAATCAAGTAGCCCTTTTCTATGAAAATATTATAAAAAAGTGCCATTTCGCGATCTGATATCTACTGTGAATGTAAAGTGTCGTGAACAGTTTCTAGAGAATAGTGAGTTTACAGACAGTGGTATCGATATCGAGTGTAATAAAAGACTTAGACAGAGGGTAGACCGATACGTTTGCCAATAACATCCATCCGCAAAAAACATTAAAATTTTAGTTCTTCCGTGACGATGGCGCATTTAACTGCTTCGAAATATCGGAGCCTCAATTAAAACAGAAAAGGTAATAATCTGATTTTTATCAATATCAACAAAGAAATAGGTATTCGGCATTTATTCTTTAAATAAACGTTCTCGATACATTTATCTTTTTTTGAAGTTAAAGAATCATTGTAAAACAGGACATTCTATACAAATTTCTTTTTCTTATTGTTATTGACAGAGTGGAGAAAAAGTCACCAAAATATTTCCCTCACGGTAATTGTGCTGTTACTTTGCTTTTTGTTTGAGTATTAAAATGAATAGTCATCGAAAATCTATTGAATGTATACTTTTCTATATCTAATATTAATGGCGTACTATAAAAATCCAACAATATCCCGAATCCGCTCGGCTTGTTTGTGGGGTTGTGTAAGTTATCACTCTCCAGGCAAATTTCAAAAGGTCGGCGGCGTGCAGCTCTAATTAGGAGTAATTAAGAGTACTTTTATTATATGGTCCGAAAAAAAGATAGTCAGCAAAAAAAAGAGCGTTGCGTGGCAGAGTTTTAAATCAGATAAAGGAAGTGGGTTATGTAATAAATGTAGAATACTTATTGAATTATGGTATCATTGAAATATTTACTGGCGAAAAAGTGAGCTCCATTGGAGTGATAAATGTGAAATAAATTATTTCACTGGACGTGACCGTGTGTCAAATAAGGTTAATTATAACTATAGAATCTCTTTAAAAAGTAAATTAATTTCGTGGCGCAATATGACAAATAGCAAGCGTGCTCAATGGCGTTATATTAAGTGCATTAGGGATGCATATATGGATATAAAGTAACGTTCGCAAAGGTTTGTTAACGGATGGGTGACCAATTAGAAAGCATTTAGCATTAATCTACACTGGAATCGCGTGGTGGATTATGTATGATCCAGTTTTCGTAGACACAGAAGGTGTTTTCAATACCCATAAGAAAATATTATACAGGCAGTCCTCGTACTTACGGCACGTTAGGTTCTCGAAATACACGACGTAAATCGAAACGACGTAAGTCGAGACATATTTTTTCATATGTTTACATGTAAAAATCAAGGGTTAAGATCCACACAGACTCAAAATTAAAAAAAAAGCATTTATAACAAAGGATATACACACTATATTATCAAAAGTTCTTAAAATAATAAGTTATGTACCTACTTATGAAATTTCTAGTTATTTTTGGCATTCGTGTGTTATTAATTTTAATACATATTACGTCTTGATTGTCCGTTGTCCCTGAACTAACTAAACAAAATCAGAAGCATTTGCGGGGTAATCCCCGCTCGCCGTCACCGCGCCCCGCCAGCCTCACGGAAATTGACCTCGCAACTCGAATTCTTCTATGCCGGAAATCGAAACAATTGACGTATGCTTGAGGAATAGTGTCAAAACATTGTTCGACGTAACTTGAAACGACGTAAATCGAAACGACGTACTTATATTTTGTTTTGCATTGAACCACTACATTTTTATATGTAGAGATTTTTAGGCGGTGCTTTAACATACAGTCTGTCGCTATTCGAGCAAGCACTCTTCCGATTGAGCTACCGATATCTTTACAGTCCCGTTGAATATCTCCTGGTGTTTTTTAAGCTGAATACCAGCACCATCTCTTGACAAACATAACGTAACATACAATATCGAATAGCTACAAACCTACAACATCGAATGCAGTTATTTTACAACTATTGATCAATCGATGAAGAAGTGACTGAAGAATAATTTCTTTAGATATATATAGCGCATACAACCGATAGCGGCTGGGTTAATTCTACCATCGACATTGCACGCGTTCTGCGGTTCTTTTTGGGGCGATGTCTAGGATTTACCTGGTCATACCCAGTTAGGAAAGTGATTGGGACCGCCTCACCGAATTTCTGTACGGTGAGTGGTACAATTTGCCCACAAAGTATTCGTTGGGAATATAAGGTATATCCTACGCTCCGTGTGAATGGCAGAATGAGCCCTATCCCCATCGCCAACCGACGAATTTCCACTGGGTCAAAAAAGTCAAAGCTATATATCCCTGCAGTGGGAACATTGATCAGTTGATGATGATGAACACCGTTGATGGTGTGGTGTGGTCACAAAAAGTGAATATACCTGCAATATTTATACAGAGATGGAAAATATGTAATCTTGTGAACCAAACCCTTAAGTACTTTACAGTAAGTGAGCATCAAAGAGATGCAAAAGCAATTTATCTCTCTGGTACAATTATGTCAACAGCACTCTGTTTGACTTCTACCGACATAAAGTTTATAGAGATACTTTATATAACAGCAAGTAAGCACGAGGTTAAAATACCGGATTGACCTATTTGATGCATGCAGTATTTTATTCCACGTTCTGGCTTAATTGACACAAATTGAATCCCAATGAATTTTATCGGAAATAGGTAGGTATACAATTCTCATAGTTGCAGCTTTTTATATTAAAAGTACACAACAAAATTGAACCTTGTGTGTTTCAAAATAGTGTTTCACATGCTTGTTTTAAGAATTTCGTGATTTTAGAAATTATACTGTGTAAAAATGTATGTTAGAATGTATTAATGTAAAGAACATATTATTTGCTCTGTAATAGTTAACACAAAACTTTTTAATAATTGTTAAATATTGACTTAAATGAGAATGATTAAAACATACAATAAAATTACTTTTATTGTAAATCAAAAATACAAATAAAGACAGTATAATGAATTTAAATAAGAGATATATATACCTGTTAAAACAGACTTTATTATGAAGTACGTTGACTGAACTCTTTTGACTGTAAAAATGAAATGATCTTTGTTACAATGATATAAGGTCCACCTTATGTCTGACGATTGGATCCATCCAATTTATAAATTTATAGATCCATCCATCCAGATTATAAAAAACGAGCTATTATGCGATATGAAAATTAAAAACTTGTCGAAAGTTATTTTGTAATATGAATCTACAGTTTTTGTTTGTACTGGAAAATGCGTCACGCATACTTCGTCCGGGTGAGCGACGGAGTTATGTGGGACTCGACTCTCTATCACTTTCTACCCGGCCTAGTTGGAGGTAGGTAGGCCTCCAACTAGGCCGGGTAGAAACCTTAGTACGCGATCTCATGCGCTACCATTGGGCCCACGGGGCCATTTTACGTACCTACCTGTACTACCTACATACACAAATACCTGTACAGGTGTTCATGTCGACTGCGAATACGTCATTCACTAATAGTTATTATATGGCTCGTTGTGACGGCTTTGATCGAATTAACTAGGGCTGGTAACAGTCTTGTTAGCCCAGGGTCGTCAGGTCATCACGTCGTCCGGTCCAGCTTTCAAGAAATCGCTAGTTCGGATCTCTGCTGAGGTAAATTAATCAAATAAAAAAAAATAATTATAAACAAAGTTGCTACAATCAACTTAAAGAGACAATAAGTGGTCCTTCCTCCTGAGACCCCCGGTGTCACTCATGACACTTGTGTTTTTTTTTTTTACTGCGCCGTCTGTGGGTATTTTGAAAAACGATGACAAATCTATAAAACGTTGTAATACGAAGCACGCATAAAAGCTAGTTACGGCTGGTATATCAGTGCTTTTGTTTTCGTAAACATTAGTTAAAATTTTGAATAAGTGCAAGTACTGACATGGCGGCTTCCCGGAGAGGTTAATATTATTTGTGTTGCAATTTTTGTTATTGTTTCGACTTGTTTGTGTGCTACGTTCATAGATCATTCAGATTTTGCGATAAAACTTTCAAAGTAATTCCATTTTAATAATAATTTGCATCGATTTCTTCGGGTGTCACAGGTGACACTTTGGGCACATGTGACATAAAATATGAACTTTTACAGGACTACGACATGCTGACATCGAATCGATGTTGTTCAACTTTGACGTGTCTGATTATGACGATGTTATTGAATATGAGAAGGAAGACTTTACTGCATTGCAGGTAAGCATTGTTGAAGAGGTAATCCCTCAGTCAGCCGATGGTAGTGAGTGGGATTCTTCAGACGATGAGCCGCTATCTCTCTACAACGTGTTCATGATGTAAAAAGATCGTGTTAGTAAGTTCGAGTATACTTCAGGCAATCGTTATGAGGATCCACCTTTAGTTGAACCAACAACCAGTGCAAAACCTTATAAAAAGTTTTGCCAATAAAATGTGAATTCTTTCAGCAAAGTCGCATTGTATTTGCAGCACCCAAAGAACATTTATAGGAATGTCCATGGCTTGTGTAGGTATACTAGGGCTTCCTCGAATGCGCATGCTCTGGGCAGCCGAAAAAAGGGCATAACTAGTAACTAACACCATGACTCTGAATAGATATTTCCCGTTGATTTTGGAAAACTCAATGTTTGTAGACAAGTCAATAAAACCAGAATGTGGCGATTGATGAGCAGGAAAATGTAAAATAAAATAGGTCCTGAGAGGAAAACCCAATTTAGAAGGGATCAAGGTCTTCGTATTGGCTAATCTTAATGGCCTTTCTTTGGCCTTTTTTGCACCAAGGACCCCCTTGGTGATCCTTGGTATCAGTATAGAATCAGAACTTTAGCCAATGCTAGAGAAACTTGATCTCGGTGGCCGTGTATTGTTGAAACTCTTAGAAATGTACATTATCAATTATATCTACTTCTTATTATCTACTTTAATTTACATTGAAAGATATTTTACTCGATACATAGTTGAACAGAAATAATTATGCAACCGGAATTCTGACGAAGGATTATTTACCTGAATATCAAAGGCCAAACAGTAGTATAAGGAGGACCCTTTTGTGATAGACAAAAGTGATAGAACATTAATAAACGAAGGAAGAGGAGAGTTTCAATTGTATTGTCAGGCAAGATAAAACTATTGCTGGCAAGCCAAAAACAATTTGCAAGACAGTAAACCAATTCACCTTGCCTCGACAGAAACTACCATTGAACTGATAAAGTAAGAAGAACCAGTCGTACATTGATGTTACTAATATATGGGCGCTTTAACCAATATATGGGCAGTATTTATCACGTTGTATATTATCATCCTCGTGCCAATTCTTCCCTGTCGACTCACGATAGTCCTTCTGAAGAAGTAGACATTGAAGTTCTGTCTTCACAGCAAAAGCGTAGACTTGTTGAACTCATTCCTCACCTCGCGCAGAGACTTAAGAAGATCAACACCTACTCGTATTTCGCGATCGGTCACAATATCTGCTTATCTCGTGTAACCAGCAGTCCTTTGATAAATGTTTAAGCTGCAACATATTTTGTAAGTTTCAATGTGAATCGCAATTATTTTTTTATTTTTCAAACTATACAGTAATTTAAACTAAATCTTACACATATACAGCACTGCATTAAATGAAATTTATATTGAAACTTAGACGCCGAAATTACCTCACATTAATTCAGTGAAAATGTTCAGTGATTTAAACCTTTTTTAAAGTCTTTGAAACCCAAAGTGTCACTGGTGACACCCACCTTTTTGGAGTATTTAGGGGGGGGTAGATTTTTTTGAATATTTTTTATATGTAACCCATATCACATTTAACTTGATTTACAAAATTCATAAATATCCGTCAACTTTTTGGGGTCTGGGTCTCAGGAGGATATTACCATCCCATAAATGTATTCCCTAATAGGGTATGGTCGCTGCGCCATTCAGTATCTCGAGTGACACTCGTAAAAAACGTTTTGTTATTTCAAAAATGTAGTGTTCACAAGGATTGAATTGTTGTTAAACCAATCATTGTCATCATTAATCACTAGCAGCCCAAAGACTACGACAAGGAGCAGCTCTCAGCTATTTTCAGCTAATTGCTTTCAGTAACCTTCATCATGTCATCGCTCCACCTGGTGGGAATAGGTTTACCGACATGCATCATGTGGTTAGTGGTCTCCATTTGAAAATCTTTCTACACTTTTCTTCTGCAGACAATATAGCTTAACCATTGCCACTTCAACTGAGATACTATAATTAACCTTCAATCGATAACCCGATATCGTGTGTGAATGCTTTGTTTAGTGTGTTTTAGTTTACAAAGGAGCCCGATGGCACATCGGTTTGCTCATTCTGTAGATGTTAAGTACTGTTTTGTAAAGGTCTGTCAGCATTACCGAATATTTATTATCTCGACCTCTTTCGTGCTTTATATGGCACTGGGCCAGGGGTGGCTACTGATACATTCTCCTTAGAGTGCTGGAGTAAGCTCTAGTCGAGTCTACAATTGGGGGCAATAATGATGATAGCTCAGATCATCTATTTCTGTAGGAAAGCCTTTAGGAAATAGATTTTTTATTTCCCAGCTTTATTCAGTTGGGTATCAAGATGAATAATTATTCCACAAAACCTGCTAACGTTGTCTGGCGGGTTCTTTTTAAACTTATCTGCTATATTTTTAACGTGCTATTAGTAATGGATTTAACAGTATATTTCTGCACTGAAATATCGTTCTGGGAAATCGTATTATATTTTCTCGGCGATTTATTTTCTGATTATCATCTGTAGAGCTGTATTGTGTATAAAATAAGTTTAGCTGTATCGAAGTGAGCGTCGATATGATTTTATATTTAAATTACGCATTTCCTAATTTTTTATATATAGATATAGTTTGTATATAGTGGCCCTTTTTATTTATTTTTATTCAATAACATCCTTTATCTACTTCTTCATCTTTTTAAAGGAAGAAAAGAACTACTAAAAGAATTAAGGTTGAAGACAAGTTTATGTCCTTTCTCGTGTGATACGCTGTTAGCTCACCAATTTTTTTAAGAAGCGTTTGAGAGCTTCAGCGGTGGATTAGGTATTCAGGCATTTAATGGCAAGAGTCAATAAAATCCATGGATTAGGTAGGAAAATTGCTACATTTAAGTATTTTCATGATTGCCTTTTGTTTTTTAACAAAATCCAAACGCTATTCTAACAATTATAATAAGCTTTTAAGTAGTATTAAAACTTAGATTGGGATTAGAATTTTATATAAGTATGAAGAACAAACCAACAAACAAACAAATTGGGCTTTAAGTAAAAAATAGAACGTGAATTTGTCAGTTCGGTTACTTATAACTAAATTTGGAATTTTGGATTTTTTTGGAAAAATTGGAAATTTGGAAACTAAGTTACGATAGTTACTAAATAAAAGAAAATAATCTTGTGGATATATTATATTGGTCAGAAACAAAACACACTTAATCAGCGTTTAGAAAGTAGATCGCGTAATAAAATTGCTCCATGTTAGTGTAGCTATCTGTAAAGATGCATTGGCAAACTGTCTGCGGATGCAGAATCGGAAACGCGCGTTAGACGGACCGTCGCAGCGAACCGTATTTTAGTCGTGAGTTGAGCAGCTTTTATTATAAAGTTGAATATAGACACGTTCGCCGCCACCTGTTAGTGTGTATTCGTAGTTAACAAAGAAAAATCGTGCAATTAATAAGAAAAGTGTTAAAATTATTATAACTACTCAGTACAACTACTAAACATTGGTGTTGAAAGGAATAACCTTACATGATAACAATTCATAAAACACAACTTCAAAGGTACCTACTACTTTCGTAATCACAATCATGCAATTGCAGTTTCTATCATAAATAATATTCATTGCTCACAGTTGCTATGTATTTAATTTTTAAATTCGAGTAATATACCAAAGTTATGGATATTTCATCACTTAATGTGAATTTACTGAAAATGTAATTATTTACTGAAACTTTAAACTAACAATATTGGATTAAAACCAATTAGCTGATCCAATATTATAATGAATTTTCATTATAAACCTGATGGAAGTTCGTTTCGATAAACAACAAATTTAATTATAAACTGTAATACACATTTTTCTGTTACAGGTAATGAATTTTATTTCTCTCATGTTTATTTTATTACACTATTTAGCTGTGTAGTATGTAGCAATGATGTTATGAGCCGCAGATTGGTGCCAAATCAGTTATGTTAGATTCGTGCTCGTACTCGCCTCCATGCTAAGGTCAGTAGGCAGTTGGCTGCAAGCTCACCATCACCATCCATCGACAGCCTCTTTGATATCACCTCCTTCTGTTTTGCAGCCTGTTATGTGTGTGGGCAATTTGCACTTCCCCACATCTATGTTCATACGGTGACACGGTCATCTCATTAAGTCATCACGGCCAATTGTGCAGCAGAAGTGCGGGTCGTATACCGCGACACAGCAGTCTTAATGACATCATCTGCAGAGCGCTTGTCATCGCGTCTGCATTAGCCAATTTGATGCGGTATGATGTCAAGAATCTGATTGTATGCCTTTAGTTCCGTAGAAAATGGGTGACCTTAAGAGTGGGATGGAACTTGCGTGGACACTTTAGTTCTGAGTCATCTTTCTTCAACATGTTTCGAGGCAGATGGTGGCGCAGCTTCTGCAGACCACCTTAAACGACACAAGTATGCAATAGTAAGTGCGAATTATACATATGAATTTGGGTGGAAATAATGTGCCTTAGGGGTCCTAAAGCCCACCAAATGAACAATGATCTTAAAAAAGTAATTGAGAGGTCAGATCAGAAGGCTGGTTTTTACCTTGCCCAGAGAATAAATTTGGCAATACAGCGAGATAACGTTATCAGTCTGTAATTATCCAGTAGTTAGTAACTATTCGGTGGAAAATTACATCTATCCATCGAATATCTGTAATTTTGTGAGTTATATCTTTGTATTATATTTACATCATGTGTATTTCCTTCCCCAAGCCGCAAAGTAAGAAAAGTGTAAAACCAAGTATAAATAGTAAATATAATTGATGATTGAATAAATTGATAAACGATTTCGATTTTTATGTAAGCATTAATAAGTCAATAAGATGTATCACAAGCAATGTATATTTATTAATTTGAAAGTGAGTTAATAACATTCTAACGTGATTTCATTGAAAAGGATAAAAAGATGGATGAGTTGATCTTCAATAACTCGTTGACTATTCCTTTCCGATGTCCCACACTCTCATTGAAAGGAAAATAATAATAAACACTTTATTACACATTTAAGACAATTAAAAAAGAATCAGAAAAATACAGAAACAATAGACAGCCTTATTCCTAAATAGCAATCTCTTCCCTTCTCTTCCCAATGATCCGTACTTCAGGTTCCATTGTTTGTATTATAATAAATCTAATCAAAACTTTATATGCATAACCATGTAAAATTAAAAATGATGTAAATATGAATTATCTACCACTATTTAATAAAATTATGTGTCGCTTGGCGGAAGTCCATATCCATTTATAAAAACAAAAATATCTAGCTTACTTCCGAAAACATGTGAAATATCTACGACTACCTGGATACAAAACGAAAAATAACGAATCCACTGTCGGAAATTAGTTAGGTAATGTTGTAACTATTAGAAATTGTAGCAAAATAATGTAATTTAAAATAAATATTCAACAGAAAGGGGTATAATCTTAGTCTTTTTACACAACACAATTTGTAAAAAGAGAGATCTATGATCTGTAAGACCAACCTATCTACCTACATTTTGGATTAAATATTTATTCGTTTCATACATATTTTATATTGTTTGTTGATATGTATTATCCCTAAGGGTATTAAGATATCCAGTTTGAAAGCCTGTGATCAACAGAATATGCATTCAATGAAAATAAAAGCATCAAATGTAATTAAAGCAATTTGCATACGCATTCATTTTTCCTAAGTCCTGATCATCAATATTAGCAAGTTTCAGGATTCTCGGTCAGCGGAAATTTACTTACAGGTGCCAAAATATTAGTCTTAAATAGTGTGATATTTTTTATTATTACGTTAAATTAGAAGATTGAATCGGGTTATTTCGCACACAGGTATATAGACAGAACGATAACGAACCAAGTCAAAACGAAATAACTCTTTTGGTCTTATCTCTGACACCGATTAAGGTAAGAATACGAGATAACTGAAGAGTTTTAAAAAGTTATAATATTACGGTAAAAATACCATACCAATTGTTTCTGTTTATTATAAGCATCAATAAACTGTACGAGATCACGAATGTGAGTCTACATGAGGCAAATACATATTAATATGTGAGAAATAACAAAACATAATTGATTATTATGATCTATGCCAAGAATTTTAGAAAGATTATTGAGTGAATATAACCAGTAAATTAATCACTTATATAGCAAACGGTATTCGTTATAAAATTAATTGGAAGTTATATAGAATGTTCAGTTAAAGTTCCTTGTAAGTAATTTCTTATTTAATGGATCAGGTAAAAGCTGAAAGCCCAAGAAACCACTGAGTCAGTTTTCAAATCTATTCAACACTTGCTAAGAGTAGAAAAGTTTGAAAATTTTACTTCCAACAACACTCAACACAGTTCAAAAGTAAAATAGTAAATAGGTTTCACGCCTTTGCCAAATGATTATCTTGACAAAGTTTTAACAAGTCTTTGCAGTTGATATTTTCGACTTGTCAATCTGCGCCATTGTAGGGTGAATGATCGGACAGATCGCAAAAAAACCGACGAGTATTACGTGAAGTAAGGTTTGCGTGACTGCCTCTGTACCACATTCCACGTATGTGACGAAATCATGACGACGCTATGCTAAAAATACGTATAGATTATCGCAGCAGTAAAACTAGGATTATCTTCGTCGCGTAGTTAACAATCAATGTATTTTAGTTTACGGGGTAAAAGTCATACTTTTATACTGTTGCTGTAAAGAGTGATATACTTTACTTTTTTTACGGTGATCACGTGGTGGAACCCCTAAGCGTTTCAGTTATAGAGCGTCAAATTGGCTTCGACAGTTGACGTCCATTATGTACCTATGATGGGGTTCGTAAGTTTGTTGGTTCGATTTTGTCAATAAGTTTCAGAGTTCCATGTTTTAAGTCATCGATACTTCATTGGTGAGATGTGATGTTAGTGCGAAAAACGTCGTTTCGACAATCTTTACGACGAAGACTCATTACATCGATAATATTCGATAGTAAGGGTGTTTAGTAATATCTGTATTATCTCGAATACAGTAGATGAATACAACAACGGAAAATTATGCTAAAGAATTAAAACAACTTGACTGAAAAAAATATGTTTATTTTTATGAAAAACTGCATCTCTGCATGCTCTGCAAACTGCTCTATCGTAAAGTTTGACATTTTTGAGGTTATGCGTACTCAGAAAGTTTTGACATACGAGAGCTATTTGTGTTGTTTACAGTAACTTAAAAGATTCATCTTGGTCAAAAAATGGAATTTTCGTGCGATTATTTTTACAACTTTTGACGTGGATTAACTAAGCAACAGTGCATAGATGAACTTAATTCAATTTTCGGCGTTGAAGCTCCATCAACAACCACTGTTTATCGTTGGTATGGTGAATTCAATCGAGATCGTAGTTCGTTCCAAGACAAATTTCGTAAAATTCCTCCAAAATCAGTTGTTGTTCCGGAAACCATTGATGCTGTGCGCGAACTGATATTGAAAGATCTAAAAAAGGTTCGTGTCGATTGGTCGAAAGAAATGCTCAAAAATACGATCGAGGTGCTACGAAACACTTCTATGACATCGTGACAGGTAATGAATCGTGGATTTACGCGTATGAGTCCGAAAGTAAACAGCAGTTGGCTATATGGGTGTTTCAAGATGAATCAAATCCAACAATTGTTGTTCGCGCCCGAACCACTTTCAAGCAAATGATCAAAAGCTTAATTCTGAATGGTACACAACCATTTGTGTTGTTTTCCAGTTGTTTTCCAAGAAATGAGGTAAACCAACCGCCGATGACGGATTACTCTTCACCACAATATGTAATTGAGCTCTCACACATCGGCTCAAACAACTGCATTTTTGAGCACTCAAAACGTCGATGTGACGAGTCAACCTCCTTATAGCCTGACTTGGCAACGAATGACTTCTTTTTTTCCCGTACGTAAAAAATAAACTGAATGGTCTACATTTTTCGACACCTGAAGAAGCGGTTGATGCGTTCAGAATACATGTTTTGCAGATACTTCAATCAGAGTGGTAAACGTGCTACGACAATTTGTTCAAACGCAAGTAGAAATGTATAGATCTTCATGGGGAATATTTTGAAAATATATTATATTTTCCCCAAATAGTTTGTATAAAAAAACCAACATGAACGGAAGTTTTAATTATTAAAAAGGACTTCAAATTGACCACTGTTCACGTTTATTTTTATATTTAATCCTGACTTTTCGACTCTTTAACTGGAGGCTTCACAATTTAAGCGGCAAGCTCATGCAATTCTTAGCTCTAATTCCAATTTTTCCAGGCCGGGTTCAGAGTGCCGATTTAGGAATAGGACCCAATATAATTGAAAAAAAGCAATTGTTATCCATGGTTCCTATATAAAAAGATACTGAATTTATTCTTGTTTCAAGTTATATAATCGAATTCTTCGAAATAATTGTGCTTTTTGGCTCAGGCTATTTTTTCTCAAGAAAGTCGACAAGGAACAATTTGCGCGGGCTAATTGTTCCTCCGTTGAGGCAGGTTGTTCTGCTGTCAACTTCAGTCATTGATAATGTAATATTCGTTACATTATCAAAGAAAGAAATTATTGATAAGAAAGGTCGTGGGTTCGAATCCCATCTGAGGGCTCGGAGGCGTGGTTGTTTTTTACACACGTATTTTATATCTTAATGTAATATTAGTTAGAAAAGTATGTAGTTATAAATTAAATAAGACACACGTAAGCGAATATTAATGACAGCTTTATATATGAAAGTATAAAATCTTAATGTTTTGACAAGTTATCAACAGTTTTGAAAGGATTTACCGAAAATAAAACTTTTGAAAATACTAATAACAAGCATTATTACTAAAATATAATACAACCTCATCAATATTAGACTAATAGCCAAAGCTTTAAATGTTAATCAACGAAGTCAATTATTTATATTTATTAAAACGCTCAGAAAAATCAACTAAACAATATTTCCAAGTATAGTCTCTCTATTTAGTCTCATAGAATTAACTTTCCTGAGATCAATAATCTAATTATTGTTTTACCTATGTATTAGTTTTTTTTTTAGTATCGCAGATCTTATAATATCATTAATCACAGGGACTCGTTGTTACAGAATTACAATTCAGACAAACATAAGAATCAACATCTATTGATTTGAGGCATTGTATTGAGCCTCATTTTTGCATATGACGCATTCTGGTCTTGAATTTGAATATAAGTCGCATCATATTAAACAATACCATTTCGGATTACCTCTTTCATTGTTACTTCTATGATCATTTTCTTGTAGGACTTTCTGTTACGCATGGCATCTACCATCTGCACGTGTAACTTTATACTTCCGCTTGTCTTTATCGGTTGCCTATTTCTGACTCCTTTTCAATTTCCTTTTCTTTTATTTTACTATTGCTCTTTTCTTTCTTGCATTTCCTTTAGCTGAAGTGATTTTAACAGCCAGTGTCTTCGTCCTGGTCTTGATTGAACACCTATCTTAAAAAGTAACCCAGTTTGTGTTTTACCAGCTTTCAACTTTTTGACAAAGCGAAATAAAGACATATGATGTAAGTCTAGTTGCCAAGACACCGTATACAGCTTACGACCGTGTTTGATATCTGTTTTTTTTATAGATTCGCATCCTAAAACGAAATTTTAATTTCGTTATTTACGTGTTTCATTGCGGGGCACGTAGTTCCGCATCACAATTTACCCCCAACCAGAGGAACTGTGAACCCCAAATTCCATTTTTAAAATGACCTCTAATTATAAATGAATGTGTTATAAAAAGCCAAATATTATACTTCAAAGATATTCTCTATAGTTTGTTTTACTAATTATAGCAAGACACACACGAACAGCCTTTTTTTTTTAATTGACCAAAAAGTTTAAGGACTACAAAATTTACTTACGTGATGCTTATGCACCTCGAATCGACTACCACTCTCGCGCGCCGACGCGGCTTCTTTTAAATGGCTGCCACAATAGCGCGGTATTATTTGTTTCGGAATGCACTTCAAAGCTATCGCTATCTCTTTTCTTTGCGAAGCTAGTGGCATAGGAACAACCTACCCCCGGCACTTTGAATCCCAGCCTCCCCTACTTCTATCTACATAAGGTTTAAAGCAAAATGATCATATATTAATAAATTTAAATTACCAGTGTCATTTCAAAGTGATATTTGGTTGGCGGAAAATATTCCAAACATTGAATAACAAAAGAAGACTTATAATATTTCTATTAAAAGAGATTTAATATATAATAACCATACCTAACACAGACCGAACAGAACACTATTGTTAGAAAGTTATTCAACAGAGAGTTATACAAGTTCTGAACAACAAACCAACACCTTCCAAGTTTAGGAAATATTCTCGTATCACTGAACATTAAGATGGTTTCTGATTTCACGTAGGACTGTATAATTTTGAAGACATCTCTGAATGAGAAATGTGACTTACTGTTGTTGAATTCCTTGGTCATATTATTTGATTCATTTCATTATATTCATTAGTAATAAGGTATGCTATCTTTATCTCTGCTATGGTAAATAAGGTATCATGAATACAATCCCGGAAAATTATTAATAAGCCTGAATAACATCACTCGACAGAAAATATGTTTCTTCTATGAAAAATGGTAAAATTGCAGACCGAGATGGTGTACTGTGATTGATCATTAATGGAATGGATTTTCAAATCCATCTACGTCTAGGTTAGTCACCTTTTTTTTTGACCCAGGGGAAATCTTTGTTACTTTAACCCGCCGCGTTGGCGGGGTATAGCACACTAAAATCTCTGGGGCGCAACACCACCATTTCTGTCAAGGGTCTGGCGGGTCCATGTTGTCACGTACCATTTTTGACCTTGAAGTTCCATACAAAAAAAAAAAAACAATATTTTCTGTCATATGGTGGTTTTCAGGTTTTATAATAACTTTTCGAGGTTGAATGCAAGGTATATATGAAGAAAAGATAGGATAGTATGTTAATTAGAACACTGTCTAATGTATAACAATTTATTTGAGCTTTTCCAAATTTCGGAAGACACGTAGATTCCGTATACATGGACGTAACCAGGGGGGTTGGAGCTGCCCTCCTCCCTGGAAAATGTATTCTTAAAAATATGTACTATGCATTAACATTAACGTCGCCGACGACGGAAGAAGATTAGTAATCTTAGCATACCGAATCCCGTCGAGCGTTCGTACCTATATTCGGAGCGCGCGGGAAAGGAGTTGCGGGCGTTTGACATGTTATTGTTTTCATTATTAAGAATATTAGTTAAAAAAACTAAAAAGCAGGCTTTGATGGTAAACCAAACTAAAAAGTACATACAAAATAACAATAAAGTAATTACGAGAAAATTAATGTCATTGTAAGATAAGCATAGGGTGCTCTATATTACCAGTGACCAAGACACCTTATTAATTGTTCTCGAAATGCAGAGTTAGTTTAAGAAGAATGTCGTACAAAGCATTCCACGCTTTTCTCACAATGACATTAATTTTCTCGTTAATTATTTCATTGTTATATTGAAATTAATTTTTTACTCTTTAGTTCAGTATACCATAAAAACGTGTTTTTTTTAGTTTTTTTTACTACATATAATTTATTTTTCATTATTTAGTTCGATTTACTCTAGAAGTGTGATTTTTTTCATAATTCACGTTATTTATTATATTTTTTTAGTTTTTCGAGGCGCTTGCCGTTTCTCTTGATATCTCGAAGGCTTTTGACAGGGTGTGGCATGAAAGCCTTACTAACAAGCTTCCGACATATGAACTTCACTCTGATTTGTGTGTCTGGATATCAGGCCTTCCTGAGGGATCGGTCGATACGAGTTGTCCTTGATGGTAGCTCGTCGAACCATTTGGCTATCAATGCTGTCGTCCCTCAGGGTTCGTACTCTCTGCAACAGTTTTTCTGCTTCATATTAATAACCTGCTTATGCCCGTTATTTTGGGTACGCAGATGACAGCACGTTTGTAGAGAGCTATATGTCTGATGCACGAGTGAGTGCTGAACAGATCCAGTGTCATAGGGAAGCGATAGTCAGCCGCATGAACTGTCTCTGCAGGCAGCCTTCGAATTGGGCGATGCCAATCTGGTAAGGTTCAATCTAACAAAGAAAGATACGCCTGGGATCTTTTCTCCGCTAAAAGGAGGCCTTTCGACTTGACTCTTACTTTCCGAGGTGCATTCGTGTTGATCACAGACCGTCTTGAGCCTCTCGGCATGACATTGTCACCAACTCCCAATTTTGGCCCTTTCATTGAGATAACGGCTCAATAGGCTCAAAAAAACTTGGCATTCTGGCGAAAGTGAGAAGGTACTTGATGCCGGAACTTTTGCTCAATTTTTACCAAGCGCAAATTCAATCGTGTATGGAATAATGTTCTCATCTTTTTGGACCCAATATCAACTCCAGACGCTTGAGTCTATTGAGAGGAGAGCCAAGAAGCTCCTCTACGATGACGATTTCTTTAATAATAAGCTGAAAACCCTTCACATAGACGGAAGGTAGCTAGCCTATCCGTTTTTTTAGGATACATTCTGGAGAGTGTGTAGCAGAATTGCACAGCCTTGTTCAACCGTCCCCATTTTTTCAACGGCCAACCAGACTTACAAAAAGGCGCCACCTTTATATCGTTGATATTCTAAAGAGTCGCACTAAGCGTTTTGGTTCCAATTTTGTAATCCATACCGCTGAAGAGTGGGACTCCCCATCTGAGTCTGTGTTTTCTGATAAATACATTTTAGGTAGGCGCGTCAAATCCTAGATCGCATCGTTGCTTACCATCATGTGAGATAGCGGTCAAGTGCTTTCCTATTCACGATGTAAAAAGTGATTGAGATCAACAATGATGAAGATCGATTAATTGTTCTTCGTATACTCAGTGTACATATAAAACTTGTAAATAGTATGGGCGTTTTTTAGAATGGGTGCGCCCTTGATCCCAATCAAACTCGGGGGCCAAGACAGAATCCACGATGGAACGAGCTAACCTAGAAGGTGCCTATTCACCTTGGCTTTCAAAAAGAATCACTCCTCTAAACAGTGCCAATTCCCTCCCAATGCTGCGCGAATTGTGAAAACAAATGTTGGACTCTTAGATAAAAATTCTATTTTTTCCCTAAATAATGAAGCGAGGACCAAACAAAAAATACTACCGTTAAGCTGATTAAATAAAGAATCCACCACAGAATATTTAGATCTCTGTAACTCAAACATTAATCGTAATTTAAAAAAACAGCAGCCCTCGCGGAAATTTGAATATGGTAGTACTTGCTACCAGAGACTGACGTGGGGTTTTGGCTATCAGTTACAATTGCTAACATGTACTGACAAGTGAGTTGCACTTCTTTACTGTGCGCATTATAAAAGAAGTTGAGAAGCGCTTGGTGCGACAGGTAGCAATAGCAACCAAGAAAGAGTGGTAGCCTGCAGTGCGTCTGGATGTCCGATGGAAAAAAGGACTGGCATCGTATGAGCATATGCAGCTCCTGAGCACACTCTCCAAAATGCAATCTGTAGAAAACCGACAGACAGGCAATTTTGCGTCGGTGAGATAAGGTGTGAAGCTTGCTCTTCACCAATTTGTTGTCACCAATGAGTCTATCAGCTCTGCGTTGAATCGTGTCCGGTGCAGCAAGTTGGTATTTTGCTGAGCTGAGACAAGGGAGACACCAACTAACGTTTTGCTAAAGATTCTCAAAAGTTAATTTTAAAATAAAAGTAGCATTAAATAATTGAAAGACAATAAATTGCATATTTCAAATTGTTTATTTTGACAACCTATAAAAAACTCTCTTACGGCTGCTTCCCCTACATACTTATACCTTATGTATGCGCGTGGGATAAGACCTATAAAAATGTCATTGCTCCCCACTGGACCAGAAGCTGGGTACGCCCTTGTCCGTATAATATACACTTATATTACCCTGATATATCCTGTTGAGCTTAAAATTGACTGTCAAAACTATTGCTATTCAAATTATGTAGGTGTTTACATTAAATTTAACAAATTTTCAAAGCTTTGTACTCTTAGTATAAATACAAAAGTCAATTTCAGCAAGTAGTCTACTTTATCATCTCTTTGTAATTATTCTCGGATTTGTAGCAATTCATTTGAACTAAGTCAATGTTGAAAGAGCAGATTCAATTTCATTTGATAGCTCCAATACCAATAGTTTATTAAACTTTGTACGTTATTTCAGTTTCGTATGCTATTATCCTTTTGCTTTTGGCAGTTTAGTTCTGTTTCAAAATTATGCTAGCATAAAGATATACCTTGGGAAAATTAATAACAATAACAGTAGGTAAGTACGTGTTAAAAGGAAAACAAGCATTGGATGGTTAAAATAAGAAATATCCAGGTTTTAATCTGTTTGTTCTTACAGGAGTCATAATAACCAGACCCGATTTTATTGTGAGATTCTGTATGGAGTAGCGTCTCTTGCCATAGAAATGAAAAATAAATGAAGAGATTAATTATTGTGTTTATTATTCTAATGTATTTTTATATTGAATCCTGACGTTGCAACTCATTAATAGGAGCTATGTTCACGAGATGATTAAGGTAATAGTAGTTCAACTTACTAAAACTGGGTCTAAAATAAAGCCTAATATTGTGAAGTTAAGACATATTCGAAGTAAATTTCATCATCATCCGTTCTGTCTGTTTGGCACATAATTAGCACTCGCCATACGGACTTATGATTTAGTGATAATATGTGTGTAAAATGAAAATTTTAAGGAACGCATCAGACATTCAAAAAAACAAGTGCGAATCGGACTCGCGCACCGAGGGTTCCGTAAAATATTTTTATTATAAAATGTAACTAAAAACTTACGGTTTTCGCAATTTTTCCTTTATCTGTGCTATAAGACGTAGCTTTGTACCAAATTTCAAGATTCTGAGTTCACGGGAAGTACCCTGTAGGTTTTGATTCCCTCGCGAGTGTCGAAATTTAGCGGCACAAACGGCTGTATCTTTTGATTGCGTTGGCTTAGAAGGTTGAGTTTTTCACAGCTCCAAGGGGCAGTAGACCTGAGTACTTGATATAAATTTCAGCTTGATACGTCCACGTGTTCCTGAGAAAAAGGGTCTTGACAGACGGACGGATGGACAACAAAGTGATCCTATAAGGGTTCCGTTTTTTCCTTTCGAGGAACGGAACCCTAAAAATGATCTCATCAACATCTCAGTAGACAGCGGTCTAGAGCTGGACCGAAGCCTTTCCCAAAAAAATAGATTTTCTTTAATCTACACATTTGGTAGGTGGCTTGAAGTTCATAGTAAAAAATCATTAATTTGTAATAATTTATGGTTTACAGCGTATGGTGGTCTGAGAATCTTTTGTTTATTTTTAAGTGAGAAGGGTTGTTGGTGTAAGTCTACCCTGCCGAACATCACACGGCAATTATTAGTTCATCTACTGCTACTGAAATATTTCCCTCAGGATCCATGTATTTCTAATACATTATCCAAACATCTTTATAAACACCGTTATAAAGCATGTTACATTCTGCTTGTTGTCATAAATTGATATATATATATCGCTCCTAGGGGAAATATTTCAGGAGCAATAGTCAGACTTATCGAAAATAGCATGTTATTTTTAAAATTACAGAGAGATTAAAAAAATACTTGATAACTTGAGCTTTCTCATACGTATTATAAGTATCAATGTTGGTAGATATTTATAATATTGAGAGGAACGTTTGATAGGAATAAAGACGATTTTTTTTGTGAAATTAAAGCAATTCCGTAGGGTTGCGGTTAGGAAGTAAGTAGGGTATTCATTACCAAAGACTTAACAAACAGTCGCGAGCAATAAAATGAATACAACGTAGAACTATGTCACACTAAATCGGCCGAAGGAAATAAATTATTGATGTAATGTGACATGGTTCTACTTAGACCAAACCTATTGACCACTGCATGATCTTTCGGATAAGTGTGGATTTTATTCACATAGCTTCTTATTCCTATACCTGTTTTTTCAACGAGTATTTTCCTAGTTAATTTGTTTTGTTTGTTCACGTCTATTTGTTACTTAATCTAACTATTGTTTGATAGCATTTTTTATTTTATTTCTTCAGGATATTGGAAGAAATTTATTAAATGTTTACAGATTGATTTGTTTTTCAGAGAACGCTCGTGCTAATTATTTCTTGGAATTTTTGTCTGTAGTCGTCGTGTCGAAAATATACAAAATGTAGGGCTCAATGAAGCGATCTATATGTACAGTTGGCGATAAATATTAGATGTCGTTTTCAACTTTGTTGGTTACTTTTATCGGTTTTATGGATTTAAAAGAGAGTTTTGCCATATTTCATAAAATAATATATATCATACCGAATAATACTATAAAATGCATGACGGTTAAGACAACTATTTGAATCGATGGAAAAACTATGTCAAAAAGCTTGTCAACATTTTCAATATTTTATTCTTTATTATTTGGATATCATGACTATTTTTGAGAAGGTACTTGGTGTTGACTGAACCAGTACGAAATTGTTATATGTTTTTAATACCTGTGAAATCCAAAAACGGTAGAGAGTGAACTGGGTATAATATCATGGAAAATTATAATATTGTTTCACATTGTATCTCAATTGACAAGCTGTCACTGATAACCCTAAATGTAGAAAGTGCTTTATTTCGTAACAATATGTAAATTAAAATGGCTGAATTGCGAAAATGTGCGATACACATTCACTCAGTATGCATGCAAACACAAATAAAATATCACTAATAACTAATTTAACATAAACAAAAAAAGGGTCCATTGTCATTATTGTGTCTTAGATTAATTTAAAATAAACGTGTGTAGATTAATTTAAAATAAACATAAAGTGTACATTAATATGTATTAGTCCATTGAAATATTACATTGGCTGAACATTTTTTAGAGGACGCAATTTTATTTATGGGATATGTAGGGGGGGTCAATATAAGCTTAAACCCAAGTTTGTGGGGTTGGCGCCCTTGTCCCCCAGCCGCCATCTTGGAAAAAGGGTTAAAACACGTTTTAGTTTTGGAGATATAGTTATCTCCAAAACTATCCATTGTACAGAAAATTTGTAAAGACATATTTTGTAGCAAATCGCTTTGCCTACAATTATTTTTATAAGACTTTTTATCATAAACTTAAAATTAAAAAAGTTATAAGCAAAAATTCAAAAAATTTCGTCAAAAATTTCCTTTTTTGCTTCATAACTTTTTTTCTTTTGATTTTATCGAAAAATTAGATCTGATCAATTTTGTAGAGAATCTCTTTCTGAAGTTTTTTGCTATATAATTTTGAAAATTTTCGTTCATTTGAAACGCTGTTACAGCGCTCCAAAGTCGACCGGGTTCATCAATGCTCATGACAACTCGGTTAAAACAACATGTTTACCTTACTTTTATAATTTCTCGTGTTTTGTTAAAATATTTCCGAAAATATTTGTTCAATCCCTGCAATTTTACTTATTCATTATTGACTCTTTTCCTCGCCACCTATGAGGTAGAGTCTGTAGGCGCGTAGTATCCCCAGTAGGCCTTTTCCACAGAAAACTTGCTGATGAGGTAATCTTCGACATAATTATATCTATCTATCTATCTATCTAGTTAGCTATCCTATTTTACTCTTCTTCGATGGTCCAGGTTGTGGCTCAGATTCAACATTGAATGTGAAGGTTCGGGGAATGACAGGAGTTAAAAGTGGAGTAATTGTTGGTAATTCTTCTTCAAATTCATTTTCTTCCTTATTAATTTACTTATTTCCATAATGTTTGTACAGGTTACGCCAGGAAATTTTTGACGAAATTTTTTGAATTTTTTGCTTATAACTTTTTTAAATTTTAAGTTTATGATAAAAAGTCATAAAAAAATAATTGTAGGCAAAGCGATTTGCTACAAAATATGTATTTACAAATTTTCTGTACAATGGATAGTTTTGGAGATATAGTAAAAAACGTGTTTTAACCCTTTTTCCAAGATGGCGGCTGGGGGACAAGGGCGCCAACCCCACAATCTTGGGTTTAAGCTTGTATTGATGGGACATGTAGGGGGACATGTCCCATAAATAAACTTACCTTAATTCTATAAGCCATTTAGATAATTTGTTTTAAAACCGATTTATGGATAATTTTTGCAATTCAGGATAACTTTAGGACGGCATCAAAAGAGCAATTTTTACTGTATAATTGACTCACACTTTTCTGTATCAGTAATAAAGCTAGGTTCCTGGATGAAGGCATTTTAATAGTAAAAGCCGTGGATAGTCAGGGTCTAGCGATAAGGGTTGGAATGTGTTTAAAAAAACATCTCTCAAATATATGCCTAAGTTTGTGCCTAAGTTAACAATTTGGATTTCACAAAAAGAGGTTTACATGATTCCAATAACCCAAATCCACAAACAGATAGCACACTCTTCTTTTGAGCGATAAATGCTATATTTATATGCGTGGACTAACCTTACAACAATAAACCATATTTGAGTTAAATAGTCCTGCCATAAAGTGAGGAATAGCTGAAAAAAACAACACCTGAGTACTGAATCAATATGACGGTGTTTTACAGCCAAGGTAATTTTTTATTTATGTCATTTTTAATTTTCATAGAGCAGCGACAAATCTATTAACTTTAGTTATCATTAAAACTAAAGTTCTGGCTATCAATATATGGCTATATTATACTTAGAAAACTTGTATTTCACATCTTAATGATGCTCTCGCTATGTTTCCCGATCATTTTGAAAATTACCGGATTTGGTATTGCCTTTTAGTCCACCGCATCGTGTCGTTGATTAAAAATATATAATTCATTTAGGTCTCAGGTTGCACTTTTTTTAAAAATAACATAACTTATACAACAATTTAATGGAGTTCTATGTAATACAAGGTACTCGGTATTTTACAAGTATCACCAAACATCCTAACTCATCTTGACAGTCATAAATAATATTTAAGATTGAATTTACATAGATGAAGATTAAACGTTTAGTTATTTTTAAGATATTACTTTAGATAACACTTTTATCTAAAAATCGCATTACATTTATTTTCAAAGGTTTTATTGTAACAATTCGTATGAATCCTAGTGATATTTATGTTATTTATTATGAGAACGTTATTATAAGGAGTGAATCACTATCATAAAGGTGTCAACGACTTTTTGTTTATGCTTTTCCTGATCATTGTAATAACTACAGAGGATGAAGTCAATACACTTGATATAGTTATTCAAGATAATTATATTCATGTCTAGTTTAGTAAAATGTCAGTTCAGCGGTTTATATGTATGAATTTAAGACGAATTTATATAAATACTAGCTGTTGCCCGCAACTTCGTCCGCGTGTATTTGATTTTATTACCCGGTTAACTGATATACAGCAAAAAAAATATAAAACAAAAATACAAAGTTTGAATTAATGCCTAAATTGTAGATAAAAAGGAAATGTAAAGAATTGGACACATATTATTTTCCAACTTTACCTGGCCGGCGATTGAACCCGGATCCCGGCAGGCCAAAGGCACTTGCGGTACCATAAATGACCACTGTGCCACAGAGGTCGTTTGATCGACACGATCTGCAAAAATAAAAGCGGCCAAGTGCGCGTCGGACTCCCGCACGAAGGGTTCCGTACCATATGTTCCGTACCTTATAATGCCTCTTTATAGACAACGTTCGATGTGGTTTGGTTCGGAACATAAAGAAACAGTTTGTTTGGTTGACTTACACTGGAGAAAGCGACATAGAGCTGACCGTGTGAGAAACAGCCGACGCTGAGGTCCACGCCGGCAACACGTAGCGTCTGCCCTTGGGCTTTGTTAATAGTCATTACATAACACAAACTCACCGGGAACTGTACACGTTTGAAATGGAATGGGTAATTATTGGGAATCAGTGGAATTCGTGGTATAAAAACTCTTTCACTGACGCCACATCTCGCCAATATCTCCGCTTTTATTATGTTACGCTGTAGAGAAGTAACTTTCAGTCTTGCCCCGTTGCATAGTTTTGGAGGACTTCAATTTCTCAACAAAATAATTGGGACACCAGTTTTTAAATTAATCTTGTGTGCTGGAAGTCCAGGAGCGCTCAGAGAATTAAGAAATTCAACGGGATAATTGGTAGCGCCATCTTGCTCCATTACACCGTTAATAGAAGTATACTCTACAACTTCTCCTTCAACATTGTTGAATATATCCAAGTTGATTCTTGCGGCTTGGTCATTTCGCGGAGTCAAAATTGCTCTTTCGCAAGCCATGAGTTATCATTATTTTTTATTTGATTTTGTTTACCATACACGGAAGAGATAAGTTCTTTAATTGAATCAACAGTGTGGCAGAGATTTTCAGATAAAACAATTTGCCCTTCTTCTTCCGGATATGTCCCTTTAGCAATAAATCAGAAAATTCCTGGGCATTTGTGTTGGCTCCTGTCCGCGCCCTCATGTTCACTGTTAAGTGCATTCTTGTGACGTGTCTCTAAAGGCTTGAGCTCTTTAAGCATGCTCTTATCTCGTCGGTTTTTGTTCCCCGTGGTACTACTGGCAACATTTGTCTAAAATCCCCACAAAATAGCATCGTTACGCCACCCATGTTCGGACGTCATTTTGACGGATACCTTTGAGAGTTCTATTAACTGCTTCTACTGCTTTTCGGTGTGCCATAGTGCACTCTTTCCAGATAATTAAACAGCAATCGCGTAAAACCTTTGCTTTATCACTGCTTCTAAAGAAACCACATACAGGATGTTTACTTATGTCCAAATCTTTGGGGATTTTAAACATTGTATGAGCAATTTTACCGCCGGGTTACAAAGTGGCTGCTATTCGAGACGACGCCACAGCAAGAGCTATTTTGGTTAAAGCTCGTAATTGTGCCAAGATTATTTTAGTGCGAAAGGTTTTTCCCGTCCCACTGGGTGCATCTAGACATATAATTTCTCCTATAGCATTGTCAATACTGTGACATACACGGTCGACAGTGCGCTGTTCTACAGTAAGACTGTGGACTCCGGTTCGTAAAGTTTCAGCTAGTTCAGCTGGATCATAATTTATTTCCGCAGCGTATTCTCTATTAATACGTTCCCCTTCTATGGTCAGCGCTGGCAAACCATACTGAGGGAGAGAATCACCACCCATAGATGTAACTAAATCTTGTAAAGCTACTAAGAATTGATTGAAAGCACTATCTCGTAACCTGTGGTTAAGGTCACCGTCAATATTTTGTCTTATATTCCTAAAAAAGTCTTCCGCTAATCTTTCTTGTTATTTTAGCCACTATTGCTCAGCATTCGAAAGACCACAAAATACCAGTAATACAGCAAATAAATGACGCAAGCGGTGTGGACTATCACTGACGCATTCATCGGCTTAGGCGCTGAATCCCGTCACTTTTATAGGATTTTAGTTAATTCGAGCGGTATTATAAAGTATCAGCATGAGCTAAGTACATAAGTTGTGTGTATTAAGATGTCCAAGGTTTTTTTTACTATCCCACGGGAACCCTTTAATTTTACGGGATAAAAAGTATCTAAGATATTGACCAGGGATATAAGGTATCACCATGCAAAATTTCATTGAAATCGGTCTAGCCATTTCGGAGATTAGCCCGTACAAACAGATAAACAGACAAACAGACAGAGAAACAAAAAATTAAAAAAAAGCATTTTTTGTATTTTCCCTCTTTTTACATCCCCCTGACTTGGTTTTAAGCATTTTTTTTCTATGAACAGAAATTCGACCTCTGCAGTTTTATTATAAGTATTATATATTTATATTATAAGTATAGATATATCATAGCCTTGAGAAACTGAAATCTCTTCAAACTAAGATTATAGGAACCTTATAGGTTAAAAGACTTAGGTACTCGAACTTAGATCTCCTACAATTTTAGATCTCTTAGACTCCAGTGACTACAGAACATGATAAAACATATGAGTTGTAATACTTCAAAACTGACATATAATAAAAATTGAGATCGATCTGGCATTTTAGCATCAAATAGCTAAAAAATTTTTTCGAATTATTTCCGTGTTTGGTGAATGGATAGGTTTGATTGTATAATTAGCCATCGGCGGGCCTCCAAAACTCCTGTTATAACCGAACTGTGTATCGATTTTATTCGAATTACAGACCGCTTTTATAACCAGACTAGCCTATATAAGCTACGATATGGCATGAATGCACTATACAAATACCTACGAATTGTTTTGAGTGTGTTCGTTTAGTTCATAGTTTCGTGACGGATTTCGTGAATGACTTATATGAACATTTTAATATGAAAATGCATTGACAACTAAAACCAATGTCCCAATAGCAAGTTGCGAGATTTATGATAGGAATTTTTAGTATTTTAGCACTCGTAATGTTGAACATAAAGCCTTTGTTGACAAATTTGTGCTTGTAAAACAATATTTCGATAACGTTATGATCGGTCCAGATAAAAAAAAATGTATGATCGATCCTTAAATAAATTAAACTCAATGCTTCGTGGCTGCATTGACAACTTTACGTATTGCAGGCTTTTAAAGTTTTAATGGAAATATTTAGGATTTTAATAGTTGTAACGTTGAGATAAACTTATTTATTTATTTATTTATAATAGGGATAGTACACAGCACAAATAGAATTGCTTATAACAATTTTACATTGAATTTTGTAGGCCAATTACGACTATCCAACGATTTACAAATTCGGGCTCGAAATATTGAAGATATTATCACCATAACAAAAGAAAAAAAAAATTGTATAGATAACATTCCAAATCACAAGAAAAACAATGAAAACAAAACCAAGTAAGAAAAAAAAAATTGATAAAAATTAAAAACTTATATTAACATTACCAAATTTAGTGAATAGTTTATATTCCAGCCAAGCGCGACACACCCTTGATCGCATCGTCGCTCACCATCAGGCTATATATCAAGAGCCTACCTATTTTTTATAAGAAATCTAAGCACTATGCGTCGACAAGTTTCGACTGGTTAAATAAATGTTTTGATGACACACAATACACACCTGTTATAAATTGGATCTGAAAAGACAATATTAGATAAAACATCCGAAAATAACTAATGAAAACAACTTTTATTTTAACTTGTCATAGTAATTTTGTTTAACGAGTTAATGCGCTGGTAGCCACATGTTGAAGGTAGCTATGTGTTATCATTGACAGGGATGACCGATAAAGCTTAAAAAGAGTCTCAAAATAGAATTATTTTGTTATATCTTTTAATAGACTGATATTGATTTATTTTGAAGCATGCAAAGATAACATGATTTTAATTTACTGTTATAATTTGAATTATAATTCCTTGTTAGTTTTAGTTAAGAGTTCTCTCTTACAATTCAATAGTTGGCTAATAGATTAGCCTTTCATTGTTAAGAGAGAAATAGATACTTTTATTATTATCTATTTATTATAAAAGACCAACTATACTTTTAAGCGATATCTAAATCGATTTTAGTGACATACATCCTTAATTCAATTCTTATAGAATGGCTATTTTGGAGATGAGAGTGGAACTTATTTAGTGGTTTTTGTATAGACTACAACATCCTATAATTTCGGTGTACTTTGCATTAATCATAGTAAATATAAATGCATTTTATAAATGACCCGCCCAACTCCTTTTATAGGTATACCTACGTCATACGATCGGAAATTAATGTCATTTACTTTTTCAGCCATGTGACGTCAAAATAGATACAGTCAACATCCTTGTGGAGTTACGCATAAGCTATATTAGTAACTAAAATATCCTATTTTATGTTTGTTATTTAACACGTAAAAATACGTTTTTATATGAAAGTTACACAGATTGTATATAAGAAAAATGTTAAGTTCTTGAGGTATTATAAAAAAAAACGACCTACAGTACCAAGGTATCATGGGAGGGATAGTGGTACTTTAGCTAGTGACTTTAGACAGACCCTCCTAGTCATTACTAGGGGTACGCCGGCAAATGAAATAAATGCCTGTTTGAAAGTATCTGTATTATGGATACACGCAAAAAGTTTTGTCTCACTACAAATATGTAGAATACAATTTCACAATGATTCTCAAACAGGGCAACATGCAGCTGCTCTTTTAAAAATCGGAGAAAGTTGTATGCCAACTGTCTGTTGAGACGACGTGATTACACTGAGACGTGAGTTCTGTCAAATTGTCAATAACACAGATGACCTAAAAATAATGTCTATCCTGATCTTTAAATAAATATGGGGAATTGGGAGTGGCTGTGTGAAAAGGCAATTTTGGCGCCGAATAATGAGATAGTTGACCATATAAACGAACATATCATGTCAGACAGAGGGGATGTTGTCGGATCTGGGACACAACATTATTATAAGAGTTATAATTATGACTGGAATGGCAAAAAGAGAAAATGTTTTGATTCCCCTTATTCGAATAATTCCGACTGATTTGCCATTTTAGTTTAAAATAGTGCAGTTTCCCCTTTCTTTCATTTAGAAATAAAATATCTTTTTCCCATGGGCAACTCTATGTGGCATGCTCACGTAAATCAAAACCGGCAAAATCTTTTTATTTTGGCAAAAGATAGAAAAACTAATAACGTCCGGTATAAAAATCAACTTAAATAAGCTATTTGCAGTAAAATACTGTGTTATATTTGCAAATAATTAGCCTAAAAATAAAAAAATTTGCCCAAAGTCACTTTTTCACGCGGACGAAGTCGCGGGCACAGTTAGTCTAATATAAAATATTTTTCACACTGTCAAATACAGTTCTTAGCAACTTTTATCCACGAAGTGTACCGTTGAAAGTTAAAAACAATCTAAACCAGTTTTTATCACACAAAAGAGTAACGATTGAAAATATAAACGCGTCATTGTGAAACAATAGCCCCATTTCAGTATCTCGCTCAAACGTAGACCAGAAAGGGATTTAGCGAAGCAAACACCGGTTTATTGAATACTGCTTTATTGTTACAAGATAGCACAGAAATAGTTTATGCGAAGCTCCATCCTTGGGTATTGTAAAGCAGTGTTTTCAATGCGCAACAATGCTTGGTTAATATATCAGATACCTTAAATAATTTTGCCTTTAACTTAACCTTTTAGTGCTATACATATTTTACCAATATATGCTAAAAATGCCAGTAAAAAAGTACATTTTTATAGATAATTTATATGAGCATATAACTATATGAACGATGTTTATAAAAAAAATATGCGATCGGAGATAGTTAGAATGCAATATAATGAATAAAATTACGAACACGGTAAGGCAGCCGTCACCTGCGCGCGCGCGCGCCAAAAGTGAACTGTTAAAAGAAGCGCTATCGCAACGCTGGCATTTTTCACAATTAGCGGGAGCAGCGCGACGGCGCTCCTTGGCACTAAAAGGGTTAATATATATAATTAAATACCTAATTTTGAAACATCTGACAGTGTTTTACAAATGATTTAGCATTATAAATTCATTATTATCAACCTATAAATGTTCGCATTCCTGGGGGTACCCAAAGGGTAAAAAGGGGACCCTATTGCTAAGACTTCGTCGTCTGTCTGTCAACAGGCTGTATTTCATGAACCGTGATAGTTAGACAGTTGACATTTTCACAGATGATGTATTTATGTTACCGCTACAACAACAAATCCTGAAAAACAGAATAAAATAAATATTTAAGGCGGCATTCCTACAACAAACGTGATTTCTTTTTTTTTTTGCACGTTTTTGCTTGATAGTGATAACGGCAATAGGCAAACACTTGAAATATTCACAGATTGTTTATTTATATATTCACTTTAAACATAAATAACTAAATTAAATTAAAACAAATATTTAAGGGGGGCTTCCACACAAGAAATGTGATTATTTTTACTCGTTTCTGCTCGATATTGATAACGCAACTGGTAGATGCTTGAAATATTCACAGAATATTGAGTGGTCAAACGTCAGGATTAAATATAAAATAAAATAAAATATGCGCAAAAATCCTTAAAAAAGTGTTTTATTCTAATGTGTAATGTGCGCGGAAGTGTAAGAACTAAAAATGGTATCTATTCTTATAAATAAATTGTCAGTAGCATATCCTTTTTGCCGTGGCGTATTTGGGAGAGTATGATAACACCGACCGTTCACGTTTATGGATGTCGTAAAATGATGTTGGAGTAATTGCATTTACCTTTCGTGGACTACAAAATGACCAGGTTTTTTTAATTATTTTCTTTTATTGCAATCTCCTACACATCTGCCAAACGTGGAAATTAGGACAAAATCCTCGTTTCTTTTTTGGCTGGAAGTCTCTCCACTACTGGGACAAAGGATTCTCTAAGGATGTTAACAACTTAGGAAGACACATGGGATCAGTTTTTTTCTAAACTAGAATAAAGAAATACTCACTAAGTAATGATATAATTTAAGGATCTTACCAAAATCCTATCTTTAAATCGCAGAGCACAGGCAGTTACGAAATAATATAATAACACACTTTTGTAAATTTGAATTTATTATGCGGATGTTTTAGACATTTTATCGAAATCACAGTTTTGTTATTTTGTTTTTCTTTACAAAACGACAGATATCTTTTTTTTCACAAGTCAAGACACATATTGTCACTGTCTATGTTTACTTTTTTTTGTTAGAGTTTCCATATCTATCAACTACAAAAAGTAATAATTATCCTAATTAGCTTAGTATATTACATATACGCTTTCTATTATGAAACTGCCCGCGATCTCTGTTCATTTGGAGTATATACAGGTTGGAATCTGTTATCCTTCAAAGCGACTACAAGAGACGACGTTAGTGTAACTCAATAATACATTTATATATTGAATTTACTACAGAATTTGGTTTCAGCGATTGAAATGAAGGTTTAAGTATTACTATAAATTGCTATTATATGTATGTTCGTAATAATGGCTCGTTTAATTATGTCTATATTGTTCGGTTATTAAACCTCACATTTTTGACATAATCATTATCATTTTGGTCCATGGAGTAAATCTCAATCCAAACTTTCGTGAGTTATCTTAGTTGGATAATAATATCTGGAATGTGTGTTGGTGTTTATTTTGTGGAAATACCTTTATTTCACACGTGTATTTATGCTGTGCCCATCCCTTTCTCTAATGCTGTCTTACTGTGTGGGTGTGTCGAATAAAACAAGAGATATTTTGTTGGTTTATAGATTTTACCTGTAAATTTATAAGCTTAATAATCCTTACTAATATTATATTATAAATGTGAATGTAAGTTTGTTTGTTATGCATTCACGCAAAAACTACTAAACCGAGCAACATGAAACTTCGTACATATATTTTTGGAGGTATTAGAAGTAACATAGGAAACTGTTTTATGAAAAAAAAAAAAATAGTTTGTCGAGAAATCTCAAAATGCGGGCGCAGCCGCGGGTAAAAGTAATTAATAAATATTAGACAACTACACACATATTGTTGTAAATCCACGTTAAGTAGCTAAAGCCTTTGTGTTATGGAGTTCCGAAACAACGACGGTACCACAACATCCAGATCCGCGCCAATATAGAAAAGTTCGTTTTCTAGATTGACCCGGCCGGGGATTGAACCTGGTACCTCAAATTGGCGTTTCCATGAAAACCGGTATCCGAGCCATTCGATCGCGTAGGCCGTAAACTTTATTAATACTGGATAGATAATGGCGTCTGAATTAAAAATAGTATGAGTTTTGCCAGTAGATTCTCGCAGCTTATATACGAAACTAGCGGCCCGTCCCGGCTTCGCACGGGTAGACAAAATTGTTCAAATTTTTTCTAGCATTAAATATAGCCTATGTTACTAAACGTGAATGTAGCTTTCTATTGGTGAAAGAATTTTTGAAATGGGCTAAGTAATTTTTGAGTTTATTCATTACAAACATACAAAAATACAAATCTTTCCTCTTCATAATATTAGTGTAGATGACATACTTCTATGTAAATAGATATTTGAAGCGTTCTATTAAGCTTTAGTTACTATCGAGTCCGTTACTCCCACAACCTAAAACTATTTTTAGAATAGGTATAAACCCGAATTTTATGAAGTGGTTTTCATATTAAATAAGCAATACATGGGGAAACAAGAGTAAAGTTTTTTTGATAATTAAGCTTATTAATCAAACAAACTAGTTTAAACTATGCAACTTTAGGTAGGTATAAGGCATGAAATTAGGTTCAATAAATAAAGTTACTTACAAAACCTACTTCATTTACAATTATGTATCTATATTTATTTAATTTTAGAAGAAATGGGAGAAGTAGTCGTCCTTACATTAAAGGTGAAACACCAAACAAACTTCTAATGTAAACTTCTTTATCAGGTCATTTTATTATGAGCGATAAGACATTCTTTGTAGAGTAATATCTCCGTGCTAATGTTTTATAAATGTTCATTGTGACTGTACAGTCACGACCGATTACAATGTGATACACCGTATAATCATGTCACACTAAATCGGCCGAAAGCAAAGAGAAAGCAGTACAGAAATAAATAATTGATGTAATGTGATATGGTTCTACAGTTGGTTCTTATTCCTCGTGACTGTACGTAATTATTTTAATCATTGTAATTATAGTTATATTTCTCATTGAATCTCAATGTAGAAAAACAATAAATATCACATTTAGTTCTTGCATTACCGCGCCTATCACATATTAAAATAAAGCTATGTTTATTTATCACGAATCCTGTAAAGAAGTCAAAATGTCAAGATAAAATATAAAAAATGTGTTATTACAGTAAAAAAGATTTTATTCAAATAAATATAATTATCCTGCATTAACATGTCAGTATTACTGTTATTTATTAAATAACTAAGTTCTTAAACGGATCCAATAAACAAATAGGGGTTCTAAAAGAAATTTAATCTAGATCATCAGCAGTTTATCTATAATTTTCTAAAACAAACAGTTGGCATAAATTCATACTAGACTTTGTAAATTAATACCAAAACAGACTAGGAAATAATATAATACTTATGTTATAATTTATATGATAATAGTGCGTGCTTGATAAACTGATAAAACACAACTAATAGTGGCTGTTTAAATTTGTCCAAGAATATTTCGTTTAAGATTGTAATAATCAGCGCTAAAAGTACTCCATTTTAAAAAAATATACTCGTGACGTTGCTATGAAAAATGTCCTCTCTCGAATCTTATCAACAGGCTTTACTGAAGGCAAATATTACGTGTAAATAAACGTAGTGTTTATTATTTGTTTTTTATTATTTATAATGGTGTAAAGTTAGTCTTAGTTATCTTGTAAGTAAATGTTTTTGAGTAGTATCAGATGTGAAGACGTGATTCAACAGTCACCTTCATTAACCTACAATAATACACCAATTAGCCTAGCCCAAAGTAAGCAGTGTAAGGACTTGTATTATGGATAAAAGGCTAACATATAGACATACATATATGATGGACAGATAATATATATCTATATATACATATACTTATGAATTAGGTACAAATGCTCATTCAGGTCAGTGGGAAAGTCATGATCGCTACCGTTGCACCAAAGGGTGGTTAATATGCGGGCGTTATGGATTTCCTTTTGGATGAAAACGTCTCTGTTTCCTAATTAATACAATTTTTCAAGTCTACAAGTCACGAGTGAATAGGTATCTTCTAGGTATGCGCGTCACATACTAGATCATCATCGTCGACCATCAGACCGCTATATCGGTAAAGCGCTTACCTATTCACAATAAATAAAAAAAACACCAGAGTGAGATTGGCGACAGTACCCACTAAGCGAGCCTAATGCAGGTTGGTGAGTGCTAACGTCTGTAGTCTCGTCAAAAGCACGGAGGAGTTTCAGATAACAATTTCTTGGTCACCCATCCAATAACGTCCCTTTCAGGACTTTAAACCAAGACCAAACGGTCGTCTGAATGAATATTAGGTTTAAGTGCTACTAATGGAAAATCTAATTAAAGTATTTAGTTGTCAAATCAGCAATCAGATCTATCCCGTTAGAAATAGAGCCCGCACATCGATGAAAGTGTCAAACAATGACTATTGTAATCACTATGTTTAAATGTCAAAGGACAAGGCATTGATATAAGTGCGCTGTAGTACGTAAGTCACTTAACTCAGTTTAGGTCACTTATGCCGCAAACATTGATATGGTTCTGGCAGTTTTAAGTTCACTTCGAACACTTTGGCAATGTGAGTTTGCGTTCTTGCTTTTTATATTACCTATGTAAATTGTAGAGTAGGAAAATTAAGTGTATTTATATTATTTATTCTATTTAATTAAATGACGTTTATATGGTAATGTAAAATAAAATAAATCAAACATCACAGTTTATTACTTATTAAATAAAAAATATATGTAACACGTTTCTTATAACTACTATAATGACAATGACAAATAAACATTAGCTTTCAGCCAGATTTTCCACCAGCTTACCAGCAGTACTTATAGTACTGTATAAATGGAAGAATAGGTATAAAAGTAAACCGACACACACTATGAAGAAAACTATACAGAAACAGATTACGCATTCCGATAAATATATTTTGAATCTGTCAGTTCTACTTATACGACTTCCTGGTATTTCGATACTGGAATAAGTCCACATTTGCGTAAAACAGCAGGCAGGTGGTGAGATTCTGAAAAAGAAAAAGTCATTTTGTAATTAAACTTAAACTTACGATAACCTTTCTAAACCTGTAGTATAAATAAACTAACAGGAAATGAAGTACAATCGACAGCACATCTATAAACACATACACAAACACACACACGCTTATATGTTTACCCACCCATAACCCACCTTATGTTATTGTAATAAAAATCATTTTATTTTAGAGTGTATAGCTCTTTGACCGTACTTTAAACGATAAAGATTAAAATTAATTCCTGATTTCTGTAAACATTTGACGACCGTTTGGTGCAACGGTAGCGATCCTGCCTTTCGCACCGATCGATGGTCCTGGGTTTAAATCCCGGTAGGGGCAGACGTTTATATGATGAATACGAGCATTTGTACCTGAGTCATGGGTGTTTATATATATATTTCTATGAATATTACATATCTATGTATCATTTATGTATGTCTATCTTACCCTAGTATCCATAACACAAGCCTTACTGTGCTTACTTTGGGCTAGGCTAATTGGTGTGAATGTAGGAAATATTTATTTATTTATTTATTATTTATTTATTAAGAAAAATATCATGAATTTGATTTTTTCTAAAAGAAAAGAAAATCGTGTTTAAGTAAAGTGTTTATGAAATAAGTAATAAATTTTAAAATAAAAGTAATAGTAAGGTAATGCAAAATTTGGTACATAAAATCGATCATATATTTTTCTGAACCTGGGGAAGAGAGGTTTATACTGTGTCAAATAGCTCTGAGGTCTCGCAAGGTTTCATTCAGTGAATTTTTTGAATTTTAATATTAGCATATGTGGACGATAGTTCTATTATGCTGGGGACATATAATGTTGATTGTAGAGAGTAGGCAGCGACTCCTAACATTGGACAAATTGTTTGATTCAAGGTCTTTTTTTATTAAGGGCTATTCATAGATTTAATTTTATTGTAATAACTATTTAAAGCTTTTAAATTTCGCCGAAAGTCTTCATTTCCATCCAAAATTTCAACCTCTTACCTAACAATGAACGACTGTTTTTAAAACATACGATTGGTTCCCAAATTCTAATTAGCTATTCGTCAGCTGGCTAGACTTGAGCCCAAGGCTGACTATATGTAACTTATTATTTCTAATATCGCCAATCTTTTTGTCGTAAACTTTTAAACAATCTATTTTTAATATTTTCTTCTTCTTAAATCACACATAATTAATTTAAATTATCATTTATATTATTAAATAATGTCCTGTTCGTTTTTAAAAGAATATAATCATTTTCGATAATTGCATATAGAATAATTATATTGAAAAAATCTTTGAAATGGGGTCGTAACTATCACTATCTGCTTGCTTTGATTTGTCAGATTCTTAATACTAAAAACAAAGTTAATAATAAACCAATTAGCCTTGCCAAAAGTATGGAAAATACGGTAATAAAATATATTCATCATAATACATATAAAATCGCAAACCTACTGTAATGGCATATGAGATATAATTTTTAAGTTCAAGATATGTCTAGCGGGTGCATTAATTAAACCTAGTTTAATTTCAAATCTAATTGTAGCAATTTGTATATTCTGTGTAAGAATGCGACTGCAAAAGCCAGTTTTTAACAAAGATTAAAACGTCAGCATTTTGTAATGTGGCTGTTGTAGACAAGGTTCTAATTACTGGCGACCGCGCTATTGGGTTAATACCATTTCACTGTCAAACGCAATGTCCGGTGAAACTCCATAATAGCCAGAACTAAATTACACATATCGAAAATTTAACATACGAATTACGGTTAACTAATGGACTGTTTTATTTTGTTACGTATATGACAAACTATGTAACTAATTTTATAATTCATTAATAAAAATATAATTCGAATAAAGAGTCCATTATATTTAAATATTGTTTAAACTTTCATGGTCATTTCCAGTATATATCCAGAAGCTAGAAGCCGCAGCGGTAAGCGCGTTCAGTCAAAAATTACTTTCGCATGAGCTGATCATCAGATGGATGAACAAAATTTCTTGGTTTGAGCTCCTTTGTGCTTCGTGAGGAACATTTAGTGTGTCCAGCAGTGGGGACACTAATAATGATGCAGCAAAATTTTGTTCTGATAATTTCTATAAGTTAAGGGAAAGTAAGCAGAGCTATTTCAATTTACAGGAGCTAGTAAGAGCTACCAAATCTTTACTGGTTAGGGTGTATGCATGCTTTTCCACCAAATTTGTGTGAAGCAGCTAAGCAATGCGCGAAGAATAAATGGACCAATAGGATTACTTCATTTTCTTAGCCCCGTGCTGCCATTGGTGGAGTTTTTCGTCGCATTCCGCTTAGCTACCTCGCAGAGCTCTGGTGGAAACGCACACATAAGCCTGGTTTGCGCTTTGCTCAGGTTCAAATTAAGTCTGTTTAAATTTGAACCAACATATCACATGTCATTATTTAAATTTATATATTGTAATAATTAATTAAAAAAGAATAGGATGAAGTGGTTACTATGTGATACAAATCACTTCGATAATGTTCTTAAATATTTATTTCTTAAAGGCAAAAAGTTTCAGGGGCTTTTACGATTTGATTTGTGTTATTACTCCTTGATATAGGAAACGAATTGTCTAGAAATATAGCTTTAAAGGAATCAATAAGCTACAATTGACAACGTATCAAGCTATTCACTCAAAAAATAAAATGATCTCTATAACAATGGCATAAGTTACGTCTAAATGTCAAAGTTTTTGTCTTATCCCGTCTCAATTTATTATCTTCAACCTGTTTTTATGTATATTATAAGTTTTCCAATTTAATGTTAAAAATAAAAATAACATATCAAGTTATTTTTATAATTACATTTCTCAGATTACCTGCAAATGTGTTCATATATTTATATTAAACACTGACGAAATCAGGGAAAAAAGAGTGTTGATTAAATTTGCCTAAGACAAGAGCCGTGGTAGCCTACCTATTAATCTAGTGGTAGACTACCCACTGGTCTGGTTCAGTAGAACATGGTTTCGAATTCGACTTAAGAAGAAGCTTTCCGTACATTTTTAAAATAATATTAAAATCTATGTTTAGTTTAAAAAAAGAAATGACTGTAACTACCAGACTATCGGTAAATTTTAAGTTAAATTTGTTCGCTTACTTTCTTCACGTGGTGGTATCAATAAAGTGATTTGTATTGTATATATATTAATATGATGTTTATAGATTATTCTCATATTGTTAAACAATCTCTATGCTATTAGCATAGAGTAAGGAAATACTACGTAATACTATTAACGTATGAATTCGGAATAAAAACAAGCGCTAATTTGTGCACATTTTTTTATGTTTTCTTATTCCAATAACATCAACAACAACCGATCATTTCGACTACTTACTTCGATAATTCCCGAGATAGTCGATTCGCACCTTTGGAGTGTTTTTTTTGTTATCTTCAACGAACTATTTGTTAACACCTCACTATACAAAAGCGTCATAAACATACAGGCATTATCTATTGCGCACGTTGTAAACAAAAATAGTCGATTTTGCCTTGACTTTAGTCAAACAATAAAAAAAATATTTCAAAATTTTGCTTATCCCGACGACACTAAGTAGTATTAGTATTATATATTAGTATATACAGTTCTCAATTTTCATGTTACTAGTTTGTCACATAATTATGGCGGTTAATTTTTTTTGTGACGGTGTTGTATGGTTGCGCGCGCGCATTTAACTACATACTGGCCTGATCGTCGCGTTGTGTATTTGTAATTGTTAAGCATAGCATACAATGGCGAAAATGTGATCTCATCGTTATTACTCACAATAGAGTAGGAAAATTCTGCGTTATCAAAATAATAAAATTCATTGTTTAATCAAATTTATAATGTCATTCAAAGTGAGGTGTTTATCTTAATTATGTTTGTTTAATCAGTGATCCCACGACGTTTTTTATTTTCTGAATTAGACTACATTATATTTTTTGTATTTCAAGATTTAATAATGAAAGAGGTATAAAGAAAAGCATCAGGCATGATTTGTTTACTGCAAGGTTGCTGAAAGTTTTACTTACTTTTTCCTTATGCTGGCAGATACTTCTCCCAAGGAGTGCTCCAACTTAACGACAATTTCATAATAAGGAAAAATATAGATTTTAATCTCAGTATGCTAGATCAACCCTATTGTAGTCCTGAGATAGATATGCGCATTACCTCTGACTGGAGTAGTTAATCTACAGTGGTTCAGCGTTCCTCCTTCTGAGAAGCCGTCTTGTAAGCCTACAGTGGCTGATTACTCCACGCTTAAAGTTCTATTAAGGACTTCGTTTTCTTAAACTCCAGTTATACTATAACAGTTATTTGTTTTTTGTTATTATTTTATATATGTTTCTACTATTTTTTAATTTTATTAAATAATACTCTCGTTTTTCTGCAGCATACGCGTTTTTTGACTCTCTGTTCAGGTTGTATAAAGAATTCTGCTCTAAATTCGAAAAGTCGAATTTTGAAAGAATCTGCCCTGATCGTTTCGACATTCAAGAGTTGGGCTTCGAAATGCTTGCATTTCGAAGGTACAAGTTACATACAAGGTATTAGAATAAGATTTAACATGTTCAGTGCTTATATCTGTAAATTTATTTATTTATTTATGGCACAGTTACAAGATACAAACAAAGACATGGAAACTATTACAGCAAAAAATAAAAACATTAATTTGTACCCCTATTACAACAGCGCACAACATGCGATTAGAATTTTACTCTTTATTTGGGTATTAACTCGAAAATTGAGATAGTAAAGACATTAAATCAATAATTTACATAACGATATTTAAACATAGTGTTTTTTTCGTGCGAATACTCCCAAATTATCTCTGATTATATTCACAAATTATATTTGCAAGAACGTATGATGAGGTTATTAACTGAACCATTGTTTTTAGCTGGAGTCTCAACAAAAAACAAATAAATATATAAATATAGAATTGAAAACAATGTTATTCGAATAATAAGGATAACATTAAATGTTTTATAGATATTGATATGAAAACGATAAACAGTCAATCCGTTTTATCTACTTACAATGTAATCCTCAGGATTAGTTATCTTGTTATAGTTATATATGTGTAGTACATTCTTTTTAAATATGCTTCTTCTGATTACACTTTGTTTAATATAGAAAATCATGAAATGAGAATGTATTCTCATTATACTGTAGTATATTAATCATAATATAGTTCTAGTGTGACCAGTAGTATGGTGAAATATAAGTAAACTCAGACATTTAAACATTATATATATATATAATAGTAATATTCATAGACATATATACAAACATCCATGACTCAGGTACAAATGCTCGTTTCATCATACAAACATCTGCCCCTTTCGGGATTCGAACCCAGGACCGTCAGTGCGAAAGGCAGGATCGCTACCGTTGTACCAAACGGTCGTCGAATATGGAATTTATATTGTAAGTAAAGGTCATTGAATAAAAAAACACTAGTAGCGTACCTTACGAAATATTGTTTTATTAAATAGTTTTGTTAAAACATTACTTAGGTTGTAAAAAGTGTAATTAAATTTAAACAAGGCATTTATTTGGAATTTTAATCGAACGTTATAATTCTATGTCATTTTAAATATAACTACTTTGAGAGGACTCTCTGTAATGACTGGAAGTTGAAATACAACAAATATACCTATAAATATATTTGAACGAAGAGATTATGGATCTTTTTTATTCTTGTAAACCCATGAATAGTCACAATCCGATCAAAACAAGCTAGTTTTAATTGATCGTTATCTGTACATTGGTTTGCGATTCGTTCAATAAACTACCCTATGACATTGACCTGTTTTGTTCCAGCACAGTTTCGGTCAGAAAACTTTCCTCCGACGATTTCTTGTCGATGGAGGAACGTTAGTTGGATTTTATTTATTTTGCATCTTTTAATTTACTGCACTCTGGAGCTTTTATAAATTATTGTTTTTGTTAATATTTCTCAGTGCTGTCATAATAAAATTAAAAGCAACTCACTTAAAAATAAATTTATGGACATTTGTAAATGGCATAGATTTTAGATACTGATTACATTGTAGTATATGTCTGTAAATGTTCCAACAAATAAATAAAATAAACTCAGTCTGCCGTACGATGTTGTACACTAACCTTTACTTACCTACATAACAGCTATTAAGTTTGACATCGTTCTGTCTGATAAGATTGTTGTCTTATTTTATTGTTTTATTTACCCTCAGAAGGTATTGTTTGAACGACATTTAGTTCCCTATGAAGCAAAACAAATAGTTGTTATTACAAAAAATTAATATTTAAGACTGATTTGAAATTATAATATACTAAATTGTTAATCTCCTTGAATTTCCCAAGTTTTTTATTACATAATCCTTGTTTTATAATGTTATACGATTTCACCCATTGCCACTATTATTAATATGGTTTATTATGTATGTGTAGTCAACAGAAAATTTATTCAAAGCTGTAAAATTTTTCCATTCCATTTTTAGTTTAAAGTCCTAGGACAAAGAATTCAATATAATTTGAAAAAAGTGTGTGTGTCAGCTCGGAAGTACGACTGGAGTTTACTTCTAATGATAGATTGTCTTTGAATAGGCACAGAAAATAATAAAACAAAACTTCAAAATAAAAGCGATAAATGTATAACACGATGGGTTTTGCAAAAAAAAATTAACGCTGTCATTCGATCACTAAATTTTACACTTCATATTTTTTCATTCCAGGCGCCTTATATGAAAATCAATTCTTAAGAAGTAAACTCCAAAAAAGTTTTGGCTTGATGTGTCTATACATTTAAAGGTTAGCTTCAGTCCAAAGCGTATGTGTACGTTCCTTTAATACGCAAGGCAATCCGAAAAGCAGAGCTCTTAAATAACCCACGATTAGAGAGCGTAAATTAAAATAGTTCCATTTTAATTTTAATTTTTCTTTTGTTTAGTTTATTTATTATATAAGTACTAGCTGACCCGATAACGCATTGCTATGGTGATGCGTTTCTATGGTAACGCGTATACAATGGAAAAAGAGCGGGAAAAAAAGCGGACAGACAAAAACACAAACAACAAATTTGTGTTCTTAGATTATAGATTTACTGGTACGAAGAATGATGATGATTAACCATTAAGAGAGAGAGAGGGAGAGTGAGAGAAAGAGAGAGAGAGAGAAACATTTATTGACCAACACAACACATGAAATAAGTTTTACAAACAAAAATTACAGTATAAAAGCACAACAGGTCAATCAGGTTCCTGCCTCAGCTTGTGTTAAATATAAGCTTTTCAGGAGTTACATTCTAACTTTGCTTTTGAGCTAATTAGAAAATTTCTAATAGAATCAGGTAGGTTAATTCATAGACTGATAGCATTAAGAGAACAGAAAAATAAACTCTTAAAGAATGGGGCGAAAAGTGCTAATTGACAGAACGAAGTAGACGGACGTGAGTGTAGGCGAAACTGGAATTATATCGCCGTAAGTATAAAAAAATGATACAGAAGACTTTCTTCCGAGTCTGCGAATGAAATAAGATTTAAATTGAAAATATTTTTAGCGTCTAATAATGTAGTGATAGTTACGGCAACTGGTCCAATGTGTAAGAATGCGAGTTCGAGTCCAGCCATAGGTTTTTTAATATCTTCAACTTCGATTACTCATTTATCATATATCACTCATTTTTCATGGTTTATGAGTCGATATAAGTTGTAGGAGGGTGTGCCATAATAAATTAAATCCATGCTTGGATAAAGTTGCTGCTGGATATGACGTCTAGCAAGAATCTTGGCAACAGTTATCCAGTTCTTGTTAGCTTTTTTACTGTTATCGGCGCTCCAGAGAAGTTGGTAAACTAAATAGTCAATACTAGCTGACCCGGTAACGCGTTGCTATGATTACGCGTATACAAAGGAAAAAGAATGGACAAACAAACACACAAAGAACAAATGTGTGTTCTTAGATTATAGACTAGCGGCACGTCCCGGCTTCGCACGGGTGGACAAAATTCTTTAAATTTTTTCTATTATTAATTATTTTTCCGTTAGCGCCTAGCGCCATCTAGCGTCTGAAAGACGAACTACTTGCGGTTAATGCGTTGCTATGGTAACGTTATTGATACAATGGAAAAAGAGCGGGAAAAAAAAGCGGACAGACAAAGACACAAACCACTGTGATCTTAGATTATAGACTAGCGGCCCGTCCCGGCTTCGCACGGGTGGACAAAATTCTTTAAATTTTTTCTATTATTAAATATTTTTCCGTTAGCGCCATCTAGCGTCCGGCAGACGAACTACTTGCAGTTAACGCGTTGCTATGATAACGTTATTGATACAATGTAAAAAGAGCGGACAGACAAACACACAAACCACTGTGATCTTAGATTATAGATTAGTACTGATAACCACGAACTTTTTTAATAGAGAACAACATACATACGATCACGCCTTTCTCCCGCTGGTGTAGGCAGAGATCATAGATTTCCACTAGCGAAAATCCGGACATTCATTTCCCGCTTCTTCAAATCGCATCAGTTTTTTCATGCAAGCTTGTAAAAGCTGGCCTTTTATCAAGACAAATCCTCAATTTGGTCTCTGAAAGTTCGCCTTGGTTTGCCTTTACCGGCTTGCCCATGCACATTTGCCTCATATACCTATTTGTCTTGTTAATCTTCTTTCGTCCATCCTCTTTGTATGTCCAAACCATCTAAGCATCGCTTTTTCTATCTTTGTCACTATATCTTCTTCCACCAACACCACTTTCTTATAACATCATTCCTTATTTTATCCATCATATTATTATACAACGTGTTACAAACAACCCCGTAAAAAAAGTAATAAATTATCAAAACGAAAGATATTGTCAACCCTAGTGAGCTGTCACTACATAGAACTGAAATTATCATAGATTATTTAACAGAGTGTACAGAGTGTGAGTGTACTCTTTGGCTTCGAATGCGAAGCAATGGCTTCGAAAAACGTCAAGTCGAAAAAAAAAGTTATGTTGTCAATTTCAAATCTTCTAATCGATATCTTACAATTATTTCGTGTTTTAACGAACATTATTCCTAAAGTGAAAAAATGGCTATGCTTTTCAATAATTGGAGCGGAGCGCAGCGAAGCTCCCATGGATCAGCTTCAATAGCGCAATGTCTGTTACGCCATAACTTCCAGAGTTCTTAACCGATTTTAATATTTTTTGTGTGGAATCGAATCAACAGGTTTAGGACCAGATTGTGGCGGAATTTCGAAATTCGCAGAAATTCCCATCGAAACAAAAAAAATATCTTTTTTTAGGTATTACGCTCCGCTCCGATATATGGTGCTAGCGTAGCTTTATGCTTAGCGACTGCATCGCCTAGTACTTGTAATATCGATCTGAGCGGCTACTGTACATTTTGTCATTGACTCTATGTCGTTCCACGGATATTAGTATCAGTATCATTATTAGTATGTAAAATGTACATAAACATTCTGTGATATTTACTCTTTAATTTTATAGAAATAGGGTAGGCACATAAATGATTTTTTTTTTATTTATTTTGGTGGTGAGTCTATACTATTATACTACTACTACGGTTATACTACGGTTACTAGGCCATTTAACGGTTTTCAAATATTGTAAATTGACTCTTTATAAGGGACCATTTTACCCCGTTTCCTCTTTACGGGTATTTAACACCTTGTATACAACATTTCATATTAAGACATTGCATTAAAAATAGAATAACTGAAATTACCATTAGCCTAAACTCCCCAGGAAGTGCACCAGGAAGTAGTACAAGCCTTCCCTAATGATTGCATGTAACTGGCCATAACCAATCACGCGGGCACATTGCCAATTAGCATGGTGCTAAGGACCATGGGACAAAAGGGTCCCATGTAAGACGAAGTTTAAGAAAATAATATGTCACTCACTTATCGTAGGCACACTATATAATTTAACCTAATGTAATTTAATATAATACAATACAATATAAAATATTACAATATTCGAACGTTTCATAATAAAGTCAGGGTGAATTTTACGCGTATTCAATACGTGGAATAACACACCGTAATTAATCAACACAAATAATATGAAACAGCAAGTAAATAGCTCCGATATAGCGGCACAAATTAATCTGTCGATTTTCAGAACAGGTCTTAGATAATAGTCAAGGGTATATTAAAATAATAATACATTTATTTTTAATGGGATAACTAAAAAAGGCACGCACACCAGCACATTAACCTACGAGGGTGGGTCAAAAAGTTCGCGGAATGGAGGGTAAAAAGTAAGAAATAAAGCACAAAATTATTTTTCCTTCTCAATGTATTCCCCCTTAACTCTAATACATTTATTAGACCTATCAATTAATTTATTAATACCTTCGAAAAAAATGATTTCTCTTTGTCGTCAAAATAGGCCGAAATTGCGCTCTTCACTTCTTCTTCGCTGGAAAATTTCTTCCCTCGAAGCTCTTTTTTCATTTTTGGGGACAAATAATAATCACTTGGGGCTAAATCTGGGCTATAGGAAGGATGTTCCAAGATTTCGAATCCCACTCTTTGAACAGCAGCCATGACTGCGCGAAACTTAATTTTCTCCATGTTGCAAAATTTCTTCCGGATTGACTTGTTGATTGACTTGTTGTAGTTCAGGTAATTATGACCTATTTTTTTGGAAACTTAGTATTTATACTCTTAATGAGTGTCACAACTAGTGCAGGTAGTAAAAAGTCACCTTTCCCCCCTCCATGCCCCTCATTTCGCGAACTTTTTGACCCGCCCTCGTATAACAAAATGTGTTTTTTCTCTATTAATAAAAACTTTTATAATTTTACATATTTTGTGCACTTTTTTTTCAATGCTATCTTATAAGATAAATTATTTTAATAGAAAAATACTGGAAAAAAACAAGTGAATTGTAAAAGATAATTTATCTAATAAAAGCTTTTTATGGTCGATTTTAGGTTCAAATTAGGTTGATTAGGTTGAATATCTGGTAATCCAATGTGTTGATCACTATAACACTTGCTGCTTTTATGTAGTTTTATCTCTTGGTACAGATCGATCGGCTTAGCGTGGCAAGCGTAGCACACTACGTGACAGGAATTAACTATTTCATATTATTGATCGTTCTTTGTTATTTAAATCTTAAGTCTAACTAGAGAATAGGGGTCTATGCTTTGAGTTTAAGTTTATAAATATGGAAACTTTACTATCACGTTTCTGTTAAAATTTCTGTATTAAAAGCCACGAAAAAAACGCGAGTGGCATCTTTGCATATTTGAGAATTTACACTCGGCCCTTTTTAATCGTTTGATTTAACTTTTATATGATAGCCCTTAGTACAACGAATGATTTTTTAAATTTAAAATAAGCAATGAAACTTTAAAATATTTAAAACATACATTCGCCTTCAGTTTAGTGTCGTTTTTGTTAAATGAAAAGATTTTGAGGCACATTATGAGGCAAGTGACTTTGTTTTACAGATTGAAATGTCTAGCATGGTCCATGTAATAATCGAAATAATTAAGAAATAAAAGAATATTTCTACAAAGAATCACACTTATTGCTCCGATTTTAGTCAGAACCACCCAGACCCGGAACAATATTGAAAAGTGCTTTGTTTAGATCCTATATGTTGTTGTATATACACAAATATGGCATACATATAACAAAAATTGGGAATGATAAATATTTTGCAATAACTCCAACGTGAGAAACTTTGATCAAACCTTTTCGTGTGATCGTGATATGGCAATAAAGATAAAATGTTAATTTGTGTATGTTTGTTTATTTAGTATATTAAACTTCTAAATATATAGTAAATATACCGAAGCCATATGGTGTCAAGCAGAGAAGAATAGCACCAACCCTTAACCTTGATGTGTCGTAGAAGGTGACAATGTGTACAGACAATGGGTAGCAGAGTTTTCAGACACCAATCGTAGAGTGCCCCTAGTCTTGAGGGAGCAATCCGGCAAGCAGCGAATTTATTTTTTTCGAGATGATAAAATTGACATGCGTGGTAATTATGATCAAAACCCTACGTATTTCGGGAGAAGCCTCCGTCAAACAGTTCTACAAGAATTTTTTATCAAAATAGTTAATATTGGACTAAGTAGTAGGACAAACCCGATGGATAAGATTTATTTCAAGTAATTCCCCACATAATCACAAATCTTTTGGCATTGTAATGTTTTTTGTTTGAAAACTCTACCGTCCCTGTAAGTTTTTACGTTTTTTATTCAGTTAACATATCGACTTTTCACTTGACAGAATTACACAAAATGGGATCACTTCGTAGTATGTATTTTTATTATGTTTCTTGAAGAGTTTTAAAAATTATCGCACTATTTATTTCAATGTCCACAAGTTTCTTTCCATATTTTAACGCTCATTGATTATGCTGAAACGTCTCTAACAGACTTGAACGAAGAAATTCTTAATTAGCTTGACTATCTTCTCATCAATGCTGACGGTTTCGGTTTCTGTTTTCATAAAATTTATTACATTTGTTCTAGTATTAACTTCAATAACTCTGTATGCGTTAAAAAATCAATGATGATTACTGTTAGCCCAATTCTGCAGTGTTATTCTGCACAAGAGAGTGGCGAATTGAAAATAACGTCTTTTAATTAAATAATAAATTTACGCTTCATCTGGTTATAAGAAATTTAGTTTTCATAATTAGGTAGTTAATTTCCTGGTTTAAGTTCTCTTACAGTAGTTAAAATACTTTTATTCTTCTTTTGAAAAACAAAACGCTAATCTGCCAGGCCATTCAGCAAAAACAAAACACTTTTTGCTTTGCATTCACATGTTGTATGTACAATATGCCTTTACATCTATGATACCATAAAATATTTGTTTTGTATTTGCCGTGTGTGTATGGGTAGCACATTAAAAATACTAACTTTAAAAAAATACTTTGATAAATCCATTTGCAGGGCAAAGCAAACAAGCAACTCAAAATAGTTATAAAGCCTCTACATTACAGCCAAATTCGCAAAAAGCTTTTAACACCGTTGTCTGCCGTTCTTTTTCATCGAAGTGAGACGGTGATTCACAATTCATTTCATGCAAGTTATTGATAACAAGGATTCAATTATAAATATCTGAAGATAAAGAGACCCGGTTTGTTTTGTTTTCGATTTCATATAGTTATCACAACAAAAATAAAATAATCAATTTCATGAACATGATAATGAAATGAAAATAACTTTATTAAAATGCAGTTAAAAGTAAGTTGTTTTGAATCGTACAACATTTTTACCTTCCACCCATTCAGGACGTCTTTTAAATAACAAGAAGAATGGGCACAAGGAACTCGTCAGCTTTAACAGAAGTAACGACATTTACAATATAATACGTCGTCACTATACATAATAAGAAAAAACAAAACTATTGTGTTATTACAATAATAGTAATGTAATGATATAATTTTTTCTTTGATTGTAACAAAGTCATCAAGTATCTGTTTTAAGTAAGTATCCCTCAACATTGCAATAACATACAGGGAATAAACGACAAATTTAAGAAAGCAACAAAGATGTATGTTTCGTATAAGTCAATAATACTGAAGGTTTAAGCAGACCATCTCCCAAGGCAGTACCCGTTCACGAGCATGACGCATGATGCAGCCATCGCTTCGCTCAACCATATCTTAGGGAACGTAACGACCCGCACCACATGCCACCACCCAAGAGATGTATTGAGAGAGCATACTTTAACTATCAGTAATATAAAATATTAGGTAAAAACGAGCTGTAATTCATGAGTATATGTGATTGATAAACGCTTTGATCGTTGTCGTCGTGGTAATGGGTAATGTAAGGTTAACATAATCAAATAATACAATCCTAACTATCGCGTTTACGTTGGGCTGTTTTAAGGTTAGGTTTTTGAAATTATATTATCCCCCTTATAGTATATCTTACCTTTACACATTTGTTAAGCATAATAAAAAAGAATATTTAAAAGTTTCAAAGAAATAGTCGCTTCACAAAACATTAAGAGTAAGAAAATATAGATTTGTTATTATGTTATAACGTTTTCCAGTTTTGATATATTATATATAGAATAAGAATATAAAATATTGTAATGTCGCACGCATGCGGGTACTATTTTAAAACCGTTACCTATAACATCTACTTCACAACATTGGATCCCCTACGTGCCACATGTTGGGGCGAATTAACCACCCCTTCTTTACTTACTCCATTCAAATTTGAAATTTAAAGTAATGTAGAAAAAGCTTACTTTCGCTTGCCAGATAGAAAGTAACAAAAAACCGTGAATGAGCTACGATCTTGCTGGCATTTGGTTGACAGTCTGCGTTCGAACGAAAGGTGAAGTGAGTGTTTTGAAAAGGTGTCCTGCAAGGTTTGCGGAAGGCAGGGGCGCTACGCAAGGTGGGCAACTTGGTATACTTTTTCTTAATTTTTTTTGCGGAACACGTGTTAGCAAGTGATTCATTCATTGATGACGTCGATACTGCATGGCTGGTTTGGGTTAAATTGCTGGGGTCGGTCTGACGATCTTTTATACAAAATGTTGTAGATACGTGTTGTTAGGTTTTGTTTAGCTTATAAATGTATTTTTTACTTATATTAAAATAATTAAATTTCTTACAAAATATGAAAATTCCATTAATTGTTTTCATTTCCTAGGGGGTCAAAGCTGTCAACGTAAAATATGCATGTTTTATTTTGTATATTTTAAATAAATGATTTGATTTTGATTTACTAGGGGGGTAACAGAGCTATACTAGAAAATAAATAGTACTTAATTTCTGATCCAATATATAAAGTTTAGTTTCCCAAGAAATGAAACAATTAAAATTTCTTTTTGTCTTTCATCTGGGACACAATTGTACTTTGTTACCTTATGATACTATTGTAACTTGTTAACAAAGCAGGTTAGTTCAAAAATATTGAATTTCCGTCTTCATAAAATAAGACAAGACCCTCTGTTTGTATTTCATTGCTAAATTTAAAATATCATTAAAAAGTTTATAGCAAAAACGTTTATTATAAACTTTGCATTTAAGTTTCTAGTTTGTATAATTTGACATTAGTTTTTTTTCAATTTTTTGTCTATTGAAGAGGCATTTATTTAATTTGTATCAGCATTGTTACACATCTGTTAGTATTTTAGAGAGATGGAGTATACTATATTTTATACTCAAAAGGGAAACTGACTGATTAAACTGATTATGCATTGAATAAATCTATTCCCAATACGCCCATTCATATATTATCGTGACCGGAGACTTTTGAATATAGTTTGATGAATTTATATTAAAGTTATTATTAGACGCCTCTGTTATTTATTTGTTCACGCTTTTAGTCAAAGCCATTTTATTTTTTTCTAGAGCGTTTAGTAAACATAGTAAAAATCTAATTCGTAAAAAGAAATATGTTTATGTTTGTAAATTGAATTTCAAATAGTGGAGATTGATTAAATATTTTGCATTGAATTACAAAAGCTTTGTTATAAATGTATAGGTATGTAATCATTTAAATTTACAATAGTTAACGTTCCAATTGTTCAAGAGCCAAATTTTATTTTATACTTATTTATTATGATAATCAGCTTCATTTCATGATGATATGATAATCATCGTAATGGGCTAAAAACAAATTAAGCCTAATTATGCCCATTAATGCGCATTAAGAGTGCAGATGCAACCGGGACCAAAAACTGTTCAATATCCTCTCTGTATTAAGGATGGGCTCGACATATAAAATATTTGGCCAGACAAAGAACTACTATCCCTTACAAAAGTTATTTAACCTACACAATTACAGACTGTAGGTCTTCCCATTCAAGACAAGTCTGTCACGTCACGTGTGTTTCACGTCAAATTTACAGAAGAAGTGTAATTCGTAGAACAAATGTGACGTGTAATCTGGCTGTGTAGTTCATGTAGAAGAATTCAATGTCACATAAGGTGGTTTTTTTTCATATGTTAAATAAACTAATGCGTTAAATAAAATAATGTTTAATATACAAAATATTAACTAACACTGCCACTTGGATGTCATATTCTCTTCCGCGTACCTAAACTGCAGTTTATTTATAATCTCTTTTGTATTACATGTAAAGAGGTTGTTATTATCTTTCATAAGTACGGGTAATTGGATTGGAAAGGTTTACCTCTAACGATCACAAAATTACTAGGTGATGCAGTCGCTAAGCATAAAGCTACGCTAGCACCATATATTGGAGCGGAAGGTAATACCTAAAAAAGAAAAAGCTTTTTTTGCGAATTTCAAAATTCGGGCTCCGTCACCATCTGGTCCTAAACCTGTTGATTTGATTCACCATAAAAAATATTAAAATCGGTTAAGAACTCTGGAAGTTATAGCGTAACAGACATTGCGCCATTGAAGCTGATCCATGGGAGCTTCGCTTCGCTCCGCTCCAATAAATAAATATTCAGAAAATTCAAAATATTAAAATTTGAAAATTCATTCTATGCTGTTTATTTAAGCATCTCTACTAAACGGAATTTTCTACTGTGATGTTATAAATACCTTAAGTATTTTCTTAATAATTTCTGAAATTTAAAATGTTTGAATAGTATTTTTGGCAACTTTTATTTAAGGGATGTTTCTGTTTATCCTGGATTCATGCTGGTTGAATTGATTGATTCATTGATTAATTAGATATTTCTTTCATTTTTCAGAATGGTACCAGAAAATACAGCAACTACTTCAAAAGATGAAGAGACGCCCAAACCAAAGATCTGTGCCATCACTCTCTATAATATTCTCAAGAAAGAATTTTTATCAAAGAAAATGCAGGTGGAACATCTTACATCGGAAGAGTTAAATAGGGTTTTATTAGAATACTCGTTTAAAGGGAGCGATATTGGTTACCAAACGTCATGAAAGACGCGTTGCATAAAATCTTAAAAAATAAAAACAACTAAACGAAATTTTAGTTGTCAAAAATATTATATTTTCAAAAACGAAAAAACTCTTTACTTGTATACAAAACTATGTTTTACTTCAGATTTTATATAACTTGGGTCTATCTTAACGTAACTTACGTTTATGTTCACCAAACAGGCCAACCTAGCACATACATATACATATATTGGCGAGTGTATTGGAACCATCGTAATAAAACATATTTCCGCTACATTCAATCTTCCCATTTAGCTATGAGTCTTATTCAATAAATAAGAGATATTTTGCTCTTTGTTCATACACATGCGCTTTGAAAATAATTGATAGAAAATTCTTTTTCCAATTCATTTCCAAACAAAATGTCATCAGTTTTCTTGGACAACATTAATTCTATCTGTGTAGGAAATATTGTCGGTAAACCGTAACGTGTATTACTTACTTCATAGAACAACCTAGGGTGAAATGTTTTCTGAATTTTACCTATTTTACGATCTGTAATGAGACATTGTAATAGTTTACATGCCACTATTATTATAAACGAAAGAACTGAAGGTATTTTAGTACTTCATAATAGCTTATGAAAAAAGGGGTGCGCATTAACGTACTACAAAGTAAAAAGTCGACAACAAATATTTAATACTATTTATTAAGTCCTAATTTATTATATGCATTAAATTTAATAATGGATATTGATTTAAGAAATAAAAAACTTTAAGGCATAGGTGCCGAATATTCATTTAATATTAATCTAAATTACCTACCAATGTTTACGTAACAAAGAAATTGATCAATATTTATTTCATTATATTAGGTTTAGTTAGGTAATTTTATATATTTTTTTTTATATATTTTATGCATTTTTCAATGCTATCTTTTAAGATAAATTATTATAATAGAGAAATAGTAGAAAAAGTCTCAGACGGGTTCGATTCCCGCCTGGGAATTCACTTGTGACCCGAATCGATTTTTTCTAGTATTTTTCTATTATAATAATTTAGTTAGGTAATGTTTTAGTTGTAATCAATATATGTATATCCTCGATGTATAGAAAATCTTGCGTACAATATCTTGGCTATAAGTTATTTATTATAAATAAGTTTAATATGTAATTATAGCAATTATTACCAAATCTGTGCTAGTCAATAGTAATGTATTCAATTAAAATAAATATTTACTACTCCTAAAATGGTTTAGTCGTTCATTTTTTGATTTCCTATTCACATAAAATCACTGACATCATAACCATTTTGAAAACTTTATGAACTAATGTTGACGCAGGTTCGCAAGTATACTCCAATGTACAAGATAACGATATTATTAGTACTTGATTATTATAAATTTTGAAAAATGCAATACAAAGGTGATGCTTGTATTCAAGTGAACGGTAGAATGAATTAATGGCAAGTAGTTGTCAAACGAACTTGATTGAAGAGAGTGAACGCGTTAACAAGCTCTAAGTGGGGCCCTTGGAGCTGGTGACTCCTGGTCCTATGGGAAAGGACAAAGCCTGTTGTAGGCCCTCCTCAGGGTTCCTGTTGTGGTGATTACGTCTGCTGCTCGGCTGATACCGTCGTGACCCGGGTAGACTTGCTTGATGCGACCAAGAAGCCATCTATTTGGTGGAAGGCGGTCATCCTTTATGAGAACTATTTCTCCTATTTGAGGCTGCCCTTAGTTTGTGCGCCACTAGCTGCGTATTTGCATTTGAGATATGTATTCTTTGTATTGCATTTTTCAAAATTTATAATAATCAAGTACTAATAAAATCGTTATCTTGTACATTGGAGTATACTTGCGAACCTGCGTCAACACTAAATCTCTATTTTATAACGTACAATCTTAGTGTCGAATATCTAATGTTTGATTTTTTGATATTGGCAAATATCCATTGCAACGTTGCATTGCCAAATTTTACAATAAACAGTAACGGATATTAAATTTTTGTCAAAAATTTGATCCTTTGAGTTTCGTTGGTGAAAGTTACGTTACAGAATCAAGGAGCAGAAAACTTTAACGTAATAGCAGGGCAGGTATTGCTCACGTTTGAGAATGTTTCCTCTGTTTGCATTAGAGGTATAAATATAATAAAAAGATTTTAGATCTTTTATTATTTTGATTTTTAACTCTATAATGAAGTTGCGTAATATTTAAAAACACAGCATCATTGTTCAAAACAAATGGTATAATGAGCATTATAGATACACCATTTGTCATATTAGATTTTTAAAACGACTCTTAATGTTTTAAAAACTTGTAGGTATAGGATGACAGTCTTGAGCTATATTATAACTGACATTATATAATTAAGAACCTATAGTATCAACCTATATGATTATGCTTGATTGCTACCATTTGTTATTCAACTCAAAGACCAATAAATAAGAGTTCAATATCGATTGAGCGAATTTAACAGTTTGCAGTAGGTACACTAACATGTTTGCTATATATAATGTTATTAATTTATATTTTAAAATCATTAACGATTACATCTATTACATCTTTCAATAATTACAATAATTCTTTACAAATGTTATAAAAATAAAATCTAATCTTTAGAATGGCTTAATTACTGTATGATGGATTACTATCATACTAAAATTAAGGTAATTTTAATATTCCAATATTAAAAAAAAACTCATAACTGGAATTTTATATAAATTTGACTTTCAGAAATGAGTGAATTATTTTCTTATTTTTGTTAAGTTTTCCCATAAGAAAAGGCAAAGGGAACAAAGCCCATAGTCTTCAGTAATTTCTTTTCTTAAATAGATCATGAAGAATGATGATGAGGTTTATATATGAATGATAGATGTTCAATGGATAAATGAATTAATAAAGAAAATATCCGTTTTCCTAGACTACAGTAAAGGTGTGGGGTTTTACTGAAACATCCTCGTGGACACCTTGAGAGAGCGTGAAACCACACCATTCACTGTCTTGTTTCACTTGCCAACACCATGCACTAGGCATGTTCACAAACACTTAGTATTTACCATTATTACGCACTAATGTTCACCGAAACACAAAGTTTAACCAGAATACCAAATCCACTAAAGTTACGCTCCATCGCAAATTAGTGATAAGTAAAGAGAAACAGGCATATTATTATTTGAAACATTGTCAACAATTGGAAATAAATACACAAACTACTTTTCTATTAATCAAAATTAGCTTTGAGTTTGATGTTCTGTTTTCATTTTATGCTATCGTTTTGAATCAGGTAATCGTTTTAGTTTGATTGTACGATTTTAGTTAAATATAATTATAAATAAATCAAGTAAGAGAAGTAAAGGGGGGTAAATCAACGTATAAATAATATTTGTTAAAATATCCAATGCGTGATACTTTCTTTGACTTCAGTGCAAGGTAAACTGTTCAGCGATTGCTCATAGCATGTACAGTTAATATTGAATATATATATTTTTTGAACCGGCGCGTTGTCGTGAAGAAGCAAGACACCTGCGGTCAATTTTCCACGTCTTTTTTCTTTTATTGCCTCCTTTAAATTACGTAGGGTGTTTGCGTAAGATGCGGCAGTAATACTTTGACCCTTTTTTGTGTACTCGATCAGTAAGATCCCCTTAGTATCCCAAAACACTGTGGCCATGAGTGATGGGGTTAAACTTCTTCGGTGGGTCTGTTCCTTTTTTATGCCACTGCATGGACTCTTGCTTACTCTCAGGATCATAATGATGATCCCACGTTTCATCACCGGGAACCACCACACAGGGCTCCAAAAACTCCTTACAGCACTCAACTCGCACTTGTTTCTGAGGCGCCGTGAGCATTCGCGGCACCCATCTTGCTCTGAATTGAGATTCAGCATCTCAATTTCTCATTTGAGAAATTGAGATGCTCATGAATGGTGCAGCAGGATAGTGTGAATGGTACCCACGGATACCTTAGTCCTTTCTGCTAATATTTTCACTCTTACACGAGCATTTTCGAGTAAAAATTTCTCAACAATTTTGACGTTTTCTTCAGTAATGGCTCTAACCGGCCCACCGGCACGGGGGTCGTCTTCAATACTCTCTCTACCCCGTTTGAATTCACTAGACCACTTCTGAATAGCGGATAAGGAAGGAGCAGAATCTTGATAAACAGCCACCATTTCTTCGTGAATAACTTTTTGAGTCTTTCCTTGTTTAGTGAGGAATTTTAAGCAGGCGCGATGCTCGATTTTTTTCAACATTGTGGAATCTGTCATCGTAGTTATTTTTTCGTAATGATATCTTGAATACTAATGATGTCAATTAAATGAAATTTTATATTTATACCCTCAAAGAGTGTCTTTAGCTAATGAGATAATATAATTGCCCTCATTATTAGTTTATCACCCCGATACCGAGAATACTTTGAACGCCCCTCGTATATATAAATAAATATATTAGGAAGTTGATTCTTATTAACTTCGGTATTGTAAAAAAAAATTATATAAAATGAAGATATCAAAGAATAACAATGACTTTTCGAAGAATACATAACAGTCTTTAAAATTCGAATGTACATATAGTTGCATTTGATATGAAATAGATCAGCCCATAATTGTCGTTCAATGGACATCTATTTCTGGCGTTAATCTTTTTTAGTTAATTTCAATGCTAGATTACAAGCGTGGCTATGATGTAAAGTTGAGTTTGTTATCAATATTTGTATATTTTTCTACTTACTTCTTTTTGTTCTTCCAAAAGTTCTCCACTTTTTTTACGATCTTCTATTTCTGCCATCTCACCATACTTCTTTTTCTATATTTATAATAGAGCTAGATTCGTAAATATGTAAAAACTTTCTTTTGCCACTTAAGGGTATGGTATATCCTTCAAGGCTCACTTTTTTAGCTTACAGTACAACATAAACACAATATCAAAAAAGGAAAAATGAGACCCTGTAGTAGATTAATGTCATTTTGTCCTGTCTGTAATCATGTAACTAAAATAAAATAAGAGAAGATTTTTATAAATTTACGGATCAGTGTGAACGTTGAACTGAGTAAGCTATATAAGAACATAAACTCGCAGTAGTCATGTATTTAAAAATCTTGTTACGAAACTGAAAAATCCGTTTGCATTACCACTGTAAAGGAAAAGAGTATATTTTAAATAGTTAAGGCAATCACTACAACATTTATAAGAAGTAAAAATCGGAAAAGTGCGAATAGAAGATAAACTACCGAGGCAAGGGTTCAGTACAATGTAATATAGTAGTTTGTTAAATCAGTTAATAAATAATGAACGCAATTTTTATGAAAAAAAGATACAATAATTGACCAATATATAAATTAACATATATATATATATATATATATATATATATATATATATACATTCAGTACTAAACATTACAGAAATAAAATGCTATTTCAAACAAGAAACAGGAAAAGAACGAGCGAGACAGAAAACAACACTGTATCGACTGATTTAACTTGCGATTACAGCGACGTAACATTTCGATTAACGAAATGATTACTGACACTTTAATCGATATGCGAAATTTGCGAGGTGAAATTCATTAATGCAAATGGGTATTGATTCTTGCTGTCGAACGTCTAAAAATGGCTCAGTACTTATGCAAGGAACTCTATGGCACTGTGGGTTGCGCGTTTGGTATACAATTGTGGAAGTTAAGCAGCTTTTACAAGAGCCGTTTATCGGATGGGTGACAATAATATTATTACATATTTCGAACTCCTTCGTGCTTTTAATGGCATGTTACGGTTTACAGTCTTGGCAGCATTGTGTGGTTAATATTATGTCAGCCATACAATTATCATTCCAGTTTTTTATCAATGCAATAGTGTAGTAAAGAAGTATAGTAGATTAATGTAACTTATAACGACAAATAAATAGAGAAACCTTTGTGGATGTCATTAGGTATCGTAAAAGGAAATGTGTAAGTATGAAGTATATTATTATTTCTATCAAAATTTTTGCTTTGTGTTAAGTTCTATATTAAGATACGACAGATTTGTTGTTATTGGCCTAACAAAATAATAACTTGTAATATGAAATTTAATATTTGTGATGCTGTTGGTTTCTTAAATAAATAAGTATTCACTCAGACATCCAGCAAATAGGTCATCTGTAAATGAGGAATCTTTATAAATAATTTATATTACCACCTGTTGATTGTACCATATTATTTGCAGAATAAAATGTTTTGGTTTGATTTGATCCATACAGTGCACTTAGGGCCCACGTGTTGACTTATAGCCCATGTTTACTACATACTTATCATACATTAATAGATTAATGTAGTTGATTGTGCTTAATACAATATAAATTTTTATTCATCATCTATAATTTTTTGTTGTCAAATAAATAAATTGCAAGTTTTAAACCTTAATTTTCTATTTACTAGCTGACCCGGTAACGCGTTTACAATGGAAAAAGAGCGGGAAAAAGAGCGGACAGACAAACACACAAACAACAAATTTGTGTTCCTAGAGTATATATTAGATATAAAACAATACAAATTACATTAAATTTAACTTCAAATGAAGAAATTCTTATATTCACACCAATTTATAAGCTCAAGTAAAGTATAAGTATTTTAGGGTTATAAGTATATAGTCGTTATAAGTATATTAGGGTTAATATACATACTTAAATGATAGAAATATATATCAATACCATATCTCTTATAATTTCTACCTGCTCGTATTCAACACATATATATTTGCCTCTATCAGGAATCGAACCTAGCACCGTTTGGCTCTTTCATCGCTAGACGGTTATAAAATTACAACAGGGTAAACAATATTTGGCTAATTAAAAGCAGAATGTGCCAGTGGCCCACTGTCAAAAAGATTGATGATGGTGGTGGTAGGTGGTATCCAGCATCTATAGAATAGAACCTACCCTTCATATCCAAGGGTGTACACCTGCATACACTGTACACCTTTTTTTCCGACGAGAAATCCGCCTTATGCATACTCCACTGCTTGGGTAGACAGCGAAGATATGTGGGGCTCTCCTTCGGTAACCCACCCGACAACGAGGGAGCCCGGAAGGAGGAAGGATTTCGGCAAACAGTTGGCGAGATGATAAAATAGCAAATTCACTTTGTAGATGAAAAAAGTTTCCCATAATATCGAAAAACGATATGGTCGATTATACAACTGCCTATGTAATTTTTTTTTATAATGTAAAAACAAGCTAATAATTTTCGGACATTATTTATTTATACTGTAAAACTTTTTACACAAAATCATATCTCTGGATTAACGAACTTAACCAATAGATTTGGATTTACTGGGGAGTTTGAAAATATACGGCCTAATATTAATATTGCAGTGTTAATAATAAATGTGTTTGTTCCTAGTTTATATTAACTTCAATTTGATACTTCCACTCGTTTCAGAGGAAAATAGGTTAGGCACATAGGCGATCCTTAGATTATTTTTTGTATTCGGAACCCCAAATCACATAAACAACCTAAACACAATTAGACTTCTTATCGTCTCAACACAGGAGGATTCATGAAATAAGGAAATTCAATTGAGCTTAAAAAAATTAAAATGGGTATATTTTGTAGAAAATTATGTGAAAATTTCGACACCTACTGCTATAATTTCATTAAAGAACCAATAAATAATAGGGGTTAAAGTATGAAATTGCCGTTTTATTGCAATAGGTTCTTTGAATTGACATAGAATCTTCATGGTTTGAGGTTTTCGAATGAAACTTTTTTTAAATGGTTTCTATGATGTTCTTTTTTTAAAAAATGTAAAACATTTGAATATCGACTTTCAATTGTTTTTGTTATTCAATTTAGACAAGAAAGATGGATACTGCGAAAATTCGAGTTATTTTTGAATACGAGTTCCGACGCGGAACTAACGCGGCAGAAACAGCCCGCAATATCAATGCTGCGTTTGGAGAGGGGTCTACTAATGAACGCACCGTGCGATTTTGGTTTAAACGCTTTCGTGATGGAAATTTCGACTTAAAGAACGAGCCACGAGGAAGACCGCCCACACAGGTAAATAACGATGAATTAAGAGAGATAGTGGAAGCCGATCCTAGTCAAAGTACCCAGGAATTAGCGGCATGGTTTAACGTTACCTTACCCACAATATTGACTCACTTGCGTCAAATCAATAAAATAAAAAAATACGAAAAATGGGTGCCTCATGATTTGACTGATCTGCAGAAAGAAACGCGTGTTGAAACTTGTGTTGCCTTGTTGAACCGGTACAGAAATGAAGGAATATTGGATCGAATTGTAACATGTGATGAAAAGTGGATTCTTTATGATAACCGGAAAAGAAAAATGCAATGGCTGACCCCAGGTCAAATGCCACAACAGTGTCCTAAAGCAAAACTTACCAATAAAAAGGTAATGGTAACTGTTTGGTGGTCTCAGCATGGTGTTATTCACTATAGTTTTCTCCGATCTGGTCAAGCAATAACGGCAGATGTCTATTGTGCCGAACTCCGAACCATGTTGACAAAACTAGCAGTAAAACAGCCCCGACTCATGAATCGATCTTCACCATTATTGCTCCACGACAACGCGAGACCTCACACAGCACGAGAAACCATTTTGACCCTTCAGGAACTGCAGTTAGAAACCATTCGTCATCCTCCGTATTCACCAGACCTTGCTCCAACGGACTACCATTTTTTTCGTGATTTGGACAATTATCTACGTGACAAGAAGTTTTCTTCCCAGGAGGCAGTACAAAATGCTTTCACACAGTTTGTGCAGTCTAGATCGTCGGAATTCTATCGCAAAGGCATTAATGACCTTCCCATTAGATGGCAGCAATGTATAGATAATAATGGCAACTATTTTGATTAAATAAATTTGTTAAAAATTTAAAAAATAAACAATATAGATTTTCAGTACAAATCGGCAATTTCATACTTTAACCCCTAATACATGCTTTTTATGTAAACTTTATATTAAAATTCACATGTCATCATGAGATAGAACTATTATAGCATCCTACTTATATTCTTCTATAATTAAATTTTATTTTAAGTATTTATTCATTTTGAGGAAAGTCGGCAGCATCAAGTGATTTGATCGAAGTTCGTTTCGTTCTTATAATCACTAATCCATTAATGTCAGCTCGATTGGTGATTATTAGTTTGACCTAAACGATCGCTTAAATTTATGTCAGCATATAAGTTAACACTGCCATCGCCGTCTGTATTACATGGATTAACAGAGAATGTTCAAGCATTAGGCATAGTGATGAAACATTAGTTTTAATGCATTTGAATATCTGCTTCGACTACTTAAGGTTATGGATTAAATTCATGATCTTTTACATCATCATAAATAGCCACCCAAACTAGCGACACTACATTTTATGCAAAACATTCAGTCTCCTTCTATAGATTTCCGTTGGGGCCTTATTTTTTATTATGTTCATTTAATGTGGGTTGCAGATGACCGTTACAGCGTAAAGCTTAAAGGAGTTCTGTAACAGTTTTTCTGTCTCTTTGGTGTACCTATACAAAAAAACACTATAAGAGCTTGAACCTCATTCGTGATAAGTCATGATGTAGAGAAGAAGGACTAGTCATTAGTAAACTGACGATACTCTGAGCTTTTTGTTATGTTATCCATCCACTGTTAAGTTAGCAGTACTGAATTGTTCTTAAAATACTTTAATTATTCAACCTTAGCGGCATATATCTAAATTAGGATGGGAATATTTGTGAATTAGAGCTATCGTATTATCTTTAATCACGGTAAACCTATGCAGTACGCAGTAAATTGTAGAGTTAAAATCAAATATGAAATCATTATGTATTAATGTATTTTTTGTTGACAATATTGTCTGTCAGTCAAAATAAAAACTCAGTTAATTATAAATAACATAAATTTTGAAAAAATACGCACTAGTTGCTGCAATTTGCGTATGAATAGGCAAAGTGTCAATATCTCGAAACTAAAATTTTCTGTAAAAACCACTTTTTAGGTAAATCACCAGTAAAATAAGTCACATAAGCATATTGCATTAAAACTCCTAAACTGAGTTTTGAACTCTATATGCATTAAATCAAAATATAAAAAAGTTTATAACGATATCATTTACTTAAGCCAAAATTCCCAATTGACGACTACTTGTGTCGTTATAAAATATGCCAATTTTTTCTTCACTAAAAAATATTAATTTTAAAATTCATGTAATAAAGTAAATTCAATTTAACTTTAGTTTGGTGTAAAGTGTAAAGCTTTTGGTTCTTTAAATAGGAACTTCGCATACATGAAAACATATCAATACGATAATAATGCAACGGATGAAAAATCAACGTTGTAGTTCTTTTGGATATTTAAAAAATTCAGCCGCTAAATTAACTTCTTGGTTAATTACCAAGAATATCATTATTTCATACTCAAGTTCTCATTTTGTTTCGGAGTCACATTTCTTTTATTTCCTATACGCTCGCTTATAGTACATATTACTTCATTTACAAGTATATAAGTAAAGTATGAATTATGAATTAAAAATTTAAAGTATATATACCTAGCCATTGGAATTTATACTCGTTATATTTCTTTTATTATACTCGCCAGCCATGTTGATAATGTAAAACGAAAGGATAATTAAAACGTGATGATATTTTAATGGTATTTTATTTTACATCAATAAAAGGTTTTTTTTAGAACAACCACCTTATAAACGATAGGATTTTTACTGTGTTATTTTCCAAAATTATAGTTCAGTATTCTACTAATGAGATTCGCATGTTTAAAAATTATATTTGATTTAAAATCTTGAGTCATTAAATAAAATAAAAAGATTATCCGAAATCATACATTATCTATCGGTTACATTACTTCCCAGTAATATTAGAGAACAACTGAACTGAAATTACCTAATTGAGACAAAAAATTATACACAGTACTTTTCCAACAGCCATGTTTTTATACATAAATCTAGGGGATAATGTGAAATGTGATTACATTACAATTAAATATGTAATATTAATTACATCAATAGACCTTTTTTTACACATATTTAGTAAAGATATGTGCAGACTACGCTGTCATAATAAAGTCGAGTTACACTACACAGAAAATTTCTAATAAAAATTTCATTGTTTCTATATGATACGGCGTAATCTGAACCTACCTTTTAATTTGACTAGATAATGACTAGAGCCCCACCGGGCAACCTGTTTTTATCACACACAATATTCAATCTTACACAGTCCACTTAAGAATTAACCAGAGCCCGGGGGATAAAATTCTTCAGATGAGACACTATAGATAAATAAAAACACTCGGAAAATAGTTCATATCTAAAATTAGGCACAAGGATAGGGTTTAATATTTAGGGGGCTCTGGACCAAGTAGAACTCAGGCGGCAGCCATTTCATCGATGCCGCGGAGAAGGCGCGAGCGCAGCCGGGCGAACACAGGGTGTTGCGGCGGGATTCCACGCCCGTGTAAGAATCGCAGCGTTTCTTGAGCACACACAAGGAAACCCAGTTGTTCAGGATCCATGTCCACAGGCACAGAATCCAAAAGAGGGTCTTCGTTCTCGTCCCCAAAGATCGGCTCCTCAAACTCCTCCTCCTCAGGTTGTTCGTCACGGTGATTGTCCACCTCTACCGAACAAATACGTCCGAAAAGTCTCTTCAACGCTTGCCTCTTTTCAGCATTGTCAGTGTCGTTAGCCGGCTGGCTGTGCGAACGGTGGCGTCGCCGTTGACGTTTCGCCCGTTGTTCGACGTCGGGATCACGCTTTCGTTTAGTCGTCATTGTTAATCCCCCCGTCGAAGCCGGCATGCGATCTCTGAATGGGTCGTGCACTGGGAATTGTAGGGCCACGATGCGATTACAGCGAGCGGTCGTCTCTGTCTGCAGTCGGGCGGGCGAGTGAGACAGAGAAGTCGGCTGCAGGGTGAGCAGATGCAGGGCGCACGCACGCTTTGTTTGATAAAGTTTATTCGGGGAAATAAAACTGTTTGCCGCGATTGCGCGGGTCGGAGCGGGGGGCGGCCGGCCCGGCCGGCAGCTGCCTCGCATCTGCCGGGCCGCATGCCTCGTCTCAAGGTGCTGACTAATTAAGTCGCTTATCGCCGTAAACAAAGACCTTACGGTGCCTTTAAATCTTCAACTTGTACGATAGAGCTTTGACCAGTTTTTTGTCTTTGGTATTTTGTATATGAATTATATGTTTAAAATGAATTAATTGAAATTATTAATTGATTGAATCAATGAAATAATAGAGTTAATTGACTGATAATATTGTAAATATGGTTAGTTTACCAGTCAGTTTTTCAGTGTCTTGTTATTCAAACAAAATAAATAATAAAATTCATTTGAAAAGCGAATAAACAAGCGTTAAAGTCACAATAAGAACTATTAATTATACCTGAAAGACAAAGCGTATACTAAAAAGTTAATTTTATCAAGGATAAAGCAATTGCTTTGTTCCCGACTAAACAAAAACAGAATTAAAAGCTTAGGGACTCTCGCTAAGAGTCCTTGATTGTCTACATTAGATTCCTTTATTGTGGATCACGGAGCTTTAGCTTCATTCAATTTGCGAAATGGTCCCGCGAGCTGAAAAATGAATTGAGATCATGAGTATAACGAATGAATCGATAGAAATTAATTTGAAGGTTTCCTAAACATTTTTTTCATGTGTTCTCTCATTAGGAAACCTTATTACAAAGACTTAACAGGCATTTTAGTGACGCAGTTGAACCCTTTAAAGATGTCGACAATTATTTAGGTCAAGGAGACAGCTGTTTTCGGTCCTAATTTAGTTATTTTTAGCCTCGTTTGAACAGTTGTTTTTAAATTAAAATATTATTTAAGAAATCAACGTTATAGAAACAACACAGTTCTAGAAGAGAAAAAAATGCTTTTTTTGTGTACTTATATGAATTGCTAGGTAGAATAATTATAGAAATTTATCCAGTTTTAACAAATTACATATAATTAACGGATATTTTTTTTTATTTAGAATGGGTTCGCTCTTGATCTCAATGAAGCCCTGGCAGTCAAGATAGGATCCATGGTGGATCGAGCTAATCCAGAAGGTGCCAATTCACCCTGGCTTTAAAAGCGGTCGGTTTACAGACACAAGGAGGGAACAAATGCTTATATTCATCACAGAAACGTATGTCCTTACCGGGACTTTTGGTGCAGAAGGAAGCTAAACGGTCGTCATATTAATGATTTATTCTAGAATTAAATAAGCTTGCAAGAGCAGTGGTATATTCACGTCTTTACTATTTATGTTTATCTATTTACCTTTTTCCCAGTTGTGGGGACCTCAATAGGTTAATTATAAAGATGATAAATAAATTTGCTTCCTTTAAATAATAAAACATATCAATATCAATGAATATTGTATTGTTGTTTAATCGTTAAGAGCGTTAATGTGCTTGACATTTCATATAAATCTTAAAGTCCAAAAACTTTAAAATAAGGAAACTAATTCGTATAGAATTTTATGCTCTTAATGAAAATACATAAAAAGCCTAAAAGGTAAGTTCATGAAGACTTCGAAATGTTTAATATGAAATCAACAAAATTATTTTTTCCATAATTATGGAAACCTTAAAATTTAAAATAATATGATCCAAAAACTTTATGGACTTGTATCTTCTTTAAATGCATAAAATCTCATGATAAGGTGTTTGGACTTAAAAGTTTGTATGCAACGCGATGAGGCGCTAATGCTCTTAAATAGGTAATAAATACAGACAAATGTGTTGCTTATTTCACTTAGGGCGAATTCTGAACCCTCGTCTTCTGTCAATAAATTATTTTGTTTATAACAATTTTATATATAATAATATTACAAAAACGACGGATCGGAATCGCTACGCAGCTAATAAATTTGGAACATTCAAGCGCTCAATTAAAGCGCTTAACAAAAGCATAGCTTGATTATTAGTAGCCACTGTTATGTTTTTTTAATAAACATACAAAACCAGATGAAAATTAACATTAAGTTTGTCTTAAAACAGCCCCTCTTGTCTTTTTTCTATTTATAAGTTATTCTACGTTACGACATAATTTTGACCGCTTAGTCCATCTATCTTAATACACAATTTTAGCTGATATTTAACCGTAAACTTTCCAAACATAGCTTCTATTGTGACATCGATATGAAAGTTGTAACCAAGATAAAAATTAATTGAGATAAGTAGTTTTGTACCCACAAATGTGTATTTCACCATGTAAATCATAGCGAAATGGAAAAGAAATCAATTTATTAGTATTGTCTGTATATGTATGATGTTTTAATTTAATTCTGACATAGCAAAACCAAAATTGTATCGGTTTAACATTGATATTGCATTGGTCAGACATTATTAATAAATCACGGTTATGATAACAGATTTTGGAAAACTTAGTGTACTTCACTTAACTATTCCGATAGTCATTATAAAACTTCAGTTTTTTTATTATACATTGTTGATTGAAATATTCATAACTTATTACTGATAAGTGTTTCCACTACACCATGCATTAATTTTATCGAAGACTAAAAACTGTTATTTTGCGAGAAACAATTGCATAACCCGTTGATGGAATATCTTGTTTGTTTCATTGCAAACACATTACTTTAGTATATATGAAGGAGACACCAAGTATTATATAAGTGAGATGTAATAAAAATATTATTTGAAAAGTTACCATATTAGCATAAAGAAAAACAAATCTGAATCTCGACTGATAGAAAAAAAGCTGTGATTTACATTTAAAAATTCTACCGCTTTGGGCATAAGCTTTGGCCAGCTCATGTAAAACCAATAGTACGCACTACCTATGTATGTAAAATGTAAAAATCAATACGCTTTATGTAGGTAGACCGGGAAGAGCTGTTCGCAATGTACTGTGTGATACATATTCTGTAGTCATATACGTAGTATGTGCTGCATTAATCCTCTTGGAAGTTGTCGTGTCTGTCTAAGGAGGCAATTTCCATTATGCTACTTAGATGCGACTTACGTTTAAGTCGACAGAAAATGTTATAGTAATATACCAATAATTAATCCTTGTCTTTTTAACATACATTATTCTATAATAGTTTGTTTTTATTCGTAATTGCTCAGTGAAATGGAATTTTTATTTGAGTTTAAGTATTTAGCTTATAAAAAAACCGTAGAAGCAAACATAATATATATATTTAACTCAATTGAAATATAACCTGTCATAGGTTAAAAATCTAACCTCAGAGTATAAAACCCTTATACGACAGCAAAGCTAAAAATAGGTCAAATAAAATTAAGCTGTCAGTCCCTGAGAATTTTCTGGTTCAACCGACTATAGTGATGTTAGTGATAATACCCATTAGATGGCCCCGTTAATATTTATTTTTATATAATGTTTTGAAACCTACATCATATCGAAGTTGTTGTTTTTATTGATAAAATATTTAATGAAATACGTTCGAAGGTTTTAGAGCGTATTCAAGACAAACTTTAATACAGATGGACTGACCAAAATAAAAAAAAGTTTAACGTTTTATTAACTTAAGGTCATAAATAATATTTTTTATCGGATAAAAATAAATTAAAATTTTAACATAGGTAGTTGTTATTGGTGAAACCACAAAAAGCACTTTTTGAAACTAATAAAAATATTTAACTTTTCTTACTCTCTGTTTATGTCGATTCATTTAAAAATATAGTTGAAATAAAAGGATCCGTATTTCTATGTTTATCGTATTTTGAATATTTTGAATGAAATAATTATTGTAAAATTTTTTGCTCTTTTTACTTTTTTCTCTGTCAAAAGAGTAAAACATGGGTGAACGTACCTAATTATTGAAATTATGTTATTTTTTTTAGTTTCTATTTAAGAAGTTAATAATAGTTTTTTTTTATTATATTGAATGGAGAAAATTCCTATAAAAGAAAAAGTGTTTATTCGCTAGCGTCTAGCTAGCTAAAAAATACATAAATTTTCTTCGACAAAGTAAAACAGAAAAGGAAACGAGATTTTTAAACATGTGTAGGTAGAAATCCAAGTCTAGTAATTATGCTCTTAAAATAATATAGGTCACTAATTAGATTAGATAAGGAATGAGGATAATTCTTTAAACTTACAAACTGTGTTGTATGCTATTAGATAAAGAAGAAACTAAACCAAATAAACTTCCTACTTTGATAATAATCCTTCTGCTTTCGTAGCGTTTCAGATGCGTTTCAATTCCATTCGGCCTTCCCTTTATTAGTGGAATTGGTTCCCAACAGCGGCTGCGTTGTGGTGTAGTATGGAAAGCTACTGGCACCAGATAAACAGTTGCCTAGTCTAGCAGACCAATGACATCAACAATCGTGACAATATGGTATATGGTAGTAAAAATTCATTGTACAGTCGCGAGCAATAGTAAGCTGTAGAACCATATCATATTAAATCCGCCGAAAGCAGAGAGACAACAGTCTAGACATAAATAACTTATGTAATGAGACATGGTTTTAAGGTGTACACATCTTGGGCTCTACTACATCTTTTAAGCCTGGTTATTTGTGTGATGTCAAATGGTATGTACTCTACGATGCCTTTATATTCTATAATATCTTTTTTAAATAGCCATAAATACTAATAAGACAAGAACATTTCATTATAAACTCAAAGTTATAATATATTAGCGGCCCGTCCCGGCTTCGCACGGGTGGACAAAATTCTTTAATTTTTTCTAGCATTAAATATAGTCGATATTACTCAGCGTGAATGTAGCTTTCCTATGGTGAAAGAATTTTTAAAATCAGTTTAGTAGTTTTTGAGTTTATTCATTGCAAACATACAAAAATATAAATCTTTCCTCTTGATAATATTAGTGTAGAAAATTCCAATAACTTCTTGTACTTGTCCAACGTTTGTCTTTAGAAGAGTCAGAATTCAATTATAAGGATGTAAAGACATCTTTTTTCTTTTTTTTTCGTTTTTCGTTTATAGTAAAGAACATACGACCCATTCTTAAAAAATGGTTAGGAACAGGTGTTGATCAAGTAAGTAATTGCGGACTATTTTGTTATTTTAATATATCAATTTATAATTTAAAACAACCTTTGAGTTTATTAATAGAAGTGATTGGAAGCTGCTGGATGGTAATTGAATATTTCCTGTGAATGATTGATCAAATATACATATGTCGCGACGATAGTCTATTTTATTGTTTCCAAATCTCTATTATATAAAAGTAGGACTTTGTGTGTTTGTTACCATACCAGCAACGCATGGCCGGGTTATACCAGAAATTAACGTTACCATAGCAACGCTGGCCGGATTATACCAGCAATTAACGTTACCATAGCAAGTATTATGTTGTTAATAGCTATTTATTATTAATGATTTTTTTCAGTGTAGTGTTGAAGACTTTTTTATAACGCTTCTAACTTACAGGTATCAATGTGAATCAACGTATATTTTAATAATCAAATAATCTACATGTAATTAATTTAAATCCATAGTATGTCACAGTCACAGTAGCTATTACCATTTGTTTGTATCTAAATATACTGAGAAGTGTATTACTTCTCCTACATAACTGCCATACATACGTCTGTAATATAATAAGTATTTGATAGAATCAGGCGTCACTTGAGAAATTAAACCAATGCATATTAGACTAAAACATATCCTTTTATTATACTAACTATTCATTGTTAAAGTGTGATAGATTATTTAAATAAATATGCACTAATTTTAATTTAAAGCATGTTGAGTGACCGAATGCAAATACAAAAAACAGATACGTTTTTATAAATATGAAACTATTAAACTATATATAATATATTTATATTTCACTTCTCTGTCACAGTGTTCCACCGCGACGAACTCCAAAACTACTCAACCGATTTTTTTTATTTCGCTGGATTTTCCCCGACTTAGGACAGGATAGGTTTCATTTTAATTTATAATAAACCAGAAACGCGTGGCCGAGTCATCTAGTATAAAATAAAATGTTTTTGTAACTTGTTTTGTTAATATATTGAAATTATGCTTATATTTTAAATTTATGTAACTTGTTGCCCATTTCATATTTTTGCAACGTTTATTTTGACACAATAGTATCGAAGTTCTATTTCTAAGACCCGTAAAGCGCTTTCGGTTCTATACCTTGGAATATTCTAGAAGCATATAAGAATTTCTATTTGTGATTCGTATATAGTTGAGGCATAGCTATTATATTTGTTTATACTGGCAAAGCTTATGTATATTATAGGTATTATGTTCTTACTTATGGAATTGCCAATGGTTTTCTACACACTACACGTACACTAACTCTTGTAAGGAATGGGAATTTCACTTTGTGTAATTAATCATTTGAAAACAAAATCTAGTTAATTTAAATTGACGTATAATTAAAATCCGTGTATGACTTATTTATTGGTTTTGCTTATTTAATATATGTATATTTCAATAAATAAGTAAAAGACGAATTTATCATCGTACAGCATTCAAAACCAATTAACCGGTAAGGACATATAACTAAGTGAACAAAAAAACAATTAACAAATCAATTTATAATAATACTAGCTTCTGCCCGCGACTTCGCGTTGAATAGTTACTTTGGGCTAACGCTTACTTTAAACCGCGACTTCGTTTACGTAGAAGGTGAAAATATTTTCAAATAATACGAACGTTAAGGAGCTATTTTAGGTATCTACATCACTCCTTTATCAGTAAGAGTAGAACTTAAAAAACTACTGGGTTTTATTCTCAAAAACATAAAACTAATCTTATTTTAAAGTACTTCTGCGTACACTTTATTTTTTGATTTATTTTCTTCCGGCAGAAGTAGATATTGATTTTCACCAGAACCAGATCTCGATAGGGCAACATATAGTTGCCCGTGCGAAAAACACTCTTGGCGTAAATCTATTCCTACGTGCTTAAATGTTTGGCCCTGGGCTTTATTAATTGTTACCACAAACTATACCTTCATCGGGAATTGAATTCTTTAAGTTAAAAGGCAAATCCCTTGGTATCATAGCGATGCGAGGTATCAGCACTCTTTGTTCTACTGCTGGAAAAGGTTATAGTGAGCCAACCTTAAAAGATAGACGTATGCTGTCGCGGATTTTTTTTTTAGAACTTTTAAAGGAAAATAATTCTGTCATATATGGATTTTGCGAAACTCTAACTACGCAGCGCACGCAGCGGAAGCTCTCAAAAGGAAAAAAAACCCCGAATTTGAAACATTCTTCATTGGTACTCCGCTCCTATTAGTCTTAGCTTGATGAGCCTATAGTCTTCCTCGATAAATGGGCTATCTAACATTGAAAGAATTTTTCAAATTGGACCAGTATTGTTCTTGAGATGAGCGCGTTCAAGCAAACAAACTTTGCAGCTTTATAATATTAGTATAGATATAAATTTACTTATACAAAGTTTGTGACCAAAAATGAGCATTTGCAATATAACATAATTAACAACAATTTAAAATAAAGGATGAGAAGATAAGAGCCATATAATTATTATACGGATATATAAATTAATAGGAAAAGCGGTTATATTTTTAATAAATGATATAGTAAATGACAGATTCATACAGACTTTCATACAGTAACGTAACGTGTACCGACTGAACAAAAGACTGTAAGAGCTTGTTCACACGAAGACGAATAGTGTTTTTTCACGAATCGTTTTTTTCACGATTCGTTATTTTTTTTGATAGGAGCAATGCGTTTTAAATACCCATGTTCACACGCTTCACGAATTGTGAAAAATGACAGATACAGATACGTCTCTTAAAAATCATGATTCGTTAAAAATCACGTATCGGCTTTTGGAAATCTCGAATCGTGAATGATTTATGCCGGATCTGCTGTTGCTCATCAAAGTATGAAAAGCTCCGAAACTTTGTCTTTGCCTTAAAATTGGATGCTTCCAATGTATTCTTCTTGTTTTTCTGTTTTTAGATTGACGATAATACCAATACAAGATTAAAGTGTTCACGTCCATTGTGTTTGGTAATTACTCTGAACTGAACTCAATCGCGAAACAAATGTAAACATCAATTCGGATATTTTGACGAATCGTGAAAAAACACGATTTCGTATTCAATGTGAACATCTATCCGTCAAGGCGTATCGTGTTTTTTAACGAATCGTCAAAGACGTATCCGTGTGAATGCGCCCTAACGTGTTGGAATGATTAAAGCAATAAGGTTTGTAACTTTTAACACTCGTTTTTTTATTTATTTAATTTTAATTTGCTTTGCCTAGATTACGTCCAATAAAATATACAAAATTTCGCTACGAAATATTCTGTAGTTATGAATACTACTACTATAATACTACTCTTGGTGTGAATAAATGACATGTTTAATCTTATATAAATAACGTTAGTAAGATAAAAATAACTTTACTTTGAAAACAACAGTAGGTACAGGTCGATATTTTCAAAGCTTAATATCTCGTAGTCTTAATATAAATATTTTTTAAACTGACTATTATATAGAATTAAGTGAATTATTTTTTTGACAATATCGTATACTATTATAATATTAGCATTAGCTTCATAAATAATTTCGGATTAAAATTTAAGTTGTCGAGTGGGAGGTTCAGCGTGGGAGGTTCGATGCGGCCTTGCTATAGACACTTATTTATAAATACTTAAGTGGCCTAGAGTACTATTGACAAAAGTCTAGTCCTTTAAATAAGAATCGTATCTCGAAAAGACTCGTAACTTAAAACGTGTTAAGCATTTTGTAAATTTATAAGAGTTACTTAATTATTAAAAAGAATTTAAGTCTTTATTCAGCTTATATGTGTGATGAGTAACATTTTAGTGCTTAACTCAGAAAATGTTGGTTTCCAACATTTGCAAGCGAAAAAGGGATGTTTTCGAAGGGGAATCCATCCTGGATTTAAACAGTGTTTTTACTGGAATACTATTTTGGTGTTGTCTGTTTCGCAACGTTAGTGACTGATCGTCAGCTACCGATGGCGCTAATAAACTTTCAGCCTGATATTGATCGTTCGAGAGTACAATAGGGCAGCTATTATTCTTATATATTTTTTTTAATTATTTAAAGCAACAAGCAGTCATGTAAAAAAAAACCGACTCCAAAAAATACTCTTGAATTGCAAGCTCCACTAAAAAGTTAAAAATAATATTTTTTTTGTCTATTCTATGCTTTTACTACATTAATACTAATAGTTATTTTTGGAGTCGGTGCCAGCAAATTATCATTATAAACTTATATTGATATATGTAGTATATAGATATATGTATTCAAATAATTTAAGTATTAATTAACTAACAACAAATACAACAAAATATTTGAGAAGAATACAATATATATATTTTTTGTAGATTATTGCTGGCACCGACTCCAAAAATTACTATTAGTTTTAATGTAGTAAAAGTATAGAATAGAAAAAAAAAAACAATTTTTAAATTTTTAGTGGTGCTTGCAATTGTAGAGTAATTTTTGGAACCGGTTTTTTTTTTAATTTTTTTTTATTTCTTGCTTTTTAGTGCGTTATTTTGCAACTAGTTTTTTTAAAGAATTTTTTATTTATTATTTAGTTTGCTATAAACACCGAAATCGTTATATGTTACCTATGATATAAGAACTAAATTTTATGATATGAAAATAAAATGGGACCAATCTGAAGGTATACTCTTTCAAATAAAAAAAGTTTTTTTCCAAATCGGTTTTTAATTGACAAAGTTATGAAGTAACAAACATTAAAAAAAATACAGCAGAATTGAGAACCTCCTCCTTTTTTGGAGTCGGTTAAAAATATAGAAAGATGGCTAATGTGAGTATAATTAAAGACCTATAGTGCCTTTTACTAAACTTTTACAATGTTTCACACTCACTCACTCTTAGGACTAAGGGATATTATAAACTCTACGACCGTTTGGTGCAACGGTAGTGATCCTGCCTTTCGCACCGACGCGACGGTCCCTGGTTCAAATCCGGGAAGGGGCAAATGTTTGTATGATGAATACGAGCATTTGTACCTAAGTCATGGGTGTTTTTGTATATTTCTATGAATATTACATATCTATGTATCATATATGTATGTCTTAGTATCCATAACACAAGCCTTACAGTGCTTACTTTGGGCTAGGCTAATTGGTGTGAATATAAGAAATATAAATTAAAAAAAACCTTATTGCCAAAGATAAAATTACTAGTAAACATCTGATGTGCAATTGAGAAAAAAATATATATATGCAAAAATATATATAGCTTTGTATTGACTATTCACTAAATCAAACAAAACACTGACAGATTAAATTAGCAATGAGTGCTGCAACAATTTTACTAGATTACCCACTAGCCAAATATTGAGAAAGATCGGGGTTAAGCTTTGATAATGATATATTAAATAAATCAATACCAGTAAAATTTTTATTATAATCGTTAGTAGAACGATGCAAAAAGAGTTACGCGTCAAATTTTTAGGATCGTGGGGTAACGAAAAGTGGTTTTGGACATGGGGAGCGCACTGGCAGACGAATTCGGGAAATAAATGACAATATGCTCAGCAACTAAACTAAACAAAACTAACACATACATAGATTTTAAGAAATGTAAACTTACTGGAAATAAAAGGCTTTTTTATTTTTATTTATTCCATTTTATGCCCAGCAACAACGACGAGTCAACTAAATTATTTGTAATAGTGTGTTCGCTATCAAACTTTTGACGGAACTTGTTCCGATTATATAATCACCATTCGTTATTTGTTTATTTCTACTAACAATTTAGTACGTTGCAAGCAATCGGTTGGAACTCCTTTTTATTCTTAAGTGTTGAGAATCCCCGATCCTCTTTAATGATATTAACAATAATTTATAAATATGAATTATTCACAAAGATTATTGTGTAAGTAATTTATAATTGTAATAATAATGTGCGTACGTGTGTATGTGGCACTTGTAGATTTAATGTTATAAGCTATACACATAACAACAACAAGATCAAGCAAATCTATTCTAAGCCTTACATTAAGCGCTTTGTAGATGAATAGTTATATTGCTAACGTGTTATCGACATCCGTGGTCCAATGTCAGCGTTGCACTGTTATCATTCCATACAAGCACAAATAAACAACCATGCTAGGGAACTAAAGACTTATACGCTCATCATATGGACATAGGTCCAGAACTTTTGGTGCTTATGCAGAATTTACCGGTACACCAACCAGCAGTCGTCAACATTTTTCGTATTTTCGATATGCTGGAAAAAGCCTTTTATGTGAAAATGATGATTTTTTTTCTGTATCTCCTCGAGACTTACGTATCGATACTTAAAGTGCTTACAACTTTTTAAAGACTGTTCCAAATCTTGGTAGCTTTTTAGGTACTTAGTTAAACTCAGTGGTGTATTGGGAGGGGAACGCGGTGGAACGACGTTCCCTTACCTTTTTTCAGAACCGGAACGCGTTTCAGTACTTTTTTAGTAGAATTTTTTTTAATTACAAATGAAAATTATATTTTAAATTGGCGAATTTCAAAAACATTTCAAAAAATATGTTAACTAACAGAGTATTTATCTTGCTTGATAAAAATGTGTGTGATCTTATTTGGGAGATTTTGTAGTACACCATAAGTGTACTACACAATAATAATATCTTTCTGATTTTCATCATTTTTTGAATTTCTTTTTTTGTGTTCGTTAATATTTTGTATAGTAAAAATCAGAAAAAATAAACTTACATGGAAAAAAATAGTTTGCTTAAAATAGGATCTTTTTTTGCTCCCACTATGCGTTCCCTTACTTCTTATTTTACCAATGCATCACTGGTTAAACTGGCATAATTTATTTATTGTTAGACAGTTCGTTATCTTATTTTTCCGGTACACGGTTTACTTTTTAATGAGAGAACGTCGCATTCTTATACAACAAAAAAAGGAGTCAAGTGGAACTCAAACCCACAATATTGTGGTTATAATTATATATTCGTCAAACAACTAAAAAGGACTAGCTCCCAAACTAGAAATAAACAGAAACAGCATCTAGGTACCTGTATTGCAGGTACCTAGAAATTAATAGAAAGATAGAAATTCGACGACCAACGACGTGCAACGGTATTAATGCTGCCTATTGCACCAAAGCCGTCTGGGGTTCGAATGCTGATAGTGGGGTCGAGTCATGGTTGTTATACGCCTATTTATGTATTTAATTTGTTATTTTGCAACAATAGTACAAGCTTTGTTAATTTGAGAAATATATAATTCATGTGAAAAAAACCAATTGTTCTAAAGAAAGACTCATTATGGCAGAGCTCTCGAAACTGGCTAAAGGAGGCTTAGAGTTGCATGTTCTCTTAACAAGCTCTTTATTGGTAAGAATATACTCATAGAACTGACTTTCATATAAACTTAAGTTTTTAATGATGTTCGAGTGTTTTGATGAACTATGGTCATTTTGTCATGTAATCAAAACAAATAACGCGTCGAATTCTTCTTGGTGGGTCGAATACTTCCAATTAACATACTATCCAAAAAAAACACCAGCTATAATTATGTTTTTATATATTTTTTTGCATTCACAATGCATTATTTGAAGGTATAAAATAAGTGTGTAAAATAAAAACATAATTATAGCTGGTTCCATCTAAATCGATTGTTTAATATTTGTAAAAATATTACTTTCGATGTTGAAGGTAGTAAGCGTTCAACATTGGTGGAACGATACTAGCTCATAGTAGAAATTGAATTACGTTTGTAAATTTCGACACGTTTGCCAGCGTCTCGGTAGCTCAGCGGTCAGAGCACTCGCCCGAATAGCGAAAGGTCGTTGGTTTGAATCCCACCTGAGGGCTCGGAGACGTAGTTGTTTTTTTACACACAATTATTATACAAATAACGCCACCTCAGGGCTCGGAGGCGCAGTTGTTTTTTACACACGTATTTTATACCTTACTTTTAAATGATTTCTTCACACAGATTCACCGACACCACAAGAAACTAGGAACTCGAATTTAATTTTTTTTACACACGATAGAATAGAGATGGTCATATTGTAACGACTCATGAGTCCTATCAATTACAAAAAGACTTGAACATTTTCGAGTCAATTCCAGAGACAGTGACTACTGTCTTAAAAAAAAGTCTCGAAAGACAAGAGTTCTCCCCAGAACTATTTTAACATGATTAATAACATTTTTATAACTATTTTAAAGTCTGTTTCTTGTCTATGATTTAGGACATCTATCACTCTATTATTATGTGCTTAATTTTTAAACGATGCTTGTGCAATATGGATAAATAAAACAGTTCTAAATTTGTGGAGCGGAAGGTGTGGAGCTCATCAGTTTCACTGACGTCGTTTTATGACAGAATTAGGTGTTTTGGTCAGTTTTCGTGGCGATTAATTGAGTTGCACTAACCAGGACTTATAGGATATAGCGATTTGGACAAACTGGTTCTAAGTACGGCATACCCAAAAATTTATTTTATTTTTAATACTAACAAACCAATTTCGAAAACGTTTATGCCACTTCTCGGTGGCGACTTCGTAAATATGTTATTCATACTCTTCGACAGTCTCTTCTGAACCAAATAAGTGCTAGGTCAGCATTGTATGCAGTATAGCTCAAAATTCAAAACTTCTACATTTCCAGCTTCGAAAATTCGTTTATCTGTGTGACCTTGTGATAATTGCCATTGTCGTGGTGCCAGATAGTACGGAGTTAATTGTTATTTTTTTGGGGGTTTTTCAATAACTTTCGATCAAAAAATGGTTGTGTAGCTACGTTACGGTGATTATCCAAAGCATCAGTAATGAGTTTGTTTTATTAAAGTCTTGCTTTAATCAATTATCCGCTTAAAGACATTTAATATGAGCGACCACAATGCCTCAAAAAACAGCCTCAGACACAGTGACTCGGTTACTTCTATGATGTAGTATTTTAACAATAATTTCGATATCTTTTACTATTTGCCAAGCCAAAGACGCTTTTTCGTTGAATCGTCAACGCCATCAGCCAAATTGTATTGAATTCACCGCCAGCACGCGACTATTTTCTAACCTTTGTGTAAACGAGATTGTGTTTGGCTTATGCCTATGTCTTAGAATGCCGAATTTCATCTTATTTTATACTTTTCTGTTTCGATCAAACAGCATCGCTGCTTTTTAGATAGACACAACCGCCCTTGAACTCTGCAAATCAGTTATAAATAGTTGTCTTGCAAGATGCAATTACCATATATACCAAAAGCAATTTGAAGCTAATGGAGGCAGTGCTGAGCTGTCAAATTATACTTAAAATCATATACAATCATACTACGAAAATGGTCACGACTTAAAACCAAGGCGATTTTTTAAAATAACGTAAGAATATAAAAACGAGTGACAATGAGAGATAACAAACTCTATTCTGCAGCCAAAGTGTTCAATTTTCAATGATATTTATTGTGAGTGGATTTATTCTCATGGGTCTATTGCCATTTTATATTAGAGTCCACAGGAATTGTAAAAGTGTAGTATTAAAACATTTATAAAAAATTGTGTTTTTTAATTATTAATAAAGGGAAGACATGTGTTTAATACATTATCATGCGCCATCATATCTTTATTTGCTTTAACAAATGAAAAGCAATAATTCAAACCAGTGCTGTAGATCTTCTTCAGTAGTATAAAATGTCCAGTTTCATCCGCCACAGGAATTACTGTAGCTCACCCTTTGCAGTTGGAATGTACAAACTATTCATTAGTCTCTTATCTCGTAGATTGCTAGAACGTAATGTAGAGGAATGAAAGCGACTTTTAAGATATAAAGTCTTTTGAAACTGTTGATATTAGTTTTAAATAAACTTTGTAGAACAAGAAATTCATATAGCAGGGAAACTTGTACTTAAAATTATTTAAATGCTTTCTAAATCAAAACGCTTTCGTTACATTTCTGTCTATAAAAGTCTATTTATGGACTCTTCTATAATTTTATTTGTGAAATAAGCCCCAAATTTACCTTACATATTATTTTATTAAAATAATTCAATCAATTTTACTTAAGTATAACTATAAATTATGATTACAATATAAAAAAAAGGTTTTTTAGTTATATGCTACACGACCGCGTTTGACGACAATTTGGTGCATCAGTAGCGATACTGTCTTTCTTACCGATTGTTCTGGGTTCAAGTTTCAGAAGAGGCAGATCTTTGTTTGATGAATACGAACATTTGTACCTGAATAATGGCTGTTTAACCGCGATACCTCTAAACTACTCAACCGATTTTAATGATCTTTTTTAAATTTTGCAGGATTTGTTTCGACTTAGGGTAAGGTTAGGTTTCACTCGGCAATGGACGGGATGTGCAACCGCCACAAAGAGGCTGACACCCAGAGGCTGGAGGATCGGCTCCTAAAAGCGACGGAGGAGCTGTCGCGCACTACGGCCGAAAATTCCCGCATGCACCAAGACAACGCCACCCTGCGAGATGAGGTAGCGGGTCTGTAGCGTGAGGTGCAGCTGCTGCGGGAACAAATGGATCGTACCCAGGGCGGGCCCAACCTACGCACAACAGCAGACCTGAGAGCCAACACCGTCGGCTCAATGTCAGTAGAAGACCTCCGACGAGTCATAGCGGAGCAAGCCGGCTCTATGATCAACGCGAGGATAGAAGGACTACAGAGTCGGCTGCTGCCGGAAGAGCGCTTGCGGCCGCCACTGGCAGCAGACAGGAGGAAGGCGCCAACACCTGCGCCGACAACTCCAGTGGCAAACCCTGGCCCATCCAAGGCTGCCAATGCCCCACTCGGGCGAGCGGCCAGGAAAAAGGCCAAGAAGAAAGAGAAGAAGCGTGAGCAGGCTGAGGCTACAGCACCCACGACAGAGGGCCCACTCCCGGCTGTCCCCGCTCCCAACGCCAACGAGGAGCCTTGGCAACTGGTGAGAAAGCGGGGCGCTAAGCAGAGGCAGCGCCCCGTGTCAACGAGGGAGCACGCTGAAGAAGAGACGGTGAGGAAGAAGAAGAAGCGGGGCCGCAAGCTTAAAGTCCCCCGTACCGCAGCTGTAGTGCTTACCTTGCCGCCTGAGGCGATAGATCGGGGTGTCACTTACGCCCAGATAATTAAGAGGGCAAAGGACTCGTTTTCCATTCACGACTTAGGAATAGACGGAGTCCATATGAGAGAAACCGCGACTGGGGCCCGCAAGATTCAAGTGTCCGGCAATGAGAAAGGCACTAAGGCCAATCTCCTTGCCAATATGCTAAAAGAGGTGCGGTCCGACGTTGCCCGTGTCGATAGGCCCTCAAAAACTGCGGAATTGAGGATCTCAGGCCTCGATGACACCATCGAGTCAATCGATGTAGTCGAGGCTATAGTGGGAAAGGGTGGCTGCCTTCCCGGCCAAGTCAAAGTGGGTGTGATCCGTCAGGGCCTGGGCAGTGCTCGATCGGTGCTGGCCCGGTGCCCAATAGAAGCGGCAAAAGTCTTTGAGACAGATGGTCGTTTCCACGTGGGGTGGAGTATCGTCCAGGTGCGGGTTCTGGAGCGCCGCCCAAAGCGGTGCTTCAAATGCATGGGCGTGGGCCACATTAGGTTCATGTGCCCTACCAAGACCGACCGCAGCGGGCTCTGTTTCCGTTGCAGCAGAGGCGGACATAAGGCGGTTAGTTGCAAATACGAGCCGCACTGCACCGTTTGCGCCGAAGTCGGTCGCCCGTCAGGGCACGTGATGGGAGGCAGAAGCTGCGATCCTCCTGCCGTCAGGGGCAAATGCCCCGAACCACAGATCGCTCAGCCGGTGGTGCCGCGAGAACCCGCGTCATTGGAGCCGGGGGACGAAATGTAGCAATGAGAGGTAGTTGGCTGTGAGAGGGGTCCGGTTGCGGACGCGCACCGTCGGGGCCACGGTCGCATTCTACTACCCGAGGTTTCTACCCGACCGCTGGCACACTCTCGGGCGACTTGGTGTCGTTGGAGAGCCTGCCAGTGACAGGTCATTGAGGGAAAAAAAAGGTTTCACTCTAATTTATAACACAGCAACAACAAAAAATTAAATATCTATGTATTATATTATACGTCTGTCTACCAGTTATATTTATAACATAAGCCTAACAGTGCTTACTTTGAGCTAGGCTATTGGTGTGAGGGTAATAATTATTATAATTGTTATTACTAGCTGACAAACACACAAACTACAGATTTGTGTTTTTAGAGTATATACTAGCGGCCCGTCCCGGCTTCGCACGGGTGGACAAAATTCTTTCTATTATTAAATATTTTTCCGTTAGCGCCATCTAGCGTCCGGTAGACGAACTACTTGCGATTAACGCGTTGCAATGGTAACGCATATACAATGGAAAAAGAACGGGAAATGAGCGGACAGACAGACGCACAAACCACTGTGATCTTAGATTATTGTTACACGCGGATGACTTTTTTGCTTCTATAAATGCAAAACGTATCTAACGAATTTAATTTAATAAGAATTAAAACTGTACTGTATAACATATCTTTGTAAACAACCGACTTTTCTTATATGTAAATGATAAACTAGTATGATATGTAAAATTAAAATGTTTAGTGTAGGTTATATTTAGGAGATAGAAATACACTATCGCCAACTTGTAAATCTTCCTAAGTAGTACAATTCCGTAGTTAATTATTTTGATGTATGTCGTAAGGTTTAATTCGCTGGCGCAATGTAGGCGCCCAGAAATATTTTATTTACGACAGTAATATAAATCTCGGCTTTCCTCTACTATAATATACATAAATAACAAAAATATCCATATCTTTGAAGGATATTGCAGTTCACAAATTCTTACAAGGAAATATTTTTCTTTATTGGCAACAATACAATATAATAGCAAAACATTACCGGGTCTTCATCTATAATAGAAGGAATATTGGATTTTTATTTACCGTGTAATAATATGTTCTTTGTTGTCTGTTTCTCCTATACGCGCATAAAGCATAATTTCTTGGGGCAAAAAATTGTGTAATTAATATAACCATTTTTAAGGGTATTTCAAAAATTCATTGATATGGCTTTTTTATGTTTCGAATTTTAGAGTTGATGATTTGATACTTTGTAAATACACAGACATTATCTTTAAATTTCTTTTAGCTATACGTGCCATAGCCATCAATGAAACATAAAAAATACGTATCTTTTACGAAGAAAATTAAATAATGTTAGAATAAATATTAATAACCGATACCATATTTAGTAGCGATGAAATTTAGAGTTCAAAATCTTTTTGTATATTATGTCAAAGGCCATAGGACGATAAGAATACCGAATCCGCCCCAGAGAGGTATCTGGCTCATAATTTTAGGAAATGTTGGTACTCATAAGATACGTCGATGCTGAAAGTTTCAGCTTTTTATCTATTACCGTTTCTGAATAAATCTAAAAATACTGAATTTCAGTAAAAAAATTCATTCTCAGCACCATGTGAATCGATTGATCTAAATACAGGATATGTTTTGGGGCATGGTGGTAGCTTCTAAGAAAAAAAATATAAGCAATATCTGTTCATAAAAACCTATAAAAAAACGAGGTTATTTTCTTGATTTTAATTTTTAATCATGTTACGGGAACGCTAAAAATATGAATCTATTTTTTTTGAATTCCTCATTCAATTTTCGATGAAATTGTGATCCTGGGATTTTTTTTAAAACGTTACGCCATATTGAAAAAAATAAAAACCGATAAGCTGCTCAAAAATTGATTTCTTATTATGATTTAACTCTTGCAATGATAAAATACAGAACGTTTGCAATTATTGTACTAGTGAAAACAACAGAATAAATTATGAACACTCATATAAAAATAATTGTTCTTCATATCATCATATCAGCCGTACGACGCCCACTGCTGGACATAGGCCTACCCCAAGGATCTCCACAACGATCGCTCCTGTGCTGCCCGCATCCAGCGTTTTCCCGCGACCTTAACCAGATCGTCGGTCTACCTCGTAGCGGGCCTACCCACTAAGCGTCGTCCGGCACGCGGTCGCCATTCGAGAACCTTTCCGCCCCAACCGGCATCAGTTCTCCTTCCTATGTGTCCTGCCCATTGCCATTTCAGCTTCGCAATTCTTTGAGCTATGTCGGCTGTTTTTGTTCTCCTACGGATCTCCTCATTTCTGATTCGATCGCGTAGGGAAACACCAAGCATAGCTCTCTCCATTGCCCGCTGGGCGACCTTGAGCCTTCTTACAAGACCCATAGTGAACGACCACGTTTCACTGCCATAAGTCATCACTGGCAACACACACTGGTTAAAGACTTTCGTCTTAAGGCACTGAGGTATTTTGGACGCGAAAATGTATCGCAGCTTCCCGAACGCTGCCCACCCGAGTTGGATTCGACTAGAGATCTCTTTCTCGAAGTTGGACTTACCTAACTGTATTGTATGTCCTAGGTAAACATAGTGGTCAACAACTTCGAGTGTAACGTTCCCAACATTTACTGGAGCGGGTGTAACATGGGCGTTGAACATAATTTTCGTCTTGTCCATCTTCATCTTAAGACCCACTCGTTGGGATGCGTTACTGAGATCTTCGAGCATGGTGCTCAGGTCTTCCAAGGTCTCAGCCATTAGGACCACATCATCGGCAAACCGAAGATGTGTCAGGTACTCGCCGTTGATGTTGATGCCAAGTCCATTCCAGTCCAGAAGCTTAAAAATATCCTCCAACGCAGCAGTGAACAGTTTCGGAGAGAAAACGTCTCCCTGTCTCACTCCTTGCTGTAGTTGGATAGGATTAGAGCTCTGGCTCTGTACTCGGACCGACATAGTGGCGTTTTGGTATAGGCACCTTAACACTTCGATAAACCTGCAGTCCACTTGGCACCTCTGGAGAGACTGCAGCACCGCCCAAGTCTCGATCGAATCAAAGGCCTTCTCATAGTCCACAAACGCCAAGCAGAGTGGCCGATTATACTCTTCAGTCTTCTGTATAACCTGCCGCAGCGTATGAATGTGGTCTATGGTGCTAAAGCCTTTTCGGAAACCGGCTTGTTCGGGAGGTTGGAAGTCGTCAAACCTGCGAGCAAGACGATTCGTAATGACCCTCGAAAATAGCTTGTAGACATGGCTCAGAAGCGATATGGGTCTGTAGTTCTTCAGTAGGGTATTATCGCCCTTTTTGAAGAACAAAATCACCTCGCTTCTGCTCCTTGCCTTCTGCGTTTTGCCCTGGACGATAACAGAATTGAAGAGCTTCTGGAGGACTTTAAGTACCGCGTGCCGCCCGCTCTCAGAAGCTCTGTTGTAATTCCGTCATCTCCCGCCGCCTCGTTGTTCTTTAGCTGTTTGAGGGCCATTCTAATATCGTACAGGCTGACGTCCGGGATATCTTCCGGGATATATAGTGTCGGGTAAGCTTGGCTCTAGGATCTCGAGCTTTGCTTTGGCCTGGTGTAATACTGGAATACAGCTGCCTATAGAAACCTCAATCTCTCTCAGGATTTCAGGAGTCGATGATATGATACTGCCGTTCTCAGTTTTCAGCCTCGTCAGTTGACTTTGCCCAATAGACAGATCGCTAGCGAACACTTTGGAGCCTTTGTTCCGCTCTATGGCCTCTTTAATACGCTCGGTATTAAATTGGCGAAGGTCGCTCGTCAGCGACTTCGAGATCTGTCTATTAAGCTGTCTATAACGTAGGGCATCCGCTGAGTCTTGCAATCTCATTTCATGTCTCTTATCCATGAGTTCGAGTGTATGTGCGGAGAGTTTCTTCAATTTGGGACGGTGGGTTTTGAAGTATTTTGACCCTATCGTACGGACAGCATCCACCACCAGGTCGTTCAGATCGTTCTTCATATAATGAACTCTAATCATTATTATAAACTTTATTTATCACTATAATTATTAAATCAGTACAAAACAATATTGTTTATATAATTCAACTACGTTTTAGGGAATTTAAACTTTCCCGCTCAATTATTAGTTAATTCAGCACCCATAAGATGGCACTGTAATTCAAAACTGGTGACACTGTTTTCTATTTTCATGAAAACCCGCCAGATTTGTAGATAACCTTAAAATTATTTGTTGATATTCTAAACAAGTATTGGTCGTACTTTTTCTGTTTTTAATAATTAATTTTATCTAATTATATAATTATATAAGTGAAAATATGTCGTCATCTAAAACATATAATCCAAAGTGCTGTATTTGTTCAAAATTCATTAAACAAACGCGAGGTACTCCAAAATATATATAATCTGATGAAGATGCTGAAGACTTTTCAACGATCTTTGATCATCCAATTGTAGTTGGTGATGTTTTGTGGAATAATTGTCGATCAAAAAATATAAGAAAACGAAACTTGACGACGAGGATCAGGATACATCGTTGGAGAATGAATTACCTTCAGATACAAGTGAATTGTTGAATCTCAATCAAGTACTGATTATTCATCATTTAATTTAGAGGTTGTATGTGATTATGATACAGAAGAATGTATTGAAGTTCAAATTAAAAGAACTGTTGCAACTCACAAATACTGTTGTGGATTAAGGACAATTGGTTGTTGTTCACACTAAGCTGCAATAATTTTTTACCTGGCGCATGGACGATATTTGGCTAAAATCCCCAAACCAGCAGCAATACTTAATACTTTATTCAATTAAGACAATATCCCCACTGTGATTGATGAAGATAGCGACGAGGACTAGTCACAAATTCATAAGAAGATTTTATTATTAACACATTAATATAATTGATACATTTGAATAGTTTATAATTAAATATTAATATTAAAGTTATTGAAAAGAGAAAAAATATTTTTATATGAGTGTTCATAATTTATTCTGTTGTTTTCACTAGTACAATAATTGCAAACGTTCTGTATTTTATCATTGCAAGAGTTAAATCATAATAAGAAATCAATTTTTGAGCAGCTAATCGGTTTTTATTTTTTTTCAATATGGCGTAACGTTTTAAAAAAAATCCCAAGATCACAATTTCATCGAAAATTGAATGAGGAATTAAAAAAAAATAGATTCATATTTTTAGCGTTCCCGTAACATGATTAAAAATTAAAATCAAGAAAATAACCTCGTTTTTTTATAGGTTCTTATGAACAGATATTGCTTATATTTTTTTTCTTAGAAGCTACCACCATGCCCCAAAACATATCCTGTATTTAGATCAATCGATTCACATGGTGCTGAGAATGAATTTTTTTACTGAAATTCAGTATTTTTAGATTTATTCAGAAACGGTAATAGATAAAAAGCTGAAACTTTCAGCATCGACGTATCTTATGAGTACCAACATTTCCTAAAATTATGAGCCAGATACCTCTCTGGGGCCGATTCGGTATTCTTATCGTCCTATGGCCTTTATTGCGAAATAAAATGTTATTGTCTTCTTCTTAACAAGGTTTTGAGTTGAATGAACCTTGAATTGAATTTGTTTAATAAGCTTTTAGGTATAATTTTTAACTTCAAATTTATAATCTATAATTATTACTAATATTTTAATATCACCGAGTTAATAAGGAAATGGTTAATTCAATAAAAACGATGCCATTATATTATACATTTTATACAAGAAATTATTATTTTATTTCATAGAATCAGGCGTCACGTGGCGGAAATCTGTTTATAAAAAAAAATATATTACAATATTCTGAACCCAATTTAGCAGGGTAAGGCCCTTATGTTATTGTATTTACGACGTCCACAACAACCAGACTCGACCCAATACAGAAAATTTCATCTTCTGCATCGACCCGGCCATGGAATCAACCCGTGACTTTGGCTTATCGTGAAAGCCACTAGCGGTAAAAATAACTAGCGGTTCGTCCCGGCTTCACACGGGTGGACAAAATTCTTTAAATTTTTTCTAGCATCAAATATAGCCTATGTTACTTAGCGTGAATGTAGCTTTCCAATGGTGAAAGATTTTTTGAAATCGGCTTAATAGTTTTTGAGTTTATTCATTGCAAACATACAAAAATACAAATCTTTCCTCTTTATAATATTAGTGTAGAAGATATTTTTTTAAATAACTAGATATTTTTGTTTTTATAAATTAATAATTATAGTATTTAATTCAATTTAGTTTCATATTTACGAATTAGGTATAATAATCTCTAAAATACTTGAATCACCGAGTATATGAGGAAATTATATATTAACCGACTTAGTTTCTTTTTATTGATAAATTAAAGGAGTCCGCTGTGTTTCTTTCATTTATTTGTAACAGGTATTAAATGTACAGGTTTAAGTGTAAACCTACGTTCATATAAATGTTGTTTGTGGTATATTTCATCGTTATGACACAAAGCTAACGTTGTTAGAGTGCTTTGTGAGTTTTGGTTAGAGTTTCTTAGTCGTATTACAAGACTTGATTCAAAACACCGGAATTCCTATACTTCAAAGACAGCTATAATGTCTTTTAAGTATGAAATAAGATCTCAAGTTGTTATTCTCAAAAAGAACTCGCGAGTCAATAGAGTCTATTTGCACGCGTTTCTACTTTATTACTTAAGTTGTTACTTTGTACACAAATAAACAAAGTAACTTATTTCTAGTAGCTCTTTGCTTCCGACATCTCAAACTCGATTATACCGAACATGAAGATTTTATGACACTTAAGTTCTATTGTATGATTCGAATACTCATTATAGTATGTTGACCTCATCGAACTCTACATAGTCTATAAAATGAAGTATTAAAATCAAAATCAAAATAGCTTTATTTCATAGGCCCTTGCGGGCACTTATAATCGTCAATTTTACAAAATCAATAAAATATTCTTCTATAATAAAGATAGCCCGTGCGCTAGCGGCAAGTACATCCGCGGAGTTGATGCCGCGCATGTAATCGCCACGAGCGACCCGATTCCGTACGTAGGGGCTAACATGAGAAGAATCGGGCAAGAAACTCATGTGTCAAAACTCTTATAAAATCGCCAAATGTCGCTTAGTCGAGTTGCTTATTTTATGGAGCCTATACCTGGGCATTGCTAGCTTGTCTTTATTTCTTAAATTGAAATTATGATAGTCGCTATTTTTTCTGAATTTAATATCTTTATTCTTGTGTGCATACAGTAAGTTTTCATAAATATATAGTGAATGTACAGTCATAATACCAATTTCTTTAAAATTTTCTGTTAAAGACTCTCAGGAGCCCATTGAATCCTTTTAATACGCTTCAATTAATAAACAATATCAAACAAAAAAAAATAACTTTAATACTTTATATTGATTGATCTCAAATAAATATTTCCTTTCTCTCTAATTTTAATAATTATCATTTGTCATCATCATCACCAGACTAATCCCCACTGTTGGAATACAGAATTTTTATATGTTTGCAAATATCATATGTAGAATGGGCCATTGGAGAGGTGATATTGACTGTAGATATATTGGGACCAGCGACTTTTACCTGCTTTCCGTAATATAAGAAGCTGAAGACTGTATAATTTTTGGCCACCCATCCGGTTACCAGACCTTGCAAAAGTTCCGAAGAATGCGGACCGAAGGCTTAAAGCTTCTTTTGTTATTATTTGATGATTATTGATGATGATGATGAATATTTTTATTTTTAAATTATCTCATTTAGTGTATTTACATTTTAATAAAAGGCTGCCTATACGAATTGTTTATATTATAAACACTTAAAACGTTTTAAAAGCTTACTGACTCCAATGTTACGTTCCATACACAGTTTGGAACAAACAATTCATTAGGACAGGAATGACAGATGGCTGGAACTGCACAAAGAACTCGTCTGCATACCACCACCGGCTGATGCAAAATGGATCTTATGTAACTGACATAAGTTCTGGTAGCGTAGATAAACTAGAGACGAGGATCCGCTTAATCGATAACGGCAGTTAAAACGTACAGTAATTATTTTTCTCCAAGGAATTGTCAAAGAACGTATTACTAGGCGATGCAGCGGCTAAGCATAAAGCTACGCTGGCACGATATATTGGGGCGGAGCGTAATACCTAAAAAAAATATATTTTTTTTGTTTCGAAGGGGATTTTTGCGAATTTCAAAATTCGGGCTTCGTCACAATCTGGTCCTAAACCTGTTGATTCGATACAAAACATATTAGACACACAAAAAATATTAAAATCGGTTAAGAACTCGGGAAGTTATGGCGTAACAGACATTGCGCCATTGAAGCTGATCCATGGGAGTTCGGTCGCTTCGCTCGCTCCGCTCCAATTATTATTCAATAAAAATGTTCAATTTTTTCTCCCAAATATAGCTTCTTTCAGAAGCATTTCTAACATAGGACACTGATAAAATAAGTTTAGCAGGTAAAAAGTGTATGGCATATGTATGTTTAATAGATTTTGAAATAAAACAAATATCCGATTAGGAATGTAAATAAAACTAATATATATTTACAAATATAATATTTGTAAAGAATATACCTTAAACTACTTATCTACGCAGTCCTTTCACTAATTTAATAATTTACCGTAACGTGTGACGAGTTTTTGTATCCCAGCTTTTCATAAAATACGTTGTCACAACTTCTTTTAGTTTCTGATCTGTTTAAAATTTCTTTCCTGTCAAAAAATCCTTTAGTTATGAAAATAGAAGCTTTTCTGACGGAACCAAGTCTGGACTATAAGGTGGATGGTTAAAAGTTCGGTTGGAATAGTTGGATTTCTTCACAGCTCTAACTTCTCAATTGGCGGCCTTCTCTATTTTCTTGAACATTATCGACACTAACATAATACCAGTGAGACCTAAATTTGCATAATTGCTAATATACCTACAACTGAACGTGTTAGAACTTGTCCGGCGGCTACTTTATTCTCCGGCGCTCCGCGCTGCGCAAACGAGTACTACTTTCCAGATGGCCCTTGTACTATTCATTAGTATAATAAAAATATGTAGCTTACTTCCGCAAAACTTAAGCAGTGTGCACCGCCCGCCCGTCCACCCGTAAATAAATGCAGTAACTGCAGACACCGGCACCTTCACCAACTACTCTACACGTGTTTCGCCCCCACACGGAGCATCATCAGGAGCTGTTAGACCGTGCAATGACGAGCACTAAGTCTCCTACTATTGTCAAGCTTAACATGAACCCGTCTTATTCGATAAGCTAGGCCAGGCGCCCGTAGGCTACCGAAAATATTGACCATTAACTGTACTATATGTTTCGCCATATGGCTGACGTAAATTCTTGTAAAGTATATCACAGTATAAGATTTATTTTAATAATAGAGTAAGAAGTGTTAATCAAATGCCTATGCCAAGTTTAATAAAAGGCACAAGTTCACGTACTACGTAATGCAAATTTCGATATGTTTATATTCATTCAAAAACAGTAATCACGTTATCCCACCACTAGTCTCACTCGACCCGATAGGTGGGTTATATTTTGTAATCCTCCTATCATTGCTAAATGCTCACAAAAAAAAAAAAAACAATTAAATAGATTTTTACTCTTAAATATTTGTATAATCTCCTTGGAGATTGATCAATTCAGCGAAATCTGATACAAACAAGGTAGAATTAGTTTTAAAGATAATCACAAAACCGTTTTGGTTTATTATTACCTTGAAGAATGCTTTCTCAGAAACTGCAAATATATCGAATAAACAAATACATAATGTTGATTTATGTAACGTTGATATCGACTGAAATATCATATTCCGCTCTACATCCTCATCTCTAGAGAGGTGACTTTCTGCGACATGTAGCGAAAGCATACCGCACATAATTTGGACGCACACGATCTGTGTAGTTACGAATTGCAAGCATGTTCCGAAGTCATTTCCGTTCCGTTGTAAGATGCGTACCCGAACGTACGGGTACACATCTTACAAGGGAATAATTTCATATATTTTAATCTGTAATTTTCTAGGTTTCTGATTTAAAAAAGAACATCTATACATAATCATTTCCATTCCAAATTGAATGATCTTGATTACGATTACATAAGTTTAGTTAATATAATTGTAATTGAGCATGTATACGTATTATTATGATAAATAAATAAGATCAATGAAAAGATCTTATTATTCCACCATTCCTAATTTTTTATCGGACAAATAGAAGTACAAATAAGCATCACCAAGTAGTTGATATACCAAAGAGGCGTTAAGCGTTTTTATTCGACTTTTATCATTCCTGCCGGAAGTGGAACTCCTTGCCAGAATCTGAGTTTTCTTACACATACAATTTAAGATTTTTAAGTCACGACAAGTTTAAAATATCCTCTAGGTAAGCGCGTCACATCCTAGATCACATCGTTGCTTACCATCAGGCGAGATAGCGGTCCAGCGCTTGCCAATTTACTATAAAAAAATACATTTTATTAACAAAGTTCAGCAGTTACCTATTACTACATAGTATAAAGCAAGCAAAGTGTCTTTCTCTGTCCCTATATCCCTATGTAAGCTTAAATCTTTAAAACTACGTAACGGATTTTGATGCGGAGGTGGGTTTATATGTATAATACATGCATAATATAGTAGAGCATTGCATCCATGCGAAGCCGGGGCGGGTCGCTAGTTCAAATATAAACTTCACTCATAAGAAAAAGCTATTAAAAATCGATGATTATAATTAAATGACTAGAATATGTGGAGCTAATACTTGTTTGAAATCCGTTATTTGCAACATACAGTTTTCAAAAAACTATGAGTATGTAACACATAATTTAAGAGAAAAAACAATAAGCCTTCGGGTTTCTGGCAGCTTCTTCTTGTTAGGAAAAGTCTTCTGACTTAGGACCTACGAAGCCAAGGCGAGTGAAAAGTGTGTTATTTTTAATTTTATTTTTATTTAGATTTGATATATCAATCAATCAATTTATTTGAACAAGTTAAATGTCTCATTATGGTTTGTATATTATATATAGAACGTGTTAACTGTTTTTCAAGGCCACATATGAATATGTATACGTACGAATACATGATTTCGTTAAATATATAATATTAATAATAAATCTTCATGTTCTCATCACAACCTATTATTTATACTATTCTTAAGCATTATTGATACTAATCTTAACTAAGTTTGTGTGAGACTGTTGCCCGAAAAAGGTAGAAAATTACGCGTTAGCTCAGGTCATCTCATCAGGCTCCCACCATCGGACATTTGAGGCAATCGAGATCGAATTTAGATGTGATGGTATAATCAATAGGATTTATTATACGATATTGATTCTATGTCCTTACATTTTGAAGTAGTAAAATATATAATAAAAATAATAAGGAGATTGAAAATTCTTATCCGAAAGTTTCCAATATAATCTGTTAACAGTCAATGTCTTGACAACCTGCTATATTATAAAATATAATAAAAACCATTCCTTCACAAGTACTGTTAACAATAGACAACATTCCCCTGGAACAGAAAAAAGCAATTTGATTGTGTTAAAAAAATCACTTAGTTCTCTTTGTAACAATAGTCAATGCATTCCTAGGAAATTACTTTTATTATACCTTATTGAAATTTAGGTCAATGCCGGTAAGATAAGGCTGCAAGAGTTTCAAAAAATTCAAAATAAACTAATTAAAACACTTTTCCGTTACCCCTACCTAAAACCCACTGAGGTTTTCAAGGAAACTAGATTAATGAACTCGGAGCAACTTAATGTTTAAAGTTCATGCTTTTTGATTAGAAAAATTATTGACAAATCATACATACAAACCTATCTTTCACCTTAAAATCTGAAATTATTACATGCATTTTTTCACTGGCCAAGTTTATTTGTATTGCTAAAGGTGAGTACAAATTATCCTAAAAAAATCATAGTTGAGAGAGCACAATTCTAGAATAATGTACCTTCATATATAAATGATATAACATTACGCAACAGAAAATGTAATCAAAACAATAAATTAGGGTATAACATATACATATATAAAAAAACTATTTTATTAAGTTAGTAGGATACGATAGATAATATTCCTTTACTTGATTCCTAAGGACTATGGATTGAGCATGCCTAAAAACATCGGGAGGAAATCCGCAAAGACAGGTTGCCTGAACTTTTTTCTCCGGACTCGGGGGAGAGAAGTATCCTCATGGATACTTCGAGCCGGCCCGGGAGTGATGTCAGACTTGTACTGACTAAACACCATCTAAATGGTGGGAAGACCTGCGATTGCACCCAGGGTGGCGGGGCGGCGCAGAGAGCGTGGAACAGTGTTGATTTTAATATAAATGGCATGATTTTCTGATGACCTCATAAAAAACGCGTTTTATGAATAAAGGAATTTAAAATGTTCCGCAAGATAGCGAGGGGTCAGGGGATCAAAGAGAAGTTGCAGAACAGCGTAAGTATGTTTGTTTTCCGGCGGAAATGAATAGAAAACTACTTAGCTATAAACTAAACTAAGATATGTGATCATATTTGCACGGGCCAAATATGAATCGAAAATAAAGGTTTTGAAGTTGCTCAAAGTTATTAAGCTGTTTATCCGTAAGATCAAGATAGCAGATATCGGTTTAATCTAGAATAGGGAGCAGCAGCAATTGCGTTAGAACGATTTTAGTGTTTATTTAGCGTAGTTGCGGAAGCGTATAATTTACGACTAACAGCCTGTTACTGAGGTCTTCAATTCAACAATCATTAAAAATTAACCCCAGATATTTTATCGACGAGCTGATGGGAAAATTGGTATCACCAAAATTTATATTCGGCATCAAATCAATCATCACTTTAGCAATCATCCTGGAGATACCCATAATTACGTTACTATTGATAGGATTAATCAAGGTCATAATTTTATCCACTCTGCAATTTGATAGAGATTATTGTTTATGGCACGGACTGCATTTTGTGCAGACAGTTGTTTAACGGTACATTTAAAGGTCGTATGCATACAGGTTGTAGGAAGAAGATAAACGTTTAAGATAGAGTTGATAACGATAGCTAAGAGAAGGGGAGATAGGACACCGCCTTGTGAAACACCAACACTGTAGGAAGAAAGACTGTCGTTAAGGTGAACTCGCTGCTTACGTCGCGTCGGTATAGATAACTGTGGAACTACTCAATTGCTTATGGAGATACGTTAAGTGAGCGCAGCAATGACAAACGAATGTCAAAATTGACAGTGTTAAAGGCATTACTGAAGTGTAACAATGTCAATACCGTTAAATGACCAACTTCATTTGCAAAATCAATGTGTTCTGTAACTTTGAGCAAATTAGTCATAGTACTATACCCTTAACGGAAGCCGGATTGGAGGGGATTGACAAGAGTATGGCGAGTGTGGAACTAATTTGAGATTAAGTAAATTACATTTTTTTGTTATTTTTCTGTAAGTAACTAATTTAAGTATTTTTTAAATTTTACCTAAACTATTAAGTTAGATAATATTTGTACTATTTGCACCGTAATCATTTTAAGAACCTGCTATGAATTATCATAGCAGGTGCTTAAAATGATTACGGTGCAAATAGTACAAATATGGTAGACACATGTTTTTTCTGCTATAATTTTCTATCATTTATATAAATTTTGCTTTTGTATATACATATATATTAGGGTGTCCCAAGACATAAGGCAGGTTTTTTTTCTCGAAATTAAAAACGCATACCCTCTATTTTTTTTCGAAATGACCTAATTAGCATAAATTATAAATATTATAACGATTGAATCACGGTAACCCGTGCCGACTCGATGCCAAACATAAATAAAATAAAATGTACTGAGTTTGTATGGATGATTTCTTGAAGTTCGAGTTTATATGGTAAATAAAACAATAATATACCCAAAACGTATTGATAGTTTAATATTATACATAAAACACATTATTCTACGAATTTTATTTTCAAAGTTTGTTTTTTACAGTCTGGATAAATCTTCCAGTGTTCTTGTACGCAACTGTAATTAAGCTATGAAATTCTTGCATCATCTTGACCGCTCTTTCAGCTGTATCGTTGACTGCCCTCAGCACTGAAACCTTCTTCTTAGCATCTTGAAAGGAAGCGTTATTTGGCCATAAAGACGGTTCTTCGTTTAGAAAACTGTCATCGATTTGAAGACGGGTGAACAACGCTTTACTTTTGACCGATACGAAGTCGTAGATGTTTTTGTCTGAAATAAAAAATTAAAGCAAATTAGTAACATATTTTAATTAAATGAATATAAAAGAAATAATATGGATTAATACCTACCATACAATGATCCACACAGTTCTTCTTTGGATGGGATGTAGCGTTTACCATGAGTTGATGTATTATCTTTGGTAAAATTATCAACCATTTTTATTTTTATTCCTTGGTCTACGTCGTCATCAAATAATGATAAGGCAGATATTTCATCGGTTAAATACCAGAGATGCTGGCTTAATTTCTGTACAGCTGCTTTTGAGATGTTTAAATCGATTTTTCATAAGCCTTCATCGACTTCAAAAAGCATAAATCCTGATAAGGTGCTTTTACAGCTAAAATACATTGCAGCCACGGCTTAACGTAGGATGTCACGATAAACAAGCAAACATCAAACAGTGCCACCTTATCCTTGTTCGTCATCTTCACTTGCGCGCTAAGAAGTGCTATTTTCAGTGCATAAATTGCCCTTGCCATGCACCTTGGCTGGTTTCAGATCTGGCCATTCCGATAAGCAATCGAATTTCCGAAATTCATCAGTATTGTATCCAAGTGCCTCAATAGTAGCTTCAAGAATATATACAGAATCTCTCATACTTAACTGACACCTGTCTAGAGCCGCTACTAATTTTGGGGTGATGAAATCTTTACGTACTGATATTTTTGTTTGTTCGGGTTGCGCTGTCTCGGTCTGAGCTGGCAAAACTTCTTGTGATGATATTATGTCCTCATCCGAATCAGATGAAGCATTTTGTATAGGATCATATGATGATGGTGTTACCTCTGAGATATATTTAGATCGCCGTTTCTCTTCCTCAATAATTATCAGACGCGCCCTTTCCTCTTTATCAGTCCCTTTTTTGTCTACTCCACCTAAGTGACCCGGTCGACCTGGCTCCCGTTGTCGTTGCAAAAAAGACTTATCTTCATTTATTTTCATTAATTGAAGCGCATCGGCGTGGGCAATGTCAAATAAGTTGTCTAAGTTACTAATAAACTCCTGTCGACGTTGTTTAAATGCGTCTTGGGATTTTTGTGCATTTATTTGCAAATCCCTCCAAACTTGATATAAATTTACAAGCTTCTTTACACAATTAGGAAAAGATTTCGTAGGTATACGCGCCTTTTCCCAATATATAATACACTCGCGAATACTGAGATTTGCACTTTTATTTACAGTTCAATTCACTTGACGAATGTTGTAAAATAAGACTGCTAAAACTTGTCTATTAGAAGGAAGTTTTGATCCTGTTATTTGATGCTTTGCACCACCTGTTAAAAATATATCCTTTTTCGAACTGCGTAATACCACTGACATGTTGACCGAACAAAAACAAAATATTTACTGTAAAGAAAAGACAAATCATAACATGCACATCGACCGTTCGAGCGTGCCGGGCGTAATTAGCAAGTATTGACAAGTTTCGATGCAAGTCGGCACGGGTTATCGTGATCCTACCTACACCAAATTTGGTTTACACTTGTTTTAACATCATTCTAACAAAATAAGAGGGTATGCTGTTAAAATATATATATAAAAATAAAATTACAAATATCTAAACTACCGAGTATAACATAGGTAAGTTGTTGATATTCGTTGCTATATTAAGAACGGCGAATCAGTGATGAAATAGATAGCGAAGTCACCATTATTGTGATTTTCGTATTATTGCGATCATCATAGTACTGAAAGAAATAATTCCAGGGACTGATATTAAAGTAAGAAAATCAAGTGGGCGTTATTGTACAGTATCCTTCAGGCTACGTCAGTAGATAGTTCGTTTTCGGTTTTAAAATCGACCTTATTAACAGTATAAAAACGCTGATAGTTGAATTGTAACTGTTACTAATGACTTGGGGTTTCTCTTACCTTCAGGAAACTCAACATATTTACGGTAAGAAAATTATATAACTTAAGCTCGTTATTGTTGTTTTTGTCGATTTCTACGAAAATACGTAGGTGCTTACAGGACCAAGGACTTATTTCGCAGAATTCATAAAAAATAAGGAAAACTCATTTACACGTGTACGTTAAAATATCGTGTATATAACCTAAACGTCTATTCACAAGTACTGAATCACCTAACAATAAGGGCCTAAAATTCCAGTCACCATGAGCTCAATATCTTTAGCCTCGCGAAGACGTGTTGGCCTGCATATTGCGCTGATTCATAGATAAATAGTCATTAATATCATGTTTGATTTCAGCTTTTATTTAACATTAACTTACTAGCAACTTATTAACAACTTTAATTTTGTTTTCCTCCTACTAATAGTACACATAATTGAAGAAAATTAAATGGTGTCAATTCCTGTTAAAAAAAACATCTTTCGATATATTTTAATACAACTTATTCGGTTTCTATCATTTCATTATTTCTTCCGAAAGACGCCTATTGCTAGATGGATGGTACACCAAAAAGGGACGATTTTGTTGTAATATCATTGCTGGGTAGGGGTGAAAATTGTAATATATTATCATCATTCTGAAAGCACTGCTGTCCATTTAGTGGTTTACGAGAGGTGAATGGTTATTTTCTCCTGTATCATAAGTCGCCTTTTGGCCTTAAATTTGAAGGGTTGATGCAGATCTAGTTTGCAGGTAAATTAATATGGATCGATGGCGATTAATTATAAAGGTAAACGTTAATACCATGAGCTCAATATCTTTAGCATCGCAAAGACGTGGCCTGCATATTGCGCTGATTCATAGATAAATAGTCATTAAAATCATGTTTGATTTCAGCCATTTCGAGTCCACTGCTAAACAAAGACTTCTCCTTTAGAACGCCACAAGGAACTGCTTTCTGCAACCTTCACCAGGTCGATTCAGTAAGTGAGGGGCTCACATTGTAGTGTAGTTTGGATATTTCTGTTAGAAAACGGGAAAGAGAAAGGTTGCCTAGTGTTATACAACAGAAAGCCCGTTTTAAAAGATTGTGAAAGTTATTACTCGTAGTAATAACGTTTACTTAAGATACATACATAGATAGATAGGAAAAGTGCGCTGTGAAATTTAGTTTTACACCACGTGAAACACAAACGTTGTTTTACAAGATATGAGTATGTACTAGAGCTTGGAACTTGCGCCCAAGGCTTAAGCTTCTTAACCTCTTGGCAAATCAGGCCCTGAACTTAAGGCAACATTGGCTGCGTTGTAGGTGCGACGTGACAAGGGTCTAATTTATTTTGGTTTACTACTCGTCTATTTTGTGGTTCGATGTCACTACTCATTTTGAAGATAGCGCTGTCTGATTTGAATAATTACAATTATTAATGCAATGTCTCTTACGGTGGGAGTTTAAATGTTTTTATCAATTTTTGAAAGGATCCGACATTATTATAACCATGTGTATAAATTATAACAGAGGTTGCCCTATTTGCCCAATGAATTACCGCGGAACTATGTATAACTGTTACATGAAAATGTGCCTGCTTTATTAAGTAATGTCTTATTTGATAAATTATTATAATAGAAAAATACTAGAAAAAATCGACTCGGGTCACAAGTGAATCTCAGGCGGGAATCGAACCCGCAACCTTTGGAAATCCGGTCCAATGCTCTCCCAATTGAGCTACCGAGCCTTGCGAACACTCGTCGAAATTTTCTAGTACATTCCTGATTTTACGCTGTAGGCCAGCGTTGTTTCATCAATGAGAGGAAACATCCTCTCGTATTCGAAAGAAACATTTTTACAAATGTTTGGCAATCGATTAAGATGAAACAGCCATGTTAGATTTATAATTAATTTTTTTTTTATATATTTTATGCATTTTCAATGCGATCTTATAAGATAAATTATTATAATAGAAAAATACTAGAAAAAATCGACTCGACGACTTTCTAGTATTTTTCTATTATAATAATTTATCTTATAAGATCGCATTGAAAATGCATAAAATATATAAAAAAAAAAAAATTAATTATAAATCTAACATGGCTGTTTCATCTTAATCGATTGCCAAACATTTGTAAAAATGTTTCTTTCGAATACGAGAGGATGTTTCCTCTCATTGATGAAACAACGCTGGCCTACAGCGTAAAATCAGGAATGTACTAGAAAATTTCGACGAGTGTTCGCAAGGCTCGGTAGCTCAATTGGGAGAGCATTGGACCGGATTTCCAAAGGTTGCGGGTTCGATTCCCGCCTGAGATTCACTTGTGACCCGAGTCGATTTTTTCTAGTATTTTTCTATTATAATAATTTATCTTATAAGATCGCATTGAAAATGCATAAAATATATAAAAAAAAAAAAAATAATTATAAATCTAACATGGCTGTTTCATCTTAATCGATTGCCAAACATTTGTAAAAATGTTTCTTTCGAATACGAGAGGATGTTTCCTCTCATTGATGAAACAACGCTGGCCTACAGCGTAAAATCAGGAATGTACTAGAAAATTTCGACGAGTGTTCGCAAGGCTCGGTAGCTCAATTGGGAGAGCATTGGACCGGATTTCCAAAGGTTGCGGGTTCGATTCCCGCCTGAGATTCACTTGTGACCCGAGTCGATTTTTTCTAGTATTTTTCTATTATAATAATTTATCTTATAAGATCGCATTGAAAATGCATAAAATATATAAAAAAAAAAAAATTAATTATAAATCTAACATGGCTGTTTCATCTTAATCGATTGCCAAACATTTGTAAAAATGTTTCTTTCGAATACGAGAGGATGTTTCCTCTCATTGATGAAACAACGCTGGCCTACAGCGTAAAATCAGGAATGTACTAGAAAATTTCGACGAGTGTTCGCAAGGCTCGGTAGCTCAATTGGGAGAGCATTGGACCGGATTTCCAAAGGTTGCGGGTTCGATTCCCGCCTGAGATTCACTTGTGACCCGAGTCGATTTTTTCTAGTATTTTTCTATTATAATAATTTATCTTATAAGATCGCATTGAAAATGCATAAAATATATAAAAAAAAAAAAATTAATTATAAATCTAACATGGCTGTTTCATCTTAATCGATTGCCAAACATTTGTAAAAATGTTTCTTTCGAATACGAGAGGATGTTTCCTCTCATTGATGAAACAACGCTGGCCTACAGCGTAAAATCAGGAATGTACTAGAAAATTTCGACGAGTGTTCGCAAGGCTCGGTAGCTCAATTGGGAGAGCATTGGACCGGATTTCCAAAGGTTGCGGGTTCGATTCCCGCCTGAGATTCACTTGTGACCCGAGTCGATTTTTTCTAGTATTTTTCTATTATAATAATTTATCTTATAAGATCGCATTGAAAATGCATAAAATATATAAAAAAAAAAATTAATTATAAATCTAACATGGCTGTTTCATCTTAATCGATTGCCAAACATTTGTAAAAATGTTTCTTTCGAATACGAGAGGATGTTTCCTCTCATTGATGAAACAACGCTGGCCTACAGCGTAAAATCAGGAATGTACTAGAAAATTTCGACGAGTGTTCGCAAGGCTCGGTAGCTCAATTGGGAGAGCATTGGACCGGATTTCCAAAGGTTGAGGGTTCGATTCCCGCCTGAGATTCACTTGTGACCCGAGTCGATTTTTTCTAGTATTTTTCTATTATAATAATTTATCTTATAAGATCGCATTGAAAATGCATAAAATATATAAAAAAAAAAAAATTAATTATAAATCTAACATGGCTGTTTCATCTTAATCGATTGCCAAACATTTGTAAAAATGTTTCTTTCGAATACGAGAGGATGTTTCCTCTCATTGATGAAACAACGCTGGCCTACAGCGTAAAATCAGGAATGTACTAGAAAATTTCGACGAGTGTTCGCAAGGCTCGGTAGCTCAATTGGGAGAGCATTGGACCGGATTTCCAAAGGTTGCGGGTTCGATTCCCGCCTGAGATTCACTTGTGACCCGAGTCGATTTTTTCTAGTATTTTTCTATTATAATAATTTATCTTATAAGATCGCATTGAAAATGCATAAAATATATAAAAAAAAAAAAAAATAATTATAAATCTAACATGGCTGTTTCATCTTAATCGATTGCCAAACATTTGTAAAAATGTTTCTTTCGAATACGAGAGGATGTTTCCTCTCATTGATGAAACAACGCTGGCCTACAGCGTAAAATCAGGAATGTACTAGAAAATTTCGACGAGTGTTCGCAAGGCTCGGTAGCTCAATTGGGAGAGCATTGGACCGGATTTCCAAAGGTTGCGGGTTCGATTCCCGCCTGAGATTCACTTGTGACCCGAGTCGATTTTTTCTAGTATTTTTCTATTATAATAATTTATCTTATAAGATCGCATTGAAAATGCATAAAATATATAAAAAAAAAAAAATTAATTATAAATCTAACATGGCTGTTTCATCTTAATCGATTGCCAAACATTTGTAAAAATGTTTCTTTCGAATACGAGAGGATGTTTCCTCTCATTGATGAAACAACGCTGGCCTACAGCGTAAAATCAGGAATGTACTAGAAAATTTCGACGAGTGTTCGCAAGGCTCGGTAGCTCAATTGGGAGAGCATTGGACCGGATTTCCAAAGGTTGCGGGTTCGATTCCCGCCTGAGATTCACTTGTGACCCGAGTCGATTTTTTCTAGTATTTTTCTATTATAATAATTTATCTTATAAGATCGCATTGAAAATGCATAAAATATATAAAAAAAAAAAAAATAATTATAAATCTAACATGGCTGTTTCATCTTAATCGATTGCCAAACATTTGTAAAAATGTTTCTTTCGAATACGAGAGGATGTTTCCTCTCATTGATGAAACAACGCTGGCCTACAGCGTAAAATCAGGAATGTACTAGAAAATTTCGACGAGTGTTCGCAAGGCTCGGTAGCTCAATTGGGAGAGCATTGGACCGGATTTCCAAAGGTTGCGGGTTCGATTCCCGCCTGAGATTCACTTGTGACCCGAGTCGATTTTTTCTAGTATTTTTCTATTATAATAATTTATCTTATAAGATCGCATTGAAAATGCATAAAATATATAAAAAAAAAAAAATTAATTATAAATCTAACATGGCTGTTTCATCTTAATCGATTGCCAAACATTTGTAAAAATGTTTCTTTCGAATACGAGAGGATGTTTCCTCTCATTGATGAAACAACGCTGGCCTACAGCGTAAAATCAGGAATGTACTAGAAAATTTCGACGAGTGTTCGCAAGGCTCGGTAGCTCAATTGGGAGAGCATTGGACCGGATTTCCAAAGGTTGCGGGTTCGATTCCCGCCTGAGATTCACTTGTGACCCGAGTCGATTTTTTCTAGTATTTTTCTATTATAATAATTTATCTTATAAGATCGCATTGAAAATGCATAAAATATATAAAAAAAAAAAAATTAATTATAAATGTCTTATTTGTAAAGTAAATACTTAAAAGTTTTGACGATTACGTCATATGTCAAAAATATCCACATGACCAACTGGCACTCAATATTTCCCGTCCTGTTAACGTTAACATTCTCCTGTCTACACATACTTTCTTTACATTCCTCAAAAGTAAGCATTTGATTCATACTCTATGATCTTGTGAAAAAAGTATTCAAATACTTACGAAACGAAATTTGAGCAAACTACTACCAGGCAATTTTCGACATTCGAAAATTAAAAGAAAAAAGAAAAACCAAACGCAACGAGTGGTATTACTACTGTTCTTTCTTACTTTTAGTGATAAGTAAATTTTATCATGTACTATGTAAATTAAATTGAATTCAACTACAATTAATGCATATTCACTAAAGGTAAACTTTTCAACATTAAAATTCTTAATTAAAACAGATATTTAGAGTTTTACAATGATGTGATCAAAACGTGACGCATTACATTCACGTTAGTGTTGCTACGCAGGCACTGCAGAAGAACGGCTGTTATTTTGCATATAATGGCGTGGATACCGTTGGTGCAAGTCTCCGCAAACATACCCGTTACAATATACTCTACTTTCCTTAAATTACCTTGGTCATGCTTGCCTTTTGGGTGCGTCTTTAATATGAAATTACCTAACTTATAAGATTACTTTTAAAAGTGTATTTTTAATATTTCAATTATTTAAGACAAAAACTAAACTTGGGACTTGGACCTGTGACCTCTGGTTATTCAGGCGAATGCTCTTCCAATTTAGCTACTAAGCCTTGGCTTTTTAACATTTTTTTAATTTGAGTATCAGCACCATATATTTATATCCTATTACGTACGTCATATGTAATAGTAATATAATACTTTTGCTAGTATCCAAATATAATCAATAAAAAAAGTTTTTTTAAATTATTCATATTATTAGTATTTTTAAGCATATTTGCCTTAAAATACTTTGTAAAAATCTTTATTACTTTGTCTCAAGTGCTACCTTTTAAATGTATATTCATTAAGTGTTCTTGGAATATCTACTTTATTTTCATTTTTAATTTACATTATATCTTTGTTGCTTAGCTACTTTACTTTATTTTGTTTTCCTCCTACTAATAGTACACATAATTGAAGAAAATTAAATGGTGGTTCCTGTTAAAAATAAACATCTTTCGATATATTTTAATACAATCTATTCGGTTTCTATCATTTCATCATCTTTTCCGAAACACGTCTACTGCTAGATGGATGGTACACCAAAAAGGGTCGATTTTGTTGTAATATCATTGCTTGGTAGGCGGGGTGAAAATAGCAGTAAAATATCATCATTCTGAAAGCACGTAAGGTTTACGAGAGGTGAATGGTTATTTTCTCCAGTATCATAAGTCGTCTTTTGCCTCAAATTTGAAGGGTTGATGCTGTTCTAGTTTGCAGGTAAATTAATATGGTTCGATGGTGATTAATTATAAAGGTAAACGTTAATACAATTGTAAAATGCAACGCGTGATATTATTAACAAAGAGAAGCTCTTAATAAATTCTCAGAGAAGATTAGCAGTTTATTAAGGATATTCTACTGCAGGGGTATTGCTATTCCTTAAAGATGGACGATTCGTCCAACACTTGGCTAAATCACGGCTTGAATATATTAAAACTATTAATGACAAAATGATCACCTTAAACTTCATCTTGTAATAATTTTTGTGGTGTCCAATAAGATCGACTTTTAAAACGGTTGTGTTACTATGCTATCAAGCTGTACCGGCTGTTTTTAATAAGCAACGAACAAAATTTAATAACATATTTTTTTTTATATACTTATATTGTATTTTTCATGCCCTTTGTCAGTCTTTGGAAATTAAATATAGAAGAACCTCGATAAAAGGTGCCAAATTAACATCTCAAAAAAGATATCGCTATTTATGTGTTGTTATTGGAAAATATTGTATTCAGTATTAATTACATACATTTGTTTAGTAGTACACAAGAGTTATTGATAGAAATTAAATAAAAGTGTGTAAAGAGAAATTACAGTTAAAGCGCCATCTGTGAATAAGTGTTGAAAGTACATTCAAAATGCTTTCGCAGGTAGCAAGTTGAGTATTTCTGCTACTGTTACGACCGTTGCGGATACGAGTTAGTTGCCACAAATATTTCATAGAGATCAAAAACGAGGTCTAAAATTTCTTTAGATGACAAATCAAAAAAAAATCATTTGTAAAAAGTTTTCGTTGGTTCTTTACGTTAAGTATTTTTGTTTATTAAAAATTGTTTTTGCACGTGGCATTAAAGGTAAATAGGACCATAAAAAGAACAGAATTAATTATTTAATTTCATTCCGGCTGACGTTTAAAATAATAGGGACACCTGAAAAGTTGGCTTATTAAGTCAACTTTCCAGGTGTCAAGAGTCCACATCCCTCGCTATCTGGGCGAGTACTCTTCCAATTAAGCTTCCGAGACCGTGACAAACTCGTCGAAATTTAATTTCCAAGTATTTCTTAAGCTGACGCCAGCGACATCTGGTAGTACTAACCTACATCATCTTACTTTTATATGTATCCAACAAACGATAAAAGAAGAAACAGTTATGTAATTATTATATTTGTTTGTTACTAGCGGCCCGTCCCGGCTTCACAAAATTCTTTAAATTTTTTCTATTATTAAATATTTTTCCGTTAGCGCCATCTAGCGTCCGGTAGACGAACTACTTGCGGTTAACGCGTTGCTATGGTAACGTTATTGATAAAATGGAATAAGAGCGGGAAAAAGAGCGGACAGACAAACAACAAATTTGTGATCTTAGATTATAGATTTAGGCATTTAATTATTAGATTTTTATATCTAAAGAAATTATTTATTAATGATTTAATTTGTCTCAAGTTTTAGCAGAACTCGAATCCACATCCCATAGCTGTTCGGGCGAGTACTTCAATTGTGCTAAATCATGATTTATCGTTCGATTACAAAAAGACTTCGATATTTCTTACGTTAATGTAAGCCAATTAGCCTAGCCCAAAGTAAGCGCTATAAGGCATGTTTTATGGATACTAGGGTAACGGATAGACATACATATCGTCCCTTAGATAACAACACCGCACAAGTCATTTTTACCAACTTTACAGGAGACGAAGAAAACAATCTATTTTAAAAAAATCGGTGGAATTTTAACTAAAGTATATAAAATAAGTATATTATAATAATACGTATATTATAATAAGTATATTAAATATACTTTAGTTAAAATTCCACCGATTTTTTCGTCTCCTGTAAAGTTAGAAGAAATTACTTATGCTGTGTTGTTAGCTAAGGGATGATATAGAATACATAGAACATGTTATATTAATAGGAATAATTATAAATATCTATTGACGCAGGTACAAATATGCTCGTTACCATCACACAAACATCTGTCCCTTCAGGGATTCGAAACCAGGACCTTTGGTGCGAAACGCAGGATCGCTACCATTGCATCAAACGGTGCTATGAAGTAAGTACTAAATATAACCTACCCAAGCTCAGTTAAACAAAGCTAAAGATACTCCCTACATGAGATACATTTAAGCTAACAAACTCCGTCATATATACTATATATTATTACGAAATTTCAAAAAGTTTTGCTTTAGATTTTCGTACCCTTGCGAATTGTATATGTACAAATATATATTTATTTTTTACTAGCTAACCCGGCCACGCGTTGCTATGGTAAGGTTAATTGATTATAAAAACTGTTATTCTTAGGTTTATTAGGTAACAATGGTAACTATATATAGTAACAAGTCCACAAAGTCCTTCTTTTATATAATAGAGATCCCGAAAGTAAAGTTAATACCTTCTTTATAGTTAATACCATCTTGATCCTATAAGACCAATTGAAAATGTAAATACACACTTGTAGCTAAAATATGTTTTACTAATAGTAGCTTGTCTTCTAAGAAAACAAAAAGCAAAGCAGAATTGTTTTCTTCTTTCTTTATTAAAGGGACTTTTGTAAATGCATTTATGTCACTCATAATTTGAGTGATTAAAGTGTTTCAGCAAATAGACTTAAAGATTTCAGTTATTAATTTTTAGATGAACAATGCTTCTTTGGATGAAAGATTTGACGGTATCTTAAAATATTACACAAAAATTCAATCTCAGTTAATTTCTTTTATGCAAATTAAATGTACATTTAAAAATCTTAATACTCGTAAAGTTTTTAAAATTATTTTTTTCGGGTATAGCAAATATGCGAAAGACGTCTTTATTCCCGGCGTATTTACATACTGCGTATACATTTGCATATACAGTAGATTAGTTAGATAGAAACATACGAGTATAACCATTACAACATTAAATATAAATACTTAAATGTACACAAATCTTGCACATATTGATATGTATAACAAGTTCGAGAGTTAGTATTTAGTTTCAAGCAAATTCAAGCGCTCGTAGTGAAAATTTGCATCCCGTTTGGTTGCGGTTATATTCGGAAGTAGTTGCATCGCGACGTAGCAAATGTAAATGGGAAAATCACATGTTCTAACTTTACAGTAAAGTTCAAACAAAATATGCACGCGATTCTTACTTATAAATTTATGTTTGAGTGGCTCGCGTACATATGGTAACGCCAATCAGAGATCCCGGCTTCGATCTCCGACCATATCAATGTAGAAAAAAGACAATTATATAGTGGTACCGTCGTTGCTTGTTGTATTGTTATTGAAGTATTTATTTGTAATTAAACAATACCCATTTGTGATTATTCTAAATTGCAATTTAGGTAATAATATTAGGTTCGATTCGGATACCCGCGTGAATAGCATAGGATGAATTATAAAATAATGAATTTTCTAAAATTTGTTTATTATTATTTAATATCCTTTAATAACTTTAAAACGAGTCTTGCCTGAAAACCTTTGACACAAATTCCAATCAACGTATCCTTGCAATCACTCACGCATTACGATTTAAGACAAACAAATTATACGCATCTATGTCACGGATGATTTTCACCGGAATTATGTGTAAATATTTATACCTATTACACACTTGCTTGGCCGGATACTCAACGCAGTCAAATATGTGCGGAATCGTGTAGGAGTGTGATGCCTCTGGCAGTAGAAAATGAAAAGTAACTAAGGACCCGTACTTATTAAAATATATATTTTGCCGACACGTAAGAATAGATTAGGAGAAGAAATTAGAAGGATAGATAGAGATTTTTTCAAAGTGAAGGTGTTAGAATAAATAAACTTAAGCGACTTATAAAAATTTGTATTAGATTCAGATTTGGCCTGCAAAAATATGAGCACATATTTCGGTTTTGTTCTCAGCCCAAATGGCTTCCTGAAGGCCTACCATCATCTTTTAGCGCGATGCAAGTTCGATTGTCAAAGTGAGACACCGCTATATAGTGGCGTCTCTTTTTAACAGCTAAACTTGAATCGCTATAAGACGTCATGGTAGGGCATCTGTTCTTCTTAGCCGAAATACTCACATACTTTGCTCTACACTACAATATACTATTTAATCCTTCGACCCCTTTGCTATCTAAAGAGACGTTTTGAATTCCTTCATAGTAAGACAACATTTCATACATTGTTCTGAACCCAAGTTAAGTAGCTAAAGCAGTTGTGTTATGGAATTCAGAAACAACGACGGTACCACAACACCCAGACACGTGCCAATACAGAAAAGTTCGTTTTCTGCATTGACCCGGCCAGGGATCGAACCCGCGACCTCGAAGTGCAAACGAATATCGAGTCACTCGACCACGGAGATCGTCAAATCTGCACACTGTTCCACGTTCTATGACTCTTCTTTTAGCGTTCAGACTGCCCGTCTTTGAAACTCTCTCCCGGTTTCTATTAGGCGAGATCTATTAGCGTCTTTAGGAATCTAGTAAGGGATTATTATCTGTCAATTTAGACTGCGTACGAGCTGCGTATAGATGGTATATCATACTAACTGGTAAATATATATATATATATATACAGGGTTACAGGAAAAGTCGTGCTAGATTCGTTAAGGGCGTGAAGGGCCCATCATTTCTGACTTATTTCACTATGAAACACCCTACCCTCAACTTAACCGTTTTCGAGATCCCTTGGAGAATAATAAACTTTCTAATATTTTTTTTTCTTAACTTTCACTTGTCTACTGCGGCCTATTCAATTAACTTATGCACTATTTTAATGATAGACGTTCTAAAGCATCTTATTAGACATGTAAAAATGCAATAATAATAATAATAATAATGAGACACACGAAATAAAATTTAATTTAGTAGCCTAAAAATCGGCAATTTTCAATAAAAAAATTAAAAGACGAATATCTCGAAAAGGGTTAAGTTTAGGGTAGGGTGTTTCATAGTGAAATAAGTCAGAAATGAAGTGTAGTCTACGACCTTAAATATATATATATATATATATATGAACGTGTCATCAAACGGAAAAGAGGAAATATTATATTTTCTTTTGATCAAATGAAATATCAAAAAGAGGGTAGATAATAAAGTATTTATTAAGTGGCCAAAATCAGTTTATTCATCTAGGTCATGTATTTGCCATCAAAATGGAAAACTAAATATTCAAATGCTCTAAATTTATATTGTATGATGATTCAACAATTAATATTCACACTTTACCAATATATACTTATCTTTGACACAGCGATTTGTCGTAATACAATCAGCTGAATATAATCCGATAAGGACTGCCGGCCGTCCGCGGGCTCCGAGCGTCAAGCACAGAAAGAGACCGTCTGACTCAGAGCGAGGCATTATAAAGGCACCGCGTCACTCCATTGCCTGGCGGGGAGGTGACGTGGACCGATCGTGTTGTCTATGCTATGACAGGTAACACTTTAGATCAAAGACAATGATGAAAAATATTGTACTAAAAAGTGTACATAGTTAAATCAATCAATAAATCAATTTAGCAAATCAATAAATAATCATTTAAATATTAATAATGATAATGAATATGATCAAGTAACATAATTAATACACTCCGAAATATTCCTAATTCTAACACGGCCATACTGACAGTACTTCGTCCCCGAATTACTTTTTAGATTATATAAAAAACACCGACATAAATCAGATTTCGTTTCATAAATTTCTATTCATTTTAATGGAGATCAAGTTATTGTTTCTTAATTTTATAAACCTCTATCCCTAGACATGTACAGTTCCATCACTTGCTGGTTAGTGAAGACCAAACTGACACCAAGCACATGGTTATCCAGCATATCTTAATTTTATAAACCTCTATGCCTAGACATGTACAGTTCCATCACTTGCTGGTTTTTGAAGACCAAACTGACACCAAGCACATGGTTATCCAGCAATCTCAATTTTATAAACCTCTATGCCTAGACATGTACAGTTCCATCACTTGCTGGTTAGTGAAGACCAAACTGACACCAAGCACATGGTTATCCAGCATATCCTAATTTTATAAACCTCTATGCCTAGACATGTACAGTTCCATCACTTGCTGGTTAGTGAAGACCAAACTGACACCAAGCATAGCGGTACCCAGCAACTGATTTATTTATTCTTACTCATTGTTTTTATGATACGATTCTGTTACACTATTACTCAATTAATCATTTTTATTATCACCAATTACAAGTTCATTTTCATTATCATTATTTATAAGTTCATTTTCATTATCACTATTTACAAGTTCATTTTCATTATCACTTTTTACAAGTTCATTTTCATTATCACTTTTTACAAGTTCATTTTCATTATCACTATTTACAAGTTCATTTTCATTATCACTTTTTACAAGTTCATTTTCATTATCACTATTTACAAGTTTATTTTATATAGAAGCATTTCATCTATGAAGTTATGTTCATTACCTTTCGTAACCTCATTAAATCGAGCCTGTATACATGGTAAGTTTGCAGTACGACCTGTTAATAATCGAAGAGGATATAATCCGGTTGATTTTAAGACAGTTGTAATCAAAATTTGAACTTTCCAAAGCCTGTTCGGCCAGCCTGATGAATCAGAACACGTAGTAACAGGCACTAAAATTTTTCGAAAAGACATGTAGATAACATGCCTTTCCTATTCTATCGAAATATAAGTAACATGGTGAGAAGTGATATTTAAGACGCTTTGCTAGACATTCCCTTATCAGACTACAATTTACACCAATACCTAATATGAAATTTAGTTATTTCTCATTTAGTTCTTACACCTCCGCACACACTACACATTTGAATAAAACACTTTTTTTTTACGGATTTTGCGTATATTTTATTTTATATTTAATCCCAATGTTTCAATGGTTGTCATGTATTCTCTACCTCCTCCACAATATTTTGATCGGGCACATTCCAAATTGTTAAAATAAAATTGTTTTATTTTTAAATTTTATTTAGTTATTATATTCTTACTAAGATTACATTGTATACTACTGAGTCTACTACCAGTTCGGAAATTGAGAGGCCCTTCCGAGAAGAACTGGCGAAAGAAACTCGGGCAGGGGGACCGACCTCCATCTTACTGTTATTACACTCGAGAGCAATGAATCCGGGTCACTTAAAGAATCCTAAAAATCTCGGAAACTAAAAATGCTAGGTTAATGCAATAAATTGTATTTAATAGACAATGTAATACTCCTTAAATGAAGGTATTAAAACTTCTTAGTTATTGTAAAGTTATATCATAAAAAAATCAAATTTGAAAAAGGGCCACTTTCGAAGATGGAACTACGAAATTACAGCATTTGGTTTTGCTTTTGTTTGTAATCTGTCATTTATGTGGGTACATAAACCATGTTGATAGTGCTCTATATTCATTATTCAAGCTGAAATTATGTCGCTTACGCCTGAAGAATGCACCAGAATACTTACAATGCTGGAAACCGGCCGGAGTCAGCGCGATACAGCCAGGACTGACGGTGTGTCGCTGTCAACAGTACAAAGAGTTCTCCGACGTTACGAAGAAACTGGTTCTAACCTACGCAGACCAGGAACGGGCAGAACCAGGTGTACCACAGCACGAGAAGACCGATACTTGGTGAACACCATGCTTCGAAATCGCTTTCTCACAGGAACTGAACTCACCAATCAGTTTCGACGCCTCGGAGGAAGTAACCCAAGTGCATGGACAGTAAGACGTCGGCTTGCTGAATCTAACTTAAAACCCCTTAGACCTGCAAACGGCCCTAAACTGGAGCGTGGGCATCGTATTTCAAGACTAAGATATGCCCAGAGCCACGTAAATTGGAGTATTGAAGATTGGTCAAAAGTTATGTTCTCCGACGAATCAAAATTTATGCTCTACAAGCACGATGGAAGACACAGAGTGTATCGAAGACCAGGGGAAAGATTCAAGCAAGCATGCATCGAAGAAAAAGTAGCCTACGGTGGTGGGTCTGTACTTGTGTGGGCCGGAATTTCTTCTGAAAGTCGCACAGAGCTGGTGATCATAGAAAACGGCTCTTTAACTAGCGTAAGATATGTGGAAGAAATCCTCAATGATCACGTTGGTCCATTTATGGTCAATTTAGGTGAGGATGCTATATTTATGCATGACAATGCCCGACCTCATACAGGTAGGATTGTGAATGACTACCTTCAAGAGATGAACATTACTCGTATGGAGTGGCCAGCGCGCAGCCCGGATATCAACCCGATCGAGCATACTTGGGACGAGCTAGGCAGATGCGTAAAACAACGAAACCCTCCCCCAATCACGCTTCGTGAGCTCAAAATTGCTCTCACAGAGGAATGGGAGAATATTCCCCAAAATCGTATAAGGAACTTGGTGTACAGCATGCCAAACCGCGTAAACGCAGTAATGGAAGCACGAGGAGGCAATACGAAGTATTAAAATTCAAGAAAATCGTAATAAAGTTCAAACATTTCATGTTTCCTATTTTTGTTTTAAGGAGAGATCAGCAGTTTTTTTCTTTATGTAATTTTGTGTTAATAAAATGTATGGTGACTCATATTTTTTTTACTTTCATTTAAGGAGTATTACATTGTCTATTAAATACAATTTATTGCATTAACCTATCATTTTCAGTTTCCGAGATTTTTAACATTCTTTAAGTGACCCGGATTCATTGCTCTCGAGTGTATTTGCAAAAAGAGCTAACTACATCATCAGATCATGGAATGAGTGTTTTTGTAGGTATTAATAAATTTTTATTTAATTTTATTTTTGTTACTTTTTCTCGGCCATGAATAAATATTTTGGTAGTTTTTAGTCACGATTCATTAAATTTACTCGTGTGCTGAACATGTGGTTTCAAATTACAGTTTTTAGTATCATAACGAGGTAGAGCAATGTCATATTGCAGAGGTTTAGGCTATACCGCATCACGTATTGCCATCAACAATCCCTTCAGCATCGTAGGGTCTATATCGAACTATTTAACCGACCTTGGTCAAATGCTGAAAGAAAGAAAAAAAATTTAGTACAGGGCGTGAGCATCCCACTTCTGATGTCATCAAACGGAAAAGAGGAAATATTATATTTTCTTTTGATCAAATGAAATATCAAAAAGGGGGTAGATAATAAAGTATTTATTAAGTGGCCAAAATCAGTTTATTCATCTAGGTCATGTATTTGCCATCAAAATGGAAAACTAAATATTCAAATGCTCTAAATTTATATTATATGATGATTCAACAATTAATTTTATTTATTTATTTATTTATAATAGGGATAGTACACAGCACAAATAGAATTGCTTATAACAATTTTTACATAGAATTTTGTAGGCCAATTACGACTATCCAACGATTTACAAATTCGGGCTCGAAATATTGTTTTCACCATAACAAAAGAAAAAAAAAATAGTATAGATAACATTCCAAATCGCAAGAACAACAATGAAAACAAAACCAAGTAAGAAAAAAAAAAAGTATTGATACCCAAGGGAAGCCGTACTCGTGCAGCGGATATTAATATTATTTTATAAATTAAATTACATACATATTGTATACTAATACTACAATACATACATACAACTTTAAGTAATATAAATAATAACTAATATGAAATAAATAAATGTATATTATGTATAAATGATACTATTGATACCTAGTGCCAAAAAAAAATTAGGAAAACAATAAAAACGATAACTGGACCTGATTCTCGTACTATCACAGCAAAAACAATTAAACACCCATATTAGTAATTGTTATTGTAATTAGTTGTCACTGCCATCTAAGTCATATATGTATGTTGTCTAATATTGTTCTGAAATATTTTTTTGGAACCAATGAAAATATCCACGTCGTGAAACTTTGAATTGTAGGTGGAGGGCAGTCTTGTAAACACAGAGTTTTGTGCGTAGGTAGTATAGTGGTGCGGGACGTGCATCAGACGCGTATGCCTTGTTCGCCTTGGAGGGGTGTATAATGAAATAAGCTCTACCAGCTCCGGACAGTCTAGACGGCCACGAATAATGTCGAATAATAAACCCATATCCAACACTTGTCTACGTTCCGCTAATGTGAGAAGGTTGTAGGCTCGACAAGTCTCCTCATAACCAACGCCTGCGTCAACCTTTCTACATTTAAAATTAAGATGCCTCACAAACTTCCGCTGTATACTTTCGATACGCTTAATTTAAACATCGTAACACGGTGACCATACAGGGGCAGCGTATTCTAAGATGCTACGCACGTAAGCGTAGTATACGATTTTAATACACAGAGGATCATTAAAGGGACCACAGGTGCGCATAACAAAACCAAGATTCCTGTAAGCTTTTGCCTTAATTATGTCTATGTGAGCAGACATTAGCATTTTACTGTCAAAATAAATACCCAAATCGCGAACCACTTCCGCTCTCTCAATCTCAACACCGTTGAAGTTATATTTATTAACAATAGGGTTATTCTTTCGAGTAAAGCTAATACACTGACATTTCTCAATGCTAACTGTTATTTTATTCTGAATATAGTAGTTATATAGATTATTGAGATCGTTTTGTAAAAGCTTGCAATCATCAACAGTGCGTACTCTCATATAAACTTTTTTGTCGTCAGCGTAAAGAAGATGTTTAGAATTAACGAGAACAGTACCTATGTCATAGATATAAGCGTTGTAGAAGAGAGGACCGAGATGGGAACCCTGTGGGATTCCTGAGGGTATAGAGACATAGTCTGACCTATATCCACCAAGAACGACTGCTTGTGACCGATTGGTTAGGTAAGATCGCACCCAACGCAGTAAATCTCCATGAATTCCAAGGCTCTGGAGCTTTCGGAGAAGGATCACGTGATCCACACGGTCGAATGCTTTTTCGAAATCAGTGTAGACCACGTCAACCTGCCCGCCCCTCTCCATTGCCGTGAGTACAAAATCAGAAAACAAGGATAAATTGGATAAAGTGGACCTACCATGCAGAAATCCATGTTGTGTTGGGGGGATGTTTCTGGCAATAGTGGAATATATAAAATCATAAACTAACTTCTCCAAGAGTTTAGAAATAGTGTTAAGGATCGATATTGGACGATAATTTGAAATAAGAGACTTTGATCCTTTTTTATGAATTGGAACAATTTGAGCTTGTTTCCAAACATCGGGGAAAACACCTTTCTCAAGCGATTTATTGAACAATGCTGTTATTGGATAACAAAGACTATCAGCACAAGAGGCAAAAAACAACGGTGGAATACCGTCACACCCGGCACCCTTGGTTTTGTCCAGAGTTTGTAATAGTTTTAATACCTTGCACTTGTCAACCTTAATTTGAGAAAGGCAATCGCTATTAAGTTGAACGTCAGCAGCATGTGTCGTGGGGACGTCACCCTGGGGCGTAAGAAAGACACTTTCAAAAAACCGGTTAAATACGTTACAGATATCGTCACCCTTAGTATAGTTAGTATTACCATCTGTGAATTGAGAAGGATAGCCAGAAGACCCTTTTTTGCCCTTAACATACCTCCAAAAATATTTAGGGGATTTCTTTATGAGTTTCTGTGATGTACTGGTAAATTGATTAAAACAAGTTTCCTGCAATCTATGCTGTCGTTCTCTAAGTATACTAAACTCATCATAATCTCTAGGGTTTCCGTATTTTTTCCATCGTTTGTGTAGTTTCATTTTTTCTTTATTAATATTTATTAAAGCCCGACTATACCAGAAAGGGTATGTGGTTTTATTGCGAGTTTTAAGGGGCACTAATAGGGAAATGCAAGTTTTAATTTTTTCATAAAATAAGTTGACTGCATCATTTATCGAGTCGCAGGACTGCAATTCGCTCCAATCGACATTTTTTAGGTAAGTGTTAATTTCATCATAATTACATTGGTGAAAGTTAGGAACGGGTGCTATCTTCTCTAATAGAGGCGAAATGTGTAGGTCTAGGATGAGTATATTCAGGGCTGGATGATATCTATCCTCCTTGATAATTGGTTGTAAACATTGTGATATTATACAAGGAGTGTTACTAAAACATAGATCTAAGATTTTACCAGATCTATTTCGAATTAAGTTAAATTGATTTAAGCCCAGGAAGTACATATGATCCACAAAAGAATTTGCGGTATCGGAGACAATTTTAGAACCCGAGTTTTGATTAATATATTCATTATTATTATTCCAAGACAAACACGGTAAATTAAAATCACCCAGCAAAATAATGTTATCAAGAGGGAACGCATTCATTATATGTTTAATACTTTTATCAATGTCTGCAAAACGGATATCAAAACCGATTAAGTCAGGCGGAAGATAGACTAAAATTATACGCAATGTGTGAGATGAATTAACCGCGCGCGCAGGTATAGATATGCACAACGACTCGGTGGTGCGGGTCCCCGGCCACTCGGCGCACGGCTCAGCTGCGAGTTCCCGCCGTACACACAGCATTACCCCACCTCCTTTACTCTTGCTTGTAGATTTACAATCACGATCGGAACGAAATATATCATACCTACCGTCGCACAGCTCTGTGTTCAGTATGTCATCCTGTAGCCATGTTTCTGTGAATGATAAAACATCGTAATGGTTCGTCAATATGTTATTGTATAACTGTAAGCATTTGGTTCGTAGGCCACAGACGTTCTGGTAATAGATGTGTAGACTTCTATTGCTTAAGTAATTGTTGTTAGTCATTGTGAAAAAAATAAAGATAATTATTATTTTCTTTTATTTTTCGTTCGAACTCCAATTTTTTGTTAAAACTTATTAAGACGTGTGGCCAGGTAAGGTAGTATATTAATATAATCTTTATTTGGGATATAAAAAATAGGTGCTTATCAGTAGTTGTAATTTTTATTTTTACATTAATTCCGAGCGTGGATATTTCATTGATGGGGGTTAATAGAAAAGCAGAACGTCCTAGTTGTAGATGCAGTAACATGTAAATAAGTTTTCTTACGAGTAATATTAAATTGTGATTACTAAAGGTATGACTTTTGAAATTAATTAGGAAAAAATATATATTTAAGTACAATATATACATCAATATTATATATAAGTATCTATTTTGTATTTTATAATATAAATTATAGGTGGAGGTTGAATAAAATGACAAAATTAAAAGTTTACGAGTGTTGTTATTTATGATGTTGTTATATTTTGAGCAGATATCAACTTGTTATTTATTCACAAAAACGCACAGATATAAAATGCATTGCACTTGCTTAACATGTTCTAATGAGTAGCGGGAGTCAGTACTATTCATATACGTTAAATTTCTGCTAACATATAAATAACATAATAAGTAAAAGGTTAGTAATTTGTTATAATAATTCGTATAATACGCACAATTATATGAGTGATAAGCATATATATAAACTAAAATACTTCTCTTGGGCATTACAGAGTAAAGGTAACATGACGGCATCACTTTATTTTCTCGAGGTCTTTGGCGTCCATAATATTGAAAGCAGGAGACGTATCGTTTTTTCGGACAAAAATTTTTCCATTACGGATCCAGACGTGTTGGTAGGCGGCATCAGCAGCGGCTCCACGCGTTTTCTTGTATAACATTTTGAAAAACGGAGTTAAATGTTCATTTATAAAAATTTTCTTCGGTTCTTCGGATGACGTAAACCCAATTTCACTTGTGGTGAGACCTTTCCTTCTCCGGATCGCCGATATAATTGTATCTTTAACTAGTTGGTTACTCATTTTGGCTATGATATTTTTTGGTGATTTAACATTAGTTTTTCTCTGCGGTACACGATGAATGCTTATGATATCTTGTTTCGTTGCCTGAACGCCCAGAATTTCACATATAGATAAAAGTAATTGGGAAAGATCCTCATTTTTTTTCTCCGGGAACCCAACAATTTCTATGTTATATAATCGCTCACGCTGCTGCTGAATATTGAAGTCTCGTTCTAAGCTAAAAAATCGGCTATTGTAGGTATCGATCTCGTTTTCTAATTTCTTTAAATGTTTCAAATCCTTTGACATAGATTGAGTCTTCGTCAGAAGATCATCAAAAGACTTGGTATGAAAGTCCAATGATTTAGAAAGGTCGGCTAAATCAGTTCTAAATTGATTTTGTTGTTGCGATAAGTCATCGATGGTTTTAGTCACTGAGCTTACTTGAATTTTAATCTCAGATATATCTGATCTTATGTTCTGCATGAGATCCTCATTGGATTTCTTAATATCATGTAAGAAGCTCATAATTTCTCTTTTAAAATCGTAGAAATCAGCTTTTTGAACATGGTCCGAGTCTGGTTCTTTTCGTTTTCTTCGAGTGATTTTTGAATCTGAGGCGGTGGAATCATAATCCGTGAGGTCAGTTTGCGAACCGGTATAAGTAGTACCTAAGCGCTGCTTTGAAGGTGAATGCTTTACACTCATGTTGATAGGTGGCTCACAGCGTAGGTAGGTGTTACAACGGATGGCGAAGGAGACGAAAAATGGCAATATTCACACTTTACCAATATATACTTATCTTTGACACAACGATTTGTCGTAATACAATCAGCTGAATATAATCCGATAAGGACTGCCGGCCGTCCGCGGGCTCCGAGCGTCAAGCACAGAAAGAGACCGTCTGACTCAGTGCGAGGCATTATAAAGGCACCGCGTCACTCCACCGCCTGGCGGGGAGGTGACGTGGACCGATCGTGTTGTCTATGCTATGACAGGTAACACGTTAGATCAAAGACAATGATGAAAAATATTGTACTAAAAAGTGTACATAGTTAAATCAATCAATAAATCAATTCAGTAAATCAATAAATAATCATTTAAATATTAATAATGATAATGAATATGTTCAAGTAACATAATTAATACACTCCGAAATATTCCTAATTCTAACAAACGCGTACCATCCTCCTTTACGCAAAGCTTGTCTGCCAGAGATCGCTTTGAGCAATAAGACCTCCCCTTGTATTTTTAGTGTTCTTTTGTTTTATTATTACTTCAATGTGGTGTTATCAATAAAGTGTATGTATTATAACAAATGAACTGAGAAAAATAAGTATTCGATATGAATATATTAATGTCTCCGGCTGCTGGAGTGTAAGTCTGCCATATAAGTTATTTTTTCCATGTTTCTAACTTCAAAGAACAAAGACTGTACAAAATTTATCTTTTCCATTTTACTCCAAATTCCAAATTTTAGCTTTATAGACTAGACTTAGTTGTGGCTTTGCGTTGATAGTCAGTCAGGATAAACGATGTAAGTATGGATTTAGATTAAGCGTTGACGCAAACGTGTGTATTACAAGTAATTAGCTTTTTTCTCCCTTTTGCCAGAAGAACCCTAGAGGAAAACAGTCGAAAGGAAGCGATTACTTCGGTCGGGTGAACATCTCATCAGGACTGGTACGCCGCACCCAAAGATATTATCACACCTAGAACAGTTAATAAAAGAAAAGAAATAGTTCTTTTTAACGAAATATATACAAGACTGTTGTATTTAGTAACTTGAGATGGTACTGACAGCGTTAATTTTTATACGGATCACTTTATGTACACTGTTTATGCTAACTTGCTTTTCTTCTTTTTTTAATTAATAATAATAATAATTTATTGTCCAACAATAGCACTTAAACAATAATCTTACAAACATAATTCAAAATACAATGCTAAACATAAACAATATTACTCTGCCCCCTAGGTTAGGTCAACCTGTATTCTAGGAGACAGATCCTTCCCTCTATTATCTTATTGTATTAGCATATAGCACTATCTTGTAGCTATAAACTAAGAAGTCATCGGACGTATCAATGTGTTATGTGTGTATGTGTGTGTGTGTGTGTGTGTGTGTGTTTGTTTGTGTGTGTGTGTGTGTGTGTGTGTGTGTGTGTGTGTGTGTGTGTGTGTGTGTGTTTGTTTGTGTGTGTGTGTGTGTGTGTGTGTGTTTGTTTGTATGTGTGTGTGTGTGTGTGTGTTAGAGAGTGTGCGTGTACGCATGCGTGCATGTGTCTCATTGATTTGGTACAAAATATATTTAGTATAACTTAGTATATTTTATTACTTTAAGTAATTTGCAATAATTGAGTTTAGGTATTGTTTAGTTAAATTTACTATTTTATACTAATCATTCAATGTATTTTGAGATTCTTTGTAAATATATTTTAGAGATAACCTAAATGTTTTCAGTTTTTTCATAGTCTAGCAGAAGTAGCCAATCTCGTACTTTTATTTTACATATGGTTTTTTGTAAATTGTAAATTTCTATACTTTTATTCACCTTGTTGTACAAATGGGGCCCCAAAAATCATGAGAATCTTTCATAGAATGTAGTTTTATGTATATCTATTTTACATATTTTCTTCGCTCTTCTTCCGCCAGAGCATAAAGTAGACCGGTCATAGGTTAATATAGAGTGCTGATTCAATTCAGAATAAAAAGCTGTCTAACAGAAAGTAATCCACATAGCCGATACAGTTCAGTTGTGCAGTATCTATAGGGTTTAAATGTCATCACTTTAAGCACAGACCTCTGGGCTCTTTCAGTGGTCAACAGTCTTGTTTTGCATGCTCCACCCCATACTGCAATGCAGTATAATAGAATGGATTGGCATATTGCATAATAAACTGTTTTTAATACATCCAGATCAGCAACATGACGCAAATTTTTCATGACACAAATAACTTTTCTCACTCTGCCATTTAAATTTTCAATCTGTTGGGCCCAGTAGAGATGTTTATCTATTTCTACACCTAGGTATTTAATATATGGAACTGCCACTAAACGAGCGCATTTACAAGGAAAATATAGTTCGCCCTCACATGAATGTGCCCGAATGCCAAAGTGTGAATTAGGTTGGGTGCTACTATTAATGGAAAAGGTGACATATTTAGTTTTAGCGACATTGAACGACAGCAATTTTTTGTTTAGCCAAGTGATCACCACACCTAGACCTTGCTCGGCATGTTTACGAACCTCATCCCAAGTATCTCCATAGTATACTAGAGCAGTGTCATCTGCGAAGGAAAAAACCTTACCATTAACTGGAGTATGAAGACAAAGCTCATTGATGTAGACCAGGAAAAGACTTGGTCCGAGGACGCTGCCTTGAGGCGTTCCGTAAGAAATGGGCATTTCATCACTAATCTCGCAAATTTTAACACATTGGTAGCGATTACTCAACTAGTCCTCAAATATTTTTAACAGCACTCCGCGTATACCCACATTCTCCAGCTTGTTTAACAGAATGTATCATTGAATGTATCGGGTTGGTGATACAATATCACTAACCCGTGGATAACAGTGTTGGTTTCATAATGATTTAATTCAACAATACCTTTAATATTAATAAGAAGATCCTATTATGCGAACTCTTTGTTCTCCCTAATTAAAAAAAATAAAATAAAGACAAACTTCCCTCCACTCCGACAGGGTTTTGTGGGTCCCTTATGGCAGTCAGCACTAGGAGTGCTAGGTAGGCAAGCTTTCAGCTGCTTTTTCGATGGGGGATGCCGAATTGATTATTCACTTGAATAACAAAGGAGGTCTTTGGCTAAGAATAAACCCTTAACATCGCAGTCTAAACACGGCTACTGCTACATGGAGGTTTCCCCCAAAAATGTCAGGTTTTATCTACAGTTTTCACGCTTGGCAGGCTGGTTAAAAAACGCTGCTGACCAATTTGTGGTCTTCAGAAAGAGGTTCACCTTCCTACCTTCAGCATCGTTAGTCCCCTTTAGTCATAGTGAAGCGTTGGTACTACTCTGCTGGTCACGATACGGCATATAAAATAAATACACTAAATTCTGTTTCTCTCTTACAATACGCGAAATTTTTATGAAAGAAAATCGTATGGTTAAATAACAAGAAAACTTTATTCACTTTCAGTAAATTATATAGACAATGCCACTTTAATAGAGATTTTATTTCAGGAATGCTAAAATCAACGGGAAGAGCGCCATACTTACACAATGATACCGCAGTTTTAATGTAATAAAATCGATCGTCCTAATTTAATAAATTCTGTTTTCTTGTGAAATAATTATAAAGATCCTCAATGAATAACAGCAACAAAAAATAATCTTGATATTTATAAATTTAATTAAAAGAGAAATTAAACATTCTATAAAATATTAATAAACATAATGTGCCTCCCAGTGGAAATAACCTATACTTACATGAAAAAGACAAGCATTATATTTTATAATTAATTAATACTCCATATCAACAAAAATAGCTAATGAATTAGGTAAATTAAATTATTCCCTGCATTCAAGTTTTTTTAAATTAGCAATTGAACACGTGTAATGCATTTATTTTACTAATATAAAATTATTAACCTTTAACGTTGTTAAGAAAAGGTATTTGAAAAGTTACTTGGATATAAGTTATGGCACTAGGAGAACTTCTGCTGGCAAAGTGGTTTGACAGTACAGAGTCAGACGTTTTTCTTAATCTCCCAAATTAACTAAAACTACTCTTACAATATAATATTTTTTGATATTAAAGCATTCAACTCTTAGATGGTATTTCCTATGGTATTTGACAGAGTAGAAGAGCACTAACCCCTCAAACTTAAAAGGCGACTAATGATACTGGAGGTAACCAACCGTAGTTTATAAAATAAATGAACTGGTAGGGCAAGATTGGTAATTATGGAACAAACGCGAGATTTTTGAAGGAAGGTCCCGTTCCGTAGCAGACGTCGTTCGACTGAGATGATCGTGATGATGTATTATTTATACAAAAGTCTAATAGTTTTTTTAATTGTTCAGCATAAAGTTCCAATCGTTAATTAATAATTATTTAAATTTAGTCCAATTTAAAGAGGCTAATATTTCTCCAATGTAAAACTCAGCACGAACGCCATCAATTCGTTTTGTCTAATATTCGTCGTTCTAGACTATGTCATTTGTAACATCGTCCAGCTGTTAAAGGTTAGTGATTAATTTGTATTAATAAATATCAATTGATTAACAGAAGGGAATGATTATTCTGTAGCTTTTACTTTATTTATTTATTTTAAGATAAGTAAAAATATCTGACTAGTGTAGTGATCTGTTATTAAAAAAGGTGAATCATAAGATAATATTAATATAAATAAGTGAATGCAATATTCAAAGCAGTATGTTGGAGCGCAGCTGAAATTATTTTCTACGTTGATATATACGCAGAAATATCAAAATATTACTTCAGGCGTGTATGTTTTCTCAGAATCCAAGATACGCCACAAGCATATGTGGAAAATCAAAAGAATCGACAAGATATTACATTCAAATTACAAACCAGACTGAAGACAATGTTAAGAAAGTTCATTTAAGGACAACAATGCGTCGCAGAAGTCTAATTTGAGAAGTTCTTCAATAGTATTCAATTTTAAGTGTTATAAAAAAGGTCCTCCGAGAACACTCACGTTGTCTAACCACGATATCGAAATAAAGTAATATTCTGTTTCATATAATGTAGAAAATTCAATTCCAAGTAGGCTTCGAGATAAAATTTTATCAGTGTTAGCAGTAACGATAAATGGGATAAAATTATCTCAATTGTTTCTAATATTTGTTGTCGCCGCCAAAAGGTATGAAAACAAAATTCAGTTTCATGATAACAATCTGAATTTTACAAAAAAAAAATTTCATCTTTTGTCACATTCCTTTTGTGATATCACTGTATATGATGTATTATTACATCAAACAATGTGACGACCAACTAGCCATCTGCGGTATGCATAAATAAAGAAGATAATTATGAGCCTATTAACTACAAACCGCTGGAGCGGCCGTCACGGCTTCTGACCAGATTTTCTACGCGACCGGATTCAGACCCAGACAGCGATAAATTTTCAACACGTTTGTTATATTTTCATGAATGAAATGATTCAAGTTTCTCGACTTTTTAGTTATTATATAACTTTTATTAGGACTTTAAAATTTGATAATGGACTACTGTCTTCATGTATCTTTACTATGATTAGTATATCTACAGACTCGTTAACACACAACTGCGCTTAAGCTTATAAACTATTGCATTTTACTGATGAAAAAAAATCCTAAATTCGGGTAAAATCTGGCATTCATGGCTCAATAACTAACTTCATTTTTGATGAGATCCATATGTAACATGATCTTTGTATAACGTGCGTCATATGAGTTATACATTTTTTTTCTTAAATTACGACTTGATTAAAATCAAAATAATGCATATTATATTACTCTAGTACATATCATACTCATGAAATCGTACATAACTTTTAATTAAATTTGAATATTCAGCTATTTTTGATTATTGATAATTTAATACTCCAAACTGGTCTTTGTTAAAATTTAGATAACACTTTTTTTTGAGAAATTAGAGATTCTTTGAAAAAATTAAATCCCCTGTTTAAATTTCGGTTGAATTCCGGTACCCCACTTAAAGGATCGGATAAGCATTTTCAATATTCTAATATTAAATTAAAATATAAATGTGTCCCACAAGATAAGTTTCTATAACATATCGCTGGTTTGCAAGAATATCGACGCAACTCAAAAATCTGTCAAATTGAACTAAATATGCCAAACGATCTTTAAGATCTTTGATATTTTATCGCGAAGAGAGACGCAGATATCGCTTCACCGTTGGATACAATTACATTATTCGGTATGCGATAAAAGATTTAATAAGAAATTTGAAAACCTTATTCCAAAAAATCAAAAGTTTTTGGTTTCGTCGCTATTCTCGCAAACCAGCGATATGTCACGATTTTAATATCAAACCCATACTGCGGACATATGTATTGCCTTTGTGATAGGGATCATTGAAGGGTATTATATAAAGATCGATAGGAATTAATCTTATAGGGCCGTAATTGGTTCCTGTCGTTAATAGGATCATGTGCTAAGTTGTACATCGTAAACTATAGCACTATACCTACTGGGCAGCAAAGTAACAGCGAGTACACTCATAAATAAATGAAAGTTAACAGTTGCTATTCCTTAAACTACATTATACACAATGTAATGTCTGTACTTAACAGTGTAAGTTTTATTAAATTTGCTGGTGCTGGTATCTACAAGTTTCATTTTTTTTAATATTAGGAGGCTCGTTGGTAGAACGGTGATGATTTTCTATTTACCCTCGATTTGAATCCTGGAGCATATTTTTATGTGATGAGAATAAGCATGTGTTCCCGACTCCTGAGTCATAGTTGAATATACACTTATTTATTTATTATACCCGATATTTAGTTATCATAGTAGAAGGTTTGTTAATTTTGAAAATAAAATATTAATAATTACTAGCGGCCCGTCCCGGCTTCGCACGGGTGGGCAAAATTCTTTAATTTTTTTTTTATTATTAAATATTTTTCCGTTACCGCCATCTAGCGTCCGGTAGACGAACTACTTGCGGTTAACGCGTTGCTATGATAACGCACATACAATGGAAAAAGAGCGGGAAAAAGAACGGACAGACAAACACACAAACCACCGTGATCTTAGATTATAGATTTACGCCACTTCTAGGTCTCGGGTTCGATCCGTCCTTTAGCTGCTTAACTTGTATTCAGAACAACGTAGGTATGTATCGGTGCAGTCTTTTTATTTGAGTTTTATATGTTAAATCAGATATTTAATGTGAAAACCTCTTTAGATATAGGCTAACTTAATAACTAACTGTCAAATAAGCATAATAAAATAATATTTAGATAATATAACATTTCTTACTTTCACACCAATTAACCTGGGCCAAAGTAATCACTGTAAAGCTAGTACTAGGGTAACGGATAGACACACATACGAGTATATGACAAATAAATAAGTAATAGTTGTAGAAATATATTATGTAAATATCCGACTCAGGTAATTTGTACCTCATAAAGTCATGACTCAAGCACAAATGCTCGTAATCATCTCACAAACATCTGCCCCTTCTGGGACTCGAACCCAGGACCATCGATGCGAAAGGAAGGATAGCTCCCGTTGCACTAAGCGGTCGTCAAATAACATTTTATTCCAAGGTCTTTTCTTCACTGACAGCGCCATCTTGTAGTCATTTATTGAACTACTAACTATAATGTTAATTAAAATGTTACTAATATTTAAGCTGACCCGAGTACGTGTTGCTGTGTTATAAATTAAAATGAAACCTATCATATATTCTAAGTCGGTAGTAATCCAGTAAAATAACTGAATCCAGACTGAAACATGGAGAACAGAGTTATTTCTTCATTCATAAATTAGTTGTCATTATCATGAATAAAAAAAAAGGAATTACTGAAGACGTACTTTGTAACATTAGCCTTCCCTTGTGAAAAAAAATATTTAAAGGTGAAAACAGCATTCACTGCTGTTCAGCCAATATAATTAGTTCCCAAGAGAACAATTTTGACAGCTGACACCTTCAAAGTAAAATGTTACGACAAAGGACCAAAGAAGGTCGGAACGAACTACTGCTTATTCCAGAGTTCGTTGAGATTAATGCTTTTGACTTAATCAATATTTTTCTATGAAAATGTTGTAAAACAGCATTCTATCGTCGGCCGCTCGATACAAGTCATTTTATTTATAAAGGAAATTAAACATATTTGGTCTTGACTACTGTTCTATAGCAATCACTGCGTGCTGCCGCAGCGCAAACAACGGATCCGCGTCAAAAATCTTTAAAAAATAGTATAAGTGCAAATTTACCACCATAAATTATCAATACGTAAGAAAAACAGTATAATTATCACCTCTTAACGTTATCGAAGAAATACAGTTATAAAAACCGACAACAGTGCACTATTGTGAAACAAGTTTATTTTCTTTTAAAAATATAACTCAAGTGTTGAATAAAGTGACTTCTTGATCAAATCAGTGCTTAAACTTTGTGAAATAATAAAAAGTGATTTAAATATTTCATTAAAGACTTGTATAATATAACTAATACTGTTAAAATTTTACTTTTAATAAAAAAATAAATAAAGCGGTCAGTCAAGAAATAATACAGTGATTGTGTGCCAACAGCTGTTGGCGGACCTTGACCTCATTAAGCATTCGCACCGGTCGACCGATAATAGGCTACGTTAACTTTGTCGGCTTTGAATAAGTCAGTGTGGAGTAGCTGATACCTCTGCGGACTGGCGTGCGCCTTACCGCGGGGCTGGAGATCGATCCTGTGCGGACAAAGAATTTTTGCGTATTCACATAATTTTATTATTAATTTCTTACGCTTTGCGTTAAATAGTTTGAACCTGACCAACAACTCTAAAGCGAATAATTGTAATCTGCTTTCTACGCTAAAAACCTTTATAACGTTCTCACTATGAATTGCTTGGCTTGCAACAAAACTATAAAACAATCAAGTTTACTTAAGTGTACCGCCTGCAAAGGTTGCTACCATTATCTCTGCCTTAACTTCGCAACTGCATACTTTAATAAAAACATCAATGAACTACAAAGTAAGTGGCGCTGTGACTTGTGCACTAATATAACGAGACGGGCTAGGAGTGACGACACACCCGTGGCGTCCCCGTACCGACAACTTGCTGCGCAGTCAACCTCCGCTCCCTACGTAACGACTCAACAAATGAACATGTCATGTGATGAATCGCTTATTGATAATTCGTCCTTATCCGTTGAGTTAAATAATGAACAAGCAGTTAAGTCAGCCGAGGCCACTATAACTATGCGACAGTTTAGCCAACTGATTGACTTGATGTTAGATAGTATCAGGGCGACACTTTCATTGGAAATACAGGAGAAAATTAAGGCCGAAATGAATACTGTTTCTGAAACCCTCAAGAAAGACTTCACGGAGACCACTGACTTTCTGTGCAATGAGCAATCTGATATAAAACGAGAAATTGCATCAGCTGGTATGAAAATGACTAAGCTAGAGGCAGAAAACTCTAGGCTTCGATCAGATATATCTCAGCTCGAGTTACGCATTAGACAGACTGAGAAAACCTCACGGAGTTACAATCTCGAGATTCAGTGCATCCCTGAGCGCCGCAACGAAAATGTTGTTAAGTTATTTAAAAAGCTATGTGAATTTGTGAAGCTCCCTATCGTGGACAGCGAAATTCGTTCTTGTCGTCGAGTTGTCAAGTTGAATCCCTCATCAGACAGACCCCGTAACTTATTAGTGACTCTTCCTTCCGAGCGACGTCGTGATGAGATAATTTCTGCGGTGAGAAGATTCAACAAAGAAAATCCTAATGATCGCCTTAACTCTACACACATCGGCGTAAACGGAGATAAACATAGTATCTTCGTAGGAGAACATCTCTCGCCAGAATGCAAGGAATTACATGCGGCTAGTCGTAAACTAGCGAAGAATAAAAACTATAAGTTCGTATGGATTAAATATGGGAGAGTTTATGTGAGAAAAGACGAGACCTCACCAGCTTTATTCATAAAGGACATGGTCAATCTAGAAAAATTAGTAGTTTAATGTGTGTTTTAATTTTCGATTCTTAATTATTGCTAATTGGATTTAGTTAAGTTATATTTTTAATGTTAATATTTTATCAAAATGTTAATAGGATTAGAAGTAAATTAAAACAACTGTATATTAATATTTTAAATGAGAATTATGATGTTATTTGTCTATGCGAAACTAACTTAGATGGCTCGGTCGATACCAATGAGTTTGTGGACGGCAGGTACACCGTTTTTCGAAGAGATCGCGAAACTGCTAAGTCGACAAAAAAATCAGGCGGTGGCGTACTCTTGGCTTTAAAAAAAGACTTTGTTGCATTCAGACGTCCTGACTTGGAGAGTAAATTTGAAGATCTATGGATCACTGTGCACCTCGGCCCTTGTACGCGCGCCCCTTCTTTAAATATCTATCTAGCTTATTTACCACCTGACCTGGACGCTTCTGAGTACCACTATTTCTTTGATCACTGTTCTGACATATTGTTGAACTATGCAAACGATACTAATACAATCATAATCGGCGACTTTAATATACCGGGATTAACTTGGACTCCTGATAATGGTTGCCCTCTGCGAATGGTGCCAGGCAGTTCTTATGACAGCAAATCTACAGCACTTTTAAATATGATTGAGTATGGGGATCTTTCCCAATTTAATCACATACGCAATTCAAATGACCGAATACTTGATTTGGTGATGACTAATCACCATGATATAAAGGTGTCTGAATGTTGTCCCCTGAGCACGCCTGATCGTCACCACCCGGCAATACAAATACAATTAAATCTTAAATTTGAATACAAAAATGTTAAACGAAGGAATATTAGGGTGCCTAACTTTCGCAAATGCGACACTTCCAAATGCATTGAACAACTTAACGCCGTTGATTGGAAGTCTATTTTGTCCCATAGTGACGTCAACTCTGACGTGACTCGCTTTTACGAGATATTAAACGACACCATAAAGAGTCACACACCGCTTAAGCGAATTGGTCACTCGGATTACCCGATTTGGTTCTCGGAGGCGCTTAGGGCGTGCATCAGCGAGAAAAAGAGAATCCACAAAAGATTCAAAAAATATGGCAACCCAAGAGATTATGATGAGTTTCAGTTGTTACGATCCAGATCAAAGAGGCTCATGAAAGCTTGCTACGATTCCTACGTTTCTAGCGTTGAGGAGTCTCTAGCTAAAACAACGAGACTTTTCTACTCTTTTATCAATAGCAAAAAATCAAATCCAGCCATACCTGACTCGGTTAAATATGGCAACAGAGTTGCCACGGGTGGTCAGGCCACTGCGGAGCTTTTTTCGGAATACTTCTCTTCAGTTTTTGTGCATGATGGCGGTGGTGGCTCTCTCGACCATGAAGCAAAAGAAGTACTTCATATCAATTACCCCATATCTTCCATATACCTTTCTATGGAAGATATTAAAATGAAACTGCTCAAGATATCTGAGGACAAGGGAGCCGGCCCTGACGGCATACCCCCTGGTTTTATTAAACATTGTGCTTCGGCTTTGGTTCTGCCGCTTTTTATTGTCTACAACAAGTCTTTGCAGACTGGTACCTTTCCAAGTGCTTGGAAGGCGACCTTTATCATTCCTATTCACAAGTCGGGTGACCCTAGTGATTGCAGTAATTATAGACCGATAAGTATGCTGTCCTGTTTTGCAAAAATCCTGGAGTCCTTGATATATGAGCATCTCTTCCACCATATTAAGCCACACCTACACCACCAGCAGCATGGTTTCGTTCAGGGCAAATCAACGGTCAGCAATTTATTGGAATATACCAACTTCATCTGCAGAGTGTTTAACAGTCATGGGCAGGTTGACTCTATATATACTGACTTCCAAAAAGCATTTGATAGGGTGAGTCATAGAACACTACATCTTAAGCTGAAAAATATGGGCGTACATGGTTGCTTACTTCGCTGGTTAAAGTCCTACGTCTCAAACCGCAGTCAATTGGTTGCCTTAAAAGGTTATCGCTCGTCACCAGTTTCCGTCACATCCGGTGTTCCTCAGGGGTCTATTCTGGGACCATTATTATTTATACTTTATATCAATGATCTAATTCCTAGGCTTAAAAATTTATCTTTACTTTACGCGGATGATTTAAAAATATTTTGTCAAATTGATTCAGTAATGGACTGCGTTCAGTTACAAAGGGATATCAATACCTTATATGATTGGTGCGGTGAGAATGATATGTGCCTCAGCATAGATAAATGCTCTATCATATCTTTCACTCGCAAGAAAACACCCATTGTCTTTGATTACGCTATTGACGATAACTTGCTCCAGCGAAAGTCCGTAGTGCGGGACTTGGGGGTGGTATTTGATGACAAAATGACTTTTAATCATCACTATGAAGTGCTCTCCAAACGTTCTGCCAAACTAGTAGGGTTCATTTGTCGTGTGTCTCGTGAGTTTAAATCTCCTAAAAGTATGCTGTTACTTTATAAGTCGTTGGTGTTAAGCCAGTTGGAATACGCCTCTGTTGTTTGGTCACCTCAATACTTATATTGAGGTGACCAAACAACAGAGGCGTATTCCTACATCAACTTGCTGGAATCCATCCAGAGGCGTTTTATAAGGATCTTAACAATCCGATCTAGGCGCAAACGCGATCTCAGGACTTATGCAGATCGTCTACGCTTCTATAATTTAAAGACCCTCGAAAGCCGACGTAAAATTCATGACTTAACCTACTTGCATAAGATCTTCGAAGGCTCAATCAATACTATGCTAACAGCCGAAATTTACATCAGGGTCCCGAATAGGTCCACAAGGCGTGAATGTCTATTCTCGGTTCCCCTCTGCTCTAACAACGTGTCCTTCCATAACCCCATTCACAGAATGTGTCGCGAATATAACGATTTACTTAATCATATGAACGGTGTGCCTGACATCTGCAAATCTTCCATCAATAGATGGAAGCATGACCTAGGAAAACTAATTAATTAAAAAGAAAGCTATTATTATTATTACTTCGTATATATTTTTATTGGCTTATGATTTTAATTGTTGTTATCATTATTATTTTTTATTTTTACCATATGCATTTAATATAATCAAATCCTAAAATTATTTTCCCACTTTAATTCTAATTTGAATTCATCACATGTATTTTTTTTTTTGTATCTCAAGCCTAATTAGTTATTAATATTCTTTTTGTTTCTTGTAAGATTTATGACGCTGTCCTTATAATTACACATGCTATTTACACATGTTTGTGGAGGCGCAGCCTAACATGCTGCAGTCTAATGTTCTGTTTCCTATAACTGTGTTTATTGTTGTAACTCTGTTGTGTGTAGAAATAAAATAAAATAAATCGCGGGTGATTTTATTCAAATCATTCATTCGATAATTCTTTTATTCTAATGGAATTATCGAAAATAACATTCGAAATTTAATGAATAGCACAGAGGATGCACCACACAATAAGCTCTTATCAAACAGTAACACGCGCGTTCCTTTGGGATAAAATTTGTCAATGACATTCAATTTTAACTTACGGACAATTCTGTCAATACATGTATAGAATTTATAAATCAGATAATTTATGAGAATTCAAAGGAAATTGTCACTCGTAATTTGAGGATAAATAACAATCGACATCAATCGATTGTATGATAATCCCGAATATGGTATATACGGTACTCTGTTTACCACATAGTCTAAAATCCCCTATTGTTTTAGAAAAAGTGTAACGTTCCGCCTAAGCTGAGTGTGTAAGCGAGAGCACGGAACAAGCGATAGAGAGGCACGATCGGTCTAAGCGTTCGACTTGTGGCGCATCTCTCTCTTCCACTTCATGAAGTGAAAAGTTAAAGTGGTTTCCATTGTTTATTAAAAAAAACTTAATTTATCGAAAAAAAATATTCTCAATTAACTCCTTTGTATTATACGAAATAATGATAATTCTGTGATAATGATTCAATTTAATTCATAAAATTATGCAATTTTTATCAATGTTTTCTTATGACGCTATCACGTAAAATTATCGTCGGTAAACTAACTTTACAGACAATCATTTTTTTTAATTATACTTAAGTTTTCTATATCTAAAGAAATTATTACAAGAAAAAAATATTTTTTCTCTGGTCTCAGGAGGGACTCAAACCGCTTCGCTGTGTTCACTGCCCCCATCTCCTGTGTTCATGGCGCGAAACCATGTTAATAAATTATTCCTTAAATAAATACAGTCGAACTTATTATTACAAGTTTATAGAGTGTCATATAGCCTAATATAGAATCAAAAACAAGTCGGAATTAAGTAACATATATGTCTCCAATAGATGACTATAAGTTTGTCGAATGTGACGATATTCAAAGTTCACATACCATTATTTTTTTTAATTCTTCGGCTTAATTTTGAACGATAGGGTTCCCTATTGGTACTACATATTTCAATTACGGACTCATAAGTGTTAATCATAAAAATTTGCTATTATTCTAAGACCAAGTTAAAAGTTCGCGTTCCTTGATTAAAACAAAATACTTTTTTATTACGTTGCGATAAATGTTTACAATAAAAGTTTGTGGCATTTTTACATGTGAATGTTTTGCCATAGTTACGAAATTTCTTACTTGTTAGTATCAGAACTATAGCAAATTATAACAACAATAATTGTTTTAATAATTTTTCTCGAGAAAATTCGGACGGAAGACGATTATACATAATTGCTTTTTTCGTCGATTTTGTGGCATGAATGCAAGAGATTTCTCCAGACAATGTTTCGCATCCTTCCGGGGGCTATATCACCTTTGTTGCGAATCTTTCCGTTAGGTCAAAAGAGCAGTGTGAAATCACTTTGGGGTGAAAGATGAAAGTGAAATATGGAAGACATTGTGAAACGGATACGTTTACATCATATACGTATTTGTATACAAGATATCCATTTTGCAACTAATTTTACGTTTATTTTTTTTCATTTTGTATTAATCTAGTCAAAAAAAAATCTGGTATCCACAGATGATTTCACAAAAATAAGTTTATTTAAAAATTTAAGATGATTTCACAAAAATAAGTTATGAATACATTAGGCGCGAAATATGTTTGAAGTACTTGTCAGTGACACTGACAAAGTCAGATGTCGATGTTATATCTTTATTATTATATAGGGCAATTCTAAACTAAGGGCAATTATTTGAAACTAACTAGACATCCCACGTTTATTTCATATCACAGCGTAATTATAGTTAATTCGTTTCCAATTTGTTGCTCGGCAATGATACAAATGTCAAAGTCAGAAATAACCTATTATTTTTTATTCAGAGTTTCGCTCACTTTAATGTGAGCGAAATTGCTTAAAAGTTGTATTTCTATTGTTCGGGAATAGCACTTTTCTCTGGATAAAAGGTACCTTATATCCTTTCCTGTACCTCTGACAAAATATATGAACAATTTTATGATGATGGGTTGAGTAACCGATCATCATAAAATCTTATATACATTCATTTTTCATGCCTTAACTACTCAGTTAAGGCGTGAAAGTGTAACAAACAAACTCATGTTCGTATTTATAATATTAGGATAATTAGGATTGTAGATTTCATGTTCTTGAATCGCAATCACGTATTTCCTCTTATCAACATTATTATGTCATTTTTTTTTTAATCAATCCATTTCAACATTAATTCAATACTTTTTTGATAACCTATGATTATTCAGTATATATTAAATATGTGAGTATTAGTCAAGTAATGGGAAACACATCTTTATATTTAGTTCTTACACTTCTCTTCGTCACTCATTCAAATAAAGCTACTTAAATCGGATTAACAATGCGTTTTTCTTGTTTTTTTCTTTAATTCTGATGTCTGGCGTGACGCTGACGAGGAATGGATCCTGTAAAGGAGTTGACTAATCCCTCACACTGAAAGGGGTCGTAAAGGCGACTAATGATACTGAAGATAATCATCAAACATCTCCCGTAGACCAAAATGGGCAGCAACGTTTTTTCAATTTTGCGCTTTTATTGTGAATTTCAACTCACCTGCCAAGCGTAGAGATTATGGCAAAACCTCTTATTTTTAGGGGAGGCTTCTATCTAGCAGCGGAGGTCTTTTGGCCGAGTCGATGATAACCGACTTAAAAGACCAAGATGATATTGATTTTTAATTCTGCATGATACATAATGTTCAATGTTCATGTTAAATCAACTGTACTTTTGGTTATGTTTTTTTTTTAATTTGACTTTACTCTTTCTCATAGATTTAACAAGATCATTCCGATTAAATAGAGTAAACGCTTATTTTGCCAACAAATATTGTCAAACCAAACGTGACAGAAGAGTAGGAACACTTTGACTAAGCCTTGTTATACAAAACCTAACGTCGATAATTGAAGGAAATTTGAAAAATGATATTTTGTTTAAGGACATCATTACTAAATAAAAAATAATTCAATTAGTCTCAAGTGTCAGGCGTTCTTGTTGACATAAAAATTTTGCAGTATTTAATTAATAAAATAACAAATAATATTTTAAATTATTTAGCAACTTGATATTATCGTGCAAGTACAAATGAGACTAATTCCGGTCTAAGGCTTAAATAATTTTTTTGAATTAGTTGGATACGAAATATGCCATCATGAAGTGGGCGTTGTTCATAGCCCATTAGTGTTCAAGGTTGGCAACAACTGTGCCATTATAATATTTCTAGTGCCCTCACTCAAAATACTGACCAGTGACAAACAAATTTATGTCATGATAAGTGTTGAAGCATGAAGTGGAATAGCTCAAAGAAACGAGGATAATGATGTGCGAATAGACAGGGGTGGGGGGAATAGACAAATTGCACTCTCTGAAGAAAGGGATAAGGAAATATATTGTCGACACACTGCGGGCACTTTCAATAAATTGAATGATAAATCGTTGTAATTTTCTCCGTCCAAATCTATGTCGTTTGTAGATAGCACTTGTGATTTTCACGTTTTTCTATCGCCATAACTTTAAGGCTGCGTACAAAATAAGTAATGTATTCATCTTCGACATCCTGTTTTTTTTAACCTTTAACAACTGTAACAAAAATGGTCATAATGATGGGAGAATTCCTTGAATTGATTGTTCGTCGTCTTTCAACCTAGGAATACGGTACGAAACAACAGGCATAGGCAAAGAATAACTCTTTCAATACATTTTTATTACTTTACTACGAAGCTTATTTTAAGGCACTGATTTAAAGAGACAGTTGTAAATAGCAGTTTTGGTAAGTTAAAAATTATAAATGGCACGTTTAATACTAGTAGTTCAGCAGTTAAAACTAAGCAGTAAAGTAAACAAAAATGGGAAATAAAAAATATTGAAATGGATCAGTGGCTATATAATTGAGCAGGAAAATAATTAAATGGACGGTAAAAATTATTGATCGAGCGGTTACGTGTGGGCAGTAATAAATCGGAATTTGTCGGTAAGAAATCTCATTCTAAGCAATTCTATAACCTAACCTAATCTAACCAACCTTGTGATTTATCGCTTCCGTCACTTCTCTTCCTCATGAATTTAAGTTCGGGTGTCATCGCTCGCTATGATCTGCCGAACTATATATCGAACCGCTCATTCCCTAATTTTTACCGCTCATTCAGTTATTGGACTGCTCAATTATTTTTAGAATTGACATTGTATGATAAAATAACCGACTAATTGATTTTTTATTACTGTCCATGTTTTACTGTCGCAATAATTAATCAACCGCCATTAAATTAAACAACTGCTCAATATGTTTTCCAACTGATCATAATAACATCTCGAATATTTAAACAACAGCTCAAAAGATTAGTTCCCTTATTTTAATAACATATTTATCAATTGGCTTGAAGTGCTATGGTTTCTACTCACTTTATTTTCACTAGTGATAATACCGAAATTTGTCAACGCGCTTCATCCGTAATCCTTAATAACGGAGGCATTGGCTATCGCGTCACTAATTGCCAAAATACAACAATGCTTTAATTCGCAGCTATATAATAGTTTTATGGTAAACATATTTAAGCAATTTTTTTTTATATTTAATGAAGTGAATATAGAAAAGTATTCTATTTTGTTTCTTCTATTTCGAATGTTAGACAATTGTAAAGGTAGTTGTTGGTAGTACTACCTACAACATGAAGAGATGACGCTGGAGTCATCTTCAGAAATACATTGTAAATTCGTTACTCGGATAGCGAGAGGATGTGGAGTTTAAGTTTTTCTAGTTCTAATTTCATCAGATTTACTTGTATTGTAGATGAAATACTGACAAATGCAACAAACCATTTGAATATTTACTGTCGGACATCTGACGAGAATCGATTATTTTTTAATTAGAAATACATGCCAGGATTGAGAAATCTCGTTAAGTGCAGTTTTGGGTGTTGAGTGTTTTTAATTTATATCTCGTTAAGTGCATGAAAAAAATTGCTATGACATTAATCCTTCAAAATATAGGTAAGATAATTCAGCGTAAGTGGTTCAAAACCTCGTGTTTTATAAACATTTATTCCTCAGTTAACAGAATGCCGTAATCACCCAAGTTTTCAGGAATAATTTATTATCGCACTTCCTTTAAAAAACTGCTTTATATTGTAACACAATAGGCCCATATTGTGCGGAAGCAGCTCCTCGTTGTTTGTCCTTTACGAACTTTTTATAATATTTCCCGTATGAGTTATAATAGGAGATGTTACACAGGCGGGAACCTAAATATCAGTTTCAATTGTGGGTTTTTATAAAGAGGTATTTTTCCCCGACTATGGCCATGAAGACCTTTGTTAATAATAAATATGTATAATTTTAAAAATTAAATCCCAAAGATTTGGCAATGCAATTTATAAAGTAAGTTTAGACCAACTTCAGTTGTCGGGCTTAAGTCAGCGAGAAAGTGAGCATTCTCTTGGACAAATATATATTGTCATAAATCCTCATAGAAATGTTAATTTTAACTAATAATTTTGCTTTAAAAGTATGCATTGTTTAAATGATGGTCATGTTGACTGTCTTATTACATGTAAGGCGAAAGAAAAAATATTACCTTACTATTTGAAAATGACTAGTAAATCCGAGCAGAGAACATTATTTAAACATTTTTATTAATTAAAATAAGGTTATTTTGTAAAACATGGTAACAATACCGTTTTAATTAAAACTAATGTGAGTGACCATGAAAGTTTACAACGATATATATATAATTTTATTTTGCAAGCTAAGGCTTAAGCTTTGTGGCTAAGTGCTTACGTCAGGTACGAGAGCTCGCATCTCACCTGAGAAGATATTATCATCAAAATGTTCTCATCAAATAGTAATTAATGATGGTAAATTTAATTTTTCGGTATAAATCATAAGCCATACAGTCACCAGTAACAAAGACTATGCGCTATCTTTTCATTTCTAAAAATTAAAGGGTTCTATTATAATTGCAGGAGTCAAAGTATACAATTTGATATGCTGTTGATTGTACAACATTTTAATAACAAACGTTATGAAATTTCTTGACAGGGGTTACCTATTGACGAGCATAACGTTGTTTTCTTAAACTCTTTTTTGTCCGCATGTTGGCCACATTGCGGTATGATTTGCCACTAATAGATGTCGCGGTCGTCTCGCTCTTCCATATCTGAGACAAGGTATGTGCGAAAAGGATATGCAGTAAATGGAGGTGAGGCTAGGAGTGTCGAAAAAACTAATCAAAATTACTAAAACGTACAAATAAATAACGCGGCAGATTTGAATTTAATACTGGCGCAACCACATAGTATATTTTAAGTACAATAATTAGAATTTAGTATTACTTTGCCGCCATATAGTGACCGACAGCGTAGAATAGCACCAACCCTTCGCACTTAAGGGTGTCGTAGAACGCAAGTAATGATACTAGAGGCATAACTATTAACTGCCAACCGTGCAGATTACGCCAACAACCCCCATTCAGAGGCTTGCGAACAGCAGTGGACTTCTTTCGGCTAAGATGATAATGACGATAAAGGACAATGCCGATTTTTGTATGGACTTGTGACTGGATATGTACAGAGACGATACAAACAAATATAAGCAGCTGAAGCCTTCTACATTAAGAATTCGATGGTTTCAGTTTAATTTTCAGATTTGTAATGGAGAAAAACGAACTTTTCTGAAAACACAACCTAACATATAAATACCTATTTTATAATACTTGAATCAGTATTTTGCCAATTATTTCGCTCTTTTCTCATACTTATCGTGTAAAGGAATCGAATAAAATAATATTGTGACTATAAACGTATTCTTTTCATGACTCATGACTGGTTTAGAAATTTATATTTATGAAGAAACCTATACTAGTTTTTTTTCCATTATAAAACTAATTTGTTCATTGTGCAATGTAATGGTTTCCCGTAGGTACATACTTAAAAGTCTTGTTACATGCATACATACAGCTCACGCCCGTCCTGTAGGAGGGGTAGGCAGATGTAGCTCAGGCTGTCTGGACAAATCTTGTATATATATATATATATATATATATATATATATATATATATATATATAGTTGAGATACTTATATGTTGTTGAGTTCCAATATTCCAGTTCCAGTATAAATGGACATAACACACTGGATATAATCAAATAAGGCAGTTCTTAAAATAAAACACCTGCGGTAAATAAAGCAACTTTTTCACAGTTTTTAGCGCATAATTCATATTTAGTCAAGACATTTCGACTTCTTTACAGGAGCCACGATGTTTATACTTCTTTAGACGAGCCATGATGACAGGATGATTAAGGCAATGGTTGTGATATATGTTCTACTACCATCACAATATTTAAATCAGTTATATTCATGCTATTTCTCTATGAGCTCTCACAAAGCAAGCATGACAAAGAAAGTTGGCCGGTCTCATCTGTAAAATAAAGAGTTGCTTTATTTAAAGTTATGGCAAAATTTTGTGTACTTTTAATAATCAAATTCAATTTATAATTAATTAAATGTAATTTATACATATGTGAACATTCATAGAAAGGTGACAATGAACAACTAAATAGGAAACAGATCAATAACATAGAAAAATGTATTGAAAAGATTCATAAGGGGATTTCTGGCCAGATGCAACACTTCACACATGGCAACTGTTTAAAAAACTGTGACAACAATATTAGCAGATTAGGTAATAATAATAGTGGCAGACATAGGCAGTACTTATAGAAATATTGCATTGTGAATGCAAAAAAAATAAATTAAAAACATAACTATAGCTGGTTCCATCTTAATCGATTGTTTAACTTTGACCATAGAGTCTACATTAATTTATTATGAGATTCAACACCTTATTTAATTCTTATCATGATTTGAATTGAGAAGCATTTCCATGTAAACATAAAACTAGCTTTTAAAGCCCTTTTTTAAATCGCTATGTATGCATTAACGAAAGTTGTCGCCATAAATGTTAATTTCCATGCGAATACGTAATTGACCAGCAGGAACTGTGATCAAGTATAAAGTTCGCAGAGGTTGAAATGAAAAGCCTTTTTAAGTGAAAGTCTCTGGTTGTCGTACACCGAAGTTTTGAGAGTGCGTTTAATTCTAGAAAAGTAGTAAACAATTAAGATGTTTCATTCCTTACTAATACTGTGGTATTGCTGTATAGTTTTCTCAGAATCATTTTTTCTATTTTTTGGTGAGTGAATTTTGATACATTACAAAGGTTTTATGATACTATTAATTTTATAATAGATAAAATGAGGTTTTAGTTTTCAAGGGAATTCCAGTTTCTGAAACGTGCCAAGTTTAGTTCTCTCCTTTAATGGAGCTGGTAATCACTAATTATAGTGATAAAAACGATGTATCCAACAACTTGTAAAAGTATTAGATTCTATATGTAAAATGTATGATATTGACGACCGTTTGGTGCATTGGTAGCGATCCTGCCTTTCGCACCTATGGTCCTGGGTCTAATCGAATTGATAATACGAGCATTTGTGCCTGAGTTATGGGTGGTTATATATATTTCTAAGAATATTACATATCTGTGTATCATATATGAATGTATATCCGTTACCCTAGTATCCATAACAAAGCCTTTCAGTGCTTACTTTGGGCTACTACTACTACATAAAGATAAATATAAATAAATATTTCTTACATTCACACCAATTAACCTAGCCCAAAGTAAGCACTGTAAGGCTTGTGTTATGGACACTAGGGTAACGGGTATATATTTGATACACAGATATCTAATATTAATAGAAATATATGTAAATACCCATGACTCAGGTACAGATGCTCGCATTCATCACACAAACATCTACCCCTTACGTACTCGAACCTAGAACCGTCGATACTACTGTTGCACTTAACGGTCGTCAAATTTAAGGCACTTCCTTTTTCCCCTGTTCCAGAGAAAAACGAACCAACATTGTTCTGTTTGAAAGTTTGTCCTCTCTACTGTTCACTGCGGCGTAGTGATGATGGTAAGTTTACTTGTGTCATTTAAACTTTTATTTTGCACTCTTTAGAAGGCTGAGTGTGTGTTATTAAATGATCAAACACAGCGTTTAATTTTAATTAACACAAACATGTAACGTTTGCATATTTTAAAAGTTATCTCAAACCTTTTTCTTGTAAGAATAAAACTGTATAAGTAAATAGTAAAAGTACTGAAGAAATAAGCATAAAGACCTAAAGCTTTCCTTTTTCTTCTTTCAAAGATGGAAAAAGAAAACTAAATCTTACTGTTATTAAAATAAGAAAATGTATAAGTCGAATGTAATATTTTGGGGAAAATATGGAAATACTAGCTGTCGGGGAAAACTTTAAACTAAGCTTAAAGTTTCCGCCTGCCTTATGTAAGTTTGCTAGTTCGATTTTTTGTTACGTCATTTGTTTCTCGTATATTATATCTCAAAGACACCCAAAACAACAACCTTATAGGAGACAAAATGTGTTTCATGTATGTCGACGTAAATAATGTACAGAGTATTGGTTTAACTACTAAATTAGTGTAAGTATTGGTTTACTAGTTATGATTTAATGCGGAACAGCGCTACAGTATGCATTCTGCTTATGATTGCGGGGGTTAAGTACTATTTGCAAGGGCGGGTTGTAATAATTTTATAGCTACCTATGCTTCGGAAGTCGTGTTAAGTCGTAGGTCTTGAGTTCATCTACCCACAAATCAGCAGCGAGTTAAGCCAATTCTCTTTACGTGGTTTTTATATATAGGGAAAGTCTGTGGCCCAGAATGCACATTAATACAGTGATGATTATAATATTTGAATAAAAGTAATTGTAAAAAATTTACCCTTGACGATCACAACATTTGTAGATATTATATTTTCTGAATGCTTATAAAATACAACTGATGAAAAAACAGTTAATATTGATACAGAAAGAATTGTTTTCTTTTGTTTTTTGTGTGGTGATCAATTGTAGTGTTAATAAATTGCAAATTTGAAGTATCTCTTAAAGTGTAGCTCGTGGTTCGAAATTCAACCATTATGAAATTAATTTTTAAATTTGAATTTTGTTAAGGTTTTTTGTCAATGACTCTATCTATTATTATAAAAAATACTTGTCACAGTGTTTGACCCGAAATCACTCTACCGATTTTGATGATTTTTTTCATTTTGCTGCATTTGTTCCGACTTAGGACATAGGATAGGTTTCATTTTAATGTATGATTCATTTTAATGTGGCTGGGTCAGCTAGTACTTTTATAATCAAGGCTACACAGCTGATTTTCATAAAAACTATACTTAATTCAAAAAATAACTCTGATACAAAAAAAAGTTCTTTTTGTACATTCCGTTTGCAATTACATCGATTAAAATAACTTTTGAGCTAACCATAGAAAATGATAAATAATGTTTGAGTTATACTTTTTATTGAAGTTTCATTTGAAGTGAGCGATAAACCATTCAACAATAAAAAAAAATTACTTTCACTTAAACCCTTATTTTGACAACGTTATAAACAATGAGTATTTCAAAAATGTAATCGTTCCATTTTCCAGATTCAGCCTCATTCATCTACGCAGACGATAAACTTGCATATCCTTATGTAGAGGAACCCTCGCCCAAACATCATTTCATTTACCCCTACTGTAAACATACATCGCCAAAACCCACAACCTCACCTTCGCCTACTACACCAAAACATACTACAGAGGAGCCATCTTGGATCTGTATGGTATGCATGAAGAAATGCCATTTCCCTGGATAAACAATTTAATTCGAGTATCGGTATTAATGATACAGAAAATCGGATATATATGTCACCGTAAAATTGTAAATAACTTTAGATTATAATCTATCTCGTGATATTGTAAACTGTCGAAAGACTGTGAACCGTAATATAGAGCTTACAATTTAACGCATTATTTTTCGATAGATTTTCGATAGGTTAGGTTAGGTTAGTGAAATTTGGCGGTTTCACTTTGATAGATTATAACCTACCTGATAATGATGCGGTACATTGTAACAACAATGTTGTGGTTCACAATCTTTCGACAGTTTACAATCTCGCAAGATAGATTATAATGTAACATTAATTATAATTTTACGGTGACATACCTATACATCGAACGCATATGTCTAATATGCTACAAAATTATAATTTTAAGTTGTTGGACGACCAATTTGACATAGTTAGTTTGAATTCTTGTCAATTGCAATTATTTATTACAGTAGAAATAAAAGATGATTTATGTATCTAAACCAATTTTTACAGCAAAAACAACTCAGGTGTGTGATTTATTCTAATAAAACTTGCTTTGGATATAAAAGTTAATCAGTCAAGTGCTCAATTAACTAAAATACAATAATTTAAGTACTTATTTTAGCTAAAAAAAACACCTTGCAGTTTGGTTTGTCTCATTAATGATGATATCGGTTATGAAAACCAATATGATATAAATAAAAAGGTGTTTACCAAAAATGTTATACATGACTACTCTGGATAATTAAGTTGTTGACAAATCCATATCTTTAGATAAATTTTTATTTTAACATTTCCTTTTTAGAATTTCACCTACTTATTGATAGAAAAAGAAAAAAATCAATCTATTATTGAAAAATGTTATGTCAGTTTAAAGATAACTTGTGATCTTTTTATAAAAATATATTTATGTTTTTTTTAACACGTTCTTTGTGTTACTGGATATTATACATTGACCCCTCATGTACAATATTTTTTCTGGGAAACCCTTTGCAATGTAATATATATTCGTTGTCATATTGTTGTCATATTATTGTCATATTGTTTCTATATAGAAAAATTATGACAAGAAAAACATTTTCTTAAATTACTTTCCTCTTTTTTCATTTTCGCCTTGTGCCCCATATGTGGGTCATGCACGTGACTTGTTAACATTGTGCCATACATAAGTGACGCACGCATGTGTAAAGTCATTATCATTAGAGGGTAAATACAAGTTGTAACTACACGACTTTGTCATAACTAAGACATTAGTGTTCTCTCAAGTGGGTTGTACCTTGCAAAGAGAATAATGATGAGGCTCTGGAACAGACTTCCTTCAGTCATTCAAAACTGTCACTCCTCCATTTCCTTCGAGTTCAAACTTAAGCATTACTTTCTTGCACAAATATTCTAAGCATATTCCGCGTACTTATATCGATTATACATAATATGTATGTATGTTTTTTTTTCAGTTTAGGTATTATTTATCTATTAAGTGTACGATTCGGTAGTTTGTGCTTAATTATTATACAAACTTTCCATCCATTCCATCATCATTCTGTGTCACCTGCCTGCTTTAGTGACCTACAGAAAATTTGGTTGGCTGATCTGAAAAATCTCTCTTAGAGATAAGTACACCATTGCCTAGATATAAGCTGTTTAACATTCACATTGTAACTGAAAATTGGTGCAATAAAAAGTATAATAAGTTTGGCAATACAACGAGGTAATGTAATTAGTCTTCTGAGCACATTACCTGTGAGCAGCTTGGGGATAATATTTATTTAGTTTAATTTTAGTGTACCTAGAGTATTATTTTTTAAGTTAGCTCAGGTCACGATTAAATAAAAATAAAATATTTTTGGTAACAGTGTTTCATTTAAATGAATGCTATTTTATAAAAAAGCTAATGTTTTTGTTGTTTCATATGTTTAATACTGACACTGGCCGGGTACCGACTGTGCTTGTAATCTTTACTGGAACTTGTAACCTATAGGAACGATTTCTACGATAACTATGTGGGTTTCCCTGAACTTTGACGATGAAACTCTCTAATGCATTCTTGTTCACGTCGCGTAAGTTTAGAAACTAAAACAAACTTCGCTCTCCGTGGAAGATGCTGATATTAATTTCAAATATTTATGGCGATTTGAAAAAAATATTGGTTTTTAGTATAAAGTTGCGTAATTACTACTTCAACGAATAATTATATGACTTTAAAAAAGACATTGTACAGTGAAATGTACTAGAGAATAGTAATTTTAGGGTTGAGCTTGTAATTATACTTTGAGGGCAAGTGTTAGTTTATCAAGTCCGAAAAACAAATTCAATCATAAAATCAGTTTATGAATTTATGAATACTTCTTAAATTGCCAACAAAGGAACTAACTAACTGAGGTTCACCAAGGAGATTCATAAAATAAAAACATCGGAAAAAACTGATTACATATGGATATATAGGAGACTAGCTTTTCCCCGCGTCTTATCAGTTAAAAAGTGATATTTCTATCTCTCGGGAACAGTACTTTTTCTGGATAAAAGGCACCCTATGTACTTTCTTTGCCCTGAAAAAGTGTTTACGAAATTTCATGATGATAGATTGAGTAGTTAAGGCGATACCGATTTTACCGATATATACCACATACCAAATTTCAAAGAAATCCCCGTTCTTGACTTATAGAAGGACATACAGGATTGGTATTAGTAAGTAATAAAACGAGTATTTATCATAAAATTTGTCCATAAAATGAATGTACATATAGAACCTGTAGATTTATATAGTTAGTACTGTATAGATTTAGGTAAGTGTGGAAAATTATGTACGCATGTAATTCATGTCGTAAAACAAGAAGGCAAGTATGGAAGGATTCAATAACTTAATATTATTTTATCTACAGTAAGTATAGTTTTCAAGTTTCAACCATACAATTGAACCTGAGGATTGACTTAAATGGAACAGCAGCGGTTAAGTGGTGAATGGTGTTAACTTATAAACCTATGGTTATAGATTCGAATATACGGACCACTCAAACCTTTCACTTAAGTGATCGGTTGTGAATTTGTTTTTAATCAAACCATCTACCCTGGTAGTTGGTTAGAATTTTAACACCTGCTGGTCACGAAATTTTTCTGTCAACAATTAAAGTTACGGCTTTTTTCGAAAGCGCTCCGAACTAGCGCGGGTATTCTACCACCATTACATTAAGCATTTGTTTGATCACTATCGTTCTATTCATATCTGCACTGCTAAGCAAAGGGTGTTCTTTTTTTATACCAAAATAGGCAGGCGCTTGACCACTATCTCGCCTGATGGTAAGCGACGATGCGATCTAAGATGTGACGCGCTTGCCTAGAAGATCCTATTCACTCATAACTTGAATACTCCTAAATTGTATTTGTCAGGAAACACAGGCTCAGGCAAAGAATTCCACTCCTTAGCGGTACGTATCACAAAATTGGAAAACTCTTAGTGCGACTCTTAAATATTTGTTTTTATAAAAAGAAAAAAACACAAAACAGATTACAAATTTTGTAAAAATCATAATGTGCACTGCTCAATGCGGATTGGTGGATGTTAACTGCACGAAGGAGTTTGGCATATTTAAATATTAAGAACGTTTTACACTACTGCTCACTATTGCCGAACTATGGAAGTTTATGCTGGTTTGTCGACTAAGAAATAAAAAAGAAGCATTTTTTTCAAAGAACACAGCCTAACCCCAATATACTGACCTTCTCATTCCAAAGATCCGTCAAAGTCTTGCCACAGATGGCTACATTAGGCTGTTTTCAGGAAACTTTTATGTAGTCGTCGATGAAACATAACATTGTTCCCAAAAAGTTTCCGGTGAACTTACGAAGGAAATAGTTCAGTGTGTTTTTTGAGGGCCATCTCGAGTTTCATTTGTAACTTTTATTATCAGTATCCTAAAACTTTTTATATCGACCGCGTTAATATTGGGAATTTCACGTGTCACAATTTACAATCTGAAACAATATAATTATTATACTAGAAATGTGGTCTCATGGGTGGGTGGTGGTGGTCTCTTTTTATTTCCAAATAAGATTCAGCTGAGGCACTATTAAATATCACAAAGGTTATTACCATATCGGTGATTATCTAAATGACAAGAATGCGTGAAGTTAATAGCCCTGTTTCTTTTTTTTTCTATGTAATTACAGTAGTGGATAATATTCGTTCATTGAAATAGTAAATTTTTCTTACACATCTTGGTAGTATAAGAAAAGGTTTCTTATTTTTTTTATAAATATGTAATGTAACAAATAATAAAAGGGAGAAGAAAACGGCCCTTGCTAGTTTCTAACGGCTTCTTCAAGGTACGTCTTCCGACGTAGGACTAAAGCAGCCATGGCTTTAGCTGTAGTTTTGACGTTCAATATACTCATTGTAAATGCTCCAATGGAATAAAAATCATTTTATGTTATCTTATTCAATAATAAATTGAAGTATAAGTAAGAGCACTTTAATCACACTAATGAATCTTGTAGTTTTGACTTCTTTAAAGTGGGCATTAACGATCAATTTTTCGCGTCAGTCCAGACTTAAAACTGTGGCGTCACTCCAAATGGTTTAAGGCCAACTCGGTTTCCGCATTCACTGGTGACACTCCGGCTTTTCAGTTTTCGATCGGCCGGGCTGTTAGGAAGTGTACTACCTGTTGGCGTCGGATTGACGATCACACACTCACGATCAGATCAGCGCGACGCGCTTGGATTTATGATAGTCTCGGAAATATCAGTCAGTCAAAACTCTGGAGCGATGATTCGACAGTCACGATGCGAAAAGAACTGATGCGAAAAACTGATCGTCAATTCGCAGCTTTACAGGATCCGTTATCACAGGATGACTGTACGTATATCCAGCTAAAGTGATTTTTTTTAGACTCAAAATTGGCACTGTTTTCAAGTTGAAATTCATTAATTCATTAATTATTTATTTTAAATAACCTTAATTCTATTTCAATCAACGGAACCGATCAATTACAACTAAGTTAGGACTCATAATATTGAATATTTGTACATAGGGTTTTCGATAGACTAATTATTAGACATCAAAATGTAATCATATTTAAGCAAATAAACCATTATTATTATTAAGAATCAATATTACTATAAAGAGATTGTATTAACGAGTAATTAAAACAATCTATAAACATACACAAAAATCCCTGTCACAGTGTTTGACCATGATGAACTCTGAAACTTCTCAACCGATTTTAATGATTCTTTTTTCATTTTGATAGATTTGTTCCGACTTAGGGTATGGAGGTTTCTTTTTAATTTGTAACACAGCAACGCGTGGCCGGGTCAGTATTATATAAAAAAAAATATAGTTCACAAAACTAAAAAACACGCTTTAATGATGAAAGAAACTAAAAAGTGGAAATACCCATATCACAGGGGTGCATTTCAAATAGCCTGCCCGCCATTTTAGACGTCCGCCATGTTGGATTTAAGTCACGTGACTATTTTTTCGTATTCCTGACAGCAAACCCTTTCATTTGATACCCATATCATGGAAGTGCATTTCAAACAGCCAGATCGCCATCTTGGGGAGGCCGCCATATTTGATTTGTCATGACGTTTCTTAGCTAGTCATGTATTGTCATCAGAACTCAGAGCGTGTGCAAAATTTCATCCTAATCAAAGACCGGAAAGTGGGTTAAATTAAGATTCCAAGATTTTCTTACATAGTTACAAGTGAAGCTAATAAAAGCGTGTTAAAAAATGTTTATATATCTTTAACCATTAAGGTAGGTACGTTACGGAATTGGTCTACATATTTAATTTTACGAAAATTAACATAACATATGTTCGTCCAATAATAAATATTTAAAATGAAACTAAATATGTATTACATTAAGAATATTTAAAAACAAATATATTAGAACACATATCTGAAATCGAAACTGTCTTTATAATTCATCGTAGATAACAAGAAATTAAGCAGATAATTGTGCTGCTTCGTCTTCGTCAGTGATATTATTATAAATAAATAATAAATAAATAAATATTTCTTACATTCACACCAATTAGCCTAGCCCAAAGTAAGCACTGTAAGGCTTGTGTTAGGGATACTAGGGTAACGGATAGACATACATATATGATACATAAATATGTAATATTCATAGAAATATATATAAACACCCATGACTCAGGTACAAATGCTCGTATTCATCATACAAACATCTGCCCCCACCGGGATTTGAACCCAGGACCGTCGGTGCGAAAGGCAGGATCGCTACCGTTGCACCAAACGGTCGTCAATTATTATTATTATTATAATAATTGACGACCGTTATTATTATCTGTAATATTTACAAAATAAATTCAACTAAACGAAAAAGGATTTTTTAAATTTTGCAATCATGACGTATAAGTACAATATATGCGTAGACACGAATAAATATATTTATAAGGAAATGAATAATATGCTGTAAGTGTATTTCAGCAGATAAATAATCTTTTAATACAAACTCAACGTCTAGAGTTGCACATCCTTTGGGAAATCACAAAATAGCTTGGGCTGATGTTTAACAGAGGCAGCATTTCACTGTTTACTGGATACAACAGCTCTTCTATTCAATTAGACACAAATACGTGTAATGGTTAACAACGTTGAAATCATGTTTGAGTGCATAGTTATACAATATCGAAGATCGACCATTTTATGATATTTTTATGAAATCACGTGAAAATTCCATAATGAAACGCATATGTGTCTTTTCTACATTCGCGAAGTGTTCTCCCAATATTGAGTGTCTTATCATGTTATAATATTATTTTTTATACATTATAATGAATGTAGTTTTATATTAATTATAAGTGGAAATCTTACTTGGTTACATGTTCAGTATGCATAAATTATATTGTTGCTTCTTTTATGGAACTTTTACTTCAAAGTCGAAGGATTTTATACATTTTTGTGGTATAATCATGGTGTACGTTTATAAATACCAAAACATCAACCTTAATAGGGCAGTAAGTAAATTATCAATATCTATATTTATCTACTAAACTAATTGTGCTTATGTTATATTCATGACACAAGCTTCACAGCGATTTGGCTAGGCTGATTGGGAGTGAATAAAAAAATATTTTATTTTATGTACAAACAGCAACAATCTTAACTGCCCCCTGTCACGTGACTGTCACCTTTTTGAAAGAAAGTGAGAATAGATGTATGACGTCTTCATAAATGTCATTTTTACTGTAGATGTGTGTGTAACGTTACAAAGTTTTGAACTAAGAGCAATATATTTGCTCTTAGGTTTTGAAATGAACCATAATAACTGAAACTAATACTTTTTTCTAAGACCCTAATGAGTTTCGCATCAAAAAGGTGGGATTGTTTCAATTCAATAATAAGAGTAATGTCAGAACAATCATTGTCAAATTTTTCCGGTCGCTCGTTTGGAATTATTGGTTTTATCTTTTTGTTTTAGTTCTTTCCTTTCTTTTAATTTAATTTCTTTAAAGAAATGGCGGCCCGACTATCTTACTTTGAGAGGGTTAGAATAGTAAATTTAAGACTAACTGGTATGGGAGTTGTGGAGATCTCGCGGCAGTTAGGTTTTCATGTAAATAAATTTTACATCACCTAAAACACCTTTTCGAACACAGAAATAACGTTTCTAGACACCAGCTGTTTCTATTTGTAGAGAAGGTCGGTAAGCCAGTGGATCCAGCGGTTCGAAGAAGGTGGTGACGAGGCTCTTCGAGACCGTCCTCGCGGGGCAAGAGCCCGGGTGACTACGGAGGCGGAGGATGCAACCATTGTAGCCACCCACCCTCCAGATCCCTTCCACCGCACCCGCGATTCAGCGGTTCAGTACCGTGTATGTTTGACACGGTCAAAATGTGATGTATTTTAAATTTTAGTGTGAAATACGGCGGATTCAGCACTAAACTATTATTTTATCTTTAATTGCAGATATCAATGCAGACAGTGCGGCGTAGGCTAAATGGAGGTGGCCTACACCATCACATACGAGGGCTGCACTAAAAGTATCGGGAATGAAATATTTCCATTGTTCCTGTCATATTAAAATCTTTTTAATTGAAAACTCCTTGGTTTCAAAAATCGAATACCATTTATTTATTTAAACAAAAGATTCTCGGTCTAGTCACAAGGTCTTGTCAAACTTGTTTAGTCGTTGAGAAAATGGAATTGACTCGAGAAAAATCAAGAGCGATGATTTATTATGACTTTCGAAGTGGTTTAATACAAAAACAGTGTGTTGATCGGATGCTTTCTGCATTTGATGATGAAGCCCCATCCAAAACCACAATTTATCGCTGGTTTGCTGAATTTTAACGAAGACGTGTCATGCTCAGTTATATTCCCCGTCAAGATCGTCCAAAAACTGCAGTCACCCAAGAACACGTTGATGCTGTGCGTAAGCTGATTGAGGAAGATCGACATGTGACATACCGCGAAATTCAGGCAACTTTAGACATTGGCATGAGACAAATACAAATAATCTTGCATGAACAATTAGGTGTAAAAAAGTTGTTTTCCCGATGGATACCGCATTCGCTCTGTGAAGAGCAAAAAGCGGCTCGCGTTACTTGGTGCGTCAGAACTCTCGTAAGATTCCACGCAGGATCCTCAAATGCTGTATACAACATCGTATCAGGTGACGAATCTTGGATATACTCGTACGAACCCGAAACAAAAAACCAGTCAGGAGTTTGGGTGTACGAAAATGAGTTAATAAAGCCAACAAAAATTGTTCGTTCACGGAGTGTTGCAAAAAAAATGGTGGCCACGTTTGTCTCCAACTTGTCTTGAACTTGATTATGCAGAACTTAGTTTTATCAAACTTTGGTTTTATAAGCAGATGATAAAATTAGCCCTTAATTGCTATACCTTAAATGGGTCATGTACTTTACATATATACTACTTAAAAGACTATAATGTATTTTATTTATTAACACATGCAATATAAATACATAAGATAAATAAGAAACTTGGTAAAAGTCTTAAATATATAAAATTTAATCTTAAAAATCTGTTTCTTATTTATCGATTGTTCGATATTCTTTAAAGTATTACACTGAACTCAACGTAAAGTTATTGAAAAGGTCGCCTTCAAACCTTGCTTCTCGAAAGAGCACATTATTAAATAATCGATTTTTTTTATGACAAAATGTTTTGTCATAAAAAAAATCGATTATTTTAAGGCGAAATTCAGGCAACTTTAGACATTGGCATGAGACAAATACAAATAATCTTGCATGAACAATTAGGTGTAAAAAAGTTGTTTTCCCGATGGATACCGCATTCGCTCTGTGAAGAGCAAAAAGCGGCTCGCGTTACTTGGTGCGTCAGAACTCTCGTAAGATTCCACGCAGGATCCTCAAATGCTGTATACAACATCGTATCAGGTGACGAATCTTGGATATACTCGTACGCACCCGAAACAAAAAACCAGTCAGGAGTTTGGGTGTACGAAAATGAGTTAAAGCCAACAAAAATTGTTCGTTCACGGAGTGTTGCAAAAAAAATGGTGGCCACGTTTGTCTCCAACTTGTCTTGAACTTGATTATGCAGAACTTAGTTTTATCAAACTTTGGTTTTATAAGCAGATGATAAAATTAGCCCTTAATTGCTATACCTTAAATGGGTCATGTACTTTACATATATACTACTTAAAAGACTATAATGTATTTTATTTATTAACACATGCAATATAAATACATAAGATAAATAAGAAACTTGGTAAAAGTCTTAAATATATAAAATTTAATCTTAAAAATCTGTTTCTTATTTATCGATTGTTCGATATTCTTTAAAGTATTACACTGAACTCAACGTAAAGTTATTGAAAAGGTCGCCTTCAAACCTTGCTTCTCGAAAGAGCACATTATTAAATAATCGATTTTTTTTATGACAAAACATTAAATAATATTTTAATTAGAACTTGCTTATATGACGTCAAAATGCTGTGATTTATTTCAATGTAACAATATTTTTTTGGACAATTTTATTACATCATAATCTATTTATTTATGAAATAGGTACACAATATATATATATATATATTGCTTAAAACAAAGGATGCGGACATTTCTTAAAAATAATCTTTTTTACTGTTCTGTGATAGCATTTACATTTTTTTTTTATTTTGTTATTTAATTGACGTGAGCTATTGGAGTTGCTATTGACATCGAAAATAATTATCGTTTATTTGTATTGTCTATTATTATATTTTTTTATTTATTGTAAATTTTATATGACACTGATATTTATATGCCCAGCAAAAGGTAACAACATAGTGAGACATTAAGAATAACATAAGAATGTAATTACCTATTTACCTATGTTTTATGAATAAAGAATATGTATCGATGTTGTTGGTAATTATCTGTTAAAATATATTTCCTGTTTATCCATTGTTCCATACTTGTAAAAGTATAGCATTTGATAATGTAGGAAGTAGTAATTAGAAGCGAAGACGCTGGTGTCGGCTTAAAAAATACTGGGAAATATGAGACGGCTGTGTTTAGGTGTCTAATTGGAAGAACACTCGCCAGGATAGCGAGAGAGATGGGAGTCCCTCCTGACGCCTGCGTCAATTTGAATGTTTTTTGATGAATGTTTAAATAACATAAAATATATAATAATTATATTTGTGACATTACAATCGTGAGGAGTATAGAAAAACATGTGTTTCTATATGTATGGACTTTAAATGGGATTCAAACATGCGTCTGTTTATAACTCATGGTCTACTGTAGTTCACGGTGAATTTTCTAACTAATATAGTATAAGTATAATTACTGTATTTAGTTTTAAGAGTTTATATATTATTAAGGAGACTTTATAAATAAAACGATATGAACATGTAACTCTATTGGATCTAAATAACTGTTTGTCTATCAATAAATAAATAAAAACCCGGCCAAGTGCGAGTCAGACTCGCGCTCGAAGAGTTCCGTACAAATTTTTAGTTAAGAAAAAAATCACGTTTGTTGTATGGGAGCCCCACTTAAATATGTATTTTATTTTAATTTTATTACTTATTATTAAAGTAAAAATACAACTGAGTATTTTGTGAATATTTCAAGTGCCTACCTGTTGCTATAATTGATATGGAGCAAAAAAGGGCAAAAAAAAATCGTTTGTTGTGTGGGAGCTCCACTTAAATACGTGTTTTATTTTGTTTTTAGTATTTGTTGTTATAGTGGCAACAGAAATACATAATTTGTGAAAATTTCATCTGTCTAGCTATCTTCGGTTTTTGAGATACAGCCTGGTGACAGACGGACGGACGGACAGACAGCGAAGTCTTAGTAATAAGGTTCCGTTTTTACCTTTTGTGTACGGAACCCTAAAAATGACTGCCTATTCAAAATTTGTAAAGTAGTTTTTCTCATATTTTTCTATATAGCTAAAGCACTTGTGTTATGAAATTCAGAAATAACGACGGTACCCTTACACCCAGACTCGAGCCAATATACAAAGGTTTTTTGTCTACATTAACCCTGCCGGAAATCGATTCCGGTACCAGCTACCATGAAAACCGGTACGCTAATAACTTGACTACGGAGGCCCTACGATTTTTTTTATAATTAAAATAACTTTGTGTGTACTTATGTACGCACGTAAAAAGTTATTTTTCTTTATCATTACTAAGCAAGGTATCTTATATTATAATTTTATATTAATTATTGTTAACTACCATATACAATGTGTCCCGTCACCATTCGGAGCCTTTAATGTTGTGAAATATGGCATTTTTTATCGACAAATTGCCCTTCAAATTTGGTTTTTCTCTGAAAGCCAATAATTAAAAAAAACACAAAAAAGAATCTATTTGTTTTTCTTTAATCTTTTTTTTCTATTTTTATTTCATGACAATTGAAACATGATGGCTGTGTAACTGTTGTCTACATGTTTAGCTATCAAATGACACCTTTTTAATGTTGATAGGACATTTACATGAGTAGTGGTGGTCGAATTAGTATGAGAGTCCAGGTCTTGGTTACCAAGAAAACAAAATGGCAGCCGTAAGAGAAAAACAAAATTTGAGGGACAATTTGTCGATAATAAATGCCATATTTCACACCATTAAAGGCTCCGGCACTGGTGACGGGACACATTGTATAATTAAAAATCACACACACACATTCTTAATTAGCGGCCAACTTCATCCTGCTGGTTTATTCCATATCGCTTTTGCGTAAAACTTCAACATGATAATTTTGTGTCACAGTGATGCGCGCGCATCTTAAAATTACTCTCTCATCATTTTTTATAACGCGCCTAAGGAAGTATAACATCAAAAGTCTAACTTCAAAAATATTATTTGTAGAAAATAACAAACACTGAGTTTCTTGTGGTTTCTCAACACAAGGTCTTTCTACGTAGAACTTAAGCCATGGCATAATTGTTGACTTTCGAATGCATTGTAAATTGTGCATTCAAATTTATTTTTTATATTTTTCTATTATTATACAATCCACTTTATTAAGGATAAAAAACAGTTATACAGTTAGTTTAACTAACAATTTTACAAATATACATCTTCTATCATTAATAACTTTGCAGCGCACGCGATGATTATAGAATTATTTTTATAGCTGCACCGGCTCTAACGAAATAATATAAATGGTTATTTTGCATACTTTGGTTACTCCTCCGATTTTGCTCTTATTAAATTGTGCGTGAATAAAAACTTAAATATTATTTAGAATGGCAATATAATTAAAAAATTAAAAAAGTGTCTCTAGATTGACATATCGTACTGTTCAAATTCAAATTTAAATTTATTAATTGTAGATTACAGGTTACATTAAGTTGTTAAAATTTGGTTAGTACAATCTGTGTCTTACTTCGTAGAGTATACAATATAATTTGTACTATTTTTCATGCTATAAAAATACTAAAAGTATTCAAAAACAAACACTAAAGAAACAAATTTTAATAATTAAAAACATTCAATGCTGTAAAAATACTAATAATAATAATTTGGGATTTTGTTATTAAAAATTCGGATATACTGTAGTAGCATTTTTGTACAAGCATTTCGCAGTCTCTTTTTAAAAATATTCATTTGATCAATGCAGCGTATCAATACAGTTAGTTATCGATAAAGTTATCGATACTCTTAGTTAGTAATCGCAATAATAGTAATGGCAACATAATTGAATAAATTGTTTAATGATTAAGTGTTTAGCGTTAGGTTAACAATAATACCAATCGACGAACGTTTGGTCTAACGGTATCAATCTAGCCTTTCACGCCGACGGTCGTGGGTTCCAATTCCAGAATTGGGCAGATGTTTGTGTGATGAACCTGAGCCATGGGTATCTGTATATATTTATTTGAATATTACATATTTATGTATCGTATATGCATGTCTATCCTTAACCCTAGTATCAGTAACACAAGACTTACAGTTACTTTGGGGTAGGCTAATTGGTGTGAATGCATAAAATATTACCAATAATTTCTTCAAAAAGCTTATATATTTTTAGCTTATATATTATGAGCCTTCGAGAGGGCATTGTACTGCCTACAGAGCGTCGTTCGTATCAAAGAAAACAATATTGTTTTAAGATGAATTAGTTAAAAGAAGTTGAAAGCGCGTTGTCGAGGTAGGCGAGATAGCGTATTGTTCAGACTAGTTCTAAAGAGACAAAATAGCCATAGGCCATGTTGTGACTATTCCTCTTGAGGGACAAAGAACGGTTAATGCAGAATGGTATTCTAGCATTTGTTTGCCACAGGTCTTTTCTGTACCCCGTAAAGAGAACTGCAATCGCCGCATCATCCTCCATCACGACAATGCGAGATCTCACACCACGCACAGAACAAAAGAGTTTTTGGAGCAAGAAAACATACAATTATTAGACCAGCTGCCGTACAGCCCCGACCTAAGCCCTAATGATTTCTATACTTTCCCTAAAATAAAGAATAAATTGCGTGGTCAGAGATTTTCATCACATGAAGAAGCTGGGGACGCCTACAAAACGGCCATTTTGCAGTCCCCAACTTCCGAATGGAATAATTGCTTCAGTGATTGGTTCCTTCGTATGGAAAAATGTGTCAAATTTCGCGGAGAATACTTCGAAAAGCAATAAATACATTTTTAAACAGTAATGTTGTGTCACTTCCTTGATTCCCGAAGTTTTCAGTGCCGCCCTCGTACCAGCCCGAAAATTGCCACTTACACAACAACAGTTTTTTATTACTGTTGGTCCCAGTTATCTTCCTATGATAGCGATTTTAAAAGGGGCCGTCCATTAATCACGTGATGTTTTTTTTGGCATTTTTTAACCCCCCTCCCTCTTGGTGATACATGGTGAGGTTTCAGGCTACCCCCCCCCCCCCACTATATCACGTGTATTTTTTAGTACCTACAAGGTATAAGTATCATCTTATTACGTTATAGAAAATTAAAGACTGCAATAATAACGTTTAGAGGAAGATGCTAAAGATGAAGATTTTTTGAACGTCGCAAATGAAAGCAACCTGGAATTATAAAACAAAGATGATTTATTTGTATGAAAGTTAAAGTAGAGGTGCCGGCAGGTGATGACACTTACCTTGATCGATTTTTAAATGTGAATGAATTTCTAAATCCAAAATATCATCACAATCGTTAGACCAGTTTCCGAGAAACCAATTACATACCAACTTATTTATATAGGTACATGCAAGAATTGCTCGTTTAAAGTATAGGATGTGTGTCAAATTATTTCAAACAACATAGTTTATTTTTTCGACTGTTTAGCGTGTAAGGTACAAAATAAAATATGTGGTCGAACATACATAAAGTATTCCTACATTATCACATCTACATTAGGTAGGTAGTAAATGTGTTAATTTATTCAATTGATTGACGGTATTAATTAACAAACAAAAAATGAAACATTTTCATTTAACACGTACTTGAACTTTAGGACAACCCTAGTTCACGAAAGTTGACCTTAATCTTAATTCTATCATAACTTCTAAAAACCACATACTTGATTTTTTATGGGTGATAGAACTTGGCTTATAGAATCTTTCTATACTAAATCCAGGTTCCATTTGCCGATTTTTGGAGAAAAAAAATAAAATCAAAATGTTAAAAATTATATTATATCAAAATTTTATTATATCAAAATCAAAATGTTAAAAATTATATTAATTATATTATATATATATATATATATATATATATTAATAACACAAGCGTGTCTTTTCACGGCAAAAAGGAGTTCCTTCCACCTCACTCCTACTTTCCGAGGTACATCTGTACCTGTGACCGACAGCCTCGAGCTTCTTGGCATGGAGTTGTCTTCAGACCTTAACTTCGGCGCCAACATCGAATCCAAAGCTCAAATTGCAGCCAGAATGCTGGGCGTCCTAAATAAGGTCAAGCGATATTTCACGCTAGGACAGCTTTTAACACTCTATAAAGCTCAAGTCCGATCTTGCATGGAATATTGCTGCCACCTTTGGGATGGCTCAGCAAAATACCAACTTGCTGCACTGGACACGATTCAGCGCAGAGCTGAGAGGCTCATCGGGGACAACAAATTGGTGAAGAGCAAGCTTCACACCTTAGCTCATCGCCGCAAAGTTGCCTGTCTGGCGGTCTTCTACAGACTGTACTTTGGAGAGTGGGCTCAAGAGCTGCATCTACTCATACCGCCATCTCCTTTTTTCCATCGGACATCCAGACGCACTGCAGGCTACCACCCTTTCTTGGTTGATATTCCTACCTGTCGCACCAAGCGCTTTTCAACATCCTTCATAACGCGCACAGCAAAGGAGTGGAACTCCCTCCCTGCGTCTGTATTTCCGAGAACTTATAACCCGTCTATTTTCAAAGCCAGGGTGAATAGGCACCTTCTGGGTTAGCTCGTTCCATCGTGGATTCTGTCATGGCCCCCGGGCTTGATTGGGATCAAGAGCAAACCCATCCTTAATAAAAAAAAAAAAAATCTCAGAAAGTAGGACACTTCTAAATAAAATAAAATAAAATTGCGAAATTATGCCTTCAATAATTCCTTATCAAGTGGCAAATATCTCATGGACAGAAATGGAACTGTCTTTTGAGGAAATTGAATTGTTCATTTTTTCATGCGCAAATTTAAAAACACTACTTCATATTAATTTTTTTACTGAAAATAGTGATCTGGGAATTGAAGTCTTGCCTTTATCAAGGTATAAATAATAGATTTATGCAAAAACCTTAAGGTGTAAACTTTTTTGGTTCCATAAAACACTGTGCGTGAGGATGCGGGAAGGACGAACATTGTGCATCTCTAGCCTATTATAGCTCGGATTCAGTTGTTTGTGACAAGAATTCACATGTGCCTTAGCTTTTTTCTTTGTACAGAAGTATTAAGCCGCTTTCGTTTTTTACGCGTGTGACGAAAAAATATATATATATACACGTCGATCCGCTTTTCGATTCAGTATCGCGCGTTTGCTGAAAAAATAAATACACGTGATATATTACTACACCCCCCCTCCGCCCTTGTGATATTTCGTGATTTTTTTATGGATCCCTCCCCCCCCTTTCGAGCCTCACGTGATTAATGGACAGCCCCAAAGGCAGAAGGCACAAACAATGTTTGAACATTATTATGAAGTGGTAATAATATATTTTTACTGAAAAGCGTATTGGTTTTTAAGATTACCAGGACTAATACTAAGCAAACATTCTGCCTAATAAGGCGGAATGAATGGCGTCGATATAAATTTTTTTTGCCGATCTTGTCCGACTTAAAAGATTTTTCGTCGACAAATATTACGATATTATCCGTCCAATCAAAATTATAATATTGAAGACAAAAGGCGATTCTATCTTCTTTGTGCTTTTGTGTAAGTAACGTTTTTAAAGTTTATAATTATATATTGCTACAAAAAAAGTGTTGGTTTTTTATTTTTTTTTAGTCAGACTGGCGAACAAATTATTTACGCGTTTTGCGCTCAAACATTATAGCAAAAGAATAGGTATATTTAATAAAATATTATTTCACATTGCACTACAAAAACTGCAATTATTACTTTCTTCACTTTCGTTAACCTGAAATTTAAAAGCAAGACCCATTTTGAACCTTGAAACCATTCTAATCTTTGCATTTCGAACACCGAACCTTTTGAACAGAATAAGACACGCTGTCACAGATGTAAAATTCGAGTAGAATTGAATAGATTACCACATGTCTGAAAAATGATTACTTCTTATTTTAAATAACAGAAATAATAAAGTTTTGGGAACGTAGGCAACCACATGCGTGGTGGAATAAGAGCTAAGGACAAACTACATAATGAGGTCGAGTTTGGGTATGATCCTACTAACATAATCAGAAAAGATTTTGAGTTAGAGTCCCGGTAAGGACAAATGTTTGTGTAATAAAAAAATCAGAATATTTATGCGCTATTTCGATTTGTTTATTTGTTAAGTTAGTGTATGTTTTATTTCAGTAATTTAATGTTAATAATAAATTTTTATAATGCAAGTGTAAGAAATCTTTATTATTATTTGCTTGCTGCATCTATACCTTTCTAAGTCTATGGATGCAGGATAAGTAAAATTAAATTTTATCATTATTTCATCCAAAAGCATGCGACGTTGCCGTTGCTCTTTGTTTTGGAAGAGCGGCAACAACTGAAAGCACGTCATCAGGCATGTCAAGACTGCGTCAAGCAGTGACTTTTCTCTGGCGCCAAGAGACACACACCACACACACAAAGATATTATGTCATAAAAACTTTAGTTTTTGTTATGAAGTTGTCATGAGAAAAATAATTTCATCTCTTTCTACCTTTCTGTCTGTTGGGTCTTGAACGGGCAGTTAAGAGTGTTGCTGTTTGTACAGTTTAAATTAGCACACTTTTGTATAAAAAGACATTTGTTAAAAATTATTGTTTATGTGTATAAGTGGAATTTCCAATACAATATTATCAATATTTAATCTTCTAAACATACAAAAATTATGTGATAACAAAATCTATATATGGCTTTATACGGTATCAATATCTAATAAACTAGACAGTGAACCTAAAAGAGTTCGATAAGCACCTTTGTACAAACAAATTCGAATAGTATAAAATTCATTATTCTTTATAGATATTTTGTTAATAGCGATATGCTAAGGCACTCCTATTACACGCACAACATTGCTGACAACAGGCTTAGGATCGGACCAACAACGCATACGGCAAGAGAAGGGCTAGTTACATTGTACCTGGATTAATAAATGAACTCCCTCCCAGTTTCATTAAAAGCATTACAGCAGAGAATGCAAAGAATAAATTAAACCAATTTTTGGACTATGGAATGTATTGTTTTTTATTTGTTGCAAATTATTTTCTTAATTTATTATTTAATATATTATTATAGTGTATACACATATACAAACACTAGTGGTGTCTTTTCTAGCTATACCTTGTGAATAAGAGTCATTTTATTAGAATTTATATGATAAATAAACACCTACAAAAAATCTAAAAAGAAGATGTTAAATTAAGCTCAAAAGTGTCGTTATTAAGTTTAATTTTTTACTTCATAAATCTGTTCTTATTTCCATTATTTGCAATACTTTTACGTTACAAAAGTGTCTAAGTGAAACTGAGCGAAACTGTCATGTGTTGTAATATTTTATTGCGTGTACCGTTCTCTGCCATTGTTTTCAATTCCTACTCAAATACAATTGTAAATTTGTGACTTTTTGTTTCATGGCTATATATTTCCCTCTTTGGTTCACTGCTGTTGTAACAATACCTTCTAACAGTAAACACGAAGCTTCGATTCATTTATAAATACAGGAGCAGTTTTGTAGAAAATAAAAAAAAAACTTATAAATATGGCAAAAAGCTTTGAAAATAATGCTTTGGAGAAAAGTATGATAATTATTTCATTAGCGAAATAATAACTTAAAGCAATACAATTTTACTTATAGGAAATAGCTGAAAGTGCACATGTGCCTTTTCCAGCTCCTTATATGACGTCATCAGTCAGTGGTACTTAGCTTAGTGGTAGTGAATGTGTTGTAATAATATTATTTGATAAAGAAAACTTATAAATGCGTGTGTACAAGAATATATTTGGTAACCAAGTCAATAAACTTAAATGTCTATAGTGACACTGAACATCGTAAGAATTTAGATTAACATGTAGTTTCATGTAATTTCATCATTGACCTTTTCACGAATAAAAAGAAACTTAACATCAATATGTTTTGTGCTATTGTGGTGGACAGGATTGGCGGCTAACGTAATAGCACTTTGACTGTCAGAATACAAAACAACTTTGTGAAGCTCACCTGATAGTTCAGCGTATAAACGCCTCAAGAAACAAGCCTCCTTGACAGCGCTGGCAAGGGCCATGTATTATGTTTCAGCAGATGATAGAGCTACGGTCGGCTGCTTACGCGCTTCCCATGTAACTGGTCCCCCCGCGATACTAAAATAATATCCCGTATATGACCGTCTATCTTCGGTACAATTTGCCCAGTCAGCATCAGAATACCCACGAAGTATCCAATCCGTATTCTTTCTGTAAGTTATACCTAAGTCTTTAGTTGCTATCAAATACTTTAAGCATTGTTTAGCACATTTCCAATGACTTTCATCATACTTGGTGTTAAACTGACTTAAGTAACTCACCGTGAATGCAATATCTGGCCTAGTGCTTACAGCAAGAAACATCAGACATCCTATCAACTCCTGGTAAGGACAGTCGTAAGAGTATTCTTCCTTTGATTTCTCTAATCTTTTGTTGAGCGGCACAGATACACTTTTCACATCACTCATATTAAATCGTTTTGCTATTTTCTCGATGTATGTCTTCTGATAAATTTTTAGGCAATTATTTTCATATTTTACATTTATACCTAAGCAAAATTCAATTTGTCCTAAATCTTTAATAGAGAAGCATTTTTGTATGTCATTTTTGAAATTGTCAAAGGTGACGTCTTCTTTATTTCTTTACAAAAGAGTTTCATTGTCATTTATTGTTTTTCTAAATATACATGCCTCCGAGGGAGCCTGCGTGAAACAAATAGCTGACAATGTTTGTTTTAATTTAATGTTCCAATACCTCGGCGCCCGCTTGAGACCATAAATGGAACGTTTTAATAAACAAACTTTGTCACAATGCAATTCATCAATGAAGCCTTCTGGTTGTAACATGTAGACTTCCTCATCCAAGTCTCCATTAAGGAAAGCCGTATCGACATCCATATGGCGAATTTTGTAGCCTTCTTGAACAGCGAATGCTAACAGTGTTCGAAGAGAAGAATTACGTACAACAGGCGCATAAGTTTCAAAATAATCTACGCCATACACTTGCGTAAAACCTTTGGCCACTAAGCGCGCCTTATATTTTAAAATATTACATGAAGCATCTCTTTTTAATTTATATACCCATTTGGATTTGATACACGATTTATCTTTAGGTTTATCAACTAATGTCCATGTACTTTTCTTTGTTAACGCGTTATATTCGTCCCGCATAGCAGAGATCCAATAATGTTTATCCTCACTGTTAATAGCATCATAATAACATTTTGGCTCTTCATCTAAAAAATTAGACACCAAAATATTATAAGAAAAGAAATCAGGAGGCTTACGATCTCTTTTTGGGTAACGATCTATAGCGTTATCTATGTTGTCATGAGATGGTTCAGTTGAAGAAACAACATCTTCCTGACTACGTCCGCTGGTGTCTTCTATTAAAGAATTTTCACTGCTATTCTCAGTTACTTCAACACCAGATGAATGCATTAAAATATCACTATTTACCAAAGGAGTACATTGTTCGGATATGAGATTTTCAGATAAAGCATAATTGTCAAATGCTTTTAAATCAGAAAAAAATTTTCAAAAAATGTAGCGTCTCTCTCTTTGATTAATTATCTCGGGTATCGCGTATCCCTGAAAAAATAGCTCCTTGGATCGTCAGAATAACCCACAAAAATAAATTCTGCGGCTTTCAAATCTAACTTAGAGCGTTGACATGAAGGGATATGCACAAGAGCCCTACACCCGAATACTTTTAAGTAAGAAATATTAGGTTTCTCACTGTACCATTTTTCATATGGAGTTTCATTGACTAAAGCTCGGTGTGGAGACCTATTTTTGATGTACACCGCAGTTTCCATAGCGTCCTGCCAGTATGCTTTAGAAAGATTGCTTTGAGCTAGCATAGCACGAGCTTTTTCTACAAAACACCTTATACTTCGCTCGCTATCTCCATTTTGTTGCGGGCTATAAGGTACTGTTGTCTCGTGTTTAATACCACACTTCTGATAAATTTTTAGGCAATTATACCAAATAATTGCCTAAAAATTTATCAGAAGACATACATCGAGAAAATAGCAAAACGATTTAATATGTGTGATGTGAAAAGTGTATCTGTGCCGCTCAACAAAAGATAAGAGAAATCAAAGGAAGAATACTCTTACGACTGTCCTTACCAAGAGTTGATAGGTCTGATGTTTCTTGCTGTAAGCACGAGGCCAGATATTGCATTCACGGTGAGTTACTTAAGTCAGTTTAACACCAAGTATGATGAAAGTCATTGGAAATGTGCTAAACAATGCTTAAAGTATTTGATAGCAACTAAAGACTTAGGTATAACTTACAGAAAGAATACGGATTGGAAACTTCGTGGGTATTCTGATGCTGACTGGGCAAATTGTACCGAAGATAGACGGTCATATACGGGATATTATTTTAGTATCGCGGGGGGACCAGTTACATGGGAAGCGCGTAAGTAGCTCTATCATAATGTTGTAATAATATTATTTGATAAAGAAAACTTATAAATGTGTGTGTTCAAGAATATATTTGTACACACACATTTGTCACTGTAAAAAAAGTCACCCTTCAGGCTCTAAGCTGTAGGAATATTAATACGGTGACGATCTAATATCAAATATGAAAATTTGTAGCATTGATTCGTTTTATCAGCTTTAACTTTGCTTCTTTTCCCCTAGTTATACTATTTTACAAAATTGGTCACATATTTTTAGATTCTAGCAAAATTTTGAAGCAGGATTCCACGTCGCTACTTTAGTCTCCCATAATAGTATTAGTTGAAAAAATAACGATTGTCATTTTAGTTTCTCATCATTTATTGGTTTAATTATTTGTAGTGAATAGCATCAGTATGCCTTAACAAAGAAAAATACAGTATGAAATTCCCGTTTTCAATAGTAAGTATTATTAATCCTTATTTTTTTCGAAATGGCCCCCATAAAATTGGACAAAACAGATTGCTTATTAATTTTTACAAATAAATATTATTTATCGCTATTACAGGCTTATTAGATATTTTCCAGGCTTAAGCGCATTAAGCTTTATGCGTTGGTAATCCTTGAATCGTATTGGGCATGTAATTTGGAGCGACGCCAACTTTATTGCCTGTTGCCATGACAACCGAGATATTTGCTCATATTGCGCATCCGAGCAACAATACTATTACTATTACTGAATTTTACTACTATACTACTTAAACATTTAAATGTAACCAAATAAACGTCGTCGTAAATAAAGTATATGAGGCAAATATGCCATGCACATTTGCCTCATATACTATGAGGCATATTTATCTAGTCGGTAAAGACGGTAAAGACAGACCAAGGCGAACTTTTAGGGACCAAATAGAAAATGTCCTGAAAAAAGGCCAGGTCAAAAGTAACCTTCACTGTTGAGCTTGTATGTAAAGTCTGATGGGAGTTGAAGAAGCGAGAAATGTGTGTTAGGATTGTGGAAAGTGGAAATCTATGATTTCTGCCTATACCTACTGGGAAAAAAACAGAGAAATCATCACATATTGCCTGCCCAGAGTTGTAGTCAGTTGCTTATCGATTCTACCAACAATTTGTTGTCCAGGCCCGCATTTCTTCTTCTTCGTTCTTTTACTTCTTTTACGTTTAGTTATAGAGTTCCTTCTTTTAAGTAAGCCTGTAATTTAGAGTTCATATATACACCACCATTATACTTACTTATCACTACGAAAGATTTTAATATTATGGTCAGTTGTAATTTCTACTTAGGCTTTAAAATTCTTAAAATGTTCAAGAAATGTCTCTCTGGTGACATCGTCAATAAATATTAAAAAATATTTAGTATCACTAATGGAAAAAATTGGCATTGGTCCACATAAATCTGTATGTACCAATACAAATAGGTTCCTGTTAATCCTGGAGTTCAAGTGCCCAAGTCGACGCTATCACGGTTTGCTGATAGGCGCGCCCGCGCTGATATGTGAAACAAAATACCTATTTGCTTAGAATAATTATTAAAAAAATTAACACAAACAACCGACCTTAATTTCATACATTTTATGTAGCTTTCTTAAAAACCTGACCCCAATCCCTTTTTTGTAACTTCTAGCTTGACAATTCAACAAGAAGAAATTATCGTTTATTGATTAAGTTGCGAAAAGTTCGGAATCTCGTATAAAAGAAATTAAAGTTCAATTAATTGTTCTTGAGCGAATTGTAGGGCTTGGACATTTCTACAGATGGTTACTGCTATGGAACTTAAGCGTTAAGCTCTTAACTTTTATGTCAAACTTTTTTCGGTCGCACCAACTACCCCGAAAGCAATTTTTACTGAACTTATATCCTTTTTAACGGTTATGTTTTTCTTAGGCTATAAGTTTAAAACGTGCGATCGTTATTAAGTAAAGATACCGTCATTCAGTATAATGTATCCGTAATATAACGTTGGAGATAAAGTATTAAATAGTGCGGTCGATACTTTTTGCTTAGATGAACTTGGATAAAAAGTATAAAATCTCTCATAATTATCATTGCAATCTCAAGATGGGAAGCTCCACAGCAAGTGTTTCCGAAGGTTAAATAATTTTTGCCAGAGTTAGTCATTGAATCTCAGCTGAAAGGCGTCCCCTGTTGGATGGAAACCTTCCACAAAAAAGGAACGTAACGCAGCCCATTTTGTAGTTTAACCGATTCGTTGCGGATGACACCTCTGGCGTGCCATCACTTTCTTTTGCATGTGGCGCCATGGCCACTGGAGCCGTGTCATTTTGTAAATTGATGATAACTCCCTCAAATTAAGTTTTAGGCAAATCTACCCAGAATAAAACTATCCTAATTTTTCACGAAAATCAAGCTCGTAGTCTTCGTTTCTGGTAATTGTATGTAGCAACGAATCGGTTAAGGAAAGTGTGCTGTGATTACCTCCAGTATTATTAAAGGTTTGGTAACTAAAACTGTAATATGTCGAGCTTCCCTTTGTTTCGAGAGGCACGCTAAGCTCCTGGCTGCATCTGCAATAGTCAGCATCCATTAATAAAGACTGCACCCGCGAGGTAGTTAATGGTTTATTCTTTTTGCAGTATTTTCAACGAATATATACGAATTTATTTGACAGTAATTCAATAGTAACAATAACAAATACGCGGTGGACGACTTTATTTTTTGTACATGTAGTGATTTCATGTCTGTGTCACCCGAGATTGATTATATAAATCTCACTTTATACATTCGTTTATAAATAATAAATAAATATTCAATCCAACATTTTAATCGCTTTTTTTAAGAAAATAACTTTTTCCAGAAATAAATTTTAACGTTATATAATTGGGTTTATAAAGTAGAATTAGTTTCGATGAAGTAAATTTTGTTCGCTCCGACACTTTTGTTTTTCGTTGAAAGTCTGGAAAAAACGGTTGCCAGAGGCAAAACCGGGTTCATTACAGTAACTTCGTATGCAAATGGCATTAACTTTACATCATGAAAAATACAATTTGGCACCTTGCCGTTAAGAGAAAATGTACAGCAGTTTTGTCTCAGAACACAGTTTACACCAACGAACGGTCAATTAATCTTGCGAATTAAAAATATATATTAATTATTTTTATGTTGGTAGATAAGTTGAACTAATTAACAAGTGTTAATTCATAAGAGTCTGTCTTATTTTTTTGAAGAAAACCTGAATGGCTCTTTTTTATTTCATATGAACTAAATCAATTTGTTAGAAATAGTATATATTATAATAACAATAATATAATATTTCTAACACTCAAACCAATTAGCCTAGCCCAAAGCACCGTAAGGCACAAGCCTTACGGTCAAAACAAGTTACGAGGATAGTAGGGTAATGGATATAGATACACATATTATGATACATACTCGTAGATATGTAATATTTATAGAAATATATGTAAATACCCAACTCATACTCAAGTACAAAATTCGTATTCAGCATTTAAACATCTGCCCCGTCTGGGACTCGATTTCCTGGCTTCAAAGCCAGTACCATCGGTGCGAAAGATAGGATCACTACCGTTGTACTAAACGGTTATATTAAATGGAAAGCGGCGCATATAATTCTTTTAATGTCACTGAACACTTAAACAGCTGAACTGATTTTTTCTTTTTATGTGTATTAAAGTGGTTCCCTGAATACTAATGATTACAATTTCACTCGGTAGTGTGCTCTGGAACCAGGTAGGACAACATCTGCCATGTCTGCTAGTATACTAATAGATTACTTCTGCCTAATTACAGAAGTTTTGCTCGCATCCACAATGTCGGTTTTAGGGTTTTCAAAATAAATGTTTTTGATTGTACTATATCCATAACTTTGCACAAGTGCATGCCATTCGTTGGCGAAGTTTTATCGCAAACAGCTGAACGGTATGGCAGTGTTTTTCCGATGTTCAATATCGAAATATGACACACTCTCAATAACGAACTGAGAAGTGATAAAGAAATTATTGAAATGAAATGAAACTTGATTCAAACATTAAGAGAAAAAACACAGTGCGGAGAAGGAAATGGTCACGACTCAACATATATGTCGAACCAGATAGCTCGACGCTGATTTTTTTTGTTGTGCCAACATCGGACGAACAACAATATTGCAATTAAAACATACAAATCAGGCATACTCTAAAGTATATAAATAATTAAAAGTCAAATAATTCAAATGAAATTAAGACATGTACAACAAATGAGGCTTATAAAAAAACATAAAATAAACAACATAGATAATACACACAACTTTATAAAATTAAATAAAAAGAAAATTCGTACCACTAAATAAAAACAAAATAATAATGCGAAGCTTGTTTTCGCTACCATCTTAGACAATGCTTTGGATAAGCAATAACTCTTTATATTTTTAAAAAGTATATTTAGGAACAAAGGTACGCAATGGCGGTGGAAGATTGTTCCATCACTTTGTTGCCTGATAGCGAAAACTGCTTGTAAAGGCACGTTTTATGGTATGGTGTTGCCAAAAGATCCTACCCAATTCTGCGGGAGTTGTAGCTTTCAGGATTATCTCGCTGAGACAATGACAACTTGTCGAAAAGATATTTGGGCTTTCCTCTCCTTATTAATTCATAGACAAGGGTGGTAAAATGCATCCTATGCCTAGTAAGCCCAGTCCATATTCTAAAGCCCCATTCCGTCCATGTACGGCGAGATATGACTGTGAGGACGTATATGATAATAAAATCTAATGCATGCATTTTTTGCATGCAATTTTGAATATTTTTTTATATAATTTTATTATATGACAACGTCACCGTAATTCATTCTGGACAAAATGGAAGCTTCATAGAACATAAGGCGCATTTTTTCCCTTAGTAGATGACGAAATTTATATAACACTTTTAAAGGGAAAAAACATGTTTTTGCCACCTGAGAACGCCTAGATTTTTGGACTCCCTGAGACGATCAATTACTGACCCCTCAATAATGACATCCGGAATAGATAAGGAAGTTGTCTCAATTTGTTTTTGTTTGCTGAACAAAGCATCAGATACTTAGACTTACATGGATGTAACAGAAGTGCATTATCACTTGCTCATCTACATAAAGACGATGACTTATTATTTTACAAATTGCCCTAATACATTCACGTTTATTAACATCTAAAGTTTTTGAACAGTTACAATGTTCGCGTTGATAGAAGAAATGATCCTGCAAATTAAATAAGAAAATTAATTAGATTCATTCGTTTGCCTACTATATTTAATTTGCCATTCCTTCCCCTAGTTAGCCACTTGCCATCTTCACAAAGATATTCTGTATCTACCTACCTATACCTATCTATCTTCTGTACCTACTTTATTTGACAGCAATTCAATGGTAACAATAACAAATATGTTATCACGATTCGATAAATTGTCACTTTAGTGAAACCTGTCCTTATTCCTCAATCCATTTACGCTAAGTATACATATCTAACGGTAGATCCTTTGCAAATCATCAATCAAAACGCAAATGACGTGTGGACATTGGACGCCATGTTTGCTCGCCCAAGTTTTGTTCGGTCTTTTGTCCCAACTACAAACAGGTTATGGACGCTAATATGTATTGGAACAAAGTGATTTCTTTTATAGGAAAGAATAAGATGTACGAATGATAAGATCTCGTAATGTAACGAACACCAGGTTTCTTCAAATATTCAAAATTTTTTTTTCGTGCTGATATTATTCAATTAACACTTAATCGTTCGGAGTTGTGTCTTTCTATAGTTTAATAAAGATCTTATTTTAATTTAGGTATTTTATTACTAAATCTTATGCAAAGCTTATGACGGTATTATGATTGGAACAAGACGCCGCGTAGTAACAAAATGTGGTTAGGCAGAAAATTCCTAGTAGTTTATATGTTATTACTATATAAAGGCTGCAGGAAGTGTGAGACCTGAGCGGAGAGCGACAGAAATGTTCTACAAATTGGAACAAACAGTGAGATTTATTAAAGTACTTAAAGTATTGTGACATTAAAATAAAATGATTATTAAGATATAAAATTTTGTTGTTACTTCTGTTTAATCTGGCGATTTCCAGAACCCTCTCTTTTTGCCAATTAAAAGAGACTTTGAAAGAACGGTAGGTAAATAATGTCCATCCAAAATCACTTGTTTCTAAGCATTTCTAAATTAAGTTAAATGGTGGTTATGAATTGGCTGATGCGCTGTGAGTAGACCATCACAAAGTAAACTCACAGTCTGGCGAATGTCATGGGGATGCTCTTAGATGCAGGTATAAAGATTCTTATGCAAGGTGCAGCAGTGGGCGTCGTAAGGGTGATATGACGAATAATAATGTTTATTTTTATTTTAGTATTCGCTCGCTTCGTTAATGGGAATTTGCACCATTACAAAATGTTAAGGTAGGACATAATTACCCTTTTTCGAATGAAAAACAAGTAACTCATTATTTTCTTAGTATATTACAGATTTTTTGCGTGAAAATTAACGAATGCGATGTGTTAATTAGCTGTTTAAAATGGTTCAATGGGATGGATTAATCCGTAGGTGGTATAGTGAACATTAAAAATAGGTTTGTGTCGTCTTAGTCCAAGTATTTTTTCTATATTATTTAATACATAACTGTCTAACTTTCAATAAACACTTTGTAGGTATTATGTTTTTTAGTATGTCATCAGAGGTGCACGCTGATCGACATCAGTGAAGCAGTTTACAGCAGCTTTCTATTGAAATAATTTATCTCGGAAGATAGCATAATTTTATATATATATATATATATATATATATAGACAAGACAGAGAAAGTGCTTTATAAACAATATGAAATACCTATGGATGAAAATATCATAGATAAGCTATTCCATAAACTTCTGCACATGACCAACTTGGTCGACTTTTACGATGAAATTTGTCTCCGGTTTTGAAACTGACTCAAGGCACATAATTATCCGATTGTCCATAAACCACTGTATGTTAATAGCGTGCATATCTCTCCAGTGCAATTAGTTAAGAATGTATGAGTTGTGTCGTTTATAAAATCGAATAAAAAGTCAGTGAAGAAGTCGGCGGAAAAATCGCTCAAAAGGTCGCATGTCTGTGGGAAAGCTAATGAGTACAACTCGTGTACGTCATTATTTATTTCAGTTTCTGTAATTAATTTGAGATTAAAACCATATTTTTGAATTAAGTTTACTTTCTTTATACCCAATTTTATTCTTTATTTCTACTGGCATGTATATTATGCCTAGAAATAAAGGATCGTGAATATAATAAAATAATAAGAATATTAATAAAATAGTAAGAAGATAAAACAGTCATAAAATGTTCATAATAATGGCAACGTTCATTGGTTTATCTCTTACAAAAAATAATTTTCAATACATTACTATTACTTTGTTGTTTATAAAAAAACAAAAGGGTTATAACATAACAAATAACACAGGTCTGCAAAAAAACAAAAAAAGTTCAGCTGCATGAGATATTTTTGCTGAATTATATGTTTTAAGGTACGCTGATTTAAAAAATGACTTCTATTACTCTCCATCACGTATAGGTTTTTTGCAAAATGATGACAAAATTATGAGAAAAATCATCTATTTATTACAAACACACTGCATAATATTTATCACAACCTGTCAACCATTTGTTTTATTTAATTTATACATTAATTTATGTTTACTCTCATTCCTAGTGAAACCTTTTCTTCTTTTTTTGTTGCTTCTCCAAACTCGTTTTTGGTTTCCTTCTTTGGTTTCTCGCTTAAGCATCCAACAGTAGTCCGCTAACACAATGACATCCAATCTTCCATAGTAACATCTCTCGATATCGCGTACATCCTGGTGAAATCTTTCCCGTTGTTTTTCACTGTAGGCGCCCAAGATTTCATGAAATTATTCAATATGGGAGTGTAAGAAGTGAACTTTTAAACTCACCTTGTACCCTTGAGCTTTATACGCAGTCAGCATGCGCTGTACAATTCTTTTATATTCGGGATCCTCAGTATTGCCCAAAAACTTCTACACTACATTTCCCATGCTTATTTTTCGATTTCTTCCATTGATTCAGTAAAGAGGGATTCAGGAAGGAGGGAGGTGATCCAAGATCATCAAGTATTAATTTGAAGTAAGCAAAATATACCTTTTTCACAAAATCACTTATATTTCTTTCACTGTATATTCACCACAAATATAACAGAAGCTGTCCAGAGAAATAACACAACCTCTATGAGCCATAACAATTATATAAAAAGAAGAGCACAGTAGCGTTTGAATGCTGGATGTCAACTGAGTGTAGCGATATAGAGTCAATGGACTTAGTCTGTTAGAACAATGCAACTGCATGTTTGCACTTGCTTGCAATTGTTTACGTCCATAATATTTTGTCTTTATTCCTAGATAATTATACTATTAAGGTAAGTAATCTTAATTTTAATTAAATTTGAAGCTTAAAAAAACAAAATAACAAAATTTTTACTAAACAAGAATTAACACAAAATAAAAATATAAAAATTAGTATTGTAAAAAAAATTGCTGTGATGGAATTTTTTAAATATTTTTTTAGGTTTAAAGATTTCAAAATCTATAAGAAAATGTAAAAAAAACCCATGCAGTTTTTTCTTTGCAGACCTGTGTAATTAATTTATAACTTACGTGAATCAATAGGTGGTCTTATCGCTAAGAGTGGTCTTTACCAGACAACCATTGGATGGATAGGATTATCAGTAACTACGGCGATGTAACAAGAACTAAAAGAAAAAAGACCAGGAAATATGAACTATAAACTAATTATGTAAAAAATAACAAACACCTTAATTAATTAAAATAAAAACATAGATAACTAGATAAATTACATTAATATGAAGAAATTACAGTTTAGTTACCACTCTGCGCTCCAGCACGAACCGACTCAGTACATTGTAGGTCTTATGATTTAGTGGACCGCTTGTCACAATACCTTACATTAATGTTTGCATGTCATTAGTTGTATGAATAAGTAAATAGTAAAATAATGATTTAGGGCAACCTAAACTTAATGGTTGGGTAATTGATTTCGGGTAACTGACATCAATATCTCGTTATTTGCTTAATAATTCAGGCAAGGGTTGAGCTAAATTGAGCTATTTCTTGAAGATAGACTATTTAAAATGGCTCTCCCTTTTTGGAATAAGTGCTTTTACAACATCAAAATAGATTTGGTTATTCACGGGTTTCTTATTTCTTACTGGCTTTTACAAAATATTTATTGACTGTTTGAAAAAGCTTTCAATTTTACTTCTACTATAATTTCGATAACATCGAATTTGTATGCATACCGGACGCACGCACTAAGTATATGAATAGCTTTATATATTAGCAAATTCACTGAAATGTATTCAGGGGAAACTACATCGGAACTGCGTAATAAATAACGCTTACCTAAATAAGCTGAGAGGTGAGATATGAGCCTGATTTTAACGTGTTATAAAGCGGAAATTCTCTACGTTCTATGTCAGTAAAATACCTTGAAGGTGTGAATTCGTTAAATTTCAGTTTTAGATAGTCGAAGAATTTCTATAATTTGACGTAATATTTGGCTTGACTGCTGAAGTATGTTAGGTACCGCATAATATGACTAATAAAATAGGAAATGGGAACTAGGAAATAGGTAAAAAACTAGGGAATAGGGAAATAAATAATTACAAATACAAAAATACAAAGTATTTCATTTTCAAAAAACAAATTACAATTATATTTTTAATTATTAATTATATTTACACTTTTGAGCTTATAGGCCTGTGTCAGGAGACTCCATCCTTCCATAAATGCCGTATGGCATATTGTATTATTTATTTTTACAATTTCAATTTTTGCATTGTGTAAAATTGTGCGCCACATAGGTAATTGATTCAGTCTGCATTATTAGATTCGTGTCTCTTTTTGCTGACCTAACAAGGGTGATTATGAAATTGGGTCTACCTTTTTTCGCAGAATTTTTTAAATCATCATAATATTATTATGCATAACAACATTTGGCATAATTTGAAGTGACTTGCTGACTGGCAATGAATAAAAAAATATCTAACTTAACCTGTAATGTATTTTAATTTATGCCTTTTGATTAGTATGCCAAGTGACTTTATGTCAATTAAAATTATACGTTATAAATAGCTTTCTATGAAATTGAACCTTCATGTGTCAACAGCATATCGACTTGTAGAAAACTATCAAAGAAGACTGAGCGACTTGCATATAAATTTGGGCCAGGGATTTAACATCATAAAATCAAAAAAATAATATTTTAAAAGGGTAGTATGATAATAAGTTCCTGAAAACTTTGCCGGTTTTGGCAATTTGAAAACTGAGAAAAAGAAGAAAGGATGTAAAAGTGAGGTTATAAACCACTTATATTTTATCAACTCCTTGTTTTAATTTTTTTTCTATCTAACGAGGTTGATGGAAATATTTACTAGATGCAAATCGGCACGTAACGAGGCAAGTAAAAGCGTGAAGCGTTTTTTCAAGCTGTCAACGACTCGTCTTTTTGCTTTTTACCCAGATATACATACAAATAAGAAATAAGCTTAATAAGGTTCGTTACATATTTCATTTGTACACATTAAAATAGAACTCCGTGTTCAGTGATAAAGTATTATAATCGGATAATATACCTATAGGTATACGCTTGTATTGATTGTTATAACTTCTGATGTGATTTATCTTATCCTAAATTGCGGATTATTGTTATTGTTTTGGATTTTACATTTTACATCTTCGAAAAATTACATCTCGTTAAACTTGTGCTCAAAATACCTGCTCTCGATTTTATACTTAGAATTTTAATAAGATATTTATACGATAAAATGCTTTAATTTAATATGAGTATTTATTGAAAGTAAACAACTATGCCACGGCATTGTAAGTCCTACGTCAACAGACCTTGTATCGTGCTCACCTAAGCTCACGTACCTCATAAGCGATTATTGAACAACTTTTTAAATTTCTTTAGAGGCGATTCGGATATATAGTTTGACTTGAGCCACACTGAGCCACAGCAAGTTAATTTCTGTAATTAGTGTTAAACAAATGGTGAAAAAGTGTAATAATATTCTTTTACATACATAATATTTCCGTATAATATATATATTGGGAAGACAAAGTATAGTGCTCCTTTATAAAATATTTATTAATATTAATCGTTGACATAATACTGTGAAAGTAGCTGCAGTAAACTATTCTTGGCGCTTAAACATCAGATATGAATCTTATTTTTAACAGCATCCGCGGCGGAGTTGCCTTTTTGACAAGGAATGAATACTAGGAGATGCAGTCGCTTAGCATAAAGCTACGCTAGCACCATATATTGGAGCGGAGCGTAATACCTAAGAAAAGAAAAAAAATTGTTTCGATGGAAATTTTGCGATTTCCAAAATTCGGGCTCCGTCACAATCTGGTCCTAAACCTGTTGATTCGATCACACAAAAAATTAAAATCGGTTAAGAACTTTGGAAGTTATGGCGTAACAGACATTGTGCCATTGAAGCTGATCCATGGGAGCTTTGCTCGCTCCAATGAGATCCGATTTTTAATAGAGGTAGGGCAGAGCGAACTATTGCGCTCAAATTGGATCAGCACAACTGGTGAAATACCTCCACCTTACAGAAGACCGTAGCCAAACAACAATCACTTTTGTGTTTTTGTGTTCCTGTGAGTGAGTAAGGTTTCCAAAGTTCGTTGGGTGCTACGTTAGTAACAGAGACACTAGTGAGAGACAGTGACAAGCCCATTTCCTAGGCAAGCGCGTCACATCCTAGATCGCATCGTCGCTTACCATCAGGCGAGATAGCGGTCAAGCGCCTGCCTATTTAGTATAAAAAAAAAGATTATATCAAGGATACAAGTATTCAAGGATACAAGAGGATATAAGTATACATACAAGCTAAACGTGATACTATTGACCGAATGGGTAGTCCGACGATGAGTTCGTGCGTAGAACCCGGCGCTACAGGAGTCATCACTAGGGATGAGTTATGTAGCGCCAGCGAACCTGCCCGCTAAAACTCCCCGCTGTATTCCCCGATTGGCCTTGTGAACGCCTTTTATCCTAAAGAAATCGTGGATTCCAGAATTCTACAGTTAATGTGACAACATAGAAATACATGTTAATGTTAGAATATAACTATACCGGCCTCTGTAAAAGTGGTTTCACCCCCACAATTGTAAGAAAAACTTGTAAATTACTGCAGTGTTATTATTTTACCAAAGTGTGTCGGAATATATCTTTAGCATAATGGCTATGCATGCTATTACCCCTCTTGCCAAACAACTCTGAAATAGTCGATTTCTCTCCACATACTATGTGTATGTATGCTGTAAAGCAATTTCAACACATGAAGTTGAAGACGAGTTTTAACGCTTTAAAATTTAAAGTTACTCCACGCATTTTTTATGTTTCTAAGGTTGCTACAGCAGATTTGTGCTGGCTCGTGATTCATTTATAAGAAATATTAGATGTGAGATTCCATGATTGTTTCTAATGTTGATTAACACATTATGTAAAACTATGAGGAACTCGATGTCGCCATGTTTATCGTGTTTACCCTTGCCATTATTCTTGCAGGTTTACGAACATTTATAAACAATAATCCACTATAAGTACATATTTGAATCCGTCACAGCCAAAAAGATTGGTGTCGCTTCGTGGACTCGCCAAAAAGTTGGCAACACCAGAATGTCAGGTGTTGTCGATTACGCTGGGCGACCCGGCTTCTACTGTGAAAACTTCTTCCCAGTAGTTTATTAAGAGAAAAGAATAACATTGTTATTAATGAAATAGTTTTTGTTTTTAATAGCAATTTCATGATTTAGTTAAGATAAAACATATTTTTAATGTAACATATTGAAACAAGTATTTATAATGTCACTCAAACAGATTAAGCCAGATTTGGCTGTGAACAAAAATTTTATTGCCTACTAGCTAACCCAGCCACGCGTTGCTGTGGCACAGTAATTTTAATTTGCTATATTTTTTTTACATCAAATCAAACTATCAATCATAAGTATGATATAAGCACTGGAAATCAAGTTTTAAATGGAGTCGTTGAGACACAACCGTCAGCAAGAGCCCGCCGAGCCTGCGCGACAGGCAGCCTTTGTGATATAGATTCGTTGGTGGGAGAAGTGGTGGGAGGCGCCCGACATGACGGCACAGTGGTGGCATGCGCGTGAGCTGCGCACGGTACTGGACTGTACTTGGACATTGCAACATTACTTTATTATTCTAAAATAAAAGATTTTTTCTAAAATAAAAGTATCCTAAGTTACTCCTTATTACATCAGCTACCTGCCAATAACAATCCCGTCAAAATCGGTCCACAAAAAGACAGACAGACCGTATATATATTCATATACATGTAGTAAAAACGGTTATTTCAATATTACAAACAAACACTGCAATTTTATTTATATGTACAGATTTAGAAATTGATAAATAGTAAAATTGAATAGTCTGTGCAGTACTTAACAGTTCTTAACTTTGTATTCAGTAGAAATTGATGTTACATGTAAGAGTCCAGGTCACCAATACCAAATGTTGCCATAAATTTCTGAGTGATAAGTAAAACGAAAGTCAATTTTATAATTCATTAATAAAAATACAGGAATTAATTACTTATGGATTAGTATAAGTAATTAGTAGCTGTCATTTCAATACTGTTATATAAATTACTACTTTATCATTCGAGTTACCAAAGAGTTTGTGCATCACTCACTTTAACAAGGTCAGAGTAAGTAGAAAGCGTTTATTAAAACCATTCAAAGTGAGTAAGAGGCAGAATTGGAATGGTTAGGGCTTCTGGCCCAAATATTTCATTTGTAAATTACCCTCAGATTTGGAATCAAATGACCCATACCTTTTCCTTTGGAGTACAAAGAGTGCCTTTGTAGTTACTTCATTACTTACAGGGGCTTGTTCAGAGATACAAGTACTAATAAATCCTTATTCTGTTTAAAATTAGGCACTTTTTGTGAATCTTTGGAATAAACTTAAAATAAAATTAAATGCTTAATACATAATCTAAAGAATCAACATTTGATTTAGAAAAACTCCTCTGTCGACAGGGTTGTTTGATTTCAGAGTTAATTTGCACAATGTTGTTTGACTGATTTCATTACTTCAGCGTTATTAAGTTATTCGTATTCGAAACTTTACGCCGAGACTAAGGCTTTTATCTCTGAAAATATTTTTATCTTGCGAGTCTTATAATTTATCTATTGTTGTCAAAGTAATATATTCTACTTACCTTAATAAATTTTCTAAGAATTTGGTATTAAAAGAGAAACATTGTAAAGAAAATTTAAACATAAGAAAGATTCGAAGTATATTGTGCAATAGGCTTAGAGTTTAAGCTCCTCAATACCTTCTAGAATTTCCAAGTACAATTTGTAAAGAACAGGGATATAAGAATAAACTGAAAAAGTGATTCGGAATTCGACGGAGTTACTTAAAACAATATAGGTGATTTTCTGTTCATTGCATTATCGTAATAACTACACCGTATTTTTTTGTGTTTAGCACTTTACTTCAATCACCTTCTTTACGTAAAAATGTTAGCTAATCCACGTAGCCCCATTGTAGTTGGGGGGCCGTGGATCTTCTCCCACCACACACAAAATTTCATCATTCGGTTGACACATGTATTGCCGGCTTGGTTTTATATCTTCTGATAAATTAGGCTTTACATCTGCATTGAATCGACTTACGATCTGAATCGTATATCACTAAATAGATCTCATGTCATATCGCAGTTTTATAAAAATAATAAAAAGGCACAGTTTGCATGCAAATTTATTTATGAATTATATATGAAGAAATTTCAAGTAAAACTATTTATTTATTAACAAAAATAAAGTTGGCCAATGCTAGTGAATTCCAATCCCACTTGATTTATTAAATTGACAAAGCTACGGAATCTACAGATTTAAACTGATACTGATCCTTCCTCGGCCAAATACCAGTGTTAGTAAAGATGACGACCGTTTGGTGCAACGGTAGCGATCCTGCCTTTCGCACCGACGGTCCTGGGTTCAAATCCTGGAAGGGGCAGATGTTTGTATGATGAATACGAGAATTTGTACCTGAGTCATGGATGTTTGTATATATTTCTATGAATATTACTTATTTATGTATGATATATGTATGTCTATCCGTTACCCTAGTATCCATAACACAAGCCTTAAAAGTGCTTACTTTGGGCTAGGTTAATTGATGTGAATGTAGGAAATATTTATTTATTTATTTATTTATTAAGACATAGAATTTGAATTACAAGTTTTTATGCCATCTTCTGACCATACGATTTGATCTGGGAGACTAGCATTTATTACATCGGTAAACAAAATCGGTAATCTGTAATTCCGAAAATCAATTTTCTATAAGATGAGTCAATCCCCCAGTCTATACTGCGGGATCAAGATAGAGAAACAGGTGTATGTTTCGGAAAATGTTTATTTACTTCAATTCTCGATAACCTGAATTACCGAGGAAAGGTAATATTGGTATTTCTCTCTGTTAATTCGCTGCTAGCACATTTATATACGTTATTATTCTAGCACAATGGCTACTGACTGCAAGAGTGACCTTACCATCGAAGCAAAACTGTCCTTTCAAGTCTCGTAAGGGGCAGATTTTTGTGTGACAATTAAAAACAAGAACACAAAGTCATGGGTATTTATATAACTATAAATTTTGTATTTATCATATATCTATGTCTGGGCATGAACGTGGGGTCCATAATATGTTGTTTTATTATTAACATGGCACAATGTATAATTCTAAATATATGCATTAGTTGCACAGAGCCAACAAGAACAGATAGACAATTATTGCAATACTCATGTTCATGTTTCATATTTGATTTGCAACTTCTGTTGGTAAATATTTTCTACTCATTTCTTTAATCTATTTATTATTATTTATTAATGTTTTTGTTTTATAAATTAATCACAATTTCTATTTATTTGATTGTTAATAATTAATGTTAGAAAGCTTCCTGGACCAGAAATTAGTCCGTGCTTATTAGTAAAGTTTAGTGACGCATGTTGTGCTTACATCGAGTAGGTTTCAATGTAGTTTGATAAGTTATAAATGTATTCTTAGTTGTTCATTGTGATCATTGTAAACCAGTTTTGTGAGCCTAATAAAAAAAAAAAAAAAAAAAAAAAAAAAATCTACAAGTAATCTTTGATCTTTGTATCACAGTTAAGTTCTGATTTCTTCTTCTTAATCTACCTAAACTGACAGCTCTTTTCAGGTGTACTATTTCTACCAAATCAGGGTAATTGTTACCGATACTATTTTAGTCTTATTGTATTAAAAAGGATGCTTTTACTATATAATCCAGCTTATTCACACATTCCAAACTTTAAATAAGGTCTCTTTTGCAAATGTTTATAGTTACAATAATATATTTGCATTAAAAAAATGATATTATTTTAATAAAATATTAACAACTGTAAGGAATTAATATTTAAATAATTTAATTTAGCACATTAATTATCTATTAAAGTAACTTCTACTAAGTTTCGTAGTTATTGTTGGTGTTAATAATAGATTGTTCAATCGATTGTTGACGTTAGTAGTAACTATAAAAGTGGTTAGTCTGTGGATGGCAATTAATATTCTGACTTTTCATACCTTTTTGTCTCTGGCGGGATTCACTCGGGCGACGCGGTATTGAACGGTTGTCTGGCCTTTTACTAAACGGTTGCAATCTTCGAAAAGCTAATAGAATACCCAACTGCTGAAGTAAGTAGCATTGGCTGATTATTTTATATTACTATGAGTAAGTGTGATGCATGAAAAGGGTTAGGAATAGTTATACTCTGATAAAACATGAAAACAAACTGAAAAATGAAAATAAACGTTGTCAAGAAGTTAATTTTTATATTATTTCACGGTCCCTAATACAACATACGTAAATATGCTTTAGAAATTTGTATTTAAACCGATATCTGCATACTGCCATTTATGTGTCACCCAAACACAATGAAAAATAAATTTTATGGATCCTTGGCTCTACTACTGCATTCCTAACAGGATTGCAACTGAACAGCATCCGAGGCAGTTGCATAATTAATCTCTTCATTTTGCAGGTCACTGGACAACTCGTAGATCCTATCTAAATATTTAACACTTGACTTTCCAATGGTGTGTCGTTGCTTCGTCTCCTTCGTAATTTAAGTCGAATTAGCTGGTTTGTCGTTGCTATCTTCAAGGTTGCGCATAGAATATTCGACTAGGTTTGTTAGATTAAAAGGATCTTTTTCAAATTGATTAATTGATATTGAGTCAATGTAGTTGTGGCAGATAAATAAATAAAGGATTACATGTGATGTCCTCCGAACCAGAAAACACTGCAGCCAGTTTTGTGGAATATGGAAGGTGAACAATTGTGATTAACTCCATCATTAGTCGCCTTTTACGATATCCTTAAGGTACACATGATTAGACTTAAAGGGTTATAGGACAATTATTCCTTAAATACATTTAAAGATAAGAGATTATTAACAGTATGTCCGTAACTAGTGGTCTATATTTTTGGACAGATACATGATTGGCTTGTTAAAAATAACTGAGGGTTTGGTTATTATGTCAATTATGTCTATTGCAAGTTTTAGAGAAGATTTAAACCAATTATAAATTAATATAAACTTGTAAACGTGACGAATCATGATTTTTAAAACGGGTTTCATGCCTCTATGCCAGGATCTTTAGAAAATATTTAAATGAAAGATTTAGAGATCAGTGGGGTGTTCCAGGTCGGCCTATAGCGTGGCCACCACGTTTCCTTATCATGAACTCAATCGATATAATTGTCTGGGGATATAAAAAAAAATAGTTTATGTCAAGAAATAAGTTAAGACAGTCCGAAGAAACAAGAAACCCATTCAAAAAATTTGAAGAAAACTATGAAGATATGTAGACTTTATATTTAGAAAAACAGTTAGCATTATGAAAACTTTATATGGAAACACAATAAACAAAAAAGCAATCATAATTTCGTTTTAGCCATGTTTTTATTAAGATAGTTCTTTTAACTTTACAGAGCAAATAGGTAAATAAAATTTAAATTTTTTTAAAATAGTTTGAAAAGAAATTTCTTCTGCGATTTTTTTTAGTCGCTCTCAAAACTGTTTGTAAATTTAATCTTTTACATATTAAGGTTTGTGGCAAAAATAAGAAAGGAATTAATTCCTTTCTAATTTTTGCCTTTAAACCTAAAAATTTGGTAAAATCGCGGCTTATACCATGTTAGTTTGGATAGCCCTAACCATGCCCTACCTACGACTCGACACTATTTTATGGGACACCTGTGTGTGGAGAAATACTCCGGATACCTAGTAACTGAAGTTCAGTTTTTTAGTTAAAAAAACTTAGCATGCAAAAGATAAAGTTAACTTAATAATTTGTTACTTTTTTAATAAACCGATACATGTCAACAATTTTCTAAGATAAGATCTTTTTACATAAAATAATTATCGCCTACTGGACCATATCCTTATTAAAATTTTAAAAGGTTCGAAGAATTTTAATTGTGTGTCTGAATTTAAGTTTATGTTTGTATGGATTTTCTTTATAATTTCTTTTCACTGGAACGGTTAACCGACTAAACAGTTCTTATCGTTAAGCTGTCCTTAAATTGCGCATAATCGTTTTAAATTGCTTTTTTATCTCAGTAATTTGTAAGTCATTCTGCAAAATATTGTATAAATACGAGAGATTTGTGTTACCGATACCAAACCCTCTTTTGATAAAATGAAGGCTGCCATTTACATAATCGCTGTGATACTCGTGTTTGCTGTGGAGTGCGGTAAGTATAAACATTTAGTATTCCTTAAATATTGACTTGATAACAAATTAAAAAATAAGTAAGAAAAGTTTGATAATAAATAAAATCATCCAAAGATAATAAGTTTATTTTACTATGTTTACACGATTGAATTCGAGCCTAAGACTTTAGAAAACGTGTTGCGAGGCAGTTTTATCACACCAAGGAAGGGCGTAAAATCCTTCGCGCCACTAGCTGATCAGCAGCACTTAAGCAAACTTAAAAAGTAGTACGGAACACAGCCACTCACATAGAACTATTTATTTATGTAAATGTAGGGTTTATGTAAATGCAAATGTATTTTAAATAAAAAAAATATTAAAATGTTAACGCGTTGCTATGGTAACGTTATTAGTACAATGGAAAAAGAGCGGACAGACAAACACACAAACCACTGAGATCTTAGATTATAGATTAGGCCCTTTTGTGTGAGATTATCCGTTTATAAACAAAGTTAAATGTCCAACTTAACAATTAAAAACGCAAAGATTTGTTTCTATTTTCGAAACTCATCGCATAAATTTTTTTTCAGTGCTCATTTCAAACAATCGTGTAAATTTAAATTGCGTCAAATTATCGCGAAACTTATTTGTTTCTGGGAAAAGATTGTATCAGTACTTTCCGTCATGTTTAACAAGATTTTGTGATGAGAGAAATTTCGTTAGGCATTCTTTCAGAGAGATCCTTACTCAATGTGACAGCGTTTCCTGACCCACATTGTAATGTAATGCGCTTTAGAATGTTCTGGTAAATAATTGGCGAAGATTCAATTATTATAGTTACACAAAAGACTTCCCGCTTGTACAGTAATAAACTTTGAATAGGGAACTATTCGCTTAAAATATTCGTAGAAAATTATTTAGATTGCAATAGGGCTGTCTAAACGTCAAGTAAAGACATTTATTTGTCTTATTTCTAATATAAATACGGGTTTGAAATAATTTACTCTTTTGTAAGATTATAATTTAGGTATGTTTATCTAATTACGTGCATGTGCTAATATCAGACAAGATAAAAATCATAAATATACGTTTCAGGCTTATATTATCAGAGTTACTTATAACTCCGTGCACTGTACACGATATTGTCAATAGTATCTGCTTTTAAGGTGATGTTTTTGCTTTACGAGAGAGTTCCACATTCCATCTTAAGAGAGATCTAAATTAAATTCGTTACTATACATATAAACGATTGTAAGCTGCAACTTTAACGTCTATAGCAAATAAGTTGTAATTATTATTTTTTCCTTGCCTAAGTTAACTTAATTGTGCTTTTACCAGGCTGCTCAGAAAGGCGTTAAAAAAAAACTATGTAAGAGGCTTCAGCTGATTATAATAATTAAAAAAAAAGAATATACATAATGTAACACCGTTGAAATTTCAAATTTCCGTCCACATTTTTTAAGCGTTGAATTGAACTGTCGTGCCTTATTGAAAAATGGATGTGGGCTAAAACCGGACGAGTCGTTTGATCGACTTCAAATGGAATTTTTGGATGAAGGCCCTTTTAAAGAAACCGTCTACCCTTGGAATAACGAATTCAAGGTGGTCGTTTAACTTTGGGGGTCATCCCATTTCATTTCTTCATAGAAATGAGTGGTCGGCTTTCGACGTATATTACCGAAGAAAGCGTGCTGAGATTGAAAAACATAATTTAAAAAACAGGTGAATTATGAACGACGTGATTCCGCATTGTAAAATACGGCAATAAAACAGCGCGGTCGGGAGTTGACTGATCTATTGTCTTAACAATTACAATAAAATACAAGGATAGCCTCTACATCAATCAAGTAAATATCTTAATAAACACTTTTACTCTCGACCTTAAAATTAATAACGAATAAAAATCATAATTCAGTTAATTCGAAACCAACAATTACAAACAAAATAATACTAGATTCAAAAATCTAAAAATCCCACGTTTTTCAGTGACCAAAAAAGAATAAAATAACCCGGCGGGGCCAAGCGAGGGGCCACTCAAAACGTGGGGGCGCATCTTTACAAATACTCTCAACATCTATGCATATCATACATCTCATTACATTTCCATAAGTAATATGCGCCCCCACGTTTTGAGTGGCCCCTCGCTTGGCCCCGCCGGGTTATTTTATTCTTTTTTGGTCACTGAAAAACGTGGGATTTTTAGATTTTTTAATCTAGTATTATTATTTTATTCTTTTTAATTATTAACTCAACGAAATAACCATGTGTTACGCAACAATCGGATAAGCCCCATACAAAAGTGAAAGTTGCCGAAAGTTGACCTGAAAGTGCACCTAGAAAGTTGAAAGTTGTTTTAGGATGCATTGTCATCGGGTTCTGACTTGCTCCAAAAATTTCAGCTCGCTAGGTGGCCGGGTCAAAATTGAGTTGCAAGAATCCAACTGCACAGACAGACAGACAGACAAACAAGAAAGCGACCTGAGAAAAACGTGGGAATGTGATATAAATGACAACTAATCTTCAACTTGTCCGTACTGAAACATATCGGAGGAATTACATCTATCCATTCATCGAAAATTTGGCCTTTCACAGGTCGTTTTATTTATTGGTACTAGTTTCTATAGATAGAAAGAAAGAAAGAAAAATGTTTCATTGGGACTATGTTACGTGTGAACAATTATTTTACTTTATGTATGCTTAAACTTGTTAAATATTACAAAATTACCTGCCTTTTAAACTCATAGGAAGCTCAATTTTAAATTCAACTTAAAATGAGAAAGTAAGTAAATACAATTTAAATTGTAAATTACTTTACTAACTTACATACTCACTTTTTCTAATGTAATGAAGCAATTGATGCAATATTTTTATTTCCTATCTTCTGTATATTAACCTAATTTTATATATTATATTATATGTGACGCTTGTGAGATCTTTCTATACGTAAGCAAAATAGTTAATCATTTGTGTTTGATCCATCCTTTACTTTTCTCTAACCTCGATTAAATGCCCTCTTGGCACATTCGCTGACCTCTAATTTTGTGGCTAGGCCCAAGTTCGACTTTGGCGAGATGGATATTGGTGGATCGTGTTCCAATTCCGAAATAAAAATTTTCTTTGTTAGTTGGATTTCCGTCTTCGCTACTATTATTATTTTAGCTGGAAACATTTTTTGGTACTGTTTTTGTCTCAAAGTCATTTACTAATTGTTTAGTTATTTACAAAACTGTTGAAAATCTTTTTATTACTAGCAAAAATTTATCCGACTTTAAGTCCAATTTCAACAATTGGGGCAGTACACCCGCTGCTTCCATTTGTTTATGTTGTGTTTCGCGTACTTTATTTGTGGTGTAAGAACGTAGCCCTTTTAAACGACTGCGCAATCGCCGCCCCAACAGCGCCACGGCTAGTAAACCCGATAATAAGTCTTTGCCTTTGCACATAGCCTTCTTTTCTCTGCTGCGTTGGTTTCTTGTGGTTGTATCAACATTAGCACAGTCTCTGAATTTGCAGGAAATGAAGATTAGTTTTCTGATTCGCGCTGAGATGGACTTCACATTCAAGGAGCATAACATGACATACCACTATCAACAATAACACCAAGTATTTGACGTGATTAACCTTTGCGATAGGAATACAATAAAACAAAGAATTAGGTAGAGATTGTTGTATTGGTGCAAGTTTTATTGAGTTTTAGAAGTAACATGTTCTGCAAAAGCCATGCTTCCAACGTCCTTAAAGCAGTCTCGGCGAGGAGAAAAGTCTCTTCCCAAGTTTTACTATGAACAAAAATTGCGGTAAGGTGAGCATATGTTATGGTTTTACTGTTTGGGACACAGGCCGTTTATATAAATCAAAAACAGGATAGGCCCAAGCATACTACCCTGTGAAACACTAGAAGTGTACAATTCAAGCACTAAACCACGAATCCCTATTATCAAACGCTTTAGAGATATCAAAGAAGACGCAGAGCGTCTTGAATTTTATGTCAACATTCTGAACATTGACCCTGTAAGTTGATCTCCTTACTCAGAGACTGAGATAACATTTTTAAAGTCAAGAAAGTCAACGAGTCATTCATAATTTTTTTTTTGTTTTATTTTGGAAAAGATGGAGAGCGCAGATATTGGCCTAAAATTTACTATTCCCTATCTCCACAGTTATATATTGGGTGAACTAATGCTTTTTTTTTAAAATGTTGGAAAACACCGGATGAAAGACAAAAATAAAAGTCATGGTTCAGTAAAGGTAACAAGATAACTTTTAAAGCTCTAATAAGAGTGGCAGGGATACCATCACATCCAGCTGCAGTGCCTTGTTTGAGGCTTAAAATGATTGAGTCAATCTCTTTTTCATCAGTGGCTAATAAAGCCACTGATGAAAAAAGAAATTGACTCCTGACAAGGAATGTCGGATATAGTTCTCAGCAATGGTGGGAAAGGCACATCAGTTATGATCGTTGTATCATAAGCCTGTCTGTCTCTACCGCTCACAAAGAAGTCATTGACGTTAATCGTTATCAGAGGAACACTGGAGAAAGATAAAAGTTGTTAGATTTGGTTTTACTATTTAAAGGACAATGCCGATTTTTGTATGGACTTGTGACCGGAAATGACCAGAGACGATACAAACAAATATAAGTAGCTAAAGCCTTCTAGATTAAGAATTCGTTGGTTTCAGTTTAATTTTCAGATTTGTAATGGAGAAAAACGAACTTTTCTGAAAACATAACCTAACATTTCAATACCTATTTTATAATACTTGAATTAGTATTTTGCCTATTATTTCGCTCTTATCTCATACTAATCATGTAAAAGAATCGAATAAAACACTATGTGACTATAAACGTCTTCTTTTCATGACTCATGACTGGTTTTAAAATTTATATTTATGAAGATACCTATCCTAGTTTTTTATCCATTATAAAACTAATAATTATTCATCATGCAATGTAATAACCATTACATTGCATCGGTAAAATGTAAAGATATAGATATAGTATGCATGTAAGAAGACTTTCAAGTATGTACCTATAGGAAATCTCCCATAGGTACATACTTGAAAGTCTTCTTACATGCATACATACAGCAAACGCCCATCCTGTAGGAGGGGTAGGCAGAGACTGGAGTCTTTTTATCAATACAAAAACATACTTGTTTTTACATTAAACTAAGTTCATAAAAATCAGATGTGTGAAAATACATACCTAAGTAGTACACATATCTGATTTTTATAAACTTAGCTTTAAATTGCAAAAGGAAAGAGGAAATTGCTATTATTCATTGTTTTTAATAAAACATTGCATGTTATTAGTTCTCATATTTTATTCTCTATATATATAGTACTCTTATGTTGTTGAGTTTCCAATATTCAATTAGGAATCAATGGTTCAACACATTGGATATAATCAAATAAGGCAGTTCTTAAAATAAAACACCTGTGGTAAATAAAACAACTTTTTCACAGTTTTAAGCGCATAATTTATATTTAATTAAGACGTTTCAACTTCTTTTACAGGAGCCACAATGTTTAAACTTCTTTAGAGGAGCCATGATGACAGGATGATTAAGGCAATGGTTGTGATATATGTTCCACTACCATCACAATATTTAAATTAGTTATATTCATGCTATTTCTCTATTAGCTCTCACAAAGCAAGCATGACAAGGAAAGTTGGCCGGTCTCACCTGTAAAATAATGAAAGTGCTTTATTTAAAGTTGTGGCTATATTTTGTGTTTTTTTAATAATCACATTATATATATATATGAATAATTAAATGTAAATTATACATATGTGAACATTCATAGAAAGGTGTCAATCAACAACTAAATAGGAAACAGGTCAATAACATAGAAAAATGTATTGAAAACATTCATAAGGGGATTTCTGGTCAGATGCAACACTTCACACATGTCAACTGTTTAAGAAACTATGATATTAACAGATTAAGTAATAATAATAACGGCAGATATAGGCAGTACTTACAGTTCTGCGATGATTCCAGTATGAAGCAACGGATGTTTGTGGACTGCTTTCTAATATGTCTTCTAACACAACCAACAGATCATTCACAACCAAAATAAATACTGGCATGCCCATATTGTCTTTCTCTCGAGTTGGTTGCAATGAATCTTTCAATGAAATCATGACAGGCACGACAAACCAAATCCGATATCTGTTTACAAAGTATACAAAACATTTTATTTTTGAATACATACAGAAATATATTTAATATTTATATCTTAATAGTGTGTGTGCGTATGCAAGCATCTGTAACTAAACCTTTGATAATTTACCTGAAATGTTAACCATTCGGCCAGAAGAGAATTCATGTTCTTAAGGTATTTTGGAATGTTAATACTGATACAAGTTGGTCATTTTTCACTTATTGTAAATCTAAACACTCTGTTCGCGAACTATACTAGCTACAAATAGACTTTTTCTAAGTAATAGTAAAGTAATATTATACAATAACAATAGTATAAAATACTTTCAATGACGCTAACCAACCATACGTCACTTTTTTTTTAATAAATACCTAATGTCGTTTGGCTTATAGCGCTTTTGGTCTCAAACGGTGAAATGATTATATATTATTTCCCTATAAAAGGAAAAAGTAACATATTAAGGCTATTAATATATGCATATATTTCACATATATTTATTTAAATGTTTGTTTAAGTATGTAAATATATTAATCAAAAATAAAGGATGGCCAAAATGCTGATATCCAAAGCCATGGCGCAGTAAAGCAATATCACAAGGAAGTGCTTAGTAAACACACAACTTTTTATTGGTTTTTAGATTCGTAATCTGCTTTTAGATAAGTTCAATACGTTAAATATTGTATTTTTATTTTTAAATTGAATTAGTAATAATTTCATTCTTGGTCATTTCCGGTCACAAATCGGCATTTTCCTTTGATATCCTTTTGCCAACCTTCCAGGTTTTCATATTGTTTTTATATTTTTCATATAGTGAACGCACATGTTCTCTTTTAAAGTTCTAAAGTAAATTATTGCAGAAGTTATTATTATTGCATATGCATATGTATGACACCATAACAATATCGTTGGAAGGGTCCTGTTTCTTTTTACGCTAGAGTTTATCTCTATGCCGGATACAACGGAGTAGACCTGGTATAATCCATGGTTTGATGATAATCTTTCTGCATGGCCAAGTTACGAGTTTTGTGTGAGTTTTCATAACGCCTGACACAATATCAAACAATTGTAAGATGGAAGAGTAGTCCACATTTTCGAGATCTGCTAAACAACCTGTTCTATTTAAATGGTTTACTCTGCGATTTCAATCCATATGATTTGTATTCTAATACTCACTACAAAACAAAACGGTAGAATGTCAATGTAAAAAGGGAATCCAGTCCTCAACATCACATTATCAAGACATAGCATGCAAAGATAGTAAACCCAGGTATCTATAACCATTGCTATCAAGTACCAAAGGAATAATTTTGATATTCAGGTCACCAATCAGAGCAAATGGTTTATGATATCGTAGGTTGATAAAACATCATCCAATCCAGTCAGAAATTATCAACGCTTTTGTACGATGGAGAACGATGTACTGTAAGAATGAGTACATGAATATAAAGTTTTATAATCAAACAGTTGGCATCATCTATTAGAGGTTCTTCACTGTTGTACGTATAGCTTTAAAGTTTTATAAAACAAATTAAATCATAACTTGATTTGGGTATGAGATATTTTTAATTTTATGGTCCCATATTTAACAAAAGTTATAAACACGTAAAGTAAAATTGCTGTAATCAACGTATAACGTTATATTACAGGATAATGAAAAAATACAAATTAAGTTATATTTTCTTGAAATCTTGTATCGATATTTTTACGTATTCATTTTTAGAATGAGGTTAGTGATTTTTCATCCGTGATTGTATTATGTCCAATAGAATAAGTTCAGTTAGGAAACGATTTATCTTATGAAATTTAAAAGGTGGTAACCATTCACTACTATTGTTAAATATGAATATCTAAAATGTTTATAGTACAGTTTGTATCAGAGTTAAAAGATTCGAAATCCTAGCAAAAGTTTAAGGGTAACATTTTAATTCAATTTGTTTTTACTTTGCTCGTTAATATCAGGTTCACTCAGTCTACCTAATCTTTGCAAGTGATAGAGACTCATACCATAAATCATTCTTCGGAAATAATACCTTTGCGGCAAAGACCTATATGATCTATTTTCTTAGCCTTCGAAATCGCAAGAGAAGTAGTATAGGCCATTAGGTACACAAAGCTTTAAATTGAGTTATTAAATTGCTTCGAGTTTCAGAATCAATTTCTTCTATCCCATGCTTTTCCCGAAGTCTTCTTGTTTTTATGTTTGGGGAATCGTCTTCTGATATCTATTGAATTATTCTTCCTAATTTGCAATCGTGTTACTACACTCTCGAGCGAACCGTATGGAATCAGCCTCTTGTCAATCTCAAAAACTAAACCACTATTGAAAATTAATAAAAAATTGTTCTTATTTAAATGGTTTATTGTAAACTTTAAATAAATAGCATACTCGTTTCAATCACACTCATTCACAGACCCCTCTTTCTTACTGAGCACTCTGGAAAAATGCCCAGGGCCCAGCGTTCGATAGTTCCTACTAGGGGGACCCTAGTTCCTACCAGATATGTAACTAAACTAATACCGACATTTATTACTGAAAATCTTATTTAATTAGAGTAAATCGAACCTCAAATAGGAACTATATTATCGACTTGCTTATTAGCTTTGCATGTGCGAAGCTATTCTACTCTTGCCCAAAATAAGGCTATCAAATTAAGCATGCTTAGATAATAAGTGAGAATAGCCCCATTTAAATTAAAGATTTATCTATTCATCTATTGACTGTAAATAAAAAAAATCTGAAACCTTGTTCATTTACTTTCATTATCTATTCTAGTGATAAAAAAGTGTTCTGTCAAAGTCATTGGGGCCCCATTATTCTTATATGCCCGGGGCCTCCGATAGGTTAAAGATGGCCCTGCTCATACAAGAGTTTTCCTGGTTTCTCGATTCCCGGCGAGTTACGTCAATTTCGTCCATTTGTTTTTTGTGTATCAAAACTTTCTAAGTATCCTACGTATAAGAGGGATGATAGAACTTTAAATATATAGATACATTATGTTGCAGTGCGATCTCATGGCGATATCCAAGAAACGAAAAGCATAAAAAACAACTAACCAGTGCTTTTGCATGTTTCTATAAACTGTGCTTTTTCAGATTTCCGACAAAAAATCCCATCCAAATTTCCTTCCGCTGATGATCTCATTATTTTTTAAGTTTTAAATAAAAATATTTTTAAAGTGTTGATGTATTACTTTGGTTAGTAATCTTGGCTTGTTTAGTTCTTACACTTTCGCTCGTGTTTGTTTTTTTATGTTTTTTTTTTTAAATTTAAATTCAAATTATTTATTTGCAATAAAAAGGGTTACATTAAGGTCTTATTTTAATATATGATTGATTCTTAAGCCTACTTAACCATCAGGATGACATGCAAATTAGTTAGTTTACAACATAACAAAAATAATCAAAAACAGACAAGGACATCATATAGACTTATTCTATGCACGCTCTGGTTTATTACGGTGTTCAAAAAATTCATTTACGCAGTAAAAAGTATTGTCAATAAGCCATTTTCGAAGTGCTTTTTTAAATTTATTAAAACAACAGGACTTAATATTGAATCCTGATGTCCGGGCCCCTAAGGTGAGATAAGTTATTATTAGCAATTCTTAGTTCAGTAAGGTATCTGTATTTGTTTGTCCAAAGTAACAACTAAAAAGTATTTAATTGCGCTAACAAAAAAAAGCCATTAATGTTTTTTTTAGTCATCAGAGTTTTTTTTTTAATTATGAAAAGGTAAGCGCTTGACCGCTGTCTAGCCTGATGGTAAGAGAGAAGATAATATTAAAATATCAATTTTTGTCACATGTTATTTTCGTAATAAAGAAAGTTAAAGTAGCCATAGAGAAATCTAAGTTTTCGGCTAAACAGTGTGTACGAGAAGATAAGATACTAAATAAAGACTTAGTATTATTTTACACCGGACACAAAATAAACAATAATCTATGACTAACAGAGGGAATTTTGCTATATAAATGTAAATTTGAGTTCTTCATTTAAATCTGAAATTGGCTGAGCTCTTAATCACTTTCATTAACAGTTCAATTCAAGTCAGTAAGTTGGAGTTAATCGTATTAAAGCTGTATAAATGAGAGCCTATTTCATTACAACACTTTAGCGTTCAAGAAAATTATATTCTTTTTACATTTACTGACGATGAGTAAGGAGTTCGTTATCTGGCTTCAGTGAACTATAATTATAGTGATTTGTAAATGGCAAAATATTTTTTATAAAAGTATAATTTTACTCAATTATATTAGGTATAAAAAAGTTTTATTACACCGTGCAAATCGATTTCTATTATTACGCTTATAAGGTTCACTGAAAGAAAAACTCATCTCTTCTGTAAACATGACATCTAATGGGTAGAAACGGAGGTAAAATTGCATGCATTTTCGAATCGGATGACAATGCAATATTATAATGATGCTGATGGAGTAGATCATATAATGAAACGTGACAGTGGCTATGGAGCTCTGTAATATTACAGCGCATTATCCTCAAATTATGGCTCCTGTTATTATTTTTAACAAGTACTGTGATCTTAGGTTACATATAGATACAACTTTACATTAAAAGAATAATGCAATTTTCGTTCAATGACGCAATAACATTGTTGTAAGGTGGCAATTTTTAAAATATCGAAACTTGTCATCAATGTCTCCATTGCTGAGGCTTGCCCTATGGTTAAAACACGCGGTGTGTAAAGGTGGTGCTAATAGCTGTTAATATACTTAGCACAAACGGATAAACGTTTCTTTTGAATCAAGAAGCAGCTCGAAAACTTTGTGACGTTCATCCAGCTACCGGCTCTTCCAAAAGTAACTTAACCTTTATTATCGCAGGCTGAAAGCCTAAAAAATGGGCCATCGAGTTCGACATTTAATAATTGGTATGTCTTAAAGCGCTTAAATTTAAACATTATGATTCCATTGGCAAAAAAGTGTTCCTTTAAAGACTTTCCTACAAAAGTAATCAACTATTGTAGAGCATACAAGTAGGGAAACTTGCTCCGTGACACGAAAATAAAAAGAAAGCGTAATGTAACTATCACTGTAATTATTAAATTCTTATGTCAGTACCTGGTATACCATACATGAGCTAATCTCTATATAGTTTTTATAAAGATCGTAAAAAAGTATACAGAAAGTCTGTGAAATATAGTCGATGACGCCTATGTAACGCCAGTGTGTACTAGACGCCTAGCCTGAGCAAGTCTTATTATATTCTTTATGCACAGAAATTAATAAGTTACAATGACGGGTAAAATTTTTATCTCTTAAATAGATCACTTCCAGTCAACTGGTTGGTCGTAAGTCAAGTGGGTGTCACATAATGCAGACAAGCAGTCACGTAAAACAAATGTTTAAATAAAAGATGATATACAGAAATAAACATATCTATGTCCGCTATAGATATTTGTTTGTTATTTTGTGTTTGAGTTTATGTTAAAAAAAGTATCGTTTCATAGATCAGCAGTCCAGATAAAGCAATTAATTTTCGCTTACCATTAGGCGAGACGGAGGTCAAGCGCTTTCCTATTCACGATTAAAAAAAAATCATCATCAGCTGATTCGCGTCCTCTTCTGGACATAGGCTTCTACTTTAAAGCGTCACAAGGATTTGCAGCCATCGGCTTCTTGACAACTCCGGTTATTGTTCCCAACAGTTCACTTATATGGTTGCAACAGACATTTCAATTTTAGGCACACCTATTGGGAAACTCTTCAAAGTTGGTACTTAGTCAGATCCTGCATCGATTCTTCCAGTATACTGGCTATACTAGCTCCACTCATCTTTTTTTGTCGTTAAAATAATTAAATAATCGGCAAAATGAAAGTTAGTGATATATTGATGTTGATGCAGAGTATGTTCTAATTCGAGGGCTTGAAGACATATTTCAGAACATTAGCGAATAGTTATGGAGAAATTACGACCCCTACGCCACATTGCAATTAATTTAGTGTGAACATTTCAATGCTTCAAAATACCTATAGTCAATCTAGCATCGTTGCAATAACTGTATTAGCGCTTACACATACAACATCAACTACAAAAAATAAAACATTGTACCTACTTGAAAATACGAGATGAGACGATGCAGATGTCTCTCTCGATGTGTAATATCTTCGTATAAGCGTGAGGTTCCGCTTTGTTATAGTATTACCATCGGTACGCTTACAAGATAGTCAGTCAATCGGCTAGCTGCGGTGTTGGATCTCTATCTAAAATGCAGAATGGTCCTCCACCGTCACACTATTTTTCGAACTATCCTCTCACACAGAATTAAGAGTCTCCACTAAAATAAATTAATATTAGACATCATAACTACATTGTCCTGAACCCAAGTTAAGTAGCTCTTATGTTATGGAAAACTAAAGACTGATACCACTACAGCCAGAGTCGATATAGAAAGATTGGTTTTCTACATTTATCCGATCGGGGAATACACCCTGAACCTTGGAGCGGCGTCACCATGAAAATCCGTATGCGGTACAATGTATCACCATGTACCACCATGTAACATCATGGGCCACCATGTAAACCCGTAACCGAGGTTTTCGAAAAGTGTTATAGCATTAATAAGGCAAGCGCGTCACATCCTAGATCGTATCGTCAGTTACCATCAGGCGAGATAGTGGTCATGCGCATGCCTATTTGCTATTAATTAAAAATAAAAATAAGTATCTTACATTTACAGAAGTTTACCCGTGACACTACACAATCTCAAAATATATTTTTAGAAATTAGCATGTACGTAGCTCGCAAGAAGAATAAGAACATGGCAACTTCAATCCCTATCCTTTAGGTGCTTATGTTAGATTCTGAATGAGGTGGCGATTATATTGAGCTTTAGGAACTTGTTTATCAGTCAATCACACTATACCGGCTGAACGGTTTTGTAATTTTCTCCAAGATTACCCTAAACCACAGCCAATAAATGACTTAGATTACGAAATAGGATACGCATTAAAGATTTTATGTCTTAAACAGAAATTCACGCGGGCGACGCCAACAAATTTATTCATGATAATTATAAAATTTCCATGTAAAGAATCCCGATAAAGGGTAAGTTCCACTTTCCAAGATTATGGAGCGTTGTATAAGACTATAATTTTTATTATGTCAACATATTGAATTTCTACTTTTAATGGGAAATACACTTAAAATTTCAAAATAACGTGGTTCTTTCCTACGTATTCACTACTCTCTTGCGATCCTCCATATTCTTATTATTCGTAACGTGCCTAAGTTAACATCTTCAGATAACAGACAAGACCACGACTTAATCACGGTCACCCAACTCATGGCAGACTTATGAGAAAATTGCTTTACTTTTACAATCACAACCCGAAAAACACCTTCGCTCTGAAACATAATTTGACCCAAAGTGACTTGAGAATAATACATTTTGACAGCAATGAATATTTATATTCGGGAGCAAGAATACATAATGTATTTCTGTAATTATTTACTCAGTATGATTTGAGGGAACGACGAGGCGGCTTGTGTTCAATATTCTCATTCGAAAGCTACAGCGTATGAATAATATTGTTTTGGGATGGGTGATCATAAATATTTATATTTCTTCCATCCCTTGAGAATTTAAATTATATTATATTATTTAAACCACAAACTTAATTATGATTTTAAATTAAATTTCATTTAGTAACAGCTGTTACTTTACAATGATCGAGGGAGTGTCTTACATGTTCGCGGGAAACAAACTACAAATAACAAAAATCAGTCTCTGTCGCTACGCCGGTTGTTCCCGAGTGTAAGCTTTGCTTGCTTACACTGAACTATTGTTTGCATTTTTAGGTTATATTTTTCCTAAATGAAAATTTAATTTATACACATTTATATTTATGTGAGATAGAGTTTAATTACAAGCTGAAATTGTAAAATTATCAAGCTTCTTATTATTTGTCATGAATGGTGACGTAATAGCTGCCGTTTATTATTGTAATAAGTAATAAAAAAATGTGTAATTTTTAAGACATTGCTACATAAAATATATAAGTTCTATTATATTTATATACCGAATCTTATTTCTGTGCTCTAAATTTTTGAAAGCTGGCAACATTTTCCCAGTTTCGGAAAATGGTTTCAGCTTAAATTAAATAATAATAATAAATTTAACGCACGAAAGTTTTGGAGGTGAGATAATTGGGCAATTTCCCTTTTAAATGATTGGCCCAAGCAGTCAAGTTATTAAAACCTTATTTTCTATGTTTTTGCGTTCCGTAAATAAAGTATAATAAGATATTTACTTTGTTCTTTCTTTGACTTGGAACTTTAGTTTCAAATACTCCTTGTAAATGTTACAGGAGTTGTTTAAGCTAACCTCTATGATTTTTGGTTTTGCATTTCTTAATCTAAAAACAGTTGTTTTTTATTAGCCCACCGCAACCGAAAACAGAAGAGCTACGAAGAAGACAATCCAGGTGACGATGGTGATCAATGGCCAGTTCCTGGAACCATTTCTGACTTCGGAATATCGGCGGGAGGTGCGGGGTCCTTCACTGGTGGTTTTGATATAGAATCTTTCAATGGAGAAGAAGAAGATGCAGTAGTAAGTAAAAAGCTAATGTTACAGTAGTTGGAAATATAAGCAACATAATTAGTTAAAATTTACCGTTCAACTTTATATGGTAGCTGTTGTAAACGTTTATAAACTTTTTTAACCCACCAGTGATGACGTAAAATCAACTTTCATAGTTAGTGACCCCAACGTTGTATATATTTAATTTATCTTAAAATGTTTTTCCAATAAAATCGAGTTAAAAATAATTGAAAAAAATAACAAAAGAATTTCAAAATATATAATCGGTGACACACGGTATCACCGACCGGGTGTCACTGAAACTCCAGAATTTAAGCCTCCATTGTTTCATAAGACTAATTGTTGAATGGCAATGCCTAATCAGGTAACTACGCAGAATCATATCACAAACCACAAGACAGTAAAAATTTGACATATAAGTCACCGTTGGCGTGTGTTTTCTTTCTTACACGACTACACCATATAGCAAGCTAATCATTTCCTAGTATTAAACTGAACTTCTTTTTAAATGCGTTTAAAGGACTTTACTATAGAATACCACAATAAAGTTGTTCGGAATTATAATTTGAAGCGGCTCTAGCATTAGTGCAACAGAGCTACCAAAAACTTATGCACCCAAGATAAGATTCAAAATGTTTTTGGAAATTGGTAATATCAAATCATTAACGAAAACCTTTATCTTCTTTAGTACTTTGTCAAAAAACATGCTTGAATGTAGTTGATGGCTCTTTTTCTGGCTGGAGTGCCATTAGTGAATTTACATCGATTCAAAAACTCCAACAGGGTGATGTCATCCGTCTAAAAATCTAATATGATGGTTATGATAATGGTTTGCTACTAGTTTGAGGTCCATTGAAGATTTCCCCGCCCCAAACTCTGGTTGTGTTGTAACGGTCATCATTACGGGTAGCTGCTAGCACTATGTTGCTGCTTGGATATTTTGTAATAAGGAAGTCGGTACAGTGTATTGTTTGTGTGTATGTGTGTGTGTACACACACAATTTATATCCGATCTTAATCCGATTGTAAAATACTGTTATCGAGTGACATGAACTAAACAATTTTGTGGCTAACACCGGACGGATCCTTGGTAAGATTTAAACGCCTTATCTCGTTTCGTACAAACTTTTATGTACGAATACTTACAAACAATAACGAATGTGATTTTAATGAATTTTTTTCACCTAAAAAAATTATATAAGTCTAAAATATTAGAATACATACTTTCATCATCTTAGACAACGTCCACTGCCGGATTTCTATTCGTTTGTTAATAAAGGGGTATGCCGACGCTCCATAGCGTCTTGGGCCCAGGATAGACAGCAAAAATTAGAATAATTGAGTGTTTAAATTCTTAAGTGTATCAGATATCTAAATGAAATATTTAAAAGGATGCCATTGTTTTAGAAAGAGTAGAAACTTAAAGATTTTTATGTAGAAAATATGTCCCACTGTGATTTTTCTAGGTAGGAGGTGATGTGAAGAGTATAACGAGAAACATGTTCTTATTATATTTTATATAATTGTAGTCATTGGGGTATATAAAAAAATAGATTATATATATAAAAAATATTTTTTATACATTGGCTACCTATCTATATTTTCATTATTGGAGTGGAGCGAGCCAAGCGAGCGGAGCTCCCATGGATTAGCTTCAATGACGCAATGTCTGTTACGCCATAACTTCCCCAGTTCTTTACCGATTTTAATAATTTTTGTGTGGAATCTAATCAACACATTTAGGACCCAAGGATTGTGACGGAGCACTATGTGGAGATCGAGTCGGTTTCGGGTCATAAATCTATAACTTCCATGTTTTTATAGATATACAGCTGATTTTTTTTTTAGGTAATCTGAGGTAAACGTACTTTAACCCACTTAAACCTACCGACCCATGTATGGGTATTAAGAATTGAAAAAATCAACCGTCTTTTTTTGATACGTTAAAAACAAAATATACATATTTTAAGAAAATTTAAGAGTTACTTGTTATTTATAATGACAAGTAACATAGTAAATCAATATACACTCGGCGTCAAAAAAATCGCACCTCTAAGAAAATCACGTTCAAATGGCATTAACTCTGGATATGCACATGCAGTCGTATTAATTATAATTTTATTTAAAAGGTTACTTAATTAACTTAATAAAAAAACATTATTTTTCATTATCAAATAAAACCTAAAGCAACAAATAAAGGGTCACAAAAATTCTAAGGAAATTTTGCTGCTCGGGAGAGTCGCGAGTTGCGCTAACTTTGTGTATAAAGAGGTCAACACGGGTTCAATGTGGGTCATTCGCTATTAAACCGTTGAAGGGGACACACGCACTGATTTTACTGAAGAAAGAACATCTGGAAAATGGACACTACAGCTGATGAGGCCGCTCAAGTGGTTGCACTACTGCAAGCAGGGGTGCGGCAGTGTGATGTCGCCCGGCAACTGAATCTGAGCCGTTTTTCGGTTCGTAGAGTCTACCAGCGCTTTTTAGAGACCGGTGGCTATATCCGGCGACATGGGTCCGGTAGACGTCGCTGCACTTCGGAAAGAGACGACCGGTTCGTTGTGTCGTACTCTTTGAGAAATCGCTTCTCAAACGCTGTTCAGCTGCAACAGGAGCTCCAGGCAGTTCGCAGACGCACCGTGAGTGTATCCACGGTTAGAAGAAGACTGAAGGAGAAGAACATAGCAGCCCGCAGAGCTGCTACAGGTCCAAAATTGACTGCAGCGCACCGACGAGCCCGCTTGCAGTTTGCTCGCGACCACGTCGATTGGACCATTGAGCAGTGGGGAGCTGTTCTCTTCTCAGACGAGACACGAGTGTGTCTTTTCTGCAACGACCGACGAAGAAGAGTATACCGGAGGCAGGGTGAACGTTTCGCTCAAGCCTGCATCCAGGAGACGGTGGAATATGGAGGCGGATCCTGCATGTTCTGGGGCGGTATGTCGGCTGCCGGCAAAACCGACCTGGTCTGCGTCTCCCGGACCGGAGGTGCTCGCGGACAAGGGTCGCTGACTGCGCGCCGCTATATCACAGAGATCCTGGATGTGCATGTGGTCCCTTTTGCCGAATCTTTTGGCGAGGGGTTCACATTAATGCACGACAACGCTCGCGCACACACTGCAGCCATCGTGAACGACTTCCTGCGGAGGTCCCAAATTCCTGTGATGCAGTGGCCAGCGAGAAGTCCTGATCTGAATCCGATAGAGCACCTCTGGGACCATCTTAAACGTAAGGTTCGATCTCGGGATCCGGCTCCTTCGACTCTAGAGGAACTCCAAACCGCGGTGATTGAAGAATGGGGTCTTATCCCTCAAGAAGAGCTCCTGAAGTTGGTGAGGTCTATGAGGGACCGTATGGAAGCCGTCATCAGGGCAAGGGGGGGTAACACTAGATTTTGAGTTAATTTTAAGACACTTTTTGTACATTTTTTTTGTAAATTATCGATTATTAATTAGGACTTAATTAAGATTTTTTATTATTTTTCAAATTTTTATGCTTTTTGTATAATTTTAATTAAAAAAAAGATTGCACTTAATTGTTGTTTGATGCTCCTTTTTGTTACCTTTCTAATGATACCTAACACTATCCTCTATATAAGGTTTAGGAATTTTTGAATAAGATTTTTATAAGGTGCGATTTTTTTGACGCCGAGTTTATTACCAGTTGTTATTTGCGGCCGAATAATTGTGAATCGAAAATTGTAAAACATATCCTCAAAAAAGTAAATTTATATTAATTTAGCGTTATTATTCTAATAAAACAGTAGTAAAACTAAAAAGTATATTACTTTAGTAATATTCATATTGTAAAGAAAATTAAAATTATCTTTATTTGTACCCTTTTATTCAGCTGTGCATTCCATAAACCCATACATGGGTCCGTCGGCACAAATATAGTTCTTTTAACTTTTTAAATGAATATAGTTGTTGTTTGTTATTTCAGAATATTTTCAAAATATTGAGTGAATTAGATGTTAATAATTATCTAGCTCCATGTTGCATTATATTTGAACCACTTTGTAACGCAAATACTCCTGTCACAGATAGAGATTCTGAGGAAGAGGGTGCTATTACTATACATAATCTACTTAGTACTTTTATACGTGCATCGCAGAGGCTTTGGGTGCTGTTTGGTCTATATCTGATAAGGAAAGTGAAGATGATAAAATTCCTTGGACTAGTTAACAAAAGAACTCTTTTTCATAAGCCAATGGCATCTACATCCTAAAGAGTTAGTTCTTCGCCTTTATTCTACGTATGTCGGTAGAAAATAAGGCCTACCATTGGAGGAGTAGACACAAATAATACTAGTTTTCTAGTGTCCAACCTCTGGAAAGACCAAAAAACTAAATATGTTATAAATTACTTTAACCAATTATTCAATGGCATGGTAATAAACTTTATAATGTAACCATAATTAAACTGAAAAATGTTTCGTTGAAATATTTCTTTATAGTGGATATGTTTCTGGAAAACATATCTGACTGTGGCAGGACTGATTCAAAATGATAAATTTACTAAAATGAGGCCTCTATTTGGTTAACTCAATGGTATTTTTCAAGAACAAACAACGCACTTTTCACTATAAAAAACGAAGCGTTTTCTCCAATTGTCAAAATATATAATGTAAACATAGGAGGCGTCGATCTTTCCGATCTGAATATAGGTCTATATCGAACTTCTATCACAGGCAAAAAATGTTAGTTTCCTCTATTCTGTAATAGCATTGAAATAGCATAACATAATGTGTGGCAATATTCCATAGTGACGGTGGAGATTTTGATCATCTCGGTTTAAGCAGTTCAGTCGCAAGAGCCTTTTTAGAAAGGTTTCTCACAAAACAGGGGTCTTATCCTATACCAAAAAGCAGCTTTGGAGATTCATACAGTCTCGACCACATTGGTAATCTTATGTTAGTAATGATCTAAAATATAAAATATATAAAAAAACTAGCCACATTTGAGTAGAATATGACATACATTTACATCCCAAAAATGTGTTTTAAAATATTACACAGTAATATTTATATATATGTTCAATACCCGTTATCATAAATAAACTAATAGAAAGTTAGAAAACACAATTGTTTAAATTTTAAGCGTTTTATGTATATTTCTATTTATTACGTAAGCGTTTACTTAAACGCAGTGCTTATGCCGACCGACCCATATATGGGTCATCAATTTTCCAGCTTTTCTACAAGTGAAATTTTTTTTTTATATTTTTCCAAAGATACTGGGATTATAACAAACCATATATCCAAAAATCTCCTCTTTCTAAGATAAAAATAGTTTCAGGCATATCTGGGTTAAAATAATATACAGTCTATGCATATAAAAATATATTTAATAATTGTAAAAAAATACAAAACATGAAATATTGAAAAATTATCATAAATTTACGACTAATTTTAAACAATGTGACCTAAATGTTATAATTAATACAAAATAAACACATAAAATTACTCTTATTAATTCAATATAATAAGAAAAAGAAAATAAAAGAAAAAGAAATTATATTATTCTACTAGCTCTACAGCTTCATCTATAAGTTCCATAGACTTTTTATTGGAAGGTTTTCTTAAACTTGTTATGTAAGGGTCTGAAGTGTACAAAAGTGTATGTAAAACGTCTTCATTTGTAGCTACTCTAGAGCATTTTCTAGCATGATGAAGTCTGAATCGTTTATAGTCTTTGTTCCTTGATTCCTGGGCATCTTCGGAGAGCTGTCCAAGAGGTAACACTGAATAATGCCGAATTACACTTTCCCCATGAATTAGGACTTTATGGACAGATGATGGCATATAATACCACATATATTTACTAACATATCGTTGTGCTGTATCGAAAGCATACTGTCCAAATTTCGTAGCATTAATTACTTTTCCGCTAGACATAACTTGAAGTAAAACATAAAATCGTTTTATCAATTCCTCATCCACACCGGTAATTTCTGCAGTGCACTGATAATTTTGAAAAAATCGTCTAGCTGTATTACCGTCATTACTGTTACCAGAACCTTGCTTAGGTTTATCTATATTTAAACCAAGTTCTTCTCTGAACCTTCTTTGTACATATGTCTTCTTTTGTTTTTTCAAATCTTTATTTTCTGTCGTTGTAGCAGACCATTTTTCAAAGCCTACATTATAAGATATATGTAAAATTAGTTCCATAAATCTAATCCAGCAATGTAAAGTCGAAAGCCCATATTGATAAGAATTTTCGTCAACAGGTTTATTTTGTACTTTTTCTAAATTGTTCATCTCTGTAGGTCTTGCACCACAAATAGTACATACAGCACCTGATGAAGTTTCTGACAAAACTTGAGCCACTTTCCCGTCAACCATTGTCAAAAATAATGTGTGTTTGATTTCAATACTTTCACCATTTTTATTGATTAAGCTTGTTGTGAGAGCGTTTCTTTGAGCTATAATTTCATTAACTACACTTGTAGTTTTCTCTGGTGTCTCTTTTGAAAATTCTATTAAAATGGGCCTACAAAATCTTACTGATGATGGAACAGGGTTTTCCCACAAAGTTTCATTTGTATTAATATCAACAAGTTTCAGAGGTACTAATGAAGATATAAATAAATTTGTGTCAGAAATTAACTCATCCTCTTCAGTTAAGACTTGCTTGTATTCACTTTGTCCGCTTGAGCCATCACAGCCCCATTTCGAATACAGCATTAAATGTTTTTTGCCAGCTTTGTATACACCATTGATTTTCAAAATTCTTGCAATAGTGTGATCCAGCAGATCTTGCAGTTTTATTTTTGCTGTAATATTATTAATTTCTATGCTTGATCTTGGTGGGTAGCACATTCCTTTAGCTTCCTGAATTGATTTATATGACGGAAATAATACGCAGTTCTTCGCAATTAAGCAATTTCTCATGTTTTCATACTGTGCCATGTTAAGGTCCAACTCTATAAAAATACTGAGAGCTTCATCTTTAGAGTACGCTGTTAAATGTGCCGGTTCATTTAAAAGATTTTGACGTATTTCACTTTTTTTATCTATGGGTAATACTCGTAAAATTTCGACAATGAATGCTTCTTCCGTTTCCCCTTGAGATCTCAATCCTTGAAGATATGAATTCAGTATAAAATCAAGGCCACATGTTTCAAGCAACTCCTTGTTTTTTCGTCTTTGTGTTCTATCGGAACTGTCTTCGTAGGTTTTAGAAGGGCGTCCTCGCTTCCCCGTCGATGTCGAAGGTTCAGATTCACAAGTAGGATCTTCCAGATTTACTGTGAATGTGGCATTCAACCACATGCTATTCTGATTTAAAAATTTTTCTTTATTTCTGCCAGATTTAGTGTAGCGTTGACGAAAGTTCGTAATAAGATTTTTTTGTACACTCGCGACAATTTTAGCGATATTTGCCTCAGAAAAGTTGATAAAATTATTCCGTATATAACTTGTTAAAGCAACAACATAATTCCCGTCACTTTCAATCAAAACAAGACATAGGTCGCGTCTGGTACATTGGAATTCACTCATTGCGAGAGATTAGGTGGTTAGATACACTTTTAATAACGACAATAACGAACGAAAAACAGTATGTAATTATTCAGTATGCAGATGCTCTATTTTATATTAAATAACTGATTTGAAACGTGTGCAAAGTATGGGAATTAAAACTATTTATCATTATGTGGTTACTCGGTTTCCTATGTGTTTTATTGATAATTTATTTTGTAGGCGAACTAAAAATGGTGAGAAATACTCGATACATTATCAAAACATAAACCGCAATTAATAATATATCACAAGTGTAACCTATATCAACTAATAAAACAAATAGATTCGCCCACGTATTTTTAAGAAATTATTACTATTTCATGTTATGATAGATAGCATTATGTTGTGCAATGAAGTTGCAACTTTTTTTTTCTTCCTGTATAAAAATATTAAATTTCCTATCAAATAACATCATTTACAGACCTTCGGCAAATTTCGGCAACTGTCAAAACTCTAATTGAAAGTTTCAGATACGCAAAAATGATATGTCATGAGATAAATATTTCTAGTCAATATATTTATAAATATATAGCATATTTGTGTATACCAAAAAAAAGTATATATTATAAGCTTTCTAAAATGGTATAATACTTGTATAATTTTCATTGCTAGCTTACTAGAAAATCATCCTGAAAAAAATACAAATTATGATGTTTTCGTGATAATTTTTCAATCATCGTATTTAGATGCTCTTTACTATAAAAAAGTACTAGTTACATACATAATTTATACATAATATAGTAGATCAACTTCTTAGCTATAGTTTGAGGTATAATACAAGTACCTGCGCCGATTTTTACAAAATGTATTTATGGCCAAGCTCTCTTAGGCACCTCCACATAGTGCGGAGCCCGAATTATGTAATTCACAAAAATAAAAAGTTTACCCAAAAAACATTGGCTCTATGGGCTTTCCCACAAAAACAAAAGTGAGCGCTTTTAAAATTTTTCATTCTTATAGAATTTTTAAAATTTACTAAACATTTTTTTTTTTTATATTACGCTCCGCTCCAATATATGGTGCTAGCGAAGCTTTATGCCAAGCGAGTGCATCGCCTAGTTATCATATATGTCCAACATATCATCTCAAAACGGTGCAGGAGATAATAATATATTCGACTCATATCTAGCCCAACCAATATACCAAAGTACTGCCTCGTCTGAAAATGAGGATTTGTGTTATAATCTCCACACTTCTCCAAGTGTAAAAGATCATTACTATCTAAATAATTATTTCCAGCCGATTTGACTGTCCGTGTTTAAATCTCTGCTAAGCTATCGCACATAGAATTGTTCAGCGGTGACTAGATTAATAAAATTAGGAATATTTTACTTGTACTTTTACTTAACTCAAATAAGATTATTAATAAAAATGAGCATTTGGTACTTGAATTACAATAAATAGTAATTACGGTATTGAGCTATTCAAAGAAACCGCTTGCCTTATATTTTCATGACTCTTGTTTAGGTTTGAATGTGTTTGTCAATAAAAATAAGTCTTTCTTATTAATAACATTAGAAAATTAACTAATAGCGTCGTTTGCCAGTAACGCCTAACCAATCTACTGTGATTGTTTCATCAGTGCTGTAATTTGCTTCGACTCTGAACAAGCTACAAAAGAAAACAATTTTGCGATTTTTTTGTTTAATGACGACACTTATAAAAGTATGAAGTGTATGAGTAGGGTTGCCAAAAGTATTAACGAGATTTTTGTTTCAAATACTTAACTATTTATTTATGCCACATTTACAGATAGAATAAATACGGCAATATAATTTTAATTTAATACAATGCTAATTTGTGCCCAATTATAGGTAAAAATGCGCAGAATTTACTATTAAATCACAAAAGTTTTACAAAAGGTATATTTAACATAAAATAAATAATGCAAAATGAATAGTTAATATTGAAATGAAAACTGAAAATGATAAAATTCAAACATTTATTAATATTTTTTAAATAGCATGTATTTAAAAAATATTAATAAATATTTGTTTCTTGTTCATACTTCATAATCCTGATTTGTGATCTTTTTTTTTTAAATAAAAAAACAGTTTAACAGTTCAATATAACAATTTGAAGTCAACCGAGCTTGGGGATACTAGACGTAATGGATTAAAGTTCAAAGTTCTTTATTGCACCATGTTGTTACATAGATCTTGACAATAAAAGATAAACACAAACATGACCCTGCTAGGGTACTGCAAATACCTAAATACTAAAAGGATATGTGTAATAAAATTTTAATGAGCAGCATATTTTTGACATTTTACATATATACTAACATATACTTATGTTGTACCCAACGTACTATGTCAATAAACTTAAATGGAGACGCCATTTTTAAATATAGTCGAATATAATACGTTCATTTTTGTTCGTGATTACCTGATACCTAGTAATCGAAGTTGCTGAATTAAAGAGCTGAATTCTAGTGCATCCTTCACCTGCCTCGACTTCTACTCGTGAGTGAACTGACGTTCCCTTTAGAGTAGATACAGGGTCATGACAGGTTCCCGAACTTAATGACCTGACTACCGAAACAGTACTCTTATTTTCTCAGTCAAATTAATAATATTTTAATTTTTATAATAATTTGCCAACCCTAAGAAGAAAATTTCACCAACTCATTAAAACTTTTACAAATTTATAAACGATTCATCGCCATAGAAATACCTACTTATTACCTAAAAAAGGCGATATAAAAGTCAGAGAATCTCGTGATGTTTTGAATACTACGAAGTTAAAATTGATATTCGGGTCATTGTTTGATAAGGGATTTGTTTGCACAAAGCGGTCGTTGCGACTGAAGTATTCTCGTGTATGGTTTTGTTCATATGTACAGTAATATAATTTAAAAGATCACATACAATAATCTGATCCCAAGAATAATAAGTACCTACTTAATTTGGGATCAGAACAATTTATATGATGTTCTAATATATTATATTTTATTAATTTTCCATAGTATGGTTGTATCTATCTACATAAAAATGGTTAAAATTCTTATTTTTCACATATCCTGTGGGTAATACCGATTTGCAAATATTTATAATAGAGTTATTATCAATGCATAATGTTACTAACATCAATGGTTACAATAACGAAATATGCATTAATTAACTCTGAGCTTTTGAAATAAGCAAAATTTTGTTTTAAAAATATTAGCTATCAAAATCACATCCTTTCAACAACTCAAGTGCCGCAGAACAGATAAGTATAATATGTATCTATTTTGTTTTCAGACTTCACCACCAAGAAAGCTGTATCCGAAACTCAACCAGAAGCATCGTTCCCATTAAACAGTTACAAATTTAAATCTCTATGCATCTTTAATACAAAATCTATGTAATCATTTTGTGAAAATATAAGTTAACAGTGCCCAATTTCTTTTTATTTATAATACATCGCTTGATACTTTACTATTTGATCGTAAAGAACGATATGGCCGAGCGGGAATGTCCCTACTTCCAAAAAGCTTTGCTTGGGGTAGGGTCATTGCCGCTCGGTTTACCGTTCCGGTTTCTAGTACCTACAAATACGATAATTTGTAGGTACCCATCTCTGTCATGGGTAATTTTTTATATCTCATCAGTAACACAAATATCCATAGCGCAAAACTCATAGCACTGTTTAGTTGGGGCTAGGCTTATTGGAACGTAAATAATGTGTTCTTTGAAACGTTGAGAATTACTATTAGTATAACTTAATGACAATTTGTATCAATAATTGTAATAATAAGTTATATATAAAAATATACCTTGTATAGTTTTTAAGCTCCATGGTCGCTGAAATTAATTTTAATTAAAATGGGATTTTTGCCGTTTTTTTGAAGCACCGTAATTACATACGCCATAGTCACAAAAGAACTGAATATCGACACACCAGAGCAACATTAGTAAATAAACATGGTATTAATCCCGTTTTAGTTAATACTAAAACATACTTTGTCATTAGTGGCAGCAAACAGTCATACATTATAACGTAGCAAACATAAATATATCTCACAGCGCCAACAATTATGTAACTCTTTACAACAATAAGACGCGAAGATGAGCTTCGCGTCTTATTATGAAATAAACAAATAAACTATAAATTAGGTACAAATTATCATATAAACTATAAAAATAAGCAACAATAAATCTAAATCTGTCAAATTTAGGCCCAATTATCTGAGTACCAAGTGACATTTATAAATTTTATTAGTATTAAAGTTTAAATATATTTATATAGCATTTACTTAACAGACAAGTTTATCGAATATGTCTTGAAAATCAAGGTGAAGTCTATCTGACAGCCACCGTTAGCAGAATCCTATTATGTAGGCTATATTTTTCCGAATAAATGCATGCTTCAGGTTTGAAATTAAGCAATTTTCTTGAGAACCTGTAGTGTAAGGATCGAATATTTTTTTTTAAAAAGAAATAATTACTGATCTGCACATTTTAAAGTAATTTACTTATAGCTCCAATTTAACATATTTAGTTCTTACACTTCCGCGCACAATACACATCAGAATAAAACACTTTTTTACGGATTTTTGCGCATGTTTTATTTTATTTTATATTTAATCCTGACGTTTCGACTCCTTTACAGGAGTCGTGATCACAGGATGACTAAGATGATGGTTGTCATGTATTTTCTACTACCTTCACAATATTTTAATCGGGCACGTTCCCAACTATTAAATTATTTTATATAAATCAAGTTGTTTTATTTTATTTTATTTTAAAACATTATTTAGTTATTTAATTAATTAATTTAATTAATTCTCACTACGTTTTACATTGTATACTACTGAGTCTACTACCAGTTCGGAAATTGGGAGGGCCTTCCGAGAAGAACTGGCGAAAGAAACTCGGGCAGGGGGACCGACCTCCATCTTACTGTTTAATTATTTGCAAAAAGAGCTAACTACATCATCAGGTCTTGCAGTGTGTGTTTTTGTAGGTATTAATTTATTAATTATGGGGTCCCAAGCAGGTGGAACGCTCCAACCTTCGTCTCTATTGAAATTAGGATGTTTCCTAATTTCAATAGCCTCGCGTAGCATCCTAGGAACAAATCTTTGTTCTCTAGCGAGAATTTGTGGTTTATCGAAACGAATATAGTGGTTTGGCCCCTCAAAAGCATGCTCACACACTGCAGACCTATTATCGCGCCTATGTTTCATGTCAGCTACGTGTTCTTTAATGCGCGTCCCTATACTTCTCTTTGTTTGCCCGATGTATGAGAGCCCACAGTCACAATCGATTTTGTAGACACCCGCTGCCTGAAGGGGTATATTACACTTGACCGATCGTAAGAATTGGTCAATCTTCCTGGCTGGTTTAAAGTAAGTTTTAATAGAAACCCGCTTCAGAATATTCCCAATCTTGTCAGTGACCCCCTTCATGTAGGGAAGGACAGCAGGTTGGCGCTCTACTGTGGCTGGTTTGGCGCGGCTTCTGTGACGCAGTCTTGGTACTCGCAACTTGTTATCTTGTAGTACTCGCTTGACATGCTGAAGCTCAGCAGTCAGATGTTGTTGGTCACAGATGCCGCGAGCTCTCTGAAACAAAGATTTCCCTACGGTAGCTAACTGTATAGGATGGTGGTGAGAGTCACCATTTAAATATCTATCTGTATGAGTTGCCTTTCTGTACACTGTATGACTAAGGGTTTGATTTGGATTCCTGCTGATTTGAATATCTAGGAAGGCTATTTTATTGTCTGTCTCTAATTCCATAGTAAATTGTATGTTGGGATGAACGGAATTAAGGTGACTTAAAAAGACAGAAACCATATCTCTTGGTAATATAGCAAATGTGTCATCTACATACCTTTTGTAAAAGCGTGGACACACCGGTGCCGTCGCTAGGGCCCTTTCCTCAAAGTCTTCCATGAATATGTCGGCGACTATGGGTGATACAGGAGAGCCCATTGCTACACCATCCACTTGTAGGTAGAATTCATCATTCCACAAGAGATAGCCCGATGTTAGGCAGTGTTCCAGTAATTTTGAATATTCACTTGGTATATTGTGTTTCTCTAGTCTCTTCCTAGTGACATCAATGCAATCTTGAACAGGTAAGCTTGTGAATAAAGATTGGACATCGAAGCTAACCATAGTTTCATCATCAGTGAGACGTAGGTGTTGTATCTCACTAACAAAATGGTAGGAATCCTTTACATAGGCAGTTGTTTTACCCCTTAGTGGTGATAGTATTTTAGCTACGTGTTTAGCCAAACGGTAGGTTGGTGAGTCAATTTGGCTAACGATGGGACGTAGCGGTACATCTTGTTTGTGTATTTTCGGCAACCCATACAACTTCGGCGGTTTAGGGCAGGAAGGAATAAGATAGTTGACGTCAAGATCTAATACCTCGGAATGCGTCTTGATGAGTTCACTGGTTTTCTTCAGTACCTTAGAAGTTTGGTCGTTTTTAACTTTTTTGTATGTGTTCTCATCCGACAAGAGCTGGAGCATTTTATCATTATAATCTGACGTATCCATTACTACCGTGGCATTGCCTTTGTCTGCTCGGAGGATTGTAAGATCTGATTTATTTCGCAGGTTTTTTAATGCGTTATATTCATTATAAGAGAGGTTAGGTTTCGGCGGTTTACTACGTCGTAGAACAGATGAAATGTCTTGACGGATTGCCTCCATATCCTCCTTTTTGAAGTTATTTTTAACCAAACAATCCTCAACGTTACATATAATGTCCTCATACGGTATCCTGCGAGGGGCAACCGCGAAGTTTAATCCTTTTTCTAAAACTTTTAAAGTAGGTTCATCCAATGTTTGTTTTGATAAATTGACAACTGCGCGGGATTGGTTCGGAGCTCTATGGTCTGTGGTGGTATTACAGTCTGCGTTCCGATACTTATAATGACGGGTTGTTTCTAGTCTCTGGTATTTTGAGATTTGTCTATTCCTACATTCATTATATTTTGCTGTTTCTCGTTTATAAAGCAAATTTATGCAGTTATTAAAGTCTTCCCTAGACAGTTGTATTTTTAACTCATTGGATGAACAATCGATTTTATTATTTAATATATTTAAGTTAAAACGATGTTCCCGAATCAAACTGATTAGTAGTTTTTTGCTTGCCTGTTGTAAGATCCTGGCGCTCCCACGTATGTCACACTTAGGAGTGATTCGGACACAGTGCGGGATGAGACCTTGATCACGGCATCTCTTCAAGAAATTCAAAGATGTTATCTTTCTTGCGCGCTTAGTCATCAGGTCTTCCAACCGGCGGATTTTGTTGGCGATATCCAGCCCGTACTGGTTAACATATTTAGTTCTTACACTTCCGCGCACAATACACATCAGAATAAAACACTTTTTTACGGATTTTTGCGCATGTTTTATTTTATTTTATATTTAATCCTGACGTTTCGACTCCTTTACAGGAGTCGTGATCACAGGATGACTAAGATGATGGTTGTCATGTATTTTCTACTACCTTCACAATATTTTAATCGGGCACGTTCCCAACTATTAAATTATTTTATATAAATCAAGTTGTTTTATTTTATTTTATTTTAAAAACATTATTTAGTTATTTAATTAATTAATTTAATTAATTCTCACTACGTTTTACATTGTATACTACTGAGTCTACTACCAGTTCGGAAATTGGGAGGGCCTTCCGAGAAGAACTGGCGAAAGAAACTCGGGCAGGGGGACCGACCTCCATCTTACTGTTTAATTATTTGCAAAAAGAGCTAACTACATCATCAGGTCTTGCAGTGTGTGTTTTTGTAGGTATTAATTTATTAATTATGGGGTCCCAAGCAGGTGGAACGCTCCAACCTTCGTCTCTATTGAAATTAGGATGTTTCCTAATTTCAATAGCCTCGCGTAGCATCCTAGGAACAAATCTTTGTTCTCTAGCGAGAATTTGTGGTTTATCGAAACGAATATAGTGGTTTGGCCCCTCAAAAGCATGCTCACACACTGCAGACCTATTATCGCGCCTATGTTTCATGTCAGCTACGTGTTCTTTAATGCGCGTCCCTATACTTCTCTTTGTTTGCCCGATGTATGAGAGCCCACAGTCACAATCGATTTTGTAGACACCCGCTGCCTGAAGGGGTATATTACACTTGACCGATCGTAAGAATTGGTCAATCTTCCTGGCTGGTTTAAAGTAAGTTTTAATAGAAACCCGCTTCAGAATATTCCCAATCTTGTCAGTGACCCCCTTCATGTAGGGAAGGACAGCAGGTTGGCGCTCTACTGTGGCTGGTTTGGCGCGGCTTCTGTGACGCAGTCTTGGTACTCGCAACTTGTTATCTTGTAGTACTCGCTTGACATGCTGAAGCTCAGCAGTCAGATGTTGTTGGTCACAGATGCCGCGAGCTCTCTGAAACAAAGATTTCCCTACGGTAGCTAACTGTATAGGATGGTGGTGAGAGTCACCATTTAAATATCTATCTGTATGAGTTGCCTTTCTGTACACTGTATGACTAAGGGTTTGATTTGGATTCCTGCTGATTTGAATATCTAGGAAGGCTATTTTATTGTCTGTCTCTAATTCCATAGTAAATTGTATGTTGGGATGAACGGAATTAAGGTGACTTAAAAAGACAGAAACCATATCTCTTGGTAATATAGCAAATGTGTCATCTACATACCTTTTGTAAAAGCGTGGACACACCGGTGCCGTCTCTAGGGCCCTTTCCTCAAAGTCTTCCATGAATATGTCGGCGACTATGGGTGATACAGGAGAGCCCATTGCTACACCATCCACTTGTAGGTAGAATTCATCATTCCACAAGAGATAGCCCGATGTTAGGCAGTGTTCCAGTAATTTTGAATATTCACTTGGTATATTGTGTTTCTCTAGTCTCTTCCTAGTGACATCAATGCAATCTTGAACAGGTAAGCTTGTGAATAAAGATTGGACAACCATCATCTTAGTCATCCTGTGATCACGACTCCTGTAAAGGAGTCGAAACGTCAGGATTAAATATAAAATAAAATAAAACATGCGCAAAAATCCGTAAAAAAGTGTTTTATTCAGCTCCAATTTAAGTTAAGGGAATACCATCAGGCGAATTAGTGGTCAAGCCCATGCCTTTTTTCTATAAAAATAATTGCAAATGTGATTCTGTCTTTCGCACAGAAGGTCCTGGGTTCGAGTACTGGAAGGGACAGATGTTTAATGTGATGATTATGAGCATTTGTACTTGGGTTATGGGTATTTATATACAATACTGTATATAAATACCCATAACATATACAATCTGTGAATATTACTCCTCTATTACCCATACATCCTTCGCAGTTGTACTGTAAATTTTCCTCGCCATTCCATCTTTAGAATGCGATGCCGGTGTCTATCAGACAAGCTAAATCTTTGCCGATCTTCAAAATTTATTCAAATGTGTAATGTGCGTGGTAGTGTAAGAAATAAATATTTATGTTTTGCTTATTATACATGATTTTATATTAAACTAGCGTCCGCCCGCGATTTCGTCCGCGTGGAACATTGCAACATTACTTTATTTTTATAAAATAAAAGTTACTCTTAATAACATCAGCTACCTGCCAAAAAAAGTCCCGTCAAAATGCATCCAGCCATTTCAGAGATTAGCCGGAACAAACAGACAGACAGACAGACAAAATTGTAAAAAATAATATTTTGGTTTATGTACCTACCTTTATATGTATATATATTTTCATATGCATGTAGTAAAAAACGGTTATTTCAATATAACAAACAGACACTCCAATTTAATTTATATGTATAGATTTAAATGTTACCTATTTTATGGTTTTAATTTGATGCAAACGTATTTAATTTTATTTTTGTTAGTTAGGCCATACCCTTGATAAATTTGTAACGTTAGTATTAGTTAAAAAACAACTCCAAATGTAATATTTTTTTCCCTTTTGTTTATATATAGAATTTTTCTTCTACGATAGCAAATAAAGTAAATATTACTATATATACAGTTTTTTCGTCGTACTGAAAAATTACCATTTCCGACTTATGACTTTTACTACTGAGGTTACGTTTTATTTGTTATTGGTTCAATACAGTTTGTATATACCGGAATACATGCTTTGTAACTTGTTGCCAGTTCCATTTTTTAATAGAGACAAGTGATTTGAATTATTACACGGCACAGGATTAAGGGTATAATTATACTGAGCTTTTCTTTTCAATTTACTAGCGAGTAAAATGTTTGTATTCTAAAATTTTGCTCTAAGCGATAAATCATCGAAGTTGTACTAAGATTTAATTGGCTCTGAAGCTAAGTTAGACGGTACGCTTTTTATCGAATACCAATTTACACCAAGGTCATAAATTTAGTCTTTAAATATACAACAGTATTCAAGGTGGCATACCAAAATGGAATAACCATAATCGCATGTGAACAACCAACCATGTTAAAATCGAGGCAGATTTCGACAGGAATGCCGATGCCTCCTAATGAATCCTGTGTCCGAATTTCTGATAAAGCCAGAATATGATATACAGTATTCCCAAATTCACGCAGAAAACAACGTTATGCATCTATATATTTGTTGTGGTCAATTAGAACCGAAATTCTTGAGTTGATGCAATATTTTTGCTCTTGAGATTGATGGTTCATTTGTTTTTATGATATTCGTCTGTTTCAAGTATTTACCAATACGAGATAGAAATCGTATATGATCGTATATACCATATACGATTTCTATCTCCATCCAGAGGTTGTATGCTATAAATCGCTTTAAGCGTTAGATCGCCATTGTACGACATGACGTTGTTTTACTTACTTTGTTATATTCTTTGTATATTTGTAGTTTTGGTGAATAATAAATAAAGCATATATAAAATAATAATAATAGTTCATTCTCTTTTAGAGCATTCAAATAGAAACAAATTTTTTTAGATTACTTTTCTCACTGTTCTTTGTTAATCGTGATAATGAAATATATTTTTCAAAACTAAGACCAAGTTGATTTTGTACATACATATATTTAAAGACATAAATATGTGCTAAGTAAAAAACTATTTTGAGTCACTTATTTCTTAATGTATAATATTTAGGTATTAAAAATTAAAACATTTCCTGTAGTCTAGAGCGCGTCGTACTACAGCAGCTATCTTTTTAGATTTTTTCCAGGTAAAAAAGGAACTTCTACACATTGCACTACGATTAACTCTGTGACTATAATGTTAATTAGCCTCGCAAGTAATTCTTCCGATCCACATACGATTCCCCTGGACAATCAACCTTCAGTGTGTTAATAAGCTTTCCCTTAGCAGCGTGTATGGAGTTGAGTGAAAATTTAACGCGCCGTCGATCTTTGACAAAGGCTGTGTCGACCAATCAACGGCTACTAGGGCTGTGGTTATTGTTCCTAATAGTAATCGAAGTAAGATCCTCTATGATGACGGGGTAATTAAAACATCAAAATTGGCAGACTACAGAAATAATGTTAGACGGCATATGTTTATAGTTTATAATATGTAGAGTACCTATGTAGCAACATAAAGAAAGGAATGTATAAAATATTATTCGCTAATGTTATATTCTAAGTAATATCGTCTATATTACAATAAATTAAACAATTTTAATTATAAATTTAATGTTAATATGTATGTCGTGGAGGCAGAACGGAACGTCAAGTCCGAACCGGCTTGGGTGTGTTCGGGTTTGGCAGCTGGCAACATTATGCGAGCTGTCAAAGTAGCCACAGAGCAGCGCGACCGGCTCACACGCGTGACCACAGGGTATATTAGAATGGCATTGTGGGGATGATACCTAATCTGTGGACAGCACGATGGTAATAACGGTTAGGATACGAACTCTGTGGGGACACTTTGAATCGAGACTCCGTGTCGAGCGGTCGTGTGGTAATCGGCGTCCGACCTCACCGCGTTCCGAGACAAAATGAATGAAGAGCCATCAAGCGACGAGCGCCCACGTCACCCTTCTATATCAGAAGTGGGATATGCCCGAGATGAATATCAGCGGGAAACAACCAGCAACGACGACGCAAAATGGCTGCTACTAATGGAGCAACAAAATCGAAACTTTTTGGCGCTAATCGAAGCAATGAAGGGTCCATCGCTTAACAAAGAAGTTCGACTACCCGAATTCGATCCGGAAAAGGATAATGCAGACGCACGCGCATGGGTGACAACTGCGGATATGTGCATCACTGATCCAGATTTGCAAGGTGCTCCTCTAATGATGACTTTGAGCCGTGCCCTTAAAGGTCAAGCTTCTGCGTGGCTGTCGCAAGTAGCGTTCCAAGGAATGACATGGGCAAACTTTAAGAACCTATTTGCCGCCAGGTACGAATGTGCTGAAACTTCAGCAGCTTTTCTTATTAATCTTCACAATGGTAGACCTAAAGAAGATGAATGCTTAGCGTCTTATGCTGCTACGTTGATGTCATCCCTTATGTCCAAGTGGAAAAATCTTACTGTAGAGCAAATTGCTGTGTCGACGATCTTGTCACATATTTCACAATTCGATCAACGAGTTCAGAAGCTGTCTTTCACGCAAGATATTACCACCAGGAATCGCCTGCAACAAGAGCTCACTGCTGTCTCTTTTATGAAACGGAAATCATCTTATCCGATCGACAACCGCGATACGAAGAGACTTCGTTTGCATACTGAAGCCCCGACTATGAAGTGTTTTAATTGTGGTAAAGTGGGCCACAAAGCAGTACAATGTCGCTCAAGAAAGGGACCTAATAGTCAAGATGCAAGACCGAAGATTCCTGTTAGCATCAATACACCCAGGAACACTTCTTCGGCGCCGTCTGTCGCCTGCTTCAATTGCGGCGCCTTGGGCCACTTTGCAAAGAGCTGTCCGCGGAGGAGCGGCCAGGAGCGCAGCACTACCAGCGTGGCGGGGCCGTCACAAGAAAAGCGAGTCAACGTTTGCACCATCAAGTCGCCTTCGGGGACATTGCGTCATGCCGGTGAGCAGTTTCATTTTACATACGATTCAGGAGCCGAGTGCTCACTTGTTAGAGAATCTGTTGCATGTAAATTTAGAGGAAAACGATGTTATAATTCAGTTGTTTTAACCGGTATAGGGCAGACTGCTATTCGTAGTACGATTCAGATTATAGCAGTAGTTGAAATTGATAATATCCCAGTTGAAATTGTTTTTCATGTTTTACCCGATAGTTGTCTACATTACGACATAATGATCGGACATGAGGTATTATCTTTGGGTTTGACGGTTAACATGACTGCAAATGAATTATCATTTTCTCGGACTAGAGTTGTAAACTTTTGTGACATGACAAAATCTAGCATAAATTTCGATTTTATCGATACTGATGTGCCATTAGAATTTAAGAACGATTTGGCAAAGCTTTTAAAAACTTTTGAATATTCTTTTACGACTGGTGTGCCTACTGTTCGTGCTGATACCGACCCAATGATTATTCGCTTGAAAGACCCGAATAAGACTGTATACCGACGACCTTACAGACTCAGCCCAACCGAACGTAGTGTAGTTAGGGAGAAGGTAGATGAGTTGCTTGCGGTAAATGTCATCCGGCCAAGCTCGTCACCGTTCGCCAGCCCCATTCTTTTGGTGAAAAAGAAGGATGGAACTGACCGCATGTGTGTCGACTACCGCGAGCTAAACGATAATACAGTACCTGATAGGTTTCCTATTCCTCTTATCTCTGACCAGATTGCTAGGTTACATGGAGCAAGGTTTTTCACGATTTTAGACATGGCCTCAGGTTTTAATCAGATACCTATGCACCATGACTCTGTCGAACTCACTTCTTTCATCACGCCTGATGGCCAATTCGAATATTTAGCCATGCCGTTTGGGCTTCGCAACGCACCTTCTGTTTTTCAACGTGCCGTTATGAAAGCTTTAGGTAATTTAACGAGTTCATATGTCATAGTCTACATGGATGACGTCCTTGTGATAGCGTCAGATCCAAAACAAGCATTAGAAAGATTAGAGGTAGTTCTTAGGACCCTAACTGACAAGGGCTTTTCACTTAATGCTAAAAAGTGTTCCTTTTTGAAGCAAAAAGTTGAATATCTCGGCTTTGAAGTATATCGAGGTCAGATTAGACCCAATCCCAGAAAAATCGAAGCACTCACTGCTCTTCCACCCCCAGGGACTGTCACTCAGTTACGTCAATTTATTGGCTTAGCGTCTTACTTTAGGCAGTTTGTGCCTAAGTTTTCCCAAGTCATGGCACCTTTGTATTCTTTGACATCTGGCAATGGCACGCTTGATTGGAAGCCGGAGCATGAAGAGATTAGGCGTCAGATAGTTTCTGCTTTGACCAGTGAACCTGTGCTAACAATTTTTGACCCGGAACGTGAAACAGAGCTTCATACGGACGCAAGTTCAATAGGTTACGGAGGCATTTTGATTCAAAAGGTTAATGGTAAACAACACGTAGTTGCCTACTTCAGCCGTCGCACCACTTCCGCAGAGTCTAAGTACCACTCTTACGAGTTGGAAACTCTTGCGGTCGTGAATGCAGTAAAACATTTTCGGCACTTTTTGCATGGTCGTAAGTTTTTAGTTGTCACCGATTGTAGCTCATTGCGATTAGCGCGTAAAAAGCTCGACCTCACTCCACGAGTTCATAGATGGTGGGCTTTCCTACAAAGTTTTGACTTCGATGTGGTACATAGGGATGGAAAGCGTATGGTACATGCTGACTTTTTCTCTCGTAATCCTCTACCCCAAAAACCTGACCAAACGTTTAACAAAGTAGAGTCAAAGACGGTTTGTGTTACTGAGATTTCCGATAATTGGCTTCTTGCGGAACAACAGCGAGATAGTGACATACTTAAGTTAGTTAGTAATCTTGTTGTCGGGAATCTTAGTGAGGACATCGCCAAGACATATGAGATGCGTTCTGGTACATTGTATCGCAAAATACAGCGTAATGGTAGGACACGCTGCTTGCCTGTGGTACCTAGGTCATTACGATGGTCCATTGTTCACAGTGTTCATGAGGGACTGGTACATTTGGGATGGGAGAAGACTCTCGAAAAGATGTTTGATTTTTATTGGTTCGAGAACATGTCTAAATTTGTTAGAAAATTCGTAGAAAACTGCGTAACATGCAGAGTTTCTAAATCGCATTCTGGTAAAGTCCAAGCAGAATTACATCCCATACCAAAGGTGGCTGTCCCCTGGCATACGGTGCACATTGATGCCACTGGTAAATTAAGTGGTAAGAGGGATGCAAAGGAATACGTCTTCGTTTTGATAGATGCCTTCACAAAATATGTTCTCTTGCACCACTCTCACCGTATCGACACTACTAGCAGTATTCAGGCTTTAAAGCAAAGTGTTGCGTTATTTGGCGCACCGACGCGTCTTATTGCAGATCAAGGTCGTTGTTTTGCCAGTCAAGAGTTTCGTGACTTTTGCGCTTCGGTAAATATAAAATTGCATCTGATCGCTACTGGAAGCTCACGAGCCAATGGACAGGTAGAGCGTGTTATGTCCACTCTTAAAAATATGCTCACTTCAGCCGAATCTTCCAATAAGTCATGGCAGGATGCTCTCCCTGATGTGCAGCTTGCACTCAATTGTAGCTTAAATCGCGTGACTAAATCGAGCCCATTAGAGTTGCTTATAGGTAAAGTTGGTCGACCGCTAGAGGTAATGTTAGCCGATGATATGGAGCAAGATGTGGACTTAGAGTTGGTTAGGGCTGAGGCAGTGACTAATATAGAGAAAAACGCTGACTATGACAAAACGCGGTTTGACAAAACGAAGGCTAGGATCATTCCTTTTTCCGTAGGTGATTATGTCCTGTTACAGAATGAGGAACGAAACCAAACTAAACTCGACCCCAAATATAAAGGACCGTTTAAGATAATCGAAGTGTTAGAAAATGACCGCTACATGCTAAAGGCTTTAAACTCGAAACGCACATATAAGTACGCGCATGACCGCTTAAGAAAGATGCCTAGCAATGATATTCCCGTAGAGATTAGTGATGTAGAATCCACTGACCACTGTTCATATGACTAGTTTTATGTCCATTTTGATTGTGTTAAGTCTTTCATTATCCTATTCTATGATCAGTATGCTAACATATCGCTCGACTTAGGCGATGTGTTGACTGTGTTGCTCGATTGAGGCAAATTACGCTTATCGTCACTCGATGGAGGTGGCATGGTTATCGTCACTCGATGGAGGTGGCATGGTTATCGTCACTCGATGGAGGTGGCATGGTTATCGTCACTCGATGGAGGTGGCATGGTTATCGTCACTCGATGGAGGTGGCATGGTTATCGTCACTCGATAGAGGTGGCATGAGTTGTTATCACTCGATTTAGGTGATAATGACGACAGTTTAAGCTCGATGAAGCTGGCAAGGTTATCGTCACTCGATAGAGGTGGCAAGGTTATCGTCACTCGATAGAGGTGGCATGAGTTGTTATCACTCGATTTAGGTGATAATGACGACAGTTTAAGCTCGATGAAGCTGGCAAGGTTATCGTCACTCGATAGAGGTGGCAAGGTTATCGTCACTCGATAGAGGTGGCATGAGTTGTTATCACTCGATTTAGGTGATAATGACGACAGTTTAAGCTCGATGAAGCTGGCAAGGTTATCGTCACTCGATAGAGGTGGCAAGGTTATCGTCACTCGATAGAGGTGGCATGAGTTGTTATCACTCGATTTAGGTGATAATGACGACAGTTTAAGCTCGATTGAGGTAGCAAGGTTATCGTCACTCGATAGAGGTGGCAAGGTTATCGTCACTCGATAGAGGTGGCAAGGTTATCGTCACTCGATAGAGGTGGCATGAGTTGTTATCACTCGATTTAGGTGATAATGACGACAGTATAAGCTCGACGAAGGCGTAGGTGAAATGCTCGTAGAAAAAAAGGTAAAAACCTATTTTGATGAGATATTGTAATTGCATGATTTCCATTTGTGGAAGTGATAATTACCTATTGAGTGAATACTGTTCATTGGTTTCGTTAAATTATTCTGAAGTAATTGAGGTAATCAATTGTGATATTCTTTATTTACAATGAAATGGAATTGTTGGTAAATAAACTTAGTATTAGTCTGGAATAAAATTGTTTAAATGAAAGTCCTATCATCTAGACGAATTTGATCAGGATAGGCCGAGACAGGAGAAGTCGCTGTCATACTGCGTTTGAATTTCTTTCTTTTCAGGGTCATCACACTGGGACGTGTGATTTGTCAAGATGGCCGTGTCGTGGAGGCAGAACGGAACGTCAAGTCCGAACCGGCTTGGGTGTGTTCGGGTTTGGCAGCTGGCAACATTATGCGAGCTGTCAAAGTAGCCACAGAGCAGCGCGACCGGCTCACACGCGTGACCACAGGGTATATTAGAATGGCATTGTGGGGATGATACCTAATCTGTGGACAGCACGATGGTAATAACGGTTAGGATACGAACTCTGTGGGGACACTTTGAATCGAGACTCCGTGTCGAGCGGTCGTGTGGTAATCGGCGTCCGACCTCACCGCGTTCCGAGACAAAATGAATGAAGAGCCATCAAGCGACGAGCGCCCACGTCACCCTTCTATATGTATATGTTTAACATATACAATATATATAATATACAATAAAAAATACAATTTTTATTCTGTAGTCACCAAGGAACCTCGTATAGTTGCCTAAAAATCCTAGTCGAAGAAAAAATACACAAACGAAAAAGATATTATAATTATGATTTGGTAACATTAATTTCGTGTTTGTTTATTGGTTGGTATTGCAAGACGACTACGGGTAATAAAAATATATTAGATAAATGTTCACCTCTAGTTTACCTATTCGGTACAAACAATTAATTGTGGAATAACTGAGTGAACCGTGTGGCTAGAGCAAGGGACATAAAAGATTTTATGGAGTAAACTGCTAAAATATAATAATTTTAATAACAATCTACAACAACCAGGATTTGTATATGCATTATATCAGTGATCTTGCGACTGACAAGCGTTTGTAATCCAGACAACTGATTTTCCAACCGTACTATAGTATTTATTATGTCAACGTCGGTCTCATTACTGCTTTCAACTTACGTTATGTTGGCAAAAGGTGACTCATCAAATATTTATGAAAACCTCAAGAAGGTACTTGAAAAGTTTTTTCTTGTTAAGCAACTTTGCCCAACAATTTTCAATGCCCGCAATTTGACCTATAAAAATTACTGAAAATCGGCATGCGCTATTTTAAAAAATTGGAGTTCTTAACATTTAATGTACTGCCAAAAGGAAGTTAGTGCTTAATATTAGACAAACTTCTAAGCCGTCTCAACGTGAGATATTTGACTAAATAAGAATTACACTTACACTATCAGAAAACGTGACTGCTAAGCATTATCGAGCTACTCAACTGCTAACGACTTTGAATCCGCTTAACAATAACTAGATGTGTTTGTGATATATGCAAGAGCTTGTTGTAGACCAATGTGGACTTAGCGTCTCTTTAACAGCACATAATACTCTTTTCTCAGGTATTTACCTGGTAAGGCACTAGCGCCAAAAAACAGCAATATCAATGGCTGTAGCCATCAAAGAAAAAATAATGGATTATTGTAAAAGACAGATGGTAAAAAGAAGCGAAGGTCATACGAGAATAATATTAGAATATTAGAAATAGAGATGATTAAATCGGCTGCCGTGGTGTGTTCCTAATTCATAAGAAGTAATATGTTTATATGTATCCTAAAATTTTGAGATCTCATTTCTATTATCCGAAATATTTTAGTCTTTAGTTATAATCGCCCTGCGTCTGGCGTATTTAGCACATAATGACTAAGACTGACAGTTTTATTTGTTTAAATGAGTATTAAGTATCAAAATTTAGGAACATCAACAAGCAGTCTTGGCCGATTTTAATTACTTAAAATAAATTACTAATTTACATATAAAAGTACTATATTAAAATTTGAATTTCGTATTTCCAGCTACTTTTTATAGAGTTCAATTAAATTATTATGTCTTATTGAAAAGACTTGGACTTATGGATTTGCGTCGGAAACATTTTCGTACGATGATTTTTATGATTTCAAATGTGGCCTAACGCGTGAGGCCTCGTTGTCATCAAATTCGAATTAAAACGCGGTCGTAAAACTCGTCCTTCGTTCGACTATTTCTTCACTTGACAGGGTGTTGATTTTTCCATTACAAAATCAAAGCAATATCATCGCTGAAATATGAAATGCCTGTCTGAAATTTTAATAAAACACCACACCGGCCATAGTCTTGGGTCACCCTCCTTACATTTCTAATCTAGCTCCGTGTGACATTTTTTATCCCTAAAATAAAAAGGCCATTTAGAACAAGTGTCTGTGATGGACTGAAAAAAGTGTTTAAAAATTGATTCAGACGCATTAAATTATGTAAACGCTGGTGGAAAGTTTTCTAAAAAGATTTAATAAAAATATTTTATCCATATAAGTGAGATTCAGGAGGATTAAGGATTATTAGGACACTTTTATTTTAGAAATATCATATTAGCACATTACCCGATATATATTTACCTTACAAAAGGCACCCGTCTTTTTCCTTCACTGTTAGCCTCTATATATTGAGAAAGTATTATGAAGGTCAGATAGGTGACAAACGAGAAGGTACGTGAAGGTATCGATTATCAACGTGATAAGTATTCGGGTCCTAGATGATATTCAGGTTCTGATAATGTAGTTGAATGGTGGTCATTGTAGCTCTGCAATATAATTACATAACCCCCTTGAGATTGGGCGAATGTGATTGCTATTGGCAAGTAGGTACTCTACTCGTAGATGATATCCAGTTTAATTTTTTTTACGATCTTGCTTATAAAATGGCCCCTGATTTATACAACACCAGATGAAGCATTACTATTTTGGTAGACTGGTAAGTGAGTTATAGCAGTACACTACATTACTTCTAGTATTATTAAACTCCATTCAACACGGTGAATTACATTTCACGTTTAGAGAAATCGACATTACAAATGATTTATTTTATCCGGTAAAAAATCATTTTGCTTACTTTCGTTGTCCTTAAAAATGCTGTTTCAGTTTAAGCGGTTTTATTCCGTTTCAGTTTTTATAACCGTCAATAAGGGCTAACGAATAAGGGTCTTTCCGTACTTTTATCACAGCTTCGATGGTATAATGTTCGTTTGGAGATTGCAAAGAATCTGTATCTGCAACCGTCAACATCAAGAAGAAATTTTGTGCTCATGTTTTTTTTCAGCGGAACAAGAGACACGATTTTATAAAATAAGGCGGCCGCAGATCATCGTTTGAGAGATCAGTATTAAATCGAGTGAATTGCGTAAACCAATCCTAACGCGAGCGTTTAGCATATTATGAGGGGTAAATGAGATGGTTGTGGATTTATTTTAATAAATTTATTGAGAAAAATTTGTTATACATTTGTAAGGTCGGTTGGTGTAATCTCGTTTATGCGAAGGTTCAAATCCTGATCAGGGCATATGTTTGGTGTGATACATATTAGTATTTGTTCCTGAGCTATAGTTGTATGTACAGGGTCACTTATTGATCTCCCGCCCAAAGTTAATATGAGGCAGGGAAGTAAAAAGTTTTGAAAAAAAAAGGCTTTTTTACGTTTTTTAAAGTCACATGTCGCAGCAAGTTTTCAAATCTTCAATTTTAAGGCGTGTACGGTTACAAATTGTAAATTAAAGCATTTAATTACAACAATAACTCGAATGGAAAAGTTGAAACAAATATTTATGTTAAAAAAAATGTTTTACTTCATTTCCTAATTCATTTATAATAATTTTAATCATAAATCCTTTATTTCAGATGATACAGTCCATTTATGTTAGTTACAAATGTAATATGTATGTTACTAGCATTTTTTCTAATAAAAAAAAGCTTTGTACACTGCCATACAATTTCACAAGGATTATAGAATTAGTATGAATAAAATGTTTAATGTGAAAGGGACATTATTTGATTATTTGATCTCATTAAATAGTAAGCATACAGATAACGAACCTATAAGCCCCCACAGTCGATCTAGGTAATGTTAATGAGCTGTCGATACACAGTCGATGTCCGATCCCAGCTAATGAATCGTCCAGTGTGTAGTTCTGAGCACCCAGCTTAAATCGATTGGAAACGATTACTAGCCATATATACGTAGGTATCTCCGAATTGCCTCCACAATAATCGCATTTTCTTAATGAAAAAGAAGTAAACATTTTAGGGAAGTAAATAATATTTTTTAATGTAGTATTGTATCTGACAGATTAGAATGCCTCGGTCATCTACACATAAAAGTATTGTAAAAGGCGACTAATGATGGTTGACTTATTTGTCTTACACCTTCTATAGATTACAAAATGGGCAGCAGCGATTCCCAAGTTATGATCTGGACTTTTTGGCGGGAGCGGAAAGCGCCACGTCATTGGTGGATTTGTTTCTCTTGTTAAAATTTGTGTTGTTGTGGATATTAATGCGTTATAATGGTGGATTATGAACAACTAAGTGTTTGTGAACATACAAGAGTGTTGGCGAGTGTAACAAAGCAGAGGAAGTTGTCTTTTCCCGCTATCACAAGAAGTCCACGGTTAGGTCCACCAGTAAAACCCCACACATTTACTGAAACCTAGGGAAAAATATATTTTACTGTTCATTCATCATCATGAAATTAAGAAAAGAAATTATTCAAGAAATCGTATAGTGGCGACGCGTCGGAACGGCATGCATCGCGCCAACAATCGGTTTTAGGTACGCCTAAAGAAGTATAACTTATAAGTATTTTTATCTTTACTGCTACATCCAATCTGCCTGCCAAGAAAGGTGATTTAGGAATAACACCCTATTTTTGGAAGAGACCCGTTTACTTTCAGCTAAGATGATAAAATAACATTTTTGTTAAAAATATATATTCTTAAATGGGACACACCTTAGTGTGTAAATAAAACGTTAAAAAACCGCAGCGGAATCGCCAATCAGATAGCGGTAGGTGTCTGGGCCGGTCGAGATTCTTATACTGGAAGTTTCGTGTTTCACTTGTGGTACCTAATTGGGTAACTCCATCATTCAGTGATAAGTCATACAAATATATTTAGCGTAGCTATAAATATGCATAGTTTAAATGAACTAAGGAAGATTATCAAAATGGATGGAAAACGACTTTATTATTTATTATGAAATAAATACTACTATTTGACGTAGTAACAAAGGAGACCTTTCTTTTCGGGCCAAAAATGTACCTTGGTACAAGTTATTTGAAAATATTCATAATAATTAACAAACACTTATTTCATATATAATGTACCCATAAATTAGATTTTAATAAAAATAATAAAACACAATAAATTATACATTAAATCACAACTGCGTAGAACGAAACGCTAATGTGACACATGTGTGTTACAGTCGGTTAGATTTTTACAAGTTTTTCGCGGCAATGGAATACGGTATTTTAGTAAAGTCCGTAGGGTGATAAAATAACTAAACGCTTAGAATAATTCGCAATAGCAAGAAATATCTATTTTTGCTCTTGATCCTACTGTATAATATATTAAAAACAGAAGAATTCATAAAGCAGTATGTTGATGATAAACTTGTATACATTTTATGTTTAAGACTGAATATCGAAAAATGTTTATATAACATTAAGATACAAAACGCTTCAAAATCAAAACAATTGTGCTTGCCAGCTAAAAAAAACATTTATTGCAAGTAATGTATATTTTTGAATGACTTTTTTTAGGCGGTACAAATGTATTTAAAAATAAATAAATATTTTTTTCGGAATATACATTTTTTTTGCTATTTTTTGGTATCTTTGAATCTTAGGTACATGTTTAGCCTTAGTTATATGGAAGAAAGAAAGGCTCCTTTCACGTTTATTGTAGAGTGAATTTTAAACACGAATTGATAACAAAAAAACTATTAAAGAGAATATTTCTATATTTTTTGTTTCTCATGTATGGCCTATATAAATAATCTTCATAATTATGGGAAGCATACATGAGTCTAGTTTTAATAAAGTTCACTTACACTTTGTATGTGGTTAAAAATTTGAAATAAGCCCTCCGTCTATTATAATAGATGCTTTGATTACAATTTTGTGTTGTCAAAAATTATGTAATTAGGTATCAGTTATCCACATAGAACTCTCTAATTAAGTTAGTAGTGCTATTGATTTGTACTTTATCATTTGAATAACTGAAATGACATGTGGCTTTTAAATTTTTAATTAACGTAGAACACCTGTAGTTTTCATGTTCTAGTAAAGTACACGTCATGAAAGTTTGTCTTATGAGCGAGGTTAATGATGATTACTACATAATTATTGAAACCAAATACAATGAAATCATTCTAAAGCTGTTTCTGTTCACCATTAATGAAAAGATAATGGTAGGCTAATTTTTTTTATACCAATTGAGGTGTTTTTATATTTTGCATTAAGTTTATAAAGCTTGTTAAGTATGTTTTTTTAATATGTAGCTATCACGCTACCAGCCTCGCTAATGGTAAATGTGACATATGAGTGTATGGGACGCCATCATTCAAGGAGATACAGGAAACGTACAGAATGGTCGTGCCTTTACTTTACTACCCTAGCTGTATCTTACCATAAGCCAGTAGGGGCTATATTGTTCGATGTCATAGTCAAAATAATAAAGATCATTATTACGAAACATTGTAGGCAGAAGCTATACAATAACTCAATATATTTATACACATATTTATTAAGAAAAAAATATTACAGGTATTTAACACACATATAAAAATAATAACAATATATTTACTTCACAAAATTATTTATTTTACGGATAAGTATTAACTTAGCTTTACAGGTTAAAATCGATCGACTTCATTCGCACAATCATAAAACTAAATTAAAAGCGAGCTTAATCATGATAAAAAAGAGTTAAAACTGACAGCAACACTGAGCATCTCAAGTTAAACATTTTATCAAAATTTCGATTATACTTCCAACATGCCAGAAGCATTAAAAAATTAAAAAAAAAAATATTAAGACTTTTCATTATGAAATTCTAAATCATCCAAATCGAAATATCTTATTAAAAGGGAAAGCAGATCATCATTACACTCTTAAATAAGTTTTCCAGGTTCACAAGTCTTTTTGACATATTTTTTGTTACTTTTTTATCGTCTCTTAGAACAAACAATACCTAGAATAAATAATCAACTAGAATACATAATGAAAGAACCAAAATAAAACTTAGAACAAACATTACCTTTCGTAAATTGATATAATCTACAGTGATGCTCAGTTTGTTAATAAACAAATATAAACACTTGAAAATTCTGCTGTTAATGCCATTAAATATAAACTCAGAAAATCATTCCTCTATAGCTGTAGTAGATGGTATAGCATAATTATTTAAAGTTTCTCTTAGAGTGAACATAATTTGCTGGATAGTTTTCAATTGAGACAATCAACATTGTTGTCATTTTATTTAAACTTTTTTAACGTTATTCTGCAATTGATGTTGGCGTTGTAGTTGTAGTCGAGCTTGTAGTTGTTGTTGTAGGGGTAGTGGTACTTGTAGTACTTGTGGTACTTGTGGAACTTGTGGTACTTGTTGTAGTACTTGTACTACTAGTTGTGCTGGTGATAGGTGGAGTAGAAGGTAGATTGAAGCACGATGTGTCAAACTTTTTGCACAAGAAGCATAAGATCTGTAAATACAATAAAGGTAAGTGAATGGCATTTATTGTAACGAAAACATTCTCAGTCAGGTACCACCTATATCCTATGGTGAAAAAACAGGTTTTTTTCTATACTATCTTATAGAAAAAAACCTGTTTTTTCACCATTCCCCTAAATGGAACTTGTACCCTCATTGCTCATTGCTAAATTGATCTTTAGCTTTGGAGGTCACGGAATGTTGTGTTTTCAAACAGCTCACAGAGCTTATTACTTTTAGACTATTTAGAAACGGACGTAAGATATAGTTCTACCAAATTACCCCCTTGTAGTTAGTAGATTAAAACGTAGTTAAACAGCTGTTGTTGTGTTAAAAGAAACAGCGCAGCATTTTTATTTAATGCGCTTTCCTATTTTTAAATTTGTTTTAACACAAAAATAAAAATAAAACCTTCATTATCCATTATTATGTCCATTGTACGAGTACTGCTTAATTAAGAACTATATAATTGGTGTTAGTCGTTGGATTTTTAACACGACGTCGTTAATGCCCTCTAAAGTTCTTAAAAACTCTCTAAAGTATATTACTAGTGATAACATGTACCTATTTTTGAAAGACATTAATATTCGTAATCCTTTTAGACACCTATTTGGAGCAGAGCGAACGAAGTGAGCGAAGCTCCCATGGATCAGCTTCAATAGCGCAATGTCTGTTACGCCAAAACTTCCAGAGTACTCAACCGATTTTAAATTTTTTGAGTGCAATCGAATCAACAGGTTTAGGACCAGATTGTGACGGAGCCCGAATTTTGAAATTCACAAAAATTCCCATCGAAAAAATTTTTTTTTTCTTTTTTTGTGTATTACGCTCCGCTCCAATATATGGTGCTAGCGTAGCTTTATGCTTAGCGACTGCATCGCCTAGTAGTAAATACAAAACTTATAAAAATTATTACCTTTTTTCTTTCATTACTTGTAAGTTATTTTGGAGAGAACTTTAGAATGTTGCCATATAACAAAATAACCAATACAATATCTGATAATTTGTATGTCGTCATTGCCAAATGGCCTAGGAATATCAGTTTATTGAAATTAGGGTTCAGGAAAAATAGGGATGCCTCACTTTGAATTAATAAATCAAAACTTATGGGAAAATGAAATGTTTCTACTTATTAATTAAAGGTGTCCCTCTCCCTCGTAAAGCTCGATGGCGCAGCTGTTGGCTTATTCGGCTTACGTTTACAGAGGTTAAGCAACATTCACAAGGGCCATTCTTTGCAAGATTTATCCACGGTTGATTGTTGGGACTAAAGTTTTAAATGGCTCTTTTTTATTTTGACGAGATAGGTATTAGAACAGCAGCGATAGTTTCATCACATGTTGCGCTTTCTATTTATATTATTTTCAATTTCATTGATCAGACACCAGGCGTATACACAACTTTCTCGATGAAATGCATTTTCAAGGTAGGTATATGATTTGATAAAAATAAAATAAATGAGTATAAAAATTCTTTTGTATTGTATATTCTTAGGCTTATGATCCGATTATATCGGATCGTAAGATAATCGGATTCTGGACCCTTTGCTTTATTTACATTATTTTGATACTTGAGAGGACGCGACTTATGCAAATAAGGAGGTCCTCCTTTGTACCCCGAATGTAAGTCCCAAGTTTAATTTCGATGTCTGTTACCATTTACTTTGTTATTATTAAGAATTTGTCAACAGTTTCATCATCAATTACTATCAATGCTGAATTCTATATATAGTACAACAGTGTACAAGTCAATGGTAGCGGTCGTTTATATTGTCTGATTAATTTTATGACCGTAATGTCTTTACGATGCAGTATCGAGGAGTAACCTTTTTTGTAAACTTTCCGTATTTTAATGACTACTAACATAGCAAAGCTAATATGACATAGCAAGTTGCACCAAGCACGGAGAAGCGGAGATTATTATTATTGGTTTTTACCGATGACTGGACTGCGTAAGTTATTAATAATAAATAAATAAAATACCTTTATTTCAGACCATAATCCATATTCAGTAACTTATGAAGTTGAATTCATTATAAATAAAGAAAAAAAAATCAACATTCATACCATTAATAAAAATATTAGAATATGATAGTTACAGTTGTCTTAGCAATTATGTTAGAAATTGGTTGGTTAGTTATTTACAGTATCCTCATCTATAAACGAAAACCTATACTCCCTCAGTGAGATACAAAAAGGCTCTTTATAAGGGAAACCGATACTCTAAGTACTTCTTATCCTATAAAATTTTTGGGTTCATTAGTAAGATTAAAGGTTCTTTTCATGTTAATATTTAAAAGTCAGATTTGTGATTTATATTGCGTTAACATGGAAGATTGTTTCAGGCGAGTCGGAAGGCTTATGTTGTTATATATAGTTTGAAGTTCCATCAGTCTCTAATAGGTTGGTTCACATTCGCATAGTTATTGGTAGAATGCCAAACCATCATATGGCTATAAATTTTGTTACAAGATGTTATCCGTCGATTGCATCTTACGTCGACAAAGATTTATTATGTACGGAAATGCCTTTAATTTTGAGTCGTACAGCTTTATGTGTGTTGTTATCCCGGATAAGTGAATCATTTTCTTGACTTATATAAAACATTATATATTTTTATACTTTGTAAAAGGTATATAATCACATATGCAAAAGAGTAGTAACTACAAAATTCATCAACATCGTCATTAGTTTCTTTAATGTCCCCACAATTTGGACACACGCTATCCTACGAATTAAAATACCGTTAGGAGTAAGAAGAATATTTCGGGACAAGTGAGGACTAGTGGGTGCTAAGCACTAAGGTTAAACCAGGGACCAAAGATCTGAGGATCCCTTCAAGACATTTATAACACGAGTCTGGAAGAAGGAACATTTCCAAAGTCTTGGAAGAGGGGACGCCTGTGCTTGCTCATAAACGAGGGACGCCCGGCTGATTCCCCTGCGGCCTAAAGACCAGTGGTATTGCTGGATACGATGGAAAGATCATCGCGGACAGAGTGGCCCAGCATATGCAGGAAGTGGCGCCAAAACCTATCTGCGACGGAATGTGGCTTTCAAAAGTTTAGGTTTACCATAGACATCATGTGCCTGCGTGAACAGATGGAGAGGGCGGTAAGCCGGGGGGAGGTGATTGTTGCGGTTTTTCTGGCTATTAGGAAAGCTATCAAGGTCCTTAAAGGGCTCTATCTCGAGCGCAATCGGGTAAGAGAGAGGGAAGGAACTGCCACACTGGAGGTGGTGGGGGCGATAAGGGAAGCGGAGAGCCAGCTGGTGGCAAGAGCTCGAGACCCCATTTTTTAGGCGCAAGGACCCTCGAAGCTATCCGTCCCGAGCTCCAGCTGTGGAAAGAGAGAAAGTTCGGGTCGAAGAGGTTATTTCCTAAAAGGAGACCGCTGAAAAAGCTAGGGAGGACCACGCGAACGCGGACGCCCTCCGCAGGCGGAGACCTCTCTCCCCCGCGAAGAAAGCGTCACAGCCCTCAACGGAGGGAGGACCTCTGAAGACAAAACGGTAGGCAAGACCAGCTGGTGAAGGATCGGGCGGACCTTAGTCGGCATCGCACGGTACTGCCCATCTGGGGGGATGCCTTAATGCACCGGACATCCCCCATCTTGGTGGGGCCCTCGGGCCAGCCTATCAATAACCCCGCTGCGAAAGCCTACAATGACCTTGCGGGACCAACGGCAGTGTGACGGTGCTTACTTAGGTTTTTAGTGGCTAGGCCTCCACTCCCTTTATCGGGCACTAGGCCGGGTAGGGCAGTGGAGGAGAGTCCTACATAACTGCGTCCCTCGCTCAGCGGCGCAGTATGCGTAACGCATTTTCCTAAGTATAAAAAAGGGACCAAAGACCTAACTCGCAATACCGGTGCTCCCTAAAAGAATTGTTGCAGTAAATGCTTCTATCGCTCAAAGATTTTAACGATAGGCGACAGCTAGATTTAAGTGTTGACATTTAAGGTGATAAAATATATAGATCTGTTATGAAAGTGTCTGTTTTTATCTATATACTAATATACTTATATAATATACTTTTATATATATACTAATATACTACATCTGGAATTTGTTTTTTGATTATTACTACTCTCGCATTAATCTCTGGAATCATAGGACAGATCCTAGTTTTATAAAGAGCGTTCTATACCATACAACAAAAAATTACACGGAAACTTTAAAATGAAAAGAAGTACTAACTAAATAAAGTGAATCTTATACGTACCTTGTTTTTCTTGAATTTCTCGCAAAGTAATGAAAGATCTATTTTGGCACCTAGAACAAATACAATTATTGATGGTAGAACTTTACTAGTAAAAATAAAAATTAAGATTATTTTAAATTTCAAGTGGTCGATGGTATTAAAGAATTTCATCAGTTACTATAAAACTAGGAGTTTGCTGTAAAAAATACCAAAATGCACTTTTTACATAAATATTATTACATCCGATCTCTAATCCTCTGCCTTATGATAATAAAAATTTAAACAAATTCCTGTGACCTATTTTATTTATTTTTCGCCTTTTATTTGTCTTTTGTTTATTTTGCCTTACCTCTAATGAAGTTTACAATCTAAAGCAAATGAAGCCAAACTATAACATTTCATAAATCTTAGCGTTGTAATAAAGTTTGCCTCAACTGTTAACAACTCATTAGCCTCTTCAAAGTTATAGACAACCTGTTATAGTTGAAAAGTTTGATATAAAATCATCCTCCAGGCAAGTATGAAAATTGAATATGAATAACTTTAAAAAAATATTAATTTGCAATTTTATCGGAAAAACTTTATTACAAAATTTACCTAAATGACAATAGAACTTGACAATTTTAGTACAAGATTACCTAAATGACAATAGAACTTGACAATTTTCACATATATGTAGACTTGTAATGATGTTTTAGAATAAATTATAATGGAATGCAACAATGTTATAATAATATAAAAAAATGAGCAATAAAGATGTAAATTAATTAATAGTACATAGCAATATATCTCAAATTTATTATTTTGTAAACTATAACTGTGATTTGAAATGTAATTAAGTTAACACCAATGGTGGCAGAATATGCTTGCACTAATCTGAGTTGTATACCAACATATTAAAGGAATATATAATTCTTATTCTGACAAAAAAAGAATTTAAAAAACAAAACTCTCTCCCACTATTCCTAACGAGACGATTCAGAGATGGATTTATTTTTTACAAAATTAGATTTGTATATATTATTTTTAGACCAGTTTGTATTTTATTTTATTCGTTCTCAATGCCATATTTCTAAAAGATATATAATATAAACAAGGCGTGGTTGTTTTTTATAGGCGCATTTGTATTTAGACCGGTATGTTTTTAATAATATTTTGTGATACGATTTATGTTACTACTGTTTTGACGACCAGATTGGTTGAACGGGAATGACCCTAACTTTTTAGTTTGAGTCAGGGTACGGGTAGATATTTGTGTGAAAATTAAAACCCCAGTTTTCATAACACAAGCTTTCTAGTGCTTAATTTGGGCTAGGCTAATTAGTAAAATTCGAATACTAACAATTGTACGATCGTTTACTAATGAGTGTTCACAATTACAATAAAGTTGACGTTTATGGTTATTTGATAGTTATTTTATCGATAGCTTAGAACAATGCCTTCCACAGTGTAGCTGGTAGGCCAAAGGAAGATTGATATTGCACCGGGGTAGGCGATTTGTTCCTGAAGACCAATGTTGGTTAAACTTTGTGTGTATTGTATATTTGCCTTAGAAACTATTATTGCGCGATGTAGGTTCCCATACTAACTGCCTGTAATGTAAAGTGCCACTCTTGTTGCTTCATGTTTTAGCGATATTATGTGCGATAACTCACAGTTGTATATGCAGCCGGAAACAATGGTCTTGCGAAGCGATAAGACTTTAAGTTAATAATTGTTGGTTGGAAGACTGAGGTTTAGCTCTTGCAAAAGTTCCTTGATTTGCGCATAGCAGGTCAATTATTGACTAGCAAAACTTTTAAAGAGCATAAGTGCAGCTCTGCCTAAAGTTAATTTTGTGAATTATATACAGGATCAAAATAATAAAGGACGTGGAAATGAGGACTTAGGTGGAAAGGGGGTGTTGGTCAACTTCTCCCAACTATTACTCAATTCGTCAATTAAAGATTCTATTTTAAACAAACCTTTGTGGGAAAGTTATACAATTATTGATATGTATATAGCTACGCCAAAGTCGAGAGCGGAATTTGTAAATAACCAAAACAACAAAACTCTATCAGTCAGTTTGTATCAGGAAGGGAAACTGTAATAATAGCTTACCAGCAATACGTAAGGGTCACTTTGAAAAGGCAAAGTTATATAGTGTTAGTTTAGGCGCCCAGACAAATTATGTTGAACCATGAATCTTTGATACCTATTGAAACATATTAACTTAATTGTTATTTATTTTTTCTACAAAACTTAAATAAATTAGTAGATGATTTATTCCACTGCAACAAAATTACAGTTTGACGAAAGTTCACCCACCCATTTATAAAATACCCTTTTCAAAATTTTTTTTATACAGAAAACACATTTCTTGTTTTCCGGAAAACCAGGATCGAGCCCGCGTCATAACCGCTAGGCTAGTAAAGAAAATTTTTGTAACACTTTTATGTTATTATTGTCTTGCTTTTTTATGACCAAATCAGACAAACTTGATCCGTTCAAATTGTTCGTTGGTGGACTTTGTTCTGACCTTGAGATTTTTGACGCCTCATCGGTTCGTTTTCGTTTCTTACTTGTCATTATTCTAAGGGACATTTCCTAGGTATTCATTGCTTTGGTTTTGGTTTCTCATATTTTATTTTCATTTACTAGTCTTGTTTGAGTTCACCTATACCAACTACTGTATTTGTGTCAATGCGATTTTAATGCTCTTGTCAACCACAGCTATGTTGTAACTGTGAAGACACGTTAAGGATTATGATCTGGTTCTGTAAATTAGCCATGCTATTTTATTTTGTACCATTTTAATCTGTTGCATTTTCCTATATTGAATAAATAAATAAATTCAGTTATGATCTGTTTGAAGTTCATTAAATTCTTTCATAGAAAAGTAACGTTAGTTTGTTTTTCTAAAATTTATTTTTTTCCTTTTATTTCGCTACAACTTTAGTAACACTCAAGAGATTTTTACAACATTTATATTAAACCCGATTAAATAAAATTAAGCTGATCTTAGGAATTTTCTGTTGAAGCCGGCTTTAATACAGAATGTTATGATACTCGCTTAATGGCAACAAAATATAAAAAAATCTTTCCTAATATTTTTATTAATTACTTCTAAGCTTTACAAAATATCGTTATGGAATAAAAACGAATAATTTAATAGAATTCCAGGTTCAATCCTTATGATTTTAAATGAAATCCATTAAGCTTTTTCAGAGCCCTTCCAAGAAAAAATTTCAGACAGAAAGACAAAAATTCTTACTACGCCAGTCATTAATTTAAGCAGCAGTGTTCCTAGAAAATATGACATTTTAAAACAAATCCAAAGTTTTTATTTATTTAAAGTTAAATTTAAAATTTAAGTTAAATATTCATTTAAGAAATTAGATTTTTAAAAATTAGGTGAACAGATAATGCATTTATTTGATTTTAAATAACAATGAGTTGTTATGGACAGTAATAAACACAAACCTTCATATCGCTCTACAGAATTACACTCTACCGCAGTATAAAATAGGATGGAAAGCAAAAGAGATAAACTTAACAAAGACATGATATCACAAGCACTAGAAATTTCGCTTGTTCGCGACAAACTTGAAGAGGTAATGGTATGCATGTTACGTGCAGATTGTATTATATGACTGAGGATACTCGTAACACTTACGAGAATATCCACGAAAGACAATGTAACTGGATCATTGTGAAAAATATCTTTGTATATGAACAGTTTACCGAAGCACTGTTTACCGATAAAGTTTTATAATTTGGGTTTGGGTAAGAATTAAATTTGGATGTTTAGATTTGTTTCGTTACGGTTAGGTTTAAACATAAGTTATAATTGTTACGACTCTTCATATATAAAGATGACTTATTAAGTAAAACGTTCTTCCGATGGAAATACATATTAATGCATAGTATATTCAAATTCATAAAGCATGCTGTTATTATATGCAGGTTGTGATCGAATTAATAGATGACACAGTACAACTTTTCCATCATGTTACAATTTGCTTTGCTGGTATATAAAAGTGATGTTTTGAATTTAGAAAAGGAGTCAATCAATCAAGGAGTCAAGAAATCAATATAAAATTTGCAATAATCGTTATAATCTAATACTAGTAATATAACTAATCTGGTAATTTTAATATCATTAAACACAGTTCCGTTCAAATGTAAATGAAAGACGATATATTGTAAAATGTAATAAATAAAAAATACAAACTGTACAAATACCGCTTGTGTTTTTAATCAAACAGCTAACGAGAATAGATTATTGTTTTCATAAATTTAATTTGTACTAAATAAATAAAGGAATAAAAAATATTAATCAATGCTAATACTATCTAATATTTCAAGTTCACAATACCTTCCGTTAACTTAAACTTCAGAATCTCCTTATAGTACCATAGAAGCATTTGTAAAAATACTAGCGACCCGCCCCGGCTTCGCACAGGTGCAATGCTCTACTATATTATGCATGTATTATACATATAAACCTTCCTCTTGAATCACTCTATCTGTTAAAAAAACCGCATCGAAATCTGTTGCATAGATTTAAAGATCTAAGCATACATAGAGACAGACAGCAGGAAGCGATTTTTTATACTATGTTTAGGACGTTAGTCTAAAGTTCAAACAACGCTTGATTCTTATGTATTTTATAACTTTTAATCACTTAACAAATACCACAATCACCCTTTTAAGTATCACAACCGAATCATGTACAATGTACTCTGCCTTGTATTGACGACTCCAAGGATAGCTTCCAAATGTACGCCATTGCAAATGGCGGCCGCCTTTTAATCCATCTTTACTACCGGAAACGGAAACGATGGGACTAAAGAGGAAAAGGGCCTGCATTTGGATTTAAAATTTGTAAATAGAACTTATTTTAATTCATCATGCCTATTATGAATATATATTTTTTTAGTAACTACTGACATTAATTATATATGACCGGAAGTGGTGTCTTTAACAAGTTGTTGTTCCACTTGCTCTATTCGTTATCGATTAATAAATAAATAGTAAACTACAAATACTAAACTAATAATTAAGAATTATATAGTTATTTTAGTTAACCTAACATATGTAGTGATAGTGATTTCTTTATTAATTTTCTATGTGTAAGATTGTAATATAATTTAGTTGTAATTTAAATGAGGTTACTTTAAAATAGTCTATTTTTCACTTATTATCAGGGTGTATATATGATTCGAAATGATAAAAATGGCTGTAAAATAAATAGTTTGTAATGCTAATATTTGCCTTTGAGGTAAGTATGTAGTTTTAATGAAAGAAAGACTAGACATAATAAATCCGGCTTTTATACTAAATAAAGAATGTTAAGTCACTCGAGCTCGCTTTTATGTTTTTTTAGGATAGTTATTTTATTTCATACATATTAAATAGGACTCAAGACATGGTAAGCTTTATTTCGTCTTATTCCCTCGAGTAATCAAATATTTGGCAATACTTCTTGTGATGTTGTACGTATCGTAAACTTTGTATTATACGTGACGATATTTGTAACAAAATCTTTTCGAAATCTTACTCGTAAACTAATATAAACTTGTGGTACGTGTGAAGAAATTATTAACTTGTGGTTGGTTTTTTTGTTGTATGTTTTTAATCATTTTGGAGTAGATATTTACCGCTTTCATTCTAAATTGTGTTGAGATTTAGCACTGAATAAGACTTGGAAAAGAAAACCTTTGACAAAATATTCACATCGATGTGATTACATATTTTGCTGTGTGAGTTATTAACCGTGGTTATTAATAATTCGATTTGTCAATAACAGTAAAGAGATCATAATGTTACCAAAGACAACCTATAAAAATGAGTTTTATACATAAGTCATACAGTGATATGACTTATGGAACTTTAAGCTTATTTGTGAGCCTTAGCACATTTTGGTCTGGACTAAAAATCTGAAAATATGATGACTGATGAGTTTGCGAAAGTAACATAATCTGTCATACGCACTCAGCTCCATGTCTGAAGAATGTTCTGGAATAAAAAAGTTAAATGCAGCCCAAAGCCAAACAAACCCTTATCGCTAAGTTAGTTCATAATATTTTGTGAGCATCAAAATGTTTTCCGGATTGTTTATTTTGTTAAAAAATGTTGTTAAAACTTTATACAAAAGTAATCCACATTATTATTTCTCGCTCAAAGGAAATATTAAGCCAATGTCCGTCGCTCGAGCATTCCTGGCTTTTCCATCCGTGTAAAATCCTTATCGTAAGCTATAATTTTTAACAACGTCGTTCTAGCCGACCAATTCACTGAGACCTGTTGCGGCTCAGTTTTCTTGGCACTTAACGTTCGCATTAAGATAGTTGTAGAGTAAATTTTGGAATGAGAAGAGCTGTGGAAATATGTAGGTGTTATGAACATAACATTTAGAAAAATAGTGACGTTCTTGACATTGATCTGAAGCGAAAAATTCAATTTTACATTATAGTGGATTTGATGCATGTCTGGATACATACTAAGTTTATTGAGTGCTATTTAAAAATGTCAAATAACATTGTCAGTTAGTTGCTGAAAAGATTAAACATGTTATTTTTCTAATTGATATAAAATAATAGATGTCAGACATTAAGTTAAAATCAATTGAAATTTTGTTATTACCTGAAGAATAAAGAATTTTAGCGACATATTTTTTTTTAATTCAGTCAATTGACTTAGTATGTACTTCGATCGCAGCTCTATTCTGATGTAGTTCATTATCATATATTTATAATATAAAAATAACTTATATTCGTAATATCACATTAATTTCTGTCTTGAGGACTAGTTGCGCTGAGCGGAGCGAAAGTAACACTATCTGCGACACCAAACGGTCAAGGGTTTGAGTTCCGGAAGGTGTAGCTGTTTGTTTGAATACGAGCATTGTGTACCCAATTCATGGGTATTTCTTTATATTTCTTTAAATATGTATATGTGTATGTGATATCTATTTGTAGGAGGGTCGCCTCAGACGAAGTCTTATGACCTTTCCCGGGTACAAGCCAATCTCAGGTGGTGTTAGTCAGTACGAGTCTGACATAACTCTCGGGCCGGCTCGAAGTATCTATCGAGGATTCACCACTTCCCTCCCCCGAGTCCGGAAGGTGTATTTTGCATAAAAAAGAAAAAATACCTATCCATAACATAACCTTTGGGTAGAGGTTATTAGTATGTGTTTGTAAGAAATACATTTGAGGGTATTGACTTTGGGTCACATAAAAATACCTGAAAATTTTTAAATGTAAAAATACCAGCTTAGTGAAATATAAAGGGTTTTTGATAGACAGGTAAATACTTCTTAAATTACAGTAAAAAAGTATTTGCCACTTTGTATTAAATCTCATCTTAAAACAAAAACACTACACTGTTCCACAACTTTTCATTTTTTTTTAATTTAAGTTCCTTGTACTTCCTGCGTGCTGTCATTATTGTAGTTTAGCACGTTTTACACCAAGTTTCTTATACAACGTTCAGAAATATTTTCCCTTATCGAATAATGAGGGATTCCTCGTATACGAGAACAATTTTGAGCTCTTAAAGCGTGATCGGGTTTCGTTATATTACGCATCGTCCGAGCTCGCCCCAAGCGAGTTCGATCGGGGTTAGGTCCAGGCTGCGTGCTGGTCATCTCATACAGTTAATGTTCACCCTGGAAGGCAGTGATTCACAATCCAAACAGTATGAAGTCAGGCATTGTCATGCATAAAGCATCCACATCCAAATTGGCCATAAATGGTCCGACGTATTCGTGTAAGATTTCTTCCACGTATCTTTCTCTAGTTAAAAAGCCGTTTTTTATAAGCACAGAACTGGTTCTGTGCAACTTTCTGAAGAAATTCCTGCCCACAAACGTACACATCCTCTGCTATAGGGCACTTTCTCTTCGATGCATGCTTGCTTGAATCGTTCATCTGGTTTTTATGTATTTTTGATTTTATATAGAGCTAATAGAGCATAATTTTTTTCGTCTGAGATGTTTCAGACTTTTGATGAATCTTCAACACTCTAATTTAAGAGGTTTCATGCACATTTTAGTCTCGAAATACGACACTCACGCTTTAGTTTCGTAGTAAAATAAGAAAATTTATTAATTTCATTCAAGAAGTATGTAAATGTCTATAAAACACCATTTATTTATTAAGCTAGCATTTTAGTTTGCTAGATTTTCAAGTATCTTAAAATAATCCAAATTCATTGCTCTCAAAAGTATTATTATTATATATGTTTTATATACTTTCATTTTCACATTGCAGTAAAAGATCGCTAGAAACGATAAGACTGGCATATTTAATAAGACTTATATCTGAATCTTCTATTATTGCAAAATATGATAACAATCTCAGTATAAATCTAAGAGAATTCTAAGTGATAACGACGATTCTAAAAACGAATTAATTATTTAAAACGTTCAAAATTTAAAAAAACAGACAAAAGCTATACTTTTATATATTATATACTAGCTTTTACCCGCAGCTTCGCCCGTAATTTTTTTTTTCAATAAAAAGTATCCTATGTACTTCTAATACCTCCAAGAATATATGTACAAAGTTTCATGATGATCGGTTTAGTAGATTTTGCGTGAAAGCATAACAAACAAACTTACATTCACATTTATAATATTACTAGGATTAATATAAGTTTGACTTTTAATTAAAGTGTTAGATAGATTCAGGAAAAAAAAATTAAGATAGCAGTTCAGTAGATCATATGTAATACACCGATTATTATAATTCTGAGTCTTCTTAATTAGGACCAGAGAAAAAGCTGTACCATTAAAACTTAAACTTATTATCTAAAGTAAATATGTCATTACTATAACGTTAAGTTTAGAAATATAAACCTTGTTTCCAATTCAGTCTTTACTAGTTCAACATTATTTTTAAGACTTTGTTATCGGTCATATTTAATGTAACATGAACGTTTAAACCTACTAAAAGTTTATTAAAGTTTGTAGTTATGACTACCGTTATAGCACCACGATCGTTCCAAATATTCCTAGTTAATTTTATGATTGCGTGGAAACGTAAAAGCAAAACGACATTCTTTTGTTATCGGCTGTATCGTCGAGTCGCTTTGCCTGTAATTTTGTATCACTGTACTGCTTGCCACCATTTCGATTTTGTTTTATTAAGGCTATGTGGAAATGAGATTTTTAATGGTTGAACCATATCACGGACATATGAAATACTAGGTCGTTGCAGTCGCTAAGCATAAAGGCGGGAACATATTATTAAAACGCGACGCGACGCAACGTGTCGACACCCGATATGCACCGTGCACATTACCAACACGCGACGCCACGACATACTAGCAATTTTTGAATACAGTTTGCTTACAGCAGCGAAAGTGTATGGTAATATACAATGGATTTAATAAATAACGAGTGTCAGATGAAGATTTTGAAGAAGATTTGATGCAAATTTTGTGTACATATATCGCACCTTTAATACTATAGGGGCACAATTCGAAAAAGATGATTGTTAGAAAAACACCTTTAAAGACTTTTGAGCCCTTGTATTGTCACAAAATCGGTCATAAGTAAATTAAACTATTGAAAGCAAAATCATAAAACATCATAAGAGCATGTTCACTCAGCATGAAATATTTATCGCATATTAAATTTATCCTAGTAATAGTTTATTTTACGAATTTACTTATGATCGATTTTGTGACAATACAGGGGCTTAAAAATCTTTAAAGGTGTTTTTCCAACAATCATCTTTTTCGAATTGTGCCCCTATAGTATTAAAGGTGCGATATGATACTTAAATGACTTAATAAAAAGAGAATAACTAGGTAGGCGTTACTGGGTACATGAAATAAATCAAAAGAGAAGTATTATACTTCAAGATAATGAAAGATTTCATAAGATTTCAGTATCGGGTTATTCAATTTCTTGAATTGGCAATTTCTTCCCATGCATATAGCGAAATTCATGTCATATAGAACAGGATATTGTTTTACCAACTTAATTAATTTTTCGTCGGTCATTTCGCTAAATAAATGCAAGAATTTATATTAATATGGCATAAATTCCGTTCCACAGTTTAAAGAATAGGGATCGGGTCAAAGAATTCGTATATGCTCCGTGACAGTTCTCGAACGACTGACGCGTGGCGTCGGGTGTTGTCTAGAAACATACCGCGCGCGCCGCGTCGGATGGCGTGTTTACCCCCACCATGGACAACACACCGACCTGGCCCGTCTGGATCGGGTGGCGTGTGAACGCATGGCGTCGCGTCGGATGTTGAAAGTATGATTCTGGTCCATAGAAAACAATACATTTGATTCGACTCAACACGCATCGCGTCGCATCGGGTCGCGTCGCGTTTTAATAATGTGATTCCGCCTTTAAGCTTTGCTAGCACCATATATGTATTATTGTTTGTGGCCGGAATGCTGGGTATAGAAACGTTACAACTCAGGAGGATGTTACACCTCTTTGTTTATTACTGCTTATTGTCCCCGGCAAATAAGTTGAACATGATTTGAAATCACGTGACATGCGCAGTAGTGAATAATGTACCTAAACTTGCTACTGCGCATGTCACGTGATTTCAAAAATCATGTTTAACTTATTTGCCGGAGACTATACTTCTGCGGAACAAAATTGACGATCCGGTAACTCTAAAGGCGGAAACACATTATTAAAACGCGACGCGACCCGATGAAACGCGATGCGTGTTGAGTCGAATCAAATGTATTGTTTTCGATAGACCAGAATCATACTATGAACATCCGACGCGACGCCATGCGCGCACACGCCACCCGATCCAGACGGGCCAGGTCGGTGTGTTGTCCATGGTGGGGGTAAACACGCCATCCGACGCGGCGCGCGCGGTATGTTTCTAGACAACACCCGACGCCACGCGTCAGTCGTTCGAGAACTGTCACAGAGCATATACGAATTCTTTGACCCCATCCCTATTCTTCAAACTGTGAAACGGAATTTATGCCAAATTAATATTAATTCTTGCATTTATTTAGCGAAATGACCGAGGAAAAATTAATTAAGTTGGTAAAACAATATCCTGTTCTATATGACATGAATTTCGCTATATACAGCCATTATACTGTGATAAATAATGCATGGGAAGAAATGGCCAATTGAAAAAATTGAATAACCCGATAGTACATATGAAATCTTTCATTATCTTGAAGTAGGTCTGGATACAGAGTATGATATTCACCACACATACTTCTCTTTTGATTTATTTCATGTACCCAGTAACGCCTAGTTATTCTCTTTTTATTGAGTCGTTTAAGTATCATATATGTACACAAAATTTGCATCAAATCTTCTTCAAAGTCTTCATCTGACTCTCGTTATTTATTAAATCCATAGTATATAACCATACACTTCCGCTGCTGTAAGCAAACTGTATTCAAAAATTGCTAGTATGTCGTGGCGTCGCGTGTTGGTAATGTGCACGGTGTATATCGGGTGTCGACACGTTGCGTCGCGTCGCGTTTTAATAATATGTTCCCGCCTTAACACGTCTGGGGTTCTATGTTCCACAAAATTACATGCTCGGTGTAGATAGGCGGCGACACCAATTCAGTTAGGTGTGCAATCAGTCTGATTAAAGCCATTTTTTGAAAGAAATTGAAGATGTCGATATATTTTCTGACAGATTTGTTTGTCTTATGAGTAGACTTAATTCTTGTTTGTCCCGACTTTGTTAATTTTAATAGTTAGTTCTTTTATTTGTATTGTTTCATATGATGTATGTTGTTTATTTTTACTTTGTTTCTTTACTAAACTTACTGGTGTTGAATGTACTAGCCTGTAAGCCTGCATGTATTTTTTATTAATAAATAAATGTAAATAGTGGAGGGGAGCGTAATAAAATATTTTTATTATTATTATTACTATTACAGTGTAAAATTAAAGTATAAACCTATTTTGACGTTTTCATAATGTTGGTTAGGACTGCATACGTTAACTTGCAACTATTTAATATTTTTTTGAATCAGTTAACCCGGCGTGAATGAGGTGGCAAATTGTTACACCAAATACGAGGTGGGTATGAGATACCCGAAACTTTGATGTTATTTTTTGTGTTTAAATTGTGTAATTAAAATTTTAAATGGATAATATAATAATAATAGGATCCATTCAACAAGGTGAACAAAGAAAATCTGCTTTAAGTTCAAAAAGTTTTTAATAAATATTTTGTTTCTCTGTCTTTTTTTTGTGTACAATCATCGCATCGAACATATTTCCCAACTATTTTTTAGGTATTGATGGTGAAGGTTCCCCCAAGTGATCAGCAATAGTCTTTCGTGTTTCCCTTGGAAGACGAACATTCTGTTGTCTGTTGCGAAGACTACCTTTTATTAGGTCCAAACCTAAATTACGAATATAATCTCGCTTCATTCGTGTTTTGTCTCGCATGTTATTTTCTCTATAGATTATGATACCATTCATAGCAGCCATATTTAGTATACCGTAAAAAATATTACTTTCTTCACTTCTCTGAGAAACGTTATCAATTTCATCTTCGCTCTCAGAGAATTTTAGAATTTTCTAACGATTCTCGAAGCCGATGTTTATTCTCTTCATAAGACATTTTGATAAATCTAAAAACAAATCCCAAAATAATATAAATAACAATAAATTATAAACTTACTGTGAACACAAATATGTGACACCGACTACGAGGTCGGGTATAACATACCCCTGCAACGTTTGCGCACGTATATCTCCAGTCGCCGCCGGTGCAACACTGAACTCGATGCCGCACGTCGTCTCCCGCACTCTTATCTCCAGCTACTGCAAAGGCGGGACTCGCATAGCACCAATAACATTAAATAATTTGCGTTTAAAAACATAGCGGGTATGACATACCCCACCTCACTCACGCCGGGTTAAGCATAAAATAATTGTTTTATGATTTAATAAAATGAAATATAATTCAATAATCTTAAGTAAATTTTAAATTTCCATAAGAATGAAAACTTTCATAAAGCGCGCGCTCCTTATTTCAATGGGAAATCCCTTACAGCCAATGTTTTTTGGTCATAACTTTCTATTTTTGCGAATTTTAAAATTCGGCATCCGTCACGTTCTAGTTCTAAATCCGTTGGTTCGATTCATTACAAAAACAATAATCGGCTTAGAACTCATAGAGTTATGGCGTCACTTACATTTCGTTATTGAAGCTGGTCCATGGGAGCTTCGCTTGCTTCGCTCGCTCCGCTTCAAAAATGGTAGATTTACCAAATGATACCAATGGTATTTTACCAAAAAGACACTTATATATTAAGACAAAACATATACCATAAATATCTAGAATACTGGGGTGTCCCAGAAGTAAAGAGACAAAATGATCTTAAAAATATTTAATAATTATTAATACTATATCATATAATTTTGGTATGCTAATGATAGTAAAACAAATTTATTTTTTGTATCTATATCAAATTTGCTCCAGCGATACCTTTGTATCCTATTTTTCTCATATTAATAGCAGCACGCCTCATGACTACTTTTCCAGATGTAGCAGCTACTCTTTTAGCCAATCTAGTCCATCGGTGTTTAAAAGATGTTAACGTTTGTGGTATCTGTATACTTTTTATACTCTTTTTTACACAGAGCCCAAAACATTTCAATACCTCGAGCTTGAGGAACATTCGGGGCGTTGTTTTGTTTGGTTATGAATTCAACACCTGAAGTCTGTAAATACTGAATAACTTTAGACTCATAATGGCATGAAGCTAAATCCGGCCAAAACAAAACATCTTCTCTCTGATAATACTTGTCTATGAAAGGTACTAGACGTTTGATAATGCACTCTCTAAGGTAAATCTGGGAGTTCATAGAACCTGTACGATAATAGGGTTCGGAAACATTACCATTTTCATCTATAGCTTGCCAAACAAGGTATTTTTTTTAAAAACTTGGCCTTTGGTACAATTTTTTCACTATAATTAACGTCACGACTGGTAGCGTGGAAATATTGTTTCCCAGCAACATTGCTTGGGTCAACCGGTACGTAGGTCTCATCGTCAATAATCAGAATTTTTTTCAAAGTTTTTTCATAAATTTTACGGCACCCTCGCTTGGCACGCGCCTCCTGGTCTTTAACATATTTTGGGGCGGCTAATTTTACAAAAGCTTTCAAGCCTATATCTTTACATTTTATTCTAGATACACTGGACTTAGAATTTTTTAATTTATTCGCCGCAACTCTCACCGATGTTGAACATGCCTGTTCAAAAAGCTTTTTCACTTTGCTTATATTTGTAAAGGTAGATACTGTACGTGGTCTTCCCGGAATCTTTTTGAAATTAGTCTCTCCCGTTTCTTCGTAACGTTTTATTATTCTGTAAATACTAGTTCTTCTAGCTCCCTCTTGAACAAAATGACGTACTGCCTCAAATTTGCCATGACACAAATAGTATTGAATAACTCTCATTGAAAACAACTCTTGTTCCGCTCGATTCATTTTCAAAACAATGCAAAGATTATTTAAATCCCGCCTATTTTGACAGGTAAGTTATCTGTGGTTACCATGACAACCATTAATTTTTTTTCGAAAACTTTTTAGTGGCCATTTCGATTTTGAGAAAAGTCTCTTACTTCTGGGATACCCTTTAGAACTGAAAATCTTCAATTTTACCTACAATAATCAACATCATCTAATAAAATGGTGGTGATAAAATTTTAACTATTATTTTGAGCATATGAGCGTAATCTTCATGTTGAAAATAGAGAATAAATAGAGAAGTTGAAGCAGGCATTAAGATTCATTTTGATGAAGCCGACAAAACGATATAATAAAATTTAAAAAAAAAAACAGTAAAGGTGTTTTTTTATAATTATTTTTTATTTGGTAGCATTCACAATCTTATGGATTTTTATGTCGTCTATTACATGCTATGGGGTGTCATCGGATAGGTAGTTTAGGTATAGATACTAGGCGATGCAGTCGCTAAGCATAAAGCTACGCTAGCACCATATATCGGAGCGGAACGTAATACTTAATAAAAAAAAATGTTTTGACGGGAATTTTGGGATGCGAATGGATGGCGATTTTCAAAATTAGGGCTCCGTCCCAATCTGGTCCTAAACCTGTTGATTTGATTCCACACAAAAAATATTAAAATCGGTTAAGAACTCGGGAAGTTATGGCGTAACAGACATTGCTCCATTGAAGCTGATCCATGGCAGCTTTGCTCGCTCCGCTCCAATTATAAGTTTCAGCAATCCGTTTACCAGATATATATTTGATAGTGTTAATTTTTATCTACCACCCAAACGGTTTACCCTAATACCGCGTAAAAATTCACCGCAGTAATAATGAATTTTAAAGTCTAATTATTTTAAAAATGTTTTCATCTACATCAACCTATGAATTTCCACACTGTTGAAGCACAGGACTTGCTTATGGATAAAAACAAAGTAATTTGGCATTGAAATTCAAAAACAAATTTAATGCCATATTATACTCTCTACTGTAGTCTCTCTAGCGGTCAATGCCCTTGTGATTCTAAGTTCTAAGTCTTAATTTATAGTCATGCTGAAGCTAAACAAAGCAGCGGCCTAGTCTATCATTCATTGCATAGTTTGTATTTGGTAAACTTAAATACACTCAACAATGAAAACTATTAATAGTAAGTCGCAGGCAGGACCTTTGGACTACAGTCCCGTGTTATAAGGATTAGACTTACGTCTACGTAAGTAAATTTTGATATTGTAATTGTTATTAATACTAGCGGCCCGTCCCGGCTTCGCACGGGTGGACTAAATTTTTTAATTTTTTTCTATTATTCCGTTAATATTTATGTAATTTTTCCGTTACCACCATCTAGCGTCCGGTAGACGAACTACTTGCGGTTAACGTGTTGCTATGGTAACGCATATACAAAGGAAAAAGAGCGGACAGAGAAACAACTAATTTGTGACCTTAGATTATAGATTTTACTTGCTTTGTCATTAAATATTTCAACCAATATTTTTGCTACGTTACATTTTCACTTATATAAATATGCTGATACGTATTTTAAATAAAACAACCCATTTAGAGTTTTTTGGGCATAATTTATATTTAATTCTGACGTTTCGACTCCTCTCTAGTGTAGTGTATGCCTCTTGAAAGCATGCTCATACACTGCAGACTTATTATAGCGCATATGTTTTATGTCGGCTACATGTTCTTTAAAGTGCGTCCCTATACTTCTCTTGATTCATTGTGACTGTGGTCATACATCGAGCAAACAAAGAGAAGTATAGGGTCGCGCGTTGAACAACTTGTAGCCAACATAAGAAATAGGTACGATAATAAGTCTGCAGTATGTCAGCATGTTATCAAGGAGCCAAACCACTACATTAGGTTTGCTAAACCTCAAATTCTTGCTAGAGGACAAAGATTTGTTCCTAAGATGCTACACGAGGCGATTGAAATCAGAAAACATCTTAATTTCAATAGAGATGAAGGGGCCTGTATCGTCACCGACAATGCGTAAAATTCAAACGCGCTCTAGCGCGGCTAAAGCCAAAGACACTCCTAATGCACCAACGCCTTCTGTACCTACCAATGCACCACCTCTGCCTAAAACTAACCTCAACAATAAAACATCCCAGGAGAAGGACACCCCTAAAACATCAAACCATAGCACTACTGCTGAAACTGTTCCTTCCAAAGACCTATCCCCTCCCCAGTGTAAATCTACCTGCCATGTCATCTCGCAGGATCACGCCAACCACTCCGACCCCGAACACTCTGATTCCGAATCCGAAATGGATATCAATGACATCCTATCAAATGAAACTGATACAATTATTGTATCGGTAAATGAAATGGCGGAGCTCCTGGAATCGGCCAGAAGAAACGACGTCGACAAAAGACGTATTATACACCTCCTCAACGAAATTAAAAATAGCGCCAAAGAAATCAATGATAACGTATGTAACATCCTTAACATTCCAACAGCTCCAACAATCAACCACAACTGCAATATTAATGAAAACACCCTCAAAGCTATGATCAAAGAATCCATCCCTAAACATGACTGCAACTTAGACATCAATAACATAAAAGCAATAATAAAACAGTCCATTAAAGAGGAACTAAATACTAAAATAACTCCGAAAACGATTACAACAACAAACGTCATGACCTATGCTACAGCAGCTAAAACTCACACCAACCCTCCAAATGTGAAGCCAACAACAGCACCTACCGAAAAGTCCACCAAACCCGCCATAATTGTTACCATCCCCACAGCCACCAACCGCCAAGAGGCCACATCTAAGTGGCAAGAAAACTACTCGTTCCGTAATGTTACATATGCCCCAACTAAATTCCACGCGATATCTAAAAATAAAGTCAAGGTTCAATTTGAAAATAAAAAACAGTGCAGCGAAACAATTGATAATTTAAAGTCCAACACCAATGTTAAAGCCGAAATGGCTCATTTACTCCAACCCATGTTTATCCTTAAGGGTATCCCTAAGGAAATAAAGTATGAACACCTTAAAGATTACATCGTTGCACAAAACATCCCAATTAACAAGGCCTTAGATACTCCTGGAGCTGAGCTCACAGCATGTTTGGCCAAAAAGAATAAAAACGACAAATTGTATAATGCCGTTTTCCGCGCCACACCTGACGTATGGCGTAGCGCCATACTACTTGAACGTGTCAACTTAGACCACCGTAGGATCCATATAGAGGAGCATGCCCCACTATTACAATGCTTTAAATGCCAAAAGTTTGGGCACACAGGCAAGCGTTGTACGGCAGAACATCCCCAATGCAGCCACTGTTCCGACAGCGGCCATTACTTTAACACCTGCCCACAGAAAGAGTCTGAGTCCGGAGCTAAATGCATAAATTGTGTTAATGCAAACAACAAAAATCCCAAACTTAACCTAACAACACAACATTCATCCACATCCAACCACTGCAAAATCCGCCAGAACTACCTCCTCAAACTTGAGGAGCGCATTAATTACGGCTCTGAACAATAACTTAATTATCTAATTAAAGCAAACACAAAAAACAAAATTACTATATAAACTTAATAACTTGCAGCTTAATAAGAAGCTGATCTTCATAATTTCTTCTTTCATTTTTCTCTTTCTTTCCTGTCTATCTTTCGCTCTATCTTTCTACATTCTTTTCCTTTGTACTTGTGTACTTGGCGAGAGGTATCCAATAGCCTCGACCCTAGTTTACAAATACCTTAATCAAATAAGCCCATTTGTGAAAAACTATATATAAAATTTTAAACAGTTACCCATACTTAAAAATAAGATAAAAAAAAAAAAAAAATATAGAGATGAAGGTTGGAGCGTTCCACCTGCTTGGGATCGCATAATTAAAAAATTAATATCTCCAAGGACACACATTGCAAGACCTAGTAAGATGGAGGTCGGTCTCCTTACCCGAGTTTCTTTCGCTAGTTCTTCTCGGAATAGTCTCCCAATTTCCGAACTGGTGATAGACTTAGTAGTCTGCCTTCCTAACGATAAGTGCAATAAGTCGAGTTTTTGGGCAAATTGACTTACGTATAATTTACACACAAATATATGTACAAATATAATATACTACATAAAATTCCGCTTCATTTTATAGTCGTATAGTAACACTTTTAAATCAATAGCTATTATAGTTTCGATGATACAGAAAAAAAACAAAAATTAAATCTTCAAAAGCAATTATTTCGAAAGTGGCTGAGACTACTTATTGCACTTATCGTAAGGACGGCAGTAGTATACACTGCAATTATTGTGAAAATTTAATAACTTAATAAAACGCAAAATAAAATAATTTTGATTTTTATTAATTTTAAGAGTTAAGTACGTGCCTGATTAAAATATTGTGACGGTAGTAGAAAATATATGACTACCATTGCCTTAGTCATCCTGTAATCACGGCTCCTGTAATGGAGTCGAAACGTCCGGATTGAACATAAATTATGCGCTAAATGTGTAATGTAAATGTGATACGTATTTTACTTAGGTAATTTAGAGAAGCTACAAAATCGAATAAACACAATCTTTTTACTATATCTTCTCTTATATTTTAGTGTAAAAGTGCCAATATATGCCATAACAGTGTCCATATTATTTGTCATATATAATTAGTATGTATATATTCATATATATATTCATATACATATGTATATATTCATATATATATTCGTATATATATTCATAGTTTGATTATAATACTGTTATACAGTATTATAATCAAACAAACTAGTACGCTAAATAAATTTTAAATCAAATTATGACTTTCTGTACTAGCAATATTTAAGGAACTTTAACAAAAAAAAACAAATGTTGATAATTTCATAGAAGTGTCAGTAGTTTACGGCTACGGTAGGTTGCGAAACCACTGTGTCTGGCACAGTTTTCATTTAAGATTTTCATTTAAGAAGATTGATTATCAACCCAATAATTAATATACCTTTACTTTTCGGACAAAATTTTGACATTGCATATGTAGCCCATCGATTAAGATGTCAACATTAATCGAAGCGGATCGAATTTAAGAATTAAGCTTCCTTGGAGGAATGAACGGGAATATTATTAATGTGCATTTTATGCATTGTTGATATCCTTTATAAAAAAAAAACGAAAAATTAATATAAATATGAAACACATGCCCTTAAGATGCTATTATTTGCGGTAACAACCTAAACGTCTTGTCTGTTTATTTTTAGAGGATCATGCGATATGTAACAGGACCTACTCGTTTAACCCTGTCCCTTCTGGCGACCGGGTTTCTGTTAAGCCACTAAGTCTTACCAAAAGCTGTAAGTTAAGATTAAGTTTAATACTCCATTCAAATATCCATATTTAGGTAGAAATATAACATTCAACTCCAATATTTACTTCTGAAATGTATTCTAATAAATCGTTTATTAATTTTATACCATTAATAAAATAATGAAAGTAAAGATTTATTTCATTGAAATCCAGAATAAATTCTAAATAAAATTAAATATGATAATACAATAAGGTTCAGTATAAATAATACTAACTAACTATTTATGTTCTTTATTTATTACATTTTGGGTTCCATTTAGGTCAAAGAATGCGACATTTCTCTAAATGTGGCTGTGGCTTGACATCTTCGATCCGCCACCATCTCTATTTTGTCTGCCCATCTGGCACACGGCCGGCCCCTCATTTTTTGCCGGCCTATTTAGCTATCCTTATTGAGCAGCCATTGTCCTTGAACCTAGCCACGTGCACTACTCATTTCCATTTTCTTTGAAGTAAAAATAATACGGCATCAGTTATATTAATTTTCTTATAAATTATCTCATTTCCTATCTTTTAATGAAATATGTAATCAGCTATTCTTCTTTGTAATTTGGATTTTATTTTAGAACGGAACGTCCATGTTTGGCATCCGTATATCATGGTAGTACTTCTTAATTTATGACTACTTTGTTATTGACAGTGGGAGTCGTAATTTAAAATTTTCAAAGGTCTTTCTTTTTCTTCAGCAAATTCAAATTTCTTTCAGCTAATGGCTATTTTGTGTGGTGTTCGGTAAAGTACAATGGTCAAGGGTGTAGTAAAAGGCAACTATAATGATATTTGAGATAATTATGTCGATGCAGTCGCTAAGCATAAAGCTTCGCTAGCACCATATATTAGAGCGGAACGTAATACTAAAAAAAAATCAGTAATGTTTACTAAATTTCAAAATTCTATGAGAATGAAGAAGAATGATCTAATGTTTTTTGGTCATAACTTTTTATTTTTGGGAATTTCAAAATTCGGGCTCTGTCACAATCTGGTCTTAAATCTGTTGATTCCATTCCAGACAAAAAATATTAAAATCGGTTAAGAACTCGGGAAATTATGGCGAAACAGAGATTGTGTCATTGACGCTGGACCATCACCAGCGTCCAATCACGATACAACTCCTGTAGACAACAAAATGGCAGTTTTCAGAAATATGGTCTATAACTGCGCTCTCCTATCCGTCAACGTTATAGCAAATATATTTATATAATTTTTCGTCCAGTAGTGGACGTCTATATGCTGTAATTAAGAATCGCTTTTTCTGGATCTTCTTCTTATAAGATTCTTTGTATATAAAAAGAGATTTGTTTACCAAGACAAATGAACGTTTTTACAAACTTGAGCAAGGTATTATTTAGACAGATAGGTTACTCGTGGTAATTAGTCATACATTTCATTTTGTCAAGGTTTACGTATTGTTGTATGTATTATTGTATCATTAGCATACCTGAGACGGTTAAGGAAAATACCATTTATCATGATATTGTCCCCGGCAAATAAGTTGAACATGATTTTGAAATCACGTGACATGCGCAGTAGTGAATAATATACCTAAACTTGCTATTGCGCATGTCACGTGATTTCAAAATCATGTTCAACTTATTTGCCGGAGACTATACCTAGCTTACATATTAATACTTAGCAATGACTATAACATTCGATTTTATGAATATTTTATGGCATTAGTAGCCACACGTAATTAAAGTAAAAATAAATTCATTAAAAGTAAAAAAAAATCATTAAAAGTCATTAAAATTCATAAAATAATTATAAAAATCCAATATTTTATTTTAACAATGACTATTAAAGATTGTAGATTGACTATGAAACTTACCGTCGTATTAGCAATGTTTAAAATAAATAGTTAAATAGTATTAGCTTAAAACAGTAACAAGGTATCGAATTATTAGTTATGCTAAATAATTTTATTTTAATTAATTTAAATTTTAAAGTTTGTAAGACTACTAATTGGTCTAGGTTTTAAATTAATTAAACAAACTAAAGTTAGGTACTATTGGTTTACAAAATCTAAGCGTTTTAATAGTAGTTTATGATACTGTTGCATAATAAGGGTTCTTATAACATGAGTGTGTTTTAAAAAAACGAGCCGTAGGCGAGTTTTTTTATAGCATCACACGAGTGTTATAAGACCAAGTTATGAACAGTGTCATACACTACTTTATCTACTCTCATACTATAATACGTAAAACAATACTGCAAATAAAACGCTGAATATAACAACAAATTTATTTAAATGTCAAATGTTGGCGCCAAGGTGCAAACATCAATTGCGCATGCGTGTTGCGTTGGTCGTCGAGGACTCGTTCATTGAAACCTTTTTAAAGTAGAGGTTCAACCTCCTTGGTCCAGCTGGAAGTTGTATAGGTGTATCGTTATGATTAAAAAGTTATATTATGTAACAGGTGTCCATACAAGACCTGTATCGTAATTAAACTTTATTTTTATTATTTTTGGCCTGTACGTAATGTTTGTCATAAGCATTTTGTTTTCAGTTTTAGAATCTTTGTATTATAGTATCAGAGTAGATAAAATAACATACTTGACTCTGATTTTGAGTTGATTTTAAGTAATAGATTTTAAGAAGTAGTTGATTTTAAAAGTCAATTGCGTTAATTAAGTATAAGTAACGCATTTGACTTTTGATTCGTAGCTCTGAGATTGAGCATTACCAAATAATAAAAAAACTTCTCTAACTTTCAACCTACTTTATCTTTGCTAACGCCAAAGAATAAATATTAAATAAATTAATATTATTTAAACAGTGGTGTAATAGGTATATATAATAGGAAATAGGTATTCTAAAAAGTGTCTCAGTTGCTTGTGACTGCTTATTAACAGATAAAAATGCTAGATTTAATAATCTAAAAATCCCACGTTTTTTAGTGACCAAAAAAGAATAAAATAACTCGGCGGGGCCAAGCGAGGGGCCACTCAAAACGTGGGGGCGCATGTTACTTATGGAGATGTAATGAGATGTATGATATGCATAGATGTTGAGAGTATTTGTAAAGATGCGCGCCCACGTTTTGAGTGGCCCCTCGCTTGGCCCCGCCGGGTTATTTTATTCTTTTTTGGTCACTGAAAAACGTGGGGTTTTTAGATTTTTAAATCTAGTATAATTATTTTATTCTTTTTAATTATTAACTCATCGAAGTAACCATGTGTTACGCAACAATCGGATAAGCCCCATACAAAAGTGAAAGTTGCCGAAAGTTGACCTGAATGTGCACCTAGAAAGTTGAAAGTTGTTTAAGCGTGCATTGTCATCGGGTTCTGAGCTACCCTGAAAGTTTCAACTCGCTAGGTGGTCGGGAAGTGCCTCAATATTGAGATACAAGATTCCAACCGGACAGACAAGACAACAGACAAGAAAGCGACCTAAGAAAAACGTGGGAAAATTAATGTAGGTGTTTTGCTACGTCGCTTTGTTTGCGGGAAAAAAACCGCGTTAACAATAAAAGATAATTAAATATTTTTATAAAAAAGTTATACAACTTAAAAGGTGGTATTAAAGCAACTATAACGCCATTTATCTATATTCTTAAGATTGATATTCTAAAAATATACTAGTTGATAAAATAAGTATATATAAAATAATAAATTATTTTTAATCTACAACTGAGTATGAAAGTAAGTAATCTAAATAATAGAAACAATAAAAATAAAAAAAAAATTGTAGATGACAATTGCGTTTACCACGACTTTATTTCAACGAGTAGTTTAAATATTTGAATGATGTTTTTTTTATAATAATAAAAAAACAGATTTTGTAAAATTTTGATAGAAAAATACCTAGAAAATAAACTGCTCACAATTTATTCTCAAGCAGAATTTCTCAGAGTTTTGAAGTTTGGTTATTTTTAGAGGGTGATCTTTGAAACCACTGTATTAATTAAAAAAACCTATTTGTAAAAAACATTATTTCAGATTGATATGAGTTATGTCATTATGTGTTTTGTATACATTCTGGTTGGTGCTAAATATTCAAAGTTTCAGAAATGTGTAAAGGTCAGATTTTACCTCCACTTCCTTACTCTGCTAGCACTAAGTCTGTCTACAGGATCATGTTTATATTTGACATGTCAAATAAAATTTACTGGGTCTGGCGATAGTTCCTTAGATTGATAGCGGATCGTGGCGATAAATTATGGGTAAGGTGGCACGCACCTTACACATAACAATGGGGTATTTTGCTCCATGTAAGAAAAATACAATAATGTATATTTATGATAGATTTCGTTTAAAATTTAACGATAAACTTCTGTATTTATTCAAAAAATTCAATTCAAATTTGATAATAAAAATTTTAAAATCATCTTTTTTAACCTGTTCTTCAAATGTCTAAAACGCCATTCGCCATGTTGGATTCCAACGTGATGTAATTCAGTTAGTAAATAAGTGGTTTTTTTCGTACTCTGAACACAGACTTTGGAGTGTATTTATGTTATAATAGCGTAATATAATAGTAATATATATATATAATAGTTTATGTTATAATATAATTATAACATAAATACTTTATGTTATAATAACATAAATATTTTTAAATCGCATAATGGAAGACGGGTTTGTAAAAGCAGAAAGTACAAATCTAAAAATATTGATGGTAGCGAAATTTTTTGTATCCATGTTCTGCCGAGTTGAGAAATGTTAAAACAGCAATGTAAGTACCTATCCTATGAAGTGCTGTCTAACATACATACATTGTCTAACACTTTATAGCTCATTATTTTCACAATTCTTGTTACTCGGTCTGATGCAGTCGTATAGTTTACTCACGAAATGACGTCACGTGGCGAAATGGCATGGCTGCTAGCGTTTCCGCGCGAAAATTCGAAATCATAAATAAAAGCAAGTTTTTATATAAGTTCTCGGTTTTAGAAAATTGAAATAAAAATTCTACTGGTTCGTTATGACCTTAGATTTGATTTAAAACAGTTTTCAAAAAAAGTGTCATACCCTATTTTCGATACGAACTAGAATTATCATCGACTAGAATATCAGAAATCGCGTGATATTGTATTAAGTCTTCAAATATGAAACTCTTCGGTTATAATGAGTGGGGAAATTTTTGAAAGTAGCGTTTATATTTTTTAATAATTTTCTTACCTATGAAGATTTATGTCTTCTAATGGCCATTATGTACACACAACACTGGCTGATACACGTTATATCCCGGAAATTACATTAGTTATACTCTTATTTCAATGACCAATTAAAACATAGTAGCAGTACATACGAACCGAAATTTCAAAATACTAAGCTCCTGGTTTCACAGTTAAAGCGCGCCGTTGCCATATACACCCACAGCATGCTTTTTCTTTACAGCTGATTATCACTTGATAGCTTTGGTAACGTAGTGGCGAAAATGACATGACATGCGTGGGTGGTAAATTTCCTGTTTTTTTAAACTAATAACACAATGGCGATTTGACATCTTTTTTAGTTTAAGAAACCTCGCGTTTATAATAAAGTACCAGGATAGTATGTTGTACTTTATTAATGCGTATTATATATGCATATAATAAATTGAAATAATAATAAATACGTCAAGTTTTGGAAATGCAATCAATGAATATTTGACAATAAATTCAAAATAATTTTGCATAGTTAACGTTCGTAAAATTCCTTTCTATAAAATTCATCAGGGCTCCTAGTCTAAAATCAACTGAAAGAGCAAGTTAAATTACCCTTTAACACAATCGTCAAACGGCAACGGCGCGATTAGTAATATGCCCAAGTTATTATTTTGAATTTAATGGCGGGAGAGCAGTTCTTTGCTTAAAATTTTGAAACTTGGAGCCTTAGAGATTTGGAATTTCGGTTCGTATATACTGCTATTATAACATATTACTTAGTCATTAAAACGAAACTCTAACTTATTTGATTTCAGAGATACTACATTTGTCAGCCACGTTACGTATCACCAGAATACACATACTCATCAATTCGTGGCGTATCAAAGCCAGACATTTGAAAAAATGGAGTTCATTGCTCCAACAGAATTTTTATTTTGGGTAAAACATAATATTATCTTACATCATTAATGACGTATATATATAAATATATATATGTGTGTGTATATATTTATATATTTGCTCCTTTTGCTTTAGGATGTCACTATTAAAGAAATATTTATTAAGAATAGTGAATTTTATACGATAATAAATTGAAAATACTCCACAATGTTTTAAGAGGCCCGTTTCGTTGTTTTGGAACTTGGCCATAATTTTTTTGTAAAACTATATTTTTTTAAATTTTTAATTGCAATTTATATATTTATAAAACACAAAAACTCACTCACCGTAATGCAGTTATGATTAAATTATGACCGGCAACTTTGACTGTCCCAAAAATTAATGAGAAGCTGGAGTACCACATATTTATATATATGACAAAGGAAAATTGTTCAACAGACTGCGGATAACCAAGAGAGCATATATCAAAGAACTTTGTTGATGAGTTGTCATGTTGTCATAATTAGATATCATAAAGTGGTTTCAAGTGTTTAATTCACGTTTAATCACAGAGGGAAAACTTAAGATTCAATTGTTTAAAATAATAAATTTTGGCGCCTACAACCCTTTCTGAATACAATCAATAGAATAGTTTAATGGGAATTAAACTAATACTGCACCTTTACTACTCCAACAGAACATTAAAAAAATAAGCGCCAAAATATTATTCACGTTTAATCACAGAGGGAAAACTTATGATTCAATTGTTTTAGATAATCTTGGCGCCTGCAACCCTTTCTGAATGCAGTCAACATATCAATAAAACAGTTTAATGGAAATTAAACTTATACTTCATCTTTACTTCAACCGAACGTTAAAAAAGTCAGCGCCAATTTACAAGCAACAGTTAACGTAACCCATATACCGATAAATTTATAAATTAATAACTCAGCGATTACTGTTGCAATTAAACTAATTTACATTTTTTCATAATGTGTCTCATACTAGGAACTGTTTTTAACATTTTTTATTAGGAAGAGTTGTACTAATAAAATATTTTGTAATCAAATTTAAAAAGCTAAATTGTGCCCATTTCTAGTTCTTGAATCATCACGAAAATTAGCATGTAACATATACATGTCAAGTTTCGTGATGATTCAAGCCACATAGATTATATGGCAATACAATAAAATGGCACTTACTATGCTCAGCTGAGTTTGAAGGCGGTAAATGAAAACCTGAGATGCTTAATAAGCAAACCATCGAATTAAGATTTATTCAATTCGTCGTTTTTTAGCTTTTTTGTGTAGTTAAACACAAAAAGTGTGATATTTTCTTTTTTATAGCTATTAACTAAACGTAAAAACACTCGTTTTTCATAAAATTTTCTATTATTTTTATATTACACGCAATTATTTTTTGAGTAATATTAGCCAAAAATGCCAACTAACTTTAGTTTGTGTAATTAATTTGAAATCCAAATAATATTTTAAGGCATATATACAAACAAAGTCTTTTAATTAAAAGAAAAAAATACTTGCTTCCGGTGGTATGTACCCACATGCCAACACTATCCAGGAGAGTAATAATAATAATATTTTTTACTATCTCTCCAATTAGCCTAGCCCAAGGTAAGCACTGTAAGGCTTGTGTTATAAATACTAGGGTAACGGATAGAGATACATATATGATACAGATCTATGTAATATTAATAGAAATAAATATAAATAACCATGGCGGTATACAAATCCTCGTATACATCACAGAAAAGAAAAGAAAAGATGGTTCTTGCATTAAAGAAACGGAAAAATTCGACGAGTCTGTCAAGGTTCCTCAATTGTAAGAGTGTTCGCCCGGAGAGTGAGGAGATGTGGGTTTGAGCACCGCCAGATACTTGAGACAATGTAATATTTTCTTATATATTGCCGCGGAGCGTAATATTAAAAAAAAAGCAAATAAAAATAAATAAATAAAAGTAAATTAAAATTTAAAAAAAAATTAAAACTTTCAGAAAGCGCGTGCTTTTCGTTTCGATGGGAAATCCCATAGAGCTAATGTTTTTTGGCCATATCTTTTTTATTTTTGCGAATGCAAAATCATGTCACATTATGGCCCTAATGTGTTGATTCGATTCAATACAAAATTATTAAAATCGGTTAAGAACTTGGGAAGTTATGACGTAACAGACATAGCGTCACTGAAGCTGATCTATGGGACCCTCGCTTTAATGAAAGAAAATGCCTAAATAACAAGGCGATGCAGTCGCTAAGAATAAAGCTACACTAGCACCATATATTGGAGCGGAGCGTAATAGCCAAAAAAAGAAAAAAATTTTTTTGTTACGTTGAGAATTTTTTGCGAATTTCAAAATTCCGGCTCCGTCACATTCTGGTACTAAACCTGTTGATTCGATTCCACCCAAAAAATATTAAAATCAGTTAAGAACTCGGGAAGTTATGGCGTTACAGACATTATGCCATTGAAGTTGATCTATGGGAGCTTCGCTTGCTTAGCTCGCTCCGCTCCAACAAAAAGTATAATAAAATCCAGTAATTTTAAAATTTAAAAACACGTTATACATATGCCTTTTTTATTTGCAGAATTTATTCTTTCAGACCATGTACTTTTAAAATGTACCAATTTGCTCATCATGTTTTTACGGAATCTAACCCAAAAGATCTCTTCTTGTATTTATTTATACACGTATCGTGAATTTCAATCAAAAGTGTTCAAAAGATAACAATATTTTCTCGTCTTTTATAATGTAATTTTATTAGATTTTTCAAACAATTCACATTTTAATAACAACTTGTATATTTTTTTCAAATCAATTTAATTGAATAAACAATATCTTTGGAAGTTTACCTTATAGAGTACTACTTAGATGATACTTCTTTTAAATTTTTAGTTGAAATAGTTTTTAAATATACTTTTAGACGGACAAAATAAATACCCGAAAGTAATCATTTAGAAGTTTGAATAAAAAAGGTCGCAGATGTAAATATTCATTAGAAATTATGTTTGGTTTTAATAAGAACTTAAATCAAATACGCTTTTAAATAGTTCTTATCAATCATACTTAAATGAGTTTATTTCTTAGAGAGACTAGCAAATATTTTTGTGTTGAAGATGATTGCAATATGTTCTTGTCGTATATTTCGCAGTAAGATGTATTGCTATCGAAGCCGCAGTAATTAATCAAATCCATTTGTCCTTCTCTTTTTGTGAAGACGTTTAGAGAGGATTTTGTAAATACATCTTATGAGAAAATGGAAGAAGTTTCTCTTTGGGTTTATTTGTTTCTAACAAACAGCCGGGTGAGTTTACTAAGATATATCGTAGGGCACGAAATCGGAAACGCACACCATATATGTAAGAAAGCTTATGACAATCTGTTGATACATACATCATAAAGATTTTATTTTAATATTTGATTTGTTACCAAATAATAATTCACTTATCGGTACTTGTAAATTGAGTTTAACTTCGAAAATGAAAAAAAAAAACAACATAATGTCAAGTTTTATTTGGGTTAGGAATGATAAAGCAAAAAAAATCATGTGTTACATTTTTTTCTATGATCGAGTTAATAAAAAATCTTTCTCTTAAAGTATAAAAACAGAAGGGTTTGTTACCGGATTTCCAAAGGTTGCGGGTTCGATTCCCGCCTGAGAATTCACTTGTGACCCGAGTCGATTTTTTCTAGTATTTTTCTATTATAATAATTTATCTTATAAGATCGCATTGAAAATGCATAAAATATATAAAAATTAAAAAAAATATATATATTTATTTTAAATAAATAGCTCACAAATTTTCTGTGCGCTGTATGAAATAGTAATCTTCGACTTGTTCTTTAAATACATATTTAGGAAAAAAACCGTTGCGTGTACTTATGTACGCACGTAAAAAGTTATATATAGATAGAAAGATAAATTTATAAATTATATACTTAGTGATCAGTAAGAAGAATCAAAAGAATAACAGATTTTCTATATATCTGTATACAGAATCAAGTAAAATACCAAAAACCATTACAACAAACTGTTTAACCAATAGGAGTGTAAAAAAAAATAAATTATATTATATACAAATAAAAAGAATACATACCGACAATTAACCTTAAATCAATAACGCATTTAAAAAGTTTATAAAATAAAAACCACTTTTAAATAAAATTGTTATATTGTTATGATGTAATATAAAATTGTATTATAATTTTATATAAATTATTGTTAACTACCCTATATCATTTAAAATCACACGCAAACACACACACACACACACACACATTCATAATTAGCGCCCAACTTCATCCTGCTGGGTTATTCATGTCGCTTTTGCGGCCAACTTCAACATGATAATTTTGTCACAGTGTTGCGCGCGAATCTTAAATTTTCACTCTCATCATTTTTTCATAACGCACCTAAAGAAGTATAACTTCAAAAAACTATTAACGTTTTGTGGATATTTATATAAAATAGATTGTATATTTACATGATAAATATGTAATTCTGTTGTATTTGAATCGTGTTTGTAATGAAACGACTAAGTTCTGAGCGGAATAATTTTGCTTACGATTAGGAATAACTTTAATACATATTATACATTTTTATGGTTTCAATAAATATAATATGTAACGAGTACAACCAAAATGCTTGTTATGAAAGATATTTTGGAAGGAAGCAATTTTTATTATGAAAATGATATTTTGGATCAACAAAAATATCTCCAGTCTTGATACAGTACCATCAGTCATTCGATAGAATTTTTTCCGTCTATTTATCCAACACATGGTAGTGTCAAACTCATAATTAATTATACATCAATCAATCTTAAGAGGCAATTAATATTCCTCAACTAATCTTCCAGATGTACAATAAATCTTATCTGATTGTATGATTGGATAATCATTTAATGGCCAGTTATATAGCGGCGTCTTAAGAAAATAGGGTGCAAATATGAAATTTGGGAATTTGTTAAATATACAGATACCTATATAGGAAGAACTTGATAGCGTCGTGGTGGCATTCAGTCTACAATTGCGAATGTTAAGCAACTTTGCAAGTATTGATCATCGGATTGGTGAAACAATTAGTATGTTAGCTCTTTCGTACGCCGTGGGTCTCAATTGCACTTGCAATCATAATCCTATCCGTAGTGTGTCCACATTTTGGATTTTAGCCCACTCTCCCTAGGGTGTTTCCATCCATAAGGTTATAACCAAATAGTGTGAACTTTTATAGTCTCTTAATTGCATTGGATTGTTTACTTCATACAGTGCTGAATAAGAATTCAAACTCAAATAGAAATAGTTATTTGTTCAACTAGAGAGGAAAGTTGGTTTTTTCAAGCGAGTGCTAATTTTGAATCCCGAGTAAGCGAAGGATTCAAAGGCACGAGATGGAAATAACTTTTCTCTCGCGTGACACATACAACTTTTCACCTTAGCAGTGAGAACATTATTAGATATATAAATGAAACAATATGAATTAAAATGAAACCACATATATTTGCAAAAACTAAGTATCTATTAAAATTTAAAGTTACAGTTATTAAAAGTTACATTTTTAAAATGTATAGTTTTATTAGGAAGTGACACCGTGGAGTTTGAGATTCGATTTTGACTCGAGTCCGTTTCTATTTCTTTGGACTGTGACGAGACAATACTGTTAGTGAACGTTGGCGACTCGGTGCGGCTTCTTAGCGAATTTTCAATAGTATTTGTTTCTTTGGATGTAGAGGGGCGCGGGTTTGCATAGGGATCAGGTTTAAAGTTTATACTTTGTATTATGCGTTTACAGGTTTTAGACTTATTTTCGATCGAATCTTCAATATATCCTTCCGCGACCGTGTTTGACTTCCAGCCACCATGACGTTTTAATGTTGTGAGGTTTGCTCCTGAATCAGCCAAAAGCGTGGCCGAAATTCGCCTAAAGCAATGTCCAGTGTAAAGGTGAGGCTCTTGTAATTTTCAAAAATTGGCTATTTGTTGTGGTGTCCCGCCTATTTTATTGATTCCCATAGGCTGTTTTGAACACTTGTCATTACGATACTGCAAGAAAAATCGATCTGTTTTCGTATTATCAGGTCGTAATGCCTTATATTTCTCGACAATTTTGACATATTCGTCGCGAATAACAAAGGACCTGTCAATGTTTGTCTTTGTGTTGGGTAGGTTGACTAAAAGCAGTTTGTCAGAATGTTTTTCGATGGCATTAACAGTCAGATTTAACAGTTCGTTCGAGCGGCAAGCTCCATTTATTCCAATAATGAGGATAACCTGTAATAAATAAACATAATATTATTTATGTAAAATGTTAGTAATAAAAATGTATAACAAACAAAACCTAGTATTTAGCCACTTTCTTTACATAAGTAACTCGTATTAAGTAAATATTAGCGAAAATGGTCAGCGTACGTGCACATATATTACTAATTAAGTATAGACATATAGGTAGTAACTTACTTTTGCAGCGAGAAAATTGCAGTTCGGAGCTTCATTAAGAAATTTTTCAATATTAGATATTGAAAAAATTTTGGACTTTTTCGATTTGTGTCCTACTGACTTTCTTTTCAAAAATGCAATAAGTTTGGGATAAGTTTCAATATGAGCATTATGTTTTGTCTTTATTGTAGCTTTTAACATCGAATACATACTCCATATTGTAGGTGATTGTTTCGTTTGTGATAATTCAATAAAGTACGACAATATTACATTCTCCGAGAAAGTGTTCGCGCCCTTTTCAAGTCTCCATTTATTGAAAACATCATAGGTTTTTAGATATCTATCACATGATTTCTGAGGAAGAAAACTGAATTCAGCATTCAACACTTGTTGTTTTAATTCTTCAGGTGTTAAGTTACTGTTTTCGTCACTAGACTCACTCATATTTTATGAATTTGTGATATGCAACACTAATTGTAAGTTGTTATCTACCGAAAAACAAAAGAAGCAGAAAAAAAATTGATTTTTGTTTCCCGGTATTTTTTTAAAGTTACGTTCTGAAACTGTATCCGTAGTATTCTGTTGTACCAATAAAGATTTTTAAAACTATAAATTATTTGTGTATTATTTTGTAAAACATATTCTTTATTTTTTTCTTTACTTTAGTGTATTCATTTCATTTTATAATTTAATTATATATTTAATTACAACGTTACCGAATAATTTTCATTTTAAAGGTTTATTAGTTTCCGAACGACTTATTTTTTGACATTTAATAAATCGAATTTCGAATGACGTGTTTCGTACATAATGATAATTCGCAGCATTCTAAATTCAAATCAATTTTCCTCACTCAGTGAGGGAAAACGCATTTCCCTCACTCTTTTTAAGCAGGGAACACAGTATGTTTGAGCTGCTAAGGTGAAAACTACATTGGCAATTAGAGAGTCATTTCTTAAGCATATATAGGACAAAAATTAATTTAATTTAATCGTTTTGGAATTGAATAGATATAACGATAACTTACTTTACTATATTTTATAAAAAATCTTACTTTTTTACTTTTAAAGTTTTTTTCCCCACGTAATATATTTTACATACGTCTTTTATCATTATGACGGCGTTATTCTTGTTAACAGTTATACACACGTTTACGGTAAACAAAATATTCGTATCTTATATATTTTTTGTAATTTAAGAATTTCACTCCTCTATTCCTATATCAAAAGAAATTTTTATATTGGACGAACTTTCGTCTGGATAGCGAGAGTATATTCGAGTCTCATCTGATTCTCTAGAAATGTTCTTTTGTTTCTAGTAGTAAAAAAGTCTTTATATTGATTTTGTTAAGTTATATAATTTGTCTTTGGAAACGTTAGAATATTTTCTGCCGTGACTGTGATGGTCGTATCCGGGCTAAATTTGATTATACCCTAGAAGCCCACCAGGCTATAGATTTGTAATTGAATCAACCCCGTATTGAGCTTTTCACATTTTGTAGGGGTCGAAAGACTTTTTCAGTTGACTTGCCGGCATGAGATGGGGTGGACGTATATGTCTTAGAATTACTTTGGGTTCATTAATTTATTTTATCATTGACACATAAATGTTATCACTGGCGGGGCCCAGACCTTCCCTAATTTATCATTGTGGAATATCCATCGGTGCGGACATAGTGGGATTTTTATATACTTGTTAATGTTCTTCAAAATTAGTTTAATATTTTAATATTATCTTTTTAATACATTAAACTAATAAACATTCTTTTATTGAAATGTCACGATAAATCTGTCAAAATTGATAAGGATATGGTTGTCGTAATATAAAAGCTTTTATCTACTCTGATACTATAATACAAAGATTCTAAAACTGAAAACAAAATGCTTATGACAAACATTACGTACAGGCCAAAAATAATAAAAAAAAAGTTTCATTACGATACAGGTCTTGTATGGACACCTGTAACATAATATAACTTTTTTATCATAACGATACACCTATACAACCTCCATCTGGACCAAGGAGGTTGAACCTCTACTTTAAAAAGGTTTCAATGAACGAGTCCGTGACGACGCAACACGCATGCGCAATCGATATTTGCACCTTGGCGCCAACATTTGACATTTAAAAATTTGTTGTTATATTCAGCGTTTTATTTGCAATATTGTTTTACGTATTATAGTATGAAAGTAGATAAAGTAGTGTATGACACTATACATAACTTGGTCTTATAACACTCGTGTGATACTATAAAAAAACTCGCCTACGGCTCGTTTTTTTAAAACACACTCGTGTTATAAGAACCCTTATTATGCAACAGTATCATAAACTACTATTCTTTCGTGTCAATTAATCAAAGAGTTTATATGATGAACACATATCACTACATAGTATAAAACAAAGTCGCTTTCTCTGTCCCTATATCCCTTTGTATGCTTAAATCTTTAAAACTACGCAACGGATTTTGATGCAGTTTTTTTCAATAGATAGAGTAATTCAAGAGGAAGGTTTATATGTGTAATACATGCATAATATAGTAGAGCATTGCATCCGTGCGAAGCCGGGGCGGGTCGCTAGTAAAATATAAAACAGAGTTTGAACATGACCGTTTGGTGTAACAGCATCCTGTCTTTCTCGCCGACGGTCCTGGATTCAAGTCCCGAAAGGAAAATTTTTGTGTGACAAATACGAGCATATTATTTATATGTGTACTTCTATGAATATTAAATATGTATGTTTTGTATATGTATATCTATCCGTTACCCTAGTATTCATAGCACGAACGTTAGTGCTTATTAGGCTAGGCTGATTGATGTGGATGTCAGAAATATTATAAATACTAATGAACTGTAAATAGGCTTTCGGGTCATTTAGATGGTAAATTTATCACCTTGTCAGGGATCCGCCAGCCTGTAAAAGGATTAATTAGAAGTTCAGCTCTGCGTAATCATTTAATTTGTTTCGAGTTTAATAACCGCATCTGATCATTATTTGTTAATTCAGTTAAGTCGTTATGAAGGCTTTAATTTTCTTTTCAACTGTTATACTTGAAGTATGTTACACATTTATAAATAATTATTATGAATGATATTGTTATTGACGAACATTTGGTGCAATGGTAGCGATCCTTCCTCCCGCACTAACGGTTCTGGCTTCGAGTCCTGGGAGGGGTATATGTTTATATGATGAATACGAGCATTTGTACCAGAGTCATGGAATTTATATATATATATTTCTTTAAATATTAATATATGTAGCATATTATATGTATGTCTATCCGTTACTCTAGTATTCATAACACAAGCCTTATAGTGCTGCTTGGGCTAGGCTTATTAGTATGTATGTATGTAAAAAGTATTATTATTCGTAATATATATTGTTAACAGTTTTATGTCAAAGAATAAAAGATATATTTTTTATTTCTTGCTTTTATTCGCTTTTTTGAATGGATGATTTTTAAGATTCAGATAGAATTCTTTAAAAGTTTGGCTAAAACAAAAAATATCAATCGTCAGAAAAAGTTAATTAATAGCTATAGTTTTAAGCGGACATTGAATAATGCTTGTTAAATACATTTATTGAAAGCGCAGTTATTTACTTTCACAATATTTGAACTGTAAAGGTAAATCATTTTTATGCTTTAATGAATTGACTCACAAGGCTTTAAATAAATCTAAATGTATTTTTTTATTATTAATTTTATAGCATATAATCTATTCAACTCGATAATTTATTACTTTAACTTTTTTACATTATCTGCAATTAATATAATATTGTAATTTGGTAATTTTCAATCTGTTGACATACAATTATATATGTCATTCCATGGCGCTGACGAAGGCAGAATATGCTAAACTTGAAGTGTAAAAGAACCAATTACGTACTACTATAGGGTCCGTCCCAAAGGTTGTTTAAAAAAAGGAACTAAGTTAAACTGGGATAATCACTTCTATTAAAAGGAAAATGTTATTTGAAAAAATTAGGGACCCTTAGGCAGCCACACCCGGACAAGAGAAATTACGAATAGACACTAAGCTCGCGGTTAGCAAGCTCCGATAATATGAACTGAGGATTGCTGATGACAATACTCAGGGGAGAGCAATATCCCTAACGACGTTAGAGTATAACAGTACCATATTCTTGGAAATAAAGTTATGATTATGATTATAGCCTTCGTCGTCGAGTTGATCTCATAGCGGTTTTCATAAAATTATCTACATCATCTGGGTGTTGTAGTACCGTCGTTTTCTGAATTTCATAATACAAGTGCTTTAACTACTTAGCTAGGGTTCAGAACAATGTAAGTAATATTGTCTAATATTTCTTTATTTATTGATAACTAGCGACCCGCCCCGGCTTCGCACGGATGCAATGCTCTACTATATTATGCATGTATTATACATATAAACCTTCCTCTTGAATTACTCTATCTATTGAAAAAGACGAAGATTTAAGCATACATAGGGATATAGGGACAGAGAAATCGACTTTGTTTTATACTATGTAGTGAAATCAGAAATGGTTATAACAGTCAATACTTAATACCTCATATAAGTATTGTTTTTGCGCAGATTTGCATACAGCGCTGTGCAGTGCCAATATAAACAGACTTGTATTTGGGGATTGTATGTTGACAGATAAATGTACATTTTGCTCAGATTACTCTAAGAGAAAATATTAAAATTAAAAAAAAAATGTGAAGATATTCCACAGGTACTTTAATTAATTTCGAAAATTGTAAACAACTGTTTAAAAAAAAATACAAAAAATAATTTCATTATGATTCCCATCGTATAAGCCGATTTATAATATTGAAATAAATACTGAGCTTGAAGATAAAAAAATATATTTGAGGAGCAGTGTTTTTATCTCCTTTTTAAGTACCTACCTGCAATCGTTATTACGATGGATGATTAAATTTCAAGTCTGGTGTTATAAAAGTGGCACAAATAAACGTGATATCTCGAACTCTATAATCACTACCATCTGGATTTTGGTGCGTAGTTTCGGCACAGTAAAGAACAGTAAAACATCTTCATACAAACGTGCCGCTCTCGGTTTGAATGTGTGCGTGCGCGCCGCGCGCCGTGTCGGCACGCGATTTCACGCGCACGCTAGCATAAATATATGGGGGAATAAGGTGACGGCAGTACGGGCTGTGCCGCGCGACTGTGAGCATGTGCGTACGTCACATGACCGCTCGCGATCGTCAACTCTCGCCGGCCACTTACCATAATATTAATTATTACGAGTATCATGACTTCAAAAAGGGGAAAAAATATTGTAGTGTTTTCGGGTGCCTCAATAACGATTTCGCAAACAAATATTCAATCATCATATGCTTCTTATTACATAAATTTAGATCAAGTGCTGCTTGTTCGAAAATATTAACTAAAAGTAAAAGTGACGACCCTGGGGATCAACGCAAGAGTAGGCTAATAACTCGGCGGGCGGCCTTAGATAACCTACTGTTCTGTTTACTGTGGTTTCGGTGAAAATTATTGCACAATACGTCGATCAATCTTTATCTTCGAAATCACACCTAAAATAAGTAGGTACAAACAATACTATAATTTTAGTTTAAAAAAATATTTTGATTTGTCTACCTTTTACCGTGGATAGTGGAAATGGACCGGAAATCCGTCGCTTCATCGCAATTAACCACAATGATTTTCATTTCCTGAAACACTATTCGCAGTTTTTTTATTTAATATTGAACAACTCTTCGAATCTCGTTACATCGCATCTAAATTGACTTGAACAGTCTTTATCTAAAAACTCACCTCATCGTATTTTACTTTTTCACATTTTGTGTGTATAATGTTGATCGTTGTTTTGTTTCCACGTCCCATTAGTTTTAGTTTACAAAATAATTAAATGGAATTTTACTTTACAAAAGTTACTGTACAAGGAAAATAGGATTTTCATGTTCAGTAATTCTTGTTTGTATGTAATTTATACTTGCATGTCTGCTTGCGTACTTGCTTACGTGTGTCTCCGTGTGTGATTGTATATAAAAGTATTATTTGCTAATAATTCACTTACAAACAATTATTTATGTAAGGTGTAATTAACATAGTGACCGCAAGTCGATGCCACAAATCACAGCAAAAATTTTGTTTTTATCTGAAGTTTCGTTTAATGGAAAGAAAGAAAGAAAAAGCATTTAGTAACACCAACACAGACACACACACATACATACAGAAAACAAGAATGGGAGTAGAAAATGAGGGACCTAAGAATGTAAGAAATACAAAGAGTAATCAAAAATTATAAGCTACTGTGTAGGGTCAACAAATACCTTTCATCATTTCAGCTCAGCATTTTGCCTCTGAGTCATTTACAAAATAGACACAGAAGTGCTGTTATTCTGACAAGGTCTGTGAAAAAAATACATTTTTAAAAATAATTACATATATAACATACACATGCTCTTCTTTTGCTTACAAAGAACATTGACTCGAGTTCAAATAGGTTTCAACGTGTTTCCGCGGGCATAAATTCGTGCAAACTATCAAACTGCGCACTTGTAAAGGCAAGCGAGCGCGGCAAGCGTGACGCGGCAGCGGTTGCCGAGCTTAGTGAAGCTTAGCTAGCCATATCTACTAATGTTCAACGGGACCGATTGGTGGGTTTTGGTTCATTCTTTCAATGTGTGTTGTTATTCACAGGTAAAGCCTGTGCCCCAGTTGTAGAAAATATATAAGGTACATTGTATAGCTGTGAGAAAAAATTCTGCTAAACATTTCTTATTTATCGCATCTAATATAAGTATACCGCTGTACTTAATATTGTACAGCGGTACGCTAAAATTAGATGCGCTTCATTATACAATGCTCGGTAATATAAACTGTTATTGCTATGTACAATGCAACCGTAAGCAGTGTGACCCAGTTCGTGTTGAAGTCATTCCCAACTAAACAAGATACTCCCCAGTTATGATATGAAATCTATGTTGGTAAATGTTTAATATTCCTGAAACAATGCTTAACTGAAATCCATACGAGCAGTTAAGTTTTTTATTATAATTTGAGTAGTACTTTTCTATAATGTAAACGTTGTTATCTTCTTAACGATCTTCTTATTGAGACATTGAGTTATAATGAAACATTTCTCTATCATTCCATACATTAAAATAAACCATAGCATTGGGTTATGTCATTCACTGAACATTCGTACATATCGTATTACGAAAGCAGACATAATTACTATGACGTGGTTGTTGTAATCTTTCATTCCGCATTTTAGTTTTTATAATTTTGATAGCGGTTGTCTCTTTATTACGAACCTTTATTAACTTGGAATGTTAAATATTATTCCTAGAGCCAGCTAGTAAAAAAATATATCGTGTAAAGTTAATCAGCTACGCGTTGCTGTGACACAAATATTAAATTTTGCAGTAAAAAATATTTTAAATTAAAAGAAAGGTTTACTATCCTATGCCCTAAGTTGGAAAAAATCCAAAAAGCTTCAAAATCTTTTGAGTATATTTGGAGTTTATCCCGAACATACATTGTGATACGAGATTATTATGTATATAAGACTAGCCGACTCGGCCACGCGTTTCTGTGTTAAAAAAAACCTATCCTATATCCTAAGTCGGAATAAATCCAGTAAAATGAAATAAAAATCATCAAAATCGGTTAAGTACTTTCGGAGTTCATCGCGGTCAAACATTGTGACAGGGATTTTTTATATATATAGATAAAAAGATAGAGATGAGCTTTCAAATTATTTCTAAAACCAATTTTTTAAACAAGATGCAAGGCCCATCCACGCGTTAGTAAGTACACAAGCAGGTCAATAACTACTTTACACTTTTTTGAGCATCAACAGTAAAGTTTTTTAGATTAACATGTGCCTTTTATGATTATTTGGTTTTTACATTATTTAGATTTTTATTTACAATTTTATTGATGAGTATTTTCTACGGTCTTGGTCATGAGACGCGGTCTGAGTACTCTGGGGGTAAACTGAAAACTAAGGTTTTGAAATTAAGAAAAAAAATTACAGAGTTTTATTCATTTGAATCACTGTAACACGGAACGTCAATAGTTGCTATGTATTTTAATCTGCATTGTAAAGCATATAAAATTGGTCTGAAAGAAACACTTCGCAAAAATGTACTATAAACAAATTTTTCATACATTTAAAGTAAAATAATTATATTAGATATTTTTCAATGTGAGTATTTTAATACTTAGGTTCTATAGAGTGTTCCAAAAGAATCTGACATAAGAATGAAAGCAATTTTAAATGTAATTTCTATTAGGTATTTTATTCCCAAAGGTATTATCTAGAATTCGATTCAATTCGTACCTTTAGTATAATAACAAATTGTAAAACTAAATATCTTTGAAGAAATTTATCTTTTGTGCAATTTATGTACAGCACTTCACAATAATATGCAAAATTATATTTTTTTGGTTTTCATATTCTTATCTTTAACTCAAAAACAAAAAAGAAATATTCATTGGATTGTTTAGTTGTCCGTCTATCTGTCTACATGTCAAGACCCTTTTCCTTGGGATCTCGTAAAGATATTTGATAGAAACAGGTGTTACTTGACGGAAGTCCATATCCATTAGTAAAACAAAAATATGTAGCTTACTTCCGCAAAAACAAGCAAAATGCCCGCCCGTAAATAAACTCAGAAACCGACACACCTTGTACCTTTACTTACTACTCTACACGTGTTTTGCTCCCACACGGAGTATCATCAGGAGCAGTTAGACTGTGCAATACCGAGCACTAGACATCTAGACAACTAGATGAAATAAATATTAAATACTTTCCAAATGTCTCTTAGAGCTGTAATCAAATTAAATTGCTGAAGAGATGCTTATTTTGCTATTTGCCAGTAAATCAATTTGTTACTTCCTTTTTATCTAGATTCGTGAGTGATATATGGCTTAAGAAATTTTAAGCATACAAATCTACATTGCAGTTTGGGAATTAATCATGATCTACAAATTTTAAACCTATGTCTCATAAATCTATGTCTATCCATTACCGTAGTACCCATAATAGTTTAAGCTTATTTATAATACTCACTTGGCCACGCTACTGGTGTGAAAGATAGAAATATTGTTATTATTCTTTCCGGACAAAACCAGCTAGTGCTTAAGACTGTTAATGCAGCTGGTACAAACGTGCCTTCTGAAGCACGAAAGGACTTGAGATAATATTCATCTTTGGTTATCGATCCGATGACCCGCCTTGGTGAAAGTTGCTTAACTTCAGCAATAGTAAGCCGAATGCACTTACACCTCGATATATAAGGTATGATAAAACCCTTTATGAAAACTCAAGTCTAGATTACTCAATACGAAGAGTTTGTTGTTATGAAATCGTACTTGGTTTATGGATAGTTAGGATCACCTTTGAAATGTCAGTATTGCACATACTAATCAATATATTCTCTTGGGGCTTTACGATATACCAGTACTTTGTAACGACACGCGTTACATTGTGTGTTATGATACAATGTATCGCATAACATCTGTTGTCATAGCGACTTCTGATGCAAAAAAATAAAATCAATTTTCAATTTGTTAAACTTATCTATATATATATATATTTCTATGGCATCATCTCAGCTTAAAATCGTCCATTGCTGTATGCAAGTTTAATTTGAAAATGGGGAGTTTTGTCCCCACGTCAGAATCTCGGCTTAAAAGTTACAACTTGGTAAATAATCTTTTTAAATCCAGAATACCTATTAAAAATCAATGTTTTGTTATGCATTCTGAAACCATTGATCAGATTTTGACGGAACTTTGTTCAGTCGTTGCATGCATTGCAAGGAAGGTTTATATTTGTTCTCAGCAGGAAAGAGCATTGCAAGCATGCCGGCGGTAGTCAGTACTCTAAAATATTGATAAATTATAATTAATAAAGTAAAAAAGGTGTTAAAGTTAATAAATAAATAAAATTCTCTTTAATTTTTTTTTAAACATTGCTTTGGTAGTTTATAAATTTCTGTAAAGTAAATGCCTGTAAATTCTTTACCCTTTTGCCCAAAGATGTTAAATATTCGAGCCTCAATTCCTGTGATGGATAAACTACCAAGCTTTATCCATCAACCGATCAATCAAAGGTTTGATTGCATAAATATTTGGCATAGAGAGTTTTTAAGTGGAATTTTCAATATCGTTTTTCAAACGCGTACATATTTTGTCAATAGTACATTACTATAACATCAAATGTCATGAAGGTTAAAAGAAAAAAATACAAATTAAAAAACATACTCAACAATAATTAAAATATCCAACCCTGGCAAGTTGCATATTTCCGGTTGTTATAAAGTAATTTTAATAACTTTCTTAGCCTACTTTTGTGTCACTTTTATACTTTAAAATCATGCCAGTGCATTTACTTTGGATTCAGTTTTGGAAGAAAATACTCCGATATTACAATAATACAAAGTTTACAGGATGACTTTACGGCCGTAGAAGCTTTTCCGAAGTATATAGACTATGCTATGTCGAAAAAACTCTTGTTCTGCATAGTTGTTTGTAAAAGCTTTGCTGTTTGTGCATATGACGACAGCGAAATAAATAATCCGATTACTAGTGACCAGAATTGTATTGGATAAAAATGTAAGCAATAAAAGAAAAAGCAATGCGATTGTTATCCAGAAATTTTAGTCATAAAGTAGGTGGCTGAAAATAAAGCAACGAACAGTCGCGGTAAAGAGCTTTAGTAGAGAATCCATTAACACTTTTTACGAGCAGTGGTTTTGTTTTTAGAATTTATGATTGACGTACTGTTAGTAATTTATGGCAATGAGTTATAAGATTAAAATAGAAAAGCAATGCCAATTCACATCATTTCAATATAACCTTAAACTTGAGTAAAATAGATAAAAAAGTTAATTTTTACTGTTTTAAAGTAACTGCGGGATGCAATGAGATGGCTATTTATTCAGTTATCATTTATTCATCTATACCTACATATAAATAAAAATGGAGTGTCTGTTTGTAACTTTGAAATAACCATTTTTTACTACATGCATATGAATATATAGACGGTACATACAACAAAGTAACATTTTTTTCAATTTTTGTCTGTCTGTCTGTCTGTTTGTTCCGACTAATCTCTGAAATGGCTGGACCGATTTTGACGGGACTTTTATTGGCAGGTAGCTAATATAATAAGGAGTAACTTAGGCTACTTTTATTTTAGGAAAAAAAAAATATTTTAGAAAAAATATTTTTTTATAAAAAAATATATTGCAAATTATAATAACTGAGCCACGGCATATATAATTTTTCAATGCGAATAAAAATATATTATGTAGGTAATGAATTACGTTAAATGACTTTATGCTTCCTTGGTAAATAGAAAGATTTTCATGATTATGTAAAGCTCTTTCACTGTATCTTATCAGGATAAACTAAGCTTTGATAAAAAAATTTGAGATCATTATATTTTGTTCTCATAAAATATACTACGAATTTACAGTATATTAAACTTTTTTGGACCACGCGGAAAGCGAACGAATGCAGCTAATCAGCCACCGCTGTCATTTCACGCGGCCTGGCACAATGAAAAAGACGCATTCACACTGAAAGCCTTCTTCAGTTCAGCTTTGCTTTTTACCCAGGATTATCATCGTACCGAACCATGCGCATTACTCTCATTTGCTCCCGAGAAATATCGTGCGACTCCAGTCCATTCAGTGAGACTCGGTAACGTGGTCGCCTATCAAGGGACGTGTCAGGATGCGCGCAACTTCACTCGCGTTATTTGAAACATAGTTCAAAAATTTAAATTTGGATTCCTTTAACTTTCGAAATTTGAGATTTAACTCGAATGAACTGTGAACGTTCTAATTTTGAATAAACATTATTGTGTAAACGTGTGAACTACCAAAGTGTAATCATAGCTTAAAAAGGTTTAAAAGTTTTAAAATAGTTTGAACTAAAGTTTACATAATTATTGTGTTATCGGCCTATAAACAGATGAATGAAGTGAGCTAAGTTTCTTAGCTTCAAGTGATTTATGGCACTTACGCATTGGTATGGAAAATTCTAATCACACCTCATCGACGGAGCTTTTGGTAAGTAAATAAGAAAGCTTAATATGCGGTAATTTTTTTCCGAGCGCTTAACTTTGTTGTAATCTTAAAGATCAAAGGTATTAGGAATAATGTATGGAGATATTTAGTTACTTCATCAAAGCTGAATTGAAATATCACAAAGGTAATTTAAATTGGTGCTGTGGTTTGGAAATGATTGGAAATTCACTGTTTTGGGGGCACTTTATTATTAAAAAAACGTACATGATGCGATAATTTCAAGATATAATTTAAAATAGGCATCGATAAGCCAAAAAAATATTTTAAATTATTTTTATTTAATAGTAAATTATTATTGACGACTCCAAATTAATCTGTCTTTCATTGTATTTTATCTCATTTACACACAGATCATATCAAGATACACACATTTACTTTTAGTAGGTATACGACCTGCTTTTTTGTTGTCCTTAATATTTATTTAACCTAAGGTTGAACCTGGAAGTAATAGCTGCTATGCAATAAGGCTGCATTAAACGTCAGGATTAAATATAAAATAAATTATGTACAAAATCCGCAGATAAGTGTTTTATTCAATTGTTATATATGTCGGGCGATATATCTAGTACGAAGTAAAGATAAAAAATCATTTAAATATTTTCTTTTCTTATTTAATTTAGGGACTTTTACACAGAGTACGTCAGTCCCATTGTACTTACAGCCTTTCAGCAGCACATCATAAACGTAATTGAACGAGGTCGCATACAAGTCTGGCTGCATCTGATGCGGGATCCGCCTAAATACTTTGGAAAGCTCCCAAATCAGATGCCTTCAGGTCTTAATGATAAATAAATCTCTCGCTTTGGTTTTTGACACATTCCATCAACAAGTGTTGCACATCCTCCACTTTACAACATGCGTCACAGTTTGGTGATTCAGTTTTTCTCATTAAATGCGTAAACTTGTTACATGGAAAGTGTCCAAACCGTAGTCTGTGTAAAAGTACGACGTATTTTCTACACAACTTAATATTTGCATACCAAGGTATACGAGGAGGCACACTCTGCATTGTCTTGTACCAGATTCCTTTTTCTAAAGAGGTTTTGTTAAAATAATCTTTCCATAAATTAAAACAATCTTTTTAAAATTTTGAGAGAATTTTTGCACGATAAGGTTTAACTTGAATTTCTTCACCATTTGTTATTGCAAGTTTAGCGTGTAGGTACTTAAATATTTAGATAGCTACTTATTTTTTTTTACATTGTTCTGTAATTAATATAATTGTTTTTATTATTATTGTGACCGGGTATCAAAACCAGGAATTCGGCCATTAGTCTCATCACATTTATTTGTAAATCACTGAACGTAACGAAAAAGTCACAGGGCAACATCAAGTTTAGATGAGTCATCATCATCATCATCATCATATCAGCCGTACGACGCCCACTGCTGGACATAGGCCTCCCCCAAGGATTTCCACAACGATCGGTCCTGTGCTGCCCGCATCCAGCGTTTTCCCGCGACCTTAACCAGATCGTCGGTCCACCTCGTAGCGGGCCTACCCTCTGAGCGTCGTCCGGCACGCGGTCGCCATTCGAGAACCTTTCCGCCCCAACGGCCATCGGTTCTCCTTGCTATGTGTTGCTATGTTTAGATGAGTGCCTCAGATTAAAAGCGGTCCTATGACAAATTGCGTTGACATTCTATTTAGATCGTATTTTAGATATATAAAAATGTAAGCCACTAGTTAAAACAATCATTATTGATGTGAACTTTAACAAACAGTTTATTATCTACGTCAAATCCCTTACGCCAGAGTACAACTGTCGTTCAACATTTAGTTCAGTGTATGCACTTGGCCTAATTGCAGTTATGATTACCACTCACGGATAAAGGGTTTACTCGACGATATTAATTTAATTATTATATTTTGATACACTTTTTATTTCCTTTCATTTAACATAATGCACATAACATACAAAATTTCATAACAAAGGATCATATAGTTACTGAGAAAAAAAAAATAGATTAAGAAGAAAAACTAATCATAAAGTATGAGATTCACCAGAAGCTGAATTTATTATAATCATCATCCATAATAAACCTATCAATGTCTCGTTCGTCTACTTGGACACAGGACCATAAAGCACCACGAGGGCCTAATGCGGATTGATGTGGCGTAACGTACCTTTCGAAACACAAAGGAGCTCTAGATTAATTATTTCTGGTCACACGGTGATAAAGCAAGTTGCAATCGCAGATCGAAAGCGCTAACCACTGCGCCAACGAGCTTCTGTTGGTAGTCTTTTTTGTAGGTTGTTTCGTTGCTCGTTACAAATCAAAGGAGCAATTAACTGCTGTTGTTTAACAGTTTCGGCCATTGTTTACGCCTTTTGGTGATGATAAGTTCCGAAGAAATAAAAAAGGTGTTGATCCGAACAAAAAATATAAGTGTGGTTTTAGCTGCAATAAGTGTTGAGCAATAATAATTTTGAAGTTAAAGTTAACAAAAGTAGGTAAGCTTATAGGAAAACGATTAAAAGTAGTAGTTAAAGTATTCTACTTAAACAATCATATATTACAATGCATTGGATATTTGGAGCGAAATTTGTCTAGGCTCTAAACAGTTATTCCTTACCTTGTTTTAATCGTACTATTTGGAAATGCCCTACAAAGCAAGTTGGAAATAAATAAGGAACAAATAAATATTTCTAACATTCCTACCAAATTAGCCTAGCCCAAAGTAAGCACTGTAAGGCTTGTGTTATAGATACTGGGGTAACGGATATATATATATATATATATATATATATATAGGCCACACGTTGCCGTGGCTCAGTTATTATAAAACAATTTTTCTAAAATAAAAGTAGCCTAAGTTACTCCTTATTACATCAGCTACCTGTCAATAAAAGTCCGCCCAAAATCGGTCCAGCCATTTCAGAGATTAGCCGGAACAAACAGACAGACAGACAGACAAAAATTGTAAAAAATGTTATTTTGGTGTATGTACTGTATATATATTCATATGCATGCAGTAAAAAACGGTTATTTCAATATTACAAACAGACACTCCAATTTTATTTTTATGTATAGATTTATAGAAATATATATAAACACCCATGACTAAGGTACAAATGCTCGTCTTCATCACGCAAAAATCTTCTCCTTCCGGGAGCAAACCCAGGACCGTCGGTGCGAAAGGCAGGATTGCAAATACCAAATGGTCTTCAGATGTTTTTATAATTATTTACAAAAACTGCCATTATCTATCCTTCTAGCTCAGTTTAATGCCGATAGCCTCTATTTTATATGTTTTAGACGTTTTTATTATTATACTTTATTGTCGCCTTCATACTTTAGCTTTCGATAGAATATACCGTATGGTGCAACGGTAGCGATCCTGCCTTTCGTATCGACGGTCCTGGGTTCGAATCCCGGAAGAGGCAGATGTTTGTGTGATGAATACGAGCATTTATATCTGAGTTATGGGTATTTATATATATTTCCATAAATATTACATACCTATGTATCATATATGTATGATTTTTTTAATTTTATACTTTTATTCCTTAACTCTGTGTAAAATCAATTTAGTTTAATTTATCTTTTCTTTTTTTTAAGAAAATTTATATTTACATTATAAAAAACTGAGGAAGGCGATGCTGACAGCTGTGACACAGTTTTTACTAGTAAAATATGTATGTGTCATCTTGTATATTTAAAATAAATGTTTTGATTTGATTTGATATGTATTTCTATCCATTACCTTAGTATCTATAGCACAAGCCTTACAGTGCTTACTTTGGGCAAGGCTAATTGGTGTGAATGTTAGATATATTACCTATTATTATTATAATATAATAAAAAGCTTATGCCCAGCTTAATGACTTTGCCATTAGTTAAAGTCCTTTGGAGTACTTTTCCTTTGAAGAACTGAGCTTGTAATTTATTTATGAAACGGTTTAAAATTAACTGATTTTCGAATTTACAATGTAACTTACATAGTGCTTGAAGGATCGCACCAGTGAGTTTAAGCAAAAATACCCACGAACTATTTGCATGTTATGCGAAGACGTTCTTACGCATTGTGCTCTTCAAATAAAGATTAAATTTTACATGAATTGAAAATAATATATGGAAAATGATAATATTATATAGATCATAAATAAAGAACAAATTAAGACTAAAAAGAAATTATTAGAAAATGTCAAAAAAAGTGTTTTTATTTTCTGTTTGATTATTAACACATGGCAAAACGTGTAAGATCTTGAGATAAAAAGAGAATGAAACAAGTCCTCGGAAGAAGTACTTTTCAATCTCAATGGCCAGTACAATAGTTATTAAATAAGAAAAACAGTCGATTCCTCTTCCTTTTCGTTCCATTGATTTGCAATGAGCGAGAATATTATCTTTATTCAGACAAAAGAAGGAAGGAATTTTCGGGAGTACGTCGCAGCCGTGAGATATTAGATAGCTATTTACCTTAATGGGTATAAGAAAATATAGATTTTGGCTGCTTTTGTATTATTTTAGATAACATCACTTACATTATTGAGCAATATTTTTCCTGCTATATTTGGTTTGCGATCATACCTGTAAACATAAAGCAAATGTGTGCGATCCTGAGACTAGCAGAAGCAGAATGTGGTAAACAACGATGTTATCAACAACACTTGTTGTGTTTTGTACAAATGTTAGTGATAACACTACTTAATTTAATGATTTTCAGAAATTGAATTGCATGCTTATGACTATTTTTTATTGTTTTGTATTTATATAAAATAAAATAATTGTATATTTGTCTTTCTAACACTGTTAATATTTTTGTGGTAAGAATTGTTTTGTTTTGACATTTTCTACGTAGTAAAAACTTCACTTCCATTAATTGCATTTTGCTTAATTGTAGAAATTCAAAATAATTGAAATACTTTGAATGGCTTAAAAATGGGTCAAACGGTTGATAAATAGGGTTGGTTTAATGATACCAGGAAACCTTCTCCCACAATCAAATCTCATAAAGTGTAAAAATAAAGCCACGGCCACCGCGTGTACTGTGTACTGGAAATTGTTCCTCCTCATTTGCACCTCTGTTTGCACAAATATTGTTATTAGGATTAGTTATAAATAAATAATTATTATTAGTACCACGTAAACGTACAAATTTATACTCAACTTTCAAACTTTCACAGTATGCTTACCCCATGGGCTCGTCTCCCACGCACTTCCGTTTCCATGTTCCGACTCCCCGAGCTCCTTGCTCTCCGCTTACTATATCTTGGATGTATCTTGTGCAAGCTCTAAGACTATGCTTCCTCCTGGCCAATAGTTTGGTCTATGTTACTAATCCGGCACCATTAAAAACCTGAGGGTGGAGGATAATTAGAATGTTTGGATTACTGGATTGTATAGAAAATATCGTTAAAAAATATATCATTTAGAACAATGTATTTGTGTAAGATCTATACTTTTTTAATAACTGTAAAATTGACAGTTAATTAATTCATAATTAAGGTCTGTTTTTGTGTAAGTTCTCTTCTCGCATGTTATGCAGGCATTGAAGCAATTAAACACTATATCTGATTTTACTTTTACAGTTCTAGTACTTGTACAAGGCAGAGGGTGCTGAATTATGGACCGGTCTATTGATGTGCCGAATTAGTGAGATTCTAGTGTACTTATATTTTGTAATAATGTGTAATAGTATGATTATTGGCAGAATTAGCAAGTCAGTGCATTTAGAAATCCTTAGATTGAATGCATTCCTGATCATTTTTTTTATAATATAATTTCTTCAAAAGTAAATGCTAACAAATTTATTGCTGACTTGTATGGATACATTGTTATATTGGCTTGGCTTTGAAAATGGAAAAAGACTAGTAGCTCATATAATAAAGCTCGGAGTCGCAGGACAGGAAAGAAGTACAATTCGCCACTTAGCTTACTAGTTTGCTGAAAAAATGAAGTTGAAGCACGATTTTAATAATGAGACTAAAATGGCTGCATCGCAATGGTCGGAAAGCTTTCTTGAAAGAAATTCCGACATAGTTTTGAGACAAGCTGAGAGCTTATCAATTAAAAGAGCGAAGGGTCTCAACAGAGCAGACGTTGCTAAATTTTTAAATCTACTCACAACTGAGATGAGAATGATTTACTGGATAAGCCAGATAGAATATTCAACATGGATGAAACCGGTGTCCAACTCACCTGGCAAAATGTTAGCCAAAAAAAGGTGCTATAGCAGTAAAATCACTTACTGCCGATGAAAAAGGAGAAACAATGACCGTTGTTGCTTGTTGCAACGCTATCGGCAATTTTCTCCCACCAGTTGTGATAAATCAAGGGAGTAAATAAAAGCCAGAATTCGTAGAGGGACTTCCACCTTATTCCAAAGTTTACATGCAAAAGAAATCGGCATATATGATCTCAGACCTTTTTCATAATTGGCTGACTGAACATATTATTCCATGCGAGCAGCCAGGAAAGATATTACTGATTTTAGATGGTCATTCATCGCACTCGAGTGCTATCAATATGCTAGAAACTGCTCGGAAACCTACTTTTTGAAACCATTAGATATCTCAGTATTCGGACCGTTAAAAAATATTTTTATGCTGAATCCACATAAAAAAAAAATATACCGGTAAAACTCAGGACAGCTCATAACCAAGGATTCGATCAGCTATTCCTGCATTAATGCAATAAATGGTTTCTGCGGCAGTGTAATCTACCCATTCAATAAAAATGCTTTGTCTGACGCTGAATCTGCTATGTCAGATATTGCATCGGGAGAGCTTACACAAGAACGAGAATCTGAAACTCTAAATGATCAAGTATAAGGTGTTTCTGGAGATCTTGCCTTATCTGAGCGTATACAGGAATCTGAGTTTGATCGAAGTCTTGGACCAAATCAGCAAAACGAAGTGCCTCCACGCCATGCTGATGAATATGAACTACAAACTATCTTAAATGAAGATGAAAAGTATATCGTGAACCAAAGTTTAGCCCTAAGAGATAGCGACATAGGAAGTTATATTTGTGATGGTATTGAACTATCCTTGCCATCGTTGATATGTGTAAATGAGTTACAAAACCAAGATCTTCAACAAAAAACGCGATCTAAATTTGTACATCAATCATTCTTATATCAAAAATACAGCTGAACATGTCTAAAAGGATTTAATGCAGAAATTTTAAACTCCAACGAAAACATTATCCAGAAGAGGAATAAAGAAGAGAAAATAAAGAAAACAAACAAAATAACGAAAAAAGAAAAAATAAAGCAACCGATAGCAAGAAAAGTATGTAAAGAAAAGAGGACAATCTCGAAAAAATCGAAAGACTAAAATAATATCGACATTACCAGTAGTGAAACGGAATCTGATAACACAGATTTCGTTGAACTGATTAAAGGAAGAGCTTCAAAAAAAAGAAAAACACAAATTTATAGTTCTGACAGTGAAAACAAAGAAAATGCTGTCAATTCGAAAACACTTAAAGGAAAAGCCACTAAAGGACTACCACTCAAAGGAAAAAAGGCAAAAATTCGATCAGAGACACTGAAAAGATATTTAAAGTGAAAAACGCTAATTCAGAAATAGGAAATACGAATAAAAAACTTTTATTGATGATTATCGCGCCGAATGTTTCCAGAATTACAATTTTACTAAATTGTTATCAGATTGGATTTAATTTAAGATGTGTCAAATGTGGTTGCATGAAACGACATTCAAAACATCATTGCATGAGATGTGGAACGTTAAAAACCCTAGCTTCTGGTGATAATTAATGCTAATGCCAAAGTTGATTGCCATATTTTTCTATCTTTAAGATAAGTAATAATATATTATTACTAACTAATCCAATTTTAAATTTGGAGACTATTTTTCATGTAATTTTATAGTTTAAAACGTTAGGACATAGCACTGTTTTATGATGTTAATTAATATTGTGGTTAGTATTTAACGAAAGATCTCAGTAAATAATAAAGGCTGATTACTTAAAATTACTTGAAACTTATCTAAAAGAAAGATAGAGAGGCGTCTATCCTTACACGAGGCAAGTATCCCCCGAAGTATTTTTAACGTTAGGCTACTATCCGCTAAAGTAGGCAACTATCCCCTTTTTGAGAGGTCAAATAAAACAGGATTTACTAGAAACGTTTATTAAATATGTTTACAAAAATGGGCTGTTATGAAAGATAAAAGACCTATGTTTTGATATAAACTTCGAATTGTTCTTAATGAATATATATTTTTTAATTATAGAGGTTTTTGAACAGTAAAGCAACTATCCAGCTTTAACCCTACATGTCATTTTTTTTCAGAAATTACCTGTATGTGTTTTATTGATATTTATCTTTTGAAGTACAGCAAAAGAAAACAAAGAGGAACTGGATATTTAAATAGATTTGACTGTTTCATTTTACTTTAATAGCGGTAATGATTTGATATTTTATTACTCTATTATGATATTTCCATACACTTCAGCATCTATCGCTACCTACTGATTATCTTGGTCGTCTTTTGATTATGGCTCCTATAAAAAGCCTTGGTCTTGTTACCAAACTTTTAATACGATATTAATGTTGCTGTACGGGAGTTATGCGCGTAATAATGAAAAGAAAAAATCAGAACTAACAGGTTTTTCACAAAAAGTTACATCAAAAGCGTTTTATTCACTCGCCCACGATTTTTATGTTTCTTTTTATGGTGTTAATTTTCAAGACGGAAAACTTAAGTACTTTTTACATCAATTAGATTAGCAAAGTTCTGCGTTCGCTAACGAGCTAAACACTGCTGAAAGCGAGAAGTGAAATTTATGAAAACATTAGTCTCATCTTTCTGTAACTTTTTGTGTCAGTTTAAAATATTTACTTTATAAAACTCCTGTTGACAACAGTGTAGCTCATTCTTCCCTTTTCATTGTACTTTCACTGTAAAAGGACAACACGTTTTTTTGTGTTAGTTACCGCTATTTTTCTCGAAATGGCTAGTAGCTTAATTAAGCAAAGTCGTGACGCGACTACAGACATTGTTTCGTACAATAATTTTATCCAGTGTTTCGTCCCTGAATTAATAATGTATTGTTTCATATGAGTCTTTGTAAAGTAATCGCCTTGCTGAGAGGAAATTGGCACTTAAATTTAATGAGTACGTCAAATTCAGATCCATTGTTCTCATTTCAATAATTTGCTGGCAATCTTGATTAAAGGAAGCTACAATCCTCTATCAAACTTAAACAACGATCATGTTAATAATTAAATTTAATGTTAATTATTGTTGGTTATATAGTTTGAAGTTAATAACGTCTAATTTAGATTTCTCATAAGTTTGGTTTGGTTTAAGTAACAATGAATATAACGATAACGTACGATCGACGATTATAAATTTAAATGGATTTATAACAAAAATATTTATAAAATAAAATCAAGTTGTTGACGAATGACATTTGCAGCACGTTATAATGGTGTCGGACATTATAAATGGACTCTTACAAGCCTGATGAAAGCACTATAATTCGAAACTGATATAATATAAGTGTTATTTTTACTATGATCTTGTTAGAAAATTTAGATACAATATAATATTTCTTACATACACATCAATTAGCCTGTTAAATCCAAAAGGAATATTTGTTTGTTGAAAAAGGAAGCTTTAAATCAATAAAAAATAATATGTATGTATTAGAATCTGTCATAAGAATGCATAAGGAATATTTTCCTTAAAAGTCAGTAGCAGAGTGTTATTAATTTTGACACTATAATTGATTAAATCCACATAGATATACTCATCCTCCTCAAATACTGTAATTAAAATAAAATTGATGATATTAAAAAAACCTGTGGACAGCGAGTTGCACTCACGCACTGAGGGTTCCGTACAGACTTTTAAATATGCAACGCTTTTTTATGATGTAACTAGAAATTTACGGTTTTCAGATATTTGCCTTTACTTGCGACAAAGAAAATCATAATCTTTAGGTCAACTTAAAGTAGCCTATAGGTTTTGATTCTCTTGTGAGTGTCAAAATATGCGATAAGGCTTTATCGTTGGAATGCGTTGGCTTAGAAAACTTAACTATTAACTACTGCAAGAGATTGAAATACCTCCGCAAGTTCTTGATAAAAAAGGTCTTCATAGACATAGATGCGAACAATGACGTGATCCTATAAGGGTTCCGCTGCTCCTTTTGAGATACGGAACCCTAAAAAATGACAAAGGAAGTGGAGAGATGAAAATAATGAATGTCGAAAGCGAGTGCACAAAATATTGAATATTTTGCCTACACTATTAATTATGTACCATAATGAAAAATACATCCGATAATAGACTATGTGCCTTAAAAACATCGAAGTATCAATTAATTAATGAATCTAGTGTTATTTTATTGCTTTCAACAGTCTGATATAATTGTGGTCAAGTTTAAATACTCAGATACAGAGAAAGCCTCTGTGATTGCCGTAGTAAGAGACAAACAATACGTTTTCGAATTAAGTGATTTCTATTAGTGGACTTATTATTTTTTAATCTTATATTATGAAAAAGGCCTAACCAATTATGCATTACTTGTGAATAAATACACTCATAATTTATATGCCTAGAGGTAAAATAAGCTTATCATAATAAAATTAACAATGTTTTAACTCTATTAACGTGAAACAAAATTGTTGTGATCGAGAGTAATTTCAACTTATTATTATTCCAAGTAAAACATTGTATTATATAAGAATAATATCAAACTGATTAATAATTTACTCATATATTTCAATTTTCAGAATATATGAAAAGCCGTTGAAATCAGCTTCTGTGTAGTTGTTAACTGTGCTTTAGACAATTTGATAAAAAAAGAGTAGATAAATTCTCCAAGCCATGTGGTATTCGACTGAGTAGAATGGCAATTAAGGGTGTCGTAAACCTGTGACACATAATACTGGAGGCAATCACCATACGTCACCCGTAGATCATAAAATAGGCAACAGAGTTTTCCAAACTATAATAATATTTACTGCGATCTGAAATTCAATTGCCAAGAATAGAGGTCACGTCATTACTTCCCTTTTTTGTGGGGCGCTTCCGTCCAACAGTGGACGTGTTTTACTTACCAAAACAAAAGAAGGCAGGATTTAATAACATTTTTAGCGATACTTTTTTCACATTTTTTATATATTTACTAGGCGATGCAGACGCTAAGCTTAAAGCTACGCTAGCACCATATATTGGAGCGGAGCGTAATACCTAAAAAAAATTTTTTTTTTGTTTCGATGGGAATTAGTGCGACTTTTAAAACTCCGTTACAATCTGATCGTAAACCTGTTGATTCGATTTCACACAAAAAATATTAAAATCGGTTAAACACTCGGGAAGTTATGGCGTAACATACATTTATCCGCTCCAATAAAAAGAGGTTATAACTATTTCATAGACAACGTAAAGACAACCTGAATTTATGGTATGTGAAGGGATGAATCGAGATGCGTGTCCTTTTTACAGAATGATGTCCGGTATAGCACTGTATTTGTAGATTTTGGGTTTAGACACGTCCTTTTGCGATGTATTAGAAAGGAGATAGCAGATAAAAGTAAACATTTTACCGGGTTGGGTCTTCCAGATATTTTCATAGGAATTTAAGCATGCCATCTAATATTCAAGTAGTCTTTAAGTTTGTAGCCTGTGATCAAATGAATTCTATTGGAACTAGTACAACTTATGAACCCGTATGATAAAAAATGAAAAAAAAACCTAGTGTAGGAATGATACTGTTACTTTTACTTGCATCAATGAAGACGGAGACGTCATCAGCAAGTAACAGCACATCAACCTACCACAAACTGTAAATTTTTATATTGTACTCTATATGCCGTACTTTAAACTAAAAATCAAATAGAGGCAGGACGTTGTTCTGCGTCCATATATCGTTCGTCTCAGAATCAAAAGCAAAGAAAAATCATTTTCATAGTTCTAAATTATAAGTATATACAAGAAAATAGAGTTTATTGACGGAAACCTTGTAAAATAGTTTTATTTAAAAAACAGGTAGGATTTTGATGTTTAACAAGAACCAATTTTACCACGTTTTTCTTATCTCACTTTTCTTATTTGTTTGTCTGTCCGGGCAAAATCTTGCAACTTAAATTTGAGGCACTTTCCGATAAGCTAGAAAGCTGAAACTTTCAGGATAGTTCAGAACCCGATGACAATGCACTCTAAAGCAACTTTCAACTTTCCAGATGCACTTTCAGGTCCACTTTCGGCAACTTTCACTTTTGTATGGGGCTTATCCGATTGTTGCGTAACACATGGTTACTTCGTTGAGTTAATAATTAAAAAGAATAAAATAATTATACTAGATTTAAAAAATCTAAAAATCCCACGTTTTTCAATGTCCTAAAAAGAATAAAATAACCCTGCGGGGCAAAGCGAGGGGCCACTCAAAACGTGGGGGCGCATCTTTACAATAATCGGCATCAATGCATGTCATTCATCTCTTTAAAATCTCCTCTTAGTAATATGCGCCCCCACGTTTTGAGTGGCCCCTCGCTTTGCCCCGCAGGGTTATTTTATTCTTTTTAGGACATTGAAAAACGTGGGATTTTTAGATTTTTTAAATCTAGTATAATTTTTACAATAGGAAAAAGCAATTCATCTCTTTAAGCTTTTTATTGACTACACAGTTGTTTATAAATGAAGTAACAAGTGCTGAAACGTATGTTTTTTTTATTTTAAATTATCTTCTAGTATTGTTATACCAGGGCGACATCTATTCTCCCGCTGCAGTATGACTCATTCGGTGGTAATGTCATACAATAGATGTCGCTTGAAGCATTGTGACTGTTTTCCCTCTTTTACTGAAGTCTTATTCTATATATAAGTTATTTTTTATTTGTAATTAGCATAATAATTTATAATAATAATTTATTGCATACACATAAGATACAGAAAAAGTCAAGTACAAAATTAAGTGATGTAGTAGAGCCTAAACATAACATATATATTTATATATTAAATTTTTTTATATGTCAATAATTATTACTACCTAAATGTTATTGATTGTTTGGTAAAATAATAGTGACCCTACCTTTCGCGTTAAAATTCCTGGGTTCAAAATCTGGTAAGATTCTGTTTATAGGTTGCAGTATCTGACCGAATTAACCAAAAAATAGTGAGTGGAAATCTAAGGTTTTTTTATAATTTAGAGTTTTATTAAAATATTATATTTGTCAATTTCAAATAAAGAATTCAATTTCGTGACCCTCCCTTTTCAAATTACACTCACGTTTTAAAATGCGTGCGTGTTCAATTCACGTATTATGTAGAAAATGTGCAATGAATTTCTAGAGTATTTTTTTTTTATATATTTTATCTTTCATCATCATTATGTCAGTAAAATGGCGACCACTGCTGAAAGGAGACCTTTCTCAAAACGCTGCTCCACATTTTGTGGTTTACGATAGGGGTGATTAGCTCCAGTATCAGTAGTACACGCTTTGCTTAGCTTGAATCTAAAAAATTGTTTAAGTTTCAGTTTTAAGAAATATTATAAAAAAAAATTTTCGCCTTTCTTAATCAATAATTCACTCAATACCATATACTATCCTATCCTAATTATATTATAACAATACGTTGTGTGGTTTTATTACCATAATATATATGTAGTTACCATAGTTACCATAAGCCTACGAATAACAGTTTTTTATAATCAATTAACGTTACCATAGCAACGCGTGGCCGGGTCAGCTAGTTACTATAATATAAATATATTAACGGATATTATACTGTTAATACTGAAACGTCTGGTTCTGAAAGAATTTATTGCATTGTGTTATAAAAAAACGATATTTGCTTTTTTGTTTCGGAAGGATAACGAAAAATCGGAGCCTCAGATGTGTAACATGGTAAAAATCTTTAAACATGGTAAAAATCTTGTTTTAAATAATACTAATGTTAGTGATCATGAAAGTTTAAAACAATATATGGATTTCATAGAGTTGAGTCAACAGACTTCCAAGTTATTAATAGTTTGGACAATGCCGGCGGCATCTGACACAATAGTCTCCAAGCTCACATAGATTAGTTTGAATAAACTTGACCGCTCTTCATTGTACATTAATCAGAACTGTGAAATTATACTGGATAAATAAATGGCATAAATACGGCTACATCACATTACGCATTGTTTTCATAAAGCCAAGCAAGATTACTAAAAGTAATTGAAAGGAAAACGATTTTCGTTTATAAATATTTCAAAACAGAATTAGGTATGACACGCAAAGAAACTCTTGTAATAACAATCGTGCGTGTGTATAGGAGACAACATGTGTGTTTTAATTGGAAGGTTCAGTAATGACACGTGAAATGTGATTTTATGAAATGTGATTAATATAGTCGATTTGATTTACGGAAACTTAAATATACACATTTCCCTGATATGGTGTCATTAACAAAAAAAAAATGGAATAGTGTTTCGAAAATTGGTGAAGACGCATGAAACGTTGTATTGAGGCTGAGAGTTCTTTGAAAAGATGTAATAAAAATGTTTTATCCTCTTCCACGGTTATCTCAAACACTGTTAACAAATCTTTCGGCAATGTAAACTATGTGCTTTTCTATTCATTTTTTAGTGACTAAAAAGAAGTCAAATGGTGCGAGATCAGGACTGTAAGAATGGTGACCCACCTTGTAGTATCCAGGAAATCCCTTGTTTTGACCGATGAGTACGCGGGACGTTGTTACTCATTGCAGTGAAAACTTCTGGCAAACATTCAGCGTTAAAGATTTTCTTTATTTTGTAAAAGAATTGACACCCAAACACCCCATCAAAGTAAAGAAACTAATTTTTTCCTGTGTTTCCAAACCGCTTCACTATGACAGGTGTTGGTTCGTTTTGAAATAGCCAATTGTCGACTGACGCTTTGTTTCCGGACCGTACTGAATAATTCAGGATTCTTCATCTATCACAATATCGTAAACACGCCGAGACGAACCTGCTTCAAATTTATCAAACATGTCACGGCTCCATTCTACATAGACCTGCTTCTGAGCTTCGGTAAGGTAGTGCAGCCAGTGTTAAATCATCATTTATTCGGCTTGAAAATCATAAGAAATAATTGCACAAAAATGTTCCCGACATATACATTTATCAATGAGATACAAAAATTCAATTTAACTCTCAAAAAATTCTCAATTCGAACCATAGTACTTACACTTGTAAATATGTATTTTTTTTTTAACTATAATCATACATTATCATCATATTAATAATAGTGATACACATATGTTACATAATATTCAAGAAATTTTCACAGAAATATATATAATTACCTCTGAACAAAAGATTGACACGCCGTCCCCCTCTCTCTGGAGGAGCGGCTGCAACTTTTGAACGCTTCCGATACTCCCGTGTACAAGCCAACCGCAAGTGGCGTTTAGTTAGTAAGAATTTGACATAACCGCACAGCCGGCTGTGAGGTATCCATGAGGATTCACTTCCTCCCTCCCCCGTGCCCGGAGGGTGCTCAACTTGTCTTGGGGTGCAAAAAAGTACAAATGCTCGTATTCATCTGCCTCTACTAGGCCTCGAACATCTGTTTTTAAAGTCAGGGTGAATAGGCACCTTCTGGGCTAGCTTGTTCTATCGTGGATTCTGTCTTGACCCACGGGCTTGATTGGGATCAAGAGCGAACCCATTCTAAACAAAAATAAATTGCCTCAAACGTCCGTACTAATGCGAATAAAACGCGTGTTTTGTTAAGGGGTTGGTTTATTCACGTTTCATTATTATTTATTATTATAATTTAATTCTTTTATCAACACTATACTCTCGGAAAAGTCTCATCTGGGTAATCACTCACTAGAGGCTTCCGTATATTATTATATTGATGGTTAGGCTGATGAATTACTCAATATTCACTTATTCATACATATGGATAGAGAAAACAACGTGAATATTGTACGCAATTTGAATTATTGCCATTTGCTTTTTCTACGGTTTTTGCTTTGAATATAGTTGCAATGTACGCATTTATTATATACATTTATGCACGTCTCGCTCACACGGCCACGCGTCGCTGTGATTCAGTTATTTTAATTTGCAATATTCTTTATTATAAATTAAAATGAAACCTATCCTATGTCCTATATATATATATATGATTTTGGTAACAAACAGTCATATAAAGTTATTCTTATATAAAACTTAAAATATCATTATTTAATACAAGAAATAATAGAGATGTGCGAATTGTGACGGATGCTATCATCTTTTCAAAGTACCGAAAATAATAAAAATAAGATATAATGCAGAAAAACAAAAAAATTGAAGCCTTAATTTATACCTACCTGTTAACAATGAATTTAACTATTATTTATATATGAAAATCTGTGAATAGATTTATTTATACTCAATTATTTAGAATAAAAGCGTACTTCAGTAGGTACTGACAGCTTTTGTACTTCAAAAATAAAGCAAAATCTACGAAAAAATAAAGGCACGCAACCACATGCGAATTGGCCAGTGGTTAAATTGGTGTATGATTATTAATCTGTAATATAAACAATATACTGATTAATATAAAAAATAAGGTATTAATTACATAACTATATCTAAATCAGTATATTATTAGTATTCAGTTCATGGTCAACCAAGCTCTGCTTGGGACAAATGAAAAACGATTAAGGATGGACCAGTTTTTTTGATCCTCGTTTTATGTATCAGCGGTACTATAATTTGCACCCTTCCGCATTTAAAAAGTACACAAGCTCCATGGAAATGTACGTTTGAACTATGTATAAGACATTTAATGGCTATATATATATGTAATAATTTATTGTCCAACAGTAAATTGTTATTTTGTGAACTTTATTTGAACTTTATTGTGGCGGATTTAAAGATGCGACGGCGGTGACCGTATGATCATGGGTTCGATTACCGAATGAGGCAATGGGTTTTCTATCATTTAAATATGGCCGATATTAAATATATACCCTACTTACTTCTTATAAACTATTTTAAATATAAACTAAAAACCTGGATACATGCTATTGACTTATTGAATAAGTGACTAAGAATAAAAGACTATCACATTGAGTATTTACGAGTAGATATATATTTCAGAGCACAAGGTATTTCAATGCAACAAATCCACAAAACGAGATAAAACCAAGTTAACTTCATGAATGAGTTTTAAGCAATAAAACAATATAACGCATCGCTGTTCAGCTGTACAGCTATTCTTTTCGAGTCAGTGTTGTTCTCTTCAAAATTTACTTTCTTGTTCAAGACAATGGAGCGAGCATGATATTTATTTTTCAGCTTGTCCCACTTTTCTTACTTGTATTAAAAAGAAGTTTAAAGCTATGTTTCTGTTAATGAGCTGTTCCTGTGGGGAGTAATAACGGAAACGCATGCTTTTGGCTCATATTTTTGGAGCGACAAACAACTAAACACAAAATATTTTACGGAATTTTATAACGAAACTTTGTCTTGTGTGTGGGTGTGTGAGCGCGTATTTATATCGTGTGATCTTAAGTTGTGATGCATTTACCTATTTCTACATGATGACTACATTTTCAGGAGAACAGAATATAATAGAAGAAGGTGGATTATAAAATGTAGATTTACTTTATTTTATTTTAAGTCGCGTGATATCTAATAATTTTTATAAAATCAAAAAAGTTTTTATCGAGTAGATAATCGACTTTACCTTTTACAGAACTATAATGCAACAGTAACTATTTATGAAAAATTAATACACACTTATATTTTAAGGCACACATTTAAATAGAACATCAAACAACGTTTGTAAAAAATAGGATAGCAAAGTAATGTTTTTATAACCCAATATTTGCTTTTATCTAAGGCAACATACTTGTTTTTACCAGATTGTAATCATAAAAGCCAACAATAATTTAGTGAAAAGCTATAAGAATAGGGACAAAATAAACTTACTTAATTTGTAGAAATATTATTTTATTTATTATTTCCTTTTATGCTTGCACACTCATGTACTTTATTTTATTCTTTGGAGCACTGATAAAAAAGACTAAGGCGTCAAATAAAATCAGCATCAGTTCTTACAAGTCTGACATAATGCTGAATTATTATGGCACATCAGGGAGACAGGTATAAGGCTATGTCCACATTTGGCGGACAGTGAACGGTTGACTGTATTTTTGTTTTTATTTAGAATGGGTTCACTCTTGATCCCAATAAAACCCGGGGGCCAAGACAAGATCCACGATGGAACAAGCTAACCCAGAAGGTGCCTATTCTTTATATTTTAATTATAAGTTATAAGTTCTCGGAAATACAGACGCAGGGAGGGAGTTCCACTCTTTTGCTGTGCGCATTATGAAGCTTATGGGCTTGGTGCGACAGGTAGGAATAGCATCCTAGAAAGGATGGTAGACCGCAGTGCGTCTGGATGTCCGATGGAAAAAAGGAGATGGCGGTATGAGCAAATGCAGTTCTTGAGCACACTCTCCAAAGTACAGTCTGTAGAAGACCGCGAAACAGGCAACTTTGCGGCGATAAGCTAAGGTATGAAACTTGCTCTTCATTAATTTTCGACGACCGTTTGGTGCAACGGTAGCGATCCTGCCTTTCGCACCGATGGTCCTGGGTTCGAATCCCGGTAGGGGCAGATATTTGTATGATGAATACGAGTATTTGTACCTGAGTCATGGGTGTTTATATATATTTCTATAAATATTACATATCTATGTATCATATATGTATGTCTATCCGTTACCCTAGTATCCATAACACAAGCCTTACTTTGCTTACTTTGGGCTAGGCTAATTGGTGTGAATGTAGGAAATATTTATTTATTTATTTATTTATATTTATTAATTTACTGTCACCAATGAGCCTCTCAGCCCAGCGCTGAATCGTGTCCAGTCCAGCGTGCAAATTTAGTGTCCATAATCATACACTGTTTTGATGAGCGGCCTATTCACATGTGGTTACTTGCCTACCTTATTTGGTACTTTTTGCTTGTTTTTGATGTGTGATAGCTGTCGGTCGCAGCTGATCGCCACAGCGCCATCTAAATCACAATCATTAAATGAACCTAATGCCAATAGTAGCGAGCCGCCATAGTAATATCCTGACGGAATCTTTCAACCGATGTTGATCCAATCTGCCTCTCTAGCTGGAAAGAGAAAGAGATTATTGTTTTACTAATATCTCTTTAATATAGAACAATTTATCACGGAGACACGACTCAGTGCAATGATAGCAATTAATTTTGCCCCTTTTTTATAGAGTTCGTCAGAGCTTCGAAGTTAATTTGCTACAGTCCACCGCTCCCTCAATACAGTGTTTAAGACGAATTCGCGACTCAGAGTCAGCGTCTGTGAGGACAGATCCTTAGTTTTTATAAATTTTTATATCACCTATGTATGTCTCATGCCTTTGTCATATTGTTATTCTACGTAGTTTATATGAAAATTTTCCTACAAAAATAGAGGCATTAAAAAACACTTTTTTATTAATTCTTACTTCCCTAGCGTGGTAAAGCCAAAGCAAAATTTCAACCAATTTCATATTGTAATTAGGTATGTAGTAGAGATTTATAAAATATTATTTTATTACACTAAACATAACATGTTAATAATTATAACGACTTAAGTACCTGTTACAATTATAATTTAATTTCTTAAGTGTTTTCACAATAACTTTGCCAATGTCGACTGTTATTAAGACGGTAACAAACTTTTAAAAATATTTAAATGATTAGTTACTGTGTTCAAACCTCACCTATATAAAGCCGATAGCACATACAAGTTATATACTTTCAGATTTGAACGACAGGTGAACCTGGACCTGGAGATCTTTATGCCATTATAATAAAGACAAATTCATCTTATATTTTCAATTCATTTTACTTAGAGAAACAAAGTCTCATAATCTGTTAGCTGTGTTAGTATGTATATGATTTTTTACTTGCAATTATATATTTTTTAATTAATAACAAAAAAATGACAAAAAAATAAAAATATGAAAATCTAATTATCCAATCATTAAAATAAAATTATTAAAAATTAAATTCTTGAAATAAAATAATAAAAAAGCAATTAAAATCAGATCATGGGCAGGACACATAGCAAGGAGAACTGATGGCCGTTGGGGCGGAAAGGTTCTCGAACGGCGACCGCGTGCCGGACAACGCTCAGTGGGTAGGCCCGCTTCGAGGTGGACCGACGATCTGGTTAAGGTCGCGGGAAAACGCTGGATACGGGCAGCACAGTACCGATCGTTGTGGAGATCATTGGGGGAGGCATATGTCCAGCAGTGGGCATCGTACGGCTGATATGATGATGATGATGAATTAAAATCAAATCACTAAATATTAGTTAAAATTATAGCGCGTCTCGACTGTACTACTCAAACAAATTGCAAACATTACATAAAAGCAGTACATCTATTTGTTTATTTTCTTTATGCCATTAGGTTTGATAAATCACTTTTATTTGCAATGTATTTTTACGTTGGAAGAGTGGAATGAAAGGTTGTCATTATCAAATGTTTGTGTTCTTAGATTAGATACATGATTTATAGTGACTAGCTTTGTACCTACCCACATAAGTTTTTTCAGTTTTTTCTTAATATATCGCTGGATTTAATAAACTTAGGTTTTAATATAAAATATCTACAAGAGTATGAGAGCAATAGTTATTGTGACGTATTAATAAAGTGCAAGCGATACACGCCCGTACGCACTGCCTACGGCGGTAGAGGGGCATTGCTTGCTCGACCGTCGGCCGGTGCAGACGTGCGTGTGCTGCTTGGTGAAACTACTGACTGCTTTCATTTAATGACCCGACAGTAATCGAGGACACCACACGTGGCGACGAGCCTTCAAGTAAGTGGTATATAGAAAAATTAGCTCGTGAAAATCAAATTAAAGGAGGGAGATAACGAACCCATCTGCAAAAAAGGCTGTCTCATAGTATTGAGAAAAAAAAATGTTAAATAGTTTATCCACTTGATTCTAAGAAGAGTTGAAAAATCATTGATTATAGCAATGTAAATATCAACTTGAATAACGGCAGTGTTAATCGCAATTCTAAAGAACTTGTGTTTTAAGAAATTTTAAGAAAAGAAAATATATGAGTCATCCTATTTTGCTATAAAGAAAATCTTTATAATCTTGTAATAAGCACTCGATTCTATAATGTATGTGTTGATATTATTATTACCTTCACGGTTATTTCTGCCATGTTATTCTAGTAATGAATGTCTTGTTCTTGCTTTGAATAATTCTGGCTTGTGCTACCTACCCACACCAAACCTAATCTTACTTACGATTTAAATCGATCGAGATTTTAATTCAGTTAATAGTATTGCATTACACGGGTTAAACAAAACATACTATGATACTAAATAAAAATAGATCTTTAAGTAGTTTCTTATATTCCTGAAACAACGATTTGAATTTCAATGGTTATTACGTCAAAACTTATATAAAGGTTATACAGACAAGTGGATATACTACAATACATTAATTTGAAAAGACATGTACCAAGGGGTACAAGAATATACTGCCAAGGTGCAACAATAGTGCCAAGGTGCACAAAGATGTGATTTTGCCAAAGTGCAACAATGGTAACAAGGTGCACAAAGGTGTGACTTTGCTAAGGGGCATCGATTTAGAATGAAATCGTTGTAAAGACATTCAAACATAATTACCTACGATAACTATCACGTCTTTTATAGTGATATTAAAAAACATTAGTATTTTACACTTATGACTGAAATAAACAAATAATATTTTCGGAATTATACGTAATGTTTTTCTGAATTTGATATTCATTTGATAATAGGTTAGGTTAGTAATATTATATATGTTGAAGCATTCGATTATTTCAATTAGATTAAATTAAACTCTAGAGGTTACGCCTAAAATAATGTTTGTCAGTAAGGATTTGTGTACAAGGTACGATTTTATCAAATGGAAAACGTCAGGGTGAAATCCTACATGGCGTGACCTTAAAGAGGCATTGCAAGTTGGCAACACTAAAGGTTTCTAAGATGACTTGAGAAGCACAGACTGTCAGCGTGCTATAAGTGTAAACGTTTAGTTAGAATACAATAAGCGTAAAACGGTTAGTTTATAGTGACCGTTAGCACGCTATAAGGGTATAACTTTTACTTCATAGCTTATACCGAGCGAGAACGTTACTTTTCGTTGGACCACCACGCAGGGAGGTTGTCACGCCGTCTCGGGGATCACCACGTTTTTCATCCATTGAAATCTCGTGCATCATTTGCGACTGCAAGTGGTTTTAAATAATAAAGAAGTCTATCCTACATCCATACACGTTATTATTTTAAAGACCGCTGCAACTCTTTTTGGATAATAAAGAGCATTCTGATGACCGGCGTGAGGCCTCGCCGTCGTATGTGTAAAAAAATATTGTATACTAGTTAAAAGTTATCGAACTACAGTCAATCTAGATGATTTAATGTTATCGGCAAAGTATGTTATTTGGAAATGGTATAAAATGAATATTCGCTGGTTAATTTATTTCTGAATACACTCTTAACCGTACGGGGTAAGGGACTAGACATGCGTAAGGTGACTCTGGAAAAAATTGGAGTTATTCTATGTTCTTTCTAAAAAAGATATAGATCCAGTTAGTATATCCATATCCACCAAATATATCCGGACTAGTAGTTTAATTCTTTCAAACCATATCAAATTATACCATATATCCAACTAAAGTGTAATTATATATATTTATCAATATCCGCATCTGTTTATTAAATCCGGACTAATAAGATTTCGCAACATAAGAGCGCATGAAGCGCTTAAATTTGCTACCGTTTTACAGAAACAAAAGTTTATGCAGCGCTTGTTTCGCTAATAATGACGCTTGCCACCAGTCAGAGCGAATGCAGCATCAGCAGTATTGCATTTTTAAGAATTTTACCGTTCATCGAAAAACACAGAAAACACAAAAAGCGTTTTCGGCGCTCTATGTCTTTAGATCGACGCTTTCGCTGTCGATATCTGTTATGTAGTTAGTCAGCCGGTATTAGACCAAATGATTCGGAGTTGATCCATGTGATTGGATTGGATATACTGGATATGCTAAGAATTTTGAACGGAATCATTAGATATATATCCGGAGTGGCATATAGCTCCAAGATATAACTGAGTTACACAAGTCTATAAGAGACAATAAATCAACAAAAATACCAATACATTTTATTTATGAGCATCAGGCATCATTATTAATAAAATAATTTCCAGTAGGAAAACACATATTAAATAAACAATAACTTTTACCAAATATTGTTTTTATGTGGCTCCAAAAATATGTTAATTTATTGAAAAAGTTACATACAAGGTGTATTCATACACTATACAAATTTTGGAATTTATAAGAAGTAGGTAAAAACAGGGTAAAAGAGATAATAGTGTTAGATGACATTTATTATAGTAAAAATAGGTATCTTGTTGTGAAACACAAAACCAAACAATAAATAATACAATACCAGTATGCATAGATGTAAAGTTACAAGTACAGACTGCTGATAACATGTTAAAAAGAAAGTTGGGCGTGTTACCGTAAAATTCGTTATAATGCATAGGCATAAATATGACACACCATATTCAATGGCGCCAAGGGCGCAAAATAAAGGCGTACAGACATTGTTCTGGGTCGCCTAAAATGTTCAGCCTGCCATCGTAGAACCATTGCAATGCGATGACAATTCGATGTCACTGGGGTTACGCTGGGACAAATGGATGACGACCCTTGAAATATTTCTTTTGACAACGGGGGTAGATACAATAGTCAAGAAAAGAGCTACTCTTCTCTTTATGGGATGATAATGAGTAACAGCTACTTTTGATGTTTATAAAATAGTAAGCAATAGGCTTGACGAGTTTCTGTTATCGAAACAAAGTAAGGCACCATACCTACCATTTTGTTGGTGAGATACAACACCTACATCTCACTGATGATGAAACTATGATTAGCTTCGATGTTCAATCTCTATTCACAAGCTTACCTGTACAAGATTGCATTGATGTCACTATGGAACTAAAGACAGACAATAAAATAGCCTTCCTAGATGTTCAAATCAGCAGGAATCTAAATCAAACCCTTAGTCATACAGTGTATAGAAAGACAACTCATACAGATAGATATTTAAATGGTGACTCTCACCACCATCCTATACAGTTGGCTACCGTAGGGAAATCTTTGTTTCAGAGAACTCGCGGCATCTGTGACTAACAATATCTGACTGCTGAGCTTCAGCATGACAAGCGAGTACTACAAGATAAAAAGTTGCGAGTACCAAGACTACGTCACAGAGGCCGCACCAACCAGCCACAGTAGAACGTCAACCTGCTGTCCTTCCCTACATGAAGGGGGTAACCGACAAGATTGGGAACATTCTGAAGCGGGTTTCCATTAATACTTACTTTAAACTGGCCAGGAAGATTAACCAATTCTTACGACCGGTCAAATGCAATATACCCCTCCAGGCAGCAGGTGTCTACAAAATCGATTGTAACTGTGTTCTCTCATACATCGGACAAACAAAGAGAAGTAGAGGGACGCGCATTATAGAACACGTAGGCGCGATAATAGGTCTGCAGTGTGTGAGTATGAGCATGCTTTTGAGGGGCCAAACTACTACATTCGTATCGATAAACCTCAAATTCTCGCTAGAGAACAAAGACTTGTTCCTAGGACACTACGCGTGGCTTTTGAAATGAGGAAACATCCAAATTTCAATAGAGATGAAGGTGGAACGCTCCACGTTCCACCTGCTTGGGATCCAATAATTAATAAATTAATACCTACAAAAACACATATTGCAAGACCTGATGATGTAGTTAGCTCTCTTTGCAAATAATAACAGTAAGATGGAGGTCGGTCCCCCTGCCCGAGTTTCTTCCGCCAGTTCTTCTCGGAAGGCCCTCCCAATTTCCGAACTGGTAGTAGACTCAGTTGTGTACAATGTAATCGTAGTGAGAATTGAATAACTAAATAAAAATATAGAAAAATAAAACAATTTAACAATAAAGAAAATGCAAAGTGGAGAATAGTTCATAAAAAAACTAATAAAAGACGATTAAAGTAAAATGTAATGTAAAACTTTAAGTACCTAAGTGAATAATAAGGAAATAACATTCGGACCGACAAGATATCGTAAAAATATTTAATAACTTCTTTGCATTATTTTTTTTACAAAAAAAAAAATGTATTAAATAAATTTAGAAGTGACGGTTTTGATGAACTACGCTCACATTTGATTGTGAATGTGCGGTCGAACTTACCATCTCTTTCACTGTCAATCAATCATTGCAAGTAGAAGTTTATCTTAACTCATTAAAAACAACAGTGATTACTTTTACATGAGAATAACCAAAAGAGTGACCTAAATTATTACAGTCAGTCAACTTTTTTAGCTTTTCTCAAACACATTCAAAAGATAATAAGTAACTGGACATTAAAAATATGCTATTCGAATATTGCTACATATGTATGTGCAAGGCGTATGACCGTGTGCAACATAAAATATTAATAAACTGGTTGTATCCCAAATACAGCTCACAAATGGTTTATCTCTTATTTAAAAGATAGACAGCAATTTGTTCAAATCGATTATTATAATCATATGAGTAGAAAAGTTTATAGAGTTCGATTTGATATTAAAAATAATAATGCCTTAACACCACAAGGGGGTGCCTAAGACTCTCTTGTTTTTAGTTTACATAATAGACCTGCCGAAGGTTTTGAATGAACCGTGTATTTTGTTCGTTGATGACGTAACAATATATTGAATAAAACCCTTAATTGGTGAACATAACTTAGAGAGAAACTTAAATAAAACAAAATTTATTTCTTTTCACCCACATCAAAAAAACTTATTTATAAATTTAATAACAAATCAGAATGTGTCAATAATTTCAATTTACTAGGCTTAAACATAGACACCAAATTAAATTGGATATAGACAAAGACAAAATAAAAACAAAATTGTCATCTCCTGCATATGCACTGCATGAGACTATAAATATATAATTATATATATTGTTTTATTAATTTGTGACTCCCTAATTAGGAGATAGTCAAATAAAACGACATTTTATCATTCGTCGAAAACTAAATAAATATATATAAAAAAACTGATACACCTTAAAAAAGGGAAAAGGAGAGTGGCGTATTCAAAGGAAAATAGAGGACACGTATGATTAGAGTATTTGTCTGCAAGTAATAAATAAACAATTCAAGATATACTATTTAAAAATATTAATCACATAAATGTATTTAAAATTCTTTTTCACTGTCTCAAATTATTCGAATCAGTTGAAAAGAAAGAGGTGTGACGTATTAATAAAGTGCAAGCGATACACGCCCGTACGCACTGCCTACGGCGGTAGAGGGGCATTGCTTGCTCGACCGTCGGCCGGTGCGGACGTGCGTGTGCTGCTTGGTGAAACTACTGACTGCTTTCATTTAATGGATACCCTGACAGTAATCGAGGACACCACAGTTATGATTGTGGGATAAGCTGCTACAGTATTTGTCATATTTATATCGAAATATCGATCGATTGATGAAACGGGCAATAAATCTGTCTAAGTGTTAAAGATTCTACATTTCCAAATAAATGAAAACACTAATATTCACTTTGCTATATTCGTGTTCACGTTACAAAAATATCAATATGTATTTATCATTAGGAACTTATTGTTACCTGTAGACATACTGTACTATGCTTTAAAATGTATATATCCTTAATAAAAACGTGTAACGTTATGTATTTCACCATGTTTTTTTTTATTTAAAAAAAGCAGTGATTGTTCAACATAGCATTTCACTATAAAATGGAGGTTTAAAATGTTGTCACTTTGATTTTAGTTTCCATTGGCGCCAACTTCCACGAAATTCGATAAAAAGAGGAATGTACGTTTTTTATTCGCCTCAATCATTGATTTCAACAACCACAATCGAGTTGCAACTATCCTTGTGTTAGAAAAGATAGCTTTTTACATTATGAATAGAATTTGTACTTCATAACACCCATTTTCTGAAATCTTGTTATGGTGTATCATTTACTTATCGTCGATTTATGCTTTAATTTGATCAAATCTTGGTGAAAAAATGACGAGTGATTGACATGAAACACTTTAAGAATGAAACAAAAAATATCACACATACGATTTGACCCAAACTGCGTGTTTAATATGTTAATACTAAATATAAATCATAAGGATAGAAATCACGCTCCATTTGCAATATAACTTTGTAAAGGGCGTGTATTGAATGTGACCAATAAATAATCAACAAGTTTGTTAGTGCTTCTAAAGTCAAGTTATTCCCCGATAAGCTAAGACTAGACCAAGTAATTGCGGTTGTAGTTCTTGTTATCCATTATCGCGCATTAATCGCATTGCTTTGAAAACACTAATTAATCTTGAAGTAACGGAGATAGGACATATGTTTTATAATTTTACTAGCTGACTCGGCCACGCTTTGCTGTGTTATAAATTAAAATGATATCTATCCTATCTTTCCAGTTGGATCAAACTGCACATGGTGTACTAATTTGATTAAAATCGGTTAAGTAGTTTAGGAGTCCATCGCGGACAAACAACGTGACACGTAATTTATATATATTAAGATATATATTTTTTACATTTTTCAATGCTATCTTATAAGATAAATTATTTTTAATTTAATTTTTTTTTAAATCAACTCGGCTCTCAAATAAATTCTCAACGCTGGCCCACAGAGTAAAATTAGAAAGCTGCTAGAAAATTTCGATAAGTGTTCACAAGGCTCGGTAGCTCAGTTGGGAGAGCGTTGGACCGGATTTCCAAAGGTTGCGGGTTCAGTTCACGCCTGAGAATTCACTTGTAAGCCGAGTCGATATTTTCTATTAAAATAATTTATTATATAGGACTTATGTTTAAATTGAACCAAAATATAATCAAACAATTCTAATTTGAAAATAACTTTTCAATAGAATCTAAATAGGAAAATGCAATTGGCCACTATCGAAATATGAACTCTTTGGTTTTTTTATACTTATGTTTGCGTTTATTGTGTTAAAAAAATATTTTGTAAGAGAGTGAAGAATAACTTTATTAGTTTTATAATTTTTATATTTTATGCATTTTCAATGCGATCTTATAAGATAAATTATTATAATAGAAAAATACTAGAAAAAATCGACTCGGGTCACAAGTGAATCTCAGGCGGGAATCGAACCCGCAACCTTTGGAAATCCGGTCCAATGCTCTCCCAATTGAGCTACCGAGCCTTGCGAACACTCGTCGAAATTTTCTAGTACCTTCCTGATTTTACGCTATAGGCCAGCGTTGTTTCATCAATGAGAGGAACATCCTCTCGTATTCGAAACTCGGGTCACAAGTGAATCTCAGGCGGGAATCGAACCCGCAACCTTTGGAAATCCGGTCCAATGCTCTCCCAATTGGGAGAGCATTGGACCGTATTATAGTATAGTATTTTTCTATTTCCGGGTTCGATTCCCGCCTGAGATTCACTTGTGACCCGAGTCGATTTTTCTAGTATTTTTCTATTTTTCTATTATAATAATTTATCTTATAAGATCGCATTGAAAATGCATAAAATATAAAAATTATAAATCTAACATGGCTGTTTCATCTTAATCGATTGACCAAACATTTGTAAAAATGATTCTTTCGAATACGAGAGGATGTTCCTCTCATTGATGAAACAACGCTGGCCTATAGCGTAAAATCAGGAAGGTACTAGAAAATTTCGACGAGTGTTCGCAAGGCTCAGTAGCTCAATTGGGAGAGCATTGGACCGGATTTCCAAAGGTTGCGGGTTCGATTCCCGCCTGAGATTCACTTGTGACCCGAGTCGATTTTTTCTGGGTTTCGAGGGTTAATATTATAATAATTTAACTTTATTAGTTTTGATTTTCTTGAAACAATTCATATTTATGTGAATATTAATGTGTCATAATAGTAATCACCATACCTGTGTTTATAAATAGTTACGAGCAAGTGAAACAAAATAGCGAAATGTGGCTTTAGATGATTTCTCAAGAAGTCCAAAGAGCAGGGTTAGGGATTATTTCATCAATCATTTATCATCCGTCGATTTCTTAATCATTTATAAAGCAGCTTTGATCTTCATTTGTTATCATCTAATTAAGATCAATGAAACTAGGCTGCATAGGCTTTGTACCCTTTAACTTCTCTTATGAGTAAACTTAACAAAAAAAGGAATCAGGCAAGTATAAAATTTCCATATAACATTGCCACCCACGCTCTCAGATCAATTATGGATTTTTATACAACCTTATCTCCCACATATTTGTATGACGATAGAGACGTACTGAGTAAACCCGTTCTTGCACATGTATAAATGTACTTTAAGAGTAGGTGTAGTATATAGAAACATTTTCGGTTGCAAAAAACATTAAGTTCGAACACTATTAATGTTATATTTCAGTTCAACAGAAATAAGCTTTTAAATTTGACACGCACCCATGGATACAAACTGGCGTGGTATCAATTATTTTTGTGAAAAACTTTCCTTCTCATGTTTACGCTGTTTTAGTTAAATCGAGTCATGAAATAGATATTTATATAATTTAAAAATAAATTGTGCAGGACAAGATTAGGTTGCGGCTCACCAGTTGTTCGCTTGGCTCGTCTGTACAACGATTTAAGTAAGAAACTGCCTGACCTCGACATTCACTTTCAAAGCCTTTCCCAATTTATGAAGTCACTTCAAACTGACGTACCCTAGACTTTTCTTATATATATATATGTGTGTGTATGTGTGTATGTGTGTGTGTGTATGCATATATATTATTCTTCATTTTATTTTGTACGACTGATGATTTCCACGTTTATTAAACTATAAAATTGACACTTTAGATTTGTAAATTGTATTTTTTTTTAAATTTTAATGATGATTTCTCTTTATTTATTTTCCTCAATATTGTTCCTTTAGTTTTTTTTTTAATAAGTTCAGTTCCATATGTTCATTATAGTGTACTCATTTTTTTTTAATTATTATAATGCATGCTGTGGTAACCTATAATTGTAAGTGCAGTTAGCCCTAAGTAATCTATTGTTTAGTTTTTTTTATATGCATAGTAAAACTGTAACTTATGTTGGTGACCCTATTAATAAATAAATAAATAAATTTATAGTACAACACTTAACATATTTTATTTTATTAGAAACAGGACCACAGTATCAAGGCTGTGAATATTAAAAACTTAGATTTTTGTTATTTACTAGCGGCCCTTCCCGGCTTCGCACGGGTGGAGAAAATTCTTTAAATTTTTTCTATTATTAAATATTTATTTAGTTCTTACACTTCCGCGCACATTACACATCAGAATAAAACACTTTTTTACGGATTTTTGCGCATGTTTTATTTTATTTTAAATTTAATCCTGACGTTTCGACTCCTTTACAGGAGCCGTGATCACAGGATGACTAAGATGATGGTTGTCATGTATTTTCTACTACCTTCACAATATTTTAATCGGGCACGTTCCTAATTATTAAATTATTTTATATAAATCAAGTTGTTTTATTTTATATTAAAACATTATTTAGTTATTTAATTAATTCTCACTACGATTACATTGTATACTACTGAGTCTACTACCAGTTCGGAAATTGGGAGGGCCTTCCGAGAAGAACTGGCGAAAGAAACTCGGGCAGGGGGACCAACCTCCATCTTACTGTTTAATTATTTGCAAAAAGAGCTAACTACATCATCAGGTCTTGCAGTGTGTGTTTTTGTAGGTATTAATTTATTAATTATGGGGTCCCAAGCAGGTGGAACGCTCCAACCTTCGTCTCTATTGAAATTAGGATGTTTCTTAATTTCAATAGCCTCGCGTAGCATCCTAGGAACAAATCTTTGTTCTCTAGCGAGAATTTGTGGTTTATCAAAACGAATATAGTGGTTTGGCCCCTCAAAAGCATGCTCACACACTGCAGACCTATTATCGCGCCTATGTTTCATGTCAGCTACGTGTTCTTTAATGCGCGTCCCTATACTTCTCTTTGTTTGCCCGATGTATGAGAGCCCACAGTCACAATCGATTTTGTAGACACCCGCTGCCTGAAGGGGTATATTACACTTGACCGATCGTAAGAATTGGTCAATCTTCCTGGCTGGTTTAAAGTAAGTTTTAATAGAAACCCGCTTCAGAATATTCCCAATCTTGTCAGTGACCCCCTTCATGTAGGGAAGGACAGCAGGTTGGCGCTCTACTGTGGCTGGTTTGGCGCGGCTTCTGTGACGCAGTCTTGGTACTCGCAACTTGTTATCTTGTAGTACTTGCTTGACATGCTGAAGTTCAGCAGTCAGATGTTGTTGGTCACAGATGCCGCGAGCTCTCTGAAACAAAGATTTCCCTACGGTAGCTAACTGTATAGGATGGTGGTGAGAGTCACCATTTAAATATCTATCGGTATGAGTTGCCTTTCTGTACACTGTATGACTAAGGGTTTGATTTGGATTCCTGCTGATTTGAATATCTAGGAAGGCTATTTTATTGTCTGTCTCTAATTCCATAGTAAATTGTATGTTGGGATGAACGGAATTAAGGTGACTTAAAAAGACAGAAACCATATCTCTTGGTAATATAGCAAATGTGTCATCTACATACCTTTTGTAAAAGCGTGGACACACCGGTGCCGTCGCTAGGGCCCTTTCCTCAAAGTCCTCCATGAATATGTCGGCGACTATGGGTGATACAGGAGAGCCCATTGCTACACCATCCACTTGTAGGTAGAATTCATCATTCCACAAGAGATAGCCCGATGTTAGGCAGTGTTCCAGTAATTTTGAATATTCACTTGGTATATTGTGTTTCTCTAGTCTCTTCCTAGTGACATCAATGCAATCTTGAACAGGTAAGCTTGTGAATAAAGATTGGACATCGAAGCTAACCATAGTTTCATCATCAGTGAGACGTAGGTGTTGTATCTCACTAACAAAATGGTAGGAATCCTTTACATAGGCAGTTGTTTTACCCCTTAGTGGTGATAGTATTTTAGCTACGTGTTTAGCCAAACGGTAGGTTGGTGAGTCAATTTGGCTAACGATGGGACGTAGCGGTACATCTTGTTTGTGTATTTTCGGCAACCCATACAACTTCGGCGGTTTAGGGCAGGAAGGAATAAGATAGTTGACGTCAAGATCTAATACCTCGGAATGCGTCTTGATGAGTTCACTGGTTTTCTTCAGTACCTTAGAAGTTTGGTCGTTTTTAACTTTTTTGTATGTGTTCTCATCCGACAAGAGCTGGAGCATTTTATCATTATAATCTGACGTATCCATTACTACCGTGGCATTGCCTTTGTCTGCTCGGAGGATTGTAAGATCAGATTTATTTCGCAGGTTTTTTAATGCGTTATATTCATTATAAGAGAGGTTAGGTTTCGGCGGTTTACTACGTCGTAGAACAGATGAAATGTCTTGACGGATTGCCTCCATATCCTCCTTTTTGAAGTTATTTTTAACCAAACAATCCTCAACGTTACATATAATGTCCTCATACGCGGACATTATATGTAACGTTGCCTCCTGCGAGGGGCAACTGCGAGGGGCAACTTCGCGGTTGCCCCTCGCAGGATACCGTATGAGGACATTATATGTAACGTTGAGGATTGTTTGGTTAAAAATAACTTCAAAAAGGAGGATATGGAGGCAATCCGTCAAGACATTTCATCTGTTCTACGACGTAGTAAACCGCCGAAACCTAACCTCTCTTATAATGAATATAACGCATTAAAAAACCTGCGAAATAAATCTGATCTTACAATCCTCCGAGCAGACAAAGGCAATGCCACGGTAGTAATGGATACGTCAGATTATAATGATAAAATGCTCCAGCTCTTGTCGGATGAGAACACATACAAAAAAGTTAAAAACGACCAAACTTCTAAGGTACTGAAGAAAACCAGTGAACTCATCAAGACGCATTCCGAGGTATTAGATCTTGACGTCAACTATCTTATTCCTTCCTGCCCTAAACCGCCGAAGTTGTATGGGTTGCCGAAAATACACAAACAAGATGTACCGCTACGTCCCATCGTTAGCCAAATTGACTCACCAACCTACCGTTTGGCTAAACACGTAGCTAAAATACTATCACCACTAAGGGGTAAAACAACTGCCTATGTAAAGGATTCCTACCATTTTGTTAGTGAGATACAACACCTACGTCTCACTGATGATGAAACTATGGTTAGCTTCGATGTCCAATCTTTATTCACAAGCTTACCTGTTCAAGATTGCATTGATGTCACTAGGAAGAGACTAGAGAAACACAATATACCAAGTGAATATTCAAAATTACTGGAACACTGCCTAACATCGGGCTATCTCTTGTGGAATGATGAATTCTACCTACAAGTGGATGGTGTAGCAATGGGCTCTCCTGTATCACCCATAGTCGCCGACATATTCATGGAGGACTTTGAGGAAAGGGCCCTAGCGACGGCACCGGTGTGTCCACGCTTTTACAAAAGGTATGTAGATGACACATTTGCTATATTACCAAGAGATATGGTTTCTGTCTTTTTAAGTCACCTTAATTCCGTTCATCCCAACATACAATTTACTATGGAATTAGAGACAGACAATAAAATAGCCTTCCTAGATATTCAAATCAGCAGGAATCCAAATCAAACCCTTAGTCATACAGTGTACAGAAAGGCAACTCATACCGATAGATATTTAAATGGTGACTCTCACCACCATCCTATACAGTTAGCTACCGTAGGGAAATCTTTGTTTCAGAGAGCTCGCGGCATCTGTGACCAACAACATCTGACTGCTGAACTTCAGCATGTCAAGCAAGTACTACAAGATAACAAGTTGCGAGTACCAAGACTGCGTCACAGAAGCCGCGCCAAACCAGCCACAGTAGAGCGCCAACCTGCTGTCCTTCCCTACATGAAGGGGGTCACTGACAAGATTGGGAATATTCTGAAGCGGGTTTCTATTAAAACTTACTTTAAACCAGCCAGGAAGATTGACCAATTCTTACGATCGGTCAAGTGTAATATACCCCTTCAGGCAGCGGGTGTCTACAAAATCGATTGTGACTGTGGGCTCTCATACATCGGGCAAACAAAGAGAAGTATAGGGACGCGCATTAAAGAACACGTAGCTGACATGAAACATAGGCGCGATAATAGGTCTGCAGTGTGTGAGCATGCTTTTGAGGGGCCAAACCACTATATTCGTTTTGATAAACCACAAATTCTCGCTAGAGAACAAAGATTTGTTCCTAGGATGCTACGCGAGGCTATTGAAATTAAGAAACATCCTAATTTCAATAGAGACGAAGGTTGGAGCGTTCCACCTGCTTGGGACCCCATAATTAATAAATTAATACCTACAAAAACACACACTGCAAGACCTGATGATGTAGTTAGCTCTTTTTGCAAATAATTAAACAGTAAGATGGAGGTTGGTCCCCCTGCCCGAGTTTCTTTCGCCAGTTCTTCTCGGAAGGCCCTCCCAATTTCCGAACTGGTAGTAGACTCAGTAGTATACAATGTAATCGTAGTGAGAATTAATTAAATAACTAAATAATGTTTTAATATAAAATAAAACAACTTGATTTATATAAAATAATTTAATAATTAGGAACGTGCCCGATTAAAATATTGTGAAGGTAGTAGAAAATACATGACAACCATCATCTTAGTCATCCTGTGATCACGGCTCCTGTAAAGGAGTCGAAACGTCAGGATTAAATTTAAAATAAAATAAAACATGCGCAAAAATCCGTAAAAAAGTGTTTTATTCTTATTAAATATTTTCCGTTAGCGCCATCTAGTGCCCGGTAGACGAACTACTTGAGGTTAACGCGTTGCTATGGTAACGCATATACAATGGAAAAAGGGCGGGAAGAAGGAACAGACAGACAAATAACAAATTTGTGATCTTATATTATAGATCATTAATTTTCGACTGACTCAAAAAAATATAATAATAGTTATCATTATTATATTCACACTAGTAAGCCTAGTTCAAAGTAAGCACTCTAAAGCTTATGTATGGTAAAAATATATTTAATATGTAAATAAATATTTAAATCATGATTTTGATCAAAAAATAGTCAAACCACTACGAATCTCTTAAATTCCTACCACAGCTGAAAATCTAATTTTGTTCTTTCAGCAAAAGTTAGAATACTGCCTCCCATAAAATGTATAATGAGTTGAATTCGTTTGAAGGTATGATAAATGCGATTGTGACTTTTTCTGACAATAATCACTTTAAAGACGTATTACCTGCCGAATGCCCGTTATTTATAGATCAATAACAAAGCTGTTACTCCAATAAAAGTAATGCGATTGTCACCATTCATAGCACGTAGGCGCAATGCCATCGTTTTTGATAAATTACGTGACCGAAACCATTCATAACTTTAATTATTTTCAAACTGAAATTAACATTACAACTTTCAAAGCCATATTAAGATAAGAGGTGAAATAAAAAGCTTTTGTTTAAAATGCTGCGCTTACACTTTCGCGTTTCTTACCTAAATTAAACTGATAACTATTGCATTTATAAATAAACTAACTTTTGTAGTTTGCAAGTCGGAATCTGGTGTTACTATTAATAGCTCTATTCGAAGGCGGTGTATCAAGATGAAACACGAAACATTGATTCTGAAATGGTTTGCCAACAATCGATTGATTCATGAATATTCATGATTATTCGTTAACTTCACTCATGTTTTTTTGCCCATGAACTGTTTGTTTATTTTGTTTCCTTTTTTATCTTATTATTTTGTCATTGTGCTATTTTGGCGCCTAAATATACCATCTCAGCTGAAAGACGCCAACTATACAGAAGCCTCCCCCTCCAAAAATATGTCGATATTTTAACTTAAATATTCTATTGTCGAATAATTCATGCATCAACCGTATATCAGTAAACCGTTTCAGAATTTAAAGAACAGAAATATAAACTTATATTGCCTGGTTAAATACATGTAATTTTTTTTTACTAAGAGCGTGTGTATATAATATTATGTATATAATATTTTGAAATTACGGAATTACCTACTGAATAAAAATTGTTTTTCTATTTCACCCACTTAGGGGTAGTATTTCTAGAAACGACGCTATGAATGCAAGTTTATTTTTTATTTAATACCTTCACTTTTTAACGTAAAAAGTGGTTTTAATTTCATTATTTTATTTATGGGCTATATTTTATAAGAAGCTGAGCTTTTTTATAATATGCCATTACATTAACATATATTACATAAAAAAATATCGAGTAAAAGAAACGACATTTGAATAGTTTTTTTTTATATTCAGACGCTAAGTTACTTGAAAAAACAATCTTTTACCTTTCTTAAAACTAGTATTTGCTATTTGAAATGGCGTTAGTACTTCTAATACTATTCCCACAAAAAGAGTCTATAGAAAAGACATTTCCAATTTCCTTACTATAAAGATGCTGCCAATATCAATTTACCATGTTCGACGTAGCGTGCATTTTGCATTGCATTCTTGAAACGGATAATGTAGTGTTCATCTCTTTCTGTGCAGTTTTATTTCACAGGAAGAGAGTTTGATTATTATTCTATCTAGATCGAAGAGTAATAATTATACGCATTGCTAATCTAAACAAATACTAGATAGTCTATATACAATTATTAAGTCATAAAAAAGACTTGTAGTTATTGGTTCGTATAATAAGAGGAAAGGATAATTGAGGGTTAATATTAATTTATATAGCATTACCGACAACCGCGCGCGTATAAGCGTTTAGATTGTAAAGAAGTCCAGATATAAAAACTGGTTACTACTAATAGCACGTGGCAACTCTTCCTAAGGTAACGAACCTTAATAATCTCTCATGGGCCAAATATGATCTCTGAAAACATGCCAAGTAATAATAAATTGTTCGCTTCTTATTTTAAAACTATCCTTTTAGAATGATATTTGGCACTTAGGTTTGTTTACTGCGCCAGTAAAATAATGTTAAGAAATTAAAGTTTTATTAAAAATTTTATCAAAATACCTCTTATTTTATATAAAATCTAGCCGCTTTTACTAGATCACCAATTTTTTTTTTTCAATGATTTAAACATTCCACTGCAAGATTTTTTTTTTAAATATCCATTTATTTGTATCCACAGGACTCGAACAGCGGCAATTAAAAATTTCATTGTTGATTTTTTTCTATTTATACTTACATAATAATAAAGCAGTTAAATATTTCAATTACAAAATATGAAATAAATACATTTCAGATTATTTTTATCGACTGCGATTGATACTCATAAAATATTAAATAATATATAAACATAAAATAATGTACTTACTTAGAATACGAGATATGACGGTGGTGCTTTCGTATTGATAAGCGAATAATAGTCTTATATTTATTCGTAGAGATTGGACTATCTACGGCTAAATGTTTTAAAAAATTCAAAAGTCTCAACTTTAAATCAAAGATCTAAATCTTTGCATAGTTATAGATAAATTGAATAATTTTAAATTGCAACACTTTCAAAATTATATTCAAAACACGATGGCATTTATGCCTCGACATGCTTGACACCTCCCAACACGCGGATACCGGCGCAGCTGGATATAAGCTGAGATCGGTCTAATCACGAACTAGATGCTAATTAGGTCACAGCATTGTCCAATATACAGGCCACGTTTTCATCTGATCAACTGTCTGTTTATTTAGGCCTTCGTTGTTACATGGGTAAGGTTAGCAGTGACATTACAAAATACTAACCCACGTGTACTAAAACGTGTCAGTATTTATTTGCTAAAAGAAGATAAAGACCACATCTGTTTTAAGCGGGACTAAGGCGATTATCGCCGACGCGTCCAGACGCGGCATCTCTTCGCGTTTACTCTACCTCTTTGTTTCATTGTATACGAGTACGACGACGGCTTTGAGCCAAATATTTTATTAGAAGAAGTAACCAAAAACTTGTTTGATACTTTGTGCATAAATACCCTGTGGAGCTCAGTGTGTTACACCCCGCGGCGCATTGATTGGCAGAATCTGAATTTTTCTTAAATATTGAACCGAACGAAAAAGCCGACATCATCAATATTTTTAGTACACTCCTTTCACTTATATTGCATTAGCGAGAAAATCGCGGCGTTGTTATCTTGAGTGGTTTCTGTCGTGTAAATACTCCGCGTCGAAAATTAGACGGCGCATAAAGACGAAGTATTTATAGATTTAACTAAGCATCTATTTAGGAAGTTAACCCGACTATAGAAGGGCGAACTCGTTGCGATGAGTCCGCTGATTACTGCACTCGACAGAAGAAAAGAAAATTGAAGCCCAGTATTCCTTTTCTAGCTCCATTAACTTTCAGAATTCAGAGTAAGTATTGTTTTTTCTACTGTCGGCACTTTAACGATCTTGAATGTGCTGACGCGGTGCATTAGGTTCTGATCTCCAATTTAACAAGTTCGTTACCTATTAACAAAGCCCATTGGCTAAACCATAATGGCGTTTATAAGCTCACAGTGTACTGCACTTATTGCAGTGATAGTCGTTTAACAATATTGTATAATTTTTTCATGAAACCAGCTGCTGATGTTATGCATACACTGACGGCATACGTCACAGTTTACTTCTTATAGTGATGGACAAATTTTTTGATAGTTACAATATTGAAAATGAACGTAAGATTTTATGAGTTCATTAACTTTATCTTGTTAATACATATTATATTCCAAGTTTCCGTTTAAATTAAGAAGCTTCTCATTTTTAGTCTGTAGCTGACGGATAAGATAGAGGTTTGTATAATTACTAAGATTTTAAATTTACTTTCTCTGTAAAATATGGTGGTTGTTTTTTTAACCCTACGTTACGCTTATAGTGGAAACGGCTTTGGCTTTCTAAAAATATATTTGTATTGCTGTGTGTAATCCTAAATAAATAAGTAAAAATTTGTTTTGTGACAAAGATTTATTCTTCAGCAATAAGAGAATCGTTCTCGAAAAAGGTCAGGATTAACTCTATAATTATTCAAATTAAATTGGTAACTAGCTTTACACTTTAGATGCATTAAACAATGTAACATTGAGCAACATTACAATCGAATAGCCTTTACTTATTAGTAGTGGTCGCCAAAAGTTAGATCGTCGGTTTCGATAAGTAATGAATGATAAGTAATTAGATATTCGAAAGTAGGATAAACGATATTGGTAAAATAAAGCTATATATAAAGAAAATTAGAAAAACTTCAAAAAGGGCACAGGAGTTTTTTCCCTTGTGTTAGGAGTACACTGTTAGAAATATGCAGCAACCGTTTCCCACAACTTTTGTCAGGTCATCAACCCACCTAATGGAAGACTTCCCCGTGCTGCGTCGTCCGATTCGTGGTTGTCACTCGAGCATTTTTCTACCCCAGCGGTCGTCGGTTCTGCGGGCAATGTGACGTACTCATTGCCTGTAATTGGTTCTCTTGTGAATGTTTTTGTCTACTTATATTTAAACATTTTAATAAAGATTAAAATTAATTCGCCGCTGCTTACACCACTAAGCTACTGAGGCGCTTACTACTTTACTTATTATAGAAACGTCGTTAGATGTTTTCTTTTCGTTTGTTTTCCTCCCTGAAAGATTATTGTTTATTTATTCGAGGCTTACTAAACACAAGAATAAAAAAATATATAAAATATTAGAAGCGTATATATCTTATGCTATATTAGAGTACCTGGCTTCATGTTATATCAACCGCGTACAAAACATGATTATTTATTACATGAAAATAAACTTTACAGCATATTTATTTAGCTTACATAGAAAATAGCAAGTTTTAGCGATTACAATTAGCTGATTTGTAAATCGAAACACGGTTCGATATTTTGAAAGGGTCAAAGCGAAGTTAATGGCTATAACGTCACAAAAGTTCAATCCAATTTACTGAACTTTTGAAAAGGGAAATTAGAATCTCACCGCCATTGCTTTCTCGAACCTCTTTGCTTGTCACCCTTATTATTAATCTCCCTTTCATATTATGTTTATTTATCATTTATTTATCGTAACTCAAAGCAGCGCTTATTCTATTGTAAGCACTGCATCTGACAGTTTTTTTTTTGTAATATAAATATTTAAGCGGTTGTGTCCTGATTGACGGACGGACAACACACAGTCTAAATCACTGAACCTAAAGACTTAAAACTTATGGGGCGTATTTATGAAAGAGTAAAGATGTTGGCTAATAAAAGATTTTAAAAAATCGACTCCTATGGGGCTGTATGTAAATCTGTTATTTTTAAAGTAAGATAATTAAAATTCTATACACATGCCGTTAGGAATAAATAAATGAACATGCTCGTTAAAAATGCCTCTATAGTATTGAAAATGGGTACGAAACTTAAACTGCGCCGTTTATTAATAGAGAAGCATAAAACTGAGTACTAAGGACTTTTTGTAAAATTAAATATATATTGTACAATAAAGTATTTCATCGTTTCTGGAAATTCTACTTGAATCCGATAGGACGCGCTGCCTTCGGGTGCCACGTTTTTCTTAATTTTAATAAAAATATTTAGTCAAATATGCTAGCGTTAGGGCAAGACAATTTCGGCCAGAAAATACGACGTTGTTATTTTTATTTTGTTTACTTTTGATACTAAATAACAGGTTTGCAGAAAACAATTTAGGGATAAGTTCAATTAATTTAATGTTACGGAGATCTAAATTCTAAAGCTCATTTGATGCAGAACAAAAATAAGATATTAGAAATTAAATTAACCGAAAGCTATGTTTTAATTTTGGATTTCTTAAAATTTTTTGGTAATCACATAGATTCTCTTCTAAACTGAAAGGAATAAGTCAACTTCATTGATAAAAGGTGTTCTCTTCATACTATGCTTTGAAAAGCTTAACAGAGGAGTTAGTATTGTTAATTGTTTAAAGTATAGCAAACAATTTTTGAGGTAAAAGTTAGGACTATAATCTTAGCAAAAGAGTTCATTATTCAAAAGAGGGCAATAAGAGCGATGTTGCTCATTAGTTAAAGACAGTCACGTAGAGAGCACTTTCAGAATCTAAAATTCGGACGGCACAGTGGCTTTATATTCTTATTATCCTTATGGATCTTGTCAAGCATCCCAATAAATATGAAACCACTTAGCAGAGAATAAAAACGTCATGACATTCGGCGGAAAGATTTCGCCAACTTAATATATCATTACAAATAATCAAACATTGTAAAGTATCAAGCAGTTACACTTGTCAATAATTTGCCGACTAATTAAAAAAATTATCTTATTTACTAGATAAAAAATTATAAGGTATGGAAGATTATATTAAATATGAACTATTATTTTTTTTATATTATTTTAATGCTTTTTATTATATTAATATTTTTTAATGTCTGTGCTTATTTTAATTTTTATTGTAATTTGAATATGGTTTGTGTCTTTTAACATTAATCCAAATTTCCGATACTTGTTTAATGTAATAAATAACTGAAATATTTTGTGCCTCCTTTTAACCCTAGGGTCCACAGTGTAGGCATGAGTAAGCCCATTTATTATAGAAAATTGGACTACTAAGAGTGTTTTTGCTTTGAACTTTTAGCAATGGATTGGCTTTTAGTAGACGACAATGGCTAAAATTTCGTAATAGAATAAATAATTTTATATTGTTACATTTAAATGGGAGTGTAAAAGAAACTTAAACTAATGGACTGATAATTTAATTATTAAAGTTTTATGTTTTGTAATATTCTTTCTTTACATTCATTGAGGCACCCTTTACAATAGGTTTGACGGCGGTATATGATTGAATGATTGCAGATATAAAGGATGAGTCAATAAGGTAGTATTTATCTAAAAGGGCACCACCGCTGGTCGACCACCAAGCGGATACGAAGTTTTTCAGAGGAAACTAGGACTTCCGTAGACCGACTGCCAAGAAACCGGACTACCGGCAGACGGGCTCCACTGGAACAAAGGGGTATTAATGGCCCCAACCAGAAACCTTCTGTAATGTATACAACGAATTACCACACACAATCCCTGAGCTGAACTTTTCAGTTGAATTGACCTTTCAAAATAAACCACATACTAAACGAAAATTTATCCCTTTCTATAAGAATTTTGGAAACCATACCTGTCATCAAAGGTCAAAGAATGATCGATTTAAACTCCCTATTTCTTGGAATTTTGTATGTAGCTTGACAAGTGCCAGACAACTTGGCAATATCCAGAGGTTATTATGAAAATTGACATACTATTGGTACACTAATCGCGACATGTAAAAACACCAATTTACTAGGAATCACTCACCAATAAACGGATGAAAATAAATATATTTCAGAATTAGATGGCGACATCGCCACCAGCGCGTGAGTTAAGTAACTGCAACTAACAAAAGTTATAATAAAAAATATATTTATTTAAACAGAGTGACAGTCTAGAATAGCTAATACAATATTCAATTAATAATTAATTACATGCGATTATATACTAAAATAAATGTTTATCTTGCATCTTGATAAATGACGTTGGACCTAGATATTATGCCTGATGTTGCTGGTTCGTAGTGCTGACGAAGCTGAGCTGGATGGGTCTATCAACCTTAACTCCTCCCTCCTCAAGAGAGAAATTATCTGAAGGTGCCGCAGGTGGCTTCGGAGAATTTCGTTTGCAAAAGTTGTTCCTAAATTTATACACAAGAAGTGCCACAAGTATTATGATAATAAAGATATATAGTAAAAGGGTCCACGGGCTAGCTTTATTTGTTATTATGAACATTTCACTGTTTGAATCTAATTCACTGTTACTAAGTTTTGCACTATTTAATATGTCCTTGATGTCAGTGAAGTCCACATTTCTCAAGTCTAGTTTTTTGGCTTCTTTTCTGATGTCCCGCTGAAGTTCTGGTACTTGTATTAGTGTTGATTGTATACTGATGTTTTTATTTAATTTTTTGCATTCACAATGCAATATTTCTATAAGATATAAAATACGTGTGTAAAAAACAACCACGCCTCCGAGCCCTCAGATGGGATCTGAGGGCTCGGAGGCGTGGTTGTTTTTTACACACGTATTTTATATCTTATTGTTTACTGATGTTAGATGCATTTGTGGGTTTACTTATATAGACGTCCGCTACTTGTACGTCGCAATTCTCATTGGGCGTGAACAGATATGTTCCTTTGACATTGTACTTGTGGGTCTCATCTCTGCAGTGTTCCGTGATTATTTGGGTATCTTTTGCGAATATCATCCATTTGTTACCATATATCTTCTGGATCTTCCAGTTTGTATGACATATTGACGACATTCATTATAGTTGTTTTTTATTTGCATGATTTGTTCAATACATGTTTCATTTCTATTTTGGGGCATGTTGTCATCGGAGCATAGAAATTTACTGTCTTCCAATTCTTCACACGGGTTCATCACGGGCCTGTATTTCGATCTGTTCACTAAGAGGTAAGGAAATCTAGGAATTATAGTAAGGATTTCTTGGGCTTTGATCACAGGAATGGGAATAATTTTGTAATAAATATATGTCTCAGTGGTTATCAGAGGGACTTCTAATTCGAAAACTAACCTATTTTTATCTGTAAACGATTTTAGTACTATACTACGTTCTTTACTAGGTTTTCTAAACTTACAGGATAAATCGTCATTGCATGCTGTTCTATTATTTGCAATATACTGTATAGCTCGGTAGTATTTATAATGGACTGATGTAATACTTGTAATTTGCTGAAAGCAATAGCTGTTTCTATTTCTTGAATGCTCTCGTAAATATTTCGAAAGTTAAAAAGAATTTGTTGTATTTTATTTGTTACATGGATTATATCCTTGAATGTTACCTCATCATGAAGAAGTGATTCAATTTCTTTTGCTTTTGAGTCTAAATTGTTAATGTTATAATTCATATTTTCGGATATATTAACAAATTTGTCGAAAGCATTTTGTATGTATGATATTTTATGTTCCGTAATATGTTCCCGCTTGTCTAAGTTATTTAACTGTTTATTATATCTAATCGCATCTTCTTCATCTAAGTTTCCTGAGACGGCTTTAACAAAGGACCCTAAGGGTGAAAATAAGGCTCGCTTTGTTCTAGGACTATAAGGTAAGATTTGTCTTATTCTATTTACTATAACTTTAGAAAAACTTTCTGTCTGATTAACTAACATACCTAACTCTCTATCTATCTTATTTTCCTTAATTATATCCTTTATCTTGGAAAAAAATACAATATTATTTCTAATCTCTAATTCTATAGACTCTAAATCTAATGTTTTAAAAATAGTCCAAAAGCTACTCTTCACTACTGCTGTCCTAATCTTCATCGGAGCTACTCCCGGATTCTGACCGAGGTTTTGAAGTTCCAGGCTGCTCATTGGAGCTACCAGGACCAGGAGAATTATACAGGACCTGTGGAGGGCGTTTGACATTTTTCATTGCAACTTTAGTTTTTCTTTTATTTACTTCTACTGGGATTATATTATGCTGGGTTTCCCCAATAACTACTGCTTTATCGTATCGCGGTAAGTGTTTTGGTTTTCTAGTCCTAGTATTCTTCATAAAAATCTCATCTCCTTTCTTTACAGATGGTGGCGATTCGCCACCTTTCTTATCCCTAACTTTTACTTTGTCTATTTGTATCTTTTCTGCTATATATTCGTATAAGACTTTAAGTCGTTTCCTATGATCTAATAGTAATTTTTGTGCTAAGTTTTTATCTCTATCTATATCAAAGACGTTTCCAGCATCTGTTTGTCCGAAAACTATTTCAAATGTCGTAAAATTTGTAGCTGAGTGTATGGTGTTGTTATAGGCCATTATTGCGTATGTCATGACTGACTAGTAATTCTTTTATTAAGTCATTATTGAACTCGGCTCCTGAGTCGCTACTAATTTTCTTTGGCAACCCGTACATGCTGAAGTATTTTATTAAAGCTCTGACTACTTCGGGAGTGCTTCGATTTGGAATATGAATGGCCTGACCTAACTTACTAAAGGCATCTACTATCGTAAGGTAATATTTTCCTTCGATATATAGTAAATCTATAAACGTTTCTTGGAATGGAGAAGTTTGACTTTGTGTCAATTGAATTTGTGGTTTAATAGGTTTCCTATCGTACTTCATTCTTTGACACTGTTGACAGGCGTTTATAATTGCTGTTACCATCTCTTTCATATTGGGCCAAAAATAATGTCTTTTAATTTTAGTCAAAGTTTCTCTCATACTACGGTGGCAGGTTTTACCTTCGTGATATTTCATTATTATTTCTCTTTGATCTGACTCTGTACCTGTTAAGTTTACCGAACGTTCAGTACACTCAGTTAATTTGATAGAATTTCTTTTAAATATACTAATAATTACGTTTGCGAAAGACTTTCTAAATGCCTCATGCTCGAAATAAATATAGTACTTGTGCTTAGGATCTATATACTGCTTTAAAAATTATTTTACCAACTTATCGTTATTTATGGGCAAATGAACTTCTAGAATACGTTGTTTTTCGTTAGATAAATCTTTAACCGAAAGATTATATTTATACCATGAGTGGACTAGAATTTGTTTTGGTTTAGAATCAATTGCTTCGTTCAGGATAGGAATACCTTCATGTTCTCTATTCGATACAGAGTTTGCCGTAATGTCCTCTGTACCTCAGAGTCTGATAATTCCGTTGTTGGTATTTTTAAACTCCTATTATTTCCTATTTCGTTATTTATTTCGTCTACGATTTCTTGTACACGTTCGTCATTCTCGTCAATATTAACTAAAATAGAATCTAAATCCTCATGTATTGTATTTATTTTGATGCGTGATAGAGCATCCGCGTTTGTATTTTGTGGCCCCTTTTTGTGGCGGATTTCAAAGTCATATTCTTCTAACCTAAGACGCCAGCGTGTAAGTTTACTATTTGGCTCCTTTAACGAACAGAGCCACGCTAAAGGTCTATGGTCGGTATAAATAATAAACTTGTTACCGTAAAGGTATGGCCTAAAGTGTTTTGTGGCCCAAATTATAGCGAGTAGTTCTTTTTCTATTGTGCTGTACTTTACTTCTGTATCACTGAGAGTGCGACTAGCATATGCTACAGGCTTATCTGATCCTATGGCCCCTTGTGATAAAACTGCCCCTATTGCGTAGTTTGATGCGTCTGTGGTTAAAACGAACGGTTTGCTAAAATCTGGAAATTGTAATAGGGGTGCATTAGTCAAAAGCTTTTTACAAGTTTCAAAGGCGTTCTTATATTTATCATCTAAAATAATTTTACGACCCTTCTTTAGACAATGTGTAAATGGTTTCGTGATTTTAGCAAAGTCTTTAATAAATTTCCTATAATAACCTATTAGTCCAAGGAAGCTCTTTATTTGTGTAGTTGTTTCCGGTATAGGATATTTTAAAATAGCGTCTATTTTGTCGTTATTTGGCATTAAACCCTCGCTAGTGATGGTGTGCCCTAGGTATAATACTTCTTTTCTAAGAAAGTGTGATTTATCTAGTTGGACTTTAAGATTAGTTTCGCGAAACCTGTCAAAAATAATTCTAAGTTTTTGGACGTGTTCTGTCAAACTTTTTGAGAAAATGATTACGTCATCTAAGTAAACTAGGCAATGCAAGCCTTGGAGACCTCTAAGAACATTGTCCATAGCTCGCTGAAAAGTTGCCGGTGCTGTTTTCAGTCCAAACGGCATTCTATTAAACTCATAATGCCCAAATGGCGTGCTGAAGGCAGTTTTTGCTCTATCTTCCTCCTGAACTTCTATCTGATGGTACCCGCTGGCCAGGTCCAGTGTGGTAAAATAAGAACTGTTGCCTAACATATCAAAAAGGTCATTGATATTGGGAAGAGGATATTTGTCATCTACTGTTATTTCATTAAGACGGCGGTAGTCAATGACCATTCGCCACTTTTGCTGGCCTGATGCATCCAACTTTTTTGGGACTAGATGCACTGGAGCACTCCAGGGAGAGTATGATTCCTGAATTATATTATCCCTAAGCATTTTCGAAACTTGCTTTTTTATTTCGGCCGTTTGTACGGGTGGTAGTCGATGTGCTTTAATATTGATAGGGTCTTCATTATGTGTCCTAATTTTATGCTTAACCTGGTTCGTAAAAGATAACGGAATTTCCTCACAATAAAATATGTCCTTATATTCCCGACAAAGCCTTTCAATAGTATTCTTTTCTTCTATATTCATATGTTCTAAACGTAATTTACTTAAGTTTTCAGTCAAAAGTTTATCTATATCGTTTTCTTTTTCTGTAAAAGTTAAATTAATTGACTTTTTCTCATGATATGGCTCTACATTAAATGGATTCGTAACTACAAGTGTCTTATGCTCAGCGGTGCAATTTTGAATCACCGTTGTCGCATAACCTTTCTCGCATCTTACTAAAGCAGCGGGCATCCTAATCCCGTCTGCAAATACTTTAAAATCTAGGATTGCTTCCCCATCTAAAAAGTTAACAGGTAGCTTTACCCTTAATTCGCTACGAGGGGGCAATTTATAAACCTCTTTCATCGGTGGTGAATATATAATGGGAATTTCGGTATTCTTTAATAATAAAATTTGATTTTCCATATCAATATTAGCATTTAATTGTTTAAGTAAATTACTTCCTATTAAACCGTCGTATCTGTCATCCACGCTATAAACGTAAAATTTATGATATTCTGAACTCTTAAATACTTTAGGCAACGGTATTGTTGCAGTACTATTTTGAAGGCTTGAAGCGTGAGTGCTAACTACTTCAAATGGTTCATACTGTTGGTAATTTGAAAAGAAATTGTTTGCTAATTGTGGACTAATAAATGACCTAACGCTGCCTGTGTCAATCATGAATACCGCTTGTAATTCAGGAATAACTATGTGGGGAAGATTTAATCGTTTGTTACAATTTATTTTTATTCTTTCTCTGTGGTAGAGGCCACCATTGAAAAATTTTGCTCATTTAAATTATTATCAAAAGAATTTTGCATATCGTTACTTGACATACTGTTATTTATATTTGACTGTGGCTCGTAATTGTAATTATTATCAATGTAGTTTAGGCGTCTTGAACTCGCGGTACGCATTGTGACATCGGTATTTGAACCCGACGCTACTGGCGATACGTTACGCTGATTCTGCGGAAAGCGACTGTTCATGAACTGTTGGTTAAACACTTGAGGCGTTGACCTACTTGCTTGCTGCCATTGATTATTTTCATTAACGTTAATACGCGAATTATTAAACTGTCTCTGATTTCTCATTAGAAACGAATTATTTGGTGAACTGAACGAACTACTTGGCATGTTATTCGGTGCAGGAGTACTTAGCGGCCTATTATTATATTGCGGTCTTGAATTAAAGTTTTGCATGTTAAATCTAGGTAAATTATTTGACTGATTTCTATTAAAAGTCGAAGTATGATTGCGTTGATTATTTTTAAATTCATAGACAGTTTGGAAGTTTTGCTCTTCTAATACGACTTTCAAGGCTTCTTCCAGAGTACTAACGTTACGTATGCGTACGAGTCTAACTAAATATGCCGGTAAGTTATATAAGAAAACATTTAAGGTAGAGTGATCATAGATATGATGTTTAGCTTGACGTACATTGTCGTCGTTTATTGTTTCGTTAATTTTAGAAAATAAAACACTTCTAGTATGTTGTAACCGATGACAAAAATCTAAATAACTTTCGCCTCTTTGTATCTTAGTGGACTCTAACTCCATAGCAATGCATTCCTCCGTACGAGGATCGCTGAAATGTTGCCCTAATAATTGTTTCAATTCCTCCCAAGTACGTATTGTATCTCTTTGTCCCACTAAACTAGCGGCTTCTCCTGATAATCTACTTGTTATGACGTGGAATAAATATTCGTTTTGCGGCTGGTCCCCTTGGAATGAACGTAAAATATACTCGCACTTTTTAATAAAAAGTGGTAGTAGTCTGGAGTCCCCCTCAAACACAGGTATTATTTTAACAAGCTCCTGTGGGACTCTTTTAATATTTTCCATTTTAATTACTTAAAAAGTTAAAACACAAATTAAAAATTAAATAAAATTGCTATTAAACTTCAAGAATACTATTATGTCTTTAAGTGACCCCTAATAAACACGACACATATAATTATGACAAGAACACATAAAGGAAAGTTATAGGAAAGTGAAAAAGATCTACTCACAGTTCCGTAACTACTCCCATGTTATGGAATAGGTACTGCTGGTCTTCTAGCTTACTCCTTTAGTTGCTTCCTTAACGAATTTATTTGTTGGCGATTCCAATCTAACCGTAGAAACGGACGTGAGATGTTTTGCGACTCTACCAAAATTTTATCGAAAAGCGCAGAGATCCCACTATTGGAATCCTACCGGCTGCGCCAGTTAAGTAACTGCAACTAGTTATAATAAAAAATATATTTATTTAAACAGAGTGACAGTCTAGAATAGCTAATACAATATTCAATTAATAATTAATTACATGCGATTATATACTAAAATAAATGTTTATCTTGCATCTTGATAAATGACGTTGGACCTAGATATTATGCCTGATGTTGCTGGTTCGTAGTGCTGACGAAGCTGGTCTGGATGGGTCTATCAACCTTAACTCGTGCACGGGCTTCCGATAAGTATCAAAGTGACATCACAAATTACCGAATACGCTCGCGACACACTTACCATATACAAAATAGCGCATTGTAGCTGACCACAAACAAATTACAACGGGGTACAACATCCGAAATTTCTACGTAACAATATAATATAAAACATTTAAGGTGTATTTAAATCTAAAAAATAGTTCCAAAATCAACATGCATGGCCCTACTTACTTAACCTAGGGTTTTTCTTCTGTTAGCTTTTTGACTAGGAAATGTGTACATTGGTAACCAATATTCAAGAAATCACATTTATGCCTGTTTACATGATGTCTCTAGTGGGAACATAAGTACGCGTTGCGTTGATTCTGTATTTGTACTTACTTATTTATTTAATAGCTTTTCCTAACCGTGAAAAACTAATCCTGATAATTGAAACACTAAATCCTCTTCACTTTGATGAAAGTTTGTAAAGTAGTTAATGCATTAAGTATTAAATAAAGAAGATTAGTATAATAAAACACTGAAGTTGGAGTCTTGTTTAGTTTCTTACCAAAAACCAGAATATCAAACTGTATGCCTCTTACTTTAAAAATTACGGATGGAGAAGCAAAAATTCTCTTTTCCTATTTTATTTATGGCATGTCAAGACATGATGAAATATACACACAATTACATTTCATTAAAGTCTCTTTAGTCTCATTCCTGTAGTTTAAAAATGGCGGATTTTTCATGTAAAATCTGAACTGCTTCTGCATCTTAAGATAAAATTTTCCAATACGCTAATGTGATGGTTTATATTCATATTTAACCGAGAGCATGTGTTTTGTATTTAATTTCTCTAACTTTGAAAATAACATAATTATTATATAACATTTTATCATATGTCAAGTTCTTAGGGCTCGAGATTTCCAGAATCCTTTGTTAGCGAGTATCTTTATTCCTTTATAAACACATTTTCCTAAGTTCAAGTATCTAGGTTATGTGATGTAAGCTGTAAGTTGTCTGTCACGCAGTCACTCAAGATAAAGTCTTTGTATGTAAATAGACTAGTACTGTTTATCCCTTTTTACTTTCTGCCGCTGATAAAACACATTGTTAAAACTGAAATACAGCAATATTTACCCGGTTCTAAATAACAGATCAAAATATGACCTAGTTATTATGGAGAATTAATTTTGTTATAGATTGTGTCGTATATGATACTAATAGTACAGTCATTGAAGCATTATTGCTCCGAATTTTGGAATTTTGGAATTAGGTTCATCTTACCCTTAACTTCAAAAGTGAAAATGATTTGAACTCCGCAACCACCCTGGGCGTGGTTGCCACCCCTTCTCGGGGGTGAATTTGTTTTTGCAAAATAACTCGGATATCGATAGTAGGCCTAATTTTAAGAAAAAAATTATCTATAAAGTTTTGCAAAAAATCCAATAGTTTTCGAGTTATTGGCAATTGAAAATTCGCAATTTTTTCACGTTTTTCATCGGTTTTTTGCTTTGGTTTTTTATAAAGTATTCTAAGTGCAATATTTAGCTAGATATTAAATATCAAAGCCGTTTTTTATTTTGTCTGAAATTTAATCGATGTGGTCAAAGCCATCTAGCGGCGAGCAGATGCATTTTATGCATTCTAATACAAAAGGGTTTTGTAGTGCTTGAAATAAGCTTTAAAATGAGCACTATTAAAAGTCTTTTGCACGTAAAATAAATAAATAAATAAATATTTCCTACATTCACACCAATTAGCCCAGCCCAAAGTAAGCACTATAAGGCTTGTGTTATGGATACTAGGATAACGGATAGACATACATATATGATACATAGATATGTAATATTCATAGAAATATATATAAACACCCATGACTCAGGTACAAATGCTCGTATTCATCATAAAAACATCTGCCCCTACCGGGATTTGAACCCAGGACCGTCGGTGCGAAAGGCAGGATCGCTACCGTTGCACCAAACGGTCGTCAAAAATAAGTGAGCTGTATTGCAAATAAGGGGAGCATCTAATGTTTTTTCTTTTAAATCAATGGGTTTCATAAGTGCCATTTCCACCAAAATTAAAATTAATCGTATTCCGCCTAGAATTAACTTTATCATGGAGAGTTTGATAGATAGTATCAGGTTGGCTGCTTCAGGACACATATTATTCAAAAAAGTCACGATTAAAAAAAAAAAATTTCAAATTTAAAAAAAACCCACTTTTTTTTCATAATATCTCAAAAATGACGACAGATACGTAAAAAAGTGTACGGATTAAAAATTTAGGTATTTTTCTGACAAACAATTTGTTTTTTTTTGTTTTTTCTGTCAAACAAAAATTGACGGAGATATGATTGTTTTAAGAGCGCGTGGCAGCGCAATCACAGCCTCTCTTAAGCCCTTTAACCCTTCACCGTTTTAGATTGCAATATATAGTAAAAAACCTTTTTTACTATATATTGCAATACACACTCACAGAAGAATTATATATATAAAGATATATATATATATATCTATATATATATAATTCTTCTGTGTGTGTGTATGTCACTGAACTCCTCCTAAACGGCTGGCCCGGCAGATGGCGCTGCAGTCGGCACAGCAACGCGTGGCCGGTTCAGCTAGTATATATATATTACAATAGTTGTGGGTCTCTATTATACTGCGTACTTTCACATTGCTCCAAATATTCACACTCCAAAATTTTCAGTTACTAAGTAGAAAAAAATATGATAAGTTTTTGGACCATAACTCCTTTAATTTTCATGCTATCACAATTTATAAAAAACCATTGCAAAGGTAATTAAGAGAGCTACAACATCCTTCATTGCAATATATAGTAAAAAACCTTTTTCTAAAATGGTGAAGGGTTAAAGGGCTTAAGAGAGGCTGTGATTGCGCTGCCACGCGCTCTTTAAACAATCATATCTCCGTCAATTTTTGTTTGACAGAAAAAACAAAAAAAAACAAATTGTTTGTCAGAAAAATACCTAAATTTTTAATCCGTACACTTTTTTACGTATCTGTCGTCATTTTTGAGATATTATGAAAAAAAAGTGGGTTTTTATTAAATTTGAAAATTTTTTTTTTTTAATCGTGACTTTTTTGAAAAATATGTGTCCTGAAGCAGCCAACCTGATACTATCTATCAAACTCTCCATGATAAAGTTAATTCTAGGCGGAATACGATTAATTTTAATTTTGGTGGAAATGGCACTTATGAAACCCATTGATTTAAAAGAAAAAACATTAGATGCTCCCCTTATTTGCAATACAGCTCACTTATTTTTGACGACCGTTTGGTGCAACGGTAGCGATCCTGCCTTTCGCACCGACGGTCCTGGGTTCAAATCCCGGTAGGGGCAGATGTTTTTATGATGAATACGAGCATTTGTACCTGAGTCATGGGTGTTTATATATATTTCTATGAATATTACATATCTATGTATCATATATGTATGTCTATCCGTTATCCTAGTATCCATAACACAAGCCTTATAGTGCTTACTTTGGGCTGGGCTAATTGGTGTGAATGTAGGAAATATTTATTTATTTTACGTGCAAAAGACTTTTAATAGTGCTCATTTTAAAGCTTATTTCAAGCACTACAAAACCCTTTTGTATTAGAATGCATAAAATGCATCTGCTCGCCGCTAGATGGCTTTGACCACATCGATTAAATTTCAGACAAAATAAAAAACGGCTTTGATATTTAATATCTAGCTAAATATTGCACTTAGAATACTTTATAAAAAACCAAAGCAAAAAACCGATGAAAAACGTGAAAAAATTGCGAATTTTCAATTGCCAATAACTCGAAAACTATTGGATTTTTTGCAAAACTTTATAGATAATTTTTTTCTTAAAATTAGGCCTACTATCGATATCCGAGTTATTTTGCAAAAACAAATTCACCCCCGAGAAGGGGTGGCAACCACGCCCAGGGTGGTTGCGGAGTTCAAATCATTTTCACTTTTGAAGTTAAGGGTAAGATGAACCTAATTCCAAAATTCCAAAATTCGGAGCAATAATGCTTCAATGACTGTACTATTAGTATCATATACGACACAATCTATAACAAAATTAATTCTCCATAATAACTAGGTCATATTTTGATCTGTTATTTAGAACCGGGTAAATATTGCTGTATTTCAGTTTTAACAATGTGTTTTATCAGCGGCAGAAAGTAAAAAGGGATAAACAGTACTAGTCTATTTACATACAAAGACTTTATCTTGAGTGACTGCGTGACAGACAACTTACAGCTTACATCACATAACCTAGATACTTGAACTTAGGAAAATGTGTTTATAAAGGAATAAAGATACTCGCTAACAAAGGATTCTGGAAATCTCGAGCCCTTAGAACTTGACATATGATAAAATGTTATATAATAATTATGTTATTTTCAAAGTTAGAGAAATTAAATACAAAACACATGCTCTCGGTTAAATATGAATATAAACCATCACATTAGCGTATTGGAAAATTTTATCTTAAGATGCAGAAGCAGTTCAGATTTTACATGAAAAATCCGCCATTTTTAAACTACAGGAATGAGACTAAAGAGACTTTAATGAAATGTAATTGTGCCTATATTTCATAATTTCTTGACATGGCATAAATAAAAAAGGAAAAGAGAATTTTAGCTTCTCCATCCGTAATTTTTAAAGTAAGAGGCATACAGTTTGATATTCTGGTTTTTGGTAAGAAACTAAACAAGACTCCAACTTCAGTGTTTTATTATACTAATCTTCTTTATTTAATACTAAATGTATTAACTACTTTACAAACTTTCATCAAAGTGAAGAGGATTTAGTGTTTCCATTATCAGGATTAGTTTTTCACGGTTAGGAATATATATATATATATATATATATATATATATATATATATATATATATATATAAGGGGCCGACGAAAAAGCCATGTGATCTAAATGAAAATGTGTGTTGAAAACGATTTTAATATGAGGGAATTATGTTAGAAAATACTTTACAATTTCACCACTTACTATTAGACATGTTTTCTAGCGACAAAATGGATCAATGTCAATTTTTCCATTAAGGGGTTGTTTAGACACCTTAATAGTAATAGGCGGAGCTCACATCATTTTCACTTTTGAAGTTAAGGGTAAGACGAGCATAATTCCAAAATTCGATGCAAATCGGTTCACAGTAAAAAAAATCAGAGGTAAGACCCTATTTTTCGATTCAATGACTGCACTATAAAGTATAATATTAGAGGCAACTTAAATTTTGAACTAACAGTAACAAAACGCTTCATGAATGCGTTTAGTTAAATGACGTTTGGAAGGGTACCTACTTGATTCTGTATAGATATTGTACGTGTATATCTTGAGAATTTATAACATATTCTGAATGCATTATATGAAGAGTGAAGAGAGAGACGATATATTTCTGCAGTTTAGTACAACTGTAGTGTAAGAGCATACAAATGAGATTCTGACTCTAACGTTACAATGTAGGTTAAGCATATCATATGCATTCTCAAGTTATGATTGACCTATCTTATTTAATTTAAATTTAACAATATAAAAATATTATATTTAATAAATACTTGGGGTAAATTAAATGTATTTTAATAATAAAAAAGTAAATTGTAGTCGATGTTGATAGAATATCATTAAGTTTCACTTTATTATATTTTTAATTAATTAAGCATTTAACTGAAAAAATTTTATTTCTCAAGAAAAGATAGACAACAAATTTTGACAATGATACACAGATAAAAAAATATATTAGTGTTTTTAGAACATAAAAAATTGACAACAATTTCCAGACAAGTTCGACTACTAAATTTAGGAATATAGATTATTCAAAACTATATTGTACACAAAAAATTGCAATTTATTTGATATCGAAACTATGCAGCTTATATATAAATCCTCCTATTGGGTTGATTTCCGGACTTTGTATTAACTTAAACATAATATACAAGCAGGTACCCATTTTTTAGTTGATTACTAAAAAAATGAATGAAATTAATGCTTAAAATCAGTTATCATAGTGACTAAATAAATAAATAAATATATCTTACATTCACACCAATTAGCCTAGCCTAAAGTAAGCACAGTAAGGCTTGTGTTATGGATACTAGGCTAACGGATATACATACATATATTATACATAGATATGTAATATTTATAGAAATATATACAAACACCCATGACTCAGGTATAAATGCTCGAATTCATCATACAAACATCTGCCCCTTCCGGCATTCAAACCCAGGAGCATTGGTGCCTAGGGCAGGATCACTACCGTTGTATCAAACGGTCGTCAGAGACTAATACTTGCTTTATAGGTTTTCGCCAATAAAATGATAATCAAAAAATACCCGTGACAAAATAAGTTTCCTTTTAGTTTGCGTCTGGAAATCCACCCAAATAAGGGGATTGTTTGGGATGAATTCAAAGAATAACCCCTAAGTTAGGTCAGATTTGTATTTTTCTTTAACAAGTTTTCTGAACTCGTCCGTTAATCCTCTCGCACTAAGCAGAGCCTGAATTCCTGATAGATATTTCTATAAACTATATTCAATTTTCGGAGAAAATTCGAAGGAATTACATTCACATTCAATAAAAACCTGTACGATTACTTGTAAAGTGGGTTCCACTACTATTCGTCTGTACAAAGCTGTACAAAGCTTTCTTCACGCTACATAGCACTGACGGTCTTTAGTTATCCTTTATATTAAAAAGATATATATAAATAAAATTCTTTTTTTTACAAAAATAATATTTTGTGAACGTAGTAATATGTCAACCAACAAATTATATGACAACCATTATCTTAAACATACTGTTATCACGTCATGATTAAATATAAAATGAAATATGCGCAAAATCCGTGAAAAAGTGTTTTATTCAAATGTGTAATGTGCGCAGAAGTGTAAGAACTAAATATGCTAAGTGTAAGTAATTACGTGAGTATTCGCTAAAAAGTTATTATATTTAAACGTTGACAATTGTTCTATTTCAATGAGTCAACAACGTGAAAGAGTAAAAATTAAATAAACTAGTTTTGAACAGTGGAACGGGAACTTCACGACAATGGGTAATCTTCACGCGTTTAATTCATCTTTACTTAGACATGCATACTATCAGCTCATTAATGTCCCCACTGCTGAAGCATAGGTTTTTTCTATGATACATATAAGGGTTTTGAATCGGCACTCGGGCCCAGTGGTTATTGTTGGGTGTTGACAACAGCAAATGCTAGGACCAAAGACTTAACGTGCCTACCTTAACACGGACGAGCATTTACACATACAAACTTTTTTGGTCATCCATCCAATCAACGTACTATCGAGGTCTCTCGTGCCTTACCACTTTGTAGAAATATTCGTTTGAACTGATCGCATCGGACACGCCCACACGACCCATAATTATCCCTAATTGGCTTCGTATTTTACTAAGATTTATACTACGACAAATCATAAACAACTAGTTTTAAAATCGCCCTTGATGTCAGTACTTTCAACTGTCAATCTATGTCTCTAATACTCACTTGCATGTTTGAGCACGCGCGCCATTGTTGAATGAATGGAGCGGGGCGTGGCCTGAAGCGATAGGCATCGTGCAGTGTGCAAGCGACTTTCGACTTATAAGGCGCCAGAGGCTTCGATAGTACCTTGCGAATATTGGTTGACCTCTGTAACTATGCTGACAGCTTTGCCATCTATCACCTCGGGCTAAACAGAATTGAATTTTAAATTGCCGCCTATTTCAATGAAAACGAATTTAATTTAACAACGCAGGTTAAGGATTTGTAATAAAAAATAAACTGGTAATATCATTAACTGGTTAGCTCTCAACACTATTTGCCAGAAAGCAATTCAATTACGAATTCCTTCATTTCAAAGAAAGGGAACTGTTTCCTATCTCACATTTTTTTAACGACAAAAGTTTAATGACTCGTGAAAAAGCATGTTGCGGACCGCCAAAGTGAGCGCGATCGGTATATTTTTACTTGTCATCTAGTGCATACGAACTTCGACCTTAAAGAAAACAAAAAAAATACATGTTAATTTTGCAACCGATTTCGGTCGAAGAGTTTATTTTCTCATTTAGACTACTTTCACTTATATGAGAATGTAATTTAACAAAGTATTTAAGGTGATTTAAGGTGGTACGAATGAAAATTTATCAATTGTAACACTTCAACACAGCACATATGATAAGAGATATGTTCTCGCTATTTAAGGAGCTGATCGTAAGCCTTCTTTTAAATATGAAAGGGATTTTCCATAATCATCAGATGTGGCAGTAAACATCCATAAATCAGAAAACGCTGTGGATTTTTTTTAGTCTACGGAAGTTTATGTTGACAGCCTTTAGTTTGAAAAGCTGGTGCTACTTTACTCTACCTGACACCACACTGCAGACTTATTTATAATTATCATCATTGTTCTAGACAAAATGTCATAGCTTTGTTTGGACACACAGTACTATACCAAAAACTATTAATGACACTATTTTGATTCCTCAACATGGTATTTCCATAAAATAATAAAAATAAATAAATAGAGTATTACACTGGGCGATCTCATTTCTCTGAGCGGTCTTTGACAGACATCTTTTAAATAATAAAATATTAAGCTTTTTTCTTTTTTTGGGAGTGAATTGTGCAACTGCGCAGTTCTTAATTTTATCACCGTAGTTAGTTTTTTAAGAGGTAATGGGTTCTTTCGACATGTAGTATATTTATATGGTTTTGTTTTTAATATTATGTTTAAGTAAATAAGTTTATTTATTATTCTATACATAAATAAATTTCAAATTAAGATTAGTATTATTATCATAACTTTATTCAGTTTATATTTATTAGACAAAAATTTTCAGAAAGCTCATATTCTTATTTACTATACTGCAGACGGTAACGAAAAGATGAATGTGTTTCCAATGAAGATAAAGTACAAAACCAAAAAGCAAAAATTTTGGTTAACCGCAGTCATAGCAGTTTCTAGTAGGAAATAAGATGATTGTAATACTAATGGAGCTAAAAAAAAAGGAATATGACGGTTGTTTAGTGGAAGCTAAATGGATAACATTTGAATGTTATCAGTACTCTCGAAAATTAAACAAAGCTGACGATATCCATTGAAAGCCAACGTAAGTATCCATAAATACAAATAAGTTTTTCCACAGTTCACTCTGAAGCAGCTCGAACTGCGACATCAACCGTTCCATATCCCAAGGCCGAATAGTCGCTCTTCTTTTTTTTGAAGTTCACAGTATTGTACAGGTGCAGTTTTTCCATCACGAGTGTGATCCATTTTTTCAAACAAATGCCTGCAACATTATGTGACTGTAATACAATATCCATTAATTTGTAACCCAGCTTCTTCTGTGAGACTGCTTCAAAATAAAAAGTTTACCCGCTTCAATTGAAAACCCAAAATAAAGTACTAATAGTATTATGATATAATTTGAATATTGGAAAAGATAATGTAGACTTTATGTTATTGGTACTAAGTAAAATGTTTTGTGACCTCTAAAATAGAGAGATGTTAAATTTATTAGATTACTTTGTGTCACCTTTATTTTTCAAAGTAATTTTTAAATGGAACTTGATAAATATTTTAAATGTGACTTGCTATTTATGGAACTTTTACGACTGGGCCCGCGTGGGTTATGGTGGTTATAGTCCATTCTTCCAGTGGTGTTTCTTTTCAGCTTTTGAGCTGTTTCCAGTATGTGAAAAATCCCACATAATTACAAAACACTGGTAAGCGCTTGAAAATGAAATAGTGGTCTTATTTATTTATAGTAGTTTAGTTTAACGTAGTTTTTTTTAACCGTTTATTTTTTACATTTACACCAAATAGCCTTGCCGCAAATGTTAGTAAAGTATTCCCCTTCCGGGAATCGTTCCTAGGATAGTTTGGCTTCCAAATAGGGTTACTCCCGTTCTGCCAAATGTCGGGCGTCGAAATGGCGATAGAGGAAATGTAATCTTCATATTGTCTTTTAATACTTAAAAATAAGGAAGAATATACTTTATGCTTGTCAAAATTTTAAACACGTATAGGCAATAGTTAATGTTTTACGTACAATAATAAAAGCATAACATATTATAGTCAAGAACATAACCCAGCTCTTTTACATTCAGCCCACAAAGTTATAAAATGCTTATTGTTTTACAACTTCCAAGACGCATGTCGTTCTTAGAACGACTTTGCTTTTTAGTTTTGTGCCATGACCCAGTTTTGTATATATGTAAATATTTTTAATGTCTTAATTACGCAATTATCGCTATAATCAGGTATATCACTGCTGTGGATCATCAAAAGAATCGCTTTGAAAAGAATTTGATACTTGCTAATGGCTGATAATGCATCTGACACCATTTGCTGTGCCATCCAGATAATTGGCTACTTATACTATGGTGGGCCTTTATTAAAGATGCTTAACTTATGGAATCGTATTATGATGGCCGTACCTTATAAATTGTGATTATGAATGAATTTATATTTTATCTAAAATGTATTCGTCTTAAAGAGTAAGCAAAATTGCTAGTCACCTACCCCGAATACGTTTGCGTGAAAAACGGGTTAATCACACAATAGCAAGTTCGGCTCTTATCGTTAACACTCGGTTCTCGTCGGCGCCGGCGCCTGCCCGAACTCTTCGTATTCTATAGTCCGCCCACGCCTTTTATTCGTCTTCGTTTAGCGGACAGTTTCATATTATTAAAATATAGTTTTACGATACTGCGTTTTGGAGACTGACTTTAAAAATCAGCTTTTCTGAAAGTATTCCTAGTCTGATCAAAAGCACTTTCGAGTTGCCATAAAGTTTGTAACTTTATATTTATAAAAAATATATCTTCAAGTCATTATTGGTGAGATTTGTAATGAACCATAGGAAATCATATATTTTTTTTAATGTGATCACTTTTGGTTATCACTTTTTTCATCTAGCTATATATTGGTTTTACGCATTCAATGTTTACAGAAAGCCATGTTCACTTAAACAAATCATTATTTTTATTATAATGTGAAACACTGATGGCGAACTTGATAATAAAAGCCTTCCAATACCAGAAGTATTCATACCTTTCTCATAGAATTCAAGCTTTGCCATATCGTAATGTAACATGTCTTTGGTGGTTGTTAGGTCGATCATTTGTGTGATCACTTTGCCTGTTATTGGTCCGCAATATTAAACATATTTGTACCGATATATTTGCTCTTAGTTATATGTGTATAGAAAAAGGTTAATTACTTAGATATTTAGTTCTTATAAAATTATGTACCTATCTAGAGATCTGTTATTCATAAACAAATCTGAAGTTGTTTTATTGACTGTATTCCAGGCATATTTTTAGTCTTATTAAGTTGAAAAACAGCCTCAAAACCTATGAAGTTATTTATTCTGTTACGCTTATTATTAACAACAATTAATCGATCTTCAATTTTAGTTTTTTATTCAAGTTTAGAGGAAAATATGATTATAATCCTTACTAATATTATAAATCAGAAAGTGAGTTTGTTTGTTTGTTTGTTTGTTTGTTTGTTCCGCTTTCACGCCGTAACTACTGAACCGATTGCTTTGAAATTTTGCAGACGTAAAGATAAAAGTCCGGATTAAATAATAGGGTACTTTTTATCCTGGAAAAATTGATATTCCCGAAAAAAAACAAAAATGTTGTTTGCTTGATGGATGGATTGTAGATGGCACTGTGTGTCGTTTAAAACAACGTAAAATATTGCAAACTAATATAAACATGTAAATTTAGAAGCTAAATGATAGATAATGAATCCCCGAAAATGAGGAATTCCCGAGGGATGACGTACAATTTGTTTTATCGTCTAAACTGTTTTTTTTACATCTACTTATATCTACTTATATGTTGCAAACGAATATGAACATGTAAATTTTGAAGCTAAATGATACGAAAATGAATCCTCGAAAATGAGGAATTCTCTAGGGATGACGTACAATTTGTTTTATCGTCTAAATTGTTTTATCTACATCTACTTATCCTGAAATCACTAAAGTCAACGAATTACTAATTGGTATAAGTATTAGTTACGTTATTTAGTTCTTGAGGTATGCGATAGATGGCGCTGGGTGTTTTTTAAAACATGGTAACGATGTGTTTTTTAAAATATATAAGAAGTGGAATGATAGCTTACGCTATTTAGTTCTTGAGGTATGCGATAGATGGCGCTGGGTGTTTATTAAAACGTGGTAACGAAGTGTTTATTTAAGATACGTAAGAAGTGGAATGAATTTTGTAACCAGCGTTATATCGCGCTTCTTAGATTTTTCCGTGGGAATGAGAAGTTAGAAGAATTCCACGCGGGCGAAGCCGCGGGCGGAAAGCTAGTTTTAAATAAAGCAAAAGTAATAGTAATAAAATTTAATGCAGTAACTAAGTAATTAAGTAAGTAAGTAAATAATATATTATACTAGCTGAGCCGGCCACGCGTTGCTGTGTTATAAATTAAAATTATATCTATCCTATCTTTCAAGTTGGATTAAACTGCACACGGTGAACAAATTTGATTAAAATCGGTTAAGTAGTTTAGGAGTCCATCGCGGACAAACAACGTGACACGTAATTTATATAAGTACTAGCTTTCCGCCCGCGGCTTCGCCCGCGCGGAATTCGGTTATATTGCGGTATAAAGCACAACTATAAGAAAACTTCTTATTCCCACGGAAAAATCTAAGAAGCGCGATGTAACGCTGGATACAATTAGTTGTTAGACCAAAACTGAATGGTACACTATATTATATGTTTTCCCTTGTGGAGCAAAAACATGCAGATTTTGGGCACTGGAAACCCGGGAACACGCTGCATAGAGCTGACCATGCGAAAAACAATGTTTTTCCAAGCTATCATTCCACTTCTTATGTATTTTAAAAAACACATCGTTACCATGTTTTAAAAAACACCCAGCGCCATCTATCGCATACCTCAAGAACTAAATAACGTAACTAATACTTATACCAATTAGTAATTCGTTGACTTTAGTGATTTCAGGATAAGTAGAAGTAAAAAAAACAATTTAGACGATAAAACAAATTGTACGTCATCCCTCGGGAATTCCTCATTTTCGGGGATTCATTATCGTATCATTTAGCTTCTAAATTTACATGTTTATATTCGTTTGCAATATTTTACCTTGTTTTAAACGACACACAGCGCCATCTACAATCCATCCATCAAGTAAACAATATTTTTGTTTTTCTTCGGGAATATCATTTTTTTTCCAGGATAAAAAGTACCCTATTATTTAATCCGGACTTTTATCTTTACGTCTGCAAAATTTCAAAGCAATCGGTTCAGTAGTTATGGCGTGAAAGCGGAACAAACAAACAAACAAACAAACAAACAAACTCACTTTCCGATTTATTGAGCGAAGCTCTCTTTTAGGCAACTCACAAATTTCGCTTGTCTCCCTCCTGCTACTTAACGGTTCAACCGATTCGAACGAATTTTGGCATGAACATACATGATTATAACCTGACGGACATAGGCTATGTAAAAAAAATATAGACTTAACCATGGAGGAATAATCACAGAAAGAAAAATTCAAAAGCTGATCACAACCAAACCGCTGATACTACATTGATGAAATTTGGCGCCAAAACTCACAAACGAAGGTAAGGTAAGTGCTTCGCTCAGTATTTGCAAACAGAAGCATTCATTGCAGACCTAGTAATATTAGTAAGGATATTAAAATATGAGCATAGGCGGAAGGTAGCAAGCCTATCCGTATTTTATAGGATACATTTCGGAGAGTGTGCAGCTGAATTGCACAACCTTGTTCCGCCATCTCCATTTTTTCATCGGACAACCAGACTAACAAATTGGCGACACCGTTATATGGTGGATACACCAAAGAGTCGCACTAAGCGTTTTGATTTCAATTTTATGATACGTACCGCTAAGGAGTGGAACTCTTTGCCTGAGTCTGTGTTTCCTGACAAATACAATTTGGGGGTCTTCAAGTCACGAGTGAATAGATACCTATTCTAGGCAAGCGCGTCACATCCTAGATCGCATCGACGCTTACCATCAGGCGAGATAGTGGTCAAGCGCATGCCTATTTTCTATAAAAAAAAAAATCATTATCCCCTTAATTATATCCGTACTGCTGGGGCACAAGTCTTCCTTATGGATGAAAACACCTAAAAGAGGATGGCCCATAATCGACTATTGGCTTTCCATTTGACGAATGACCCTCGCAGAGGTTGCTTAATCTCCAAAATCTAACGCCAAACGGGTGAACCACTGTCTTATTGCGCTCCTCAATATCTGAAAACACTACAGAGTATTTAATGAAAAACTCTTTGATCCCAATGTTGTAAACATGAGATTTCGAAAACTTTGCAAGTGAAATTGGTTTTGTTGATGGCCAGAAACTTTCCTAATAATAATACCTACGTTGAATGTTTAATTTCCAACAATCAATGGTGAGTTTTGCTGTCGTCCAAAGTTTTGGTTGGTCATAAATAAATACTAAATGGCAGTTGTTTACTTTTAAAATATTAATGATAAATAATAGAAACTACAAGGATTTGCACTTTAGTTTACGGCAGAGCTATTTAAAAATGTTGTGATAGAGACGAGAATTTGGCATGTAAATTTTAATATTATTACACATTTTTTGATATTATGTTATGGCGTTGTTGATTATAGGTATTTTAACTATTGCATATATATTAACTTTTTATCTGAAAATAAAAAATCTCTTTAAATTATATAAGCTACATATCTCAACTTCAACCGGGTTAGAACTATTATTTATCTATATATATATATATATATAAATAAATAAAATTGGAATGTCTGTTTATAACATTGAAATAACCGTTTTTTACTTCATGCATATGAATATATATATACGGTTATATACACCAAAATATTTTTTTTACAATTTTTGTCTGTCTGCCTGTCTGTTGGTTCCAGCTAATCTCTGAAATGGCTGGACCGATTTTGACGGAACTTTAATTGGCAGATAGCTGCCTTGGCACAAAGGCTGCCTATAGCGCGGGCTCAGAACGCGCTAGCGGGCTATTGCTGATTTTTAATAAAACAATATATTGCATATTATAATAACTGAGCCACGGCACCGTGTGGTCGGTCGGTGAGCTAGTATAATATATAGCCTCACATTTTCAAATGGTGAAAAAATGCTCATATAAATATAATGGTTTTGGTAGTAAACTTACACAATATTTCACCATCCATAAATAATATTTGTAGAGACAAATGGAGAAATTCTAAAATTGGGCAAATGCTTTAATCGTTTTGCACGTCAAGTCCATTATATTTGTTTACGTTTCACGTTAAAGCGTTCGTTGGAGTTGATGATATGGATATTTTTATCACATCATTTGGTTTGCCACTCAATTTTGTGCTTTAGCGAGCTCAGTGTTATTAATGGAAAATTTATACTCTTCGCAAGCACGCGCGTTACCTTAAGAAAATGCGAATAAGTTTTACAATACATGAATAAAGTTCATTCGATGTTGAGGTGAGATATGAGCCTTATTTTTTCTGACAAACAGGTCGTAGCAGCTAAGTTATTAAAGACACTACTCCGATTTTTGGGCATCTTGCCAAATATTATACTTTTTCGTTAAAAAAAGTAGTTACACTGTTTTGTTATGTTGTTAAGTTTGTTATTATGTCACTTATTATGGCATAAATTACCAAAAAAAAAATATTACAAAAATTTCCACAACTATTTGACCTGTACTGTCTGCGCATGTACTAATAATCTCTGATAGACAGACTGGCGATCTATCGTAACTGTTCGAACTTTGTTATTTTAGTATTGTTCTTTAATAAAGGAGTGAGGTTATTTATGATTGTTCGAACAGATTTCACGTCGATGAATATTGACTTTACCTCAACAGTTTGAAAGTAACTAAAAAGCAAAATATATCCCAAATATTTCACTAAAACTGAATAAAAATGAATTAAATATTTTACTAGTCTAAAAATACCAAACGACGAGCTGCATATTAACTAAATAATAGGTTTCTATATTGCTTATAAGTTATGTGTGCGGAAGAACGGATGTCTGTTAGTTGGTTACACAATCACGATGAAATTGGTTAAGAATGTCGTTATAAAACAAAGCTTTTCTTTCTGTAAATTCTGTAAGCCCATGTAAGTAAACAAAATAACAGGAGTTATTAAAGCATACTTAATGCTTTACATAATATAAAACATAAATGTAGGTAAAGACTAATTTTTGAAAATTGACGCTTTTTTATACATATTATATAATTTTTTGGAAAGGCCAGCCTATTAGAAAGATATTGGCTAGCTACAAATTGTGTTTTGTAAATAAACAAAGTCAATTGAGCCGTTTCTAGTGATTGGGAAGAATAACGAAATTGATCAGAAAGTAATGTAATATTGAGCAGCCTTCAAGTTGCTATACAAATTATATGTATTTTAAGTAATATTACTGAAGAACTGAAGCGAGATTCTTTTTTAAGATTTTGACAAGGTGTAAGCTTATCTATTTTTGAACACAGTATTGGTCAAATATATAGTCAAGTTAAAAATAAATTAATAAGCGACCATTGCTATTATACTATTAAGTACGTCTTTATGATTCCTCTTTCTTCCTTTTTATGATCTCCTGGTTGAAAAAAGACGACACGAAACACATACGAGCTGGATACGAACGTTTCAAAATTAGGACCCTAAGAATCAGTTTATTTCTAACTTTTTAAAAAACCTTCATAGAACCTCTAAAAGGTGGTCTTGTTGCCAGTACAACCCATATACACGCAAATGCCGGGATAATTCTGTCAGTCTTCTACAGAGAGTATGCTCAAGAGCTGCATTTGCTCTTACCGCCATCCCCTTTTTTCCATCGGACATCCAGACGCACTGCGGGCTACCACCCTTTCTTGTTTGCTATTTCTACCGGTCGCACCTAGCGCTTCTCCACATCCTTCATAATGCGCACAGCATTTTTAACTGAACTTTTAACCCGTCGATTTTCAAAGCCAGGGTGAATAGGCATCTTCTGGGTTAGCTCGTTCCATCGTGGATTCTGTATTGACCCCCGGGCTTGATTGGGATCAAGAGCGAACCAAACTTAAATGAAAAAAAGGGTACTATATAGGATAATATATTTCATTGATATAAAAATAATTATCTAACATTGCAAAATATTAAATTGACCTATATTACTGAGTACTAACCTAAATTTATTAAATAAAACCATATATAAAAGCATTAAGTTAGTTTTCAAAGTGAACACTTTTATCTAAAAAATAATGATTTTATCTTTTCATTGGAGTATGTAAAAGCTTCCTGTTGTGATACGAATGCATTGAGTACATTTTTAATACTTATGGAGATACTAAAATTTCAAGTCCTACGTATTAATAAAAAAGCTAGGTAATGTTTGAATTAGTCATGCACTGTTTTGCTAACGTCACCCATTGGTGCCAATGATAAATTAGAAGCATCTTCGACATTCATTCATTGGTGACCTCAGTGGCTTGCAAATGGGGTTTCTTGGTGATGCTAACCCAGAGGTCCTGGGTTCGATACCCAGCCAGGTGAATGTTAAAATTTTTTTTTTTTATTGAATTGGTTCAGGTTTCGATGTTGTAGTATCGTCGTTGTTTCAGATTACCAAAACACAAGTGTTTTAACTACGTACTTATCTTAGGGTAAGAATGCAGGTGATGTTTTCTAAATTTAATTTATTGATGACATATATTTCCTTATATAGCACGCTTATTGTATCTGGAATATCCACTTTAAAATTAAAGCAGACGTTCAAGCATGACTCCAGTATTGATATACAGTTGTTTTTACATCAGAGTGCAGATAAACTAAAAAACGCTTAAAATTCTTTAAAATAAAAGTCAATGTCTTTGAAAGAAATGTACAAACATGACTATAAAAAAAGATTACTAAACTGTGATTATAAACTTTTCTCGTTTCCTTATCTTATATTACTTACGGCCTTGACAAAAATAAGCGCGGAATTCTGGTTATTTATATAACATTTTTTTATTGTTGTCCTGTTTAACTCCAACCAAACTAAACGGTTAACCTTTTCTGTTTGTGGACAGGATTTCGTGCCCTTATGTCTGCGGTGACCTTTAGTGTCCTAACTAAACAATGTCGGCATTGCCTTTTACAATATTTGAAATTCGAATCTTCCCTGAATCGTACTAAAGTGCAAAAACAAATCCCAGGTTTTATTTTAATATGTTACCGAAGGTCAATATATGGTTATCCATATTAATAAACTTCAGTTTCTTTTCCATATTTGGATAAGGCGTCAGTACCTTTTTATTTAAATTTATCCAAATATTTCTTTCCGCTATTCGGAAATAAGATGAAGTAAGGATATGGTAAAATTTATGACTAAATTAAGTATAATTTGAAGATTGCCGTGACTGATTCTGAAGTTGATAGTATATATATGTTTCTGCTTAATGTAGAATGTTAAGTCACGAAATTACAGGAATAAACTATACTTACAAATTAATAAAAAGTTTATTTTCTATAACTGGATGAAGAAAAGAAAGGCCATTTATAATTTATAACTTCCTGACTACCATATCGTACTAATTTTGGTGCTTCAGTCCCTAAAATCTGAAACAGATTTCAAATTATTGACAATAAAAAAATGGCTAAGTGTTCAGGCGTTTTTGCGTTGTTTACGATATTTGAGGCTACGGCGGACGGCGGGCGCAATAAAATTTATAAGTACCCAATAAATGTTTCGGGATTAAAGACGGCTTTATTATAGCTATCAGATGTACAGGCAACAGCTCGTTAATTTTCCACGAACAGTTATAATTTGTATTATGATATTGAACTCTATGCATAAGATACTTTTGTGTAGTTTGTTTTGAAAATATATTCGAAATGTATGCATAGACGAAGGTCACACCCACATTAGCAGAATTGGTCACTTAAGCGCATTGAATGCCTTAATTTACGTGGTCACAATGACTCACGGCTAGACGAAGTACATATATGAGAAGAAGGGAAACGCATATATAGCGTAAACTGGGTTGTGAGTGAGGGCGACATATCCGGGCAAGCCACACCTGTATCAACGACATCAGCAACCGCCTAGTATTTGTGGGTTACGGTGAACTTTATTTTATATACGTTTTCATAAATAACGAAGAAAAGTCAGCGCAGCGTGACTGTGCTCTGCAATGAAACAGCGGCTTTAAGTATCCTTTGAAATTTGGTTTTAATTAATTAACGATTTGCTGAAATATTCCTCCATCAAATAATTGCCACCTTGAATAATTTGAACGTATGTTTACGTAAAGTTTCTGAGCTTTTCAATCACGGCAAAACATTTTTTTTCTTTATATTTCTAAAGCTGTTTCAGAAATTATAACCCTAACAAAGCATTGAATTTAAATAATGATAATAGAAGTCAACAACAAAATAAAGCCGTATGTTTCCAGCAGAATACTCTGCCACCAGTTGCACCACCTTTTCACACTTTAGGGTCTCGTAAAAGGTAACTTATGACACTGAATTTATCACCATACACCTTCCTTAACCACAAAATGGGCAGCAACTTTTTAGGAATTATTATGATCTTTTACTGCGGTCTTCAACCCGCCTGCTTTGCGTGAGGATTCGAGTAAAATAATCCCATTTTAATGGGGAGGCTTCCAACCAACAGTAAAAGTGTTAAGGTGATGAATCAAACTTTCTCTTTTCATGCTCTCTTACTCTCCAAGTAACTTATGTGAATATACAATTTTATCAACCGTGTGTGAAAGAAAATCTTTAAACAACGCTACCTTTTGTGAGATCTGATTTTAATAACAAGCTTATATATTTTTTCAAGCGAAATTCAATCTATGTGTGAAAATTTCACGGAAATTCGTTCAGAAGTTTAAGGATGAATTATCGAATGTACACACTTATATCTTTCAATGATTATTTTCTTTCTTTTATAATTTTTATATATTTTATGCATTTTCAATGCGATCTTATAAGATAAATTATTATAATAGAAAAATACTAGAAAAAATCGACTCGGGTCACAAGTGAATCTCAGGCGGGAAACGAACCCGCAACCTTTGGAAATCCGGTCCAATGCTCTCCCAATTGAGCTACCGAGCCTTGCGAACACTCGTCGAAATTTTCTAGTACATTCCTGATTTTACGCTGTAGGCCAGCGTTGTTTCATCAATGAGAGGAACATCCTCTCGTATTCGAAAGAAACATTTTTACAAATGTTTGGTCAATCGATTAAGATGAAACAGCCATGTTATGTTCCCGCCTGAGATTCACTTGTGACCCGAGTCGATTTTTTCTAGTATTTTTCTATTATAATAATTTATTTTCTTTCTGTTTAATTTGAACATACAAATTTAAAATCTGGAATGATTTATCTAAGATATCGATATATGTAGGAAGCAAGATACCACAAATTGTTTATGGGCATCGGATTACGTTGCGTGAGTATATGGGTTGCCGGAATGTAACATTAGTTGTTCTATTAATTGTTCCATTATAACATTTTACGTTACTCTTGACCTTCTCACGTTATCCCCATATATTACGACTCCAAGTTATTTAACAACAAATAACATAACTAGTAAGAATTAATAAAAAGAAAAAGCATACTACGAGAACTTCGATTCGAAGACAAAAATAATTAAAAAGTCCTTTGTAAGTACCGGTACTGGCTGAATTTTTTTGCAGTTTTGTTTTGCGTTCTCTTTATTGCAAGTTTTTTGTGAGATTTACAATTTCAGAGTCGCTTCTATATACGAAAAGATAATGTTTCTTCCCACGTTAAAAAGGCTTGTGGCAACACTGTTATCTCCTGCTCCACTGTGTCTTGGCGTGTTAAGTCGGTGATCCCGATTCCAAGTCTACACGATGGCCCACTCTCTTCTACCTTCGGTGTTTTCACCTTTATTACCTATATGTTTGTCCCTGCAGTGACGACATTAAAGCGAAGATGATGATAATGGCGATAATATGCTTTGTTGTAGATGTAACCGATCAACTTTAAAAACTTAATTAAAACTAACGATTTATCTTAATTGATGTTTAATAAGGAAATTTGTGCTCTTCAGTGAATTTTCTCGGAAATAGCTAGATAATGTAAAATATTTTCCCTCCGGCATTTGCGAATTCTTATCTGATTTCGTTGAACGTTAACGAAACGAGTCGTTGGTTCTCAATAACTTTCAGAGAAATTGACGTGAGGTCGTACCTTAAGTGATAAAGCTGAATGCATAACTGAAATTACTTATATTGAACAAATATTGTATTTAAATCTCTTTAATCGTCTTTTTATCAAGAAAAATTGATTCAATTTAAAGCAATTGGGCACTGATTAAAAAAGAAACATGCCCTTGTTCTGTCTTGGCCCCCTGGCTTGATTGGGATCAAGAGTTAAATGGGTTCGCCATTCAAAATAAAAAAACAAATATTTATAATGAATATTTCGTAATAACAGCGACCTTAATTAGTGAAATGGATATCGGACTGTACCATATTTTTTGGTAGGAAAAAATATAGAGCAGTGTCCGACCTCTACCGTTTTGCCTCGTTAAGAATATCGTAGAATATTGTGTTTACGGATACAACCTATTTCGCTCGCTTCCTTGATGTATCCATGAGCTTATATTCCTTTGCATGTGAACATTTCAAAGTTTAAAATTTCGATGTACGCAATATCCATTCTCATATTTTTCATCTTGCCATTACATGCCACTTAACCATTCAAATTTATGTCATGTGATCCATTTGATGATAATATCTGTTCCATCATACCCTAAGCATTCTACACTATTAATATTTATATATAGATATTAATGGATATAACTACATTTCATTCAATCACTTTTATTGATTCCTCCATTAAATGGAAATGATCATTATATTTACAGTAGAGTTGCCAAACTATCGATATTTTAGTTATATATATCGAGCTTGAATTTTAAAATATTATCACGTTTATGCCAAATGAATAGTTCATATTATCGGGATTCATTTTAAATATTTTATTACGCATGATATTATTTGTTCAAAACTTATAAATTACTAATACATTAAATATGCCAGTTTTATATCAAAACACTTTACGATAAACTTTACTGCCGACTGATAGCCACCACATGGCGAATTATATCGCTGTGCTGCCTATCAGATTTCCATATGGCGTCTAGCGGGTTAGTGCTAACCTTTCACACTCTACGAAAGAAACTCAACACCACACTCAGCAAAGATTCCCTAAAAGCGACTATGAGGATCTAAAACGAGAAAATAGTCTTTATGGCATATGTTAGAGGAATAATAAATATAGTTATAGATAGGAATAAAGATAAGTAGTTACTAGTAGAATACTAGTAGGAGATAGTACAAGGCAACTGTGATACTAGATTTAGAATAAATTGCATTAAAAGATTACATTTATTCGATATAAAAACGTATATTATTATTATTATTAGTATAATTATTATGTAGAACAATTGGAAAATGCATGAATAAAGTCCTGTCACAAAGCGGGGAGCAGCTGAAATATTATAAAATAAAAATGAAAAAGCTTTCACACTTAGGGGTGTCGCATAAATGGTACACGAGGTAATCAACATACATACATACACAATACCTACTTAAAGTATTAGGGTATTTGACAGATTGTACGAAAACATGTCAAACAGTTCGTCACAGCATAAAACATTTGCCATTTGATTATTTCTTTGTTAATATATAATTAATAATTAAATAATAATATAATTTTCATTGTAGTCAAATACCCTATTAATTTACTTTAACTATGTGTTAACTGTAATCAATCGTATAATATAATCGAAAAAAAGCTTGTACGATAGTCTAAACTTAAAAAAAATATATTTGACGGTATATATGGTATGGATAATAAATCTTAATCATTAGTATGTTTATAAGTTCAATGTAAGATCTTCTCTATAGGTCTTCTCTATGGATGAAAATACCATTGGAGAAAAAGACCATTTCCCACCATACGGGCACGGAAAAGATTGGTGGGTGCTACTGATTACTGCAAATACAATCAAGGCCAACGACCTAACCTTACTTCAGCAGCAAGAAGGAAAGAAGAAGAAGTCTGGCTTTGCGTAGGTTACTTACCTTTCAAAGCAAAATAAAAGCCATTATTGATAGGCAATAATTTTTCTCATCCACCCACTCACTGAACTTGTAACTGTTGATCAATTTTACACCAATAAGTTATTCAAAAAAATTATAAAATATTCATTGACTATCGATATTTTATTATACGGTGGTTACTCTAATCAATTGTCTCATAAACAGCGGAAAACATGAAACTTTTGGTCTAGCCTATTGATAGCATTTTTATGACTGGGTTATGATCCGCAGTTTGATTCTCGAGCGCTACATCCGACATATGGTCTAATGAAAATATCATTGATTTATTCGTGAAGTGCATCTAAATCTATACGTTCTTTTATCTTTTTATATTAGGAATCTTCATATTTCAAAATTTAGATATCCCACTTATTATATTCAATTTCGATGAAATTAATTTATTAGTGTCCCTTGACTACAGATACTATTATAACCAATGGCTGTGTTTTGGAGCATAGAGCAAATACATCTTTAAAAGTTGTAAGTTTTGTGTTTTTTGAGAAAATCAGATCAGAGTCCCAAAGTCATAATAAATAAATATTGTTTTTGAAATATAAAGAAAACAATTTCCAGTTTTCTATCCCATATAATGCAACTATGTACTTTTGTGTTTCTACCACCTTGTATTTACTTTATGATCTACAATTAATATTATTTCTTATCAGTTGTTACTGAGCAATAGCAACTTGAAACCATTCAAACGATAGGTTGAAAACAAAATCGCCCACTTTCCTTAAGAAACAGTTAACTTTAAGAGTGCTCTAATTGGAATGAAACCCGACAAATGGATGTTAAAATAGACGCAATCTTCTAACTTGTTGCATTTCACCAAGGAAAAGTGTAAAATAAATATTACTTCAAGTTATAACTGAAGCGGTTATTGCAGATTGGATTTTTTTAACAGATTATGTGCAAAAACAATTACTTAATAAAGACAGGTTTAGGGTATTATTATATTAAAGATTGGGTGCTAATTATTGCAGTTTCTTTAAGTTGATATTTTCTTCTTCAAACAAACATACCTACCTAGTTTTCTAATGAATTTACAGGTCAGTGACCCACTTTCAGCGTCTAATAAATACTGTTCAAGCGGCTGAATATTGTAATACAAGTTACAGTTAATATGACTCGCAATGGTGATAATTGTATAGTTAGCTATATAGGTGATATGCTCATACATAACCAGCTTTTAATAAGCGTATCAAATACATCTATTGAATAATTTCATCAAACTCCAATTTTATATAGGTACAACATATAAAATACGTGTGTAAAAAAACAACTACGCGCCCTCAGGTACGATATTAGCTCATAGTGGAAGTTGAAATACGTTTGTATAATTCGACACGTTTGCCACCGTCTTTGTAGCTCAGCGGTCAGAGCACTCGCCCGGATTGCGAAAGGTGGTGGGTTCGAATCCTACCTGAAGGCTCGGAGGCGTAGTTTTGTACACTCGTATTATATATCTTATAGAAATATTGCATTGTGAATGCAAAAAAAATAAATTAAAAATCATATTTATATAGGTACTTTTATATATGACTGAATCGATCACTTATCGAAGAGAAAAATATATTATTGTCTACAAATAAGGGCTGACAATATCGCTCATTTAGTTCAACACTGACGCAATTGTAAATGTTGTGTTTTTGAAGAAGAGGGAAATTTTAGCTAGGGATTTTAAATACATTTTCTTTTTTAAATTAGCATTACCTTAAAATATGACTACAAACGTATTTTTTTCTTAGGTTCATTTAGCTTCCAGCGATACATAGAAGAATTACAATTCTATCAAAGTTTTTCAGAAATTAACCAAATGAACGATATGATGAAATGAGTAAGTTTGTATTTTAATCCAACAATCATCTATAAATCTGTCATGTCACTATCATTTTCACTGAGTGAACAATGAATATTATTTATTAATCTAAATGTAAAATAACTATATTCGATGCCCAATTATTAAAGCTAGAATTCCTTTTCAATAATTGATGTTGAATTTCTAAAATATATAAAGTAGTTGACTTAAAGCATTAGTCGCTGAGTTATCAATTCAGAAGTTAATGTATTTATTAATAGCTGAGTTATATCAATTGTTGTGTATAAATTGGCGCTGGCTGTGTTAAATATTCTGTTATTTGTTTAATAAATCTATTGTATTTACCCTTTGCTTACGTACAAAAGATGCTACGTGGAAGGAACTTTAGTCGCTGTACTTATAATTTGCCTTGAAAATTTTAAATGAATTAGGACCAGCCCTAATGTTATACTTGGTGGAAACATGAACAATAAAATAAAAATATGTAATTTAATATTTTATTTGCCTTATTGTATGCATAGGTATATGTATCAGAGGAGAGGGGGCTGGTTCTTAGATTTATTTGATGTTTATCTTTTGTAGTGATAACATGAATTTTAAGCTACGTTTTTAGAAACTAAAGAGAGAAAAATAAACTAAATAAGTATAATAAGAAATAAGTTAAACGATTAGCAAAGAGGGTGCTGCCTGAACCCAGAGCCTTGGGCACGGGCTTAAGAAGCACCCTAGCTCGGAAACCCTTTTTTTCAAGCGTTTGTATCGTATCGCGAGAAAGATACGGCGTCCGCTCCTCGTATAAAAACCCGGCAGGAGTAATTTAAATAGAGCCTTAGGAATCGTACTTACTCTCCATTTATACATTGTACTTTACTACACCAACGAGGGAAATAAAAGACGTAATTCCTTTAATTGAAGTTGAAGACATAAAATCATGTTCAGGGTACTTTGTTTTAATTATTTGCTTCAAGATTTTAGGAAGTAAGTTTTCCATTATTGCATGGGCGGTATCTTTTCTAGCTATTTATTTCAGCGCCATTAAAATTTCGCCACTTTCAGTACTAAAAATTAATTAAATATTTAATGCAGTCTCTCTTTTTATTCAGACTTTTTCATTTTACTACGTCAATGTAATAACAATATAATATACAATAATATTTAATAATTATAATATTTCTTACATTCACACCAATTATCCTAGCCCAAATTAAGCACTATAAGGCTTGTGTTATGGAGACTAGGGTAACGGATAGACATACATATATCATATATAAATAAGTAATATTTATATAAATATATATAAATGGCCATGACTCAGGCACAAATGTTCGTAATCATCATACAAACATCTGCCCCTTTCGGGATTTAAGCCCAGGACTACCGGTGCGAAAGGCAGGATCGCTACCGTTACACCAAACGGTCAAAAATAGGATTAGAATCTAATTAATATACATATTTATATTTGATTACTATTAGTTCTTTTTTAAACTTGAAGTATGGAAACTTGAAAATATGTCAGGTTTTTTTAAAGTTCACTGAAAGAACATATATGTGACCCCAAAATAACAGTACCAAGTATTATAAATAAACAAATAATATCGATTATCTCAGGCATTTGGGAGATAGCGTCTTTGTGCCCTTACAAAACACTTACTCACGTCTGCGTCGGTAAAAACATGTTACGTGAGAGCTTTGTGTTATATCATTAACTTCGTCTTGAAACATATTTTGATAGATGAAATGATTAAGATATTCTATAAGATCAAGCAGGTAATTTTACACAGTCGTTTCTTTAAAAGTAGGTTATATTTTCAATATAAAAAGTACCAGAGGCCTCAGTGCGAGTTTAGGTACGCGTCGATACTTGATACAGTCTATGTAAAATATTACTATGGAATTTTGTGTAAGCGCCCCTAGCGGTAACCATCAGGAACTACGAATCTTCATAGAAATCTGTAACGCGCTCAATAACGAGTATCGATCGCGTAAACTCGTACTTAGGTCTTTGAAAAGCTTATCAAAACCCATCAGTATCTTTAAACGAATATTGCAAGAGTGCGAATTTATTTTTACATGATCTATAAAAATAAATAATAATGATTTAATTGATAAGTTGTATGAGTACTGCTCTGCAATCGCGGGTGGTAAAGTTAGGTAGATAAGTTAAGGCCTTTGCTAACCTATTTCTTTTTTTTTGTTTTTGTCAGTATAAAATGAAACGTGAAATACCATTATCCAAAATCTCGAAATTTAAAAATAAAATATTGGTCTCTTATTTTTTAAGTGTATATTTCGTGACTTTTTTAAAAAACATAACCAACTTCTGAGTGAACGCATTAAATAAATACAGGTATTAATGTCATAAATGCCGAGCGATGTCTGGCAGAGTGGAATAACAGCAATCCTTCATACTCAAGGGTATCGTAAAGGCGGCTAATGATACTGGTAACACCGTACACCTCACACAGACCACAAATGTTTCGCAGAAATTTCTGAATTATAGCATGTTTCGTAAATCTGAATTTAGCAAAACCTTCCCATATTTTAGACGAAGCTTCAGCAGTTCACGTCATTTGGCTTAGATGATATCATTAATATGTTTTTGAGAAATTTTATATGGCAGCGGTTACTGCGTTGCAGCGGTGACCAACATTAAATAAATAAGTAAATAAATATTTCTTACATTCACACCAATTAGCCTAGCCCAAAGTAAGCACTGTAAGGTTTGTGTTATGGAAACTAAATTAACGGATAGACACATATATAGGTAATACAAGATGTGTAATATTCATAGAAATATATAAAAACACCCATGACTCAGGTATAAATGCAAACATGCAAAAAACTTCCTGGATTTGTGCCCAAGGCCGTCGGTGCGAAAGGCACGATCACTACCGTTGCACCAAACGGTCGACAAACATTATATTATTTAGCATCCAAAAATCTGTTTTGTTAAATTTGATGCACCTATTACTAACCTCTCCCCGTACAAACCTTAATTTACAAATTATTCCTCTTGTGGGACCAAGTTTTCAAATAGATGATTTGAACTACAATATAACTTAATTAAACGTAACTTAATTAGTTATATTTCCATTACTCACAAATTTGCACTAAGTCCGCTTGGTGTGTTACTATTCCAGAAGATCTGTGCCCCTGCAATGGGAACATCGATGATGACGTTTCCATTAACATTATTTTATGTGAGGACCTTGATATATTTCATCAGAACATGAAAAATATTTTTAAAAAGTGTAAAATTTTCCTTCCAGTAAATAAAATAAAAATAATCTATTTAATGTACCTAATTTATTAGACTAAAATTTTTAAATGGAATGTTGTGCTCGGTTGTTACCGCAACACGAATTTAGCAATATGCGAAATAATTGATTGAATGTTATGATTTGTATTTTGCTATCGTTCCACATAACGTTATGAATTTATTTCGCTTATAATTGGAAAAATACCAATATATCAACATTATTTCAATCAACGTCTTATTTAACCTTATTATCCATAAACCTACGAAGCTCAGAAAAAGTTAATCTAGCTTACTCGGTGCCTTCATAATGTATAACCGTCTGTAGTAATTACACTCTCACGTTAAAGATATTAATGTTGTAATTATTAGCACGAGTAAACTGTCTAAATACAAGTGTATAAGCGAATCAGATTCCCGCTTATTACAAACATAAAACCACGCCATTTCCCGCAGGAGTAGGCAGAGATCACAGATTTCCACATTCCACAATTCTGACATACATCTCTCGATTCTTCAACTCTCATCAGACCTTATTGATGATGTAAAGAGAAAAAATTATACCAAACTACAAGTTGACCCGGTAACGCGTTGCTATGGTCACGCGTATACAATGGAAAAAATGCGGGAAAAAGAGCGGACAGACAAACACACAAACAACTTTGTGTTCTTAGATTATAGATTAGTGGCCCGTCCCGGCTTCGGACGGGTGGACAAAATTCTATAATTTTTTTCTATTATTAAATATTTTTCCGTTAGCGCCATCTAGCGACCGGTAGACGAACTACTTGCGGTTAACGTGTTGCTATGGTAATATTATTGATACAATGGAGGAAGAGCGGACAGACAAACACACAAACCCATGGGATCTTAGATTATAGATTTATTACAAAAAAAAATTAGTTGATTAAGTAAAACATTCTAATTTATTAGTTTGAACTATTCTTGTTTGTTTGACAAAATACTTTAGTGGCGATATGAAATAATGCAGTTCCCTACGTACTACTACTAATTACATTTGAATTTCCTTAAACTCAGCTCAGTGATTTTGCGGTTCATAACATTAATGAAATTTCGTAAGCTGGTTGCCAACACAACGCTTACATAAGTGAGCTTGTTCTAACCAAAGAGACAATTATGAGAGGTTTTAGTCCCGAAACAACATAGTTGGTTTAATAAGTTATTTGTGTTCATGGATATTAGTGTACTTGATATTAAATGAAGTATTGTGAATAGGTACCTACTTCTTATCTTTCAAAATTCTAACATCAGAAGTATATGAAGAGGTTCCCTTTCTTCTTGACAAAATACTAGTGAAGCAAGTCGTACACTTGTAAGTTCGTACATTAGTACTTAGGAATTAGGCATACTTCCATTTTGTAAGCATTGTGTTAATAGCTATTGAATAATATCGTAATATCGTCGAGATCTTTACTAAATGTTCTCTGCGTGAGCTAGAATGTGAAGTGGGTAGAAAAACAGAATAAAGTGATTATTTAAGATCTAAGCAAAATACTATAGCATATAAGATGTTAAAAGACCGTCAATGACTTTTCATGGGAGTGCACTAGATTGTTTCTGACGAATATATCAACCACTTTATTTTACATAAAATTATCTTTTGAATATAATTATCGTGCATTTCTACAGCAATCTATTATACTTTTGCACATTTTCTCCTCGAATTTCAATTATTCAAAAACGGTATATCAATGTTTCAAAGATCATATTGATTTTTATGATTATTACACAATTTTGTGAGACTGTAAACTTATTTAACACTTATTTAATTTAAAAAACAGCCGTTTTATTAATATTTTTTCTTTTAACAAAAGTTTTGTTAACAAAAAAATATTATTTCTCAAATAACTAACAATCAAAGTAACTTTTTTCCTACTAAAAATGACTCACTATTTTGTTAGATAATTAAGTTATAGTTAAGTAAAGGTTAATTAATGAATTATAACCATTTACAGGGCGAATGGAGTTACAATAATTGAGGTTAATTTAAATTATAATGATGGTTGTTTAAATAGTCAAAGTAATTAAGCAGAAAAGGAGGGCTCCACCACGAAAGTAATAGGTCATATCATATTAAGGTAAAATTGGGTTAGAACAATGCACTAAAGGCCGAGTGTGTACCGCGAGGGCAGAAGCTCAGCAGCAGGCGGCAAAGCAGCATCCATTTTGCATGCAGGCATGTTTTGTGTTAGTTGATGAATATCAATGAGATGAAAAGATCTTTAGAGGAAAATATATTTCTAAAAAGTAAAAAAAAAAAATTACAAATTGTCAAGTATGTTTTAAATAAAATTAAAATAATAAAAATTAACAACGGAAAAAGATTTCAAACTAAATCACACATTATCTAATTAGTCATTAATTTTGTAGCTCAATAATATAAATCCGGTCTAATGACCCCCAATTGAGCTACCGAGCCTTGTAAACACTCGTCGAAATTTTTCTAGTACCTTTCTGATTTTACGCTGTAGGTCAGCGTTATTTTATCAATGAGAGGAACATTCTCTCGTATTCGAAAGAAACATTTTTACAAATGAATATTTCATTTAAAAATGGAGTTTATTTTCACTTGTGACCCGAGTCGATTTTTTCTAGTATTTTTCTATTATAATAATTTATCTCATAAGATCGCATTGAAAAATACAATATATAAAAATTATAAAACTAAATAATATAGCGTTACAGAAATAATTGTGATGTATGTATACAAATAACACATTTTCTATTTTTTAATCGGCTTTTTATGAATTAATTAAATTATTTATTCTTTGGAGATATTAACGGTGGTTGTGGTAGTCTTCGTTAAAATGCTAACATAAGCTATAAATTGTCTGAAATTATCTTGATATCGCGTATGGATTCAGGGTTTCCATTTAATGTATACAAAGTATTCCGAAGCTTTTGATAATATATCACATGAAATTATTATCAAAAAATTAAACCTTTTCGATATTCAATATCTCTTGCGTTAACTTACATCGTATTATATGCGTGACAGCATCGAAACAGTAGCATTCAAGGGTTATTTTACGCTTCCAGTATCCTTGGGCAATGCTTATCTTCACAACATACATATATAAATTGTGCAATGTATTGTTATGCAGTTTCTACATGCTAACAGCCTTCTGTTTGCTGAAATTGTTAAAAACTAACGAGACAGTCAACTACTCCAAGAAGAAATTAATAGGATATTACAGTACACACATATTGTTAAAAATCAGCAGTTCTTAAAATTTAATAGGTGTAATGTTATATTTCTCAACATGGTAAATAAACCCACAAAATCCGACTATACAATAAATTATGTGTCATTGTGTCGAGTAATTGGATTTCTGGATGAGGTTGTGATTAAGATTAAGAATTTACTGTTAAATCTCACATTGAAAAAATAATAGACAAATCCTATATATTTATTGAATTTAGACTTAATTTAAAATGCCTTTGTCCAGCAGTGTACGAAGTTTGGCTTAGATGATTTAAAAAACGAAACTTTCAACTTTAATTAAATATGTTTTAACTGTTTGGATCCTTTAGTATACTGTAAATGTTAACTCGGTTAACAGAATTCAAAATTAACTATAAGGCGGTTCACACACTAGAGATGCGTCCCGCCGCGGTGCGCGTAGCGACAGAAAACGCGCCCCCGCGCGGAGGCGCAGATCTGCCTAACTTAGCGGTGTAATCTGCTTCCCCGCGCGGAGTAGCAATACAAGTTGACCCTACTTTTTCACGCCCCGCGCTCCCGCGCAGAATCTGCGCACGGGGGGCCTATCCGCGCGTTCCCGCGTCGGCAGTGTGTTGTCATGCGTGTTTTCTATATTAATTGAGATTCTTGCATACAATGATAAAATCTGCGGCCACGCGCTACGCGACGGGGCGCGGTGCAGTGTGTTAACCGCCTAATGTGACCGCAACCGCTATACCGCGCCTTAGGTTTGCGAGCGGCGCCACGGGGGGAGGGGGGGGGGGGGGGGGGCGAAACAGTTGCTCCATTTTGTCATTCTACCGTCATCGCTCACGGCGGTAACTAGCCTTCCCACCCCCACCTCCCCGCTGTTACGGTCAGACTATACTGAAACACGTTTTCTTTTAATTTGTTCCAATTGGACCCCGATCTGAAATCTCATCTTACTATGATCGACCAAATGTTTTTATATGAAATCATACATAAATATGTAATTTTCGTGTTATCCCGAGTTAAAATTATTTATTAGAAAAATATATTTTTGTTCATCCACTCGATGGCTTAAGTTAGCTACGCCATATAACCGTAATAAAAGGCCGAACATGGTAATCTTCGAGATCCTCGATTTTTTATAAAAAAATAATGTATATGGCAAATTTTATTTATATAGTAATTATCCTTAACATGAGAATATTATCAAATTGTGTCTAGTTTGCTTCCAACTACAAAAAAAAATGTAATTTAAGTTTTCCTAAGATCCACATCATCACATTTATTATTGGAGCGGAGCGAAGCGAAGCTCCCATGGATCAGCTTCAATGGCGCAATGTCTGTTACGCCATAACTTCCCGAGTTCTTAACCGATTTTATTTTTTTGTGTGGAATCGAATCAACAGGTTTAGGACCAGATTGTGTCGGAGGACTTATATTGTGAGCAGAAATGAAAAGCTTTTGATCTCAAACGGAGGCACAACTGTCAACTTACTGAATATCATGTTCATTATTACGAAACGCTACGTAACGTTTAATCATTAAATATTGATAAGGGAGTAGAATTAAAATTAAATATTGATTCTTTTGTACTTATTATAAAAGTCTGGTTATAACATTTAATGACTTCTTACAACTCACATTCAGAGCTGATATTTTTGTGGTTACAGTGTTATTAAAACAATAACAGAATTATAAATCTGATGTTCGAAAATGTATTTACCATAGAAATCATTATTTCACTTTTTCACTGTTCGCTTTTGAATTCAGTATATAAAATCCATACGATTCCCTTAATTGGGAAAGGGTTGTGCTATTCTTCTCTGTCAAATATAATATGTCATATTGTGTTATGTTTTAATAGGTCTTTACATTTAACCATGTTTGTCGACAAATGCGGAATCCCTTTTTAACGGGATACCGCACCATTGAAAATTCTTGATCCTGCCGATACCAAGATATGCATGATTGGAAGCCCTAGTTAAATGCTAATAAAATTATGATGTGTTACAAAATATATTATAAATAAAATATTAATTTTGTTCCATATTCAAGTGAAGAAAATAAGAAATTTATTTGTTAAGATGTAAAGAAAAATGTTTAAATAATCTCTTCAGGTGAACCCATATCACTGAAGCGAGTTTTTTCAACACAATTTTAATTTGTCTTATAAATATTTAAATCGTATGAACAATACAATGTTTTCTACTTTCTACAGCTTTAGAACGCTTCGATATCGGGTTTGACGATATAGACATAATAATGATATCCATCAATCTCGCCATTGACATAACCAAACGATTTAGATAAATATAAAAACGCACATAAATTTGATCATTTCGATACCATATATTGTTGTAAAAAATAATCAAATTCTATATCAATGAGTTAAAATGTATTGGATAACATGAATCATGAGTATCTGTGATATGATGTATTTCTACACTAATATAATAAAGAGGAAAGATTTGTATTTTTGTATGTTTGCAATGAATAAACTCAAAAACTACTAGGTCGATTTCAAAAATTCTTTTACTACTCGAAAGCTACATTCACGCTGAGTAACATAGGCTATATTTAATGCTAGAAAAAATTAAAGAATTTTGTCCACCCGTGCGAAGCCGGGACCGGCCACTAGTATTTTATATTTTGCATTCACAATGCCATATTTCCATAAAATTTAAAATACGCCTATAAAAAACAACCACAAACACAGATATGGTTTTATATCATATTTTTGATATGAAGTTTAAAAGAGATTCATTTGAAAAGTATGTTTGTTGTATTTATTTTGGATGATTGGAGCTCCCATGGATCAGCTTCAATGGCGAAAAGTCTGTTACACCATAACTTCCCGAGTTCTTAACCGATTTTAATATTTTTTAAGCGGAATCGAATCAACAGGTTTAGGACCAAATTGTGACGGATTTTGAAATTCGCAAAAATTCCCATCAAAAAGATTTTTTTTTCTTTTTTTAGGTTTTACACTCCGCTCCGCGTAGCTTTATGCTTAGCGACTGTATCGCCTAGTAAAAGGTTTTCCAGACTTTCCGAGAGACACACTGAAATGTTGACGATTTCAGTCTTGTAAGTCACTTTTTGTGTATTAAAGTAACAAGCGAAAGTTTATATTAAAATAAAATTTCTATGTTAATAAACACAGTTGATATCAGCATTAATAAAAAGTGTGTGTGTGTGTGTGTGTCTCAGCTCTGACACACGACTGGAGTTTACTTCTTGAGAAGATTATATTTGAACGGGCAAAGAAAATAAAAAAAACTTCAAAATAAAAAGGGATAGGAGCGTACGATAAGAAACGTAACGCTGGCCTTATATGAAAATCAATTCTTAAGGAGTATACTGCAAAAAAATCTCGTTTTCTGAATTTCTTTTAACAGTTAATGAGTGTAGTTAGCGATATATGTTTTTGAGTGTATTAAACTTACAAATAAACTAAATAAAATATATTAATTATTTAAAAAATTACACTGCTTTTTTGATGTTAAGAACTTTTAGCACGAAATATTAGAAAGTTCTTTTGCTACGACGCATTAGTAAATTAGTTAATTTAGAGTAACTACCTTAATAACAGACCTAAGTATAAAGTTGTAAAGCACGAATAAACCGCGACACTCAATCATGAGGATGCGAGAAAAATAAGGTATAAAGTTAGTACTATAGCAAATATTTTGTACAAATAATTCAATAATAAAAATGTTTAAACCTAGAAGCGCTATAAGAGTAACGACCTATTTTATGCTGCACTCAGTCTTATAGTAGCATCGGACGAAAATCCCATTAAATTGGCTCGTTGAGCATGATCGTTACGTGGTATATCGAGTTTTTACTACCCTAGCCATTTACTATTATACCTATATAAGAGTATACTGACAGTCTAGCCAAATGTGAAGTATCACTTTTACCAGAAATACCGTTCAAGAGTACGCAGACTATAAAGGATTTATTTTGAGCAATAGATATACTTGACACAGGAAATTGATGACGCAATGTCTTAAGTGTGTGGTTTGCTATTGTTAAGTGAGGGTAAGTAATTTTCGCAAATGCCAGTAATAGGCTAAGGGGCCATCATTTATCTTTCGAGCTCATTTGGGCTTCAGAGAACGCGTGTAGCAACACGATATAATATGTCAAGGCTGAAATAAACCTACCAAAAATTATTTAATGAATGAATTTATACAAAAGTAATCGGAATAAAAGACGATAAATGATTTGGGGTTTTTACTCAGAAAACCTACGAATGCTGAATCCTATTTTTAAGATTCAAATTTCTATATTTCAAAGTAGTCCGATCGGAGACAGCAAATAATATTTATCTCTTAAATAACGTGGTCGGGTATTGGACACAGTGCTTTGGGTTATTTATCGGGCAAAGAACTCTCCCAATTTCGCTATTATATTCATACTTTGATCCCCATAAGATGGATTCCCACCGGCTGGCGGAGCCAGTAGTAATAGCAACTCTTGGCGTTAAAGACTGATTCCCAATGCAGCCTTTACGGTCCCTGCGGTACCTAGATTTTCAAACCTTTCACTATGTTTTGAATATGTGGCGACGTTGCCCATGCTGTGTGATCTTTTATTTGTTCTCCAATTCTTCTGAAGAACCGGTACGTATACTGGTCGTCATAACTAGCGGAAATGGGGTATATAGTTTACACAGTAATAAATATTCTGTTCAATCAGTAATGTATACTGCATCACTTAAGAATTATAAACATAAATATTTCACTCTCGCATCTTATATCATAGCACAGCCAAATTCTCTCCAAAATAAATATCAGAAGAAAGAATTTAAATATACAGATTTCTTTTGTCGTTCAATTAAAATTACGTTTTCTAAAATAATATGACATGTGTTGCCTTTTTAAATACAAGATGATATGTCAAAAAATAAATGTAATAAAAAGTAAGCTTCTACATTTTACATATAATGGAGAAGTTTCATGATGTTGTAAATAGGTCTAAATCAAAATATAGATCAAAACTAATAAATTACTTAAATATTTTTTAAATCTATTAATTAATGACTAAGAAATAAATCATTTTAATTTACGTATTTGAGCTCGAAAGTTTGTGATTTTCGATTGACCTTTGACATAATTAGAAAATTTCTAATTATTTTCATTTATGTGTAATATTTTATTCATTTCACTATAAAAAATATAACTAAGCTTTACTGATGTACAGTCGGCCAAGAAAGTGGTGTACCACCCTAAGGCTGAATGTCGATTGCAGTTTACAGAGCAATAAAGATTTGTTTTGCTTGCACTTTGATCTGACAACATTGCTATCTTACGATATTGACGTTTATCACAGTTGTCACCTTACGCAAAGATATTATTAGTCACTAGCAAAGAGTATATTATTAGATACTGAAAGTCACTAGGTGCTAGAAACGAAATCAAAACTAGTTTGGTTGAACAAAAAAATTTCAGCAATGGTCAAGATGGCAGGCATCGACGAAGATATTTATAATGCAGTTAAATAAAAACTAACAGGGAAAATAACAGAAATTACTAAAATATATTTGACAAAATGTCAAATGTCAGATTTCTTTATATAAAGAATTTGGTTGACTATTTAAATAGTTTGTATTATTTTTGATTACAAACATTGAAATTTTCTTGGCAGTAATTAATGTCTTATTTTTCAAATAATAAAGGTTAAAATGTCATGCACTTTTATGTGACTAAAATATCTATTAATTACGTTTACGTCATTACTATGCATCTCTTTCAGCTAAGTCTAATAGAACCTTGTTGTAATTTTCGATGACTAGCAAACTAAATCAAAAGTGGTACACCACTTTCTTGGCCGACCGTACACTGTCCGTTTATTATTACACCACTTGCTGGATCGCCACGTGAAATGAAAATTTTCTTGCAAGCACAATTTTAAAGTCTCATATGTTTTTTTCTTAAGATATTTAAATAGTATTGACACTTTTTTATGTATTTAACATATTTTTTTATGATTCATCATAACAAAAAAAAAAAGATACTTCTCCATTTCGAAGCGAAAAACTAGGTTTAGTCTATGATGACACTAAATAGTCCAGAATAATGATAAATAATAATAAAATTAATATTTCTCACATTCACACCAATGCCTAGCCCAAAGTAAACGCTCAAAGGTTTGTATTATCGATACTTGTGTAACGGATAGACATAGTTCTAAGATACATAGATATGTAATGTTCATAATAATAATATATTAACACCTACAACTCGGGTACAAATGCTCGGATTCATCACACAAACATCTGCTTCTTCTGGAACTCTAACCTAGGATAAAGGCGGGAACACATTATTAAAACGCGACGCGACGCAACGTGTCGACACCCGATATGCACCGTGCACATTACCAACACGCGACGCCACGACATACTAGCAATTTTTGAATACAGTTTGTTTACAGCAGCGGAAGTGTATGGTTATATAGAATGGATTTAATAAATAACGACAGTCAGATGAAGACTTTGAAGAAGATTTGATGAAAATTTTGTGTACATATATGATACTTAAACGACGAAATAATAAATACTTTATAAAAAAAAACTTTTAAAAAACCACGTTTTACTACGGGTTATAGATGTACTAAAAAGGAGAAAATAAATTTTTACAAATGGACTAAAAAGATAAAAATAAATTTTTGGTAATAATGAAAATTTACGATACAAATATTCTAAAATTTATTGAATATTATGTATTGTTCTGAACATTCATACGCAGAATATGAAAAATTTCCAAAAAATTAAAACGTGGTGCGTAATTTAGATCAACAGCGTTATTGATATTATATTAATATTTTCATTATCTTTCCTAAATCCCTTCCTAACTAAACCAATGCAATAGTAATGCTGTGGATGGCATTGAATAGTTTTTCAAGTATAATGCGCACCACGTTTTAATTTTTTGGAAAATTTTCAAATTCTGCGTATGAATGTTCAGAGCAATACATAATATTCAATAAATTTTAGAATATTTGTATCGTAAATTTTCATTATTAGCAAAAATTTATTTTTATCTTTTTAGTCCATTTGTAAAAATTTATTTTCTCCTTTTTAGTACATCTATAACCCGTAGTAAAACGTGGTTTTTTTAAAGTTTTTTTTTATAAAGTATTTATTTAACTCTTTTTAGTTTTAAATTATCTGAATTGTGCCTACTTAGTTCTTCAATATATACATGTAATATATATCAAATATCCAGACACACCACGTGGAGGTTAATTTAATTAAAGCCTAATTAAGTGGTTTTAGGATGTAAAACTGTAAAATATGAAATTGTTAGGTGAAACAAGCCTGTATACAAAATTTCAGCCAAATCGGATAAGAGGAAGAGGTCGAAATAAGGATCTCAAATTTTGACGACAAACCAACAGACAGACAAGTGAAGTTAAGTAAAACGTGGTAAAAAGAGAAAAACTAGGCGTTACTAGGGTACATGAAATAAATCAAAACAGAAGTATGTGTGGTGAATATCATACTCTGTATCCAGACCTACTTCAAGATAATGAAAGATTTCATAATATGAAATCTTTCATTATATTGAAGATGTACTATCGGGTTTTTATACGGTCTTGAATTGGCAATTTCTTCCCATGCATTATTTTTCACAGTATAATTGCTGTATATAGCGAAATTAATGTCATAGAACAGGATATTGTTTTACCAACTTAATTATTTTTTCGTCGGTCATTTCGTTAAACAAATGCAAGAATTAATATTAATTTGGCATAAATTCCGTTTCACAGTTTGAAGAATAGGGATGGGGTCAAAGAATTCGTATATGCTCTTTGACAGTTCTCGGACGACTGACGCGTGGCGTAGGGTGTTGTCTAGAAACATACCACGCGCGCCGCGTCGGATGGCGTGTTTACCCCCACCATGGACAACACACCGACCTGGCCTGTCTGGATCGGGTGGCGTGTCCGCGCATGGCGTCGCGTCGGGTGTTCATAGTATGATTCTGGTCTATAGAAAACAATACATTTGATTCAACTCAACACGCATCGCGTTTCGTCGGGTCGCGTCGCGTTTTAATAATGTGTTTCCGCCTTTACACGATTACTTTTACGATTTTTGAAAACGACTGCCATGGTCTGAAAAATTACCTACATAAACATAAAAACTGAAACATTAATAACCTTATTTTATTCTGTTTCATTTGTATCTTTTATCCCTATTTTCATTAAGTTTCGTCATTATCACCCATCATAAATGTGATTGATCGCTTAGTCAGTTTAATTAATAATAGATAGGTTCATTACGATATCAGACACGTGCGTTAAGTTAATTCCAAAATGGTGGAACCTAGACATGTGTACAGTTAATAAAAAATAAAGCATAGGTTCAATCTGCAATTAATGCAACTTCTAAAAAATCTATTATCGAAAAACGTGAATCAGAAAGTATGCTAGGTATCATGAATTAATAAATTTCAAATATTACCATACCAAAAGTGGAAAGTGCAAGTATAGAACTCCAAATTGCTGATTAGAAACCTTAACATACTTTCGCTGTAGCGTTTTGTATTACAAATTGAGGTGTACACCCCTAATGAATAATTTAAAATTTATATTGAATTGATACTTAATTTATTTGATTAATTATAAGCGAAGATCACTTATGGCATATGAACCGTTTAAATGTGATGAGTATTTTTGTTGGTAATTAAATTAATGTTAAATAATTTGAAGTATTTTATATGTAGTATAATAGCGAAGTATGTGTATTACATATTTTCTTGCTTTTTAAGCATTTAACTGCTAGATTTTTTTATCTAAATAATTATTACTGTAAAAAAGTTTGCACCAGATACAGTTGAATTTCTTCTAGTAGGTAACAATTTCAGAAGCATATTTTTTTTAGAAATCAAGTTAATCGAGGTATTTTAAATATTATATATTTTGAACAACACCGTGCTTCGGCAGGCATGATGAAGAAACTGGAGGCAATATTTGCTAGCGTCTCCTATCCGATGACCCATGCAAGCCAAACACTCTACTCCAAGTTAAAAAGCTGGAGCCCTTCAACTTTGAGTAGCAATGAAACCATCACAATCTTTATTTTAATATGTTCTACAACAACAAACAAAAAAAGAACAACCTAGATTGGTGATAATAACATAGTTGTTGAATCGAACACGGGACAATGGGTGACACCAGAAACCTGACGTTTAAGCTTCCAAGTAATCAAGTGATCGAGGTAGACGTCTATTGAAAAAATCTTATTTCATTATTTCTGTAAAAACAAAATATGTAAATTTGGATCAAAGCTTGGCCTATTTATACATGATAGAGACTTATGCTTTTTATAAGCTTTAAACTCTTGTTGATATCTTTATATATATAATTCTTCTGTGAGTGTGTATGTCACTGAACTCCTCCTAAACGGCTGGACCGATTTGAATGAATTTTTTTGTGTGTGTTCAAGGGGATCTGAGAATGGTTTAGATTCACAAATCAGTCCGGCAGATGGCACTGCAGTCGGCACAGCAACGCGTGGCCGGGACAGCTAGTATATATATATATATATATATATATATATATATATATATATACTTGTTGATCCGGGTGTCTTTTGTTGATCCAATGCCAGCTGACCATAAATATGTAGCTCCGTTCGGAGCCACAAGTGTCACGATGAGTAATAATAAGAATTAAGGGATTTTTATACAAATCTACCTTTTTGGCGTATTAGCAGTTGTTGATCCAATTCAAATGGGCCAATCAGGGCGCAGTATTTGCCAAGGGCTTCCTCATTGGCACGTTTGGCTACGATATTACAGTAACTTAATTATGTCTAGCTAGTATTTCAAAGTAGTAGAGAATCTTGTCTTAAAAAAAGGAAAACTTACAAGAAATCAGTCTGGAGTAACGTGAATAAATGAATGAATGAAAAATACTTTGCTAAAATACTGAAACAAACCTTTCCGTGAAGCCCAATAAAATTAAATTGTACACTTGTCTTTAATTCAAAGGAAATATTGCGCAAAGAGGTGGTTCTTGGATTTTATATTTTTATTATAAATTATTTTTGTAAATATTTTTGATGTAAGTATTAATTTGCATCCAAGTTCGTTTATGTAGAATTGGCTCTTTGCGCAATACTTGTTCGCATAAGGCTTTTCCTGTTTTTTTTTTCATTTTTATAAAGTGTTTTAGATGTCGCATTACTGCTTCAACCTTCATCACTACTCCATTTGTTATGAGTTTTCTTTCGTTTTAAAAAAAATAAATAAATTTGGTACAGTTATTCTTTCATCAGATCCATCATTTCAGTTTGTTTATCATTTCTTTTCCCTTTTGTTCAGTAATTCTTTCATCGGTTAGTATTTTTTGTGTTTCTTGTTTTTCTCTTTGGTTGTTTTTCTTTAACGTACTTACTCTTCTTATTGTTTCTTATTTTCTCACTTCTTTCTTCACACATAGCGCTTTTATTTGGGTGATCTTTCTTTTTATTATTGTCTTCATTGACAATACTGTTGTCGCTTTCATTATTGAAGATAATTATCGTTTATTACTGCATCTATTTGTTTCTCTTTATTTTTGAAAGTTTTGATTTTTTTGTCCTTAATATAATCACATTTACTAGTTTCATTTTCTTTGCTATCTGTGTCACTGTCAGTTTCATTATTTCTTTTCTCGTTAACATATGAATCAGTTATTTCACTTTCAAACTCTTTTTCTATAGAATTTTCTTTGTTTATTGAATGATTTTCAAATTCTAAAAGTCTTCTGCCAATAATTCCCTTTTGAATAGATTGTATGGATAATCGATTATTAAAAGGTAACAAGTGTATTTACACTTTAACTGAACAAACAGAGTTGTTTTATGTTGAAAATATTGTGTGGAAGGCATCAATTACTTTCAGTGCACTTATAGCATTACGTGTACAGACTTCGTTGGGAGAAATTATATGCGAATTCTTAATTATTATTATTAAGTTTTAAGAGGTTGAATTTGGCGTAGGGAGTTTATGTACGTTATTTCTAATTTACCATATATTTTAAGTTTTTTAAACTCTATTCATCGAGACCAATCTCATGAGTCCGAACATGATATTTCTGCTGTAAGTTTTCGAAGAGTATGTTCATCTGGTGATCATACTGGTGCCAGCATGAAGTCAAGGTTAACAGATAACTAATGACTCTTATTTCGTCAAAATCATTTAACTATGAGATATAAAGTCGACTAGTCACATAAAAATGTAATAATCATGTAAAATATATCTAAAATCCCATGAATTGCAAAAAAAAAACGATTCTTTAAAGATTTGCTTATAAATCGATATAAAGATTTGTTTCTTATCTTGTTTTAGTTTGTTGCACATAATAAGTGCAGAAGTTGCAAAAGCGTCTTCAGGCTCGATGGAACTAGAAGGAACACTTCGTGCTTGTAGAAATTCTTTAATTAATTTCAGGAATAAATTAAAGAAATCAATTTCAATCCTATCCCGAAAATCCCGGGATTTGTCAAATTTAATTCCAAAATTTTCGGGATCAAAATGAGGCCGGGATCCCGGGATTCGTTATCCTGGGATTGAATCCTTTAGTTGAGACACGAGACTCACGCACGCATCAGTTGAATGGTGGACGCACGTTCACATAAATAAATACGCGATAATTCGCCACTAAAGTGACTTTCTGTTACTTTCCCTTTGGGAAGGTTCAAAATTATGTTTGAAATTAATGTTAGTGCTTCTATTTGCCAGAATTAACATTAAATACGTAATTTAGGGAGCAATTATTTTTTTCCGTTGTACTTGTAAAGCTTTTAATAGCGCCGAGAGCCGGAACTCGAAAAAGATCTCTTAATAAACTGAAGCCTTATAGATATTAAAATGCTTTTAATACCTAGGTAACACAGAAAATGTTTAGAAAATGAAAAACAGCTTAATGTAGAAAGTTGCCAATACTTTTATTGTTTTTCGAAGTCATCTCCGTTCCTCACTACACATCGTCGCATTCGATGGAACCACTGAGAAAAGCAGTGGGCCCATTCATTCTTCCTTAGGGGTCTCTTCTATGGCATTTTCGTACGCTTTCACCGCATCTTCAGGGCTCCTAAAGCGAATACCTCGAATTTTATCTTTTGTTCTTGGGAATGAATAAAAGTCGCAGGGCGCCAGGTCAAGACTGTACGACGGATGACTCATTATCTCGACACCTGCCATAGTCAAATATTCAACAGTCCGTTTTGCGGAGTGCGCTGAAGCAATGTCGTGGTGAAGGAGGATCTTGCTTCGAGGGCGCTTCTGTCGAATTTTTTCCAAGACAACAGGCAAACAGCGATTGACATACCATCTGCAGTAACTGTTCTTCCGTCTTCTAGCACAACTGTCGCAAAATGACCTTTCCGACCAAAGAATGAGGCAATCATCTTTTTTCCTTGTTTTTTTCCTTTATTTACCTTAATTGGCCGATCCTTGAAAGGAAACACCCACTGAGCTGATTGTCTTTTGGTTTTGGGTTCGTAGCAATATATCCAGCTTTCATGACCTGTGACGATGTCAAATACAGCATTTGAGTCACCGCCGTTGAACTTATCTAACATTTGGCGACACCAGTCCATGCAAAGGTGTTTCTGGTCGTCGGTTAAAGTAAGGGGAATCCATCTGGTACAAAGCTTCCTGACGCCTAAATGTTCGTGTAATATTTTTTGAACTTGACTCATACCAATGCCTAGGCTTGCCCGTATCTGCTGATAGGTCACTCTCTTATCATTCTCTATCATGCGTCGCACAGCACTGATGTTATCTTCAGTAGTCGCTGTTAAAAGACGTCCCTCACGCGGATCATCATTGAAATTGCTACGTCACAATCACTTAAACTTAAACTCGTTAAACCAATTGTAAATAGTGGCACGAGATGGGGCTTCATAAGAAAATGCTAATCACAGCCTATCGTAGCTTTGTTGTTGAGTAAGCCCACAACGAAAGTCATAATAAATCATTAACCGAAAATTTTCTCACGTTAGGTTCATTTTCACGTGTAACAGAGTTTTATATTTGCCGCCAATTCACAAATGCCAGCTCACAAATGACAAATGAATGCAATATACTACATTAGGTTACCAAAGAGTTCTTAAATTGAAATTAAAAAAAGTTTTCATTAGCAATGTTTCTAATTGGCCAGTTCTAAGCATTTTCAGTGTTACCCACGTATACCTAGGTAGCACGCAACATTCACACAAAACAAAACTGGTAGGGTCCTCAATTTTTCGGGAACTTTGGTCTGGATACCTGGTTCAACTAAAAATAATAAATGTATTAGAATAGTTGGAAGGACGTGTACCTATACGGGATTATATAGCAATGTGTTAACAGTCAAGTGGGCTTTTTCAAAATAGGGTAAGGTAATGTAGGTACCTTTTTAACTTAACTTAATTTCCATCTTTATGCATTTTTTAACGAAGTTTTAATTGCCAGCTATGTACCAACAGCAGATTTATTTGACAATTAAATGACAGCCCTTCAAACTTAATTGAATTGGGCAGTTAATTCACTGTATTTTATTATGATTTGTTAATACATGCAAATAATTGCTAAGGGAGCATATATTATTATCAGTTTCAAAAAATGCCAGCTCACGAGAAGCTATAAATTTAGTAAAACCCCAGTCAAGGATTCACAACCTTATTTCGAACAGATAGAAATAACAAGTTTAAAAATGACAACAAATAGAACCTATTCCGCAAAAAAAAATCAAACTATGACGCTGGAACGAAACGCAAACTAACTCTAAAATACGCGCTCTAAAATACCTACCACAAATTATTAGAAAACAACGCTTTAAATCGCTAAAATATAACGCGACTAAGTAAAATTATTTTTGTAATACACGTAGGTATGTTGAGTAGATTGAATTTCGAATTGTTTGAATTGTCGCTACGTAACTTGGTATAAGTTCTTTAATTTAAAAATTATAGCTTCTCATGCCGGGACTTCAGATAGAAAAAATCGCTTAAATAGGTACTAAATGTAAAACACATACATTGACCTTCATTTTTGTCTTCATTCATTCAAAAACAAATTCAAATGACGAATTTAAATAAAAATTTAAATAATATCGACGAGCGCACAGTTCAACTAGCGCATCTAGCGCATTCAAATTGAGATGCGGTGCGGTGCGGTGTACGGTGCTCCCCCCGAACACCGCATCTTAAAATGTATGGGGCATTGCGAATATAAAATATCTAGATTAGGTATAATAAATTCATAATTGATCGACCGTTACGGTATCGTACCTATTCGGATCAAAACAAGTATTACTGGACGTACGTGTATATAAATGGATCAACACAAGTAATTGATTTTTGAAATATATTCGGAGCCAAAAAGACTTCGTGCATTTAAGAAATTTAGCCGTTACGGATCCACTATTGCATGAAATTGTTGAAAAAAAATATATCGAGTATAGGTACTATCGACGAATACATTTGGCAACATCGCATAATAGAATGCTACGTTGCCATTTCACCCGAGAAATACGCAACAGGAGTTAAGTTATTCGGTGCAAAAGGCGGAGTCAGCAATGTACGGGGTCGTGGCTGGATCAACTAAGTGTGCAAAGAGGTGTATATATATATATATATATATATATATATGATTAACGAAAACATTTCCACTGTTACACACAAGCATATACAATACACTATTATAAAGTGTCCATCTAAACTTTAGTATTGTAGCTATTTACATGTTAGTCTGTTAGTTGGTCTAGACTTCACTTAGAAGTTTAAACTCAAAGCACTATGTTGATATTGTTTTCATTCAAAGAACTTGAACTATTCTCCCAGCGCTTTACTATGGTTTAAATGGTTTTAAATACTGACCAGGAAAAAAACAGAAGTGAAGAATGAATGAATTCCCTCTTTATTTATTAAATATTGCAGTGTACTAAATGCGTGATCGATCCTATGTCGAATACGTTTTTTTTATTATAAATGTAAGATACTGGTCTCAATGCGATGAAAAGACGTCAAACTATCGACTAGTTTCTTCACAAAAAACATACGTAGATAGACATATTTGCTGGTACAACAAACTAGTGGAAAGAGATTTCTTGATCAACTATTGTTAATAATAGTTGATAACTAACTGTTCTCGCTGTAAGCCGGCAAAAACTCCCTCTGCACAGCTGTTCGTCTCAGCGACAAGAACTACCAAAGAAAATATTCGGTGAGTCTGTCCCTATAACTATAGGAACAACATACTTGCTTCTCGCTGCTTGCCAACTCGTTTGACTCACTTCTCATTCATCGTAGACGTTTCGACAAGTGCCTAAGAGCGAACATTTAATACGCTGATGTACTGAATGTTTGAATAAATATCACAACCTTTGCAACTTTCGATTTTAGTGTAATTTTTTTTAAGAAATGTCATATCAATTTAATATTCGTGACTGTATTAAATAACATTAAAAAAGCTTCAAATGGTTTCAGGTATAGTTCAGCGCAATATAGTTTCAGAATGAATCAACGATTTACCGATTGATTTTTAATTAACGTTCAAACTAACAATTTACAACTAACCGCCTCGTTTACTTACCGCTACCACGTCCTAGAAATAATGAACTATCTGATAAATATTTATCGGTGCGTAGAGAACTTGGCTTTTTAGAAACTGCATTTGTAATGAACCGGCATATAAATGAAGTCACTGCAATATTCATTAGTGGCTAAACTTTAAACTACACTATTACACTATGGCAAATGATTTAATGTGCTTTACCCATACAATTTAGGTCAAAGAAGACACGCTACAGTGTGAATTGGCAATCGATTACTTTTTTCAGACTCGATCGTATTTCATTCGATTTGGACAAACGGAAATGTACTGTCCAACCACTTATGATGGCGACCATGTATAAGATTCCGGGTGATATATCCAGTTGGGTCTTCTTTATATTTTGAATCCGAGTGGTTATACCATAGTTGTCCTTGATTGCCACAAAACAATTTGTCTTTTATTGTCGTATCCAACGTATAATTTCTGTTTTTAGCTGAAATTATATGGCCTTTTTCCGTGCTTTATCGCAAAAGTTACCAATGTCACGTAATGTTAAGGAGAGCCATAATCATGATAGATCGCTACCTATTCCTATAATTACCTATATATTAGGTAATATAATATTGACAGCAATATTAAGTTTGCTATGGCTCATTGACTTCAAATTTGAATATATATAGCGAACGATTTAAGATATCAAGTACCTAATATGATATATTAATTGCCTTCATTGTGCTCCTTTTTTAATTCTTCAGTATTTTTTTAGTATAGTTTAAAATGTAATATGAATGTAAAGAACTGATTAAGGCTTAATATTTATAAAGTTGAATTAGAGTGTTAGCAATATATTTTTTAATTTATTTCTCCTTTTTACAGAAATTTTATTATTAATATATTTTGGAATTGCAATAAATGATCTTTAGCCAAAATTATACCTCGTACCTTCATAACAATCGTGTAAGCCTAGTCACAACACGTATCGGAAGTCGATCAGCTGTGATTACACAACCCACCTCACTTAAGGGGAATTTTTCATACGCACTTATTATCAATCACATTAGATGAGATAATCTGTTTTAAATTATTCTATTCTAATATAATATAGCTCGATAACACATGGTTAAGATGATGAGTTAGTCTTTATTGTTAAGGGGATGTTAAGCAATTTTTAGAACAGCTGGTAATTGGATGGTTGACCAACATTTCATTATCTCAGTTTCACCATGCTTCGGGAGGCACATCAGCAACATAGTTTGCCTGTGTGGTCGACTATTGCCCTAAGAACAAGTCATTAATTTATTATCTCTATGGTTTCCATCTACATGAAAAGCCTGGGGTCCAGCTGTTGGGATATTAAATAAGTTTTGGACAACCCATAATAATTATTAGGTCTTAAACTACGCGGAGCTTGTACTTGAGCACTAAATAACGTACAGAATACACAAATAGACGACCTAGACTAGGGAATAAATGCTTGTGCTTATCACACAAACTACCGGGGCCTACCATGATTCGAACCCAGGTCCGAGCGACATTTAAAAATGTCTGTCCGTCAGGGCAAAGTCATTTATATATTTAGATAACATTACTGAAATTAACGAGTTTCGACTCAACAGTCCTGCAGACAGAATTCAAAATGCCAATTACAGTCACAATACATGTTGTCTATGTTCTGCAGACATTCAGTAAAGTTCAAATGACGCACGCTGCCTAATGACCACAGCCAATAGCAGTCTCGATTTACCATAGACAGCTGATTAAGCAATGACGTACAGTTATTGGCCGATCTTAGCAACAATAATCCGTAAATATTAATCTCTGATGATAAAGCCTTTACTTCGAACATATTTATATTAATATATCTTACATTCGTATCAATAAATGATCCTAGCTCAATCTAAGCACTGTGAGACTTCTGTAATAAATACTAGGGCATAGGATAGACATACTTAATAAAAGATACATATATTAGTGATATTTATGACATTTATAGTATCGTTTGGTTTCAGGTAGGGTCACCCCTATTCGGCCAAGCCAGTAGTCAATTGTGCCAACTATTCTTTTCTTTGTCGTGGAATTATTAAAATTAAATTTTATATCTCCACCATAATAAGTTGTAGGCGTCTTTGGGTTTGCTAGTTACTCTGAATCCAGAACTTCATAACTACGTACAAGCTTTGAGAATATTCTCCATCTATCTTATGTGAATTGTAAAGTATGATATGACGCATGTCTAATAGAGAGTTCCGCATTGTAATGCATAGCTTTGAAAACATTTAATTGGTACCACTTAAGTTCCGTTTACTTTCGGAGTTCTGTGTATCGTTATGGTTAACATTTAAAATTAACCCTTAAGTGCGTTCAGTAGTTCGTTATTCACTGTTTGTTCGTTCACATAACCCCATAATTAATTTAGCAATTACTTCCGTGTAGGACTAGTACATGTATCTGGATAATAATAATATGTATAAGGTCTTTTGTTTTTTGATAAAAAAGGAGCAACCCTCATTAATTTTTGATTATGATAAGAAAATACTTATTATAATAATAATTAAATAATAATGAAATTAACACAAATATTATTTATTTCATCTTTTATTTTGGATCGCCTTATTGCAAAAAAATAAATTTATAATACTGAATATTATTGTAAAAATAAAAAAAAGTCTTATTTTCAGTAGTATAAACAATATACCTACATTTATTGGAATTATTTGTTGGAATACTTGAAATTTTATTGGTTATTTATGAGATTTCACACGTTTAACTGTGATGTAGCAAATTTATAAATATCAAATGTTCAACCATAAATAATTATATTACAATTTAATTTTTGCGAAGCAATTCCAAAAGGATAAATATGACAGTATAATACGATATCCTTATTAGGGTTTTCCTGCTATTATTGTGACGCATCCGTTTGACATTATAGGATTGATTTTAATGCAAGTGTCGTTAAACATCGGTCGTGTAATTTCTTCAAAATGAAATCCTTAAGAATTTTACTACAAGTGTTTGTACATATTACTGTATTGTCTAGTATTATGACTGGAGCTATGAGCATTTGTTTTGATCGACATGGTAAGTGATCCAAATATGTAGTGGCTATGTTTTCTACCGTAAGTAATCTAAACTATTGCCCTAACTCAAAATCATTAAGTCTTAAATCAGCTAATAATTAATATAAAATCTGACTGCCATAATTACTATTGGTGTATATTATTTGTAAAGTAATTTAAGGTTTTGTCTTATGTTTAAAATCGAAATGGCATTTAATTAACAGGGGTAATACACTATGTCACTGTAAAAACCCTTTATCACTGATGTTTTTAATATACATAAAGGTAAAATATTAGTAACATCAGAATTGAGGTAAAAGACATGAGTTATACTTATCTTAACCTTTAATTGCCGAGGTGGTGTCACCGTGACACCGCATGCGTTAAAATGGGAATATTTCCACAAAAAACAGCAATTTATACCTGTCTCTTTCAGTAGCTGCTTGTTTTGTCTTGTTTATTCGTTAGTAGGTCGCGAATTCGCGATAATGTTACAGGTGTGCCAGTAACTGAAACTCTGGTGTCACCGTGACGTAAGGTCGGTGTTAGTGTTACTATTTTGTCATTAGACATATTTTGTTATTACTTTGAAATATGATTATTTTGGCTTCTTTTTTAGATGTCGAAAAAAACTACTTCAGGAATCGGGCGTAAGTGAAATAGACAAGTGAATTTAAATAATCCCGGACAAGAAGGGAATTTATAAAGTTTGTCAGACGAACAATTACAAGATTTTAGTGATGGTGACGATGACTTCGTTGATCCTGAATTTCGCCTACACAGCGATCATGATACAGAATCAGAGCAGTCTCAAAGAGCATCAAAGCGAAAGTTGTGTAGCATCTGTCCATCCAAACTCAAAAGGGATACCTCCTTCAGTGCATTCTATGTAAAATATACTTATGTTTTCAATGTGCCCTAAAAGTCTCCCAGAATTGTGCCTTACATTATTAGATCCTGTACAATATTTTTATTTCTTGTTGATTAGAGCTTGTTTTAATTGATTTCATAAGAAAAGTAACTTATATTTAAATATTTAAATTAGTTACATAGTTTATGCTGATGACTGAAAAATTTATTCCTAAAAATGTGCCATTTTTGTAATTTTGCTATTAAAATTATTATATACATATTTATGCTGTTTTTTTGATTTCATTCCATTGTTGTATAAGTAATTTTTTAGGTAAGGAATAATTTCAAAACATTTTTGAAATTGATTGTGTTAAAAACGCCATTTCAAATTGGGTGTCACCGTGACCTCACCTCGGCAATTATGTACCAAAAATTAGGGTCGGTAACTAAAGGTTAACATCATAGCACACATTGTGTTAATGAACTTTTCACACTGATTTTGAGGGTTTGTGAAAGACCTATTTGAGATTTTATTAGAATCAGTTGTAAACTGAAAGGGGTCAGATCTTAACGAACAAACCCGAAAAAATACTAATGACGGTTGACCAAATACTAAAATCGTAATAAGACTGTATTAAGATACGTTTTATATCACAAAACCAAATCTAATTATTTTTTTTTCTTTTGAGATCGTAAACTATGTGTGTTATGATTTTAATTTTAATGTTTACGCTTAAAAGATTTATGGTTATACTGGATATAAAAACCCATAACGAAGCCGCGACTTATAATAATATATTAATATGTCTTACATTTACACCGATTATCCTAGCCCACAGAGAGCACTGGAAGGGGAGTGTTATGGAAACTGGAGTAATGGATATGATACAGACATATGTAATATTTATAGAAATATATATATATAATATTACCCATGACTCAGGTAGAAATGCTCGTATTCATCACACAAACATTTGCCCTTTGCACCAAACAATCATCGAACTTATGAATAGTTAACATGAAGACATCACTAAAAAAATTGATGGGATCCAACTTTTGTTTTTATCATTTTGACAAGTAAACTATGAAAATATTAAATAAAATTTGGGAAGCTGAACTGAGTTCTTCTACTCTCTCTTCAACTTCTAGTTCTTGTATCATCACGGAAATTGGCATGTATACATTGTTTAGATTATGACGATGAGTCAGATAAGTTTATTTTTTAAACTATTATTATTTTTAAATTAAAAAGTCACTATGACTTACAATGTAAAGTATGTAGCAGCAAATGATGTGTTTTTTGTAGACCCATATATGTTTATTAATCTATAAGTATGTACTGTTGCACTTTAACATTCTCAACGTAAATTCCTGAAAAAGGAGTAAAAATGGTTGGATTGATCTTTAATAATTCCATTACTATGCATTTCCCAGGAATGGTATAAGTCTTACTACGTACTTTTGGCTCGACTAATTAATATGAATATAAGAATCATCATTTTCTTCAAGGATTATTTTATATATATATTCAAATATTATTACGTGTATTACATTACGTGTATTCATATAAATCCCCTGAGAACAGCCAAGTACGTAATTAGTTCAAATTGTGTGTTTTATTTAAAATAATTAGTTCATCTATAATATATATCACTAGTGTATTGCGAAAAGAAAGAATTCATAAATGTATGGTATAAATAACTTTGTACAATACGATCTTATTCCTAAAGAGTTAAGCCGCCCAGAGGAACAAGCTTATCACTCAATCTCTAGATTCTAAGGGTTTCTTTCTTCATTTTTCTATTTATATAAATATCATTGTTGTTATAATCATATTTCAGGTTACCCGATTAATTGTTCTGACGTAAATTCATCATATGTTGATGTTGCACATCCTGACTTTAATGTCCTATCAACGATTCCAACTACAGAAAATACACCTAAACACGATTCACGGGCACATTTAATATCTTCAAAGTGCAAGACTGGTATGTTCACATTTTTATCATTAAATAAATAAATATTTCTTACATTCACACCAATTAGCCTAGGATACTGGATACTAGGTTAACGGATAGACATACATACATTTATACATATATGTAATATTCATAGAAATATATAAAAACACCCATGATTCAGGTACAAATGCTCGTATTCATCATACAAACATTTGCCCCTTCCGAGATTTGAACCCAGGACCGTCGAAAGGCAGGATCACTACCGTTGCACCAAACGAACGTCATTATATCAAATAATGTTAAACTGTAATAATAATATGGCTTGATTATATACTCTAAAATAGAGTATACTCTAAGAACACAAATTTGTTGTTTGTCTGTCCGCTCTTTTCCCCGTTCTTTTTCTATAGTATACGCGTTACCATAGCAACGCGTTAAAGGGTCAGCTAGTATGTACTCTAAGAACACAAATTTGTTGTTTGTGTGTTTGTCTGTCCGCTCCTTTTCCCGTTCTTTTTCCATTGTATACGCGTTACCATAACAACGCGTTACCGGGTCAGCTAGTATATACTCTAAGAACACAAATTTGTTGTTTGTGTGTTTGTCTGTCCGCTCTTTTTCCATTGTATCAATTAACGTTACCTTAGCAACGCGTTACCATAGCAACGCGTTACCGGGTCAGCTAGTTCTATCAAATAAGATAAAATGGCTTAATAATAATAAAGGCACATAGCAATAAAAATGTTAAATAAAACTTATCAAACTAGTAAATCTATATAATATTATGGTACCGTCGTTATTCTGCTTTGCTGCGCTTTGTGCTTTAGCTACTTAACTTGAGTTCAGGAAAACGTATGTGATAATATTCTTTTACATATACATACATATAACATTTATTTACAACTAGCCGTCACCCGCAAGCTGACATCTTCAGTTTTCCTATTTAACTTTTAACGTTCTTATTTTAACGTCAAAGAATTAGAAAAATAATGACCGAAACCGTTACCATAGCAACCCAACGAATAAAATCACCTGGACATTAAAATAATACGGTAACAAACACACACACAAAGTATTGTCATAATATAATTAGGATTTAGTGTTCGTAAACAGGCAATGGATAAATACAGCAAAGATTTTATTATATTTATTGTTTTAGTATCGTTACACCCTTCTTAACAAAACTTATTAAATCGAGAGTATTAATGATACACAATGTTTGTTAGAGCCGGAGTAATTTTTTTTCATTTATAGTATGATAATAAGCATGTAAAAATTATACTGAGCTGACAGTAATAGTAAGTAGTTTATTCCGTATTTTTGCAAAAAACTTGTGAACATAACGTGTTATTAAGAAAGTATTCACAAAGATTTATCTAAATTTTGTGGATTAAGTGACACCTATTAACAGCATTCCGTAGTTTCAGATAATCGTTTTTTGTCAGTACCGAATTGAGAAAGACGGTTTTTTTAGCTCAGTTGTATAAGTCACCTATCCTAGTAAGATTTGCCATAAAGCATTTTCAAACTCTACACATCTTTAATATTAATCATAATTGTTTCAGATGGCAACGTGGTAACCTTACCAACTTATTCTGTTTACCTAATTGGTTTCCTGATTTTGCTGCTGACAGCTTTAACTATCATCTTTGCCATACTGTTGTATCGAACGAAATCCCACGAATACAATTTTTTTGTTTCATCAGCAACACCAAAAACTACCTTGAATGTAGAACCTTCAAGAAACTACGTGACGCAATCATCGCAAGACAGGAGCCTTTTGAATATCAATCCAAATCAAGATTTTGATTGTAAACAGGCCACTATGTGCAATTATGACGAATCTCAAAGTAAATTAGAAAGTACAGCACCACCTCAAAGTTCCTTAAAAATTTATAAATCTGTTCGGAACCCAGTTGATCACCAAATGCTTTTAAGAGAGCAAATGAAAAAAATATGCGAAGATGCTTTAGCCAAATCACAAAATAGTGGCTTGACAGCCAGTTTGAAAGATTTGAATAAACTACTAAATGAATATGATGATGAAAAACGTGAAATATCACAAGAAAGTGCGGCCCGAGAAAAGTCTGCATCGTATCCGTGTCTAGATACTTACGACGAACCTCCCGCAAGAAAAAATAACGTAACAGACGATGATGTTGATATTCCAGTTTATGATTGTGTACCTTCAGCTAAAAATATCGTTGTAAACGACACTAATACAAATTATTTATTGACACTTTCACAAGGAGATAATTCAGAACCATCATACATTAATGCTAGATGTATACACAACTAGCTATTTTGCTTAAAATAATATGTGAAATTTCTTGGTGTTTCTTACGTTTATTACAAACACAATACCAAAGTATGTCCTAACATATTAATAAGTAGACTTGACATATATATAATGTTAAATTACAAACTGTGGATTTATTAGCGTATAACGTATGAGCGCCCCTAGCGGTTACTATGACGAACTACAAATCTCGATAGAAATTTGTAACATGCTCGATAACGAGTACCGACTGCGTGAAATCGTATAACGCACTTACTATCGCGAATGAATTAGAACTTATTTTCTTAGTATTAAGGTCTATCCTGCAAACATTAACTTTAACGTGATTATTACTTTTGCACGTTTAAAAATTTACACTTAGGACTTTGATCACATAATTATGTTTGGAGTGTAGGTGTCACTGTCAGATTAACCTAGCCTCCATTACCTGAATTAGTACTTATACCAAAGATTGATAGTGAATATAAAGTAATGTTTTTATTATTTCGATTGCGTTTACGATTGAAATGACAAATAATTTATCAAAAGTATAAATTAGTATAAAAAACGATTCCTTATTATTAACAGTAGTCTCAAGTTAAATACAAGTATTATTAGTTACCAATCACACCACTTAACGACAACCCAACGTTACGTTAAATTTAATTTATTGTTTTTTTCTCGTTTATTAAAAATGAATAACAACTTAATGAAGAAAATTTCTTTCGGTTCTGCACATTCAAGGGTTATTCCAGACTATCAAAACAGAGACAAAGATTCCTACGCGAAAATGACACTTCTGGTTACGATGCGTCTTATATAGTTTTCAAACAATAGCGAAAGTTGGACAAAAATGCATTCACTTTTGGAGTAGCTCCTTTATTCTTACAAAGACAAAGACGGATTGTTTCAAGATTTTCATACTTTTACCTTTATTTTGTGAAACAAAAATCTAGGTCTTCTTTTGTCTTCCCATGGCTTTAAGATTTTTGTTTTCCCTTAACAGTTTGTAAATCCACTTTATGTTAATATTATTTAGGTGCATCTTATCACATTAATATTATATTGTTTGTTGATACAAATTTAACGTTATTATATTTATTAAATATGTTATTTTATTTAAATGGTATAGAAAAAGATGGTGAATAATTTTACTTCTATTATTTAACAAGCTAATGTGACATACTTTTTCAAACATCTACATTCGTTGATGTCCGATAAATAAATGATTTTGATTTGATAAGAAAAAAAACATTATTTAATGATAATTAAAATATAAACAATTATAAAAAAATCCCTAGTTTCAGACAGAACTAGACTATTTTTTCAACATTAAATGTATTAACTATACTTAATCAAGTACTCTGAGTGGTTTCTGGTAGGAGAGAATAGCACCAACTGTTCACAATTAAGGGTTAAAAAAATGATTAATGATGTTTGAGATAATCACCATACACCACAAAAGGGAAGCAGCCGTTTTACTAATTATGGTTTTTTATTGTCTTCTCCAACCCGCCTGCCAAGCGTGGTGATTATGGCAAGAACCCTGCATTTTTCGGGGAGGCCTCCATTAAGTAGTGGACGTTTTGGAATGACGATAATGATGAATTAAATACTCTTCTGCCAACCCGCTGAGGAGTGTTGTCTTAATTTCTATGTAAGAACTGCTTTTCTATTTTAAAAGTGGGAACTTTTAATGAGTTGCTAATACTTAAGCAATTATAAGTAACTTGTATTTGTTTTATAATTCGATCTCACAATATTTTTAAAGATTTTCAAGTCGGAAGCCTGTGATGTAGTCCTTTTTATGGAACTGCAAATATTGCAAAATGTTATACAAAATTTCACTATGGGCCGACTTTTGGAACCCTAGTTAAACTTATACGTCAGATATCCTATTATACCTACAAAAACCATTTGTCATTTACTAATTTACTTACTCTTATGTTACATGTAGTAATTCTCAAGGATTTAAAGTTTGAAATTATAAAGTCTCTGAAGCCGTATTGAAGCGTGAAGATTTATTTTTTGCGCGTTTTCTCTTTATTATATATAGGCCATAATTGTATTATTACATAAAAAATCATTATTTTACTTTTGTGATCACATTATTTATCTTTATTATTGAAAATATTTGAATCGATAGAAAGAAAATAATATTTATTTGGGACAATCGTTAATACACATATAGAAAAAACTAAGGCAAAATAATAATTTTGTCCCAAATCGGTCTCGTCTCGGCATGATGGCTGGTTGGAATCAGCACTAATCATCCGCCGAAAAAGTCCTTATTTTTTATTTGTTACGGATTCTCGTTTTTTCATGATAATGAAAGTTTTACCGGATACAGTAATGTGTTTAATTTCTTATGTGTTTAATACTAAGGTATTAAACGTGTTTACAGGATATCTGAGTGTCGAGACAGAATGATATCCTGTAAACACGGTTTCTTTTAAGGAGGAGAATTTGAGTTTAGTATCGATTAATTGTTTATAATTATTTTAGAGCTTTAACTACCTAACTAAGGTTCAGAACAATGTATATGATTTTGTCTTATATTTCGATGATTAAAAGCAAATAAATACATGTTTATAATACCTACGTGTTTATTATCCATGATCCTCGGTGACTAAGTGGTTAGAATATTTTTTTAGGCAATTTTAGGATATTTTGGTTCTCATTCTCGGTTAGGTCTACCACTTCCATCGTTGTGTCTAGTTTCTTTAACAGTGTTATACGACGAAAAGTAACGAATTGAAATAACAGACCAAGAATTCGTTAAATTAACACTAAGGAAGGAAATAGTATAAACAATAATAAATAAATGTGCATTCTTCACAAAGAAAATTGTGAAATGAAACCTTTTCTTCAAAGCCTACTTCAGGCAGTAGTCAACTAAAGACTTGTAAGTAAAAGATTCCATTTTACTATGATAGTAAGTATTGGCTACTACTCGCTTTCGTCATCAAGAGAATTTCCCTCGAGATTATAAGCCATTTTGTATTTTCAATACGATGTTGCTGTGGTTACTTCTTGTGATTTGCACTTGCTAAGATTATACAACTTTCGCAAAAATAGGTCAACGGACCGGTGAACAAGAACATGCATGGTCTTCGTGCATAGAAAAGACTTAAATAGTGAGGACATTCGTCCGTTGACGAAAAAATTTTAATTCAAACGATTTATTTATTTCCATAAGTACCTTCAATAAGATGTTACAAGAAGGATGATCTTTATGGGCCCTGTCGGGCATAAATTAACTAATGACAATTTATTTTATTACTTTTTACTAATTATCTAATTTTGTCTTAATATTAACTATTTTAGTGACAATTTGCAATCTACCTAGTTATTGTTTATAAAAGATTACTTATAAATATCTATTAATTTATTTATATAAGATTTTAGGTCAACCAAGGCATTATAGAAATTGTATTAAGATGACAGCGACAGCGATGTTTCTTTGTGGTTCACACAATAACTCTTACGTTGAAACAGTTTTGCCTGGTGATTTACGATTTAAGGTTCATTATGAATATCAGGCTACATTCATCGAATAAATCACAAAAAAAAATTAAAAAGGGCTAAGAAAATTACGATCCTTAACTCAAATATGCTTAAAAACTCGTACATTAAAAACAATGGCGAACTCCCATTGTAAAATTTTATTTGGGATAAATTGGTAATCTCTGGATCGGTGATATGCATATTGTGAGTAATGTTAACTTACAAATTATTACATGGCTTTATTTATCATTTTACAGCCTCTATTTTTGTAATATGAAGTGGATATTTTCCTTGTTTTGATGTGTGAAAACCACATGAAAACCAATAACTCAATGTCAATCGAACAAAGGATATTTACTTAAAACATTTGTCAATAGAAAGAACTAAAATAGCAGCTAAGTATTTTGATATCATTAAACGCCGTTCACGATATTATTATTATTCTATGGTAGTCCAGCCTATTCCAATCAAAACAATCTTTACACAAATTTTTAGATAAATTTATTTTCCTCTTACTTTGTGCGAATGATCTTCAATTGACGCTCAAACAGGGGGAGAGAATTTGCTGAGGTATAATTAAGTGTTGCCATTTTACAGGTACTATTCCACACAAGATTAATTGTTTCAGTGAATTAAAAAAAGCGAAATTCAACAGACAGAAGAAATAACAAGCAGCAGTTTTAACAGATGACCAAAAGGAGTTGCTGCCAAAGTTTAGGAACGGTTAAAAAACAGTGTTTTTGGGTTTTCTCTATTTACCAGGTTGTATCGGGGTACAATAAAATACGGGGTTGTAGGTCTATGTAGCGGGGTGCGTCGAGTTTGAAATTGTTATTTGTTTTATTTTTGAAAAGTCTTGTAAGCAACAACAATGGTTATATTTAGCTCTTTGATCAGAACCGAAATGATATTTATTTTGAACGGTTGTTATTCGAAATGAAAATGCTCTTATTAAAAGTTATGGTTTGGCTACTATAAGGCTAGGTACGCTATTGTTGATAAGAAAACGTTATCTTTAAAAGTAAAGCTTACATATGAATTAACTTAAATATTAAACAATAAATATTTCTTATACGCACACCAATTAGCCTAGGCCAAAGTAAACACCGTAAGGCGGTCAACACACTGCACCGCGCCCCGTCGCGTAGCGCGTGGCCGCAGATTTCATTGTTGTATGCAAGTATCTCAATTAATATAGAAAACTCGCCTATAACAACACACTGCCGACGCGGGAACGCGCGGGTAGGCGCCCCGCGCGCAGATTCTGCGCGGGAGCGCGGGGCGTGAAGAAGTAAGGTCAACTTGTATTGAAAATCTGCGCGGGGAAGCAGATTAACCGCTAAGTTAGGCAGATCTGCGCCTCCGCGCGGGGGCGCGTTTTTCTGTCGCTACGCGCACCGCGGCGGGACGCAGTTCTAGTGTGTGAACCGCCTAAGGCTTGTGTTATGGATACTAGGGTAACGGATGATATTTGTTTATTTTTTTACTTATTGATATTCTTTTTTATAAAATAAAACAAAAAATAAACTCTGAACGATTTCGACGGAAAAGCGAATTCCAGATGCCTCTCTAAGAAAAGATAATCGCATACCTTTTAAGCAACGTTTAAGGTAAGTTAGACGCAAGTTGATGTCACAAATTCCTTAAATACATTTTTTTTTTACTTTGGCAGCAAACAGTTCATCACAAATAACACTAGTTTATTGTGTAAAAAAATAATATTTTACATTATAATAACACCATGATGCCTTATCTATTACCATATAATATAACATTTCTAAATATAAAAAATATTGAAAGCAAAACATCTGCTATTTTTTACAAACGCTGTATTACATAAACTCAAAATAGTTTTCGAATCTCAGCCTCTTTAAAATAATATAATTTTGTGAATTATGAAAAAAATCATTTATACACTAAGTGTCCTTCTGTAACAAAATCTTCATCAAGAATAGTATACGCGATTGTTTGAATAGAAACGTGGACTGTGGACCGTCGTAGTTTCGCAGCGGTTGACACATCTTTACTTCTCAAGAGATAGACGCACTTTAAAATATCTCTAAAGGCCTGAATTATTTATTTCGGTACTACATGTCGTAAAAATAGTGAATTGTATGAAACTAACCCACTGTATGATTTTAAAAATCATTTTTGTTTAAAATGTACGGTTAGTTTTATCAATATATGAGAAACATTGGATAAATTAATCATAAATGTGTCCAATATTCAAATGTCTGTTACATTATCGTTTCCTGTTTTTGACATATCTACTCAACCGCGTTTTGAGTCTGGTATTATTCTCCTGTCTGCGTGTGACAAGCGTTTTTATGAACTGGAATTTATTTCTTTTATAAAATTGAATTAAAAGCTAATATAATGAATTTACAAAACAAATATCATAGTGTAATAAATCTTAAGTTCACAAAGGCTTTCCGAAGTATCACGATAATACTTGTCGTATTCTTAGAAACATTTAATCTGTTCTATCATATCTTTTTGTATTTACTTTTGTAAGTGAGGATATTCTTAGCCTATATTGTTTTAAACTTTCATGGTCACTAACATTACAGTAATATAAGTTATTTATGGGATTGTTACCATGTACCTTGTTTTTAGCGAGATTCCGATATTTTGGCGCTATTGCTACGTGATTATGGCGTTCGCAACAGTGGTGAAATATCGGAAACTCGCTAAAAACAAGGTACATGGTAACAATCCCGTAAATAACTTATATTCTTAGCCTACTTAATATTCATACCGTAAAATATAGATATCATACCAAATAAGTAAAGAAATGGCCGTGATATACAGCTTCGTACAGCCCCATTCTCATTTAAACTTCTACAAGTTTGTAGCGTGCGGTGAAAAACTAGTATAGGCTAAGTGTGCTATTTATACGTTTTTTTTTATTGTTACAATTCTTGTCCAAATTTATTGAAGGGAGACCAATACATTACAGTTAGGAATGGTTTCATTTCGTTTTCTCTTTGTCGCATGTGTCTTGGTCTGTCTGTTTTTTCATGCAGCAATTGATTTTCGTTTTTATTTAGAAGAAAAAGCGTATAAACAATCAAGGAGCTTTAAAGCTCGCTTTTATAATACAAATTGTTTAAATGTTAATGCTTTTTATTAATCGTTTTATAAATATAAATAAATATCTCTTATGAGTTGGTTGCCGTTAAAATTACGATAAATTGAATCGTACATCTAGCAAAAATCAACCTTTGAGAGTTACTCAGTTGAGAGAAAGAGGCTGCGAGCACATGTCGTGTTTGTTTTCCTTTTACATTTTTATTCAAAATCAAGAGTAATAAATATTTTTAGTAGATATACAGAACAGCACAAAAGTGTCTTCTTTTACTAACATTAACTTTCGTAGAATTGTTGCAAAGGTTAAACAACTAGCCGTCTCAACTGCCTGGAAGGGCATAACGGGGCTACGTATGCAAAACTGCTCGGAAGCAATTGGCAAGGTTTTTTTAGTCTCATTTAAAATTATAATAAATATTGAGTTAGTCATATTTTTTATTCTGGTTCTATTGTTGCATTTTTATTAATTTACAATTTAATTGGGCAGAATCACTTTTTATCATTTGTCTCAGTCATAGAAACGTCACTTTGGCATATTGTTATGTCTATAAATAATTCTCACTGATTCTGTAAGGTCTTTTTTAATATTTGCCAGAGCCAAACTTAAGAAAAAATATCTGACAAAAATCCTCAGTAAATAATACAATCAAAACAAAAATTAAGGTTCACTTAATTTTTACCATATTTTCAATTAAATCAGTATAAAATGGAGAGTTATTTTTTCTATTGAGCGAAAAATTTTTTTAAATTAAAAAGATGATAATCAGATAAATCAATTAGTTTATCAGTCTGTATACTTAAAAATACCAAAGAGTACAAGTTTGATTGTAATGGAAAAATACTTAAAACATCCTCTTATTGATCAAACAAAAGGGAGGCAAGATATTTTAGGAGACAGTTTATTAATTTGTCAATGCAATCAATGTTACAGATCTATCCAAAATATCAAATTTCTTCAACAGAGTTTATTATCAATGTCAATGATAGCGAAAGGTCGTGGGTTCGAATCCCACCTGAAGGCTCGGAGGCGTAGTTGTTTACGTACACACGTATTTGATATCTTATAGAAATATTGCCTTGTGAATGCAAAATTTAAAAAAAAACACATAACAATAAACTCTTTAAAAATGTATCGTGGACTCTCCAGCAGGACTCTGCACCTGGTCACAAGGCACGAACTACCCAAGCCTGACTTGAAACCAACGTTTCGGACTTTATAAGAGCTGAAGACTGGTCCTCATCTAGCTCAGACCTTAACTCTTTAGGCTACATATTACGGACAGTTTTAGAGGACATGGCCTGCTCTAAACGACACGGCGTCAGCGAATCTCTTAAAAGTCTCTGGAGCAAGCAGTGGCGAACCCATGGAAACAGTGTGTAAATCCATAGATTCGTGGCCAGACAGATTAAAGGCCTCTATGAAAGTCAAAGGTGGCCATTTCGAAAAGATTTTTTTGCTGAGGCTTTAAAAAATGTGTACATATAAGTTTTAGTAATATTTCATTACTTCATAAAAAAAATGCATTTTCATTTGTAACAGAACTTATGGCTAGACTAGGTACTAGGGAGGAACCTAGTGCTAGCCTAGGATCTATCCTATAGGATTTATCCTAAGTCTGAACAAATCCAGCAAAATGTAAAAGTTTCGTCCAACCTTCCCTGTGTCGGTAAACACAGGGAATTTTTATATATACTATATATAGATAGATATTTCTTACATTAACACCAATTAGCCTAGCCCAATGTAAGCACTGTAAGGCTTGTGTTATGGATACTAGGGTAACGGATGGACATATATGCTTCATAAATAAGTAATATTAATAAAAGAAGAAGGTCACTGAACACGATATTAATGAATTGTTTTTCTTTGGAGGGAAAAGGATGGCTAGACCTAGCTAAAGACAGAGAGACCTGGCATTCTTTGGAGGAGGCTTTTACCCATAGGGGGTCCTCACAGTATAATTAATTCGCATCCAATTGAATTTCATTGTTTTTGGTTTGCTAATTTATTTAATGCATTGTTATTATGGCATACTAAGTTGTAATTCTATTGCTGTATCCATACTGTAAGGAACTAAATAAAGCTTTATTATTAATATTATTATTATTATTAATGAATTGTATTTTTTTACCAATAGCCGCATAGCACTTCAGCCTGAAGCCCATAAGTTGAACACTAAATTTCTATCAAATTGAACAAAAGCCTGAGTCTTGATTTATAAAAGAAAAATGTGAATATCAGAGATAAAGCCGTATCGGTATTGAGAGTACCAACTCAAATAAGAATTTATGTTCCATACGAACATTTGTTACTCTGAGATTTTTCTTCTATCCGTTACTGTTTTTTAACCCATTACCTTTGGTAAATTTTCGACAAAAAATCAGATAAAAGAAAATAAACTTCAGACATATTCTCAGCCGTCAGTGTAATATACCTATTGAAATACATATCAGTCAGGGATTTTGCTTTGGCTTTCACATAAACATAAATATTTCACGGCCGAAGCGGAAATCAGAGGCTTGTGTTATGAATACTGTGGGTCAAGGCTAGACATATGTATATAACTAATCTGGCAATAAATTTTGTTACATAAAACCTTTTCTTTTTTAAGCTTTTTAATTATTTTAAAATTGGTACACCTTTATTATTTTAAAAAGTTCTTTCGATTTCGCGCCATTTCAAATTACAATATGGAATGGGGTGTTAAAGAAAATAGGATTGCAGTGATCGCCTTACACAAAGTGGGTATGGAGCCGTCCATCATATTCCAGACACTTCAAAAGCTTGGTATCAGCTGTATGTTCGTATATCGTACAATCAACAGATACAACGATATACGAACTAACAACACTTCCTCTGTCGAAGACCATAAAAGATCGGGGCAGCTGAGTGCTGTTATAACTACAAAGGCTGTTAATGCTGCTAAAGCCAGTATTAGTGGAAACCCCATTAGGAACCAAAAAAATCGTGTTGCGAAAAATCATTACTGTTAACCTATCGTAAGGATTCATAGCACCCCTCTGTTGCATAGTTGTTTATAGATGGTTTACACTAAAAGATTGGGCCATATCCGATTGATTATTTCTGATTTGAAAAATTTCTGCCGTTCGTTGCGTAAAACCATCTGATCAAATGTCGCTGCTGCATAACGTAGTTAATATTTTATGAGTTTTAAAAAAACAAATAAACATTAAAAAAAGTCCTTAATAAGGCATCAGTTACTCAACGCAAAATATCGCAGTATGTTTATGTCCAGAATTATTAAGTTACTTTCATTCAAATATTTTCTGGATTTTTAAGGAATCCAATAATTCCACTGTGTTCTCCGTTTAAGCTTTGACAACACACATTTAGATTTTTACATTCAACCAAAAACCAACATTCACTATAACTGATTTAGAGTTCCATTATCGACTACATCTTGTATATATCCTTGTATCGCAACATAAAGTAAAAAGTTACAATTTGAAACCGTTCTTGGACTATTGCAGACAAGATTGTCACAGCCAAAGACTGTTTTGACTCGACGTGCACGTGATATTAATATCGATTTTTAATATATTCTTTAGATCTGAAAGTCTTACGAGGACCCAAACGTATTCGATGCAAAAGTCGTAATGTAAAAATAGTCTTTTTATAGTGTTCGTGGATCGAGCTCTCTTGTGTAGGTAAGTCTCTTAAGTCGCTGTGCACACTTTGTGCACTTAACTGTACTTACGATTTTTAAAACACGTACAGAAAATGTTTTTATAGCAGCTTTCTGATTCTTATAGCTGTTTTCAGATTTGATTTTCTGAAAAATATTAATTAACGCTAGTTTGGTATACGGTATAAAGATTTTTACTTCAATTGTTGGTCGCAAATGCTTTAAAGTATATACAATGCTCTTTATTTATACGTTTTATTACAAAGAGACTTTTAGGCATAACTTGATTTACTTTTGAATATTTGATACCTATACTCTATCCATTTCGATCTGAGACAAAAGGTAAACAAAGAATTTGTGGTTCTCAAACTTTTATATCTAATTTTGGGATAAAAATATGGTATATTTAAGGGTGTTAATTTTTTATAATAAAATAGGAAAAGGGGTACTTAAGTGTATATAAACACAAGCTATCATTGCTATTATCCAAATGATACTACTCACTTGAATTGAAATAAAACAATTAATTCAAAAGTAATTCAAATTATTATAATAGGTTAGTTATAATAGGCTCGCAATATTCCCATTATCTCGGCAGTCTTGTTCACGACATCATTTTTGTAAGGATAAGAATCTTTGGACCAGCTTTCTTCTACGTACTTAAATATGTTGTCCAGAAGTAAAAGTGCAAGCGCTGCTTGGTCCAGGCTCACTCATTTTCACTGACAAAAACGATTTAATAACAAAAACTCAACAATAACAATATATTACAACGTAACACAACAATAAAACTTAACAAACACGACAATTATAACAAATTTTAACAAGAAAAAACGAAATAATCAAGGAGAGAACGCACTCGCACCAATAGTTGAGAGAATAAAAAATGGCGGATATAATCCGGCTAAACCCGGAAGTCACTTAGTTCTACGTTATAGTGTGTGATGGTTGTTCATCTTCATTTAGAAGTATTATAAATAGGTAAATGTTTGAGAACACTATTCATTTTAGGTCTTTTTAATATAGTAATCTAAACTTACGTTAAAAAATATATCTAACATCGATGTAAAAATACTGAAAATTATTGAAGGTGACAAGTAATTCTTAGTTATCTTAATTTAAAAAGTTTGAATAATAAAACATTGAATAGTCGTATGTTTTTGATCAAACCTTTCGGCAATGAAGAAAATTGACATCTTGAAGAACCTTTTTTATGGTTTGTTTACCTTTTGTCTCAGGTCGAAATGGATAGAGTATAGATTTACTTACCTGTGCTAAGTGACAACTGGGAGAGTAGAATAGCAATACAAATAAAACTAGAAGTGATCATCATACACCTTTTCAAAGACAACAAATTGAGCAGTAAGTTATGATCTGTTTTGCTATCTCCCACCCGTCTGTTAAGTATGAAAGTTATGGCTTCAGCAGTCTATCGGCTGAGGCGATGTGATTTATTTATTTGAAAGCTTTATATTTTAATGGAATTTAATAATACTAGCGGCCCGTCCCGGCTTCGCACGGGTGGACAAAATTCTTTAAATTTTTGCTATTATTCAATATTTTTCCGTTAGCGCCATCTAGCGTCCGGTACACGAACTACTTGCGATTAACGCGTTGCTATGGTAACGTTATTGATACAATGGGAAAAGAGCGGGAAAAAGAGCGGACAGGCAAACACACAAACCACTGTAATCTTAGATTATAGATTAAATCAAAAATATGAAAATAAAAACAAAGCAAAACAAAGCAATCCCACAGGAAGATGACAATATAGGAATGTTTGTTGTTATTGATATTGATCTAGCAGGAAACGAAACTAGGGACCTCAGACTTACAATCTGTAAACCCTAGATTTTCAGATAATGTCAAAAAGAGTTCCATTTTAAAACAAGTGTGATTGTCTTGGTTACTTTGTAAGTTTACTGGCTAGTCATTTTATGCCGCGCAAGTCTGCATAGGAATAGTGCTCAAGCAAATCTGTACGTAACTATCGCATTTAAAAGCGCTAAGTTTTAAATTTTTATATTTTTCTAGCATATTTGCTATAAACGAGCATTAGATGCAGATGGTATCAATCCAGAATAAATTGATGATATTCCTGGTAATGGCGCTATTATACTTCGAGTATTTGTTATTTGCATTTGATGATTAATTCAACAATATCATTTTGATATTGTTGAATTAATCATCATTTACACCCACACATCATCTAGGCTCCCACGTAATATCAGCGTTGCAGGTAATATCTATGCTGCAGCACATGTTGGGTGGTAGTTTTTTGCATATCTCTTTGTTTAATTCCAAACTAAACAAAGTTGGCACTATGGATACAAAATAATGGATTGAAATTACAAATGAGTACATACAAATCATGATTTAATAACAGGTGCTTGTGCTCACATTACAAATATATGCGACTACCAGGATTAAAATCCAGGACTGTTGTTAGTACGGTACATAGGATCGCTACCGTTGCCCTAACCTATTTGACTTTGCCTATAAGATTGTTTCTATTAAATTAAAAGTAGTAACTTTGCTAAGTGTTTCAGATAGCTGTATTGAGCGATAATATTCAATGCTTCTTCAACTAAATAATATTTGAAGGTCTCATAACCAGTTAATATAGATTACATTACAAATATGTTGTATTCTTTGAATACATAACAGATACATAACATTACAAATTTATATTGTAAGTTAAATTTACTGACAATTTAGGAAATTAAAGAGGCAGAGTTAAATTAGCCATATGATAAAGCGTTGTGATTAAATGTACCACTATACCTAGAGGAATACAGATTCGCTAATATGGTACAAACATATAATATATTAGAAAATGAAGCCATATTTCTTTATGCGACATCTATAAGCTTTCGACTCGATGATAATTTGCTATGAAAATTTTCACAGGCGAATCAAAAAATTTCCAGAAACAAAAATATAATTTAGAAGTTTTGTCTTTAACATTAGAGAGTTTGTAACTAAGAAAAAATAACTATTATATGAAGAGATACTTTTACTTCTTTCTGTTTAAAGTGCTTTGTATTCATGTGCACTAAAATCAACTCCATCTATATTCAACAAGCTTGCATTCGACGTCATAGTGTCACGTTTATAAACTCATTTACTCCATCACAATTAACACATAATAACACCCTCTCCACTTCGTGATATACGAGTGGAAAGCTTTCAATTATAATTAAGTTTATATGCTATGTCATTCAATATGAAAAAAAAATTAAGTTATAAAAATCCAGTAATATTAAGGTACAATTATGTTTTACACAATATTTTTTAGTTTGCTAAAAATGACTTTTGTGGCAATAAAAAGCAAAACCTTTGACGATCTCCGTGGTCGAGTGGCGCGCATACAGGTTATTAATGTAACTCTACTCCGAAGTCCCAGGTTCGTTCCTCGGCCGGGTTAATGTAAAAAGCTAACTTTTACGTAATGGTTCAATTCTGGGTGATGTGATCGTTGATAGTCTATCTAAATTTCATAACGTGAGTACTTCAGCTATTTGCATGTGATTCCTATATCAAACCAAAAATACTAGACTATTTTGCGGGGGTGAAATATCTGGCGCGTAAATTTACTTAATTACGTTTATTATAATTGCCCACAAACATAATTATTTTACCTCACCACAATTAATATCAATAGATGTTTCCTATTTTGATAAATAAAACAAATGACAAATGGTTAAATTACTAGGGTGACATTTAAACCCGCCTGAGATACTTTTTAATATAGAATAGAATAATATTTATTTTTAATCTACATAAAATGTTACAATAGATTAAATCTATATATACATAACATTATTGTCAACATTTATGTGGGATACTGGAGCCTCAGATAGATATTTTTTAGATAAAATCCGTAATATACAGTTCACCAGTGCCCCCGTAACTCCGGTAAGTAGTTATATTAGTTATTTTTATGTGATAATAAAGTTAACGGTATAATTGGTAAGATAATAGATACAATAATTAAAACCATATACAAAGAATCAAAGCTAAACCTGAGAAATCATCATTGAAACTTAATATGAGAGTATGGTGTGTTTTGTGTGTGTGTGTGACATAATACGTATTCGTGAGTCAGTGCTTGTATAATAATAATGTTAAGAATGAGACACATGGGAGCTGTAAGCTAATTCCAATAATAAATTTATTCAAATGTAATTAATAATACATCGCTCGCTTTTGTTTAAAAGTTAGTTGTAATGAAACCATAAAACTTCCGCTATGGACCTCGATGCCGAATAGTGAAAAAAAACAGAAATTAAAGAACGAGTATCGGAGGTAATAATGTATATTTAAACGGTTAAGTAGCCAATGGAGTCTAGTGTTAGGTGGAATACTACCAAACCTTATTATTTAAAAAGAATGTCATCATTAATGTTGCCAATGAAAATTATTTGTTCCGATTATTGTTTTATGTTTCCTATTTCAAACTTTTTTATTTTGTTGGTAGTTTAATATAACAAAATAAAACTAAACTAGCTTTGTAGGGATTACAATGCTAGTAAAAAAGGGCCCTCATAATATAGAACGTAACGCAGTGACTTTGCAGCTGATTATTATTGATCTGCCTTATTACAAAACGGCTAGCTGGAATGTAAGACAGCGAAATATATGCTTCAGCTGCGACATAAACATTGTTCTTTTTAGTTTAATCTCCTTATAAATTTGCCGTTTAAGATATTTTTTATCTAAAACAAATATGGTAATTGTCAAACATCGCGTTAAGTGTTTCAAAGAAATACAAATGAATACACAATTGTGTAAATAAATAGTGCCAATAGCGACTTTAAAGCCATCTTCTGTAAGGCAACCGCAGTATATAATCGTGTTAATTAAACTTTTAAATATTTTAAGACTTGATGATTCGTATAAAAGACTTTATTAAATTCATACTTCTTGCTAGAATAGCATAATGTAGCAATATACTATAAGTAGATAAATATGTCCATGAGGATATTCTTAAGTACATATCTATTCCATAACAACCTGTGTGCTTATTCAAAGTTTTACAATTAAACTTTTTCAATCTTCAACGACTTGCTTTTACTAGAATATCTACCACTGCATTCGCCAAATTCTGAACTGACAAAGTCTAGGGTAACGAAGAAACTTTAGGCTTAAGCAAAATAGTTCAACGGAGCGATTCTTCGAGAAATACTGATGTGTATGTCTCACGAATGTCGAATGTTGCTTAAATTTGTTTATTTATATGCAAATGCTTGCCGTCTTTTTAGAAGAGAATTAAATATTGGGCTATAAGACCCTTATCTCACAAACGATTGCTTGTTTCAATATAATTTGACACAACGACACTATTAGTAACGGCACAGAAAAAGAAAACGTTTCTATCAACAATCTTTGTAGTAATAACACCCGAAGCATGATTCTTGATATGATCTCTCTTGAAATAACCCCCTTACTTTGGGTTTAGCACTATTACATCTAAATCTTACGTGTAATTCTTTGATTGTAGTAGCTATATTTTTTTGTGAGGAGAAATAAAATGTTATATTTTTATTATTATACTTTCCAAGGTAACTGTCGTTGGAGACAAGACATTTCAGAACTTTATGAAGCATATAGTTAGTAAAAAAATAGGCGAGTGAGCAATATACCAGGTGTCACATCTGGTATGATTTTTGCTAGTGTCATATTAAATAAGAATATTACTATGTAATTGAATATTTCTTCAACACTTTTTCTTTCTTGTTGCAGGTAAAAATGTTCATCAACAACAGTTCTGACAACTCTTCAGACAGTGAATACACACCATATGAAGATCGGTTGGAAACGTACTTAGTGCCGGTCTTGTTTGCCCTCATATTCATTGTCGGCGTCTTAGGCAATGGGACGCTGGTCATCGTATACATCCGCCATAGGGGCATGAGGAATGCACCTAATACGTAAGTTTTCTGAACAAAGAGCTGAGGCCTAAGATAAAGGAAAAGATTTTGTACATTCTTATTTTATTTAAAAAGTCATTTACTATAGATAATATAATTTTACGTGTAGAAAAACGAATACAAAGAGATATTTTACTTATTCAATTGTTCTTTTCCGATATATCAGTATGTATAAGTATAGAAAAAATACGAGTATACTCGATAAAAATATTTATTTGGGCAGGTGGATAGAACAAAAGCATAATATATGTGTTTGAGACTATTATAATTTAGAAATAAAGACAAGCCTACGCCGTAGCGTCTTGGCCGTATTCAAAAACTAAGCCATATTTTTAACACACGTTTTTATTAAATTAAATGTGGAAAATATTGAATTCTCTTTTGTATGAAAGAATAAAACATTGAATATAACTCTTCATACATTATTCAGATCCCAAATCAAGTAGCTAAATTGTTTTAACTTTTCTGCAAACAAATCGTGTACGCGTACAAAAAGAAGAAAGACAACTGAACCGGACTCGAGACAGAAAAGCAAAGCGTTTTTTTTCATATATCCATGGTAGTCACATTTGTTAGGCTATTCCACTGGGAACTATCTTTTACAAGAAGTCTGAGTAATTTAAAGCGTGGCAAATGGTAGTTAGGTATTCTTTTGTACCCACGTTTCGGCCACGTTGCGTTTTTATGGTTAGGAGGGCTACTATTCCGTTTTTATGGCCAGACTGACAGGAAAAATGTAGTCATGAGAAACACTTCGTTCATTTGGCTTAGTCAGGCATTAGTTCATCCTTACATGTAATTAGAATAGCTCTAAAGATAAGAAAATCCATCATGACCGGAGATTATAACCCACTGGACCTAAACATCTTAATCATAGTGTAGTTTGGATTTTGATATAAGTGATTTATATTCATTTGCCTTTATATCAGTAGTGCTATACGAGACAATATGATTGCATCCTTTGTTTTATGGATAGTACTTAGTGGCGTTCATTGTCTCAACAATAACTAGGTCGATGAAGTTGTTAAGCATAAAACATCGCTAGCACCATATATTGGAGCGGAGCGTAACACTAAAAAAAAATCAACAATGTTTAGAAAATTTTAACATTCCATAAGAATGAAAACTTTCAAAAAAACGCGAGGGGTGGGAAATCCCATAGAGCCGATGTTTTTTGTTCACACCTTTTTAGTTTTGTGGATTTCAAAATTTGAGTCACAGTCTGCTCCTAAACCTGTTGATTCGATTCCACACTAAAAATATTAAAATCGGTTAAGAACTCGGGGAGTTATGGCGTAACAGACATTGTGCCATTGAAGCTGATCCATGGGAGCTTCGCTTCCAATTAGGTGATGCAGTCGCTAAGCATAAAGCTACGCTAGCACCCTATATTGGAGCGGAGCGTAATACCTAAAAAACGAAAAAAAATTTTTTTGGTTCGATGGGAAATTTTTGTTATTTCAAAATTCCGGCTCCGTCACCATCTGGTCCACAACCTGTTGATTTGATTCACCATAAAAATATTAAAATCGGATAAGAACTCTGGAAGTTATGGCGTAACAGACATTGCGCCATTGAAGCTGATCCATGGGAGCTTCGCTTCGCTCCGCTCCAATAAAAGTATATATTTTAACCATAACAGTCATTTGTCTGTTATAGTATATTAAATCTGATTCTATGTAATCTGTACGTGTCTGAGTAGTCAATAACGTTCGATAGCATTTGTGTATAACTATACTATACAAAAACACTTTTTTATTTCCGGTTGAGAAGAAAATTGACATTTCAAATATAGACGCACAGGTGATTGATATATTCCGTCAATAATATTTTAAGCGTTATGTAGGCATCCCATTTTATAAAGTTTTTTCGTAATAGTAGGTATTTGAAACAGGTAATGCTTACTAGCGTTAGGTATATTTATGTATATACCAAACCAAATATCGAGAAAAGGCATGACGCAGCTCTTCTAGAACATTCTCCCTTAATAGTATTATTAAATATTTGTATGACTTGCTAACGTGTTGTTGTATAATCTAAACGTTGCTATTGCCATTTACTTAATAGAAAAAATAAATAAAAACAGTAAAGAATATGAACAAAGAAAGATACAATAAATCATATTTATTATTTTAACAATTAAAATGAACTGAAAGTCTTAAGATAATTGTTTTTCGCTAGTACTACTAGTTAGGTACAAGTAATATATTAACGAACTTAATAACGAACTAATCTTATTAAAAAGCGGACTTAATACCTCAAGATAAAGCAGTTTATCATTGAATCAAATAGAAATTACAATAACTGTTCAAAAAAAGCAAAATAATATAAATCTATAATCTAAGATCACAGTGGTTTGTGTGTTTGTCTGTCCGCTCTTTTTCCATTGTATCAATAACGTTACCATAGCAACGCGTTAACCGCAAGTAGTTCGTCTACCGGACGCTAGATGGCGCTAACGGAAAAATATTTAATAATAGAAAACATTATGTGTGAAGCCGGGACGGGCCGCTAGTTAATACAATTAAAATAGCTTTTGTGTGTCGATTATTATCAATTAAGTTATTTCACAATTTTACGATCATATTTGATCGAAAAATTAACTACGATCTGCATCAGTCCTTCAATTTGCATTCGTCAGTGCGAAAATCTCTCGTGTTTCCCGAAAACATTTCGGGCTGTGAAATCTGTGATGATGACATTCATTTGCACAAAGGTATGGCTTTTAGGGAAACGAGAACTAAATTGTTGTTGTTTGCAATGCGGAACAAATCCCTTCATCTGGATTATCTTGGATAGTGGATCCATTTTTTTTAAACCCAAATAAATATGTCGTTAATTCTACTATTTAATATTGAATCGTGTTTGAGTGAATACAACCCAATATGAGTAACAATTGAGTTCAATATTTATTGAAGCACATAGAAAATATCATAACAGATGATATATAGACATAATAAACTATAAGTTGACATAAAAAATGTTTTCTTCCAATAATAATTTGATAAACGATGTACATAACATTACGAAAAATTGTTTTAAGGATTCATGAATTTTAATAACATGTATTATGATGTAGTATGATCAATTACCAAGTTTCTCAACAAAAGGATTCAATAACCATTTTATAATTAAATGTAAAGTTAACTATTTTATGAAACAATAGCCATTGTAATGTAAAACGAATTGAAAAAGATCGGATTAGACAGTGCTCGATACTACGAGCTTTGCCAACCCGGGCAAAGTGTCTTAACTACTGAAGCATCGACGATTTTACCCGCCTTGGCTATATTAATCAACTCTATGTTTTGTTCGATTTGGCAAAATGAGTCACTAATTTTTAAAATATTCGAAATTGCATTTATATAGGTAAAACAGGTTTTGAAAATGTTTTTCATAAAAAAAATAATCTTTGTATCACGTATAACATCCGAGGCGTTGTTGAATAGTTAAAAACACTGCCATACCTGAGAATTCCAAGTTCAATTCTAATTTTCGATGAATCAACTCATAAATTATATTATATTAATGAAAAAAATATATTTTCCTAGATCTCATATATTTAACCAATGCACAAAATTCAACTATCATAATTTTACAGATACATATTTTCGTTGGCGCTAGCTGATTTGCTGGTGATCCTAATATGCGTGCCGTTCGTCTCCATCATTTACACATTGGAGTCATGGCCTTGGGGAGAGCTGATCTGCAGAATATCAGAATCAGCGAAGGACGTGAGCATTGGGGTATCTGTATTCACCCTCACGGCTTTATCGGCTGAGAGATACTGCGCTATAGTGAATCCATTTAGAAGGTTACAGGTGAGATATGAATAAGATCAGTTTATGCCGTCTTTCCCCTATGTAATTACTCCTGTAATGTACTACTAGCTTCAGTTTGTGAAATTAATTTGAAATTAACAATATATGCTGTGATTGCTTCCAGAGTTCTGCGTATAGTCTATCTGGAATGCCCGCCGACAGGCTGTCCGTAGTGCTTTCAATCAATCTATCAATAAATCAATTTATTTCAAAGAACATGGTATAAACAGATAGTATAACATTGAGTCACTAGCATATTCTATCGATAATTTCAACGTGCATATTATTATTATAATATTATGAATTATAACAATAAGAATTAGTTAATATAAAAATATATGTCATAGAAATGTTAGTCAGCTTAGTAATGAATGTTCAATTTAAAACGACATACTTTTAAACGACATACATTCGGGCTTCGCGGTACGTAGCAATTCGCAACACTGTGGATTACTGGCCTTCACGTATGTCTCCGTACCGGAGGTTCACAAACATCTCTGTCCGTACACGCAGTCATTGCTCTTAAACCAGCCATAATTTATTTGTACAAATTAAATACTGTGATTTAAAATTTATTAATATTTAAAAACATCTTTATAATTTTACATATTTTAACATTATTTTGATGCTATCTTATAAGATAAATTATTTTAATAGAAGAAGCTCATAAGTGAATTCTCAGACGGGAATTGAACCCGCAACCTTTGGAAGGCCGATTCAATGCTCTCCCAATTGAGCTACCGAACCTTCTGAACACTCACTACACACTAAAATTTTCTAGAACCTTTCTAATTTTACGATGTAATTAAAGCTCTAATTAGAAAGGTACTAGAAAATTTCACCGAGTGTTCACAAGGCTAAAAATTTATTAATATATTTAATATTACTAAATTATTCACCGAGCGTTCATAAGCGTTAATAGTTATTAATGTTTTAGACAATTAATGCATATTTAGTTTTTACATTTCCGCGCCAATCACACATTTAAATAAACCCTTTTTTTCTCGGATAACGTCAGCATTCAATACAGAAACATAATTAAACCCGGTTAACATTTTATCAATATCTATACTAATATTATAAAGAAGTAAAGTTTGTGTGTTTGTATATTTGTTAAATTGTAAGTGGTAATCTCGGGATCTACTGAACCGATTTTAAAAATTCTTTCACCAATAGAAAGGCACATTATTGCTGAGTGTCATAGGCTATATTGAATGCTAGAAAAAATTTAAAGAATTTTGTCCACCCGTGCGAAGCCGGGACGGACCGCTAGTTTCCAATAATTTTAAAGATGGTAGGCTAAACCCTAATGTTACGACACTTTCGTATCTCATGTCTCATGTCTACTGTTAAGTTTTCAATTTCGTGTTGGACTTTAAGTTGAATTTTTTTAGAAAAATTTGACATTTGGAACGTTAGTTATTTTATTTGAAACTAGCGGCCCGTCCCGGCTTCGCACGGGTGGACAAAATTCTTTAATTTTTTTCTAGCATTTAATATAGCCTATGACACTCAGCAATAATGTGCCTTTCTATTGGTAAAAGAATTTTTAAAATCGGTTCAGTAGATCCCGAGATTACCCCTTACAATTTAACAAATATACAAACACACAAACTTTACTTCTTTATAATATTAGTATAGATAAGGTAGTAAGTAATAAAAATAATTTATACGTATTTGTTTGTAAGTTTAGACTCGATTTATATGTAGGTTAAATTCGATTCTCCCAGTTTATCTCTTCTCCACTGATAGGCAACCGTTGCCTCATTAAATATGCATATTTAAAATAAATAAAGAAACAAGAGCTTATAAAATTATTGTAATACTACAATTTAAATAACTTTGTGATTATTAATGGCATTTTAAGGGACTTGGTTTCAAGGGCTTGGTTTACATTTTCGCTATTATAACGCTAATAGCGAAAATGTATAGCGTTCTATGGAACCAAATATGGGTTCAGCCAAGCGAGCCAAGGCAAGGTACAGAGCAAGGTACTGGACGCGCATCCCGTCTTTCTTTATCAAGTCTTAACTCAACCTTAATATAATTTAGAGAATTAATAAATAAGTAAAAAAAAATCGTCTGGTTAAGTCAAATGGGGATCACTTGTATATTGGGCAGTAGCTTGAATGCAGCAAAATAAACTAATTATTATTAAGGGGAATGCATAATCTTATGTACTTTATATTGTTAATGTTTCAAAGATTTAAACTGAATAATTTATTTCAAGAATTAACTTTAATAAACGAAACCGTTTGCCAACTACGTAGTTAAACAAGGCTTAATTTATTAACAGCAGGATTAAACAATGTTTTTACTTGGCGTTGAGACACGAGACTTATTTTATCTTCTTCAAACAAAATTACGCGGCCGTAGCTAATCTTATGAAAACCGCAATTATCAGAATCTTCATATGACAAGGTTGATAATGCAATATTGCACTTTTATGAGATTAACAACGTGTTTAATGTTTTTTTTTTTGATAGGCGCGAAACCAATTTATTTTACCATTTCGTCGGCCTGATATTAATGTAACTCCATGCTAAAGTATAGCTTTCAAGTGCAGATAACCTCTGAGTTAAGCCGAGGACGGACAAACTGTCGTAGAAATCAATAAGGGTTGTTTAATTCGGAACCCAAAATAGCGTAATCCCTGCAAATGGCTGCAATACTGAGTGTGAGCGAATTCGAACATCGAACTGAAATAAATACGTACAATAATCTAATTAGCATATTTTTATTACTTTGAAATTAAATAAATGTATATTAATAATGTGAGTCTTCTAATATTACTTCCGCAATACAGACACTTGATTATATAAATAAATATTGCAAACAAAAGTTTAGCAGTGGAAAATAAAAATTATACTGATTTCTGCAGAATACTCGCTGACTTTTGAAATATGATAAATGTTTCTAACGGAAGCGTTTATATCGGCCGCTCGCTACTGTTCTATGGCATTGAGCCAATGAAAGTTGGCCGGTAGCTTTGTTTGTGTGAAAATTATTATCAGTTAAAGCAACCGAGAAAACTTTTGTTTGCGATTGTTGAATTTAAGCTACGTGCACAATGGTCATTCATTAGAGGAAGGATCGAAATTTGTTTCTATTGAGCTCACTTTCACAATGATTCTTTAATACAGCAATATTCCTTAGAGTTTAATAGCTCATACCTAGTTATGATATATATTTTTACACAAAAGAAACATTAATGAAAAAGTCACGGTATGAAAATCTTTGGCTCACCAAAAAATTTGACTTGATTACGTTTAAATAATTTTAAATTAAAAAAATTGGAAATTGGAATTTCGTCTGCGATTGTAAAAAATAAATAACTATTATATGTGATGTATGTCTAATATTTATTTGTAATATGTAAATAATTAAAATATTTACCTTCATACTTTCAGTCGTCAAATAGTTGATTGAATCTTTTCTTTCGTCTTTATCTTTCACCTTCTACATTTATTTATTGAAATAAAACAATACATTTAAATATTTTATTAATAGATGTCATGGATTGAAATTATTTTAAAAATATTTTTTATTTAAAATATAGGGTATTTCAACAAGGACGGGTAGATGTTGACAGGGTGTGGCGGCCATGTTCTTTTCTGAGAGGGCATCTGTTAAATCTGTTGTATTTTATTCAGCCACTGATGCCAAATCACCATGGCAAGTTACACGACCGAGCAGCATGTCCAAATGATTAAACTTTATTACCAAAATAAGTGTTCATTAGTGCAAACGTTTGTGCTCATTGCGTCCATTTCACGGCAGACGCGGTAGCCCTTCAAAGACGCTAAAAGTCCCCAAAGTTTTGTAGCCAAATTCGAGACAACCGGTTCGGTAAACAACCAACCAACACCCTTACGTCAATGGAACGCCAGGTCGGCCGATAACATGGACGCAGTCCGTCAGTGTGCAGGAGACTCCGAGGCAGTCGATTTCTCACACGTACTCGAACACCCGTAGAAGATCCGACTGACCCAGCAGCTCAAAGTTAATGACCATAGGCAACGCCGTTTGGTCAGTGGACTTCGGAACGTTTGGAAGAGGACCCCGATTTTGGGCGAAAAATAATAGGGTTATATCTGGCAGAAGTGATGTGTGAATGAATCGCCGCCAAGATCGTGCGATTTGACTCCACTAGACTTTTTCTTGTGGGGTTTTCTGAAGTCACAGGTCTATGTTAATAAGCCGCAATCGACCGATGACCTGAAAGTGAATATAACGCAAGGCATTGCTCAGATTTAGCCGGTTCTATGCAGCATAGTCATTGAAAATTGGACCTCTCGGATCCGTGCCACTGTTCGAAGCCGCGACAGACATTTGAACGATGTCATATGCCATAAATAATGGCATAAATGAGCCTTTCAAATAAAATAAAAAAAATCGTTAATATCTCACACACAGCTTGTTTTATTCAATTACAACATCGACCCGTCCTTGTTGAAAGGCCCTATAGATATCGTAAAGTTTTCCTGACTTGACGGATTTAAAAAAGGTACGTACCTATGATAGTTTAATTAAGCATGAAGCCTTAAAACGCATTAAGATTCAGCTCAAATTAAAACGTTTCATTAATTAACCTGAATTGCGGTGTTAATCTTTAAGATGTCTTAGCCCCTATAGATACTGAGGTTCAGCTTATTTGTGATGCGAATTACTTCGCAGGCTTAATTTATCGTTCCCACGTTTTATTTAATTAGTTAATTCTATTAACGTGTGTTATATTATTTAAGCCCTTATTGAAACCGTAACACTATTTTGATCTTAATTCATTAATTCACCATTCATACAATGCAGGATTTCAATAAAATAGAGTTGAAACATCGATAATGCGAGATAGCTCTAAGTTTTATACTTTTTGATTTATTGTTCATTAAATATGCGATTGATGACAAATAATTTTGATTTATACAAATAACAACATTATAGTTATCTCTCTATTTTTATTGATTAACTCAAAAATATCGAGAAGATAACTGATGAAATTTGTTCAAATTAAAAAAAATTTTTTTTTCAATAGATGAAGACAAAAAAAGGTTAAAATATATTGTCCTTATATTTTCGTTTGTTTTAAAAGTTTTAAAAGGCGAAATACAATAAAAATCAAATCAAAGGATCAATGTTATTTCAATTTATTTTTAAGTAAATCAATAATAACGGGAGGTTATTATATGTATATTCGCCTATATTCTGTTTTCAATTAAAATTGTTTGTAGAAATCAATATTACTCTTATTTTAGGTCTTTTAAAAAGGGCAAAAATTTCGTTTACTAAATTTCGTTACTTAATTTTTGATTATTAACCTTCCTATACCCGCGTCAAATACAATAACACATATACCCGCGTCGGTCACTGGGACCGATAGTTCTTACGTTTACTAAATAAATAGCTATCATTTTAACCACACAAAAATGTAATTTATGATTAAAAAGGACATTCACACAATCAATATAAACGAAATTTATGGCAATAATAATGTTTATTACTAACTAACAGTCTTTTTATTACAGCCTTTGAAAAACAGTACTTATTCTTATAAACTATTTAAATTGCAACAAAAAATATCTCTTTAGAAATCAAACAAAAAAAACTCTTAAATCTTGAAAATTACTAAACAAACAATAAAAGGCTATAGATTAATTTTCCTCTGATGGTTCTCCATAGCAGTCAGAGCACACCATAATTGCATGTTCCATACAAAAATATTTCTCGCAAGTAGTGCAGTTATATGGGGTCTTGCGATTTTTTCTGGAGCTGCAATAATAGCAACGACATATTTTATTATTATTTGTTGTAGCTGTGGACTCTGGACCATCTAATTTGCAAATTTCAGCAAGTCTTTGTCTTATGAGTCTTGGTATAAGTGTGTTTGTACTACGTCGCCTCAGATGTGGATTCATGAGATCATATGATAGGGCTTCCAAAAATGATCTGCGAATATTTTTTTTGTTGGGATTATTGTGGACATATATGATGTACGAATTTATTCCTGCCACATTCATTAGACTACAAAATATGACCATGGGCCATCTGTTCGTGCCCCTTGCAACATTGTAAGTTTCACACATTTGTCCACAGTTTCGACGCCTCCTTTGCTTGCATTGTAGTCCATGATTATTTCAGGGTTTTGAGTATTCTCATCAATGATTCCATTATCATGCATACTAGACACAAGCAATACATTTTTATTTTTTTTGGGCACGTACGAAACCAAAGCACAATTGCCTCGATAGCCAAATAAGCTGGATTTCTCCATTCGGCCTCGGATTCCAGTGAATTCTTTAGGCAACTCTTTTTTATTTTTTCGAATATTGCTGATGATTGTCAACCTATACTCTTGCTCCAGTATATCAATCAAGGGCAGACTTGTAAAAAAAATATCGCATGTAATGTTGCGGCCAGTATTGTGAATAATATCACTAAGGCGTAAAACCAAAGCCAACGATGAGTTATCGTGCAAATATGGGCCTCCAGGCCGAGGTAGCAGTCACTAAAAGTTATTCGATCCCCTACTTCGCTGTCAGAATCTTCCTCTTGTTCAGTATCGCTTTTTTCAGCCTCTATTTCCACATGATCCTCGAAATCACTATCTTTTTCGTCATCGTAGTTAGAATCTGAATTATTCTCCGCTAAAATTAGTCTTATTCGCTCGTCGTCCATTTTGAAACGGAAATTTAACCTAAAAGTAGTATAAAAGTATATTATAAAATAATAATCCAATAATAATATAAGAAATCATTAAAATTATAGAACTAATAAAACCCAGCACTCACCTAAAACTGTAACAGCTATACCCGCGTCGGTCTCCTGGACCAAATGGTTTCGTGTACGGTCACACGTGCTACTCGCACAAGCGCTCGCACCACACTAAATAGACGCCGGTGACGATTCACGCAGCTAGCAGTGAGCCCAGTGTGCTAACATTTATCGTTAATTAAAAAAAGACGCAAACTTAAACTGTCGGTCTGACAGACCAATACGCGGGTATAGGAAGGTTAAAAATCAATATCATAAAAAAATACAAAGTAAAAACATCAGCTTCGTTAGCAAGTTATGAGCAAACTTGTTTCTCATAGACGTTTAGGTTATTTGTTTGTTTTCATAATTAACGCCGCAGTTTCTTCCAGTTACGCAAGTTGCCGCTAGTGTGCGCTACTTTCATATGGGCTGCAGCGCTTATCTTCGCAGCACCAGCCGCCCTCTTCTCTAACACGGTCACTACACAAATAGACAACAATGTTACTATCGTTTATTGCACACCCTACCCTCCTGGATGGGACAGCTACCCCAAGTAAGAAGCTTCTAACATTTATTAGAGTAATCTGAACTTTGTAAGTGTGTATGTAATTTCCTTGCAGTTTAATTTTTTGCCTAAAAAGAAATAGACCAATTTTAGTTCATTTTACTTTTACACTTTTTTCCATCTAAATTTTATATGTCATGTCCTAATAAATATCGCATCTCGATAATAATTTAACGGGAAAGATCGCATAATACTTCGGTAGATGTTTATGCAACGACAGTTATCCTGCATTTCGCACCGATGCCCTTGGGTTCCAATCCCGGAAGGGGCAGATGTTTGTGTGATGAAAACGAAAGATTCGCTTTCACCCGAGTCCTGGGTGTTTTTATTTATATTTTCTTTGAATATTATATATATGTTCGCGTGTGTACTTTCCGTGACTATTGTACCCAAAATAGTACTTACTTTGGGCAAGGCTAACGGTGTGTTAAAAAATCTCTACAATAATTAGAGTCCATGATATCAAACTTTGATTAAAACCACTTGGAAGTCCAATGATCAAAAAAAGGTATCCATGTAAGTGCCATTTTTTATGTAATCTTAAAATCTCTGTTTCTTTTTCTCTGGTTTTTTTGTTGTTGATGGCAATAGTTTTATCGAACGGTATATTATATGAAAAAAGTTCGCTTATTTACTTACTTGCATGATAAGGCTCTACGTTAGATTCTCACATAAGTTTTATTATGAATGTGTATTATATTGTATATAAGACGCCAAATCTGCACTATTTGTTTCTTTAGAAGTACTACAAAAGTCGTAGTCTGAAAAGTTATAATATCAAAGTCAGCGTCAACTAGGATTGTGTTGGTTATTGAATAAAAAAAATATAATGGGAAAGGTCGCAGATCCATTTGACGCCGCCTTCGAAAATGCAGGTATATTAACTAATTTTATAGGCTGTTGAAGTTTTGTAGACTTTTATTTTTTTTATCTATTAGACGTTTAATTTTTATGCGAAAAGTTAAATTATGTTATTTTTGAAAATTTTTGAATTTTGAACTGTCGTGAAATCATAGATCGTCACTTAAATTGTTTTGTATTGATGTTTTGTTCGAAGTTTTATGCAATGGTTACCTTCAATATTAGTATGTATAAACACTTTCACTAAGTAAGTAAGGAAATTTAATACACTGGTATATTATGGCCAATGTGTAAATGAAAATATCGTTTGTAATAAAATTGCCGCTCAATATTTATAATGCAATGAGGTTACAGTAGGAAATATTTTACCTGTGATAAGCGCCTTTAAAAACGACGGGAGTGGATTCCTGCTAATTTGAAACATGTTGCTAATTGAAATTGGTGAAAATGCAATTTTAGATAAAGCGAATTGGCTATGTTAATATATTTGTTTACAAAATGTCGCATAAAATAATGTTTCATGAAAGGTATAAATATTTGTATTCCATTATACAAAAAATATATTTTAGGTATTATAATATTGACCATTTAATGTCCAAAGTGAACTAACTATTAAAACTATAGCACTTAACTTAAAAAATAAGGCAATATTTCCTTTCAATTATATATGAAAACTAGTTGACCCGGCCACGCGTTGCTGTGCCGCCTGCAGCGTCATCTGCCGGACTGATTTGTGGATCTAAACTATTCTCAGATCCCCTTGAACACACACAAAAAATTTCATTCAAATCGGTCCAGCCGTTTAGGAGGAGTTCAGTGACATACACACTCACAGAAGAATTATATATATAAAGATTACATAAAATAAATACTTAGGTACTTGAAATCAGGAGTTTATCCGAAATATTAGACTTAATTCATGAAAAAAAAATACTTACAGATAGACATTTTACAGTATCTTAAATAAATTATGTTACATACACACTTACAAAAGATTTCAGTTTTGTGTCGTTACCTGTCTGAATGCTTTGTTTCATATTTAAATGGATAGGAACGATTTTTAATATAATATTGTGAAGCTCATTTATTTTAATAAAAAAATAGCATTCTAGCAAAGGTAAGAAGGTACTTCACGCCGAAACAGTTCCTCAATCTTTACCAAGCGCAAGTTCGATCGTGTTTGGAGTACTGAGGCCCTAGCATCACCTTTTATAGCGATTAAAGTTCAGCTGTTAAAGAGTGACGCCACCCATTGAAACGAGGGCCAAAAAACTCATCGGTAATGGCGATCTTTTTTATAATAAACTCAAAAGCCTTGAGCATAGGCGCAAGGTATCAAGCCTATCCATCTTTTAGGATACAAGGCGCCACCATTCTATGGGTGATATACCAAAGGGTACGCAATATGCGTTATGGTTCCAATTTTGTGATCCGTCCCGCTAAAGAAGGGAATTCTTTGCCTGAGTATGTGTTTCCTGACAAATCCAATTTTGGGGTCTCCAAGTTAGAAGTGAATAGGCGCTATATATTACATCTAGGCAAGCGCGTCACATCCTCGTCATCATCATGATAAATATACAGCATTCCAGTTGTGTATTTTTTTAGTATTATTGTTATAAATCTTTTTTACTGTGAAAACTTAAATTTTGATATAATTCAGAAAGATTATTTTATATTTTTAAAAAACCATGGTAAACAAACGATTTTCTTTAAATAAAAAAGTTTTTATTCGAAATAATTGATGATTTTAACAAAAAAAAATAATTTTATTTTTGTTTTCAGATGGATGGCAATTGCGAAAGCTACCGTATACTATGGTCTTCCTTTGCTAGTAATAGCGTTTTTTTACTCATTGATGGCACGAAGACTGTTAGCCAGCACCAGAGAAATGCCGGGTGCGTTACACGGAGGCCAGGGAGAAGCCCAAGCTAGGGCAAGGAAGTCTGTTGCTTGCATGGTACTTATTTTTGTCATAGGTAAGTAAGAAGTCATAACATCATATTAACGAGACCTTTTATCATTATATTCCATATAAAGAGAACAAGTCTCCCCTATTGATGCAGATATCGTAGGAAGAATGGCCCAAAGCCTACTGACTGTCATACTGAACCATTAATCTGACTTCGTCGTAATCGTAATCGAAATGCGTTAAGAACTGCGCTTTAAAGCTGCGAATTGACGATCAGTTTTTCGCATCAGTTTAACTGACGTCAATCCAAAATTTGATCGTGAGTGTCGAATCAACACTCGAGAAATTTAACTGACGACGCGCCACGTAATTCCAAACTACCAAAAACCCAATTCAGCGCCAAACTGATCGTGAGTGTGTGATCGTCAATCCAATGGCGTTAGTTCGCTCACAGTGCCCTCGGTGAATGAGCGTGTTATTGTATATACTATTAACTCCGATGCTAAGAAATAAAGAGTGGCAGTCACTCTCTCATGAGGGCAAATAAGTTCTCTCATATTAGTATCCTGTTTGGCAATATATGGAGTTACCTGTTCTAAAAGCTTCAAATATGTCAAATTATTATAATAGAAAAATACTAGAAAAAATCGACTCAGCTCACAAGTGAATTCTCAGGCGGGAATCGAACTCGCAACCTTTGGAAGTCCAGTCCATTGCTCTCTTAATTAAGCTACCGAGGCTTCTGAACACCCGTCGAAATTTTCTAGTACTTTTCCGATTTTACGCTGTACGCCAGCGTTCTCATCAATGAGAGGAACATCCTCTCGTATTCGAAAAAAACATTTTTACAAATGTTTGAACAATCTGTTAATATGAAACAGCCTTTTAATTTTTAACTTTTATATATTTTTTTGCATTTTTTCAATGCTATCTTATAAGATAAATTATTTTAATAGAAAAAAACTAGAATAAATCAAGTGAATTGCCAGGCGGGAATCGAACCCGCAACCTAAGGTTAGTTACAGTTAGCCTAAAACCATCTGGAGTGACGCGAAAAAGTGATCGTTAATGCCCACTTTAAAGCTCCGAAGCGCTGCCCTTATTTTATTACGTATATATAATAAAAATAATAAATATATTCTGGTTAACCCACAAAAATTATTCAGATCCCAACTAACAGACCTTGTACTATGAGAACTAAATAAATAAATATTTCTTACATTCACACCAATTAGGCTAGCCGAAAGTAAGCACTGTAAGGCTTGCATTATGGATACTAGGGTAATGGATAGACAAACATATAAGATACATAGATATGTAATATTAATAGAAATATATATAAACACCCATGATTCAGGTACAAATGCTCGTATTCATCATACAAACATCTACCCCTTTCGGACCAAACCAAACGGTCGTCATAATATATAGAAGACATAAATAAGTATATAGACGATCATAACTAGAGAACAAAAGCTTGTGCTATCACATAACCTATCCACCAGGGATCGAACGCGAGGCCATTGGCGCAGAACATAGGATCGCTACCATTGCATCAAGTGGCCGTCAAATTGGTTCCCTTTATTAAACAGTTACAGTATATAGGGACAAAAATACATTTCATTTGATCATCCAGCCGAGAATGTCCACTGCTGAACGGTGGCTGAGTTCCCAAAATTGCTCGACATGAGTTGGTAGAAAAATACCTTACTTCGGCATAGATTTGGAAAACGCCACTGTCCTGTCGATTGGTTTTTTTGTCAAACGTCCCCATGTGTGAAAATCCAACACATCTGGTTCGAATTTTGTATTGAGTAGATAATTGTCTGATGGGCTTTTAATACACTCGCGAGCAACCAAATCGACTCAAGCCCTAACTCTGAGTATAGACTCTGTTTTCAAGAAAGTTATAGGAGATATTTTTAAAAACTATATATCATCTGAAAGCTCCAAACTGCAGCTTTAATAAGATATCACCATTATCAATATCCGTTCATTATCTTTGTAATTAATGATATCTAAACATAAATACAGGAAAAACAGGAATTTGTGAGAAGATGTTGTGGTTGGGTATTTTAGAAATAAAAGAAAATTGATTAAGAAAATACATAACAATTTAATAAATCAATACTTGGTATTCCCCCCCCTAGCCCTAATCACCGCTTGAAGTCGATTCTTCATTGATCTGATCAACTTTTTGACGTCCTCTTGAGGTATGTTAACCCACTCTTCCAACAATGCTGCCTTCAACTCTTCCACCGTCGAAGGGGCTTGATTTCTGGCTCGTACTCTTCGTTTTAACTGGTCCCATAAATGCTCGATCGGATTCAAGTCTGGACTGAGCGCAGGCCAGTCCATTGTACGCATCTGGACTTCATCCAAAAACTGCTGGGTAATGCGCGCTGTATGACAACGAGCATTGTCGTGCATTAAGACGAAGTCCCGCCGACAAATCCTTCATAGGGAACAACGTGTTCCAGGAGAATATCGGTGATGTACCGATCAGCTGTAAGCCCGCCTCCTCGGCCTCCACCAGGCACGAAAACGAGCTCCGTCTTTCCCTCTAAAGAGATGCCGGCCCACATCATACAGGAACCACCGCCATATGCTACTGTTTCAGCGAAACAGCATTGGGCAAATCGTTCGCCCGGACGCCTGTAGACTCGGCCTCTTCTGTCGTTGCCATGCAGACACATTCTGCACTCGTCAGTAAAGAGAACCGACTGCCATTGGGCAATGGTCCAATTGACATGCTCTCGAGCAAACTGAAGACGCGCTTGTCGGTGGCTTGCAGTCAATTTGGGCCCCGTCGCAGCCCTTTTTGGAGTGAGATTGGCTGCTCTCAGTCGTCTTCTTATTGTCCACTCGCTTACAGCTACACCACGAACGTGCCTGAGTTCTTGTTGAACATCAACACTCGTCAGATGCCGATTGCGCAGCGATGTTGAGACAATGAAACGGTCGTCTCTGTCAGAAGTACACCGGTTGCGGCTGGTTCTTGGTCTTCGATTGAAGGCACCGGTCTCTCGAAATCGTCTGTAGACCCGGGACACAGCAGACTGGCTCAAGCGAAGCTGGGCAGCGACTACTCGCTGGCTAAGTCCTTGTTCCAACAAGGCAACAACTTGAGCGGCTTCTTCAGGTGTGGTATCCATGGTAACGTGGAAAAAATGATTGCAATTCTCGGAGATGTGTACATGTCAACTTGTGATAAGCGACTGATAAGGTGTGCCGGTTGCGAGAGCTTTTATAGGGGTGGCAGTTAGCGCAAGTCGCGGATAGCGTAATGAGCAAAACGACTCATAGTGCTATTGATGTAAAAATGAATGCGTTAGATTTAAAAAAAAAAAACAATATTAGTGTTTTATGAAAGCTTGTATATTGAGCTTTCTAATGACAGTCTTTTTTTATAAATACCTTGTATACTTTACGTAAAAACAAAGTTTGTAAGCAGAATGAGGGCTTGAGTCGATTTGGTTGCTCGCGAGTGTAGTTCTTGCGTCGTGGTAATTTATAATCTTTTTTAAAACTTTGTCTTTTTTATTTTCATATTACAATATCAATAAAATACAATCTTTTTTTAACTTCGAGACTAACAGAGTAAAATATCAAACAATAAGTATTGACATTTTGTGTTTCGTGTTTTATTAGCAGTCCTGATTTATTAGCAACATTTTGCCATTTTAGCAAGTTTTGTATTTTTAAAGCAAGAAGGCGTTTTATGTATTAAGAAACTATAGTTAGATTTGCAACCTTTTATCTGTTTTGACGGAGGGAAAATTGTTTACGCATACCCACCGTTGGGTGGACGGTAGGATTATGTGGGACTCATCCGTCAGTAAAAGGCTGATGGACATATCGCAGCAACACAGCACTGCAATCTGGTTACTGATCAAATTAATAAGTAAGCCTAATTTTATACAAAAAATGTGTAAATAATTTGAAAAATCATCTTAGGTTGAATTCGGATCATTTGCCGAAACCTTTATTATATAGAAAATCTTACCTATCTTAACGAATCTCATTAAAACAAATATTTTCTGTTTTTATGATATCTTATATACTCATAATGTAAAACGTCACAGCAAACTTGACAAAAAAGTGAAGGCAGATAGTGTGGATAGATTTCACCATCAGCCCCAGATTTTTAAGGGAATTTGTCTAAAGCTGCTGATTGGTTGTCTACGAAGAATTGTCTACATAGAAAATACTTTTCTCAGGATAGACGGGAATCATAATCTTAGCTAAAAGTCGGCCAACACCCAAAGGAAGCCTTCCCCATAACTAGGAATTTTGTGCTATAATCTCCCCGCTTGGTAGAAGTTAGAGATCGCAATTAAGTAACAGTCCATAATTAAACACTATACCTTTAGTGCTAAAAAATAACAGTGCATGCAATATCATGTTATGCCTCTTGTCTTTTATGCCTAATTAATAGTAAAACAGAAACACAGTCCAATTAAGTGTACACAAAAATATTATTAAATAATATAAAAGTGTACGCCTTCTAACTAAAGAGGAGGAAAAGAAAAAAATGAATACCTAATTTTGAATTATGAAGAAAGATATCACAACCATACTCAAGTTTGATAGAATCTTTGATGTTATCCATCATATCAAGCAAATCCAATTATATGTGAACTAATATTGGCACAATTAAATTCCTCTCGCAAAGTTGGGCGATCTTAATTTATCAGCTTCAATTTATAGAGAAGAATTTATATTGATATTTCGTAAGTTGTAACGTTGGGAACTTTAATTGATGAATCTATCAAATATTATACAATATCGATATTAAATTTACTATTTTATTCATTAGTTACATTCAACATTTTTTGATCTGGGGGCACGGCAGTGCCCCCGCCAAGTCAAGCAAAAAAGCGGCACGGACGTACCATCCTTTTCTCGAAGCAATTCAGGCCATTTTCGACTCCCTGTAACTTCGTTGTGGATAAAACTAGAAGACTGAATTTTCAGTTACCATGCAGGCATTGTAAAGACACGGTATATTTCAAATTTCATTCAATTTGAACTAGTAGTTTAAGAATTATAACGGGTCAAATTTCTTAATTTTGTCACTCACTGACTCACCGATCATCAAAATTCTAAGACACTTCTAGCAGACCTAGAAGCTTCAAATTTGGAATATAAATAGTGTTTGGTGTATGAATCAAGGAAAAACTAAAAAAACCTACAAAAATAAGAAACGTTCATAAGTCAGAGAGAGGGCTTTAAGAAAATTCGTTGCTGGTAGATATACATACATATATACAATAAGTAGAAGGTACCGAAAAGGAAAAAAGTAGACTGTCTACAAAATACAAAAAGCAATGAGATCCCATAAAAAACAATACTTGTCAAAAAAACCAAGTCTCGCAACTCAGTTGTTCTACGGTAAAAAGTTGTGAGATCCATGTAATACCAAGTCGGTTTATATTGACTTGGCCATCGCACTAAATAATTTAATTTACACGTGTTTTCATGCGATGGCCAAGTCAATATATTTATATAAAACAATAAAGATTTTTAATATTGATATGCGTCACTATAAGATGCTGTTAATTATTACGTAACAACTTAATGCTTCGAGTACGGAGATTCCAGACACAATTGATTTTCAATTGTTATGGACCACGATCGTGGTCTTAGGGACTGGGCGTATTAAGACAGAAATTCGCTTAAGTAGGGACTGAATAAATTAATAACCGACTTGGTATTACATGGATCTCACAACTTTTTACCGTAGAACAACTGAGTTGCGAGACTTGGTTTTTTTGACAAGTATTGTTTTTATGGGATTTAATATTGTAGTAATTAGTTCGTGAGTTTAAATTGTTTAAGGTATTCTATTAATTTGGAATACAATTTAAACTATTGACCAGATGTTTTGTTTTAATACAATTTCAGAGATGATAACCTTGATGCCAAAGTGTATTTCAACAAAACCGTAACTTATTGTTTTTCAGTTTTTTTTAATGTAAAAAAAATGGCCTATATTTCCCTGATTAGAAAAGTGCACAAATAACGATTAAAAAGTAAGTTGTTTTGTTTACTGTATAATCATCAGCTTGAATTGATAGGGTAAAACACTAAATTTATTAGTCTTCGCATGAATTTGTCATAGTTGGAAACTCTTTTTGTCTAATGCAATATTTAATTAAACACGTATCAGAAGTAGTACAAGGGCTGTGTGTAAATTAAATAAATCCTTAAATAAATAAATGAATAATAAAGTACATCATATAGATATTACACTGCAACTAGGTAAAATTATTGAGATGGTAACCATAGCTTCTTTGCCATTTCATATTATTTTATTTTCCGTGAAGTTTCCGGTATAGCCCTATTAACCCTACATGCTCTGCAAGGGTGTTGTAAAAGGCGTTCAATGATACTGACGGTAATTACCATATACCTCACGTAGAACACAAAAAAGGCAGCAGCGGTTTGCTTATTATGATATTTTACTGCGATTTCCAACCCGGCTGCAAGGGTAGGCTTTTAGCACTTTTTGGGGAAGGCTTCCGTTCAGCAGTGAATAACTCTGGACTATAACAATGATTATTTAGTTTTAAACTTTCATGGTCACTAACATTATAGTAATATAAATTATATTCGGGATTTTTACCATGTATCTTGTGTTTGTTTTATTGAGTTTCCGATATTTTGGCACTGTTGCAAGTGCCATTCTCACGGAGCAACTCAATAAAAACAAAAACAAGGTACATGGTAAAGTCCCGAATATAACTTATATTATTATGATGATTATTTAGTTGATTATTTCGAACAAGTATGTAGTTAATACAAAATTAATGGCTAAAAGTTTTGACAGTATATACATATTTGCTCTCAATAGAAATAACAGCTCTGATTCCATTTAATTTGTATTATAAGTGCCGCCAATTTTTTTCTTTGTTAACGCTGGCTAGGACCTATTATCGCATTTCTATATACTGTTAATAGTGAGATAATATGATCTCACTATTAACAGTACTTCTTTTCAACTGTTTGCGTCATTTACTTATGTGTATACTAAGTTTTATTTGCTCAGCCGCAAATAGTACGACTTCCTTAACAATTGACAATCAGAAATGGATATTCTGCCATTCCCCAATAACTGAACGTATGTGTATGTGGCTTCGCATTTTCGACTTTAAGTATATATAGTTCAAACCAAATAAATAAACGTTAATCATAAAAGTCTTTGTCCTTAAAACGCAACATGGGTGAAATGTCTGTGAAAGCACTTACTAGCTACAGATTAAAGAAAAACCACATTCAAGCTTTTATTGACAAAGCCTTTTCAATGAGATAAAAGGATGTTACAATAGCCATTATAGAGTGTAGTAAGATTTCGTATTCTTATATAAGATTTCCAATGTACAGTTGAAAGCACATCTAGTCTATCCACAATGAAACTAATAACTTTTTACTTCCTTTTTCATTATCAGAATCATAAACAAACCTGAAATATCTACAATTCACGCAATGCCTTCATACTTTTGTACTAACAAGTTAGTTGTGGTCAATCGGGACTAGTAATACGTTCTTTGACGACCGGCCGACCCTGACTGTGTCTTTGCCATGTTTGCTGGTAACAAATATTTGTGTAAGTAATTCATTTGTGCAAACTTATTTTCTGAGAAGCGGTGCCGATGTAAGGCAACTTTCGTAAGGATTGCTCATCGAATGTTCTTCGACTTTTGAAGGCACAATAAGCCAAACTATTGGTTCGCGCGGTGGACAAAGTGGCTTATTCTACCTATGTGAGTTAATCCATAGAAAAGTCCTGTATTTCTAGATTGGGGAAATTAATCCTAGCTGTGGAAACAACAAGTATATTAGTTACAAAACTAAAGCCATTTCGCGAGTAATGATTTAAGGCGTAAATAATTGGTACCTAAACGTCAATCGTCCGTTATCAATACTGTTAAGGTACCTCTCCATAGGTACGTAACACCCATATATACTTTAGCCTGGGGTGCAAAAAATAATGTATTATTATTAAAATGGAAATGCGATAATATACGACATATAACGAAAGATCGTGGGAAATGACAAAAGTAAGTTATATTCCCACGTTTTTCTTAGGTCGCTTTCTTGTCTGTTTGCTTGTCTGTCGTCTTGTCTGTCCGGTTGGAATCTTGTATCTCAATTTTGAGGCACTTCCCGACCACCTAGCGAATTGAAACTTTCAGGGTAGCTCAGAACCCGATGACATTGCACGCTTAAACAACTTTCAACTTTCTAGGTGCACTTTCAGGTCAACTTTCGGCAACTTTCACTTTTGTATGGGGATTATCCGATTGTTGCGTAACACATGGTAACTTGGTTGAGTTAATAATTTAAAAGAATAAAATAATAATACTAGATTTAAAAATCTAAAAATCTCACGTTTTTCAGTGACCAAAAAAGAATAAAATAACCCGGCGGAGCCAAGCGACTCAAAACGTGGGGGCGCATCTTTACAAATACTCTCAACATCTATGAATATTATACATCTGATTACATCTCCATAAGTAACATGCATTTCTTCAAGATATCTAAAAATGTTATTTTTCATGGCCTGGCATTTAAGTATAATTAGGAAACAATCGAATAAATTCCCGTTAAATATTTGATAGTAGTAATCGTCGATCTTTATATATTTTATCGTACTTATTTCATCTTCATTTAAATATAATTATGCATTCAGTGCCATTAAAACTACTAATGTTGCAGTTTTATCGGATTATATATGGTATTGTTCGATTGTAACGGTTATAAGCTTCTAATATTAGTTTCCGCTCCCCAGATAATGACAAAAGAGATACATACAAAATACCACTAGAAATAGTGCTACCTTAGTTATAGGCTGCCACGGCATGCATTAAACAAAACTTTTAATTTTACCAGAAAAATACTAGAAAAAATCTACTTGTCTTTTAAGTTATTCTTATACGGGATTCGAGTCCGCAACTTGTGAATGTCCTGGCCACTGCTTGTTTTTGTTTATTAAGTCAGTCGTACATGTTCCCTAAAACAAAGAAATGCTAGTGAAGTCTCTGTCTTTATTTTCATTTTCGGCGTCTATAGAAACTCTCGCAGCAAGTCACAAAAATCGCAGTTCTTTATTTGTTGTGGAAAAGGATATCTATCTACCAACCTACAATCAAGTCGACGCAAATGAAAAAAGTATACCTTATTATGCAGGTGTCCCAAAAGGTGACGTTTAAGTTTGTTTTTACATTTCTGAAATCCGGGCCGATTAAGAAATACCCGATATAAAAATATGAAAATATAAAAAATGAAATATAAAAATATTTTCCGCGATTTTTGTAGTTTTCAGGTTTTTTATTTTTTGAGAATTTATGACAACCGATTTAAACATTTTTTTTTGCAAATTATTGAAAAAAATGTTTACATCGGTTTGTCTTTTGGGTTCCCCAGTATAAAAGTTTACGGAAAACCACAACTTAGATTTAGGTCCAATTAGAACTAAAAGCGACCTTTTAAAATGTACATACGAAATGCGACAACTCTTAAAGCATGGTAGTAGTGGCAGTCCTAATGATGAATTCCAACAGTAAAAGAAAGTGTTTGCTTTAACATAAATTAAAACAGAGACAAACTTGAAAGACTTTGTGCTCTTTAGTATAAATTACGTATTCAAGGTTTTTTTTGTCTTTCTGTAGAATATTTGACTATTTCAAGTTCCACAAAAGAAAGAAATTCGAATAAAAAGGTCCCATTTTACAATATTTTCTTTATGCTTATAGGTTTAAAATTAAGAAAAAAAAATATTTTTTATTAGTTGGTGAAAAACAAAATTACTCCTGGTTAGGATTTAGTACCATGGTTTAGATCCTTAGTCAAGGTGAATCACACTAGTCCAGACTCGACGAAGTTGCTTCGTTTTATTACAAAGTTCCACATTAAGCTGTATCATTGGGGCTTGGATATCATTTCGAACCGAATTATTTATCAAGACAATGAATCCAAACTCGATGGGAGTTGTGTCGTTTTTGTCACAGATCTCCCATGGCCACCTTGCAGTTCTATCATCAGATCAGCTCCACGTCATAATAATCTTGCATTGTCATCCGATTTACCTGCACGCTAAACACACAATCGGACACCGGGATTGAATTTAAACCTGCAAGATTTGATTATACACATATAGGAACCGTGGATCTAAATAAAATTTTGTAAAACAGCTGTTTTTGACATGAATTGAATTGAAGCACATCATGTGCATCAAAAAGTTTACCAAGGAGCTTGATAGCGCAGTAATTAGCACGTTTTGCGTTAAATTGTAGGTGTTTCGAAATGTTCCTAAGGGCTAGTCGTCCAGATTCCCATTATACCAAAAAAATATTATTTCGAATTCCTACTTGCTTTAGAAGGCACGAAGGAAGTGTCAAATGTAAAGTGCCTCGTTAATGACCGCCGATAGCAAAAAAAAACAGTGAGGAAGTCCAGAATGGTTTATACATTTACTGTGTTGGTACTATAAAAAAAAATATTGCCTTTGAAACAAAACTTTGAAAAATATAATGTAGCAGAAGGAATAAGAGTTTAAAGTAGTCTTGGGCGCTTAAGAATGCTGGCGTTCTATTGAACTTTGACTAATATTTCGGACAAAACCTGAGCCTGAGCCGGTTAAGTATTTGCAATCGTTAGCAAACACCAATCCGAACTGTACCTGCGTGGTGAGTTATGGCCCATTCTTCCTACGGTATTTTTATCCATAGCGGAATCCTGTAATAATAATACTAAAATAAACCAAAGATTATAATAAGATTAAATATGCTTACAAAATATAACCACATCTCCGAGCACATCTTAAAGGCGTATTTATATTTATAGGAATATGACATTGTTAATAAATAAATCAATATATTTCTATAGCTGTTTCATCTGAATAAATTGTTAGACATTTGGAAATATATTATTTTTGATGTTGAAGGTAAGTTAACCTTTAACATACGAATATGATACTAGCTCATAGCAGAAGTTAAATGCGTCTCTATAGCTTAGCCGTCAGAGAAGTCGCCCGGATAGCGAAAGGTCGTGACTTCGAATCCCACTTGAAGACTCGGAGAACAATATGTGGATTTTTTTTATAGACCTATTTTCTGTTATAGAAATATGGCATTGTAAGTGCAAGAAAATAAATACATACATTAAAACACTTTAAAAAACAGGCATTAGTACGCTATCTTTCTATTATATCTGGCGTTAAGAATGTTTTTATTCTATAAACTTGATTGATACAATAAACTTGCATGCTATATTGTCATATTAAATATTTTCCATTACAAATGAAATACTTACAAAAATATATTATGACTCACTTTTGTTGTCTAGCCAGTGAAATTACTTCAAACATCTCACGTCGTATCGTTTGAAGCTTGCACTTGAAAAGGGAGTAAATTTTAAAACGGAGCAATATTTGTTTAGAATAGTTTGAGAAAATCAAATACTTTTATGATTTTAATGCAGAATTTACCGCCCATAAAGAAGCTATTTTCAAATAGTAAATATTGCTGTAGTTAGACTTACTTGCTTTGAGTGTCGTAAAAAAATATTAACCCTTTCACCTGTGTGTTTATTTAATATTTAAAAGGTTAAATAGAACATTGGATATAATATTAATTACTTTAATAAATTCTTACAATTACTCGTTGTTCACTTTAAATTAAACAATTTTTAAACTGATCATTAAACGCGTTTATTTTCATAATACGGTAAAAATGACTTCCAAATGTAGTCGAAACAACAGGATAACAAAAAAAATATATAACAATAAACGCTTTTAGCAATCCGTTTAAATTAACTACACGGTACACTTGTCTATTGTGAAAAAAACGAACTCTCATTGTGAAATAATACGAGAGTGTTTTGTTTCAGTATTCTTCATTTGTTTCCTACCGTACCACGCTTTTGAAATGTGGTTTCACTTATCACCGACTGCGCAAAACGACTACAATGATTGGACACACGTTCTGAGGATAGTAGGTTTTTGCCTAAGGTAAGTTTTCGTTTTCACTTCTTTTAATTTTAGTATAAAGCACTATAGAGTTTATATCAAACGAACTTATATGACATTTACAATATGTTAACTTATATTTGACGTTGATTAATGAATAAAAATTTCATTATTAAAAGGTATGCAAAATTATATTTGAAATCAAAAGTCACAGTCATTGAAACCACAGCCGAATGATTTCACAGATTTATCCAAGGAAATTAGCTACCTTGTTCATTTTTGTCGTGAGCTTAGATTGAAAAACCCAACCGCATTTGACCTTTACAAAGTATATTACGCATCGTGACATTAAAAGCTTTGGTGACGAGACGAGAATTTAAACAAAAGAGCTCCGCCAGCCTTATTTAATGCTTATTCTCGGAAAATGCGATCTTGCTTTTAAGACAATTTTACGTGCATTGAAAGTAAAACGTGTGAATTTATACTTCTTAATAGAATAATATGTTTTTATTTGATTATCAATTTCAAGTGAATTTATTAATATTTTTAGTATTAGAATAATTAACAAATACATTAGTGGAATATGAAGCCTAATTTACCTACTTCACCCATCCCCTTTTTCGAATAGCTAGTTATGAAAAATTGATTTAACATTTGTTTCTCTTTCAAATTTAACGAACTAAACAAATTTGAATGAAATTTGGTGAACAGGTAAATAGGACAATGGTATAAACGGTGTTAACACTTTATTTTATTTTTGACAAATAAAATTTGCTAAGGTCTCAACACGATTAAACTTAAAGCGACCATAGGCAAAAGTTAGTATAGAATAAGAATTGTTTGATACTATTATTCTGAAATATACATATCAATGTTATTTTTCTAAAGGTTGCAGTATATTTGATAATAAAAAACATTTATCAATATCATATAGGAGAGTCCATTATTGAAATCATTTTATCCTATTTTGATGAGAATTTATATTTCTTTTAGTTTTTACTTGAATTGCATACAAAATTCCTATCTAAGAAATTGTCAATTTAGTAGATGTTTTTAATTATTTCTTCACTGGTCTCACATTCGATACATAGCGGAAATTAAAAACGTCGTTTGAAATCGACTTCAAAAAGGAAGCTAAAATTTTAACTATATCACTGGCAAGGCAAAGAATGGCAGAAGAGCACCGATTCATATACCTAGTTGTATGTTAAATTAAATTTATCTTGTAAATTAAATATCTTTTTTTCTTCTTTTCCAAATAAAATAAAAAATATTTAGTGGTAAATATTTTTCTGTTTTAGTAGAAAGAACTGTTTCAAAAAGAAATGCCATTAACACCATGAAGACTCTATTATTACGTTAACATTAGCATAATCGATGTTTTTTAGTAAAACTTTTTACTTTGGTCAACCCTATATTTTTAGCCATTTAAAGAAATTCAACGTTACAACGTTCAAATAAAAATAATACCACACGTCACGTCAACTGAAATTATGTCCGTGATGAATTCTTGCAATGGTGGCTTGCCTACTGTAGATAACAAATATTTTAAGATTTAATGCGGGAACTGTATGTAATTCGTCTATTATATAAATTAGATAACACATAGACAGATATATAGTTAGTTTAAAGCAATAAATTTTATAGTAAAACATCATTCCAGCTTCTAGAACTCAGGCGTGAAACAAATCACGAAATTGTTGTCGCCAGGCAATATTAGAGGGCTGCTTAATTTTGAGCCATAAGAATAATTCTAAATGTGTGTACATATCATAATAACACTTTTCTTTTACCAGTTTCCTGAACTCCTGTGTAAACCCTGTCGCATTGTACTGCGTAAGTGGTGTCTTCAGGCAGCATTTCAACCGTTATCTCTGCTGCCGCCGGGGTTCTCTTCACCCAACGTGCAGCTCCAGGCTATCCCGGACAGCGGTTTGTGAGACCTCGTTCAGAAGCACACATCGCCATCGATGCAACAGGTGATTGATGTCAAGGATTAAGCTGCCTGAAAATATCGATGACCTCTTACTTAAGTAGCTACAACCAGCACCTGATATGTAGTTCCTTATTAGGATGTATATTTCTCGCAAAGTAACATCCATCACCATCGATGTAATGAGTGAATGACAAATTCACTTTTACAGGAACGTGAACTAGTACTTTCGCTGCAGCTGTAGTATACTGCACAAGAGTTTTTACTCTCACGTTATACGGAAATGACGTCATTAAAACCTCGTTACAAACATAATGGTTTTAAAGATTTTTTAGGTTTTTCTCATAATGTCTCATTTACATCTAACACTGTCTGTTTCTTCGTAAATCTTCGTACATCTTGATAAGTTTAGATTTGAATTTCAGAATTTCACGTTATTTATCAGTTTTAGAAAACGGACGAATCGAAAATATTTATGTTAGTAGTTTCTTCTTAGAATCGATTGAAATATATTAAACTAAACAATTATTTATATTCAAACAACTTTAACGCGTGTAAAAAGAAAAGCAAATTAAATATTCGTTCCGATACCAATAAAATATAATTCATCAACTGCAGCAGTAATTGTTCTACCATCGTTTGCAGGAATCCGACAGAGAGTGTCGTGATCTCAAACTACGACTACGGAAGCACTAAAAAGAAGAGTAACATCATATCGAGGAACAGTGGAGACGGTGTGACCATTATGACTGTTAGGGATACCAATGAGTTCCTCATAGGAGAATCTGATGACAAATGTGTCAAACGATAAATTTTATTAAACGGTACGCTATTTTTTATATCAATGAGCATTTTTAAAGTAAATGTCGACATAATCTTGATAAAAGACAAATAGTGTAATTTGCTAAGTGATTGTGTAGAATAAAAATAAATCATTTCACTTTTATTAGGTTTCAATCTGCTCGAAAGACCTGTCGTGAAACGAGCTTTCTGACTTGATTACATCTTTCATTTATGAAGTTTCAGCTCAGTCAATCTTAAAGGTAGATTTACATTGATCCTGTATTTTATCCAGTGGTAGAATCCAGCAAACTTTGGATCAGTAAATGTAAATGGAACACATTAATAAAACAAATAAGGGATTACGAATTTGAAAATGAATTGTTGACGGACATAGCCATTGCAATATATCGACCAGAGACCCTACCATCACGTCTAATAGCGATTCAAGTTTAGCTGTTAAAAAGAGATGCCACTATAGACCGCGTATAGCGGTGTCTCACTTTGATAATCGAACTTGCATCGCGCTAATAGATGATGGTACGCCTACTATATATTGGATTCGGGTACCTACTCGTTTGGATTGGCTTACGAAGCAGCATTAAAATTTTGCTTCTTCAATAAATTATAGGTCGTATCGTAATTTATCAAAACTGGTTGAGTTTAAAATTGTTGTCACACTTCCGCAGTAATACATTCACAATAACACAGTCCGCTTAAAGCTTGTGCGAACTTAAACAATATGAAGATAAATATTGTTTTTATGTTTTTTCAAATAATTCCCTGTAAACAAGAAAACAAACATTGTTCAAATATACTTTAAATAAGTCCTTTTTAAATCGTCTTATTATTTTACTACTATTATCCATTTAGTTTGCTTAATTGGCAAGAAGTTTGAGATTAAGTTGAAGAATCTCATTCAAGACCATTAAATATTTAAAACATGTTAATATTTGATGTTGTACTGGCGCGAGACGACATCTCTTTCAACTAGCTTAACAGTAAATCTTTGATATTCAAATTTGTATTTAAGAGTCAACTCGTATACTTAAATTAATAATAATCACACTTAAATCATTCGATTATTTAACTTATTTATCACAAATATAAATAACTCTTAAAATTTTCCAATTCAGGTCAAGTGGATTTGTTATTGAAATTAACTCGATTTAATAATCGAAGCCCAATATCGAGCTTTTACGTTTCCAAAAATCATGAGCAACTTTAATCACCATCCTGAAATATATAATAATTTGAATTTCAGTATTTACTGTTGAGATTTTCTATACAATTGGAGTTGTATATCCCAACTACCCGCATTGGTATCTATTTGCTTGTATCGTATGTGTGTTTACACTAACCGAGGTTAATTATTATGTATTTGCTTTACTAAATCCTGTTTTGAACTAAATGAGTTCCCACAACTCAGATAGATCACTTTTAGGAGTATCTAACAACTGTAACAATTATAATTGGCATTCATACAAATATTTGTTAAGCTTGTATCAATTCATATAAATATGGAAATAGAGATAAGAAGAAAAAATGAGTCAGCATTATTCAATACTGTTAAATTATAAAAAAAGAAACGCGAAATTGATATTATAAAAATATTTAGATAAGGTAACTTCCGTTCCATTTATTTCTGGAAGAAAAGCTTTTTTCTCGTCCTTCGTAATTATACTCTATAGGGACATAACATAAAATTCGAGCTATTTATAAACTTTGGATTATAACAAACACGTGTAGCTGACATGCGTCTATTCTTAATCTTAAATTATTTTCATTGATTGAATTAATGTATCATTTTCTTATATATTTTGTGTCATCATTTTTAGATAGATTTTTTGAAGTTATTGTTTATTATAGTGAAGATTTAGGTGGTACCACGACAGTACAACTGAAACTATAATCATTATTATTTTATTTTATGAGAGGAACTATTTCTATTCATTCATCGCTGGTAGTTAGAAGAACAAGTTTAAATCTCATTCCAAAAATAAGTCACTAATGGTTTTATGATGATTACGCTGGTTGGACACATGTGGACTTTACAAAGTTTTCTTATAACATTACACTAATGGCTGTTGAAATCGGTGATACATGAAACTGGTCTCAAACTAACAGAAATTAATACGTGAAAATGTAATTCTTACTTTTCTGCGTCCTATTATTTTATGTGTAAAATTATGACGTTACAATTGTTTAATAGATATATTTCGGTATTCGTAAAAATGTTTTGTATCTTTAAATATTTATTAAATGTGTTTTGTTAGGTTATATGTTTCCAAAATTAGAATTGAAATTGATCTATCGTCATACATACCATGCATAATTATTTTACGTTGAAATTATTCTCATGAAAGCTGTATACACGTTGGCTTGTAAATTGTAATTATGTTTTGATGTGTGAGTATGCTATTGGTGTGCCATAAAATAAAATAGTAAAATGTACTATATATGTATGTATTTCGTATTGATATGCAAATACTTTATTTTTTCATCGTTCAAATATTTATGGAGTTTTAGAGGAAATTATATGATAACGATGTTAATCATAACTTTTTATGCTTTTTAAAAGCAGAAAAAATAATTATTTAATCATCATATGCAGATGATTTTATGAAGGCACGTGCTTTGGGGTTATTAAAAAAACTTAATGTAAATATAAAAAGATTTTGTATATTTAAAGATATTTATTGACATTCCAAATTTATACTGATGTGAATAATTAAAAGGTTATTGAATATTTATTTAAAAATATATTTAACTTTAAAAATATATTAAAAAGGTCAAAATTGATTTTGTAGTTTAAACACTGATTTGGAACATATCCTGATGATTTTAAAATGTTCCTTATAATGTAAGTAAGAAGAAAAAAATAGACCAAACAATGTTTAAGTGTAAATTTTTATAGTTACATCATTGTAAATAGTAGGCTTTGTATGGTTAGGGGAGAAAAATAAATGTTGGTCGAGCTCACGATTCTTGATATCAAATAATTGTAAAATAATAGCCGATGTGTTTAAATTTTAATTATTGGAAATAAATAGATGTACGAATTGTTTTGTTTTTATTTGTCGTTTGCACCCTAAATTGCCCTAAATTGCCCAAGACGTTTTATTTATTTTTTAATTTTTGACATACTATATTTGAAATATATATTGAATCAAAAAATACCTAAAAATCAAATAAGAACTAGTTACGCTTAGAAATCAAATTAAAGTGATCACTGTGACCGAACTTGGTTAGGTTACTTCCCTAGAGATTACCATTAGTTCAAATACAACGAACTATAAAACAAGTAATTATTTGATCCATCCCCGTACGCCCTGTTACTTTGGTAAGTATTGCCAGAATCATGTTTCTCAATATCGAGGTTGACCTAAAAAAAGGGACTGGAGTGACTGGACAAAGATTTGGATGTAAACAAGGGGACTTATTTTTCAAAAGAGTTCCTTATTGCGTCTATTTTTAAGTCATAATGGATCTTGTATTAACTGTCCTTTTTTGGGTCAATGCTTGGTCCTTCCCAAAGCAAGGTTTTTGACGTGATAACGTCTTATAAATTGGTTGCGGCTGGGAGTCACTTATGAAAAAGTGTAACGCTCGGTAACGTTACGATGAGTCACCGAACGAGAGAGAGGCCCGCCGAATGCCTTGCGTCTCTCTCCCACTCAACTATGATCGGTCTGCCGCGCGCATTGTGCAATTTAATTATATTCATATCAATAAATATTCTACCGAGAAAAAGACGTTGTCACGTAAAATCTTCGCCCGTAAAACCGTAAAACCGACTTTACAGGCAAAAAAAAAAAAAAAAAAAAAAAAAAAAAAAAAAAAAAAAAAAAAAAACCGACTTTTTTTATTCACACCGAGGAAATGCTTGGCTTTTATCTTACTTGATGTTAAGTAATGATAAGGCTGAAGAATGGCAAAGCTTTTCACGCGTAATCCTCAACCACGAAGGAATTGCTTAATTCGTCTATAACTGATAGAACACCACAATGTTTTTAATTTAAATCTTAAACGCCATTCAATTTCAGTCGTTGTCGTTTTCAAAGTAAAAACAACCAAAAGTAAAACCGATGGGCAAGCCACTACATTACAGAGGTGTTTAATAAGCTAATTTATAGTGTATCCAGAATTAAGCATACATTTTCAAATAACAATAATCATGTTATGCTTTATTTGCGTCACTGCTCGATAGTAAAGCTGACGCCCGCCCACAACTTAGCGTATAAGAGCGTGCTAAGGCGATGGAAAACCTATACATCCCGCCAAAAACAAGACACCAAGCAACACTAATTTTAATTTTAAGAAGTAAGTACTTACAAAGGTATGTTTTCAAGGTTTAAATAGGCAACTTAAAAAATACACACATTACCTAAATAACTAAAAAGGAAAATAAAGATAATCTAACGGAACAAACTTCAATATAAAAAGGTATACTTGTGTTAAATGACTAGGATGACATTTCTGTTAAATGTCTGGAAACAAATAAGGTTGCCTAGCAACTGAATCAATGGCGCTATATGAAATTGTCAGATCGAGAGCGGATACGAGATTACGTAATAGCAAAAAAAGCATTTTTGGGTAAATTTGGATTTTTACGGGAAATGCAATCATTCATAAAAATAAAAAGCAATTTTTTATCCAGAATGTTGTAAAAACCGTTTAATGAAATAATATTAGAAATAAAGAGATGCTTAAATTATTCAAGATAACAAAGGCTTTCGCACGGCTTTCGCACGGGTGCAATGCTCTACTATATTATGCATGTATTAACCTTCCTTTCGAATACTCTATCTATTAAAAAAAAGCATCAAATATCCGTTGCGTAGTTTTAACTAAGCATACATATGGACAGACAGACAGCAGGACTTTGTTTTATACTATGTTGTAATGATAGGTAGGCGCTTGACCACTATCTCGCCTGATAGTAAGCGACGATCTAAGATGTGACGCACTTGCCTAGAAGATACCTATTCACTCGCGACTTGAAAAACCCTAAATTGATTTTGTCAAGAAACAGACTCAGGCAAAGAGTTCCACTCCTTGGCGGTACGTATCATAAAATTGGAACCAAAATGCATAGCGCAACTCTTTGGTATATCAACCATACAATAGTAGCGCCTATTTGTAAGTCTGGTTGTGAAAAAAATGGGAAACAAATTTTCTATAATGATCCTTTTTCTGCACTGGGTATCTTAATCAACATTATTAATATCAAAATAAGTTTTACCGATATAGTACGAGGCATATCCAGAAAGAAAGTGTACTGAGGCTCTCACGACCGAATGAATTTTATTTTCGACATGTTGGCTACACTTACGTGTAGCCTGACTCTTCCCCTCCGCGAGGTCAGTATGAGAAGTATCAACCCGACAACACGTTTCGTGAAACATGTCAATCCAATCTCCCGCCAAGTGCGAAATACGTGGCGTCATCAGTTATCTCGTTTGGAAGGGAAAACCTCCGGTTGAGGTTTATAATGAGGCGAAAACTGCATATGGTGATAAAGCTTTGAATCGTACGAGTGTGTACAAGTGATATCGCGAGTTTAAAATGCCAGACCACACATGGCCAAAGTTACGAAGGAACTGCTTGCCTCGTTTAAATGGGATGTCCTGAACCGCCCCGCGCGTTCCCCTGACCTAGCAACTTCAGATTATTTCCTCTTTACCTCCCTGAAGCTGTACATGGGTGGAAAAAAAATTTCAACCAACGAGGAGGTAAAGGAGGAGGTGGAGAAATGGAGGAAGGGTTGGCGGGAACCTTATTGCAAGGAAGGCATCAAAAAGTTGATACCCCGCTTCACCACCTGTATTGAGAGGAATGACGACTATGTCGAAAAATAGCTTACATATGTACTACAGTAACCATGTAAATTTTTTGTATCAATAAAAAAATTGTAGCCTACAAAAATTCAGTACACTTACGTATGTGAAAATGTCAAGGACGAGTGGACGACTTTGGGTAAAATGGTTCTAGGAACCTTTCGTGATAATTTCTAAATATGTTTAGTGGTTAGTTTATTACAAACATATAAGAAGTCAAAATCAGTTGCATAAATATAAAATAAATAAATTAATATTGTTTCAAAAATATATAAAATAAAAAAAAAATATTGTTTTCTACAATAAGAAGTCAAAATCAGTTGCATAAATATAAAATAAATAAATTAATATTGTTTCAAAAATATATAAAATAAAAAAAAAATTGTTTTCTACATCATTGTCTATCGACAGACAGTGTAAAAATAAATTGATCTATATCGCAATGAAATAAAGGTCTGAATGTTAAAGGATAAAGCTTGATATGCTGTCGATCTAACATGTAAGATATGAGTTTTATAACAAGAAAAACGAATTTAAGAAGTAATTAGGTCTTAATCATAAATTTTTTGAAGCAATTTTTATTCGGATTTTAAGACGTTATTGAATTCAACTTGATTTGTTTTTGCTTTAATTTTTCTAAACTTTTTAGGGACAGAAGTCCATGTCAATAGATAAATGAGACACAAGTGGTAGTAACTATGTATAGTAGTCTCATTTTCTTTTGTAATAAAAGACGCTTTGTTATCTGTCATAATGAGTTCTTCAAAAAATAAAATTTCATTAAATTAAACTTGTAACGTAATAAACTAGGTATTGATAAATTCTTTGTCTAAAACTACATTAATAAGACACCTTATTTAAATCAGATTATTATCATCATATAATATTAGACAATAAATAAATTAGCAATATTTAGTTCTAATACTACCACTCACATCACATCATTAAAATAAAGGAAGGGAGGTATGACGTCAGTCATCCTGTGATTACAACTCTTGTAAAGGAGTCGAAATGTCAGGATGAAGTCAAAAGTCGAAAGAAACGTTAGTATGACTACAGATTTTTAGTCGCCTATCACAGATTCAGATATATTTAATAACAACAGTTAATTAAGAAAAACTTCAAATAGAGAGACAGTTACATCTACTATACAATAATAATTTATCTTTTATAATTTCATCTATGCAACAAATGTATGATATACGCCAAGCTTCTTGTTTAGGACCCAGAAATTAAATTGAAGATAATGAAAAGGTTGTAGTCTTACAACTTTGAGACCGCGAAATGTAGGAGACATGAAGTGATCTCGAGACGAGAATGACCTCGTCGCTTGAGTTAACAGACCATCGATAACGGTTGAGATGTACCCCTTCCTGTATGGCTCAGGGCGGAGTAGAGTTGAAGTTGATTAAAATTTGCGACGAAACGCTCTATCGCTCTCACCTACTTTACCATCTGCCCCGACTGGTAACGTGGCAAATGGTCTAAAAGGAGAGCGCAGGCTGTGTAGATCCATAAGGCAAGTCCGACTGTTCTCGTTCACGTGGTAGCTGCCTGTTATTGGCCTGGTTCCATATGAAACAGACATAACTAAAACAGTTGGACGCAATCCCATCTACCCCCATTTCTTTCCTTTCATCCTTATTCCTATGCCATCGTCTCCATTAGCATGGGAAAGTGCCAACTCATGGAGTATCAGTAACTCCTGCACTAGGGCCTGTGCAGCCGAGCGCCGCAAGAGTGGATGAAGGAATCATGAGGGGTTGAGTGAAGCGGGGTCGGCGGTAGTACCACCGCAGCACAACACGCCCCCTTTGGTCCGGAGTTCACACAAAACGATAGCGCTAGGGAGGAAACGGCGATTTATCCCGTCAGAGGGCCACAGCAAGGTGTAGAGGGAACCAGTCACATCGGATGGTGAGGATCATCCTAAAGAGATAAGGGTATGTGGAGCAACTGGGTAGCTACGAACTGGTTATTCAGCCACTTACCTGCAGTGTTTAAACATCAACTCTCTGCACCTATATTCAGCCCGTAGTCCTAGTGCACCTTTTTAATAGGTCACTCTCAGATGTACGGGCTCTAAGGAGGGTGGGAAGCTGACTGGATGAATACTCTACCAACACAAAACATGCATACAAAAGGTTCCAAATTACCTGCCATACTCAGCGATGCTGGAGCACATCTAAGCAGGAAAACTGATTGGCAACTCCACACGAGCACACTTATGGAAATCTAACCTAATAAGATAATAAAAACAAACTCCAAAGTCTGAAACGTCTAGCTAGCGTAATAGCGACCGGATGCATATCATAATATCGGATGAATATCATTGAAATTAAAAACTGAGACATAATTAAATCTTCCAAAGAATTTACCGATACTCAACAACCTCATGTGCTAACTAGTGATGAGATACTTCCTAAGGCTAGCTTTGAAAGCAACCTAGCTTGCTTAACAGGTGGTTGAAGATTATTCCAACATGAATTCGCACAGTAAAACAATACTGCCCACAAGAGTTCTGTGTAGTATTGTTTGCGTTCGTTCGAACAGACATGAGCACAACTCGGGAAGACAGTAGTAGTACTTCGCAAAGTTGTTCACTCGATTTGCTCCGAATTCTGTACGGCACCTTAAGTTTATAACAGCTGTTCCTAGCTAATTACTCTTAATGATCCTCAAAACGAAATTCCGCATTCATTTATAACCAAAAATTTCTTCCGATTCAAACTAAACTACTACTAAAAATAACTGACTAATTTGGGTTAAGAAGCAGAGAGTGTTGGGGTCATAGGTGATGTAAATTTGTATATCATCAACGTCCATATAAAGAAACCACCACATTGCCTGACACACAAACAAAATATGACTGTTACCAAGATGAATACGCTGAGTGCAATTTTTTAAATAACTATGAAATCATGTCACCAGACGACAAAATTTGATTTGACATATTCTTCAAATCATTAACATAACTGATACAAATTAAAATGATTATGTCTAGCGTTATACGCTGTTATACGCGTTATAATGCGCTAATAATGATCTTGAGTCTCCAAGTTCATCAGGAAACCTGTGTTTTCCAATGCAACTATATAGCTACAGAGATAGAGTTTCAAAAAAAATATAAGACGTGCAAAAGAACCAAGAAAGCAGCTGGTTCTTGTTTCAGTTTGAACTATCATACACTATTCAGTTATTTTACAAGTAATATGTATGTTACAAAAATAATAATAATCATTAAATATTGTAAAACTAAATCACAATACTATACGATTTCCAAAGATATTTCTATCTCAAATGAGTCAAATTAATTAATTTGGTGCTTTACAATTGCTACTTTAAATTGTATCTCCTTGTGTAACATTATTTTTGTAATGACTGTTTCGTGCAAGAATAAATGCAAAAAAAACAAATGAAATAAACAATTTCAAACCAAGTACATATGTATATAGGTACCACATGGTATACCGCAGGTTCGTTTCACTAAAGATCGCGATTGTGAAAACGAAGCCATGTGTATAACATAACATTATAGAGCATTCAACGAAATTTTTACCTAATATGATCATGACTTCACGAAATGTTGGTCATCACGAAAAGTAACATTACTTTCCATAATGATTTTAAAAATATTATTGTGTTCAAACTAAATACAATGTCTAAGAAGATTAAAACAACGAATTCATGCCATCCTTTAACGATTTATCTGTGTGATAGCTGGAAAATGGATTGTTATGGAACTATGCTATTTTTTTTATGATTATTGCGTACAAAATTTCGATAGAAAACCTTTAGTAGAGCCACTAGCTGACCCGGTGGCTAGTTTGGACAATTCGAAATCAATTCGAAATCTATAATCTAAGAAAACAAATTTGTGTTCTTAGATTATAGATTTCGAATTGTCCAAACTCACATACCATGCGTCATATCGACTTTATAATAGATACAAATAGAATATGTTTTGTATTAATCGTTTCATAATCTTAATTAGTTTCATGTACATGGCTTGGTTCCATTCCATGGGATTCGTCTGTATATTTGTATATATTTTACCTTTTTATGTTACTTTTTTCAATAGAATAAAAAGGGTATCAATTAACGTGCACATCTGCCTTTATTTAACACAATTTCTTTATTTAAGACAAGCAAAAATAATTATTTAATTAAATTGACGACGACATTTTCTAAATAAAACACGATAGCTCTATGAAGTCAAAGAAACAGAACCAAAGTATTATTTTGTGAAATAAAACCCTGTTTAATAATCTTATTGTTACATGAAGCTATCTTTATGAAATATTGTCATTTATGTGACTAGTTATTTTTGCTGTCAGTGTAACGTAATATTGGTATATTTCATATGTCTTTTATCTGTCTATATAAGAGGCTTTATCTTGAATAACTGACAAACAACACACAGCCTAAACCTCTAAACGTAGAAGTTTGAAATTTAGAGGATGTGGTTTTTGAAAGGCCTAGTCAAGAAACAATATAGAATATGAACAAAAATATTTACTATACATTTCTTTGACCTGAATCCCAAAGCTTCTATACCGGTCTTTAAAAGATTCTACAAGATCTTTCAAAAAGAGATTTAAGTTTTTTTTTGACCTCTTCATTAGTTTTATAATTTTGGTCCCCAAGATGTATTTTTTTAAGTTTAGAAATAGACGAAAATCCGAAAATGTCAAATCAGGAGTATAATCTGGATGGGGTATTATCACGAGCACTACTTTTTGCGATAGCTTCGAGCATTATCATAATGAAAAAAAAAACCTTTTTAGTTACCCGGGATATTTGTCTTTGATTTCTTTACGTAAACGATGTTAAAGGGTGCAGTGTTTTACTTTCTGCAAGGTAGTCCAAAAAATCTAACCCATTCATCACCTTGGCAGTCGAATAAAATACCTTCGATTTCTTTGTTGTCGGTTTACACTTTTTTCCATTGCTTAGATTGTTATTTTAAATCTGGAGTATAATGATCATTCCAGTTTTATCCATTGTCACAAATATTGCAGATCAGCCTTAAATATCACTAAAGAGTTGTGGGAAATCGTGAGCGGAGGTGGGTAACCAATATGGGCACCCATCGAGTGAAAACCTTAAAAAATTCAAGTAGGCACATTGAATGATGTTTTGTATTTGTTTATACGAAATGCCTATAACGTCAGCAATTACCCCCGATAATCAATCTCCGGGCTGCCGTTATTAGATCACACACTTTATCGATGATTTCTCAGCCGTACAAATTATAAACCTACTGGAGCGAGGATCGTTTTCACTGTAACAAACGACAAAGCAGATTACCTTAATGTTGTTTCCGTGTTATCGTGAATCTCTTTCGGTAATATTTTTTTAAAACATTTAATGAGCGAACTTTGCTCATTATTTACCTTTTTTGAAAATGGTGCTCTTAATCTCACTTATTTGGCTATAAATTAAAACACCATAACACGATTTTACATTGAGACAACTAAGTGAATCAAATGACAGTAGAAAAATAAAAATATAATGAGTATTTATGAGTGAGGCCGCGAAGTGTTTAGTTCACCCTCGCACAATCCATTCCAAACGACATGGTTCTCGCAAACATCGTTGCTTATCGTCGGTGGAGGCAAAATTAATGTTGATAATATGCATATTCTATGGGGTTGCCATTAAAGCGGACAAGAAATTAAACGCCGCGTATGTCAACCGGTTAATGTTACATAATTAAATCATTCGGAAAATAACAACCATAATTTGTCTGGAAAGGTTGGTAAATGAATTTTAAATAGGGAAGTTTAAACAATTGATTCCATAGATAATGTCTAAAGAAAGTTCTTTACTCCTATCCAGATTAGGTTTACTGATATAACAAAGCTGAATATTTTGTTTAACATTTGAACGCGCGTATATCAGAATTATAAGTCGATCTGAAAAACTATTTATACATTGACAATTAAATTATCGAGGAAATTTAAAGGTTTAATAAAATCACACTGCGACTGACCCTTAAGAGACGAGCAAAAAATAGAATACGCTACGAGTAAACGAAGTTAATAGAGGGGGCGGGCAATATTGTGCGACTCGGCCTGCGGGGGCGCGGTACTTCTGGGTACCTTGTCTTTAAGCATTAAAAATTAAATAACTATCAGAAGGGACTGGAGCTCGTAGTCTCTCGCTATCCACGTGATTGTTTTTCCAATTATTAAAAATATTACATTCGAAATTGAATGAGCTACAGCGTACGAAACAATGTAAAAAAAATTCAATAAGACCAGGTCAAGGTCTCGGTAGTTTAATGACATGCCAGGATAGCGAGATGCCATGGATAAGAGTCCTGTCGATCGAAGAATCGATCGAAGATTCGATGCAGTGGCATAAAAAAGGCACCCCGCCGCCCAAGAAGTACCGAGTCTTACAATCAGCCGGAAAGATTATGGCGACTATATTTTGGGATACAGAAGGTAATTTACAGATCAACTATGAAGAATGACGTGTTAATATAACGGGACAATACTTCGCTTCAATATTAGAACAGTTAAAGGAGGCCATTGTAGAAAAAGGAAGAGGAAAATTGACCAAAGGCGTGCTCCTTTTGCATGATAGTGCACCTGTGCACACTAGTCATGTTGCGACAGCTGCTATTCACCGGTGCTGGCTCCCAGTGATTATTATTTATTTATAAAAATGAAAAAAGAGCTGCGTGCTAAGAAATTTGACGACGATGAAAAGGTGAAGTCGGCAATTTTGGCCTTTTTTGAAGCTAAGGACAAATATTTTTTTATGATGGTATTAACAAATTATTTGAACCATCTGAGAAATGTATTAGAGTTTTATTTATTAATTTGGTGTTTAATTTCAACCTTCTTCCTACCCATTCCGCGAACTTTTTGACCTGCCCTCGTATATTTGTGCCGACCACAGACCATCTTGAGCTTTTCGGCATGTCATTGTCATCTACATTCAATTTTGGCTCTTTCGTTGAGAGTAAGGCTTAATTAGCTTCAATAAAACTTGGCGTTCTAGCAAAGGTAACAAGGTTCTTAATGCCGGAACAGTTGCTTAATCTTTACCAAGCGCTAGTTCAATAGTATATGGAGTACTATTCTCATCTTTTGGACGGTTCCGCCGAATACCAGCTCCAGACGCTTGAGTCCATTGAGGAGGGCCAAGAAGCTCATCGGTAGTAACGATTTTTTTAATAATAAGCTGAAAAGCCTTGATAGTAGAAGGAAGCCTATCCGATTCTTAAAGAATAAATTTCGGAGAGCATGCAATAGAATTGGCCAACTCTATTACAACAATTTTTTCATTGGCCAACCAGACTTACAAATAGGCGCCACCAATATACGGTTGATATATCAAAGAGTCGCACTAAGCGTTAAGGTTTCATTTTGAATAAAAAATATATATTTTTCGACGTTATTACAATGAAAAGAATAATAATGAAAAGAAATATTGTTAGGTTTAAAAACCCTTTACCTATTATTTAAAATAAATTTTGCTACGCTATGAATATATAATTAATAATGACTTATGTAAATATATAAATTTTGTTTAAATGTTCTTAAATTATTCAGTACAATTAAAAGTATAGGTAAGAAACGTTTTATCGTTGGAAAGCTTAATCTAAAAATTATAACTTATAATGACTTCCCTATAGAAATTACAAAACTGAGAAACATGAATAAGAATTTTTCACCTCTTAAAGAAAACATTTAGATTATGTTCGCAACAATAAGGTTTATAAGGGTCTGGATAAATTCAAGTCATGGGATGTCTTTTATGCATAATTTGTATTAATGCCCCACCTCCTCCCACAAAAGAAAGAAATATTTAAGAATAGAGAGAAAAACGCACGATCACCTTTTGAAAAATTTCTCACAGTCGAAATATAGAATGGTTGGTAAATCTTTGTCGATCATTTTCACGATATAGGAGGTTTGTGCCACTTTTAACGTTTTCTAATATATTTGTGGCGAGAGCACCTTCACACCACTGCATTTTTTTCGTTCTCCTGGCAACTTGGGCACCCCTTCGGATGCGGAGGAGGGAGGTGGTAAATCCTCCGGCCTACTGACTAAATACCACCTGAGGTTAGCTTGTATCCTGGAAAAACCACATCACGAGTTTGCCTATCCAAAGTCCGCGGGGACACCCGGGATCTCGGGCGTCCAAACAATTTGTCCACCCATGAGTGTCCAACGGGTCCTCTCGTCCGAGCACCAACCGGCATGATGGCACACCCCCAGAATTGTTCACGAGATGGCGAGGTAGCCTTTCATGAGTTGAGTTGAGGCTAGCTCACTACTTGGACCCCCAACTATGTGCCTCAGATTCCGCTGCTCTTCGAATTTAGATATTCGATGCATTGCCCTTACACATCTCAAAAAATCGTCCGTTGTAACCAGCACAACTGTACTGACCCGTCCTCCAATATGACTTCACCAGAGTTCAGCACTGGAGCATGATCAGTTGAGACCGTTTGACAGTGTTGCCTTTGTCTGGTGGGTGTCAACACGCCGCTTTCGAAGTCTACCACCTGAAAGGGGTTTACTCCTTTAGCATCACCCAGGGCCACGTGTAGAACATCTAGGGATAAATCCCACGGACGCGGGTAAACCTTTCAAGTTCAGTTACGAAGGCCTTGAGTTTAAGAAGTCTTTAAATATGATCTTCAATTAAGTCATCATCATTAAACTATTACGTGGTAAGCTATTAACTACTGGTTCCCCCTACCGAGACAACAGTAATAGAGTAGGATACAAGTAGTGCGTATAGATGACAATATCGCCGGAAGAATAAGCTAAAAGAGATTGGTAATTTAGTGCTAATAAATACAACGCTGTGAAGATAAGCGACTTAACTTGCCTCCCAAAGCACAAAAGACTTCGATATAATATTTTTTGGTCATCTATCTGATACCGAGTGACCAATCCGGATCATCCGATAACAGAATGTTAACCTAACCTTTGCAGTCACAAGCCAAATGGTAAAGTTTACGACATCATAGAACCATGTCACACTAAATCGTCAGAAAGCAAAGAGACAACAGTATATAGAAATAAAAAATTGATGTAATGTGACATGGTTCTACGGTGTAAACATCTTATTGCACTGACCGTACGTAATGTGTAGTCATTATCAAAATATTATTCAAGTCACTTTACAACAATAATATACTAGCGGCCCGTCCTGGCTTCCTGGTACCTAATATGGTACGTATTACAACATCGGCATGTACTTTTTAATTTTTTCGTGTCAAACTGACCAACGTTTCGTTCCACAAGTTTGCAACTTCTGCCTCTTAAGGTATTTTTAGTGTAAACTTTTCACGATGTTACGTTTTGCTTGTTACATTATATGTGTACAATAAAGTACCCAAATTTTGTTCTTTCTAATGCTAAAAAACGGACTATAGTAGTTTTTGAGTTTATTCATTGCAAACATACAAGAATACAATTCTTTCTTCTTTATAATATTAGTGTACATAAGAAATCATTACTTATACCATTAATTACCTAGGTGCCTACTGATTTATTTATCCCTATCACGAGTATAATAGTTATCAAGAAGTTTCTTTCAATACTTACAAGCCTATTTACTTAAAAAGTTACCGCTTTAAGATGTCAATTTCAGAATGATTTACTACATAATATTCAATAGCTTGGTATTTATATTGGCCGCGTATTGCGAAAAAGGCAATGTTCACGTTTATTGATGGATTGAGGCGATCACGCGTGAAATTGCATAATATGAAACATTTACAGCTGCTAACGAAACACCAAATATTATAATATTGTCGATTTTTCCGACACACAAATATGCGCACATCTCCTATTTCTACCACCACCAAAAATCCAGCCCATTTTTGTACGTTATTTCTACAAAAACAAAACACAAAATAGTTCTCAAAAATTATTTTATTCATTACCTCCTAAATAACGCCCAATAAAATACACATAATTTCCTAAAAACAAATGTAGTTACATTTGTTTTAATGTTAGCATAAGCTAAAGCAACACAATGTTTACTTCAGCACCCAATTCTAACTTTTCTCTTTGAAAAAAAGGTTAAATAAAGTAAGGTATTAGGATTACGTGCATTTATTTTCCTTTTTCTTGAAAAAATTAAACCTTTAAAGAACTTCCGTCCTAAACTTGTATTTGATGCAATCCATTTTGTTTCTTTAATAATTTGCGTTGATTGCTTTTCTTACAACTCTTCTCCAATATTTTCCATATATCACCCTCTTTTTTAATGAAACAAAGACTTTTTACTATATTTTAACATACATGCATTATTTAAATTCTCTTTAAAGATTACTAACCCTTTTTATGAATTGTAAATATTTAATAATACCTCGCTATAGTTCAAGAAACTATAGGACAGGCCAAAACACAAGCTTCCTGTCCTATTCATTCAAAGGTTGTATTGTAGAGATCACTCTTAGCGATAAGAACATGCATTGTTATAGGTTAGTTTTAAGTAATTATCTGTTATTTTATAGACCTTCTTTTGCGGTGTAGGTAATGAACTTTTATCGTCTTGTATTTTTCTAAGTTTTATTCCTACCAAGTGTCGACAAGTGCACATTCAAATGGTACAACACAAATTTTTTTAGATTTTATATCAAAACACCTTACAGTAATTTATTATCTTATTATGTTAATACATTTAATTTCTAGAATTTTATATGTAATTTTTTTTACTAGAAAGTTTACCCTAAAAAGTCTAGTCTCAGGAGTTAGGTGGGACTTGTCCCACAGCCTCTCGTTATCCGGGCGAGTGCTATTATTAATGTCCCTACTATAATGACATATGCCATCAACATCAATTATCAGTAAGGAGAATTGATTATAGCCCACCACGCGAGCTCAATACGGACTGGTGAGTGCTAACGACTACAGACTCAGCCAGGATCGATGCATGGCTTGTCGTGCCTTCTTTAGAGATTTCTAGCTTAAGATCGTAAATGCTGAGGCAGGGTATTTGTTACCCCACACAGAAGTTTTAAAATCTATTACTCTTATTAGTAGAAGACAGACAGGCAACTTCGCGGCAACATTTATAACAGCGTAGGGCCGGTTTCATTACCCGGTCCTCGGTTCTTTCTACAGATTCAAAATTTGTAAAGCTTTGATACTCTTGCTAAATGATTATGTCAGTTACATAACGTTAATTTCTTTTAAAATATATATTTCAACCTAAAATGTTGAATCAATTAGTTTTTGGTTTATCTAAAAAAGTTGTATCGTAACAAAACAATATAACAATTTATTTTACCTTTTTACACGAATTGATCGGCTCTTAGAGCCAAGTAAACACCAGTAAATAGTATGTATAACTGTTCAACTATGATTCTGGGAAATAGCGGTCTTCAAATTTTTGATGAACTCAAATTTCATATTAAAAAAAAAGATTTTTCATGCCGCACATTGTGTAGTGCGGGTTTTTTTGTCTTTTTATATATTTATGTAAATAGACATGAAATGCAATTTCATTCCATTTCGTTTTCTAAAGAATACAAAAACTTTGAATTCAATTATTTCTTTTTCTAAATTCCCCTAAAATCTGCAATTTAATTACAACTATTTGATTTTTAAAATCTATATCTATTCCCTCGCGACACGTGTTATATTAGCACTGCAAATGTCACGACCTGCAACCATTGACACAACAAGACGAGTGTAGCCCGAACACTCCAATATTAAACGGATATTGCTTGCGGCTTTCATGTTTTAAACCACAGAATCTGTTATATAGCAATAAGTTTTTATCTGTTATCTAACAATTTCAGTGATGTTTCTTCTTTCTGTTGCTGATATTAAAGTTTTAGCATTTGCACAATCGGTTGAAATTAATCACTAAAATGAAATCAAATTTCAAATGAATCAATAAATGTAGAAAAAAAACTCTTTGATTTTACCACACTTGAGCTTAGAATAAGCTTAGATTAGAATGAGCATGGCTTCAAATTTGAGATATGATACAATAACTTCAAAGATACTAAAAATAAAGCAGACCAATGCGGATTGAATCGAGGACGCTGTATAAAACAAAATAGAGAAAAAAAACCGTTGCAAAATTTCTAGTTTCTTCTTTTCTTTGCAGTAGGTTAACGATAAGCGTACCGACGAAGATTTTTATTATTCTGTAGCACTATTTATATTGATTTCAGTAAAAGTAGCGATCGCGGTAGAGATCTAAGGGCTAAGCAAAGATCGTATTACATAAAATCATAGTCGATGTAATAGGATTTTATTTTTAATTTTTAGATGTGGGAATGCCGTCGATGTCGATCGCAGATGACGGTTTCCCAAAAGTGAAATCCTTAAATGGTCCTCGAAACAAGATCTTGAGCCACAATTGAGGTTTTTTAGATTAACGAGCCCGTCATCTAACCTTCATAGGAAATCGTGACCTAAAAATAATATGGGGATTTAATTTAATATAAAATCTTTGCTCATAACAAAGCTCTTGTCCGGGAAAGTTAGGTTCTTCAGATAGTGTTATATAATTCCTGAAGTAAAATACACCTGACAACGCGTCAATCAATTAAAAAATTACGTAATTTCTCGTTTTAATATCAGGACTCACGTCTTTTAACATTGAATGAGAAATTATTAATGAGGTATTTAGTGTCGGGATCTGTCCTGAGGAATGGGTTGTTATATAACTGTATTAGAAGGACATGCGATTAGCAATATATTTGACTTTGGACCGATTACGCTTTGCAGAAAAGAATATCCTAAGCGAAGATTCAGTGAATCTACTAAATATCACTGGAGCGATGTGTTTATAACTTTTAGTATTTAGTTTATACTGTTTACTTAGCCCTTTAATTAGTAAACAGTTAATGTAAAATACGACATCTTAACAATCGTTTGGTGCAACAATAGCGATCGTGCCTCCGGTCCTTGATTCGTGTCTTGAGTCGAGTGAACTTGATGAATACGAGCATTTGAACTTGCGTCATCAGTATTTACATATATTTCAATATAGTTCTATGAATGTTACATATCTATGAGTCATATATGTATGGCAGTCCGTTACCTTAGTATCCATAACACAAGCCTTACAGTACTTATTTTGGGCTAGAGTAATTGATGTGAATGAAAGAAATATTATAATTGTTATTAAAATAAGATTTTGCTCTACAACCAAGCCGTTGTTTCTAGTGAATCGAGATCTCCTTTAGCTTTGCTAACACTATCCCATCTAGGAAGCTAGATCTACTCTATATTATCATGGTTCAGAAGATTTAATTATATTATTTTTTATAACATCAAGCGATACTAAAACAGCTGAATTTGGATAAATCCGTCAATCACGGATGACGTTAGTTTTGAACCAAGTTTTTTTAAATTGTTTGTCAGTGTTTCCTTTTATTAGTATCAATTATTGGGCTAATCTTTAGTTGATCTAACTTGATTGATCTTATGAAAACAAAAGGGATACTAAAAATAGCTATTTAAACATTAAACAAACATAAGTGCTTTTAACAGAGTATTAATAGTTATTTATTATACAAGAGTGGAAAGTTCCTTTTTAACCGCGTGCTCGATTTGGATGACCGAGCAAGCGAAGGATTCTAAAGTTGAATCACGAGCGCAGCGAGTGATTCTAAATTAGAATCCTGAGCGTCAGCGAGGGAAACAAACGAGCACAAGGTGAAAAATCTTTCCACTCGAGTGCAATACGTAACTTTTCATCCCACCTCAGCGAGGAAATGACAAAATGAAAAAGAAAACAATTTATAATGACAAAATATTTTTATTTCAATTAAAACACATTAAGATAATCTATAAATTGAAGAAAATAATAAGAAGTAGAAAATAATTAGGAAATATTAAATGTAACGTTGCTACAGTTACTTATGTTAAGTTTAATATTTTTGTTAGGTAATGTTATGTTGGTGTTTGTGAATTGTGCGCTGTTTTGTGGTAAACTATCAGTAATTTTAAATAGTTGTGCCGATTCATTGGATTCTATTGGCGTAAATGTTGGCGAGAGAGGGCTATTGTTTCCAATCTTATGGGGGCTCATTTTAGATGTAGAAGGGCGAGACCAAGAATCTGACAGAGGTTCTTTCAGCGTTATGGCCTCCACGATACTATTACAAATTTTTGATTTACTTTGGATTGAATCCTCTATGTATCCCTCTACAACCGAATTAGACTTCCAGCCTCCATGGCGCTTAAGCGATAGAAGATCAGCCCCTGATTCGGCCAAAAGTGTGGCTGAGGTTCTTCTAAAACAGTGACCGGTGTATAACGGGGGTTCTAAAAGTCCGAGAAAAGTTGCTATTTCTCGTGGAATACTGCCAATTTTATTCTGACCCATAGGTTGTCGGATACACTTTCCGTTGCGATATTGTAGAAAAAATCGTTCAATTGGGGTGTTAGAAGGACGTAAAGCTTGATATTTCTGAACAATGTTTACATATTCCTTGCGAATAACGAAGTTGCGGTCTTTTTTTGTCTTGGTATTTAGTACATAATTTAATAGCAATTCATCACAATTATGAGAATATTTTGATACGTTATTGACATTAAGTAGTGTAAGTTCATTTGTTCGACATGCTCCGGTTATACCAATAATAAGAACAACCTGTAACAAAAGAAGTATTTATAATCGTAAATAAATTAATCAAATTAAAAATATTGTAAGTACTATGTACAATTTTATCAACAACAAAAAATTACACGTATTGACTTACTTTTGCCGCTAAATATACGGAATCAGGTGCTTTATTAATAAACTTTGCAATTTCAGATGCTGTGAAAACCTTCGATTTTTTTGGCTTATAACCAGATGAGGCTCTTTTTAAAAATGCCACTAATTTATGATAGGTGTCGATATGAACGTCTTTCTTCATCTTAATTGTTAATTTTAGCATTGAATACGTACTCCATAGCGTGCTTGCTTTCTTGGTCTCAGATAATTCTATAAAATATGCCAGCAAAACGTTTTCGGAGAAAGTTTTTGCTCCTTTAGCTAGTCGCCACATGTTAAATATATCGTACTGTTTCAAATACTTCTCTCGTGATTGCTGAGGGAGAAGGCTCATTTGCGCATTATTAACTGTTTCAGTTAACTCAGTTGGCGTTAGATAAACTTCATCGTCGCTAATGTCACTCATTTTAGTTGATTTTTTTGTACAGTTTTTAGGTTATGTTAATTATATTAAGCAATAAAACGTGAAAAACTAGAATGGCGCGAAGCACGCAAATAAAACAAAGAAACCAAGAAGGTTCCAAATTTAAATTTTTTCACAATTTAAAAAGTTCTTATCATAAATTTGGCACCATAGAGGTTACATTAAATAGGTTTAATGACGTTTTGAATTTACAATTATATTGAGTACTCATTATATGTGATGTTCTAAATTCAAATCTACTTTGCCGCTCAAGCGAATAAAATAGAATTTTCCAGCCAGATTTCGAAGCGCAAAATTACACTTTCCGAGGTGGTGGGATGAAAAATAATTTGATTCCGAGTATAGTGTAACTTACAAATAGTTTAAAAAGTTTTTAATTAGACTTATGTCAAGAAAAATTAGAAGACGAATACAAATTTACTAACGCGTTTTTTAAATTATTCTTCATATAATTTATAAAGATATGTATCTTTATTAAATTTAATAAACGGCTGTGAAATTACAGGTTAATTAAATCTTTTTCTTCCTTATCAGGTTAAAAACTTACAGAATTCGAAATTTGATAATTGTATGTCTGGTAAAAGTAACATAGGATTTTAATTATTAGTATACTAGCTTTCCGCCCGCGGCTTCGCCCGCGTGGAATTCGATTATATTGCGGTATAAAGCACAACTATAAGAATACTTCTCATTCCCACGGAAAAATCTAAGAAGCGCGATGTAACGCTGGATGCAATTAGTTGTTAAACCAAAACTGAATGGTACACTATATTATATGTTTTCCCTTGTGGAGCAAAAACATGCAGATTTTGGACACCCAGCGCCATCTATCACATACCTCAAGAACTAAATAGCGTAAGCTATCATTCCACTTCTTATGTATTTTAAAAAACAAATCGTTACCATGTTTTAAAAAACACCCAGCGCCATCAATTGCATACCTCAAGAACTAAATAACGTAACTAATACTTATACCAATTAGTAATTCGTTGACTTTAGTGATTTCAGGATAAGTAGATGTAAAAAAAACAATTTAGCCGATAGAACAAATTGTACGTCATCCCTCGAGAATTCCTCATTTTCGAGGATTCATTTTCGTATCATTGAGCTTCAAAACTTACACGTTCATATTCGTTTGCAACATATAAGTAGATGTAAAAAAAACAGTTTAGACGATAAAACAAATTGTACGTCATCCCTCGGGAATTCCTCATTTTCGGGGATTCATTATCGTATCATTTAGCTTCTAAATTTACATGTTTATATTCGTTTGCAATATTTTACGTTGTTTTAAACGACACACAGCGCCATCTACAATCCATCCATCAAGCAAACAATATTTTTGTTGTTCCTCGGGAATATCAATTTTTCCAGGATAAAAAGTACCCTATTATTTAATCCGGACTTTTATCTTTACGTCTGCAAAATTTCAAAGCAATCGGTTCAGTAGTTACGGCGTGAAAGCGGAACAAACAAACAAACAAACAAACAAACAAACTCACTTTCCGATTTATAATATTAGTAAGGATAAGGATAAGGATGAGTGTGACAGGAACAAAGTCAAGAAACTTTGGCTAGCAATATTTTAAAACTATCGGTTTTAATAACATTCATTTTAGGTATGACCTTTATTATAGCAGGATTTGGCGTGCGAGCATAATTGACAGTTCAAAGAAATTTACGTTAAACAAGTTTTCATATCTGTAGGTACCTATACGATTTCCAGATAGTACTTGCATATCCAAGCTGCGACTTGATAAATGATGACATACATATATAAAATTAGGTATTGGAGCTGGATATTTCTTGCGATAATTTAAACACTTTCAAGAGAAATTGATAAATATTTTATATTTGTATTCATTCTGTTTTAATTCATCATACGAACTAAAGCTTTAATTTCTTTTATTTTGAATAGTATAAAGGTTATATTTTAAAACTTTTTTTCACATATTTGGCCAATGTTATGTATACTTATAATTGGCTTAAATACAAGAACAATACCTGATTTGTAACATAAACTAAAATGTTTAACTTATGAATAAATAAATAAATAAAAATGATATATTGAAATCATTTCTACGAATAACTGAAATGCTCTAATTTCATACTAGAAATGTGAATAAAGAAATAAAGAAATTATCACAAAAAAATCAAGTTGTGTTCAATCTTATGCATCAGGCACGACTCGAACCCACACCTATCGCTATTCGGGTGAGTGCTCATCCAATTAAGCTACCGAGATCTCGACAGACGAGTCGAAATTTTCAAAGTACGTATTTCTTAAGTTAACGCTAGCGCCACCTCTTTATGTTTTGAATATTACTACTTACAACTGTGTGGTTTAAAAACAACTGCCAGTCAAGAGTTTAAAAACAACTGCCAGTCGAATTTCCTCAATTTTGTCTCTGTCACACTCATTCACCGATCATTAATATCGCTACTCATATTTCTATCTGTAGCTACAGCTGTATGTTTCTTCTTCCTCGATTGTTCGATACTTGTAAAAGAATGGCAGTGACAAAATTGAAGAAATTCGACTGGCAAGTGCCAGCCAGTTTAAAAAAACAAGTGTTTTTAAACTCTTGATTTGATTGATGTCATATAAAACATTTAAAGTTATAATAAAGTGTTCTGTTTCACTGAAAATTCAGGCATCTGCTTTCTCTACGGTGATGTTTCGTATGTTTTTTTTATAATGCTAAGAATATTAAAAGTAAAAATTCATAATATATAATTAAAAAGCAAGAAGTGTAATTAAGGATTAAATTGCCAATTTAAAATGCTTGGGACATCTGTCTTATCTAAAAGTAATAGTTTTACATTTAGTGAGGCTCGAGAGTATTTTGTTATTGGCACAATAAAATGACGGAAAATCCAATTTTCAAACTGTTGACTGTGTCATAAGATATTTTTACTAATAGGGCAAAATAATTATACAAATGGTATTTGTTGTAATTAACGTGAATTATATAATTAGGAAAGTTTCTTACGAAACATGTAACGAGTGATGATTCATATATTAAACTGATGAAACAACATGGATGTTATGTTGAAAAGCTTTCAGACGTAATATTATGTGGAAGTGTACCCACAGAAATAACTCTGCAAACGCCTTGTAGACCAGTGTCGATAATTTTGAAAATGGTAAAAAGTGAAAAAAATTATAAGAGGATGCAACCATAAATTATTTGTCCTCTCCTTTTTGTTATATACTCTACCTTTTCCTGTGGGTTTCATCCTACTATATCTTTTATTGGTTTCAAAAATTGGTCTGATCTATTGGTAACGAAAATTAACATTTCTATTTACACCACGTGGGATTCACGTGAATTGACGACCACTTGGTGCAACGCTAACGATCCTGCCTTTCATACTGAAGGTCCTGAGTTGGTTCCAGAAAAGGCAGATGTTTGTGTAATGAATACGTCCTCCTAGGTCGAGTAGCTTGCATACCGGTTTTCATGGTAACGCTACTCCGAGGTCCCGGGTTTATTTCCCGGCCGGGTCAATGTAGAAAACGAACTTTTCTGTATTGACACGGGTCTGGGTGTTGTGGTATCGTTGTTGTTTCTGAACGCAATAACACTAAACCTTAATCTACTTAACTATATAACACAATATATGTGTTGTTGTCTAATATTATTATTATTTGTACCTGAGTCATGGGTATTTATATATTTTTCTATAAACATTACAAATATATGTACCTTATATGTATATCTATCCGTTACCCTAGTATTCTTTAAGCAAGCCTTGCAAGCTTACTTTGGGCTAGGCCAATTAATGTGAATGTAAGAAATATTATTATTATTATTATCAAAATACACACACACATAAATAACACACAAACAGCAGCACTATTTCTTGAATGATTATAATTTTTAAGAAGGAACTCGATGGTGTAATATTTAGCGCATTCGACCTATTTATAGGTCGAATGCGCTAAATACAAGTGTGATCATTTCTGATGGGAATAACTCTATTCTTCCAATTTAAAAGACTCTCACTTAGGTCATCAAAAATATTTAATAAATTTTACGTGTTTCACAATGACAATTCTCAAGACAACCATTTACAGCAAAAAGAACAAGGAATTAAGAAATAATATAAATACAATAATAATAGAGAAAGGAGGCTTTTTGTTCTCAACAATTTCTTTATCAGACATCGACGATCCATATTAGAATTGTTAGTAATTTCAAATCTTACAATCTATGTTAATACTTATTAACTAAACAGTAGTTGATAATTAAAGAAAAGGTTTATTATTTGCGGAAGTTAAGCCACATTTAGAAGAACACTCGATATGATCGCGGGGCTAATAGGATATGTGTCCCTGTTGACTTATAAAACAATTTGAATTCGGTTCTAGTAAACGTTAATTTATATATAAAAAAGCAGTTAATACTAAAACAATCAAAAAATATAAAAAATGTTACTATGATTCACTACACGTAAAATACAGGACTTTGATTCTATAAAATCAGATTGTATACATACACAATATTATAAACATCCTCAAACATCACTCCCGGATTCTGTAAATAATAAAATAGAACTTCGGAGTGAATGGCGTATACACGATTTAATAATTTATGGCGTCTAATGACGTAGGTAAATGCAATAAGTGTGTCGATTCTGAGATATTGAATTTGTAGAACTATGTGTATTTATTCTATGTCAGTCAGTAAATGGTTCTTCCCCTTCGTATTTGTATGTATATCTAATTTTGATCTAAAACTATTGTAGACATAAGAATAACGTATTTTTGGAATCCTCTCTTTAAGAATCCTTGGCGGCAGGTCTGTGTTTCCTTTTGTTCCTTTTGTCTGCGTTGCCTAAGTCTGTATTTCCTGATAAATACCATTTAGGGGTCTTCAAGTCACGAGTGAATAGGTATCTTCTAGGCAAGCGCGTCACATCTTAGATCGCATCGACGCTTACCATCAGGCGAGATAGCGGTCAAGCGCTATTTACGATAAAAAAAAGAATCGTTTCATATATAGCGCATGGTATGAAAAATAGATGGGCAGTAAAATGAAATGTTAACAAAAAGTGAAGGGTCACATTTACTCTGCGTAATATACTCGCACATCTTATAGCACTCCGCACTCCACGGTCCCAAGTACACATTTACTCTTTCTCTCTTTCTTTCTAACTATAGCATTCAGTATACATGTAAAATATCATAAATAATGTTAAAAAAATATAAATATTTATACCATAATTTAAGTAATATATTCTATTAAATGAATATGAATAAATATATGAATACATTTACTTCCTTTGCCTATTATATTTATTTTAAGATAATCGTGTTTATGGAGTAAACTCCAGTCACGCGTTGGAGCTGATTGAGCACATTGTGCGTCATTGCGTTTTTTAGTTCTTACATTTCCGCACACTTCAATAAAATATCTTTTACAGAATCCACATCGCGTTTATTGTTTTTTTACGACGTACGACTAACGTTTCGACTCCTACACAGGAGTCGTAATTACTTTTTTTTATTGTAAATAGGTAAGCGCTTGTCCGCTGGTAAGCGGACCTGATGGTAAGCGATGATGCGATCTAGGATGTGACGCGCTTGCCTAAAAGATACTTATTCACTCGCAAGACTTGAAGACTCCTAAATTGTATCTATCAAGAAACGTTGATTTGAAAATTGGAACTCAGACAAAGAGTTCCTCAGACAAAGACTCTTTAGCGGTACGTATTACAAAAATTGAAACAAAACGCTTCGTGCGACTCTTTGGTATATCAACCGTATAACGGTGGCGCCTATTTGTAAGTCTTGTTGACCGATGAAAAAATGGAGACGGCGGAATAAGGCTGTGTAATTCTGCTGCACTCTCTCCGAAATGTATCCTATAAAAAACGGATAGGTTAGTCACCTTCCGTTTATGAAGACTTTTCAGCTTGCTATTAAAGAGATCGTCATTGCCGATGAGCTTGTTGGCCCTCCTATCAATGGACTGCATCTGGAAGCATCTGGAGTTGGTATTGGGCGGAACCGTTCCAAAGATAAGAACAATACTCCATACACGATCAAACTTGCGCTTGGTAAAGATTGAGCAACTGTTCCGGCGTGAAGTGGCTTCCCACCCTCGCCAGAATCCTAAGGTTTTTTTAATCAAATCAGAACAAATTTTAATAAAAATCAAATTAAAAAGTTTACAATAAATAATGTAGAGATTCAAATTCCAATAAAAGTAACGAATATGTTTATATGTATTGAATAATCGGGAACGTACCCAATTAAAATATTCGAAGATACCACATGTATGATGACCATGACCTTAGTCATCATGTGATCACGGCACCAGTAAAGAAGTCAAAACGTCAGGATTTCATATATAAAAAAAGCATTAACGCATCGTGGATCCTGTAAATGATGTTTTAATTAAATCATATTATATTAGTTAACTATAAAATACATATCTGATTTGTATGAATATATTCTGAAAATATTTTGATATGTATTTTTTTGTTACTAAGAAACTTAATTGCTAGATTTTTATATCTAAAGCAATTTTATTAAAATAAGTCAACTTGTCTCAAGGCTCAAACGTGACTTGAATTCACAATCTCTTGCTATTATGGCGATTGATCTTCCAATGAAGCTACCGAAATTTAAAATTTTAGATTTGATGCCTTACATTTGTAAATTTTTCTTATTAACTTATATGGTTATTTGTTATGAAATTGTATGACATTTATTTGCTATCTAGGTACGTTTACAAAAGAAAATAAATAGAAAAACTGTGTTGAAAGCAAACCAAAATGAAACCGTAGATAAAAATGTATTTTTAATATCATATTTTTAAGAACTGAATTTAGTTTGTAGATACACCTTAAAATTATTGAAGAGATTCCATATTCATTACACAAACTGAATTTGATTATAGTTGATGAAAGAAAGCAATATATTTTTTTAATGGTAGATCTGTGTCTGTCACTTACACGAACACGAGTACTGTTGGAAATACACTATCTAACAAGGAAGAACAAATTTTAATATTTTCCTACCTTACCCTACATAGGATAAGGCATTCATTTCCATTGATCCATCTAAATAATATCTTTTAAAATAAATTCCGTATAAATAAATGAATTTCGACTCAACTCACAACAATCATTTAGTCCTAAATAACGCTGAGCTTGTATTATATGTACTGACTAATGTATAGAATACAGTCATTATCAAATATATACACAACCATGACTCGGGAACAAATACTTATGTATATCGCACAAACATGAGATTGGGAAACCGGGATTCCAACCTGGGACCTATGGTGCTAAAGCAATTATACTTAATATAGATTAAGTATTATTGCTTCAATTTCAACAACAAATTTGTATTCTTAGATTATAGAATCTAAGAATACAAATTTGTTGTTTGTGGACACACAAATAAACCGACAAACATGTCGGTCCGCTCTTTTTCCCGCTCTTTTTCCATTGTATCAAATTAATGTTACTGTAGCAACGCGTTACCGGGTCAGCTAGTATATACTATAAAAACATAAATTTGTTGTTTGTGGGTTTGTCTGTCCTCTCTTTTCCATTGTATCAATTAACGTTACCATAGCAATGCGTTACCATAGCAACGCGTTACCGGTCAGCTAGTTATTAATAAGAATTTACTTTCATTACTTCAACACAGTTACAAATAACAGCCGTAATACGTTCTAACGTAAAAAACCTATTAAATTGTTTATAAACAATCTGATATCCAATTAAAACTACATACAGCTCATAAAGGTATATTAAAAATACAATTAAAATGAGAGATATATGTATATGACAAAACCTAGGTCACCTTTTGCCGTAATAATTGTGTAACTCATTTTAAATTCACCGATCCTGTTGTCGAAATCAATATAGCGCAAATAACATTGAGTTACTGCAATTCAGTAGACTATAAACAGTCACATTTTATACGAAAATAAATGTGGGTGACTGATTCGGAAAAATATATCGAAATACAAAAATAAATCCCGACGAACATAAATTATTCATTACATAGGCATGGCGCACATCTCCTTGCGTATTTTATACTCATGACTGTAGATTTTGCAGTTATGGTCACTAAGCGACCGACGTATGTAAAGAGTTATCGGCAACCGAAATTCTTGAATATTTAAACTATGATAAAAATTACTACCACGCCTCAATCACTGTGGCGTCCTAGATTAGAAAAGATTGAATCCTTTCTATCCAGCTTATTTAAGCTACTAAAGCTGGATAATTTTTTTTTTACCATTTACAATCACTGCACCGTCATGTTCCTCATAACTACAAAAACTTCGATAAACATTTAAATTGACGTAGTCACATGTCACATTTAGCCCATTGGTATGAAAACCTTTTTATTAAAACTTGAAAAGCCTCGATTCCCCCATACTTCTGTCTTCTTCTCCTTTACAAGTTGTTGGGAAAAAAGAGAGAGAGGGCGAGCCGACCTTGTAAATCTGTCTATGTAAGAATATGAATCCTAAAACCACTCATGAATGCTTAGTAAAAAGATCTAGTTTCAAGTTTGATAATAAAGTGGTGTTATAATACAGAAATTCCTCTTGATTATTAAGCGTTAAAAATTTAAAATATCAGTTAAATAAAAAACCGGCCAAGTGCGAGTCGGGCTCGCGGAGTTTTCTCCGTTATCACCCGGCGTGGCCGAGAGGGGGTCCGATGGGATGGCGACCGCGGAAGCCCTCCGGGAACTTTTGTTTCCGGGGGACTTCCGCGGTCGCACATCCCGATGAGGTGGGGGGGGGAAGGCCGTTAGCACACCTCGGCCGCCTCCGGCCTGCATTGGGCGGGGCAACCGCGCCGCCTGTGATGGTGCCCGGGAACTTGTTCCTGGTGATCGTCATGGGCGCGGGAGTCTCGTCCCTTGTGAGTCGGTGTCGGTCGAGGGGTGTGGTTTATTCCTTTCCTCACCAAAAGGGGGCCAGCGGTTGTCGGGGCAGGAGACCGGCAGCTGCATTGCACTTGGCCCTCAGGCGTAGGGGGGGGTTCAGGGCGTCACGGTTCACCCCGTTGCTCCGTCCCTCACGGAGCATAGGCGAGGTCCGCCCACGAGCGCGGACCCACACTGGTCCGGGTCGCGGCCGAGTCCGGCAAGGAACCACGCGACTCGCACCATTGTGTATTGTGACGCCGCAGTTTTTTGTGGGTAGGCCTCCAAGTCTTTACCGGGCACTCGGCCGGGTAGGGGCGTGGAGGAGAGTCCCACATATCCATCGTGTTCTCCCGACACGATGGAATGCCTAATGCCATTTTCTGCGAAAAAAAAAAAAAAAAAAAAGGTCTAAACAGCTTGTATATGTCTCGCTTACAGTGCGGCTAAGAAAAGTATAGCATTCCTTGTCGTGCGGAAGGCATAACTTTAATTTGTTTCGGTGTAGGAAAAAGATGAATATATATCTAAGATGTATTATTAAAATAGAATCTGGCACCGCACGGAAGCCAAAAAAAGAATTTAAGTTTCTTAAATGATACAGGGTCTATGAGCCCGGTGCCACCATAATGGAAGTTTTATTATCAGGTTGGCCTTGCACCGAAGGAATGGAAAGTATTGAAAAGTTACTGCCGCAGCGAACGTCTTAAATAGCGTGACATAAGCAAAAGTTTAGATCATAGTATAAAATATAGATAAAATCTTAAGTTATAAATTCTTGCCCCCGAATATTTGGCATCGTCGAATTAGCCTTGTATACTTCACATGATCGTAAATATGAATTAAAGTATAATAGATACGATAGATCATGTTTTTTATTCATTTTGTTAAAACAATGGCAAAAATCCCAAGAGGTGCGTCTTAAGGCGTGGTGAATCTATAAGATTGGCATTTAGACAGAGCAAAAACTTACGCAACCTGTTCTTAGAATAATTGTTGTTACTTTTGTTTTCCTTGCATACGTGTATTTCTTTATCAATTGACCGCAAGCCGTAATTAATAGTCTGAATATATTAAAGCCTTCGACTCACTTAATCATACGTATCTATAAGACGTTATATTTTAACTGTTAATACAAATGCAACAATTTAATATGCCGTTATAAAAATAATTTTTAATCGTAAATAAAATCGTACAATTTCATATAAAAGTAAAATGTAGCCTTCCATACCTTCGTTTACATTAGATTCTTCTCATAATGAGATTAATTTCCGATAACCAAATATTGTCGTTACGATCATTATTGAGTTAGCAATTCGTTTCCAATATTCCGGGCTTCCCGAGAGAACTTCACGTCAATCTTTTCTCGTAGCAAAGAATTTTACGCATCAATCTTATGCTATTGCGTTTATAGAGTTATCTTTAATAATCTGTCTTATATTTAATTCAATTAGTTACTAACTTTACTTAAATTTCAAATACATGCATTATACATTAATGACATTCGTATTAACATATTTCAATTGCAACGAATATTATATGATAAATAAAAAAATACTAAGATAGTGTTGAACGTTGGTGTTTAATTGTATCTTATTGCTTCTGGCTGTACTTAACTACATTCTTGAGATTGTTGCTTAGCATGTACTCGCTTTCGATAATCTATAATCTAAGATCAAAAAATTTTGTTGTTTGTCTATCCGCTCTTTTTCCATTGTATACGCGTTACCATAGCAACGCGTTAACCGCAAGTAGTTCGTCTACCGGACGCTAGATGGCGCTAACGAAAAAATATTTAATAATAGAAAAAAATTAAAGAATTTTGTCCTCCCGTGCGAAGCCGGGACGGGCCGCTAGTTTACATTTAAGTTCACATTTACTTATAGTGTATTGATTACATGTTTACTATTATTATGAATTAAGGCCAACGTTATATGTATGCTATAATAGTATGTAGTTGTAGCTGTTCTTAATAAAGAGAAAAAAAATATATCAGCGATTAAATTCAACTGTTTAAATAAAACAACTTATTAAGAATTTTTGCGCATACTTATTCCTAATATTTCGAATCCTTTACACGAGCTGTGATGACTAAGCTCGTGGTTCAATCTTAGAATCCTAAACGAAGCGAGGGTTTCAAAGGTACGAGTCGCTAAAAACTTTGCTGCTGAGCGAAACACAATTTTTCACCTGACTACAGCGAGGAAAATTTTAAGTGCATGAAAAACAGCTTAAATAAAATGGTTAATCGCTATTTGCGTCGCTGCTGGACATTTTTATATTAATTCTTTAGGATTTAATAAAATTTCAGAACGCATCTGTCAAAACTTTTAAATTTGTTTCTATTCATTGTGAATTTAGTAAGAATACCAGAGATCACTATGGCAGTTCTTTTTCGGGTGTCGTCCGAAATGTTATCATATGGTCTGAAATCCCACCCACCATACATTTAAACATAAAATATTTTCTAAATATTATTTATTCTTGATGTTTTTATGATTTAAGGTACTAAAATAATTTAATAAAAACAAAACGAAGTATTGTAGTACTAATTTAAATAAGAATAAAATGTAACTTTTAAAGACGATTCGGGATGTACCATGTGTAATTTTCTTTGAATAGAAAGGTTTTAATTTTAAAAGACTTTTCCACGCTAGCAGAAAAAACGCAATTTCCTAGGCAGAAATTGAATGAAAAACCAAACTTTTCCTAGCGTGTGAGGTGAAAAAGGATATGAAAGTGACATCAATTTTTAATGATACCTGCATAATTTTTGTACATATTTCAAAACGGTGTCGTTTTTTTGACGTTTGAATTAGTATTATTGTAGAAGTTTGTTTTTATATTACTAAAGAAAAAGATAATGTACTTATTTTTAATGTACTTACTTTGCAAACCAAACCAAAAATCTATATCTTATTAAAAGATATCTCCTCAAACCTTCGGTCGCTTTTTCCCTATGCCAATGAGATTTCTTCCACTTATTTAAATAAAGCACTTTTTACCGATTACACACGATACCGCATCCATCGTACCATCCTATTAACATGTAATGTATAAGTGCTTTATAAAAGTGTTATATTCTTAAATAAAAATCACGGAAAAGTGTTCGTCAATAATTAACGTAAATAAAAGTAACACTATTTTACTGCATTTTTATATATTAATTACGCTTTTTTATTTATATTTATTCATGACGTCTATTATGAACCTCTCTGTAAGAAACCATATTATCGGAATAACAAAAGTATGAATTGTTATGAAGAATTACTTATACAGTTTCCAATTCCAAATATAAGATTCTATTTGAATTATCTAATAGTGCTAACATCAAATCTAATATTGAAAATCAATATATTAACATTGAGGAACTCTTTCAAGCATGGCTCCATGTTTTAGAAGACATGGCGACAGAAACAACAAAGAAATGTTTTACTTTCTGAATTGCTCTCCGAACGTGCTCATAAAGCCGTTGCTATATAAGATAATGATAAGCCAATTTATAAAATTACGATAGCACGTTTTAAAAATTGTACGAGAATTATAGTAAATTTGTTGCTATGATTAGCTCAGTCGGTTTCAAACAAAACAATACCTGACTAAATAATTTGTGTCATAATATAGTTACGAAAAATAGTTAATTACTCATAAAGAAATGATCCAAAACGGGCATCAAAACAATGACTGTCAAAAACCCAACGTCATTCATTTTTCTCATTAATGACCGTATGCGTTCTAGACATGACTAGAATTAGAAGACCCATCGATTCATACTAATTGTAAAATTTTAAAGTGTCTTGGTTTTTTGGTCGGTGAACACGTCACTTCGACTGGGTCGCGAGGATCCCAAGTGACGTAATGTGGATGGGTTTTTACGCGTAGACTGTAAATCTTATAGAAGTGGCAACCATTTTAGTGTTCTCTTTGCTGTGAATAATTTATTATGATATATTTTTGGACAAATTGTATTTTTGAAAACAGTGTCGCATTATTTTCGTGTAATCGCCTATGGGTTAATTTTGTAATAGATCGAGACTAGAGAGATTTTTCCTATCTTAAATGATGTTTTGCAATTGTTATTAGAACAATTAAAAATATTTATTTCAAAACCCATACAAACAGGTTTTTATCGGGGACTCCTTTTAAATATAATAATATATGTTCTATAAAAACCCACTCTTTTATACTGTCCACAAAATTGTCAAATTTGCTTTTGCCAAACATCACAATTACACATATCCATATCAATTTTAGTTCAGTTTGACATTTCATACTACATTTCAAAAAAATATTAAATAAATAATAATTCATTTGAACGACCATAAAGAATTCAATTGCCCAGGTTACAATAATATTTAATATACCCAAAATTGACTGAACTGAAATAGTTATGAATGAATTTACTAATTTACGGTTATTTAGAAAACTAAAATGCTTAACTAATTATCTCATTTGAAAACGTATTTTTATAGAGTTCATTTCTAATCGACAAATGTCTATGGCCATTGTTTCGTTTCACACATAAATATCGGTGTCTGAGTTAACAGATACTCAGATCTTAAGAGACTATTGACCATTACGGATCATCGTTGATTCAATATTTACACAAAACAAATCAACGGACTTTCGAATCAGGTAACCCACTTATCATGTTTGTAAATATTAAAGTAGTAGTGTAATTTTTTTACCAATATAGCATATAACCGCAATATTTTTAAATTATGAGTAAATTCTTCACTGATATTTAAGTAATTCTTTGAAATGTATATTGTCAAATAGGTAAGTAAAAAGGAAGCATATTTCTTCTTTGTTTACTTTTGGTATGACTATGTCCAAAAATTAATTTTAAAAATCCATTGTTTTATTTTGCTACAACTTTTGTTGATAAGATGATTCAGTTTACAATTTAAGTGTCTAAATTTTTTCTTTTTCCAGATACAATGGCAGAGTTGAAAATCGCCGTAGTCGTTCTATTAATGGCATCCCTCGTACAGTCTCAGCGACCATTCTACGCTGGCTTACGACCGATTGGATATCCAGCTCTGGAAACCGACACAATTGACCAACTTTCCAATAGATTTGGCGAAGATGAACCTGTACCTATAGAAACAAAAGGGGACAGAAATCTTATCAAGAGAATAGAAAGTATGCCGGTCGATAGCAGACCTTTTTGGTATCTGAATGCGATTCAATATGACGCCCTTAGACAGCGCCCTCAGACCTGGCCGTTAAAAAATAATAACTTTATTTCAAAATAATCAGAACATGACATTTGAGACATTGTACATTTTCCGAACGTAGCTTTATAAGCGAATGAAAGACTGATTAAAAAAATTAAATAGTAAAAAAATACTTTTACAAAATGTACTTTATAAATGGAAATCCTTGAATAAACCAATTTATAGATGAAATAGCTATAAGAATCCTGTGATTATTTATTACTTATTACAGTAGATTTTAAGCTTGTGCAAATTACAGTATTATCCAGCAATTTGAAATTATTGTCATAATAAATTAAGATGCTTAGGTATATAAAACAAAAATTAAATGTTTTACAAAATAAATTCTATTTTCAAAATTTAATAGTTTTTTTAGTTTCCTCAGCTATCTTTTTTGGCATAATAATAAACATAATAACATTCTTTAACTATATCATTTTTATACCAGAAATACATTTGTGATTGATAATATCTTACAAATGAAACACGTACTTCCTGATCTTTCACGAAGTTGACATTTAGTTTGAGAAGACGGCTTACAAAAGGTATATAATAGAATTGCCATAACAATAGGTTTACCCATAGAGACTTCTTGTAAAAAGAAATGTAATTAAAATGGATAAAATTAATATAATTAACGCGCACAAAAAATGCAATGTTTCTCCTTTAACCTGCACATAAGTTGAGAATATGATTAGAACTATGTGCTGTCATCTTATAGCAGTTACTTATAACTCTTAGAGTACAAATTCACTTGGATAGTCAACCTTAACAGATCAAAGATTGAAAGTAATAAAGACATACTATAAATCCTCATGTTAATAAATTTATCAATTAAACAGTTTATAATATAAGTTTAATAGTAACGTATCATAGAATAACATATTTTTTTATATTAAATTCATAATCTTTGTTTATTTGCATTTAAACAGCGTCTTATAAGAAAAAAAAACCGTTGTGTGTACTTATGTACGCATGTAAAAAGTTATACTTCTTTATCGTTACTATGTATACAAAGATAACCAAAAATTTTTCCCCGTGTGCTCGTATTCTTTGTATGTGAAAAGAAAGATAAATTTATAAATTATATAGTGATCAGTAAGAAGCGTCAAAAGATTAACAGATTTCCTATATATCTGTATACAGAATCAAGTAATAAATCAAAAACCATTAAAATAAACTGTTTAACCACTAGTAATGTAAAAATAATAATAATTAATATTACAAACAAATAAAACGCACTTAAAAAAGTTTATAAAATAAAAACCACTTTTAAATAAAATTGTTATTATTATTTTATATTAATTACTTTTAACCACCATATATAGACGCTGTTAAGCATTCGTGTGTTAACCCACACCGAGCTAGTTTTGAGTAATCAGCTGTTAAATTTTTTTGAGAACAATCTTCTTTTTCCGCTTATGTTAAGCAAAAAAATATTGTTATGTGGCATCATTTTTTTTGTTGAAATGCATAGATTAATAAAATAAATGTATATATTATAATAAATTCATTTTGAAATAAAAAGAGCTTAAAAATGGTTGATGCTTAAATTGCTGAAGGGTTTATTATATTTAGCATTCATGTGTTATGTGCCTTAACACCTTAATGCAAAATTCTGATTTGTTGTTTTAAAATGAATAACTGTACTCATTTTTAGAAAATGTCATAAAATAAACTTCTAGCATATTAAAATTTTAATGTACTTATTTATTTAAAGTTTTATTGCTATAATATGCTTTGATTTACATTATAAGTACTGCTTAGAATGAGAAATCCAATAAGTAAACACTTATACTCGTATTATTTCAAAATTTTAAAGAAATATTTTAACTTATTTTTGACGTGACAACGTCTTAAATTAGGTTGCGGCTGGGAGTCACTTATGAAAAAGTGTAACGCTCGGTAACGTTACGATGAGTCACCGAACGAGAGAGAGGCCCGCCGAATGCCTTGCGTCTCTCTCCCACTCAACTATATATGCGCTTACAATGAGAGCGAGTGAGAGGCACGCGTCCCTTCCACTCGGGCATGGTTAGCCCGCCTAAGAGCGAGAGAGACAGACATAAAAAGTGGAAGGGACGCGTGCCTATAAATTAATGTTTTAAATATAATTCTTTGTATAAATAAATGTTTTAAATTGTTACTATTATTTCATCCTTCTTCCTACTATACGAATGAATATTCACATTAAAATTATTTTACCACTCAAAGTCGTTGTCACGTAAAACTTTCGCCCGTATACCGACTTTACAGGCAACCAACCAGTTTTTTTTTTTATTATTAGTTCAATTATATTAAATAAAATCAATATAATTATACTTTTTTTGTATACATCAGATCATCATCATCATCATATCAGCCGTACGACGCCCACTGCTGGACATAGGCCTCCCCCAAGGATCTCCACAACGATCGGTCCTGTGCTGCCCGCATCCAGCGTTTTCCCGCGACCTTGACCAGATCGTCGGTCCACCTCGTAGCGGGCCTACCCACTGAGCGTCGTCCGGCACGCGGTCGCCATTCGAGAACCTTTCCGCCCCAACGGCCATCAGTTCTCCTGGCTATGTGTCCTGCCCATTGCCACTTCAGTTTCGCAATTCTTTGAGCTATGTCGGCGGTTTTTGTTCTCCTACGGATCTCCTCATTTCTGAATCGCGTAGGGAAACACCAAGCATAGCTCTCTCCATTGCCCGCTGGGCGACCTTGAGCCTTCTGACAAGACCCAAAGTGAACGACCACGTTTCACTGCCATAAGTCATCACTGGCAACACACACTGGTTAAAGACTTTCGTCTTAGGGCACTAAGGTATTTTGGACGCGAAAATGTATCGCAGCTTCCCGAACGCTGCCCACCCGAGTTGGATTCGACGAGAGATCTCTTTCTCGAAGTTGGACTTACCTAACTGTATTGTATGTCCTAGGTAAACATAGTGGTCAACAACTTCGAGTGTAACGTTCCCAACATTTACTGGAGCGGGTGTAACATGGGCGTAGGACATAATTTTCGTCTTGTCCATGTTCATCTTATGACCCACTCGTTGGGATGCGTTACTGAGATCTTCGAGCATGGTGCTCAGGTCTTCCAAGGTCTCAGCCATTAGGACCACATCATCGGCAAACCGAAGATGCGTCAGGTACTCGCCGTTGATGTTGATGCCAAGTCCATTCCAGTCCAGAAGCTTAAAAATATCCTCCAACGCAGCAGTGAACAGTTTCGGAGAGAAAACGTCTCCCTGTCTCACTCCTCGCTGTAGTTGGATAGGATTAGAGCTCTGGCCCTGTACTCGGAGCGACATAGTGGCGTTTTGGTACAGGCACCTTAACACTTCGATATACCTGTAGTCCACTTGGCACCTCTGGAGAGACTGCAGCACCGCTCAAGTCTCGATCGAATCAAAGGCCTTCTCATAGTCCACAAACGCCAAGCAAAGTGGCTGATTATACTTTTCGGTTTTCTGTATAACCTGCCGCAGCGTATGAATGTGGTCTATGGTGCTAAAGCCTTTTCGGAAACCGGCTTATTCGGGAGGTTGGAAGTCGTCACACCTGCGAGCAAGACCCTCGAAAACAGCTTGTAGACATGGCTCAGAAGCGAGATGGGTCTGTAGTTCTTCAGTAGGGTTTTATCACCCTTTTTGAAGAACAAAATCACCTCGCTTCTGCTCCATGCCTTCGGCGTTTTGCCCTGGACGATGACAGAATTGAAGAGCTTCTGGAAGACTTTAAGTACCGGCGTGCCGCCCGCTCTCAGAAGCTCGGTTGTTATTCCGTCATCTCCCGCCGCCTTGTTGTTCTTTAGCTGTTTGAGGGCCATTCTAATCTCGTACAGGCTGACGTCCGGGATATCTTCGGTTTAGTCTCGGGTAAGCTTGGCTCTAGGATCTCGAGCTCTGCTTTGGCCTGGTGTGATACTGGAATACAGCTGCCTATAGAAACTCTCAATCTCTCTCAGGATTTCAGGAGTCGATGAAATGATACTCTGCCGTCTTCAGTTTTCAGCCTCGTCAGTTGACTTTGCCCTATAGACAGATCTCTAGAGAACACTTTAGAGCCTTTGTTCCGCTCTATGGCCTCTTTAATACGCTCGGTATTAAATTGGCGAAGGTCGCTCGTCAGCGACTTCGAGATCCGTCTATTAAGCTGTCTATAACGTAGGACATCCGCTGAGTCTTACAGTCTCATTTCATGTCTCTTATCCATGAGTTCGAGTGTATGTGCGAAGAGTTTCTTCAATTTGGGACGGTGGGTTTTGAAGTATTTTGACCCTACCGTACGGACAGCATCCACCACCAGGTCGTTCAGATCGTCCACATCTATGCTGTTATTAAGGGTCTCGAAGCGGTTCTGGAGGTCGAGCTGAAAGCGCTCGGAGTTTTGAATCTGGGTCGGCACTGGTCGGAGCGTAGATTTTATCAGTCGCTCACGTTGATATTCAATGTGCCTCTTACCAGTCGGTGATCGCTCCCTGTCTTAACAGCGTTGATCACAGAGACGTCATTGAATATTTGCTTACTCGTTGACATGATAAAATTGATCTCATTTTTGACCTTGCCGTCGGGACTTATCCAGGTCCATTTGCGAGTTACGGGCTTTCTGAAGAAGGAGTTCATCATATAGAGGTTCTCCCTCTCCATAAAGTCCGCCAGCATCTGGCCTCTGTCGTTCCGTTCCCCAAATCCAAATTGCCCCACTCTCAACTCGTCACCGCAGCACTTCCCCAACTTTGCATTGAAGTCCCCCATCACAACCGTGTAGTGGGATTTGTGACTATGTATGGCCCTAGAAATCTCCTCATACATAGCCTCCACTTCGTCATCGTCGTGTTTCGAGGTTGGAGCGTATACCTGGATGACCGTCAACGAATACCGAGATGATATTCTGAGTACCAGGTATGCCACTCTGCTGGAAACACTACCGATGGATAGCACGTTGTTGACGAGGGACTTGTGGACGATAAACCCGACACCACACACGGACAGTTGGTCGCCCTCCCAGAAGTACAGCAAGTTACCGGAGTCCAAAATTATCGTGTCCTCTCCCTCTCTTCGGACTTCAGACAACCCGATGACGTCCCAGTGTAACTTGCCGATAACTTCTTCCAACTCTGTAATTTTCGCGTCGGTCCTCAATGTGCGCGTGTAAAATGTTGCCAGGTCCAGTCGTCGGTGTTGGTAGCCGCAACCTTCCCGGGGATTCTTCGCACCCCCTGCCGCACCGTTACCGTAGCCGCTACCGTAGCTAGGAATGGTTTGGCTGCCGGGGACTGGGGGCCGTTTTTTGGTGTGCCTATCCATAAAGGGGTTTTGCCATAATCGCCACGCTTGGCAGGCGGGTTGGCGATCGCAGTATAACCCGTACGCATAAAGAGATGCTGCTGCCCATCTCCTTAGGTGAGGTTTCCCTAAGTCGGCTCTTACGACACCCACGGGATGAGAGGGGAGTAGTGCTATTCTAGGCCGGCACTACACGGGGATACACATCAGATGGTACAAATCTATTACCATTAGTAACTGTGAGTCTTATTCTCTTGCTCTATTGCTTACTTTTATAACTTAAAACTTCTCCTAAGAACATTACGTTCTACTTAAATAAAAAAAAAACAAAATAAAACTTTTCCATTTCTTTTCTTCATTATAAAGGGATAATGAAGAAAAGAAATGGAGAAATTTTAAATATTTAATAGGTTAAATTTTAAATATTTAATACGTTCATATAATTCATATTTGTCGTGTGGGAGTCGAACCCATAACCTCCGACATTGGCGTCCACCAACTAAAAGCAAATGTAAAAATGTACACGTTTAAAATTATAACCCTCCTTTTTATCTTTGCCGTACCTGGATAAAATGGTTTTAAATGAAAGTATCCAAGCACTTACGAATTGAAATTGCCTACTGTAAAAAAAACACTTAGAAATTAACAGGTTTTCAGGTGAGATTAGCCGAAACTGTTTTTCGTTGAATTTAGAGCTGTAATGATCAAAACTTTTCTTTCCACTACATCATTTCGTCATTATAATAAGAATTTAATGAATTTCTTAACACATCTAATTAGATTTATGTCAAAAATTAATAAAAAACTTGTGTTGGTGTGGTCAACAATTCCGCGCAATCCTTACCGCCCTCAGCTACCCGCGCTCGAACAATTTTGGATTTTTTTTTTTATTGCAGAAAGTTGGCAAACAAGCAAACTGCCCACCTGATGGTAAGTGGTAACAGTCACCTATAATACATGTGGCTCTTGTGAGATTCGCAGCAAAACTGCAACCCCCACAAGAACCACAGTGTACGTTGCCAACTTGTGACATAAGATGTAAAGTCACTGTACCCAGTAATTTCACTGCCATATCTTACCCTTCAAACCGGAACACAGCAATGCAAGCACTGCTGCTTTGCGGCAGAAATAGGTAAGACGGAGGTACCTAAGCAGACGACCCTGGTACAGAGTCTACCTCCAGTGCAGAAATAGGTAAGACGGAGGTATATTTATGTTTAAAACCACAATCCGAAATACGTATTTTTATGTTAACTGCAGTATAACACATTATTGCTTTTTGTTGTGGTCTCATTAGATTTTGGCATTAATAATGTAAGGCACTTATGACATAAACGCTAAATACAAATCTTAATTTATAAAATAAGCAATAACGATTTTTGTACTCTAGAATATTCTGCGATTTTTTTTCAATAAAATGGATTTCACAATCGTAAACCTTATGATCTAAAGAATAATACTGCATTCATAACTCAAAACCCGATTTTCTGTGGGTTAACACACGAATGCTTAACAGCGTCCATATAATTTAAAATCACACACACATTCACACATTAATAATTAGTGCCCAACTTCATCCTGCTGGTTTATTCTTTGTCGCTTTTTCGGCCAACTTCACACTGTAACTTCAGAAAATCAAGAAAGATACTCTAGATGTCTGACAGATTAAAAATAGCGACTGGGGGTGTAATTTGGAATATCTTCAAACAGAGATTGTTTTCATCATCCGTTTTAACCTAAATCTTAAAGTAACTATTATTGTTTATATTTTGTTCCATTGTTCCATTAAAAAACACCACACTGTTAATAAATACTGATTAATATCTACTTGGACTCCACAAAGTAATTAATATATAATACGACAAAAATAATAATTATTTAACACAATCAAAAGGAAAATGACGTGTCTAGAATTTAATTTATAATTAATCATAAATTACGTGCAATTTTAATCATTATCATATTGTTATCATACCATTACAATAATAACATAAAATAATAACAAACATAACTGTACATACCTACATATTTCAATGTTTACTATAATAACTATATAATTCTCAACTGTTGTGTTACTGATTATTATTATTTGTGATTAATTTATTAAATAATATAAATTTTTGCTAATATAATAATATAAGATGTTTGGAAATCTTTGTGTCGCAACGGGATTCCAAGTTTCTACGTTTATACTTAGTGAGCTTGTAAACCATGGAGCCAATAAATTGAACTAAATATATACTCCAGCAGAGAGGACTTTAATAGTCTTTGAAGTTGTTTCCCACAATTGTTCACATTTTATTGATCTCGATAATAGGTTGTTAACCATAATGATCTCAATCTGCAATCCGGACTCACATTGTTATCATCAGCTTATAATTACCCTTACTCAGGTTACAGTTCTTCCCTGTGAACGTGTGTAAGATAACGTGCTACAGTCTGCCACGCAGGTTAAATAGTTCAATAAGGAATGAGATAAATAGCGTATGTTAATTATCAGACATTAAAAATCTGTATTTCAATGGATAAAATTGTCTAGAATTTGTAACAAAAAATCTTTAATTCTTAATTCTATCATATATGTCTATTTTTGTTTTATTAATGGATATGGACTTCCGCCAAGTAATGCAGGATTCTATCAAATACTTACTTGAAGATATATAACGAAGCCTTATGATAAATACTTGTTCACGACGAAACGATTCGTTTATCTGTATAATAGCACCTATAACGTAAACTAAGTAATTCATAAATGATTAATGTAAAGTTCTGAAAATAGTGTAGTTCAAAACGCATGTTCGCAGATAGCAGGACTTGCTCCTTATAGGTGCGCCAATAGGACGATCGCATTTCTTCCTTTCGTCAAGTGTGTTTTACGAGATTAAGAACAGTTTATTTTAGTTACGTAATAATGTTTAGATTGTAGTATATTTCTCTAGTTAACCTTTATTAATAAAAATATGATGAATGGCCTATTTATTAACCTGAAATACATAGAAACATCCCGCTCGCCTTCCGCTATGCGACTGCGGACGACAGAGGCGAGCGGGGCAGTTTATATATGACCGAGGCGGGAGGCGAGGTAGAATAAAAGAGCGCCCGCGCCGAGAGCGGCGCCACTCGCTTCCCGCTCTCCCTATGATGAATATTGTATGTTATTTTAGTAAGTATAAATAATATTAACTAGAAAATAAGTCGTAGTCATAAGAAAATGTGTAAATAATAACATAAATAAAGGCGAAAGCACTTGCGGGGGTGAGGTTCGGAGGCCCAAAATGGGTTGCCCCACCTTGGATGGGTCACCCGAAAATATCAAATAAAAGACGGGCTCAAATCAATGCAAAATCACTTCCGACCGAGCTTCCGATCCAGCCTAGAAACAAGCAAGAAGAAGAAACCTGAAGCCTCCGAACCTCACTGCAAGCTTAAGAAAATCAGCGACTTTTCCTTGCCGAAGCTACCCTGCTGACGTCACCATCCCTACGGCGCCATCCGACATTACCATCGTCCATCACCACCCAAGTTATACAGTCCACCCTAGTGGGGTCTATGCCCCACATTTTGGTCCTCGTCGAAGCCGGATCACTGAAACAGCAAGATGGTAGTCACCAGAAGTAACCTCGGGAAAGAAGAGTCCACCTCGGAAGAATCTGGCAACACAACAACGACCGGAAGCGGCGAAACCGGCACCACACACGGAAGCGAAGAAACCGGCACTACGTCCGGGAGCGGCGAAACGGGAACCACGTCCGGCACGGGAGCGACCACAACCGCCACGCCCAGCGTGGGGGGCCCGGCCGACACATCGGGGCTTCAAGCCACGCCCGCCGCCAGTACAGCCACCGTCGTGGAACGACATTCCACAGAATTGATGCCGCCGCCGACCGCCCGAGCCGCCAAACCCGCTCGGTCACGCCGATCAGGAGCCCCCAGCAAGAAACTCCTCGCGGAGTTGGGGGCCAGAGAGAGGCTAGCCGAGTTGGAATTGAAGCGGATCCAGGCGGAAACAGAATTGGAGAGAATAAGACAACAAAGAAGAGAAGCAGAAACATCGTCCGAAGAATCGGGAGAAGAAGACGATCTGGCACCATAACGAGTCTCAGATTGGTTCGACAGACAGCCGACGCAAGAGGATCGACTGTCCCCTATGGAGGAGACTGCAAACGCAACGACGGCCCCTCGGAGTACAGCGAGAGAAGTCAACGGAGTCAAGCAAGGACTGGTTGTCTGCGCCCGGGAAAAACGCAGACAACGGGAAAATGATGAAGAAATTCAGTCCAGCAAGAACCCCACGATCGACGTCACTACGCTGTCCGCCGCGTTAGCAGAAGCAATCTACACCAACAAGTCGAAGAGAACGCACGTTACGGAACTGCCATCGTTCAGCGGTCAACCACAAGAATGGCTGCACTTCAGAGCAGCATTCAACGAGTCGGCGGAGAGCTTCTCAGCAAGTGAGAACGTCGCCAGATTAAGAAGAAGTCTACGGGGAGCTGCCTTGGAAGCCGTCAGCGCCCTCCTGATCAGTCAGCCACCCCCCGAAGATATAATGAACTCGTTGGAAAGAAGATTTGGTCGACCCGATGCCCTGCTCCTCGGCGAAATGGAGAAGATGAAGACTCTCCCCCGGCTGACCGACAACCCACGCGACCTGTGCGTGTTCGCCAGCCGTGTAGCTAACACCATAGCTACCGTAGAAATATTCAAGCGACCGCAATACCTACACAACCCGGAGATATTGCGACTCATCATAGAAAAAATGACGCCGATCCTACGCAACAAGTGGTACGATCACGCGGCACAAGATGAAGACACGCCCGAACTTAAGAAGATGGCAATGTTCCTGAACAATGAAGCGAACAAGTGCGCCCCCTACGCTCCTCCCGAAGTAAACAATGAAGTCAGAGAGAAAATTATGAAGAGGAAGATCGAGCGCACATACGCCGCGGCACCCGAAGCCACACCGTTCAAGCCTAGCGAGAAGTCACCGTGCCCGTGCTGCAACGAGAAACATCAGCTGACGACATGTCCAAGATTCATCAAGGCAGACACGAACGAGCGATGGGAGATAGCGAAGAAGAATCGCATCTGTTTTCGATGCTTATCAAGCAAACACCGCCGCATCGTGTGCAGAGCGAAGCCCTGCGGTCTCAACGGATGCGTCATGCGACACCACCGGCTGCTTCATCATGAGAGAGCGACACCGACCGCGGCGACAACGCCGCCCGCATCACCGTCGCCGATCAAGCCCGAACAAGTGATCGCCTCAGCGATCGATCAAGTTGCATCGAACACAACCAACACGAGCCGCGCGTACTTGAAGATAGCTCCGGTCACCCTACAGGGCCCAGAAGCCACCGTGAATACCTACGCACTGCTCGACGAGGGAAGCACCGTGACCATCATCGACTCAACGCTCGCAGACACGCTCGGCCTTCAAGGACCCAACGAGCCGCTATGGGTACAAGGAGTGAGCGGGACAGAGATAGCGCACAATAGAAGCAAGAAAGTAAACGTCAGCATCGCGGGGAGGCACAACCGAGGCAAACCGCACATCTGCAGCGCGCACACCGTCACCAGTCTGGACTTCGCCACTCAAACGATAAGCGAGCGGGAGGTGCAGAACTGCGCGCATCTAGAGGACATCAAGCACGAGCTCCTATACACTAACGCCGTCATCAAGATACTCATCGGTCAAGACAATTGGGAGCTGATCGTATCACGTGACATACGGGAGGGACGGCGCGACCAACTCGTGGCTTCGAAGACTCAGCTGGGTTGGGTGCTACACGGCTGCCGCTCCTCACACGCGGCCCCCGTAGCCTACTGTTGCACGCATCTAACTCAAACCCGCGAAGCAGATAACATGGAGGAAATGATGAAGAAATACTTCGCGCTTGAATCACTATCGATCGAACCGAGAAAACAGAAAAGCGATCCCGAGCTGCAAGCCCTCAAGATATTAGAAGATAAAAGCCGACGTCTCCCTAACGGACGGTTCGAAACGGGTCTACTGTGGCGAGAAGAGGGCACCGACATACCGAACAATCGATCGGACGCGCTCAAGCGTCTACACACACTCGAACGAAAACTCGATCGCGACGCCGATCTCAAGAATAAGTATGAAGAACGAATCGGCAACCTACTAGCGTCGGGCTACGCCGAACGAGCAGGGACGCCCCCTAGCGACAGAACGTGGTACTTACCTCACTTCGCGGTCTGCAATCCAGAAAAGAAGAAAATAAGAGTCGTACACGACGCCGCCGCTAGATCACACGGACGCAGCCTCAACGACATGCTACTCCCCGGGCCCGACCTATTACAATCTCTACCCGGCGTAATCATGCGGTTTCGGCAGCGAGGCGTCGCCGTGTCGGCGGACATAAAAGAAATGTTTATGCAGATCAAGATCCGTGAAGAAGACAGGGACGCACTCCGTTTCCTGTGGAGGGACAACCGGCGGGAGGGACCCCCGGAGGAGTACCGCATGACCTCCGTCATCTTCGGCGCGTCGTCATCACCATGCACGGCGCTCTACATAAAAAACAGAAACGCAAAGGAACACGCCGCCGAGTATCCACGAGCCGCGCGCGCGATCGAAGCAAACCACTACATGGACGACTACTTGCACAGCTTCGACAACGTAGAAGAGGCAAAACGGATCACCAAAGAAGTCGACCACGTGCACAGGCGAGCCGGCTTCGAGCTACGCGGATGGGCCACCAACGAAAAGGACGCAATCAGCGCCGTCGTCGCACTAACAGAGCGAGAGGGAAACACAGTCGCTATCGGCGGGAGCGAGACGGAAAAAACACTCGGCCTACTATGGGATACAAAAGAAGATTGCATACGATTTCGCCTCAACACCGCTAAGGCGCCACCCGAAGTACTCGACGACCTGCGACCACCGACGAAGAGAGAAGCGCTCAGCATCATCATGTCCATCTTCGACCCGCTAGGCCTCATCTCACCCGTGACTACGCCGGCGAAACGAATAATGCAAGACACATGGCGCTACAAGACGGACTGGGACGAAGCCATACCGGAGGAGCTACACGACAGGTGGAGCGAGTGGCTACGACGGCTACACGACTTAAGCTACTTTCGCATACCGAGGTGCTACGACGCCGAGCCTGCCGCTTACTACGAGCTGCACACATTCGTAGACGCCAGCGAAGAAGCTTACGCCGCCGCAACCTACTGGCGGATAACGCGGAGCGACGGCAGCATCAAGGTCACCCTAGCAGCAGCGAAGAGCCGCGTCACGCCCACGAAACCCATCTCCATACCCAGGTTGGAGCTCCAAGCAGCCGTCCTAGGAGTTCGATTAGCAAGATCGACCGCAGAAGAGCACGAGTATGAAATAACTCGCAAGACATACTGGAGCGACTCACGCACCGCGCTAGCATGGATACGCGCCGAACCACGCACATTCAAAACATTCGTCGCTCACCGAATCGCCGAAATAGAAGATTTAAGTAAGAAAAACGAGTGGCGGTGGCTGCCGTCAATCGACAACGTAGCCGACGACGCAACCAGAGCGACACCTACCGACTTCGACCCGCACCACCGATGGTACCACGGCCCCCGGTTCCTGTATCAACCCGAAACAACCTGGCCCGTGGAGAGTAAAATAGCGAGCGAAGCGACCGGTGAAGAAAAAGAAAAGTGCAACACACTACAACCGCGCTCCGAACACAGTCATCTACCGAAAATAGAACGATTCTCTAAGTGGACACGTCTCTTGCGAGCGACCGCGCGAGTGCTACAGTTCATTGACCTCTGTCGTCCGAAGAAGCAAACAGTGGCAGCAACACGCAGAAAACGAACAAGAGCCGCTGAAACACAAGACGCAGTTTGGAAAAAATCGAACCCGAGACCCCGCAAGCCTGACGATTTAACCACTCCACCTGCGCGTCACAACGATTTCATATTGTTAGAAGCGCGATATTTACTCGCAGCGGAGAAATCGTGGATACGCGCCGTTCAAGAAGACAGCTATAGTAAAGAGATAGAACGCCTACGACGCAAGCAAGAACCCGACAGGAGCGACCGACTCGCCGCGCTAAGTGTATATATCGACGAAGACGATATAATACGACTTCGCAGCAGAATAGCGGAGGCCAGCGACGTCGAGGAAGAAACCGTCCGCCCGGCGGTACTGCACGGAAAACATAGCTATACGAAGTTATATATAGCCCATATACACGAGAAGCTACACCACGGCGGCACGGAAATAGTAGTAAATGAGTTACGTCAACGCTTATACATAATGAAGATAAGACCTACGGTTAAAGGAGTCATCGTTCGCTGCGCCACCTGCCGACTGAAAAAGGCGAAGCCCGCCGCGCCCTCTACCGGAGATCTGCCTGCGGCGCGCCTCGCTCACCACGCACGCCCGTTCACCTACACAGGAGTGGACTATTTCGGCCCACTAGAAGTCACGGTGGGACGACATAGAGAAAAAAGGTACGTCGCGCTCTTCACGTGTATGACGTCACGCGCGGTACATCTCGAGGTAGCCGCATCGCTCAGCACCGACTCTGCAATCGCCGCCCTTCGCCGTTTCATAGCGAGGCGAGGCTGTCCGACGGAGCTGTGGAGTGACAACGGCACCGCATTCAGAGGCGCCGACCGGGAGCTCTCCGCGGCGATCAAGGAGGCCGCCGCTGCACGACACATCAACTGGCGTTTCCTGCCCCCGGCCGCTCCTTTCATGGCCGGGGCATGGGAGCGTATGGTGCGCACCGTCAAGGAAGCCCTGCGCGCCACTCTGCACGAACAGCGCCCCAGCGACGAGACCCTGCAGACACTGCTCGCCGAAGCCGAAGCGACCGTGAACTCCCGTCCACTCACCCACGTGGCGGTGGGCCCGGACGACCCACCTGCGCTCACACCCAACATGATCCTGATTGGGCCCGACTGTCATACTCCGGCCCCCGGCGCCTTCAACGAGTCCGACCTAACTGCGCGTCATCAGTGGAGACGCGCCCAACAGCTCGCCGACACCTTCTGGCGCCGCTGGGTGCGAGAGTACCTACCGCTACTGCAAAACCGGCGGGAGCCCTCCAACGTCGGCACCCCTCCTGTCATCGGCGACGTGGTCATCATATGCGACTCGAACCTACCTCGCAACACCTGGCCGCGCGGACGAGTTACGAAGACCTACCCCGGCAAGGACGGAGTTGTTCGAGTTGTGGACGTCACCACCAGCAAGGGACACGTTCTGCGAAGGCCCACCAAGAAGATCGTCGTTCTACCAGTAAGATCGCAAGGCGACGGCGGGAGAAATGTTCACGACGAAACGATTCGTTTATCTGTATAATAGCACCTATAACGTAAACTAAGTAATTCATAAATGATTAATGTAAAGTTCTGAAAATAGTGTAGTTCAAAACGCATGTTCGCAGATAGCAGGACTTGCTCCTTATAGGTGCGCCAATAGGACGATCGCATTTCTTCCTTTCGTCAAGTGTGTTTTACGAGATTAAGAACAGTTTATTTTAGTTACGTAATAATGTTTAGATTGTAGTATATTTCTCTAGTTAACCTTTATTAATAAAAATATGATGAATGGCCTATTTATTAACCTGAAATACATAGAAACATCCCGCTCGCCTTCCGCTATGCGACTGCGGACGACAGAGGCGAGCGGGGCAGTTTATATATGACCGAGGCGGGAGGCGAGGTAGAATAAAAGAGCGCCCGCGCCGAGAGCGGCGCCACTCGCTTCCCGCTCTCCCTATGATGAATATTGTATGTTATTTTAGTAAGTATAAATAATATTAACTAGAAAATAAGTCGTAGTCATAAGAAAATGTGTAAATAATAACATAAATAAAGGCGAAAGCACTTGCGGGGGTGAGGTTCGGAGGCCCAAAATGGGTTGCCCCACCTTGGATGGGTCACCCGAAAATATCAAATAAAAGACGGGCTCAAATCAATGCAAAATCACTTCCGACCGAGCTTCCGATCCAGCCTAGAAACAAGCAAGAAGAAGAAACCTGAAGCCTCCGAACCTCACTGCAAGCTTAAGAAAATCAGCGACTTTTCCTTGCCGAAGCTACCCTGCTGACGTCACCATCCCTACGGCGCCATCCGACATTACCATCGTCCATCACCACCCAAGTTATACAGTCCACCCTAGTGGGGTCTATGCCCCACAATACTTATTTTTCTATTAAGATTATAATTGGAAAAGCGGATCAGTAATACGATTTATTCTATGAAGTCTATAGAATACAAACCCCTTTATAATCGACCTTCTTCATTTATACACAATGCTCCTAAATCTGAGGACGAAATCGATTCTCTTTGATATACTCGGATCGTTAAATCTACAAAGCTTCATAAACCAGTTCCGTTGCCTAATCTTCCACCGATAATACAGCAGCCTATCAGTATATAAACCGTGTATATTAAAAAGTTCAAAAAATGGTTAGACCACGACTTAGAACTTAGTCGGGTGCTGCATAATAAAATTCTGGAGCCAATAATGCATCTGTGCCAACAATGCCAACTATGCATCAACGAAGTTCATGGAGGCGAGGGTTGATGGCTTTCATGCGATAATACGGAAGCGGGTGGCATCATTACTCAATAGAATACGTAGCAGCAGTAACAGCATCCTAAAAGTCATAGCCGATAAGTTGGACTCTGGTATTATAAGGGTCTTTATTCGTTAAATTATTATAATAGAAAAATACTAGAAAAAATCGACTCGGGTCACAAGTGAATCTCAGGCGGGAATCGAACCCGCCACTTTGGAAATCCGGTCCAATGCTCTCCCAATTGAGCTACCGAGCCTTGCGAACACTCGTCGAAATTTTCTAGTACATTCCTGATTTTACGCTGTAGGCCAGCGTTGTTTCATCAATGAGAGGAACATCCTCTCGTATTCGAAAGAAACATTTTTACAAATGTTTGGTCAATCGATTAAGATGAAACAGCCATGTTAGATTTATAATTTTTATATATTTTATGCATTTTCAATGCGATCTTATAAGATAAATTATTATAATAGAAAAATACTAGAAAAAATCGACTCGGGTCACAAGTGAATCTCAGGCGGGAATCGAACCCGCAACCTTTGGAAATCCGGTCCAATGCTCTCCCAATTGAGCTACCGAGCCTTGCGAACACTCGTCGAAATTTTCTAGTACATTCCTGATTTTACGCTGTAGGCCAGCGTTGTTTCATCAATGAGAGGAACATCCTCTCGTATTCGAAAGAAACATTTTTACAAATGTTTGGTCAATCGATTAAGATGAAACAGCCATGTTAGATTTATAATTTTTATATATTTTATGCATTTTCAATGCGATCTTATAAGATAAATTATTATAATAGAAAAATACTAGAAAAAATCGACTCGGGTCACAAGTGAATCTCAGGCGGGAATCGAACCCGCAACCTTTGGAAATCCGGTCCAATGCTCTCCCAATTGAGCTACCGAGCCTTGCGAACACTCGTCGAAATTTTCTAGTACATTCCTGATTTTACGCTGTAGGCCAGCGTTGTTTCATCAATGAGAGGAACATCCTCTCGTATTCGAAAGAAACATTTTTACAAATGTTTGGTCAATCGATTAAGATGAAACAGCCATGTTAGATTTATAATTTTTATATATTTTATGCATTTTCAATGCGATCTTATAAGATAAATTATTATAATAGAAAAATACTAGAAAAAATCGACTCGGGTCACAAGTGAATCTCAGGCGGGAATCGAACCCGCAACCTTTGGAAATCCGGTCCAATGCTCTCCCAATTGAGCTACCGAGCCTTGCGAACACTCGTCGAAATTTTCTAGTACATTCCTGATTTTACGCTGTAGGCCAGCGTTGTTTCATCAATGAGAGGAACATCCTCTCGTATTCGAAAGAAACATTTTTACAAATGTTTGGTCAATCGATTAAGATGAAACAGCCATGTTAGATTTATAATTTTTATATATTTTATGCATTTTCAATGCGATCTTATAAGATAAATTATTATAATAGAAAAATACTAGAAAAAATCGACTCGGGTCACAAGTGAATCTCAGGCGGGAATCGAACCCGCAACCTTTGGAAATCCGGTCCAATGCTCTCCCAATTGAGCTACCGAGCCTTGCGAACACTCGTCGAAATTTTCTAGTACATTCCTGATTTTACGCTGTAGGCCAGCGTTGTTTCATCAATGAGAGGAACATCCTCTCGTATTCGAAAGAAACATTTTTACAAATGTTTGGTCAATCGATTAAGATGAAACAGCCATGTTAGATTTATAATTTTTATATATTTTATGCATTTTCAATGCGATCTTATAAGATAAATTATTATAATAGAAAAATACTAGAAAAAATCGACTCGGGTCACAAGTGAATCTCAGGCGGGAATCGAACCCGCAACCTTTGGAAATCCGGTCCAATGCTCTCCCAATTGAGCTACCGAGCCTTGCGAACACTCGTCGAAATTTTCTAGTACATTCCTGATTTTACGCTGTAGGCCAGCGTTGTTTCATCAATGAGAGGAACATCCTCTCGTATTCGAAAGAAACATTTTTACAAATGTTTGGTCAATCGATTAAGATGAAACAGCCATGTTAGATTTATAATTTTTATATATTTTATGCATTTTCAATGCGATCTTATAAGATAAATTATTATAATAGAAAAATACTAGAAAAAATCGACTCGGGTCACAAGTGAATCTCAGGCGGGAATCGAACCCGCAACCTTTGGAAATCTAGTATTTTTCTATTATAATAATTTATCTTATAAGATCGCATTGAAAATGCATAAAATATATAAAAATTATAAATCTAACATGGCTGTTTCATCTTAATCGATTGACCAAACATTTGTAAAAATGTTTCTTTCGAATACGAGAGGATGTTCCTCTCATTGATGAAACAACGCTGGCCTACAGCGTAAAATCAGGAATGTACTAGAAAATTTCGACGAGTGTTCGCAAGGCTCGGTAGCTCAATTGGGAGAGCATTGGACCGGATTTCCAAAGGTTGCGGGTTCGATTCCCGCCTGAGATTCACTTGTGACCCGAGTCGATTTTTTCTAGTATTTTTCTATTATAATAATTTATCTTATAAGATCGCATTGAAAATGCATAAAATATATAAAAATTATAAATCTAACATGGCTGTTTCATCTTAATCGATTGACCAAACATTTGTAAAAATGTTTCTTTCGAATACGAGAGGATGTTCCTCTCATTGATGAAACAACGCTGGCCTACAGCGTAAAATCAGGAATGTACTAGAAAATTTCGACGAGTGTTCGCAAGGCTCGGTAGCTCAATTGGGAGAGCATTGGACCGGATTTCCAAAGGTTGCGGGTTCGATTCCCGCCTGAGATTCACTTGTGACCCGAGTCGATTTTTTCTAGTATTTTTCTATTATAATAATTTAACTTATAAGATCGCATTGAAAATGCATAAAATATATAAAAATTATAAATCTAACATGGCTGTTTCATCTTAATCGATTGACCAAACATTTGTAAAAATGTTTCTTTCGAATACGAGAGGATGTTCCTCTCATTGATGAAACAACGCTGGCCTACAGCGTAAAATCAGGAATGTACTAGAAAATTTCGACGAGTGTTCGCAAGGCTCGGTAGCTCAATTGGGAGAGCATTGGACCGGATTTCCAAAGGTTGCGGGTTCGATTCCCGCCTGAGATTCACTTGTGACCCGAGTCGATTTTTTCTAGTATTTTTCTATTATAATAATTTATCTTATAAGATCGCATTGAAAATGCATAAAATATATAAAAATTATAAATCTAACATGGCTGTTTCATCTTAATCGATTGACCAAACATTTGTAAAAATGTTTCTTTCGAATACGAGAGGATGTTCCTCTCATTGATGAAACAACGCTGGCCTACAGCGTAAAATCAGGAATGTACTAGAAAATTTCGACGAGTGTTCGCAAGGCTCGGTAGCTCAATTGGGAGAGCATTGGACCGGATTTCCAAAGGTTGCGGGTTCGATTCCCGCCTGAGATTCACTTGTGACCCGAGTCGATTTTTTCTAGTATTTTTCTATTATAATAATTTATCTTATAAGATCGCATTGAAAATGCATAAAATATATAAAAATTATAAGTCTTTATTCGTACCCTGATTGGGTAGCGTTGAAGACGCTGTCCAGTCGGGGTGGTGCGGGTGAGGGTCTTTGTATATATCGGTATTCATTGATTTTCAACTGTTTGTTTTGTCTCAGTACTTACTAACATAGGATATAAGATGATTAATTGTTACTAACAAAATATATGGATTGTAATATCTGAAAATAAAAATGATTGATTGAATAATGACAATACAACCAGCTGCATTTTAGTCTGTGGTCAGTGTAATGTGCAAGTTTGCGTCAATGCTGGTAACAACGATTCAGAACAACGAAAATGTTGAAGATGGAACATACATTTTTGAATGCCCGGATGATGACGATGAATAAGAAGAAAAAAAAATAATACTGTTGTTCTTTAAATTATTAAAAATTTGCCAATTTTTCTGCATTTCAATTTAAAATGTAAGAAATGTGCAGCTGCTGAATAAAGATAAAATTAAAGTTTATTAACTTGTTTTATCTCGACTTTAAATCAACTTTCAACAAATAAACATAAAAGTAAGATATACAATAAGTATGTTATTTAATAAGTTTTTAATTACACAAAGTAGGTAAGTAAAATACAATTTAATAAGTAATAACTATTTATATTTTTTATATTCTGCTATCTTATAAGAATACTAGAAAAATCGGCTCACAAGTGAATTCTCAAGCGGGATTCAAACCCGCAACCTTTGGAAATTTGGTCCAATGCTCTCCCAGTTGAGCCACAGAGCCTTGTGATTCCGAATCGAATTCTTCTTGTATGTTTCTTTTCAAATAATTTAACTAATAACAAATTATTTATTTTTATTAACCGATTCGTTGCCACTCACGTACTTTTGCGTGTGGCGCTAGTCACTGGAGCCGTGTCATTTTTAAATCGATGATAACTCCTTTAAATTAAGTTTTAGGGAAGACTACCCAGACTAAAACTATCTTCATTTTTCACGTAATTCAAGCTTGTAGCCTTCGTTTCTGGTAATTGTGTGTAGCAATGAATCGGTTAACTTAAATATTTTAATGATTTAACAATTTCATACAATATATTTTTCACCAAGATACACTGTTGACATTGCATTACAGTATGTGTTACCGATCGCTGCGCGCTCTCCGCCCTTTATCTCAAACACGGTTGAGTGCATAAAAAAAAGCATGTTTGAAAATGGTAGATATTATCATACAATGTCATTTAGATAGTATATGTTTCCTACTTATTCCTTTTATTGTCGTATAATAGATGCTGAACATAATGGAACTCGAAACTACAATAGCCAAACTTTCTTGGTATACAAGTACATATATGCTCTTTAAGTTTAACTGTATGCTTAGATACCAACTTTATTACTGGCCAGAAAAAAAAAACCACATATGAAGAGATTCAAATGTATAAAAATATTTATAACACAAGTATTATAATCGGTTAAAATTACAGACTCGTGTCATCTTTTTTGTATTATTTAAATAAAACGGAGCATAATTGTGTTATTTGCAAATAGAATTTTAATCTACTTAGAGGTACAACGTAGTTCAGTAGCAGTATTTCATAAATAAAGAAAATCGTAAGTGTAAGACTCTCGGTATTCTGTTTGCTATTAGGATGTGGGTTTGAATCTCATTTAAAGATAAATTTCTCAACGCATTTGTTTTATGTTAATACTTTCGAATTTTTAATGCTTAAAGCTAAAGGTAATTTAATGCACGAAGATTTTATTAATTTTATAATAAAAATATTTCTTACATTAATACTAATTATATACCAAATAAGGCTTTTGCTATAGATACTAGGGTAACGGATAGACATACGTTTATGTAACATAAATGCCTGATGTTGTATTATTCACACCAACAACTGCTTTCTCCGGTATTCAAACCCGGGACTATTTGGCTTTGAAGGCAGGGTTATCCGCTCGGCCAAACCGGTTGTCATATGCAAAGTGGTATAATATAAAAAATAAAGAGTAACATTTTTAATGATGTGCTTGAACGTATGAATTCGCTAGTGCAATTTACAATTTGTATGTATATACCCTGTCTCAAACCAATTTAATAAAAATGTAAACAAAGACGCCATTTTTGCGACCATAGACTACTGAGTGATGTGGTAAAAGTAAAACCATTTATGATTCGATTAATTAATTGATTGCTTCGATTAGATTAATTGAACACTATTATGTTGGAGCTTCGCGCGTTAGCGTAGTTTGTTTTTATTTCGAGTGTCGGATAATGGGCATTTGTTCTCAAGCCTCGAAAGATGGTGCTGTTCTTCGTGATTGTAGAAAAATGAAATTCTTAGATTAAACCGAGTAAAAATGACTTATATTTTTTAAAATTTCACATAAGAAATCAATCTTTGAAGAAAAACGGTATCTAGCTAGATTTTTAAATAAATAAATATATTTAGTATTAAAGTAAGATAAATTTAAAATTGACTTCTTAGGTTTTGACGCGTATAACTCATTGAAATGAAACACTTATGGCTAAATAAACGCGTTATTTATTTTCACACAAAGAAACAATAAGTCACCCCGCAACCACGGCACCTGCAAAGGTTTTGAAACTTCGGGAAACTAAATAAACCACCTAAAATTAAATCACGGACTCTAAACTCGACTTTGTTGTGTAAATAAATAACGCGTTTATTATCTGTAAGTGTTTCATTTCAATAGACAAATTTAACTGATTTACATTGTGACTTGGATCGTGTTTTTTCTGGAGCAACGACATTTTGCCACGATAACTGGTGATTTATATTTGTTGTACAAGGTATGTAACTGTAATATTATCTTTTATGTACGTAAATTTCATCTCATTTGAAAGTAATTCGACGGCCGCCACTTAAGGGTTCACTGGAGGTATTTTTTCCCTTACAAAATGTAGAATATGTGTAAAAGAAAGAAGACTATAGCAAAACTAAAAAGCCAATTCCGCATATTCAAAAACATATTCAAATGAGAACAGATGTTTAAATGATTTATCTTTATTTTAAGCATTGAACACGGATAACCCTGGTCCGTCATCCTCTTCTTCGGTTTCGTCTTCGCCTATGAAAACACGACCGAGACCTAGTCGCTTGACAGCAAATGAAAAGACCATAACACTGAATATTTACAAGTTTGTAGAAAAATCGATGACAACTTATCCATATAAGTCATAATAAAAAAAAACTGCGGAGGTAATGGGAACTTTTCAAAGCACCATATCTAAAATATACATTATAACAATAAGTATTTAATTGCGATAAACATTTAACTACAATAGGTACATAAAAACAGTAAAACACATAAAACATACTATTTATTTGCATGCATTGATATCGAATGGCAGCTTGTCGATATCGATATTTATTCGAACTAATTTTATTTTTTTTATTTTTTTATTGTTTGTAATTTTATGGAGTTAAATTTATCAAATAAATTTCAAACGAAGGTCAGGTTAAGTTTACAGTGGTTTGATTCGATGGGCTGTTGTTTCAGTTTAACATATAATTATTGTAATTGTGAGGAAGGATTCCATTACTTACAATAATTTGTCACAGTCACACTAAAATATATATTTCCAAAGGTATACTAGGTGCATTCCAATGTTTTATGAAAGTGATTCTTTAGTTTAGACTTCAATGATGTCAAAGAAATCCGCAGGTAGTTGATTAATCATCCGTACCGAATATACAAAAAACGGTCTCACTACTTATGATTATGACAAACTTTATTATTATTTTAAATGAAATACCGGTAATTATCAATTTAAAAAAAAACCGGTACATTTTTAGGCCTACCTAGGATTTATAAAAATTGTGAAACTATATAACTATTGCTTTAAGTCTTACTAGAATAATTTTACTTAAGGTAACATAGTTAGCCAGCCCTAACTTACACGAGACTATATATTTTGAAATATTTGAGATTTTTGTGATATTTTTAGCAGTAAAGCCAACAAATGATATTTTATCTCCAATAACATGACAAGAAGCTGAGAATTACGTCCCGACAGCTGTTTGCCAACACTTATTAAAATTATTTATTTATTCACTTATTTAAGCCTTATTATCAGTTATCATCACTCACAGGTATAATTATCACGTATTTATCTTTACCATACAACTATGACTAATTACCTATTCATTACATTACCTATACGTCTTCGATTCATAATCGATTCAATTGAAGTAATCAATGAATTGAGAGATACTCTTTTATGGTCAAACACTATGCGAACACAGATTAGACAATTTTTTTCATTGGATTAATAATGTCACTTTTCGTCTTAAATTTTTCAAATAAATTTTAAATATGTTAAACAAACTATGATCTTTGAAAGAAACTAGTGAGATACGTGTTGAAACCTTCTTATTACTTATGAATGTGTTTTTATATCCATTTAGTGGCCAAAAGTGTGAGTATTTTCAATGAAACTGGTTTGTTTACATTTTTATTAAATTGGTTTGAGACAAGGTATAGTTACCTACATTTTTATGATTTTATTGGGTGGTATATTTGGTTCTAATATATTTTCCACAAAGTATTAGATAAATATAGGTGATAAAAGGTTTATCGGTTTGATGAATCATTTCATCGTACCCGTATCACGAAGGAGAGATATGATATCACAAAAGATAAGATTTCAGTTTGGTTATTTTACCACACGAAAACACTCAGTAGAATGTATTGTTTCGTTCAAATAGTTTGTATTAAATTGTGTTAGATAACAGACTAGTCTCTCCTTATTCGAGAATAGTTCTTCGAAAAAAAAATGGGAATCTTCTGCAAAATCGGTGTTACAGAATCTTCAGATGATGGATTCACACCAGGAAGTATCGTTCATGGATCGATTAAATACGCTTTTGATAAAAACACAACTGCAAAAAGAATTACCGTATCGCTCAAGGGACGAGGACTATTAGTCATAAGAGAACGGATGTACGTAAAAGCCGCCCAGACGGCGGTAAACCATGTTATGGAAGAAAAGTATGTGACTCTTGAAAGTGATGTTTTAAATGATGCTGGTGGTAAACAATTTGCAAATGGGGAATATGAAACGCGATTCAACTTTCAGTTGCCAGAAAATATCCCAGCCTCCTTGAAATATCGTAACATTGGAGCATATGAAATCACCTGCAAAATTGCCTATTACATCAAAATAAAATTCGAGGTTACCGGCGTTCTTAACTTTGATAAGAAATTTGAAAAAGAAATAAAGGTTTTGCCTACGATAACACCTAAATTAGCAATAGGACCAGTTATGTATGGAGAAAGGAAAACATTCTTTCAGCCCTTCAAAAAGAATAAAAGTATTTTGCAATTGAAAGCCTGTATTAAATGTTCAGTTCTTGAACCAGGTGAAAAAATTGAAGTTGCTTATGAAGTACTTAATGATACAAATAAATCTGTTGAAGCCATAGAAACAAAATTGATAACTGTGTACAAATTTTACTATGATGATAGTCATTTTGAAAGGAATATCCATAATGTTAAGAACACAGAATCTAAAACGTTAGGTATAAAACAGGGCAGTACTATGGAGACACCTCTTGAAATTGAAATACCTTCAGATTTGTATTGTATAGAAAATTCTAAATTAGTGTCTAGGGATTATGCTGTACTTATAACAGTGTGTCTGCCAATGCCAAACAAAAATATGAAGCTAGAAATACCAGTGCAAATAGGCAAGATTTTTATCAGTCAACCAATTAGTACTATTGGCAATACTAGCGTAAAATATAACGATCCACCTTCTTACTGGGAAATAATGAACGTTTGTGATGGGAAAGGTGACGAAAGCTTTTTTAAAGATGTAAAAAAAATTGAACAAAATGAATGATTCGAATACTTTTACTTTTAATACAGTATCTAAAAGGATTAGTAACTAATCAGTAGTTGATACGATAAATGTAATTTTGCATTAAAATGCTTATGTGTGAAATATATGTTTTAAAGGAGTGTAAAGTTAATGTATTTGTTATTATAAGTTAGATTACGTGTGAAGTAAATTTATATTTTTTAGAATTATATATTATTAAGTGTTGGAACTAAGTGGGTTTTCAAATAACATTGTAGTAATTATTCATATAACAATAACAAAGATGATGAATGTATTATTGTGGCTCCAAAATACACTGAGTTTATAATTTAATCTTGTATAATGTATTCTTTATTATATAGGATTTAATGTTAGTTCCCGATGGTCACTTTACTTTGTCCAATGTAGGACGATACTTTTGACAGGTGTCACTTCCTTATTGCCACGTACTAAGGTTGCGTTTGTTTCCTTATGTTTGGCTTGACATTGCATTAGCAACTTTAAACCCTCTATATAGGTGTCAACTGTCAAAAGTATCATCCTACATTGGACAAAGTATAGTATACTGCGTATGTCAGACACCTCATTTAACACAAGCTCGGGTATTTATGTATGCTCTTTCAATACAATGTAGTAGTTAACACATGTTTTAAATTGACTTTCACTTGTGAAAGTAAAGAAACTTAAGAGAATATCTGTCATTGAATGGACAAATGTGTTTTTTCTAAAAAAAATTAGCTCTGGCGGTGCCATATCTCATATTTATTACCATACCGTTATTACATACCTCTGGGCTTATTAGGCCTATGCCTTATCAATTCTTAGCTTAGTAATTTGAACCGAGTTCATGTTTCAGTAATCGCTAACAACCCTTAAGTAAATAAAAATATGTTTTGTTTTAATTTTTTTAGGTACAAAAAACAGAGTTAGGAACAAATACATGCCAAACAATAAAAAACACATGAAAACAATAGTAGGCTGTAACTCCACAAATTGTTTTATTTTTAAATTTTATTCAGTTATAAAATAAAAATAAAACAATTGAATTTATATAAAATAATTATAACAATTAGGAACGTGCCCGATTAAAATATTGTGAAGGTAGTAGAAAATACATGACAACCATCATCTTAGTCATCCTGTGATCACGGTTTCTGTAAAGGAGTCGAAAGGTCAGGATTAAATATAAAATAAAATATGCGCAAAAATCCGTAAAAAAAGTGTTTTATTCTAATGTGTAATGTGCGCGGAAGTGTAAGAACTAAATATGTGTATACAGTATCAAAGGTACAATAACACATTCTAAAAATATCACAAACAAAAAAAACAAATAGAGACCACTAAGATATCGGATGTAAAATATTAACATAAAATATAGTTAGGGTTATCATCCATTTAAATTAATTTTTTTTCATATAGCAAGTATTAAATATTATGGTAGTTTATTGATTCTATAAAAACTTGAATAATAATAGATATTTAACTATTACGGTCTTCTAATTCATAAATCATTTCTACAGAAATAAAAACCAAAATTGCGTGATCCGTTATAGAACACAACGTAGTATATATATAAAGTTCTTCTTGTCATAGTTTGACTCACCGCACAGGACATTACAATTTCACGAGTAATATTATCTTCTACATTCGATTTCTCATTTACATTACCAGTGGATTTTCCCATACACCTAAAAATATTTTAAAACGACATTCGGATTTTTAAAAATAAATAACGTGAGTCCCACTTTTCTTGAGGTGTAAAATAATGTTATGAAATGCTTAATTATAAATTTATATTTTTGTTTATTTATTGAAAAAAGAAATAAACGGTCATACACATACAGTAATTAATACTAGGGCGATGTAGTCGCAAAACATAAAGCTTCGCTATCACAATATATTGGAGAGGAGCGTACTACTAAAAATAAATAATTTAAAAAAATCAATAATGTTTAGGAAATTTTAAAATTCCATAATGTTCAGTCAATGTTAAGCAAATGTCATAACTTTTTTATTTCTGCGAATTTCAAAATTCGGGTCCTTTATCACAATCTGGTCCGAAATCTGTTGATTCGATTCCACACAAAATAATTAAAATCGGTTAAGAACTCGAGAAGTTACTCGAAAAGTTATAGGCGTACGTAACAGACATTGCATCATCGAAGCTGATCCATGGGAGCTCTGCTCCAACTATGTTGATGCAGTCGCTAAACATAAAGCTTCGCTAGCACCATATATTGGAGCGGAGCGTAATACAAAAAAAAAGTCAATAATGTTTAGTAAATTTGATTATTTCACAATAAAGACCACTTTTAAAAAGCGCGTGCTTTCTCAATGGGAAATCCCATAGAGCCAATGTTTTTTGGTCGTAATTTATTTATTTTTGTGAATTTCAAAATTCGGTCACAATCTGGTCCTAAATGTGTTGATTTGATTCCACACAAAAATTATTGAAATCGGTTTAGAACTCGGGAAGTTATGGCGTAACAGACATTGCGTCATCGAAGCTGATCCATGGGAGCTTCGCTCGCTTCGTTCGCTCCGCTCCAATAAGACCTGTGGTTTCCTTAGTGATAACATATATAATATTACATACATGTTATATAGTATTGGTTGTTACATAAAGTTTTAACACATGAGATTTTATTCCAATTCCACAATACAGATCTGTAGTTGTTTAACATAAATTTTCATATTATTAATTTATTTTCTTTAACGATCTCAATATACAGCTTTACAAATCGTCTTCAACTAAGTTATCATTATTAAGTTATCTTTGCTACTATGCAAAAATGTTTTTAACTGGTCAGTTCTAATATTTTTGTTATGTTTACATCGTTCTGATAAGCCGTCTTGCCGGTTTTATTTATATAGAAGTGGACTGGAGTCAACACGCAGTTCCCTTAGTGCATCGCGGAAGTAAACACGTTTGGTTAAACAACGCAAACATAAACAATAAAACGAGGTAGGTATTAAACATAACTTTTATCCCATAATAGCTATATGATAGTAATTAAGTTGATGACCGGTCAGTGCACGGCATTCTATATCTGGTTCGAATCCTGGTAAATGCATTTGTTAGTGAAATGAGTATACGCATCTGCGCCGCAGTCAGGGTTCTTTTCTATGCTGTATTCCTATATTTGTCATTAGTATTTATAGCACTAGTTATGGTCAGTTGCAATCAAAATAATTGGTGTTATTTTTTACGAATGTATTAAAAATATAATGAAGTGCAATAGTATCGCTCTTACTTACTTCTTTAAGGCCCTAAGTTTGGTCTATTTGATATATTCCTTATAAAATAATCTAACGGGTATAATTTTTAGTGATCTGTCGAAAGATATTGAAGATTTTTAGTCAATAAAAGTTTTTATAGCTCATTCCTGTATAGCAATGTTGTTGATAAAATACGATATAATTAAAAACAATACTTAAATAGAACAGAATATCTTCTACAACTCGTTTTACTACTGAGAGATAACCTAACTTCAACGGTAACACAATACTTGCCATAATAAAAATAACTAATAAGAAGTATAAGCTAACAAAATAATAATTTATTCACTGTTCTATTTGCGCGTCCCATATTTTAATTGTATGCCGTTCTTATAAATCAAAGACAAAACATTAATCCATTTTAAACACAGAGTTGGTCTCATATTTATTTCATACCGATTTACCTTTTATTTCTCTTTTTCAGATAATGGCGTACTTAGCTGTATTCATTATAATAGTTGCCTCCACAATAACTTTGGCTCAGAGGCCTTTCTACGCTGGTCTCAGACCAATTGGATATCCTGCTTTAGAGACGGATACGATTTCACAACTTTCCAACAGATTTGGAGAAGATGCACCTGTACCTATAGAAACTAGGGGAGATGTTAACTTTATAAATAGGATAGAGAGTATGCCAATAGATAATAGACCATTTTGGTATATCAACTGGCGGTATTATGACGATTTGAGAAGGAGACCCCAGACATGGCAGTTGAGACCGAATAATTTCATCAATTAAAAAAAAGTAAAAAGAGTGTTCAAAATTTAAAAGTAACGAAGATCGATGCCATAAACTGGCAATGAAAATAGTTTTCTGGAAAGTGAAAAGGTGCTGTGTTTTTTTACGGTGATGATTTTTTACGGTATGAGTTAGGTAGAACAAATTCATCTTACGATAATTATCTTACAACGCAGTGAATTAGAAACGTAATGTACATATAATTACAGTTATTACCTATTCCACTACATCATGCAATAGTGTGTCAAGATAAAAATAAAAGTTGATAAAATAAAGTCTTATCTAAACAATAACCTATGGCAGTAAGCAACAAAGCTTAAAAAATATATTTTTTATTGCTCATACTACTAAACTAATATATTTGAGGCACGTATTTACTGAAATAGTGTACGACTTGGTAGAGGTCAATATTATTTATTAAAAATTGAGTTGGTGTTTAGCATATCAGAATAATTGGACCTACTTGTGCAAACGGGAACCAATACACACAAATGCCAAAATCGAGATAAGGACACAGAAGATTTTAAAAATGATATTTGTACACATAGAACAAATCATCTAGCATGATATTGTATCTAAACTTCATAGAAAATTACAATAAATTTTTCTGAATACAAAACTTTGACAAATAAGGCTTTTTCTCAAAACTGTCATTGTGTGGTCTCTTTTGCATAAGTAGGTCCAATTGAAAATATAATTTGTCTATGTCGTGTATCTTTGCGTGTGTCGTCTTGTCGTGTACATATAAAAAGGCGAAATGTTAAATTAATATTATTGAAATCAATTCGTTACGCATATTAAATAATATTTCACTGATCCATATCAAAATTCAAAATGATTCAAATCATTGTTGCTTGATAATTTATCTTCTCTCAAAATAATAATTATTTTATAAAGGATAACAGGTAATGCCTTATACATCGCCAGACAATTTTTTATAATAAGATACTGTACTGGTATTTTGGCATAACTGATTTTGGCATTGGAGCAATACGAGCGATTTTGGCATTGGAGTAATACGAGCGATTGACCAGCATGATTCGCCATGTTCCGGGATTCTTAAACACCTTGAGAACAAAACCATACCGGGTTGGATTCGAATGTTTTTTTTTTTAAATAAGTTAATTGTTTCTGAAATAGACTATATCCATTTTTTAGATATACGTATTCTTAAGACTGATTGCTAAGTTAACTGTTATTAAATAAACTAAATAAAATTCTTATATAAAAATATGGTTTCTTTTTATTAATGTACATTTTTATTTATTTTATTTGTGTAGAGTAGCTAACTTTAATCCAAATTAACTAGCCAGTCTAGCACGTAGGTACACGAATCTCAAATAAAGTAACAGTCAGTAAAAGCACTGATTATAATAGTTACAACGTGCTAAAGAATTGAATAAAAAAAATACTTAAAAAAAACTTAAACGATTTTATTACAAAGAAACATAAAACTAATATAGATATAATGCAATTAAAGTAAAAAAAAACATTTTCAAGAGGTACCAGGTACTACTTAGAACTAGTAGCGGCTAGGAATCACACTCTTTCTTTATAAACTACTAGCGGCCCGTCCCGGCTTCGCACGGGTGGACAAAATTCTTTAAATTTTGCAAGCATTAAATATAGCCTATGTTACTCAGCGTGAATGTAGCTTTCCAATTGTGAAAGAATTTTTGTAATCGGCTAAGTAGTTTTTGAGTTTATTCATTGCAAACATACAAAAATACAAATCTTTCCTCTTTATAATATTAGTGTAGATTAAGAAAAGTTTAGAATGACCCGATACTCCATATCTGGCTCAATAATTCAATCTCTCCTCTCACGTTATTTTCACTTAAGTATTAGTTAATAGAATTCGCAACATTTTTACACTAGTTACACTAGTTACACTATTCAGCCGTAGAGAGATGAGTTTACGAAGTTAGAATCTCACCATAGCTTCCTCTTTTAAGTCACGTAGAAGTCTATGGATGGCGCTACATGCTTCAAAAATATAAAGCTGAGTATAGAAAAAATCCAGTTATACAAACCTTGTGTGTTGTACTCACAGATATTCCTAATTTAAATGGATATTTTGACTACATTCAACGCTTTAGAAAAACAATGGCATTCAGCAACATAATGGCTACTTTTTGTCTTCATTTTTTCTGTTAAATAATCCCATGTTATAAAATTAGCAGACTCATTTAGAATACTAGAAACGTCTGAAATATATTTGATGCCATTGCAAATATGCCACTAGCACAAAATTAGGTAACGGTGTAGGCTTAATCTTAGAGTTAAGATCATCAAAAATCGAACTAGCACCGGACCAGACATAACGTAGTTAAATAAAATTAGCAAGAAGTCCTGATTGCTTACTAACGATGCAATGATCAAATAATTAACGCTCTTAATACTCGAGTACAGATCTTAGTGCATTAGTACTGCCTTGGGAGACTGACCGCAGAAAGGCGACGTTATGTCATTGACACGACATTGGACGTGGTATTCTCACTCCTTCTAGATGAGAAATATAGGATATTTAAAAAAAAAATAATACCATGAGCCCAGAATAAAAATATTTATGAATAAATATTCCTTAAAAGACTACAAACTAGACTTCAAAAAACAAGACTACACGACTACTAACTAACAGAGAAAATATTGGAGAGCCATAATAATACTCTACAAAAGTAACCTGAAATCAGATTGGTATGTTTGATAGTAATCGAAGAAGACGTATTATATTTCATTCCAAAGGCTGACGTTTCCAATTTCAAGATAAAACCTATACGAGTAAATAATAAATATCTTAATAAATATCTACCGATATATTTAGTTCTTACACTTCCGCGCACATTACACATCAGAATAAAACACTTTTTTACGGATTTTTGCGCATGTTTTATTTTATTTTATATTTAATCCTGACGTTTCGACTCCTTTACAGGAGCCGTGATCACAGGATGACTAAGATGATGGTTGTCATGTATTTTCTACTACCTTCACAATATTTTAATCGGGCACGTTCCTAATTATTAAATTATTTTATATAAATCAAGTTGTTTTATTTTATATTAAAACATTATTTAGTTATTTAATTAATTCTCACTACGATTACATTGTATACTACTGAGTCTACTACCAGTTCGGAAATTGGGAGGGCCTTCCGAGAAGAACTGGCGAAAGAAACTCGGGCAGGGGGACCGACCTCCATCTTACTGTTTAATTATTTGCAAAAAGAGCTAACTACATCATCAGGTCTTGCAGTGTGTGTTTTTGTAGGTATTAATTTATTAATTATGGGGTCCCAAGCAGGTGGAACGCTCCAACCTTCGTCTCTATTGAAATTAGGATGTTTCTTAATTTCAATAGCCTCGCGTAGCATCCTAGGAACAAATCTTTGTTCTCTAGCGAGAATTTGTGGTTTATCAAAACGAATATAGTGGTTTGGCCCCTCAAAAGCATGCTCACACACTGCAGACCTATTATCGCGCCTATGTTTCATGTCAGCTACGTGTTCTTTAATGCGCGTCCCTATACTTCTCTTTGTTTGCCCGATGTATGAGAGCCCACAGTCACAATCGATTTTGTAGACACCCGCTGCCTGAAGGGGTATATTACACTTGACCGATCGTAAGAATTGGTCAATCTTCCTGGCTGGTTTAAAGTAAGTTTTAATAGAAACCCGCTTCAGAATATTCCCAATCTTGTCAGTGACCCCCTTCATGTAGGGAAGGACAGCAGGTTGGCGCTCAACTGTGGCTGGTTTGGCGCGGCTTCTGTGACGCAGTCTTGGTACTCGCAACTTGTTATCTTGTAGTACTTGCTTGACATGCTGAAGCTCAGCAGTCAGATGTTGTTGGTCACAGATGCCGCGAGCTCTCTGAAACAAAGATTTCCCTACGGTAGCTAACTGTATAGGATGGTGGTGAGAGTCACCATTTAAATATCTATCGGTATGAGTTGCCTTTCTGTACACTGTATGACTAAGGGTTTGATTTGGATTCCTGCTGATTTGAATATCTAGGAAGGCTATTTTATTGTCTGTCTCTAATTCCATAGTAAATTGTATGTTGGGATGAACGGAATTAAGGTGACTTAAAAAGACAGAAACCATATCTCTTGGTAATATAGCAAATGTGTCATCTACATACCTTTTGTAAAAGCGTGGACACACCGGTGCCGTCGCTAGGGCCCTTTCCTCAAAGTCCTCCATGAATATGTCGGCGACTATGGGTGATACAGGAGAGCCCATTGCTACACCATCCACTTGTAGGTAGAATTCATCATTCCACAAGAGATAGCCCGATGTTAGGCAGTGTTCCAGTAATTTTGAATATTCACTTGGTATATTGTGTTTCTCTAGTCTCTTCCTAGTGACATCAATGCAATCTTGAACAGGTAAGCTTGTGAATAAAGATTGGACATCGAAGCTAACCATAGTTTCATCATCAGTGAGACGTAGGTGTTGTATCTCACTAACAAAATGGTAGGAATCCTTTACATAGGCAGTTGTTTTACCCCTTAGTGGTGATAGTATTTTAGCTACGTGTTTAGCCAAACGGTAGGTTGGTGAGTCAATTTGGCTAACGATGGGACGTAGCGGTACATCTTGTTTGTGTATTTTTGGCAACCGAACCCTCTCCACCGAATCTCCCAAAACGCACGCGATCGCGCGTTTCCACTCTACCGGAATGTAAATATTTATGGATGTCAGTTTTCAGTTGTTTAGATTGGCTGTGAATTTCAAGGTACGTAAATAATACCTATCAATTGTTTCGATTTCTGCACGAAGACCTTTAAACCCGTAACGTTTAATTGGTGTAGTTGTCGATGGGCGTAACGAATGAAATAGGTGAATTATAAAATTATAAGCATGCCACTTCGATATCGTATTGTGCTTTATGCCTTTGTACATAATTGCTACTGTGACTTCAGTTAATGGCGTACGAAGTACCCTTCTATATTTGGATCGATAGTTTACCGTTAAACGTAGGTACCCAGTAGCGTTAGTTCGAACAGATTTTTCGCATTACATTAACCAAACTTCTAAGGTACTGAAGAAAACCAGTGAACTCATCAAGACGCATTCCGAGGTATTAGATCTTGACGTCAACTATCTTATTCCTTCCTGCCCTAAACCGCCGAAGTTGTATGGGTTGCCAAAAATACACAAACAAGATGTACCGCTACGTCCCATCGTTAGCCAAATTGACTCACCAACCTACCGTTTGGCTAAACACGTAGCTAAAATACTATCACCACTAAGGGGTAAAACAACTGCCTATGTAAAGGATTCCTACCATTTTGTTAGTGAGATACAACACCTACGTCTCACTGATGATGAAACTATGGTTAGCTTCGATGTCCAATCTTTATTCACAAGCTTACCTGTTCAAGATTGCATTGATTTCACTAGGAAGAGACTAGAGAAACACAATATACCAAGTGAATATTCAAAATTACTGGAACACTGCCTAACATCGGGCTATCTCTTGTGGAATGATGAATTCTACCTACAAGTGGATGGTGTAGCAATGGGCTCTCCTGTATCACCCATAGTCGCCGACATATTCATGGAGGACTTTGAGGAAAGGGCCCTAGCGACGGCACCGGTGTGTCCACGCTTTTACAAAAGGTATGTAGATGACACATTTGCTATATTACCAAGAGATATGGTTTCTGTCTTTTTAAGTCACCTTAATTCCGTTCATCCCAACATACAATTTACTATGGAATTAGAGACAGACAATAAAATAGCCTTCCTAGATATTCAAATCAGCAGGAATCCAAATCAAACCCTTAGTCATACAGTGTACAGAAAGGCAACTCATACCGATAGATATTTAAATGGTGACTCTCACCACCATCCTATACAGTTAGCTACCGTAGGGAAATCTTTGTTTCAGAGAGCTCGCGGCATCTGTGACCAACAACATCTGACTGCTGAGCTTCAGCATGTCAAGCAAGTACTACAAGATAACAAGTTGCGAGTACCAAGACTGCGTCACAGAAGCCGCGCCAAACCAGCCACAGTAGAGCGCCAACCTGCTGTCCTTCCCTACATGAAGGGGGTCACTGACAAGATTGGGAATATTCTGAAGCGGGTTTCTATTAAAACTTACTTTAAACCAGCCAGGAAGATTGACCAATTCTTACGATCGGTCAAGTGTAATATACCCCTTCAGGCAGCGGGTGTCTACAAAATCGATTGTGACTGTGGGCTCTCATACATCGGGCAAACAAAGAGAAGTATAGGGACGCGCATTAAAGAACACGTAGCTGACATGAAACATAGGCGCGATAATAGGTCTGCAGTGTGTGAGCATGCTTTTGAGGGGCCAAACCACTATATTCGTTTTGATAAACCACAAATTCTCGCTAGAGAACAAAGATTTGTTCCTAGGATGCTACGCGAGGCTATTGAAATTAAGAAACATCCTAATTTCAATAGAGACGAAGGTTGGAGCGTTCCACCTGCTTGGGACCCCATAATTAATAAATTAATACCTACAAAAACACACACTGCAAGACCTGATGATGTAGTTAGCTCTTTTTGCAAATAATTAAACAGTAAGATGGAGGTCGGTCCCCCTGCCCGAGTTTCTTTCGCCAGTTCTTCTCGGAAGGCCCTCCCAATTTCCGAACTGGTAGTAGACTCAGTAGTATACAATGTAATCGTAGTGAGAATTAATTAAATAACTAAATAATGTTTTAATATAAAATAAAACAACTTGATTTATATAAAATAATTTAATAATTAGGAACGTGCCCGATTAAAATATTGTGAAGGTAGTAGAAAATACATGACAACCATCATCTTAGTCATCCTGTGATCACGGCTCCTGTAAAGGAGTCGAAACGTCAGGATTAAATATAAAATAAAATAAAACATGCGCAAAAATCCGTAAAAAAGTGTTTTATCTACCGATAGTTTGAAATGGTATTGTCCTTTCTGTCTTTTTATTGATTTCAGCTTTATTGCCTTCGTTTCAATTATTTGTTTGCATCGTATCATTCACTAAAATATCCTTCACTTTCATTAGTTAACATGTATATATTTTAGAGAGTAATTAAGGGGATTAAATGAAGAGCTGAAGTCTTGACTTCTATGTTCACAATGGCTCTTGAGCCATAACCATCTTAAGTTGTGAACATTATTTTTCAACAAATGTAGCTTACCTTACACAAACTCTAAAATTAACCGATCGTAGTGCAAGTATGCTTTTCCACCAGAGCTATGCGAAGTAGCTAAGCCGTGCGCAAGGAAAAAAAACGACCAATAAAATTAATTCATTTTCCTGGCCTCGCGCTGCTATTGGTGCAATTTTTCCTGGCGCATTGCTCAGTTGCCTCGCACAGATGTGGTGGAAGCGCACCTTCACAATCACTTGATAATAATATAGATACAATGAAAGTAATATAACTTAATACTTGTAACTAGATAATTGATTTATCTTATTCTAAAATAAGGCATCTTGCATCTATCATCGTGACCGTTATGAACCCTTTTCATCGAATCTTGTTTGAAACGCGAATCCTTACTTAGTGAGAGCAAAGTTTCCCTTCTGGTGTGCTTATAAAACGTGTCACTCTTCTCCCAATATTATTCATCCCCTAATAATCTGAATTTTATAGTAGCTTTGTAGGTATCTCAGAAATACCAATATCATTACTATAATCTTTTAAATTATTAAATGGATATTAACATCTCTACAATTGAAGTATAGGCTTTCTATATGAATGTGCCATAAAACGATCGCATCGGGATCCATGGTCGTGCATCCACCACGGGCCTACTTCGAAAGAAACAGTTTCGACGGGTGTTCACAAGGCTCGGTAGCTCAATTGGGAGAGTATTGGACCAGACTTCCAAAGGTTGTGGGTTTGATTCCCGCCTGAGAATTGACTTGTGAGCCGAGTCGATATTTTCTAGTATTTTTCTATTAAAATAATTTATCTTTAAATGATTTTTTAGGTATGTTTTTCTATATATCCTATTAGTTCGCAAAAGTTTACTCCAGGAAATAATATATTCATCAGCTAAATATTACAGTTATTAAGTATATTATTATAAATACTGTTATTATATCCTGTATTTTCCTTCTATACATTTTTCCTTCATTAAATTTTAGCCACACATAATCATGCTGTGTGAGCAATTAAGCATACATTTCCACGTTTCCCTTTATTATTGTGTCTAAAATACAAAGCTTTTTAAATTTGTCTTTTAACTTTTTGGAAATTATATAATAATAAAGCTTCTGTTAAATTGATTGTGTTTATTTTATTTTTATGATATGAACAAATTTCTAGAAACGTTACCTTATCTTTCATGTTTCAACAGGACAATAATTGAGCAGGGGAGTAATCTTGATCAGTTGAGAATTATCTCTCTATATATTATATGTATGCGTTAACAATAAGCATGTGTTTTCCAAGAAGGTAAATCAGTAATCAGTGAGGTATAAGTACATACATGTCATTAACTTTAATAACATCCACTGTAATTTACAAGGAACTGTATGTTGCGATTAATATTATTTATTATGGATCTGTTTGTATTTCATTTTATGTTCATATGTATAATAATGAAATCATATAAACTACAACTCTTTTTCAATCATGGCCATTCTTTTTTTCTGTTTAGACATGAAAATGCAATAATGTCATTATTTTAAACTATAACGCAAGCAATGCCACCATCACTACCACTAGTTGGTAATATAAACAGACTATATCGTTAAAATGTGTAAAAATTCTAGCTAGAGATAATAGAATGGAATGGAATTAATGTATTTTTAATTTATTAATGCAATTCTTATGTTCGTCGGTCCATGTCCACTCAACATTATTCTTAATTAGTTCACGCAACAGAGCAGATATTTAAGATGCATTAGGAATAAACAACATAGTCTGTTTTATTAAGCAGACATCTGCATTGAGAGAAAGAGTGTTTTGTTATTTAAGGAGATAACTCCTAGATATTTTACCAAAAGAAAGATCAATGGAAGAGTATTCGTACGGATATCGAGTGAATCTGGGTTCGTATCCCCGAGACAAAAACATATTTTTTTCTTTTAATAATTTAATTACTACATTTATTAAGAACGACTCACAGTTTGTAACAAAAGGTCATAGTACATAGTCTGTGTTTATTATATTGATGAGTAATCGGGATGTTGTTAGTTTTCAATTATTAGAGTTTCCTAGTATTTCCACATAGTTTAGTCAACTAGAATATATTTATTTCTGCAACTGCCTGAAACAAAATAACTTTGATTTCATCCAGTTACAAGGAAAAATGTGACTAGTGTAAAAAAATAATATTCGTTTCTACAAGCTGCTTTTTCTTTTTTTTTCCTTTTTTACTCTTTGAGCGGTGTTCAGAAACGGAATGTCTTATGGCCTTTAAAATTGAATAAATTAAAAAGAAAAATATTTGGTTTCAATTTTGAGCTGTTCTTACACAACATTTGATTAATAATATTTATTTAATTATTTTAAATAAAATGTGAATCTTATTTGATTCTTATCTTTATTGATTTTATTTAAAATATATTTGAATCTCCAGCTCATAATAACGACTACGAATTTTATATCGGTTATTATTAATTACTATTAGCACTTTATATAAAACGCCTCGTTTTTCGAAATATATTTTTGTAATGGTTAAATAATTAGCGGGAATAGCAAATAACTAGAAATCCTTTATTTTAAAAAAAACTTAAGTATTTCTTACTTAAGTCTTTTTTTAAATAAAGGAGTTTTTATTATTTATTTTAAATAAAACAAATACACTTTAATTCAGGTAATAGATAACAGTGAACCTAAATAAAATCTTGTTAATAAAAGAAACGTCGTTGAGAGAAAATAAATAAAAGTATGTGTGTATGCAATTCAGACACGGCACAAGTGAAGCTTCAAAAAAGTAGCTTACGAGAATTTCACGACGTGCCGCGCCGAGCACTAAAAAGAGAGCTTTTACGTTTCATCGAACTTTCAAATCACAACGATGCCAAAGAACTTAAAAAACTGAAGTGTTATGAACAGAAAAAGAAACACTGAGCTAGATCCGAACAGATTTTATTTGGTATAATTGGAGACCGGATACCGGCGAATGACACGAAATACACGAAAGACAGACGTCAATAACAAAATGACAAACACGACAGATTATATAGCGTTTACAAATACTAATAAAAACAAGGTAGTTTTGATGAATTCACCTAAATGGCTAAGAGCCCCAGTAAGAACTAGGCTTATAATCGGTAAACCAGAAAGACGTATATTCTGATTTCACCCTTTAATTTTTAGTTTTTCTGTTTTTTAATGCTTAAACTAGTTATTACAATAACAGCGTTAGTTTTTGTTCTCTATTAATTAAATGTGAAACATTGTATTAAAATATTGTCTTAATTAATTAGTATGCTTTTATTTATAACACTTAGATAATATTTCTTCAGAAGTGAATTAGGTTCATGAACTTTAAGCAAAACAATATCATTAATATCCTTATTGTTTTATTTGGGGTTTTCCGGTTCATTTTGGGGTAAAGCACAATTTGTTTGCCATGTTTAGTAAGATATAATATTAAATACCTGTTATATTATGAAAAGCTAAGACAATACGTTGATGACGCATGCCACGTATTATATATACTATACCTATATACATCTATTTGCAAATCAATTATTAAAATATGTCTTTTATATAAGATCTTTGTAACGTGCCTCGTCTATCGAAAAACAGAAATTCGTGGATTTCAAAGCGTCATACGAAGTCGGGAGTATGCAATACACAAAACAGCAAAAAAATTCAACGGTGCTAACATGATCTCTTTGTGTACAAAGGATGTCTACACAAGCACGAGTCACTCAGCGAGGAATGAGAGAGTTAACCGTTTCTTTCGTTATAAAATCCGTGATATGGATATCAGCAAAAGATTAAAGAGCATCTATATCGATTTTGTTTTTTATTTTTAACAAATCAACTCCCCTTTAGAAGTCGTGTTTTCAGCTTTAAATCATACAAAGCATTAAGGATTCACAGGGAATTCTTAGTCTGCAAGATATCGAAATACAATAAACAGGTAAAATTAAGTCTAAATTCTTATCATACTTTAGGACCTGTTGAGATCCATTGGGCCGTTTCCTTACTTATTAAACGTTCAGATACTCGGAACTTTTAAATAAGTTAATCCATTATAAGAAATTTTTTCTAGTATTTTTCTGTTATAATAATATATCTTATAAGTTTTAGATGGTTTCATTATTAATACTCATTATTAATTAAGCAATGAAATATGAACCAATGGATGCACGAAACATTGACCTTTAAAAGCTTTATTCATGTAATTAGTATAAACTGAATAAATAATATTCGGTTTGATTTAAAAAGTAAAAACAGCTGTTCGAAATGAGCCTTTTAAATAAAATTTGGATTCAATTTTTTCCACTTTTAGTGATAATTTGACCATGATGTGACAATGAAAGACGAAATATTAATACCATAACGACATAAGATGTCTCGAATACTTTTTTTATTGGTTTCGATATCGAGCAGTTTTAATTTAGTAGCCGGGTAAATTGTAGTTATAAGCTTGAAACCAAATATAGTATTTAAGTACGGTAGATGTTTTTACTTCAACGTTTTAATTCTACATTGCTTTTTGTCGTTCCATTCGGATTCTCGGGTCGTTAAATTTACAGAGCGTGTAATGAAAATTACATATCTCTCTCATGTGTACGTCGTTAACTGCGAATCTTAAAGGAATTAGGCTTTGTCACGTGCATTTCTTAGGGTTATTACGAACGTGACGACAAAGTGAAGACAGCGGACGAACCCGACATTTACCATTAAATTGAATAAGTAAAAATATTTCTTAGGAGATCCTGCTCACTATCAACACTAAACAAACCACGTTGTTCACGGGTGGACTAGCCATCTAAAATGACTGGAGGATGAGTGGATGACCAGATAAATACTGAGGAACAGTTTTAAACTGAACACAGAGGTGATAATAGGTATGTAAGTAATTGAAAATTCACATATATTGAAAATCTAGCAACCTAATACCATTTATGGAAATTAGTATAACCCGGTGACAAATCATCACCTTTTTTTCAATTATATGCGTATATCTCGGTCTTTTTTTAATTTATATGTTGCTGTTTTAAGCTAATAGTAACCTTAAGAAACATAACAATCTAATGTAATACAAAAATATTATTTCCGATATAGTTCAGCAGCAATGACTAATTGAATGGAAAATTCTATTAATTTGAACGCTAACGCCTAATTCAGAGTATAAACATAACTGACACATCATAAAATTATAAGTCATTTGCTTGTAAATTCCACATATATAAATAAGTATGAGTCTTTGATAAATTAGTATGAGTAATGTAAATAAATACTGTTATCATTAATTAAAGTTATCGTTAATTTAAAGCTTATTTTTAAACCATGAAAATATTTTTCTTTAACGTTTAAACAAATAAATAATGAATATTTACAATCTCAAATTTCAAGTAAATTAAAATCATTGTTCTTAAAAACTATAACTATACTATTAATGATTATTTTATTATAGTAATATATTATACCATGACGTTATTGTGTTAATATTTATTGGAGCGGAGCGAGCGAAGCTCCCATGGATCAGCTTCAATGACGCAATGTCTGTTACACCATAACTTCCAGAGTTCTTAACCGATTTCATTATTTTTTATGGTGAATCAAATCAACAGGTTTAGGACCAGATTGTGACGGAGAATTTTGAAATTCGCAAAAATTCCCATCGAAACAATAATAATTTTTTTTTAGGTATTACGCTCCGCTCCAATATATGGTGTCAGCGAAGCTTTATGCTTAGCGTCTGCATCGCCTAGTAATATATAACTTATACGACTAACCACAGTTATTCTGGGTTGACTGATTATTAATATTTTTCGGGTGGCCTTCGTATTCCTACTATTTACGGTAAATCCTCACAACGTATAATATAACATATCGAAACAAATAAGGACGGGTCTTAAAGACGTTAACGCAAAATTTTGGTCCCACGTCAGAAACAGCCTTTAAGTTGACACTTCGCACTTAAGAGGCGTGACTTTCTAATATGGCTCCTACGCGTGTGGATTTTATTACGACGTGCGTGCATTAGGTCAGAGATAATAGGGGTAAAAGTTACATATTATTCTGCTATGTGAAACTGAATACATTGTACTTACAATTTCTAATAATAAAACACCTTTCCGTATAATTTAAAAATAGAATCCAGTGGAGAACCAGGCTCAATTTCAAAATTACACTTCGATTAATTTAATAAAAATTTGATAAAAATTAAAAGTTACAAAATGATATTTCCTAAAATCGCATTTAGTACAAGTACTAAATGCGATTTTAGGAAAATGTAAGTTTACATTTTTGCGCCTAGTGCACATTAGAAATTTTTAGCGGATTGAATAAAAAAATAAGAATTAACTCATCGTGAATCCGGTAAAAGTAGTTTTATTTAGATAATAATGCAAGTTTGTTCAGGCAAAAGCGGAATTGAAAATATTTTCTGTATTTTCAGTAAAAAAGACCAAAAAGCAGAGTTACAATAGTTGTAATAATTCAAAATCAATAAAGAAAACTAAAGAATCTATAAATATTCTATAAATCTATAAGTCATTTGATTAATATTTGCTTAGAACTAGTCAAAAAGCATTTTGATTAAAAGTCATGTAAAACAAAATAAATTTAAATAATCTATATAATATTAGTCTCATTAAAAAAAGTAAAACTTAAAATTACAGTTATTAACTGTTTCAGTTAACATCGATAGTACTAAAAACTATTCAACAAGGTAAATATAATGAATGTATTTGCTTTTAAAATCTTCAATCAAATCTGGTTCTGAAATATAAATGAGCAATATACATTATAAGAAAAAATCAAGATCTAAGTTTTTCCAAACGATACTTTACCTTGATTTGGCTGCTGAATACTTGATTTATTGCATAGTCTATTTTTTCCATCTCGAAATAAGTTCAGCCTTAATTAGGGACATAAGATAATATATCTTTTTATTTGCTTGAATATGGTTACATAAACATCTTAAAAAACTATTTTCCAGCATTCTATCGTGATGTCGATGTGCAAAATATTCAATTACGAAATAAATATGAAAACTATAAAAATTTTGTAAACAATAATTTCAAAATAAACAAGTCATACTTAAAAACATGTCAATAAAATAAAAAATTAAAATCAAAATCAAAAAATCAAAATCAAAATAACTTTATTTCATAGGCCCTTGCGGGCACTTAAAATCGTCAATTTTACAGAATCAAGATAATATTCTTTTATAATAAAGATAGCCCGTGCGCTAGCGGCAAGTACATCCGCGGAGTTGATGCCGCGCATGTAATCGCCACGAGCGACCCGATTCCGAACGTAGGGGCTAACATGAGAAGAATCGGGCAAGAAACTCATGTGCCAAAACTCTTATAAAATCGCCAAATGTCTTACAAATTGTGTATATTACAAAACGATTCAGAGAACGAGCAATTCATTTCTTTTAGGTCCACGCTGCCTTATCATTCAAAAAATCTTTAACACTATAATAAGCCTTTTTGCATAACTGAGTTTTAATTAAAAATTTAAATTTATTAATTGACAAGTCATGCATGTTACATGGCAGCGTGTTGTACATTCGTATACAGTGACCTGCAAAGGAGTTGCTTATTTTATGGAGCCTATACCTGGGCATTGCTAGCTTGTCAAAGTAATAAACTAAAGTAAGTAAAAGTTGTTGTAATTAATTTTTGTAGTTTAATAACTACAAAAATTAATTAATTAAAAAAATAAAATTAAAAAACATGTCAAATTCTATCATAGAGAAAGTCAGCTACTTTATAATACATTTTGTCCATTAGTAAGTTAAATAAGTTAGATTTCAACTTAAAAAATGGCAATATCTTTAGGTCATTAGGTAGCTTATTGAATATGCGAATCGCCATACAGTCAACATTTTTGGAGTTAAGCTTTAATCTTTGCACTGGTATACAAACATTTTCGCCTTTCCTTCCTTTGTATAACTTGCTACTTTTAACTTTGAACGGGTAATTATAACTTTTTACAAAGAGTGCCATCTCAAATATGCACATACAGGGAATTAATTTTTTTATAAGGCTCGCAAAGCTGGTTTGCAACTAAAAATAAATTTATAACTTATCAAACTACATTGAAACCTACTCGATGTAAGTACAACATGCGTCAGTAGACTATACTAATAAGCACGGACTAATTTCCGGCCTATGAAGCACTCTAACATTAATTATTAACAAGCAAATATTTAGCAATTGTAATTAATTTATAAAATAAAAATATTAACAAAGGTTTTACAAAATAATATTCTTTAAGGCCTTCTTTGCTGAAGCCACAGAACCATTAAAATATCAAAATCGGATCTAATAAAGTTGCACGTATGACACATTCGATACAGTGGTGAGTGATAATCGAGTTTTGTCCTACACAACGGGATAGGGAATGTTTTGCGATTATGCAACCTACTGTCGTGGGAGAGTGATATTTAAGCGTTCTAGTAATTCTGTAGAGTCGATATGACCATGGATCAATTTTAACAGTAACATAACATCGGAAATTTTTCTGCGCGTATTTAAAAGGAAATACCATAGTGATTTGCTCGAGTCTGGTAAGAGGGTAATAGCCTGCACATGCCATCCGAGTACGCCAAATATTACAAGAAGTACTTATAAAACAAAAATACTAAAAAACTCGAAATGGTAGCCATATTTCTTAAATGCCCTAGAAGTTATTCTATTTACATACGAGCAGGGCCCGATCTAAGGGGGGCAAGCCGGGCATTTGCCCAGAGCGGCAAAAATGCAGGGCGGCAAAATTGACTTATTCCCGTCTTCCAACTTAGCCATTAGCCATTTACCACCCAAGTTTGAGAATTTTATGCTCCACCTTCCAACCTACTTCAGGTTGGATAGTGGAAATATTTAAGTATTTTACTTAACTGAATTATTTTAGTTCGAAAGAAAGAAAGAGTTGGGATCCGCAAAAAGTACTGAAACCTGAATAGTATTGCTGGAATAAACAAAACCTCTTTTGTGTTTTGACAAATTTTATTTATAAAAAGTATTGTATTGTGATTTCGTCATCTGTCTGTCTTAAAATTTACATTGTAATAAACCGAGTTCAATATAAACAATCTACTTAAATCCGAGTATTTTCTACAGGTTATGGACCTACAACCTCTTTTCTACAAGTATCGACTACCTCCGTGGTCGAGTAGTGTGTACACCGGTTTTCATGGGTACGCCACTCCGAGGCCCCGGGTTTGATTCCCGGCCGAGTCGATGTAGAAAAAGTTCATTAGTTTTCTATGTTGTCTTGGGTCTGGGTGTTTGTGATACCGTCATTACTTCTGGTTTTCCATAACACAAGTGCTTTAGCTACTTACATTGGGATTAAAGTAACGTATGTGATGTTGTCCAATATTTATTATATATTTATTTATTTATCGGTACTTTCATATCGATACTAAGTATATTTGGATACGATACTTTGTTCCGATATTTTTGAGGTATCGATACTTTTATAAGTACTCGATTTTTTTAACAAAATTTAAATCACATCATTAGATTTGGGTCGTAGCGGATTACCCTTCTATAGACGATGGTTTATGTTTATAGCGTGTGTTGCCAGTTTCTCGTGATTGGTACCTATTCTCCTATTTAGTAGATTTATTTTGATCAATTAACTAAAAAATGATTTAATACAGTTTAATCCTAAATTTACTTTTTTACTGTTGCTCTTGCTTTTGTTAATATAGCACAAGGGAAAAAAGGCGCATCCGCAGCAGTGAATCGCAATAGGTCGATGATGATGATAAAGTTGGAAGGTACATAACTATGTCGATAAAAAAATATATCACTCCATCCATTCAATAGTTCCTGTGAAATTTTTCAAAAGACATACATCGTATACTTATAGTAACATAGAAACACTTATCAACTTTCGTATAGGTTACTTCTTCAGAAGGCCCAAAATAATGACGTGAATATTGTAGGTAGGTATAATCCTAACAGTTTGACGTATTTTATGTAGGTACTTGTATACTTAGCATCCCCCAACAAAACTAGTTCATGACTTATATGGTTTTCTGTATGTAAAGGGCGGCGAAAATGATCTTTGCCCTGAGCGGCAAAATAGCTAGATCGGGCCCTGCATACGAGTATACAATAAATGACAATACAATCTCTTAAATCTCACAAGTAGACGAAACTATTTAAAGTAACGATACTCTATGCTTTTTGTCACAATAAATACGACTGTGTGCAACTAAATAATAGTATTTTTTACAGTGTACACAAAAGATCACACTATCATAATGTAAATGGAGTTTACGTCCCTGAAATATATCGTACTAACACCTGCAAACGATGAGCGATGTTTCGATTGGCTGACACGTTTAAGAAACATTTGAAAATTTGGATGTTTATAATATTCATATGTGGCCATAATAATTAGTGTGTTCAAAAGTAGTATTATCCAAATAGTAAGGCAATAGAAATATATTAGGAAAATAGATTTTTTTCGTTAATTTTTTTTCTATTATTTCGTATATTCTCCTCTCTTTTTCAATTTTTTAACGTAGTAGTCATTTAGTGATTATTGTGAACTACTACAAAACTTATAACAAAATTTGATATTAATTAAACCTGCATATACAATTTGCACAATTTTACTGTAAAAACTTAGTAAGATAAATGTTGTGCGCTGTTTGTTGACCTAAATGAAAGGAAAAAAAAATTAAACGAGAGCAAAAAAAAACTTTGTAAAAACCAACATGTTTTAATTATTTGTAAGGAATAAGGAGGTTGCTATAGTGGTAATAACTTTCTTGAGTGAACAGCAAAATTCGAGCTGCACGTTCTTCCTTCACGATGTTGTCACTAACATCGTGAAGGTACTGATCCTACGAATGGGAGCAATGTTTACGTATCTAAGTAAGCACAACAAAATCTGAGGCTAACTGTCAACTCACGTATAATGCGCGCAGCCAAAGATGAGACCTGTCAGATGCTAGTAGAGGCGATTTTACGCAGGTAATAAGGTGCAGGTTTGTATAATCACGTGATCCGTCAAGTCTCATCTTAGGCTGCGCGCATTGCACTTAAAATGGATTTAAAATAAATGACACAGATAATATCATAAGATTGAATAAATAAATACACACGTAAAGCAAACCGTTATGAATAATTACATATCACAGAGATACTTTTTTTTTTATTGCATAAAGTTGGCAAACAAGCAAACTGCCCACCTGATGGTAAGTGGTAACAGTCACCTATAATACATGTGGCTCTTGTGAGATTCGCAGCAAAAACTGCAACCCCCACAAGAACCACAGTGTACGTTGCCAACTTGTGACATAAGATGTAAAGTCACTGTACCCAGTAATTTCACTGCCATATCTTACCCTTCAAACCGGAACACAGCAATGCAAGCACTGCTGCTTTGCGGCAGAAATAGGTAAGACGGAGGTACCTAAGCAGACGACCCTGGTACAGAGTCTCCCTCCAGTAAAAGTTATTGTTAAATATTAAAAATGTTACACACCATGTTTTATTAAAAACTACATCTTTGACAGGAAACAGAAGTAGGTTGTCAACAGGGTGATCCCCTTGGGCCTGCAATTTTTAGTTTGGCTATTAATCCGATAATCAAAAATTTAAATTCTAAATTCAACGTTTGGTATTTGGATGACGGAACCCTAGGAGGTGATGTGGACACTGTGTTTTCGGACCTTTTTTTTATCAAAAATAAATTTGAAGCCATTGGTTTGGAGCTTAATTTTAGCAAATGCGAACTTTTTATAAATAACTGCGACCTAAATTTAAACGATGTAAAACAAAAATTTAATATTTTGGCTCCAAATATTAAAATAGTTAACAGTAATTCCCTTTACCTTTTAGGTTCTCCAATCTTTGATGAATCTATTTCTGAATATATTAATAATTCAATTACTAAATTTCAAAATTCTGCTTACCGTCTCCTTGAAATTAGCCCACATTATGCACTTTGCATCTTAAAATTCTGTCTTTTCGTCCCAAAATCTACGTATGTGCTCCGTTGCTGCTCCTTTTGGAATCACCCAGATCTTTTGACACAAGTAGACGATTTAATCAAAATTAGCTTAGAATCGATTCTTAATATGCAGCTGAACGAGCAATCTTGGACCCAAGCATCCCTACCCATCCGTTATGGTGGTTTAGGAATTCGCAAAATTTCCAGTGTCGCTTTACCAGCCTTCCTATCTTCTGTCCATAGTTCAGCAAATCTCATAAGTAAAATTTTAAGGGCATTCCCTTCAAACTTTGAGATTGCTGGGTTGGAAGAAGCTAGAAACGCTTTCTTAATTGCATGCCCAGGTCAAAATTTTCCAGTTTCTCCAAATTCACAAAGGAGCTGGGACGACATAAACTGTAAATTGACTTTTCACAATCTTTTGAGCTGTAGTACAGGTTCGGCGCGTGCTAGGCTTTTGGCCGTGGGTGCACATGAGGCCGGTTACTGGCTTCACGCGTACCCTTCGTCAAATACAGGAACATTTCTTGAGCCTGACACGCTCCGAATCGCAACCTGTCTACGGCTTGGGGTTCCGGTCTGCGCTCCTCATAAATGTCCCTGTGGCAGTGATGTCGACAAGCTAGGACATCACGGACTGTCATGCCAAAAAAGTGCAGGCCGCTTCTCGAGACATGCCGCACTTAACGATATCATACGCCGGTCCCTTGCCACCGTCAACGTGCCAAGTCTACTTGAGCCGACTGGTATTGCAAGAGACGATGGCAAGAGACCGGACGGTATGAGTTTGATTCCATGGAAGATGGGCCGGGTGCTGGTATGGGATGCAACCTGTTCAGACACGCTGGCCCCTTCCCATCTGCATGGAACCAACAACAGAGCTGGTGCGGCATGTGAAGCGGCTGAAAAAGCTAAAGCATGCAAATACAGGGGTCTAGGCTCCGAATATGATTTTGTCCCATTCGGTGTCGAGACCCTTGGTCCGTGGGGTCCTAGCGCAATTTCGCTTTTTAAGGAAATATCAAAAAGGTTAGTCGTCATCACAGGAGACCGAAGAGCTGGCAGCTACCTCGGACAAAGAATTAGTTTAGCTATTCAAAGGGGGAACGCTGCCAGTATCTTTGGAACCTTGCCTAAAGGGACTCCTTTTAGTAATATATTTTAGATATAATATTATATTTTTAAGGTTTTTAGTTTTTAGATTTAGACTAAGTAATTTTAATTTCATTATTTCTGTAATATAGTTATTTAATAAGTTTATGATTGTTATGATACATGTATTGTACCTATCTATACTAATATTATCTTTACATAATGAATATATTAAAAGTTTGACCAAGTGTTCCGGTATTGACCAGTACCTGATTTTATATTCTCTCCTTTGATGAAAGTAGGTATTTTTAATGGAATATTTAATAATACTTACAAATGATGACATCCTATAATATAAACATAAACACTAGTTTATAACGGGATACTTTAACAATATGATTAAATTTTTGTGTCGAGTTTGAATCTTATTAAAAATAAATAAAAGATAAGACAAGACGGTTGTGAACTTACAGTTTAAATCTTGTTTCAAATGTTATTTAGGCCAACAATGTACGTAGCTGTTTAAAATAGCAGTAGCAACATATTTCGATTCAACTTCGTTATCTATTGTAGGAACAAAGTATATTTATTTTATGTAGGTATTATAGTGTACAATAAATTTATAGTTATAAAGAACGAAAGAATTCTGAGTTTTATTAAAAGTTCCTTTATGTTATATCAAACATTTAGCGGGGCATAACGGAAACAAAGAGAATATGTAATATTGAATTCCGGGTTTGTCATTACAATAGAAAGAAGATGCAATGTCAAAATCACGACTGGCTAAAAGCAAAAGTTATATCACCCCAATTGATAACAATATAAGTGTATTTTCTTTGATCTCTGTCCATCCTTAATTGCATATCTAAATATCCTAGCCTCCAAATACTTAACATCGAAAACGCACTAACTACTATGAAAATAAACTTCACTGACCATATAATATTTTAATTAATAATGAAAACTAATCAAAGAGTTACTTCTATTCCATAACTGTTTTTATATTGCTTGCCCATATCTATAGTCCGTTTTTTTAGCATTAGAAAGAACAAATTTTGGGTACTTTATTGTACACACATAATGTAACAAGCAAAACGTAACATCGTGAAAAGATTACACTAAAAATATCTTAAGAAGCAGAAGTTGCAAACTTGTGGAACGAAACGTTGGTCAGTTTGACACGACAAAATTAAAAAGTACATGCCGAGGTTGTAATACGTATATACGATGTTGTAGTACCATATTAGGTGATTTTTAAAATGGTCGCTTAACATGGCCGCCATATGCAACAATACCGGCAAATGTCAACGTCACTGGCATCACGAAAGCGATTGCGAGTACCTATGCATTTATCTGTTTTGATTATTTGTCTTTGGTTTATTGTTAAGTTTCTATTGTTTTTGTTGAAGTTTTTGTTGTTATTTGTTATTTAATCTGTTTAACAATAGACGAGCCTGAAGCTGGTCCAAGCGGACTCCAGCACAAGGTTAGCCACCTCTGCTTCTTTGTTTACATAATTTCTAATGCTTAAAAAAATGGACTATAATAACAACTGACGTCGTAACAGACAGACGTAACACACGTCAGTGAAAAATAAAGTGGCTTAATTTAACGTAAATACTATATTTTAAATCTGATGCTTTATCATATTATATAGTTACCAAAATAATATTTTATGTGAGATATAATTAAAATACTATTAAATGACAACCTGCGTTTGTTAATAATATAAAACAAATTGTTGTTGTTATATTACTTTAACTAAAGGAGTGATGTAGTCTTATCATTTAGAAAAAAAATAAACAATATTTTGTTAATAAAATGTGATTTACTAACTAATGAAAAAGAAATATTTTTATAATACAATGGCTGCTTTAAATTATTCATTAGAGTTAATAGAAAAAAATCTGTTTTTAATAACCACATTAGATAATAGGTAGATTAAGTGGTTATATCCGTTATTACTTATATTTTTTGAATGTAACATTAATTCAAGTAATGCATATAAAACAAGCATGAACAACGCACTTAAAACGAAAAAAGATAATAAACTTACCCCATACTACTTACAAATAATAATTTGAAACTATAATTAAGGCAAAATTATTTATTTATTTTCATTTTTTCTTTCTTTCGGAAAAGATTCCGCCACCAATAAGCTGTCGGATACGAATTCGATAGATAAAGCCTTCATTCTGAATCACACTGCCAAAAGTTTCCGATGTCGGATATGTGAATAGCTCATGGAGGTGACATTAGAAAAGTTTCCGCACGAATTCGGAAAGAGCAGTTTCCGACGGTTGTGAATAACCCCACAGGTGTATTTAATGATCGATTAAAGGTGTTGATTAAGAAACGAAGCTTGATAAAGAGACAAATATCTAGATCTTTATTATATTTAAGGGTAGTAACTGACCACAATAAACTTTCAAAGTAAACAACAAGTAACGCAATGTGCCTAACTTGAATTTTAAACTAAGTAAGTTTGTAGACCATTTGGTCATGCCTTGCACATCAGCGGTCCTGGGTACTCGAACCCAGAACCCCTGGAACTGGAAGATTACCTGAGTCATGGGTATTCAGATGTTTCTCTATCCGCACCCTAGTATCCATAACACAAGCCTATCAGTGCTTCCTTTGGGCAGGATTAATTGGTGTTTTAGAAAAAACTTTGAGGTCTCGTCGGTGAAGTTTGATGATTTGAAGAGTAAAATAGAGGTTCTAAGTTCTTTTAACCTTGGTGCCAAGATTGATAAGCAAGAAAGCATTGAAAATGACATTCTCGTTAATTGAACGATTTAGTCAAGCTGAAACTGATATAAGACGCATATCAATCACTCACGAAGCTTCTTATATTCTCAATCGTCAGGAAATTACTTTTATATTACCTTAGTCACAAATTTATGAATTCGATGACACTTGTTTCCGCTGGATAAAGTTCCGTGACAACATTGCAACATTTACATTAAACCAATTCATGAATTCCATTATTTGATATCTTATTTAGAAGGCTATGCTACTGGAATTTTAATAAATCTTGAGGTTTCATCAGCTCACTGAACTTTACTGAAGCGTGAAATTTACCTTGCGAGCGATATGATAACAAGCGACTTTAGATCAACCCCCACTTAGGTTCTTTGTTAACATTAAATCTTCATAATGAATAAAAAAAAATTCAAGTGGTGATTGAATAAATTTGATTCTATAAGACAAATCGGATCAGTTGTTGCGTCTTTTGTTTGATCACGTTCTAACAAATCTAAATATTTTTTATAATTTGGGCCAGCCGACCGTTAAGTAGGATATCTTAATAACTTTTATGTTGACCTCTTACATATAGCCAAACGTTAATGAAGTGGGAAGAATATCGTAACACGTTTCAAGAAGACTCGCCTTGAGATGCCTAGCTGTTTGGAATAGCAATCGCAACATATTTCTATTCAACTTCGTTATTTACTGCAGGAAATAATTGTAATCAGTACGACCCGAAATATTTTCGTTGTTTTATTGGCATGAACTGTAACGCTTTGCAAAGTTTTTGCTTACATTTAATTAAATACCAGTTGTTCAATGAATGTTTCTGGAGTTTCGTTAGAAATTTGAATCTTTATATTATGATATATTAAAAAATTTTTTTTGTTTGTAATATACGTGTAGGTATATTTAATCATGCGAATTATTGCTTAAATAATAATAATAAATAAATATAAGACAACATCATTTTAAACCCCAAGTTATGTAGCTAAAACACTTGTGTTATGGAGTTCAAATACAATGACGGTGCCACGACACCTAGACCCGAATCAGTATAGAAAAGTTCTATAGTATAAAACTAAAGATACATAGATATACACGCACTACTGATTTGTATATTATACACGTAGGGTCATCCCCGTTCATTCAAGCCAATCTTCATTTTATATTAATTTATCGGCCTTAAAAGACCTTTTAGATAACTCTTTAGCAACATGAAATTGTCATTCGTCACCTATGCACTACTGATATGTATTCGTAACTCATGTGGTATGTTTATCACGGGATACATCCCCATCCATGGTAAGTTAAACGGGATTGGTAATAATTTTTATAATATGTTTTTGCTATTCTTCAAAAAAATCAGTTAACTATTGCACTTAAGCAATGATGCCGCCATTGAGCTGTATCTAAGATTTCACATTATTTAAATATATTTTTGCCTTGAATATACACTCAAATGTGAAAATAAAAAAACGGTGTGAGCGGGAGGTGGCACTTTGGTAGTTTTAATTTTCTTGTAGAAACAAGTCGCCTGTCTTTTTAGGTTCGATTTACGTCTGCTATTTTTTTAAATAAACTCGGCGTCAAAAAAATCGCACCTTATAAAAATCTTATTCAAAAATTCCTAAACCTTATATAGAGGATAGTGTTAGGTATCATTAGAAAGGTAACAAAAAGGAGCATCAAACAACAATTAAGTGCAATCTTTTTTTTAATTAAAATTATACAAAAAGCATAAAAATTTGAAAAATAATAAAAAATCTTAATTAAGTCCTAATTAATAATCGATAATTTACAAAAAAAATGTACAAAAAGTGTCTTAAAATTAACTCAAAATCTAGTGTTACCCCCCCTTGCCCTGATGACGGCTTCCATACGGTCCCTCATAGACCTCACCAACTTCAGGAGCTCTTCTTGAGGGATAAGACCCCATTCTTCAATCACCGCGGTTTGGAGTTCCTCTAGAGTCGAAGGAGCCGGATCCCGAGATCGAACCTTACGTTTAAGATGGTCCCAGAGGTGCTCTATCGGATTCAGATCAGGACTTCTCGCTGGCCACTGCATCACAGGAATTTGGGACCTCCGCAGGAAGTCGTTCACGATGGCTGCAGTGTGTGCGCGAGCGTTGTCGTGCATTAATGTGAACCCCTCGCCAAAAGATTCGGCAAAAGGGACCACATGCACATCCAGGATCTCTGTGATATAGCGGCGCGCAGTCAGCGACCCTTGTCCGCGAGCACCTCCGGTCCGGGAGACGCAGACCAGGTCGGTTTTGCCGGCAGCCGACATACCGCCCCAGAACATGCAGGATCCGCCTCCATATTCCACCGTCTCCTGGATGCAGGCTTGAGCGAAACGTTCACCCTGCCTCCGGTATACTCTTCTTCGTCGGTCGTTGCAGAAAAGACACACTCGTGTCTCGTCTGAGAAGAGAACAGCTCCCCACTGCTCAATGGTCCAATCGACGTGGTCGCGAGCAAACTGCAAGCGGGCTCGTCGGTGCGCTGCAGTCAATTTTGGACCTGTAGCAGCTCTGCGGGCTGCTATGTTCTTCTCCTTCAGTCTTCTTCTAACCGTGGATACACTCACGGTGCGTCTGCGAACTGCCTGGAGCTCCTGTTGCAGCTGAACAGCGTTTGAGAAGCGATTTCTCAAAGAGTACGACACAACGAACCGGTCGTCTCTTTCCGAAGTGCAGCGACGTCTACCGGACCCATGTCGCCGGATATAGCCACCGGTCTCTAAAAAGCGCTGGTAGACTCTACGAACCGAAAAACGGCTCAGATTCAGTTGCCGGGCGACATCACACTGCCGCACCCCTGCTTGCAGTAGTGCAACCACTTGAGCGGCCTCATCAGCTGTAGTGTCCATTTTCCAGATGTTCTTTCTTCAGTAAAATCAGTGCGTGTGTCCCCTTCAACGGTTTAATAGCGAATGACCCACATTGAACCCGTGTTGACCTCTTTATACCCACAAAGTTAGCGCAACTCGCGACTCTCCCGAGCAGCAAAATTTCCTTAGAATTTTTGTGACCCTTTATTTGTTGCTTTAGGTTTTATTTGATAATGAAAAATAATGTTTTTTTATTAAGTTAATTAAGTAACCTTTTAAATAAAATTATAATTAATACGACTGCATGTGCATATCCAGAGTTAATGCCATTTGAACGTGATTTTCTTAGAGGTGCGATTTTTTTGACGCCGAGTGTATATTCTTCAAATAAGAATAAAACACTTTTTTACGGATTTTTGCGCATGTTTTATTTTATTTTATATTTAATCCTGACGTTTCGACTCCTTTACAGGAGCCGTGATCACAGGATCCTGTGTTTTATTCTGATGTGTAATGTGCGCGGAAGTGTAAGAACTAAATATTCTTCAAATAAATTAAATTCTACACCAGAACTAAAAAGCTTAGTAAAGTTTCAGAAGAGAAACTCGTAAATTAATTTGACAAGACATCACCCACCCATACCTTTATGTAAATAGTCAGTTTAATGTGCTCATAAAAGGGATCATTTTCAAACAGGGGATTTCAAGCTTGAGATTTAGTGGTGATTTTAAGACATTGTATAATAGAATTAACCGTAATCATATTAACTACCTCAGTAAATATTAAAGTTTTTCCTAAAGTTACTCCCTGCTATCAAACTATCTTAAAATTAGTTAACATACTATGTACAGCTTCAATGGCGCAATGTCTGTTACGCCATAACTTCGAACCAAGTTCTTAACCGATTTTAATGATTTTTGTGTGGAATCGATTCAACAGGTTAAGGACCAGATTGTGATGTGATTGCGATGAATTTTGCTATCAAACTATCTTAAAATTAGTTAACATACTATGTACAGCTTCAATGGCGCAATGTCTGTTACGCCATAACTTCGAACCGAGTTCTTAACCGATTTTAATGATTTTTGTGTGGAATCGATGCAACGGGTTAAGGACCAGATTGTGATGTGATTGCGATGAATTTTGCTATCAAACTATCTTAAAATTAGTTAACATACTATGTACAGCTTCAATGGCGCAATGTCTGTTACGCCATAACTTCGAACCGAGTTCTTAACCGATTTTAATGATTTTGGTGTGGAATCGATTCAACGGGTTAAGGACCAGATTGTGATGTGATTGCGATGAATTTTGAAATTCGCATATTAAAGTTTCTCCTAAAGTTACTCCCTGCTATCAAACTATCTTAAAATTAGTTAACATACTATGTACAGCTTCAATGGCGCAATGTCTGTTACGCCATAACTTCGAACCGAGTTCTTAACCGATTTTAATGATTTTTGTGTGGAATCGATTCAACAGGTTAAGGACCAGATTGTGATGTGATTGCGATGAATTTTGCTATCAAACTATCTTAAAATTAGTTAACATACTATGTACAGCTTCAATGGCGCAATGTCTGTTACGCCATAACTTCGAACCGAGTTCTTAACCGATTTTAATGATTTTTGTGTGGAATCGATGCAACGGGTTAAGGACCAGATTGTGATGTGATTGCGATGAATTTTGCTATCAAACTATCTTAAAATTAGTTAACATACTATGTACAGCTTCAATGGCGCAATGTCTGTTACGCCATAACTTCGAACCGAGTTCTTAACCGATTTTAATGATTTTGGTGTGGAATCGATTCAACGGGTTAAGGACCAGATTGTGATGTGATTGCGATGAATTTTGAAATTCGCATATTAAAGTTTCTCCTAAAGTTACTCCCTGCTATCAAACTATCTTAAAATTAGTTAACATACTATGTACAGCTTCAATGGCGCAATGTCTGTTACGCCATAACTTCGAACCGAGTTCTTAACCGATTTTAATGATTTAGGTGTGGAATCGATTCAACGGGTTAAGGACCAGATTGTGATGTGATTGCGATGAATTTTGAAATTCGCATATTAAAGTTTCTCCTAAAGTTACTCCCTGCTATCAAACTATCTTAAAATTAGTTAACATACTATGTACAGCTTCAATGGCGCAATGTCTGTTACGCCATAACTTCGAACCGAGTTCTTAACCGATTTTAATGATTTTTGTGTGGAATCGATTCAACGGGTTAAGGACCAGATTGTGATGTGATTGCGATGAATTTTGCTATCAAACTATCTTAAAATTAGTTAACATACTATGTACAGCTTCAATGGCGCAATGTCTGTTACGCCATAACTTCGAACCGAGTTTTTAACCGATTTTAATGATTTTGGTGTGGAATCGATTCAACAGGTTAAGGACCAGATTGTGATGTGATTGCGATGAATTTTGAAATTCGCAAATATTCCCATCGAAAAAATTTTTTTTTTCTTTTATAGGTATTACGCTCCGCTCAAATATATGGTGCTATCTTAGCTAAATTAGTAAACATAGTACAAAAACCAACCAAAAGGTTAACGGAGATGGAAGTATGATAACTATCTTAATGTTGAAACCTATGATTAAACTACGGAGTGTTAAATAGTAATAAGATATTTAGCAAAAATTTAGTTTTCATTCTTTGGGGATTGTAAAAAGTGTTTTATTCTAATAAATAAGTATGTGTTCGATTTAAATTCGATATCATTTTTATTTGTATGAATTTACACGCCCTAATTAATTAATTAATTGTTATAATTGTGAATAATATCACGTACCAACCTAGGTTTAAGTTTTCATTGTTACTAATCTTTATGAAACTTTGTTTCTTAAAATAAAGCAAAGAATCTGGTAACTCTAAGATCTGAAACGTTAAGTTGACTTTTAAAACATAAACAGACTCACAGTTCATCTATTAGACATTTTAATTATAGTAAGACCTTTAGGGACTCTCTCTGGACAAACTCATCAGAAACCTCCGTACTTCATAATATTCCTTAAACAACATTATCAAACTTTGATTGGAATTAATCAACTGTATGCTTCACATGTAAAAGTAATTTTGTTTAAGCCGTAATATAAACAACGTTGTTCTGTGTGGGGTCGCTCTCAAAATAAATGCTTTGTAACTCCATTATTTTTGTTTTTTATGCGCTCGAATTTTTTACGATCACGTTAACATAGCTGCCTCTTTTATTTGCCGATATATCCTTTTCTACGTGATTTTATAACAACTGGAGGGACCTCACTAAACTTTAATTCGTGTAAATCTGTATTTTATCACTAAGGGAATCAAAACTTTATTTACATTATATTGTTTTAAATTTTTATGGTAGTGTTTATAAAAAGAGCGGACAGACAAACACACAAACCACCGTGATCTCAGATTATAGATTACATATTTGTATGACATAACAAGGATGAAGATGTAGTAACACTTTATTGGTTATACTCACTTCAAAATGTGTAACTAACCTATTTGACACAATTAAGGTTTTATTCCATTCTAAAGCGATTCTTCTTTAAACTTCCATCTAGACAGCAACACATAGTCATATAATTTATTGCCACATATTGGTTACATAAGCTGTTACAAAATTAAATAGTTCCATTAACATGACCCTGTAAGGGTATTGCATTTTAAATGTAAATCTATAATAACTTAAATCTAAATAATATTTCAAACTAAAGTGGTTTTCAACTACTCAACGAAATCTATAATATTCACTTAAAATTTAACATATTAAAGTAACAAGAACAAAGGCTGGGAAAAAAAACTAAAAAATTATTTAAATGAGATTAAGAGAGGCCTTAACTAAAATTAATTAAAAAAATCTTTTATTGCATAAAAACATTTTTGTATTAAATATTCTTTTATTATAAAATGTATTATAAAAATCTGTTTCTTTTGGTATATCCTGAATTTATTTTGGTATTCTATTGTATATTTTTATTGACATATGGTAAGTTCCTGTATTCACAGGTTAGGAGAACCCCTTGTGTAAGACGAAGAAAAACTATTATCATAATTATCAGTAGAAAGATGTCCTGTGTTTACGGAAATTGTAGTCATAAAACCCTGTATTATTAAAATGTTGCTAATTATCCCAGCCGTAAGACGTCTACTGCTAGACGTAAGCCTCCTCTTAAAACGGGATATATTGCCATATTCTTCACGTTTGGAAGACGTGTTAGATATAACGATATTAAGATGTTCCAAGGAAGGTGTATAGTGATTGCCTTCAGTATCGTTAGTCGCGTTTTACGACACACTTAAGGTTGAACGGTTGGTGCTATTCTATTCTGCCAGCATGTGGTGTCATCTTTGGTATCCACGGTTTGTTATTTAATTATTGTCGCCATATAATAACTGTATTAATTGAAAAATTAAACATCATTTTAACCAGGGCAGTTTTTGTTTTACTGGAATGCACTAAGTTAATTTTAACAGCAACGAAAGGCTATTGTAATATAATTTCTTAAAAGATATTGAAGTTTATTTTTAAACTTCAAAATTTACAATGACATTGAAAATGCCCACTGAAAGAAAACAATAGGGCACACAGTGGTTGAAACTCAATATTGGAAATTTAATGCACTCCGCAAAGCCCACTCAAAAGCAACAAAGCCCCAATGGGAAAGGCTAAGCAGAAAAGTGGATTTCCTAATAATATGAACTTGTAGATCATTACTTACATTACATTACTAGTTTATACTGATTTACTGCTGCTTTTTTTGTCTCTTTCAATGTCTTCTCCTAAGGCTTTAAGGTTATTTTAGCATTCAAAATCCGAGTGTGTCTATATTTACACTAATATTATAAAGAGGAAAGATTTGTATTTTTGTATGTTTACCATGAATAAACTAAAAAACTACAACGCCTATATCAAAAATTCTTTCATAATTGGAAAGCTACATACACGCTGAGTAACATAGGCTATATTTAATGCAAGATAAATTTTAAAGAATTTTGTCCACCCGTGCGAAGATGGGACGGGCCGCTAGTTTCGTATAAAGCAGACAGTTTTATCAACATTTTATACTTTCGTGATCACTAATATAAAATAATAGATCACATTACATTACTAGTTTCTTGTCTATTACAGTGTTTCTTGTAAGGCTATATTACTTTAGGGTTATTTTAGAGCTCAACTTCCGATTCTATATATATTTAGTATAAAGCAGACATTTTTATCAATATTTTTCACTATTAATGAGGCGGACCCAACTGTGCCAAAAGTCTGAATAATTTCAACAATAGTAACAATTTCAACAAGCATAAGCTGTTAATAATTAATTCAATTATCTGTCAAAGCTGTGATACGTAAATTCTAACTTCAAATTGTGTTTGATCTCTCTTTAAAATAATTCCTAGATTGTTTCTGTAAGTCTTCTAGTATAGATTCACGCAGAAACACAAATCCATTGGGGAATAGATATTAATAACTCAACTGTTTCCTTTTGCTCCCTGAATCCCAATTCAGGAACAGACAGAAATATTTATCACATGACAAGGGAATTGACAAGTTTAATCCTTTGATGAAGGTTTCTCAAATATAAAATGACAAAAATAAATGAATTCAAGAAAAATAAGATTTCTCACTTTATTTTACTATAAATTTTCATCCCCTACTGAACTATTTTAAATTTATCACCTAAGATATTCAAATCCTTCTAAATGAGAAATTCACCTAAATATTCAGTGCAAACATTCTCGTTATTTTCCAGAAGCTTTAATCCCCTTCCAATGGATTCAAGTCACGTACGTTTTTTTATTTGAAAAAGTAGAGTTTGCTAATAAAATGAACTTGTGAAAACATTGTTTATTTATCTATTTTACAGGACAAACCACATTAGCATTCAATGCGTTATTGTTTAATATTCTTCTAGCACTTACTTAGATCTGATAAAGAATATGTTCACATTTATAGTGCAATGCACGTTTAAACATTTTTTGCTCTATTTAAAATCATTTTAAAAGGAGAGCCGTAAATCTACATTCTGTTACAAAATTACAGTAAATCCTTTTTGTCGCAGGTTTATTTATAGTTGATAGTGCATTCGGCCCAAGATTAGGGAGGTTAATAATTTTTTACAAAGACCGGTCATCGGATGCATTGCCCCCAAAGAAATTTTCAACTCAAGCCCGTGTTTCATGCTGTATACATATCCTAACACACCAATAGCGTATAGTCGTTAGCACCTCCCAATCCTCACTCGGCTACTGTGGTGGGTGACGGCCAATTCTCCCTGCGATATTTCCATACATATGAAATGCCTTCGCCCTATGAATTGGGCCATTAACAGCCTGATGATTTTGATTGTAAAATCTAATCGCCATTGCTGAATTCGCAGTTTTACAAAACAGATCCGTTTCGTCAAACAGCTAAATAACGTTCATCTGGATTGAGATAACGCTACGTTTGAAAAAACTGCAACTTATGTTTAGATATTTTACATTATAGCTTATCTGGTTATGTGCAGTTACAGTGAGCGTTTGGTCTAATGTAAGTAAGCATGTCATCGTTACAAAATTGTAATGAAAAATTTTATAAGAATTATAAGACACACAAATACAACAAAGTTAACATGTAACAATTAGAACCATGGTATTAGTACCTATAATGCAAATGTAATAACGAGCACTAAGTTATTGCACGGTCTCCTGATAATGCTCCGTGTGGGGGCGAAACACGTGTAGAGTAGTTGGTGAGGGTGCCGGTGTCTGCGGTTCCTGCATTTATTTGCGGGCGGGCGGGCGGTGCACGCTGCTTGAGTTTTGCGGAAGTAAGTTACATATTTTTATTTTACTAATGGATATGGACATCCGCCAAGTAACGCCTGTTTCTAACAAATAAGAACCATGGTAAATTTCGTTATTTATCAACAGCTTATAAACAAAATACTATATTCCGATCAAATATTAACTTTAAATATTTGTTTAACTGTTTACATTTTGAAATATAAGAATTTGAAACTAACAAAACAGTATATCAATTTTAACCATTCTGTACTTCTATAAATCAACAGCTTGTGACAATATAAAAGGCAGTTTATTTAAGGGTACAAAACCTTATATGTTTTATGTCTTACAGAGCCATGAGTAACAAAAAATAGAACTAAAATCTTTTACTTTTCTTTTCTCGTTATTTTATAAAGCTAGTAGTATTAACTTCTCGTTGTACCGCTGCTTTGATAAACCCAAAATGTTTGACAATTTCTAAATGTTTTTCTGCGCGAGTAAGTTCAATATTATAGTAATATTTTACGGGATTTTTACCATGTACCTTGTTATTGAGTTTCCGATATTTCGGCACTGTTGCAAGTGCCATGATCACGGAGCGACTCGCTCCGTAACTAACATATGTATATTACTATAATGTTAGTGACCATGAAAGTTTAAAGCAATGTAAGTTCAATAATTATTAAAAATTTATCTAGTTAATAATTTTATAATAATATATTATAATTTAATATTTGTTTGGTAAACTTGAATGTATTTATCGGTAAAAACGAGAACTAATTACAAAACTATCTAAATCAAATCAAATCAAATCATTTATTTGTAGACACAGGTAGTTGTATTAATACAGATGGTGAAAATTATATCGTATTGCTATGTCTGGCCATTAACAGGCGTACAAATTTTTAAGTAATTAAAATATGTAAAGAAAAATATCGAAATTCTTATACAAAAATAAACTAATACAAACGATGTCATGAAATGAAATAAGCAATTTAAAAATACTACAAAAAAAAATCATAAAACAAAAATAATAATAAGAAAAATATATAACAGTTGTCGTGAAGGGACAAAATATATAGTTAAGAAAAAGTAAAGACGGAAGATCAGGGTAAAGTACAGTTTATCTATTTACAAAATAATTAAAGAACAAAAAAAAATGGAGGTAAGAAGAGTGAGGGCGAGTATGAGTAGTGTACAGTGAAAATGTGAGTAGGTGGTTGTGGGTCGTCGGCGATCTTCTATATAGGTCGCTTGAGGCCCGGGGCTTTAGGGCCCAGAGGCGGTGACACCGTCGGATGAATGGTGGCGCTGCCGGTAGACAGATGGCGCTGCTGGTAGGTCGGGCGGCGTAGCAGGTAGGTAGGGCGGCGCTGCTGATGGATGGCCTGCACCGCTGGTGGTCAGGCAACGTTAGTGGTAGAGAGTGGCTAAGTTAAGTGTAGGTTCTTGAGCCAAAAGTTTGCCTTACGGCGTTGAGGACTTTTCTTGAGTCCTGGGGCAGCCGGCCCCGGGGCAAGGCCTTTAAGAATTTTGAAGAGATCGGTAGCGAGCTATAGTTGTTACCGTGGCAACTTTTGCCGAAGAACTGCATGACTTGGCAGGTCAGCTCGGTCTTTTATAGGCCCAGAGCCATTTAAATTCAGATTGTCTTCGAGAAGACATAAAAAGAATAAAATCTGGTTTTCTTTGGAGGTTGAATACCATAAATGAAAGATCGTGTCGTGGGTAGCCATGGCAACGGAGAAAAACTTATATGTCAATAAATTAAATAGTTAATATTTTAGTAATAAAATGGAAAAATAATAACGGAATAGATTAAACAAAAAGACAGGTTAAATAACAAGCAATGCCGGTAAGTGTGTAGCATTCTGAATAGAAGTTTTGAGTGGTTGCGAAGCTCTATATGAAAATTCAGTATTTCTTTTCAGCAATGAAGAAATTATTGAGTAAAATATTATTGTATATATATATATATATTTACAGAGATTAAAACGTTTACAAATGACGATGCAAATGGAATGATAAAATATACAATTTAACGAATGCTATGAATGAAAATCGGAGATTATACAGGTACCTACATATTAGTATACATTACACAGTAAATAAGTCAAAATTAATGTAAACTTGTATAAACTACTATAGTCTAAGCACTCTAAATAAAATAATCTTCATTACAATAGCATTTCGTAGACTTAATCATCGAAGATTGAAGGATACAACCAGACTTGAAGAACTGTTTACTCCTCAATAATATGGCTCTTCCACTTTTTATCTTATTCTTATCAAAGATAAATCCTCACCGAAAAAAAGTGTAATGGTATAAAAATAGTAGCTTTGAACATTTTGTCTGTCTGCATTGTACATACTACATATTAATATAATATATGTACAATACAATATGTACAATAATATGTAGAGTGTACATACTAGATAATAATAATATTAAACCTCATTTTCCTTTAATTTTACTAGAATCATAACTTCATAACACTGTTTTAAAAAAAGGAGAAACTGTTGTCTTACTATGTACTAAGTAACTTGTTCAAAGAGCTTAGTATAATTGTTGTTGGAGCACTCAAACGTTGGTACAAAAAGTTTAACAAAAAGAGCTCTACCAAGAACGAAATTAAAGTTTACTTAATAGTTCCGTACAGTTATTTTTATTTTAAACATCTTTTGAGTTATTAAAAGCATTATTATCTAGCACAACTATCCTGATCTGTTTATCTTAAAAAGTTTTCGGTACTATTTTTAGGAAGACAACGTAGTGTAGAAAACTAGCATGCCCTTGTGGAACAAATATAAATAGATTTTTGTTTATTAATACTAATTATGACCTCCATGGGATGGAAATATTACAAAATATATAATTTTAAACCATTGCTTTTTACGTCTTTGACGGAATTGAGGTGAAATGACGACGGACTGGTACCTCTGCAAAAGGAGTGGAGGTATGGGCCATGTAAAGCAAAACAGACTTACCTTCTGCGACCATGTTTTAACAAACCAATTAGAATATAAGAAAAAATTCCAAAAATTCAAGTACAATTACGATTACAAAAATAGTTTTTAAATCCTTACGCAAAATTATAAGCAAAAAAATTACACAATCAAATATCTGTAGATACATTTAGAAACTAGACGAACTTTTCTGAACCCTAAGAGTGATTGCGGCAATACTGGACAAGGAAAGAATTTTAATACAGGCTTGAATTAAGTGCTATTTCGGTGAGATAACTTCAATGTTAATTTCGTTAAAAAAAATTGCTTGTTGTTATAATTTCAATTTCATATGTAAAGTTATATGGACACAGCTTAAGCTTTTATACAGATGATAGTATTACACACTTTAATACATTTTACATACTTTAATATGAAATTGACTATTCGATAGCTGCTTTAATTTTTTTAATAACTGAATAAAAACTTCATTTTTATTTTTTTCTTTAATTTTGTTAAAAAATCTGTTATTCCTACTAGTTAAAAAAATAGTAATTTTAATATTTAAGTCGTGTGGTGTGCTTTTCGTTAAGGGTACTAATGATACTGGAGCTAATCACCGTACAACACATGTAGAATACAAAATGGGCAGGATCGTTTTACGAATTATGATATTTTACTGTGACCCCTAACCTGCCAAGCGTACAGATTATGGGAAAATCCTTCCATTTTAGAGGGAAGCTACCGTCAAACAGTGGATGTCTATCGGCTAAGATAAAATGAATGTATGGAAAATTCTTGTTTGTTAGTGGAATTAACCCCTTTATTTTAATTATTATATTTAATTTTATGTGAATATGTAAGATTTGCTCAATAACAAAAAACATTGTAACCTTGAGTTCAGTAGTTAGTGCGACATTGTGTGTGTGTAAAAAATTGTAATTAATGGATATTTAACTACATTATACTGTTGTAGTAAATTATCATTATCATAAAATAACTACAGGATGCTTAATGGGTCTGTACCGTGTTCTTTCGAGATTGAGAGCATATTTGAATGTAATATGCGCTTAATTTCGATGGTTAAGCAAATTTCGCAAAAAGTTGTCCACGGATTTTTGTCCAATTATTTACACCTGCAGTCCATTCTTTCTACGAAGTTATAGAAGAACACATTATCCGATAATGTTGCTGAGTAAAAAAAAAAAACATCTGTAGAATATTTGTATCAGATTCAACAGGAATCATGAACACGATCACGTCTTCCAATCTACACTTAATTGGCTTTCAAATCGGGTTCAGGGTTACTCTTTTCCTGCGTCGATATATTATCCAAAAAGTATATCAATCACTCTTCTATTTCCTTTTGCTTGAATTTCTATTTACCTGAGTTTTTTGAGTATTACTGTGTTATTCATCATTGATATGTATTTTTAGGTATTTTAGTATTTGTCTAATCTGGTCACATCTTAGATGATATCTATTAGAAAGTAATATCTCCACAATGTATGTTGGCCATTATACGAGTATCTATCTGGGTTTTTACTTTATTTTTAAGAAGAATAAACATATAGATATATTTCTACAAGATTTATTGCCCTCACCCCGATATCGAAATCGTACTTCAAGGAAATTGCTATCTACAACATTAAGATTTTCCCATTCCAATGAGTTCCCTTATACACATTGAAATGCAGTAAGAAGTACTTCTTTGCGAATGGAAAGGTACCGTGGATATTCCGAGCGCAACCATTGTTGTCGCATCTCGCTTTCAGCATATTTATCGAATTCGCGTTCGCTAACATATTTGAAAGGAAAATCTTCAAAATTCAGTGGAAAATGTTTCCATACATTATTATCATTTCTGTTTCGTGGATAACCTCCGTGGATAACCTCGAGTTGCTTGCATGCCGGTTTTCATTAGGAAGCCAGTAATTAAAAAAGAAGGATTTTTTTGTATTGGCTTGGAGTGTAGTCGTGTTTTTGATTTCCATAACACAACGCTTGTGTTCAACTTAACTTGGGGTCAGAATAATATATGTGTGTAATGATGATGTAGAAGACCCATTGGTAGAATGGTAGCTATCCCGCCTTTCACATCGAAGGTCCTGGGATCGAATCGGCAGTTCAAAGGGACAGATGTTTGTGTGATACGAGCATATTTCTATGTTGTTTACTTATTTATGTATTATATATGTATGTATGTCTACCCTACTATCCATAACATAATCTTTACAGTGCTTACCTTGGACTAGGCTGATTGGTGTGAACGTAAGAGACATAATTTTTAAAAATCAATCAACATTATAGGGGCCTTTGTATTCTGGACAATTGAAAACACCCGCGTTGTCATAAAATAAATAATTCGATTGCAGAAAACAATCCAACTTATGAGTATATTTTTTGTTATTTTATTATTCATGAATTTTATGTTTTAAGATATTCAAATCCTTCTAAATGAGAAATTCACCTAAATATTCAGTGCAAACATTCTCGTTATTTTCCAGAAGCTTTAATCCCCTTCCAATGGATTCAAGTCACGTACGTTTTTTTATTTGAAAAAGTAGAGTTTGCTAATAAAATGAACTTGTGAAAACATTGTTTATTTATCTATTTTACAGGACAAACCACATTAGCATTCAATGCGTTATTGTTTAATATTCTTCTAGCACTTACTTAGATCTGATAAAGAATATGTTCACATTTATAGTGCAATGCACGTTTAAACATTTTTTGCTCTATTTAAAATCATTTTAAAAGGAGAGCCGTAAATCTACATTCTGTTACAAAATTACAGTAAATCCTTTTTGTCGCAGGTTTATTTATAGTTGATAGTGCATTCGGCCCAAGATTAGGGAGGTTAATAATTTTTTACAAAGACCGGTCATCGGATGCATTGCCCCCAAAGAAATTTTCAACTCAAGCCCGTGTTTCATGCTGTATACATATCCTAACACACCAATAGCGTATAGTCGTTAGCACCTCCCAATCCTCACTCGGCTACTGTGGTGGGTGACGGCCAATTCTCCCTGCGATATTTCCATACATATGAAATGCCTTCGCCCTATGAATTGGGCCATTAACAGCCTGATGATTTTGATTGTAAAATCTAATCGCCATTGCTGAATTCGCAGTTTTACAAAACAGATCCGTTTCGTCAAACAGCTAAATAACGTTCATCTGGATTGAGATAACGCTACGTTTGAAAAAACTGCAACTTATGTTTAGATATTTTACATTATAGCTTATCTGGTTATGTGCAGTTACAGTGAGCGTTTGGTCTAATGTAAGTAAGCATGTCATCGTTACAAAATTGTAATGAAAAATTTTATAAGAATTATAAGACACACAAATACAACAAAGTTAACATGTAACAATTAGAACCATGGTATTAGTACCTATAATGCAAATGTAATAACGAGCACTAAGTTATTGCACGGTCTCCTGATAATGCTCCGTGTGGGGGCGAAACACGTGTAGAGTAGTTGGTGAGGGTGCCGGTGTCTGCGGTTCCTGCATTTATTTGCGGGCGGGCGGGCGGTGCACGCTGCTTGAGTTTTGCGGAAGTAAGTTACATATTTTTATTTTACTAATGGATATGGACATCCGCCAAGTAACGCCTGTTTCTAACAAATAAGAACCATGGTAAATTTCGTTATTTATCAACAGCTTATAAACAAAATACTATATTCCGATCAAATATTAACTTTAAATATTTGTTTAACTGTTTACATTTTGAAATATAAGAATTTGAAACTAACAAAACAGTATATCAATTTTAACCATTCTGTACTTCTATAAATCAACAGCTTGTGACAATATAAAAGGCAGTTTATTTAAGGGTACAAAACCTTATATGTTTTATGTCTTACAGAGCCATGAGTAACAAAAAATAGAACTAAAATCTTTTACTTTTCTTTTCTCGTTATTTTATAAAGCTAGTAGTATTAACTTCTCGTTGTACCGCTGCTTTGATAAACCCAAAATGTTTGACAATTTCTAAATGTTTTTCTGCGCGAGTAAGTTCAATATTATAGTAATATTTTACGGGATTTTTACCATGTACCTTGTTATTGAGTTTCCGATATTTCGGCACTGTTGCAAGTGCCATGATCACGGAGCGACTCGCTCCGTAACTAACATATGTATATTACTATAATGTTAGTGACCATGAAAGTTTAAAGCAATGTAAGTTCAATAATTATTAAAAATTTATCTAGTTAATAATTTTATAATAATATATTATAATTTAATATTTGTTTGGTAAACTTGAATGTATTTATCGGTAAAAACGAGAACTAATTACAAAACTATCTAAATCAAATCAAATCAAATCATTTATTTGTAGACACAGGTAGTTGTATTAATACAGATGGTGAAAATTATATCGTATTGCTATGTCTGGCCATTAACAGGCGTACAAATTTTTAAGTAATTAAAATATGTAAAGAAAAATATCGAAATTCTTATACAAAAATAAACTAATACAAACGATGTCATGAAATGAAATAAGCAATTTAAAAATACTACAAAAAAAAAATCATAAAACAAAAATAATAATAAGAAAAATATATAACAGTTGTCGTGAAGGGACAAAATATATAGTTAAGAAAAAGTAAAGACGGAAGATCAGGGTAAAGTACAGTTTATCTATTTACAAAATAATTAAAGAACAAAAAAAAATGGAGGTAAGAAGAGTGAGGGCGAGTATGAGTAGTGTACAGTGAAAATGTGAGTAGGTGGTTGTGGGTCGTCGGCGATCTTCTATATAGGTCGCTTGAGGCCCGGGGCTTTAGGGCCCAGAGGCGGTGACACCGTCGGATGAATGGTGGCGCTGCCGGTAGACAGGTGGCGCTGCTGGTAGGTCGGGCGGCGTAGCAGGTAGGTAGGGCGGCGCTGCTGATGGATGGCCTGCACCGCTGGTGGTCAGGCAACGTTAGTGGTAGAGAGTGGCTAAGTTAAGTGTAGGTTCTTGAGCCAAAAGTTTGCCTTACGGCGTTGAGGACTTTTCTTGAGTCCTGGGGCAGCCGGCCCCGGGGCAAGGCCTTTAAGAATTTTGAAGAGATCGGTAGCGAGCTATAGTTGTTACCGTGGCAACTTTTGCCGAAGAACTGCATGACTTGGCAGGTCAGCTCGGTCTTTTATAGGCCCAGAGCCATTTAAATTCAGATTGTCTTCGAGAAGACATAAAAAGAATAAAATCTGGTTTTCTTTGGAGGTTGAATACCATAAATGAAAGATCGTGTCGTGGGTAGCCATGGCAACGGAGAAAAACTTATATGTCAATAAATTAAATAGTTAATATTTTAGTAATAAAATGGAAAAATAATAACGGAATAGATTAAACAAAAAGACAGGTTAAATAACAAGCAATGCCGGTAAGTGTGTAGCATTCTGAATAGAAGTTTTGAGTGGTTGCGAAGCTCTATATGAAAATTCAGTATTTCTTTTCAGCAATGAAGAAATTATTGAGTAAAATATTATTGTATATATATATATATATTTACAGAGATTAAAACGTTTACAAATGACGATGCAAATGGAATGATAAAATATACAATTTAACGAATGCTATGAATGAAAATCGGAGATTATACAGGTACCTACATATTAGTATACATTACACAGTAAATAAGTCAAAATTAATGTAAACTTGTATAAACTACTATAGTCTAAGCACTCTAAATAAAATAATCTTCATTACAATAGCATTTCGTAGACTTAATCATCGAAGATTGAAGGATACAACCAGACTTGAAGAACTGTTTACTCCTCAATAATATGGCTCTTCCACTTTTTATCTTATTCTTATCAAAGATAAATCCTCACCGAAAAAAAGTGTAATGGTATAAAAATAGTAGCTTTGAACATTTTGTCTGTCTGCATTGTACATACTACATATTAATATAATATATGTACAATACAATATGTACAATAATATGTAGAGTGTACATACTAGATAATAATAATATTAAACCTCATTTTCCTTTAATTTTACTAGAATCATAACTTCATAACACTGTTTTAAAAAAAGGAGAAACTGTTGTCTTACTATGTACTAAGTAACTTGTTCAAAGAGCTTAGTATAATTGTTGTTGGAGCACTCAAACGTTGGTACAAAAAGTTTAACAAAAAGAGCTCTACCAAGAACGAAATTAAAGTTTACTTAATAGTTCCGTACAGTTATTTTTATTTTAAACATCTTTTGAGTTATTAAAAGCATTATTATCTAGCACAACTATCCTGATCTGTTTATCTTAAAAAGTTTTCGGTACTATTTTTAGGAAGACAACGTAGTGTAGAAAACTAGCATGCCCTTGTGGAACAAATATAAATAGATTTTTGTTTATTAATACTAATTATGACCTCCATGGGATGGAAATATTACAAAATATATAATTTTAAACCATTGCTTTTTACGTCTTTGACGGAATTGAGGTGAAATGACGACGGACTGGTACCTCTGCAAAAGGAGTGGAGGTATGGGCCATGTAAAGCAAAACAGACTTACCTTCTGCGACCATGTTTTAACAAACCAATTAGAATATAAGAAAAAATTCCAAAAATTCAAGTACAATTACGATTACAAAAATAGTTTTTAAATCCTTACGCAAAATTATAAGCAAAAAAATTACACAATCAAATATCTGTAGATACATTTAGAAACTAGACGAACTTTTCTGAACCCTAAGAGTGATTGCGGCAATACTGGACAAGGAAAGAATTTTAATACAGGCTTGAATTAAGTGCTATTTCGGTGAGATAACTTCAATGTTAATTTCGTTAAAAAAAATTGCTTGTTGTTATAATTTCAATTTCATATGTAAAGTTATATGGACACAGCTTAAGCTTTTATACAGATGATAGTATTACACACTTTAATACATTTTACATACTTTAATATGAAATTGACTATTCGATAGCTGCTTTAATTTTTTTAATAACTGAATAAAAACTTCATTTTTATTTTTTTCTTTAATTTTGTTAAAAAATCTGTTATTCCTACTAGTTAAAAAAATAGTAATTTTAATATTTAAGTCGTGTGGTGTGCTTTTCGTTAAGGGTACTAATGATACTGGAGCTAATCACCGTACAACACATGTAGAATACAAAATGGGCAGGATCGTTTTACGAATTATGATATTTTACTGTGACCCCTAACCTGCCAAGCGTACAGATTATGGGAAAATCCTTCCATTTTAGAGGGAAGCTACCGTCAAACAGTGGATGTCTATCGGCTAAGATAAAATGAATGTATGGAAAATTCTTGTTTGTTAGTGGAATTAACCCCTTTATTTTAATTATTATATTTAATTTTATGTGAATATGTAAGATTTGCTCAATAACAAAAAACATTGTAACCTTGAGTTCAGTAGTTAGTGCGACATTGTGTGTGTGTAAAAAATTGTAATTAATGGATATTTAACTACATTATACTGTTGTAGTAAATTATCATTATCATAAAATAACTACAGGATGCTTAATGGGTCTGTACCGTGTTCTTTCGAGATTGAGAGCATATTTGAATGTAATATGCGCTTAATTTCGATGGTTAAGCAAATTTCGCAAAAAGTTGTCCACGGATTTTTGTCCAATTATTTACACCTGCAGTCCATTCTTTCTACGAAGTTATAGAAGAACACATTATCCGATAATGTTGCTGAGTAAAAAAAAAAAACATCTGTAGAATATTTGTATCAGATTCAACAGGAATCATGAACACGATCACGTCTTCCAATCTACACTTAATTGGCTTTCAAATCGGGTTCAGGGTTACTCTTTTCCTGCGTCGATATATTATCCAAAAAGTATATCAATCACTCTTCTATTTCCTTTTGCTTGAATTTCTATTTACCTGAGTTTTTTGAGTATTACTGTGTTATTCATCATTGATATGTATTTTTAGGTATTTTAGTATTTGTCTAATCTGGTCACATCTTAGATGATATCTATTAGAAAGTAATATCTCCACAATGTATGTTGGCCATTATACGAGTATCTATCTGGGTTTTTACTTTATTTTTAAGAAGAATAAACATATAGATATATTTCTACAAGATTTATTGCCCTCACCCCGATATCGAAATCGTACTTCAAGGAAATTGCTATCTACAACATTAAGATTTTCCCATTCCAATGAGTTCCCTTATACACATTGAAATGCAGTAAGAAGTACTTCTTTGCGAATGGAAAGGTACCGTGGATATTCCGAGCGCAACCATTGTTGTCGCATCTCGCTTTCAGCATATTTATCGAATTCGCGTTCGCTAACATATTTGAAAGGAAAATCTTCAAAATTCAGTGGAAAATGTTTCCATACATTATTATCATTTCTGTTTCGTGGATAACCTCCGTGGATAACCTCGAGTTGCTTGCATGCCGGTTTTCATTAGGAAGCCAGTAATTAAAAAAGAAGGATTTTTTTGTATTGGCTTGGAGTGTAGTCGTGTTTTTGATTTCCATAACACAACGCTTGTGTTCAACTTAACTTGGGGTCAGAATAATATATGTGTGTAATGATGATGTAGAAGACCCATTGGTAGAATGGTAGCTATCCCGCCTTTCACATCGAAGGTCCTGGGATCGAATCGGCAGTTCAAAGGGACAGATGTTTGTGTGATACGAGCATATTTCTATGTTGTTTACTTATTTATGTATTATATATGTATGTATGTCTACCCTACTATCCATAACATAATCTTTACAGTGCTTACCTTGGACTAGGCTGATTGGTGTGAATGTAAGAGACATAATTTTTAAAAATCAATCAACATTATAGGGGCCTTTGTATTCTGGACAATTGAAAACACCCGCGTTGTCATAAAATAAATAATTCGATTGCAGAAAACAATCCAACTTATGAGTATATTTTTTGTTATTTTATTATTTAACTGCCAGACTTTTAGATCTCAAGTAAACTATTGCTAGTACTAGGTCAGCAATGAATGCTTCTGTTTGCAAATACTGAGCGAAGCACTACCTTACCTTCGTTTGTGAGTTTTGACGCCAAATTTCATCAATGTAGTCTCAGCAGTTTGGCTGTGATCAACTTTTGAATTTTTCTTTCGGTGAATATTCCTCCATGGCATGTCCGATTTCAAAACTTTTTTTTGCACATTAGTCACGACCACGATGGGAGTTTTAGCACCAAATTTCATCAATGTGGTATCAGCGGTTTGGCTGTGATCAGCTTTTGAATTTTTCTTTCGGTGATTATTCCTCCATGCTAGTCTATTTTTTTTACATAGCCTATGTCTGTCAGGTTATAATCATGTATGTTCATGCCAAAATTCCTTCGAATCGGTTAAACCCTTAAGTAGCAAGAGGGACACAAGCGAAATTTGTAAGTTGCCTAAAAGAGAGCTTCGCTCAAAAAATTCTACTTCAAGCGGGACTCCAACCCACATCTTCTCGCAATCCAGGCGAATATTCATCCAATTGAGATACTGAACTTTACAGATCTGTTGGTTTTTTCCAAGTTTCTTAAGCTGACACCAGTGCCATATCTGTCTGTGGTAGATGTTACTAACTACAGCGTTGAATGTAATGCTTTTAATAGAATCTTACAATCGATAAAGATGAAATGGATTTTGATTATTATATTTTTATAAGATATAAAATACGCGGTTAAAAAGCAATTACGTCTCCGAGCCATCAGATGGGAGGAAGGAATATATAATGAAATAAAAACACATTATTATACTTTTATTTATTGAGCATTAACTGTCAGAATTTTATATGCAATGAAATCATTACTAGAAGAAATCAATCTCAAATTCAATTTATTTCAATAATTATCGACAAATTACAGTACCCCATTCAATTTTATTGTTAATCAATTTATGACAGTTTATGAATACTATAAAGTTTTACGAGTTCAATCAGATCGTTCATTTGCTGAAACCTTTTTTCGTCAGAGCAGATATAAATATATACTCTAAAAACACAAATTTGTTGTTTGTGTATTTGTCTGTCCGCTCTTTTTCCTGCTATTTTTCATTGTATACGCGTTACCATAGCAACGCCTTACCATAGCAATGCGTTACCATAGCAACGTGTTACCATAGCAACGCGTTTCCGGGTCAGCTAGTACTATATAATATGCCAAATTGATCAACAATTTCATTCTCCTTTCATTCACTCGCCAAAGACGATATCTACTAGTTACTAATTTAGTAAAATATTTCAATTTAAGTCTTGGCAAAAAATAGGCAAAGTAAAATTTTATACTGATGAAATACAAAAGAGACATTTTTTCTTATTCTACTTTCATGGACTTTATTAGTAATGAAACTGCTACATACTTAAATATTGAAAGAGGTTGCAGATTTTTATACAATCTTCTCATTGTTTGGTGAGAGCGCTCTACATTTAAAATTCGAATCTATATAACTGAAATGTGTGTTTTGCTACGCACGTTTAAAATTGAAAAGGGCTCTGTTTGGTTATGTTATCACGAGTTCGCAATAGCCTAAGGAGGATTTTCACACAAATTACAAATCGGCATATTAAAACAAGTAACAAGTATATTTCGTTCGAACAAACCGTACTTTGGATAATGATTTTATGTTTTGATCTTTACAAATTAAAAGGAAAAAACAGCTGTTTTAAATGCGCCGATAAGGAATAAATAAACTTTTCCTTTAAACCTTTTACCATCTAATTTCAACGTCATAATACAATTTATACTAGGTCTGCAATGCTGCTGCTGTTTGCAAATACTGAGCGAAGCACTACCTTACCTAACCTCACCTAAATTTCATCAATGTAGTCTCAGCGTTTTGGCTGTGATCAGCTTTTGAATTTTTCTTTCGGTGATTATTCCTCCATGGTATGTCCGATTTCAAAACTTTTTTTTGCATATTAGTCACGACCACGATGGGAGTTTTGGCGCCAAATTTCATCAATGTAGTATCAGCGGTTTGGCTGTGATCAGCTTGTGAATTTTTCTTTCAGTGATTATTCGTCCATGGTAGAGTCTATATTTTTTTTACATATGTCCGTCAGGTTAATGGTACTAGGTCTGCAATACATGCTGCTGTTTGCAAATACTGAGCGAAGCAATTAGATTTTTGAAGGGTGATTATTCCTCGATGGTATGTCCGATTACAAAACTTTTTTTGCACATTAGTCACGACCGCAATGTGAGTTTTGGCGCCAAATTTCATGAATGTAGTCTCAGCGATTTGGCTGTGATCAGCTTTTGAATTTTTCTTTCGGTGATTATTCCTCCATGGTAAAGTCCTCTATGTTCGTCAGGTTATAATCATGTATGTTCATGCCAAAATTCATTCGAATCGGTTAAACCGTTAAGTAGCAGGAGGGAGACAAGCGAAATTTGTGAGTTGCCTAAAAGAGAGCTTCGCTCAATAAGAGCTTGTTGTGAGATTTAAATGAATCCTATCTTGACTTTACTCATTAGAAATATTCCTATTTTAAAAATTAAAATTAATCAGATCATGTTTTTAATTTACTTGTTTCTGTACTCAGGTAAATCTCGCAGCATGTTTAAAATCATATAAAATGGGTAATGACATTGTAAGTTGATAGTGAAAGATTTAAAGGAATTTTTTTATTTTATTAATTTTAGCACATTTTAATAAAAGCATGACCTTCCTGACCTTCAAATAGCACAAAAGCTGTAATTTTGGACATGATTAACGAGCCATCACAGTCTGATATTAGGTAAATATACGGCCTAAGCAAGGTTCGGATTGTAAAGTAGTTTGACCGTAAATTTCGCACTAACATTTAATGTTCTCTTTGAAGTAGATGAGCGAACTACTGAGAAGGTGTGTACTTATAGAATGCTTCATTTGTCGTAGTTATGTAATAAATTATTTAATGGAACAAAGTTTATGAATATGACAATATTTTAGATCTTAGATTGGTATTTCGTAATTGAAACTTGTGTTACTATAAGATACGACTAGTTAATACTATATTAAATCAATAGAATGTAATTTAAAGTCTTTTTAATCAATCTGCACATCGGAGGGGCACGGTAGTGCCCCCGCCAAGTTGAGTGCGAAGCAAACACTGCCGTACCATCCTTTATTGGTTATAATTAGTCGATGCTTGGAGATTAACTGCCTGCATCCCATTATGAAAGAATATCACTCAAGAATTAAACTTTTAGTAATTACTCGTAATTAGCACCGAAACGAAAAGGGCGAAACAATACTGAACTTGGTGCAACGGTAGCGATCTTTCCTTCTACGCCAAAAGTCCCGAATTCAAATTCCGGTAGGGTCATAACTTTGAAATTACTTGTCCGGAATTTATTATTATTTACTTTATTATTTTTTATTATATTACAACTATTTTATATATAATTTATTATATTACAGCTATTTAATATATTATTGATTGTATGACAGTTCCAGTCACAATTTGATTTTTATTTTTATTACGAAAATCTATATTTAGAATGAGAAATGAAAAAGGATGATTTTTTTACGTAATGTTAAAAATTGTCCTATATTAACATTGTGTTCAATATTTTTCTACTGTTAAGGTACTGGGATAATACTTGAGTTATATTAGCTACAGGATTCCTGAGAAGCAGTTCATAACGAGGTTTTTATGTGCCGAGTAGGGGACTAAGTCCTGTTGAGACTCGCAAAAAGTTTATGAGGGTCTTTTTCAACGTAAGGTTTTAGCCTAAATTAATGTTGATGCCAAAAGTAACAGGCTCTCCTTGCTTTTCTGGATAATATTTGTTACCTTAAGTTCCCAACAATAAATTAAAGATTTAGCTTGAGTGAATAGTGATGAAATTAAAGCTTTATTCAGGTACTATTCAGTACTTTACAATATGACCCTAAAGAAAAGGGTGTAATATAACATATCTAAACAATGCATGAGCATTGTATTAAGACTATGGTCTCTTTAATCTGAGCTGCTGAAGCAGTAATTGTAGTCGGCAGCTTCACGTGTGCCTAACTTATTGTAGGTTCCTTTTAATAAGTGCGTAGGAACGACAATGGGTATTGTAGATAAAGTGCACATCTGGCGTATTCGCAAGAAATCTTCCGATTACTGCGTATTTCGTATGAAGGTGGTTAATTATCCGACATAAGGAGGTCAGCTGGCTTCCTGGGTACCCCAGCAGCAGCCAAGCGAAAAGGGAGGATCGTCCAATTCTATTCCCATTATTTAAGATGATTTCAAAGTGTATCTGTTGTGAGGTAGGTGCTGCGGCTGCGTACGCGTACAGATGAATGAAGGAAGCATGGCATCTGCCAAAGTCGGCCAAAACTAGTAAAACTTTATGCGGACGGGTGCCGCCATTTTCAGGTGAGGCAAAGAAAACCACTTCAAACATTAACAATATTTAGAGACCTCAAAAAAACTGATGGCCACTAGATAAATAGCAGGTAAAAATTTAAGAGGATGTTGCGGCCGGAAGATTCCTTATCGTAGAAAACTCCGTACTGCTAAGGTGGGAATCAGTACCGCTTTATAAATAGCTCACAGAATCCGCCATCAAGCAGTGTCAAAATACAACGAAATATACTGGGGATGCCTCCATCCCCAGTAAATAAAATTCCTCGTTCTACGCATCTTATTTGCTGCAAACTTCTATGTGGGCAATAAACGGGTATCACGAAACCAAATCATGAATTTGGATGATGAGTCAGACGGGAAGCTTCAACCTCACCAAAATTGCACGGTTCACTTTGTTTATATGAACTTTGATTTATTTTTGCTAAGGCCAGAAATGAGCTTAGCTGGCAGCAGCTTACCGCATTTGCGTAGAGCATACAAAAAGAGGAGAAACCTTGCAGAGCAGCCCACGCATTCTCCATGCCCATTCCCCACTGCTTAGGAACACATTAGCCGGGAGGGAGTGTTCAACTTACGACAATATTTTGTATTTTTTGTATTCTTTATACTTTTGTATAAAGAAATATTGTTCCTCGAAGTATTGTTGTTTTTATATTTGTATTTTGGGAATTTACGACTTAACCTACTTTAACTTTCTTTTCTGCATCTTTTTTTTGTGGTATAGTACTCATGACTTGTACTTTTCTTGTTCTTTCACACACAAAACATAAATCTTTCTGTTATTAATGTCAGTTATAAAAATTGTTATTAAACGTAATTAAGATTAGAGTCAGAGTTCACTTTTGAACTTAAATAAGGAGATTTAAGACACTTCGCTATCATTAACTATAATACATACATTGTTCAAGGTACAAGGGTGAATAGGTTCCAAAATAATACAGCAATTATTGTATATTTCTCAGATTACTTAGGTTGCCTAATTACTATTAAGAGAGAGTTTTTGTATCGAAAAGTTTCGAAAACAAAAGCAGGAGCAGTGGTAACACGAGTGAAAGCTATGAACAACTGAGGAAATCGACGCATTTAGAGGTGCCTCAGTTTTGGCCAAATATTTATATGTATCAATCGCCCCTACTAGAAACCTCCTGCGTCGTGTATAAAACTTTCTTAAAAATATGGGTAAAATTATATCTATTGGTGGAAAACGTAGCCGCTTAATAATTGAATCGACGATTTCGACTCCTCGTTTCCATGAGAGGATTTGCCTGACAAAATACCGTCTGGCCGCACTAGCGTCCGGCAATATTGCAAAATATTCTGACATTTGATATTCAACTGGTATACACATCATGAAAACGATATAAAGAAACATATTCGCAAGGAATCATCCACCGATAAACAAATGAAAATCCTTATATTATAAAATTTGATTTGTCGACTTTACCGGCTTCCGATTAGTATCAAAATAACATCATTAATTACCGAGGAGCACAGAGAAATCAGTGCTCATTAAAGCCAATTGACAATGCGGGTACGGTATCACAAATTAATATCTAATCGAATAAATATAGGTGAAATAAATGGCCCAAGTAGTGTTTTTTATTAGTTTATGTTAAGAATATCGACCGCTTAGAAGGTACCGGAACGCAATTCCTAACATGTGCTGCGATAGGTTAAGAAACTGCAAATAAATATATAATACTGGTTTCTGTCTCTTTTAAGTTAAGGAGGTACTTTTTGAGATGTATAAAATTATATACACACATATTTACGCAGTTCACGTATTAGCGGTAAAATATTGTGTCAGCACCTAGAAGCAGCGTATCTAAAAGAACTTTGCAACGCCACTTTTCGAATCTTTCTACGTGCTTCCATTTTCATCATGCGTGTAGCATCATGAAGAGCTGTTACTTGTTAATGAGATAGCTCATAAAAACAAAAACACGCATAAGAATTCCGCTCACGCTAAACAAGCCTGCCCGACTATACCATCAAACAGGGACCGAAAACAGTATTTCAGTAATTTAGTTTCAACAAAATCAGTACTTAGCATAGTTACCTTACACATTACACATTACCTTACACATAAACTTAAAACTAGACAGCTTGATTTATAACAGGCTGAAATTAGTCACAACATGAATCGTCGTTACAAAATTTGTGGGTTTTATTGGTATTTGCAGCAGGGGTATGCATAATAATGTGTAAGAAAACTTTTATATTAATAATATTTTACATTTAAAAGGATGCGTTATAATTTTCTCAGTCAACAGTTAAACGTGACTTATGTTAAGCTACGTTCAATCTTTTTGTAGAGAAACCACTAACACTGTATTGGCAATTATATGAATATTGTATGAGATTGGTCGCAGGTGCTAACTATTCTGTATTTGTGATTCCTTTAAGTGAATTAATGGGCACACTTGTATTTGTTTATATGGGTTGCTAACAGGTTGATTTTGCACCATGAAGGCCTTCTCGTAATAATGGTTCCAATTTTATTTATAACGTAACGTTTATGATTTCAGAGCTACCGGCGAGCTCATTAATACAGATAACATTGTTATGAAAGCAATACCTTTAAAAAATCTCAGTTGTTATAAAAAGAATAGAGTGAGATTAAGAGAGATGAAGAGAAAATCTGTCATTAATTATTCCATTAAATCAAATCCACTCAAATTAAATTCGTTCAACATATAGTTTGACTGAATATGAAACCCCTATAATTAATTAGAAACGTATGGAATTTACATATTATTTACATTTATTTATATAAGATATGTTGTAGTTTTCAACAAGGAAAATTTTAAAACGTATAATAATAATTACTTGTTTCCTAGAAGAGAGAAATATGAGCCGCAGGTTACAAGACTATTATTTCATGTACAGGTTTATAATAAGCGGCAGTCGGCTACTTCAAGTATATTAGTAACTCCGGAAATATTAATTAATTACTATTTCCTTTTGAGTCATGCTTCCAACGGTGTTTGAGATTTATTTTCAATTTTCTCACAAGTAACTCGCTATGTTTAATTGTCAGTAACATATTTTTTAAACAAATAGTGGTAATAATCAGCGCCAGACATCTCTAAGTAAATACATTTGAGATGTTTTTTTCCCTATTTTTACATTATATTACTTCTATACTACGTATTATAAAACTGTGAAAAAGCCGTATCTGTACATTAAAGATATTTCAGAGGAAACGTACTGTGACGTAAATATTCATGTCTTTATGTTTATCTTCCTGCTGTGCTTGCATCATGGAAAAAATGCTAAACAAATTCTGATGCGATTTTCACATTTTAGGGGCTTGGGATCCAATTTAAAATTAAAGCCATATTTTTCTCATTGAGGTAAGTAGAACCAGAAAAACAGTTTAATCTCTCCATAGTACTAACCATCATACAATGAGGAGATCATTTAAAATGTTCGTCGCGGACAAAGCCTAGGTGCCTTTATCCCGATTTTGATATCCTTTTGCTTATAACTGGGAGTACTTTTATGCCATGACAGTGGCAACGGCGTAAAGTTGGAAAAACTTCAGTGTTTCAAGAAGATTTTCTTAAAAGACTTTCTGTGACAAACCAATGTGAATGTAACCACATGAATGTAAGCGCGGGCGAAAGTTAGACTTTACCTAAGTTTTGTAAACATATAAAGTATTTCAACAAAGGTAAGGTTTAAATTTCTTATGTTTTGTAAGGCTGTACTGTACAATGTACGGAAATATAATTTTACGTCTAAAATTACTAACGACAGTGAGGTAATTACCTCAAAATATTTGTGTGAGATTTAAAATACGCCTCTAAAACAACCGAGCCCTCAGGTAAGATGCGAAACCACGACTTTTCGCTATCCGGGCTAGTGCTCTGACCGCTGAGCTCATAGAAATATGGCATCTAGATTGCAAAACATAAAATAAATACATTGCTAAAAATATTATCTTTCTAATGATACATAACGCAGTTAAGAAAAATAGACATTAAATTTTTTCCATGGTTTCGTATGCATTTTCAGATTTTCCTAACTATAGGGATAAATTGAAATAAAATACAACAATCACTATCAATGCGGATGTATCAGTAGGAAAGTTGATTTTTTTAAGATACATTATATGGATACATTATGATTCTCTTAATTTTAAAATACGCGCGCATCACTGTGTCACAAAATTATCATGTTGAAGTTGCGACACAAAATCATCATGTTGAAGTTGGCCGCAAAAACGGCATAGAATAAACAACAGGATGAAGTTGGCCGCTAATTGGCTCAATGTAGTTACTCAAATATTAAATTTATATATATATATATATATATATATATATATATATATTATATAAATGTGTGTATGTGTGATTTTTATTATATGTAATAGTTAACAATAATTTATATAATATTATAATAACAATTTTATATTGTATAATAACATTATAACAATTTTATAAACTTTTTTATGTGCGTTTATTGATTTGAGGTTAACTGTGGGTATGTATTATTTTTATTTTTTTATAATATAAATTATTAGTATTTTACATTATTATTGGTTAAACTTTTTATTTTTATGGTTTACTTGATTCTGCATACAGATATACAGGGCGTCCCAAACTTATGGGACATGAAGGGGAAGTACCTTAAATATCGTAGATAGTGAATTTTGCTCAAAGAAGACTTTGTTATTTTTAAAAGTTAGTAATTCTGCATTCATAGATTTTCTAAAAATTACTTGCTTCGTCTGGGAATCGAACCAACTTAAATGTCAAAAAAAAATCACCCACTTTTATGATGCCAATCGAAAGAATAGCTAAAAATAATAAATTAATGTAGTTCTAAAATTTGAAAATGGAACAGTCTGTGCGAGCGTTGAAGGCAAATTTAAAACGAAAATAATGTTGTTCTTAAATTTGAAAATGGAACAGTCTGTGCGAGCGTTTATTTTTCGGATATTGATCTGTTTAGTCTTAATTCACTTACACAAGTGTTATTGTGTTAATTTATTGCGAACATGGCATATCAAGTAAGTTTTGATCTAATGGAAGCATATTTTTTGAATGATAAAGATATCTCTAGAAGTTTGCGGTGGTATAGCGTAAAATATCCTGATAGACAATTACCGTCTCGTAAAGTTTTGAAAAGGCTTGTGAACTATTTGAAAACTCTGGGACGTTTCGATAAACGCCCAAGAGAACCACAGCAAGAAAACCGTACGATCAACGACGAAGAACTTGGTATTTTAATTTACTTTTCGGCTTTTCCGAAAGCATCGGTGAGAGAAGGAGAACATGAAATTGGAGTTTCGAAAAGCAAAATACACCGTGTATTAAAAAAATACGGTTTTAAGAGTTATGTTGAAGGACGATTGGTTCAAAAATTACTTCCGGGCGATACAGAAAGGAGAAGAAATTTCTGTCTTGATATCCAGGCACGCTTGCTCGAAAATCCAAATTTTTTGGATAATATTATTTGGACAGACGAATCTAACTTTAGCAATAACGGTATGTATAACCGCAACAATAATCGTATTTGGTCTAAAGAAAATCCCCTACGAGTCACTGAAACGAATAACCAAGTGCGTTTTTCACTCAACTGTTGGTGCGGACTTTTAAAAAACCGGGTTTTCTTAATCCATTTTTACCAAGGAACCTTGAACACGGAAAAGTATTTAGGAATACTTCAAATTTTAAGGGATAAGATAAGAAATCTTTCCGCGGCGGAGCAAGAAAACTTAATTTTCCAACAAGATGGAGCTCCGGCTCATAATAGTCGGAGAGCAGCAGATTTTCTAAATGAATGTTTTCCTACATGGATTGGTACAAATGGACCGATTAGATGGCCGGCCAGATCCCCGGACCTTACACCATTAGATTTCTTCTTTTGGGGATACGTGAAAGATATGCTATACAAAAAGCGATACGAGAACGTGGGCGAGTTGCAAACAGATTTGTGCCATATCACATCGAGTGTTCACCATAAAATGATAAGAAAATCAACAGGCAGCGGACTCATTAAAAGATTGGAGATTTGCGTAAGACAAGAGGGATCACATTTTGAGCATTTAATTAATTAATTTACAAAAAAATACCTACTTAATTGACTACGGCAGTTTCATGTATGTTTTTAATTTGATTAAAATATTAATTTCACGTTGTTCCTTTCTTTTAAAAAACCATGTAACTTAAGCATAGTTATTATTTTTTAGCTATTCTTTCGATTGGCATCATAAAAGTAGGGTGATTTTTTTTGACATTTAAGTCGGTTCGATTCCCAGACGAAGCAAGTAATTTTTAGAAAATCTATAAATGCAGAATTACTAACTTTTAAAAATAACATAAAGTCTTCTTTGAGCAAATTTCACTATCTACGATATTTAAGGTACTTCCCCTTCATGTCCCATAAGTTTGGGACGCCCTGTATAGAAAATCTATTATTCTTCTGATGCTTCTTACTGATCACTATATAATTTATAAATTTATCTTTCTTTTCACAAACAAAGAGTACAGGCACACGGGAGGAAATTTTTAGTTATCTTTGTTTAGTAACGCTTAAGAAGTATAACTTCTTACGTGCGTACATAAGTATACACAACGATTTTTTTTAATAAAAGAATGAACTAACTTTATATATAATCCTGACGTTTTTTCGCCAGTTATTCTCCAAAGATACTCCCAATTTCCGAATTTGTATTAAATTCAGTAGTTTTAAGTAACGTATAGATAGTAAAGCAACTAAATAATACAGGAATGTAACTGTTTCTTGATATTGGCATGAATAAAGTAGTCACAAACGTGCCCGATTAGTCTTGGAGAGTAGAGAAATACTTGTGACGAGAATACTCTTAGACATTTTTTAAGCACAGCTGGTGAGTCGAAGCGTCAGAATTGAATAAAAAAATAAACGTGATAATTATTTATTTAACATGGTTTCATTTACATCAGTGAACGACGCGAAAGTGTAACAACTAAATAAGTTAGAATTTTCTTATATACCTTTAGGATTAATTTAAAAAATCATAATCACAGCATTATCTGCAAGCCGTCTAGGAAGGAAAATGTCATAATCGTAAACCGTTCACATAACTGTGACGCTAGGTAGTATTTTGGTATAACGAGTAAAAAGATTACTATTATGAATGGGTGACACTAATAATATTGGTTACATAAAATTTATATGAAGAAATATTATTTTTATCAAACTTCTATAAGAATATCAACTATCAGTTATTTTTATACAAAAACATACATAACTTATCCATACATGCACAGATTTGACGTAGTTTTTATTTACAAATTTTATTAAAAACCACATACGTCGAGTTCTTTTTATTGATCTTCGATAATTGTTCCTATCACGTTTGAATGAACATTTTTTTAATATGCCTTGTTACTACAGAGTTAAGTTGAGAATTTAAAATCCTGACTTAAACGCGATTACGATTTGCTTAAACCTACCGACCTGTGGTTCCTTTAACTGGAAACGCGCTAATGTTTTTAACTATACTAGTACAACTAGAGTGTACATGTATACTAATGTAGGAAAAAGTTATAAGAAAAAACATTCCGAATGAAGCAAGGAAGGCCGAAATTCCCAAAGGGACACTTTCAATTCTTTAAAGCTTTTGAAATACTTACCACGAGTAATTTCAAAGAACCACGTAGTGTGTGATGATGATGCGGATAATTACATATTATTATTTTCGCTAAAATATTGTTATTAAAGCTAGCTGCTCTTTATAGTTAAATAGCAGAATGAATTTGTTGATGAACTGTTTTAAAACAGTTGTTTTACCAATAAGTATTTGGACGCGTAGATTAAAAAAAATTCTAAGGAATTTACCAATAACATGGGTGTTTATATTAATTGCTATATGGTAGGTATGTTCTTTCGCATTCGCATCTATTTAAAAGTAAAAGTTAACAAATCTAAGTGTGATTTTGAGAACAGAACAATTAATTCGATACGTATAATGTAACGAAATACACAAAATTACTCGGTATAACTATCATTTCCATAGAGCGGTTTGGAAAATAGTAAATCAGTTAGCAAACATTGCGGGTCATCGATTTGCTGTAGACAATAGGAATTATAAACACAATAGAAACATCAACATAAGGATATCAGTTGTAACAACCCACTAGAGCATCACCGCTATAACACTAGTGTGAAATAATCACCTAATTAGAGTTTAATTTTGAACGCTCAGAAAAAGGAGGCCAAGTGGCAAGACCTCAGAGTCAAGAGTTTGTGTTCAGTAAAAATATAAGGAGGAAAAATTATAGATATAATTTACTGATGGAAGCGAAAAATACTCAAGGATGGTCCCTAAGAGCCTTTAAGACCATTAGATATATTAAAAAAATAACACGAAGGAATTTTACGAGGTACTAATTACATAATTATGATTTAAGATTAATAAAGTGTAAGTTCAACTGTATAGTCTTTTAAACTTCAATAACGAAATAACTATTTTCATAAAATTGCTCAGAAAATACAAAAACATTACTGCGACTTAAAATTAAATTTAAATCAACTAATTTTTTTTTGTTTTATAACACAGATGCGGGGTAAATTGTGCAGCCTGCAACTGAATGCTGAACTTAAATATGGCAAGCAAATACTGCGAGATAACAAAGTACAATTACAAATTACAATTGAGGGTTCTGAATATACAATAATTCCAAAATACTGAAAAAAATTTTGCTGACCAAGACAGAACCGCTGAACGTATACTTAGTGTTAAATAACGTAGGTATTGAAAATGGACATGTACTGTATTCTTAGAAATAAATCATGATTATATCTATATTACTAGCCTACCCAGCCACGCGTTGCTGTGTTATAAATTAAAATAAAACCTATCCTATCTCTTAAGTTAGATCAAATAACAGATAGTTACGAAGTTTGATCAAAATCGGTTTAGTAGTTTAGGAGTCCATCGCGGATAAACAACGTGACACGTAATTTATATATATTAAGATATTGCAATGCAAATTCAAGCATCATTGTTGTTTTTTTTATAATTATAAAACATTCACTTAAAGCAAGTCTGCTTTTATATTGAAACTATATTAGTGAATATTTAAAAGTTAAGAACTTTGTGTTACAATTTTAAAATACAAATAAAACCTAACACGAAAGTCAACAAGAGATATTTTTAAACTCCGCTAACTATAATACTCAGTTACTCGGTAAAAATAATGTAAAACATAGATAATGTATAACGTAGATAACATTTAACACTAATTATACTATGTTATTGAGTTATTGTTTGAATTAGATATAAAATGTAGTACATATAATAAACAATCGTTAATGAAATCCAAACGAAAAATTGAAGCGTACATTGAAGAGGATTAAATTAATTAAATTGTTCTATCCAATTATGATCAAAATAACTCTACTTGAATAATATCAGTAGTCTGTTTATATTTTAAGGGATTTGGTATAATAGTTTTGTGATAGAAATACAAAACTAATTTGATTCGTTTAAACTTTGGTAAGAGTTTATTTTAGTAAGATAAACTAAAATTATGCATAGGTATATGTAAGTAGGTATAGTAAACTTACATTCCTTTAATTATACTATTCATAAAGTATAACAAAATGTAAAGAAACTGTATTTCTTCATTATTAAGTAATGCATAGATGGCGCTGTGTGTAGCGGCGTCAAGCCGAGCCAAGGTTATGACAAATGACAGCTGAGCTGACGTTTGTTCATATCTTTTGTCACAATCGAAATAAGCAATCAGTAAATATAAAAAGGAATTGTGAGTGAATAGACTTTAAATGTCGTTTTTTTTGTTTTCAGGTAAGATACCTATAGTTAATAACATTGCACAATTACTCTCCTCTCGTGTACGATATTAAAACAATAAATTTTTGTTTTCAAAGCAACACATGTTTATTTTGCAATTCCTAATATAAAATAGAAATAGTCTTATATATATAATCATAAATAGACATTTCTCTTACGTTCACGAAGCGATGCTTCCTTTAAAGCCTACATCTGATCCACACTTATTTATACAAGACTACGCGAATACGACGTTTTAGTGATGTAAAAACTATTTCCATCAATCAGAATGCAAGTTTTATTGAACTCAAAAGCTTTAAGAGATTTCACATTAAAGATCAGAAAAGAAAAATTGGAACCAATAAATGAAATTGAAGTATTTGTCAGTGATATCAAAATACTCGAGATTTTATTTAGATTTTTTGGTTCTTTTTTATTCAAGTAGACTACTTGAAACTTGAAAATTTGTTTTATATATTATGTTCTGAAACAGCCTAACGGATTTCAGTAAAAATTTTAGAGATAAAATAATTATAATTTTCTTCTTCTCAATTTATTGAGGTTCAGAAAATATGAATGTAAACATTAGAAACGCCTTGTTATATACATAAATTTAAAATTTATTACCGCCGTGGGTATCACGAAATCATGCGACATATTAAAGTGCAAATCCGGTTTAATTAGAATATACCCAGGTCACTGCCCCTGCTATAAGCTTTTGCAGTACCTTTGAGCTGTCTTTCTTCTTTCGGTTTCTCGCCTTTATTATCCTCAACCTCAAATTTTAACTCAATCATATCTATAACTATTATTTTTTTGGTAAAGAAAATATTCGTATTTGACTTAAACTGATTGGTATTTTTATGTGATGTTATATGAATTCAAGACCACAACTCATAAAAATAGGTAGAACCACATTTAACGAGTAAGTAGGCTATAACTAGGCTATAACGGGTGGATGATCTGTGCAAACTTGTAATAAAAAGATAGAGCTTTGTGTTACTTTACTTTGTTTACACATTCATTGGCGCGAGCAGTGAATTTCCCGTCTCACCAGTGCTTCGGTGAAACAGGAAATTCACAGACAAATAGAGTGAGATATAGAATACATATCACGATCGGAGTTTTGTTACCGCTTATTAGTAAAGAAATTAAATTATTGTTTTGTCAAAATGCATATCCGATAGATGTTAAGGTTTATTTTTATAGTTTTTTCTGTCAAAAAGACGAACAGACAAATTGTAATGATAATATTTGACTTTCAATGCACACTTTTTTGACTTACTATATTCTTTTCTTATAATAAACGTTAACTGTTGGATAATGGTGTTTACTTTGGGCTAGGCTAATTGATGTGAGTGTAAGAAATATTTATTTATTTATTTATTCTTATAATATACGTTAACTGTATTTTTCCATGTGTCCATGTTTCCACTAGAGGCTGTTTATTGTGTTTTATAAATAATTTTAATTATATTAACTGTCCATATTAAATAATTTTACTATTTATACATATTTTTGTTATATTTTTTTATTATACTATTACATTTTTTTTTCTTTATGTCACCTATCAATATAAATGGTAAGTCAACGGTACTGACACAACTCAACAAAGTAGCAATGCTATCAATTCCGTAGATTTCGATATACTGCTTGATATTCTACGCTCTATTAACATATTTGTAGCGATGGTTGACTGGTTTCGTATTTACTTGTCTGGACGCATACGGCAAATTTGCATCGATGATTCCTTCTTCTCTTGGTGGGAAATATCAGCTGGCGTGCTCCGTATTTATTAATTTAATATCCTTGGACTTATTCTCGCCCTGCCACCTTTATACGATGATTTGACTCCCAAGCGCCTCATGTTATTAATATTATGAATATTGATCTAGATAAAAATTGTGCGTGGAGTAAATGGCCTGAAAGTAAATCCTTTAAGATTGAACTAATTATTATTGGAATGCCTTCGTGGACGAGTATGATAGCCTGGTCACGACGCCTTCCGATTACTTTCGACGGTGTAATATTAACTCCGAGTGACAGCGTTGAAAAATTAGGTGTCTTGTTCGAGAAAACCCGACGTAGAGCCTTCACTAACGAGAAGTTACTTGGAAAATGTTTGTTTCTTTCTTGAAAAAGCTCCGTAATTTTCTCCTGACGCGTCAAAACTACTCTTGCATAGTCACTCCTTTTACCTTTACTCGAAAACGTGTACTGTGCCTGTGTACGGATATTTGGATCTCACTGAGGATTTACTAATAACTTGAGCAGCTTCAGAACCTTAGTATCAGGTTTATATTCCGACTCCACAAATATGACAATGTTTCAAAATTCCATATAAGGTTCAAGTAGTTGCAAATTCGCATTCACCGAAATACACACATTGTTTCTCTGTTTTACAAAATTTTATTTAATCCTTACTCACCAGTTTACATACAGAATCATTTTTATATTATACGCTAATGTACCATGACACGCATACTCGTGTTTATGCGTGTATGCATACCGATCATCGTATACTTAATGTTGGAGATACCAAAACACTATGTTAATTTTCGACCGATCCTTTTCGAGTTTAGTTAGGTATATTTTTTATTTTGTAAGTTTTTTTATCTGCTTAGTTAGACACCATAGATCTGCCCTTTTCTAGTTGCTATTATCCAGTCCTACAGTTGCCTGGAAAATATTACTTTTGGCAATAATGCTGATGATTGTACAATTTATTGTATTGCTCTTTTCTTTTTCATATTTAATGTGGTGTGTGAACAATAAAATACATTAATTAAATCATTTATTTTAATTTCCTTAACATAAAATTATAATTCTATTTATTCTGATTGACGTTTAAAATTTACTTTTGGTTCGATTAAAGCTATTGACATAAAATATCTTTTTTATCATATACTAGCTAACCCGGCCATGCGTTGCTGGTATAACCTGACCACGCGTTGCTGGTATGGTAACAAACACACACACACACACACACAAAGTATTGTCTTAATATAATGTAGATCTATACGTTTACGTGTGTCTATGCGTTACAATAACATCCATAATACAAGCTTTTCAGTGCACACTTCGAGCTAAGCTTATTGGTGTGAATGTAAGAATTATTATTATATTATTTGGATACCACTTGTGACATACCGTATTACTTGTGGTGCGTGATCACCTAACTTGTCAGAACAAAGAGTACTATTTGCTTATTTTTAAAAGCATATGCTGCGGAACTAAGTCTACCCGATAAGGCATAGAAATATGATCGATATGATAAATCGACATATATACAACCATAAATACACAAACATCTGCTCTTTCCGGTAATCGAACCCAGGAATATTGGTACGAAAACACAATCGCTACCGTTGTACAGTCGCCGTCAGATATTTCGTAGCAGACAAAGTGACCACATACTTCTGAACAATTTAAAATGTCAATAAGTTCTATACGCTACAAGTGACCATTAATATCTCAGCAGATGCTAGTCATTAACTTCTAAACACACATCTAACTAATAATATCTGAACACTCATCACATGAAATGTATCTATGCACATAGTGTAGTCTGAATTATCTGAGTAGTTGAGGAAATATTGCAGTTGGAAGTCCTTCTAACTTTACTGTAATTACAGTAAAGTTAGAAGGACTTCCAGCTGCTAATTATATATGCGTTTAGAAGTTAATGACTAGCATCTGTTGAGATATTAATGTAATAATGAATGTTCAGATATTAATGGTCACTTGTAGCGTATAGAATTTATTGACATTTTAAATTGTTCAGATATATTTGGTCACCTTGTCTGCTACGAAATATCTGACGGTGACTGTACCAAACAATCGTCAAGTAAGTCAGAAATACTAGTCATCACAGATGGTGCTAATTCTACAGTATGTAAAGACCAACCAATGTTGCCCTCTCAATGGGTTGAACCACAGACCTATGTCAATGAGTTGGTAAAAAGATTGTCGGTTTAATTGTTTTCTTTATACCAAAAAAAAAACCATTTGGTTGAATCATAAAACTAACAAAAGTAGTCAGTATTTTGCCTTTCCTTACTTTCCCTGACCAAAGACAAACATTCTTTTGAAACGTTTCGAAAACTCATTAGCGTGAGTCTAGATGTAAACCGCAGACATCCCAACAAACAGGGTCTTAATTTCATTACATTGAGTTTGTGTATATTTTAACAAATTATCAGATGGTTTTAGCTTGGGCGACATGTGGCCGTAAAATGTGTTAAAACCTAATGGTTTCTCGGTAATAAGATAAATTAAATAACTCTTTTGAATATGTTTGGGTGGCGAAATGATGTTGACAGATACTTAACCAAATAGGAATACTGCAAATGTTATGAAAAATAGGCGGTCTAATCGCTTAGAAGTAATTTATTCCCGGCAACCTTGAAGTGTTATAGACAGCTAAAACAAATAATGGAGAGTTTATAGTATCTTAGCGTTCACAAACTGTATTATTATAACTTCTACAGAATAAACCTATAATGATAGACTTTATGATTATAGTTTATCTATATGAAAGTTTTACTACTGATTTATACTTTGCACTTTATCAGTGCGATTGTCGGATTTTTTTGTCTCTATAATCCGGTATAGACAATCGGTCTGATGATTATTCATGTATCATCTTATGATTGACTTAGTGGCATATATGATACATGAAAAAATTAAGACTACATTTTATGCTTGGTAAAGGTATCTTTTAAAACACATTCCTCTGGCACAATTAGCAAGATCTTATTATATTTTCTTATTATATATTCTTTTATAGTTCTTACATTTTCGCGCACATTATACATTTCAATAAAACAATTTTTTTAGGCATTTTGCGCAAGGTTTTTTATTATATTCAATCCTGACGTTTCAGCCAAAGGAGTGATCACAGGATGACTAAGGCAATGGTCGTCATATATTCTCTACTACCTTCACAATATTTTAATCGGGCATGTTCCTAATTGTTAAAATTTAACATAAATCATAATGTTTTATTTTGCATTTTATTTAGTTATTAAATTCTCACGAAGATAACATTGTGTATTACTGAGTCTACTACCAGTTCGGAAATTGGAAGGCCCTTCCTAGGAGAACTGGCGAAAGAAACTTGGGCAGGGGACCGACCTCCATCTTTTTTTTATTATTTGCAAAAAGAGCTAACTACATCATAAGGTTTTGCAATGTTTGTCTTTGGAGATATTAATTTTCTGACTAATGGATCCCAAGCAAGTGGAACGCTTCAACCTTTATCTCTATTCAAATGAGAATGTTTCCTGATTTCCAGATCCTCGCGTAGCATCGTAGGAAGAAATCTTTGTTCTTTAACGAGAATTTGACATTTATCGGATCAAATCCAGTGGTTTGGCCCCTCGAAAACATGTTCACACACTGCAGACCTATTACAAAATGTTAGTATAAAAATAAGAGAAGAAGAATTTGTTAGTATAAAGATAAGATAGTATATATATTCTATATTACTTTTATGGGTTCACCATGCTGTAGGTATCATTTGACAAAGACTGAAACTTAAAAACACAAAGTCTATTCTTTTCTTTGAATTTGAAGGAGAAATTTTAATGTACGAGGCATGTTTTTTAAGTAAGTACCGTTTTGAAATTAAAAAAGAACGTGCTATCATATCTCAATAATTTTATTTTTACATGAAAGCCTGTACCTTAATCTACTTTACTACATAATTTCCGTCGATATTGAGGCACTTGTCATAACGTTGTACCGGTTTTTGAATGCCCTCCTCATAGAAGTACAACGTTATGACAAGTGCCTCAGTATCGACGGAAATTATGTAGTAAAGTAGATTAAGGTACAGGCTTTCATGTAAAAATAAAATTATTGAGATATCATAGCACGTTCTTTTTTTAATTTCAAAACGGTACTTACTTAAAAAACATGCCTCGTAGTTATTATTACGTAAGTTATTCACCTTTTGAATGACAATGGTCGTCTTTTCTATCAAAAAACGTCTAGCAATGGAGAAATAGAAAGGGAAGTGAGTACCTTCGACGGGCTAGGAGACCGAGGACAATTTTTTATCTTTCGACCCTGCTTGATTTTTGTGGTTGGAAATCGCAGATCAGATATAAAGCTTTGGGAGTTGTTTTTTTATCCAGTAATCGTAATAATTTGCTTACGTAGTAATACTTGTATGAGTACTTGTATGAAAGGTCTGATTAGAGTTGAAGAAGCGGAATATGAATGTCACGATCAGGAGGAGTGATCTGGGCCTACCCCTAAGGAAAAAGGGGGGAGGGGTTATGTGAGTGTATGTATCTACAAACCTACAAACAGACTTTGAATTTCCTTAAAAATGGGTATTTAAAAAGTAACGAATAAATAATTCTGCTAATAAAAATATGCGATATATGAATTTTCTAATATCAATTTATTATAAATTAACTGAATTTTAAATGTGGATATAACTTAGGTCTAGATGCCAAAATAGGTATTTTGTGGGTTACTATTGCCGCACGGGAGTTATGCGCATGTTAATGTGCAGAATTTCTCATAGAAAAATATATTGCCTCAGTAAGAACCTAAGAAATGAAAATATATATATATTATGATATAAAAATATTAGAAAAAATCGACTCCACTCACATGTGTATTTTCAGATGGGAATCGAACCCACATCCTTTGGAAGTCCGGTTCAACGTTCTCCCAATTGAGCTACCGAGCCTTGTGAACACTCGTCGAAATTTTCCAGTACCTTACTAGTTTTACGCTTCGTATTCGAAAAAGATATTCTTACAAATATTTGGGCAATCGATTGATAAGAAACAGCCATTTAGATTTATAAACTTGCTATGCTATCTTATAAAATAAATTATTATAATAAAAAAATACTAGAAAAACTCGACTTGGCTCACAAGTGAATTCTCAGACGTTCTCTCTGTTTTATACCATTTTAATTTCCTGTACCGACGACGACGTGGTCGACCGTTTGGCACAATGAAAGCAATTCTGCCTTTGGCTCCATCGTGACGGTCCTATAGGTTCGAGTTCCGGAGGGGCAGATTTTGTGTGATGAATACGAGTATACGTACTCAAGTCATGGGTATTTATATATATTTCTATAATATCTATGTGTAATTTAGGTATGTCTATTCGTTACTTTAGTCTCCATAATACCAACCTGATAGAGCTTACTTTGGACTTGGCTAATTGGTGTGGTTGTTAAAAAATAATATATATTATTATACCATCAAATAAACCTTTACAAAATGTTTAGTAATTAATTGACTTTATCTTGAAATAGGAGTTTGAAAATTGTTTAAGAACATGCTGAAATTTCGGAAATGTTGATGTACAATCACATTCAATTGATTCCATCTTCTTTAAGAGTCAGCAGCTTTATGGCCGTAATTGGTTTTCAAAAAGACATTTTAATTAATGACTCTATTAATATTAAATGAATAAGGGTTAAATAATTGCAGGTACGGGACGGAATTGCCAATTGTACATTTCGTTTGATCATAAACCCTTAAAGAGGTTTCTCGACAGATTGTATATTTTGACAATTACGCTCTGAAAGGCTTTTAATATTATGGAAACATTTGAAGTTCATTTCTTGCAATAATTTAATTACTAGCAATTATTTATTAAATAAACCATTTAGTTATATAATCTTTTAAATATGATTTGAAGTCATAAGGAAACTTTTGATTTTATTGAATTATATTTTTTCGTTAGAACTAAATAGTAAATCTTTGTTTTTATACTACTTTTGTGTGGGGCCTGATTTTGATGAAAAGAAATAATGTGGGAACACTAGCTACGCACGTATCTTCTTGGATCACCTTTATAGATTTTTTTCTTACATTCACACCAATTATCCTAGCCCAAAGTAAGCATTGTAAGGCTTGTGTTATGGATACTAGGGTAACGAATAGATATACATATATGATACAAAGATATGTAATATTCATAGAAATATATATTCTACCATGATTCCTAACGATCGTCTGAGGTAATCATAAATAGACCATTAGTACTGAACTTACTTTATTAAATGTAGAGTTCAATTGCAGATGGAAAATTTTGATTAACATACTTATAATGCTACCATGCAAGAAGCAGTCTCATATAAAACAAATTAATCAATTCATAGTATAGAAATTTTTGCAATCCAACTGGCCTAAGCTAACTGATGTATTTTATAGAGACAAATTAAAATTGTAGTATCAATTATCTCTACTCTTGTTACTATCAGCGTTTAAAACTAGAGGACAATAATTTATGTGAATGACATAAAATCCAAATATGTATTAATATCACTAGATAAAACACATTTTGTTATAACTTATACTACAGTTTTTTTCTTAGATACCTAAATCAAATGACACGTTACGAACCTGACTCTCTTAAACAGAATATGTATATTCTTAGCTAAGATAGGGACCTATATAAAGTGCTATCTACCGTTTATGACCCCGATAAAACATAACGATCGTAAATTTCACGAGAGCAGTAAACAATAATCTCAGAGAAACAAATATTGTTCTGGAAAAATGTTGCAAAAACGAACTGACAGTGAAGGAAGAGGCTATTGAAATGACAGCATTTAGTATGAATATCAGGCATCGATAATCATAACTCTTACATAAAAGAAAACTAAACGTTAAACTTGATTTCGAAAATTTCTTATATCTATAACTCTGACATAGGTACTGTTCTCGCATATTCAAAACATCTTCTATACGGCAACCATAAAAAAAATATATGAAAGTGTGCACTGTTGATGATTGCAAGCCTTTACACATCGATCTCAATCCTTATCCTTACTTCCTTACTAATATTATAAATCGGAAAGTGAGTTTGTTTGTTTGTTTGTTTGTTTGTTCCGCTTTCACGCCGTAACTACTGAACCGATTGCTTTGAAATTTTGCAGACGTAAAGATAAAAGTCCGGATTAAATAATTCGGTACTTTTTATCCTGTAAAAAAATTGATATTCCCGAGGAAAAACAAAAATATTGTTTGCTTGATGGATGGATTGTAGATGGTGCTGTGTGTCGTTTAAAACAAGGTAAAATATTGCAAACGAATATAAACATGTAAATTTAGAAGCTAAATGATACGATAATGAATCCCCGAAAATGAGGAATTCCTGAGGGATGACGTACAATTTGTTTTATCGTCTAAACTGTTTTTTTACATCTACTTATATGTTGCAAACGAATATGAACATATAAATTTTGAAGCTAAATGATGCGAAAATGAATCCTTGAAAATGAGGAATTCTCGAGGGATGACGTACAATTTGTTTTATCGTCTAAATTGTTTTTTTTACATCTACTTATCCTGAAATCACTAAAGTCAATGAATTACTAATTGGTATAAGTATTAGTTACGTTATTTAGTTCTTGAGGTATGCGATAGATGGCGCTGGGTGTTTTTTAGATTTTAAAACATGGTACCGATGTGTTTTTTAAAATACATAAGAAGTGGAATGATAGCTTGGAAAAACATTGTTTTTCGCATGGTCAGCTCTATGTAGCGTGTTCCCGGGTTTCCAGTGCCCAAAATCTGCATGTTTTTGCTCCACAAGGGAAAATATATAATATAGTGTACCATTCAGTTTTGGTTTAACAACTAATTGTATCCAGCGTTACATCGCGCTTCTAAGATTTTTCCGTGGGAATGAGAAGTTTTCTTATAGTTGTGCTTTATACCGTAATATAACCGAATTCCACGCGGGCGAAGCCGCGGGCGGAAAGCTAGTAATCTATATAAGTATCATGTTAAGAATAAAATAACAGTTAGCATTGAGAAATATCAGTGTGTCAGCTTTACTCGAAAGAATAACCCTATTGTTTATAAATACCATTTGAATGGTATTAAGATTGATAGAGCAGAAGTGTTTCGCAACTTGGGAATTTATTTTGACAGTAAAATGCTAATGTCTCCTCACATTGAACTAAAGCTAAAGTTTACAGGAATCTTGATTTTGTTTTGCGCACCTGTGGTCCCTTTAATGATCCTCTGTGTATTAAAGTCGTATACTAAGTTTATGTGCGTAGCAGAGTTAGAGTAGGCGGCTGCCCCTGTATGGTCACCATATTATGATGTTTATATTAAGCATATCGAAAGTATACAAAGTATGCGGAGGTTCGTTAGCCACCTTATTTTAAATGTAGAACGGTGACGCAGGCGTTCAGTATGAAGAGACTTGTCAAGCCTACCACCTTCTTACATTACCGGAACGTAGACAAGTGTTGGATATGGGTTTGTTGTTCGATATTATTCGCGGCCTTCTGGACTGTTCGGAGCTGGTCGAACTTATTTTAGTGTACACCCCTCCACGGCGCAGAAGACAAACGTATAGTATAGACAGCCGATAGGGCTGCACGTATCGCACCACCACACTACACACGGAACTCTATGTTTACCTGACTGCCCTCCACTTTCAATTACTTCAAAGTTTCACGACATACAAAGATAGATATTTTCATTGGCTCTAAGAAATTTTCTATGTAAGTTTTTATGACCTAGATGGCAGTGACAACTAATTATAAAAAAGGGCTGTCTGTAAAGTCAGTTTACGGATGATAATTTTACGTGATAGCGTCATAAAAAAACATTGATAAAAAATTGCATACTTTTATGAATTGAATTAAATTATTATCACTGAATTATCATTATTTTGTAAAATACAAAGAACGAGTTAATTGTTTTTTTTTCGACTAATTAATATTAAGTTGTTGTAATAAACAATGGAAACCACATTAACTTTCACTTCATAAAGTGGAAGAGAGATAGATGCGCCACAAGTCGAACGCTTAGGCCGATCGTGCCTCTGTATCGCTAGTCCCGCGCTCTCGCTTGCACGCTCAGCTCAGGCGGAACGTTACACTTTTTCGTGCATGCAGCCGGTGTTCATCGATTTATAAGACGTTATCACGTCAAAAACTGTTAATAAAATGGGTGCTATATTGTATTTGCTCTGTGAAGGTGGTAAAAACGAATCAGGTCCAATGTTTTTTTTCTTTTTTTTTTTTGGTACTGAGTATATTATTTTCTTTTTTTCTACTTGGTTTTGTTTAGGAATGCTTTACCGTAATTATTTGTTTTTTTAAAACAAATTTAAATGGTGAAAGTGTATTTATATTTCAACCCCGAATTGTAAGCCGATGGACAGTCGTAATTGGACTACCTTAAAATTTGTTTCCCATTATAGATAAATAAATAAAACTGCTGATGTAGATCTAGAAAGAGAAACAAGTTGGCAGTGACGAGTGAGTGTATAGTTCGAGTAACTTTGTCGTTGGTCTACACTACACTCATTTGTTTTAAGTGAGTGTGCGAGTGCATGATAGAAGGACTCGTGGCGTGTGTTCTGACATTATGTATTACTTTGTCTTGCCCTCCCTTTTAGAGTTATAAATGGAGTGCCTTAGTTTTCTTGCTTCATGACGTCATTTCCGTCTCCAATGATGTTTCAAAGCCAGCGTCTCTCAGTATCATTTTTCCATTTCTCGGATAAATTCATCCATCATCCTTTGAGAATATCTCGACGATGACTTGCTTAGCTGTGTCCGCGAAAGTGTTCAATAACATCGGTAAAAAGTAATAAATTGTAGTAGACTAGTAACCTTATCTTTTTGTAGGTTTTGATTTGATTACTTTTATGTGATTTTATAACGTAGGTACCTAAGTGATAATGGAATTTAGCCTTTATCTTAATTGAAAATGTGACATAAAGTCGTAGTTTTAATGAAACTCGAAGCGTTTAATTTTTTTTTCTTTATTTTTGTCGTTGTCAATTTTATGTAGATGACGTAAGTTTTTTTAAGAAATGTTTTATGCGTTAGCCAAATTTGTTATTCTAGTGAACGGTAAGTTTTGGGGTATGATGTTTAAGGATTACTATTTTTTAATAAATAAAGAAGGTTGTGCATTACAAAATGCGTGTGGTGTTCGACAGCTTAGAATTACATCAACCCTTTATCTTCAGGATTTCGTAGTGGGCAAATAATGTTACATGAGGTAACCACCGCACCGCTCCCGTAGACCATAAAATGGGCCGTCACGTTTCCCAAAGTATCGTCATTTACTACGAGATCCAAACCGTCTGCCAATCGTGAAGAGTATAGCAAAAACCCATATTTTTTTCCCTATTCATATCATCAGCGTTATCCCTTTATCAATTGTCAGTAATAAAAGATCATAATTTGCAGATATTTAGGTATTAAGAAACTTTTCGTACGACGATGGAGAGTCCTCCGCAACACTTATTAAAGAATCATTTGCTATATTTATAATTAAATCTCATTCGTTTTATTTACAGCATTTGTTTTCTCTAATAGTCAAATATGTCGGAAGGAATGTCCGTTGAATACCGAAAAAATGATCTGCGGCTTCAACGCTCAAAACAGTTCATATCAAATGTTTCCGAGCAAATGTGCTTTACTGCGTTTTAAGGAGTGCTATGGTGCAGGTAATTATACCGAGTTTTATTTAAGATTTCCAGAGTTTGTAGTATGTACGAATAATAATCAGCTAAATTAGGGCTAGGGAAAAGGGAAGATGTTATAGCCACTTTAATTTTGTTCCATTATTAATGCAAATGGCAAAGGGAAATAAAAACTTCGCCGATAAAGAAATGGGAATATAATATAACAATTTAGTTTTATAATATATATAACACAAGATTTTCATAATTTTTTTCTAGTTTAATAATAATATAATAATTGACTTGACATTATATAATCAACGATAGATATAATTTCAAGGCTTAAAACGAATTAACAAATCGTTAACCATAAAAATCATAGCACATAGATATTATACTCATTATATGCTCATGAAAGTATTATATTTAATAATACACATAAATCGAAATTCAGTTCATATCACAACATTCAGTTAAGATATATAAATAAATTTTATAACAGAAAATTTCTACTTGTCAGTAGAGTCCAACATTCAGCAGAAACACTTGTACGTTCATTATACGCGTGACCGTCCCACGCTATCGAAAAACCATCTAATCCCTATTGTAGAACTTATCTGCTTTATCCATTCAGTTGAACTTTACCCTATCATAACCACTTGACTTTCTTGATCGGCTTAGTTATAATAAATACTTTTGTACCTACCCCTATGGTATTTATAGGACACATTATTTAAACATTAGGAAGAAGTATTAAGTTTTTTATACTGTTTTTCCAACCACTAAATCAGAAAAAGGTTCTGGTGCTACCCAGACGCATACTTTGATGTGTTGGATTACAGTGATAATGTGTGTACGGACAAAAACACGATAATTTACTACGGACTGTCAAGTTCTTTCAATCTTTGATATATTACTATGTTGAACCTAAGACTGAAAATCGAATAGAGAAATTTGACAGTTTTGTAAACGTCGATATGCAGTTGACTATCTATTTATAGATGTAGATTATTAATGCACAACGATCGATAGTATGTATAAAAATATTAACCCCTGAAAACCCGAGAGCATTATATCATGCGCGCGACAACGGTACCTAAAATCCGCGAGCATTATACAATATAGCTCTATAGCGCGCAGTCTGATTTAATCCTTATTCGACTTTGGTAATGGTTCTTTTTGATTGAATGATATTTTTTCCCCGATAGAGAGAGAAATAACGCATTTAACACAAAGCTGGGCTTCAAGGGGTTAAATTACACCATAGGTACTAGTGTCTCCTCTTTATTAATAAAATTCACTACTCTACTGATCATCATGAAACTTAGCATGTACTTTGTCCGGGGTATAGTAAAGGACATTTTCTTCTAAATCTTTCATCTAGGTAAAAGTATTATTCCGCTTTGAATCGGTCTACATTAAAGCGAGCAAAACCGCGGGTATGCATAAGTATTTATATGAATTTTGAATTCGCATTCAACAGATATAAACGAAACGCCGTTAAAATTCTGCATAAAGGCGCAAGAGTCCAGCGCACGGAAGATGTACGGGGAGTCCTGCCCAGTGTTTTGTCCGAGCCACTATCGCCCTGTGTGTGGGGCAAACACACTATTGGCATATAGGTTTCGGACCTTTGTTAATGCCTGCCAATTCGACATGCTTAACTGTAGAGGCGACGATGTTTTTTCTAGTAAGTAATTTCTGAATTGATTATATAGACCTCTAGGATTCTAAAAATTGCTTCCCATCTGTTTCACGTTTTGATGACGACAATGACGAACAACGAATAAGTTGATTGTGATACCGTGATTGATCGTGATTTCCATAGTTCAAGTGATTTACTGAACTTCCTCTTAATGGCCTTCTCAATTTGAAGGTAACAGATTTGCCGAAATAGTAGGTTAAGCTGACAGCGTCCCTAAAGTTATGACAGCCTCTACTTCGATTTCCATTAAGAAAAATTTGTGACCTTGAGCTATTTTTGCTTTACTATGAATAGAATGGCGTCTATTATTTATATACACGAAATAACCGACATTTATGAAAATGTTACCTAATTTCTGAGCGATTTGCTTCTATGCTCAAAATGCTATGAGGCACATTATCACATCATAAAAATAATTTAATTATACGTTATTATACCTGGCTGACCTTAATGGTTTGTCGTCATCAGAAAGACTTTAAGCGTTAGCATAGTTTGACGTTACTTGAACGACTCTGGGTAAACATGGCTTAATTGCATTTTAATTGCCGTAACTGAGTCGCAAATTAATATTCAATTGAGATATTAGTAAAAATTACCTATTAAGGCTTATTCAAGTTTGTTGAAGAGAAATTAAACAAATTTACCTCAGCAGCAGCCTTGCCGTAGTCATGTGACATTACTTTAATTATTTCTGTGTTTCTTTAAGTTAATAGTGGGTTATGTTATGACGCCAAGAAAATAAATACGACATAAAAATATAAGGTGTAACAAAAACGAGGTATAAGTGTGATCCATAATCTAAGATCACAAATTTGTTGTTTGTCTGTCCACTCTTTTTCCATTGTATCAATAACGTTACCATAGCAACGCGTCAACCGCAATTAGTTCGTTTATCGGACGCTAGATGGCGCTCACGGAAAAATATTTAATACTAGAAAAAAATTAAAGAATTTTGTCCACTCGTGCGAAGCCAGGACGGGTTTGTATGTAACAAAAACAATAATAAATGTAAAAATCACAAACAAATAACAATTCATATTTAACATATTACTGAAATATACTTGATATTTTTAACATCGACACATGATTGAACCATACCATTCTCACCAACAGCTGGTTGAATTGTAATTCAAACTGATATCTTTGTTAAATTTGACAAAAAGTAATGATAACGAAGATAATCGGTCTCTTACTGCGATCTCCAACCTGCCCGCAAAGCGTGAAGATTATGGCAAACCCGCTATTTTTATCTATCTATGATCCTCTGGCTGATATATGATTAACGTATTCACGCCACTATCCATGCCACTAATACGAACAGATACTGTTCAAAGACTTCTCTTTCGTTATTTTAATGGACGTTTATATATCAAGATAATTGGTAAAGTAATAGGAATAATAATTGGACGCTGTATTTTTATTTCCCTCCTTCCTCATTTAACTAATTGAAAAGTGATTACCACCTAATTTTCAAGAACCAATACCCTGGTACCCACCAGTGTTAATATTTCTGTTACAATAGTGCGAATAAGTTTTGACAGTAAAATTGTCAACTAGAATTTCCTTGATTAACCATCCACAATTAGCGACTTTTCGTGGAGTCATAAACCGATCAATTGAATTGTTTTTCTACTTATATTAAATGTCAACCGGTTGGTGCAACTAAAGGAATCCCGCCTACTGCACCAACGGTCATTAGTTCCAATCTGGTGGAAGCATATTATTCATATACTCGTAGTTATACACGTTTTTATGTATTCTGCCTGTTATTAAGTATTCATAGTTCAAGTTCTGCTTTGTTTGGATCAAAATAGTTTGTCTGTAGACATTATTACCGAGTAAATTTTCGGTAGTCGCCTAAATCTTTTAATTATTTATAATGCTTTTGTTGCTGGACCTCCCGGCAGCAGCAAAACAGTAACGCGTTGTCTCGATAGATAACATCCCACGTGGTTTATTTATGTATTTAATATAAAACATAGCATACAAAAATCTCAGTAAAAGCCATTATATAGAAGTGTCGGTTGCACAGATTTTTACTCCGCGAAAGATTGGTGATGAAACCTCTGCTCAGATAAACTGACCTTAATTTGGTATTTAAATCAGTATGTACTTAAGGAGTTTTATGAATTTTTCTAGCCTATACTCAAGTGCCTCTGTCGTACTGTCAAGATCACCTTATGAAGAATATTTTCCAGGAGAAAATGGTAATGACAAACATAAAGGAATATCACGATTATAATGAGTGACTGAATTCTTGAAAACAATTGGAATAAATAAAGTTTTCTAATAAACAAATAGTTTTTCATTTCTGATTGTTATAACTTCCTCTTTAATTAAGTATGTACGATACCAATCTTATAATTCCAATGGAAAGGTTTACTTCGTTTAATTTTACTTCGGGGACTGTAATCTAACATTGCCAACGAGATGCAGGTTTCCATTCATGATTGTATCGGTATCGGTTCTGTGACATTTTGTGATTAAAACATAAATCTTACTTCTTGACGTGATTTTAATCATACGCAGCGTTTAAATATTGTACTTTTCTCATACAGCAAACTCCATATGATATAGAAAAAAGTGCATTGAGGTGTTATTACGTAGCTGATCATAATGGAAAATATCGTAGTAAAATGGTGGTGTTCGTGATTAAATTTGTTATGATATGTTATATCTGAGTACTTAGAGCTCTCCTCATTATCATCGCGTAAGAATAACAGTTTGCTAGCTTGATCAAATTGCAACGCTTAAAAGTAATATCAAGTATATAATAAACACTTCACCACTTTAATAAAATCAATAAAATCACTTCTATTTTACGACATTTTCCGAGGCTTGAGAACGAAGAGAAACATAAGTAGTATACATTTTCTACATTGACTGACACACCAGCTGTGTTTTAAGAACCGTACAAAAAAGAATTGTATATGAATTAATGCAGAAAATGGAATTCCTTCGGATTTCGGGGATATAGAAAGGTCCGGTATCGCCGTTCTCTCTAATTTCCATAACTGACGTATTTTACCTATTTCGTTTCGATAGTAACAGTGTGTGATGTTAAGGTTTTTACTATAAATGTAACTTGCAGTCTGATTTGTGCAAAATAGTCACTCTAACATATACGTAGTTCTTAGATTGCAAGCTGGAACTAGTAATATTGAGTATGCAATGCAAGAACTGTAGGTGGCAGTGTCAATGTGTTGTGTTCGGATATTTATTATAACAATAAATGTTTTAAGTATTGAGTATAAATGTAGTAATACCTTGGTTTCTGATTCATATGCCAGATTACCTTATAACTTTAGATCATAAATATTCAATAACCGATAGTTTAATGTTGCTAGTGAATATGAAGATGACGTATTAAAATATGACAACAATTATACCTTACCTTCGGGGTCATTATCTTTCCCATTAGATGAAGAAACAACGAAGACGGGCTTTAACTGACCATAAAAGCCTATAATGCGGATTGGAGGGTGCTTACCACAACGGTGAGTTAGCACCCGTTGGCTGTAAAGCCATTTGCATTCGGGACAAATGGCCCTTATAAAAGCCAGAGAGATCCTCTCAGCTTAATATGCGTAGCTGAAGTTAGAAGAAATCAAAAGAAAAAAACATCTACGTCTATTAACTAAGAAGTAGTTAAATAAAATATTGATAAGGCAAATAAGAAAACATATCTATTGGTTTATTAGAGTATTATTTCTAAGATTTTATGAGGCGCGTATTCGGAATTCGTTAATCACATAGGTATTAAATTTTTATGTAATGAAACTGGTTGGTTGGGTTACAAATACTATTAAATATTAGATTAAAATAAAACAACTCTTTATCGGATACTGGCTCATACTTTATATTTAATCTTGACGTTTTGGTCTCCTTTCCAGGAGCCGTGATCACATAATGATTAAGGTAATGGTCGTCATATATGTTCTACAACTGTCACAATATTTTCATCGGTATATCCCTACTATATAATATTATAAATGCGAAAGTAACTCTGTCTGTCTGTCTATCTGCTACGCTTTCCCGCTTAAACCTCTCAACCGATTTTGATGAAATTTGGCACAGACAATCTTTATTCCCTGAGAAAGAACATAGGCTACGAAAAAAAGGGATAAAGACGTTGAAATAGGGGTTGAAAGTTTGTATGGGATTTCTTAATTTTAAAAGATAAAACCATGAAACTTTATTTTTAAGCACTGGATAAGATATAATTAAACATTTGCTCTAGCGTTTTTGAAATTTCGACCAGTGAGGGGGTGAAATAAGGGTTGAAAGTTTGTATGGGATTTTGTCATTTTTGGGGATAAAACTATGAAACTTTATATTTAGGAACTTGATAAGAAATAAAAAAACAATTTGTTGTAGCGTTTTTGAAATTTCGACCTGTGAGGGGATGCAATAGGGGTTGAAAGTTTGTATGAAGTTCGTCATATTGAAGATAAAAACATTACATTTTGTATTTGGGCACTAAATAAGAAACATAAAATCGTTTGTTCTAGCATTTTGAAATTTTTACCACTGTGGGGTTGAAATCCTACAAACGGAATTCCTGAAATTCGAACGGAACGGAACGGATCAAACACTTAAAGTAGCAGGTGTCCATTTAAAGAAAAACTGTTTTTCGCATGGCCAACTGTATGTGGCCTGCTCGCGAGTGTCGAGTCCAAACAATCTCCACATTTTAACAAATAATAACAAAACAGCAAACGTTGTGTACAAAAATGTTTTAAATTAGTCATTTTAAAATATTTTTGTACACAACGTGACGCTGGCCCCTGTAAAGTGTCTCTTGGACATAAGGGACCAATAAATTTTCATAGGTACTTTCTGCCACTTAATGGAATACATAGGTACCTTATACCTACTGTAAACAGATATTTTTTAATATTTTTAAACATACCTACTCTCTTTAAATCAAACGCTATACCCAAATCTATGCCGTTCTTTTAATATAATCATTAATATTCAAATTAAGTTACTGTAACTGTGTAAATATTTGTTTCACGGCTAATTTGCTGAGCCGTTTATTACAAAATTGGATATGGATAGTCTGAAATCTGAAAAAGAACATAAGTTACTTTTTATCAAAACACCACGCGGGCGAAGCCGCGGGCGTAAGCTAGTACATCATAATTGTTTTATTTTGTATCCTATTTAGTTATTTCAGGATTAAAAGTTCTGAATTAAATATAAAATATGTGTCAGTGTTCGATAAAAAGTTGTTTTATTTGAATATTATGTGCTATGCACGGAAATGTAAGAACTAAATATATATAAGGTTGCCAATAAATGGCCAATTTGTATCGATATTTTCTAGAAACAACTTTGATGATTTATTTGTTATGAAGTATTGTATTTTTTTTTATTACGTATAGAAACATGACATAATTCATGAAAGATGAATGAAAGTTTTAAAGCATACATTCTGAAGGAATCCAAAAAAGGCGAGTTAATAAATTTTATTATTCTTTATAATTTGAACTACTACATTGGTATATCTAAAGCTATAAAATGTTTCCGCATTAACATATATTTCAATCAATTTTAATTAACTAGGCTATTTTGGTAGAAATACGTTACTCAGCTAGTGGATCAAGCGACGCGAACTCCAGATTATGCTGGCCACACACCCAATTGTCTTGACTTGCTGCTGACAATTGATCCACATAAACATTCGGTCTCAGCTCCACTGGGATCGTCCGTATCGATCTGTTCTCCTCCGGATAATAGCCCTTGGGGCATGAGGAGGGTATGGCATTACGAATCAGCAGATTGGGTTGAAATGCGTATTTTATTTGCTTCTTACACCTGACGGCAAACTTGCTTCTCTTCGAGCGACCCTTCGCGCACCGTTGATGCGATTGTGGATATCATTCGGTATGGAATGGAGTATTTTATTTAATTCTCCGTTATCCTGCTCGGTTACAAGTCCCAAACTTGGCATAATGCGGCCTGTGCTCGTGCTGAGGCCCGAAAACAGTTTGCTTACCAAGCTTGGGTGCAAATCCGCAATCGCCAGGACCGTGCTCGGAGAATCCAAGCGAAGAAGAGAGTATATAATTCGGCTGCTAAGTCATGCAAAAGGGTAATTCTAAAGGTGAGATTTGACCACATCAGTCCAATAGGACAAAACTGTCATCCTACTCAAATGGAATTTAACAGTTCTGGCCCTTCTTGTAGTTAGTCGAGGCGAATTTGTGCCGTCCTATGTTACTACTTTTGCTGAAACCTGATGGGTTACTGGCTCATTCTGCAGCTGAGAAAGCAACTTTATTTGCCTCACTATTTGCGAGCAATTCCCGTCTAGACACCGGTTTACAACAACCACCAACCATACCTCGCTGTGATTCTTCCATGTCGGAGATCAAAATTCACAATAGGTCCGTAGAGTTTCCATTAGTCTGGACGTGAATAAGATCAGTGGACCTGATGGCATACCAGCAAGAGTACTGAGGTATTATGGGCCTGAGTTGTCATCTGTACTAACACGCTTATATCGCCGCTCTCTCAAAATGAAAAACGTACTAAAATCCTGGAAGCTTGCCAATGTGCAGCTAGTAGGTACCCAAAAAGGGTAGTCGTACTAACCCATGTCGACCGATCGCTATCACTTTTATTCTTTGAATGGTCATGGAAAGAGTGCTGGAAGTTGCTTTCTTACCTAGAAGACAACAATCTCCTCAGTGACCGTCAATATGGCTTTCGCCGAGGACGTTCAACTGGGGATATTCTAGTTTATGTGATGTTCTGCTGGGGCGAGGCCTTCGAGATACACGGCGAAGCACTTGCCTTGTCACTTGACATCTCGAAGGCTTAGACAGGATCTGGCACGCTAGTCTGCACCGTAAGCTTTCTGCGTATGGTATCCCCGCTGACTTTTGTAGTAAGATAGCCGATTTCTTGACTGAACGGTCAATCAGACTAGTTATCGATGGCTGCTCCTCTGACTCGGTGGCTGTTCTTCCTGCGACGCTTTTACTGCTGCACATCAATGACCTGTGATACCAGGAATTGTTTGGTATGCAGACGACAGTACTGTAGCGCCCTACGCGCGCTCCGGGATCGTTATAAACTTGGGACGTATATTCAAATCGCTTATAGGTATTTCAGGATATGTTCTCCTACTCAACGACTCAGGTTATACTCTCAGACACTACAGGTGATTCTCTTATGTTTCTCTAGCCTTCTGGAATATTCTATATTCAAAAGTGTGACATTTCTTGCCATAAAGCAAATATACGTAAGGAGATGGAATGCGGTGTCATATATGCAAGGAGGTCACCACAGTACTGTCGTAGAGAGATAACTGTCTAACGCAAATGCCAGCGGTGATGACGTGATGTTAATGAGAGGGGCCATGGTTGAACGAACGAACCAGAGGTTGAGAGCCACGTTTCCCAGTGAGGTGACAGTAACCTCATTTATTTCAAATCCTCCAAAACGCATGCATGTCTTTTCATGGCAAAAAGGAGTTCCTTCAACTTCACTTCTATTTTCCGAGCTACATACATATGTACCTGTGACCGACAGCCTTGAGCTTCTTGGCTTGGAGTTAATAGCTTGGATAGAGAATAGGTGCCTTCTGGGTTAGCTCGTTCCATCGTGGATCCTGTCTTGGCCCCCGGACTTGATGGGGATCAAGAGAAAACCCAATAAAAAAAAACTATATTCCTAATTTATAACACAAACCTCAGCAAGGACCTAATACTTTTGAATTAGAAAATAAATATAACAACGATTAAAGACTCGTGAATATTTGTAGTAACTAATTCAAGTAGGTAAGTATTTTGTTACTTCTTTTTCACCGATCATTATTGAGCATCTACTAGATCACTAGATAAAACAATTTTATTATACGTTTTCTTCAAGCAAATGCCTAATACTGGAATTTGTTTCTTATTTTCATGTGATTTGTGGTATGATTTCGTATAGCTGCCTGATTGGTTATAACTTTTCGACAATTAGTCGCACGTAAATATGGAGGCTTAGGTATATACCGGAGCTTCAGTGAGACCCTGTCGGTCATAGATATTTTTGAAAGATATATATTAATTTGAGATATGTTACCGTTTTATTATTTAGAAAATTTATAATATTTTATTAAATCAGCAAAATATACAATGTGTATTAGATTAAGATAAATTTGACATAAAATCCAGGGCCTCAAACTATAAAGTTGATTTCACGTCACTACTGGCGGGTTAATTACTTTGATAATGGTTAATTTTAAATTAGGTAATCAAAATCAGACGTCAAACTTTAAGTAATTTTAAACAGACACAGCTGGAGTATAATTAACGTGACCATTTCCTTAATTTAAAAGGTATAATTTGCATTTCGAACTTCATCCTTTGTGAATAATAAAACATCACATTTTTTGTTTCTTGTCGGTAGAACCACAGTTCTAACTATCTAATAATTTAGTATTATACGTCTCAAATACTTACATAATATGTTTTAAAATATTTGAAGTCTTTTATTAAACTTTATATGGTCGACAATATTGTGGTAAGGTGAGTTTTGTGAACTGGTGTTGAAATAACAAGCATCCGAAAATACAATAAGTAATTTACATAACGACATTGACGATTTACGTGAAACGCCGTAAGTATATCACCAACCGCATGGCCAAATATCATTTTGCGGTTGGCGGCCTGACTCGATATATTTACATCGAATCCCAAGTCAGTAATTTCGACGCCGTCTACGCCACGACCCGAAGAAAACCGCTATAATCTGCGGGGAAAACCCGTGATTTGCACATCGCACAGCTGTTGTCGCGATTTCCTGGTGTATGGCTTCAAACTGTTGTTCGCGGACGCAGCAACCTCTTATGACCGAGAAGCGAGCCATTTCGCAAAATTTGATTTTAATAGCTCGAGATAAAGAGGTTTTATTAACTCTCGGGACAAGAAACGATCGCATAGCGAGTTAGCCAGAACCTTAGCGGCACTACACCGACAAGGTTCAATATCCATATATCCATATTTAATAAACGGTAATCACTCTTTTTGCCGATTTTTCTTTGAAATTGTATGTAGTTGAATTTATTATAATAGAAAAATTCAAGAAAAAATAGACTCGGGTCACAAGTGAATTCTCAGGCGGGTATTTTTCTATTATAATAATTTCTCTTATAAGATCACAATTAAAAATGCATAAAATATATAAAACTTGTATATAGTAGGTTAAAATTTATTTGAAATATGGTAATGTTATAGAGATTTTTATAATAATGTATCTACAAAAGCGAATACAACCACAAACTGTCACCGCCGCAGAATAGAATAGAATAATCTTTATTTGTTTAGCGAGAAGTAGTTCTCAGTTCTGCGCACCGCATAATAAGCCTTCCAATTATTTACAAGAACTAAAGAGACTAGCAAAAACAAATAGCGCAAAGCTCCTTTACAGTCAAAGTATTAAATTTGAAATTCAAGTAATGCCTATTGCAGCGTATACTTTATCCAATCCTGTGCAAACAAGAATTAATTTTCCAGGTAAATGAATTAATAGTCAAAGTAGGTAGCATCGTTACGGACTATAATTCAATTAATCTTCATGAAGTTACTTAGTATGAAAGATCGTAATCCATTATAACCTTAATTGTGTCCAGGAAAAATAATAAAAAATTATTTTATTCTTAGGAATATGATATAAATAAAAAGAAATTAATACCCTAAGAATTATTAAAATGTCAATTTTTCAGCGACAATTTAATGAAGTTAAAACCTGTTTGCCACGAAGTATATTTTTTTTCATTTTACCAGATAACTTAATAAAAAATTCGTCTAAGACAAATGGTCACCTTTTGTAAGATATGAAGACAGTTTTTTGTTCGGGGAGCTCAAAAGCGCAGCAATTCGCTCGTTCAACGTAAGAATAAGGAGGTTAAGTAATTTTGTGAAGAAAAAATAAATAAATAAATAAAATAAATATTTCTTACATTCACACCAATTAGCCTAGTCCAAAGTAAGTACTGTAAGGCTTGTGTTATGGATACTACGTCGGATAGACATATTTAAATGATACATAGATATGTTCACAGAAATATATATATAAATACCCATGACTCAGGTACAAATGCTAGAATTCATCATAAAAACATCTACCCCTTCCGGGATTTGAACCCAGAACCGTCAGTGCGAATGGCAGGATTATTACCGTTGCACCAAACGGTCGTCAAAGTGACCGAACATTTATCATCTCCAGCACGATAAGCTTTTGGTCCAAGTTGCACTTGAAATCGTAAGCACGCACCAATCGCCACTGAGCCCGCATAGTAGGCTATGGGATGTTGTTCTTATTTCTAAACAATAAATATTAGACCAAGCACATTAAGAAATATGAAGTGAAAAGTCTGTTCATTCTCACTTTTCCCATTTGGTAAACAATCTTGGCACAACTTTTTAACGAAATCGCCCATTTAAAAATAAAATAATAACAAAGTCAATAATATATTACAATAAATCATTATTATAGACTGAAACCTATTGAATCTAGTTATCAGTTGATTTTTAATGCTGCATTTTTAATAAAAAGGAGTGCCAAGATTGTTTACCAAATGGGACAAGTTAGGATGAACAGACTGTAAAGTAGTATAACATAACAAATACTTGTACTAAACTAGACCTTATCAACATACAAATCTGACCATAATTAGTCTTTTCCTCTCAGTCTAAGTTACGGTCAGTGTTGTTGTTATATGAATACCGATATTTAAACAAGAAATTCCGGTAAATAACAACCGGTTTAATATGGGTAATAATCTGGAATCCACGTGGCCATACGACAAGAATTTAGGATGCGTAAAAAAAATAAGCACTTTATTTGCAAATTCATAATACTATTGAGATCGTCTGCAAGCGTAATTATTTTGGCGCATATGATTATATCACAAAATATACTAGGAAGTTCAATATATCTGTAATTGCTTCGTAATGTTAAATCTTAAACTTAGTAAATTTTAAAATATGTTTTTTATCCCTGGGACCACTAATAAATTCCAAATCAATCTTGAGAATTTTGAGAATTTCACATTCATTAGAATACTGTGCGGTAAGCAGAGTAAAGTGGCCGCCCTCTCTCCGAGACCCGATTTTCCCTAATAATATCAATATCGGCTATTGCCACTTAGCTTTTTCATATAAGATGTTTTATAAGCACTCCTCATTCAACGAAAGTATCATTAATAAATTCTAAGAGCAATAAAATATTTTTTGTAAATTTCCTGTGTGTGATTTTTATTTGCACAAAGTCAGTATAACACAAAGAAGAAGTTTTTTTCTAAAATGACGTTTTCTTTCTACGATAGCATATGAACTAATACTAATTACTAAATATACTTAGAGCTTGGTTATAAAATTTTGAACACTGTTAGTTTTTTATCATAATACTAACGTGGTAGTTAATTATTAGACTCCGTTAAAGATTTGAAATGAAATATTACATATTATATTTTTAAGATAACAATTTTGTTTGCAAATGCAAAGACAAGATGTCCTTTTTATATCTTGGGAGATGAAAAACTTTCGTAGTGTTTCCCATCAACAAACTTTCCGAAACTTTCACGGAGTTGTTATTACAAAAAAAATCAGACGTAGTAGATACGGAATATTGCTCCTTAAGGTCCAGTTATTTAGCTTTTTCTTTGAATTTCTTTTTTGACTTTGGAAAACGGGTAACAAAGACGAACAAGAACTTGACGATTGGGAAGGAGATATTAAAAATTATAATGATGTATAAATATATTTTCTAGGAAACCAATAAAGATGAATGGTATGAATGAATGAAAAATACTTTATTGTTACACACACAGATATACAAAAAATAAAATAGAGAACAATCGGGTGCTACAATAGGCGGTCTTATCGCTTAGAGTGATCTCTACCAGACAACCATTGGCTGTAGGGAAATAAAGCTAATAAGGACAGGGGTGTGATGCAACGAAAGAAGAAGTTATATATATATATATATATATATACACATTTATATATATATATTTATACATTTATATATATACACATATATATATATACACACACTTTATATAAGATTTTGATAGTAACGATAAAAAATACTTAAGGTATAATTACCTATAATAAGTAATTCAGGTATACAGAGGGACATAGATATAAGATACTATCTTTTGTAATAATAATACTTTTAGTCAGTTTGCACCAATAACATTATTTAGTCCTAACACACTGAACACCAGGTGTTCCTTAGTATTATAATTCATTTCCCAGGTGAAGGTGTATATCAGGGAATACACTTAAAGAACTTTGCCTATATATTATGTGGCCCTACCTGGTCCTTACAAAACATGGTGTTTGTGGGTTACAAGTATTTATAATAGTTTTGAAAATGTCAATGAATAAAGAATCATTATTCGACAAATACTATTTTAAATAAAACGAACTATAATTACATATATTATAAAATTATTCAGTAATTTATTATCTATTTTGTACTTTTATCTTTATAAAAATAAAAGAGAAATACTTTATAATTTTTATTTTTTTTTAACTAAAATGGCAGAGTCATTTATTCATGTAATGTGTTGTAGCTTATTTTCTTTTAATGTGTAATGACTTCCTTTATAGTTTTTCGTATGCGTATTATGCAATTATTTATGTACTTTTTGTTGTATATGCATTTATAACTTTCTAAACATTGTGTGCTGCGTTGAAGCAGGGTTTGCAATAAAAAAATTTGCAGATATTGCATATTGTACACACTTGTGATGTTTTCTTTGAGAAGCTGCAATATGGTCTTCTTGCCATAATTGGCGTGCAAAGGATTTGCATCTTCCTTTTTTTCAAAATGTCAAATATTAGAAGTACCTATATAGGTACAAAAAGATCTTACAAAGGTGATGATGGAATACAAAAGTTAATGGAGCGTAGGTAAGTCTTTAAACATATCTAAAAATTTACTTGTAAGATAAGCCTAATTAATATTGTTTATCAAATAATAAATTAATAAAAAAAATAAAAAATATATATTTGAATCTTTTGATGCAATCTAAATGTGTAAAGTACATAAGATTCCAGGCAACTGATGCATATATCCAAGATCAATCTAACGAGAGCATTACATGGTAATAACAAAGTATTGAGATTTTAAAATCAGAAATATGAGGAAAAATCAAACAAAGGATCCTACAATTGACGCGTGAGGTAAAAAACTCAGGTCATTCAACTGGGCGATGCTGATTAATTTGTAAAGAATAATAAATTATTGGGTTTTGTTTGCTACAATACTTATGGTATTACATGACATTTATCTGTATTTACCAGTAATTTATTCCAAATAGTATTGTGCCAGACATTTTAAATAAAAACAACAACATTTTTATTTATAAATAAATCAAGGATATCATTAATGAATATGTCACTATATTCCTGGACATACGTATTTGTTTTCAAAGTAGTCTCTTTTCTTATCCTTGATATTCTTCGTATCATTACATCTGATCATTACCTCCACTATCATTAATCACCTTTTACGGCATCCTTAAGAGGGAAGGCTTAATGATATTCTCCGCTAGGGGAAACCACACGCCATATGACCACATAAAAAGTTACAAACATTGTTTTTATTATAATAAGACTATTTTTGTAGAGAATGATAGACTGCACCACAAATTAAACACAGACGATCACAGTATGGATTGCTTCTCACATAATAGTTAAATTTTTACTATAATTTTACACACTATAGATCATTTTGGTCATTTCACAATCAATAATTCACTGTCCCTTCCGTTTTTTTATTATATTTAAATCATCACCAACAAGACTGCATGAAGAATGAGTGAATGAATGCATGAGTAATGGATTGAATTAGTTCGACTAAAGTCAAAGGCCTAAGCCAAATCAAAACATTATTTTGATAAAAAATCTTTATAACTATGAATATGTATAAGAAAACAAGGCGATTTAAATAAAACCAAGATTGTTTATTTTAAATCTTCTTTGATTTTATTCGACTAAAGTGGTTAGATATTTATTAATTAATTAATTCCCTTATCAATACTTTATAAGTTAAAAAGATCATATCAATATGTAAATGTACTTAAATTAAATATAAAATACGTTATTATTTGTCAATACAGTGAAATCGAAGCAGTAATTGCAAGTTAAGCGCCAAATAAGTGGACAGTCATAATTACAATTTAAGGGTGTAAGACTTTAGGAAAAAAAAATAGATCAATTGGACCCATTTTTGCAAATAAGAACCAACCCACAGTTTGAGAACTATACAACATGGTACCTTAACACTTATTATTTATAACATTTATAAATCTGATATTCCTAGATAGGCAACAGTATTCCGCATGAGGTTAACAAGTATTCATTCATTAATATATTATGTATGCATTTTGCACATTTTGTTTACAAAAGTCTCGTTTTCTCGAAACCAACCTGCTGTGGGTTGGTTCTTGTTTGCAAAAATGGGTCCAATCGAAAACGAAATAAGCTCAGGTTAATTATTATTATTAATTCAATACAAATTACCCCTATACATTTAACTCATTTAAATTACCTATGCAGCCCACACATTATTTTGAAGTATATCCAAAAATAATTTTAAATCTGCCTTTTCTTTTATTCGTTTAGTGTTCTTCTAAAAGGTAGAAGACTCTTCTTTTTTTCTCTCTCGACTTCTTCTTATTACTCTCAAATAAAGTGATCAAGTAAAATGTCCTAACACTAATAAGATTTGGTAGCTCTTACCTCATCATATAGTACTAAAATCACCTGACATCCTAATTACAAGTATTATTATTTATAGTGCAGCTGGTTGCACGAATTTATTAACTTTATTAAAACCGCTGCATTTTAATTTTCTTAATGTAAATAATTTACATTAAAAATATTTTTCTGCTGTTATTTATTGTTGTATATAATTTTAACAACACTATCAAGGACTTGCCTAGTATGACATTCTAGTTTATATGGTCATTAAATCAATTAATTTTATTATAAAAAGAACCCGAGTACCCTTGACACTAGACAAAATAGTATTTCGAGGTTAGGTGTATTCGATAGCGAAGTAATTTTTATTATTTGAATGTTTCACAGGATTATTTATTTTGATATTCTAACTAAAATTTTTCAATTCAAACGCTCTGACTCTTTTTAGAATCCGTCATGACAGGATGACGAAGGTAAAAGATAAAACAACAGCTGTTAAAAATTTTTCGTAACATATGATGTTATTTTAAATCTGTGTAAATTAAACATTATTCCATCTATTTAACGTGACCGATAAAATTTGAAAGGGTAAAACACATTTATACTAAACGATTCTTCACAACTACAACAAGGAGTCAAAACTTCGGATTAAAAAAAATAGTTTAAAAATTGTTTGATAGCAAAAAATATCATCAAGGTGAAAGAACAATAGTTTAGTGATCCTTGAGTTGAAAATAGTTGAAATTAAAATTCCGTCTTTAACTTTTATAATAAATAGTAGCTAAAATCCTTAATAACACTTTTTATTTTATAAATATTTCACTTAAATACATGTTAACATTTATTTAAAAATCTTCTTAAACTTGTTATAACATCGAATTAATGTATTGCACGCTAGATAAAACTATAAGTAAATACAATAAACTTGTACAGATACTAAGAAAGCATAAAATAAGTAGATAACACAGTTCAGAACGGAAGTCTCTGTTGATTTCCTAACAAATAAATCAAGGTGAGTTGCAAGATCTTCACAATTTCCTCGAAATACGTTATGTGAAATTATTTCGAGGCGTCTAGGTGATTGCCGGCGTATTAAACGTGATCAACATTATAATTCCGTTTATATTTGTGACCTTTCCGTTGATATTACACTTACGTGTTACAAATTACATTTCCCTTAATTTACCAGTGATGATAACAGTTTTATCCACTTACGATTGGGTTGGGTCGCTATAATTTTACTTGTTGGTCTACGCTTGTGGTATCATGTTTCATAGAAATATTCAAGTCCAAATACTTTAAAATATGGACACTGAATTAAATATAATAAGTTTTTAAACACGTAAGGAAGGTATATTAAAAAATTAACGATTTAATAATTTATTCACTTTTATTATATCAAATATCGATAATATTTTCTTATAGACTTTTAACTATCGAATTCATATCCGACAAGTAACCGGTGGCAGGAAACGTTTCCGAAAGAAAGAAAAATAAAAATAATTTTATTTGGCCTTCATTATACTTTTAAGTTATTATTTGTTTGAGGTATGTTTATTATCTTATTTCGTTTTAGGTGCACTGTTAAGATTAAATGCTTATTTTGTATGATGTAGTACTGAAATCAATGCTACGAACGTACATTGAAGGCTTTGTGGTTTCTATATTTCTCGTACAGATGGAATTCGTAATGGTATGAAGTATGTACCGCCTGTTAAATGTGGTAAACCTTGAAGACGACAAGCTTTTGCCGTTATTTCAAATTAACTCTTCTCGAAACTAACTGCTTACCCAACCTACGTTTTCAGGTGTAGATGATCACACCATTAAGTGAGGCGCACACTAGGCGATACGCGACAGCGACAGCTCGGCGACTAGACCCGACGACAGGTTGCGGCCGACAATTTCATATGTTTTGTTAAAAGCTTCGCACACTTGGCGTCAGAGTCGCGGAGTCGCGACGACAAGCTAGGGGACTCGCGCGCGCTCGCTAATTGTCGCCGCGTCTAGTGGCGAATAAGACGCCAAATACAAACGATAACGCCGCGACAAGACGCGGAGAATAGATGCTAGATGGCTCTAACGAGACGCCAGCATCCTTCTGTACATTATGCTTTTAGGAGCATCATTAATTTATTGTGCAATAGTTGTTTCATATTTAAAGTTTAATTAAGTACTTTACCGTTTAAAAGTTTCTCCCTAAAGGCCTTAATATTCTTTTCTAAGCATGAATGATCTCGAGATAATAATTTTATATTCACTCAGTGCTCACTCAATGGAGGGAAAGGGGTATCCGTTTGGCCTAGAAAGTGCTCTGAATAAGAGAGCAACAGCGAAACGGTAAAAAATCGCAGTGTCTGGTTTCTTCTTAAAAAATAGGTATGCCTTCTGGCAACTCAGAAAAGTAAGCTTGCCTATCCGATTCTTCTCACCATATCTAAACTTTGAAAACATGTATTGTTTACTATGGAAATATATGCTAATAAATGAATTAACATTTCTTGACATGATTTAATTATTTATTCAGTGAATTCACCTCTTGTCACTTAACTAATACTGCTCAAATTGTTTATGGTACAATAATAATGTTTCAACTACCATTATATATATGTATATATTGTTATATTGGTTTACATGGGATTATGACAACTATATATATATGTAAACCATTTTTATGTTAGTATTACAATGCTGGAAGTTGTCATAATCCCATCAAAGTGTGTCTGTCTTAAAGATAAGAAAAAAGCATTTATTTTATTATAATTTACAATAACATTATATTCTAATTCTCGAACTGAGTCAGTCTATGTCTATAGATAGACATCGGCAGTATCTGTGGGCGTACATTTGCGTTGCGGAACTGCAAACTTTACAACTTTATATTCCTTTTAAAAACCTCGTTTTACCGCGCTCAATGATAAGCCTCTGAATAGATGCTGAAAAGTCGAGATAGAAATCAACGAAAAAATCTATTTCAGTTTCTTTTTCGTTGTATTACCACCAGGAGTGAGTCTAGCTGGAGCATACTGAAATGTGATGGTAAAAGCATGACTATGGCATTACTTCGGTAAGTTCCTCCGAACACTTTCAATTGTACAAACGCTAATACACACACAGAGAGTCATTCAGATTCCACTTCTACACTAGGTCCAGTAACAAAAAATCTCTGATGGCACATCTGGATTAGAGCTGTCCAGCTACAGTTAGGGATTAACGATAATACGAACAACCAGGCGTAGATGACTTAGGTATGTGAGGAAAGTTCATAGTTTGAACCTTATCATCTCTATTAAGGTTTCTATCTGAAAAATTCCAAATAGAGATTTTTTTGAAAAAGGTCACTAACTCATAGAAAAAGAATTATTCGCCTTAGAAAGATTTTCATCATTTCAAATAGTCAACTGTTTAAAATTAGTTTAAATAAAAAAAAATATATAAACGCGTAAATCATATTTTGACGTGACAACGTCTTATAAATTGGTTTGCCGGGTGACACTTCAAGAAACTGCGTTACGCTCCGCTCACGTTATGCGCTTACAATGAGAGCGAGTGAGAGGCACGCGTCCCTTCCACTCGGGCATGGTTAGCCCGCCTAAGAGCGAGAGAGACAGACATAAAAAGTGGAAGGGACGCGTGCCTATAAATTAATGTTTTAAATATAATTCTTTGTATAAATAAATGTTTTAAATTGTTACTATTATTTCATCCTTCTTCCTACTATACGAATGAATATTCACATTAAAAATATTTTACCACTCAAAGTCGTTGTCACGTAAAACTTTCGCCCGTATACCGACTTTACAGGCAACCAACCAGTTTTTTTTTAATAAAAACTGATAAGAACGAAAACAAATCCGGTAGTCTAGAATTCTTTTAAGTAATATTGAATAAGTACACCATTAACAAATAATAAATTGAAATGGGGCACATTATTGGGAAGATTTGAGTAGGTCTTGATTTTTAAGTGGATGTTTAAACAGCTAGGTCTTTTCGGTCTATTTAATTTAATTTTTAATCTTTACTTTTTAAATTACGATTATAAGCCAATAATTTGACAATAATGTCATTTCATTATGGAAGATAAAATCCTGGTAATTATTAAATTACTTGTGGTGGTCGAAATTACTGATTATTAATCCATTTAGAGACCTAACCCAGCTCGAGGTTATATAGTCATAACCGTTTCCAATAATGCATAAATTTAAATCTATCACAACTCCCAAAGTTATTCTAGTATTATATTATATTAGTATTTGATAGAATTAGGTGTCACTTGGCGGAAGACAATAGCTGTATAAAAAAAAAATCTCTAAAAAAATAAGCAAAATGCAAACCTTGCCCGCCCGCAAATAAATGCAGATATCGCAGACTCCGCTACATCTTGCATAGACCATCATCGGGATCTCTTAGATCGTGCACTAACAGAAGTAAGCTAGATATATATTTTTTTCTAATCATAATTTAGAATTTCAAGTGTAGGTATTATGAATCGTTCCGCCTAATGAAAAATGTGAAGATACGGTGACAAAACTCAAGGCGAATTAAAATAACCGAAACTAATTTAGGACAAAATTAAATGACGAATGTACGAAAATCTTTTAGGCAAATAGTTTGATATCCACTGAGAGTATGGCTACAAGAAAATACTCTTTTTAAAAATAAGTAAGGCAAAATTAAGTAAATACACACAACAATAAATATGAAGAGAAGAAAGAAAGTCTTTATACGTTTTTGTCGGTTAATTAAACAACATAGAAACGAATGTAATTCGTGACAACGCTCAGGGCTTGATTCAATTAATCCCATATTCTATGCATTCACGGTATTTCTTTTCTTTTCCTCTTACTTTTATTCTTCTAATTAAGTCAGTTTAATGAACACTTTATTATCAACTTTTACACATAGCTATAGGTTGTCATATATTACAATGTGTGCTGCCTGTTTAATTACGCCTCGGCAGCAAAGTTATTTGATTGAAGTGAGAAATGAGCAATTTTGCTCGCTCGTTTGGCTGTTGTTGGGATTAATTGTGCTGAATGAATATTTTACTTTAAGCATGTTTAACATACAAATATGATGTGTATAATAATGTTTAACTTAACAGATTGTGGGAGTATATATTTATGCTCACTTTGAGGTTAAGATTTTGTATATATAAATTTATTTATAATCCTTTGACTAAAACAAAGGATCTAAATACTGCTGTGCTATTTGTTTTATATTGTAATTAACTGTAGTTTCCAACAAGCCTATTAAGCGTGGAAATAATGGATAAATTAGAGACGATGAATCTTACACCGTCAATTTGCGGACATAGGCGGTTAATTTGAAAAAGGTATGATAAGCCATTATTACCGAACATATACGACAGAAAAATTAATAATCTTAAAAAATCGTTAAAAAAATATTTTATGAATAAAATACAGAAGTTTACATATATCACATGGTTATAGTGTTTATTTATAAGTAAAATCGCCTCATTTGATGCATTTCAATAAATTTCATATGATAAAACGCTTATAAAGATTATTTACCGTTTCCTCGGTATTCTTTTGACAAGGAATTTATGAATATGAATTTCTTTGTCATGTCACGTCACGTCACATCTCCATCTCCATCTAAATTACCGCCACTGTGAAGTCGTGTCAAATATAAACCATTGTTCTATTTTTATTTATTTATTATCATCGATTTTTATGGGCTAATAATAATATATAATATTAATAAACCCTGCAGGCCTTTTGCAGATTATTGAAAGCTAACTACAGCAGATCGAGACTGACCCACTTAAGATGGCTCCCGAAGCTCAAGATAATACTTATTGGATCACTCATCAGATGATTGGTTTTGCGAAAATTGCTTAACCTACGCAATCGTAGACAGGCCGGGCTATCAAGCTTCTTATTTATTTATTATTATGTTTGCTTTAGTTTGTGTGTACTGGAGGTATGTCTCTGTGATTATCACAGGCCTCAGTTGGCTTTGTCGGAATAATTTCTGTAACGTTACTTTAACCAACAGCAACCCACGCTAAAACAAATACCTAATTAGCGCTCACTTAGTGCCCGATGTAATGTACGGCCGGCTCTTTGTAGTACACTATTACAAGCAGTAAAATATATATAAATTAGACGTATGTATGGTTTATAGCATATACTTTTCCTTGCTCGTGACAGTATGTGAACCTACCGCCAAGTTTCATTCAGTTAAAAATTAACTCTGTGTTTATCTTACACTTCAAAATCAGATCAGGAAATTCGATGTTTTTGGTAATTTAAGGAGTTCTATTGTTTACAGTAATATTTGATGACCGTTGGGCGTCAGCCGTTTGCGTTCTGCTTTTGTGTTAGCTGCATTCTGTATTGTATTAATAAACTGTTGGCAGTTTATTATAGATTTGAATTGATTTTATAAGTTGATGTTTTCAGCGTTCATTTTTAACGTGGTGATATAGATATTAGTTTCTATGTACATACATTGCTGCTTCAAGAATATATATTGCTGTTAAAGTTAGTACATTATTTTTAATCAAATATGGTTTATAACTCTTTGTTTAATATCTGGGGGCACGGCAGTGCCCCCGCCAAGTCAAGCAAAAAAGCGGCACGGACGTACCATCCTTTTCTCGAAGCAATTCAGGTCATTTTCGACCCCCTGTAACTTCGTTGTGGATAAAACAAGAAGACTGAATTTTCAGTAACCATGCAGGCATTGTAAAGACACGGTATATTTCAAATTTCATTAAATTTGAACTAGTAGTTTAAGAATTATAACTGGTCAAATTTCTTAATTTTGTCACTCACTGACTCACCGATCATCAAAATTCTAAGACACTTCTAGCAGACCTAGAAGCTTCAAATTTGGAATATAAATAGTGTTTGGTGTATGAATCAAGGAAAAACTAAAAAAACCTACAAAAATAAGAAAAGTTCATCAGTCAGAGAGAGGGCTTTAAGAAAATTCGTTGCTGGTAGATATACATACATATATACAATAAGTAGAAGGTACTGAAAAGGAAAAAAGTAGACTGTCTACAAAATACAAAAAGCAATGAGATCCCATCAAAAACAATACTTGTCAAAAAAACCAAGTCTCGCAACTCAGTTGTTCTACGGTAAAATGTTGTGAGATCTATGTAATACCAAGTCGGTTATTAATTTATTCAGTCTCTACTTAAGCGAATTTCTGTCTTAATACGTCCAGTCCCTAAGACCACAATCGTGGTCCATAGCAATTGAAAATCAATTGTGTCTGGAATCTCCGTACTCGAAGCATTAAGTTGTTACGTAATAATTAACAGCATCTTATATTGACGCATATCAATATTAAAAATCTGTATTGTTTTATATAAATATATTGACTCGGCCATCGCATGAAAACACGTGTAAATTAAATTATTTAGTGCGATGGCCAAGTCAATATATTTATATTAAACAATAAAGATTTTTAATATTGATATGCGTCACTATAAGATGCTGTTAATTATTACGTCACAACTTAATGCTTCGAGTACGGAGATTCCAGACACAATTGATTTTCAATTGTTATGGACCACGATCGTGGTCTTAGGGACTGGACGTATTAAGACAGAAATTCGCTTAAGTAGGGACTGAATAAATTAATAACCGACTTGGTATTACATAGATCTCACAACATTTTACCGTAGAACAACTGAGTTGCGAGACTTGGTTTTTTTGACAAGTATTGTTTTTGATGGGATTCACGTTTATGCGGAGACATTTTTTTTGCATGATAAAAAGTTTTAACTTTAACTTTAACTTTATTTGTACTAAAAATACATTGCACTTAACAATAAATAACAATAGAAATATACTATATTAAATAAATTTAAAGAAGAAGAACGTGCATAGTTACATTTCCAAAGCTTCTAAACAATGACACATTTTAGACATTTTGTGGCTCGGAGTTTGTTATAAACTTTAACTTCTATTAATGTAATAATAATATAGTTGTTTAGCATCACAGTATAACGCCGTATTTTGCGTATGCATACGCATAGTATTCTGATAGTGCGTATTTAGTGTTTGTGTTGATTTTGAGGACACTAAGAGCAAAATAAATTTTGATAGTTTGGTTTTTATTTAAGCTACATTGCTTTTTAGATTGATGTCTATTGTTAAACCTAATAAATTAAATTGTTATGTTTCTTGTTTATAATAATAATATTTCTTACATTCACACCGATCAGCCTAGCCCAAAGTAAGCAGTATATAAAGGCTTGTGTTATTGCTACTAGGGTAATGGATAGACATACATATATGATACATATATATGTTATATTTATATAAATATATATAATTATCCATGACTTAGGTACAAATATTCGTATTCATCACAGAAACATCTGCTCCTTCCGGGATTCGAACCCAGGACTATCGGTGCGTAAGGCAGAATCGCTACCGTTGCACCAAATAGTCGTATATTAAGGATGATTGCAATTTGTTTAAGGTTTAATGACGGTTTTTGGTAGGGTCTGAATTGGATTAATTTTAAATTAATTACAGTTTAGTTCAAGATTATGATTTTTAGTCAAGATTGTATGTGTATAAATGTTTGTTCTGTTTTGTATTGGAGCTGTTATTGGGACATTTGAATAGGACCGATACCTCATCAGCAAATACGATAGATAGTTGATTAAATATTTTAGGCAGATCATTTATGTAAACTAAGAAGAGGCAACATCCAATAGTACTTCCTTGGAGTATTGACCAGTTTATTGATGTTTTTATTCGCACTCGCCCGGATAGCGAAAGGTCGCGGGTTTGAATCCCACCTGAAGGCTCAGAGGCGTAGTTGTATTTTACGCACGTATTTTATATCTTACAGTTTATTGATATTAAACTTGACTCTACGTTCCTAATTTCCTCGCTCTCCCCATAAAAGTACTCAACTTGTACTAGTTTCGTGATTTAAATCATATCTCTAAAATAGATTTATATTAAGCTTTTGTATCATTTCATTGAATAAATGTATAGCTTAATGTGTTGTCGACCGTACAAGTCTTGCTTAATTCGGGATCAAATAATTGCCATAGGTTGTTCAAAATAGCTTTTTTGTTATTATTTAACACTATTAAAATATTAACCAAATTATTAATTATACTTAATCTAGATTGCAACGTCTTTTTTAAGGCAAACTTTTTTAGAAAAACAGTGAAATACAATATGGCAAACTATTTTTTTCGGGTTCCGTTCCTCGAAAGGAAAAAACGGAACCCTTAGAGGATAACTTTGTTGTCCGTCCGTCCGTCCATCCGTCTGTCAAGACCCTTTTTCTCAGGAACACGTAGACGTATCAAGCTGAAATTTATATCAAATACTCAGGTCTACTGTCCCTTGGAGCTGTGAAAAACTCAAATTTCTAAGCCAACTCAATCAAAAGATACAGCCGTTTATGCCGCAAAATTCCGAAAATTTTCGATACTCGCAAGGGAATCAAAACCTACAGGGTACTTCCCATGAACTAGAATCTTGCAATTTGGTACAAAGCAAAGTTTTATAGCACAGATAAAGGAAAAATTGTGAAAACCGTTCATTTTTAGTTACATCATATAATAAAAATATTTTACGGAACCCTCGGTGTGCTAGTCCGACTCGCACTTGGCAGGTTTTTTTCTTTAAAATTCATAAACCTACTCTGGAACATGTACCTATATAACTTACAAAAATTGTAGACGACATTTATCAATTATATACGAGTATATTGATTGTTCGAGATTCTGCGAGACTAACACATGGCAATTTAGTTTTATAAACCAAATACAATTAGGAAAAAGTCTTAATCACTTAAACAACACTAGCCGATTATAAAATTGCCGCTGTGTTTAAAAATACGTCCAATTCCTTTTTTTTACCTTTATAAAACTATTTTTAAATAAATCATCTTTTTATGACATAATAAGACTTAAATCCCCGAATGTAATATCGACTCTGAATAACTTTCATAAAATTTTATTGAGTTATTCATTTCCTTGATATATCTATATAGTAAAAATTATAAAAATGAATGTTTATAAGCACAAAAATTGATAACGGCTGAACCAATTTGGCAATTTTTTTTTTCATATGTTCCTTAAAGTCCACGGAAAGTTTTTACGGAAACATAAAAATTTCGTGGAAAGTAATAAAAGTAACACATTTCTTTCCGTGTACAAATCAGCTGTCAAACATTTGGCGTAAATCGTCACCGAAAATATAAACACGACAGAGTTGCTTTTGAATTATTTTTGGTACGCATTCATAAAAACATCAAAAAAATAATATTACTGACGTACGTCGTACGTGTCATTCGCCATTATTTCTTCTGTGCGTGACAGTTTTTTATATTATCACTTCTTTTGAAAACCTATTGTGTGTGTGATTACATTAAGACCCATGCCGCCAAGACGTGATCGCAGCAATTTGGGTCGAAGAACTCGAACTACAAACCAAGAAAATTTTCAATCAAATCGGACAACAGAACGACGTGAAGAGCGAAGTCTTCAAACTGCTTTTAGTGTTACACGAGCGGCTTTCAGTTACGATGAACGAATTGACTACAGTTCCTACCAATCCGTTGCTATTGGATCTATGAACTCATTTTGCCTATATTGTAAGGCATTAAAATACAAAAAAGGAGCAAATGGATGACATATATTGTCTATGTATGATTTATTGTATTGTCAGTGTCGAATATGAGTGACATAATTATATCTGTAATTTTTAGTTAATTAAAGCCAATATTCTTCTGGTTATTCGTTTTTTATGTATCAATTGATTGTGTTGCGCAAATGGCAAAGTGAAATTAGTGCCATTGGTTCCACCACCAGAGCCATTGTTCTCATTAGTTTCAGGAACTGGAACAGATTCCATACATTTCCTTAAAAACATACAAAAATAAATTGTGACAATTTCATGCTAACTTTTAAGATAACAAGACTTTATTTTTTGTTTTTGTGTACAAGCACGTACAAACAAGTACAATCAGTTGATTACATTGTTTAAAACTGAATTGGATTACAAGCCATCTGATAATCATAAAACTTTAATCAGACCTCAGAGTTTGTCCTGTAGGACAACAAACATGACGTTTTAAATGCACCAATAATTGGAGAAGTTGCCAATGTAATGGTTGGAGAAAATCTGGAAACCCGTGATAGTTTTACATCGCCGAAATGATCAGTTGCAGCGTGTGTATGAAATCTATCGCTCATATGACGCGTTACAATATCCAATAACATTTTGGGAAAGTGAAGATGGTTATCATTTCTCAATCAAGATGTTAAATCCCAATACAGATAATCAGAAATGTATGTCATTGGATTGTTTCTGTTTATAATTATGTTATTGTTGAATGACTGACATTAAAACAATATAAATATATAAAATATTGAATTTATTTATTAGAAGCATATCAGAGTTTGCAACTGTTAGAAAATGATTCTCATTAGAATCAAACTTTAAACAATGCTGTATATTCTCCAAAACCTCAGCAAATACGAACATAAGAATTTATCTATCTATATATCTTATTTTTGTACGTAATCATTGTTTATTGTTGAGATAAATACGTTTTAATTTTTCCTATTAACTTTTGACAGACCGAAGTCTGTCCGGGCAGCAAATAGATAAATAAAAGTTAGCAAAATTATGGCGATGCTTGGGGAGCTCAATGCATTAATTGTTTAATTATGGTGCTGTTTCGTCCTCAGTATTTAATAGCATAGCCCCACCGTATTCTGTTGAAAGGATGGAATATTATATAACTGAGTTCATTTTTACGCTGATTTAAAATATGTAATAATTTTTTGAGTATCAGCCCTATTTTAAAAGAACAAGAGACAGTGTTTTTGAGAAAAAATAGCAGTCACTTTACAGGAATTATTAAATTGTAAAAACTACTTACTCTGAATTTTTATATCATTTCATAATTTCTTATATAACTATGACTCGAATTACAGATATCTAGAAAAATCGACCATCTTATATGCATTCCGGCGGCTTTGGAATCTTTCCTGCATAATTCGAATAAATTGGCAAAATGTGTCGACCCAGTCATCTCAATTTACTCAGGATTTTTTAATCAGGTCATGTGTAGGTTTTGAACCTAAGCTAACCTGCTTTTGAAGCTCATATTGCATTAAAATCGTTAGAAATGAAGCAACACCTTTTCAATGTGCTCAAAGTCATTGTCATCTTTTTATTGGGTACTAAATTTTGAGTTACCTGTATTCTTAATTTCTGAAATCAAACTGTTGAAATCGGCATCTATCACCAATTCGCGAATAAGTGTTCCGGCTTTTATGCCCCTTTTATCTTTTCTGAACTTCCTTGAAATATACTTAAAACATTGACTGCTTTTTTATTTAATACTTTGAGAAATTGTTTCTCGAGACCAAGTTTAAAATGTAGTAGTAACAATTTGTTACGAGCTCTTGTATAGCTAACAGCAGATGTTGTATTGGGTACATACATTTAGAGTTGTTATTCTCGTGGAATCCTGACATATTTGCAGCACAAATTTAGTAGTTATCATGTTAGTTAATAAATCTTCACCCAAAGGAGAACGGTCAATAAGGCGGGTTTTCGGCACCTTTCATTTTTGACCTAAAAATTCCAAAAAAAAATTTTTTTTCTTTATGTTTTAAGTCATATATGATTATTCTGCTTCTTCGGGGAAGGGAGGGGGGAGGGGGCTTGGGGGTGGTTCCGTTTGGGGTGGAATCGATTTGTTAGTCCATATAGTAGATAAATAATTTTTTTTTGCAATTTTTAGGTCAAAAATAAAAGGGGCCGAAAACCCGCCTTATTGACCCTACTCCTTTACCAAAACACTTCAAACATGCGTATATTACGAAATCGAAGACATCCGAACGCGTTTTTTGTTATTTATTCGCCACAGATGTTATAAAGACCACGATGACCATTTGTATGTGATTCACGTCTTTATTAAGAAACGCACGTCAATTACAAAGATTTGTATAAAACACGCTCGTATTAGACTAAAGTTTAAGTGAACAATTCATAAACAGAAAAAAAATTATTTTGTTGTCAGAATAAAACACTTTGCGCATGCGCAAAAATCCGTAAAAAAGTGTTTTATTCTGATGTGTAATGTGCGCGGAAGTGTAAGAACTAAATATGATTTTGTTGTGCTTTTCATAGCATCAACCTACCAATAGTTATTGCGGATAATAGCTTAGTTTATCAATTTCAATATTTGAAAGGTTAACAGGTATTTTATTAAAATCGTGACGACGATAACTGGGCAATTCCCAATTTTACATTAGTAAAGAAAGAGAAAAATCAACATATATCATGGCCAATTTACTTAAAACGTTTTGATATTGAGATTTTCGATTTTCGTTTTCGTATAAGTTCCGATAAATAATTAAGAAACCACCGTAAATTGTGAAATTCAAATGAGTTACAATGGAACCAGCTATCTTACTGCAGTAAACTTCCTAAAATCACTGAATGGATGAAAGACGTTCACCGCTAAAGATAAAGATATTTATTATCTGCCATATGATATCATTAAATTACTGTAGCTTAGCATTATCGCAGGAGACCCAAAATGGACAAATCAAAACAATTGAAGTATAAAATAGTCCAAAAGAATTAAAATAAGAATAGAATTAAATGTCAAATCGTATAAATAGTATAATCAAAATAAGTAATGAGTTACGTTGCGATAATAATAAATAAAAAAAATGGTTAGTCAGTATTATAATTATATTAATTGGACGGTAACAATAATCCATATAATCAATATTTGCTCTAAAAAATATTTTAAGTAATAATGACTTTTAGTCATAAGCCATGAATAGAGTTTATGTTTAAATTAATTTATTTGCATCTCTTTTATATTTTGAACAATGTTATTCAAGACTTTAAACAACATAATATAATCTACATCTACACTAATATTATAAAGAGGAAAGATTTGTATTTTTGTATGTTTGCAATGAATAAACTCAAAAACTACTAAGCCGATTACAAAAATTCTTTCACCATTGGAAAGCTACATTCACGCTGAGTAACATAGGCTATATTTAATGCTATAAAAATTTAAAGAATTTTGTCCACCCGTGCGAAGCCGGGACGGACGCTAGTACCTTATATGGCAAAATGCTGTTTTTCTAAAAGGAAAAATATGTTTAATCGTATAGTCGAGATGGAATCCTTCCCCAAGAATGAACTGTTTTGCTACAATACTCACGCTAGGTGCCTGCCAAGGTTAAGATATCACAGAAAAAGATCATTTTTCTAAAACGTTGCTGCCTATTTCGTTGTCTATGGAAAGTGCATGCTGATTAGGAAAAGTATTATTCTCATTCGGCGACTCCCTTAAGTGCAAAAAGTTGAAGCTATACTCCTTTGCCGGAAACCACACGGATAATGCTAGGATTGAAATTCAACAAAACAGTACCTATGTACGATGAAAAGATTCAAAAGCAATCGAAAATCGCGAGAAAGTATCTTGGGCCCATTTTGTCCTCTTAAACAAGTTCCTCTGATTTTTCTATTGCTCCATCCATTTTTATAGCATAATCATTCAAATTATAATTTCATAAAGTGCTATAACTAATCATATACCACAAAGATAATGTTTTGCATAAAGTATAATATAGTATAACGAATAAGAGCCTATTTATTCATCATTACTAAGACAATCTAAACTTTTAAATGGCCGTTGAGAAATATAAAGAATCGCTAATTGATAGCATCATAATTACTTTGTAGCTCAATTTCTGAAATCAATACCAATTAACAAAATATTCTACAATACGAAATCAAATAATTAAAATGGTTATAATCAAATTAAATTGTTTGTAAACATACTTATTGATATCGAACAAACTATGACAAATATCTACTACTAAATAAATGCTAAGGCAAAAGCAAAATTTCATAAATCCTTAAGAAAATACACATGCAGATGTACTTGTGAATTGTTCATGGTAATCTTTAATTATGTACAATCAAGCCGATATAGATCTGCCGTTTTGAACCAAGATTATTATTTATATACGCAATGAAAAGGGATGAGAATTTATTATACAGGGGTTAGCGCGTTCGACTTGAGATCAGAGAGGTTAAGCACCTTTTCCAAGGGCCCGAGGTCAGGTAGATGACCAAAACATATTTTATTTCGAGATCCTCAGTGCCTCAGAAGGTACATCGTCCTATCGTTTTCCTATCTGCTTTGTCAGCCTACAGCACACACCAATCCACACTAGGCACTTCCTAACAAAATATTGTTATTAATTACCCCACATACTAATTACGACCCATAACTTGTCTTAGGCTAAGTGTGTTACATTAAATAAAAATTATAACGTTTTTATTACTTATATAAAAGTAGGTTTGTCATCAATTCTTTATGATACCTAATTATTTATACTTTCATGCATAAAACGTTATCCATATTCTTGTGAAATTTTAAAGGTCTTTATACACTTTGAAAATGATAGATATAAATAAATTGACATGCATTTCAATTCTTATAATGTTTTGCATCCTTACTAATATTATAAATCGGAAAGTGAGTTTGTTTGTTTGTTCCGCTTTCACGCCGTAACTACTGAACCGATTGCTTTGAAATTTTGCAGACGTAAAGATAAAAGTCCGGATTAAATAATAGGGTACTTTTTATCCTGTAAAAAAATTGATATTCCCGAGGAAAAACAAAAATATTGTTTGCTTGATGGATGGATTGTAGATGGTGCTGTGTGTCGTTTAAAACAAGGTAAAATATTGCAAACGAATATAAACATGTAAATTTAGAAGCTAAATGATACGTTAATGAATCCCCGAAAATGAGGAATTTCCGAGGGATGACGTACAATTTGTTTTATCGTCTAAACTGTTTTTTTTACATCTACTTATATGTTGCAAACTAATATGAACATGTAAATTTTGAAGCTAAATGATACGAAAATGAATCCTCGAAAATGAGGAATTCCCGAGGGATGACGTACCATTTGTTTTATCGTCGAAATTGTTTTTTAACATCTACTTATCCTGAAATCACTAAAGTCAACGAATTACTAATTTGTATAAGTATTAGTTGCGTTATTTAGTTCTTGAGGTATGCGATAGATGGCGCTGGGTGTTTTTTAAAACATGGTAACGATGTGTTTTTTAAAATACATAAGAAGTGGAATGATAGCTTGGAAAAACATTGTTTTTCGCATGGTCAGCTCTATGTAGCGTGTTCCCGGGTTTCCAGTGCCCAAAATCTGCATGTTTTTGCTCCACAAGGGAAAACATATAAAACATATTATACCATTCAGTTTTGGTTTAACAACTAATTGTATCCAGCGTTACATCGCGCTTCTTAGATTTTTCCGTGGGAATGAGAAGTTTTCTTATAGTTGTGCTTTATACCGCAATATAACCGAATTCCACGCGGGCGAAGCCGCGGGCGGAAAGCTAGTATACAATAAATCTTCCCTAAATGATACTTTTAGCAAAGGAAAATATGCTCAAGTTTTGCAAAGTTTGCAAATTTTTATCGTTATTAAATATTGAGTAATAAGAGACTGCGTAGTAACGCTACCTCTTGGCAATGGTTAGCGCGCTCAGCCCATTATCGCAGTGTCGCACATTGGATGGATGGCCAAAAAATTATCTCAAGCTCTACCTTTTTTTGAAAAGGCATGTTAAGCTCCTATTGGTGGTTGCAGCGGCAATCGTTAGTCCACCATTTACACTGAACCTGTTTTGTGGGCTATGGCCCATTTAATATTTTAATTCCGTGGAAGTTGAACTCTTAGAATCTCATAATGATGAGTGGAAATTTTCAACCGATTTAATGTTGTGTACAATGGTATGGAGGCATGAAAACTGTGATCACCCATCGCATGCCAGACCTTTGCAAAATTTGCTCATCTTCTGCAATCGAAATTATATACAAAGACCTCTCTATAGTTGAGCTTTCTTACTTTTTTAGGTCTCGATAGCCATTTAGTAGTCTTCAATAACGGACTCCTACACTAAGATATCGATAAGACGCTATAAGAATAGTTTATGAGTTTGCTTTGTAGAAAATCATCCACTCAGTGGATGAAATTTCTAATTACTTTGACAATGTCCATACCTGTCACAATAGACTTAGCTTTATTTCTAAAGTAAAAAGGAAAAGATCCACAAAAATATTTGTTGAGCTTTTTCCTCTTCGATCATATTTCTACCGTCTAAATCTCCAAGGATTTATTGAGGCAGATTTTTAATCCATTATTTTATTTATAAATTACTAGCTTTTACCCGCGACATTGCCCGCAAACTTTTTTTCTTTAATAAAAACTATCCTATGTTACTTCTAATACCTCCAAGAATATATGTACGAAGTTTCATGATGATCGGTTTAGTAGTTTTTGCATGAAAGCATAACAAACAAACTAACATTCACATTTATAATATTAGCAGGGATGTCATATGTTATTGAGAAAGATGTGCGCAAATATTATTATATTTTAAGTACCGTAAGTTACTGAGGGTACAAGTATTATTATATATTTATTTTCGCAATAAATTACAAATATATTTTTATATCAATCATATATCTATTCAAATTTCAATTTGCCATAGTTGAAGGATACATAATCATATTTATTTTTATACTTGTAAACAGGATAATAACAAAGTTATTTTTAAACCTCGTTAATACATAAGTGTTGTGACTTATCAGAGAATCATTTGAATAAAAATATTTTCTATATTTGTATCTGATATTCAAGCAACAAAGTGGAAAATATTTTACTATGTATAGTTGAGAAAGTAGGGTTTGTTTAAGTACTACAGAAATTAGATATGAGCGCTTTTTGTGATAATATTGATCATTCAAATCAACAAGAGCACGTGGAGTTGTCAAGTGGCCTTGTTTCGTAGTAGCTATTGTCCGTTCTTTAAATGCAAAAATGTATTTCAATGGACGGATTTTATACTATACAGCTACTGTAGATATTTACAATCAAATGCAATGCCAGAAGCTATTACCTACTAACTACACTTCAATTCTCGAAGAAAGTCAAAAATTTAGGTCTAATCTTGCACCGCAATCTTCACTGGATCAGATACTTCAACCACAAGACACACATACACACAACACGATCGTTATGGTAGTGTAGGCAGATGATTGGATAACTGGGGGGTCTGAATCTAAAAGGATTCTTGTGGACCTACAACACGGTAATAGGACCATTGGTGAGTTAAGGTGCTATGGTGACCACAAATTATCCGATCATCCTGCTAATAAACTATAAAGTCTCCAACGGCAAGCCTGCTGTGTTCTCACACAGAGCATGAACACGGTCCCTACGACCAGATCAGGAAGGAATGCTAATCCTCACAGCGCTCCACTTCTTCATAAGACAGGGAGCAGCTAAAACATAGTTGGGACTCTGACTTTTTACACTCATAAGTTCCGTAAAGGTAGAGCATTTCAAGGGCCTCCTGAAGGATTGGCTGGACACTTCACTCACTGAGGCGGCATGTGACAGAATCTAATTAATCTTTGTTTTCAACAAGTACAGAATACATCTCATAGAGGCTCTCATTATATGCACCACAGATCAAAAACTCTCAGAGTATATTCTGGGTACTTCTTAACAAACACATCGTATGTCCCCTAACGTACCTAACGTACATAAAACATAGTTTTCCGAACGAAGTACATGAACATTAAAGGAGTATAATAGTAGAATCCTCCCTGATAGAAATTGGTCCTATAAGCTGGCCTGGCTCCTATATGGCTGCCGTGTAACATCTAGTCTCCCGTAAGAATATCGACAAAAATTTAACACGGTAGAGACTATAAATAAAATAAGCATCCAAGGTCATAATTGGCCCAAAAACGGATAATCTGCGTTCCAGTGAGTTTATTTAACAAAAGAATCAGTTAATGAAGGCAAGCAAAACTCTCACTGCCACATACTTGTTCACTCCTCTCTCCAGGTCTGTATAACAGTAACGAGTAAGTAGATCAGAACTACGCTTGGTTACAGGCGCCATAAATAGTCACAACAATTTTAGCAAAACTTTTTTATCCAGGTTTCACCGACAGTCTTGTTGCATAGGATGCAAAGCGAAAGAAACACCCACCGATATTCTGCTACTCTTTTATCGCAATAAAAAGACAATGTTTTCATAAAAACAAAATCGACAAATTTCTGTTAGAGCAAGAATCCTTTTTCGTATACAAGTATGGTGATAAACATTATAAGTAGAGAGATATAAAAAATAAGTAGAGAGATATAAAAAATAAAATAAATATAAAATGTGTTACACTTTGTGTAAAGTTTTTAAAATTTCACGTACTAAAGCGTGAAAGCCGTAAAGAAAGTTGGTTTGTGCATAAGTACGTGCTGTGTCGAATAGAAATTTAGAGAGATTATTAAAAAAAAAAAAAAAAAAATTATAAACGCATGTTCTTATAAATTCAACACTTTTTTATAAAAATATAAACTTCGACTGTTTTGATGTAACGTTACCGTTCCGTTTATTGCCTTATAAATAGATTTTCTGTTTTAATATTATTTAAAAAAAATACGTAAAAAATAAATTTTGTTTATACTGTTTTTTAATACTTGGGTTTTTCTTGCTATCAGAACTTATGAACGCAAGAGGTAAAAGTGAGGTAAATGAATGATCCCAAGATATTTTTACATGCGTATGTTATATCTTTCAGATTGATGATAATATTGTACAGTTCATATCATTTAAGTAAAAATAGAATAATATAGGTAGTTTATAAGGGCATAATTTGTAATTTTATTTATGATTTTACGATTTAATTGGAAAAAGTACTTCTTTGTTATATTTGTAGAATACGATATTTCAGTTATAGAGATTTAATCTACTGCTCCTAAGACAAAAAATATTTGCATGTCAGTCATTAGCACAATATAAACATTCCACTTATAGGCATATTATAGGCATATTTTATTCTTCTCTGTATGATTATCATGTTAAAACAGAGGAATTTTTAGTAGGTTATAGTAACGTTAACTATTTTTAAACAATGATGCTTCACAAACAAATATTTGGGGCGCTTCAACACACAAAACATGAAAGACGCTGTAATATCCCCACTGCCCCAATAAGGTCACAACACGGACACCATATTCTGTTCAATCTATTTTTATTAAAATCATAGGATGTATAGCAAAAAACGTGTTGAAGAATTTGAACCTCGGTCTCTCTTTTATCAAGCGGGGCCAGATACACTTACTGATAGTTTACAGAAACTCTCAGCGCCTTAGCAAATTAAATAAACTGTCTACTCTCCTTGGATTTTTGAAAGAATCTTATATACTACTACTGATCTTCATCACCGTTTGCTAGTAGATGCGGACTCAAACATCGTATGAATAAAATTGAGGTTTATTTTTAAAATTATTTTAGAGATTTGATTTCATCATTTGATATAGAGACGAACCTCTCATGGATAGGAAGATAACATGCAATAAGTCATGCAATGACCGGCTATGTATATAAGCACCAACCCTTCATATTTTAGGGGATTGTAAATGGCGACTATTGGTACTAGGTTGATGCAGTCGCTAAGATAAAGCTTCGCTAGCACCATATATTGGAGTGGAGCATAATACAAAAAAAAAATCATAATGTTTAGTATATTTTGAAAATCCCCAAAAGAATAAAATCTTTTAAAAAGCACGCGCTTTTTGTTTCAATGGGAAATACCATAGAGTCAATATTTTTGGTCAGAACTTTTTTATTTTAGTGAATTTCAATCTCGGTCACAATCTGGTCCTAAATGTGTTGATTCGATTTCATACAAAAATTATTAAAATCGGTAAAGAACTCGGGAAGTTGTGGCGTAACAGACATTGCGTCATTGAAGCTAATCCATGGGAGCTACGCTCCAACCAGGTAATCACCATACATCTTCCTAAGATAATAAAATGGGTGAAAGCGTTTTAGCAAATATAGTCTCTCACTGCGATCTCCAACCGGCTTGCCTAGCCTGGATTTTATAGCGAAATGCCCCTCCTCCCACTTTAGGAAGACACTTCGTCCCTTAGCTAACATCACCGCATAAGGCATTTTCTCACGTTTTTCTTAGGTCGCTTTCTTGTCTGTTTGCTTGTCTGTCGTCTCGTCTGTCCGGTTGGAATCTTGTATCTCAATTTTGAGGCACTTCCCGACCACCTAGCGAGTTGAAACTTTCAAGGTAACTCAGAACCCGATGACAATGCACGCTTAAACAACTTTCAACTTTCTAGGTGCACTTTCAGGTCAACTTTCGGCAACTTTCACTTTTGTATTGGGCTTATCCGATTGTTGCGTAACACATGGTTATTTCGTTGAGTTAATAATTAAAAAGAATAAAATAACAATACTAGATTTAAAAATCTAAAAATCCCACGTTTTTCAGTGACCAAAAAAGAATAAAATAACCCGGCGGGGCCAAGCGAGGGGCCACTGGAGAGTGGGATTTTAAGATTTTTAAATCTAGTTTACCAACTTTACAGGAGACGAAGAAATCGATGGAATTTTAACTAAAATATTTAACATTAGTAAAAATTCCACCGATTTTTTTAAAATAGACAGTTTTCTTCGTCTTCTGGAAAGTTGGTAAAAATGACTTATGCGGTGTAGTTAGCTTTTGTCCAGTGGACTTCTTCGGCAGTGCATAGTTTCCGAGATGATAAAAATATCGTACAATAATTAAATGATATTTCCTCTTGTCAGATTCCATCAGATAAACAGGATAACAATGTTGTTTCCCTATATTACAAAAAATGCTTTAATTTACTTGGATCATTTACATAAATGAGGTCATCGTCATCAAATGTCTCATTCTACTGATACAACTTTTTCGTTTCATTATTAATTAATTTAGGCGGACGAATATATATATAAGAAAATGAAGATCGATTAGAAATTTAGTAGTTTCTGTGAAGTGTTCGAAGTGTGTTATGTTTAAGGACAAGATAATATAATTTGGAATTATTTGGTGATAAATATTTTGATTACAAAAACAATTTGTGGTTTTGAGTTTAGAACGTTTATTTATTACTATCGACATTAAATTGATAAACGAAAGGTAATTATAAACTAGTTCTATCATTACTAATTTCTTTTGTCGTTTGTAATATTAATAACAATAAATCATTTACTTCAGACGTTTAAAATCTATAGATGATTTGTTTTTGTTAGTTACAATCGTGCTTAAACCTACGTTAGGATTGTCATCATTTTTAATTACATTTAAATTTGAATTTATTTTAAGCCCCATTGTGATTTCAACCCAGTATTTGGCAATGATATCAATATGACAATGAGGTCTGGCAACAATTGTATCTATAAATTAATATTTTATTTGTCATTATAAACTACTGTTAAACTGTTAAAATGATAAAGAACTTATTGGTTCTATAATTGAGTAGCAGAAATTAAAATTAATACTACAAGTACGAGTACAGATAGTAACATAATTTTCAAAACAACAATATACGCATAGAATAGCTGACTGTCACAAAATTGACATAAGTGAAATGTTAATACTATATCTAAAAAAAAATCTCAGTTAAATTATTTATTTTCAGGATGAAGATTATAATCGTTGCCCTATCTGTGGCGGTCACTTGTTTTGCTCAAAGGCCATCCTACGCAGGAAGTAGGGCTATTGGATACCCGCAATTGGAATCTACTACCGTGACCACAACCACCGGGGCTGCTATGAATAACGCTTTAGGAGATAGGTACGATTTTATGCTTTTGTAAATACACATCTTTTTATTCCAGCACTTCTACCAAACTGCTTCCAAAATTATTCTGCAATAGGTAACGTTGCCGATTGTAGAGCCATCGGCCGGACGTCCCGATTTTCAACTCGATTAAGTCTCGATACAAGTGCATCAAAATACCTAAAATCCCTCTTTTTTAATAACTTAAGAATGAATAGCGTTTGACATAACATATTTTTTCTCCCAGAGAAAGTATCGAAAAAATAAAACGGAATAATTATATTACCTACTGTACCTGTATTTATATATGTCGCTATGATTTATTTTTATATTACTATATAGGTTATTATAGAGGGTACTATTATAGGTTATTTTGTAATAAAATTATTTTGACGTGCTTTTAATTTCACTGTAAATATGATACGAAAGAAAAAATGTCTCGGCTTATCCAAACAGTTTTATTGTTGATATTTTTTATTCTTGACTTTTAATTATAGCATTGAAACATAGAGCTGCATAAGGTATGTAATTTATTGGTTATTCGCAAAAAATTAAAACATATTTTTGGTAAAAATATACAAGTTTTATATGATTTATTAAAATGCCTTTGCTTTGCAATTTTAAATTAAAAAAAGCTGTTTGTTTCACCATATCTCGAATTTGACAGGAAACCTTGTCAAAGGCCACCTTTGAAATGAACGTGGACGCAGATTATGTAAATATTAATTTCAAAAGTCCTCTTCTTTTGTCTTTCGTATCAATTTAAATTCCAATTTTCGTGAAAGCTCTTCAATGTTATATTCGATTTATCAGACATCTGGTCAAATACAATAGCATATTATAAAAAAGATCTGGCGACATCCGCTCGGGACGAAATTGATAAAATTGACTAATAAATGAAACCCTATTTCATTACTCCGTTATTTAATTAAATACTAAGTAAATGCTTTTCATACTTTGAGAGTATTTACAATTCTGTTTTTGCCATAAGTTCGTCTTACATCAGGTAAGTACAGTTAACTGTTTACTGTAAATAGAACCATATCTCAACCGAGTGGTGAGAATAATTGAACAGGGAAAGCAGTACATACATTCATATTGCATTGGTTGATTGGTGTGTTTTCTAAATACTGTGACAAGTTGCACTAAGGATTTAATGTTTAAGTTATGCTTATGATATGTATAGCTTCACAGTCATAACTTTAAATTTCAATAAGTTGAAATTTCTTAATAGTTTAGTTAGAAAAAGCATGTGTGCAATTCACACGTGGTAGAAGTGAACCCTTCAAAAATAATACGTACGCGTATACAAAATACCACGGTTGTTGTGATGCCTTCTCTTAAGCTTTGTACTAGGCATCCGCACACAAACACAAATTAACATAAGTACATAATGCTTCCTATCTCATTGTCTCCTACGTTAAATCTTATGAATTTATGTGTCTGTCTCTTTTTACTGTCGCTTTTTCGGTTCATCGACTTTCAAATCACAGCTATGCTAAAGAAGTGTTCACTTCAAAACAGTAACTTTTGGCACCAGTATACAATAATTACGTTGCTTTTGGAAGTTAGATGCAGCAACCGGACGTGTTAAATCACTAGGTAGTTGATGCCACGTTCAATTACAGAAATATTAGAGAAATATTACGAATCATTAGAGCCGCTAAATAGTATCATTTTTACAACTCGGTTGAGCGCGGAAACTCGCTTAAATGCGACAAGTCGCCAAATAGTGATGCTTTAAGATTACCGATCTAAAAACTAGTCTAAAGTTTTTTAGAGTGAAATATTCGAAATATCAAATTAATATTAAAAAAAACATTATTTTGCGTAATATATAATGTACGAGTATATAAGGGCTAAGTATTTTAAAATGCTTATTATTGAATAAGTAACCTCATCTCTGTTGGTGACGAGAAATCTGATAGAGTTAATATCTACCTATTTATATTTTGTGTAACAAAATGCATAAGGAAAACTATACAAACTTTTGTAGCTTGCACCCAATATACAATGAACCCTGTCAGACCTATGTCAAGTAAGATTTTTTATACCTGTGCAGTAGGAAACCAAATATGTTGGTTCTCCTGGATAAAGGTTGCTTTGGCAAATATTAAATCCTTTTATCACTGTTCCATTTACATGCTCTTTTACGTAAAAAACCAACATATACTTACGTATATAGGTCAAGAAATAAGACCCTAAAAAGGTATTTATATGCATTCTAAATTGTAGGTCTCGGTACCCCATTTGAAAGAGTACTCACCCGGATAGCGAGGATATGTGTGTTTCGATACCCATTTGATAATTGAGAAAGGTTGATTTTTTTTCTATGAATAATTTGTTTGGATAAAAAATGAAGCAGATAATTAATTAAAAAAATATAATAATATCCCCTATAATAATAATGTCACCATCATTTAATAAAAAAACGTGGGTACAAATCAGCCTTCTGATGACCTAACTCTTTGAAATCTGAAAAGCTTTTTAACCCCTTAGGCCCTTTGTTTCAACCCCAAACGTTTCAAATATGTACTTAAACTTGCATACTTTTGTTAATTACAGATTTGGAGTACCCATGTCCACGACCACCGCTACAACACAAAGAATGCCGTTAGAAGCTAACGGCGACATAAATCTTGTCAACAGATTGAGTCAGCTACCATTAGACCAACAACCATTCTGGTTTATCAACTGGAAAGCACTTGATGAACTTAGAAGTCAGCCTCGTTCGTACCCTGTACAACAGAATTCTTTCATTGATTTTGCTTCTTCCCCGAACCGGCAGAGTAATTTTTAATTACGAACATTCGAAAAAGGCTTGTCCACCAATTTAATTAGACAAACCTGGAATGCAACCATGCTCCGAAATTAGTGATGCCACACAGAAAGCAATTGTCGATAGACAATTGGTACTCCATTTAATAAAAGTGCGAATATGAGTTAATGATTTTTAATCGTATAAACGATATTTAACTTGTTAGCCTGTTACCATTACAGTTTGAACATTATGTTTCTGATAAGCTAAAATGCTATCAATGATATCGATGGAATTTGCGAGTTTTAAAGGTTCAAAACTATCGATATCGTAACTGAATTTCTAAAGCTAACTAACGATAATATCGGTATCAAGACCATCGACATTTCGGCATCACTATTTATGCTATTGCTCGCATTCTCAACAAATTACTTCTTACGTTCCTTGAGTCAAAAGTTATGTGAAAGTTAATTTGTGAATATAGGTAGGTAGTATTATTTACTTTGTCTAATTTGTTTTACATCACTGTCAAATTTTAATACTTGTATATATTGTAATAATAATGACGTAATATAGTATTGAAAATCAAATGTTGTATTATATTTTGTTACGTCAACTTTATTGACCTTTGTAATAAACAATAAGGTCAAAATCACTATTTGTGTCCTGCGGTTTTAACCTTCGTTAAGATTTATTTGTTATTACGCATCGACGAAGATCGAAGGGTCGAAGCATACTTTTAAATAACTTAAAAGCTTCTTCAATATTTTTAAAATGTTTTCATTTATGACTGGTAATACCAGATATAAGCTTATAAACTAACATTATTTAGCTGCATTATACTAGTATTTATTGATGACGAGAGGTCTACATTTACCCATTATAGAAAAAGAGAAATATAGAAAAAAACGACATTAAAATTTCAATGGCGGCATACCAACCTCGAATGTCCGAATTAAATGATATTTTACAAATGTTGTTTAATGTCGTTCAAAATAAAGCAAATATTTAAAAAAAAAATTCATTGTCTTTTTTACTAACATGCCTTAAATTAATTTCTTTTATAGACGTTTCTCTTATAAAAGAGCCATTATGAATTTTCTTAATGGCAAACATTTAATAGCCCTTTGGAAACCTTTATAATCCATAAGACTATGAAAGTTCCTTTGACAACTAAGTGATATACTCTCATAGCCTTTGACTCTGGGGACCTTTCAGTAGTATTTATTCGAAACATATAAGTCAATATTTAAGTTGAAATACGAAGAGTAATAAATAAGCCGTATTAAATTGAAAACGCTACTCAAGTTCTTACAGTTTTATTGAAAACATAAAAAATTACTGTTACTTTTATACAAAACCTTAGTGTTTTGTTAAATATCAATGAAATCTGCACTAAATTCAATAAATATTTGATATACTGTTTTATACCTAAGTTAATATCTATACTAATATTATAAAGAAGTAAAGTTTGTGTGTTTGTATGTTTGTTAAATTGTAAGGGGTAATCTCGGGATCAACTGAACCGATTTTAAAAATTCTTTCACCAATATAAAGGCACATTATTGCTGAGTGTCATAGGCTATATTGAATGCTAGAAAAAATTAAAGAATTTTGTCCACCCGTGCGAAGCCGGGACGGGCCGCTAGTTATTAAATATAAATAATTAGATGTTTAATAGTTTTCAGGATTTGATAATGTTTGTTACAAGAAATTCCCACATTAAAAAGGCTTATTAAAGTTGGCCGATCAAAACCTATTATAATCTGACATAATCTGCTTTTTTAAACTTATATGTGCTTTATGACTGAAACCTTCATGGGTAGGCATATCAAAGTACACCGATAGGTATAACAATTTGCACTTTAAATCTCCAAAAATAATTTTACCTAGCATCCCAAGACACTTTTAACTGACAATAAGAACTGGTGCAAGCATCTCGTCAGCTTTAACAGAAACGAAGCCATTTATAAATTTATAAATCATTACCATTCGTAAATTTAAATTAATAATATTATTCTATTGTCACAATCATAACAGAAGAAAATTTTAATAACAAAAAAACACCCTAAATCAGAATCTGTCTTCAGACGATGAAATAAATTTCGAGATCACGGCTCCTGTAAAGGAGTCGAAACGTCAGGATCAAATATAAAATAAAATAAAATATTCGCAAAATCCGTAAATTACACTTATTTACGGATTTTGTGTAAAGAAGTATAAGAACTATATTAATTAATTTCTTCAACACGTTAAGCAAAATTTTATTTTAATATGATAATAATTGTTAATAATTACAGTTTTCTCAGAAGGCTGGAAAAACTCTCACGTAATTCATTTACAGTCACATTTACAGCCTGAAAAAGTCCTACCCCTCCTTCATTCCAAAAATTTTACTTGCTAAGTTTATGAATGTCTTCTTCTTAATCAATTAAATTGTTTCCTCGCTTGTCATATTTTCTCCAATGCCCTACAATCCAGTTTCCGTTTAGGGCATAGTTCTACGATTAGTTTGCTCAATTTATTTAATGGAAGTATATCATTTGACTGCATTGACATTGTTGAATTTCAGTGATGTTTTTAACAAATTCGTTTGGAATTTCTGCGCAAACTGAGCATAGAACTGGGTCGATAGAGTCGCTAAGCATAAAGCTTCGCTAGCATCATATATTGGAGTAATACAAAAAAAAACAATAGTGATTAGTTAATTTTAAAATTAGAATGAAAACTTTCAAAAAGCGCGCGCTTTTTGTTTCAATAGAAATTCCCATAGAGCCAGTGTTTTGGTCATAACTTTTTTATTATTGCGAAAATCAAAATTCGGCACGATCTGGTCCTAAATTTGTTGTTTTTATAGTTTAAATAAAACACTGGTCTTGTAAACCAAAAATAAGAATTTTCTTTAAAAACTTCGAAGAAAAAGAAAACTCTTTATCTATAATCTCCAAAATTATTATTTTTATTATTACTATTCTTTGAAATGAATTTTTTTTTATCTTTAAATACGTCGATTAGAATCCACACAAAAATGATTAAAATCAGTTAAGAACTCTGGAAGTTATAGCGTGTCAGACATTGCGTCATTAAAGCTGATCCATGAGAGATGTGCTTCAACGATCGTTTTTTCAATAAATAGGTCTTCTCTTTTATTTGTGAGAAAACAACTTTTCGCCTTCTTTTATTCTCTTGTAATGTGACCAACGTTTCAAAACATAGATCATAGGACAGTAAATTTTAGCTTTGAGGACATCACAGCCAATAAAAATAGTTTTTTCCGATATCTAGTCAAAGTAATGCTCTTGGCGGCAGCATTTTTTTTAAAGCATCCAATTTTTCTATTGTTATGTTTCTCTTTTTTTACGTTATTTCAACAATGTCTTAATTACATTAATAATGAATGTTCCTGTTGCTAAACGCTATTGATAAAAATGTGTTTTACATTCGTTATACATGAGCGAGGATCAATCACTAAGTTCACAAGGGAGATTACCATTGAGGCGCATATCTCAAGCAGTGTCCTTAGGCCGCTTTAATTTAATTAGACATGAAATAATGAAAAGGTCAAAATAAACTATTCATTAAACCGTCCTTTTCAGGCAGATGTAAGTACATATTTTAGTACAAAGCTGAGAATTCATTTATTTTCCAAGAAACGACAATATTTAATTTATAAATTACGGCAATTGTTGTCCCTGTAAAGAGGCCAATATTTTGAAAAACTGACCTATAAATGTAAGCCCCTTAAGTCTAATTTCTTAGAACAACTTCTAATTAAAAGGTGCAGAGAAAATTTCACAATGGAGAATAACCTTATTAGCTGAAATAGATTTATTAGAAGCCAAATAAATGTACAAATTCCTTTTTATGTGCTATCGAAAAGGAGAATTTTCTTTTCTATTGTATTATGTCAGGGTTCATGAGAATTTTTACTAATAAATCGTTTCTAAGAAGTTAAAAGCTCCTTACAAAAGCTATTAACAACTGACAATGTCATCCATTTATATTCAACTATTATCTTACTCATTTGGAATTATTTTAATGTTTACAAATGTATAATTAAACTTACTATAAGTATGAAACATATTAAAAATGATAACTTCATTTAACCGCAATTGGGCTAAAAATTTACTCAAAATTTAGTTTATATAAGCATTATATTGCTTAATAAATCTATTGAATGAAAATGATTGTTCACGAAATATCAGATATGAGGCCTTTTCCTTGATACTTTTATTAAGCGTTCACGTACAGATGCAGCACAGGCGCGGTGTAAGTAGCAAGCGGGCACGGCAAGCGCGCGTAATGATAGCGGCAATATTAAACGTACGAAGTTGTTTGTGTGTGTCCGAACTAACGGCGATACGCGTGATTATCTCGCGGTCTTTTAAATTCAACTACCTATGTATTTAAATCTCCGGCTGGAAACGTCACATGTCACACTTCACGTCACGAAAATGTCACACGGCAAACAAGTTGTTTGCCTAGCGGTCAGTGTGAAATCTATCTCGCCAAGACTATCGCGTCCGCCACCATGGACCCTCGAGTTGAAAAAATCTCTACTAATTAAATACTATATTCCTTTCGTTCCTAAGTTTGTTTGGTTGAGGGGCATTTTCTACTTGACTCTCAGCTTTTTTCTACGTTTCATTTATTAAGCATCTCTTATTACTTTGCGGAAAGTATAAGTATTCGCTTTACCAGGTACAGTTTATGTAACTGGCCGCTTCTCTCTTCCACTACTGGCATACTATGGCATGCCAAATTTTATCCTTGAAAGACGCCATATATTATGGCGTACTCTCTTTCTCCATATGAATCTACGTTGGCTTGAAGACTCCATCAGGGAATAATGTCATTCGCTAAAACACTCGTTCTCGGCTCAATGTCCATCCAGGGATTTGTAAGCCAAACCCCGATGACGCTAAAGCGACCATCTAGAATCGACAGAAAAATGAATATATAAATAAATAAAAAAGGCTTTCCCTTAATATGTACACTACCGTCCAAAAGTTTGGAAACACCATGGTAATTGAAATAAAAACAACAATAAAACACATAAGTCATGATTTATTACTATGAAATCTTAATCAAACGTTAGATTAACATTAAGTAAGAAATATTCAGTACAATTAAGTGCAAAAATAATGTAATTTTCATTAAATTTTGGCCTCATCAAAATGACCACCCTTGTTTTTAATTATTTCTTCACAAATTTTATTCATTCTTTTGATTAATTTTGCGAAGTATTCGGGGTCCAGTGACTTCCATTCATTTTGTAAATGTTGCCACAACTGTGCTGAGCTCGATGGACATCTCATCCCATACTAATTCTATAGGCGAGAGATCTGGCGATTATGATGGCCATCTCATAACTTGCAAAAATTTTTCGTTTTGTTTTTGCTGTAAGAACTCCTGACATAATTTTGATGAATGCTTTGGGTCGTTATCTTGCTGAAAAATGAAATTTCGGCCAATCAGATTCATTCCAGAAGAAATTGCATTTTCTTGCAGTATTTTCAGATAGCCTTCTTTATTCAGTTTTCCGTCAATTTTAATCAAATGACCGAGCTTATTGTTACCAAAGCACCCCCAAACCATTACACTACCACCACCATGCTTAACGGACTGCACAGTACACGCTTCTAAAGCCCGTTCGTCTTTTGATCGGCGCACAAAAACACGTCTATTAGATCCAAAAATTTGAAACTTAGACTCATCCGTCCAAAGGACTTTTTTCCAGTCTTCTTCCGTCCAGTTTTTATGTGCTTTAGCCCACTCTAGTCTATTTTTCTTATGGGTAATAGTTAGTCTTGGTTTTTTGGCTGCAACGCATCCTCTTAAGCCAGCAGATAGTAAACGTCTCTTTACAGTTGTGATTGAAACTGGCTTTTCTCGTGTTTTATTTAAAGTAGCAGCAATTTGTGGCGCAGTTAAACGTCGATCTCGTTTCGATAACACTTTAATAAACTGATCTTCCTGCTTTGTTGTGGATTTGGGACGTCCAGATCTCTTCCTGTCTCGATTTTCTCCCGTAGCTCGCTTTCGTGTAAGAGTATAATGTACACCTTTACATGAAACTCCAACCTTTTTTGCGATTTGGCGTATAGAATATTCTTTTTTGTTCAAAGTACAAATAACACTTCGCTCTTCAAGAGAAATCTGTTTCCTTTTTGCCATTTTATGCAGTTATCGACTGATGTTACTATCACATGAACCTCACAAAGTACACTGAACTCTAAACAAGCTACTTAATGGAATTATATACTTATTTTAAAAAACTGATCTCTATTCAAAACAAAAACAATGTTTGTATCTACCAATTCTAAGAAATAAACAATTGGCAGTGCAGCAACTTTTGTGGTCATAAAACACGTGTGCCGGTCTTTTGTCAAAGTACGGAATAACTGATAAGAAATAAGTAGTTTCCTTCATTATTGTTATAAGCACGATTGTAAAAATAAATGAACTTTAACAAGAACGTGTATATTTAAAGATTTATTTGCGGTAATTTTTTTATCTAATGAAAATAGGGTGTTTCCAAACTTTTGGACGGTAGTGTATATAAATTGCGCGTGGTGTTTAATACTGAAAACGCTTGCTCACCTAAGGATACATAATACACTCTCACACGAGTAGCCTAATTACAACGAAAAAGTGCACAAAGACGAAGAGATCACATCGATTTTCAACTTTGAGTTCAACATTTGAAATTCCAATATCGATTGCGAAAAATTTGACAGTTATGAAAGGATATATTATGTAATAGCTGTCCGTACCGCTTGCTACAAATGTCACCAATTAAACTTCCTCAAACTCATTTCAATTCTGAAACATTCAAAGTGAGTTCTGGATTCCAGTATTGCACTGCTCTATAGCCTATCTATAGTCTATCCATATAAAAGAGAAGAAAACCATTACCAAGAACATTCTTTTGTTTTATTTCCGCGTTAATTTTCTGAGGTGTCCAGTGTATTTTTATTAAGTTTTTATAATACAAATAACGATATCTAAAACTGTTCTTTACAATTTTAAAAGTAGTATTGAAAACAGATTAAAATTTCTGCAAAAGCGCTTCAACTCTTTTTCTTCAACTGCATCGTATTTGTTAAAAGAATTTCAAAGTTACGGATAAACTCATAACAGTAGTTGTTGCCGACAAACTGTATAACAGCAAGTATTATTCCTGTTCACCAAGACACGAAGCAGGAAAGAATTTTATGCTTTTTATATAATAACAAAAATAATCTCCTCTGTGTTTTTTTTGTAAAGTTTATTTATTCTATCTAAGAAAGTTGTAGAGTTATAATTCAGAAAACGACACTTCATTAATATAAAAATTAATGAAACCGATTCCCTATTTTACATAGAACATAAACCGTTCAATATCAACATAGAAAATTTATTTTTTTGTATTTTATTGGTAATCTATTATTGGCTGTACGTTTACTGTCGCTTAATAACTACTAGATGGAATCATTCGAAAAAGTAATTTGTTATATGCTACCGAAGTTGTCTGAAAAAATATTTTATTATATAAGTATATTAACCAATCATAGTACACAAATACCTAATATGTGAACAAAAAAAAATTGTTACTCCGTAAGTTGCACTGATTTTTGAGTCTTGCCTTCGCGGTGTATCGGTTTATCGATAAAACTAGACACTATAGAGTTAACAACGATTAGAGTCTCTAAAGGGAATTACGTCGTTTTACCCTAATAGCGACGTATTTTAAGCCATGGGTCTAGCAGAAATATATATATTTTTTATACTAACATTATCCAGTTTTTGATCACTGCTCTTGAGATTTTATTGGAGAAACTACAAGTTGAGATTCTTGGCATTTTATTATCAAATAATGAATTAGTTACATTAATTGAAAATCTTAGTACACTAGGACTGAAGGTTTAATGAATTATGATAATAAGGATGAAAAAACTGTCATATGGTATTTATTTTATTATTTTTTAATTGTTCTAATGTTTTAACTACTTGTTAAATTGTTAATAATTAAATTAGATTATTTAATTGTATAAAAAACCATTACTTTAAACAAATATGGTTCGGATATCATAAATTCGGATCATACACTTAAGGACATATAAATAAATATACCTTTATTTAAATTTTAGACTAAATATCACTACCTTGTGATACCTCACTATATGTCGTTAGAAACTAAATAAGATGTGGTTTGTCCGGAACATAATTATTTATGAAAAATATTAACGATCCATTTAAATAGTTCTGATTTTATATTATTTTATTTGCATGTATTACAAATATGTAAACATATATAAAGGTAAAGACAATGCTGACTTCCTTTAAACTGAGCACTTATGTAGCTCATTTTATTACTGGGTAGTGACTAGATCTTGTCTTGCAGTTATAAAATTAAAGCTTTTGAATATTCAACGGGAGGTGTCCCATAATGATACTAATAACCAACTTCCTCGGCTTTTCGAAGCAAGTCTCATTGTATAATTGTGCGCGTCGGTTTTTATAATGGATCACTGAACTGAAACTACCAGCTTTATCTTTAAATGTTAAATTTGTGATTGTAGAGTAAATAACAAATCATATCTCAACATCTTTTATAATGCGCACAGCAACTGCGTCTGTATTTCCTAGTACTTTTAACTCGTCCTTTTCAAAGCCAGGGTGAATCTTCTGGGTTATCTCGCTCCATCGTTGATTCTATATTGGCCCCTGGGTTTGATTGGGATCAAGAGCAAAACCATTCGAAATAAAAAATATCATCATCCATGTGCCATGTCCATAATGCCGAGGACACAGGCATTCCATAAAAACGTCAAAGGGAACGCGGATTGGTGGGTTCTAACGACTGCAGATACAGTCAAGACCATCAACTTACCGTAGCTCCCAAAAGATGAAGAGAGAGAAATTTTTGGTCTCTCATCGCTGAACGGCTCTTGCGAAAGTAGCCTAACCGCGATAATTTAAGGCCGAGCATACATATTGCTGAGCCATTGAGCTTTTTCATAAGCCATATACTGCAAAAACCTCAAGGTGTATTTAATTTGCTCCCAACTGTACTTAATAAACACTAACCAACCATTTGAAAAAAAATCATAATATCTCAATTATCAGCTTTAATACTATAGGGGCACAATTCGAAAAAGGTGATTGTTGGAAAAACACCTTTTAAGATTTTTGAGCCCCTGTATTGTCACAAAATCGGTCATAAGTAAATTAGTCAAATAAACTAGTACTAGGATAAATTTAATATGCGATAAATATTTCATGCTTAGTGAACATGCTCTTATGATGTTTTATGATTTTGCTTTCAATAGTTTAATTTACTTATGACCGATTTTGTGACAATACAGGGGCTCAAAAATCTTTAAAGGTGTTTTTCCAACAATCATCTTTTTCGAATTGTGCCCCTATAGTATTAAAGCTGCGTATTTAAAATAAATTTTGCTATTAGAAACATATCTGATAAAACATCAGACGGCAGGTATCATAATAACTATAACCTTCGTCATCCTATGATCACAGCTTTTGAACAAGAGACAAAACTTCAAGATTGAATACGAAATAAATATAAACACGTTTTGTGATCCGGTGAGTTTCAATACAATTAATTTCTCTAATCCTTGTTAAGCATCAATAAACAATTCCAGTTAAAATTTTGTAGTCTTTTCAGTATTAAAGAAGTATAAATGTAAAATTAAATAATTTTAAAGGGTAACAAGAATGGTTCTGTGTTATAAAATTTTATATTTCTTACAGTTTTTTTTCAGTGTTTGATATAAAAAGAGTCTAGTCTATATTCAGCTTTTTTGGTATAATACAGCTTGTGCAGCTTTGTTTATTTCTTACTTAGAAAAGGTTTTAACTTCTATATAGCTTTATAAGCATAACATAATAATGATAAAACGTTATCGATATAATAATATACCTACCACAGGAGATAGCCAAAATAGTATACTTTCAACAAGAGTTGAAAATGGATTTATTAGATTAAGCTATCTTAGTGAATTCAACGTACCAATTTTCATTATTGGAGGAAGGAGATATTGATCAAAATAAATCGGTTTTTGGGTTAAAGAAACCTTAAAGTAATAGCAGTAAGGTATTTTACTCGTAGGTGTATAAACTAAAAAAAAAATTAGAAAAATATTTATTGATTTGATAAATATTACATAATTAAAAAATATAAAAAACTCCCGATAACGATGAATAGGCCCTAGTGATATAAAATAAGCTTCAGAATAAATCGTACCCATTTTAACGTACACTACTTAATCATCTGTTATCTCAAAACGTGTATTTATCCCTATTTACTGATTCTAGTTATTTTTAGACCAATACATTATAAAAGGGGTTCCATGAGACAAGCAATTATAGACCAATAACAATATTACCGTGTCTTGATATGATTAATGAGCGAATTAATGATAACTTAGCAAGAAGTAGAGGAACAATAATACCAAGCAATAGTTTAATCACATACATACGAAAATAATGAGAATTAGCAAAATGCATGTTCAGATTGTTTTTATTAGTTTGATTTTAGCTAAGTATTTGGCATTGAAACATTGTTTACGAAGCTTTTGTGGTATACAAGAGCGCACGTTGTACATGCAAAAAGATCATCAAAAAAACAACAGCTAATACAGCCGATGAACTCAGTTGTGTTACTTCCACAAAAACTGGAACAGCTCAGGGTTCCATTATGTGTCCTACTATATACCCAATAAATATCAATATTTATTTTTTTGGTAAAGCAAAATGAAACATAAAGTATCTTTTAGTAAGAATTTAATTATATATGTAAATGGTCTAACATTTTGCGTTATTAACGCATAAAAACTAAACTTTGATCACATTTAACAACGTGGTTCACAGCTGCCATTACCTAAACATACCTACTTATATTTATAACTGTATGTGTTCAACGTTTGAAATGTTAAGAAACATATATGTCGGACTTATATTCGATGACAGACTTAGCTGGAAACCACACATAAACCATTTCTAAGCCAAACTAATATCTTTATAGGATATATACTTTCTATTTTTAAAAACAAAATTTATTTTTAGGGCTCGAAGATTAATAGCCTTGGCAGAATCAGTCATTAGTTATGGTCCCATAAACTACGATTCACCATATGAAACCTATATCAATCATATTTTTACAAATGACATTGAAAATGTTAAAGAAAATAACTCCTAAACACGTCAAAAATACCGTCTAGATTAAAAATGAGTAACTTCATACATTCAGTACATTGTTTAATATATGTGAAAATACTAAATTTATACCATACACAAATACAGACCAAAAAGTCAATGAACCAATGTAATATCTCAATGTAATCTCGAGAACAAATAATAGCAACTTAACTACATGTAAATAACTATAAACTTAGAATTCCATTGTTTATGGTACTGGAACCCAAAAATATGACATACTGTTCTTTCTGAATTATATCTCGACTAACATCAAAAAATCTGGTAGTTAAAAAAACCTGTAAAAAACATTACATTCTTATTTACTTCAGACAGATTGTGAATAAACATTTGGCTCCAGTTCGTGTTCTGAAAGGCTCATAATGGATATAGGATGAGTGTATACTGTGTAAATAGGTAATATATATATGAGCATAATTCAGCAGCACAAATAAACCTTGCTAGGATTTCTATTATAATTTGAAAAATTAAATAGGTGTACAAAATAGGTATAGAAGTGTACTAATACTTATCAATCAAAGGGAGGTAGTAAAGGTAATAAATCTTAATAATAAATAGTTGACACAGAATTCTTATAGATCTCGTAATGTTAAACTATTTGAATGTTAAAAAATTTGGATATAATAAAGCTTTTATAAAATTATCTGGTTATTACGTTTGGTTGCGCCAGTATTAAATTCAAATCTGTCGCGTTATTTATTTGTATGTTTTTGTAATTTTCATTAGTTTGATCGACACTCCTGGCCTCACATCCATTTATTCTATTTCCCTTTCGCACATACCTTGTCTCGCATATGGAAGAGCGAGACGACCGCGCCATCTGCTGGTGGCAAATCATACGGCAATGTGGCCAACATGTGGACAAAAAGAAAAATGTCGACTGATGGACGATCGCGCGCGTGGCGCGGCGCGCGAGCGGAGTTCCGCAATATTTAATTGAACTAGTAGCCTATCTGCAAACCCCGACAACAAACTATAGTTGTGCGTCTTCGTGTGCGTAACAATAAGGAACAGCAAAGCCAAGGGTCGACCCCGACAGCCTCCAGCATCTCATATAACGTGGTGGTCAAGGTATCGTGCCCCCATCACTTTCGTCTCATATTTATTGTCGCCATTAATTTTCTCAAACCGCAATACAGTCCACTTATTTTGAATCGCCCGCACAACCAACGTTAATTGAAAATATCCAAATACTGCGCAATGAGATATAATGGAGTATATCTAAGAAAACAGCCCATTAAAATAAACTATCAAAGCCTGTATGCTGTCAATCAAATAAAATGTAAATAAATAATAATAACAAACTTATACAGCGCAAGGAAAGCGCAGATTTGCTTTATAATAATGTCCAAAAAACAGCAGTATTCTCATTATCTAGCAGTTGAATGCTTAGAAAAAAACTGTTATAAGTTGTATAATATAAATAATAAAGGCAAATGGTTGCTATTCTAGGTTGCTATTCAATGGTTCTAGTATAGAAAAATTCTTTATGAATATCATTATGCTTTGACAAGCTCACCAGCGAAAATGGTAGCCGTCCAACATTAATTTTACTTCTCACGTACTAGCCGTAATTCAAGTGAAGGTGGAAAGGAAATTCCGTGTGCGAATTTAATGGCACACTTGGAAACGTCATTGCTAAGGTACCTTTGACGCCCTGATTGGCAGTAAGGGATTTATTCATTGTTGTTGACAGAATTTGTGAACATAAAACATATTTTTGTCTCGAAGATTTTTTAGTACAGATATTTATACTAAGGGTATAGTTAATTTGAATTTTTATTTGCCGATTTTTGCCTATTACGGCTCCTGTAAAGGAGTCGAAACGTCAGGATTAAATATAAAAGATGGGTAAGAATCCGTGAAAAAGTAGTTTTATTTAAATTATCCTACACTAATAGTAAGAAAGTTCTTAATTTTTACAATATTATGTACATTGAAAAAAATTCTGAAACCTTACTTGAATGCATTGGGGTTTTTTTGAGTGTGACTGAATAAAAATTTGTCTAATATTTTTTATTTACATTTTCGCGCTTATCGCACTTAAATAAAACTAACTTACCCGATAAACGATACGTTTATTCTTGTTTCTGTTTTTTTAATTTAATCCTGACTATGCGACTTCTTTACAGGAGCCGTGATGAGAAAATGACTAAGGTAACAGTCGTTATATATGTGCAAGTTCCTTACTATTAAACTTATACAAATAAAACTAAGAAATATAGTTCCTGTGTGGATTGACGATTACTTTTGATAAATAAAAAGTCTCCAGATCTTCGTTTATTATTTTTCAAATTAAAAGATTCTTTATCTATTGTATGTTCTCATATTGTCTTAACGAGCTCGATGGCGCCGCTATTAGCATGTTGGTCTTTGATCACAGAAGTTAAACTATTTTCGCTAGGGATGGTTATCTTATGGGTAAACAAAATTTCATATCTTGAGCTTTCTCTGTGCTTCGGAAGGCTATTAGCTCCGGCTGCATTTGCAGCAACCAGGAATGCTCATTGGCCGCACAAAGGCCGGTACTCTAGCAGTAGGGTGATTAATATAGGGTGGTGATTACCACAATAAATATGGTATAATGACCGATATTCTGCGAGAATCTACAAAACACTGTTCCAGCAAAAAGGTAAGCACCTTTGTTTTGAAAGTCAATCGATTTGCTCGCAAGAGACCTAAACAAAGAAAGATAAATGAATAAAGTTGGTGTAGTGGTTTTATGTAAGAGCCTCCTTTCCAGTGGCTACTTTGCCATTTACACACGTGTGTAATTTAAATAAATAATAATTTTATATTAAAATAAATAATTTTTATTTATTTTAATGCTTTATCGAACATAATTACAACTTGATTCTCATTTGGTCGACTTAATGCTAGTAGAATCAAATCATCAGCCTTTAATATATCTATTATTGGGAAACATGCCATTTATATAAATGAAAACAGGTCTTAAACCCACTACGCGGGCTTAGTCGATGATAATGACATAATCGTGTATCGATTATCGGGACCAACAGCTAAATGTATCACCCAAAGTATAGAGAAGCGCAAGTTAAGCCGAAGACCAGCCCTGTCGAGAGTTTCTTAGCCACTGTAATTTTAAGTCGAATACAACATGTTCATAGTCCGGGATTCATAGACGGGAAGGTCCACCAACCAACGCTTATAACTATTTGCGTCATCTCATGTATGTGTCGCAGCCAACTGGTTAAAATAGCCGTTCAATCAAACAGCTAGCCATTTGACTGAACAACGCGATTCAACCATACGTCAAGCTTTTTAATTGAATATTTGAGTCGCTTAAAACATTCAACACTACAGCTGATTCAAAAGCCGCCGTCTAATTGAATTAGTTCAGCGCTCACCACCGCGGCGCTAGGTGCATTTTGTTTTCAATATGGCGTCAACTAGCCGGTGTTTGTGATTGTTTTAAGATATTTTTCGGAAAGAAAGTAGTAAATATACATATTAGTGTTATTAAAGAGACAGAAATTACGAGTGATACCAGTGAAGTTGATTACATGCTAAACTAATGGTCACCTTAGTTAATTTGCCATTTAACCAGTTGGCTAAGCGTCGTCTAGCTGTAGTGTTGAACGATGCATTCAACAAGTCGTCTAAACGACGTATAGCCGTGTGATTGAATGGCGTCGTTCAGTCAAAGGGCTAGCTGTTTGATTGAACGGCTTTTTAACCAGTTGGCTGCGACATATGCTCTACATAAACAGCTGTGCATCACGAATAAACAAGATCAGTGATACAAGTATAAAAATAAAGCGTAGATGTGACCTGTTGTGTGACATTACGGATTTTTTAATGCATTGAACACGTTTGCAAAGTTATCACGTATATTGAATTGTTCCATGTGTACAGACATCTGGATGGGAAAGAAAAAATAAAAATAAAATTAATGAAGGTAATTTTAGATTTTATTTAAATTGAAATGTTTGCACCCCTGCGTTTTCCGGCTGGCCTCAGGCGAAATCTTAAAAGAAGTGGTTTGCTTTTTAAGCAATTCTTTTGCTAAGCTTTAACTGATACGTATAGTCTTGGCAAATGCACAGATTTACTTTACTTTAAAGATATGTGTTGTAGGATGGTTTTTATATATAAAAAAACAGTTTAATTCGCCATTAATTTGTATTTTAAGTATTTGTCTAGTTTTGTAAGTATGCTATTAAAATAAGTTTCTACATAACGCAAATAAAGAATAATAATACTGTTGATGACTGTTTGGTACAACGGTAGCGATACCGTTTTTCGCACCAGCGGTCCTAGGTTGGAGTCCCGGAATGGGCAAATGTTTATGTGTTTAATACAAGCATTTGTACCCGAGTCATGGGTATTTATATATATATTTCTATCAATATTACATATCTATATTACATATCTATATATCATATATGTATGTCTATCCGTAACCCTAGTATCCATAACAGCAGCCTTAAATGCTTACTTTGGGCTAGGCTAATTGGGGTGACAGTAACAGATAGTATTATATTATTATTATCAGTACATTATATTATGACAATACTTTGTGTGTTTGTTACCATATATAGTTACCATAATTACCATAAGCCTAAGAATTACAGTTTTTATAATCAATTAACGTTACCATAGCAACGCGTCCCGGCCAAGCGTTGCTATGGTAACAGCTAGTAATATATAAAGAAAAAATACTTAATAGTTATTTTGACTAATGTCTGTCCCAAGCCTTATATTATTTTACCTCAAAAGAGTTAAAGAGTTTTAAAAATAAATAAGAATAATGATAAAAAGTAAGGTCAATAGTCTAATGTCATGTCTTTAGAACTAACTTGTTAATAGTCTGAAGGTTCTCGATTAAGGGTGAAATATCAATTAATGTTTTAATCCGAGTTTGAATACTTTGAAATTGCCTTTTGATCGTGATGGTTGTATTAAAACTTTTGACTAATTTAATAAGCAGAGAGGGTGCTATTATTGAATGATACAGGATTATAATTTAAGCCGAATCTGAGCCCTGAACTAAGTTGAATTCATATGTGTGCGTGTGTGAAATTTTACCACAAAACTGACGCTGTGACATAATCAAAGTGGGGTCCAATCCGTATAGTATCAAAATGATACTATAAGATGATGTTTGACATTTATTTGATAGTAATTTTTGACAAAAATATAATTTTTTACAGTTTTAAAAGCCGTTAGTATAGATTCACTGACTTATTTAGTGAATAACTCTATAAAATTTCACACAAAGAAACAATATTAAATAAACCCTTCAGTTAGAACATTTTTGAGTTTTATAGTGATTCGGTCACGGAGCATAGCCACTAGCCTACTTAAAATGGTATCATCTTAATTATAAAGTTGCTAACCGCCTTACCTTACGCCTTATCTGGGGTAGCGTTAAAAAGTTAGTAGTATCGATGCAAGAAACTGCAATCTGTAGTAATAGTAACTCAATTATATAAAGTTCAGTAAAGTGAGATGGTCACCCAACAGTAAAACAACTTGGACATCAAAGAATTATCTATCTCAAAGCACGATTTTACCTCGACCACAAAATAACTAATAATAGTTACGTATCACTACCCATTGCTTTAAAGAGAATATTAAAAATTGCTCAAATAAATTATAAATAGTTAATTCCCTTTTGGTAAGCTACACATTTGTGTTATGGATGGGATCACGACCGTTGTACATCGGCGAACTTTTTAACCCTTTAATTCGTTGGGACTTAAGGGTTAAAACAGTATTAAATACGAAACTACTACACGTGTGTCAAAAAATACCAAAGTATATTAATTTTATTATGTTCAGTAAATAACTTCTTAACATTGTTTAGTTATTACTTATATCTGAAGTCTGAACAGTCGGATTGGTTGAAATAATAAATAATCGTATATGCAAATGCAGCTGGGGCCATCATCTTAAGGGCTCGATATAATAGTTTTTTTGTAACCCATCTGATGATCGACTCTGGCGTAAGTATCTTAACCAGTCAAAAGACAAACATGCTAACCGCAGCGTCATCGAAATCGTATTTCCCATTTGTTTTCCAGGTATAGAGTTATTCAACAAAAAAGCCTTTATGAACTCATTGTATTTTTCTTAATTTCCCGATATTTATTTAGTACGTCTTGGTAGCGCCGAACGCCTTGCAATTTATGACCAGCTTGATCTGCGTGCATACTTCGCTTACTCCTTTTCTGTTCTCAGACTAATTTACGTCGTAAAAAGTTTTGTAAATCATATTCTTTAAATTTCATACTAAAGAAACCCGATTTATTTCCACAACATAGATTCAATTACGCTATGAAGAAGTAAACATTGGCAAACGTGATCGGGCATGAATGAAAAAATTTTAAAAGTTTGAATCTAGGACATTCGTATTATTCATACATTCGTTTGTCGATCTCAAGTTGTACGACAGGAATATTGGAGATAAGTAATGTAGCAAAAGATTCACCTTGCAACTAAAATTAAGATAAGTGTCATGTTATTCCCTCCCTACGCCATTTCTTCGTTGTTAACAACGTTTAAAACTATTAATTACTTCATTTTTTCATCTATTTTTACTATAGTTTTATACGTATGCAATAGAACGTCTATCTCTAAATAAAAAATCTGTATATTCTTAACAATAGTCCATATTTGTAAAATTGTTTAAAAATCATATCACGACCTGAAATTTGAAAACTATAGAATATTGAGTGGAATTTGCCGACTATATCAGTTGTACTAACGGCTTCGCGACGCAACTACGTCCAATGTTATTTTTTATTTTTGTTGCATAAAATAAATAAAAAGATAGTGATATCGAGCAACAAATTTATGCCTTCTTAAAAACTCAATTTAATGAACAAAATGAAATAAAGATCACTGATCAACACAAAAAAGACATGATTCTTTGTTTCAAAAAGCTCGAGCAGTTTTATTCAGCTTAATTCTAGAAACTGATTGCCAAAACTACAGATCGACGGATTATTCTTTCGTTTGTTAGAATTTATTGACGGTTTTTCTAATTTAATTTATAACAATGAATATATCTATGAGATTCAAATTTTTCTTAACTTTATCTTATTATTAAAGGGTGATGTAGTTCTTGTTATTACGAACATTGAAGTTTAATGCGCTTATTACAAAGCTGCTTGACTGTTACTTTGTGAAAGTTCTAATTTAACAAATTGCTTCTAAATTATCACCTAAGATCTGTATTTAACCATTGAAGGATCTTTACGTTAACTTTATTATCAAATACAAGCACGTTTTGTGTAATCTGAGCCCTGGCCACGCAGACACCCTTATTTTTTCTAGTTTCATCTAAGCTTTAAGCTCGTAAAATGGAAAGAAGAAGTAAATTAAAATAATCAAGCTTAGAAAAATTCAACACAATCTTGAATTACGAATGTCCCGAATTATTCTAAGCTGATAAGGGCACACATTTTTAAGTCTACAAGTCGTAATCTTTATTTATAAAAGTTCCCTGTCATAGTGTTTGACCGTGATGAACTCCGAAACTGCTTAACCGATTTTTTATTTTTTTTTATTTTACTAGTTTTACTTCCACTTAGGACATAGGATAGATTTCGTTTTAATTTATAACACAGCAACGCGAGGCCGGGTCAGCTAGCAAATTTATAAATCCTAACACTAACAATCGTTATTCAAAATCTCAACGTCATTTTTATATATGAATTAGCTGTTGCCCCCGACTTCGTTCGCGCGAAAATTTAGATGTGTGCATATAAGAAAGTTAATAAAAAAATACCCAGAAAGATACTGAAATAAATTTATCTTTTAATGTGATTGAGTCGCAAATTAATGTAAGTACGGATAGTTCTGAAGAACTGGCAAGAAAGTTAAAACGTAGAAAGAGGTTCACAGACAATATTCGTGGGAAACAAATAAAATATGCAGCTAAAAAATATTCCAAAAATCATCCCAAAGTGACTCGGGCAGCTGTTTAAAAATATGCCAATAATCATCCCAAGGCAGTTGTGAATTATAAGAAAAAGCAGCAAGCAACTGTTTGAAAAATAAATTTATATCTTTTTTTTTCATTTATTATTTAGCGTATTAAAAATAAATTACATTGTATTGTTTAAAAACAGCGTATAGAAATCCACAAAGGTTTATAGCAATGCTGTTTAAAGCAAGCGTTAAGATACAATAAATACACTAGAAAAAAGAAATCAAGTTGATAAACTCTTTTACGAGGAGCAAATTAGGTGCATAAAAAGGTCTTGAAATAGTACTTATTCAATTCGTACCTTAAATTCAATTGAGTCAAACCATCAACAAGATCTGCGGGTAGTTGATTTATCAAGCGCGGTACGAGGTAAGCGGTAGTTCTTTCACCATAGACATTATTCGCCTTTGTTGTAAGCATTTTGTTACGAGCGATCCCACGAGTAAATATAGGGTGATTCAATTATTTTAAATTTTTATTGAAAAATTTTTCATTTAAAATGTTTTCCTGAAATTGAAATTGGATAGGTAATATTTCACATAGTTGAAATAATTTAATTTCATCCGAAGAATGTTGTTTTTTGATGTTTTTACTTACAATAGTTTTTATTATTCGTAATTGGAGATTATAAATTAGATTTGTGTATGTTTTGTAAGTTCGTCCGTAGCTACTTAAACCATAACGTATGTATGAACCAGCAAGTGCGTTATATAACATTAATTTTATTTTAAAGGGTATTCGAGTCCTTAAAATAGTCACATTTGCTAGAAATTGTCTAAGTTTATTGCAGACATGAGCAATATGAAGGCCCCAATTAAACTTTTTATCGATTTTTAAGCCAAGATATGTATGAGAATTTACATTTTCTATGTGAGGGCAGTTGCAGATGCTGTCACTGGATGAATGGAGACAGGAATAATTATGGGCCATCAGATTCTGAATAGGCACTGGTCGGATATAGGGCGATACGATATGGAGTAATTTTGTTTTTTTTGTGTTTATAACTAATCCAGAATCGTGGCACCACTTGGTTATGGCGTCAAATTCGCATTGTAACTGGCACAGAGCCTTTTTTAGATCCCTATCTGCCGATATGAGGCATGTGACGTCAGCAAACTGAAAACACATACAGTTTTTAATGCAAGAGCTCATATCATTAACATAGGTCAGAAAGTGGCGAGGACCCAATACGGATCCTTGAGCTGTACCGTGTGTCACTTTGACAGAGTCACTTAGCTGATTGTTAATTTTAACTGCCAGTGTTCGGTTGCTAATATAGTCTTTAAACCATGTTAAAAGAGGCCCCCTGACTCCGCAATGATCCAGCTTCCTTATCAACAGCTCATGATTGAGTGTATCAAAAGCTCGCGAGAAGTCTATGAACAATACAAATACATGTCGTTTATGGTTAAGATGTTCGTTCACTTTGTCAGTAAAACACGATAATAGTACATCAGCACTTTTCCCTCTTTGAAATCCGTATTGGTTTCTATAAATAACTTTATGTTTCTTATAAAAGTTGTGGATTTGTTCACAAATATATTTTTCCACTATCTTGTCCACTGAGGAAAGCAATGTTATTGGGCGATAATTAGAATAGTCACTAAATTTTCCCTTTTTATGAACTGGCCTCACATGACCATGCTTAAGTTGATCAGGATATAAGCCAGTTTTTATACTACAATTTATTAAGTTAGCTAGTGCAGTAGATACATATTTTCCTATAGTATTTAGATAAGAAACTCTGATATTATCAGCTCCTGGAGCCTTTCTTGAGTTTAAGCGTTTCAAGATATTATAAATTCTATTGTCTGTGGCTCTTTGAAAGAATATACTGGAGTTATTTGCTTCATCATAGATATCAACATTCATTGGACTTGAGTATTTAGGAATAATATCATGCACAGCCTTTTGAAACTGTAGCGAGAAATTTTGAGCTATAGTTTTAACAGTGAGACCCTGAGCATCAAATGCTCCGAGTATTACTTCATCAATGGAGCGAGTAACACGACCTATCATGTGATTAAGTATTTGATAAACCTTTCTTGAGTCTTTGTAGTTATTTTTTATTAGATTCATGTAATAAGAATTCTTTTTCTTTTCTAAAACTTTGTGTAACATATTTCTGGATTTATTATATTGTAACCGTAACAAAGGATCGTTCCCACTTTTCCTCCAGAAATGAAAAAGCATCTCACATTTTTCGCGCAGCTTAATTACATTATCATCTATCAAAGGTAGTTTATTAGAGTGTTTGTTTTTACTTTTGCAAGTTTTTGAAGTTGAAGCTATTTCAATTTTTTCTTGAATAGAATTTTTAATAAATTTATAAATGTCATTACTACATTTCATGTCATTAGTCAACGACCAATTTACAGACTTCAATTCTTTATATAATAAATCATGATTAATTGATTAATTCTTTATATAATAAATCTGAATGCCACTATTACCAAAAGTTATATAATTATCATGTTTGTAACTTAATCACGGCAAAATGGGTGAACGGCTTTAATGGTATTTGGCATATAGGTGGATTACACTGATACAATTTACGATTGCTAGATAAATGCGTTACGTACTATAAGGGGTCCCAGATCGGTCCATTATAAAGCACTTAATGCGTTGCCAATTATTAGTCTCGAGCCTTATTTTCTCAAGTTCGAGCCAATACAATTGGCAAGCAAAACAGCATTGGCAAAACTTGAGCAGCCATTGAAATATTGTCATAAAGCAAATAAGACAGAGAAGAAAATAAACATGCTCCATTGTTAGGTATTTCTGCCATCTGTATCGGATATGTTATCCTACGTCGACGACTGTTATAATTTTTCCGTTCCTTTTATAAACAAACTTAAATTTAATTATCAAATAAAAATAAAATTAAGTAATTGAAACAAAACTTTGAAATTAATTTGAAAAGTTCTTTATGAAATAGTAGATATTTTAATATTCATTTGGTCTAAGAATACAATCAAGTAAATATTAAAATACTAAGAAATAAATAATCTGAGAAAGAGAGCGTCAATCAAGCAGCATAAAGCGCAGAAAATTCGTACAATCGCCAACGACGCGACTGCCGCGCTGCATCTTCGAAACAAATGATGGTTACATCCTTTTTCGTTTGTTAAATCTGAAATGTCATTTCTTTTTTTCCAATACTTATTTATGTGGGTTTTCGAAAATTTAATCTATAGTTTTACTGTAAACGATGATCAATGTAGGATAAAAATAATATGTAATAAAATTTCTAACAAATAAACTGACTTCAATATTATTTTTGTAACTCTTTCATATACAAATATCAGTAGGTTCAGGCGTGATGTTAAATTATGTAAATGAGGAATTTATTGTTTTATATTTTTAGTAATTAATGAAATTTAATTTAAATGGAAATGTATTGGAACAATACATTTAAAAAAATAGATTTTGCAATACATATGACGGAGCTCTGCCCGAACATACATAAAAAAATTAATATACAATTTGATAACCTCTTTTTTTGAAGTCGGTTAATAATTAACAACATTTTAATTTCTTTTAATAAAGAGTTCTAATAATTTGGAAACTTTACTAATAAAACTATAGAAGTTTCATACAAACTGTGTCACCTCGTTTGACCCCTTCAGGAGTTGAATTTCGCAAAATCCCGTCTTAGTGAACATCAAGTCCTAAACGGAACTCCTATGAAAAATATGAAACTTCTAGCACTTGTGGTTTCTGAGATTTCGTAATGAGTGAGTGACCTATAAGAAAAATTAAAAATAATATCATACAATATTATTCTGTAACTCACCATAATAATAACCACAAAGCATGTAAGTGAAAAATTTGAAATAAAAGTCACAACATTGTTCAATTCTTAAATATATTTCCTTTAAGTTCTATCTGATGTGGCTAAATGCAAGTAATGTGCTAACCACATAATCCAAAGTACTCAATATCCTATTAGCAGTACAATCAGCACCACAATACCACTAAACCTAATAATATCAAAGTCCAGGAATACGGTTCCGTTTTCAATTTCTCCTCAGAAATCTATTTCAAACACCTCATTTTGTCTACTGCCTTAATAGAATTGATGTTAAATCCAAAAACAAAGGAGGCAATTACAATCAGTGCTTTATTAGATTCAGGCAGTCAATCATCTTTTATTGCTGAATTATTGTTATCATTAAAATCAAAACATGCCTAAATAAATATTGTTACAAGTCAGTAAAGTAATGTAAGCTATGCTTATAAAAATGCATAAGAAAAATGAACTTTACAAAATATGCTTTAAGAACTATACTTCTAATGTACCTTTGTTCATAAGGGTATTTTTAACAACTTATTTAAATTTATTTAAAGGCAGTTCAGTTACATGGTGTGGCAACTTTGGCAACTTATTATAAAACGCTATGGCGTTGTATTATCGAAGATGTATGAATTTTCATCTTCCTGAAAATAAGCCCTTAATTGTTTACAATCTGTAGCTTGAACCTATGTAATGAGAGTAGATATTTATGCAATGGATTACAAAATTGGAAGCCATATAGAATATTCATTCCTAATGTCCCTACTTTTCATCACCTGAAGATCTACTAATCCTCTCTACAGGCCATTTTCTTATCGGAAGACGACTTAATGCGCTTTCTTCATCTTTTCTAAAACTACGAATGAAATCCAACTAAATCGCTACGCTCGGATCGCAAGGCTCAAACAACGTTTAAAAAATATAGCAGAGGGAGTTTCTGCCATAATCGCAAATTCATTTAAAATATATTAAATATATTTATAGCTTGATACAACTTAGCTAAAGATGAGGGATATGGTGCTACTCTTCGAAGATTTTCTTCCGGCGCTATGTTGGCGGACTGGATTAGAAATTAGACTATAGCCAGGAGCTGGTGGTTTAACCTACGTCGTAGACGCGAACACAATCTATAGATGTTATCGTCGACTCCTAGTTCGCTAAGTGAAGAAGACCAGTTTTAAAGTTAAAGAGCTAATGTCTTCAATCGGGTAAAGTAAGAAAACGCTGAACGATTTGCAACTTATAAACAGCCAAGATTAAGCGAGTGTGGGCTATGCTATTTATGAGTTAAATACAGATATTAACACCATATAAAATTTTGTAACCCATATTCATAAATTTCATACTGAAGATAACCGCAAGATAATTTCCATTACATCATCAAGGCTGAAACATACATTGTATTCAAATTTTTACTTGAAAGTTTGGATGTCGTAATCAAATAATTAGCCAGCCAATAACTGGTCATAATGATTTTCAGCAAATTGAATATACAAACAATATTGGTCAACGTAATTGCCCACCAGTTCAAATTAAACAGAATCGTATGTGATTTAATTGTCTGTTCAATGAGGTATGAGTTTGTTATAGGTTAAGGTTGCAATTTAACACTATATTTCTTATTAGCTAAATAGAAGTACACTACTTATGTACGCTTTCGATTTGACTTTCTTCTTAGTTTTGCATCACTTATCCGATTTCAATACAAGAAAATCTTAATGTTTCTCCACGCTTAGCTTAACCTACCTTTGAAAACTGCCAGAAAATATATTAAGATGCTCGTAGATTAACATGTAAACACAGGTGGACAATAAAAATATCGGGAGCCAGCGTGCTCGGTGTGCGCCGCATTCGGGTGGCCGGCCGACCACGTCATGGAGAGTCGCAGATGCGACCCACCGGTGGTGAAGGGGAGGCCCCCTCCACCACCGGTGGATCCCATGGAGGTAGGGGCACCCACCCCGTCGGGTGCCCAACCCCCCCCCCCCCCCCGTAAAAACGCTCGGGGAGGAGAGAGCCTCTTCCACCCTTCCCTCGCGAGCGGGGCGTGAAGACGCTGGAAGCGCGGGCGCGTGCGGGGGTTGCACGCGAAGTGCTTGAGGAGGACCCTCGGTACCATCCCCCGAGTGTAGAGCCCCCTCTCACCGCCCCCAGGTGGCATCGGAGCTTTTCACCGAGGCTGCGTGGAGGGGTCGAGAGGGATGCTCGGCGGGACGGCGGCCGAGGACGCACGTCCCGATTGAGGTGGAGAGGGGAATTGACTGCACACCTCGGCTGCCACTAGGGTCGGTCGAGTAGTGCAGCGGTTCTTCTCCCCACCAAAAGAGGGCCAGCGGTTGTCGGAGCGGGAGACCGGCAGCTGCATTGCACTTGGCCCTCAGGCGTGCGGGGTGTTCAGGGCATCACGGCTCACCCCGTTGCTCCGTCCCTCACGGAGCATAGGCGAGGTCCACCCACGAGCGCAGACCCACACTGGTTAGGGTCGCGGGAAGAAGCCGTAAGGAGCCACGCGAACCCCACCACTGTGCCGCAGGGTTTTAGTGGGTAGGCCTCCAAGCGTTTACCGGGCACTAGGCCGGGTAGGGGTATGGCGGAGAGTCCCACAAATCGTCTCGTGCTCTCCTGGCAAGAGCGAATGCGTAATGCATTTACTGCGAAAAAAAAAAAGTTTCCGAGGTGTATAAAGGCTCATTCTGGGGTTCCGAGCAGCTCGGGACAAAATGCTTAAAAATTATAAGAAGAGCAACTGGATTTAATGTAACTCTTTAATTTTAGACCCAAGGCTTTTTGACATGACATTATGGGGGAAACAAATTAAAACAGAAAGCCTGCGCAAATTTAACGAACTATATAAAGAATATAAAAGTTTACACTCAGTGAATAAATCTCTAAAATCACCAACAAATGAAAAGAAAGTATATGAATTAGATGAAGATGAAGACGTAATAGATTTTGAGAAACTGTATGCATGTCCCTCAACGTCATCTGATTCTGGATCTTGTCTTCAAGGCTTAGTTATTGACGAGTTAGAGGAGAACCTAAGTAAACCCATAGCCGCCAGCTCGGTAGACATTAACAGTGGTGGGGGATGAGACAGAGTATCCGACTTTATCGACGATGGCCCGTGATTTTCTATCAATATCTGCAACTTCAGTACCTGCTGAGAGATTATTTTCAAAAGCATCATTTGTAATTAGAAAACATAGACATAGATTAAGTAATGACTCAGCCAGATGGTTACTGTATTAATTTATATTATTCTCGGTCAAAAGAATAAATACAAAGTAACAGTAATGTGAAAGCTATTGTGTACTGTTCTGTAATATAATTTGTATTGTATTTTATTTTTTATAAAAATTAATGGTAAATTGTATAACTCTTTTATTTCATTTCATATAAGCTGAGGGTCTATCAATCTGTTTCCAGACAGATAATGTTCTTTAAAATACTGTCAAGTTAATGGCATTAATTTTTTTTTACATGTGAACTTATTAAATATAACGTTTATTAAGAAACAGAATGACTCCCGTGGGACACGGTAGTTAGCTCAGTCGGTTAGAGCATCGGCACGGATCGCTTAGGTCGTGGGTTCAAACCCCACCCGGTGTCAGTTGATTTTTTGAATTTCTCGTTAAATGTTTAGAAATTTATTAATTTGGTTGGTCTTTACTATGGCTATGTTAATTCAAGCTCAAAATATTCTCTGTTATGTTATTCTAAGATCTATCTATATATCTAGATAATAGGTAATCACGAGACTTGCAAGACTCGTGCTGCAAGACTAAGACCAAGATCAAGACTGGGAGTGCAATACCAAGACCAAGACTAGGTGTATTGGCGTAAGACCAAGACTGGCTAAGTCTCGTCTTGTTTTTGCATTTGGGCAACACTATTTCTCACAAATAAGTAGTAAATAAAATATATCGTCTAAATATAGCGCTCAAACGCCATCATCAATAAAACAGCGCGCCATTAACTATATGCGTAATCTACTTCATATAAAATTAAATAAACATCAACAATTTTAAATATAGTTTTTAATTTACTGCCCCTAGTAGTAATATCTCTCTCTTCAATAAATCAGTTTTAAATCAAGTCGACCGAACTAGAACAACTGTTCAGTAGCAGCAGTTCGGTCAAACCAAACTATTTAAATTCTTTAGTACTATGATTAATAATAGAAAATAAATAAAAGAATCTCTTAAGACGACCTAGTATTTTTTTTTCCACGCATGTCCTGGAAAATTGTAAGGAAAGTTAATTTGTTTGATATTCAAATCAAAAACAAAGTCATCTTTTGCAAATTCAATTCCTTAATATCGAAAAAGTTATTTTGTAAACATACTCTAAATTCAGAGATATTAAAATATCACCATAGCTAACAGCACCCGGTGGTACCGCCATAGGCCAAAACCCCCTAAAACTAACTGTCGAATATTGCCAATACAGGTAGCCCTATGTCATGTCAAGGGTCCTACCTACCCAGGGGTACAAATATCAGGGCTATTTACCCCAGTTATCACGTATAATTGACCTCTGAAGTGAATGCATCTCATTGTTGTTGTTCACTGCTTATCGGTGACTCATCCAAGTGGTGTTTGTTATGGTGATTTCTAAAAAACGCTAATTGTTTAATTTTAAACTCTTTATTTCGTATGCTCTTAATATTGTTTACTTTGTTTGGTATTGTCAAGTTATCGCAAAATTTTCTGTTTTCGAAATCGGCTGAAAAAAATTGCATACTATTTTAACATTTTTTAAGGTTTTCTGATGCTTTCTGATTCCGATGTTTAATTATAATTTTTATTTCAATAAATTTGTTTGTATTTAATAAAAAACGTCTATTTTTAATATTCTACTGCATTCCTCATATGAAGAAATGGTTAAAACAATTTTAGGGGGTTTTGACCGCTCTTCCTAGACGCGGGACCACCGTGCAGCGTATAAAACAGAATTGTCATACTAAAAGCAACATTTAGCTGAATAATTTGACATGAGATTCATAATATGTCGTGTTTAATAAAAAGCTTTCAAGATTTTTTCCAGAGTAAATGGGTGTTTACATAATTTACATATTCAACGGTGCTTCAAAATTCAGCATGCGTACACAGATAGCCTTTGCTCTTAACTTTTGCAATTATCGTCTCGAAGCCCAACTTTTATCACAGGAATTTATGAGAATGATTCCAGTAAGTAACCCACGGCCTTTCATCTTTTTCAATTCAATTCCTTAATATTGAAAAAGTAATTTGGTAAACATACTCTAAATTCAAAGATATTAATATTATATAAATACTACTTATAAGCGAACGTGACCTATATTATCCTGTGTTTTTATTTGATTCTTTGCATTCACAATGCAATATTTTGTAAAACACATAAGATACTCTTGTAAAAAATAACTACGCCTCCGAACCCTTAGGTGGGATTCGAACCCACGGCCTTTCGCTATCCGAGCGAGTGCCCTGAACGCTGAGCTACCGAGACGCTGGCAAACGCATCGAAATTTACAAACGTATTTCAACTTCTACTATGAGCTAGTGTCGTTCATCCTTAGCACGAACTACCGGATGCAATTGATTCATGTTCAACTCAACCACATAAAAAACATCAATATGCAGTCAACATATTATTATTTTATATTTTTACATGAAATTTTGCACAAAATATTCAACTACACATTTAGTAAGAATGATGAATTAATTATATTTATCGGAAATAGGGGTAATGTCAACAAAAAAAAGTTTACCTCTTACTTTGAAAAATTAAAACAATTAGAGCTTAAAAATGGTAATGTTTACATTCCCCTATATAAAAAAAAATTGTCAGATGCGGAAAATAATTATAGATTTAATTTAAATATGACTCTGAATTTATTCAGTCAGTATAATAATAATTTTAATGTAATTGACTCTAACAGTATTGTTAGTAAAAATGTATATACTTTTACTAATGGTAGATATTACCTGCCTCAGTATTATAAGAGACAGATAGTGAATTCACTATCATATTTTTTATTAACTTCAGCCAAGAACTTGGCTAAACAAACTGACTCTATTGAGCAGTATAATAATATTATGACATTGGAATCCGTTCCAAGCTATTTAAATTAGATATAGAGACAAAAGAGGTATCCTCTTGCAAATATAAATACATAAATTATGATTTTAACATGCCTCTTATAACATTACCATTAGAGTCAAATAAAAAAAATTGTGTTCAGAAATGCCCTCAAAATAAATGTAATTTAAATAAATTAAAAAATATTAACCTGGTGCATCAAAATAGTAATGGACTATCAAAGGGCAAACAATTAGATATGGAATTATTCATGAATTCAAAACAAATTGACATTTTGTGTATTACAGAACATTGGCTTGAGGGATGTGAACTCATGTTTAGTTTCAATAATCACCAGGTTGGTAGTTCATTCTGCAGAGTCAACACAGTACATGGGGGGTCACTGATTCTTTTAAATAAAAGTTTAAAATTTAAAGAACGGAAAGATATTGTGTCTCTCTCTGTAGAATGCATAATAGAACTATCATGTATAGAACTTGAGCAACTCATTGTGGTATGTGTATACAAACCTGGTTCCTCAGCTTATGATAGATTTGAGGAAATCATGGATGAAGCCTTGAACAAATTGAGTAGGTCAAAAAAATACTTGATTGTGTGTGGAGATATTAATATTGATCTTCTTACAAAGAACAGTGAAACTTATAGAATCACACAATCTTTTCAACTTATTTATGGAGCCTACTAGATTCTGTAAAACAACGGCAACCTGTTTAGACAATATATATAGTAATCTGGTACCTGTAAGTAAGAAAGTTATTGCAAACTTAGATTCAGACCATTGCGGGCAAATAGCTTGCTTCAAAATTGTCACAGAACAAGTCAGTAAACGTAAAATTATATGTCGACCAGTAACTGCTGACAGATTGAAACGTATAGGAATTGAATTATGTTGTAAACTTCCTTTTTTATCACCGGATATGCCACCCAATGATATGTATAATTTATTTTTTGAGTCATTTTGTAACCAATTTAACAAAATTTTCATAACCAAAGAGATCACCGTTACTGTTAATCCAATGTTTAGCGAATGGGCCACTGCAGCAATACACAAAAGTAGGCAAAAATTGTATGAGCTGTACTCAGAAAGACAGTTTAATAGAACGGAATATTTTCAAAATTATGTCGTCATACTCAAAAATTTTTAAGCAGGTTTGTCAAACTGCAAAAATTAAATATATTAGTTCTCAAATTTATAACAGTACTGACAAAGTCAAATCTACTTGGAAAATTATAAATGCAGAGACTGGCCGAACAAAAGCTTTAGCAAATAATTATAAACTTAAAATTGATGGTAAATTTATTAGCTCGGACTCAGATGTTGCGAATGAATTTGAAAAATTTTTTACTCGAATTCCAGTAGATTTGACAAGCACTTTAGGCTCTTCCACCCCCATTGCAGAATCCTTGTTGAAAGAAAATGTTCCTTGTTGTAATACTGTATTTAAATTTAATTATGTTACTATACGGGACATCATAGACACTTTTAAATCGTTGAACATTAAAAAAACTGCCGATCATTGGGGAACATCTGTATATATGATAAATAATGTTATTGAAATAGTTGCTACACATTTAGCCTTAGTTTTCAACAACTGTATTGATAGTGGTGTGTTTCCTGATTTGATGAAACTTAGCAAAATAACTCCATTGTTTAAATCTGGTAGTACTTCAGATCCCTCTAACTTTCGTCCAATATCCGTACTATCAACATTCAGTAAAATTTTTGAAAAAACCGCGCTTAAGCAATTACAGAAATATATTAGTAATAATAACTTACTACACATGAAACAATTTGGTTTCACCCGCGGACGGTCCACGACTGATGCTGGAATAAAATTGTTAGAATGCATTTATGAGGCCTGGGAGGAGTCGCAGGAAGCCTATGGTGTTTTTTGTGACTTATCAAAGGCTTTTGACTGTGTCCAACATCAGACGTTAATCAGGAAATTACACTATTACGGTATCCGCGGTACCGCTTTGGATTTTCTCACTTCTTACCTAAGTGACGGGATTCAAAAGGTTCAATGGAGAGCAGTCGCCTGGATCATTTGTAACAATGGGGGTGCCGCAGGGCTCAATATTGGGTCCATTTCTATTTCTGGTATATATTAATGACCTCCCTCACCTTGTAAGACGCGACCATGAGATAGTCTTGTTTGCAGATGACACGTCTTTAATATTTAAAGTTAAACGTGGACAAATTAATATTGACGAAGTAAACATTGCACTCTCCAAGGTCGTTCACTGGTTTGGCGCCAATAATTTGTTGTTAAATGAAAATAAAACAAAATGCATTAGATTCACTATGCCAAATGTTCAATTAGCTAAAGCCAAAGTCCGGGTTAGGGATGAGGAAATAGAGCTGGCCAATCAAACTGTATTTCTGGGTATAACTTTAGATTCTAAGTTACAATGGGGTCCTCATATTGAATGCCTATCGAGCAGACTCAGTTCTGCAGCATACGCCGTAAAAATGATTCGTCAGTTAACAGACGTAAAAACTGCGCGCTTAGTCTATTTTAGCTACTTCCACAGTATTATGTCGTACGGGATACTACTGTGGGGAAATGCCGCCGATATTGGCTGCATTTTTGTGCTGCAGAAGAGGGCTGTTCGGGCGATCTAAAGGATGGGCTCCCGAGAGTCTTTAAGAGAAAAATTTAAAGAAATTGGTATTATGACTGTACATTCACAATATATTTATGAAAACCTACTGTATGCGCACAAGTGTAAAGATATTAAATTCAGAAAAAATAGTGACTATCATAATTACAATTTAAGAAATAAAGACAAGCTAGCAATACCCAGGTATAGGCTCCATAAAATAAGCAACTCCTTTGCAGGTCACTGTATACGAATGTACAACACGCTGCCATGTAACATGCATGACTTGTCAATGAATAAATTTTTAATTAAAACTCAGTTATGCAAAAAGGCTTATTATAGTGTTAAAGATTTTTTGAATGATAAGGCAGCGTGGACCAAAAGAAATGAATTGCTCGTTCTCTGAATCGTTTTGTAATATACACAATTTGTAAGACATTTGGCGATTTTATAAGAGTTTTGGCACATGAGTTTCTTGCCCGATTCTTCTCATGTTAGCCCCTACGTTCGGAATCGGGTCGCTCGTGGCGATTACATGCGCGTCATCAACTCCGCGGATGTACTTGCCGCTAGCGCACGGGCTATCTTTATTATAAAAGAATATTATCTTGATTCTTCTATGTAAAATTGACGATTTTAAGTGCCCGCAAGGGCCTATGAAATAAAGTTATTTGATTTGATTTGATTCAATTAGAGTTAAGCGACATAAACATGTAGAAGAATCATTATTAAAATGTGCCCGGCATCGTATTACTTTCATTCCAGAAGTTGTGGATCGATGTTTTGCTATATATTAATAAAAAAGATCAATGTTTTCTAAGACATAAGTGATTTAAATGTTGTAGGTCAAATAACACAAACACTCGGTGTACATTAGAACTACGTTTTACGAAAATTGCAAACTAGATCATCATTGAACGAATTCAACAAAAATATAACTCTTGGAATACTGCATTTTTTGAGTAACTAATTGCACCAAATAGTTCAATCACGTCGCCAGTCGTATGTCATAGAATCTACAACAAATACTTTCAACTTTATTGTTTATTCAAAAACATGATTAAAGAATATTTAAAAAATTAAAGTTTAAATTTAAGTTTTTAAATTTTACTTTGTATTTATGAATCTACACAGTTACATTGTGACAAAGACGACTGACCTGAAAGTGAGACACTCTTCGAAATAGCGTAGTTTATTGCTTGGAATAAGTTTCTCCCAATATAGAGTACTTATTTTTATTGCTGCTGAATGAAATTGTAAGGGAAAGATCCCAATATACTAACTTTTATTAGAAATCGTTATATTTTTATGATGAATAATTACACCTGACAGTAAGTAGGTAAGTCATTTGGAAGAATACTACCGATTTGGTACGTTTGTAGGAATTACAATGATACATCATTATAATTTGATATAAACACCTTCCTTGAATTACAATACAAAATCAAGTGTTTATTTCATATCAGCCGTATGACGCCCACTGCTGGACATAGGCCTATATAATTAAGTGTTTATTTCATTATATAAATATCACTACAGAAGAATAAACTGTGCAATCAAATAAATGAATGGTCACGATTTTGTGTGCTTCTTCATTTACAGGATAACAGAAATAAAAACTTAAAAACAAGAAGCTCACGAAAACTAAGAATAAAACATAAATTATAAATAATAAACATTAAAGATGTTAAGTTTCAAGGTTTCACGTTTCAAGTATTCCCAACTTTAACATTTAAGCTTTATGGCAAACATGCCGTTTTCTCCAGTCCGGATCTCTCAGAACGGTGAATGTAAATGATCCTTTAAATAGTCATAACATACAATATGTATAGTTTAACTAATTATTATCAGAAAAAATGGATGGTATACTTTCTTATGTGCTTAACTATTATCACATGCAATGTAACGTCCGTAGCAATCCATTGCCTGTGTATTGTATGTATTAATATCAGAATAAAACACTTTTTTACGGATTTTTGCGCATGTTTTATTTTATTTTATATTTAATCCTGACGTTTGTTGATCACAGGATGACTAAGATGATGGTTGCCATGTATTTTCTACTACCTTCACAATATTTTAATCGGGCACGTTCCTAATTATTAAATTATTTTATATAAATCAAGTTGTTTTATTTTATTTTATTTTAAAACATTATTTAGTTATTTAATTAATTAATTCAATTAATTCTCACTACGTTTTACAATGTATACTACTGAGTCTACTACCAGTTCGGAAATTGGGAGGGCCTTCCGAGAAGAACTGGCGAAAGAAACTCGGGCAGGGGGACCGACCTCCATCTTACTGTTTAATTATTTGCAAAAAGAGCTAACTACATCATCAGGTCTTGCAGTGTGTGTTTTTGTAGGTATTAATTTATTAATTATGGGGTCCCAAGCAGGTGGAACGCTCCAACCTTCGTCTCTATTGAAATTAGGATGTTTCCTAATTTCAATAGCCTCGCGTAGCATCCTAGGAACAAATCTTTGTTCTCTAGCGAGAATTTGTGGTTTATCGAAACGAATATAGTGGTTTGGCCCCTCAAAAGCATGCTCACACACTGCAGACCTATTATCGCGCCTATGTTTCATGTCAGCTATGTGTTCTTTAATGCGCGTCCCTATACTTCTCTTTGTTTGCCCGATGTATGAGAGCCCACAGTCACAATCGATTTTGTAGACACCCGCTGCCTGAAGGGGTATATTACACTTGACCGATCGTAAGAATTGGTCAATCTTCCTGGCTGGTTTAAAGTAAGTTTTAATAGAAACCCGCTTCAGAATATTCCCAATCTTGTCAGTGACCCCCTTCATGTAGGGAAGGACAGCAGGTTGGCGCTCTACTGTGGCTGGTTTGGCGCGGCTTCTGTGACGCAGTCTTGGTACTCGCAACTTGTTATCTTGTAGTACTCGCTTGACATGCTGAAGCTCAGCAGTCAGATGTTGTTGGTCACAGATGCCGCGAGCTCTCTGAAACAAAGATTTCCCTACGGTAGCTAACTGTATAGGATGGTGGTGAGAGTCACCATTTAAATATCTATCTGTATGAGTTGCCTTTCTGTACACTGTATGACTAAGGGTTTGATTTGGATTCCTGCTGATTTGAATATCTAGGAAGGCTATTTTATTATCTGTCTCTAATTCCATAGTAAATTGTATGTTGGGATGAACGGAATTAAGGTGACTTAAAAGGACAGAAACCATATCTCTTGGTAATATAGCAAATGTGTCATCTACATACCTTTTGTAAAAGCATGGACACACCGGTGCCGTCGCTAGGGCCCTTTCCTCAAAGACCTCCATGAATATGTCGGCGACTATGGGTGATACAGGAGAGCCCATTGCTACACCATCCACTTGTAGGTAGAATTCATCATTCCACAAGAGATAGCCCGATGTTAGGCAGTGTTCCAGTAATTTTGAATATTCACTTGGTATATTGTGTTTCTCTAGTCTCTTCCTAGTGACATCAATGCAATCTTGAACAGGTAAGCTTGTGAATAAAGATTGGACATCGAAGCTAACCATAGTTTCATCATCAGTGAGACGTAGGTGTTGTATCTCACTAACAAAATGGTAGGAATCCTTTACATAGGCAGTTGTTTTACCCCTTAGTGGTGATAGTATTTTAGCTACGTGTTAAAATAAAATAAAACATGCGCAAAAATCCGTAAAAAAGTGTTTTATTCTGATGTGTATTGTGCGCGGAAGTGTAAGAACTAAATATGTATTAATATGTTAAATATTCATATTTTAAACGGAATTTTATAATAATAACACATAAAATTATATAATCTGATATTGAACAGCTCCATAACTATTTATTTATTGGAGCGGAGCGAGCGAAGCTCCTATGGATCAGCTGCAATGGCGCAATGTCTGTTACGTCATAACTTCCCGAGTTCTTATCCGATTTTAATATTTTTTGTGTGGAATCGAATCAACCCGAATTTTGAAATTCGCAAAAATTCCCATCGAAAAAAAAAATTTTTTTTCTTTTTTTAGGTATTACGCTCCGCTCCAATATATGGTGCTAGCGTAGCTTCATGCTTAGCGACTACATCGCCTAGTTTATTTCTCTTCCACATAAAGGTGATACATCAGGCTAAATCTGTAAATACATTACAGTATAAATACCATTTAAACTTATTTCATAGTATATCTGTATTTTGTGTCTTTAACCTCTTTATTTTTATTTACGTATCGTTCTCCTGAGTTTTAAAGTATCCTTGTTTGACTTAAACAATCGTTTACTGTTATTTGATCTATTAATGATTCACTTTTATCATTATTATTCGTAACAATTATGACCACAATACCACATTTACTAGTATCATTCAGTTATAATTAAGTGCATAACAGCTGTTATAAATTTCATGACACAAAACTAACATGGAGCGTTACTAAAATATATAATTAAAAACGGAAACATGTCAGAAATCTGATAAAACGTGGCGTGAGCTTACCGCAAACAAATAATAATATTATAAAATTCTTATTTACGACGGGTTTTATTAAGTTTTTTTATACATAATCCTGACGTTTCGACTTCTTTACAAAAGCCTTGATCACAGGATGACGGCTTGGACCGATGTGGAAACGTCAGGTTTAAAAATTCAACCAAAAATGCGCTCTGAATTCGGTTAAGGTAATTTTATTTAAAAATAATAAACATATGTAAATACCAGTCTTGTTGCATTTCTTCCACGTCTTGTAGCTTTTAGGTTCAGCTAAGCATAATGTAATTCAAAAAGAAGTTCGGTGGTTCGAGCTGCTTCGAACATCGGAAGCCACATTAAGCGATGGGTGCATCTGTAATCGTAAAAAAATTATGACCCATTCTTCCTACAGTATTTTGGAAAATCTGTGCTACTGCAGTGAGAACATTAATGACCCGGAGTTAATGAGAGTACTTAAAAATATATCTTTCTCTGGATGTAGAATTATTCCTTTAAAAGAATGAAATCTACCAAGAATATAGATTAAACCATAAATATTGGTAATAGGTATAAGATTATTGTTACATGAAAGCGTTATGTACATTGGTTTGGCGAAGGGGCTTAATTAAATCCCATTGAATCTAAAAAGTAACCAAAGTGGATCTGAAAGTAATAAAAATCCAAAGACAAAGTTTGTGTAAGCCAAGTTAGTTGTGATTGAGTTAATGCAACCTAAAAATAGTAACATGGATAAGAGCTAAGTTGAAGATTACTTCAGGCTCGACTATGAGTGAAAAACAATAGCGGTGTATTGATTTATGAATAACTCCTGTTGAATAGAATTATTCTATACAAGCGGTTTCGATGACGCCCGACATCAGATAAAACATACTGTACAACCTTTATTAATCTGGACGACTGTACTTTTAAATAGCTGCTCATTTTGTGGTCCACGGGAGGTTACTACCGACCAACCTACTAACTACCATTGATCTCCGGCAAATCCCCCATAGACCTGCCATATAACATTGCACTTATTTGTTAGAACACTAACTCTAATTACCGAATTGATCTAGTATTTTTTTGATCAAATATCCGTCTTTTGCTCCATATACAAACTGTCATAATTAAAGTAACATAATTCCTTTCGTCAATACTATCCACGGTAATGATGTCAACGGTATTATTGACTTCTAAAACAATATGCTATAGTTATTATAACGAGACATACTCAATAATTTGAATGTCAGTTCTCAGTGAATCCTTCTTATGTTATATTCATCACAATGAATGACGTAAGATTAAATACATACAGTTAAACATCATTTTCGTGACTCCTTCGATGTACCTAATATAGAAAAATAGCAAATAAACTAAAATAAAAAATTACAACCTGTATCGTTCCAAAAGATAATAGAAAACTGTAATTGGCTACAACTTGTTCAATAAATAATACTCATGCTTTACTTAAACTGATAAACCTTTCTAGAAGGACTTTTACGATTCCCTCCCAGGGAAGAATCTACAAAAACTCATTTCATAGAACCGAGTCCCGAAATTTGTAACAATAATTCAAAAAGTTTTTATCAAGATGGTTACTTATTTACTGTTTCTTTACATTTCATTTATAAAGGAATATTGGACTTGATATTGAAATCAAGTCTCTTCGAGCACAATAGCGTTACCTATCGTCTGCTATCTCAAAATAAAAGATAAAATGAATTGAACATTTTAAATGTATTCAGATATGATCAAAGATGACAGTTTTCAGAATATAAGTGAAAAAAATTAGCATAGAAATGTCTTAAAGTTCGTATTGAATTACGCTCCAAAATAGCTTAACGGATTTCATTGGAAATTTTAGATATTTAAATGGGAACCCTAATTTAAATACTTAAGAAGCTTACTTTCATTTGGCCTGTTTGAGTGCAGTGTCGCGTGAAACTTTAAAGGCTGAGATTTGATTTTATTGTCGATGTCATTCTCAACTAAAGTTTTTTAAAATGTTTACTTATAATTTTAAGTGGCAAAGTAATATTTAGATAGTATCACGTCTGTTGGTTTGTTTAGTATTAAAAATTAGTAATATAAGACATTCCTTGTATTTCATTTTTTTAAAAATTGCTTCATAACGCTTTGATTGAGAGAGTAAGTGAAAAGACTGTTATAATTTTCAAATATTTAATTTGAGACAAATTATATAATTGGACATATATTTCATAGCGCAGTAGTGATAAAGCGAAGTTTTGAGAAGAATATTGACTATAAAGAAGGTGAGGTTTAGTAAATTTTAGACTTCGGAATTTCGAAAGTGTGTATCGAATAAATTTATGAGGACACAGGCGGTCATGAATCGAAAGTTACTTAATTAGCTGTTGGATATAAAAACTTAAGTGTTTTAAAATAAAAACAAGAGAAATAAATAAACAAAAGAATGTGGGCATTATCGTTTATCCCTCTCTACTCCCGTTAATATCTACGTTTAAGCTTATATATAATATAAGTATATATATATACTCTACAATATTGCTAAAATTTATGCAAAATACCACTTGCAATTTTAAATTATATGCTTAGTATTATATGCAACATCGCTTCCGTCATAGTGAAATGATGGATCGTATTTAACAACAACGAACTATTTGAGTCCATATGATTGATGCGCATTATTGCGACGGATGCGAATTGCGAAATTCTTATTGGTTTGGTAGGAGTTTTGATACGTTCGATGTATCTGTAATATAATAAACGTTAACTCCCATAAAAAGTTATATTGCAAAATGGGTCATGATTTTTTATAGATAAAACCAATAAAAATAATAATATGCCATAATTTTATTTCATTTCCAAATAACGAAATTTGCACAGTAATTAATAGCCATTAAAAATAGTATCTAATGCATTCCGTTATTACAGACTTAGATTTGATATCATTCTCCAGGATAATGCAAAAAATAAACTACATAGTATTTCATTGATATCACAGTACATAACTTACAGAAGACAATAGCTGAAGACAATCAGTTAGTATGCAGATTTAAAAGGGTAAATATTTAAAACTAGCGGCCGCCCGCGACTTCGTCCGCGTGGAACATTGAAACATTACTTTATTTTTCTAAAATAAAAGAATTCTTCTAAAATAAAAGTAGCCTAAGTTACTCCTTATTACTTCAGCTACCTGCCATAAAAATCCCTTTAAAATCGGTCCAGCCATTTCAGAGATTAGCCGGAACAAACAGACAGACAGACAGACAAAATTTAAAAAAAAAATGTTATTTTGGTGTATATACCGTATATATATTCATATGCATGAAGTAAAAAACGGTTATTTCAATATTAAAAACAGACACTCCAATTTTATTTATATGTATAGATGTATAGATATGAAAGCAAGAAAAAACAATATTGTGCCATTAGTAACCTCTAGAACAGATGTTGTTCGAATCAATTTCCGATAAACCTAGACACATTGGACCTAAGCCAACTCTAAACCAAGAAAAAAATCCCAGTTATTATAATACTTGATCTTATTGTAAGATTTTAATAAATAATAAATAAATAATATTACAAAACAACAGTAAGACTTATTTTTAAAACTCTTCTTTACAAATTATACAACCAAAAAAAATATTTCCCTTTTTCGGAGGTATCAGTTGCACCTGGTGTCAAATCGATGACGAAGATAAATAACAGGGGCATAACGATTGATGCTTGTACTCGTGTGTGACATGATATAAAATTGAGAATATCTGAAAACATCAAATCTTTTAGTCATATAAAATTATTCATCAAAAATAAAGAGCCTATTTATTTTTTGTGGGCCTGTGTGCCAAATAAATGTTTATTTTATTTTAAACCCATTAATTACCTATGCCTGCTTAGCTGAAAAAACAATTTTAGTGGACTATTAAACATATAAATAATATACGTAAAAAACGTTCCATTGGACCTATACTTTGTCCAATGTAGGATGATACTTTTGACAGGTGTCACTTCCTTATTGCTACGTATTAAGGTTGCGTTTGGTACCTTATGTTTAGCTTGACATTGCAATAGCAACTTTATACCCTCTATATAGGTGTCAACTGTCAAAAGTATTATCCTACATACATTGGACAAAGTATAAGTAGAACAGTATTGAAGCAGTAGGGATATAAAGATTTTTAAGATGTCATAACAATATATTTATTTTCTTTACAGAGTACGGTTTATCTCATATAAACTAATTAAATTTATACTACGCACCGATTTTAGAGACGTAAATCAGACCTTAATTATTTCAACCATTTCAATTAAAAGAGAAAAGGAAGTCAACACTAATTTCCAATAACCACTTATCTTACTTTCTTCAAGTATGCAGTTATTCGGATATCAAAATTATCTCGTATGCTAAGACTTAAATTATTTATAAAAATAGATTTAATGCAAGTAAAATGGTGGTAGAGAAAATATCTTTATGGCAGCGGTGGCACGTGATGTATTATATGTTTGACGTGACTAATCGCAGAGCGGTAGCACAGCCTTAAAACGCCCATAAATAAGAATTTGGTGTGCGTGATGAATAAGTGCAAATACTATAATCAGACGCCTTTGATACCATTCCAAAAAAATCGTGCTCCTTAACAATGATTTAATATACAAAAAAAATATGAACTTTTTTATTTTTACTCTTGAAGCAGTGTAAAAATAAATAAATAGATTATATATTAAAATTATAAGAAAAAAAAATTTGACCATAGCTCGCGAACAGATGTGACGATGTAAAAGATCACTTTATTTTGTATTTATGCAAAAAAATATTAAATAATCTGGTACTTCTCTTTAAGTCCCAATGGCGAGTAAGGCATAGATACGCAAGTTTTGTGCTAAGGTAAAAAGCAGCTGACAATGAAATGAAGTATAGTTACATATAGCAGGGCCATAAGCCTTATACCCTCGTTACTCTCGACTTTTGCATTACTGTAATTTAAAGTACGTCTTCTATTAATATGCAGCTTGATGTTTCCAACCAAATTTATAAAATAAAGTCTTACATTCAATTTTAGGCAACCATTGCAGATACACCCAAGACCAACAGATTACCGTACCTTCCGAAGCATGGAAAAGCTCAAGATATAATTAATATGAGGTTACCAATAACTTACCTTATTACCGCAATCATTTACGTTTGTGATACGTGTGTAACTATAATATCTAAGTATTAATTTTGCGCCTATATTATCACCAAAATAGCTATTATTAAACTAAAACTATAACAGTGAAAAAATTGTAGCGTAAATGTTCTAATGATAGCTATCACTTGGACTTGCGAACTCTTCTGTATCTGTTTTACGAATTTTTTGTATTTGTACTTTATAAGTTTTATGAACTAGTCGCAAAAAAGTATATCTACATGAAACATATATCTTTAATATTCCAATATCACTTGTTAAGTTCTTTTAGTGTCGAAGAAAAGGGCTATATTGCCTTTATGGACATGACTTACGAAACGACCCTCTACTGTGGGTCTAGTATGAGTTATTGCTAAGTAGTTTCTATTCTGAGAACTATCTAAAGTGCTCCTCAGAGATAATGCGAGGAAAAGAGATGGAGAGGTAGTTTTCAACAGCGAGAATTACTGTTTGAATCATATTAGAATCCCCTGATTTTATAAGTTGATAACATGGACCGTAACTTATCTTGCGAACAATAAAATAGGCTGTATGTTTTCCTAATAAATATACTACTTGTTTCTGGTTCTCGAGTGACTTATCACTAGGCTCCCTGAACTTTATTTTCACACCTCGTATATAAGCATTTTAGTTATGCAAGTCTATAATCTAAGATCACAGTGGTTTGTGTGTTTGTATGTACGCTCTTTTTCCATTGTATCAATAACGTTACCATAGCAACGCGTTAACTGCAAGTAGTTCACCTACCGGACGCTAGATGGCGCTAACGGAAAAAAATTTAATAATAGAAAAAATTAAAGAATTTTGTCCACCCGTGCGAAGCCGGGAAGGGACGCTAGTCTATAATCTAAGAACACAAATTTGTTGTTTGTGTGTTTGCCTGTCCGCTCTTTTTCCCGCTCTTTTACCATTGTATACGCGTTACCATAGCAACGCGGGTCAGCTAGTAAAAACAAAATATTTAATCTATACATTAGTATACAATACGATAACAAGCCATGTTTATAAATTGAATCAAAATGCTCATAAATTTGGAGCCACGCAATTTTCTATAATGACAATTTATCATACTTCTGGGCATGTTCATAATTCAATTTTGGTGTACGAATAATAATCAGATTGACCGAATGCCAATGATGAATAATTAGTCGATGGGCTTGAACAAAATTGACGTAAAATTTGTTACGAAGTTAAATGATACTCAAGGGACATATTTACAAATCAATTATTTAGGTCGGCCGTCTCCTACGCTACTTCTACAGTTCTTTTGTTTTTTTTTTATATTCACAGCAGATTTATTTTACTTCTTAGATTGGTGGAAAGCTTTTTTCCTCTTGAGGTTAACCGAAATCAAATATTCAAACGTCGTTCCAATATCAATTAGACTGTATCGAGACAAAAGGAAAGAAGGCAAAAGGTTGATGTATGAGCTAAACAGTTGAATATTGATGAGACTGTGAAGCGCGTACGTGCTTACGAATACTCTAAATGAACGTGGGGCCTTGCACGTTACTACTGCAGGGCAGGGATGGCATCATAAGATAGAAAAAATACAAATACAAAATTATTTATTTGGTTACCGACATGATAGATTAGGTTCAATTTAGCGTCTTGCAGAGTAGAATAGTAGCAATCCTTAACACTTATTAAAGTGTAGTATAATGCCACTAATGGCTCCGAAAGTAATCTATAGTCTTTCTTTATACTACTACTAGGTGACCCGGCCACGCATTGCTGTGACTCAGTTATTATAACTTTTCCGTTAGCGCCATCTAGCGTCCGGTAGACGAACTACTTGCAGTTAATATGGTAACAAACACACACACACACAAAGTATTGTCATAATACAATTAGGATAAATAAAAATTCCCTGTCACAGTGTTTGACCGTGATGAACTCTAAAACTACGAAACCAATATTGATGAACTTTTGTTATTTTTTCTGTATTTCGACTTAGGATACAGGATAACTTTCACTTTATAATAAAAAATATTGCTAATTATAATAACTGAGCCACTGCAACGTGTGGCCCGGTCAGCTAGTACTACTATATAAATCTGTAGGTTCAGCCTGTACATTTATTTGTTATTGTATAAAATTTATGATAAATATTCGTTTTATGACTTACAGATACCTATTCTATATTTTATCTGTCTATCTGTATGTCCTTTTATAAGTCAAGAACGGGTTAATCAATTTCGATGAATTTTGGTACATGGTAAGAAAAAGTAATTGCGCAAATGATAGGTTATTTACCATATCGGTAAAAAGTCCTAACTAATATAAATTCTAAAATAAGTTTGTTTGTTACACTTTCACACCTCTTTTGGCATACACTTTGCCAGCCGTACAGAAAAGTACAGAGGGCTCCTTTTATCCAGAAAAAATGTACTATTCCCGAGGTACAGAAATTTAATCAATAGTCTACATTAACGCGAGCGATGCCGCGGGTAAAAGCTATTCAATATATACATCCCGTCGACCACAAAAAAGGCAGCAGCGTTATCTAAGCGATGGTATTTAGTGCAATCTCCAACCCGCCTGCTGAACGTGGAGCTTGTGACAAACCCCTCATATTTCGGGGACGTATCAGTAGCAGTAAATGCCTATCGATTGAGATGATAATGATTCAAGTTTTCGGTATCCGCAAAAAAGAGTTTAATTTCAGTAATAACATATCAATAATGGTATTGCAAAAGCGAAAAGTTTATATGTTTCTAACTAAGTAGTAATCTCCGAAATCGAGATAAAAAAATCAAGCTCTTTCAACTTCTTTCAGCCAGTAAGCACGAAAAAAATGGAAAACGTGTTTTAAATCTTAGAGCTAGTTAAAAATATTTTTGGTGTCACTGTCACAATATTGCCTATGTTCCAAAATTATTGGGTCAGGGAGTTCAAATCTCTGTTAGGATGGTCAGCATAAGTGACCCTATCTATATTTCTAAGCAGTGACTTTTGATCAACGTTAAGAACCCAGTGGGGTTGAAATCTTGGTTCTTTGTCTCGACTAGCTGACCCGGTAACGCTTTGCTATGGTAACGTTAATCTATAATCTAAGTACACAAATTTGTTGCTTGTGTGTTTGTCTGTCCGCTCTTTTTCAGATCTTTTTATATTTTATACGCGTTACCATAGCAACGCGTTACCATAGCAACGCGTTACCGGGTCAGCTAGTTGATACAATGGAAAAAGAGCGGACAGACATACAAACAACAAATTTGTGTTTTTAAAGTATATATTGTATTGTGAGCAAAAGCCTATGTCCCTTGGCATGGTACTTAATTATATTCGTAAACGTTACTGCGAAAGGTTGTAAAATAAACGTATAAACATCGTTATAATTTACAGAACAATATTACTTAAGTCGGCATTATCACCAATTGACTCTTTAGGAGAGTTCTTAACGTTAATTAAATGTTGTATTTTTTGTTATTCAAATATTTAAATGCTAGATTGGTATATATATTTTTGTATTTGATACTACAGCCACATACATAGAAGGAAAAATATCAGAATTTACCAGCCTATAAGAATAAAATATGTACGTGTGCTGCAGCAGCACAAAAAGGTCACAGCTCAGCGGTACATTTGCTCCGGAGACCCCGTAATCGCTGATTTTCAGCCATGACCACAAGGGAGGGTCGCGCGGTGACATTAATTAGTCTTATTAATGAATCATTAGATTAAATAAAAAAGAAATTAAATTAAGATAAATTATTATAATAGAAAAATACTAGAAAAAATCGACTCGGGTCACAAGTGAATTCTCAGGCGGGAAGCCTGATAAGATCGCATTGAAAATGCATAAAATATAAAAAATTATAAAATTAAATTAAAATGAAAACATGCCATTAAAATAATACATTTTCATGCATCATGAATCATCTATTGAAGTTATTGATAGAAATCATCAACTCGTGCTAGTGATACCTAGTGTGATATCTAAGACGACTTGATTATTTTCTAGGAATATTTTCTTTTCTTAATCAAATAATTTTGTTTTGAAAAGGCCGTTTAAACGACTGTTACTAGCTACAAAAAGAGTTAATTAAAATTTATTTCACCTGTATATTATTATTATTAACTTTTCTTTATCATTTTGTAGAGTTAAAACATCATGGTAGACGTTTTTATAGAACCAGCTGTCGCCATTTATATATAGTTAGGTATTATAGTTAGAACTATACCTTGCTAGTTTGGCGAATATAATATCGTTTTTCAATATTGACTGTAGAGCTATTGAACGCCATCCTACTTATACAGTTACCTGAAAAATGATTGTCTGCCGTCGAGATAAATATTGGCCTAAGTTGTTATGAAAATCGATGACTCATTTACATTCTATATACCCAGCAAAGAGCTCATTTTCAATTTAACAAAATAGAATATAAATGACATTGATTTTGCAACTTTCATAAAAGTTAGACTTTAACTACATTAGCTTGAACCAAAAACATCTGATCCATCCTTGCGGTAATGTAGATAGGCAATTACCAAAATCCTTTCTCTGCCATCGCAACTGTTTGTGAAAAACAGTTACGTTACGCAATCTTTCATCGTTTTTTGATTTTATATAATATTTTAATAGAATCTTTTAAATTGAAATGCAAGAAATCTGTCAAGTTTTGGAATATATATATATGACGCCTAACGCTAAACGATGCGAAGTCACAAAAACGGATCTCTAAGGTACTTTACCTTCAACATACTGTGAACACGGCTCCTGAAAAGAATTGGCAACGTCAGGATTACATATTCAAAGACATTAAAAACGTTTGGAAACTGTAAAATTTCAATAATAACAATAAATCTTTATTATTTTCTCACACTCATAAATTAGAATGATAACTTCATCTAAATACTACTAAAATCTATGTGAGAGATGGGAATCTATATTAGGAACTTGTATGACAGATTGCCAGCCTCTTCACCTATAAAACCAGGTGGTGCCAATAGTTTTAGAAAAATAAGTTTAATATTAATCGTTTTCTTATATGTTCTAAGCGAATATGACACGCATGTTTTACATGTTTTTATTTATGTAAATTAAGGAAACGACTTTTAACAAAATATCCTATAAGTTCATGAACAGGTGTTTTAATAAATCAGCCGTAGCGATTCATATCATATCAATGGAAAAATAACGCAAAAGTGCAAGAACTAAATATAAAATTTGGCTGGCTTTTACATAGACTATGGTAGTGATATTTACAACTGACAGGTGGTTATTACTTCTGGATTTACTCAAAAAAAAATTTTTTTTTGAAAGTTTGATAGCCCTACTTGTTATGTTCTATTCGGCGCCTTTTTAGCGCTGCTCCATAAAACCTACGTTTATTTGTTCACAGGCGCAAACAAAAATGCTTTTCGATTTCATCCATAGATCTTTGATGTAGACTGAATGAGACGTTGGCCATTAGATTTATGAAATGAGATAAAATGACTACCAATTTACTAATTACTTAATTTACTTAACTAATTAAAAAAAATATTTTAAATTATTGCTCTCTTCCGAAAGTTTGAAAACATTCCACATAGTAAATCTGTTAAAATTCTGGGTATAGTGCTGGATAGTTCTTTGGAATAGGGTTTGCAGTTCCAAGCTGTATGCGTCTGCCGATTTTGTGAGAAATATGGGAAATTTATCAAAAGTAACACTAAAGTTACTCTAGCTCAATCTCTAGTGTTACCTACACTATACCTCACCATTCTCTATTTGACGGAAGTACAGCTAAATAAATTCGAGCGATTCCAAAATTGGTATATCAGATTTATATTTTGCCTAAGCAAATATTCTCATGTATCTCATTTTAATTCCCAGCTCCCATTCGCCTTCGCCGTAATGCTCACGTACTGTCAATTTTGTACTCTAAACTGTTTTATGCCCTCAACCCGTGCTATTTTTAGAAACGGTTTAATTTCCTTCACTGAACTAGGTTGCACACTCTACTACCCTCAGAAAATTTAGGTCTTGTTAGTACTTGACAAGCAAAGACTTTTCATAGTCATTTATTTAAGGCTTGCGCCGGCCATCATTAAAACTCTCTTTCATCATCCATGAGTAGTGCAGAATCCTTATATGTATTCAAGGAATATATTAGGCAATATTTTCTTGCGAAATGGCTTGAAACTCTTATTTTATAGTCCTGCAATGATATGTAGAATACATTACAATATAGTGTAATCGAATACGATTGTTACAATGGCTGTATTTTTTTCTGCTATTCTTTAAATAATTTAAAGCTTTCGTTATAATAAATAATGAATATATGTATCAAAGTTTTCTTGTAAATTACTACTTATTTTTGTATCACTAAATAAAACAGTTACACACAGTGTTCATATTCCAACCTAATCTAAAGGAATGAAATTTAAATATTTTTTTAAACCATACTTCAATTCAATACATAAATAATTCAAACAAACTTAAATGTCAAAACGAAACGTACTTTCAGCGAATAGAGCTCCTGCCAGTGCTCCCATAATACACTCGAGAGCAATGAATCCGGGTCACTTAAAGAATGTTAAAAATCTCGGAAACTAAAAATGATAGGTTAATGCAATAAATTGTATTTAATAGACAATGTAATACTCCTTAAATGAAAGTAAAAAAAATATGAGTCACCATACATTTTATTAACACAAAATTACATAAAGAAAAAAACTGCTGATCTCTCCTTAAAACAAAAATAGGAAACATGAAATGTTTGAACTTTATTACGATTTTCTTGAATTCTAATACTTCGTATTGCCTCCTCGTGCTTCCATTACTGCGTTTACGCGGTTTGGCATGCTGTACACCAAGTTCCTTATACGATTTTGGGGAATATTCTCCCTTTCCTCTGTGAGAGCAATTTTGAGCTCACGAAGCGTGATTGGGGGAGGGTTTCGTTGTTTTACGCATCTGCCTAGCTCGTCCCAAGCATGCTCGATCGGGTTGATATCCGGGCTGCGCGCTGGCCACTCCATACGAGTAATGTTCATCTCTTGAAGGTAGTCATTCACAATCCTACCTGTATGAGGTCGGGCATTGTCATGCATAAATATAGCAGCCTCACCTAAATTGACCATAAATGGACCAACGTGATCATTGAGGATTTCTTCCACATATCTTACGCTAGTTAAAGAGCCGTTTTCTATGATCACCAGCTCTGTGCGACTTTCAGAAGAAATTCCGGCCCACACGAGTACAGACCCACCACCGTAGGCTACTTTTTCTTCGATGCATGCTTGCTTGAATCTTTCCCCTGGTCTTCGATACACTCTGTGTCTTCCATCGTGCTTGTAGAGCATAAATTTTGATTCGTCGGAGAACATAACTTTTGACCAATCTTCAATACTCCAATTTACGTGGCTCTGGGCATATCTTAGTCTTTAAATACGATGCCCACGCGCTAGTTTAGGGCCGTTTGCAGGTCTAAGGGGTTTTAAGTTAGATTCAGCAAGCCGACATCTTACTGTCCATGCACTTGGGTTACTTCCTCCGAGGCGTCGAAACTGATTGGTGAGTTCAGTTCCTGTGAGAAAGCGATTTCGAAGCATGGTGTTCACCAAGTATCGGTCTTCTCGTGCTGTGGTACACCTGGTTCTGCCCGTTCCTGGTCTGCGTAGGTTAGAACCAGTTTCTTCGTAACGTCGGAGAACTCTTTGTACTGTTGACAGCGACACACCGACAGTCCTGGCTGTATCGCGCTGACTCCGGCCGGTTTCCAGCATTGTAAGTATTCTGGTGCATTCTTCAGGCGTAAGCGACATAATTTCAGCTTGAATAATGAATATAGAGCACTATCAACATGGTTTATGTACCCACATAAATGACAGATTACAAACAAAAGCAAAACCAAATGCTGTAATTTCGTAGTTCCATCTTCGAAAGTGGCCCTTTTTCAAATTTGATTTTTTTATGATATAACTTTACAATAACTAAGAAGTTTTAATACCTTCATTTAAGGAGTATTACATTGTCTATTAAATACAATTTATTGCATTAACCTAGCATTTTTAGTTTCCGAGATTTTTAACATTCTTTAAGTGACCCGGATTCATTGCTCTCGAGTGTAGTTTCTCACCCGACAAATGGAGAGATTTACACTATGTAGTTTTTTTTTTAATTTAATTTTCCATCCATATGTTACTAAAATATGTTCAATTTTAAATGACTTCAAAACATATTTATCAGCTTTTTTACATATGAAGGTTCAAATGTATTAATTTTTGCCATTGATTTGTACCATATTATACAAGTTCAATCTATAAAGATAATCTATTTAACCTGTTACATTAGAATAAAGTCTTGTTTCACTGTAAGGGCTTTCTGTTATTTTGAAAACAGTTGTCAAAAGAAGGATCTCCCGGCAGTCAACCAATTCCAGAGTGTTTTTGCTAAGGATACAAACGCACATAAAGAAATCAAATTATCTCAAGTTTCAGTTGGGACTCGTTCTACAATCTCTGTCACAACTGACTTTTTATTTAGTATTGCGCGATAAAATACCTACTTAAGATATAAATAAAGCTTATGTTTTAAAAGCAACTCCTTATTTATACTTAAATAGAATAGATGAAATATATATAGACGACCGTTTGGTGCAACGGTACCGACGGTCCTGGGTTCGAATCCCGGAAGGGGCAGATGTTTGTATGATGAATACGAGCATTTGTACCTGAGTCATGGGTGTTAATATATATTTCTATGAATATTACATATTTATGTATCAAATATGTATGTCTATCCGTTACCCTAGTATCCATAACACAAGCCTTACAGTGCTTACTTTGAGCTAGGCGTGATTGGTGTTAATGTAAGAAATATTTTATTTATTTATTTTATATAGAAATAAACTGTATTTAAATAGTACCAAATGCAAACTTATAACTACCTTAAAGAAAAAGAATGTCATCAATTTCAGCTATACCCTAAATAATAACAAATAAGTGAAAGTTAACATTATTCGTGATCTTGGCATACTCTAAGACTCTGAATTGCATTTGTGACATAACCCATGTCATATCTAAAGCATACCAGATGTACGGCTTGCCAACAATTCAAAAAACCAGACACTTACCTATATCTTTTTAAGGCCCTTGTCAGGTCAAAGCTTGAATATGGTTCAGTTATCTGGAAACCTTTTTACAACAAGCACAAAAACAAACTACAATCAGTGCAGCGTAAATTTTTGAAACGTATAAATTATAAATGTTTTCTAGCAAGATCATCTTATTTTTTATTAGCACGGTTGGAGTTGCGTAGAACGCACTTCGATATATTTTGCTTACATAATATTATACACCATAAATACGACTGCAATGATTTGACCAGCAATGTTAAATTCAGAATACCCAGTAGTTCACAGCGCATCCGGGAAATGTATCCGCATAGCCTATTTTGCCCCGACTACGTCAATACTAATGCAGGTCTACGTGCCCTGCTGAACAGAATTATGAACGCTTTTAATGAACATCTGGGTTGCCACGAAATTGATGTCTTCTCAACCCCAACGGCATCTTTCAAGACAAAAATCTATAAATTATTGTCGCATTAAGTTCTTCAACTGCCCTACACCAACACGCGAGTTTTATCGTTAAAATATTTTTATTTTTTTTGCTGTTACCATTATTCAAGCCTCGACGAGCCTCTTATTTCTTATTTTGTCTGCCTTATTCATCAAAATATTTCTTTATGTTACTATAATAACGCATTAGTCTCTTATAGTGATCTGCAGATAACGCTGTTGGTTGTATAATTAGTACTAAGATACTTTATAATTCTATAATGTGTAAAATACATTTTACAACTGTTTGTACCTCTTATAAACAAAACAAAACATATACCATAATATACATAACTGTTAAAAAGGAATAGGTACTGTAATCTTAGCTTAATATAGTAGAAGTTCCATTTCAGTTAAAATTAAACAACACAAACATATTTTCTATGAAGCTATACTCAGCTGATTAACGAAGATGTTTGTTGAAGTTTAAAGGCATTTAACTAAATAATGTTATTATCTCCTTGAGTTTGAAATGAATTATATGGCATAAATAAAAAAATATAGTGTTAGCTATATGACAGGATTGACTAATAGGAATATTAATCTTAAGACTTACTGTAGGGCTTGTTTTGCCTTTAGTCCTCAGTAAAATTTATTTGATGTTCAATTTATTTGATTTGAATTAATAAATACTAGAAATGTCTAACAGAGACCTCTGAGGAGATTAGAATCAGTTTCTCCCGGCTTATCGAGCCCGACGTTACAACCTCTACACTGCTAAGGCAGACTATATCTCCCTTCTAAAAAGGTCTACTGCAAGTGATTGCACTTAACATTTATTAATATTTCCATTTATTTCATAACTATATACAAGACCGTGCGTGAAGCTAGTTTGAGAAATAATATACAGTTATTTTAGTTAAAATTTAATCCACTGTCTTATTCCGTTCACCTAAATACATTTTTTTTTTGCTGTTCAAGCTTGTAAACGAAATAAACGTTGAAACATTTTTATAGTTACTTATGCTTTTTCCAATTATTAATTTGAATTATATAAACTCAACTATAATAAACTAAATAAATAAAATAATTATTTATTAACTTAATATTAGAATTTTATGACGATAATTCATTTAAATCTCCTTTAAAGTATTTTTATACCTGTACCAGGAGACCCCGCTCTTCCTTCTACATTAATATGCGTGTGTGTGTGTGTGTTTATTTCTTGTTATTTTAATATATTTTTTAAATATTTATATTTGAAAAATCCAGATAAAAGTATTTTGCATTCTCAACCTCAAAAGCAGTTACGTCAAACTAAGAGCTCATTTATCTGGTTCTAAAGCGGACGGTGAAGTAGGTGAATTACTTATAGTAATCTTCTTAGCGCGGAGCAGAAACGAGGAGACAGTCTCAGACGTTGTCTGCATGACCTAACTGCAAATGTTTAAGTACAGTTCGTAATTATATAATGAAATAAAAATTGACAAAGATTAGAAAAATAAATAATTGCGCTGGGAAGCACCATTTTTCAAAAAAGATACATTTTGACGCTTGCACTAGACGCACTATCGAAACAAACGTTTTGTGCCCTTTTATAAGCCTGGGCAGTAGCGATTGGCTTGTATCTGGGCATGGTTATATATAAGCCTTAATCGAAGGACCGCTCGCTACTTCCCATATCGCCCAGAAAGGGAATCGGTCGTGGCGATGAGCTTTCAACCCTTCTCGGTTGGCTTCCGGTAGTAGGGTTCATTCGTTTAAGAGGATGGGGGTTGATTTGAAGATCAGGATTTGTGCGAGGTAACTGGCTTGCGTTCATGCGCCGCTTATATAGGAGGGATAAAGGACCATTTCGCGATCCCTGGCGCGTGATATGCATTGCGCGTGATAGAAGGGGAGTAGTTTTATTAAAATAAAGACAAATATCTTATCACGCTCTCTATAATTAACTGTTTCTTAAGCATAGGGCTTCAACTGTTTACAAAAGAACTTAGTTATAAAAAAAATTGGCCCTGCGGTGGAGCTACGTGATCCACTTCTTATTACTAAACAATTAGGGTTGACATTGGATCCTACGTTTAATCTACATCGTAGCAGCGTGGCTATCACGCGCGACAATTTTTTCTTCTGATTGGTATCTGGTATTCTCTATTAAAGGCATTACTGTCTGTGAAGTACTATCATAATAACAAATAATTTTCGTTTCGAAAAGTTATTTCTTGAATAATTTTATTATTAATATATTTCTTACATAAACACCAATTACCGAAACTAGACACTTTAAAGCTTTTTTTATGGATACTAGGATAATGAATACGCGTATATATATAATACATTAGTAAGTGATATTTTAAGAAATAAATATGAATACTCATGATTCAGGTAAAAATAATCGTATTCATCACACAAACATCTGTTCCTTTCGCATTGGAACCCAGGACTGTTTGGTTTCAAAGGTTGTCAAATACACACTTTTTCTCTACGTGCCCTGACAATGACCAAATAAATAAACAGAGTTTTTTTATCAAGGATAACAACAATATGATCCTTGATCTAGAAACATTGAAAAAAAAGTAGGCAAATCAAAGATTTAAGAAAGTATACATACAGAGTGATTAAGGAAATATCAAACTTAAATTTAAAAGATAATAAGTTGGATATGATATAAAACTTCTTGAGAAATTCTGCTCGATAATCTATAGCATGCATTAAGAACCTCAACCATGCTAAAATATAAATAATGTAGAGGCTTTATTTATTATGGTGACTTCATAATTTCTGTCATAATAGGCGTCGGATGAACCACCCTGGAAAGATATTCCGTGTTACCATTTTATCCTCATGACGGTGCAGTTTGTTTAAATCCCTTAGAAACATTATTTTATAAAGGAAAAGAAAATTTACAAGTAACATAATTTATTTAACGACTCGGGAACAAACCAAGGACCAATTAAGCAAACAGCAACACAGCTTTTCTAAGAAACTGTAGTATATTTATATTGTATGTATATATGTACCTTTGAATTTGATACATAAAAAGTAATATACATATTAATACCCGTGACTCTGGTACAAATAACTTCGTTATTATAGCCTAGAAGTCAGCCCCCGATTTTGTAACGTACAATCTTACTATCGAGTCTCGATACATCGAGAAGACAGTTACCCGGTAAGTTAGAAAACCGTGATTTAAAATTGAATTCTAAGGTAATGACAAAATGAGAGCAAATACATTTTAAACCATAAATTACCTACATTCATAAATAACTGTGATGAAACGATTCAAGTCTTCATTCAACTTATTTGTGCGAAATTAAAAACACAAGATTCCATATTTAGTTTTTACTGTTTCCCATCCACTAAAATAAAATGCTTTTTACAAGATACAGATACACGTGTATTTTCAAGGTTTTATTAATACTGCCCTATTGAGCCATGTTTATGGGATTACTTAGGTAAAGGTTGTCGTGGGTTACACTCTTATTCAGTTGTTTAATTTAAGATTTTATGCTATATATATGTGCTAATATATATGCGACAGTTACAATAATCATCAGATCAATTCGAATTCCAAAGCCAGAAGATATTTGCTTGAAGCAAAAAGCAGGAATCACTATTTGCTCCGAAAGTTAACGTTTAAGACCTACCTTGACTAGGATATTTTGTTATTGTAGCAATACAATTTTAATAAAGCTGTAATCTGCAGACTTTCTCTGTCTGGGAAAATCTTGAAATGTTAATATTAAATGCCAGCTCCCCGATTTCCATAGATAGGGAGTTGAGAGTTACCCTTATACCTCGAGCAACCGAGGAAAATTGCCTTTTCTTCGAAGTTATGAAAGCGCTTTAAAATTGTGAATAAACTTGTTTTACAACGCATACTAAGAAGTCCAACACAATAGTTATATTAATTTGGGTATTATCTAAACTTCTTTAAACATTTACCAGAACCATTTGCTACTATAATATCTGTTGTTCTACTTTAATAATAATAATAATCTTTATTTGTGCCATAAATAATTTACAAAAAACATAGTTAACGTTAATAAGCGCATTAGTCAAGGACTGTGTCGAAGTTGAACTCAATAGCTTCATATTCTTTACTTAATAGTCACTCATTTAAAATAAATTTACACTTGCGGTGAGATTGCTCATAAATATTTAATTTATAATTGATTTTATTGTACAATACCGAGCTCAGGTATATATAATGAAGTCTAGCCATGTCATTAGTACATCTTTCTATTTTAAATACTTTATTAGTCCGGCGTATGTTATTAGACAGAGTGGAATCGAATTCACAGGACACATGCTTGCTTAAGATGACGTTATTTTAAAATAGCTTTCGAACAGAAAGAAACTTCCATAGTTCGTAAAGTTGCTTGAATGGATATCGTAAAGGTTTGAAAGCTATTACTTTAAACACTGCCCGTTGAGTACGTTCCAGTTGCAAAAAATGTGTCTTTCGCGAGGCACCCCAGACAGTAATGCAGTAGGATAGTATTGACTGCGCTAAAGACAAGTAGATTAGCTTTAGGGTACCATGATCAGCACTGCCACGCAATTTGGAAAAGACGAAGATAAGTTTTCTAATACGACCCGTAAGAGACCGCGTAATGACGTGCTCCTCCCAAGTCATTGCGCTGTCGACAATAATACCTAAGTACTTTACATGATTAAGCCGTTGTATTTGTGTGCAATTGTTTACAGTACAAGTGCTTTGACAAGTCGATGGACACCTATTCTTATGTGAAATAATTGAGACCGAGCCATCAGGTTGTGATTTAAGTCTTTGTGCAAATGTTACAAAGCAAGTTTTACTGTGGTTAAGGTGTTACAAGTTATGCAGTAGCCACGCCTCTACCATCCTCAGAGCATTCTCAGCGAAGACTCTAGTCACATCCTAGCTTTTACCATTAACAAGAATTGCCCTATCATCAGCGTACGTTATTATTCTGTATTGAAACGAAAAAGCTTTAATATAAATTTATTTTTTGTGTTACGAGACGTTGGACGGTCAATTTGACTGTGAAGCAATACGGGCTGTTCCTGATCGTCATTGTTCCTGAGGGCACGGTGAAAACAGACGGGGAGCCTAATCACGACTTCATTATATTGTAATGTAAACCAGAAAAACAGAAATAATGTAGATCAAATTAAATTGTAATCTTTAAAATAAACACTGTGAATTTGATTGTCTTAGTGCCATAAAACAAGAAAGCAATTAATTATGATTTGATATATTACTTGAGTTTCATAAATTTTGGATATCTGCTATAACTCATTCTAATACAGTCTTCATCGGGAAGTGATTCTAAGAAAAAAATGGCAAAATATTGTTTTAACTTAAATTATTGAAAACGGGATTTTATCATATTTTTTTCTTTCTACTAGGTTGCTTGTTAGATATTTTGGCACTGTTGCATGTACCATCATTACAAAAGAAAGAAGTTGGTTAATCGGCTAAAAGAAAAAATTAAAAATTCCATTTTCAAAGGGCAAAATGAAAATTTTCTTTGAAAGGGCCCGGCATTGGGAATCTTACTTTCTTTCGAATTTGTTGTATACCAACCTCTGTTTTACTCTGTAATAAAAAGTGAATGCTAGTAGAGTTGTCTTAGTAACTGCTTATTTGTTGATAATTAAAGATTAAAGTTATGGGAATAATATTTAAACTAGTTCTTCAAACAAATTGGCGAAAATGGCAAGTAAAATAGAAAAATTAAAAAAAGGATTTTACACGTGCACAAATGGGTTGGACAGCTACACTAGTGGAAATAGAAATATACTTTAAATTAATTCATACCTTGTTCTGAAAATGAAACATTTAAGAACTTTGTTAAACGATTTCTAATATAGACACTCAATAGTGTAACCATAAGGAACCCACTAAAATGTTATACACACACTTTACAGATTTACCACTGGATCTACATAAGAAAGCCTAATCCCATGTGCACCATGCACCACAAAAATCCACTCAAGTCGGACTGGACGCACTTTTGAATCTGTTAAGCGATTACATTGATCCAAAAGTAAGAATATAGACCAAATAATATAAATTTATATAGTGCCAAAGTCTTAGTACTCTATATACTTGTTTAAAGGGAGTGCATTGATGCAGAACACGTAGTGGAGCCTTTAAAGTCAATCGCCTCTTGTTTGGTATCAAAGTGGCAGCAAAGTAATGGCAAAATATTATGGATTAAACTTTATTTAATATTGAAGGTGTCTCATTGAACGTGTTTTTTCGATAACATTATAGTACAAGGAGCATCAAATGAACAATTACTACATCGTTTTCAGTTGGTTTTTTAGAAACTAATAGAAAAAAATTTAAGACTTAAAAAAAAGTTTTATCGAAAATAAAATAAATTAATTGAAACACGAGCTACATAAGAATTAAGATAAAATTAAGGCAATAATGAAATAAGAGAGACTTTCGGGACAAGTAATCATTAGTAAAGGTAAAAAAAGGTGCGCACGATAGGTTGCCTACAAAAACGTAATGTAAGTTTAATTTAATTTTAAAATCATTTGATCACTTAATTTTACTATACATTTTTTTTCATACCGGGCGCCTTATATGAATATCAATTCTTAAAGAGTAAACACCAAAAATAATTTAAAAATAAAACAAAATACGCGACTTACTATTCATAGACCAATATAATTTAGTACCGAACAGCACAGCCGTACATGGATTCTGTCGTCTGTTATGGATTTTTCTTCTGGCTACAGCTTCGTAGTCACCATTGCAAGTCTCTAGTTCATGCCTGATTGTTTTTACTTTGTTCAGGGAGCATTGGCCAGCAGTCATAATATCCTTATTTTGATGGCCGCACGAATCATCATGATGCAAGTTATTCTCTTCCATTATTCAGATGGGCTCCAATCATGCATCCTCTCTAACATCTTGCATATAAATGAAGAAGGGTCCAAACTGTTAAATGATGAGTAGTGTGGGTTAATAATAATAATACCTTTAACCCGCGGAAAAACATAAAATTTATCGCTAAAACCAAAAAAATATATATAATGAACAATCAGCAATGTAATAATACTTAGGTGCTAAGGTCGCAAAATAAATAACAGGTAAAGGAATAATACAACTTAGAATATTATTATAATAGAAATAGACTTTTGAAAAAACAAATTTGAAATATAACGGTACAATATAAAAATTGTATTCAAACTTATATTTGAAAAAATTAAACTCTATTCAAATGGAAGGAACGAGCTGAAAAAAGTTTCAAGCAATTAAAGAGGGATATTATTGATGAAAAAGTTTGGGAGCAGTTTTTTCCCAAAAAATGCCCGACGGCTCAAAAGACCGGCTTTGGAATCTCATTCGTTTAGTAGTTGTGAAAAATATTTTAGCCAAGTGAAACAAAGCATTAGCAAACTTTTCGAATCAATTCAACAATTTATTTCAGAAATAATTTCCAATTTCCTAAGCAACAATATCATTTCAAACGTTGGAAGGCTATTAAATTTAGAAACGGGAAAACACTCATAGCAATTTTTCATCTGCGTAAAACGTTACCATCAATCAGCACTATGAGATTATTTTATTATGCTCATTTCCTTTTCCGTTTCATCTATTAAATTGAATTTTAATTGGCCCTCAGCCAATAATCGCAATGCCAATTACCTTTCTCCATTTCCAGTGAAAACCCATGGTTTTAAAAAGGACCAACAATCTGCTTTTCCAACAGCTAAAAACTTAAACAACAACAACACAAGAAGAAACTGAAAAAGACTCTGAGTGTACTACTATAAGAGGCACGCAAGGCAAGAATAATATTTCGGATCTTAAATACATAAAGTTACAGAGTTTTTACAGAAAATCTCTTCAGAAACCCTCTACTGCAAACTGTCGGTACTCTATTCAAATGCGTGTAGTCAAAAGATACAATCCAAGTTTTCAAGTCTGTAGCTCTTAAGATAATGTATTTCTATAGAAAAGTTTTTTGCTCTATTCAGCCTCTTGGATTTCGATTTTCCTGAAATCTTCTCTTATCCCTTGCCTATATTACAAAAGAAAATTCTTTGCAAAATTTTAGCTTTCTAGGTCCAAAGTTTTGGGCTGGGCTAAATGAGTCAGGATTCACTTTATAGACATAGATTTTTAAATGGATATCCATTTAAAAATCTATGTCGAATATAATGTTCGATTTGAATAATTTAAAAAATAATTTACAGATACAAATAATATACAAATAGCCTTGAATAAGAAGTGATTTATTTGGCCGAAGATGGAAAAAAAATATAAAGGTACGTACACTGTGATCTTATTTATACCGGGTTTTTCTATTTACTTTTTGAACATAAAAAACGCAGTTAAAATGACATAAGTTTAACAGTTAGACACGTGAAACTGCAAATCCCTTTATAGATATTGTTGTGTTTTTTAAACTGTAGTGCATGATTTTATTCTAGTATCAATAATTATAGCAGCACAAGCGACATAAAAAAATTGATAGATAATTTTTTACACCTTAGTTTACATTATTTAAATTTCCTAGGGATTATTATTTTTGTTTTAAATAAAATATAGTCAATAGTAAAAGATTAGAATCAGATGAGTAGTTTCGGGGTATAAAAAATGCATGTAGTTTTTTTATATAAACTTAATTTAAATAAATTTCTTCTTTTATTTTCTTCCAAGTTGTAGTATAAAATACTATAGTTCACTCAAGACTTTCTTGATCTTCGACGATTTCAAACGTCCTCCTATAATCGCTCGCTCTGAAGGGGCCTCAGTGGACTTCTATTACTTTCGCTATTACTATTGCTTTTTGAAAAAAATAACTAAAACGAGAGAAGAATGTCACTGTTACTTTCAAGTGTCAAACAATATTGCTTAGTTCGTGCTGAGAAAAAAATCCACTAACCGGAAAATAGAAAAAAGGGACAAGAAAACGTGACGAAAACGAAATTCCGTAAAAAAAAAGGTATAAATCATTCCTATTAAAAAAAACTGTCGACGTATCACTCAATTTATTTAATTTTTGTGAAGGACTTATGGTCTTAAATTGAAATAATTAAGTGTTCCAGAGTCAGCAAAGCGGTACAAAATGCGAAGTTATGAGGCGAATAAGGACCGTTCATTTTGTTTTGTTCATTTTAATTTATATCATAATTAGCCTTTTTGTTCAACTCAACTGAGATGAGATGCTTATTCCAATATTCTTGACAATACTAAATGAAAAGGCGCTCAGTCAACGTTTTTCGAATTAATTTTAAAGGTATCTTTTGTTCGAAGTAAAATAATGTCAGAATTGCTATTAATTATACTCTCCGCTCTTATCAAAGTTTCCTACAACGATTCTTACCCACATTTAAGTTGTACTTACTTAAAAATATATACAAATATGTTTACATATTTATAGTTAGTTACATATTTATTTAATTATTAAGATTTAGTTACAACAGTAACATTATTATCTGGCAAAACAAAAATAAAATGTGCCCTAGGCTGATTGGTTGGAATGCAAGAAATATTATGATGGTGTCATTCCACAAGATTGTGTATATGTTACCGGCAATGTGTATAATTCAGGTATTGTATACAATCCCTATGTAATGTATACAATCCCTGGGGCGTCCAGGCAATGTATGAAATATCATGAATATCATTGTACATTTCATACTTTACCTAGGTATTGTATACAATTCCTAGGGATTGTATAGAATACCTGCTGGTTCACCGGTAATGTGTAAAATATATAAATCTTAAGACTAAACTAATGTTAGGTAAGCCGGTTAATATCAATAAATCTTAACAGACTTACTTATCAAATAGCGGACAAATAAAACATGTTGTATTTACTTGAAATAAACTTTATTATCAACTTTAGGTTAGGTTAGGTTAGGTTAGGTTGCGTTTTTTTGAGTTCGAGTGTTACATTACCTGCTGCAAGTTTGGCATTGTATAGAATACCTAGGTAAAGTGTAAAATAAATTCTATTTCATACTTTACCTGCCCGTTTTAGGTATTCTATACATTGCCTAGGTATTGTATACAATACCGGATTATACACATTGCCGGTAACATATACATCGCAACTGACTCACTGCAAGATAATGTATACTTGCACCCAACTCCCTGCACCGCCGCGCCGCACCGCAAGATTGTGTACATATTTGTAGAAGCCAACAAGCTCTAACCTTTCAGTTAACAACCTAGATTTTTTCTAAAAAGAGCCCTGCAACAAGCAGCCTGAATAGCATTCAATCAATAATTCTTATGGATTATTTAATGATAGGGCTGGCTAATGCTTAGGATAAGGTAGCAACAGCTAAATATATGTCTTTTTAGTGATTAAACTTTCGCGCCTATCGTACGAACAGCTGTTTTTGTCTAATTCTTTTTGAGGAATCCTACCGAAGTGACGAAAACCCTGTTCTAACCATGCTATAGCCCTCTTGCAATCTAGTATTGAAAAGCAACAAATAACTATAATAATAATAGAATACTAGCGGCCCGTCCCGGCTTCGCACGGGTGGACAAAATTCTTTAAATTTTTTCTATTATTAAATATTTTTTCCGTTAGCGCCATCTAGCGTCCGGTAGACGCACTACTAGCGGATAACGCGTTGCTATGGTAACGCATATGCAATGGAAAAAGAGCGGGGAAAAGAGCGGACAGACAAACAACAAATTTGTGATCGTAGATTATAGATTTCTTACATTCACACCAATTAGCCTCACCCAAAATAAGTATTGTATTGTGGATACTAGAATAACGGATGCACATACATACTTGTATGTGATACATAAATGTGTTATACTATTAAAAATATATATAAATATCCTTGACTCAGTTACGAATGCTCGTATTCATCACACACACATCTGCATCTGCCACGACTCGAGCCCAGGACACTACAGACACATTAGTAGTGATATAATGGTGAACTTTTAACTTTTTATTATAACGAAAAGGGAAGATCTTTATAATATGCCAATTACCTTTATCAAATCAAAATAATCGCTATATCAAATGATAAATATATTAAACGATGCACTTGGTACTTCATACTTTAAGTATTTTTAGATTTAAGGAATATTCAGTTAAATCATATAGTCATAACATAAATGTTATAAAAAATGAACGTTATAATAAAAGGTATTCTAATAAATGTTGTTATGCCTAATATTCATTGAACATCTAACCATAATTAATATGATTATTTAAATAAAACACTTTTTTACGGATTTTGCTCATAATTTATTTAATATTTAAACCTGACGTATGACCTGACGTATCACCTACTTTACAGGAGCCGTGATCACAGGATGACTGTCATCCTGTCAAAAAGTGTTTTATTCAAATGTGTAATATGCGCGTAAGAACTAAATATAATATGATTATTGAAATTATCCCAAACGTAGTTATAATGAATTAAGCGAACCCATGATAAGTAGTGATTGGGTTTTTTTTGTCAGAACAAACAACGTAGATGTAGAATATCAAATTGAAGCCGATTATACCCGATCCGATATTCAAAAAATCTTCGTAACAACACTCGAATAAATGAAGTCTTTAAGTTCTTTTTCACATTACACAAGTCTCTCGGTACTCTATACAAGTCAATGTCCTTTAAGAAAAAAGGAAAAGCCAGTCACCTTAAATAGAAAGCCAATTGTCTGCGACAGTCCTTTTTGCAGTACATTCATTTCTGTACTCTGAATAATGTATCTTCGCATTAACCAAATCCTTGTAGATATTTAAAACGGAATATAAATAAAGTTTTCAGATAAAATTAGAGTATAATTCACCAATGCAGATCCATTGAATGATAAATTGACTACTTCGAAAGCATATTCTATGATCTAAGATCACAGTGGTTTGTGTGTTTGTCTGTCCGCTCTTTTTCCCGCTCTTTTTCCATTGTATATGCGTTACCATAGCAACGCGTTAACCGCAAGTAGTTCGTTACCGGACGCTAGATGGCGCTAACGGAAAAATATTTAATAATAGAAAAAAATAAAGAATTTTGTCCACCCGTGCGAAGCCGGGACGGGCCATTAGTTCGTATCAATAAAAATTATTAATAGCTGTAGTTGAATTTCTATGCTTTTCTAAACTGTAACTCGAATATTATATCAAGTAATATGGTAATCTTATGAAATATTTGCAAAATCGAGTGGTCTATAGTCGCCTTGACATTTTGTTATTAAAATGTTGATAATTAAGAAAAAAAAACAATTTCAATGAAACGCTGAATATTAAAACATTTGTATTAGACAGAAATCTTATTTACGCCTGCTAACCGGACGACTGCACTGATGCCGAGGATAATGCCCTTAACTTCAAATTAAGTATATAATAACTCAATAAAAAATAAATTCTTACTTTTAACCACCATTTTCGTAGCGAATTATCTTTGATAGCGAAGCAAAGGTCATAACAGATGGTAATAAATCAACTAACAATGATAATACTATGATGCAATCCAAAATAAAAGCTCATTAATCATCATATCGCGAAAATAAGGTTACAAAAGCCTCCATATTTTATAGAAGCAATAAACACTGTCAAAAGCCTAATAAAAACATAATCCATTACATTTAGATGAATTCCTGTAGGCGTAACAGATTTACTTAAATATTGAAATAATAATATTGCTACAATATAGCATAAAATCTACTCTTTGAGTCCGTGGCTTTGTTGTGCCAAAATTTATTTTCATTATGGCTCTTCTAAATTATTAAATTATTTTCGATATAACACAGTTTTAAGGCTAACTGTGAAAATGAGTTGAATTTAATTAAAATGATAAATTTATTTAAGATTAGCGATAGGTACATTTATTAATTGACAAAAAATATTTTTACATAACATGAAACATTTTTAACCAAGCGTTTGTTGAGGGTTTTAAAATCGTTTAACAAATCACATGTGTATGTTAAAGAAAATATTATATTATTTCTTGAAATGGTCAATCATAGGCTTTTATTATGCAAAGTAAAAAGGGTCCATAAGTTTTGATTTTGATGAACTTGTTTAGGTATTTTCTCTTAGCGCAAAGAGTAAATTTTTAATTAATAGGTAATAGGATATTCTGAGAGATTTTAATTAAACAGTCGCTATTCTTGATTTTCTTAAAATCATTAAATGGTTATGATTTTAATTTCTTATATTTTTCTTAAATCTTTACAAGCCGTTATCCAACTTAAGAAATCTTTAATAACTCCAACTGGAAAAGGCACTAATCGGTTCGAAGTTTCAGAGAACTTCGAGAATTCGTTATCGAAACGTAACTTTCCAACGATTAAATGAATCGATTGAAACTCCAATTTAAACCAAATTAGCCAGGGTTCGTCCAAAGTGACAAAAAAGTTTTAGATTTTATATACCTAAGGGTCTGTTTGTGAAATGTTTTGAGAAATAGGTCGACCCGGTCAATAATTTATTATATAACACTAGCTAACCCAGCAAACGTTGTTTTGCCATGTATATTATTTCTAGGAAAAGTTTTTATTAATTACTAAAAAATAGGGGTTGATGGTAGAGGGGTGAAAATTTAGGGTTGTATGTATTTTTGTATGTTGTATCATAAAAAAACAGAAACTAAAAATTATGTCTAATAAATAAAAATAAAATTTAGGGGTGGACTACCCCTAACATTTAGGGGGATGAAAAATAGATGTTGGCCGATTCTCAGACCTACTCAATATGCTCACAAAATTTCATGAGAATCGGTCAAGCCGTTTCGGAGGAGTATGGGAACGAAAACTGTGACACGAGAATTTTATATAAAAGATTATAGATCACAGGTGCTAAGTGCTCTAAGGAACTTTTATCTTCATTCATCCCTTTTAATTTAAATCCTTTGCCTTTATATTCACATGTACCACACGCTTTTCTCTACTCTCATCATTAATTCAACAATAAATAACACTGTTAAATAATTTGAGTAACTATGAAAAAATACAAAAATACTAGTAGTATGTAGGCAATTATCAAAGCATAGGCATTATCTACATGCTATGCTTACAGTATGAAATGTAAGACCTACATAAAAACATCACAATAAGTTTACGGGTTCAAATAAAGTTAGTATATAGATCCCAAAACTCTTAAAGGTAGACAAACTTCTATGCTTTGGTGGCATCTGGTGGAACCTCAAGGCGTCCCTGATCACCTCATATGGCACGAAGTTGAATGCGTTGCGGATGTCCAAGGACACCGCAAACACTCCCTGCCCCAGCCGCTCTGCTGTGTCAATGACACCCCTCAGGGCTAGTATGGCATCGACAGTGGACCGCCCTCGCCTGAACCCGAACTGTCGGTCTGATAAGTTCGGGCCCAGGCCCTCCTCAAGGTGCTGCACGACGCGCTCGGCAATGATGCGCTCCAAACCCTTGCCGAGCTCGTCGAGCAGCACGACCGGCCTATAGACGGAAGGCGAATCTGCCGGACGCCCCTCCTTCCTCAGCAGGCAGAGTCTACCCCTCTTCCACGCCCTTGGGAATTCCCCCCTCTGGAGACAGAGACTGTACGTCTCGCGGAAGAACTCACCTAGTTGCTCCCGGGCAATGGGTACGACTCTGCCTGGAACCCCGTCCGGCCCTGGCGCCTTCCGCTGGCCTTTGAGGCGGTCCGCGACCATATCCACCTCTTCCATGGTCACCGGCTGGTATCCCGACGGCTGCTCGGGAGGGATGGCCGGGAGGACCATCCTGGGCGGGAGGATCGGTGACGTTTCGGGGAAGAGGCTCGACACCACTCTGGCCAGAAGCTCTGGCTCCAGCATCTCCGTCGATGGAGCCTGGCCCTTAAACCTTTGCTTGACCATTCTATAGGGGCGGCCCCATGGATCCCTGTCGAGCGTCGCCAGAAACCTGTTCAAGACCGCGTCCTTCGCCTGGCGGATGGCCAGGTTGAGCCGCTTCTTGGCCTCCCTGTAGGTGGCTTCCAGGGCCTCCTCCTCGCCCTCCACCCTCCTGCGTCGCCGATGGCACCTCTGTAATGCCCTCCTTGCCCGCACGCAGGTTGTCCTGAGCGACGCGATCTGATCGGACCACCAGTATACGGCGGTCCTTTCGGGTCGCCCAGTCACCTTTGGCATGGAGGCATTACAGATTGCCGTTAAGGCCTCCCTTAACCTCCCCGCCCGCTCCTCGACCGACCATCTCTCCCGATCTTCATCTTGCAGCCGCCACGCCTCCACCGCCGCCGCCGCCTCCTCCGCCAGGTCCCTGTTCAGCCTGGTGAGGGCCCATCTGGGAAAACAGGATTGCGTACCCGGGCGCCCACCAGGTCCACCCCTCAGGTAGGCTTCAAACCTGATGTAGGGGTGATCGGACAGGGACTCCTCCTCCGACAGGACGCGCCATCCGGAGATCTTGGGTGACAGCGATGGGGTCGCCAGGGTTACATCCACGCGGGAGCCCCCGCTACCCCTGACGCAGGTGAAGGCGGTGCCCCTATTTAGCACCGCTAGCCCCATCGCAATCACCCAACTCGACACCACTACCCCCTTTGGATCGCTCGAGGGGTGCCCCCATGCCTGGTGTTTTGCGTTGAGATCGCCCCCGAATAGGATCCTTCGGGGGGCCAGTCTCCGGATAACGCGTCCCATTCCATTGACCCACCGCTGAAGCTCGGTGAGGGCGCGATTGGGCTAGAAGTACGCCCCCACCACGGTGATGTCCCCCCAACTAACGGCCACATGAGCGAGAGGGGAGGGGAGCCGACCGCAGTTGTGGGGACGACTATCGCCACCATCTCGTCAGATGAAGAAGCCCAATTGTCCCTCGGAGGGCAGCAATAGGGCTCCGAGACGATGGTGAGGTCGATGGACCACTCCACTAGGTGCTGCATGAGGAGGTCCTGCGCACCTGTATACGAAAGAAACCTAAGAGTTGATATACTATGAATTGAATTCTCCGGTCTGAGAAAATTAAACAATTCCCAAAATCATAATAAAAATTTTTAACAACGACCAGTGTTCTAATTTTGTGCTCATAAGCAATAGGTACTAGAGATGTTCACATTTTTGCGTTACACCCAAATTTCCCTTTTCTTTTCATTTTGGAGCGGTATAAGGATGATTAACTAACATAATTATATATTTAATTATCGCTTATAAATAGACATACAACGATGATTTAATTTTATTATTTGCATTCACGATGCCATAGTTTCTGAGCGCTCGACGGCTGGAAGACTTGGTTATTTCGTATTTTATATGCAAATAATAAAATGAAATACATTATTATAGCTGGTTACATATTAATCGAATATTTAATATTTGTAATTTCAATGTTGAAGGTAGGATGTTGAACTTCAAAATTGGTGGAACGATAATAGCTCATAGTAGAAATTGAAATACGTTTGTAAATTGCAACGCGTTTGCCAACGTCTCGGTAGCTCAGCGATCAGTGCACTTGCCCGGATAGCGAAAGGTTGGTTCAAATCCCATCTGAGTGTTTATACAGACGTATTTTGTATCTGATAGACTTATAACTATGTCCATATAACGAAATATGCAAAAAAGAGTTCCAAATCATTCTTTAAAGCAATATACGAATAGACTTTGATTAACAAGCTAGAAATTTTTTAAATAGTCACCAAGATCATCTGTTTAAATTACGTTGACAGCCAAGTGCACCATGCTTAGCTTCTAACTAATAAATCTGGAATTGTTTTAAAAAGTTTTTAATAAACTGATTTTTCACAATCATTAACGGTCCAGAGAATGAGTGATCGTACTTTATATTTGGAAATATCAAGTATTTATTGAAATATAGTTTTTTATTTATTTATAAGAACGTTCGAAAAGGATATTGCTTGTAAAAAATTTTTACAACTCAAATCCATCATAATTAGTTAAAACAGGATAATGGATATTCAGGTGTTCTTTCGAGAATTTTCTTCATGGTGAAATTATTCTCAATGGAGTATAAATAGATTTTTAAAGGTAAAATTGGTTATTGTGGTAGCCAAGCTACTTCAAATGTTAATGTTCGATTACAAACAGAGAACTGATACTTATAATGTCATTTCTTGATTCACGTAGTCTACCTTTAGAAAAAAAAATCGATATAAAAACTAGGCGATGCAGTCGCTAAGCATAAAGCTACGCTGGCACCATATATTGAAGCGGAGCGTAATACCTAAAAAAAGAAAAAAAATTGTTTCGCTGGGAATTTTTTTTTTTTCGAATTTCAAAATTCGGGCTCCGTCACAATCTGGTCCTAAATCTGTTGATTCGATTCCACACAAAAAATATTAAAATCGTTTAAGAACTCGGGAAGTTATTGCGTAACAGACATGGCGCCATTGAAGCTGATCCATGGGAGCTTCGCTCGCCCACATAATATCACATACATAAGTGTAACTTTCAGCTACTGGCAGAATAGTAGTAAATTACAATCCACATGAAGACCGCGTCTGAACGTTAATCTGTTCAGTTGGAACCCATACAAGTTATGTACTATTATCACATATTATAATCTACTTTTATAAAGTGTCAACGCAGAATAGGCAGTCCGAATGGTTATAAAGATAAGTTTAAAGTTTGACGCTATCATATTTAATACAAATAAAATCCACAAATGCCCAAAAATTGAAAAAAAAAATCCGATAAAAGCTGTTTTAACTTTTTTTGTTTTAGGATATATCAACGAAAAATTAAATGATGCTGACAGAACAAGTAGCTATCTGTTAAATTTTAACAACCCTCTATAACATTCACTATCGTCCGAGTTTGCTCTGGTCAACACTACTTTTCATATGATTTTTTCTTAGATATATGATAATGTCAGAGATTACCCTCCACATATAAACAAATCAACAAAATCCTCATTTTCTTTTTAAAAATACGATCTCAAATCTATATTTGTTGTACAAACATTATTACATAGACGAAAATTTCTATGTATATAAAATTTTCCAGATGGTAAGTATAGGTATAAGAATTTGAGACAACCTAATTAAATTCTTCGTAATAGATCAAAAATATTTTTAAATATATAACTTTGAGCTAGTATTTATTTACTGTATTGTCTGTTTAATCAATTTGTGACCTTCGAATAACCTTTTCTTAATAAAATATTTAAAATCTTTTATTGTTAAGCCAGCGTTCGTAATAAACGTATTGATGGGCTACTTTTGATCGTCTTTAGTTTTAAAATAGGTAACCTCACGAAAAGCTAATAATTATTATAACGAGATTGATTAGTATTTATATATTTTGCTTACTTCGGCAAAATTCAAGCAGTGTGCACCGCCCGCCCGCAAATAAACGCTTAAACCGCAGACACCGGCATTTTCACCGACTATTCTACACGTGTTTCGCCCCCACACGGAGCTCCATCAGGAGCTGTTAGACCGTACAATACACGTTGCTGCATTTATTTGCCCGGTGCACACTCTGCTTGAATTTTGCCGAAGTAATTTTGTTTTACTAATGGATATGTACTTCCGCCAAGTAACGCTTGATTCTATCAAATACGTATAGCATTTGATCAACTTAAACGTCGAATCTAATATAATATTAATAAGAGAATGAATAAAAATAGGTAATATTTTATTTCGTGATAAAATACAAAACTAAAAAGAGTAAAATAAATTAAAGTAAAATAGAAACGTAAGTGGAAACAGCAATTTCACTATACTCTTTATATTTACATAATCCTATCCAAATAAATTGTCTCGTTTACTTTAAATAGTACACTAACGCATTTGGAATTAAATTGAGCTCAGAAGGGTTAAATCCGAAATGGTCCTATTATAAGGCACGAATCTCTTTAGTGAGGATCAAGGTCATTCGCACCGATCAAACTGTTTGTGTTGTCACAACACTTTAAGAACTTAATAATATAACGCTAATTTCTTTAATAGTAGTTTATGATACTGTTGCATAATAAGGGTTCTTATAACATGAGTGTGTTTTAAAAAAACGAGCCGTAGGCGAGTTTTTTTATAGTATCACACGAGTGTTATAAGACCAAGTTATGTACAGTGTCATACACTACTTTATCTACTCTCATACTATAATACGTAAAACAATATTGCAAATAAAACGCTGAATATAACTACAAATTTATTTAAATGTCAAATGTTGGCGCCAAGGAGCAAACATCGATTGCGCATGCGTGTTGCGTCGTCGCGGACTCGTTCATTGAAACCTTTTTAAAGTAGAGGTTCAACCTCCTTGGTCCAGGTCCAGTGGAGGTTGTATAGGTGTATCGTTATGATTAAAAAGTTATATTATGTTACAGGTGTCCATACAAGACCTGTATCGTAGTTAAACTTTTTTTTATTATTTTTGGCCTGTACGTAATGATTGTCATAAGCATTTTGTTTTCAGTTTTAGAATCTTTGTATTATAGTATCAGAGTAGATAATAGTAGTTTATGATACTGTTGCATAATAAGGGTTCTTATAACATGAGTGTGTTTTAAAAAAACGAGCCGTAGGCGAGTTTTTTTATAGTATCACACGAGTGTTATAAGACCAAGTTATGTACAGTGTCATACACTACTTTATCTACTCTCATACTATATTACGTAAAACAATGTTGCAAACAAAACCAAATTTTGTTTAAATATTGAAAAGATTTTTTAAATTTCAAATGTTGGCGCCAAGGTGCAAACATCGATTGTGAATGCGTGTTGCGTCGTCGCGGACTCGTTCATTGAAACCTTTTTAAAGTAGAGGTTCAACCTCCTTGGTCCAGCTGGAGGTTGTATAGGTGTATCGTTATGATTAAAAAGTTATATTATGATACAGGTGTCCATACAAGACCTGTATCGTAATTAAACTTTTTTTTTTATTATTTTTGGCCTGTACGTAATGTTTGTCATAAGCATTTTGTTTTCAGTTTTAGAATCTTTGTATTATAGTATCAGAGTAGATAAAAAATATAATCGTATTGTGCTAGGTGTGAGTTTGTTAATAAATTCTTAGGAATCTTTATTTTAATTATATACGAGTAGCATCATAAAAAACCAAAATTTAATAATACTGCTATCGACGAGGGTACGCTCCGACTACAATAGGTCAGTTTTGTCCGTGCCAATAGTTTTCGTGTACCGATCGCGTGACTTGCGATAATCTATTTTGTAGTATTGCTGTTTTATTCAAATTGTTGAAAACTAGCGGACATTAGAACTGTGTTATTTAGCCATCAGAAACGTTTAAATTTCTTTGTCCGTTTGTCGAGTCAAAAATGAATACGAAAATTCTCAACAAAATATATTCGATTTCAAATAGTACAAATAAAATAAGGCATTTGGTATTGATTTTTCAAAAACATAACCTCCTCCTGAAAAATAATATGAATATATAAATATTAATTAACATCACATACATAGCTTTGAACCCAAGTACTACTGTACCACATTACCCCTATCAGAATAAATATGAAAAATACTTAATAAAAAAAAACTTTTAAAAAACCACGTTTTACTACGGGTTATAGATGTACTAATAAGGAGAAAATATTTTTTACAAATGGACTAAAAAGATAAAAAGAAATTTTTGGTAATAATGAAAATTTACGATACAAATATTCTAAAATTTATTGAATATTATATATTGTTCTGAACATTCAACGCAGGATTTGAAAAAAATCCAAAAAATTAAAACGTGGTGCATAATTTAGATCAACAGCGTTATTGATATTATATTAATATTTTCATTATCTTTCCTAAATCCCTTCCTAACTAAACCAATGCAATAGTAATGCTGTGGATGGCATTGAATAGTTTTTCAAGTATAATGCGCACCACGTTTTAATTTTTTGGAAATTTTTCAAATTCTGCGTATGAATGTTCAGAACAATACATAATATTCAATAAATTTTAGAATATTTGTATCGTAAATTTTCATTATTACCAAAAATTTATTTTTATCTTTTTAGTCCATTTGTAAAAAAATATTTTCTCCTTTTTAGTACATCTATAACCCGTAGTAAAACGTGGTTTTTTTAAAGTTTTTTTTTAATAAGTATTTATTTAACTCTTTTTAGTTTTAAATTATCTGAATTGTGCCTACTTAGTTCTTCAATATATACATGTAATATATATCAAATATCCAGACACACCACGTGGAGGTTAATTTATTTAAAGCCTAATTAAGTGGTTTTAGGATGTAAAACTGTAAAATATGAAATTGTTAGGTGAAACAAGCCTGTATACAAAATTTCAGCCAAATCGGAAAAGAGGAAGAGGTCGAAATAAGGATCTCAAATTTTGACGACAAACCAACAGACCAACAGACAGACAAGTGAAGTTAAGTAAAACGTAAAAAAAGAACCAGCATGGAATCGATTGCGGTATATGTAATAAATTTAATACTAAAAATTTCATCACTAAACTGATAATAGATTCACAGTAATGCACATTTATATTATGTATATTATTTTGAACTACATTTCATTTAAATAAATATCCTAATCTACAAATATAAATAAAATGGAGTGTGTGTTTGTAATATTGAAATAACAGTTTTTTATTACATGCATATGAATATATATATACGGTACATACACCAAAATAACATTTTTTACAATTTTTGTCTGTCTGTCTGTCTGTTTGTTCCGGCTAATCTCTGAAATGGCTGAACCGATTTTGACGGGACTTTTATTAGCTGGTAGCTGATGTAATATGGAGTAACTTAGGCTACTTTTAATTTAGGAAAATAAATATTAGTGTAGGTATATCACTACATAGTATAAAACAAAGTCGCTTTCTTTGTCCCTATATCCCTATGTATGCTTAAATTTTTAAAACTACGCAACGGATTTTGATGCGGCTTTGCTTAATAGATAGAGTAATTCAAGAGGAAGGTTTATATGTATAATACATGCATAATATAGTAGAGCATTGAATCCGTGCGAAGCCGGGGCGGGTGGCTAGTAAAATATAAATAAATAATATAAAAAAATAAATTTAAATTATTGTGCCACAGCAACGCGTGGCTGGGTCAGCTAGTTGTAAATAATTTCGTACGTCCCTACTATGTTCGAGTGTCAAAAAAGAAAAAAAGAATAATAACAAGAAATGACGTTACAATACAAAAACTAGCCAACTGATTTTTGTAGTATACACGCGACCGCTTACTTTAAAGGCTTAAACGATCAAAAGCTTACACATGTAGTGAGTAAAAAAAAATTGTCGATTCAATACAGTTAAGCGATGTTTATGATTAACCTAAGCTCGCATAAATGTTAATTGCTAAAGATTTAATTCAATTTTCCTTCTTTTTAACACAAAAGTTATCGTTAGCATTAAAAAAAACAGTTGTCTAGGAGGGCTGGAAAGTTTATGTTTGATCGCATCACAACCAGATCTATAGCAAGTTTGTCACACAAGGTATTGAAACATATGCTTGCACGTATTAAGAAAATAAATTGCCTGTAATTGGTACCAGAAGATGTATAATGGGAAGTAAAATTGTGTGATGTAACATTAAAATAATATATATCATGAAATCATGAGTCTTATATGTTACTTACGATTAAGACGTATTAAGAAGACTAGCGGCCCGTCCCGGTTTCGCAAGGTTGGACAAAATTCTTTAAATTTATTATATTATTAAAAATTCCGTTAGCGCCATCTAGCGTCCGGTAGACGAACTACTTGCAGTTCACGCGTTGCTATTGTAACGTTATTGATACAATGGAAAAAGAGCGGGGAAAAGAGCGGACAGACAAACACACAAACCACTGTGCTCTTAGTTTATAGATTACTTAAGAAGTGATTTAAGAATTTTCATATCTTTTATATGTATTAGTTTCCGCTGAGAAAATATTTGTTATAATTTACGATAGCGAAAAGATGGAAACAAAATCTCATTTGCGCCGGACTATTAATAATGGTGGTTGAACAGTGTCCTGTGTTGTATAAAATCCTGTTGACAGTGACGTTATAGTAAGCATACTTTGATGATGTTCTCAGCAACAGATCACAGCAATCTAAAATCTAAGATCACAAATTTGTTGTTTGTCTGTCCGTTCTTTTCCCCGCTCTTTTTCCATTGTATGAATAACGTTACCATAGCAACGCGTTAACCGCGAGTAGTTCGTCTACCGGACGCTAGATGGCGCTAACGGAAAAATATTTAATAATAGAAAAAAAATAAAGAATTTTGTCCACCCGTGCAAACCTGGACGGGCCGCTAGTATTTATAAAAAAATTGTAAGAATATATTTTAATATCAGTTTTTTTTGTTTACCATTGAAAAGGCCCTCTTGCTGAAACAATACCTGCCAGTATTTTATTTCCTATGCCAGTCCTACGAAGCACGCCTGACCTTCACGATGTTGGCGTTTTTTTTTTATAATTCGTACAGCCGATCTGATAAGTCCCATTGGATTGGACCTCATGAATAACAAAATTCACCCTTGAACTGCCTAAACCGTTAACCATGGACATTAGCCCTAAAATGAAGGTTAGATTACAGACTCGGCAAAGGAAACGACTTGAAAAATTCCGTGCCATTAATCCAATTATATATCGTTACGTAGACATAATAAGTAACTATTAAGCATAAACAATGTATATATTTAAATATTATTAGCTGACCTTAAGTGTTATGTAATAAAGTCTATATAATATTATATTGTTACCATGTAATGCCTATTTATATATAAGAGCTGCTCTGCAAGGCTTGTGTTACCTTTTTAATTTTATATTTCTTTTTAATTGGTTATTAGTTTGTTTAGTATTCTATATTATTATTATATTAATCTATTCACAATACAAAAAAAACTGGTTGGTTGCCTGTAAAGTCGGTATACGGGCGAAAGTTTTACGTGACAACGACTTTGAGTGGTAAAATAATTTTAATGTGAATATTCATTCGTATAGTAGGAAGAAGGATGAAATAATAGTAACAATTTAAAACATTTATTTATACAAAGAATTATATTTAAAACATTAATTTATAGGCACGCGTCCCTTCCACTTTTTATGTCTGTCTCTCTCGCTCTTAGGCGGGCTAACCATGCCCGAGTGGAAGGGACGCGTGCCTCTCACTCGCTCTCATTGTAAGCGCATAACGTGAGCGGAGCGTAACGCAGTTTCTTGAAGTGTCACCCGGCAAACCAATTTATAAGACGTTGTCACGTCAAAATAGTTCTCATATTTCAAGTACAGTGATGAACTAGCTAATCATATTAAAAGATTCTACTCAATACCTACACTCCCCATTGGTAAACGCAGGATTTTGCAAGTTTTTATATCTTCTTTAACATTTTGTTCGAAAATCGAAATCTAGGTTTCAGCTTCTGGGTGCCTCTCACTAGCTTGATCCTTCACTGTAGTAGGCGCCTTATTTTTTTAAAGCTTTCTCATCATACGAATTTCGTCTCCAAACCCTTCACCCTCACTGCATTGACTCTGAATCTCGTTTCAACAAGCAAAAAGCTCCTAACAATATTGCTTTTCAGATTTTCATTACATTAGGGGAAGTTTTTTCCAAAAAAAATCTAAGTAGGTTCCTACTATTGTTACAAATAACATTTAAAGATGAAATATTTAAAGAATGAAACCTAATAACACATTCTGACCAGATCACCAAGACAGTTTGTGTTTTATTTCAACCACCCAGATTTACGTAATTTAGAAAATATGTTATTGCTTTATTTCGCCATCTACCAAATACATGCACGTGATTTTTTTTTTAAACTTTGAAATACAGTTTTATGTTTTTTAATTAAAAAAAATATAAAAATTTCATACCAAGTTTCAACCCCACTGTTAACCCCTTTAATAATTGAATTATGCCATGCCGATGCCCATGTTAATTTATTGCATATAATGTATTGAATTTCAATTTTATAATAGATTTTCGTATAGCAAGTTATTCCTTATTTCACAACTTAGGGGTTAAATTTTTCAACATCATTTTTAGAAAGCATTATCACCCCTTTTAAAACACAATTTCCACAAGTCTTTTGGCTCAGCGGTCTGTGCATTGTCTGTCAATCAGTCAATCACTCAAGAAATACTTCTTGACCAAGATTTCAGAGAGAAATTTGTTGGTTATAATAAAAACTGTTATAAGTTTATTACGTGAAAGAATGGCATGTTTTTTTATTAATCATATTTATTTACAAGGTTAGTAGGTGATAACTTTTATCTATGATCATGTCAATCAAAATATTAACCATATTATAGCGATACGATCAAATCGAAATCAGGTCAAAATTTGGGTACAAACAGCGTGAAACGTAATAAGAACAAATATTTTCGTTACATCGACAAGGAAGTGTTCTAGGCCCAAGCCTCTTCCTGGTCTATATCAATGAGCTGTGTCAATACAAACCACATAACGGCAAAATCATTTCATACGCCGATGACACTGCTCTTATATTTCGGGGGGAGACTTGGGCCGAAGCACGCTCGAGTGCGGAAAAGGGATTGCTGCAAACCTCAGCCTGGTTAAATAAAAATTTACTTACACTAAATATAAATAAATCTAAATACATCACATTTTCTATTAATAAATCTACCCAACCTAAACCAAACCAATTTTATCTTAAACTACACCCATGCACCAGATCAAACTTATCAACATGTTCATGCACTCCTCTTCAAAACGTCAAAGTGATTACCTATCTGGGTGTCCAACTGGATGATACTTTGTCATGGAACACCCATGTTGATCTTCTTTCTACTCGCATCAGGAAACTGGTATGGTTGTTCAGGAAACTTAGACACATTCTTAAAGCCTCTTTACTTAAAACTATATATTACGCTCTTGCCCAATCAATCATATCCTATTGCATATCAGTTTGGGGAGGAGCATGCAAGACAAACATCATCAAACTTGAACGGGCCCAACGCTCATTACTTAAGGTTATGTACAAAAAACCTTTCCTATATCCCACACAGAGGCTTTACAAAGACGCAGAGGTTATGACAGTAAGACAACTGTTCATTATGCAAGTCACGACACGACAACACAAACTCCTCAGCTACAATCCCCTAACATATCAGACAAATAGTCGTAGACCACCGAAGGTATGCCAAACTAGCATGCACGGCACCACATTCTTCCGACGCCATTCAGTTTTTCTTGCAAAGCACCTGTACAATAAGTTAAACCGGTCACTCAATATTTATCCCAAAACCTTGTACGAATGTAAAAGGATCCTCAAAAGTTACCTAATGAAACTAAACTACGGTGAAACGGAAACACTTTTATTATAGATATTCATATTATTACAAAAACTCACACACATACCGACACACGCACATACATAATAGATGCGCTTTCACACATACATACAATCAACAAACATACCCTCACACAGGACTACAATCACTCCCACACATACTTACACACATCCTCTTTAACACACTTCTGCACAGTACCTGTCCGGGAGGGGGTCCTGGAGTCCCGAAATACGGGGTGATCCTATATTGGGCTCCAGTCCTCCCAAATACCATGCGTATTTAGTTAAATATGTTACATCTAGTGTTAGTTTATATATTTTTAACTGTATTTTAGTATGTAAGTCTAAAATTAAAATTGTTTATAATGCATGTATTTTGGTGGAAAATAAAAATTAATTTATTTATTTATTATTATTTATCGACTTGTTTGATTATGCAACCGACGATGCCAGTCACTAATCCTCAGTCACGGCTGCAGGCTCAACTTGAATACTCAGGTTCACTCAAAAACATGATACGTAAGTCAGATCGCGTCAATAAAATATGAGACTTAGGTATACAATGTGTCCCAACACCAGTATCGGAGCCTTTAATGGTGTGAAATATGGCATTTTTTATCGACAAATTGCCCCTTAAATTTGGTTTTTCTCAAAAAGCCAATAATTAAAAAACACTCAAAAAAGATTTTATTTCTTTTTCTATAATTATTTTTTTCTATTTTTTATTCCATGACAATTGAAACGGGATGGCTGTGTAACTGTTGTCTACATGTTTAGCTATCAAATGACAACTTTTTAATGTTGATAGGACATTTACATGAGTAGTGGTGGTCGAATTAGTATGAGAGCCCAGGTCTTGGTTACCAAGAAAACGAAATGGCGGCCATTTTAAAACAAAATTTGAGGGGCAATTTGTCGATAAAAAATGCTATATTTCACACCATTAAAGGCTCCGACACTGGTGACGGGACACATTGTATAAGTAATATTATAAACGAACTTATTCTAAGTGAACGAATAGCAAAAAAGTTCCATGTAAAAGTAATAAACTCTAAAGTCACGTAGTATCAATTTCTGTAAAACAATTTCATCCAACGAAAGATAAGACGATGATACTTATTCCCCTGATATCACGTATCAAGGCACTAAAGATAATTTGAAAACGATACATGTCTAGAATGAAACTCAACGAATGATCAAATCACAAACGCCTATGAAAATTGGCACTTTTTTATATTTGTAGTTTCTTTTGCAGGTTGCGAAGATACTAGTAAGTTCTCTTATATTAATGGTATTTACATATTTATTGAAAACAAAAAATTACTCAATTGCCTTCTTTATTCTTTTCTCTACTTATGTATTCTTGTCAATACCGACAGCAAAAAAGCAACGTTCAACAGATTTAACAATAAGATAATTTACCTAAAAGATAATCAATTAAAAATCCAATACCAATACACGATCAACTGTAGAAACAAAAATATAACAATTTGTAGTAGACTTACAGGCTCATATTTCCATTAGTTGTCATTGATATTTGGGCTCATTTTTTTTTTACGTAAAGAGCTCTTGATTAAGAACTTATGTACGTAATTTCGTCACTCGGAACTAAATAAAACTCGACTTATTAATTATTCAAAATTATTGATTTTGTAGGTTAACCACTGACTATTTACTAGTTTTGACAGCAATTTTAAGCATTGTTGCCAACATTTCAAAGCCAAAACATTTCCGTTATATTGGTAGCATTGTTAAATTGACATAAAGTTTTAAGTTTAGAATAGCGCTATTTAGTTTTAACAGCACCTAAACCATTAACTATAGGACCGATTCGGTTCTGGCTGATACTTATTATAATGATGATACTGATTATTATTATTATATACATTATATTATGTATACATACACAATACTACAATAATAATCAGTATTATATACATTAATATTGGTTTGGTTAGGTTAGGTTAGAACTGTGACCACAAAGAACCGAATCAGTCCTATAGTTATTGGTTTAGGTACGGTTAAAACTAAATAGCGCTATTCTAACCTTAAAACTTTAACCATCACTATCTCCATAACCATGGGGTTCCGCAGGGTGGGGATGGCACAGGGGGGTAGCTCTCCCCCCCCGCCCACCCCTCAATCCTCATATATCGATTCTTTTTATTCATAATAATCAGTATTATATACATTAATTTTGGTTTGGTTAGGTTAGGTTAGAACTGTGACCACAACGCACGAGCCGAGCGAGCGAAGCAAGCGTGCCGCGGCAGCGGCCGGCGAAGTGCCAGAACTGAATCGGTCCTATAGTTATTGGTTTAGGTACGGTTAAAACTACATAGCGCTATTCTAACCTTAAAACTTTAACCATGAATATCTCCATAACCATGGGGCTCCTCAGGGTGGGATGGCACGGGGGGGTAGCCCAACCCCCCCTCCCACCCCTCAAACCTCATATCGACGGTCCATATTGGAAATTTTAACCAGTGAAACTGCTACTTTTCAATGAAATTTTGGCAAATTTCAAAATTCATTTATAAATTATGTATCGGCTTCCGAGTTTCGGGCGTTGGTGGGGGGATAGGGAGGCACCCCCCCCCTCCCCCTCTCCCCTTACCCCCCACAAAGTCGATGACAACTAATGGAAATTTGAACCGACTTACATATAAGTCGTGCAACAAACCAACCGACGGATATATTAACTGCCCTTTATCATAATATTCTGAGTATGTAATATAAAACAGTCACGTACGCATATAGCAAAACAGCCAAATCAGCTTTAAGCGACGTGGGAGCTTGGTATTATTCAGTTTATTTTCCACTGTTGGCTGTCAACTGTCGCAGCAGAATTGATGAAAAGGGGCCAGCATGTCTTCAGCCAAAACAATCTCAGATGACAATACTTTCGAAGTTATTTGAAATATTTATGAAATAGGGAAATGAGGTTAAAATTGACAAAGTAATAAATGCTTCTGTTTACGTAGGCAGTAACACAAGAAAGTTTTAAAAAACTCAGTGAAGCTACACTGCCAAATAAATAATTTTATACCTTTATAAACGGTTGACAAAACACCCGCCACTATAATTTGCCGAGTTAAAATGCCTATGTAGGTACATAACTCTGAATAAAATAATAATATAAAAAAAAAAGTTATTAACATGTAGTGGCTTACAATAAAGAATATCATCACAACACAACACAACACGTTGCTATTTCAAGTGTAAATTCATATATTGATCGCTTAAATGAGGTATGATTTTTGTGACCTATTAATACAAATATACCTCTCTCTGACTTACTATGCTTTTCTTACAAGTTAGTATAATTTTATATAATTAGAATTTTTTATATAAATAGAGTGCAGTTAAGAACAGTCCTCGTAATGTCAGATTTTGAAGGTTGTTATTGTAATAGTCGAGGAAAATGCTGGTCTATGTAGCTAAACACATTCACAAACATATCCACGTCTTGACCGCAAAGGGCGACTACGGAATAAGATGCGAATTCAGTTATACTTTTTAAAGTATTTTCTGGTTTGTGACACAGTGTTTCTTTACAGAACCCGCAAAAGATACGTTTCATGTCAAAAATGTTTGGAATTATTAATGGAACATGGATGGATGCACAGTCAATATAGAAATAACATTTCAGATCCAATATAAGATAAGACCATTGAATGTCTCGCCTGACGCCTGGAGACAACTCGATTTTCTTCCAATGCATTACATTGGATTATAAATAAAAATATGGCAATTAAATGATAACATTATAAAAATATAAATAAAAGTAAATATGTTATATTACATTATTATTGTAAGATTGATAACTTAATATTTTAATCACTTGTCTTAATATATTTTCTAAATCTGTTTTTTGTTGTTTACTAGTTTTACGCAACATGCTTTGCAACTCTCTTATTTACTGACTATTAATGATGCTATGTTCTAACTTAAAATTCTATATAACTTAAAAAATGACTTACTCATTATAACATCAGCCGTCTTTCAAATCCGTCATATCGGTTCAACCATTCCGTAATTAGTTTTTTTTATTAGTACCATGTATGATTTTATGTATATTTAGTTTTAATTATTTTTGACATTACAAAGAAACATTTAAATTTTTTAAATTTATTTAATATCAGAATCATGCAACCGTAACTTATCTCAACCACTCAAATTTACATACTCTTAGTTTAAAAATTACTATCCTAATAAATTATTACTTGAAAATCAACTGGTATCTTTGAAAATTTCGCTTATTTCGCGAGTATTTTTCCAATTGAGACCTTGAAAGATCCGTAGAATTTCCAAGCGTTTCTTATATTCACACTACAACATCGAAAGTAATTCTTTTGAAAGAATCCATACATCGCTAAAGATTAGTATCTTTTTGTTATTCCTTTTCAAATATGAGAAGCTTTTTCTATGCAACTTAAATATAAGAGAGATTATGTGTTTTGTGTATAAAATATTTGGTTATTACCAATACGATCTATATGCGAGAAGTCGAAGCACATAAAATTTACATAACACGTAATTCAAAATTGCATAAAATGCAAAAGGTCAATTAGGTAATTCGCAAACATTATTCAATTACCATTAAAATACACAACATACACGTGGCACAGTGGCACATTTTGTACCTTAATTTATACTTTCCCAAAAGTTTCACCTTCAAGAACAACCTATGAAATTATACTGCAATGCCAATACCCGTATCGTTTCGTGCTTTACCGCCATAAAATAGTTTGAGTATTGAATTGCTGTTTAGCTTTTTTGTGAACGATGGAACATGATATCAAGTAGAGGATTAGATTTGATCTGTTATCTACAAAGTTGTTTTAGAAAGGTTAATAAAAAATTAGAATAGACCCTATAAAACACAATATTTTCAGTAATATTTTCATTTTATTAGAAACGGTTTAGTAAGCAATCATCATTGATTGCTTACTATATTTAAGTAATAAAATTTTATATTGACTTTTAAAACGAATTTACTGACCACACAAACTAATTTCACATGCGTTACAGGCGAAGAAATTAAACTGTTGCCACTTTTTTTCAAAGCTATTCTGAGAGAGGTTGACAATGCTAAATGATCGTCATCTCACCCGAAATGGCCACTGCTACCCAAAAATAAGGAGGTTTTGCTATTATCTCCACGCTTGACGAGCTGTTTGGAGATTCATTCTATACCCTAAATTGAAATAGTTAAAAGTGTGAAAAATTTGTGCCCGGAGGAGCACCACACGTAAAAATTAATTCATTTTATTTATTCATATCTCACTTTACTTAAATTGCGCAATAGGACTCGATTCAAAGTAACTGCTTTGATGTATAAATTTCGTTTTATCTTACACATCAATACTGGTATTTGTCACACTACGGTTAACATATCATATTACCTCTGATTAAAATTTTTGGATGCATGGCATAGAATGTAGCAAAAATATCTGTCACCGCGTCGTCCTATTTGCGTATTTATTTATACAAGGAGGAGATCAAAGTTTTGAGCTGGCCTAATTTTGCGAATTTGTTGATCACGATCATGTCACTTACGAGCTATCGTACCATAGATCGTCACGATGTACATTATAGAGCTTAAGGTTGTAGATAGGCCAACTGTACATATACAGTAAATATTATTTCCACCTGCCTATTTTGTTAAAGTTTTGGCGAAGCTCTCAGGTCCTGCCAGAATACCAGCGCTGTCATAACAGCGTTGTATTCCTAGCAGTCGAAGCAGGGTCCTGGTTAGCCCGTAGGTACGAGCTCTGCGTTATTATATTTTATTTGTCTTGTTTGTGATCTTATATTTGATTAGGTCTTATTACTGCGAATACAACTGACCCCCAACAATTTACCCTTTCAGTTCAAGCCCACAGAATGTCATGAAACCAGCATGCTTCACGATGATCTTAAATAAGTGTCAGGGCCAGAGCCTTAGGACTTCTGGTGTCGACGTAAGAGCTACCACAGCCACTGTCAACTAAACGCCACCAACTTTACCTCAACATATATTTGCTATTCATTAATTATTTTATTTGAAATTAAAATCTTATCATCTTATTAAATCATGCAACATACTTAAAAATTAATAATTTTCAAAATAATATCTATGTATTCATAATATCTTCGAAAAACACATTCAAGTTAAAATAACATTTGTTAATAAGAAGTTCCCTTAATTGGCTTTAAATGCATTTATACTTTTTACTATTTTTATTGTTTCCGGAATTTTACTGCATAATATTGCGCACATTAAAAATAAATATGTATGACATATTTTAATCTGCAAAACATATTTTCAACGTGTTATAAATAAACCTTTTTTTCGTAGGAAAAAAAATACTTAATCGATGTAAAGCCACCGTGCATGACCCACATTAAAACAGATGAAGCCGACGTCAATGGCGGGAGCAATGCAATGATTCCGAGCTTTGCTTCGGTCACGCGAGCGGGTGGCGGGCGTCGCAAGCTTACTGCCTGCTTACATTAACTTCACTTACAAATGCTTAGAAATGTCATTACAAATATATCTTTTACTATTACTGTAAATCTTGATATAAATAAAGAGAGAAATATTGTTCGTATAAATTAAATCGGTAACTACAAAATAATACAATAAGTAGACTTATTAAGTTTTAATTTGAGTCGAGTTCGTGCTCAAAGAAAAATAGTAGAAAATTGTAATAGCATATTCTATTACTTTCGATTTAATAAAACTTTATGTATCAGTTATAAAATCGATAGTTTGCTGCGAAACATAAAAAAGTTTCGTATTACGCAGTTATTTTAGTGTTATTGAGATTTCTTTTGTCAACTTAAGTAGCCACTTCTACGCCACTACGAGCTCACAAAAGCAATTCCTTGGTCGCTATAACGACGAACAGCCCCACTGTTTACGAGCCGAACTCAACACGAGAACAGTAACGCACCACCGTCGAACCAGGCCGCCCACAACTCAGGCTGAACGGCGAATATATAGTGCAAACTGTGTTTTCAATACAACAAAAAAATTATTAAGAACAAAAATGTCGCGGTTTTTTATCACACCTGACTTTCATTGCCGAATTCGAATATAGAACCAATAAAACTTTTTTTAAACCAAATATTTGCTATACGAACTTATTAAATTAAAGTTGAAAATCGAATAATAAGCTACGCGAAATGATCCGCATTGTATTATTGCTCGATCTAATAACTCTGGCATTGTCAGCTAGAGAACCTAAACAAATAAATTTAACCAATCAAGGGACAATAGCGGGCATGTACATAACGAGGTTTAGAACAAAGAGGATTGCTGCGTATTTAGGAATACCATATGCACAGCCCCCGATCGACTTTAGAAGGTTTACTGCCCCGGAATACACTGATTTGCCTCAATGGGATGGGGTACGGAATGCCACTCTATACGCTCCAGATTGTATGCAAAGTGAGGCGAAAAGCGACGACGTCCAACAAAGGACTTGGAACAAACACGATGAACTGTTTATGAAGCTACTTGATTCACAATTGGAGGAGCCGAGGAAGAAGGAGTTTTCCGAAGATTGTTTATATTTGAACGTTTACGTTCCGGCCGACGGTAAGAACCTTTTAAATAATTAACCTCTTGTCTTTTAGGTATATTAAATATTTAAAATATTGAATTGAAGAGTATCTTAAATTTGAATTTGATATTACATGAAAATGAAACTACATTTTTCTTTAATTGTTCTTGAATAACTGTTACGTTAAAAGTTAAAATAAACTTAGTGTCATTACGAAAATTAAAACAAAATATTTAGTAAAGCTCTATCTTAGTATATTAAACTAGTTTAATATTTAAAATACTATATATTTAATGTTACAATTAGGAAAAGCAGAACATTGAATAATGTAGTAAAACTTGAGCTCACTTAAACTTAAGTTTAGTTAAGTTAATAATATAAGCAATCTGTCTCGAGTTTAAGTACTTTAAGTAAATGTGTCGTAGGTAACATTTAAAGTACACGAAGCAATCTGATTTTTATCATTTCATAAAAAAATCTTTTCATGTCATTGATTTTTCCCATAGAATTTTGTCCAATTTAAAAGTCCTTAATTGATTTATCCGCCTTTCCGAGTAAGAAAGCAAGAAGAATGGCGAATTTGGTAAAAATCTCACCTCTTTTAATTAAAAACAGTTACTTTCGGATAATTTAAGCTCTTGTTACTTAACTCTTGCACTAAAGGCGACATACATGAAAGCAATAGATCTTCAAAGCCTATACATAAGTCAAAAACTATTAATGTGTGTTAGAAAGCAGTCATTTCTTAATAGCGCCATCTGTTGACATGTTTACGATAATACATAGCTTCTAAACGTCCCGCTGTCCTCTAAATTATAATAAGGCTCTATCATTATATTTATTTTTAATAATTTACTTAATAGCTGTTGGTCTCCCATGTAGCTATTATACTGTAAAATTTCAATCATATTTGTTCTGTATTTTTTGTATGAAAATAACCTTCACCGACTTTAACCATTTATTGATGGGAGGAATAGTCAATAAAAATATAAACTGAATTATATCACTTAAATTAAGTAATTTTAATTAAGTTGACATAAAATTTCATTATTTTTTACATATGTATGATATCGAATTTTAATCATCGGAAAACAACATATCGAAGTTTCAAATACTTGAGTTTTCTTTTCTAATGTGCTTACATGCTAGTTTGCATGTGATTATACACAACTACTTAAGCGTTAAGAACTACACATGCTTGCATGATGTAAGCAATTCGTCGTTCCGCTGCCTGTAGCCACAACTCTAATGTAACCCAATCTAACCCTTTAATATTCTCTCTATAAAGCGAGTTTTCGTTGATTCTTTATTTTTCCGTTATTCACAAATTCTAATGGAGCACAAAGAATCATACGCTAAACTTTCTTGAAAGCTGCATGCTTTAACGGAATAATCCAGTCCATTATGAATATTGGTGTTCATTCAAATACACAACCTCAAATTATTATAAAAATTTGCTCTTTATAATAATAAAAAAATACCATTACATATTTTCTTAAGCTTTGTTAGAGCATTAAATAGATATATAAACTAAATAAATCGTTAAATCTATATGTGTGCTAAAAAACGTAGGCCTATGATATTCTCGTATGTCTAATTAACAATCCAATTTTAAAGTATTTAATTTGAAAATAAAGCGCACTTTACAGGCCGAACGTGAATCTAATCTCCGAAAGAGGATTGATATACCGTAATTTATAATTTTATTGCTCTTAAATTTATAAAATGTAACTATTAACTGAATGTTTCATTACGGAGAGAAAAAATGGGGCTCTTTTATTTATAACACAATCAATATGTACTTCTTATTACAACGTTAAGTGAAATTCCCTATTATTGATACACTTATATTAAAATCAATGAATCAATCAAATAAAATAAGTGATGAGAAATAACGCTTCGATGCTTTGGAGTTATTAAAAAATAACAAGTACTTTTTCTTATATTGGTTGTATCTTATTTTCGAGAATAAATGTATTATCCTAAATCTCTCTAACTATTTTCAAAAATCCTATGAACTTTAGTTATTGCCCTTTAATGAAGGACTTACATCAATAAGCTTGCAATCTAAGTATTCAATTCTCACTCATTGACAAAACATGGAACGAAATATTTCCAAGTAGTTTTATATTTCAAACAGATTCTCTATTCGAACTCCAAATACTATAACTAAATATCCATAACGCAAGCCTTACAGTGCTTTCTTCGGGCTCGGCCAATTGGTGTGAATGTTAGAAATATTACTATTACTATTATTTACTATACAATGAAGTTGATATTGATTAAATAAAACGAACCAGCTATCATATTTTTTCATGAAATTATCCTTCATGTAAATTTATAACAAACATGTAACGTTCAGTTACAAAAACTGATGTGTGTGAAAGTTTAATTACATAGATAAAGAGTTTGATATTCTACAACATTAAATATTTAGTACTGATTGGGGTCTCTAAGGATATGAAAATGGCTACTCCTACCCAGAAGTGAATCAACATATACCATATAATTTGAATAGATATAAAATAAAGAATTTGTAATTTTGCGAGTAGAGAAGTCATCGCGTTTTCTGGCAAAATTCTTCGCCGTAGATTTATCAAAAAACCATTAACAAAATCACAAATACTTTTCTATCCTCCGTTTCATTTGTAATCTAATGAAGTCGTTTTGAGAACTCTAAGAATAACGTTTCACGATTTCGTTTCATTGCAAAACAGGCAAATTGCAGGCCCGAGTAACACGACCTTTCACTTTATCATCGATTAATTCAGAAAGAAACGTGATGATAGAAATTCTTAGCTCAAAATTTGAAACAGAGAGGCCAAATAAAATTACTTAAATTCAAAATGAAATCAAACATAAAACATTTTTAACTCTTATAAAAAAAAAATTACATTCATTAGTTTGGTTGCTTATTAAGTTTTACCAAATATTTGTGGCAGGAAGCCTTGTTTCTTCATTACACATTTTTGTGTATATGAGCTTCAATGTGTTTATATGTGTGTATATATATATATATATATATATGTGTTTGAGTGCAACTAGGTTCAAGTTTCTTTATGAGGTGAATTTTAGCAAGACTGGTTTATTATTAAAAAAGTTTGGTGGTACAAAGTTATAAGAAGATGAGCTTCGTAAACAACTATGGAAATTTTAAATTAAAAATCTAATCAAGGCTGCCATTGCCTTTAAGTTGAAATATAAGCGAGTCAGAACATCGCCTTGCATTACAAGCATTTAGTTTACCATTAAGGTTTATTAGAAATCTATAATCTAAGATCAAAGTGGTTTGTATGTTTGTCTGTCCGCTCTTTTTCCCGCTCTTTTTCCATTGTATCAATAACGTTACCATAGCAACGCGTTAACCGTTGCGCGAGCCGGGACGGGCCGCCAGTCTATTATCTAAGATCACAAATTTGTTGTTTGTCTGTCCGCTCTTTATCCATTGTATATGCGTTAGCATAGCAACGCGTTAACCGCAAGTAGTTCGTCTACCGGATGCTAGATGGCGCTAACGGAAAAATATTTAATAAAAGAAAGAATTTTGTCCACCCGTGCGAAGCTGGGACGGGCCGCTAGTATTATTTAAAATCTTTATTGCATTTAGCTCATAAAATGATATATTTACTTTCTTAGTGCCATAGCGTACGTACAGTATATCAATAATTTGTCAATTTAAGTGTTCAAATAAAAATATGTGCACTGAACGGTTTACACCGCACGCTCAAACTAACTACAACTACTTAAATTCTATTTATGGTGTATCGAGTACGTGGTCAACTAAGCGGCTCATACATGCACCATAAACTTTTATCACGATACAATTACATTAATAAATGTCATAGTACATTATTCATCGAGCGGTGACTAATTACCGATGAGAGCGCAAGCGCCTGAGGCCGCGAATCACACTCTTTCTCGAACGATACATATTAAGTACCTAAGAGGTAAAGAAAAGAAATACATACGTACACACATGCTTTTTTCGTAGGAATAGACATATATCACAGATTTCCACGTTCTAGGATCCTAGGATACATCTCTCGCTTCTTTAATTCTTATCCTACTTTTCATACAAGCTCCCTCGGTCTGCCGTTACCGACCTTTTATTTCTTTAAATAAAAGAAAAAAATGGTTTCATATAAGTTTAATAAAAATTGGAACACATTTTTTTCTTTTCCTACACAAACTTATGATGATTACTTTATCGTGTTTATGTACTTCTAGAAGTCAGGATAGAAGTTCTCAATGCGGATATTCATATTACTTACACATACACGTTCTGAAAATACATGACAGTAATGTATTTTCAGAACTTTACTTCCGGCGACTTTGTTTGAAAATGATGATCTATTTTACAACTAGTTCTTGCGTATGTATGAAAGCACATTCTAAGCAAATGAAATATCAAATGTTTAAATAAAAAAAACTTAGAACTAACAAACTTTGAGAAGCAAGGCAACTGATTACTGTTAGCAAGTATAAAATAGAATTGTTATTTTTTTAATAATATTAATCCTCTCGTTCATAATCTAATAATCCTGTAGTCCGGTGGTGGGCCACAGCTGCCATTTCAACCGATTCCCTAAAAAATCTTAAATCATTTGTTAAAGCAATACGTCTCATTAAACCACAACAAGGTTTAAAATACTGCGAATAAGAAACGCCAGTCCTTCACTTTTTATTATATTAATTGTGCAATTTTATTCCAACAGCAATAAACACTCATCGCCCTACGAAGTTTCAATCATACATTAAAAATATAACCTGACACATTGGTCTGACTGTGGGGATAGCGGGCTGCGTATGTGGAAAAGTTACTTTAATACAGCCCCGCAGGCCACATTTAGGTTTTCCGAACAATTCTAAACATTGAACATGCATTATAACTGCTTCAATACATCACAGACGTTGGCGTTACGAAGGATTTTTAAGTTGTTACATTATGGTGACATCCTGGAGTAGGGTTTCAAATCAATTAACGGGCTTCAAATAACTTGTAGGCCTCCATCTTGCGACCTACAAAATGCTTCTTCACTCCCTGGAACACGTGTTTTGAAGAAAGCACGTTCTTTTTTTTATGAAATAGAACGTGCTTTCTTCATAAAAAATAGAAGCACGAAAAAATTTATTTTACCGCGATGGTATGGTAGCCACGAAGACCAACATGCATGGTCCTTTGTAGAAAAAGAGACAGAGGGATGTGATGATGAAAGAAAAGAGTTGTTCAGAACATTGGCCATAGTTTAAATTTTAATAGATTATTATCAGATATTTAGTTCAGCACTAAACTAAATATCTGAAAGTGAGGTGGTAGGTAAAACAAGAGAAATGTCTCGCACGTACGAAAAGTGTCAGAAAATCTATGCCAACACCTAACTGGAGTTCAATTAAACATTAGATGCGTTATCACGTATTTAACATTAAAAATGGTAGGGAAATGCAAATTTACTCCATCTCAGTGTGTGGAGACTTAGTAAATAGGTTTTCCACATACGCTACGGGGCTAAGGTTCACCTAAATCGAAGAAATAGTTTCCATTTTTGGTAGTACAACCTAACAACGAATTCACAAATAAATGAAATAAGACTTAAATGCTTCTACCATTTTGCTTGAATGCCTAGAGTACTGCTATCTCGATTCTTCATCTGTGAAGTCACTAATACAATCTGCCGTCGCGTATTTGGTTTTTAGCGCCTTAAGTGATTGCGGCACAATTATTTTCAATATGAGGCGTATACGAGTAATATGATGTTATATTTATTAAGACTCAGGTATATATATTGTTTTCCTTCCCCTACATTTTCCAAATCCCTTAAAATCCCTTGCTTGGTTGTCCATAGAGGGTTGCGGCAAATAGTTTTTATGACAAGTACAGGACTAAGATTTCAAAAGGGCAAAATAAGCTCTTTTTTAATATGAGTCAGCAGAAAAAACAAAAATAGAAAATATTATAAGGATGTCAGTTATTTATGGCGAGCTCAGTGAATAGACGGATATTTTTAAAAGTGTTCGATCTATATTTGTAGTAGATTTATGAATCTTTTGCTTTTGTGTAGGGTAAAATGCAATAACCAGCCAATGACAGCTAAGTAGCTGTAATCTAAGAGCATTTCAGAATTTCGTTTCTGGGGATTCATTTATCGAGACAAATTTTACAGATATCCAATCCAGAATGGTATGAACGGAGTAGATAACTTTCCCCTTTAACTCTTTAAAATTATTCTAGAGCGTTAGCTTTTTGATACATGCATTAGTGTCGACCAGAACCAGACCAGAAGTCAATCATGTCTTCTAGATTTTTAATCGTTTTATAGCATTCATATTTTGGCTGTCTACTGTTCATTTTATATTTTATGTTATTTTATGTTTATTATTTAGCGTATGGGCGATTTTTGTGTTGATTATTATTCCAGATTTTACCAGAGGTAAAAATAGTACATCAGGGTAACATTTTAAAAAGACGATTCTAGATATCTAATAGAAGATATTACCTACGTACCAAATATATATATATATATATATATATATATATATAACTGCCTGATACCTGAGAAAATGTTTTTCTAGTAACAATTTCATTAGACTAAAATTTGTTTTATTTCATAAGACCATTTTTTATTGACGATTTTGTAACTAACACTTGATATTGGTTTTCTACCTAATTATTAATGCTTATCTAGTTATTTTTTTTATTCCAGATAAATAATAAAATTATATAAATACATTGAACTGATAGAATAAACCTGGTTTAATTCCTCGACAACGCTAATTTCTGAAACTACTTGTTTCAATAAAACTTCTATTTGTATTTGATAGCTTCCATTTTGAGGGTGATTATCATTAATATAATAATTTTCTTAAATTGCTTTATTGTTATTATGTTCATAATTATGTATTATTATTATTAGTTAATATAATGTTTTACATCCTCTGGGGATATGAAACCACGTTACTTTCATAACAATCCTAAACAATTTGACTTTTTTACAGCTTATTTCTTTTGCTTCCAAATCAAATTTTCCATTCCGTTTCTTCTTTTCAAGTTAAAGTTAATATTGAAATTTGATGTTTGTGTTAATGAAGCATAATAACGAAAATGGGTTCGGGACAAATTGCATAAATCTACATAAGGATTTTAGAATACTTACATTTGGTAGGTTTTCAAAGTCCTTTCAAATTTATTCATTTTTTAACATGGAAGTTAATTGAAACGGAACAAAAATTTGTTACAATATTTGTTGAAATATTTCAATCAGTTAATAAGAAGATATTGGACTTCTACGATCAAAATCAATTTTGACACAGAGGCGTTTCGAACCATCAATAAATCCAACCAGTTATTGCTGTGGTACGAACTAATATGCTACGTAGTTAAAACTTTATTAATAATGGATTTCATTTGTTTGTAATTCTGTTTAATAAAGTGACGTGTGATTCTGACAGGTGCTTTTCCAAAAACTAATTTCATTGATACCTACATTAGCATATTATATTGATAGTAAACATAATGAGATTCTGTAATTGGCTGCTAAACTGAATGACACTTTTATATAATTTATAAGTATCAGCTGTAGAAACTTTGTTTATGAATAAATATATAAATTACAGCATTTATCACTTAGTGTAATTTGATTCTTAAAAATCAATAATCCACCAGAATTTTTATTGAAATTTCATGAAATCAATTCTTGTGGTAATAAAAAATGGAACACTTAAATTATAAATGGTAGATTTGGTTTGGTTTGTGTTATTGTATTATGTATAAATACAATGAAAAATTGCAAACATTTGGGGTATTTCACTACAATTTAAATATGGATCAAACTGTAGTTCTTAGCTTAACGGTAATTTTTTTTAAACTAATTTAACTTACATGTTATTTTTAAATATATATGACTTTTATAAGAAACCATTAATAAAAAAAATAAAATTTCATGCTCGTCCACATGATTGAAAATGGACGGGACTGACATCTGTGATGGTGTCACGTCATTTGTTTTTTTAGAGTAAATGTCAGTCTAAGTTTTTGAATACTGTATCGTATTACGATTTGACAACCAAAAGTTTGGTAACAAGCAAATGTTAAAAATTATTCTATAACGAAATATTTAAGATATTTTCTTAAAACCTGTCATATACCCTATTCTAATATGGTAGATAACTTGAAAAACAAGCTTATAGTAAAACCTACATCCATAATAATTTACATAAGTTTACTATATGACTATGTCACTATAGTCAGTTTCACATGCCATGGCTACAGTGACGTTGCGTATGAAGTTTCAAGGACGACAATTATTTGGTTATAATAATTTATTCTTCCGTTGAAAAATGGAATAAATCATTCTCGTAGCTTACTTTCGTTCTCTGATTTTTGATTTAATTTGTGCTCTACAACACAGCAAATATCTATAATACCGAACAGCCTTATGACATAATTAATTAAAAATTACTATTTTATTATTTCCTCACTGCTATTAAACGATTGTATCGATAATAAAGATATAAAATACGAATGTAAAAAACGACCATTCCGCCTCGCCCTCAGATAGGAGTAGTCCTCGGAGGCATGGTCGCTTTTTACATACGTATGTTATATCTTATAGAAATATGGCATTTTGAATGAAAAAATAAAATTAAAAACATCTATTTTAAAACTTTCATCGTGGCTATGTCTATTACGCAACTGTATTCACGCGCCAAGTAATGAAGTTATATATAATTAAATTTGAACGTACGTTATTTTAGAGAATTATCAAAATTCATTATGATATAAAATGTAAATTTTTAATATTTATTTGTATTAATAAAAATGCTTTTATATATTTTTTTAAATATATCTGCTTGAAATGGATTACTACTACTCGTCATCTACCTATCCATGCTATGAGAAAAGATTGTAAACAATTCATTGTGGGGCTACCATTCAAAACTACCACTTATAACGAATATGAAATGAAAAACAAATATGAACAGATCAAAATATTTATTGTCATTCATCCTATTATTGTTGCCACTGCTGGAACATATACCTTTTTTAAGGATGAAAACACTAAAAGGAGAAACAAATGTTGGGATGGAGGTAAATAATAGGACGAATTTTTGAAATAAAATATAACCATTATTTTGTACTAGAGTATATTCTGTTACGATTGTTTAAATAAGTCTTGTCTCTTGTTTCATTTCGCACACAGACAAGTGACAAATAGTGAATCAGACTGTTGAAAGTGGGAATCTATAACGGGTAAAACAACTCCTGTTGTTAACTATTTTTCAAAACTTAGACTTTATAAAAAAAATTGGAGTGTCTGTTTGTAATATTGAAATAACCGGTTTTTACTACATGCATATGAATATATATATACGGTAGGTACATAAACCCAAAATAACATTTTTTATAATTTTTGACTGTCTGTCCGTTTGTTCCGGCTAATCTCTGAAATGGCTTGACGCATTTTAACAAGACTTTTTTTGGCAGATAGCTGATGTAATAAGGAGTAACTTAAGCTATTTATTGTAGAAAAATTGTTTTATTTTAGAAAAATAAAGTAATGTTGCAATGTTCCACGCGGACGAAATCGCGGGCGGCCGCTAGTCTTATATATTTATTACATACACTTTCAAACGTGCGCTACGCTTATAATAATTTAACGTTTATCGAAGCAGCTAAACCGATTAATACTTGAAGCAATGTTAAATCATTATAATAGAAAAATACTAGAAAAAATCGACTCGGGTCACAAGTGAATCTCAGGCGGGAATCGAACCCGCAACTGGGAGAGCATTGGACCGGATTTCCAAAGGTTGCGGGTTCGATTCCATTCACTTGTGACCCGAGTCGATTTTTTCTAGTATTTTTCTATTATAATGATTTATCTTATAAGATCGCATTGAAAATGCATAAAAATATATAAAAATTATAAATTGAAGCAATGTTTCTTTTTATTTATATTTTCTTATATTATTAAAAGAAAAATGTTCTGCCTGCGACGTATGTAAAGTTTTTCAAAAGGAAAAATAAAAATATTATTGTTAAACTATAATGGTGGTGGAGAGATCAGCTAATCGGATCAGGTTAGGATACGTGATCTTAATGTTAACATATTAATATTAGGTAACAGCATTTCTATATTCAATTTATTTCTACTTATTAAAAAGCCAATACTTATAAAAAACGATATATTCTAAGGAAAAGCAAGGCAGCAAAATCTATTAAATCAAACTGGTTTGAAGCTATGAAATAAAAGGTCAAAATTCAGAAGCCTTTTGGCAAAAGGAACTGCATACTCTATGTATAATAGACATGTGTAAGTAATGGCTGTAATATCACTCGAGTAATATTACCTAGCCGCGTAATGCATCATCACCTATTACGTGAGCATGGCAAGTATCACGCATTACTTCAAACCGAATGCCTGTTCGCAAGTACGCGAAGCTGCCGGCGGCGACGCTGTCTCGAACGAAGTACGAACTGAACAAAAGAACGAAAGAGAAATGGTTGTGATGCGTGATGTGTAATGCGTGATGCGTAATGCTTAATGCGTGTGCGAATGAGATAATTGATATTTTAGATATTCTAACGCGCGTTGCTATCCATCTTTTTTATCAAATTTTGATTGTGTTGAGTTGAACATTACTTAATTAATTACGTTACCAAATATACAATAAAATAGGAAAAAATAAACGTAAAATAAAAATACATTAATTGTACAGTCCATCTAAAAATACAAAATAATGAACAATGCACTGTGTTTAATAATGTAAATTAAAAAATGATTATACTTTACAAGTAGGAAGAAAAAGCTCAATTTCAATTTTTATTTTATTTAATTACTGCTAGAGCGATCGCCTAAAGTAATGAAAAGCTCTGCGTTAGATTCCCGTCATCTACGGGGAGCTTTCTTTATTTGTTTCATTATTTCAATAATTGTTTAACTTATTAAGTCATCTTACCTATTAATAGCCATTGAACTGCCGATGTTAAAACTACGTTTATTTATTAATAAAATTAACAAAAATGCCTAAATAAAATTACTTTAAGCTGTCGCAAGCTATAGCCTAAAAATATACCAATCCATCCATAATAAAAATCGATTATTTCTGTACGTGGGATTAAAATTTCTTATATCAGTCATCATAGTCTACTCATGAAGTAAAAAAAATGCAATTTTTTAGACCTGGTTTTTGGCACTGGTATTTAATATGTTACGTACCATGTAGCCATGTTTATTTCTTTCATTATATTATAATTACACATTAAACTTACTTATAATAATATCATAATACATCATCATCACATTACAGTAGGCGCGGATCTAATACTGTAATGTCTTGAACTAGGTATGTTACTGTAATGCGTAATGCTTTTGGGTAATATTACTTCAACGAGTGATATGATAAACATCACATCACTTTTTAAAGCACTGTTTTGCGCACCTCTAATGTATAATAACACGACTTTCGCTTAAACCACTTTTTATTATATTTTATTAAAGGCATACGGTATAAAATAGCTATTGTAGTCCATATAATAATCAATCACCAAATGTACAAATATTTACTAGCGATATTTCCAATGGTAGCTTCGAAAGAAACAAAAAAAATCTATTATAACAAGCTGACTTATTAAACAAAAAGAAGATATAAGAGATTGCAATAATTCTTAGATTAGAGATTAGATTAGATTCTTAGATTCTCTAATGGAGAATAGACATCACATTAGATCTAGCAGGCCGCAATAACTACAATTCCATTGTAACTGTCCCAAAACTCACATATAAATAATACAATAATTAAATCAAGGTAGCTGACCCTTTTTCACGCATTAAAAGTTTAGTTACTTAACCTCAAAGAAACTTACTTCAAAAAGAGTAATCACTTCTTATAATTGTATTTTTGTGACTATTTACGTATAAATAAATGACGCAACTCTTTTAATATCAAATTTTGTAATTCATCTATAAAGTCATCATTTCATATTTTACCCAAGTAGATTCCTCTTCTCTCCCCAACTAACTTTTCACACAAAACACGTCTTTCTATTTTAAATCTCAAAGTCAAAGTAAAAAAGTTAATATTTATTCATGCCTATATTTCAACGACTTAAAACCAAAGTTTTACAATCTACATTACCCTACCATTTCGTGTTTTTACCCTCACCCCCGAAGTTGTGAATTGCCAAGTCACTTAGTCCTATTCTGTTAAGATATTTGTTCAGTAAACCAATGACTATATTTATGAGTGATGAAAGAAAGAAAGTGTGGCTTTTTTTATTTTAGATATCGTTAGAACTTACTTTTTATTTTAAAATATCAACTCAAATTTATAAAACTACTAAACTTCACCCGTTATTTCGCCTGCGTGAAATTTTGTTATATTTGTTAATAGTGAACCCTGTACCCTTTTTTGTTTATTTGATAACGTGAATGCAAAATTTCACGATGATTAGTTGAGTATTTATGGCGTCAAAGTGTAACAAACAAACTCAAGTTCGTAGAGGCGGATTATCCGTAAGGCAAAGTAGGCACGTGCCTAGGGTGCGCATTAGAAACGGGCGGGAAATTATTTATAATATAAAAATCTTTACAGTCATTTTCATGCACACGCACATCATTTACATAAAACATACAGGTATAGATTATGTTATTGTAAGATTTAAAATTACAACTGCTATTGAGGAAGAGCAGTCTCCTGGTACAGGCCAATATATAAAGCTTATAAGGAGGCCCTGTTTATTACTTTCAGAATACCTAAATTTTTATAAAAACCAATCTATTTTTTTTTTTCGTATAGTTTCCAAAACATATTCTGTCTACTTAATTAATTCTACAACGCTGTTGCAATACATAAATACGCAACTATTTGTCCCTGTGTACCTACGCTTAGATCTTCTGCGCAAAGGATTTTGATTCTATTTTTACTATTATTCGGATTATTTCTCGCAGGTGTTTTATTTTTCGGAAAAGATCGCTTGAAACTTGTGATATTTGTCTAAGTGATATGCCTAGTACTGATATAATGGATCATAATCTATTGTATGTGGCATTTTTATTGAATGCAAAATAAATAAAACACAGACATTCAAAGAAAACAACTTAGAGCAGATTTAGGATGCGTTTTATTTGTTTTCTTATATTTAATCCTTACGTTTCAAATTTCAAGTAGATAAATGCTTATGTTCATTGTTTTGATTTATCATCAAAATAATCATTATTCGAGACACTGAAGCAAATTATGTAGATTGATTATTAAATCTTGATTGCTAATTTTGTAAAATTGAAATTTGCGCTTCCAATCTTATATGATTTTTCTAGTTCTATTGACCATTTTCGTCCAATTTCCTGGCGTTATAGACACATGCGTCTAGCAAAGTACACTGCTATAAAAGATAAAAGTTATATTTTAATTTTTTGTCACGGGTACCAAGCTATATTTTCTTAAGTAGTACTAGCTGTAATTTTTAGTCTATGGCCGCTAGAGGGGCGCCGATGCGCTGCTTGCCTAGGGCGCTTTCGACATTTAATCTGCCTTTGCAAGTTCGCATTTCAATTTTAGTTTTGTTTTTAAATACAAATCTAAGCGACACGGAAAGTAATTCATCATCGAGTCTGTGTTGTGAACAGAGCATCGATAGAAGTTGCTCTGTCCACAATACTATACTTTAACTCTAAGTAAAAAGAGTCAATTTCGCTTTTATATTGGGTAAATTGTAATATACTGCTTCCAATTTATTTACTTTGCAGGTTGAACATGTTCAAAGTACCTAATTAATCAATCTAAATGTACAAATGGTGCCCTCATTAAGAACCACTGCTGTATTCTTATACTATGCAAAAATTTCATTATCATCTAATACAAACTATGAAGTTACTAAATCTTTCATTAACCTACTTTTCGAAATCCAAGACCCCCCTTCGATCTGATAAGAAAGTCATTTTCTAGTCGTGTTGGGCGGCGACTTTGCCTCATTGCCATTCTGCTCGGGTTGCCAACATAAAAATATACCAGGCATGTAATTATTGATGGAACTAGGTAATTCACAATTCCCTGAGACTGTTTTGGGGTTATGTCGCGACGAAACTTTGCGGAAAAGGAATGTCTTTGTTCGTGATATTTTATACAATAATCTAGGCTACTCTATTTTTTAACTTCAAATCTTTTTTAAAGTTAAACCTACATAAAATAACAAAAAATAAATATTAAACTATTTCGAATCCGAGTGCATACAAAATAATAGTTTTGATAAATTTACCTGATGAAAACCTGATATTGAACAAAATATTTCAGTATCTTTTGGTGTTTAAATTTTTTAACAAAAATGAAAATGTTTTACTAGTTTGCATAACTTTGATATAAATTTTGTTTGAAAATTAATTATCTTCTCATCAACCTCAACGTTAGTGAGGTTTAGCTGATGAACCCTTAGAATTTACGGATAACAACTCGCCAACTTACCATAAACTGTAAAATATTCTGAATTGATATCGAACTCTACATTTAACTTGCAGCTGAAAAACAAATTAATTCATTTGACAATTTTGTATTGATGTTAAGTTGATCTATTGATCGTACTTTACATTTATGGTGTAGTGTCCGCTTAATATTATCAAAACTAATAAACTCAACTGTTTTGAGATTCACAAAAAAAACTAATACTTTCTTTTAAAATTTAGCACTCTGCACAATAGTATTAAAATGTTTTTGAAGAAACCAAATTGTAGATCTTAGTTGGCAACACCACCTCACGCGATTGTATTTCTAATACGCTGGTCAGCAATATTTCATTTTTGTTAAATATATTGCCTTTGAAGGCACAATCAGATCACAGATTATTCAACAGCCGGACTATCGCAAGTCATGTCACAGTATATTTACCTCAAACTTGGCTCATACATATTAATGAGACGTCTATTGCGTATATAGTTCACGCGTGGGGTTAATTAAGAATGATTTATCCGTCTTTAAAAAAGTGAAAGTATAAGGTAATAAAAACATACTGGAATAAATGAAAAAGAAAATGAGTCAGAACGTCAAAACTAAATAACAAAAATAAAATAAAATGATGTAATACAGGATCAGTGAAAAATACAAATATAAACATGGCACGTAGGTGCGACGCGTTGTGTTACGTGAAAGCAATACAGAGAAACCTGAATCATGTTCGAAAAATTATAAAGCCGGCTAACAAAAATTATACTAGATTTAAAAAATCTAAAAATCCCACGTTTTTCAATGTCCTAAAAAGAATAAAATAACCCTGCGGGGCAAAGCGAGGAGCCACTCAAAACGTGGGGGCGCATATTACTAAGAGGAGATTTTAAAGAGATGAATGACATGCATTGATGCCGATTATTGTAAAGATGCGCCCCCACGTTTTGAGTGGCCCCTCGCTTTGCCCCGCAGGGTTATTTTATTCTTTTTAGGACATTGAAAAACGTGGGATTTTTAGATTTTTTAAATCTAGTATAATTATTTTATTCTTTTTAATTATTAACTCAACGAAGTAACCATGTGTTACGCAACAATCGGATAAGCCCCATACAAAAGTGAAAGTTGCCGAAAGTGGACCTGAAAGTGCATCTGGAAAGTTGAAAGTTGCTTTAGAGTGCATTGTCATCGGGTTCTGAACTATCCTGAAAGTTTCAGCTTTCTAGCTTATCGGAAAGTGCCTCAAATTTAAGTTGCAAGATTTTGCCCGGACAGACAAACAAATAAGAAAAGTGAGATAAGAAAAACGTGGTAAAATATAAGTCCCAACGCAGAATATTTGGACAGCGGTCCCCGGCTACGGATTCTTAACTCGGCGAAAATGCTTACCTTTTCCCTCAATCAATAGCGAATACATATTAATTATACACCCAGACTAATGTCGTTATTTTGATGAAAAGGGATTGAAGGTTTAAGGTGTTGCGACGGGTGCAAAATATATTCTACGAAGTGGAAGTGAAGGGAGGATACAAAACTTTTTACCTCTCGTTTAAAATCGGGCCTAATACGTGATCCCAATCTGAAAAGTAAAAGTTATGAAGAAAAATTATATTCTGTATAATAAAATCGGAAAATACTTCACACTAAAAACTTATGAATGGTTTTGCTTTATATTCTATTTCTATAAAATCTTATGATAATGGGATTGATAAAAGTCTGAGAAATTAACTAAGATATTCTCCTTATTAAGGACATAAGGACTAGTCCAAGCGGATAGTTTACACAAACATCAACACTGTAATGTAACTAAGCAATTAGTAAGTTGAGAATATTTAGTGACAAGCACTTTAAGTTGATTATGATCGTTTTTGCACAGGATAGAAGCTTCTAAACATGAATACAGCCCTCCCGTCTCCCAACATTTCAAATGCCTGGGACTTGCTAATTGGCTTCCAGAAAATACTCATTCTCTACATGTGGCATTACATTGTTATAACGCCAATTATTAACATATAAACATTATATGATCTAGAAAATCACAGGTTTGGTGTTTGTCAAAACGACAATAACTTATTCAACACATAAAGAATCTAATTTAAATATTTTCTTTCAAAAATATGCCGAGAAGAAAAATTAGCCAATTATTCCTCGGAATTCGAAAAATATTTATGGCTTTGATCACAAAGTACTGTCACAAACAGATGGTTCGTAAGTGCCATAAATAATACAATAAAATTTATATGACATGTAAGAATGAAATAATTGATTATGTGCCTTTTGAAATATATGAATCTCGAGCTTTTATCTACTTTATAAAGGTTTTGTCAATCGCACTAAGATTGCGGGGCATCTGAATCAAAAAGGTTCTTTCTTAAAATTGTTATTCAACTCAATTTATGGTTGGTTGGTTTTTTAAGTTTATTTTTAATTTTGTTTATTCTTATTCTTTTCACTCTACACGGGTAATTAATATCTTAGGCTTAATATTAGGAACTAATTTGCGCAGTGGTTGGTGCGTTTGGACTACGATAGCGGAAATTAAGCAACTATCGAAAGGATTAGTCATCAGGTGCCTGCCCAATAAAGTATTATGTCAAATGTCGTAGAATAAAAGGCACTGGCCATCCATCCGGCCTGTGTACCAAAAGCATGGACACAAGATCAGACTGATGTGATGATGACGAAGGTTATAAAGCATTTGAGTTTGTTATTATAAGAAAAACAACCTGCCGAGTAACACAAACAGAATATAGAGTACCAAAAAGTTTGTACCCTTTTTAAGGAAAAAATAACGGACTAAGAATTGTAAAAATTGGCACAGTTAAAGTTTATGTGGAAAAGGAGTGCCGAAAGTCATTTTTTTTATATAATATGCATTAGAAATACATAGACTTCATTGAAATAAACATTACACAAATTACATGTATGATATACTGTATGTAAAATATAACCATAGTACGATGAACTCATTTCAAATAAACTATCAATAAAAAGGAAGTAAAAAAAAAACATTTTGAAAATATTGCAAATCCAATTCATCATTTGCTATGGTTAGATTAGAATCTGAAATTTCCGATGCAGATACAAATGGGGTGTAAAAAAAGGTATTCTTTATTTCAGTCTTGAAGTTTTAATACATTTTATTTAATTTGTTCGAAAAAGATAGGCAAATAAGTGTGTAATTTTGATTATAGAAGTTTTGACGAAAGAGTATAAAAGTTAAACATCAAATTAATTGCGGTATAATTTTGACCGCTAGTAAGTATGAAACACTATTTTTGCTAAAAACATATTCATAATTTAAGAAACCCCAGTTTTATTTTAAAGATATGTAATATTAAAGAATTACTTATTTCTTTTGAAGTTACTGGTATAAATTTCAAAAGAACATTTTTACTTTAACAACAAATTAGCATTGAAAACACATAAAACAAAAACTCCTGATAACACGCGTGTTGACTTTATTTGTTTTTAACCAAATGTTATACCTTAATCTTAAGTAATTGAATTGTCATACAATTATAACTTTTGTGATAATGGCGATAGGTTAATTGGCTTATGCGTCATGCTCGCAAATGGGTGCTGCTTGCGGAGATGCTACTATTTTATAATCAGTAGAATAAGAAAATAAATATTAAAGCAATGTATTATTAACATCTAAAACAATATCATGGTATTTTCTTTATTTATGTTATTAATTGCCGTTGTCTCTGTTAAAAGCTATTATGTTTCTAAAGCTCGTTCGTTTTGTGATTCATTCTACCTAAACCTGCTGAAAGGTAAAAGAGAATTGAATGTTTCAAAAGGACCCTTCCTAAACGTATTCGAATACAGTTTATTTATTAATTCATTATACTTACTCTTCGTATTAAGATCTGCGCACTCAAATTGACGGGTCTGAGTAAGTCAATTCATATTTAGAAAAGTTACTGAAATTTACTACTTTCAAATGAAGATATGAACGTGCTTCTTTCGTCAGTCTTTGAATTCTGATTAAGATCTTTTTAGTATAACGTTCATCCATAGAATACTCTTAGTGTCTCCGTTTTAAATATTTTATGAGTTACATCACCACGAAACAAATGATAATACATTATTATAATAAAACACTTAAATACATATAAACCAAATTTAATTCACGCAAACAATAAAACCCTTGAAACTAGTTTCAGAGAATTAATTTTCTATTGGGTAAAACCGAGAAGGATACTTAATACTGGCTGTGTTGTGCGTTGAAACTTTTTTAATGAAATTTCAGACTTATAAGAAAAGAGCAAGAGACTTTGCTAAGTCTAATTTAGTTATAAAAAGCTTTCTACGCAGTCTCTAAACTGACATCTCACATTAAGTAATGTGTCAAATAAACGCGCCAAGATTTACTTGATCAAAATTAAAAAAAACAGTAATGAAATTTCTGTCTATTCTTAGCAATTATTTAGTGTCAGTTAATTTAGAAATAGAGTAAAATGAATAAAGTCTATCAGCCTAGCGGTCGCGCACTCTGATCCTTTTGCTAGAAAACAAAATTTGAACTACCGCCTATGGTGAAGGTTTTCATATTGTTATTAAATATAATATTTATACATTTATATAACTGTATCATGTAAAAAAATATTTAAACCAAGCACTTAACTATAGTTACACAGATTATATGCATTCAAGCGTGACAAAAAGACTGAATTTCTTTTCAACTTTATTTTTCAAAAAAAATTGCTAAAAGTATTAAAATTATAAAAAATATACTTATATAACGTCAGATTTTCCTTCAAGCAACGCAATACAGCAGATTTTCCCGAAAAGCGAATAGTGCCACTTATCACAGTCAGTTATCATTTGTCCCGAGCGAAGTTCGATACGTCAAGACGTGATGTAAAACCAATCGATGTTCGTTGATAAAAAATATCTCGCCCGTTGCCGGGACCCGAGCCGGCTAACGACTAATATTTTAGAGGATACCGAAGGACACGAAAAATGGCACCATTCAGGTTCCGTAACCCGTGCGCAATGTAGAACTTTGATCATAAGATTGATAAATAAAAACATACCACAATGCATTCATAAACACTCGGGAAATCGGTAAAATAAAAGTAGCAAATGATCACTCGCACATTCCGATGCTGCGTAAGAGCGAGGCCACACGATGCGATGCGGCATGCTACATAAAAATCACTATACCATGTCAAACGACGCGTTGGGTAACCGTACTGCGTCCCACCGCAAGCGCACCGGCCTTGCGACCTGAGAGACGAAGCGGAGTGAAAACGCGCCGCCGCCCGCCACCGCAGTAAAAAATCGCTCCATTATCGTTAACAAACTGAAGTGACCCTACACACTTGAGTCATTGACGTTGCGGCGCCGCACCGCACCGCGGTGAACAGCGTTGCGCTGCGGTGCCGCACCACCCGTGTGGCACACTGTACCTCGAATTCATTACGATGTAGTGCCGCACCGCATCGTTAACGCATCGTGTGGCCTCGCTCTAAGAACGTAGTTCATTCTTGTTACACCTATCAAACTAATCACTACTGATTAATATATCAACTGGTATTAAAGTGAGAAATATATGAATTGATGAGTAAATTATGATTTACAATAGCATATTAAATTGTTATTTTTTTAATATATCCAATTTATAATTTTTCCTTTTTGTTTCAATTAAGAGCTAAATTCTCATTCGAATCACACTATTAAAATGTTTGCAGCCAATTATTTGACCTCGCAACAAAAATCTTATAAATATTGTTTTTTGTTATCAAACCAAAATTACTTTGAAATCGGTTTATCATTCCACACAAACAGTTACGACGGTTTTCAATTTCTCAATATTTGGTGATGGCATTATGTTCTCAGGTCATTTTTAAAGTAATCGATTAATACCAATTAATTACACATTACTAATACTAATATTTTTTTAGCATCGGGAAATCAAAGTACAAAAAAGTCCATGCATAAGATTCATAGCCATAATTCCTGTTAATCCACGACTCCTTTACAGGAGCCGTGCTTCTCAGAATGCCTAATTTTGTAAACAAGTGGTTGTACACAAATTTATTTTTCAATTTCACAAATTCAAACAAAACTTTTAATGAAAAAAGTATTATGTATATTTTAGCTATCTAAAAACGGAAACAAAGTTGCCATAAATACTAACAAGTAAAATTTTACCTTACCAGGTACGCGTATCGAATTTACAAAAAATAACTTAGTATTTTCAAGGTTTCGTTTTAATAAACTCACTAGCTCCATCCGGCATGCCTGGTGATGCTCTTTTTTGTTGATCTTTTTTGCTGACTTTATATATAAACCTTTCTTGGCATGTATATGTCACCGGAAAATAACAAGATCCGTAAGTTTATCAATCTACTAGGAAGTTTATAAACTTTCGTGGGATTCTAAACGGGAGATAAATTGTAATATTTTACGTCCACATTTTCGTAAATTTATCAATTTCCGACGTCACACGGTAAATTTCTAAACTAACGGATATCTATTCGTAAGATTCTAAACGGTTCGACCAATCACAGAAAAGCTTTAAATTTTATGCTTTTTTTTAATACGGCAAATAACACACTGCTCTCTGATTGGTCGATATTGACAGTGGCAATGCTTGTGTCCATAGACTTAGGTCCAATCAGACTTGTCAAACTATAAATTTATCAGTTTCGACTATAACTGTATTTTTACTTTAAAACTAGGTAGGTACCTATAATACAGGATTACTTTTTTGCATAATATGCTAATGACCCCTGCTTCACTCTACCAAAATAAAACAACAGAAATCGTGTTGTACGATATTAAAGAGGTTTATTAAATAAGAAAAAAACAATCATAAAACATAAAACCGGCATTCTACCAAAAAAAAGGTTAGGTTAGGTTATAGGTATTGACTGTTTGCTTGCTTGCTGAGATTTCCTTTTCACTATCAAGACTTTTTCGTCACTAAAAGTCATAATATCATACTTTTTGGCGTGATAGTATTCTTTGTCTGTGGGCCGACGTCCCATTATTTTAGCTTTATTAAAATCTTCTATCATTTTAATGACATTTTTATTTTTTTCCTCTTTCCATTCCGACTTCTTACTATTTTGGTCATGGCCATTATAAAACTTTCGTGGCTCTGTGGTAAATTTGCTTACTTATTATTTTACGCGTGAGTACGTAAGTTTATCAATTTGCGAAAATAGGGGCGTAAAATAATACAATTTATCTCTCGTTTAGAATCCTACGAAACACACACGTGTTTTTACACACGTATTTTATATCTTATAGAAATATTGCATTGTGAATGCAAAAAAAAAATTAAATTAAAAATATAATTATAGCTGGTTCCATCTTAATCGATTGTTTAATATTTGTAAAAATATTACTTTCGATGTTGAAGGTAGTTAGCGTTCAACATTGGTGGAACGATACTAGCTCATAGTAGAAGTTGAAATACGTTTGTAAAATTCGACACGTTTGCCAGCGTCTCGGTAGCTCAGCGGTCAGAGCAGTCGCCCGGATAGCGAAAGGTCGTGGGTTCGAATCCCATCTGAGGGCTCAGAGGCGTAGTTGTTTTTTACACACGTATTTTATATCTTATATAAATATTGCAATGTGAATGCAAAAAAAAATTAAATTAATATCCTACGAAAGTTTATAATTTTCCTAGGAAATTTATAAATTAGCGGTTCTTGTTATTTTCCGGTGACATATACATCAGTAACAACTAAACAAAGTATCATCACAATCTGATCAATGGTTCCCGAACAAATATTCAAAAATTTATTTTTTATTTATATACGTATAAAGATGGGTCAAATGCTCTTAAGTTTTACAAGAAAATGTTTAATATACAAGTTGTACCTAACTCTTTGAGCATAGCGGTAATTGAACCAAGTGGCTTTGCATTGCCAGATTAATGCGCAATAATATTAATATGGCGAATGTTGAGTCAAAAATAAGAAACATGTTAGTCTTCGTCTAGATACGAGTTAGATGGAGAGCCATTTCTGTGGTCTTTGCTATTTTAAAATAAAATTATATTTATCTTAATAACTCTAGGTTAAAGGTTTTAAATAAGGCGATAATCGCAACACAAAGAACAACGTTTTAAAGTTACTTTATTAAAAGATCACATTCTATAATGTTAATAAAAAATCAAAATAATTACCATTACTCATTTATATATATATATATATATATATATATATGATTTTTTACATATTCATATTTTCTTCTTCTTCCTCATTATTTTAGTTATCATTATATTAAAATTTTCATTTGGTATTGGTTAAGATAATATCGTAGCAAAAAAAAATGACGTTATGATTTGTTACAGATCTCAAATCATAAATAAAAAACACAAGTTCGCGAAGCTCCCGGACACCGGAAAGAGATGAAAATATAAAATAAATGATTATAAAACATATTGTTAATAAAAATCATCTGTCATAAACATAAATAAGCGTTAATAATAATTAATTAAATTCGAGTGAGAGCTTATGTCAGTCAATTACGCCTTTGAATGTGAAGTTGCCCTACAGACAATAGATTCTCTATTAAACTTGAAGTAATGTCGTTCAATGGTTATTTAATTGGATCTTCATTGTCCTTATTGTTCATAAGCAAATCTATATGACATTAAATACACTGGAATTTATAATTATATTATATTTTACACTTTCAATACTATTTTATAGGATAATTTTCAATTGAAAAATTAATTAATTAAAATTTTAAATAGCAATGGAATTTTTTGATTTGCTTTTTAATTAAAATACTAATAGAAAAACAAATATAAGATTTGCCTTTGAAGTTGCTGAATCTTTTCTTCAGGTTTTAGTTTGAGCTTCAATTTTTACAATAACTTAGGGATTGAGATCAATAATGTTTAAGGTATTTCAAAACTAAATTAAATAGAGTAACTTAAAACTGATTGATATTGGAAATAGCGATTTCTTATTATTTTCTTAGAAAACGATTATGAGACTTCAACTTTTTTAAATACAGTATTTCTCTATGAGTTTTTTTCTATATGTAGCTAAATATCAACCAATAATATATAGAATACTATAGTCTTGATTATTAGTTACCGAATTGTGGCATTGTGTGGTAAATTAAGAACTTGTTTAATGTGCCAAAAGTCACGTTGTGCCAATATGTTCATTAAACGTTTTCTGTTCGTACTGAAAATTTGTAATCACTTCTCGAAAGTATGCATATATATATTTAAAACATACAGAAATAATGTAATATCATATATAGGTTCTTAATAATCACTGAGGAAATGTTATTTTAGATATTTGACGACCGTTTGGTGCAACGGTAGTGATCCTGCCTTTCGCACCGACGGTCCTGGGTTCAAATCCCGGAAGGGGCAGATGTTTGTATGATGAATACGAACATTTGTACCTGAGTCATGGGTGTTTTTATATATTTCTATGAATATTGCATATCTATGTATCATATATGTATGTATATCCGTTACCCTAGTATCCATAACACAAGCCTTACAGTGCTTACTTTGGGCTAGGCTAATTGGTGTGAGTGTAAGAAATATTTATTTATTTATTTATATTTGTAAGATTTCAAAAAAAAATTGTTTTCAAAGAAGCATTATAGTTATTTTTCAATCTTATTAATCGTATATAAATTTCAAATAATTTATTAATTTATTTAAGCGATACTCAATAGAACAATAAATGTATTTCAAACATATGATTAATTTTCTCATAATAACCTTTTGATAAGTAGATTTAGAAAATTTCGTTCACAACTTTGTACTCAAAAGTTTTAACTATTCCAAAATTCTGAAAAGGGTCACGTTTTATTCATTATTACAAGGCTGGTTGACCCTCAAAATTATTTCGATGGAATTCTGAATATATTTTATATTCAGGCAAGAGCACACATTACGATGAAGTGGCGCTATTCCTATAAACATATTCGTCTAATCAATTCAGGAGCTTGTTATATTGATAATAATCGACTATCACCCTGTAACTTGGTATAAATGTTAAATAAATCGAAATAGTCCACAGAGTGTAACACGGAATGACGTCAATAAAATTGTTTTTTTTTTCTTTTTTATCATCCAGGTGACAGCAGGTGTATTAGTCTAAATATTTGGTTAAAGATTTGACATAAATTGAAGGCTTCTGTTACCGTCAGTTTCATATTCGTCTAATCAATTCAGGAGCTCGTTATATTGATAATTTATCGACTATCACCCTGTAACTTGATATAAATGTTAAATAAATCGAAATAGTGCACCGAGCGTAACACGGAATGACGTTGATGAAATTGATTTTTTTCTTTTTTATCATCCAGGTGTATTAGTCTAAATATTTGGTAGAATATTTTGTAAATGATTTGACATAAATTGAAGGTTTCTATTACCGTCAGTTTCAGCTGACTTTGGATTAAGTGCAGAAATATTGATATTTTTAATTTATTTTCAATTATATATCTAATGGAAATCAGCTGTTGTTTTCAATTCTGATTCAATTCCAAAAATCGATGAACTTTAAAGAGCGTAGTTTAGCCCAGTAATAACGGCAGTAATCACAAAGTGGAAGTTAGTTAATACAATTAAGTATGTATAAAATATATTTTAATGAATTACAAACACTAAAAAATAACTAGTTTAACATCAACTGACCACCCATTAGGAAACTTTATCACTTGGTTATCATTGCTATGATCTTTCTTTGTTATCAAAAACATATTATTTCTGATATTATTATTATTTAAAATACAGTGTTATATATTGCATTACATGCAAGTAATCTTGCAAGAATAACTAACATTGAAACTTCTTTTAAAGAAAATTTATAAGACGCTATGTTTGGCGTTAATGATACATTTATATTAAATAGACACTACTAACGGACCTGGCCACGCATTGCTGTGTTATAAATTAAAGTGAAACCTAGTCTATGTCCTAAGTTGGAATCTAGCAAAATGGAGAAAAAAACATCATAATCGGTTGAGTAGTTTCAGAGTTCATCAGGTAGTTTATATATATAAAACAGTTAAAAATTCAAAAATTAAGTATGAAAGAAATTTAGAAATAAGAAATTAATGTCAAACTACAACAACGTCATGAATTGCAATTAGAAGTAACTAGGGTCCCGTCCCTGCTTCGCACGGGTGGACAAAATTCTTTAATTTTTTTCTATTATTAAATATTTTCCGTTAGTGCCATCTAGCGTCCGATAAACGAACTACTTGCGGTCAACGCGTTGCTATGGTAACGCATATACAACGGAAACAGAGAGGGAAAAAGAGCGGACAGACAAACACACAAACCACTCTGATTATAGATTTATATATGTTTTAATGTCGTTCTTATTTACAAAATATTAGGTGTAAAACTGGAAAATCAATCCATTAATAATTAAAGTTAAATGCGGCTATTCATATTCTATTGGTATAAATTTGCTTTACTAATAATTTGGTTTGCTTACGTAGCCGGCAGTGCAACCCTATAAAAAGTACATTTATAGCAGGCACGTCTTTCTCTCTTAATTACGCTCACTCATTATTGACGTTAACAAATTTATTATTTTGTTGCTCAACATAAATACCCAAAATATTTTAATAATATTTATATTCTGTTATCTATATTTTGTAACATAGGAAAGAATCAGAAATGGGCGATATTAGAAAACAATTCAAGAGTACTCGTTAATGGAATAGGTAATAAGCAATTGTGAAAATCACATTGCTATAATCGTCAAAGTTTCATATCACAAATAGTATCTAGTGCTTTTATTTTAAATCATTTTCTAATGAGATTCTCGTTCAAGAGTTAAGTTGCTCTTGAACGAGAATCTCTAAACTATTACTAAATACGATTAACTCTGAACATTTAACCGATTCGTTGCTGATGCCGCCTCGTATTAGTAATGCACGCCTGTCGTGCCATCATTTTTTTTTTGCGTGTGGCGTTAGCCGCTGAAACCGTGTCATTTTTAAATCTATGATAACTCTTTCAAATCAAGTTTTAGGGAAATATACCCAGAATAAAACTATCTTCATCTTTCACGTAAATCAAGCTCGTAGCCTTCGTTTCTGTAATTGTATGTAGCAACGAATCGGTTGAAGTATCGTTTTGTCCCTTTTCACATCAATTTTAATTGACAGAAATATCTTTAAGATTTCTTTAATGCTTATCATATTAGTTACTGTTGGTGAAACTAGCTCTTAATGTAGGTTCTTAATTCATTAATCATAAAGTGGACTTTTTACACAGCTTTCTTCTTTTCAAGATATAAAGCTATATTATGTAAAATGAATACTGGACGATCAAGACAATGTGATTTTCCCAAATGTTCAATTACCCCAAAATCCATCCGTCACAGCCCAATTTTGGCAAAATCCATTGTCCAAACGAATCGCTTCCTGTGTGATGTGCCCGAGCTTTTAATCCTAGTAATTTCTTTGTCCTTTATACGAAGTGTAAACATTCAAAAGGGTCTGCGAAATTAAGATTTTTTTTATATTCTAGTACTTATTGCCCATTCCGCAAAAAATGGCTATTCAAAAGTATCAATAATCTTTTCTGTTGGACCTTTGCTCTAAATAAGGTACTAATATTTTAGGACTAATGTATATGTTACTGCCAAACCTAAACACATTACTTAGTCCTAACGTTTTTTCTTTTACAAAGGAGAATGGCGGATTGAGCTCCACGTCTTTTAATGTAATAAATATATAAAATTCTTAATGTTTCATAATCTGGCCTATTGAAATGTAAAAGACATTAGCTAGCTAATTTCCTGGTTTGAATGTTCTTATTGAAGCTGTGACAAATTAGAAAGAGAACATCATTTATCCTAGATTTACTGAAATAAAACGCTTTATTGTAATTGTAGAAATAAAACACTTTTCTTTGACAGTGTGTATAATTGGTAGTAGTGTAGTGACGGTCTGTGTTGCCTGTGGTGTCACCATAGAATAATCGTTTCATGGCAATTATGATTTTTCTATGTATCACACCAATTAATTGAGTACAATGACTACAACACTTTAAAAAATCCAACCAAGGGGCAAAACAAACGAATTAACTTAAATAGCCAAGTTTTTTAAAGTTAAGTTTTTAAATTGACTTATTACCCGCAACTTTAATCCACACCATTACATTTTTAATTAAGTTTTATTTAAGAATTGCAGTCTTCACCTCATAAAACGCTGAGCATATATGCGGTTCTGTATATAGGTACATAGGCTTTTGCCATTCTCTTTAAGTAAGATTGAGGTGAAAAAAACACTGTTTAGCTTCAACTAAATAACCGTGTAATGATTGAACCTTTATGAGTCGGAAATTCGACGTTGACTGATATTTCCCAAGTGTCAGCTATGGTGGACGACACGTGCCCATGTTGGCATTTAGGATGCTACTAATATGCCAACAGTTGGAACATTGAGGAAAGAATATATTCATGTAAACCTTTAGTTCATAATTGGTGTGAATACAATCACAATTATAATACATTATAATTGTGATTGTATTCACTCACACATTTCATTTTTTTTCATTTATTCATTGGTTATTTATTATTGGTTTCATTCATAATACATTGGTGTGAATTTAAAAATATTTGGTAACTAAATTATTTAATAATAATAACATGTCATAAAATCACACCAATTCGCCTAGCCTAAAGTTAGGACTGTAAGACATACATATTATAATATTAGGGGTTAAAGTATGAAATTGCCGATTTGTACTGAAAATCTATATTGTTTATTTTTTAAATTTTTAACAAATTTATTTAATCAAAATAGTTGCCATTATTATCTATACATTGCTGCCATCTAATGGGAAGGTCATTAATGCCTTTGCGATAGAATTCCGACGATCTAGACTGCACAAACTGTGTGAAAGCATTTTGTACTGCCTCCTGGGAAGAAAACTTCTTGTCACGTAGATAATTGTCCAAATCACGAAAAAAATGGTAGTCCGTTGGAGCAAGGTCTGGTGAATACGGAGGATGACGAATGGTTTCTAACTGCAGTTCCTGAAGGGTCAAAATGGTTTCTCGTGCTGTGTGAGGTCTCGCGTTGTCGTGGAGCAATAATGGTGAAGATCGATTCATGAGTCGGGGCTGTTTTACTGCTAGTTTTGTCAACATGGTTCGGAGTTCGGCACAATAGACATCTGCCGTTATTGCTTGACCAGATCGGAGAAAACTATAGTGAATAACACCATGCTGAGACCACCAAACAGTTACCATTACCTTTTTATTGGTAAGTTTTGCTTTAGGACACTGTTGTGGCATTTGACCTGGGGTCAGCCATTGCATTTTTCTTTTCCGGTTATCATAAAGAATCCACTTTTCATCACATGTTACAATTCGATCCAATATTCCTTCATTTCTGTACCGGTTCAACAAGGCAACACAAGTTTCAACACGCGTTTCTTTCTGCAGATCAGTCAAATCATGAGGCACCCATTTTTCGTATTTTTTTATTTTATTGATTTGACGCAAGTGAGTCAATATTGTGGGTAAGGTAACGTTAAACCATGCCGCTAATTCCTGGGTACTTTGACTAGGATCGGCTTCCACTATCTCTCTTAATTCATCGTTATTTACCTGTGTGGGCGGTCTTCCTCGTGGCTCGTTCTTTAAGTCGAAATTTCCATCACGAAAGCGTTTAAACCAAAATCGCACGGTGCGTTCATTAGTAGACCCCTCTCCAAACGCAGCATTGATATTGCGGGCTGTTTCTGCCGCGTTAGTTCCGCGTCGGAACTCGTATTCAAAAATAACTCGAATTTTCGCAGTATCCATCTTTCTTGTCTAAATTGAATAACAAAAACAATTGAAAGTCGATATTCAAATGTTTTACATTTTTTAAAAAAAGAACATCATAGAAACCATTTAAAAAAAGTTTCATTCGAAAACCTCAAACCATGAAGATTCTATGTCAATTCAAAGAACCTATTGCAATAAAACGGCAATTTCATACTTTAACCCCTATTACATAGATATGGAATATTCAAGGAAATATATATAAATACCCATGACACAGACACAGGTACAAATGATTGTATTTATCACACAAGCATCTGCCCCTGTCAGGACTGGAACCCATGATCGTAGATGCGAAAGCCAGGATGCAGTTGCACCAAATGGTCATCAAATATTGTTTTGAATGAGACTTTAAATATAGTTTTGTAAATGTCGTCAGATCAATGCGCCCGGCCATTTTTCTTATTTATTGGTCTAATGAAAAATTGGCAGATAAAAATAACAATCACATGATTGTAATGTAAATAAACTGTATAAATATAATTCAAATATATTTTCAATAAGCTCTAATATCTTCCGCTTATTTAGTAGCCCATTTAATGAGAAAAATGGAGGATGATACGATTATACAATTTTTGATGTTATAAAATAATTTATTAACTGTACTCTTCCACTGGACATTACTTAATTACCTTCTAGTTCCATAGTCCATGAATAATATTTCCTCTGCTAATTGTGTGAATCACGCGAATCAGGAAAAACTTTGTTAGTCATTTAGGAAAATAATTAATTTAATAGAACAACCACTTGGTACTTATCAATAAATTAATATGATTTAATCTGCATTGCAAATACAACCTCTATTATCATAACGTGTGGATTCACATTGTAATGGTATTGTGTTAGTATGTGGTACTATGTACGGGAATTGTAATCGGTTGTTTATTCTACGGCTAGTTTTATTTGATGAAAAAACTATACAATAGAAATAAATTAAAGGAAAGAAAGAAACTGAAAAACTAACTAATGTGGAAAAAAAATTTTTTTTAAAGAACTCTTTACCAGCTTCTACAAATTTTTGGAACAAATTTTCCTGTCCGCCACAGAGACTTATTCGGAAGACAGAAGATCGTATCTTTTAGAACACTGTTAGCGCATCTCCCGGCAATGAACAGTATCCCTTTAAGTTGATTATTTACCTTAGGAAGTATAAATCACTCGATGCCAGATCCGGACTGTAAGGAGGGTTATCCAAGACTTACAGATATCAAGAAAATCTCTCGTTTTGAGCACTAAGTATGTACGTTGGCACTTTGTCGTGGTGACGTAGTAAGCCAAGCTGCAAGTTAGTCCGGTGTTCGACTGCTTGTTGCTCATAGCAGTGAATACTTCTGACAGTATATCATTTGGCGTTGATACTGCTTTGATTTTGTAATGTAATTGAAACCAGAAACCCCGTCAAAGTAAAGAAATTAGCGATCAAAATTTGACGCTCGCTTTGTTTCTGAATCTTGTTATCATAAACGCGTGGAGGAGAGCCTGTTTCAAATTTATTAATCATGTAACGGCACCATTTCAAACTGACCTGCTGTCGCTTTCCGATCTAGCCTGCAATATATGGTGAATATTTTCGTACGTAAATCGCGTATATTCTTAATTTATTTTTTTATTGCTACCTCATTTTCTCCGGTAACAGCAACCCGTTTTTTCTTCAAACCCCAAATTTAGACGACCGCGCTTGAACTGGTTATGGTGAGATGGTTGCTTTAAAAGAGCCTTCATCCATAAGTACCATTAGAAGTCGAACAAACGACTCGTTCGGTTTTCGGTCAGGTTCAAAAATGTTTTCGACGTAGATTCTTTTTAATGACACACGATAATTTTATTTAGCTCTCAAAAATTTGAAGAGATATTTTAAATTCGAACAATGGTACTTTTAATTAATCTTTTTTTTTTCAATAATTTTATCGGCCAGGGCTTCATAAATTAAAGAATTATTTCGTATAAATATCTGTGTAGACTTATTCACCCTCATACAACTTTACACAGCGTATGAAAAAGTGCCACTTTTTATTTAGGTTTTGTTGCCCATTATAGAAAATTAAGATGCCATTTTAATTATCTTTTGCTTGATAACGCAATTTGGTTTTTGAGAGGATACTGCTCGTCAATTAAGAAATGGATTGTGGCGGTAATCTTTTGCGTAGTAATGCTTCCATATCTCGTTATATCGCATATAGGTTTCTAATGTTTTGCCCTTCAGTTTAGTTCGTCTCAGGTCGCATGAATAATAAAAAAATTAAAATAAACTCATTTCGAAAATACAACCATGACGTGTACCTAATATGACTTTTAGTATACTTTTATTAATACAGACTTTTTCGTTTTAAAAGATTCTACCAAATGTAATTAAATACTTTGAACTGACTCAATCAACTAAGTTGAACGTCGCAATCATTCATCATCATCATCTTAGTCGTGAGATTTTTACTACTAAGCGTTGTTTGAATGTTTGAATGTTTAGCATACTTAATTAAAACAAATGCTTAATGACTTTGTTATAATGAACATCTAATTAAAGTATTAAATTGCCAATAAAACAATAATATACTAGTTTGTATTGATTATGTATGGCAAATACGTATAATTATGTAAATGTCGTTACTTCTGTTGAATCTTAATATATTTTTATTATTTTCTTACATACATTAAGCTTGTGAATTACAAAAGTTAGGAAATATTTATTTTATCAATACGTATGATACAAAAATTTCAACCTCTACCTTTCAAGTTCTCTCAATTTAAATTGCAAACCTTTATTCGGTATCTACTTGCATTTGAAATGGATTTCGTGAACTGGATTAAGATTGTTGTGAAGATTTAGACGTAGATTTCTCGGTCCCAAATCAATTGGCAATCCCTAACAGAATTAAACTCTGAAGAGGGTTGAGCTGAACATGGGTTTTGAGTTCGGCTAATATTTAATTATTTGCTTTGCTAATGCTAGTTTCATATTAACCAGCCGATTTTCATTAACATTTTACGATGGCCGCAGCAAGGGTTGCCATCCACACTGCAAAAAAAAAACTCTTGTCCTTTTTTTCGTGTACCTTATAATCTACCTAAATATAATAAAGTACCCTCAAATACTTAAGGCCCATCAGTTGAAATGTCAGCTTTAACCCAAGCAGACTGAGTTTGATCCTCGCCTAGGTACTACGTTTATGTAAACCTACTCGTTACACAAACATTTAGCTAACCACTAGCTTTAGGGAATGACGGCCTTATAAATAATGTATTTATCGCATTGTGAATAATTTTTACAAAAAAAACTGGATTCGTAATTCTGTATATAACTAACTTTTTTTTGTTTATGAATATATGTATGTGTTAATATTTAGTATATCATCCAAAAGGACCAATAAACATGTAGTCATTATTTATGATGCGTCCTTAATTTTTGGTTAAACTAAATAATTACTTTAATCGTCCCCTAAAAAGACGATAACCCTAGCTGGTTGGGATGTCGGCTTTGATTGAACCAGCTGATTGATTTCGTTCTTCTCCCATGTAGTACTGACGTGAGGTGACCCACTCGTGACACAAGCAATTAGCTTACGATGTGAAGCTAACGGGAATATATTGAATGGATTCGACGAATTGCTAATATTTATGAAATAAAACAATTTTTTTCATTTACTACAGATTTATGAACATATCTTTCGGACTCGGACTTTTATGGACTTGTAACACTAAAATCTCATAATAATGTCATTCAGTTACATTATTATTAGATAAATTATTTTAATTTATCTAATTAATCAATCCGCCTGAGAATTCACTTCTGAACCGAGTCGATTTTTTCCAGTATTTTTCTATTAAAATAAATATATCTTATATGATAGCATTGAAAAAATGCAAAAAATATACAAAATTATATAATTATTATTAGAGTTATACCAAAAATTTACTTTTGGATCTAAGATATTTTTTAATTGAAATAAATGTGTATTTTTTCAAGATGATTTTAGCGATAGTACTCAATTACATGATAAAACATCAGTTAAAATATTACAAGAGCATGCGATTTTACGTCTTAAAATACAACATAGCCATGCTAAAACATGAACACTTAGTATGAGTGCAAATGTAGCTTAATAAGCTCAAATGATATAAAAAGCATTGCAGGTTGCAGGTCACCAGATAAAAGGAATGCCTGAGCAATTACTGTAAAATGACCTATATTTTTCTTTTCTAAAGAAAAATATAAATTGAACTCGCAACTCGTAAGGTTTCCGAGCTATAGCCGTACAGGCGCGCGTAATAGCTGGCTCTACTTGAATAGCTACCTAACGACATGCAATGCAAATTCATACTTTACAATAGACTTAAGTACTCTCAGAAATGTAAACTTTCGTGTAAAAATGTTCTGTAATTGCGATATTTGAAATGATTGCATGATTCTAGCTATTCAAGTGTTAAAATACTAACTTTTCTTATATTAATAGCTTTATTTCTTTTGATCAAAGTTAAATAAAATGTCACTTTTTTATAACTTAACTTCAACTTATGTGCATAACAAGTAATTATATTATGGCAGGTTTATTTATACGTCTTACGCGGGTCGTTTTGATATAGAAAGTGATGTGACAAACCGGAGATTAAAGTTTTTCCTTTGAGTCTGTGAAACCTCTGGGTATGTAGATTTTTGAATCATCCATTTCGCGTCAAGCGTTCCTTTTCTACTAATCTTTATTTGACATTGGAAATTTCCTATTTTCTAATCAGTCCTTTGCTGCGAATGGTCTAAATTAGGTTAGGTTTTTTAGGTTACCATTGTATAACGTGACACAAATATTTATCAGTTTGAAATTTCTAGAATGTGGCTGTGCAAGTTTAACTTTTAAACTCCGTTTTCCATGTGGTAATTTTCAGTTGGCATTAAACGTGGACCGAAGATTCTCGGTAAAGGGATCGAAGCTTACTACCTCGTATTATATTGGAAGTGCCAAAATTACCTATTTTAAAGCGGAAACTCGATTTCATATGTGTTGCAAATCGATTTTGAATTAAATTTCTTACGATTAGGGTATGCAATTCAAGTATTTATCAATTATTTGTTTTTTATATATTCTGCTCTTTTAACTTTTCAATATTTTTCAAATAGTGAAACTTATATTTTTATAGCGTAAAATGCAATTCAAGTATTTATCAATTATTTGTTTTTTATATATTCTGCTCTTTTAACTTTTCAATATTTTTCAAATAGTGAAACTTATATTTTTATAGCGTAAAGTTTCAAATGTGAAGTTCCTTAATGTAAGTAACTTTAATTTTAACCAAATTTTATACTTTTAAATTAAACCTAGTCTTGGGCTTTTTATTTTAAGTCAAAGCTATCAGAAATGTTGAAAAACGAAATAAAATTATTCGGTGGCACGTGCTTTCATCGAACAGTGCGTCCTGTAAACAATTCCTGGTTGAATATTTAGAAACAGTTATGACTTACATTGTTATTTACAAATATCTGACAAGATTGTTTATCTGACTAGTTGATTTTCTGTCTTGTCATCTGATGGAAAGCGTATTCGACCACCTACGTATTTGACGACATCCTAGTAATTCTGTCTACCCACCATAAACTGTTAGGTTTATTACATATATTCGTCAATAATGTATTTTCTTTAATATATTTTCTATTATTTATGAAGTTCTATGCAGCATTTCTGTCAGGTGTCAAAAAGTGGGTCATAACATCTTTTTAAATTTGTTTAGACATTACATTACATTTTAAAAGCAAATCTTTTTAAATTTGTTTAGACATTACATTACATTTTAAAAGCACCCACCGGGTAATTGATAAAAAGCGATAATCGGCGTTTACTTGCATTATAGAATCAGAAATGTTGACATCCTTAAGAGTACTACGTTACCGAGTGATCAGCTGAAGTATCAATAGGCTGGAAGAATATTAAAGTAGGTATTCAAGTTTTCCCTTTGACAAGTTGAAAGATTTGTACGGACACATTCGTGATTCCACGACGAAATCGAGAATCTATTAGTAAAAAGGTATAAAAAAATATTAAGAGCTGGAGTTTCATATTATTTTATATGTTCTTATATAAAACTATCTTTTACTCTATCTTAAAATTAACATCTGAAAGCCAATTATAGATCCTCACCAATAAAAACACAACACAACACCATAAAAAATTATATGTAGCCTATAATTTCCGTAATCACATTTTTCAAATTTCATCGAAATTTCATTTCAATTCATACTCGACTTATAGAAGAACATATACATAGACAAACAAAAATTAAAAAATATTCAAATTGGTATCGGTGGGTGGTATTTATTATAAAATCTGTCCAAAACGTGCAGACAGAACCTACAGATTTATAAAGTAGTACCTTTAGATGGCGCTGCTAAATATCAATTTCTTCCATACAACGATATACATAAGTATTTAGTACTTACACTTCCGCACACATTACACATTTAAATAAAACAATTTATTTAGGGCTTTTTGCTCATAATTTATATAACATAAGTAACAGTTAGGAACGTGCTCGATTAAAAATACTGTGAAGGTAGTACAAATAATATGACGACCACTGCCTTAGTCACCCTGTGATCACGGCTCCTGTAAAGGAGTCGAAACATCAGGATAATTTAAATTATGCGCAAAAAACCCTAAATTCGTTGTTTTATTTAAAAAGATATTTTTTAATGTAAGCATTGTAAGATTTTCGTAACCCAAGCTATTTTTAGTGTACTAAAAAATTCTGAGTGTTATAAGCGTCAAAATGGGTTTCGTCGTTTTTACAACATTTAGAACTTCTTATACAAATTCTAAGATCGTTGATGGGAAATAATTTGCAAGGAATGCACATACATTCAAAGTTCTGATTGGTAGCACGAACTCGTCAAAGCTTAGATACTTGGAATTAGATGCATAGGATCTTAGATTGAGAAATTGGATAGCTTCTCAATACACAAGGTTTGATCAACTCAAGAGGCGAAATATAGATATTACAGATAATATAAAAAATAATTAATGAAATGCATATCTGACTATCACTTGAACTAAACTTTAAGCAGTCATTCTAAAAAAAAGTTCGTAATGTCGATGTGAATGTTAAAGTGTGAAGTGTGTGTTTTTGTTGGTCATTTTTGATACGGTTATATACCTATTAATTATTTAGAGAGTGATATTATTCTGAACAATAATAGATAGCATAAATATTTATTAATAGTAGATTGCTATTCTTAGCTTTAATAACATTGGTTTATTGAATAACTATAATATAGTAGATCTTGTAATAAAACCGTACATATTTATACTTTTTTATTCAATTATTTTGTTTTCTACGTTTTATGAGTCTTATACAGCCAGGTCATCAGAGTAAGTGAAACGAAAATCCAGAAAGAATAGCCGATTTAAAATGAAGTAAACACCACGAACAAATAGCACTTGCAGAGACAGAAAAAAAAACCGAAAAGCGATTACGTACTATACGGAATGTATAAATAAAAGGCTTTATTTTTAATGTGACAGTCAGTCAGCTGTTAACAAATGTTTCACGGCTCTGGAACACGGTATTTTAGTAATTTCCGTAGGCTGATGAAATAACTAAAAATGATTCGCAATGACAAGAAATATCTATTTTTGCTCCTGATTCTACTGTATTTATTAAAAACAGAAGAATTCATAAAGCAGCATGTTGGTGTAAAACTTGTATACATTTTATATTTCAGACTGAATATCGAAAAATGTTTACATGACTAAGCTACAAAACGCTTCAAAATCTTGACTAAATATGCTTGCCAGCTAAAAAAACATTTGTTGCAAGCAATGTATATTTTCGAATGATTGTTTTTGGTGGTACAAATGTATTTAAAAATAAATGAGTTTTTTTTTTCGGAATCTACAATTTTTTTTGCTATTTTTTGGTATATTTGAATCTTAGGTAAACGTGTACCAAAGATTCAAGCCTTCGTTGTATGGAAGAAAGAAAGGCTCCTTTCTTGAGGGTGTTATTTACAAGCTGCGTGTAACTTCAATTCTTGTAGTTCACTGACTTCTTCTACGGTATTACTTGCAGTGGTTTTAATACCATCTTATTATAAAAGGTGGTATATATTTTGTTAATTAGGCATTAAACTGCTTAACATCTAAAGAAGTACTTACGCCAACACTTCTCAAGCGTTGAATCCACATTCACCGCATCTATCATTTAAATGCTCAAACAACAAAAATATTCAATAAATAGTTTAATCTTTGGCGATTGATTGATAACTGTAAAAGAATTATATTAGATGAAATTTGTATGTATTAATAAGAATGGGTTAGCTCTTGTTCCCAGTCAAGCCCGGATGCCAAGACAGGATCCATAATGGAACGAGCTAACCCAGAAGTTACCTATTCACCCTGGCTTTGAAAATGGACGGGCTATAAGTTCTTGGAAATACAGACGCAGGGAGGGAGTTCCACTCCTTTGCTGTACGCATTATGAAAGATATTGTTCATTATGAAGGATGAGGGATGTTTTAGACGTAAATCAAATTATATTTTGTATTCCAATACGGCTGATAGAGCTATTATAATTTTGGTTGTGTTAATTTATTATAAATAAGCATTGTCAGCTAACAAGTTACTTGTAATGGTTGTTTAATTTATGCTTATTTTTTTTTTGTTTTCCTTTCTACCTTTTGCTAACTTGGAAGCCAGGTCGCCTAGATTGTTAATATTTTTGGCAATATTATTATATTGGCAGTGAAAGTTGTCCCATTTATTTTAACGTAATATTGAATAGATTCTAGTAAAGGTCCAGGACTTTTATTTATGATACTTACATAGGGCCTCTACCGCTTTGTCTTTATAAATAGTTAGTGCTTTCTTATAAAACCGGTGTGCTTATTTTTTCAAAAACATTTATTTTTATTTAGGATGGGTTCGCTCTTGATCCCAATCAAGCCCGGGGGCCAAGACAGAATCCACGAGGGAACGAAATAACTTAGAAAATGCTTATTCACCATGGCTTTGAAAATGGACGGGTTCTAAGTTCTCGGAAATACAGACATAGGGAGGGAGTTCCAATCTTTTGCTGTATGCGTTATGAAGGATGTTGATAAGTGCTTGGTGCGACAGTTAGGAATAGCAACCAAGAAAGGGTGGGAGCCCGCAGTGCGTCTGGATGTCCGATGGATAAAAGGAGATGGCGGTATGAGCAAATGTAGCTCCTGAGCACATTCTTTAAAGTACAGTCTGTAGAAGACCGACAGACAGGCAACTATGTGGTGATGAGCTAAGGTGTGAAACTTGCTCTTCACCAATTTGCTGTCACCAATGAGCCTTAGCTCTGCGCTGCGACTATAAATTTTAGCCTATCCAGTTATTGAGAAGGTTTCCACAACAAATTACTTGGGTAAGATATAAAATACGTGTGTAAAAAACAACCACGCCTCCGAGCCCTCAGATGGGATTCGAACCCACGACCTTTCGCAATCCGGGCGACTGCTCTGACCGCTGAGCTACCGAGACGCTGGCAAACGTGTCGAATTTTACAAACGTATTCCAACTTCTACTATGAGCTAGTATCGTTCCACCAATGTTGAACGCTAACTACCTTCAACATTGAAAGTAATATTTTTACAAATATTAAACAATCAATTAAGATGGAACCAGCTATAATTATGTTTTTTTTTATTTATTTTTTTTGCATTCACAATGCAATATTTCTATAAGATATAAAATACGTGTGTAAAAAACAACCACGCCTCCGAGCCCTCAGATGGGATTCGAACCCACGACCTCTCGCAATCCGAACCCACGACCTCTCGCAATCCGGGCGACTGCTCTGACCGCTGAGCTACCGAGACGCTGGCAAACGTGTCGAATTTTACAAACGTATTCCAACTTCTACTATGAGCTAGTATCGTTCCACCAATGTTGAACGCTAACTACCTTCAACATTGAAAGTAATATTTTTACAAATATTAAACAATCAATTAAGATGGAACCAGCTATAATTATGTTTTTTTTATTTTTTTTTTTTGCATTCACAATGCAATATTTCTATAAGATATAAAATACGTGTGTAAAAAGCAACCACGCCTCCGAGCCCTCAGATGGGATTCGAACCCACGACCTTTCGCAATCCGGGCGACTGCTCTGACCGCTGAGCTACCGAGACGCTGGCAAACGTGTCGAATTTTACAAACGTATTCCAACTTCTACTATGAGCTAGTATCGTTCCACCAATGTTGAACGCTAACTACCTTCAACATTGAAAGTAATATTTTTACAAATATTAAACAATCAATTAAGATGGAACCAGCTATAATTATGTTTTTTTTATTTAATTTTTTTTGCATTCACAACGCAATATTTCTATAAGATATAATCATCTGAGGGCTCGGAGGCGTGGTTGTTTTTTACACACGTATTTTATATCTTATAGAAATATTGCATTGTGAATGCAAAAAAAAATTAAATAAAAAAAACAAAATTACTTGGGTGTTATGATAGACCAACGTCTCCCTTGGCATACACATATCGAATTTGTTGCCAGCAGTACTACGAAACTTACCTGGGTCTTCAAATCTCTAAGGCTGATCTAGATATGGGGAGGTGCAAAGAAAGAAAACTAAGTTCCTGGAGGTCATAAGGGTTCAAAGATTAATATTTACTAAAAATAATGTATTTTAAACCATACCTCTTTTCTACTGAGCTCCTTTACCTTATTTGTAACGTACTTATCGCTAACTTAACTTTAAGAAAACATAAAAATATTTTTTTCACTCGAACCTAACAAATAAAAGGAGGTCCCACTTAGTTCCTACTGTCACAATAAAAACCGTCTTCGTCCGTTGTCAGGTCATTAAACAGTCACACAGTTAAACAAAATAACAAGACCTTAAACATTTATCTTCTTAAGACTACTTCTTAAAAGTTTTGACATCATGGTTATTATCGCTTAATTATAATGATACAGAACAAATCATACAGTTCATTACTTAATAATTACTTGCATATTAGTTAATGTTGTTTTTTTTATAATAGGTACAACCAAAAAAGCGAGACCATCAAACTTATTTTTATTTTTTTTAAGATATAAATTTAACACAACACTTTTACAACACACACACCGTGCTCACGGCCGTGATCACGGCTCCTGTAAAGGAGTCGAAACGTCAGGATTAAATATAAAATAAAATAAAACATGCGCAAAAATCCGTAAAAAAGTGTTTTATTCTGAGCATGAGTATAGTTCTAACCATGATCTTGCATTCAAAGTTCATATCCAAGGTATCATTAACTTACTCTTCCTTTTATTGAACATTTATATTGTAAAACTACCTATAAGACATTATAAGTGAAAGCACGAAAAAGCTAAATGAAACATTTATTTTTAATATTTATCCGACGACCAGCCTCTGCTAAAGAATCTTAACTTCCACTTTTGCTGAACCTGTTCACTAATCACTGTGTTATTCACGAAGTTGGTGTAAACTACGAAGTTGCCTATACAGAACTATGTTTAGCTCAGCTTTTATTGGTTCTAATGAGCTTCAGGTCACTACCTATTTGTATTGAGTTTTTGTTAAAGATAATGAACGGAGTGTTTTAATAGAGATAAACATGAAATAGATACTTCTAAAACCTGAAACTTCAGATATCTTCCTAAGTAAATAAAACTGTTAGTTCAATGTAGCTGAGTTCAATTAACGAAATGGTGAAGTGAGATAGCTTTGACACTCAAGTTAGTGAAAGTATCGATTTTTAAAGTTCTTCAGCGTCCTTTATAGAAGTTCACCATGTGGCTGGTATCACACGCTATTTTATTCAATTACGATTCACTTAAATCATTTACAGTTTTTGTTCTAATTTTAGTATTTTCTGTTTAGTATGAAAGGTTTGAGGAAATATAAAGAGGTTCTGTTAATGTCCCACAACTTGGTTAAAATAACAACATAGTAAAAAAGTTTATGATGTTGTTGAAAGAAAATCTTCGTCTAAAATTGAAGTTTTGTATTATTTTAATTTTATGTCTGTGTTTAGATTTTTAGGGTTCCGTACCCAAAGGTGAAACGGGACCCTGTCTGTCACCAGGCTGTATCTCATGAACCGTGATAGTTACACAGTTAAAATTTTCACAGATGAGTATTTCTATTGCCGCTATAACAGCAAAAAAAAAACAGAATAAAATAAATATTTAAAGAGGCTCCCATACAACAAACGTGATTTTTTATTCCCGTGATGAACTTTACATAGCTAAAAGTATACAATGTACGAAACACCCGGTGCGCGAGTCCGCCTCACACATGGCCGGTTCTTTTTAGTATTTAAATCTCTATGATACTCGTAGTTTAAAGGTGACGGTGATAACTTCTGAGGCCGGGCGATTTTAACTCCGAACCTGCCATCACGTTGTTAAAATTTTGGGTCTGACAATTGGTGTTAGAACAATTGAGGTTCTGTTGACCTGACTATATCGATTGCATAACATAAATCCTTAAATGCTTGTCACTCTGCTTTCGATTTCGTACTACTTAAAAAAATCAACAAAACAGGTTGAAGTGTCTGTTAAAGAAGGACTAAATAATAAGGACTAAAAAATAAAATAGAATATGTATGAACTCTGGAAAAATTGTATTAAATGGAGACTACTGTTATAGCAATACATTACAAAAACGAGAAAATAATAAATATTAATAAACAATGTACCAAAAATAAAATATTGATAAACGAACATGAACGATTGGTAGTTACCCAATAAATAACCAAATTTGGGTCAATACCCAATTTCACCTTTTTACACCCTCAAAAGTGAGAGGATACTGGGGTGTCCCAGAAGTAAAGAGACAAAATGATCTTAAAAATATTTAATAATTATTAATACTATATCATATAATTTTGGTATGCAAATGATAGTAAAACAAATTTATTTTTTATATCTATATCAAATTTGCTCCAGCGATACCTTTGTATCCTATTTTTCTCATATTAATAGCAGCACGCCTCATGACTACTTTTCCAGATGTAGCAGCTACTCTTTTAGCCAATCTAGTCCATCGGTGTTTTAAAGATGTTAACGTTTGTGGTATATCTGTATACTTTTTATACTCTTTTTTACACAGAGCCCAAAATATTTCAATACCTCGAGCTTGAGGAACATTCGGGGCGTTGTTTTGTTTGGTTATGAATTCAACACCTGAAGTCTGTAAATACTGAATAACTTTAGACTCATAATGGCATGAAGCTAAATCCGGCCAAAACAAAACATCTTCTCTCTGATAATACTTGTCTATGAAAGGTACTAGACGTTTGATAATGCACTCTCTAAGGTAAATCTGGGAGTTCATAGAACCTGTACGATAATAGGGTTCGGAAACATTACCATTTTCATCTATAGCTTGCCAAACAAGGTATTTTTTAACAAAACTTGGCCTTTGGTACAATTTTTTCACTATAATTAACAACGTCACGACTGGTAGCGTGGAAATGTTGTTTCCCAGGAACATTGTTTGGGTCAACCGGTACGTAGGTCTCATCATCAATAATCAGAATTTTTTTCAAAGTTTTTTCATAAATTTTACGGCACCCTCGCTTGGCACGCGCCTCCTGGTCTTTAACATATTTGGGGGCGGCTAATTTTACAAAAGCTTTTAAGCCTATATCTTTACATTTTATTCTAGATACACTGGACTTAGAAATTTTTAATTTATTCGCCGCAACTCTCACCGATGTTGAACATGCCTGTTCAAAAAGCTTTTTCACTTTGCTTATATTTGTAAAGGTAGATACTGTACGTGGTCTTCCCGGAATCTTTTTGAAATTAGTCTCTCCCGTTTCTTCGTAACGTTTTATTATTCTGTAAATACTAGTTCTTCTAGCTCCCTCTTGAACAAAATGACGTACTGCCTCAAATTTGCCATGACACAAATAGTATTGAATAACTCTCATTGAAAACAACTCTTGTTCCGCTCGATTCATTTTCAAAACAATGCAAAGATTATTTAAATCCCGCCTATTTTGACAGGTAAGTTATCTGTGGTTACCATGACAACCATTAATTTTTTTTCGAAAACTTTTTAGTGGCCATTTCGATTTTGAGAAAAGTCTCTTTACTTCTGGGACACCCTTTATCTTTATTCCTGATAAAAATTAATTGCCAATTTTAATAAAAACACCTAAAGTATATTTTATTCACAAGTAAGGTAAAACAAACAATTATTAATGCAGAGATGAAATAAGACGGCCTATCTTTTGAATTGATATATTTTTCATATGCAACTTTTCGATTTTGAGATACTTTTAACAAAAAGATTTTTTTAGCAAGTTAAATTTCGGATAGTATGAATGGGGTTTTGGTAATGATTAAAAGCGTACTGATTATATTATTATTATTTCACATTTTTTTATTTGAGAATGTAAAATCACTTAGATTGATGACTTGGATGAAATTATTTAAACCATTAGCTCTATAGAATTTTATCAAACCTTTTTAAACCATTTTCTGGATCTATAATAACTATTTTACCTATCCGACCAATTTTACCCACCTAATTTTTATCGGGTGAGTGAAAATTGCCTATCTGTAATAAAGATTAATAATTATTTCATTTCTGAGAAGGGATTTTGTTACAATTATTAGTAGCAATATTTTTTTGTCGAAGCGAAACCCGTTTCATCATTTCTTCGTCGGTTGGTGAGATTGTCGGGAGTCCAGAATGCCCAATCAACACTTACTGAAAGAACTAACGTTCCGTTTAAATCCCGCGATGTATCCTTAGTTTCACCGAAAATCCGGTACGGCGGTTATGGCATTTGCCAACCATAATCAAGTGACTCCGGTATTTAATTACACTGGTCTTCAAAAAAAATTTTTTTTGCACTCCTTCTTATTATTGTGCACGATTATTATAGATGTGATATTTCTCAACAGAAACTGGGTTTTAAAAAATTGTGTCACGTATACATTTTTTGTGAGGGAATTTTCAAGAAAAAAATTTTTGTTCGATATATCAATATTTTTTTATAATAATTAAGACAAATATTATATATAATTACACTAAAAACATTAAAAATCATAAGACAATGTAATTACATGTTGTTTACTTCCTTTTTATATTTTCTTTTTATATTTTTATATTTTCTACTGGAGTTTCGCGACGAATTGACCAACAAGCATTGCTTCCGACCATTTTCCGTTGTAGCACCTCTCAATGTGCGATATGTCCTGATGAAATCTTTCACCGTGTTCATCAGATACCGCTCCAAGATTTTCGGGAATGAAATCTAAGCGAGAATCTAAAAAAATAATTTTAAGTGACATTTTGCATTTGTAAGAAAGCTTTGTAAGAAAGCAGAAGTTCTTGGATGATATCTTTGTAGGTTTCACTTTTTTGTTTACAAGAAAATTATGACTGACTGCTACGAAAGCGATCGATGCCCTTTTTTCAGCTTTACTCAGCTTAATTTTAAAATTTGAGTACTTCATGAGCTCTCATATTTGGGGACCTACAAAGATACCCTCTTTCAATTTCGCGTCGCTGATTCGAGGAAATTTTGTTTTGAGGTATTGAAAGCCTTCCCCATTCTTATTCATGGCTTTGACAAATTTTTTTCATTAGACCCAGCTTTAGAGGAAGTGGTGGTAGAATAATTTTTGAAATAAAGGTTCTTCAATCACTTTACAACTATAAATCGAACTGAGTGCCACGGAGTCACAGCGAGAACTGCGCAAGCGTATGCATTAGTGTAAAAATACCATCAGTCGATATCATTCTCTCTCTTTCTATCATCCCAAGTCATTTTTGTGTGGAAAAATATGATACAGACTGAATAAATTAGTGTTAGTGCAAGAATGACTCACAAAAATACAGAAATTCGAGGTATTTAATTTTTTTTTGTTTTAAAAATAATATACGTGATAGCAAACAATAGGAAGCAAATCTAGATTGAGCATGTTAATCTCTTCATATTTATCATATTTTTATTTAAAGGAGGATTTCGTTGAAGACCAGTGTTATATACTATTAAATGGTACAATTTACATACATTTTAAACACTGAATTGTACTATTTTTCTATGAATGTTTGGCTATTCTATGTGTTAGGTGTAAATATTATTGAGAAGCAGTATGCCTATAGGATTACTTGTTAGAAATATACATTTACAATGGCAAGAAAAGGAAAATTAAGTACGTTTTAAGTTTAATCTGGCTAGAAAAGCCATAGCATGGCACTGTACTCGTATGAAACCAATAAAAAAGTTGGTAAAACACAAAAATGTTTTTAATTGCGATTACAAACATATTTTGCTGTTGTAAATTTTAATGTGAAGTAATTTGATCCAAAGAGAATATTTTTTGCTGTTAGTTATTGTATATGGTCAGTGGGTGTGTCTGATTCTATTGTTTCTTTTTTGTATAATTATGAAAAGCCTTTTTTGGCACCATTCTACCATCGACGCTGATACTAAAAATTAGTCACTTTGTTCCTTAAATGTTGGGTCAAACGATATTATTTACGAAGGAATACTGTTGTTACATGAAACTGATTGGATCTTCTTTATTCAACGACTAGAAAATGAAAATCTTTTTGTCGAAGACAATTTATTCCAAAAAAATATACTATATTTAAGTAGTAAAACTATAAAAAAACTTTATTAACATGTATACTATGTATGAAAATGTGTGATTAATTATATTAAATATGTGTAAATTAAAAAAGTTTACTTCTTCCACGGCCTTTCGTCACATAAATAATAAAGAATTTTTTGTAAAAGATTATGCAATAATGGACGGCTAACCTTGTTATACACGCAAAATCTACCACTTGATTGTGTCTCCTTAACATTTAATTACAGCTTTGCGAAAAGGAATGGTTGCAACAAACTTGATATTCAGCAGTTAAGTCTTCAGGTCACTTTTTGATCTTAATAGATATTAGTAGAGAATATTTTTACAACATAGGCTCTCGACTGTTAGATAGCTATTTTATGTTAGTTCACGTATAGAGCGATGACTTTGTTGTCCTAACAGTGTCATCACAAAAGGCAGTGGACTATCTAGCAAAATATTTTGTAATTTTACAGTACAATATAATTGTATCCTTGAATGGTTCTATATCCCAATAATGACATTCTAGTAACACTTATTTCAACCTTTATAATTTTTTTAAGGTACTACTAGTATACTAGCTAACTTTATTGCAGAATCAGTTTTTTTCCGACACCGACTCTACCTTCAAAGACACGTCGCTACTTAGGGATACTACGTGACGTGTCGGAAGTCTTATTATTGTTCTATACATTTTTTTCATTGATTCATTTGAAAATATAATAAAGTGGCCCGTATTTCCGCGTATCTGCTTTTGACTTTTCATAATAAAAGAACGAATATTATCAGGCGTGTTTCTTTACAATTTTTTGTATCAGTAAAGTACAAAATATCTGGAAGAAACGTCAGAGTTGTCATTGTCGTGTCAAACACCTGAACGCATATGCTATTGTTAAACTTATAAAACTGAAACTACACCAAAAAATAATATTACTAAGTTTTACTACATTTGCTAATGAATTAGTTGGAAAATAGCTGAAGGTTTCTTTAGCGGAAAATTATAACCCAATACTCAGTTCTTTTCAATAATATCTCGCTAAAAATGTTTGTGTCTCTCCGTTGTACAATAAATAAATTTCCAGCCCATCACGTCGAATTTTATTTATTTCTTCGTTGATAGTTTCGTTTTCGTATTCTTCATTCAATGTATAACGAAGTATTATATAATTCCTTCTTATTGCTGAATAAATCAAAGTTAAAATAACAAACAATATCGAAAATCCTTAGTACATACACTCTTTTGATACATTTATTCTGTGTCAATGCCAGCGATAGTGTCTAGTTGGTAATTAATAACTACAAAATGTAAAATAACAATAGCAGTAAATAATTAACCTTTTATTATAGTTCGTGATTAAACCGATTTTCTCCTAACATTTCTTTTAATATTAGTATTTTTCAAATATTTTTCATTGCATTCGCGCAACGTAAGAACGTAAAAAGAAAATTTTACTCTAGCCCTACGATGGCAAACGCCGAACAACGACTGGCGTGATAAGGGGTGGTGCGACGTGCTGTCTAACACTGGGATGTGTTCAAGTTTTGGGATAAATATGAATTTAATAAGTTGTAGGATTTCAACAAGAGCTCAAAATTATGCAGATTTCCTGCAGTACTTGAGGAGGAATATTTCCATATAAATTATGTACAAAACCACAAATTTTATTACTAAATTATTAAGTCAATTTTTTCAAGCCATTTCATCATGTGACTAGATGGCACATTGCTAAGACAATACCTTTACATTTATGCTATATTTTTGTGAGACTGTCGTCACCGCTTATTCTACGGTGACTCGCCTTAACGCTTTGCTTTTTATAGTCATCGTTACGCCGCGAATGACGCGATACTATTGCCGTGTAAAAACACCCATATACTTATTATAAACTTTAGTGGCAGGACGATAACATCGTAGTGATTTACTCATACGTGGAGATGTCGCCTTATATTTCGTATTTAAAAGAATAAATAAATAGTACAAAAAGGTACTACCATCAGAACATAAGAATGACTCATGTTATTCAAACCATTCATTTAAACAAATTACAGTATCCACCAAAAACTTGGTATCATATATCTATTGACAATTCTCTTATTTTTATTCTATGCACGCTCCATATAAAATGTGCCGAAACGCCTCCTAATAATATGATGCAACTGAATTAAAGAAAAAAGATTTGCAAAACTATTCAACGTTTCATAACTTCTACTTAAACTATTTGTTTACCTTTAGGCCTTTTCCTATATAGCATCATTAATGAATTTTCATCTTCATCCATGAATTTATATGCAAAATGTATCTTATATACTTGGCTTCAAAATCTTAGATAAGAATAACATTAATATAAAATGAAATAGGGAATCTTGATACTTTAAAGTAATGAACTCACATGTACAGTTATTACAAAGAGACACTAAAAATACGAACTACAATTACCTCGTAATTAATTTAGCGAAAATCAACATTATAAAAGGCTGCCGCTGTTGCCCATTTTGTGGGCTACGTGAGGTGTATGGTGAATAATTCCTTTCGTCCATCCATGAATTTATATGCAAAATGTATCTTATATACTTGGCTTCAAAATCTTAGATAAGAATAACATTAATATAAAATGAAATAGGGAATCTTGATACTTTAAAGTAATGAACTCACATGTACAGTTATTACAAAGAGACACTAAAAATACGAACTACAATTACCTCGTAATTAATTAAGCGAAAATCAACATTATAAAAGGCTGCCGCTGTTGCCCATTTTGTGGGCTACGTGAGGTGTATGGTGAATAATTCCTTTCGTCGCTTCAAAAAGCGTATCATTAGGGGTATTTTTACGCTACCCTTAAAGCTGGGCATTGACGGTCAGTTTTTCGCGTCAGTTGAACTGACGTCCATCCAAAATTTGATCGTAAGTATCGAATCATCACTCCAGAGTGTTAACTGACGACGCGCCATGAAATTTTCTGTGACTACCATAATCCAACCCGACGCGTCGCACCAAACTGCCGTGAGTGAGTGATCGTCATTCTTGCTTGTTTTTGGTGAGTATATGGCAACAAACAGTAGCGTCAGTATGAATTAATGTTTCTTCTTCAAAATCAGAATTAATTTCTTTTTTCGTCACATATAAGTAGTACACCTCCTAACAGCCGGCCGATCGGAAACTGAAGAGTCGGAGTGACGCCAGTCAATGGGGAAATCTAGTTGGCCTAAACCATTCGGAGTGGCGCCACAGTTTTACGTCTAGACTGACGCGAAAAACTGACTGTCAATTCCCAGCTTAAGTTTAAAGGATTGGCGCTATCCTAACGGATACCACACGTCAAATCGTAAATTTACCAATGGGCAGCAGCGATAGCATTTTTCGAATAATGTTTAATTTAGTTAAATATTACGTCGTCATTCAGTTTGTATTTTTTGTTTCTCTTTGTAATAACTGCACATGTTCATTACTTTAATGTATGAAGTATTTAATTTTATATTAATTTATGGCTGCGAGTGTTGGGGAATCAAATTACAGTCCAAAATTTAAAGCTATTCTATTAATTACGCTGTATTGCACACACAGATAGGATACAGAAAAATAATATTCTATGTGTCTTTATTAGACTCAGAAAAGCCATGTAACACAATTTGAATTACATCATTTAGCGTCGTTTCTGTTTTTTGTCAAGTACACACGCTTGGAATCCATTCCATTACACAAGTTATTATAATTTCCCACATTCCAATACCTTTGATTAAATTATAAATACGTCCCGCGCTATTTCACATGTAATATTTTTTTTCAAGAACATAATACTACAACTGTTATCATAATGATTTACAGCACATTTCGTTACATTTCCGTTGGGAAATCGACTTGGCAAATTACAATTCACGGTCGAATTTAACGTGAAGTGATCCATCAAGAACGTTCTTACGAAGCTTATTCTTTTAATCGTTGAACATTTGAGCTTACACACGCGTCAGCTTAACTTCAATGAAAGTAAAGGCATTTTGCTTTTATAATCTCTTTTTTGTATTCTCTGTTTTTTGTCAGTTATTTTTAACTGAATATAGGATACATACTGAGGATACATACTCCTAATTTATCATCGTAAAGATCGTAATATCCTGCACATTAAAATGTCAAATTTGTTCCCGAACGGATTGTAAGACTATTCACAAATTCTATCGGAAACTAATTTTCGAATCCATATAGACATAATACTTATAGTGCTAGCTTGCAGTAGTAAAGCGCGTTTACAATGAATGTTATAGAATGGTAGAATATGGACTAGTATAGTAGAAAATATCAGAGTACTAAATATGAACATTTTTAATGATTACAAGCATTTTTGTCACAAAATATCTTACATGAAAAAAAAACACTATTTATTAAGTAATTTATATAAATAAAATACTGTTTTTTTGTGATGACTTGATAACTAGTGAGCATTTCTTTAAACTAGCTTTGTAAATAAAAGGTAACAGACGTCAGTTAACAATAAAGTGGTTTAGTTTAAACGTAAATAAATATTATATGTTAATTCTGGTGCTTTATCATTTATATTATCTGTGATTATGATATAATTACTATATAATACTTTTTAAAGTAAGTATATTTTTGTAATAATATAAAACTATTATTATTGTTGTTATATTACTTTAAATTAAGGAGTGATGTTATCTAATCATTTATAAAACAAAGAAACAACATCATTTATCAAACTTTAAAAACGTAGCTAATTAAAAAGAAATATTTTAATAATACAAATAATATTTTGTATCCCTTATTTAACGTTAACAGTGCACTTAAAACGAAAGAAGATAATAAACTTACCTCAAACTACTTGCAAATAATAATTTGAAAGTATAACTAAGACAAAATAAAATTATTTCATTTTTTTCTTTCTTTGGGAGACGTATACACCACCAATAACTTGTGCGATATGAAATCGATAGTAAAAGCCTTCATTCCGAATCACACTAATAAAAGTTTCCGATGTCGGATTTGTGAATAGATCATGTAGGTGACATTCGAAAAGTTTCCGCACGAATTCGGAAAGAGCAGTTTCCGGCGGTTATGTATAAGGTTGCTGAATTTCAAGTGATTAAATTTCAGGCCACGCCACCGTGTGGTATTCGACAAAGCAGAGTAGGATAGCACCTAACTTTCACAACTTAAGGTAAAGTAAACGGCTACTAATGATGCTGGGGATAACAATGGTCATTTAGGTGTTCAAGCCTCCCAAATGCATGAGTTTTAATAATGAACTTATTAAATCCTTATTGAATATGAGTCTTAGAATAAAAAGTTATGATTATGAGTTTACAACAAAAAAGTTAAGCGAAAACATTCCTTGAAAATCTTGAATCTGCTAATGGCTTCGAACATATAAATAATTGGGTCTAACGAGAAGCTAAGTCGTACTGAAAGTTGAACATAACTTTGTAATTGAAAATGTGTTCTCTCATACATCTAATTTAACTCACAGTAATTTTTTCTGCTGCAAATAATAGTTAAAAATCATAAGACGTAATTAAACATAATAAAAAATAACAATCTATCTATCTAAACCTACCCCGCCGTTCCACCGTTTATGATTTTAAAGTAAAATTATTTTTGTTTCTTTCTAAGTATTACTTAAAAACCGCCCCCCGTGCATTAAGAAAAATAAATCTTCTGTACAAAAAAGTGAGGTTACTAGGGTTTTTCTATAACTTATCTTCGCACTGCGTCTTGGCTACGTTGTCAGTTCATTGTTATTACGCTGTTTGTTACGCTCCCACGCGCCCCGCACTAGCGCTTTTCGGTCGGAAATGGCGACGAGTCGGCCGGTATACCTTTTCTCCTCTCTTTCTATTCAAAGCAATATTAAAGTTTCGTGTCTCTCTCTGATGCGTAGGCGAAAATAAGTGATAAGATTGTAACATTAAAAATGTAATGCTTGAAAAAAATAATGCTGAAATTACATCGTGACTTGGAAATTTTTGTTTAGAAGTATGATTTTGTTTAATTTATAGCGATTTATTATCAATTTTCGCTATTGTCATTGTTTAATTACGTCTTTATGAATTTATATGTGTTTTTTTTTGTCATTTTGTGAAAGAAAAATTTTTCGACGGTTTTGATTTATTTTCTTGTGTTTATCTCATTTTTTATTCATTTGGTCATATATAACATCTTTGTGTCACGAAATGTGATCTTAACTCATTTTTTGAAACATTAAACATATACTTACTGGTTTAACAAGGCGAGATGGATTTTTTAATATACGGTGATGTCAAGCAGTAGCAGCAGAAAAAAACTTTAAGAAAATTAAGCCCGAGGTCTGTTTGCTAAAATTACACTTCTATAAACAATTACAGCATTGTTTGTTTATTTGTGTTAACTGAAACCTTGCTTATTATCACATTTCAGCTTTACATTTGTACGCAAATGTAAAAAATAAGCATTATTTGATACCTTGACAAACAGACTGTTTCACAACGAATTGTTCTTATCATGATTATTTTTATGGGCAAAGAAATAAAAATGAATAAAATCCTTTTTATTTTTATAATTACATATTGAGCAAAAACATTCTCAATGATAATATATGTAATATATAGGTAGGTGATGGTTTTTAAATAATAAAAAAAGGAATGCTACAATAAATTCTTGCTGATTGAAACGATTTGCATTGGATGCTTTGAGCGGCTCTTTATGGATTAGCCAACTATAATAATAATAAATAAAAAGATACATTGAAAAAAAATTGTATAATACACATCATGAATATGCTTTAAGCTAATTTAATGAACCTGTCTTTTATTACGCTTTTAGAAAGTGGATTGTCGTTTGAAATCTCTAAAAAGTCTGTTAAGGACGATAAAGAATAAAATCAGCCATAGTATAAAAAAGGAAAAGGTATGTATCTAGTTAATAAATTATTAGCTTTTACCCGCGGCTTTGCCTGCATTAATGACCGCTAGTATTTACTTATTGGAACACGTTGAATTCTCTTCTGATTGGTCAAACTCTTCATCAGACGATCATATATAGCAACATCAATTTCTAGCTTTTCAGAAACGATATTGTTATATATATTATTAAACGTGTCCTATGTGCTATATTATACACTTGAAAATAGGTGTACAAAATTTCACGTTGATCGGTTTAGTAGCGTGAAAGAATGTTTGTTTGTAGCTCACAAACAAACAAACGAACTCCTTTTCGCATTAATAATATTACATAGGATAATCCTATTAAATTAAATTATTGCGCATTAAAATAAGTAAAAATGACAATACAATTTGATCAGATATAAAATCTTGTAATAAAATAATCATCCCGAAAAACTCTGAAATAAAACATTAGTCGTAAGTCATTAATTGTTACAAGGCACTCTTAGTAACCCAATTAAACTAGTAACTACTTAAAACTAATCAGCGTAGCAAATATAAAGCCAGAGATTCTAAAGCTATCTCTTAGCTGATGCTTTAGTAACAGTGGGATATATGAATATCTTCCTAGAGATTATAGCCGTTTACAGGTGAATCAAACCCAGTAATAGCAAATACGAACTTTCATGAATTTCCGTACTTTAGCGGTTACAAGTATTGGCATGATGAATCCTGGCAAAAGTCAATTTCTGCTGCATATGACTGATTCGAATCTTTGATTATGATATAATTAAAATACTTTTTAAAGATTTCCAATTATTTAGAAAATAAAGAAACAACATCTTCTTAACAAAATGTGAATAAGTAACTAATTAAAAAGAAATATTTTAACAATACAATGGCTGTATTAAAATATTTATTAAAGTAAATAGAAAAATATATATATTAATTACCACATTAGGTAATAAGTAGATTAATTGGTTATATTCCTTGTTTAACGTTAACAACGCATTTAAACATAAAGAAGATAATAAACTTACCTCAAACTACTTGCAAATAATAATTTGAAAGTTGAATTACGGCAAAATAAAATTATTTTGACCTTTTCTTTCTTTGGGAAACATTTATGCCACCATTTAATTGTGGGATTCGAAATCGATAGTTAAAGCCTATCCGAATCACACTATCAAAAGTTTCCGATGTCGGATTTGTGAATAGCTCATGTAGGTGATATTCAAAAAGTTTCCGTACTAATTTGGAAAAAACAGATATGAATAAGGCTGCTGAACCTGAAAGATTATAGCCGTTTACAGGGTGAATCAAACCAAGTAATAGCAAATACGAGCCTTTACGAATGTAAAAGGCGCCGTACTTTAGCGGTTACAAGTTTTTGCATGGCATATACACATGGCGAGTCCCAGCAAAAGTCAATTTCTGCTACATATGACTGATTCGAATCAATCTCTTTGGCTCGATGATTTCATTACTAATGTCTTAAATTAAGTAATGTTGTTTTTTTTTGTTTTTGACGCTTCAAATTGAAAGTTTTTATAGTTGTCCGAACAAAAAGTTGTTTCTTTCGATTATTTATGTACAGAAAATTATTATATTTTTTATAACACAATTGTTTGTCTATACATGTTTAATTTTTAAGTTTGTACTAAAAATATAATTAGTAATGAAAAAGGTTTATATTATTCTCATAAAGATATTTCTGTGGTCAATAAAAAAATATTAATAATTAATGTTCCTAAAACAACTGAACTCGACGTTCAGTTGTTTATTTTACAGTTGAATATATAACTCCATATCTTCTTTATTTATTTTTTATTGAAAAACAAAAGCTACTACAAATAACAATAAATAAATACTAAATTAGTTTTCAGGTACACCCTGACATGTACCCTGTTTTCCATTCCGGGAGCTCATACGAGGTATTTAATGGCATATAATAAATAATAAAATATATAACTCTAATAACCTGACTTATTTATTTTGACTACCTTAATTCGGCTCTGTCATATAATCCTTTCTTCGTTGACGTCTCCTACCAAAATTCTAATGTTACGAGTAAGAAGTTTTCGAGATTTCGTGGTTTGTCAGTGAATGAGTGGATTTTGTCTATAATATATAACATACTCAGCAAATACAGACTGAATTGGGCTCTTTTTCATTCAAATAAAGCGATGTAAATGTATTTCATAAACTACGAGGCGTGTTTTTTAAGTACCGTTTTGAAATTAAAAAAAGACGTGCTAAGATCTCTCAATAATTTTATTTTTACATGAAAGCCTGTACCTTTATCTACTTTACTACATAATTTTCGTCAATATTGAGGCACTTGTCATAACGTTGTACCAGTTTTTGAATGCCCTCCTCAAAGAAGTCTGCCGCCGAAGGAGTATTGCTTGTGGAATTTCTGCCTCGTAATGAGACAATCAATGCAGCAGCTTATTGTAAGACATTGCACAATCTGCGCCGTTCAGTCGAGAACAAAAGACAAGTTGAGCAAGGGCATCGTTTTGCTGCATGATAATGCCCTTCCACATGTGATTAATCAGACCAAAGATCTCATCACATCTTTTCGATGGGAAAGTCTAGATCATCCTCCGTACAGCCCTGATCTGGCGCCCAGTGTCTACCATCTGTTCCTGCACTTGAAGAAACACCTTGGCAGTCAGAGTCTTCAAGACGATGACGAAGTCAAAACATTTGTAATGCAGTTTTTTTTAAAGTCAGGCGGCATACTTCTATGAGGAGGGCATTCAAAAACCGGTACAACGTTATGACAAGTGCCTCAATATTGACGGAAATTATGTAGTTAAGTAGATTAAGGCTTTCATGTAAAAATAAAATTATTGAGATATCATAGCACGTTCTTTTTTAATTTAAAAACGGTACTGACTTAAAAAACATGCCTCGTATATACAAATCTTTTTTGCCAAAGATTTGGAATTAAGTTTATTTTATATATATGAATATCGACATATTATGTGTTAGCACTGGCTCATAAATCATGAATTTGTTCATTTACTAGAAACATAACCGAGGAGGTTCCTGAATAATTTTGACAAATGATCTATATAAGGAAACAAGTATACTGTAGCGCTCTCTATTGAAAGGAAAAGATCTGTCATGGGTGGAACTCGATAACTGAGTCCTAATGTTTATGTATACTAGCCCCCCTTGGTCGACTACTCTCGGTTTCAGTCAGCTATGGTAAATGTGTTTGTTCTAGTCGACAAGAAGAATAAGGAAGTTGTTGTGTGTGGTGACTTGTGGCAACCTCTGCCAGTCGAGCCTCACCTCAAAGACACTACGCGAGGCAATAGTGGCACCCCACCTTTACGTGGCATGACATGCCGTCTCGCGCAGGCGCGCTGGTGCTTTTTTCTCCATCTGGTACTGCGCGCGCAGCTGGCGTCACTAAAGAGACTTCAACTTTGTTTTCGGTTGCTGTGTTATGTTTTCTGCGTTTATAATTTTCCATTTCATTTTTAATTATTGTTTAATATTATATTTCTACACCAAAGTCTTCTTTCTTTTTCCTGCGCTCTAGCGACTCGATTCTGTTATACTACATGTGGGATGAAGTGTCCCACGACTTCAACCTACGTGAATCACACTTACATCAGCTACTTGCGTAGATACTTGTTTTTTCAAGTGATTTATAAATCTGTAATAAATTGTGTTCATTCTGATCATAGCGGTCAATTTGCCTCTCGTGAACCTTATAATGTTCTTCCTAAGCGCAAGGTCATTAGTAAGTTGATCACTAAACACAATATAGGAAATAGAAAAGTGCAAAAACTGAGCCTTGTACAGAAGCTGATTTGGCTTAAAAACTTTTTTAACATAATATATATGAGCAAAAATTTTGACAAAAAGTATTAAATCTAAAGCATTCTAAAAAAAAATTAGTAAAAAGGCTACTCATAGCGTTTATAAAGGCAGAAATATAATTATATGGCTAGACATCTACTTCTTATGATTTTGTTTATTATGATAAAAATTACTTACTAAATAGTTTGCTCTTTAGCAAAACATTTCGAATCTGAATCTGAAAGTTAAGTAAAGCCACTTAGAATATCATCAATCAAACTGGAAAAAAACTAAATATAATTATCATACATACACATTATAAGTGGATAATAAAATTATAAAGTCGGATGAGGCTGTTGCTGCCACATGTCGTTGTCCTTCTACAACTTAGCTCCTGCACTTTTTAACAAAAGTGCGATTGAGCATTTAATTTTAGACACATTATTAATGACATAATTACAAAAACATTTTACTCTTAAATTATTAAGCAAACTGAAGATCTTTGCGGCATTTTAACTACCTTCATCAAATTAATATTTACTTCTATTGCGCCCACAACTTGCTTTTATTTTGAATAAATGTATTGATAAAGGAACTTTCCCAAAATTTAAATAAGCATTGTAAAATTTTTCCTTTTTTAAATCTGTGAACAAAAACGATCCTAATAATTTTAAATCAAAATTTTTATTACCGATATAATTTTTGAAAAAGTTTTCTATTTTTAAATAAATCCACGTTTACCGGAATTTCATTTTGTTTTTTATCCTTACGTTTAGACTCCTTTGCAGGAAACGTGATCACCCTGATTAAAGCATCCTGTGATCACACACTAACACATAATAAAAGATAGAAAAAACAGACCTTGCCGGTTTTCTTACGGCTTCTTCTCGATACCAGATCCCTCGACGTAAAACTTACGTAGCCATGAGGTAGCTGTTGAAGTTTATTATAAATACTCATATTGAATAAAAAGCATTTGACTTTTATCTTATGTACCTCAAAAAACAAAAGCGTGTGTGTACTTATGTACGCGCGGCTGTTATACTTTTTCATAAAAAAATTAAATGAGATATCTTGAAGATAGGTAATAACTTTAACAGCTAACTTCATGGTGTCGCTTTTTCATTGCATGCTTCCGTTACATGAAAAATTTCGCCCTCAATACGCCAAAGGAAGTATAACTTCAAAACTAAATTAATAAGAACTCGCAGTGGATGTCGCAGAAACCGGTAATATTTTATAAGAAATGGTAAATAAACGCTCGAAAATGTTTGTATATAAATAAATTACGAATCTACCTACCTTTGTAGTACTTATATTTATATTTCTAGTCTATTACTCACGTTAGACTCCACAACAAACACAATAGATTATTGACATAAAGCAAAATATAATCCACTACCTAATGTTTATTTTCCTTTAAATGATTCCGACTAAAGTAAAGAACTTATATCTGGGAATAGAACATTATGTTTTGAAACATTTAATGTTAATGGAAAAGTACTTTATAATTTAAGAGGTTATTTACAGTAAACCTAGTAATATTTCACGCAGATGTGTGATTAATATTCAAAACTTTGAATGACTAGAGTGAACTTAAAGATTCAATTCTGAAACTACTAAATAAAAAGTCACTTGATTTTAAATATTTCTTATATTAATAGAATAACGGTTCAGTATATCCTGTTTTTGTAAAATGGGTTTGACAAAAAAAATATTTTTTTACATAAATCCATTTCAAAATAAGAATTACGTGTAATTTTGAAGTAAATAACCATTTTAGTATAACGAAATATTACTATTTTCGTACTTAACTTTGTTTAACACATTGTTAATTTTTTTTAAAAGAATATTTTTTTGAACGCAATGTTTATTATATATTCATATTGCAAATAACACTTTAACGAAAACTAGCTAATTTTCATATATTTATTTTATCCTGATGTTTTAACTTCTTTTCAGGAGCCATTTAAAATTAAAAGTGTTCACAATATATGTAACATCATGAAAAAGTCATAATTAAATAAAAATAAGCGCGTACTTTAAGAAAAAATTGTTTCGCAATTATCAATTTTGTAGGTTTAGGTGTAATAACGGATATTGTTGTCTCTTTATTCTGCGTAAAGCGTAATGAAAGTTTCTAAGGAAACTATTTTATCGCACGGTAGTGTTTAATATATAAATCCGACATTTCGAATTTATACAATAACAATTAATAAATATGTTTTTCTTTTAAAATATTCAAAGCTATTCTAGCAATTATGAAAAAGTTATTTGCCCCATACGTTATTTATTTTTTACTTTAATTTAACTATGCAGTTGCTGCGTTTTTTTTATATTAAACTTTTTAGGTAAAGATTCGACTTACAAAAAGTCTTGCTATATAACGAATTGAGAATTACATCACAATGGATCGCTTTTCGTCTGCTAGTATGGTTTAGATCTTTATATGACCTTAATTTCTTGTGCTCATTTTTTCGAGTAATTTCCCTCGACGCTAATGAATCTTCAGATGGCATGTTAAACTTAACAGCCTTGATTATACCGCCACATAGTACATATGGTCTCGCAAATAATTACGATTTAAGTAACGCATTTCTCTAAGCTGTCACTGTGGCGACACGCACGAAAATTAATGTTTGATGTAGCAATATCAAAATATACTTAGACGATTTTTTTGATTTGCAATTCTTTCTCATGAAAAAGTATAAGGTTTTTCTTTAAAATCAAGCGGAGGTATGATATTCTTACTATATTATAAATGTGAATGTAAGTTTGTTTGTTATGCTTTCACGCAAAAACCGATCATCATGAAACTTTGTACAAATATTCTTGGAGGTATCAGAAGTAACATAGGATACTTTTTATTGAAAAAAAAAATTGCGGGCGAAGCCGCGGGTAAAAGCTAGTAAACTTTATTGCTTTCGAAAAATGCAACAAAATAGCGTTCAATCATTTGGTAGCCATTTTGTTTTCACCTATCAGCACTTGTTTTTTAGTTTTTCGGATATATGTAAGTATGTATGTTCCGTGATGTATATTCCACCAATTCTCTCCAGGGCAATAGTGCATAGTGGGAAAATATATTTCCTCACTCAAGTGACAAGACTGGGTAGAACAGCAGAGGAACAGCTAAGGTCTTCTTCTAACAATCAGACTTTAGCCCATGCCACACAAATGAGTAAACAATTTTATTGTTTAATGTATGTAATTTTTCATCGGCTACATTTGTACATGAACTAGTAAATAGCACTACTTTTGTCAAGCAAGATTTACACGAAACCAGTACGCTGGCGCCAATCCTATAGACATGCCAGTGCTAGCCCAGCTCGTGTTGATGAGACGAGGCCCGTCGATCTTGGATTTTTTGTAGTGTACACACGTTTGGCGTTATAAAATAAAATAATTCAATCCATGCAAATTATTATAAGAAGAGCTTTCACTTCATTTTTTATTATATCTTAAAAAATACTAATAAAAATAAATATGTAGAACTATATGCACTAACAACTGGCGTGATGATGCGTCTACACGCATCCGCAACGCTGCCGAGGAGGGTGCGAAGTACGAGGGTGGATCGTGGTAACCGGTTTGAAAAGTAGACTAACATTCTATTAACACCAGCACTGGCAGACGACAAACCAATACCAAACCAACGCTTACTATGTCGTGTAAGCCGTACTTAATATTACATTATTTTCCCCCTTTCAAAACAGTAATTTTTTCTCACTTTTTATGTCATGTTAGCCTTTCGTTGACTCACAAACGAACTTTGGCCGAGTAACCTGCGTAATGAGTGAGTCAAGTCATAACGAGGCGGCGTAATAATGCAGTCGACTTATGGTTAAGCACTCCAGTCATTAATGCAAGGTTTTCGTGTCAATTGCCGTTTGATGTGGGCTAACGTTTCGACGCTCTTAAGGCAACGTAATACAGTTTAATTTTCCTTAGTATAATAAAATAATCATATTTGAGGCATTTACCTGTATAATGCTTTAGATTTGGTTTAACTATTATAAATATATAGGCTTCATTAAAATGGAATAATATGAATTTACTAAGGTTACCATTTTTTATATTATAGCCTCTTCACTTGTCTTGGTAGGCGTAGATTTTTAGTTTTTTTGTTATTTTCCCATTATACACGGGTCGACGTCTGAAAGGAATTTATCTCTTGCCACTTGTGTTGAAGACGATATAAGGGCGATGTCATCAAACTTTGTATAAAACGTGCGAATAATCTTGTAAACGAGCTTTAGAAAAAATCACATAATGGCGTTAACCGTTGACTTATATACGATATAACTTAGTTATTAAACATCCCGCTATAAATATAGCTGACAGTTATTGTATTTTTGTTCGTTTGTGAGTAACTCAACCGATGTCCAAGCAGCAGCAGCGCTGCATCAGAGTGATTGCCAATCTACCACATATGGTTTGTAAGTTTGAAAATTCTCACAGTCAGTTGTATGTACATTTACGAACTTTGCAGATTAGTTCGCATCAGTCCGCATTATTTAAATAAAATAACCGTTCTTCCTTGACGCTATGTTTCACGCCGAGCAAATAACTTATGCCTGTTAACTACACACCTCGATCTTTTTAAAAAAGGACGATTCTACATGGCAGTTATACTATACAACCACTTGCCAAATTCACTCAAAGCCCTCCAGGGAAGTAAATTTGATAATAATTTGAAAAAACTTCTTCTAGATAAGGCTTACTATTCTGTGGAATATTTACAGAAAATGTTATAAATTTTAAAGTATTATAATATTATTGTTTTCGTTTTATAAGCAATTTGCCATGCCCTAACAGGGCTCTTGTTTGTGAGATATCCATTTTATGTAACAACAAGATGCAATAAAGGAATATGAATATGAATATTACATGTTTTTTTTTATTTGTTACGACATAGCTTTTGTTTTTGTTCCTAAGAATCTGGCTTCAAAAACAAGAAGCTTGTTTTTGTGTAACAACATCAAAAAGTGGCACACTATGTTACTAAACTACTTTTTAAAAAGTTTCAAACTGTAGTTACAAATACACTTACGAATTAAGGTTATTCGCAAATAATAGTGGTGATAAATTAAAAAAACATATACACGTGGAGCAAATTGTTTCTATTTATGTAGAAGTATTTACGATATAAAGTCCCTATAATGTAATACATTTTGTACGTATTAGATATTTTTTTTATAACGATATAATCTAACAAATAATCAAAGGGAGAAAAACAGCCCTTTCTTTGTTTCTTGCGGCTTCTTCTTGGTAAAAAAAAGTCTGAAGCAGCAAAGAACTTGTGAAGCCAAAGCAAAGCTGTTATCGTTCAATACACACATTTTTAAAGCTTTTATTGAATTTAAATTTTGACTCCTCGTTGAGGATTGTGTATATGTAGATAGATATTTGGCGGTCACTTTAGTGGAGAATAACCTTACAACTGTTCCCGACAGAGTGTGTAGGATGACAACTCTAAAATACATAGTACACAGTGTTATATAAAGTAGTGAAAAGAAAAATAATGATGTAATCATTGTGCAATTATTATTACACGAGTAGGTTCCTAAAGTAGGGCAATAGATGCATGAGTCATAGAGTAGGCACAAAATCATTTTATCTTTTGCTCTTTCATGTAATGAAACATTTAAAAATATATTTATTTCCAAATCACATAATTTTTATATCATGCTGATCACTCAACTGTGCCGCGCTAGATAGGTAGCCATCTTGTAAACGATCGTAAAATCTAAACTACTTGAGCACATAATATTTCTTAGAGATTTATTTTAATAAAATATAAATAAAACTTATAGGCTAATTTTGTCAATTGCTGTATTAACCTTTACATACAGATATATGTCGTAGCGGACCTTTTATGTAACTTTTTAAGTTTTATAACTTCTCTATAAAAAGTATTTATATATCGTAGTTAAGGCAATATTGATTAAAAAAAACAACGCTTGACAATATTTTCGGCGACTTAATTGTAAAACAGGTCACTACGAAAACGGCTTTTCGTATTAATGAGATATACAACATTATCAGCCCAGCCGAAAGATGCCCACTGCTGAACAGAAAAACTCGAGGAGTTTTGCCATAATGACAGGCGGTTGAATATCACAATCACGACTCCTGTAAAGGAGTCGAAACGTCAGGATTAAATATAAAATAAAACATGCGCAAAATCCGTAAAAACGTATTTTATTAAAATGTGTAATGTGCGCCGAAGTGTGAGAACTAAATACATTCAAATATATTTACCAGCTAGTAAAGTTTACTCCGAGAAAATCAGATAAAAAAATCAATAATATATAAGGAGGGGCCAAGCGAGGGGCCACTCAAAACGTGGGGGCGCATCTTTACAAATACTCTCAACATCTATGCATATCATACATCTCATTACATCTCCATAAGTAACATGCGCCCCCACGTTTTGAGTGGCCCCTCGCTTGGCCCTGCCGGGTTATTTTATTCTTTTTTGGTCACTGAAAAACGTGGGATTTTTAGATTTTTAAATCTACTATTATTATTTTATTCTTTTTAATTATTAACTCAACGAAGTAACCATGTGTTACGCAACAATCGGATAAGCCCCATACAAAAGTGAAAGTTGCCGAAAGTTGATCTGAAAGTTCACCTAGAAAGTTGAAAGTTGTTTAAGCGTGCATTGTCATCGGGTTCTGGGTTACCCTGAAAGTTTCAACTCGCTAGGTGGTCGAGAAGTGCCTCAAAATTGAGATACAAGATTCCAACCGGACAGACAAGACGACAGACAAGCAAACAGACAAGAAAGCGACCTAAGAAAAACGTGGGAAAAACAAAATCGACCTTGAAATTAGTGTCCCAAACACTAAATTTACATATGGAATATTTGTTGGGTCATACCGAGAGTAATATTTAATCTAAGAGAGCCTAAAGTTATTCGTCAAATGGACCAGATAAATATTCAGACGAATGAATGAGGTCATAATCTTGAACTTTCGTATTATCACGAAGCCAAAAGAAGCTTACTAAAAACTTTTTTCATTTTCCCGATTTACCTCTACTGTTACACAGGGTCAAGTCCAGGGCCGCGTGGCCGACTTTTTCCCTTCACAAAAACTGGATATCGTATGAAATAAAAAATAAAAAAAATTTAATATGCAAATTTGCTCAAAACGAAGTAACCAAAATTGAGCGACATTTTTTTTCAAGCTGTCAAAATATATTTTCATGACCATGACCATGACATCTAAGAATAAATAAGAACTAGCGGCCCGTCCCGGCTTCGCACGGGTGGACAAAATTCTTTATTTTTTTTCTATTATTAAATATTTTTCCGTTAGCGCCATCTAGCGTCCGGTAGACGAACTACTTGCGGTTAACACGTTGCTATGGTAACGTTATTGATACAATGGAAAAAGAGCGGGGGAAAAGAGCGGACAGACAAACACACAAACAACTGTGATCTTAGATTATAGATTATGAAGAAGTTATCTAACGGCAAAATATCTATTTAATAGCAAAAAGTGATTGTAACTAACCATATTTTAGTATTTTGACTAAATTAAAATAAAATTATGTATTTAGTCTATATGAAAATAGAACTATGTGACATCATGCATGACATCAAAACTACAAAGATAACACTTTATTCGTATTATGTTGTGTAGTAATACACTCGCGAGAAAAAGTATGGAATAACTTACTTGAAATTGGTTCCTCACGATCTTAAGTACTAAATAATTAGTTAATAATAATAAAAATGGCACCATTTTAAAGGTTCAACTGTTAACTTTCCTTGACTAGACTTGAATCCCATTGAGCACGTATGGGATGAACTAAAGAGGAGGGTTCGTTCCAAAAATCCTGCTCCTTCCAGTGTGAATGACCTGAAATCGGCTTTTCATATTAATTAATTTTCGTACTTTTAAGTGGTATAAACAATAATTTTAAAAAGATATATCAAGATGAATTATTATAATAGAAAATAATAATAGAAAATTATGAAAAGATATATCAACCTTTAAATTTTTTTTTCAGAATATCAGTAAACGTATTCAAATTGGCTATTGTACAGTCGATTAGTAAATAGTTGCACCGGGTATATTTTGCATTGGTTTTTTTCCTGATCTTTGCTGACTATACATATAAACCTTTCCTGGCATTCATACAATAACTTAACAAAGTTTTATCACAATCTCATCAATGGTTTCCGAACAAATAGGGGAGAAACATACAAATATTGATATCTGTTTATATAGATATGACAGGTAGCTTGACAAAACGTAGAAATTATAATAAAGTAAAAGTTTTGATTTAAAACATAAAACCATCGAAATTGGTTTTTCAAGCATTTAACTGAAATCGTGAATAAGGGAGTATAGTAGGAAAGCCATTTATTAGTTATGTGCTTTTCGTGTGCTCGTGTTATTGTTTTATGCGTAACTATGAGGACTATGTTCCAAAAACCTTTTTTATTTTTTTTGCATCAAATTCCTCATTTGCAGAATTTGCAAAAAAATAGTAAAGAAAACTACAAAATTTACAACTGGGTCACTCATACAAAAATTATTTGGTCGTCACACGTCAAGATAAATACTTCTGTTAGTGTGTACATTTACTGTCAAATTAAGTTAAAGATTCCAGGATAACAAAGTCATGGAAAAATCATAGCTTCCTTTATTTTCCGCCATTTCTTCCTTTTTACGACTGCTTTTTATGATTGCAATAAACATAGGAATAAAAAAAAATCACTCGACCTTTTTACGATTTAATAATTTATATTGTGAAGCAATCAAAATACAAAATTGATAGTACTTTTATTATTTTTTTACGGTATCATAATCGGAATGTGCCCACTCAGTCTATCATTACTAGCTTCCGCCCGAGGTTTGCCCGCGTGGTGTTCGGTTAATCAAAGAAAGACCTTATCACGCTTTCGTGAGAAACAATTCAATTTTCCGAGATAAAAAGTATACCATGTTTTAATCCAGGCTATAAACAATCTGAGTGCAAAATTCTATTCGAAGCCGTTGTGCCATTTTTGCGTAATTGAGTAACAGACATCTAAACATACCATTACTGTATCAACGTATTTTACATTTTCTTTTGCTAGCGATATATGAAACTCTTTTAGATTATTAAGATTCTCAGGAAGAAATTTATACCTGTGTTCTAAGGACGACGTGATATAATGACGATAAAAACTCACAAGCACGAGGATCATCCGGAAAGTTGGTGCCCGTTTGGAAATATATATAAAACTAGTATGTTTTTATAAATTTTAAGGTTTTTCTAAAGACAATATCTAAAACAAGTTACTTTTCTACGTAGTCACCTTCCAAAAAGCAATGTAGTAACGTGTAATAATTTTTATTTCCGACTTTTCCGCCAGTATATTAAGACTCATAGCGACAGCTTGTTTCAGTTCTTCTTCTGTTTTAAATTTCTTTCCTGCCAAAACTCCTTTAGTTTTGTAAACAGATTCCTTTCCCTTATTACGGAAATGTTCACAAGTCTCGTCAATTGTAACACGTCAAACGTTTTTCAATTCGTTAATTGAACTCATCAGTTCCTCTGTGATGATTAACGACCGTCCCGTTGGTCGTCTTCTCTTCCATAATTTCACAGCCGATTCATACGTAACATTGTCTCCATACACCACCATCAGTTAAAAATTAATTGTTTGTTATCTGTTTTGTTGTCTGAATATATCCGTGGTGCGGGTATCTGGTGATTCCCATATCAAACACCAGCTCCTCACATATCAACCTATATTATTTGTGTAAATTTTTTGTTTATTGTAACAGTTTAATTTTTGTGAGGAGACATAAATAATTTATTATTGGTAAATATCGCAAGGTCACACATTTCTTGCGTTAAGATATTTAATTACAGCTCTAACTTCACAACTAGCGGCGTTTTGTCATATAAACATTATCATATAAATATAAACATTATTAACACTCACATAAACAACACAGTCAATACCAACGAACATGTTAGAAATTACATGTCGCAAACGGGTACTAATTTTTGGAGGGCCCTCGCAATTATAAGGCTCTAAACCTCAATGCAAATTTATGAATTTTCGTTTTTTACAGAGTTCAAAGTGGAGACCTATCCAACGATGGTGTATTTCCATGGCGGTGACTTCTTACGAGGTAGTCCGAACAGCATCAATCCTTTCCAGTTGGTACTTAAACAAAAGGTATTTACAAAAACCAAAGTAGTAGCTATGAAAAGCCCCATTACCGTTATGAAATAAATGAAGTTTATTCGTTTGTGGTTAAAACATAAAAAAATGTTTTTACAGGTCATCTTTATCACCGTCGCTTATCGATTAAACATATTTGGGTTCTTCTCTACGTTAGATAACGAGGCTCCAGGCAACTACGGGCTATTAGACCAAGTAGCTGCTCTAATATGGGTTAAAAACAACATAGAAAACTTCGGAGGCGACCCAGAAAATGTCTGTATTTTCGGACACGACGCTGGAGCTGTCAGTGTTGGTCTTCATCTCATTTCTTCTCATAGTTCCGGACTCTTTCAAAAAGCTATTGCAATGAGTGGCAACGTTTTGTCCCCAGGAACCGTAAGCATTGCTCGAAAAGAACTAACTACTGTCGATAAAGTAGCAAATGCATTCAGCTGTTTCCGAAAACCGACCTACCAACTGCTAGATTGTCTCAGAAGAGTCAACTACCAAGCATTATTGGATATCGGTGAACCCTTAGCTGAATGGAAACCAATTGTAGATACTGGTTTAAGTAATATATCCACGCCATTTTTACCGGATTTGCCAAGCAAAATGTTTAAGAATGAATATTTTTCACCCGTACCAGTTTTGACTGGGTACACTAATATGGAAGACGCTCTTTTACTGCAAAAGGAAGGAGAAGACTCGGGAATAAGTCCAAGGGAATTCGATGTAATGCGAGAAGAGGTTATACTTTCAGATATTACAGTCGATAACAGCTCATGTTTTACAAATCAACATCACATCCAGGATGCCGTCGCATTTTTCTATAAGCCGATACCGCCTACCACAAATGAAACTATTTTAAGAAAACTTTTTTTGGATTTTTACACTGATAAAGTTCATGGAGCCACAACGTACCAATTTGCTAAACATATAAGTAAGCATGCTCCAGTTTATCTCTACCGATTCGACCTAAAACCATTTTCGGATATTGCTAACGAAGGTATTCCAGAATGGATCGATGTGCCGCATAACTATGACTTAATTTTCATCTTCGGCCTACCGTATATGGCTCTACCAGAAGATTATCCAAAATGGGATTACAGAGACAAAAGCGTTTGTGAAATAATGATGAAAATGTGGTCCAATTTCGCGTGGTACGGAAATCCGACTAACTCGGGCGTTATTATAGAATGGGATCCATTTGAAATCGAAAAACCAGGATATTTGATAATAGACCGACAAAATTTTTCAATGAGTACACCCGAAAAAATAAACTACAGAGCTTTCGAGTTTTGGGCTGACTTCTATCCAAAGGTTGTACAAATTGGCACAAAATGCTGCAAAGAAGGCGTTGAGGACTCTGGCACCGATTCGATATTAACAACGAGGCTTATAAATAGTTTATTAACTTTACATCTCATTCTAATCTTATTCTCGTAGCAGGATCGCTATGAGGCGCCGTAAAAAAATTTCATGTTATTTTTATATAGTTTATTAGTAGATACCAAAGATGTATAATTTATGATCGAAAGAGCTAATTTATAAGAGAAGCTATATTTACTTATAGAAACATGCTGTTATTAAAGTCTGTACAAATTATTTCGTATTTCCAATCTAATCCTAGTCATGTAGACTTAAGTATAAATAAAACTATTCTTATCTCCTAACCCTTTTATAGGATTCCAGTTGTAGTGCAAAAGCTTCCTTTTTATTATCATAATCGCATTACGAATAAGTCGTACTACACTACCATCCGTTAGACGTTCCCGGAATATAAAAGAATGTTAGAATAATAAATATTAGTTTATCTAGTGTTAAAATAACTCACGTTGTTTTAAATTTAGGGCGTAAAGTAGATATTTTTTAGCTAAATAAATACCAAAACTGATCGAACACAAATTCGATTTTCTCGGACGCGACACTGCAGATTCTTTTAAGAAATATAGCACGAAAAAACAAATTACCAATACAAGATAAATCACCGCTGGCAGGTTATTAAAATTTGCGACGAGTTTTTTACCAATACGATTACTTATTAAATTATTTATTGATCCAGCGCAGCTAAATTTAGTCTTTAATTTTACAGTCTGACTAAAACTATAAAAACACAGTTATATTGTTAAATAAAAATTGGCATTAGTATTTTTTGAGCAATGATCGTATCAATACTTACATTATAATTTCATATGATACAATATGAAAATATACAATACATACGTATACGGTAACACAGTGCAAAAAAGCTGAACCCACATACTCAGTGTAAAAATATATAGTACATACGTAAATATAGTCACATAGGGCAACAAAATGCATTTTACTTTGTTTAAGAAGCTAATTTTGCTCTGAATGACAAAAGTGAAAATAATGCAAATGATGATAGGCACATCACTTAGAAATGCAAATAATTTTATTTGAGAAAATACGGACAGTGTTGCCGCTAAATCAAATATGATGATAAAAGAGAGTTGTGTTGTGTCATAACAAAAAAGTCTTGATCTAGGATATCATTACTTAACAATACCGTTTACCACTGGTTAGGAATATAAATAAACGTTTACTAAACATATATGCAAATTATCAGATAGGCAGGTTCTCGGAATGTTATCCAACTTAATCAATTTGACGTTTCACGGGTCTTTTTTGCATGTCGCCAGTTCAAGGGGAACAAATTGTTCGTGACAAGAAAACTAGTGCAGCAAAACATTTTGTTTCTACTTACGTTCATATTTAACCTATATACCTATTAATATAAGACAGGTGTAGTCCCTAAAATATGCATCATTTTCCAAAAAAAATGTGATACATATATAATTAACTAAAGAGAAAAAGTATAAAATTCACTTTAAATCTAAAGCATGGTTGTGCCATCTAGGCTCACCTAGGCTTACCGGATCAATATCAAACTATGTTTTATACAACATTAAACCTAACAAAACATTATGCAGTTATCATATGAAAATATTAATAGCTAGAAACAATAGAAGATTTTTTACATACATATCTAGTTTTAAAATCACTATTACCGATATAAAATATGTCAATAAATTACATATTAAATGTTTGTTAAGTATCTACGTAAGTCAGGATCAATAGGTTTTCTTTAGAGGGCACTCCAATAAAAATTGGGACATTTATGTGAGTTATAGGTTAAATTTCATTTCTCTAGAAAGCCATCGCTTTGCACAAATTGATTTAACGACTTTACCTGAACTTTCTGGAATATTGAGGAATTTTATAGCCTGTCCGAAAATACATGTTAAATGGAATGGCACCATATGCTTATATAAGAAGCTTTCAGAATTTTTTCGAATATATAGATGAACAATACTCGAGAGCAGTATATCTAGGTTACATAAAAGTACCTGAAGATCTCGAAAACTAAGAAGTTGAGCTTAGTGAAATATATTGAGTTTAAACACAATTTTTAAACACTGCTCAAATGAAAGTAATTAAATGTAAAAAAATTGCCACCTTGTTTAAATAACCAACCTCATATTTTTCGTTTTCTCACGCATCGTCCGAGCCTATCTCAAGTATGCTCAATCATGTTGAGATTCGGGCTGCATGCTGTTTTCTATAGAGTTAATGTTCACCTCTCAAAGATAGTTATTCGCAATCCGACATTGACATGCATAAAGACAGCATCCTCACCCAAATAAATAGACCAACGTATTTGTTTAGAATCCCTTCCACGTATCATTCGCTTGTTAAAAAGTCGTTTTATACAAGCATCAGTTCTGTGCGATTCTGTCAAGAAATGTTAGCCCACACATAATGTACTTTCTCTTCAGTGCATGCTTGCTTGTTCCCCTGGTCTTCTTAGCACTCGAAGCAGTTCTTCCATCGTGCTTAAGGAGGATAAGTTTATTTTTTCGTCTGCAAACATAACCCTTGACCAATCTTCAGTTTACAAAAAAATTGGTTTCAGGCATTTTTTAGTTTCGTAAGACGATGCCCACGCTCCATTTTAGAGCCGTTTATAAGCCTAAATGATTTTATATTAGCTTCAGTAAGTCATCGTGTTGTATCAAGCTGATTGCGGTCGTTTTACAGCTTTATGAGAGTTCTGGTGCATTTTTCAGGTGTAATTTTTCAAGTGTGCGACATTAAACATAACACATTATTACAGTTTCAGTAAAGATTATATAAACGTTATTTACATACCTTTTTATATAACAGAATGAAAGGAAACAAAAGCAAAATAAGACGCAGTTGATCCTTACTAATATTATAAATGGGAAAGTGAGTTTTTTTGTTTGTTTGTTTGTTTGTTTGTTCCGCTTTCACTCCGTAACTACTGAACCGATTGCTTTGAAATTTTGCAGACGTAAAGATAAAAGTCCGGATTAAATAATAGGGTACTTTTTATCCTGGAAAAAATTGATATTCCCGAGGAAAAACAAAAATATTGTTTACTTGATGGATGAATTGCAGATGGCGCTGTGTGTCGTTTAAAACAAGGTAAAATATTGCAAACGAATATAAACATGTAAATTTAGAGGCTAAATGATACGATAATGAATCCCCGAAAATGAGGAATTCCCGAGGGATGACGTACAATTTGTTTTATCGTCTAAACTGTTATTTTTACATCTACTTATATGTTGCAAACGAATATGAACATGTAAATTTTGAAGCTAAATGATTCACTAAATGACTCATTCCTCGGATTCCAATTATTCCAACAGACCTCCCATTTCAATTTAAAAGACTACAATTTCCTATAAGGGTTTTATTTGCAATGACTATTAATAAAGCACAAGGCCAAACTCTAAGGGTTGCTGGAGTACACTTGGAAAAACATTGTTTTTCGCATGGTCAGCTCTATGTAGCGTGTTCCCGGGTTTCCAGTGCCCAAAATCTGCATGTTTTTGCTCCACAAGGGTAAACATATAATATAGTGTACCATTCAGTTTTGGTTTAACAACTAATTGTATCCAGCGTTACATCGCGCTTCTTAGATTTTTCCGTGGGAATGAGAAGTTTTCTTATAGTTGTGCTTTATACCGCAATATAACCGAATTCCACGCGGGCGAAGCCGCGGGCGGAAAGCTAGTTCGTAATAAATTTCAAGAAATTCACTTTTTTATTTTGCCTTTTTTTGGCAGAACTTTACAACGACCGAGAAGATTTATTATATTAATTTAACAGGAATTTAATTGTCCTGTTGACCAAGTTTTTTTCACAAAGCTAGCATTCTTAGTTTCCGAGATTTTTTTCGAAATTTATCGTCAAGAATAAATGGATCAACTCCCAATTGAGGTATATTCTATACCTTCCTTCTATATTTATAAAAAAATATCACATTTAAATAGGAATAGTATTTTTAGAACATACATAATTAAAGTGTCAACTTAGCAAGCAGAAAGACTTATAGCAGCAGGCAATTTAATCGGCTTTGCGTAGGATAATAAGGCTCTATTTTTATGATTCAAATAAGTACCTGCTTATTTTTTTAATTTGATCTTTCGCATTAACTTCGTGCTTAAAAAATCTTGCTTACTAATGATCGATATCTCAGAAAGCAGGAGTCATGTAGGGTGAGGATTTTGCGAAAAGAAAAACCCATGTTTTGGTGCCATTCTAATAAATTGTTGTCACCTCTTTGGAAGACAAGACAAGGTCAAGCCACTTTCTCTCGGCTGCCCTTTCCTTTGGATAAATCTCTCTGCTCGAGCTTGCTGTCATCTGCATGCCCAACAATTCCGGGCTGTAATCGCAAAGAGAATGGGGAATTTCCTTAATCGTTATTCGACTTATGTAGGTATGCAAAATATTAAATCGTATACGGAGATTACATAAGAATCTCGTTTAAACGTGGATAAAACGACATTCCTACTTAAGTAGGGATGTGTACCAGATAAGATTGAACATGGTTAAAAGCTTAGCCCCGGTGAATTTCTCTCTAATAGGTTATTTTCTTAAGCTGAGAGACGATGATTGATTTTTTCATTTTGACATATACACATCATTATTAAAAAAAATATTAAGTAAGTAAATAATTCTTTCTACAAAAAAAAATCACATAGAAGCATGTAAAAGTCAAAAGTGCGTTAATGAAATTGACCAAAACAGTTAAAAATATGTTTTTCAGTTATTGCCCTAAAATTAACAATTAGAAAATGCTTTAATAAGTAAGCAAAAGAGAGTCGAACACATTTGAAGATCGGTGTCGTGATTGAGAAACAAACCACAGTTTTTGCAAAGGGCAATCGGATTTGTTGGATTCGTATGGAACTTACAGAAACGTGTCGAGCATACTTCATGCTGAGTTTACAAAAACCTCAATTATGTATCCATTTATGAAGACTTGTATCTATATATTTATGAGTTTAAGCTAATCTTTTGGAAAGAAAAAGACAATAATTTCGAAACTTAAATGAGTACATAGCGCCAGTGAGATAATAAAAAAAACCCTCGACTCAAAAAATAACAAAATGAAAGAAAAAAGGGAAAAATCAAAACTTTAAAAAGTGATAAATAATATCAATATTATAAATGTATTAACAATCAAAAATTAATAGTAAGGTTTATATGAAAATCTTGACCGAATACTTTATATTAGAATTGATAGTATAAGATAGTATAATTATTTAAATTAAAACTTAGTCGTGTCGGGGGACCGCTCAATACAAACTATTTTACGCTTTTCAAACTTAAATTTAGGTTTTTTTATATAACTTTTTACAAAATAATTAAACATTGCTTAAAATAATTAGCAACAAAATACCACTAGAGTTTAACCCTGTGCTATTTCAAATCTACTACCATAAAAATCACTAAGAAATTACAATACTCTTGATAACTGTTGTATTATTAAATTTTTTAAGTAAAAAGAAAAGCTATAAATAAAAAAAGACTATTTAACTCATACGTTATGATGTTCAAGTTAATATAACTTGTTTTGGTAAGTGTCCAGTATATTTAAATAATGCTGCTTCAACTTATTTTTAAATTTGATTTCCGATATATTTTTACATGGATCTGATGGTAGGTTGTTTATAAAGCGGGGCCGAAATAACCAGTAGTCCGCTTGCCGTACGTATTAAAGGCGCTATGAGTACGTAGACGACCCACAGAGATCGCCCGGGTGCGTACAGGATATACGAGGTATTTTCTTGTTTCAAAATGAAATAGAGGTCCAAATCATGGTTTGTGTTAAGCTCTTAATTAATTTGTTTATATAGATGTCAATATACAAATCAAATCCTTGAATTAGATACCATACTCATATATGTTCGCCGAATTCAGTAAATTAATTCCCTTCCCCATAACAAACCCCCTCTCCCCCTCCAAAAAACTTAACGTAACTTTTGTAATACACAAATCAAATCCTTTCATTCCATAGCACTCGGATATATTCGCTTACTATCATTTATGCATCCCCTCTTCCACCCCCCATAATTATAAAACGGTTAAATAAATTTTCTGCAAACATAGCCTGTAATACTCTCGACTAAGAAATCTTTCAAACAAAAGCAACTAAATTAAAATCTGTTTATCCGTTTCAGAGCTAAGCTCTGATGTTGACAGACAAACAGAAACACGTCAAACTAATAATCGACGTTTTTGCGTCGGGGGTTAAAAAATAATAACCCATGCTGGAATTTAGAAACAATGCGTATTAACAAACTTTTTTATACTACAATATTAAATATTTCACGGTGGTCTAGATTTTCTAAATACAAATACAGGGAGGCGATGACCCTTTATTTTACCCAACATAACACAATCACAATGTACACAGTACCATGTACACAGTATTGAAAAAAATAATTTTGTCTTTTGGTATGTTATGATAAGATCAAGATCGACAGAGTCGAGTCACTTCTAATCCTAAGCCATTGAGTATTTTTTTTTTTTTTATTATTTTATTAGGACAGCCAACAATAAGTACACTGGAATACAATAATTAAAACTAACAAAAACAGGATTCACAATTAAGTGCCTTATCAATTACAGGCAGTCACATCATGCATTAGAATTATCTTAACTACCTAACGAATTTCAAATAAACTAAGCTTTAATAGTAATATTTTCTTAATTATTTAAACGGAAAAAGGTTGAAATAATATCAAAACAAGTAAAAAAGCAAGACTGCAACTAATCCTAAATTAATATGAGATCTAATAAAAATGCTGTGCTAGTAATTCATATCTCACCTCTTAGTCGGTTGACTTAGGAGAGTTATTTTTAAACTTCTTAGAGAGCTACACAATATGTCCAAGTCCGAGCTCAGCGATGAATGGAGATTAATTAATCTAACCAAAGGAGCGTGAGATCCAAACTTGCTTCTAGTTGTCGGCTTTCTGAAGAGTGGCACCCTACCACGAGGATATCTCCTAGGGACGTTGAAATTTAAAGCGCCCAATATCTGGGGACAGTCAATGTTTCCATGGATAACCCCATGAAGAAAAGAAAGATCCAACATAGTTCTTCTATCTGCGAGAGACTGCATATTAAAATACATCAGTCTATCTGAATAGGATGGCAACCTTTTTGATAATCCACAACTATAGGACAAATGCCACATAAAGCGCTTTTGAAGTATCTAAATGCGCATCACATCAACATTATACAAAGGGTTCCATACCACAGCGCAGTACTCCAAGCTACTTCTCACCACTGCATAATACACTTTCTTCTTTATTTCAGGCCGCTTAAAAACTTTACAATTACGAATGACAAATCCCAACATCTTTGCACTTTTGCTTATCAAATTATCGTAATGCTTTTTGAATGACAGTTTGTCATCTAGAGTTACCCCCCGATCACGCAAATGATCCACTCCTTGTATCTCCATTCCATTTATGTAATATCGGGAAGGTAAGGGATTACGTTTTCTGCTAAATCTAATAAACATACATTTTTTAACATTCAATCTCATACCAATGTCAACACACCACTGTTGGACCCTATTGATATCATCTTGCAACAAAGAAATATCAAAATCATTGATAATTCTTTTAGAAATCTTGAGGTCATCAGCGAAAAGATATGCGTTCGATTTTTTTATGTTATGCACTAAATCATTGATAAAAATGTTGAACAGGATAGGACCTAAATGGGAACCTTGTGGAACACCAGCGGCATTCACATACGGATCAGACAGCTGACCATTGAGAGCTACAGTAGACCGTCTATTGCTAAGATAGGACCCAAACCAACGCAGCAAGGAACCACCAACACCACAGAAATCCAACTTCTTTAATAAAATGCTATGATCGACGGTGTCGAAAGCCTTGCTAAAGTCCATATAAATGGAATCCATTTGAGCGCCTTCATCCACTTCCTTGATTACGTTATTAACAAAAGACACTAGGTTCGTAGTAGTAGACCGAGATGACATAAAACCATGCTGACCAACATCTATCATGTGTTTGATTTGAAGATACAAAGAAGGACACACAAGGGACTCAAAGAGCTTTGCAAAGAATGATAGTATAGTAATAGGCCTAAAATTACCTACGTGATTATGCTCACCGATTTGTATATAGGTACTACCTTGGCTTCTTTCCATATTCTAGGAAAGGTACCCATGGATAATGAAGCATTGAATATAATAGTTAGTGGCAGTGATAGTGGTTCAGCACATCTAACTGCAAATACAGACGGTATACCATCCAAACCGGGCCCCTTATACAAATCAAGTCTTTTTAATTTAGTTAATACAGTTTTTTGTGAGAACTGGATATTACATAAAGTATTAGGATTAAAAAGTTGCTTCGAATAAACTGCAGGATCAGGTGATGTCTTCTTATATTCGGTAACTCCAGAAGCACAATTCACGGAGGCGAAGTGCGATGCGAAAAGATCACAAGCTTCTTTAGCGGTGCTCGAGACTTCTGAAGTCCCATTTGTCAGTGTGGATGGATAATTATTACGGTTAGCTCTTTTATGTTTTAAAAAAGACCAAAAATACTTGGGATTTTTAGAAATGCAGGATTCAGTGTTTGCTATAAAGGAGTTGTAACATTTCCTAGCAAACTCTTTACATCTTTGATTCAATATGTCAAATGAAATCCTGTCCAAAGGATTGTTATATAATTTGACTCTCATTCTGTACCTGTATTTTTCTTTTAACATCTTAATTAAGTTACGTGAATACCATGCTGGATATGCCGTAGTTGAGAATGAACTAGTTTTTGGTATACAGCGTTTAATTGACTTTCTTATAACTTCATAAAAGCGCTCTACCATACCATCAGCAGTTGAGCAGGAATTTAAAATATCTAGCCATGGAGTGCTATTTAGATCCTTTATGATCCGATCATAATCTGCCCTAAAGAAGTTTCGTCTAGGTGACAACTTAACATCAGACTTAACATTAGAGCCACTGACAGCACCAACAGAAATTAAGAACTCAAGTGGTGGATGAAGGGGATCGATCGAGGTCATAACACTAGCAGCCTCCGACAATATAATTTCGTTAGTGTTACTGAGGACCAAATCTAATATTTTATCTTTGTTATTCTTAACACTATTAAATTGAGATAAACTATTTATAATTATAAAATCAAGCAGCGTTTCAGCCATCGGAGAATTGATAGGATCTGCAACCAATAATGACGTACCAGGAGCCATAGACCAAGAGATACAACTCATGTTGAAGTCGCCAACCAAAAGCAAATCGTCCATAGATTCAAACGCGCGATTACAATTATTTGTGAATTCTTTTAAAACGCAGTTCTTTACAGGTGGTGCCAAATATACTGCACACAACATTAACCGCAGCTTTTTGCTCAATTCAATGGCCAACCAAAGATCTTCGCATTTGCTCTCATATTGCATAGCTCTATAAGACACAAATCTCTTAGAAACAGCCACCAAAACACCACCACCATCCTTTTTGTTATTATAGTTGCTAGTTTCTCTGTCTCGTCGATATACATTATATCGACAGTAAATAATTTCAGATGACATAACACCAGAATTCAACCAAGTCTCAGTCATTATAATTACATCAAAACTATTGGACAATACATTGCAGAAAACATCATGAGTTTTGGTTCGGAGACCTCTTACATTTTGATAATATACTGATAAATTATACATTTTTAAAGAAAAAAAAAACTAAGATCATGCGAAATACAGTTTGAAAATTTTATATATGCAAATAAAAATTTATGAATCACTTCAATTTGTTGAAGGACTCGACATTACGTATCATGACGTATTCGGAGGTCTCTTCCTTTCTCATGAAAATCTTACCCTGCTTTACCCAAATAAATTTATAGCCAAGTTTTTTTACCCTTCGCACGTGCTTTTAGAATGTAGAATTTTGTTCGATGCTGATAAATGTTCTACAACGTATATTGCTTTTTTAGCTCCCCCTAAACCAAGATGACTCGAGTTTTAGTTTTTCTTCCCTGTTTACCGCAGACTTATTAAACTTCACCGTAGATGCCAAAATTGTATCTCTAACTCTTGGGCAACTAAATTGAACAACGATGGATATTGACGAATTGGACGAACGATATTGACTAACATAACTCGTTATTTGATACAATCAGGTGTCTCTTGGCGAAAGACCAAATACAGGCAGTCCTCGTAGTTACGGCACGTTAGGTTCTCGAAATACGCGACGTAAATCGAAACGACGTAAGTCGAGACATATTTTTTCACATATTTACATGTAAAACTCAAGGGTTAGGATCCACACGGACACAAAATTAAAAAAAAACTGCATTTATAACAAAGGATAATACATACTTTATTGAAATAATTAGATTTGTACCTATTTATGAAATTGCTAGTTATTTTTGGTATTTGTGTGTTATTCATTTTAATACATATTACGACTTGAGTTTGTTTGAGTACGAGTTTGTCCGTTGTCCCTGAACTAACTAAACAAAATCAGCAGCATGTGCGTGGTTATCCCCGCTCGCCGACACCGCGCCCTGCCGGCCCCATGCACATTTACCTCGCGACAAGTGAATTCTCCTATGCCGGAAATCGAAACAATTGACGTATACTTGAGGAATAGTGTCAAAACATTGTTCGACGTAACTCGAAACGACGTAAATCGAAACTACGTAAGTCGAGGACTGCCTGTAAATCCATTAGAAAAACAAAAAATATTTAGCTCACTTCCGCAAAAAACAACGAGCACAAGCACTAATTACTTAGTGCTCGGTTTTAAACGGTCTAACAAGTCCTGATGATGCTCCGTGGGGACGAAACTCGTGTAGAGAAGTTGGTGGAGGCGCAAGGTGTGTCGCTGTCTTGGTGTCTGAGATATCTGCATTTATTTGCTGACGGGCAGTGGATTTTGGATTTTCCCCTTATCCTCTTAGAACACAATAAAATTATGGTGACAGGTTTAAGATAAGTTTATGGTTGGCCAGACAGATTGATTATATAAAATTCGTAGACCTAGTAGATATGTTTGAAACTGCAGTCGACTAGTCAGACCTCAAAACATATCGTCCATATAAAATAGAAAAAAGGTAAACCCAATTTCTACACTGTTTTTTAAGAAACTTCTGCCAAAATTTAATCCAAGGCGTCCTTGGATACTTCAAGACAAGGCCCCTAGGTCACGCATGACCTTCGGCTTCGTCACCAAAATCTGCGACGTGACTTAATTTTTTTTATGTATACGGTCACGCCATATTTTGACATTTAACGTAATTACGTTACGTAAGAAATTTCTTAGAAAAAACTATTTAGCTTAATTATAAATAGTACGGCTTTAACTATTATTCGGCTATAGGGGCAATGAAAGTTAATTATATTTTTGTAAGTAATCTGGTTTATGAGTTAGAACATTAACTTTAAAGGAATGAACATATTATGTCAATGTAGAAATTATACCTTGGAATCACCGTATAGAATAATTTTAAACACCAATATTTTGTACTAATTGCAGCACTTAAATAATATAAAAGAGAAATTACGATGGCTTGATGTGCTGTCGAATGTACAACAAACTTATACAATGTGTCCCGTCACCAGTGTCGGAGCCTTTAATGGTGTGAAATATGGCATTTATTATCGACAAATTGCCCCTCAAATTTTGTTTTTCTCTTAAGGCCGCCATTTTGTTTTCTTATTAACCAAGACCTGGGCTCTCATACTAATTCGACCACCACTACTCATGTAAATGTCCTATCAACATTAAAAAGGTGTCATTTGACAAAGCTAAACATATAGACAATAGTTACACTACCATCATGTTTCAATTGTAATGGAATAAAAAATAAAAAAAAAATAATTAAAGAAAAACAAATAGATTCTTTTTTGTGTATTTTTTAATTATTGGCTTTTTGAGAAAAACCAAATTTGAGGGGCAATTTGTCGATAAAAAAGGCCTTATTTCACACCATTAAAGGCTCCGACACTGGTGACGGGACACATTAAATATTGGTAAAAACATTGGGCATTAACAAACAAACCATGTTCGTCGTATTTGTGGTCACTTTTGATTGTTACTGAAAATCCGCAATTTACTTCTGAGGTGAGTATACTGATGCGGCACTCATACCCACACACACACATAATTTTGTTAAAGACCCGATTTTGTTATTTGCTTCAAAATGTGCTCATAGTATTTCTGTTATTAATGTGTGTGTGTGTGTGTGGAGTAAAAAATAATTGTTTATCCAACTATATTTACAAAGTCAAGTAACAAGTATGAGGAGAAAGATGGCGAAGTAACTAACGTATTCGGCTTATTATTATTCGCAAGAGCCGGTTATCGGATGGGTAAGCAAATTTTACTATCTTAAGCTCCTGCATATTTAGGAAGGTAGAATGAGCCGTTAGTGCCATTACCGGCATCCATCAATCCATATTTGAACTCCGTGGTGAATTTCTCTCTCTCCCTTCTCCTCCTTTTTATTACTTTTCAGTCATTAATTTCACATTCGCCGTTAAAAAAATCAACCAAAATACGGTTTGATAAACATATTTATAAATCTATATGAAGCGATTTAGGAAATATTTTATGGAATCATGCCAAAATTAGAGAAGGAATTCAATTTTCTGCGTAAGTACATTTAATGAATACCATGAATCAAGAAAACAAGGTTTACCACTCTTATTTCGAGTTGTTTAGGTTCAATATGGAATATACCTAATTAGTATTTACAGCGCTTAATGGTTTCTGCCGAGTGAATGTTTAGTGGAGACAAATTGCGGGAAGTGAATTCACTCAATTTTGGGAGAACCTATTTTTACATAGTACGCGAGTTCCTTATAGGATACACAGAAAGAATAATTATTTATAAATATTCGTTGTTACTCTAGCATTCTTCTCTGCTAGATTATTAATATAAAGATTGTTTTACTAGAAAAAAATCATTATGACTCCACCGTGAAGGTGGAACTTAAACCCACAGCCTCTTGCTTTCCGGGCTAGTATTCTTTCTTCACAATATAGACCTTAAACGGGTTAAATTATTCTAAATCTTTATTACACTGAATACAAGCTATATCACTTCATGTTCTAGGTTACTTCTACTATCCTTAGGTAACCGCTATTGCAAGAGTACGTGCCCGGATAGCGAGATTTTGGGGAAAAAACATAAACTACGGTGGTAACTAAAGTGAAAAGTCTAGACTTTATCCTACTTAATTTTATTTTTAACATAAAGTCTTTAATAAGAATACGTTAAATATAAATTAAAAAAAAGAAAATACAACCTTTTAAATCAGATTAGGCAAATACAGTTTGACACAAATTGCTTTCCATGGATTATCGTGCTTGCAACCCATTATTCAACTTCAAGTAATGGCAACACCATTCACATAGCACAGACGCGGAATATTCGAATTAAGCGAAGAAAATAACGACGAGAACGGAATTAGCAACGACTTCTATTTACAACGATTGATAGACTGCCAAAATAACAAACGGTCCTAACCTTGCATGAATTGAGAAAATCAACGGCCGAAAAAAAAAATTAAAAGCAGGAGAGGAAAAAGATATAATCACGGTTTTTAAGGGTTTTTGACCTCAAAATCCATCCTTAAACAATTACACTGTTGATCGTTTATCACAGATAGACGTCTGTGTTGAACATTTCTTCCTCACAAACGCAAGGAGGGGTCTTGTTGAAACCATACTTATATTATAAAAGTAAATATAAGTTCGTATTTTAGACGACTAGATATTTGTAACTCAATAACGCAAAAATGTTTTAACGGATTTGGATAAGTTTTAGTATACAGTTTATTACTAGATTAAATTTAAAATATAATAAACGCGGATGAGTACGCGGACAATAATAAATGTTGTGGTCTACATGAAGGTGTACTGGCGCCAAGGGCGGATCCAGCTTTGGCGCCAGGGGGGGGTCAAATAGAGTCAAGTCACAAGAAGTAATAATTAAATTTTGATAATAATTGATACAGGTAAAAAGTAGGTATTTTATTAATGTATGTAAGTACTGTACCTACCTACCTAAATTTTAGAACACTATTCCTTATATTAGAATTTTAAATCTGTGTGAACTTGGCACCCGACTTTGGAAAATTTGTTTTTTTTTATTTTTTTTCGAAAGATTTTGATTAGTAGTGGATAGTAGTGAAGTTATTTTTGTTAGTAGTAATGCCAAAAAAATAAAAAATAGTAGAAAAAGTCATCCCCGAAATTAGAAAAATCTGTATTTTCCGGTTGTTTCTCATAGATAAACGTTAGCTGTGGATTGTAGTGCAATTTTATTCGTTAGTAGTAAAATAGAAAAATAAAAAAATTAAAATGTTTCGGAGTATTTTTTAAAAACGATTTTATAACGTTAATACTGTTTCAAGGCTTATACAATTACTAGTAACAGTAAACATGACAGGGGGAGGTTCGTAGACGTTAGTAGTGAAAGATTTTTTGATAGTGGTAAAGAAAAAAAATTACTACGGGCACTTTAGTTGAATCAAACTTGTTTTAGAGCAATATTTACTGGATAAAGTCTGTTTGAAGATGAATACGATTACTACAAACGTTAGGATTAGCTAAGAGGAGTTCGTAGAGGTCAGCGCGCGCGAATTATCTCCGTATTTTTTTTCTATAATTGCTACCCAATTCAGGAGTAATTCCTCAAATTTTCAGCCCCTAAAATCAACCCTTTCCAGAAGAGAATTAAAAAAAAATGAAAAAAATTTACAACTCCCGAACGGGTGGAACCGATTTGATTGAAATTTCATCACGTTTCAGATTTCATCTAGACACTTTACTAAAAAAATTGTTGAAATGAAAAACTAAACATAAACTCTAAAAAAATATTGTTCTTTGTTTAAAATTTTTTTTCTCATCAATATAAATAATTAAAAATATTTTTTTTGTTCTCTCCGACGACATATTAAAAAAAATAAAAAGTAGATTTTCTGGCATGGTTAAGAACAAAACATATTTTCGCCAAATTTTTTGTTCACCGACGTCATATGTTTTTATTTTTATTTAGGATGGGTTTGCTCTTGATCCCAATCAAGCCATGACAGAATCCACGATGGAACGAGCTAACCCAGAAGGTGCCTATTCAGCCTGGCTTTGAAAATAGACGGGTTATAAGTTCTCGGAAATACAGACGCAGGGAGGGAGTTCCACTCCTTTGCTGTGCGCGTTATGAAGGATGTTGAAAAGCGCTTGGTGCGACATGTAGGAATATCAACCAAGAAAGGGTGGTAGCCTGCAGTGCGTCTGGATGTCCGATGGAAAAAAGGAGATGGCGGTATGAGCAGATGCAGCTCTTGAGCACACTCTACAAAGTACAGTCTGTAGAAGACCGCCAGACAGGCAACTTTGCGGCGATGAGCTAAGGTGTGAAGCTTGCTCTTCACCAATTTGTTGTTCCCGATGAGCCTCTCAGCTCTGCGCTGAATCGTGTCCAGTGCAGCAAGTTGGTATTTTGCTGAGCCATCCCAAAGGTGGCAGCAATATTCCATGCAAGATCGGACTTGAGCTTTATAGAGTGTTAAAAGCTGTCCTGGCGTGAAATATCGCTTGACCTTATTTAGGACGCCCAGCATTCTGGCTGCAATTTGAGCTTTGGATTCGATGTTGGCGCCGAAGTTAAGGTCTGAAGACAACTCCATGCCAAGAAGCTCGAAGCTGTCGGTCACAGGTACAGATGTACCTCGGAAAGTAAGAGTGAGGTGGAAGGAACTCCTTTTTTGCCGTGAAAAGACACGCTTGTGTTTTGGAGGCGTTGAAATTAACGAGGTTACTATTGCTCCACTGGGAAACGTAGTTTAGCCTCTGGTTTATTCGCTCAACCATGGCCTCTCTTATGAAAAACAATTAAATTAATGTAAATTTTTATATAATTATTAACGTTTTATAGTTTCATAATATTTTTTTTAAATGGCGGACTCAGATTTGCCATCCGAAATATGCGTTGTATGCACACGATCGGTGAAACAGATTCGAGGGTATTGAAATTTGTTGAAAAAAAAATTTTTTTAACAATTAATTTTTAGAACAATTTTTTTAAGGGTTATGTTTAGTTTTCCATTTCCAAAATTTTTCGAGTGAAGTGTCTGGATAAAATCTGAAACGTGATTAAATTTCAATCAAATCGGTTCACCCGGTCGAGAGTTATAATTTTTTTTTATTTTTTTAAATTCTCTTCTGAAAAGGGTTGATTTTTAAGGCTGAAAATTTGTGGAATTACTCCTGAAGTGGGTAGCAATTATAGAAAAAAAAAGAGACGGAGATAATTTACGCGGGGGCACTTTACCTGTTCTTATCCTGCTATGGCCTATGTGTTGGTGCTCTAAGATAGCGGCAAAAACTAGGGACACCGCATCCAAGATTCCACACTTCCTATGTTTTTTTATACAATTCGTTAAAAAATTCAATGAAAAACATAGAACTGTAAAATGTATTCACAAATAATGCTCACTGACTAATATTTTAGCGCGATCACACGGTGCTTTGTAATGGCAGAATGGACACAAATTTATTTGTGCCATAGTTAATACATTGCGAGTCCATTGGTATACTTAGTCTGAGACTTACTTATAGCAAGACCTACCTAACTTGTGACAAAAAACATATAAAAACATTGTTTAAAAATTTTAATTAGTGGTCTACCTAGGTCCTGGACCCAGCCCAGGGGGGGGTCATGACCCCCATGACCCTCCCCCTGGATCCGCCCTTGACTGGCGCTGGTGAACATCGCGCAATAGTGCCTGGAAACCGGAGCTGTGTACGGTTCTGCAAAAATTGACATCGTATTTTTAGACACCCGCGAGCAAATCAAAACTTATAGAGTATGTCCCATTTACTTAAAAGATGAAATAATTGACAAGTAGCGGGGTCTATTCTAATGGCACAAAAAAGCATTAGGTGTTACGTTCATTTCACGATTACAAACTTAGATCGCTGTTGAATAATTATTGTACGTACATAGACGTGTAGGAAAAAATGTTTTGACTACAAAACGAAATTTTTCACAAGACTTAGCTTTTGGTGAGAGTTTATTTTTTATGTTAAATAGCCGCGAAAAAAGGTCAAAAGGGCGGACTTGATTGCCTGCCCGTCTGTATCAAAAATTACTCTTTTTCTTCATAAATTCTTTGTTAGTGGTGGGCAAAGGCCTTACCTGACCTTTAATAAAAATACCGTCGATAGGATGTGGGCCAGTGCGAATTAATGTCTGCTCACGACTATTTATTACTTTCATCTTCATTGTGCTGCATCTACACTTGACCTATATGTAAAAAACATCCTTAAATGAACTGTCTGCTCAGAGTCAACTTGGGATACAATCACACCATGGTCACTTACTTTGGGCTAGGCTAATGCCTAGCCCAAAGTAAGCACCGTAAAGGCTTGAGTTATAGATACTAGGGTAACGGATGTCCTTATCTCATTGAGCTCTCATATCAATATTAGCCTATTAATGTCTCTATAGTAACATAGAGATTAATAAATTTACTGTATACCCTACTGTTGGGTCACAAATCATCCCTCCTTTAGGGGGAATGGTCATAACTTGTAATGGCTCTAGTGTCACATACACTTTGGTTGACACTAGACGTAACAGGGAAATATCTTCCGAGGCACAAAAGAGCACACGATAAAAATGTTTGGTGCCTGCTCCTTGTCTTGTTGATCCTTCATAATTACAACAAGTTCGGAATTCGAACACGTTGAGCACTTCATCATCGAGCTCTTGTACAATTTATTCTTCTGGTTCTATTAATTTTATACCTTACATTTATTGTACCAATAACTGAAGAGGCAATAGAAAAGCTACCTCATTAAGGAATTGTGGCGTTAGAACGTCACATAGGTACAATGGACTTAATAATCTCTATGAGAATAATTAAAGTATTTAGTCAAATCTTATATTATTAAACGAGCAATATATATTATATTTGACATTGCGTTGTCAAAACGGATTTAGCAATTTCGATAACATTTTCCTCAGTAAAGAAGATATGATGACTCTTTACCCCTATAATATCAATACCTAGCAAGGTCTCTTTTCTGAGAAAATTCCTCCATGTGTTTTATCGCTTACGCAGTACCACAGGTAATTTCCCCATATGAACAATTTTCCTAATAGTCGAATACAAATAGATATTTGAGATATTGCTGGATAAAAATAAAATAAGGATAATTATATAAAGTAATAAAATACTTGCAAATTAATCTAATTTTGTAAAGGCACTGTGTATTTTAAATTATATTAAGTATATGACATTATAAAATACTAATTTTATAATGTCCGCTTCGCTGACATAAGAAAAAAGTAGGTTTTACATTTGCCTACATACTCTTGAAAATATGGAGTAAGTATCTCTTGCGAACGTCTTTAAGCAATGAATAAAATAAGATATTTCTGAACTAAATAAACTAATAAGTTTCAGTAAGGGTATTTTACAACTAGTATGTAAGCTTATTTATTTTTCATGTTATATAGATAAAAGGTATAGTAAATATGAAACAAGGAAAGATTACTAATAGTAATTGATTTTTATTTTATTTTATTAGTAAAGCGGTGAGGTACTATTAGATGACCTCCAACCAATCTGCCAAGAATAATGATTATGGCAAAACCCTCCCATATTTTGCGTAAGGTATTATGCAGGACGCGCAATTGAACGTACGTAGATATGGACTGAGTGTATTAAAGAGTAAGTTATTACTCTTTATTTGTTATCTACTAGCTGACCTGGCGAACTTCGTACCGCCTTAGCGTAGCTTTGAATTGAATGACGTTGACATTTGTCAGCGCGGTTATCGATGTGGTGTCACAGATAACCACAGATTTTTTGTTTACATTTCTGCTCTTTTTGTTGATATTTTGCACCACCAATACGCTATGTTTCCAAATTTCCGGTTAACTGACATCAAGGCCGCCATTTGTACGTGTTTTGTGTGTGAATAGAATTAGAATAGACTTAGACTTAGAATTCTTTCAGCGGTGTTCACAGGATGACTAAGGCAATAGTCGTCACAGCTGCTGCTACCGTCCAACATTTTAATTTATATATGAAATTAAAAAAAAAAACATTTTTAATAACATTGCACGATATTAAGTTATTTTATTACTCTCTTTATACTGGAAACTGTTAGTAGTTTACCTATTATATATATTATTATTACTATTGGTAGACTACCTCCACTTTTGTCCCTTCCAAGAATTCATTTCAATGAGTGAACAACTCGAAAGTGTAAAAACAAAATATGTACACAGTGCTTATTAGTTGTAAATGTCAGTAATTATATTTAAAAAGTTATTTAAATAAATAATTGAAATTTTGTTCTTTGATTACTCAAAAACGTGTTCTTCATGACTTATGGGTAGGTAAATACTGCCGCACAGAGAATCGTGTCCATACAAGCGATCGGACACACATACATCCACGAAAACTTATACAACTTAAGAAATATAGCTAGTATATCAACGAACTTTAGTAATTAATTGGGTTTTAGGAAATTTCACAATTATGTCAAAATACCAAGTATGGTTCTTTAATTATGATTATATTTCCCACCGTATGCACCAATATTCATCGTAGCACAGTATGTCCAAGCGCTAGGAAGTCAACCATGTATCACCTTTGCGCCGGTGCCGTGGTGGTATCACCATGACACATTTATTAGAGCGTTATGAATTACGACCTTCGTGCTTCGGAAGTCACATTAAGCCGCTGATTCCGGTTGCATCTGCAATTGTTAGCATTCACCAACAGCTATCGCGCCCCTTGTACAGTCACGCATCGGATTTTACCGTTACACGAGAGCGGCAGATTTTGTACAGTTACCAAAGAGTTCTATAGAATATATAGAACTTTTTGACCGTTACCCGATATATGTATATATGAGCCAGGTGCCTCCCCACCTCAGTGTGCGTGGCTGGCGTGGCTTTCTAACTCTTTTTCTACTCTATTTTTAACGCTTAGTTCCTACGACTTATATTTTTTTTCTATACTGTTGTGTTTTTTATTTTGAAATGGGTTCCCAATCAAGCCCGGGGGTCAAGATAGGATCCACGGTGGAATGAGCTAACCCAGAAGGTGCCTATTCACCCTGGCTTTAAAAATGGTCGGGTTATAATGTCATAGTTCTACGGTATATACATCTTGCTTGCGACTGTACTCACCATTCGCTATAACGTTACACTCACGTTGAAAAAGTAGCTTCAGTTACTCGTTATTGCATAAGCTATTCGCCATTGCAACGGAAACAAATAGACAGACAAAAAGAACTTAATTCCTACATATACATTCAGTAAAAAGATATTACGTAGTAATATTTCCTTTTAGTAACCCTTAAGTGGGCATTTATCTAAAGCAACCGTATACTTTTATTATCCTAAGTTATTATCTACTAGCTGACCTGGCGAACTTCGTACCGCCTTAGCGTAGCTTTGAATTGAATGACGTTGACATTTGTCAGCGCGGTTATCGATGTGGTGTCACAGATAACCACAGATTTTTTGTTTTAAATTGAATGACGTTGACATTCGTTACGTTATATTTTTCAATCTTTCTGAGAGATTTTCTTTATTTTTTTTCCGTAAGAACCTTGTACAGAGTATTAGAAAACTACAAAAAAAGAAATCAGCCAAATCGGTCAAGCCGTTTTCATGTTATGTCGTGACAACGGAAAACGGGTTTCATTTTTATATATATAGATGATAAAGCCACTCGCCACCCACTTTGCCCCCGTCAAACCCTTTTCGACTAAATCCCTTCCTCTTAGTGTCGACTTGCTAGAAAAAAAAACAACTGTCATAAGAATGTATTTTGTGTGTGGTGGATGAAAGCCCGCCATTTTGATGCGTTCTGTAATACTGTCTAGATTTGACAAATGGCTTAGATATACATAATAAGAATGGATCCATTTTTATAGACCTCCATTACCAGTATACTGAACTTATTATCGTTTTGCTATGGTCTATGATACAAATAAACACAATTTTAAAACCGACTCTTAGTACTTAGATCGAAGCCTTACATTGTTAAAACAATATACCGGATAATATTAAAGAGTTATATACAAAACAATAGTTAATAATTATCAACCCATTAGTACAGGACAGGTTACATTTAGAATCGATTTAATAACCCGACGAATTAATTTTTTAACCCGTTATCTCGACCATAACTATAATCTACCGTTTTAAACGGACAGCTGCATAATTCGCATTCACAAGGCAGAGTGCGTCATAGCCATTGGTGCTTTATATTTTGGACGTTCATTCTCGTAATAATAACGAAATATAAAATAATCGAAACTTCTTATAAATATTCAAAATTTACTTTTACTTTAAAATTTGGTCAAAATATCATAGCAAAAAGCATGCATAATCGTCATGGGCCAATGGTACGGGTACTTTTGGGTATAATCCCCGGCATTTAATTTGAACATGATTTTGAAATCACGTGACATGCGCAGTAGCAAGTTTAGGTACATTATTCACTACTGCGCATGTCACGTGATTTCAAAATCATGTTCAACTCTATTGCCGGGAACTATACCGACTATGAATCAAATACTGGAAGCATGTTTGTGTAATGAACATTCGAGTTTGTTTTCGAGTTTAGGATCTTCATATTATATTTACATACAATTTGCGTTTTAGGCATTAGGTTAGCTCAGATTAGCAATAATAAAGAAGTTGATTTTTGTTTTGATTCTCTTAATCTCCAGTGAATGAAAAATTAATATCTCATCACTGTAACTTTTTGTCAATTGATATTGAACTACATTGATTGGAGTTTAAGCTTAAAATCGATGATAAGAACATTTTATAAGCTGATATTTCCATTTAATTTGAAAGTTTATTGCAATAGTTGTATTTTGATTTCCTTACGATGCGGTGAGCTACAAATCTTGAAATAACAAATAAAAAAATAAAAGATTAAAATTACTACAACTTTACTATAAAACAAGCATAATTTCAATAAGTATTTTAAATTAAAACAATAAACCTCAAAAATCTCAATAACCATTTATAATAGGTAATATTGCTAACTTTAACAACTTTACTCATCTGTCCCTATACAAATCAGAGGTATTTCCGTACAATCTGTCGGTCTGGTTTTCCTTATATATCAACTCGTGTATACTATAAAAAGTATTAATGATTTTGCTCCACTCAGTCTGGTTTCAACCGTTGAATGAAGTGTTTGTGTTATTATATGTTAAGATATTAATACTGGTGAGTATTTTGTAAAGAATTTTGTGTTATTTTCATATACATTTCAAATTTAAATGACATTTTTTGTTGTGATACTGATAACCTTTGTGAGTAGAATATCATAACAATGTTTTTTATTCATACGATTTAGTGATCGTTAATAATATCCGTTACTAATAAGGGAGTCATTACTAAAATTTAATGAACTATGGTGTTTTGGTTGAAAATGAGATTGGATTGTTTGAACTAATCTAATAGTGTCAGTCAATAGCAGTTATTAAAGTCATATTTTGCTATTTCCTATATAATCAACAGGTAAAATTAGAATTCAAAAATAACTCGTTTTAGTATTTTGATATTCGAATCGCTCAATTTTCTGTTGTTGTTATTTCTGCGTACGAATATAATAATTTAGATTGATTTAAAATTATTTGGCATAAATTTGCTGATTGAAAATAAAGCTTATAACTTACTTTTTACATGATAAACACAAGAAATGTAGGTATATATGCGATCATTCCTAGCAAAGAACGATAAAGCAAAAACAAAAATGGTCCACTACAAATTTACAGTTAAAAATTACAACAAATAAATACCTGTTTCGTATGTATGTACCTTATTCAATATACATTAGTCGTTTAGCTTAGTTAAACGAGTTTCCTCATAAAACTTGCATAAAGTATAAATCCAACAGACGTCATCTGATTTATAAAAAACCCGATTCTAAAAGTGTCCCAATTTTTTTTACAGACAATAAAATGTTTACAAAGGTCTTGGTTGTGGTGATGTCAGTGACAATGGCGGCGTGTCAACGACCTTCGTTCGCGGGTAGCAGACCTATAGGTTTCCCTGAGGTGATCAAAACCACTACAGATGGACTAGAAAACAAGTAAGTATTGCTTATTAAGCTTTGTGTAAGCTCGTGTTATATACGAGGAAGAATCTTTATTATTTAAAGGTTGAAATATTTATACAATCTTGTGGGAATGCTTGTAATCACTGTATGTGAGCTACTTAAATTCTAGCCCATAGGAGAGAAGTCACATAAACTATTATAAAGGTTGTTTAGTTTAAGGAAAATATTGGGCACGCTATTAACTCTTTTATTGTTTTAACGTAAAATCTAAACATCTTACTGAAGCAAGACTGTATCTCGAATAGATAAAGCAGTATTTAATTCTTATATATTGTATTACATTTACATAACCATCAATTTAACAAAAACAAACAAGATAACGTATACCTTCATAACAACAGATAAACTATTTTGGAAGTGATAAAAGATTCATTTAGCATTAACCATTTAATAATAAAAAAACGTTCAAAAGTTGATAAACAAAGTGAGCATTTACTGTAAGTATGACGAAACAACCAAGTACCTGATGCATGCTTGGAAGTCTATTTAAAAGCGTTTTGGTTTTTGGTTCTAATTTTGTTATCCGTACCGCTGAAGAGTGGAACTTCTTGCCTGAGTCTGTGTTTCCTGCCACATACAATTTATGGGTCTTCAAGTCACGAATGAATAGGTTTTTTCTAGGCAAGCGCGTCACGTCCAAAATCGCATCATAACTTACCATCATGCGATATAGCGGTCGAGCGTTTACATTTTTATTTAAAAAAAATGAATATTCCCTCGGTGTATCCTCTCTGCTGAAGATGGCGGTGCTTCTTCTTTTCTACGTGTATTATCATTAGCAAAAGTAGGGGGTTTTGTTTGTCTTAGCGATTAAAAAATATTTTCAATTTTTTTGTATCTTTGTGGTTTGACTGTTTTATTCATTTAAAGTCTTAATTCGTGAACCATTGAATGTTAATCCTAAGCAATCTTGACAGATAACCGAATTCCGAAGGTCCTTAAAAGAATGTAGGTACTGTCGAGGTCTCTCGTGCCTTACCACTTTGTAGAAATATTCGTTTGAACTGATCGCATCGGACACGCCCACACGGCCCATACCTATCCCTAATTGGCTTCGTATTTTACTACGATTTATACTACGGCCAATCATAAACAACTGTTTTAATCGCCCTTGATATCAGTACTGTCAACTGTCAATAAACAAAAGCTCTAATTTCTAAATGCTCTCATTTGCTTGTTTGCGCACGCGCGCCATTGTTGAATGAATGGAGCGGGGCGTGGCGTGAAGCGATAGGCATCGTGCAGTGTGCAAGCGACTTTTGACTTAGGACTAATAAGGCGCCAGAGGCTTCGATAGTACCTGTTATTTTTCCATTTCCTAATATCAACACTATATTTGTTTAACAGATTCGGAGAAAGCGATACCACAACAGTAAGATTGCCACTAGAAGCGAAAGGCGACAAAGACCTAGTGGACCGACTCAGCAAACTACCTATAGATCAACAGCCCTTCTGGTTCATTAATTGGCAAGCTTACGAAGCACATCGTCAAAAACCACAAACTTATCCACAAAAACCCAACGTTTTCATCGACCCAACCAGTAACAACATGAATATCAACCCGAACACTATGAATTCAAACGTAAACAACATGCCGTCTTTCTACCCAGCAAATCAACAAACGACTCAACTCCCACAAAGTGGAAACATTAATAATGATCTTAATAACCGTAATTTAGATAGTTCAGATTCGCTTGTTCCTACTCAGAAAATTGATACCCAACCGCCTTCTAAGGCACCTTCTATAAGTATAGATAATAATAAACCACCTGAATATATTATGGTGAATGGAGTACTTTATAAAATCGCGGATAATCAATCTGCACCGAAATAATATTTTCTGTGGTATCCATTATAATGATTTTTTGATTTTTTTGAACAACACGATAAGACTGCGAGATGACAAAAGTGAGCTTTCATTCAGAATAAGCTAGATATCTTAATATAGTACAACAAACAGATCACAAGTTTCGTCACAGGAATAAACGGCGGGTATTGATTTCCTATGAATTCGGATCGTAATATCATGGGGTACCATTTCATACAAAAGATTTTTAATTCTAAAAAACCGCAATAGATGTCACTACCATTAACTTTTGTAAATTATAACATTTCACATGTTTAGAAATAAGACGAATTAAGTAAAAATATTGAGATTAAAATAAAGACTAGCATATTTTATATATACAACTTCACATCAACCTTAATTCGACTCCTAAATTTGAAGATAAGAAACACCGTAAATAATCAATTGAGAATACGAAAGTATAGGCTACATGTGACTACTTTTCAGCTATGAGGTTTACGAAGTGTTTTGCAATTGTAACGCTAGATGGCGGGTTTTTTGTAAACAAAATTTTTTACACCTTAAGGTTTTTGCATAAATCGATTATTTATACCCTAATAAAGGCAAGAGTTCAATTTCCAAATCACTTGTTTCAGTAAAAAAGTTTTTAAAATTTGCGCATATAAAAAAATAACAATTTAATTTCTTCAAACGACTTCCATCTCTCTTCTATCCAAAAAGGTTCCATATCTGTCCATGAGATATTTGCCACTTGATAATGAATTATTGAAGGCATAATGTCGCAATTTTATTTTATTCATAAGTGTCCTACTTTCTGAGTAATACGTATTTTTTTAAATTTTGATTTTATTTTTTTTCTCCAAAAATCGGCAAAAGTGGAACCTGGATTTAGTATAGAAAGGTTCTATAAACAAAATCCCACTTTTGCGGTTTTAAGAAGTTATGATAGAATTTACATAAAGGTCAACTTTCATGATCTGGGGTTGTCACAAAGATCAACTATGTGTTAAATGAAAATGTTTCATTTTGTTTGTTAATTGATACCGTCAATGAATTGAATAAATTAACAACACTTATAGACGAATACAACACTACAATACTTACATATACTACCTACCTAATGTAGATGTGGTAATGTAGGAATACTTTATGTAGGATTTAGAAATTCATTCACATTTAAAATCGATCTAGGTAAATCTCATCACCTGCCGGCACCTTTTTAGTGCACCACGTCTACTTTAACTTGACGCCAGAATTTATTTCAGGACTCAGTCGCCTTGTAATGAGGGATAGGCTGGGTATCCTCTCCTATTAAGATCTGCCCTTATTTGTTTACATGTCACTTAACTGTCTATCTATTATCATATTAAGAGCTTCTTTAGGCGTATAAGGTTGTGGCTTTGCCGCTTTAGAAGTAGGGTTATTGTGCCTTTCTACATCGCTCGAAAAAATACTAGTGGCGAAGGCTTTAATAATTTTACCAGTGGCTGAGATGGGCCCGGTGAGGTATAGTCTTTGGCTATGGCTCTCAGTAGGTTGGGTAAGCCCCTGCTGAGGCAATACGGTGCCATGGGTCTGTGACCCCGCGAAAAAGTAACTTCTCATACAAATCAATCTAATCAGTTGATCGCAAAAAATTGCATTCGATCAGAAAATAAAAGCATAGTACAAAGTCGTGGGCATAAATCGGTTAACAGGTATGTACCTATTTTTGTAACAAAAAACCTTAGAAGCAAGCAGGCATGAACTTGTGTCTAATTGGGTCTCCGAAACACACAAAACAAACAATTAACAGTTAACACCCAGACCCGAAAACCAAAATCGATGTTCTCGTTGAAAAATAATACACATATTAATATTTTTAAAATTTTCGTCGAGATCAAGTTCAGTGACAACCCTAGCATAAAAATTTTAAAATGAATATCTTCTAATCGCCGCAATAGTGGGACGTGGCTCATTTATGTATATTTCTATTTAAGTTGTAGGTTCCACTTTTTCGTTTTTAGGGAGAGAAAATAATAAATACGAAATTTAAAAAATGCTGCTCCCAAACCAATGGATTTTTAAGCTAAAGAAACGCGTTTATATGCGTGTGATTATGTCCGATTCACTCATCACTACATAGTATAAAACAAAGTCGCTTTCTCTGTCCCTATATCCCTTTGTATGCTTAAATCTTTAAAACAACGCAACGGATTTTGATGCGGTTTTTTTTAATATATAGAGTAATTCAAGAGGAAGGTTTATATGTATAATACATGCATAATATAATAGAGCATTGCATCCGTGCGAAGCCGGGGCGGGTCGCTAGTATTTATTAAAATATATATTCTTTTATCTACTCTCACATCGTAAAATTCAAAATATTAAACTCAAAACGAGTTTATATTGACGAACTTTACAAATAGTATATCGTAATGAAATTAAAAAAAATTAATACAACACTATTTGTCTAACAAAATAATGTTATAATATTTTTTTTTTCATTACGTTTTGATTACAGACCATTGATATAATACTGCGCCAATTCGTATAGCACTGTTTCATTTTTTTCATTTTTTATCTGTGGCTGAGCACGCTTTGGCGCATGCGCGGTGATATCGGAAATTTTGGCGCCATAATACGTTTTCTTGCAATTGTTTGTTGTGTTTCGCTGGATAATTATTATTGTTTATTAAAATATCTGATACTGAAAGTGAAGAAAATTTAACGCAGCCCGACATTTTAGAGACTGCGGCAGCAGTCACTCTTAATCTACTAACAGTAAAGTCATTGTAATATACAAAATGTTAACACTTACAATAACCAATAAATAAACTGTATCAATCTCTATCTTTTATTTGATATATTCAATGTATGAGATTAGATAAAGTATTGTATGAAACTGCACATAACTAGGTTTTACACCCCTCATTATGTACCAATTTCATAAACTACTATTCTATTCACTTTCTATTCATTTTATAAAAAATATTTTAGATTTCATAGGTCAAAGGTCACGATAAGTGCATGATTTTTTTTCTCAAAAAGTATTGGAGTTTGACTTCTGGGAATTGAACTCATGCTTTTTTAGGGTATAAATAATATATTTATGTAAAAACCTCAATTTGTATTGTGTAAATTTTTTTGATTCCATAAAACACTGTGCTATGTTAGACCAATCGGAAGTACATTAGTAGGCCCAATCATGAAATCCTGAAACCCTTTAAGATGGTCGACATTTTATCGACGAATAAAATAACTCTCAGTCACTGAAAAGTAGGTACGTACATGTGATAGTGACAAATGTTTTGTCCGTCAATAAAATGCAACCATACCTATTACGGCCACGGGTGTTTTCAGTAACAACTGCACCAGTTACTATTTAAAATACCTAAATCTCGATAGGTGTGCCTCTAATATTTTATTTCCCACAATTTCTCCAGGATCACGTCACCTGGCCCTGACCTGATAACAAAGGAATAAACTAGAAAGTTTTTTTTTTAGTTTCATTTGAAACAAAAAACAATTTTCCAAATAGGTATAATACGCGACACGTTCGTAAACCTGAGCCAAACATGAGTAAAAAATACATAGTTAGAATAGCTAAGAAAGTGGTTTCCTAAAATCGTTCGCAATGTTCCGTCAATACAGTAAAAGTTCCCCATTCACGGTTTCCTTATCCGAGAGAGAAAAAATTGCAACACAGTTCCTGTATTCGCGGCTAAAAATTTCATTATTCGAGGATGAAAACAGTAAATAGAAAGAGATTCAGTCTTTTATTAAAGTATCGGCATTATTTCAGTTCTGGTATATGCCCAGGCGGCTTTCATGAAAGATTTGACCAAGTGGACTAATGTCAATTAAAACAAACCTTACCGACACAATACAAAAGCAAGTTAAAAAAAGAATATTACCCCTCGTGGTAATAGAGTAGTTCTACGTTCGTAGTACATCGACGAGGATCGAACTACTCATAGGTCCGCTTGGTAAGGAATACCTACATTAAATTTAAAAAGTCTGAGTGAAGGTTTATACGCAAATTAACTTTGTGATCATGAAAGCTGATCGATCTATGGAAAGGAGCCTTACTCTTAAAAGGTAAATTTATAATGCTACAGCTCAAATTGATTTTATTTTAATAAATATTCGTTTTATTTTGTAACTTGTAACGCATCCCCTATGATTCCATACTAATTACCATTCCATATTCACAGTTTCTATATTCGCGGCATATTTTTGGAACGTTAAACCCCACGACCGTGAATAAAGATATTTTAATGTAGGTACTGTTACTGACATACGAAACTTCGATTGATTACGCATCCACCAACGTCTGTGAGTAGGCTATAACGAAGCGCCATCTAACAACAACAAGCGATAACCGTATTCTTAGTGTCTCACTAGATGGCAATACGTATCGTGTTATTTGTGTTCTCACTAGTGTCATCTATCGTAAAATAGAAGGAAAGCAATATAGCCAGTTGAATAACCAGTTTTAGGGTGTAACCAATTTCTTGTACTAAGTGGTGTCTCTGTATATTATCTACTTTGTGGTAATATTTATTATTTTATGAGTAATTTTATGTAACATTTATTATTGTAACTATAATAATAAGAAAAAAGACTTGAAATAAAATGCATTTTGAAAGTAATAAAACCATTATATTGACTTTTTTTTAATAAATAAAACTTAATTTCTAAGCGTAACCTTATAACTAATACCTTGCAAACAGGTGTAAATTATAAAAAATAGCAAAATGCGGAATTATTGTTCTCGTAACAATAATTTGACTTGATCACTTTTTTAATGTAACTCATCTCTGCTTTCACAGATGCACGCAACAGATAAAATTATAATAATAAATAGCTGCTATTTTAAATATTATACACAAATTCTACAAAAATACGCTGTAGTGGAAGTAACAGCTTATAAAGAGCCCAGAAAGCACAGCCCTAATATTGAGAGACATTTTACAATTATATGTATTACAAAAATAGTAAATTGAAGATTATGTTTCAAAAAGATAACTATAAAATTATTGGGTAAACATATCAATTTACCTTTGGTAATATAACATTACTATTCTGAATTATTTCTATAAAAAACTATTGTAAATGCTTTGACACAAATCTTTGCATTGGCAAATACTATAACAAATCGCAGCACTTGCGTTTTTAGACAGTTTAAATGCAAACATAAAATATAAGCGTATGTACTAATTTTATACTACATATTATTATGACAAAGTCATAAGAGTTTAATTCATGTTGACTATTAAACAACTCAAACCAACTCCTGTCCAAAGCACCTTGAAAATAATCGATTTTCATAAACATAGAATTAAAAATTATACTTAATGACAGACAAAATAAATAGATTAATGAAGACAAACAATTCGATTGAGATTTTAAAGAATTTGACAGTTGAAAACAGATATGATCTATAATTAAGCTTAAATTAATTATTGCATTGGCTTTAATGTATATAGTAATTTCGGTAATTTATTGTTATAACGAAAAATCTTATAGAAAAGTATTTAAGAAGAAGGGAAGTCATGGAAAATACATTATTTTATAAAATGGTACGCTTTAGGGTACAAGAAAACATACCAAATTAATCAATACTAGTTCTTACAAAAAAGTTATAAAACTCCTAATCAGAAATGCACATTCTTGAATACCACAACTATTTAACTAAAGAAGGAACGTCATTTTGACTTGTTGTTTGTTTACCTACAATATTGTTTATTACAAATAATAAAAACTGACATACGAATCGGTCTCCCAATCGAAATTCATCGGTTATGATGAATTAAATAATAAATTGAGTTTATGTAATCCAATAATTCCATTATGTCAATCAAAATCCAACACCGTTTTAGAATGTCAGTATCACGCATACAACTTTATTGAATGTCACCAATGTTTACAATCATATTAGAAAATGGCGTTTCTCAGTATTTTGTTTTGTACTGAATATTATTGCTCTAAATGTTTTCGATTTTATTTTTACGGACATGACTTAACACTGATGCATACAGTTGCATAAAAAGGCACCCTAACTATTGTATTGCATGCTACGCGCATAAAAACACAACCGTCATTTAACACCACAAAATATAGAAAAATGGAATATATAAATCAGTCAAAAACGGAATTTTATTAGATCATAATAAACTTTTAAAAAATACGATACCACTATTTGGTATTTTTAGATCTAAAGTATTTATGAGAGAGAACTATGTATATAAATGAGCAATAACTCATACATAAGTACGCAAAATCACAAAAACAGAGATTCATACTCATCAAGTTGTTAAAAATCTGTCAACATTATATTATATTGTAGACATTAAAACCTTTGGTTCTCAGTCCGTAGTAGCTTAATATCGACAGATAACAAATCTGGTTTGCTCAAGTTTATTTCTGATCATTGCCAGAGATTTTATAATGTAAACAATACGTAATCAACTAAGATAATTTATCAACAATAATATACAGTTTTGTAAAGTATCATTAGCAACTCATTTGTATATATATTAATTTAACTGCATTAGTTAAATTTGAAATAGATACTGGCAATGATCAACAACGAAAAAAAAACCTCTTCATGTTTAGGATCGTGGCAGGACAAAATGACATTTTTAAGAATTCATTAGTTATTGCATGGCATAACCGCATGATAATCTGGAGTAGAAAATTCAACTGAAAAATTAAATATTAAACTGGAAGTTATATTTGAAAAGGATGATATTTTGCTTCGCAAAAATAAGCTGTACAAATGTCACAATTTCTTGCCACTCTTAAAAAATTATAAACATTCAAACAAATTATGATACATAATTTGGCAAAATAATACTATTACATTCAAGAAATTGGTCATTGCTTGTTCCATAAAACTGATAAACATTCAAAACGAAAAAATTAACGCAAAAACATCATTGGTGTACTTTAAAAACAAAATCGTTACATTTTTATTACCGCGCAACTATGATGGCTGTGCATACAGCCAATACGGCGGTCAAACTAAATGGTGTTTTGGTAGGCGAACTATTTACTTTAGTTACTGAAGGCAATCTTACACTTTTGTAGTGACAAGATTTTTCAGCTGTGTCGTTGGTCTGGAGTTCATTGTATGTAGGGTAGTTCTGGATTTGTATCGGCTGTGAAAGAAAAAAAGTGTTCATTGGTTATTTCCTTGACAGTTTCCTACTAAATGTCAACGTGATAGTAAGCGAGCACTTTACATTACATAAATAATTTTTTAATAACTCCTTTCTTAGGGCTATGGTAAGTATGTCGAAAGTTTTCTAATACCGAAACGCATTCTATGAACACCTTAGTCATACATTATAGTAGTGAATATGCAATAACTATGTATACATTTTTTCTTTACTAGCAAAGACATATTTATAAGTGATTCATTACATTAATTAAATGAATCACAGCTTTTTGTATGTCACTTCACCTTCTGATAAACTCTGCTTACACCCGTCATTTCTTTATAGGTTATTTGACTGCAGTATTATAGGAAACACAAGTCAATTATTTACTTTAATTATACCTTAATAGAAATAAATAAGTAAATAGAAATAACGTGCTAAATAATATTTATACTTGATATAAGTATTTGCAATAGTAATAAATTATTTATTTATTTTTTAATTATAAAGCACGCATGTCTAACTATGATTGTTTTAAACATGCTCCTTTGATCGATTAACAGTCTCAAATTTACCCACAGACTTTTATAAATCACCCACATACCCTCAGCTGGAAATCTCTTTTAGAGATAAGCCCCAATTGCTCTGTAAGTACGTTTGTGTACTATAATACTTTGCAAGTGCTTTTTTTTTCTAAAAAAGATGCTATGAGAGCGATGAGTGGGTATTGTTAATTAGAGAAATGAGGTGAAGACATACCGCTCCCCAACTGTCGTCTCGCTTCTTGCAGAATGTCATGTGCATTCCTTTATATAGAGTCTTCTCAATCTGTTCTGTCAGCAGCGGCTCCGACCATGGCATCTCATTGAGGTGCGCCATAAATGATTTGTTTCGGAATTCTGCAGGCTCGCGAATCACAAGCTCCTCTGTGTCCAAGAAAAAAATATTGTTTGAAGAGTTTCATGTATAAAATTGATTTCTGTGTTATATATTAGTGGTTTGCCGATAAGAGCATTAATGCGAAAGACATTTTACATAAACCTGCAAGTCCAAATACTTTAATACTAGGCGATGCAGTCGCTAAGCATAAAGCTACGCTAGCACCATTGGAGCGGAGCGTAATAGCTAAAAATAGAAAAAAAAAGTTTTTTTGTTTCGATGGGATTTTTTGCGAATATCAAAACTCCTTCACAATCTGGTCCTAAACCTTTTGATTCGATTCCACACAAAAATATTAAAATCGGTTAAGAACTCGGGAAGTTATGGCGTAACAGACATTGCGCCATTGAAGCTGATCCATGGGAGCTTCACTCGCTCCGCTCCAATAAGAAAACTATTATATATAACAAAGTCTGGAAAATTTTTCGAAAGGTATAATATAACAATAATCATAATTTTAACTGATTTTTTTTTTCTCTGGAAACTTTAACACTTCTCTTATTTTGTTCCTTAAGTATGTATATCAAATTTCATAAGAGTTAGTCTTCTCATGACCATCCTTAGTTTAGTGGCTCGCATATCGTTCAAGCCATTTCGAGGTCCCGGGTTCAATTCCCGGCCGGATCAATGTAGAAAACAAACTTTTCTATAATTTATTTATTTATGTTAAAATATTTAACTTCAAAGTTAGCATGAATCGTGATGCGGCGTTTACGCTCTTAAGAAAAAAAATATCCAAACATAAATATGATTTATTTTATCATTAATCTAATACGTTTGCTCCTGAACATTAAAAGAGTCAATTACTTTTGATAAATAATGTATTGGAAAATATTCACCTCTGGTGGAATTTGTACAAACATATTTTCGTTAACACGCCTTGACGCCGTTACCACAAAATTGTTAAAGCTTACTAACCATGGCAAATTTTATTCACTTTCTAAGTTTTCTTTAACTGCATTATATAATGAATAATATTAACTAACTTTACCACCTTCACAGGTTATGACTAGTAATAAATCAACTTGTCTCACGGTTTCTTGCGCGGTTGACACAAGTTAAATGTTTTCTATTAATCATTTCTTTGGATATAAATATTTGCATTTAAATATATATACATATTTCGTTTCTACACTTTTGCACCTATCGCACATTTCAATAAAACCACTTTAACACGTTCACTGCGTTGTGTGGTCATATTGGCTCATAGCTAACTTTCATTCCGTGCGCACCGCAAAATAGCGTTTCCTCCCCTGGTGCGGAAGGCATAACTTTGTGTGTTGCTATCGTAGGAAAGAGATACATATACCGTTGTTATTGTCACTTGAACGTGAACAACTCAGCATTTTTTAATACTCGTGAACCAATTTGACCTCACCCGCACTTAAAGAAAAATATTTAAATCTGGTGCGGTGTGTGGTCAATATGACCAAGCGCTCCCCGCACCCCACTCCCGTACTAGATGATGCGCGGGCGCCATTTTGTGACGTTAGTGATGTGCCGCGCAGTCACCTGTGACGATTTTTTTTGCAACAAAGTATCATCATGATTTATGTTGATTATCATAATAATAAAATAGTGTGTGGAATGTTGAGAAGTGCTAGTTCATTATGCCGAAGAGAAGTAGAAAAAAACTAGTTTATGCTACAAACATTGCATTAATTCTGAATTGTTTCAACCGAAATATCATTGCTGCGATGATGTTTATTATGACTGTGGTTGATAAGTTTTGAAACAAAGTTAAAATTGATTGTTTTCTTCGCAATCTGAAAGGTTATAATGACCCTTCTCACTATTTTCTATGTCTCTATAAAACAAACAATTACAAAAGACATGAAGACACTATATGAATAAGAAAAAGAATGATTTTTAACATTAAGAAAAATAACAATAACACAACAACAACATTAACTTTCATTCATTCATTTAATAATTTTAACCTTTTTTTTTATTTGACAGAGGCATATATCCCTAAATACCTACCACAATCTTCAAAAAGCTACTCTGACGAATTGTAAAGGTACAAGTTGGTAGCGGGCGACATGAAGCCGCAACAAACGCTGCAGCTTCATGTCGCCCGCTAACAACTTGTACCTACCTTAAAGCTTAATTTATGCTACGCTATGATGCTTAAAAAAATTATGCTTCTCTATGCAAAATAACTCTATTCAACTTTGCTCCGTAAAGTTATAAAAGAAGTAAAATTCGCAATAATTCATAACACGTTAGTAATCTACGAAGTGATAAACTTTGCACATATATAAAAATTGCCTGCGAAAGCTACCTAATACGCTAAATTAACAAAACGCTACACTAACTACACTTCTAGTTTAATCAAGCTATTTTGCCTAGCTAAGTTGCACAAAGAAATCTATGCTATTTGCATCAAACAGACAAAATTACGCTACTCAATGCACGATCGCCTGTTATATATATATATAGACTATATTACGCTTTAATAACATCACAGCTGATGGCCGGGTATATTAACAGAATTATGATTTACACAGGGTGGAAGGAAATAAAATTTAATAAATAATAATAATAATCCGAGACACACCAATATCCCAGCCTCAAACTAAGCAGAGCTTGTTTTATGAGGACTATGATACGGATAAACATACTTAAATATGAATAAACAACCATGACTCGGGTGCGAATGTTCATTTTTATCACAAACATTTGCCTCCTACGGGATTCGAACCCGCGACCTCTGGGCAGAAGGCAGGATTATTTTATTGCCCACTACGCCAACAGGACAGTTATTTAGTTAATACACTGTTACACTCGTTAACGACTATGTAATAATTCATAATCAACTAATTTACTATTTACTTAGAATGACGACACGTATGTATAAGTACAATGATCTATTTAGAGCAACGTCCGTTTCGTTCTGTGTCTGCGTAACTGCTCCACCGCACTTAAGTCAGCCACTCACTCATATAACTGGTTTCTACCACTCTAACCTCTCGCATCGTTTCTAATATGCCTGTGCTTGCTGAGTGGTGACATGAGCATGTCTTTTAATTTTCAGTTGTAAATGATAAGCCCAGGACAAATCAAAGAAAGATACCAAAAGAAGAAGATGCACTGGCTGTTACAATAAATTGAGTAAAAAAAGTAAAAAAGTGCCTACTCTCTGCAGACAATGTCAAAAATATTTATGTTTGCCATGTTTCAATGAAGAACACAAGTAAGTTTACAATTTCTAGAATAATAAAAATTAACAAGTATTTAATTACAAGTATTGTAAATGTTTTAATTACACTTGGCAATCTTCAAACTTTTCCCACCTAACTCTACCATATATATATGTGTTGTTTCCAGACATTTGAAATGCTGATTCAAGGAACTTTCAATAATTACTATATACTTTCGTTGTGTTGTTACACGAAATAAATCACTTTTTTTTATATCTGAAAAAAACATAATTATTTTCATTTCAATACAACCTACAAGAATCAAGAGTTTTATTTGCATTAAACATTTTCACAAATTCTACAAATACATTCGGTATGTAAATAGAAAGTGATTAAGTTTATATTAAATATTATATTCACATCTCAGTACGTAGAAAATATATTAAAAAATATATAACAGTGTTTTTATTTAATTTTTTGCATTCACAATGCAATATTTCTATAAGATATAAAATACGTGTGTAAAAAACAACCACGCCTCCGAGCCCTCAGATGGGATTCGAACCCACGACCTTTCGCAATCCGGGCGACTGCTCTGACCGCTGAGCTACCGAGACGCTGGCAAACGTGTCGAATTTTACAAACGTATTCCAACTTCTACTATGAGCTAGTATCGTTCCACCAATGTTGAACGCTAACTACCTTCAACATTGAAAGTAATATTTTTACAAATATTAAACAATCAATTAAGATGGAACCAGCTATAATTATGTTTTTATTTAATTTTTTGCATTCACAATGCAATATTTCTATAAGATATAAAATACGTGTGTAAAAAAACAACCACGCCTCCGAGCCCTCAGATGGGATTCGAACCCACGACCTTTCGCAATCCGGGCGACTGCTCTGACCGCTGAGCTACCGAGACGCTGGCAAACGTGTCGAATTTTACAAACGTATTCCAACTTCTACTATGAGCTAGTATCGTTCCACCAATGTTGAACGCTAACTACCTTCAACATTGAAAGTAATATTTTTACAAATATTAAACAATCAATTAAGATGGAACCAGCTATAATTATGTTTTTATTTAATTTTTTGCATTCACAATGCAATATTTCTATAAGATATAAAATACGTGTGTAAAAAACAACCACGCCTCCGAGCCCTCAGATGGGATTCGAACCCACGACCTTTCGCAATCCGGGCGACTGCTCTGACCGCTGAGCTACCGAGACGCTGGCAAACGTGTCGAATTTTACAAACGTATTCCAACTTCTACTATGAGCTAGTATCGTTCCACCAATGTTGAACGCTAACTACCTTCAACATTGAAAGTAATATTTTTACAAATATTAAACAATCAATTAAGATGGAACCAGCTATAATTATGTTTTTATTTAATTTTTTGCATTCACAATGCAATATTTCTATAAGATATAAAATACGTGTGTAAAAAACAACCACGCCTCCGAGCCCTCAGATGGGATTCGAACCCACGACCTTTCGCAATCCGGGCGACTGCTCTGACCGCTGAGCTACCGAGACGCTGGCAAACGTGTCGAATTTTACAAACGTATTCCAACTTCTACTATGAGCTAGTATCGTTCCACAAATGTTGAACGCTAACTACCTTCAACATTGAAAGTAATATTTTTACAAATATTAAACAATCAATTAAGATGGAACCAGCTATAATTATGTTTTTATTTAATTTTTTGCATTCACAATGCAATATTTCTATAAGATATAAAATACGTGTGTAAAAAACAACCACGCCTCCGAGCCCTCAGATGGGATTCGAACCCACGACCTTTCGCAATCCGGGCGACTGCTCTGACCGCTGAGCTACCGAGACGCTGGCAAACGTGTCGAATTTTACAAACGTATTCCAACTTCTACTATGAGCTAGTATCGTTCCACCAATGTTGAACGCTAACTACCTTCAACATTGAAAGTAATATTTTTACAAATATTAAACAATCAATTAAGATGGAACCAGCTATAATTATGTTTTTATTTAATTTTTTTGCATTCACAATGCAATATTTCTATAAGATATAAAATACGTGTGTAAAAAACAACCACGCCTCCGAGCCCTCAGATGGGATTCGAACCCACGACCTTTCGCAATCCGGGCGACTGCTCTGACCGCTGAGCTACCGAGACGCTGGCAAACGTGTCGAATTTTACAAACGTATTCCAACTTCTACTATGAGCTAGTATCGTTCCACCAATGTTGAACGCTAACTACCTTCAACATTGAAAGTAATATTTTTACAAATATTAAACAATCAATTAAGATGGAACCAGCTATAATTATGTTTTTATTTAATTTTTTGCATTCACAATGCAATATTTCTATAAGATATAAAATACGTGTGTAAAAAACAACCACGCCTCCGAGCCCTCAGATGGGATTCGAACCCACGACCTTTCGCAATCCGGGCGACTGCTCTGACCGCTGAGCTACCGAGACGCTGGCAAACGTGTCGAATTTTACAAACGTATTCCAACTTCTACTATGAGCTAGTATCGTTCCACCAATGTTGAACGCTAACTACCTTCAACATTGAAAGTAATATTTTTACAAATATTAAACAATCAATTAAGATGGAACCAGCTATAATTATGTTTTTATTTAATTTTTTGCATTCACAATGCAATATTTCTATAAGATATAAAATACGTGTGTAAAAAACAACCACGCCTCCGAGCCCTCAGATGGGATTCGAACCCACGACCTTTCGCAATCCGGGCGACTGCTCTGACCGCTGAGCTACCGAGACGCTGGCAAACGTGTCGAATTTTACAAACGTATTCCAACTTCTACTATGAGCTAGTATCGTTCCACGAAATTCGACACGTTTGCCAGCGTCTCGGTAGCTCAGCGGTCAGAGCAGTCGCCCGGATTGCGAAAGGTCGTGGGTTCGAATCCCATCTGAGGGCTCGGAGGCGTGGTTGTTTTTTACACACGTATTTTATATCTTATAGAAATATTGCATTGTGAATGCAAAAAAATTAAATAAAAACATAATTATAGCTGGTTCCATCTTAATTGATTGTTTAATATTTGTAAAAATATTACTTTCAATGTTGAAGGTAGTTAGCGTTCAACATTGGTGGAACGATACTAGCTCATAGTAGAAGTTGGAATACGTTTGTAAAATTCGACACGTTTGCCAGCGTCTCGGTAGCTCAGCGGTCAGAGCAGTCGCCCGGATTGCGAAAGGTCGTGGGTTCGAATCCCATCTGAGGGCTCGGAGGCGTGGTTGTTTTTTACACACGTATTTTATATCTTATAGAAATATTGCATTGTGAATGCAAAAAATTAAATAAAAACATAATTATAGCTGGTTCCATCTTAATTGATTGTTTAATATTTGTAAAAATATTACTTTCAATGTTGAAGGTAGTTAGCGTTCAACATTGGTGGAACGATACTAGCTCATAGTAGAAGTTGGAATACGTTTGTAAAATTCGACACGTTTGCCAGCGTCTCGGTAGCTCAGCGGTCAGAGCAGTCGCCCGGATTGCGAAAGGTCGTGGGTTCGAATCCCATCTGAGGGCTCGGAGGCGTGGTTGTTTTTTACACACGTATTTTATATCTTAAATATATAACAGAGCAAATTTCCATCTCAAAATTTTCTCATTTATTCAAATGAAGGAATTTTTCACTGTTCTTGTTAGATAACACTCTCAACAGTAACAGGTGTTTCCCATCACTAGTTTTTTGTTATATTCAGTGCGTTGTGTGGTCAAAATGAATTCATAAATTGTTTCTCTTCTGTAGAACAGACGCAAAGAGCGAACTAAAAACGCAGCTAGTTATATATTGTTTATATATTGGTCTTTGGCCTGCATATAAAAAATATTTTAAAATAACTATAGAGGTACTGAATAAACCCATATTAAAACAGAAACGATAGTGGGTTAATTAGGCCACACGACGCACTGCAGGAAAGTCTTCTATGTGCCAAGATGACCTCTTGACGCACCAGCTGAAAGTACACTGAAAAATGTTACGCAGCGAACGTGTTAACAAGATTTACGACGCGTTGTTTGTTTTTGTGTTTGTTTTTATATTTAACGCCGGCGTGGAGCGGCAGGTGTAGCGGCTACTATAAAGAAATGGAGACGTCAGGATTAAATATATAAAAAAAAACAAGAATTAAAGCAGCGAAACTCCGGCTTAAGTGTTAATGTTAGTATGGATATATTATGTTTCAATTTGTAGTATTTTAGTTCAGTTGTTCTTCGTATTGTTCTTAAGTACATAGTATTCACTAACCCTATATGAAATCCAGAAACCCTACCCAAGGAAGGAATGTTATAACACATCATATAACGGGACTGTGACCGTACATTATGAAAAAAATAATAAAATAAAGTGGATAAGTACTCGTAATAAATTTGATGAGTACTCGACCGGTGAGCGAGTGGATTTTGGTTCAAGTTTCGCCTGATACGTCCTAAAAACGTACTTGGATAAAATAAACGTTTTAAATGGGTTTACTTTAACTAAAAGCGAATTCTAGAATTGAAATGAGGTAATGATTATTTAACCATAGTCATCACCATCAGCCACTGAATCCCCCCACTATTAGGGTGTCTTCCATATGTACGTAAAATGGTAAGGAGAATGGCCCACCTCGAGGTCCCAATCCGGATTGGTGGGTCCTAACGATTAGAAATGCAACTGGGACTAACTTCTCAACGTGTCTTCGGTTGAACAAATGAGTTCAACATAATTAATTATTAGTCACTAATCCGATTACAGGCGCTACGATCTCCACAATCATAGGTCGAAATACACTTCTTTTATTTAACGCCAAGATTAAATACTTAAAATTAATCTAGTATTTGGTATCAATAAACAAGTCATTCATTTGTAGGAACGAAAAAAATGTATAATGGCGACGAGCTTGTGTGGAGAGAAAACTTGGTTTGTCTGAATTTTCTTCTAACGGTAGTTTAAAAAAAGGTGTAGAATAAATACTGGTAAATAAAAACTACAGAAAACACGATGGCACGTGATAAGTGTATTCGACCTGAGAAAGCAATTCAATAAGTTAATAATATTAACTTATTTTTATACACGGGAAAATGTGTTACGCATAATCCGCTATGGGTAAATAGCGAAGTTATGTGGGACTTTCTTCCATACACTATCCGGTCAATTACCTGGTAATGCTTCGAAGGGAAACCCACTAAAAAACCCCTACCTATATGTACCCTCAAATCGTCCAGGGCTCGACGAATGCATTGCAGTTAAAAAGGTTGGCATATCAGTAAATAGTAATTAACTCACTCATCAAACCCACTCCTTGGTCGTCGCCTTGCATGGCCGTCTCTTCCGAGTATCTTAGCTGCATGTCGGCCTCTAGTTGAGGTGGTAGGTTCTCAGCATTCCTGAGAATATAATTAAGAAACAGGTAAACAAGTGATGTAATGCAACATGTTTAAATTAAAATCAAGTGTTTAAAAGGTAAATCTTTATTTTACGTAATAAAATTAACAGTTTTAGACAAAATAATGTTTCAAAATATTAATTACGAACTGAGTAATTATGTTTGTAGATTTTAACCCTTTGCGTGCCAGCTACGAGAATACTTGTAGTGCGATACTGTATCATGGTGCCGACTACGACTATGCTCGTGGATTTTTTGGGCATCCTATACAAAAAAATATTTCTTGGCACTACAAGTAAGATCGGTTTTTTAGAGTTTGGCATTAGGAATAAAAATACATGTTAAGTGTTTAAATAGTATTTTCGTAGCTGGCACGGAAAGGGTTAAATAACTCTTTACTGTAAAATGACAAGGAAACTGTAGATGATGTGACACTTTCTGCCAAATGTGAGTTTATAAGTAGGTAAGTATTGAAAAAATATCTTCAAATTCTCAATAAGCTTACTGTTTACAATACAAGGCCGTCTGAGTTGAGGGCTTATGGGTATTGCTATGCCTAATGAAAAGGAAACTATTTTTTCCTATAAGTTGCATAACCAGTATAATCTATATACGCAGGAAACTGCTAAATTGAAGGGCAGAATCTATTTTCCACAGATAATGTATTCTTAAGTTAAAAAAGAATTAAAATAAGAGACAGTATCTTCGAAAAAGGGGCTTTTTTATAAGTAATGTTATACTTACCCAGAAGACAAGAACATATTTTCGACTTGCATCATAGTGAGCCCGTAGAATTCTTTCACTCCGAATGTCTCGAAAAATTCTTTGACTGGAGCCATAGAGTAACACCCTGCCAGCTCCGTACGAGGGTAATACAGGACAAAGGATAGGCACATTTCCTGGAAACCATTACACTGATTATGTTAACAAATTAAGAACGTTAACGCCGTATCACGTGTGTGTCATACAAACTTTTCAGATCAAATAATTTAAAATAAATAAATTCATTCTCAAGAAATTTTATACGAGATACACAAGTCTTAAGACCTGTTTCACAAAGTCCGATTATGTTCAAGTTAATTAGACCGACAATTTCATATAAATTCTGTTCCATTTTTAAATGAATCTAGAAGTTGGTACTTAATCAGAAATCGTGAAATGGTCACTAAACGTCTATTTCTGGTTGGTTTGGTTTGTGGTAGAACTTGTTTTAAGTCCACCTGGCTAGCTACCACCAGTCTACTAAGTCTTACTATATTAAGTATCGCTATATTGATGGCGATTCCATTCAAATCGAGGATGATATATTAATTTAATTACTTAAAAAATACAATACAAAATAATTTATGACTATACTTCAAAAATAACTAAACTAATGACAGTGGTTTTTCAAAATATGCCTTAAATCTTTTAGTACTTCTATTGTTTTCTAATGTTAATACAGTATTTACTGTAAAATTAACACACAGCTTATAAACAAAAAAAATTACCTGCGAAGCAGAATATCCACCTAGGATCGGTTTATCTCTAGATGTGCTGTCGTAAGTACATTCCGTTATTAAAGTGTCGCCTTTCATAAATTTTCTTCCACCAGGCACGATTCGTGATTGTTGATAACGGGCATCATAAGAATTTTCCTAAAAATGGAAATAAATATAGTTCAATTTGAATGCCATCTATAGAAGTCAATTATAGATATTTGTCTCATAAAATAGTTTATAACGCCATCTATCGACTCTAATCAAGACTAGTTCGCTAACCTTACTGACTTTTAAAAGCATACTTAGAGGTTGTCATAAGTATTATATTTCTAACATAGATGGCACTACATTACAAACCTACCTCTGAAATTATAGGCAGCTCTTGGGTGCCACGAACATGCTTCAACGAAATCTTTCTAGCAGTTCCATGCGCGTGGAGCAGAACGGATACGATGTTAATCCCATGGGTGGGCATTGTCTGGAATATAAATAATGTAATATCCATTATTGTTTAGTTACAAACAATTCACACTGAAACCAATGCAATCAAGTTTCAATCCTTTGTATATGCCAATATGTATATTTAAAGTTCCCTCCGAAATGAGTAACAAAACACGACCACCTACAATATTGTCATCTTTGAAGAAAGATTAAAGCACTTGTTAAAATCACATTAATTCATGAACTATGAAAGCATCAAACTAGCTCAACGAAAAGTTGAGCTGGTTTAAAGGTAAAATACAATTTCGCTCGTTGAAAAGCCACGAAAATATTACAACACATAGTAGTACATAATACTTAAATACCTATACCCTATAGGTGGTTAGTTCCTGTTAAATATGATTTTGATTTACTCGCAAGACTCAAAAGATATACCTAATTAGCAGATAAAAAAAGTCTTGCCATTGATTTTTTTCGGTTCGTGTTCATTCATTGAAATAACAAACACCAATGTTGTATTTGAACTCCATATTTCCTAAGCAACTCACATTGTCAGTGCACTCCGGGCTGCAAATCCCTACAGTCCTGTACTGCCGTTGCTTGGGAGGGATTACGTGTAGAGCCGAGACTCCCACACCAGCTCCAAGGAGCGCGGCGTCATGTGAACGCAATACTGGTGTATAGTGCACTCTTATACCGGAGCTGTCTAGTACTGTAAGTAAATTAGAAAATGTTAAGAAATGGAAAATCAAATTCAGTACAGAAGATAATACTGTTCCTTCTCTATTAATCTTTAGATTAATGTATATTTATTTGATTACTATCTGACCCGTGCCCACATCAAGGTTTTTAAACATTTTAATCATAATCAAATAAAGCCTACATGTCACTCAGGTATAATATAAGTATCTATTGCAGAAAAAATAATTAAAATCTTTTTATTAATTCTAGAGATTATTTCTTACAAACAAACTTTTCCTATATATTATTATTATTAACGGAGAACAAAATTATTTTATAATATAAAAACCCAAGGTTCTGTTTTCATTTAAAGACATGGATTTTTATTCCTTTAGTGAAGTACAATTAAATATATATTTTTACGACTTTTTTTTGTTTCATACAAGTGAAGTGGAGTAAAAGTAATTTAAATTTCAACATAGTAGGTAGGCAAGGCAAGACAATTGGTAAATAATTGTCTAGAAACAACTTACATTTCGTAAACGACTTGAAGTTATATAAAAAACTAGACCTATATATTATGGAGTTGGTAATGACGTATCTATTCTAAGAAGACTTATTACCACAGCGATCGTGCCAAAAGCCAATTAGAAATAAAACACTTTGAGACAAGAGACTTTATTTTTGGAAGCTGCCGCCGCTTATCTAGTTTATCATTTGATTTAGGGCTGAATAAATCCAATATTTTAGCTAAACAATCTTTGTTAAAAATGATACATGGATATTTCACATCCGGCATTCGTTATTTTCATGTCATTATGAAATGGCTTTTTAACAAACTATTGTTAAAATCGAATCAAGTAATTTTTATTTTATACGTATTGTTGTAGTTTTATACTTTTATCACTGTGCGGTAATAAGTAAACGTAATTTTTACTAGAAACAAATATCTTTAAACTTTGTAGAAGTCTGTTAATTTTCGATACCCGGGTTATTTTTTAAATTAATTTAAATTATAAAAAAAAAACATTTTACCGAATCAACGGCACGTTTTATCAAATTTCTCCTTTACAGGAGCCGTCATCACACGATGACAAACGTCATGATTAAATATAAAAAATAAAGTAAATCGCGTCATGAATTTGGTAAAAGTGTATTTATTTAAATGCACTATAGGAAACCACTATAAGAAACCATTAAGCACTTTAAGTAATAAGGTTTGTTTTAACTTAAACAAACCTTAGAAACATTGAACATTATTTTAATGGAAAATAAATCTCCCCTGTAACCAGTTAGCATGTAATCAAATTAATTATTTATTTTTATATTATTCGCGAGCGGAGTAGATTAGTAAGAACCATCAACATTTAAGAATGTCGTAAAGGACGACTAATGTTACTAGAGGCAATCATCATACACTCCCTGTAGACTACAAAACAGGCATAGGCATTTTCTAAATTATGGACTTTTATTGCGAACTCAGACCTCAAGTGTGGCAATGACAAAACCCCCATTTTTGGAAGAGGTTTCTATCCAAAAGATTACGTGATGTCGATTATGAAATTATCTATTCTGAGGCAATGTTGTATTATTTACTTATTAGTATTAAGTAGCTATGTCCCACTACGGAGATTTCCTATATAGGGGAGGCCTGTACAACAGAAAGGACTGATAGGTTGATATTAATGGTGATAACTATTTATTTCATGTAGTTACTTAGATACATTTATATGATGATATGATATGAGATGTGTATGAGAGATATGATATAGATATGATGGATTTTTAAAAAAGAGATTCATTCAAGTCTAGTCCTTAGCTATTGTTGGGAATACCAAGCTGATTCAATAATTAATCGATGTCACTGACATGTCTATTTTCAAAACTAGTAATTTGTATTTTTATGTCCTATTATCGTTGATTGAACGTTTTGCAGAAATCTTTTATTGTTTTTGCACTTTTTCTTTTTTTAATTAAAGCAGTCTCCAATTTATATTTTTTGTGCTTTTGTTTTAATTCTTTGTTGTGTCATTGTCAATAAAAGCTTTACTTACATTATTCATTTATTTTTGTAGTCGTATAAAAAAATACTAAGTTATAACATTGAAACTTAAATTAATTTACATCCTTTAAATCTTATATAGTACCTGTGGTTTTATTTAGTTGATTATTCTTAAATAAATAAAAACAAGCGTAACTGTTTTAAAACAAATGACGACACAGAAAATTAAAACTTCATTAAGACTCACCCTCGTGCAACGCCTGATTGTCGTAATGAACCTCCAACATGTAATAAGAGACACCTCCTTTCTCGCCTAGAGGTATCCCAACATTCTCGGGTAGGTATTCACCTGGAATTAATTAAGCTACGTTATGTAACAGCCGAATAACGTACTTATATACTTAATCAACAAAGATACCTACCGTGTACCTGTTTCAATGTGCAAATTGCATGCGTTCCCCTTAAGTAGGGTAGGTTAAATACGCAAGTTATTTTATAATAATTAATAGCCTATCTAAGATATTATTATTTCATGAGATGAGTGTAATCCTCATGATTCACATTGACTAACATTTCTAGTAAAGATAAGCAGACCATAAGACATTTAAAGGTAGTTTAATATATTTTATCTACTCTGATACTATAATACAAAGATTCTAAAACTGAAAACAAAATGCTTATGACAAACATTACGTACAGGCCAAAAATAATAAAAAAAAAAGTTTAATTACGATACAGGTCTTGTATGGACACCTGTATCATAATATAACTTTTTAATCATAACGATACACCTATACAACCTCCAACTGGACCAAGGAGGTTGAACCTCTACTTTAAAAAGGTTTCAATGAACGAGTCCGCGACGACGCAACACGCATTCACAATCGATGTTTGCACCTTGGCGCCAACATTTGACATTTAAAAAATCTTTTCAATATTTAAACAAAGTTTGGTTTTGTTTGCAACATTGTTTTACGTAATATAGTATGAGAGTAGATAAAGTAGTTTATGACACTGTACATAACTTGGTCTTATAACACTCGTGTGATACTATAAAAAAACTCGCCTACGGCTCGTTTTTTTAAAACACACTCATGTTATAAGAACCCTTATTATGCAACAGTATCATAAACTACTATTATCTACTCTGATACTATAATACAAAGATTCTAAAACTGAAAACAAAATGCTTATGACAAACATTACGTACAGGCCAAAAATAATAAAAAAAAAGTTTAATTACGATACAGGTCTTGTATGGACACCTGTATCATAATATAACTTTTTAATCATAACGATACACCTATACAACCTCCAGCTGGACCAAGGAGGTTGAACCTCTACTTTAAAAAGGTTTCAATGAACGAGTCCGCGACGACGCAACGTCCTGTTTACTCTGAGCGCAACACGCATTCACAATCGATGTTTGCACCTTGGCGCCAACATTTGACATTTAAAAAATCTTTTCAATATTTAAACAAAGTTTGGTTTTGTTTGCAACATTGTTTTACGTAATATAGTATGAGAGTAGATAAAGTAGTTTATGACACTGTACATAACTTGGTCTTATAACACTCGTGTGATACTATAAAAAAACTCGCCTACGGCTCGTTTTTTTAAAACACACTCATGTTATAAGAACCCTTATTATGCAACAGTATCATAAACTACTATAATTGTATGTACAAAATACATGCTAGGCTATCGATAATTTTAATTGGAAACAGGCATACACTACCGTTAAGCCTATCGATGATATAGGTAGTTTGTATTTATGTCTTTTTACTCTAACAATGATATTAAAAAACTAGCAAAGAAATCATCCAGCAAAACGTTTTGCAATTTTATTATAACAACAGCCGGTGTTTACAAAACTAACATTTATTATAAATATGTGGCTAATAATAAAAACAACCTTTTTGTTAGCTTTTTAATTCCAATAACACCTACCTTTGGAGCCAATCGCCCAAGCTGCAATCGGTGTGACACAAGTTGCCCACTGACTTGGTCTATTTGGACCAAAGAAACCATCACCTTCAGCCCATTCATTCCATGGTTGCTTATCAGGGTCATCGGCGCATTCGTAAAGCACCATATGGTGTACTGGAGAAGAGCTGTCGTTTTCCATTAAACGCTTATTTTTTATCGGCCTACTATCAATTATGGGTTGGTAGCCGACTATGTGATGCTTTTTGGGGAGGTCCGGAGCTTTGAAGATCTTGCACCAGAATAAAGTTGCCATAACGTGGGGGATAGTAAGCTGAAACCAGAGACGTTAAAATAAATGGAATGGTTTGGTTGGCGATATTACTGTACAGAAAAATAATAGATTAAAGTTGATACATAGCCGTTTTAAATGGAATAACTGTAATCAAAAAAGTTGCAAGCGCTTTTTTATTTTGATTACCTAATTTTTAGCAATTCACTTGTCCACGTGTTTTTTTCTGTGAGATTGCATAAGACGCATAAACTTGAACTAGAGCAAAGATCGTAAAATGCACTAGAAAAAGTTAGTTCAAAATATGTACTTTTAAATTTATAATTGCATTCAGTATGATAAAGATTGGCGCTGACGTTAGCGCCTTATGAATATTGATGTTTGTTTTGAGATCATCATCAACAATGTGAGTAGAATTAAAAACTAAAACAAATCGGACGGTAAGTAAAGCTTCTTATCAGAAAGTCTTAAATCTCTTTAGAAATCATCTTCTCTTTCACCGGAATTATGTTACTAGTGAAGCAACTATTGCCAAACTGAACTTATATTGCCTTACATGAATTACGCGTATGATTGTGAGCAAGAAAAAAAAGTCAATTTCATAGGTAAGGAAGGACCGAACATTTACTGCCTAAACGAAAAAGCACTGATACTTCAGGAAGAATATATTCAAAGAAGGCATTCCAAATGCGTGTCATAAACCAGTGACAGGTGGTGTCTTGTGAGATGGACGATGTATAGGAAAGAAAGAGTGGAGGTAACATTCATAGTGATAAAGTAAGTAAAGCAACGCAGAATAGTGGTCCCGTGAGCGGTAGTACACCTATCGCATCTATATTTATAGCGATATAAAAAATAAGGTTACATCGTACGAATATAGAGTGCACCACTATAGCACCGCGACTCTATCACTGCGAAAAATCGCCGCTTGTTCCGCACTAAAGAACAAGAGACAAAAAACTTTTCGTGGTAGGGATAGTAATATTTCTACTCTCAAAGCAGATTTACATTCTCTAAATAAATATTTTAAAGCTCGGAATGTACTGAAAAATAAATAGCTTAAAAGCAGAGTAAGAGGAGAATCGTGTAGTTTAACAAAGTTATTTACGCTCGCATCTCTAACAACTTAGCTTGCACTCAGCTAATTATAATATATGCACATACTAAGTCGGGTACGGCAAACTAATTTAGATTAGAGGCCCCAGGAAGCGAGCACAATGATAAGGACGATTTAAATGTTAAATTAGAACAGGTGAATCAAATATTTAATGAAATCTATACATTCTATAAAATACAAGGTGACTATGAATTCGTCTAAAGGTTAAAATGAAAAAAAATATACAGTAATTAATTCAATACGAAATATTTTTTTGAGTTTGCCCAAATAAAGCTACCTATTTACGGTTAAACTTTCAAAATTCAAGTAGATGTTTCTAATAATCCCTATAATCTTGATGTCCTTGAGTCTATACACAGAAGGCTTATTATCTTTGTTGCCCTCTTAGGACAGAAAAGCCTAGTAATTGAGGACGGTATGTTATTTATATTTAAGCTGTTTGTATTACTGCAAATAAAAGGGCAATCATTAGATGGCATTCTAAATCCATCCCCCTTAACATGATAACTTACACTGAAATCATTAGTTCTGACTTGAGTGAACGTTTTGTTTAAGTGACTATAATATCGTAGTGGGAAATGTCACAAAAAAAGCGTTACACCTCGCGTGCCTGTAATCGCCGTTTCTTGATTGAAGAAACCGTTAGATAATGCACTCATTTATTAGCGGTAAAATGGACGCAAGTATAGTCAGTGACCAGAAAACTAGTAACAGGAAGGTCCATTAAACCTCTGGATGCTTAGAAAACCTTACGAACCTATTCGCAAGATGAGCCTATTAAATCACGGTAAGAAAAATGCGCGGAGCGCGGCCGGGTTCGCCAGACTAAATTCAATCCTCCGCATTCAAATAAATATCTACCTATGTTGTGACGGAATCTCTTCCGTACACTACACAACAACACATATAATTTGTAAGGTGATAGTTGTTCATGTACATGTCAAGACACGTATAACACATGTACATTACAATAACCTTTGAATTATAACTAAAAGTTCGAAGTGTACCATGAGTAATAAATTTATAATAATTCTTTACATAAGATATCTAAACGTGTACCTACAAATATTTATTTAACATGACACCTTTAGAATATAGCTACGACTTTTGGACACTGTAAGTAAGCAGTTAAGGTTTAATTATGCTTCAATCTAACTAAAGAACAGGTAAAATGACATTAAAGTGGCGGTAACTGTAACTTTAACGGTAAAAAGGTACAAAACTAGACAATAATTATTTTACTATTAATAATATATTCAAACGTCGTTAATCACTAGTGCAGCCTAAGCATTAGGATGAGGCTATGCCCCGCTAGGTCTAGCTATACTTACTAGAGACTAAAATAACGCAAAGCGTAGCAGTGAATGACGAACCCATTCCTATCCGACTAAACCAACAAATATTTCAGTTATGGTCTCATTTGCAAGTCATTTCTAAGTACCTACCTTAAAACGTAGATTTTTTATCACAATATGACTAAGAGAAGAAAAGCGATTAGAATAGTACTTACATTGTTCAGTCTTACATCCCAACTTTTTAAAGGCACTTGAGGTTTCGCTACAGGCTGCAGCAGCCGCAACGGCTTCGAGCCGCTCTTCACATGCTTTGGCAGTTCACCATCGGAACCCTCGGGACCTAACGCCCAAAGGACTTGCACAGTGTCTTCCTATAAACACACACACCACACATATAAACATCAAACCAAAAACAATGTTCGACGTAAGATTTAAAATACATCTATAAGAACAACCACATCTCCGATCCCTCAGACAATAGGTATTATGAATACAAAATTAGAATAAATACATCATTACACGTATTCAAAGGCAATTATTTGAAATATAACCTTATGCTAAATTGCTATAATGGTAAATATAAATCATTAAATACCTAGATAAAAAATGGTCTAATATATTTGATTTGAAAAAGTCACATTGCAAGAAAGTTATTTAACTCCAACTATTTCAATAACATACTATGTTCATATTATGCTACATTATACATTCACGTAATTTTAAGATTGGCATTTAAAACGGCAGAAAAACAAAATATAAGAATACGGTGCAACTAAAAACTATTTTTTTTTAAATTTTGACACAGTCCAAAAATGTCTTTACAATAAAAAGTTACTTATATGTATACATACAAGGCGATGCAGTCGCTAAGCATAAAGCTACGCTAGCACCATATATTGGAGCGGAGCGTAATAGCTAAAAAAAGAAATTATTTTTTTTGTTTCGATAAGAATTTTCGCGAATTTCAAAATTCGGGCTCCGTCACAATCTGGTCCTAAACCTGTTGATTCGATTCCACACAAAAAATATTAAAATCGGTTAAGAACTGGGGAAGTTATGGCGTAACAGACATTGCGCCATTGAGGCTGATCCATGGGAGCTCGCTCCGCTCCAATAAAACAGTTAAAATATCTACTATACCAAGCTACTAAAAAATAATTATGGAACAAAATTACTAACTCCAATAACGAAATCCTGCTTATCGCAAGTATCCAACTGTCTTCTAAACTCGACGGTCGTGTGTGTGTCATTCTGATACCCCGAAATCAATTCGTAATTTTGCACCTCATCAGCCACTGCAAGATCATCGAACTCGGGTCCATGGCAGTCCTGAAAAGAAAACCATTAAGTTTTTTAATGCTGTCTGTACTTTTTACTGGACTATTTCTTGTTCCATTGGATGCTTTTGTTTTTATACGGACCTGCGTCGTTAAAATAATAGTAAAAAACTTTTCAATCGTTCACGGTCGACAGTTGTTTTCCGTCACACTTGGCTACTCAGATATTTCGATTTTGCATTTCAAAATAAGATGAGACTCGTAGAATTATTTCTTTTGTATATATTGATGCTGAATCAGGTAGTGATATTTTAAATTAAAAGAAGGTATATTAATGACGCGTAGATATTTTTGAATATATGAACAATAATTTATAAAAATCTTTTTAACATCGTAAAATTAATTGAAAGAAACTTTAATATAGACAATCTTGATGTATATATATGAAGATTTCGTGCGCTGCTTTTTGTTTATATATATCAAGATATGGACCGCAAACAATAGAAGTTAACGTTTCAAAGCTAGCGATCTACCCTGAAAAGGCCAAATGATCCGGATACCTATCGCCGGAACACCCGGCGACGAAAAGAGGATAAATTCGTCTTAATTCCCTTGCCTTGAAAAGAACAATTTAAAAAGAGTAGCCCGCAAATGCTTGGAATAGAACTAGCGAACGACAGATGATAGGTTGAAATAGAATAGCAGATGTCTTCAAGGAGAGGTGTGCAATAAAGATAAACACAATAATATTTCTTTTTTTTGTCGACAGATGTCGCCCGCACGTGCCCTAACACCTGGCGTGTGTAATGATAGGGGGTTACATGCACCAAATGTCAGCTGTTAAGAATTTATCTTGTCCTCTTTGTCTAGAGCTGCCAACCGCCCTGTTTCCCCAGGACATGTAGTTTTTTGGGATATCCTGGGGTGTAATGGGCAAGTTATAAAGTTAATTTCTGAGTTTTTTAACCACAAACGTGGATGAACATTGGCGGGGTCAAAATATTATTAAATTCATTATAAATAATAAAATACCTATGATAAAGCTTAAAAAAAGAGTGTCATTTTAAAGTAGGTTACGTATTAAAAACCCAGCTAGGTATAGTTTGTGTAATAATTAAATAATTCATTTCTATCATTTCGTTTCTAATAACATATTATATATTGAAGATTAAAAAGATTCCTGGTATTTTAAATTTGGGGATGGCTACCTCAATTCAAACATTACGTCGTTATTCGACGGTACAAATATTATTTTTTAACAAAGGATTACTTAATTTATTTATTAAACTTATAATTGTGACCGTCACACATAAAATAGTAAATAGACAAATTACTGCCGATAAATCATAACTAGCAATCCCCAACAAAAAACAGGTAGAAATATTTTATTAATACGAAAGATATTAATGTTATGATGGCGGTATTCAATGTTTAGAAGACCTAAAAATACGGCAATATGATACATCTTTATTAGCCAAATGTCCAACTGTTAAGTTACAGGCATTATATAAGTGAAAACACCGTAAGAAGGACACTGGTGCTTCTGTCGATGGTAACCGTGTCTTCACAAAGTAGATTGCCATAATAAGTGTTTTTATTCATCTATCTGATGACCCTTTATTTATAGCATCCTTTCCAATATTGCTTAACTTCACAATCAGTGACTGACCGCTGCGCTAACTGCTGTCCCATCAAACTTCTCGAATAATTTGATAATTAGTAATAAAATTGATTATTTTTCCCTTTTGGAGATGCAACACTTAACATGCCTGAAAATACCACAGATGATATTTCTGCCAAAGTAAATACTTTCCAACTTATTTACTATAGTCACTTTCTCGTGCAAATATGAAATGTAAAAATTTTACAAGCACATGTTAAACAAATGGATAACTTCGAAGGGAGTTTTAGTCTAATTCTTTTAGGACGATTTAAGTATTGTATATAAGAGGTAACAACATAATACCAACAGTTTCTGTATATCATATTAACCATTTTGTGTAACATGTTAGCATTACGCATCAAGGTAAGCCAAAGAGATACAAAGTCATATTAACAAATAGTCGACATTAATTTTATATTATGAAGACTAACAAGGTATAAAATATCAGCTTTGCCAAAGCTTATCACATAATAACGTGTACGCTCATTCAACAACTTTTTCTATCACATCGATGATAATAACAAAGCTAGCTATTATAAATCTACAATAGTCTTTATAGTTACTTCAATAAAACAGGATTTTGCACGGATTGCACAAACTGATTGAGCGAGAAACACGTTCCCACGGTCATTCGAAAAAGTCTCTTTATGTCATATCCTGGCTTTAATTGTAGAGATGTTAAACCAGACTTGTTCACCTTCATTTTGCTTTATATCGCTTCTTTTAAAAGTAGAAATGTTTTACCCACACGAATGTATATTTTTACAAGCATTAGAGTTGACTAGCAACCGACATATACACATGCAAAAAAAATAATCTTGAATTTTAGAAAAATCTTTTAATAATGCTACGTTGTTTAAAATGCGTACCACTTGAGCATCGAAATAAATTTAATCGATTTATTAATCTTTGAAATTTCTTTGTTCAACCAATTATAATTCAAAATAGGTTCTCCTGTAGCTCGAACACATAATAGAGCGGAAATCTTCCTGGATTAGATAACTATTATTTTTTTTTTTATAGAGAAATAGGGCTTGACCACTAACTCGCCTGATGGTAAGCGACGATGCGGACGACGAAGCGAGGAGGTGACGCGCTTGCCTAGAAGATACCTAATCACTCGTGACTTGAAGACCCCTAAATTAGTATTTGTAGTAGACTAATTAATCCAAATCAAAGTGTTTAACAAAGCTTAAACAAATATACAACGTTTTTAAAATTTTAACGTTTAAGTGAACGCAAACTTTTTTTTTATGTGTGAAGTATCTGTAGAATGTAAAGCCATAAATAAGCGGCGTTTAAAACAACTAAAGTATGATAACACCTGTGCCAGCTAATATTCGGTCAATACATATTCCAATGAAGTCAGATTTATTACTTTTGAATTATTATGTATGCTAAAAGAATTCAGACGCACGCACGTACACACACAAATACAACTGCATACACATAACAATAAAATCGACTAAGAGATGACAGAAAAAAATCTCAGAAATTAAAACTGAATTATTAACTTTGTCGAGTTGAAGACTGCAAACAGTTGAGAACTCACAGTATAAATACAAGGTTAATAACCTTAAACTTAGAAGTATTCTATGAACGCCACATACCAAATCGTCCAATGCCAACTAGATTACCGTACATGTCCAGAAATCTTAACAAACAAATTTGCCAATGTTACATAATGAGCGAACTATTTGTGTGGCTTTTCAAGTTCAAACGGAAGCATTAACATTCTTTCTTCGTTCACACAAAAGAATAAGTTTTGAGAATCAACTTGATGGTTTGCGCATGAGAATCGAGACACAATGGGAATGCCATGTAAAACGCCATACAAGCGGAATTACTAGAGCCGACTTTTGTTGATCAATTTAGAACTCTCCCTCTCCGATAATAAGACACGGCTGATTTACCTGAAAGGAATTTGGCGAATATACGTAAATCATATAGCAATAGAATTCCCCGGCACATCATCTTGGAAGCGTACTATTGATTGTAATCTTGTGGGAATCGGTAGAAACGTTGCGATTAAATAGACTTGTGCTTTATGTGAACCAAATATAGAGTCCTTTATCTGATTCGAAGGAATTTTTCGCTTCTTGGTACCTTTATTTGTCAAATACATCTTGTATTTAATATTACAAAATGTTATTTCAGGATAAAGTGGAATTGATCAACTGTATATAATGGATAAAATGGCATAATATTTTTAATTAAATGTGATTCAGACTGGTTATTAAGTCGATGTCTTAAAAACTGCGTTTTGGCTGTTTTCCAAGCAATCTTTATTTACTGTACATTTTGATATACGAATGCTTTGAGTCGTCAATCCAACTAATGTTTACAGGGTTAAGCTGCTGAATGAATCCACCTCTAACATTAAATTTAAAATTATAATTAAAGTTCGATACCTAAGTACCCACAATTTACACATAATGGGTGTTCCAAACTCATTTCGGCTTAGTGCACTTTCTGATATTACTTTTGGTATAAATATGAAAGTTTCGTTTAACCACTTTTATCCATTTTCACACTTCATTACGCTCCAAAAGATAATGGATATGGGTAAAATTTTGTACGGAGCTCTCAAATATTTATCATAACATGTATTTTGCCTTAAGCCTCTAAGTAAAAGCGTCAATTCAAACGTAAAATTCATAATGAAAAATAACATTTGTATTTACAAAGTGTTTTGAAGTTATCGATGCTTGTTTGATTAATGCGATAATTAATAATAAATAATATTGTATTCTGACTAAGACTACAAACTTACGCCAAAATTGAAATTATAGCTGCTGTATATACAATGACTTAAGATGCAAAATAACCGTTTCTTGAGTTTTAGTGACGTTTTAGTTTTAGAGTATAAATGGGCTTAAAGGATTTCGATGAAAATACTTTCGATTAAAATAGACATATTTAGGACATTATTGTATATTCCAATTCTAAATTATGCAGTTTCATAAAAAAAAAGATTGTAAAGCCTGTCTTCTAACACGTATCGTAGCCAATGCATGCTTTGCTAAAGCCGGTTGGAATAGATTATATCTTTGAAGTGATTATTTAATTTTGAACTCTGATTACTTACTTCAAATTTCGACTGAATTATTGTCTCTCTTTGATTTTAAGAATAGAAAATTAATAATTCTGATACAACTGGTTTTTATATACAGTCGAACCTCTATAAGTCGAACATCAAGGGAGACGCCAAAAATTTCGAGTTATAGAGTTTTCAACTTATGGAGGATTTCGACTTAAGCGGATTTTGATTCGACATAAAGAGTTTGAGGTTTATTCTTATAAATTTTGAGTTAGAGAGGTAAAATAAATAAAAATTCAACTTGCAGAGGTGACAAACATACATATTTTTATTTATTATAAATCAACATTATTTCAAATCATTTTAAAATAAAAAATATGGCATTAAAAAAAGTCAGTAATTTTTTTTTGCTTTAGATAATTTGGTTGTTCTCTATCTATAGCATTGTCTAATCTATAAAGAGCAGAAAATTCTTCTTCTTCGGAGTTACTGGTCTTCTCTATAAAATTACGTAAGGTATTCAATGCAGTTCGCGCCTCTTTGATGGAAACCCATGGAGCGCATGTACTATTCACGTCTTCTATGTCATCTAAATCATTAGTATCGGTTTTCTGAGCTACTGAATCGATAATTTCGTCATCAGATAATGTCCCAGCAGTCATAACTCCATCATCGCACGAAACAAAGTCCTCAAAGGATATTCCTGATTCAGATACCACTGCGTTCCATTCTGCAGGAGGTGAAATAGAAATATCGGTTTCAGCTACTACTGTTGATGACGATGAAAAACCACAGTGTACATAACAGTTTTTTATTGTAGTCGCAGTAACATTTCGCCAAGCTTTATCAGCCATTCTCATGGCTTGCAATACATCTATAGTATAATTCTTTTTTTCTTCCATATTATCCAACATGTTCCTGACAACTTCTTTTCGATACAATGACTTGAAGTTTTTAATGATACCTTGGTCCATAGGCTGTAATTTTGATGTGGTATTGGCAGGCAGGTAATGTATTTTAACAGCTTTCATTTGTGGAATATCATTGTGAGCTGTACAATTATCAAGGAACAACAAGATTTTTCTTTTTTCTTTGGCCATTTTCTTATCAATGCTTATGAGCCAGTTTTTGAAAATTGCAGAAGTCATCCATGCTTTTGTATTCGCTTGATATTGCAGTGGTAGTGATTTACATCTTGAAAAACAACGAGGTTTTTTAGATTTGCCGATGACTAATGGTGAGAGTTTTTCTGTGCCCGACATGTTTGCTCCTAGCAGGATAGTCAAACGTTCCTTGCTATGCTTCCCACCATGGCATTTATCATTTTTAAAAGTTAGAGTCTTATCAGGAAGACATTTAAAAAACAGGCCTGTTTCGTCAGCATTGAAGATATTGTCAGGTTCGTAACCATGTAACAAATCTTGCAATTCACTTTTCCATTTGTTACAGGTTTCAATGTTGACACTTGCACTTTCCCCACAAACTTTTTTAAAAACAAGATCCTGTCTTCTTTTGAATTTTTCTAACCATCCATTACTGGCTCTGAAATTAACGAGTCCCAATGATTTAGAGAATATTTGGGCTTTTTCTTGTAACAGTGGTCCACTAACACTGATATTTTGGCTGCGACACTGCTCAAACCATTTAAGTAAGCACTCCTCCAAGCCCGGATATTCTGCAATTCGTCTTCTTTTGCAGGACAAACTTTGACCGTTTTGTATTTTTTTCATGATGTCTGATTCATTTTTTATTATTGTTGAAAGAGTACTCATTGGCAGGCCAAATTGTTCAGCAACATCTTTTTTTTTTGACACCTCTTCACAGCTTCGAGCACTTCTAATTTTTCAGCAAGACTCAAAGTTTTTAGTTTACGTTTCACAGCACTCATGTTAACTGTTGTACTAATTGATGTGTATTGCAGTAGAACCAAACTACATCTGACAGTATTTAAGTCGAAAACAAATGACTTGCTTAGCTAAATTTCAAAGGAAATCAAAATTGAACACCTGACACCAAGCAAGCAAACACGTGTGCGTGAGTCATAAATTTATTATCGTATACTCCTAAAATGTTTTCAAGTGTACACAATAGTGTACACTCACATTGTCGGCAAGTTCTTAAAGTCGGTAACTTATTTTTGTTCGAACAATAGAGGTAATAAATTCCAAATGATCAAGTTGTAAAGGTTGTAAAATAAAACGTTGCTATGTTCGAGATACAGAGGTCAAATTTAATTTTTCGAGTTATAGAGTGAAAATATGTACCAAAATGGCTTGGAGGGACTCGGTGATTATTTCGACTAACAAAGGGTCAAGATTTCAAGTAATGGAGGTTTTGGTGTTTGAAGGGAAGGGAACAAAACATTTTTTCGAGATTTGGAGGTTTTTGACTTATCGAGGTTCGACTTAACGAGGTTCGACTGTATAACATTTGTTATAACCAGCGTCTCATTCGTCGGCTGGTAATTTTATAATATAAAATAACAACCGATATATATTTTCTATATCTTAGTCAAAACACATTACTAATAGCAGTTTATGTGACTGTTCCATTTTTTCAAAGAAGCAAACATTCGTATTACTCAAAAAATCCTAAAAAGCGCAGCCCTATGGGTAATTGCAACTTAAAATGTTGCAAGCAGATTCACTCGTGGTCTCATTAGTAAACCGAGTGTTTGGTTTTGGACGGTGTTCGATTGGGACCATTAGTGGATAACGAATCAGCCGCCAGTGAACGTGATTAAAACACTGATTGAGGAAATATCGATCATTCATTTGCATTGGTTTCATGAAAAGCTCTACATTGTGTTGCCTATATGAGTGTAATATGAGAATATTGAGTTTACAATCGTCACATTATGATCACGGTGAAATGTGTCATTGCTTCTAATTTATAATATTGAACGTTTTCCATTTAGACCAAATTGTCGACACTGTGTTGCACTGTGGCGACACTACTATAGCAAAAACCTAATGTCAACTTAGTTGGCACACACACCCACACACAAAAAGTTGACACAGTGCAACACAGTGTCGACTTTTTTTTCTAAATCGAAAACGCTCGTTGTCTTCTGTTCAAAAATAGTAATAACTTTACTTACATAGACACAAATTGACCTAGCCTACAGTAAGCTCGGGAAGGCTTGTGTTATAGATACTAAGGTAACGTATAGACATACATATACGATACAAAGATACGCATAACTCAAGTGCAAATGCATCACACAAACATCTGCTTATTCTGGGATTCGATCCAGGTCCGTTGGAGATGCAAAAAGAATCGCCGCCATTAAAGAAAAGTTTGTGAACGGATTATGATTACTGTTCTCATTTACAAATCAAATATGTAAGTTCACATTGTCCTTTTACTAACAAGAAAATTTCTTGTAAGAAAAATGACAGTGTGAAGACTTCAGGTAGGTATTATTAGGGAAAGGTTATTTAGACTGATATAACGAAAAAAAAAATACATGAAATATTTAGACGTACAAAAACTAAATGCTGAATCTTATATCACAACTGGATTTGGAGTACAGTTGCTATGGTAGACGAAAGGGATAAACCTTATTATATATGCATTGAAGTATAATATTACGGCGTACATACATCATAAAATTAATTCCAACTCAAAAATTGTTATAACTTTTTATTTTGTGTTGTTTGTGGCCTTTCTGATTGGGTAATAATTATGATGACTAATAAGTTCTTTGCAAGAATTAAAAAAAAAATAGCATTAAGAAAATGGCATAAGATAAATCCGTAATATATTTATTGAATCACAGGTACATAGCATATTTCGTTTTACTAATTCAGGGGGTTCATTTCTGTAAAAAAAAACACGGATAATATAAAATGAATTGCATGTAAACCTACGTAACAATTAAACCATTTCAAGCATTTAATTAAGTAGCGCGATCTGTAATACTGTAATCTAGCTTTGGCGAAATATAGGTGATGTCGCCGCCACAACTATTAGCCTAGGGAAAATTTGTATTTAACCTGATTGAGGTTGCTATTTCAGAAGCCAAAACCGTAAATTTCAACGATAAACCAACGTCATGATAGCGGTTCTGTTACCGACAGCGTTTAAGCTACGTTTTCATTTCGATCGAACGTGGTTTTGTTAGTAGAATTGGCCCATAAGGCCATGTAATCTATATCCAGCTTAAATATAACAATACAACGCACTTCCTCATCAAAGCCATCAAGTTAAAATGTTTGTGCTATTGAGCCACATTACCTATACCTACTTAAATTACTATTTTTAATTATCTTGATTTATAATTATTGCATCATCACCGGGCTTTTACTAAGGATGAAAACCCGCCAAACCATAACCCACAACGCGGTCCCAGTGCGAATTAGTTAACTTGGCTACGACTACAGTTGCAACAGAAACAAAATGCCTTCCAAAAAGCTCAAGATATAACTTTTAGATAAAACCTAGCAAAAGTTGCTTACCTATATAAATATATATGCAAACCCCTGCGCCTCATCGATCAGCCTTATTTAAATCATACCTTAAAAAATTACGGCATTTTCATAAAATAAGTATAATAACCTATGCTTGACGTCCTTTGCAATACAATTGTTTTGCTTACCATTTTTTTGCTGGCTTTACCTTCTCTGGGTACTAATATGCGTTTGCAAGCTTCATTGATTAAAACATTCATTTGTATGTCATTGATTAAAACCTGCTAATTCGCACAAAACCACTTGAATCTCGCTTCCAAACTTATAACAATTATTCTTGCAACATTCCGACACCATTTATAAATACAGGGTGTCACCAACGTTGAATCGTAAAGTGATTTAACTAAAGAGAAGGGCCGACTAAAATCGATGATTCCGTCATGGTTCAAGAAAACTTCCATAAAGTAAATTAATTAAGTTCAAAGAGTGAAGAAGTTAGGACTCAGCCAATTCAACTCCCAGCCTAAGCAAAGTTGCGATAATTTCAATTAAAAATTTATTACTATTATTATATTTAAAATTTTTGACCTATGCTTGACGTCCTTTGCAATACAATAGGCTAGTTGACAAAATTTGGAAATTCATTTAAAACTATAGTTTAGTACCTATTTTACCCCAAATATATATTATTTTTAGAAAAATAGGCCTTTTTTATAAGTATTTTGCTTTTTTACAAATGAACTTATAATTGACTTCAAAAACGGCCAAGACTGTCATGGCGTCTTGAATGACGTCACTCCTCGCGAAACAATCGAGTTTGTTTATGTCAGTCGACGAGATCATTATAATAAATAATGAATCCCTCTTATTATAAATACTGTATAGTGCCCCAATGTAAAAGCACAACGATAAAAACGCCAAACAAATTATTTATATACGTTCCAAACAATAAACAAATACGAAGAAAGTGGTTAGAAATTGCAAGGAGGCAAGATGCTCATAGTTTATCAACTTATTCGACAATTTATTTTTGTGAAGATCATTTTGATGTAAGTATTAAACACAACTTGATGTGTCTATTTGTAAATATAAAGTAAAAGTTATGAATTTTGCAAAATCTACCCTAAAACGGTAAACATAACCTGAAGAATGTTATGGCATGAATAGGTTTATGTGTTTTATTTTAGGAGTTAAAATATTATTTTTATTTTATGCCTATAAAATGTAATAATTCATATTTTTTTTTAATATTTTTAGTTGCCGAACGATATGATTAATTATACCGAGTATCATATTACGGGAAAGGTATCACAAGTGCGCATCAAACCAGATTGTATACCAAAGAAGTTCGTCCGTGTCTTTTAAGATTAAACTTAAAACAAACTGTATTAAATAAACAATAGTCTCTGAAAACGAAGTGTATCAAAATAACCTGTTCATTGACAGTACGACCGGTGTTTTGCGAGGCGTGACGTCACACTTCTCTGATTGGTATTTAATGTCACGTGATTAAATAAGTAATTTTGCCGATTTTAATTTCCAAAAATATTAGTAATCTTATATTATTTTAATAAAAAAGCTGTTTTTTTGTTTACTACATATCATGCTTAATCATTAGAAACTCTAAGCCATCCGATTCATTCTTAGTGGAAACAAGCCTATTGTTTTGCTTACCATTTTTTTGCTGGCTATACCTTCTCTGGGTACTAATATGCGTTTGTAAGCTTCATCGCAATCTATCGACCACTTTTCGAGTATTTGCTAGACTAACCGAAGGCAACTGATTTTTATATTTATATAAATATTTCCTTTCCTCTTACTAACCTTGATTATTTTGTAAGGGATACGAACGTAGCTCTATGTTTCTAACACTTTTATTATGTTTCGATTTAGTCACGTTACAAATAACAAACAGCACATTCCCTACGCGCAAGCATTAAATGCAGGTGTCTCTCCTTATGCACCTTGCATTGCGCCACGCATATAACGAACCAACGCTGTATGTTTTCAAATTACGACCCGGTGCACATTGTTAGCTGCTCATTGACCTGAAGATGTATGTAGATTTGTCAAGAGGCTTTTAATTTTTATTATTTTACTTTCCTACAAAAATTCATCTTTCTTGAATGGCTATGAATATACCTAGCATACATATATGTGTAATATATGTCTCTCCGTTACCCTAGGTTTCATAACTTAACACAAGCCAGTGATTGATTACTTATCGCATTATTTGTGTAAGCAGAGAAGATTTCAGCGTTAACTTGGAAACAGAAGTTATTAAAATAAAACTGGTAGGATTCTGCTCTTATGTACCGTCGAAGGAGTTAAAAAGACTAATCAACAAAAAGTGACTCTCAATTATCAATTCTACAAACGTATCATTTTAGGTGTGTAGGTATGTTCGGCGTAGTAAGGTTAATTCTGAGTTCGTTTAAAATGCTTGTTCACTATGGGAATTTTAAGTGAGTCGATCCAAATGAACGTGAGCAGGATAATGAAACTTAGTTGGATGAAATCAGCGTGTTGACAAAACTTTTCGGTATCATTGGCTATTTGAAACTCGTCTAAAGTTGATACGTGATCGTCATATGAAAACAAACACAAAAACTGCGTTAAATATAACACTTGGAAAACTGTGTTTTTACAGTTTGAGCCTAAGAAAAAGTAATAATCCTGTAAAACACGTAAAAGATAAGTAAAAGTTTAACCAAAACAAGAAATCATACTAAAAATATACGTAAGTTATCTGAGTTAAAGTACTTTTTCAAATAATTTCCACATTATAGATCTATAAAAGTCTATCAAGACATTATTCTGTCATTGATTAAAACCTGCTAATTCGCACAAAACCACTTGAAACTTGCTTCCTAACTTATTACAATTATTCTTGCAACATTCCGACACCATTTATAAATACAGGGTTTCACCAACGTTGAATCGTAAAGTGAGAAATTGATTTCAAGTGATTTAACTAAAGTAAGTGAAGGGCCGACTAAAATCGATGATTCCGTCATGGTTCAAGAAAACTTATATAAAGTAAATTAATTAAGTTCAAAGAGGGAAGAAGTTAAGACTCAGCCAATTCAACTCCCAACTTTTAAAAGATAACGAAACTAAGCAAATTATCGATCATTTCAATTAAAAATTAATTACTTTGTATTATTATATTGAGAATTTTATTGAAGATCTATCTTACCATTCGTATAAGATTTCTTCAATAGGCGCGCAAATTTTAAATCTATTATTTAAAATTGGAGCAATCAAAGAAAATATGTAGTTTAAAGATTGAAGTAATATATTTTTTTTTTTATAATTTGAGATCAAAGCTCTTCTCGATCTGGCGTTGGGAGGCCCACGTAAAAAAAATAAAGTAAAAGAAAGTAAGACAAATTAAACAATATAAAAGATAAAATTAATGATAAGAATTTTATTATTCGTTACTGATATTTGGCAAATCATGAAAAATATTTCCACACGAGTAACTGTACACGCTTATATTTTGTTGTCCAAAAAGAAATTCAAGCTTGAAATAATATTTTATGTGTTTTCTTAGTAAACCTAAATAGCCTTCAATTAATATGACAAGATGTTGACAAAGCGCTCAGACAATAACCTCAAAATCTCCCACAAGCTTCAAGGACATCGTAATAAAAACAAAACCGCAACACCCTATAAGTGCAATTAGGTAATAAATCATTAAATTTTCATTGTTCCATTACAGGGATCTCAGAAGATATTAGCCTAGGAATTTCAAAAACATGATTACAGCCTTAAGGCATACGAATTAAAATGAAATATATCGATCAATGACTGCTTCGGAGTATCGATTATAGATTAGACTCACTTCCTGCCCTTAATCAAATTTGAATATCCTCAACGTGCTGTGTATAAAATCGTGTGAGAAACAAAAAATGGTAACTGGCACTTTGAATTCTATACAGAAAAGAATAGAGATCAAATTTAATATAAAGTCTTCACACGTGTGATTACTGAGCATAAAGAGGAATATTTTGGCTCAAGAAAAGGAAGATTGCAGGTTGATTTGATTAGCGACGTACAGAGGTTTTTTATCTATGGGTAGAAAATCAACAGAATATAAAATTAAGCATAATCTCATTAGGTTTGTATTACATAAGAGGCAGCTTTTACATACTTTGAGAATAGACTGCCTGCATTGAATGCGTACTTTTATACCGGTTCGAGTTCTGATTGGGGCATTGTGTGTGATGAATACGAGCTTTTGTAACCCAGTTATGGGCTACGACACCTTTAGTGTCGAGACTTGGTGCTCTGTGGGACATCACATGACTATATATATTTCAGTCGTTCCATCCAATAAACGTTGCTTAATTATAAACACATTATATTCACTTGACATCTAAGCCTATTATTTTACTAAATAATTAAATCCATTCCGTGGATGTTTAAATTTTTTAAATAAAATGTCATTTTTAAGTTTAATTTATAGCAGATATATCTCCACCTGAAGAAAACCACATGGTGCTAGCGAATCACACTCATGGGAATTTAAAGTATCGAAACTCAACATTTTTCTGTTATATCCATGGCCGGTTTAAATCAGCCGTTAAAAAGGATTTGGTCAATGAATGCTCGATATCTTTTATAACCATCGTACTTACCTAGTTTTATACCATCCTAGTGTTATCTGTTTTATTGTCATTGTACTATTTTTATCGATCGAAGGTAAAAATAAAACTATTTTATTAAAAAAGTATTCTTCTTCATCATTATCACATCACATTTACTTTTGCAGTTTTTTTGTTACATTTTTTTTATGTCGTGAATATCTGATAAATAGACATCCCTTATTACTGCAAATTGAGGTAAGGGTATTTGAAAAAAAAAACAACAAAAATATACAATATTAAATTCAAAACTTTCCAGAAACTCTATAACTTTAGAATCATGGTGGATTTTATTAAACTAGGATTAGGTGTATATTGCACAATTTCAATCTTAGTATCCACTTTACAGTATATACCGTGATTACAGCCTTAAAAAATAATTTTGAAAAACGCTGAAATGATTTTATTTTGGCGTATTTGTGCTGAGGTTGATGACTGAGGATATTTTTCGCTGAGGCAAGCTTTGCTATCTCATATGATGGCCTTATAACTTTTTTACCTTTTTTATATAATGTAGCCTATCGTTCTAAAAAAATAATGGACTGCCATGTTAGCCAACATGAAAGTTGACAGTCAACCAGTCATTTTACTGTAAGGGGGTTAATTTTTGTCAATAACTTGTTTCTAGACTTGTTTCTTTTCTAAGTCTGCTCTACTGAAATGGACTAATGGCTGATTACGGGTGGATAAATTCATCCCTTTTTAAATTAAACTGTACAAAAACAACTCACAAAGTCTGCTGCATGATTATCTTTAGTGTAGAGTACACAAAATACTACATATTTTTTTATTACGCCATTTCACCATCTTAAAGGGTATCCTGTATAAACATTAAAAATTGTATATATGTATATATTTATGAATGCTGCTGTAGATTAAAAAAAAAAAGTTTTTCTAAATCACCCAGCCACGAACTGTCATCTTCTATTTACTTAAGGAATGATTTTTATATTTCATCCAAAGTTTTAGTTTTACAATCAAGAAACATAATCACTTGACAGTTTTACTTGAAAATTAATTTTTTTGCCTACTTAACTTTTCAAAGATCTTACTAACTATCTACTTTTAAAATAAAAATGAAAAGTTTTCGAATTGGTACAGCAATAACTCAAAAAATATGATGACACCTACAGCAGAATGAAATAGCTATTCTGCACTTAATCTAATTTGTAGCAACTAGCAAAGTTCCTGAGAAAACGGAACGCGCAAAGTAATACTTTTATTTGTATATGAAGGTTGTAATATAATTTACGTGGAATAGGAATGAAATACAGAGCCGTCTTTGCTCGAATGTGCTTAAGTAAGGGATTATGCGAGGGTGGATGGTTATTCATTTATTTTACGTCAAGTTCAATTGTGAAACGTATGTTTAACTCAACAAATGGAAAGACTTAACATTAAATTCCTTATTAGATTAAATAAGGTAGAAAATTTTATGGCATTAAGTTTTTGTTTTTACATTTGATACATAAATACCAAAGAAATAAAGAAACATAATTTCACAAAGAGGCAAATTCATGAGTAAAATTCAAAACCCTCAAATAGTAGCCAATAAAGACAGTGCCAGACCTAACTACGATCAGCATTGTCCTTGTCGGATCAATAACATGGAAAAAAGACGAAAAGTCGACAATAATGAAAATGCTTGTAAACCAGACAAAAGCAACAACTGCGACCAACAATCCAACATCTAGGATACATTTACTAAGGAATAGCACATCTGTATGCAAATATTCTCGTGGTTTCAGTTATTGCAGTCGAGGGGAGAAGAAAGAAGATTTCCAAACTAGATAGCCTTACAATAAAAAATGAGTATATTATGTTACTTGAAATAAAACTAGTTTGTTACTAGTTACTACTTGAAATAAAGTCATTATAGTCTCTATGTAAATAATAATAACTATTAAGTTTAAGATCTATTTAGATCTATCATGTTAATAGATTAATTACCTTATTAATTAATTTTATACACAGAACATGAATTTAAAGCAAAATACTAGACTATAGAAAACAATGCACAACAATGACGTTTCATTTAAGAGCCTGATTAAAGTAAGAATCTATAATCTAAGAACACGAATTTGTTGTTTATGTGTTTGTCTGTCCGCTCTTTTTCCCTGCTCTGTTTCCATTCCATTGTGTAGTATTAATGATAAATATATATTTAGTTCTTACACGGATGAACGAACACATCACAAATTGAAAAAAAAACACTTGCCAGAGTAATCGCGCATTTAATTTTGCTTTTTATGTTTAATCCTGACGTTCGATCTTTTTTACAAGAGCCATGATCACAGGATGACTAAGAGTCATACATGTGCTACTGCTTTCGCATGTTTTAACCGGACACGCCTCTCACTACTCAATTTATAGAAATAAAACTGATTTACTTCTTTTGCATTTTATTTAGTAATTTTAATATCTCTACGTTTTTGTATACAACTAACAGTTAGAAAATTAAAGCCCTTTTTTATTAAGAATGGGTTCCCTCTTGATCCCAATCAAGCCCCGGGGCTTGACGGACGGGTTATAAGTACCCGGAATACAGTCGCAGGGAGGGAGTTCCACTCCCTTGCTATGCATATCATAAACATGTAGGGACGCGCTTGGTGCGACTGGTAGGAGTAGCAACCAAGAAAGGGTGGTAGCGCAGTGCGTCTGGATGTCCGATGGAAAAGGGGAGATGGCGGTATGAGCATGTCAAGCTTATGCAGAAAAACTGGCGAAAGTAACACGGACAGAGAAATAAACCTCCATCTTTCATTTATTTATCGCCCCAACCGTAATCTCTGTTGAAATTAAGATGTTTCCTGATCTTAATAAATAAAAACAACCTATAGACCCTTGCCTTTAACAGAGATGAAGATTGTAGCTTTCCACATTCTGCTTGGAATTTCACAGTTAATAAAATAAAATCACAAACAAAAATACACTGCGAGACCTAGTGAATTAGTGAGATCTTTTATAATAAATGCCAGATGTACGTCAGTCCCCCTGTCCGACTTTTTTTCGCAAGTTCTTTTTAGGACGGCCTCCCAATTCCCGAACTAATGGGATACTAAACGAGTAGTATACGAAATACGAATACACGAAACGAAACGAATATACGAAACGAAACGAAGGAGTCGAAACGTCAGGATTTGACATAAAGAACCAAACTAAACGCATCGTACATCTGGTTAAAGTTGTTTTATTTAAATAAATCGAAATGTTTTCTACAATAATAATGAAATGAAATACAATTGTATAAAACATAGGAGAAATTTGCACGCAATCTTTTGTAAAGCAAAACTAAAAGGATAGTTAACCTATCTCTGACTGGAGGCTTAGTAAAGTCATGCCGGTGACAAAGTCGACAGCGGTCATGCTTCGATACGCGGCCGTTGACGTGCCTAAACCACAGAGCATTGTCTTTTGATAGAAAATGTCTTTCATTTGCTGTAGGCTCCAATTACAAAAGCTGGAATTATATCTAGAAACTAGAAAGGAATAATGTTTGAAACGCGATAGTCGCATTCTAAATCACTTTTTATTTATAGAACGCTCTTCTGTACTAATATTTTGTTTCATCATTTATTAGAATCAGTTTTCTATTACCCAGAGAAGGATAAACATATCCTTATTGTATTAAAATTTTGAAATTATGAAACTGGAGTTAAACCTCTTCTTAAAAATTATGATATTATAGTTTAATAATGGACGTCAAATTTAAAGACTAGATAAAAACATTTCAAAAAAGATAATAAGAAAAATTATATAAACCATCAATCAAAACTTAACTTAAATCAAAATCCTACATTAACAAAGCATCACCGATGCTCTAAAATTTATAATCTCCACCACCCTGAGATTGTTATGGGAATAAGCCAACAGATGTTTTTTAAACTTACCAGAACTTGAGCGTTTCCATTCCTGTCGTCAACCCAAGCGACAACCAAATCGGCGCCTCTCATGTTTCTTGCAGAGTTAAAACCTAAACCGACGTAACCACGTGTCTTCGCTTCCAACCTAAAGGTTATACTCGAATCTGAATTAACCCATCTCAATAGTACATTCCCGTTGTCATCTAATCTCTCTGAATGGGCCCATATCAAACTAGATTCGTAAGATTTTGAATCGAACAAGTCCCTTCGATGTCTCACTTTGTATTGATCCACTATTCTACTTGTTTTTGCGCTTTTCGTTTCTACTTGCAATAGCCTTGCAGCTTGTGAATTCTGTGTGGGATTATACGGAAGCTCATTTGGTTCTACGTGCTGCCTAAATCTTGGCAACTTTGCATCACACACTAAGATAATGCTTAAGGTAAAAACGATTTTTAGATGCATTTTCTGGTTTTTAATTTCGTTGGATCATCACTTAAGGAGCACCTGAAACAAAAATAAATAATCAGTGAATCATAAGTGTTAATATTATTAGACACAAAACATTGTTTTTAAAACAAGCGTCTATCTGAAAGGCGTTCTCTAAAAACTATTAGACATAACGAGCTCCATTCAAGCTGATAAAGTATAAACTACATCAAATACTGTGAAACTGGTCTCATTTCCGGTGTGAACCCTTACTATTGTCGATAGATCAACTCGTATGAGTATAAACGTCGCTTACGCGAGAATTTGACATGCGTGTGCCTCACATAACCGGTCCGCTTGAGTTCACACAGAATACAAATATTTTCCAAGTAAAACAAATAGTAATAGCGTTAATACAATTATCATACTGGTCATAGTTTAGCGCCAAGGTAGATCGAGTCAACAGGCCTTTAAAAGGCGCCATTCATAAATGTACCCAACTAGTTTCTATCTATAATTTACTTTTATGTAGCAAATGTTAACGAAAACTTGTAGGAATTAAGATAGCACTGTGAAAGTAGCGAGATTATCCGAATTCGTAAACAGTAAATATGGTAATGACGTCGTTAATGATAATAACTTTCGGCAACGGAATCACGTAAATAAATGGTTTCATAATTGAGTTACTCTGGATTCGTTTGAAACAATTGCGAAATTTTGTTCCCATATAAAGCATAATTACGACGGTGCACCGTCTAAAAGGAAGTATGAAAAATAAACGTGAGAATTTCGTTCCGAGCAAAAAAAATATCGGTTGCGCCATCTGTTCCCCTGAGGCGCGGCACAGATCGCACACAAAATTTACGAGCGAATCTCTACATAAACACCACAACGCTTTTTACTTGCACTGCTTAAACTTGAGACGTTGAGGACTTCACAGCCAAATCGGATGTGATCGTAAAAAGGTACTCTTGCAATAAATATACTGAATTTTGAATTAGCATCTCATCAATATTAACACTTCACTTTCCTAGAACGGCAGGCTCTAAGTCAATCTTGTTAGGATTCCAATCACAATACACATAAAAGCAGGGCATTTTCATTTGCTTTACTGTTTCCAAAGTAATTTCTTCACTTCAGAGAAAAACGATAAGATCTCGTATAGAGTAAATACAAGAAGTTCAAATCACTTCATTTTTATTGGATAACCGGATTTATTAATCTATTCTCGCTTACATTACAATACCAAGTTTGGAACATAGAAATAGAACGGAAAGGCGAACGGTTTATAACCAGTAATTGCGGTCTAGAGCGAAACAAGACGGACCATTATCCACTTATTGGGAGGAAGTCAAAACCAGAGTCTATCGTTAAAAAGAATTAAGATTTTTTTTTATATCACTGTCAATGGAGTTGCAACAAATTATTTGGGTTCACTTCTCCCACACTGTAAAAGAAGTCAATGCTTGAAAATCAGTAGAGCGAATATTCATTACATAATCTTTGTAACACCAATTACTGGGCGATGCCACCAAGGCGCGTTTTATCGTCTACCTTGCATCGGTAAACGAATCTACACTAAAAACTGCTTCGAAAAAAAATACCTAAGCTTATATGATTCACGATGGAAGAAATATAGATTTCTATTAAATAAACAACCAAAAAGTTAATAATAAATTTACATAACATGTTGATACTAATAAGGCATTTGCCTGCTAATACTTTACTGTTAGAATTTGAAAATTTATTAAACTTCACAGAAATTTATAGTTGACCTCCAAAACCAGTAACAATCTCGATAACCAATAGTTTGCGACACAATAATTAAAAGACTACCAAACTACTTTTTTTAGCATTGATACGTTTGATCCACTCTATGGATGGACTATGCACTATCTAAACTAATAGTACAACGTTTTTGAACAACTATTATTGCGGAGATAACAAAATTAGTATTGATAGTAAAATTTGCTGAAAAGAAATCTCATTTGCCTTATTATATGATAATGGATAAGATAATGGATGTTGGAAGCACGAGAAACGCTTAATACTTATAACAAAAATATATTGTATATTGAGTTCAAATAGGAAAGCATATGATTTATAAATAACTTTTATTTATAAATCAGACACTTTCTGTCTCAGGCTTAGATAATTATTTTCATAAAGATATCATTTTAAACTTAACGTAAAAATAAAAGTAAAGAAATACCGACATTTTGTTTGTAATTATAACGTACCTTACGTACCCCAATGATTGACAGCCAATCTTATATCTAAAAATAACTGTCTCACAAATGTCTGAAAAAGTAGTCGAATGATTACGACGAAACTTAAAGGTAATTTGTTGAAGGCATGCCAAAGGGGTTTTTTGTATCAACAAAAAAATGGTCAGCAAAAAAGAGCATTTCAAAGCAAGCCGGGCACAGCTGATCTCTTATAGATGTACATGTACCTACTCCCATGAATGATTGTCTATTAGGAGTTGATAAGGAAGATGCTAGTTGACCTGCAATTGTCATCTTATGGGCTATTAGTAACCGCGTTAGAATAATAAGGTATGTATAATCAAATAATAGCTTTTTGTTTGCAAAAAAAGATACATGGATTATTATATTTTTGTTATAAGCATTTAGCTGCTGGATATTTTTGTCTAAATTAATGACTACTAGAAAACAAATTCAACTTATCTTGTTGAATAATTCTCAGTAATAATTTCTTAAGACAAATGAATAATTTCTCAAAGAAAAATGTTCTACTTGGGTATGTATGTGGTCCTTCTAGATTAGTATTGCCCGCCGCAACGGACTCACAGAACTTCGGCGAAACGGACATAGGTATAACGCAGTGGTTTTAGTTTTGTGATGTACTTCTGCCTGGGCTTTGAGTGCAATAACAACATGAAGTCTTACATATGCTTATATGGGTTTATATAGCCTCTGTCTGTCGACGTCTGTTGATCACGATTTTGGCACAAGAGTCCCCTTACTACATCTATTGCAAGTGATGCCCGGGTATGGAATCGGCATCTACCCCAGAGGACGTGCAAGGCATGTGCAATAACGACGGTAGGACCACACATTCGCCGCCGGCTAGTCTCACCGCAAATCAAACAATAGTTACCTCAATACATACAAAATACACACTCACATAGGTACTTGCGTCCAACATAAAGAACTACCAAAGAAGAATATAAGATTAACAGCAGGATTTATATCAAATTGTACCTTACTCTTCATTGTGATAAAGACGTTTTATCACTAGCCGAATAATATTATAGTAAAATAAGATCATCCAAAATATCACGGCATTAAAAAAATAACATGAGCTATTATGGTGTTTATTGTTAATAAAACTAGGATCATTCTTTATACACATGCTAGTGTTGAGATCATATTCTTTGCTTCCGGATGAAGCCTTAGTAAGGAGGTTCAGGGCAAAAAAACAATGCTGTGCTTAACAATCGATCCGTTAACCACTAACACACACGTGTCGTGTTAAAACTGATGGTAAATGAACGTTAAATAAAATATTGACTAAGTGAAAGTGAACAATATTTGAACGAATTATAGCTCCCTTCCTACTCTACTTTACAATGAAGAGAAATAGTAATAAATATCCAAGTAGAAAGTAGTAGTAATTTTTAATAACTTTATATTTTTTATTTTTACAATTTGTCTTAAAAATTTAGTACCTATCTAAATTTTATTTTTGAAGACAACAAAGATATATTTTTTTTCACATCGTCGTCTCAGCCAAATGTCGTCTACGGCTGGACAAAGACCTCACCCAAGGATCTCCACAACGACCTGTCCTCCGCTGCCCGCATCCAGGTGCTTTCTGTGACCTTAACCAGATCGTCGAGTGCGTCGCGATGTTTTACATACTCTTAAGTAAACCAAGATTAAATTGAAATCTTGGACGAATTAAAATGTATCATTAATGCCATATAAACTCCCCACGCGGGTCTAGTGCTGATAGGTGGATGCTAATTGCTTAGCGTGTCTTCCAAAGTATGGATGAGCCCGAGTTATATATTTTTGTGTCACGTATTTAGATAAAGTAATTAAGGTGATTTTTCGCGAAAGTTGATGAACCTCTGCAATCATAGACCCAATGCACTAACCGTTGCGCCTTCAAGCTTCTCGATCATTATTATCATCATCTCAGTCGAAACACATCCACTGCAGGTCGGAAGTCATTCCCAAAAGATACACCTACTCTTGGCAGATGGGTTGTAAATCGCAGTAACAGACCATAATTTGAAAAACTCGGCTATCTATTTTGTGATCTACGAGGGGTGTATAGTGAATCCAATATCATTGTCGCCTTTTCTTTATCATGAAGGGTTGGCTATTCTATTTTACCGGTCACCAGACGGTAAACCTCGAAAATATATTTTGACACGTAGGTACATTAAAGTTCTTTGTCGGATAATGTTGTTGGCTGTATCACTTGAAATATGTATATTTAACAAAATTTTAAAATAAATTAACGATAACAGTATACAGTAAGTAGACTACTCCCACTAGGAACTCAGTAAATGAGTTGTTTAATGTCGTGTAACAATCAAGTTTATTGATTTATTCAGAAGTCACGGTTGAGGTGATAAATGAGGGGTTTTTGCTTCACAAACGTTTGTTTTTTGCTGATGTGTATAGAATCATTTATCTTAGTAAGTCAGAGCATTTATTTCTGATTGTTGGGTCCAACGGACCTTTAGAAAATAGACTATGTAATTTTATGTAATGTAATTTTGTGCGATATGTGAAAAATCAATTGAAAACAATAATTGACACATACACATTACAATCAACAACCTTAAAAGATTGGTATTATAATAATATTTCTTACAATCACACCAATTAGCCTAGCCCAAAGTAAACACTGTAAGGCTTGAGCTATGGATAATGGGGTAACGGATAGACACACATATATTTCATAAATAAGTAATACGTATTAATATAAATGCCCATGACTCAGGTACAAGTGCGCGTATTCATCACACAAACATCTGCCCCTTCCGGGACTCGAACCCAGGACCGCTGGTGCAAAAGGCAACATCGCTACCGTTGCACCAAACGGTCGTCAAAACTTGACGGTTTAAGGAGATTTTTGAAGTAAAACTTCTTTACGCACGCTTGACTTGAGGAGTAACCTGGCGAATACGTGACGAGAGCATTACGAAAAGTGTGATCGGGCGAGGCGAACGGAAGTTGATAGGGAGATATAAGTAAGTAAATGAGGCTGAAACTGGCAGCATAAAAACAGTAGCTTTTTGGAACGACCAAAATTTCTAGAACTTTTTGGAGACATTTAAACATGTATTATACACATATACATACACATATATATATACATGTATTATAACATATATTCAACATATCAAGCCTCTTGAATACCTACTAGAATGTTAAATTGTACATGTTGAAATGTCTCCAAAAAGGTCTAGAAATTTTGGTCGTTGCAAAAAGCTGCTGATTTATGCTGCCAGTTTAAGCTTCATAGTTAGTGAAGATAGAAAGTGAGAGAGTAACGTTTCGTATATAACTGTAGGGGCAAGAGAGAGGTGCGAGCACACATTTGCTTTCTCTCTTTCTCTCATAGCCAGTTACGTTTCGTATATCTAATATACATATGGATGGAATTAAGAGGTTTTTCTTCAGTCGTTTGATCTAAAGAACATTCGTTTTTTTTAGTTATTTTATTTGCTTTACCAGCAATTGTTACAATAAAGCATTTTACATGAGTTGTATGACAACATAGCTAAATACTTAATCAATTGAAGGTTCAATCCACGTGCAAGAGGTGAAATCAAAAATAATGCGTCCAATGCGTCGAATGAAGATACTGGAATAAAAAAATACATTTTTATGTAGATTTCATTAAGGCACAAGTAAAAACAGAAAAATGTTAGACACAAAGCGCCAGAAATAATAAAAAGAACTGGAAGAAATACGCATTTAGAATAACTACATACGTAATTTATGGGCACAGCTGAAGTGAATTTGTATATGAATTATTGGGGATTTACAAGAAATATTCTTGCTTAAAGGAGTCTACACACCAAACCCGCCGACCCGCCGACACAGCCCGGCGGCTTGGTGTCGGCGACCCAAACCCGCCAACCCGCCAACATGTGTCATGGGGCTGTGTCGGTGAGTTAGTCGGCGGCAAGAAATCAGTACAACTTTTTTAGTTAGTGATTGCAGTGTGTACGAACGTGACGTGTTGTTTTTCTCGAATATTGCAGCCTACAATAAACATGGATATTGATGCTGATCTAATAATAGCAGCATGTGGAATAATTTTAGCTGGGTCCCTGAAGAGAAAACGACAGTGTTGGGTTAGACCAAGCTTAATGAGTCGCAGTCGTTACAGTAACAGTGATAGAATAAAAGATTTAAGAACAGACGATTTGATTGTAAAAAGACCCTTACATTTTAAGACATTTATGTCGTTAACGTTTACCGACTTTGAATATTTACTAAGCATTGTTGGACCCACAATAGTTAAAAAAAATACAAATTACAGAAGTGCAATTTCACCAACGGACAGATTATCATTAACATTAAAATACCTGACTACGGGAGATTCATTCAACAGTCTTTGTGACACCTTTAAAGTATCTCCTCAACTTATTTCCTACATTATTCCAGAAGTGTGCCAAGCTATCGTAGATGGACTTTCGGATTATGTGAAGGTATGTACATATATGGGCGTTTAACTTTCTTTAATCTTCCAGAAAAACTATGTTCCGAAAAATTACTATATAAGTAGGCAAATGGCTATCCTATCACCGAGCACATTTCCGATTTCAGATTCCACGAACATCAAACGAATGGACAAAAGTTGCAGATGGATATCTGAGTAGATGGAATGTACCTAATTGTGTTGGATCTATGGATGGAAAGCACATTAGAATTGAATGTCCAGCACGAAGTGGAAGCGATTATTTTAATTATAAAATGTATTTCAGTATTGTACTGTTTGCATTAGTGGATGCAGATTATAAGTTTTTATACGCTAATGTGGGGTGCCAGGGTCGCATTTCCGATGGTGGTGTATTTGCTAACTCTTCATTATGCAGAATGTTATATAATAATGATTTAAATTTGCCAGATAAAAAACCTCTACCTGGAAGAATTATGCCAGTACCCTATTTTTTTTTGGGCGACGATGCGTTTCCTTTACAAACCAATATTTTAAAACCTTATGATGGTAATCATGCGAAAGGGTCTCCCAAGAGAGTGTACAACTATCGCATGTGTCGAGGTCGAAGAGTAGTTGAAAACGTATTTGGACAGTTAACAAAACAATTTAAGATATTTAACAAACCCATCCAGCTAAATCCACAAAAAGTTACTATTGTAACATTGGCATGTATTCATTTGTTCAATTATGTAAAACGACATGGTATAATACAACAAAATGAATATGATACTGAAAATAGTAGGGGAGAAATCAATCCAGGAGATTGGCGCAGGGAACCACGTGAAAATAATTTGTTTGCTGACTTGCCTAGACAAGACAATACACATTCCCTTGAGGTTACAAGGACACAATCTCCTGAGGTTATAAGGACAGAATTGGTTCAATATTTTCTTTCCGATGTCGGGAGATTACCATGGCAGAATGATCAATGACTAACTCGTAAGTTTTAATGAAACTCATACTTGTATTAGTACTTGTATTTTTATTATAATTTGTATTAAAAACTTCGTAAATCACTTGTTTTTGTTCATTTATAAGTGGTTTTATTTACCGAGTTATTCTATAAATCCCCACCGCGAAATCCCCACTGATGTTTTTATGCATTTTGAGTATACTATGACGATTCTATGACAACAACATTAAGACGAAATACTTGTGCCTACATAACGTTATCTCGCATCAGGTGATAGGGTTATTCTCAGAGTGCATACGGTGGGGATTTGTGGAATAAACCTATTTATCTGACTCAATAGATGATAATATGTTCTCAATATCACCACTCTCTTGAAGCGACACACGTAACGAAGGTTCAATTGAAGATGTTGAAGGTTCACCAAGAGGCGGTGAAACAGGGTTTGTTACGGCAGAGTTGGATGATGAGTAGTAGGAATTTACATCACATTGATCCATTGTATAATATCCTGGATGACTATGGGAAGTAGAAGGTCTTGGCGAAGCTTCGAACATGTCTGAACGATATCCAGTTTCGGTTTCAAAAAAGATATTGTTAATCCGATGTTTTATTATTGCCTTTGTTGTTTTATCAAATTTTCTAAGTTGTGTCGCAATATATTCGCCAAACAAATCGTCCTCATCTTTTATTTTTTGATTTGTCCGTTGACTAACTGTTCTCATTAAATTTAATGCTTCCGACACCATCTCATTACTTGGATTAGGTTTATAACGTTTATTCGCTTGGGGAATGATGTTTGACGTTTGAGGTGAATCGTTTTCCCCATGTTGAGCATCATTGTCCGCATGTTGGGCATTATTGTCAGTTGCTGTTATCTCCTGAAATAATATTTTATTTGAATCACCAACAGTTTACTTATGAAATGTATTATACACTAGCTTTTACCCGCGAGTAGGTACACCGCACGGAATATATGAAAAAAAAGACAATGGTCATAAATCATAATACTAATTAGAAATATTATTATTAATTATTATTTACATTGATAATAATTATCAATGTAAATAATAATTAATAATAATATTTCTAAAACAACCTAAAAAGAAAAAAAAAGAAAATGGTACGGAATCTCTCGGTTTATAATAGAAATTCGGCGAAATCAAAAGATTGTTGAGAAAAGAGTTGTTAGTTTTTAAAAAATACATTTGCAATGATTATTATATCTGTGCACATGCCATTCCAAGAAATAATTTGTTTAGAAATATTTCGGTGCAATAACAATAGCGGCAGCGCAACAACAAAGGCAGATAAAATAAGTACCTATGTCTTTATTTACCGCGCGCCTCTCTTCACTCGGGCCAAGCTTACATATTATTCTTGTGTGCTCTAATAATTAGGTTAGAAATAAAATAATACAACATCACTGAAATGTTACATACCGTATCGATTGTTCCAGTAGGTTTATTTTTATTGAGCAAGAAATTCAAAGATTTAAAGGCAAACCACTTGCTCTCATGAACAGAATCTGCGCTGGTTCCAGACTTTTTTGATTCAATCGTCTTTTTTCTTTCTCTATAATATTGGCTCGTCAAATTTTTTATCTTCCGTTCTATTTCTGTGACATTTGTATTTAATTCGTTTGCCATCTCATTTAGTGCATCAAAACGTTTAGGTCTACATTTGTGATCCAAGTGTTTTGGATTCCATAATAATTCCTTTATATGATACAAATTTATTAACTTTAGAGTGGTTTCTTCGTCCCATTCCATTATTGCAGAAAATCGCAAAAAAAACACAAGCACGTCACTATCGCTGGAGTGTCGGCGGGCAACTGAGCGTGCGCGAACGCAAGTCGCCGGCCATGCCGCCGACTTGCACGCGCGGGTACGAGTCGCCGACATGATTCTTGAAGCAAAGTCGCCGACACCAAGCCGCCGGGCTGTGTCGGCGGGTCGGCGGGTTTGGTGTGTAGACTCCTTTAGGGGAACTGTGTTGGTTGTGGGCGTCCTTGAATAAATTGATTAAACTTAAACCAATATAAGCGCTGGTAATTTGAAAACATTCAGAGTATTTACGTACATACTTAGAAACTGTGTCTGTTGCATTTATTACACTAAAAGGTTGGTAATTACTATAAATCCTATAGTCTGAAGGCAAAACTATTTTCTAAATAAATACTAGAGTATTTACTAAGCTAAAGCAAAATATCCTCTACGTAACAATATTAATTGTATTCCCTGATTATAGTTCGTTTTACCTGAAATCAAAAGACTAGACATTACGAAATCCTCAACCTAGATAGCAAAAAAAGTTTGATTATTTTCATTAGACTCGTCTAAACAACGAATTGCTTGCGTTAGTCCTAAATAAACCGCTTCCAAAGTTTACCGTTCATTGAGCCTCTTATTAAATGTTTCAAGTTAAACCAAACGCCTTCATGTTATAATAGAAATAAGAAATTCAAAGATACAAATAAGTTGTTCACAACGCACACATCAGCACTTTAATTATCTTAGTAAAAAGGTCAACATAACTCTAAGCACGCCATTTAAAAAGGATGTCGAAACATCAGGATTAAATGAAACATAGAAAATGTAAAATTAATACTTTAGTCATCATGTATGCGGCTGTTTCATAAAATCACTTACAAAGACTAGTATAATAATTTATCTTTATCTAATTTACCTATCTAATATTTCAAATTTAATTAATCTTTGTTGCAGTTTACAAAAGGCGGATATTAAGTCCGCCTTCGCTTGGCCTTAGGCATTCTTTACCAGTCAGTCCACCGGTGATAATCCACAAATAATGTGTTTAGTTTTGTTTGCCAAATAGCTATCGTCGCTCAAACATATTTGGTTGAAGATAGACAAACACAAATGAGTACCTTAACAAAAACAAACAAGGGTATCAAAACAAGATTGTTGTTGTTCGAAAAAGGCTTGACTTTGGTGATATACAATACGGTTGTTGTTGTTTTAGAAGAAACAGCTCCACAGTCAAGTACCAAAGGTATACTTTTAGAATACTTTCTTATAAATATTAATATATAACCAAAAGAACATCGGAAATATTCTCACGGAGTCGTGAAACGAAACTAAATTTTAATTCGAGCTGCAGATTTGTTTGATAGTTACAACCGATTGTTAATTTGTAACGGTTTCATCCACTCCACAGTAAATACTAATGACAATTGATTTGATGAAGCATAGCCGTATCGTTGTATTTGTAGGAGTCTAATTAGGGTTTGCGAATCTAAGACTTTTATCGCTGCGACTTCTGTTGTGTGTATTGGACTCGAAACTAACTGATTTATATCTTATTTAAGTTTTTTCATAGAACATCGACCCCCACATAAGGTAATTAAGCGTCTTGAGCACGATAAGGCAATTGAACAAAAGCGCTTTAAATTTTGTCTTTTATATGCTTTACGTGTTCACAACTGAACTGAGGAAAACCGTGTACTGCTGAGCAGAATGCAAAAAATAATATGAGAAAAGTTAGACATGATATGATAAAAATCTTTTTCAATAAATAAAATCCAAAACGAAAACAATCTTTTATTCTCTTTATACCGATATATGGTCTATACTATATTATTATTAAAATATTTTATAACACCTTTGTGTATCCTTCTTGTGTGCACATTCATATTTTTGAACTAGCTCTTTTGTAGAATTATGAATTTCGTTATATACACAATGCCTTTGAGTATTAATATTAAAGAAACTTTTAGATTCATTACGATTTTCACATTTTTATTTAAATAATAAATTACTTTATAATGATTAATACGGAGGGGAGACAAAACGAGGTTCGGGGCAGAACGGGAAATGCGCTGTTATGTGTCTCTTGTACACGCAACAGTGCCGGCAAACGCGTCATTCTAAAGAACTTCAGGCGACTCACGTCAGTCAGCTGGAGACAAATTTGTCTCGACGTGTTTTGCTTCTATACCAGATAAAAACTGAATTTGTTAATTGTGTTACGAAATTTTGTAACAAATAACGAAGTACTATTAGATGAGTAATCACTTTATACCACTTTTTTTAACCAAAAACCATTCCTGTAATATTGAATTTTAATTATGTGTGTTTTGTACCGTTTCTTATATTTTAGTTTAGAAACGACTAACCTTATTTGAAAATATGTTTTTTGGGGCAAAACGATCGGGGCAAAATGGGATACTATCCCATGCCCTGTTTTTACTAAAAATATAACCTTTTTGTTTTACTTTATTTACTTTTTTTAATCAAGATCGTCCGCAATTATAAACGAAAAACAGATCGCACATAATGTGAAGAGTCAATGCGGTTATTTCTGAGAAAATGCGATTTCTTAGAGCCTCAAGCAATTATAATGTGCCTAAATCCACTCTAGAACGTGTCGTGTCAAGAAAAAGGGTAAGATTATAATATTTATGGAAACACAGTAACAGATACTGATTTTGGAAAAAATGTTTGGATCGCTACAAAACAGTTTTAAAAAATTAAATAAAAATAATCGAACAAAAGACTGAAAAAAGAAACTTTGTAAGAAGACTAAAACTAAAACAAAGAAAAAATGTATCAAACATAATAAAACCAAAACTAGGCAACCTAAAATAAATGTGACCGATACAAATTCATCCAAAGATGAAGATGGTGACGATTACGTCTGCAACTATTGTGGGCAATTATTTTCGCAGTCAACAGAAGGATGGATAATCTGCAGTGTATGCAACGGTTGGGCCCATAATTCTTGTACTGGAATCGACGAAGATGACAACGATCCTCATATTTGTGAACGCTACCAGCCTGAATAAAATATATGCTTGTTTTGCCCCGTATCATTTCCCATTATACCCCGTGACCGGGGCATAATGGGAATTTAGGATTACTCATTATTATTCCTACTTACCGAAAGATTAAACAATTTAGCCTATAAATCAAGTTGATTATATAAAGTTAAATAACAAATGTTGCTTTCGGAGTTAACTATTTTTGAATAATTAGTTTAATTTTCCTTAATATAATTATTTTTTTCTTAAGTATCCCGTTCTGCCCGGTCTCCCCTAAAGAACAGAGTTTCTGAAAACCGTCGTACAACTTTTGCCGTAGAATTTGTAGACATTAGATATAACTCAACTTTAGTAAACATATATATAAACTTTCGCTTATATTATGCTTTCTATATATACTTATAGACTATAATTTTATCGAAGGGATAAAACTAAGATTTACGCTGTATAATAAAATATTTATGAATTTTAACTGTACAGTTATAACCTAGCTAAGTAAGGGAAATTCGCTTTAAACACTGTCTTTATCTCCTTGTCAGAAGCCATTTATTATAGATGACAGTCAGTTCATCAATCAAGAATTTACCGACTCGATATTTATTACGTCTGCGTGAATATTAGTATGAAAATTAACCCGTGGCGCCTCCAGCGGTTTCTATGTATGACTCATTAGCTCTTCACACACCTTACTTTTAGAGCAGTGCCTACTCGAAATTAAAATTGAATTTATGTGAAATAAAAAAAGATCGTTATAATGCGAAGACAGTTGCGTTTTCCTAACAACGTACTATTCTTAAAAGAATAATAACAGTATTGGTAATCTATCGCTACCAACTTACTTTTGTCAATATCGTGTACACAATTATACAATGCTTCCTTTTCCGTTCAGTGATAACACTTTCTAAGATACATATAGATACATATAGATATAGTAAAAGAAACATATTAATAGGCACTCTTTTTTCATGGCCTACTATGAAAATTTAAATTACGAGATATGGTTTCGTATATAACAGTGTATCCGAGGTGTGGCAATACTGTATATATTACACTGCAAACTTTCTGCACTCCACGCATGAAGCTGACATATGCAATTTTAGAGTATAATTAGAAACCGAAGTGTTCAAATTACAGCATAACATCTTTAGTTTATAGTCTCATTTGGTAACGAATTAAAACTTAAACCCTTAACAAATCGCCTACCCCTATTAACAATGTCGGAAGTGCATTTTGCTCAAATTGCACTTCCGACATTGTTAATAGGGGTAGGCGATTATTTAAAGGAATTTATCAATCTCTATCTAACTAGATCTAGTGGTAGATTAATACTTAAGGATAGAAAGACTTAAAGATACATGCGATACGAATTCAATCTTTATGACAACAAAAGTTGATGTCAGTTTTATACGATCTGATCTTCAAACAAAAAGTGAACAGCTCGATTCACCTTAAATTATACTCCACTCAATCAATCGTACTTAACAACCAATCAAAAAAGGACATTCTTAATTCAAAAGCCACGATGGCGGCAGTCGAGCGCGCGTCACCGAGCGTGCGAGGGATCAACGCCCCTGCACCTGTGCCATCACGATCTGACATTCCACCAGTCTTCCTTTCACGGGATTGCGAATTCGTTCTCGAGATCCACGAAATCGATTGGATTGAGACAAGTTAAACTACACATCAATGAAATCGAAGTCACTACCAAAATGGTCCCTCAAAAAGACCGACTTTGTATTTTAGTAACTGCTAGTCGATTGAGTGTTTAATCCGAAAAAGTTAAATTAAAGTACGATACAATACAATAGGCAATCAATGTTATGCGTGTTCATTTGGTAGATCACGGTGACTAATTGATAATCAAGCGTTGAATGTGTTGATACACTTTCTCAATATCACGGTAGATTTATTATCTATCTATTAGAGCCATAAAGCTAATCTAGAGCACATTTATACGATAAGTCTACCTACAATTCTCGTGCTACTTCTCTATTGGTGTTGAACGTTTTCCTTTTCTAAAACAAATTACTATTGCTTTATGTGTCTAAAAATTCTTTAAGACCAAAATTTGTTTCTAAACAAATTACTATTGCTTTATGTGTCTAAAAATTCTTTAAGACCAACAATTTGTTTCACACAAAAAGGCTTTATTCAGTTTAAAGTTAAATATAACATCTAGCAAAATATTACAATAGAGAGGAGATTAATTAGCATGAAGTCTAAACTAAGCGTGTTATACTTTTTTAGTCAGATGTATCGGAACGCCGAACGCTTGACAAGTGTTAAAACTAGAACGGATTATCTCGACCAATTCTGGCGTACGTGCTCCGATACGAATGCATTTAGCTACAAAAACATTCGCACTAGCACGAAGAAGACTGTTACGAAAGGCGCTGCGGACCGTGAACATTCCACCGGCCACTGAGCATGAGCCAGGAGCCACAAAAACGTCAACAATAACTTGATAGGCTTTCTCCGGATGACCAGGAAGTTCGAATTACAAATCTGTGAATTTTGTTAACGGATTGAACTTTTTACATTTATATATGTTTGTAGAAGATTATTCAAGCGCTTTTGTTTTGTTTACCCAGTAATGTCAAAAGTTTTTTTAGGTAGAGGATTATTTAACAACATTTGTAATGTTTGTTTGCTAAATTGAATAAAAATTATGACTAGATTGCCTTCAGTTAATTTTGTAAAGGTTTCATTATATTTCTTTATTTTTATTAAAAATATCTTAAGACTGTTTACATTAAAGTTAATTATCTATTATTAAAGTATGCTAATTCAGTACGCAGACTTTAATCAATAAGACTCAACTTTGAGCGTAATTGACACATTATATTTCTATAGGAACCGAATCTATTTTAAGTTTATAATTTGGCCATTCAGTCTACATTATATTAACAGAAAGTGAAAATTTACCTGTTGAAAAAAAATGATGAACACAGATTCTTCAGATAAATGAGTGACATTATATTGTTAATATGACAGCCAACAGAAAGTATTTGTAACAGAACGTTACTATATCGTTGTAAATGAAATATCTTTATTCTAATTCAAAACTGATACAATCTTATTCTCTAGAAATAGGCATCAGTACCACATATTACTGGTGAGACTTTAGTCCTTCGCATACCAAAAAGCTGATTTCATTCAGGTGAATTGAGGTGAATTGTATTATATATTAGGTATCTAACCGACGCGACGACGGCATTGGCATAAACTTCGAAAACGTATTGTAACCAAACCACTGTTACATTATTGATGAATTCTACACATTGTGATTTGAATGTAAATAACAGTTCTTCAAGCACTTACAATACAAACTGAATCAATTATCGGACCATTTTTCAATGTAAAAAAACTAAAGTGTAATGAATAACTTTTTATACAAAATTACACACATTATTTGGCGGTTGCAATAAATAAAATCTGTATTTTTTTTCATAATACAGATCGTTAAACACAATGTGTGCAGTTGTGAGGCCTGCGCGAAGGTCATCTTTTGCCAGAAAAGAGTGTTAATTTCAATGCCAATGACATTGTTAAAAAAGTGTAGTCGTTGCTGATCGATTGTCTGTGCGTGCAGCAGCTGCGCCGCCGCACGCGGCTGCTAATCCTTCAGCTTCGTCAGGGCTGTCAATCATTGCGAGCTATAGAGAGTGTTTTCATTACCAAACCACTACTGTGGTTCATTTATTTTTAACCTCGATCCTCAGATTTAGAGATGGTATAAATCTTAAGGGTATTACGATAAAAGTTCGTAGCAGAGTTTATTTTAAATTCGTTTGTTTAACATTCAACAAAACAATGACAAAGCTGTTGTAAGTATCCTGTTCTAAATATCCTTAATCATTATAATATGAATCATTTAGTTTTGGTATTTGTTACGGACATTGGTGTGAAAATAATACGAGTAACGGTGATAGAATAGAATTATATTCTTAACTTTCTGTGCGTATAATAAAGACCTTTACTGAACTAAATAATTAGCATAATTAGTAGAATTAGAGAAGGGATAACACTGGAAACACACAAATCAGGAAACACAGACTTATAGTTTGACCAGCAACTAAACCACGTTTCTTATTTGCTGTATATCGCTCACGTGTTTTGCGATAATACTATTTTTTGTCTACGGCACAGTATTTTAATTCGTGATAGTAAACTTTAAGGTTCTCTCATGTGTAGGAAAAGCAGCAAAAATGCAAGGAAACAGTGACAGCCCTACTTACAGAAGCACCGTTAATAGCAGCCGAGGTTCCGTAGCAAAACGGCTACAATGATTCTGTAATTAAGCAGCATTCGGGCCGCATCACTCTAGCAAGACGGCCTTGTTTCCGATTAGAAACGGTTCACCATCATAAATCGTTTATCACACCATGTCTTTATCATTTGTGTGGAGAATAAAAAAGCATTCCAAAAACAATTGAAGAGGGCCTATACAAAAAAAGCCGATTAAATTCTTATACGAAATCACGGAACATTCTGTTACCGAGACATATTGTCATCTCGGTAACCAGAATGTCAAACTCTGAGCGCAATTTCTCATTACATAAACTCTTGCGATTCCAAAGCCTTACTCCGGGATCGTTAAAAGTCCGATACTGCTAGCAAACCCGAACAATTCTAAGCAAACTTATCTTTAAAAGACCTGACCCAATTTCCAATTCGTATACATAGTGCCGAATAGTAAACGTATGCAATCGTAAATCGATTATCACATTATAGAGATCAGGGTTTACTGATGTGGCACTGAGTGCTCACCAGACCTACAGCTCTCTTCGAGCATTTCCAAACACTGCTTAGTGGGAGGTATGTTTATATTCTCACCTTAGCCAATAAACAGTATTTGATTATCTTATCACACAGAAATAGGAATCATTAGCATTTTCTTTTCAGGTAAAAGAAAGCAGAGTAATTCTTTGAAGGAGTGAGTTTAAATTAACCTCAGTAGGATTTTTCACAGGGGGCTACGGTAAACGTTATAAAAAAATACTATGACGCAAAAAAGTGACTTATGATTTATTATGTTATGTCAAATTAATTTCGATGTAGAAACTAAAAACATCATCCGTATACTGCACCAAACGTTGGTGATTTGCGCAAAACATCGGCAATCGTTTTCGCTTAAATTGCGTATTGTCAACTCTTTTCGATCATATCGAACGAGGGATGTTGCATAACGAATCGACAACCTGGCACAATGCAACGTCTCGGTCAGTGCGATTCGATCGCTTCACCTATCTCACTACTAATAGCTACTAAGTCTCTGAACGTAAAATCTTCAAGAGGTGATTGTCCTTCGACCTGCAAATAGTACAGATAATGCTGAATCAACTGCCCTAACATTTTTTGAACTGCCTACTATTTCAAATAGGCGTCGTAAAAAAGAGGGTTTGGTTACTTAACGATCAAGGTAAAAATGTTACGAGGAGAACCTTTATAAAAAAGAATTCGTAATCCGATCAATTTAAAATTGCCCGTTATCCTTAAAATTGTGTTTTGTGAAGGGGGAAAGATTTTTCGAAAGCAGTTTAAATACAAAATTTCCGCCGAGCTTTAGTACTAACGTAATTCAAACATTTATTATTTTCATTGCAAATGAAATAAAATTCCCCTCTTACCCTTACATATTCTCTACCAGCTAACCGAAGACTTAAAAAAAAGAGAAGAGGATCGTTCCGTAAAACAAATGGACGAATGAATCTGCTCAGCAAAAATATGCTTTTTGTTAATGATATGTTATAAAATATCTGCGCGATATAGTACCTGATTATATTTCTATACCGCGCAGGTTTTTTTTCACTATATCATTAATAATTAAATCAGTCAAAACTTGGTCAAAGATTTAAAGGAAGACGAACTTATAAAAAATAAGAGATTTCTTTTCAACATAATATAACAATCATTATTTTAAGTTCAGAGATTTGTCTGATAAAGTATTTATATGTAATAGACGAACTCCATTTTTAAGAACAATAAAAAAATATGCTTACATAATATTTAGCTATAAACAAGATGGTGTGTGAAAAATTCCTTCGGAAAATTCACAACAGAGTGATGTTACTAACTGAGATTTTCTGTATCTATATCCAACTGAATCGCCGACTAGTTTTTATTTGAATCATGCTTTACAGTATACATTCAACCGATGAGAGGATTTGGATCTTTTCTTTTTTATTAGCTCTTGACTAATGCAAATATCTGTCGATCGTTCATCCCACGTTCAAATTATTGTTTCATACAAGTTTTTTTGCGTCGGAGAGACTTGCAGCGTTCAATCGTTCAAGAACAGGAAGCGGGCATTCAGAATTCCCATAGCGTGCTGATAGAATTTAATCAATTCCTGTTTCTTTATTTCATTTTCAAATCGTTTTCAAAAGGGAAATAAGAATTTTATGAGTGCTTTTAATTGCCTTTTAGTAAATAGCTTAACAAAGCGACATGCTTGATTCGATATTATAGGTATAAGAAACACGAATTAAGTAAAAACGACGTCTGGCCAAAACCAATTATTCAAAGCGTAACGATGTGTGATGTGAATAATAATAAGATTATACAACAAATCTCGCAAAAAATCGATTTAATTCACAATGGAAACTCGAGAGTCGATGATACCGATATGCAATTACTGTGTGAAATAGTATTGATATTTAAGAGATTTTCCGGTAAAAAGTGACGTGAATTAGAAAGCTTGAGATCTGTTGCTAATCTTACACCGGATGAAAGAAAATATGGTGAGAGGAAATGCATGCCTTATACCGCTAGTGATAGTCTCGTACATGTCATATCAACTCGTTCTATAAAAAAACGTAACAACCATCGTATAAATAAACTTCATTTTCATATCTCTCATTGCCAAAACCCATGATAATTTGTAAAATTTTATATTTATGTTTCGAATTACCTAATCAAAATTAGGTTAATCGAAGGAAATATACAATGGGCATAAAAAGTCTATGAGTATATTTTTAGTCAAACATAAACGCATAGTGTAATGAAACCAAGTGAGTTTTCCAATTATAAATAAATTGATGGAAAATAATATTTGTTTTTGTGTTACATGTTAAATGTGTGACTTAAGTAATGTGCGTAGCAAAAGACAAATGATTAACGAACAATAATGTCATTTTAAACGCGATTTCAGGAAAAAAGAATAAAAGAATAATGAAGTGGTTAATATGTTCTACAAATCTTGATTATGTAAATTTATTTTTAACCTTTATTATATTAAACTGTTATGCTACCGACATTCAGGTTCTTGTGCTAGATTGGCCTCTTTTTAACTGTTACAAATGTCTGTGCGTTTTGTTAATTTATAATTTTTATACCTTATATTCTATGAATTTTACTCTTACAGCGCACAAAAACATATATACCTATATTAGGTCGAAATCCGACTCGTATATTTCGAATATTGATCGTATTGGAAAGGGCACTAAAGCTGCGAATTGACGATCAGTTTTTCGCATCAGTTGAACTGACGTCGATCCGAAATTTGATCGCGAGTGTCGAATCATCACTCCAGAGTTTTAACTGACGACGGGCCACGTATTTCCGAGACTATCATAAATCCAACTCGGCGCGTCGCGCCAAACTGATCGTGAGTACGTGATCGTCAATCCAACACAAACAGGTAGTACACTTCTTAACAGCCCGGCCGATTGAAAACTGAAGAGCCGGAGTGACGCCAGTGAATGCGGAAATGGAGTTGGCCTTAAACCATTTGGAGTGATGCCACAGTTTTACGTCTGGACTGACGCGAAAAACTGATCGTCAATGCCCACTTTAAAGACATTACTAGCATACGTAACTAAAGGGTACCCCAAGCTAGGCATCTCAAGCTTGTACGCTTAAAGTTTAAACTGTCAGAGAATTTAGACATTTATGTTAACTGGAGTTGCAGCTAGAAATTGGTTGGCGGTTTTCCGTCAGTCGTGGAACACGAAAATAAAAGTTTGTTCAGAATACAAAAGTGCTCAAGTCAATGTTTTCTAATGAAATAAAAACAGGAAAATTTCGTGGCTTCTTTAAATTTAAAAAAGAGGTGTGAATTCGATAAAGAGGATGACAAATTCCTTATTGTAAACACCTAGCACTAAGTGAGTATCAACTTTAGTTTCCTTAAAAAAATATGCATTGATATTTTCTACTTACATAGGTAAGTACCTGGCAAATGGTCGATTCATCGTATTTTCTTTCCCTATCGTTACTAATCACCTAGTAAATACGAAAAATGAATCACTTTAGGTGTTATGAAGAAAAATGAATCATGTTAACATTGATTAGTTGCAATTCAAAATAAAATAATTTTAGATATTTGATGTCAATAAAGAAATTAATTATTAACTATAATTTTGTAAGTTTAATAGCATTTCATGTTTTTTTTTTCAAATAGAATTAGAAATAGAATTTCCTTTTACAAGTAGTCATTTATTTCATTATCTCCTTTTTCTATATAAAACGTTACGTACGGTCGCTGAGAAGAGATTTCGTGAATCCTAAAAAGTCAAACAAAATTAATACAATCATATACTCAATGCACGCCTTTAACGTCAAACAAAAAGAAATCATAAACATAAAGCAATAAGACTTAAATCTCAAACAGCACAAGTTTTAACCGTTGCATTACATTTTAAGGGAAATGATCCATTCATTGTTACTATTGTGCCACTTTCGAGATTTTCGCAAAGGAATCTGAACTTTAATTTAGAGTAAATAAGTTTACATTCACATTTCTGTTAAAGGTCGGATAAGATGTAAGACTGAACGCAAGGGAACGGACGGACGTTAAAAAAGGGGCACGACGGCAACACACCTGTCGGTAGTGTCGCCAGTTTTTGAAGAGAGCGGGTGAATGGCGGTTGAAACTAAAAATGGCTTGTTTGAATTTCAAATTTAGAAGTCCTTTGAACAATCACACCGTGTATCGTGCGATAACATTGAGATCCATGCAAACAAGTAGATAACAACGCAAATAACTAGGTTGCATTCTGCGTATTCATTCCGTGCAAAAGCACAAGAAAAGATATCTTCGTCGTGTTTAGTAGAGCTTGACTAGTATTAATTAAGAATATCTAAACTATTACTTAATAAAAAAATTAAACGGAAAACTGGAGAATCGATGAGAAGAAAATCACTATAACTGCGTACGGACAAAAGCTATGAACCTACCACTTAGTGATAAAGCTTCCTAGTTGATTTTGAACTTTAATATGTTGTATTTAAAGTTGCAAAAAATATTTAAGCCATTTGTTATACCGTTAATTATACAAACACCAATATTAATATATATAATATAAAACGTTCACTGACTAACACAGACACAGTAAAAGTAGAAAGATCATAATGATTATACCTATGTATACCTTGATTTTGACGGTTTTTAGAATCCCTTAAAAAATACATTGCATGGGACTCGTTAGGAATTATTTATTAAAAAAATCCCAATCAGAGACCATTACTAACCCGTTGCGATAATCACATGGGGTGAATTACCAACTTTAGTAAGTATCTACCCTAAACTACGTTTACTTACTGAGCGGCTTTTAAATCTCCTAATATTTAATATTAAATTGTCCTTATATTCTATAATATTAATTTATATTTTGCAACACCTATATATCTTAACTTCCTGCTATAGTCCTAAAGGTTCTTGGCCTTAATCTCGAAGTTTCTAATTTTTAATAGCATAAATGTGGACGACCCCAAAAGTTGATAATCCCAATTTTGATAATTTTACTCGTCAATTAATAAAACGCCAGAACCCAAACATTTGCTTTTAACAGGGACAATGAGTGACAGTTCTAATAATAATCACAGTCACAAATTTCAGGAAATATAATAAAAACCTACCATACCCACTTTAATATAAAATCATTCAAAGGTGTCTTTAATATTACTAATAATTTACACCAGTTAGTCGTTACAACATTCATAACTTAACACCATTTAAAATGATACATAGAAAAGGTATACATAAGTCTTTCATGTTTCTTTTTGTATTAAATCTATCAAATTTCATACAACACAAAAAAAATATAAAAAGATTAAGTTACGATATTAAACTATTGAGATACATAAGTAGGAATTAGTTTGATAGCCATCACCGCGTAATAGCCGTGTCATTCACATTATAATCGAAACGTTTAGTTACATCATAACCAGTTTGGTGACAGATCAGTCAACAAACTCCTGCGCAGCCGCACCCACGAGCTTCAATACTCAAGTACCCTTTCAAAATAAACCATATCACTTTGTTATAAGATCTACCATTATTTTTTCAGTCTATACATTAAATTTTAATTGTATTAATGCAAGAACAATGCAGTTCGGACGAGTCGTTCCAATATAATAACTTGTTATTGTACTGTTGAATACTTTAAGGACAGTGTGAGCGGAAATTATTTTTTCCTGATTTAAAATACATATAGGTAGGTAGATACATGTCAATAACGAGAATATGCGCTTTGATGTTAAAGAAACTTTAAATAAATATTGCTAACATTTTTGTTCCACTATTCAACTGAATATTCTATAGATACGATGCATAAAAATTGATATCACTACATCACCATATAGATAGAAATAGAAAACTGGGCTTCAATAAATAGAAAACAAGGAGTTGTCATTCACAGTATATTTGGTTTTACTGGTTGGTAAGTTACACCTGTGTCATGTAAGTATATAATTTAATTACATGCCTAATTCATGTTTGTAATCACTGAGAGACTTCGTTAGCAATGCCTAATGTAGATAGTCTTCAAAGAGTGAAATAAAATACTGTTTACTTAGTTAATATTAAAATGATTTAATAAATAATATTTTTCCGATTAATGACAGATGTCAAAGCAAATAAGCTGCACGATTTCGCAGCAAAAAGCGCAATGAATCATCTCAGAAAGATTACATATTTCATTAGACTTCACAAAGTAAGTAAAGCAAAAAAATACGCCTTCAAACCATTTGAGTCGATCGTTTTATCTTGTCAGTTGGAAGCTGTGATGCGAGTCCATCATTAAACGAAATCTCGGCAATCATTCATCATCAACTGTGATTTGACCAGCAGTTAACCTGCCAGAAGGCGAGCTCCCGATGTAGGTGGTTATTAGGAAAAAACTCACATTACGAGTGAGCTTCTAATATTCGAAGTCATGTATATTGAAAATTATGTATAATATAACTTTTGTAATCCAGAGTTCAATTAATTGGACACCGCTGCGAGATCTTCTAAGAGTTGTTTCATACATAGAAAATAAAACATATAGCTATTTCGAGGTAATTAGGAGGTCATAAACATTTTGAATTAATCAAATAGATCAAATGATTAACGTTGCCAATTCAATAAAATCAATATGATTTTTATTTGCGATTTTATATTTCAAACTGATGATTTGTTGTCTTAAATACGTCTGCAATATCATTTTGTTACGTCCAGAAAAAAAACAAAAAGCTAACTATCAGTTTACATGTGTTTTGAATCAGAGGAAACAAAAATGGAAATTACAAATTACACCCGAAACTGCTGTTCCTAAAAGAAGCCGTCGTATTTTGCATAATTTTCCACACGCAATTTCGGCCCTTGAGCAAAACCAGTAGCCATATAAGCAAAAAGGTATATTTTTATTTCATCTAAACATATGTCGAGGATATCCGGTGTACTGAGACAAGGGGTTATTATAAGAGAAGTGGATCCATACGTTTTGCTATAAGTGGATTGGCTATTAATTTCAAGCTAGTAGTATGACTGTACGACCATCGCATTACTGTATTTTTATAATTATATGTCTGAGGCTGTAAAAGGCGTTTACTAGATTTTATCTAACAGATATTGTACTAAAATTAAGAGTAATTTTAAAATAAAGGATGTCAACAGTTACTTTTCGAAATCCATAATTACATTTGGGTTACAGGAGCAAGGAAAAACTGATAATTTAAACTTACATAGAGATATTATAAACTAGATCAATTTAATAGTAAATAGAAATAACTTACGAGCACTTTATCCATTTATTTTTAGGAGACGTACAACTACTAGGTTATTTTATTACAAACAGTTAAACAGCTTAAAAATTAGTTTCTGTTACGAATGGTTGACAGTTGATTCAGAGCACAGTCATTCAGATAAAAGGACCTGTTAATAACCAGCTTCCTCCAAAAAAGATTAAAACATGAACGGAAGAACGAAAGGGGTCTTCATTTCAACGTAAAAGATTCTTTAGATTTATTTTTCTATACATGCTGAAATAGTAAAGTGGTTCTGTTTTCGTTTATTTGCTTTATTTGTAATGAGCTTGTTAAACAAGAGTAACCTCTTTTTCTTTATTTTTTGGGATTGGAATTTCTTTCTAGTCCAGGCACTAATTAAACTAATGGCTTTTCTTATTTTGATATACCTCTTTTGTATCATTTGTCATATTTTCTTAAAGGCATGCAATTAAGTGTCTGTTATTTATCAATGACTTAAATTACAAAATATTATAAAACATGAAAGGCAAATAAAAATATCTCACCAAGAACATTGAGCTCACAGAACAGTACGTCAACGCTTAATTAGACTAATTATTTCAAACCATACACTTTGATACAAGCGACATCCGACTAACAAATGGTAAAGATCAGTCAAGTTCATGACTTGGATCAACCGGTCATGACATGTCTTTAAATTGAAGACGTAACAAAATAAAATGTACGCACAGTATGACTCACTAACATCTGACAACAAATTTTGGTCATTATTCGTTAATTTATTGCCTGTTTGCGCTTCTAGGTATTCAAATAAACGGTTGTGCCTGTTGTGTATAAAAAGATCCCGTGCCGAGTGGGGTTTAGATAGAATTTGTATTTTAATAGACACAACAAATAAAACCTGTAACGATATAATAATGAACACAACTAAGTAGTCAGTTACTACTATCACGAATAACTGAAAGTTATTAACAATTAACGCTTTAAAAACGCAAAACTTTATTCCCCAAACGATGTAGGCTGTCAGTCGTCTGATTTAATATATTAAATATAATTTGGTGTTATAATCCTAACAAAATGTCAAATTTGTATAAAGATATAGTGCTATATCAAAGAATTTGCGCGAGCATAAAGTTGCTATTCTAAGACCAGAGGGACCGGTGTCACCAATTATAGTCCCTCGATGGACAGAAAGGTCTCTCTAGACCCTATGATATATTAAACAACATTAGCGGCAAAATTTTTATGGCCCTTAATTTCGTAGTGTCGCACTTAATAGAAGCCGAACGAGAATGTCTGCAATTTCACCTTTCTGACCTTATGCTGCCTGCAAGCTATTAACTTTGTAGGTATTAAAACAATTTCATGAGAATCTAATAGGCTTGATTAAATCGATGTATAATAAAGCAAATTACTATTAAAAGCAAAATGTAAATATTGCTTACTACGATAAGACAAACAGTTTAATGATGTTTTTTTTGTAATGAATAAAATTATCATTTCAGAACTCCCTAAAGTTGGTATCATATTTTTCAAGGCCGATGTAGCTGTAATAAACATATTGCCATCAAATTTAAGTATATTTGTTTATTATTTTACTGATTTTCCAACTAACTTGGATGGTTTTACCGTAGGCTTAGCGCTTACGTGGATACGGACATATCCTTGTTATCATTAACACCTCGAACCACTCCCACGGCATACTTCGAAATACATTCCGATCCTGGGAAACGTTCTGTTTGAACTTTAATCTGAATTCGTGTTTGAGATGTTACCTACTTCGAAATGTGAAGCCATTTTTGGATATTTATTATAAACTATAACCAGAGCTGTTTTTCTTAGCGACTGGACTGCAACTTGCAAGGTTACAAAATGATTATCTTCATCCATTTATTTGTTCAGTCTACGTTACCTCAACTGGGCAGTAATTAGAACTGTTGAATCAAACATAGGCGACATTTATCACAGTTATCATTATTGAAACTACTGTATGGATGGCCAAAGAGTTACTCACGCGAATACAAAAGGAACATTTAACCAAAGGTGTTTTTCCAAAGTAATAAAATACGTAAGACTCACTTCCTACTACTTTGTAAGTGAGTCATATTAGATTAGCAAAAGCAGCTAAAAATATGTTGATAGGGGTCGAGGTTAGAATACATTTCTGTGTTGGTATTTAAATGAATGTACTGAATAACGTATTTAATACATAAATAAGTACATAGACTATAATGACTCAGCAACAAATTTATCACACTAAAATGCTCCTTCTGGGATTCAAACTGAGACCTTTAATGCAGAAGGTAGGATCACCATCATTGGCTGGTAATTGACAATCCCTTTTTTTCATCAATAATTAGGTCAATGTAGGTAGATCGTCAGTTAATCTAGAGAAACTAAGGCCACATACCTAGTTGGCACAAAACTTTTAACAATAATCATACAGAAACTATCATATCTAGGTAGGTACCTTAAATCATTGTAGGTTCATTATTACGGAAGCGATGGAGATAATTATATAATTACTAATTTATATATGGGGTAACGATGTTAAAAGTGATATTTATTGTCAGGAATTTGATATTTTTTTAATATTTCAATTTTAAACAATAACACAGAAAAACACCAATAAAGCTAGGCTATACACCGTTACGGTCTTTAAGTCGTTTAATATAATACCTATTACTTATTTTAAGTAATAGGAACTTACTAGGTAGGTATTTTATATTGTTGTAAATAAGTCTTGCATAATTTTTATCCTGCAAAGCCTCTAAAGGGATGTTACTCTACTATAATACACAGGAAGTCACTGTTTAGCTTAACTGGATGAATGGTGCCGGTTTACCATCACATGTAACCAGTTTATATACCTATCTGTTTTACTTAAAATTTTGAAGTATTAAGAGGTAAGTTATGTAATTAATGAGGACCTGAAATTACTTTCTAGGTGTTCTTTGGTCCAACAAGTCTAGATTAAATACATTAGGTTGGTACTAACAAGAAACTTTAAAAGTATACGTACAGTCAACAATACATCGACCTAACCAAATTTGTCAAATTCCTCATACAGTCTATTCATCCTAACTTGTCCTATTTGGTAAACAATCTTGGCATTCCTTTTTATCGAAAATGCAGCATTAAAAATCAACTGATAACTAGATTCAATAATATCTAGTGCTTTTGTTAAAAAGTTGTGCCAAGATTTTTTACAAAATAGGACAAGTTAGAATGAACAGACTTTACAGAATTCTATATCAATTGAGAAAAAAATACCTACATTTTGTGGTAAGTTGACGTGTTGTTGTCAACACAATAACATTTTTAACGCTCAATAGGTAACGATTTGTAGATGCATACGATTATATTGATAATTTTTGGGCGTCTACTTCATAATTTTAAAGACATTGTTAACAAAATCTTTGAATCGTAATTATCACCTAAACAGTTGTGTATGTATGTAGTAATTAAAGCAAGTAAGTTTTATACTTGTTTAGTTTTATATTTCTCACAATTATTGATGTGGTAATATTTAGAAACAATAGGTACCTATAGTCGGGTCGGTCGATGACAAGGAATTCGGACATTTGATACTTACCTATTTTATAGGTGTCAATGACCTTTGAAGATGAGAGAAATATTACACTTCGACATATTATGAAATGTTTCACAATGAATATTGCATATAACTTTACTTTAGAAATAATTCAAATAAATTCGAATTGCACAAAAACGAAAGCTAAAGTAATTTAAAGCAAAACGCCTATTATTATTCCTTCATTTGAAAAAAATATCAACAACAATACATAGTCTTAATCACAAAGTTAATAAGGATCTGAGTAAAAAACGATGGATCCTGTCGGATAAAATCAGTGTGCCGGTCGCCGGCGAGGCATGCGAAAAAATACAAAACAAAATACAGATACTCACTGGGAAAATCGTTGCACAAATTATCACAAGTCAATTTTAAGCCACTTAATTGTTTTTATATAATAGAATTAAAATAAAACAAAAACCTATTTGGCACTTCGTAAGTCACTTGTTATTATTTACGTTCGTTCGAGATTTGACAGTTCGAAGAGGTTTACACGCATGCGTAAAACCCAATACACCCCGTGGACGACTCGCGCAAGACTAGTCGTCTGACTGATTGAATGAACGGGGAGCGGAGCAGCGAAGGAGCAAGAGAGATGGCGGGGCATAATGAATGAATGAGTGAGCGAGAGGTTGGATTGGATTCAGCGACGAGACAGGACACAGGCGCCACGAGCGATTGCGATATCCTCGCTCCCTCGTTATAGAAAATGTGTAAAATTACATCTCACAGACCACGGAAGGCTTTTGTTACCTCTAAAAATGAATACAGTCAACTCTCGATTATCCGCGGAATTGAGTGGCTGAGGGACCGCGGATAGTGAAAATAGCGGATAATCCGCAAAACGGACGAAAATGGGAGGTAAACACACAAAAAAATAGTTCCAATATACATAAAAGATTGATTTATTGCACCGTTTTTAACATAAACATTTTAAATACAGTAGGTACAGTTTAAAGAGTAAACAGTTCACTATTTAAAAAAAATTAACTTAATTAATTACCATATTGTTAGCGGGTTAGTGACCTTTCCTAACCGCTACGTCAACTCATATTGTTACCTTTTTTTTTTTTGCCCACGCGGATAATCCGCTTGGCGGATTAACCGCGCGCGGATAATCGAGAGTTTACTGTACTAGGTACTTGTTACACTTAAATCTAATAATTTTATTAAGTTTCTACAGATACCTTCTCGAAAGCGACAAGGGAGGAAAGCACTGCAGGCAATCGATGATTTTAACTTATTACTTAATTCCTTGCTGCTTCAAGTAGTAATTTCTCAGCCCCCATTGGAAATAAGTTGAAGTATATACCTACTTACGTTTTAATTCCAACAATGCAACAATGGCACAACAACAACATTTTTCAATATTTTTTGTCTATTTCAAAAAGTGAAGTAATATATAAGTAATAAAAATTACTTTCTTCTTGAAGGCACTAAAGCAGAAGACTAATTTACAGACTGGTAGGTAGTTAAACAAAATTTGGTAACAATCCATTTAAGCCTCTCAAGAAGTTTTGCAACAAAACATTTTGGTTTTACTTACGGCTGAGCTAGAAATAGGTAGAGACAACGGCACTTCCACCTGTAAATAAAAATAAATTTATTCAACATAAAATAAGGCAAGATAACCCATACCGACTGTTTTATTGAAGAATTCATATAGAGATATTGAGATACCTAAATAGGTACCTAGTTTTTATTTTATACCAATATTTTCTAGCAAGCAACGTTCGACCTTTGCCAAAATGTTTAAAACACTAAAGATTCATCATTCAGAAATTATGGAAACAATCATTACTTTAGTATTAACGAGACTTCTTTCAATTTTAAAACATGTAAGCTAAGTTTCATAATGGCTAGTTTTTATTTCGATAATACACGGGCGCAAAGGTGTGGGGTAGCTCTTTTATTTTCGAACGGATATCCTGGGCAGGGCTGTTTCCGAGCATACGGTTCATTAAGAGTGACGGAGCTATAAAAAAATCTATAGCACGTGTAGCCAGTCAAGTGAGGTTTTTTAAAAAAACAAGTTTTGAAGCTCGCAGTGAAAAATACGGCTTTTGTCTTTTACAAGCTGAATGTAACTGATCGTTTGCCTTATTTTTTTTAGTCTATTCAGAGCTCACAGAAAAAAAACGTGGCAGAACTATACTGATCTATAAAATTATATCTCCGAGCAAAGATAATTTTACAGTTTACTTATTTATTTGCACATCACCGGTGAATTAATTAAAAACATTAAAAAAAATGTTAAAAATAAAATTAAAATTATTATATGTTAAAAAAACACTTTTTACTTATTTAGGTGAAAACTCCTAAGCATATTTTTATTTGCAATCGCATAAAATTAAAGTAGCCGTTACAGGTAGGTACACCCTATCAGAGTATTGTTAAAAACCTTATAACTATATTCAATACTTAGACCTTACATGAACTGATATCGGAGAGATGGGAATTGACTCGGCCTAAGATGAAGCTGTATTTTTCGGTCATGAATTCGGTAATAGAATAATATTCTTTGATTAAAATGCTGTTTCAATTAATTTGAGTAACAATGAACAAATATTAAGATGGATCGGTACTAAGGACTGTTTTTTTACATTTCTTAAATTAGTTTGGGAATTATATATTTTAGCGACAGGGGCTTTTTTTAAATCCAAATATGCCGTGTGTTTACGTTCGATGTTGCAAAATCAAAAAAACAAAATCAAAAAATTGCTTCTGTAAATTCTTTTTCACCGACTATATTTTGTCTGCAGTTATCTCGTAGTTGGATATTTTAAATAATAATAAGGACGATCAACGTATTCACATCACATACTTTGTCCCTAGAAAATAATACCATTGCGCAACCATGCGTAAGCATACACGTAATACGCCGATAAAGCACATTTAGTATGTGTGTTAGCTTTCAAGACGCCTAGACCTACATAAAATTAGATATTTTTTCCTAGGTAGGTCGATATGAGGTCTTTTTACTTCACGTGGGAATCGATAGTAATGTCTAAGGTTTGCACTTTGGTTACTTCTCGGATGTTTTGATATTCTTTGACTTCGTTTTTAAGTCTACAGACTTGGCATTTGGAACGGATGCAATTGTATGAGATGAATTTAATTTTTATATATTTCCAGGTTGTTTATATTACCAGTACCAGGTTTTCTATATTACCAGTACCTACATTAAAATTGAACAGAGATTTCATCTGCGAAAACACTGTTGTTTTAGTTTTCGTTGTTTTTCGTTTGTAAGTCTTTTATTTATACAAATAATAAATAACCCAAAACGCTCTGTTGTCGTATTGAATAAAAATATAATTTAAGTTCAAAATTCTGATTTGATGGTTTTAATTTGCTTGGCTTGTTTATTAAAATACTCGATTTACACAAATTGCTGTCGAACAAATCCATTTTTAGACTCTTCTAGGGAGACCAATAAGTTGTAACTTTGTTAGCAGTCCCTGGTGGTTTATTTTTACATCTAGTCCTTTAATCATAACCTACTTGGTAACTTAATAAATATTTGTTGAATTTGAGTTAATAAAAAAAAACAAACAATCTTTTGTATTAAATAATTAATAATTTATAAGCTATAATATAAAGATGTTATTTTATGTCTGTCTGTCAACAATACTTGATGTATTGTGTATAAAAATGAAATGATCTTTATTACAATAGCATAAAGTAGATCAAAACCACAAAACTATTACCTGTAGCCTACTAGGCTGGTCTTAGGGTCGTCTGCTCGCTACTCAGTCGAGACATGTATAAATAGCATTCACAAATGTATAAATAGCATTCGCGTTTAAGAATTCCCGTCAACAACCTAAATTTTAACAAATTTTGTTATCAACTCAACGCACACGTCTGATTGTCCATGATCCACTGTAAATACATGAGGTGCTTCCCTCGAGTAGGTACTCAAACTGTACGTTGAGTTCTTTATAGAAAATCTAAAAAAATAGAGAATAGAGTTAACCGGTTAAGCAAAAAACCGATCAAACCGTAACGCTTATTGTTGTCCCGTTAAAATACACGCTGCAGCAAGGTTTCTTCCACATTCTACTACTGTGCCCATCTGACAGCGCTGCCCATACGCATAACTACGAAACCAGCATCACAGTTTTATGGATACGCTAGCGGTCATTGAGAAACCGAGAGAAGTATGTACCTATGCAAACAAAAAATCCTACACCCACTCGAGAATGCTAACAAAAAGGATTCCCTCGGGTCCTTCCACTCCAAACGCAATTATTAGTTCCATAATGGGTTGATGTGTACTCTGCCTCCGAATTTTCGAGTTGTTCATTCAAGAGTTACTAAGAAGTCTTTTGTTCTTTGACTTGTATATTAAGAATAATATTTATTTATTAGTTAATAATATTTTTTTGTGAGTTTACTTGTAAATAAGAATAATAATATTATTAAGAATAATTAATAAATAATTTCGGATAGCTCACACCAATAATTAAATTCCAAACTATAGGGATAAGAATTCTCTTTGCAATATATTGTGTTGATACAATTTCGAGTTTGTCAATGTACACATTTCGTTCTCGTACTTAATAATAATGTAATAAATAATAAACTACGCTTTATTGCACACACAGATAGGATACAGAGAAATAAAAATAACAAAGAAAATTGTACAGATAAGCGGCCTTATTGCTAAACAGCAACCTCTTCCAGGCAACCTTGGGTGAAAAGAATAAATAAATATAATGAAGTGGGTGCGCATATTAAGTGGAAAAAAAGGAAATACAAGGAATACATACTTCTACAGATATAGCCTTGAATTCCGTTAGTTTTATAATTAAGATGAATTTTCAATTCTAATCACTCTCTCACTATTTATTAAAGATAGTCTGTTGGTATTATAGCTGATAGAATTAGGGAGTAAATCCAAGCTGAAAAAAATTAAAAATAAGTCAGAACTTACTAAATAATAAAAAAGTGTAAGAAATATACATCAATTTTTGATTATATTTCAGAAATATATAGTAATGAAATTTAACACTCAACTATAATGTAACTAATGGAATGTGTGTCTGTGTACCTTAAACAGAAATCATGCTGTATGTACCGTCGACAGCACATGACGCCATACGCTTTGACGTTTTGAACAATCTTATAGTGAACTGTAACCTTTTAAACATATTTCATGAAAAAATACCTTTCCCTGCTAACAGAAAATTGTTTCGTACCGTAAATACCGAACACGCTGGAACATCGCTGCACTGAACTCCTGAGATAGGTACGTTTTTATTAGACAACCTACTTACTTTGCCTTGTAATGAGTCAGCTTCTATTGGTGTTGAGTCATAAATTAAAATAAACATTCAAGTTTCAAGTTTTCAAATATGCAAAAGTTGCTAAGGGTTACTCCTTAAATTCTAAAGAATACGGCAACAGATGTGTATCATTAATCTCCAATGTGTAATTTTGTAATAATATTTTAAATATGATTTCATAAAAATAAGATTTTTATCTTTAATAGCTCCATAAAACGGGCTACTTCTCCGTTTTGCATACTCCATACCATTAATCAGTTTCCTAGGTCAAAAAATCTTCGTAATGATGTTAAGAACGTTACATACATGCAGTTTTAGTGTTCGTTGAGAGTCTTTATAAACCTTAACAGTTTATTATACTTATTCTCTCGCTTTGAGCATTTTAATAAAGTTTGACATTTTCAATAACAGGTAAACGTTTAATTATTGTTAAAAACTTTTTATCAGAAAACTCGGTGGACGACAGGAATGTCCAAAATTATTGAATAAAGTTGTCATCATCCGACCCACAAGTAAATGAACTATACCTATAACCAAGGCCAACCGAATTACTGTGCTAGCGCCTCTTTGTTCGCGAATTATGTAAATTGGCACAGACAATTAGGATTATGGGTGAATGGCACTGTATCGGGTTTGTCTATTTTTAACGAAATTACAGGAATTGTACCAATTGAAATCATTTTTCTAGGGCTTTTGAGCTTATCGCTATCTTTCGATTCACGATACTGTACAGTAACGTGATGAATAATTTAATTTATAGTCGTTTTTTTTATTATTTAACATTAAATTTGTTATCGTTGTGTACACGTCGTTGCACTACGAGCATCAAAGGGGTTTGAAGATTTTTGTATGGAGGGTGGCCCTAAAGTCAGCCGCCATATTGATTTTTTTTCAAAATCGCGGTGCAAAACGAAAGTTATATATGTATTTAGGCGGAGGACACTTATACCAACAAAAAAATTATATAACGTGATATCCTAAAGCGTCACGTTTCGGAGTTATTCACCAAAATTAAAGTATAGGTAATATAACAAATCATTATAATTAAACACATTTATATCTGATTCCTATACTGAATTGTATTAAAAAGTTAATAATGAGCAAAATCAATTATTAGTATTAAAATATTTGTTTTCTTTCTTTGTCTGATTCAGATTAAAAGTAAAAACTTAAACAACATGATATAACTACAAAATAAATAAATAAATTCGTTATAACAACTGTCATTTTTATCATTGAATAACTAAGAAACGTGACGCTTTATGGTGTTATGTTATATAACATTTTATGCTTGTATAAGTGTCCCCTATCCAAATATATGACATTTATTGTGCACCGCGATTTTGAAAAAAAAAATCAAAGTGGCGGCTGATGTTAGGGCCAAAACCTACAAACCCATTTATCACTAGCAATGTGCAAACTAGATTTTTATTAAGATGTCATTCAATAAACACATATCAAGCGAGTCATATCTTTCTTCATGGCTTAACATATCGTGACGACAGTAACTACTAAGACAAGACGCGGGAGAGAGGCAGTTCAATAGTTTAGATGGTTGATAAATTTTGAATGCGTTCCAGGCGGTATTGGCAGCTGTATTGTATTGTGACGACTAAGTAAGGCATGCATATTCTAATAAGCTGCGAACGTGTGTAAATAACACAGATTTACGGTATCGTCAAAAGATCTGCAGAATAGCAAAACAAAACCTTAAATTTTTGAACAACGATGTACCTAACCATTTTAATTTTTAACATTAAAGTGATTAAAAATATCTATAAATAAGTAACTACTTTTTTATTTCTTATTTAGGGGGTAACTACTTATTTAGGGTTTTTTTTTAATTTATTACAATATTATTAACTAGAATTTAATTAATGTGCAGTTCAGTTCAGCTGCACAAAAGTTGTGCTCAATAAGTTTATTGAGTAATATTGTAATAAATTAAAAAAAACATTAATTAACAAAAGACAATAATTATTTAGTAGAAAAACAAACATTGCTGCTACTATGTAAGTAAATAACAAATAAATAAATATATAAAGAAATAAATAAGTAGTAAAGCTTGTGCTTATCACACAAGTATTCCTCTTACCATGATTCTAACCCGGGAGCTTTAGCATAGTAGGTAGAAAGCCATCATTTATGTATGTATAAGTTTATTTATAATATAGTTTAAATAATCAAATTTAAATGTACTAATGAGTACATAAAATTTATGACATCTTTATTAAACCTAATTATAATCTCTATCATAGTCTAATAAGGCTGAGAAACTTATATATTATTTTAGTGTTTCCAAAACTGTTATCTAACTTTAATTGCCTTTTCAAGCAAATAAATAATTTAGGATAACTAAAGTTGTTGGATAATGTTAACTAAAATTTTATTGAAAATGATCTGACTTCATTGACTGATTTAATTACGATGTTATTTTCTAAGGCATTTTATGGAATTATCATTACGGGTGTATGTTATTCAATGACATTTATTTGTATTTATTAGTGTTATAGTTTTCTATAAAAAAGATCAAGATATCAAACTCTTTTAAAATGTTTGAATTAAAATTGAAAAAAATATTCTCGATAATTTTGCTCTAGCTTGGTAAAATAATTGATTTAAAGCTAATTAAAATTGAGTTCAATAAGTAGGTTATATATGTTTTAATTTAGGCATAAACTGATCGATTTCAAAACAACATTATTGTATTCATGTTTTTTTATTATAACTTAAACATTTTTTTCATTGATTGATTAATAAAATAAAAATAATCAAGTATATGTAAAAATAATACTAACCCTTATAATGTTTCCGTATACGACCGACTTTTTGATCTGTTATTTCGTTGAATTACTGACTATGATCGACTCAACGCACACGTCCGATCGTGGATAGAGCTCTCGTGGGAAATGTACATCATGAATTTGCAGAGGATGTGTGTGTTAAATCGGTCACAAAATAGTTGAAATTATTCAACAAAAAGATCAAAAAAGTTAGTCTTGTGCGGGAACGCTTTTCTATTTAGGTTTTACTAAATCGTATTACAACTTTAAATGATAATGAATAGATGTTTCCATAGGCCCGCTAATGCAATGTCGAGGGTTCAGCCGTCAGTCTATAACCATGTATATCAAGCATTACATTAAATCGTGATAAGATATCTGAACAGCTAAAAAAACTAAGAAAAAACTTTATTATAATTAACCGATTCAAACATACAAATTTAAACCAAATGTCATCACCATTATCACATCTCAGCCTAAAATGTTTTTTGTCTAGTTTTGGACGTAAAAGGTAGACAAACATTAATTTTGGGGGGTAGAAGAACGCAGGAAAAGGTCATTCAGAAAATGCTGCTGCCCATTATGTGGTCTACGGAAGGTGTACGACAATTACTTCCGGTATAAGTAATCGCCTTTTACGACACCGTTAAAGTGTGAAGGCACACGGCAAAAGTTGCAGATGACTAGCATTACAATTTATTTTATACTAGCTGACCCGGCCACACGTTGCCGTGGTTCAGTTATTATAATTTGCAATATATTTTTTTATTAAAAATCAGCAATAGCCCGCTCACGCGTTCTGAGCCCGCGCGATAGGCAGCCTTTGTGATATTGATTTTGTGATTTTGACGGCACAGTTGTAGCATGCGCGTGAGCTGCGCGCCACCACTGTGTTGGACATTGCAACATTATTTTATTTTTCTAAAATAAAAGAATTGTTCTAAAATAAAGTAACCTAAGTTACTCATTATTACATCAGCTACCTGCCAATAAAGTCCCGTCAAAATCGGTGCAGCCATTTCAGAGATTAGTCGGAACAAACAAACAGACAGACAGACAGACAAAAATTGTAAAAAAAAATATTTTGATGTATGCACCGTATATATATTCATATGCATGAAGTAAAAAAAGGTTATTTCAATATTAAAAACAGACACTCCAATTTTTTTTATATGTATAGATGTATAGATTTAAAGTTCAAAAATTCATAAAATTAGGGAACATCAACATAAATTTCGTTTAATGTAAATTTAGTTATTTCAATGTTTTAGACGTGAAAAATTTCTTTTCATTCAATCATACGATACTGAATGAAAGATTTTTACCTGGAGGGGCCGAGTCTCCTCATTCACGCTTTGTAAACCGTTTGGTCGGATCCTTTAGAAGTTTGTGTGATTGTTAGGAGTATATATCATTCAATTCCTTATATGGTGCCTTATTTTAAATCTTTTGTTGCCAACCCAAGTCACTTTGACAAAGGAATTTGATTTGCGCAATACGCAGCAATCGGTTCCGTTAGCGACCTTATTTTAATTATCTCTCGCACATTTATTTCATTAAGTATTGCTGGATTTAAGTAAATATTGAATACGATAGAAAAATACATTATGAAAATAAATATGTTGAAATGCTTCGCGCAAAAACGCCTAATCTCCAGTCACAAAACATACTACTTACCTATGATTATCTTATACGTACAGTCTCCAAGAGGTCGTCACCAATGTCAAGGGGAACGTTCCTAGCTGAGTGCCTAAAGTAATCTGGGTAATACTCTCCAGACTAATAAAATAGGAGTATACGTCGTCGACTTTGGATACCTCCCGTCTTAATAAAAGCAGAATATGCACAATTTGGTTCAACTTTTTGTAAATATGTTGGGTGAACTGTAGCTGTATTATGCATACAGCAGTCTTACATAACATAAACCAGACAAAGGGTCAATATATAGATCTAATAGTACATATTAGTACACAAACTTGAAGTTTGCTAAGAAGTCAACATATTTTCTTACAAAACTCAAAAACCACGGGTTGGAATTAATACCCATACGGAGGCATTAGTGAATTACAGCTAATTTAGTAACTTAGTACAAACTAAATCCTTACTAATATTATAAATCGGAAAGTGAGTTTGTTTGTTTGTTTGTTTGTTTGTTTGTTCCGCTTTCACGCCGTAACTACTGAACCCAAATAAACCTAAAATGACTAATCGAAAAACATTTTTGAAACATGAACGCAGAGCTACGATAAAATAGAATTCGGTCAGTAGAAGTAGTTTTTATCATAGTGAGATCAAAAGGGTACCAGAGAGAAATTACTGAAGATTGGAGCTTATGATCTGACCACATAATTGGATTCCACGGAAACCCTTTCATGATTTTGCTTTTCTTTAAAAAATATAGATAAGCCTTGGATTTAATAACCGTTACGCAGTGATTCTGGTTTATTTCGGTTTGTAACACACTAGTTTATAGATGTACTGTATTTTTTTTTGTTATAATAATGTTTTAACAATCTATCTAACCTAAAATTATAACAACAAATTGATAAGAACTAAATAGTAAACCCAATACAAAACGAAAACCTGAAAGACCTAAAAAAATAATATGTATTAGATGCAGCGCGAGTTGATCCGGCCAAGGAAAGTGGCAAAGCAATAAACAAGATAACGGGAACGGTGTGAAAATTAAATTTGAGGATATCTTTTTCTATTTGTTTTTGTAAATTGTTTTTTTTTTGCAAAATAACAATAAAAAATTAACTATTATTATATAATATGATAAAGAATTAATAGTAATTATGTATATTAACTTCTAATATTTTTGTTATCGGTCAAATGAACCATATTTTAACATTTGGTTAATTGATAAATATAAAATCGTAATGAGCAAAAATGAATTTAAAGGATTTATTTTATAATTAATAAAATATTTTATTTTAATAATTAAATTAAAATAATTACTTTCAAATTTCTATAAGATATAAAATACGTATGTAAAAAACAACTACGCCTCCGAGCCCTCAGATGGGATTTTTTACATACGTATTTTATATCTTATAGAAATATTGCATTGTGTGTGCAAAAAATTAAATTTAAAAAACATACTTTCAAATTGTTTAAATACTTCCTAGAAGATATCATTTTGCTTAAAAATTGAACTTATAATGAACTTTTTATTATTATTTATTATAATATAAACGAAAAATCTTATTTATCTGATTGATTGCAATGATTGATTTAGTTTAATGATTTGTGTTTTTCCATTAATGAAGTAGTAATGTTGGTTTAATATTCTCACTTTTAAGCCATATCGCAAAAATCTGTTTGTTTCTAAAGGTAAATTTAATGTAACACATACAATTTCAATATTCTAAGGTCTGACTTTTTTAAAGTTTTATACTATTAGCTGAAATGTTCAGTTAATACGTTGAAATTGCGTAATACTGCGTTCAAAGTAGGGATATAATGTATGACCTAGCAACACGTGTGGCATGTAATCATCATTTTCAATAATTCAATGGAAGAATTCAAATATTTTGTATGATTTTTTGATTTCGCAAGCAATTTTTTAAAGTGTAATAGATTATTTTCCAGTTAATTTGCTCCAGGTTAATACGATGAAATTTCGTAATACTGCGTTCAAAGTATATGACATAATTTATGACCTAGCAACACGTGTGGCATGTACTATCGTATTCAACAACTCAATGGAAGAATTCAAATACTTTTGTATGATATTTTCTTTATTTCGCTAGCCATTTATTAAAATTTAAATAGATTATTTTCCAGTTAATTTGCTCCAGTTAGTTAGAGTTATAGAACATATTTGCATATTTTAAATAATATCATAAAGAGGAAAGAATTGTATTTTTGTATGTTTGCAATGAATAAACCCAAAAACTACTAAGCCGATTTCAAAAATTCTTTCATCATTGGAACTCAGCGTGAATGTAGCATTCACTCTGAGTAACATAGGCTACATTTAATGCTAGAAAAAAAATTAAAGAATTTTTGTCCCCCGTGCGAAGCCGGGACGGGCCGCTAGTTTTAAATTTTAACGTAATGTGAAAATTCTTATAAATAAAATTTACAAGGGTTTGGTTTAGAAATTACAATTGTCAAGTAGTATTAACCTACGTTGTCTCTTTTTTCGTGTTATCTGTTTTCTTGGTAATCTATGATCAAATAGACGATACAGTAATGGTTCACATGCTTACAATAGGATAAATGTGTATTTAGTTTTATCTTATATGCAAAGAATGACAGAGGATTAACTACATTACATTTATTTCATTATTACACTATCTGGAAAATTATTAAAAATTACTGCTCAAACAGACTATTTTTTTAATAATAATTAAAAAAATAGTCTCCATAGCCGATATGTCTACGTTACGCAGGTACATTGTTAGGTCCTAGTTTAAGACACAAATTTACAAATAATCATCGATACTAGATCAAAGAATAAGTGAATTCTGCTTTTGTAGTATGAAATAATAGCTTAAAATTGATCGTCCGTTCCGATATATTTTTGGATACCTATAAGAATTCGCTTTAAAGAATTCCAAGTTACAGCATTTTTATTTGATGATGGCATTGGAAATCAAAATGTATTTGTTTGCAAAGAATCTTTTATTTTAATAACATCTTCGTTATTAAAAAATTAAAAATATAATCTCATATATTTCTATTTAAAGCATTTTGAGTTCACTTGTTTGAGTGTTAAATATTAATTGTAAAAATTAACAAAGATTGACTAAATGGTTGATACATTAGTGATGCGATTACAGTGTTTTAAATTACAATCAGATATAAGAAGAGTAATAATATATGAATCTACATTATAAGAATTATGCACGTTGCGTATTTATGCAAGCTGTTAATTTAGAGCAGTAACATTAGTTGGGTTATATAAACAATAAAACAATTCCACACAAGTTTGCTGCTCATGCTGAAATTTAAAACATGTTGAGAATAGATAGGAAGTATCATTTTAGTTGAAAATTAAACTTTATGAAATTATGAAATATTTCAAACACGAAAGGGAAGAAAATGAACGCCTTTATCTATAACCTAATATATATAAATTACGTGTCACGTTGTTTGTCCGCGATGGACTCCGAAATTTATAACCTATTTTGATGATTATTTTCCATTTTGCTGAATTTTTTCTAATTTAGGATATAGGATAGACTTTATTTTAATTTATAATTAAACAACGCGTTGCTGGGTCAGCTAGTATCTCCATAAAAATTCCCTATCACAGTGTTTGAACGTGATGATCTCCAAAACTACTCAACCTATTTTAAAGTTTTTTTATTTTGCTGGATTTCTTCCTACTTAGGTCAAGGGATAGATTTCATTTTAATTTATAACACAGCAACGCGAGACCGGGTCAGCTATCCGAAATAACATTTTTATATTTTTATAAACTGGTATGTAAAAGGTACTACAAGTTTGTAGTTTTTTTATATACATAATGGTTTGTCGCAATATTTCAGTTTGATTATAATTTTATTTGTTATTAAAACATTTAATAAAATAAGTAGCAGTACTTACCTTATATATAAAAATAACCAATACAAATGTAAATTTTATAACATTTTTTTTATTTATCATATAATAATTTTGCACTTTTTTATCATATAACAATTGTGTCAGCTCCGACACACACACTTTACTCCTTAAGGACGATTATCTTTGAACAGAAAATAATAAAACAAAACTTCAAAATTAAAGAGAAAGCTTCGCACGATAGGTTGCGCACAAAAAACGTAACACTGTAATTCAATCACATTATTTTTTTCATAACGGGCGCCTTATATGAAAATCAATTCTTATGGAAGTAAACTACAAAAAGAATATTTTTGTTATTTAATATTTTTTTCATTTTCAAGGTTGGAAGTGTAGTGTATGAACCGTGTATTCACACACGCTCACCTGTTCCCCACATATTATAGGTAATGTCGTGTAATGCAACAGTAAACGCGCAAAACTACAGCTAATCTTTTATTGCAAGAATCCGTTAAGTAGAACTATTTTCCACAATGAATATACAATTAAATGTTATTTCTCAAACATAGATTAACCTTGTCGAAACTCAATATTTGCCTTGTCTTGTCACGCGTCTCCTCAAAATCAAAAATAAGAAGAAAAATTATCCTAACTTAGAAGAATTAAAGAACAACGCTATGTTAAAAATAAGAAAATGTTTTATATCAATGGTTATAATAACGGCTTGAAAAACTGGGAGATCGGCGAACCTGTGAGTAATTAGTACTAATTCATTCTGAGCAAGATAATAGGTAACTGTTTTCCGATCTTCACCGATACAAATTAGGAAATAATATTTCCTCTAATAGAAGCAGAAAATGGATCATACAAATGTCGATTACATTTATACATTAAGCCTGATTATGGAGTATAAACTCATATTTATTAATAAAAAATAAGGAAATTGTTTTATAAAGGATACACTTGCATTTTGCAAAATTTTGGTAAATACCAAAGATAAACGTAAATTTATTTAAGTGTAATTTTAACTGAGATCCAAGTCTCGATCTAAGTAAATTCAATATTTAGATCCCGAATATAAGTCACTTATAATGTTAGTCGCTGTTTAGTGATACTAAAACTTGTTATCAGAGTAAAATACATAAATCTACTGTGCAAAACGATATGGATTTACGAAGATGTAGTATGACAACACAAGAACACGCAAAGAAGCGTTCATGCACCAACTAATGGTTTCTTAATGCTCATGTCCACTTATAAGGATGGATGGAATTTCGTCTAGAATTAGCAGGGCTTTTCCTCGAGTAACTGATGAATTGGCCTGTTTGTGCGGATAAAATAAGAAATAGGGAATTCCTTTTGTAGCTTGTTGATTGAACTATATTGGTTGGTCGGGGGGTAGTTTTCAAAAACTGGCGTTTAGCCATTTTGGCTGGTGCTTAAAAGAGCATTATGAACCAAATTTATAAGGAAGATCCATTTAGGTTTATAAATGCTAAGTAACGGGTTGTTAATAGTAGAAGAAAAAATATTTAGACTGCACAACATAGTTATACAGAGATAGAGCAGTTACATTACGTGTATATGCGACAATCTTTCTCAAATAAGCTGGTCATAATCTATCATAATTCTGAGTGCTAGGATCTTCAACAAACAATACGATCTAACCACAACTGAAGAAGAACCAAAGATGATTGTTCACTCACTTCATACAAAAAGGCCTATTATTTCTAAACATCAAGACAAACATTGCAAATGCTACCTTTATGTCCTAGATTTAGAGACCATAATATTTCTAACACCCGTTGGCTTGTTACAGATCCTTTGAAATGTCTTTGAGATAAAAAAACAGAGCACTTGAAACTATTGTTTGAAGATGCTTTGCGCTATTCATTCTCTTTGTCCTTTCGTTAGAGACTGAACGAGACAAAAATATCCTACTGAAATGATTATTTATGGGTTCCTCGAAGTGGCTACATTATTTTTTTTGTAAGTGATATTACGCTGTCCTTTATACCCCTTGTTGACATTTATTTCCTTAGTTAGGAAGTTAAGAATTGTTCAAGATTGCTGCAGCATATTATAGGTTCAAGACGAAGTAAAAACAATATTTAAAGGTTTCTTAATTGTAAAGGTTATCTTAGATATGGACTTCTTAATTCTAGGACAGTCAGATTTCATAGTACTTTCCCGTCAAAGCTCATACGCATTAGCGGTTCGATAAAGCAACTTGGCGCCAGGGTTGGTAGTTAAACTGTGTTAGTTTATCCCAAATGAAATGGTCGTAGTCAAAGTGTGTTCTATATTTGTAGGTACTATCTACCACAACGACGACTACTGAATCATTGACTGCATATTATAGTCAATTCAATCGCGGGCCGTGTCGCTGCTTTCCGTCCGACCGTCGCGATTTACAATCCGTCCGTTTGGTGCGTATAAATATGAGTTGTATTTTCAAAAAAAATCTTGTTTCTCTTTTAACCGCCCATGCCCTTGAGTCTTATATGGCGATCCCAGACTATTGTCTTTTCAGAACCTTCGCCCTGAAGCTAATAGAAATAAAAATGATATCAAACCGACTTCTAACCTACGATTTATTTAAGTAATTAATTAATAAAAAGGGAGAAATAAAAGCTGTATTATTTAAAAATTGTAAAAGTAAATATACCAACTATATCTTTAAGCCTGAGCTAACCTCAATATTCGTAAATTTTCACTTGGTATTCCATAGGCTTATTTTATTTTATTTCAGTTGTAATTGCGAGTAAATTACTTATTTATATTTAAGCTCGAGCCCAAACGCATGAAAACATTGAAACAACATGCATAATGACATATTTTATAATTACGCTGTTAATGAAATTACACGTTTTCTTAGTGACCAATAGGCATTTAACTCTCTATTTCAAAAACTACTGAACTGATATTGATAGAACTTGCACACCCTAAGATGGACTTTACTTAATAGTAAAACAAACAAGAATTTTTTGAAACCCGATGCATAGTTTTTGAGATATATTCGTTTAAACATACAAACATACATTTACGAAATTTGGCATCCATATTTAAAAGCTAGTATAGACTAACATAGGTACACAAAAACTGCAATTCTGACAATATTACATACATGTTTAAGTTAATAAAAACCTCCATTTTTTGAAGTTGGTTAAAAATTTATTAAGGGTTTATGAATTAATTTACAAACACGCTTTTATCGAGGCGAGTGTCAAAGTATTGTATAGGTATATGTACTCAATGTCCGTATTGTATAACACGTGATTCATTAAGGATATCTAGCGTGTGGCTGGATATCATGTGGACATCTACAAGTCATTTCTTGCGAAAACACTGAGCTATACCAGAAGTTGTAAATACAGTTGAATGTTTACATACGTAAAAAAATACGAAGCACAGACACCCACGTGGTCGTGATAATCGGAATAGTAATAACAGTATTTCATATTCAGAAAATTAAATATCTGTCGCAAACAACCTTAAGAAAGTGTAACCAAAACATACTCGTACATGTATTAAAAAAATACCACACCCTGGAAATTAAAACTGTTAATTATCTAGCGTTTTATTTAGCGTGACTCCTCAGATCACCTAGGGTGACACCTCAGATCATGATGCAGTCTCTTAGTCGTCCTTGCAAGCAGCTATTTCTGTTCCTCTACTTTGTGCTTTCATCCCATAGAGAATAAAATTGTGAAGGTAAACGAACGGAGCTAGTCATTTATTATGGAAATGTATACACAGATCAAATTGTATGTATACCACCTTGTATACCACTTTGTTTAATGTATAGTTGGCTAATAATAGTTTGAGGATTTCCTGACACCCGCGGAGCGCATATCCTTATATCCGAAATACTTATTGTTTGGGCTTCCGAGACGTCACGCTGACGGATCTTGCTAATAATAGAATTTTGGGGTGTTAATGTTTTTGTTCAGGATGTGTACTCACGCGGGCTATGTTCGATGGTTTTGTTATGCTTGACCGTGAAGCAACTAGGTACACATTCTTACATGAATAGCATTACTTAGTGGGTCGGTAAGTAAATTGAGTAGGTACCCTGATATATTATCTCGATAGCATATTCTTCTGCAAATATTTTTTAACGAAACAAATTAAATGTATTTTTATTTAGGTACTCTCGGCTTAAAAACATTTTGATTTTATTGAACGAATTCCTATTTTGATCTTTTTAATTTTACTTAGACTTACTTATTATAAATTGCTTTCTGAGAAACCTACAATTAAATTTACATTTCTGTGAAATACATAGAACATTATTGGGATGAAATAATAAAGTGTAAAAAATCAAAGAGTAATAGAACCAATTCTTTCTTTTTTGTATATCGAGATATTAATATTCATATATTTTATTGCTTTCTTGTTAAAATATTGGCACTGTTATTTTTTTTATAAACTAGGCTAGCTAATTACGTTATATTTTATATTATATAATTTAAGTGGTATATTCCAGTAGTTTTTATTTAATAACTAACTATTTATACATATTGTTTATTCTTAGTAATACACAACTTTATTAACATTTAACATAACAATTTTTGTTCAACTTTACAAAATAAATAAATAGGAGTTGTATAATTCAAGTTACATACTTAAATTTATAAATGAATAATTTAACAACAGTGCTCATATATTTTTATCTGAAATAAAAATATACAGGAAATTCAATATTACCTACCTCAAAATTCATAACATCACTACAGTTCCTGGAAATAGATGGAGAAACTTGAGCCTGAAATTATTTTATACGCATTAGTGTAACGATGACAAGATTGCTGTTAACAATATGACAGTCGTTACTTCGCATTTAAAAGTCGTGTTGAGCTTAAAAAATACTTATTATAAGTTATGTGGCTAATTATTCATTGATCTCACTGCACACATATAAATAATAACAATAATAATACTTACTACATTGACACAAATTAGCCTAGCCTAACGTAAGCACTGTAAGGCTTGTGTTATATTCATATATGGATAGACATACACGTATAATACATAGATATGATATATTTTTAGAAATATATATAAATACCCATGACTCATGTGCAAATGATCGTTTACAACACACAAACATTTGCCTCTTCCGAGACTCGAACCTAGAAACGTCGGTGCGGAAGGCAGGATCGCTACAATGGCACCAAATTATAGTCAATTATCGTTTAAAGCTTATAACGCAGACAGCGTTAAAAGTTTGAGTTACAACTTTTAAATAGAATTAATATCATAAATTTGTATACGAACCTATTTCCGTAAGCCGTCAAATTATATTTTCAACCTGTATTAACAAGATAATTGACCATTAGGGTCAAGTCCGTTAATGTGACGGAAAATCCGTTAGATTGGCAACACTGTCATGTATTCCTTAGCTTGGAGATATTCGAAATAGTAAGTTTTTTGAACACCAATTCGATGACCGATCCTTGATTACAACTGCGTTCTTCGTTTTTCTCGTTCTACAACATACATATATTTGATTTATTATAAGAAATTCTATCAAATAAGCCCCGCTTGTAGAAAGCGTGTCTACTTGTTAAAAATAGGTACTTATTTGTTTTATTTACTTATATTGTCGTTAACGTAAATTGCACAAAATTATTTTACATGTTTATCTATATCCCAAGTAGCAAACAAATGTCTTAAAAAGGAATTGTAGATATCTTGAAGGCAAGTAGACGAATTCCAGCGCTTTCTTGGCTAAAACTAATATGTCCTCCAAGATATCTTCAAGATACACTCCAAGGGCTAGTTAAGTAAAAATGGGCACAGCATTTAAGGATATGTTAAGAAAGAGTTAATACTACTGTTAAGATAAACTTTAACCCTATTTAAGAAATGTGGTTTTGCAGAACTCTAAACATTGACTTCAAGATATCTTGTAGGTTGACTTCAGATCAAGAAATAGACTTAAAGATATCTACTATACCTAATTAAAACTTTCAATATGGAATTACAGATATTCGATTTAATCTTAGTGAAGTAAAATTAAAAACTCATTTTGCTTTATAGTGCTTTAAGTAACATTATTTTATAGAATATGGCGAACGTTAAAATCATTATAATAACTGTTTTAAGGTTTATGAAAATGGCGACTAAACAACTATTTTTATGTTTAAAAAATCTTTCTTATGTCGTTGAATGCATTGGAAATTTAAAACGCATGATTGTTTCTCGTGTAAAATCTATAGATAGTGCTGTAAAACAGACGGGCTTTTGAAATACAAGAAAAAAACTATAAAATTTTGTATCATAATATTGCAATGTGTTTTTTTTGCATATATTGCAAAGTGCTACATTTTCTATAAACATACTAATTATTAATGTAGTTAGAATTACTATAACAAAATTAACAATGTTCAATCTACTCTAGTTTTTTGATGAAGTGTTGTCGGAAAATGTGTGATTATTTTTTCACATAAAGTGCAAAATGGCGTTAAATCATAAGTTTCCTTACGAAGTAAGACTTTAGACAAGATTGATTTTGTAAGGCTAGTTAAGACATAGTAAAGACAAATTACATTTGAAGTAGTGCTTGTTAAGAGATATTATACTTAACTTATTCTTAAAACCGTATTGGCGAAGTACTATTTAATACATTTTGATATAAAGTGATTTTATAGTTTGATTTAGTTAAGACCAGATTTCGTCTTAATATTTTCTTAATTTGGCATTTCATAGTTCTTGTTTATTTTGTGGTTGGAAGAGGTTTATGTAAGATAGACGAGGAAATAAAAACAACGGTAAGTACTTACGTGATATTAAATAACTATCCAATCCCCATTTATTTAGAGGGCTTACAAACGCAGCAACAGTAATGAATAGGTACCTACATTAAATAACTTCTGTTATTTAATGTCTTAAGTCGAGATTATCAAATGAAGCACATTTGATAATCTCGACATTTCGACTTTTTTCGACAAAGACGGGTATTATTGAATTACTTATACAAAATAAATAATAGTACTAGATGATATTATTATTTGGTTAAGTACGAAATCATTTATGAATAAATAACCTTACTTACCCCTTAATTTTAAATCCTTGTTGTATATTGCCGTCGTGGCACATCCGTACACAGAACAAATACCTATACACCATTATACCTATACACTATAAACGATTGTTTAATAGTCGCTCGCAATGATATTTAAAATCGCTCGTGATTTACTCGGTCGCGCCGCCTAATCCCCCGCCCCACGAGATCCCCTCTGTTGCCCTGCGCAAGTACTTACCTATTTTAGTTTACTTTTGGGCGCCTTAGAGTTCACACGTGGTACACGCACATTAAGCAATATATTGTCTACGTAAAAGTATAAATTATAAATACTTTTGTTTCAGAATTAATACACCTGTGTAATTTATATCTACCATGCCGTTTAAAATAGTTCAGACGATAGAAAATGATAGAATTGTTTTAACAATTGTGCCAAGCAATTGGGAACAAAGTGGGTCTTTGTTTTGGCCTTGTCATCGAAATGAAGTTAAACTAATCCATGATGCAGAATCTGTTCCAAAGCCGGACTGGAAAAGGATCCAGTGTGTTAAAAAGAGGGAGTATTCAACGTTACATGAAGCTGAACAAGAACTAAGCATAATGCAGCAAGCCTCTGACACGGATGCAGAGGCTAGTAATAAGTGCAATTCAAAACAAAGAAGTCGTCCGCTGCATAAAACCCACGTTCTCCAGCCTATAGATTTGAATGACCAGATAATATTTACCCAGACCCAGGTAATTAACTTTTTAACTGAATTATGTCACCATACTGTCAATCCGCGTAGCATTGTTCCAACCCAAATTTATTTATGAGTGTCACACGAGGTTAATCATGGTATGTAGGTATAGGTATAGCTCCAAGAACAAATAGCAATGTTCATACATATAGGAACTACCTAATCGACAGCAACTCAATCTTCATGCGAAATTGTTTCAGAATAAAGTAGCAACCGTCCAGGCTTCCTCAGATCAAAAGTATGTGTCGGTAGAAAAGAACATTGAGCCAGTGGTGATAACCATAAATGCAGAGCCATCAACTTTCAACTCACCAGTGACATTCTTAAATAGTTTGGATACCAACGCAAGTGAGTCCAATTCTTTTCCTAGTGTTAGATCACCGGCTTCAGAGACATATGTTAGTGTAACACAAAACGAAGTTTACGCACAAATCTTGCAGAATCAAGAAAAAATACTATCGCAGATAGCTTCCTTACAAGCTTCTGTAGACTTTTTAATGGGAACAAATTTGATAAAGCCTAAGGAACAGCCTTTGGTTAGGCTCCCTATTCAACCAGTCAACTCAAAAAATGATTTGGATGAGCTAGAATCTAAATTAAAGGACCAAATAATTTACGATAAATTAGTATCTGATTTAACTTTTATTTGCGGAAAATCTGGCAAATGTAAGGGAGTAGATTCATGTTATAAACTTGTCGACTACTTTTTCACGAGGCAGATATTTCTTCAGTGTAATTGGACAGGATCAACTAGGGACGAAAATGCTCAAAAGAAAATACCATTTAAATATTACCACATGGTCAGAAATTGTTTTTTTGACATTATTAGAAAATCAGACAGCACTTTCACAGAAAATGACGCTGACAAGTTTTTTAAGGTTATAATAAAGAATGCCAAGGCAAGATTACAAAATAAAGTAAATTCTGTAGCAAGGGCAAGTAAGCCACGCGTTAAGAAACAAGTTGATGGTTGTAATATAGAGAAATTGCAAGAAAATGGTAAATCCTCTCCACCTCAACAAGTATCAAACGAAGAGGCTATGAATGCACCCTTGCAAAATTATGAAAATGCAGCAGATTACTTAAATGGTGAAGGAAACGAAAAAGAAGCCCTACAGAATAATAAAAGAGATGAAAATGCATAGTCTAGTTGATTTCTCATATTATTAGTGATGTCGTAGGCTCGAGTTCTCTATTAAACAAGTTTAAACACAGGGTCCGCCTGGAGTAAATAAAAATGTGAAATTAGTTTATTTTGGTTAGCTTGTGTTCACAACCATCCCTTTTTAATCTTGATAATAATCTCTTTTTAAGTACTTTTTCTTGATTGAAGCATTTATTATTATGTAGGTAATTGCATATATTTAATCATTTTGATATTGGACTTGTGTTTTTTGATTATTTTTTTGTATTTTACAATGTTTTGATTTCTTTGTTTTATTGAATTTAGTACTTATCTGCAGATATTTTATCTCACGAAGAACGTTTGAATTTTATATGTTGACATGTATTTATATTGCATTAGTGTTGCTTGCTACCAGTGACGGAATCAAACCTATACATACAACGAAAACTTAACTTAAATAATAACTAGGTACTTTTGTATTGTTTTCTACTTACTACCTATTTCAATTTATTAATAAAAAATAAGTGGAAATCGTCACAACACTACGTTACAGTACTATACTAATTCTGTGACGACACCTCTAAATAGTTCCGTGGTGTTTGGGAGAAACCTGTTACGTCCAAAAGGGACATTTTACAGACAAGTTAACTTTCACGAATGTACAAAAACGAAATTGACGAATTCTGAATTATTACGTGTTTGCCAGCTCTGCGGGTCTACCGGCTAAAAAAATGAAGTTCATAATAACTGCAATTTGACAGATGGATGTGATACATTGCTACTTTTTTTTGGTAAGTTTTTATTTGTGCCAAAACGAAGTAGCAATATATCACAGCCATCTGTCAAATTACAGTTATTATGAACTTCATTTTTTTTGCCGGTAGACCCGCAGTTCTATCACTTCTTTAAGAGGTGGACTAATCAGTAATAGATAAAGAATATGTAGAAAAAAATTCAATAACATTTGTATGTATTGTACCCAACTAGAAATTACCAAATTGGAGTAACAGGTTTCGCCCAAACACCACAGAATTATATTATATTGATTGTATTATTATTAAGTGATAGATTTAATTTTTTTTTTAAATGTTTTCGGAAATCACCAAAGTCTGAAGAATAAGTAATGTGAATGTAAAATAAAAGTTTTAGGTGATGTATTAGTAAATTTATTCTTTTAATGTGTGAATCAATGGCATAAATACATGTTCATTCTGGCTATAAGACACAACTACGAGTTTGCATTTAAAGTTAGGGAGTGCGCATATTATACTTATATCAGAAGTTTGCAAATCACTGACGTAAATATTTAAATGACTTGATTTTATTGGTTTTGAGAAAAACGGTTCTTTTTTTATGATAGGCAGACCGTAACAGTACAAATTGTTATTCACTGATACGGCGCACTCAAATTTTACTATTTCTTTTTCTGTTGTAAGAAACCATGAATCAGGATAATTATTCTTAGACAGAACAAAATTGTTGAATTCGATACGTGTGTGAAATGTAATAGTTGATTGTATTTGTTCCTGTCCTGACAATAAAGAGATATTAAAATCATCCGGCCTTTCAATAACTCCTTTCAGTTTTGGATATTCCGTTTCTTCATGACTCTTGAAAACAACAGGCATTTGCGATTTTTCTATTATTCTTTTCGCTGCTTGTTGCAAAGGCTTTTTTCCAGTCCTTAATAATCGTTTGATATTATATAATTCATTCTCAAATGGGTAAGCATTAAAACTTTGTAGAGGTCCAAATTTTCTTACTTCCTGTACGATATGGGACAAATTGTGTACGTTACTTGTGATGTGCGCTTCACCATAGATATCTCCATAATATTCAATGTAATGTTTCAGCATTACTTCTGCTATATCAAGCAATGCTGAGTAAGCGCTGGAAGAGCATATTGTCGTTGCACAAAAAAGGAGTAAAAAGTGATCATAGGCATCAGGCTGTATAAATTTTTTGAGTACAACTACCCCCAAGTAGTGCACAAAAGTACTAAATTCAGAGGCTTTCCAAAATGCCAAACAATCCAATCCTCTGACAGCTCGGTGGATTTCTTTAGGAAGTTTGAAGGCTACGAGTGTGCGAGAAATTATTGCAATGTTATTTGCCGACCATTTAGTGCGATATCCACGAAAAGACCCATCACGCCATCCCAGCAAACATCTTTTCATAATTCCTAAATCTATTAGATGGAGAGAATCACTAACTGGGAAATCTAAAATCATGTCTATTGGCAATTCTGTTAAAATAGTATCACCTTTGTGATGATCCTCATATATTTTGTTACGAAATCCTTCGTCAGTTCTTTCAGAAAATTCACGCCTGGGATATACATTACAATGAGACTCGTACGAGTATTCACCAACAGCAGTGCATTTTGGACATCCATTTTGACTGTTGAAATTAGCTATGTCTGAAATTATAAAATACAGCCAGGGTTAATATGGCTCTGAACACTTATAAACGGCGGCGTATGGCGTGGCGTGACGCTGTAAACGGCTGACGGCGTTTAAAGGAGACATTAGCCTTATATAGAGTGTTTGATGAATTGTTTGCCAAATTAAATTGGCGAAGATGATAGGTCATTTACTATCTCTTCGGGCCCCAAAATTTATTGGCCAAAACGATGGCCAATTCAATTTGGCAAACGATGCACCAAACACCTGTATACCTGTTAATAATCACCTATTTAATTTTTGCATTCAGATCTCGGCGTGAAGCCGTAATGGGTTGATAAATGTTTACTTAGAAGACCGGGAAAGACAGGATAGCCAAAGCGAAATTCGTTATAGAATGAAAAAATATTTTTCAATCAAAATGTAACAACAAAAAAAAAATAAAAATCATCATAATGTAAAATAGAAAGTAACAAAGTATAGATGCATCTTTCAAAAATTAACCAAGTAACCAGCAAAATCAATTTAATAAAAAACTTAAGTTGGCATGTAAAATATCCCGTCTTGCCCCAGGTCCGGGGTAAAATGGAAACGTTACTGGACAAAACGAGCAAGTGTTTTAGTCAGGTGGAAACTTTCATGAATATGAGTTTTTATTTAATTTTATCGGTCTGCTTATAAATGATCAGAATCATGAGCATACCACTCGCGCCACACGTAACAGATAACTGAATTTCCGTTTGTTTTGAATATAATATCTCAATAAATGCTATCACAAATTTCCTGTTATGCCCCAAACATCATCTTACCCGGCTCCCCTACTCCCTACCACTAAATCATAATAGAACTATGATCAAATGAATGATATAATTGAGACGTAGTATTTAGTAGGTATAAGAAAAGGAAAAAAGTATTATTATATCAGAGATTAAGATCACTTACTTTTTATGAAAGCTCTCGCTGGCGAATCACATATAAATGATCGCAATTTTATCGTTATTAAATAATTGTTTATCTCAATGCCGTTCTGCAAAATTTCCTTCATTTCAGTTACGAAAGGTTTCAAAAATTCATTAGACTGAGGTTTTCCAACACCACAGTAAATTCCAACGGTCATTACAGGCACATTGGTCATCTCATGAATGTTACAGAGAATTGGCCAAAATTCTACTTTTGAACTTTTATATGTGGGTAAGCCGTCGATATTTACATTTATATATAAATTGACATTTTCACACAAATGTTCAAAATACTGCAGAATATTTTTTTTAAATCCGTTGTGCCAGTATTCTCCACTGCCACAGGATTCGATATCCACAGATTTTATGGTTTGCAGAAGTGTTCTAGCGTCTTTTGGCACAACACCTGGATCATGTTTGTCAATAATCTGCAATAAGCCATTGATTGCAGTATGTGGTATATTATGATTAATAGACCAGTTTCTTAATTGGTCTCTAAAATAAAAATCACGATCAACTTTTGATGCGTCAGCTCGTGTTGATCGACCGATTAGTGTCGATTCATTAGAGTCGGAATCACCGTTGCCCACTTCTGCAATTTCCAAATTTTCCGTCGTATCATCTTCCTTGTAATCCAATAACGACACTGAGGTCTGACTCGAAGATGTCGCATTGCTCACGTTTGCAGCATTTGAAGGCGCATTCGAGTTAATTTTTTTATATTGCTCTACACGTCGACGAAAGGCACCAGATCTTTTTATTTTTCCCACTTCATCCATGTTTCTTTTGGTTATATTTGGAGAGAACGTCCCATTAAATGAATTTTTACTCAAATCTTACTAATTTTAGTAAAAAAGGAATGAAAATATACTTCACAAAATCAATATCTAGAACTTGGTATTAAAATCATCTTAAATTTATCTAGAAAATCTTTTTTTTCTTAGTGAGTATTAAAAGATACTTCAATTATTCAATAGTGTTTTAAGTGTGCTTTCAAATAATCTGAGTATAGTAAAAAAAATATTTTAAGTTTTAAGCGTAGGTATACTTAAATCAGACTAGTTTTAAGAATACTTAACTTGGTTTTTAGTATTCCTTACTTGCTTAAGTAGCGGTAGTTTAAAACTATTTAGTATTAAAGAAAGAAAAGACTTCAGGAAATCCTTTTTGAATTAGCAAAATCCAACTTTAGATGAAGTAAAGATATGTAAGATTTAATCACTAGTCATAATTGCTACTTGGGATATCAAAGTGCTTTTCCTCTCCTGGCGTAAAAGAGAGTCCCGAACTAAATTTGAGTGGCGCTCTATGGTATGTACCTTCAGCAAGATCTCTTGAGTGCCGAAGTAAATCTATGTCGTCTTAGAGACTTAGGGGAATTGTCATTCGTCTTAAAATCAACTACAGTGGTCCGCTTTACCGGCTCGAGGTCCCTTTTATTCGACTGAGCGACCCAAAGGAGGATAATATGTTAATCGGCATTTGTATGTATGTAAGTACATATCTATGTTTGTTAGTTTGTGGTACTCTAGAGATTAATCGCGATGGGCTATTTTAATTACTTTTATGTCAATCGATTTGTCTTAATCTTGTGAGTGTTACTGAATAATAATTAGCCAAAAATAAATCAAGCTTAAGGCACACTTTCTGTTTAATATTTCTGTATAGTTTCTCTTATATTAATATAAGTACATAAACCTACTTAGGTAAGTAATATAGGAGAAAGTTAAATCGTATTTATTCAGATATATTTTGTGACGGGGTGAGGCCAGGAAAAATGAAAAGCACTGGGTCGTCACTTATGTTTTTATAATATTGAAATTAAGGCACAACTGAAACAATTATATAAAAAAGGTAAATTACACTGAACACAAAAAAAAACACATTTAACACTAAAACATATTATAAAAGGTAGGGCTACTTACAATAGTGCCTTAAAGAAACTTATAGACTTTTATTTATCAGGAACTGGTGATAAAGAATCTTGTGAATTATACAGAAAGTTAGTGTGAGCTTATTATAACTGATCAGCACTATAAATATATTTAAATAATTGTTAGCGGTGAGTCAACCGCTCTACGCGCTGACTCTGGTAAGAATGAACTTCGAGAACAAAACAAATAAAAAGAGACAGACAGTAAATTTAAAAACGGAAACCAAGAGGAAAATGACCACAGAAGAGCGCAATGACAGCAACGAGTCGCCAATATAGCTATGGCGCCTCGTTACAATTTTGTATTTATCTGTTGATTTATGTAGTAACTATATCACTTTCACTTTCTATTAAAAACATGCATCATGCTGTCGGTACTTGTAACTTAAATCTTGCTAGATCATACTATATAGAGAGATTAACATTGAAAGCTATAATGTTAAAGTTGATTTAAAAGAATTAAATTCCCCTTCTTTTTGGGAATTACACATAAGAGCGCATGTATTTTTGCATCGCAACTACAACCCAAAGTTGAGTTATCCACCATTGCATAGAGATTTACTGTAGAAAGATTGTATGGAGGCCTCAAAGAAATTCACAAGAGACGAAATTTTTTTAGGATTATTCAAATCGTGTAAAAAGGACGAGATCATATTGAACATTAACCTCGATATCCTTATATACCCTTTCACGTGGTAAGTTCTTCAGGGATTGATGTAACATTTTATTTGGGCTAGAGTCCCCGTACCCACGCGTGGACGTCTCCTGAATTCTAATAAGCCTAGAAAAGCTTTAAGAGAGTAAGTCAATAGCACGGGTTTTATTGAGTTGCCTTCGTCTTCGTGTCTTCTCTGATGTCGCTTCAATGTCCACTACTTGCCGAGGTAGACTTAAATTATTTGAATTTTAAGATTTGCAAAAATCTCACCAGACAAGAAACAATTTGAAAGATTACAAAGCTAAATCTTATTTTATACACTTCGATGATGCTTTAATGTCTCAGAAAAATGAATGCGGTAAACAAAATATAAAGTATATTTCACTCCGATGTTCGACTCAATCACATGAACGATGTGCGACCGAACACGAAAATACTTCCATATAGACATTCAACTAAGTAAGATATAATTTGCCCACCAACCCCAACTGTAAGGACATTAAAAGGTTGGTGTGTTTTGGAGTGAGGCCAGGAAATAATAAAAGGCTCGGTCGTCACTTAAGTTTTTATAATATTGAAATTAAGGCACAACTGAAACAATTATATAAAAAAGGTAAATTACACTGAACACAAAAACAATTTCACATTTAACACTAAAACATATTATAAAAGGTAGGGCTACTTACAATAGTGCCTTAAAGAAACTTATAGACTGTTATTATCAGGAACTGGTGATACAGAATCTTGTGAATTATACAGAAAGTTAGTGTGAGCTTATTATAACTCATCAGCACTATAAAAATATTTAAATAATTGTTAGCGGTGAGTCAACCGCTCTACGCGCTGACTCTGGTAAGAATGAACTACGAGAACAAAACAAATAAAAAGAGACAGACAGTAAATTTAAAAACGGAAACCAAGAGGAAAATGACCAGAGAAGAGCGCAATGACAGCAACGAGTCGCCAATATAGCTATGGCGCCTCGTTACAGGTGATGACGTAGTCATTATTTTTTTTAAAACCGTAAGTATACATTTATGAGTTTTATATTTTTTTTTTCAATGTTATCGTATAAGATTTTTCTATTAAAATAATTTATAATATAAGATAGCATTGAAAAATGCAATAAGTATATAAAAAACTAAATCGCTGTTTCATATAAATCGCTTGCTAAACTTATTGTAAAAATGTTTCTTTCCAATACGAGAGGATGTTTCTCTCATTGACGACACAACGCTTGCCTACAGAGTAAAAAGTAGAAGAGTATTAGAAAATTTTGAAGGGTGTTCACAAAGCTCGGTGGCTCAATTGGGAGAGCATTAGACCGATCATCCAAAAGATTGCAGTTAGGTTCTCGCCTGAAACACATTTACCTGTGAGCCGAGTCTATTTTTCCTAGTATTTTGCTTTTAAAATAATTTACCGTAAATATCTATAAAGTTAGTCTACTCTGAAAAATAATAAAGTTACTCTACTCTAAAAAATAAGCAATTGTTTTACTCATAATAACGTAAGTTTTGTACTTAAAAAAACTGCCTTGATACTGCGCAGTTAGTTTCCAAAATTGTTTCTCATTAAGTATATTATCATTATATCGAATATAATGATAATATACTTCAATTGTAGAAAAAAAACATTGAATGAAGAACTGATTGCAAAAAGTTTTTTTTAATAAAGTTTTACTTAACAACGTCATTGAGCTACTCATCCGCGCGGTTTGGATCTTATTTACATTAGCGCCTATTCATTCGTTCATACCTGTCCGGGCGGATTGACAATCCGCGCGGCTACCGCCACTCAACCGCTAGAAAATGAATTCGCGCGATTGCCGCTCGGATCTATTTACTTGACGTACCAGGAGCGCGTTCAGTTGCTGCGCGGACGCCGCGCGTATAGGACGGTGACAATGGATCGCTTCGACACCGAGCTATTCATCGATGAGGTGGAAAAGAGACCAGCTTTGTTGGACATCCAATGTGCAGAATATTCTAATAAAATTATTAGAAACGGAGCTTGGCAGGAGCTGGTGGAGATTTTTGGAGCAAATGAGGATTCTTTGGAAAAAAAGGCTCTTTTTGGTCAGTAGATATTTAATTTTACATTTAATTTTGCCAGGGTAGTTTACATGTTTTGTAATAGATAGTCCACCCTAAATAACTAAACTATATAAAAACGTTATTATTGTGATTGGAGGCATTAGGAGGTACGTATCGGGCGCGGGAAAAATATTACGTTACCATAGTAACAGAGTAGCTAGTGACTATGCTAATGTGCAACCGACGCGACGCCATCTTGAGTTTAGTTATTTGGCGCGAACTGGAAGATTTTTTTTTAATATTTTTGTGTCTTGCCATTCTACACAACCCTCATTTACAAAGTAATTAGCATATTTGTCTCTAATGTTTAATGATGACGGTATACCCCTTCCTGCATGTAATGTATTAAGATTACTCATTGGCGCAGTATATAAAGTATCTTCATACTGTACACCATCTCTAGTTCTAGCAAAATTGTGTAGCACGCAACAGGCCTTTATTATGTCTTCGGCAAAGTCTATATTAACGTTTAAAGGCCTATGAAAAATGCGCCACTTGTTTGCCAGAATTCCAAAAGTGCATTTAATATAACGTCGAGCTCGCCGACTCGGCTAGCTACAATATAGTGAGTGTCTTTAATTATCTGACCGCTTCTGTATTTATAAATCTACAATTTTGTTAAAGATAGTGATTTCTGTTCCAGGTGTAACATTACAAAAAAGTGGAAGAACATACGTGATGCTTATAATAAGGAATTCAAGAAAGGCAAATCAATTCCTTCTGGTTCTGGTGCATGTAAAGGTTCAAAATACATTTTAATAGTATTTTAACCGACTTTCTTTTCTTCAGAAGACGATAGAAAACAAAGAAACGACCTCAAACATAGATGAAGCCAAAAATGAAGAAATTCAAAACATTGACCAAACCCAAGATAATTTTCTAAATGCACGTGACATACAACCAGTACGCAATAAAAGGAGGAAAACTTAAATTACTTCAGAAGAGAGATTGGCTGACATATTAGAAAATAGCATTGAATCAAGGGATAAAATACAAAGACAAATACAAGAAAGTATGTCATAGCCAGATGATGATGATAAGCTTTTTTGTATGTCATTGTATAAAGAGTTAAAAAAGGTCCCAGAAAATAAGCGTTTGGCTACTAAAATTGAATTACTCCAGGTAATACAAAAAGGGCAGAAATTACCATCACCTATTCATATCACGAGCCAGCAAAACACGCCTAATGCAGTATTTTGGCAAAACCAACAATATTCAAATCCACAAGGATATTTTACTGGATATTCGACAATCGTACCAGGAGATTCTCCATCGCCTTTGTCATGCAGTAGCACAGACGACACACAGTCTTCCATAGTACAAAATATATATTCTGATGTATAAAATAAATATCTTATCGTAATGTAATCACGAGTTTTTCTTCTGGGGACACGTTTGACCTCATATTGGTATCATTCGATGCAATTTGTTCACAATGAATTAATCGACATTTTTAGATAATTGAAGAATTTTGGTTCAAAACTTCTTAATTTTTGATATAAAGCCTGAAACTGACCATGGGTGAGCCGATCACGTAATATTGGATGCACCCAATACTGTCGTTTCTTCTTTCTTTTTTTTATACGGAGCAACAAGTACACACATATTGCTTCTTCGACTTCCATGATTGGCCTACACTCCGCAAATACATCGGCACCCCTGTCTGAACACTTGCGTTTAGAACCGCGCGATTTGCATCCGCGCGGAATCCGCCATGTCTGAACCAGCTCTTAGAAGCTTATTTCCAATCAGATTAACTAGATAACAAATTCTGAAACCAATTACGATGGTTTAATACAAAATACTCCTTTACTCTCCGTTCTCGAATGAGATTTAATTGAATATTAAACTGCATACATGTTCAAAAGAATGTCACAAATCAATTCGGAATTTGCAGATTTGCTGCCTATTTGTGTAGTTGATCCGTTTTTTGCGGAAGCCATTTTTAAAAGCATTTATTTACTTTCACCTGTCTCAGTGTCTCTAATTAAACCTTGCAAGCTAAGTTTGACCCACATCCCGGTTTCCAAATGAGCTGAAATTTTGTATACATATATATATATATATATCGCGTCACAATGCAATATAATGATGTCATGGAGCTAATCTGACGCTGGATCTGGAAGGAGGCCATAGGAACCCTGCAATAAAACGACACAACTTTGGGCTCGTTTGATTCGTATTAACGAATACTTTGATCCTTTATGGTAACCAGGGTCTGAGTTGGAGCTGGAAGCCATAGAAACGCCGCAATAAAACGACACAATCCCATCGATTTTGGCGTTTTAAATTTTTAGTTATTTTTATTAACAAGTAATTATAAAAGATTATTAAAAAAAGATTATTTTAACTAATATCTTGTTAAATATTGCAAACCTACCATAGTCAATCGTATAATAGGAGTTTTCAATCTAACGACACCTAATGTTAATATTATATTTTGGTTATTTAAGCATACAACTGCTAGACTTTTATATCCAAAGAAGTTATTACAAGAAAATAATCAACTGGTCTCGGACGCATAATATTGTCTAGTCATGTCTTGACAGCTAATATATTAGTATCCGTCAAATCGCTAGCTTTCAGAACATCTTCTCAAAAACATTGCCTTCCCGACGGACAATTGCTATTTTGAATGAGCTGTTTTTGAGCTATATGTTAAATTATTATTTTCCTTCAAATATACTCAATGTTACAAAAAATGCTTGAACTGATAAAATTTGCTAAAAATGCTTAATATATGAAAAATGTCCACGAAGCATAAAATACTTTATCAACAATTTTTGTAGCAAAACACTAGATAGTCATAACTTATTTATTATACTTAAATGATATTCTCAGTTTTAAGCTTATAGGGGTTGACACATTTTTGCGTTATATGGCTGAAATAAAATATTTTCCACAGTATTGAAATATTATTATTGACGACCGTGAAAGCGAGATAAAATTTCCGCGTGTATAGGTACGAGATTTGAGATAAGTATTATTTTTTATTTCAGCAACTTTTATAAGAAAAAATGCTTCAGATATTATATATAATTCTTATACTTTACTATGCTGTTGTATAAATCGTCCAAAAAGAAGATAATAACCAGAAGCATTTACACAACGAAGTCATATACGAGCGTCAGAAACCGCAGACACAGGCACCTTCACCAACTACTCTACATGTGTTACGCCCCCACACGGAGCATCATCAGAAGCTGCTAGACCGTGCACGTGTAGAGTAGTGGGTGAAGGTGCCGGTGTCTGCGGTTTCTGTATTTAGTTGAGGGCGGGCGGGCGGTACACACTGCTTAAATTTTGCGGAAGTAAGCTACATATTTTGTATTACTAATGGATATGGACTGTCGCAAGTACCGCCTGATTCTATCAAATAAACTCAAACTTGTAAGATGGTAAATACCTATCAGCTTTCCTATAAGCAACAAGGCTTTGCAACTCCTAATAAAAAGCTAAATTACCATATGGGACGTTCTTCTTTTTTATCGACAATGACTTGTCTTCTCCGCAAAAAAATTTTATTGCTCCAAAATACTAAATTTCTCTTATTTACAAAAACACTTGACATTGCAACAATAATAATGTCCCCAAAACTAGATTTTAATTATTAATACTTTTTACAAAATTATTGTGACATAGTATACAAAAAGCGTAACGGAGATGTTTTACATACAAATTAAAGTGTGTCGCTCTGTGACCACTAAAGTAAACAAATTGCCCTCGTAGAAAAAAAATCACATTGAAAGTTTCTATCCAAATCATTTACTGAACTACGGTTAACGTTGTTATTAAATTAATAAGAAGAAATAGTTTTAAAAGGAGGTGCGTGTGTTTATTTAGCGGCCGTTCTATCACGTAAGTTACTGCTTCGAAATGTTATTGTAATATCTGTGTTTTAATATTATTTTATTGATTCCCATTATATTTAATATATGCCCAGTTTTAAGCGTAAATCATAATTAGGCGAATGCTCATAATCTCAAACACATTATTTGACACCTCTGTCACGAGGCACCTCTGTCACAAAAAGTTGACGGAGTGGTATAACTCGTGATGGAGTGATCGTTTTTGTATGAAACTTAGAGCCTTAGAGCATTATTTTGTTAATTTAAGGTGTTATTATCAGGTAAATGGAAAAATGGCACTATCTGCGACTGAAAGGCAGCGACGGTGTCGTGAAAAAAGGAAACAATCTGAAATCGTTGCAGAAATGGAACGTCAAAATTTTGAATGATATCATGCTTTTAAAAAGTTAGTTAAAGATATGACATCAATAGAACACAAAAAAATTAAGAGACAATGGCAGATTAGAAATAAGAGGAGAAGAGAACGACAGAAAGCTTTGCAGAAAGTTTTGATTCCGGCTTCTACACCAGCTCCTTCGAGTCCCAGATTACTTTTATTAAGTCCTAGATCTCCTTCACTGACTCCAGTCTCGTCTACTGTCAGTGCAAGGGGAAGAAAACAAGTTAGACGGGATAGATCACAACTTTATAGAAAAAATATTCAACTTCAAGATCAAGTGCAAGAATTACTAAAAAATCAATGTAAATCATACCGACAATGTAAAGATCGATTGACAGATACCGAAATTGCTTTACATTTTGACTTTCCATATTCGTTTAGCCTGGATTTTTTTTAATCTGGCCACAGCAAGGGTATGGCTGATAGCATAGGGGGTTCTATTAAGCGCTTAGCTGATCATTTTGTCGCCAGCGGACACGCATCATAATTCTTCGATGGCGTCAACAATCGCAGTAAGACAAAGGTCTTTCCTGACGGTAAAGACGATATTGCCTGATTTTGATGACAATCCCACAAGAAATTGCTCCATTAAAAGTGACTATGGAAGTCCACCAATTGCTTGACATTCCAACCACAGATGTAAAAGAACCGCTGACCGATATAACAATATAATAGGTTCTACATGTGGATTTTATAAGACTGTGTATACTTCTATTTCGGAAGACGCAGATGACCAGCCTCTTCTTAATTTAAGAAAATCTGTGGACACAACACCAGATACATCATATGATTTAGTAGATAAGATCCATCCATTATTAGTAAACAATGACACACATGTTTTAGTCAAACTAGTGAGAGTAAGAAAAGTCGAGTACACTTATTTAAGAGTAGCAAAAAGTAGAGTGGATGAAGATTGTGATATTTGGGTGATGTTTTAAAAAACTGTTGACGATACTGGAAAAATATTTAAATTGGTAGAATCTGATGTATCAGATGTGATGTTTGAAAATTTGTTAAAAATTATTTCACCACTTAATGTAGTAAAAAGAGGAAGACTCGTATTTAACGAATTCGACAAACCAATAGAAGTATTTAAAAAGTAGAGTATGCGAAAAGATATTATAAGACTAAATTAATATCTACCAAAGAATGGATGGAAAGAAACTAAAGATCTGATTTTTTATAAAAAATAATAAATGTTAATTTTTGTTACCATTCCTACAAATTGGAAGTAAAACAAGAATTACAAGTAATACTTCCAGGCATTATATGTTTTTGAAATCTACAATAATAAAAAATACATTTTAATCAATAAATCACGTGTTTACTTTTTTAACAAATATAAAAAATTGCCGGTCAGATTGTCGATAAAAAAGTAGAACGTCCCATATATACTCATTAAATTTATTTTACAAGCAACAAGTCATAACGGTTTAAATATTCTCTTAGCAAAGTTGAAAAACGGGTCGTAGGTTAAAGAAATGAGATTAAATAAGAACTTTAATATTGCATTATTTTTCTTTCAACATCATAGCTTATCAAATTGGAGAGCCAGTACAAAAACATTTATTGATAATGAAATTTAAAGATGATGTGAAATATTTATATGTAAGTAGATTTAAGTATGTTATCCATGACGTTTATTTTTAAATAACACAATATGGCAAATTTCATAACTTTAGGGACAACTTGCCATTAAGTAAACCCTCAAACTATTTCTGGTTATGCATTAACCAGAAATAGTATATTAAACCAGGTGATCCCTCCTCAAGTGGGTTTTTCGACTCTTCTAATACATCTGCTGTATCGTAACTACGAGCCGTTATTAAGTTTTCTTATAAAATAATGAAGTCGATGCAATTAAACTACGTAATATTATTGATCTAAGTTTTAAGAAACCAAAATAATATGGCAGACACGTAAAGGAGCGCTGCTGTTGGTACCGCTCAGTTTGTTAAAATATCCAAAAAACTATTCAGTTAAACGCACCACATAGGTGCGTAAGCTTGTAGCAATGCCAAGGGGAAGACCTGACTTCTAGGCTTAATTACTATTAAGCGATTTGTATGCGGCATGTACACATGAAAGTGCCATGCATATAAAGTTTCTTCCATTAGTCACGTGAGACCAGTTTTTGCTCTCCCCTCTGGTGATAGGTGGTAATGTTCTTAGTTATCCCCCCCTTCCTACCTTTCTTCATCACGTAAATTTATTATATGTAAAAAAGGGAATATTTTAAAAATTTAACAACAGTACCTTATATAGATAAATTATAAACTTTCATAAAAAGAAAATACATATTAATCTTAAAAGAAAAAGGCAACCAACTTACATGGTGGTTGTACTGCATCAAAAAGACAACAGGACATGGTCGATCTAGCATTGATAGATAGAATTGGTAGAGGAAAGTGAAGATAATGTAAAGGGATCTAACAATGGAATAAATAGTAAAATAGTAAATATATGAACCAAATTGTAAGTAAACCTGAAAATATTTGTTTGGCCAGTCGGTTATTTGTTTAAATTAAGTAGTACGTATCTAGCTAAAGAAATAACCTTCTTCTATTCTTCCTCTACCTCTTCTATAGAAAATATTGTTTCTTTTTCAATGCCTAATATTCTTGTTCTATTGCTCAGCACATTTTTTATCTTTAAGAAACAAGTTGCTTGACTTTAAATACTAGAGTTGTTCGTTTTTCCGTGCAAATATATGAGATATTTTAAAATCGACATCAACATTTTAGTTGAAAAGTGATTGGTCTATGTAAGAATTAAAAGATTATATAAATATATTTTCGATTTCTGTTCCATAGATAAAAAACTCTTAATGCATTACTATGTATGTTTCTACATTGTTAAAGGGGTTTTATCATTTTGAATATGCCAATCCCATCATACCTAATACCGAAATCGACAATAACAAGATAATGCCTTATAAATTTAAATTAGTGAATAACATACAAAACTATTTCGCTTTATCAGACTTTACGATCTGACAAAACACTTTGGATCATTCCTATTCCTACATCTAAACGGTTAATGTTGAAAGTTTCAAAAAATGTCACAAAATCCATTAGCAAATGTTGCACATCTTCAACTCTATTAGAAGTTTACTATTTCATCATCATCATCATCATATCAGCCGTACGACGCCCACTGCTGGACATAGGCCTCCCCCAAGTTTACTATTTGCTGAAGTATAATTACCAGATCGGAGTCTCATTACCAACTTCATGTAATTTCTGCTCAAGTTACATTCCTCAAACTATGTTTTACGAGGAGGCAGATATTGAATGGTCCTTAACCTAATCCAACACCCTTTTCTCGAGAATTCGTGTTAAAATTTTCTTTCTAAGCATTATATCATTTCATTTTAAATTTGGGTACAAAATCAATTATTTTGGGTTCGGTCGATTACTGCACAATTTCACCTTTACCAAAACTACTTCTGGTAATTTTTTTGTCTTGAACAAACTCGTAAACTCGTAAGTTTAATTTTGTGTACGAATCCGGTGAAATTCTTACCTTTGAATTCTCACAACAGCCCTAAAGATACAAAGATCGTTAAACCTAAAGCTGGAAGTAAAGATGTTCATCACAGTTTGCAGTAGTAGAATTTCCCTGTGGATGTCTTCCTCGTTATACTTTAAAAAACTCTCAATCACTTGATCTATGCTGCCGCGATAAATATAAATAATGTGCAATGGTGACTGTTAAGTGTTTTCTCTATCTTATCTACCTGGATTTGATCAGCCCCTGATTAATTTTCTTAAAAAAAATTATACTTTCCTATTTAGGTATTATATGTTTGGTAAGCGATCCTACCTTTCGCACCGACGGTCCTAGGATCGAATCCCGGAAGGAGCAGATGTTTGTGTGATGCATACGAGCATTTGTTCCTGAGTCATGGATATTTATATATATTTCTATTATTAATACATATCTATGTATCATATATGTATATCTATCCGTTACCCTATTATCCATAACACGAGCTATAACAGTGCTTACTTTGGATTAGACTAATTGGTATGATTATAACAAATATTATATCATATTATATTATATGTTTAGGGTTAGGTTATTAGGGCATTTAAAACCCTCTGTGCGGTAGGGGGTGCTATGCGGTACCCTCCTCAGCACCGCACTCGTGGCAGGACGGACTCAGCTCCCTCCGAATCAGATACAGTTACTCTCATAGCATCCGTGAAAGGAAAGTACTTTTTATAACGTGAAGGGAATGCATTAAGCATTCGCAGCGGAAGGTATTTGTCTCTCCTTTCCTCTGCGGACCTACCCGACAATAAAAGCTCATCAGGTTTGGTGTGCAGGGGCCTACCTACTAAAACCTCCCTCCAAATACCTTGGTGCCAATGGACTGTCACGCAACCCGCCATCATCTGTCGACGAGTCGCTTAGAAGTGCAGTGGCACCGGGTGTGATTGCGGGCATCCCCACGAACTACTGCCGTGGTCCTACCGGTGGGTGTTCGTCTTATGCTGCTGAGCTCCGTGGGGAGCGGAGCACTATGGAGCGTCCCGGAACATTTCGGACGCCTCCGGACCTCAACTCCGCCCATCACGGGGTGCTTGGTGCGTGCACGGGTTTCCCGAGGGACTGCCGCAGCCACAATACCATTTCGGAGTTCCTCTCTCAGCTGAGAGGGGAGAGTTCCCCACTCTCGGGCGATAACCCGGATCGCCTCCTCCCTTTGTATATAAAATAGTGTAATAAGGAAATTATATTTTAATTTAAGTAATTATTTATTATGTTAATATTGTTTGTATTATGTAGAAATTAATAGCTTAATTAATTAATGTTGCTGTCCCCTTGCAGGGCGTCACATGTATACTTTATTAAATGTTCCACCTTTTTTTGTAATGTAATATGCAAGAAATAAAGGCTTCGGCCTACGTCTGGATTTTTTCTTGTCAAAGTTAATCATGTTCCCACGAAATTGGGAAAAAACAACGTCCATCCGGACCCGAGATCCCGATGCTCGGGTAACCCTACTTACGCCTGGGGGTCTGCTACCATAGGGCGACCGTTACTTGGATTACCGCGCTTCGACAGCCAGGCTCTCAGACACCCTGACACCACGTACCCCAGTGCCGGGACTTTAAGTGTTTTGAACTATAAAAACAAGCATGGAGACAACTACTAAGTTGTCTCCATGCGGCCCCCACTAAAGTGGCGGCCCCCGCTCCCTCAGCACGTACAGGGTTACGTTTGTGCCGGAACCGATCTTTGAATTGGATCACATCGCCGTTTGAAAACCAAATAAAGTTGTAACAAAAAAGTTATAAACGGAGTTCGTCAATGTATAAAATTTGCTTTAAAAATGCTTTAGAGAAATAAACCAGGTATACTTTTCATCAAAATCTATTAATATCGCAAGGCCATAGCTGTTAATAATAAATCAATGGATATTTACGACGAAAAAGGATTATCAACAATATATTTTCCAAATAAATTACACCCTTGGGTAACCTTAAATTCTAGGCAAGTAAAGTTAATTAATAATATTCTTAAATGTTCAAGTAATCCCCAAGTTAGAAAAGAAAACTTCTTGTCGCTTTGTTTATTCAGAAAACGCACATTTTTATGCAGTATTTAACAGCTTTGAGACGGCCGCCGCGGTATTATTATACTTACAATTTATTTCTGTCGCTACTTTGGCTTAAACTTGAGTTATTTATTTCAGTAAGGCAACGCTATTGAAAGAAATGCTAACTTTATGAAAAATCATAATTTTGTTTTATCTGATTATAAATATTTCCAACATTTCTAATATTTTGGTATATGTCTTAAGTTAAAATGATACTTATGTACAGTTACTTAAAAAAGAATATAAATGTACAAATATGAAACAAATTACACTCAAGCGGAGAAAGTTAAGGCATGGAACAATTATACATTTATACACGTAATAACAAAAATGTATTAAAAGTCTATGTTTACGGTTGGTTGACGGCTGTTTGATGCAAACGGCAGCGATCCTGACTTTCGCACCAAAGACTAGAATGGGTTCGAGTCCCGGGGCAGATGCTTGTGTGATGAATACAAGCATTTCCACCTGAGTCATGGGTAGTTATGAAAATAACTTTATTGTAATGCACTTAAAAATAAGTTGTTTTGAATCGTCTTACACTTTTACCTACCATCAAGAAACTCGTCAGTTTTAACGACATTTACAACATTATACGTCATCACCATCCATTATAAACAAAAAAGTCCATTATAATAGTATATACAGAGAATAATACATAAAACAATTCTTACAGTGCTTACTTTCGGCTAAGCTATTTGGTGTGAATGTAAGAGATATTATTATTATTTTGTGGATTATGTCTGCGCTATTGGTCGCCTCCGTCGTCCTTCGTCGTTCACTGCTCGTCAAAAGCCTCCCCCAAGGATCTTCAGAATGACCCGTTCCGCGCTGCCCGCATCCAGGTGTTTACCGCGACCTACACCAGATCCTCGGCTCACCGAGTACACTTCAGAGTGGTCCGTCCGGTCCGTGGTCGCCACTTGAAAATTTTTCTGCCCCAACAGCCATCCGTTCTACGAGATACGTGACCGCCCCGTCCACTGCCATTTAAGTTTGGTAATTTTGCGGGCGGGTTACTTTGGTTCTACTACGGATCTCCTCATTTCTGATTCGATCACGTAGGGAAACTCCGAGCATAGCACGCACCATCGCCCTTTGGGTGGCCTTGAGCCTTTTTATGAGGCCTATAGTAAGGGACCACGTCTCCGTTTCGAACGTCATCACTGGAAACACACACTGGTCAAAGAAATTAGTCTTGAGACATTGCAGTATTTTGGATGAGAAGATGTCGCGGCGTTTCCCGAGTTGGGTTCGACGATGGACCTCTTTCTCGAAATTGGACCTACCTAATTGGACTTTTTGTCCCAGGTTCACATAATCGTCAATAACTTCGAATGTTGAGTCTTCAACCTTTAGAGGAGTAGGAACAACGCGGACACTTGTCATAATTTTCGTCATGTCCATGTTTATTTTTAGTTCGTGTGTTTGTTCTGAGGTTCTTCTAATGCCATCGAGCATTATGTCACTACTGTGAGCTATACGTTATTGTTATAGCATATTGTGTACGCATACCATGGAAGCATATTTATAGAACTTAAGAATTTTTGAATTTGGAATATATCAAAATGATTGTGGCATAGTTTAGAATTATAAGAAAATACAAGTTATGATTTTGTATTTTTAATGAATATTATTTCAGTGTTACAAAAACTTACAGACCAAAAATATGAAAACTGATCACAAATATGGTTAAAATACATATAAAACTACCACTGATAATTAATAGAATATAATTATACCACCCTTCTTCCATTAGATTAACAAATAACATATTACCGAAAAAAGCATAAAGATAGCTATATCTCATGCTGAAAATTATATCAATGAAAAATGGATGACAGCCTAAAAATGTACTGTAATGTTTATTTTGTGTGCTCTTGCACTTGAAAACTAGTCCCTTGAGAAGTTGACAATCGATCTTCATTAGTAAGTACTAAGCCCTAAATAATAAAAAAACACATAAAAATAAGTAGGTGGATGTTGATTGCTACTGAGTGGTATTCAAATATACATAATTATCAATATCTGTGGCCATTGACCAAAAAATTGGTTTAAAAGTCGCCATCTCTTAGAAGGTTCGATTCTCGGCCAAGTCGATAAGGAAGTCTTAATTTAATTTTGTTTAGGGTTTGAGTGATTCTGTTTATCTTGTTGTTTTCTATTTCCTGTAACACAGGTGTATAGCTCCAAGCTCTTCTTAGAGATAGATAACATTTCATGTTTATTAAAATATAATTACTATTAAATTAAAAATAGCAAGGCAAATGGCACAAGGAAGGCAGTACTGAAAATCACTACGTGAACTCTTAACCTACTTGGCTGTATTAAAATAGACCACACGGTTATGTAACTTTCGTCTTCATACCCAATCAAACTCTAGAACATTCGAATCGAATCTGGAACCAAATGATTAAATACTCTTTGTCTGGAATGTTCAATTATTCTATAAATAGGTAAGTACTCACTCTTGACAAAGGTGACACTTCAGAAACGAGAATGCGTGCACGCAAAATCGGTGACACAATGCTGTCCCGCGTACCCTATCGCAGCCGATCGGTGACCATTTATAGCTAACACAATGAACACTCTTTGATGTACTAATTAACCTTGCGAAAAATTTCACGGCAGACGATTACGCAATTAATTAGCTATTTTTGTTTTCGTATGCGAAAGAGGACGAGGCAGATATCGCCCCGGACTGTCGTCATGGCAACGGGGGGCGCAGGCTGCGCGCGTCGGATCTTCACGGCAGAAGTTACCCCGCAGCCGTCGCGTCCGTGCGTCGCGAACCCGTCTGACGCAAAATTACGTCATGACGACAAACTGACAGGCAACTGTCAGTGGTGACCGATACATCGAAACGGTTGTTTATCTTACCAGTGTTGTGTGTGTGAGTGGCAGGTGCCGTGCGATGAGGGCTAGTCAGTGTCTGTGACGGAGGGAGGGGCGGCTTCACGCTTCACCATGCCGTTCGAACTGAGAGCAGGTATTTTTTCAGAGAAGCTCACATGATTGTTTTGAACTAACAGCAGTATATTACGTCACATTGAGACCTACTGTTTATTCTGTGCACTATATTCTCATACGTAAGCGTGGTCACATTGCAGATGAATGTTATTGTATGCGGAAAATCCATTAGAATGCATTCGGGAAACGTGAATGCACTCGACAAAGCTTTAGTTGAAGATTTGAATAGAATTGAAAGCTATACTATCTGAATTTCTAATGGGAAATTATATAGCAATTAGGTGACGTGGCTTTGTATAACGTGCATTGATATATGTAATTATGGATGTATCTTAAACACTTATTATTAATGTTTGTCTGAAAAATATATATTTTCATCGTATTTACTTAAACTATTTAAAGTGTTGGCGTTATTAATAAAATAAATGTTAGATAGAATTTTTGAATTTGTAAGTATAGCTAAGTTTTATCTTACTGTGATTTCAATTAATGAGTAATCTCTACGGAGAATTAAACTGTTAAATACGTGGTATTTTACATACAAATTTAGAATTACTCTTTCTGTATATATACGGCACAATATTTTCCGATCACTTAAGCACCTGGTTATCGACTTAAATGTGCCTTTGGCATTTGCCAATATATCAAAGTCTGCAAACGTCGCGTTTTGTGTAACACAAAGAAAAGTGGCAGTAAAGAGGTCAGGAAGCAAGTAACTCTGACTTCTTTGAGTGAGGTGTCCGTTAAATGTGGCCTTGTCATGATGATTAGTTTTATTAGCGTTAGTATGAACTATTTTAGTAAAAAACTCCTTATTAAAGTTATAAGGCGTTGAAGTCAACGAAGAATTTTCGTAATTGATACTATCAAAGGCATTAAAGTAGTTAACTACAATCGAATTTTGTCCTCTGATATTTACCCTTTTTTTGCCAGCGTGTGCTTGATTTCTAACGTTATAGCTTAGATCAGGTGTTCACCATGAGCCTTGCATCACTCCTGGGGTACAGACCTTCATAATATAGAAGAACGGGCCACGTTATCTCAATGCGGATGAATAGGTGTCAATTGCTGATAATATTACAGGGGCCCAAGGTTGCATTTGCCTTTCAAAACAAGCCTTTCATAAGATGAAGGAGCTCAAGATAATACATATTTGTTAATCTAATACACTTTTTTCAATGGATTAACAAACTATTAAACGATACTGATTCCAGAAATGGAAAATCCAAATACTTAGCGTTTTAAGCTTTTCATTCATAACAGACCAGACGCACTTATCAGCCCTCTCGAGCAATTTGTACCATCAGACAGTTTGAGCGTAGATAATACAACTGGCACTAATTTATCACTGGCTACAAAGGCAAAGACAGAAAGATAAATATCGCAACGGGGCGCTAGTATTCTGGTCAGTGTACTACACAAAAAGGAGAAAGAAAGAGACATTTTTTTGAGATTAATTATTATGAATTAATCAATTCAAGTTTTTTACTCAGTGTAAAACCATATCTGGTGATATACCATATCAGTTATCACTGTCTCGATAAAAGAGGAAAAATAATAGTATTGGAATTAGTAAAAAAATAAAGTTGACAATATTTTTTCTTAAGGACGGAGTATGGACTACAAATAATTACATACATTCAGTCAATAAAACACTGTTTCTTGGAGGAAATGAAACAGTGATCTTAATACAAATTGACAATTAAAGAGGAAAGATAAGAAAAATATTACATATAGGTATATACCTCGTGATCGTACTATTCGGTTAAATTAGAACCGGCTGTAATATTAATAGTGGCAGACGCTAAAATAAACAGGGCAATTTCCACTGCATCGAAAATATCGATGAATCTTCACTTTTAAAAATGAAAAAGAGCCCAAAATGAATAAGTATCTAAGTAATTACTTTTATTGGCAATCGTTCAACAAGTACATAATAATAACCATCAATCATATAAATAAACAACAATACGTGTGAAAGATAAGAAAAAATATATCATCAAGACCTGGTTATCCTAAATCATAGTTCGCCTGATATTCGAACAGGGCGTAAAAAAAGATTAAAGCTCGATTTTGTATTATGTTGCCATGTTATATTTAAAAAAAATATGCCATTCTCATATTAGAATTCCCAAGAAACTCCTATGACGACACGCACAACGATTTTTTTTATTAAATTAGAGCATAACAGCCCTTGCGAAGTCGAAAAAAATGTTCAGCTTATCAAGTTTCAAGTAGAAATGTCAGGTACTGAAATTGATTCTCTTACAAACAATGAGTTTGAATTTCCAGATTATACTTTACGGCTATTCACTTTGAAATAAAATAAGGAGACGCCCTTATGAGCATCGGAAAGGTAAGGCTTTCATCTCGGTATTGACGAGTCAGAGAGTTTTGTGACTCAAGTATGTGTTGAAGTAGATATTAAGTTTGAATTTACATTTTCCGAATAGACTTTGAAGGAGCACCATGATGCAGTTTTTAGCACATTAGGACAACTTTTAAGTAATTTTCTCAAGCAGCGGTGTACGGATGTGTAACAAGAAAACTGTTATCTCGAACTCTTCCGTGTTTCAGAAGTCATGCTAAACTATAATATAAATAAATAATAAGAAATCTAAAATAATATAATATATCGTTATAAATTATATCAAAATAACTGACTAACAATGTAACTATGAATATTGTAATGAATAAAAATGTAAGAATTATGATCATTATAAAGACAATTTAAACAATAACTTCAAAATATTTTTTTATAAATTTCGAATTACTATCGATAATTCGATTTAAAGGACGTGGTTTTAATTTTATAAGCGTAATTCTATTTAATATTAATAAAGAATTAATCTTATAAAATTAAAACCTTGTTTTAAGTTAAATGCTTATAAGAATTTGCCGTAGAACATCAGTGAGGTTCGAACCTAGACCGCTGACACCTCAACCAATGGGCTTTAGCCGCCTTAAATTGCCAATTAAATTTTATATTCTCATGATATAAAGTCCTCCTTTCCTCTTCTACTATTGTTGTGCCAACAGGGTTCATGGTGATGTTGAATGATAATATAACCTGTTGTGTTGCAATAAACTATGGCCGCGATCAGTCGCAGCTGTATTTGCAGTCGCTCGCACCGAACAAATTGCATTGGACCCGCATTGGACCCGCAAAGTGATACTGACCTATTTTTCCACGGTATTTCTTACCCTACTGCTGAACAGTAGGAATATTAATAGACTGGTGATTATTTTCTCAAATAGATTAGCCCTAAGTTGTAAATCTTTACAGTACAGAATAAATTAACCAATATCAAACTTTTAAATCAACTCGAATATATCATTATTATTTAAATCTAGGATTTGACATCGATTTTGCTGATAATTAAAATAAAACACTGAAGTGGCACTCAATTTTCATCAGCATCTGTGTCATCCATAAAGTTCTTGATGAGGTGCTCTGAACTCTCAAAGCGGTCCTTCAATTATTACTGAGTCAGTCATAATATGTACTTATAAGCAACAAAGAGCTCAACAGAAAACCAGCGTTTATATAAGTTTTATGTAAGGTTTCTTAAGGCTCCAGATAGACAGACTGCATGTCAACTGTATTCCGACTGCCAAATTGCAACTGATGCAGTTTGAATGCAGTCGATAATTAAATATCAACCAAACGTAGAGACTGATTGCAGTCGGTGTGCAGTTGGCGTGCATTTCCAAACACAATTATTGGTAGTGTTATTGCCATCGTGTCAACTGACTTCAATTTAAACTGCGTCTGAACTGCAATTTAGCAGTCGAAGTGTAGTTAAAAACAGTCCGCATTTACCTTTAACCATAATAAACCATTAGGATTTATCTGAGACTACATAAGATTGTTTAAACATGAAAACTACTTTTTAGGGTTTGTAATAGGCGGTATTTTTAATTAACAACGATATAACTGTCTGAAAAATGTTAATTAGAATTCTATACCATCAAACATGTTGCAGCAGTGTTTAATGATGACTATGTTGAAATACTGTATCTTTCCAGTCGCCTTATTGTCTAACGGATAGGTAACAAAAAAATTCCTATCTTGAGCTATCTATTGCAAGTTAATGAGGAGCTCTATTTATATCTACTTTAATTCTATCACATTTTACGTTTAAAAAAAAATTGACAAAGTATCCAATTTTAACCTTTAAGTCAAATACTTAAGTCAAACAATGTAATAAAATAAATATACAAAACAAAAGAAGTAATTCCTTTTATTATAGTTGAATATCTGAGTCTGGTCTCGGCTACTTCTGTTTAAGCGACATTTTATGTTCTTCAATTCATAAAAAAAATAAGATATAAAAGTCGATCAAAATTTATCACGCGATTCCCCCTTTGTCGATTTAGAAAAGAATAGGATTATAGTCATCATGTTTCTTAGTAACGGTATCAACTTAAGTGTCTACCTTTTCTACTTCGCTAGATCACTTATTGTCTCATTCATTATTCTTCAATACTATATATTATCTCAAAGAATGCTTCTATGTATACTCCTTCGAACTCCACAACATACCTTTTATAGATGAACTTTTACTCTGTTGGCCACCCTTCTCTGGAATTCACTTCCAGTTGCGATCAGACGTGCTCAGTCAATTGCTACTTTCAACGATCAAGTGAAAAAGTTCTTTTTTCCCCAATATTGGTAATCTGCTTGTTCATTAACTTAGCTATTTAGATATGTAAGTATATATTGTCTATTTGTATTTTTTGTTTATTATTATTTATCTACTCTGATACTATAATACAAAGATTCTAAAACTGAAAACAAAATGCTTATGACACACATTACGTACAGGCCAAACATAATAAAAAAAAAGTTTAATTACGATACAGGTCTTGTATGGACACCTGTAACATAATATAACTTTTTAATCATAACGATACACCTATACAACCTCCAGCTGGACCAAGGAGGTTGAACCTCTACTTTAAAAAGGTTTCAATGAACGAGTCCGCGACGACGCAACACGCATGCGCAATCGTTGTTTGCACCTTGGCGCCAACATTTGACATTTAAAAAATCTTTTCAATATTTAACCAAAGTTTGGTTTTGTTTGTAACATACATAAGTTTTTGTGTAAAAACATGTCTGAAAGCAGGGATAGTGGTGATTGTACACCACCAGACATTCTGGAAGCTGCGTCAAACATGACCATGAACCTGCTGCCGGCGAAATCTAGGAGCAACTATAATAAATGTTACCACGAATTCATGGAATGGAAAATGAATAAAAATGCTACATCATGTTCTGAAAATGTGTTGTTAGCGTACTTTCAAGAGTTATCTGAAAAATATAAAGTGTCAAGTATGTGGGTTAAATACTCCATGATTAAAAGTACACTCAATATTTACAACGAAGTTGACATAACTAAATATAGCAAGCTGATTGCATTTTTGAAACGAAACTCACAAGGATATAAAGGGAAAAAATCCAAGACTTTTACAGCAGAGCAGATAAATAAGTTCTTAAATGAAGCCCCAGACACATTATATCTCTTCACAAAGGTATTTTTGTTGTTTATCAGTTAACCATGTACATTTTTTTTTGTTAATATTGAGTTAATTTACCGTAATATATATATATATATATATATATATATATATATATATATGAGTTGTTACAGATTGCACTAATTTTTGGTATAATGGGTACTTGCCGACGGCAAGAGTTATACAACATACAATTCAAAGATGTTGAAGTCTTCGAAACTACACTATTGATCAAAATAAGTAAAACTAAAACCAAGACGGACCGCTCTTTACCGTTACTGGGAAATATTATAAACAATGCAATAAATACATAGAGCTACGACCAACTGAGTGCAGCAATCCCAGTTTTTTTCTTAACTATATTGCCGGAAAATGCACGACGCAGAGAGTTGGCATTAACAAATTTGGAGCTTTAGGCAAAGTTATTGCCAGCTATCTTCAACTTACCGACCCCGAATTGTACACAGGACACTGCTTTCGCCGAACATCTGCGACCTTGCTAGTTGACGCTGGTGGAGATATAACGGCACTAAAGCGACACGGTGGCTGGAAGTCAACGACAGTTGCAGAGAGCTATATAGATGATTCAATAACTAACAAGATCGCTGTATCCAATTCAATACTTAACAGTATTAGAAATAACAGAAATGAGGTCAACATTAACATACCCTCTCTGAGTACCTCCAATAACGCTTCCTGTCCGGTTCAAATTCAGTTTCATAATTGTGATATTCAGAATTATTACAAGTAAAAATAAATTTGTTGTTATATTCAGCGTTTTATTTGCAATATTGTTTTACGTATTATAGTATGAGAGTAGATAAAGTAGTGTATGACACTGTACATAACTTGGTCTTATAACACTCGTGTGATACTATAAAAAAACTCGCCTACGGCTCGTTTTTTTAAAACACACTCATGTTATAAGAACCCTTATTATGCAACAGTATCATAAACTACTATTATGCAATTGGTTATATTTCCGTTCTCCTATTATTTATTTTTATTTTCTTTATCTTTTTTATTTCTTTTCATTAACTATTTATTCACAGTGGTAATAATTATAATTATTGGAAAATAATTACTTCTTTTTTGGCAGTGACACCCCGGTCTTAATTGCGGTATTCTCTGCTACAAAAGGTTGTCTGGTAGAGATCGCTCCAAGCGATAGCCCCGCCTATTGCAGCACTCCGTGTGTAATAAATGATTTTTTTATTTATTCATCAACGAAGAAAAATAATACAATTTCTTTGAATTTCGAAATAAGATCGTTTTGGTTCAGGCAAGGTGCCTCTTAAGGATTATATTTTTACAGTTGAAAATAAAAAAATAATAAAGTAAAGGATTTTCATTTATATTTATCGCTCATGCCAGGAGGACAATAAGAGATTTTAATACAATTTACCTCCCCACTTTTGAATGACAATAAGGATGTACGTGCACTATCACAAGCGAAGAGTTCCACTTATTTTTTTGCCGAATACCGGGATAAAGCCCGGTATATACCCATAATTTTCTATGATATATAATAACGGCAAAAGAAATTATTAAATATAGTTGTTTAAATTTACTACAATTGTGATATTACATAAAAAAATCTATCTGGATCATAAAATACAGATAAGAATATAATGCTATAAAGTTAATGTTAAAATTCAAAATATAGGCCTGCAGTATTTTGTAGTGTATACCATAAAAGCCTGCTTTTTAGTTTTTTTAAACTATACTTTTATTTTAGTAACTAAGTGTTAGATTCGGGTTTTACTACATAGTCGAAGTAGTAGTCGAGTAGTAGTTACTCATGTAACTTGAGTTTTATATACAACGTTTTATTATAAAGGGATTTGTTTCCAGAGTGTTAACGCCTCATCGCGTTTCACACAAACTTTTAAATCCAAACAAAGAGAAACTGATTTTTATGAAATTTTATACACTTAATGAAAACCATTTTGCATAAGATTATTATACTTTAAATAAGAGCAATTCTAAGATTTACTTATTAACAGAAAACAGATATCTATGATTATTCGAAATTTTGGAAACGTTTTATCCGATATGTGGTTGGATAATAAAGGTTTACTATTACATAGAAATAACAAAGTCGTAAATTTCCTAATACTGAAAATTTTCCAACTCATCGATTAACTGGCAAAGAATGCCAAATATCTTTAAACCCGCCATAAGTATATATTAGTCTGCAATAAAGTTTGATTGAATGAATTACAGGTTAATTATTTATATGACCCTGAATAAATTTTTAAATACATTTAAATTCTAATGTTTAAAGCCTCCAAGAGCCACGTTCACACAAGGTGATCTAGATACACAGTTTCTATAAGCGTACACTTTTATTTTGTTTTGTTAAGTGTTCAATTTTAAAAAGTGTACAATAAAATGTAGGTAAGAAGTAAGTAATAAAAACCTGTTTAATAGTTAGAATTAATGGTATCATGGCTCACTATTAATTTAAAATAACCGTATATTATACGTAATGATATTATATATCCAGTTTTTTCCTGTAGCGAATTCTTTGAGAAACATTTTCAAGTATTTATTGCATCTTAGAGTAAGTGCGCTTCGTTTACTTTCTTATTTATGAATATCGTCTTCCTTTTACGAGGTTTACTGAAAGTAATAAAAACCGGGAAAATGGTATATTAGTTACCACAGTTAGTAACAACAACAGCAAATAACTTAAAAATATAGCCCTTAAAAATAAGCGTACTAGAATATAGGTAGGTATTTAAAATATCAAATTATGTTAATATGACTAATCTGGTAACTGTGGATTATACTATAACAATATTTCATATTCCTACACAGTATGAAGGACTATTAATTTTTTTAAATATTCTGATATTTTATTTATTGATTCGATATTTCACAACCTTTCTAGTTCTACCACTTGTATACCTACAATTAATTTACACACATGCTCCATATTGGTGTATCTAGATCTTGTATCTTGTATCTAGAAAATAGCTCGCAATGTGAGCTCCTGCATGGGCGATGCAATTGTAAATAAAGATGCAATAACTAAACAATACATTAGTGTGATAAGTTGTATATGTTGCTTCCAAATATATTTAAATTATGCTGTTGTATAAATAACTGTAATTCGTGAACTGGCGACAATCTTTTTTTAATGTTTTAGAACGCTCATTTAATGCTATTAAAGTTATAAACTGTGATCTTCGTCAGATTGCGATGTGGAGTCATCGGTGTTTAAGAAAAATCAAGCTATAGTAATTGGTAGCTCTAGGTTAGTATCAAAAATCGACTAGTTTCATCTCCAGCAAATAATTCTTAATGGTTGCCATATTAAATAAGTCATATTTTAATAAACCTTGGTACAGTCATTGACAGTCACCTATCTATGGACGCTTCAGTTAGCACAGATCGGTCGTAAATTATTCGCATTCGCAGTTTTATTTCGAAGGCTGCGAAATTTCTTTCCAAAGGCCACCAAAAACACTTGCTCATTGTCTTTTTCTATCCATTTTTTATCATGCTGACGATTGTTACCTTGATTTAAGAAATAAAAGCTTTGTGAAAATGATAACGTTTCTATGTATCGTAAGGACTGGAATATTTCCCTATTCGTCTTCGCCGGAATATCACCTATCTCTTAAACAATATTTTGTTTTTTCTCACACTCCACATTATCTCAAAAAATGTTTTGTTTTCGTACACCTTTCAAACCCTCGTCATTTGCGTTTTGCGCTTTTTATCAAAAGTCTCAATACTTGTTTTGACGGTTCATAATAGAAAATATTGGAGATTTCATACAGTTTGAACCCTAAATAACATCGGTACAGTTAAGCGTACTTAACAGTAAGTAAGGGTAAGGACCTACAGGACACATTTACCCAGTAAAAAAAATAATATCAATAATTATATAAGGATTCCGTGCGGTCCAAATACCATGAAATGTCAAATTTTAATATAAAAATATGTATTCCTTAATATAGAACAGGCACTGTTGTTCTTATTACTGGTAAATTTGGATGCCGAAGGCTGTGGGTAAGAGCAGTATCATACAAATACTTAAATTATTCTTGATGAGTATAGAAATGTATATAAACAAGGGACTGTTAACACCTTTAATTCTCTAAATAATAGAGACAACACGATTCCAAATTGCTTGATGAGTGGCTTGACTGTTGCTGAGTTTCCCCATAATATTATGTTTATTTGCCATGGCTTTGTTAAGGGTATTTGTATTTCGGAAATTATAAAGGTAGCAATAAAGTGGGAAAATTTTACTTAAATTTACTTAAATTGTAATATGTTCATGTTAAACATTACATTTCTAAATAGCTTTTAATATTAGTATTTTATTATTGAAAGCATGTCTGCGAACAGTATCACATTTTTGTTAAAGCTTGAATTATATATATAAGCGAAAGGTCACTCACTCATCACGAAATGTCAGAAACTATAAATACTAGGAGTCTCATATTTTGCATTTTAGTTCTTTTTAGAACGTAGATGCTCACTAAGACGTGATTTTACGAAATGCAACCCCCTGAGGGGGGAAATTAGTTAATTATTAACCGACTTTAAAAAGGAGGAGGCTGTTTATGTTTTGTTGGATGTTTATTTTTTCATGTATGTTCGGGCATAACTCCGTCACATTTAGACGGATTTGCATTATTATTATTCTATTTCATTTTCATTTAGATCTGCTGATCTTGTTTCGGAGCCAGACAACGGAATTCTTCAAAAATGAAGTATGACTTAGGACATAGGATAGGTTTCATTTAAATTTATAAATAAAAATATTACAAATTATTATAACTAAGCCACAACAACGCGTGGCTAAAAGCTCATGTTTGAAAATTGCTCAATGAAATTATTTTCGTAAAGGTTACATGTTCTTTACAATTTAATATTAAGTTCACGTTTGTCGCAAATAGTTGGTGACCTTCGCGGATAGTTATTTTGGGATATTGATCTGATGGATATAGTAACGACCCTATTCAACGGACCACGAAACTTACACAGACGCTGTATTTTTAGTGAACATAAATGTGAGCATAAATATCAAACTGATCAAAAGATGTTTGAGTAACATTAAATGCTGGTCTGTACCCAGTGGGCATCATAAAATTGATGATGATGTGAAATTTCACAGGTAAAAAAATAGGCTTGCAAGATAAATTATTAGTAATATTATAAGGAATTATAAAAGAATGAATTTTATTCGAAAATTCGAAAAAGGGCTTTTTGGGTGAGGCCAAGTACAATTTTGTAAGAGTCTATATCGATTTTAATTTATGTTATTTTTATTAGTATTATTTGACATACCCTAATCTATAATCTAAGAACACAAATTTGTTGTTTGTGTGTTTGTATGTCTGCTTTTGTTTCCTCTCTTTTTCCATTATATACGCGTTACCATAGCAACGCTTTACCGGTTCAGCTAGTCTATAATCTAAGAACACAAATTTGTTGTTTGTGTGTTTGTCTGTCCGCTCTTTTTCCCGCTCTTTTTCCATTGTATCAATAACGTTACCATAGCAACGCGTTACCGGGTCAGCTAGTTTAATTTATTATTGTAATAATTGTACTAACCTAGCTTTAAGTTTCCATTGTTATTAACCATTATGAGACTTTGATTAACTCAATATTTTTTTTAACGCTTCTGTATCGATTTATTTGCGAAGTAGTATAAATACATCCACTAAATCTGTTTTATTTTTACATTCTTAGCCTAAAGTTAGCACTGTAAGGCTTCTCTTTTCAATACTAGGTTTACGGACCGATATACATATACTATACATTTATATGTAACAGTAAGGACCGTCGTCGGTGCGAAAGGCAGTATCACTACCGTTACAAGGAACGGTCGTCAGCTACAACCTTATCTATTAACATTTTAGAGTCGCTAATCATCTAACTCAGCTATTTCAGGAAGACCCGTTTATATTGATAGAATAAATTGCAATGTGGAAACGCTGTAAATGGAGCGGCAACAATACAGCTGCCTATACCGCATGTCGTTACGTTAATCGTTGAAATTAGTAGTCTTCACTTCTGAAATGACAACTTCGTAACTTAGCAACAGCACTTGTTTGGTTTGGTGTGTCCCTGGTTTGATAGTTTTGAACTTGGGTTGTTAGTGCAAGAGTAATTTTCACTAACTTCAATTCTAAAATTAAAAGCAGTTGCATTTCTCTTATAATAGATTCGGTCCCCTACTAGGAGTTAAATTGGAAATAATTAATGTTTCCTTTATAAACGCTTTATAGTTAATAATATAAAAATAACCGGATGACACTAAGATTTTTTTTGTTGTATTGTTTAAAGGCACCCGAGATCGGGAAACGCGCTTTCTGTCGCTTTCTGTACTTTATCTATACGACATAAGAAAAATGCTGCTCCTGAATAAAAAAATTAATTTGATATTTTTAAATCTACATATAAAAATAGGCGTAGCGTTAGCGGCAGATGAAGTAACATTCGCAAGGGTCAGACATCGGATGGGTGACCAAAAATGTATGCAGTTGTTTGAACCCAACAATCTGCGATGGGCCCGTGGGCTGGGTTTATTAGCTTTATTAGCTATATCTATTATTTCTACTTTGTTTTCATTCATAATTTATATTTGTTGAGGATAATGGTGATATTAAATACATTAAATAAGGATAAATTTAATTCGTCATTCTCACGGTTTCTTTCAAAGTTTCCCTTTTGATTGGAAAAAAGATTAAATGAATTGCCGGTGTAACGAACGATAGTAAGAAATTCATTATTTAATATTATATAGCTTTTGCGGAGTTATTATAGAATTCAGTTAAAGTCTTAGAATTGGAAATTACACTTTTATAGAAAACAAATCATAAATGGTCTGGATATGAAATATTTTTTGGTGTATAACCTGATCAAAATATCAGTCGAAGGAATTCATGGGATACAGGTGAGGGCATGAAGTTTCATTTTTAAATTTGTTTATTTATGTTAATGATAATGGTTTATTGTAATACTTAAAATAAGAAAATTATTATATTATAACACTGTTAATATAGTTATCAAAGCATAATGGAAATCTGGATATTGTTTGACACGTAAAGAGTATTCGAAGAGATGTGACTTTTGAAAAAGTTTTTAAACTTCCGATGCCGTAAAGCTTTAAGTATGTTTTATGTTGTATGAAACTTTGAGGAAGGGTCGCATCATGTTGTATATGGGTCGCCGAGCGATATTGTAAACAGTAAAATGGCTTTGCTCGCATCTGGGGGCACTATTCTCGCGATTCAATTATGGACCCAAACTAAACTGATTTGTTTACTCGAACCGCAAAATCCTTAAGACAATCAGTTTTTGTGACATCAGAAGCATGTGTAAACTTACTCGTAAACCTATGGCCGTACGTTGTTTTTTTATACAGTAACAGAGTGAATAGAGGTCTGATTAGGACTAGAAATACAAGTCGCTATTTAAATTTAATCCAGTTTTAGGTAGAGATGGTATAAATAAAAGGTTTTCAGTTTAAAAACCTAAGGTAAGAATATCTTTGCATTTGAATTCTATAATTACTGTTATGGTAGGCCTTCTGTTTTCAATGACTAGGCCATATCATACATTCTAACATTATCATATTAAAAACCAATTTAAAACTGTTCAAGCTGTAAAGCCATTCCTATTCTTTGTTTTTCCAAAAGTGTTTTCATCCGTAAGGAAGGTGTGTGAAGAAATAAGTATGGCGATGATGACAGTGACATTTCTATTCGACCAATGAAAGATTTTTTAGCTTCATTAATACGAAGACAAAAATGGTAAAGCAGTAGGTACTTTGACGATAATTTTAAGACGTGAAATAGTACATTGTTCGCCGAGAGGAGAAAGGGACCAATTACCGATGATGGCGCTGTTCTGAGATCCTTTAAAAAGCGACCCAGATTCTTTTGAGTGATATATAGCACTTTAAACTATATCTACAAAGAGGAAAAGAAATCAATTCTTTAAGTTTATATACAAAGGAAGCCTCATTTCTTTCACTTTTCGATTGCAATAGAGAATTATAATTATGTTACCATATTTATTTGTAGACTTTTTAGGAAGTTGTCAATTACAGACTTACTTAGTTAGGGCGGCTACGTTATAAAATAGTTAACTATTGCTAGTTCCACAGGTGAAGTTAAAAATACAATCAATATAATTTTGAGCAATTTTCGTTATTTTTGAATAAGAATAGGAACAATAAAAGAAATTAAGCGACAAGTTCTTTAAATATTGAAATTAAAACTATTTAGTTTTTCTTCCTTATACCTACATATAGTAAACTTTCTTTTAAAAGTGTTAAAAATAAAACAAAAACAACACGCAAGTACAATTTTATCACGGGCGCTAGTAGGTCAGTAATGAATTTGCTTACAACTTTACCTTCCCCATACTTCTACGACGAGAAAGAGATACTTCATGACACCTTCTTACAGAAGTATCAACGTGCTTTCCAAGAAGGTGCAATATAAAATATGTTTTCGGCATATTGTTTTGGAGTTCATTAAACTCATTTTGTATTATCAAGAATTGTGCTCTAAGAAATCCTCATCAAAAAGTTAAGTCTAAATCTATTGTACAGTATTCCTAAACGCTGCAGCACCCCAGAGATCTTTCGTTTTCCACATAGAGGGGAAAATAGATAATTTAATCCTAAGTTTTATCAAATCAAGCCTTTATAAAGCTTTAAGGAAAGAACCTTTACGCAATGACGAAAAGTGACGGAATTTCAATTAAGTTTTTCAGGATGCCTCCATTGTTTGTCTAAAGCATTTTATATCGAATTTCATTACGCCTACTACATTCACTGAAGTAATATTTACCGAACGAAATAGTCGGTTGTAACAAAAAGTTACTCAATCTAAATTAAGATTCTATCGTTTGACATTTTGATTTTTAGCAAAATAAAAACTAGTTTAAGATAATCGGCCAAATAGCAGATTTTTATTTACGGATTTGATTATGGTTAACTGCAGACTTTTTCATTTTTAAAGGTTTGCTTGGAGCCCATCGGTTCAAGTGTCGGCTTTGAACCGAGTTATGTACGTGTATCCATTCGTAATACTATCAGCTAGCTTACCACGAGGGGTTAACGCGTTTCCAAAATAAAGCCTTTCTAAGTAAAAGATCTCCCCCGGGCTATAGACGTTTATAGTTACAAAGAAAGTTATATCAACGAGCAGGTCGTATAGTTGTATCTGAATGATAAGTAGAAATAAACTGGATTTAAAAAAAATATCTGTATGTTTTTTTTGAGGCGTATATGTCATTACAAACTAAGACATTTATATGTGGAAAATCCAAGACTGCTATTTTCTATATTGCAAGTGTTAAATCATGACTGTGTGTGTCTACACCCAGTTCCATTTATTTATCATATGACACATAAAAATGTATCATAAAATTATTTGTTACTAGCGGCCCGTCCCGGCTTTGCACGGGTGGACAAAATTCTTTAATTTTTTCTAGCATTAAATATAGCTTATGTTACTCAGCATGAATGTAGCTTTCTAATGGTGAAAGAATTTTTGAAATCGGTTTAGTAGTTTTTGAGTTTATTTATTACAAACATACAAAAATACAAATCTTTCCTCTTTGTAATATTAGTGTAGATATGAACATTTAACTGCTAGATTTCATATGTGAATAATTATTTCTAGTAAAAAATTGTGTGTGTATCAAAATAATATTGTTAATTTTATATGAAGAATATACATATCTACGAAAGGCGTTCAAGGTAAATTTAGTAATTATATTTCTTTTACGAAAAAAAACAAAAAAATAAGTATGAATGTCTGTCTAAATATATATATTCCTTTATTCTTCCAAATATCTTATAGTACCTTATTATTAGTTTAGACAAATTTTCCAATTTCATCTTTCCCTTAAACTAAAACAAATACGATTAGGGAATTAAATATAAATTTAAGACTAATTTTAATACGAAATAACACCCCGGACTCTCTAAGAGGTTGATCAAGTCTCCCCTGAAACCTGCGACTTATAAATATTTTGTATTATTTTTTGGATTTTTATTCTATTTCTTGGACAATCTAGGAGTGTATTAGAAAATTTTAAGAGGCACAGAGATAAATTCTAAAAGCAGTTTAAGAATAAAGCATCGTAAAAAGTAGTTTTCGATTTTGGTATTTGTTAATAAATCACTTTCATAAAATATTAATTTATATGTCATAAAGATATTAATTAAAGCAAAACATATTTCTGTTAGTAATTAGAATAGGAAGTCTTCTTTGAAAATGTTCCCTCGGGGATAATTACGTTTATTTAATAACAATTTATTCACAATTGTATTAAGCCATGCTATTGTCAATTTGTCGCTTTGTCGACGCAGTTAAAAGGTATACAAAATTAACTCATGATGGCAGACGAGTTGTTCTTGTAGTTGTGTACAAGCGCGTATTACATTATAATTATACTAGCTTTTGCCCGCGGCTTCGCTCGCGTTAAATTCGGGGTAGCACTGTTCCCCTTTCCTGAACACAGAAGAGAACTCGGAACAGAATTTTACACGTTCTTTATTTTATTATTTATAAGTGGAAAATAAATGTTACTTATTATTTTTATATATATAGCGCGTTGTAAAAACGAACACTGCCATCTGTTATTAATTTTTGAACAAAACAATTAAACCTATCGTGAACATAATCCATACTAATGTTATAAATGGGAAAGTGTGTCTGTCTGTTTGTCTTTCTTTCACGGCAAAACGGAGCGACGAATTGACGTGATTTTTTAAGTGGAGATAGTTGAAGGGATGTAGTAACATAGGCTACTTTTTGCCCCTTTCTAACCCCCCACTTCCCAAAAATGGGGGGTGGAAGTTTGTATGGAGCATTCCGCAATTTTCAAGGTAAAAAGCTAAAAATTGGTATGCTGACTATTTATGACTACCAAAAAAATCACCCATCTTTTTTTTTGAAATCTGCACCCAACCCCTTAAAAGAGGGGGTGAAATTTTATATGAGACCTTTCGCAGTTTTCAAGGCAGGAAGCTAAAATCGGCACACAGACTCTTTGTTACTAACGAAAATACCTGCCATATTTTAGAAATCCTCCCCCAGCCCCTAAAATAGGGGATGGAAATGTGTGTGAGACTCCGCAAAATTAGAACAGGTTCTTTAATACAAACGAATAATAAAATAATTTAATTAAAACGAATTAAATAACACAAAATTAAAAACATTAAATCTTACCATAAATCAGCTTTTGAGAAAATAAACATTATAAACATAAATAAGTGTAACTCATGGATTCCGATAGATGGCCCTGATATGTTTTTTAACTTTTAACAATTTTTCTAAAAAAAAATTTTAAACCAATAACTTGAAAAAGTAAAAATCGCTTTAAAGTGATAGAAAGAGCAGTGCAAAGCCGCTAACCGTTATAGTAGATATAACTACGTTTTAGTAGTGATCAGCCAGGATCAAATGGCCTAATTGGCGCCTACATTGTCATCAATCAATACTTCAGCTTCTTTATATTTAGCATGGGTCTAGGTGATAAACGTGACGCCTTTCTTCCTTTAAAACACTTTAATTTATCATAAATAACAAAATTTTAAATATTAAGTGTCTTAAAATAATAAGAAAATTGTGAAATGAAAATGGTCTTTTTTGGTATTGTAAACTATTTCTAAAAATCATAAAAACGGTCATTTTGGCTTTTGTTGAATTTGTAACGGTATAGAACAGAGATGAAGACAATTTGTATCATCATATTATCATGTTTTAATATTGGTTTTTAAATTATATTTATTGCAGATTTATGGCTTACCTATTTACTCTTCCAATACTTGTGGACGACGTTATATTATTTACTTTCTTCACTTTACTTTATTAAAATATTGTTCTTTCAAAAAAACTCAAACGAAAAACAATGTTAAGCATTTCAATCACTTTGCCAATCGAAGCGAAATAGCTAGCGCAAAGCGATCGGTTAAGTGTGAAACTGAACATCGAACTCAGTAATATGCTTTGGGAAATGCCTCCGATGAACACTGAATTGATCAATGCTTTGGATAACTTCGCGGATTTAATATAAACGCGCTCTGAGACACTCATTATATAGCAGTGTTTATTGCATGAAATATTATGCTATAACAAATAAAATAACAAGATAATGGACAAGACAGTGATTACATTTGAATAAAGAGATTTATATACATTAAACATGGTAAATAATATATGACACGCAGGATAAAACAAATATGTTTTGTTAGAATTTGGCGGATAAAATTATATCATTTAGTTATATCCAATTATTTTTTTGAAATACAATAAAAACAAAAATAATTAAATATTACGTACATATCATTGCATGATATTTTTTTATTATATAACGTCAAAATATTCATTTAGATTATAAGAGGATCTGATTATAAGCAATTGTTATACAAATTCATTTGTAGGTTATTCTCTGATTTCAATGGGTATTTTATAATAAATACGTTTGGCATTTCATGACAATTGTCTTTATAAAATGCAGTTTGGTATGATGCTTTTTAGCAAAGTTAAATTTTTGGACGTAAGCAGGTATTTCTTTTGTCTTTTAAGTGATATAGTGTTTGATGACATCTAATAGTTGTTCTAACCTCTAAAGTATACTATATCGCGGTTAACGTTAATATATATTTTAAAATAAAAGTCTGCCTGTTTTCCATTGGTCTTACCCAACAAAAAGCCCTAACACATTTGTTCAGCATGACGAATACCTTATTTATATCTGGGTAATTCCCCCACAATATGATTCCGTATCTTAACTCCGCTGCTACATAACCATGATTAGTGCAACTTTTTCACCTGCTGTATGTCTAAGCCGTTTTAGAGCATAAACGAACTTACTTAACATTGTGAGCGTGATCTTTACAGTTACAATTTTTGTTAACAATGATTCTTAAGAATTTGCAACCATTCTCTTCCTGTATTTTCCGTCCATCACATTCCATATTTAGATTAAACAGATCTGTTTTATAATTCTATAATTGTATTAAGATATTATTGTTTTAAATAAGTTGACACTAAGTCCGTTACCAATTAGCCATTCATTAACATTGTCAACGCTCATGTTTATGTCAAGCTCGTAATTAACAGCGTCTTTTTGTTTAGGAATTCATAAGTCGTCGAATTATTTAAGACAGTTATAATAATTATTTCATTGGTAGCATTTAATCTTGTTAAATTGCTGAACACATTGCAGACGATTTAGCAATTAGCATTGGTATATAAGTATATTTCATAATACTGGCCAAAATCTAGTAATTTTTAAAAATCAATGTCCTTTTTATTCTAGCCCTTAATATGCAATTAGTGAGCTGTCGTAATTGTTTGCTAGATGTACCTACCTAGATGTCGCTCTGACTTGAATCGAATTTCGACATTGAGACGATATCGTATCGATCGTAATATTTTAAAATAATTTAATCATTTTTGTTCTCGTACAGGTGAAAGTCAAAAAGTTTTTGAATAAAAGATATCGGTGCGTTCTTTCTTGTCCTAGAAAAAAGGACAAAAATTAATATTCAAATAAAAAACCTACTTCGTAACATTTAACTTTAGGTTTGGTGGCTTTCATTGAAAAATAAAAGTTCCTTTGTCTTTGCTAAGTTATGAAGTTTAAAACAAGAATCGAAGACTGACTTTTGAGACGAGACCTTTCCAGGACGTCAACTGTCAACATTAGTAGAAAAACTTTTTCTTTTAGACCACGAAAACGTAGCAAGTACATATTTAAAAATCATAAAATATACAAAAATCTACTCAGAAAATACAGTTACCTAGTACAGCCTATTACTAGTTTGTTTTTCTGAATGATGGTCTTGTACGGCGCTCTCCAACTCTTCTGATAGGCTTGGAGAATATGGCAAAACTTCCCTTCGGCTTAGGTTTACGTCCGGCAATCACTTAATAGACTTCCAGTCTATTAAGTGATTTGGTGAATCATTTAAAAAGAACGTTTTGATATTATTAAAAATCCACAGTATCGCTTTCAATTATATTTTTTTGGATATGACAAAGTCGTGGTATAAGATTTTCATTTTAGGCCCTGGATTTACACAGTATATATGTCGCATGATCAACCACATTCTTTATTCGAGTATTGTTGTTTGTGTCCCATGTAAACAAAACAATATGTTTTGTTATATTTCAGTGAATTTATTTCATGTTCGTTTTGTGTGACATCGAGAATCGATAACGTATTTCACGGCAATTATTAGAAATATATATTTTTCAAGCAAAAAGATCCACCTATTTACCGAGTATATTTTCATAGAAAGTTCCTATCATTTAAAAATGGAATAGGTATTTAGTTCTAACACTTTCGCGCTTATCGCACATTTAAAAACAACCGGATCCACGACTCGTTTAATAATGTTTTTTTAATACGTAATCCTGACGTTTCGACTCTTTTACAGGAACCGTGATCACAGAATGACTAAGGTTATGGTCGTCATACATGTGCTACTACAAACTAAAACTGCTACTTAAACAGACCAAATGAAAAAGAGAGCATAACGACTGATTGATTGCTTCAGTATATCTAAGTAACGGAAAGTACCAGAGAAGGTGTATGTTTTTCCCCATTCATATTATACAATGTGTCCCGTCACCAGTGTCGGAGCCTTTAATGGTGTGAAATATGGCAATTTTTATCGACAAATTGTCCCATTCTCTTACGGCCGCCATTTTGTTTTCTTGGTAACCAAGACCTGGGCTCTCATACTCATTCGACCACCACTACTCATGTAAATGTCCTATCAACATTAAAAAGGTGTCATTCGATAGCTAAACATGTAGACAACAATTACACAGCCATCATATTTCAATTGTCATGGAATAAAAAATAGAAAAAAATAATTAAAGAAAAACAAATAGATTCCTATTTGTGTATTTTTTAATTATTGGCTTTTTGAGAAAAACCAAATTTGAGGGGCAATTTGTCGATAAAAATGCCATATTTCACACCATTAAAGGCTCCGACACTAGTGACGGGACACATTGTATATAGAAAATATCATAACGTTAATTAACATTTTATAGCTAGATCTTTTTAATACACACATTTGAAGAGGTTACTTGAAGAGGAAGAGGCAGTAACATATTTTATAACCTACTTTACGACTCTGTTTTCTTGTCCTTTATAGTTTTAATTTTGCTTGTCTTATGAATTTCATTAAAGTCTTGATGAAAGCTCGAGAAAATATTATCAGAAATTGCTATAGTAGATCGTATATGCAAGAGTTCTCAGTTTTAAAACAGTTTACATGGATTTGGATTATTTTGTAAAAAATAAGAGATGGGTATGTGTAAAAAGGTTTAATTTAATTATTACCGAATAAAATGTATACTTTACAAGACTTACAAAATTGAGCTAATAAAATAATTTACATATATCTTTAATGGCAATTACCGGAAACGCAACAGTAAATAAAGATTACGTACTTTTATATGTATAAGAGAAGGGTTGTAAATAGGTACGTAACATATCTACAACTAAGTGTCAGATACATACCTGAAACTAGATTTATTCTATAACCAACAGCTTGAAAAGACTTTCGCAGCACGGAGGAGCTCAAGGTAGTCAAGGTAAACTTTAGGTCACACACAACCTCCACAATCATAAGCAGAACGCTCTAACTGCTTGTAAAATGTCCTAGGAAATAATAAAAAAAAGATTATTGTCGAGTCAATAGCATATTGACCTATATAAAACTATAAGATATAAAATACGCATGTAAAAAACGACCACCCTACGCATCCTACCTGAGGACTCGGAGGCGTGGTCGTTTTTTGGCATCGTGAATGCAAAAAAATTAAAACACTATACAAAACTGTAAAAAAATTTTAGCTTCAATTGTAACACGTAGAGATCAACATCTATTCAGAAAATTAAAGACTTTGTATATTGTATTGTTTGTATATTGACGTGATGTTATCCGTACACTTTTGCCTTCCTGTCCCCACGTCTGGACGATAGGCCTTTCCCAATATGATAACACGTCGGTAGAATAGTGCTCACGCACACGCTGTGAGGATCAGTTGATATAAAATGTAATAGAATAAATTACGTCTTCTGCCTAATGTTATCTTTATAGCTACGAATAGTGAATAAAAAAGCTGAAACTATCATCACAATATATAGAATATTAATAGAAAAGATATATCCCTAAGAGTGAATACGAAGCTTGTTCTTGGGAACAAAAGCGCTCTCGTGTGCATAAATTCTAAAAAGCTTCTCAGAAAACTACATGACATAAAGTGAAGTACGAGTAAAATACATAGGAAATAGAATTATGGCGGCCATACATTTTTGATGAGGGTAGGATTACTTTAGTTTCTGCTACATCTGTTTTATAAATTTATGAATGTACAGTCGACAACAAACCTTTACTAAGGAACCCACCTTATGCCCTTATGATAGAGATTACAGAAATGATATGTATTCGTCACTGACTTACCGAAAAGAGAATTACTTATGCCTAGGACTGCTGAGTTTTTTTTTATGTCGGCTGACGTAATGACTCCGTAAACGTGTTTCAGGTTTTTTGACGTGACAACGTCTTATAAATTGGTTTGCCGGGTGACACTTCAAGAAACTGCGTTACGCTCCGCTCACGTTATGCGCTCACAATGAGAGCGAGTGAGAGGCACGCGTCCCTTCCACTCGGGCATGGTTAGCCCGCCTAAGAGCGAGAGAGACAGACATAAAAAGTGGAAGGGACGCGTGCCTATAAATTAATGTTTTAAATATAATTCTTTGTATAAATAAATGTTTTAAATTGTTACTATTATTTCATCCTTCTTCCTACTATACGAATGAATATTCACATTAAAATTATTTTACCACTCAAAGTCGTTGTCACGTAAAACTTTCGCCCGTATACCGACTTTACAGGCAACCAATTTTTTATTTTTGGTATATTTGTCAAAATCTCTAAATAAAGAAACTAAGTTCACCTGGCTCGTGAGAAAGTTTCGTCTTCTTATATTTCAAATAGCAACATATGTAAGAAGATTTTTCTATATGGTTTTCTAGATCAACACGACTCACTTACCCACATCTAAATTGTGTCTAAAATATTATGAAATGTTAGCCTGCTAATATGTTTTGTAATCGTCACTAAAGAAATTATTCCTTGTATGGGTTCCTAGTTCCTATTATACTAATATTTGTAGTTATTTTTTTAAGCATACATAATGCCAATTTCTATAAGCTTAAATACGCCTATAAATAACAACCATATTCGTGGTTGTTTTTTTTTTTCAAGAGTATTTAAGCTTAAACTAAGATTTTTCATGTAAAACAGCCGTTTAGTTATTGTGCTTTACGTTACGGAGAAACAGTAGCTTAACTATTTACCTACACATAGAGTGCCAAGAATAACGACGACTCCTCTCATGAGCCAGTTTGCTTGGTTATCGGACAACTCCTTTTTGAAAAACGGTTTGTAAAAATCTTCCAACACAACTGCTGACATTGAATTTAAACTGGTTGATAGTGAGCTGAAAATAAAAATCAATTATAGTATGCAGATACTAAGATTTTATAGTTAAGAATAATTAATAATATTTTTTACGTTCACACCAAATAGCCTAGCACAAAGTACTGTAATTCTAGTGTTATGGATTCCAAGGTCACGGATAGACATACATATATCATACATAGATATATAATATTCAACAAAATATATATATATATATACCTTTGACTCACGTACAAACGTTCGTATTCATCACACAAACATCTGCCCCTTCCGGGATTCGAACCCTAAAAACATATTGTCGCACTTTGAACATAGTTCGCTTACATCGGGTTCACTATTCCACTATTCTAATAGTTTCAAGTGCGGGCAACGGTGTGCCCATACGCTCAATTTACAACTTTCTCAGTTGATTTTCGTAATATCAACCAAAAAACATCCACTACACTGCGGAAACCTTCCCCAAAATTCGGAAAAGCTGCTACCGATTTCGTGTTCAACAATATGGTGATCACCTCTATTAGTACTATTATTATTATTCGCCCTTTACGATTTACTTGAGGTTAAAGGGTCAGTTATTTTTACTCTCCCAGATACCAAACATCGACGGCAGTTGATATTTATTATTTAATAGCTCTCGGGTGTGCTTTACAACCTTTTGTTTTTTGTTACTGAACATACATAAATTGTATCTGTCATTCTTACAACAACCTACCAGTTAATTCATAGACTACTTTTAGTTTTGGCAAGACAAGGGCACGGCAATTGATTTTTATTGCTTTCACGTCACACGGCTACGCGCTATATTTAAATTTTGTACTTATCGATAATTCTGCATTTCTCCTTTATGCACTTCTATTTTTTTTTTTTTTTTTTTTTTATTTAGAATGGGTTCGCTCTTGATCCCAATCAAGCCCGGGGGCAAAGACAGAATCCACGATGGAATGAGCTAACCCAGAAGGTGCCTATTCACCCTGGCCCTGAAAACAGACGGGTTATATGTACTCGGAAATACAGACGCAGGGAGAGAGTTCCACTCCCTTGCTGTGCGCATTATAAAAGAATTCGAGAAGCGCTTGGTGCGACAGGCAGGCATAGCGACCAAGAAAGGGTGGTAGCCCGCAGTGCGTCTGGATGTCCGATGGAAGAAAGGAGATGGCGGTATGAGCATATGTAGCTCTTGAGCACACTCTCCAAAATACAATCTGTAGAAGATCGACAGACAGGCAACTTTGCGGCGGTGAGCTAAGGTGTGAAACTTGCTCTTCGCCAATTTGTTGTCACTTATGAGCCTCTCAGCTCTGCGCTGAATCGTGTCCAGTGCAGCAAGTTGGTATTTTGCTGAGCCATCCCAGAGGTGGCTGCAATATTCCATGCAAGATCGGACTTGAGCTTTATAGAGAGAAGAAAGCTGTCCCGGCGTGAAATATCGCTTGACCTTATTTAGGACGCCCAGCTTTTTAGCTGCAGTCTGAGCCTTGGACTCGATGTTGGCGCCGAAGTTGAGATCTGACGACAACTCCATGCCAAGAAGCTCTAGGCTGTCGGTCATAGGTAAAGATGTACCTCGGAAAGTAGGAGTGAGGTTGAAAGAACTCCTTTTTGCAGTGAAAATACACGCTTGCGTTTTGGAGGCGTTGAAATGGACGAGGTTACTTTCACTTTGGAGGAATTTGTGTAACATTGTAAATCGAATGCTACAGATATGACTTTATATTTAGAGCTTGATGTTGACTCTACTTTGAAATCGCGGAGCCCGTTGATGCTGATAAGTGGTACTGATTAATCGAATAAATGAGCAAAATCGAGTTCCCTCTTAGTTCAAATGGCACTTCATGCAGCAGTTCGGTTGTCGAATCTGCACTAGGTCCGCTTGGTGGATTATGTATATCCTATATGTGGCTCAGTATTGACCCATTGATAATATTGATCTATTGACGGTAACTCTATGCCTTAGCATCGTAGACATTAACAAGCCAAAAATATTTTGGTATGTCTTAGAATATATTTTTAGTCCAGTCATTTTAGCTATTTTAAACCCCAATCTGCGGAAAAATTCCTAGTGAGCTGAATTTTTGTATACACCTTTATTACGACATTGTAATGAAGATGTGAAAAATCGACATTGATATCGTGCCGGCTAAAAAAGTTATAAAGGTCAAAAGGTCACGAAAATCAGTTTTTCGCAAATATCAAATAAAATAATAAATAAAAATCTCGCGATCTATTGCTCAGAGGTCAATAAAGGTCATTATAAAAATTGTTTGTCGTGAAATTGTCTATAATAAATGTCTCTTGCATTTTTCTGTAGAATTAATCGTTTTCGGAGTAGAGCGCCGAGAAAGCCACTGTATTATAACGATGCACTCGATTCCTCACCACCTTTGAGGTAGAATTCGAAATTTGAATAGACATTTTGCTTCATTTTTTTTGTTTGGCCTTTTTTATTCTTCACAATTAATTGATGCAAGAAATGTGTTAGAGTGTTATGAATTTCGTCATTAATATTATCTAACATTCGACTTGGTGGTGGATATGAGTCGTGAATAATTGTAACAGAACGAATATCTTCTTTAATTATTGATGCAGCAGCTTCTACAATTCGAAGACGGTCATTACAATGATTTTTTTTTCTTCGTACCACGAATTTGTTAAAATATTACTTGCAGTATCTCGAAAGCAAATAATTGTTAATGATTTACTTTACGTGGTAATTACAATATTATTCCCATATCGAGCAATCAATTTTTTTATTATTGTTTTATCATCTGGAACGTAATCTTTCATTATATCTTTTAACTCAGCCAATGTGAATTGACAATCGTCATTATTTTCTATGTAATGAAAAACATTTTCCATGGCAATTCTAATATTTTCATCCAATGGACGGCTCGCGTCACCCTTTCCACTGACTAATAAAAATTTTGAGAAACATTAATCATGATATTTAGCTTCGACAGATACTAAGTCATACTCAAAATTCACACGCTCCTTTACACTTCTTCCATATTTATCACCACGCGCCTCTGCAGCTTTTAATACTGTACTCAAAATTCACACGCTCCTTTACACTTCTTCCATATTTATCACCACGCGCCTCTGCAGCTTTTAATACTGTGTCTTTAAATGAAAGAGTACTCACTTCTTTTATAACGCGTCTGTATTTTTTTTTTTTTCTCAATTACCTCACTCGCTTCTTCTCCACAAAACAAACATAATTTTTTGAAATCAAAAGAGCTGATTCTTTTCTTACGTGGAGATATTGATGTACTCGGTTCTTCGTGGCGTCGTTTAAAAGCCGCTATACTGAAATTTTTCGTATAATTTTTACGACAATTGCTATGAACATTTGCAAAAGTCACAGTATCTAAATATTCAATATTACCATCACCTCTAGCGATACTAGCATTTTTTAATGTCTGAAGACCACGCCTAACTTCTACTACATCACCATCCGATAACATGTATGGTGCTATATGTTTAGTGCTATATGTCTGTGTATGTAGTAGATTTTACTAACAACACACTTACAAACATGAATAAAAAGCAATAGGGTGTACGCCTTGGTACACAATACCGTAGGTGAGTGCATTCTAGTCTCTACTCCGAAAACGGTTAATTCTACAGAAAAATGCAAGAGACGTTTTTTGTAGAAAATTTCACGACAAACAATTTTTATAATGACCTTTATTGACCTCTGAGCAATAGATCGCGAGATATTTGCGAAAAACTGATTTTCGTGACCTTTTGACCTTTATAACTTTTTTAGCCGGCACGATATCAATGTCGATTTTTCACATCTTCATTACAATGTCGTAATAAAGGTGTATACAAAAATTCAGCTCACTAGGATTTTTTCCGCAGATAAAACCTAAAATGACTGGACTATTTACGAATCTACGTGTATAGTTATCGAATCGAGATTTCAAAATAAACTGGTCTCATATTTATACAATTTTGTCTCTATAACTTAATTTTACGTATACTTTGTATGACTTACGTAATTATTTATTCTTAGTAATGTAAAATATAAGTAAAACAACGATTTATCGTTTGTAATGCATTATTGAGGTAGGTAAGACCAAAATTAAAATAAAAAGAAAAACAATTGAGCGGGTAATATTTATTACACTTTGTAACATTTTCATAGCTTTCGGGATTTTGCTTCAATCTCAGTGAACAATGTTTCAGCGGAAGGGTGTGTATCTTATTATTCTTAAGTAATAAGAAACTACCCGCTTTATTCCTTTCTTGTGGACGGATTGAAAACTATCAATCACATAGTGTTACTTACCAAGCTTAAAGGTCCTAGAAAATTTTCTAATCACTAAAAGAGCTCTATTATTGTTTGAATATAAGTCAACAAGGTTGTAATGGGACAAAGGGTACTTTCCGACAAAGAATAAAAGCTAGAAAAGGCCATTTTGCTCTGAAAGTAATATGAAAAAGTATACGTCGTTTCTCTTGCAATAGCTATCTCCCTCTCAATAAGCGCTTTCATAAATTCCAAGAAAATAGGCTCAGGAAATAACGCTGAAGTGCCATTTTCAATTAAATTTCTCCTTCTCGTAATGCACTATTGTTAAGACCAGATCAGGCAAAATGACTGTTACTGGTTTCATAGATATCTGGGAAATATGGTGAAGTTAAAAGAAAAATGACTGGTGACCTCAAATTGGATAAATTACTACTATTTCCATATTACTCTTTTCATAACAAGACACTTGTTAAACCTTTATAATGTTTCAACTAAATTTTCCTTTCCTTTCTTTTTGTAGTCTGGTTATTCATTACATATATGCAGCAATGGTCCTATTTATTTGCGCGAATAAATTATATTATGCCGTCAGATATTATTTGTCAGATATTATGGGAATCATAACGTCGTCTCGTTTGTCGTCTCCTCTACGGCTATATTTAACTAATAATTTTACAAAATTACGCCTAACTGCAATGTAGATTAAAAAAGAAACGAAATTGTACATACACAGAATAACTATTTAGTTTAATTAAGTCACATTGACTGCTTAGATTAAATAGAGAAACAGATTCTCACAAAAGTAAACAAAAAGCAAAACAACGGATGTCTAATGCTTTTGATCACAGCAAAGCTCATTATTTTTAACCACATTTACTAATGTCAGCACTTTATTATTAGGTACTGATACGGTTATATGGGTAGTATGGGGTAACCAGTAGTAAAAGCGGTCGTTGAGTAGACTAAGTTCAAAGCCGATGTTATACAAGCGAAGAATTTAAAGAGGTAACAGGAATAATTTTACACCAAACAAATATTTTAATTATGAAGAAGGGTTTAAATCGCTTAGTGTCTGGTATCCTTTTGTTTCAAGTGAGAAGATAGTGGTACAGGTACCAAGTGTAAAAAAATGCCTATAGTAGCTACCCGTATAAAACTTTAGTTCTTCGGTGATGATGGTGCGTGCAACCGCTCCGAAATATCGGAGCCTCAAAAATTTTAAACATAGGAAAAATTCCTTTTTGATTAAAACTGATGTTAACAATATTGATAATGCACTTAACCCTTTAGTATAATTAACAAGTGTGTTTTCTCGACACTAAAGTTATAAAAAATCAGCTCATTTAAAGTATCGTCTTTGTTTGGAATGATTAAAATCCCAATACAATGGATGGTTTCGATAAAGGATTCGATTTGACGATGCTAATGCCGTAATCGAGTGATCATTGTTTCTGTGCAGTATCAAACATGAGTTATATCGAAATAGGAAAATCGATTCTAAAGTGATTACAGCAGATCTAAAATTGAATTTGTCTGTTCGATGACTTTCTTTTGTTTCTGTGTTTTTTGTAATGTTGTATTTCTGTGAAAGCTAAGTGATATTAAAATTTTTGCTAGTATACTAATTATAATCTTTCTAGATCTCGATCACGTTATAACGGTCATATTTCTCATTGATAATCTCTTCATTATTTCTTTCCAGCGATCCATGTTCTGGTTCATTAATGTGCAAATGATTGCTGTTAGTATGATTATTTTTGAAGGTCGCGGTAGGTCGCAACATCTTAGGAGCAAATATAGCTCTATAACTCATTTGGTCAAGTATATTTGTATACTCATTACATATTAGAGACTCGTCTCTGTTAACTTTTCAGATAGTGGTTAAATTCTAAAACTATTGGAAATTAGTTAAACTGTAACGTGGCAATCTTCAAAGGATGAGTTGCTTATATATAATTTTTACTTCTTACGTGAATAACATGATTGATAATTTATTTCATCGTTACAATAGAAAGTAAGTCATTTCAGAGTTACCACTTATCGTCACAAGTAGGTTTAATTAGGTTATTTTGGTAGAGATATCTTGCATGGGTGTACAGGTGTAAAACTCTGTACTGGAAAAACTTGAGTTTCCATATTGAACAAACATAGAGAATCTTTCATGAATACATCGTAATAGTAAAAACCGTCTAATATAAAAGTAAAATGATGGCAATGACTTGGGAGCAAATGTTTATGTTTATCATATTAACATTCCCCTACCGAGATTCGAATCTAGAAGCTTTGGCGCACAGGGAGGATTGCTACCATAGCACCAAAGAGCCAATAGCCTAAAACCTTAAGCTTTAAATCCTTGCGGTTTACCATGTCTAGTCTCCGAGATTGTTTTATATCCTAAAGTAAGACGTAATATAAAATAAGTATTTAATATTACGTCTTGTTCAAAATATTCACATACATTATTGTATCTACTATAAGATGACTACATAAGGAACTAAATTACTTAAATCTAAATTAATGTTGGCAATAACTTGTTTTTTAGTTCTTACACAGATAAATCGTTTAAACGCGACGTCTACATATCACTCTGATTACGTTTTTGACCATCCTCTGAGCTCTAGAAAAATAATGTCATCGTATACTGTGCACAGCCAGATCCAAAGTCACTCTTATAGCCGAAAGAATAAAGTTTGCATTTCAATATACAATCGTTATGTGAAGTGACCCAGTAAACTTGGCAAGAAAGAAGGGGGTAATAACAATAATAACTTGGGGAGTCACTAATTTGTATAGCGCTGAGCGGGCTATTTTCATATAGTATTGTATATTGAAGCAGTGGTATAATATGTTCCTAATTTATGATTTAACGTTAGATTAAATTGTTTATAAGTAATTTTTGGTAATTGTGAAAAAGATTATAAATATTGTCTTTATCGGAAAGAAAGTTAGTAATCAATAAGTCACCAATATTGTCATTGGATTATGAACATCTTCACTGCAAAGACTTCCCCTCGCCATGTAGGTTTGGTAAGGAAATGTGGGTACTAACGATTAGGTATGCAGCTGAGACCAACGGTTGAACGTGCTTTACGAAGCATGAGAAAATTCTATGTAGGTAATCAATTTTTTTGGTTATCTATCTGGTTACCGAAATTTGTTAACTTCGCAATTGCAGGCTAAGAAGAATGACACGACTTAAATGTAAATTTTAATTAAAACTAGCGGCCCGTCCCGGCTTTGCACGGGTTGAAATAATTCTTAAAAAAATTTCTATTATTAAATATTTTTTTCGTTAGCGCCATCTAGCGTCCGGTAGACGAACTACTTGCGGTTGACGCGTTGCAATGGTAACGTTATTGATACAATGAAAAAAGAGCGGACAGACAAACACACAAACCACTGTGATCTTAGATTATAGATTTCTGATATGCCTTAATGGTAAACTAAATGCTTGTAGGTAATGCAAGGCGAGATTCTGACTAGCTTATATTTCAACTTAAAGGCACTGGCCGCCTTGATTAGATTTTTAATTATTTCGAAAGAAATCGATAGCGTAGTTGTGAGTGCGTTCGGTACATTATAAGTGCGAAGATTAAGTAACTTTAGCAGACGCCAGTCATTATGGGGGCGGCCAAAGAAAATATATTGTTTTGAACAAAATAAAATTCTCCACCTTCTCCGTGGTTCATTGGCAGTGGGAATTTCGTTTGGCTGACAGTTTTTTTGTATTATTTAGAATAATGTACAGTTATATAAAGTCTTATTAGATACAACATAACTAACAATAAGACTAGAAAGCTTTATTATATACATATGAGCACAAAGTAAATAAATAGTCTTATATAATGATACGAAGTTGATACATAAAAAGAAAATTAGCCCCGAAAACTTTATGACAACCATTTAATTCTTGTAATAGGTTGTTTAAGTGTAGACGCAAGTATCCCTTTCCAAATAAGTTCCCTTTACATATTACGTCACGTTTCTTTCAAGAACTCATCTTGGAAATAACTGCTGAAGTCGTTGTAATGTTAATAAAAAATGTACACCATTTCAATGAAGAAGCACGTGTCGCAACTTATTCCCCGTACTATTTTCGACTTGTCCATATCAAGTGCGCTCTACGTTACGTACCTTAACTGTTGGGATATAAGAAATTATTTTGGTTGGGTAAATGTAGTTGTATGATCCTTTCTTATCTTTGTAGGCAATTTGTTTAGTTGATACTTTATTGAACTAAAAGTTGTTGGGAAGACATTAATTTTTATGTTAGCATACGGAGAGATGACGTGACATGGAGAGACTGTAACTTACTTGATAACGATATTGGATATTGAAATAATAACGATAGCTTGTTCTGTAACGCGATTTTCTTCTTAACTGACCCATTTCTTTGTGGTTAATAGAAGAGAATACTTTAAAAAAAGATTTTGATATAATAAAGTTATAAGTTCAGGACACATTCACTCAGTTTGAACATGCAAAAATATGAATTTTATCTCGAGTCAAATAATTAATAATAATATAAAAATAAAAAGAATAAAAAAAATTAACAAGAATATGATATAATTTTATCATATTATGAATATGAGTTTATCAATTAAAAACATTATTTGTATTATAAGAAATAACGTCAAAAATAAGAAATTGACAATTATTTATCTCCTTTTATACTAAAATAACCCAACAAAATGTAATAATAATAATGTAAACAAATGTGTAATACTCTCCCAACGACAACCCTCTTATTAAGCCATAACTATAAATTTGGATTATACATATTATTTGCTGGTTGGTTAAATATCATTAAAGTTAAAATATTTGTTACGGAAACAAAGCAAACAAATAAGTATCGTTTAAATATACGTTTTAATATAAAAATGTTACAAGACGAGCATTTAAAATTCACGAAAAGATCACCATTTCGAAATACTTATTATTAAAATTCAAAAAGGTTTATGACTCAGTGGCCGTGGGGAACCCATGATCCCTGTTATTCTGTCACAAAGAAGTTCTTCTTAAAGAAGGATACACAGCATATTTTGGAACATCGAAATTTAATAATAATTATCCGAAAGTAATAAATTGGATGTTGTGTCCAATTTGTGATATGAACTTTTGCTATGGGGCAATTCAGTAATAATTAAGCGATCATTTATAGCCGAAAAGTAATGTGTTCGTGCAATAGAGAGAGAGAGAAAAACATTTATTGACCAACACTACACATGAAATAAATTTTACTAACAAAAATTACACTATAGAAGCACAGTCAATCAGGTCCCCACCTCACCACCTCCCACCACCAGGATAATAAAATAAAAATAAAAAAGAAGACATGTCTTTCAGAGTCATCATGCTATGATGTGCTACTTCACGCTTGATGACCGCGAATTTGCCAAAAAGGACCAATGGCATAACGTAAAACTAGTACGGTTTGCATTGTCATTGAAAGTAATTTCCTCACGCTTGTGAGTCTTAGAAAACTGCAGATTATGAACTAACCGTGGTCACACTACGTATGAAATTAACCACGAGGTCACGAAAACTGTAACCAGACCAGTAAGTCATGAAAACTGTACCTAATATGTGTTGTGCAGCCATTTTGCAGACCTTTTTTCTCAGAATTGAAATTATTAAGCCATCCAAGCTTCTATACTTTGTTAAAATTCGTGCAAGTCTATTCTTAATAAAAACAGGTTTACAACTTTAATACAATATCTTAATATATATTCTTAATATATATAAATTACGTGTCACATTGTTTGTCCGCGATGGACTCCTAAACTACTTAACCAATTTTGATGAAACTTCGTAACTATCTGTTATTTGATCTAACTTAAAAGATAGGATAGATTTGATTTTAATTTATAACACAGCAACGCGTGGCCGGGGCAGCTAGTTTCTATATATATTTGTATTGCCAAACATTAGCACCGATATATGTAGACGAAATTTGTACACTAGTGTGTTATAATATTTAACAATTTGCCCAAAAGTTTGCAAATGACATGAAATTTGATTTATTTACCGACATTCTGATATATATACTTATTCAATTTATTATTCATTGTATATGTATTATTCATAATCATATCATAGTCCACTATTATCTGAAAAATAATTAATTAGCCAAACAGTATTGAGCACATTGACTAAGTTCAATTGACGACCGTAGTTGCCGACAATTGATTTGAGGTTACATTATTTTAAATTGTATTTGATTCACTATTTTATTTTATTTAAATTTGGGTAATTCACAAAATTAGATATGAAAAACAAAATTGTGCATGCTAGATGTAATGAAATGTGTTTGATCCATTTAATATGCTGTACCATTTGTATATTTATCGCATTTCTAGTGAAATGCGATAAATGCAACAATAGTAGTCTATTTAACACATCAAAAATAAAAGAAAGTAAAGCCGATCACCAATCCTCAGACAAAACTTAGCGGTAGAGTTGACTGTGTAAGTAGCTGTTCGTAACAATGTTTACGAAAGATGGTGATTGAATATCACACATTTTCCAGAATAGAGACTGAAGCCAAATTCATCGGAGAATCGCCTCGAGCGCAATAAAAACTACATATCCCCGCCGACATCCGCGGCATGGATGAAACACCGTAGGGTTAACCGGCAACCCACCAAAATGCAGTGGGTACTCACAACTGTAGACGAAGCAGGGTATAATGGCTAAACTTGCCTTCGAATAAAAAAACAATCAATATTTTTTTATTCCTCCATAAAATAAGAATTCAATCAAATTTTGTCTTTTTAAAAAGGACAATATTCAATGGCTTCAAGAAAAGTATAAATTATTCAAGAAAATATTAAATCGATAAATAGATTTTGGATATCTGCATTATTTACTTATTATTACGACATAAGCATATTTTATTCAGGGAGTTAATTTCAGAACTAAAAGTAATGAAATACTTAGAAAAATATAAAACATCCACTCGAATATAGCAAGAGCACGTAGGAGCTTCAGATAGTAAATTTTTGGGTAACAATCCGTTGACCTGCTTTGCGAAAGTTGCATTAGCTCAGCAAACATAAGCCGAACACACTACTGCGCCATCGAGTTCTCGAGCTTTCATTATTATATAAGAAAACAGTAGCTTAGTTCTTTTTGTATTTATCTTCTCTAATTAATGTAAATTGGCAGTTTATTTGGATTCAATCGTCAATAGATAGCCAACATTTACCAGTTCCTGTAACAATAATTACGTATTATTAAACCCATAATACAAATTTTGTAATAATTATTACGTATTGTGTAATAAATGTTCACATTACTCAGCTCAAAATTTCTGTTATCTTACTGCCTTTTATAGGGGCGTAATAAAGCTATGTGATACTGAAAGTTATTGCTTCTCGGCGATATTAAGGAGAAATTAATTAATCTCCGATGAAATGTGGTCCTTACGAGATATCGACGAATTTTGGTGAATGGTAGAAACTGCGATAGTAAAGGTTTGTTTGTGTTATTAAAGTTCGATTTTAGTTGGCATGACATATTAAAATATAGATCAATTTCATTGAATTTAATGAAGAAATAGAGTTTCAAAAACCTTCATAAATCTTTCGCTTTATCCGTAAAAGAGCATTTAGGAGTAACAGTTATAAAAACTATATAACTCGCTTTTATGGAAAACTGAACTAAAAAGTAAAAATGAATTTCCATATACCAATTAAGTAATTAACGAGAAAATTATTGTCACTGGAAGAAAAGCGGGGGGCGCTCGATATCGTTTGTTGTTTCTTTTTATTTATTTATTACCAAGATGTCTTTCTGTTTTTATTTCGAAATGCAGAATTAGTGCAAAAGATGGTCGTACATAGCACCCCACGCTTTTCTAACAATGACATTTGTTTAATCGTTATTAACTTAATGGTTATATTGAATTTTATTTATTACTTTTTTTTCGGTTTACCATAAAAACGTATTTTTTAGTTTTTTAACTATAGTTCATTTTCCTTTTTTTAGTTTGATTTACTATTGAAGCATGATCTTTTTATAATTCTTGTTTTTGTCATAATTTTATACATAAAAATAAATAAATAAAATAATTTGGAAATTGTATTATATATTATTGTATTGTATCGGTCAGTGATAAGTGTGCAAATTTTAAAATTAATCAGACGATTTTAAGTGGGTTAACATCGCGTTAGAAGATTCCGTTGCAAATAAACATAACAACACAGGGTGAAGATAATAAAAGCGTGTTAAAAAGACGTATTAAAGTAGAAAATGAGTACTCTTTATAGTGGCTTAATCTTGGCGGTGAACGTGCAAGTTTTAGGGTTAGGTACATTTAAAAAAATTCTTAATACATTTTATAAAATACTTATAGAACACTAGTTGATCGCAGCTACGGTTTCCTCTAGCCCAGTATGATAAAAAATATAATGGCATAATCCCGTGGGAACTTCGTGGTAAAGAGTAAGTAAAAGGCAAATATCAAATGCACAAACAAGAAGCTAAAAATGTTGTTTCTATCAAAATAGGCAATATCTTGAAGGGTTAATATTCAATCGATAAATAAACGAATTTGAGATACCTCAGCTTTGGGATATCTGCATTATTTACAAATTATTTAGAAATAAGCATATTTAATTCAGGAAGTTAGCTTCAGAGCCAATAAAAAGAGCTTTCAAGAATGGAATACTTATATAAACGTAAAACATTCATAACTCAGGTTCTAATGCTTAAGAGGACGCAAAAAGAAATCTTCTATGTTCTGTGTCACTTAACGATTTGTATTTCAAAATTGAACTAAATCTATAATCTAAGATCACAGTGGTTTGTGTGTTTGTCTGTCCGCTCTTTTCCCCGCTCTTTTTCCATTGTATCAATAACGTTACCATAGCAACGCGTTAACCGCAAGTAGTTCGTCTACCGGACGCTAGATGGCGCTGGCGAACGGAAAAATATTTAATAATAGAAAAAATTTAAAGAATTTTGTCCACCCGTGCGAAGCCGGGACGGGCCGCTAGTTAATATCGAAAATTACAAGATTATTAGACAAAGATTTGCCCTTTGTGAGATTCGAACTTGACCTCAGGCTTAACAGTCAGGTGACTGTGCCAATTGTCGTTGATCATCTATAGCAAAAGACATCAAATATAATACTCAATGTAATGATCACTGTACAAGTGATTCGATTCAATCTTGTATGTATAACCACTATAGACTATAATATTCATTAATCGTACATTTATAAATTATTATCAGAGCCCGCCCATGCCAATCCCAAGTCCTTTAAAGCAAGTCACCCTTACTGGGCTTACAACTACATTTATCTTTCGTTGACAGTGACCCTGAAAACCGGAAAAAATGACCGAATTCTCTGAGATTTACGAAAATGTATTTGATTCTATTAGATTTTTCAAATATATTTTTTGTTCATTGGTTGGTCCCTTTTTTTCAGCTTAAATATTCTTTTCAAAATCTTAAGTTATTAAAGAAACTTCTCAAAGTATATCTGCTTTTATGATTTTGTTTTGATTTTATTCTCATGCCATTCTATGAGTCGTGTGTTAGGTACTTAAAAATAATGAATTTGATTCATTCTTTCGTAAGGATGACGTGACCATTGGAAATTGCAATAATAATCTTTATTAGTGCCATAAATAATTTACAAAAAACATAGCTAACGTTAATAACCGCATAAGTCAAGGACTGTGTCACAGTTATTAGCGCCCACCTCGATCTTGCACATTAAACCATTAACACACTATAACTAAATAATATAAACTAATAAAGACAATAACGTGTGTGTGTGTGTGTATGTGTATGTGTGTATGTGTGTTGTATGTGATTGTGTGTGTGTGTGTTTGGGTAATTAAAATACATACAATATCCGTATTAATGTGCTCTCGCTTTTGGCTTGAGTTGCTATATTACCTTAAGAACAATATCCACTATGATCATCAGACATAGGTGTAGGTAGATTGATTTAGAGTCAATGAACTCAAACGTATTTATTAATATGGACATGCAATGGAGATTTGAAATTATTAGAAAACTTTTCAAGAATGTTAGAAAATTTTCGACGCACTGCACAGGCGTTCTAAGCAAAAAATTATGTTGATTTTCTACTAAAGCAGTAAAGGTAAAAATACCTTTAGTATTGTTTTATCCTTTATTTACTTATATACTGTTAAGGTTAAAAGATTGCTTTACAAGTTGACATTCAAGTAAGTACTTGTTTTCTATTTGGGGGCGACTAGTAAAATATCAGGGGGTCTACTCTAATTCAACGAAAAACGAAGTTTCGTTCGAAAGTTCGGACGATTCCTACTACGGTTCCATTCGTTCCGAATATTCGTTCGAAGAAAAAAGTTTGACATTTAAATTTTCTAAGCCTACTCTGTTTCACGAAACTTCGGATCGAACATTAGAATTTGACAGCTAATTGTTCGGAATTTTAACCTCAAATTGACGAAGACTAAAGTGTTACCTTTTAATTTTCGTAATTGAGATTTTTATATAATAACCGTGTGATATGGCTGCAAGACATATTTTAATATTAGCTGCTCTGCGTGAAGAGCGTTTAGAGCGTAGAAGAAACCGGCGTCGTCTGCGCAATCAATTTAATATCCGAAATATTCCCGACGTAGAGTTTGTAAGAAATTATAGACTCAGTAGGGAATTATTCGAAGAATTGTGCCGAGAATTAGTGCCTCTACTACCACCAAAGGCAAGACGTCATGCAATCGAGCCCACTACTAAGGTATGCAGTTTAATTTTTTATAAGTATTTTAGGTTTATTAGTTATATTTCACTGTTCGTAATTCTCAACTTTTTGTTTTTCAGATTCTTACGGCCTTGAATTTTTACGCTCGAGGTAGTTATCAAGGGTCCGTGGGCCAAAACATGGACGGCCCCATGGCACAACAGACTGTTTCTCGTTGTTTGCAGGAGGTCACGACTGCTCTCAATGCACCCCATATATTAAGGAAGTATTTCCCACAAAATAGTAATGAAAGAAATGTTATAAAGAGAGGGTGAGTACTAATATGTCATTGAATCTAAGTTTTGTCATTGCTAGTAGTGCTGGGGTTAATATAACATTAATATTACAGGTTTTATGAGATATATGGGCTTCCTGGTGTAATTGGATGCATTGATTGTACTCACATTGCAATAGTGAGACCTTTGCAGCACAAGGAACAATATTTTAATAGGAAACATTTCCATTCACTCAACACCCAAGTTGTGAGTATAACAAAATATTTAAAACTTCTCTGTGATATTTTCAGTATATTTATATATAATTTAATATAATGTTTAATATGCAATCTATATATTTATGGCATTTTTCAGATATGTGATAGTGATTGTTATATCACAAATGTAGATGCATCCTATGGTGGAGCTACACATGATGCATACATTTGGAGAGAATGCAGTATAAGAACCCATTTGGAGAGCCTTCGAGATGAAACAGTTTATCTATTGGGTAGTGTTGATTTAATGTATTTAAATTTCTTTATTTGCATTAAACAGAGTGTGTTACAAGATGTTAAATTATCTTAACCTTAACCTATTTAGCCATTTACAAATAGCATGCAAAATTACATTTAAATCCATTTATTTAATTTTTACTTTTTTTACTGACTTTTTAAAATATACAATACCAATTACATCTTTAAAACTTTCAGGGGATTCTGGTTATGCTTTAAGAGAAAACTTGATGACACCAATAGATAATGCTGTTGAAAATTCACCTGAAGGAAGGTACAATTCTATCCAAAAGCGTGAAGTGAAGTGAAAGTGAAGGGGGTCACTAACAAGATTGGGAACATTCTGAAATAAAATATGTGCAAAATCCGTAAACAAAGTGTTTTATTCAAAAGATTTAATTTAAAGTACCAACAATAGCACAAATCTTTAACTCCAACAATTTTTTTTTTTCAAATCATATTGAACTCAAGTTAAAAACTATTTGATGCAATTTCAGTATATTGATGTGCTGTTGAATGTACATTAACACAAATCTAAGACCACTAAATCATTATATAATTTAGAAAGTTCAAATAAGATTAAATATTTAGATAGGTAATACTACATAATTTAAATGAAGTAAAAGAATGAATTTTAATATAAATTTTATTTTTAAAACAATTGTAGTATTAAATTGATGGCTGTAAGATAATAATAATAGGTTTGTAATTGTTAGTTATTATAAGTTAATATCCAGTTTATCTTTTCTATATTTATTTTATCAAGACAGCCAACAATAAGTACACTGAAATAAGATAATAATAAAAACAGGATTCACAATAAAGTGCAATTACATGCAGTCACATCATGCATTAGGACTATCTTAACTACCTAACGAATTTCAAATAATATAAACTTTAATAGTAATATTTTTTAAATGATTACTGACATACATAACAAAAAATGAAAACGAAAAAAGGTTAAAATAATATCAAAACAAAGAACAAAAGTAAAATAAAATTATATGGTTGATGTGCAGAGTTTTATGTTTGTTTCAATTTTTTTTTTAAATAACTGCTATGTATAAATTAAAATATGATAAAAACTTTGAACTTGAGCTTAAACGAATTTATTTTAACACTTACACCCTTTTAAGAGAAATTATTATATATTTAAATAAAGGTATTGTTGGGCTTACTTCTAATTTAAGCAATAACAGTTAGCTATCTTGTTGGAAGTGGAAAGAAAATAATATTTTATCAAATTCAAAGATATAAAATCAATCTTAATATAAAAATAACAATTAATTTACATTTATATAATTATGCTTAATACTATACTATACACTATTTTACTCTAATTTATTCAAATATTCTCTAACTAGCCCAGACAGTTGTAAAAGGGCAGCTTTGATGCTTGCAAGTTCAGCGTTTCTGACTTGATCTTGTGTCAAACGTTGTTCTTCTATTTGGAAGAGTGTACTACTGACATTTGTGCCAGCAACAACTCTCCTCCTGGAACCTCTTGCTTGTGATGCTGCAAAACAATAGACCATTTTAATACCGAAAATACCTTTAACACTTCTACAATGAAGTGTTATATATTTACTGTTAACTAAAAATAATTATTTATTATTTGACATGAAAGTTGTACTGGACTTAAAACAATACACATAAACATTGTTTTTCCTGTATGTATGCAATGCCAAATATCAACCTTATGCATACTAAGTTTAAATAAAGTAATGGAATGGTATGGTTATGTTATGGTTTTTCATATTGACTATCAATAAAACAGTAAATAATACTTACAACGTCTTGTAGGCAAGGAGTCTTGACTTGCAGCAGGGACTGACAACTGTGTGGGCTCGCTATTGTCTGGGTTAATCGACTGCTTGAATTCTTCGAGCAGGTTCAAGCTAGGAGGCTGAGTCTGGGTGGTGAGCATAGGTGGAGGGTTTGCTATACTGGAGGTGACTTGGTTCATTCCATTCATTTGTCTGAAAACATTTATTTTACAAATTTAATCAACAATTTTCTACTATTTGTATTGAAATAAATTCAATAATAAATTTTATGTAATCCAAGAACATAATTAATAATGACCTCTCATGTTGTGTTTAGTAAAGACTTTAAAATAATTAATAACTTGAACTAAATTCGACATAAAATTATTAAAAACCACAAAAACTTTCTAAAATTGAAAATACAAAAAAAGATTACCTCATAGAAAGCAGGGACTCTGGCTCCTGTTTGGCGTTCACCAAATCCATCTCCCATTATGGATAACACCTTCAACTCCCATTGGGTGAGTTGAGGTGCTGTTGATGGACCACCTCCAGTTGCAGTAGCCGCCCTCCGAGAATCAGCAGCAGCTTTTTTTGCTAGGTGTTTTCTATCAAACCATACCTAAATAAAGCATAAAAATAAAAGTAAATAGAAGATCCATGGTTATCATTATATTGTTACTAATCAATGAAATATTTTTTCTTTATTAAATAAAAGGGATAAACGACATACCTTTTGCCACTGCTGAACAGTCTTAGTGCAACCACCCATTGAATTGAGCATATTGCACAATTCATCCCACAGCCTCTTAGCTTGAACCTTTCCTTCAACACTCCTCAATCTCCCTCGAGCTAAATCCTTATGCTCGTCTAAGAAATTGAGGAGTGCTTCAATTTGCTCTGCACTCGCTGAACCCGTATGTGGAGCCATTTGAGCAGATTTTTATTTCATAAAATAATTTATCACACGGTGTTAACTTGCTGAAACAACTACTTAGCGGAGACTCCAAATTCACACTGCAACTTGGAAACGATCTTAAGGAATGCATGTCGGGATTGCGAAGTATAAAAAAGCACTTGGAAACACTTTGACTTAATAACACAACACTTATAAAACAAACTTTTAAAACTTTTCAAAGAATCCACTCAAAACGTCAAAAAGGGTCATGAGTGATTAAACGACCATTTTTGTAAGGCCTATATTTACTACCAATTAATTGTATGAAAGAGCTCTTTTCAAATCAGTCGGGTTACAGTATCGCTAAGTGGGTTCTTTATAGTGACACGGTGAATTTCTTCGAAAACTTGAATTTTATTTGTAGTTCATATTTTTAACATAAGTTATAACCAAAATTGATTATAATCAACTTTTTACTGTCTTAAATCAAATAATTAAGCAACAGAGTTTATTAATCTTAAGTTACGGTAAAAACCGTATTTGACATTGTAAAAAACCTACATAATATTACTCGGCTCATTCGTTCACGAAAATTGTCTATGCAAACGAACTTGTTGTGCGTATCCGAAAAAGATATAGAGTAGGGTCGCTTGCGAAATTTCGTTTGAATTTCGTTCGTTGCCGAAGTTTCGTTTCGGAGAAAAAGAGTAGACCCCCAGTTTCTCTGTGGAGCAATAAAATAATAATAATTTTTCCTACGAAAAAGTTACCTACAATAAAAAAATATAAAACCTTTGTTGGCTTGCACGTAATCACTCAGAAAAGCATTAATTCAATCAGATTACAGGTAACAAACACAATCGAATCATTTTAATCGTCGACATAAAAATTCGAAAACAAAAAGAAAATTCAATTGGAATATACTATCGCTTACTACTTTTTTCAAATATAGTAGTTACTAAATCACTGTGCTTTTTATAAATAAACGCATGTATGTATTAGATTTGTAATGGAACAAGTACCAAAAATCATCAAGTATTTACTCTGAACTCTGATCATCAACAACATATTAATGCCCCGTTTGAAAGGAAACTTTAAGGCTTTCTCTATGGGTGTAAACAGCATAGATAGGTGGAATAAGTCACACAATGCCATTTTATATAAGATTAAATAAGCCTTTAAAAAACCTCATCTCTGAGCCCTCAGGTGTCATATTTAGTAGCAATGCAGCCGGCCAGCTTTGGCAATCATCCCAAGACGATTTGCGTAAGTTGCTTAGCATTTTTAACATGGTGTACTACTAGAGATTAGGATTTTGTTTCTTTTTTGACCGATTTTGCAGTCTACTGCATTCGTTGTAGGAAACCACCACAAACTAAAGGCAAGATCTTCCTCCGGGTTTTGTAATCTGTGCCTGGGGTCCGGGTCCAATTTATGTTTGATTTCAGTAGTCGTAGATGACCGCTACAGCACTACCGGGCTTAGGTATACTTAACCCAAAAGTAGCCAGTTAAAAAACCACTACTATAGGCTTTCTAGGCACTCCTATACGAGAGAGCAAGAACTGCGCCTTAAACGCCTCGACCCTTAAATTTACTCCAACCGATGTATACTGTTAACATGCCTTTAAAACTGTTAATGTGCAATTTAGTTTCCATACTAATAAGCTCTTATTGAAGTTAATATGTGATACAATGTGTCAATCCTGTTAGGCGATATGTGAGGCGGCGATGTTTTGTGTAGGTGTCACTATCAGCCCCCCTCCCCTTTGCCGGCCGGAGTTGGACTTCGCAACTCTCTGCAGAACTTTATTTTCTTGGGTTGTATAATGGGATGGAACTAATGATTCTATTTTCGTAATATAACTTAATTATAAATGTATTAGTTATTACTTTGAAGTAAATTTTGTTTGATGTTTCTATTCTATTAATAAGCTTTAATTTAATTAAATTCAATTTATTACATTCCATAGAGTTTACAAAGGTGGTAACTACATAATTTTAAAGTACATTATTGACCCTCTACGTAGAGTATTGCAATATGAATAGGAGAGGACATGTTATAATAATATATAGTTTTTAATTCTATAGTTTGCAATTTAATATCTTTTAGTAAAGAATTTATTATATATTAAATATTATATATTTATTTTACCGCTGGTTTTTTCTTGTAAACTATAATAACATTTGTTTAGTAATTTTTTTTAAGGTTTTTCATAAATAATTTATTGTTTTTTTTCTTTATTAGCTCTTTAGGTAATTTATTATAAGCCTTTAAGGACTTAAGGTAGGTGTTGAACACCAACCGAGTAGTTGGGACCTGTATCTGTATCTCAAAGCATACGCTGGATAATCATCTTTGCATCAATCAATATTTTGTTACAAACTTGCAGATTTCAAGAATAAAGATGCATGTAGTGTTAATATTTTATACGGTGTTTACGGTTTACAGCTTTCGGTTTGTTTATGGTTAGATAAAATTCGAATAAGTCTTTTTTGATGGGCGAAAAGAGATAGAGCATGGGTACCATTTCCCCACAAAATTACTCCGTAATAAGGCCATGCGTATGCATAAGCGCAATACGGTTATCAAAGCAGTGGTCAAATCGTATTTTGTTTTTCTCACGCAGTTTCATTCCGTTTTTAATTTATCTATATATGGCTTTCCAATTAAGGCTGATTTCTAAATTAATGCCAAGTAAAGAACCTTCATATTCCCTTTTTTTATTTTTGTTTTGGAAACTGCAGGTATATCTATGGGGATGAAACTGAAATAGTTTAGTTTTTTTAATGTTGATTTTTAGATTATGTTATAAGTTTTTATCATAAGGCAATTTAATTTTAACTCCATATTATTGCTGCTTTTACAAGTTTTTATAAGCGAAACATCATTTACAAATAATAAGCAAGGTTCATCAATATTTTAGAAAGGACGATGATGTAGATTAAAAAAAGTAGTACATTAGACGACATTTACGTGAGGAATAGAAGCATTTCTAGTTTTTATTTGGACATTTACTATTTCCTTGATTGTATTGTCAAAGTATTCTAATTCCACGTATTGCTGTCTGTTTAGCAGATATGATTCGTAGATTTTGCGTGTTGATTCACGAATTTGTACTCTATTTAATTTTGTTAAGAGTTATGAAATGTGCGTCAACAATTAAGCCCATGTTTAAGCCATTTTAATTAAATGTAAAAGAAAAGGTTTACGTCAAAACTTTGTGTCAAATGCGCAGATACCACATCACAGTATTAGGCGTCGCAGTGTGTGTCCCAAACTAAGAAGAGCCAATGTTAAATAAATATATGTTTAAATAACCGAGAATTCAATGACCATTACACAAACATAACCTTTCAGGGAATATAGAATCAATATCTTTGCACGAACAACACGTCTTAAGATCGTCAACAATAAAATGCTTTTAAAGTCTCTACTGATTTCTATCAGAATAAATACTTTCGCTTAACGGCATAGTAATTGAGGAACTTCACCAATATATAATTTATTGAGGAAAGTTTATATAATAGAAATATATTAATAATAATAATATCGTGTATAATGATGATAGAAAATAAACCAATTTCAACAATAGTCTTTTCTGCAAGTCCGGCGTGAGGGTACATACGTGACAGCGTAAAGTTTATTGATTCTGTTATGAAAATACATTGGCTATAAACTATGGCCGTTTTTCATGTTTTTTTATATGACCATAACGCGTGAACGTGACATATTTACGGTGTAATAAAAATTGAATATCTGCGCAGAAATAAAATGAATCTCATTATATTTATTATTGTGCAGAATATCTAAATAACTTTTGCAGTCTCTAGCAGTCTGCTGCCGAGCATAGTCTTAAGAAGCTAGGTTATTCCTTAAAATACTAAAGCGATGAGTTTTGCACCCATCTATTCCGAAATTCCTAACTTAAACGATTTACGTTAACGATCTCTTTCCGAAATGTATGCTATTTTTTTTTCATTGCAGCAAACGCGTAAATGTTTCACCAGCATAATAACTATTTATCATAATAAGATAATATGATTGTTGAATCACAAGAACGATTAATCAAGAAAATAGCCCGTACCACCTACAAACAGCCTCTTCAATTTAGCCCTGAAAAGCTATAATCGTAATATTCGGGAGTTACATCAACAGGTAACGAATTCTTTTCCTTTGATGTTTGCAACAAAAAAAGTTAAAAAAAAGAATAATGACTAAAGTTTTAATTTAGACATTAATAATATTATCTTTTCATAATAATATTATATACTCAAGTATACAAATTTAAGCAGGTATTTCATTGTTCATAATTCTGGGTTATGGATGTTAGTTATATATAAAAACGCTATAATAATTAAAAATATAAACATTTATTTCAAGCAACTTGGACTCAAATGTATTAGTACCATGGAACTTATATCTAATGTGAGTAAAAACATTACAATATAAACAAAGAGGCAACAACACTAAACATTTACATACACATGAACTATACAGCAATGGTTGATGTACCGGCAGTCAAGCCTACTTTCAATCATGTTTAGACGCTATTAGCGCTGGCCCAGATCAGACCAGGGACGCAAACCGCTTAAGCATGGTGGCGTAGAGGCAGTCCACACGAGTCTTGGTTAACATCCCTGATGCGCTACAGAACCGCGGCCCCATCAGTGCCATAAACACATTATTGTACTGGATACGCAAAGCGCTGTACTGTCTCCTCGTGTAGTCAGCCCATAGACTGTTCGTGTAGAGGGAGGTGCAGTAAGCTATTAGGATACCAGAGGCCTTATTGCGCGTTCACTCATTCGATAATCGATTACAGATTTATATAAAGATTCGTAGGTCCTGATGGTTACTGTTATTTTTATTTCAACAGGAGCCAAGGCAGCATATTTTGGAGCTTTAGTTAAACTTAATTTTATAACAATTATGAATACAAAGCATAAACGCCCAGTCTCTACTCCCATAAATAAGTCAAATTGTCGTGAAATGATGCTTATAATATTATCTTTAATATGAGGCAATTCAGATTGAATAATTTCTTCTGATCATGTATGAACTAGCTTATTACGCAAGATCACTTTCTTTTTTGGTGTGCTATATCACCTTCATTATCTACTAGGTATCAAGTTTTTTTTCTGAAACGCGAAACTGTATACATAGACACCTGAAAAAACGAACAGAAAAGCTTCGACACGCGATTTCCACGATATAGGCAAACTATCTACATTCCAATTCTTATGGAACTCCTAGATGCACGAGTCGAACTCGTTGTTTGGCAATTTTTTAGCTACTGGCATCGAGCCATCATTAATCGCGCAATTGGCACGACTTTCTTTTTACCACAGCTGTGATTTCAAAAGTTTGCAAAAAGGTTTTTATACCGTTATACTCGTAATATTATATACAATGAAGAAGCAAATGTAAGTATTATTAGCAAAGTTTTTAAAGTGCGATAAATGACAGGAATAAAGGTTACTGGGTCCAGATACAAGTAACTGGGGTTTTTTTTTATCAAAGTACTACTGCTGCCTATTTTCTCTTGCTTTGAACTTTTATGACAAGAAAGATATTACTATTTTATGGTAAGGTATTCCAGGAATTAATTGTTTCTATATGTATATTATTGTCACTAAGAAGCAATACAGAATAACACATATTTCCTATTTGCCAGTTCAAATAGGTAGGCTGGGACTATTCCCAGTCACATATCTTATGGTATATTACAAAACTTGTGTTTAAATTATGCGTTTTTAGATAATATCGTCAAACTTGATTCTTTAATAAGTTATCTCATTATAATAAGTCTATTATTGTTTCCACTTCTGGGCATACAGGCTTTCCTTACTACTGCGTCATAAAATTCCTCTTTTTAAGACAATACAATAGAACATATGGAAATTGTAGTTTTTTTTCTCTATTTATGTAAGATATAGTGAACACGTATGTTTCACATCGCCAAGTTAATTTGTATTCAACTTCAAACATAATGTGAGGCAGGCGGAGACAAAACTTTATAATCTTGTTAGTTGAGATGGAAATAATGTATATTGAGGATAACTCCATCGAACTTGGATAATGGTGCGTGGCCCACAGGGTAAGAATACAAATCTCTTTAAGAAGTTTTGAAAGGACATTGAATTGTATCGATTTATATTTGCTGATTTTAGATTAATCATCGTCATCACCTCAGATCTAAGCCGTCCACTCCACCTCCCCCAAAAATGGAGCGGTTTAGCCATGACTTCCACGCTTGACAGGCGATTGGAAATCGCAGAAAAAGACTATGAGTCGTAAAACAACCAATTAATGTCACCACTTTTTAACGACAACATTAACGTAAATTTTAATCTGGGCGTAAAGTTTTCTGACTTTACAAAGTAACTTATATTGTATTTTTTTATGTTTATGTCTAAATAAAAAAGTGTATGTGTCAGCTCTAACACACGACTGGAATTTGCTCCTTAAAATGCTTGTCTTTGAACAGGCACAGAAAAAATAAAACATAAACTTCAAAATAACAGTGAAGGGTAAAAAAGTAACGCTGTCACTTAATTTTACTCTACATATTTTTGCATACCGTACGCCTTATCAATTCTTAAGGTGTAAACTTCAAAAAGAAAAAAGCAATAAAAAAAAAAAAGTGTCAACAAAGCGACTTTTTTTTAACTTTAAAAAAAACTGTCCTCAAAAGACTATAACTTTAGTAATGTTGCAATTGTCACCAGTAATTTCTTTTTATTCAAAATTGTTTTTAATGACTTTTAATTAGAATGCAAATTAAACGTAACACATACTTAGTTATACCATAAGATATCTGAGATATCAAGCATAAATATATATGATTGCCATATAGGATTACAAAGTCACAAAGAACACAAAAACTCGTACACGTACATCGTACAACCATTAAGACTGCGACATGCTATAAAACAAGAGAGCCATGAAAGAGGATCTAAGGATTAAAAGAATATAAAAAAGACACAAATGTTACGGTCAGAACTTTAATTCATATTGAGGAATAAAAAGGTTTTATATGAATCGCCTCTAGGCCTCTCGGATGAACGGATTATAAGGAACTTTTGCTCTTCAAGAAATGGATGATCGGTGACGTCACTGATGTCAATATTGTTATTGGAAGTTGCTTTATTAAGTAAAGATCAGGAATAATATTCGGGATCAATTATGTAATGTTTTTTTTTGGTTTGACTTTAGCTAGTCAAGGAAATGCGTTACTGAGGAATAATGTAAACCAATTAATACTTTTGAATTTAATTAAATATCCTTCATTCTACACAATGAAGTACACGAACTAATTGTCGTTCGTTTGAATAAACAAACAAAACGACTATAAAAGTACACAAAAGTAAAAACAAAGCTTGTTATAAAAGTAACAGTTACCGAAGCTGTCAATATTCAATCTTTCCACCTTGTTTAGAATAATGAAGATATCACGATCCCAAACAAAATACAAAGGTCTTTGTGACACATGAGATTGTAGTTCGTTTTTCTGCCTTGCAAAACTTGTTACGATGAATGTTGTTTTATCTGGAAACTTACAACTGCCCATGTTTCTTGTACCGATCACAAAACGAAAACAAGATAGATGCGAGGTATTATGGGAGTTTTGTTGAGATCATACATACACAAATCTATTAAAATAATTAAAAAATAACTGTCTATTTGTAAAGTCCAAATCATATGTTTTTAATAAATGAATAAGAAAGTAGATAGAATACTTATATAAAAGAAAACTGTTTGTTCTGGTTAATCTGAAAAATGGCTGGCTATTATTAGATGGACTTTAACTTTAATGGTATTTTCAAATTCCTTTCACCTTTTAAAAAGTGCATTATTCCAAATAGATATAAATGGATTATTATTATGAATTAACCATGTTAGGGTGAGTCACTTTTAAAAAAAATTATAACCTAGCTTCAAAGTATACTTATAATATAACATTGAACAAAGTGTGGATATACCATTACGGTGACAGGTAAGCCAGGAGGTTTATCTAATCTGCGCACATACTTGTCTCTGTCTTAAGGATTAATGTGTTTATTGCGAGTTGCTATCTGCTATTAATTAAATCGTCACAAATCTTCTTACTGCCATTGCTTTGATCTACTTTGCCATCAAGTAAGCTTAGTATAATTACAATTTAATAATTTAGAACGCCACTGCTGATAACAGTAGTGATGTATTTTTTTAATTTATTTTAGACCTATTTTTCAGTGGCATACAAACTTTTGGCATAATTAGACATGGTTTGCTGGCTGGTTATGGGTAAAAAAATAATCTAACCTGCAAAGTATATTAAATTATGAAAGTGTGTGTAGAGAGGAAGGACACCTATTTCTTTACTTATATACTAGATTGTTTGCAGATAATAGCCAATTATGCGATTTTCTTGGGGAGAATTTTAGTAGAAAATCGAAGGAATAGTGACTTTTGACAAGTAGTCTAATAATTGACGTTAAGGTGCGTGCTGTGTCTAAGTTGCATTCGTATTTTATTCGTCGTCGGAATTCCAATGTGATTTATAAAAAAGTAAAGTTATCTCAAATATAAGGATAATACAAATTAACGAATTTCTTAAACTAATAATGTAAATGAAAATACCATTTAATATGATGAGATTTCTCAATAATGGATAAGTACAAGTTTGATAATTTTTCATTCGAAGACGCCGTTTGACTTTTGTTTTATTGTATTCAGGGGTTTAGAAATACACTCGAGAGCAATGAATCCGGGTCACTTAAAGAATCCTAAAAATCTCGGAAACTAAAAATGCTAGGTTAATGCAATAAATTGTATTTAATAGACAATGTAATACTCCTTAAATGAAGGTATTAAAACTTCTTAGTTATTGTAAAGTTATATCATAAAAAAATCAAATTTGAAAAAGGGCCACTTTCGAAGATGGAACTACGAAATTACAGCATTTGGTTTTGCTTTTGTTTGTAATCTGTCATTTATGTGGGTACATAAACCATGTTGATAGTGCTCTATATTCATTATTCAAGCTGAAATTATGTCGCTTACGCCTGAAGAATGCACCAGAATACTTACAATGCTGGAAACCGGCCGGAGTCAGCGCGATACAGCCAGGACTGTCGGTGTGTCGCTGTCAACAGTAAAAAGAGTTCTCCGACGTTACGAAGAAACTGGTTCTAACCTACGCAGACCAGGAACGGGCAGAACCAGGCGTACCACAGCACGAGAAGACCGATACTTGGTGAACACCATGCTTCGAAATCGCTTTCTCACAGGAACTGAACTCACCAATCAGTTTCGACGCCTCGGAGGAAGTAACCCAAGTGCATGGACAGTAAGACGTCGGCTTGCTGAATCTAACTTAAAACCCCTTAGACCTGCAAACGGCCCTAAACTGGAGCTTGGGCATCGTATTTCAAGACTAAGATATGCCCAGAGCCACGTAAATTGGAGTATTGAAGATTGGTCAAAAGTTATGTTCTCCGACGAATCAAAATTTATGCTCTACAAGCACGATGGAAGACACAGAGTGTATCGAAGACCAGGGGAAAGATTCAAGCAAGCATGCATCGAAGAAAAAGTAGCCTACGGTGGTGGGTCTGTACTTGTGTGGGCCGGAATTTCTTCTGAAAGTCGCACAGAGCTGGTGATCATAGAAAACGGCTCTTTAACTAGCGTAAGATATGTGGAAGAAATCCTCAATGATCACGTTGGTCCATTTATGGTCAATTTAGGTGAGGATGCTATATTTATGCATGACAATGCCCGACCTCATACAGGTAGGATTGTGAATGACTACCTTCAAGAGATGAACATTACTCGTATGGAGTGGCCAGCGCGCAGCCCGGATATCAACCCGATCGAGCATGCTTGGGACGAGCTAGGCAGATGCGTAAAACAACGAAACCCTCCCCCAATCACGCTTCGTGAGCTCAAAATTGCTCTCACAGAGGAATGGGAGAATATTCCCCAAAATCGTATAAGGAACTTGGTGTACAGCATGCCAAACCGCGTAAACGCAGTAATGGAAGCACGAGGAGGCAATACGAAGTATTAAAATTCAAGAAAATCGTAATAAAGTTCAAACATTTCATGTTTCCTATTTTTGTTTTAAGGAGAGATCAGCAGTTTTTTTCTTTATGTAATTTTGTGTTAATAAAATGTATGGTGACTCATATTTTTTTTACTTTCATTTAAGGAGTATTACATTGTCTATTAAATACAATTTATTGCATTAACCTATCATTTTTAGTTTCCGAGATTTTTAACATTCTTTAAGTGACCCGGATTCATTGCTCTCGAGTGTATATAAATTTGAGATCATTTACCGATTAATTTATTACAATATCTGATGGTAGTTTTTTTAAAAGCTAGATAAAGACAGGTGATATTATGTATGGTCATCAATAAAATATAAGCAGTGATTGCCGAAAGGTTATTATAATTGATATGATGTGCTGACTGTGCTTTGTTGCCATAGTGCTGCCGGTTGAAACTTGCTGGAGTAAATGTTAGAAAAAGAAGTTCATTGTTATCTATGTATATTGAAGGTTTTACTTTGATGTAAAATGAACAGTACAGTAGATGCAGTAGAAACATTCTCAAGGAAAATAAAAAAGAAGAAAAGTACTATAATCTGTATTGTGTAGTTTGAGGATTATTCAATCAACAAATTAAAATACTAAATTAAATAATTAACTGTATGTATCAATAACTCTGACTGTTCAGAGATATCCACACCGAGGCTATCTAATAAGTTAGCTTTCAGCTAATGACCAAGCATAAGTTTAGATTTGAAACTCATTTTAATGCGTTTATGGTAGCTTTGTTATTTTGATTAAAATAAAATAAACCCACTTGCCATTTCAACAAAATTGAACTAAAAAGGAACATACATGAAAATTTTAATGATATATTTCATTGTCATTAAACGCTTGTATTTGTAATGTTAATTTTGTATTTATTGTAATAAAAAGTGCTTTAATATTACGTTAAGATATGCCTAATGGGAAATTGGGAACTTACTTACGTGCACGAACTTACGCGTCTACGATTCGATTATGCGGCTACGGCGATGCCTTAACCAAAGAGTATGTAATCACTTAACTACGCTGTAAATACGGTGCCTACAATATTGTATCTTTTACTAAATTACTTACTGAACTAGCAAGATTATCGGGGACCTCACCCACCATGGTGTATTTAATAATCTAACTACTTTGCTTTTCACATTTTTTTTATATTTATGCTTACACTGGTTTTATTTTATGCCTGAAATGTTACTAAACATAAACTTTAAAAGTAATATTGGTATTCTTTTATTTTATTGACGCTGCATAAAATTCACTATTAGGTATTGTACAGTTTACGAGGTTAGAAAATTATCAAGTGTCCGGTAATTGTCATATTGCCGGAATTTTAATGTCTGGCAACACTTGCTTTGTACAGCTGACTCGCAAGAGATATTTTTGTGTTATGGGTGGTCACGTCCCGTTGCATACGTTTACGGGTTTCATAAAAGGTAAAATGGAAATGACGATGAGATATGGGAAGGTAACGAAAAAAGGCAGAACATTGCTAATTTAAATTGTTTGCGGACTTAGTTGACTGGATGAGTTATTGCTTATATAGCTTAGAATAATCCTACTAATATTATAAACGCGAAAGTTTGTATGTATGGATGTTTGTTACTCTTTCACGCAAAAACTACTGAATGGATTTTAATGAAACTTTACAATAATATAGCTTATACATCAGAATAACACATAGGCTACAATTTATAAACATATTGTTCGAAATACTAATCCTGCGCAGACGAAGTCGCGGGCACCAGCTAGTATCCAATAAAGGTACTTCTTATTTTTATCATAATCTCTCAATAATGTTCTCAGTGCTGGGATACATTCTTATATCATAAATAAAAAAGGCTCTAAGAAAATAAAGCAATAAATACTTACGCGGTCCCAATGTGGATTTGTGGGTGCAAGCGGTTGCAAAAGTGGCCGGGTAATACATATGTATAAAGTAAAGCTTGCAAGTTTGACAAAATGCTTACTATCCAAATAAATAAAAATATAAACTGCAATAGGTAACAAAAAATCATAGTATGCCAAGATTTTTAGCTCTGATAAATGACTAATATGATATTTATTTAATTACAGGAGTTTCAGTTGCCAATTAATGATCGAACGAGTAAGAAATAAGGAATCAAATTAATCATAACTTGCAGTTGACGGTATTGCGATCAGTTGTTGAAAAACGAAACGGATATATCCTATCTGTAGTAGCTATATTTCTTGAAAGATATTATAATCTAAAATTTAAACCAAAATACTGATTTATCGGTTATGTCATTCCTTGTCAGAGCTATATATTCCAATACGAGCAAAGGGAGTGATTTGATGTCAATGCTTGCTATTATATGTATAGAATCGAGGACCAGTAGTGATTACATACTCTTTATCGAGGCTCTTGTAAGATAGCTTTCAAAATTTCAAATAGCCTAAACTTAAAAGATATTCAATACAATTGATAGCAGACTGTATTAGTATAGCAAAAGACTTGCATTCATCGTATAAGAAAAAAAACTAACTTAATATTTTTTGGATTTAAATAGACTGTTGGAAGGAATTAATATCAGTAAGAATATATTTTTATATACTAGATTTTAAACGGGAGTATTATTTTAAACCATTGTTAACCTAAAAGCCTTTTAAGCTCCCTAATGGAACAGCAAACCGTAATATTGGAAAATCCTATTTAGGCATATTATCCAAGCGGTTAAAAGCATAAACCTTGATCTTAAAAGCAGATTATTAAGCTTGTCTATTTATTGCAAATTAGTACTTTATTTGTTATCTAAGCAGTACTTATTCTGTCAAACATGTTGAGGTTGCAATGAGGTTAATATTTTGCATTGGTTACTTTTATTTAAGAATAAACTTTTGTATTTCGGAATGACTATAATACAAAGTAGAGCAGAAATGATTAATTGTACTTATATGCCTAATGATAGATTTTATTCAGTCGAGTGAATCAGGCAAGCACGTCACATCCTAGATCGCGTCATCGCTTAGTGGTCAAGCGCCTGCCTATTTACTTTAAAAAATCATATGTCTCTAATTATATGTCTCTATTGGTTTGATAACATCATTTTTTTCGCTTTATTTTGTATTATCATTTATTTAGTAATACCAATAATGTAATTTTTATTTAGGAAAAAAACATAACTTGATTATCTGGACATCCTGCCATACTTTATATTTAAATTGCCATGGCCAGACTAAAGCATTTATAAAATCCGAAGAGTCATGACTTCTTTTATGCAAAGAAAAATTATATCAATAAATTATAATTTAAACTTAAAATTACTATCAAATGTTTACCAAAACAGTTGTAACAGAATATCCGGTTAAGCTGAAATTTTGTGAACACCTTTACTTCTCATAATTATCATTACTATAATATTTCTAATACGTTCGCGCTTCAAGTGAAAGGGCTTGAAAGTAGAATGCAAGAAAATATGTCAAAGGTAAAAATAAAAAAAAAGTGTAGGTAACGTCAATAGTTTAATGAAGTTAGCGGTCAAAAAATGCTATATGCCTGTTTTTTTAGGTAAAAATGTTAATTATATATTTTTAAAACTAAAGAGTATAAACATAATTTAATAATTAAAAGGTTGTTTTAAATTTTTCTTTTGTGAAATGTTGGATCTACTCGAACTCGTGTTTTTGCTTGTTGAAATATTACATTAATTCGCTCGTTGGTTTGTAAAATGAGGTTGTAACAAAACGTCGGGCATCGTGCTCGAAGTTCCGAAGAATTCTCCAGGGAAACTCACCTCAAAGGTTTCCTAAAAAAACTTATCCGCAAAATAAAAGAAAGCAGCAATAAATAAATAAACGGTTTCTAAAAAAATACATAACATGTATTTTTCGAACGGAACAGCCCCAAGCTGACGGGTTCTTACAACGAAACCGATCCGGGATAAAGGCTAGCTTGATCCGGCAGCCACTTTCCCGTGACGGCTGTCAAATACGGCCCGTTCGGAAGGCCGGTAGAATTACAAACGATCATGTCAGGAAAATATATTGAAAACACGAAATATAACATTTATTAACTTATTTTTGAAATTGTATAGTATAAAATATTTAGATTTTGTGCTGCTCTCTTTATTCTTAAAAAATATAGGAGTTGGAATTGTATTAGTGGCAATGTCTCAATTGGTTTGAAAAACCAGGTAACTTTTAATGTCATTAGAAAATAAACACCAAGTAACTTAAGATTTAAAATCGACAATTTGACAAACTTTGTGGTAGATTTTCTTCCACGTTTGAATGTGTTTCTTTCAAATTCCAAACGAGGGTGGGTCATCGTAGATAATTAACTTTTCTATATTGTGTCGGGACTGTGGTGCGTTGTTTCTTATTTATTTATTCCTTTATATCAATACGTGCAGCAAAAAAATTGTCCCCCTTTTTAAAAAAAATATGTTTACGGAGGAACGTGAAATATAGCACATTAAAAGTTTATATGGAAAAAGCTATACTTATCAGGGGTATTAAAAATAGAAAAAAAAACAACGGGTTGCACTCCGGGAGTGCCGGCAGAAGTGAAAACATGAACATTAACGTTTTGCATTTTTGACATTTTGAAATGGTTAAGGAATAATTTCGCACGAATTGCTTTAATGATCAGTATAAAAGTGCTATCATTTATGTGGTAAAATACAATATTCATTTATTGCGCTATCGTATACAAACATGTCAACAAACACATCAAGTCGTGTTCGTTGCATTTTTTTGTGCGCATGTGCAGGATTTTGCACATGCGCAATGAATAAAATCAGTTGAACGCATGCGTTCTCATGACATTACCTGCCATTTTAAAATTTCATAATGACAGTTTCAAAACACTCCGGGAGTGCCGGCAGAAGTGAAAACATAAACATTAACGATTGTGCATTTTTGATATTTTGGAATGGTGAGGGAATAATGTCGCACGAATTGCTTTAATTACAATTATAAAAGTACTATCATTTATGTGGTAAAATGCAATTTTCATTTATTGAGCTATCGTACACAAACATGACAACAAGCATACTCGCGCAAGCGCCCTGCGCCGTCTTACGAATTTTCGATCAGGTCACGTGTCCTGACGCGAGTTTAACATTTTTTCCCCTTCCCAAAAAGTGCACAACGCCGCTGAAGAAGTTTTCACTTCAAAAATATTACACACACTACCGCCTCTATGAACAATACATACATATCTTATACCTATGTAATATTTATCTCTTGTTAAACTATGTAAAATCTGTGGTCAAACGATAAATGAAGACATTAATATAGTCATTTGTTAATGACATAATCGTAATTTGTTACCTATATTTTATCTGTGACAGGACTGCATTTTTTTCATATTGTCCTATGATGGGAAAAGCAATTTTACGAGCCCGATGTCAAATGAATATTTTGAATCCTATTATATTATGGGCTTATTTCAAATGAACCTTCAATGAAAATAAATAAAAAATATTTCGAAAACAATTGCAAATAAAATACATCGTCATAGTTAGTTAGTTAGTTAGTTTTACGGGGCATTTTCCGCACTTAGCCTCCTGATTGGGCCATTGTACGTGATTGAGTATTCTTCTTTTACTCCAGCCATCCTAGTCCATCCCAGAAGGCGAGTAGCCTTTTCAGGTTACTACAAGCTTCCGGTAGTGATTTTGGAGACTGGAGAAAGTGTGCCCGTTGATCAGCCACGCTCCTGCACTCCAAGAGCACGTGATGTGGCGTTTCCTCCGCCTCCATGCAGCCTCTGCATAGAGGGCTGTCTGTCACATCTATGGTAAATAGGTGTTTATTCAGAGGACTGTGTCCGGTTATAGTACCTAGTACTTTACGGATTTCGTCCCTGTTTAGTCTGGTGAGGTTGCGGGCAAGCTTTTTCGAAGCCACCGGAATGGCATTCTTCGTTTGCCTACAGCCTACACTATTGTTCCATTCTGTTTGGTGGTTTTCCTCTGTTTTTTACGCAGCCATGTTCTAACTTGTGCCATGGGTATAGGCAGTAATGGTTCCGGTCCATACACCGTTCTATTTGAACCCCTTTTGGCTAGTTCATCTGCCGCGTCGTTGCCTAGTGAGTTGCTATGTCCTTTGATCCATTGCAAAGTTACACTGTTTGTGTTTGCAATGGACTGGAGTGTGTTATGACATTCCAGTACTAGGACAGATGTTATGGTGTTGCTTTGCAGAGCTTGAAGTACGGATGCACTGTCGGAGACGATTTTGATATTATGGTCTCTGACATCTCTGGCTGCAACCGCCTGTGCAGCTTTGGTGATGCCTATACATTCTGCTTGGAATATAGTGTTAAGTTTATCTAAGGTGGTCGAGATTTTGATGTTTAGGTCGTTCGAGAAGACACCAGCTCCAGTGCCCTGTGAGGTTTTGGAACCGTCTGTGTATATCCTTACTTCACTTGTGCCAGAGTTATCATCTTTTTCTGCTGTAAGTTGGATATTGTATCTTCGATCGAAAACATGATGACACTGTATACTGTCCGTAGGTGCCTCAAAGAGTGGGTTTTCTTTTAAAATATCCTTTAGAACAGTTGAGTGTGGTGTTTCTATGTTTTGTTTCCATAGTCCATTTGCTCTTAATCTAAGTGCGGCCGCCTGTGCCTCTTCTTGGATAGCAAGGTGTAAGGGTCTTAGATTGAGCAAGTATTCAAGGGCGATTGATGGAGTGGTTCTCATGCATCCGGTTGCCGCAATGCTTGCTAAGCGTTGTAGGCTTTGAAGTTTTGTTTTTACTGTGGCCAGTTGTGATCTGGGCCACCATACAACTGAGCCGTAGGTTATGGATGGTCTGATAACTGAAGTATACAGCCAAAGTGTTATTTTTGGGTTGAGACCCCATTTTTTACCAATTAGTCTCTTACACTGATAAAAAGCTATGCAGGCCTTCTTAGTTTTATTTTCGATATGACTCGCCCAGTTCAATTTGTTGTCAAGGATAACGCCCAGATATTTGACTTGTGTTGATAGGGAGAGTTTGGTGTTGAAAAAATTGGGTAGTTGAAGTTGCGGTAACTTCCTTTTATTGGTGAAAAGGATAAGTTCTGTTTTTCTCGGGTTTACTGATAACTTGTGATCGTCACACCATTCTTCCACAATTCGGAGAGCTGAACGCATTTCCTTACATAGTATGTTTTCTGCGTTCCCGCTTATGAGAATGGTGAGGTCGTCAGCATAACCGATGGTTGTGTAGCCTTGTTTGTTTAATCTTCTAATGAGACTGTCCACTACTAGGTTCCACAGAAGTGGTGATAGAACGCCCCCTTGTGGGCACCCTCTGACCACTCTTGCTCTAGTTGTGGTATTCATTTCTATTTGTACCGCCCTTTTGCTGATGAGCTCGGTAATCCAGTTTGTTAATACTGGTTCCACCTTGTATCTTTGTAGGGCCTGGTTAATGCTATTGTGTGTAGTTTTATCGAAAGCTCCTTCTATGTCAATGAAGACAGCTAGAGTTGACGATTTGTTTGTGATGGCTGATTCTATCTTGTGCACTACCATGTGTAGGGCCGATTCAGTTGATCTGCCTTTCCTGTATGCGTGTTGTTGAGGATGCAGTGGTTTTCTCTTTAGGACTCCATCTCGTAGATGAAGATCTACTAGTCTTTCCAGCGTTTTAAGTAGGAATGACGTTAGACTGATGGGTCTGAAGGATTTAGCTTGTGTGTAGTCGTCTTTTCCAGGTTTTGGTAAGAATACTACTTTAGCTTCCCTCCATGCTATAGGTATGTATTTGAAAGCTATGCACGCCCTGTATATTGGTACTAAGTACTTTGTTATTTGACCGATTTGCCATTGTAGTAATCCTGGAAAGATTCCATCCAGCCCCGCGGATTTAAACGATTTGAAGCTTTTTAGGGCCCACGTTACATTATCTGCGGTTACTATCTTGTTTGCGGTTTCCGATTCCTGGGATGTTGGTGTGTTGTAATGCTCATTTAACCAGTCAGAGTCTGATGAAATGAGACAGCCAGGAAAGTGTGTCTCAAGCAGCACTGCATTGGTTTCATCGTCTGAGTTCGTATAAGTGCCGTCGGCTTTTTTGAGGGAGCCCAGGAGATTAAGGTCACCTTTTGCCAGGATTTTCTTTAACCTCGCGGCTTGGTTTATTGAGTTGATGCTACTACAGAAAGTACGCCATCCTTCTCTGCTACGGAATCTAATGCGTTTCTTGTAGTACTTTTGAGCAAGTTTATAGTTGTCCCAGTCTTCTTCAGTTCTGGTGTTTTTGGCTCGATTAAAAAGTGCCCTAAGTTCCCTACGTAGACGTTCAAGCTCAGGCCCCCACCAGGAACTTTTGTCTGGAGCTTTGGGTACTACTTCAGGACACGCTAATTCGTAACTTTTTAAAAGAGCTGTGGTTATAAGTTGTATATTGAAGTCTATGTTTTTTGTACCAAGTGTCATGTCTGTCAGATGTGTCTCACTTAGTGTTTTGGTAAGTAAGTTTATAAACTTTGGTATATCTGTTTTACGGGGGTTACGGTATCGGACAGGATCAGCCGGCTTATATTTTATTTGAAAGCATATGCGGCGGTGGTCCGCAAAGGATGGTTCTTTTGATACGTGCCATCCCTTGATTTGGTCCGCCGCGGCGTTAGTAGCTAGCGTGATATCAACGATTGTTTGGTACCTTGAACTTACAAAAGTGGGTTCCTTACCTCTGTTCATAATGTTAAGGTTTGTTTGCAATAAGTATTCGGTTAAAGACTCACCCCTTTTGTTTACTTCCTCACTTCCCCACAGCGGGTGATGTGCGTTGCTGTCTGCGGAGATGATTATGTCCCAGGCATGTGTGTCACAGTGTTGCACTAGCTCTGCCAGTTCCTTTGGAGGCACTTCGCCTTCATACGGCATGTACACTGAAGCTAACACTAGGACTGTTTGTCTATCTGTAATGATTTTCACGGCAGTGAGGTCTCTAGAACAGAATTGGTTAAGTAAAGTTGCTGTTATAGTTTTAGGCATGTAAATACAGGTCCTTGGTTTTGCAATAGAGGTGTTTAGCAGTATCTTACCTCCGATGTTGTTTAGACCGCAGATTCTGTCATTTCTAATCCAAGGCTCTTGGATTAGGGCGACGGTCTTGTTGTCGACCTCCAGCACTCTGCGTAAGGTGGCCGCCGCTATTTGTTTGTGCTGGAGGTTTGTTTGTATGATGTTAAGGGAGTTAGGGGCTGCGGAGGACGTCATCTTCGTCGCTAGTCCCTGTATCCCTTTCTAGTGTTGAGTTCAACCCCACCTCGCTCTGACCCTGTTGGGGAGCTGAGGTGGTCGGCTTCGGAGTGGATGACCGTTTTGCCGTGGTTTCGCCCATCACTGCTGGTTTTTCCTCGCCCGTAGCCTCTTCTTCTGTATGGAAAAAGCGGATGTATCCGCTTCCCGACATGTGAGCTACGCGGCGGTCTCTATCCAGGATTGTTGCCTTTTGGTCTTCCGGGATACCCAGGATAAGGTGAACTACCTTGTCCTCCTCACCGGACTTCTCATCAACCGTCATGTCGTAGCACTGCCAGGAATCGACTTTGTACCAGGGGTTCTGGGCACAAAGGACTCTCTGCAGTGTCTCGGCATCGGTGATGCGTGTGTGTATGAGAAGCCCTGCCTTGAGCTTCTTCTGTAGCTCCGACTGTTTGATAACAGCCAGAGTGGTGCCGGGTATCGGTGATGTTATTCCTTTCACAGCGTTTTCCAGCCAGCTTAAAGCGTTCGCATCCTCACACCACATCGCTAGTACCCCATCCATAAGGAAGGGTCGTCCACGGAAAGATGGAGCTTGCGCGCTTGGAGACGGTGGAGACAGTACCGCTTGAAGGATACTATCGTCGATAGTTCTCCTAAGCTGGTCTGCCTGGCACTGCGAGAGGTCCCTCGGCGAGACAGTGATAACCGCTACTCTGAGATGCGATTGTATCGCATCTACATAGCTAACTGTCCGCTTCGGTTTCGCGTCGGTTTTCGCGCGTTTGGCTTCCCCTCTGGGTGATCGAGTGTCGTCCAGACGAGCGCGCTTCGTTGAAACTCGCTCGTCCGAACGGCTCCCGGTCCCAGGACGTTCCTTTTCAGGAGCTGTGGGTGCCGTCGCAGCAGTCCGCCGACCGCGGTGACCCCTCGGAGTTCGTCTCTTTTTCGTCGGCTGGTTGGGTGGTAGTGTCGTGTCATCTTGTGCCTTCGACGCCTCTTTCGAGGTGGATGGCACAGGGTCGCGCTGCGTTGCCGCTTCTGCGTTCTCTGACACGGTCGGTACGGTCTTGTGTCGTTGAAGGGCCTCCCTTCTCGCGCGCCTGTTGGGGCGACTGCGTCCAGGGCGGTCCTTCTTTTTGTCTGTCGCTGTCAGGTCGTCTGAAGCTGTCGTGGCTCTATTTGCGCTCCTTTTGCAAGGGCGCTTATGAGCTGCTAGGCTCCATTTTGTCGTGGTGGTCGTGTCCAGTGTCGTCGTAGTCGTTGTCGATGTCAGAGTCGATGGGATCGCCTCTGCGAGACTGGACATGTCGAGTCTAGAGTCGCACAAATGTGTGTTCCCCCCAGAATACGAGGAACAGACTGAGCTGGGCTCAGTGAGGGATTCTCCACGATTCGTGGTACCCTCCTGGGGTAGTTTCTTTTCCAGTTGTGCTTCCATATTTTTGGGCAGAAGAAAAAGTGGATACCCACACTACTCTGGCCCTCGGTAGTGTGGTTTGGATGGGATTTTGGATAGAGGGCGTTGGGTGGGAGGAGTAGGGATGGGCAGGGGGTAGGAGTAAAAGAGGGGGGGATGGGGAGACCACTCGGTGGGTGGGAAGTTCCACACAGAGTGCACTGGGAGAGCAAGTGTGGGATGTTGGGTAGGGAAAGTTGGGTAAGGGAAACAAGGATGGGGTGGGGGAGAGGGGTAGGGAAGACCACTCGGCAGGTGGGGAGTGCCGCACCGAGTCCACCGGGCTCGATTCCGCTCACTGTCCATCATGGATGCTCAGTGATAAGAAACGGGCCTTTCATCATTGTAGAACCTTGGCCGTCAACACCAGATGTCCACACAAGCGGTGGGCATTTGTTGTTGCCGTTGCCCGGAGTGTGCCACTAGGAGGCTTTCTGACTAACACCCCTGAACATTCGAATACATCGTCATATTAAAATACATGCCTACAAAAATAAATGGATCGTCACGTCAAAATGAGGTTGTTTGGGGAGAAAGGACTGTAGATTTGTATAGGCAAGAATGCAATCAGAGGTTAAGACTCATTAATTATTCTCTTGAACTGCATAATTGTTGCGAGAAGATGTGTAATGATGATAGTCACAAAAGTGTAATTGACATCACGACGTAGTACTGGCAATTAGAGAATCCTCAATAATTAGTAAAAAAAGAAAAAACCAATAAAGGAAAGTGGTGGCGGACTGGCATAAACATGTGGCTGAAGCTCATTGAAAGCCAGGCGTAAATTTCAATTATCGGAGTTGCATGGTAAACCAGCAAGCAAGCAAGATGACATTTATGAAGAGAAGTGCGGGGCTAGAAAAATATTTAGACCGCGTTTAAAATGGTGCCAAGATCATGAAACGCAAATTAAAATGGATATTCTGGCCTCCCATCAAGCGAGTAATGATTTTTCGTCATTTTGGAAATACACCAATCGATTGTAGTTTAAGCCTGGCCAATCCGTGAGTGTTGATGGAGCGAGCCTACTATCGATCGCTAACATGTTTGTAGATCGTTTCAAAGTAAAGTCTCCCCAAGGGCCCTTGAAATCAACCCTGAATGCTGAGTCCAACGTGGAAAGGAAAATAACTTTTTCGATCAAAGATATAACTCACACGATTAAGTCTATGTGTAAAGGTAAATAGCCTGGCCACAACGGGATCGGTATTGAGCATCTTAAGTTTGCCGGTCTGCACCTTCCGCGTGTGCTGTTTTTGTTATTCAATTACTATTTTTCTCATAGTTACATGCTAGAGGATATGTTAAGGACTTTAGTTGTACCTATAGTTAAAAACAGAACTGGAGATCTCGCAGATAAGAATAACTATAGGCCTATATCGTTAGCAACGATAATTGCTAAAGTGTTTGATGGTGTGCTTAATATACGAGGGTTGCCTATATAGGGTTGCATATTTCGGGATCTCCGATCCCGTCAGTTTGTTACCCTAGTATTGCAAACTGGCAACCGACAGCTCTATCGTAGTTTGATATTTTTGAGGTTATGCGTACTCAGAACGCTTTGACATACGAGCGCTATTTGTATTAATTACAGTAACTTAAATCGTAAACATTTTCGTGCGATTTTATTTTTTACAACTCTAGACGTAGATTAACATCAAGGACTAGTGTTTATCGATGGTATGGTGAATTCAATCGAGGTCGTAGTTCGCTCCAAAACGAATTTCGTGAAGGTTGTGGAAAATCAGTTGTTGTTCCGGAAACCATTGATGCTGTGCGCGAACTGATGTTTAAAGATTGACATGTGACTTATCGTGAGATTGAGACAAGCTTAGGCATTAGTGGGACCACCATACATCAATTCATTCCCACACAATTTGTCAGGCGTTCAAAAAACGGCTCGTGTCGATTCTTCGAAAGAAATGCTCAAAAATGCGATCGCGGTGCTTCGAAACATGTCGATGTTTCGAAACATGTCGATGTTTCGAAACATGACAGGTGACGAATTTACGCGTATGATTCGGAAAGTAAACAGCAGTCGACTGTATGGGTGTTTCAAGATGAGCCAAATCCAACAAAAGTTGTTCGCGCATGAAGCACTTCCAAGCAACATACTGACTAAAGGTTTGCACGCTATACACGCGACGTTAAGATAACGTTGTTCAGGGCTTTCTGTACATCTTTCTACATGTGCAGCCTATGGGTTAGATAAACTCAAAAGGCTTGCAACGCTCTCCGTGTCCAGTATAATAAAACTTTCAGGGTGCTGTTGCGGCTACCTCACTTCTATAGTGCATGTTCAGGGATGTTCGCTGAAGCAGACGAAGACTGCTTCTACGCAACAATGCGTAAATGATGCCCGTTCTTGGTGTGCAGGGTGCGGGAGAGTGGTAACAGCATCCTGAATATGATTGCTGGTAGACTGGACTGCATTTATGTGAGGGAGTCGTGCAGAACTGGCCGCTTTAAGCTGGCATCTCATTTTTTATGTTATTTTCTTATTACAATAGTATTTACTAACATAGTTTGAAAGTTTTGCTAACGCTGTTACTTTTGCTTAAGTGAATAAACATTCATTAATAAAATTTGATATAATAATAAAAAAATGCTTGCGAGTGTGAGGCGCAGCTGTTAGTAAGTTCGGCATACTTAACAAAGGTTTGGTCATCAGATGGTTGACCAAACAAAAACGAATATATCGAACTTCTCCTTGCTTCTGCATCTGTGTAGGCAACTTCCATATATTTATTTCATTAACGAAATATTTATACAGTTCATACAGTGTATGTTGGACTATACATCTTTAAAGTAAGTAATCTGAACATTATTTCAGTTACGATTCTGTACAAATTTATCCATACCTGCAGTCGTTAGCTCAATAATCAGCACCGGGCAGGTCAAAACATATTTATTTTTGTTTATTGGTTTACCAACAGCTTATGTACTGATGCATAAAACAACGGTTCAAAAACAGTAAAGAGATTAAGTACTAAGTTTATTATGGGTAAAGACAGCATAAAACAGTACAAAAGTAAAATAATTATTTAAACACAAACGTAATGTAAAAAATGTAGAAAGCGAAAAATATTTACAAAGCTTTCACAATACTCTCGAAAAATGTTCGTAAGGAGACAAAACAATAAATTAATAAAAAAATAAATCGCTAGGCTACCGAAGTCCTAAAGTTACGACTTCTGGCTAGTTTCCAGCATGACGTGGGTTCAAATCCCATTTGTTTAATACAACTTTTTATTACATAATACCATATTTTATGTTTGTATTTAATTTGTCATATTACTTACAAAACAGAGTCGATATCGCATCAATAGAAACAATAATTGATTTTTTAAATGATTGAGTAATGAAAGTACAGCATCGGCAAAAGTTTACCTATTATCGTACAACAATAAAACTATGCAAAACACCGCCTTTTCGACAGCTTAGTTTGGTAAATAGTTGTTTCATCAAATCCTACAGTACTAAAATAATAAAATTTCTATATATAGTCATACTATTTTTCAGACGGTCTAACAAATTCGATGAAACACACGAGGCTGGAATATGGATATCTGTAAGGGCTCATTTCTGGGAATAATAATTTTCTCCCTGTTTTGGCGAGTTTTAGCTTATGAGGGTAATATAAGGTGGAGGTTTTGTGTTTTAATAAGAACATCTTTCCAACAGCTCCCACATAGAAAAGCGTAGATTGGGTCCTGCATTTGGTCATGTTAATTATTTTTTTGTTGTATACTTTTGTTCTTCAATGATCTTGTCCACTCCGCAGCTGGACGCCATTATTACATTATTTTATAGACTTATAAAATGTTTCACTTGCATAATGGCTTATATTGACGTGATAACGTTTTATAAATCGATGAAAGCTGGCTGCACGCACGAAAAAGCATGACTCATTGTCACGTTCCGCCTGAGCCGAGAAGTGCAAGCAAAAGGGCGCAACAAGCGATAGAGAGGTACGATCGGCCTAAGCGTTCGGCTTGTGACGCATCTATCGGCCGATGCATCCGAGTAGAAGAGAGACAGCGATAGCACACAACCGACACGTGAACTGTTTTGTCATCTGTTTATGAAGTGAAAAGTTAATGTGGTTTCCATTGTATATTACAATAATAATTGCGGCAAAAAAGCCAGGGACGCATTATTAAGTGAAAAAAATAAACCATTTCGACAATCTTAAAAAAAAATGATTTTTTTTATCAATGGTTTTACTGTACTATACTGTATTGCCTTGTACTACAACCGCTGTGATCTATTGGTTAAGTGTGTTAAATAAAGCCACAGGTCTAGTTTAGTATCATTCGAATGTTTAGTATCCAACTCCAGCGATAAAATCTTCTAAGCCTTCTGTGCCCTCTTATAACCTCAACGTAATTTCGTTTTACATCTTTGATAAAATACCATTTCTACAGTAAGCTATACGAATAAATTTGAAGTGGGTAGATTCGGTTCGTGAATAATAGAGGCTTTGGCATATCATGTTACTGAAATAAATTTCGGGGACGGTATTATGAATTATTTTACTTTAAGTAGGTTAAAAGTGAAGTAAGTTTAAAATTTAAATATATAGTAGACGTCTTAATGAAATTGTACTCTTATTAACCATATTAAGGCTAAAATGATTTTTATTTGTATGTTTATGTACGTATTTCATGCTTACTTACTCAAGAATATCAGCCCTTTCCTTATGAATAAAATGGCGTACGGCTTAAGGTATTTACGAAATCATCTTGGGAAACCTATGGGGGACCTATTAGCGAAAGTGTGCGCTTAATCTGCGCAATAGCACCTAGTTTCTTTACGAATTTTTCCCCTCCCCTGGACTGGTGCGTTGTAACAACCGATATAAACGCAATGGGAATTCGCATCATCTGTTTTCAGTACATATTGCATTTCGATTTAAACATAGTTGTGATATTAATGCAATAAAAGTAGAACACTTGTGATCATACATAGGTACTACAATATTGCTCTTAGTGTGTTTTATATTAGGACTCGTAAAATGATCATAATATGATGTAAGTATGTAACATCTGCGCTAAAAACGCTAGTAGAAGTAGTGAGTGGTACAAGAAAGAAATTAAATTAATATCGATCGATCAAAGCGCCCCCATTTAGGGGAGCTTCCATTGTAAAGTATGGCTAACATCTCATCGTACGTATCGCAGAATAACAAATTACAAAATTTTATCTCCTTTACCCACGACTTCGTCAATTTCACTGGGGAAGGTTTTCCAATATAAAAAGTATCCTTCATGAATTTTTATGTAACGAATCGTATAAAAAACCTCCATTGTGCTGTAATAGGCGAACAGTCACCTATACTGTCAAATTTTCAAACATATTCACATAAACGATGGCTACAATATTAAAATCAACACCGTTTAGATTTGCCTAACTCAAACAATTTAATCCTCTTGTGGGTTGAATTTAGAAAAAAAAAACTCTCGAGTTCCCGCACCACAAAATAGAATACTGTTTAATTAGTTCTTTTTTGTGTGAAATAACGGTAAATTTACAAATAAACAGGGAAAAACTATTCAATATTAACAAGACATAAGGTTTTTTTATAATATAAGCATTGTCATTATGCTATAATAAGTACATGACCCCCATGAGTATAACATGGTATTCACATTTACAAGTATAACAAAACGCGTGACGTGCATTCCAAAAAGGTAGAGCACTTTTGAACTTTGTCTAAGTAAACTCTTTCTCTTTCTTATTTTAAAATCACTTTTTTTTGCGTGTGGCGCTAGTCACTGGAGCCGTGTCATTTTTTAATCGATGATTACTCCTTCAAATTAAGTTTTAGGGATACTACCAAGAATCAAACCATCTTTATTTTTCACATAAATTAAGCTCGTAGCCTTTGTTTCTGGTAATTGTATGTAGCAACGAATCAGTTAATATTGTGATGTGAATTACAATAATTATAAAAAGGTATAAAATTAATATGGAAAATAAATAAATTAAGGCACGGTAATCTCTCTTATGTAGATTACTAGCCAATTCGAATATCGTTCAGCCCGCCTAGCATAAGCAACACGACCAAATTTTTTTGGCATGTTTTTTCGTATCTTATTTATTTATATCTATAGGTGTGTCTATCGTCTCTAATATGGTTCCGCTTTAAAGTCGACAGGTTTCGTCAAAAGCAGAAATCTGCTATTATCTTTTCTACGTTACTTATCTGTAGTATTTTTGTCTAAATCTCTAACGTAGCACTAAAATTTTGTCGCAATTTGACAGAGGTATCCTAAATATTTCTGGTCCATGCTTTAGTAAGTAGATGAGCTGACGAAAAGTGGTTAGCCTACTTATTTGATTAAATTAATAGCGGTGATTATTAAAATTATGTGCTTGAAGTATATGAAGAAAGAAAATACTCGTACCCTTGGTGCAATAAAGCCACATGTGACTATATGCCAAAATTGGTTTTATCACGCGAATGTTATACAAATGCTGTAAGCTATACGAACTAGAAAGATTTTTTTTATATCTTTATTAGTTCCTTAAATAAATCAAGTGAAAACCGACGCATGTGATCAAGCGAACATGAAACAAAGCCGCTTTTGCACATGCGTTGTTATTTCCCGACGTTACCGCGAGCACCACGCAGCGCACGCGCCGGCATGAAGTCAGTTGCGTCAGTGTTACCGGGTGGGAAGGATGTGTCACGCGTCGCACCAAAATCGGCAAAAATGGATACGCGAAATAGCTACAAGGATTGTAAGTGACTTTATTCTTTTTTCAAATGTGTTTTTTTAATAACGGTATTTATATGCACATATGGCTATACAGCTCTATAAAATTGCGTTTCGAGTGCCAGTTGTATGAGCACATACGTTGTTTTTAACGGGTGTATATGGTATTAACAATCTTTTTTGAAAAATATGCACTTTTTAGGTCTTATTTATATTAATTAAGAAATGTGTCAAAATAATATATATTTTTTCAATGCTTCTAGTAAGGTCACAAAAGCCTTTGTTGCACAAAATAGTCCCAGCCATAAATAAACTTGCAGCCTTATTAGCCGCAAAATGTTGGGACGTTATGTAAACATGCCTCCTTTTTGCTCGAGATGGATAAACATACATCGTTATTGAATAGTTTAATCACAAAAAAAGATATAATTCGAAATTGACTAAAGTCAATTTTTATTTATATGTAATTGTGGATTATTCAAGAAAACTTTAAGCTGTAATGGCTATGTTATTTTGTTTTCTATTTTTTCTTTAATTTCTTGTTCACTTTGCATATAACATATAGTGACTGGTCATCTATTGAAGGTTTTTGTTTAAATATCTCTTTTCATTGATTATAAAATAAAAATTGTATGAAAGCACTGCTGGCTGCAATTGACATGTGCGTTATGCGTATTACATTATATTATATTATAAATTATTTCAGGTACCAAAAGAGTCAACTCTTTTTGGGATGATTCATCAATCAAGAAGTTTTTGATAATCAGCCCCCTGTGGTGGAAGATGAACCCTTTCTCGGATCGATATCAAAAATTATTCAGCGAAGTCAAAGTCACGCAAATGAAAGAAATACCAGCCCACACAGCAGTTTTCACTCAGATCGCGTACTTACTCCATTCAACATTGACCAAGTTGCTAGTTTTGATAATTCTCCGTCGTTGTCTATTTTTTATTATATTATTGATCAAGTAAATATTCCCACGCCGATGCCATCGCCTGAATATTGCACGAGAAGCTGCGGAGATATTTGTGACGGTGTATTTTGTATTGGACATAATCAGGCGATGGTTCCCATTAACACAACACCCATTTCGCGAAGGCGGTTTGGAGATCGTAACAAACGAAGAGACAATGTAAAACGTAGATGTATCAGAAACATTGAAAAGACATTTCACCATCTCAGCAATCTGTCACTCAAACACAATCAGAAGTGTCTCCTACGCCGTCAAATTCACCTGTGCTTTCTTCAGAAGTAGATAGCGAAGAACATTTGGACGGCAACAGCCGCAGTAATGATTCTAACGCAGAAAATATTTGCCTTACTAATACCACTGAAAGCGAAGTATCAACCCCAAGTGGTGCAAAAAAAAAATAAAGGTCGGAATGAATGGGCTCGGAATAAATGTAAACGTTTAAAAAATTTGGGCCATGAGTACACCAGGAAAGACAACCGTCTCTGGACAACCAATAGCCAAGGTGAAAAAATAATTTGGAAGAGTGTCAGAGAAGTATCTGTTGCTAAGGATGACCCATTTAGGCTTAACTTTAAATATTGTTTAAACAACGAGTATCAGTATGTTATTCTTAAGAGCAGAACAAGACAACAAACAGCTTCATTCGAAATAAAAAAAGCTTACAACGAACCGCTACCCATTACAAAAGCGAAATATAGAGATAGCGAAACGGATGACTAAGATATAGAAGAAAGAAATTAGGGAAAGAGAATTCTATGATTATGTACTTTTTTCGATATTTGATTGCAACAACGGTCTCACTAGATATATCTTAAAGTCCAAATAAGTAAATAAATCTGTGTAAAAAAACTTAAATAAAGCCCCTCTTGAATGTAGTGCTGAAATTATTCGTATAATCAAGATTTCTAAGTCTTCTTATCTAAGTTAATAAAATTTGTCTTCAAACCGAACTTTACAATAATTTTCATACTTCTCTATTTATACCAAATACTTCACTGCAAGCAAGAGGGGCATTTCTTCAATTTCATTAATCGAGTTAAATAATCAATAATAGTGTTTTGTCTTCAGTAAAACAATAATTTAAATTTGTTTATTAAACCTTTAATTGTGTTAGATAGGTAAAGTTTTTATTTAACTTTTTTGTTGGTTACCTGAAAACAATTATAATAATGTTTATTAATAAAAGATTTTATTATATTATTTACAATAAGTTAAATAATAAAAAAAATTAGGAAAGCACGTTACATGATTGTGTATTTCAGTGGTATTTGATTGAATAATTTCGAAATCTCATTAAAAATGTGTTAAAATCTAAGTAAATAAATGAATCTATGTAAAATAAAAACTCAAATAAGGCCCCCTTTGAGCTACATTCAAAGCTCATTGGAGCTAAGCTACGATTTGTATGTAGGTATTCTTATCGAAGTTATTGATTGATACTTTTATTTATCTCAACAGTCTACATAAACCGAATACTTCACTACTGCAAGCGAGAGGGGCATTTCTTTAATTTTTCATCATTATAGTGAGTTTACATTTAGTCAAAAAGTATTTTATTTATGTTGAACAGATCTTTAATTATGTTACAAAGATAGTTTTTTTATACTTTTTGGTTGGCGGCCTAAATATAATAATGGTTTGATTTTATCTTATTTAAAAAAATGCAACTAAACGATTTTATTACTTACTTACAATAAAAAATGCAAATAAAACAGTTGGTATTATTGCACTTGCGTTCTGCCACTATAATAGTATTTCGGTAAACAAAGACGCATGTACACATGCTTCATGCGAATGTCCGTGTTATAAAGACGCATATCTACTTATGTTTGATGTAGCTTGGTACAAAATAGCCGTAAGTACTCATGCGCCACACGATTTCAGGAAATAATTAAATAAATGAAATATACTGCTTGGTATTCGAAAGAGTTCATTTTTATAACAACAATTGTGAAATTGTATAAACCTAGTACTATGCATAAAAAAGTTATCAACAAATTTTCATTGACATAATCTTTAAACCACTCCCCTGAAAAGTAGCCATTTCGCAGATGTGGCTTTATTGCACCAAGGGTACGTACTGTTAAAATTTATATTAATCAAAATTGATCAGTTGAGAAGGTAATAGAAAATAAATGACGAACATTGCCTTAGTTTGTTATTTAAGTTTAGTGTCATCCTGTGATCACGGAGTATGATCCTGTGATCCTGTAAAGGAATCGAAACGTCAGGATTAAATATAAATTTAGCGCAATAAAAACCTAACTAAATTGTTTGATTTAAATTTTTTTTCGCTAACATAAATATCATAATCCTTAATAATAGTGTAACGATCACTGGCATACTGGCTTTGCGACCGATGATGGCATCATGTGCAGACTATCGGACATAAACAAGATAACAAGTGCTGATGGACAGTTGGCTGCTTCTCAACGTAGCAGTTGTGGCTTCGGTCTAAGGTTGCAACTACGTTCACGACTGGCTGATTACGTGGTCAACTACATATAGTTGGTGGTCAATAAAAGTATAGTCCCTAAGTGAGTCCTAAGGATACTGAGTTTGTCTCAGTATCCTTTGGGTTATTCATAGGGTTCATATTTAAGTATCGATTGTCTTTGGATTGGATTTTACTTTGACATTCCAAATAGCGTATAAAATGCTTTCTATTATAATAATTATTTGCCTTTGGCTATGTTTCTTATGCAAGGTCACTACAGTTTTTTATGGCTAAAGTTTAGTGTCTGACAGAAGCAGGGTTTACAGCCGAAACAGAAACCTAATTTTCTGTACCGATTTCAGTTTTTGCCAAAACCAAACAGACATGTTAATATCTCTATCGAAGTACTTAAAAAGAGGATCAGGCAGAAGTCCAGAGGAAAGCATTAGAGTTACCCAAATCACCCCTCCGTATGATACTAACATGTTTGACTTAAAAGGTTTATTTACATTTATCTTTAAATTATATGTCTGGGTGAACGTCAGGATTTTGGTCCGAACCTTCCGATATCATATGGCCAGAGTTAGAAATCGTGCACTGTGAAGATGTTGTAATTTTTGGACACAGTATTAAGAACCAAGTATCACGTAACAAACTTGTTATAATAAAGCACTTAGCGAAACGTAGGATAGTTCCGTGACGACGTCTACACTTGATGGCGACTCGTTCGAAAGTGAATCAGAGCTCGCACGTTGACATCATCACGACTCTGTCGAAGCTCGGGAAATCGTAGTTTCTTATGTTCGCCGGCTAGAGGGCGCGCTTGCGTTTCGTTTACTCATGACCAGATACGACATATATATTATTATTATATTTGTTTAGGAGTAAAAAAAATATATACACGACTTTACTCCTATAGAGCATATATGGGGGCGATCTTCAGCGCTAGGTAAGATTAGTGTAGTCGGCTTAACAGACCACCAGAAAGCTAAAAGGTGTGATTACCACGAAGTCTACAATAAACCATAAGAGCATATCCACGCTACGAGAGGGAGTCTACAAAGGTATATACGTATGCTCAGACGAATATAAGCTATGATTGCAGCCAGTGAGGGTCATACTCCATATTAAAATTAGAACTTCTTTTACTTTATTAACGTAACAAGAAAACAAAAGCTAGTACCTACACTATTTTGAAAATTATAATTTTTCTCATTAATTTACAAATTTAATATAAGCAATATAAGCCTACTTAAAATAAACAACCAAACTATAGTAACAATAAAATTGGTTCTTTGCTTAGGTGCTCTTTTCTTTTGCAAATATTTATTCTTTGGCGATTTCTATTAAATGACGAAACATATTTCATAGACACAAGATCAACAACAAAAGACAAACGAGGTATAAAATACGTGTGTAAAAAACAACTACGCCTCCAAGCCCTCAGGTGGGAATCGAACCCACGACCTTTCGCTATCCGGGTGAGAGCTGTGACAGCTGAGCTACCGAGACATTGGCAAACGTGTCGAAATTTACAAACGTATTTATACCTTATACAAATATTGCACTGTGAATGCAAAAAAAATTTAATAAAAACAAAAGACATACGATTTCACCCGAAGTTAGGCGAACGCTAAACAAAAAAATGACTGTGAAATTCGGCCGAATTTTGGCCGAAAACGAAACATCGTTCGGACACTACTAAAATTACTATTAATGTCGGCACATAAATAATCCTTTTCCCAAAAGAAAAGTTATAGCCGTCCTGAAATCGTAGCAAATTATGAATTACAATCTGACGTCTCGTTCAGAAATAATTACTCGAAACAACGGACTCGATATTGGGGCGGACCGTAACGTTTTCTTATTAATTAACTTGGAACGGTTTTCTCCCTTTTGTTTCGGTTTCGAGTTTCACTCAGATGTGTTTTCCCACGGGCGGTTGTTTGTCTTGCCATTTTAGAATGAATTGTTGGGGAAACAAAATGACTGAGGAGAATTTTCGATAGGGTTGTATAAACTTTTCTACGCTCTGTCTTTTTACAGTGAAACAGCTTCACCGATTGTGATAAAATTACCGAATACCGAATGGATATTACTTTGACCCTGTGAACTGACATGTCATATTTTTTTTAATAGGAGATAAGAATTATACGCACCTCCAAAAATTACGTAAGCTTTAGTTACATATAACTGAAATTCACGAGAAAGAAGTAGCGAGCATACTGGTGTTATAATTTTTTTTATATTATTTGATTGTAATGTAAATAGAAGTTTTATAGTAGAAAGAAGGCCCTTAACTTCAAGCGTTCTTGTCTTTAGTATCGATATTGTCTCTGTATATGAATGTATTAGAAGAGTACTCGCCCGTATAGCGAGGGGATGTGGGTTTGACAGCTGAGACAAGTTAATTTTTTTCTTTCTAAATCTATAAGTTTAATGTTTTAATAAAAAATATAATAATTACATATTTACGAGTATTTCTTCTTTATCGATTGTTTGATACTTGTAAAAGTATTACGTTCGATGTTTTAGGTAGAATATGAAGTGATGGCCAGTGCCATCAACGTCAGCTTAAGAGAGACCAGAGAGAAAAAAAAATAGCGTGGAGATTTGGGTTAGACCTGACTCCTGAGACAAGATGATTCTTTTCTTGTTATAATATTTTAACTTTTAAAAAATCGTTTTTCTGAAACTAGTAACTCTATTGAAAAATAAGCCACTTGTATTTTGAAGCTTTCAACTTGGAACATAAAATTTAATTTTGTTTAAATTAAAGCTACCTCTACCGGATTAATAAAGCGTATAATTTTGTTTCTATATTTAATCCTGACGTTTCGAGTCCTTTACAGGGGCCGTGATTACAAGATAAATTACATCCTCCATCCACCCATGTGATCGACGCGGAAGTGTATTTTTATTTTTTGTATTTATAATATCGCTATTTTTCATGAACACAATTTATGACAGATTTGTAAATAACTTATATATTATACAAATATTATCTAAGCAAGTAGCTGATGTAGGTGTGACATAGGACCGATAAAAGTAAAATAAAAGTACCGTTTAGTGCAACGGTAGGGATCCTGCCTTTCGCATCGGCGGTCCTGGGTTAGGTTCCCGGAAGGGGCAGATGTCTGCATGATGAATACGAGCATTTGTTCAAGAGTCATGGGTATTTATATATATTTCTATAAATATTAAATATCTATGTACCATATATGTATGTCCACCCCTAGTATTACCCTAGTATTCATAACACAAGCTTTATAGTGCTTAATTCGGGCTAGGCTAATTGGTGTGAATGTAAGAAATATTATTATAATTAATTGCTCTTGTAATAAAGAGCTTAACAATACATTTTATTTCTTTAAGTTTTAGTTCTCTTTTCTTAATTATTAATGGCCCTCCTCAGCCAGCGACTTTCTAGTAACAGAACCTACAATTCTATGATTTATTAAATTGAGCAATTAATTCACATGTGTTGAATCGAGCCAAGATGTCTTGCCCGGTAGAGTGCCACTCCCCTGCATTCCAGCAGGATACGGGTGGCTGTTTTGTCAGCTTCCATGTATCCTCTGCATAGAGGGCTGTCAGTAAAATTTATATTAAAAAGATGTTTGTTAAAGTTGTCGAGACCATAATAATGGCGCAAGTGACCAAGCGCAGTTCCGATCTTCTTAACTGTAATATAGATCTGAAGAGACGAGGGTCTACCTGCGGCAGTGCTTGCCTCATGTTTCCAGAGAGTTTAAATAGTGTTGATGAAGTGCTGTTGTGTGTTCACGAATTTTCTAGTTAAACCAACTCACCGCAATCGAATTATCAGTTCCAAGCCAATAAGCGCCGTGTCGCTCATTGTCACCAACTCTCAATTAGGGCTCTTTCATTGAGAATAAGGCTCAATTAGCTTAAAAAAAACTTGGCTTTCTGGTGAAAGTGAAAAGGTACTTCACGCCAGAACAGTTCCTCAATCTTTACTAAGCGAAAGTTCGATCGTGTTCTCATATTTGGGACGGTTCCGCCCAATACCAGCTCCAGACGCTTGAGTACATTAAGAGAAGGGCCAAAAAACTCATCGGCAATGACGATTTTTTTCGGATAAGCTCAAAAGCGTTGAGCATAGACGGAAGGTAGCAGGCTTATCCGTTTTTTAAAGAATACATTTCGGAGAGTGCGCAGCAGAATTGCAGAGTTTCACCATCCCCATTTTTTCATCGGACACCCAGACTAACAAATAGGCGCCACTGTTATATGGTTGACATATCAATGAGTCGCACTTAGCGTTTTAGTTCCAACTTTGTGATCCGTACCGCTAAAGAGTGAAACTTTTTGCCTAGGTTTGTGTTTCCTGATAAATTCATTTTAGGGGTCTTCAAGACACGACTGAAAAGGTATCTTCACATCCTAGATCGCATCGTCGCTTACCATCAGTTGAGATAGTGGTCAAGTGCTTACCTATTCACGGTATAAGAAATATTACTTAGTGCAGCTCGAAAACAGCTATCTTCCAAGTACTAGCATTTATAGCGAGTACAAAAAGATTTTCTGGTATTTTTCTTAAAAAATCGCCTGCGATTTCTTTAAAAATAGTTTTCTATTCACTTACGTCGCATTGTTGTATCGAGATTCTGTGCATTCCTGATGCAATGGTCGAGGTTTAGTGCAAAATAGAATGATGAATTGATAAAGGCTCTCGTAGAATTCATTCTTTCATTCTCCATAAATTTTGTCTACACATCTACTACGAACAAATAATTATTTATAATATTATTAGAAAGTGCACATTAGGAAGTCCGGCTGAGTAGAATAGCAACAACTCTTCACAATTAAGAGCGTCGTAAAAGACGTGTAATAAAATAAATTCTACCGGTAATCATCGTACACCACAGATTGGGTAGCAGCTTTTTCCAAATCACGGTCTTTTCCTGCGATCTCCAAGTCGCCTGCCAAGTGTGGAGATAATGGCAAAACTTATATGTAGGGGTGGCTTTCGCCTAGCAGTTTTGGCTGATCTGCTTATTAAAAATGTTGAGATAACGGCAAGTCTATAAAAATAACTGAAACTCTATATACTACCATGATTATAGAATTCAAGAATTGCTACATACAGTGGGCGTTAAGTTTTAAGTTAAGCTAGTAGGATTTGAATCTAGTTGAATATTATCCCAAAATAACCCTTTTATCCTTTATCCTCAAAATATTTATTGGTAAATTTATTTCACTAAATATTTAGGTACATTAATGATTCAGCAAATTTCAAATGCCCATTTAAATTCCCAATTGTACAGTCAAGTTAATAAAGTGCTAAATATATGCCAACTTCGTCAGCTTAAACCAATATGCGAGGATTGTTTCACAACTTTCTGTACATTTTGTATAAGGCAAACATGTTTCAAGGTTTCTTTCGACCTTGGAATAAACATTCCGTTTAACGCTAAGGAGTGCCAGGGCGTTAATTAAATTCCCTTTGATGATCCGTCGCCGCTCAATGAAGAACTTTTAAATTTCACTTACATTCATGGCAATTGCCAGTAAATTTTCTTTTTTATATGTGTTTTCTAATTTTTTTTGTAAACATTACTTATTTAAATTCTGATTTCCACAAGACCTCGTTTGTTAAAGAAAGTTCAGTTACTATTTATTTAACTCTTACACGTTGTTATTTCAGTTAAAACTGGCGAGTTTCATGTGCCTTTTCTTTTTGTCAGTCACGAGTTAAGAAAGAACTTTTCTAAAGAGTTTGTTAACACTGTCTTGGAATAAAGTTAATTTTATTTTGTATTTTTACGAATTTTTTATAGTAATATATTTCGTTACCCACACACTGAGTTTATGAAGCTGAGATGATCAGAATTTATTTTATGATATTATTTAATTTTAACTCAGGTTATATTAAATTAAATATTTATAAATCATGTCGAAATCAAACATTTGAATGCACTAAAATCAAATCGTATTTTGGAATTAGAATTTGCCACATTTAATTGGGACTAAAGATATTTTTTTCAATTACTCGTACTCCGATAATTAAGTACTTAGTGATTTCTTTTGTTCATTTTAATCCAGTTAGCGCTCTCTGAGCACATCTTCTTATTGCATTGATCGAAATACTAAATAAAAAAAAAACCCGTTGTGTGTACTTATGTACGCACGTAAGAAGTTATACTTCTTTAGCGTAACTAAACGAAGATAACTAAAAATTACCAGTAAGAAGCATCAAAAGATTAATAGATTTTCTATATATCTGTATACAGAATCAAGTAATATATCAAAAACCATTAAAATAAACTGTTTAAATAATAATAATGTAAAAATAATAATAATTCATATTATAAACAATACAATACCGACAGTTAAGCTTAAATTAATAAACGCACTTAAAAACTTTATAAGTTAAAACCACTTTTAAATAATATAAAATTGTGTATTATAAAATATAAAATTGTTATTATAATATTATATAAATTATTGTAAGCCATCATATATAATTTCAAATTACACAGACACACACACACACATTCATAATTGGCGGCCAATTTCATCCTGCTGGTTTATTCCATGTAAACATTTTTCCATTACTGACATATAATGAATATACATAGGTATACCAGTATGAAGTGAGCGTTTTTTTGTTAAAATGAAACACTAATTTTGAATGGGAAAGTAAAAAAATATTCAAAGCATTGACCATTGCTTTCTACACATCTTGACCACCTTTAGTCGGAAGGAGCCAACTCTGGTGAATACGGCGGGCGGGGTATCAGCTCCCAGCCAAGTGCTTTGATTATATCCTGAACCGGTTTTGCTTTGTGTGTAGGTGCATTGTCGTGTAACAAAATTATTTTGCCGTGTCTTCTGGCCCATTCAGATTTTTTTTCGATCAATTCATGGTTCAAATTGATCATTTGGTGTCTGTAGCGATTAGTATTAACAGTTTCACCAGGTTTAAGAAGCTCATGATACACCACATCTTTCTGATCCAACCAAACACACAGCATTGTCTTCTTGCCAAATCGATCTGGTTTTGCAGTTGATGTTGATGGTTGTCCCGGATTAACCCATGATTTTTTCCTTTTAGGATTCTTAAAATAAACCCATTTTTCATCGCCAGAAAAAATTCGTTGCAAAACTGATTGTCTTTCTTGTCTTTGAAGCAAAATTTCACAAGTGTTTTTTCGGTTTTCCAACTGTCTTTCACTCAATTCCTGTGGCATTTATTTTCCACACTTTTGGACTTTTCTCATAGCTTTTAAACAGCTAGAAATTGTTTATTGTGCAACATTAACATTTCTGCCATTCGCTTTTGACTAGAAGTATCATCTCAATCCAATATTGCTTGCAATTCGGCGTCTTCAAATTTTTTTGATGGTTTTCCACGTCCTTCATTTCTGACATCAAAATTATTATCTCTGAACCGTTCAAACCAGCTTTTGCATGTTGTTTCTGATAGAGCATGATCACCATATGCCTCAACAAGCATTCGATGCGACTCTGCAGCACTTTTCTTCAAATTAAATCAAAATATTAATGCTTTCCGCAAATCATCACTTTCTGGTACAAAATTCGACATTTTTAACACGATGAAAAATATGATGTTGTTTGTTCTATGACGTGATGTATATTAAATATGTTAGACAGATGTCATAGCAACCAAACAACAAAAAAATTAAGGTTCGTTCACAACAAATGTTCATTAACGACACATTTGTATCTTAACGCTCACTTCATACCGGTATACCTGGTAATATACTTCAGGAACAAGTTATATAGCAACAGCTCTATGTCGCTGTTGAGATGAATAGTAATTATATTGCAATGCTCGTTTGCACTCACAACATAATTACTGACATTGCAAATACCGCGGTAAATCCACAGACATGCAGCGTGTTAATTTAGTTGTCGTCTCTTTGGATGTTATAGTCTATTCTTTTCTGATTACTACTGGCTAGCTTATCACAACGTAGTATGACTTGTTAAAATAAAGTAAAAAATAAATAAAGTACAATTATATTTGATTTAAGTTCATTTGATAAAAATTCATGGTCACCAACACGAGAAATATTCGAAGCAGTATTTGTCCCACATATTTTATTATTTTTGAGGCCGTACAGTTTCGGCACAGTTTCATGCGCCATCGTCATTGAAGAATTTGTGAATATTTTATTACTAATAATGGAATTGTATGATAAACCGCGGAAAGTTATTATATTTCTGATGGTATAAAAGAACACTATATATGATTTATCCATTCCATCTCCGTATGTCGGAAACGCGAAATTTGTTTGCATAATAAACAACTTCTTAGCTGTTATTATGTTACGAAATATGAACAAACATTGTCAGTGAATGGTTAGGATAACGTTACTAACTTTGTGTCGTACATGAGGAATGTTATGAAATTCTTGATTTATATGAAAAATATTGAAAAGTTGCCAAGTTTTGAAATTTTGGTAAATAATTGTTTGTAAGTACAGACAAAATTTTGTGTATTCCATTTACCGTTATCCAGGCGTGTAACAAAAGGAAATAACAAGAAAATTTGTATATTCGAAAAGTTACAAAGTATCCATTCTGCCAAATATAAAAAACTATATACACTTATTTTGTAAAAAAAAAAACACATTTTATTTGTGTTTCACCTTCACATAAATGGTCTGCGCAAACTGAAATTACACTTACACAGGAATTATGCGTGTGAGAAATAATCGGAAATTTTATAGGTAATTTTATATATTAAGATATATAATTTTAATAGAAAAATTTATCTTATAAGATAGCATTGGAAAAATGCCAAAAAATATAAAATTATAAAATCAAAAATATATGTTTTATTTTTTGTAATATATGATATTTTTGGACGCATTTCGCTTTTTCAAAATCACTTTGCCTCCTTTTGTCTGTCGTATTTTATATTTTACTGAAAACACAACTATCATTTTTTTAAAATTATGATTTTGGCACGATAATTATTTACAATTACATATTAATTGAAATCCCGCTCAACGTGTGGCGGAAGCCTAAAATACTAAATGATTTTTATGACGACTTATGTTTTAATATTATAGATAAAAAATCTGTTAAACTGTTGGGAGCATGCAAGGAAGTAAGTTAAGCATGCAGCATGCATGCAAGTGTACATCGTGCAAGCAAGCTGGATTGATGACAACTGTTCTTACCTCACCATACAATATTTATCTGATCAGATCAGGCATTCCATCGTGTCGGGAGAACACGATGGATATGTGGGACTCTCCTTCATGCCCCTACCCGGCCGAGTGCCCGGTAAAGGCTTGGAGGCCTACCCACTAAAAACTGCGGCGTCCCAATACACAGTGGTGCGAGTCGCGTGGCCCCTTGCCGGACTCGGCCGCGACCCGGACCAGTGTGGGTCCGCGCTTGTGGGCGGACCTCGCCTATGCTCCGTGAGGGACGGAGCAACGGGGTGAACCGTGACGCCCTGAACACCCCGCACGCCTGAGGGCCAAGTGCAATGCAGCTGCCGGTCGATCAGACTGTATACTGACCAGGTTGAGTTATAACTCCATTAGAAAAAGTACATTTGTTTTTCAGGTTTTCTTTTACCAAACAACCATTTTAACTACTACTTTTGAATCGATCGAGGAGTTTTTTTTATAATGAATATATAATAATCTTAAGATAAGTAATAAGATCGTTACTGGTTCGTCTTACCCCAATGTGTTCCTAATGCCATACATCGCAATACAATTACTGTCGCCACAATTACCGCAGGCAAGTTTACAAACATCGTAGAGGGCTAATTAGGCCCCATGTCTTCGGGAGTGTAATTTGATTATTCGGCGTTCGCGCTAGTGACGAGCGAATCACAAGTTATAATTGTGTAACGAAATTACAGCTCGTTCTATGGTCAAAGCATGTAGATGTTTTATCGTTACCTTATTAGGCAATTATATTTAAATTTCCAGTAGAAATTTGTCAACTGATCAAAGAGCACGCTGTTAAATAAAGATTAATACAAAGAGAGCAAATAAATTAACAATTCTTATTCAATTTTGAGTGTTTCTCAGGTGAATATGTCACCTGAGAAACACTCGTGACACTAAATTGCATGAAATAATCAATAAAGAAGAAACTTCTATGTATATATTTATACAAAGTATGTATATATTAAGATGCTAGATTAAAAAAAAAATTACAAAAAAAATCTGAGGAGTCAAGTTAGACTCCAAATCACATCCTTTCACTATTTGGGTGGATGCACTTCCAACGAGCAGCAGCAGTTGAATGCTTAATTAGCAAACAATATATGATCTGTAGTTAGAATTGTGTTTTGATTAGAATCAAACACACTGACAAATTTATATCACTTTTATGTTACTCTGTGTTTTGACTATTTTTCTTCTAAAATTTCTTTCCGCAATTAGACGCCCTGTGCATATTTTGCCTAATAGAGTGGCGTAAGTCTGACCAACCCCAAAAGGAATGTATGAAAGATCCACTATCTTTGCAGTGAGAAGTGTGAAACTAAACATTGCGGCTTTTGATTTGGAAAAAAAACGAACATGCATGTATACGTCGGTTATTTCTGGAACTATGCTTGTTGGATCCCACTAGCACTAGTTATTTGTAGTTTTCGAAATGCAAAAAACAATTAACCAATTACAGAATCGTCTTGGACAAAAGTATTGTTTTAGAAGACCAAGCATTGTCGAAGCAGACCGAGTTCAATCCTCGCCGATATACTACGGACATGGACCATCTCGTGGACTCGTATTTTTAGTGACATTTAAAAATGTTTGGCCAGTGTAGACGTGGCAACTACGCGCCAGCTAGTGGAAGATATGTGTTCAACTTATTTGTAACTTTTGATTTTCACTTATTCAATAAAATAATAATTTTCTAGGCCACCTTCAGATCATAAATTTAATCATTAATTACTGATAGTTATCATAAAAATTGTAATATGACCAGTCATTATACGGCTCTTTGCTGATGGTCTGAATTTCGTAATTTATAAGACATTCAAATATAAGTGACGCCATTATTGATACTTCTGCTATAAGTAAAATGAAACGTGAACATTGTTGTCGATATCCTCACAGTGAATGTACATTTAGTTTCCAATTTTAATTTAATTACACAAAACTGTCTTAAAGAACAATTGATAACGTAAAATTCTAATGCCAAAGTGAACAAAAACTAGGCGATGCAGTCGCTAAGCATAAAGCTACGCTAGCACCATATATTGGAGCGGAGCGTAATACCTATTTTTTTTTGCGAATTTCAAAATTCGGTCCTAAACACCGTCACAATCTGGTCCTAAATCTCTTGATTCGATTCCACACAAAAAATATTAAAATCGGTTAAGAACTCGGGAAGTTTTGGTGTAACAGACATTGTGCCATTGAAGCTCGCTCCGCTCCAATAAGTCCTGTAGAACTTAGTTTTTTTTTCTATAGGGATAAAAATCTTCACAGTTAGGTGAATTTGTTTGATTGCAATAGATGATATTGTCATAAACTGCTGCTGCCATTATAGCGTCATTAGCAAGAAATAGGCGCATTAAGGCGCATTAGGTAGTTACAATAAACATAGCTACTTCCGATGAAAATGTTAAAAATAAAAAATCAGATTTTAATCTTTGATTATATATTAATTTCAGTTACAGTTCGGAACGTCTGTAGTTTGCTATATTATAAAGAAAATATGTATACATACAGGGGCGAATTTACTTTTTATAAACTAGTCTTGTTTACTAAACAGCAAAATGAATTTCGCTGTTTAGTATTTAAATATTGATTCATATCGATCGTGTCCAGCCATGATTGTAGTGTACTAATAAATCTTTCTGGCTTTCTCTTACATGATCCTTTTTGATAAATTGTATTGAAAATTTTGTAATGTGGCATCCTGGGTTACGTGTTAATGAAAGAAGCGATGCGTTCAAATTGAATTTAATTACAATAGTTTCTGAAATATGTACATAAATAATGTAAGGTAAACAAACTAAATAGTTATGCTAACATTAATATAAATGTTAGTCATTATCAATTCATAAATGGATATTAATGGTGGCCTATTGCAGAGGCACGGGCATTTCATTCGTAAGGAAAATAGGCATAAACCCTCCACGTGCGTCCAGTGCGGATTGGTGAGTCACCTAAACAAATATGTAAATACTTTAATAAAATTATAAAGACTCAAATGTATTAAAATTAAATTACTTTTTAACGGATACTTGTGCATAATCCTGACCCTTCGACCCTTCGTCGAAACGTAAGGATTAAATATTAAGTATCCGCAAGTATCCGTTAAATAGTAGTGTTAATAACTGAATACTTAAATGTATAAAAAGTGTATGACTAATTATGAGCAATGCAAAAGTTGTCTGTATATTTATTTTTAATGTTATTTTTTCGTTATAAAAGTGCGATTGTTATAATCAGATAGTAATCACCCTTATCTTTTCTTGTTTGAGTTTTTTTGATCAAATATTTCTATACCCAAATTTTATTTTTTTAAATAACGTTTACTGATCGTAACTACACGGAAGAAATGCTGAATTTGATATTATAAAAAGTAAAGGGAAACACCAATGAAAGACGCGAAGGATCCTGAAACGTGCAGATATCACAAATCATTCAAGGCTCCTTCTATTGTTAGGACGCTTATAGTATTGTCAGGTTCAGGAATAAAAACAGAGGTGTCTCAGATAATACTTTCCACCTTCGCATTATAAATGAGAGTTTGGTATTGTAACAAAAAAAATTGCGATATTCTTCATTACATTGACAGTGACTATTATGATATTATGAACTTTTAATATTCCATATTTTTTGTGATTACCTAAACATTTATTAAGTAGTGTTGACTACGATGTAAGGAATTATACCAAACGTAAAGGGTGCGTATCTGCACTAGATCTAGTTTTACAGGGGAAGGTTATCACTTTATAAGTTTCTAATTTCTATAGGAATCATTTTAACGTAGGGGATAATAATTCATGTATTATATGTATTGTTAACAATAGATATCTGTTAAAGTGATTAATTTAGTCACTACGACAATTACGCGGAGTTGATTTGGCCATAAATTTATCAAAATGAAACCTGAATAGTAAGTTGCGCGGTATTGAAATCATATAAGTTTTTTTTTGTTATAGTGTTACAAAACAATATTTAATTTTCAAAGCAACAACCAACCAACCCGCGAGAGCTTGATAAAACAAAAAAAAACCTTTTTTCTGAATTATCTTAGGGTTATTAACATTGACAATACAATAATATCAACAGCATTTTAATTTTTACATTCTATTCAGCCTGTAACAGCCTTTTTAACTATTTTTATAGGAATAGTATTACACGTTTTACACATACTTATTTAAAAAACAAAAAAAGAGCTTTTTCAGACGAAACGAAACCGTATGTCTCAGTTATTTTAATTACATAATAGTAAATAATAGTACTCGCGCACATTTAAATGTTAAAAAATCAACTAAGCAAGAGCTCTTTTAGCTACCCAAAAAATAAACACTGTAAATAATCACGTGTGAGGAATTAATTTCGCAATTTTAGTTAAATCAAATAAATTAATTATTCTTATACGGTAATTTATAATAGAATTCATGAAAAACCATGGGTATAACATTTTTTAATTGTTGTAAATGTTCATATCTTGATTTTGAGATTGGCAATCTATTAGTAAAGAGCTGTGGTATAATAACTGGCTCAATGCTTTATGACCTTTGTGGTAATAGCTGAAATTCGTCATTGTAGCTAAGTTTGTATTTATTTGTACCATAAGGATTGTACTTGAGAACTCTGATATCAACCACGCACTTTACACTTTTGCACCAGTCAAATATTTCACGATGTTTTAACTTTCTTTCAATTATCGACTGAACTGAATCCGCTTCTCACATTTGGGAGATGACAACCTGTTTTTGCATCGTCAATCACCGAAGAGCGTTCGAAACCACAACATTTCTATTTTGTGAGGTACATCCATTAATGTGAATGATTTTTTAGGAGTTTATCTTATAATTTTTATTGAATAATCCTCAAAAAATGAAGCGTATTCTTTTAAATCTGTTGTTATCTCATCAAACCCAGATTGTATGTGTATAATTTTAAACCATCAACTTTTACGTTTTAAAATACAATTATGCACAGGCTAACCAAAATGAACTCAATCTTACAGCTTGTAAATCGGCAGTGATTACGTGAAGTGTTCCATTTTTGGTAGCTTGTTGTCTATATTTTTTTCCTGTCTAGCTAAATATTTTCGTGATACATGAAGTTGATATTCTTCTTCCTTTATATTGCCTGCTTTGTATGAACAACAAAGATCACATGCGTCTTTTTTCGGTTGAAACTAAGGTATATTTTCATCTTTCAGAACATCCTCGAAAAGTTTTCTAGTAGCTACTTTCTGTGCATTCAATGTAAACAACATTTTACAAACTTTAACAAAGATACGATAAAATTTACGTTTAGATTGTTCGATTCGAGGGTTCTTAATATAATTTTGTACTTTTCTGCAGTAGTAGGGTGGCAGTTTGGGCATGGCTTTAAAAATGTTTATACAAACCCCTTAAACTTAGACAACGCAGTATTTTCTTTCCAGTTTATTGTTGTTTTTTTACTTGGTTTCTCTCCTAGCCAGTACTTTACTGTCCACTCCTTAATGTTCCTAAGAACGTCTTTAAAAATTCTCTCACTTCTGTTATTTAGTTTTAAATATTAACTTTTGTAATACCTGTCGGGAAGCGGAAGCAACGGGGTATAGAGAACATAATATTTCAATAATGAAAAAACCACATTCAATATGGTGTTTTGAAATTAAATTAATTAAAATTTTAAGTAGGTAAGTTATTTATGTGGGTAAAGTAGAAACAAATCTTCACTGAAATGCCATATTTTATAAGGAAAATGTATAACTGTCAGTAATAGTGGTGTTACGAGTGAGTTAGTTCGATTTCGTATCGATTTAGTAAATGTTAATCAGACTATTTTGATTCCAAAGCTACCTAAAACTTTATTAATAGTTGAAAACGATCGATTAATTTTGAATATTTTATTATTAGTGTTTGAAACGAAGGACTATAAAACTGAGTAGTGAAACTAAAATTAAATAGGTTAAAAACATTAGTTGTGCATATTTATTACTCTTGAACAAATAGGTAAGGATATGTGATGTTAGTATAATACATACCCGGTTAAATAGAGGGAATGATTGTGGAATCCGCCAAAATGACAGACGGAAGCTGGTTATACATTATATTCCAGCAGGGTGCTTTCAAACTGTTAGTGTGTGTCGACTCAGTGACCAAAGCAGTCGAGATTGGAGTGTCTGATACTTACAGCACCGTTTGGTGCAACGGTAGCGATCCTGCCTTTCGCGCCAACGGTCCCGGGTTCAAATCCCGGAAGGGGCAAATGTTTGTATGATGAATACGAACATTTGTACCTAAGTCATGGGTGTTTTTATATATTTTTATGAATATTACATATTTATGTATAATATATGTATGTCTATCCGTTACCCTAGTATCCATAACACAAGCCTTACAGTGCTTACTTTGGGCTAGGCTATTTGGTGTGAGTGTAAGAAATATTTATTTTTTTTATTTTTTATTTTTTACCTATTATACAATGTGTCCCGTCACCAGTGTCGGAGACTTTAATGGTGTGAAATATGGCATTTTTTATCGACAAATTGCCCCTCAAATGGTTTTTCTCAAAGGCCAATAATTAAAAAATACACAAAAATGAATGTATTTGTTTTTCTTTAATTATTTTTTTCTATTTTTTATTCCATGACAATTGAAACATGACTGTGTAACTGTTGTCTACATGTTTAGCTATCAAATGACACCTTTTTGATGTTGATAGGACATTTACATGAGTAGTGGTGGTCGAATTAGTATGAGAGCCCAAGTCTTGGTTACCAAGAAAACAAAACGGTGGCCGTAAGAGAAAAACATTTGAGGGGCAATTTGTTGATAAAAAATGCCATATTTCACACCATTAAAAGCTCCGACACTAGTGACGGAACACATTGTATATTAAATATTTTTTAACCGTATAGGTTAAAAAAATATTTAATTTACATATATATGACCTTCGTTCGATTTTTTTATTAGTTTGGTCTTCTAATAACTTTCAGCGTTTTCAAAATCCTACTTTGTTTAGTTGGACATTCAAAGTGTTCGGTACTCACAGCATCTAGATCACCACAAAGGAGTATTTCAGTATTATTCAAGTGCATGGGGCACTTGAATAATGGAGTAGTATCAGTTTCCAGCTGCTCGTATGAGGTTACTGATACATGTGAATGTGAGGTTTAACTGAAGCCGTGTTGAGTACTGTGAATTCTGAAGGAGAATTTCATTTTAATCAGAAGCTTAAGTTTATTACGAATATTTTTTTTTCAATAATAAATACTTTTTAAAATTTAATGTCACCGTTTACCTAAATGGAAAAAAGGTATTATGTGTTTTTATTATTTTTAGGGTCTTTTCACTTCCTATACAAGTTAGGTTACAGCCTAGATCGTCATAAAAATCTAAGTACTTGATCATACTCGTCTATCACCTGTTTGATTGAATCATTGTAGAATAACACGTCAAAAATTGTGAATGCTTACACTGTACGTTCAGATTTGAATCAATAATTCTAGAATAATAAAAGACAGCCTATGAGACTTATTCCACTCTTATGCTGAGGCCACACTACCTTACCGTCTACCGGGCTGTTACCGCAATAATTATGACATTAAATTACCGTTTAAATTACTGCATGAACTGGTGTGGTTACACTAGAGTTTACCTAGATATGTTAATAAATTAGGCGGTAAAAATATCAATTTTTAAGATGGAGGTGAGAAGCTGCAGCGGTGTTGTGTTTTATGAGTGCCAATTATTTTTACATGAATCTTTTAAATTTTAACAAAGCTAGAAGAAGACAAAAAAAAGAAGATGGTGGATGATAAAAATGCACAGAAGTCGTACAAGGTTAGACTTTTTCCTAAGTTTATAATTGTTTTAAATCATGGTTTTGATTTAATATGAGGAGGTGGAGAACTCCTACTTTTCCACTTTTTCTAATAAGAGAATGCAGTAAAATAGGTAACAAACTTCAACATGTGCATATAGTTTTAATTGTATGTAGGAAAATTTTAAAAGTGGAAAAGTGAGGTTTTGTATCACCTCCTCATTTATTACAAGAGCTTCACTTCATTTACTACTTAACTTTATATATTATTTTTTTTATTTATTTCAGGAGAACGATGGAAGAAAATATATTCTCTGACCTGCTAGCTGAACCAAGTGGACAATTTATTGGATTCGTCCGAATGTCATCGACTGATTTCGAAATACTCCTTAACAAAGTGGGCCCTATTATAGCAAAACAAGAGACTAGATTTCGAGAAACTATTCCAGCCAAAGTACGATTAGCCATCACATTACGATATTTAGCTTCTGGAAATAGTTTCAGAAGTTTACATTATTTGTTTAAGATGTCCCATCAAGTTATTTCCAATATCGTCAAAGATTGTTGTGCTGCTCTTATAACTGTTTTGAAAGACTTAATCAAGTTACCTTCGTCTCAAGATGAGTGGCTACAGAAGGAAGCCGATTTTAGAGACAGATTTCCCCATTGCTTGGGAGCCCTCGATGGTAAACATGTGGTGGTGATATCACCAATTCACAGCGGTTCCGAATATTTTAATTACAAACATTCGTTTGGTATTGTGTTGATGTCCTTGGTGGATAGCAATTTTTGTTTTATGTTCTGTGATGTTGGAAGCAAGGGAAGAATTAGCGATGGTGGAGTATTTAGAGACAGTGTTTTATTTGAAAAGCTACACAGTAACGCCTTAAATTTGCCACAACCTGAGCCACTTTCTAATGATAATGTACCTATGCCCTACGTTATTGTTGCTGATAATGCGTTTCCATTGCACCCCAATTTAATGAAGCCTTATCCTGGTGACCATCCAGAAGGGAGTATGCAACGAAAATTTAATCGGAAACTATCTTCCGTTCGCATCGTTTCGAACGGAACGATTGGTATAATGTCAGCTCGGTTTCGAGTACTAAGGGCACCTATAGCTGTACAACCACATGAAGCTTCAAAAGTAGTCATGACCTGTGCTTTATTGCATAACTTTTTGAGAAAAAGTCCCAACTCACGATCTATTTACGCTCCACCAGGCAACGTTGACCAGATAATAAATGGAGAAATAACAAGACCAGGGAATTGGAGACAAGATATTGGATATGGCAGCGGTGCTTTAAGGCCTTTAGGGTCAGTTGCTCAACGTCCAACTTTACTCGCAACACAAGTAAGAAATAAATTCTCTGAATATTTCATGAATATGGAATAGTAACTACTGTGTAATTTTAGATAAAAATAAAACATGACAAAAATAATTAAAAAGTCTTTTATTTAACTTTAATATAACTAAGTAGGCAAAAAAACAGGTAAATGAGATTGGACTTATGTAAGTAAAACTAATCAAGCAATTGGTTATCAAGTATTCGGACACTGCCAGTGTTAGATATAATAATTCATCTTGCTGAGTCTGAAGTAGCAGTTTGCGCTGGTGTCGAATGTACTCTGCTTTGTCCAACGTTTGATAGCAGTGACTGTGATGAAGTAAGAGTAGTTTGTGTCGGAATAAATGTAACTTGTGTGTGTTGCCCGTTTTCCAAGTCATCGGCTAAACAATTTGTTTGTGCTGGTTCCGAGTAGGGTCCATTTTGTCCGTAGTTTAATAGCAGTGACTGTAATGAAGTATTTTGTGTAGAAATAAATGTATCTTGTGGGTTTTGCCGGTCTTCCAAGTCATAGGATGAAATATTTGCTTGCGTCGTTGGTACTAAATAGAGTCTACTTTGTCCGACGTTTGACGGCAATGACTGTGATGAGCCACGAAGATGGAGTACGATTTCTCGTGATCGACTGAAATACTAAATTTTGAATGTCATTCATCAAAGACTCTCTGTCGAAAGGATCCTTCATTTTTCTAATTTTGGCTGCTATCATTAATCCAAAGTGGTCGTACTCATCAACATTTGCTTTTTGAGTTATAGATTTCATATGATCAAATGCTTCATCCATTTGTCTTTTGGCTGCAATTATTTCTGGTGGCGCAATATTTTTCTTAACAAAGCGTTGTTTGTTTGTTGACTGATTAGTAGGTCGCAAGCTTTTGGCGCCTTCTATTGCTTGCGTTAACGAATTCTGATCATGTGTTGTACTTGGTGTAGGGGAATCTATATCCTGATTAGTTTCTTGAGCTTCAGAATCTACCCTTGCATCCGATGAAGGAACCTGAAATTTTTTTTATGCTTAGTTATCCAAACATTAATATTTTACATACAACATAGCTTTCAATTCTAATCACGAAGAAAATGTTATGTATATACACTGCTAATTTTTAAATACCCGAGAAAAAATATGAGTGTTCTAGACGTGATAATGTACAACTTTCACTACGGGACAAACTCTGAAATCACATAAAAAAAAATCTGCTGTTTCATGAAACAGCTGAACATTATGAATAGATTTTGGTCGTGAAAGTATTTAACTTTTGTATGGTACAGCAGATTTTTTTTGTGATTTCAGAGTTGCTTCCATAGTGAAAGTTGTTCATGATCACGAGTAGAATAGGTAATCTAATAATTTTTCTTGCGGGTATTTAGAAAATAAATAACAGTGTAGGTATGTGCAGTACATGTTTATTCATGTTTATTCATCCGCGTTTCTAGGGAACTACTTGTCAGATCGGGATAAAAAGCAGTGCCTCCTGGTCTCTCTCTACCTGTATATCAAATTTTACGTCAATCGGTCCAGCAGTTTTTGAGTTATGAAGTAGAAAACAAACAGACAGACATACATACAGACACAAAACTTTCGCATTTATAATATTAGTGGGATTAGTGGGATAAAACGCAGCGTAGGCTACTTGAAAACTTGAGCACAAAATAAGAATAAGCACAATAAAAAACTAACCTCTGAATTCAATTCACTGTTGGATTCATAAACTGGTCGTAGAAAACTGTCCATAAGTTCAAATGCATACCAGTTAGTACTATAAATTTCACTTGTTCCCGCTCCGGACTGTAATGATTTTTTATATTTATTTAGATGGTTTCGGTTATAATTCATCAAGGATTCTTTTTTCTTTTTCAAATCATCTATCGTAGTTGGAAATGATAAATTTTGTTTGATCCGACGCCAGGCATCATTTTGTACACTGCGATTTTTATGGTTCTTCTTTCGGGTATCCCAAAGAGTCGGTTCGGATTGGAATAATTCCAAAAACTCGAGCGCTTTTTCATTTGACCACTCCATGTCGATCGATACTTGCGTCGCCGGTGAGCTCATATTGCACACAGGACAAACGGTAGTTTGGCCACAAACGCAATAATTACTGCGGTAATCTTCTTTGATGTGCGAAAAAAGACCGCCGCCGGAGCTATTGCCTACCACCATTTGCCATATTGAATGGCATTGTAAAATTATGGCCATAAATTGTGGTTACACCTAGGTGTTGTTTAAGTTATGGCTATAATTATTGGCATATCACGGTAGTGTGGCCCCACCATTATAGGAGTCGGTTGTGCGGAAATATAGATCTACATTTAACAGAAAATCGCACTCTGGGTTCAATCACAATTCTGGGTTACGGTGACTGATTGCCTTCCTTCATGCACGTTAGTTTCATGAAATAAATCTAATTTGTTATGCACTAATTCAAGTAGTTACTAGAAATGTTTATAGAAAATCAAGACATTTAATTGTTTAATTTCTGAGAGAACAGCATGATAAAAATCTTATTACAATAAAAAGCACTTTAATAAAATGGATTAAGTATTTAGTTATTTGTTTTATATTCTATTTGCAAGTTGCTACTGAGTCAAGGGTAAGCAACGCGAAGCAGAAAAAGTAACGTTATTTTACCAAAATATAAATATATTATTGTCATTATTATAGGATTTTTTTTTCAGGACTCTTACTGTAGGTGATTATTATATTCCTTTGTTATACAGCATAATGGGCAGCTACATATTCAGCAATTGTGTTTCTTTGCTGCCATATACAAACCGTCTGCCAAGCATGGAGTTTATAACAAAACCTTCCGTTTTTGGGAAGGCTCAAGTACAGTAGTGGATCTCTTTCGGTTGAGATGACGAGTAATTGTATACTTTTAATCCGGAGAGGTTATATTTTCTATTATGTAGGTATTGATTTTGTGACTTAGATTAAATTTTGACATTTTAATTTGCAAGTCTAATGGGCTGGTCGCAGTACTTAAGCGTTATTTAAGATCTTTAAAACCTGTAATGAATAATAAACATTTATTTTCATTTTATTTCATGTTGCTGGCTTTGAAAGTGAATGTTAAGTCAATATCAAGTAAATAAGTGATAGGCAAAGTAATTGTTTTCATATTCACTGGAGTAAAACTTAGGTCTTATTACAAAATAGATTCCAAAAGTTAATAACTACCGGATTTATAAAACTATTTTTATTAGCTAACATTGTAAGGGAAGGTTATGAGCGTTCATGCGTTGACTAAAGGTCGATGACCTGGAAATTATGACGTCATTAATGTCGTAGCTTGAACTTACAGCTTGGGTTTCTTTGAACGATGCCTTTGTATGTGATATGGTTTAAAAAGTATAAAAAAAGATCCATGGAAGGCACTAATTATTTACGTGGATTAGTGTAATATTACTTTGTTAGAGAGGGCCTTTGTTTACAATTATATTTTTTTAGTTTCGAATTTTTTTAACATTTTTAGTTTTAGCTTTGCAAAAAAGGAAAAAAAAAGAATAAATTAAGAATCGACTTAGTTCATTAAAATTGGACGTATAAGGTACTATGGCATCCGACTTAAGCTCAAGGCTGGTAGGCAACTTGCTTCGAGGGTATCCCTACTAATATTAGAAATGTGAATGTAAGTTAGTTTGTTATGCTTTCACGCAAAAAGCACTAAACCGATCATCATGAAACTTCGTACATATATTCTTGGAGGTATTATAATTAACATAGGATACTGTTTATTGAAAAAAAAAATTGCGGGCGAAGCCGCGGGTAAAAGCTAGTTATAGTATAAAACAGACACAGTAACTTCTAGATTCTTAAAAACGTATTTTATTGGTAAAGATAATAATACTATGAAACATTACTTCACCATTCGCACACGACAGGCACGACTCGATTCGAATGACATTTTATGACAAGACACTATTTTCTTTAACTTCCAATTGCATTCTATAGACATAACTTCATAAACCAATAAGTAACCAATAGCGCACGGACGCTACGATACTATGGATAGATAAAAAGATTTGACAGTATTCGTTAGCTCCAAGATGGTAGCTGCAGGTTTATCAAGTGTCGCCCGGTTTATAAGAAGATTCGTTGTCTAATCCCGCTTGTCGAAAGTTTTATTAAGTCATTTTTCCTGATTAATCAATTCAAATTCAAATTTACTTATGTACAATAATATGTTAGGCAAATCTATAAAAGAAATTTTATCTTTTATAATCTTTATATATTTTTTTGCATTTTTCAATGCTATCTTATATGATTATTTATTTTCATTTAATTGTATGCCGAGTCGATTTTTTTTTGTATTATTCTATTTAAATAATTTAAGACAATTTCATCGTTTACGACTGTACTAGTCTATGACTGCAATTATTTCAGAAAATGAAATATTACAACTTGACGCTGGCGTATTTTGTGTTCAGGAGCTAAATAATTGTGCCTACATAGTGAGGATTAGAGTTGGTAAGCTTCAGCAATAATTAAGAAAATGACAAATTTATGCTTTTACTTATTTTTGAAAGATTTATAACATCACAACTTCTTTCATACACTTATCTAGAGATCGTAGGAAATAACAAAAACACGCAAAATCATACTAAACAAAAGAGTCGAATGTAAGTGACATTCTGCTTCATGGTTTACATTTTACAAAAGTTTCTCAAATCTGTAAGAAAAACAAATTATATATATTCACAAAAATAGGTCATATGCAATTGACGAAAACGCACTGAGCTTTAAAAAAAGGTTGTGACGTAATTGACCGATGATCGTTCACGCACCGCCAGCGGGGTGGCTACCGGTCCGGAAATTATGACGTCATTAATTTCGCAGCTCCAACCTCACATTGTATACTTTTTTAAGGGAAAACAAAACGAAAATGCAATAAATTTTTCCTTGTTTATTTTTTATTTTTGGTTCTAATTGGCGTATTACGCGATATTCTCGAAAGTTTCGTTTTCGACACGGGTGTGGGGAAAATTGTAAAGAAAGTACTTGAAACCGAAGTTCCTTTGCGTTAACGAAATCAGAATTACATCTAGCGTACATGTAGGTAGTGCTCCAGGTACTACACATGTAGCTCCAAGGACATAGTAACACCATGAGAACGAATTTAATCCAGGTTATGACATGCATGTATAATAGCTAAATATATTTACTAATTGGAATCCTGAGAATAATAATAATAATCATATTTTTTGTACTTACACCAATTCGCCTAGCCAGACTCAGGTACAAATTCATCACACAAAAAACCGTTATATATATCAAAAAAACGTATCAGAACTGCAAAATCGGGCTAAGAGGGGGAAGGATGCAACACCGTTGAAACTATAAGTAACTATAAGTGTTAAACAATGTTATTTAGTTACAAAAAATTGTTGGATTATATCCAAAAAAATAATGGTCATAAAGTTTTACTAATAACAAGTGTAAGCTGGCAGCCTATTTCATACGAGGAAACATAATTACTTTGACATAATTCGATTTATTGACAGCTAACGAGCCATTTTATAGCCACGGCGATTGATTTCAATTAACTTAAAACATGATGCAAATTGAATTAAATTCGTTGGCTTAATATTGCACATCTGTGAGCTACGATACATATGTAATATTTTTTTTTCTTCAACGGTAACATTATTATGACGAATTAGATAGAAAATAAAAGTGGAGGCTTTGTTACTTTTAAAAGAGCCTTTCTTTCTTCCATTTAACTAAGGCTAAACATGTACCTAAGATTCAAAGATACCACAAAATAGCAAAAAAAATGTATATTCCAAAAATATACTTATTTATTTTTAAATACATTTGTACCACTAAAAAAAATCATTCAAAAATATAAATTACTTGCAACAAATGTTTTTTTTTGCTGGCAAGCACAATTGTTTTGATTTTGAAGCGTTTTGTACCTTAAAGTTATATAAACATTTTTCAATATTCAGTCTTAAACATAAAATGAAAACAAGTTTATCAGCGACATACTTCTTTATGAATTCTTCTGTTTTTAATATATATATAGTAGGATCAAGAGCAAAAATAGATATTTCTTGCTATTGCGAATCATTGTAATCGTTTAGTTATTTTATCAACCTACGGACTTTACTAAAATACCGTGTTCCAGAGCCGCGAGAAACTTGTTAAAATCTAACCGACTGTCACACACAAGTGCCACATTAGCGTTTCGTTCTACGCAGTTGTGATTTAGTGTATAATTTATTGTGTTTTATTATCTTTATAAAAATGTAATTTATGGGTATAATATATATGAAATAAGTGTTTGTACATTATTATGAATATTTTCAAATAACTTGTACCAAGGTACATTTTTGGCCCGAAAAGAAAGGTCTCCTTTAATAATTGTTTGAATTATATTTTTTGTTTCTGTGCTCAGATTATATTGCAGAGCTAATGTACCTTAAGTATTCACACTTAAAGATAAAACAATTAGTGTGACTGAAAAGGAAGAGATTTTTTCCGCGAAGTTTTGACATTGATTTTTACATTAAGCTGGCAAAGAATCTTTCTTAAAAAATCATTACTTTACCTTTATCTTTGATCTGTTACTGTCCCCACTGTGAGGCACAGCTCTTGCCGATGGATAAAAACACTTTAGGGCGAATTGGCAATCACATACTACAAGGGCCTAGTGCTTTTTGTTCGGTGTTAACGACTGCACATTAGCCAGGATTAACGTCTTAAATTGCCTTCTGAAGTCCAAAGGAGTTAGCTATGACTGACCCTTCTAAAAGTTGCTTAATCTTAATCGTAGCTCAAATGGGTTAATCCCTGCGTCAATGACATCTTCAATGATGCAGTAATTAGCGTCATCCTTTATAATCACAAAGGAAAATGTTTAAATCAAAAAGTAAAGCATTTCATAAAATTATAGTATAATTCCAAAAAGCTGGGCGTCCTTATACTAACAATATACCGTCAATATACCAACTATCTGCACTGGAAACGATTCAGCGCACAGCTGAGACGCTCATTGATGATAGAAAATTGGTGAAACGCAAACTTCAGACCTAAGCTCACCGCCGCAAAATTGCCTCACTGTAGATCTCTTACAGGCTATATTTTGCAGTGCTGCATGTGCTCCTACCGGCATCCTCATCGACATCAATTGGACATCTAGACCGCGGGCTACCACTCTTTCTTGGTTGCTATTCCTAACTGTCGCATACTCACTGGAACCTTCTAGGGTAGTTCGCTCCATTGTAAATCTTGTCTTGGCCCCTGGGCTTAATTGGAATCAAGAAAAACCTATTAAAAATGCAATTCTCTTCATTTATTTTATTTTTGGGTAAGATAAAGATAAGATGAAAAGATAAAATGCTTTTTATTCAATATGAGCATTTACAATGCATTTATTGAAAGTTAACTATGATATGACTTCGTAAGTCTTAAGACGACAGACCTTGTACCGAGAAGAAACCGCACGAAACTCAGCAAGGGCTATTATTTTCTAACTTTACTGTGTTGCTGATTTTTTTAATTAAGAAAACTTTTTAGGCTTTTGTATAAATGCATTAGAAAAATTAACTTTACAAAACATTCATTAGTAGTATACTTTTCTTAAATCAAAGGGCATTTTATTACATACATAATATTATCAAATATATACTGGGAAGATACTGTGAGTATATTAATTTCCTTAAATAATTATCGAAGAGAATCTTTAGATCTTAAGTTATAAATAGAGCGTACTGCTCTTTTTTGAAGAACAAATATACACTCATTTGCAAAAAAAAACGGGCGGTTTTGATTTTCATTCATCTTTAAAAAGATACAATACAAAAAAGGTTTCAATCGTTTGTACACGTTACTGGCCGGTTTTAAAATGCCGTGGTATTTAAAAAAGTACGTTCTAAATTCAAATTTTCATTTGATGCTCATTTTTACAGAAAACCCCTTTTTATCCTACATTTTTGGCGCGAAGTTCCAGAAGTTAACATCGACTTTTATAACTTTTATTCAATTTTCATCGATTAATTTCATATCCTTGACTGTCAAAGCTTTATTTATTGCTGTTTGGCTGTATCAAAAATGGTAGATAAAGTGGTAAAAGCTACCAAAATTATCGCGCTGCTTGAAGAGGGTTTCAGCCAATGCTTCGTGGCTAGGAGGCTAAATGTTAGTCGCTCGACGGTCCAAAGGACCTGGCAGCGATATCAGGAGACTGGTTCCGTCGAGAGAAGGCCTGGTTCTGGAAGAAAACCATGTACCCAACCACAGGATGATCGTTTTCTTGTGAGTCGCGCATTGAGAAATCGCAAATCTTCGAATGTGGATCTTAAGAACAACCTCCAAGAAGTAAGAAATGTGCATATTAGTCTATGGACGGTCAGGAAGAGGCTTCTCGCTGCCAATATACGCAGTCACCGCCCGGCCCACGGCCCAAAATTACTCCGTGAGCACCGAGTTCGCAGGCTTAGGTTCGCTAGAAAATGTGAATCATGGACTCAAGAAGATTGAAATAGGGTTTTTTTCTCTGATGAAGCCAGGATATCTCTGTTCGGTGAAGATCGACGTCGGCGAGTGCTAAGAAGACAAGGAGAACGCTTTGCAGAGGCATGTTTCGAAGAAATCACACCTTATGGTGGGGGCTCTGTTATGTTTTGGGCAGGAATAAATTCAATGGATCGTACAGAGTTAGTCTTCATTGAAAACGGCTCACTGACTGGGCATCGATACATAACGGAAGTTCTAATTCCTCATGCACAACCCGCATTATCCGCTCTAGGTGAAGACTCGATTTTTATGGACAACAATGCTCGCGCCCACCGATCTCGCGATGGTAAAGCGTATGTGCAAGAGGTCGGCATTCGTCGTTTTGATTGGCCAGCTCGAAGTCCCGACCTCAATCCCATAGAGCATGTCTGGGACGTTCTGAAACGGCGTGTGAGATCAGTACAACCGGCTCCGCAGACCATCAGAGAGCTGAAGAATGTGATTACTGCGGAGTGGGAACGTATTCCGCAAGCAAGTATCCGGGATATACTCGCTAGCATGCCCAGACGAATTCAAGCTGTGATTTTAGCTAGAGGGGTCACACTCGATACTAAACATTTATCTGCTTTTACTTTATTAAAGAAAAACAAACAAAAAAAACTTTTTTATTTTTACTTCATGAGCATATGCACTACTAGCGAACATACACTACTAGTGAGGTTTAGCATTATTTCCCATAAATTGTATCAAAATTTTATGAAATACTGATGAAAACGATTATTTTCTTATTAATTTACCAAATTGTGAGGATAAAACTACTTATACTTATCAAACAAAGCAATATTAACTAATAAAATGAGTTTATTATTAATATTAGCTGCTGACCCCCACAGCAATAGTCCGTAGGACATTACACTGTCTAAGTAGTTGAAGTAAACCATTCTTGCTGTTTCAACATCAGAAATGAGCTTTACTTTCTTAACGAAATCCTATAAAACTGAAAAATACTATTTTTATAGATTTTTTTATGAATTAATATAACATATGTTGCTCTCTGAGGGAAGAGAGTGATCGATTACAGACAAGGACACTATTTGAAAGTACCCGAGATCGGGCATCACACTTACTCTCGAGTGAAGTATTTTATACTATACCAACGAGGGAAATGAAAGACGTAACTCCTTTAATTAAATTTGAAGACATCGAATCTTTCGAATCGTAGGTACTTTATGTATTTATTTCTGGACTTAGGGAAGTAAATTAGGAATAGAATCTGTGTAGAGAGAAACAAATGGATTGTAGAATGAATTTATTTGAATTTAAACAAGAATTTTTTTTGGATAAGGGTGAAGTTTTCATTTAAACTGTCAGAAATTAACAAAAAGCAACCTGTAAGTAAAGCATTTTCATATAAATATACTATAACGATCGCGTTAGAAGGTCGTTATGGATATTTATACAACTTTACCTCCCGCATATTTGAATGATAATAAAGACGTACTTTCTAGTAATATGTTAAAGAATTCACATATTACCCGAGCAGGTTTACTAAGGTCATTACTGATCAGATCTTATTATCATTTTTGCGAAGATTGTCGGGTCAGTAAATTACATAATAATTTAGAAAAAAGTACTTTTCCTATATTCCGTCTTAAACTCCCTGTCCGCAGCAAGGAACAAAGATGTGAGACGAGATGACCGAGAGTGGCAAATGTTCATCCGGGAGATAGAGAAACTGGTATCCGAGCCGAATATCATAGGCGATATCTAATCTACCCGACTGTCTTGGCTAGGGCACGTAGAAAGAATGCGTGAGGATTGAACTGCCAGAAGAACATAACCTGACGACGTTGGGTGTGTCGCCCAAGATACCAGCGGTGTCGCTCAAGATATATAAGACGAAGTTGCCAAAGATCTATAAAAGAAAAAAGTGCCTGACTGATTAGACTTGGTGCAAAGCAGGAAGAAATGGGACAAAAAGGGTTAATCGGATTGAAAAGGCGCTAATATAGACGGTTTGTGGATGAGTTGAGAAGGAAATACTGGTTCTGTAAGCTACTTTAAAATTGTAACTTAAGCATAGTAAAAACACGATCGTTCACAGTTAGTTAGTTTCATTATAAGTATAATTTTGGTTAACCTGAAAAAATAAAAAACGTAGCAGGCGGACGGTGATTCTTCTGAATTTTAGAATTGCTGTCTCGGTGACAAATATATTTGAATTAGAGGAATCAGGAAAATCTCCTGATCTAGTAAATAAGTGGAATTCAATCGTTTGTATGCTAACTTCAAAGTTGAAAATGAGTAATAGTTTCATTATAATACATGTTACAAGGTCAAATATAAATATTGATTTATTATATAAGCATATCAATATGCTTACGGCGGCTTAATTATTTTTATAGTTATTTATTTTTAGAGATCAGTGATTGTTAGCGTTGGAAGGTTTTACAATTGTTTATGAATGCTTGTTTTCTAGGTCATAATTTATAATGTTAGCAGGTGTGGTTATCGACATTTATATTATTTGTTCCCGATATCTAGGTACGACAAAAAACTAATCTAGGTCTGGGAAAGTTAATGTGTAATCCTGTGGCTAACGACTCGGTAGACTGGCTCGGTTGTCATGGTAACCGGAACTAATTACCTATCGATCCAAGGGTGATGGATGCTCTGGGAGCAGCATTCTTTATGGCAATCGCTCTCTTTTATTTGTTGTCAACTTGAAGCGTCACGATTTTGATATTTTCAGGGAAAATGTTTCACTTAAACCTGGCCTGATTGGCTGCTAAATTTTCTATGTAAATTTTTGGTTTTTATTTTGTATCAAACCGGGTATCATCAATAAGGTTAGTTTTGTGAATGTCCTAAGCTGTACTGTAAAGTACCGAGCAAAAATCAGAAGACAAATGACGCGTATGGATTTTAGGAGGTGGATTATGGACATTACTTTGGACTGCATCAGCAAGGCTCATTCTCAGTTTATTTATTGGATTTGCCATAATGTATGTAATACAAATATGTAAACTAATCTATTTCTTCGCTTAATGCTCGCTGTCATTTTAAAACAAAAAGGTATACCATCAAATGTATCTAACATGTTACGTTCTTTCCATAGTCCAGATTGTTAAGAGGCAAATCGCTCTCAGCATCATGAGTCAAATGCTTATTTTTATAATTTATTAGTATAAAATGTACAGTTCTATTTTTTAATTTATAGAAGCGGTCTTAGCCCATCGATTGAGATGTTAGCTTTAGCCCTAGCAGGCCAAGTTTGATTCTCGCCTATATCTATATATCGTATACACGTAAACATACCCGTAACACATATTTAGCATTTGGTGGTTATTATCGCATGGTTAAATATTTTTTTGAAAACTAAAATGAAAAGAATATCTATACAAATATTATAAATGCGAAAGTAAACCAATTTATATAAAATTTGGTACAGAGATTATCTAGAGCTTAAGAAATTTTAATATTACTTTTTAATCCGAATAAAGGGCTATAAATTGTTAAAATAGGGGATGAAAGTTTGTAGGGAAATGACGTCCTTTTTAAAGCAATAAGCTTGAAACTTATTTTGTAGGCTTTTGGTTCAAATTAAATACGACATTCAATCAAAGTATGTAAAAATTTTACCCTAAAGGGGGTAAAAAGAGGCAATGAAAGTTTTTGTGTAATGATGTCGGCAAAAAAGCTTACGGCCCAAGAAATAAAAATATAGAAAAAATACATAGAATTACCGAATCATTACAATATGTTGAATTGAAATTAACGAAAGTAAAAAACTTGCCAAGCGCCGAGCGCCATACACAATGAGCGCTGCTCCGCTGCTAACGCCTCGCCGGGGGTAGGTGGGGGAATATTACTAAGTGTGCCTACCCGAACGGGCAGTCATGTGAGGGCAGACGACTGTGCGAGACGTATGCGAGAATTATATATATGCCCCTGCAAATTGATAACTATTCAAGTTGTGTACACGATTTTTTGTTTTACTTATTTAAGGTTCTTCGTGAAATCAGTCGGCTAAGTTTTTAAATGTTTTTTCTTTAATTTTTGTTTAGAATTAGACTTAGATAAGTTTTTTTACATTAGTTTAGAATTAGATTTTTATCATCAGAGTTATCAATGTTTTCTCAGAAACTTTTGAAGATTTCTAAACCTTCAACAATGAAAATCAAATATAATTCCAACTGCCACAGTTACGTTGTCGAGTTGAAGTAATAGTTACTTAGTCGTAGAACTGGAAAGTAGCGAATAGATTCAAGAGTAATAAAATGAAGGGAAAATAATATGTCCTAAGGTAGTCTCAACATTGACGCAACAAAGTATTAATAAGTGAAAAACATTACCTTACAAAAATATTCTTCTTCAATATGTTTTAGTTTTTCTTCCTCTTCCTAATAGGAATGAATTCCTCTATATGAACAACCTATTGATAAAAATGTTTTGTACATATAAAATTACTTTGGATACGCTATTGGTAACTTCGATCATAAATTAATTTGGAAATTGAATCTTATTCCACCCTAGATATGTATTTTATATATTACTATTGTTAGTTGAAATAGACTAGATTTATATATGGGTCTATCATAAGCAATTGTGTAGATTTTTTATATTTCAAATCCGACTTATTCAGTGGTTTGGCTTCCAATCTCTTTGTCTTCGGTCAATGACAAAATAATAAATTTATTAGCCTGGAACTTAATACTCAATACTCAATTATTTATTGCATTCCACAATGTTAACAAAAGATGGTGAAGAACTGTCTAATGTAAATCATAAACTTCTTCAATAAAATGCCACTAACAATGTGACGGCTCTAGTACAAAACTATTATTTGGACGCAAATAGTTTATTTAACTTTTATTTAGGTGGGCTAGATCCCAAGATGTGGTCTCTTTATTTTCTGTGTTGAGAAAGTGTCCTATGACTTACATAAGGACAAATAAGGAGATTTTTTTAAGGATTTATGTAACTTAAGTGAAATTTAACCTAAACTCTTAGCTGTTATGGATGTTCACGGTATAGTTGCCGTCAAATAAACATATGGTCATAAATATGCCTTGGAATGTCATAAGGTAAAAATAATTCTGAATCTTTGAGAAATTAAATGGTAAAGTTGGGCTTCAGTAAAAAAAAAATATTTTATTATAGTAGCGTATGTAGTACCTAAGAATAATACTAATTTGATTAGTATCATACCCAATTTCAACATAATTGTAAGAATAATAATAATAATTCTTATATCACACCAATCAGCCTAGTCCAAAGTAAGCACTGTAAGACTTTTTACGGATACTAGGCTAACGGATAGACATACATATATGGTACATAGATATATTATTTTAATAAAAGTATATATGAAAACCCAAAACTCAGGTAAAATGCTCGTATTCATCACACAAACATTTTCCTCTTCCGGAACTCGAACCCAGGACCATCAGTGCGAAAGGCAGGATCGCTACAAACGGTCGTGTGGACAACGATGTTTATAAAATTGTGCAATATTTTATTATCATACACCAGCGACTTAATAATAACACTAAGAACCACGCACCACGATAGAAATGGAATAAAATAAGGTATGAGATAAACGCGTATAAACGCTTACAGATATATTAATTATTGTATAATCCATATGTATATGGTAAGTAACATCTGTATAATAAAAGGAACAATTGTTCTCTTGACACTATGTACCAATAAATAACATTTTGATTAAATTCTTCACAAACACAATACACGTCTTCGAAATAACGTGATATTGTTTTATTATTCTGAATATATGAATATTATTTATTCACGGTAATGCATATTCATGAAAATTTATTTTCAATTTACGAAAATTTTTTATACGTAACGTATCGTTAACGAATGAGGATGGAGTTTATTTTAGTTTATTTTGAATGAATGGATGGAATATTTGATTTGCGTTTATTAAAACCTTAAATTATCAGGCAAATCGTTAAATAATTTGACAGCGAACAAGGGCACGTTACTGTCTGCTAAACTAAACTTGTTGTCTGGCGAAGTACTATTGTTTGGTGTTTAATTTTTATTTATTCTATTCACCCCATGAAATCTATATACCAGGTTAACATTAACCATTCTGCCCACGTAAAAGAAACCGAGTGAATGTTAAAACGATATTATGAATGAATTTGTTTTGATTAAATAAGCTGAGCAGAGTTAATTATGTTAATTACTATCTTCCTACTATAAATAACACCCTCTAAAGTCATTATACCAAGAGTACACAATGCGTTAGTTGACTGCTTATCTAATATATAGGTCTCTGTGGTTTCAATGATACAACTACGTGCCATAATATTATGCCAAGCGTTTGTTATTAGTTACAAAAATCCAATGAAGTTCTACTCGTAGTTTATGTGATTTCTTAATGAATGTATGCTAGTTATTAATATATTGAGTATTATTATTATTAAGTACGAATGTGTATTATTTGATATGAGACGTTGCATATTATTAGACTTTATAGCTTTTAAATTATCAAAACAAAATACTTCGTTAAATATTAAAGAGTTTTTCGAAGGATTATTTAGCGTAATTAAATCAATATAGTTGATTTCATAATAGTATCGGATTATAGCCATTCCTAATTACTTTTGTTTAGAAACTAAGCTACATACTTACGATTTAGTATGCTTTAATAAAGGCAAAAGCATAAAAACTATAAATAAATATATGCAATTAGCTTTTAATTGTTTGTATTTTCTTTCTTTTCAAATTTTTAACCAGAATATATAGATGCATGATGTTCCGAAATTGAGTCAAGTGAAAGACCAGAAGATGGTTATTATTAGGGTTACAGTAGTTTTAGACTTATTATTTTTATTCATATTTTTCTAAAAAACCTTGATGTACAAGAGAAATCTTGGTCACAGAGACAAGTTTTAAAGGCAAGGTATGTTACCTTGGTAAAACAAAAATAAACACGGTTAAATTGCATACTATTACACACAATAACAATGTTAAAAGTTGTATTTTCTAATAAATTTGCAATTTCAACACTGTGCCGGAACCTTAGCATTGAGTTGTGTAGAATGACAAGATTAAGTCTCGGCGCCCCGCGGGCTATTGTCAAATAAGTGCGATGTTTCATTAATCACCGCTATTGATTAATTGATGGCGCTTGTGAAACTAAAAGCCTTTAGGCTAGTTGGTATGGACTTTATCATTTCTTTCGGTATTTTGACTCCGTTTTAAAATTAATAATATATTTTTATTAGAAATTATGACCTGTGAAGAATTAAACTATGTTTTGAAAGAGTTAATACAATTTATTATAACCGCTAAATTTAAAATAGGAGAGTGTGCTCAAGAGCTATTTGCTCATACCGTCATCTCCTTTTTTCCATCGGACATCCAGACGCACTGCCTGCAGTATAGCAGTGATAGCCGCTATCACCCTTTCTTGGTTGCTATTCCTACCTATCGTACCAAGTGCTTTTCAACATCCTTCATAATGCGCACAGAAAAGGAGTGGATAACCCTCCCTGCGTCTGTATTTCCGAGAACTTACAACCCGTCCATTTTCAAAGCCAGGGTGAATAGGCACCTTCTGGGTTAGCTCGTTCCATCGTGGATTGTTCCCAAGGCTTGATTGGGATCAAGAGCTAACCCATCCTTAATAAAAAACCGATCTAGGTAGACATAACGAGCTATAAAATCGTGAATTCCTACCCCAATCCTCTTATTTATTCAATATATAAAAATTCGCCTTAATTAGCTTATTCACAATTATTTAATGATTTAAAATAATTTAAATAATATAACACTAAAAATAACGACTCCGGCAAGGTGTTGGTCTACCATAGGAAGAGTACTCGCCAGGATAGCGAGAGGTTATGGGTTCAAATCCCGCTTGACACCTCAGATAAGTCCTTTATATTTAAGTAATAATTTCTTTAGATATAAAAATCTACCAACAAATGCTTAAATAACAAAAAATACAACTATATACGATGAGTCATAAAGTTATTTTTTTTTATTCTCGTTAAATCAATTATTCATGTTCATCATGACATGAGTTATGGTTATTATTGACAGCCAAGTAAAAACTTCATAGATATGCTACGGGCATCTCTGAATTATAAAACCACACTTATAAATACGAAAGTGACTCTGTATCTGTTTTTCCGTTACGTTTTCACGTCGAATCGTTACTTTTAATGAAATTTTTTATGAAGATTGCTTGAGCCTGTGGGAAGAAATAAGACTCTCACGAGAACAATATATATGCCCCTCGAGAATTTTAGTAAATGCGATACATAATTTCGACCGAATAAAGTTGTTTGCAACTATTAATAGTTTGCAAACATTATTGTGTAGCAAGGAGGTTTAAAGTGAACAAGTAGAATAATGACAAAAGAGAAAAATAACAGGTTTACTGAAAAACGACGTTTGAAACTACGCGATTTTGTTCTGAAATAAATAATTTATACCCGAAACAACAATGATTCATTAAAAATATACGCCAATTAACGTCCAAAAGTGGCATCACTTATACGACAATGATACCTCAACTTTTGTTACCCAACCGTATAATGATTAAGGACTGGATGATCAAGAGCTGACCCTCTTCTCAGTGTCATCCGGATAATCTGAATGAACTGGCGAAAATATGTCTTTAACTCGCACAGTTTGTCACTGAGCCTTATAAAAAATTCACTCAATCCGGTAATGCGGTGGATGGCCAGATAGACTTTTTACTTTCAGGCTATCAAAGGAGATTTCATTCTGGTCTTTTTTATTTGAATTAGGATAATTTTTTAAAAGGATCTTACTTTTTGTTTTCAGGTAACCATTTCGATAACCGGCAATGTTATTGCCAACCAACGTGAATATATTTACAAATCGGAAGTTTGTAAAATGCGGTGCTAAGTACCAGTATTAGTAATAAGGTAAGTAAAAGAAGTGGAAAAAAATATAAAATTTAAAATAATGCCACTAAAAGTTTTGCTGAAGAACTATAAAGACTTATTTCGCGCTGAGAAACAGATAACGGTTTAATTGATTTTTCTAAAATGTCTAACGTAATATTACAGTAAGCTGTGTCAAACAGCTTAGCATTGTCTAATTATTGTTTATTAAAAAATAATCAAAATTAATGTTTTTATTTAAAGTATATGTATATGATAACTAAAAAACAAGAATTAAGTAAACCGCTATTAAAGAAACTAAATTATAGATATCAAAATTTCTCTGTGGATCTATAAAGTGGATCTAATGTGGCCCTATAAACATTTAAGTGTCATGATTTTAAAAAATACTTCCATTTGTTTGGAATTCTAATAGTAATTTCATAAGGCTGGTTTTATAGCTGCACAGTAGACCCGTACGCGGCGTAGACCAGTACGATACTACCCGGACTCTGTCCAGAACGGGTCTCGTACGAAACGATTTGCATTTTTGTCTCTGCTCAGGAAGCCCTTATGTGTAACCTAAACAGATCTGGCGCACAGTTTTAAAAACAGCCTACTAATTGAAGTACAACTCATCAGCCACACAAATCATTACCCAATCTAAAGGTCTTGTCATATTCACATTCTTTATTGCAAGCTACATGTTTAAGTACAGGTATTCAAAACTACTTAGATTTAGAGTTGCATGTGACACCCTTGTGAGGGGGCGTAGCAATTTAAACTTAACAGAGAGAAGAACAATTACTTTTAGGATTAAATTACTTTTAATAATAAATAATTTAAACATTAATAAATTTGTCAATAAGTCATCTATACAAAAAATATATGAAATAAAAACTGGCTATACATATGACTCATAACTTTTAAAAACAACATAACTTATAAAGCTTCTGAATCTATTCCTAGATATTAGAAGACCTGCAGGCGAAAGAAGCACTGGGGACACTATTACATCTAAAATTTGGATGTTTGGACATTTTTTGCATTCAATCCATCGTATAAATAAATACGATGTGGTGTGAGTAAGATTTTCGAAAAAATGGTATGCTTTTTATTATTCTACGGGGATATTATTAGGAACTCAAGACTCAATTTTTATTTTTAATAAAATAATAACGCTTGTTAGATTAGCAAAACTAGAAAATAAAATTATAAATTAAAATATTTTTTATAAATAATTGATAAGAAACGTGCCTAATTACCAAAGATTGGAGATTTACAACTTATATGTCAATTATTTGGGGTGGTTGGGATCTACCTCCTAGCGGTCCACCCCGGGCAACGGCATCACGGACTAACTCGGCCCATGATGACGGCTGATGATCCCAACAGCGGTGGTAGGCTCCGTAAGGGGCCGCCTGGCTCGCGACCACCATCCTGCCGAAATCCGTCGCCAAGCAGCTCTGCTGCGTTCCGTCGGGGGGCGGGAGTACCAGTGCCAATGAGGGTTGGTTATAAGTCAGTTGCGCAGCTTAGGACCGGTCTTGGTATCTTGGCAATGCTGTACCAGGTAACTCATTCTGGAGGGTAGCGGGATCCGAAGCACGGTTTTAGCCATTGGCCGACCGCAGTTAGTAGGGGGCCCAACTAGCGCGCCAGCCACGCGTGAAAGGCTGCCCCGCCAACTCGCGAAAAATCCCGAATTGCTCCACCGTGCCAGTTGGCGACTGGATGGGAGGACCCGGTGGCCATTTCGGGGGGGTTCGGGCGTCCCCGCAGTCTCCAGGTGAGTTCCCCTCTGTGGTTAACTTAGCCTAAGAGTACTTTGATGGTCGACTGAGTAGCGTCTCGACTGAAAATCCAACCCTCCAACATTCACCAATATGATCAAAAATCACAAGAAGAAAGTTAAACAACGGCTGCACTTCCTCCCATTAAAAGTGCACCTCGCAAACATCAGAGGACTGCACTCAAATCTCGATCCGGTCCATCACCATCTGGAGACTGAGAAGCCGCACCTACTCTTCTTGACGGAGACTCAGATAGCAACCCCGTCGGATGAGGCGTACCTCAACTACCCTGGTTACACGCTTGAGCATAAATTCAAGATGTGTGCAGGGGTCTGTGTGTTCGTCCGCAATGACATTTGCTGTAGGCGTCTCCGATGCTTTGAAAAAACCGGGTTTTCCGTTATTTGGCTTCTGGTGGACACAGGGGTAGAGAAGAAGCTCTACATCTGTGTTTACCGATCGCACAGCGGTGACCGGGAGACGACTCGGCTCATAGATTACCTCACAGAGACGGCAGACTTGGCATCTCAGCGATATCCAGCGGCGGAGCTTGTTTTTCTGGGGGACTTCAACGCTCACCATAAAGAGTGGCTGTTCCCATACCAGAAAACTGACCATGCTGGGAGAGAAGCGCGACGATTTGCCCTAGCGCTAAATCTTACTCAGCTGGTGGACCAAGCGACGCGAATTCCAGATATTGCTGGTCACACACCCAATTGTCTTGACTTACTGCTGACAACTGATCCACACAAACATTCGGTATCGGTCTCAGCTCCACTGGGAACGTCCGACCATTGTGTGGTGAAATCCGTATCGATCTGCTCTCCTCCGGATGATAGCCCCAGGGGCATGAGGCGGGTATGGCGCTACGAGTCAGCAAATTGGGACGAGATGCGTATTTTCTTTGCATCGTATCCCTGGCGGCAAACTTGCTTCTCTTCTAACGACCCTTCGTGCGCCGCTGATGCGATTGCAGACGTAATTCGGCAGGGAATGGAGTATTTTATTCCATTCTCCGACATTCCGCTCGGTTACAAATCCCGGCCTTGGTATAATGCGGCCTGTGCTCGTGCTGAGGCCCGAAAACAGTCTGCTTACCAGGCTTGGGTGCATATCCGCGATCGCAAGGTCCGCGCACGGAGAATCCGAGCGAAGAAGAGAGCCTATAATTCGGCCGCCAAGTCATGCAAAAGGGTCATTCTCAAGGCGAGATTCGACCACATCAGCCGAATAGGGACGAAATTGTCATCCTACCCGAATGGAAGTAAACAGTTCTGGTCCCTTTCGAAGTCAGTCGAAGCGAATTTCTGCCGTCCTATGATACCACCTTTACTAAAATCTGACGGGTCACTGGCTCATTCTGCAACTGAAAAAGCAAGCTTATTTGCCTCTCTGTTTGCAAGCAGTTCCCGTCTAGACACCGGCTCTCAACAACCACCAAACATACCCCGCTGTGATTCTTCAATGTCGGAGATCACAATACACAATAAGCAGGTCCGTAGAGTCTTACTTAGTCTGGACGTGAATAAGGCCAGTGGTCCTGATGGTATACCAGCAAGAGTACTGAGGTATTGTGCACCCGAGTTGTCTCCTGTGCTAACACGCCTGTATCGCCTCTCTCTCAAAACAGAAACCGTACCAAAATCCTGGAAGCTTGCCAATGTGCAGCCAGTACCCAAAAAGGGTAGTCGTGCCGACCCATGCAATTACCGACCGATCGCCATCACTTCCATACTATGTAAAGTTATGGAAAAAGTGCTGAACAGTAAGTTGCTCTCGTACCTAGAAGACAATGATCTCCTCAGTGACGGTCAATATGGCTTTCGCCGTGGACGTTCAACTGGGGATCTTCTAGTTTATGTGACGCACTACTGGGGCGAGGCCCTCGAGATGCACGGTGAAACACTTGCCGTGTCACTTGACATCTCGCAGGCTTTTGACAGGGTTTGGCACGCTAGTCTGCTGCGCAAGCTTCCTGCGTATGGTATCCCCGCTGACTTTTGTAATTGGATAGCCGATTTCCTGACAGAACGGTCGATCAGAGTAGTTATCGATGGCTGCTCCTCTGACTCAGTGGCTATTGATGCCGGAGTTCCTCAGGGGTCTGTTCTCTCTGCGACACTTTTCCTGCTGCACATCAATGACCTGTTGATACCAGGAATTGTTGGGTATGCAGACGACAGTACTGTCGTAGAGAGATACCTGTCTAATTCGAAAGCCAGCGGTGACGACGTGATATTGATGAGAGAGGCCATGGTTGAGCGAACGAATCAGAGGTTGAGCCACGTTTCCCAGTGGGGTGAAAGTAACCTCGTCCATTTCAACGCCTCCAAAACGTAAGCGTGTATTTTCACCGCAAAAAGGAGTTCTTTCAACCTCACTCCTACTTTCCGAGGTACATCTTTGCCTATGACCGACAGCCTAGAGCTTCTTGGCATGGAGTTGTCGTCAGATCTCAACTTCGGCGCCAACATCGAGTCCAAGGCTCAGACTGCAGCTAAAAAGCTGGGCGTCCTAAATAAGGTCAAGCGATATTTCACGCCGGGACAGCTTTCTTCTCTCTATAAAGCTCAAGTCCGATCTTGCATGGAATATTGCAGCCACCTCTGGGATGGCTCAGCAAAATACCAACTTGCTGCACTGGACACGATTCAGCGCAGAGCTGAGAGGCTCATAAGTGACAACAAATTGGCGAAGAGCAAGTTTCACACCTTAGCTCACCGCCGCAAAGTTGCCTGTCTGTCGATCTTCTACAGATTGTATTTTGGAGAGTGTGCTCAAGAGCTACATATGCTCATACCGCCATCTCCTTTCTTCCATCGGACATCCAGACGCACTGCAGGCTACCACCCTTTCTTGGTCGCTATTCCTGCCTGTCGCACCAAGCGCTTCTCGAATTCTTTTATAATGCGCACAGCAAGGGAGTGGAACTCTCTCCCTGCGTCTGTATTTCCGAGTACATATAACCCGTCTGTTTTCAGGGCCAGGGTGAATAGGCACCTTCTGGGTTAGCTCGTTCCATCGTGGATTCTGTCTTTGCCCCCGGGCTTGATTGGGATTAAGAGCGAACCCATTCTAAAAAAAAAAAAAAAAAAAAATTATTACAAGCCGCCCAGTTTTTGGAATTTTTCGTTATTTCAAAACCATCACATGTAGCTGAACGATTTACAACAGCTTCCTTCTAATTTCGAATGTACTCATTACTAAATCACTATATTGTAAAGAATAAATACTTTTATTACTTAATTTAAACCTATAAATATCGGAACTATCCGGATAAAAGGCACGTTCATGTTATTTGAGCATGATGCGACGAGAAAACTATCTACGTAATCCGATCTTTGTCGTTAACACACGAGACGGTAGTAATACGTTCAATCCAACCACGGAACTTGTAATAAGTTCATTCGTCAGGATTAAATAAGAACTTTTTGGTAAAAAACGCTTCACTTCGATAAGTGGACGGATTGATATAAAAACTAAAAAGCTGCAAATGTCTATGCCTTATCATAATCTCTATATCAAAAAGTCGACAGACTCATAATTTACGAAATAATAGCTGCTAATTCCAGCTGTCCAGCTCATTAGGTTTAGTGGGCGCAATTGATGACTGCTCTCGAATTAGTAGCCGTTGGTCGGAGGATGTAATTAGCTTTGTGTCATTTTGGTATAGCCTGCAGTCGTAGCTTATCCTTAATGATGGGTTGAGCGTTCGGGAATAATTTTATAAGCTAGTATTCACAGATTAATATATAAATAATAGACAATAAGATCAAATAGAGGATGTCACCCCCAGGATGGGAACACAGGACGAAAACATGAGGTCATAACGACGGTATCACGAAAACTTTTCTATAGGAAACAAAAGCAGCTTGCTGTAAAGAAATTTTCAGTATACAATAACTATAGCTGGGTGAGGTTAGAGTTGTTATCAACCACAACAGAGCGGTAAAATTGCATTAAACATGGTGTGTTACAGATAAATAAATAAAATTAAGCATTGCTCGTTATTTTCGCAAGATTTGTCAAACTTAGAAATTCTACTGTATTTTTTTTATGTTAAATTATTAGAAAAAGTATGGAAAATTACTAAAGACAACTGCACTTATATTTTGACACGAAACCTCTTTGATTTCGGTCAGTAGATAGTTATTTGAAAAAAAAACCATATGTAACAAGATACACTATGACTTACAATTATTTTGAGGATAGAAGCCATTACGCGATAGTACATCATGTAGCTGTAATCGTCAGGAGTACGACGTATTCGTAACTAAATTGTAACTAAATACGTTATCATAAGATCGCTCATAACTTGGGAAATACAGCACATACCTGCTTTTTTGTAACCATTATTTAGTAGAACAATATTTTACTTAGTAATATAGTTTTAGTTCTTACACTTTTTTGCGCATATTTTATTTTATATTTTATCCTGACGTTTCGACTCCTGTAAATCGCAAAATCTGTAAAAAGTGTTTTGTTCAAATTAGTATTACATTGATCATTTTGAGCGGAATTATTCACATTTAGACTATTTTTAATTTATCAATTTAGCACCCGACGTTGTAGAAGCCGTGATACATAAAAGTCATACTTGTGATCATTAGAAGTTGTTGATTTTCTATGCTGTCTAAAACAAGCTTTAGTGCTTGATTTCTCGTATGCAATGAATTTTTAACATACACGTTTCACGCATTCCGCTGCAACTGAGTTCCTGATACTGCCATTTTTATTTATGATTGTTAAATGATCTCCTAATAACAAAAAGGGTAATAAAAATAAACCAAAAAAAAGGTGACATGAATAAACATACGTTTACGCAAATATTTATTACTTACAAGAAATTGGTGAATTTAAAAACAATATAAAAATTCTTCTTGCTAAAATTGTTATTATTACAAAACAAAACACATATGGAGGTCTTATCACTAATAGATAGATTATAAAGAAAAGTCATTATCTTATATTAGAATAGCTTAAAAAATTAAACTGCAACTTATGGATTCATAAAAATCCTCCGTACCCAGAAAACAGACATCCCGATCACTAACGGATAATACAATAAGTTCATCATCAAAAGAGGGCATGTCCTCCCGATCAAGCTTGTTAGATGTGAGTTAATACAAAAATAAGTATTTTTCCAGCTTGCACAGATTTATTCGGTATAGCGGCACAATTTCCGCAAAGTTTTGTAGTAGGATTGGTCAGGTATAATCAGATTAAATTCATAATCCCGAAACGCAATGATCCCGTAGCAGGAAAATGTTGACGTTACACTACACAGGCTTTCTTGGTTCACGTTGTCCAGACAGAAAAAAGTTTGTCCAAACAGATTAATCAAAAATAAAACCATTTGTCATGTCTGAGTTTGCTTTTATAACGTTCTAAGACATTCACTATGTTGAAGATTAATGGAATGTTAAATTTGAATTTATTATGTTTAATAAGATTTTCTGTTGCGAGTTTTCTGCCACGATTCCAGTTAACATTAACTTGACGTTTCGATACTTCTCCAAAATTACCATAAAAGTTAGGTACTAATGTTTTTACGTCCGGACATACTTCAAAAAATGGCTAATCTAATAATTTCGTGGTGTATTATGGTATTTCTACTAAGAGATTTTCTGATAGTCAGAAGAGAAGCGAATGAGATAGCAAAAAGAGAAATGGTACCTAAAGTACCACACCACACAGGTACCTATAGTATGAGTAATGTAAATCTAGCAATAATAACACTCAAATAAGTGAAAAAGAAAAGTAAACAAAAAGTGTCTTTCTCATTGAAACTGATTTTGAGCGTTATTTCAATAAAATCAAAACGCAAAACGACAGAAAGCAAAACGAGAACCCATGGAAATACATAGTTTTAATGAAGCATTATATTGCGAATTTTGTCTGTTTTAAGTATGGAAACATGGTCAAAAAAGTTACTACTTAGTAGAAAAGTACACTCGACAGCTCATCAGTCCATTAATGCCTGTTCGTCCTCTGCTATAGTAATGTGAAGAGATTCTTGTAAAATATTTGTTTTTCTCGGCTCAACAAAAATATGATTAATTTGTCATCTTCGTCTAGTTATTTCATCTTACTGAAACTGCCAGTACAAATATGTGATTGATAGTTTTATGAAGATTGTTTTTCATAAAGATGTTACCCATTTTTTGTTCTATTCAAATTTTTCCCATTATTTTAATGGATATTTAAAAATAAAGAAATAATAAAATTAAATCACTTTACGAGAAAAATACAAATCCTCACACGGAAATTACACTTAATTGATGAGATCTAAAGAAAGAAAAATAGTTAAGACCATGAGAAAGACAACCTTAGTTGGCAACTGAAACTAATTACAGACCAATCTCCAGTATTGATTAATGCACCTGCTGCCAGCTCAACAAAAAAAAAAGACAAATAAGGGACAAAGGGAATATCAAGGTTCAGTTTTTTTTTACTCATCTTATTGACAAGATTATACCCGAATTATATTCTGGTTTTTCTACGATAGATTTGATTTTAACTTGTATAATTTCTAACGTGTTTCAAAAAATTTTTGGTTTTCATCAGGCGGTGCTTAGACTATATGCAAAGTTCGTACAAAAGCTTTTTTAAACACGACTAATATGATTAACCTAATGTTTGAGGAAAATTGTACAGTTTGGGTTTGGGTAAGGAAAAATTCCTCTTTATACTCATTATTATGTTTGTCTTTGACTTGTCGCTCAATATTCAAATAATATTTATTAGCCTACTCAGGAATACGACATATTCATAAAATGTACATTCGTGGAATGAAAAGGTTATCCTTTATCATATTTAATGAGTACTAAAAAGTTGCAGCATTTCCATCACTAAATCTGTGGGAACTTTTAAAGATAGAAGGAGAAAACTGTACACACTTTTGTTAAGAGTGGCTCTTTGTGTGTTTTTTTAAGCAGACCCATTCATATTCGTACCGCACAGTTAGCGTTCTCGTCATAAGAAGTTTATTGCAATTCGTAGCAGAGAACAAGACATTTTTTTACTTCATAAAGTCTACCTTTCATCTTGACGTTTCGGCTGCTGTACTACTCAATATTAAAATAATATGGAAAAATATACAAGTACATGAAAATAAACATTTTTATAAGAAGCCCTTTAATTTATTTGGAAATCGAAACCAAACTATCCGAGCGTATTCGCTATCAATATCTTGATCATAACTACGGAATTTGCCAACGCTTGCTCATAGTAACATTGTCTCATCGAATTGTTGAAAGATTTCATTCCTAAAAATATTTTTTACTTTATTTTGTTTCCATTTTTGTTGCAATAACTATTCATTTAATGTGTTCGGTGTTAGATAAATACGTATTTCTTGTTAAGGTTTTTAAGTTTAAGCATGTATAATACAACTGAATTTCATGGGAATGCTGGACAAAATGGGTTTCTTTAATAGCATACTCACAGTGAAAAGAGCGGTATACTCAAAAAGCTTTTGGTCTGGTAATAAACTTTGATAATGACAGTAGTAATTCTGGTGCAGCTGCAAATGATGTAGTTGAGTATACGGTTTCAAAATGTTTTAAATTACTTGTACTATTACCAACTGAGAGTTATTAGATTAATTATTTTATGCGAAGGCATTTTCATTGAGCTTCTTCCACTGAGTGAGTTTTACTTAAAATTAAAATACCGTCTAACCGTCCACCACGACCACAAAATACCACTATTATTATGTACATACATTTAATTAAAAAATGTAAAAAAAAATACTTTAGATTATATTCGAAAACTAGGAATTCTTTTAAAGGGTTAGCTTGTTAATCGCCCTAATCAGACTTGATCACAATTTTATGTTGTTTTTTTGCTAGCCACAGTTCTAACATAACATAAACAATGTAAGTTTCAGTTGTAATATGTTGTAAGTATTATGTCTGAAAACAAATTAGCTAGATTAAATTGAAAATATGAGTAACAAAAGTAACCAGAAAATCATGTCCGAATTTTATTGGGCGACTTGCCAACTAAGCTATTATAAGGCAATCCATATTACCAGAAAAAAAAACAGGAATTTGTTTATTATTTATCACTTCCACTTGAAATAAAAATTATTTATAAATGATGAACAGGTATTCAAGCTTTCTTGTTTATAATTGAAACTCAAAGTACATGTTCAAATAATAAACAATAATATATACACATACAATTATGTAACAAAAGTTTAAACGTGCAGTCTAAACTGCTTTGGAATTGATACTGTCTGTCTTCCTTTTAAGTGACAGTTTTGATTCGGGTCTAACAGATTTAAGTCCATGTTTTTTGATAAAGGATTTGATTGATTTTGATTTTAACAAAAGAAAGATCAGGCGGATAGCGAGGGTGGGTTTGAGTCCCGCCTTACAACTGAGACCAGTTAAAGTTTTTCTTGTAATTATTTAAAGATCTATCAGTTAAATTAAATAAATAACAAAAATTTAATTATTTGTTAACTGTTTTGTTCTTTATCGATTACTAGCGACCCGCCTCGGATTCGCACGGGTGCAATGCTCTTCTATATTACGCATGTATTGTACATATAAACCTTCCTGTTCCTGAATCATTATATCTATTTAAAAACCGCATCAAGTCCCGTTGCGTAGTTTTAAAGTTCTAAGCATACAGCAGGAAGCGACTCTTTTTTATACTATGTAGTGATTCAATCTATAATCTAAGATCACAAATTTGTTGTTTGTCTGTCCGCACTTTTTACCGCTCTTTTTTTCCTTAGTTTAGTCTACCGGAGCCTTTTTAGTTAGTCTTCCGGACGCTAGATGGCGCTACGGAAAAAATATTTTATAATAGAAAAAATTAAAGAATTTTGTCCACCCGTGCGAAGCCGGGACGGGCCACTAGTACTTATAGAAATAATACATGCGATGTTCTAAGTACCTTGAACATGAAGAGATGGCGCTAGCGTCAGCTCGGAAGAGTTCGACGGATCTATCAAGGTCTCGGTGGCTCAATTAGAAGAGAACTCGCCCGGATAGCGAAAGTATTTCGATTTCCGTCCAACCTGACATCTTTGTTGATATTTATTTTGTAACCATTTCTAAAGATATAATAAAAATAGGTAAAAAAACTTTTTAAGTTAAACGGTTTTATGTTAAACATACATTGCAATGTTTAAGATAAATGTACTAAAAACCAAAAAAATAATAATAAAATAGATACAGTCGTGGGAATCATAAACATATGCATAGACTAGACTAAAATAAAACCGTGGGGCACGTCAATTGTCTACAATCGTTGATTAAAATGTTTGTTTTAATTTTGTTTTTATTGTAGACAATTGACGTGCCCCACGGTTTTATTTTAGTCTAGTCTATGCATATGTTTATAATTCCCACGACTGTATCTATTTTTTTTGGTTTTTAGTACATTTATCTTAAACATTGCAATGTATGTTTAACATAAAACCGTTTAACTTAAAAAGTTTTTTTACCTATTTTTATTTTCTAGTTTTTAGTTTTTATTTCGCATTCTGTTTAATTCATTTAGTGCTTCATTATTGCAAGGTTTCTTGCCCGTTAGTTTATTGCAGTCCAACTCCTCTATACGTAGTTAAGTTATCCGCCATTTTGTAGAGGCCGCCATCTTGGATTTTAATTTTATATAGTACATTGTATTCTACTGGTTGAGCACTTTCTTTTGATACCCATATTGATGGGATTGATAAAACCTACGTTATCCGCCATTTTGTAGCGGCCGCCATCTTGGATTTCAATTTTTTATAGTATATTGTATTCTGCTTGTTGAGCCCTTTCATTTGATACCCATATTGATGGGATTGATAAAACCTACGTTATCCGCCATTTTGTAGCGGCGGCCATCTTGAATGTATAATGATAATGAATAAACATAATTGTATTGTCACCAAAACCCAAAGTGTATACAAAATTTCAGATTAATCGGTTGACGGGAAGAGGGTGAAATTTGAATTACTAAATTTGACCCAAGAATAAATAATAAAACAAACGGGGTGAGCTAAATAAAACCGTTTAATAAAAATCGAACAATTGAATGCTTTAGTATTCTTTGTTATTTTACAAAGTATAATAAAGTTCTTAATTTGTTTTTTGTGGCTCCAATATTCCGGTGCAGTTGCATGCGCTATTGTCACCGAAAATGTACCTATCGGTCTGCCCCCTGTCGTAGTCTTTTATCACTCTTGATACCGGAACCGTTGTCTCTAAACTCATTATTTATTCAGAACTATTCGCGGCATAAGATTTATCACAGTATCACATAGCGAAACTGCATTTTTATTAATTGTGTTGTTTTTACACAAACGGACTACTGGACTTCAGATGCTAGACAATAAAAAAATGTCCTCGCGATTGAAATTTTAATCGCTTCCACGGCTATTCTTGAAATGAAGTAGTGTTATGTAACTTGAGATTTCAATAACATTCTAACTCGATCTATTGATGTGATTGTGTTAAATATTCAGCGATGGCCGAATTTTGCGTATCGTTGTTTTTGACCGCTTATTTATATGTGCTTCTTCATTCGGCATTCTATTGTTTGCTTTGTTTCGCCGATGTTTGGACTACCACAACTGCAGTCAATCTTTTAAACGCCCGTTTTATGTTGTTTGAAAGTTAGTTGGAAATATTTTAGTGTCCGTAGAGTGAGGATATTTTAATATATTGTACTGTCACTATTAATAAATTATAAGTATTCATTTTAAATTTTATCATAACTAATAATATTCTGATCATTAACAATCTCGTGAGATATTTGGTTATAACTTCGACAATTTTTAATACGATAATACTTTTCAGGCACGTGATCTAACGAAAGTTGTATGATTCAGGTCATCGATCTATCTGTCTTGAAGACGTTTCAATATGTTTGCGATTCACCGTTTTCACTCAAGAGCTCTTCTGCTTCTTCAATTTCAGTTTCATCGGTTATTTGAAAAGACAGAAGTCTATTCATACAATTATTAGACCGAACAGGAAATTATCTTATTTAAGACAAAAATTAATTTCCTTTGTCAACGTTGTTATAGCTAGAAGTTCGGTTGTATAATGGATAACGTGTCATGTTATTTCTAAAATTATTTTTCTATTACCTAAATATAACCTATTGGTGTAGTATATGGGAATTTTTATGCACATTGTCTCTTCACTTCGCGAATATTATTTTTTTATCTGACCGTTTTTACGGTAGGACGATGCTCATCAATTCAAAAGATATCGACAGTTGAACCCGATGTCTATGTGATCAATGGTCATAGGTATGATCTGACAAGGGCGACGAAGGCTCAACCCGACCCCAAGGCTTTTACTCACTTGAATGTAGGGTCAGTTTCTTAGAGGTATATCGTAGAATATGTAAACGTATTTTTGCTCTGAGGTTAACTATTTTTATATATAACATTTAAATGAAAAAAAAGTTAAGATTAAGAATAAAATGCGTTAAAAATTCATTTCAAATGTCTCCGAATAAGAATTTGCGTCTCTATGGCAAAACGAACCAGAAATCTTTATTTAGACGAAGATTTTGCTTATATTTTTTTGTTCAATTTACACTTATTTATAGGCACCCACATTAAAGGTTGTTTAAAAATATAAGCGGCATGTGTTTGTTGATGAAAAATAAAAACCGTTAGCATTATCAATTCTATTTTTATTTGATAATCTGTCCTTTCATCAACGTTCAAATATTTATATAGGACGGTATTTATTTGAATAAAATAGTTCCATCTCTTACTGAAACTTTTTAAAAAAGCCTTGAGGTACTGAAATATAACAAAATGTAAATCCGTGAAATATAAAATGAACGGAGCAAGAAGTATCGAAAGATTCATTATTTATTTGAAATATTTTTGCCATTCATTTACTTTTTTATTCTTCTTCATGTTACATAAAAGTTTTTATATTTTATAAACAAGACAAAACTTCCTTTTATTTTCTATTTTTATGTAGATCCAGTTTCGATATTATAAGGTTAATAACTGTGTTTATAATTATTTAAAATAAAATTTAGTGTGTATATTAAACTATATTGTTAACTGGCAAAGCATTGAAGAGAAGAAGGCAAAGAAATGAATGGACTCTGGTGGCTCTAAGCACCATGCCGACGAGTGAAACAATCTCCTTAAGGGTTTTTATAAAAAAGTACAAAATATCTACTTTCTTTTCATGAATCAAGTAATAATGAGGGTAAGTTTAGTCAAACTGCATCTATTATTTGAGTAAATAAATACTTTTTTAAATTGTTTATTTGTAATGAAATAAACTTTTAAAATTAAAAGTCAACTAAATGTGACACGTAAAACTTTACGATGTTTTTGACAAATGTTCATATCCACATTTGGCCTACAAATTTATTACATTAAATTTGACCAATATTTCATCTTATTTATAATCTTTTTGGTTTTACCGCCTCCGCCGCGCCAGAAAATAGGCATTTCATTCGTATTCACCTTATAAACGACACATGACAAAAACATTACTTTAATAAAATATGAAATGAAGTCGTATTACGTACATTAACCCTCTCATAAGCAGTGAGACAAAAAGTTATATCTTTCATAATCCTCCTTGTTGGTAGCTATGTCAAAATATTATTATTTTACTAGCTGATGGGGTGGCTGTTATGAAAGAAATTACTTTGAAAATATTATTTGAATGAAAAAAGTTTTCTTGTTTAATTAGGAATCATAAAAATAAAAATATTTATAAGTGAAGCATACATACCATTTATTTGAGTTTTTTGCTTTATTAATTAAGTATTTCGGGGTTCTGGACAATAAATTTTGATTGATTTATGTGATATTTTACATATATGTGATAAACTCCAAATTATATGTGGCATTTTACGTTTACTTTGTATCTTTTGTCAATTGATGATAATGTTTACCAAATGGCGATCGCTTTTTTTAGTATAACATGTGTCCACATTCCAACTGATGTTCAAAGAGTATATAATCACTGTTACTGATGTTAACTGGACAAAAAATAACCATGAACGAAGGTAAAAATCGTATATATTGTTGTTGCTCTCATCTCCTATGCCAGCACTAACGTGCTCAAAATAAATTCTAATAATTGTACTATGCCTATACGCTTTGAGCAAATACAAGTAGTAAGTTGATAGGTAATCGAATGAACGGCACGGAAGTGCATAAAAATACAATCACAAAAATTTATGAGAATTGTTACTTATCTTGTTGAGCTATTGCAATGGCACGTAATAAGAGATGAGCTAATTAATATTGCTGTGAATTTAAGATTTGTTTCTTGTTTCAAAATTGAAGGCCTCTTTTCATTATAATTTGTTTTATATAGAGTTGTGTAACTCTGCAGAAGAGTGGGAATATAGTAATGCAGATGGTAATCATTTAAATGACACTATGACCATGATAATTCGAAATAGTCGAAGTGGGTTTTTTTGCACTTGTGATGTTACAATGTTAATACAACTGTGTTTTTCGAATTTACTTAAACAACGTTAATTAAGTTTGCAAGAGAAACTATTAGTAGCAAATCAAATAGACTTTTAAATTAACCGTGAGAACGCACACTTTTAAGTTTACCAAATACAACTAATTGTGGAATACAAATTATCGGTCTCAGTAGTATAATAAGTACAATCAATAACACATTGACCTAACTATAATTGTCAGATAGTTTCTGCAAGTTATTTTAACTTAATATAACAGAAAGAGATCAAGATCGTTAAAGAAATATTGTCATTAAATAAAAGTTCTATGTGTCATTTAAAGGAGTTAATAATTTTAATTCAATCTATAATCTGAGAACACAAATTTGTTGTTTGTGTGTTTGTCTGTCCGCTGTTTTTTACGCTCTTTTTCTATTGTATACGCGTTACCATAGCAACTCGTTACCGGGTCAGCTAGTATCTTAGTATAAAGATAACTTGTCCCCAAAAATTATTATATTATTCGATCATATTTTAATTAGGTTCCTTTTTCTTAACGTGATTATGGTCATAACTCAGGAGTTTAACAGGTAAAAGAATTATAACTTCAGTTTGTGTAGTTTATATAGAAACCAGACCATAGAGTTAAGCTGCTTTTATCGACAAAATCTCATTTATACTAATCGGCGATTCTAAAGGAAATCTATTTTCATTAATAAAAGTTTCGTATTTTTTGTTTATTATTACACTTGATATTATTATTATATAAGTCGATTTGATAATAAAATTATAATTATATCGTTCCGTTTAATTAAAAGAGACTCGGTGAAGAGCCATAACCACAGGAGAAAATTAATTTTGTTTTCGAGGATATTCATTGAGGCTTATTGAATCCGTTTTCCTATACTGTATTCTATTATGATGAAAATTATTTATTTTCATGAAAATAATTTTTCTTTAAAAAAGATATGATGCCAAGTCATGCATAAAATTGAGTTCTAAACAAACAGTAAGTCTTTTCATAAAAATATTGATGCGATATATTATTCAGATTGAGATATTGAATATTATTGAGATTGATGGTATATTCAGCTTATTTTATCTTTCTGTGGGGAATTGATTCGGAACCGTTCCATCATATTTACACCGCCTTTAGGTAAAGTAAATTTTACTTTTAATAAAATTTCATTTTCAGGCAAGGTTCTTATAAATCTTGTTTACAAAGTTTGTTTGTACAAAAACAAATATTTACGTTTTTAGTAAAAAGCTATGTTACTTAATACTTTGCAGAATAACATCGTTACCATTACATAGACATATAATTTTTCAAAACACCTTAACAACAATCTTTTTCACGCTCATTGAGAAACTAAGTTCAAAAGTTAACTAACTACAATTAATCGTTGTTTTTTTTTTCAAAAATTCCACTACTTTTTAATACAATGTTTCATTGAAATTTCCTTGATCTGAATTTAAACCTTTCATAGTAAAACAAAATGATTATTAAGATATTCGTTCATTTGGTGCAACATTGACGTAATTGTGAATTTTGTGTTTTTGAAGAAGAGGGAAACAAATTTTAAATACATTTTCTTTTTTAAATTAGCATTACCTTAAAATATGACTACAAACGTATAATTTTCTTAGGTTCATATAGCTCCTAGCGAAAACTATAAGAATTGTATTTCTTTTTTTTCTGTCGATGTTTTTCAGAAATGTAATTTTGAGAAAAAGTGTAATTAGAAAAGAAAATAGTACCAATAAGTACAGCAGACAGCCTATTAATCTTGTTAAGGTAATTTAAACTTTGACGTTTGAGCTACCTTAAGTGATTGTAATACAGAATATGTTATTTTGAGATTATACCGAACCTCTTTACCAAGGCATTTCGGCCAATGTAACCAGGATCACTTTTATCTAAAAAGATTTAGAAAAGAGAAGCAAAAACATACTTGGAAAGAAGTGTCGTTGGTAATTTATAATTTTCTTGGTATTCCCAACAATACCACTTACAGTATTGTACATTCTGACAATGATATTTTCCTATTTAGATAAAATATGCTACTTTGCGAGTAAAAATAAGCACATGAATCTTCTTCGTTCTTTCAAGCTATCTTCCCATTTGCTTTCTTTGAAATTTGCGGAATAAAGAGTGAATTTAGGAGTAATAGTTAAAAGTAAACAAACTTAAGTGGATTCCATCATAGCAATAAAAGCCCAAAGGAGTTTTCTATGCTTATTGATTCTTACGAGGTAGCATAATTTTCGAAATAGGGAAAATATCATTAGGAAAATGTCCAATGATATTAGTGGTATCGTTAGGGTAAAATATTAATTATCAGCGACACTATGTGGTGTCGTTCATTGTTATGATTGGTAACAAAGGAGGAACAAGCTCTTAAAAGTTTCATTTTAAAGATATGTAACTTAAGGATTTATTGGAGTTCTGAATAGCACATTCAAAAACTGGCAATTAAAAAAAAAACAGTAAAAACGTGACATTTCAAAGACTTTTTATGAACTTATAATTTGGTAAAAGAGACGACACAATATCTTCAGTTTAAAGCTTTTGGATGCTTTATAAAAAAAATAAGGCGAATAGAGTGGTAAATATATTATTATTTAAATTGTTCTCTTTACTTGAGGTAACTTATTGGGAATAATAAATTGTTTCGAACATTTTAAGATGGATATTACTTTTGTTAATAGTTGCGAGTGCAACGAAACGAAGGCTTAGCAACTTTTTTAAGGATTACCAGATGAGTGGTCAAAAACTATTGTATAGAGTTGTTTACTACTGAATGTACCTACGATAAGTCAGGGGTCCCGGTTGCATATAAGCTGTTATGTTCCCTTATCAATAAAGAAATGAACACAAGATATAAAGTACGCCTGTAAAAGCAACCACGCCCACATGAGGGCTCAGAGGTGTAGTTGTTTTTTACAAGCGTATTTCTTATAGAATTATGGCAAAAATAAAAATGAAATACAAGAAATAAACAGAATATGATGAAGGTGACATTCCTAAAGATATACTGAAATATGACTGTTTTATTATAAAAATCTTATTACATGATAAATTGCTTACAGCCTCACTGAGTAATAATGATAATCAACAATTTACTATGTTATAGGATTTTATATAACAAACCTTATCATCAGAATTTATCTCAATTGTCTTATTTTACTCATTGTTTTTTTTTATATAATAAATGTATACAACTGAAATTCAGTTTTCATTTTGTAACCGACTATCAATTTAAATTTATGTTATGAATAAGAGAAAATAAAGTATAGACATTAATTAGTGCTGTTGCTTCGTTAACGCCGACTTAAAAACTGACACTAGAAATTCACTGAAATATAGATAGACATATTAAGACACAATACTTTTTTAAGAATAAACGTCAACTGCCTAGAAAAAACTTACTCAGCTTGTCTATAAAAAGGCTATTGACAACCAATGTAAATGTAGTAAGGGTCCGAGCAATCAAAGCAATGCAATAAAAATCCATTCCTATAATTTCCAATCCTAAACTGAATGGCAAGCAGACCGTGAATTTCCGAATAATGGATTTGACCTAGATTATGTTCTAGAGAATAGACCAATAGTTACGTCTTGTGAATGATTTGAGTTGAGCTTTTCAACTACTGCTCTATATTCAATACCTAACGAGATTCACTTCATTGGTTTTACTTGCGAAAATTGAAAATTTCGAGTTAAGTAATAATAGAAATATTGCATTCATTTCAAACCAATAATCAATTTTTTCATACATGTTCGTATCACTAATAATATAAATAAAAATGTTAAAGTTTTCTGGTAAAATTTTGACACAAAAGGATTTCATTTGATTTAAGCTATTGAAGAGTAGTTTGGTTAATCGCTTTTACAGACGATAAAGTTAGAGTTAAAAGTAAAAAAAATATCAGCGTTTAAATAAATTATGTATAAATATACCTTTTAATGTCGTAAAGTCCTTCCTTATGATATCAGATAATAATTTAGATTTATAACTGCATTTCATTAGCATTACATTTCAGGTAAAATCGCAACAAAATTTTGAAAATTGGGATATTAAATAACTAATAGGACAGATCTCTTAAAGCCACAAGAGAGTACTTGACTAATTTGTAAGATTATTCTTATCGTTTGTAGAATTAAAACAAAAAAGCGCGCTATGACACTGCTGAACACTGCTTTTTCTCTAAAACGCCCGCAGACCTCTCATTTGCTTAGTAGTTGAGTTTCATACATCCCTGTCCCGCAAACACCCTTGGCATATAGTCAGTGCGTGGATGACGGTATAAGAGGTCATTTAGTTCTAATATAGTTCTGTAAAGTTTATTTTTTTTATTTTATTTAGGGATGATTGGGTCGTTTTACGTTATCATTGATTTTTGAACAAAAGATTCGTACGTTCATGTCATAAGAAAGAAGGAACTGCGAAGTAAGGCCCCTCGCCCACGGCGACTTTTTGTAGTGATGCAGTAGCGATTCAGTCGCGCGTTCGTATCGATACAGTGGCAATGCTGTCGCTAGCTGTGTGCCCTCACCCACGTAAACACGATTCAGTCGTGATGCAAACGCGATACCGTCGTGCTTCTGTCGCGATGCAAACGCGCTTCAGTAACGGCACAAAATTACCTGCGATCGCTACAGTTGCAAGTAGGACTCGGTTGAGGCAATATTAGTTACGTCTTTGGAGCTTTTGCTTTTGTTTAAAATACTAAAAAAGTAAGAGCATAAATTCAGAAGTTGTTATAGAATGCTTTCCATTGAAAAACTAGAGTTGACACGCGCGCGTTTGCATCGATACAGTCGCGATGCCGTAGCGCGTTAGTAGCGCGTTGGCATCACTTCTGTGGCACGTTGGAAATGCGACTAACGCGTGTTAGTAGCGATGGTATCGCTCGTTTACGAAACGCGCGGCAGCATCACTACAAAAAGTCGCCGTGGGCGAGGGCACTAAAAAACGTGGAAATACAGAAATACGAAGCGCCATTAAGCTATAAATTATTAAGAGGTATTTATTGAATCAATTATTATGATATGATTTGTTTATTAGAAAGGGATTTCGTTTTGTTCGATAGACAACATAATAGGCACGGTAAACTTTTTTATTTTAATTATACTTGACATGTATCGAAAGTTCATGGAAAGCGGTTTATTATTATCATCACACAAACGTATATTCTCACTCAAGCGAAAAATATAGTTTTTCATGTTTATGTGTGTTATATTATATGTTTTTTGACCAATAATTTTTTTAATCTAAAAGGAAAGTTATACCGACTGACACATTTCATCATAACAACTTTCATAAAATATTCTAATTTCCGTTTTAAGCAAGAGCGACCCGAGTACTTTATGTCACAGAAACGGTAGTAGTAAACTCATGACGTCATGAAATGAGATAATTTAATTCCGTCCCAAATGGCAAAAAGCGTGTCGTCTGCTACATCTAAACAGTCTTCCTGTTTGTTAACTGATCTATTTACATAATTTTCTACAATTGGATTAGTCATGCTTTGCTTGAATATTGTACTATGGAAATGCAATGACGTCATCTTTTAGAACATTATTTTCTTTATTTTCTTTTGTTAATTTCATAACTAATATGCCTTTCGCACTGACGGACCTGGGTTCAAATCCCGGAAGGGGCAGATCTTTGTGTGATGAATACCAGACATGGGTATTTTATATATATTTCTATAAATATTTCATATATATGTACCATGTATGTACGTCTATTCGTTACCTTAGTATACATAACATAAGCCTTACAGTGCTTATTTTGGGCTACGCTGATTGGTGTGAATGTAAGATATATTATTATTATATTAAAAATTATTGTTTAACGTGTATTCAGTCTATATGTTAGGTTGGTGTGTGGGTTATTCGTGGAGGGTCCCAGAAACGGGCCGTAGTGGTGCTGACTAACACGTACCCACTATCTAGACCAACCGACAAAGTGGTGATGAGTCCTGAAGCGACGATCGAAAGGCCCGAAATCATCGTCGATCTACCCAGTTGGCATAAGGCAATAAGAACATCTCTCCACGAAAAAAAAGTGGCGTGTGGGATGCTTTGCCCATGAACGGGTGTATACCACAGCAGTTTTTGAGTTTCTTTTAATAAATGGCGCAAGGTAAACATAACACTGAAATCAATGTGATGAATAAAATTATTTTTACCTTGATATTAGATTGGTTCTACATTTATTGCCAATGACTAAATTGTAGGTGAAACTGCGTTTGTTTTCTTAATTAATGATAATTAAGAAAAAATTACTACTTAACATTTAGCTTGTATCAGTCGGAACTTCAACCACTATTGAGTTTATCGATTTTTCTATCGATTTTCGATCTTCAAGTATCTGTGGGTCCGAGTTCCCTTCTGACGAAATGGACAATTTTAACTTTATTTTAGTAAAAAGTCTTTAGATATATCAATAATCAATTTACACTGTTATTATTTTTTTAATCTAAATTATAACGTATAAATAAAGTAAAATAAAATGCTTTCCTAAATTTAAATTCTTAGGGCCTTACAGAACGATATAAGGATATAGGACGATATTTTGTCTCTTTTGTAATATATTAAAAATTATCGAAGTCTGCGTTATTTTTTAAGTAAAAACTTATGTACGTTAAAAGTATATTTAAAAAAGAAGAATAAAGAAAGGAAATCATTTATTTATTTACACACAACAAAAGAAGATGTATATAAATAGAAAGAGTAACTATTTAAAAAAAAGAAAACAAAGATAGCCAATAAATATTAAACATATACCAAAAAGTAAAGTATAAATTTCTACCCAAGGTTTTATTTTCACAATTGTATTGAATTATTCAAAACGGCACGAAAAAGCGATATCTTTTAACAATATAAAAAAAAAATCTTATTTTAAATTTAAAACTTCGTTTCAGGAGGGTTCATTTAGAATAATGGTAAAATTCGAAATCAGGTCACCGAGTTAAACGGCGTTGCGGTTACCTCTGTGAACGGACAGTCAATAACAAATGTTTTTTATTAAAAAAAGGTTTGACTCGAATACAAACCAGGTAGTTCTAATATCAAATACAAGTTTTTTCAGCAGTTTTTAGAAGAAACCTGAATCAATGGAATACACGGTTAATTCAGAACTTCCGTTTATTTCTCCAATCTTAAAATGCTTAGGATCTTTTTATGTTACTAGCGGCCCGCCCGGCTTCGCACGGGTGGACAAATTTCTTTAAATTTTTTCTATTAATAAATATTTTTCCGTTAGCACCATCTAGCGTCCGGCAGACGAACTACTTGCGGTTAAAGCGTTGCTATGGTAACGTTAATTAATACAATGGAAAAAGAGCGGGAAAAAGAGTGGACAGACAAATACTCAAACCACTGTGATCTTAGATTATAGATTCATCTATTTTTAGTTTATAATCCAAGTTATTGGTGTAAAAAACGTGAACCTACTAACATACATTCACATTATATATTGCGCAGATATACATAGTGTCGAATCCGCTTTGGTACAAAACCGCTAGTTATTTTACAAAATCATTACCTTTAATAAAACTTGTTACCATGTTTAGACTTAATATAAAAAAGCTTATCTGCAGTTGTAATACGCACTTGGTGTTACTTAAGTATTTGTCGTTACAAAATCACAATATAAATGAATAAATTATCACTTTAAGCCATAACTCAAAATGTTTAAGTAGGAATGAGTATTGTTAACAGTTCATTCGTAAAATCACATTAAACACACATATTCAGACTAGCACACACACACGCACGTACATACTCACACACACACACACACACACACACACACACACACGTACATACTCACACACACACACACACACACACACTTACTAGATAAAGATCAATCTTGTGTTGTTTATCTTTTCTTTTTAAAAATGTTAATTGGAAATCGTCGGTTCGGATGTGGAGAGACTGGTGATCTGTCATACAGGGTCTCCTAGTACGGACGACAGTCTCTCGCATAGACTAAATTTATAATTATTTTTAGATTAAGTCATAAACTGTACAATGTGTAATTCTATGTGAGAGAAGAAATAAAGAAATTATAATTATATTATTATTATAATAGTATTTACGCTATTATTGTTGTTATGACTCACAGATACATAAGCGACAACCTGTTTCCGCTGTTTTTACTCTTCTTTCGCTGACCCGGTGCATTGATTAATTCAAGCCGTTTATGCAATTCTGCTATTTCATTTTCAGTAATTATGAAAAGCTATGAGCCGTTTTATAAAACGGTTAACTTTGCAATTCAACTGCGCCATATATACAACTTCACTTTTAAATATCCCTATATTATTAACTAAATATTGCCACTACAATACACTGCATACAATACAATATTGCAACAACTTTTTTTATAATATTTGGTGAAATATCCTTATAAATGTTTGGAAATGGTGATTAGTATAGTCGTACTTTAGAGTTGTATCGTAATTTAGCGTTACGCTCTGCAACATGACGTATGCCGCTAATGACCTACTATTAGCTTAGTTAAATAAAATGTAATGTATAATAATCTTTCTCTTGTGTTACAACTTCGGACAATACAACATTACACTACTGCTTTTATTTAACACGTCCCCAAGTCCCATCTAGTTCACCACTTTTTCAGTGTCATACGCTTAAACAATCGTCAATTATCTTGCTACAAATTTTATATATAAATTAAAACAGAATTTACTTTAAGGTAAATGTCGTTTTATATCAAAATATAAAGATAACTACCATAAAACATATATGATAAAAATCTGCGTGTTATGATACTATGACTCACTCACATACGGTCGAACAGAATACAATCCACACCGAATGTTTCAGCCTTTTTTGGTGACAAGAGCTGTTGAAATAATAAATACAAATTTTCAACACATTGTCGAATGTCATGATTTTAATCTCAGATTAAACCCATTTGATATAAACATATACAAAAATGTGGTCAGCAAATATTCGTTGATATTGTTTATATTAAACTATTCACAGGCATGATTTTTTATTCTCATATTTACCGTTATAAGAGTATAATTTGAAAAGATTGGTATAATTATGCACTTGCGAATTTAAAGTAATTAAATAGGTACGATAGTTATTGCAAAATAGTATGCAAATAGGAAACAAATAGTCACGCCAATTACGAGGGCATCCTAAAAGTTGTACCCGTTTGTGCCGTGAGCTCTTCTGGCGAATAGAGTTGCCGCCGGACAAGTTTTAACACGTTCAGCTATCGGTTTACAAAGTTGCGTCTCGCTGTTACTGACTGTTTTTTTTACGTGAGTGTTTATAACGTTTAAGAACAAAGCATTCTGCTGCCAGTTAGAACTGTGAATAAATTTTCCAGCGCAAGAAATGTTCGATTTTGCCATATTTATCGTCCATTGGTGATGTATATAGACGATGACTCGGCTGTTCGGCGGAGTCGTAAATTCAACTTAGAAAGGGAGAATACCCATAATAACGCGCCTTCGGGACGGCCGTCAGTTATTACAGACGATTTGATGAGTTCAATGGACAATTTCATGAAGAACGATCGGCGTGTTACAATTAATGGGTCTGTGAATACTCTGTAATGTTTCGCGAAGAATTTTCATCAAATAGTTAAAGACCGCGTCGAATTCAGTACAGTAGACATAACACTACCCGGAAAATCATGGCAACCGTTTTCTGGGATCGGCGAGGTAGAATTGCTGATTGTCCTCTGACCTGTGGACATACTATAAATGCCTATGCATTTTATGCGACTTTGAAGTAATTACGACGGGCGATTCACTTCTCGCGAGTCTGTCTTTTTGCAGCAGCATAAGGTCTGGCACGGCAATGCCAGACCTTATGCTGCTGGGACAACACAAATCATTTGCAACAATTCAAGAAGGAAACTTTCAGCTATTCACCCTATTATCCAGACTTGGCTCTGTGAGGCTACCATCTCTTTACAAAACTTAAGAAGTTTTTAGCAGGACAGAAATTTGAAACAAATGAAGAGCTGACAGAAACTATGACTACGTATCTCAATACAATGGCGGTGCATGAATGTGAATCTGGGTTACAGAATCTCTTCACATGTTACGATAAATGCTTAAATTTGGGAGATGACTACGTAGAGAAGTAGTTTAAGATATATTCTATACAAATATAACGTAAATATAAACTAGTAATCAAACAGAAACTATATTCCAGTTGGCCATCGTATTAATAGATCAATTGCTTATTGTGCTTATGCAGAAAAAAAATTGAACAAACAAAAAAGAAATTACACATTTTACCTAAAGGTTTTCTAGTTACTTAAAAAGAAAATTATGTATAGACTTCCAATTACATTTTCTCTTATTGAAACATTTATCTGCTCCTAGATTTGGTAGACTTGTTCGTTAAGAATATTGAAATGAGAAAGGCTCCCCATAAATTGTGGGAGATGTCACCGAAGCCAACTTGGGAATATGTAGGAATGGAAAAATGCCTTTTTTATGAGCCGTATATCCTTGTCCTTGCGTCGTGGAAACTCATTGTGGTGACGACCCTTAGTAAATCGAACAAACTTATACAAATATATTATAGCTTTGTGTTATAATTGGTTGGGATTGTATTGTTTATGTTAACTTGTTACTATTTTTTATATTATGCATTTCGAGCATTTGTCAAGGTTTCAGAGTTAAGAGTCAATTAGCTTAAAAAAACTTGGCGTTCTGGCGAAGATGAGAACTTCCATGTCACCGGAACAGCTGCACAATCTTTACCAAGCGCAAGTTCGATCGTGTATGGAGTACTGTTCTCATCTTTGGGTCGTTTCCGCCCAATACCAGCTCCAGGTGCTTGAGTCCATTGTGAGGAGGGCCAAGAACCTCATCGGCAATGACGATCTTTTTTATATAAGACTCAAAAGCCTTGAGTATAGATAAATGATAGGTAGCGTATCCGTTTTTTAAAGGATCCCATTTTTTCAGCGGACAACCAGACTTCCAAATAGGTGCAACTATTATATGGTTGATATACCAAAGAGTGATACGTACCGCTAAGGAGTGGGACTCTTTGCCTGCGTCTGTGTTTCCTGACAAATACTATTTAGGAGTCTTCAAGTCACGAGTGAATAGGTATCTTCTAGGCTAGCGCGTCACATCCTAGATCGCATCGTCGCTTACTATCAGGCGAGAAAGTGGTCAAGCGTCTACCTATTTACTATAAAAATGAAAGTTTTTGCTTTAATGCAAGCAGTGAACACATAGATGACAACTCAGCCTTTTTTCGGATAGGATGATAGACGACAGACAATAAAGCAACGTGTACATGTCTAATAAATGCTAATTTTGTTGTTTTAAATCATATGATTTTTTCATAAATATATACTTAAAATGCATGTGTTATGTAATTGAAAGTTTACGTAGTCGTTATATAAACAAGACCTAATCTTTAAATGTTATTCATAAATGTCACAAAGAATTCTTTGACATAAAAATTACAAGGATATTTTTCGGTCTAGTGGAAAAAGTATAACAGTTACAGACTAAAATATTACAAGCGGTGTTCACAGATGCTTCTTTTTTTTTCCACGCATATTTATTACTAGCTTTCCGCCCGCGGCTTCGCCCGCGTGGAATTCGGTTATATTGCGGTATAAAGCACAACTATAAGAAAACTTCTCATTCCCACGGAAAAATCTAATAAGCGCGATGTAACGCTGGATACAATTAGTTTTTAAACCAAAACTGAATGGTACACTATATTATATGTTTTCCCTTGTGGAACAAAAACATGCAGATTTTGGGCACTGGAAACCCGGGAACACGCTACATAGAGCTGACCATGCGAAAAACAATGTTTTTCCAAGCTATCATTCCACTTCTTATGTATTTTAAAAAACACATCGTAACCATGTTTTAAAAAACACCCAGCGCCATCTATACGCATACCTCAAGAACTGAATAACGTAACTAATACTTATACCAATTAGTAATTCGTTGACTTTAGTGTAGATTAAAAAAAAACAATTTAGACGATAAAACAAATTGTACGTCATCCCTCGGGAATTCCTCATTTTCGGGGATTCATTGTCGTATCATTTAGCTTCTAAATTTAGATGTTTATATTCGTTTGCAATATTTTACCTTGCTTTAAACGACACACAGCGCCATCTATAATCCATCCATCAAGCAAACAATATTTTTGTTTTTCCTCGGGAATATCAATTTTTTCCAGGATAAAAAGTACCCTATTATTTAATCCGGACTTTTATCTTTACGTCTGCAAAACTTCAAAGCAATCGGTTCAGTAGTTACGGCGTGAAAGCGGAACAAACAAACAAACAAACAAACAAACAAACTCACTTTCCGATTTATAATATTAGTAAGGATTGATTTTCATTTTTCAGATATCTAACTAAAAATATTGGTTAAAGATTTGACTGCTGGGTATTGATGTTTAAACAGGAATCTCAGTAAATTATTATTAACTATGAAAGGAGAAAATATCCATTCGCTTTCATTTCTTTTTTCATTAGCCGGATGGATGTATTAGCTACTGGACTACTGAAGTATTGGTTTCCCCTGTCAAAACCAACAAGTAGTACTTACTCGTACATTATTAACTATTAATTTATAATGTTCTTTAAAGATTTATTGCAAAGATTTTATAGGTAACAAAGGATTATGTGTATCCAAAATGAGACATTGCCCGCGGCTCTGTCTGCATGGAGTTTGGATATAGCTGTTTATATTTAAACCCTCGGGAACAGTACTTTTTTCTGGATAAGAGATACCCTACGCCCTTTTTGTAACCCTGACAAATTGTAAGCAAAATTTCATGAGGCATGATTCATATTCAGTTCATGAAAGCACGAGAAATTAACTGACTTTTGAATTTTTTTATATTAGAATAAAAAGCTTGGGAAATAAGCTTACTACTAATTAGTCCACTATTCAATGTTATACCTATACTTACCGATGTTTTGTATCAATTATTTAGTGTCCATATTAGAGTCCCTACAAAGATTTAATTTCAATTTTAATTTATGTTTATATTATGTGTGGTAACATAGCATTGTGCCTCAGTGGGAAGTACGATCAACAGCATATTTAGCTAGACACTAAAAAATTAATAAGTCTCCATTGCAGTAATAAATCGAAGGCTGACAGTATTATCTAACACGATCACTGATACGTCATATTTAATACGGTATTTTAATTTGTAATTTAACTTATTTCCCATCAATTATGTATTCTGGTAATCTCAATCAGATTTAATTACACTGAATAATTGTAACATTATGTTTGGACATTCACACTTTTTAGCGTAGCCCAAATAAAACTTTTTGAGGCTACTTTTACTGAACTTTTATTTTTACGGTTTTAATATTTACGTGACGACTATGTTTATTCGGTTTTAATGCAATGACAATGCGTGCACGTGTCCGAGTTTCGAATACGAAAGACAATTTACTTTATGTGAACAAACTTTTTGGTTTTATAATATTTTTTTCACCTCAAACGCTCGGAACAGTTTGGTTTGTCATTCAATTTCTGCGTGGAAAATTGAGTTTTATCCGCTAGCGTGGAAAAGTGTTTTAAAATAAGAACCGTTCTATGAAAAGAAAAACACAGATTGTACGTCCGAAGCGTCATTATAGTCCTTATCAGTTACAGTTTATTCTTATTTAAATTAATACTGTAATACTCCGATTAGGTTTTATTAAATTATTTTAATTTCTTAAATCATAACAATAACGAGAAAAAATTATATTTTGAATATACTATTTGTTAAATATAAGAATTTTGATTGGATTTCGGACCGCACCCGAAAAAACTGTTATAATGAACAAAGCAAAAAAAAATCTACGTTAATTCAAATATTAAAAAAAAATTACATTCTACATTACTAATTGTAGCAATTTCATTGTAAATTTATAATTTAAAATAACCAATTTATCATTTTATTTAAGCTGTATTTTATTGCATTTGAAAATTTTCTTTGCTGTAGTGAGGTGATAAATTGTTTGTTTAAAGTTCTTAGCGTCTCGTACCTTTAAATCTTAGACTCCTTCGCTTGCTCAGGTTTCAATAGAGGCAGCTCGCGGCCAAACCTCAACTTTGCAGCCTTGCATAACAAATAACTATTGTTGTCACTTCTCTGATTGATGAAGTCTCTTTTACGGTATCGGGAAAAACATTGTCTTTAGAATTCAAACAATGTGTATTCGATTAGAATTTTTCATATACGGTTTTACCGCTTAAGATATAGGCGATGACCATTTTCATTTGTTTTTAAAACTACGTCACAAACACAATTGAGTGCACGTGTGCGTCTCCAATAAGAGAGGCATTTTTTTGTGTATACCTACAACTTTTATCCATGAGTCTGTGCGAGACTGTGCGTGTCTGTGTATTCAATAAAATCGTTTAAAAAGGAGGACCTCCTCGGTGTCACTATGGAGCGGTATGCCTGTGGGAATTCTTTTTTCAAACTCGGAATTTTCCATGTATGGTTTGCCTACGGGAATATTTTTGTCAAACACGGAGTTTTCCATGTGAAAAATGTGTAAGGTTTTAATTTATTTTCTGCTGTTATTGCTCTATTCGATAAAATCGCATGTACAGTAAACGGTAAAAATTAATGCCTTTTGAACGTAGCGTAAAGCCTATACTCTGAATACTAGGTTTAATGTTAGACATACATATATGATACATAGATAATTAACATTAATAATAAAAATAAATAATTTCCCGTTATTTTGTTATATTTATTAGAGCTACGGTGGTTCTATCCAAGTACAGGAGGCAACTGATTCACTATTGAGCTTATCAAGTTACGGTATAATAATTAGTAAGTTTCTGTTTGGTACAAGATTTGTTTACGCTGCAGGCAAGACACATAATCTCACTCCCTAAAGTGTTCTAGCTCGTTGGCTGTTATCTGAACCATGTTGAGTATTTGAAACCGAAGTTTATTTTGAATTTTGAACTGCAGTTACATTCGGGTTAAAGTTCAAGCCCAGCATTAAGCTCCTTTTAGACCGTTAACGTGCACAATATTTCAGATAAACTAACAAGTTTAAGTAATTTAAAATAAGAAAACGGATTTTATAAATGTTATAGTTTTAAGGAACCTTATAATAATAAGGTAGTACAAAACATATCGGATAAGATATTACTTTGAGTTAGAGCAATTTTAAGTTGTCCATAGTAACAGAACATTATATTTATATTTTTATTTTAAACATTTCAAAATTGTTCTTGGTTTTACTTTTAAGACTTTCGTATCTTCCTAAAGTAAATATTTCTCAAGAATCGGTTTCCTTTTTTTAAAGTATTTTGACTTGACGGTTTGAAATGGCATGCGCGTTATCTCCCTTAGTCCGTAAAGATTAGATATGCAATCTAATCGTAAAAATACAAATATTTTTTTTATAAAGAAAAGCATGTTCAGTAACATCAGCACCGGTTGGATTTGAATCCACGTCTTTCTGACAAAGCGGGTCAAGTTTTGACGTAACTAAAGGTGATCAGAGATAAACAGATTTTCATTCAGAAAGAGTTTAATCTTATTTAATTTTTCCTTGACTCGAAGCACTGAAAGAACGACGGACGGTTGAATTGGTTTTATTTCGGAGCTGAACAACCATTGGCACATTTTGATTGTATTTATTACACTCCACAAAAGGGAACCGAGCCATTTAAAAGGAGCCCGTTGATGGCAGCCTTTGTGGAAGACACAACAGAACCGTAATTCGATGTAATTGGATTGAACTTGCAGAGAAAAAAAAACAATTGGAAAGCTGTAAATATCCATATATAGTTCGTGTTTTTTCCATGAAGTAATTAAAATATATGGAAAATCCTTGTATGTTTTGTGGCATCATAACCTGTAAACAGTAAAATTTAATGTTGACAAATTAAGTGGCAATTTTACGAAATGTTGTTTTAAGGTAATAGTAATTAAGCGTTATCTATAATAAAGTACAGGTAGGAAAACTATTTAGCTGTTTCGTTTTATATTATATTTAACTAACCAAAAATATTTTTTAATAACTTTGTCACTTAAGCTTATTTGGTACACAAAATAAAACAGTTTTTCTATAAAGAACTTGGCGAGTTTATGTCTACTTAGGCGCAGGAAGTTTGTTATAAATCGTAGTATCGTATATCGTATTCGTATATCAACATATATTGATGAGTTTATCAAAAAACTTTTTGATAATACTGTAAATATATGTTTATTCCATAGTTTATTGCTATATTTAATTTACTCTTACATATGATGCACATGCAATTTTTTTATTACATTAACTCTGTCAATTAATTAACATAATTAATTAAAATAAATTTTAATGTCACGTCATTATTATATAGAATTACCCATCACAAAATATTACAAGTAAACAGAAAAAAAAATTAAATGCCGAATATTTACAGCTTTTCTCCACTTGCTTATATAGCATTCTTTGTTAATAAGACAATTAATAATAGTTTTTACCGGAATATATTTACAATACTCAACAAAATAAGATAATGTTTTTAAAAGGATGCTTGAGACTATATTAGTTGTTAACTGTGATACAATCCTCCTTTTTATTATTGGTGGTAAAGATGACAGTATCTTTACACAAATTTAAAACTTTTAATAACATATAGAGAGACTGAATGAGTGAGTATGTCTCGTGGGCGTTACTTCTTTTTCACATAAGTTTGGTTTGACTGAACCCTTCAAAAAGATTTCCAATCAGACTTTAATTTAATTTTAACAATTTATTAATTAACTCTCTCTTCAAATTCATAGTTCTTGTACGACTGTACATTTGGTGACTACCAGCAGTATAAAAGTCACATTTTTTTTCAATAAATTACAACTTTATTGCCACCTTTTCCAGTTCAATTTCAGTCAGCAAATATTTGCAGTACTGTGTCCGTAGGTCACAACTGATTTTATGTAGTTTTTGTGAATTTTGTTGTACATCATTGATCATTTTTTAAATTAATTTTCTTCAAAAATGTTTATATTTTTAATTTATAATTCACTTTGCACATTAAAAAAGGTAATTGTAAGATTATTATAATAATAACAAATATATTCGCAGAAAAACTACTCTCTGTTAGTAGATCTACCTCCTTCACTAGCTAACAACATCTCTGAAGATCTAGTGAGAAGTTAAATTAAAATTTTACAAATAATGAGACTTTTTTGTTTCAGGACACTCTTGAAAATGATTTTTCTTTTTATATAAGCACATAAATATTTATGTAAGCATGTCTTTTGAACAAAATTTTATGCACACATTGGCATAAGCCAAACGCTGAAATTAAATTTACTTTTAGATAAGATTAGATTAGTTTTTATACTAGTCCACTATTGAAAGGAAGTTTTACTCAATATTCCATTGAAAACTATGCTTCAATATATACTTAATAACAAACGTGTAGAATGGATGTGTTGTTTAAAATGTATATTAGAGAAATTTCAATGTTTGTTTCGGTGCCAAAAGAACTCATTTTCAAGTTGTTCCCTAAAATAATAATTATTGTAAGAGGTTTTCCTAAAGGTTTATGGGCTTAATGGCGTCATAAACTAATTTCCATAAGGTCCAACACCACTCATACTTTTTTGTTAAGTTTTTCCTTAAGGAAGCTAAAGGGTACGAAACTCATGCCATAATCCTAGTCTTCAGTTATTTCTTTTCTTAGTTAGGTCATGATGAATGACGTTGAGAGTTGATTTATGTTTGATAAATGATCAATGAAAGATGAATGAATAGTGAAATAATCCCTACCCTAGGTTTCAGTAAAGGTATGAAGTTTTACTGAAACCTCCTCGTGGAATTCTTGAGGTGATAAATTGTGTGTTTCGCTCGGCAGCAAAGTTCTTAGCGTCTCGTACCTTTAAATCCTAGAATCCTTCGCATGCTCAGGTTTCAATAAAGGTAACTCGCGGCTAAAACTTTGCAGCCTTGCATAACAAAATCTATTGTTGTCATTTCTCTGTTCCATGAAGTGTCGTGGACGGTAAGACATTTTCTTCAGAATTCAAACAATGATAGTCTATTTGAATTTTTCATATACAGTTTAACCGTTTAAGATATAGGTGATGACCATTTTCTTTTGTTTTTAAAACTACGTTACAAGCACAAATGAGTGCACGTGTACGTCTCCAATAAGAGAGGAATTTTTTGTGTATACAACATTTATACACGAGTCGGTGCGTGTAAAGAGGAATATATTTATATACAGAGTCGTTAAATTTTTTTGTATCATCTGGTATTTTGTCACAAAGTCGTATTGTCATACATACCAAAAGAGGCGTTGGAGTGCAAAACTAATATTTGTTGACCTATCTGCAATCTTTCACCGTGCACCTTTCAACGTTCAGTGTCTTTTATTATGAACAAGTAGTTATGTTTTTACACAAATATACACAAAAAATAATACAAATTAAATAATATAAAAAAACGCTCGTAAGGAGCAAGACATTTAAATATTTTTTTAAAGTTACAGCTATCCAAATAATATGAACCTCAGATTGACTTATGTATTTTGTTTCAGTTTTAAGTGGTCTGGATATTGCAAGATCTATCGCGAAAGCGAATACTAATATCCGTGATAAGTTAAGACACACCTTTTATTGATGCTATTTTGAAATCCTTTTCAGAGCATAGCTTTCTATTGAGTTTTGTAATAAGTTTTATAAGATATGCCTAAAAATGTGGTAATTTTAATATTTTGTATTTTACTATTATTTTGAGTCAAGTCTACATCACTGTTATTTACTTTTTTAATAATATATATTTAGTTTTACCATATATAAATATATACTATGTTTAAATGTGTATTAAATATATTTTCTCTCTCGTTGTTCTCCTCAAATATGGTAGCAACGTCTGAAGAAACCACTAACATACGCACCCCTTTGTTTTGACCCCAGAACATTCAGCGATTATAACTAACAATGCACCAATCGGTAGTTGTTTTAATACCTATATAAAAAAATAACAATGATTTTTGCTTTAGAAAATAGATATTTAATTACTAGAAAAAAAGATAAATAAAAAAGTGTTCAAGCATATTTTAATAATAAAGAAACTCTATACAAATTAAGAATACAGTATACAGGTGCAAGCTCCATTGTTAATTCTCATAGAAATTTGCGACACCGTCTTATGAAATACAAGTAAAATTGACAAAGAATTCTTCTAGACGCGAACACCTCTAGAGAAAATGAGACATCATAGTCGAGAAAAGCTTTGCGCCAAAGAATAAAAATATTTACTTTCTCACCGAGAGAAGGTGGGGAGGGGGATAAAATAATATTATATCTGCGAACGTCCAGTAGATACCAACAGAGAGTTTATTATCACCATTGAGTCGAATATGAATTTCGACACGCTAAAATAGCTTCTGTGATACTGAAGAAAGGAATAAGAATGTTACTTTGTCTTGGCAGTAAAGGTGCGATGGAATATTTTATATATGGAAACGCGTTCTTTTCTTTGTCTTTTTGTCAGTTAGAAATATTCTAGACAAATGTTGTATTCTACGATTTTACAATACAAATACAAGGTGTTATTTTATTACTGCAATTAAAAGATTCCTACGCGATAGATTAAGTTATTAAAGTATAGATTAAATCTCCAGTACTTAAAGCCCCAGGAATTAACAGTCCAGCGGCGGACATCGAATCGACAGGTTCCAAAAATATAGATCACACGTTTTTAAGATTAATTTATTCATATAATTATAACAGCGGAAGTTGTAACCTTGTGATGATGTTTTCACAGATATCTACTCTACTAATACGGCCTCTTCTTAATAAAAAGAGTTTTTTCATTATGGTTATCTACGGGTATTAGGGAGAGGGCTGCTGTAATATTTTATTTTACTAGATGTCTAATCAGATTCCATAACTTCACTTTTCAATCATAAATCTTGAATTTTAAAACATCATTAAAACCAGAATATAAGGCCTATTGGCTTTTTTACATTTAGATTTAACACAGAGTTATTGTTGTCGGAGGAGCAACGTTGCTTTTAAACGCGCGGTTTTCCTTTACGACTGAACGAACGTTTCTTATTTCGACCGTTAACGTTTCGAAATACAAAATTTCATATTTTATGTTTCGAGATTGAACGAGTTCTGCATTTACAGATCGTTTAACAAATGTGTAGATTCTGTAACATAAGAGATTGTGTGTTATAGAATCGAATCAAGAATAGGCATCATTGATGAAAATGAATTGTATCTAATGATTTTGTTCTTTTGACATAGCATAATAGGCGATGAAAATTAAAAATGCTAAACAATTATAACAGACTACTACGCTATTACGATATTATATTTGGCGACAAAATCTGCCAACGATTGGTATTCAAAGGACCACCTAAGAACCTTATTTATTCTACTGAAACAGAATTTTATAGTACCAACCTAGACAGGATATGGAGCCTTGGGAATAGACAGGATATGGATAATTTAAACTTTATTATTAAAGACATAAAACCGCTAGCTTAATAACTGAAAACGTTCATGACTAATAATTTTATCTATATTGGCTTATAAAACATTATATTGTTCTTCCAAAATGATACTGTAAAATTTTACTGGTAATCTTAAATGGGAGATGAAATGCTCAAGCCTGGTATAAATCGTAATTAAATTAAAATATTTTTTTACAATGGAGTGAGTTGTAAGTTGACTTCTACTCTTCTAGTATCGCAGGAGATTGTTTGTATGTTGAAACTACTCTGAAAAATTCAATGTTGTGTAGTGAATAAGTTTACAAAAGACAAAACATACAGTAATTTTAATGGAAATGAAAGCTGATCAAAATAAAGCATGAGCTGGTTGGTTTATAGTATGTTTTAACAATATGTACCAATTGCTCCCATAGTCTTCTGAGCAAAAACTATCTAGGAAATTATTACTTAGGTGTAAAAAACGCGTGAAGTAATGATAATTTTTATCTGTAACTGAATTCCATGGTATAAATAAATAGAAAATAAACAGTTTTAAATATGATGTAAAATATTTTTAAACAATGGAAGGTTTTAAGTCGTAACACAATTGAAGGAGGAAATATTCTTGAGATTCTTCTCGCAAAATATTATAATATAAACCTTACGAAGCCACAACTTAGCTTTCAGTAAAGCATTGTAAAATATGAAGTTGCAATATTGAGAATTTGTATACGGTATCATGGGTGGGCTGTTATGATATATGAGGTGCTGTTTAAATATTTTAATTTATTATATTTGGGGGGTTTGCGCATTATTTACAATAAAAACCAGTAAATAAAACAATTATGAGCTAAATACAAGATTTCAAAGGTACCTATAAAAATACCTTTCTTAAATGGATAAAATAAATTTTGCTGGATAGTTAAAAATAACTCTGATTTGGGGGAGTACCGTATTCAAGGCTTATTTTTGTTTGTTTAGGAGTTTAAATAAACAGAAACATAGTCCCGAATTGCTTTTCTTTAAACTTTTGTTGATTTAGACAGTTAGCTTTTAAGCCGACTTTGCAACGTCTTTCCCCAATTATGTCGGTCTGTTGGGTATTCTATGACCCAGTTCGAGTATTCAATCTATGGAGAACTTAAAAATAAAATGGAGAACATTTCGTTTCGTTGCCTAGAATAGATAATCACGACAACTTCCAGTACACCCTCGCAATCTCATCTTATTAATACGCTTAATGATCCTTTTAATATATTAGTGCTTTAATCATAAAGCGATAAACAGTGTATTAATATTTAATAATTTTAGATGTCAAAACCTAAACACAAACGTTATAAAAAAATTCGTAATGTTTGCTTGTAGGCTTGCTTATAGCGTTAGCATTAACTACAAATTATTATACAATTGCATTCTACAAAATAAATTTTAAATATATTATAACAAATAAGATAAAAGCAATTTAGACAAAAGCTTAGTGTCGTGAGGTGTCTGGGAGAGTAGAAAAGAATTAATTCTTCACCACACTAATCGATGTCGTAAAAGACGACCAATGATACTGCGTAGACCACCAAAATGAGCACCAGTGATTTCCGAATAATGGTATTTTATTGCGATTCTCATCCCGCCTGCCAAGGATGAAAATTATGTGTTAGTCTCATCGATTTTATTGTAACCTGCGTCCAGCAGTATGATAATGATGACAAGCCTTCCATGGACAACTAAATAATGTAATGAAAATAGTAACTGCAAAGGAAAAGAGGCTAAATCTGAAGGATAAGTTCTCTTATTAACATCTATTAACAAAACTGCAGCTCAGTCGCAGTACTTACTCTAAATGAAGTTAAAAGTTCAAATATCAAAAAACACTTTACGTAGGCTTTCTGTTTCCATTTGCACACGTTGCCAATAGTCTAGACACCAAATATGTTAATTGAAGTTAATATTTGACATAATAATGTCAACTAAACAGGCACATCAATAGCATAATCATAAATTTAAATTTAAGTGTACACGCACGATTATTGATCTTCAATAAAATTGGCGTAATTTTTCACACATTGGATAAAAATAGTGCAATTATTTTCTACAAAAATTCGTCTTTTTGATTGAATACGACCAGATGCCAACGCTAACATATTTTACTTAGCGCTTTATGTCTACGAAACTATTTTTAATATTTTTACAATACAAAAAAAATCATTAGTAGCATTCCACATATATCGGGCACATTTCTTTTTTATTTTAAACTTAGCAAAACTTGCACTATGGATAACAGAGAAATTACCTACATTTATAGTATATAATAGTGATGTAACGAATATTCGCATTCGCATTCACGAATATTCGCATATTTTTCGATATTCGCATTCGCATTCGCAAAAAACGATGCGAATGCGAAAAAAAATATTTTGCGAATGTTTTTAACAAACTAAAAGGAAATTATTATATAGATAGATGCATATGAATTAATAACACAATAGATAAGCAAGCTTTATATATTTTATTTAATCATATGTGAATTGACTGTTCCATAATATGAAAAACTTAACCTTTTTTATTTTTTAGGCATATTAAAATATTAACAAAAAGAACGAAAATAAAATATTAACGAAAGAAAGAGATCTAATCAAATCTAAGTATAATACTAATCAGCCTTGTTACAACGATGTAAGGTTTGCTCTTATTTAGTAGATTATTACTATAACAATTATTAAATAAAGTTTACAATGTCTTTTTACTAAAACCAAATAATTACTTTTAACAACATTAAACTTCTAATATCCGATGTATTATACATATATAACCTTTGGCTATGTTTTCTCCTGTATGTCGCCCATCATTAAATACTTCTGCTTTCAAAACAATCATTTTTCGTTCATAACTATTGGTAATTCCGTGACAAGTGAAACTTATCAGCGAAACCCCAGAGCGAGAATCAGACCAGATATCAGTTGTTAACGATAATTTTTCAAATGATTTGATTAATTTCAGAATTTTATCTTTTACCTTGCCATATAATTTTTCGCAAATAAAGGAGGTAAAATATTGTCGAGTTTTTAAATTATACGATGGGCATACTTGGTTAATTAATCTCACAAATCCAAGGCATTCCACAAAACTAAATGGTAAGTCCTCCAGTGCGATCATTTCGCTAATCAAATTATCCAGCTCCAAAGACTTGGTGTTGTTATTATCCCACTTTTTATTTTTTGTAACACAATCAGTTAGAGATATTTGTTTGAGGTCGGTCTTGGTACATTGTCGCGAAGAGGACGGCAAAGAATAAGTTTTTGCAGCACCTCGCTTTTCATGTTCTCTTTTTTTCAATTCTTCATATTCATTGTGTTTAGCTTCCAGGTGATTTCGCATAGAACTAGTGGTCCTGCCTTTGCGCGAGTACTTTTTATCACACAACTTGCATTTCACATTTTCAGCATCGTATATTCTAAAATAAGTCCAAACTTCGCTAACATGTGCTTTACTCATGTTTTTATATCACTTCGTCACTTGAATATCAGTTAAATTTGGAAAATAACACTAACCTAACCTTAAATCAAAACAAAACTTTTCGAATGAACTTTCTTTCTGTGACTAACTTCGTTCATTCAACCTGTATCGGTTCGGGCGCTCGGCTATGTTCGGTTTCAACATGGCCGGCACGAAATGTCAAAGCTGTCAAATATTTGACGCGCGCTTTATTTGAAATTTAACATTCGCATTCGCATTCGCGAATATTGAAGATAAATATTCGCATTCGCATTCGCGAATGTTAAAAATTCAATATTCGTTACATCACTAGTATATAAACGTCCCTAACTCGGGAGCATTTGTTTTTGGTCGTCTCAGAAAGATATGCTGCTATGAGAATTCTTCACCACAGACCACGACCCGGCTGTCAAAATGTTAATAGCATACCTCCATAATATGATAAGCTTTTCCCACCTTTAACTCCACAAATCATTGTTACATACTGCAAGTATCTCTCGAGCCACATTCATTCGCCATTTTGCCTGGTTTATTTCGTTTAAGGACCTTTAGGCTCAACTGTTTCCCTGTCTACGTAATGCCAGGGAGTAAATTATATGGGTTGCGGGTGCCACTTCTTTTTATTTATTACTTTTATAGCCTTGATTAGATACTCTATTTAAGCATCCACCGTTTGTCTTCTTAATTGTTGTCATGCGGCGTTATATTTTTATACTTTGTCCAATGTAGGATGATATTTTTGACAGTTGACACCTATATAGAGGGTATAAAGTTGCTATTGCAATGTCAAGCCAAACATAAGGAAACAAACGCAATCTTAGTACGTAGCAATAAGGAAATGACACCTGTCAAAAGTATCATCCTACATTGGACAAAGTATAGTGATATAATTTTTGCTGATATAGCAGGCTTAGTTCATAATGTAAGGCTTTTAAAATATTTTTATTTCATTTTTTGTACATATGATGGTAGATTTACATAAAAAAATTGTTTTATTTTTTGAATCTTCGATATTTTATTAATGTCGTTTTCCGGGCATTGCCGAAATATTGGAGCCATGAAATTTTCAAACTAAAATATAGTTGACCGAATATTAAAACAGTTTTTTAAATGCGTCGGTACTTTTGGTACTCCATTAAAAATCATTATCTAATTTTCACGCTTACAGTTTTATTATTGATCTGACATTTGTCGTAATATGATAGGTTGAGGACCTTTTCACTGTATCGCTTTATTCTTTTTCTGTATTACATATCCGTACACGACTACTTGCATTAATATAATTATTTTACAACTAGCTGACCCGATAACGCGTTGCTATGGTAACGTTAATTGATACAATTAAAAAAGAGCGAGAAAAAGAGCGGACAGACAAACACACAAACAACAAATTTGTGTTCTTAGATTATAGATTGTTCATTCAACAGTAGTTTAGTGAAATGGATTTATCGATATTAGTATATATGCCAGTTAACGAATTTTGTTTTTTGAATTGTTTTCCAATATTGCGAATAACGAAAACAAATGTAAAATTCTAAAATCATCATAAACTTTCCATCCGTGTAAAAAGAACAAATGACTGTTCTAATTTTGAGATTTACAAAGATGTCGAACATCAACCAAAAATCGACAACGATCTTCTTACATTAGCAATATTCAATTTGTAAGGATGAACCAAAGCCCTCAATGGATGGTAGAGCAATACTGAGATAGAATTCACTCGAGATCTTCTTAAGCTCACCTAATGGCGCGACTTAAAGACGAGATGTAATTTGCAAGTGAGCATACTTAAAGGGATTTGGTGCGAAATCAAGTAAAATCTATATATTTTTTTATAGTAATACTGGGTCAGAAGCCTTTTGCGGTCCCAACTACGTGTTGTGTTATCCAGCACGATCACGTATGATTATTTTTAATTTTAATGCAGCTTATTTATGAAATACAGTAAACTTCATTGTAATAAAGATTTCAAATAATATACTTTCCTATTTTCGCTAGTATAACATATAGTCGTACCAAGTAGAAGCTTTCGGCACGGCAACTATAGATTTTAAATATATTTTTAACAACTAAAAGATGAAAATTATATATATTTATTGTACTCAAGTGTATTCTATTTAACAGATAATTTTCTTTAGTTTTACTTATTTAGAAATCCAGTCTTGCCAGAAAGCTCCTACCTAGCACGGCGATGGCCTATATGTTATGATAGCGAAACTGTTAAAGTACATATTTCAAACTCTTTAGTAAAATAGTGAGTTCTTTATTTTTTGAATATGGAACACAAAAAAAATTGAGTTTATCATCCATGGTCGTACTGGGTAGCACAAAACTCCAACTGCTTGAGTCTCGCTTGTGCTGACGTCTGCAGATGCAGTCTAGACCAACGTCTTAAAGTGCCTTCCACACTACGGAGGAGTTGAAATAATATTATATTCGGTGATATATTCTATGACTGTTATGTCGTGTGGTGTTCGGCAGAGTAAGAACACGTATAGGTGCCGTGAAAGGCGATTAATTAGGTAATCACCTAACTAACCTACACCTGCACCTCCCCTCCAATGGCAATCAGCGTTTTCTGAGTAATAATCTTATTGCCATCGCTAACCCGCCTGTCAAGCATGGACATGTTATGTCTGATTCTTCTCTTTATTAGACTAAAATATTCCGAAGAAATATAATTTTCATTTTAGAATGTTTTAGATCAAATATAACTTTATCAAAACTAAAGCGTGGATTGTATATTTTAATCATGATTCAAAACAAGATTTGTTTGCTTTGTTGTAACAGAAGAAAGGCGTCCATTTCGATAAAACCCTGTATTTATATATAATTTGTATCTCAAATGTCCCAAAGTTTGATTACAGCTTAAATGTAGTACGCTATAGATAACAACGGATAGTTAGTTTAGGAGTTAAGCAGATTTTAATTTAGGTCATTGCGATCCGATTGATCTTTAGTTCAAATGGATTCTACGAAGTTTAAGCAGATGTTAGATACTGTTTAGTAAATAATTCTCTTTTGTTCTTAAAGTTTGTTTTATAATACTAATAATATATAATAACATAATCATCATAGATTACTAAATATAAATTTCTCCTTTTAAAAACTCTTTTTAAAACAAGCTTTTATTATTACTTGTTAATAAAACGAACTAAAAAGTAAAAAAATGTGACCATTAGATCAGCTCCATATTTTTTTTGTGGATTATATATGGTGACGACTTATTATATCGTAAATGTTTCTTTCGCCCATTCTTCTTGCCAAATAAAAGACGTACCGAATGGGTGGTAGGTTAAAATGTCGGACGATTTAAAACAACTTCTTTTAAGTGCATTTGAATAAAGTTATTTTCATGTTACATTTTTATACTATCATAATATTGAATTGTCACGCGGTGTACATAAAAAAAAATTCAGCTCAATCGGACACCGGGAATCGGGTTTTTTTTTTTTTTTTTATAGAAAATAGGCATGCGCTTGACCACCATCTCGCCTGATGGTAAGCGTAGATGTGATCTAGGATGTGACGCGCTTGCCTAGAAGGTACCTATTTACTCGTGACTTGAAGACCCCTAAATTGTATTTGTCAGGAAACACAGACTCAGGCAAAGAGTTCCACTCCTTAGCGGTACGTATCACAAAATTGGAACCAAAACGCTTAGTGCGACTCTTTGGTATATCCACCATATAACGGTGTCGCCAATTTGTAAGTCTGGTTGTCCGATGATAAAATGGGGACAGCGGAAGAAAATTGTACAATTCAGCTGCACACTCTCCGAAATGTATCCTATAAAATACGAATAGGCTTGCTACCTTCCGTCTATGCTCAAGGCTTTTGAGCTTTTTATAGAAAAGATCTTCATTGCCGATGAGCCTCTTGGCCCTCCTCTCTATGGACTCAAGCGTCTGGAGCTGGTATCGGGCGGAACCGCCCCAAAGATAAGAACAATACTCCATACACGATCGAACTTGTGCTTGGTAAAGGATGAGCAACTGTTCCGGTGTGAAGTATTTTCTCACCTTCGCCAGAATGCCAAGTTTTTTTGAAGCCACTTGAGCCTTGCTCTCAATGAAAGAGCCAAAATTGAGAGTTGGTGACAAAGACATACCTAAAAGCTCAAGATGGTCAGTGATCGGCACGGATACACCTCGGAAGGTAGGAGTCAAGTTGAAAGGACTCCTTTTAGCGGAGAAAAGACACGCCTGGGTCTTTGCCGGATTGAACCTTACTAGATTGGCATCGCCCCATTCGGTGACAGCCTGCAGAGATAGGTTCATGCGGCTAACCATCGCCTCTCTATGACGCTGGATCTGTTCGGCACTGGCTCGTGCATCAGACATATAGGTCTCTACAACAGTGCTGTCATCTGCGTACCCCAAAATGCCGGGCAACAGCAGGTCATTTATATGCAGCAGAAAAAGTGTTGCAGAGAGAACGGAACCCTGAGGGACGCCGGCATTGATAGCCAAATGGTCCGACGAGCTACCGTCAATGACAACTCGTATTGACCGATCTCTCAGGAAGTCCGATATCCAGACACACAAACCAGTGGGAAGACCATATGACGGAAGCTTGCTAATAAGGCCCTCATGCCACATCCTATCAAAAGCCTTCGAGATATCAAGAGAGACGGCAAGCGCCTCACCATGCCTCTCGATGGCTTCGCTCCATTTGTAAGTGGCGTATGCTAGAAGATCTCCGGCAGACCGGTTCCGGCGAAACCCATATTGCCGGTCACTAAGGAGGTCATTTTCTTCTAGATACGACAGGAGCCTGTGGTTCAGTACACGTTCCATTACCTTGCAGAGAATGGACGAGACCGAGATGGGCCTGTAATTGATACAGGGTCAATAATAATTACATTACATACACCGGGACAGGTAAATAAAAGCTTGTAAAATTGTTTAAAAGGAGTTTATGTTCGCTATCTTATATCTATTTGTCTTAGTAAAACACAACACTACTTTATATCTTTATAGAGTAGTTAAATAAAAACATATATTTTATCTCTGAAAACCATGTCTCTCTATAATGACAGACATTAGTATTAACACAACTTTAATGGCGTTCTCAGATGCAACGTACACGTATGCCGGAGGCGCTGCGTATAAACTTTGTTTTAGCATAAGGGAAAATTTTAAAGTTGGAAAGAAGTAAAAAGAAAAAATAAGCTCGTAGTCGTAACGTACAAAACTTTATTCCTAACGTTGCTTGCGAACACGTATACTGCTTTTAGATCAACAGTTATTCAAAAATATCGTTGCATTTTATTCTGATAGCAGTGGTGGTATGGCGGTTTGATATTTCAATAATCTGAGTAAGGTATTTGAACTCTATTTTTGAACTACGTTTTTATCACATTAAGAAAAAATGTAAACTAAATACTGGTCTACTTATTTTAGTTGATAAAAAACGATATCAAACTTTAATGTCTATAGGAGTACAATCTTCTAGTTATCGCATTTGTAACAGAATGTGTGTAAGCGTAAAAATACATTGAGGTCAGGAAGAAGGAATCTTATATATATTTTTTTACAGTTATTGTTCTATGTGATATATGAATTCATTGTCACTATTTTTTTATTAAAACGTTGTAATTTTCATAAAGTTTTGAGAAATCTTTATAATTTAAAGCTTATTATTTAGACTAAAAATATAACAATCAATATTTCAGAAGATAAGTTATTAGTATTTAAATAAACAATAAAGTTAATAGATTTCGCTTACCTGTGTCATTTCGCCTAAAAATATTCAACTTTATATAATTAAATTCCCTGTTGGATTCCAAAGTAGCTTCAAATACCAGTTGTGTTTATCACAATGGCTTTATTAGCTAAGGTATTTTATAAAGTATGTTTTTTTGTCTGGGAACGAATTTCATTTGTTTACCAAATCACGATTAAAATAGCCTAATATAAATCAGTCACATCGGAAAATGCGAATGAGCAGGTGAAAGTTTCCCTTTTGACCTTTCTATTCATTTGGGTAATGTGGTATATCGTATAAAGCACTAAATTTTTGTAATCTATATGAATTTATTTATTTTCATTTATACACAATATCGTCATTTTGGGTTTGTTATAGAGTTTTCGTATAGGATAATAGTATAAACTGCTTCATATTTTTATGTCTTGCAGAAGAAATTGACCCCGATATCTTTTGGTGGAAATATATTTAAATTAAATCACTGTAATAGTTACACACTATTCATAACTCAGCTCATAATATTATTAGTTTTAAACTTTCGTACTTACTTACACAGGTATTATATAAAAAGGGATTTTCGACACCACGTTGTTGCACGCGCTATCGCCCTGGAAGTAATAAAGCTTTTGCTGGTGAATGCTATAGGTAGGCACATTGGTTATTTTCCATCCCTGTCTTTACAGAACTTTCACTGTTTTTTTTCTGTCTCTCTGTCGCATTTGATACCGGTACAATTGTCAATTGTCCCTACACCAACCACAGTATCTTATCGCGAAACGGATTTTTTCTTGTCTTTTGTTATTTTTATAAAAACGTACTACTGGATACAAGACAAAAATGTCAGTAAAGCCAGTTTTCACGATTGGTATGTAAAAAGTAAAAAAACACTTAAAAATCTTTTTTAAATAATAAAAAATATCCATTAAGGCTTTATTTTTCATATATCTCTTTAAAAAGAGGTAAAGACGAAAACTCGCCTTCATGATGGAGCCATATGGGAATCGGGACTTTAGCTGCAAGCCATATCCTCAGTATCCATTGGGACTCTCTTTGATGACACAACCTTCCTTCTTGCAGCCTGTTTACGCCTAGGGGCAATCTGTACTTCTCCAAATGTTGGCTTAAGGGTTAATATGGTGGAGTCCTTAGGTCATAACGGCATATCATGCAGCAGAAGCAGCTAGTCTGGAAACGAATGCCTTAATGCGCGAAGATGGCAAGTAACTTGATGGTAAAACTTTAGTTCCACAGAAGATTTGGATGGTTGTAAGGAAGTTGAACTTGTCGCTAAAATCAAAGAAAATATTAAACACTTACTCAATCACTGCTGTGAGATACCTACAGCAGTGATAAGACGATTTTGTCACCTTGGTGTGGGATGCAATTTACGTGGATAATCTCACTCCGTCTCATCTTTCATTAACCTGTTTCGAAACTGGTGCTCCACAGCCATAACATTTTTGATCTCTTTGACAATGACCTCATGACAATACTCATTGAGAGTTCAGGTGATCGGTAGGCTGGTTTGAACCTTTCCCAGAGAATTAGTTTGGCATTCAACAAGATAACGCTATCAGTCTTCTAGTCACCTTACCTATGAACAAATATTCAGGGGATATTTTTTATTTTGTTTATTTTTAGTGTAAATAGATTTTAATTTTTAGGTAAGCTTATTATGTACCTAATTGACAAATTGATGGTCTTTGAAAGGTGATCTCCAATACACCTGCCGATCGTAAAGATTATGACAAGCCGTATGACGTCCAGCAATGGACGCCATACGGCTGAGGTGGAGATGTAGTTTATAAAACTATAGAGATTCTTCTTGAAGTTGATACTAATTTCGCTGTGCATCTAAAGTCAATGCTATTCTACAAATAAAGTAATTTAGCGTGAACTCTCTGCATGTTTCCGTAAAGTAAGGTGGCCACTTGGATCGATACGAGAAAAGTGGGATGTAAATGGCTGTTCCTGAGTCAATAATCGTCGTATCTGGAATATTATATTACAGCTGAATACTTCGGTGATACCGCCCATGACCGACTTTTTGAAAGATTACTCAGCCAACTGAGCGCACACGTCTGATTGCGTATCATTCTCTGCTAATTCATGACGTACAATTTCCTATTAGAACTATCTGCAAAGCATTAAGATTGAATCCTGGACATTGAATCTTTTAAAAAATCGATTAAAAATAAAATATCTGTACTCTAAGAATATCTTCCCAAGATGAAAGAATGTTATTACGGCTATACGATTATTGGATTAACAAACAAGAAATTAAATACTCTATTATACACCACTATCAATAGTAAAAGGTCATTCGCAGATGGTTTTAATGACTTTGCACTACTACCTAACGTTATGGAATGCAATAAATTATAGAGTTTGAGCGTAATGGTTTTAGCATCATCCATTTTTCTTCCTAAATAATGCTCTTTGAGCATTTATTTACAGAAGCGAGGGATGCATTACCGAAACCTTAAATGCGAAACTAAACTTTCTTATGAAGGTGCAGATAGGTTTGAGTTTATCATAATATAAGTAATTAGAACCTAGGTACTAATAAACGAAGCGGCTAACAACGATATTCATCAAATATGTTTAAATTAATAAGAAACTATTGATTTTATACTATTAATCGAATTAACTACGCATAAACACAGCTCCTGTAGAAGAGTAGAAACGTCAGTATAATATATATATATATAAATATACCTATATATTTATGTATATTGTTTATATAAACAATAACAAACGCGCAGGTAATTCGTTTAAACCGGTTTTATTTTTTAACTTACATTATGAACAATTATTCGTCGCAGACTATATGGATCTCGCATATCCAAAATCTTAAAGCATATGTCTGGACATAACATGCAGAGGGTCTGGACCCTCTGCATGTTATCACTTACAGGGTTTTTAACTTTTGCGTACCACGGGCCTTTCACTTTTTTTATAATGCTCATTTTATTTTTTCGAGTTCATAGAACTTCAATGGGTGGGAAGGGTTGCTCAATCAGTGGCCGCTTCTTTACGAGGTCACTCAGTGTGTCTTTCCAAGAATAGGCCTATTATCATAAAATATCTAGAATAACTCTTTGTTTTCTTTCTGAATATCATATCAAATCATCATACTAAATATTTATCCTGCTATATACTCCTATTTTATGTCGCAGTAACCATTTTCCAATTCCATTCGGGTATCACTTAAGCAATTACTGTAATACCGTTGTCAATTGAATGTCCAAGTTGAGTGATTGCCTATGGAGGTTCAAAACTAATTGAATAGCTAGCTAAGTTAAGCCTTTATAACAGTTAATCAAAACTGTTACATTTCAATGATAAGAGATTAAAAGAGAGTGACATATATCTTCACACGATTTTGTTCCAAAAAGCGTCAATCAAAGCTTATTATAATCGTGATTCCGCTTATTATAATTGTGTAAAAGAAGAGAACTAATGATGTCTATTTTTATGACAGAAAAGTCTTCTTAATGCTCATATTAAACTTACGCGAGAAAAAGACTACTCAAAATGGTTATATTAAAACGCACTTTAAAATTTGTTATTAATATTTAATAATGCGATAACTTGTAAAAACTACTGTTGCTGAATATTGGCATTTTTTGCAATGATTTATCACTATAATCAGCTCGACGAACCTTGATCCCTATGACAGTTCATGTTAGTGACGGGTCGTGTCGATATATCGTTTATAGGCAAGGGCGTGACTTGCATTCAGCCACATCAATAAACATGTTTTTAAAAATATAATCTACATTTCTAATGCTTATTATATATACGAATATCCGTGTATTTGTATGCGGGGTTGCCAAAATTCCGATGCAGAGTTAACATGGTCGAACTCTATAATTTTAGTTTTGAAAATCCATGTAAATTAAATTTTTAGTATAGTAACACTATCTGATCTGTCACTAGATACGCCGTGATCGCTTATTCGCTACACCAGTACGAGTGCTAACGCCTTGTATGCGCAACGTGTTTTTTGTGTCATCGGAGTCCTTTGTTTGTTACTACTGTTGTTTTCTGTTTTTGTTATTGTTGTTTTCTGTTTTTGTTATTGTTGGTGTTTCAAAATGCCGAAAAGACTGAGAAAAACTGTACTCAACAGTGAAACGCGGGAGTTTGTTGTACGCTTGCGTGATTATTTTGCTCGCGAACAACAAAATGGCGGACCTTTGTTGCCACTTGACAACGTACGCGACCGTGTTGCTGATGCTCTGGGAATTGGCAAAGCTACCGTTTCCCGAATTACAAAGGAGAAGTTCGGTGAATCGTCGATGGAGGAGAACAAGCTATCAACTCCAAAGAAGAAAAAACATAATAGGGCACATTCCGTAACTAACCCCGATGATTTCGACATGGCAGCAATACGAAACCACATTTACGGCTACTATTTTCGAGGTGAACTGCCAACTTGCAAAAAATTATTGGCGTCGCTGAAATCGGCTGATTTATTTAAAGGTGGGCTCACTTCTCTCAGAGTGGTTATAAAAAAATGTGGATTTCGTTATGGGAAGTGTGACAAAAGAAAAGTAATAATGGAGCGGAAGGACATTGGATTGATGAGGTGTGATTTTCTAAGACAAATAAAAAACATCGAGAACTGGGACAAGGTGGTTTATCTGGACGAAACGTGGCTCAACGCCAATCACTCAGTGTCCAAAACATGGACAGACGACACAGAGAAATCCTGTACCAAAGCTCCAGAAGGCAAGGGCCACCGTTTGATTATCTGCCACGCTGGCACAGCCAAAGGTTTTGTACCTAACTGCTTGTGGGCCTTCAAATCCGTGAAAACATCAGATTATCACGAAGAGATGAATTTTGAGAATTTCGAGAAATGGTTCACAAAACTATTGGACAATTTAAATGAGCCCCACTATATTTTAATGGACAACGCCCCATACCACTCTGTGCAAGTTAATAAAGCACCTACCGCGAATAATAATAAAGGCGAAATCATAGAGTGGCTGCAACACAATGGTGTGGCAGCTAATAGTCAAATGCTGAAAAAGGAATTAGTCAGACTGATGAACCTGCATAAACTGCAAACAAAGAAGAAGTATGTTTTGGATGAGATGGCAAAATCAAAAGGGCACACCGTGATTCGGCTACCGCCCTACCACTGCCAATATAATGCAATCGAGATGATATGGGCGCAGATCAAAGGTGGGTTGATTTGTATTTATTTTAACATGTTTTTATTTAGGTGACTGGTGACTAGAGAGCTAGCACTATTTAAAGCTATTTTATTTTACTAAATAGCTATAGCATTTTTATTTTTAACCATGTACGTAATTTCTGATATAAATTACACACTTTTAACATACCTAATTATGTACTTATAATGTACTTACTCCGATCTCGCTCTTTGACTTTGCATCATATTCAATCTAAACCATTATTGTTTCAGGTTGTGCAGCCAGGCTGAACACCACTCCGCCATTCACAGCTAATAAAATGCTGACGTTACTAGAAGAGGCATGTAGTCTAGTGACTCCGGACAATTGGAGGAAAGTGGTTGAGAAGACCAAAAAACTGTGCTTAGATGATTGGGATCGAGACGTGCGATACGACAACGTAGTAGACCAGCCGTTTTTAATAAACGTAGGAGAAAGCAGCTGCAGTTCAGATTCCGAGTCTGAGACGCAAGCCGTGATGTCATTGTCAGATTCCGATTAATATATATTAAAAATCATTGCTGAACCGCTTTTGTTTTATTTGGTTTTGTCATATAGTAGGTATATATAATAAATTAATTAAATCTCCTTTATTTTATTATCGCAGACAACTTAAATGATTATAAATCTGACACTAAGAGCGTAGGTACTATGTTAATGTATTTTGTACACTCGTTTCCATTTTCGATATTTGTTTATCGATACTTTCCGCGCTAGTCGATATCTTCCAAACGAAGTAACTTTTGCAGGACGTCAACGTAAAGTCTGATTGAGATAATTTCTTGTAAATGTTAATAATTATTATTATTCCGACGGAATATTATTTTAATGGCATATATCTGCCTAAAATTAATAAATATCATTTTTAGACTCCGCCAATTCGATTATAATGTAACGGTGACGCTACTACAAGGTTGTGTCGAGGGAATAACTGTCAGTGTCATAGGGATCAAGGTTCGTCGAGCTGATTATACATAGTATAAAACAAAGTCGCTTTCTGCTGTCTGTCTGTCCCTATGTATGTTTAGATCTTTAAATCTACGCAATGGATTTTGATGCGGTTTTTTAAAAGATAAATTGATACAATAGCAAGTTTTATATGTATAATACATGCACAATATAGTAGCTAAACACTGATAATTTGAGAGGTTTCTGATGTGATTTCGTAAATAAACACATTTTTTTGCGCTTACATTGCAAAAGCTGGCTGACACCTACGAGATAGATAATATCTCGTAGAATAGAAATAATGTACTACAGTATTGTACAAGGTTAAAAAGGTCGACAAAAAAGTCCGCGATTGTATGTGTCTATCTCTTAGGGATAATCCACGATAACCATTTTTTATCCTTTTTACTTTCACAAGAAATAATGGGCTTATTTACGAAGCGATTTTAAGCAATACAGGATTAAGCCTTATCCAATTAAGTACCATCAATACATTGTACATTTAATATAAATCAATATGGCTCCTTTCAGCGTGTAATTTAAATCAATATTTTCGAAGATATTACCGATTTAAAATGCAGTGGCATAGCAGTTACGGCGGTTCTGTAGTATATTTAGTATCAGCATTGCACCCGTGCGAAGCCGGGGCAGGTCGCCAGTTTTCCATAATTATGTTTTAAAATGTCGTGTATTTTTATTATTAAAAACAGTGACTATTATTTTTAATGTTGTTTTTAGTAGTTCACTGAACTAACAGTAACAATTACTATATATATCTTTACTTCAGGCTGGAATTGAAAATAGAGTGTAGAATTCTGTCATACCAGGCAAGATATTAAGACTAGGCTGCTGCAGCTTTTTTACATTTATGCGTACCTTTAAAGTGAACATTTAAAAGCATACTTATATTGAACTGGTATTATAATTAAACCTCTTTGCCGCAATTTCATACGACATATAAGAGAAAGTTTATTCAAGCTCAAATCTCTCGTTTCAAATTTTATTACACTTCGGTGTTAGAGTAACAAATGGTTTTATGAAACCATTTGATCAATGACAGGAGCATTTGCACGCCGGTTATCGAACTAGGGCTCATAAATTATTGGAATTTTATGAATAAGCATTATAAGAAAGGGATGTAGGAAATGAGTTTTTGCTTTCATGTTACTTAAAATATTTTAAACGTCTTTAAACTTATTCTAATAGTTCAGAATACATTAATAAATGTTAAGACGACCGTAGCTACCAAACTAGACTGTGACAAATTTAACATTACCGAAATAATAGCACGATAAGTAACTATTTCCTTTTCTAAGAGTGGTCAATGGAATTATTTTTAATGTGTTAAGAACGTTGCTAATAAGCACTAATATAAATAAAGTGAGAGAAAAATCAGACATAGTACTAGTTATTGGTTAATTTAAAAGTTTATATAATCAAAACATTGTGTACTATTATATATTCTTTTTAGGTAAATGGATTGCGACAACATTTAACAAATAAAAGTAATATATTAGGCGATTGGGTCTATCCTTAGAAATTATGAATCTAAGGAAATATAGCAAATCGACTGTGAACTAGCAATATGACCTATATTTAATTAAGTAGGTATAGCTGTATAACTTAACTCTTGCTGTCATTTTGTACTTTAGCCTTTGTACCGTTGCAATAACTACTATATTCTAGAAAAATAAAATGTGGACGTTTAATTCGAGCAATTTAAACTAAACTACAATATTTAAATAAAATAGCTTTATATCGGAAACTGACACATATTTTATCTTGACGTTGAGACTTACGGGAGCCGTGATCATAGGATGACTAAGATAATGATCGTTATACATGTGCTACTGCCTTCACGTGAAGGTTGTTTAAGTTATTTTATTTAAATGAGTGATGTGTGCAAAAGTGTATGAACTAAATATACTACAACTGGTCCAATTTTTTTATTACATCCTCAGGAGTCACTCAAATTTCAATATCATATATTCCCAGTATACAGTAATAGTTATTATTCAACAACCAAATAAAGTTAAGAATTTTTTGAGATTGGAGTTTCAATTTGATGCAGGAAAAGGTTGTTTAGAAAGCACAACTTTAAATTTGGTTTCGTCAGATTTTCTTTTAAACATTATCGTGGTAAGTGGAATTAGATCTCTCATTTGCGTTAAGCGATTTAATAGCGATATAAGCAGTAGCAAAAGACCAAAATAATGGTGAAGTTATAGACGATAATGATTCGAATCTATTATTTTAATTTATAATGTTTTTTTTCAGTAAACAGTGTTGGATTGTAACTCCTCAAGTTAAATATTGACATTTCCAACGTGAAATTAAAATTACCTACTACATAACTAAATAAATTTTATAATTGATAAGTTATCTGGTTTAATTGTAGACTTTTGCAGCTATATGGTACTACTGACCTATTTTGTGTAAGTTGAAAAACCCTCTTTTAAAAGAATCCAGTATTAGCAATAGAAGAAACCCAACGATAAAATATCGTAATGATAAGGGTTGCCCCATTCTGACAGTAAGGAATCGCTTTTTTCATGCTTTATTCTATCCTACTCATTTGCTAAAGCGATAAAATATAGCGTGCTGCCGAACGCATCGTCAATGCTACACTATGAGCGATAGTACTCACACTACCTTTATCACTCCAATAGATGACTTTCCTGAGCAAAAAAAATGCGATTCAGTGCTGACAGGTGTTTATTCGCCCTTAGTGTACTTAGCGTTGTATTATATGACAAAAACTTGCTTTTAGATTGTTAGAATATATATGAGGTCTGGTACCTAACAAAATATAAACCCAGACTAAAAATAAAAACCGAAATAAGTGACATTTACAACTGTACTAATGTACAAATAAATTAATATTTGTGATGCAAAGTAGTCTTGGACTAATTTATTGGATAAGTTGCGTGGGCTCCTTTCAAAAAACTGGGATGTAAATTGGGCATACATTGGTATCAAATTTAAGATATATAATTATAATACGTGGCATACTATCTTCACTTTATTTGCCGCCAATGTCTAACAGAGTTTCGGTTTTGCAACTTTAAAATATTTTATTATTTCGTCTTTTATTGTTGGCACTACCCATCTTGCCTAAACTTATAGTTTTATCTTAAGTTTTATTTTAACTTCCTAACGTTTGTTTGACCAGTATAACATGATAATTTCTTAACTCACCTAATTAACTTAACTCTCTCTAAAATCCTCTTCTGTCCAAAGTGTTAAGAAAATTGTTTATTTTGCCTAATTTAAAACTATTTCAAATTAAATTTCTAAAACCTTTTGCTATAATTTTAATAAAATCAATAAAAGTAGGTGTTTCTAACAATTTGGCATGAGCATGATAAGTACTTCAATGCCATGTGTAAAAAGTGCGCATTGATTATCTAGTGGAAAAAATACAATGTTTGATACATTATACAAGACCATTACATAGACGCTTAATAATAATGAATTACATTATAATTACATTCACACCAATTAGTCTAGCCCAAAGTTAATACTGCAAGGCTTGTGTTACGTAACTTAATATAATAAATATAAGGGGAATCAGTACCGTAATTAAAACCATAAATAACAAAAAATTCAATTTAAAAGTCATTCAATTTTACTCAAAAAATTATAAAAATAAAAGAAGAATGGCAGATTAAGAATCACTTCTAATAAAAAATACAAAACGTTTCAATCCAGCTTTGTGAAATTTAAAGTTTATTAAATTATTAGGTTAGGTAATTAATTTTCAGGTTTAGGTAAGGTAATAAGAAAAAATATGTTGAATATCCTTCTGTTGCTAAAAGAAAAAGCTAGATTTGTAAGTTATTTTGTAAAAACAAAAGACTCTGTTGTGATGACGACAGCGACATTTGTGTTACCTATAATGTTAGCATATAATATTCGCTTCATGACAATTGTGATTATTATATCACATCAATAAACCGAGTACAATCACTAAATCGCTTTAACAAATCCAACTAAGGGGCAAAGCAATCAAGCAAGCGAATTCACTTAAATAAATCCACTTGACGGCGACGCGTTTATTTTTGTTTTCTATATTTAGGTCCTGACCCTTCGGCTTATTTTCAGGACTCCTTTTATCTACATAGTTACTAAGTCAGTACCTAAACTGCAGATAGGCATCGCATGTTGGCTGTTAAATTCAAAATCAACTTATTATTCCCAACTTATAAGTATATCTTACCATTACATATTTTGATATACCATTACTTGTTCTTATTAATAATTCAAAGTTTTATTGATCTAGCATTGAAATTCTGATAATCATTTCATGAAACGTTAAGCCTTTATGTGGTTCTGAAAATACATAGCCTTCCACCATTCCCCTTGAGTAAGCACTACTGATTTCAAATCGATTGACATAGTGTCATAATAACATGACTGATATCACCTATTTCTCGGTAATTGGACTCTTGATAGTAAATATTGCAATATTTATCTAAAATATGATCTCAATGTATATAAAGTGTAAAATTTCAATGATATTTTTGTTTGTTATTTAAAATTTACACGTGGCATGACACATTCGCATGAAAAAAAAGAAACAGGAGCAGATCATCAGTTTTCAAATAAAAAGTCTCACTTGGAGTCCCACATAAATGACAACCTATCATATGGTCAATAGCTTTTGATTCGAATGAAGAAGTGTGAAATTTTAAATCATATAGAAGTGAATCTTTTTTGTATTTAAGTAAATTAATTGTCGTGTTTAAGATAAAATATTGCTTGTGTAGAGTTCATTTTGAACAAAACAAAATCACATGGCAGTGACTTCAAATAGAAGTACTCAATAATAAAGTAGTAAATATTTATAATAATTTGTAGTGTTTTGCCATAAAATAAAAAGTAGGTACCGGTTCCCAACAACAGAGTTCAGTTTTATTTTATTTAGGTGGATAGCATTTATCCATTATCTCTACTATATACCTAATAAGGACTTACGTTTCTATTTAATGAATCAGCAACTTTTCTTAGAAGAGTGATCAACTAAATAACACAGGACTACACGGAAATGTAATTAAGAATACAATAGCGTTTAAGGAGTAATTGATTTCCGATGTTTCGGAACAAAAGAGCAATACATACTCAGAGCTGTTGAGTATTGATACTAGGAGGATCAATGAGGTCAATGACGTTACATAACAGTATCAATAATATTTAAGAGGTCGGCTGATTTTCCTTATATTTATTTAGGAAAAAGGATAATAAACGATATTGTTTTTATTATTTTATAAGAACAATATCGTTTATTAACCTAAGAAGTACAGGAGGTAAGTAAATATTAATAAGAGTAGCAAATGTGTAAATATTCTGTAATTAAATGAAATAAATTATTATAGGTCTGGTGCTGTATAAAAAAGACGGTGAGTAAAGTATGTGTCTTACCCATTATAATTATTTTCACTAAAAAAAGAAGTGATACACTTTTAGGAACTCTTAATGAAGGTAGGTAGGTACTAGCGGTTTATCTAAATAATTATTATGGTATCTTGTAAATTATCTGTTTAAATATTGATTTTTTTACCCCAAAATTTTGTTACGGGAATGAAATATACTTATCTATGAAGTTATTAATACCATGTTAGTAGGGGCTTAACGTAAATACACCCCTAGAAAACTTTAAATAAAAAATCCCGATAACTACAATTATATGGCACAGGTAAAAAAACCACTAAAATGCGAAGGTTCCATCAATTTTCAATCATTACGAACAAGGTAGGCGTTTATTAAGGGGTTATCTCTGAAGATTAACGTATTATTAAATGGTAAAGGATCTCCTAGAGATTCTTCGGCTTTACTGTCATCCCAAAATATTCGAGCAAGCAATAACTTAGCCGGAAATTAAAACGTTTATAGGCTTAAGCCGTTTTATAAATTTTCCAGAAAAGTAAATTGATGAATCCAGTATTGTTTTGATTTAGCCATGATATTTTTTTAAATTCAATTATTAACTAGTGGCCCGTCCCGGCTTCGCACGGGTAGACAAAATTGTTTAAATTTTTTCTATTATTAATTTTTTCCGTTAGCCCCATCTAGCGTCCGGTAGACGAACTACTTGCGGTTAACACGTTGCTATGGTAACGTTACTGATAAAATGGAAAAAGAGCGGACAGACAAACACACAAACCACTGTGATCTTAGATTATAGATTCATTGCGTGACTTTGAAGAAGTATACGCCCATTTAGTATAGACACCATTCCCTGGCCTGACTTCTCAGCGTGCTCTGTCTTCTGGCTTAGATAATTGCAATAGAAGTTTACATATTTTTTTTATTGCATTTTATAAGAGTGGAATTAAATGAATATTATAATAATATTTTGTAATATTTATTACTTTCACACCAATTAACCTAGCCCAAAATAAACACTATTAGGCTTGTGTTATTGATACTAGGGTAACTAGTTTTACACTCAAGTATAAAACATAAATGTGTAATATTAATAGAAATATATTTAAATACCCATGACTCAGATAAGAAGTTTATATTCATCACACAAACACCTGCCCCTTCCGAGACTCGAACCCAGTACCATTGGTGTGAAAGACAGGATAGCTAACGTTAGCACCAAATGGTCGTCAAATAGTTTTTAGAACTTCAAAATGTATTGTATTCACGATCCTAATTATTAACGTTAAGAAGTTAATAATGTTAAAGTTAAAACTATTAATGTTGCCGTTTAATCATTTATGACTTGGTTTATATTATATATTTTTTTTGTTTCATGGGGTTACGTTAAATTAGTGAAATGTACAATAGTCCGAGTCCTACTTGTTTCAGTTTGAAATCTTTTAAAATTGTAATTTTAACTATATATCTGTTCACTTGAGTCAGATCATGTGAAATAAAATTTGTTCGTTCCCGATCTATGCTTCTAACAAATTTATGAATCTCTATTGCATTCCACTTTTAAATTTGAAACCACCCGGTTCGCATCTCTCTATCATTTGGATGGAAAATAGACAATTTTCTGTTAAAGCAACTGTTTCATGAGCCAAAACGTTAAAAATATTTTTTGATAGACCTGTATAATATACAGGGTGGCGCAGAGGAAACGCATGTTTTTCAATATTGAATTACTGGGACACAATGGGTTGAAAATAATAAAAACAAGTATTAAATGATAGGTTTTTTAATGCAGTTTTTCAAATTACATACCATATTTAGGTTCGGAAAATAATGTCTTTGAGATGACGTCCTTCTTGCTGCATACAAATTTGGATCCTCTTCTGAAAATTACGGACTGAATTCTCCAAAATTTCATTTGGCACAGCTTAATTTCCTGACAAATGGAATTCTTAAGGTCATCGAGTGTGCGAGGCTTGTTGATATACACTCTTGATTTCAAATATCCCCACAAAAAGAAGTCACATATTGACAGGTCGGGTGAGCGAGGGGGCCAGTGAACATCACCAAATCTGGAAATCACATGTCTTGGGAACATTTGTCATCTCAAAGACATTATTTTCCGAACCTAAATATGGTATGTAATTTCAAAAACTGCATTAAAAAACCTATCATTTAATACTTGTTTTTATTATTTTCAACCCATTGTGTCTCAGTAATTCAATATTGAAAAACATGCGTTTCCTCTGCACCACCTTGTATATGTAGATCTGTTGTTACTACACAAATGTTTTGTTCTACTAATATTTTACTTTGATTTGATATTTACTAGTACTTATGTCTCTTTAAAAACGGTAAAAAACAAATGTCAATAAATAATTTAAAATTAATACTCCGAAGTTCTATTTTAGATGAAAGAAATTACTAACATCGGAGAAAGCGACGCAAACAAAATGATAATGTCTACACCTACAACAGTTAAAAATTAAGAAGGCGTATCTTAAGGTTTGGAGGCTTAACTGAAATATTTTTCTGTGTAAAAGTTACAAAAGCCAGTTCTATTCTGTATTAAAATAAAGGTAATTTTTGTAAGAATGGCTTTGATGTGTTTCGTAAAATCTAATTTATTTTTTTGTTGAAAGATTTCACTGCTGAATTTTTATATTAAAAGAAATTATTAATAGAATTAATTTAATCTGTTTTAAGCGTCAAGCTAACGTTAAGCTGACGTTAAGTATTGCAAAACGGTCTGATTGTCCTTTTACTTTATGGTCTACGTCACATCAGGCTGATGGCCGTTGGTTAAAACATGACAATATTTGGAGAAGTTAGCCTACTCCAAACCTCATTAGAACTCGTAATCCCTCCAAACGTCTCAGATTAAAACAGCGACTGACATGAACGTTGCTTGTTGTGATTGACGACTGATTTTAGTTACTACAAATAATCATAATACTAATAAACAATAACCCAGATTAAACTACTTTTATTTTCATATCTAAATTTATTTTAAAAGTGTAGCTATATTACCTTATCTATGCTTGCTTAATGTTGCAAATAAAACGTCAATTTTCTCGGGGTATGGGTATAGCGGTCTCTCTACAAAAATTTGAGATTTTTAGATGACCTATTTTTTAATTTATATTTTACACTCCAGACATGGAATAAAACTTATGGTTAGCGCTCGGATTTGAATAGTAACTTAATTAAACTAACAAAATAATTGTATGCGATAGAACTAATAATCTAACTAACTATTCAGTCTGAAATGTAATAAACATACATAAATAATGACTACTAATCTAATAAAAACTAAAACAGTCAAGACATTTGTCTTTGCCAAGGATTTGCTTTATTATTGTAACATAATGTTTTGGTTTATCTACTAGCTTTAACTGTTAAAGTTATTAAAACAACAAATAATGAAAATCTAAACAATGATAACAAAAGCGACCCTGAATTACTTTTCATAACAACTTCGGTACTCCTTTGTTTCAAACAATAATGCAACAAACACTGAATTTGTTAAATCAAGTAACGAATGCTTACAATCGTCTTAAAATAAGGAACATATTGTGAAAACCTTAATTTTAAACTTTTATTGAAAGATTCTTCCAGCGTTTTGGCAGGGTAAATTATTATAAATCCAATAAACCCAATTGGATTGCAAAACTCAAAGAAATACAAAGTAAATAAACAGAGAAGAAAAAAGTATTCCTTAGGTGAAACGGCGGAAAATGTAAGTTTGCAATAAGTAAGATAAGATTTCTCGTAATTTATGACAGCTAGGTGTTTGTCAGTTATGTCGTAGAAGTTTTCTGTTATTGACTAACTTGATTAGATTTTTGCCGTATTGTACTTTTTTGACACAAAAAAATATCTGACTTGGTAGTTATTTATTATTCGAGATGAATCTTCTATATTTTATTTTTGGGTGGAGGCGGGCTCATTTTCTAGTGTTTTTGTTATCAAAAGATTGTATAACTGCTATTAACAATATGAAAAGTAGTCTTTATACAATGAAATGAATAGAGCGTGTGTACATGTCTCTGAATAAGTAAAGCTATCAGAAAAAAACAAAGGCAGTTATATAGTAAGAGATAAGATTTTGAATACATCATATAAGGAATAATAATAAACTGATGTAACTATTTTATGTTGAATTTGATTGTGATTTGGATTTAATATAAAGTAGCTTAATAGTAGGAGTGTCTTGTAAGTGAATTATGGTATCAGTTTTGGTTTTAAATTATGATGCTTTTATCATGGTTTGTGATGAATATATTATTCACATATTAATTCTTTTTTTCAGAGCTACATACAATTATTATCCTATTTAATCCTATTAAAATCTGTGTCTTTATTAGATTCATAATATCTACAAGTATCTTATTTTATTGATTTTTAATTAAACTAACAACAAATAGAATGTTTCTTCATAAAATAAGTAGATATCTTTTTGCTCCAACGTGATAAATTTAGCAAAAAAGTTTGTAATAGAATGCTCTACCTTTTTTTAACTGTATTTTATTCAGAACATGAAAAGATGGCGCTGGTTCGAGAGGTTTCGTATTCGAGTATTCATATTTGATGTCTTTCTAATTTAAATAGATTTAGATATAAAAATCTAGTAGTTAAATGCCACAACCATGAATTTAATAATGCTATAAGTATGTTTATATACAGCACTTTTCAACAGATTTTGTTCATTATTAGACATTTTTATGATTTTTTGAGATTACTATTATGTAACTATTTTATTTTTATTGTTAAAACATAAATTGTATTAATACCTATGTAAAGCGTTTTTTTCTAGTTATCAAGAATTTTTCTGCTTACCGATGTGTTTAGTTTAAGTAGCAATGTACATTTTTTCATTTGCATTAAAGTGTCTGCCTGAAGCTTTAATCTAAAAGACAGACAAGGCAATTTTAAGTGGTTTTATTTTATAGTGCTATACAGAATATATTATGTTAAAGTTATAACGTAAGGCTTTGATCGAATTTTAGGTGAATGTGGTACCAGACACCCATAAACGACTCCGATTTTGAACTGGCATATCATATTTTTGGGACAGTTTTATTATTCATGTATAGTTAACTAAGTGACTACTGTTATTATAATATATCCAATCTTTAAATATCGTATTTAAACTTAATTTCATGGCAATTCATGATGAATCGACGAAAGAAGTACACTGCAAGACAAAAGCCTCTCCCGAATAATTGGAGGGTTTGCCACAATCTTCACGCTTGTCAGGCGGATTGGACTTCGCAGTAAATGGACATAATTCGAAAACGTTGCTGCTCATTATGTGGTCTACATCCTTCAGTATCATTAGTTAGTGGCAAGGGTTGGTGCTATTTTACTCTGCCGTACTTAATGTGCCGTGAGATGTCAATAGGGTGCAATTAATGGTAAATTGTAATAATACTCTGAAAAAAAAAATTGGTTGTCTGTAAAATCAGTTTACGGACGATAATTTTACGTGATAGCGTCAGAAAATATTGATGCAAAATTGCATACTTTTATGAATTGAATTGAATTATTTTTATTTTGTGTAATAAAAAAAGTAAATTAAAAAAAAATCGATAAATTAACATTTAGTTGTTGTAATGAACAATGGAAATCACATTAACTTTTCACTTCATGAAGTGGAAGAGAGATAGATGCGCCACAAGTCGAACGCATAGGCCGATCGTGTCTCTCTATCGTTTATTCCGCGCTCTCGCTTGCACGCTAGGCTCAGGCGGAACGTTACACTTTTTCGTGCGTGCAGCTGGCGTTCATCGATTTATAAAACGTTATCACGTCAAAATTCTATCACGCATTTTTAGGATTTAAGGTAAAATCATTATTGCGGTTAAATTGGGATTTGCTCTTAATTAAAAATAAAATTATAAAGGTTGTATATGTGTCTACTCCGGTGTACCATCGTTAGGCTATCAAAGCTCTCTACATAATACAGTAAATTGGTCACCGAAAAGAGAAAACGACCGATAGTCGACAAGGGCGCAGTGTGAACAGTTAGGCTTTAAAATTGCCCTAGAATATTATTTTTTCTTAGATAAACTTGATACAACACCTAGTAGAATAATAAAACAATTATTTCAGTATAAATGATAATGAGGCCACATGTTACGTATTGTTCCATTAGATGAAAACATGATTACTACACATCTCAGGAAGTGAGTTTTTAATGACTGCTTGGGCGGCATTATTTAGGTCATCTGAAGTCCCTAGCACGCCTTAGGTCGCAACACACAAAGTAAAACTCAGCTGCAATTTTGTCTTTTTATTTACTGGTCACAGTTTTTACCTAACCTAACTAGGTCTGCAATGCATGCTGCTGTTTGCAAATACTGAGCGAAGCACTATCTTACCTTCGTTTGTGAGTTTTGGCGCCAAATTTCATCAATGAAGTCTCAGCGGTTTGGCTGTGATCAGCTTTTGAATTTTTCTTTCGGTGATTATTCCTCCATGACATGTCCGATTTCATAACTTTTTTTGCACATTAGTCACGACCACGATGTGAGTTTTGGCGCCAAATTTCATCAATGTAGTATCAGCGGTTTTGGTCACATTGTATAAATGGTTCTTGCGAAATTTACTTCGATACATAGTAACGAACTCGTACGCATATTTGACACTTAGCGTATTATTCACATACGTCAAGCTGAATGTAAACCCTTTGCTGCGAAGGAGCTTCGTCCTTCTTAATCAAAATGTAAATCTATAATCTAAGATCACAGTGGTTTGTGTGTTTGTCTCTCCGCTCTTTTTCCCGCTCTTTTCTCATTGTATCAATAACGTTACCATAGCAACGCCTTAACCGCAAGTAGTTCGTCTACCGGACGCTAGATGGCGCTCACAAAAAATATTTATTAACAGATTTTTTTTAAATTGTGTCCACCCGTGCGAAGCCGGGACGGGTCGCTAGTATTATTTAAAATTCCATTGTTCATAGTACGCTTTCTTATAGTATAACATATGCCAGAGCTTGTTTTCATAAATAAAATAAAATATTTTTTAAACCAGCTGAAAACAATTTCATGGAACATTTTGCTACCGACATGTTTATAACAATAGAAGTTGAATAGCAAAGTTATGTAAAAGTGTAGACCAACAAGAACTTAACTACTATCCAATGTGTAGAATAGAATGGTACTGTGCTAGGCAGTTAGGTAACAAGTTGTGGTTCCCGCGTCCAATTGGAATTTCCAACTAGTTTTAACATTGTTACACTTGCGCTTCGTGTTTTGCTGTATAAGTATCTATAGTGTACAACTGATAATTCATTCAAGCAGTCTCAACGGGTGGCTTAAAATATCCCTGAGCATTTGTATTGTTTTTATTTATAAGAAAATTATTTTATCAAAAAAATAAGCAATAAAATGTTTGCCCTTCTTCCTTATTTAATTTAAAAAAAAACATTGTTTTAGGCCTAAATTAAAAATAAAACTAAATCGAATTTTTAGTTCTTACACTTTCGCACATGTTATATATTTGAATAAAACAAACTTTTTATGGATTTTGCGCCTAATTTATTTTATATTTATTTAATCCTGATATTTCGACTCCTTTACAGAAGCCGTGATCACAGGATTAAGGTAATGGTCTTCATATATTTTCTACTAGCACTGGCACGTTCCGAATCGTTAAAATTTTTATATAAATCATTTTTTTTTATTTTGCATTTTATTTAGTAATATATTCTCACTACGATTAGATTGTTTACTACTGAATCTACTTCCAGTTCGGAACTTGGGAGACCTTCCGAGAAGAACTGGCGAAAGAAACTCGGACAGGGGACCGACCTCTATCGTACTGTTATTATATGCTAACTACATCACTAGGTCTTGCAATGTGTCTTTAGAGATAATTTTTTTTATTATTGAAGCCCAAGCAGGTGGAACGCTCCAAGCTTCGTCTTTATTGAAATTAGGATATTTCCTGATTTGAATAGCCTCGCGTAGTATCCTAGGAACAAATCTTTGCTCTCTAGCGAGAATTTGAGGTATGTCGAAATGAATGTAGTGGTTTGGACCCTCAAAAGCATGCTCACTCACTGCAGACCTATTATCGCGCCTGTGTCTTATGTCGGCTACGTGTTCTTTAATGCACGTCCCTATACTTCTCTTTGTTTGCCCGATGTATGAGAGACCATAATCACAATCAATTATGTAGACACCTGCTGCCTGGAATCTTCGTGACTGGTTTAAAGGGATTTAGCTACGTACGCACGTATACCATGTTCTTTTAAAATATATGTGGCGAGTCCCTTGAGTTTTGAAATGCTAAATATATTATAATTGACACATTTCCATAGTGTGACTGTGCGAGCAAGTGTAAATTACTTTATTTTGGAATTCAGTATTCTTCATCGCATACATTAAAATAATAATGGTGTTTGCGACAGATCCTTTATTGCAAAATTGCGGCCATGCTCTGCGATTCAAGTGGCGGAGAACGGCCACATCTTTCCAGTTACATAAAGCAATACGCTTCTTAAAATAAAAAAATGCCGCAAGAAAAAGCCTTTGGTTTAAACATTACTTTAGCATTATTTACCTACCAGTTTTATTCTGTTATGCTTAAATAATTTATCCATAAACAGATGTATGTAATTAAAACCTTTATGATTAAATTATTTAAAATTTATTATAAATTAAATCTTGTACAAAAAATACAACATATATTTATCACGTGAAAAAGTTTGTGTTTACCTAAAAAAATAATAATACATTATTGTTAATGCTGATTTTATTAATTTTAAATATTTCCTTATTGTCTGAAAATATGTCCTATCGGAATTCATAGTTCATACAAATATCGCTTAGAAAAAAAACATTGTTAATTTTACCAGAATAGCACCATTTTTTATACCTAAAATAATGGATACAGTTTAATTAATATAAAATGACATGATAAATATGCCAAAAGCATGAATTCAAACTTCAGGCTATGAAAGTTTTATATGACACCAGCGGTGAAAGATAGATTGACAGTTTTGTTTAAACAAACCGTAAGTTTCACAATATATTAAGTAATAAGTGTGATAGGAATTATATTGTAACGACACTCTTATAATAATTTACTTAAGCCGTATTTAGTTGTGCGGGCGATTCAAAATTAGTGGACTGCATGCAGTGCATGAGAAAATTAATGTCGACAACAAATATGAGAGGAAGATTAAGGTGGCACGATACCTTGACCGCCACGTGGTGTGAGATGCTGGAGACTGCAGGAGTCGTCCCTGGGCTTTGGTGTTCTTTACGGTTACGTACACGACGTCACCGTCACATAAAACTATGGTTTGTTGTAGGGGTTTGCGGATAGGCCACGGGTTAAATTTAATATTGCGCCATTGCCATCAGTCCTCTTTTTTTCTTTCGTTATGATTTGCCACCAATAGATGGCGCGATCGTCTCGCTTTTCAATATGCGAGACAAGGTTTGTGCGAAAGGAAAATGGAGTAAATGGAGGTGAGGCTAGGAGTGTCGACCAAACTAATAAAAATTACAAAAACATACAAATAGATAACGCAGCAGATTTGAATTTAATACTGGAGCAACCAACATTAAATATTTAACATAAGGGGAAATATTAATTACTTTCTCAACAGTTTCACAACATATCCTATTATTTATTATTTATTTATTTATTTTGATTGGAAAACTTACAGCTATAAACATTAATAATCTAAACATATTTTATAAAATCTAAAAGCCATTTACAAGTTTTCACATGTAAAATAAGAAATTAACACCAATTTAGAAGTAACAAAACAAAATAAAACGAGAACATAACTAATAGTAGTACATATTAATATTATTTGTTAAAATATGAGTTGGCCATCAACTGCCTTATAATCGCGGGATTTGTGTTGAATATGTCTACTGAGGGATTCAAGCTTGAAAAATCGTTCAAGAGTGCACCAGCCCTGCAGAAAAAGGAGTTTTTGCGATAATTACTTTTATACGTCGGGACTAATATGGGACGATAGTTACGTATGCTCTTTGTTGGGATTCTGAAACGAATTTCACCAAGTAGCTGTGGTGAGTCTATAAAATTACTTATAATTTTACTATAATACATGATGTCAGCAGTATTCCTACGTACTTGAAGAGGGAGAAAATGATATTTCTTACACCTGGCTTCATAATTTGGAAGGAAATGCTTGCACTTATACTGCAAATATCTAAGAAATTTTTTCTGAATACCCTCGATTCTGTTAATATAAATGTTGTATGACGGATTCCATATTTCAGAGGCATATTCGAGGATGCTACGCACAAGAGAACAATAAAGTACTTTAATAGGTTTAATAGTGCTGAATTTAGCACAGGATCTAATAACGAAACCAAGTGCTTTGGACGCTCGGTTTACAATATTTTCAATATGTTCATCAAATATTAATTTAGAGTCTATGATGACACCTAGGTCTCTCACTTTATTAGTTGACTTAATGATTTTATTATGAAGTTTGTAGCTAAATTTTACTACATTCACTTTGCGTGTAATAGTCATTAAATAACATTTGGAAACATTAAGATTTAACTTATTCCGAGAACAGTAATCACAAAATCTATCCAAATCACTCTGTAGGAGTAAGCAGTCCTCAAAGGTTACAATACTTTTAAAAATTTTTGTGTCATCCGCATAAAGAATAAATTTAGAATTTAAGAAACACGATGCAATGTCATTCAGAAAAATAGCAAACAACAGCGGCCCAAGAAGAGAACCTTGAGGCACACCTGATGGTATAATAATCCAATTCGAAGTGAAACCATTTATGGCAACGGCCTGGGTACGCTTTTCAATATACGACGAGAACCATCGGAACAAATTTCCATGGATACCCGCGGCATAGAGCTTCAGCAGTAGGATTGAATGATCGATCCGGTCGAAAGCTTTACTGAAGTCCGTAAAGACCATGTCAACTTGTGAGCCAGAATCCATAGCCGCTGTGATATAGTTGTTAGTGATAAGGAGATTGGAGGTGGTGGAGCGGCCTTTTAGGAAGCCATGTTGTTCCGGAATAAACCAATTCGCTAGTGCAGCGTATGTCTGTTTGTGAATTATTCTTTCAAAGACTTTTGCGAAGATACAGAGCTTAGAAATTGGTCTGTAGTTTTTAACGTCCCCTTTATCCCCACCTTTATGGATTGGTGTAATGAAAGCGGATTTCCAAACAGTAGGCACAAACCCCTCATCTAACGACCGTCTAAACAGAACACAGAGGGGAACGACTAGTCTCTCAGCGCAATTTCTTATAATCACGGGAGAGACCTCATCGGGTCCTGCACCTTTATTCAAACATACGGCTTTAAGAAGCTTAAGAACCTCGGCTGAATCAATATGTATGTCACCAATACCATTTGAGTTGACACTTTCTGCACTTAAATTAACAACACTGCTATTATGATTTATCTGGAAGTTAGTTTTAAAATAATCAGCAAATATATTACAAACTTCATTCCCTTTAGAAACCGTTGCACCTTCGTAAGTCATAACAGAAGGAATCTTAGAGGACCTACTGTTATATTTAATATACGACCAAAATGACTTAGGGTTTTTAATTATAGCTTCTTCAGTTTGATGCATATAGATCTTATAACATGATTTATCCAGGGATTTGGCTCTTTTTCTCAAAAGTGAGAAAGTATTATAATCCTCTCGATTCCCGTATAATTTATACTTGCGATGGTATTTGTTCTTTTCTTTTAATACTTTTTTGAGAGCAGGACTATACCATGGAGGAAATGCCGTAGGTGACACTTTTTTATGTGGTATATGTGTATCACGGAGTTTATACAGAGTGTCATAAAAGAATTTTACTGCTTCGTCTAGGCATCCTTTATTTAGATCTTTCAACCAATCTATATTCTGAAGGTCATGACATAATGCATTGAAATCCCCAGCATTATAAAAATATTTAGTTATTTTATTTACCTCCAGTGGAGTTGTGTTAGCAAAGGTGACATCAATGCATAGAGAGTTATGATGAGGCTTATCTTCCGGCACAAGGGGGTCATCACATAATGTCACCAAAAGCTCATCATTAGAGAGCACAAGATCCAAAAACCTGCCATTATCATTGCATATTTGACTAAATTGAGATAAATTACATTGGGTCAAGGTATCAAAGAAATCCATTTGACTGTCATTGATGGGGCCAGTAGGGATAAGACGATTGCCCTGAATGTGCCAATCAATGTTAGAAAAATTAAAATCACCCATCACAATAAATTTATCATCCGGGCAAGAGATAACAATGTCAAATAACTTATTTGAAAAGTTATTTAATTGTAATGTTACTGAGTTGCCGTCATTTTCCCTACAAAGATATATAGTGCATAGATGAATTTTTAACATATGCCTACTATCCGTTGATTTGTGAGTCATTGTAACCCAGACATCCTCCGCTGAGGAGCGGCACTCCGGTCGGCATACCGTGGCAAAGTCACGCCGTACCGCTAGGAGAACGCCGCCGCCTAGAGATTGTTTAGTCGAATCATAATCACGGTCCGTTCTATAGACATTATACCTATCATCAAATAGTTCCTGATCGTGTATACTATCTAACAGCCAACTTTCCGAGATTGAAATTACGTCATAGGAATTAAGGGACAGATTTCTCTTAAATATCGCTGTCTTCGTACGTAGCCCCCTTGCATTCTGATAATAAATATTCAATTTATCAACCATGACAACTACGGGAATTATAACTACAAAATAATCGCAAGATATCATTAGAATTAAATGAAGTGGGCATAAAACATGTAAGATATACCATAAAAAATGATATTTGAATGTTTAAAAATAAGTAAAAAACACAATTCACATTAATTATCAGGTAAATCAGCAAACGCAAGCAATGTAAAATAGTCAACAAATCATCTATAAAATTGACAACGAAATTAACTTGCCACCAACAATGATGTAAAAATGGAACCCGACATTCGATACAAAGCAGCAATGATCTGTAACAAACTATAAAAATAATAAATACCATTAAATAATTTATTTTTTTAGCACTAAATACACCGTGTAAAATCCTGTTAATTAAAGTAAATCTCAAAGCAATAATTATCATATTATTAATAATTAAAATATATAGTACGTCAGAGTAATATAATAAGCTTTTCATTTGAACAACGTAATATTTACACCTGCGTAAGTGCACTCGGGTGGAGATAATATGCAAAAATACACTGAGGTTGTGCGAAAATAATGTATCACAGCTGCAAAATATAATTATATGTAAAATAGTTGAAAAAACGTCTACGAAATTGCATATAAAAATTACTGACCGCCAACAATTAAGTGATAACGGAAAACTACATTCAATACAAAACAGCAATGAATCATAACTAACTTTTAAAAAATCACTATAATATATACCGTTTTTATTAGTACAGAAGAAACAGTGCAAATTTCCTTCGATCAAAGAAAATATCAAAGCGATAATTAGCATATTATTAATAGTTAAATAACGCAGCACATCAGAGTAATATATTAAGCATTTAATATGAACATAGTAATAATTACACCAGCATAAAAGTACTCGGTTGAAGTTAATATTTAAAAATGCACGTAGGTATCGCAATAATGACATTTCACAGCTATAAGATAACATAATAAAAAGTAAAATAGTCGACAAGATATCAATAAAATTGTCAACTGAACACCACCATTGATGTAAAAACGGAACCTGACATTCGATACGAAACAGCAATGATCTAAAGCCAACTTTTAAAATATCACTAAAATATAAATAATGTTTTTTAATACGAAAGACACCGAGCAAACTCCTATCAATGAAAGAAAATATAAAAATATCGATTGGCATACTATTAATAGTTAAAATATGCAGTGGGTCAGTGTAATATAATAAGCGTTTCATTTGAACACAGTAACATTTACACTTGCATAAAAGTAATCGGATGGTGACAATATTCCAAAACTCACGGAGGTATTGCAATAATAATATATCGCAGCTACAAGATATAAGCCGTTCAAAAGTAATCCTTAAAATCAACAGGGCTGAATGCAAAACTAAACAATGGCAGTTACAAGCGATCAGCGCGAAGCAACCGATATAATCGGTCAAACTATGATAAGTGGGGAACAATAGCGGGGAGACAAAAGCAGTGGTGGCCAACTCAAGGGGTCGCAACAGCATTAAAGCGGTAAATAAGAGATAATAATTAATACTAAAATACAAACATAAAAGAAAAAGAAAAAAAATTAACTTATTTTCTGGAGATCCGCTTCTGACGTTATAGTAAATATACCAGATGTCGAGTTCTTCCTTGCCATAATCTTGCAGTGCTTGACCCAAATAAACTGAAAATTTCTTTCCTTAGCTAAGGACTTTGCTTGAGTGAGCAATTTTTTGTTAAACACTGTAAGATGATCATTTACGAAGAACCTGCCCCCATCAGAACATTCGGGTTTTAGTTCCTTTAGCGAAAGCTCCTTACGTGTACGTGCTGCAGCAACAAAGTCTTCTTTCTTATATCTATTATTAAGAGAAACAACTATGGGTTTAGATGCTCCAGGCTGCCGAGAAGGAATCCTAGCTATATAGTTGATGTCATCTTTCTTGATTGCGTATCCAATGTAACTTCCAATCCCCAATACGAGGTCGAACAGGTTTTCATTTTGCTTATGAGGCACTCCCTTAATTTCTATATTATTGGCTCTGTCCCATTGATCTCTGCCCCGCAACTGCTGCTCCAGCCGCGTTATTTCCGCTTTCAGCACAGGTATCTCAGCAGTACGCTTCTCGGTCTCTTTAATTCTTGAGTCCAATGATTTTAGTGACTCGGAAAACTCTTTAATAGAACCATGAGCAAAATCCACACTCTTTTGCAACTGTGAGAGGTCGTCTTTAATTGCCTTAACGACTTCGGACAGGGTCTGCAGTGGCGCCAATTTCTTCATAATCTCGTTCAATTTAGTCTGCATACCGTCCCACTGTAACGGCGAGGTCGGTTCTTGCGAACCCTTCGACGTCAGCGTTCCACTCCTACAGTCAGGACATCTCCAGGTGTTTCTTCGTTCTCCTAATTTTCTATAACCCGCCTCGGTTATTCCCGCGCACGCAAAATCGAAACGTCGCTTACATGTGCTACATGTAGCAACATCAGATGCTTCATTATTACACCTAGCACATGCAAACATTATTACGAACGACAGTTTAACACCCCTGGATCTTGATACACAACGGGCGAGCGACTAGCTTCGAGCGCAACCGAGACGGTACTGATTTACGGTATTCTTTTATGTTATAAAATTGGATTCCTTCATAGCTAGTCACAAGGATTATAAGAAGCTTACATACATATATGGGAAAAAATGTAATGATCCTTTGTCAAAAGATAAAGCTAGAGACAGTAGAATTAAAAGAATAAATTGAAATACGAGTTTTGCTTTTATATTTAAGTAACCGCAAACATATTTACTGATATTGTAGGTTGTTGATTTATGATATGTTAAGTCTAAAATATAACTGATTTTAATGAAGATACCTTTTAAATTTGTAAATATTTAATTTTTAAGTATATATCTATAAATGTTATTGCCTATAAATTAAATTTATAAAATAATTTATATAACTTATATTTTTAGGTACTTTATTCAGTGACAGCAAGATTGCATAAAATGAATAAAATAAACACAATTGTTTTGTTACTTTTGGGCGGATTTTTTTTCTTAACATATTTTTCGAAAATAAAAATTTTATACTTAAATAAATCGCCTATGTTATTATCAGTATAACATCTTGATCCTTGTTCTGTTCATAATAATGAAATTTTACTATCTTTAATTAAATTACTGTATACAAAAAGATTGTAAATGTTTCAGAAAACGTAGATAATATAAAAAAAGAATTTTACTGAAAACAGGAAAAAGAGGAAAAAATAAGTTGTTTTCCCAAATAAAATCTAAAAATATATATTTATTGGTAGCATCATAAATTCATATCTAAATTCTGCTAACAGTTCACTTGACTCAACAGATGGTTACTCCATTTTTTGTTTACTTGGAAAATACGACAGTTTTCATTTATGATTGCCGACAAAAAATATTTATAATATATTAAATCATACTTTTTATGACATTAAATGGTATACTGTCTTTAAGATAAAATAGCTACTTCAGTTACTCTGTAACTAAGCATTCTTTCATATTTGAACGTCCATCACTACTAGGCTTTTTATTATTAGGTAAATGCGTTACGCATATCCCGCCTCTGGGTTAGCCTCTGAGTTATGTAGGTCTCTTGTCTACCCCCAGCCGGACAAATGCCCATTGAAAAGTTGGAGGCATTAAAATCCGCACACGCCACCGTTGGGTTTGCAGTGGGGCAGTAGTATTTTTTCCATCTTGAGACTGGCAGCTCACCCGAAATAGCTGTAATAGTAGATGCTGGGATGCATTTGGATATCCTTATTACATGTGTTGACATGCACAGTTATTGGCCTATAAGACATGCCGAAAAATAGTTATCCTGTCGTAAGTACTTATAAACATAAAAGAGGTTCCTGTTTTCATTTGTTGGAACTTAGTACTTTGTAGCCTAATTTTCTTCTGAATTTTAAATATTTTTAAGCAGCACCAACTAATCTGCACTCATGATGTGTTTACTTGTCTGACACTCTCTACTGAGCACCTTAAATATTTGCAGTCTTCAGTCTAGAATAGTTTTCGCTGTGAGCTAAATTATTTCTCCATGTTTGCGTTAAATTATAGAGACGGTGCTGTATGAGAACAAAATCATAATTTAAAAGTTTATTTTTAAACCTTTCAAACCATTTTAATAAAAAAATAGAGTCATTGTATAACTGAAACTATCATTTAATTTTACAATAATACTACATTCTAAAGAGCTAATTATAAATTAGTACTGACGAAGTAAGTTTTAAAGACATCAAATAATTTTCTATAAAATACAAGTTTTAATCGCGTTTAATGATTTGTTGGGGCGGAGCGAGCGAAGCTCCCATGGATCAGCTTCAATGGCGCAATGTCTGTTACGCCATAACTTCCCGAGTTCTTAACCAATTTTAATACTTTTTGTGTGGAATCGAATCAACGGGATTAGGACCAGATGGTGACGGAGACCGAATTTTGAAATTCGCAAAAATTCCCTTCAAAATATTTTTTTTTTTAGGTATTACGCTCCGCTAAAATATATGGTGCTAGCGTAACTTTATGCTTAGCGACTGCATCGCCTAGTATCAATGTCTAAATTCTATCACTTATACTTTTGACTGTATCGATGTATTATATTTTGTCAGAAAACGACAATGTCAATATGAGAATGTAAAATATTAAGATCTACGATTAGCTGAAGATGTTGATTTTCAAAACATTTTGAATATGTTCATCAAAATTTTTATAAGAAATGTAACAACTTTTTAACAGAAAAATGTGACAAAAATAGAAAAGATTATTTTATTTATATAAAAGAGAATTTTGAGTCGCATTCCAAAGTTGTAGTAAGTTTTAAAATAATACAAACGCATTAGGTATAAACTTCTTTAAATTCAAAAGAATAACAACGATGTTGTTGATAGCTTTTTTAGAATAATTTGTATTTTTTAACCTTTTATGGTTAATAGTTTTTTTTCCTTTGAAATTGGATGTCAGTCGCGTTTTTTATAGTTTTTATGAATGTTTAGTTTTCTTTGATTTGATATTATATTAATGTTTATACCCTAAAAGGAACGTGTTTTCCTCATAAACCAGCCCCCATTTGCTCTCACTTGCTTACAAACGGTACTCAAATTTGAAAATTTTTTTTGGCGTTTATTGAATTTACATCTAAAGAATTGATTTTTATATAAGGCGCCCGGTGTGATTAAAACATGAAATTTAGTGATCGAATGACAGCGTTACGTTTTTTGTGCGCAAACTATCGTGTGCACCTTTCACATTTATTTTGAAGTGTGGTTTTCTTATTTTCTGTGTCTGTTCAAAGACAATCGTTCGTTCCAGTCGTCGTCAGAGCTGACTCATGAAATTTTTTATTTATTTACTTAAGATACAGAAACTTTTTTAGTTTTCATTCCAATAATGTAATACAAAATTTTAGCTTGTATTTTGGAATTTGCATGTAAATATCGGAACCACATTGGAAATGCATAGTGCATACAGGATGGACACTACGAATACACTGTTCACGCTTCAGAGGTATTCAGCGTGTTTAGTTTTGTAAACTAGATCCTAAAATGAGGGTTTATTGTTTCGTCAATTACTATTTTCAGCCATGTTACTATTTCATTATCAAAAACGTAGATTATGAAAATGCAAAATAAACAAACTCCTACATATATTAACGAACATTTGAATATTTTAAATACTTTTTGTAAAAGTTTGTAGTATATTCTTCAGTAAAATATAATTACGATATGGCAACCATTTACTGTATAGGCGTTCAATGGCTATGGCTGAAATAGCAGGCAGTCGAATTTATGTAAAAAATAGTGCTAAAATGAAATGAACAATATGAAAGTTTACACGTGTATTGTTGATCGGATTTCTTATTTCCTAAGCTATTTTTCGAGCGATTAATTATAAGCCAAGAAAGTGCCTATCTGGCGTCGCCTTGGCCGGACAAATGTGCACGCGATGTTATAATTTTTTTTGTTAGTATATTTATCGACTTGAGTAATAGATTAACGAAATTTCGCTGTCATTAATTTCTTATTTGCTATTTCTGGAAGTAATTCTCATGGTAAAAGTGTTAACATACATATATTACCTACAGCTGGTAATGATAGTAATACATTTATCTTAAGGAAACCATAATAATTATATGAGATGTAATAAATAAATGTGAATGTAATTAAAGCATCTTTTCTTTTTCAGGCTTTGATTGTACCCGGGAACAATACTGTGGGTGTTGATTCTAACCAAAATTATGTAAATAATAACAATCAAATTCATTAATCTAATATATACGACACAACAATTTCATATACGATAGAACCTAGCGTTTCAAAACATATTCTTAATTTATGAAGCGCCATCCCTTATCGACCATTTGGCGTAATGGTAGCAATCTTGCCTTCCGCACCGAACAGTCCTGGGTTCAACTCTCGGAAGAAGCAGATGTTTGTGTAATTAATATGAGCATTGGTACCTTAAAATAAATATGAGATAAGGCAAAACATTGTGAAGAGAATATATTTTCAAATTTTTTGAATATTGCCTTCAATGTGCCGTGGTACTGAGCGCGTATGCATAATCTACATTAATATAATAAAGAGGAAATATTTGTATTTTTGTATGTTTGCAATATATAAACTCAAAAACTACTAAGCCGATTTGAAAAATTCCTGCACCATTGGAAAGCTACATTCACGCTGAATAACAGGCTATATTTAATGCTAAAAAAAATTTAAAGAATTTTGTCCACCCATGCGAATCTGCTAATAATAAATAAGTAGCAAAAATTTCATTTGTGTATGGAAAAGTTTATTTTATTATATTTTACGGGTTTGGAATTATCTATGGATGACCTAATGGGTCCTAACCTCTGTAATGTTTCGTCGTCATATATCTCAAATTCAGTTTTCAAACTTCAATTCATAGGTGATTATTTTTTACTGCGTTATTTTTTATATGAAAGATTAAAGACACGTATTATAAATATGTGTATCGGTTTCTTCTTACTGTAGACAATATCGCAGGAGGAAACAAATATCTTTTTTTTTTATTTATGTTAGGCAATCTACTAGCAGCAGTCTTTGAATATTAAAAGAAGGATATGTATTCGCAGAATTAAATGGTCTAATGTGACGACAACCGCAGTTCGCATTCATCAGAAAGGTATAATCTTGATCCGCTTTAAGTGAGCCGGAAACTTGCCATGACCAAATCGTAATTTATTCATAGTGGTAATGAACTTCCTGTTTGGTGATTTCCATTTGAAATATCGAGGTTTAAACGGGTTATTTTTAAAATTTTAATATATCAGTTGCCACTAAATATTTTAGTACTTTCCAGTCTTCATTCCAATTATTGTACTAACGGGATGTTAACACAGATTATTGATTTGTCACAAGAATTGCAGGCAGAGGATTTTCATTGTCCGTTCTTTCAGAGTAAGATTGCACCTACATAGGAATAGATACAAGAAAAGGGATAGGGTGTACCTATTCCTTTTCTTGTATCTATTCCGACTCTATTTTATTTTTTTATTTATTTTTACAATAAATAAAAGGAGGAAATATTCACATTTTATAGACATGTGAGGAGCAAACACTAAGTCGGTCAATCAGGAAGTATTTATCTCCTCTGATTTCCATGATGTAATGAAAAAGCATTTTATATACTAAGCATAAGCTTATGCTGTAAATATAGATTGCATTCTTGTCCACCGTAAAACATCTTTCAAATTCAGCACTAAAATTATACTGCTATTTAAAATCCATCTGTGTATAAAATACAGTTTATACAGGATTTCTATTATTTACAATTTTAAAAACTGTGCATTATTAGTTATTTTCTTATGACAAACATTGAGGGTTATGAGTTGGACCTTTAGGCGGTTCACACACTAGAGATGCGTCCCGCCGCGATGCGCGTAGCGACAGAAAACGCGCCCCCGCGCGGAGGCGCCGATCTGCCTAACTTAGCGGTGTAATCTGCTTCCCCGCGCGGAGTAGCAACACAAGTTGACCCTACTTCTTCACGCCCCGCGCTCCCGCGCAGAATCTGCGCGCGGGGCGCCTATCCGCGCGTTCCCGCGTCGGCAGTGTGTTTTCATAGGCGTGTTCTCTATATTACTTGAGATTTAACTTGATTGAGATTAATTGAGATTTAACTAAATTGAGAGTTAACCGCCTTAATATACTCACATCCCATTAGGCGGTTAACACACTGCACCGCGCCCCGTCGCGTAGCGCGTGGCCGCAGATTTTATCATTGTATGCAAGAATCTCAATTAATATAGAAAACACGCCTATGACAACACACTGCCGACGCGGGAATGCGCGGATAGGCGCCCCGCGAGCAGATTCTGCGCGGGAGCGCGGGGCGTGAAGAAGTAGGGTCAACTTGTATTGCTACTCCGCGCGGGGAAGCAGATTACACCGCTAAGTTAGGCAGATCTGCGCCTCCGCGCGGGGGCGCGTTTTCTGTCGCTACGCGCACCGCGGCGGGACGCATCTCTAGTGTGTGAACCGCCTTTATCACTATAATCTGTGTGTTTAAAATTTAAATATATAGACCATAGTGATCTGTGTTTTATGTGTTTACATATTCATTTTAATTTCTATAAATGTTCACACACACATAATTAGCTAAAATTTTTGTAAAAAAATTCAGTAAGATATTTAATTCTTACTAAAATAATCTCTTAATGATGTAATCGGTGTTGAACATATTAAAGCTCCAGTGATTAGTTTTAAGCTCTTTTTTGTGTGATCTCTAGTTGGTGATACAAATAATAACTATTATATTTACTATTTAACCGTAATCTCAGTGACTTCTAACTATAACTTTATAAAGAATATTTAAAATTTTGGGATAAGATCAAAGCTTCGTTTATTGGGTTTTTTGCTTACAAGGTGCTTATTTTTCAACTATACATTTAGCCAGGGAAATTAAGGCGTATATCAACTAGCGTCGATAAATCTACGTTGTCAATGCACCGTTAACATCAAGAAAGGTACTTACTAGGTAGGAGATATCACTTCTAAATTTAAAGACGCTGTCAATTGTACTTTATCCTTTACAGAAACCGAATTGATAAAGAGGTATTAATCTTGTTCGATCTTGACTCCACATACAAATCTAATCAGGTTCTTTGAATGAAAATAAAGAGATAGGGCGATACAAATCTGGATTTTTATCTGGTTTTTGGCATAAGTCATTTATCATTTTTTTAAAATAAAATAGACTGCTGAGAAGTTCAGACGTTTAATTAAAATACATGGAATATTATCCAGCTTGGAGAATAATGATTTAATATTTAAAAGCCGATTAAATTCTATCTCAGAGAATGTTATATTGAGATGCGTAATAATTTCATTACGAACAAATAAATATCTGAAACAAAAGTTCCTTCAACTCTGCGTCTTTTAATGTCTAATGGCTTATAATATAATAGTAGTTTCAAATTTTCTATATAACATATAATTTTCTACTGTTGGAAAACTGCTATATAATTTCGTTTAAATTTATAAAAAGGTACTTATGTCCATTAACCTCTTTATAGTAATTTAGTCGCGCCAATTAAGCTTTTTGGTCGAAGTCCTCAGAAATAGCTCCGATTTGTATGTTTTTTTTTAATTAAGGGGAGCAATCAGTATTTGTATTTTTTAAACAATATTTATATTAGAAAATCAGTTTTTGCATGGTTTTCTTTGAAAACAAATATTTGTGTAATAACTTTGGTGTTAAGAATAGTTGTTAAAAGTACAGTTTTTATAAATGATTTAATATTTATATCATAAAAATAAAAAAATAAATATAAAAAAAAATTCAACACTATGCTTTTTGAGGAAGAGTAATGATGAACTTCGTCAATATTTCAACTTCGAGCTGGCTCCCTACCGTTTCTCGCTTTTTGATAACGGTGGAATGAGGAAAACGACGAAATCAATGCCATACGATATTTTTGAACAATGTGAAATGGATGTTAATGATGTTACAATTTTTTTACATTATCGTTGGTGGTTTGTTATTTCATAGATTAAAATGAAAAAAATAAAAAGCTTATCGATATTTTTCATCAGTATATCAAATATTTACGTAAACTAATAACTATGGTACCAATGTGAAAGTCGTTTTTGGTGGATACAATAATAATGGAACTAAGCCGTCTGAGAGAAACGTAGATGTAAAAGTAATACTTCAATCCAATATTCTTTTGAAGTAAATATGCCTCTTAATACAACTAAGTAGTATTTTATAGGAAACAGAAAAAAATAAAAGTAATTTGATCAATCTTCTCTGCAAAAAATGGCCGAAAATAATATTGAGTGGAGTCAAGCAAGAAAGTGATGCAGCAGCAGTTTAATTGTATAATCAGCTCTTCATAGTTCCTTACATGATGTAGTTGTTGTAGCAGAGGACATTGATGCACTAGTGATATTGATGGCTTTAGCACCTGATCATACATAAATATTTTTCTTGAAACCAGTCAAAAATAATGTCTTACAACGAGTTAATTCGACAGAAACCATGTTAATAAAATATCCAAATATTACCAAAATTCATCTTTTGTTCATTCATACATTCACTGGATATGACACTACATCTGCTTTTTATAATAAAGGAAGAAAAAATATAAAAAAAATTTAATAGTGGTCAGAAATTACGTGCTGAAACTTTCGTGGTTGAAGAACAAGCTGAAGAAATACTTTTTAATGGAAGTATGTATTGTATTCTCATCATGTATGGTGCTAAAACTGCCCAAAGCTTGAATGAACTGTGATACAAGCGTTTTTTAGAATTAGCTTCAAAAGACAAAAGCGTACAACTCAGGTCGTTACCTCCAGCAGAGGATGCAGCAAAACAACATATTAAAAGAGTTTACCTTCAAGTTCCACAGTGGAAAAATAATGTTTCAATGCCTCCCGAAGATTGGTTGGCAAATAGATAATTACTTAAAACTAATCACAATGACACAACCCGCAGCACCAATGAACATTTTGAAAATTATATTTTGCTCTTGCAAAACAAGATGCGGTTCAGCGTGTAGCTGCAGAAAAAGTGGTTTGCATTGCTCACCCGCCTGCATTGTATGCAGTGAAGTGACTGCGATAATCACCCACCAATTGAAGAAGCTAAAGTTATCAATTAACAAATGAATGTTCAAAATTCACTGCCCTTTTATAAAATAAAAAAAATGACCAAATTTCTTGTTGTTTTTTTTTTCGAGTTAATAAAACATTTGAAAACTAAAAACTGATTTCATTATATAAATAACGTACATATTGTTTAAAAAATAAAAGTAATTATTTCATCCCTCTGAAAGATTTCTTATTTTAAATAATATAAAAAAATAATAAAAAAATATATATATTCACAATCGGAGCTGTTTCTGAGCACTTTCAAAGATGTTTTACGGCTTCATTGACGCGACTAATTGTAAAGATGAACATGTTGCTGTTACTAGGAGCTTGTCATGTCAAAGAATAAAAAAATAATAAAAACAATAAAAAAATGAATAAAAATACCATAGGCTCTTATTTCCCTGCCATGAACAAATCTTATGATAACATAATAAATTCAAAACCTCCCGTATTTTTGTTTACTAATACGGTCAAAAAATGACATAAATAATGATAACATAATAAAAGCTTCAATCCAAACCTTCTTAAAGTTCTTGACGTCATAACTTCTTATAAATAGATGAATGCCGGCTGCACACACGAAAAAGCATTGTCACGTTCCCTCATTGTCAGGTTTCGTCACTGTCACGTTCCGCCTGAGCGTTTGGCTTATGACGCATCTCTCTTCAGAGAGACAGCGGCAGCATACAATCTACACGTGAACTGTTTTGTCAGCTGTTTATAAAGTGACGTGAAAATTTAATGTGGTTTCCATTATTTATTTCAACAACAATTGCGGCAAAAAAGGACATTAATTCTTGCATTTTAAGAATTTGATTAGCGATATAACGTCATTTATATTTGTTCTTTGATTATTAAAAAAAATAGTATCGGTCGGCAAATGCAGTAATAATAGTTTATGTTACAGTATTGACTAAAAATTTATTATGACTCATATAAACGATCGTATAAGAAGTCAACTGCGGAGAATCTTAAATATCACACATGTATATAAGTTGTAAACAAATTGTTAATATCACATTGTTACTTGTAATTAATCTGTATAATTTAGGTAAAAAAAAGTTGAATTAATGACTGCAAATAAATGTTAATATACCGAAAAAAAATTAATTTTAAATTAACTCCTTCTTTGTATTATACAACATAATGTTAATTCTGTGATAATAATTCAATTCATGCATACACTTTTGAAATTTGGCAGATTTTTTCAGACGCTGATATAGACTAACATATACGAAAACTGGGCAGTTCTGAAAATATTGCATACATACGGGTCGAATTGATAACCTCCTTTTTTCTGAAGTCGGTTAAAAAGAAAGCAATTTCTCATCAAAGTTTTCTTATAACGTTATCACGTAAAATTATCGTCCGTAAACCTACTGCACAGACAACCAATTTCTTCCCACGTTTTTCTCAGGTCGCTTTCTTGTGTGTCTGTCTGTCTGTCTGTGCAGTTGGATTCTTGCAACTCACTTTTGAGGCACTTCCCGGCCACCTAGCGAACTGAAATTTTTGGAGCAAGTCAGAACCCGATGACAATGCACGCTCAAACAACTTTCAACTCTCTAGGTGCACTTTCAGGTCAACTTTCGGCAACTTTCACTTTTGTATGGGGCTTATCCGATTGTTGCGTAACACATGGTTACTTCGTTGAGTTAATAATGAAAAGAATAAAATAATAATACTAGATTATAAAATCTAAAAATTTTTTGAGTGGCCCCTCGCTTGGCCCCGCCGGGTTATTTTATTCTTTTTTGGTCACAGAAAAACGTGGGATTTTTAGATTTTTAAATCTAGTATTTTTATTTTTGATAAAGACAATAGTTTACGAATTTATTATAAACAGATAGAATACACAACATTACGTTTGCAAAACTTAGTAGTATTACAGAATTCCATACATTTATAGCATTGCAATATTGGTTTTATATGTTGCTCTTTAGTTACAAGACCAAGACCATAATTCACGTGCTTGGGAAATACGTTACCTGCTAATGTCACTGAGTTTGTAGCAGGAGTGTCTGATATAGACTTTAGAAGTCTGTTTGGTGAATCTACGTACCTCCAAACTTTCCTGAACTAATGAATTTATCAAAAGATATTTTGGTCACTCGAAAATTTTCATGCATTCTGAGATAGTAGTCGTAACGCTTTTATTTCGTGTCGAATTAGAAACCAAAGAGATGGCTTCTTTGCATTATAAACATTTACAGTATACCTCAAAGCAATAACACGTTTTATTTACGTTTTCACCAATTATCCTAGTCCAAAGTAAGCACTATAAGGTTTGTGTAATGGGTACAAGACTAACAGACATCCACATACGATACATAAATATGAAATATTCATAGAAATCTATATTACTCAGCTACAAACGCTCGCATTCATCACACCAACACCTGACCCTTCCGGGACTCAAACCCATGACCATTGGTGCAAAAGGCACGATCGCTACCGTTGCACGAAACGGTCATCTGTACCCTTGTTTTACATACTGAAAATAAGTTAATGGGGTCCTTGTTTTCGAATTTAATTGCATCATTAATACTTTGTTTATAAACCAGGAAAATTGTTCCTAGAGAACTTTCTTGACAGCTGCGGACCTGATTGTTCTTAAAATATGGTGCACATTTAGTACGTTTTGGGGATGTGCCAACACTTTCAAAACTCATTTAGCTTTTAAGAGCAATTAACTGTAAACTAAAAGCTAAATGAACCGAGAAAGTATTTTTTTAATCAAGAAAATAAAATTAAATGGAAACGTTAATAGATAACTATATTTTTTTCAACATATCTTGATTATTACGTTAGAAAATTGGCGGGGGGTTCTAAAAGTGACCCTGTATAGCTCGATGAGCTGTCGACTGTACAGTATCCAGTTTTGCTTTTAATACCCGCAAGCGCTTAAACTTTAATATCAACTCGAAGATGAAACTCATAAACAGGTATATAATAATAGGTTAGATTCCCAATGAAATAAAACTTTGTTACGTATACTAAGTGCTTAGTTTTGTTTCTCTAATTAAAGTTTGGAAGAGGTTTTGAACTACCGAATAAGGATAGTGACTTCGTAATATACATTCAAATAAGTATGGGTTAAGCTATACCCTGTCTCAATCCAATTTAATGAAAACGTAAACAAAGACGCCATTATTGCGACCATAGAGTACTGAGTGATGTGGTAAAAGTAAAACCATTTATGATTCGATTAATTCATTGATTGCTTCGATTAGATTAATTGAACACTATTATGTTGGAGCTTCGCGTTAGCGTAGTTTGTTTTTATTCCGAGTGTCGGATAATGGGCATTTGTTCTCGAGAGATGGTGCTGTTCATCGTGATTATAGAGAAATAAAATGCTTAGATTGAACCGAGTAAAAATAAATTATATTTTTTAAAATTTTACATAAGAAATCAATTTTTGAAGAAAAAAGGTATCTAGCTAGATTTTTAAATAAATAAATAGATTTAGTATTAAAGTAAGACAAATTTAATATTGACTTCTTAGGTTTTGACGCGTGTAACTCATTGAAATGAAACCCTTATGGATAAATAAACGCGTTATTTATTTTCACACAAAGAAACAATTAGTCACCCCGCAACCACGGCACCTGCAAAGGTTTTTCTTTTTTTTTTATAGAAAATAGGCATGCGCTTGACCACCATCTCGCCTGATGGTAAGCGTCGATGTGATCTAGGATGTGACGCGCTTGCCTAGAAGGTACCTATTTACTCGTGACTTAAAGACCCCTTAATTGTATTTGTCAGGAAACACAGACTCAGGCAAAGAGTTCCATTCCTTAGCGGTACGTATCACAAAATTGGAACCAAAACGCTTAGTGCGACTCTTTGGTATATCCACCATATAACGGTGTCGCCAGTTTGTAAGTCTGGTTGTCCGATGATAAAATGGGGACGGCGGAAGAAGATTGTACAATTCAGCTGCACACTCTCCGAAATGTATCCTATAAAATACGGATAGGCTTGCTACCTTCCGTCTATGCTCAAGGCTTTTGAGCTTCTTATAGAAAAGACCTTCATTGCCGATGAGCCTCTTTGCCCTCCTCTCAATGGACTCAAGCGTCTGGAGCTGGTATCGGGCGGAACCGTCCCAAAGATGAGAACAATACTCCATACACGATCGAACTTGTGCTTGGTAAAGGTTGAGCAACTGTTCCGGTGTGAAGAGAGACGGCAAGCGCCTCACCGTGCCTCTCGATGGCTTCGCTCCATATGTAAGTGGCGTATGCTAGAAGATCTTCAGTAGACCGGTTCCGGCGAAACCCATATTGCCGGTCACTAAGGAGGTCATTTTCTTCTAGATACGACAGGAGCCTGTGGTTCAGTACACGTTCCATTATCTTGCAGAGAATGGACGTGACCGAGATGGGCCTGTAATTGATAGGGTCAGCACGTCAGCGGTCAGTTCGGGAAACTAAAATTAAAACACGAACTCTGAACTCAACTTTGTTGTGTAAATAAATAAAGCGTTTATTATCCGTAAGTGTTTCATTTCAATAGACAAATTTAACTGATTTACATTGTGACTTGGTTTGTTGTGTTTTTTCCGGAGCAACGACATTTTGCTACGATAACTGGACTTTGAGATCAACTCCGATTTATATTTGTTGTACAAGGTATGTAACTGTAATATTATTTTTATGTACGTAAACTTCATCTTAATTGAAAGAAATTTGACGGCCGCCACTTAAGGTTTCGCTGGAGGTATTTTTTCCCTAACAAAATGTAGAATATGTATAAAAGAAAGAAAATTATAGCAAAACTAAAAAACCAATCGATAACAAAAGCATATTCGATAACATATTCAAATGAGAACAGATTAAATGATTTATCTTTATTTTAAGCATTGAACACGGATAACCCTGGTCCGTTATCCGTTTCTTCGTTTTTGTCTTCGCCTATGAAAAAATGACCGAGACATAGTCGCTTGACAGCAAATGAAAAGACCATAACAATGAATATTTACAAGTTTGTAGAAAAATCGATGATAATTTATCCATATAAGTCTGATATAATAAAAAACTGCGGGGATAATGGGAACTTTTCAAAGCACTATATATAAAATATACATTATAACAATAAGTATTTAATTACGATAAATATTTCACTTTTATTTTCGATGGGCTGTTGTTTCAGTTTAACATATAATTATTGTAATTGTGAGGAAGGATTGCATTACCAAATTGTTTTTGGTAATGCAGTCCTTCCAAATGGGGGATTGTATTAACAAAAGTATACTAGGTGCATTCCAATGTTTTATGAAAGTGATTCTTAAGTTTAGACTTCAATGATATCAACGAAATCCGCAGGTTGATTAATCATCCGTACCGAATATACAAAAAAAGACCTCACTACTTATGATTATGACAAACGTTATTATTATTTAAAATGAAATACCGGTAATCATCAATTCAAAAATACCGGTAAATTTTTAGGCCAACCTAGGATTTATAAATATTGTAAGAACTATATAACTCTCACTAGAATAATTTTACTTAGGTACATAGTTAGCCAGCCCTAACTTACCCGAGACTGTATAGTCTCGGGTAAGTTAGGGCTGGCTTAGGGCTAGTTATTTTGAAATATTAATGTTTTTTGTGATATTTTTAGCAGTAAAGCCAACAAATAATATTTTATCTCCAATAACATGACAAGAAGCTGAGTATAACGTCCCGACAGCTAGTTCGGCAACACTGATGAATTCGTTGTTCGGATTGTATTATCATCAGTTATCATCACTCATAGGTTTAATTATCACGTATTTATCTTTACCATACATCCATGACTAATATTTTATCGAATTTTTAATGTACATTACCTCGATTCATAATCTCGCGTCTTCGATTCATAATCGATTTAATTGAAGTAATCAATGAATTGAGAGATACTCTTTTGCCATCAAACACTATGCGAACACAGATTAGACAATTTTTTTCATTGGATTAATAACGTCACTTTTCGAGTTAAGTTATTCAAATAAATTTTAAATATGTTGAACAAACTATGATCTTTGAAAGAAACTAGTGAGATACATGTTGAAACCTTCTTATTACTTATGAATGTGTTTTTATATCCATTTAGTGGCCGAAACTTTGAGTATTTTAAATGAAACTGGTTTGTTTACATTTTTATCAAATTGGATTGAGACAAGGTATACAGTAAAATACGTCTGTACCTTAATTTATCTATCGCTTCAGTTTATTACTACGAGATAGCGACATAGACTTTTTTAGAACTGTTTTTTAGAATCTTTTAACTATCCGTATTGTGCTTTCCTTTGGTTGCCATACCGTTGGTTTCAATACAGAAAGGATTTATTTTTAATCGGTTCGGTTACCTGGTGGGGATGGTAGATTTTGTTATTCGGAGTAAATATGAAATCACAATAAGACACCGTAACTGTAATTTATGCTAATTTATATACTTAGAAATTATGAAGTCTTTATTATATTATTATAGAGATGAGAAGTGGCGAGAAAAACGGACAGTTCGAATCCCAGATGGAAATTTTAGGGCTAGGTATTTTTTTACCGTCGAAATAACTGAATTATGGACGAAAATCGACTTCTGCGTGACCACAATACATATAAGAATATAAATAGAATGCAAGCCTACACCGCCCAGACGTAGTTTATAAGGCAAATTAATTTAACGAACATCGTTCGACCTACATAGGTCGGACCGCGGTCCCCGGGCAAAGATCATCTAACCCAGAGGAAGATCCTTCCTTAGGCCTTCCTATAAGTGGCTATCCACATGCTACACACAATATTAACCATTAATCCCTTTGTTATAATTTAAATACTTGTTTTACGAGTGGATCCAAGTCATCAACAAGATTTGAACTTAACCATGGCTGCTCATATTGAGCGTAAACAAGTTGTTCACCGAATAGTAAACTACGTTGAGTGACATCTGATAGTGTAGGCGTCTTATATCTATCAAGCTTTACATAGAAATCTTAAAAGAGCAAATAAAGAGTGCACTTTTCTCAGTCGAGTTACTACTGTACTAGACAAGGCATTTGTCTATCCCTTTTATAAAATGAGAAAGCGCGCATAGTTTTGTGAACTGTGATTTGCGCTTTTTGCCTGTAAGAGGTAATTTAACGTTACTGTGTAAGACAAAAATAGATTTTTATATGAAACAGAAAACAGTATAAATTACGTGATTCAGAAAATGTACCTAAAAATTCACTTGCATCGCTTCACACTATATGTCGGCTATTTTAATCGTATTCACTATAAGATTACAACACTAATCATCGAAAATCCAATCCAATAAGACGTTCGTTTTGGAATAGAAATTCCAATAAACCTATTTCTGTTTTATCTTCTGTTTCTCTTTATCCACTAAATCCTTGCTAACCGTATAAAATAGTATAAGTCGACCACAGCCCATCGGTTAAGACGTTAGCTTTAACCCAAGTGGGTCGATTTCAATCCATGGCGATGAATTACGAACTTTGGACCCATTCGTAATACAAACAGTTGACCACAGTATAAATTAATGCTAAAGACTAAAGGTTATTTTCTATCAATAAATATTTACGAAAAATAAAATTCATAAATGCGGTAAAATAATTAACAAATGATATACTAAAACAAGTACGGGCGCAGCGGATGATTAAATAAAAAACACAATCTTATAGAAATAACTTATTTAAAAAGAATATCAAACAAATTGAAAGTTCGCGGCGCATCGTTGCAAAAACACGTTGCACACGTTGCATCGAGTCAGCGCCTCGTGGTTGACGTATTTCATATGTTTTAGGTAAATCGATGTCGGGTGCTACATCGGCAACTACATAAATACAATACTATATATATTTGAGATAAAAATAAATATATCTACATAAATTATAAATCACATATAAACCACAGCTAGAAAAATGACTTATGACGGTAGGCGGTTAGTTAAGTTTTGCAAGAGATATTACGAATTCGCATTTTATGAGAAAATTAATCTGGCATTATCTGAAAGATTCGGAAAGATGTTCAAGAGTCGAATAGCATGAAGGGTAAAGGAATAAGTCCTAAAGCCTGAATGAAGTGGAGAGTTCTGATGAATTGATAGATCGAAGTTGTCTAGCATGAACAACTTTTGAAGTAATCAGGAGAGTGAGAATTGAAGAGTGAAAAAAATTGTGTGTATAGTAGTCGGATGCTTGCGCTGACGGATTGGGAGCCAGTTCATCTGAGACTGATATGAAGAATGTTTCTTGATCATATTTACAGAGACAAAATACAAAACTAATACAAAAGTTTTCTTACTTCTTGAAATCAATACTTATTCAAAATTCCTCATTAAAATCGGCATAGCAGGCATCAACATAATCAATGAGTTGGAATAAACCGCAGTGATAAAATAACACGACGATAATCTCAACAAAATGCGCGGTTGAACTCAAGCTGAAATGAAAACAGAGCACAAGGTGTTTAACGCTATCGCTTAGAGGTTTGAAAGAATTCTCAAATGTGACCGACAAGAGGGACTTATTTAAAGTATCAAACCTAGACAACTGTCTAAAGCTTCATACGATTATTTCTCGATATTTCAAATAATTGACAGTTATACCGAGAACAGCTTACCATGCGCTAATATACTGCAAATTGTGGTTTAAAAATGCGATGGCTGAGTTGATTTCATTGGAACTGTTTTTGGCAATATAATTACTTCTACACAATAGTACTTGCAAGTTTACACATACGCAATCATATACTCATGCAAGCACCAGATTATGTCCGCTCAAACGCGTGCAATCAAAACACTTTTATTTATTGCCGACCATCGACTCTGATGCCACCCATTTTTGTCCAAATACCTACTTGTCTAATGTTACATTAGAATAACCTTGCCAATGTCAGTCAATAGTTGGTTTTTTATCTAAGCACATTTTCTTTCTTCTGCATCCAATTAATTACAATCAGGTACTAATATATGTATATTTAAGCATATAACTATTTTCATTCTTTATATTATAGGGGGAGTGGATAATCCTTCTTATACATTTTCTTTTCAATTTTATTCTATACTTAAGGTTGTCGAGAAGGGATTGTTTTTACCAATAGGGCAGCCTAGATGATAGATTCCAGATAGTACAATTACTTTCTTCTTTGTTATTTTAGTGTCCAATGTGTACTAGAAAGTATATTATTATAATTAATTCCTTAGAATTATTAATTATTATATTATCTTAGAAAATTTTTACATGTTAGCTGAAAACAAAACTTCAAAAAATGATATACATTTCAAAGATAAGATAATGCATTCCCAAGAACTATCTGCCTTCACAAACAATGCTAGTGGTCCTTAAATAGGCTGACAAAGGTATGAAATGTGAATATGTCTACGTGGGTGGTATAATGGCAACTTGCGAATTCATAGCGCATCCAAATGAGCGGGTCAAAACTTTTGCGACGTCCAACAGTTGAAATTGTAGGCAGGAGGATAAATGCGATACTGAAATTGACATCATGTAAATTTTTGTTAATATCTAGATGTCTTTAAGTAGTGATTATTAACATACATAATTATTTTCCAGTAACATAGAGTTCGAATAAGATAGAGTGTATTCGTTAAGTTTATCGATACCAACGGCTTAGGGATTATATTATTCATTCATTAGGGATAACAAACAACATTCACAATATTAATAAAATGCTAATTATTACCATAAGTAAGGTTATAGTGAAGCCCACATCATTATCCACAAGCAACTTTGTAAAATTCTTTAACTTATATATAACTCTCTTAAGAAAAACACAAAAAACCAAATAAAGCTAGATTACAGTAACAAAAAAGTAAAACAAATTTCCTAAACAAGAAGTCACATTTAAAATTTGATAAAAAAAAGAGTATTAATTTGGTAAAACTTTCAAAACTTTTTTTAAGTTTGTGCTCCGAATCTGTGAATATGTCGAGATTTAGGAAAATTTTGTTCTAAGTGTCAGTGAGCCGATGAAGAGGCGCGCGCGCTATTTTTTATTTAGATATTGTTCTATATACCCGATGGAATACACCGATATGTGCTGTGCTTTTATTTTAAAGTAAAGTTAGTTTTTTGTATGTATATTTTTTTCTTTAACGTTGTTGATTCATTGATTTTAAACAATTTTAAACAAGATTTAACGTTTATAATGCAGGTTTATTTTATATTCACATGTCACTCAAGTGGCGACCATTACCTTACTTATCTTGTGAAAATGGCTTCTGAAAAGAGACTGAAGAGAAGAACGTTAGTATTAAAAATACTAAAAACAAACATAAGTAGCCTTTAATGATCCATTTAAAATTATTTTGTTCGAATACAAATTTCTTTAAATCACAATTCAAATTCTGGCTATCAGAAAAATATAATATCGTAAAAAAAATCAGCAGCATTATTTTCGGAATATTTTCACATCTAAATAAACTTACCGCTGCTGGCAATCATTAGTTTAAATTGTATCAATGCTTCGAAAACCATTCAATATTTCTATTTTCAGAAAAGTTTTCGTTTAATATGATCAGGTGAAGTCAACAGTCGTGACCTGAGGAATGAGCGATTCGCTACTACAATCTGTGTCCTATAAATATGTAATACGCTTGGCTGTGCCCAACGAACTGTACGAAGCAATTTCATCTCTCTCTCACTTACCAACGGGATTAAGAGATAGATATAGTCTCTATGTCAAAAGAAGCAACCTTTGACAACACGACTAGTACGTTTGTATGTTAGCATATGAAATCTATTGTGTATGAATAATTTATTCACTGCTTTATGATTTTATTATGATTTTCCTATATTGCAATCAAATTTAGTTAAAGCTTAAGATTCGACTTCAATTAAACCTGAATAATGTAATAATAGTGAGAGAGAGAGAGAGAAATCGAAGGGTTTTTTTAACTATATTTTCTTTAACGCACACTGCTAAATAGTTTACTAAACATAGTAGGTATCAGAAGGTTATGCAAAAACATAAGGGAAAGATTTATAATATTTAAAATGGATTCAACTTTCAAATTCGAATATATTTAAATTAGACTAAAGTATTTTTTTTATATAAAAAAATTGTACCGTTTCCAACTTATTTTTTTACACTTAAGCCATTAGATTCTTAATACGCTTTTTTGCACTGACAGAGTGATGGTTACGTGGAGGTTTTTATATTTGCCAAATCTTTATATATATAATTCTTCTGTGAGTGTGTATGTCACTGAACTCCTCCTAAACGGCTGGACCGATTTGAATGAATTTTTTTGTGTGTGTTCAAGGGGATCTGAGAATGGTTTAGATTCACAAATCAGTCCGGCAGATGGCACTGCAGTCGGCACAGCAACGCGTGGCCGGGACAGCTAGTTTATTATAAAATTAAGATAATGTTGCTTGTAAGATTTAGCTTTCAGTAATATTCATTCAAATATAAAGAGACATCCTATTTCTTATGTGACTACAGTATTAGTGTGTAAATAGACATAAAATATATAAATACACATAAAATCATTTATTTCTGAAAAATAACCGGAAACATCTTCACATAAGGAAAATTGAATTCAAAGAAATTTTTTAAAGCAAAATATCTCAGTGTATTTATAATCACATTAAAGTTATATTAATTTTTTTTCGTCGAAATGAAAAATATCGTGTAATTGGAGATTTTCAATAAATTCCCAAGAAACATAAAATTTTGTAGAGTATTAAGTATACTTAATGGGTATTGATTTGTTTCAGGTAATTGTTTCGAGATGATAAAATAAAAATGCCTTGTTGGAGATTACGTAAGTATCTCTTAAGGATTAATGCGTTTAACTTGGTTGATTCTTTACGTTTGATAGGTTCCGGTTCTAAAAAAAATATTTTTTATATATTTTACTCCATATACTCGTACTTTCGTTTTTTTCCTTTCATAAATCACGATTCACGTCGTGATAATATTATTTTGCATTTTTTCCACTTAAATCCCAAATAGCCTCTAAATTCCTATACCAGTTCAAAAACTTCAACGGTTGTGCCACTTTTTAAGTTAACTTTGACATATCTACCTTCGTACAGTTTCACTTTGTAAATAAAGTTTGGAGTTGCATAAATTATTTACTATCGTATCTGTTTACTAGTTGAGTCTTGGAGACCATATTTTAGTAAAATTAAATTTAAAGCTTGTGGCTTGGTTATAGTTCACGTTTTACAATAAAATTCTTAAATTAAACGAATGTACAGTTACAATGTGCCGGCGTTGAATTTTATTTTTTGTAAATGCCATACCAAACGGGATGGAATTAGTGAGCAAGATTTTAATCTTATAAATATATTTAAAATTATTGTGATTTATATTTCATATACACCAAATAATTAATTTCAAACTAAACAGAGCTTGTTTTATGGCTGTTTCACTACATAGTATAAAACAAAGTCGCTTTCTCTGTCCCTATATCCCTATGTATGCTTAAATCTTCAAAACTACGCAACGGATTTTGATGTTTTTTTTTTTAATCTTCTTGAATTACTAATAGATAGAGTAATTCAAGAAGAAGGTTTAAGGTATATTACATGCATAATATAGTAGAGCATTGCATCCGTGCGAAGCTGGGGCGGGTCGTTAGTATTAGAATAATTCAACAAGTATACGACACGGGAACAAATTTTTATGTTCTACACACAAAATAATGCTTTTATCATGATTTGGATTGCAAATATTTAGCGCATAGGCAGATGGTCTTAACATCGAATCAATCAGCCTTCATGTGAAGGTACGTTACGACGTAAACTTCTAGTGAGTAGAACTCACTAGAAGTAAGATGTTTTACGAATTTGTTCGATAAAACTGATTACCAAATTGAACTGTAGTATCCTAAAATCCATGATATTGCGTAGAATGTTTTCCCTTTTTATTAAATTCATAATTTTTTACATATCCGTTATTATCATTATGATTACTATATATCATAACTAGCGGCCCGTCCTGGCTTCGCACGGGTGGACAAAATTCTTTAAATTGTTTCTAGCATTAAATATAGCCTAGTTGCTCAGCGTGAATGTAACTTTCCAATGGTGAAAGAATTTTTGAAATCGGCTTAGTAGTTTTTGAGTTTATTCATTGCAAACATACAAAAAAACAAATCTTTCTTCTTTAAAATATTAGTATAGATAATATTTCTTTAATTCGCACTAATTAACCTAGCCCAAAGTAAGCACTATAAGGCTTGTGTTATGGATACTAGGGTAACGGAAAGACATGCATATATGATACATAGATATGTAATATTCATAGAAATATATATAAATACCCATGACTCAGGTATAAAGTCTCGTATTCATCAAACAAACATCTGCCCCTCCCGGGACTCGAACCCAGGACCGTCGCGTCGGTACAAAAGCCAGGATCGCTACCGTTGCACCAAACAGTCGTCCGCTGTGTAACAAGTAAAATTTGCAAATACTGCCATTTTCATGTACTTAAAATTTGCCTTTCGTTAGTAACATTTTCATTTATAGATTATTAATTGGAAAATGTCAACGCAATCCGTGCATCATGTGAATTGTATTCGCATTCGTAATTATAACTTCAGCATGAAATAGCGCCGAAATAAAACATTTACTGATCGCGTTTTATTCCATTTTCCATTCCATTTTATCTTAATTACAAATAGATATAACCTAAATATGTTTATATGTTAACTTTTGGAAAAAACAGTAATTATTTAACTTGAAAATAATACTTTAGGTACACTAAAATTGAAGTAAATACAAAATATCCCCCAAAATTTTACTCGTAGGTGCCTGGTTATGTGCTCAGAAGGCAGACAGTAGTGTCACCTCGTTATTTTGCCAAGCTTAAAACGTACGTTATGGTACTTTCTTTTACTTAAAACATTTTTTGAACGAACGTCTTTGTTTGACCCGACTTTGTATTTTTGAAAGGGTTAGTTATCTTGCAGAAAAGAAACTCGGCCATGTGGCCACCCCAGCATCTCGCTGCGTTTGAGGACGTTTTACTCAGGCAGTTGACCTACTTTAGATTTTTCTTATCTTCCAAGTGTGTGCCCGTTCCTGACAGATGGGTCCGAAGACGGTACGTGACAGCAGTGTTATGTGTTTGAAGGACAGACGTGGGTTGGGCTTTTCGTAAGGACGTGTAGGGTAGCATGTAGTAGTGTAATAAATTTTAACATACAGAAAAAGCGATCCCATTTTCAGAGTGCTTGCAAAGGTAGACGCGACGACCAGTGACTGTGACATAGTTCACAATTATTATCACTTATTTTGACAATGCAAAGTCTGATTAAACTCCCGAAAACGTTAGCTCAAACCCACATACAGACAATAAATTTATAAAAAAAAACCACATTATATTATGTTTTGTGATTTTATATATTTTTTGCATTGTTCAAGGCTATCATATATGATAAATGATTTAATAAAAAATAGCAGAAAAAATTTACTCGATTCACAATTTTAACCCGCCTGAGAATTAACTTGTGAGGCGAGCAGATTTTTTCTAGTATTTTTCTAATTAAATTATTTTACATTACACTATGCTTAAACTAAAGAAAATGATTTACTGATAAAGACAGTAAGTACTTGGTGTCTTTCGCTAATCAAATTCGTTATACTTTTATTTTTATTTATGAAACAAAACATTACAGAAATTAAGATGAGTGATATTACTTTAAATAAGAGATACCAAAAATACCAACCAGGTGCTTATGTACTTTATAAACGGTAACTTAATATTTAAAATTAATTGAAATTTTGATTATAAAGTTTCACTAGTTTTGTTATTGTAAACTGTATAACAATACTAGTTAAAGTAAATTGGCAAATGAACCTAAGAGGAAAGGTATATTACAATTTTATTTATAATTTGATTCGTTTTGTAGAAGAATTATAAGTACAATAAGTAGAAATTCAGGTATTTAAAAATTATAATCACAGTTTTTGTGACTAATTATTAAATTTTTTTGTCAAAAAATGCATTTAAGTTCATTCACAAATGGAAGGGTCTTGTTGGGAATTCTAACCAATTAGTACAAATATCACCCTTAGATTAGGAGTGATAACGTGACGTACAAGTTCAATGAATCCATTTAAAGTGGATGGGATATTACAACATCTAATGGAAATGGAATTTGGGTGCTAGAGATTCGGTGCTACAACAAATTATTTTGAATATTAATTTTGCTGAAGCATTGTTACTTCCAATTATGAGCGACAAGCGATTTGTCATCATTTCATTCTAAGTATTCTTACATACAAATCATAAAGTTTAATACGTGGGACGTAGATAATATTGTAGCAAATGTTGTTAAAACTTTAGCAAGTTTTGTATTTTATCTACTGTGTAGGTATCATTTTTAGTTATTTCGTTAAATTAAGATTTGAAGGCAGGCTCCTTGGTGCAGCCAGCGGTAGAAATCCTACTTATGAGCTCAGTGTCCTTTTTTTTTTTTTTTTTTTTTTTTTGTTTCGCATAAAATGGCATTACGCATTCCATCGTGTCGGGAGAACACGATGGATATGTGGGACTCTCCTCCATGCCTCTACCCGGCCGAGTGCCCGGTAAAGGCTTGGAGGCCTACCCACTAAAAACTGCGGCGTCCCAATACACAGTGGTGCGGGTCGCGGGGTCCCTTGTCGGACTCAGCCGCGGCCCGGACCAGTGTGGGTCCGCGCTCGTGGGCGGACCTCGCCTATGCTCCGTGAGGGACGGAGCAACGGGGTGAACCGTGACGCCCTGAACACCCCGCACGCCTGAGGGCCAAGTGCAATGCGACTGCCGGTCTCCCGCTCCGACAGCCGCTGGCCCCCAGCTCAGTGTCCTAGGGTCGAAACCTGTTGGGGTAATAATATGTTTGGGGGATGGACCTAGCTAAGTTGCTTATACTTGTTTATATTATATTATATCCGCCATTATTATAATGATTTCTAGAAAAGTTAAAAAAGTAAGTAATATGAAAATGTGTGTATCTCATTTCGTCCCTTATATGAAAATGTTTAACTTAATTTTAACCCAGAGTCGGCATGGTAAATTAATGAAACATCACTAACTAGCAGTATCTCGTAGTGAGTTTTGGACCGCAATACAATATACAGGATTTGCTTTAGCTTTTTCTATAGAAAGCGCTTGACCGCTATTTCACCGATGATGCGATCTAGGATATGACGCGCCTGCCTAGAAGATACCTATTCTTTCGTGACTTGATGACCCCTAAATTGTATTAATCAAAAAACACAGATTGAGGTAAAAAAATTAAAATATGTATAAATAATACAATTAAAATCAAATCGATTAGGTAATTACGATGATAAAACTGAACCCTTTAAAATTGTTATGAATAACGAAAAAAATAAAAAAAAACATATTTAGTAATTCCATCTTTTATCGTCAATATAAGCATTCACTTCTGCCCCATTTTTATTTGGATCAATCACATTAGGTCGGGGAAAAAGTATTTTTGCATAAACCTAGTATGTATAAACTTCTAATAAAATATCTTTGGCTGTACTATTTGTATCTGGCTGGTTTTCATGACATTAAAAAGGTGACATTTCAAAAAAATAATCAAATTAGGAAAATTTAGTTACCCAATATTTTTCATTTATTTTCTTTTTGTCAAAATGAGCGAATGGAATGAAGAAATTAGATTCATTTTGAAATTGTATTACATAAAAGGAAAAAATGAAACAAAAGTCGCGAAAAAAAAATTGTGACGTTTATGGACCTAACAAAGTGTCAGTAAGAGTAGCATAAAGTTGGTTTAAGCATTTTCAATCAGGGAATTTTGATGTCAAAGATGCACCTCACTCTGTTCGGCCTGTTACGAATAAAATGGACGCTATTTTTGAAAAAGTGGAGTAAGATCGGTATATCAGCAGTTACGACATAGCTGAAGAACTGGGAAGTGAGAACACGAGCTCACTGAAAGAAACCTAATTAATCATGTACAAATTTGCGATTCCTTATTGAGACGTAATGAAACCGAACCGTTTTTGAAGAGATTGACAACTAGTCATAAAAAGTGGATCACGTAAGACAAGAAAGTTCGAAAAAGGTCTTTGTCAAAGATAGGTCAGGCTTCATAGACTGTGGCAAAATACTAGTTACTTAGCTCACCACGTGGTGCTAACGGAATAATAATAATATGTTTAAAACATTGTCAATCCCTCGTAAAAAATCCTTTGTAAAAATTCTACCTACTTAAAATGTGGTTCAGACCGCAACGCCTAAATTCAGTAAATAAAAGTTTTCACAATGAACTGCAGTTATAAAAATGTAATTACTACTAGAGGTAGATATTATACAAAATTACTTTAAAAAGCTCACGAAACCAGAAAAAGGGTTGGGAATAAACGGTAAAGAAGTTTTCGCCTGCCTGATGATGAGTGGTTATATAAAAACACGAGAGCATAATATTCTCGGAAGAGATCACGAAGGCAGTAAGTAAGGTCTTGTTGCGCGTGGTAAGAAATTGGGTCGAGTGGAAGCTCCATTAAGAGGCCTATATCCCACAATGGGGGAATCCAGATTTATGAATAAGGTAATTTTTTAAATATTTTTATTCTGATGTTTTATGCAGAAGTCAGTATTTTTTATTATTAATTATTCGTTTTAGTAATTAATCGATAGTGTATAGTTTTTATGAAGATACTGGTAACCAGTGCAATTGAGATTGTTAATTCATTGGACCAACCTTAGCGGGTTGATAATAATTTATAATACAATAGCTTTCTTTGGCATTTGACAGTAGCCAGATCCCTGTATTTTATGTGCTTGTCTTAATAAATGGTACCTTTAGAAAAATGGATTTTCTATTTAAGTCTATAGTTAAGACTCTCAATTTAACTTGCGGCGTCATTCTAAATAAAATCCGTAATATTTTTCGAGACTACAATATCCATCTTAACATTTTAATCCATAAATCCGAGTAAGACTAACAGATGTTAAGCCAAAAAGTTGTCCTCAAATAAAAATAAACGAATAACTATAATTACCGAAAAATCTAAAAAAGAAACCGAAAACTTCGTTAGAAAATTTTGTTAGGATCCTATTTTGAGTTATCTATAAAAAAAAAACTAAAAGAATAAAACACTTTTTTACTTTACGCATAAATCCGTAAAAAAGTGTTTTATTCTGATGTGTAATGTGCGTGGAAGTGCAAGAACTAAATAAACTAAAAGAAGTATTTGCTTGTTGTCAAAAAACAGCATTACCTTCATAGAAATTATTGAAGAATAAATATGGAACGATAGTACGAAGTTTTTGCCCTAATCATATTTGTCACTTTTAATTTACATAGCAATACAATAACACTATTTATGGAATTATTTATAGATTTGAGAAAAGGATCAGTTTCTAAAGAAAAAGTTCAACCTTACACCTTTCAATATCAGCAATCTTTCAATATTGACCACTATAACTTTAAAACTGGGAATATTCGTTTCCAGCCAACACTTGCCACCACTTGATTTTTAAGTTATAAGAAAAGCTCGGTTTATTATTCAACAAAATATATTTAAAAAATTTGAAATAAGTTTTTGGACATGAAAAGTCGTGTGCTGTCCGTCACTAGAATAGAATGAACTCTTTATAACTAATTCAGTATCGTATGTCGCTTCTTACAATACTTAGGAGTGTCGTAGCGACCTACGATACTGTAGATAAATAACATACACCTTCTGTAGACCACTTAATGGGCAGCAGTGTTTTCCGAGTTATTTTACTGCAATCTCTAACCCACTTGCCAAGGGTGGAGTTTGAAGCAGACCCCCTATTTTTGAGAAAAGCTTTCCTTTAGTAGAAGATATCTTTGGCTGTGATGATAATGACAAGAGACGTGAAGGGATAAAAAAATATGAATATATATAAAAAAGTTTTCTACTTGAATAAATTGGTAAAAATGTTTCTATATCTCGTTTTTTTTGTAAAATAGGAAATATTTACGCTTATTATTTATAAAGGTATAATAAAAATCATCAGAAAGTATAAATTGTTTTTCTTTTTAAAGTGCGCATAATAATATGTGACTGTCTGCAGATAAAAGCATATTATAGGCATAAATGGCTTCTGCATAGTTTACTATCAGGTAAATAGGTGTGTGCTGATTTGGAACTGAGATGTGTTAATAAGGCCCGGTTCATTCTAAGGGTTAGGTATAAAAAAACCTAGCGGCTTCCATCAATCTTGGTTAGTTTTGAAATTAAGTAAAAAATATACTTCCTGTATAAAATGCGCCGCCCGCATAGGAATCGTCTTCCCTGAGCCTTACAGTACCACAACAACCAGACCAGAATAAATATAGATATAATCGTTTTCTACATTGACCCAGCCGGGGATCAAACCCTGAACCTTGCAGTCGCGTAATATATATTTTTAAGCATATAATTTTAGGGCAATTTTATAATGTTTAACCGGGTAGAAACAGGACAAATAACGTTTTGCCACGCGTCAATTAAACGTGAAAGTTTATAGATTTGATTTTGATATGGTCAAAGCTTTCAAGTAATAAGACGTTAAATTGCCAACAAGATAATCGAAACGTCGATTCCATTTAATTATAAAAATTGGATCGAGTGCAACACACAATAATGTGTTCATTTTGTACTTTTTAGATCACTTCACTTTGTACATTTCAACGTGTAGAGTGAATTTAGTATGTGTTCTTAGTGTATATTTGAAAAGATAAAAGTTAATTTCAGTACATGTCTTTTGTAAATTGGACCATACGTCAAGATCAGGTGTTTATAACGGAATTTAATTTACGATTCGCTCCTTAAACCAAGTGGATACAACTTGAAGGATATCACAAATTTATTCTCCGTAACCCTCATCATTAAAAGTTAGGACAGTGACGTCCGCCATATTGAATTATCAGGACGATGATAAAATTTGCCAACGACTAAGTTGATAATTCCGTTCATTATCGTTAAATGTAGGTCACACTTTTCTACAACTTTTTTTCAACATCGTTATTTAATTATATTCTATACTAATCTGCAGTTATCTACAACTGCAGTTTCCTGCAGTTATCTATAGCTGTTTGTATTTGACTTTAGATAATTGTTTTTTATCTTAAGTTTTAATTTTTTGTAATTAGTTTTTTATTTTCTACAAATATAATATTGTTGTAAGAGGTCGCTTTTTTGGATAACAAAAGTTTTTCTTATGTTCATAATCGTGACATTTGATTCCTTTTCAAAAGCCCTTATTAACAAAGTAATTTTTATCTGACACAGTTTGCTATATACCTACATTTGATAAATTAGTCTGAGTTTTGAGTGCCACCTTTATTTAGTATACGTCAGCTGATGTTAGCATGCATTTAACTGGCTAAAACAATTAATGGAAATCAAAAATAATTTTCTCTATCTAGAATTACCCAATTAAAATGAAATGAAATGAAAATAACTTTATTCGAATGCACTTAAAAATAAGTTGTTTTGAATCGGCCAAAATTTTTACCCATTGAAGACGTCTTTTTACTGACAAGAAGAATGGGCGCAAGAAACTCGGCAGCTTTAACAGAGGTGACGACATTTACAATATAATACGTCGACACCATACATAATCCACAAAATAAACAAAATTATTCTGTTATTCCAATAATAGTAGTGTAATGACATCATTATTTCGTTGATTACAACAAAGTCAACAAGTATCTGTACTTACTTAAAGTAAGTAGCCCTGAACATTGCAATAACATACAGGGAATAAACGACAAATTTAAGAAAGCATCAAGATGTATTTTTAGTATTAGTCAATAATACTGAAGGTTAAAGCAGACCCATTTTCCAAGGCAGCACCCGTTCACGAGCATGACGCATGATGCAGCCATCGTTTCGCTCAACCATATGTTAGGGAACGCAACGACCCGCACCACTTTCCACTACCAAAAAAATGTATTAAGAGAGTATGTCATACTCTTAATATCAGTAATAAATTAGTTTTAAAAATTAAGAAACAAACAAGAAGTATCTGTTTTAAGTAAGTATCCCTCAACATTGCAATAATATACAGGGAATAAACAACAAATTTAAAAAAGGAACATAGATGTATGTTTAGTATAAGACAACGATACTGAAGGTTAAAGCAGACCCATCTCCCAAGGCAGCATCCGTTCACGAGAATGACGCATGATGTAGCCATCGCTTCGCTCAACCATATCTTAGGTAACGTAACGACCCGCACCACATGCCGCCACCCAAGAGATGTATTAATATTTGCTGACTCCAAGTGCTGGAATAATCTCCCGCCTCTGATGCGAGATCTAAGAACTAAGCAATTGTTGAATGTTGAATAATTTAAAGCATCGTCATATTTAAGATGACGTTTCATTTTTTTTTATTTTACTTATTTCAAAATAAACCTGTGTACTCAAACTTAACTTGAATACAGTATCAGAGTTATATTTAAAGATATTTTTAAAAATATATAAATGTTAGTACATAATTTCCAGACGTAGTTTCATTAATTAAAAACTCTTTGAGCAAAATTATTTTCCCTTTAGATGGCACGTCATAATATTGGATAAAAATACATATAATTTTTATTGATCGTATTTTCCTGACGTAACTTTGCCTTTTGAACATGGCTACTGAAAACAAATCTGAATATCAGGATGAAATAATAGTGCATACATAGTTGCGTTTCCGGTACTTTAAAATTTTATTTTAGTATTAAAATATAAAAGTACCAGAAACGCACCCATTTATGCACTATTATTGAAAGGTATAATTTTAATAGAATATTTGTTAAAAGTTATAGGTTAATATACAGTATAGTTTAGGTAAGATTAGATTTTTTTATCCATAACCAGCTAGACATAAAATTATGCCTTCAAAATTATTACAAAAAATGGTTGCCTGTAAAGTCGGTATACGGGCGAAAGTTTTACGTGACAACGACTTTGAGTGGTAAAATAATTTTAATGTGAATATTCATTCGTATAGTAGGAAGAAGGATGAAATAATAGTAACAATTTAAAACATTTATTTATACAAATAATTATATTTAAAACATTAATTTATAGGCACGCGTCCCTTCCACTTTTTATGTCTGTCTCTCTCGCTCTTAGGCGGGCTAACCATGCCCGAGTGGAAGGGACGCGTGCCTCTCACTCGCTCTCATTGTAAGCGCATATATAGTTGAGTGGGAGAGAGACGCAAGGCATTCGGCGGGCCTCTCTCTCGTTCGGTGACTCATCGTAACGTTACCGAGCGTAACACTTTTTCATAAGTGACTCCCAGCCGCAACCTAATTTAAGACGTTGTCACGTCAAAAAATTATTGAAGACAAAAGTGTAAATATCTGCAATTAATTCAAACAGAGAAACATGATTTTGCAAACAGCGCTACCAAAGGAATATGATTTCCAAAATTACTTTGAATCTATTGACGTGATATCACCGAACGATTTCTGAGAATTATTTTCCTGTTCGTATTTCCGAGATATCGTATCATTTTATCTCTCTTTGTTCGAAAATGAGTCTACTTTATCGATGGCTTTATACAAAAAGTGGCATTGTTGTTGATACGTGTATAGAAATGGAAGTTATTTTTATTTTATGTTTGAAAGAAACTAATATTCTCGTCGTTATTCTATATATATATGCTCCGGATGTCTCATATCACGTGTTGGTGTTAGTTACTCAACTGCATAACTGCAACACTGCATACGCGTAGTCCGAAACTTGCCTCTATAAAGTTATTTTCAATTTTCATTTAATATCATACATGTCTGTTGAAACACAAAGTAGTAGTAGTCGATTTGAAAAACAAAAGATTAACTTTAAATTGGCAATAAGATAAAGCTTAATTACTCAGATCAGTAGCAAGTTTAGCAAACCAGTCGAGAAGAATTACGCTGCGAGGGAAAATTTTTGACAAAATTTTAAGGGATAATTTAAAATGTATGAATTATCTTGATTTTTCTTTTGTATTAAATAAATATTTGTATTTAATAAGTTATACTCAAACTACTGTAACTACAGTAAAGCATTAGCTAATATTCTGACCAAACAAAACTTTTTCGAAAGGGGCTTCATTTATTAAACAACAGAAGGTAAACCATGGTATTCCAGGACCCATACTGAGTCAACAAACCCATGTTTATTAAAGTTTACCCGCAAAATATCTGCATTATAAATTTGAGGTTTAGTCTCTCTGTTGAGTTTCGTTTTTAAACTAATCACTTATTCATGTATGCGGACGTTATTCACATTTTGCACAATGGGCTTGCGGACACTCCAGATTAAACTAGATGGCTCAACGGTTGCTTCAAAAGTCAGAAAGAGGTTGCAACTACTGTTTAATGTGTAAAGTGGATATATCAACTAATAAACTAACTAGCTTGCTGAACGACAAATTTTCTGTTCGTTTAAACATTAACTTCAAAGGTTAAAAATTAAACGAATAATTACTTGTCGTAAGCTTGTCAATGCCATAAAGTTTATGATTGACATAATTTTGCAACATACAAATCGATCCTCTAATGCTTATTTATTTATATAACCAATTGGTTGCTGATGCGTGATCACTTTTTTTTGCGTGTGGCGTTAGCCACTGAAACCGTGTCATTTTTAAATCGATGATAACTCCTTTAAATCAAGTTTTAGGGAAATCAACCCAGATTAAAGCTAATTCTGATTAAGCCTTCGTTTCTGGAATTGTATGTAGCAACGAATCGGTTAACTCGAAAGTTATTGTTGGTATTTAAACAATGAGAGAGGATGCCTGCCAATTATCCAGTGGATTAGACTACGAAAGAGAAGTCAGAGATATCTTTAGGAGTTATATATCAACCAATTAATGAGCCCACTAGTGACGTACAAGCCTTGGATGAATTTAAGCACCATGGGCAGAATGGGCTAAAGTGGCTATGGCCGCAATTAAATCACTTTTTCTACTTGTTTTTTCGACAGAACCCTCTGATGTGTAATGAGTAAAATCCCTTAAGTGGTTCCTATATTACAAGGTTTTTACATTTAACGTTAGTACCTACTTTAACAGAATTGAGGATTAAAGACGAAACAGTGAGCAGCAATTTATATAGAATTTGTTTGTATTCATGATAGTCGTCTATTTTTATCTCTATTTATTTTTCAAGAGGTTTCTGTACTTATTTTACATGTCAGACCTATTGTTACTAAAATTTGATAATTAATCACCTATATCTGATCTTAGTTTAATATTTTGGGCTGCGAACTTGTAAGTCATCAATGCTGCTTCAGCCCAGGAGTTGGGAAGAGTAATTTGAAATACGCCAATATCAAGCTTGTTGACTTTCAGCTTCGCAACCAAGTTTTCTCGCAGTGTTCGGTTTGGGGAACATTTGACTAACATGTGTTGAGCGTTTTTATGGTAAAATGTAGTTTTCTAATAATCTTCTTGACTTGCGTAATGTAATCAAATTTTGCAAATAAATAAATTAAACATTTTTTTTGTTTCAAACTTACCTTGAGACATTGTGATAGAGACAATTTCATTATAACATTGTTACAATTAAGTATTTATGAAAATATTTTTTTGAACAATACATAGTACCTACAGCTCACAGTACAAAAGAGACGAAATACATAAATTAATTTGATATCTTTGAATGCATATTATTGTTATAGTTGCAATATAATTAATAAAAAAGTAAAATAAAAATACATAACTTATAAATAACTAAAGTAAATATTGTTTATTGGAAACAATACTAGCTTTGTTCTGAATATTTTGACGATGGATGGTTGACGTCCAATTAGTGTAATGCCAGTGGTTCGATCTGAACGTCAAAGGAGATTTCTACCTGAAAATATATGTTTGTGTGTGATGAACAAAAGGCTTTGTCCCTTAGATATAGTTGTTTAAGTACTTCCTTTGTGTATTAAATCTTTTATTCAGTACTAGTTATTGAATTAACTTCATGACCAAGGAGTTAGGTTATATTGCGCTTAGTTAAATTTTCAAGTGACCATACAATTTTTTCAAAGGTAAAGAAACTTCCTCAGTTCAAGAAATCCTCAAACCAATCTTTATTAAGTCAGTGGAGTTGCTTCTCCGTACAGACAGATAACTAAGTATATTAACATCAATTCATACTGAAAGCTCTACTTAGTTTGAAATTATTTCAAACTGAGTAAAGTAGAAAATTTATTACTAAATAGTTTTTTTGGTTATTTTGCAGTCGATTGGGTAATAATAAAGGATATTACGCAATCAGGTTACGGATGTCCAATACTTCTATCTAAGGATAGTTGGGTTAATAGACAGTCATTGATCCTATGGCCATAGTTTCCCTCAAACGAGAAAATTGCGGCCATATAAACTTTCTATTCTCTCGGGTATTGTATCAAAAAACGTAATATATATAGCGATAACCCACGCAAAATGGAGTTTTATATAAATACTGACTCGTAGTACTTATCATGTTTTCAAACCGTTCGTTGCTATGAACATACTTTATATAATATGTTTTTAAAAATTGTTAAAAAATTACGTCTTTAATATATCTTCTTAACTATCGAACATTGTTTACCAAGTGCAGAAAGTGACGAATTACCGAGAAGGGCTTTAAACGCACCCGAGATCAGCACTTTCTCTCGTGTAAAACATAGTTTTTAATACTAAACCTTTGAGGAATATAAAATACATATTTAGAGCCCTAGCACACGGCGTATTTTGAACTCGCAGACGACGCGCGTTTTCTGCGCCGTAGATGCCTCGATTTACGTTTCTATTATTCAAACGCTCTTAAAACGCGATACAAAAGTTCGAAACTCGTTAGAAGCGCGTACAAAGGGGCGGAGAAGGGGCGCGTGCTCACGCCACCTCACCGCTTGCGCTGCAGGTGCAATAATAAAACGCTGAAGGTACGAGCGGCTCCAACGCGTCTGTATCGCTGTATCTGCGCATATACGCGCAGTAGACGCGCGGTTCATCATGCGTCATCTGCGCGTCGTCTGCATATTTAAAATACGCCGTGTGCTGGGGGCCTTACATTCATTAAAGTCTTTACGGAAATAAAGACGTATTTACCCCACTTTTCCTTGACTTGAAATCATCATTATGTATAATCTATCGTATTATCGTACCAGTTCTGCGGGCGCGTTGATAAAAATTGTCACTAATCACTATTAGAATTAATCTTTAATATGTATTTACGTTCTACAGTTAGGTAGAGATCAGCATGAAAAATATCGTTTTTCATTTTTTGAATGTAAAATAGAAACTATGCGGAATAAATCAGGCACTTATATAATTTTCCTGAATTACGAAATAAAATAGCAGTCAAATAAGGGATTTTTACATAACCTTACTTCGCGCTTAAGTGAACAGATACAACCTGCTGCATTTTCGGATGACAATAAAGAGATTCTTTCCGACCTGTTTTTGTACAAAAATCGGCAGTAGCAGGGGTAGTTTACATTATATTTAGTTTAAGGTTTAGTTAGATTTAAACATATAAAATTGATTTATATTTAAAAGTATTTTTACAGTACTACTCCGTACGTCAACTTGAAGACATAGTAAAATAAAATAATATAAAAGTGTCAACTTGATCATTCTAAATTAACTTCTATGTTTCAGTTACTATAGCAACCGAAATTAATTTGGTAATAGAGTCTATTTGAAGAGATTAAATTGCAAACTACTATCTGTAAAGAGTGAACATGACTACCTATTTCAGTAACGATATCGACTAGGATTCTCATTTGCTATTCAAATAGATTATTATATTCAATAGGCTTTGCCATCATGTTATTATACTGTTGAAGAGCTTGGTAGCAATAGCTGCAGGCTAATGCGATGAGTTACCAATTGTGGATATGTATCGATATTTATAGAGGATTAATATGGGATGGGTAAACGTTTATTTATTACATATTTCGCTGTGTGCTTCGGAAGATAATATTAATATTTCCTATATTCACATTCAGTAGCCTAGCCCAGTAAGCAGTGTATGGTTTGTGTTATAGATTTGGGATAGGACGGATAGACATACAAATACATTAATAGGTAAATATATATGTATAAATACGCCTGACTCAGTCACAAACACTTGTGTACTTTATACGAACGTCTTCGCCTTCTGGGACTGGAATCCTGGATCGTTTGGCTTCGAAAGTAGGGTGACTCCTGCTCTGCCAACATGATTGACAGTAGTGTGTTTTGAGCTGCAATGGCAATTATAACTTCACATAACCACCATCTGATGCCCTACTTTTCATACGTACTTTCGAAACTTTTAATTAAATTCGGAACTTTGAGACGTGAAATTAAAAAAAACATATCCGGGTCGAGGCATATATCCGTTTTTTGCCTGTTTTTGGACTTTTTATAACCATTAGCTTAGTTCACCTCTTATCCTATTTCTAGGTAATCGTTTTACAAAAACTTTGCAATGCTAATCGATCTAATTTTAGTGATAATACTAAAGCAACACTATAAAATTTAAGAGAAAATTATCGAATTATCTTCTAAAAATGAGGCCTGGTGCTTGAAGATAGGCTTGCTTCAGAGGTTTTTTCTCATAGCCCGTGTAGTGAATGAAGACACTTAAGATATTTGTGATATTAGTTTATTCTCAATAAATAATCCTAATAAAACACCGTCACCCTTCAATAATACATAAAAGGATTGAATGGTATAAACCGTTCGTTAAACGGACTAATAAATAGAAACTGCTTACTCCATAAAATACTTCTTTAACCATATGGTGCATCACAGCTACCATTCTATTATGAATAAAGAAGTTTGGAGCTCAACTCTCAGCTTACTTGTTCTCTCCTTTTTACAATGGGGGCTTCTTCAAATAAGACACTAGGGATATCTCGTAACAAGGCAAAATAAAGACGGCTTTCTTGCTTTACTGCCAACTTGACACCACTTAAAAACAAACAGAGTGATGACATTAGCCAGTCTTATTGCAAGATCATTATAAAAATTTAGTCTTAGTAACAAGAAACGCTGTTTTGTTAAGGACAAAGCTTTTTGGTACTGAAACTTAAATTGAAATAGTTTCTCACGAAATCAAGAAAGGTTACGGGATGAATAATTGTAACAAGAACTTAAATTGACTTTAATATATATTTAATTTATTAAATATCTGAAATAAAACATTATTACTTGAAAACGGGAGTCTAAGAAAGCTTGGTTGATAAGTATGTTATGAATGTTTGCAAATCTTTGAACGTGTTCGTTTTAATATTAAAAATCTATATGTTTTATACTCGCCGACAAAAATCAGTAACCTTTGTTTTACGTGGGAGGAATATCTTAACATATCTTCTTTGATCTTTATAACAACGAACTCTGAACCGTCTGTAAACAATCTTTCTTTCACCAGGTCTTCAATCCACTCGATACAATTGTTGTAACTTGTTAATAGGGGTTGCGTCTACAGATTTGGCTATAAAATATTTACAGAGTTACTCAAAAATGTTACAGATAACGTAAAAGGTAAAAAAGTCAAAAAGATTTATGTTTTAGCATCCCTTTACATTAAAACCCTTAACAAAATAATATTTAAAAGCTCGCTATTAGCAAGTCCATAAATTACCTTGAATATAACAGCCAACATTACTGTCTCTATTAAGTAAATGATCATTTAGTCATTAAAAATTGACAATGAAATTACTCTCCAAGGAATGAAAGGGGCCATTCTAAAATTGCAATCCTTTTGTTCAAGACATCGGAACGATGATCACTTTGTGCGGGAGCGAAGTGTGAACCACTATTGTTTGGAGCACCCATAAATTTAGAAGGATAACAATTCTCTATTGTATGAAACCAATCTTGATAATAGAACTACGTGTAACATGATAACGGCTATGTGGACGTAAGTAGGATAGACGTAAACAAATTGACTTTGTTAGGCGTATGTTATTAATTGATGTTAAGGTCGTTGAATCAATGTTTTCTCTATTTCTCTGTACTGGATTTTTCTGATTCTTGATTCCTAGGGCATTTATAGCCACAAAATGCCAAAAATATTAATAAAATAAAAGATTATTTATGACAATATTGGAATAATGTATTAATATAGATGTATAAGTAAGTGTACGCGTATGTAAGTATTATATAAGTATTACATTGTGTCCGAAAAACAAATCGGATTCCCTCAAGATGGATCTACAGAGGTAGAAAAAACCATATCACTTCTAACCCGTAAGCTTATCGTATGTTTTTACCACGTCAATTTAGAGCCATTGCTAAATTATTGTAGTGATTTAGTTTTTCAAGTATCCTATTGACTCCTTAAATTGTAATATCGGACGTAAAAAGGTTTTTCTTGAAACGATAATATAGTTCAATCCTTTGCTATCATAAATGCATACTGTGAAAAAACCATTCAAACTCTTACAAGAGTCTGTTTCTGTAACCTCGATCATTTTTCTAGAAACTTTCATTCAGTCAGCCATTTTAAGTTTACAAACGGAATATTACCTCCAGTAGAGAAAAATCGTTCGGGATTTAACAAAAACTGTCGATATAAGAGAAAAGTCCGTTGAGGCTTATGAAGCGTGCTTTTGAAATGTTAGCGCATTACTGTTGCATCATTATATTCTAGTTGCCGCTCTGTTACTTAGTACGAATAACTGAAATAGGATTTTATTTATTATGCAACAATAGCACCTAATAATTCAGATACACTTTAATTTGTTATGTTCATAATGATATAATATAAATGGGTTAATGCGTAAGAACTTCCAAAGTCTATGAAAACATTATCTTCCCGCACTAAGTATTCCAGCTTTCCCGTCATTTCCCGTCCATTCAGCCACATTCACATCGTCCATAAAGGTGAGATGCACTAAGTGCTATGTACTGGCAGTTAGCTTCCATTGTGCTCTACCGGCCCATGTCAACGTTAGTCGTACGACGGCCGTTGCGCGAATATCGCGCTCCCACGAAACGGAGCGTTGTTCGAAGCCGACCGTTGTGTTTAAATTTTTGACTCTTCCTTGTTTAGAATCGGAAATATTTCTTTCATTGTGGAAAAAACTGTAGTGTTGCAATTGTTTTGTCTTGTTTTTTTAAGTCTTAATAATTTTTAAGTTTAACTTTTAGATTGTGACTTTTTTGTGAGAAAAAACTTTATTTAAACTTTGGACGGTTTTTTAGTGAGTTGAAATGTGATTTGAGTAAAGGTAAATTATTGATCTTAGTTCACATAGATTTAGAAAAATCTTGTAGGCTTAAAAAACCGATTTGTTTTAAAGTTTTTTTAAATAAGAACTATATAAAAAATATTCAATTACAATTATTTAAAGAAGGTGTACACATTAATGTGGTGATGATTTCTTTTATTTTTTTTTGTTTCCATTAAAAGTTTATGTTAGTGTTAAAGTATTATTACTATATGATAAGCATTATTTACACATAATTATAAAACTTAGATTATCTTTCAGGTTAATTTTACTTTAATTTTTTTAGACAAACATTCTAAAAAAAATTGGTTACCAAATAGGCTGCTGTGATGTAATTACTTGCTAATATAGAAGACATCTTGGCCAGGTTTACAAAAGTAAAAAATGGTTTTTCTATTGGCACAATAGATAAAAATCTAGGTGGCATTACGGTAATGGCGACTGCACGGCTTACCGGAAGCCACGGATAGAAGCCCATTTGAGAATATTAAAAAAAATCCGTAGACATAAAAAGAGTTTAGTTTGGATTAAGCGTTGAATCCAAAATATTTTAGTTTATTTGAAGATCACAGTTCAATCAATGTGATTTTTAAAACATTGTTTATTTTACAATCGTTCAAACATATTCTAAAATGTCTTAAAATATGATAAATCTTTTTGCAGCAAGTGGCCGTAATTTCAAAACAGAGTAATGTTTGAATTTACTGAGTTTTTAATCATTAAATACACCATTAATTAAATTATATAATCAAAGATTTTCCTAGAAAGATTCTTGATATTGAATTCTCGTCTGACTGTAGTTTGGAATAGTATTTTGCAAATATTTTTCAGTACTATGACGAAAGGGAGTTACAGTTATAAATTTATAATAAATTATAATAAATTTATGTAAAAATATTCAATATCTAAAACCAAAAGCTCAATGTGGAAGTGATTTATGAAATAGATGAATCATTAAAATTGCGGAAAATAGGTAACTTTTGTAAATGTCAATCATTAGATGGGTGACCAGTAAAAAATATTATTCAACATTCCATCGTGCTACGAAAAGTCTGCTAAGACCAATCCACACAGAGCCCACGCAGTGGTTTATGATCTTTATTTTCTACGGTGATTTCGACTACATTGAAACGTTTTTCTCAGTTGTGGGGCACATTAATTGGCTGATGATGATGATATTTGTATATATTTTGTATGTTGAAATAATTACGATCGTTAACTAGCTCTAGTTGTGGAGATATCGAAACACCATATGACGAGATATTGCTTTTACTGGCCGCTTTTTTATCGCGTACACTTAAAAATTATATATTTAGAGCTTTCAGAGACTGGATAGCTAAATGTTTGATATTAATTTGAAACGTGTTAGTTTGGGTTCCGGAAAAAATACCATTAAGCAATCAAATAAAAAAGGAACCCTCAAAAACACGTTTCAACATCTATGTATAATTTGCATCACTCGATAACGTATGAAACCTCTTCAGCTCACATTAAGTGTTACAGCCAAATTACGTTCACGAGGTAATGTGAAAATCTCTCGCCTCCCATTTATTTTTATACTGTTATGGTGCCTGCGATATCGTTGGTATAACGGTGTTAGTTAATTTCTTTCTGCATAACTCCAATGTTTGGAGGCTGTAACAGAAAAAATCGTTCATTTTTATGTCCGACATTAAGAGAGACGTTAAAATGAATGACTGCTAGTAGCGGCTGATGTTTAGACATTTTTAGAACCCCGTGAAATGGTCTGTTAAATTGTATTAAAGTAGTCACTTTATTAAAAGGTAAGTCAATTTTTATGATATTATACACGAAAAAAGACAACTTTTAACGAATGTTTTCCGTTTTTAATGACATATTATAAATACTACATGGTGTCTTCATTTTTGAGTGAGTCATGAAATTTGGTGTTTATAATATTTATACATACTTCGCTTATTACTATTCCATTCACATTGATCTTTATTCAAAAAAGTCGGTGGTTACAAAATATACATGCATTATGTATAGTAAATACTCTTTTGTGTCAGTAAACTATTGAAAATAGTATATGCTGCAGTCGCCGGCAATAATTGAATCATGGAGACGTAGAAGGGTACATATGATTTTTATTTTATTCGGAGTTATGGAATCATATATTGCCATATATACCCTTGTACCATAAACAGTAAAATTAAAATAATAATATCTCTGCATTGTTGCCATTGCGCAGATGTTGCTATACACAGAAATGTACGTGATGTTATATCTTCCCTTTTACAAATTAAAAAATACATTTTGGTGACGATGTATGATATATACCCTTCTACGTCTGCATGATTCAATTAATGATCCAATGTCCGTATTAGTATCTTCATCAATGCATTAGATATATACTATTACTTGCTGTACTTGATATTTCTCTAATAATTCAAATAAGATCTTTGATGATTTACTTCTTGGGTGCTATGTTTCTGTGAAATGGTTCTCTCTATTTTCTAACCCCCGACGCGAAAATTAAGTTTGACGCGTGTGTCTGTTTGTCTACATGAGAGTGTAGTAGCTCTTGAACCGATGAACTGATTTCCATTCAAATGCTTTTGTTTTAACGATTTCTTAGGTAGTCAAGAGTGTTTAGGCTATGTTTGAAGAAAATTAATTCGGCCGTTTAATAGTTTTGGGGGTGGAAGAGGGGATGAATAAACGCTAGCTAATTAATCCGAGATAAGGACTTCAATTTATTTATTACAAAATTGGCTGTTTCAAGGGGGAAGGGGGGGAGGAGTCATGGGAAAGGTGGGGGTAGTTATGGGAAGAGGATGAATTTACTGAATTCAGCGAACATATCCGAGTTGGGAAATGAAATTATTTGAATTGTATATTAAAAGAAAAATAAGCAATTTTATTAAACAGTTTAAACAAAACACTATTTTCTACCTGTATTTCATTTTGAAACTCGAAAATAACTCCCACTTAAAGCTTAGATTTAAAATTTAACTAATTTAATAAAAAAAATACTTAATCAATATTACCTAACTTTAATCACCTAATGTATTTTATTGTATTCAATCGAGGTACTATTTATTTATTTTTTGTTAATATATTTATAACATTTATGTTGTCTATTACTTTTTAAAGTTTTATTTTACTATTTAAACTATTATTTAGTTTTTTTTGAGTCAAGGGTTTTCAAATTTTTAAATTGTATAAACAGTACGAGAACAGTAAGAGTTCTTAAATTAACATTGCCAGCCGCTAAGCAAGACATTGATTTTCAAACTAACTGTGCCGGTTGCTGTTTGTATATATTTGATTTGTGCAGCTATTTTGATTAACTTCGACGAACATTGTGAAGTATCATAAATATTGTAGCATTAATATATTCTAATTTCTAAGCAACTTTTTATGAGATTACATTTTTTTGAGTACTTTTCATTTAGTAAAACAAATTTGTGCTCACAGTATTGAGTATAGAAACTGAACTATTTCCACGTCAACTGCAGAATAATAGAAACATATTTTAAAGTAGCCAGTAAATTTACATTGGTGGTAACGCCTGATTGGCAGTTGGGAAATTGCTTTCATTCCTTGTAACAGCGTACTCTGTTATTTATTGTTAGGTATAGATTTTTATTAAACAAATAGGTTAGGAGTAAAACATCATTCAACTACTACGCATTATCTTTTGTCATCTGATAATGGAGTGCCTTTTATTTCAACCTTCATATGTTTTTGCTGCACTGCATTTGAAAAGAAATTCTATATAAAGGAAAAATATATGCGCATGCCTTTGAATTATGATAATTAGTATTTTTTGATATTAAAAATGTTTGTAATGGAATTAAAGATAACACTGTTGTTCTCTTTGATTGAATATAAAATTGTATTTTGATTAATGAATTTCTCTCCACTACTAATTTCTTTCTTATAGTGAAGTCGTTTCAAAGTAAAGCCTCTTCAAGAGTATTCCAGTATTTTCTTCCATTGGCTTTTATTGTCCAATCCTTTCTGCAATTGCTTTTATTTCATCTTGCCACTTTTAAAAGGTTTTTCTGCGTTTTGTTTTCCGTTTTCTATCTCTTAGTTGATATTGAACTTAAAATACTTGTATTATTATTTAGATGGAAAATCGATTGAGCAAATTTAAAATATTTGAAATATTAGTATTAGTATAACAGTTTTATTACGTTACGTTAGCTGGATGAGAATTTCATGTTTTGGAAATGTAACATGTCATTCATATGACACTAAAGCAATACAACATGACAAGATACTTTTTCTGGATAGGATGCAAGATTTAGGTTTTATGAACCCCTTGCTTTATATAGTTTGTACACATTTTAGTCAGAAATATTTCTTAATATAACCTGAATTTCTTTTCTGAATATAAGCTATTCAAAAGGTGGCTCTTTTGTAAACCGCTATCTCATTTTTTAGCTCGTAACCTGTTGTATAGGAATAGTATTGTACGTCTTATAAATAGGCACCAAATTTTATCTTAATTGTTGCATTTTTCGATGTGCATAGCACCCATATAAACCATGACAATACATAATCATGATTAAAAAAAAGATGGCGATCTTTTTGTTAATCATGGTTATGTATTGTCATTATTACTGAACAAACTAGCAATATTTCAAAGTCGTGAGTTAAAGTAAATTAGTTCAGCCTTGCATAATTTGTATTAACCAAAAATATATAAACATGCATGTGAAGTCAAATAAAAATTCGACTAGTCTTTTTTAATACTTATTCGAATCGGTGCTATTATAATTTAAGAGTACGTATGTGTGTGTGTGTAGCCTCATTTTCTCGAATAAAAAAATCAAAATTATTTATTTATAACAGTAAAGTGATGTAAGTGATTACCAAATAGTATGTATTTAATATAAGTAACACCGAAAAATTTCTGTAGTTAACATTGGCATCGTTCATTAAGGATTCTCTATGACTCTTTAAAATATAAGAGGCATGAACGTTATACCGTAACTTTACTTTTTTACTTCCAAACACGGTAATATCACGTCTTTAAAGTTCAAAAGTTAAAAGCTAGCATAACAAAGTAGATGGGTTTTTGAGCAAAAAGGTTTTCCGACTTACTTTGAGCTAGAGATGTTAATGTAAACATTCGTAGACCACGTTCTACATACTTTTAGTTGCTTGACTTTGTTTAAATTCCTAATTATAATTATGTTGTATGGTAACTGTCGCTATCAAAGGCTAATCTTTATTCATGAAAAATGCATAAAAAATGCATTTTTTTGTGTGGATTTGGCTCGCGACTTCAAAATATTAGAGATCGATAGCACAGTGGACAATGGGAGCAGCTTCAAATCCAGAGTTCTCTGCAATTTTTGCAGAGGCTGGTTATGGGTGATTCAAATTCATACTTTGAAAGGCATATAAATGCCGGTAACAAAATATTGTTTCAAAACAAGTTATAATACTAATTCATAATTTTTATTTTTTTATTTAATTCACAATAATCTGTGTACATTGTCATATTAGTTGAATTTAAAAAAAAACTTCTCTCTGCTTCATACTTATTTTGTAAACGCAAAGGTTCAGATGATTGAAAAGTCTGTTTTTCTCAGCTAAATATCAAAACAACATATTATTTCTGATAGTACAAAAAGCTTAAGTTCGGGCTATTTAGTTGTAGATAGTTCAGTTTAGATTATTGACGGGTGAATTTCGAAACGTAAACATACCCAAATACCCTGAACTTTTTCAATTACTCTTAAAGCGTATAAAGATTAAAGCCTACGTTTTGGTGAACGATAACCAAAACTGGCAACTTTGGAGGATGAATGAAGTCGAATTGAGTTGACTGGGATTCGACCCCAGTCATCTCAATTGAGATAGTTAATAGTTTCGAAGCTTTGCGTTTACTTTATAGGTTCAATTTAGAGCAAAGTCACATCGGTTTGTTAATGTAAACTTCAACTGTTAATTAAATTACTTATTTTGTTGATTAAATTAAAATATAATAATTGAAAAGTATTCATTCAAGGATTGTTCAATATTTCTATCTTTTCGGTATGTTTTTATATGCTTGGGATATAACATATAAATTTATAATAAAATTACAAGTAACAGTTTCTATCTAAATAACTATTGTAAATGTAAGAAATTATTGTATGTTTTGTTTCCTTATAAATAAATCGATAATTATAACTAAATCGCATTGATTATTATCTAGAATCGATAGATATTAATTAGTTGGAGTTTCGAGTGATATTTTACTATTTTAGTAGAGAAATAAAAAGATTTACCGAAGATCCTCATCTCTTTATGTTTATATGACTTATAAATGTGATTATTTAAATATTATACATAGAACACGAGGGTTCTACACACAATTCAGTTTTCATATTGAAGAAACAACGTTAGACGTTCTGTGTTATAAATATCGAACTCGTTAAAAAATAAAAATTGTGAGTAATATTTATTATTGTAACTAAAGAGTATTGTATCTAAACAGATACAATATTCACATAACTGTGAGCCACATATAAATAAAAAAAATCACTGGTAATGCTTTGGTCCAATACAGTACAGACAAAATTGCTTAGCAAAATCATAAGAAACAACATAGCTTGAGGTAATTAGCGTGTAGCCAAAAGTCAACAGAAACACTTGTTTAATATTTGCTAAATATAACAACGTAGAAAATTGTTTCGAATTCTGAATTCAAATTATTTCTGCAAGGGAGATTAGGTACACAATATCGTCTCTTTAGAAAGACATTCAATATTTGGCTTGTAATTTCTGTTTATTTGTGCTAATTAAAACGAAAACTGGTTGTAGATCAAATATATCACGAACTAGGAACGTAATTAAAGTTGCTTCCACTGATTAAAGTGTAATCGATTCCTTACAAGGGTATTAGATGACTTAATCGAATACGGGCCAATTTCACTACCTCTATTAATATTATACAATCAATTATGACAGACATTATTACCTTATTTCATTCTAAAACAGCTACTCTGACTATAACGCTCAAAGGTTGGTTAATACTGCGAAGTTCTTGTATTGTGTTGTATTTAAAAATGATGTCTTGGTTTTCATAAATGTTTAATTATTAAAAATTTTTGCTTGGGCTCAAAATACATCAGAGCAACAAGCATGCAATAAGCAGGGCTCAAAATGCTTCAGGCTGGGTTCGTCTGAATGCTAATAGATCAATATGTTATGACACAGACATATCTAATAGTAGCTTAGATAAAGAGCCCTAAAAACTACAAAGAAAGAAAATCGGTGCAGTTCAAAAGCGAGCTCGAAGCTCACATATTGAAGCTTTTTACAGGCTTTTATTCACAATGTTTGTGTCCTGCAAATCTTGGAAGCTAAATTAGAACGACGTTTTTACGACATGCGTATTTTTTCTGATATTTTGAAAAATGTTACCACGGAACTGGTCTGATGATGGAGTCGGAAGGTGTTCATAGGAACTTCTAAACTAAACGAGAAATTACCCATCATATTTGGGCTCGTTACATTTGCTTGGCAAGTGACCTGGACTTTTCAGAGTCTGTGCTTCTACTGGGCTTCCATTGTGCAAAAGATGCAACCCAGTACAGTGTATCCATCATATATTTAGTGCCTAAACTTTTCGTCACTAAGCACAAGCTTATGTGCTCGTTATTTCGTAATCCTTTTTTTGTAAATATTTTATTGATCCACATAGTAATTGTAAATGTTTAATCAATCTTCATTAATGTAGCGATACCAATTTATTGTTTTATATATTTTATGTGTATACAATTTTATAAATAATGGAAACTTCTCTGATTTATGTTTTACTTCTATATTGTTTGTTAGTTTATTGTTTGTTTTCCAAATACAGAAAATAAATAAATTAATAACAGACAAAAGAGCGTGATTGACATTTCAGAATTGAGGTTATGCCTTTCGGCAAAGTTCATATAGATCTTGTGACTTCTCTTCCACATTTTATCCGCGTTATGACAACAAAGAAAAATCAGTAAACCATCAAAAACAAATTGGTTTCCACGACCTCAGCGATCAAATGACTAGAAATATGTTTCAAAATTAAATCCGTTAAACAACTATCACAAAAATATCATACGTCTAATACGTATAATCATTTCTGAACCAAACCTTAAGCCATGTCGTCGTTATTTTGTTTATATATAGGCTTCATTGGTCTTTGATTTTAAGAATTATTACACTAATTAGGAGTTTAACGTATTTCTCTTCCGAAGTTATAACAGAGTAAGAAAATTAAATGTTAAAGTTAATAGAAACTCAATTTTACTGTATCTAAATATTAATAGCGGTGAAACTTAAACAGGTAGCTTTTAGTTAAATTAACATTCTAGACATAATTAACTGGAGTTAAAAGTGTTTACATAATCTTTGGACTGAAAATAATTATTACTGGTGAAAGAAATAACCTTCATTATTTCTTTATGTAGTATCTTAGAATTTATCTTTCATTTTAATTAAGTTTTTTTAATTTTAACAAAAATCGACTTTTTTCCGGTACCAGATAAAATTAATCAAGTATTTAAAGCGTACCTAAATAAATAATTTTTAATGAAATTTTAAGTAAAATATTTGTATGGGCTTAACTTTTATAATTACAGTACTTTGTAACGTGGGCGTCACATTGTTTTCTTTACGTCACGTCGTAAGTTAAGCAACCTGAAAACATACAAGTGATCAATTTTCAACTTAAAAATTCTTGATACCTTTTGCTTTGGATGATATTTTATCATCAAATGCTTATCTTCTTGTCTTATTTCCAATCAATAATCTGGATTGCATTGAATATCTTATTAACTAAGGTTAAAGTAACATCCTACGGTAGTATCGCTAAGCACGATCCAATAATTGAGTATCAATAAAAAATAAAATTCTCACATAGAAAATTTCAGTTGCACACTCACTCGCTAACCGAAGGATAGCTTAGAGAGACGCGCATTAAATATTCCGTTCCTAATTTAAAAAGTTCTCGTCTAAGGAGGATACTGTATAAAATTATGAGAAAACTCCACATTGCGGTAGTAAAGACAAATCGTGGAGAGCCACGAGCCGGAAAAAGACTTTCCCTTAACCAGTCGGGTAATGAATAATATTAAGATCGTATATTGAAATTAAAAAGGGATGCAATATAAGTTGTAAGAAGATACCACAAATAACAATATTTACTTTGCCATATCGCTCCAGTATTGCTTGCTTAACCAAACCAATCTGTAGTAGAAGCAAAAAAAGCATTGGCAGTGCAACTTTTGCAGTGCGGTATTTATACAAACGTTCGTTATCATCACGTTTGTATGGACTCAAGCGCGAGACTGTATTTATGCAGGTATTCAAAGGTAGAACTTTTAACATCTACATAAATTAGAATAAAACACTTTTTTACGGAATTTCGGGCAGGGGGACCGACCTCCCAATTTCCGAACTTGGTAATAGACTCAGTAGTATATAGTGTAATCGTAGTGAGAAATAAAAACTAAATAAAATATAAAATTAAAACAATTTGATTTATATAAAATAATTTTAACAATTAGTAACGTGCCCAATTAAAATATTGTGAAGGTAGTAGAAAATACATGACAACCATTATCTTAGTCATCCTGTGATCACGACTCCTGTAAAGGAGTCCAAACGTCAGGATTAAATATAAATGTTTTATTCTAATGTGTAATGTGCGCGGAAGTGTAAGAACTAAATACCTACATAAATTCATATTTAAGCTGCGTTTGACTCGCGTGAATCTCAATCGGTAATTGAAAGTTATCAACTATTGCATGGCTTCGTAAGTCCTACGTCGGGAAATCTTGTAACGCGAAGAAGCCGCAAGAACCTCGGCAAGGGCTTTTTTTTTGTCTGGAAATAAATTAAACCCCGATAATTAAAGACCAATGTCTGTAGTGCCCACACTTAGCAAACTTTTTGAAAAAAATATGTAATGTAAATGATAGCTCATTATGGCTACACTACGGAAAATCCTGATTTTCATGTGGCTTCACTAAGGAAAATCCGGATTTTCATGTGGCTTCACTAAAGAAAGCCGGATTACACTTATCAGAAATATGTTTGATGTAAGACAGGATAACCAGGATGCCTTCTGTATTTTTTGCAATCTTTTAAATTGTGTCTGATTGGATAAGTCATAACAGATTATTGAAATAAATGGAACATGTATCAAAACTATCAACAAACCTTATACAGTCATATTACTTTTTAAGAGTTCAGAAGTAGTAATTGACAAGGACAAGTCTTTAAAACCACTAATCACTATAAACGTGCCCCAGGGAGCGATATTGGGCCCATACTTGTATTAATGATTTCCCTTCATATATAAAATAGCTTGTGTGAGATGGCACAGTTTGTAGATGACACCTCTTTAGTTTTTAAAGCTGACAATGCAAGTTTGTGTTTGGATGATTTAAAACAGTGCTCCGCCTTAAGAATCGCACAGGTTAGTTTTAATAACTTAAGTGTGTAATATTTACTTTAACTAATGACTTCCATTACACCAATGAATGTGAGCGACAAAATTCAAACTCAAGGCTGCAATGAAATCTTTATAAAGCACCTACTTAAGCAGACTAGTTTTGCGCAGTTTTTTGTTAAAATAATGCTGATTACTGATATCGAAACAGCAGGGATGGTTTATTTAAATTATCTTTTAAAAAAGAATGACTTGACAGAATTGTTGGCTGCTGTTGAAGAGCAATATCGATACTATATTTTCTCTTTAAAACAAAAAGGTGCGCACTACATAAGACTTACCACCCAGTTATTCCCTTCGACAACCATTTAAGTAAATCAAAATATTAAGAGTTACTTCTCAATACATCCAGGAAATTTAAAAGTTAGAAGTAGGAAGAATATAAGTTGATAATTTCTCTATAATTTGAATATTTGACAATTTTGCTTTAGTAACACTAATATACACTCGGCGTCAAAAAAATCGCACCTCTAAGAAAATCACGTTCAAATGGCATTAACTCTGGATATGCACATGCAGTCGTATTAATTATAATTTTATTTAAAAGGTTACTTAATTAACTTAATAAAAAAACATTATTTTTCATTATCAAATAAAACCTAAAGCAACAAATAAAGGGTCACAAAAATTCTAAGGAAATTTTGCTGCTCGGGAGAGTCGCGAGTTGCGCTAACTTTGTGGGTATAAAGAGGTCAACACGGGTTCAATGTGGGTCATTCGCTATTAAACCGTTGAAGGGGACACACGCACTGATTTTACTGAAGAAAGAACATCTGGAAAATGGACACTACAGCTGATGAGGCCGCTCAAGTGGTTGCACTACTGCAAGCAGGGGTGCGGCAGTGTGATGTCGCCCGGCAACTGAATCTGAGCCGTTTTTCGGTTCGTAGAGTCTACCAGCGCTTTTTAGAGACCGGTGGCTATATCCGGCGACATGGGTCCGGTAGACGTCGCTGCACTTCGGAAAGAGACGACCGGTTCGTTGTGTCGTATTCTTTGAGAAATCGCTTCTCAAACGCTGTTCAGCTGCAACAGGAGCTCCAGGCAGTTCGCAGACGCACCGTGAGTGTATCCACGGTTAGAAGAAGACTGAAGGAGAAGAACATAGCAGCCCGCAGAGCTGCTACAGGTCCAAAATTGACTGCAGCGCACCGACGAGCCCGCTTGCAGTTTGCTCGCGACCACGTCGATTGGACCATTGAGCAGTGGGGAGCTGTTCTCTTCTCAGACGAGACACGAGTGTGTCTTTTCTGCAACGACCGACGAAGAAGAGTATACCGGAGGCAGGGTGAACGTTTCGCTCAAGCCTGCATCCAGGAGACGGTGGAATATGGAGGCGGATCCTGCATGTTCTGGGGCGGTATGTCGGCTGCCGGCAAAACCGACCTGGTCTGCGTCTCCCGGACCGGAGGTGCTCGCGGACAAGGGTCGCTGACTGCGCGCCGCTATATCACAGAGATCCTGGATGTGCATGTGGTCCCTTTTGCCGAATCTTTTGGCGAGGGGTTCACATTAATGCACGACAACGCTCGCGCACACACTGCAGCCATCGTGAACGACTTCCTGCGGAGGTCCCAAATTCCTGTGATGCAGTGGCCAGCGAGAAGTCCTGATCTGAATCCGATAGAGCACCTCTGGGACCATCTTAAACGTAAGGTTCGATCTCGGGATCCGGCTCCTTCGACTCTAGAGGAACTCCAAACCGCGGTGATTGAAGAATGGGGTCTTATCCCTCAAGAAGAGCTCCTGAAGTTGGTGAGGTCTATGAGGGACCGTATGGAAGCCGTCATCAGGGCAAGGGGGGGTAACACTAGATTTTGAGTTAATTTTAAGACACTTTTTGTACATTTTTTTTGTAAATTATCGATTATTAATTAGGACTTAATTAAGATTTTTTATTATTTTTCAAATTTTTATGCTTTTTGTATAATTTTAATTAAAAAAAAGATTGCACTTAATTGTTGTTTGATGCTCCTTTTTGTTACCTTTCTAATGATACCTAACACTATCCTCTATATAAGGTTTAGGAATTTTTGAATAAGATTTTTATAAGGTGCGATTTTTTTGACGCCGAGTTTATATTGAAAAAATAAAATATATATAGGAAAAGCGAACATTATTTATGTAGTAAGTATACTAACTTATTCAAAAGAAATATGCCATGACGCTTTTAAGTTAATACATCCAACGTACATAAATATCATCCCTGCGAGCTTTTAAGCGCCATTTATGTGACAAGAATAGGTACTTTGAAAGTTTAGTTTGAAACTTCATATCATGCTTGGAGATTTGTAACCATTAGCCCAGTTAATTCACTTGACAAAGATATACTTAACCCCTTCGCAACTTTCTGTATTCATTATCAGTTTCTAAACATTCCACTACCGGGTACAGCTCCTAATCCATTTTCGTGGGAGAATTCGAATCTTTTTTTTTTCTTGTCGTAAGTCCGGCCAAATGCTATAAGCCTTATAATAATAATAAATAAATTTATTCCAACAACTTATTTTACAAAATGGCTTATTGATCTGCTCTCATGATAGGTTGCCTTGTGTTATGAGAGGCAGGCTCCTCAGATATCATCATTGGTATTAAGTTGTATAGAACAGACGTGCATGCAATAATAGTTCGCGTTGTTGCGTATGTGTGTGTGTTTGTGTGTGTGAGTTAGTGTGTGTGTTTGCTTGCGTGCGTGAAGTTGTGTGTGCGTGTGTGTTCGCGTGCGTGTCTTGTTGCGTATGTGTGCTTGATGATTTGGGTATGTACAGCTACGTAATATCCTTACTAATATTATAAATCGGAAAGTAAGTTTGTTTGTTTGTTCCCCTTTCACGCCCAAACTACTGAACCGATTGCTTTGAAATTTTGCAGACGTAAAGATAAAAGTCCGGATTAAATAATAGGGTAATTTTTATCCTGGAAAAATTGATATTCCCGAGGAAAAACAAAAATATTGTTTGCTTGATGGATGGATTGTAGATGTGTGTCGTTTAAAACAACGTAAAATATTGCAAACGAATATAAACATGTAAATTTAGAAGCTAAATTATACGATAATGAATCCCTGAAAATGGGGAATTCCCGCGGGATGACGTACAATTTGTTTTATCGTCTAAACTGTTTCTTTTACATCTACTTATATGTTTCAAACGAATATGAACATGTAAATTTTGAAGCTAAATAATACAAAAATGAATCCTCGAAAATGAGGAATTCTCGAGGGATGACGTACAATTTGTTTTATCGTCTAAATTGTTTTTTTTACATCTACTTATCCTGAAATCACTATAGTCAACGAATTACTAATTGGTATAAGTATTAGTTACGTTATTTAGTTCTTGAGGTATGCGATAGATGGCGCTGGGTGTTTTTTAAAACATGGTAACGATGTGTTTTTTAAAATACATAAGAAGTGGAATGATAGCTTACGCTATTTAGTTCTTGAGGTATGCGTTAGATGGCGCTGGGTGTTTTTTAAAACATGGTAACGATGTGTTTTTTAAAATACGTAAGAAGTGGAATAATAAATAAATAAATGAATAAATAAATAAATATTTCCTACATTCACACCAATTAGCCTAGCCCAAGGTAAGTAAGGTAAGTTTATATCAGGCACTTGAGTAATAAACCATTAGGCGTTGGTGAACATGCGCGAGTTTTGGTAAGTAAAAAAATAGCAGAAGGCTTTTTTACGCTCTCTCAAGAAGTACAGGGAGCTTTTAGTAAATCCCCACGTATTTGCCTACATCAAGAGGGAGGGGATTATTTTATTATTCACCTATCATTATTGATCGTCTATCATTTATTTATAAGCTTTCATCATCATTCAGGAGTATCTCATAAAGAATATAAATTACAGAAGACTAGGCTGTATAGGATTTTCACCCTTCGCCTTCCCTTATAGTAAAACCTATCAAAAAAATGACTACTATCTATCACGCGGCCTAGAGCGGATTGGCAGTATTAACGGCTTAATAGTAAAATGTGGAAACAAAAAATGCTTTGGTGGTTTGGTATCAAATTTATGTTTGATCACAACGATCAAACATCTGAGACAACTAGATAATTTTTGTTGTAATAATTTCTTAAGATACTCAATAAAACATAAAGTAAAAAATATTTTGCATTTAAACGCGTATTGTCAGTAAAATAATGTCAGTAATAAGTAAGGACACATGTATATAATATTAACATTTTTAATATTTACTAACCCGCATAACATAAAAATACACAAATTCTTTATTTTAATATCGCAAATTAAGTGGTATCGACAAAAATATTTTTTCATTCTACTACGTCAAATTATGGTGATATTCTTCTTACATGTAAGATGTTAGACTATACTTCATCACAACACGAAAATATTTATGGAACAAAGTAAATCAGTGCATTTATTTAAAACAGGCGTATTAAAAACCCCGAGGTAGTTAGTCCTAATCTAGTCAAATGCAAAGCCACTGTAACGGTGGTTACAAATCGTTGAACGAAATAAAAAAAGCCTGCAGCGATAATCGTACCATGTCACAGGAGTGTTGCGCAACACTGAAAATAGCGGTGGCGGTGGCATTTTTTCGCATTCATGGTAATTTGCTGTTGTGGCTTAAAAAACAAAATGGCTTTCAATATACGATTTGTGTGATTGAGCGAAATGATAAAACAATTTTAGAAGGATATTTGAATATCCAACGCAGCTTTGATTGGAACGTGATCACGGTTGCCAATCATACTTCCTAGTATTCAGTATACTATATGATACTTTTTCACGGTGTTTTTTTATACAAAATTTACCATTCAGTTGTGTTCTTTGCGGGTATACTATAAGGTGAGTTTCCAACACAAAGAATTGATTAATTACACTTTTCCTTAAAGTAAGAAAAAAGTTTTTAAAGATTCTGATGGGTATGAGTCTGCCAGTCATTGGACGGCAATTAGAAGCTAAATTTAAATATTTTATAGCACCAATCGCGTTGATATTAAAAGTTCATAAAAATTTTGAAATGACACATTCTTTTTTAAAGTTTTTGATAGATATTTTTATGATGTTAATTATGAAATTCACCGTTTAATAACTCAAAGTCTTGATCACAACGATCAAACATCTGAGACAACTAGATAATTTTTGTTGTAATAATTTCTTAAGATACTCAATAAAACATAAAGTAAAAAATATTTTGCATTTAAACGCGTATTGTCAGTAAAATAATGTCAGTAATAAGTAAGGACACATGTATATAATATTAACATTTTTAATATTTACTAACCCGCATAACATAAAAATACACAAATTCTTTATTTTAATATCGCAAATTAAGTGGTATCGACAAAAATATTTTTTCATTCTACTACGTCAAATTATGGTGATATTCTTCTTACATGTAAGATGTTAGACTATACTTCATCACAACACGAAAATATTTATGGAACAAAGTAAATCAGTGCATTTATTTAAAACAGGCGTATTAAAAACCCCGAGGTAGTTAGTCCTAATCTAGTCAAATGCAAAGCCACTGTAACGGTGGTTACAAATCGTTGAACGAAATAAAAAAAGCCTGCAGCGATAATCGTACCATGTCACAGGAGTGTTGCGCAACACTGAAAATAGCGGTGGCGGTGGCATTTTTTCGCATTCATGGTAATTTGCTGTTGTGGCTTAAAAAACAAAATGGCTTTCAATATACGATTTGTGTGATTGAGCGAAATGATAAAACAATTTTAGAAGGATATTTGAATATCCAACGCAGCTTTGATTGGAACGTGATCACGGTTGCCAATCATACTTCCTAGTATTCAGTATACTATATGATACTTTTTCACGGTGTTTTTTTATACAAAATTTACCATTCAGTTGTGTTCTTTGCGGGTATACTATAAGGTGAGTTTCCAACACAAAGAATTGATTAATTACACTTTTCCTTAAAGTAAGAAAAAAGTTTTTAAAGATTCTGATGGGTATGAGTCTGCCAGTCATTGGACGGCAATTAGAAGCTAAATTTAAATATTTTATAGCACCAATCGCGTTGATATTAAAAGTTCATAAAAATTTTGAAATGACACATTCTTTTTTAAAGTTTTTGATAGATATTTTTATGATGTTAATTATGAAGTTCACCGTTTAATAACTCAAAGTCTTATCATTTTTGGTGAAAAAAGTTCGAAAATGGAAAAGTTAGACTGTGGCGAAATTGAGTTTGAAATTTTCCTGCTAATAAATATTGAGTGTTTTGGGGAGGTTTGCGATCACTTTTTTATAGTCCCAAGTGTATCTACCATTTGTTTATTCATGGTAATAATTCTTCGCAAAGTTTTGTAATTCACTTAAGTAAAAATTTATTGCGTTTTGGCTGTTGATAGTGGTCGTGTTCATTTAGAACCAATTAAACGAATTTGGCTCTAAAATGTCGTTATTTGAAATAAGCAAATTGTAAACATATTACACTTAACAAACTATATAAATTAATAGGATAGATAGATCCTAATAGTAGTTGTGACCTGAATTTAAGAAGAACTGCCTGAAGTGGGTTTTTATAAAAATCGTGTGCTAAGTCTCCTATGGAAAGGATACAATTATTAGTTGCTTTTGAAACGTTAGTTAAAAGAATGAGAAGAGTATCAAATAGGATCGAACAACAACTTAAAACTTAACCCAAAAATTTAATTTATTACTTATTTATAGATGAAAACTAATCATTACTAACTGAGTTACAGATATTTAAAATATAATGCAGGTAGCAAATAATAAAGAATTTATTGTATGTATCTGTTATTTTACATGTAAAAAATTCCATAATAATATATTGATAGGGATGTCAAAATCACCCTGTTCAGAGCGTTTTATACGTCCTACACGAGCAGCTTATGGAAAACTACAGTTACAACCAAAAAGCAGTACAGTGCCCTGCGTCTCCCGTTCAATAACGCATTCAGGATGCTGCTGGGTCTGCCTTCCTACTGCAGTGCGTCGGATATGTTTGCCGAATACCGCGTGGCCTGTTTTTATACAGCCATGCGCAAGCGGTGTGCATCCCTGGTGCGCAGGGTGCGGATGAGCCCAAACACCATCCTGAAATTATTTTCCGACCGTTTTGACTGTCAGTACGTGAACCATTGCTATATGATACATGCACTGACTAACAAAGTTTAATGAAGATTGTACAACGATTGATACAAAGATTGTGCAAATTAATATTATTATTATGATGATTAATGTATTGCAATGTTATTTATATAATTGAATATCTATTTAATGTAATGTAATGATCCTTGTTGGTCGAAATAAATAAATGAATTTGAATTTGAAAATAACGCAGATGATATTGAGTATCGAAGCATAAACTTGCAATAAGATCTCTGGACACGTGTCGGTCTCACCCTCCGATTCGGCTGACAAATCAGGGTTACTCTCGTTAACAAAGAAAAGGGTCAGGTGTGAGTACAATAAGATTGCAAGATTGCTGATCAGCTAAAATCCGGTTCGCATTCGAGAAGTACATGCATTCTCTTTCTCGGACTACAAGAAATATAAAAATAAAATTAAAAAAACCCGGCCAAATACGAGGTGAACTCGCGTACCGAGTGTTCCGTACAAACTTTTAGTTAACTAAAGTTCATCACGTTTGTTGTATAGAGCTCTTTAAATATTTATTTTGTTTTGTTTTTAAGTATCTGTTGTTGTAGTGACAACAGAAATATATCATCTGTGACAATTTCAACTGTCTAGTTATTACAGTTCATAAGATGCAGCCTGGTGAAAGACGGACGGGCAGCGGAGTCTTCGTAATAGTTAGCCTAAAAATTATATTCAGGACAAGCTTTTATTGATGTACTCTAAAATGAAGAAAATAAAATTTAATGTTATGAAATTACACAATTTATATTATTTAAAATGGGGCCCAGATCTTATAGGAAATACGATGTACTATAAATAAGACCACCTATAAATTATTCTTGTTTCTTCATATTTGATTTTAACGAAATTTTACAGTCAGAAATTTGGAGGCAAAGAAGTTTCATATAACTAAATTACAAAAAAGGTATATTTAATTTAACAGAACAATAAACACATATTATATTAATGACTAGCTGTTGCCCGCGACTTCGTCCGCGCGTATTTGATTTTATCACGCGGTTCACTCTTATACAGCAAAAATAAATAAAAAGAAAATGTGAACAAATGGACATTTTTTTACACACTTATTTTATACCTCATACAAATAATGCATTGTGTATGCAAAAAAATAATAAAAATATAATTGGACACAGATTATTTTCCCACTTAACCTGGCTGGTGATTGCACCCGGATCCCTGCAGGCCAAAGGCACTTGCAGTACCATAAATGACCACTGTGCCACAGAGGTCGTTTGATTGACACGATCAGCAAAAATGAAACCGGCCAAGTGCGAGACAGACTGGCACAGGAACGGTTACGTACCATATCTAGCTAGTACCTCATAATGCCTTTTTATAGACAACATTCGATGTGGTTTGGTTCGGAACATAACCAAACAGTTTGTTTGGTTGACTTACACGGGAGAAAGCCACATAGAGCTGACCGTGTGAGAAACATCCGACGCTGAGGTCCACGCCGGCAACACATAGCGTCTGCCCTTGGGCTTTGTTTATAGTCATTGCATAACACAAACTCACTGGGAACTGTACACGTTTGAAATGGAATGGGTAATTATTGGTAATCAGTGGAATTCGTGGTATAAAAACTCTTTCACCGACGCCACTCTATTATGTTACGCTGCAGAGAAGTAACTTTCAGTCTTGTCCCGTTGCATATTTTTGGGGTCTTAAATTTCTCAACAAAATTAATTTAAATTAATCTTGTGTGGTGGAAGTCCAGGAGCGCTCAGAGAATTGAGAAATTCAACAGGATAATTGGTAACGTCATCTTGCTCCATTACTCTGTTGATAGAAGTATACTCAACTACTTCTCCTTCTACATTGTTGAGTATATCCAAGTTGATTCTTGCTTCTTGGTCATTTCGCGGAGTCAAAATTTCACTTTCGCACAGCCATGATTTCTCATGATTTGTTATTTGATTTTGTTCTCCATATACGGAAGAGATAAGTTCTTCAATTGAATTAACAGTGTGGCATAGATTTTCAAATAAAACAATTTGCCCTTCTTCTTTCGGATATGTCCCTTCGCCAATTTTTAGTAATAAATCAGAAAATTCCTGCGCATTTGTGTTGCCTCCTATTCGCACCCTCATGTTCGCTGTTAAGTTCATCCTTGTGACGTGTCGCCAAAGGCTTGAGCTCTTTAAGCATGCTCTTATCTCGTCAGTTTTTGTTCCCCGTGGTACTACTGGCAATGTTTGTCTAATATCTCCACAAAACAGCATCATTATGCCACCCACAGGTTGGTCATTTTGACAGATATCTCTGAGAGTTCCATCAACTTCTTCTACTGTTTTTCGGTGTGCCATAGTGCACTCGTCCCAGATAATTAAACAGCAATCACGTAAAACCTTCGCTTTATCACTGCTTCTAGAGATACCACATACAGAATATTCACTTAAGTCCAAATCTATGGGGATTTTAAACATCATATGAGCAGTTTTACCGCTGTTTAACAAAGTGGCTGCTATTCCAGACGACGCTACAGCAAGAGCTATTTTGGTTTGAGCTCTAAATTGTGGTAAGATTATTTTAGTGACAAAGGTTTTTCCCGTACCACCGGGTGCATCTAGAAATATAATATCTCCTATAGCATTGTCAATACTGTGACACACACGGTCAAATACAGTGCGCTGTTCTACAGTAAGACTGTGGACTCCGGTTCGTAAAGTTTAAGCTAGTTCAGCTGGATCTTAATTTATTTTCGCAGCGTATTCTCTATTAATACGTTCCCCTTTTATGGTCGGCGCTGGCAAACCATACTGAGGAAGAGAATCACCACCCATAGATATAAGTAAATCTTGTAAAGCTACTAAGCATTGATTGAAAGCTATATTTCGTAATCTGTGGTTAAGGTCACCGTCAATATTTTGTCTTGTATTCCTAAAAAAGTCTTCCACTAATCTGTCATGATATTTTTGCCACAATTTCTCAGCACTCGAAAGACCACAAAATACCAGTAATACAGCAAATAAATGACGCAATTGGTGTGGACTATCACTGACCCATGTATAGGCTAGGGCGTCATCCCAATACTGGTCATCGTCGAGTTAATGTCGGGTTGTTCAAGTTCAGCCGGCCAAGTGTATGTCAGGTCAAGCATTGAATAGGGATTCATAGCAATTTTTTTTCCCGCTGAATCCCGTCACTTTCATTGGATTTATACTTAATTCGAGCGGTAATATAAAGTATCAGCATAGGGTGAGTACATGTAACTTGTGTGTACTAAAATGTCCAAGTTACTATGGTTTTTTAACTATCCCACGGGAACCCTTTAACTTTCCGGAATAAAAATCTCAGATGTTGACCAGGGATATAAGGTATTACCATGCAAAATTTCATTGAAATCGGTCCAGCTATTTCGTAGATTAGTCCGTACAAACAGATAAAGAGACAAACAGACAGAGAAACAATTTTTTTTTCTAAAATAAAAGTAGCCTAAGTTACTCCATATTACATCAGCTACCTGTCAGTAAAAGTCCCGTCAAAATCGGTCCAGCCATTTCAGAGATTAGCCGGAACAAACAGACAGACAGACAGACAGAAAAGATGTAAAAAATGTTATTTTGGTGTATGTACCGTACATATATTCACATGCATATAGTTAAAAACGGTTATTTCAACATTTAAAACAGACACTCCAATTTTATTTATATGTATAGATGATGGGGGTCTTTCTGGCGGGAGCGCGAAGCGTCGCTATAATGATTTTGGTTTTCTTGTTAAATTTTGTGTTGTGGTTGATATTTATGACCTATTGAGTGTTTCTGAATATGCATGAGTGTTGGCTAGTGAAACAAAATAGTGGAAGTCCTTTTCGCGCTCTCTCAAGATTTCCACGAGGAGGTTTCAGTAAAGGTGTGAGATTTAGTTTAGGGTAGGGATTATTTCACTATTCATTCATCTTACATTGATCATTTATCATTCATAAAGTAACTCTCAACGTCATTCATCATGATCTAACTTAGAAAAGAAATAACTGAAGAGTAGGATATGGCATGGCAAATAATGAGTGGTGTTAGACCTTATAAAAATTTGTTTTAATGACCTCTAGGAAAACCTCTTACAATAATTATTATTTTAAGAAAAAACTTGAAAATTAGTTCTTTTGCCACCGAAACAAACATTTAAATTTATCTAATATGCATTTTAAATAACGCATCCATTATACACGTTTGTTATTAATTAAATATCTATTGAAGCATAGTTTCAAAGGAATATTGAGTAAAACTTTCTTTCAATAGTGGACTAGTACAAAATCTAATCTAATCAAATCTAAAAAAAAAAAAATTTCAGCGTGTGGCTTATTGCAAATGTGTGCATAAAATTGACATTAATATTTTAACTTTTTGTTCAAAACACTTTCATAAATATGTGCTTATTTAAAAAGAAAAATCATTTTCAAGAGTGTCCTGACACAAAGAAGTCTCATTATTTGTGAAGTATCAATTTAACTTCTCACTAGATCTCCAGAGACGTTGTTAGCTAGTTGAAGTATGTAGATCTACCAGAAAAGAGAGTAGTTTTTCTGCGAATATATTTGTTATTATTATAATAATCTTACAATTTCCTTTTTAAGTATGCAAAGTGAATTATAAATTTAAAATATTAACATTAAATAAAAAATAATTAATTAAAAAAAATGATCAATGATTTACAACAAAATTCACAAAAACTACATAAATTCAGTCGTGAACTACAGACACAGCATATAAACGTACCAGAAAACGCAAAAGATAGCTGACTGATATTGAACTGCAAAAGGTGGCAATAAAGTTGTAAATCTATTGAAGAAATTTGAGACAGTTCATAAGAACTATGAATTTGAAAAGAAACTTTAATCTAATTTATACAATTTATTAAAGAGATTAATAAATTGTATAAATTAGATTAAAGTTCGATTGAAAATCTTTTTGAAGAGTAGTAATCAGACCAAACTTATGTGAAAAGGAAGTAACGCCCACCACACGTACTCACTCACTCGACTGAGTTGAGACTTCTTTATGTGTTATTAAGAGTTTTAAATTTGAGTAAAGATACTGTCATCGTTACCACCATTTGAAAAAACGAGGGTTGTATCCCAGTTATCAACTAATATAGTCTCAAGCGTCTTCTGAAAAAATCTACCTTATTTTGTCGAGTATTGTTATCAAGTTTTAATATTAGGTTGGGGTTTTTTCGCATATAGTATGTATAAACTTGTAATAAAATATCTTGAGCTGTACTTTTTGTATCTGGCTGGTTTTTATGACATTAAGAAGGTGACATTTCAAAAAAATTATCAAGTAATAAAAATATTGTTTCCCACTATTTTTCATTTGTTTTACTATATGTCAAAATGAGCAAATCGAATGAAGAAATTAGACATTTTCAAATTTTATTACAAAAAAGGAAAAAATGCCACCTAAGCCGCAAAAATAATTTGTGACGTTTATGAACCTAATGCAGTGTCAGTAAGAGTAGCACAAAGTTGGTTTAAGCGTTTTCAATCCGGGAATTTTGATGTCAAAGATGCACCTCGCTCTGGTCGCCCTGTTACGGATAAAAAGGATTGTATATTTGAAAAAGTGGAGCAAATCAGCAGTTACGACATAGCTGAAGAACTGGAAATTGATCACAAAACAGTTTTGACCCATTTGAACTTTGGGTACACAAAAAAGCTCGATATTTGGGTGCCACATAAGCTCACTGAAAAAAACCTAATCAACCGTGTACTCATTTGCGATTCTTTATTGAGACGTAATGAAACCGAATCGTTTTTGAAGAGATTGATAACTGGTGATGAAAAGTGGATCGCGTATGACAAGAAAGTGCGAAAAGGTCGTGGTCAAAGGTCGGTCAGGCTTCACAGACTGTGGCAAAATCTGGGTTAACCCGCAATAAGGTGATGCTATGTCTATGGTGGGATTGGAAGGGCATTGTTCAGTTCATTATTGGCTTTTACCGCCGGGCACAACCATCGATTCGGATCTCTACTGCTAACAACTGATGAGATTAAAGCAAGAAGTTAAAAGAAAGCGGCCGGAACTAATTAATAGAAAGGGTGTGGTCTTTCATCACGATAACCACATACATCTTTAGCCACTCAGCAAAAATTAAGAGAGTTTGGCTAGCCATATAGCCCTGCCCTTGCGCCTTCAGTTTTCCACCTGTTTTGGTTTCTTCAGAATTCTTTAGGCAGTGTCAGGTTAACATCAAGAGAGGACTGCCAAAACTTCTACAGCAACGGGATCATGTCTCTACCTACAAAATGGCAGAAAGTCTACGAACAAAATGGCACATAAATACTGTAATGAAATGTAAATTAACTTTGAAAAAAAAACCTTGAATTTTCATATAAAATGCGAAGAAACTTTTTCCCCAACCTATTATATATAATATAATATTTCTTACACTCACTCACACCAATTAAACATAAAGTAAACACTGCGAGGCATGAACATGGATACTCAATATATATATAAAAATGTATATAAATAATCATGACTCAAGTACAAATGCATGTATTCATTCACAACACATTGGTGGGGGTCGCGTGGCCCCTTACCATTGCACCACACTGCCATAAACAGTAATAAAACTAATGCGAATATCCAAAATAATATATTAATAAGCGGGATGACAATATACAATACTATACAAACCGCTTTTTACTTTTTACAACGAAAGAGATATAAATTAACAAACAATTAAAACTAACGTGAACCAAGGCCGGACTTATCGCTTTTGTCTACTCATCCGATCATCAGCCCCTACGAAAATTGCTTAACTAACGCAAATATGTACCGAACCCGCAAACCGCCACACCATAGATTGGTATAGTTATTATGTTTCTATAGTATATACAAGATAAACAAATGCTGTTTCGCTAAATTAGTGTGAAAAATTCACCTCATTTCCATAAAAGGAAACAGAAAATCCGTCTTCTCTCTAAGTGAAAATGTTCTGGCCCGGATAACTTTCTTGCCATCTTCCATTACTAAGATTGAAGACTATTCTCTAATCCTATTTACACAGCAAAATGTTACAGTAGGTTTAGGTGTGTCATTCATTCCAAGGATTTAGTACGTATCTATGTTTTGTTTTTTGAGTTGGAATTGGACTGAATAATTTATAAATACATTTATCAATTGATTGGTGCGACTATACATTAAATAAAAAAAAACTGGTTGGTTGCCTGTAAAGTCGGTATACGGGCGAAAGTTTTACGTGACAACGACTTTGAGTGGTAAAATAATTTTAATGTGAATATTCATTCGTATAGTAGGAAGAAGGATGAAATAATAGTAACAATTTAAAACATTTATTTATACAAAGAATTATATTTAAAACATTAATTTATAGGCACGCGTCCCTTCCACTTTTTATGTCTGTCTCTCTCGCTCTTAGGCGGGCTAACCATGCCCGAGTGGAAGGGACGCGTGCCTCTCACTCGCTCTCATTGTAAGCGCATAACGTGAGCGGAGCGTAACGCAGTTTCTTGAAGTGTCACCCGGCAAACCAATTTATAAGACGTTGTCACGTCAAAAATATTAAGCTTGTAGTATAGTCTTATATTTTAATTCTTTAGAAAACCTGGAATAGGGTTTAAATAAGCCGCTATGACGTAGCTTATTAGCAGTATACAAAACATAGAGTAAATAACAATTATTGTTATTTACTCTATGCATTACTTATCTATTTATTCCATTTACAAAAAATATCCACCATATCTAAATAATTAAAACATGTTTCGTTACAACCATATTGTTTATGTTGACAGCTGCATTAGTAAAGATTAGCACTAGTGTCAGCGTCCTGAATTGCTATACGAGTTATGTATAAGAATAAGAAAATACAAAAGAGAACAATGAAAGTGGATATTACCACAATGGATGCGTTCGGGTGGTTTACTGACTGACTGAGTGTGGGTGTATATATGTGTGTGTGAGTATGTAGGTAGTGTAGGTATGTACCTTTAGTCGCCCATAATATTGGTATACCCTATGGTTACAAAATATATACGGTTTGTAGTACAACAAAGTCTACTTTCGCTTGTATAACGATCTGATAATTGTTATCACTGTCTTTGCTACATCAATATTTTATTATTTTACATTTTACTATCTATTTCATAATCTCCTAAATATAAAAAATATAGACTGAATAATTAAGGCCTCTTTTGTGCTCTTGTGTGTGTGATACAGTGTCAATGCAGAAGCGGATGCCAATAGTGTACAGGAGCACTATCAGATGTCTTAATTTTTCAGATGACTTCGAACGGCTCATTTATTCTAAACAGATTGTCTATATTCTTTCTTAAGTATTAATCCTTGTATGTCATTAAACATTTCTCTAGTTTATGATACATGATATACAAAGGTGTCAGGAAAAAGGATTATCGCAAAGTCGTCAGTATAATTCCCTCTTATTAATTAAACCTATCTCTTATAAAGATAATATACATTGCAGAGCCATTGTATTGACTTGCTAAAAAATATCACTTATTTTGGCGCTCATTTTATCATCTATGAACCTAGGGCCCCAATGATTTTTGATTGGGACCTGAGCTAGAGGTCTTGGGGGTCATGGGATTACCCATATATTCGCCTTGTGAACGGAACCAGGCTCTTACCGTCCTCGCAATATAAGTCGAGTAATTAATTATATAAAATGTATAAAATGAAATTGCTTCACTTATTTTTCCGCGTAAACATTTTGGACTGTGCTACCCGACTTCTGTTTGCCGAAGTGCGAATGGACTGTTTTGTGATGGATACGCGTAACTTATGGACGAGATGGAGAGTAGCGCCAACAAGATCCTGACTATGATTGCTAGCAGACTAGACTGTCTGGATATGAATCACTGCTGAGCGATGCTTCATGTAGTGGCGCAGAGATAATTCACTTCAAATTAATCAAAATAACTGTTTTTTTTGTGAAATGTAGGTTTTAAAGTATCTTCTGTATTTCGACCTTTTACCAGGTATACAATAATGCAATACTTACGAAATTAATAAAATACAGTTTAATCAATAATTATGATTATATAAACAAAAACAGAAAATTATGTTTATGTCAAAATTATTTGAAAATTATAATAGATGTCACGATTAAATAATATTAAATAATGCTATGATAGTTTAGTAAAGTTTTTATATCATATTAACCAATAATTATGATATTATATCCAGTTGATTAAGGTAGGTGTGAGAAAGGAAGCCTGATGTTGTGTAATATGCTTTGTTAATTAGTAGCTTCATTAGAAGGCTCTTAAATAGATTAATGGTTATTTTTTATATTATTCGGGAGTTTTTTGAATATTTTAGTGACCATACCAAAGAAAAATGATGGGAACGTCAAAATAATTAGCTGTCTAAAGACTAGATTGCGACTTTTGGGTGGTCTTAAGTCCTTCATAGACCTTATATATCTTTTTTACACTTAAAACACCGTAGTTTAATTAAAAAAATATCCGAATAGTTTTATAGAAGATAAAGTAGCATCTTAAGTAAACTTATCTTTTATATACTTAATCACACTGGTTTCTTGCGAAGACGTTATTATGCTGTAAAGAAATTACAATTCTACGATAAAATTATCATGTTGATGAAATTCGCCGTATTTTGAATTCTCAGTACTCTAGTTGTTAAGGCAACCCATATTGGGTTTGAATTTCACCTGAGTTGATATTTTCAGCAGATTGTTGCTTAACAATACTAAGAACTAATAAAAGCTTCAGTATATTTCGACAATTTCTATTTGAACAGAAATTATGTTTGCTCGTTTGATGTGTTTATTAAAATGAATCGGCACGAATAATATGGGAATACGTACTAAAAGGCTGATATACAGATGAGATGAAAAGGTATAGTGCTCTTAGCTATTTCAAGGGCTCTACGCGCTGATGACAAATTCTCATTCAAAATCTACGTTAATTTGCTCTAACCGGTTCGATAAACGCCTTCAATATTATAGCCGGTATGTATAGCTACTGCTTTTACAGGCCTAAAATAAAGAAACAAAATTTAAAACCCATTAATAAATATTCCTTTTGATATAACGATGTTAAAGAGATAATGATGAAACGTTATATTATGTCACAGCTATTATGTAAAAATTTTCATCATAAACACGAAACGTCTTGATAATTCTTGACGTTTCGTTATAATCAGACGATAAATTGCTCAAACGATTGTCATTTATCTATCGAATGATCAGAAGAAACCCCGGAGACGATCTCGATTGAGCAATTTTTTCTGTCACTATGACGGATTTACGAATGAGCAAGAGTAATGAAATAGCATTGGGTTCTATTTTTTTTAAATGAGAATATTTCTGTTTTTGTAAGGAAACAGAGATTCTTTTTTATGTTCAAATATTGTATGGATTTAGGTTTAATAACGTTCAAGATTAGTTTTTAAAATTAACCAGTAAATAGTAAATACGTATAAATCTCTCAGCCATGAGATAGTTACTTAATTTATCATTATATATTAAATATAAGGGATTTTCAAATTTCTATAATTACTGCAAAAGTATAAAAAATCCTTAATAGGATAGCTTTGCGGAGCGTCTGACAGAAACTGTGACATTTTTTGAAAGGAGGAGGAAATGTACGGTACCTTCCTCAGAACAATAACTAAAGCTATAGAAGGCGCGCTAAAATAAAAACTGTATAACAGCAATCGTATTCACTTAAAGTAATCTAACATACATGGGTAAGAGCGAAATAGACAACAATTGTAAGGTTTTATTTTCACGTCATTGTCACAAACTCTCAAAGTACAAATGTCAAATGGTTGTAATTTGGTTGTAATTAATACTACCAAATTAAAAGTACGTCTTTGATGAACGTTGTTTCTGAAGTAAGACCAAATTCAATGCGGTCGTATGACAGTGGCCGAACAGCTGTGTGAGCGGCTAGCGTGAAATTATATTATTTTACAAGGAAGTTCGTGATAAAATAACAGGAAAGTGTGCATATAGACGCTTCAGACATCTTAGAGTCCGCGTCCAGGATGACTTGAGTTGTTCCAGACTGCAAGTTTCATATATCACGAAAAGAAAATACATTTGAGGTGTTATCATTTCATCGGTGAGTTTGGTTTGTAAATTCTCATATTTTGACAATATGATAACGGTATATTCAGAAAATTGTAGTAAATTTATATTACAAATAGATTTCTCTACGAGTTTTGGTTTAAATTTTCTTATTTTCATGCCTTCTGTTTTGTATATGATAGTATGATAGTGATGTGTTTTTTGTTATCGATGTCAACATTTTTGGTTTTTACTTTTTGCTTTAGTTTTCCCAAAGATGAACCTATTAGAACTGAATGGATACGCCGTATATCAAGGATCAATTGGACACCGAAAGCGCACAGTAACATTAATTTGAGCCACATGAAAACATTTAATTTCGGCGGCTGAAAGCAAATGCTATACCCACACTACATTTACAGAACATGCAATTGCTCCTTTTTTATTCCAAACATTATCTTAGTCTTGCTTTGTCATATAATTATTTCGATCCTACCAATGAGTAGGTACTCAGATTTTTAATTAACATTTTGGCAGCGTGTATCCCAAATAATAATGATAGCTTATTTAAAATTATATTTTTGTATTTCAGAAACCACTATCGCATTAAGAAGGAATTATGAACCACCAAGTAAACGCCCCAAATCTATGACCACAGTTGAAACAAATACTGATTCCGATATCTCTGAACTGATATCTAATTTACAGAAAATTATAGCAGATTATAAAAACCAAATTTAAATATTAAAAAAGAGTTAGAAAGGGTTAAAAAGACCAGCAAGTGACGTCGTCGCAAAATAAACACTAACAAAGAGAACATTAAGGAGCAACGCGAAGAAATCCCAACTCTATAACATATTGATAATAAAATTGAAACAAGAATATGTTCAAGCCGCATACCTAGCACTTTTAGAGTGTGTAAACAAAAATGACAAAAATTCGCGGCGAGAACTGAACTCAATTCCGGAAACAGCGTTTAAAAAATGTTTTGATGATTGGATTAAGTTGGCGTAAGTGTATCATTTCTGAAGGAGCATACTTTGAAGGTGATAAAATAAATTTGGATGAATAACAAACATTGTGTATATTATTGATCTTTTCCCGGTACTTTTTTGACAGAGTAGTATATAAAAATATGAAAATAATAAGTAAATATGTATAAAATAATAGTTGGTTAATTTAAATTAAATAATCGATTAATTTTCTTTTCAAATTTTACCTCTTTTTTAATCTATACCTATAAAAAATATAATGTTGAATGCAGTGTTCACTAATGTGGTCTAACTTAAAATAGAAACATATAGCCTAATATGATATACCTATACAAAGTGCAATTTTTTTACTGTACCTACCTGGTTTCTCTAGATACTGAAGACTGCAAATCTAATAAATAAATTGGTTCAGGTCTAAAATTCTACTCATGAATACTGCATTATAAAATGTTCATATTGTAGATTCTACATGTGTTTATTATGACACATTACCGTCCGTTCTAGTGTCATAGACATACCAACAGCATATTTTTTTTTTTACATGTTTTTAATTTTATTTTTATCGATAGTAATATCGATGCCGTTACATCACTGCCGTAAGGGAAACTAGTGACTACCTTATAAATTACGAAACAAAATCTGTATACTTATTTCTTTCTTACACATTTACAACTGTATAAGTCAAAATAGTACGAACTAACGTATTGTGTTGTTATTTTAGCACGGCTTCTATAGCTTTAGTTATTGTTCTGAGGTACCTTCAAACTATTATGCCCAAAAGATATGCCAAATATTTTGACACTAGCAAATGATCCGTAAACCAGTCAAATACTTTTCATCGACTTGTACGACAATCTGTAACAATACTACAATCTTTATTTTCAATACCACGTATTTTTTAAGTTTTCATTTATTTTCTTGTATTAGATGACTGAAAATCTAAATGGAGTGAGTGTACGGCCAGTCAGAAATTAGTATTCCTGACCTGCTTACTAATACGGAAACATTTATAGAGCCCTTGGTGTATGACTCAGACTCGCACTTGTCTGGTTTTGTATTCTACTAAGGCGGCAATCATGCAAAACATGACTTGATAGTATTGCCCGCCATTGATAGGCTGTCAACGTAGCGAAGTCTGCGTAACCAGAAACATTACATTACATATACATTGTTTATTTATAGAAACATTGTAACTGAAAGAAATAGAAGACGTTTGAAGGCCGTTAGTTAAACATTACCGGTTTTGCATTTCAGGCCTCCTGGTTTTTCATATATTACATAGAATTAAGTTTTCAAATTCACTTACATCATTAAGATTATTTACGAGATGCAATTAAGGAGTGTCATTTCCAGCTCAAAGCTCTAAAAGACATTAGGCAAAATTTTGGTGGAATATATTACGAAATGGTACGGTACCAAAGGCGTCAATCCAAGAATGCAATTGAAATAAACTTCTTATAAGACAAATTACCCACTCGGTCGGCTCATCCGTCCAAGTATTCACATGCTGTCAAGCCGCATAAGTGATGATTTTGTTTACAAGATATACCCATTTACGTGATAGATGGCGTCTGGAATCTACTCTTTATCGAGATACTTGGTACACCTAACGTTGTTTTTTATTTGTCTCTGAGAAAAAGCTGTGTTAGACATTCTTATTGTTTGAATGCTTTCTTATTTCACATTATAAAGCTGTAATCAATCAAATCGTAATTGGTCAATACAATTTTATTGACCAAGTTGAGCAAAAGTTATATGAAAAAGTTATAGTCTAATATATAAGTATTTTTAGAGAATTCAAATGATATGAATATATATTTATTTATATATAGTCTGCTATCAAGAGGGTTTTACAATCAACATGCAGTGCCAAAGCCGGCTAAAGTTCTCAGATATGGAAAGCTTCGTTTCCTCTAACCTGTTCGTTTAAAGCTTAGTCTTGGTGGTGCATTGTCCATCAGTGCATTTGGCAACATAAGGACTTTCACTGAAGCTTGTCATTTGACGAGTATTCAAAATATGTATTATCTTAAGCTCCAGAAAACATGTTAATCTATTGTCCATGTCGTTAGCATCCATCAATCCCCACTGGGATCACGTGGCACATTCACCCTACAGTGTCTCTATTTTTAGAGTATTCCTACGCACCATTAAAAGATTATTAACAGAGTGATGACGATGATTCGGTATCTATTCAATTTATTACTTACCTTTGCGGTTAGATTCTACACAGGATAGTCCTTTTCCGTGAGATATTTGTATGAACTGGAGATCACAAGTCCCTCAGATCAGTCAGTATAATAAAACTCGTTTACAAAATGACACAAATTTATAACGTTGCCATTTCATCTTCCTTGAAGGCAAAAATGGTTTAATATCTGTTTGAGTTTATTTGAAAGAAGGATAATACAATTACCGGCAGATCAATCATCAAAAAAGGGTAATATTTTTTAAAAAGTAAGTGAGTGAGTTAATGAAAAAACTTAATCATCTATAGTGGTTCGAAGAATAAATAGTTACTTAGCATGAAATGTAATTTGTGCAATATTGAAATTGTTAATGTTATTATAGTTTTTAAAATATCTTTAAAAAATTAAAAAGAAAGTCACCCAATGAAAAGAAATAATTTTAAACAAACAATAAAATAAAATTATACATCACTAATTCTTATTGAGTGAAACCATTTTGAGATAATATAAAGGACAAGCGGTTCTTTATGAGAAATAATTTGGTAATTACGACCGAAGAGGCTGGCTTCCTATTGTGGAGGCTTAACGTGTGTTTAATTGAAAGGCTTCGACAAAGAATTACTATTAAGTAACCATAAAAAAGGCGTCCAAATCTTAACACTGTGAACACATTTTTAACATTTGTTATTAGGGGTTGACAGATGGTAAAAGTTTGGTACAGCCCTTTCGATATGCCATAAAATGTCAAAATTGTGCCATTGTAATGTATGAAAATAGTTATACTTACGGTCTTAAATTCTTAATACATAAAATTATATGACAACTTAAAGGTTTTATTGCAAGAAAGCAATAAAGCCTATAGAAATAACCGGATAAAATTCAACACGTAGTTATATTCCTAATAAAATATTCTATCGATTATTATACAACTTTCCTTTCCATCATAAAGTTACCATTGTCTTTCAATCTGACTTATCATTTTTTTACAGAAACGTTCCATGTTTTCATACCTTATGCACTTCAGTAATAATAATACCAAAAATGCCTTACTCAGCCTTGCCTTAAAGATACCAATGACATAGTTTTATACGTTTTGTGGACTAAATGTGCAGGGAAACTTAAACTTACTTGAAAAAAAGCTGCTAGATAACCTATCTACACAAATATTTGTGCGAAACTCTCGGTGGGCAACTTAGAGTTGCATTTATCTGGTTTTCAATAACTAGTGTTCATCAAATATAGGAATCGATGGTTAATATCGAAACGGGGATAGAATATCTCTGTAACCTAAAGATTAGAAAAACCAATACGATGACAGCAGATGCTTAATTTGATCCCTAGCTCAGATAGACATATATCAATCTCTTGATACTTGTCCATATGTAAGACCTTTTTACCCATATATTTTCCTGGTGCCCAAGGGAATAAAAGAGTGTTTGTAAGTTCAAGCAACTATAAATGGCTTCGAAGTAATATAATGTATCCTTATTTAAATAAAATCTTCGTCGAGTTAGCGTAGCGTCAACTAGAACGATTTGTATTATTAGTTAGCATGATTAAATAACGTTAGAATTAAAGTATGAAATGTATTTATCTGTAAAAACAATTTCAATATAATTCATTTAAAAAAAATGAATTATATTGAAATTCTTTTAAAACATTAGGGCCGAGTGTGAATTGGTAGGGATTAATGGCTGCTGAAACATAATACGGAACAAGAACCTATGACTTAACGTGACTTCCGAAGCAATAAACAGCTAGAGATAGATAATTATAAATTTCCGGGCACTCGTCAGATATTTTCAATAAACTCTCTAACTTTAATTAAAATCTGAATGCGCTAATCAGTGAATCATCAAGGTCCTGGAATTTCAAAATTGAGAACACTGAACATCACTGTTCTTATCTAAGCTTGACATTAACTGACAGGCGCCTTCCGTGTTTTAGGCAACGAAACAATAGTAACAAATAACACGCAAAATGAATTTAAACAAACAAAAATTGTATTCTCCATGGACTCCGTCCATTTATTCTGAATATACAGAACTCGTATGGACACCTGTAATTTATGTAAAACGATGTTCCCAGTGGAATCTTGTTTGTGTTGTAAATCGTATCTGTCTATATTTATTGAAGGTAATTCAGGCTTCGACGAACAATTTTCGGGTGTCGGTCAACCTATTTCATGGATTGATAGCAGCATATTTATTTAGTATGTTACGTTGTTCAGAGATATGTAACTTTGATCTCTGGATAAACAGCTAAGGCATACAACAACATCATCAACCTTAAGATCCAAAAATAACTTGAATTGGCTTTCAATGCAAGATATTTTAGTTAATGTATTTGTTCATCCATCCGAAGAGCGACGTCTGATATCACTTTCTCACCATTCTATTTAGAAATAAAAGAAGCATTTATATTTTGCTGAAATAACTTATTTAAAATTTTGCACTGAAACGAAACACGATGTAATTTCAACATTCTGAGGAGGTGAAAAGAGTCATACCTTATTTTTACCTTGGTTTCGTTAAAAACTAACAACAGAGTTACGAGTAGGTAGTTTTAGTAACGTACTTTAAAGAAATGGATTTCTCTGCCAGCATAAATAAATTAACGTTGGCGAAAATCACTCTATAAATATATAAGTAGTGTAAATATCACTTAGGCAAATTAAAAATCAAAAAAAATAATTTTCTCAACCTGTTTTCATTGCCCATAGCTTACTGGAAATATTATAACAAATACTAGTGGCAAATGGCGAGTTACCTTGCGTCCGTTGGTCTAGTGATGGAATACAGGGACCAATTTGCTGAATTGTGTCAGATGCGAGCGTGTTTTAAATTGGCAAATACGGAACGTGTCGACTTTACAGCTTCCCAAAGTTACCAGATGGGACTTTGATTAAATTTTGACGACAAAAAGCGCAAAATTAATTAATAAGTGTGGTAAGAATATTTTGTGGAATTTTAATTTTTTTTTTTGAAAAATGGTCCATTATGTAGTCCTTTTTTATTTTTATTCTTAGAACATCAGAATGTAATAAGGTTAAAAAAATAATTTTGGTTTTGAATAAAGACATTTTTAAGTAATATAGATCATTGTAACATAAGTAATTTGAAAAAGGTTATTAATTACGCATTTATAATTAGGATCAAGTGTCAGTGTCAGACAAAAATCGTAGTTACAAAATTATACAAAACACTTTATTGATAACCCCACATTGAGGTAATAATAGAACAAAAAAAGCTTCAAATAGTGTCACAATGGGCGGTCTTATGCATGCATGCATACGTATATAATACACATACATAAAGATGTAAATATATAAACCATATATACATATATATATACATACAAATACTTACGAGTATACCTAATATCTAGTTAGTAGGATACGTAATCTATACGTTGCTGGCCTAAATTGACAGAAAATGATTTCCTAGATTTTTAAAGACGCTAATTGATTGTGCATACCTTATAGAATCCGAGAGGGAGTTCCTAAGACGAGCCGCTTAAGAAGAATCATAGACCGTAGAATAGTGTGCGGTAATCTAAAGGGCTAGATTATCTGATGACCTCAAGGAAAACGCGTTTGATGTATGAAGGAATTTAAAACGTTCTTTAAGATAGTGAAGGATTAAATAGTATGCTGTAGAGCAGAGTAAGTATTTGAGTATTCCGGCGAAGACGAATACGGAACGGAAGCCATTTGAGCTGAAAACGAAACTGAGATATGTGATCATATTTGCGCAGGCCAAATATGAATCGAATACAAAAATTTTGAAGTCGCTTAAGTTTATTAAGCTGTTCCTCTGTAATCAAGATAGCAGACGTCGGCATAGTCCAGAATAGGGAGCAACAGATATTACGTTAATGCAATTTTGGAGCGCGAAAATTGCGCAGTCTTCTCAGCGCAGCTGCCGAAGCATATAATTTACGACTAACTATCAAAAATTAACCCATAGTTTTTCACCGATGAGCTGAAAGGAATATCGGTGCCAGCAAAATTTATATTGGGTAGCAATTGCCAGTCCACTCTAGCAATTATCCTGGAATTTCCCACGATAATAACGGTATTTTTGAGGGAATTAACTAACTATATGAGTATCTTATCTTAACACGAAATATTTTTATATGCATAGCAAGTGAAAATAGACCGGAAAAATCTTTAAAAATAGTAACTGGAAACGTTAGCTCGTAAATGTGCTTAACGTAACCATTATGCCATCGGGCTCCTCCATAAAAAATTAAAAGGATATCTTTTAGAATTAACCTTGTTTTTCGTGCAATAAAAATAATAATTATAAATATAAACTTTGACCTACATATATCTACAATCGTACTAATACACACTAAACAATTCTTAGCCAAGGTGAAAAGGAGAGGATAATTTCGTAACTTATAATTTCGATGTTCATAAACTTTATGACCACAAAAAAATGTCTTTCGGCCATCACTTAGCTTTCAAATAGAAAAGTATTATTTGATATAGATTTCGGGTTAGGTCAAATTAAATGTTTTTATCCATTACCAGAAAACCAGGTAATAAAAAGTATGCCATTTAAAATTTTGAAATGACAACTAAATTTTGTGTGCTCATTAATTGTATATAATTAATGAGCTGAAAGAGAACGAGACTTATTCAGTAATCAGTATAATTATATTTGTTAAATTTAATATGTGTAATTAAAATAAGTGCGCGTAAAATAACAAATAGTTCAAAATAAAAATCTAGGAAGTTAAAACAAAATGATGACGTCTCGGTGAAATGTTTCATACCTATACCTATTTTGAAGCAAATCTGCTTTCGCCGAAATGAAGTCACCTGATATTTTTTTTCAGTAATTATGTTTCGCATCATCCTTTCGCAACAATAGTAAACTTTAGTTTTAGTTTGTGAAGAACGTTATTTTCATGTTTCTTATTTATGAAGAAAGCAATTTTTGTTCTATTATTTGCTAATCGAATTCACATTCGAGTAGTTAAATAGAAAATATTTGCCTTAGGGTAGAAGACCAGACAACTATTGCAGGTTACTGTGCTTCTAATAAAAATCTTGGTAGTCATGTTTATAAAGGATAATGGTCTTAAAAGATTTATTTTGGTTAATGTACCGCTTAGATATTTCCTTTCTAATTAAGGAACTGTCTGTTAATAGCATTGTATCAATATAATGTTTTTCGGGCCTACACAATCAAAATATCAAAATATAATCATAAATTTCATTTAATATAGAGTTAACGCTTTATAATAAAAACTATGACTACAATAAAATCTTTGGCACAAAGTAAAAGGAAGTGCCCGACTGAAAGAGGATTTTCAGCCGAAACCGAATTTTCGATACCGATGTCAATTTCGGCCAAGACCGAAATTAGTTTAGCATGTTAAAATTTCTTTTGGCGTACTTAAAAATAGGGTCAAATGTAAATCTAGAGGTAAAGCATCACTATGAAGTCTGAATTACCTCCATGAATATTCTGAGATTTTTCATAGTTAACGTGTTTACTTTGATCTGATTTACAAAAGATTATTGAGATAAATAGATATTAGATTTTTCTCGTTTAGGTTAACAATATACCATATATACATATGACATAATAAGAACAATTTAGTTTACATTAGATACCATTGCGCTATATAAAATATTGAACTTCTAAATAAAAATATTAAATTTACAATATTTTCATAAGCGATTTAAAAATAAAGTCGCAGAAGAATTTTGTGCCAAAATTTTTTCTAAATTTTCAAATTTTATCAGCTTTTTATCCTGTATTTAAGGTAATAAAGTCTAAAAAAACTAATATAAGAATGTGAGGTGAATTTCTGAAGTGAAACTTCTTTAGGCGCATGAGGGTAAAATTTTTACAGATAAAACGTCACGAAGATGTGCAACGGACATGTCGAAGAAGAGGGCGAGAGCGATCGAGACCGATTGAGAGAGTAAGAAAGGGCGAACGTAGCATGAAGCAACTAGCCATGGAGTGAGAGTGATAGAGCGAACGTCACATTACGCATAGTGCCATGGAGCGAGAGGTGGGGGAGAGCTATAGTGAGAAAGATTGAAAGAGAGAGAGTAAGGGAGATCGAGAAAAAATACACGCATTGGTTTGTGTATTCGTTTAGTAGTCAAATATTAGAACTTTAGTTAGCAATTCTGTCGCATAACGTCTTTTGCAGTAAACGCAGATTTATTTATATTATCATTAGCACGTATACAGTGTGTAAACAGTGAGTTAAATTTATAAATAAACTTTATGAATAAAATTTTGTTCGGAGTAAGTAGTATATTTATTATCTTTTTGTTTTTTTACAATTTTTATGCTAATTCGTTTGAAACTTAGGTACCTAGTTTTAATGTTCACAAATAACATGTGGCATTTTAACTTGCCACTCGTCATTTAATAATTTAATATACCATTTTTCATAAATTATGAAATAAAAATATTTCATAAATTCTCTTTTCTAAATTTTAAATTCTAAAACAAAATTTAAGTAATAATTTCTAATATTGACAAAAAACACGTGGCATTTTTACTTACAATTTGTCATTTGAGATTTCCATAAATCATTTTGCATAAAATATAAAATAACAATATTTCATAAATTCTCTTTACGAAAGGACAATGCCAATTTTTGTATGGACTTGTGACCGGAAATGTACAGAGACTATGCAAACAAATATAAGCAGCTAAAGCCTTCTAGATTAAAAATTCGTTGATTTCACTTTAATTTTCAGATTTGTAATGGAGAAAACGAACTTTTCTGAAAACATAACCTAAAATTTCAATACCTATTTCATAATACTTAAATTAGTATTTTACCTATTATTTCACTCTTTTCTCATACTAATCATGTAGATGAATTGAATAAAACAATATTGTGACTATAAACGTATTCTTTTCATGACTCATGACTGGTTTAGAGATTTATATTTATGAAGATACCTTTCCTAGTTTTTTATCCATTATAAAACTAAAAGAAGTTTCACTTCTGACATGTGTACTTTGTACGCCGCACTTTTTTTTAAGTTTTATGACGATGTTTTTACTATTTATTCTGAAATTAGAAAATATAATGCTTTTTGCTGTAAATAGTGGGGTTTTTAAGTTAAGTTAGGTTATGTGTCACACTATTTTATCATTTAAACACCATTTTTTCAGTATGATATGTTTTCTTTCTTATACTTATCGTTTTTCATAAAATACTACACAGCAGTTTATATTGATAGCAACAAAATTCACTAATGTGTGCTGTCAGGAATCTACTTTATATCAATTATATAAGTTATATATATTTATTTGTACGAAATACTTTAGAAAACATTAAATATACTTGGTAGCCGTTTCTAAATATAAATTGTTTGTTTTATCAAGTATTAAACATAAACCGAACTTCACCATCAATAGAAACAAAGTGTGGTTTCCACAGAGTAGCATAGCAATAACAAAAAATTGAAACAAGTAAAAGGCGACTAATGACTGGAGGCAATTGGATATACGTCCCCCGTAGACTATAAAATGGGCAGCAGCTTTTCCAAATTATGGTCTCTTACTGCAGTTACCCACCAATCCGTACTGGGTACGCATGGTGGGCTATGGCCCATTCTCCCTACGGTATTTACCACCAAGCACCAGGCACAGGCTTTAGTTGGGCCTATTACTTAGCAGCGGGGATATTTATAAGCTGATGATGAATAAAAAAACACATGTTTTATTTAGTTCTTACACTTCCGCGCACATTACATATTAGAATAAAACACTTTTTTACGGATTTTGCGCATATTTTATTTTATAATTAATCCTGACGTTTCGACTCCTTTACAGGAGCCGTGATCACAGGATGACTAAGATAATGGTTGTCATGTATTTTACCTTTACAATATTTTAATCGGGCACGTTCCTAATGTTAAAATTATTTTGTATAAATTAAACTGTTTTATTTTTACATTTTATTTAGTTATTAAATTCTCACTACGGTTACATTGTATACTACTGAGTCTACTACCAGTTCGGAAATTGGGAGGCCCTTCCGAGAAGAACTGGCGAAAGAAACTCGGGCAGGGGGACCGACCTTCATCTTACTGTTATTATTTGCAAAAAGAGCTAACTACATCATCAGGTCTTGCAATGTGTGTTTTTGTAGGTATTCATTTATTAATTATACATTTATTATAATCCAAGCAGGTAACCAAGCTCCAACATTCGTATCTATTGAAATTAGGATGTTTCCTGATTTCAATAGCCGCGCGTAGCATCCTAATAACAAATCTTTGTTCTCTAGCGAGAATTTGTGGTTTATCGAAACGAATGTAGTGGTTTGGCCCCTCAAAAGCATGCTCACACACTGCAGATCTATTATCGCGCCTATGTTTTATGTCAGCTACGAGTTCTTTAATGCGCGTCCCTATACTTCTCTTTGTCTGTTTTTGTAGACTGGAGGGGTATATTGCACTTGACCGGTCGTAAGAATTGGTCAATCTTCCTGCATGGTTTAAAATAAGTATTAATGGAAACCCGCTTCAGAATATTCCCAATCTTGTCAGTGACCCCCTTCATGTAGGGAAGGACAGCAGGTTGACGCTCTACTGTGGCTAGTTTGTGGCGCGGCCTCTACGACGCAGTCTTGGTACTCGCAACTTGTTATCTTGTAGTACTCGCTTGACATGCTGAAGCTCAGCAGTCAGATGTTGTTGGTCACAGATGCCGCGAGCTCCCTGAAACAAAGATTTCTCTACGGTAGCCAACTGTATAGGATGGTGTTGAGAATAACCTTTCAAATATCTATCTGTATGAGTTGCCTTTCTATACACTGTATGACTAAGGGTTTGAATTGGATTCTTGCTGATTTGAATACCTAGGAAGGCTATTTTATTGTCTGTCTCTAGTTCATGTTTTGTAATATGAATGTTTATTATTCTTCTTCTATTAAAATATCGTCCAAAAATGCTGCTGGAGGATGTAAACTATCTGGGTTATACCTAGCCCAAGACAAAAACCATAAAATAACCATAACATGAGAACAGCAGCCCACAGTTCTACTACCTGCCTTACAACTGCAGTAATAGCCCGTTATGTTCTCTTCGGTGTGTTCTGAATATGAGCAGTATGTAATATAGGAATAATATACTTTGCTCGAATGGCGAGAACTTATACGACCACGAATTAAAGTTCCCCTTATATTTTCACTCTCGGGCACTTCCAACTGAGAATTTAACTCAATGTTAAACATCCCACCATCCCTGACATGCTCACCATAATATGAACGGGCCTGTTTAATTTGGTATGTTCCCAGAGCAATCATTTCTAATTGACTCATTGTTAAACGAGGAAAAGTAGAAAGATGTGGTAAATGGGCGCTAATACTACGGAAATTGGTTCTTTGACGATTCATATTATGGTGAATAACAAATTCTCCCAGATAATTAGGCTCATTTAACCTGCTCAAAGCTTTTGCAGCAATTTCTCTCGCATTGGTTCGGTCCTGCAAAAGTGGATGAAAATAATTTATAAAGGCACCAGCTATACAGAAGTCATCAAAAACATGTTGTGATGCCAGGTTAAAGAACTCTTGTCTTAATAATCTAAAATCCCTTTTGAAGCGCCCATTGACAATTTCTACCACCCACCTTACTAATGTAATGAGCCTAGTTTTGTTAGCTTGTAAAGTAGTCAGTTGGAAGTTGCCTTCTTCAATGGATTCCGGCATGTGAACATTATAGCCATATGCTTGTAAGTCTTGCACAGCATCGCGAAATCCTCTGTCAACTATAAACACGTCTCCAGCTCTAAAAAAAGTTCGCATTGGGCCAGCACCATCAAGAAAAGCATTTTTCATAATTAAAGCATCAGATTCCTTAGCAGAATATGGCCCTAAGATATCTAAAATATAACCATCAGAACATACAAGTAGAAAAGGCTTCACAAGATTTCGGTACTTATGTAGACTGTAGGTATCTTTTTGGAACTTATAGTTACTACTTTTTTGTATATAAGTATAAGTTCCATCACAGATAACAATAAGAGGCTGTTCTCCTGTAGTGGTCAAATGTCTCCCAAATAACTCTCTAGGGATTGTAAGTTTATGCTCACTGGCTTCCTGAACTCCTATATGTCTTAAACCTAAATGAGTACCAACATAATCTTGGGTTAGGCATTCCCTTACAATTGTAATATTTCTATTAAATGTAGTTTTAGAAACACCAAAAATTGATGATAGTCTTCGATCACTATCACCAGATCTTAATTTAGCTAAATACATAGCCAAAGCAGTTTTATATTTGACTATTCTGTTAGTAATGCTAGCAGTGTCATTTATAATATCATTAAATTGCTGCACTGTAACCCCTATCCAATAATGACGAATTTGATCATTAATGTTTTCAATGTTCTCAAAATCGAATTGAGTGTCTTGATTTATTTGAGATAACTCCAACATATCCTCAATGTGCGCACTACTAAATTGATTTGTTAAATATTCACTTAATAAAATGTTCCAATTAGAATCAGCTAAGTGGTCTGAGCAAATTCGAGCACATCTAGGAATGTAAACTTTTAAATCAATTAGAATTCTATGCCTTATTATCCTTGGTATTAATCGAAATATACTATCAATGTTTAAACAATCACTGAATAAACATCGCCTTGATGTTGAAGAAACTCGTTTATAATTTGGAAGTACAACCGTCTGCCTTTGCTGTTGCACTTCCACTAGCTCCGGCACAGGCATGGGTAATGGTGGAGGAATTGGTGGTCTGTTTGAGTCCTCAACTTGAACACCGACATTTACCAGCAAGGGTTGCTCAGCATCTTCCTGTAAAATATAAGGTACTTGTAGAATTACAATTATTATACAATAACACATCATTCACTTTACAACAATGCAATGTTGCATGTATTGTAGTATGGTATGATATGTCATTAGATATTATTTACAAATGTCAACTTATTAAAATCGTTAACATTATAAAACGAAACTAAACAATTGACACTATGTAAAAAAAGATTAATTCCTATAAAATAAATAATTTAGTTGTTTCACTTGGGACAAGGTAATGTAAAATAAATTAATATCTTTAATAACCAATGAAATAATACACACCATTTGTATTCCAACAAGAGGATCAGGTGTGTTTTCATCTAGCTCTTGTTGTGGGCTTGTTACAATTTCTACTTGATGATCTAGGTCTGATTGTGGGCTTGCTACGCTAGTACTTGGAGCCCTGGAAGCTTTTCTCCAGCAAGATCTACAAATCCTTGTAAATATAGGGAGATTTGCCTGAAAAAATGAATTATGAAAAGATTTCAAGAATGTTCTTTTATTGTTGTATAGTTAGAAAAGTATTTTATGTTATTTAATAATACCTGAATCTCAGCCACCCATGCTTTAATTATGGTATACTCGTGGCGATTTTGATTAGCTGAAATGCTTCTTGCTCGTAGAACAGAAACACCACATCCCAAACATACTGATTTGTGACCATAACTTCGAGAAGGCTCACTCATCTGAGCTTGGAACCGAAGAATAACAAAACATTCTTCACAAACACGGTATTCAGATAAAACCTGTAACAGAATTGATGCATTATTAATCTTAGATATTTAATATGCCAGTAAATAGGTCCCTATGTATTAACACTTCAATATCTTTGCATGTAAATGTAATTCAAAAGGGTAGATTTTAATGCTTTTAAACTTAGCTGGCAGAGAAGTTTAGTTTCTATATACTTTTATACAATTATATTGTATAAATACATAAACGCATGTTTGGCATAAATCGCCTTATATACATGACGTTTCTTAGGCCTTTTTCGAGTCTGCAAAAAGTGCGGCTCGGTCAACATCTTAGGGTTGAATGTATAGAGTAAAAGTATTTGCAAAACTTGAGACACGTACCTCCAAAGGTGAAATCCAAGATATCAAGAGATCACGTAGTGGTGTATCTAGGTCCAACACTCTTCGAGATACAATTCGTGGATTTGTGAAGGTAATAGTACAGTTCACACAACGATTAGAAAACGCCATTACTATACACCTATACACTAGAGTCTCTGTCTCAAAATATGTTTAACAGTACTACGGAGAATCTGCTGGTGATCTACTCAACGCAGCCTGAAAGAATAACACTAAACAAACGAGAAAATAACACTAAACAAACGAGAAAATACAAAAAGACCACGAAGGCGCAAACGCATGCAGCACAACGAAATGACTTGTTGTAACAACACAATACCAAAGGGTATATATTGATCAATGATTATGTTTTTTTAGGCTGTTCTTTCATTATGGGCAAGGCAAAGAATCTACCAAACAGCCAATTTTATAGAATTTCCTTTTCATATATATTATAAAAACATCAACATAATAAATTGTTTGAGATCTTTGACAAAAATATATCATATCACTTTTTTCAAATACTCTTAAATATATTGTAATGCATCACATTCACATTATGAAAAGAATGAAAACACCGTTAACTGGCTGTATGCAGATGAGCATGTTTGCCTCCCATTAAAGGAGCACATTAAAAAACAAAACAAACACAACAGTTCATTGTTAGAACAATTCAGTCAGGTATCTTTTTTTTATTATTTCTAAACCCCGCTATGTAGAATAATTCTGTTTTTGTATGAAAAATATTAATTATTAGTGTATTAATTCGTGTGTAGTATTCAAAGACCAATTGTACTTTGCAGTTTACAAACATAAAACGACTCTGGGGCAATTATGGGACATCTCCTTTCTTACAAAATAAAAAAAAACTAACTTGGCAAAACATTCGCCAAGTTGTCATGACTCTAAAACACCATCTCTTATTACCCGCTTAACCTTTTCTTGCGCAGTCTTTGTTTAAAACAGCAAAAAACTTTTAGGAAACTGTGAATGTTTTCTAAGCACTTCTGGGACACCTGCGAGCCTAGGAGTTATAACTGAATCACTAGATCTATTCACTATCATCTAGAATATTAAGTGTGAAAAAACTATTTTGATAAAAAGTACAAATTACTCTAGACTCAATGAAATTGAAACTTTTGACGGACAATCTATAGAATGTAAAGTAATTTATCAAGATAAATTATTGTCCAAGAAAATGAAGAAATCCTAACTCCACAAAACATCATTTAACATTTTGACGTTATTTTAAAACATCATCTCTGATTACCCGCATAACCTTGCCTGGCTCAGTCTTTGTTTTAAACAGCAAAAAACTTTTAGCAAACTTTGAATGTTTAATAAGCACTTCTGGGATACCTGCGAGCCTTTGAGTTATAACGGAATCACTATATCTTTTTATTGTCATCTTAAATAATACATACATACAAATACACGTAATAAACATATAATATAATATAAACTATATAAAAAAGTATGCTTAAAAAAAGAATTTCCTTAATTGGTAATAATCACAACGGGTAGACATCTTCTTACCAGTTTCATTTTAGAGTATTTAAATGTCATCGATAAAAAATTTCTACCGGTTCCTATATAAGTCCGCGCCTTTTTATCGTCTGAACTTTGCGATAAGACACTTTCTGTTTGTGGAACGCCTTAGTTATAATTGTTTTAGCCTCGTCGTAAAATGGATTTTACAGCCTCTGCTTAATGTTTAAACTTGCTCGGCTGCAACAAAGTGGCTGTATCTAAAATAAACAACTTGGGTAAACACCGGACCATTTTGTTTTACGAGTGGACATCCAATATTGGGAATTGGAAATAAGCCGCCATTGCCACCCTTAATAAATTCTCCGGCTTCAGTATGCTGTTCATGTCATTGAATTGTACAATAATTATTTTCACACAAGTTATTAAGCTATATTTAATTGAAGAAACTAGCTGACATTATTACTTTTTTTTATTAGATTGAAAAATGAATAAAATAATAGATAAATCGTAGACTTGTTTAAATCTTAGTGGCCAATATTACGATTCTGGATTGGCTGCCCAGCCATGCACGTGTAGATCACTTGAGAGAATTATCTACAACCAATAATTTCTGTCTCATCGATCACACTGGGCCTAAAGGCGACAGAATACTCTCTGAATTTTTGTATTGCCAGATACTTTCTCTTAATATCTGGTTTAAATAAAAAAAGGCTTTAGAGAAAAAGATGGGAACTGAAAATGAAAAGCTGTTCTTTCAATAAAAATATATAGTATAAGACATTATGTCAAAGTTATGTTCTTCATATTAATTTGTCTTATCCCATGTATTTTATGGGTTGGTGGTTGGTCCACAGAAAATATATTTTTGTAATTCATGCACAAAGCGGACTTTATACCTTAGGCACTATTACATTGTATATCACTAAATTTCTAAGTATCTGTGGTAAAAATGTATATATGTAAAGTATGGTTATTACATTGCGAATATAACAGTGCTGGGAGAGTTACAGTAATTTGACCAATTTAATATAAGTATTAAAAATTAAACACGGGGTCTGTAGTTTGACGTTGTATTTATTATATTTTATTATTTACCTTGTGAAAATATCTTGTGTTGATTTAATACTCACTTTGACTTACAAACAATGTTTACAAGATGCTCATGTTAACAAGGCTCCTAAAAAGGAGTCGAAACGTCAGTGTTAAATATAAAAATTAAATTAAACATGTTTTGCCATGCTTTCATTTTATTTGCATTCCAATGAGTTGTTGTTGCGAAACTGTTCTAAAAACGTTTTCAGCTAAGATTTTCGATAATTTTCTATCAAGCAAGCATTCCATGCTAATAAATTGTGTCCAATTTTGTGTGTTACCAAATTCTGTTATGCAGTGTCAAGATTAGGGTCGTGTCACGCTAGAAATTCGGACCCACACGTCGTCACATCAAATTAATTTCCGTCCATTGTAAACCTTCAGAGCGCCAACGATATTAAATTTTGCAAAACAATGAAAGATTAATGAATATGCAAATCTACGAAAGCATGAAGGTTCTGAAGTGTTACATTTACGTGTTTTTTATACAAATTGCTATTAAATTTGATTTTCATTTCAAACAAATAAAATATTTTTTTAATGTTACAATAATAAATGTACACTGAATATAAAGCAATGGTAAGCTTATGCTTAATTTTTATTTTGCCGAATAAAGGTTTATCAAAGAAAGTTTTTCCTATAATAGACATTTGATTGCGTTAAGATTATAATGAATTATTCCTGGGAGAAACTATTTTCTATCGTTATACACAGGTGGTAGAAGGCTTTTTAGAAGCATCGAATCAGAAGTCTCGAAGTAGTTTTACATTACGTATGTCCCGGGGGCAACCTGAGGTATCGTGAAAGAACCGATGAAATGGAATGGATGGAGAGTCTTAAACCGATGGATATAAAAGACGGGAATTTGTGCAAAGCTACGTCATACACGCTAGTGTAAGTCATAATAGGGCAGATACACGCTTTGTAATCTGTCAACTTAGGCCTACGTGATATTTTACTACGTTTCCCTATGCGATGGTAAATCTTACCGAGGAAGAAAGCAGCGCGAGTTCGAACGGCTTTGAGATATTTAGTGACCGCGCTTTCCACATTCATATTTATTATTTACTACTGTCCACTTCACTCGCTATTACAAAATCACATGAAGTCACTCAACAACGTTTCAGTAATTTAGTTTATTTAAAAGTAATAGCAACAGGGATTATTAAACATTTGTATTTAAATTAATAGGTTTTATTTACTATAGGTTTCATTATTATTATTGCTGGCCGTTGGTGTATGACTACGCAAAAGTGGCCACTATTGACTCAGTGCATTTCTGATAATGCATCGTGTAGAAGCAGGATACCTGTAAAGAAATTTTTACCAGAAAAAAAATCTCATGTTTATGTTAGAAATGCAAGGTATTGCTCTATGTTGGTGTCTGAGGGTATTTGCTTTTTTTACAGGCTAGCGGGTGGTACATGTTTCTTCTTTAATTTGCGGAACTAAGCTCGATATTTTTGTATTTATAGAAAGAAAGTAAGTTTTAGATTTACTTATAAAAAATATAAATCTTACCAAAAAGTTTGCTATTTATACAATGACCGACATTCAAGATAAGACAATTGAACGTAATAATGTTATAAGCGTAACAATAAACAAAGTAATCTATATAGGTACTATATCGAAGTTTTCAACTAACTCAATTTAGCTAAGCTGGAAAGTCAAATGGTGCAGATTTGCATAGGCCAAGATAAACAATACCCAATTATTCTGATTAATAACTGATGCGACAGGCATTATGATTTCTTGTAATATCTTATTATTCTTATAATTAATTATTTCTGCGATTGCGTAAGTTACACAACTTTAGTGAAGATCGTTCATCATAAAAAAATTATTATCTGAATTTCCATCGTGTTTCGGAAGGCACATTAAACAGTTTTGCAGTTGTTGTTCTTGCTCCTAATCAGATTGACGTCTCTCCTCTGGCGTGAACCCTCCGCTCTCCTGCGATCATCACACTCATGATGAAACTCAGGGTACCCGCCCAGACTGGATCTGGCGTAAAGCCGAGTACAAAATATTGTATGCTGAAATTGACTGAACGAAAATTAATAATCTGTTCTGCTGGAAATCTATCACTTGACAGAGCGGTTGAGTTACTCTATTTCGCTGACAGAATTTATATATGGAATATATATATGGAGCTGGATGCCAGACGCAAAATTGATGCTGCTTATTTTGATTTTAATAAAGTTTTCGACCTGCCGCAAACAATATGTTCTTTTCAATGTCTTCTATTTGCAGATGACCTAAAGCTATTTCTGGGGATGAAAAATAACGCCGATTCAGTTGCTTAACAGGCAGATATTGATGCAGTTTCCGAGTGAAGCGTAAAAAATCGTTTACCTTTTAAAAACCTTAAAATATTTAATAATTATTTTCACGCGTAAATGTTCAATATTTACAAATTATTAATTATTTGACGCCTTCATAAATAGAGTTAATGAAATCCGTATTAAGGAATAGTAAGAGGCAGAAAGATTAACTTTCATAATCATATGACGGAATCCTGTAAACTAGTAGGTTTTAGGATTTATTATACGGACACCATCTAATAACTTGACGAAATGACAAATTTGAATATACCGTCAAAATTTGCGAGAATAGATATCTCATGAGGACAAATATATTGTTATGACTGAGCGAGTACAATGCAAATGGCTTCCGATAGCCCCAAGCGGCCGCACGCCACTTACGCACCTACTGTTCGCGAGTTATGCCTGATTGGGGACCCACTCAGTGCCCTGACCTGCCATGTAGTGAAGTCATGAAATATTTAGAAAAAGAATGTTTTAGGAAATGATATTTAATAACTTACTGACATAAATGTTTTTATAATTTTTAAGTTATTGTAAGGTTATTGTTGTTAAGGTATTTGTAGTTGTTCTCAATGAAAAATTGTAAATACTCTTATATATTTTTTTATATTGTCATTTTCTTGGCATAAATGCCATTACATAATTATAAGTTCTTTTATTATATTTACAGCAACTGTGTATGACTTGCTGGTGTGTTGGAAATGCACTTCTGAAAACTAGCTTGTGTAAGTATAATAATAATTGAGTTGGTTAGTACCCACCATCTCATACTGCGCTCTTGTAATGGCCTATTTTCCCTTTTCATCTTAGGAATGCCAAAAACTGTGAGGACATTAATAGATAGATAATAGTGATGCTGATACATTTTTAGTTAAATTTTATTTGTCATATAATTATTAATTATCGCCAGATGTAAAATTAAAGAGTTTCCTTCTATATGAATGAAATGAGATTTTCTCTAACAGAAGCCTGTCAAATGATTGGACGTCACATTAGTTCGAAATCTCAAAGTGCACAGAGAATAAGGTAGATAGTAAAAAAAGTCAATTTATCACCGTAACCTATGGATTCTTGCGACTACAGGGATATCACTATCGCACCGTGACCCGATTTCCCTATACCGCGCAATTTTGGCCACCCTATTCGTCGATAAAATCAAGACAGCGCAGTTCGATTACGGTCTCTGAAAGTTCGAACGGTAAATTCGATGTAAGTTGTTTTAAAACCGGTAAGGACCTAGTTATTCAAGTTGTCATAAAGAGCAATATTTATAACAATAATTTTGTGGTCACCGATATCTAAGGCAATCATATTTTTTGTAAAACATACACGTAGTGTAAGCACTGTACAGGCAATGATAACCAACGCTGCAGCTATTTATATGTTGTTAAGTTTTGTTGTTCATATTCGGTATTCAGTATTTTCTTTGATCAAAATTTATCGTGTTAAACGAAAATTGGCAAAACAATTAATGCCAAGTGTTATAATTAACATTTAAAAAAAGTTTGACTAAATTGATGTGATTAAAAACCGATTTGTATTCCACTAAATCTGATTCTGAAATCAATTAGTTTATAACAATAAAACATGGAATAAGTTTCGTGATAAATCGTTTACAATATAATAAATTGAGATTTAGCTCAAAAGAAAGCAATTCACAGTGAAAAGAAGCGCATATAGAAATCATTCGTTATTCGAAAGCTATTTATCAAGGCGAATAAAGCACCCCTTTCGTGTAGAAATTCGATACTAGCTTCTAAAGAAATATTCATAGTTAAGAATACAAAAGAAAAAGCTATGACCTTATATTGTTATATCATTTTTTTTTTGAGAAACGTATTATACCATAAGTGGTAATAGTATTCAATTATAGAAACCACGAGTTAAACAGTGGCTCACTGATCGATTCTGTTATATTTACTATTGTTTGATAGTATATAGAGTATTCCGGAATGTCTCCTACTACCTGGGCGGCTGCACAAAATATTACGCCACTGAACGTTGGTTAAGCCTGTGAAATATGTCAACGTTTGGATTTTATATACTTCTAGCGACCCGCCCCGGCTTCGCACGGATGGAATGCTCTGCTATATTATGCATGTATTATACATATAAACCTTCCTCTTGAATTTATCTATTAAAAAACCGCATCAAAATCCGTTGCGTAGTTTTAAGGATTTAAGCATACATAGGGATATAGGGACAGAGAAAGCGCCTTTGTTTTATACCATGTAGTGATATTAAGCAAGTAAAAATAAATAATGTTTAGAAGTTTGCACGCCTTATTCCTATCCCAAACTGGTGCATTATAACGATCGATATTATAAGAGTAGCAGTCGTTATTAGATAATCTATTGTAAGTGCATATTTTATATGGATGCGTGTAAATCTTAGACACTAGGTACTGCAATAAAAACGGCACAACAATAATAACAAACCTAGGTTTCCGTTCTTGGGCCCCTCACCAACCGCTTAAGTAGCCTTTATCTTTTATGGCCTGCTCATTCTACCGATTTCTTCTCCAAATCTTTTACTGTCACTGCAGTTCGGATTACGAAGTCTTTACCTTCGAATATGCAAATTAGCTTTTAAGAGATGGTACGTGAACAGTATCTTAAGTCTGCATGAGTCTACCATTTACTGTCTACTATATCATTTATTGTTTTTTCTGTTACATACTTATATTTTCATATGTTCATTGTGTATATATTTTGTGTAAGTTATATATTTTTGAGATATTTTATTATTATTGTACACTCTTGTTTTGCTATACATCCTTACCGGTTCACTATTTGAGAATACCGTAAGTTCGCTTTTACTGTATTTGTTGCAATAACAAAATTACAAATAAATTGTCTGTTAATAGTAACGCTCCTTTATATAGTCGGTAATGTTTAGTTTATAACACTCAAATATATATGTATCTAAGAATGTATATATATGCGTACAGAAATGCCAGTGATCGATCGGTTACAATCATTATTTGGAAATATTGTTCTTACTTACTATTGACTATTTTACTTAGCGAATTGCGCAATTCATCTGCAAGCGTTGTCAAAAAGTTCTTATCTTTATGCGTTAACTTTAGTTAGTTTACTTTAGAGATAGTGCATGAAAAATATAGCTAAGACTTAGTCCAGTAGAAGCAGCTTATTCTTTTGAAACTTTTCGGTAAAGCATTCTTTTGTTAAGTAAGAATGGAAAATTCCAGCTATTCGTCACTTTATGGGAAAATCAGAAGCTTAAAAGCTAACACAAAGCGTCACATATTTGTCGATTCTGGAGCGTCCGCTTACTGCACAAATTGAACTACGACGATAACCATTGTTTGGTCCCGACCCAAATGTGGCAAAATGTGGATTAATATTTTACCTCACTAAAGTTTACGTGGAGTAAAGTTATCTGCTTTCTAGCATATTTTATAATCAAAATAAATAATTATTATAATAATACATTTAAATACATATACATAAAAATAAAGTCGTTTCCCATCAACTTATTTCAATAATACTTCATCAATTTTTTTCAGAAATTTTTCGATTTTTAATGATTTCATTGGGAAAATGCCTTTTTTAACACTTAGTATGCGGCCACTAAATATTGAGAGTAGCTCCGTTCTGGATTGCATTGGAAGCCTACCCCAAAAAAGGGGCTTGCCAAAATCTCTACGCTTGGCAGGCGAATTCGGAAAACGCAGCTGCCAATTTTGTGGACTACCGAAGGTGCATTGTGCTTACCTTTAATATTATTAGTCACCTTTTACGGTAGCCTTAAGTGTCAAGCATTGGCGCCATTAATTTCTGCTGAACACCAAATATCTAGTTAATAATATTAAGTCATAAGATACACTAATAAAAATTTATATGAAACTATATTGATAAATGGAAAAAAAACAGTCGTTAAAGTCACATATTATTATGTATTATTAATGAGCGAAAACTCTGTGTAAAACGCGTAACGAACGGTTTTGCATTACTTGTCCCTTTGTTTCTCTTTATTGTGCTAATAAAACAACGTAGACACCGATGTTATAAGAGCCCATCCAATCTACTTTTAAGGTAGAATACGGCATAAAGAATACTACCAATATAAAAAAATCATTACACTTAAGCGAAATTTCGTAATATGAACACCTTTACAGCAAGGGCGGATCCAGCTTTGGCGACAGGGGGGGGTCAAATAGTCGTGGTCAAGTCACAAGAAGTAATAATTAAATTTTGATAATAATTGATACAGGTAAAAAGTAGGTATTCTATTAATGTATGTAAGTACTGTACCTACCTACCTACCTAAATTTTTAAGAACACTATTCCTTATATTAGAATTTTAAACCTGTGTGAACTTGGCACCCGACTTTTAGTACAGTCAATATGTAAGAAAAAAAATCGAACTCTCCGAAAAATGACAAACCGGGATTTCACGACGCGAATCGTTAGGGGGGCAAGTAATAAACTTAATGTCAGATTTCCGAAGTCCTCCCTCCTGTTGTTTTTGAGAAAATCCAAAAAAATTTAAATGCATTTATCTCAGCAAGTATAAGTGCTAGCGACCCGTTTTTTAAATTAAAGAGGACACTGAGGACTACATTTTCTTTCATTGATGTGACGTCCACCGACTTAAAATGCAAAAGCTAGGTGGCGCTAAAGTTTCAAAAAAGTGTATTTTTGCTATTTTCATTATGAAATAACAATTTTTTTGCAATAATGTTAATGAGAAAGTTGTTTGTTACAAAGTTAGCTACAACTTTTGTTTAAAACTTTTTTTCATAAAACTCACCGTTTTCAAACTATATAATTTATAACTATATAGTTAAAGCTAATTGAAAATTTGATTATAAATTTTGATTTTTGCAAAAAGAAATTTTGATCTTATACATATATACTGTAACTACTACATTATATGTGAAACCGCTTACAATAAGCTATATTAAAATAGCTTTATTGTTATTTGAAAAAAAAAACTATTGTTAAACAAAGTTTTAAAATTTTAAAAAATAAAAATTAAGTAAACGTAACAATTTATTGATCTATCCAAGGATTTTTGTGTCAAACACACTATACCAAGGCACATAATGTACACTTCGACAAGCTTCAGCTCGGAAACGGTAAGTTTTATGAAAAAAAGTTTTAAACAAAAGTTGTAGCTAATAAACAACTTTCTCATTAACATTATTGCAAAAAAAATGTTATTTCATAATGAAAATAGCAAAAAAACACTTTTTTGAAACTTTAGCGCCACCTAGCTTTTGCATTTCAAGTCGGATGACTTCACTTCAATGAAAGAGAATGTAGTCCTCAGTGTCCTCTTTAATTTAATAAAAACGGTTCGCTAGCACTTATACTTGCTGAGATAAATGCATTTCAATTTTTTTTTGGATTTCTCAAAAACAGCAGGAGGGAGGACTTCGGAAATCTGACATTAAGTTTATTACTTGCCCCCCAAACGATTCGCGTCGTCGAATCCCGGTTTGTCATTTTTCGGAGCAAAAATTGCAGATTGACTGTACTATTTGGAAAATTTGTTTTTTTTTTGTATCGAAAGATTTTGATTAGTAGTAGATATTAGTGGTTATTTTTGTTAGTAGTAATGCCAAAAAAGTAAAAAAATGTCATCCCCGAAATTAGAAAAATCTATTTTTTCCGGTTGTTTCTCATAGATAAACGTTAGTAGTGGATTGTAGTGCAATTTTATTCGTTGTGTGGTGGAATTGTATAAAAAAACCATAATAAGTGTGGAATTTTCGATGCGGTGTCCCTAGTTTTTGCAGCTATCTTAGAGCACCAACACAAATTTTTCGCAGTATTTCATGTCCTTCGCTATCCATAGTCTAAGGTCGAAACACAGCGCGCGTAAGTGTCACACGAAGATGAAAGGTGGGGCAGTAAAATTAAAATTTTAAATTCGTTCGTTTCCGAATAATTCATTCGCCATCATACAAAGTATTATATTAAATTAAATAAATATTGAAGGTGCTTACATTCAATATATCTTGTGACAAAAAATATATAAAAACATTGTTTAACAATTTTAATTAGTGGTCTACCTAGGTCCTGGCCCCAGCCCAGGGGGGGGTCATGACCCCCATGACCCTCCCCCTGGATCCGCCCTTGCTTTACAGGTTTAACGAGGTTCTTCAAGCGGTTTTTAAATAATGCTTTGATATACACAACGCATGGAGGTCAGCATTTCTATGTACTGCTTTTTCGCCCATAAAATTTCTGACTATTGGTGAAACGTCAAAAAATCTTAAGAAGCTTTTACGCAAAAAGGATTATAGTTACCTAAAATAAGATTAATTTACGTCATGTACTAAATGATATACAAATCGAAATTATAGAACCAAATACCATTCATAGCACCGTCACAACAATAACATAAAATAAAAATTGCTGGCCCATCGCTGAAATCCAAAATTGAATGATCTATTAAAATCTGGACGACAATAGATGTCAAACATTTAATGCTGCTTTAAAGGTATTTAGGTTGAAGACTTTAGTCATCTAATGAGTTTTCTACTGTCAGTATCGGAAAACCTCTAATCTGTTTGTCTGTCCGCTCTTTTTCCCGCTCTTACGCGCGTTACCATAGAAACGCGTTACAGGGTCAGCTAGTGAATATATAATTATACTACTAATTTTTTTTCGCTCCAGGATAATATTGATGTTTAATAATAATAATAATAATAACTCATTAAAATTTATTTGCCAGGACATGGTAAAATACAACTTATAACATAATTTCAAAGTACAACATGACCTGTCGAATTTGTCGACGTGCAAATATTCAAAACATTTCTAATACTCAATGAAGTTATCCTTACTAATATTATAAATCGGAAAGTGAGTTTGTTTGTTTGTTTGTTTGTTCCGCTTTCACGCCGTAACTACTGAACCGATTGCTTTGAAATTTTGCAGACGTAAAGATAAAAGTCCGGATTAAATAATAGGGTACTTTTCATCCTGGAAAAATTGATATTCCCGAGGAAAAACAAAAATATTGTTTGCTTGATGGATGGATTGTAGATGGCGCTGTGTGTCGTTTAAAACAAGGTAAAATATTGCAAACGAATATAAACATGTATATTTAGAAGCTAAATGATACGATAATGAATCCCCGAAAATGAGGAATTCCCGGGGGAAGACGTACAATTTGTTTTATCGTCTAAACTGTTTTTTTTCATCTACTTATATGTTGCAAACGAATATGAACATGTAAATTTTGAAGCTAAATGATACGAAAATGAATCCTCGAAAATGAGGAATTCTCGAGGGATGACGTACAATTTGTTTTATCGTCTAAATTGTTTTTTTACATCTACTTATCCTGAAATCACTAAAGTATACTATCCAGCGTTACATCGCGCTTCTTAGATTTCTCCGTGGGAATGAGAAGTTTTCTTATAGTTGTGCTTTATACCGCAATATAACCGAATTCCACGCGGGCGAAGCCGCGGGCGGAAAGCTAGTTAAATATAAATCTAAATCCTATAAGTATCATAAATTAAAAAATAAATTATTTTAAAATATACAAATGTCAAATAACGTCGTATAACAAACGAAAACAAAGGGCAAATAATATTACAAAGTGTATGTCAGTAATTCAAATCATCTTTTAGAAATTCATTGACAGAATAATATATTTTTTCTACCAAAATATTAAAAAGATCAGCTTTGAATTTATTATAAGGTACTTGAGTCAACTTATTTGGCAATTTATTAAAGATAGTAATTAAATTTAAATATTATTTTGAGTTTTAAAGCTTATTAACGTGTAAACCAAAATCATACTAAGAACGTACAATTTCCTGGTTGGATTTTTTTTACAAAATTAATAACAGATGTTATGAGCTTTGTCTAAAAAAAATATGAGTTTGTGTTATGATTTAAAACTATCAAATTTAGATCACTTTTCAAACAAAAAAGAAAAAAAAATGCTGTCTACAGTTTGGCTCAGTTTCTACATTAACGAAATGTTAATAATATATAATACCTAATATGCGGCATCACACGTTTACGCCGGCGGCGGCGTCTCGGCAAATTTTCTTAGATTATTTTTGTTACCAAAGTAACTTATATTTGGAAGTAATTTAGTTGGAACGAACATGATACTTATAATTCTTGTTTTTAACTTTCAAAATTTTCAGTAAACTTTGTAGAAGAACGTAGCATAAGTTGCGTTAGAATAAATAATACAACTTAATATATCATTTGCATAATGTAACTTGAATCTTTCTAAATTATTCTTTCTTTCTATATTTCTTTTCTAAATAAATTTTTTTATGCTGTAAAAAAGACTTTCTATTTTTAAGAATGCGCTTCTTCTATCCAACAAGATTGATTATTTCGTTAAGTAGAAAAGCACGTAACCTAGGAATTGTGAAATATTTTTAATTGCGATTTTTGTCTTTAACATAATTGTCATATAATTGGCAATACGTAGTTTTTTTTGTTGTAGGCATAATGATGTAATTATCCAATTGTACAAAAAAACTGTAACTGCGTATTACTCGTATTGATTGAGTTATTGCACTAAAACTTAATTTTTATAATTTGATATTTATGCCTTCGTAATTAATTGATTATTACTTAATTTTTATGATATTTTAGTTATATTTTGAAGTTATATTCAAGTTTAATCACATTATACTACGTCATATTCATTGGTAACGATTTCATTGTTTTGTTTCAGGTAATTCTTTGCGCAGACAGTACACTTTACAAAATTCATACCCACTTCAACAAGATCAAGCATTTACGAGAAAGTATTTCAGTGGTTTTCATGATACATTTTTGACGTTAATTTATACGTAAAAATATTTCAATTGTGTATTATTCAAGAATTTACGTTCCCAGTCTTTTGTGCGGAGAAAGTAGGACAAAAATATAATACAAATTGTGATGAAAGCATTGGTCCGTATGTAATGCTCTATGAAAGATTTGCTCTGAAAGACTATGGGCTGCAGGCTACATGTGGCATGTGATGATATAAAAGGGGATATGGTTTTAGAATAAATTTAATTTTAAGTACGAAGTTGATTCGGCGACAATATTTGTGACGGAACTTGTAGCACATTTATTTTTTATTCCTCACATTTTTTTTACATCTATTTAATTAAAATACATTTTATAAAATAAAATATCTAGATTAATAATAAAATAGTTTTATATACAAAGTAAAGACCGTTTTCACTATTTATAATAGAATTTCAATTCGCTGCCTTCATGATGTAAAATAATAAAGTTGTGTAATTACTTTAGTTTTTCATTTAGAATGTTAATTGTTATACTGGAATACAATAACACTTGTGTTTGTGAATTGTAAATAACATTATGTAATTTTCATTTTCACATTACACAAACAAGAAAATTTTCATTTTTCAAGTGATTAAGCACCTTTTTCATTATAACGCTGTTAAAGAGACTTTTTGATAATAATTCATGTAAATATTTTGCGTTATATTTAAGGTTCACTCATCATATAATATTTATAGGTATTTTTTATGTATACAATACACGAAATTATCTCGCAAAGGAAAAAATAACAATGAGCCTATCCTTAATTAATTTTGCGAGATAATTTTGTCACTTTGACTTCCTGTACTATTTCCACAATATTGATGCGAAAATACATGTCTGTTTTAGGTATTATATCTAATTTATAATAATGTAGTGGACGAGAACTCAAATTTGACGAAAGTTTTTGTTTAATTTCACTTGAGATATTCTTATGGAATTCTTACAGGTTTTTAAAAAATAAAAGAAAGAACTTAGGCAATTTTTACTAGAAAAAATCTACTTATCTCAAGTGCCAGACGGGACTTGAACTAATTTTAGCATTATTTCAAACATGATTTTTACAATTTTACTACTGTTTCACTTATATTGTAACTCCGGTTTTAGACTTGATATTTGAGTCTGATATGCGATTTGACTGTTACTCACGTAACTAAAAAGCATTTAATTCTTAAAATAGCTATTTCAAAGGCAATCTTTGATAATCTTTCGGGTTAAACGGGTTTAACGTATAAAATTTACACGTGTTTTTTAATACAAGTAGGTCTTTAGAATCCCAAGGTAGTGTTTTTTTTTCACTGATAAGGAGACATTGGTTGGTCTGCGATAAAGCATCTGATGGTAAGTGACGATATTGCATATGATAGCTACTTGTTCAACTACCGAGGAACTAGCTATCTCACTTGTAACTGCCGGAACACAACACGGATTTATGATCCGTGGTGTGATTCGGGTGAACCACGACTGCATTTATAACTATAAGTCAATGAATAAAAAAATTGTGGTCCTCAGGAAATATGTAATAATTTAAATGAATATTATTTCAGTTTTACAAACTCGTATGATAATAAATCTAATTCTAATAGCAATATTGAAAAGACACACATTGACATTAATTATAAAGTCACAATATTTTTAAATCCGTCTGATACGTTAGAATTATTTAGTCGAATTAAAAACTTAAAAAATACAAATGCTCTTGGGAATGATGCTGTGGGAACTAGATTATAAAAGCCTGTGCGGATTTTATTAGTGAATCAAGTTACCTGATAAACTTGTCGTTTTCGGAGGGCAGTTTTCCCTCATTTATTAAGCGATAAATAATCAAATCTAATTCAAGAAAGGTAGTTAATCTGATGTGGGAAATTAGAGGCCTATAACCTTAATGCCAATACTCTGTCAAATAATGACCGTATATTCTTAATGGGAATTTATGATTTTGTATTGAAACACAATATGTTGACTCCGAAACAGTTTGGTTTTAGAACATATATCACCACTTCGCTGGCATGTTTCAATTCAGTTAAAATAATTTCAGAAGCAACAAATAATAAAAAGAACCAGTTGCAGCTGTTTTATCGATATGAGCTAAGTTTCAATTATGTGAACCATGAACTGCTGTTGTGCAAATTAGACAAATATGGAATTAGAGGAAAAGCCAATGACTGGCTTAAAATGTCTATAAAAGAATACAGTATATCCAAATAGATAAAATAGTAAACAAGGTAAAGAAAAAATTTGGATCAAACTTTGTTGTGAACAAATCTGGAGTTCCACAGGGAAACGTTTCAGGTCCATTGCTATTTTTTTAATGACTTACCTAAAGCTACAATTCATGATACAATATGGTTCGTTGACAACACAAATCTAGTAGTAAAATGCAATTAATATAAGAAACTAGAAGCTCAGATTGGCAAGGATTTAAATGATATTATAACTTGGCTTGATAACAATAAATTGTAGATAAATTGAAATAAAACAAAATAAATAAAATTTCAGACTTCCAGAGATAAGTGAACGGTATTAAATTTAATATATATGTATATAGAGATGAAATAATAGAATAAGTAAAATGTAGAAAATTTATAGGCATGCTACTTGATGAGAATCTTAGTTAACAGTTTCCATTCAAGCAGCAGTAACTGCATACCACGGTTGTTAACTCGTCTCTGCGATAGTTGCTTAACATCTGCAGCCACGAGGCAAAACACGCTTACAAATTGCGTCATCGAGGTTCTCAAGTAAGTGTTAACGTAAATTTGAAACATTTTTTTAAATAAAACTGGATACAGCTTGAGATAAAGTTTGCCACATTCAAATAATCTCGCCTTAATATTACCGTATCCATAAATTTACAACTCCTAGCAATATGGCTCGCTATTGGAGCTTACCTTTGAAGTGGAAAGTGCCGACTAAGGAAAAGAGTCTAAAAGAAAAAGATGAAAAGTGTCGCAAAAGACGCGCGTTTGCAACTCACATATATCAAACTTGAAGTACTGTTTTCAGGAGTGTGACTAGTTTCTACTTTTCTTAATAATGGACTTTCTTTATTGCCTAACTTTTAACAACCTCAAAAGAATGGTTTTGTTTAATGATCTACTTATTTAAATTTTTATATTTATTATCCGCCCGTGGCTATGCTTTCATAAAAATAAATAAAACTTATAAAGAGAGATTGAATATTAGGCTTGTTATAATGCAAAAAAAATATCTAAGAATCATTAGTGATTTCAGTAAAGTAAAATAACACTTATGAATTGCAATTGAAATGGAACATTAACGGATCCCGAAAATGCGTCTCAACACTTTTTCAAGAGTTTTGTTCACTAATGACTAAATTATCTTAATTAAATACGATAAGGACCCTAGTAATTCTGTTATTGTAAAGTTAATGTTCAAATTTTATCACTCCATAATTGTGTTAATATAATAAGACTTTTCCTGCTTCTGCCAAATTTCCCATCAAAATTTATTTCTTTATAATTGCAATGTAATTTAATATTTGTTTATTTTATTAACGATTGAAATTAATAATAAAGAAATAGATTATTGTTTTCGTTTTTTACCTGAGTGCGCTGTATATGTTTTGTATAATTGTTTGGCACGCTCTGCGGCCTTATCGGCTCGATGGATTTTAGCTTGATATGTGTCATTAGATTCGTATTTACTGTGAGAGTGACACTGGGTATATCAAAATAAAAAACAAAATGGCGGCTTTTTGGCGCCAAATTCAAATATTTGGCACGCTGTGCAGCCTGATCGGCTCGATGGATTTTAGCTTGATAGGTGTCGTTAAATTCGTATTAACTGTGTGAGTGACACTGGGTATATCAAAATAAAAAAAAGAAAATGGTGGATATTTGTGATTTGTGCGCCAAATTGAAATGTTTGGCACGCTCCGCAGCCTGAACGGCTCTATGATTTTAGCTTAAAAAAAGTTTTAGTGTCGTTATACAAACTTATTCAATAATAAAACTGTAAAAAAAACAAAACGTTAATTAAAGATCCCGACTGCCATTCTGTGTAATTTGAAAATGAAAAACCCTAAACCAAGAAAATCGTCATACCCGATTGCACTTTACTTAAGAATCGCCAATGTTGTAGCAATCGGAACCCATTCTAGAAATAGAGAATTAGTCATTTGAGGGCACATACCTATAGTACATTCAGATTGCTTCAATCTACTGACTAGACGACTTTCTAGAATGGGTGCCGACAGCTACAACTTTAGCGATTCTTAAGTTAAGTGCAATCGAATATGATGATTTTCTTGTTTTATGGTTTTTTCATTTCCAAATTATACAGAAACGCAGTCGGGTTTTTAACTAGTGGTTATTATTACTAGTGGTCATCCAGAGATCAATATTCGACTATCATTTCATGTGAATGTAGAGAAAAACTATTTCTAGGAATTTGTTTCGACGTTTCCATTTAATTGATAACACTAAAGAAAAAAAAAATAAAACATTTCTTAAGCGGAGGGGGAAATGGTGCTGAAATATTTTAATTAAAACCTATTTATATGTAAATCGCATTTGATATTGTGGTTGACATTGGAGGGTTACTTCTTAGTACTAATACTTTTTGATTTGAAGTTAATTTGACATATAACTTTTTTTTACTTTTCATTCGTCACAGAGCTGTAGTCCTAGATTCAAGATGTGAAACTTGTAGAGATGTTGATAAACTTGTCGAATATCAGTTTAATAAATAGAAAAAATATGTTTGCTCTTTGTATATACTAGCGGTCCGTCCCGGCTTCGCACGAGTAGAAAAATTCTTTGATTTTTTTCTATTAATAAATATTTTTCCGTTAGCGCCATCTAGCGTCCGGTAGACGAACTACTTGCGGTTAACGCGTTGCTATGGTAACGCATATACAATGGAAAAAGAGCGGGGAAAAAGAGCGGAAAGACAAACACACAAACCACTGTGATCTTAGATTATAGATTAAAAAGAAAGTTGCACCTCATAACGAAACGCGTCAGACATCTGTATAAGATGTGTAATTTTTTCACTTATTTGAAAAAGAAAACTGTTACAATTTTTTTATTTATAACACTAAAGGTTATCAATAAATAGCTACTAAAATGTTGCTTAAATGACAGTCAGCGTAGAAGGAAAGAGAAAGATTGAACTGTTTTATCTTAGCCTGTTTATAAAGATAATAAAATAAACACTAAAAAAACCACTCGTGTCCAATCCAGTTACGCTGTAATTTTCTGAATATACATAACATAAGCTTGGGTTTTGTGTGTTAACTCAGTATTCTCTTTGACTCTTGTTTATTCAAGAAAATAGCTAAGTTCATTCGCCCGAGATAAAGAAAACTTTCTCAGCTTCGTATATTGGGTCGGAGACATTGAGTTAACCCTCCAACGTTGACTTGGATATGTTTTAAATAATAAAAAGTTTTTTATGTAAGGTAACATTACACATTCATTATAGATATGGTTGTGACACGGTATTGTTTGCCTGCCATAAAATTAATGACGATAATGATTTACACTTTGAACCTTCGCTTTGTATTATTTACTCAAGATTAAATGCGAAAAGCCGATAAAAAGTATAAACCTTATACCGATGATATTGAATTACAATTAAAAAACTCTTGTCTTATAAGAATCAGCTGATATATTTTGGATACGTTACGAAGTTACTTTAATTACTAAGTTCTGTATTATATTATACCTAAATGAACTCGATGAAGTTAATGATAAATCAATGTGAGATGAATAATTTCCACGAGTCAGTCAACCTATCTCTTTTAACCATATATCTGATGTTAAAATTATCTAATCATGAAGCGGATCAAAAATATAAAGGTTATTTGTGCCTTCAGTTCATGGACGTTTATCATCTTTACTAATATTGTAAAGAAGTAAAGTTTGTGTTTTTGTATATTTGTTCAATTGTAAGGGGTAATCTCGGGATCTACTAAACCGATTTTAAAAATTCTTTCACCAATAGAAAGGCGCATTATTGCCGAGTGTCATAGGCTATATTGAATGCTAGAAAAAATTTAAAGAATTTTGTCCACCCGTGCGAAGCTGCTAGTAGTATTATAATTATAAACTGCATATGAAAGGATAATCGACAATCACAATATAAAAGACATTCTACCTAAATTACAAAGCCTCTTAAATACAACTTATAGTAAGTATGTTATATTAATCACTTAAGGGGTTAAGTAACTACATTTTGCTGTTTTTTTGTTTGTATAAGAAACTCGATAGTAAACAGAGGTCAGCCTTTTATTTAGGAATATAAGATTGCTTAGAGAAAAGAAAGAATGTTTAATGTATGTATGTAGTTGCGTACTAAAAATAATAATTATATTACGTACTTAAATTGCCAAATACGAGACAACGGTTTATAGACCTTTTAATTTAATAATAATGTCTTATGTTTCCATTTCTTTTGAATATAAAGCAAGCATTCAAACTTAATAAAATAAGAATGAATATATTAACATTTTAATATTTTTAAGTTTAAATATAACAATTCAATTAAATGTTTTATTTACAAAAAAAACAATTATCTCATGTACGAAAGATCATCGCATGAAGACAGTGCCATCGAATTGCTTATTTTTCATTTGTTGTTTGTAATTATCAGGACAAAGTTTGTATGAAAGAAAATTGTTGGAATATCAATCGGAAAACTAAGAATTTAAATGATATTTTTGTATCAAAATCTAAATAAAAAACTGTGAATTTCAGCTTGACAGTTTTACACATAACAACTTAAATACTGCACTGAAATTTGAGCTGTGATAATAATTAATACCCCAAATTTCATAATTTTCCTAGAGTACTCGTATAAATCTAAGAATTGATATATATCTATGTATGTGATTACCAAACAGATGGCGATGGCACCGTTTAAAAATCACCACAAAAATGTATATATATATATGAATTCACTCAAATATCGTAGCGCAATCTTTATCTACAATTTCTTTACAAGTTCCTTAACTACAAGATATCGTGTCCTGACTTACTATCTGCAATTATGATAAAGTTCCTTGAAAATGTCCTAGGAAACCTGGAACATTTGCGTTGCCTCGCCATGAAACCAACTCAGGTTTTCATTATCCCATTGCTCGCATATGCACTATGTATAATAACATCAGCGCGAAATCACCTAACTTGCATATATTTGGTGTTTCGCAATCAGTTATTAAAACTATGCTGCTGAAACGGTTTCACGCAAGGTGATCCGCTTTTATAAAAAATGGTTCCGTCTTTTCTAAAAAGTTAAATATTGACAATTTATGATTGTTTTCTACATATTTTAACGTAGCCATATCTTTATATATATAATTCTTCTGTGAGTGTGTATGTCACTGAACTCCTCCTAAACGGCTGGACCGATTTGAATGAATTTTTTTGTGTGTGTTCAAGGGGATCTGAGAATGGTTTAGATTCACAAATCAGTCCGGCAGATGGCACTGCAGTCGGCACAGCAACGCGTGGCCGGGACAGCTAGTTTAAATATAAAATTATCATTTACGTAATGTGGAATTCAACGTTGTGTAAGCTTATAATAGGCCTGCATATATGTTAGTTTTAAATTTCCAATTACTATAACTAAATTGTAATTATGCGTTTGGCTATATGCTTATCTAATTAAATAAGTCAATATATATGTCTTGTTTCATGGCAAAGGTTTAAATCATTTTATCGAAATTCAACACTACGCTAGTTAATCAACTTTTATATCGTGTGATTTTATACACAGTTGTCAACTTTGAGTATCTCACCAACAGATGGAATAGCATAGCTCATCGTCATGAAATGTCATGGCTGAGATGATGCAGCCAAAAGAAGTTCACTACTGGACAACAGCCTCCCTCAGGGGGGGGTTTGTCATAAACCCCACGTTTTGGCGTTTTCTTCTTATAATTTATAAGATTGAATTTAGTAGAAGTTAAAGATCAAAGAGGAAAATACTGCTGCCCATTTTGGGTTGTATAAGTGAGGTATAAAGTGATTACCTCCAGTGTTATAATACGCCTCTTGCGACACCCTTAACTGTGAAGGGTTGATATTATTTTACGTTGCCGGGCATCACATGGCCAGCGACTTCTGGCATCTATTTATATATACTGTCGCCGAGGTGTCGACTAATTCATTTGTTTCGACGATATGGAAACAAAATATGTCTATTATTATTTCTTATATTTTATGATAATACTACAGCTCGTCATCACCTACTTATAAAAACAATAAAATAAGAACAAGATTAGTTCACGAACGGAGGAGAAAAGAGTATTTCAGTTTACTCATTAATATATAGTGATATAAACTGGTAAATAAATAAACACAGCCAGCTTCAAATGTGTAGTTGTTTTCATGCAACTTTTCACTTTTACGCCTTACCCAAACTTTTTAAAAACAGTAACAGTATATTCAAATTTCATAAAATATGTATAGGTATCTTTATTTTTATATTAACATACTGATATTAGATTAGTATCTCAGATCTGCGGTAGAGAATGAAAAAGAAATAAGTATGTTAATTTTGTGATCCATCTTTTGTAGATGCCATTTATTCTAGAGATTTTATGTGGTTTGTTTATAAAACTTTACTATCAATAATAAATATAAAATTAAAAAATGACTTGCAAAATGTTCAAATGATATTTTAAATTTGAAAAGCATCCTTAAAGTAACTTATAGTTTTAAGCTATTAAAATTTTGTTAGAAAATTATGAAAATCCATAATGGAAACAATGGACCTTTAAGGTCTGGCAATCACTCTGTTTGCTAGTTTTGCTGGCAACAAATGAATAAACTTTTTATTTCAATTAAATATCTGAGTGATTTTATGGTGCAAGAAATTATAAATATATACTACCGAAAGTTTTGCTTAGTTTACCTAACGATATGATTAATAATTACTTAAATAATCCATATTTTAATAAACATTTAAAAAAGTATTTTTTAACATAAATTAAGTAAGTTATATATTTTAATGACAAAGGGCTTGTGCCACCGCTGCAATACATTGACAAGTTATATTTTATATGATACATAAAACGAGAAATGACATAAACACGCCAAAGTTGTTCATGCACGTGCCTTTGGTTTGCTGATTATAAATCCTATAATTATTTGCATATAAACCCTAGAGGTTTTTGCTAATAAATTCTGTTGTGTTATAAATGTTGTGAATTTATATATAAAACAATAAAGGAAACAAAGTATACGGCATTGAGAATTTAAAATACGTCATCGTGATCCTTTAAATGTATTGTTTTTATGTATCTCGGTATCTTTTTGGTAAGATATCTTGCTAATTAGAAGATTATAAAGATAATAAAATAAAAAAAACACGTAAAATACAGAATACTAATCATACGTGTAAATTGGCCAATTACTGTTTCTAATATTTTACGTTTCTGAAAATGAAATTCGTTTACGATATTACAGCGAGCGGTTGAATAAGATTTCGAATTATTTCCAGTGCCAACAGACTTTCCAAGAGCTAGGCAATTGCATGCTTCAGTAAAATAGTTTGCATATTTTAGAATTAAATTTCCATCTCAAACAGGTCCATGTAACCCAAATTCCATTATAACAAATGTGAAATCGTAATAGTATCAACATAAATCAGAATAATTTGGAATTAGGTTTTGTCATTTGAGCATTTCAAGAGTTAAATTGTTATATAAAATAGCATAGATCAAATATATAGAGAATTTATGAACAATTAGAGTTTTAATATTTGAGGAAAATGCGATGGCGTTTCGCTTATTTGGCGAACTACGAATGTAGAGGCTAAGCGATATACTCCTTCAGTAACGAAATAGGTGCCCAAAAACTTATTATTTATGGCTCATTTACTATTCCAAAGACACATTAAGCTTGCAGTCTACACCAATGGTAGGTATGGGTAACATGTTTTCCACCATAGTAAAGACGCTCGTCATCATTGTGATGACAAGCGTCGCGTAATAGCCACTCTTTGTAGCACACTAAAGCGAAGGCTCATATCTAGTGATTGCTCATGATGACGTAATACCTCAATATTATAGTCTAATATTAAGTCTCAATATTATATTTGTTGTTATGGGTTATGTTGTAATTTAATACAAAAAAATATATCTATTATAGATCATCTTTTTTCAATAGTGTACCTAAGTCAGAATAAGAAAGAATTGTAATGTAAACCATGTATTTTTATGTATTTAATTGCCAGTAGGTGACCTATGGCATGCACGCAGCAACAAAATGCGTTTTCATGGCAAAGAACTCATGAAAACAAAGAAATAAAAAATAATCTTTAACCAACAATAATTATAAAAAAACTACGGTAAATTTATAACTATCCATTTTCCAGGTATTTTCTCTTACAGAAAAATATCGCATTGATAAGAAGAACTTTTACTAATGTTATAGTTACAGGTCTATTAACGACATTTTATATTTTTATGTTGAATTTATAATAATTCTAAACATGTACTATATTTTATTTTTTGCAATCAAAATGCAATATTTCTATAAGATATATATATAATACGCCTGTAAAAAACAACTATCTAATAAAATTTAAAACACACCAAAATCTAACTAAACGACATTTTGTTCTATTCAGTTAACCGCTAATAATAATTATTTAATTTAATATTCTGTGATACATGAACTTAATCAGAGCTCGTATTCAATACAATAGAAACATTATTTTTTATTTAATTCTGATTTAAAACTGTTACGGTTTTAAGTGTTTAAATTCGGAATTAGTCTTTATTTCATCAGATTGCAAAATATCGGTTCATGTTTAATATTTTTCAGAGTATATATATTTTGTTATCCAGAGGAAGATACACCAAGTTATTGTACTAGCAAAACAAACGCAAAAAATTGTTAGGGTCATCAATAGATAAATAACCGAGTTTGTAACGTACAATGGGTGACCCAGGCATCACAATGACACCGGTTGCTGACATGAACACAAATGGTATACACAATGATTAATGTTCACCATAGTTACATATTCTAAATTTCACCAACGATATAGATGCATTTTAAAATAAAAAAAGGTTAAAACACATGTGATATCTACTAGAATTATATAGAGAAGATTTATTCCACAGTTACACACGATTGTATTATGAAAAACATAAAAAAAAGAAAAAAATGGTTAGGACATAAATCGCACATCGTAGAAGGTCGATTTTAAATCAGTTAAAGAAGGGTTTTCATTCATGCTGCTATAAAACACAAGTTAATAAGCTATTTCATAGTTTTTAAGTTAACAGTTTTTAAAACGGATGTTGAGGAGAGCTGATGCCAATCGTTCCAGAAGACTATACGAAGCCAACATTTGAAAGCAAAAGAGTTACTCTTATTACCAGAATGACAATCGATTTCATTTGTATTGTCTAGTAATTAGTCACAACTTTTGCCACATTGCATTCCAACATCGAATTGCTGTTCAGAAACAACATTAATGAAACACGCGACATCATTATGATTGATACCACGAACGCGAATATGAGCACAAACGGATTATTCAATGATTAATGTTTCAACATAGATACACATTTCAAGCTTAAATAACGTGACAATTGAATACTGATATAATTTCGGTTGGGTGATTTCTGCGAAGTTGTGATGTGATGACAGCAAACTGATACGACTACCGACGGATTATAACAGTTTGTAAATTGTTCCCGACTTTTTGTTACATTTCCAGAGTTATATAATTGACGTGAATTCTCGGATACTAAAACTTTACAGATTACCAAAACTCAATCGAGAAATGAAACAGAAGACGTACCTTTTATAATACCAGATGATTCAGAGTGAAATTGTGTGATTAAGAATGTCGATATGTGATAAAATTATTTTAATCTAAACTAGCTAACCCGGCCACGCGTTGCTATGGTAACGTTAATTGATTATAAGAACTGTTATTCTTAGGCTTATGGTAACTATGTATGGTAACAAACCCACAAAGTCCTTCTTTTATATAGTAGAGATAAAGAGGTTCGGAGTTTAAAATTACACAAATTGACACTTCTAAATAGATACTAAATTAAATTCACTATATGCTCAACCTTATGAACAGCGTGAGACAACATCTGGCTGCAATATTTTTACTTAATACCCAACTAGATTTTTTGGCACACTGCCCATGTAAAGAACAAACAATATATCACGTACCCACTGCTAGTTCAGCATTGTGGTTCAACCGATATTATGATTTTTAGCCTACTCGAAAATTTTTTAAACGCAAGCGTAATTTAACTTTTAACGGATTTATGATTTGCTTTGATTTTGATGAAAGCTTAATGAGTTCAAAATGGAAAGTTAAAAGTTCACAAGTAAATAAGACCTGTTGCTAAATTCAATAAGTCTATTTTGCATTCACTATCATCATTAGACTATGAATATCCAGTCAGCTTGTGCGTAAGGTTTCCTATGAATGAAAACACCATTGTAAGAACGGGAGGGCTATATGCCCTCATATATGGTAATGGTTCTTTCTGTGTATGGTTTCAATCGATCCATAAAAACATCAATATTTTACAAGCAGCTATACGACAAAAAATATTGCAAAGTGCTTCTATGAGAACAAAATGGGTGCGTTTAAATGTCTTACTGTAAATCGACCGTAAAACACGAATAATGCATGATTTTGAGACCGTAACCTCTGTCAATACACTCAGACAGGACTCCATTTCGTTTCAAATGTTTTTGTGACCGAAAACTTAATAGTAGGCATAATTTGCAAACATTCCTCTTAATCCAGTACGGCGCTTCAATCGAATTTCGTATTCGAATGAGGCGCGAGCATTTTAATTAATAGAACGGACCAGTAACAGAAAATTGATGTTGGTGCAGCCAAAAAATGCGTTCTGGAATTCTGACTTAATTATTTAACGTAGAACCCATAAAAGCTTTCATTTTATATTTATATTGCATACGTGGTATAAGACTTGCGACTTTTATATTGCAGGGTTTTACTATATGAAAGAACTTCTGGGAGACGTATGCAGTATAGTCGTACTTTACAGTTGTACCATAACTCGTACCGTAGCATTACACTCTGCAACATGACGTATATCGCTGATGACCTATTATTATTTTTTTTTTTTTGTATAATAATTACTCTCTTGTGTTGTAACATCTGACTTGATCTTACTTAATACGTACACAAGTCCCATCACTTTAGCACCTTTTGACGAACTTTATTCATAAACATATCCCTACTGTTTTATTAAACAGACAAAGGTACCACATTACACAATACACACGGAGTTTGTTGCTAAATGCCTTACTTTGCATGTCATAGGCAATAATGTACACTGTCATAACCAAGTATTATACGTAACAATACTTGGTTTTAAGTAAAATAAAGTGGTAAAATATCTGGTATTACATAATAGTTTAGTGTATAATCATAATAATGTATTGTACTTCCTTTAATGATAAAAGGCGACAAATTGGTGTAATACGAACCAAGTCGTTTTAGCAAACAGGGCGAAACCTCGTAACCACTAAGACTCTAACGAATCTCTATAAATTTCATCGTGTATTTTGTCTTGGAGCCTTAAATGTGCCTACTGCTAAATGAAATAGATATTTTTTTTTTTTTTTTGCTTCGACTATTGACTACGAAAAGATCTAAAAGCTGTTACACTTAAATACATGCCTGTTTCACAACTGGCAACAGAATGCCTATTTTAGATATTAAATTTGCTTGACGCGGCATTTAGATTGCCATTAAGAGATGCCTTCGAAACTCAAGGTAGGAAAACTTCCATGTGTCAGCAGACAAGTTATTGGCATCTGAATCGGTGCTCCGTTAAAATTAGTAAGCTATTAGCAATGTTTCCTAACTAATTAGCACTTTATACGTTGGCACACGCTGACTTGTTTGGTGTAGTGTCGCCATGAAGATACTACGAATATCATGTAGGATATTAAGTTTTTACCGATCTTGGTCCACGCCTTTGGTATTTTCGTTCAAAAACTGTACATCTTAAATTAATGTTAAACTAGAAGTGATCTATCCCGCGGTATTTTGGATATAAAATTAACTATTGTACGAAAGCTTTTAGAAATACAATAGTAATTTTAATAAAATTCGAGAGCATCTAAGAAATTGATTTATAAACCAATTTATGGCAAATTCATTATATATATCGAAATACCTAGGTCTAGATCTAAATAAAATTGCATTATATCTTATCTTATTATTATATTATTATTTCTGTCAGTTCATTAAATGTAACAAGCAATTAGTAAATAAATATATCTATGTAAAAGAACTGTAATAAAATAAAGTTAATAAAATCTATTATTTTCTTTGCTCTTCATCTAACTTTCTCTCGTTCGAAGCGACCTTTAAAGTTAATAATACAAAGCATGATTTAAGATTATTCTAAGAATATGAATAGTTATTTATTATTTAACTGCAATCGATTTTGAGTTCTACTACTCCTGTAAGATTAGATTTACTGAATTATGGAATTAGTAAAGTAAGCTATATACAGTTGAAAGTATAATAGATAACATCGGTTTTATTAATTGAAAACATAGTACGTCTATTGATAGCGTTTGTCACATATAGGAAGATCTCGAACTTATTATATGTATTAAACAGTTAGATTTTTATATCCAAAGAAATTATTACCCTAAATAATTAACTTGTCCCACCTGTAGCCAGAGAATTGTTCATATGTAAATGTAAAAAATAAAATAATTATATAACTGTTTCTTGTTTATCGATTGTTGGATCCTTGTAAAATATTACATTCGATGTTGTTGGAAGTAGTAGTACTGGCTGCATATGCTGGCGGCGACTGAAGAAAATTACTTGAAAAATTCAACGGATCTATCAAGGTGTCGGTAGCTCAATTGGAAGAGTACTTCTTCGAATAACGAGAGGATGTGGGTTCGTGTTCAATCTCATACCTGAGACTACTTGAATTTTTTTAATTATATTTTCTTTAGACCTTGTACGAATTACAGTACTTGATAAGAAGCCGCAAAAACTAGATAATGGCTGTTTTAGTTTTCTTTGATTATGTACTACATAGTTTGAAAACTTTTATAATAAATATAGATATATGGAAAACTATAACTATTATGTTCCAAACTAAGCAAAGCTTGTACTATGGATACTCAGTAACTCATAAATAACAGAATATATCATTAATGTTAGGTATTACTTTCAGTTATAGGTAGTTTGTAAGAAGAGATAAAATAACTTTTTGAATTGTAAGAGATATTTGTGTCTAGAATTTTTTTTATGTACATGAATATATACATATACGAAACAAAAACCAAATAGCGTTAAAAACTCCATAGCAATTTTGCTAAAATGCTCTTATGAACAAAGTACTACGAACTAAAAGCGCTCACGGGTAGTGTCCATTAATCTGCAATATTATATGCAGGATAAAAGTCGATAAAAGAAAAGTTAGCGTCTCACTTCGTTCTTTGTGTCGGAACACCCTACTTGAAAAAAAGTTTCGTGTTCTGGGAGCAGTTTTAAACTAAGTAGCAGGTATACTAGCAAATATTACAAATTCTAATATTTTACGTAAATATTTTAAACGCTCGTGTAGGTTTGGAATGGGTGAAATATTTTAACTCATTTGTAAAATTGTTTCACATCACTAAAATAAAATTATATTTGCATGTTATAATAATAAGCAAAACATGTGCACTGTAAAGATTTGTTCACCATCTTAATACCATGTTTTATACAAACAAAAATTATTCTACTCTCGAATTGTAACAAAGAATTATTTCACTATCATAACAATGACTTCGATGATAATTGTCATTCGAGGGGCAAAGTAATTTTTTATACTTAATCGCATTCCAAAAGTTTGCAACTTGAACAAACTTTTATTGATCTCTAAGCACTTCTAGATTTATACCTAAATAAATTTTAGCTAAAATAAAAATCTTATAGCTCTAATGCGTGTATAGAGCGGTTCTTTTTTACATCAAAGATGTTGATAGCCATTGTTATTGCGTAACAAAATATTTTTTCACTCAATATTTTATGGCTTACGTGAGATCATAACCTAGCCTTATTGCCACATTTCCTGAGAGATGATCCATAAAATAAGCTAAGGTTGTCCCGCCATAAATTTGAGAAGTCACACTAGCGGACAACAATGTATGTAAAAAACTTTTAATTCTTATAATGAAGAAGGTATAAACTATGTTTAGACATATAGTATCTTATGAATGAATGAATGAAAGTTTATTTGGCACAAAATAAAACACAACTACAAGACAAGACAAAAGTATTAACAACAAAAAATATACAAAAAACAAACATAGAGATAGTACCAAATAGGTATCTGCTCAGTATTACCTGTGACGATCCAAGTCATCACGGTACTGGTATTATCCAGATGCCTTGTCACGAGCACATGCATTTTAGTTGATCACGTATTGATTAATTATATAATGTATATTTCGTATTTTCTTAGAATAGCCTCAATTTTCACCGAAATTAGTCGGTTTATCGATTTAACAGATACACTATAAGAGCTTTTTATTGTGATGGAAGTCGTTATATTCAACAAAACACAAAGTAATTAAGACGGCTTTAACTGTGATTTTAAGTAGGTACAGTTTCTGTATTTTGTTTTAATGTTTATTGATTGTCATGGTTATAGGAATAGTGTTACTCAGTTAAGGAAAATGCCATCCGATTAAAAGAAACGTAAAAGGCTCGATATTTCCGGGTTGTGGTCTATTTCAGGAGTTAGCGTCATCAGTCATACATAGAAAATCACTTTTGGATCGCGGTCGCATAATAAAATTACTTAAGACAGCTTGTAAAATAATACTCGATTGGTAACCGTAACCTAAAAATTAAATGTCTGTAAAGCCATTTTCTGTTATTTCTTGTTCTACATCTATAAAATTATTGTTTTAACTGAAAGTTTTTAGTAGTGATATAAGCTTTGAATTTTGGGTAAATGCTAGTGGTTTATAACGGCTAGTAATCAAATAAAACACAAGTTTTGAGATCTTCAATAGTTCGTAAGCCATACTGTGTTTATGGTTCTTACATATAGCCGTAAACAAAAGCTCAGCAATCTGTATTAGGGTGGCATGATGGATGAAGACTTGTTTTCTCTATGTCTCTTCCATCACTAAAAAGAAATGTACTTTTCTCAGTTGTAGAAATAAGTATTTTTCGCCTATATTACTAAAATTACGGGTTTTATGAATTATGTTTCTATCAGTAATATTTATCTATGTATCCTTTTTATGTATACCTGTTACACTAGCATACAAAAGACAAGCGTCACAATGCATACTTAGGCCTAAGTTGGTGTTAATGTGAGAATTAATTTATTATTTGTAAAATAATTCCGTTCTACAAATAATTATATAAAATGTTTACAAATTAGTTTATATAACTATATCATAATAAATTAAACTCGGCGTTTCTTGCAATTTGAAGTTTTTACCAATATCTAATAGTTATAAATTGAATTGTACTGTCACTGGAAAGGAAAGCTCTTTATACGTATAGCTAGGACCATCAGTGAAAAGAAAATATCATTTGCTAAATTAGTTTGCGATGTTTGACGCTTGGTGAACTGCTGAATAGCCCCAATTTCGATCATCCGTAGTTTTTTGAAGTAAAATTTAATCCTTTTTATCTAATATCTATCTGAATCACATGCCAAAGATAAAACTTTTTTGTGAAACTACTAATACTTGTAATATGTCCTATACCTAAATCTTTTTGTTGATTAAATGGTTCGCATTTTGGTGAGAACAAATTTACGATCATGTGATGGGCACTATCATAACATGAAAGAAATAGACAATCCACAAAATATTTAAACAATAATCCCATTTGTCGTGTGTTGTGTTTGTGTTCTTTGAAGAATTTGTGCTAATTCTTCAAAGATTATTTACATGTGAAACAAAATAATAATAAACTCAAAATGCTATTTTTATATGAAAATTAAATTCTATATAAGAAGAAGCTTTCTGCGTTGCATTGGTGCAAGTTATGTATTAAAAAGAGTATGATATTATCCGAAAAAAGTGTATTAATTATATTTTTTGGTGTGCTAATATTTACGGTACACCAACACTTATAGTTATTGTTTAATTCAGAAAAACTTGATCTTAGATCCTTACATATGAACTTGGCGTTTTATATGGGAGTAATATAAAGTCGATAGTTTTTGTAAAATATATTTCATTTATCAAAGTATGCACCATTGTTATCTATGCACTTTTGCCATCTCATAGGCAGTTCATTGATCCCTTTATTATTATTTTTTTTTCAATTTATTTCTGACCTGGATTCAAAGTCCTTTAGCCGTATACATCAATAAAACAACTTAATACAAGAAACAACTAAAAAGAAATCAAACATAAACTCTACAAACAATAATATCAAGGAAAACAATAAATCTTAAAATTAAAGTTACATTTCTAAAATAAATAACTAAACCTATACAAATAAACAAACTAAGCTAAATCTTTTCTACTGTTGTTGTTATAAACTTGAAAAGATGGACAAAAAACTGCGGTCTATTTAATATATCTTGGACGTGGCGGGGTAAACTAATTTGGATTCCTGGACGAGTACTGTCAATATCACTCTCACTACTGTCAGTTAATTCTTTGAAAAGTAATCGTCGCTGCTTGTTAAATTTTGGACAACTGAAAACAAGATGTTGCACATCGGAAGATTCCTCAGGACAATGTTTACAGTGACTGTTCTCGTAGATATTGATTCGATGGAGATGTGTAGGAATAAGGCAGTGACCAAGCCGCATTCTTGATATAATCGTTATGAATTTCCGGCTTCCTTTTGCACCAAGTTTATCATACCACGGTCTTATTGGTAAGTCTTTCTGCACCTCAGCATACCACTTTCCTTTGGTCTCAACTGTAGTGTCCCAGTGCTCTTTCCACAGCTTTCGCGAATTGGTTTTGAAGTAAACATAGTAATCGTGATCCCTTTATTAAAAAACTATTGGTTGCCACATCGGAGTTGAATTTTTTACCTTGTAAGAAGTTACCCGAATTTCGGTAAAAATGGTAACCTGTTGGAGCGCGGTCCGGGGAGTACGGTTGATGGACGAGGAGATATTTTAGAACAAAGTGGCTAGTATGCCAAGAACTCAATTTTATATCTAAGGACCTATTATTTAAAACCAGCATTATGCTCTATAACATTATATCCTTTTAAATCTCTTATGATTAAATATTTTGCAATTGGGAGAAAGATCCTCAGAGACGCCTGTGCTTTTTTATATTTTCACGAAAGTGTTATTCGTTGTAAAAAAATAAGCAAGTTAATTGGAGTAAATCCGTTCTATAACATTTTCACCTATGTGAAAAGAAAACTTTTTCCCTTGTGGATTGAAGCGATGTAAGATACTGAAGCTCCATTACTTTTTTCCTGCGGCAAAAACATAGTGACGGGCTGGTAATAAGAACTGATAAGGCTGCAGTGATTTTTCTCCCATTTCGCTATATGTTTGTAGCTTGTTATTAGAAATGCTTTGTATTTCTGTAATAAGTAACGAAGTATTGTATTTATGTTTTGCTACTTTAATGAAACAGCATTTTCATCATGTTTCAACTTTAACGATCGATTCCAATTATGAACCAATTACGTTTAAAATAAGAACATTAGCCGTGTTTTTTTGTTTAGATTCTGATATTTGTTTTATTATTATTTTGAAGTATCGCTTGATGACTTTGGCATTGTTTGCCTAATATAAGACATAAATTTAAAAGGCATAATTTGGTAAAGGATACTGGCTATTAAAGAATAAAAAACATATCTAACCTAACCTGCAAGGTATCTCGAAGTATGTTTTTTTATTAAAATGTTGAGTGACTTATAACAATTAAAACTAAGCGTTAGGATAGTTTCCCTTGTCATAAGTGTGTTATTAGTATATTTTACCAGTAAAACTAAACTTTTTATCAAAAACTTCAATTTAAGCATTTTACTCGAGAAGAACGACGATGCAGCGGTTAGCATGCATTTGTTTATGGAACTTAAGCAATTTTCGACAAAATCGGATGGGTGATCTAAAGTTAACTCCCTCGAGCTCTTCCATGACTCGAAAGGCACATTAAGGCGTCGGCCAAAGCTGCATTTGCAGTCATTAACAACCACTAATCCACATTGGGCCCATATGATGTTTGTATCCTTAAATTAGGCCTGTGCTTTGTAGTGGGGGCATTAATGGAATGACGAAAAAATCATTGCGCTAGTACATTTAAAAATCATTAATAGTTCACTCAGAAATGCATTTTACTACCAACCCTATTGAACTCATGTGGAAATATTCCCTGCTTTTCTCCAGAAAGCACTTAAGCTCTATTATTGTGCTGTCATGTACTATATTATTTATTATGCAACCTACAGCTCCCATGAGAATATGGCGCATAATACCACAACGTTATGCAATGTTGCATTAGATACCGAGCGATGTTTGGGAGCCAAGTAAAAGGATATTGATTATATAGGTCAATGACACAATAACTAAAGCTTAAACGTGTTTATATTTGTCCGTTATCTAGTATCCAAAATATAGACCTTGTAGAGTTATATACTGAATTATTTCTAAGATTACATTGTTCTTTCTAAATAAGCAGGATAACATGACCCGGTTGGAGTTAAAACTAATTACAACTAAACTAATTATTTCCACTACATACATTTAAATAAGAGGATCTTTTGTATTTATTTGAGGATGGATGGATCAGCTTCAATGGCACAATGTCTATTACGCCATAACTTCCTGAGTTCTTAACCGATTTTAATATTTTTTGTGTTGAATCGAATCAATAGGTTTAGGCCCAAATTTTAAAATTCGCAAAAATTCCCATCGAAACAAAAAAAAACCTTTTTTTGGTATTACACGCCGCTCCAATATATGGTGCTAGCGTAGCTTTATGCTTAGCGACTGCATCGCTTTGTTATTAATTATTACACGTATGAGTATAACTCCTATTAGGTAATAGTAATATCAGTGTGTCTAATGAATTGGGAAACTAAAACATATTTTCAAGGTATCACTTCCAAGTAAATGAAATTATTTAAATTATATTTATATTGAAAATACATTTTAAACAAAACATTATATAAATTTGTTAGGATTAAAACTTAGAAATTCGTTTTGTCATTATGCAATATCACAATTAAATATAGGATTTAAATATGAAACAACTTAAAATGGACTCCATATTCTTAGAATTTTGTACCCGAATAAAGCTTTAACTGTTATTCAAAGTGTCTGTAAAGACAAAACTTTAATAATTTTGTTCGTGAAATAATAAACACTTCGCTATTCTCTAATTAAATTTTTCATTCTCAGTGAAACTGTGAAGATTTAATTTTCCGTTTTATTATATTCTGCTTACCATTGTCTAGAATTCAAGAGGATCGTATAATTTAATTGTACTACACTTTCATTATTATAAATGTTATTCATTAATTAAGATACACAAGCGATGGTGGTGCCATTTGATATTTGTAAAAAAGTTTATAAATTGATACTCAGCTACATGATATACCCTTACAGGCGTATGCAGTATTTTTAAAATTAAGTATAGCTATAAAATCAATAATAGCTCGACTGTTTGGAAAATAGACATTACAAAATATTTACTTTAAAAAACTAAATAATCTACACAGTTGGGTCACAGACCTTTTACAAGGATGATCACACCATTATTAGAATGAACCATAATGGCGGTGTGGATAAAAGCTATCAGATATTAGCTATCAGCGTTATTGTTAGAACATTAAAAGGTTAACCTTTAGAATAAAATACTTTTTTACGGATTTTTGCGCATGTTTTATTTCATATCCTATCCTTTATCAATCCTGACGTTTAGACTCCTTTACAGGAGCCGTGATCACAGGATGACGTCAGGATTAAATATAAAATAAAACATGCGCAAAAATCCGTAAAAAGTGTTTTATTCTAATGTGTAATGTGTATGGAGTTGTAAGAACTAAATAGGTTAACATTTCACAAAAGGTATCGAATGCAGTTTTTTTGTGCTTTAGAAGACTGTAAATCGTACTCAGCCTGCATTATGGATTATGGTTTTTTGATGACAACGTTTGTTTCAGTAATGGGGACATTCATAGGCCTTAATAAGTGGACAGTATATTTCGGCCAATACCACTACCATTATAAGTGGACAATACATCTTAGTTTACGTTCCTACTCAAACATTGATTTCAGTGCCATCTGTTGTAAGAAAATAATTCTTAATTCATTCTTTAGTATAGAACTTACACTCAGATTTACCAATATTAAGCGGTATAACATTCATGCTGCTTGCAAGTATTTTTAATAATTACACTCATTTCATATAAACCGGTTCTTAAGAATGACTTGCTAATGGATTAAATATTTGGCACTTTGGCACTTTCAAATAATTACAGTAAACATTACGTATGAGATTCACCAAATTGTATGAAAACCTTTGCTGTAAGGTTCGTATTACACTTGAGAAATAAATTTGCAACCAAATTTTTTATACCAAGAGATTTTGCGTGCTCACATTTAAAAATAATTTATAGAATTTAAAACTGAGAAATAACGGAGGTAGTAAAATTTTTCTGGACAAAAAATTCGATCTAAAACCGTTTCGGTAGCAATTACTCGTATGTCAGTTTAGAAAACCCATCGGCACAGCTTGCTTTACGCCGAAAGCTAGTACCTATGTGCCTCTGTTCTTTTAACATAGACGTAAATAAAAAAAAAAACAATTTAAGAATACGAGTATAATAGTATGCGCGGTTTTTATTAAATATATAAATTAGTTTGCCAATTTATAAAATTCAAACATATGAAAAAACGAAATCCTATTTTTTCTTAAATACCTTGAGAAAATTTGTCTTTTGACAATGTGGTTGAGTTATTTCTTTGCTAAACTAAACATTTAATGAATCTATTGTCGAAAATAGGAGTTTATTAAATCGAGCCAAGCCGTATCAAAACTTATACTTAAAAACGCTCTGTTACGAGCACAACAAACAATCACATGTTCTGATTAAGTTAATTCACCGAAATAAAGTCCATTTGAAAAGGTTTCAATAAACGCCGGACTCGACAAAATTTCCGGAATTTGCCAACCGTTGGTTTTGTGAAACTGCTGTGAAATCGATTTGGATTTTCACAGCTTTGAATAGGGGTTCAATTATCGAGATTTAAGCCTATAACTTGCTAAACTAACTGCAGATCATTTAAAGTTTTCAAAGAGATCTAAAAACTTGGTGCAAGCTTTGAAAGTTTTATTACCAGAGAAAATTTACTGTACATTTCAAATTGATAATAGGATTTTTAAAACGAGTAATAGTAAATAGATTATCTTTTGACGGGATTCCACAAAAACAGTGTACACGTATCATTTATCTTTTGTGTTTATAAATTTTAGTCTCTGAAACCGTCAGAATATTTGTCTTTATACCGCCGCATGTATGATTTATTTATTGTGGAGCTTTACCGACTGCAAAATAGAAGATCATTTTCATCAGTCTATCAGTACTATTTTAAATAATTATTGGCTAACAATCTCTAATCAGTGCGACGAATACTGGACCACAAAGTTTCATATTACCAGTTTGATTTTATTTTACTGTATTTGTAGCATAATTGACATGATATACATTAATACATAACTAATAGAAGTTAAGATAGCTAAACTAAAATTCATGATAGGGAAGAAATATAAAAGCATTAACAACGATACAAGCACTTTACTGTAACAATATTGCTCGAATTTATTGACCTATATCGGTGCGAAAACAACAACGCAGCTTTAACTTAAGATAACAAACTCATAAATATTTATTGCTAATGTTAAAACACCTATGAACCTTCTGCTTCTCTTGTTACGTTTTCGAATATAAGCCATTGGGCGAGGGGGCGAATAAGGGAATCAATGACAATGAATGTATAAGTGAAGTGTATATGGGAGTATACGTTGGGTTTACATTAAAATTTTAGTGTAATAATTAATGTATAACAGACCATACAAACACAAAATAAATGTTAAATATGTATATTCATAAACAGCAATATCGCATAGCATAACAGGATAGCTGTAAGATAGTAAGATTATTGAAATAATTTAAATAGTTTAACGGCAAATAACTCAAAAAGATATTCACTTTTTTTGGCATTGTCTTATAAATCTACTCTGGCATGCGTACAACATCTTACGAATATTTCGCAATCCATCAAATGAGGTTTTGTAAGTTTGGAAATTTATTTATGTATATATACTAGCTGACCCGGCCGCGCATTGCTGTGGTTTAAACTAAAATTTAACTTAACCTATGTCGTAAGACGTAACAAATCCAGCAAAATAAAAAAAGAAAGATCACAATCAGTTGACTAGTTTCGGAGTTCATCGCGGTCAAACACTGAGACAGGGAATTTATATATATGACTTACTTGACTTTTGAGATAAATATTGCGTAAACTTGGATTTTGTTCAACTTTCTTAAATTGTTTTTGACTTTTACTCAAAAGGGAAAGCTAACATTAAAGCACAATTAACCTTATGTTTTCACTTTATATTTCTTTTAATAAACTTTCAAATACCGACGTCAACATTACTGCAATCTAAGAGTACTTTCAAAGAGTATGCAAGCAAATACAGTGGAGCCCCGGTAATCAGGCCCCTGGCTAATGCGGCACCCCCTATAATCCGACATCGTCTATTACATACAAGTATTCGCTTATTCACGATTGAACAAGTTACAACTAGTACGCACCATCACTTTTGTGCTCGACGCGTACGGTATTGTTTTTATTCTGACTTTACTTTACGTTACTTTTATAATAAAACGAAATTTTTCTATTGTGTTGTTTAATTTACTAAATTTAACATACATAACGAAGTATTATTTGTAATCGTATCATTGGATCTGTATTTTGTCGGATTACAAGGTACTCTTTTGTAAAAACATTCGGACTATAGGGGGTCTTAGGCAATACTCTATAATCCGACAAATTCCATAGTTCGACACTGCCCTGCAAAATGTTTGTCGGACTACCGGGGATCCACTGTATATGACTTTCATTTGTTTCGTTCTATGCTTGCGGTGAAATCATATTGAACGAATACGTAGTTGAGATTTGAATTTTTAAAATCACTGTAAACTGTTGTGAATTTTAGAACGTCTTATAAAATATTCATTTTGCACAGCAGGTGCGGAAATAGAACTCGCGGTCAAGTGGTTGTTTGAATGGGTGCGAAAATGGAGTAGGCATGGCAAGCATGTTTTTGCTGTGTTTTAATTTACTTTGCTTTTTAATAATAAATATGAAATTACTTAGTTATGCACATGTTGCATTTATTATGCCAAATATGTAATTATTAAATGTTATGACACTAAATTGGGGTGTAAAGAGAATGATTTGTGACTTTGCGCTTTTAAAATTTGCAATGTGTGAAGAGCATTATAATAGAGTATTTATAGACCTCAAGGTCCATGTTTATTTAAAATGTTTTCGCCTGTAAAAAAGCCTGTGTCCAGCAGTGTGCATTAAAATATTGGTGATAATGATAAGACCCCTAGAGGATCGTGAAGTATGGTAAACGGAATTAAAGATTTAGGTACTACAATTCATCGAAATAATTAAAATTTATGTAATAGACCGATTGACTGCATCAAGTTGTCTATATTCTTTTGGTTTTTTATTCGCTGCGATGCTAACTTTTCAAGTTGAACTTGATGAGGTAGATTAAAATCGTATCCGACGATCGCAGTAATAAAAAGAAAAACCGGTTAATGAAGAAAATAATTCTTCGAAAGTTTCATTCGCCGCAAGAGCGATCGGAGAGATAACTCGAATACTAAAAGATCTAGTAGCTGAGTGAAGATCAAATTTTTGCAGGAATATTTAAAAACGATATTGCTATTTTAAACACAGGACATTATTTTACGGCCATACATCCGAGAGGATCAAAAGCCAAGGAAAATATTTGGCAAGATTAAAGCACGAAGAGCGTTTATTAGGTTTATTATTAAGCATTTATTAAGGTTGGAAGAGGGCGCTACTGCGCAACGTAAACAGTATAGCTCTTTATTTTATTACAGCAAAATTAGATTTATAAATTTTTCTACATGAAAACGTAATTAATTTGAAGATTTAAGTGTGAAGTTAACGTGTGAGTGTTATAAAAGATAAATAAACAATAACTGTGAAAATAAAAGGAAAAATATTCCTTTGCATTCTAAAGGAACTTTTCCTCAGTCCTTCAAAAAAGCCATAGTCCATCCTATACACAAGTCTGGGCGTAGAGACCTTGTTTCGAACTACAGGCCGATTTCTGTACTGCCCGCCCTTTCGAAGGTCCTGGAGAAGTACCTGAACGCCTCTCTAATAAATTATCTTAACAAATACCACCTACTTTCGGATAACCAATATGGCTTTCGAAGTGGTATTTGTACGGAGGATGCGGTCTCTAGCTTTACTGAGGCACTTGTCTCGCATGTAGACCGCAAGGAGAAGTGTTATGGTGTCTTTTTAGACCTTTCCAAGGCATTCGATACAGTCTCTACCCCAGTCCTCATATCTAAACTCGAGGCTATTGGACTTCGTGGTAATATTTTGAACCTATTCAGCAGCTATCTTACAGGTCGAAAACAATGTGTTAAAATTGGCAACCTTGTTAGCGATGAGGCATCTATATGTTATGGCGTGCCGCAGGGCAGTATACTTGGCCCAACACTTTTCCTCATATATATTGACCAATTAGGCCGCCTTTCACTTGAAAATAGCAATATATATACGTACGCGGATGATACGGCGCTTCTGGTATATGGTAAAAACTGGACCTCCGCGAAGCAATATGCTGAAATTGCTCTGTCTAGGGTCAGTGAATGGTTGTCCAGTAATTTACTAACACTGAATTTGGAAAAAAGTCAGGTTCTGAAATTTAATATTGACAGGTCATCGAAGACTGAATTACCCCCCGACATAATAATGCATACTTGTAGAGGTACTGCTTTAAATGTATGCTGCTGTAAGCCCTTAAATACGGTCAAAAGCTTAAAGTATCTCGGTGTTTACCTTGACGATCGGCTTGATTGGCATGTGCAGATCGAAACCCTTACAGCGCGAGTTCGGAAACTAATTTACATCTTTAAGAATCTACGTCACTCAGCTGACCGAACTACACTTTTCACGGTTTACTTCGGCTTATGCCAGTCCGTCATATCCTACTGTATCTCTTTATGGGGTGGGACCGATAAAACTGCACTCTTAAAGTTGGAGCGTGCTCAGCGAGCGATCCTCAAAGTAATGCTTTGTAAGCCTAGAACCTACCCCACAACTAAACTGTACGCGGAATGCGGGGTCCTCACAGTCCGGCAGCTGTCAATCTTGCGAATGCTTCTCCATAAACATTCTTCTTTGCCGTTTGACCAGGAAATATCAACGAGGCGTCAAGGTGCCCTTATTTGCCCACAAATAAAATGTCGTACATCATGGGCTCAAAATCAACTATCAGTCCTCAGCTCAAAACTTTATAACAGAATAAATAAAATTAGGCCCATATACTTATTGACAAAATTAAAATTTAAAACAATAGTTCAAGATCTACTTCTTTCTTTTAATTATGATGAGACAGAAAGTTTACTTAAGTAACGCAAACACAGTTTCCGTTAGTTACATACTAATTTTATACTCACGCTCTCACATACACACACACAAACACGCGCGCGCCCGCGCGCACACACAGTAACACATACACACATACATTCACTTACAGACACTCTCATATACACAAATACATACACAAAACCAATCTAACTAAACAATACGTTCTCACCAGGCTCATTAACTACTCTTTTGAGAATATTATTATGTATTGGAGGAATCCCTTACTCCCAAGATACAGGATACGTCCTAGTTTGGGAGTTGGAGACCTGATTTGTAGACATTGTTAACCTTCTCATTATGTGTATTGTTGATGTTTTGTAATGTTATTGTTTTGTGTCAATAAATTATTATTATTATTATTATTATTATTAAAGGTGAAAATGAAAATAATTAGTGCAGCAAATAATAGTAAAAATAAGGAAAGTATATCTAAAGTGTAAAACTAAGTTTAAGTGAGAAGAAAAAACAATTTTGAAGTGCTTACAGCGAATTTTAATAACAATACAATTGACTGAAGGTATATATGCACAATAGTTATTACGTAAACAACAAAAATATCAGTGTTTACAAAACTGAGAAGTGGTAATAAATAAACTCTTATTCCTTAATATGATAATTTATTTAGCTGTATTGAATTTGATGCAATAAAGAACAATATTTTATTTGATTAATAAACTACCGTCTTTGTGACTTGCTTTAAAAAACACTCGGAGACTGTTATACAATACCACGCATTTCTTACTACTAGCGCCATCTAGGGACGAGTGGAAAAACAAGTTGATAATAAGCAATAAACAAACTAGTTATCGTTACTTCCGTATACTGATTGCTCTGTACAAAATACTTACGACATAAATATGGCATCTGTATGCTCAGGATGTAAACAAAAGTTTATAAATCGAGAAAAATTAACTTGCGCTTATTGCAATAATACTTATGACTTGGAATGTGCAAATGTCTCTATACAGCGATTTCTAAATACTATGTCATATGAAAATAAGAAAACATGGAAATGCCAGGCATGTTATAGTAAGACTCCAAAAACTGGAAATATAGATACTCCCATACGTCCCCAGGAAAGACCTATTAAGGAGAGATCTTCAATTCCTGGAAAAGATATTCATGTTACCATCAGAAATAAAACTAGAAATTCAAAGCGAGACACTACATATACGGAAAATTTGAGTCTCTTAGAAGACACAGTATCGGAAAGTGACCATATGAATACCGAATATTCAATGGAAATAATACTTAAAAATTTAAGCGAAATGATAACGTCACGTTTAAAAGAAAATAACAAAACTATTATAAAGGATCTGCAAACTACTATACAGGATGAGATAAATAAAGCAATAAAAGAATTAAAAGATGACATATACAAAGAAACCATTGTTATATCTAAACAAAATGAATACAACACTGCACAGATTGAAACAATTAATAACAAAATTATACACCTAACCAACGAAAATGAAAATCTAACAAAAGAAATTAACAATTTAAAGAATAAAATCACTCAATTTGGGGATCATCAAGCGGCGGAAAATAATAGTAAGAAAAAAAATGTAATTTACGGACTTAATGAATACCATAAGGAATCAAGTATTGATTTGCAAAACAGATTATTGGCAATGTTTCATGATATTCTCAACAAAGATTTATCCGGATATATTGAAGACATTTATAGAATTGGAAGATTTAATTTAAAAAAGCCGGCAAGACCCTTAGTGGTTGAGTTTTTGAGCAGGAGAATGACAAACTATATTCTCGAGAATAATAGTTACTTTCGGGGTACAAATGTATTCATCTCTGAGTATCTCGATAAAACAGCACAAATTAACCGAAAAGCTATGAGAGAAGCTATGTTTACATCAAGAAGTAATGGATTACATGCGGTCATTCGAAAAAATGAACTTTATATTGAAGGTCAAAAGATAGACTGGTGCAACATAAAGGATGGAGAAAATAGCCAAAATATTAACCCGCTCCTTTCTACCAAGAATAATATAAAACACAAACAACAAAGTAACACCTTTCGTATTTCCAGATAAACGTTTTAAGGTTTTGTTTCAGAACTTTCAGAGTGTGTATAACAAACAACATCTATTAGAAGCCTTTATAAATGACGACCCATCGTTCCATGTATATCAGAATCATGGTTAACATCCGAAAAATTGAATCTGATTAATTTTACTGGGTATCAAGTTGCGGCATCATATAGTCGAGCTATGCGATCAGGTGGAGGAGTTTGTATCCTGCTGCGTCAATATATTAAGTGCACAGAAGTAAAGTATATAAGCGATCTATCTATTGAATACGAATTGGAAATGTGTGCAGTAGAGTTACAAAATGAAAATATATTATTGGTATGTATGTACTGGAATAAGAAAAATGAAAATGTATTCTATAGTCAGTTAGAAAAATTGTTAAAATATATAAATACCAAATATAGTAAAAAGAATGTAATCTTAGGAGGTGACTATAATTTTGATGTATTAATTAATAACTGTCCGAAAACCAACACATTTTTGGATTTTATGTTAGAATATGGTTTCACACAACACATTTTTAAACCTACACGTAAAACAGCTTGCCTCGATTTGATCTTTACTAACACAAAAGTAAATACAATAAAAACTTCCGTAGAAGAATTAGGATTTTCTGACCATGCTGGTACAACTATATTAATAAAAACAAGTAGTGAAAGCTATGAAGAAATTTGGATTACAGAAAAAAGATTATTCAATAAAAATAATATTGAGAAATTTCACTCAGAACTAAAATTGGTAAATTGGCATAACATAATCAGTTCTAGTAAAAATGTAAACGAAAACTATTCTTTATTTCAGGATACTTTAAATGAAATTCTAAATAAATGTATACCAAAAAATAAAATTAGATTAAAATCAAATAATAAAAATATTGGCTTACAGTGGGAATTAAAAATTCTTGTAAAAATAAAAGGTTACTCAAAATATTGACACTTAAATCAAATAATCCTATTTTACACCAACATTATAAATGCTATGAAAAAATTTTGAAAAAAACTGTTGCTACTGCTAAAAAAATACAATACATAAACAAAATAAATAAATCATCAAATAAAGTTAAAACAATGTGGTCTGTTATAAACGAAAGGACAAACAAAAAAAAAAACGTAAAGAAAAATGTAATATCACTTTAAAAATTAACAACATTCTAACCTCTGATCCACAGACGGTAGCTAACAATTTTAATAAGTTTTTCTCTTCTATAGGAGAAAAGCGAAATAAAGTGGCTACCGGCTATTCGGTACTGCACCCAACTGAAAACAGTTTTTACCTAAGACCTGTAAACAATGGCGAAATAAATAAGATTATAAAACAGTTAAAAAATAAAAATATAAATAATATTGACGAAATTCCGCCTTAATTAATAAAGCACTGTGCAACAGAGTTAGCGCTACCGTTTAGCATACTTATTAATCAATCTTTCACAGAAGGGATTTTCCCCGAAAAGTTAAAAAGGTCTACAAAAAAAATTAAAAAACAAATCCGGATAACTACCGCCCAATTGCCCTATTGCCCAACGCATCTAAAATATTTGAGAAAGCAATGTGCAACCGTATTTACAACTTCTGCGAAAAGTACAAGATCTTTGATGAAAGCCAAAATGGCTTCCGGAAAAAACGATCTACCGTGTTAGCAGTTTATAAATATATGCAGCAAATCGCTGACTTAATAAACAATAAGCAGTACCCAGTAGGAATACTACTAGATATGTCGAAAGCATACGACAGAGTCCAATATGATATACTCCTTAAAAAATTATATAGAATGGGCTTCCGTGGATTAACTCATAAATGGTTTGAGTCATATTTAGTAAACAGAGAACAATACGTAGAAATTGAATATTTTAACCAAAATACAAAAGAACTTAATATAATTCGTTCAAACGTCAAAAAAATTAGCGCCTCAATTCCACAGGGCAGTGTGATCGGATGTTTACTATTTCTTATTTACATCAACGACCTGCCTAAAATTATAAAAGAACCATGTGTATTATTCGCTGACGATATCGCAATATTAACATCATCTCCGAATAGTAGCAAAATACATAACAAATTGGATATAATCTTATCAAACACAATATCCTGGATGGCACAACACAATCTTGAAATTAATTTTCCCAAAACTAAAGTGATGACATTTCAACCTTACCAAAAACAAGCACTAAATATAAATTTTGTTATAAACCATACTAAGCTAGAAAATGTCCAAGAATTCTCTTTACTAGGAATAGAAATAGACTCAAATATGAATTGGAAAACAAATATTAAAAAAGTTAAAACTAAATTATCCAAATTCACTTATGCTTTCTATGAAATAAAAAAGACAACTAACTTCCAAACAGCGTTAGCAACATATTATGCATACGCTTATGCTTGGTTAAGTTATGGGATCATTTTATGGGGCATTAGCACCGACGCTCCTAGTTTATTTACATTACAAAAAAAACTAGTTAGAATCTTAACTAACATAGATAATACAGACTCTTGCAAACCTTACTTCAAAAAACATGGAATACTCACACTTCCAAGTATCTACATATTAGAAATTTGCAAATTTGTAAGAAAATATCCGATTTATTTTAAAAAGAATAAAGATTGTACAATTAACTATAAACTACGAAATAAAAACAAATTAGTATTACCTACATCACGATTGAATTTACATTCCTCGAGCACACAGGCTATGGCTGTAAAATTATACAATGAGCTTCCAATATTTATTAGAGATAATGTTAAAGATAAGGAATTTCATGACAATCTTAAGCAATTTCTTGTCGAAAAATCTTACTATACAATTGCAGAATATTTAGGTGTTTAGAATAAAACGATCACATACACATGTATATATTTAATTGAGAGATTTTGTTGATTTAAGTTAAATTTTTATCAAAATGTTAATTAATATGTGTCCTCTGAATTATTATATGTTAATTTATTATGCTCTTTATGTTAATTAATGTTAATTTTAAATTATTTTATTCAGAATTTAATTTAATTTAAAATTTCATTTGATAAAATCTAGAACTGGATTTATTTAATTTAAGCTTTGATTTTATTTAATTTATAATTTAATTTTATTTATTTGGGTAGTTTTTTTCATACCAATTATAGCAACAAATATTTTAAACGTCCCCTCCATTACTACATTGTTATGCCCCACAGGGCCCATAAAGGTCATTATTATGTAACATCCTATTGTTCTTATGGAATGCAATAAACGATTTGAATTTGAATTTTTGAGATTACGTTCAATAAGAACCAACTTACTACTTATATTAAGTAACTACTAAAAAACAAGTAATTTTTCTTTTTATTTTTCTTTTTAAACAAAGTAGTTATTATGAAATTAGATAACTTACTGAAAGACCCTAGTATAGCGAAACTAGAATGACATCTAATCTCTTGCTCTAGGACGACTGTAGTAATATCGTAGAATAGATGTCGCTTAAAGCACTTTTTTGCCTCTTTCACTCTAGTCGTTAAGTGTAAATAGTTTATATTAATGTTATTTAAGAGATAATGTCTAATAAATTTTCTTACATTACATTTTTCATAATCAAGACATGATTGTAATCTGTTAGTTTTTTTATTCAAATTCATATTTCGGAAGATTCATATATATCGGAGGTTAATCCATGAAAGTGGCTGTTGTTTTAGGTTCGTATGTAAGGTTTAACAACATGTTAAAACGTAATAACTTTTTAACAAAATATGTTTGTTTTTAACACGTAATAAGGCAGAATATATCAATATTGTATAAAAAGAAATATTTTAGTCTGTAATTACTATTGTTATATCTACATCATAAAGTACATTAAGACACTTTAAGTAGTGTAGATACTATATATAATTAAAATCTAATCCACATATTCGATGCATCAAGCTGATGCGATCCTACGATAACGCTGGTATAGGCATGATAATATGCAGTACCGGTACCGGAAACCGGAGCAGGTGACTATTATTGTTATAATATCTTTAATCTTATAATTGACATTAGTTGATCTTTTTAAAACTGTGTTATAGATCTTCCTTATGAAATCAATTTGAAAAATTAGGAATTTTTATAGTTTTGTATTTCGCATTAAATAATTGCGGTAAATTTATTTATCAAAACAACAGAAATGTGTATAATGATGTTTACAAATTTAAAAGTAATAAACTTAAATTAAGTAAAAGTTTTTACCTAATTATAAATATTCAGTAAATATATTTATAGGTTAAATTATTTTGGATTTTTTTAAGAATATTAACAAATTACGAACTGCTTGACGAAATACTATTATTATTCTAATTATCCTCTCGTATTAAGCTATATGCCTGTGTAACAAGTGTGTCCACTTTCGTAGTATATCAGGAAGATTCGAGATCGGTCTGCTTGATTAAAGCTAACATCTCAACAGACGGGCTATGGCTTCTTAAAAAAAATGTTATTTTAAAAACATCTAAATAAGTTTAAATTTCAAACCAGAGCCTCGTTCTAATAAAACGTGGTACATAATAAATACTCGTCTTTGTTCTCTAAAGACACAACCAACCAAAGGAGCCAGTAAATTAAGTTTCGACTTACCAATGAAGCACTTTCAGTGCATTCAAGCTTGAGATTCGGTCAACAAAGCCAGTTCGGCCAGATTTTATGCTCCTCATATAAAAAGATTAAAAAACTAGATATTTCTGAAAAAATTATAAGTAATTTTTATGAAATATATCCGTATTATCTATGGAATTATTTATCGGTCTGAGGTAGCAATTAAATAGAACATGCAAACGAAACAAAAGACTCATTTTAAAATTTAGACTTATTTTGTAAAGAAATCTTACGATTTAATACCTTTGTAATCGGTCTTATAGGGCAATTAAAAAAAAAAGATTTTGTTAAATTTAAAAATCGGACGAACCTTTTTCTTTTTATTGTTAGTTTTATTTTAATTTTTACTCTTATACATTTATCGTAGAATAGTATTTGTGAACTAGTTTAAAATTAAGGGAAAAAATTACACCGTATTTTTATCATATATTAACTTTATAGAATTGTTAATTAAAATAACGCATATTTGATTTTTTATATACTTCTCTCATACAGTATCTACTATATTATATTTTGTGTGTGGTGCAGATATTAAATGTTATTCATAATACATTCACTATCTCTGCGAATCTAACATTGTTGCGTTATGTTCTCCAAACCGTTAACATGAAGTGTTATAAGTATTAACTGCAATTAGGTTCTATAAATCCTACGTTTAGCCAATCAAACTCAGGAACACTTATGATAATACGGCTTTTCCGATACTAGAGGGCGTTATCATATCGTAAATATTTATAAGGGTATCTTGAGCAGAAGATTAAATTCCACACACACTTCAGTCAAGACTATCTTTTAACACCTCTGAAATTGTGGCATGGAAAATTGTGCGTCATTGATGCAAATTTTTCGCTTATGTGGTCTTTATAAAGTAAGATTCGCTATAGAAATATTTTTATGAAATACTTTCAATAATGAGTAGATGTTCTTTATTTCGAAAACACAACATCCAGAGAAAGATAATAATTACCATTTTATGTTATTTCTTACATTCGCCAATACCATTATATTGTAATAATGTCCGATTTAGGAGGAAAATGAAAACCCGTTGATTTAATAAGAAAACGACTTTCAATTGGAATAGTGTGGCTATATTATAAGTTGGTTGAAATAAAAGTATTTTTTATAGATTCGAAGACTTCATTCGCGGAACTGTCGGATTATATATACGAGGGTGAATCAAAAATATCTTAGAATCAGTACAAAAAAAAAATATATATGTAAAAATATTTTATTTTCCACGTAATCTTCTTCTAACTCAATACATTTAGAATACCGCTTTTTTAGTTTTTTTATTCCATCCTAAAAAAAATATTTTTCCTGATTCTCAAAAAACTCATTTACGGCAGCCATTACCGCGTCATCATCGGCTTTGGTACCACGGATATGTTCCATTAATTTTGGAAAAAAGTGGAAATCACTAGGGGCTAAGTCCGGTGAATATGGCGGGTGGTCAAGCATTTCGAAGCCAGCACTGCGCCGTTTTATGTTTTCTTCGGTTAACATTCGTGGTACACATCTTACTGACACTTATTTGAAACCGAGTGAAATGATTAAAATACTTTGAACGCTACCAAATGAAATTTTTAGAGTCTCAGCTAGATATTTTATGGTTATTCGTTTATCTTCCAGAACCATTTTCTCAACTTTTTTGACATTTTCTTCTGTAATGGAGGTTGAAGGCCTCCCTGTGCACTGATCGTCTTCACAGGTCGATCTAGCTCTTTTAAATTCAGCAACCCAGTAAGCGACCGTTGAATAGGGTAAAGCATGATCCCCTTAATGACTGCTGGATGTCTAAACAAATTTCCTTCGTGGATATTTTTTTCAGGCAGAGGTACTTAATCACCGCACGTTGCTCGTTTTTATCCATATTTTATTGTTTTTAACTATTATTAGCACAAAACCGTCTCTATCTTGCGAACGCAATGACTAAATTAAGTGAAACTTGATATGAATACTGTCAGATTGTCATTTTTTCAGAAAAATAAAAAACTACCTCCAAAATGATTATATACATATGCGTTTTTAAGAACTTTTTGATCCACCCTCGTACTATTTTGGTTGCTAATAATATTCAATCCACTAAAACAATGCTACTTAATAGCGTTACGTTCATTCTGGTCTTCATCATTATCATGAACCAAGGATAGTGCATTCAAGACCATTAAAGTGAAACTAACGCTGTCTCGGCATACCTTTTCTGTATTTATAGTGACGAAACTCTCCTTTCCAATAATGTTTTTCTTTGGAATAGATCTTTCGCAGAGCCAATTTCCCAGAACTGTATGCAAATTTGAAGAACTCAGATTGAAGCGAAGTTGTAAAATAAAATGATGTGAACCAAGCAGCAGTCGCGCTTTACGCCACTATTCACGCAACTCTTGAGAAAAACCGCTTCAAGCCGTTGATATGGTTTGTTGTGCTTATACTTGTCGAGATTGATACGGTCCTGAATTTAAACATTTTATTGATCTGATGCATTTTATTATAAAGAAGTATAAAAGTCGTAAATTTGAATTTGGTTATAGACATTTAAATACTAAAGAGAAGTTGTAAAAAACATTTATAAAATTAAATACATAACAAATAACATTAAGTTAATAAAAATAACATAACCCAGGATCCTAAGAACTTAGTAAATTTTCAGCTGGAGAATGGTTTCGAAATGATTGTCATATCTGTTTTCCTATGTGTTGTACTGATTTTCAATCCTAAACTAATGGAAAATAGTACTGCAGTCGGCGCGGATGCAAACCAGTACAGCTTTAGCTTCACCGATGCTGTTGATCACTGTCCTCTGTCCTCGGGGGAAGGATCTGATGCATTGCCTTTTTTGTAAAGATTGTATTTTAACAGTCGAATCTGTTACTTCGTATAGATATATAACCGATCACTGCAGAATGGTGTTTTGTAGGACTCCTAGAATTTATCTAGAGCAACGCCTATATGGTTTGTCACGATTACTTAAAAGATAAGTTAATCAGTTAAAGTCGCTTTTGAAATACTATGTCCATATGATATATTTTGACCAGGAAAAAGATAACCACATTTATATACGAAGCAAAAACTTTTTTCGTCAACCCTAGAGTATTATACGTGCTGTGGTGTGAGTTAGGGTATTATTTTGGGACCTACTCTCTTCGCAATAATAAATAACAATATTTCCGATATAAAACAATCAGCCAAGAGGTTGTGATTCGCCGATGACTTGAAGTTGTTATATCCTATATAAGAGCCAGTGGATAACGCACAGTTTTATAAAAAATAATATTGATTAAATGTTTGGTGACCACCTCACTTCTATCACCATCCTATTCACCCATCCATCGTCTAGTCTTATAGTGTGGCAGGAGTTCTTCTCAATGGGGCAAACGAATTATACGATACGATCCATCTGGATTGGATCCATAGAAGAGCGTATAAAATTGATTTCACAAACTTCAGAAGTCATATTGCTACTATTTATAAAATAGCCATCAAAAACCGTACGGCCACAAAATAGCTATCTTGTTTTTCAATTCCTTTTTTCTTACATACAGTTAAGCTTTAATATAGTTCCAATATTTAGGACTCTGGTACTGTCAAATATTCACTACATCCTATATAAAAAAAGGTTGGGCTTGTTGGGCTTGTTGTAGCTGGTATAATATACGCATGGATACGTTGCAGCCGAGACGGAAAGTACAATTACTAATTCGCTATTGATTCCTCTTACGTAATAAAGTTGGTAATGTGCTATAGAGCACATAAGGTTGTGCGTACCATAATACTCGATTCGCTAATCATATCCAACCTCTATGCGGTATATCTCCTAAAAGCCTTCTTGACTTACAGACTTAAGTCTGTTATAACATAGTGTATGTAATGCCGATAATCTTTAGTCTCATTATGTGAAAAAATTGATAAATGTTTTTCATTGTAACGTTGGTTTTTGTTTTTTTTAATAATGTTTTTATTTTAAATGTGAATTCATATTAGCTTGAATTATTGAAGCCAACATATTAACAACTTCATTAGAAAATACTATTAAAGTTAGTTTGCAATGTACGAGTATATTTATAAATTAATTAGGCTATTTATGTTCCTACTGTTGGTACACAGGCCATCCTATAGCTAAAATGCTTTATATTTATAACCTATCACGTGGGTCCAGTGCGTGTTGGTGCGTGCTTTATTTATTAAGTCTAGGCTGTCGTTGCTAAAAAGCCATTACTTTACGTACTTTTCGAAGAAATTGCCTCCGGCATCCATAATAAAATTGTTTGTTACGATCTGATCAAGAAATACTCTTAATTCATTCACAACACATCCATGCATTAACCTTAAATTACAATAACTAGTACCTGAGAAACAAGTTTATTTATAAGTATTAAAAAACCAGTATTATATGACATACAAAGTCAATTAGAAACTATGAGTAACTCCTAGAGTTACTTTCTACTTGATGAAGAGTACCCATTTGTATAAATGAAATTTTCAGTCACATTTTCCGAAACTTCCTTTTGTAAAAAAGAACGCCCGAGAATGGTTGATTTTTCCTCATGACTGAGGTCGTGATAACCACGAGCAATCTCACGGATGAGTGTCCGTCATGTCACCCGGTTTTCCGCTCTTCTGATTGCTGCCTGGAAGTTGGAGTCCGTGGCCTCCCGTATTATGGCGGACCCGTATTATCCCACAACCACAAGTTTCTCTAGATTATCTGGATCTCCTATAGCCACGTATCCGAATTGATGTAATGATTTTACTTGATATAAATTAAAATTCAAGAATGTTAATGATAATCTAAACATTTGAAAGTTTCCGTAAAGACGACTAATATAATTATTAGTTATGATTCTTGCAATTTTAGGAACCAGTAGCTTATAAGGTTTCTGAGACATATGGGCATTTGTTATACGTTACACGAATAAGTACAAAGAAACATTTATTCTGTAAAGAATTGTAAAAAAGAACCTTGACAGCAAAAACATTGTAGTACTTCGCTTCAGTGTTCAATTGTCATCAAATGTGTATTAAAAGAACTTCTACCCATTAGACAAAAGAAAATATTATACAACATTTTTATCGAAAGAAAAATAACTGACGTGATACTAATTCAGCAGAATGGAGGCGTTTCAAAGATGTAAAGAAATCAGGCCCGGTAAATTAAATTGAATACCAATGTAAACGTGCCATTTTTTGTTACCAGTTATTTTATCTCGGATGTTCATAACAATTTATAAGAAAACGCTCGTTTTAAGTTTATGAAAATGTCAACACAGAAAGAAAAAAAAGCGCACACCTACTATTTTGAGCCTGCTCATCACGTACGCTAGTTAGTAAAAGAAACGAAATTTCTGGTCTTATGATGCTGGTCAATCCCATCCTAATCTCAAATACGTGACGACCCGCCAAAAGTGGGACTTTTGATAACATTAGTTCTATCCAACGAGTATTTTAATACTTTTTCATACATTTATATAATAATAACTATTTAGTCAAAATGATATATAAGAACTTGTTAAGAAGGCGTGTCACGTATTCTTACTACCTTTTTCTTCTTTAGTGATAAAGCCAAGGAAGGTAACATTTATATAAAACGTAATGTAATGTGACCGAGGACACCCTCAATAAAATGTACGAAACCAGTGTGTCGTGATTATCTAGTATGTGTTGTACGGAACACGTCTTTCTATTGTTAACAAAGTATCGCTAGTTTAAATAAAAAACAATCAGCATCTACATTAGTACATTTTTCATAGAGAATCTAGTTACTACTTATAATAAAGTTTTATAGTATAAGTTGTTATCCCATGGGTTAAAATGTTAAACTATAGACAAATAAAAACATAGTTAACGTTGATAGTCGTTTGCTATTGATTTCACAAGTTCGTCCGACAGCACATGAGGCTTTACACTGTGATGTTTGGATCTAGCGTACTTTAATGTAATCTAATGTTTATAGTGTATATTTTGCTGTGCTGTCGACTGTGCAAAGATAACGAACGCAATGAGCGTGCTCCTGTTAGTAATCATCTTACTAGGATATCGACGAATCGTTATTTGAAATGTTAAAAAGTTCTTGTAGTTCAAAACTGATACTACATATTTATTTATTTGCGTCAATTCTTTAAAAGTGGCAACTTTAATATCAAATATTATACAAAGAAGCGTTTTTATAAGTTTATACCAAACAAGAATTATTCAACGGAGTACTCGAGATAGTTTAGAGAAATATCGGCCACCTTATTTTTTATAATAAAATAAAAAAATTGTGAGTAAAGAAATAATAAGCAATTTACATGAGCATCAATTTCTATTCTAATTTTAAGGAATAAATATGAGATTATAAATTTGGTTTAAAATCACCAAGCCGTTTGACCTTAGTCGTAAGTAATGAACACCGAAACTTTCATACTTAAAAGAAGATTATTTCAAGATGGATTTTTTTAGCATGGATATTGGATCACGTATCAAATTTAACATGGGTGACTCAATTTCTTTTATGAATGCAAATTAAAGTTCAAAAAACCGGTAAAGTTTTTACTGTCTCTGAAAAATAATAAGAAAGTATATTCAACGGGTAGTTTCCATCATGTCCTTTGATTATTATCGAATCATCGTCATCTTTAATGACCCTATGCTTATCACACAAACACTATCATGCGTCCCATGACCTACCAAGATTTAAACTCTTCTGGGTTCGGCCTTCTTTTCGCCCAGAAGGTTGGATCGCTGTCGTCACACGCCATAAACGCCATAAAAATAATTCATTTTTTTTATCACAGTAAAAAAGTTATATCATTTCTTTTTCTCATTTTTTATATAGAAGTTGAAAACAACTTTCAAGGATTTTTCAAGTCAGAAGGAACAAAATTATAAAAATATGGCCAAGTATTTTTTCTCGTACCACGATTCTGCACTATGTTTATTTTATTTCATAAAACACAAGTTTAAGGTAAATGTGTTATCGGAGAGAAGCAAAAATAGGGGAGGACATGAAAATCCTTAATAAATCAAAACCCATTACGCGAGCTCAGTATAGATTCGTGGGTGCTAACAACAATACATGCAACCAAGACTAATGAGAAAATTTTGTTCGATTACCCGAATATTGGTTAACCTTCGCGACTATGTGTTAAACGCGTTAACCATTTCGTCATCGAGCTCCATGATTGCCACTGTGGATTAGGGAGTACTTAAATATAATACATACTTAAATTTTTTATTCAAAATACAACAAACATTTGAGATGAAAAGCTGTGTTGACTTAAGTTGACATTGTGGTTACGAAAATCCATCTTTGGATCACTTCATCTGTTGTGTACCTTGTTTGCAACTTCTAAAGACCTTGTGGTCTCATATTAACATATTCAAATGAAGGACTGGGACCCCAAAATGATCAAAAGGTCAAGTTGTGACCTAAGCATGACTTATATTAATTGAATCTGTTAAACCCTTAACCCAGGTCCACACCTTGTGTTCTAGAATTTTCAGAAACTCGTTTTTATTTTGAAACTGAATAAATAGAAGAGTATGAGAAAACAGATTAATGGAAGTACACGTTTATATCTATTTTTATGAAGAAAATACTTATTTGAAGTTTTAAACGCGTTTATCTCGAAATTACTTTTTCTATCTTATGTTGATTAATTCAAAAAAAGTACTTGTAATTTTCACAATACGCCATTTTGTTTTACTCTTTTTTTCATTTTACTTCCTGCGTTAGATATACTCGTATAAGTAAGAAAACATACCTATAAAATTTTAATAACATTGTTCATTTATTTCATTAAATTTATTTTTGAAAAGAAAAGGCTTTTGCGAAATTTGCCTATCTCTGCAGTAGCTGGCCCTACCCTTGGGCCATAGAGCTCTTCATATATGTATATATATATATATATATATATATATATACATTGTAAAAGTTCATTTTAGTTAACATTTTTGATAAGGGAAAAAAATGCAATTAAGCAACCGGGAGAGCATAATAAAAAAGAGCTTATAGCTATTCTTACATTACGAAGAGTTGGGTGATTTATATACTATACAATCTTGCTAATCCTTATTTTATTTGTAACGATGAAGTGCTTGGCTTGGGGGCTTTACGATTTTTAAACAGTTGTTATGGCAGCAATGCGGTGTGGTATGTGGTAGTAATTATCTAGGTAGACCTTATAGAAGCCTTAGCGCCACCCAAACCAAACACCTCTTAGACATTAAATCACAGAGGTGACCTTTAATTTGCATTCCTCATTAGGAATAGTTCAAAATTATACAAAAAACCTATAAAATCAAAATATTTACAATTAATTCTTATATTTGCCGTATATAACTATATTTTAATTAAAGAATCAAAATGGTAAATGCTTTCAAACTATGTTAATTAATTACTATGAATCACATTCCATTGTTAATAAACTAACTAACTTAAAACCCCTTAGACCTGCAAACGGCCCTAAACTGGAGCGTGGGCATCGTATTTCAAGACCAAGATATGCCCAGAGCCACGTAAATTGGAGTATTGAAGATTGGTCAAAAGTTATGTTCTCCGACGCATCAAAATTTATGCTCTACAAGCACGATGGAAGACACAGAGTGTATCGAAGACCAGGGGAAAGATTCAAGCAAGCATGCATCGAAGAAAAAGTAGCCTACGGTGGTGGGTCTGTACTTGTGTGGGCCGGAATTTCTTCTGAAAGTCGCACAGAGCTGGTGATCATAGAAAACGGCTCTTTAACTAGCGTAAGATATGTGGAAGAAATCCTCAATGATCACGTTGGTCCATTTATGGTCAATTTAGGTGAGGATGCTATATTTATGCATGACAATGCCCGACCTCATACAGGTAGGATTGTGAATGACTACCTTCAAGAGATGAACATTACTCGTATGGAGTGGCCAGCGCGCAGCCCGGATATCAACCCGATCGAGCATGCTTGGGACGAGCTAGGCAGATGCGTAAAACAACGAAACCCTCCCCCAATCACGCTTCGTGAGCTCAAAATTGCTCTCACAGAGGAATGGGAGAATATTCCCCAAAATCGTATAAGGAACTTGGTGTACAGCATGCCAAACCGCGTAAACGCAGTAATGGAAGCACGAGGAGGCAATACGAAGTATTAAAATTCAAGAAAATCGTAATAAAGTTCAAACATTTCATGTTTCCTATTTTTGTTTTAAGGAGAGATCAGCAGTTTTTTTCTTTATGTAATTTTGTGTTAATAAAATGTATGGTGACTCATATTTTTTTTACTTTCATTTAAGGAGTATTACATTGTCTATTAAATACAATTTATTGCATTAACCTATCATTTTTAGTTTCCGAGATTTTTAACATTCTTTTAGTGACCCGAATTCATTGCTCTCGAGTGTAAAAAGCTACATGAAACATTGCATAGTCTGGCTAACATAGAAAATGAGAAATTAAGGTAGAAATATTTACATAAACTTTCACAACACAAATTTTAGTCTGTATTATTGAAGTATTAAAGCTTAATAACCTGCAAATAGCTAATCTGTTAAGCATTACATAGCTAAAACGTCAGTAATACATAACTGTTCCTCCTTTATCGATTGCTCGATAATTGCAAAAATGTTGTAGGTAGTTGTATATAGAACAAAACAGATGGCGCCGGTATTAGCTTCAGCAAAACTTGGAAAAATTTGGCGGATCTAGTAAGGTTCTATAAAGCTCAATTGGAAGAGTACTCGCCCGGATAGCGAGGGGATGTGGGTTCTAGTCCCGACTGATACTTGAAAAAAGAAGAATTGTTTCTTATAATAATTTCTTAATATATAAAAATCTTAAATTAATTATTAATTTATAAAAAGGTTAGTTTATCGATTACCTGAATTAAGATCTCTAAGAGATTGTGTATGGACCCTATATTATCTGTTTTAAATACATATGCCATTTTGGGTTTTTAAAAGACTAAAATGGCAATTTGCTTTAAGGATAGAGGAATCGATATATTCATGATTTTGAATATTTTGCATTTTCAATGCTATCTTATATGATAAATTTTATAGAAAATTTATCGAATGCAAGGATGATCGTCTCATTGATGAAACTACGCTTGCCTACAGCGAGAAAAAGTAAAAATTACTAAAAAACATCAACAGGTCACAAGGCTCAGTAGCTCAATTGGGAGAGCAGTGGACCGGACATCCAAAAGTTGCGAGTTTGCGTCCTGCCTAATAATAAATTGTGAACCGAATCTATTTCTTGTAGAATTTTGCTTTTAGTCAGATCGATAGATTATTTAAGGTTTAGATAAATAATGGACAAAGCGTTAGAGCGTTAAAGACCTAAGCGTTACTTTATAAAAAATAGCGACAGCCATATTTCAACAATATAATTAAACTTGTTATTGTAATATATTTCATTTGATTTGAACGTCATACTTATGCAATCATTACACAGTGATTAATGATCTTATTCACAAAGTTAATATATTCAGTGAACTTCTTAGTTCAGGATCAGCGCCAGATAAAAAAAAAGTGCTAAAAGTGCTTTGCTTGTTTTAAAAGCTCTCCCTTTAATAACAATGTAATAGTTTCATTAGTCACGTTTTAATTTTTTTATAACAATATTAATGACCGCGTCGATAAAGGCTATAATCGTCTGAAAACGAAGGGAGGTTGAATTTATTTCTAACACATCAAGTGAATTATGATATTGGGATACGAAGGACATACGGATCCATTAGGAGGCGACGGCTCTAATCGAGCGGAAGCGGCGCAATATCCGAAAAGGGATGGGGGGACTGCCGTCACTTTCAAGACAAGCCGGACAAGCGTCGATTTTTGAGATATCTCGACGAGTTTTCTTTCCGTTGCCAGTTTAGTTACGCGCAATACTGAGATTACCTAAGCTTATTTTTGGAGATAATTTGCCTCTAATAAATGATATAAGGCGAAAGAAAAAACAATAAGTTGAATAAAACTATAGACTAATTACGCAGAAGAAATGTAATTAATAGTTGTCACAGTAACGTTTTATTATCGTTCAGTCAGTTAATGTCTCCGCTGTGGGGCCACAAGTTTTCACTTTGGGTGTAAACGTGTTAGGTATTTCTGTATGTCTCATTGTCCTATCCCCGCGAGAGGACAAGAAGAAAAAAATTCTAGTTGGATTTGAATTCAGAGAAAAAGAGGAACTAATTGAGTTATATCTGTCTTAGAAATTATACTTGATGCCTGTAATCAAGTGATCATTTCGTAATGTTTATAAAAATTGATACTAAGCCTAACTTATTTTAAAGTATATGTCTTGTTGGCTCCCCACAAATACATAAAAAAATAAAAAATAAATGAGCAGTCCTTAAAATAATTCCTAAATTATGATTATGTTAGATGACTTATTAAAATTTGCTGACAGTAAGAAATCCTACTGGGGAACAGATATGACAGCCTCGATTGGTTCGTGTTGGTTCCTGAATCCAAAATCTGAGATAGGAATACTCATGACTGTTTGCGATTTCGTAGGGATAGGATGAAGGGACAGACAAGCAGACCCATGAAAACACTGCAGAAAAAATGGGCTACAAACCCCCGCGTGGATATAATGCTAATGACAGTGCTGAATGTGCAGCCGGGCCCAACGGCTTAACATGCGTTTCAAAGCACGGAGAAGCATAATACATAATGAGTCGCTCTTCTAATAACCAACCTTTGCAAAACTGAACATCAACATTGATAAGTCGATCATGTTCATCATCATCATATCGACGGCGAAGTGCCAATAACACCTAACTGCTAATTTCAAAATAATACACAAGCTGAAAAAAACGTTAATTTCTTGACAAATTAATAATTAGTGAAAATGTTGTTTATTTATTTTTTAACATGATGCGCTTGCAACTGAAAATACGCTTAGGAAATTTCAAATAACGAATTTTAATACGAAATGACAAAAAAGTGAATTTCTCGACGAATTTCAGTTAGGAGGTATTGGCACTTCGCCGTCGATATCTGCTTTACGAATGCCCACTGCTGTGCCACGCCCAAGGATCACTATAACAATCCAATGGTTATCTCCGATCTGACCGGATCCTTGGTCCACTTTGTGGGGGGCCTACTCCTACGGGCATATTATTACGCCCCATCGCCAACAGTTCTTCTAGATATGGGTTCCACCCACAGCTACTTTAGTTGTGCAATCCTTCGAGCAATGTCGGTTACTCTCTTGCTTCTCCTCATTTCTAAGCCTATCAGGCAGGAATTTTCATGCATCGCTCTTCATTGCCACTGTTCATTATTGCGACATTGAAATCATAAAAGTTTAGGTTCTGAAAAAAGTATATAAGTATTGTCAGCCGTCACCTACATACTTTATTTTTTCTTAAAGTTCACGACAGCGCAGCGTACAGTTATGTATTTAAATCTAGCATCCAATAACTTGAAATATCACGTCTAGTTTCAAGTATTGGAATGCTATTTTTATTTTTGCTCCGAGCTCTGCGAATAGCCTGACAGTGAAATAAGTATCGCATGAACTTTAACTTCACTGCAATATTTCTTTCTCAATCTTTTCTCATTTTATTGCTTTTTAGTATTGGTTACATTCATATGTGTTTTATGAATAGTGAAAATCAATAGAAATTAAATATAATAAGTAATTTTAGAATATATTGTAGATTTTCTGTTTTTGTTACAGATTTTAAATTATCTAACTTGAAAATCTACATATAAGAATGTAAAATAATAACTAAATTCCAATAAAAATATAAGGTAGTTATGTTTTATATTGTCATATTATGTATTATAATACATAGTTTTGTAAAATTGAATTGAAAATTTTAAGTGTTTTTAATTATGTGTTATTTTATTTGGACTGCATTTTATGTTCTCCCGTTTAACTTTTAAAGACACCCACATACCGTTAGTTATCTGAAAAAGATCTCATTTAAAGATTAGCTCACTATTAATTACATACTAGTATATTTTATTGTACTGTTCCACTAATTTGTAGTGCAATAAAGAGTATAATAAAATTGGAATGACTAGAAAATCTAATTTTGTGTTTCCCAACTTTAAGCAACCGAAATTAATATATGAGGACGGGAGCAAACCTTTATGCGCAACCCGCCGATATAACTATCCTTACCGCAGAATTTGGAACCCGTTACTGTGGTTCTATCCAGGGCTACTATTGTTACGCGAGCCGTTCAACCAATTAAGTGAATTTAAAATTTACTACAATCACTACCGGTAAGTAAATTTATTTATTTCTTATCTTTAGCAGTCCTACGGGAAATTGATGATGGAATATTTCAATAGGGATCTTAAACTGCGCACACTAAAATAATGGAATGCAGAACGCCTGGTAATATTGCTATATACACTCGATTAACTTATTAACAGTTCATTTTCTACCGAAAAGGGTATTTTAGATCGGACCACTTGAATTGGAAATGACGCCGGATTGTAATCCCTAGTTGGCTATTATAGCTTGGCGTTTATCCTCACGAAAGACCTGTGCCCCAGCAGCAGATACATTAATAGACTGATGATGGTGAAATCCTAAGTCTGGGTAAGTTTGTCCAGTAGTTGATTCCTTTAAAGTCGAAAAAAGCCCCCAAAATATAATAGATTTGCTAAGAACTTTCAGCCACTTGGAGAAGCGAGTGTCAGTTCCTGACATTTCAGCGATTTAAGGAGTGGTCTTAAAATGGGTAGCATAATATCACAAATGACGTATTAAGTTTAAAATTATACAAAACACGTATAAAATCAAAACGTTTACGTTTAATTTTTATACTTGCCGTATAGAACATTAACAATGGAATGTTATTCATAGTAATTAATTAACATAGTTTGAAAGCATTTACCATTTTGATTCTTTAATTAAAATATAGTTATATACGGCAAATATAAGAATTAATTGTAAATATTTTGATTTTATAGGTTTTTTGTATAATTTTGAACTATTCCTAATGAGGAATGCAAATTAAAGGTCACCTCTGTGATTTAATGTCTTAGAGGTGTTTGGTTTGGGTGGCGCTAAGGCTTCTTTAAGGTCTACCTAGATAATAACTACCACATACCACACCGCATTGCTGCCATAACAACGGTTTAAAAATCGTAAAGCCCCCAAGCCAAGCACTTCATCGTTACAAATAAAATAAGGATTAGCAAGATTGTATAGTATATAAATCACCCAACTCTTCGTAATGTAAGAATAGCTATAAGCTCTTTTTTATTATGCTCTCCCGGTTGCTTAATTGCATTTTTTTCCCTTATCAAAAATGTTAACTAAAATGGACTTTTACAATGTATATATATATATATATATATACACATATATACATATATACATATATATATGTACTAGTAAACTAAAATGGACTTTTACAATGTATATATATATTATATATACATTGTAAAAGTCCATTTTAGTTAACATTTTTGATAAGGGAAAAAATGCAATTAAGCAACCGGGAGAGCATAATAAAAAAGAGCTTATAGCTATTCTTACATTACGAAGAGTTGGGTGATTTATATACTATACAATCTTGCTAATCCTTATTTTATTTGTAACGATGAAGTGCTTGGCTTGGGGGCTTTACGATTTTTAAACCGTTGTTATGGCAGCAATGCGGTGTGGTATGTGGTAGTTATTATCTAGGTAGACCTTAAAGAAGCCTTAGCGCCACCCAAACCAAACACCTCTAAGACATTAAATCACAGAGGTGACCTTTAATTTGCATTCCTCATTAGGAATAGTTCAAAATTATACAAAAAACCTATAAAATCAAAATATTTACAATTAATTCTTATATTTGCCGTATATAACTATATTTTAATTAAAGAATCAAAATGGTAAATGCTTTCAAACTATGTTAATTAATTACTATGAATAACATTCCATTGTTAATGTTCTATACGGCAAGTATAAAAATTAAACGTAAACGTTTTGATTTTATACGTGTTTTGTATAATTTTAAACTTAATACGTCATTTGTGATATTATGCTACCCCTTTTAAGACCACTCCTTAAATCGCTGAAATGTCAGGAACTGACACTCGCTTCTAAAAATGCTGACCCATGTCAAAGCTACTACAACCTGAAAAAATAAACTGAAAAGGATTTTCCACAGCTATTTTTATAAAGCATTAAATCAAACTTATAATGCTTGGCAATATTGGTTATTTTGCAAGAAAGAGCTATTTAAAAAAGCACTCTATTTGTACCACAGATTTAATTTCACCTTGATTTCGCCGGTTTTCCCTGTCGACGCGTGTTACGAGATGTTTGTTTCTTAGTAAATACAAAACCTATATTGATCAAGACTTTTTAAAATTTTAGAGCAAAAAAGACGTTAAAATATTCAACAGAAGCTGGATTCAAACCCACGTATTCTAAAACTAAAACGAGCCAGATGCCGTAATCGCCAAGCTACTAATTTTCATCGTATTTCTTCTTCATTTTTTGTCGATGTGTCTTATATCGCCAATGATCTACGCTATAGCAACCGATTTGAACAGCTTTGTTCTGCAATATCTGAAAAACAGAAACAAAAGAACAAATTGATATATTCTAACTTCTTTTAGGCATTAAAAACGCTAAAACATAAAAATATGATGAAAAAACCTCAAATGGAATACGCACTATTCTAATCGAATTGGGCTGTTTGCATTAATGCATCTTAAGAAAATTTCTCAAAACGAAACTGCGATAAAACTAATAAGCAAATTTAATTAAACTGAATAATTTAACTACGTTGAAATGACAACATACGAAGTATGAATGTACGCATACGCAGAAAGTTTAACCAATGAAGTCGATGTGCCAGTCCAAGCACGTGAACTAAGCTACGTGACTTCAGAATGTTTCTGAGTAATCTCTTGGGGAGGTCCGGCCTAAGGAAGTTTTCCGAGTTGCGAAAACTTTCTAATTATTCGACTAATTGAACTGTAAAGGTCTTTATAAAGTAAGAGTATAAGCAAAAATAGATTCAAGTAAAATACCTAAAAATTAAGATTAAGTGGCTGAAAGTTCTTAGCAAATCTATTATATTTTGGGGGCTTTTTTCGACTTTAAAGGAATCGAACTACTGGACAAACTTACCCAGACTTAGGATTTCACCATCATCAGTCTATTAATGTATCTGCTGCTGGGGCACAGGTCTTTCGTGAGGATAAACGCCAAGCTATAATAGCCAACTAGGGATTACAATCCGGCGTCATTTCCAATTCAAGTGGTCCGATCTAAAATACCCTTTTCGGTAGAAAATGAACTGTTAATAAGTTAATCGAGTGTATATAGCAATATTACCAGGCGTTCTGCATTCCATTATTTTAGTGTGCGCAGTTTAAGATCCCTATTGAAATATTCCATCATCAATTTCCCGTAGGACTGCTAAAGATAAGAAATAAATAAATTTACTTACCGGTAGTGATTGTAGTAAATTTTAAATTCACTTAATTGGTTGAACGGCTCGCGTAACAATAGTAGCCCTGGATAGAACCACAGTAACGGGTTCCAAATTCTGCGGTAAGGATAGTTATATCGGCGGGTTGCGCATAAAGGTTTGCTCCCGTCCTCATATATTAATTTCGGTTGCTTAAAGTTGGGAAACACAAAATTAGATTTTCTAGTCATTCCAATTTTATTATACTCTTTATTGCACTACAAATTAGTGGAACAGTACAATAAAATATACTAGTATGTAATTAATAGTGAGCTAATCTTTAAATGAGATCTTTTTCAGATAACTAACGGTATGTGGGTGTCTTTAAAAGTTAAACGGGAGAACATAAAATGCAGTCCAAATAAAATAACACATAATTAAAAACACTTAAAATTTTCAATTCAATTTTACAAAACTATGTATTATAATACATAATATGACAATATAAAACATAACTACCTTATATTTTTATTGGAATTTAGTTATTATTTTACATTCTTATATGTAGATTTTCAAGTTAGATAATTTAAAATCTGTAACAAAAACAGAAAATCTACAATATATTCTAAAATTACTTATTATATTTAATTTCTATTGATTTTCACTATTCATAAAACACATATGAATGTAACCAATACTAAAAAGCAATAAAATGAGAAAAGATTGAGAAAGAAATATTGCAGTGAAGTTAAAGTTCATGCGATACTTATTTCACTGTCAGGCTATTCGCAGAGCTCGGAGCAAAAATAAAAATAGCATTCCAATACTTGAAACTAGACGTGATATTTCAAGTTATTGGATGCTAGATTTAAATACATAACTGTACGCTGCGCTGTCGTGAACTTTAAGAAAAAATAAAGTATGTAGGTGACGGCTGACAATACTTATATACTTTTTTCAGAACCTAAACTTTTATGATTTCAATGTCGCAATAATGAACAGTGGCAATGAAGAGCGATGCATGAAAATTCCTGCCTGATAGGCTTAGAAATGAGGAGAAGCAAGAGAGTAACCGACATTGCTCGAAGGATTGCACAACTAAAGTAGCTGTGGGTGGAACCCATATCTAGAAGAACTGTTGGCGATGGGGCGTAATAATATGCCCGTAGGAGTAGGCCCCCCACAAAGTGGACCAAGGATCCGGTCAGATCGGAGATAACCATTGGATTGTTATAGTGATCCTTGGGCGTGGCACAGCAGTGGGCATTCGTAAAGCAGATATCGACGGCGAAGTGCCAATACCTCCTAACTGAAATTCGTCGAGAAATTCACTTTTTTGTCATTTCGTATTAAAATTCGTTATTTGAAATTTCCTAAGCGTATTTTCAGTTGCAAGCGCATCATGTTAAAAAATAAATAAACAACATTTTCACTAATTATTAATTTGTCAAGAAATTAACGTTTTTTTCAGCTTGTGTATTATTTTGAAATTAGCAGTTAGGTGTTATTGGCACTTCGCCGTCGATATGATGATGATGAACATGATCGACTTATCAATGTTGATGTTCAGTTTTGCAAAGTTTGGTTATTAGAAGAGCGACTCATTATGTATTATGCTTCTCCGTGCTTTGAAACGCATGTTAAGCCGTTGGGCCCGGCTGCACATTCAGCACTGTCATTAGCATTATATCCACGCGGGGGTTTGTAGCCCATTTTTTCTGCAGTGTTTTCATGGGTCTGCTTGTCTGTCCCTTCATCCTATCCCTACGAAATCGCAAACAGTCATGAGTATTCCTATCTCAGATTTTGGATTCAGGAACCAACACGAACCAATCGAGGCTGTCATATCTGTTCCCCAGTAGGATTTCTTACTGTCAGCAAATTTTAATAAGTCATCTAACATAATCATAATTTAGGAATTATTTTAAGGACTGCTCATTTATTTTTTATTTTTTTATGTATTTGTGGGGAGCCAACAAGACATATACTTTAAAATAAGTTAGGCTTAGTATCAATTTTTATAAACATTACGAAATGATCACTTGATTACAGGCATCAAGTATAATTTCTAAGACAGATATAACTCAATTAGTTCCTCTTTTTCTCTGAATTCAAATCCAACTAGAATTTTTTTCTTCTTGTCCTCTCGCGGGGATAGGACAATGAGACATACAGAAATACCTAACACGTTTACACCCAAAGTGAAAACTTGTGGCCCCACAGCGGAGACATTAACTGACTGAACGATAATGAAACGTTACTGTGACAACTATTAATTACATTTCTTCTGCGTAATTAGTCTATAGTTTTATTCAACTTATTGTTTTTTCTTTCGCCTTATATCATTTATTAGAGGCAAATTATCTCCAAAAATAAGCTTAGGTAATCTCAGTATTGCGCGTAACTAAACTGGCAACGGAAAGAAAACTCGTCGAGATATCTCAAAAATCGACGCTTGTCCGGCTTGTCTTGAAAGTGACGGCAGTCCCCCCATCCCTTTTCGGATATTGCGCCGCTTCCGCTCGATTAGAGCCGTCGCCTTCTAATGGATCCGTATGTCCTTCGTATCCCAATATCATAATTCACTTGATGTGTTAGAAATAAATTCAACCTCCCTTCGTTTTCAGACGATTATAGCCTTTATCGACGCGGTCATTAATATTGTTATAAAAAAATTAAAACGTGACTAATGAAACTATTACATTGTTATTAAAGGGAGAGCTTTTAAAACAAGCAAAGCACTTTTAGCACTTTTTTTTTATCTGGCGCTGATCCTGAACTAAGAAGTTCACTGAATATATTAACTTTGTGAATAAGATCATTAATCACTGTGTAATGATTGCATAAGTATGACGTTCAAATCAAATGAAATATATTACAATAACAAGTTTAATTATATTGTTGAAATATGGCTGTCGCTATTTTTTATAAAGTAACGCTAAGGTCTTTAACGCTCTGACGCTTTGTCCATTATTTATCTAAACCTTAAATAATCTATCGATCTGATTTAAAAGCAAAATTCTACAAGAAATAGATTCGGTTCACAATTTATTATTAGGCAGGACGCAAACTCGCAACTTTTGGATGTCCGGTCCACTGCTCTCCCAATTGAGCTACTGAGCCTTGTGACCTGTTGATGTTTTTTAGTAATTTTTACTTTTTCTCGCTGTAGGCAAGCGTAGTTTCATCAATGAGACGATCATCCTTGCATTCGATAAATTTTCTATAAAATTTATCATATAAGATAGCATTGTAAATGCAAAATATTCAAAATCATGAATCTATCGATTCCTCTATCCTTAAAGCAAATTGCCATTTTAGTCTTTTAAAAACCCAAAATGGCATATGTATTTAAAACAGATAATATAGGGTCCATACACAATCTAGATCTTAATTCAGGTAATCGATAAACTAACCTTTTTATAAATTAAGCATTAATTTAAGATTTTTATATATTAAGAAATTATTATAAGAAACAATTCTTCTTTTTTCAAGTATCAGTCGGGACTAGAACCCACATCCCCTCGCTGTCCGGGCGAGTACTCTTCCAATTGAGCTTTATAGAACCTTACTAGATCCGCCAAATTTTTCCAAGTTTTGCTGAAGCTAATACCGGCGCCATCTGTTTTGTTCTATATACAACTACCTACAACATTTTTGCAATTATCGAGCAATCGATAAAGGAGGAACAGTTATGTATTACTGACGTTTTAGCTATGTAATGCTTAACAGATTAGCTATTTGCAGGTTATTAAGCTTTAATACTTCAATAATACAGACTAAAATTTGTGTTGTGAAAGTTTATGTAAATATTTCTACCTTAATTTCTCATTTTCTATGTTAGCCAGACTATGCAATGTTTCATGTAGCTTTTTACACTCGAGAGCAATGAATTCGGGTCACTAAAAGAATGTTAAAAATCTCGGAAACTAAAAATGATAGGTTAATGCAATAAATTGTATTTAATAGACAATGTAATACTCCTTAAATGAAAGTAAAAAAAATATGAGTCACCATACATTTTATTAACACAAAATTACATAAAGAAAAAAACTGCTGATCTCTCCTTAAAACAAAAATAGGAAACATGAAATGTTTGAACTTTATTACGATTTTCTTGAATTTTAATACTTCGTATTGCCTCCTCGTGCTTCCATTACTGCGTTTACGCGGTTTGGCATGCTGTACACCAAGTTCCTTATACGATTTTGGGGAATATTCTCCCATTCCTCTGTGAGAGCAATTTTGAGCTCACGAAGCGTGATTGGGGGAGGGTTTCGTTGTTTTACGCATCTGCCTAGCTCGTCCCAAGCATGCTCGATCGGGTTGATATCCGGGCTGCGCGCTGGCCACTCCATACGAGTAATGTTCATCTCTTGAAGGTAGTCATTCACAATCCTACCTGTATGAGGTCGGGCATTGTCATGCATAAATATAGCATCCTCACCTAAATTGACCATAAATGGACCAACGTGATCATTGAGGATTTCTTCCACATATCTTACGCTAGTTAAAGAGCCGTTTTCTATGATCACCAGCTCTGTGCGACTTTCAGAAGAAATTCCGGCCCACACAAGTACAGACCCACCACCGTAGGCTACTTTTTCTTCGATGCATGCTTGCTTGAATCTTTCCCCTGGTCTTCGATACACTCTGTGTCTTCCATCGTGCTTGTAGAGCATAAATTTTGATTCGTCGGAGAACATAACTTTTGACCAATCTTCAATACTCCAATTTACGTGGCTCTGGGCATATCTTAGTCTTGAAATACGATGCCCACGCTCCAGTTTAGGGCCGTTTGCAGGTCTAAGGGGTTTTAAGTTAGATTCAGCAAGCCGACGTCTTACTGTCCATGCACTTGGGTTACTTCCTCCGAGGCGTCGAAACTGATTGGTGAGTTCAGTTCCTGTGAGAAAGCGATTTCGAAGCATGGTGTTCACCAAGTATCGGTCTTCTCGTGCTGTGGTACACCTGGTTCTGCCCGTTCCTGGTCTGCGTAGGTTAGAACCAGTTTCTTCGTAACGTCGGAGAACTCTTTGTACTGTTGACAGCGACACACCGACAGTCCTGGCTGTATCGCGCTGACTCCGGCCGGTTTCCAGCATTGTAAGTATTCTGGTGCATTCTTCAGGCGTAAGCGACATAATTTCAGCTTGAATAATGAATATAGAGCACTATCAACATGGTTTATGTACCCACATAAATGACAGATTACAAACAAAAGCAAAACCAAATGCTGTAATTTCGTAGTTCCATCTTCGAAAGTGCCCCTTCTCAAATTTGATTTTTTTATGATATAACTTTACAATAACTAAGAAGTTTTAATACCTTCATTTAAGGAGTATTACATTGTCTATTAAATACAATTTATTGCATTTACCTAGCATTTTTAGTTTCCGAGATTTTTAGGATTCTTTAAGTGACCCGGATTCATTGCTCTCGAGTGTATATTGATGACTGCTTATTCAATAGAAAAGAATCCTAAAACGCTAAAGGAAAGAGTTTATTTTCTAGTCATAATTGTTATTACTTATTACATAATATACCTATGTTAAAAAGTAATCAAATTATAAGGTATTTATTTTTTATTTACTACTTATTCAGGATTATTTATTTTTTAAGCACGTTAGGTTAGGTAAAACCAAATGAGCTTTTTTTAATATAACCACTACGAAGTAAAATTTTTGACGTATTCGCGATAATTATATGATTCAATCCCAAACTACTTACAGTTTGCATAGTAAATGAATATTCCGAACAGGACGACAGGAAGATTCATCAACCGTTTACTTCGATCAGCAAAACGAGTTCCCAGAACGGATATTACAAGTCGCGGGTGGAGTGTAGTTAACAACTTAATGTATTTACTACGTCTAGGGGGTTAAGGCCTCGTTTACACGTCAGCTTATTTAAAGTAAATTGGCCTTTTTGATCGTACATCAAATAAAAGGTAAACACCTCTCAAAATATTGCCACTCTACTACTACAAAATTATTCTTTATATTTTTCGCCTGAAATAAACGCTTTTCTTGACTTGTAGGCTGTACCTGTAGCTTCAACGTTGTTTGTGAATTATGTATGAATATAAGTATAGGTATCAATATTTTAAGTTTCATGTAAAATATTCACAGTTACTGTAATTTTGTCTACTTTGTATAACAATTAAGGCGGCGCGCACGTTGGAAAAAAACTCAGCCACTAGAGCATTTTGTTGGCGATTTTTTTTAATGTCTATGTTTTAACTTTAACTGCAAGCAAGCAAAACAACAAGCAATAAATATATAAAAGAAATGATCTAAGCTAGAATTATCCTTATATTGAATTGAAAGTGGGTACAGTATGAAATATAAAAATATAAGCTTTATACTCGTATTTTACCTCGTGTGCTGCAAACTTTAATATACTCACATCCCAACTAATGGCTTCAGATAGTGCGATGATAGTTTATGGTATTTGCTATAAACTTCAACAGATAAGAATCTAGTATTGGATATTTCAATTCGGAAAACCATTAAGATCAAATCTAATATATGGTTAGAATTTATGCCATAACATTTTGCTTACAAAGTAAATTTTCTGTTTAATTTTATTTACTGGTTTAAATACTTTTTTCTAAAAAATAACTTGAAATTAAACAGAAAATTTCAGTCTATCAAAGAACTTATAGGCTATCACTATGGAACACAATATGTATGGAAACAATTTAAAAATAAAGGACCATAACCCACAACGGAAGCCCAGTGCTAACGACTGCAGTTTTAACTGAAGCCAATAGTTTAACATGCGTTTCAAAGTACGAAGCAGTACGAAGTAAGGATTGCTAAACCTTCGCAATCACAGGCCAACAATTGCTTCATCATTTAACAGGTTTACAAGTGCGTCATAGAGCTTCAAGAAACTTATACTATTGTTCTTTTAAATTAACCAGTCCCTTCTGCATGTAAAATAAAATCTCAAAGGAAAACAGCTATAAAGAATTCAAACCTTGTCTTACGCTTATACCGTAATGTCACACGTAAAAAATTTCTTTTTATTTTATTGCGTTATTATTGAAATTTATTTATTCAATGGTCGTCATATTTATGAAAAGATTAAATTTTATCCTTTCTTGTAGCTATAAAACAAAAAATATGTTTTGACTCGACTTACACTAAACCTATATTAATAATATTAACTTTAATTTTATTTTATGCTTCCATTTGTAAATTTAGTATTTGTTTACTGTTATGTTGTGTCATTGCTGTGTACTTAGTTATTGGAATATAAATTAAAAAGTGTTCTGCTTAATGTGGATTACAATTTAATTATTTCTATTCGGTTATTGTGCCTTAAACAATAAAAATAATAATGCCATTTAACAGTCAACATGCATATGCTTTCAGTTAGTTCTAAACTTCCAAAGTTCTTTTTCCAGTACCAGAGTTTTTTTTAATAAGACTTACTAATCTAAAAATATTTATTATATTTTTTTGTTATTTAAGCAATTGACTGCTAGATTTTTATATACAAAAATTATTTATGTGATCGGACAAAGCCCAAATGTCAATATATTTTTTTTCAAAGCAGGTAAATGACATATCTTATATTATATAAAAGCTATTTCGTTACATACTCATCAGTTTTTTTGATTTCGGTGTCCACGTACTTAAGAAGTTACGTACGTAAATATATACGAGTACATATAAACAACTATGTTACGCAAACTACATTCGCAAAACTACTCCAATCCAGAAACTAAAATGCAGTATACAGAAAAGTTAACAGTGCTCACGTTTCAGGTCTCATTGTGATTATTTATTAATTTATTTATTTATAATAGGGATAGTACACAGCACAAATAGAATTGCTTATAACAATTTTTACATAGAATTTTGTAGGCCAATTACGACTATCCAACGATTTACAAATTCGGGCTCGAAATATTGTTTTCACCATAACAAAAGAGAAAAATTAGTATAGATAACATTCCAAATCACAAGAACAACAATGAAAACAATACCAAGTAAGAAAAAAAAAATTGATACCCAAGGGAAGCCGTACTCGTGCAGCGGATATTAATATTATTTTATAAATTAAATTATATACATATTGTATACTAATACTACAATACATACATACAACTTTAAGTAATATAAATAATAACTAATATGAAATAAATAAATGTATATTATGTATAAATGATACTATTGATACCTAGTGCCAAAAAAAAAATTAGGAAAACAATAAAAACGATAACTGGACCTGATTCTCGTACTATCACAGCAAAAACAATTAAACACCCATATTAGTAATTGTTATTGTAATTAGTTGTCACTGCCATCTAAGTCATAGGTATATGTATGTTGTCTAATATTGTTCTGAAATATTTTTTTGGAACCAATGAAAATATCCACGTTATTGGATATTATATATATTACTAAGTATTTACATTAATTGTCTTTGAAGTTGCTAAAGTTCCTCAAATCTGAATAAACAAATAGAATTCAAATATTGCAAAATCTTTAATCAGATGGAATTTAATGCTAAAGGGAGTCGCAATATAATTATGGTTTTTTCAAAATTTTGAACTTCTCATACTTCGATTTATAACATTTGTTCAGTGCAAACTTTGTATCGGAAGTAGTAAAAACGATGAAATATAAAATATAATCAATCAATAGCATAAGATTAAATAACATAAAGATGACAAATAAAAGTTTTACTCATAGTGAGCTGCAATACATAATGGCAAGAATCGTCCCTATTATTTATATCCATAATTTTGCTCCGTACGGAGGTTTTATTTGCGTGATAACCCGATCCTTATTAACACAAGTTGTTGATGTAATTTTGGGAACTTATTCACTCAATTGTATAAAAGACCGTTGTAATGGCTGTCCATACCAAATGGATTTTTCAATCAATGAGCTGTAGCACACACTAGCAATACAAGCATTTTTTTAGTGAGAGGCTCATTAGTGACAACAAATTGGTGAAGAGCAAGCTTCACACCTTAGCTCACCGCCGCAAAGTTGCCTGTCTGTCGGTCTTCTACAGATTGTATTTTGTCCTCAGGAGCTAGATATGCTCATATCGCCATCACCTTTCTTCCATCGGACATCCAGACGCACTGCAGGCTACCACCCTTTCTTTGTTGCTATTCCTACCTGTCGCACCAAGCGCTTCTCAACTTCTTTTTTAATGCGCACAGCAAAGTAGTGGAACTCCCTCCCTGCGTCTGTATTTCCGAGTACTTATTTCCCGTCTGTTTTTAAAGTCAGGGTGAATAGGCACCTTCTGGGTTAGCTCGTTCCAACGTGGTTTCTGTGTTTGCTCCTGGGCTTGATTGGGATCTATTCTAAATAATAAAAAAATAAAAAAGTTCATTTGTCAACGGAAATAAGAATAACATGATTGGACTATGAATCTTTAACTATGAATCTTTACTGAACCTGATAGTATTATGAATGTATTTCTGTATGTATATCCTCTCCAAATACCCCACCGATCTCATTTCAACTGCGAATCAATTGCTTGCTGAGTTGCACACAAACACACTTACATACGTACATACAGTTTATTGAAAGTCCACGGTATGGTGAAAGCTCTCCTAAGTTTGATATTAAAAAGTATGTGAACCCCAGTCCGGAACTTACTATTTATTTACTGTTAGATGAACTTGGATAACTCTTACTAAAATATCAAAGTTTTCATACAAATATTTTTATGAAACAATAAATAGATCAATTCTACTGATACTGTAAATTATTTCTGACGTTACAAGTTGTAAGTTATTGCATTGGAAATTAAAATTATCTAAAGGAATTCATTTAGAACCACCACCACCGCCACCTGTTTTTTTTTTGATAATGACTTCTTAAGATGTTAAATAACAAAAAGATTTAATGATTCTTATACGAGTTAATATTTATCTATCTTAGTATATATAGATTGACACAGTTTAAACCTTTGCATTGGCTTAACATCACAGTTATTTAGGCCTATTACTGGTATCTTTTGAGGCGTAAATACAAATGATGTTGACTCTTGAACGCTAGAAGCACCTACTCAGTTATAATTAACATGGTCGTATACTTGTATACTTTGTTGCTTCATGGATCCCACTCCCGTTTGAGTTCCCAGAACTGTCGATGCTTAATTTGCCAATATTTATCAAAATAAGTGATTCACTTTAATTTATTCTTGATAAATATGTTGTCACACAAGTTGGAGAGATAGATCATTTTTTTTAATCATAAGAGGAGCTTTTGCAGTGTTTTCCGGATTGTGGTCTTTCATTGCGATCTTCAATCCACTTGCCAAGCGCTTTTCAGTTGATATGGTGAAGATGTAAAAAAGCTTTGCATCTGCAGTAAAGTAACCTAAATTATAATCAGTTGACAATCAGCCATTGGCCACGCCGTGTTCGTGTAAATGCATCAAATCACTAAACGCAAGAGCTTGTAATACTTTAGCTGACTCTAAGTCTTCTAATTTCCAAAAGTATTTCTTTATTTCAACTGCGGTGTAAACCAATCCTTTTTACAGAGTAGGTATTTTGAATGTAAGAAAACAACAATCTAAGTAAATTTAAACAATATACATATTTTTATAGTGCTTCTTCGATTAAGTCTTCCTTAATTACGTAACGACATAGGGACGCTCAAATTAGAGCCGAAAATGCAAAATAAAATAGATTCTGACTCAATTCTCCACAGTGGCGAATACTAATTAAAGATGATAAATAAAGATACCTACGCTAAGCCTATTTGGTTCAAAACAAAAGCATATAGGCACTCCATGAGTAATAAAGCCCCCTGAACTATCACCTATATAGAGGTAGATTAGATTTATCCAGATTTTGGTCAAACTAATTAAGTTAGTAGCTTTACAAACAGACTATCGTAGTCCTTGTCATCCTCATCGCAAAGCCGAATTCAGATAGACTTATCGGCTTATTCCATTCAATTTTGAACTTTAGCGCTATTGTGAAAAAGGTTATCCCGATTCGAAACACATATCTATTTTCATTGTGAGTTATAATAATCCTATTGTTCTGGATCAGGGTGGACATATTTCGTATTTCGTTTATTAGAAAAGATAATTGCATAGTATATTCTCGGATAGAACTAAAAGGCACATGCTTTACCTATTTGGTGAATAAATGTAAGTGAATTTGACATTGAGTTAATTTCAAATTCTATTTCAAACTCCTTTTTTCCATACCGATTCACCTTTTACCAATATGTATTATTAACTTTAATGTGGCAAATATTATCATAAGACGATGAAATGTTTACAGAATCAAATGAAAGGTGAAAAAAACGGTGAAATTTATTCGACGCCGCTGGCATCCCACAAGCCGCTAGCAGTGGCACTGTGCAAACAGTTTGAGCATCAGTTAAAAAGGCGGGAACATTGTTTACGCAATACTTTTCCCCATTTCTCGTATTGCGAAAAAAAGATACTATACAAATGCCACCTTAGTCATTATAAGGCGTCTCTACAAATCGTAACCTTTGGAAAATATAAGGTCAAACAGCTATTTGTATCGAGCGCTCCTTTTAGCAACAAAATTGTATTATAAAAATATATTTCATATTCTACAGCAGTCGCGAAAATTGAAACGGTCTATGCAAAATACTCAAATAAAGGATCCATTACTGTACCTTTGTGATGGAACAATAAGGTAGCTTCTCCACGAAAAATCGCTATTGAATATAAATGGGAAATCTAACCCCAAATAAGAGATAAACTTGAAGAAATTTCGGAAAATACCGATATTGAGTCATATATCTAATCCACTTTCGAACTTTGTGACTGAGTTTGCAAAATTTGGTTGATTTGCTATATATTCAAAATCAAATACAGATCAAGGGTACTTCGAGAATTTGTATGCTTGATATATTTGATAAGAGTTGTGTATATTTTAATATTTATTTCTAGCTCACTTACTTTACTTTTTTGTATAATGCATTTGTTCTAAAGTACATATAAACATATTGAATCTCAAAGGTATCCTAAGGTGTGTGGACAAAATTGGGGAGAGCAAATCGCACTGATAACTAATTGTAAAACACATGAAGCAACTTACTTAGAGAAGTAAAACGGAAAATCTGTGAAAATCGTGTTACAATGAAAGATTATTATTTTCAAGTAATAAAATGTTACCGAGCACCTTAATTTGTCGATGAGAAATTTTGTTCCCATAATGATATTATGTTGTTATACTTTAAATTCCATAGTCCCTTAGTAAACTTTTAAATAGCTTCTGATATAAAATGTTGATTTCTTTTCACACAAATGTTTACACAAATTTTTAAATTACTCCAATGATAGTAACATGTTTCAGTTATGTCGTTAAATTCAAAAGCTGTCTAATTATTGCGTTCATAATTTTGTAAAGAATGTGATACTATACAGATATTACAAAAATATTCAATAATATCAAAAAAATATTTTTTCAAAGATTAAGACAAAAAAAATATATCAAAGAGTGCGAGTAGTAATAGTTAAGTATATTATTTACGAGTTAATAGAGATTTTTTTGTGTACGCAACGAATAACATTCATACTCAGAAAAATAATGAGCCAGATAAATGTTATTATGTGTGTGTGAACTTAGCAGATCATTGTCCAGCAGATCAAAATTAAATGAGAGTTCTTTTCGCATGCGGCTGAGTTCTATAGTTCCTGATACTTTTTAGAAATAGTTCTGGCGTTTTTACCTCGAAAAATGTCACTTAAAAAAATGATCTGCTAACTTCCCGTAGCAGATCATTTTGCAGCAGATCGAAAACAAATGCGATATATTTACGCATGCAGCTGAGTTCTATAGATCCTGATACTTTTTAGAAATAGTTCTGGCGTTTTTACCTCGAAAAATGTCAATTAAAAAAATAATCTGCTAACTTCCCGTAGCAGATCATTTTGCAGCAGATCAAAAACAAATGCGATTTATTTACGCATGCAGCTGAGTTCTATAGTTCCTGATACTTTTTAGAAATAGTTCTGGCGTTTTTACCTAGAAAAATGACAATTTACGAAATGATCTGCTAACTTCCCATGTCTCGTAGCAGATCAATTTGCAGTAGATCAAAAAATAAATGTGAGTTCTTTTCGCATTCAGCTGAGTTCTATAGATCCTGATACTTTTTAGAAATAGTTCTGGCGTTTTTACCTCGAAAAATGTCACTTAAAAAAATGATCTGCTTACTTCCCGTAGCAGATCATTTTGCAGCAAATCGAAAACAAATGCGATTTATTTACGGATGCTGCTGAGTTCTATAGTTCCTGATACTTTTAAGAAATAGTTCTGGCGATTTACCGAGAAAAATGACAATTTACGAAATGATCTGCTAACTTCCCATTTCCCGTAGCAGATCAATTTGCAGCAGATCAGAAAACAAATGTGAGTTCTTTTCGCATGCAGCTGAGTTCCAAAGATCCTGACACTTTTTAGAAATAGTTCTGGCGTTTTTACCTCGAAAATGTCAATTAAAAAAATGATCTGCTAACTTCCCGTAGCAGATCATTTTGCAGCAGATCGAAAACAAATGCGATATATTTACGCATGCAGCTGAGTTCTATAGATCCTGATACTTTTTAGAAATAGTTCTGGCGTTTTTACCTCGAAAAATGTCAATTAAAAAAATAATCTGCTAACTTCCCGTAGCAGATCATTTTGCAGCAGATCAAAAACAAATGCGATTTATTTACGCATGCAGCTGAGTTCTATAGTTCCTGATACTTTTTAGAAATAGTTCTGGCGTTTTTACCTAGAAAAATGACAATTTACGAAATGATCTGCTAACTTCCCATGTCTCGTAGCAGATCAATTTGCAGTAGATCAAAAAATAAATGTGAGTTCTTTTCGCATTCAGCTGAGTTCTATAGATCCTGATACTTTTTAGAAATAGTTCTGGCGTTTTTACCTCGAAAAATGTCACTTAAAAAAATGATCTGCTTACTTCCCGTAGCAGATCATTTTGCAGCAAATCGAAAACAAATGCGATTTATTTACGGATGCTGCTGAGTTCTATAGTTCCTGATACTTTTAAGAAATAGTTCTGGCGATTTACCGAGAAAAATGACAATTTACGAAATGATCTGCTAACTTCCCATGTCTCGTAGCAGATCAATTTGCAGTAGATCAAAAAATAAATGTAAGTTCTTTTCGCATGCAGCTGAGTTCTATAGATCCTGATACTTTTTAGAAATAGTTCTGGCGTTTTTACCTCGAAAAATGTCACTTAAAAAAATGATCTGCTAACTTCCCGTAGCAGATCATTTTGCAGCAAATCGAAAACAAATGCGATTTATTTACGCATGCAGCTGAGTTCTATAGTTCCTGATACTTTTTAGAAATAGTTCTGGCGTGTTTACCGAGAAAAATGAAAATTTACGAAATGATCTGCTAACTTCCCATGTCTCGTAGCAGATCAATTTGCAGTTGATCAAAAAATAAATGTGAGTTCTTTTCGCATGCAGCTGAGTTCTATAGATCCTGATACTTTTTAGAAATAGTTCTGGCGTTTAACCTCGAAAAATGTCACTTAAAAAAATGATCTGCTAACTTCCCGTAGCAGATCATTTTGCAGCAAATCGAAAACAAATGCGATTTATTTACGCATGCAGCTGAGTTCTATAGTTCCTGATACTTTTTAGAAATAGTTCTGGCGTGTTTACCGAGAAAAATGACAATTTACGAAATGATCTGCTAACTTCCCATTTCTCGTAGCAGATCAATTTGCAGTAGATCAAAAAATAAATGTGAGTTCTTTTCGCATGCAGCTGAGTTCTATAGATCCTGATACTTTTTAGAAATAGTTCTGGCGTTTTTACCTCGAAAAATGTCACTTAAAAACTGATCTGCTAACTTCCCGTAGCAGATCATTTTGCAGCAAATCGAAAACAAATGCGATTTATTTACGCATGCAGCTGAGTTCTATAGTTCCTGATACTTTTTAGAAATAGTTCTGGCGTTTTTACCTAGAAAAATGACAATTTACGAAATGATCTGCTAACTTCCCATTTCCCGTAGCAGATCAGAAAACAAATGTGAGTTCTTTTCGCATGCAGCTGAGTCCTATAGATCCTGATACTTTTTAGAAATAGTTCTAGCGCTTTTACCTCGAAAAATGACAATTAAAAAAATGATCTGCTAACTTCCCGTAGCAGATCATTTTGCAGCAGATCAAAAACAAATGCGATTTATTTACGCATGCAGCTGAGTTCTATAGTTCCTGATACTTTTTAGAAATAGTTCTGGCGTTTTTACCTAGAAAAATGACAATTTACTAAATGATCTGCTAACTTCCCATTTCCCGTAGCAGGTCAATTTGCAGCAGATCAGAAAACAAATGTGAGTTCTTTTCGCATGCAGCTGAGTTCTAAAGATCCTGATACTTTTTAGAAATAGTTCTGGCGTTTTTACCTCGAAAAATGTCAATTAAAAAAATGATCTGCTAACTTCCCGTAGCAGATCATTTTGCAGCAGATCGAAAACAAATGCGATATATTTACGCATGCAGCTGAGTTCTATAGATCCTGATACTTTTTAGAAATAGTTCTGGCGTTTTTACCTCGAAAAATGTCAATTAAAAAAATGATCTGCTAACTTCCCGTAGCAGATCATTTTACAGCAAATCGAAAACAAATGCGATTTATTTACGCATGCAGCTGAGTTCTATAGTTCCTGATACTTTTTAAAAATAGTTCTGGCGTTTTAACCTAGAAAAATGACAATTTACAAAATGATATGCTAACTTCCCATTTCCCGTAGCAGGTCAATTTGCAGCAGATCAGAAAACAAATGTGAGTTCTTTTCGCATGCAGCTGAGTTCTAAAGATCCTGATACTTTTTAGAAATAGTTCTGGCGTTTTTACCTCGAAAAATGTCAATTAAAAAAATGATCTGCTAACTTCCCGTAGCAGATCATTTTGCAGCAGATCAAAAACAAATGCGATTTATTTACGCATGCAGCTGAGTTCTATAGTTCCTGATACTTTTTAGAAATAGTTCTGGCGTGTTTATCGAGAAAAATGACAATTTACGAAATGATCTGCTAACTTCCCATTTCCCGTAGCAGGTCAATTTGCAGCAGATCAGAAAACAAATGTGAGTTCCTTTCGCATGCAGCTGAGTTCTATAGTTCCTGATACTTTTAAGAAATAGTTCTGGCGTTTTTACCTCGAAAAATGTCAATTAAAAAAATGATCTGCTAACTTCCCGTAGCAGATCATTTTGCAGCAGATCGAAAACAAATGCGATATATTTACGCATGCAGCTGAGTTCTATAGATCCTGATACTTTTTAGAAATAGTTCTGGCGTTTTTACCTAGTAAAATGACAATTTACTAAATGATCTGCTAACTTCCCATTTCCCGTAGCAGGTCAATTTGCAGCAGATCAGAAAACAAATGTGAGTTCCTTTCGCATGCAGCTGAGTTCTATAGTTCCTGATACTTTTAAGAAATAGTTCTGGCGTTTTTACCTCGAAAAATGTCAATTAAAAAAATGATCTGCTAACTTCCCGTAGCAGATCATTTTGCAGCAGATCGAAAACAAATGCGATATATTTACGCATGCAGCTGAGTTCTATAGATCCTGTTACTTTTTAGAAATAGTTCTGGCGTTTTTACCTCGAAAAATGTCAATTAAAAAAATGATCTGCTAACTTCCCGTAGCAGATCATTTTACAGCAAATCGAAAACAAATGCGATTTATTTACGCATGCAGCTGAGTTCTATAGTTCCTGATACTTTTTAAAAATAGTTCTGGCGTTTTAACCTAGAAAAATGACAATTTACAAAATGATATGCTAACTTCCCATTTCCCGTAGCAGGTCAATTTGCAGCAGATCAGAAAACAAATGTGAGTTCTTTTCGCATGCAGCTGAGTTCTAAAGATCCTGATACTTTTTAGAAATAGTTCTGGCGTGTTTATCGAGAAAAATGACAATTTACGAAATGATCTGCTAACTTCCCATTTCCCGTAACAGATCAATTTGCAGCAGATCAGAAAACAAATGTGAGTTCTTTTCGCATGCAGCTGAGTTCTAAAGATCCTGACACTTTTTAGAAATAGTTCTGGCGTTTTTACCTCGAAAATGTCAATTTAAAAAAATGATCTGCTAACTTCCCGTAGCAGATCATTTTGCAGCAGATCGAAAACAAATGCGATTTATTTACGCATGCAGCTGAGTTCTATAGTTCCTGATACTTTTTAGAAATAGTTCTGGCGTTTTTACCTAGAAAAATGACAATTTACGAAATGATCTGCTAACTTCCCATTTCCCGTAGCAGATCAGAAAACAAATGTGAGTTCTTTTCGCATGCAGCTGAGTCCTATAGATCCTGATACTTTTTAGAAATAGTTCTGGCGCTTTTACCTCGAAAAATGACAATTAAAAAAATGATCTGCTTACTTCCCGTAGCAGATCATTTTGCAGCAGATCGAAAACAAATGCGATTTATTTACGCATGCAGCTGAGTTCTATAGTTCCTGATACTTTTTAGAAATAGTTCTGGCGTGTTTATCGAGAAAAATGACAATTTACGAAATGATCTGCTAACTTCCCATTTCTCGTAGCAGATCAATTTGCAGTAGATCAAAAAATAAATGTGAGTTCTTTTCGCATGCAGCTGAGTTCTATAGATCCTGATACTTTTTAGAAATAGTTCTGGCGTTTTTACCTAGAAATATGACTATTTACGAAATGATCTGCTAACTTCCCATTTCCCGTAGCAGGTCAATTTGCAGCAGATCAGAAAACAAATGTGAGTTCTTTTCGCATGCAGCTGAGTTCTATAGATCCTGATACTTTTTAGAAATAGTTCTGGCGTTTTTACCTCGAAAAATGTCAATTAAAAAAATGATCTGCTAACTTCCCGTAGCAGATCATTTTACAGCAAATCGAAAACAAATGCGATTTATTTACGCATGCAGCTGAGTTCTATAGTTCCTGATACTTTTTAAAAATAGTTCTGGCGTTTTAACCTAGAAAAATGACAATTTACAAAATGATATGCTAACTTCCCATTTCCCGTAGCAGGTCAATTTGCAGCAGATCAGAAAACAAATGTGAGTTCTTTTCGCATGCAGCTGAGTTGAAAAGATCCTGATACTTTTTAGAAATAGTTCTGGCGTTTTTACCTTGAAAAATGTCAATTAAAAAAATGATCTGCTAACTTCCCGTAGCAGATCGTTTTGCAGCAGATCAAAAAACAAATGCGATTTATTTACGCATGCAGCTGAGTTCTATAGTTCCCGATACTTTTTAGAAATAGTTCTGGGGTTTTTACCTCGAAAAATGACAATTTACGAAATGATCTGCTAACTTCCCTTTTCCCGTAGCAGATCAGAAAACAAATGTGAGTTCTTTTCGCATACAGCTGAGTTTTTACCTCGAAAAATGACAATTAAAAAAATGATCTGCTAACTTCCCGTAGCAGATCATTTTGCAGCAGATTGCTGCTACTGGAAATGGGAAGTTAGCAGATCATTTCGTAAATTGTCATTTTTCTAGGTAAAAACGCCAGAACTATTTCTAAATAGTATCAGGAACTATAGAACTTAGCTGCATGCGTAAATAAATCGCATTTGTTTTTGATCTGCTGCAATATGATCTGCTACGGGAAGTTAGCGGATCATTTTTTTAATTGACATTTTTCGAGGTAAAAACGCCAGAACTATTTTTTTAAAAGTATCAGGAACTCTAGAACTCAGCTGCATGCGTAAATAAATCGCATTTGTTTTCGATTTGCTGCAAAATGATCTGCTAGGGGAAGTTAGCAGATCATTTTTTTAAGTGACATTTTTCGAGGTAAAAACGCCAGAACTATTTCTAAAAAGTATCAGGATCTATAGAACTCAGCTGCATGCGAAAAGAACTCACATTTGTTTTCTGATCTGCTGCAAATTGACCTGCTACGGGAAATGGGAATTTAGCAGATCATTTCGTAAATTGTCATTTTTCTAGGTAAAAACGCCAGAACTATATCTAAAAAGTATCAGGAACTATAGAACTCAGCTGCATGCGTAAATAAATCGCATTTGTTTTTGATCTGCTGCAAAATGATCTGCTACGGGAAGTTAGCAGATTATTTTTTTAATTGTCATTTTTAGAGGTAACAACGCCAGAACTATTTCTAAAAAGTATCAGGATCTATAGAACTCAGCTGCATGCGAAAAGAACTCACATTTGTTTTCTGATCTGCTGCAAATTGACCTGCTACGGGAAATGGGAAGTTAGCAGATCATTTCGTAAATTGTCATTTTTCTAGGTAAAAACGCCAGAACTATTTCTAAAAAGTATCAGGAACTATAGAACTCAGCTGCATGCATAAATAAATCGCATTTGTTTTCGATCTGCTGCAAAATGATCTGCTACGGGAATTTAGCAGATTATTTTTTTAATTGTCATTTTTCGAGGTAAAAACGCCAGAACTATATCTAAAAAGTATCAGGATCTATAGAACTCAGCTGCATGCGAAAAGAACTCACATTTGTTTTCTGATCTGCTGCAAATTGACCTGCTACGGGAAATGGGAAGTTAGCAGATCATTTCGTAAATTGTCATTTTTCTAGGTAAAAACGCCAGAACTATTTCTAAAAAGTATCAGGAACTATATAACTCAGCTGCATGCGTTAATAAATCGCATTTGTTTTCGATCTGCTGCAAAATGATCTGCTACGGGAAGTTAGCAGATCATTTTTTTAATTGACATTTTTCGAGGTAAAAACGCCAGAACTATTTCTAAAAAGTATCAGGATCCTTAGAACTCAGCTGCATGCGAAAACAACTCACATTTGTTTTCTGATCTGCTGCAAATTGACCTGCTACGGGAAATGGGATGTTAGCAGATCATTTCGTAAATTGACATTTTTCTAGGTAAAAACGCCAGAACTATTTCTAAAAAGTATCAGGAACTCTAGAACTCAGCTACATGCGTAAATAAATCGCATTTGTTTTCGATTTGCTGCAAAATGATCTGCTACGGGAAGTTAGCAGATCATTTTTTTTAGTGACATTTTTCGAGGTAAAAACGCCAGAACTATTTCTAAAAAGTATCAGGATCTATAGAACTCAGCTGCATGCGAAAAGAACTTACATTTGTTTTCTGATCTGCTGCAAATTGACCTGCTACGGGAAATGGGAAGTTAGCAGATCATTTCGTAAATTGTAATTTTTCTAGGTAAAAACGCCAGAACTATTTCTAAAAAGTATCAGGAACTATAGAACTCAGCTGCATGCGTAAATAAATCGCATTTGTTTTCGATTTGCTGCAAAATGATCTGCTACGGGAAGTTAGCAGATCATTTTTTTTAGTGACATTTTTCGAGGTAAAAACGCCAGAACTATTTCTAAAAAGTATCAGGATCTATAGAACTCAGCTGCATGCGAAAAGAACTTACATTTGTTTTCTGATCTGCTGCAAATTGACCTGCTACGGGAAATGGGAAGTTAGCAGATCATTTCGTAAATTGTTATTTTTCTAGGTAAAAACGCCAGAACTATTTCTAAAAAGTATCAGGAACTATAGAACTCAGCTGCATGCGTAAATAAATCGCATTTGTTTTCGATTTGCTGCAAAATGATCTGCTACGGGAAGTTAGCAGATCAATTTTTAAGTTACATTTTTCGAGGTTAAACGCCAGAACTATTTCTAAAAAGTATCAGGATCTATAGAACTCAGCTGCATGCAAAAAGAACTCACATTTATTTTTTGATCTACTGCAAATTGATCTGCTACGAGACATGGGAAGTTAGCAGATCATTTCGTAAATTGTCATTTTTCTCGATAAACACGCCAGAACTATTTCTTAAAAGTATCAGGAACTATAGAACTCAGCTGCATGCGTAAATAAATCGCATTTGTTTTTGATCTGCTGCAAAATGATCTGCTACGGGAAGTTAGCAGATTATTTTTTTAATTGTCATTTTTAGAGGTAACAACGCCAGAACTATTTCTAAAAAGTATCAGGATCTATAGAACTCAGCTGCATGCGAAAAGAACTCACATTTGTTTTCTGATCTGCTGCAAATTGACCTGCTACGGGAAATGGGAAGTTAGCAGATCATTTCGTAAATTGTCATTTTTCTAGGTAAAAACGCCAGAACTATTTCTAAATAGTATCAGGAACTATAGAACTTAGCTGCATGCGTAAATAAATCGCATTTGTTTTTGATCTGCTGCAATATGATCTGCTACGGGAAGTTAGCGGATCATTTTTTTAATTGACATTTTTCGAGGTAAAAACGCCAGAACTATTTTTTTAAAAGTATCAGGAACTCTAGAACTCAGCTGCATGCGTAAATAAATCGCATTTGTTTTCGATTTGCTGCAAAATGATCTGCTAGGGGAAGTTAGCAGATCATTTTTTTAAGTGACATTTTTCGAGGTAAAAACGCCAGAACTATTTCTAAAAAGTATCAGGATCTATAGAACTCAGCTGCATGCGAAAAGAACTCACATTTGTTTTCTGATCTGCTGCAAATTGACCTGCTACGGGAAATGGGAATTTAGCAGATCATTTCGTAAATTGTCATTTTTCTAGGTAAAAACGCCAGAACTATATCTAAAAAGTATCAGGAACTATAGAACTCAGCTGCATGCGTAAATAAATCGCATTTGTTTTTGATCTGCTGCAAAATGATCTGCTACGGGAAGTTAGCAGATTATTTTTTTAATTGTCATTTTTAGAGGTAACAACGCCAGAACTATTTCTAAAAAGTATCAGGATCTATAGAACTCAGCTGCATGCGAAAAGAACTCACATTTGTTTTCTGATCTGCTGCAAATTGACCTGCTACGGGAAATGGGAAGTTAGCAGATCATTTCGTAAATTGTCATTTTTCTAGGTAAAAACGCCAGAACTATTTCTAAAAAGTATCAGGAACTATAGAACTCAGCTGCATGCATAAATAAATCGCATTTGTTTTCGATCTGCTGCAAAATGATCTGCTACGGGAATTTAGCAGATTATTTTTTTAATTGTCATTTTTCGAGGTAAAAACGCCAGAACTATATCTAAAAAGTATCAGGATCTATAGAACTCAGCTGCATGCGAAAAGAACTCACATTTGTTTTCTGATCTGCTGCAAATTGACCTGCTACGGGAAATGGGAAGTTAGCAGATCATTTCGTAAATTGTCATTTTTCTAGGTAAAAACGCCAGAACTATTTCTAAAAAGTATCAGGAACTATATAACTCAGCTGCATGCGTTAATAAATCGCATTTGTTTTCGATCTGCTGCAAAATGATCTGCTACGGGAAGTTAGCAGATCATTTTTTTAATTGACATTTTTCGAGGTAAAAACGCCAGAACTATTTCTAAAAAGTATCAGGATCCTTAGAACTCAGCTGCATGCGAAAACAACTCACATTTGTTTTCTGATCTGCTGCAAATTGACCTGCTACGGGAAATGGGATGTTAGCAGATCATTTCGTAAATTGACATTTTTCTAGGTAAAAACGCCAGAACTATTTCTAAAAAGTATCAGGAACTCTAGAACTCAGCTACATGCGTAAATAAATCGCATTTGTTTTCGATTTGCTGCAAAATGATCTGCTACGGGAAGTTAGCAGATCATTTTTTTTAGTGACATTTTTCGAGGTAAAAACGCCAGAACTATTTCTAAAAAGTATCAGGATCTATAGAACTCAGCTGCATGCGAAAAGAACTTACATTTGTTTTCTGATCTGCTGCAAATTGACCTGCTACGGGAAATGGGAAGTTAGCAGATCATTTCGTAAATTGTAATTTTTCTAGGTAAAAACGCCAGAACTATTTCTAAAAAGTATCAGGAACTATAGAACTCAGCTGCATGCGTAAATAAATCGCATTTGTTTTCGATTTGCTGCAAAATGATCTGCTACGGGAAGTTAGCAGATCATTTTTTTTAGTGACATTTTTCGAGGTAAAAACGCCAGAACTATTTCTAAAAAGTATCAGGATCTATAGAACTCAGCTGCATGCGAAAAGAACTTACATTTGTTTTCTGATCTGCTGCAAATTGACCTGCTACGGGAAATGGGAAGTTAGCAGATCATTTCGTAAATTGTTATTTTTCTAGGTAAAAACGCCAGAACTATTTCTAAAAAGTATCAGGAACTATAGAACTCAGCTGCATGCGTAAATAAATCGCATTTGTTTTCGATTTGCTGCAAAATGATCTGCTACGGGAAGTTAGCAGATCAATTTTTAAGTTACATTTTTCGAGGTTAAACGCCAGAACTATTTCTAAAAAGTATCAGGATCTATAGAACTCAGCTGCATGCAAAAAGAACTCACATTTATTTTTTGATCTACTGCAAATTGATCTGCTACGAGACATGGGAAGTTAGCAGATCATTTCGTAAATTGTCATTTTTCTCGATAAACACGCCAGAACTATTTCTTAAAAGTATCAGGAACTATAGAACTCAGCTGCATGCGTAAATAAATCGCATTTGTTTTCGATTTGCTGCAAAATGATCTGCTACGGGAAGTTAGTAGATCATTTTTTAAATTGTCATTTTTCGAGGTAAAAACGCCAGAACTATTTCTAAAAAGTATCAGGAACTATAGAACTCAGCCGCATGCGAAAAGAACTCTCATTTAATTTTGATCTGCTGGACAATGATCTGCTAAGTTCACATACACTGTTATTATGGCCTAGCAATATTAAGGATTAATGGTTTTAAAAATGGTATACGTTATAGATAAAATATAGATATTGAATATTCATAATTGCAATGGCCCTGTAGAGGTGGCGTAGCGGTAAGTGCATTGAGCCTATTATTGTGAAGGTTAAACGATGAGTGATTTTATGCCTCGAACTTCTTCGTGCTTCCGACAGCAAGTCTAACCGTTGGTCGCACCTGGATATCCAGTTGTCAGCACTAAGACCCCATAATAGGTTATAGCTACGTTATTTTCATCGGTAGGCAAGGCTGTGTTTCACCGATGAAATCATGAGGCTAGTGATGATGAATTATTCTTTTTCGAGTGACTTAACACTATCAGTAAAACATTTATTAATGGTAATCCTTTGCCCTTTCCAACTGTTATAATAAAAACGAACGATCTCGAGGGAGTTTTATGCATCTCATTTTCTTAAAGCGCAGTTAGTTTTACTGGGTATATTCAATTTATAGTAGTAGTATAAATATAACTAGGTCTGCAATGCATGCTTCTGTTTGCAAATACTGAGCGAAGCACTACCTTAACTTCGTTTGTGAGTTTTGGCGCCAAATTTCATCAATGTAGTATCAGCGGTTTGGCTGTGATTAGCTTTTGAATTTTTCTTTCGGTGATTATTCCTCCATGGTAAAGTCTATTTTTTTTCAGAATAAAACACTTTTTTAAGGATTTTTGCGCATGTTTTATTTTATATTTAATGCTGACGTTTCGACTCCTTTACAGAAGCCGTGATCACAGGATGACCTGTGATCACCTGTCATCCTGTGATCACGGCTCCTGTAAAGGAGTCGAAACGTCAGGATTAAATATAAAATAAAACATGCGCAAAAATCCGTAAAAAAGTGTTTTATTCTGATGTGTAATGTGCGCGGAAGTGTAAGAACTAAATATCATTTTTTTTTTACATAGACTATGTCCGTCAGGTCATAATCATGTATGTTCATCCCAAAATTCGTTCGAATCGGTTGAACCGTTAAGTAGCAGGAGGGAGACAAGCGAAATTTGTGAGTTGCCTAAAAGAGAGCTTCGCTCAATTACTGTCAGTGTTTCATTTCAATTCATCAAGAGAGCTGGTTTTGATTGTCTGACAGAAATATATACTCTAAGAACACAAATTTGTTGCTTGTGTGTTTGTCTGTCCGCTCTTTTTCCCGCTCTTTTTCCATTGTATACGCGTTACCATAGCAACGAGTTACCATAGCAACGCGTTACCATAGCAACGTGTTACCGGGTCAGCTAGTAAATATTAAGAATGGTACATCTGTTTAACTCTTACCTTTTTGAAAAGTGCATCAATAGAATTAATTATGTTTTGAATAGTTTGCAAAATTTGTGCACTATATGGGTTTCAACTTGTTTTGATAAATTTCCCGAAACGATGTAATAACAAAAAACTTAACATAATAATCAGATTTTAGTCTAGTTTTTATTATTGAGTATTTACTGTTGATGCCATTTCAATCGCCCCTCCTCCAGGCACATTTATATAAGATTTAGATTGAATAAGGTGCCTAGTCATGGAGCCAATATTAAAAGTAGCTTTGTGGTATCTGAAATGTTATAATAATCTGATTGTAGGTAATCATTCAAATACACATTTTACATCAGAAGTGCTTGGCCTCTATCTTACCTGACGTTAACTGATGATAAGGCCAAAAATATTAACTCGTTTAGCATAGAATCCTCAACCTGAGAGTTACGCTATCTCATCTCTGTTGGAATAAAAAAATATCTTTAAAATGAGTTATTATGGCTGCAAACATAGGAAACGTAGAGTACATTAATTTGTTTATATCTGAATTATTTCCGTTTTGTTGTATCGTTGTGATTATAGTCCTTAAATGTGTTTTTCAAAAGTCACTTCTTGGAACAAAAAGAAATGTTTTTTTTAAATTTTTTTTCTTATAACTAAATACACAATTCATATGACATATCCTTTTTCGCTCAGGTATACCTATAATATAACCAGTCACTATACGTCTATAAGCAATACCCTATTAATGTAAATTTAAGTAATTTATATTACAGATTGAGGGAGGAAAAAATAAAATAGAGAAGGAGAAAATTCTTTTTGAACGAGGCACCAGTTTCCAAACTCGTGGTAGTAGTATTCATCAACGTAGAAATTATAGAATAACTAAATTTCATATTGAAAGAAAGAAAACAAAACATTTATTTGAAACTGAAACAGACAACAACCTAAGATGTATATAAATAAAAAGAATAACAACATAAAAAAGAAAAGAAAGATACATATCAAATAGGAAAAAATGCAAATATGGTGTGTCTGAGGCCAAATAACCCTGTCTCAGCATAAAAGCCTCTGCGGCGTTCGGAGATGGAATGAACGAACACAGAGGCGCTATTCTTCTGTCAGGGCTCTAAAGTAGACGCCACCGTTAAGAAATACATTAAGAAAAATAAAAAAAAAATCTTTACAAACATATTATATTGAATAAATTGAGTGGTTATGACCGTGTCCGATTAACATATTGGACGGTAGAAATATTCATGTGACCTTAATCATCCTCCTAATCATCGATTCTGAAAAGAAGTCGAAATGTTTTAATCGAATAGAAAATAAATGCGTTAAGGTCGGTTTAAATTTCTTTCATTTAAAATGAAATTTTAAACCGACTGTAACCGAACCGATAAACGAAAAACGCGAAATTTAAAGAATACCATTATGAGAAATGGAAGTTAACAGAGCAGGTATAAACACTTAACGTCAATTTTATATTCGTAGATCTATAGTAACACAACCATTATTATTCCAACATAATTGAAGTTTAAGTGACAGATGGTTTAGCGATCAAGTTAAAAGCTTTTTCTTGTCTACTCCATATTTATGTATCTCTTCTTACTGGATTTATATTTAACTTAAAATATATCATTTGTTTTCCTTTTAGTATTGCGCCCGCTTCTTATGTGTCCTTTTTTAAGTACTAAGGCTGCCTTTTGTATACGTTGTTCTCTCTGTCGTTTTATATTGTAATGTTCTTTTAAGTGCAAATTAATTAATTAAAATTATTATTATTAACATTCTTATGAAACTTTAATAGTTAGATAAATAAAGTAAAAACAACTTTATTACTTTCGAAAACTTTGCATGTAAGTCTGGACACGCTAATACACTTCGCAACAGTTGCTATAGATATTTTATCAACATTGAAAAAATGCATTGTAGTAAGATGATGTTTGTAACTTTATGCTTTAAGATCTAGAGCGAACAAAAAAAAAAAAAATAATAGATTAACATTTTTAAAAAGGATACAGTCTTCATTCTTATAAAGGTAAGTACATGTTAATACCTTTTAAAAACTTTATTAATAAGTAGACAGATGGATTAAATATAAAAAACGAAGGAGATTTTCGTCAAATTATGTTAAAACAGACGACTTCTATCCTAGAGCTCGACAAAGGTCGAGGGCAAAAAAGGATACCTTTTCCCGGGTCAGAGAATACTTAATTACTAACAGGGAGGTCGGGAGCCATTTTTATGTCACATACATATTTTATTAATACAGAAAATAAGGGGTTTCTTTTTTCTTCCAAAACAAACCAAGAACTATACAAACTTTATGGTGTGGTTTTATTATTCTTTGACAACTCGTTAATAAAAATTAACTATTAGAAGGAAATTTAATTGAGCTGTGTGATGTTTCGTCAGGGTAGAATAGTACCAACCTTTTAGAGGAAAAGGGCATTGTAAAAAGCGACTTATTATACTGGAGGTAATTACCATAGTGTACCAAACAGCAACAGCGTTTTCGAACCGCCTGCCAACTGCCGAAGTCCAACCCTCCTGCCAAGGGTGGGGATTTTGGCAAATCCTCCCATTTTTGGCTACGTTTCTAGTCTAAGATAATGGTTGAATTTAAACCTCCGTCTCCTGGCAAACAAGACAAGATTCCATAACTGCTAGGCTATTGCCTACCTTAGCGAATGGTTACCTATCACGTTTTCTAATTTTGATATTTTCTGCTAAATTATTGTGATTGCAAAAATCTAATCTATTATTATTATGATTTATCAAGTAAATCCTTATATTTTGCTCTTCAAAATGTATAGTAAACGTTTCCCGATCGATTGAAGTGGCGTAGTTCATAAGCATCGTATACGGTACTTTGGTAAAACAAAATAATGTAGACAGTATTGAAAAAATTTGCCGAATTGGTAGTCTCTGTAACCTAAAGATTACGACATGTGACCCGCCATGTACGAAGACGGAGATTTAAATCATGATGGAAGTAGATTTTATAAATAAATTATTTAAAAAATAAAAATTTGGTATTGATTATTTTATTAGGAACTTAGGTTATCTGTAACAAGAAAACTACGAATAAATGAAAAGTAGCGCTTATATTTTGTGCTTTAAACTTAAATTAATATAAAAGATAGTGAAAATTGAGCGAATTGAATACTTTTGTATTCTATTAATATTTGGTCAGCGAAAATAGTTCTCAGCTCAAGTGGCTTCCTATTCGTCTTTGCCAGAATACTCTCACACTTATTCCGCTCTACAACAAGTTTCATGTCCATCGACTCTTCATTTATTGTTCAGGCTACTCATTCTCTTATTTGGAACTCCCTTCCGGTCATTATTAGGTGTTCACAATCCATTAGCCTTTTTGCGAATGAAGTGAAGGAATAATATCTGTCATTTTAGCCGAGCTGCGTGTAATTGATGTATCCTGCTAGCTAGACACATTGTTTATATATGTATAACGGATTACCAAGCACTTAGGGCGTAATTGCGATGTCGTCCATTATGCACTTAAATAAGTGGGGCTAGTAGTAGTCCCTTATAATAAGAGTACTTTATCTTACAGTAGTTAGTTTTTGTAGTTAAACAAAGATAATTACTTCTGATTATATAAGAGCAAACAGTTTGCGAATGTATAACTCACGTGACAGCAGCCAACACAATGGCTGTCAAAGATCGTGCCATTCACAACTATTCAGTATTAACTATTATCGATGAAAATTGAAAAAAGTTATAAAATGAGAATAGTTATAGGAATCGAAATTAAGTTTCTAAGAAAATAGACTACACATGTGTATACATAGCAGTTGTGCGTGTACGAGTATATTTATATTTGTATGTATTATACTTCAGATACTATGTTTGTATGTTTATATATTTAATATTACTTTTTGATTTTGTTTACCCCGCTGACTCTTACAATTGATTCTAGTCCTATCCAAACAAAATTTGTGTAGCACAGATCGCTTTAAGCGATAAGATCGCCCATTGTAACACTCTATTTAAGGTTGTTTTTGGCTGTTATTTTCTAATTTGTGGTTTGTCAGTAAAATGTTTTGTACTGTAAATTATGAGCACTTAAAATTCGTTTTTAGTGTGCGCCAAATTTTCTTCGATTAGTATTAACATTAGTCCAATTAGATACGAAATACATATTAGTCCAATCACTCTGCAAAGACACTTATACAAATAATCACTCTTTGGAGGCCTTAATTATTTTTTCGAAAAGACACCAACGCATTAATATTATTTTTCACCTGACACGCTCGGAAAAGTTTGTCATTCAATTTTTGCGTGGAAAATTGCGTTTTATCCGCTAGCGTGGAAAAGTGTTTTAAAATAAGAACCTTTCTATTCGAACAAAAACACACATGGCATGTTCCGAATTATCATTATAGTCTTTTTAAGTTACATTTTATTCTTATTTAAATTAATACCTACTTGAATACTTCGTTTTGTATTTATTAATTTATTTTAGTTCCTTAGAACATATAAACAACAAGAATAAATATTATTTAGAATATATAATATATTATATATACAGTATACTATAAGAATTTTTAAATGTATGGCGGGTGAGATTTCATAACATACGATTGGATTTCGGACAGCACCCGAAAAAAACTATCGAAGTGATTATGGTATACTAATAAAAAATGATATTCAATGTTACTTATTGCAGCAATTTTACTTTAATTGTTTCTATTTAATAAAACAATTTACCATTTTATTTAAGCTGTTGTTCTTGCAATTATTTTTTTTTCTCGCTGTTGTGAGGTGAAAAATTGTGTGTTCAGCTCAGCAGCAAAGTTTTAAACCACTGGCTACGCTCGTGGTTCAATCCTAGAATCCTTCGCAATTCTCAACTTTGCAGCCTTGCATAACAAATAACTATTATTATATACATATTAACTTAAATTTATGTCTCATACATAATATATATATATACACACGAAAACAAAACTTTGTATCCCTTTTATATTGAACTAGCTGCCCCGACTCAGTTATTTTAATTTGCAATATTTGCAATTTTTTATATTAAATGAAGATAACATTCGCTTACAATAGGAAATAAAATCATAACTCAGTGTTATGTATGTTATTCTTAGGCTTTTACTGACAATATGGTAACAAACACACACACAAAGTGTTGTCATAATATAATTAGGATCTATTATTGACGACCGATTGGTGCAATGGTAGCGATCCTGCCTTTCGCACCGGCGGTCCTGGGTTCGAATCCTGGAAAGGGCAAATGTTTGTATGATGAATACGAGCATTTGTACCCGAGTCATAAGTGTTTATATATATATTTCTATGAATATTACATATCTATGCATCATATATGTATGTCTATCCGTTAGCCTTGTATGCATAACACAAACCTTACAGTGCTTACTTTGTGCTAGGCTAATAAGTGTGAATGTAAGAAATTCTTTTTCTTCTTTTTTTTTATTATGACAATACTTTGTGTGTTACAGAGTTACAGAGTGTTAAAGTTTATAGAAAGAAAGGTTTCAAAAAGTTCAAATAAATATAGTTTAATTTATTTAATATTTCTTGCAAGTATTTTCAGTTAAATACTTGCAATAAATATTAATATTATATAAAGTATATATTATAATAAATATTTAAGTCATACATAATGAAGTTACCGCTAGTTTGCATTTCACAACTTTAATACAGCGAAGGCTTTTGGATAACGTAGGTCATTCCATTAAGAAAAATCTAATATAATGTGGCTCGTATATACATTGTAAGTTGGATATCATAGTCAGGGTAAACGTAATATATTTTCATTTATATTTTCGGTTCAAAGCAAATAGCAAAATTCAAGAGTTACTTGAAAGAAATTTAATATTAATGAAGTTTCTTAACAGGAAGTATAATAGAAAACAATATTTTTCTGTGTATGTAACTTATTAGAATGAAAGGAGTCTTAAGTTATTAAGATTTACTCTCCACTTCTTTTTGCATGCAGAACAGTAAAATATAATTAATTTTAACTTGTCTATTGCTTGATACTGTTTTCTAGAATATATTATAGTTATATTAGACTTAATTTTTTTAATAAATGTACAAGTAATTTTATAAATACATAGAGTCGACTTTTTTCTAGTATTTTTCTATTAAAATAATTTATCTTATAAGATAGCATTGAAAAAATTCAAAAAGTAAAAAAGTAATTTCATCTTAAAAATTATTGATTTAACAATTAATATTTATCTTATATTCATCTTTGATACTTTTGAGACTGTAGGGGCATCGATTAAAGGAAAGTTCAACAATATATCAACGACTCTGTAAGTAGGTTATATAATGGTTTGTCGAAGTTTAGCTTCGGAATGTTCAGAATGGTCCGAAGAAAGTAATTTGACTTATACCCAACAAACCAAGCAAATTTGGATGTTTCCTTCAATCAAATCAAAAATACGTTTCAGCTCATTGCATTCGAATCCATTTCAAATTGGACTGCAATGGAATAAAACGGAATAGAATATTATTGATAAAATATGATATGAGTACAAACTGTTTGATATGTTACATATATGATTCATATGTCATTTGTTTACTAAAATTTTCTTTTACTTTTACAATATTGTCTTTAAATAGATCATACATAGTATGAATATTCATTATAATTACACTATAGACTTAAATAGAGAAAAGTTGTACAGGCTACCAGTGAGTAAGGCTTTGATAGAAAGAAGAACTTTTGCATTAGGAGTGCCGTGCATAGTCAAACGGCTTTGCTTTGTATTCCTATTATTGGAAGGATAATTACTTGTCAACATGCAAAATTTTGGAGACGACTCAATTCACAGTTCAATCGTTGATTTTACATGGCAGAAGGTTGTTGTTTTCCATTTATGTAAATTTTGACATTTATTTTCATTAATTTAAGGGCTATGTTTGAATCGATCTTCTAACATGACTGCTCGTTTATTGACAACAATCGTTATTTATCTTGCTCTGTTGTGATGACTTACCATAACTATTACTTGGTAGTAGGCGTTTGTAATCAATAAGGCAATATATAAGGATTAACTTTGGGCTTATGATTTTCACCCGTATGTCAATGTTATCAAGTTTGGTTTATTTCTTTTTGCAAATTTCAAACATGTATATATACATTTAGCATAAGCAGTTTACTGTAGCTTCATAAATAGAATCTTTGTTCTTAATGCCTTTTTAAATAAATGAACGTGTTTACGGATTTTACGCATAATTTATTTTATATTTAATCCTCATGTTTCGACTCCTTTTCAGAAGCCGTGATCACAGGATGACTATGACAATGTTTGTCATAGATTTTCTACTACCTTCACAATATTTTTAACGGGCACGTTCTTTATAGTTAAAATTTCATATAAATCAAAATGTTTTATGTTGCATTTATTAAAATCCGTAAAAAAGTTGTTTTATTCAAATGTGTTCGTAAGTGTAATAACTTAGTGCCTATGTTAAACTGATATTGCTATGGTTTCGCTTCTATACATATACATATCATAATATTGCAGTGTACGTTCAAACCCACCTAATTTCTGTGCATTGAAGCAGAGAAATTGTATCTACCTTTTTGTATAATGGCAACAAAGAAATAAAAGCTTTATCTAATTTCATTTCAATATTAGCCCTGAAGCTGTGAGTAAGGTCGGCATTATTGAATTTCTATATTTTGAATGACATGTTTGATAATCCGTGTATAGTATATCAGAAATATGTAAACAACTCTTTTTCTTTTAAGATAATATTTTATTTAATCTTTGGAGAAATAAATGCCATGTGAAATTTGTTAGAACCAATATAATTGCCAAACAAGCGTAATACTTATTATCTGTAACACTACCTTTTACTACTTTCCACACATTGACATTGTACCCAATGCTTCACGAATCGAGAAAAGAAGTAAATTTCTTTCCTTCGTAAAAAGAACAAAAACTTCTTCAAATTTATCGATTGCAAGGCTTATCATTGATATATTATGTTTTGCATTTCGGATTTCGAAATAGGTCCGCTAGTGATGAATGAGTAGGTACTTCGCTGGGAGAGCACTTAGCGAAGCTGGGAATTTCATAAAATAAGTTCCCCAGAAAATGAGCACTTTGCCAAATGTGCACTTCTAATATACTGGGCATACAATCATATTGAGAATATAACTAAGATGACCAAAGCTAAGGGCCTGTACACACCACGTTTTTTAAACGCGCCGTTACACGAGTTAAACGCAGCTTAAGCATGAATTTATGTAGGTGTTTAAAATTTTACCTTTGATTTCATGCACGCGAGTTTGTATCGATACAAATACATTAGCCATGCAAAAAATTGCTGTGTGATACAAAAAACACCTTCAACGCGCGTTTATTAAATGTGCGTCTGCAGCACGTTTAAAAAACGTAGTGTGCATAGGCCTTTAATGTGTCGCTCCGGGACTCAAATTATTTATGCTTTGTTTCAATTTTACTAATTCCGGACTCACATATGGCGTGAAATTGCTCGATCATAAATTGTTACGTCCACCCTTCATAGGGACTACTCATACGGACAGGCTAATTGGCTGACTAGAATATGACAAATACTATTGTATCATATAGGTACAGGTAAATATTAAGACAACACATAGTTATGTGTTTAGTACAGCTAACCTGAATGCATAATTTTTTTGAAAATTCCGTTGTTAAAACGTATAAATCGATTTTTTTTACTATACATCTCTTTTTGTCTAACTAGATTTTTTTTGACTAACTAGACAAAAACAGATGTATAGTTTTAAAAAAACGATTTATACGTTATAACAACTGAATTTTCAAAAAAAATATGCATTCAGGTTAGCTGTACTAAAGCTAGAATGAGAATTTATACTCTGAGATATAACACCCTCGTGAATAGAGATTTCTTGTCTTCTTAACTCAAATAGATATTTGACTAAATGAAATTTGTAATGAGCGTATTACATAACTGCGATAATAATAAGCCTCTATAAATTATTCCCTGTAATATTATAACTAGTGAATTACAGAAAGTAAAAGATTGTATAAGTAATTAAAAGAATTTTCCACGTAATGGGCCGCGGTAATAAGTTAAAAGCTTACTACTTAAATTTTGGCTCATAAAAATTATTAATAACGTAAGTACCGTAAGTTTGTAAGAAAATGATCGATACGTATAATAGAGCAGTAAAAATAATTTGTCTCAAAATTGAATGAAATACAATTAATAGTGCGAAAAAACAAAAAACACTTTAAACCTGTACTTTTTGATTTGTGATCTTCAAAAGGTGCTCATGTGTGACCAAATGAATCCAATAAGAATCTTATCCTTTGAGCATGATCAATCTAGCTAGTCCATCTGTGTACTGGCTCGGAGGGAAACTGTGAACTGACAGTCCAAGCGTCCACTGAACAAATTCCACTCAAAAAATATGGACCTAGATTTTATCAGATGATGACGAAAGTATAGTCGTGTTACCTTAGAACCATTTTATATCTACGCTAAACCTTTCGCTTTCACCAGTCTAATCATCAGACTTGCATTCTATAGAACCAATGTTATGTGGCTTCGAAATATATTTCAATATTATAAGTAGCACTATCTGAAAAGAAAACAAGATCGTCCTTAGGACACGGCTCGCAACTTTATCACAAAATTCCTGGAAAATATTTTTACGAACATACCACAGCAACTGTAACAACATATTTTCAGGCAAAAAGACATTTAAACCATTCCACTCGTGACTTCACACCCTCTCCGTATGGAATAGTGAAGGGGTACGACAACGTGCTTCAAAATCGAATAGATATGGTTTTTTTTTCTAAAACGAGTTTTAAACTATTTTGACTAACACACTATAATATTTCTGTGAATCCTGTTGCTCACTGACGTACAAGGGCTTCGCCTCTTTTGTGAGACCAATCAGTTAAAAACCCGATCAAAAATTAATTAGTGATGGGTAGATAACCACCAGCTGTCCCGTTGTCAAAACTCACATGAATCCGACAGCTATAGCCTACGACATTAAGCTGTACGTTAAAAATAAATACAAAAAAATTCGCAACGTTACTTTACTAAACAAATTTTTTATCTGTCGCTAACGTTAATCTCCGAAAGTGATGAGCTAATTTTTCGGTTATTTTCTAAAGAAGATTAAAGCTTAGCTTGGAGCAACAATGCTTTATTGTTTTATTGAAATCGGATGAAACTGGAAACAATTATCTTAATTCATGCTAATCTCAAAAACTGCTGAACGTTTTTTAGCAGTTCTCACTGGTAGAGTAAGCTCAAAGTGAGCCTAATGTTTATTTATTATTATCGTATATAATTGTACCCGCTCATCTCTGAAACTACTGAACTTATTGCCATTGATCCTTAAATTATATTTCTGCTTTGCCTAATTGATAAAGTATGACGATGCAAAATTATATTATCATATAGATCATTTTATATTCGCCGTTCGCCAGTTCATTACTACCATTGAAATGCAAACCAAAAGGGTGAAATTGAATACTCAGATGTAGGACAATTTAAAGGATAATTAAATATTTTCTTGAATAAATTGAAATCTAAAGAAAAGAAATGGTTTATTTAGTGACACAAATTTACATACTCTACTTATTAATCAAGTTACATTTTTAGTGAACACTAAAAAGGTAATCCACTCAGCATGTGTCGGACGTCGTAGACATTCCGACGCTGGTCTTCCGTGGTTACCTAACTATAAGTATAACTACTTATAACTTATATCTACCCATATATATATATAAACTAGAGAGCACTACCAGCCTCTCCACTATAAATATATTTTTATAATAATAAAATAATAATAAATAAATAAATATAGAACTAAATAAATAATAAAATAACCCATAAACAGCAAGATGAGATAATTTAACACAGCTGTATGATTCTGATTATGAATAACGGACTTACATTTTTTGCAATTCAAGTATATACTTTTTTAAATTTCGCTTGAATGATGTTATACTACCATACTTTTTTAAAGGGGGTGGTATGTTATTCCAACATTTCGTGGCAGAATATCGAAAACTCCCACGAAATGCAGCTGTTTTGTGGGTGGGACATACCAAGCGTGGTGTAATTCTTGCCTCACGACGTGAAAATGAAAGTTTATTAAATAAGTAGGAAGGACTGTGTGTTTTAACAATGCCAAATAGGAGACTTGCAAAGTGAAAATTACGTCTAGAATACATATTCATGAAATTACTTTTATTTAAAAAAGGAGTCACGTGGGCTCTACGCGGAATGTAAAAACAAAATCGGGCACAGGCATTCTGGACGCGTTGAATAAGTTTTTTTGTGTATCCAAAGAGACATTCCCCAATAACTACGTCCGCATAATTCAATTTTGAAAGAACTAATGTTTCACAAAGCTTTATTCGAGTATCAACATCAAGGTAGTTGCGCACTTGGTATAACACTTTGAGTCTGTAAAAGCAAGCTTTAACAGTTTGCACAACATGATTGTGAAATTTTAGCTGATTATCAATAAGGATCCCCAGACTTCGTACTTCAGCAACTTGTTCGATAGCGGTATCACCTATTTTTAAAACAGGGTTAAATGAATTTATTCTGATTGTTTGTGTCCGAGAACCCATTATGATGAATTTCGATTTAATCGGATTAAGAACAAAGCAATTCTTAGATGCCCATTCATTTATACGGTTCAGATCTTCGTTAATTAGAGGTATGCTAGTTAATGTCTCTTGCGGCTTGAAAGTCAAATAGACCTGGAGGTCATCTGCATAAACATAATAATTGCAATTTTTTATGCAAGAGGCCAGGTCAGCACTATATAAATTAAACAGAATCGGGCCTAATATAGAGCCTTGTGGAACACCTCGATGTAAAGTAGCTGCTTTCGAAGCTTTCCTGTTACCAGCCACATCAGTAATCATCACACGTTGAGAACGACCATCTAGGTAACTAGAGAACCATTTTAAAGTGGAACTGTCGAATCCATAAAAAGCCAGTTTTGACAAAAGAAGGTCGTGGTTGATAGCATCGAAGGCTCGAGAAAGGTCAAGAAGAACTAATACAGATCCTTGCCCCGTATCCTCTCCTGCAAGAATATCATCCACGATATCCAACATAGCTGTAGCCGTACTGTGATTAGCACGAAATCCGGACTGCTTAGGTGGCAAAATATTAGTTGCATTTACATAGTCGGTTAACTGCTGGCATACAAGTTTTTCTGCGATTTTGGACATAAATGGAAGAATGCTAATCGGCCTAAGATCTTTCAAGTGAACCGGATTATTAACTTTACACGAGCTTCCTTCCATGCATCAGGGAAGGTGCCAGTTTCAAAAGACTTATTTATTATTGCTGTGATAACTATTAGTGTTCGTGGTAAAGTCAATAAAATCATGTCACGAGTAATACAATCCACACCCTCTGAGTTACTATTTATATCCATGATAACCTTAGCAACAGAACTCTCATCAACAAGCTTAAGCGTGAAATGTGCAGGACTATATCTATGATGCTCAAAGTAAGTAAGATCTGTGAAGATAGAAATGACATTATTACCGGGCACTTCAATAAAATGATTGTTTACTAAATCTAGACTGTGAATACACACTAAGATCACTGATTTTTCAACGGGGCTGCGTAATGTAACGGTTAAATGGAGACGAAGACGCAACTGTTAGTACTTATAGTATTAAGAATTTACAGAAAGCTACACATCTTATTCGTCGCATATCAACTCTCTTCTTTGTCATGTAAAAGAACTCGAGAAAAGGTTTTCATGATATCATTGATTTACCATCGTTTCACAACCCAAAAAGACCTCTTATTATCGACTCAAAGTTCTTTTCTTACGTGTTGGTATAAGGTATATTAGATAAAGTTGCTGATATTTTTATTGAATTTTTTGTTTTAAACTATAAAATTATACTAGATTTAAAAAATCTAAAAATCCCACGTTTTTCAATGTCCTAAAAAGAATAAAATAACCCTGCGGGGCAAAGCGAGGGGCCACTCAAAACGTGGGGGCGCATATTACTAAGAGGAGATTTTAAAGAGATGAATGACATGCATTGATGCCGATTATTGTAAAGATGCGCCCCCACGTTTTGAGTGGCCCCTCGCTTTGCCCCGCAGGGTTATTTTATTCTTTTTAGGACATTGAAAAACGTGGGATTTTTAGATTTTTTAAATCTAGTATAATTATTTTATTCTTTTTAATTATTAACTCAACGAAGTAACCATGTGTTACGCAACAATCGGATAAGCCCCATACAAAAGTGAAAGTTGCCGAAAGTGGACCTGAAAGTGCATCTGGAAAGTTGAAAGTTGCTTTAGAGTGCATTGTCATCGGGTTCTGAACTATCCTGAAAGTTTCAGCTTTCTAGCTTATCGGAAAGTGCCTCAAATTTAAGTTGCAAGATTTTGCCCGGACAGACAAACAAATAAGAAAAGTGAGATAAGAAAAACGTGGTAAAATGTTATTTTCGCAGCCGCCATTAACATAATATAATTTGATTATTTAAGATTGTACTGTGAAACGAGCGTAGCTGGGACGGCCAAGTGGTCGTTGGCTGGTTTACCATCCCAGATCCCGCTGAGAGGACGAGGTTGAAAAGGACTTGCGCGAGCTCCACGCAAATGTCTGGCAGAAGGTGGCGCAGGATAAACCCAAAGAGAAGCTTTTTTTATCGGAGGCCTCACTTAGTTTTAATGTGATTTAGTATCTATAATAAGTACAAGGTTATAACAACCCCTCGCGCTTCCCCCCTTTGACAAAGCTTTATCGATGTTAAGATGAAGCAAAGTTCGAAAAATATAACAATGCGATGCTGCGGGATCAAGAAAGCTCAAGCTGACGTACATACATACTAGCTGACGCGGTAACGCGTTGCTATGGTAACACGTGTACAATGGGAAAGGAGCGGAAAAAAGAGCGGGCAGACAAACAACAAATTTGTGTTCTTAGATTATAGATTGTCATCTGTAGTCAAAACATTGTTGGAGTAAAAAACTGTCTAATGACGTTTCAAACGAAAAACAGCAGAAAAATCATTTCTTAAAAAAGTATTGTTACCCAACCTACCATATTTACTTAAGATCCTTAAGTTGCTTCTGCTTCGCTTCCATTGAATTTGTATTTTAATGAGGTTTTCGGAGTCTTAAATCATTTTAGGGAGGACTTTCTACAACTTATTTTATTCACAGTAAAACTGCCGCGATTCCAGCCAAAGGAGACTGTTTTAAACGACGACTTTCTAATTAAGATTTCTGGCACATTTCTTGCGATGCTCCTTTTTTCGGATTAAGTTTCCCGTACGGCTGGTGCCAGAATTTATGCAAAGCTGAAAAAAGTTAAACGACTTATGAATTAAGATAAAAGTATAATATCATTTTTCGCTGGTTGTTATTTCCTATTACTAGGAAAAGAAAGAAAAAATATAATCTTCATGTTCTTCAAAATACCTTTAAAATAAAATAATAAAATCTTTAAAATTAAAAAATGCCTTTTTTACTAATTCCATATATTTTAAACTAACGATGTATTGTAACCATACATGAAAAATATTAAAATGTTATGACTCTAGTATTATTATATATAATCTAATTTCCAGTGTAGAACTAATGCTATTTTTTCATGAAAGTGGCGAAATATTTTCAGTATATATTTTTTTATTACACTTTAAATAGTTTTTATGTCTAGTATACATACATCTTTCTATAGTTCGTAACGGAATGCGGTGCGTGTTTAACTTTACAAGGATTCGATAGTATCATCGTTGCATATAAAATTATTTTAGTGTCTTTTTTAAATAATGTGGTTTACAACTAAATACAAAATGTCATCGTGCTTCGCAGATGCTTTTGATTCATTTTATTTCATGGACGTAACTTTTTCTTCGTTGAAGTTTCTCTTTGACATTTTTAACCAGTTATTATAATTATAAAACAACATAACTATTCGTGATAAGACACAATTTCAGAACTTAAAAAAAAGTACTTGTTTATTTATTTCTGTCCGTGTTAATATAATGAGTAATATATAGAGACTGTTGTTTAATAGTGAAACCACTTGTTACAGGTGGCGTTGGTGGCGATTTGACAGTATCAGTTTCAGCTCAGGTAAGTAGGAATAAAAAAGATAAGGATACAATAAGGACAATAATAGATTTAGAGTGTAAAAACTAATACAGAGTACCAAAAACAGGAAACAAAAAAACCTCCGTCTGTATTCCAAGACTCCACAAGAAAAAATAAATTTACATAGACCCTTAATGCAAGGTATCCATAACATATCGATATCTTTCCCATCCACACAGAAAGAGCTCTTTACGTATGCCTTTTTTATATGACCGGCTAAGGAGCTTGAAGTCGTTACTTACTGATGCGTTTTAGTAATATCATAACTTAAGTCTTTTCAGAGTCTGCCTTTATTGTAAATCTCAATTATTATAAGTGTTATGTGGCGTGGAGTAAAACACGGTTTGATGTCTCGGAATGAACTGACTGTATTTCCAAAGTAGTCTTCTTAAGTATAAGTTAGAGGGTAAACAGTGGTGTGAATGAAGTGATATCTCTTAACTAATGGTACATATACTTAACTAACGATGCAGATAATTTCCTAATGTTATTGTAGACTAATAAACAATTGATTAGAGTTAAACATTGTCATCAATATCGTAATGTGCTGGGAACATCAATAGAGTATCTAATTAACAATATATTCATTGAGTGAGAACGGTAAACAGCTATTAGGCTTAGGGTAACATTGATAAAGTAAAATAAGGGTCTAACAAAGAGTATATTCTAGATATGATGCTATAATATAACACCTCCCCCCTTAGAATAAAGATTGGGCGTTAGCGCCTAATCTTTGAGGTTTAGGAGTAGAAGTTACGGGGAGCTGATCTTCATCTTCGTCTTCGGTCATACTGGTCGAAATTGTGGTCATCGGTATTGCAACTTGAGTTCTTTGACGCCGATGGTGTGTGGAGTTCGCAAAACAGTTATTGAATATCTGGATGCAACCATTTTCATTGCTTGGTCTTCGTTGACGTAATAGCAGTCCATTTGGGCAACGTTTGCAGAATTTAAACAATAGATAGGTTAACATCAGTATTCCTAGTGTGAAATAGATCCAAGTGAATGTGGATCCATTCTTCTGGATGAAGGTTTTCGATCTGATCCTTTCTATTTCCTCTTTATGTTTGTCAGCGTGGTACTTGATTTGTTTCAGTGAATCCAGGGGCATTTCGTTAATTTTGATAGGAATTAAGTTCGGTGTTTCTATATTTTTTAGTTCCTCGAAGCAGTCCTCGTCGCGAATATCGGGTATTGTTATTGGATAGCTTACGTTTTTCTCTGATACATGAAACGCCGTGAGTGTGCTGTAACCAGTGTAGAATTTGCAATTCTGTGGTAGTGAAAGAATGCCTGCGCCTTGCAGTTTATGGTGAGTCACGGTGTTTTTACATTGTAATACGCAGCTTGCTTCCTCAGAAAGTATGTAAAGCCATTTGTTGTCTTCTATATCTTGGAAGGTATTGATTTTGGCTTCAAACGTAGAGGTCGTGCAGGTTTTCGGGAGAGCCTTTGATAGACTGTGAAGGATTTGCAGTTCGCATATGGGACGTTTCGAAGAGTCGTAGGAGACGATGTTGTTGCAGATTTTCCTTTTAATTGCATAGGTCTTACATGAACCTAGATCGCTTGTTGAAATGTATGTCTGTGCGCTAGGGTTCGTAGCCAGGTATACGTGCTCTGGTAGGATGGTGGTATGGAGGGATGAGTTTTGATGTTGTATTGGGATTGAATAAATATGATATAAGTCCAGAGGTTCGCTTTGAATCAGAGGAAATTCTAATATGTACACAAGTCTATTTGAATAAACATAAGCCGACAAGGTTGCAGAGTCAAGAATTGTATGAATGTTTTCTAAAGTGACAGAAGCTACTAGGTGTTTATTTGTGCGGATGTGATTTGAAAGAAGGAGTTCCTCGTATAATCTTTTGAAGTTAATGATTGAGGGGTGTATTGTGTTCGATTTAGCGAAAAGAATACTTGCTATGCAATCATTTATTTCGTTCTCTAAAATAATTACGGACTCTAAAATTTGAAGTGAAATCGTGGACACATCTTCGCTAGCTTTTAGGTTAAATAGAGTTTTACTAGTAGAGTTTAGATAGTCGTTTAATCGATTAATGTTTTCGTTGATAGTTTGCTCGTCACAGGTAATTTTAAAAATGGTTTCATTAAAATTTTTGACTGTCGAGGAAGTTATCTGGATTTGTTCGAGCATGAGCGACGATAGTTATATTTCTCGTTTTTCGATTTGGTTGATGCATTCGTCATATCGCTTGGCATCCTTTGCATCAGGTGTGCCAATAAGCCATTTAAGAATAGGACTGAGACCGTCCAATAGTTCGCGTTTTTGTCTTGAGTTTTTCCCTAGGTACATATTGAGTTCTGTAAGGCGTTCGTTAATTTTCTCTAAGTTTATTTTAAGGAAAGCTTTGATTGAATCTACATGAGTGAAATTGGTATATTTAGTTGAAACGGTTTGAAATTTGTTTGATAGTCGTGAAAGAGATTCTTTAGCAATGAACAGGGGTTTGAGGTTTTTGTAAACTATAAGTTTCCATGATTCATCACTTAGGAAGATTGTCCCTTCATTTTTGAAAAAGAGCCCAGAATGGGAGGGAAGTGGACTTACAAGTTGGTGGTCAACGGCTCTGGTTGCCGAGACGACAGCCCTGTAAGAGACAGTTTGGTCTCATTAGAACGTGCTTTGATTAATTTTCTAATTTTCTTATATAATTTATAGAGAAATATGTATATGACTAATTTAACTAAGGAACATATAATGAAACTTATGTACGGATTATTTACAATTTGGGCAAATGAGGGGGTTGGGATAGGTTGTGAGAGAGTAGGACTGATGATCCTGAAATTATAATAAGTCCTTATGTATATTTTTTATTCGTGCTTAATATAGAATATAATACGTAAAAGTTATTTAATTATATTAATGAATGATATGGATGACTTTACTAACTTATGATTTTACCTAACTAGGTTTACTAAGCCTTTTATGATATGCTTGTAGTTGGTCAGCCGGCTACTACACGGCTCAGGGTTTTAATTGTTATGGGGTTTAATTTCTAGTGGTCGTAGTCGGTTGGCATGGACTAAGAGATTTCTGCCTGATTTCCTAATTACATAGTTTTCGTTGAATCCGATCCTGACTATTTCGTAAGGACCTTCCCATTTGCAATCGAGGTTGTTAGGGTTAGGTACGCGTAACATTACTTTATCCCCTGAGCTGAATTTAGCGAGATTTTTGATGCGACCGTCATAGCGTTCTTTGGCTTTTTCTTTCATTTTTTGAACATTTTCTGTGGCTACATCGCGAGCTATTCTTAATCGTTCGTTTAGATCCTTAAGGTAATCGGATGCCGTATATTCAGGAATTGTTTTTAGGGAAAAGAACGGGCGTGGTTTGAAACCAAAGAGAAGTTCGTACGGTGTGTAACCAGTGGAGTTGTTAACGGACGTATTGTGACAAATTATTGCAAGAGGAATTATGGAATCCCAATGTTTTAGTTTCCGCGTATGATACATTCGTATATGGTCTCTGAGTGTACCGTGAAACCTTTCTAGAGCTCCGTTCGTCTGAGGATGATAAGCCGTATTGAAAGTCTGGCTTGAGCCGAGAAATTTCACAAGTTGTTTCATGAGTCCATTTAAAAACTCGGTACCTTGGTCGGAATGAAAGCGTTTAGGGACACCGTAGTGCTGACAAAAATGCATCAATTGTTTTGCCACAGTAATGGCTTCTTTGTCGGGAATGGCGTAAGCTTGTACGTATCTGGTTAATTCGTCCTGTAGCGTCAAGACATATTTATTGTTGTTATCACTTATGTCCGAATAAGATACCAGGTCTATTGAAACACGTTCAAAGGGCTCGGAGGATTGGGAAGTTATAACCATAGGGGCCTTGAAGGTTCGTCTTTGAATTTTGTTACGTTGGCAAGTTTCACAAGCATTTACGAAGTTTCTGATATCCTCGCTCATATTTTGCCAATAGTAATTTTCGCGAATTTTCCTACTGGTTTCGATTATACCACGATGACCCGAGAGTGGTTCATTATGATATAATTTTAGTATTTCGGGTATTTGTTGGGGTGATGGATAGCTGATTTTATTTTCACAGATTACTATAGTGGAGTTGTATAGTTCGGCCAGATATGCAGTTACGTTTAATTGTTGGTTTCCTTGCATTTTGCAAGTCCTGTCGTATTTCAGGTCCGGGACAAATAGTATTTCAGGTTTGAATTTTTCTAAGCATGTTATTAGTGATTTGAAGTAACTTTCCATATCCCATGGATCGTAGTACGAGGGTCTGGTACAACAGAAAAATAGATTTTGTTGTGAATCTGAAATAAATTTATCTATCTCGTAGAGGTTCCTATTGTTGTCGAGGTATGTGCTGGTTTGAGGACAAAGTTCTAGAGATTCGCTTAACAAGGGATCGAGTTCAGGTTTGTGGCATGAGATAGGTATAAATATATTCTTGTGTCGAGTGTCGAGTACCCTTTCAGGGGATGTTTTTAGTTTGTGTGAGTTTGAGGTACAACCTTGTGATATGAACTGTTCATAACTGATTTGTAGGTATTCCTCTTAATTTGATGCTTGTAGGTTGTTTATCCTTATATTATTGACCGGTGGACGAGAAAGTGCATCCGCGTTGGTGTTAATTTTCCCTGCTTTATATACAATTTCGTAATCGTACTCTTCGAGTTTAAGCCTCCAGCGTACGAGGCGGGACCCAGGGTCTTTAATAGAAAATAGCCAAGTGAGTGGTTTGTGGTCTGTGACAATTTTAAACCTTCTGCCAAAAAGATATGGTCGGAAATGTTTCACTGCCCAAACTATAGCCAGAAGCTCGCGTTCTATAGTGGAATAATTTGTTTCAGCTTTGTTTAAGGTGCGTGAGGCATAAGAAATTGGCAAATCTTTACCGATTTCACCTTGAGATAGAATTGCTCCAATTGCATGAATGGAGGCATCTGTAGTTAACACGAATTCTTTGGTAAAATCTGGGTATTGTAAAAGGGGTGTTGTCGTGAGCACATCTTTACACGCGTCGAAAGCTTGTTGTTGGGCGTTCCCCCATGTGAATGGTACATCTTTTTTCAGAAGACTTGTAAGCGGTTTGGTGAGATTGCTGAAATTGGGTATGAACCTGCGGTAATAGCCTGCGAGACCAAGAAATGACTTAATGTCTTTACAAGATTTTCGGATTGGGAAATTGCGAACTGAGTTTACCTTTTCAGGGTTTGGTTTTACACCTTCGTTAGAAATTATATGGCCTAGGTAGGCGACTTCTTTACGTAGGAATTCGCACTTATCTGGCTGTATTTTAAGACCGTGAGTTTGTAAACGTTCGAATACTTCGGTTAATTTCTGCTCATGTTCTTGAAGGCTAGAAGCAAATATTACTATGTCATCAAGGTAGACAAAGCATCGTTCCCCCTGTAAGCCATAGAGTACGCTGTCCATAGCGCGTTGAAATGTTGCTGGGGCATTCTTCAACCCGAAGGGCATTCTGAGAAATTCGTAATGGCCGAATGGGGTGTTAAATGCTGTTTTGGGGACATCCTTGTGGTCTAATTCGATCTGGTGGAATCCAGATGCAAGGTCTAGCGTGGTGAAGTATGTCGAATGCCCGAGCTTGTCGAGAATGTCGGTGATATTAGGCAGAGGGTAACTATCTCCTATAGTAATATCGTTTCGTTTCCTATAATCGATGACAACTCGCCATTTACGATCTCCTGAGGCATCTAGTTTCTTGGGTACTACCCAAATTGGACTACTCCATGGTGAAGTACTAGGTCGTATAATGTTTTGTTTTAACATTTTACTTACCTGTGTTTTTACATCTTGTTGGTGAATTTGTGGAAATCTGTACGTTTTAGAGTTTATTGGGGTTTCTGATGTCGTGGGAATTGAATGTTTCGTGTGGTTCGTAAAAGTTAAAAGGTCGCCTTCTTCATAGAAGATATCTGGATACTTCGAAATTATTTTTTCAAGAGATTCGTGCTCTTCTTTATTTAGATGATCGAGGCGGAGAAGAGTATTAAGGTTTTTTCGTGGTTGTGTGTTTGTTGCATTGTTAGAGTTAACCAAATAAATGGGGTGTTCTGTGAGACGTGAGTCACTTATAATATCCGCGCAGATAATAGGCATTTTTATGTATCTATCTTCGTTGGTTGTATTCAAACAAGTAATTAGAAATTTATTGTTATTAATGCTCACGAGCGCGTTAGGGATAATTAGACCGTTGTCAATGCATTGTTTCTCTACAATTGCTGTACCTTCGGAGATATCATTGGCGAAGCACGTGATAACGGTTTCCGTTCGTTGTCTGATTAGTTGTTTGTTCTCGTTAATAGGTTCATTTGTATTATCTTTTATGTAGAAAAGATTATATGTCGTATCCTTAATTCTCATTGTTTTCGATTGAACATAGATATTAACATTGAATTTGGTCATAAAATCATTTCCTAGTATGCCATCAGCATGGATATTCAAGTTCGCGACATGAAACTGGAATTTTGGAAATTTGTCAAGCGAAATGTTACAGATGCCGTGTGTCTTGACAGACGAGTTTGTATTAGAAACTCCTATGATCGATGCGGTTTTAGAGGAGTCGATTTGATTGTTTCCGATCTTATTTTTATTAATTACTGAAATAGCTGCTCCGGTGTCTATTAATAACGTAATTGGTTCTCCATCTACGTGGAATTTACAATGCAAGAGGTTTTCAGGAGGAATGTTCAAAGAAGAGATGTTGTATTCTGGCTCTTTTGTTGAAATTCGTTTCTGCTGTGATTTTGGGTGTTTCTTTGATTTAGTTTTTATTGAGTTAGTTTTTGTAGTTCGATCGGATTTGACAGAGTTCGTGGTGGATGCATTATTCGAAATGGTTTGTGAAGTTTGATTTGAAAGGATTTCGTGGGGTTTTGTTGTTAAATGATTTTGTAAAGATTCGGCGGATTCTGAGAGAGATTTAGTTATTTCTATAAGTTGATTTAGTAATGATTCAGTGGCTTCAGTTTTGTCTTGTGAGTTCGAAGATTTCGGAGGTTTTGGATTTAGATTATTTGACTCAGAGGATTTAGGAGATTTAGCTACTTGATCTAGGCTGAGGTTCGGCTCAGTTTGTGTAGACGCATCGCATAAGTGTCTCCGATAGACTGGGTTATTTGGCGGCTGCACAAAATGATTAAGAGGAGGCGTTGACTTTACGAGTTTGTCGGTGTTGTTTATTATTGGAGTTGGAGGTTTTGCATGGTGTAGTTGAGTTCCGGGATCGTATCCTGCCTCGACGTTTCCATTGGGCCACTTGGGCAATACGGCGAAGCGGTTTCCGAAGACATGCCCGGTACTTCGGCCGCTGACGAGTTTAAATTATTGACATGAACTGGAGCTGTATTTGATTTTATTTGTTGTTTTCTAAGGTTGTTGTTGTAGGCCCTTTTCCTACATTCTGCAATGACGTGTCCCGGTTTTTTACAGTAGTTACAATTTATATTTCGTTTGGAATTATTGTAATGTGGAACTGAAGATGATATCACCTGGCTATTTAGTGGGGGTCTGCGTGTGGTGGTGTTGTAATTAGTGGCTGGTCCACTTTGTTTGTAAAGCATTTGGCGAGCATGGTTCATGTTTTGGATTTTTTCCTCTTGAATTGCGAAGTGTCCAGCTTCAGACAGAGAGGTAAATCCCTTTGTCCTCAGCATGGTGCCTAAGTTGGAATTAACGCCGTTTATAAATACACTAAGAGCGGTCTCTTCGGTGGTTGACTTGCGACCGACGAGTGATGAATCGGTTATTTCCGCGGTTAGTTTATCTAAAATTTTGTTACGGCACAGATCTATTCTGTGATAATATTCAGTGATTGATTCGTTAGGCTTTTGAAATGACGAATGCAACTCTAGGTTAAGATGTGTCAACGTTTTTGTTTGAGAAAACTTTTGGATTAAAAATGTTTTCAAGTCGTTCCAGGAAGCATGTTGCCTTGCATGTACATCGGAAGAATTAGGTCCCGCAATTTTATTGAGAGTATAGACTAACAAAATATCTGCTTGGGAAGGACTCGCGAGGTTAAAAGCAGAATCGCCTGACCTTATAAATCTGTAGACTTGGGTCGCCTGGTTTGTATCAAATTCTGGTATTAATTGCAATAAAGTATTTAACGGCACTACTTCGTAGGCGACTGGACTTGGTTTGTTTTCCATGATTTAGAATATGAAATGGAATTTTGATAATGAGACAAGAGTTTCAGAGTTTGTGAGTGATTGAGGGCCAAAGGTTTGGGTTTTAAAGGCAAGAAGGAAACAGAGCAAACGTGCTGGCCACTTACCACAGTAACAGTACTATAATCTGCATCACGGAGAGTCGTAGCGTAACTTCTAGGTTCGGCGAGCTTAGGTTAAAGCCCTGCAGGCACCGTCCAGGCTTGCGGCGATGTTGTCCTCGACCTGGCGTTGAGCTCGTCTTGAAGCTACCACGATGTGAACACGCGGTTATAGTATCCTACCGACTGCGCCAAATTGTTATGTGGCGTGGAGTAAAACACGGTTTGATGTCTCGGAATGAACTGACTGTATTTCCAAAGTAGTCTTCTTAAGTATAAGTTAGAGGGTAAACAGTGGTGTGAATGAAGTGATATCTCTTAACTAATGGTACATATACTTAACTAACGATGCAGATAATTTCCTAATGTTATTGTAGACTAATAAACAATTGATTAGAGTTAAACATTGTCATCAATATCGTAATGTGCTGGGAACATCAATAGAGTATCTAATTAACAATATATTCATTGAGTGAGAACGGTAAACAGCTATTAGGCTTAGGGTAACATTGATAAAGTAAAATAAGGGTCTAACAAAGAGTATATTCTAGATATGATGCTATAATATAACATAAGTAATTATATAATTATCCCGACTTAGAACTTACGAAGCCATGGCGTAGCTTTGTCGTTCAGTACACGCACATGGTAAATGCTCATATTAAATAAAAAATATTTTATCTTCTACCTTTATCTTTATTGGGGTCCAAAACTTGATTATTTCCACGCCCGTAATGTTCTCGTGGTGGTTAATATTTCATTTAAAATATAGAAATTGAAAATGCATATAAATCACAATTAAACGTATGAAAAACAGCACTATTTAATAAAATAAGGAATTGAGATGCGCTTTCGATAGTGTTTGCATTCTTTTGCTGTGCCGAAATAGATTAATTATTTTAATTAGTTTAAGCTAAGCACTCGATTTGTAATACTGTCTCAATTAATGATTCGTTGTTTATAATCACTTGTTTGAATTATGTTTGTATTATAAAACATTGTAAGTGCACGCATTACATATGTTCTTAACTTTATTTTTTTAGATATTATACTAAAATAATTTCTATTATTAAGTTACTTGTTGAGTGATCGTAAAAGAACCGAAGAAAATGCACACACAATACAATGAAAACATTATACCGACAATCAAAGTGTACACAATGTCTGAAACACATCCATCGGTCAATGTCTACATTTGACATTGAGTAGTGGTCAGTAGCAGGCAGCATTGTGCAACATTGTGGCAGAAACAGTACAGTGTTGCAAGCGTCTCATTTATTAGGTAGTACCAGTTATTGTGTAGCGTAGCAAAGAACATATTCACAACGCTCGCCCTGCTGAAACTTAAATATTTTACTTGATTTTTAACATTTGTTATTAATACGTAAACATAAAAAATAGGTTAAAATATTATTAATATAAGTACTATTAATAGATAACATATAATAGATCTAACCAAAACATTTTGACTATGTTTTGGGGAAAGTTTAAATGCTTTTTAAAAAAAGTCATAATAAGTTACACCAAGAAAAATATATCAAAAATTATACATATTACGTCATAAAATAGGATATAAAACGCACTTATTATAAATAACAACCAATTTATAAAAAATAATGCAAACGCTTTATCTCATCAAAATGATTTAATTTTAAAGAGAATTTCGTTTTCTGTCATGGCGTTTATCAAAGGAACGCATTTGATAATGATTCTATATCATATACCAGGCGATGCAGTCGCTAAGCAAAAAGTTACCATTGCTTAGCGACTGCACCATATATTGGAGCGGAGCGTAATATCTAAAAAAAATATTTTTTTTATTTGATAGGAATTTTTGCGAATTTCGTCCGCTCCGTCACAATCTGGTCCTAAACCTGTTGACTCGATTCCACACAAAAAAATTAAAATCGGTTAAGAACTCGGGAAGTTATGGCGTAACAGACATTGCGCCATTACAGCTGATCCATGGGAGCTTCGCTTGCTTCCAATTACCGCTACAATTACCGCACGAAATAATTCCTCCTTAATAGTTTATTTGTTTTATTTCATCTCAATAGCAAAAAGTTGTAAATCGCCTACACTAATAGACGTGTACTTTACTCAAACATTCATAATATTTTTTTTATTTCTGCCAATGTAATATTTTTGTACTCCAAAGTTATTTTAAAAGCATAAGCATTGACTCAGTGATACAAAAACAAGATATTATTAAAGTGATTATTTATATAAGTTTTGTTACATTTTTCAGTCTGTGGAATTTTTCGATAGAGCAAATGATGTTACTATTTGTTGTAATAATATTATTTGATAAAGATAACTTATAAATGCGTGTGTACAAGAATATATTTGGTAACCAAGTCAATAAACCTTAATGTCTATAGTGACACAGAACATCGTAAGAATTTAGATTAACATGTAGTTTTACATATATGCCAGCCAGTATACAACATACGTCCCCATAATCTAAATTCGCAAAAGCAATAAACAAGGTAGTAGCACATTCGCAATAAAAAGAAACGACATAATAGCATAGACAAATTAAAATAAAACTAAAACATAAATTACACTACAATACAACAAAACTTAAAAGTTACAATTGCAGTCGATATCAATTTATGTGATGCCCATGCCATCTAGGCAGGTTTTATGTTTGATGCGCCCTAAAGGCTTGGTCAGTATGTCAGCCGGTAATTTATCCGTCGATAAGAAACGTAACGTTACCGTTCCATCATTGACCTTTTCACGAATAAAGTGAAACTTAACATCAATATGTTTTGTGCGATTGTGGTGGACAGGATTGGCGGCTAACGTAAGTGCACTTTGACTGTCAGAATACAAAACAACTTTGTGAAGCTCACCTGATAGTTCAGCGTATAAACGCCTCAAGAAACAAGCCTCCTTGACAGCGCTGGCAAGGGCCATGTATTCTACTTCAGCAGATGATAGAGCTACGGTCGGCTGCTTACGCGCTTCCCATGTAACAGGTCCCCCCGCGATACTAAAATAATATCCCGTATATGACCGTCTATCTTCGGTACAATTTGCCCAGTCAGCATCAGAATACCCACGAAGTATCCAATCCGTATTCTTTCTGTAAGTTATACCTAAGTCTTTAGTTGCTATCAGATACTTTAAGCATTGTTTAGCACATTTCCAATGACTTTCATCATACTTGGTGTTAAACTGACTTAAGTAACTCACCGTGAATGCAATATCTGGCCTAGTGCTTACAGCAAGAAACATCAGACATCCTATCAACTCTTGGTAAGGACAGTCGTAAGAGTATTCTTCCTTTGATTTCTCTAATCTTTTGTTGAGCGGCACAGATACACTTTTCACATCACTCATATTAAATCGTTTTGCTACTTTCTCGATGTATGTCTTCTGATAAATTTTTAGGCAATTATTTTCATATTTTACATTCATACCTAAGCAAAATTCAATTTGTCCTAAATCTTTAATAGAGAAGCATTTTTGTATGTCACTTTTGAAATTGTCAAAAGTTACGTCTTCTTTATATAGACAAATTATGTCATCGACATACACGGCCAACAAAAGAGTTTCATTGTCATTTATTGTTTTTCTAAATATACATGCCTCCGAGGGAGCCTGCGTGAAACCAATAGCTGACAATGTTTGTTTTAATTTAATGTTCCAAGACCTCGGCGCCTGCTTGAGGCCATAAATGGAACGTTTTAATAAACAAACTTTGTCACAATGCAATTCATCAATGAAGCCTTCTGGTTGTAACATGTAGACTTCCTCATCCAAGTCTCCATTAAGGAGAGCTGTATCGACATCCATATGGCGAATTTTGTAGCCTTCTTGAACAGCGAATGCTAACAGTGTTCGAAGAGAAGAATTACGTACAACAGGCGCATAAGTTTCAAAATAATCTACGCCATACACTTGCGTGAAACCTTTGGCCACTAAGCGCGCCTTATATTTTAAAATATTACCTGAAGCATCTCTTTTTATTTTATATACCCATTTGGATTTGATACACGATTTATTTTTAGGTTTATCAACTAATGTCCATGTACTTTTCTTTGTTAACGCGTTATATTCGTCCCGCATAGCAGAGATCCAATAATATTTATCCTCACTGTTTATAGCATCATAATAACATTTTGGCTCTTCATCTAAAAAATTAGACACCAAAATATTATAAGAAAAGAAATCAGGAGGCTTACGATCTCTTTTTGGGTAACGATCTATAGCGTTATCTATGTTGTCATGAGATGGTTCAGTTGAAGAAACAACATCTTCCTGACTACGTCCGCTGGTGTCTTCTATTAAAGAATTTTCACTGCTATTCTCAGTTACTTCAACACCAGATGAATGCATTAAAATATCACTATTTATCAAAGGAGTACATTGTTCGGACATGAGATTTTCAGATAAAGCATTTAAATGTTGATTGTCAAATGCTTTTAAATCAGTGAAAATATTTTCAAAAAATGTAGCGTCTCTCTCTTTGATTAATTTTCTTGGGTATCGCGTATCCCTGAAAAAATAGCTCCTTGGATCGTCAGAATAACCCACAAAAATAAATTCTGCGGCTTTCAAATCTAACTTAGAGCGTTGACATGAAGGGATATGCACAAGAGCCCTACACCCGAATACTTTTAAGTAAGAAATATTAGGTTTCTCACTGTACCATTTTTCATAAGGAGTTTCATTGACTAAAGCTCGGTGTGGAGACCTATTTTTGATGTACACCGCAGTTTCCATTGCGTTCTGCCAGTATGCTTTAGAAAGATTGCTTTGAGCTAGCATAGCACGAGCTTTTTCTACAATACACCTTATACTTCGCTCGCTAACTCCATTTTGTTGTGGGCTATAAGGTACTGTTGTCTCGTGTTTAATACCACAATTGTTAAGATAATTGGACATTTGTTTGTTAACGAACTCAGTCCCATTATCTGTACGCAAACATTTCATTTTTGTATCTGATTGTCGTTCAACAAAAGAATGAAATGTCTTAAAAATCTCAAAAACATCAGACTTCAAAGCAAAACAATAAATAAACATCATACGTGTAAAGTCGTCAATAAATAAAATAAAATAATTATTGCCCTTAAAAGATGTAGTAGAAAATGGTCCACAAACGTCAGCGTGAATTAGTTCTAAGGGAGAACTTGCACGTTTGTATTTAACTTTCAAAAACGGTTTTCTGGCTTGCTTACCTTCTATACATGGTATACAGGGATCCTTATCTACATCAGCATAAGTTATACCAGTTGCTTGGCCTCTTTTTAGTTTGTCCATCCCTATACGACAGAGGTGACCCAGACGCCTATGCCAAAGTTGATATTCAGTCAACTCAAAGTGCACTTTACGTTCCGTATTGTCAACCACATCTAATGCTGCAAATTTTTGTGCTTTGTTTGGATTTAAGTTCAAACTATACAAACCACCACTATAAGTACCCTGTAAAAAAGAATTGCCAGTAAAAGTTACATCAATGTTATTATAAAAATTACAACCACGCTTATCAAAAATAACTGTGAAGCCTTTGTCAACAGCTTTCTTAACAGAAATTAGGTTACAATGTAAATCTGGTACAAAAACAACATCTTTTATTTTCGTAATGCTTGGAATACCTGTAACAACTATATCACCTGTTCCAACAGCTGGCAATTTGTCTCCATTCGCAATAGTGACAGAACCGGCATCATGACTCAACGGCTTATAGTTTTCAAAAAATTCCAAACAAGGACTCATATGACTAGTTGCTCCAGAATCAATGTACCATCGTTGACATTTCTTATCATTATTTTCGGCAACAAATGCAGTGAGTAACGTGGAATCTTCTTGAGTAACTCTTTCTACTACACTGCCAATATTGGCTTTCTTCTTTCCTTTTTTGTGTGGGCATTGAGGACTCTTATGTCCTGGCTCATGACATTTATAACAAACAACAGGCTTTTTAGTTTTGTTTTTTGATGTCTTCGAACTTAATGCTAAGACGTCATTTTGAGGTACATCTTTTGCCATTTCGTTCAATAATTTAGATTTTACTAAATCACTTGTTACCTTTACATTGGAGTTTTCAAGTGCCATTATGAGAGGTTCGTATTTAACTGACAGACCTCCTAACAAAATAGCGGCGACAGACTCGTCGTCTATGACTTTACCAATGTCTGCTAAATCTTGTACTGTACACATAATAGCATTTATATACGACTCAATATTTACAAAGTCATTCAGAGCATACCTGTATGAGCGGCGTTCGAGTGATAGCCTGCGGCCCATCCCTTTGTCTTCGTAAGCATTTGCTAGTGCGTCCCAAGCTTGTTTTGCTGATTTTGCTGATCTGACATGAGTAATGGCTGAACCATCTAACGTGAGCGAAATCTTAGACAAGGCCTTCTGATCCTTTCTAATTCTCACATCTTCAGAGGTAGGATCACCATCAGCGTAGCCTTCAATGGACTTCCACAATTCTTCATGAATAAGCAGCGCTCGAATTTTAAATTTCCAGATGCTGTACCCATCTCGACTAGACAATAATTTAATGCTTCTGAATTGATCACTCATTATACTAGAGCTTCGTGCTGATAACGAATGTTGTAATAATATTATTTGATAAAGATAACTTATAAATGCGTGTGTACAAGAATATATTTGGTAACCAAGTCAATAAACCTTAATGTCTATAGTGACACAGAACATCGTAAGAATTTAGATTAACATGTAGTTTTACATACGAGTATATGCCAGCCAGTATACAACACTATTTGCCCTTTAAGAGTGCACAAAACCGAAATTTAGTGTTTAAATGAAGATTTTTCACCTCTACGTAGAAGGACGAAAGTGTAAAAATGACACTCGCTATAAATGGACAGCTAACAAACAATGGCAACTCCGAAAGAAAAAATCACGATATTAAACAACATGTTTAGTTAATATCCGAAGCTAAAAATATTAGAGTACTTACCTACGAGTACATGAACGAGAACATAAGAACGTATTAAAAGGCCGTGTAAAGTTCGAATCGAACTGACATCAAGTATTAAAAATTAAAAGATAACAATTTATAATTCGATTATTGAACGTCAATAGCTACGTAATTGCCTTAATTAAATAATTTATCCAGCATGAAAAAGATAACCAAAAGTTGATTTTTTGTCCTCAATATTATCAATATAATCATCAAACCGTGGCCGAGATAAAACATTCTAATAGATAGGACATCTATGTTACAACATTGTTCCAAAGGATGAAAAAGCGAAAAGCGTTCTTATTAGTAAAAAAAATTTGCTATTTGAATTCTGTGTCACTTAGGCATACATAAATTTTGAGGCAGGCGATATTTTAAGCCATTTTAAGGTTATTTACAGTGTGGAGAGGTCGAATTGATAAAACCATGAAGTTCACAACCCTCAAAAGTACTTAAGTGAATTTTAATACGGTTATTTATTACGTTAAGCACCTTTCGGAATGAAATGGGATGTGTGGAGATAAAAATATATTTACTATCATAAATTATGCGCTATTATACAGATGAGATCTTAAATAGACTTTTATTATAACTCCATCCCATCCCATCTTCTATAAGTTAAGGATAAAAACACTCATAAAAGTTTATATGCTAGATTCAACCTTAAGGTTGAAATTGCTAAATAAAATTAAAGTTAAACTAAAATGTAAATTTCTTCTAAGAAATTGTCTATTTAAGAAAAATAGGTATTGCTGTCATTTTGTTTTATTAGTCCCACTTGCAGTTTACATGCAATCTGCATAATGTTATAATATTTTAACAACTTAAATGCCAAAAAATAGATGAGCAATTATGACAATATGTAAATGATCAGATTCGTGTAAACTTTAACTAAAGTTTTATTTTCCTAGTCACTTATAGGCACTAAACTTTATAAGTATTATTTGCAATTTCATTTAATTAATAATTAACCTAGGTAGCCTCTTTTTTCTTTCTCTTTATCTGTGGCTTTGCATTTAGCCAGTGTCAACAGTGGCGGATTTACCAGCAGGCTGAGTAGGCTTGAGCCTAGGGCGGCAGATTTTTGGGGCGGCAGATTTTTGGGGCGGCAAAGGACAATGCCCATTTTTGTATGGGGATCGGTACCAACTTGCATCAAACCAAATTTACTGTCAAGAGTTTAGTTTTTATCTAACTTTTTACTATCAAAAATATTTTGTCAATGTTTAACCGCATTTTAGAGAAATTGACATAAGTTTCTCTAAAATAAAACGCCTGATGATAACATTTTAGCAATTTTGAATCAGCGTGACTATTATAGATGTCGCAGGTACATTGTAAGAGCTGTGATATTATAGTATCACTAGTTAAATTATAATTAGGTTAGCAATGTTATTATAATTTCACTATGGTAGATTATAATTTAATGGTTTTGACAATATACCTGCGACATAGATAAAGCGCGTATGCGTTTTAGGCCGCATTGCTGAGTAGCGCATTGCATATTATAGATACCTACTACACTAGCTCAATAAGTTGGGCCCGGACGCCTTCGCCCGCTTATAATTGTGAATTGTGTCTTAACGCTCAGGTCGCGCATGGGTAGTATATTTACGTTATGCCTAGGCTTACCTTGGAGAATATGTTAAGACTGTTAAAAGTGGTCATAATAAGTCCTTTACTTATTTATATTATAATAAGTTATCAAAACTTGGATTCAAAAGATCAAAAGTCAAAAGTTGGATTGGTAAAATTAAACTAAATCACTTACATACTAGCAAGGTAACACAAGTTAATAATTTGTGATGTCAGATCAACAGTTATTTTCTTACATAGCCAGATAAACCATTTACTTTTAGGTACATTATAGAATATATTATGATAAACATTTCACACAGTCAACGTATTATATTCATTAGAATAAAACACTTTTTACGGATTTTTGCACATATTTTATTTTATATTTAATCCTGACGTTTCGACTCCTTTACAGGAGCCGTGAAAGACTATGGTTGTCATGTATTCTTCTACCTTCACAATATTTTAATCGGGCACGTTTCTAATTATTAAAATTATTTTATATAAATCAAATTGTTTTATTTTTACATTTTATTTAGTTATGAAATTCTCATTACGATTACATTGTATACTACTGAGTTCACTACCAGTTCGGAAATTGGAAGGCCCTTCAGAGAAGAACTGGCGAAAGAAACTCGGGCAGGGGGACCGACCTCCATCTTACTGTTATTATTTGCAAAAAGAGTTAACTACATCATCATAAGTATTAATAGAAACCCGCTTCAGAATATTCCCAATCTTGTTAGTGACCCCCTTCATGTAGGGAAGGACAGCAGGTTGACGCACTGATGTGGCTGGTTTGGCGAGGCCTCTGTGACGCAGTCTTGGAACTCGCAACTTGTTATCTTGCATTTGGTAGTATAGCAAATGCGTCATCTACGTATCTTTTGTAAAAGCGTGGACACACCGGTGCTGTCGCTAGGGCCCTTTCCACAGATGCCGCGAGCTCTCTGAAACAAAGATTTCCCTACGGTAGTCAACTGTATAGGATATCATTTGGTAGTATAGCAAATGCGTCATCTACGTACCTTTTGTAAAAGCGTGGACACACCGGTGCCGTCGCTAGGGCCCTTTCCACAGATGCCGCGAGCTCTCTGAAACAAAGATTTCCCTACAGTTGTCAACTGTATAGGATGGTGGTGAGAGTCACCATTCAAATATCTATCTGTATGAGTTGCCTTTCTGTACACTGTATGACTAAGGGTTTGATTTGGATTCCTGCTGATTTGAATATCTAGAAAGGCTATTTTATTGTCTGTCTCTAAGTCTATAGTAAATTGTTTGTTGGGTTGAACGGAATTAAGGTGACTTAAAAAGACAGAAACCAAGAAGAAATGTGTCATCTACATACCTTTTGTAAAAGCGTGGACACACCGGTGCCGTCGCAAGGGCCCTTTCCTCAAAGTCCTCCATGAATATGTCGGCTACTATGAGTGATACAGGAGAACCCAGTATTATATTCATTTTATCATCAGAGATTTACTCTTCATATTCAATAAAAAAATCATCTAAATATGACGCTGGGGCATTGACGTCATTGTATCGGGCCCAGCTGAGGTACCACACCACCGTCATTATATGGGCACAGCATCCCACTGTGCGTCTCCCGACACGGCAGTTGCAGCAGTATCCGACAATTGCATCAAGTGTGTTTACAACTTCCTGATTTTTACTTATTAATAAGTATATAAAGTAAGTACGGCCACTTACATGTCGGGATCGTATTCTCCCTCGGAGTAAATAATTATTTTGTCCCAACACTAGGGGTATATCTTGATCCACTTCATTGTTGATTTCAATAGTGTAAGTGCCTGTTTGCCTAACATGTTCTCCATAGTAGGATACTGCTTGTTTAAGCTGATAAGTTCCCAATGCAAACCGTTTCAAATCATTGACAGATAGTCTTGGAAATGTATCCAGGTGAGGGTTATATCCATCAATTGTTCGGAATAATGCACTCCTTCTGTTCATATTTTCCCGGTTGACAAAATCTGTCAAATGATTGTGGAGTGAATGTCTGGCCTTTGCAATTGTGACATAAAGTGCTGCTTCTGGTGGGTCTTCAATGAGCTTATGATATTTATTTAATAGGGCACAGGCTATTTTTAAATCATCCATTAGATGTTTAGCGGCTCTGTTATTATATACATGTCTAAAAAGCCTAAAATCCCTTTTTATCCTCCCATTTACTGCCTCTACTACCCACCGGCACATGGTCACAAACCTAGAATTATTTGCTTGAAGAGTTGTTAATTGGAACTCATTTTCATTTACAGTTTCTGGCATATGAGTTCTAAACCCATGAGCCTCCAAATCAGAAATAACATCTCTAAATCCTCTATCCAAGATGAAAATATCCCCAACACGAAAAAATGATGTTAGGTTTCCATCATCTCTGTGCAAGTCTAAACTTGTAATATTTGCATCATTTGTGGTTGCTTTGAATGGACCCATACAATCTAGGATATGACCATCACAGCAGACAAGCATAAAAGGTTTAACAAGGTTATCAAGCTTTTGTAAGCTATATGTATTCTTTTGAAACTTATAGTTACTACTATTTTGAACAAAAATGTAAGTAGCATCACACATAATAATTGCAGGTTTTGTGTCCGGGGATAATACTGGGTTTCCAAATAACCCTTCAGGAATAATATTATTTCGTGCCGCTACTTCTTGTACACTCATATGATTAAAACCCAAATATTGTGGTACAAACTCATTAATTAGGCATTCCCTGGCTTTATCCATGTACCGTTCTAAAGTAGATCGAGGTATTTTAAACAGAGTTGCTAATCTCTCATTGCTGTCTCCAGTTCTGAGTTTTATTAAAAATATTGAAAGTGCTAAACCAGCATCCGGTACCTTTTCACCTAATGTTGGTACAGTAAGCATCAATTCATTAAATTGATCTGGAGACATTCCTAACCAATAATGACACATGTCTGGCGACATATTACTTGGATTACTGAAATCAAGAACATTTCTAACAGACAACCGTTCCATTATACCCATCATTTCATCAAACTGTTGTGCAGTAAAATCAGTTAGTGTTGATGTTAATTCACCCCAACGTCCATGGTCTAAATGTTGTTGGCAAATTCGAGCCGACGCTGGTATATAAAATCGGTGATTTTTAAGTACTGTTTCCCGTATTGAGAGAGGTATTAATAGACGTTCGGGTCCAGTACAGTTCATGTATAAACAGTGATTAGCGGTACTCGCTGCTCGTCTGTATATAGACGAGGTAATTCTAGATGACGGCTCATCAGTTGTTTGAATTTCTTCACTCCCGATTGGCCTATGAAGATCATGTTGCTGTTGTCTGTTGACTATCCTAGTAGCCGCCCTCCAGCAAGCAGCACATGCTCTCTCAAGTCTAGAGACCTAAAATAATTTAAATATATGAATTTCTAGGAACATACTAGAAATAAGATAGATAAAGCATTCACTGTATTTTAATTTGTGTAAATATTGTACTTACAAGATGAAGTGGTGTCCATTGTAAAATCACATCTCGCTGTAAAGAATCAGGCCTTATTTGGTAGGTTCTTCTTCTACTAGTGCGTAATAATGAGACACCACAAGCAAAACAAACACTTTGATGACCAACTTCTGGGCTGCCAATTGTTCCTTCTTGGATCAACAAGTAGCAATTGTGGCATATAATATGATCCCGAGTAACCTGAAAAAGAAAAACTTGTAAAATACAGTATATGTATTTCATTATTCAATACACTGACATATGCATGTTATTTAATTATGACGATTAATGTATAATTAATATCATACTAGGCCTCACAATTATTATCTCCTGTGGTGGAAAAAATAGTGCACCTGGTTGAACTTTTGACTGTGGAGGCCAACCACAAAAAAGCCTTATCAACTATACATACAGTAAATAATTATGGTAAGTACTTACATAAATGTATGCCCAAATATGTCATAGTCTAATAGGATAACAGGGAATAATCAGTCGCTAAAACAATTTATGCACTTTATTAAGTTACTCTTTCATACTCCAAGCTGTCACTAAAAATATTTTACAGTTAGTTGAACTTATTGGCTACATTTTCGGCTAGGACTGGGATTTATGCCAAGGACTTCCACAGCTATGACATTTATTAGATGTGCAAGGCAATCAAAAAGATTGTACAGAGTGGTTTTGTCATGCTGGAAGCATATACTGGAATACTAGTGACTCATTATAAACTACCAAATATAATAACATCATGGATGCGTTTATGAATGTTTAATGGAAAAACTTACCAAAGTAGGTGTAACCCATGAGGTCAATATTTCGCGTTTGCTGGCGCGAACACTTCCCACCGAATGTATCAGTGTGTTCCTTGGTATCGCCAACGCACAGTTGATACACCGCGTACGACTACTCTCTAATGTCACACTGTCTCTGCGATCCATTTTTTACTAGCCAAGCACCATGAACGCCGGCTGGCGTCTACAGAGTCACTGTCTCGAACGGCACTTCAAAGTCACTATCTCGATAATCCACACGAAGAGTCACTATCTCAACACTTTCAATACTTATTATAGACGTGGTGAATGAATTAAACGATAAAACTACCAGATCGACTTAAACGCAGCAAGAATAACATCGATCAATCAAAAAATCAAAACAAACATCATAACATCAAAAACGAAATTGACATTGATACTGACAGTTCCATAATTAAGCGTTCCGAATCGCCATGAATGTATGTTTTGAGTTTCGAAAATACGCAATGTTTACTTTATGAAATGGTGAGATAGTATAAAATGATGCAAAAGAATTACATATTTTATTTTCTACTTTAAAATCTTATTTTCTTATATAACGGCTGAAGCTAATAAGGCGATCAAAGATTTTTATGTTCATTGTTAAATCTCGAAGATAACAGACAACTGTTATCGGAACGTACAAGATTTCGGAAATGAACTTTTGATGTACGGATATGATGTAATTTTTTTATGCTAATTATTTAGCATCATTTAGATGAATTTTCTAAATGTGGTTAAAAAAAACTGTTAAAAGTCAGTACATAATACACATAAATAAAACATTATTTTTGGTTTTAATATATCTATGACGCAATCTGGTACGGGGAATGGGCATTGTCCTTTGGTTACCGATTTTTTTTTTTTGCTACCAGAAATCTAAAAGATTTCTGAATGACGGTTTTCTGTATTCTGTTTTCTGATGTTTTACAGATAGAAGGCTGCAACAAATTTTGCCGACGACTTTCCCTTCTCACTTATCATTTGTCATTGTACGTTCCGTGAATCTGTTTAGCAATCTTCCATATTCTAGAGTAAAACAGCTAGTTCGCCGCCCCCAACTAGTAATCGGTTGGGGGCAGCGAATCGGTAATCGGTCTTTGCGCCCAATGCGCCCTCTCCCCGCACTTTGAATGAGTGTAAAGAGCGAAATTATAGAAAATGTATTTTTCTTTCCTACCGTCAACCCATACAGCCAGTCCTAATATTTTTTGGAGGCTGCGAACTGCATGGTTTGTATATAATTTAATTTGAATTTAGTGCATAATTTTACCGATTTTAATCTTATGTATTGAATGTGTGTTGAACACGCACTAGCTTTAGAAAAATATACCTAAAAATTATTTTACGTGCAATTCCAACGAAGTTGTTGAATTGTAAAAATAATCTAGGACATGACAATTTGACAATTGTGGAGGCAAGGGCGGCAAAAGCTTCACAGCCTGTACCTTGAAAATTTGTAAATCCGCCACTGAGTGTCAAGTAAGTATAATTGCCATGTCCTGGAGTAATTTCATGATGATGACTGAACAGTAAAATATATTTTCCCCCCTAGGTTTCAGTAAATGTGTGGGATTTTGCTGAAACCTCCCCGTGGACTTCTTGAGAGAGCAGGAAAAGACAACTTCCGCTGCTTTGTTACACTTGGCAACACTTATGTATGTTCACAAACACTTAGTGGTTAATAATCCACCATTATTACACACTAATATCCACAACACAAATTTTAACAAGAGAAACAAAACCACCAACGTGACGCTTCCCGCTTCCGCCAAAAAGACCCTAGGTAGCCTCATTCCTATGAAATGAATTTACTGTTTGTACTAAAATAGATAACTCAAAATCCCATTGATAGATGAGATGACACTTAACTTTTCTTTGCCTCATCATCTAAGACTAAAGACGTCCTTTACTGGACGGAAAACTTCCTAAATAAAAAAGACTTTCCCAAAATCGCCACGCTGACGCTGCTGTCCAGTTTGTAGTTTACGGGAACGAGTGATAACCTCCAGTATAATTATGATTGCCTTTGTCGATACCAGTAACTGTGAAAGGATTATGCTATTCTAAAAATTCTGGCCTGAACACCACACAGCATTTTATTTTTGCCTTATAACAAAAAAATACATGATTTGTATTTTTTACATTAGAAAGATAATAAATTTCACAGAAGCAGATTATATCCTTTCCCGCTGAGAATACTTACAGCATAAAGTTTATTTAAAATAGGATTTTGCCTTAATGAAATTCCGTCTGAAACAACCCTTTAATTCAAGGTTCCAGGTGTCTGTTCTTGTATCCCTGGCGAAAATTATAAGAACGAAAGTTACCTAAACTTGGTTTTAATGAAGCTCAATATTTACACTCTTATAAGTAAATAATTAACTTAAGACATCGTAACTGTATTTTAATTTTAAAATACATGTTAAGCAGCATAAATTAAAATCTTTGTTTGCTTAATTTTGCAATTATAGCACTGCGTTCTGAATCATAAATGCTAGTGTTTTAAGTAATAGGTTAAGGTACGGTAAGGTACCTTGGAGCAGAAATATTATATAAAGCGATGAGACACTACATTGGATATCTAACGGCGTTTATTTAGAATACGAGTAGTGTGAAATAAATCCAAAAGATTTAAGTTGTTGTATATCAAGTTATTAAGCATGTAAGGTAGGCGAAGCCCCTTGGTTGAGATGTCAGTTTCAACCCGAACACGCCGAGTTTGTATATATTAGTAATATGTTTAATTGATGAGGTTTTCTACCCTTTTAAGTTTACCTATTGTAATAGGTTGTAATATTATTCTTTGAAGTCTACAATAAATATTTAAAATTTTAATTGCTAATAATATTATATTTAAATAAGCTGGGTCCAAAGAATCAGGACTGAAGAAGTACTTCGGCGTGTCAAGAAATTCCGAGAACTCATGAAATCTATTAAGAGAAGAAAAGTAGCCTATCTGGGGCATGTATTAAGACATGAGCGCTACCATCTTCTCCAGACTATAATGATGGGAAAGATTGAGGGGAAAAGACGCGTCGGAAGAAGGAAAATGTCTTGGCTCCGAAACGTTAGGCAATGGACCGGAATCGCCAGCGTAGAAGAACTGTTTCGTCTGGCGAGGGATAAGAAGAGATATGCGGAACTGACGGCCAACCTCCAGTAGTGGAGAGGCACCGCAAGAAGAAGAAGAAGAAGATTGCTAATAATTAAGTACAGTTAGAGGTGATAAACTAGCTCATTATGGATCCTGTCGGGCAGGCAATCGGGTGTAAGAAAACAAAAAAGCAATTGATGCAACGCAGATTATTAAATAATTGCTCTCAGGACTATGTAAAGCAATAAATTGTTCTCACCCTATTACAAAAAATCTTTGCTAAAGTTTGATTCTAAATAGTTATATACAAAACAGCTATTTTTTGTATATAAATAATCTATATAACACTATAATCTCCGTTAGAAGTAAATGAATACCTGCATTAACAAATAGACACACCGGCATGCCTTTCGCAGCAACTATCCCGGGTTCGAGTCCGGAAGGGGCAGATGTTTGTGTGTTGAATACGAGCGTTTGTAACTGAGTCATTGTTATAATTAATATATCTATGAATATTACTGATCAATGTATTGTATGTCTATCCGTTACCCTAGTATCCATAACACTAGCCTTACTGTGTTTACTTTGGGCTAGGCTTTTTGGCGTGAATTTAAGAAATATTATTATTATACCATCATCAGCCTATTACTATTAACCTATCACAGAGGACCAGTGCCAGCAACTACAGAAACAGCCGGGATCTACAACTTACGTGCCTTCTGAAGTACGGAGGACCTTGAGATACAATTATTTGGTCATCCATCCAAACCTTGGCCCTTATGAATGTTGTTTAACCGCCGTAATCATAGGCTGAGAGCACTAAGTCATCGTGCACCTTAGTAGACTTGCAACGCAAAAATTTCTTATTTATGAATAGGACAACATACAAAACATAGACAAAGTAGATAATGATACGATTAGACGACCGTTTGGTGCAACGGTAGCGATCCTGCCTTTCGCACCGTCGGTTCTGGGTTCGAATCCCGGTAGGGGCAGATGTTTGTATGATGAATACGAGTATTTGTGCCTGAGTCATGGGTGTTTATATATATTTCTATGAATATTACATATCTATGTATTATATATGTATGTCTATCCGTCACCCTAGTATCCTTAACACAAGCCTTACAGTGCTTACTTTGGGCTAGGCTAATTGGTGTAAATGTGAGAAATATTTATTATTATTATTATTTATTTCTGATTACGTTGCTCATGCAATAGTGTTGTTTAAATTATAAGTTGCTACCGCATTCAATACAGGTTACAAGGTATATTCAAACAAAGTTAACTTTTATTTTTTATCAAGTACATAGTTTTTTTACGCCGCATATTTAGAACAAACATAAGACACGATGTATAGCGGAAGGTTCTTTTTATTTAATTGTATGGTAAAAATTAACTAAGGTTATTCGAAATAATTACAGTATATATTTTAGAATGCCAGTAAGTAAATAAGAGCAAAGTTTACTTAACACTATACAATAACTGTAAACTTGATAATAATTGGTTATTGAACTGACATGACTTATCATACCAATTATGATATGTTAGTTAAATAATAATCCACATTAAAAACTGATTTAAATATAACGAATAAAATATATACTGTTCTAAACTCAAGTGGTCACTAACATTAGTATTTTTAAAACGGGATATTTACTAAGTTTTTTTTAATTAGTTCTCCCGTGACGAATGAAAAGTTGAAGCTTCAAACCAAAAAACATCTTTAACAGTAATATGTTTAATTGGTTACCCGTAAACATAACGTGTATCAGAACAGTATCAGGATAATAAAATATATTTTCAATTCTATTCGTATATGCAGTAATTTAAATCGTACTGCAACTTTTTGTGCTATCCAACTTAAATTTCAACAGATTCACAATTGTGAATTTAACAAGCAAAACGTACAATTGTCCTTTAGAAGTTATAAACAAAGCAGTTACAGTGCAATCAAAATTTGTTCGTTACAGTAAAAACAAAGTTCAAAATGGCGATAGGATAGCTGCACTATAAAACGTTGTTAACAATTCCGAATAATCGTGATGCCTTAAAAGCATTTGTTATGTTGTTGTATTTCATTTAAGTTTGCGGTTCATTTTAGTTAAGTGCAATGAAATTTACTACCGGGCTAGACGAAACATAAGATCTGACCATTAAATCTTTGGAACGAAATATTAAACGTTAAAGATAAATTGTGGCAATATTCATTAGTGGAATTTAAAACTGAAACTTAATAAAAACAAACTTTTTATTACTCAATACAGGCATATTATAAAGAAAAAGACAATATTCAGAAGAAAACACAAAATGTGCGAATTTTTTGGTAAATAGCAATCTCTTCCAAGCCTTCCTGCTTCCTTGCTTATCTCTACTATATAAAAGAAGAAAAGCGTGGCCGGGTTATACCTACAACGCGTGGCCGGGTTATACCAGCAACGCGTGGCCGGGTTATACAAGCAACGCGTGGCCAGGTTATACCAGCGTTTCGGGTTAGCTAGTGTAGATAAAATAATAAGTATGTTTCGGCAATATTGTTGGCGAAAAGGTTACGTTTACATAACAGCCTTTTTAAGTTTTTTAATTGTTTAGAAATGCAAGTATATTTAGTCAGAATTTATCACTTTTTTCAACAAATATTAATACGTTGACGATTATTTAACTCAATTAGCTAAAGAATAAATGCAATTCATTTTTATAAAATTTGTATAAAGATGCAATATTTTTCCCATTTTGCTAGGAGGATTTATTGTTAGTTAGAAATATAGTTTTTAAATGTAGTTATTGAATAAAAAACTACTATTTTTGGGCTTTCTTCATGTTTAACACCAAGTTTAAAATGCCGATACTGAATATTTCAAAAAAATATATACTCATGTTTACACTATGATAGACACACAGTGTTACTACGTGCTTTGTTTTGTATACCATATATAATATAAAAAAATCGCTTCCCATCAATTACTTTCTTTATCTTATATTAATTCTGACATCGATGTAATTTCCGTACCTGTGTTCATTTTGTTTTGGTTATAGGCATATTACATAATTTATAAACTAGTCTTGTAGATTCTTACTCTCAATACTTTTTATTTCAAAAAGGCTAACAAAATATTCTACCTAAAGCAGGTCAAAGTGATTTCCAAATGTCTAGAATGCCAATAAAGCGTTTGGTATAGCTTTACTTGCTTTTCAGAAGGCACTTGTATTGATATGAATGCCGTTATATAACATATTGCTATTTATTACTCCACACACGTGAAATTTGGTTCAATACATACGTTTTCAATTACCTAAAACTCGACATAGACTTTAATTTGGAGACACTTAAAAATATCATAATATAATCCACATGACGTATAATTTGAAAAAGAATTGTTCATTTTTCCTATTAGTTTTTTGTATTAAAATCTAAAGAATCAGGCATTGTATCTATTGAAACGTCTGCGGCCAATATTCTGGAGATAAGTTCTCGTTAGCTTTACTAATGTTAACCTAAAAAAGAAACTCAAAGAGCAAAGAAGTCAGACTTTTGAATTGTTTCGAACAATAGGAAATTCCTTTTCTTTCTTTCTTTCATCATCAAAAAACTTTAACCGCCCGACGGATTAATTGTGGTTCGATACTTTTGTAACGTTTAAAAGCTTTGCTGTGTTCTTGATACCAGTGGTTATACCAAAGTTTTAAGAGCTATTAGAGCTCTTGAAATGGAACAGTATCGTTCGAGCAAACCTGAGTTATGGATGATGAGATGAAACAGCCATAACTCCCACTAAAGAATTTGTTTTTACCTATTTCGTAAATGCATTTTTTTAATCAAATAAGTTACTATATAAAATTACAGCACAACCAATAGTCGCGTCAAAGAAGCCGTAAAACAGGCTATCTTCGAAAGTCCTCAGAAATAGGTCCGATTGTGCCATTTTATTTTTTGCGTTTTTGTTTTTTATATTATTTAAAATCAGAAATCTTTCAGAGGGGTGAAATAATTATTTTTAACGTTATTTATATAACAAAATGAGTTTTTTGCTTTCTAATATTTTATTAACTCGAAAAAAACAACAAAACAAGTATTTTTTGTTATTATATAAAAGAACATTCAATTTTGAACATTCATTTGTGTATTGATAATTTCATCTTCTTCGTGGTGGGTGATTATCGCAGTCACTTCCATTGCATACAATGCAGGTGGATGAGCAATGCAAACCACTTTTTTGCAGCCACACGCTGAACCGCATCCTGTTTTGCAAAAGCATAATATAATTTTCAAAATGTTCATAGGTGCTGTAGATTGTCTCCTTGTGATTGGCTTAAAGTAATTATCTATTTGCCAACCCCAATCTTCGGGAGGTATTGAAGCATTATTTTTCCATTGTTGAACTTGCAGGTAAACTCTTTTAATTTGTTGTTTTGCTGCATCCTTTGTTGGAGGTAACGAACCGAGTTGTACGCGCTTGTCTTTTAAAGCTAATGCTATAAAGAGCTTTTATCGCAGTTCATTCAAGCTTTGAGCAGTTTGAGCACCATGCATGGTAAGAATACAATACATACCTCCATTAAAAAGTACTTCTTCAGCTTATTCTTCAACCACGAAAGTTTCAGCTGCTGCACGTAATTTCTGATCACTATTAAAAAATTTAATATTTTTTTTCTTTATTATAAAAAGCAGATGTTGAGCAGATGTGAAAGAGAGAGATCATTTTTGGTAATATTTGGATATTTAATAACATGGTTTTCGTCGGATAAACTCGTTGTAAAACATTATTTGTGACTGGTTTCAAGAAAAATATGTCTTTATGATCAGGTGTTAAAGCCATAAATATCACTAACACATCAATGTCCTCTGCTGCAACAACTACATCATGGAAGAAACTATCAAGAGCTGATTGTACAATTAAACGATCTGCATCACTTTCTTGCTTGACTCCACTCAAAATTATTTTCGGCCATTTTTTTGCAGAGAAGATTGATAAACCTATTTTTATTTTTGCTGTTTCCTAATAATTACTCTTTAGTTGTATTAAGAGGCATGTCTTCTTCACAAAAATTAACCGATTGCAGTATTACGTTAATATCTATGATTTCTTTCAGACGACTTAGTTCCATTATTATTGTATCCATCAAAAACAACTTTAACGTTGCTACCCTAGTTCTTACGTAAATACCTGATATACTGTTGAAAAATATCGATAACTTTTTTATTTTTTAACTATTTTAATCTATGAAGTAACAAACCACTATCGATAATGTAAAAAAAAATTAACATTAACATCCGTTTCACATTGTTCAAAAATAGCGCTGATTTCGTCGTTTTCCTTATTCCACCGCTACCAAAATACTGTCGAAGTTCACCATTACTCTTCCTTAAAAAATTTAATAGTGTTGAAAATTTATTTTTATTATTTATTTTTTATTTTTACTTTTAACAACTATTCTTAACACCAAAGTAAATACACGATTATTTTTCACAGAAAACCATGCAAAAACTTATTTTCTTATATAAATAATGTACATATTCTTTAAAAAATACAAATAATTATTTTGCCCTCTGAAAGATTTCTGATTATAAGTAATATAGAAAAATAGAAAAAAAAATCCAATTCGGAACTGTTTCTGAGGACTTTCGACCAAAAAGCTTTATTGACGCGACTACAAGCTTCAAACCACTAACGCCTTAACGAAGTGCTATTGCCACTTTGTTATAATGGTTGAGATTGATCGAGGTATCACCGTTAAACAGCTGGGCTGAGTTTGAACCTTATGCATGTACTCAAAATAAATAAATAAAAATTATTTAAGATAGACCTCTTGAACCAGATTTACGTTGCGTTTATTCTTGGTTTTATATTTAGTCCTGATATATAATATTTTTTTATACTATGGATTTATTCAGTTCTTTTCTTTTTGCAAAGTAAAACAAAAAAATACTGTTTAAAAAAATGAATTAATTGAGTAGTTAGGTCATTCCTCGCATACCTGTTTGGTGAAATATGTTAGATGGTAGGGCCTTAGTCGCCCTGTGAACAAGGCCATCCTGCAAAGAAGTCGTTTATTTTAAGATGCGATAAAGTACAGAAGTGTGAGAACTAAGAAATCAACACATCTCATCATCATTCATCTCACCTGTCTTCACATCGATTCCACAAGTATTTAGTAATTTCTTAAGATCTCTTGCATTCAAATGCCCCATTCGCTCATGCCACAAACGTACATCTACATTTTCAGCATTCAAAGCTTCATTCATGGGATCTTTCATTTCTCTCACACGATATAAATTCCCCATACGACCAGCAGTCATTTTAACTGTCCCCTATTTGTCGATAATATAGGCATTATCCCTTTAAAGATGACATCATGACCGGTATCAGTAATTTTGGCTACAGAAATCAAATGACTTCGTAAGTCAGGAACAAATAAAGTGTTTTGAAAATTAAACTGACCTTTAGTTGAGTCATTTGAAGCACAGAGACTTATATTACCCTTATCTTGGACGACAGATTATTCGCTACATTTAATATTTCGTCATAGTGTATAAAATCTTTACCAAATCTTTCTCTGTTGTTACAAAGATGTGATGTAAAACCGCTGTCTAAAATAAAGTTATTCTGAAAATTATTGAAATTTGGATTACAGTATAAAGCTTCAAAAATATCTTCATCTATTTCTACAGTTGCACACCTAGAATCTTGGTTATTTTTCTTTATACGACATTCACTAGCTTAATGACCTAATTTGTGAAATTTAAAACATTTGTAACGAAATCCTTCATTGGTATTCGAAGTACTATTCTCATTGTTTGTTTTCTTAGACTTAGATTTCCTTCCATTTCGTATATTTTTCTAACCAACAAGCACTCCTTAAACCTCCCAACTATTGAATTGACATCGCGAGCTATCCTCCTCTAAATTTTTTATCTTTAGAAAATCGACCTTAGGTAACTTGTCGCGGGATTCCATTGCACATCTTAACTTTTCCACTGCTCCTATAAATTTAGATAGATGCACTCGAACATCCTCGCCCTCTTGCATACGGCATAGAGTTAATTGTTTCAACAAGATTGCCTTACGTGCGGGACCTTTCGATGCATAAACGGATTCCAGTTTCAACCATATGTCACGTGAAGTTACGCATCCTTTAATATGCCTCAATTCACTTGGACTGATTGCTAACACTAAATCTGCTGTTGCCTTTCGTCTGCAGCAATCCATTTTTCGATCTATTGTTCATCACTAATAGTCAATTCTGGCCTCGCAGTCCTCCCATTTACATAACTTCCACGTATCCACTTTGACAAGTAAAGCTTGTGCCTGAATTTGCCAGGTTTCATAATGGTCCTTATTCAACAATTCCAGTCTCGAAGATTGCGCCATGATACTTAGAATAAACAGTAGTTATTTAATAAATTAATTAAGTTTTTAATAAATTCTCTTAAAAACTGTCTAAGACATTTTTTTGAATTTATTTAAAGGATACACATTATCGTTATATATGTGTATATATATATATATATATATATATATATATATATATATATATATATATATATATATATATATATAATATTACAAAACATCACACAATAATAAAGATGTTTAGTGAATATATGTAAGTAAAATAATATCAAAATTGTTATAAACATATGACTCATAAAGTCATAGATTTTCAGTCTTGGATGAATCTAAGTTAGCAGTCAATCTCGGTACAAAGATTCAATCCTATATTAGTAGAAATCATTTTTCTAGTACTATATCTTTATTTCTCACTTAATTAACGGAATACTTAAGGAACATGTTTTCTTTCGCATTTTCTTAGAAACGAAAAATGTTAATTAAATATAAATCAAGAAGTAACAAAACCTGTATAATATTAGAACAGATTTGGATCAGAGGGGTCTTCTGACGGACATACTTACTTATTCATGATTCCAAATATGTTTCTATTATGATTCCAAATATGTTTCTATTTTAAAAAGCTTTCAGCTCTTAGCGACACTGATAGTTACTACTTTTACTTTTATTTTTGTTCATTTTCCTTCTACTGTAAGGCTCATTTGATAATGGAGGTCCCATTGCCAAGTGAAGGAGAAATTTCATTCGAACTGATTGTAATCTTGATAGCGTGATATTAAATGGAAAAGTTGAATAGATTTTATCAGCGACCGTAATTATACGATTTGTGCTTGAAAACAGTACCAGTTTGATCACCAAGCTTAATGGAAGAAAATAGTGTATACTAGCTGTTACCCGCACCTTAGTATACGGGGTTGTTTTGTTAGTGATCACGAATGATAACAGATATTTTTGAAGTTATACTTCTTTAGGCGCATTATGAAAAAATAATGAGAGTGAAATTTTAAGATGCGCGCGCATCACTGTAACACAAAAGTCACTGTAACACAAAAGTAATAGGTTGAAGTTGCCCACAAAAGGGACAAGCCCAGGTCTTGGTTACCAAGAAAACAAAATGGCGGGCGTAAGAGAAAAACAAGATTTGAGGGGCAATTTGTCGATAAAAAATGCCATATTTCACACTATTAAAGGCTCCGACATTGGTAACGGGACACATTGTATAATAACATTATAACAATTTTATTTAAAAGTGGTTTTTATTTTACTAACGTTTTAAGCGCGTTTATTGATTTGAGGTAAACGGTCAGCATGTATTCTTTTTATTTGTTTATGGTATAAATTATTATTTTTTCTACATTATTATTGGTTAAACAGTTTATTTGAATGGTTTTTGATATATTATTTGATTGTATATACAGATATATAGAAAATCTATTAATCTTTCGATGATTCTTTACAAATCACTATATAGTTTATAAATTTGTATTTCTTTTCACAAACTAAAAATTTCCTAGAAAATTCTGAGTTATCTTTGTTTAGTTACATTCAAGAAGTATAACTTCTTACGTGCGTGCAAAAGTACACACAACGGTTTTTTATAAGATTATGTTGATAATTTATTCCCTCACTAAATAATTAACACAGTATCATTAATCAAAATTTTGTATGAAGAACAGCTGGGCCAATCGTGTTGTTTTGTTTTAGTGTGCGAATGAGAGATTTTAATCTATGTAAAATATGTCTTAAGTTTTGACCTTAGTTAATATAACAATAGTTATGATTATAATAATATAATACTAAACAACATCACATAATTGTTCTGAACACAACTTAAGTGATTAAAGCACACAAAGTGTCGTTGAATTTATTCTGTCGGTATAAATTCAACGACACACGACACATTACACTACACAAATTTCATTATAAATCCGTTCACTATGTTCTTTGCGTGAAAAGCGAATAGAAGAACCGAAGAACAAAAAAGATAATGCTTTTGTTTTTTCTGTATCTTTTACAAAATGACGAATACGTATCAGTTTTTTTTTAATTCCTGTGCAGATTTGTTGTAGTTGCTATTTTATTATATGTAAAGATAAAATATTTTTTCAATATGGGAGAATTTCTATGGGAGAACATCACAGAAAGCAAGAACCTTAAAATAGAAGATGTGGAGAAGATAGATAAAATATTTACAGCCAATACAAACTTGACACTCAACCCAATTAGAGATAGGGGTAACACAACGGGTAAAATCTGTGCGAGTCAAATCGTACCACTTCACATACCCTTTTACGTTTTGTGCGTGGAGATCCCGTATTTTACTCTTGTAAACCGTGTGTTATGTATACTAGATTAAACGAATAGATATAACCATATGAAGGATAGACATGTTTCAAAGATAAATATAAAAATATTTATGATTCAGTTACAAATGCTCGTACTTATCACACATACATCTGCCCCATTAGGGACTCTAGCTAGGAATCGTCGTTGCGAAAGTCAGAATCAATACCGATGCACCAAATAGGGGTTGAAGATATATAGTTCGTCGTAGATATCATTGCTGATTATCTCAAGATTATATGAAATAATTTTTATTTGATAGAATCAAGCGTTACTGACGGAAGTCCATATCCATTGATAAAACAAAAAATAAGTATGTAGCTTACTTCCGCAATAACAAGAAAAATGCACCGCCCGTAAATAAATGCAGATACTGTATACACCAACACACAGACAAAATAGTTGGTGAAAGTGGAAATACGGTATCAACAAATATTTTTTCCTGGAAACCTTTTCTTTACTTAATAACTTCAAACAGTTTCCAATATGTAAACCTTTTTCCCCTGATTTCTATTAACCTCCTTTTGTAGTTTAGATGAAAATATACCCTTTAGCAAAAACAAGAGTTTCGGGATAAATATTAGCATTCATAACTTATATACCACGAATATATTTATTCGTTCCCTGTTTTCCCTATAGGGCATAAATTTCTTAAAAGAAAATATATTGTATAATTAATAATTATTGTAACTTTCAACCATTACTTCGTGTATCAATTGTTATCATTATTAATTAAAAAATTCAAAACATGATCATGATCGTCAGTTTAAGAAAAATGGCGCAATATACCACTACTATTAAGATTTATAAAAAGTTGTGTAGACTCTTAAACCCCGTATTTTAATTTGCATGGGTCTTAAATATCTTTAAGTACAAATTTGGGAAGATAAACGAGACACTTTACTAATTCTGCCCTCTTGGCCCTTCTAAATAATTACCGTATTAAAGTCTTGCACCAACCAGGTTAAATAGGTACGCAACGTCAATTTTATTACAAGGTGATAAAGAAGGTAATTGAATGTATTTATAGATAATGGCGAAACAGTTTCTTCCACTTAATATCATTAATAGTTAATCCCTGTCTCGGAATATTAAATTTATGAAGAGAAATTGATATTTTATAAGTTTGATGTTAAGATATTATTAACGATTTGTTCCTTTCTCACTTCTCCTCGTTAAGCATATCCCCACAATATTGCTTTTACTTTTACATTTTTTTAATCAAATTAATAACGAACGAAAGCCTATTCTTATGCGAGAGATTTAGTGTACCATAAATCAACAACAAAGCGAAAACTAGTTAAGATAATTAAGCAAACGTTTTTAAGGTTCAATTAAGAATAAAATATATTTTTATTACCACGTTTTTCTTATCTCACTTTTCTTATTTGTTTGTCTGTCCGGGCAAAATCTTGCAACTTAAATTTGAGGCACTTTCCGATAAGCTAGAAAGCTGAAACTTTCAGGATAGTTCAGAACCCGATGACAATGCACTCTAAAGCAACTTTCAACTTTCCAGATGCACTTTCAGGTCCACTTTCGGCAACTTTCACTTTTGTATGGGGCTTATCCGATTGTTGCGTAACACATGGTTACTTCGTTGAGTTAATAATTAAAAAGAATAAAATAATTATACTAGATTTAAAAAATCAAAAAAATCCCACGTTTTTCAATGTCCTAAAAAGAATAAAATAACCCTGCGGGGCAAAGCGAGGGGCCACTCAAAACGTGGGGGCGCATCTTTACAATAATCGGCATCAATGCATGTCATTCATCTCTTTAAAATCTCCTCTTAGTAATATGCGCCCCCACGTTTTGAGTGGCCCCTCGCTTTGCCCCGCAGGGTTATTTTATTCTTTTTAGGACATTGAAAAACGTGGGATTTTTAGATTTTTTAAATCTAGTATAATTATTTTTGCTCTAGTTTTCGACACTAATATTTGCAATTTGATCAATACCTAACCAAATATTTCGTAAGGTGTGATAAATATTATTCAACTATAGAAACATTAGTTATTACATGATTTGACATTAAATTTTCATGAAACTTGAAATGCTACGTCCATTGCAAATAAAATAAAATGTAATTATAATCTATCACATTGCTTAAATAGGGGAATTCAAGATAAGAAATGTGAAAAAAATGATGATTTTGACTTATGATTAAAAGAAAATATTATAATAAGGTGCATCATTCAATATTACAGTTCGGCTCAGTTGATTGAGCAATTATTCTTATTATGTAACGTATTAATTCATGCTTATTATAAGTTTCTTATATTAAGTTAAAGGACAAAACATTCCTTATTTAATATTGAAATGAAATAATGTATCCCTTCAAGATCTTGTTTATTTTCATGTTTTTATTCAATCTCTTAATCAGGCCTCAATAGAAATATAAAACAAACTCGTTTTCCGTATACGCAAGAAGTATTTAATCCAAAGATAAATTTTATAAGTAAATATTTTGTTTAATTTTTTTTTATAAAATTCCAAAGTTATGGAAATACTTAGGGAGATGAAACCTTCAGCGTTGTTTATAGTTCCAACTATTAATAGTCGAAGAACCCTCGTTGGAATTAGAATAGCGCTAACAATAAAGCAGCCGGGAGAAGTCGTTTCCACTGGCCCTCACTAAACTGACTTCATTAAGTCTCTACCTACTTCGTAGCTCCAGGTTACTACTTTAGCTACTAAAGTTTTAGTTCTTTATGATGTCTAATTGTTAAGTTTAAAGCGGAAAGTTCAATTGCCACTCACTCTTTAACTACAAGATTGGGTTTGACGACAAATTTAATGTTAATTGTACTTATTTATATTGAAAATGACATTTATAAATGAATCTCGCGCTTCCCAGCTTTTTTTGATAATTATAACACTTGGTTAACTTAGATTCTTAAATCACACTACAAAATATGATGCTCGATGGTCCCGACTGCCTCCTAGGTGCATAGTGTCCATGTGTATATAAATTGGAATGCGCAATAGTGACAATACGTGAAAAAAGAGTGAAACAATGTTTGATCTTTTTATGTTAATCCGTAACTATAAATTTTCCAAGTCTGGATTTTAAAAAAAAACTTGTAATGTTATTAGTGGTATTTTTACTCTGTCTATAACAATGCTCCAGCTGATGACAATCGGATGAATCTCGTCGGGTTCTCAAAAATATTTTAGATCAGAGATAATCTAAGTATCTAGACTGTTCGCCACTTTTTCTCTAAATTCCCTTTTAAATGCAATCTCGATCATCACAAAATGCCAATGCCTTCTCATTCCAACTTGAAATTGCAATCAAATATCCATTGAAAAGAAACCGATAGCATCTGTCTTGAATGCAAATGACCAGGCTCCAGACTCGTGCAGTTATTAGCAAAACTTCGTCAGGCGTTGTTATCTTCACTGAAACTAAATAATTCACGATGTAATCTTATACATTATTGAAATTGCTTTCGTATTCAACGCTGAAAATCTAGACAGTCTGATTTTGAATGTACATATATTCGAGCGGTATATTATTTATATTATGTGCTTTACATGTTTATTGTTCTTCCCTTACTCTATATTTCAACGTGATTTTTATTTCATAGGAATGGTACATCATAGAGTGTGGTGCATGCTAACGACAGAAGATGCACTTGAAACCAACGGCTTAAAGTTATTTTTTTAACGCAGAGGGAATTATTTTATGGATTCGATCCACTGCGGGTTCGTAGCAAGGATATGTAGGACTTTTTTTACAGACGTACGGAGCGTAGACTAAGGCATACTGTAATGTTCTAACTTTAAACATTTTCACAGTCCTCCAATGGGGAGTATTAGCCTGAAAATTAGTGAATAAAATTTTGAAAAGGCATACCATTTGGACATATAAAAAATGAAAGGAGTTCGTACAGACGTTGTTTTGTAGTCAGGAAACTACTGTAATAATATGAAATTAAATAATAGTTCAAAATTATGTTTATTACGAACTATTCAAAAAGGATCGGTCATTTAAATAGAAATAACCTACGATAGTAAAATTTAATTTTCCAAAACAAGTACAAATTCATTCTATTTCAACCTTAAAACTATAAAATAATCATTTTTTCCATATTATTTCCAAATGTGGTAGAAAAAACAAAAAAACTACCAAAAATAAGCGCGCGGGCCTATTTGATGTAATATTGTTGTTTTGCCGAATGGTTAAATTTCATACAGTTTTTATAATAAAAATTTTTGATACGTTTGGAAATATTGGCACCTAAATAATAATAAAAAATCATAACGTGATTAATAATATAACACATCGAAGCGTATTTGTATTCTAAAATAACATACGTGTTGAGAAACAATATCGTTTATTTTAAAAAATCCCAAGATAACCAAACGGACAAGGCAATATATTCATCATAGGGGACTGATTCGTTTGGCAAAGAATCGCTAGGACCGTCTCCGTCAGTCTTTTTACTCCGTGTCTATACTCTGAGCTGAGCCATACTCTGTCATACTCGTTTTATGATCGCCTCATCATAAAACGACGCCGGTTGCTTGTCTTTGATTTTATTGCAATTTTCCTGTTAATACTGTGAATCAAGAAATTCTTCTCTTCATTATTGTCTGCATTAGAGTCTCCGAATTCAGACGGCGATAACACAGGTCGGAAACAAGGGAAAATAGTTACCTATTGATATGGAGAACTGATCACTCCCAGAACATAAAATATATACTTCATTTTCAATCCAAAAGGAAATTTAGTACGGGCCCTGAGGTATCTAGACCTTGCTTTTGGAGGTTATTGTGTCCAGGTTGCCCATAAGAATCCACACAACTAATGCCGGCTAATTAAGAGACCTTTCCCCAGGCGGGTCTAACATGCGTTGAATTTACTGTTACCAATACTAATTACCATCGAACGAGTCCAAGAGTCAAGTCCAAGAGTCATTGGACATCCCAGATACCCCGGACCAAGAACCCCCAACAAATTTTTCTGTTTCGGTTACCATGAGTTATTTACCAATATCGATCAAACGGACATACAGTTTTCAGACGGGTTACCTTCTTAAATTATTTTATACTAGACGATAAAACAAATTGTACGTCATCCCTCGGGAATTCGTCATTTTCAGGGATTCATTATCGTATCATTTAGCTTCTAAATTTACATGTTTATATTCGTTTGCAATATTTTACCTTGTTTTAAACGACACACAGCGCCATCTACAATCCATCCATCAAGCAAACAATATTTTTGTTTTTCCTCGGGAATATCAATTTTTTCCAGAATAAAAAGTACTCTATTATTTAATTCGCACTTTTATCTTTACTTCTGCAAAATTTCAAAGCAATCGGTTCAGTAGTTACGGCGTGAAAGCGGAACAAACAAACAAACAAACTCACTTTCCGATTTATAATATTAGTAAGGATTTTTATATAACCTCAATTAAATCTGAAAAGTTTCTCTACTGTTTATGATTAAACTTATACAAAAATGTATTTTTTTTCTCTTAAAGTGTATTTACGCTATAAGCTTTAAATAAAGACATTGTAATCATTCCATATGAATTGTTTTTTTATTATCCCTAGCTGGGATGCTTATTTAAAAATAACACTACAAAAAATAGACCTCAGGGATGTACCCCTCTTCTCCCACCAGGTTTAGTCGTTGAAACGGGACTTCGGTGAGAGTGGTTCTAAGACCTCTTCTCGGCTGGGGGGATGCCCGGGCACATCTTGGGAATCCCGCCCTAGACGTGTAGAGCTTGTGCAATGCCGCCGGTAAGCCCCACCGAGAGCAGGGAGCTTTTATGCGACGCTCCTATCCCTATTCCGTCTGTCTTTTTAGTAGACACTGCGTTTCCTCCATGCAGTTCCCCGACTGCTTCCCAGCAATGGGTTAGAGTGCCTGTCCCACCATTGAAATGCAGAAAATAATAGTTTTTGGACATTTGACGATCCAGCCTTTGTGAAAAATTTTTAACCCCGCAAATAAAGTACAAATGCGGTTGTCGGTACCTATCGTTAGCTATCTTCCTTATTTTTTATACTTGCCAAAATTTATTTGTGCTTCAAATAATGCCTTTTTTGTTGGCAGGCGGATATAGCACATTCAGCCAAAGGCTACGAGTCGGAGGATGAGAACGTCAGCAGAAACCGACAGAGGGCCATCGAGGAACGGCCGGCAGCGAAAGTCAACATGTACTCGAAACAGGTATGTTTGGATTTTATTATTATCAAAAAAATGCTTATTATTAAAGTGTAACTAATCAAACGGTTTTATCGCCACAGAATGATAGATCACGCCTTTTTTCAATGCCCTTCATAAACATATCAAATGAAAAGCCTTAAACAGACAGTACATTCTAGAGAAAAAACTCCCTAACAGATATTGTATTGCAAACTTACGACTACTAATATTTCTAAAAAAAAATAAGTTTAAATGTTTTATTGATTTAATGACGACCGTTTGCTGCAACGGTAGCGATTCTGCCTTTCGCACCAATGGTCCTGGGTTCGAATCCCGGAAGGGGCAGATGTTTGGATGATGAATTCGAGCATTTGTACCTGAGTCATGGGTGTTTCTATGAATATTACATATCTATGTATGATATATGTATGTCTATCCGTTAGCCTAGTATCCATAACACAAGCCTTACTGTGCTTATTTTGACTCATACCATTATATGATTTGAATGCATCTTCTTTACTGGACTTATAAAATATGTGTAAAACTACTATCATCGCGCGACATCACAATTCGATAATTTATAGATTTAATCAGGTTGCACCCCTCTATTTCATTTTTTCTTTTTCTAATTATTGTTGATATCTGAGGTTTGAGCGTATATTGTAAAATTCATGGAGTAAATGAATCTTTTTACGTAATATGTCAAACGTGTTTCAATTTGATAAACACTCCGGCTAATTTATTAAACTTGTTTTATATTATGTAAAATAGTTAATGAAACTCTAAAACAATAAAAAAAGACAATAAAAAAATTAACAAGTGGATTAATTGAATTAATTAGCCATCAGTACATTCATAAGTCTATAACATTAATATTAGTTTGTAACATAATTGTCATTCGTGAATTACCTTAATTAAGCTGAATTTTTACAATGACCCTAAAGTTACATAGGGTAATCGCAAGAATTTATATATCAAATTTCAATAATCCGACACTTATCCGGATTTTTGTAATGATCTACTATGACTACGACTACGACATAAACCGTTCCAGTTTTTAATATATGTCTGTGTGAAATAATAATGTACTCACTGGAAATTCGAATAGTATTAGTATCTAACATTAACAAGATTAAGCCTATAGAACTACAAGATTCTCTAAATTTACCAACGCGATACATGTTATTGTTTAAGTTTCAGTTTTGTAACAGCTGCGGTAATGTCATAGATAATGGGATAATATATGGGTTTTACCACGGTCTATCGAGAAAACAGGCAACGTATTAAATATTGAAAGTTCTAGCAAGTTATATACATTTGAACTAGATTATTTTGATTTCAAATCAAAAACTAAAATTGAATTTTATTCTATACAAGGAAGATCTCCACGGAGTAATGATTGGTATAGCGAATGGGGTGATCAAAACTATTATATTAAGACCTTGTCTACTACTTAGCACTCACTAATTCTAGCTTTGAGTTTTTATACGTGAGTAGGACTTTTGCCACAGCAGTGGGAATCATAACAGGTTATGATCGTGATTCGATTGCTTGGAAGATTTTGAAGTCTTAGATTTTGATACTAATGCACACGCATATGTGTATTCATTATAAACAAACTTTATTTGATAAAAACAATAACATCACATTGCTTTTTTATCAGATCTAAATTACTTCAGTATTTTCATTTATATATCATTTTAATTTTTTTTAAAGGATTAGCTGACCTGGCAACGCGTTGTGTGTATTGCGTTGCTAATTTAAGTGAAAGCTATCCTATTTTCTAAGTAGGGATAAAATCGGCAAAGTGAAAAAAAGTCATCAAAATCGGTTGAGTAGTTTCGGAGATCATTGCGGTCAAACACTGTGACACGGAATTTTTATATACATATATAGATATTTTGTTGCAATACCGTCCTTTAAACCGCGACCCTGCTCAGTTATCGGAAACCAATTTAGTGCAGAATTGTTTATTTTTATCCAAGCTTTTTCTGAAAACTTTTATAAAAATAAATGGAATATAAATATCTAACTTATAAAACATGGAAGGAATTGCGTCAGTAGGAAGCAACTGTTGATAAAATCAAACCCTTTCTTTGAAATTAAGTTTATGTTAAATCTCTTGCTTTCATAAATATTTATAAAGTACGTAGCTGACTCAACGGTTATGTCTAAGTTTAAACAGTTATCTTAATATGTTAATTTAATCTGAAATTTCCCTTTCAAACCAAACAGTCTACACCTCTAAACTTTGCTTTCCATTAAAAAATAAACTGTAAATGCAGTTTATGTACCCAGTACTTGACTACTATTTCTAACGCTTTTAATATTTATAGTTAAGTATTATAATGTTCGTCATCTTAGCCGAACGATACTCACTGCTTGATGTAAGCCTCCTTCGTATATGGGAGGGGAGGATTTTGCCATAATTTCCACTCTGAGCCGGCAAGTAGGAGATTGTTTTTGAGGTTATACCAATTTTATAAAAAAAAACTTAAAATCTCCATAGTTTACCCTTGGTAGCTGCAATTTGATATTATGAAATAGTCTGTAACTTGTTTTGCAGTGATGCATATTTTCCCTTAGCCTTGAAATTGATCAGTCAGTTACTGATACATTTTTATAATTTAACTGTTTTTTTCCTATTTTGTTTAAAGGAATTCCGAGAGCAGTACTGCATCAACACCAAACAATTGGATCTGCTGGAATTGGAGAAGTCCAAGAAGGACAGATTCCTCGGATGCCTCTCTCAGTACCATATTGAGAGTCCCTGCTCCAGAACCAATAGGTATGATATCCCAAATAATTATATCAGAAAGTATACAGAATAATATGCCCTATATTACGCGATTGAAGCTCAGTCAAGGTTCATCAAGTAGAAATTTTGGTATCCACGTTTTGGCACGCATAAAGGTAACCCATTGAACTTTTGTGATAGTCCATCCCTACGACCAAAATAGTATACATAAAAATATTATTCTGTTGCTTACATGACTGCACTACATTAAACTAAATATTGCTTTTATTATTTTAACAATATCAAAGAAAAATAATAAAAATATTATTAATACTAAGAGGTTTAAACTCAATTCTCCTCGTTCTGGACGAACATTTGCACCAATTTGTTACGACAACCTTAACATTATTAGCGGCCCATCAAAATTACCACCTGTTATTAATACATACATGTAAAATAATCGTTTTTTGGCGCTTTCATGTTAAAATTATATTTCGTATAGGTATAATTCACAATGATGCATTTTTAATTTGATAGTTTTTTAGCTTATCCTAATAAAAAAGTATGGCTGTTAAAATATTTTTCTCGAGGGCGACATAGCAATAATATTGACGAGTCTCACTCAACTACAAGATACTTATTCATAACACTCTACTAAAAGATACTTATTACTAGATTATATTGTACACGATTTAACAAAGGACATTCTTAAAAAAAAAGTATATTTATCTTTTGTTGTCTACATTTGGACTCAGAATTTCAACTTACTAATGAAGCTTTTTGGGCCCTCTCATTTCCTGGCTGAAGAATAGCCACAGTGGAGCGTCGAGTCAGTCGCCAAAATGAAATATTTCCAGTCACATTCGTTATGTCTTAAATGAGAAAATGTCACCTGCCAGGATTTTCTTGATAATTCTGCTAAAATGTCAGTTCCTAGACTTTTTACTTCTTTTGTGAGAAAGTGGTTATTATGTTATTATTGAATAAAACCATTGGTCAAGTAATAGTTTTGACGTGATAACGTCTTTTAAATCGATGAATGCTGGCTGCACGCACGAAAAAGCAGGACTCATTGTCACGTTCCGCCTGAGCCGAACGTGCAAGCGAGAGCGCAGAGCAAGCGATAGAAAAGCACGATAGGCCTAAGCGTTCGGTTTGTGTTGCATCTATCTCTCTTCTACTCCATCGGCCGATGCGTCCGAGAAGAAGAGAGAGAGAGAGCGGCAGCACACAACCTACACGTGAACTGTTTTTACAACTGTTTATTAAGTGAAGAGAAAAGTTAATGTGGTTTTCATAGTTTATAACAAAAACAATCTCATATATTTGTTCTTATATTATTAAAAAAAAGAAGCATCGATCGGCGAATGCAGTAGTAATAATAGGTTATGTTACAATTTTTATAAAAACATATTATGACTCATATGAACTATCGTATAATATGATCTATATCGTATAATATTAATCATATGAACTAAGGAAAAACAACAAAATTAACTGAGATCTGTTTCAGATTACAGTAGTGTTTGGTAATTTTACAATTTTTGAACTTACATACTTATACCTTTCAGACACTATTTTTGGACGGAATTTTTTTATTAAATAACGAGCTAAAATACTTTATATTCCTGATGAAAACTCTATCCTCATACAAAACCCTAGTATTTAAATTTGGTCTTAATTGTTGAAGTGGACGTTCTATTTCTCAACAAAATTTTGGAGCCCGAGGTTTAATTTTATTTCACATGAACTGGTCACTGTTTATTTACTATGTCATATTTCCTCATATCTAATTATATTTTATTAGTCGAAAGAACTTAAATGACTTTCATATGCGCCCAACGTATGCCTACTTTTATCGTGGATGGTATAAAAGTGCTGCAAAATTTTCTGATGTTTCAAACTGTTCACATCGACATATTATTTAACAAATTGTATATTTTATAATAGTCTTTATATATATGATATCAAGTTGCAATACAGGTTCCCTAAAATATTTATGTTCAACTTCCAAAAAGGATGAGTTCCTGAACCAACCGTTATTTCGTCCATTGGTCTCTAGTGACCAATCCCTAAAACGATCTTAGATAACGCTTTGATCTTACCCATTTCTATATTCTATTTGTCAAAATTATTACACCCTAGCCGCTTATACATCCTGCCTTTCTTTACCTATAAAATTCTATTGAACTAGACATACTTCCACCTGGGAATAGTAAAATATACGACTAGCAATAGCGGTATCACGTTGTAGGACCTTCGAAATAAAATATGGGACCTACTGAAAAGGGTCAGACTGGTTATTCAGTCTTAAAAGTATTACTTACTGTAGTCCGAGCCAATACGAACTATAGTAAGCAAAGTCATATAATAATCAAAAAAGCATATTTTTATATATTTTTTGTTTTTATAACAATAATATCACATATTTATTCATTACATTTACGTGTCCAATTATTGAAATGGAATCAGTTTTTACGATTACCAAGTTTTTGGCATTTGTATCTAAGATTTGACTGCTTAGCTCTTCATGTCAAGCAAGGCAACAAGTTACAAGTTCCATGCCTCCATGGCAGAAATCGCGCCAGTCCAGCGACAGTAGAGAGTCAACCTCGTGTAATTTCTTTTAAGAAAGCTGTCACTAACCAATTCTGAAGCAGGTTCCCATCAGTACTTACTTTAACCCACCCGAGAAGGTGAGCCAAAGGGTTTTCACGACGACGGTTAAAGTCGAATATTTCTTTTCATTAGCAGATGCTCACCGAAGCATTGAGTGGACTCTTCTACTTCGGGCAAAGACTCACCAGTTTTCACACATACCATTACTAAGTTCATAATGTTTACTATTTCAATAGGACTTTTAATTTTAGTGACTTAATAGTTGAAGCCTGAGGTTTTACCCCTTTTAGAAAGATTTTTTCTTTTGGCTGCGTTCTTTATGGTCGTAACATTATATCAGATAACCTTACTCTACTGATTAGAGAACTATGCAAATAGTTTTTTTTAAAGTCCGACTGACAGTTCCAAACAAAGTTTCGTCATATTTATTATAGCAGTAACACTATGAACTGAAACGTTTCAAACCAAATGCCTTTACATCCAATTAGTTTTCCTTCCTTTAAGTAAGGCTGGTGCCCCAAGGATACAATCTTACCGGTTAAAGCTTAATAAATACAACTTTCCTAATTCCTACGAATTGGGCAGCAAAGTTGATTTCCACTATAAATGGGAGGTCCTTTCCAGAGGTAAAGGTAACAAATTGGACGTTTTATTATTCTGCGCCCTTGTAATCGTATTAAAGGCAAGCGGGGTAAAAGACGGCTCTTGAATATTTTTTGGGAATTTTTATTTCCTAAGTTCTTCATTCCACAGGCGTCCATGCCATAATTTGTGCGATCATATTACAACCGGGTGATTTATGAGTCTTTTATCGGGTTCGTATTTTGCAGCTCGTGAAACTCGATAAAGTGATATTATCAACAGAGCTTAAAATTTTTATTGCAAATTAACAACTTCTCTATTCAATAAGTCATATATATGACTCATGCAGAACTTAAGTAATAAGTTCAGGAGTCATAGATGACTCATTTTTGGATTTAACTTTGGGATATTTTCAAGATTCATAATAGAAATACAAATTTAGGATTTTTTTATGTTTTTTATAATACATAATAAAAAGATGTCCTAAAGTTGTATTAAAAACAGAGTCATCTGTGATCAGTATGATCTATGATAGACATCAAAATGATATGAATAGAAAAGTTAAATTTTAAATTATTGTGAATTCTAATTATGTGTTAAGCAAACAATACTTTTAGAAGCAACAATTTCTTTTATCGCTTCTACACACTGATGCGTTACATTTACCTACGTCATTTAGAGAAATAATTATTTTTAACCTTTATAAAACGAACCTCTTGAATTCAAACTTACTTACGATTTACTTATTTGTACATTTACTCTTTCCTGTATTTACTCTTTTCATCATTTTTTTTTTATATTTCAGATCATCATTTCTATCCGTGTGTGTCCGTCGTCGAGTACCCTCGGACGAGAATCTCAACTCCGATTATGCACCAATACAGCGATATCCCAGGTATTATAGCAACAGCAGTGCAAGATATCTACTTCCAAACATTTGAAGTAAACTTGATTTTAAAAGAAAAACTCATTCTTGTTAGGGGTTCGTGTACCAAGAATATGAAATTAACTTTACTGATAAAATCGGCTCCCTCGGGCGATTTCTTTTTTCAAAGCAACTTTACTTAAGAATTACTTAATGATCTAATTACACAAAATATTATTATCAGAAATACATAAACCTATCTTTGAACTGGTTTATCTTAACCGCTTGTTAAAATATTTCAAATCATAATTTTGGGTCACGGAGATCTATGACTTGATACAAACTATTTTAAGCATCAAGAAACGGGAGTTTCTTGATGCTACGTAATCGTTACGTGGAACGTAAAGAGTTCCGAAGTTTTTGCGTAGTTTGGTATGCTGTTAATATACAAAGCGTTGACATATTTTTGGGAAACCCCTAATCCACAAAACAAATATATTCAGTGCAAATATACTTTATAGATATTAAATGCAATTCGTCGAGTCAAACCTTCAAACGATTCTCTGAAAACTAAGAATTCTATTCTAGAATACCATAAGAACTATATACAAATGGAACTAAAGACACAAATAAACATAATTTCAGCTATTCAGACTAATTTAATTCTGAAAACTTTAATTATATTTTCATCACACAAAATTGGTTTATATCATCAAACGCTTATTTAATACGATATTTAAAGCTGTAATAGGCAAAACGTCATTAGTTTTTTGACCCGTTACCATATGCATAATTTTGTTTTGAACATGCAAAGTTTTTATTACCTGTCAAAACGGGTAATTACTGATGAGATGAGTTTTAACTCTCATCTTTTAACACTAAGGGTTAGTGTGTTCGGACCCACAAATTACAAAAACAGGTCACAATGTCTGTAGAAGCATATCGCTTAATCCTGCCTTCATGGACGAGCTACTTGTGTTCGAAAGTTGTTGTTTCCGTTTTCATAAAGTTGAACAAAACGTGTCGATAATATCGATAATGATGACAGCACATTCAGAAATCAATTTATTTTCTTAGCTATTTTTTTTTCTGCTATTTTTTTTATTGGTAATCTACCCAGAAGCATTTTTATTATTACAATTATTTCAAAGTTTCTGGATAGTTTATAATAGCTTTTTTCAATTTATTGATTTTCAGATACTTTATTCTTCAAATAATATGTAATGTAATAGTGCGTATTATAATGAATATCACAAAATAACAATAAGTCATAACAGTTTGTTTCGTGAAATGTAATTCTAAATATTAAACTGAGGTTTCTATTGATACGTGATCATGCCGTTTGAATAAATATTTCGTTTGAAAAAAAGTTAACAAAAATCGTGAATATATAAACAAAATAAAGTAAGCAATTGTGTTCTCTAGAATATGGTCAACTACATCAAATTTGCTTCAACCCAAGTAAAGCTTATATATACATTTTCGCACTACTAACAACTTATTAACACTTGAGTTATTTCAAGATAACTCCGTAGGGTAGTGTTAAAACAGCTATTATAGATGCTAAATGTATTGAATGTTTCTTACTGTCGTAGATGATAATTTTTGATTATAAGTTAGTCACTTATGTGAAAAAGTTACGATGCAGAATTTCCTCATTGTAACGAAGCATTCAACTGATTTTCAGGTTATTTACTTTTTCAATTTTAGATGAACCAGTTGGGTTATTGTATCACTTACACTAACTCTGACCTGATTTGAGATGGATCCGACTCAACTATCGTTTTCAATACTTTAAAATTAACTTGCGAGTTTGGTCATCTATGCGGCTTCCTATTATAATAGTAAATTCCAGAGCGATAATGGTGGAACCAATAACAAACACATAATGCATTCCTTATTATTGGCTGAAGTAAACAGGTTATTGCTGCTTCAAGACTCATTTACAGCGCTATAGCTCTACCATGGTGGAATTAGTTTCCGAAAATTATACGTTAATTTAATTTTTACCTAGCCGCAAAAAGAATGATAGCAAACTAAAATCCAGTGAGGTGATAAAAAATAATAAATAATTTGGAAGCAGAATGTATCTATAGCAGAATGTATATATCTCTACATTTAATTACCCAAGAGAATGAATTAAAAATAACAAACGTCACATATAGTTCAAAATTGCCAGCTATGGAAATCGGCAAATGTAAACAACTTTCAAAAAATATTTCATATGTAAAGACCTATTATCAAGCTTCTGATTTTCTATATTTTTGGACCTAACAACACTTATGTAAATTTGTGGCCATTATGTTATAAACATATAAGAATAAAATGCATCAGAAACGTTGTCAATAAATCTTTATTTTCAGTCTTTCATTGTGATATAGTTAAACTAAATATATTTCTGAGATATAAGGATCTAGACTTTTAATTTAAAAGAAAGTCAATAAAGTGAAATCTAAATCCAACAATGTCATGATAGTCAAAACTACATTTTGTCTTCGTATGCTAAATATATGTTTTCAGTGGTTTCTATAATTCTTTATAGAAAAAATATAATGATAATGTTAATCTAAACACCATAGAACATACGATAAATATACGAAAAAACCAATATCCGGTTCAAAAGAAATCAAAAGATAAAAAAACTGGTTGGTTGCCTGTAAAGTCGGTATACGGGCGAAAGTTTTACGTGACAACGACTTTGAGTGGTAAAATAATTTTAATGTGAATATTCATTCGTATAGTAGGAAGAAGGATGAAATAATAGTAACAATTTAAAACATTTATTTATACAAAGAATTATATTTAAAACATTAATTTATAGGCACGCGTCCCTTCCACTTTTTATGTCTGTCTCTCTCGCTCTTAGGCGGGCTAACCATGACCGAGTGGAAGGGACGCGTGCCTCTCACTCGCTCTCATTGTAAGCGCATAACGTGAGCGGAGCGTAACGCAGTTTCTTGAAGTGTCACCCGGCAAACCAATTTATAAGACGTTGTCACGTCAAAATTCTATTCTGATCGATATAATCAACGGCTTTCTTACTAAGAAGTTGAGATTCTGAGTGATACTGAAAAGAAACCTACGGAGTAGGTGTTTAAGCAAGATAATCCTCCCTAAGCCTCATCGATCGAAGGCAAACGCGAAATTCGAAGAGATTTGTATTATATTCGGCTTAAGAAACGATTTCAACCGGCATCGAAAAGGTTGAAAAACACAATATTTGAAGAATGAACAACTTAGGTCATTAATACCTACAATTTTCAGTTAATGCTTAAATAACATAATATATAAAATAATTTAATAAAAGTTTTTTCTTCATCAGTTGTTTGATACTTGTTAAAGTATTACAATCGATATTGAAGATAGATTACCTTGAACCTGAAGAGATGACGCTGGTATTCAGTTTAAGATATACTTGAACAACTTCAAAGGGTCTATTAAGGTCTCATTAGCTCAAATGGAAAAGAACTCGCTCGGATAGCGAGAGGATATGTATTCGAGATAACCTCACTCCTGTGACAAGTTAATTTATTCTAGTTAATATTTCTTTAGATATAAAAATATAACAGTTTAATGAATAGATAAAACATATATATAACCGTACCTAGTCCGGCCATAAGTTCTGTTACAAATGAAAATACATTTTTTATGAAGTGATGTATTATTACTAAAACATATATGTACATATTTATTACTCTCAGCAAAAAAAAAAAAATTTTTGCCTTTTATCTGTCTGGCCACGAATCTATAGATTAACGCACTGTTTTCATAGGAAATTCCGCCACTGTTTGTTTCAAAGATTTTTAAGTGTCTCGATGTCGCCGTGTCGTTTAGAGTAGGCCATATTCTTTAAAACTGACCATAAATGTATTCTCAGCTCTTTTATGTCTGGAACGTTGGTTTCAAGCCAGGCTTGGGTAGTTCGTGCCTTGTGACTAACAAGGCCACGGTGCATTTCTAAAAAGTGTATTGCTGAGAGGTTTCACAACACGATCCAAGACTGTGTGTCTCTTGATACACATTGGCTGGAGTTTTCACTCCTTTTTCACAAAAATGTAGCTTTGTGACGCCTTGATAAGACACGCCCTATCAAACCTGTGTACCTTTCCGACTACTTGAGCAGCTTCTTAAGAACTGTGGGCGTACACCTTATCATTTTTATTTCTGTGCTTTCCACCAGCGTATCGTGACAGAAGGCATTTTGATCGATCGACTCTCTATAATTGTAAAGAGTGATTTAGGGCATGTCCTGTATATCAACGATAAGCACCAAGCTTCAAGACTTGTTTTATACTCGTAATACGCGACAGACAAAATTTTTCGCCTTCTAATGGGGTTTTGACGAATTTTGGCTTTAACAGCATTAGCAGCCGCTGTAGTTCCAACCTTTTATGGTCTTCGACAGAGGAAGTGTTTTTTTATCTGTTGATAGTACACACGAACACACGGCTGATACCAAGCTTTTGAAGTGTCTGGAATATGACCGACGGTGCCATAAACACTTTGTGCAAGGCGGTCACTGCAATCCTATTTTTTTAACACCCCATTCCATATTATAATTTGATAATGAACACGAAAAAATATGTGAAATGGCGCGAAATCGAAGAAAGTTTTTAAACTAGTTTTGCTTTAACAAAATAATTAAAAAGTTGAAAAGAAGAAAAGGTTTTATGTAACATTATTTATGGCCAGACTAATCATAAAGCGTGTAATGTTAGTAAAAATGAGTTGTGAGATTACTTTTAATGAAAAAAATACATGCGACCGTAGAATTGTAAACTATTAAAACAAACAGTCCGAGTAAGTACCTAACGAGCAAACTCATCACCGTTTTATTTGTTACCTCGAATAAGTTTATTGTAATCGTGATAATGGCGAACTTTAGCGATGGTACCATTTGGTGTTGGCTTAGAGGTTTTAGTGCCACCGCTACATGGAGATGATTTATATTAATTTCGTGGTTAAAAATCAAAATCGAATAACGTCCTTTAAATATCGATACACTTTTATTTTCCGAATGAAACGTGGATTAAAAAAATACATAATTCATTGTAATTTAAATGTTTCTATACTTTTAAATATTGTAACTGAACACGAATTGTACGTTTGATACAACTACTATAATATAATGTAATAATATGATTCTTTGTTGATATCCTTTAGGAAATTCAGTTATTAAGCCAAAATAAAGCTTTAAAATGCACTATTTATTTAATGAAAATAAAATTAATTGCAATATAAATAGGCAGCTAAATAGATTTCTCAATAAACTTATATAGCATTTATCTGTATCTTAATAGGCTCAGCAACAAGGAAGAGAAAAATGCAGATATTTCATTTGAAATGTTTCTTTAAAATATTCTCCAACGGAGCAGTAGTATTTTGTTATTTTTTTAATGCATTGGTAAATTTATTTAAATTATTTCCAGTTTTGTAATATTCAGGCAATTTATTATACATTTTTATTCACATCGGATATGATCCGGAACTGTGTAGATTTCATTTAGTGGTAACTTGTACATCATATTTTTTGTATTATGTCAGTGTTATTATGTCGATGGGCGTTTCCTACCTTAACATACAAGTGTGTTTTTTTAAAGCTTTACTTATTTTCAAATGTGAATACTAGGTTTTGGTAAATATTTACATTTTGATGGTAAAGCTTGAATATTTTTTGCTTAACATTTGTAATAATCCGTACAAATTAAAATTATAAAACAACTAGCTGAACAACGACTGACCCAAAAAAAACATCAAAATCAGCCGAGTAGTTTCAGAGTGCATTTCGGTCGGTTTTATATATTACTAGCTGACCTAGCCACGCGTTGCTGTGCCCACTGCAGCGCCATCTGCCGGGCTGATTTGTGAATCTAAACCCTCTAGGGCGTCACCCAAACGCATACAAAAAAAATCATTCAACTCGGTCTAGCCGTTTAGGAGGAGTTCAGTGACATACACACGTACAGTAGAATTATATATATATAAAGGTAAAACAATATAACTCTGCTTTTTTACATGGGAGCTTTCATTAACTTTTGTGTTTAGAGAATTAAGTTCTACTACCCCCTTTTTGCACCAGGTTCGGCCAACCCTCTCCAGCCCCACCTGAGGTGTCAGCACACGATGCCGACCTGGAATGCTCCTACTTTCGCCGCCGTCCACGCTCCGTGTGCAGCCAGCCTGACCCCAAGCGGTACACCTGGATGCCTGAGGATGAAGACTTCACCCGGATGGAGTATCCACAGTAAGAGATGTAGATTATTGTCATCATTTATTTTTACATGAAGGACGAACCATATCCGGGCTAATGCTTATTTATTGCAGACCAATAGAAGAGAGGTAACGACTACTTTTATCTTCGTAGCATGACGGTCGTTTTCAGTATGTACAAAGAAATTCAAATTAATCCTCAATTTGATCATTAGCATTAAATAAAACGGGATTACCCCGTTTAAAATTTTTTGAGATTCCCATATTTACGCGCTTGCGCTTAGTTGCATAGCCATCGTCACGGAAACACTAAAGTTTTTTGGGAGTGGATGTTATTGGCAGACGTATACTTAACCTTCCGTCTTAATATTTCATTTATCTTTTAGTTTACTCAACATAATCAGCGTATTATTGTCACCGCAGGCGTATAAGCCTTTTCGAGGGAAGCAAATGCCGTAAAAGTATGGGCAATAACCTATTACATGAGCTCTGAGCAATTTGGTAGGTTCTAACTACCACAGATGCAGGCTAATGGCTTAACGTGCATTCTGAAGACCAGAAAAGCTCGAGATAGTGAATTCTTACCCAGCCACCCATCCAATGACCGGCCCTTGCAAAAGTTGCTTAACTTCTGCCATCACAGATAGCTATTTACCATCGAACTTATTGAACCTATTTTTAACCTTAATATAAAATTAGATTAGGCAATTTTATCCGATCACAGCTCGAATTTATTATTGGCGCATACATGCAGTAAGAAAATGATGTTATAAAAATATCAATATTATTATCACCGTTAATATATCACCATTGTTTGTCTTCCCTATAGATGAAAATAACACGGTCGTGGTATTAAACTTTTGTATTATACAAATTCAAATAAACAAATATTTAAACTTATTTCAGAAGCTATAAACAACAATCAATAACCCAAAAGTTAATACTGCGAATGGATTTTGAATTAAAACTTAAATATTGAACAACAAGTTTTTGTTACTCGATCGGAGTTCGTAAGTCGCTGGAACGAAAACGTAGCAAAATTGTCTCGGTCTGCTGAGTATCAGTTCACCGAACAACTCCAAACAGCCTCACTTTGTTCCATTATAAGTCATTATTGTATATTGGAATTAATTATTTTTTACTTTCAATAGGAAAAGTAATTAGAATTTCAAGTTCTTGTAAATTTTATAAATAAAAACAATGTAAGTAACAATAAAGGTATAAACATCGTATTTGTAATGTCCATTTTATTTAATAATTGTTAAATCTTCCGCAAAATGTAAAAAAAATCAATTGATTTTAAACGCCATCAGTTGGGTGTTAGGGTGAACATCTATTGATGTGCTGTTGACTGTGGTACTTAGCCTCATAATATTTACCTCAAATTAATTTTACTTACTCTTCGTATAAGGAGGCTAACGATAGATTTGACTTTTTTCAAGATCACTTCGACCTTGCTTTCATAAACATGAGTTTGTACTCTTACAAAATACAAACACTGCACGAGTTTGGAAAGCAAAATGGATATCAAACTTTTTTTGCCGAGGTTTCATACAAAATATCATGTTCCCTGCCAAATCACTGCTAAATCGTTTTTCCGTCAGTTGCGTTATTAAAAAGCGTTCTTCTTTGATACGGTTCCAAATATGGGGCAACCCATCTATTTTATCAGTAAAAGTTTTAAAAGGAAATTTTAAATTATTTTGAAATGAATCATTCTCTTCATAAGTTTTTGTAGAAAAAAAATCGAGGACTATAATACGCTTTCGAGGCATCTCTGAGCACGCACAAATGACTGCAAAGTGCTCGTACAACCTTTGCAATTTACATAACCATGGAAGAAAAAGGTTCGTTATCTCGACAACTTTGCCTTTCGCATAATTGATTTCAGCGTAGCCTCTTGTTAGGAAGTTCCCTTCCACAAATAATTTACTGTGACAAGTGAGATTCTGAGGAATTGCGTAGGCATAATGCGTTGAGCAAACTGAGTGGTGAAGATGTTAGAGGGATTGTTTGAGCAAATGGCTTAATAAAGGAGGTAGTCAGGCATGATTGTTAATATAGAAGACCAAACTTTATGAACCTGAGGTTGGTTTTTTACACGTGAATCGCACATGTAACTGGTTAATATGTCAAATTTTTCGTGACACCTGTAAAACGCATGAATCCATTAAAAATATGGTTTTTGGGCGACAAAATTAAAAAAAGAAAATATTAGTACTGTGATAAAACGTCATTAACTTACCCTTCCATTTAACCCTTCACAGTACATGAGTGAGAATCGAGAGTCCTCTCGCTTGGGTTAAAGCTGACATGCTAACTGATGAGCTACTATCGCTTTAAATATTTCAAATTATATTTTTCATTTATAAATAATAACGAAAAAATATTTCCTTTGTTGTCGGTTTTCGCATTTATATAAATTTATGTGCGCACTTACACTTTTATTAACGGAACATATTTGTATTTATTACAGGTTTTCGACATGATTTTGGTAAAAAACATAATTGATTATTCTAAATAATAATAAATACTAAATATGTAATGGCAGCTTCACAACTCCAACACTTTCTCCCGGCTGGGAGTCATCGAGATATGCTTAATTCTTTTAATAAACACCGTTATTATTTTTAATTAACAATTATATGTATGTATTAAGGTTGACTACTTAAAGGCGCGTTTGGCCAAAGCAAATCTGATGCGTTGTTTTGTTAGCACCGCCTTACATTAGGTTCTTTATTATTTTAGAACTAAATCTTTTGATCAATTACTATAAACCATTTTTAAATTAGTGGCGATGTTTTTTTTTCAGATCGGTAATAGAAGATGTTGCGGGATGGCCGCAAAACTACAGCGCCGACAAAATGGCGTCTGTAAGCCGCGGTGGTTCGCTGCCAAGGCCACCTATGCAACCGTAAGTCTATATTTTTACCAGTTTACAGAAAAATAATACAGGGAAGAACAAATTTTTCAGCTTGAGTCTGCGTCTGAGTTTTGATGCCTGTATAGTCTTATTTTTCTGAATACATTATTGAAGCTGAAATGGTAAGAAAATTAAGTCAGGATTAAGAAACCTTTACATATATTTCTGGTGTTACAAATGTTCATATCCTATGATTATTAGATACTTTCAAGTCGTAGCTTACTTGCTAGCAAATTACATAATCACTTTTATTCACAAAAACAACAGTTTCAATAGATTCGAGATAAGTCACGAAAATCACTCAAATAAACTAGCACTTATCTACAGATATAGAATATAAAACATTATAAAGTACTTATTCCATTTTAATCGTCAATAACAAAATAAAATAGATTCTACCTTTAAAACGGTAAGCGAATAGGCTGACAGTGACATTATTCATAAGTAGTAAATAAGGCACTTTGATAGAACAACAAGATAGTGTTGAATAAATTTGTCAAAGCAGGTCTGGCCTAGAGGTTACGATAATCATTTAGTAATTTACTCCATATATTAATCCAGAAATTGTATCGGAAATAGAATCTATAAATATACTGATTTCGAATTGCACTTGAGTTGATATAGCACTCCCCCGGATAGCAAGAGGCTGTAGGCTCGAGTCTAGACAGACATCTCATACAAGTTGATTTTATCTCGTACTCATACAAGTTGATTTTATTCTAGTTAAACATTTCTTAAGGGAGTCATTCTTTTTCAAACTGCACTCGCTTAAAAAGTAGATTGTTACCTCAGAGAAGACGTCTTTATTGTCAAAAAAATAAGCGAAAGAGAGAGAAATATAACAATCCTTTATCTGCCAGTTTTTATTTTTTATTTTAATTACTGTTATAAGAAAGTATAAATAGAAATATCAAACAATATTATTTTATATTCTAAGTAATTACATCGGCCGCTTGGATTTTCCTGCATAGATCCTATTCTGAAAAAAAAGAAATGCTTAATAATTTGTTCATTTAATTCTTTGATGTCACTGCAGTGGGTAGTCAAATTAATATATTAAAGGTGTCACCAAGATAGTGACGATTTATAATGTCACTGCCAGAACTATCAGATGCTGTCGAAGCAGTCATTAGGAACTTTCTTAGTTAGAAGTCTAGAAGTAAATATGGTAAAATAATATCATGATTTCAAATATGTGACTAACAATAAATTTATTTCGTAGGTACGTACGAAAAAAAATCAGGTGAATCTTTTTTGAATATGTGATTTCATTTCAGTATAGATAATATTAAATTATAATATATTATAAATAAAATTTATAAAAAAATGCTTTCATTAAAGATAGTGAATCTACTACCATTTAGTATTGAAAGAATAAATAATACTACCATTTCAGAATTGGAAGGTACTTACGAGAAGAACTGGAGAAAAATAAACTTAGGATGATTGTTGTTTATTTGTTTTTATTTGATGTAAGTAGTAAACTATATGTTACTTTAGCAGTTATATGCCGAAATCATGTTACTGGAGGGAGACTCTGTACCAGGGTCGTCTGCTTAGGTACCTCCGTCTTACCTATTTCTGCCGCAAAGCAGCAGTGCTTGCATTGCTGTGTTCCGGTTTGAAGGGTAAAATATGGCAGTGAAATTACTGGGTACAGTGACTTTACATCTTGTGTCACAAGTTGGCAACGTACACTGTGGTTCTTGTGGGGGTTGCAGTTTTGCTGCGAATCTAACAAGAGCCACATGTAATGTATTATAGGTGACTGTTACCACTTACCATCAGGTGGGCAGTTTGCTTGTTTGCCAACTTTCAGCAAAAAAAATCATACAGCTTACATTATTTTATGTACTCAACTCAATAACTGCACGATCGCAGTGAAACAACCACGGCAATATGTCGAAACAAACAATATGTCGATAATTGACTTCATTAAACCACATTTCAGTCACAAATCCAATTTTCCAATGATAACCTGAATATTTAGCTAAACCGCAATATTTTCAATCTAAATTATATGATACTCTCTTACGGAGCAAAACCAACGCTATTATCAAGGAATTAAAGAGCAATTTAAATTAACAATTTATGAACAGTGATTGTTATCCCACGCAGACAATACTTACTCTTCAAATATTTATTTTATTGATTTATAAACAAATCACAAATATTATCAGATTTGCAAGTTAATACCAAGCGTTATATTTTAAACTGTGTTTATGGCATTTGGTTCACTACTGGATACTTAGATAAATTTGCAGATTTGGAACTTAAATATAATAAAGGACTCCTTAAGAAACTAAAAGGGTGATACACCCTTTCAAATTCTGTAAAGTGGTTGAACAGAAAATTCTCAAAAAGGTCTTGAAACGTTTTGCAGTAAAGCGATCCCAGTGCCATACCTTTGTTCTCATATAGAGGATTAAGAAAATCTCCTAATCACTTTAATGTAAGCGTCGCTCCAATTATTCTGCTTAAAGTTGACGACTCGGTCAAGGTACAATTTGAAGAGTTAGAAATCACGATAATTTGTTTCTCATTGAAATACACATGAACTTTTAAACATGTTTCCCATTTCAATTTACAGGTACTCGACACCGCATAAAATAACAATCGTATTTTTTTTCATTAGTTTATAAGATTTTAATTATTCTAATTATTTTTATGAAAAAAATATATTCGGTATATTTTTTTTTAAACAAGCGCTCAAAGCGATAAAATATATCAAAGGATATTGAGCCACAATTGCGCAAAATAATCATAGATTTTCAGAGATGGACGTTACATGCAGTAATTTAGTGTACTTACAAGAAAGCGCTAGCGATCTGTCGATCAATTTTCATTATCTTTATATATATAATTCTTCTGTGAGTGTGTATGTCACTGAACTCCTCCTAAACGGCTGGACCGATTTGAATGAATTTTTTTGTGTGTGTTCAAGGGGATCTGAGAATGGTTTAGATTCACAAATCAGCCCGGCAGATGGCGCTGCAGTCGGCACAGCAACGCGTGGCCGGGTCAACTAGTATTTATAAGTTGTAATCATTATATTTGAATGAGTTCATTAGATAAAGAGGCACATAAGCCTATATTAAAATAATAGTTTAAAAAACTAAAAAACACACTTATGGCATTTTAGACGTCCGCCGTGTTGGATTTAAGTCACGTGACTATTTTTTTCGTATTCCTGACAGCAAACCCTTTCATTTGATACCCATTTCATGGAAGTGCATTTCAAACAGCCAGTTCGCCATCTTGGGGAGGCCGCCATATTTGATTTGTAATGACGTTTCTTAGCTAGTCATGTATTGTCATCAGAACTCAGAGCGTGTGCAAAATTTCATCCTAATCAAAGACCGGAAAGTGGGTCAAATTAAGATTCCAAGATTTTCTTACATAGTTACAAGTGAAGCTAATAATAAAAAAGCGTGTTAATAAAAATTCAACATGAACTTAAAACCCTTTAATTGATTTGTGTCTTAATGTGGATGTTATTGAATTCCTTTCACGGTTTCTCTCGCCATTAAACGTTCAGTAGACCAGGGCCCACGCATGGAACAATAACATCACGTCTAATTACTTTAGGGTCGCTTCATGATCGGCATTCCTTAATAAGTTTGTGAGGCTCTCACGTTGTGAGTTTGGTTGGGTTTACGAAGAACTTCGATAGTTTATATTTGAGGTACATTTATGAAGATTTAAAGGAACAAATGACGAGCTTAAAGCAAGGTATCCTGTTTTATTAGGAATGAAATTAAATATATAGTATTTTTCAGTAATTACAAATGCAAATTGTTCCAGTTACACAAATTGACTCGAGCTAAATAGGTTGTATTAAGTATTCAAAGAGACTTGTGCCAAGAGGCTTCGCTCTTCCATAACTTAATGACTTTTTCCCGAAAAGTGAAATAGTGAATTGTTATTTTTCTAACTTACCTCAATAGTATTATGTAATACTGTAAGTTATCCCAATAAACTAAAATAAAATAAAAAATTACATCCAAGTAATAAATACTAATAAATACGATTTAAGTATCACCAAAATTTATAAATTTTTCTCAATCTGCGTGTGTTGTGTAAGTAAATATCTATATGTTTGTGCGTGTGTGCGTGTTTATGTGTATTATTACCTCGTACTTCAGTAACTGTTTTATGAAATCAAAGGGTTTAGATAAAAGCCAGCTAAATAGGTCTTCTTAACATTTCCGTAAGTTGTATTGTATATACAATTTAACCATATCAAATGCGGTGTCGTAAATACCCAGATACTCATAGGAAGCAGCCGTTAAAAATATTTACACACCTTTTACACGACATGTTTAATTATAGGAAAACTTGCCATGCTATGCATACGGTTCCTAAAATAAAGCCGTGGGGTCAAGATTAAATAAAATTACGAAAATATAACAATTTACAGTATCTGGAAACAGTCTTGCATTTCATCGAGGCACCATTTGAACAATAATCTTTTTTAAAGGGCCATCGGCTTCTCTGTACGGTGTCGGTACCATATTTTAGTATTCAGGCTTGAGGATGTTGTTTTAAAAGGAACAAATGTTGAAATTTAATCTTTAATTAATAAATTTAAAAAATGAAAAAATACGTGACTTTATGACAAAGTTAATACTTCATGGTGTTTGATAATATCTATTTACTATGTACTCTTGAAATTGGTTCTTTAAATTATGATAAAGCCTGAAAACCGTCACTAAAGTGAAAAAAAAATGTTTTTGTTAAAAGCTGTATAATGGAACCCTAGATCGAGATCATGTATTGTGATTGATCAATAATGGAATAGATTATCAATCCTCCGTCTTCATCTAGGGTTTGCCGTTATTCATAAAAATAAATATTTCAAACCATATAATAATTTGACAGGGTGCTATGCTTGATACTTTATCCCCCATGCTTGGCATTATATAAGTATTACCAAACACTATATATACGCTAAAATAGTACCAAAATATTAAATGTTATCATGGGCCTACTCACCCTTGTTTGTTTAGTATAATGAATTGATATTATAGGGAATTTACTTTGTTACGTTTTACGTAACCTTCTACGTTATCAAAAACAATTTAAAATATATTACCATAGTACTTGTTGATTTTTCTAATTTTGTATACTTTACATCTAATACTTATATCCGGTTATTTTTCCGGTTGCTGCCATTTGAAATTTCAATTTTGTTCTTCATACTATAAGGTATCTAATAAGCATAAGATCTTTCTAGTGGTAAGCAAATACCGTAAACTATGAACATTTGTAATACCAGGAGTATATCTGACCCAAGTCCCTTACGCCTAAAGCTATAGTAGCCTATAGTATAGTATCGAAAATGTTTCAATACGGAGTGTTCCTTATTATCTGTAAGTATAATGAATTATAATTATGTATATGTAGTCCTGCGAATAGTTCGGTGTTTGCACAAAGCTTTAGATACGAACTTTACTATTGCAGTTGCCCTGCGCACCCGCCGATACCCCCGCCTCCTCCGCCACCACCTCTCACAATGCCGCCCCACAGGTACCGTGAAATTATAGAGCTCACGCTTTTGCATTCTTGCATTGATTAAATCTAGTTTAAAACATATGACTCATAGGTTTTTCATAGCTCTTTTTAAAAGACACCACCTCTACGAGTGAGTTATTAGTGATTTTTTTTTATTACAAAAACAATACTGACCGAATTAATAGCCGTTTTTATCGCTTGATAACCATTGCGTTACAATATGATTTAATCTAACTACCGAATTCGATACGACTATGCAGCGATTGCCCGGAATTTCGGATTACAATACTTTGGCGAAGTAATCGTCGCTTTGTAAGAAGAAGAAGAAGACGATAACAGAGAAGAATGCCTTAATTTACTCACTCGTGGAGGAAACGCTTCAGAGTTATAAATTGTCAAAATTGTATCCTCGAACTGGTAATTATCAGTAAGATACAACTGGAATACATAATTTTGCGATATCATCTTATCGTTACAGAAAAAGCACCATAGCATAAAGTAAATCAATGGACGATGATCGAAAATGGCTTTTGCTTTAGGTTTTTAAGTATCATTTTCTTTTCCTGTGTTTTGTTCTTCAAAATGAATAGGTATGGCGAGTCTTCTGAAAAGATTTTATCTCGTGTATAAAAACCGTTTGATTTTATACACGAGATACAAGCATGAATAGACTTTTATTTTATTTGATCACCCTTTGTTTATTCCTACACTTACAACGGAATAAGCTTTTTAATGCAATATGTTAAGAAACATCCATTCATACTAATATTATAAATACGATAGAAACTCTATCTCTTACATTCACATAGCCAAACAGCTAAACCGATTTTGATGAAATCGCTTGAATCGGAATGTATCCTTCCCCTTATCGTAAAAATCAATTATCCGACGTTCTCCGAGTAAGCGGAAACTTTTTCGATGTAAGTGCGGAAATTTAAGTAAACGCGATATAACCTTATTTAACGTGAACGAAGTCGAGGGAAATCGTTAGTTAAATTTATTTTCTTAATTATTTGCGATAAACGATTTTGAATAAACTATTTTTGATACTAAAAAATCACAGTAAATCAATTTTTGTCATGAAAAAACTCTATCGTGTACGCAAACTCTAAAAAATACCAGGCACGAATTTAGCAAATTAGAATAATAAGAGCAAATGCTCTATTACATTCGTACATATGATGAGATTATTAATTCCCGTCGCGTTAAATTCTCGTTAAACATATCTCTGAAGCTAAGTTCTGTATATTTATAAGATTTCCTCATAATAAATTAATAATTCAAGAGAAACATAAATATTTATGAACATGTCGCTAGCATTAGCTTCAGCAGAAATGATAACAATAACCAAGGAGTAATTTAGAGCCGTTGTGTCCCTTACAGTAATACTATAAAATAGGCCTAAATCTATGAACGGGCTATTTACCTGATAAATGGACCCCATGCTTCTAATTAATGGACATTGATTTGTATACTATTAGACCCTTAGAATCTTGTGTTAGTAGCACCTTCCCAAAATGTAATGTTACACCTAAAATATTTTTTATTGGATAGCAACTATAACTTGCTTCGAATAGGAATTACACTACCTATCATTATCTGATGAAATTTCATCATCCTTTTCAACATCAAATTCATTAGGTTATCCAGGCCAAGCGGAAAGTAAAATAACGAACTTAATGCCGTTAGGCATTTTTTACCATTCAACCGGGTAGTTAAAAATGGAGAACAGAAAGGCGTGTATTTTATATAGTTTGATTTTTTACTTAATTTACATAATATTACTTATTGATGTTGCTTTAAAACAATTAGAAGAAGATGTGTATAGGTGGACCGTGTAAATTAATAACGTGAACGAATATACTTAGAAAGAAAAAGATGGATATGGGATAGCACGCCACGTTTATCCTTTTGTATCCGTTTGAAAGACAACGAAATATTTCAGTCACCGAGAAAACTAAAACAAGTTCGGAAAATAGAATAGAAGTGGACGATTTCAGTTTTACACAATTTATAAAAAAGTTCCAACTCTGAAAACTTTAAATGCTGTACTTAGAGAAGAAAATATATAACACTGCGGCAGGCTGTTATTACACGATCTAGGTTTAAAATTTAAGAGATTCCAATCTAAAAGTGGGCTTCTTATCGAGCAGCCAAATATAACATCCTGCAGATGGAAATACCTAAATACTATAAAAAATATCGTAGAGGAGGAACTATTTTATATCTTGACGACACTTGTAACACATGTAAATACGTCTCATAACGTTTATAAATGTTGGCAATCAAAGCATAAACGTGGGGTGCTATCCCATATCGGTATAGGTCCACGTTTGATCATCGCATATTGTGGAGGCCAAACAAGATTAGTAAACGGAGCACTTTTGATATTCAAATCCAATTATAAAACTGGTGATTATCACAACGATATGAATTTCGAGAACTTCAATAAATGGACAAATAAAAAGCTCTTGCCTTATATACTACCAAATTCTGTTATCATAATGGATAACGCAGCTTACCATTTGATCCGCAAATATAAAAAGCCAACTATAACGTCTACCAAGCCAGCTATGCAAACAAGGTTACGACGACATAACATGTCATTTGTCGATAAACTTAGAAAATGTGATTTATAACAATTAATCAAAAGGCAGTTCATGAGTTATTCAAGAAAAACGGACATGAAGTGTTGCATGTGCCTCCATACCACCCAGATCTAAACCCAATTTAGTTGATGTGGCAATACAATTAGCGCTAAAAATATCGAACCTAATTTGGACCAAAAGAAATTTTCATTAGAGGGATTATTTGCTGAATATTTCGCAGAAAGTGGAAGCACTGTGTCCACAATGTACTTAAAATCGAGGACGAATACTGTAAATATGACAGAATTCTAGATGGTGTTGTTGATCAATTGATTATAAATCTGCAGGACGATTCTAAAGATGATGATAACTTTGAAATTGATGAATCAAGTTCAAGTGATATTGATATGGACATATGTGATTAATTTATAATTAAAGAATTTCTTTCGAAGTTGTCATCATCACAATCGTACTTATATCAATAATATAAAAAATCCATATCACAGTGTTTTACCGCGATAAACTCCGACACTACTCAACCGATATTTGTTGATTTTTTTTCATTTTACTGGATTTGTTTCGACTTAGGACGTAGGATGGATTTCATTTTAATTTACAACACAGCAACGGGTGGCTGGGTCAGCTTGTCTATATATATACAAATTTCCTGTCAGAGTTTGACCGCGATCAACTTGGAAACTACTCAACCGATGTTTTTTTTATTATTTTGCTTAATTTTTCTGCGAAACACAGCAATGCGTGGCCTGGTCAACCAGTATTAATATAAGTTTACAATATAAAAATATAAATATAAGTACCTATTATTTCATTTTGTTATGTTTCTTTGTTGTTTCATTAACTATTCATTGAAGTTATCGTTAACTTAACATTATTATTATTTTCGTTATAAAACACCAACTGTTAACCGCTAAAACGTCAAATATCTCAAAACCTGTCCTGTGCGCATTTCACCTTTTGTGTATCACACATTATGCGTACCTTCCGCCCGCTCCTCTCTCAATTTCCTTTGTCGCAGTACCCCCACGAGCCTGTACCGCGCAAGCGAAGACTCATTTAAACGGTCTACCTATAAAAAAATCATCATTATTAGTAAGGAACATGTATAAATGAATATAAGCAATGAGAAATATAAAACAATAATATGATTTAATATATAAACTGTAACACGATTGTAAATGGTTGTTAAAAGAAGTTTGACATAACTTTACAGAACAAAACATGTATCGTTCGCTCGCTCACATACACTGACTACGTTCGATGACTCCGTGATGCCTGCTGCTGTAAATAGATTCCGAAGAGACTGTGAAAGACTGTTGGATGGAAGGACAGCCGTCAAGGTACAAATCTATGCAAGCATCCTCAGCATTTTTTTGGAAACATACAATGTCTGCTGTCACCCAATTAAACTCATTACTAGTCTTGTAACAAATTGAAAAACTTTCATCTTTCAGCCTGATGCTAAATCATACTCAACACTGCCAGTGATCTTCCAACCTTATACACCATACCCCCAATACTTAGCAGCAGCAGCACCAGCCCCTATACATTATCAAGGTCAAATTCCACCCATGGGAGCACCATTGCAAGCTCAAATGCAGAATCAGTTGACTGCTCAGCTACCAACTCAAATAGCTTCGCAGATACCACAACAGCAAACGGCTCAACGACCGGTGCAGACGGAACAACCAAAAGTGTTAGTACTAGGTAATGTTTACAATACAAGATAGTTAGCTTATGTGATGAACGCTATGCAAGTTGAATCAAGGATAAAGGTGATTTTATTTATTGCAGATAAAAAAGGAGTAATGCGGACACAGGCTACACAAACTGAAGTATGTTTAGGAAGAAAGCCATTACCCCCTAATTATTTATCTTTAAGTCCAAGAACCATAAAAAGGGTATATAGACTCAATTATAAATTAGTATCATTTGATTTAAAAATATGCGAGTATAAACAGATAATTAATATGACATTTTAGGTAAAAATGGTAGCAGCGGGTGTACAGACCAATGGGTTTACTATAGGAGTTAGAAGACTTACGAAATCGTTTTCAGAAGTTGGTGGAGATAGGTTAGCAGACCGCGATACCACAAGTGATATAAATGCGACAGTAGAAAGGTATTGCACTAAAATATAAATACAATGACATATTCAAAGTTTCTTTACTGACATTATACATTTTTCAGTTTTATTAACAATGACCATGAGAAACTACATAGAACTCAGTCAGAAGAACCGCCGCGTTCACCGAGATCACCAACTTCTACAATGCCCCTTTCACCTCTTATGCAAAGAATGGATTCAGATGAAGTAACTTCTTCATCAGTTAAATCAGTAGCTTCATCACAGTTAGACAAATCCTCAGAGCTAAGCGCTTTACAAAGGCAAGCACAAGAGTATTTTCAACAAAACTTTCAATTCATTCACGAGAGTGATAGAGATGACACAGTCGATGATGATATGGAAACAATCGAAAAAAGTATGGCGTTAAATAGGCGGAATTTAGAATTTCTACAACAGGAAATAGCTAAACAAGCAAAAGGCGAAAGGTCACTTCGGTCGATTTTGTCGAAAAGCACTAGCGATGCATCACAAAAAACTATTAATTCCTCACACCCATTTTCTAAAACACCTACTTTCCAATCAGAACCTTCGACAGACACTTCAGCTACAACAACTGATGATAGTGAGAAAAATGAAAAGGAAATTATAATAGACTTTGAACCAAGGCCGGATGATGAAGCTATACCATTTACTACGTTAAGAAGAAAAAATAAAAGACCACTACAAAAAACTCTTTCTGAAGGGGAAATTCTTTTAGATGTGTAAGTATTCAATAATGACAACATTCAAATACTATCATTGTTAACCATCCGTTAACTTGTTTGTGTAGCGTTTTAACCTTGCTAAAATGTGTGATAATTAATAGTACAACTGTTATTCTAGAAGGAAATGCGAGGTGGGTTCTGGAAGCGACAGTGTGAAAGATGCTCCTATAGTTATGTCTACTAGTCAAGAAAATATGACCAGAGCAGATAGAGAACGTGAAGCAATATACCGACAATATACCGGCCAAAATTATACGCAAACGCCAATAAAAGATGAAGGGATATTTGGTTTCGAACCAGATGGTTCTTTTAGGTGAGTTGTGATTTCTAAGAGTTAGTGTTTATAAAGTAGTAAGCTATACGCACATAGATTTAGACACATTGCACAAATCACTTATATTTCTATTCAGAAAGTTGCAGTACATAACTTTATCCGGATAAGCCTTTTTACTATGGAGATAATTTATACCATATGCTGTAGTCTCCATAAGCATTGTGACTGCTACTAGATATCTGAAGCTTTACTTCTTATATAGTTTCGCTATCCATTTCATGCTCATTCATGTAAATTCTCTTCATAGTTCTTCAGACGGGAATGCACCATATGAAGATTTTCATGAAAAGTATATTAGTTACAAGCATGAACCATTTAGAAATCGAAGCGTAAGCTTTGAAGAGTCAAGTGAAATAATTAGTAGAAAGGAGGAAGGTGTTGCACTAAGGTATGGTATCCACAAAAGTCGTGGTTGCTTTTTTTGGCATGAGTTCACTTTATGCTTTTCTAAATATAAATTAATAAAAAACATTTCGATATGATCGTGACCGGAGAAAAATATTTACATTTATGTACATTCTTGTAGATACATATCCCGTATTAAAACCTATTTTTGACATTTATTATTTAGTTTTGATATTTTATTCTAATAAAGCTTGACAATATTTTTATTTTCAGTACTGCAAAATCAAGTCCGGGATCTCCAGAGCCAATGAGTTTAGATATTGACATGGATCAAAAAGCGAAAAAGCCAAAAATTTTAAATAATCTTACCACAATATTAACTCCCTTAGAAAAGATATCACCATGTGCTTCGAATGAATCGCTGACTGTTGACTATAGCAGGTTCGTCAAAACATCTTTGAATATAAAGTGAGAGCATGGGTTATTCATATAATAAGTATAATATTTTGGTGAATTTCTAGAGATCATTCTGATGGGTTGTGGAATGAATCACAAACAACCGTTTTACAAGTTGACTCTGGCACTGAAAATGGAACAGTCATAAGGTAAAATTTTCGGGAAATTTTAAAGGTAAATAGTAAAGAATCAATTGATTGTGCCTTTTATATTTCCTTTTTTAGCTCATCAGACCTTAGTTCTTTAGCGGCATCACCTGGTGCATTAGCATTATTAACTCCAACATCAAGGAGAAAGCAACTTTTGTTACTACAACATCAGCAACGCTCGTCTTTAGATACAGATGCATTAGATGAAGAATTCGATGCATCACAGGTATGAGAAAATATAAAAAATGTATGAAACTGGTCGATAATATTTACAATGCATATTTTTGTTACAGAGTCAGTCACCAACTTCACCCAGAAATAAATTAGATACATCAAGTTCAGGTTCACAAGTCAGACAATCACTGTCACCACCAGCCGTCGTTCCAAACATAACTCTTCCAATAACCAAGCAGCCTACTATATCAAAAACTATATTACCAATTGCACCTCCGAAGACAAGTCATACACCATCGATAGCAATCACACATCCAAGTCTAGATCTGTCAGATGTACCATTTAAGAGAACGCCTAGTTTTATAAATAAAAAACGAGAACGAGCTTTAAGCCCATCAAGAAGAAAGGATCTGCAAAAAAAAGCTCAACAGAAAGAACCAAATGGCGCAATTCCCAACCAAATAATAGAATCTCCATCAGAACCATCATTAACCAAAGCTACTAGTAGTGAAACAAGTTTAGCTAGAACTGATTCCGGTAAAATAAATACTACTGATGTTTCTGAAAGCACAACAACTACAGATGATTATGTGACAGCAAATTCTGACAGTTCAAAGAAAAGTTGTAAACATCAAAACCAAAGTAAGGGAGCATTTTTTAATTTTATTATGTCTTGATAATTACCATAACTAAAATGAGCATTTTTTTCGCAGATCCTGAAAATAATAAAACTCAAGAAGGTTCCTCATTCGAAAGCGCATCAAGTTTATATTCTTCTACTCGTACTGAGAATATTGCTGAAGATTTAGTATTACCAAGTTATTCCCCTCCATTGCACCTCAATGATAATTTTATCGTTCCCGATCTATCATCACCGCCATTACCTTTACCTGATAGACTTCATAAAGCTAATATAGAAAAAATGGAAGTAAAAGCAGATATAAATTCCACTTTTGAATCTTTAAAGAGAGAAAAGACTGAAATTATAAAATTAAAGGATGATATTCCTAGAGTTTCTAAGGTATAACTTCACTCAGTTTTAGTACAACTGTATTTCTTTAAAAAAATATTAAAGAATAATTATTCTTTTAGATTTCGATGCGTGATATGGTAAGTGGTAAAAGTAGTTCAAGTGGAAGTTATAGTATAGGTGGGTCAAATCCCAATGTAACAGAGAGTGTAGATGATAAAACTCCAACTGACAAGACAAAGGAAATTCCTGAAAAAAATGAAGCAAAAACTAAAGAAGATAAAATCACTAGTCCAATGGTTGAAAAAGAACAACTAGTTCCTAAAATAATGGTGGGTAAAATAACCGGTATGATTTTTAATTTTAAAACTTACTGGTATATTTTAACTTATGAATTTATTTTTCTTCCGAAATAGGGTTCGCTATCTGACGATGAAAGAAGCGTTCACTATTCGTCATCCGGGTATTACGAAAGTCCTGTGGAAGATGACGATGATGGAGGATTAAGTAAGATTTATTGAATTTGTATAGTTAAGTTATTGACTTGACAGATATATAATGTATAATTTTTATTTAAGCTTATAAGCATTCACAAAAATATAGATCAGCGAGACCAAAATCGTGGTTGGCAGATGAAAAAAGAAGAAAGAAAAAAGCCTTCACGTTAGAATTTTCAAAGTCATATGATGATTCAGTTTCTACGTCACAGGATGATTGGAGTAAAAAAATAAAAGAGCTTGATAATATAAGCCAAAGATCAGAACGTAGTAGTCAATTCAAGCCCTCCATTGTAAAATCACCACTCGAAGAAAAAACTACTGAAACCAGAAAAAAGAAAACTCATTTCGTGGAAAAACCTAAAAGTGTACAGTCGTCACCAAGAGACAATGTTGATATCGAAAAATCAATCAAAGATAAAGTAGCAAAAGAGAAAGAATCTGAAAGAGAAAGCAAGAGACCACCAGAACGCGAACGTTATGTCAAGAGAACAAAGTTAAAAGCTAAAAGTCCTACACAAAGTAAAGCTATTGAAGGTAATCATTGTTATAGACCCCAACATTACGATAGACGAGAAGGTATGGGGTCAAATATGAAACTGCACTTAAACATACCTACTTCGGATGATTCAAGTGAACAATATAGAAAAGAAGGTAAGAAGAAATATCATTATTATATTGTATTCCTCGTAATGCGAGTATTGTACTATAAATTTTTCAGGCGCAGGTAACGGAAATATATCTCCAAGAAAACATAGGCGTTTACGAGATAGTCCAAGAAGAAAAACTGGTGCTAATTCTAATTCAATTAAGTCTCCCACATCAGGAAATAATCATTCAGGATATAGGTATTAAAATTGTGATCCAATTCTGATGATCTGAGATAAAAAAAAATATTTAAATAAAATTTGTATTAATAATAATTATCAAATGATTTTATTACTTTTAAATATTTGTAGACCTCGGAGAAAAAGTGGATCAAATGAAAGCATATCACTACCCGGTAGTTTGCCAAGAAGAAAACAGTCAATACCTACGGTTCCATGCTTAAGTTCCTTAGAAGCTGAAGATATAGAAACAACGAGAACTCTGATCAACGCTGGATCTAGACTAACACCTTTGCGTTATGTAAAAAGTCCAAATACTTCACCCAGACACCATAGAAAACAAGATCGAGGTAAAAAAAACTCGAAAATATATTAATTAAAAGTCAAAGTATGAATAATAAAACATTGATATTACAATCAATCATTTGAATACAATTATTTTTAGATTGTAGCGGAAAATTTGCCAAGGCAGCATCAGCAGAATCACTTCGTTCTGTATCTCCAGGATCCGATTCGGTTTTCTACTCTGAGCAAACTGAACACAGTTTTGCAGGGGCCGACGGGGAAGCCAAGGCGCATTGTTTACACTGTGGCAAAGAAGTTCATATTGTAACTGCCACACACGAACATGACAGTAGAACTTCCCACACTGATGTAAAGTTTTTTGTTTTATGTATAGTGAAATAAAAATATATCATTGCTTTTAATTTAAAATTAATTACTACCAACATAAATTGTGTTTTAGACCTAATAATTATAAACATTCTATTGCATTAACTTTTTTTGATTGACCCAAACTTAATTTACCAACACAAATAACTTTAGACCAACATAAATCATTAGCATTTATTGTGTTATTATAACTATATTAAATTTGAAAGACTAAAAGAAATCATCAAATATAATAGTATTTTTGAATATTAGAATATTCTGTACAATTACATTTCCAAATTTATTTTATTTTGTGTTTAGGAATCATACGCAGATGCAACGCCAGATATAGTTCCAGCGCCTGCTGGGTTTGCTGATTCACCATCTTGTATAAGCTCAAAGAAACATACGAGTGGCGCTCGCTTATATAAGAAACTGGACAAGCGTTATCGTTCTGAAGATAAATCAAGACACTATCGACATCGGCAAGACGTCCGAGCAAAGGTTTTTTTTAACATATCATAATATGTAATTATATTTGTATGCCTATGTAGTTAAGTATTCTTACTATAAATTTTATGATAGACGAAGAATTATCATTAAGGACTATATTGTCATTAAAAATTAAATCTAAATTTGAATGCACACATCTGTTTTTGTTGTTATCTAATTTATAACCCCACTTACATACGCATTTAAATGAACCGGGTGTATTTAAACATTGCTCTGTTGAGTTTTCACATGGGCTTTGTACAGCTAAGCATTCATTTACGTCTACACAAATACCAAATTGAGACTTCCAAATAAATCCTCTTTTTTTGCAGTTACAGGACACGTTCCACTTGTTACTAATAATGTCTTTAAAGTTTCTATTTTCCTTTCTATCTAACGTACACTTTTTATGACTGTAAGGTTTCTTAAGATTTTCCTCCAAGCATGGGTTAAGTATGCTGACATGACATTCATTTAGATGTTTTACGTGCTTCAAAGGACAGCAAGGATCTGGACAAAAGCTGTACATAGCACAAGAAAATGCTAGTCTATCGTTTGACCTTGGGTCACGATGCCTATGTCCAAATTTAGGATCCATACAATTCGCAAAATTGTCACATGTCTCACCAAGCATTGAAAGTGCCGGTGTACCTAACATAGTGTACCAGCACATGTAGTAAGAGGCAGTTGTTCGCCATTGAAACTTTTCAATGAGGTTGGTAAATGGAAAACTATTTCTTTCCGAATTAGTTTTTGCTGCCGCACATTCAAAGTTTAAATTTGTCAATGTTTCATTATCAATAGATTTTTCGTTTAAAACTGTAACAACATCATCGCGTCGAGTAAATGGCACCATTTGTATCACACTCTGCAAATACATAATACATTTATAAAAATCACCGTCACAATTTTGATATACTTTCCAATGCAATGACCTTAACATAGGAATAGGAAAAGAATCGTAGTAACCAACTAAATCATAATTTGGTCTTGTAGAATGGTAACGTTGATCCCATTCATTGAATTTGTAGTTTCTTAAGTAGTGTGCTATATCTTTCAAAGCGTTGGAGGTCCATTTCTCATCGGGAACTCGAAAAGTTGTATCTAAAAAAATTTCAGTTATTGTCACTTTGGTTAAGTAATCGTAGTCATTGTTTAAGCGGTCGTCTTCATCGCGTTCAGAAGCACATTTTCTTAAAAATATAAAAAATATAGCATATATAGCAATAATAGTTGCTATACTCATAGTGTTACCGTGTTATTTTGATTCTTATTCTAATCGACGATCAGTTTTTCGAGACTTAGTTATAATTTGTTATGAATTTTTACAACTTTATTTATTGTTTGAGCTACCAGTAATATATATTATTAATAAGTAAAACTTTTGTAGGTCGCAATACTAAGAGGATTACATGGTTACATTAACGTCTGCCTAATATTAGATGTCATTTCTGTCAGATGATCAAAGGAGTATACAAGTACAATTAACGAGTATAATGTTACAACCTTAGATTTATACACTGTAATCATAATACATATATATATATCAAGTTAGAAATACAAATTTATTAGAAAACTTATAACTGAGTTACCGAGACGCTGGCAGACGCGTTGAAATTCACAAACGTATTTCAACCTCTATTTGAGTTAGTATCGTTCATGTAACCTTCAACATTGAAAATAACATATTTACAAATATTAAAGATTCGATAAGGATAGAACCAGCTATAATAATGTATTGTGATACTGATACTCAGCGTTAGCAAAAAGGCTAACTTGAGCAGTTGTTGTCCGGACTTAATGTGTGTTACTGTCAATATTTTTACTGTACGATGTTAAAAAATAATCATAAACATATTAATTACTATTTGCAGTCGGAAGAAAGAGGCAAAGAGGAATATGCTGCCACAGAGAAACCACAAGACACGCGGATTGCTAGGTCTGCAGGGAACAGTTTAGATAAACTGGGTGGTTCCAGTGCTAGCGCTGATCCTGACGGTAGGTTAATTGTTCTTTCTTAAGTTTTCGCAATTATGGTGAAAAAAATATTCGTATATTACTAGAAATGAACCCAAAACACTCCTCTGCCAATTATCAATAGGAGCTTAATGTTAGATAAAAATTGACATTTGGACTATAATTCTGTGTGTCCTGTGAGAAGTGATACAAGTCTACTTATATCGAATTTGACATTATCTATGCACTTTCATCACAAAAATATCCTCTATTTTTCTGTCTAATTAACATTTAGATACATCTCTTATTTGCCGAGATCGTATGGTACATCTAAGGCAGATTAACCTGTTTTGAAAAATAGTTTTTTTGTAAATAAATACATGTTGACATGTATCGTCTACAATAATCAAGTCGTATATTAAAAAATTGTGTATAAAGATGTATCTTAAGTAATTTCATTATGCACATATATTTATAACCTTCTAATAAAGTGTCATCTGATACAAGTTTAGTTAAGTTACCTGACAACAAAACAATATCACCTTTCACCACTGCTTCACCATAAAGTGTAATATGATACAACTAATTAAGAATCATTATACACGATAACTTATTTGGTGTGTTTTGATTTAATAAATAGTTTTTTTTTTAATATCTTTTGTTCTATAGAACGATTTTAAGTAGGAACTTAATAGTTTATAAACAATACAAAAGTAATACAAACTGTGTTTCTATTTTTGTATAATGATTATGCTAACAAATTTTAAACACAAAAACTACTCTACTGTAAAGTTAACAATTTTGAGATGTATCAGTTTTCACAGGACGCACAGAATCATGTTTGATGTTGCTTTTATTACTATATACTGAAAATTTATTTAATTGACTTATCATCATCATTATTATCATATAGCGTTTATGTACCAAATACATTTTTATAATAACAGACAGAAAATATTCAAGTCAAAATTTATCAAACAATTTATTGCTAATAGCGATTACTAGGCGTTAGCTTTAAGTAGGCGGCATCAATGAAGAAGTGTTTTTAAATACTTGTACTTTAAAATTTAAAATATAAAAATAATGAACCTGCCAAGTGCAAGTTGGACTCACGTACCGAGATGTTATGGAAGTATTGAACATTGCTCTAACAAAAAGATAAACGGATTAAGGGACAAACTTAACTTCGTCCCAATATATCAACTATTTATCATACACTACAATACAATACATCAACAGTCAACGACTATTTAATAGATCGCGATGCATGGGAGTAATATGTGTCGTTTCAACATGACACTATTTATTACAGGTTGTGTTATACAACTATTAGCATTTGTTATTTTAACACAAATTTATTACTGGTAGTTAGAGTATGACATGCTCTCTTAACACATCTTTTGGGTGGTGGCATGTGGTGCGGGTCGTTACATTCCCTAAGATATAGTTGAACGAAGCGATGGCGGCATCATACGTCATGCTCAAGACTGGGTTCTGCCTTGGGAGATCGGCCTGCTTTAACCTTCAGTATTATTGACTTATACTACACACACGTCTTTGTTGCTTTCCTAAATTTGTCGTTTATTCCCTGTATCTTATTGCAATGTTACTTGCAATGATACTTGTTGACTTTGTTGTAATCAACGAAACAATGACGTCATAACACTACTATTATTGTAATAACAGAATAAGAAGATTTTTTTGTGGATTATGTATGGTGACGACGTATTATATTGTAAATGTCGTTACTTCTGTTAAAGATGACGAGTTTTTTGTGTCCATTCTTCTTGCCAGTTAAAAGACGTCCTGAATGGGTAGTAGGTTTGGATGACTCAAAATAACTTATTTTAAGTGCATTTGAAAAAGTTATTTTCATTTCATCGACATAGGTCGCGATTAGTTTAACAACTGTAAGCAAGTTTATGAAATATTTTTGCAATGCAACTGTAAATTTTTGGTCTTCGGATTTTGTCCTTTACTTGTGCGTCATTACATTGCTTCATGCAAAATGTCATAATTCTAGGTCAAAGGAAAATACCCTCTAAATTTTTATTCCCTTGAAAGCGAAAGCGTAAATATACGCTTTTTGCGGCATAAACGGCCGTATATTTATTATTAAAACAAAAATATGTAGCTAACATCCCTAAAATTCAAGCAAAGTGCACCGCCCGCCAGCTCGCTTAGTGCTCGGTGTTGCACGGTCTAACAGCTCCTGATTATGCCCCGTGTGGAGGCGAAACACGTGTAGAGTAGTTAGTGAAGGTCGGTGTTTGCGGTTTCTGCATTTATTTTCGGGCGGGAGGGCGGTGCACTTTGCTTAGATTTTGCGAAGTAAGCTACATATTTGTTTACTAATGGACTTCCGCCAAGTAACGCCTGATTCTATTAAATAGGCCGTATATTTTTTTTACATTAATTGAGAAGTTTAAATTTTTTACAGATTCAAGAGACTGTGGTTATAATTTAAACTTGATACCTTTACGCGTTCCCGAGATAAAGGGTCTTGACGGACAGACTGACGGACGAACGGACAACAAAGTGATCCTATAAAGGTTTCGTTTTTACTGTTTGAGGTACGGAACCCTATAACGTGTCTTTTTTGGCAGAACCTGAGGAATGTTCAGGAAGCTCAGAGGGAGCAGAACTGGGTAGCCGTGAAGAAAGAGGTGTCTATGCCGCTCCCTGGTGGTGCGGAAACTGGATTCTGCTCTCAGAGAATGATGACCACTGGACGAGAATTCCTCCTGGTGAGCTCTGAAAACTGATCTTGAACTTGAACTTTATTCTTAAAAAATGGTTTTTGTTTAATAATGTTAATATTTAAACAAACAGGAAAGTTACTAATAGATTCGTTATAAATTGCTTAATATTTTCAGATGTATTAGAAAGAGTAGATACCAGCAAAGATGACCCAACAGAATCGGAGACTGAATTCAATAAGCGATATGTAGCTTTGACACACAGACTTGTTCATAGAAGAGCTTGTATAGAGTTAAATAAACGGCAAGCGAACAACACTTTTGGTAAGTTTCAGTTATTTTATGTTTCATATACAATATTTTGGAAGGCTAGTTATTGAATTATGAATGCCTTATCATAATTCAATTTCATATTTGAACTATTCATTAACAGAAATGATAAGCGTCTAATCAATATGAACTCGTAGAACAAAAACCTTAGATTTTGGCTGTCCTCTGCAAATCACGAATAATCCTACGTAGAAGTGATTTTATAATTTTTATTTCATCACAAAAGTTTTAGAAATAATAACTATTCTGAAAGCACAGTAACTCTTGTCAAAATAATACGTTAACAATGTTAGTAGCCAAATCAATAGGAAGTTACATCATTGTTAACCAGCCGAATGTGTTAACCGTTCCACTTGGACAGTGACGTTGGCGGCTATTTTAAGAGTTGTAACTATTTCGATCGCAGTTCTTATTATTTTTAGATTGTAATTTAAATTCTCTGTATCTTCGATATTACTTTAAGACTACAACAGTATTGATATGAAATAATTTTTTTCTTCAAATTCGAGTACGCTATAAATGATGACCTTGACCCGATTTTTTTAATATTATTTATGAATGAATATAGATCCAATAGGAGCAGTAAATGTATCTTGATTAAATACATAGAATCAACGTAACTGTCTCGGGACTAATTTTAATTCTGAAAACGTTTCGTACGTCAGTTCTCAGTTGTATGAGACACGCGACTGCGGCCAGATGATATTTTTATGTCTGACGTTGTGGACGGTTTCGTTCATATTGATTTTGTATTGGGAGATTCGGGAGTACGTTTAGCAAGCTCAGCAAAAGTTTAATGACGTAATTTTAGTTAAGTGTTGAAGTTATATTAATAACAGAATTGGATTGATGAACGAAGTTCAAGAGCGTTTCAAAAAGGTTAGAAATTGCACGCTAATATGGGATATGTTTGTAAGTAGTTTTTTTATAAATATTTTAATTTTATTATTGGAATAGCATGTCTACCTCAGAATAAAACACTTTTTTACGGATTTTTGCGTGACGTTACGGCTCCTGTAAAGGAGTCGAAACGTCAGGATTAAATATAAAATAAAATAAAATATGCGCAAAAATCCGTAAAAAAGTGTTTTATTCTGATGTGTAATGTGCGCGGAAGTGTAAGAACTAAATATGTCTACATCGTTTATTATTTTGTAGTCAGAGATGTACTATCAAAGGGAAGTCTTAGACAAAAGTTGGAAGATATTTTCAAGCTAATGCTTATGGTGTGGTGCCGACAGTGTCAAGTAAATCGACTAGTTGCTGCAGAACTGTGTGGTAAAATAACCATTCTTATTTGATTAATAGACACTGTGATTAACAGCTTCATTAATTAAAATATATTAACTTTTACTAACAAAATAACTTTGTTTTAATATAGTCCTCTCTTAAAATTATAGTAAGATTTTTTTAAAGGTTTTTCACCAAAGTAATTTAAAATTAACATTGCGGCCTTTGTTTCTGTTTCGAAATGATTATCTGAGTAGGTAATCGATGTGCTTAGGTGTTTTAATCAGTTCCCCTTTTTGAGACATTGGCAGAATATTGAAAGTTTTAATTTTTAAAGCATAATTTAAAATAACTTTTTATCCGGTAATTGTAAAAAAAATATCTAAACTAATCTAACCTGCAAGGTATATCAATACATGCCTTTCGATTTTTATCGATAAAATCAGTACGCAAAAAAAGGGATCCCCTTTTAATTTCCTAAACAAACTCGATCCGAAGTGCAAGATCGTCGTCATTTATGTGATTTCTTCATATAAACTTATATTTGTACTTTTCAATCTCATTGGCACATTGGTTAAAGTACAATATCATGGATTGAGGAACTTATGGTAGGGACGGCCGGATGGATAGTCAAAAATTATTATTTTCTTTTTCTACGTACTTACAAGCAACTTAAGCCATAGGTCCCGACTCAATCTGCTGTCCTTAGCACCTACTATTCCGCATTGAGCTCGTGTTGTATCGTGTTTTTTTCTTTTGCGAAGTTAACTTTCCTATTGCTGAGGAATAGGCTCAATAATGATTAATATATAACAAGCTTACCCAGCCGTTGTTGTCCTATTCAAATAAATTTATATCGTCTTAAGTATATACAAAAAAAAATAATAGAAAATGCATTTTATTTTTTTGCGGTTTTTAAAAAACTCATATGGACTATTATGAACAAAAAACAGAAATAGTGGACTAGTACAAACTCGCGGGGAGAGGGTTCGGTCTGATGAAAATGTTCTTGATTCTAACCCAAAAACCAACTTAAGTTTATAGTTGAAATATATTTATTTGCATTTACACAAAATATTTTTTTATATAACATTCAGACAAATTAATGGTTTTGGATTTCCCTTTATTTTTCCTATAAGACCTTGATTCATGCCAAGTCTCGTGATTCTAGGTCAACGGGAAGTACCCTATAGGTTTTGAGTTCCTTGCGAGTGTCAAAATTTGCAGCTTAATTGGTAATATTTTTTGATTACATTGACTTAGAAACTAAGTATTTGATGTAATTTTCAACTTTACACGTTCCTGAAAAGGATCTTGACAGACAGACGTACAACGAAGTGACCTTATAAGGGTTCCGTGTTTCCTTTTTAGGTACGAAACCCTAAAAATAATCTTTTCGTATGACATATTTTGCTTTCTTTCCATTCCTTCAAACCCAACTTATATAAAAGAATATTTTATCCAGTCATTTGTTTTAAGCTCTGTATTGATTTCAGTGATTTTTTTTAATATCGTATACCCAGATTAAGACTGCCACAAGTCCAAAATTAGGGATATTTAGTATAAATGCTAACTGATAGTATGATATGTGTTGAACATGGTGAAAAAGTGTCACAAGTCTAAAACGTATGTTTACAAAATGGAAGATACTTATGGCACTCTAGGTTGGAAAAAATATTGAAAACTTAAAAATTTCAACTCTGGTTTTCTCAGTTTGACACTTTTGGACATGTGGCAGTCTTAATCTGGGTGTACGATATGTATGTACTTTCTAAAGTATGTATCTAACGTATTTCGAGTGTAAAAATGTATTGCACTTATCGCCATGAACAAATATAAAGTTCGTTTTTTGGACTGTTACCAAATATTTGGCGAACATAATAAAGAACAAAAAATCGGTTTTTATTCGGTCTTAGCACTCTAAATGTATGTCATGACCAGTATTTTTAAGTTTATTAGCGTTTCTAGGTCACTGTTTTACGATTTAGATTAGGTCAGTCATATAATTCATCAAATATCTGCTATTCTGATACGGTTTGAAGTTATATTTAGAAAGATGAAGTTATGAATAATGGGACAAATTTAAATTCTTTTTGGAGCGTGATTAATTTAGAATTACTTATCGTTTAGACGTTTTCTTGCGCGGTTCTTAAAGCTCATAGCGTGATGCCAAATATTACATACAGCTTCGCTGTCAAACGGTTCTTTTTAAATCCGACAAGTCGTCATAGAGTTATGCTCTTTCAAATAAAACTTTTATCTTTTTTATATTCGTATAGACTGTTTTTAGACAAGTATTTAAAAGATTTTTAAAAGAAAGTTATTGCAAAATCTGTTCACAAAATGCTCGAAGTTAAATAATACTTAGTTATATATATTTAAAAACATAGTGTCCTTATTACTGACGAGCTATCAGTTAAACATTCCTGTTATTTTTCATTATTGTTGGTAATATAGTTGATACATTTACTTTTTTTTTGTCATTTCAAAGGATATTGTCTGAAACAACTATATAAATTGGAAAAAATATGGTTTTTGAAAATTAATATTTATTTGTTTTTAGTTAGTTTAGTTTTACAGTTCTCTACAACAACAGTTCAGACAACTCTACAGTTTTACAGGAAACCCCTTTAGAGAGGTCGTTGATGAAAACTTAAAACTATTAATAGGACAATAACTTCTCCTTGAAGAATACCAATGTTATTTACTTTTAATTGAGATTTATACCTTATTTTTAACAATCGATTTTTGTTTGTTAACTTGTTAATTTTGGTACTCCGTTTTCATTCTAGCAAATAACTTTTATCCATTCATTTAATTTTCTCCGTATCCCTTAACATTCAAGTTTATTCAGAAGCTTCTTGGGGTTTACAAAGTTCAAAGCTTTTGTTATATCTACCGGGTTTCCTTTGTTAATGCTCTCTGTGATTAATTTGATAAGGTCATAACATGCTAATGTTGTTTTTCTTTTCAAAACCCGTACAGTACAAAAACATCACAATAAGACAAGAATTCAGATACATAACTTTTTCATATACTTTAGACATTATTGAAACCAAAGTTATGGGTCTGGCCTGATGAACCATATTTAATATGCGAATTATGTAATAATAACTATAATATTTCTTGCATTCACACCAAGTAGTGTAGCCCAAAGTAAGCACTAAAAGGCTTGTGTTAAGCAGATTAAGTCAACAGATAGATAGATAGATAGGCAATACATATATATTTAATATATAATCTAAGATCACAGTGGTTTGTGTGTTTGTCTGTCCGCTCTTTTTCCATTGTATCAATAACGTTACCATAGTTACGCGTTAATAGCAAGTAGTTCGTTCACCGTTCGCTAGATGGCGCTAATGGAAAATATTTAATAATAGAAAAAATATTAAAGAATTTTGTCCACCCGTGCGAGGACGGGCCGCTAGTATTTATAGAAATATATAAAAATACCCATTACTAGGGTACAAATGCCTGTATTCATCACACAAACATCTGCCCCTTACGAGATTCGAACCCACACCCTTCGGTGCGAAAGGCAGGATCGCAAACACTGTACCAAACGATCGTCAAAAAATATGTGCATATGAGGTTTACATGTTGAAGTTAAACACATGATAACCACGGGCTCTATTATTATTAGCGACCTGGTAATTTGTGGATTTATTTAGAGTTTTATTCACTTCAACAATTTTAAAATATACTGTCTAATATAAGTATTCTCTATTATTTTATACTGTTTGCTTCGTTACGTCCGGTTTTTAAATCATCTTTATATCTTATACTGGTAGTAAATTGAATTAATGTCATTATTTCAAATACTATTTATTGGTGCTGCAGAAATACTATTCGAAATAGCCTTTGGAGTTTTGCTTTTACACTGAAAAGGTGAATATTGTCTTACTTAGTTTTTGTGCTGTTTTTTTATATGCTTAAAGAGCTTATTGTTCTGTTTTTGATTTTATTTGTTTATTTTTGAGTACATTTATTTCATATTTAGTCTACGTCTAACTAAACGATTATTTGAAAACCCTTCGTTAGCGAATAAAGTTAAGATGGTCTATTGTTCTATTTGGATCAGTTGATCAAAAAAATATGATAATCCGTAATACCTAGAAGTTATGATCTTATTTATGTTAACTATAGGTACAATACAGTATACAGCCTTCTTTGAATTCAAATTACGACCAGAGTTTTAAGCTTTAAGCATCTTAATACAAATAGATATCATTTACTCCTTATTATAATGGGAAAGAGATAGACGAACTATCTCTGATCCCACATTTTTTCTAAATTGATAAAATGGCAATTGGACCTATTTACGCATATAACCTCGATAGAGACCTAATATGGGTGTCATAGTTATATAAAATAAGTGTATTTATTAACTCATAAGTGCACTAGTGGCAGAACTACTTTTCTTCTTTAACTGTAAGTTGTTGCAGAAGCTTTTCAAGTCTGTTTCTATCAAAATCCAAATATGCAATACAAATTATTGTGATATTCTGTAGATAACCAAATTAATGCCAAAGCATCAACTCTGTGGAACCAAAATAGAGGTTGATTAATTGTATTTTTCAATACTAACCTGAATCTTTGGGTGTTATTTATAAAAATACTTATAATTGTCATAGAGTAAATAAGACAAAAAGTCTTGAAATCCAAATGAATGCGTATATGTATTCATGTGAAGGAAAGACAATAATTTTATTGGTAAGTAATTTTCATTCTGCTAATCCACAATATAATGATCCCCAGAAAGTGACAAGACTGTGGTAGTGAGACGTGGCAATGAAGAGTTTGGCTTCAGAATCCACGGGAGCAAACCAGTCGTCGTGTCAGCGATCGAGCCCGACACGCCCGCCGAAACATCCGGTCTAGAAGTCGGTGATATAGTTATAGCTGTTAATGGTAATTTTTTTTAAAGAAATTAGCCTTCGGTGTTCCATCCTTAAGTTGTTATCTTTGAACCGGCGCTGTTCAGCAGCATGGCGTGGCAAGTGACCACATTTCGGCAGCCTAAAGGATCCTTCGGTACCCCGCTTACGTCATTTCTTGAACGACATAAATTAATCTACGTATCTCACGGTAAACGTAGAAATAACAGACACCGCGGCCTGCCATTTCTGTGGAAGGCCATTTAATATCGAAATAAAGTAATACGGATGCTAAAATCATATGAAAAAAGTTAAACAATATTTTTAGGCACGTACCGTGCCATGCCGTCACTCACCGTCTTAGTAATTCTATTCAAAAAGGCGCAATTTATAAAGATCGAGGTATGCAATACGCAATCCTCGATTGAGCATTTCGATGTATGTTACCAATCAGGTTTTTGTTTATTAATAAATTATTATAACCTAAGCGATAAAATCTGCGAGACTAACGTTTTTATCGTACTGAAATAAACTCCGGCGACTGATAAATTGATCAATTAGTTTAATGGGCAACTGGTATTATTTTGACCCATCAATAGTTCGATCTCACTACAGTTTTTGATTCATACAAGGCCTAGATACTATAGTAGTGGGTATGTTATTAAATTGACTTTAATGATAAAAGGAATCTAGCTTATAAATGCTTAAATGGCAACAAAAGAAGGTGAAAGCGATTTTTGTGAGTACAAACACGCAAGCGTATAAGCACAGAAATGAGGAGTTAAAAAGTTAATTATGTCAAAAATAATCTAACGCTTTATCTTTTATATTTTTTGCAGGGATCAATGTTTTAGATAAGACGCATTCTGAGGTAGTGAAGATAGCACATTCGGGCTCGGAAATTTTAGAATTAGATGTAAGTATTAGGTTTTATTCAACCTTATCTTTCTTCGCTCAACAAAATTCCATTAACTTTATAATCATGTTTTCTATATCCGTTCTAATAAATATATGATTTTCCACTTATTTAATAGAATTGCTAACATTGTGTTACAGCAACAGAATAAAAACGTTATTAATAAAATAGTTGTAGGTATTATTTTATGTTTCTGTATGTCTGATCATATTAAAAAGATCTGATTAATAAGAATATCACATTTTTGAAGTGAAAACTTCTTTTGCGGCGCTGTGTACTTTTTTTGGAATGGGTAAAAATTTCTAAACTCGCTTCAGGACACGTGACCTGATCGAAAATTCGTAAGACGGCGTAGGGCGCTTACGCGATGTGCGTATAGTCCTGTCATTTTAAAACTTCATAGTGACAGTTACATTATTATTTTTTTTATAACTGTCATTATGAAATTTTAAAATGGCAGGTAATGTCATGAGAACGCATGCGTTCAACTGATTTTATTCATTGTGCATGTGCAAAATCCTGCACATGCGCACAAAAAAATGCAACGAACACGACTTGGTGTGTTTGTTGACATGTTTGTATACGATAGCGCAATAAATGAATATTGTATTTTACCACATAAATGATGGCACTTTTATACTGATCATTAAAGCATTTCGTGCGAAATTATTCCTTAACCATTTCAAAATATGAAAAATGCACAACGTTAATATTCAAATTTTCACTTCTGCCGGCACTCCCGGAGTGCAACCCGTCGTTTTTTTTTTTATTTTAAACCAAAGATACAGTAGTTTCTAAATAGTAAACACTGTTATTTATAGGTGGCAAGAACCTGCGAGGTAGTGGCATCTTTAGCTCATGAAGGTGGACCAGCAGCGTTATACTCCGGGTACCTCTGGAGAGCAGCACCTTTAAGGCCACACCATCCTCCACGTTGGACTCGCCGGTGGTTCGTGTTGAAGAGGGACAACTGCCTGTACTACTATAAAGCGGATTCGGTACTCGATTTCTCACTGACCTTGAGTAGTCTTACAACTCGTAAAGTTCCTTTTTACAAAGAAATTTTAATAATCAATAATATGTAAATAATTTTGACGCCTTAATGGTTGGCGAAGTTAGAGTAAAACTTTAACACTGATTATTGGATTTGAAAATATTCTCGTAAATATTCTTCTTTTTATTTTGTAGTTTGGTCCCCCTTTTTAATGATTTTTATAACAATTTTAATTGCTGCACATATCAGATATTTAATTTATCAGAAGATTTGCATTTTAAAATTATAAAATCATGCCCTCTACAGTTTACAATTAAAACTTCGTTTTATAGAGTATCCATCCAGTGGGGGCGCTGATGTTAGTGAACTACCAACTATCAGAGGAAGATTCAGGCAGACCGCATGGGTTCCGATTGCAGCGCGGTGGCGGAACGAGATTACAACTCGCAGCTGATACTGCTGAAGCATCCGCTAGATGGCGAGCTGTACTCGCGCATGCTATAGATGCTAGTAATCAGGTTTGTAGACATTACTCAATCTCTCGTACCTGATATGAAGTATAACTTAGGACATGATAAAAGTTAAAATCAGCAACTTGTTGAGGTTGTTAATAAATAAGTATACTGTAGTTCTTTTTTACTTCTATTTATTACGTTAACGTAACTTCAACGTCGCGAAAACAAAGAATATTAAAAATGATAATAAAGTAGAGTTATTGAAGTAAGAATGAAAACAAAATGCTTTCTAGCTAAAGATCACCTAATAACGAAGAAATTCGCTAAATGGCGTGTTTAATACAAAGGTCCATTTGCAGCGTATGTTTTTATTCTTTTCGCTTGAAATGAATGCTTATTATAATTAAGTAAACAATAAAATACCTCTCCAATAGCATTTTACACTGGTTTTAAAATAAAAAAACTTAAAATTATACAAACCACGTTCTAATATTATAGGTAAATTATTTTCGGTTGTTGCCTATCCAAATAATAAACAATGCAAAGGTCATTTCTGGCCGCCAGCGAGGACATTATAATATGGAGCAACTAGGACCATAAATCTAATTTCTTTAGACAACTCTCGTTTGAGATATAGGTACTACAAAATAAGTGGAAAGATAATAATCCAAATAAAATCCAATCCAAAAACATTATGTTCAAACAGAATTGCAATGAAACACATTGTTCTATGAAAATTAGTAGAAACATTAAAATAAAGGTTTTCAATTAAAAAAAAATGTTATTGTAAACACGAAAGTATAAGAACTAATTAATAATTACAAATAAAATTAATATTGTTATATTTGTAGTAAGTAAGAAACTTTAAGATATAACTGTGATAAAAAACACATACAAATGCACCTTAAATTCGAAAAACATAATGTCGACAGTTGTCAAATAGATAGTGTATTTCTACGACCGTTTGGTGCATAAGTAGCGATCCTGATTTTGGCACCAACGACCCTGGGTTCGAGTCCCGTAAGGGTCAAATTTTTGTAACTATAACACATGCCTTATAGTGCTTTCTTTGGGCTAGGGTAATTAGTGTGAGTGAAAGAAATATAAGAATCATAGAGGATATGATTTGCCCCCCTACGGGATTATCATTATTAATGTAGGCCGGAAGTGGGGACTTCAATAGGCTGATGATGATAGTGCTAAGATTGAAAAACTCCTTTGAATTTTAGTTCACTGGCGGTATATAAGGCTCCCTGTGACAAAGTAAAGTCAGCGCAGCAGGTAGCGTTGATGAACAAACGAGAAAATCGTTAGATAAGATTAATTCTAGAAATCTGTGTTAGTGGTTTTCTCAAGTTTTTCCCAACTCTGTATCATATGGCATGTGAAAATATAATGACTTAAAAATTTATATATTTTATATTTGTACCTACTGTATATATAACTTGAGCTACCTTATATGTATTTATTTTTTCAAAAAAACATTTTTTTGTATTAGCGGGATGGTTGGTTGGAAGTTACGATGAGGAACATGAAGCTACCACCATCTTCCATCCCAAGACCTGATTGTTTTGGTTACCTCATGAAGCTCGGTTCCAAGTGGAAGTCTTGGGCGAAGAGGTACTGCGTGCTCAAAGATGCCTGTCTTTACTTTTACAACGACGGAAACAGTAAAAGTGCTTTTGGTAAGTTGATTTCTTAAGTCATCAACTATCTTTGACACACTTTATTAAAAAAACATTTAAACAGAAAGATATATCATATATTTTTTCTTAATATGTGAAGTATTATTAAAAGTACAGATATTCTTTATAACTAGTGGGATCGGTTAAAGTTTTCAATAGATATATATTCACAAAAATTTGTCTGTTCAGTGAGTTATCACAAAATAATCGTAGTTTACATTTTCCGTACAGGTTATAAGCAACTGATTTCACGAGTAACAAATAAAACGATAAAGCTTTGCATTAATAATAAAAACAAAAACAACTCAACAACAAAAAAAATGTAACAATCGATTTTGTGTGACGTAACTGGGTTAAAATTGGTTTTCTGTAAGAACCGACACTGATAATTCTTTTAATTTAATTATACATTTTGTTCATTATAAAATTGGAGACAGCATAGATGGGTGTGATTGAGAGAGCAATATAGTGCAGGTACGAGATCATGCATTAAAGACAACGCCATTTTAATTTCGTGTAATCAAAGAAACTTACTCTAGCCACGCGCGACTCTACATCTAACTTATTATTAGTTACTGCGCAATACCCAAGACTAGACGCGCGTCTTAACGGCTGGCAGACACTTGTTTGCCAGTACTCAACGTGTTATTGGTGAAGAAAGTGCTTTACGAGCAAGACAATATGACGCAAGATACAATAAGCAGGGAGGAATTTATAAGAGTAATTAAGTTTTTGACATCAATATGGAATATGGAAAGTGCAGAATACTCTCACCGAAACTCACGAAAATCGTCTTAGGAGAGTTTAATTGATAAATTTGATGGAAATTAAATACAGAAAGAGAAGTAATATTTAAGTAAAGTAAGAGATAAAAAGTAGGTAACAAAGTATTTATTGTAATTTTTAATTATTCTCTGTTAAACGTTGTTAATTTAATATTCAGTGTGAACTAAATTAGACAATAACTATTTTAGTATCAGAGAGCGATATCTTTTTGATATCGTGTAGTCCTTGTTGCTGCTCTACTAAGCTTATACCACCAGCATCAGCTTGGTAGAGCAAAATAAGTTTATTCATTATTTAAAATCAAAAAGAAGTTAACCTCAAAGAAAAAGATGGAAAGCTTCTGCTATTTTAATAGACATATTTGTATTCTTTTATCTTTAAAAAAAGCTTTTACGACTTATTTGAACTAATCAACTTTACTTTTCAACTCACAATGCATACCTAACTTTTCTATGATACAACAATATACCAAACGTTTTAACGTTACGATTTAAGAAGATTCATTAAAAAGAAAAATTCAAATAAACAAATAACTCAACGTTGAATTGGTTTAACTTACATATATTTTAGTTTTAGGTAAGAAGTTACAAAAAAAATTTGAAAAATATCAGAGATTGTTTCTTTAGGGAGCTGAGAGAAAAGAAAACACCGAGTGGATCTAGTTCTTCTGACAGAGTACTAGTTTATTTTAATGAACTCTTATTTTTAAAGAATTTAACTGAACCTTGTATTACCCAAATAAAACAAGTTTTTCAAATAATTCGGAAGGAAACATAGAATCTTACTAAGACGATACAGAAAGTAATCACATAAAAAGAATAATAAGAAACGGTACATGTTATGTCGAATTCATGAAAAAGTGCGTGGAATTAAGAGAAGATACCTCAAACACGAGAAATGATCCAGACAGAATCTTTTTATTATCAACAGATGATCTAAAACGAGTACCCGAAAGTAATAAGCTAATTCTGAAAGCTGATATCATAAAATTGATACACAGAGCTCAAACCAGTGATTTAAAAACTTAATTCATATTGAGACAATAACAATTCAAAGTGCTCTGCGGAATATTGCTAATGCTCTTTGTAACCAGCATTAGCAATATTAGCCTGATCATTTTAAATTATTTTCATAGAAGTAATCAAATGGTATTCGGTGTCTTTCTCAATTGAGTTCTAAGTATGGACATCTTTAATATATGCTCCAGTTGAATTATAGATTTCGATAATAAAAAATGTGTAAATAATATAAAAATAATAAAAAAAATCAATCAAAGATATTACCTTATCATGGCCAAATTCGTAGGTTGTTTGGTAGAAATGCTGACTCTCATTTAATTTGTATGATTAGATAACAAGACATCCATAGAATTATTCGACAATCGACAATCTTTTGTCCTTTCACACCGACGTTACTGCGTTCGAACTCGGAAGGGACAAATGAATACGAGCATTTCTACCCGAGTCATGGGTATTTATATATACGTCTATAAATATTTCATAACTATGTATGTATCATACAGTATCCGTTACCTTAGTTCCCTAAAACACAAGCCTTAGAGCGAGGCCACACGATGCGTTGCGGTGCGGTGCGGCACCGCATCGTAATGAATTCGAGGTATAGGGTGCCACACGGCGCCGCATCGCACCGCGGTGAACAGCGTTGCGCTGCGGGCGCATCACCTCTCCCCGCTTCGTCTCTCAGGTCCCAAGTCGGGCGCGCTTGCGGTGCGGCGCCGCACGGCGACCTAACGCGTCGTCTGACATAGTATAGTGATTTGTATGTAGGATGACGCAGCGGCACCGCTCAGGGACCGCACCGTTAACGCATTTTGTGGCCTCGCACTTACAGTGGTTACTTTGGGCTTGGGATATTGGGATATTATGATTATTATATTTTACCTACTGTTTAGGCTGGCGAGTTTATTTCGCCCATTCTGCTTGTATTTAAAAGACGTCCTTAATAGATGGTAGGTACAAATGTTGGACGATTCAAAATAACTTATTTTAATTTGTTAAATTTTAATAAACTTATTGCATTTGAATAAAGCTTTTTTCATTTTCAACAACAATAAAAACTCCAATAGCTTGAACGATTAAAAAGTAATAAAAAGTTTTTAAAATATTCACTATTCTTCTGTTTTTCTTCATACATATTGATAATTTCACTAATTAAACGTTTGTATTCGTGACTTTATCTACGTCCTACACGTTTAGGGGAAAACCTTTTAAATCATAAAATTTTACATTCTCTTCTAGGCATGGCGTGTCTCCACGGCTACAGGATACAGACCTCTTCTCCGGGAGGGAAGAAGTATGCGTTCGAAGTTATGCCTACGGAGCCCAAGCAAAGGCACTTCTACTTCCACACCGAGTCTGAAATGGACAGAAAAAGGTTAAGAAATGTATTAAAATATATTTATATGTGCCACAAATCTTACCAGTCCTGTTATAGGAATCAAAACCGGACCAGGGTGAACTTAGTCAATCTCGGATATATTTCCCTATTATCCCTTTAATATAAAGAATGTGTAGGTATAGTATTCTTAAAAAAAGGACACTTAAGTTAGCACCTAGGTACTTAAATGGTATTATAATCGTGACTTTACTTGTATTAAAAAATAACTGCACGAGTGCACATGACACAATTCTATAATAAATTTGGCAGAATTAATTCTCATAATATAATAGGGGTTAAAGTATGAAATTGCCGTTTTATTGCAATAGGTTCTTTGAATTGACATAGAATCTTCATGGTTTGAGGTTTTCGAATGAAACTTTTTTTAAATGGTTTCTATGATGTTCTTTTTTTAAAAAATGTAAAACATTTGAATATCGACTTTCAATTGTTTTTGTTATTCAATTTAGACAAGAAAGATGGATACTGCGAAAATTCGAGTTATTTTTGAATACGAGTTCCGACGCGGAACTAACGCGGCAGAAACAGCCCGCAATATCAATGCTGCGTTTGGAGAGGGGTCTACTAATGAACGCACCGTGCGATTTTGGTTTAAACGCTTTCGTGATGGAAATTTCGACTTAAAGAACGAGCCACGAGGAAGACCGCCCACACAGGTAAATAACGATGAATTAAGAGAGATAGTGGAAGCCGATCCTAGTCAAAGTACCCAGGAATTAGCGGCATGGTTTAACGTTACCTTACCCACAATATTGACTCACTTGCGTCAAATCAATAAAATAAAAAAATACGAAAAATGGGTGCCTCATGATTTGACTGATCTGCAGAAAGAAACGCGTGTTGAAACTTGTGTTGCCTTGTTGAACCGGTACAGAAATGAAGGAATATTGGATCGAATTGTAACATGTGATGAAAAGTGGATTCTTTATGATAACCGGAAAAGAAAAATGCAATGGCTGACCCCAGGTCAAATGCCACAACAGTGTCCTAAAGCAAAACTTACCAATAAAAAGGTAATGGTAACTGTTTGGTGGTCTCAGCATGGTGTTATTCACTATAGTTTTCTCCGATCTGGTCAAGCAATAACGGCAGATGTCTATTGTGCCGAACTCCGAACCATGTTGACAAAACTAGCAGTAAAACAGCCCCGACTCATGAATCGATCTTCACCATTATTGCTCCACGACAACGCGAGACCTCACACAGCACGAGAAACCATTTTGACCCTTCAGGAACTGCAGTTAGAAACCATTCGTCATCCTCCGTATTCACCAGACCTTGCTCCAACGGACTACCATTTTTTTCGTGATTTGGACAATTATCTACGTGACAAGAAGTTTTCTTCCCAGGAGGCAGTACAAAATGCTTTCACACAGTTTGTGCAGTCTAGATCGTCGGAATTCTATCGCAAAGGCATTAATGACCTTCCCATTAGATGGCAGCAATGTATAGATAATAATGGCAACTATTTTGATTAAATAAATTTGTTAAAAATTTAAAAAATAAACAATATAGATTTTCAGTACAAATCGGCAATTTCATACTTTAACCCCTAATATTATTATATCTACTTTGTTATAAATTTTACAAGAATTTATAACTTCTATTTTTTTTAAACAAGTACGTATATCCCTTCTGCTTTTATTATTTAATTCGTTGCACATTCACTCCCCCTTCAGTGTCCATTGATTTTGCACAAACTGCACATTCATGTACCGAACCGAAATAATTCTAGACTTGATATTTGCAATTCTTATTAAATATATACCACATACAAAAGAAATCTTCTGCCGATGCTATCCGCACTTCTCGCACTCTTTGCGCCTCGTATTCGTGCTTATCCTGCGGTAACTGGGCTTAATGTGGATCATTTAGTTGCACTGTTATTTTTTTAATAACTAAAAATTGGTCGCTTTTGTCCTTTTTGGCATACCCTTAATACCGCTGAGAATAATAATACCAATATTGTTTTATTAAAATATACTTTTTTATTTTAAGGTGGATGGCAGCTCTAGAGTATTCCATAGACAGATGGATGAAGGCCGGTTGACGAAGATCTAACACCATTACAGATTCCTTCGAATTCCTATAATGTGTTATTAAAGTATTTATTTATTATTTCACTTTCCTTTATTATTTACCCTTTTCTTATTGTCTATTAAAATGTGATTGCATAGTTAAGATTATTACCAGAAAATTATAACTATTTTTTGTTTTTTATTTTTTTTAATAATTCAAGATGAGCTTTGGCTGCTCAAAATGTTTAAACCATCCTTGTGACATATAACCTCAAAGACAAAAGAAAATAAAAGTGTTAGTTAAACATCTATCAAATCAATTCTTGGCGAATATCAGCTTTTTGTCAAAGTATCTTTTATACCACTTATTAATCACATAAATATATTAGCAAGCAGTATATAAATATTTTAGGTTGATAAAACCCAAGACAATTATGTCGACTTTATCAGGTTGCGATAATAGAATGAAAATTGAAACATCATACAACAATACAATTTTTAAAATTTATTATGTTTCATTATCATGAATTTTAACATCTATTAAAGATCTCGAATCGTGTCTCTCGAATCGAGCTCTTGAAACAACAGCTTCCAACCAATAAATTCTGAAGAAACCATAATAAGTAAGTATATACATAGTAATTGAGCCGCCAGCTCAACTTATGGCTTTATGGTGAAGGAATTCATTCAAAGCCTTTCTCTCCTTTTAAAATTGTTAAGAAGAGCCAAAAATGTATGTGGTCTGATACTATCAATAAAAGACTAAATTGCAATTGTCACATTCAATTCCAACCATTTTTTCTTAAGCTTTTGCTGTTCTCATCAGCTGTCGGAGGTATAAATTTAAATCCATAAACGTCATTTTCTATATAATTGTAATTAACTGAAACATAATCACTTGTAATCTCATTTGATACTAAAATTAATTCGCCATTCTTTTATCAGTAATTTTATTTTACATTTAGTTTTAATATTGTTTAATTTAATTTATTAAGCGCTTAAGGAAACATCCCACAGTGAAAAGAACGTTATTAAACTCTTTAATTGTATTGACATCTTTGTCCTTTTATTATTGAGCAATTTACCTGATTCCATTACTTAATAGCAAGATCGTAACAATGCTATTGCCCGTCCTGGTTTAAGAACCGCAGATCCTTTTATTAGAAAATTTATATAAATTTATAGATATTGATAAGTTGTGTATTTAATGTGCAGACTATATCATGATATATCATCTCATTTGTTTAAATTCGTCATAACATTTCCTGAACTAATGTTTGACTTTTCACGTTGAAAAATCGAAATGAAGTAATTGGCATTCGTAATTATATTTTTAAGTTACACCACTAAAACACAATACGTTGGATTTAAAAAAATAGTGAGTTCATTGGAAATGATTTTTTGGTGTTCTGCGAATCATAAGTTATGAAACTAGTCGTCAATTATTCTATTCATCTATTTTTGCATGTATTTATTGTTTCAGAACACTTTTTAACCGAAACAAAAAAAGATATTTTTCACATTTCATAGAAATTTTGACTTTACGACTGAATTTTAAACATAAAAATAAACGCCAGTTTTTTTTTTTACAAAGATAATTTAAAAAACATTTTTCTATATTTTGGATTACCAAGTATGACTAATGACATACTGTGTTTTGTTACTTCAATTAAGTGGTATTGGCAGGTCATGTTCATAAGTTGAAATATATATCAAATATATTTACCACTTAAATACTGATTTATATAATAACATAATTGATATTAAAAAGACAAATAAAAGATACCGTTATTAAGCTTAGCAAAAATATTATAAGAACGGTTTTAAAAAAATGGCTTAATTCTAAATGCTCGCTTATTTGTTTTAAATTAGTTTCTTTAAAAAAAACCGAGCAGACCTGCAAAATTAGGCCCTGGTCAACCCATTATCAAGCTGCCATAAGCTTAATCTTTACCTTTAAAAAGAAACCCCTCATTCTATGGTCTGCACTTATATTTATTACAGTCTCTACAAGGTGTTACAGATAACACATGCCAGAATTAAGAGCGTACTTAATGTTGCTAAAAGTAACACATGATAATATCCAACCCGCAAAAAGATATATGCGGTTTAATAATAAGTTCCAAGGTATACATTAATAAATAAATACCTAGATTAGAAAAATGATATTTATAGAGTAGGACTATCTTGACATATTTATGAAAAAGTAAAAACTAGAAAGTCATTAAAAAAAGTATGCCCTTAATTTAGTGGTCATCAATTTTCTGTTACATCATGTATAACAAATATTTATGGTTACAACGACGCATCGAACATAAAATTAATAATCATAATAAAGTAGCTTTAAAATAATAATTATAAAATAGTTTAATTGAATATTATACAAGTAAATATCATTAATATTTCAGTGTTGATAATAAAAGAAAATTTTATGTAATAATGAGAAATAAGACACATCAAATTGTTTGTGCCAATTCAATGATATCTAAAATATCTATGAACAAGATATAAAACTGCATAATCTGATAATATATAAAAATAAAGCTGACTAAATAACTATCATATTAATTATTAATAGAATTTTGAAGATCGTTGTTTAAAGAGTAAATATAAGCCAAAAATAATATTCCTATTATATTATTATGTAGAAAGTATTATAGTTGTGAATGGTAGGCATTAGGGAAAATATAGTATTATTAATTGTAATTTAATATTTGTAATGTGCCATAACTCGGTTACTATATATGACAGAGAGAATTCCAAACGAATTTGCGGACGACAATTTGTTGGACGTATGTGTAAATTATCATGTTTGTAACCTATTTCACATAATGATGTTTTAGCCATTTTTTGTCAATGTTGTGATTTTTTTATTAAAATAAATATATTTGTAATCTTGTTTCGATAAGGTGTTTCTTTTAAATTATGGTTGTAAATACTGGTTTTATGAAGGGGGTTACAGTAATTTTTAAACGTTTATCAGAATTGATGTATAATTAAATATGAAAGTATTTAAATGTTATAACGACTTCCCCTTTAGAATGTGGTCCATACTAGGTGACTTAAATTGTGCATTAAATGAATAAATAAATGTGGAGAGGACTCCACTGCAATGGTATGTATATAGATAATCACGTAAAGCTCAAATATATTTAAATAAAAAAGACTTGATTATAAACAGAATCGTAAAACAAGCTTTTAGATTTTAGCCTTGTATAATTAGTGAGTGTTACCTTAAGATTAAACTTTGTTTAATATTATAGCAAATTTATAAATGCACGTTAATACATTAATTATAATTTTAATGTTTATTAACCCACTTGATGTCAGTGTGCCTTTTAAAATGTCTAGGTGAATAACAGTTTGGCGGTTTTTTTTCTTATTACAATAATTTTGTTCATGTGCCATTCTTTTCAAAAGATGCTGTGTTCAGGTGGGTTAGTCAATAGCTAATAGGTTTATCAATATTGTAAAATTAAATAGTTATAAATGTGTTCAGTAAATAAGTCATACAGACAACTTTAAAATTGTTACCGAATTAAATCAATTGTTGTATTATTTATGATTTAAATAATTTAAATATTTATATTTATATAAATATATATTTAGCTTACTACTTATTGTGTCAAATATCTAGTCAGCAAATTCACAAATAATTTTGTCGTTTATTATAATTACTAATATCGGAACAAAAAGTAAACTGACGTCTAAAGCCAAGACATTTTTTAAACATATATATGGTGACCGTATATTAGATTTCGTTGTAATAAAGTACGAAAAAATCATTGAGTTTTATTTAAATTATTTCTTTATAAGACTAATCTTTTTGATATTTTTTTCTTTTGCTACTTTATCAGACTTATGCTTCGGCGCCGGTTAGGTATAAAAGAAAGTAAATATATAGGAGTTCTGAAAGATTTAATTGCATTTTTAAAGACAAAATAGATATACACGAAAAAGTTAAACAGGTGAGTTGGTGACAACTTGCACACACCTTATTGGGACACCTTCCAAACTACTTTTTGATTATTACTACCAAATTAAAACTATTTTTTACAGTCAGATAAGACTGTTTTGTGCACAGTTAGATATTAAATTAAAAATAATACTTGCCATAAATTCCCCGACAATTAGCAGCAACGAAAAAAATCATGTGTAGAGATTCGAGGGTGACGTTCATTTACACGACACATATTATAAGCTACTAACACGAAAAATAAACAAAACAGCGATATCCCTTTTTTATCGCTCCCAAAGTAAAAACAGTGAAGGCTTCGGTTCGAGGGGAGGGGCGGGAGCTACCGCCTTCGACGCGGGCGCAGTAGTACGCACGCTGAACTCCCACCAGTCGCGTGTCATCGGCGCACGCGCATGAAGTGCTATAATACTTATAAAAAAGCTCCTTACTCCAACTGGATTACAGTGCAACAAACTCGAGTGAATTTCTGTGAACACTAAGTGTGTGATAAAGTGATAGCAATAACTTTAGAACCTATTAACTGTTTATGAGCTGATACTATTGTGTGCGCTTCCAATTTATCCACCTGTTTAACTCCTGCGGTTGGACTGTGAAATGTGACAAAAAATTGCAATGAGTACCTATTGTCGTGAACACCCGCCGTTTGTAAACTTCGTGGGTTGACTACCTGACTACTGAGGGGTTGGTTTCACAACTCATCGGGCAACTGGTCGCCTTGTGAGTTCACATTTTTTATATGAAACTTTGTAATTTAATACAGCGGATGTGGCATAAATTGGGCACGCAGGGTGAGCTTCGTCGTGCTACCTGTTTTGTGTGGTCGATGCTTCCTAAGTTATTGTTTTCCTAACAGATGCTGCCACGCCGAATAATAGCAGTTCCCAGTATAACGGACCTGCGGTTTACTCCATTGTTCTAATGTTTTACAGTGGAGTTTACTTAGCATTTCCTGCCACTGTGTTTCGCAGTAATTATCACGTATCATTGTTTTGTTTGCTAAAAACATTTAGTCCCCTCATTGCATTATGTTAATTTGTATTGTAGCCATATTTTATTCAAGACTAAGGTTGGAATTCATGTTTTTAGTTTCAAATTATATCAATCATCTTAAATTATTCATTGAAAATTATTAATTTAGAGCGTAGTACATAATGGTTTATGTAAATTAAATCCACTTATTACGTATCTACTTCCAAAAAGAATCAGTTGATGACTACTTCTAACACTTAAAACACGGACTCTATGTTTGGACATAATGACTTTTGTAAATTTCAAATCGTCGTAACATTTCTACACAAATCGAAATAGCTTCTAGTCGATTAGGTATCTTACTGGTGGAATGCTTTTACTGGTTCTAGCAAAACTACCTGTACAACTGTAGAAGCGACAGATTATGATTACCGAACAAATAGTAGTTAATCTTCACCATCAACTGATAAACGTAATCTTATCGCGACTGTTTGAAACGATGGCAATCATAGTAAAACCTCGCGGCGCAAAAAAGGAATACCGCGTAATATTCCGCTTATAAACTTAATTGCTTTTAATAGACATACTTATTATAACAAGCACAGATACTCACTTAACTCTCGAGATAACATCGCCACAGCACTAAAATGGGATATACGCCTAGATGGAAAACGTTAAATGCGTCAATGTAGATAAGATGTGCTGCTCGTTTTTAGGAAAGAATGTACATTTAAATTGTTTATACATATATGGGTCAGCATATTAATGTCCGCACTGGTAGGTCCTCGGTCTTTTCTACGGATGAAGCCACGGAGTTGACCATATTCCACTACGCGTGGCCTGTGGGAATTGGTGGGTGCTAACAACTGCAATACATCTGAAAACAACAGCTTACGTACCTTCCGAAGTACGGAGTAGCTTCATCCGCCCATACAGCTCTTCTGAAAATACTGAATGTTAGTTGACATGTAATTTAAGTTGCAAACCAACGAGAATGTAATTTATTAGCAAAAATAATGGTTCTACATTGGTGCTAGTGGATCATTTTCTTTTGTTCTATTATTTTCTTAATGTGTTGCTTTAATTATAGTGTTTGGTTTTGATGTCTAGTCATAGTGGATACTGAGTCAGTTGAAAAGAACTTAACACATTACTAGGGCCGTGTACCTGATTGTAACAAAACTATACAGAAAGACTGCAGAAATCCTACATTAGATTTTTCCTATAGTTTAGGCATATACGTATACAACGATTTCTTTTTAATTTTAAGCTAACAAGTAAAAAGCAAGAAAAATATTAAGTGACCAATCAACCTTAAACTTAAATTTATATGTATATCAGTGTAACAATGACGATTTTGCTCGTTAATGAATAATGTGATCGGCAAACCAATTCTTTTAAATTCTTAATTAAGAATTTTTTATCGTGTTTTTGGTTCAATCTGGTTTGACGGGAAACTAAGAAAAACATTAATTTTAACAACATTAATGAGAAGCGGTGCTTATAGATGCTGCTAGCTTAGCTGCTGGTACTGCTAGCTTATACACCCAAATTTTGCAATTAACATTTCCATTAAATTGTATGTTCGTAGTTTGACCATTGGCATCTCTATCATCATAAGTCAACAATATCCCCCTTGCTTAATTTATAAGGTAAAGATATTGCATCACTTGATTTTTCACGTTAAACTATGTTCTTTGATGCTTTCTATACATTCTACCATTTTCATTTTTTCATATATTTGGTTTACTTAGAATATTATTACAGTCCTATACCAGACTCCTTCCTGTGACATTTTTTTCCTGTTCTATATGCATTGACTTTTACTTGTTAATTTACGTAAGCATTGCTTAGCTTATAGTAGTAAATAAACTGCTCTCTTTTCCTCAAAACAAATACAGTTGATTTTCCTGGAATTACGAAATGAGAGATAACTTAAACAGAGCAAATAAAATATTTCAAAGACATACAGCAAAAAATTGACCTGTAAAGAGCGATGATAGAAATTATAAATAAAGCTCTTGTTTTACAGAATTTTACAGTAAGTCATTTAGTACAAATAACCATAAAGAACAGTGTTCTAATTTCATCCTAATTTATTTGTTAGGCAATAAAAATACATATATCATAAGCCATGTGGAATTTCAAATGATTGTATCTCATAGTTTGTTTTAACATTAGTTCATGAAAGTGTCTGTTGAAACAACAGTACAGTAATGGAATGATCTTTTAAGTATGTGATAATTACGAGTGATCTGCTTGAATAATATCAAGATCGCAATGAAATATTCAGTGTGAAAGAGCGGTTTCATAAAAGGGATACTTAGTGTCGAGTAAATTCCAATCCATAAATTTTAATGACTTAGCAAACGTTTATTTACTTAATACAGATTTTAGTCGTGAGAAGTATGAAGAGTTCGTAAACTTCGGTATTTAATTAATGGTGAAAGTCTTTAATATTTTAGTTTATAAAAAATAAACTAAAATATAATATCTGTTGTTATTTATTGAAGGCTTAAGGGTCATTTCAGCTACAGTAGAGAAAATCAAAAGTTTATCATTGTATTATATAATATTCTTTAAAAATTATATCTTGCCATCTATAAATTTCTATGCCTACTCTAAAAATCATAATGACCAGAATTATAAAATACTAAGCCACTTCAAATATTCCTTTATTTAAGTTTTATGTTATTGAAATGACCATTATTACATCCAAGAGACCATTACTTACTGTTGTGCCTGCATACATATTCATATCTATAAATTCTCAGTTCAAAAGAGAGATAAAAGTAGTTTTACTGCTTCGGAGCAAGTAAGATGGTAGAAACTCGATCAAGCATAACCATAGCGTGAGCGAGATAGAACTTGTGGATAAATAGGAGCGACAGAGAAGGATGTACAATCAGAAGGCTTTTACGGTAGAGCGGGCAACGCTCAGTGAAATGTGGGACCGTTTGCCTTCTTTTTCGATCTCGCCTGAGCAAATTGATTCTAAGATTAATCTTTTGTAGTTGCTATAACTGACGAGTATACTCTTTTTTGTCGCTTTACGATTAGTCATAAATTTCATATTTATATTTGTAATTTATATGGACTGTTTTGATTTATTGTAAAGCTAACCTAAATTATTGATTGCAGAATTTATAACTAAAAATTACCTTCTGATTATTATTATATATTATTTTCTTCGACTACCAATGAAACATATTTTTAGTTTATTTTAGTCTTGAATAGACGGCTTACTAGTGTGAAGATATAAAATATAGAAATCCAAAAATATAAACCATAAAATTGAAAAAAGACAGACATGATTATAAGCCATAACGTGAGTATTTTCTGAATAGAGTTTGTATAGTATGTTTAGGGAACATAAAAGTCTCAGAAACCGGAAACTTTATGAAAACATAAGACACAGGCCGAGTAGTAAACCGAATCAACCGTTTTATTATCCTCACTATCATTTCGGATGAAAATAGTGAGTCTGTCGTAAATCTCAAAATAGCAATCTGTGCTTAGTTATTTATTGTTAACGGCGACAGAAATATAAGTGGTAAGATATGATAGCTTAATTCAAATAAGTCTAAGAAACCAAGAATGCTACAATTAACGTGTCTACCACACAAAATTTTAATATTAGTAGCAGCAATATGTTGCAATGAACATTTAGATTCTTCTTCCATAGAGAAATCTTTAGTTTTAGCTTGTAAATATTCCTTATAAAATTGTATGTTATTGATATATACTAATAATTTTGCAGTTTCTATACTGCAGCATTACCTTATTACTGCCGTATTTTGATACATTTGTGATTGATACTTTATCAATATTGATACATATTGATACAGAATAGATGTTTATACTATGAAAAAAGAGAAAAAAATATATCTCTGAAAGAATTTAAAAGATTATGTCGTGGATTAAAAAAAACGTAGTTTGAAACCACTAATTACCAGAAAATATCCTCAGTACTGAAAAATACCTTAGTAGTTCCACTGTATGTGCATAACATTCGCAAAAGTTAAAGACTAAATCATACTTATATTATCATTCACGAAACGAAAAACCATGACTAAGTTCCATCCCATAAATAAATACCTTTATCGGAAATCAATCGTGGTATCTTCAGATGAACACTAAAATCGCTAGCAAGTATATAACGAAAATCACGAAAAAACTGATTTCAAACAAGGTTTTATTCGTCGGTCAAGTCGGAACAGACCCCAAGATATTCTAGGACTAAAGTACTTGTCAAGACGGATTACATGTGCCCAAACACAATGAGGGCGTCGTTTTATTGTAGAGCTTCCATGGCCACCATCCAGCTCCCTCATCAGATCCTGAACACCATCTAGGAGTAGAGTGCTTGTGAAGACGAAAAATAGGAGCCCAAACTCAATGGGATTGTGTCGTTTTATTACAGAGACCCCTTGATCACCTCCGGCTTCATAATTAGCTTAATAATAATCATATTGTTTTACTATCCGATTCACATATGTATGACAAATTTCATTTCAATCGAAAACCAGAAAGTGGGTCTAATAAAATTGCCAGGCTTGATTATAGATATACAGACAGTGACCGACAAGCTAATACTTTAATTTCGATCTAGTTTAATTAATAATTAATGTTAATATAAATTATGGTACTTGCTAATGTTGCAAGTAATGTTAAATAAAAGAATAACATTTATTTTTATAGTGAATAGTATAATCTGTGACAGTAAATAAAGAATATACCATGTTTTATGATAATTGGGCGTACTTGTTCCGTTGACTGTCGTTTTATTAATTGCAGCTTAATTAAACATGTTTCTCGATCCATGTATCTAAATATTTTACACCTGCTCTTACGACAAGCATGGCGAACAATCATCCTCATATTGGAATTGTATATCAGTTCACGAACGGGTGAAAGCTACAAAGATAACAAGTACTCTCGAAGATGTTTCAATACTTTGTTACATCGTTATGTATATGCATTACTTTTATTCTTTCTCTTCCGCTGTATTTGAATAACATATCTATGTTAAATTTTGGTAAGTAATTAATGTTCATTTGTTTTTTTTTATTTCAGATGAATTATCAGACGTGATGTCGGATAACGGTGGAGCAGTAGTGTCTCGGGCGTCAACACCTCGTCCGGTTACAGAACCTACAGTAACAGCCCCACTTAGATCTAGACATGATCAATTCCTTGCAAGTTCCGCCGAAAGGGCTCAGCAAAGACCTTCTTCCAGTGGAAGAAATCCTAGTGGGAATTTTGATTCACCTCCTTTACCTTATCACCGTCAAATGAACACTGGTTCCTTACTCACATCGACGCATCGTGAATCATCAGCCTTCGTCCCTGTTGTCCCCACTAGATCTATTCATCCTGTGATATACAGTAATGAAATGCACCCTGCTTTGATACCTTCCGAAATAATGGAACGAGAAAGAATGATTGATAGAGAAAGAACAGAACCAGCAAAAAGTTCACCTGATAGAGCTTCGGGTAACTTCCCAAAGAGAAACTCTTTTGATCTTATGGCAATGATGGTAGAGAAACGTAAAGAAGTAGCTTTACGCGAAGCAGCAGCTGCGATGCTTCTACCGCATCACAGAACATCATCCATGGACGGTATGATGACTGACAGTTCATCTCAACCTCCCATTTACGGTCCGCCAGGTGCATTTCTCGGAGCACCAGGACCTTCTCCTACAACTGCGGGTAGTTTTACATTTCCTGGAGCGGGACTTTTTCCACCAGGAGCTGGACCCCATCAAATGCATCCTCATTTAGACCGAAGATTACTTCGAGCGCCGGGTAGAGCATCAAGACCTAAGAAGCAGTTCATATGCAAATTTTGTAACCGACAGTTTACAAAGTCGTACAATCTATTGATCCACGAAAGGACGCATACCGATGAAAGGCCGTATTCCTGTGATATCTGTGGGAAGGCATTCCGAAGACAGGATCATTTACGAGACCACAGGTAAGATACTATGAATTCGTAATTTATTTAATGCAGCCTGTTATAACCAAGTAAATTGTACCCGCTGACGGGGCGTCCGGTTCCTTGCACATTTTAATTTTCTACAACGCTGATCATAGTGTACAAACCTAATTTATATGCACGTAACAGCAGCCGGTGTAACTCAAGTTGCAGATGTTTAGCCGACTGTAGCCGCATCCGCTCAGCTACTAAGAATTGGAATATTTATAAAGTCTCGATCGTAGTGTTAGTTTCTAAGAAAGTGTTCTATCTTGATTAATAGTAAGAGGTACTTGTACTTTGAAAAGCATAGAACATAGCCGGTTCCGACATACTTCAAAACTGACGGCTCTCAATACGTACGCCTTTTGCTAAGCATTAGGTGAGCCATTGGTCAGTTATTCAGATTGAAGATAACACGCGGATGATATATAACAGTCTTAGTTCGTTTATGACAGATAAAAATAAGCTGACAGAGATTTACTTACTTAAGATGCATAGTTGGTTTTGAGATAACGTTATGTGGATATTAGTTTTCCTTAGTTTATTTAAAGGTTTCGTTGTGATTCTAAACTCCTCAGAAGCTCGTTTTAGTCCGTGTCTCTAAGGCCGAAGCAAATTATTAAATTATCTAAATAGATATACAAAATTAATTATATTAGTGATGTTAAATGCTTTATTATTTAACAAAGTACTTAAAAAATATGAAGCAAGTTGCAGCATTAGGTATATTTGAGTCATCACAATATCCGAAAATAAAAACGACAAAAATATTAATTTATATTATCAGAAATGACCCAAATTGATTAGTGTTAATAGTTCTGTGTTTCCTACTTTATTCAGAATTTCACTGATAAAACAGTACAAGCTACAGCTAAGCTGAAAACAAGAATCAGGTATACCGAACTTACAGTCTTAAGGCAAGGCCCTTATCGTTTTACAAAAATATTTTACCGCCTGCTATCGAACGAGGTGACTTCAATCGACGATGTATCTCGAATCGAAGCTAATAAATATCAATTAACTCTATACCGGAGAACGTTTTCAAGATCTCAAGATGTTAATTAGCTTTTATATAAAAATACGTTCGATATTCTGAGAACTTTTTTAATTCCAGACGATCAATCAGAGTATCCAGTTAATTATGTGTTTCTTAGTTGCATTATATTAGTGTTATCGTAAACGAGTTCATATTCACATTACGTTGATACTTGGCTTTACATACTAAGAGGTTTTATATTTATTAACTCCAAAGACAACTTCGAGACAAATCAAAGTTCGTACCAATATAGAAAATAAATAGTAATACTTTAAACATTTTGTGTTTAAGAAAATTAAAATACACATTATTCACCAGATACTATATGTCTTGTGTATAAAAAGGTAGACCACCATTTTGCATTTTTATTGACAATCAGAATGGATGCAGAATTGTAATAAAAACACGTACAAAATATTAGATTTACTTGCAACTAGAAATGCTATAATTATGTGTAAATATGTAAAAAAAATTATGCAGACAATAAAATTAGAAAACATCAAATAAGCTTTAATTATTATCTACTAAAGTTGCTCTTACTGTAATATAATCTAAATTTCAAAATTCCTGTTTAAAATGGCTGTTTTTATGAGGTTCAGTAATCGGTCAAGTTAACTCACGCAATGGTCCAAGACCAAACTAATCGGTCACGTCACAAATAAAAAAAGACCTGAAAAATAGTCTCGCCGTTTTATTCTTTCTTTTTTGATTGATTTTGAGCGTTGGACATCAGATGAAACACCAATTGTAAGAAACTTTTATACGTAATGTATCTGTTCTATACAACAACTACTAGTAAAATTCTTATAACGACTTCCAAGCTTAGGCCATTTACTGGTTAGAGTGAGTATTTTTTGATCATCCTACTAAAGCAAAGGAATATTTAACTCGCATTAAGGTATTTTTTCTTCAGACTGTAATTAGTTTAAATTTTGATGAGTCATTCGTTTCTATTAGAACTAGAGTCGTTATAGAGGACGGGGATTTGGTACTGTTAGCAAAAAAACTCCATGATTGTTAGTGAATACTTGAGAATCGTCAAGATTTATATCAATTATTTACTTAAGTTAACAAAATTCATGTTAGATTGAGTTGTGTATTTTAATATTGTTTTTAATAATTATCTAAACAATCACTGGAAAATTGATAATACAAAATGGCTTTTTAATTATTATTAATAATATGATTTAATAGTTTTCAGGGTAATTGAAATAATTCAAATGCAATATTTAAATGTAGTAAAATTTGGAATTTAGAACTATAAATTACAATTCAACTCGTGTAAAATATTCCACAAATAATAAGAAGTCATGACTTATAAGTTAAATAAGTTCGTCTGTAGTGTTTTATTATAACTTTTATCACGTTTGTATCTGCTGACCATACAATCCTAAACCAGTACATAGAATAGCTGAGGCAATTTAGTACTCGTTACTAGCTGAGACTTTTCTGTTTTATCATTCTCAAATTGTCGATAACCCATTGAGTAGAGTCGTAACAATAAATTTGATGTTTTTTTGTAACTTTTATTGTTTAAGTTTTCGACTGCAAATATAAAATTTTGGAATCCAGACTTTTTTATGTCAATTTCAACATCAGATACATCAGATCTACCGTTTATGGTCATGTTATCTAAATTAAAATAGAGCTTAGGATCTCAAATTAGTGTTATAAGAATTATAACACTAATTTGAGATTGGTATGCAATCGCTAGTAAATAATTGCATATATATATCACATATTATATTTTGCTATTATGAACGTGCACCGTACTCAATTGTTTTTCAATGAAAGTCATACTTTAAATTATACTTTAGTGTAATAAACGTTACTTCAAAGTTCCTACATCGATAAATTTCTTATAATTAAACCGCAACACGACTTCATAATGATTTTGTAGCGAACACTTATATTTTTTGTCGCGACGATATTAAAGTAATGTTTACTGTAATCGAGGCGCATCAAACCTGCATAATGTCCAGTTATTATATTCTGCGCCACAATTAATAACCCGAACAAAAAAATGTATTTCTGACCCGTCAAGGGTAACTCACAATTACAAGATTCGTCGAAGCAATTTAACCGAATAAAATTTGCTCACGTTTATATTTCATTCGTAAAATTTTACTTTTCCAGTAGTGGAAAAAAGAGTTTTCCTTTTAATCCTTACGTAATTAAGATATCACTAGCGGCCCGTTCCGGCTTCGCACGGGTGGACAAAATTCTTTAAACTTTTCTATTATTAAATATTTTTCTGTTAGCGCCATCTAACGTCCGGTAGACGAACTACTTGCGGTTAACGCGTTGCTATGGTAACGTCATTGATACAATAGAAAAAGAGCGGACAGACAAACACACAAACCACTGTGATCTTAGATAATAGACTAGTGGCCCGTCCCGGCTTCGCACGGATGGACAAAATTCTTTAAATTTTTCTATTTTCAATATTTTTCTGTTAGCGCCATCTAGCGTCCGGTAGACGAACTACTTGCGGTTAACGCGTTGCTATGGTAACGTCATTGATACGTTGGAATGAAATGGAATGAAATGAAATGGAAAAAGAGCGGGGAAAAGAGCGGACAGACAAACACACAAACCACTGTAATCTTAGAAGTAATTAAAAATTATTGTATAAATTCGTTCATAATTTTGACGATTCCCTTTAATATGTTTATCTACTCTTCCTATACCAAATAAAATAATATTATCCGGTTTAAAAAATTAAGCATTACAATTAGTAACTACAGAATTAACAATAGGGTCAATAAATGTTAACATATTTTATATTAAATAACTAATGCCTATACTAGATTGCAAAAACCAGCGTTCAAAATTGAAACCAAATTATTAAGCAATTCGTAAAAAACAAAAAATCTTGTACTGCATAATTGGAGAATGTTGCAAACTCTACAACTCGAAACAAACCCACAATCATGTTATCGAAGACGCCAACGTTTTGATCTAAGTCAGTTTCACGAGTATACATGGCCATCATTAAAACATACGTTACATTATCCATTTACATAAAAATCATGAATATTTAAAACAACCTTTCGATAATATAAAAAGTTTTTAATGTCCACGGTCTTATCGGAAACCGATCGAAGAAATCAATACGTGATCGGATTTTTAAAGTTTTTTTTATATTTTATGAAAGAGTTTGACCAATAATAACCCTATCGAGACATTTGGTCGATAATTCATATGCATAATATCTTGGATAACCTGAATGCCACATTTTTTGTTATTTAGATTATAAAACAACGGTTTAATCCAGGTTGTATTGAACTATCGGGAACAGAAAATTCTTACTTTACTACCGATTTGTGCTCATAATCACCATTTTTACTAATTATATACTTCAAAAATTTGTATCACCACCATATGCAATGTTTAAAACATATTTTGATGAAATCCCTATTGAGCCTGTATTTGAACTCTTGCTTTCTACAACATTTTCATTCGTATTTAATGATAATCGATGATTTGATGAGGTTTTTAACAACAGAAAAGCTATCGACAAATAAACTTATTACTTAAAAGATTTTGACTAGCTTGCGACTATCTAGTCGCACTTCGCTGGCTGCTGCCATGTACCGCTCATTTTACTTCCTTGGCGTCATGGTTTTAACGTTTTCTAATCATGCAGAAATAATTTTAAATAAATAAAAATATTGCTGAAAACATATACGGATATATATGTATAAAGCAAGTGCAACTCTCACTTGAACGATCTGTTTTTAAATTTGTTTTTACATTTATATTAATGATTGTAAAAATTGTGTCTATAAAATATAAGTAACGCTAAAAGCGTCACAATTATGAAGAAAGTTAAAATGATAACAGATAAATGGAAGTATTATTCATATACATATTTGGATAATTATGTACTGAAAACAATAAATTAATATTGAAATAATGAATAGATGAATAGTGATTAGTAAGCTAGTCTGGCTACGATTCTATAAACTTTAACACACCAGTTAACTCTATTTGCGTTAAACCAACAATAATACGAATATTACTCTTTATTACCTTTTCATTTTACAAGTAAACATAATCAAAACAACCAAACACGTCACATTAAAATTCCAACCAACTTGAATCAAAGCCAACAGCATTATGAAAAAAGCATTAACCTTTAATCGAGTCAAAATTCTGCTGCTAATAAAACACTCTGAGTTCCCATCAGAATATAAAATCGGTTGGAATATACAACAACATCCATGCCGTAAACCTGTATTGGAGCTATGGGATATAAATACACGTAAGATATTATGATGGTACTAGTAGGCATAGAAACATACGCACTCCTATCATTAATTTTCCACAATAGAGTAATTTCTCGGCATGAAAAACTGGTTCGTGGAATTATGAGAAGTGCCTTTTTATATTTGGTCTATTATTTTAGTAGTTCTACATCGTAACATTTTCTTGGCAGGAATTTCTAAACTTAAAATAAATTTCAAATGTACCTTCAATTTATCGCTAAGTTTAACTTTGACTGACTTTAATTGAACTAGTTGATATAATGAAAATATTTGTATCCTCAATTATTAAACTTTATGAAAGTAACTGAATAACGCAAAAAATGTCCACCTTAATTACTCTCTTTCGCAAATATATAGGTTGATATGGTAATTTGTAACCATGTTGTCGAATTTTTTTGCATCGGATGTTTTATCTTCGAGCTCATATGCAATTATGATTGCGGCGAGACCACATATAATGGAGAATGGCGATGCCCACTCGTTCCGATCGCTCAAGGGGCTACAGCAAAAAGGGATATCAAATTAATATTGAATCCATAATAAATCAATGCGGGCAGGTGCATATCGTCGCTAACAGTTTTGCCTACGGACAATTTTAGAAATTATCATCTTTCAACCAATCGGATCGGATCGACAAATTATTAAATTGTTTCCGAAGAATGTAATCCTTGATATTCCAAAGCTGCAGAATATTTGGTTGCAGGCGAAAACGAGAGTGTCGTGCATGCACGCTTTATTTCGAGAGCTATAATTATTGTTTAAGTTATTTGAATTTTGGAATTGCAAAATTCTTAGGATTCTCTGTTATTAACACTTGTAGTGGATTCCAGCTATTAACTTAGGCTAACATTTCAAAATAAAATATCACGTAGGTTAAAAATAAACAAAGATTTATCGCTTACTAGAATTCATTTGTAAAACTAACGTTGATTGGATTTCCTCTACATATGAACTCAAAATAATCGTGACTGAGGCTATGGAATAATTAGTTAGAATAGCCGAACGAAGTACGTTCGTCGATTTCACAGTTTCTTATTGCCTTTTGAAAGTTCTCTCGCTTCGCTCAAAAAGGCTTGCGCAATTTTTCTCAACATTCTCACTGACGTGTTTTTAAACCCAGTATTGAATACCAAACGGGCACATTAAAAATGTTACGAGGAATTACGGATCCTTACTTAATTTTAAGATCTAAGACGGTCTTACGGTTTGCTTTTCTAGTATGTTTATATTATCCAGTTGTTATTTTTTTATTCGTTATTATGTTTGTATCAATGTGGACAGGTAAACGTATTATTCAAATTATACTGGGCTGATTGCGTGTTTGATTGCAAAACACTTTTTTGTCGCTGACCGATGCCGATCCGACCAATTATTATAAGTATTCGCGTGATTCAGATTCTTTTAATCCATTTTGTGTAGGATATCGTTTCAAATTGGTTTTATGTAATTTATTACTCTTATAATGTATTTAAATCAATGTAAAGTTCCTTGAAAATAAAAATATGACAGAATTATTATTTTTAAATCAATTAAATAAGTATTAGAAGTAAACTATCAAGATAATTGAAGTTTAGAGCAATTCTAACCCCCAAGTAAGGTTTAAACTATGTACTTGTAATGTGATAACTTAAGGCTAAGTATAAATTTATTCACATTATACACGATAATCCGGAGAAGAATTTTTAATCCGACATGCGAGGTAATACATTGAAAAACAAGTTATCATTTTTAATTTAAAGATTAAAAGTTATAGAAACTGAAGCTTATCAGTTCAGTATATATGCAAATATAACAGAAATAAGAAAATGAACGATTTAACCGGACTTCGTATACAACAACCGTTCTTTTCTTAAATCGCGTTACAAACAACATTGACTTCTACCGATATGAAAATAGAATTCAATTTGTACTCTTGTATTGCACAAACTTATCGCGTGGGTTGACATGATATATGCTTATCATCGATTTAGCATTTCTTTGCTACCTAATCCAGTTTTCAAAGCCATTAAGCTTGTAGTAGCATCATGTAATGGTAGTTCAGAATAACAGGCGTTATGTAAACTAACAGCACTATTTTGGGAATTCTAATTATGCGTAAACACAACATTGGCGATTGATTTATCGTTTACGTGTATCATTGAGACAAATATTGCGTTACTGGCTCCTGGCATTACCTACATTGAAGTTTCTTGTTTTGAGTTTAGAATACGACATACTCTATGCGCTTGCTCAAGAGAACTTGACTTTAAATATTTCTGAGTGGTTTCGAGGAGTCTCCGAGCAAACAGCGACCGGTTGGTTGTTTAAACAACCGCAACGTCTATACCACTACGGCCTCCACATCTCAGGCCCACACCACACGACAAGAATATTTATATTTACTTGAGGTCCTCCGATATTTGCTTGTGAATATTATAATGATACAGCGACAGAGTAAAGGAATTTCGAAATTCAATCCGTCTACCCTCAGATTTGTCAGCCACCATTGTTCGTTTGTCCCCAAAACTAGTTTTGAAAGTATTCCAAGTTAGACGCCAACGCTATTGTTATTTATAAATATATAGAAGAAAGGTATCCGAAGCGACTTTCTGTATGATCATTAATCATATGACGATGTGTATCTTAGATAAAATCCATGGAGACAGTAACAAAGAGACGGTTATATACATTAATGTTTGAGTAGTATGTTTTGATTTACAAATCCAAAGAAAGGCTTTATGTAGTCAGTCTGTTTTCTTTATTATTAAACAAAAAAAGAAAAAAATATTATAAGCAAACAAATTATGTCCATTTTTAAATGCCTTTTTTAAGTAAATATATTGACAATATTATCTGAAGTATTGAAGCTATCCACGGGGTTTATAAGTCATACTGTATTGCTATACAACCGGTCGTCCTTGGTAAGCTTGAACCCTTGACTCGAAGCTAGCTACGTGAAAATATTTTGAACTGTATTGACCATTTTTCCTTCTAAAAGAATAAATCTAGCGCATATTATGTAGCTAAACTTCCGTGATTTTGTAGGGAAAATTTAAAGCAATTCAAAAGTACTCTTCAAAACTTATATTCTATACTTTATCTATCGCGTTAACGAATTAGAATGTAGAGTCAGTGTTAGAATCACCTAGAGTTCAAAATATACCACTTTGAACTCTAATACTTTTCTGTTTGAGAAAATCAATCGCTATACTACTTATAATTTTAGAATATTCTGGGATTTGTTATATCACAGTTGATGCTTCAAGTAACAAACGACTCTATCTCCATAATAGCAGAATTCGATTTACTATTTAAAAAAATCTGAAACTTTAGACGATACTGATTTGGATGTTCCATCATATCGCTCTTGTATCATCTAGTACTTACCTTTTGTAAGGTTATAATAAAAAACGGTTGCTACGCGTTGTGATTCATAAACATTTAATTTGAAAATGACAGGTAGCTTCACGTATCTATGAAAAATACAACTTCTCACGATTTATGTTAATCCTGTTTGGAAGAGCCTTTTCGGTTGGATTCACTTTAAAAAGTCGACTTAGCACGGAGTCTGTTTCAAAAGGAAATAATCACGTTATTTATTGCTTGAGCCCGGCCACCTTTAATCTTCTGTGAGCACGTACAGTCGACAGCTCATCAACCTACCACAATAACTAAAACTAGCTCTATTGATATTGAACTTTATATGTAAGAACGTCAAGTTAAAAATAAAGCATGAAAATATAGTTTTTGAGTAGGTTGCCCTGTCACTGAACGTGCAATCCAATTTTATGGAAGATTAAAATCATCGTTTAACTTAAGCTTTTTCGAGTGGCAATAAACGTTTTTTTTATTCAGAATTTTATCAAAACTAGATTTTGAAATAGAGCTACTTTTTTTTCAATCATTAGAGACCATTCCCATAACTAAGGATCATTTCTTTTGTATCAAAATGTGAAAAACATTCTTATTTCTTAAACTTAAAAACTTATTTTTAGACGATAAAAATATGCCAGATTACTGATTCAGAAGTAATTAATTATAAACCGTTAATATCACTTGTAAGAAAAAAAAAATATAAATATGTACACAACAGGAAGTTGAAAACAAATTAATATGATACTAAAATTGGGCATCGAAATTAGCTTATCAAAGAAACACCGTATCTAGCAATAATAAACTGCTTACTGCCGAACCAATCAAAAGGGCAAACTGTTGTAATATTTCCCACATGAGAGGTTCCATTAAAGTCTCGATACTGACCGATTACACTCAATTACACCGGTACTAAAAATGGATTTACGATGAAACCAAAATTAACACTCAACCCTGCAACCTGATTGTACCTCCTCATCTCGTCTCATAAATCAAAAGCAGTAGAATCGACTAAACAAAATTGAAGCAAGGATTCCAGTTCTAATTGGATTTGTACATACGGCGGATCTATCAGTATTCTTTGATTAATGATATCTGGGGACTACAGTATAATTGCCAGTCGAGACCGTCATGAATCAACTGTTCGAGTTATAAATCTGATAATTGGAACTAGTTTTGAGCGACTCAAATTATAAATACGAAGCAGAGCAAGAGAAAGGTAGCTGCTACGATTTAAGTGCTTAACGCTAGCTTTGATGTTACTGATTACATTTTTTACTTTTTAGACTTACCAATTCCGTTTGTCCTTGATTTAACTAAGACACTTTGTATTCACTAAAAATCTATAATTTGCCATGGTTACTCGTCACGCCCAGAGTTGTGAAACAGATCTCGAAAAAACATTTTTCTCTTGGACCTTCCCTTACTTGCCACGTAAAACAGAGACTATTTTTCCACTTATCTATTCTATTGTGTATAAGGGTTTTCTAAATACCTACTCATATTGTGACGGGCAATTACGGAACTCTACACTGCGCGTGAGCCTGGCGTGGCATATTTTTCTCTCACATAATTTCATCATCATAAGCCCTATAATCATAAACATACCAATCTTACGATTATATTTCATCAAATATTTTATCAACCGTGAAAAATAGTTTTTAAGCTAGCGAAGCAACAACGAAATTAAGATGCTTTGAGGCCGCATGTATCAAATATCATATATTTTTTTTATTTTAAAAGCACACGAGGCGCCATTTTTTATGATACAAATCTTCGAACTCCAAAAAAGATGATTGATATTAGTGTTAGACATCTTCGGTATGATGTAATTAGAATGTCTATTAGATTAATTAAAATAGACGGCATTTGTAACAAGGAACTGAATATATTTTCCTGGGAAACAAATATACACCTACTATGTAATGAAATCACTTCAAGGTAGAGGTAGAGAAGAGTGAACCATTACGTCGAACAGATTAAGTTTAAGAAAAGGATAGTAATTTATAATGTTGAAAAGTATTTCTATTCAAAGAAATGTCACAACTCCGCCAAGACCTGAACCTAGTGTTTTGCGAAGCACCTGATGCCAACTTTGTCGGCAAGTACGCAGCACAATGAATGTTTGTGTCAGTCAGAGGTGAAATTGAGTGTGAAGCGGCAGCGGCCAGCCGTCGCTCCCATTACGTCGTCCGTTCGACTACGTGTGCGCCGCTAAACCGGCTGTGGAAGGGCTTTTGTAGGCTATAGGCAGGAAGTTTAACCAACTCTCTCCTTGCTATAACTTATTTAAACCACTTAAAGGTTTTTTCTTTGTATTAAATTTGTGATTGCGATGATTCCAAACAAGCAATAATCACAATTATTATTACAAATAAATAATAATCATTCAAATATCAGCTAGCCACGCTCGATTCGGTTGAACGCAGAGCCAGAAAGCTTATACGTTACTATGAGCTGTTGATAATAGAGTTTCATAGTCCGACTCAGCGTCGTACAGTTGCCCGCTTGTATGCTTGTTGAATACCGCCTTTCCCATTTTATCTTTGGGCCTAGGCAACACCGTCTCAGGCATAGGTACTAAGCACTTTTCCTCGCCGTTTATATTGCGCACAGTTAAGGGATGGTATTCGCTGCCCGCGTCTATATTCCCGAGAAGATATTTTATCTTCCTATCCAAGGGCCTTCAAAACTCGAGCGAACATGGTGATTTTCGGAAAGCCCGCCACATCGACCGCTAAGAGGTGATCCATGGTTAAGTTTAATTAAGCTCTTAGGGTCAAAATGTAGCCATGAGTAAGCACATTCATTAATTTATGTTCTCATAAAAATTTTGATAAAATAGATATATTTCAAATATGTATTTTTGTCTTTCCCTGACACGTAAAAGTTTACGTCACGCTTTATCACCCTTTGATCCCAGTTCATCATTGACCAAATCATATTGTACTAGTTTCGTTCTGTATCCTCAACGAGAACACTATTTTACATAGGTTTCAAGTGGTCTTAGGGCCTAGTACGTAGCGAGAAAATCGGACAATAAAATCTCTAAACGTATCAAAACATGATTTAAATATAATATTCATATTAAATAAAAATGCGGCTTCCTATCCAATCTAAAATAATAAAAGCTTGTCCACACAAACCAAGGCTTTTCAAGGAGTCGATAGTCGACTACTTACCATAGTGCGCCTCAGACCAACCTCTTCGCCTCGCTCCATTAGTATTTTCCATTTATTTTTTGTCCACGTACCTGTCCGAGTTTTGGGGATTTGACTTTTTATAATCGCGGCGGCCGCGCGACGAATACAAAATTTCTTTAGTATACACAGAAAATAAATGATGATGCGAAGAACTCTTTTAAATCTCCTTCTGTATTATTTTTCCATTAGTTTTTTTATGGTCGAAAAGGGCACACCATCAAAAACTACTAAAAATACATTACCAAAATTGTCATAGTTTGATTCTTTATCTACAATACCCAGTACGTATTAAAATACTAGAGCTAGAGGTTCAGACCATTTAACATTTTCTCTATTTGTTAACTGCTTGAACTTAGAGAGAAGTATTAGGCCTAATCTCAGAAAAGATTTAAGCGTAGGTAGTATGAGGTTTGTTGGTGAACGCCAACCGTATTGCGCTTTAATGAGTCATTGTACGAAGGATGTTAATTGAAAGCAATACGCCTTCAGAAAATCTAATAGATATGAGGCTCCCATAACGACGCATTATAAAGATCATAACAATATATTTCCCTATACCGAAATCGTGAAAATGTATCAGATAAAAATAAAAGTAAAGAATTTAATGAGCAAAAAGTTGTCCAAGTATAACGAATGAAAATAAATTAATTTCAAATCTTATCTTTGCAACTCACAGGCTTATGAAACCAATAACATTAACGCATACCATTTCAACTTCTAAAAAAAGAGCTCCGTTTATTGACGTCTCATTTTGTTAAGAGTCAATGAACAAAAAATAGTGTCTGATGTGAATGCTAATATAGCTCGAGTGGTTGCGAAAATATTCTTTGGCTCATTAGCATTGTGTCATATACTACATGTAAGAATTCAGCTACTGCGAATACGGGTTCCGGTGTCAATATTTAAGAAATATTAGTTACTCAGTCTTTATGTTAATTAATTGTTTCAAGTTTTGCCTCTACGTCAATACTTGACACGTCCCCTACCAATACGGATTTTAAATTCACAATTTTATCTGCTGACAATACAAAATATTTTTAAATATCATATATTTTAGACATATATCTTTAGTAACATCTATGAGGGTTTCAATAAGATCAGTATAAGAATATTCAACTCATTCTCCGCCAACGGTTCTGGAATGGAAACATTTAGAGCTTACAAAGCCAAGTCAACCTCTCTAAGCTATTCTGATGTTAATTAGTTGAAAGTCACGGCGTTGGCGTCAGTTACTACTGAGCTGAGATATTAGTAGCATAACAATAAATCGACTTATAGGAAACCAGCTCAGTCGCTTGTTGTAAAGAGATAAAATACTGCGTGGGCTCACACGACAAGTCAACCCAAGCACAGTTGCTTAAGTACACCTTTTATGTATCCTAATACGGCGAAACTTCTTCAGTAAGACAACGATTGAGCATAATACTAACATTTACTTAAAACGTAGTTATATACTGTATATCGCAACGAACATTAAATTATCTTTTGAATAAATTTATTCAATAGGATATTACTACAAATTGTGCTTTTTCACGAAACAAGATTTATTGTGATGAAAATCAAACACTTTAAATTAAAGTGAAATTCAAAGCATGCCAAAGGTGTAACTTGAAAATCTAATATAATTAACATATTGACATAAGCTTTTAGCCTCAATATATCTTTTAACATAATAAAATCAATAGAAAATGCGGAATGGTCAATAAAATTATATTCTGTTGCATCTTGCCTGAAAATCGAATGATTTTGAATAACAAATTCCGCTACTTCATTATACAAATCGCGGGATTATGTTAATACAGACTATTTATAAGCAGTTTTGATTTACTTATATGCCAGTGTGCGGGTTGTAACCGTTTCTGAGAATGAATTTATGCGTTATGTCTTGCTACCGTTTTGCATTTGTGTGGGTTTTGCAAATATACTTTACTAATCAAGCATGCTTTATTCATTATATATATTCGGTATCTGCCTCTCGATATTCCCATTTAAAATCACTTAACTTAATTAGAGTGATGTCATCTCTCTCTAAACATTAAAGACAGGTTCGTTGTCCTGTATCAGATTTGTCGATTTTACTGCTCTTTTGCATCCTCTTTTACGACTATTTTGCATACCATCTCATTTATATTTTCAGAGTTTGAGATTGAGATTATCTGACTTAGTTTCATGACGATTAAATACAAGTTAAACAAAAAAATGACGCCTTTGATGCAATCGATCTAGACGATAGAAGGCTTAGATATAAAGATGAGTTGGGCGGAGTGGTAGTGAGGGGGGCGAGGGCAGTGACCGATGCGGCAGCATTCCAACGCGCGCAGCTTGGACCTGATCTCTTTACTACTAAGTACAGAATATTTTAAAACAGCTAAGAACTAGCTTAATCATCTCTAACGCAGCGAAAAACTATGTTAATAAAAAATATTTATTTAAGTAGAGCAGTTCGGAAGATTTTTTATTTCTAGTGTCATTATTATTATTGTAGTACAATACTTAGTAAAAGCTTCCAACGAGCGAAAAGAATCGAAGTGGTCTTTGGAATTTATCAACAAAAGAAAACACTTCTTCATAGATTTTGTAGGTATTTTGTTAAAATTATTACCTTTGATTTTGAACAAATTCATTTCAGGTCTCATAAATAAATAAATTATACTCCCTTACATTCAGATAACATTAACATTTATTATGATCGGATAATTCGATTAAGTTTTTCTTAGTCTCGTTTATATAAACGATTTTGTATCTTACATTATTATACTAGCAAGATAAACTAATTATTATTTTGCTGGCTTTTTATTAGTTCAAAAAAACTTAAATTTTCTCATTTAAAATATATTTATTAAAAAAACTTATTAAACTCAAGTGACCATCAATAGTTATTTATACAGAACTGGTTCAAATAAACTCAATCCAAAAAAATAAAAGAGAAATTATGTCAATATATTTCCAACCTACTTACTTATAAAAGTTAGCTTTTACAATACTCCTTATAAAAATCTTGTTGTATGGCAAACATTTCAAAATACGGACAAAAATACTTTTGACATGATATTCACTTAACTGTCACAACCATCACACTGTTTGTAAAAATTAAATGAGCACGGTTTCCAAAACCTGTTCCTTCATGCCGCCAAACATCTGTATGAGCTTTTTATGGTAAATATTACATTTCTACTTATACTCTTTTCAAAGCTTTTTATAAAATCAAAATTATTAGAAGTCTTTCCATTTTTTATCAATGTTATTACTATTTTAAAGTCCATTGCATCCTGAGTATTTTTTTCGTTAAGTTTCTTACGTTTATGCCTTCGTCCACATTATACCAACCGGTAACCGTAATCGAAAATATTTTTTTAATGTACACCATTAGCGCCAGTCCACGGTCCTCTCTGTAATTTTGAGCATCACTTTTTTGATCTCGGTCCCGCGCCATGATGGGATTCTGAGCGACTGTCCATCGTGATCCTTATCTCGAAGTGTAATAAGAAGAGACAGACGTTACTTATATTTTATTTAACGTCAGGTTTGATCGAAGTAGTGCGATAAGGCTGCCGGGAAAGGAAGATTTGTTTATGTCATTAATTATACGTATTCTTTTTGTTCACCAATTTAATTTTGAATATGTCCTCCTTCTAAGAGTAGTGTTTATCAAAAAGGCGGTTAGTTCCTTTTTCATTTTACGCACGCTTTGCAAGTTGGTGATCGAATATTTTATAGTTTAAAATGCTTCGTGGACGAACGTTTTCGAAGCACCTTTTGTAATTGCCTTGTTAAATTGAAACTGGTGGCGGTTTCTTTCATGTTAGTAAAGTCGTTTGACTACTAATTCAACACCAGTCATTGTAAAGACTTAATCGTACATTAAATTTTCAATTGGACTTAAAATACTTAGTACGTTGTTAATTTAATGCTTAGTAAATGCCGCTTAGTAAAACATATTCTTCAAATTGTATTTTAAAAATTTATTTAAAGTGTTTTTCATGACAGTACCGAGCTGACAATTTTCATCGTACCAGAATATTAAACAAACGTGTTTTTTCGATTGCATAATTAAAGAATCTTATGTGATTAGATTTATATAAAAAATAACAAGTGTAATGATATGAAATTACAAAAAACGTCATTCAAAGTTAAATAAATGTGCAAAGAGTACAAATCGTGTAAATAAATAGCTTAAGTAAACTATTGAAATAACTACTACCTGTATATTTTATATTAATCAAGCGTTGTCGTATTTAGGAGATTTTAAACATCTATTTCTAACGTAAGAATGAACCAAGGTTCGATGGTGAGTGCAAAGTACCACGTGATACAACCTGAGTTTTGTGTACTTTAGATGAAACCGGTCCGGCCGTCACTCACAATATTGGCGTGGCTAGTGAGGCAAAGCTTAAATTTTTATCTAAGCCCATTCATGTTGTTGGAATAAAATGATAACCTTTAAGTCTACGTTGTCAATTCGAAAAAATCATAAAAACAAGAATTAAATACTCATCGAATTGTTTTTAACATTTAATCAACGAGCATTGATAATTGATAGTTATTAAGTCTCAATGTCAATGCCAATATTAAAATATTTTTTTATTAACCGTAAAATTTGACGCTGAGATCATAATGTCGTAATCTGCGGAAATCTTTTCTTCAACAACTAAGATCTAAAATAGAATACCACTGACGATTGAAGTAGTTACATATCAATATAATGTAACAGTTTACTTCTTGCATCTGAATCGTAGACTGAAGCAATTTAGCATAATAGTCAAGTTAAACCAGTCAATCACGTTAGCAATAAAATAAATATGTGCCATTTTAAGAAATTTATGTGAGAACCTACTCCCGCGTCGAAGATTTCAATAGTTATTTCAAGTTGACGAGACTAAAACCCGACACTGCATAGAATAGAGGAGGTCATTACGTCTTTTTTGTTTATTTTCCACGGGGTAATGATATATTATTTACGTGAGGCATTGTTTGCATGATTTCAAAAATCTCAAGTCATCATCATTTAATGCATTCCAATGTAGGTGCTTGTGATTCAATTAAGTTTTTATTGCATTATCTTGAGTGATTATTATTAAGCAGTTCTTGAAGTGAGCAAGTATTGAGCAAGCAAGTAGTGAGCATCTAAAGTAAACTCATTGAAGACGTTTTTATAATAAAATATCAAAATGGTGATGGATATATAAAAGTCGAAATTTCTGGAAAATAAGGCTAAACTAATTTTCCATTACTTATTGACAGTTTAACGGTGTCTTCAAACTCATGATGTACAAACTAGTTATTATCTTAATAACAATAGTACATAATAAATTGCTAGTTTTCTTAATTAGTACTTATACGTATATTATACTACCTTCGCCAATTTATTTCCTTAACAGGATCTTTAAGAGTCACGTCGTGCTACGATAATTACTTCGTACAGGATGTAATGAAAAATATATTAATTTCGAATACTTCGAAAAAAAAGCGGAACTAAATGATCTTTAACAATGTTATTTGAAATAATAACTCCTAATACACGTATTTTTGATAGGATTTACGAAGAATATCAATGATTACAAATAAAGATAAAAAATACGGTATCAGTGCAATTTGCTCTTTTAGTGAGGTACTTTTATTCCTATTACACTATTTTATATCTAAGTAAATTAACAACATTTTTATTGATTCTGATAAAAAACTAAATTGATGACATAAAAAGTTATAATACGATAGTAATTTAAATAACTGCTTCCCAGAAATTTTCGTTATTTTGATTGCCTATATATTCTTTAGTTGCTAGTAACTCAATATAGCCGCTGTTAATAATATTAATCGCAGCTATTGGGCACAAAATGCTTTTAACGTAATTCGATTCGGCCAAACTGGAACTCTTGCGGAACGGAACCAGCGTAACTTGATCTTTGTAAATCACATTTTCTTTCACTTTTACTTACACAAAGGAACTGTAGATGTTGAGCAGAGGCCTCGTAAAAACGGTGAGGCAGTAGAGTACACGTCGCCGTCAGTCTCGCCTTGAAACTTAAGACTCAAGTTACTCAGATCACGTTCAAGGTGCGCTAGCAGTTATATGCATGTGGATGCAAAAAGAAACTCTTACAGTTTATAATTACATTGTCTACATTTAAATGAAATATTTCCACATTCAATCTTTTTATCCTATACTTTCTCTAATGATTTGATCATAAATTATAAGAGGTTTAATTAAGTATGTAATGCATATCCAATCATAAAAATACTTCGTTTTGCAATGAAACGCCATAAAACGGAACTCATTTAAAGATCTACGGCACTTGTGTTCGTCTTTACTCCGCCCCTCTACAGACATTTAATTGAAGTGTTTTATTTTATGATATGTATCATTAAATTGTTCATAGCGCGTTCGTAAAATAACAACATAAACCTTATGTCTTCTTCATGCTTATGCTTAACGTTTGAGTAATTTATATTACTTTTTGGTTGTTACAGGTACATACACTCAAAGGAAAAGCCATTTAAATGTACAGAATGTGGGAAAGGCTTCTGTCAGTCGAGAACTCTGGCGGTCCACAAAATTCTTCACATGGAAGAATCTCCACACAAATGTCCAGTTTGCAGCCGAAGTTTTAACCAACGGTCTAATCTTAAAACTCATTTACTCACTCACACCGATCACAAGCCTTACAATTGCAATTCCTGTGGGAAAGTATTTAGAAGGAATTGTGATTTACGACGACATGCGTTGACTCATTCCGTTGGGGATGTACCTCCAGGAGACGTCTTAGATGTCGGTGAAGAGGATATTGGAAGACCAGGATCGCCCATAGAACCAGGATACGATGAAGAGGACCCCGATATTTCATCTCCGGAACATTCACCAGTTCGTCGAGCACGATCGTCGTCAATTGAAAGCATAGGGAGAGAGCAAAGTGAAGAGAGACCACGCCGAACCTCACCTTCACCTGTGGAGCGTACTCATTGTCATCACAATGAGAATAGAGATAGAGCGAGCCCCTACACGATGCGCCCTCAACATGCAGATAAACATCGTATGCCTTCTGACTTTTATGAAAAACGACGTTATACCTCCGATGAAGTAATAGAAAAAGAAATGCGCTACGCTGAGGTATCAGGACAGCAAATAAGACATCCACAATTACAAATTCGTAGGGACTTGCATCAAGTTCCTCCCCCCGAGCACTCTAAAATTGGTCAAATGACAAGCCCACCATTAGATCCTGGGCCTTCTAGTATTTATTTGACACCTTACCGAAAGAGAAGTCATCCACCCGATATTGTAGAAAACAGAAGCTGCGCGACAGTATACAGAAGTAGGTCACCTGAGCCAACTAACCTTACGATGCCACGTCAACCACTTGGCAACAATGATGTTGTGGTTGGTTTATCACCAGCAATTATTGGAATGCCCTCTTATCATAAGTTTGGGCTGCCTTTACCTCCACCTCATCCTCAAATTCCTTATGGTCCTGTATCGCATAGTATCTTAGGACCACAACAAACTGTTGCACAAGATTTAATAATAAAACATGCCCCTCCTAAGGACACGGCTCCGATTGCTTCAACGAGTGTGACGACATGTAAGGACAATGGTCATACCAATACTAAAGAGCACGAGGAAAACAATTCAATCTCTATTGCTAATGGGATAAAGAATATCGTTGGAATACAACCAAATACAAATCCTAAACCAGGAGGCAGCCAATCAAGTGGGTCGAAGAAAGGATTCAGTATAGAAGACATAATGCGACGCTAGGGATAGGTAAATTTTGTATGAATTAAGTAATATAAGGAAAATGATACAAAATCTGTCGTATTTTAAGTAATTGTATAATTAAATTCGTTGTAATAGTTAATCCTTTTCGAGAAGTATTATTAGTAAAGTATTCATATAATTTCATATAGAAATGTTAGGGGTATGTTTGTACGTATTTGCAACGTGGATTTGGTTTTCGTAAAGATCTCATATGGTTTGTTTGTGCAGTGTTTTGTTTACCTCCAAATTTTAAGGAAATTAGTTTATCGAAATTTTAGGCCATTTATTTTTATTTCCTATGTTATTGTTGGATATGAATGTAATTTAAACAATGCAGTTTGACTTTTATTAAAATCCATCAGTGCCGTTTTTTTTAAATAAGGATAGAATAATGATAGACTGGTTCTTAGTTGTATTCACTGTTATTTATTATTTAGTTACATGCAATTTTTACAATAAAATATTTTAGTAATTAGTTATCTATCTATATTGGTAAATCGTGATTTAGTATTATATTCGACTTTGTATCTTCATGTACATATTGGTCTTTATAAATTGTAATATTAGTTACAACAGTTTATTATTTGTATTGATAATTGGAATTGTTAATTTATGTTGCTATATTGTATGATTTGATAATCTTTTTTGATTTAATGTTCTAAAAGATGTTCTTGAAATTATGAAAAGTGAATATATGATATAAAGTTAAGGTATGAAATTAATAGGGAAAAATATGTTTTAGCAATATTTGCTCATTTAAGTTTAGCGAACTCCGATGTATAATATTTTTAAAATAAATTATAAAGAGTACGCCGACTTTTAATTTGATGGTCCAATATTTTAGACCCAAGTGTAATGATGAATGATGACACGGATATTAAAAGAAACAGAAACTACAATAAATAATTCATATCATAGGCCTAATAGTCATAACAGTTGATGTTCAACTGAGGTAGTAAGTCTCAGCCGACGGAATTAAAACCACGTGATAGTTTGTACTAAGAACTGTTAGATGAAGATTGTTATTATAAACGCATAGTTTCGAGAAATAATCTTAGAAAAGAAATAAAAGATTGTATACAATATTACTTACCCTCTCCTGCGGTACGGCTTTAGCTCCATACTTAGCTGTAAAGGCTCTTAATCAAGTCGCCATAGATTACAAACATATATGATAAATAAATAGTAAAGTAAGTTAATTGAAATATAAATAAATAACCATAACTCAGGTGTAAATGCTCGTATTCGCCACACAAACATCTGCTCCTACCGGGATTTGAACTCAGCACCGTCGGGGCGAAAGGCAGGACGGCTACCGTTGCACCAAACGGTCACCAAATATAAAAACTTTTTTTAGTAGTTTTTTAAGTTTGTTGGTTTAGTTTGTAACTCATCCTAAATTTATGTAAATACTTCCCATTTTCATATAAGCTGAACATACAATCAAGAGCATAAAACTGAAACTGCTATAAGTTTCAAGTAAATCTCAAACAGAAACCCAATAAATATTAACGTTATCACCATTCAAACAACGTTTTAAATTTGGTCTAGACAAACAGTTTACGCAGAACAAGCAGTGCAGTGGCTAGCGTGTTTAGTTTATAATTGCGGATGTTAATCAACTATTGCAAGAGCAGGTCATCGCATGGGTAACGAAGACACTTTAAGCCGATGGTCACGGCTGCAGCTGCAATCACTAATTCGATTAGGCCCGCGAATATTATAGGTTATGGCCCATCCTTACCGTTTTTTCTATAGTCAATAGGCCCTGTGCCCTGAAAATATTTATACAGTGATGGGGATGATAGTTCAGAAATCTAAAATCACTTAATGTAAGGTGATACAGTTAAGAATTGGTTTATATATAGAGTAACAGCATTCTACTATGTACAATAGTAGAGGATACAACTTACAATTTAAAAGACTACAAATTTTTCTTTCAAGGTATTGATAAAAATATACAACACTTTTAAATTCCCAATAGGTTTGGTTTTAAAAAATAAAGCAATAAAGTTTGTTATGTAATAAATTTAATGTGGGAGGCCATACAGATAATCTTTTTGTAATTTGGCTTAAAAATTCTGTCGATATAGATAAAATGTTATTTGCTGATTTACCAGTTTATATGCCCATGTTTTATGAGTAATTAATAGTGTAGTGCTATGTTTTGTTCTAAGTTCTTCTCTTACTAATTATGGTGCAAATATTTCGCCACCATCGTGTAATGTAATATTTGTTGAACAAACTTATCCATAAATTAGTAAGCAATGGGTTGAAAAGATTTTGTTACCCTAACTTATTCGAAGTCAAGAATCCATTAGAATATCATACTGAAACTAATCTTCATTCAAGACATAAAGATAAAGCCTGGAGGGTTCATCGAAACAACCACATTTTAGCGAGTATCATTACATGTTAAAAGGTGTTTCTTTTACGATTGCTATTTTATGATGCGGTGTCTTTTATAAAAGTCGAGTTTCGCTACTTGGGAGTCAATGCAAATCGACCGGTTGTAAAAGAAAAAAATATTTTTACGAGCAAATCTCACCTCTCGATATTTTAATCCGTTCGAAGTCGAGGTGAAAGTATCGCTCGGTAATCGAATACGATCGAATTTTTTACGTGATGTGTAAAACGGTATGATAATTATTTTTCGTAATTGAACTATGGAATTTAACGCGGAACTAATTTTTAGCATCTCTCTTTCGATTTGGCTTCTGCTGTTATAGTTATGTCGTTACTGTATAGTAGTTTGGCAGTTAAGTGTTGTGGGACGTGATAGATATAATTTTAGGGTTTCAACGATTGAAATAAGAAAAACGATCATATGATGGACCAATGAATTACTTGAGGATGCAAGCATAACAGGACCTATATAGAGTAGCCATCTTAAGAAGGCTTTTACGCAGCAAAAGATAGTCCAAGTCACGGCGACGATGCTGGGATTTTGAATTGTTTAGTTTTGAACTTAACTAGTTTTTTTTAATTATTTTATTTTCCTTTAATATTGATAAACAATTTTCATATTAAATCGTGGCATCATATTGACATCTCCTTAACACGTCTCCTTACGTTTCAAGAGGTTTTAACTAGAGGAATAAAAAAAGCTTTAGTCTTTAAAAAAAAATTGGTAATATAAATTTAGTAACATACCCAATATGATGCTATATGCCACGAAATTCGGTGTTAGTGAACGCTCTTAAACCCAGTTACATTTTTACTGAGCTTCTAAAGATTGATTGGATCAATATGTGTTTTAAATTAAAACTAATTTATTACTAACTTTGTAACCGAAAACTGTACACTAGGTATGTCATATTCACAATTTGACTTGATTTAGATTCAACTTACTATTATTGTATCTCCTTTTATTGTATGAGATTAGATATACTATTAATCAATTCGCTGTCACATAAGCAATATTAAATACATCGTAAAGATTCATACATTTTAGATTTATACAGGTAATTGTTTTCATATATTGGAGATATCCGTTTCCTTTGTTTTTCAATGTTTAATTTATAGGCTACTTAAAATAGTAGTAAAAAACACGATTTAGGCTGAATCAAACGATAGATATGTCATTTAATAAGTTAGTTAGTTACTCAAATAAAGAAACTCAAAATTTTACACAGATAAAATTTAACAAATATATAGGTATTCGACAATGTAAAAAATGAGAAGAAAACTACTTTATCATTACTTTGTATTTCGGAATTACAATGCACTCTGTTACCTACCTAGTTATCTTTAGACAAAATGTCATAAAAATATTATTACCGGCTTATTTTTCGTGCACTACAAAAGGAGAATTAGGTTAGGAGAATAAGTATAGACTAGAACGATAAGAGTGTTATTATAACGCATTTTATCATAAAAGGGAAGATTGTAACCTCTACCAATTGATGGCAGGCAGATGACCTACAGCCATGGCAACCATGCCATAAAATAAATTGACAACATATATCGGTTTAATTTAAATATATTGTGTATAAATAATTGCCTGAAAATATTATTAATAAAATATTTTTATGCATGAACTAAAAACATGTTATTATTGTTAATGATAATTAATAACATGTGATTTTTTTTAATTTATCGGATTTATTTACTTAAAGGAACAAGGAAATAGAATCGGATTTCGACTAAGTCTAACTTTAGTCCACGTTAAATAAAAAGAACGTTTTAAATTTCATTGAATGTCATGTGTCGGTGTCATTGCTCATACGCACCCGGATTCGAGTTCCTATTAATCGTAAATCTGTTTTGTGTCTTGAATTTAAATTCAGTGTGAATCGTTTTAAATTTTGACTCAAATGTCTTCGTCTGGGAAACCCATATAGGTAATCTAAACCATTGTGGTATACGTGACAAGAAAGCATAGTTACACGCCTATAAAACGTACACACAGCTAGATGGATTATCAAGCGGCCTGGTCTTTAGATAATTAAACATAATTCATACCAATTATTTAGCCTTAATTTAAGCTTGAAGTTACTACGGACAGTAAAAGGTTCAAATCAAATCAAATAAAACAAAATAAGTAGGAAAAGGGATGACATAGTGAATTTAATGGACAGAACGATTCAGAACCATTGTTTCTATTAATGTCTATACACAAACAACAAAGAAATTATTACTAGAAAGAAGTCGATTCCCTCGCTATCCTAGCTAAGCTAAGGGCCAACTAAGTAAGAGCAAGTTCATTTGATCTACTGAAATATTGATTTTTTTCTTTATGCTTGCTTAATGAACAAAAAATATAAAAAAATCTATGAATATTATGAGATCTTCTAATGCAGACACTATATAAAACACACTATGGCTTTCTATAATGTTCACGTAACCAGAAAACCACATAACCAGTAACCAGAATAGAGTTATGATTATAACAGGAAAATTATTTAGACTCATGCATTTCGCCTACAATATATAAATGGTTTTTCATTTCAGTATTTGCAGAATTACTACTGTAATACCACCTGATTGGTAAAAAATGTATATGCATTTTGCAAAAAAGACCGTGAAATACCTGCTAACATTTATGTTCAAATTATGCTATCATCGAAAGTGAATAGGTACATTGTAATATTTGTGCGTTTCGTTCAAATTTTATTTAAAGTTTTTTAAAATTAAATTTTACGCAAACGTTATAATTATGTCAGCTATGTATTATGTTTATACAATACATGTTCAAGTAAAATTGTCAAAAGTAACTGCGTTTTTGTAATTCATCACGTCAGCCGAAAGACGTCCAATGCTGGGAAATCTCCCCGCGCTTGGCAGGTGGTTCGCATATAGTTAACATAATTTGGAATAACGCACCTACCCAATTTAAGATCATTATCATAAGTCGCCTATTGCGACATCCTTAAATGTTGTATGGAGGGTCTTTGCTCGTTCTCTATACCGGGAACAAAACAGCAGTTTGTGTAATCAATTTATTAATATTGTATATTTATTTAGTATCTTTGCACGATGTAAGGAATATATATTCATACATATCTTTATTGCATACTAAGTACTTATTTTTTATTTGTCTATTTCAAATGTGTTTTAATAATAAAAGATAAGAAGACCGATAGAGCAGATACCAAATTTCATGGAAAACCACTCTAGGGAAAATAATGCTAAGAAATGTCATTGTAAAGTTTACTAATTATATGTTATCGCATTTATCATATAAAATTAAAAAAAAAATGTATTAAAGTCATATATGATTATTCTGCTTCTTTGGGGAAGGGTTTGAGGGTGGTTCCGTTTGGGGTGGAATCGATTTGTTAGTCCATATAGTAAATATTTTTTTTTTTTTGAATTCTTAAGTCAAAAATGAAAGGGGCCGAAACCTGCCTTATTGACCCTCCTCCTTTACCAAAATCAGTTTCGCAATTTTCTTTTCCGTCGCTATTAACACTAAAAAACGATGAAATAAAACGGGTTATCTCTTTGATTAAATTATATTACATCTATAGTCTGTGTATACCGGCTATGAAGACTGTGTGTCCAAACCAAACATTTGAAGTACCGACTGCCCGCGTACTGAATACATGCCAGCTATTGTCGCGAGTCGCAACTGAGTCATATGTAGTACCAATAAATATTGTCATTCTAACTGGTAAACAATTTTGTAACTAATTCAAGCTTGTTATTTGCGAAATTTTTCCATGAATAGGTGAAACTAAAGGTTACGTAAGGATACTAGTCGATGCAGTCGCTAAGCATAAAGCTACGCTAGCACCATATATTGGAGCGGAGCGTAATACCTTAAAAAAGAAAATTTTTTTTTTGTTTCGATGGGATTTTTTGCGAAATTCAAAATTCGGGCTCCGTCACCATCTGGTCCTAATCCTGTAGATTCGATTCCACACAAAAATATTAAAATCGGTTAATAACTCGGGAAGTTATGGCGTAACAGACATTTCGCCATTGAAGCTGATCCATGGGAGCTCCGCTCGCTCCGCTCCAAAAAGCTGTAAAAATAATTACTTGAGGGTACCTTGATAAAATAGGATTTATATAATACTACGAAAAAGTCATAAATTGCATCACGTACAGCCCGGAGATATCGGAGTGGTTTTCTGTTTACTTAACATATACATAAGCTAGCTACGCAATATGCAGAGCTGCTTGATGGAGTCTAAGAGAACAATTCTTTCATTAACAAACAAAATTGTCTTAGCGGTAGAACTTTTATTTTTTGTATTATTTTGGTTTCATTGAGAAAATGAAAAGAATAACTGAAACAAAAGTGAATTTATTCTCCATTTTGTGGATCAAAAAAGTCTTAAAACGCACACAATATAGTGTACAATAAAACTACAATAAATAGATTTTTTACTCTTATAAGTTTTTTTGCATTTTTCAATGCTATCTTATAAGATAAATTATTTAAATAGAAAAATACTAGAAATAATCGACTCGGCTCACATATGAATTCTCAGGCGGGAATTGAACCTGCAACCTTTGGAAGTCCTGTCCAATGCTCTCCCAATTGAGCTACCGAGCCTTGTGAACACCCGTCGAAATTCTATTAAAATAGTTTACAACAAAAAGAGCTAAAAACAATTCTCGAGTTTTTTTTGTTATCATCCTCAACTCCTTTGATAATTGATAAAAAGTGACTTAAATAATCATTATACAGTTTAGATTCCTTAAAAAAATTATATCCGAGTGGTGAGTGTTCGCTGGGTCGGGTGTCGTCATATTCACGGTTTCTACTCGGTTGGGCTAGAGAACAAACATCGACGTTGTTTCGTCTTTAGCGTTTGTGCCACAAACTGTGACAACATTAAAAGCGACTATTGTCAATTTTACACAATGTTTCAGTTAAATAACCAGGAATTTGAAAATATCTCACTTTACCTCCCTCGAGTTCCAAACAAGAAAGTTTTGTAATTCGAAAGAAGTTTTGTTACTGATATTTGTTCATGTCTACAAGTGAACGAAGCCGCAGGCGATAACTAGTTATCGATAAATGAAACAGGTGTTCGGAAGAAACTGTCTATCAAACTTGACTAAGGCAGTTTGTACGATAGTAAAGCCTATTTACATACATTAGTACTCGGAAAGAAATATGTGAACTAAATTGAGAAGCAATTATTTTACACAGAACGGCTAAGGTGTGCAGCAGGTGAGCTTTGGCATTATTTTTTTATATTAAACTAGTTGACCCGGTAACGCGTTGCTGTGTTAACGCGTTGCTATGGTAACGCGTTGCTATGGTAACGCGTTCCTATGGTAACGTTAATTGATACAATGGAAAAGAGTGGGAATAAGAGTGGACAGACAAATACACAAACAACAAATTGTGTTCTTAGATTATAGACTAGCTGACCCGGTAACGCGTTTCTATGGTAACGTTTATTGATACAATAGAAAAAGAGCGGGAAAACGAGCGGACAGACAAACAACAAATTTGTGTTTTTAGATTATAGGGTGGACAAAATTCTTTAAATCTTTTCTATTATTAAATATTTTTCCGTTAGCGCCATCTAGCGTCCGGTAGACGAACTACTTGCGGTTAACACGTTGCTATGGTAACGTTATTGATACAATGGAATAAGATCGAGGAAAAGAGCGGACAGACAAACACACAAACCACTGTGATCTTAGATTATAGATTAACTATAATTGTTGTGCAGATAGTGGTTAACACAAGGATTCCTTGTTTGGAGACTGGATGGGCGAACTATTTAACTGGAAAGGTGGTGAAGTTAATCTTTGTATTACTTTATTTTACTTCTATCTATCATGGCTGGAGCACAGGCCTACCCTATAGCTGGAAAATGCTTTGGGATGATATTTATGGGGTCACCTATGCCATTCCCAGCGCTTACTAAAGTTGTTCAGCTCTATTATTAGGTCGATCCCATATTAATTTGATGTCTGATATAATGTGTTTATCTTTATGAACTTGTGGTTAAATTCATGTTGAACTTTTATCGTTATAACTAGTAAATGTTACTTACCTATACGGATTCATTGCCTTTTACATTTTCTATTCAATGGGAGGTTAAAATATATTGTAGTTATATTTAAATGATTATATTAGAATTTATTATATTTATACAAATTTTAGCGAATTCATCCATTCGTCACTTTTTGTTAGTTTTATACCATGAAAATAATTTCATCACAAGCATTTATTAATTTGTTAGTAATAATGGCACTGAACTATGGCAAATATACATGACCTTTTTTCTGGAATGAATAGTCTATTTTTTATGAAAACTTGTATGAGCATATTACGTATAATGTGGACCAAAATGTACTTACTTACTGAAAGGTAAGTACCATGTACCTCAAATACAGAGTTATAATTATCTTAACAGTCATAATTATTCAACTTATATCCTCATTCTATTGTTTTTAAGGTCATGTTTCTAGTGTTGACTTTGCGTTCAACTTCAATATTTCACATTAATTTTAGATGTAGTATTTAACTGACGGTTAATTTAAATTAGATCATACGTAACATTACAGTTACAGTAGTAAGAATCGTTAATATAAGTAATATAAAGAAGATACGTTTTTAATAAACTATACGAATCACAATAATACTGATGACCATACGAAATAGTTACCTACAATAATGATTTTGTAGACAAATATTTTTATTTTATTTTTAAAATGTAAATGTAACTTCACCATAAATCAAAATAATAACACAATATAATAACACGAGGTTCAATACGAAATATTGAAGAAGGTACATATAAGTATATTTTTTTCGTTAAACCGAATACTCCATTTTTTTACAGGACATAGGAGTTTGTGTGCGTTCAACCTTAAATGTAACACAGTAGTTACTAAGGTCAATCCATAATTTCAGTATTTTTTCTAGCTCAACGTGCAAGCTGCAAGACATTTGAGTCGCGAATGACTATTGTAGGCCGTTTCGTTATCCTAAGATCTACCGAGCCAGTTGCAATCACGTTGTACGCCCGCCAGAGTGCAACCTTGGTTCAACCATTGACATGAAGAACTTAAGTATAATATTTACCTACTATTAACACAGATTTATGGCCCCGTCTTGTATATGCAGATTTTCGTCTCTGCAATTTCGACATGTGCAGAAATGAACCAAAGTTTCATAAATAGATTGTCCTAGAAGTCACCATCATCTCAGCCGAAAGACGTCTACTGCTAAACGGAAGTCACTCCCAAATAAGCTATAATGGAAGGCGGTTTGAAGATCGCAGAACGAGACCTTAATCTGTAAATCGCTGCTGCCCATTTTGTGATCCACAACAGGTTTATAGTGATTGAATGCAGTAAAATTAGTCATTTGTTATGAGACTTTTAAATTAGTGTGTAAAACAACAAGTTTTACTTTACCAGTCATCATATGACAGAAAAGATAGCGCTAGATATCCTTGAAGTGTAAAGAGATAGTTGTTTAAAGCATTACTCTCGATGAGTGCCGAGCACTCTTTCATAAGCCGAAGTCGTTTTAATTAAATGCATCTAATAGTAGTAGAGATTTTATTTCTATCTCTACGGCGTTTTCAGGGGTACATGGAACTCATCTGAACTATAAAACATGTATGTCTAACAATACCATATAGCCTAGGAGAGGTCAAAGAAAAAACCTAAAATTTAACATAAATATTAATAGACGCTTCAAATAATCATAGTCATCTCTCCATCACCCTGCAAATAATATGAGATTACAACTCCTGTATCTTATATTTGTTGTTGTAATCCGTTACCTATACATTATAAATAAACAATGGTTTTTACTTACGTTTTAGCGTTCATTTTTAAATTGGATAAGGGCACTTTAATTAATCAGAATTTATTATCCTATTATAACAGTCTACTCTAAATATGACCAAACTTAGTACCGAAAAATATTTCTGCAGCAGGAATAGCTTCAAGGATTTCAGGGTGTGATATGATTTTAGTAAGAAAAGGGAAGGCATACAAGCATACGGACTATATAAACGTAAGACTGCACAATAATCTCTCGGGAAAGAAGAAATGGATAACTGTAACTCTTTATTTTTGAATTTAAGAACAGAGAAAAGCAAAAGTGTTAGTTGGCTGTATCTTAAAAAAATATTATATTATTTAACAAAACACTGAACTAATCTACATAGATTATGTAGCAATAGGTAATTTCAGTATCATATTTTGTAACACTGCTTCTTTTTGTTACTCTTTGTTGTTTTATGTATTAAGGCGATTTTATTTAAATTGGTCCTAAGTTTATGGAGTCATACCACTCTGTGTAGGTACGCATTAGCCGAATGGCACCGGCCACTCTCGCGGCGAAACGCAAGTGGTTACGTACCTAACCGCAGCCTTCAGGGGTTGTCAAGAAAACAAAAATCATAAAAGTATAAAGCACTACAACTTCGAACAATACATACTATTAAGTCAATAATTAAAAATTAACAAGGATTAAAATCGAAATACTTTAATTGTTTTAAGTCGAATGCAAATGGAAATTTAATAACATTCTTTTTACCCTAAGTTCTAATTAAAACCAAAATCAGTCTTTAATTCCATTACGTTATACATTATCAGGCAATAAAATATAATTCATATAGGTATAGATGTATATAGAGTTACAGTAATATACTCGTTGTGTATTGTGTTGTAATATATAATTACAACATAATTTAAGTTAATCTTAGCTAAGCATCAAAATATTCTGTCAGTAGCTGTCTATGTCAAAAGAGGTAATTAAGCATCTTGCAGATTGGATTCCGCAGTTCTTTTGTTTAATTTCAATCCGTTTAGTCTTTGCTCTAAATTCAAAGTTACAATTAGTGTAAATCTTTTGAAAGAATCGCTTAACATATATGCGAAGTAATTAATCGATGATCAAGATCTGTATAAAAATGTGCATTGTTTCCCATACCCTTACTTCAATGGGATCACCACCCTTTTCATCGTTAATGTCCACACGTAACTTCCATTTCCGATTTCCGATTGATCTGAAATTTTGCAAGATTTTGTGATAGATTCTCATATATCATCAGTCTGAATTAGTATTGTGAATGGAGTACAGCAAATAACTTGGCAACCACATAGAGTTTGGGGTCTATTCGGCCTGATACGGTTTTTCTTATTATAACAACAAATAAAAGCTTGATAACATTTATTTTCATGTATCTATAGAAACAGCTGATTAAAAATTAATGGAGCTATAGTAATGATAAGGCTTCGATCTATAATTTATGAAAAATTAAGTGGCAATTGCCAGCCCTACGTTAGCTGGCCACCCGATACATTCTACAGCCTAATTAAAACGGTGCAGGGAGACCCTTTTATCGGTCCCGAAGATACGATTACTGCGGAGTGACACGCGAACTCTCGTTTCGGCTCCGGATGATACGACCTGATAATGTCCACTTGCAAATTTGAAGTTGCGAAACCCGAATAGCAACGGTTAAAATTTTAATACATTCCTTGCCGGATTATTTATTAATTTACTTGATGGGATATTTACAGACAAATATCATCTAAGTAAGTACATTGCGATTTAAGCAAAATAATGTCATTTAAATTAAACTTCACATTCAGGGTCATTCAGTTGGGATTGCATTACCCATAAAAGTTTTCGTAGCAACAAAGAAAAACAAAATAAGCTAAAGCTAAAGGCAGTGAATCTATATATCTACTGCTGAATGAAGTATTAAAAAAAAACTTGATTGAAGTCATATTTTCTAACTGAAGTATGTTATAACAATTGACTTTATCACAGTCAGACTTTATAAACCTTCTTTTATCAAGGTTAAAAATATTTCATTTCAGGAGGCCATTTTGGCCATTCTTTGTAAAAAGTAGAAAGAGAGGGGCAGTAGAAGTCACTACTAATAATTTTGTCCTGAATTCTTCATTGATCTTACTGTAAATGCCAAAATGGTATCGTAACTTTAATTGCACTCTGGAATTACAAATTTAATAAAGTTTATGATTTCTACAGAATGCGCTCAATAATCTCTATAGTAATGTCAATTTGGATTGGTACCATAAACTTTACTTTTACGAAGAGAAGATTTTTGGAAAGATTGCCTTTAAAAGACCTTCAAACCTCTGAAATGAGAATGGGCCAATGCCTGCCTAAAATTTTAAATGCGAAAGCAATCCTACCTTTTGGACTGTTACGTTTTTACGTCGCGACGAAACTACTGAAGCAATTGAAATTAAATTCGGTCTAAAAATGCTTGAATCATGGGAAACAAGACACTTTAGTCACATCAACAATGATACGTTTCTTTGAACATTAACACTGTAATTGTTATAGGATAGAAAAAACATTTAATTTGTAAACAAATTTTAACATGACTCCCTGCAGTCCCCGACTTGTTTTCCCTTTGTAAGTATTAAATAAAATTTAAAGTAGGTGATAGGTGTATGTTATATGCTGTGATTTTATATAATATGAAAACGAATAAAGGTAAATAAAATTACGTATACTTTTGATACATAACATTAAAAATAAATTCATACATAAATTTCAAACAAGACGAATGTGATTAAAGCAAATATGGAACAAAATATTTTAATAATTTTAAGTTAGCACTTGCAAAATCTTAGGTTAAATTTGCATTTAGGTATTATTATATAAAATATAATTGTTAAATTATAAGGATCTGAAGCCATCTTAATTCCTCAACAGAGACAGCATAGCTGTTGTGTTGATACCCCACAAATATTCCAAAACCCGTTTTTACTATAGAACTTTCGCTATTATATGAAAACCTTATTAGATCATGTTATTTTAAAAATACTAAAGTGGCCAATACGTTGGAAGAGCACTAATGTACACAGCTTCACTCTCAGGTTGCACGGGCGGCGATCGGACGCAGAACCAGTTTCATTCCCTTTATAGCGCAGACCGCCTGCGCTGCAGCTTGCATACTGTGACCACACTTGGAGTATGCTGAGACCAAAATAATGTTAATAAAAAAGCGTTAATGTTGTGACATGTACTTGTATATGTTTTACAAATCTCTGTATTCTTTTCGGTGATAATAAAAAGTTGTATCAATATGCTTACTACTAGTAAAATGTCGGTAGTCGTCTTTATCCGGCTATCTTGGAAAATATTTTCCACCAATCGTTACTTTACAAAATAAAACTTTTCATCCCAATTTAAAGCAGCAGTAAGGGGCTTAGCAGTTACAACAAGAAAGTTTCGAATAGGAAATATGCAAGGCTTGAAGCAAAAAAATATTTGCAATAAAGCAATATTGCAAATATTTTTTTGTTTTAAAACTGTCGCAATACTAAATTTAATTTCCAAAAATTATTGTGATCACTTATTTTTAAGTTCAAGTAATAAATATCGCTTGATCAGTTAAACAAATGGAATTCTGTTTGTAGTGCGATTTTGTCCTATTAGTTGCAATATGTATGGAAACCCTTATCATGTTCTATGCATGTATAGATTTATAATAAATTGGAACAGGCTGTTCCTTGAGCTAGGTTTAATGGAGTATCATATAGGTTTTTAATTAAAACTTTAAAGGAATTAGAGAATTACGATGAATAAAAGTAATTAAATTTATGCCCGTTTAAGCTGAACTCTTATTAGTTATGTTTATATCGATTTTTAAATTTATACAATATAATATAAGAATAGAACAAAAGAAAACTGAAAATATTGTTACAATTGGTGGTCTTGTTGTTAATAGCCGGCTCTGCCAGACTAACATTGGACGGATAGGATTTTAGGACTATTATTTAATTGATGAATATTTTTCAATCCAATTTTTTTGTTAAACATTTTTTCTTTGCATATGCAACCGTGCATACTGCATACTCGTTTAAACATTATATTTTCTGATAAGAAGTCTCCTATTTAAATGAAAAAGTAACAGAGTATTTTTTTTTTACTTTGTAGTAAAAAGGAACTTAAGGCTACCCGGCCACACTATAAGGTCGATCAAGGTTCGTTCGCGGTCGGCCTCGCTCTGGTAAAATATTATTAAATTAAAAACAATTTGTGCATTCATACTATCCGTAACAGTCTAGTACTGGTCAAATCCCATTCCAGTCGCGATCAGTCTTGAAGAAATTTTGTTTGAGCGAAACAAACTTGTCAGGATGTGTATTGATAGTATGAATTCTCTTTCGTTCCCGGTCCAGTCAGCTTTCGCTGAAGCGACAATCACATCAAGTGTAATTAATGTACATTTGAAAGATTTTATTAAATTCCCATTGAATAATTGAAAAAATTGATTGTTTAAGTTAATTCTAAGTAAAAACGATGTCTAAACCAGTGAGGACTTTTGAAATAATTTATGCGTAACTAAATGATTTTTAAAATGTAATGTTCTTTGGCCGCGAATATTACAAATAACTAAAAACTTAAACTTTTATTTAATTTTTAATTATAAACCAAATACATTTGACTTCGGTTATTGACGGTTCAAGACTGAATCGTGAACTGAGTCAGATTGTCTAATGTGAACATGATTAGATTTTACCAGACCGAGATCGGTCTGCAAACGACTTGTGATCGACCTTATAGTGTGGACCAGCCTTAGATAAGGTAGATAGTATAATGATTGTAAAATGGAAACAGTCAAAACTGTCTACACGGTATTTGTTGATAAACGCAAGCTTAACAGACGATGAGTAGACCACTGAAGCAAAAAATAGATGGTACTAGTGATGTGCCGAGTCGTTGTTTTTTAGGATCGAGTCGACTCGAGTCAGTTTGTACGGTATTCGAATCATGACTCGATTCCGCGATTCGAGTCCAGTACTCGAGTTCTATGTTTGGTATTCGAATCTTGACTCGAGTCCTGGACTCGAGTCTAGAACCTCAGTCTGGGAATTCGAGTCCAGAACTCGAGTCTGTTACCGATTTAAGTACAAAAGGAAAAATTAGAAAGAAGTAAACTTCAAACAGTATCTAGGTTTAGCATAATAACACTACGAACATTTTAATGAAAAATATTTTTAAACAAAACATAACAAATAAACATAGAAAACTAAGGAGATATCTAGGAACCAGAAAATTTTTGTTAATGAGATCGAGTTCTATTTGTTTTATTAATGTACTTATATTTTAGGTGTCACTTCATTGCTTAAGTAAACAGAAATCGAGTACGAGCGAGTCGAGCTAACTCGAATACTAGACTCGAATCAGTTGGACTCGCATAATAGTTTCGAGACAGCGAGTACAAGATCGATTCTTCCTGACTCGAGTACCGGAATCGAGTCTGGCGTACTCGAATCAAAATAAATTGGTATTCGAATTGGCGAGTCCAAAGCAGGAATCGAGTCTGACTCGAGTCAAGCCGTACTCGGCACATCGCTAGATGGTACAGTTCACATTACATCAATCTATACAAAATTGACATATTTTCTCGTTAGATTTCCAGCTTAAAGTCTATAACATGTACATTTCAATATCAGTCGAGTAAAGACAGTTTGTGGATGATTGCGCTGTTGTCTGCACTATGCACTATGTACTTTATTGAAAGTAATTTGTTTTTATTCTCAATATACTTAGGAACAATACTCGTAACCGATTTCAGATTAAACATTTAAATAGGTTTCGCCTAGGTCTTTGCCGCATGATCCAAATAAACTAGATTTCTAATCTTTATCTGAAATTGCATCTTTGTATCTAAAGGTGAATGTAATGGTCGCCTTTCATTGTATATCTATGTTTTGGTATTATACAGGATTAAAACAACTATTGTAATTTTGATTTGGACCAGGCGGGGTATACCACCTTCTAAATAAAACATGTTTCCCTTATTATAAAAGGCGGACTTAAGCTCGACCTAAAATTTATACTATACCTGCAATGAAAATATAGACAGTTTTAAACGGTGTCCACTTTTAGTCCTAAAAGTGCCGCAGTACGCTGGAACAGAAAATATCATCATCATGACCAACCCTTTAATGTTAGGAACCCTTTGCTGGTCAGGACTCCTATTAAGAGCGCCACAAGAAATGGCTGTTACAGATTTGAATTGAAGTCATCGGCTTCCGGCAACCATCACCAGATCCTCGATTCACCTAGTAGGGGAGAGGGCTCACCAGTTTTTATATTTTTATTTATTTATACATTAAGTTACAATTATTTTTCTAGAACTTAGTTTATATGCTAATGAGAGTTCACAATCAAATTTGAGTAAAGAAAGAAACATCTGTCGCGATTTATGTAATTTGTATTTTTATGTATCATTTAACAATAAATATTATCCATGTAATAGAAACTAATGTTATTGTGCGTACCGTGTATTTTTGTTACATTTGTTTTAAAAACTACTTTTTAAATGTTTTTGAAACTTATGTTTTTAAATTTAAATATAAATAATTATGTATTAAGTAAAAAGCTCGGTAAACTATTAATAAGTTTTAGTTATATATATTTATAAAATTCTTGCACCATAAATGTTCTTGCATTAAAACATTGAAAATTTATCTTTCTTACATACGTTTCTCAGTCTTTCATCTCGTATAAATATTTCCCAGTTTTTTACATTGTGATGTTCTTCTTAATTTCGCCTAATAATCGCCAATTTAACTTTATGTTGTATAGATAACAACATACAATATTTGAAAAGTTCGAAATTTTCTTAAATATATAACTAGATTTAATACTTTCCGGCACAATGGCTTTTAATATTCTTATTCTCTTCTACTTCTACTCTTATACTCTACTCTACTCTTCTACTCTTATTTCTTATTGATTCTACATATTACAACATATTGATTCTAGGTAGCTTTTATATCTATATACCATAGTTACATAGGTACGTTGTCGCCATTCGTGAACATTTCTTCATCAATGAACTCAAAAGAATATACTATTAGTATTACGATGAATAAAACACTCTTTTAGAAACCGAATGACTAAAGTGAATATTTCGAGTTATATACGAAACTATTCTAAATTTTTACGCAACGAGAAAAGATTTCAAAATCTATCTTGATACATAGAGTTACCAAATGCAACCAAAGAAAAAATTAGATTATTTTTAACTTAAAATCTTTTATTATTACTAGAAACTAAAAAGTAAAAGCATTTTATCAAGTAATCAAAGGAATTATACAGGTTAAACTATGGATATTTTTTATGGTGCTACATTATCTATGTGTGACATCAAATGTCTACAGCATGTATCAGCCATAACTTCATCTGTAGAAGAATTAGAAATTTAAAAAATGCCCATTCTTCTTGCATTGCGTGGCTAATAGCCACATAGTATGAATATGCAAGAAGAATGGCAAAAGGCACAACCAACTTCAATTAATCTGACATCATCAATCTATGTCCAGTCCTCAAAGTTACATCGAATTGAGATGATTTATATATATGGCTATAGTTAAGTACCAACATATTAAAACGTGATATCTTTCAAAACAGGCTCATGTGTAAGGGTTTGGTGCAATTCTACTTTGCAGGACACATTTCGACTAGATTTGATATAGTTACCATTTATACAGTGAAGGAATTCAGAAAGCAGAAAATCAACTTATCCTTTTAATATGTTATAAATAACTTAGTATTTATGTATATTCAATACCTATCAAAATATAAGTAAGACTCTACAATATAATTAAGACTAAAGCCTATGAGGTTAGTTCCATATTCTTGAATTAATAAGAAGTAATAAATAAATGTTAAAACCTTATCTAAAACGAAGGAAGGCGCAAAGATACGTACTGCTTTTAATAAAATTCAAGTTTTTATTGTATTTTAATAGGTTGGAAAATAAGCTACATTTTAGCTTTCTTTTAAGGCTTTTGTTTTGTCTCACTCTAACTTCCATTCTGATCCTCAACCTGTCTCTGTCCGTACACAATGCCATATTACCTACCACAAAAAGAAAAAGAAGCGCTAGTGTCTGCGTTATAGTTGTAATCGTTGTCGATAGTTCATATTTTCATTTATTTAATTATCTTATCATCAATTGAAAATTTACAAATTATAGAAGTTTTTCTTACTGACATATATGTACCTCCTTTTGAACCGACAAACATATAAGAAAAGGATTTATCCGTTAGTTATTATCAGTTTCCTATTAAAAAGATATTTTCCTCAAGAAAATATATTTTAATGAAATTTTTACAAAGTGAGAACCATAGGAGAGAGTCGCAGTATTGTACCGCAGGATGAATCGTATCATCTCCATATTTCCTACGAAACTTCAGTATTCTATACACTGGAAATGTTAAAACATGTGATGCTTGCGCCACCTATCACATGTCAGTTTATAATGGCGTGCGCCAGTTAATTCTTACTCCAGTGATAAAAAAGCATTTTGGTTGTTTTCTTTCGAAATTTTGCATTGCATATGTAAGGATCTCTCCTTCAAAAGTGAGTAAAAATTAATATGTATCAGTGTTTTAATTTACTACAAATATATGTGTTTATACTGTCGTACTATCTCAAAAATTATACTTAATTTTTGAGGTTATGTTTCAAAAACGCTATTTCTAATTTGATGGCTAGTTTGTTGAATTGTACCACTAAAAGTTCTTTGTATTGCACTTAAGATAAAGATGTGATATTACTTATTACAGATACATACGACAAGAACTATTGAATTTTATATTATTCATATTCCATATTCGTGAAACAACATTCTAATTTTTGTTGTTTCATGAATATGGGTATTATGTGCCATAATAAAAACTAGATATTTTGAGATAAAGTCAAATTACTTATTACTACATACGATAATGATTGCTTAATTTTGTAAAAACTTTAATAAATAAATTAACCTATTGGTGAAATTATATATTTCGAATATAATTTATTGAATTCCACCTATTTTGGAGATCTTAAACATATTCTATATGTTAGTGGTCCAATTCATCATGCCTATGATCCAACTAGTTCTCTGAATCGTACCATTTGACTGCCTGTAGGAAATCGCAAATATTTGGCAAAATAATCAGTATCGGGAATTAAATGCCACTGGTTATGATAAAGAACATACCTACTTACCTACTTGTAATTCTGTACTTTTGTAACTTTAGATAGAAAAGAGAAAACTCAAAACTGGTTCGATACCACCGACTCTCCCCTATAATCTAAAATTATATACCTACTTATAGCAAAGATGACTATATTAATAGACTAAACACTTTTAATAGATCACAGGTTATGATCACGGCTTCTGTAAAGGAGTCGAAACGTCAGGATTAAATATAAAATGTAATATGCGCAAAAACCCGTAAAAACTATTTTATTCTAATGTGTAATGTGCGCGGAAGTGTAAGAACTAAATATGACTCTATTACCTACGCTAAATGAAAAAAAGCAATGTTTGAAAAGCATATTTGTAGAATTATAGTTTCACGACATTTTTACTCATTTTATAACGTCGTTCACTGATATTGCCTTTTGAAACTGAAATTAATACATGAGGGAAAATCGTATTAAATTACTAAAATCTGATAGGTTTTAATGCACTTACTTGTTGTTTGACTTCAAGTTTGAATTTAAAACATAGACTACATGTCGATAATATCGTGATCGACTCTAGTCCAGCACTAGTCGTGCTACTGCCACAAAAAAATATTTTATCGTGCGCGGGGCAGCCTAAAAAACCAAACGGTCGGTAAGTCACTCGTCGTGTGGCGGAGAGAGGCAAGTTATTATTTTTTTGTCGCACTGGCTGTAAGGCAACCGGCCAGTTAGACTATGGTGCTCAAACTCATTTTATTTCCTTATTCAATTGGTTATCATAGTTTAAAAACATTTGATACATTTCGCTACTTTTTCAAGACCTGAGAACTCTTTTGTAATATTAATTTGTCTATCCATTAATTAATTATAATAAATAATTGATTATTTTATTTAATACGCCCTTACATTGTAAGACTTTGTTTGAAACAACTATTATTGGTGATGATTATAGAAATAAAATACATTGATTTTACTCTATTTACCAATTACAATCAGTTAAGACTTCAACTCGTGATACTTTAAAATTTTCACACCTTTTTGAGTAATAAGTACACTCTGTAATTAAAATAAAAAAATATACGAAACTTTAATTGTGACAGAAATGAGCAGGCTTTACAGATTTCAGATGCACGTTTATAAATTTACTTAATATAAAAAATAATCAGATCTATCAGCATCAATGATAGATAAATTACCTTTGTGATTTTGTACTTAGCATTAAATATACGATTTAAAAAAAGGAAAAGTATATCAAAAAACGTGAGCTAAGAATTTTCATTTCAAATAGAGCGATCAAACTGGTAATACAAGCAAGATTTGTACCATTAAAAATACGATAATATCAGTGCAAAGCCACGGGTTTTAGCATAATTATTTATAATTATTTGGTATTTTTTAACTTATAACCGTAGTCCGTGGATTTTGTTTTAGTTTGACCAAAAAAAGTAACCTAAATGCACTTGTATGGTAAGGTTTAATTGAGTCTTTCTCCGTATGAGTAGAAACATTAAGTTAGCAAAATAATGTATGGGTGTGAGAGATTATAATACCAGTATTTATAATTAAGTAATAAGTGTTAACTTTTACCGAGATTTTAGGAATAATATTGTGACTTAATCAATAATTAGTTGCTCTTATTCAAGTAAATGTCAATCCTTATGAACTGTCTTAGTTAGTTATCAAAGTTTGACAACCATAGGAAGGTATGAGGTGCATATTTTAACGTTTTGAAATCTAATACTGAATAACAAACAAATTTCTAACGCATATTTATTTCAACTTAAAGAATAATTACAAAATAGTATTTTCTCTTTTTATGATTACATAACTAAATAAGTTCTTAAATCTATGAAACATACATCCCTATGAGTTTTTTTAGAAAAACGAATTTTATGAAAACGTAGTAATGCATTGTATGCTTACGCTGTGTTTCAATATTATTCTAATATTTTTCCCTATTTCTGACCAATAATAAATCAGAGATAACTTTATAATTGTTGCTAAATCAGTTCTGTTGATTTCTTACAAAGAGCTAATAGAATTTACTGGAGGGAGACTCTGTACCAGGGTCGTCTGCTTAGGTACCTCCGTCTTACCTATTTCTGCCGCAAAGCAGCAGTGCTTGCATTACTGTGTTCCGGTTTGAAGGGTAAGATATGGCAGTGAAATTACTGGGTACAGTGACTTAACATCTTGTGTCACAAGTTGGCAACGTACACTGTGGTTCTTGTGAGGGTTGCAGTTTTGCTGCGAATCTCACAAGAGCCACATGTATTATAGGTGACTGTTACCACTTACCATCAGGTGGGCAGTTTGCTTGTTTGCCAACTTTCTGCAATAAAAAAAAAAGAAAGATGTAGAGAAAACCTAAAATATGAAATTTCAGCTATAAACATTGCCAATATATATCAGTTCTGCAACATTATTACAGAAGCACATGTCGGAACATTTTAATAACGCAAATAGGATAAGAAGAAGTTAATATTATCCGTAAATACATAATATATGATACGGAGTAATATAAAATAAATTGTGACGATGCCAGCGAGGCGTATCACCTAATTAGCTTTGGACTAGGTACAATGGTAATACCTACTATTTGATAAATACATAAAGATATGTTTGATTAACGGATTTTCACTTCAATTTTTTCATTGCATCCGCGTGTCAAAAAAGAGGTGGCCAATTGAAAATCAGCATCAATTTTCAATTTGACATAAGCTGAAATGGTCACCCATTTGGTACAGACGTGGGACAAGTTGTTTCAGGTTATTGTAATTATTTTATTTTGTGTTTTTTTAGTTTAGTTTTTTTTTCTTCTACAGGGTGTCCCAGAAGCCGACGTTAAGCCGAAAGCGGGTGATAGACTCATATAAATTATCAGAGAAATAAAAAAAATCTTAGTCATAAATTTTTCAAAAATCTAGCATTTAAAAAAACGGTAAAATTTACACCCTGCGACGGTTTTTTCACTCTTGTTGCTACAAATCTTGACTTTTCTAAACATTTTCTTTTGTTTTGTAATCCTGAATAATGCTCCTGTATAATCTAAAATTTAAAGTCAGCTGCTCCAGATAAGAAGAATATTTATTTTTCGTACCACTTGCTCAAAAAAGTGACATTCTATGCCACAAAAAGCGAATATAACAATAGTCATTTTTAATCTGTTAAAAACAGGGAAAGAAAATTGTACTGAATTTCATTCACCTCTGGGGGAGAATGTGATTTAAATTTGGAATTCTTACCGAAATTTATACTGAACTACATCTGTGTTTACACCATTGAGTTGGTATATAAAGCATTACACATCTTTTTAAAAAAGGAATACGCATTTATTATGCAGTTATGATTATTAAATAAAATTACGAAAACCGACGAGGCCGTATGAGCTTGATGTCTTTGCTTTTCCGACAATAAAATATTAGTCTAGGAATTTGCCGCGTTTTTGTTTTCTTCAAATACATAAACGTTAAGTTTATTTTAATTTATTTTTATAAAAAAGTTAATGTTCTAAAAATACGTTACGATGTTAAATCAAAGCGACAGTGACAGTGAAGTGTCGGATTCCATCAGTGCAAATCCTGCCGCAATTATAAATAATTTGCTAATATAGAATAATTGGACCAATGTTTCGAATGTTAATTTTTACTTTTATTTGTCATTATTTTTAATAAATGCTTATCTCATATTATTATTGTGTTAATTTTTTCACAAATGGTACGAAAAGTAGAATATTTACCTAGGTGATAAAGCTGTCTTAGTCTTGGGTGAACTTAAATTCCTCGCTACACTCAGGACTCGTCTTAAATCCCTCGCTTCGCTCGTGATTTAAGTTTTAACACCCTCGCTACGCTCGGGAGTGAACCTAGAGTCGTTCGTTACCTACGCACGCGATTTAAATCGTCACCCGCGACAGAAGACACTGCTTTATCCCCTTGGTTAATAATCTACTATTATAATGTTAATATTTTTATTTTATTTGTTGACGTCCTATGAACAAGAAAAAAAAATATTTATCTTATTCTATAATAGTATGTGATACCACGCCATTAAAGCATTGGGAGCAATAAGCATTCGTCACAAAAAGTCTGTTTTCATTTAATTGTCATTAATGCAAAGCGCTACCTTGTAACTTTTGACAAAATCTCATTTCGATCTACCGCTTATAACGAGGCGTGAGAATTATTACTAAAATTAATACTAAATAAAATGCAAAATAAATATTTTTAAATTTTTAATAATTATTTTCATCATCATTATCCTAAACAATTCACTTTGCTGGATCGAACTCTCCCCATATAAAACAGAGGATTTGCGATGATCTTCACGTTTGGCAGGCGGGGTGGAGAATGAGTGAAGACCATAATTCTGAAAATGCTACTGCCCATTTTGTGAACTACGGGAGGTGTACGGTAATTTACTCCAGTGTCATTAGTTGCTTTTAACTACACTCATGAGTGCGGAAGGGTTGTTACTATTCTATTCTGTCAGACACCATACCGCATATTGGTTATCTAGTATTGAACGGTGAAAATTATTTGAGAAGTCAAAACAATAACAAAGGTGCTTATAAAATATGCTATTGGTGTGTTTGCGATAAGTCGACGTGACTCTAGATATGATTTGATGTTAAACTCATGTAAACAGAGACGTCAGGTACAATAAAATAAGTCTTATTTTTAAGGAAAAGTAACCCAAATATTCAAGTTGGATCGTAAGGCATCAGCATTTGTATAAGGGGCAAATAATGTATGGATACTGAGACGTCTCCTCTGTGCAAAGAGTCAGCTCGAAGTAAGAATGTAACTGAAAAGATTGTTTAATATATCACTAATTTGTGTTGTTGCGGGAATGAAGGATGTCAAGATTAAGGACGTTTTGTCGTTAATCCGAATAGTTTTAACACCTTCCAAGAGCAACCGTTAAACGTTCATTAATCTGAACTATTAAGAGAGCCGTTAGATTTATCGAAGATGAGTTTGACCACTCATTTCTTTTTTCTAGGATCTTTTGTCTCATTAAATGCCAGCTTTATTGAAACAATTCGTTCAACATTTGGTTGCTCAAAATGCTCTGAAGAACCCCTATTTATAGTATTTTTATTCTAAAATTACTTAAACATATTGTCTTTGAGTATCCGCTCACATTCCATCAAAAATGATGCACGTCCTCAATTTGTCCACGTATTTCACAATAAGTGTATTTACTTTCTTCATCATGTATGCAAACTTCCTTGATGGAACATGCCCGGACGTAATTCTTAATATGAGTTTAAGTTTTTGCCTACTTAAACTACTTTTTACAAACCATGGTATTCGAGGAATCTCATTTTGTATTGTTTTATACCAGATCCCTTTTGTTTTCGATCGTTCGTTAAAGTATAACTTCCACTCTTGTTGCATTTTCTAATATCTGAAATTGACATCAAAGAACAAATAAATCATCAGGTATAAGTCATCTTATAAACATTAAATATATATAAAACACTAGCGGCCCGGCTTCGCACGGTAGGACAAAATTCTTTAAATTTTTTCTAGCATTAAATATAGCCTGTGTTACTCAGCGTGAATGTAGCTTTCCAATGGTGAAAGAATTTTTGAAATCGACTTAGTAGTTATTGAGTTTATTCATTGCAAACATACAAAAATACAAATCTTTCCTCTTTATAATATTAGTTTCATTTAAAACGAACTCTTCAACTTTCATTTTATCTTGATTTTCTTTTATTGAAGAAACTGTTCAATATAAAATTTACTTGAGCAATAAAATCAAACCAAATTAAACTGCACCGAAATTATTGAACACATTTCAGAATAAGTATTAGTGATTTTTCGCTAACATATAATAACATGCAATTCCTTAATTTATAGTGTTGGTTCGAACAATACAATGTAATTTAAGGATTGACGCTAAGGTATGCCTTGGATGAAACTTGTATGTTATCAAATCTTGAAAACAATAATGACGGATCACAGGATTATATGGAGATTGAGCGATGATATTTAAAAAACATAAGGCTTACCTTTTCTGTCCTAATTCTGAAGAAATTGGAAAGGCATTATATCTATGCTCATATAATAAACCAGTGCTTTAATTTATTATTTACAAATATTCTTAGAATAATAATAATAACATAACTTACATTCACATCAATTAACTTAGCCCAAAGTACGCACTGCAACGCTTGTGCTACGGATACTAGGGTAACGGAGAGACATACATAATAGATATATAATACTCCTAGAAGTATATATATTATAGCCATGTCTCAGGTAATAATACTAATTTACATTATACAAACATCTGCCCTTTCCGGGATTCGAACCCAGGACCATCGGTGCGAAAGGCAGAGTCTCTACCGTTGCTCCAAACGGTCCTCGAATGATCCTTTAGAATGGACGGGGGTACTTTCTATCTTGTTATCTCTACGGGAACGGAAAATCCACAGGTAGTATTAATACAGTTAACACTATTTTCCTCTATAGCAAAAAAGAAAAATTAAGTGTCCAAATAATGACACTTTTCGTTTAGTACTGATATATATGTATGTAGTGTGTACCTACACGATTCCTTGCTTATATTTGTTCATTAGATTTTGAACAGTTGACTATCTACGATCTTTAGAATAACAAATGATACAATACAAATCAGCGGCGACATCAGATCCACAAGGTACTTCGAAAATCACGAATAACAACGATATCGACTTATTACCTTTACATTGCTGTTATCCCTACTATTAATTCTGAAATGTTTCAAGCGGACGACGTATTGTAACAGTTGGGTGGCACAAGTTTTGTATAGATTTCGAGATAGCGTCTGCAATTTCGGGTTGGCTATCAATCATAATCGCCATCTTGAGTTAGATCACAGAGCATGCGCGTTACGCCCCCCACTGTGCGCCACGCCCTTCTCTGTGGGGTGCCGAGGGAGTTAAGGGTGACAGAAGGTACCTGATCGGTGGTACCGAAATTTTTATCTTCAATTTTATTTCTTTACTAACTTTATTATTAGCTGCGTCTTAACCCGTTTTATTCCTATATCAAACATCAATTGAAATAAAAATAGTAAACTAGAATCATTTCATTCTAGTTTCAATGTTGTTTTGACAACTACACATTTTCAATAAGTACGTAATTTTAAGTTATAAATAATGTTCCTTTTATTAATAAAGGAAAAAACAGGCTACGCATCTGTCTCTATATTGCCTAAGGTATGGATTAAGTTTATTTGAAAATGTAAGAATATTTCCAATTATTAAATCTGGCAACTCAGTCTGATTTATACACTCAATACTTAAAAATTCTAGGTTTGAATTCCGGTAAATATATTATTAAAATATTATTACATTAAAATTCATTGCGACAGTTTGCTCTGCAACTTCAAAAAATTGATCTTTGATTAATTTAAAATATTCTAACCATCGAACTCAATAGTGAGGTTATATGATACATAATCACGAAGCTTTGAAGTATGTTTAATAGTCATAAGGATATTTTACATGCTTAATTTGAAACTAAATGTTTTTCTTTCAATATACTAAAAGGAAATAAGGATAAATTAATTGCGTTGGACATTTATTCAACTTCTATTTCTGTTACATGCAATAAATATAATTTTAAAATGAAAATTGGGTACGTACTAAAATAAGCAGTAGGTACGCGAATTTTAATAAATACCTACCAAATAGATGCCAAATAGATTTCCAAGAAGAAGTTGATATAAAAAGAAGATTATTTTAACTTGTCCAATGAATAAAGCTTATATTGAGCTATATCTTTGTTTGTTTTATGGCTTAGATAATAAATGAAAGTCAACCAGTTTCATAAGCGTTGTATGTATTTGGTAAAACAAATAGTGCTAGCAATTTAGGCTAGCGACTACTTAATCAGGTTCATTACAGCTCGGGCCGTGTCGGCAAACACTGAGGGATCATTGTGTTTACACAGCTAGGCTTTATGGCGGGCAGAATCGATAACCACTAATTTTGGGATGAATAGGGCTGTCTAATCGTATAATTAATATTTTTTTTGATCTACCTAAAAACCATGTCTTTTGATATCAATTATCTGAACACACCAAATTAATTTAAACTGACCAAATAGTATATCAATAAAAAATATGGTATAAAACTGCCAAAAAGTTAACATAACTGACGTATAATACGTAAAGTAATTATTTCTTTAACGTAATTATACGTATATTAAAAAAATATATGTTGTTGTTATGACTCTGTAATTTAACTTACAGTTTGGGACCATATCCATTTTTTAAATATTTGTACGTTGATAATATCGATAAAGTACGTTACTCTGAAGTAATTAATATCACCGTACACGCACACGTTTTAAATTCTGGCAAACATAAAATAGGTACTTTAATTGGACAAAATTCTTTAATTTTTTTCCATTATTAAATATTTTTCTGTTAGCGCCATCTAGCGTCCGGTAGACGAACTACTTGCGGTTAAAGCGTTGCTATGGTAACGTTATTGATACAATGTAAAAAGAGCGGGAAAAAGAGCGGACAGACAAACACACAAACCACTGTGATCTTAGATTATAGATTACACATAGACGCTAAACGGACTAACAATGGAATAATCGCGGTGTACATTTAATATTATTTATTCTTCACAAAAAACGCTAAATGCAATACTAAAATTGTCATCATAAAATCCAGCAAATATACTAACATATTAATCTTGTAGTTGGTCCATACAATGAGTTAACCGATCTACTCGACAAACGTTAACAACACCGCATTTTATATTTGAATAAATGATCACACTAATTTACATAGTACTAATGTATGCATCGTTATCGACTATTCGTGTCAATAATTCATTGACATATTTTAGAGTGGAGACCATGATTGCTTAACAGTAGAATACACAACAAAAAAATCATTTTTTTTTCTTACCACACAATGCATGTAATTATTTATTTAAAAATTGGAATATTGAAATAGATATTTGAATCGTTGTTTTGCATATATCACGTTTTTTTTTCTGTAATCGACACTGTACCTTAATTGTCACTCAACAGTTATGAACTATTTCTATAAGTGAAAACTATTTTTGCAAATGTAAAACTTAATTTGTGAAATTCAACTGTATCATTAATGCTGTTTGTTTTCCAAATGATTAAATAAATAAATAAATAAAACCCACGGAAAAGCATTCAAATTTAAAGCAAATCTTAAATATGTTTTCTGTTTGAGTTTATTAACATTGATATTAGGAAGGTTGGGTAAATCACAAACAAATGAAAATACAATGGAAACTTTTATAAAAAAGTATGTACATTAAAAAGAAGTGTGGCGTGTGTTAATTTTTTATCCTAATGATAAATTTAATTGAAATAGAGGAATAGATACAAAAATATTGTTTCACTTTGATATTAAAGTTTAATACTTATTAAATATTTCAACAGGCGCAGTACTCACAATAAATCATAGTGACCAGGGAATTTTCTCACAAACCACAATAAAATCGCTGGCAATGCCTTCTGAAAAATATAAGTTGATTTAGCCAATAACCGACATGAAGATGTGTTATGTTTTATAATTAGGTACATTATGCTGAGTTGTTTATTACTAATTACGAGTACAGCAAAAATTTGTTATGACATGAGTTTATTCAGTATCTCTTTAACTTTTATTTTTCACATATACATACTTATTTCAGATCAATTTTCACATAGTCCGACATACATTTCCCACTGCAAATTGAGTTTAGATCTAAAGTAAAAAATATTTACAAAATTGTCACGTAAATATTTTAATTAATTTTTCTTTAAAATTGTTTTTGAACTATAATGAATATTTCGGTATCAATAGTAAATTTGATCTAGCTGTTTTCAATATGTAATTTTGTTTTTTTTTAGTGTTTTTGACACCCCTAACGTTACGGTACGTGTAAATTGGTAGTGTGACGGTAGATTGCATTAGCCACACGTACCTATTGTCTGGCCGTGATTGAGAACGGCAGGGCTGGAAATGAAAATTACTTTGGTGCAAAATCCAAGGACAAAAGAATTGGTTTATCTTTTGTTTTATATGTATATATTGTAATGCCAATGACTTATATAAACTCAAGATTCTAATTTCATTATCGTAAAAATAGATACGGTTATTACATTTTATAACTTTATAATAATAAAAATTGGGCAATATAACGTCGGATATATTAAAAGATAGAAAATGTTATCTTAATTGATTAGAAACAATAGAAATTTAATGGTTATAATAATAAAAATGAAAGACAATGTTAGTGCTTTAAAAAAATTATCTTGGGCGACAACCACCATAGTAGAGTTCCTAGTTTTATAAAAAAGAAATGAGAACAATCGCATTAAATATTTCTTATCCCATGAGAATTAGAAGTTTATTTCTTATTATTTCACAAATTAAATCCTACTGTTACATTTTGTCATATTATTTATGAAAATAATAATAATATCTGATTTTTAATATGTAGGTCTCTCTATAAGGGTGGATAATAGCGCCATCTGACACCAATCATGTAACCTGTTCGTCATCATATGTTGCGTCGTTCATAAAAGCATACTGCTTTAGACGCATCGATAAAGTGATTATAGTATACAATAACAACGCTAGATGGCGCTTCTCACGCGTTAGTTGCATTAAAATTTTTCGTTTATTGATCGACTGTTTACACTACATATTTTTTATTATTTAAAAATACTATTTTTATCTATTTTCTTAATGAGATTATTCTAGTTTATATAATTTGGGGGATAATAATTCTTATACGATATAAAATTATGACTGAAATTTTATTTCGCTATTCAAACCATAACATACAATAAAAATAAGAAAGATTTATTTTCAAGATGGATTTATTTGATTATTGTTATTATTGAAACAAAAAGTCTCATATGTTTTTATAATCAATAATTAATACGCCATCTAGTCATTACTGTTGAGATTTCATAGTAATGCCCTCAACGACCCAACGATTGGGTAGACAATGTTCAGCAATAGTTAACACAGAGGGCGCTTAATAATTTTAAGCTTTTAAACTTTTTGTTTATTACATTTTTTTTTTACTATTAAGGTTAGAATTGATGTTATATTTAGTAGTTGAAAACATAATCAAATTATTTTTCTATCATTTCAAGCATAAAATAACACATTTATGTACAGATGATAGCACTTTAAACTATTGTCTTAGATGTTTGGATGGGCCTAAAAAAAACATTTTTTTAGTAATTTAAGTGATATACTATTTTTTAAGTTATTTAAACAATCTACTATTTACAATAAATAATATATTACTGATATGCTATAAATCATCTGATTTAGTTTTATTTTTCTGTGGATATATTAATACTACTTATCTGAATTTAAATGTTTGTTGTTGCCATTCGATGGTTGTTGCATATAAAATAACAAAAGGGTTAGTTTGATGTAATATAGAAACACTAGACAATTTTATTATGTTAAAAATACGTGAAAATCTATTTTGATTATATACAAATGTACACTTAATTATTCTTTTGTTCATAAAGATAGCAATCGTGCAACTTTGGAGTTAAATTGCCAATTTTTGCCAACCCCACAAATTTGCATGCAGAAGCGCCACTTCAAAGGTAAACTGTTCATAACTACCTTTTTGTCAAGTTATTACAGGAATAACAGGACAACAAAAATATACCTTTTCCTCTGAGTATTACGGTTAAGAATACAATAGCTTTCAGTGCCGTGACTCTAGCTAGAGATTACGAGTTTACAAAATCCAATACCAACTGTATTATTCCGCTATAGGGTATATTTTTGCGTGTATAACATTTAATAACCGTCTTTCATCTAAAGTCTCTTCAGAGATTGGTTTATTTCCAAAGCGGCGTTGCTGAGGGGTGAATTAACTCAATTTTGTACCGGTGAATGAGTTTTGGTAGCCGCCAGCCATTTTTCTTTCAGTTGTCACGTTCAAAGAAAACACAAGAGCGGAAAGGTACAAGTTTTCAATTTATTTATTTTATTCTGTTTAATATTATATTTATAAGAGTCATAACAGTCAGCCATTGACAAATTTTGGTTGATACATTGATAGTGTATTTTGTGCTCTGTGGCTCACTGGTTGAGTGGGTCGTATACCAGTTTGTTACGGTAACCCATTCCAAAGTTCCGGGTTCGATCTTCGGCCGGGTCAAAATTAAAAATTAAAGAGTCGGGATGTTGTGGTACAGTCGTTTATGGCATAAGGTAGGTCCAAACGAAAATGCAATAAAAATATGTCTATATAAATATTTAACAGTGTACGAAGTGACATAAGGAAAGAGATCTAATTCGAAAATTTTTCAGACTGTAAGAAAATAAATTAATGCTTGAGATGAACTAAATAAGTATTTTTTCAACAAATATGATGTATCAAAAGTATTGAGCTTGTCGATCGCCAGCTCACATTTGCAAGTGGGCCGTTCCGCAGTTGGCGATAAGAGCGATAGCCATATCGCTGTTGGACATCACACCGCATCTGTTCCATCGGTACTACTATGATGCGTGCATATCCTTCATTTAAAAATAGGGAACAGAGACTATTTCTATTTGAAATTCTTTTCTTTTACATTGCTATTTCAAACTCTATTACGTAAATTCTCAAATCAAATAGGTATGAGTATTTTGACGTAAGTTTTTAAATTTAACCCGTTAACGTTACCCGTTACGTTTTATTAAACTTGAAAACTGCAAAATACTCGATAAGTACAACAATACCTGTTTCACACGCAACATTTGTTTAATAAATATATACAATAATATAGCCTTTATATTCCGGATACTGAATGAGTATATGATACAAGATACATGGACATATAGTTCGGAATAGGTATATAGTTCACGGTATTTTATAAGAAAACAGCATAACGTTCCCGTGTCAAACTTGTTCATAATTTACGACCATTAAAGAAGGATTAGCTTAGTTAGTACATTTCTACACTCTGCGTGAATCATGCTTTAAGTCGACGAGGATTGTTCTTTCAACCACAATTTTTGATACCGAATACTACAATTCTTCATGATTTTATGGACATAATGTTCACAATTTCTTATTTACGATTCCGAATCAAAATCAGTTTACTTATTATTAAAATTTAGTTGTTTTATATTTCTATGATGCCAATCCTAACGTAATATCTGTAGAATAATAACAATAAGAAAAAGTATCACACAGATTCTGAAACCCAATTCAACTGCAAAATGTGTTATACCAATAAACTTATCGCTTAATTCAAAGCAAACATTAAAGATAGATCCGTGACAGGTCCCTACAGTTAGAAAGATTAGTCATTTATCTGTTCAAGTAGTAGCTGTCAGAATTGACGAATAAGTAAACAGACTACTTTCCCACAAGATTACTAGAGCCTTTGGTTGATGGAGAAATGCCGACCTATATTCGAATCTTCGTGATCTTTCGAAACTTTGTATGTGATGCAATATCGAATTGACGATTCATATTAAAGAATATAACAAATGCGAATCAAGAGCCTCTTTAGGTGGGTGAAAAATCTATAATCTAAGATCACAGTGGTTTGTGTGTTTGTCTGTCCGCTCTTTTTCCCCGCTCTTTTTCCATTGTATCAATAACGTTACTATAGCAACGCGTTAACCGCAAATGGTTCGTCTACCGGACGCTAGATGGCGCTAACGGAATTTCTATTTAATAATAGAAAAAAATTGAAGAATTTCGTCCACGCGTGCGAAGCCAGGACGGGCCGCTAGTTAATAATAATAATCACAATTCCTGTCATTTACTTTTTAATGTAGACACAGACTATATACGCAATAATAATAGCAAACGAATCCGTAAAAGAATCGTGTTATTATATATCGTTAAATGTTATTCTTATTATAATCAAATGTTTTTTAACTTTATTTTGTTTTTGATTTGATTTTGCGAATCAAATCAAATATCAGTAGTTTTCATTGTTAATGCGAGATGTCCTAACAATCCTGGAACTTTTACGAACATGTAGGACACTTCATCCCATTTGTAGTAGAATAGAGTCGGGTCGACGGAGCGCAGGAAAAAGAACGAAGACTTTGGTGTAGTACTATAATATAAAACGATAATTACAAATTAAAGTAAATTATTAACACAGAAAAACATCACCCTACCAACCGATAACAACTTGAAGTCTCTCCAATGGTGTCAGCTGCGCGCGCAACAAAAGATGGAGAAAAAGTACCAGCGTGCCTGTGCGAGACGTTATGTCATTGCACGTAAAGATGGGGTGCCACTATTGCCTCGCGTAGTGTCTTTGAGGTGTGGCCCGACTGGCAGAGGTTGCCACAAACATATATTCGTAGATGGTGTGCATATCGATTTTCATGGTGTCTCTACTCTGAGGTACCAAGGTTCCTCGGCCGGTTTAATGTAAAAAATGAACTTTTTTATTTTGGCTCTCAGGTTTGAATGTTGTGGCAGCTTTCTTATATCTGATTACCATATCGCAAGTGCTATAGCTACTTTGGTTATGTAGACAAAAGGTCCTCACTATTGTTCTGTACGTAAGTATGTTACTTTTATTTCCTTTTGAAGACATGTAATTTTCATTACGTTGCGTTACTTACACATGTGAATCCCACTATGTTCCATCAGAATATTTATGTGAGTGAATGATAATATCATCATTATTTTGGTATTAGTATCGCTAATGTTAAGTAACAGTTTCCTATAACGAAATGCTTACGACTGCAGATGCAGCCGCAAGCACATTCTTAAACAAACATTAGAATATATTATTAGTATCGAACATTACTATAATTAAATAAATATAAATATCGATATATTTTAGCACAGGTGTGGAGTACTCTATAACACTGCCCCACATTCGCATTTCATTGAACTATCAACTGTACTTCTAGAGTTATACAAGATTTTCTCAAAGACAGCATGTCCGACATCGAATGTGATCTATGCACAGGTTCGAAGCACGTAAAAAATAATCACATCACAATGTAGAATCGAATATATTTGTGAATGATATTTATCCCAAGTCTTTCTTGCAAACCAAGCCAGACTCATAACTAATAGGCTATATAACTCTAACCTACTTTAGCGAATTACTTCAACACCATTATACTTTCCTTGCTTTAACAAAGTACTAAGGCACATATATACGATAATACCTCTCTTGATATTCTGTAAAACCAAAATACTTGACTAACTTAACAACGCTATAAAATTACATACTTGAAAAACAATTCTAGAAAACCTGTATTGATTTACTCTATAATTATTTACCTATACCTTTTAGGTTTGGATTCTAAACACTGAAATTTATGTCTTATAACTTAAAACTTAAAATCCCGGTTGAAAAATTTTCGTTTTTGGGGCAAGCAGTATTGAATTCTTTAACTCTGTTCCAAATGGCTTCGGCACTTGCTGTTACATCAAATAGTCGTACTTATAATAATAATTTATTTAAATATGAGTAGCTTAACTTTTACTATATCTTTAAATTAATTAGTCAAACATCAACAAACAAACAAACAATCAATTATAGTAGTCATAAATGTTTTTTTTTGTAATACCTGTATTACAAGAAAGGAAATAATTTAACTTATGACCACTGCAATTGACTAATTAAATTAAAAGAGCAATAATTTCATTTATGACCACCATAATTGACTTATTTACTTTATACATAACTCTTCTTAATACTTTTATGCTAGTATCAAAGGAAACTTTTTTGTGTCTCTCTATTATGCAGTGGATTTTTCTTGATTATCTTTTTTAGTTACCTTGATCCTGTTTGTTTTGAATTTCTGAACGAATCCTAATTGACTCAGCAGCAGCAGCAGTTAGAAAACATGTTGAATCGTCGCAAAATGTCCCCATCGCAGTATTATAATAATATTTTATAACACATCTATAGAATTTTTAGTAAAAACAGTTACATTCATAACAAAAACTAACTTTGTTAAAACAAATTTCAGTAGTTATAATATTACTTATCCGCCTTGTCGTTATTAAATAATAAGATGAAATTTAAAAATTACAGTAAACAAATGACTGTTTATTGTAGTTCCCTCCCCTGTCATCCTTTTGATACTTATGTCGATTTCTTCCTAATTGTTTTTTTTTATTAGCCATCAGAAATTTTTTAACACAGGCCTAATTGGCTTGACGTTTTGACGGGATAGTGGGCGCGTTGTCAAGCAATGGGCAGTATTAATTTTTTAGAATAAATATTAATTCTATAAATTATAGGATTACAATTGACAATCAGAAGGTAGCAGGTTCCCTGTAGCACTAAAGGAGAAATATTTCCTAACATAAATGATCCAAACGTATAAAATATATAATTTTACTAAGGCACTGACCTGATCAATAAAAAACGCGAGGTGAAAAGTTATCGAAAATCAAGATTAGACTTTGTGACGAACTTCATCATGCGTCAGCTACCGATGATTCTACAACCATGATATCATGATATCACGAGAAGTAGAAACAATTGAACTACCATTTATCAGAAAAGGAAAATTCTAAAGAAATATTTAATCACGCTGGTAGTCATGTTCCTAAACGAGATTACAGACTTACTAAACAGAAGTATCGAATAGTGATAAGCCAATGGATTTATTATTTCAAATGAAATGACATAGGGTAAAGGCACCAGTGGTCAGCCTCATAACGACTTTTTGAAGTTTGAACAGTTGCCATTTCTACAGCATATGTCAGATAATGAAATGTACAACATGATTGGATTTATTGTTTACTATAGTTTTTAAAAAATATATCTCAAAAACAATAATTTTCCTAATAAAATATATAATTACGTTTAAACAAAAAAAGGCACTTTGTCCCAGTGGACAGCCTCTAAAAACCAGTAAACAGCCTCGATGAACCCAGTGCTCAGCCCTTGTAAGTATGAAATATTTATAAAATGTATGTTTATAATCATTGATTATAAATATACATTTTATAATTGTTTCAGGTAAAACTTAAGTATTGCTTATAGATTCTCATACAAATAACCACATTCGTCCCTAAAAATATCATTTAAATAAGATCGTGGCTGAGTACTGGATCTTCAACACCCAGTGATCAGCCGCATGAAAAAATAATTTAAAATGTGGCTGATCAGTGGGTATTTCGATCATTAGGAAATGTTTGTCGTACTAAATTTGGAAATTTATATTTATCGGTTCTAATGGTCGTCTTGTAATTTCGAAAATAATCGAAAAATTCAGTTATCAGCCCCGGGGCTGTCCATCGGATCTTTTGTAAAAAAGTGGTATCCAATGGTCAGCCCCCTCAATTTATATGTAAAAAAGCGATATTTTTATCAAAATTTAATATAATTTAACACATGAACTAATGTATAAAGCTACCATTTAGAAAACACAATTACATTGCATTATTAAATAGGTTCTTTCTTACCTGTTAAGAGAACACTACGTGTAATAAAAAATATGGCGGACTTGACACTATTGCTCTTGTCGTTGGACAGCACCGATATGAACGAGTTTATTTCTACCCCCTGATCCCCTGCCACTCCTGTCGCGTGACACATTAACCAATGAGGAATCAGAGCATCTATTTAAGTGCAAGTGATTTGTTTATTTTGATTATAGCGATATTTATGGCCAATAAACGATGTAAAAGGCTGAACACTGGTGCCTGGCTGGCCACTGGTGCCTTTACCCTACATCGAATTCGTTGTACTGTAAAAATTCTGTTATTATTAAATTCCGTCATATTTTTAAATACATTTCTAGGCAATCATGATTACTTCATACGTGTTCTTGTAGACAAGGATAATTAACATATATATTAATGACACCACTGACGAATAATTATTGATAATTCTAAACGAAAGCTTCTATTCTTTAATGGCTCCCAAAATTCTCACGATATTATATCAGTTAGATCTGTCAACTACGGCGATTATTTGTCATTCATTTCGCTGCAGGTCAATCCACTTGACTGATAAAACGAATAGATATTTTGGTTCCCAGGATTCTCGGTAGCTTGCCGGTACGTAATGAATAGTAGTAGATGTAACATGAAAACTTAAATCCCTCTAATGTTTGATAATTGGACTATGATTATTATTGTTGGACAGCAGGCCTATTGTTTCAATTTTTGAAAATATTACATAGCCACGCACTGAGTTTTGCTGTGTTGAAGTGCGTTTTCAAATATTTACAAAATTGAGTTGTTGGTAATACTGAAATGGGAACGCTATAATATCGCACTTTCAGGTGGAGCGTAAAATATGCACAATGAGGCTGATCTGTCTCTCCATATGAGTAATTCGTTGTTCCTCGTGGACTGATGGGTGGCTCGTGGCGGTATATAATTTAATTTTGCTTACGCCTCGCCGCTTTAAAATACGTCCATATAAGGATTTCATTCACAAATACTACTGAATTTACTAGGTGTCTCATTGGTTTGATTGTCGAGTGACTCAGAATAGCGTTTAGACACGCACATGCCTCCTTCTTCCGCCTCAAGACAAACCTGAGAAACTGACCTATCTCAATTTTATTATTGCGAATGTATTTCATTAAAAATTACTCAATTTCAATTCAATCAAGCATACAACCTCGTACACCCGCTCTAACATCAGACAAGACTTTTTTGTGAAAACAAAATAAGCTAAAGGCGTTTAGATATTGAAATAAAATTAAGAAATAAATGGAATGAAAAATCAAGGTAAATGACACGACAGGCATAATTCTCACGATAAAAAGCAGTATGTAAACTTGTCACACCAAATATTTGAATAGCTACCTAGATTATGTTATAATTCCTAAGATAATAATTTTACGTGTGAAAACTGCAAATTATGTGTTAAGAAATAGGTACTATTATTATTTTGATGGTATTCAACTATTAAATCATTTTATTTTCTACTAGCTTTTTTGTATGCAAATCTTAATTTTTTTTTTGGGTTACTGTCAGTATGAGACTTAAGTAAAATAGATATTTGCAACCAAGGTTAATTGGTTACATTGGGTAGGTAGGCACATGTACTGACTTATCGAGATCTCAGAAATATATTATTAAATTATTGAAATTCTGGTGCTGCTAAACTATTGTTTACCTATATTTAAAAAAGATCAAAGTGTATTACCTAAAAAGAAGCCCTTTTATACATAATGTCAGATGTTATTTCTCCAACGCTATACCCTTAAAGCTGCATCTCAAATAACTTAATGCGTAATATCCAAGTTACAAAAAGTCACACAGAATTTAAGTACCAGTTCACATTGCTTCTTTGGCACCCGTTATACTAAAGTCCCGCTTATATAACTTGTTTAAACAATCTCTTTGCACAATAGTTTCAATGTCACTGAGAAACATTACTAGAACTATTGTTCTATAGCTCTGTCATCCGCTACGTACATTGGGCAAGCGAGCTTTTCAACACCTATTTCAATAAAATTTTGGACCTTATTTTCTTTATCTAAAGAGTGTTTTGGTATGTAATTATCGTTCAACTTTCATTGGAAACTGTACACATTGGCGTGCTCCGTCCACGCGCCAGGGTTGTAAAACAATTTTAAAATAATAAAGCTCAAAAATATTAGAATTCTTTACGCATAATAACAGAGGGAGAATATTTTCGGAAGGTCGTACTCTAATAGCTGATTTCTATTTAAACTTTTTTCTTGTCACATTTTTTTATTTATGTGCTTACGTGTAAAGATCGTGATCTTGGCATACCATGTTTTGTTTTTATGACCAATTTGCTTGTCTATGTTTTTTTAATATTAATTTTATGAATTTCAGCCCCTTTAAACTTTTATTTGACTTAACAAAAATCTTTTGTTTAGCTTTAACCAATCAACAAGGTTTTTAATTCAGACATACTCTTCGGAATCAGTAAATTATTACATACGCATATAGATTTACATAAGTTTCGTATTGTGTATTTATTCATTTTATTTTCAAAGAGTTCTCAAATCAACTTTTGATGATATAGATACGATTTTGTACATGTTTTTTTTTATTATCTTATTCCATTGTCTTAATACATTCCTCATTACCTCAAACGTTAATAGTATAGAAACCAATGTTTGCATATACTGAAAGTTTCAGTGTGACCAACCAATACCACGTAGTATGGTTTGGTCACACCGAAACGATCTTTCCAATTGTCATTTCGCAAACAAGTTGTATACAAAATTTTATTAAAATCTTAAGATTTCCTTGTCATTTCTTCACAATAAAGTTTTTTGAATGCACTGTGTCTCTATATTATTTTCAAAAGAATATCTCACTAAATGACTCCTGCATTCGACAAATATATTTACTTACAGTTTTATTTTAAGCAAATTATAGCACTTTCAGATGGATTTCAAGTGGGTCTAATTAGACAAATGAAGTGGGTACTCATACTTTTAAACTCTTCTATGTCTAGCTTGGCTTGGCTTTTATAATTTTCAGTAAGATATAGGAAGTACATAGGTACAAATTTTAGTATATAGCTATAACTTATAAATATTGAACTTTTTTGAATAAGTCATTAATACAATAATTTTAAAGAGTTATAACCAAATCAAATCCAACTATTACCATTTTTTTTTTTTTATAGCTTAAATTAATAAAATAATAATTTTAACGTTGACACAGTGAAGTTTTTCAGCTAGAAATATAGGTTTTAATGTTGATTCTTAAATAAAGTCCTTTATGTTAAGTTTTTACACCTCTGCGCCTATCAAATATGTATTTAAAAAAAACCACTTTGACCGGATCTACAACTCGTTTATTATTTCTTTTATTATTAATCCTCCCTCTTCGACTTCCTTACAGGAGCTGAAATTACAGGATGATTAAGATAAACGTCAGGATAAAATATATAAAAAACACAAGAATAAACGGGTCGTGGTTCCGATAAAAGAGGTGTTATTCAAGTTTTTAAATTTTTAATTCGCTTTAAAGTACAGTTCAATTTACAATTAAGGGACATTATACGAAATGTGATCACAAGAAATCGGCGTCATGCATTATAGTCTGTCCAAGCAACAGCGGGGAGGCTCGCCGAAAAGGCTCATACAAGATTTAACACGCGTTAAATGCACAAAATCACTATTTGTACCCAACAAACAGGCAAACGGCCATTACCGTTGACACATTAACGCAAACAATGTCAACAATGGGACGACTATAAGTCGCTCGTGTCGCCTCTTTTGTTTAATAAATAAAACCATTAAATATTATTGGCCAGTGTCGTAGAAACAAACATTTTGGGCGGTGTACTTGGAATTTCGTGTGATGCGAACAAGTGATCGTCATTTGTCAAGACATTCGGTGCGGATCGAAATTGTTATTTCATAATAGCTATTTTTTTGCAAATGGCAATACACTCAATTTTTATTCTATGTTTCACAAAAACGTTTCAGTTTTTAGTTACATGGATTGCATTTGCTTTTTTATTTCTTTGTAGCTAATTACTGTTTCACCGGATTTCCTCATTACGAAAAAAAAATATATAATGACAAAAACGTTTTTATATATTTTTGTTATTTAATCTTGACTTTTGATATTTTAATGGATTCACGGAATTCATAACTAGACTAAAGCTATCTTAGTACCTGTTAAAAAATGCCTTCATATCAATTCAATTTTATTGAGAGAATACCAACATCAAAAAGGAAAATATGAATTAATATTTTTTTAAATTACTACAAGCCTCGAAAAAAATACCAATACTGGCTCACTTCAATAGTATCAGTTTGATACCAACAAATGACTGCTATTTTATACAAAAAAATATCAGCTATATGAATATTATAGCAATGTAATGAAATACATAAATAAATAAATTTTGAACCGTCTGTTTCGTCCCAAACTAAACCGAGCTTATACTATGGGAACTAAATAACATACAGAATATATAACTAACTATATCGAAAAACACTACTGGGGATAAATATGCTTTAGCTCATCACAGAGTCAAATTTTTCAATCTGGATTCGAACCCAGAAACTTTAGCTCCAAAAATCGAATTGTTATCGTTGCGCCGAGCCGCCCTCAAAATTTTATGTGCAATTTAATTTTAATTTGAGCAGTTTTATCAAATTTTGTCAATACGATTTATTAAAGTCAAAATCGAAGATTTGTTATACTCACAATTTTTATAATTCTTCTTTGCAGGTGCTTTTGATTTCAAAGCTTTTAAATACTTCAGCAGCTGCATGCTTTACAAGCGTTTTATGATTTTATAACACGAAAATTAGACCTACCGTTTTTATAACTCTGCCACCCTGCCAAACGTTTATGTACAAGAAATCGATTTGAAATCGGTTTTATTACCAAATTCAACAATTAGTTCTCGATGTTTTTGCTTGACGAAATAAAAGGTTTTACAGTCATGATTTACGTAAACACGTTTTGTCACTACGCTACCCTTTGATTTTTAAATACAAAAAATACCAACGTCACTGCAACGAGAAACTATTATAACCTTTATCTTAATGCATGAGAATCTATTAGAAGACTTTTCGAGTGCATTGATAAAAGTGTCAAATTAAAACGGGTGTTCACGTGATTGACGTTTTACGATGAGACTTTGACAAAATTTATAGTTTTACGAATTCGCGGAACGGCCGTTTCCGTAATAAAACCCTTTGCATAGGTATTTCTGTTTAATAGTACTTTATATCGAGTGACAGATGAGTTGTTACAGAAAAAGACGAGGATCTCGAAGAGTCTTCTAATATATTTCTATTACATTTACTTTTGAATATGACTATAGCTTTATTTACCAATTAGCGTGAACCAATATCACTGTTCGTAATAATGAATACATTTTTATATATTTAACGCCTGCGAATTTCGTCTATTATTCATAATATTTTTAACATTTTGTATTGCAGATTTAGCAAAGTGATAATAAAAGTATGAGTAGCTGCATTTGAAAATATTTGTTAGTGTTGATAACGCAGGAAAGTGCATTTTGTAGTTACTATTAACGATTAAAATAATGAGGGTGTTGAAGTACATGGAAAATGCGCAGGTATAAATTTCTTATTATTACGCTTTTATATATTTGATAGAAAAAAACTGAAAACAAGAAATATAAAATAACGTAAGCTTATTTTTGAAGGAAAGAAACTGTTAATGATAGAAGAAGATAGAGAAGCAGTAGAACTTAAAAAAGAAAGAATCATTATTTAGTTAGAACATAATTTATTATAAAACCCATAAAATGTATTACCTTTATTTTATTTATAATCTTAGACATAAATACTAAAAATAAAATAGTTTATTTCTAAAAAAGATCCCTTCCAGCCAAGTAAGGGTATGTAGGTATTAGGTAATCGGAAGAACATAAAGTGCAGGTCAGGTAAAATGCATAATTTGAGACACTTATAATTTCTATGAAAATTGAGGATTACTCAAAAACGAGGATTTCAGTACTAATTAGAACTCATTTCATTTCATTAATAAATTGGAACTCTGAGGAAACTGGCACATGTAGTTGAACTGTTTTTATATCAAGTTACAAATTTTATATCTCCACATATTTTGGGCTTTCGGCGTATTAATGCATAACGTTTCAAAATGTTAGTGGGGTAACATCCGAAAAAAAAGTTTTTTGTTATTAGTGTAGCGTGTAGTTACAATCGATCACACTTGTTACAAATTATTTCCTAGTGTAGATATTTGGAATTTGATGTGAGAAAACACGAAGTGGCAATTATCATGTCTTATCATTAGTCAGGTAATTATTTCCACGTGGAGACACAATGCCGTTGTCTGTAAAACTTTGTAAATATGTGCCGTAGAAGTCGCTTTTGTTTTGTTGTTATACTAGAAAAAATCGACTCGGCTCACAAGTGAATTCTCCGACGGAAATCGAACTCGCAAGCTTTGAAAATTCGGTCTAATGCTTTACTAATTGAGCTACCAATTGTTATTTTATATTTTTGGCGGCGGATAAATAACAAGTTTCGCTAGAATTAAGAAATGTAACCTAATGTTATATTGCAGGTTAATGTTGCTTCATAAAAAACAATCGCGTTGTAGATGCACCAGAAGTACTTAACTTACACACTATATTCCACGTTTTAAAAATCTTTAGATAATATTCGCCTCGTAAGGCTTGAAAAAGTGATTTACACTCCCTTCTGAAGTAAAAAAGGAGCCACTTAAAGTAGCCATGACAGAATCATGAGTAGCTTAAAATTCTTAAAAATAACATATGCTGTAGCATTACGCCATTATACTCGTTCAAAACGAAAATCTACGTATAGTACATTTGAAAATAACCTTTATTACTATTTACGTAAAAAACATATCAGTGTCGTTGCAATAATATTTAATGTGTCTTCTTTCGCTGACACTTATCTTGTGTGACCTCACTTATAGCTAGATAAAGTCGCTCACACACGCTGAAGGCTACACTAAAATCTTTCAGCAAATACAGCGCTTAATACATCAATTCGAATAAGGACAACGAAATATTATTTACATCGTTCTTTACTTTAAAATACCACAGCTCACAAATGCATATCAACGATTACAAAAATATGCGTATTATTATACACAATAAGCAGATTTTTATTCTTAGCCAATATTAAAATAAAATCATTTCACTATTAAGTTTACATGTTCCTGTTGACTTTTAAATTAGCCAAACTAATAAGAACATGGATAGAAGTAACTAATACAAATCTTTCCTTTTGAAATTGTTCGTTCTTTCCACTAAACGATATAATATATATAAATAAATAAAATTGCTACATTTGCTTTTATTGCTCACGGAGCTTTATACGTCAAGTTTCTTTCTCACCACTAAACGAATAATAAAAGAGTGAAAATGTTCACGGGGTAGGTGTTTGGTTTTTGAAGTGGTTATTTTTAACACTTCAGACTTAAGGGTTGGGAATATTTTTAAAATTTTTATCGCGAACTTCAGAGAGAGATTTTAACTTATCTACAATTTTACAACTTTTTGGATACGCCACTTTTAACACGGCTAAAATTGTTTCACGTGTAATGAACGAACTAATACAGATAATCTATTTTAGCTCGCTCGCGTTATTCATACACAAACTCTTTCAAGTATTTGATATTATCTTCGATATTTTAATAAAACTAATAAAATAGGTAATTGTACTGATAAGCATATTATTTTTGTACTTTTTTCTAAGAGAATGTCTCTTCACATTAATCCAAGAAATTTTTCTCCGAAAGCATTTTTGTTGTGATTTATTTTTAAAAATTACATAAGTAATGACATTGTTATCCACAGTTGTCATTAGTTATGATTAAAACTTAGGTACCTAGGTAAAAAAATCAATTTCAATAAAAAAAATATCGATATTCAAATCTGGGATTTTTAAACAAAATTGCTAGCATTTAATTACAACACAAGTTGTCTTATGCGTCAACCTACCTCATTTGTCCCAATTTGCAACTAGCCCTTAATGTTACCCGTCTATGTAGTAATTTGGACAAATGAGTATTGTTTCCAAAAATATGCATTTTTAAAAATGGAAAAATATGGTAAAAACCCATTTTCTAGAGCATGAAAGTTAAAAATAATTCTGATTTCTTACTTAACATCCTTAGAAATTTGTTTTTGATATGATTAGGTTGAAGCGTGCTATTTTTGATATTTCAAGTTAAACAAGTTTCAAGAGACTTAGTTATGGAATAACCGAGCATATTTTTACTCACTAGTATTCTATTTTTGCCTAAGCCTATAATTCAGTCTGTATAGCTTAGTGCTGATTATAGTATACTCCAGTCTTTTCACGGCTTTTCCGCCCCTAAGAAACGGCTGTGCCTCAAAAGTACGAATATTAGAAAGTTGTTGTTGCTGATAATGAGTATTATAAAGGTAATTATAAGTAATACAGGAAACCCGAGAAGTTAGGTATCCCACTGAAAGTTTGTAACGGCGGGGCAGCAGCATTTGATAAGGTTCCATATGCCACACATCCGCCCACCGGTCATATTACAAGTAAAACCCAATGATTCACTGATTAGTAATGAACGGTTTCATCATGCTTTGGAACTGTTCAAATACTTCATCCTTTTTATACATATGTGTTTTGTGGGTTTGTGTCGGTGATGCAGATACTAGATCACAGGATCATTGTGTGTAATTAATTGTTTTTGATTGACAGGATCTCTCGTTTATAAGACATAGGTTTGATCAAAGATTATTACTCTTCATTAGATTTGTAACATAAAAATATAATACAGAAATGCAATAGTCTAGTTCATGGATCATGAGAGTTGTCATTACCCATGTATCAGTGATTTTTGGATTTAACTAGGTACAATATGGACAGATTATACGGAGTCGATTTCGCTAAAATGTCATATCAGACAAATCTATTTATCTAGGTTTACGGGAGAATGGGCCGTAATCGACAATGCTTTACACTGCCAAAACATATAGAAGCCCGACATAATAATTTCTTGGTCACCCATCCCATAACCGGCTCTTGCGAACGTTGCCTAACATCCGCAACCACTCGCCAAAAGCGTTATCAAGTTCTTCGGCATCGGAAATATATAGTATAAATGAAATGATTTATGCTTGTCAGAGTTATTCAGTTTTAGATATTAAAGCCAGTTTTTAAGGTTTTTATTAATATGATGTTAGGTTTAGGTGCCTTATTCGCAACATTGTTTATACCATTAAAAACAAGATCTTCACTTTGTAAACTTCATGTCATTATTAAAGTTTTATAATATTTAGAAAGCAAGGAAACAAATTAGGTGGCAAAAAGTAAATTGGGTTACTTATGAGAAACGATTTGTACCAAACGCCTCATTAAAAGCGGCGTAAGTCAGAAATTTAAATTTTTTGTGCCTTACAATTTCACGATCCGTTTACATCGAAGGGGATCATCTCCGAGTTGACATTTCGCTGAATTCCGTCGCAAATATCAAAACTCATTTGAGACTACTAGTCAATAGAGTCAAGTTACAAACTGTCACATGTGTTTTAATTTTTTTTATGTATGCGTGTGTTCGAAACGTTACCTATTTTTTATAAGATAATTTTTGACACAGATTTTGCTACCGAGATACTCGATAAGCATATGTCACATGTGTATCATATTAAAATCGAAATCAGTTAAACACTTAGACTAGTAAGAGTTCTGGTCGATGGCAGTCGCAAGCCATGTGATACTTACTATAGTAGACATCTTTGAAAATAAATTATTTCTAATTTTGAGCATTAGAGTGGCACTTGATAGACTCGCATTAAAATTGCAAACATACCTAAGTGAAATATCTGTTTCAGATGTTTACAAAAAGCACTATGGAACCTATAAATTCGTTGTTAATTTAAATTTTATGATAATAAATTCAAATTGACACCAAAGCAAATAAGGAAGTAATATATGGAAAAATCGTATATTAACTTCTTTATCTCAACATGCATTGCTAACCATTTCGAATGATAGGTATGGCTGAATCAGACATCATCACTTTTGTCGCTTTGCTCTTATTGTCTGCAAAAATGTCCTTGTAATGAATATAGAAACTAAAACTGTAAACTTCACGCATATCACAACACACATTGTATCCACTTGGATCCCCGCTATGCTACAGTTACAACACTGTTTTCCAATAATGACTTTGGTGACGATTCTTTTCTATTCTTTATCGAAACGGTCAAAATAAGGCACGCTTACTCTATTGTCATTCTTCGATGCTTTAACACCGCAGTCTGTCACAATTTCGGTTTGCATTTCTAGGAATGTATTCCAAACATTTGTAAGTTGTCGATTTCAAGGTCCGTTACACAAAATCGACGCTCGCGACTGTCGACAGTTAAGTTTTTTTTTTGGGTGTAACCTTTATGGGAACCAATAAATATTTCAAAACTGGAGCAAATTATTGGAACAAACTTCCATAGTAGTCGATAACTGTTCTTACTTTCAACGAAATAGTTTTTCGTTTTGAACAGTAGAAGGTCTTTTGTTTCTGGACCAATAAACAGTTTCGCTTTTAAAGGTCTTTTGGACATGCGATGACTTAATTTTTTAGCAAAAAAATTGTTTTTACTTTTATTTAGTACTTTTTGCGGAGCAAAAGTTAATGCTCAGGTAAAACTAGGAGACCAAACGTCAAAAAAAACTAGACTGTGGACATTTAGAATTTAAAATAAATTATTCCATATGCTAACTATTTTAGTATAATTTGGTTCGTATTTATATAAAAACGAACAAAATGTTTTATTATTACAGACATTACCTATTTTTTGAAAATGTAAAATTAAACACCAAATTTTTGATATAAAATGAATGATAAACATAAAAGTTAAAGAAAACAAATCTTCTAGGAAGTGCAATATAATGATGCAGGTGAACATTTTGTTCAGTAAATAAAACAATAAAATTTTTAAATATTTTCAACCTAATTGCTACTTAAAGTTTATATTATAAACTATTACATTTTGGTAGTGGATCGCTGCTGTGAAATATGTCATGTATTTTATCATCATTATTATAATGTCTGGTGTTGTGACCTGTGGGTATAAGAAATTCTGACTGTATTTTCTTATTTATAAAAAAATCACATATTTACTTACATATTACACCTACACAATCAAAAGGAAAGTACAAATCATCTACCTAATTGAATTTCACAAAACAAAAGGACAGTTACGATTTTTCAAACTATTTTCAAAAGCCAAACACAAAGAGAAGTTAAGTAATTGTCTCAGTGAAAGTAACTCTTCCCTGACCTTCCATCCATAATGAAGCATTTCAAATGCTGCATAATACATCTGGCATTTCACTTTTACATTCTAATTACCCACCACCCTTTTGGGGTTGTAAAATAGAATTTATGGTTTACGTCGTTTCGCGCAAACACTACAATGACATACTATTGTCCAAGGTTGTTCCGTATAAATGCAACTCTTTCTCTCTTAAGTCATTTAGCGGTCCTTTTCAACAGCCTTTGAAGACCGTTCGAACAAACGGTCTTAGTTACGGTAAGCTTAAGGGTAAATACGAAACAGTTATACACTTGCCATGAAAGCATATTGTAAGGAACTTTCGATGTTAATGAAGGGAGAGAAAGCTCATTTTCATTTGAAAGTTCCCTTTTGAGTAATTTGCTAATTGTTTGTAGGTATATTACTTACCCTTGCGCGATTTTTCTTTTTTATTGCGCTAGGAACGATTGCGAGTTTTAAGCACTTTTTAGTTATAAAATGAAATAAACATCGTTACGTCTTTGTCATAAATACAAGTCTTTTTACTTTGTCATTTGTTGTTAATGTTTGGTTTGTTTGTTAAGTTTTTTAGCAAAAGACTTTTGTAAAAAAATTGCGAAAGGGTTAGGATAGTTACAAACCTAATGAGTTTCTTTGTGAATTTTTGTCTTTTTTTTTCTTCGTAAAGGAGAATCCAGTATTTTCAAATTAATTTAGTCCCTGCCGTTGCAGAACTTAAAAAAGGGCTATCAATAAAAGAATCTCTAAAAATGTTATCAGTCCAATTTTTATAATAATTAGCATTAGTCATATTAGTGAAATCTTGTTACTACTAGGTATCTTATAAGCTTTGTCATTTGTTTCGCATTAAATTTTACTTCTTAAATACTTTGATTAGACTTTATTTAAATTAACATCTAGGTTCCTGCCAGTGTCATGTTTTTAAGGACCAATTATGCGATTTACCCGTTACCGTAATAAATTTATTTATTTTATTTTCTGTTGGTTGAAAAACAGTTATAATATGCACTCACTAGTAACATATAGTTATAAATATAAATAAATTATACAAAATAATAGATACATAATATTTTTTACATTCACACATTAAATTATTTATTCATAGAAATATATATATATACCCATGACTCAGGTACAAATGCTTGTAGTTATCACACAAATATCTGTCCCTTTCGTGTGCCCAACCCAGGACCGTCCGTGCAATAGGCAGCATCGCTAACTTGCACCAAACGGTGTACGTATAAACGTATATAAATGTGTAACCCACGACATCATATATGAATGTTAAAATAGTGATGTTGTTAAATTCTGTTATTAAATATAATGCAGAAATAAAAAGGCCCGATTATTATAGACCACATTTATAGTGGCAAAACAATCTACTATTCTATATCCTACAATACAAACATCATAACAGTTCGTCAAGACATACAAAAACAGGTTACACAATTAAATAAAAGGTCAACACGGGTAGACTCAAGTGCAGCACTCGCCATAATATTGGACAATTGAATAATTCAATTAATATTTAACAAATGTTACAACACTTGATATTTATATATTATATGTTTATTGTACACTTTCTAAAGATTTCAGAGTTGCTATTTACATGTTGGTATAAAAATGGTGGTAGGTGTTATAAAAAGATACCTTACTAAAGAGTTATTCCATATCGATCGAGCATTTACAAAAATATTACAGAAATAAGTTTTTTTTATTATTTCTTCTATGCTTCTTTAAGTATCGAATAACCCAATGTATTTAAGTTTTTTTTCACATTGTCATTTCCAATAAAGCAAAGTTCCAAGTAGAAGACTTGTTTAGAATATGTATGTATATCCATGAAATACATTCTATAGATAGTGAAATTAAAGCTGGCAGAAGTCAGGATAGTGGGAGTTCAAATTATTAAACTTTAAAAAAACAATTAGTGCTATATCTTTGTCTTTTTAAAAAATATTTTTATGTTTTGTAAAGTATTTGTAGATATAAGAAAAAGGTGGCAGACATCAATAAATCTGATTTAAGATGTTACATAAAAAACAAATTAGACATATATTTTATTTCTTCTTATTTTATTAAATGGATTATTTAAAAAAATGTCATTTAACATTTAGATATTTGTACCTTTTATTATTTATAGCTACAATTATTATCAGAATATATATTTATAATATAAAGCAGTCATTCATTACTTTCATCGTCGTTTCTTTATTTCTGTGACCTTCTTTCCCGGTTTTAAACCACCTACTGTTTCTAACTTTCTTTTCCATGCGAAAAAAATATAATATATACAATTAATATCAGTGAATATGTGTTTGTACTCCCTTGCAGCTGTCGTCAGGTATACCTGAGTATTTAACTATAGTAAAATACTTCTGCCTTAGAAAATAAAGTATCGATTTTTTCTGCCTTTTTCATTTTTATGCTTCTATTAACTAATAGAAATATAAGACTTAAAGGCAGAAAGGATGTTTCAATTTTTTGTTTCTTTTAAACAATACAAATTTATTAATTCAACGTCATCATAGTGGCAGAAGTATTTTTTTCTCTTGTAACATAATTTCAATAATTATTCTAATCTGTAAAAAGTAATTTATTTTTGAAGTGAAAACTTCTTAAGCATCGTTGTGATTTGAAAGTCGATGAAACAAAAAAGTGACAGTAAAAAGAGACATACACATAAATTCATAACATTTAATGTAGGAGAGAATAAGATAAGAAGCAATGTACGTGTGTTAATACGTGTTTGTGTGCGCATGCGAAGTACAAAGCTTGAGACAAGGCATCACAACAATCGTGGTACCTATATTGTATACCAGTGGCGTGGGGTGAAAAAAAAGGAAGGTAAAGCCGGACCAAAAAACGGCTAATGCGTAATTAAACAAAATATCATATTATAAAAAAATATGCAATAAATTACATACCTGACCTGAGTGTGTTCATGTGTTGTGTTAGTTTACCTTTTCCATAACTACGACGAAATGTTAGGTTTGGTGATTTGCTTGCGTTGCGTGCGTTGTATGCAATTTATCAGTTGTTAGTGTTCACCACCTTCACCATACATGACATCACTGGTATTATATGAACAGTGCATGTCGAGTATGATAAAAGTGGCTTTGAAAAAAGCCGTTTTAAGCACACGTCACTCGCACAGGGGTTATAATATATAGAAAAACAAGAACCAAAAATAAGTGAAACTTCACTTGCTGAACATATTCTACTAACTATATTATTACAAATGGTGAATGTTTTTACTTAATTACGCGAAAATGGCTTAACGAATTTGGATGAAATTTGGCATGCATGTAGCCTTGGACACGGAATAGAACAATCAACATGGCCTGAATTCCACACATACGAAATCGCAGGCATAAACTAGCAAATAAATATCAGTAGAAATATTGGATGTTTTTATTTTGTTACTTGTCGTTTGTCGTCTGTCTTCGCCATATATATATTCTATAACCCGATAAATTTACGTAACATTTTTTTTGATAAATTATTTATTTATACATGATTTTAAATTATAAATTATTTTATTTGTATTCTAACATAATTCTACGGTTTTTCTTTACGAAATGAGCCAGAATCCTTTCATAAAAGTCGCTTTTTTGTTGCAATTTTAACAATAGATGTTTTTCAATTGATATTACTCCGAGATTTGATAATCTTGCCTCACTTTGGCTGTTTCGTGTATAAGTATGAATCCGCTTCAATGCCGAAAACGACCTTTCCGCGGAAGCCACCGATACGGGAAGAGTCAAAATAATTTGACATAAAATTAAAAGCTGAGGAAAAGCTTCATTCAACGTGGATTTAAAAAGATAGAAATAAAGTTCGTAAACATCTAAATTACTAATTGATGAAGTACTGTATAAAACTTTTAATTCGTTTTTTAAGGCGTGAAAATCAAATATATTTGGAAATTCGGATATTAATTTAGACACGCTTTCCTCAGGAAAACTACTACGGTAACTCGCGTATTTCGATTTGTTGACTAAATCAAGAAAAGTTAAGTTCTGAAAAGATGAATAACGGGAGTTAATTTGGCTTTTGATGTTATCTATTATTTCAACGAATAAACGCTTGTATTGTGTTTTTAAGTCAATTTCTGTATCCAGCCGCCGGCGTCGTCGTGGTGGTTCACAATATTCCTGAATACTACTGAAAATAAAATCAAATTGCTTTAAAAACTCTTCTGACATCCAAGATTGAAATGCATTTATTTCTCTAACTGAGGTTTCGATGTCGACTTGTTTGGTTTGAAGCAAAGCAAATAAAATGTCAGTTCTGGCAAAAATCTTCGAAAAAACATGTAAAAGGAAACAAAATTGCATATCTTCTAATTTACTTACAAACGACTCCGACATGGATACAGAATCAACATCCCACGATTGGGGATCATCTAATATATGATTAAACGTTTCAATCATATCTAACCTGCAATTAAATATAACATTAATAATGCGTGAATGATAATGCCATCGCGTTTCAGCTACTCCAGGCATACGACGGTCGGAAAACTGTTTTAAAAGATTTGACCGCTTCGACGATTTGTTGAAAAACCTGACAATTCCATTGATATGACCAAAAAATGATTTTGATTCCGAAATATTTTCCAAGGATTTGCTTAAAACCAAATTAAGTATATGAGCATAACACGGTACGAAACGTGCGAGAGGGCATTGACCCCGTACTAAAGACTGAACGCCTCCGCGTTCACCTGACATAACGGCCGCACCGTCGTATGTCTGACCGAACAATTTGTCTTTGCATCGATATTGTTCAAGAATATTAAGCAACTGAGTCGCTAATACAGCCGCTGTCCGGCTTTCACTAACGTCGTAAAAACCTACAAATCTTTCCTCCAGACCGTTTTCGGTTAAATAACGAAATATGACTGATAATTGTTCCCTGTGACTAACATCTGGGGTTTCGTCTATCATGACTGAAATGAATTTAACTTGGCTAATCTCAGACCTAATCTCGTCTAAAATTACCGCCGCGATGCATTGTATAAGATCATTTTGAATGTCTCCCGAGAGACCGGTAAACACGGAGTGTGAATTAGATGAACATTGATCAAGATGAGAGTCTATAACGCTGTCGTACTTACTCAAATAAAACAATATTTCTACATAATTGCCACGATTGTCTGAATTTAAGTTTTCACTATGGCCGCGGAAAGATAACTCCTGTTTTCCAAGAAGAACAACAGTGTCAATTAAACGTTTCATTAAGTTTCGATTACGCTCCACTTTTCGATTATGGGCTTCATAACTATTACCGAAAAATGTTTCTATTCTATTATTTCCAAAATCGTGTAATAATAAACAACTGCGTAAATGTTTTTCAGTTTGAGTATGTTTCCTAGCCGAATTTGTCAAATTATTAATGTCTGAAAAACCCGTTTTATTCCAAGCACTGTTTGTATCGGAAAACAACAAACATGGAAAACAAAATAATTTATTTAATTTGCAACTGCCCGTTAACCAATTGTATTTATCATACATAGAACTGTGAAAATGTTTGAAAAATCCGTCTTTACGCCTATAATCAATTTTTATATCGGGACAAGCCCGTCCATTTTTTATGATATATTTTTTATTTTCGAAAGATTGATTGGAGAACGAAGTTAAGTCATTTAATAAGTAATCTGTAAGACAACAGTCAATTTGTATCAATGCCGCGATTTCTCGTCTAACCGCGTCACGACAAATAACAAAGTTAAATAAACTATAAAGACAAACCTTTACGAGGAAACGAAACAAACTATTTATTACAGACTAACACAACACTCGGCAAGTAAAATTTCACTTATTTTTCACATCTATTCATTCACATAAACAATAATTCACATAAATGCTAATTTATAGCATAAATTACCCGTGCTGACCGTGACCGCGTAATGAGTGATCTGTGATCAATCAAGCGAGTGTCAGCCTCAAGGTCGAGGTCGTGCGAAACTAGACGCTCAAGCGAAACGAAACCTTAACGTGAGACAAATAAAGATTGGTAGGCTATCCGAGATCGAGTTATCTATAAACAATTATTACGAGGCTTTTGCATGTATTTGTTTATGTATGTGTGAGTGATTTGCATACATTTGGCATTTGTAAATTCCCAATATTTTGATCGGGTTGCCGGAGCGGAGGAGCGCGTCGCACTTGTCGCGTCATATGATTGTAAACTGTGTTTGTGTGCGTTTGCTATTTCAAATACATTGCGTATCTTGTATACGGGATATAGAAGAATATTTTTACAAAGCGCGCAATGTAATTATGGCGTTTGCAATCCGAAAGCCGTTGAACTTCGGCTTACATTACAAAGCGGGGTAAGCTATTATTGAAAATAATAAAAAAATTATTAGTGATCGCCAAGGCAACCCGATGGGAATCGTGTTATATGCACGCGTCGCCACTGTTGTATACGTATACGAATTATTTTTGAAGGTTTCACTTTACCACATGTGAATTGCACACATGCTTTCTTTTTTTATACAAGGTGGCGCAAAAAGAACGCATGGCTTTTGAAATGTTATAAGTTTGTTTATTATAATCATACAACATTTATTTTAATACCAGCAATCAACCTAATTTAAAAAAAGGTCATTGTGAATTCCAAAGCCCCTCATTAATTTTTAAAAATAACATCTGTTCTGTGTCTATATGAACACATTAGTAAAATGGATAGCACATTCTTCATAAGAAAATAAATAGCCCTTACCAAAATACTTTATTATACCAGATCGAGCTATTCTTATCAAAACTGCACGTTTGTATTAATATCTTCTCAAATAATTGCTTCGGAGAAAAACTTCAAATTTCATATCAGTTCGATGACAAAATTGCCGTTGATTATGTCATTCACCCTTGTTTTCATATTTACACATTACAGGGAACGGTAAAGGTTGTCGGCGAGTGCAAAGTAGAAATTGGACTAACGGGAAGAAAGTAGCCAGTTATAAAAATGTTTAGGGTCATAAAGCTCCTTCACATTTACCGTAACATTTGCAACTGGCCCAAAATATGTCTAAGAAAAGAAATGTTAACGGATATTAGGGCACTGTTGTATAACTATAAAAGTAACGGAAAATTGAGTGAAAGAAAAGGGTCGTGCGATTTTTTTTATTACAAAACTTTCAACCTAATTTTGTTAGAATATTTACTAGGATTTATTAATTGTTTAGACGTTTTCTTGAAAAAGTCATCTATATTAATTTCAAGTATTCACTATTTAATTATATTTTTCTTGAGTATTTTATTAAGTAAACAGACTATTAGTATACTTTTTAATCAAAAACATTCAGAGAAACAAAAACATCAAAATTGTGTTGATTGACGAGGTCAACGTTAATTCAAGTTGCAATCTTATCGAATAATCTCTATTGCAATTGCATAAACAAGATCATTGTAAATCATGGTGTACTATCGACTGTACCATGGATACTTTTTTTAGTTGGTACAATTGGTATTTATTCCAAGTTTAATTACTTGCGACCATGCTTTATACGATTTATATAAATTAAACGTTTAAATCAAAGTACAAAATTAAGTATTGCTTTATATAGTCTTTTATGTCATAGCTTGCTATGACACTGTTTCATATAAGTACTAGAACACGGGGAGTTCAGTTATACAATATCTAATATGACCACACAAAACTTGTCTTAACTTTTTATAATTATTGACACTTTTATGTCCACATTGCTCAAAATATGCTTATCATCATAAACCATATTTTTACTGTAAGGCCACAAAGCGCACCTATGGAAGAAAACACCGTAGAAAAAATGCGACTTACCCCACCATGCGGGCTTACAATATGACGTCATAATCATTCAAAGATATCTTTCAATGTGCTGTCCGGAAGGGTCTTTTATTCTGCAGCAACTCTTCATGTATCTGCCGTAGATCACAAATAGGCAAAACATCTTTGGAATTTTGGTATTTTACTACGATCCCAAATCTGCCTGCCAAGCGTGGAGGTTAAAGTAATACCTATTTCTTGTTTTCGGCGAAGGCATCCGCCCAGCAGTGGATATCTTTCGCCTGATAATGGTGATGTCATACAAGGGTTACATAAAATTAGGAAGGTTGTAAGATATTTTAAGTGTATTTCCGAAATTAATTAAATAAATTACTATCAGATAAAAAATACACGTATTTATTTAAGAAATTCTTACACTTTAGATTTACAAGACATCTCCTAATTTTAAATTAAATTTAAATACTAAAATAAAAGAGCAGAAGGCAGTTAGGGTTTGAAATATTTATAGCATTTTTCGAACTTGAGTATGATGATAAATTATTGCTACTGATTATTGGTTTTTAAGAAACTTTTATTAACAAGACTCCAAACAAGCTTCTAGAGATTATAAATATTATATTTTTTATCATTTATAAAAAATAGATCGTTCCGCTTTTATTGTTTAAGACTGCCTTGTATATTATTACTAGCGACCCGCCCCGGCTTCGCACGGATGCAATGCTCTACTATATTATGCATGTATTATACATATAAACCTTCCTCTTGAATTACTCTATCTATTAAAAAAACCGCATCAAAATCCGTTGCGTAGTTTTAAAGATTTAAGCATACATAGGGATATAGGGACAGAGAAAGCGACTTTGTTTTATACTATGTAGTGATTATACATTTTATAGATATCAGTCAAGCACCTTATGTATTTGATAAATAATAACGAAGGTGAAAAACACTGTTTATAATTAGTCATTAATTTTAATTCGCAACAAATGTTTATGCACAACATAACATCGCACTAAACACAATTATAGAAAAACCGTTTTCGATATAACTTAAGTCGAACCAATAACCTTTGGACCTCAAGTAGGGAACCGGTTATAAGAATAATAGCAGCAACTATGATGATAACTAAAAAACCACCCTACTTTTACGAAGTAAATGCTATAAATAAAAACTTTAAAGCTAGGAAAACTAACATATATTTTTGTATTATTATTTAGCTCATTGTTTTCTTAAGAGGCCCTGACAAGTAAAATTATACCTAAATTTTATAGACGTCAGACAGGCATCGTTATGTATTTTTAAATTAAACCTTAAGCGAAGGTTTTATGTAGTAACTAACATGAGTGCTAAGGTGGTAAAGTATTGAAGATGATGTTGTTTTCAAACAAGAATGATCTCGATACCCAAAAATATAATTCAGCACACTCGTATATAACTCGTATGTAACAAAAATGATAAAAATGTAACAATTTTTTTAAAAAGATTCGAAAATGTGTGCTATTAATGTTAACTTAATAAGCTAAAAACATTTAAAGGCCATTGTTATACGAATTGTCCACTGGGACTACGTGTTGGCCGATTTAATTATACGGGAAAACAGGTCCTCTAGTTTTGTAATAAAACCCATAAATGAATATTGTCAATGACTCAATTAAAGTGCTAATGACAATTGATTGCTGGCATTATATTAAACAAATGAAATTTTGCTTGCATAAAAGGAATGCTTAGATTACAATGATGACAATTTTACCAATCTTCTATCATAATTTTTAAGTTGTCAAAGTTCAAAAGCCGATAATTATCAATCAAAAGAGGCCAATATAGAATGTAATTTTTTTTAATGTTGAAATCGGCACACAAAACTGAATTTGACTTAAAATTTCCGACAAATATTTCTAATGCTTTTTCATTTCGGCTTGTGCAATAAAAAATTCTCCAAGCACAATTCGTAAATGAGATATGTTAAAAAAAATCTTTATCAGCGCTTTTACGCAACGCCTTTTTTGGTGCAAAAACTTGCGAAGATAGGATTTTTGTAGACTCCATCTTCGTTCGTCCCAACTTTGCCAAAAGGCCGCTAATAGGTCTTAGTAATAGAGCTTTACAATTCGGAAGTTTACAATACTATGGAACGGTAGGACTCAATGACTTTATTGTTAGGAAAAATGGACGTTTATGACCCCTCATTGTTCCTAAATTCTATATCGATGTTTCAAATAGCTTTAAAGGTGCCGATGGGCGAAGCGCAGCTTGTCTAATTGTTTTACATTTTTATGGCGTTTAAGTAATTGCATATACCTATTTTTATATGCAGCAAAAATGTTGGGATTTATGCAAAAGTTTTGCCTGAGGTCAGAATTTTATTACCAAGTCTTAGGTGGTCTTCAATATCGGAAGGTTTTGGTTAAAAACTGCATTGATAAGGAAATACTGGAATTACCCAGTATTACCTTATCAATGCAGTTTCTAGCCAAAACACATTTTTACCATTTTATGGATCGCTATTGAAACTATTAAGAGTAACGATATCTTAACAGAGCATTAATTAAATTTGTTACTACCCCAAGCATAATGTCAGTAACTTCCTCCCTGCTTATAAGCGTATAATGGAACTAATTTGTTGTTCAAACAGGGGATCCTCTGTATACAAACATTCATAGTTACTTTAGTCTTGCTAAGTCATTCTTCACTTACATAAAATTCTCATCGTTTTTATTATCTAGGTCGTAAAGATCTGATTTCTATGACATTGCAATTATGGATCGTGTTGTATACATGGGACCGAAAACTCCAGGACATTTATTTGACACGTACTGAAGGCAATTGTCGTTCCCAGTTCATTGTTTGCACAAAACGAATTTAACTTGGTGTAAATGACCATCGTGATTTTAGCCTGATGTGTCGGATTTACTATGATGGGACTCTACGTATTAAGAAATAATAGCACACTTTTAAATTCGAATAAATACCAGATTATGGTATCACATGAGACTGTTTCGCTCGGGATTTACAGCATGTAGGAATAGTGCAGTCATAATATCTGTCATTTTTAATAACGGCCCTATTTAGTATATGAGTAATGTAAAACTCTGATATAGTGTACATTGGTGGGTGATATTTCAAACTAGATACTGTTTATATCAGTTTAATTTTAATAATAATCATTCGGAGAATGAGGACTCCCCTGCTTAAGGTCGAAGTTTGTTGATTTGATTTTTTTACACGGTGTGACGATAATTTTCGAGTTCCTTATTTTATTCAATCGATGATTTATTGGTGCGATGAGTTGTGAGTGCAATACACTCTGTTTATAATTCGTATTAATTTTAAATTCGCAAAAATTATATCGCACAAATCCATATAATAAACCATCAAAAAACGATTTTCAATATAACAATAATCGAACCAAAAGCTTTGGAATTCGGGCAGCGCAACCGGTTATAAGAATAATGCCAACATTTATGCTGATAACTATTACCACATTGTTCAGTATGATTCCACACGACAGGAAACATTATATTAATAAAATAAATACTTTTGAATGTAAATGAAGGGTAGTCATAAAATAAAGGCATAAAGTATTGCAGATTACTTCAAGTGATTAACAAATGTTCTAAATAAACAGTAACAAAACAATTAAATATTTATGTTCGTTTTTTTCTGTCAAACTGCTGATTTCACATAAATACCGTATATGCAACAGCTGGATGTGAATATTTTGAAGCACGAAATAATCAGGGATTAAATAGACTGCTTTATTTTATCATTGTCTTTTTTATTATTTAGCGTGATACCCAACATATGTGTAGTCCCGAGTTTTTTGCGGTTTATGCTAAAAGGGAAATATCAACAAATTAAAAATGCATTTCTTTGTAAAAAACAACCGTTTTCCTTTTCATATTTTAATTGAATCATTGTTTCGACTCCTTCTCAGGCGGTAAGAACATATGATGTTGCCGTAGAGAAGTTTAAACATCAATATTGGAGAAGAGAATGAACGAGTGGACGCAAAAATGTTCACTGTAACCGAACAGCTGATCTAGAGCATAAAATCAATAAAAAAAGATAAAATCTATTTCCGGATCGATTGGTACTTGATTGACAGATTAAAAAATCACAATAAAAAGTTTCAATGACATATACTTTCGCTACGTTTAGCCTTGTTAAGCATATTGTTATTGTATACATATAAAAGTATGTGTAATTATGAACTACTGGACTGAGTAAAAGTGTGTAAAAACGTAGCTTGTGTGGTCCCCACAACAATTGAAATCGAAATCGCGTGAAATTGCGTCACTTTATATAGTTAATTCTCTGAGTGTCAATTGCGGTAGTGATGTGACGACGTTCAAATAATTGTGTCGATGCACCTTTAAGTGTAATCGTGTGTAAAGGGCCTATTGTAGTAGGTATAAACTGTTTGTGATATTTGAAGCCCATTGAGATTATACAAGCGTAATTCGGGTTTCATTGGAGACGTACTTACTATTGCTTTTATAAAGCATTCTCAATAAATGATTTTTATCAACTTCTTAATATCATCTGTGTAAATTACGCTCTTATAGCACTTACAATAAAATTGAATTTTATATGAAAAATACTTGAAAATACAGAATAATACCACAGTTAAGTGTAAAATGTGGGTAAAGAGTGGCGAGTGATTTTAAAACGGTGTCAATACACTCAAGTGTTGCGACTTAACATTGATATTTTTGAAGGTGTTTAAAAGGTAGAGGTGGCTGGCAGTGACCCATTGTCTGTTGAATGATGTATTGTATTTCTAAAAATCTCGAGAACAGATCAATAAATATTTTAATATAAAAGAAATTGTAGTACCCTTGCACAATTCCATGCAGAATAAGAGGTTTTTAAAACAATTGAAAATTGGAATTTAGGTCAATCTTTGCTACATTTTTGTATAAACATATAATCATTCCCATGTATTCTACTATCCCACTAGTATTATACTAGTTTTTCGCTTACCTTTGCTTTAGGGTGCTTAAAAAGCTTGTAAGTGCTATCGTATAAAAATATAAAAAAATCTAAGTGACATAAATTATCTTTTTTTGTTATATTATGTATGCAATGTAATAGGAAATAAAATTTTTGAATACGTATGCTGCTTACACAGCGAGAATATGAATTTTGTAAAGAATGTTGCTTTGTGGAGAAAACAAAGAAGAACAAAGCAATATTACATTACCAAGTCATGGTTATTTAAATGGCAAAATAATAAAGAAATACTTCTTACATTCACATACAGTATGGATACTAGGTTAATCGATAGACATACTTATACGATATGATAATAGATATATAATATTCCTAATACAATAATAAAAAAAAAATAAAATAATAAAAGGCATAGGCCTATTGAACGTAACTGAACGTGATGACAAGACAGACCTTTAAATAAAACCATATTATCTTATGTTAGTAACTAATAACCAAGATTTCAGAATTTGTTATGAAAAGACCCATAAGTTGTGGACGCTTATCGTAACCGAACAATTCGTCAGTGTAAAATTGACAAAATAATTATTAAAGGCAGATTCATATATTTTCTTATAAAAATGCTTTAATATTTCTGCTATGTTTAACACTCTCTTGGCTCAACAGCCTAACCTAAGGAATGTATATATGCGTGTTAATCTAATGAATATTATTAATTAGAGGAACACGCTTACCATAATATTTTATAAAACAGTTATCTTTATTTATTGTAAAACTGAAATAAACAAATAGTTTTATTGAGTTTTGCGGAAGTAAGCTACATATTTTTATTTTACTATTATTGAGTTTTTTATAACAGGTAATGTACAAGACTGTCAAACATAACCTATTCATAGCATCAACAGCCTATAAATGGATGGCAATCAGCCTACAGTGCGGAGTTTAAATTGTGTATGACAACAGCTGTTAAAATATTAAATATGTCATTTGTAAAGGAACTAGATTTTACTTTATTTTGGCAAAATTAACAAACTAATGAAAAAGATGGAGAAGACTCTTGTCTTGTACAGTGTTAATATTAGAAAATCAAATTAATTTATCGTATTTTAGAAATATTTATTTATTTTCTCTTTTTTGCTGTAAAATAAACTGTAAGATAATCCGTTGCTTGCAAAAAGTTCTACTTGGGTGGTCTTAAGTGGCGTCAAAGCAAGCAACATTTTGGTTTTGTATACTTTGGCCATCCCAATGCTGCCTCACACAATTCTAAGCTTTATCTCTTAACTTAGACAGCGTATCTTTGAAAATTAGGTGCGTTGTTTTGACACAGCATCGTAACCAAATATTTGCTTTTAGCTGTCGTTTATGAATGAAATTTCCAAACTACAAAGTTTGAGTTTGGCATAGTGATATGGAACCACACTGATGAATCAACTGGATGGTTTGGGCACAGTTTATGTTTAGATAGCTGAGAAGTGGCGCTAAGCTCTCCCCTTAATTTAACTATGATACTTGTAGTTTTATATAAATTCCGTGATATAAAGATCAAATTCATCTGAAACAATTTAACTATATGATCAATGCGTATATTTTTTAAATAAAAAGAAATAATATGTCAAATCTTTTCACAGATAAGGTAAGGTAAGTAAGAAATCGTTTAAAAAATCAACATATATTTAGTTCTTAAATATTTGCGATGTTCACACATTAAAATAAAACACGTTATAACGGATGACTAAACACAATTGATTTCATGTTATAAAATATACTTACACTCTTTTTCAGGAACGGCGACGTAGAATTAAACTAACTTCAGGTGTCTGCCGGGACTTGAACCCACAACCTGGCTATCCGGTCCATTGATCTCCCAATTAAGCTACCGAGTCTCATCTGCCACCTGAGATCAAATGAATTTTTTAGCGATAATTGCTTTAGATATAAAAATCAAGCGGTTTATTAATAAAATAAATAAAATATATTTATAAATTTATATTTTATTAATAACAAATTTTCTGAGACTATGTTAGAAAATTTCTTATTCATATTAAAGTTTAAACTATCTGGGAAAATTACCACACCACCCTTCATAACACATGTAGTTTGATGAATTTACCAAGCAGTGGAGACTCAGCCTTCATTCTCTTCAGTCATCCTCGGGATGCTTTTCAAGTATCCCCTTGCTTTCAAATTAGTGAAGTAGAATTTGCTGCATCATAACAAAAACGTCATCTCTGTTATTGCATCTGCAAACAATCCGGATGCACTTCACCACCATCCTGAAGGTGTTATTATATTGGAATTAATAGAAACTGTGTACCTGTACAGGAAACCAGCGGAAGGCATTAAATCTTTGCCTCTGCAGAACCAAAGGCAAATCTGTACACGAGCATATTGCCCCAGACTAAAACTGCTCTACGCTCTCTGTCAATATCAACATCATCTTTTAAATTTTCTACCACAATGTGGCCAAGCTGACACCAATCGATGGGCTCAGCAGTAACGATATGGGTACTGCTAGGCTAATTCAGCTAGTTAACAAAGACCCTTAATAATAGAAGAGATGTAAGACCAACTACTTTCACACACCAATTTAACTTATACTCATCGGAGTAGTCGTTTCTCCATCTCATCAGATTAATTTGACTATCATACCAAGACTCATTCAACTCTCCCTACAAGAGGTCATAGGGTACCACGTCAAAATCCCCAGGATAAACAAATATCCATAGTAGGTGTGTGGAAATAGTTCAATAAATAAATATAGTTGTATCTTTGTGGCAAATGAAATTATTATTTTTTTGGATTCTTGAGTTGGGGAGTAAAGACTTTCTTCGTTTCATGTCAATCACACAACCAATTTGATTGCTTGAAAACTGCAACAAAATAACAGGCTGGTCCGTAAAACGTAAAAAAATATATAATTAATATATGTAAGCATTAACAGCTTTACAAAACTGCCATCATGCTAGCATCGTAAATATATTACGCACGGAAAGTGGAAAGCTATTCACTCATCCATTATGTTTATGAAATCCAAATTGGAAATAGTTCAATAAATAAATATAGTTGTATCTTTGTGGCAAATGAAATTATTATTTTTTGGATTCTTGAGTTGGGGAGTAAAGACTTTCTTCGTTTCATGTCAATCACACAACCAATTTGATTGCTTGAAAACTGCAACAAAATAACAGGCTGGTCCGTAAAACGTAAAAAAATATATAATTAATATATGTAAGCATTAACAGCTTTACAAAACTGCCATCATGCTAGCATCGTAAATATATTACGCACGGAAAGTCGAAAACTATTCACTCATGATTCGCGATTAAGCCTGCGGCTCCATTTAACACTCAATACATTAACCGCATATTTTGAATTTGTGGTTAAAGTTATAAGAGAACTAGCTTCCGCCCGCGGCTTCGCCCGCGTGGTGTTTTGATAAAAAGTAACTGTTCTTTTTCAGATTTCAGACTATCCATATCCAATTTTGTAACGAACGGCTCAGCAAATTAGCCGTGAAACAAATATTACACAGTTACAGTAAATTAATTTGAATATTAATGATTATATTAAAGGAACGGTATAGATTTGGGTATAGCATTTGATTAAAAGAGAGTAGGTATGTTTAAAAAAATTAAAAAATATCTGTTTACAGTAGGTATTAGGTACCTATGTATTCCATTAAGTGGCAGAAAGTACCTAGGAAAATTTATTGGTCCCTTATGTCCAAGAGACACTTTACAGGGGCCAGCGTCACGTTGTGTACAAACATATTTTAAAATGACCTAATTTAAAACATTTTTGTACACAACGTTTGCTGTTTTGTTATTATTTGTTAAAATGTGGAGATTGTTTGGACTCGACACTCTACGTGTCCACTCTAAATGGACACCTGCTATTTTAAGTGTTTGATTCGTTCCGTTCCGTTCGAATTTCGGGAATTCCGTCTGTAGAATTTCACCCCCACAGTGGTAAAAATTTCAAACTGCTAGAACAAACGATTTTTGTTTCTTATTTAGTGCCTAAATACAAAATGTAATGTTTTTATCTTCAAAATGACGAACTTCATACAAACTTTCAACCCCTATTGCATCCCTCACAGGTCGAAATTTCAAAAACGCTACAAAAAATTGTTTTTTTATTTCTTATCAAGTTCCTTAATATAAAGTTTTATCCCCAAAAATTACAAAATCCCATACAAACTTTCAACCCTTATTTCACCCCCTCACTGGTCGAAATTTCAAAAACGCTAGAACAAATGTTTAATTATATCTTATGAAGTGCTTAAATATAAAGTTTCATGGTTTTATATTTTAAAATTAAGAAATCCCATACAAACTTTCAACCCCTATTTCAACGTTTCATCCCATTTTTTCGCAATAAAAGGTATCCTATGTTCTTTCTCAGGGACTAAAGATTGTCTGTGCCAAATTTCATCAAAATCGGTTGAGAGGTTTAAGCGGGAAAGCGTAGCAGACAGACAGACAGACAGACAGATTTACTTTCGCATTTATAATATTAGTAGGGAAGTAGGGATGACTTTAATCGTTCATAGACTGATGATGATACTCCTAGCTTTATAATGTGATTTATAATAAATAATCTTATTTACCTACCTACTTGGGAAAGCGAGGGCAAAATGCATACAGAAAGTAGGATGAATCTGATCAATTATTCTACTAACTCGATGCATAAACGTTTACAAATATCATGAAGGACTAGCTTTCGAATGGATGTAGTTCCGTTTCAGGTTTATTTGATTTGACGGCTATATTTATCATCTCTCCCCTCTCGTATATTCTAGTGATCATAATCAGCTTATTAATATTCTCACCACTGGAGTACATATAGGATCTTGGGGATGAAAATATCGCAGCAAAATTGAGTCATAACTCTACACGCAGGCCCTGAGTGCCCTGAGTGGATATAGCAGACGTATTAATCGATTATAACGACTAACACTATATATAAAACGAAATCTATAAAACTATTACTAGTCTTTCAATTACTGGATACTCATTCACAATAAGTTAATTAATATTTTCACCGTGTTTTAGACTCTGCTTCGTTAAGGCCGTAGCCTATCGTTTAAGATATCAGCTTCAACTAAAGCGGACCGAGTTCGATTCTCGCCTATTTACTACGACTGGGACCCACTCTTAACACAAGCATTTAATTAACCACGATGGGTTAACAGAAATATTTATAATTTGTAACGCATTGTTTATATTTTTATTTGAAAAAGTTCTTTTTTTAAATATCAATAATTTAAATATATTACACTTTTTTAAATATATAACCAGCTTTTCACAAATATTTCAAGAAATATAAAGACATTCTTCAAACATCTAAAGTATTTTCTGCTATTCACGCTGACTCTTTTTATTTACACCAAACATTTCTATCAATCGATGCGTACTTAGATAACACCTGTCAGCATAGACTTGCAATGGCTATTACTTTTACTGTTTTGTCTTTATATGATAAAATACTGTCAAGGATTCAGTGATAAGTAGGTCATTTGTGTTATGTTGGGCAAACCTTTGTTTTCACCGATACTTTAGATAACGAAGAGTAATCGATTCGGTGATTTGCTTACGCTAAATCATTTTCTCAAGATATGGTGGCAAAAAATCGTAATATTTACATGCTTTCTTTACATGCATTTACAACTACATCCTAATGGCATGAATAAAAATAAATAAAATTTTTCAGGTAACTTTGAGATCAATAAAATATATTACAAATTGAATAATACTGTAATGAAATCCTATACCAAAATTATAAAAACTAATTAAAAGTAAAAAAGACATGTGAATTAAATAGGACTATGTAAATAAGATACCTTGCTTTTTTATTTAAACATTTTCATATCTACGGCGCGGCGCTAGCGTCTTTAAGAAATATTTGGAAAAATGCCACGGAAGAGCATTATAGAGCATAGAGGCGGTTCAAATTCCGCTCGAAACCTGAGACAAGTTGAATTTTTTTTGTAATATATTTTTATTTGAATCTAACTGTGGTGTCCTCGATTACTGTCAGGGTATCCATTAAATGAAAGCAGTCAATAGTTTCACCAAGCAGCACACGCACGTCCGCACCGGCCGACGGTCGAGCAAGCAATGCCCCTCTATCGCTGTAGGCCGTGCGTACGGGCGTGTGTCGCTTGCACTTTATTAATACGTCACACCTCTTCCTTTTCAACTGATTCGAATAATTTGAGACAATGAAAAATAATTAAAATACATTTATGTAATTAATATTCTTAAATAGTATATCTTGAATTGTTATTTAACTAAGAAGTATTTTTTTTAATTATGTTTTATGACTTGCAGCCAAATACTCTAATCTTACGTGTCCTCTATTTTTCTTTGAATACGCCACTCTCCTTTTACCTTTTTTTTAGGTGTATCAGTTTTTTTTTATATTAGTTTATTTAGTTTTGACGAATCATCAGCTTACAATATTGTTTAATTACAAGCTATATAACTTAAAAAGCTAACAAAGGATTCACACGGAAAAATTGGTCTAGGTATTACTAAAGCGAGCTCACTCAGTGTGTGTACCCACGAACCCCTATTGTAGTATCTGAATGCCAACTACCCTATTAGGATAAATGATTGTGAATGATAAAATGTCGTTTTATTCGGTTATATCCTAATTAGGGAGTCACAAATTAATAAAACAATATATATAATTATATATTTATAGCATCATGCAGTGCATATGCAGGAGATGACAATTTTGTTTTATTTAAGTTTCTCTCTAAGTTATCTTCAATTAACCAATTAAGGGTTTTTATTCAATATATTGTTACGTCATCAACGAACAAAATACACGGTTCATTCATAACCTTCGGCAGGTCTATTATGTAAACTAAAAACAAGAGAGTCTTAGGCACTCCCTTGTGATGTTAAGGCATTATTATTTTTAATACCAAATCGAACTCTATAAACTTTTTACTCATATGATTATAATAATCGATTTGAACATATTGCTGTCTATCTTTTAAATAAGAGATAAACCATTTGTGAGCTGTATTTGGGATACAATCAGTTTATTAATATTTATGTTGCACACGGTCATACGCCTTGTACATACATATGTAGCAATATTCGAATAGCAAATTTTTAATGTCCAATTACTTATTATCTTTTGAATGTATTTGAGGAAAGCTAATAAAGTTGACTGACTGTAATTATTTAGGTTACTCTTTTGGTTATTCTCATGTAATGATAATCACTGTTATTTTTTAATGAGTCAGGATAAACTTCTACTTGCAAAGATTAATTGACAGTGAAAGAGAAGGTAAGTTCGACCACACATTCACAATCAAATGTGAGCGTAGTTCATCAAAACCGTCACTTCTATATTTTTATTTAGTTATTAAATTCTCACTACGATTACATTGTACACTACTGAGTCTACTACCAGTTCGGAAATTGGGAGGCCCTTCCGAGAAGAACTGGCGGAAGAAACTCGGGCAGGGGGACCGACCTCCATCTTACTGTTATTATTTGCAAAGAGAGCTAACTACATCATCAGGTCTTGCAATGTGTGTTTTTGTAGGTATTAGTTTATTAATTATTGGATCCCAAGCAGGTGGAACGCTCCAACCATCGTCTCTATTGAAATTTGGATGTTTCCTGATTTCAAAGCCTCGCGTAGTGTCCTAGGAACAACTCTTTGTTCTCTAGCGAGAACTTAAGGTTTATCGATACGAATGTAGTAGTCTGGCCCCTCAAAAGCATGCTCACACTCACACACTGCAGACCTAATATCGTGCCTATGTTTTATGTCAGCTACGTGTTCTATAATGCGCGTCCCTATACTTCTCTTTGGTTGTCCGAAGTATGGGAGAACACAGTCACAATCGATTTTGTAGACACCTGCTGCCTGGAGGGGTATATTGCATTTGACCGGTCGTAAGAATTGGTTAATCTTCCTGGCTGGTTTAAAGTAAGTATTAATGAAACCCGCTTCAGAATTTTCCCAATCTTGTCAGTGACCCCCTTCATGTAGGGAAGGACAGCAGGTTGACGTTCTACTGTGGCTGGTTGGTGCGGATTCTGTGTCGTGGTTTTGGTACTCGCAACTTTTTATCTTGTAGTACTCGCTTGTCATGCTGAAGCTCAGTAGTCAGATATTGTTAGGCACAGATGTCGCGAGTTCTCTGAAAAAAAGATTTCCCAACGGTAGCCAACTGTATAGGATGGTGGTGAGAGTCACCATTTAAATATCTATCTGTATGAGTTGCCTTTCTATACACTGTATGACTAAGGGTTTGATTTAGATTGCTGCTGATTTGAACATTTAGGAAGGCTATTTTATTGTCTGTCAATAATTCCATAGTGACATAATGCAATCTTGTACAGGTAAGCTTGTGAAAAGAGATTGAACATCGAAGCTAACCATAGTTTCATCATTAGTGAGATGAGTGATGAACAAAATGGTAGGTATGGTGCCTTACTTTGTTTCGATAACAGAAACTCGTCAAGCTTATTGCTTACTATTTTATAAACATCAAAAGTAGCTGTTACTCATTATCATCCCATAAAGAGAAGAGTAGCTCTTTTTTTTACTGTTGTATCTACCCCCGTTGTCAAAAGATATATTCCCAGGGTCGTCATCCATTTGTCCCAGCGTAACCCCAGTGACATCGAATTGTCATCGCATTGCAATGGCTCTACGATGGCAGGCTGAACATTTTAGGCGACCCAGAACAATGTCTGTACGCCTTTATTTTGCGCCCTTGGCGCCATTGAATATGGTGTGTCACATTTATACCTATGCATTATAACAAATTTAACGGTAACACGCCCAAGTTTCTTTTTAACATGTTATCAGCAGTCTGTACTTGTAACTTGACTTCTATGCATACTGGTATTCTATTATTTATTGTTTGGTTGTGTTCCACAACAAGATACTTATTTTACTATAATAAATGTCATCTCACATCAATAACTCTTTTGCCTTCTTGTACCTACTTCTTATAAATTCCAAAATTTGTATAGTGTAAATACACCTTGTATGTAATTTTTTCAATATATTAACATATTTTTGAAGCCACATAAAAACAATATTTGGTAAAAGTTGCCTTTATTTTATATGTGTTTTCCTACTGGAAATTATTTTATTAATAATAATGTCTGATGCTAATAAATAAAATGTATTGGTATTTTTGTTGATTTATTTTCTCTTATAGACTTGTGTAACTCAGTTATATCCTGGAGCTTTATGCCACTCCGGATATATATCTAATCATTCCATTCAAAATTCTTAGCATATCCAGTATATCCAATCCACTCACATGGGTCAATTCCAAATAATTTGGTCAAATACCGACTGGCTAACTACATAACAGCTATCGACAGCGAAAGCGTCGAACGAAAGACTTAGAGCGCCGAAAACGCTTTTTGTGTTTTCTGTGTTTTCCGATGAACGGTAAAATTCTTAAAAACGCAATACTGCTGATGCTGCGTTCGCTCTGACTGAGGTGGCAAGCGTCATTATAAGCGAAACAAGCGCTGCATAAAGTTTTGTTTCTATAAACCGGTAGCAAATTTAAAGCGCTTTATGTGCTCTTATTTTGCGAAATCTTATTAGTCCGGATTTAATAAACAGATGCGGATATTGATAAATATATATAATAACACGTTAGTTGGATATATGGTATGATTTGATATGGTTTCAAATAATTAAACTACTAGTCCGGATATATTTGGTGGATATGGATAATCACTGGATCTATATCTTTTTAGGAAGAATATAGGATAACTCCGATCTATTTCCGGAGTCAGCTTACGCATGTCCAGTCCCTTACCCCGTACGGTTAAGAGTGTATTCAGAAATAAATTAACCAGCGAATATTCATTTTATACCATTTCCAAATTACATACTTTGCCTATAACATTAAATCATCTAGATTGACTGTAATTCGATAACTTTTAACTAGTATACAATATTTTTTTACATATACGACGGCGAGGCCTTACGCCGGTCATCAGAATGCTCTTTATTATCCAAAAAGAGTTGCAGCGGTCTTTAAAATAATAACGTGTATGGATGTAGGATAGACTTCTTTTTTATTTAAAACCACTTGCAGTCTAAAATCGCACATGATGCACGAGATTTCAATGGATGAAAAACGTGGTGATCCCCGAGACGGCGTGACAACCTCCCTGCGTGGTGGTCCAACGAAAAGTAACGTTCTCGCTCGGTATAAGCTATGAAGTAAAAGTTATACCCTTATAGCGTGCTAACGGTCACTATAAACTAACCGTTTTACGCTTATTGTATTCTAACTAAACGTTTACACTTATAGCACGCTGACAGTCTGTGCTTCTCAAGTCATCTTAGAAACCTTTAGTGTTGCCAACTTGCAACGCCTCTTTAAGGTCACGCCATCTAGGATTTCACCCAGGTACTAACCTGACCTTTTCCATTTGATTAAATCGTACCTTGTACACAAATCCTTACTGACAAACATTATTTTAGGCGTAACCTCTAGAGTTTAATTTCATCTAATTGAAATAATCGAATGCTTCAACATATATAATATTACTAACCTAACCTATTATACAATAAATAGCAAATTCAGAAATAACATAATGTATAATTCCGAAAATATTATTTCTTTATTTCAGTCATAAGTGTAAAATACTAATGTCTTTTAATATCACTATAAAAGACGAGATAGTTATCGTAGGTAATTATGTTTGAATGTCTTTACAACGATTTAATTCTAAATCGATGCCCCTTAGCAAAGTCACACCTTTGTGCACCTTGTTACCATTGTTGCACTTTGGCAAAATCACACCTTTGTGCACCTTGTTACCATTGTTGCACCTTGGCAAAATCACACCTTTGTGCACCTTGGCACTATTGTTGCACCTTGGCAATATATTCTTGTACCCCTTGGTACATGTCTTTTCAAATTAATGTATTGTAGTATATCCACTTGTCTGTATAACCTTTATATAAGTTTTGACGTAATAACCATTGAAATTCAAATCGTTGTTTCAGGAATATAAGAAACTACTTAAAAATCTATTTTTTTTAGTATCATAGTATGTTTTGTTTAACCCGTGTAATGCAATGTAATATTTAACCCGTACAGGGTTACTATTAACTGAATTAAAATCTCGATCGATTTAAATCGTAAGTAAGATTAGGTTTGGTGTGGGTAGGTAGCACAAGCCAGAATTATTCAAAGCAAGAACAAGACATTCATTACTAGAATAACATGGCAGAAATAACCGTGAAGGTAATAATAATCTCAACACATACATTATAGAATCGAGTGCTTATTACAAGATTATAAAGATTTTCTTTATAGCAAAATAGGATGACTTCATATATTTTCTTTTCTTAAAATTTCTTAAAAAACAAGTTCTTTAGAATTGCGATTAACACTGCCGTTATTCAATTTGATATTTACATTGCTATAATCAATGATTTTTCAACTCTTCTTAGAATCAAGTAGATAAACTATTTAACATTTTTTTTTTTTGTCTCAATACTATGAGACAGCCTTTTTTGCAGATGGGTTCGTTATCTCCCTCCTTTAATTTGATTTTCACGAGCTAATTTTTCTATATACCACTCACTTGAAGGCTCGTCGCCACGTGTGGTGTCCTCGATTACTGTCAGGGTATCCATTAAATGAAAGCAGTCAATAGTTTCACCAAGCAGCACACGCACGTCCGCACCGGCCGACGGTCGAGCAAGCAATGCCCCTCTATCGCTGTAGGCCGTGCGTACGGGCGTGTGTCGCTTGCACTTTATTAATACGTCACACTAACAATATGAAAATAAATAAATTTCAGATTTACAACTATAATAATAACAATTAAAATCATACCAAATATGAAATAAATAGACAAAGGACTTAACAATGTTAACTATTTTCTTGTCTCAATTGCCATCATAAATATGAAATGAGAAAGTATGTTTGTTTGTTACTGCTTCACACCTCAGCAGCCCGTGCCTCGACCAATCTTAAAGACATTTGGTATGCATGTAATCTGTGATACAAAACGACACAGCCTTGTTTTTTGTGGATTCTCTAACTGATTTTGTGAGATAGCTTACTAGCAATTAGTACGATTGCTCTATCTTGATTCAATATACCTATACTTAACAGTATTTGTATGAATATGGTAAAGATGCCCGACCCTTACGAATATCGCTTAATTTCCGCAGTGGTAGGCCCAAGGCGCATTTTAATAATTCGCTGTTCTACAATTCAATGCAATACTTTGATAATCCAAACTAGGTTGCAATATTCTTTGTTTCCTGCTGCTATTATCTTTGTGTTAATATAAGCATACTAAACCACACCATATCACAAGTACCCGTACTGACATCTATTATCGTCGCAGATTAGACGTAATGTACGTACGGAACAATACACAGGTAGTCGCAGATATCGATTTAAAGTATCCGATAACAGATCAAAACGAGCCGTCAATCGATATCGGACATCTAAAGTGCCGACAATCATAACGGTAGCCGGCGTGAGGAGGACAATATATTTTTTTATTGCGCAACCTTTGATGTTACCGGCCGATATGTGATAATTTTGACGAATTAGACCAGTCAGTTAAGGGATTCGTAAGCGGTCTTATTTGGAAACTTCATTATTGATTTTGCACTATTCATTATAATAGGGGTTAAAGTATGAAATTGCCGTTTTATTGCAATAGGTTCTTTGAATTGACATAGAATCTTCATGGTTTGAGGTTTTCGAATGAAACTTTTTTTAAATGGTTTCTATGATGTTCTTTTTTTAAAAAATGTAAAACATTTGAATATCGACTTTCAATTGTTTTTGTTATTCAATTTAGACAAGAAAGATGGATACTGCGAAAATTCGAGTTATTTTTGAATACGAGTTCCGACGCGGAACTAACGCGGCAGAAACAGCCCGCAATATCAATGCTGCGTTTGGAGAGGGGTCTACTAATGAACGCACCGTGCGATTTTGGTTTAAACGCTTTCGTGATGGAAATTTCGACTTAAAGAACGAGCCACGAGGAAGACCGCCCACACAGGTAAATAACGATGAATTAAGAGAGATAGTGGAAGCCGATCCTAGTCAAAGTACCCAGGAATTAGCGGCATGGTTTAACGTTACCTTACCCACAATATTGACTCACTTGCGTCAAATCAATAAAATAAAAAAATACGAAAAATGGGTGCCTCATGATTTGACTGATCTGCAGAAAGAAACGCGTGTTGAAACTTGTGTTGCCTTGTTGAACCGGTACAGAAATGAAGGAATATTGGATCGAATTGTAACATGTGATGAAAAGTGGATTCTTTATGATAACCGGAAAAGAAAAATGCAATGGCTGACCCCAGGTCAAATGCCACAACAGTGTCCTAAAGCAAAACTTACCAATAAAAAGGTAATGGTAACTGTTTGGTGGTCTCAGCATGGTGTTATTCACTATAGTTTTCTCCGATCTGGTCAAGCAATAACGGCAGATGTCTATTGTGCCGAACTCCGAACCATGTTGACAAAACTAGCAGTAAAACAGCCCCGACTCATGAATCGATCTTCACCATTATTGCTCCACGACAACGCGAGACCTCACACAGCACGAGAAACCATTTTGACCCTTCAGGAACTGCAGTTAGAAACCATTCGTCATCCTCCGTATTCACCAGACCTTGCTCCAACGGACTACCATTTTTTTCGTGATTTGGACAATTATCTACGTGACAAGAAGTTTTCTTCCCAGGAGGCAGTACAAAATGCTTTCACACAGTTTGTGCAGTCTAGATCGTCGGAATTCTATCGCAAAGGCATTAATGACCTTCCCATTAGATGGCAGCAATGTATAGATAATAATGGCAACTATTTTGATTAAATAAATTTGTTAAAAATTTAAAAAATAAACAATATAGATTTTCAGTACAAATCGGCAATTTCATACTTTAACCCCTAATATTATATGCTCAATTAGACAACGTTTATGTTAAATTATTATAAAAGAAAAATACTAGAAAAAATCGACTCGGGTCACAAGTCACTTGCATAAAAATATATAAAAATTATAAAACTAAAATGGCTGTTTCATCTTAATCGATTGACCAAACATTTGTTAAAATGTTTCTTTCGAATACGAGAGGATGTTCCTCTCATTGATGAAACAACGCTGGCCTACAGCGTAAAATCAGGAAGATAATAGAAAATTTAGACGAGTGTTCGCAAGGCTCGGTAGCTCAATTGGGAGAGCATTGGACCGGATTTCCAAAGATTGCGGGTTCGTTTCCCGCCTGAGAATTCACTTGTGACCCGAGGCGATTTTTTCTAGTATTTTTCTATTATAATAATTTATCTTATAAGATCGCATTGAAAATGCATAAAAATATATAAAAAATTTAAAACGTTTATGTTGATTAATGACATTACCACATACCAGTATATCTGTTCTCACACACTAGTGCAGCATTGGCCAGGATTAATCTTAATTTTATAATATATTATTTTATTACATAATATAGAATGTAGAGCTATAATTTTTGGTTACAAGCAATGATGCCAACTGTGATTTTAGAAAAAAAAACTCGTAGTCAGAGAATTAGGTTAATTTATATATATATATATATTAAAGGACAACCAACAAAATATATTTATATCGGTATATTTTGCAATGATTCTTCGGTGTTGTCTTAATTTTAATTCTCCACCACATGTATTTTTAAAATACGCAAGCAAAATAGTATAAGAGAAAACATTTGTTTAATTATATAAATCAAAACAATTAGATTTTAACAAAAGTAGAACAATATTAGAATGGTAGTATTTAAAATAAATAAAATAAAGTTCAATCTGATGTTTCCTTTTAGTTAAAGTAAAAATACTATGCAATTTATCAAAATATTGAAGAAGTGTAACGTATTTAAAACATCCTTTACTGGTCAAGAAAATGTGTTTATTGCAGACATATTTTATTTATTTTTATGTTCTAGTGCTCTGAACACGGCTATTGTAAAGGAACCTGGCCGGGTTTCCTAAAAATCATTATTTGAAACACACCTGAGGCAAGGTTTTTTTTATAATACATTATTTTTTATTATATCTATATATTTTTTATTATAATTTTTTTATGTTTGACTGATGGATTTTAATAGTTAAATAAAGTATTACTAATAAAATATCTATGGTCTTAGGCGAGACTAGAACCTTCAAAATTTAAATTAAGGCTTAAAATGTATAAATTGGTTATATTTTATTTCATAATATTGTCATAATTTGGTGTTGTTTTCATTTGTGAACGCCTATTCTGATTTTTTTGCTAACGGCAATAAGTATATGTACTTATAACTGTCTATTCATATATCTGGGATGGTATGATAAGGAAACTGAAAAAAAATAATACAGTTTTAGTTTTCCAATGCTCAAACTGAAATCTCATCATGCTCAAAAATTATTCCGACAATATTCATTAAGATAAAGCAAAGTTAGTATAAAAAATATCCCCATATCTCTTCGTGTTTAGCTAAGCCGGCAACGTTATTAAGAAAATTCATGCTGCTCGTGAAATTTTTTTATATTAATAAATTTATTTAACAAAACACGGAAACCAGGTAGGTTACTCACCAAATATTTTATTTCAATATCATAAAAATAAAATATATAAAGTAAAACAAATAAATGAGTGCCTTGACGCGTGAAAAATTATTGGTGCTTGCCAATGAGTGTTTATTTTAATAGTTACCTGTGGTAACATTACAACGAGTTCAAGCGAGAATAATGAGAAAAGTAATATTGCTTTTGAGATAAACTTATAAGTTTTTCTATATTCTGTTTAACTTTTTTTACTATCTACCTCTATTATATTATATTGATGGTCAAAAATGGTTAAATAGACTCTGGGCCTCTGGATATATAGGGATAAATTCTACGAATAAAATTACTTTTAATCGATACTCATTCAAACCACTATATTCAAAGCTTACGTACCTTGAGCAGTTTTATATACCTATTGCAGCAGTCTCAGTTTCATCTCCATTTACGATTCTATTATGAATAAAACTGTAATGATTTCATTTATACAGTTGTAAATAAAATAAAAAAAAATCTTTTTTAATGAAAATGATCAGCCATTTCAATGTAAAAACGAAATCACTCCATGAATCGTATCCAAGACAAAAACGTGGACAAGCACTCTGTCGAAACTTTGTCGCAGAAGAACATACGCCATTCTAGCTAGTATATAGCTAGCACGCCACACTACTGGATCAGTTCCTTAAAAATCTACGCATAAAATTAGAAAATCTGCCGTTGTCAAGTTGTTAAATTATAAATATACCTTTTTAATGCCTAATGTTTTTGATCTAAGTCTATCAGTGAGAACATAATATTTCATAAGATTTCACTATTTTTTAAAATATAAATACATTATTGCCATCATCTCTAAAAGACAACAAAACTTAAAGCTACTTTGCTATGCATAATCTTAGATCCCTAACGTTTGGCTCCTAAAAGCGTCTCACTAAAATATTTACGAAGTAATCATGTATTGCTCCAATTTCCTTCACTTCAAAGTACCGACTATTATGTTTAACAAAAACAATGCACAAAGCCTGTCTGAGGTTGTAAACATCCTTTTCCATTGTCCGAAATACGAATAATGGCATTGAGGCGCCTTACTTTGCCACCGTTTCCTTTGAAAATACCGATTTTACCTGCATTGCTATCACTAAGATAAGGCATCTATAGAAATAACCCTAGCTTGCCTTTCAGAAACTTTGACCTTTTTAACAAAACCCATGTATGTTTGACACAAAGCACACAATAGCCTGCAGATTTTCGGGTAACATTTGCAATACAATCATTGACCTTTTGTATTCGTTAGTGCGTGGTATTACAACGAAATTGTTTAAACTTTGTGAAATTTTTTATCATGCTGACCATGCGAAATTGAACACGTGAGTTTTCTAACAAAGGGATTTCTTATATTGGACAATAAAAAGCAATATTAATATCTCACAAAAGAAGTTTTAAGGCCCTCCATATTCGAGTATTTACCACAAGTCAGGCGTTACTGTATTTTAAAGGTCAGGTCGTTCAAGGTACTCAAAATATATAAATAAACTTTTTTCCATGTCAAACAGTATAACAGTTAAATGTTATTATTTTTAATTTTCTTCTGATAGCGGGTAACCTTTTTAAATATTGGTATTAATACAGTACTATCCTACTTATTTTGTCGCATGAGATAAAGAGTCAGCAAAAAAGAGAGCCATGGAAGTGCGTCTGCGTGCGTCGTCATTAATCATCGTAACTACGAGTACTTAATCTGTGCATATGACTGGGATAAATAGCAATGGAAATTAATCTTAGACACCAGCTTTCATCACTCTATTTGACGTCGGAGAAACCCTCTCGCTTTATAATTTATTCAGTTTTTTTCCGAGCTGTAAAACTATCTAACTCATAAAGTCATCTCGCTGAAGGCTATTGTTAGAATTTTTCGTTTGCATTTCATAAAATTATCGCATTTTCACAATGATAATCCTAACACGTCGTATCAACGTAGTTACACTTATCTTAAAGCAAATTTAGAAGTGAACTGCCAGTAATTTACAATTTTCTTTTATCAACCTTTTTCTTTAAATATCATTACCTAAATCTTTATTTACTCGTGTATAAAATGTAGGCTACTTTGTTTTAAGATTGTATATTTTAGATATGATATAAAATTGTTAATCTTTAAGTAAAAACCGACCTTTCGAACTGTACAGTAAAAGAAATGACAAAAGTATTATAAAATAAAATGGTAGTCTACGTTGTGGCGCGAAATTTTTCCAGCGTAAACAAAAAAATCTCATTTAGATTATAAAGATAGAGCATCAGGTGACAACATGTTTTGTTATTGCCATACCATTCGTGTCAGTGAAAAACATAAAATCTTAATAATGACAGTCTTTTAACAGCCTAGGGATTGTGATACAGAGTATCATTTTCCGTGATATGATTTCCGACACTATTGATAATCTGAAAACTCTTGGCGATAAAACTAAATTTCAGTGCGACTGTGGACCTCGTGAAATTTACAATTTCCTTTAATTACGTAATGCAAGTAGATACATTTACATGCATATCCTCTTTGTTGTAATCATTGGCTGCCGGTCTACAAAGAAACTTAAAAAATATCCCTAAATGAATACTAGAATACTTTCAAGTATTTTAACATTATCAGCATCATCATCAGCTGAGATGCAGTTGGAAGACGTCCTTTGCTGGACGTAACAGAGGCTCAAAAAGAGAGGGATTTTTCGTTGCGCTCACGTTTCGCAGGCGGATTGGAGTGATTCCACTGTTTGAGCTCTCTCTCGTGGACTTAAGAAGTATGGCGATTACTCCCAGTATCATTAGTGGGCGGACCATTTTACTCTGCAAGACACCACACGGCATTTAATTATCAAGCATTTGGACCTCCACGTCGCAGTGGCTCACGAGCTCTCCTCTTGCAAATATTAAGCTATTTTCGCAATGAACGGTCATCACATGGATAATCAAATGTTTACTATCTCAAACCACCTCGTGCTTTAGACAGCACGTTGAACTTTTGTTCCCAGATATTTATTATGTTGTCTACAGCATCCATCAATCCGAACTGGAACGTCCACAGGGCCAAATATGTTGTTGTTGTTTATTTAACTAAAGTGAATTTCCATAAAGTCACTTGGTCTTGTTTCTTCGCCTTTTCTGAAACCTTATTACTACACTTATATAAGCAGCATACCTAATTTTGTATAGCAATTCGTAATACCGTGATTATCACAATCGTTATTACAACAGTCCAAATACTATTTGACATTTACGTTCATAAAGTGTTTATATGTTCGTCATATACTTAAGATAATCTGACTGTAATTGTTACGTAATTTTATCTGTATACACAATCAACTCGTCCTCGATTACAGCTGAAATGAGTTCACATTTTCTGCACGTAATTGCTTAAAAAAATGGCGGTGACAAAAAACAAACTAAATTAAAAAAAATAACTTTAATCTAGTAATAATTTCTTTAGATATAAAAATTGAAAATAAAATACTTAAACGACAAAAAATATATCTAATTACATAGCTTTTTTCTTATTTCTCAATTTCTGGATACTTGTAAAGTGCTTTATTCGAAGTTATAGGTAAGAGTCAAGGTCTTGGTATGGTAGCTAAATTGGAAGAGTTGGATGAATTACAACGAAGTATATTTTAAAAAATATACTTCATTGTAATTAATTTAAATATTCTATTTAAAATCAAAGTACTTTTATATAGGGTGCAAATAACTTAGCCCGATAATATCTCCATCGGGTGTAGCTCACAGAGGGTTATAAAGATTAGCAAATGACATTGAGACTTCAATGTGAATCAATCTAAGCATGAATAAATTGTAGTCATACTGCTCAACTGCTAATACCAGCTTCAAAAATATTTGGGTTGCTTTGGGTTCTGGGTACATATAAGCTTCAGAAGTAGTTTTTACTACAAAAATCCAACTTTTGACAGGCGTCAAAATCCGATTAGACTTTGACTTTTATGTCTTGTAAAATTTACTTTAAATACAATATCCCAGCTGTTAAATTCTTAAAAAACAAAAATATAATGAACTTCAAACTGTTTAAGGGCACTGCGTTTTTTAAACGCGCTACTGACGCGATTTAGAAATGCGCGTCAGACGCGCGTCGGCAGCGCGTTTTTTTTATTCCACATAGCAATTTTTTCCCGGGTATTCCCTGCCTACGCTCCGTGCGTAAAGGTAAGGAAGAGTATACATATCCCCGCCAACCTCTTGCGGCGGAACGGGAACCATAAAGGATATTCAACTTGGACAAAACAATATTTATTTCTGAATTTTCAATTGAATTTCATTTTAAAAGTATACAGGTATAAAAAAAATAGAAGCCCGATGCCGCATTAGCAAGCAATTTCGTCCTATAATAATGGAGGTTAAGCATAATTTGTAAGGGATGGCCATCGGATGTGACAAAAATTTACTATCGTGTATTCCTTCTTTCTTTGGAAGACGTTAAGCTGATGGTACCGATTGTATCTGCAGACGTTAACCAATTTGCACTGCGCCCGCGTAATGGATTATGTATCACCCATCCTCTTAGCTTTCTCGTACATAGGAAAGGCTTAACCGCTGTAGTGAGTACTTAATAGTCTGCTGAAAAAAAAGAAAAGTTTTGGGCGGGGGTTTTCCCCAAAAATGGTTTTGCATAATCTCCACGCTTGGCAGGAAATGACCGTAATTCGAAAAACGCTGGTGACCATTTTGTGGTCTGCAAGAAGTGTATGCTATATTATTAGTCACCTTTGAATGTAAAGAGTCGCTATTCTACTCTACCGTATACGCACGGCCAGAAGTGAACCTACTAAAATTTTTAATCTTTTTAATCGAGTTATAATCTTACTTTTGTTTTTGACCGAAATCTTTGTATGGATCTAATTTGAATATATTTTATTTATTTTTATTAATTTACTTTTCGGACGACCAACAGCTATAATAAAGGAATAATTTACATACATAGCAACACAAAGCCAATTACAGATCATCAAAAATAATATCATTATACATATAATGAGCACAATTATAAATTATAACTTAGTATAGGTACACTTATAATTTTAGGAGTTATCAAAGAATATTATACTCATAATTCGCTTTATCGAAGTATCACTTGTAGCAAACATTCTGGGCATTGACAATATTTAATATTATCTAAATTCCCGTTTTTATTGATTTATTTAAAGATATGGTAAAAATTTAAGTCATTCCTATTATATCTTTTTTATTTAAGTCTTCAACTAAATTTATAATTACTTAAAAATCTTTAAAGATAAGGTAGAATCACATCTTTTATTTTCTTTCTCTTAGATATTTTTTACTTAACAATCACAAATCTGACCGCCTTCTTTACTTTGTGCCTAAATATCTATATAAAATATGAACTTCATTTTTGAAAATATATGATCGTAATAATGCTCAGAAATCAAGTGTTGATTTAACTTACCAACGCGTAAAGTTACGGACTAGGACTATTGAAATGTAAGAAGTTTTGTCAAAGAAAGAAGTTTTAGTATAACAAAAGCACATTAACACATTAAAACCTATATCGTTATCTTTACACCGACGAGTTCCATACCGCCAATGTTTAAATTATAAAGATTAATACGTTAGACATTAGGTAATCTACACAAACCGTCGTACAAACAATCGTGACTTTGAAACAGAAGCCAACTATAAACAAGATAGGAGAATAATATTTCTGCTAAGCGAGTAGTTAAGAAATACTTTGATGTTTAGAATACAGAGGATAAGCATATCAGTTAATTAAAACAGATGGATTTGTTTACACTAACGTTGTTTTTCTCATAGAATTCAAATGCAAAGTTCGAATCGAGTTTAAATTTAAAACGTATACATACGTGTTTCATACATTCTATGGTAAACTAGTCAGCACTTTTGTATTTGTAATTTGGAGAACTACTACTTAATATGACATCCCCTTACAGGTTTAAAAAGTTCAAAGTATAAGAATGAAATTACTGCTACTGAAGAGTCAGTTATTATTTTTTGACAGAACTCTCATTTCTTCAAAGTCAATATGGTGATCGAATATAACCTTCTCAAAAATGACTATTTCACAGAATTGACAATATTAAATATTATCTTAATTCCGGTTTTTTATTGATTTATTTAAAGATATGGTAAAAAAATTGTGGTTCCTTTTATCTCTTTTTTATTTATGCAATCTTCAAATTTATAATTACTTACTTAAAATTATTGAAGATATTTAGGTAGAGTCACTTCTTTTATTTTCTTTCTCCTACGTAACTTTTACTTAACAATCACAAATCTGACCGCGTTTATTACTTTCTGACAGAAACAAAAGCATAAATCTTTGTGCCTAAAGATTTTCGACATTAAAAAATGGTAAATGAAATAACAATAAAAGTAATAAAATAACGGGCTTTTTTAATAAATTAATACGATTTAATCAATAATTACCTATAGAAGCTACAAGAAAATTAAATATTTACTACTCTTACAGTCAGTTGCAAGAAAGTTTCATTAAATTTTAATGCCAACATTAGACATGTAATGCTCCATTAAACTCCTTTTTTCATTGCAAGAAGCTTAAGTTAATGTAAGTTTTAACTGTTCATTAAAAATAATTTTTGAACTGTCAAACCCTACATTAACCGCCATTTTGTGTTGCATGAAAATGTTTTTGTTAGTAATGGAGGATTAAATTTGACATTTCAACGTTTAAATTTAATGAGTCAATCATGAGCCATTAGTTCACCATTAGTAACTACAAATTGTGCATTTTGGAATATATTTTATACAAGTGTTTAGATTTTGAGATACTTTATTTACCAGAAATGGATAGTATGTCATCTTTATCATCTTTAAGTGACGAAGAAGTGCCACGTAGGACTATTCCTGACAGGATTAATTTATGGAATAAATATGACGGAGCAGAGTTTGTGTCGAGGTTTAGATTTCCGAAACGAACTTTGACTGTTATCCTAGATAAAATAGGATATTGCTTTGAGCCCACAACGCGGCGTTCAAAAGCTCTAGATGCTCGAACGCAATTATTAATAGCACTACGGTTTTATGCGACCGGTTCTTTCCAAGAAGTTCTCGGTGACTTGGTGACCTGTGATAAAGCAACAATTTGTCGCACGATACAGAAAGTGACCAGGGCTATTGCCAGCCTTGCCCCTGTGTATATAAAAATGCCTACACAACAAGAATGTCAGAGTGTTGCTGAAGAATTTTACGAGTTGGCGGGATTTCCCAGGGTCATTGGTACAATCGATTGCACTCATATAAAAATAAACTCTCCAGGAGGGCGTCTGGCCGAATGCTATAGATGCCGCAAAGGTTTTTTTTCAATAAATGTACAAATAGTGTCAGATGCTAAATTAAAAATTAGGAACATTATAGCTCGATGGCCTGGATCTGTACACGATAGCACTATATTTAATAACTCTCCCCTGTGTGCTGAATTGGAAAATTGCCACTATCAAAGTTTTTATTTACTCGGGGACAGTGGCTACTTTTGCAAAAGTTTCTTACTTACTCCAATAATAAACCCTCAATCAGTAGCCAATGAAAATTATAATAAAAGCCACATAACAACAAGAAATACCGTCGAAAGATGTATAGGTGTCTGGAAACGTCGGTTTCCATGCATACACAAAGGCATTACTCTACGGAAAATGGACACAATATTAAAAGTTATTGTAGCAACAGCTGTGTTGCATAACTTAACTGTCGAACTAGAAGAAGAGGAGCCTACGTCTGACCTGAACATTGCATTTGACACAACTGAAACAGCACTGGTACACGGCCATCATGATTTTTCAGTCAGAACATCTTTAATTAATACTGTGTTCAATTTATAAGTATCCTATTTGTAGTAGTTTAACCTTATCTGGTGTATTTAAAAACAGAATAAAATCAAAATTACAAAGAAAATATTTTATTTACATTCGAAACATTTCCTTTACAATGTAAAATAACATTACTGCAAGGACTTCATCCTGGCTTCATGTTCTTTATGCATGAAATTTAGGCGCATTTGGTGCTCCTTCAAAATAAAATTATGTTCTTTTTGCCTTAATCTAATATCTTGATATAGTTTTCGTCGTTCCAAGGCGGCATTCTGGCTTTTTCTTTTAAAATAAAGTTGCTTATAGTTTATTTGTTTCTTCTTTTTCTCAGCAACTGAAAGTAAGAAATATTAAATTACTGGTATAAAACCCTGTTTCTCGCAACTTTTCTGTATTGGTACAGTACCTACTGCCTTTACTTTTACACTATCAGAAGGTTATCCAAAACTAATCTTTATTTTACTTAAATATTGTAGTGCAGGGTTATGAAACATTTGCATATTAAATAAAATACTTACTGGCTAACTAATTCCAAAAGCTTTTCTGTTTCTTGTGGAGTATAATTAGCACTGCGTTTCCTTTTCATAATCATTTTTGTATTTTCCATTGTAACAAACTTTTTACCAAAACACCACGCACGAATTAACAAATATATTTACACTACACACACAATCACAGAGTAAACACCGCTTGACGAATTACGTTCCGTTTCAACTATTGTCACTTTGTTTTGGGGGCGATATTAAAGCGTTTTTGTGGTCGTCAATTTATTTTAACATTTCTAACAAGTGACAAACGTAAGAAATGTTATGTATTTAACTGGTTTTTCAAATAATAATGCATTTATTTCAAAGAAAGTGATAAGTAAAACAACATGGAAAATGAACGATAACAAACTTAAAACGAAACGTAAAATTTCATATGTATCATTCACTCAATGACATCATTACTTAATGAACAACTGTCTTAACTCTAATGGGTGTTCATGCAACACGCTTTAAACTAATGACGTCTTTAAATTTAATGGGTAATTAATTAATGGAATGCTAATGATGAATTTCTTGCAACTGACTGTTAGTCATTATAAGTCATTATAATGTCTACCAGTTTACTTTCCAGTTTTTTGTTGATATGATATTTATAATATTAAAATAAAAGTTGAAAATAGTATTTCTGGTATTTTAACTGAGATAACCACCATGATTCATTAACATTTGTTTATGCATTTGAAGAATAATAAAATCTGTCGGGGTTAAAATTATTAAATTAATATGGCTAACTAAAATTTTATTCATATCTATTATTATGTTTTCACTTCTCGACATTGAAATAAAACATTTTGCGGATATTGAAAACGCATTCAAATATAATGGACGGTACTCAGTAAATATCCAAAGAAGAAAGTATGTAATTGTGTCCAATATTTGTATATTGGACACAATTATATACTTTCTTCTGGACCTATGTTAAGAAGCTAAAGTTAATATGTTATGGAATTTAGAAACAACGACAGAACCACGATATCCAGAATCGACCCAATACAGAGGAGTCCGTCTATACTAAGCTTTGACTTGGCACTTAAACTTACTTTGTTTATATATATATATGTGTGTGTGTGTGCGTGTGTGTGCGTGTGCGTAAATAAAGTGAGTTTATAATATATTTGAAGAAGTAAATTATAATAGATTAAAGAAAAATATTTTTTAAAGAATTCTTTTATCTAAAATAAGATAGATAGAAATTCAAAAATTCCATTTCCAAATTTAATTAAAGACAGAAAGATACCGGGACAGGGGAATTTAAATAAAAGCTCGTATAAGGTCAATTTGATGTTGAATATCTCCTTGACTATTAATTTTTCACATATGACTTCATAGAATGCAAAGAGTATGTAGGTTTAGGTTAAGAATTTCTATCATCTTTTTTAAAACAATAATACACCTATCACTGCGAATTGCATATATTAAGTTTAAGCAATACCTACATAGACAAGAGCTGTGTTTAGTAGAAATTTAATTTCATGATACCGACTTACCAATGTTTTTACTGCTCGCAAGAATTACCCACTTATGCATCTAGTGAGACTCGGTGACTGCTAAAGACTACATATAGAGTCGGGGCGAATGACTTAACGTGCCATCTAAGAAACTTAATAATAAAAATTTAGTCACCCATCTGATAACCTACCCTTGCAGATTTTGCATATCCTCTACAATCACAAGCCGAACATGTTTGCCACTGCGGCATCGCGCTCCTAAGTTTCATATAATTTGATAGGTTTAACGAAAATATCTTAAATAGTTAGTGAAAGCATAAAACATTTGCCATTTAATAAATTCTTTTTTAATTTCTCTCTTTTCTATAAAAATCACCATCAAAGTTTAAATTTATAAAAACCACACCCGAACGCCAAAGACACTATCATTGACTTGTTCTGCTTGGTGACAAACTTTTAGCTGTCAAATAATAATACGTAAAACTTCAACTGACATTAACTGTAAACAAGCAAGTGGCGTTACTTCGTCATTCTGTTTATTCCGTGCATTTTCAATCACGTGGTCGAACATGAAATTTTAATCATTTTAATAATACATTCGTAAAATAATCCCATAAATTTTAAGTTTTTGTGCAAAATAGGTTTTAAAAATGTATACTATTGAATTAACAACATTTTTATCTACATTTTAATTGTAGTCAAATACCACGGGTGTCGTATATAATCGCAGAATAGTCTCGTTACTAACAACTCATTAGTTGGCTCATACATTGCCATTCAACGTAACGAGTTAACTTTCAGACACAACAGTGTCTTGTGGCATATGACCCTAACACAATGCTTATCCAGCACACTAGCTTAACGTTTGACCAAGCAATTTTAGAACTAAACATGAAAGACCTTAAGTCATATTCCGCCTGTAATGTTAGCAACGATTTTAGGTTTATGTTTGTGTCGGCACGTTTGATGTCGATACAAAGGGTGCCGCACCGATGTCGCTCGCCCACCTGAGCGATGTTTGCGCATACGCATTCAAAAGTGATACTGGACGACACACGACTGCGGTTTTGGTGTTTAATTTAAGATTGAGTATATATTATGAGGACAGTTAGGAATGTAATAGTTATGAATAACGTTATCATTTACTAAGGTATTATTTAATAATGTAAAAACCATTTTTCTATAGGTAAACTATGTTATAACGAGTCATAACATAACATACAGATAGACAGTAGATTATGTAGGTATCTATATATATATATAAAAGTTTACTGAAGTATTTCTGACTGTAACCAAGTAGTTGGGGATGTTATTATACCTATAATTAGTAGATAGATATTGTTTTTTTAATAAATGAAAATGAAAATTGTTAAAGTTTTTTTAAGGATCTACGCACATAGGTATATATTAATTAAGTATTAATTACCCAGCCACGTGTTGTGTTATGGATACAAAAATTTAAATCTAAATCCAGCATAATTAAAAAAATCATTAAAATCGTTTGAGTAGTTTGGGAGTTCATAGCGGTCAAATGCTGTGACACGATTTTTTTATAATATATAGATTAAAAAAATCTATATGCTATAAAAATGAAGATATGCCTTATGTTGGGAAATTGATGAGTCTAAATATTGCCATTATAATTAATTATACTCAATAAAATTATGCTTAATGGCATTTTACTTCAGTAAAATGGATATAATCATATCTCTCGTTTACAAAAAAATATAACATATTGTATGTGAAGAATTATTATAATGAATCACTTAAAAGATTAAGTGAGATAAAAAAGAAATATTTTTACATTGATAGGATTATTATGACGTTTTTATTACACAAATTAAGAAATATAAATCTTATACAAATTGTGATATCTGTATTTGAAGTTTATCTTGTGTACCTAAAGAAATGCATTTCTTGTGTGTCTACTCATAATAACAAAAGATGACATTGTTTTTATTTTAAAAGAGTCTACATCGACAAAATTATCTGATTTTGTTTCCATTCATCATTATATAAACATATGTTTCTACCCATACGTACCGTAATTGATACCAAGAAAATTACAAAGAGACCGATCAATAGCATCTGCTATACAAAGACTTGCCTACAAAACGAAATTACGAGAGTTATTCGCTCACCTAATAGCTTCACTGGGGGACGCTGTGTCACCAAAAATTTGCATTGAGTTAGCTAAAACAACCTAATTTCTAAACGCCATAAATACACTTTTTGATAAATACGACAGAGTTGTATTACACGGAGAAGTAATATTGTTTTGGAACTATATCGCAGCAAGTACTGCGTTTATTGAGTCAGTTTGCGATTCTTGCCGATCGATTCCGAAGGCAGTACTCGGTAGGCCCCGCCTCTTGGGAGGTGCATTGCTGCTTCGGGAGCTAACACAGGCGCCCGGACGACGCGGTGCGTTTGATCTCCCCCTTCCCGCGACGCAGGCGCAGACCTCGATAGCGAACGCACACAGACTCATAACGCTCCGCGCGCTCTCTCAAGCCGGTTGTCAGTCCATAAACCGGTTTGGCAGTGACGACACAGTGTTGATACCAAAGTGCTGAGTACAGTGCCCTAGTGTTCGATTGAATGGATTGTTTAGTGGAAATGGAAGACAAGCCATACAGTGTTGACTCTTCGGATGATATTAACATAGAAGAGGAAGAAGAACACATAGAGGATAATCACAGTATGTTTGAAGTTTATCTCTACATTTTTCTCTACGTCTAAATCTATTAATTTTTTTTACTCATTCACTTGACTTAATTGAAGTAACTTAACTTTCTCAAAATATTTCTTTGTTTTTCGTTTACAATGCTCCAGGATTAATTGACAATTTGTTACATTAGAAATTTCCATAATTAATTAACTGTATATTATTTGCGTTTATGAATAACATGGGTTTATAGTTCGTTAAATTATATTATTACAATATTTTATTTTTAAATTTCGTGATAGACATTTTATATTTTGATCACTATAGTTAAGTTTATGTTTTTCATCACACCTATTCAAAATTGTATGCATCAACTTTTCATGAGAACTTAATTAAAAAGTAATTTAAATTACTCAGTCTTCTAAAGAGTTTTGTCTTTATCTCCGCAGATTACCCTCCAGACTTTCCGATCGAAGCGTTGGTGAAATTAGAGCGTCCCTCGCCTCCTTTGCCAACCCCACCCCATACGCCCACAGACGACACGCCTCCCGCTGTAGTAATCTCGCGGCATCAGCCCGGGTGGACGCCCCCGGGACCACAACCTTACCCCTATCCTAGACCAGTCATGCAAAACCCCTATCCTTACGACAAAACCCCAGTTCAAAATTACGCACACCCTGCAATGTCCGCGTATATGCAAGCTCAAGTTGCAACATTACCACCTTCGGCGCCCTACCATGCAATGCTCGTTAACCAGTGGATCAGGAACGCAGCTCTCTACCACCATTCTCTCCGATACCCAGGAGTAATGGCCCAAAGAATGCCTGGAAGAAATCCCCCGCCAATGAGAGCACCTGGCGTCCCTGGTGCGAGACCAAAAAAGCAATTCATTTGCAAATATTGTAATCGCCAATTCACTAAGTCCTACAACCTCCTTATCCACGAAAGGACACACACAGATGAGCGACCATACTCCTGCGACATCTGTGGTAAAGCATTCAGAAGACAAGACCACCTTAGAGACCATAGGTAAGTTTCGTTATCTTGCCTATCAACTTTACTAGCTTAAGTTTCACCTGCCACGACTATTTATTTCATTAGATTGAGTGCTGTAGATTCCTCAGATAACTTAGTTGCTTTTAACAATCAATAATTATCTAAAAGACTTCAATTTTAATTTAATGGTCCCTTTCTAATATCAACAACGTGATTTAAGACGTGTTTCATCGGTTTTGTTGACGATAAGAGAGGAAAAAAAATCAAAAGTGTAAACCTTTTTGTGAGGTCGCGAGGCGGCGGCCGCACGCGCTCCCCAACCGGTTTGATTCTTTACGATCACCATATCTGTCTTGCTCCGCCGGCGAACAAATTACATGTTATATTTCTTAGCTTTTACGAGACAAAAGTTACTTTTTCTTCTCTTACACCGTAGTTTATATATATATATTAACAAACAAACTTAAAATGACATGATTTCGGATTAATACAGTCGTTATTGCGTCTCCCAATTAAATTAATCCTAATTTTTTAACTGATTTATATAACTGTGAAAACATAATCATATAATTAATGTTTATTTTCCTATTTTTCCAGATATATTCATTCAAAAGAGAAACCATTTAAATGCACTGAATGTGGAAAGGGATTCTGCCAGTCAAGGACGTTGGCAGTCCACAAAATCTTGCACATGGAAGAATCTCCTCATAAGTGTCCAGTATGTAATAAAAGTTTCAACCAAAGATCAAACCTCAAAACGCATTTGTTGACACACAGCGACGTAAGCAAACACCATCTGGACCACCTCGAGGGTTGTCAAGAAGTAACATCAACGAGTCAAGTTCCAGAGAACTCTTTGCTGGATCTCTCACATAAACCATCACCTCTTCCAGCACAACAGCATCAGCCGATCCTCGCCAGTCCTCACCTATCACCAGTTGAAACACCCAAAAGAAATTTAGGTTTCTCTATAGAAGACATTATGAAACGCTAGATTAGTTATGTGGAATATTTTTTTAACCACCGTTCTTTATGTAAATAGTAATTTAATTTTCCGACTTCCCTTTAGTAAATGTTCATGTATCTTAATTACGTTAACAATAATTACATTGAGAGTAATCATTAATTATAATTTGCCAAAGAAACATCTCTTCGACTGATTCGAATATGTAACACTTTTTTGTAATCACATTTGCGATTGGTGTAGTAATTTTCAAACTTATCAACCAAAATTATAATACATGTACCTCATTTGTTAATTTGATGAGGCTATTTTCAACCTAACGATCTTTATCAAGACAAAAAAGACTGAAATATTGTTTTAGAATTATTATTGTTATGTTTTGCTAGAGTTTTATTTATTGTGATAGTTTTCTATATTAGGCCCAAGTTAGTTGTTAACTAAAGTTACCGAAAAGTATTACCATTTCAATCCGAATTTTATGAGGACATGTTCAAATTAGAATAGATTTAGGTACCTTCCTTTAACTAAGTAACTATTTAGTACAATCTGACCTAGATAGATGTAATTTTTTTTGTATATTTCTGTAAATATGTATAAATTAATAGTGTTTAAGACTTCGAGGCTACATACAGAAAATTAAATTATAAAGAAAATATTAGAAGTGAATATTGAATTGCTTGTTTTATTTGACCCGCTAATAGATAACAGATATCGCCAAAAAGACAGAGACAAAGAAACTCATTTTTTATTATAAACATGATTAATTTATTCATAACTTTGCAAAATTTAAATCGTTAATATGGGAACAAAGACACATCCCAGTAACATAAAAACACGATTTGTTGATTGCTAACAGAAAGTAATTATTACAGTAATATAAGTCACTCATACATAACAATTTAAAAAATCTTGCATAACAATACGGGCAATTTAGATATAGCACGTTTGCCTGTCCATGCTATTAGAGAACGGCCAACATAAATATGGCCTCATAGTTCGTGCAATACTAATACAAATAATGGGATGGACAAATTAAAATTTAAAGGTTACCAACAATTTAGTAAGATGATATAATTATTTTAATATAAAATGCTCAAATCAATTATTGTATATGTTCTCTGTGATTCTCATAACCATTTCAACACGGTATAAACAATTATGACTAGTACTTATTTATTATGCTTGATGAATGTAGTAATTTCGTAAACGAACAACTAAGCCTGCCTAAATTGGTATATAAATAATTTATGAAGGAAAGAAATAAACCCCATAACCTATCTGAGCCAATGTGAAAGTATATCTAACTAATTTTGTTAAAACAAATCTCATACCAATTAAAAAATGGGTATGAAATATATATATATATTTCATATATATATATATATATATATATATATATATATATATATATATATATATATATATATATTTCATATATATATATATATATATATATATATATATATATATATATATATATTATAATATTTTTTTTATGTAATTGTACGTGTCTTGTAAAACAAATAATCTAACTACAGAGATTGTCCTAGTGTTTACAACGTAATATTGTTAATACTTAAATTATAAGTAGCCTGTATATAAAATTAGAACATATCCACAACCAAAAGTGCTTCAGGTGTCCGCAATAAGTCACGTAGCGACATCTAGTATTGAACGACTGAACTATAATTTGTCACTTGTCACAACATGATGTCGCTACTCGTCTCATCGGATATGCTTCTGCATCCTTGCTTTATTTTGCTTGGGTTCCAAACTTTAATTTGCATAAATGAATATCTACACTTTCAAGTCCATATTTGGATAGTTCAAGACAGTGTTTGACTGATCATCACAACATTAATTGTTAATACTAATCTATTAAATTGCAAGTTACTTTGTGAGTAAGTGGATTTAGACCCTTAACATGGGCATGGCTATTTTTATTGAATAATCGTAGGTATTAAGTCCGACAGAAAAATTACTTCGAAAAATCTAACCGAAACTCGGTTTACGATGCCGAATTCTTTGTTTCTGATTGATGTTTGAAGTTTAACAGCAATTTAGCAGTCAATGAAAATTGCAATGATTTCATTTGATTACACTCTAATCGTGCAAAACGCCGAATTGTAGAATTCCCAGCACTATTTCGCTTTAACCTTCCCAAATATACCTGATAGGTTTTATGTTGCCTTTTTGTTCCAATTAAAAGCAATTCACTGGAAATCAAAGTAGAATTTGGACGAACGAAAGGTCATAATTCAAGTTATTCTGACTGTCAGGCACCTTGCCGGCACAATTGTAATGATTTATGTGTAAATCAATTTGATTTATCGATATTAATTCAGGCAGTCCTATTCAATTAGCGATGATCGATTTTCGTAATCGTTGGATCTAGTAGGTGATATTTAATTTTAAATAACCGAATACACATACCTAATGGTTTAGCTATAGTGATTTCAAAATGTGTTTGATTTACGTTATTTTTGCAATTACTTTTTGTTATGATAGATACCGTTCTATCATCTTATATTTTTTATTTACTGTTTGTTATGATAGATAGTTTTGCCAATTCAGATGTTCACGGCTTAGTCTGTTTTTTTTTAAATTATGACATATTTATAGATGCCTGAACATTAAGTTCAAGATTCGAATTCAGGAGCTTACATTTGTGCAATTAGTAAAACAAATTTTACATTAGATAGACTACCTCGATGTTAGATAAGACAATCACCATAGAAAGCAAATTGGATTTTATAGAGACAGATATAATTAAGAACCGGTTGATCCTTTAATATAGCTTCCTTAAACAATATATTCCCTTTTAAATATATTTATGAAAGGTAAACAACCGTCAATAAAGTGATAGGAGCTATTATATTCCCCTTAAAAAAAGGATTTTTACATGTTTGCAAATAATAAGTAGGTAATTCCCTTTAGTAAATTGGAAAACCATTCCCCTATTAGGATAAGAAACCTTGCCACAATAACCTTACCTGCATTGTAGTAGTAGTTTACTAACGAATTCGGTGTGATGGTATAATTTTCCATACAAGTATCAAATATTAATCTATAATATAAATAAAAAAAAACGCAAAAAAGAAGAGCGGATATTTATATTGTATTTAATAAGGTTCATAATTACACGTACATAATACCTAACTGTAGATACGAGGGAATATTGTTAAGTGCCTGTGTTAGGCAAGAAATTATTGTTTTAAGATAATATTATTTTATTTTTCAACATAGACTCCTACATCTATACATTTAGCCCAACGATATTCCAACTTTTTTTAAGCCCTCAAAAATAGGTTTTGTCTAATTTAGCAAATATGCCTCAGTTTCGACAATGGCCTCCTAGTTTCCGCCAAGCCCTTTTTTCAATTTTTAAACAAAAAGAAATCGCATGCGATTTCTGGTGCATGCAGCAGTAGCAATTTATAGCCAAATTCCACCATTTTTGCAGCGGCGACATTACACGAGTGAACCAATGCAGTGTCATGATAATAAAACACTTCTAAGCTCACTTGCAACAGCTACTACAACACAATCAATCAATGAATTAACCTGAAATTTTGAACTCGTTAAAGCATTAAACAATTGCAATTAGATTATACGTCAGTCCCGTCACGTGTCTTCAAAAACGTGTGCATATTATTATCAATAATCCCTCGTAATTTGTAGTCAAGTATAAGTGAGAAATATCAGTTAATTTATATCCATTACGCGTCTAAGTTCCGCAGCGAACGATAGAGCTGAACCTTGACCTTTGAAAAGGATGAACTGATTTTGACAAAACACGTCTGAGAACTACAGCTAAAAATCCTGATTTCAAATAAAAAATCTCAGTTTACCCGTTTAAGAGCTACGGTGCAAAAAACAGATACAGAAACACACAAACACAATGGTCAACCTATCACACCTCTTTTTTTGCGTTGTGGGTTTAAAAAAAATATAGTTTGATTGTTCATATTTTATACGCTATCGTACAACGGCATAATCTAATTAACGCATCAGATTACGATTAAACTTTGCCGACTCATTGCTTTCACTTATGGAAAAGTTATACATAGATATAACAAAGAAGGTTTACGTATGTCCAGCAAAATAAATAGTAAAAAACATAAGTATTGACAAATTCACATCCCGCGTCAAAGCATACCGCCATCTTCCGGTAAAACATCACGCAGGTCATGCTGGATTGCTACTCGAATGACAAAAAAACTGAACGTTATGACTGAACAAAATTGTGATTGCGTGTGAGAACAATAGTTTAATTTAATGAAGATTGCATTTAGCCAGAGGCTTGAAACGTAACGACCCCCTGAAGTAGCACACAAGAAATTTTGAAGCATTATTTTGAGATTTATTGCTACTTAGATGATAAAATTGTGTTCTATACTTATCATTTTGATGGTGATTTATGCTATAGCCCAGAGCGTTTTACGTATTTCGAACAAAAACCCTATTTTTGAAGAGAATAACTTGATTTATAGCTTTAAAGGCGTTTAAAGATTTTACTGTTTTGTAGCACTAAAAACGTTAGTTAAATATTTTATTTGAAGTAACAGCATGAAAATGTTAATTTAAATGATTCGTCAAAAATCATAAATAGGTTTAATTTAGTTTTGATTGATATTATAAAAGAATTGATCTATAATTAGCACAGGTACAGAAATATTTGTTATATTGTAGGATTGCATAACAAACGAAGATATGTAAGAAATTGTTTCTAATCACTGCTAAAACTGAAACTAAGCATACGACAATTCGTATTTCAATATAGGTATAGATGAGATAATAACAGCTTCATAAAAGGAGTTATAAAATAAAATAATTCCTAATTTTATAGTAATAACTAAGTAATACACAAGCAAAAAGTTTAGAATTATTATTATATGAAAACTTAGTTTTAAATGTAAGGAAATAATAATATGTAAACCAAAAAGTGTTTTTATAGAATAATATTGACCCTCATGGAGATTAGAGAACTCCATTTTTTTTTAAATTGGGTACTATTTTAACCAGTTGGTTTAATGATACCCTTTCATGGTGCAAACAGTTAGTTGAATTACTACATTAGTTGTCAAAGCAAGACTAAAATTTTAAATGTTTGCGTAAAACACCTACGAGGATTATTGTAGATAGATTTTAGAAATGTGGCATTATTTAAATATTGTTTCTTTTATTCCAAATGTTAATGCAATATCCAATAGAATATCCAGGTCAGTCGATGACATGTTTCTCTTTATAACCAAAACTTTAGACCAAAAATTAAAGCAAAAATAATTAAAAAGTTGAAGCGAAATCTTTTATGACAGGCGTAGTCGCCCCACTCCATGCACTTATCATTACGACGGAAATTTTTAACGCTCGATATTGATATTTTATTGTATTTTTTTAATAATAATTGCCATGGTTTCTTATTAGCTATTCACTAATTTTGAAGCTCCATTTTGATTAGAATTAGTTATTTTCAAGTTTTATAATAATTAATGTAAGTGACCAAGAAAGTTTTAAATCCATCAATTAGCTAAATTATTTTAGCCAAAAATAATCAAATAATGACCAATTTTTGGTAGATTTATTTTAATAAAAAAATGTTTGTCGCTAAATAAATAAAGGCTAAAGTGAATTAAATGAACAACTTTGTTTTTTTTATATTTGCTAAGTGCGTCTTTTATTTAAGCAGCTTGAGTGTCTAAGAACGGGGCCTTGATCGTAAGAACTATTATTAATCTCTATTGTATTAGATTTTAACGGTCTTTATACCGCTAATACGGTGTTGTTTGTTGAACGGTAAATTACGACAAAAACTTGTTTTATTCTAAACCCTATAGAAATAATCCTTTTTTGAGCTTTCAGGTAGTTTATACAAAAAATCTCACATAGTAAAACTGTTTTTTTTTTGTTTTTGCTTTAATACCTCATTTTCTCTAACGTGATTTTTTAAACTACATTAACACGTTACTGTTTACCAAAATGTCTGTCGTATTCGGTTTCCAATCGCGTTTGAGACAAACTTCTTAGCATTCCATGGATCCACCATGCGGGTGCCGGGTGTATCGAGTGGCAGAGAAATGAAAATGAAAAATTGCTCTCCCTGCCAAATGTAATAGTAATATAATGTTTTTTCGCAGTCTGAAAAAAATACATTGAATTTAAACTTAATATTAAAGTGACATAGTAATTGTGAGAGACTGGTACCTGAACTAAGCGCAGAGCCTGTATCTCAGAGTACCAGTACTCTCTGCTCCTGATGGGGGAAATGATTTTACAAAATACTATTTAAAATATTATACAATACTAATAATAGTTTGTTATGTATTACAATCTCTTGGTGTATGTCCAATACAGAAGTTTTTTGTGTTTGGTCTTACTATTTAAGGGGGCGTAGCAGATTTTCGGTTTCTTGGTGATGAAATATTACTTGGTTTGATGATTTAAAACTACTGATGTGAAGCTGCTTTGGATATTCGCTTTAGTGCAGAACTTACTGCAGTTTTGGTGTTAAAACTGTCCAAATGGCCGACTAAATGCCATTAGGCATTCTCTTCCAGCTTATCGGAATACAACATAATAGTTGTATTTGCGCGTATTTGGATAGTCTTTTTTACCTTATATTCTACCGTATACAAATACCGATTCAGTAAAATTGTAATAGTGTAGGTACAAACACGATTCTTACCTACATTAAAATCTGATATTTTGTATATCTATAAGTCTAAGTTTTCACATTTTAGAACACGAAACATATTTTCAAATATTTTCAGAGATTTTGTGTAGATAATAAGATTGAAAAATAAATATATTTGAAAAACATTAGGTCAATGTAGCCCAGTAGTTAAGAAAGTAAGAAAACGGGAAATGGTGTAACAATGCGTATTTCTGACCTTACCTGTAGTATTTAACAAAATTTTCTTTTTGTCGTTTTATACATATAAGAATCAGCGCAGTTTTCTTACAGTAATTTATGATCAATGTTTTGTATATTTTAAAGGATCTATTTGCTCCACCCAAATACTATTTTCAAAACATCATTATTAAAAACAAATCTAACCGACAACTTATGTAGTAACAAAAAACAGTCAAGGCTTCACAGATACGTTGATTTACAAACTCATCACCAAATTCTAAAACCAAACACGCCACCTGGCGGCACCCCCACACAACATTGATTGGCAGCTGCCAATCATCACAAATCATCGAGCATAATACGTTTCATTTCGGCCAATTAGAGGCAGTCTCGCCCACGCGATGATGTTAAAATACTACACAATCTCTAATATGCCGATAAACGGGTGATTACGAAACCAAATGAGTAACAACGTTTAAAAATAACAAAAACACATATCAAATCAAATCATCATTTATTCAAATCATCATTTATTTACATGAGCACATATTATAGTAACAATAAGGTAGAAATCTTGTTGAGGTCTTGTGATCAGCCTGCTAGGCAGGCGTGCAAATTTTAATTATTTTACAATTTTTTATTATAAGCAAAAGTTATGTCAAAAGTAATAATCTTACAATCAATTAAATTAACTTTATTCTAAATTGTCCTTAAAATCTAAATAATCTTTTACACTATAAAAACACTTTTCAAGAAGCCATTTTGTTACAGATGTTTTAAAAACGTTCCCTTTCAGTGTTTTTATAGAGTCAGGTAGTTTATTGTACAGCAATATACACATATTAGAAAATTTTTTTCGTAAATGTACTTATGGCAAGGAGGTCGATGCAATGAATTAATGTACTGAGTTCGTGGTGGTCTAGTTGAGACCTCCGAATATTTTTTAAAATATTTTGGATGTTGCACAACGAAGCAGCAAATATCGCGTATGTACTGGCAGGGTAAGGAAAGAACGCCCAATTTCTGAAAAAGTGGTCTGCAACTTTCCAGGTACGACGTTTTACAAATGGCTCTAATACACCTTTTTTGTAATTTAAATGGCCGATCTGCTTCCACTGAATTGCCCCATATAATCAAGCCATAGCTGAGAATCGAGGATACGTATCCGTGGTAAGCAACAAGAGCGACCTCTGGAGAAACTACTTGACTTAAACGTTTTAAGGCATAAACATAACGGTTTAGTTTATTACAAATTACATCTATATGTCCCTTCCAATTTAAATGTGCGTCTATTATTATTCCTAAAAATTTAAACATGTCCACCTTTTCTTTATTGAATTCATTGTGTTTTATTTGTAATTGTAATGGCTTTGAATTATAAGAATGAAATTCCATTAATTTAGTTTTCTTGATATTAATATATAATTTATTTTCTCTGAGCCATTCTATTATATCAGCGAGCGCTCGGTTCGCTGACTCCTGGTAGGTATTTTTATTGTCGCATCTTATTAACAAAGTAGTGTCGTCTGCAAATAGGATACACTTATGCGACGTACAATTAGGTAAGTCGTTGATATAAACTAAAAACAGCAATGGCGAGAGTATAGAGCCCTGCGGAACGCCAGTATCGTTAGTCATATAATCTGACAGAACTCTATGTTTTTCTAGAGAATTTTTACGTTTGCTTAGTTTAGTTATCTCTGTGCACTGTTGTCGATCGTTTAAATAACTTTGCAACCAATCGTAAGCCTTCCCTCTAATTCCACATTTCTCCAGCTTATATAATAATATTTGGTGATCGACAAAGTCAAAAGCCCTTGACATATTTTTAGATTTTCGGTCACCAATTTCACCAGATCAAAACAAGCGAGTGTGGTAGAACTTCCCTTGCGAAAACCGAATTGCTGTGGATGTAAAATATTATATTTCGTGAAAAATTCGATCATTCGTTTATAAATAGCTTTTTCAAATATTTTTGAAAAAATTGGTATAATAGTAATTGGTCTGTAGTTTTCTGTGTAAAGCCTGTCTCCTTTTTTAAACAACGGTTTTATTATGGATAATTTTAGTTGATTTGGAAAGTACCCCTGTTGGAAAGATAAATTAATAATGTGTGCGATTGGTTGACAAATTTTGCCAGCACTGGATTTTAGCACTTTGCTAACTATTTCATCGTGCCCGCTAGATTTACCATTTTTTAAAGATATAATAATATTGTAAATTTCACTATCGGTTACCGGCGTCAAGAATATAGTATGTAAATTAGATTTTGAATTAGTAGTATATGTATTATTTTTATCATTATTATCATTATTATCATTATTTTTACAGGTCGTAGTTTTCGTCAAATTAATAAAATAGTCATTAAAAATGTTACTAATCTGACGTGCGTCAGTGAAAGTTTTATTATTAGAGTGAATGCAATTGATGTCATTTCTATGGCGATTATCTGATATAGTTGTTGAGATTGCCTTCCAGATGGCTTTACCGCATTTTCTATTCTTTTCAATATACTTTTGGTTGCTAATTCTTTGAGCTACCAATAAACATTTTTTTAAAATATAATTATATTTTTTGTATTTGTTATTAAGCTGTGTTTTTAGTACTTTATCCCTACGAGACGCTCTACAATAAGCCCTATGTAATGTGCGTTTAGTTCGACAGGAACGTTTTAAGCCTTTCGTAAGCCATTTCAGTCTCGTCAGCCTATTATTTACTTTTATTTTAATTGTTGGAAAGCACAAGTCATAAAATAGACACACAGTATCATAGAAAAGTTGAAAGGCTTCTGAAGCTGTGGGACTATGTAGGACGTCTGAAAAAGAGAGAGCCGAAATATATTTTACAAATTTATCAATGTTCTCCTGACTATGATCTCGCCTATATTCAAACCAAGTAGTATATGAACGTACCTTATTGACTCGTATAATTAACATTTGAGCCGTTTCATGGTCAGATAAACTAAGATGCAGTACGTTAGGAATCACATTATTTATATTACTGGCTATCTGGTCTATGCATGATTTTAACCTGGTTGGAGTTGTGATATGCATGAAAAAATTATAATTATGTAATGTGCCTTGAAGTTCTCTAGAAAAATTATTTGGTTTTAAAATGTCAATATTCCAGTCACCACAAATCACAAACTTTTTTCTTTTATATTTTAAAGATAAATGACATAAAAGACGCTCAAGTTTATAAATAAAAACACCGATGTGAGCTTTTGTTTGACATGGAATCCTATAATTAGGTTCAGTCCGATGAGCTCTACACCACAACATTCAAAGAAGTATTTTGCAGCTAGATTTAATGGTATTGGTAATGGTTTTGCATCTATTATCTTTTTAACAAGAATACAGGTACCTCCCCAACTTTTGTCTCTACAGAAGGATGAGACCAGTTTATAGTCATGTAGCCTAACATTCGTTTCATTACCCTCTCTGACATTGGTCTCTGAGAAGCATAATACATCAACCTCTTTGTCATCGCATTGTAAGTCGCTCAATGTTAATTCTATAATGTCCAGTTTATTACAAATACCAGCAATGTTTTGGTGCAAAATCGTTAGTTTATTTACATTTATTATATCAGGTTGTAGCGAATTTATATTGTTGTTAATTGATATATTTTTGTATGTTTCATTGGGAACGAAAAAAGCATTGCTCATTAATTTTATCCACCTCACTCTCATAATATTCGCTTATTTCGTCAATTAATTTCTTTACATCATGAAAAATTGTTAAATACGCACTTTTTTTCATAGATCCATATTTGCTATCAAACATTTGAAAAGAACACTTTAAGTTCTTGTTCGAATCGATCAAATAAGCATACTCATTTTTTAGATTATCTTTACAAATTAAATTATTAAAAGCTTCTATTTTGGAATTATACAAATCTACATAGAAACCGTATTTATATGTTGGTAAGCAAATAATTATGTTTGTATGCTTTAACGTTTGCAATTTGTTTCTAATATAGGTTATTTTATTTATAATGTTATCGGATTTATTGAATTCATTTTCACTTAAAATAATAATACAAAAGTCATTAAGCGTGAAGTTTTCAAGTTTTTTTTCCACTCCGCTCAGTGCTTGTTGTAAGCCGCCGCCCGGTGTAGCGTAGTGGCATATATGCGAGTGAGTAAAGAAGCGTTGTGCAATATGTAGTATCTTGTACTTTGAACCATTGCTGATGATACATATTTTATTTTTATTTTGCGTTTAACGCTGATGTAGCGTTTTTTATTGGAATATTCGTGTTTGTTTCAACACTATCTTTAACAGTTGAGTCTTTTTCAGTTAATGTCTGATTCTCATTAAGATGAGAATCATTTGATGTTGCATTGGATGTTTTCTGGTTTATAGCACTTTGAGAATATTGTGAACTTAGGTCTAGCCGAGTTCTATTAAGATTTTTTCTAGTGCGCTTTTTTGTTGAAGATAAACAAATATTTTTAAGATTGCTTACTTTAGATTCATAATTACTTAATTTATTTTTTAGGTGAAAATTATCCTGTAGTAAGTTGTCTATTTCATTTTCCGCTGATTGTAACTTTTCACGGAGATTCAGCACCAATTTCTCCATATTTTTAAATTTTTCCTCGGTGTAAATTCTCGGTTCCGGACAACTTCTATTATGAAAATCTACGCTTTCTGATGAATCATATACTTCTTCGTCCTCTGTTTGTAACGATTCAAACGTGTTTTCTGTGTGAATATTTTCTTTGTACTTTTTACGGTATGTTATATTGCAATTAGGAAAATTTGGTGTGTTCCGTTCCGGTGAAGTATTTTCGCAATTGCAGCACTTCCAGTTCAATTTCCTTTCTCTTTCCATCAAGTAGAATCGCCCAGTTGATATACTTGTACAAGTAAGATGGTACGTATTTTTGCAATTTGTACAGGTCAAGTATTGCCTATCAGTAATGGAATCAGTGCATTTTATACAATTTAGTGCCATCTTTTATTATTATGCACAAAAAATAATACGAGGTGCAAGTATTTATAACAAAGGTATGAGAAAGAAATAAAAAAATAAAATTAAGAAAAAAATAGTTTTTGCTTGCGGTTTGAACCCCGTATTCATTAAACGTAGCTATGTCCTGCCGCTACGCCATCGAGCTTGACATGTAAGCGACGAATTTAGAACTCTTGTTCTTGTTATCGTAAGTTGATCTAATGGTTGAAAGTTTGGTAGGTGCTTTTATAAAATATGTTTGTTAGACACCTGCTAATACACACATTATAGTATGATAATTGGTTATTCAAGATTTTTGTTATATATAACGCCACTAATTTTTCACTAGTAAATTAACTAAAGTTTAAGTTATATTCCACTGTTGAGAGTTAGTTCCATGTTAATGATAATTTAAATGTTAATGTCACTTTTAGTTTTGTAATATGTACACTTCACGGTTAAATCTCTTTATTTGCACTGTATAGATTTTGTTCATAACATTTTTTTACAATATTTGGATAGTTCTGATGTTAATAACTGATTAATTCACCACTAAATATCACTGTATCTATTTTTAATTAAATTTAATTGCAGAGCTTACTGTTTACATGGCAGTGGCGCCATCTGTCCTTTTCCATAACATATTGATATTACTTATATTGAACGAGTCACTTTTACAGTACTCAAAATATTTAGTTCTTACACTTTACGCGCACATTACACATTAGAATAAAACACTTTTTTTACGGATTTTGCGCATACGATGATCGCAGAATGATCCTGTGATCACGGCTCCTGTAAAGGAATCGAAACGTCAGGATTAAATATAAAATAAAATATGTGAAAAATCAGTAAAAAAGTGTTTTATTCTAAAGTGCTCAAAATGTAACTGTGTATAAAATGATGGTATTATTTTTGATATATTTAAGTAAATATTAAATAAGGGGTGTCACATGCAGTTGAAAATTGTACTATGAAAGATTTATTGTTCTGCAATACAGGTTTATCGAGTGCAGATGTTATCGAATAGAAATTACTTTTACTATATATTTAAACTTTTACCTTAAATTAAATGGATTTGTTTGACTTTTACTTACACTTTGATCATCATCATCATCCCTATTAATGTCCCCACTGAAAACACGGCGAGATTAAGAGATTATTTCAAAGAGGAAAAAAAATCGTTCACTTTATTAAACAATCATTTTTTAACGGAAAATTAGCTTTACGAATTCCTTAAACCGCTTATGAATTAAAATCAGATAACAATCATAATAACACAACCTTAACAATTATCTAACCTTTTTCAATTTTAGTTTGACATACCTATGTCAGCAATGAAAACCGTTACCGTATCGACCAATTTCCTTTGCTATTTCAGATATTATTTATTAACCTTATGCCTTTGTTAATACGATGCAAATTTAAGCTGCAAATGTTAGGATTAGCTGTCTTTCACAATTTTTTGGTAGGGCTAAACTTGAACGCCCGCTTGTCAATCTTTGAGATGCGTTTGACAGGGCAGAGCAAGGTGTTGCGGTTTTAATAAAAACAATTTTTAGTTAAATTAAGCGTTTGGTTTGTAAAATAATATTAGGTGCTTACGATTTTCTGGTATATATCCAAAGTTTTTTTTAACCTTACTTATGGAAGTTAGGATCAAAGTAAGCGTACCATTTTATTACTAAGTTAGGATTGTCCTGATGATTCAAAGTCTAAGGCAAAAAAATTGCTCGGGTGGAGCAAAACCTCTATTCTAACCTAACCTAACCTAACCAAATATTAATAAATAATAAATTTAAGGTTATGGAGTCTTAGTATCGTCCACATTAGTATTATCAGTGTTTTGGATTGTCATCAATGTCCAATTGTTCAAAGACAAATTAGAATAACAAATAAACTTCCGCTCTGAGACCTGCATTTTCTACATCTTACACCAACGATTACCGAACCAGATTTATTTTTAAATTCTTGCATGATGGAATCATTCGGTTATGATACGTTTGAATAATTTGTAAAAAGCTGTACATGCATAGTCTATCACGCGTGTATGTACACGCTTTTAAGAGTGCAAGCTGGCGCTCAAACACACTAACAAACGATTATTACATGCACGTTTATTCTAAATTACAACTTTAAACCTATTAAAAGTGAGAAGCCCGCCTCTCATAAGACAGGGCGACCTACTATGAGATCAGATCAATAAACTGTCTGTAAACAATAAGTTCTTTTAATAATTCAATTTATTATAATTAATATTAAGACATAAAAAGTGCTTGACTATAGAATTGACGTTTTTATACACACTATCATAAGCTTTACTCGTGTAAGATAGTAACTAGGCGATGCAGTCGCTAAGCATAAAGCTACGCTAGCATCATATATTGGAACGGAGCGTAATACCTAAAAAAAAAAAAAAAAAAATTTGTTTCGATGGAATTTTTGTGAATTTCAAAATACGGGCTCCTTTTCAATTGCAGATTTAAAGCGCTGAACCCCTTTCTACTTTTATTTCAAGTCTTATTTTATTAGGATCTAAACATTTTAAAAGTAAGCAAACACCTGCTTTTTAAATTCTTTTGAAATCATAACTAAAAGAGGAAGTTTCGTTTCACTTAATTGTTGTAATTAAGTGTACTAGTTTTGAGTCCCGAATTAAATAATAGTAGACCAATTAAAATAGTTAAATACAGTGCAATCTCTTAATCAAAAACTTGAAGCCTTCTTCGTAAAACCAGGTAAACTAAAAAATTGGGAATCGAAGTTTGAATTTAAGGTATAATTATAAAACATCAAAATGTGAGTTACACGGTTTGGAGCAGTTATTAAATGCAGGGGCAAATGCGGTTATAATAGTTCTCGTGTGGTTTGAATGATATGAGAATCGAAAATTATGTTGTTTTATTTTAATACCAATGTCCGTAGCATTCCTCGGTGACTTTTTTGCCAAAAATATTTATAGATTGTCTAGTATTAAAATATTGAAATTCGGTACATTCAATTTGGTCATCTATTTTGTTTCTGAATTATTTTATAAGTCGTAGCGTACAATATCTTTTTATATTTTGTTAATGTAAAAGTAGCAAATTGAAGAACAAAATGTATTTTTTATTTTAATTAATTTGAATCACTATTGAAGCGTTTAACAAATGAAAAGAGGCTATTCGTTTAAGGAGACGTTCTTTAAAAAAATGTATTTATTGATTAAAAATTTATCAAAATATTGACGCGATATTTTCGTACCTTAATATCTATCTTTTATCTTATTATTTAAATTTAAATACTAGTAAGTAACAGTCAGAATATGAATATGAATACATATATGAATTATTGAACTTTCATTCAAATATTATTTAAAATGTATTTATTCAATATCATTTACCTTAGTTTGGGCTAAAACCCATCACTGAACATTAAATGTGGTTGAAAGTAAAAAAATCTGGTAACAAGAAAAAATAACATCAAATTCCTACTGCCCAAAACTTTGTTCGTAATTGCGGGTTACTACGTTTTTAAAGACGTGTCTTCCGTTCTCGTCTATGTTATTTCGCAAGTAATAGGAACCGCTCAAAGGACGTTTTCATTTCGATAATGAATAGCTTTGTGACATTTGGACGTGGCAATGAGAGATTTATGACTACCTTTTGGGAGCAATGATGACAAATCTTTACCAATTTCGTAATTATCGCAAGGTGCATCTGGGATATTTTTTAAATTGCTATCTCTTAAACTGTGCAATTTTTCTCAGATAATTTGGTTTGACTTTGTATAATGCACGCTCTTATCCAAGCTATTATTTCAGAAAATGTAAATGGAATGACTGTTTCATCCATTATGTGTAATTATGTCTATAGTTTTTGGAACCTTAAAATCATAGCAACAACTAATCATTCAAACCGTATACTGATTTTTAATACGACATCATCTAGATTCTTTTTCTTTCTGAAACATTTTTGTATTTTACGTTTTAATTAAAGAGTAGAAGAATTCGAATGCAGAGGTAGTATGTAGGGCTCAGAGTATGTCTCCATTTGTCTGCATGTTGCGTCCAAGTTTAAAATACATCCACTTGTCAAAATTAAGATGGGGAAACGTTTTATTCGTCCAATGTTATTTTTAAACCGCAATTCTAAGTTTTGTTCTTGTATTGAAATACATTAATCACGATCATTTATACGACAAAGCATGCTAGTAGTCACCGGAAAACAGCACCCTTGGTTCTTCGAAAGAAAAGATTAAGAACGGCCAGGGAAATATATTTTTTATGTTTTCATTTAAAGTTAGATACAACGTTTAATATGCTGCTATTACAATAATTTTTCCTTTGTCTCAATATAGCAAAGGTTTTTGTATTGCACTTATTTACAAAAATAATTAGATAAATTAAAATGCGTCTTTTTAAGACTGGTTAAAATCCATGGCTGGCGTTATTCTATTCAAACATCAAGTTAACTCATATTAAAAACAATAATTTACCTATCCTTATTTAAACAAAGAGGTAATCTTGGGAGGCAAAGGCAGGAAAGCTATAGAGAGTACATACATGATTAAATAGTTACTCATTTAGTTAGAGATATTATTTCAAGCATTAAAAAGAAGTATTAAATAGAATAGTTTAAATTAAAAACTTCAAAAATACCGACCAGAACCCAGTAGGCTATAATACACAATAAATAATTTTTGCGGCGCCGGCGCCACCGCGCTTCCATCGGCCCCATTGACCGCAGTGTCCAACCGCAAACTAATCAAACAACCGCTCATTATACCGTCATTTTTGAGAATCATCTGGGATAGGCAAAGGAAGTGAGAAAGTTGCAAAGTATGGGACAAAGGTAGAGTATCGCATATGATATCTACCTAAGAGATGAATTCTCTGAGAGGAAAAATATTTATTGATTGCGTACATTCTCACAATCTATATCTTAATTGACAAAGATCATGTAGAAGTCCACCGTTATTAATATTAAAAAAGTGATTTTTTTAAATTAACCAACTTCAAAAATGTCAAACATACATACATATATAAACTTGAGAAATTTGGCACTCATGCTTAGAAGCAGGTAAATACTTACTTTTAGAAAAACTAATGCAATGTTGACAATATTACATGCATACGGGTGAAACTTACAAACTCCTTTTTTGAAGTCAGTTATTTTTTTATTACAATAGCTAAACTGTAAATAGAAGGAAAAATCCACTTGAAAAATAGTGGATCAAGGGTAAAGATCAATAAACGGAATGCTTTAATAAGTGAGAAAAAAACTCTTCTAATATTGTTAAAGTAACATGAAAACCTTGTTGTTAAAAATAAAATCGCAAAACTATAAAAAATATAAAAGACTTAATTGTGTTGTAGAGTAACAGTCAATAGTAAAATATATAAACATTTAAACACCAAAAAAATGGATCCATTTGAAAAAAGTAAACAAACTAATGAAATTGCAATTGAATTAACAATATAATATTCACATATACAAATGGATACTGGATACATATAATGGATACATAGTTAAATGGATATGTATTTTGCCGACTGTTTGACGTAACAGTAACGATTTGGCCTTTCGCACCGATGCGATGGTCCTGAGCTTAAGTCACGGAATATATTGTGCTGGATATTATACGAGATATTTGTGTGATGTATGTATCATATATTCGTTATCCATATCCAGAGCACAAGTCTATTTTTTCTATTTTTGGCCCGGATAATTGGTGTGAATTTAAGAAATATTATTATTTTGTCTTACCCTAGACAGTAATGCTTATTTTATATATTATATATGTTTATACACATTTAGTAAGTGTTACATTAAAATTAATAAATATGCATTGCGGCGATTACCATCAATATTTTTTGCAAAACAAACACAAGCCCGAATGAAGAGCAGTTAACTTTCTGTTTCTGATTACTCTTTGCAAAAATCATGAGGTGTTTACGTTCGACATGTCAGAAATTATAGCGTCCCTATTTGCGGGAACCATTGGGCAGACCACCTATCATTACATTGAGAACGATATTTTAGTTTTTTTTCATATTTTGTGAATGGGAAGCTACGGTTGCGAATTTGTACTTAATTAGATGTAGTTTTGCTTGTAAATATATATAAGTTGAATTGTTACTAAGGGGAAATTAGTGATCAGCTTGGTTATGCTGAAGTAGGTGATTTTAACGTAAATATTTTTGGATTACAAATTCCTAGTAGAATTATTTATTGTAGTCCATTTGTTTTATCCAATTTTTTATAAATAAATTAGTTAAACAGTTACCTGTCACCTTATGATTAATTCATGAAACGCTCTTCTAAGAAGTTTTTATATATCTTTAATAATATGATTTTTTTAAAACGTAGTAATACTTATAAGCATTAATTAAACAGACGAGATTAATTATATAACTCCTTATTTATTTTAGTTTTACTTCAAATAAAATTGTTTGTGAAATATTTACAAAGAATACTATTTGTATTTTTAAAAGTCGAGACTGTTACAATTTGATAACATGAAATATCACAGAAGAACTTAATCTCACGACTATTAAATTAAAAACCCCTCAAAATCATGAAGGGGCATCAGTGCCTAGGGCTTCTCAGATACTCCTTTCTTAAATCGGTAAACGAAATGAATGTGACTGATAAATTGAGGAGATAATACACATAGGTGGTCTAAACTACCGTTTAAAGTAATTTTTGTACTAGATAAGAATTTTAATGTTTTCGGCACGTGCTGTTTGATGTCGTTAATGTTCCAAGATGCATTATAAAGTTAAGAGTTACACATTACTTTAATACGTTGTATTCTACAATGAAACAAATGAATATCGTTGACTCTCCCGTCCGTTTGTGTTAATTCTTTTAGTTTTTCTTTCAAATTACTTATGCGATTTGCGCAACATCTCGGTTAAAAAGATGGGTCTCTTTTTTAAACTGATTATTGCGATAACACATTTTTATAAGAAGGGAACTAATTTATAAGAAATACTCACAAACAACCAGAGATAAAAAGTACAGGTCCTAGATTACCTCGGCCACTCAAAATCACCTGCCACAGTAGATAACACCCAAAACATTAACCCAAGGGCCCGCACGACTTTTGCCTCAAGCAAGTCACTTATTAAGGATGAGCCGAGCACCTGTGTGAATATTTCCATAATCCTCCTAATTAGAGGTTTGCAGATCTTCCCAAAGGCAGAAACGGTTGGGCCTTTACTGTGGAGGCAATAAATTGTTCGACATTTGACCCCGTGGAACAACTTTTTTGGGAATTTGCCCTCGGGTTGTTGGGGTCTGGCGAGGCGCCTGTACAGAGTACTGTACTAGCTTAATTAAGTATTTTGTAATTATGTCTTTGATGGGCTTACCTGTATGCAGAAAAATTATAAGTTCAACGACAACAAAAACAGCCAATGTGATGACGTAGGTTAGTTGATTTCTTTGATAAGAAAATTTTATTTTCACAATATATCTCTAATTAATGGGCTTTACCGAAAGTTATCAATAATGCAGTTTCTATCGTTTATATTTCCCAAGGAGTTTCAAAAGCAAAGTTTCACACGACAGTCTCTGATGGCCAAATAAATCGATCCAAAGTGAGGCTGCTCTGTGCTCACTAATGTCAGACATATTTATCGCGGCGATCGTCAACCGTGGTCGCTCGCCCCAGGGCTCTCCGCCTCAGCCCCGGCTTTCCCACGTGCCCTGAATGCTCGTATTGCGTGCGACTTCATCTACTAACGCTACACGTTCACATAACGAATCCATTCCAACATTAACTAAATCCATACCTTCATATTCGACTTTAACATCGCCAGTATCATAACCAATTACCTTGAATGTTTTTTCGGCTGTGGCAAGACTAATGGTTAAGTAATGTTGTATGGATGAACAGAAACAGTCGCCGATGCTGCTGCAGAGGGTCTACCGTTTGCTTCGGGCTAGTTCTTGGTTCTCACCTTAAGACTTTTACGACCGTGGGATTTTGGTGCAATGAAGTGCGTTTGAGATTTTATAATGGTAATGTAAAGGTTTAATTTTATCATTTTGAATGATCAGTTGTACTTTACTGAAATTTTGGGTGATTATGTTTTCACATATTATAAATAACATAATGTTATGAGTATTCGTTTTAAAATAATATGTCAGCAGCATAATATTAAATTTTACTTTAGGATCTACCAATACTTGCAAGTTATGACCAAACAAAAACCAGATTTTCTTAATATATTTAGGAAAAAAGAAAACTAGATATCTGTGTTTTCTTAAAGATCTTATTTTCCATTATAAGCTTCACTTATGGTAAGATGTGTTAAAAACTGATCCCGAAGATTTTTTTTAATTAATCGGTTCATTTTTATTTTAAGTTTCCTCATAAAGTTGGCTGCTACGACATAATTCACCAGCAGTATATACTTATGAAGAACATATTACTGAAGTCATGCGTTTCCGTCTACTGTTAGTTTGAAGACAAAAATAGGGCGTAGGTATCTAGGCGTTACTATAAATCAAAATATGTAATTTTTCTTATTGCATTTTGATTAAGGTTCTGAACTTTTTGGCATAGATAAAATCTTATAATATGATAACCAACTAACTTGTTTAAATATATTACTATACATGTACTTATATATGTGCGCTATGAGTGACTATTTTTAAGCTTACATATCTTTGCTTCGTATATAAGAAACACCAACGATTCTTTTCCACCTGGTGTCGAGAATAAGTAAAAACAGAACAAAAGTTGCCCGTAATGGCTGCATTCATGGTAATAACGATACTAAAGCAGAGCAGGAGCTCGAGCGATTCGGTAATCGATGGGTAATATTGGGAAAAACGGGAATGAAATTTAAGGAATTCTCAAGGAACGTCAGCATGTAATGATATCGTCTGGACGGAGAATTTTGTGTAAACACAGTGTTCAGTAAAAGGACGGTAATGAATGCGCTTACTGATGCTGTCGAGATACCAATAATCTTATTAACATTTTTGAGTCATATTAGTAAAGAATGTTGGTCTATTTAACGGTTATTCTTTTATCTCCCTTCTTTAAGTTGTTGAGAAGGGTCTGACCTTCATTAGAGTAGGTTATGTATATATTGATTTAAAGTTATTATTTACGAGAAAAAATTCTAAAACTTAGTAAGAAAATTGTGAAATAAAATTAATCATTAGTAGCGGGTTATTTGTTTGTTTCTAGTTTGCATTTGGTCTTTTCTCTTATGATATCCAACAGTTTATCAGACAAATCATGCGTTCTTTTGTATGGGAAATGAAACTACAGGTACCAAAGAATACTTAAGATGTCAGAAAGACTGTGAACACGAATCCTGATACGACAGGAGTAAAAAGTGTCAGAAATTAAAGAGTAGTTAAAGCAATACACTGTGTGTTATGCCATAAAAGAAGCACAAAAGCAGTAATAAATGCTCATAGATAATAATATCACGGAAAATAGAGAAACCATTACATGAGAAGAGTTTTGAAAGCAAAATGTTAACCAGCCGATTTCGTGTCCGTCCATAATGATCATGGTTATTTAATTTTGCGAACTTTTACTGTTTATACGCAATATGGTTCTGTATGTTATAACAACACAGGATCAATAGGTCAAATGTTTGACAATTATCAAATATTCACAACTTTTAACTTCAAAATTTCAACTTCAAAATTTCGTCTTTTTGCGCTGTAACGTCGTAATGAATATTTATTTGACAAATGTCAAAAATTCTATGTATCGTAGTTTAACGGTAAGATTGTATGTAAAAGAATTGCGCTACATATGATAAAATAATTTAATAAGAACTCTTTAAAATTACATTACTAATGAGACTAACACTTTTTAATGTAAGCGAACGAGGTACGCGTGTACGAATCGCGGTTTGAAACAATCATTAGCATCGGCGATTCTGAACTACCCTAATCCTTGTCGGTTCGATTAGTTACGGCCTACCACCAATTAGGATCAATTTTCGGCTAGCACAAAGGGCTCGTGTTGCGTTGTCCAAAACATCATTGGTAATTAAAACAAATAGGGTCAAAAGCGACCCGCCCGAGGCGCCATAGGGCGGCAACGGGCGCGCGACTCGGCGTCGCCGCGGGCCCACCAACCCCCTCATTACGAACTTAATCTAATTATTGAATTCGTACAATGTTGTGTTTACATTTTTTTTTTCTCATTTGCCACACTATACTTAGGAGTGGATGCGTAAGCGCTAAATGGCACGTTTAGAGCAATATATCATATAAAGCGAGTCACTGCCGCGCCGAAGGATGTTTTCTCACGATGCCTTAGTTTTTTGGGGACCAAGTGTTTGGGTTTTGGTCTTAGATTAAGGCGGTCATGGATTATTATAAGGTTAAGTTTGCCTCTAGATGATTGTCACGATTTTATTCCGCACAGGTACCTAGTTGATTGGTGTTTTTTAAAGCTTACCCATTAGTTAGTTATATTTATATAATCGCCATAATAACACTCTCTCACTGATTATCATTTAACGACATTAGATAGTGGCTAATTAAAATAAATTGTAAATGTTTTTTTATTTCATAAATACGAGTAAAGAATATACTAAGTAAAAATTTGTTTTATAAATCATTAGACTCATGTATTAAATAAAATGAAGAGGCAATTCTCGTGGAAGTAATATGATATCGCATAACATATGAACAACTTGTAATAAACTAAGCGAGCCCCTTGTTATAACTAGCCTACAATTTCAAAGGCATGCATCCACCACCTAATACAATTTTAAATTACACGCAACTTATTATTGACAACTCATTTAAATAGGTGAAATAGCTGAGACGAGGACAGCCGCAGGCGCATCGAGGCTCGGCTTTCTTCGGCTATTCTCGCCGAAGATCGGGTGATACCATCCATCACCCGCAGTAACGACCTCTATGCAAAACGCTGACGTTGGCTGTCAACCTTTTGGAACTCTTAGAGTTGAAAGAAGTATGACAGAATCATATGTTGTAAGAAAATTTATACATGTAGGTTTATACTGTTGTCGCCCATTTTTATATAATAGCGATAAATTCATCATTAATCGCGATAAATTCATCATTAATAGCGATAAATATTTTCTCAACATAAGTAATAACCAATCACTAACACAAATATGACATCATAGATTTATGTCAAGAGGCTTTGTTTCAATAACGCAAACATGAAGACAACGATGTACCAGATTTGCCCCAACAGTGGAAGTGAAAGTAAAGGCATTAAAATATAATATTTTTATAACACCGATAAATCTAATACGCGGCGGAAATAAAAAAGAGACTTTTGAAACAAAAAATACAACTAAAAAATATTCTATTACAAGCAAATAATTTGATATATAATAATTTATAAAAATTTCACATACCGTTACATCAAATATTAAATTATATTTGATAATAATATTAACATAACCTTTTTAAGATCGCTACGAACTAATTATCACACGTTTTACAACTTCTCTTGTATTTTAAATAATATAAAAATATATAAAAGTTATTAAAAAGATACGATTTTATGAATCGATTTGGATAAGAGATAAATATAGACTTTTTTTGTAAAATCATTTGTTGTATCGACTCTATAAAGATCCAACTCTAACTTTTATGATTTCATTTCATAATTTATACATACGTCTGGATCATTATTTACTGTTTTGCCTGGGGACAAGGCCGGGGTCAAAAGATGCCACCACAAAAAATCACTGGACGCCTGTTTAATGGGTTCGCCTTTATGTTAAGGTAATAAGGAATGTAATTACATGAAGATGATTTGAAAGCTATTTATAAATGGATTGTGCTTGATTTTTAATGCACACCCATATGAAAAGAGGTATTGTGCTTATTATCATCATTTTGGTTTTTAATTTTGGACCGTATGATAAATATATAGATATGATTTCTTGTATTTAATAAATTAAAACTTGTAATGAAGTTTAAAATAAAAATAAGATGAAACTAATGTGAAAAGCATACACGTTTTTAACAACAAGGTTTGGTGGCGTTTTGTTTTTGAATTTGAACGTCAAATATGCAAAAAAAATATGATCTTATTTTTATAGTGTTAAAGGTCAACCGTACAATTTTTTATTCAAAAACCTTACAGTCAGAACTTTTTTTTTTATTCTTCGCTATCGCAGCTCTAACATTATTTCTTTCATAAAAAAATTCGCTTAGCTAGCCTTTCGTAATTTCATTCTACATATCAAGTACTTTCTCGTCTCCATCATTCGAGCCATTCAGCTAAGTGTTATAGTTGAATATTTAGTATAAGTAATTAATATAATTCTTAAAACAAATAAGTTAAATATATGTTTCTGTATATATTGTTGTTTTATTTTAATTTTCAGTCTATACTATCATTTTAATCAATGTGATGTCATTTAATAATAACTGTATAGAATTATTATTAATGCTGATAATATTTCTTATATTCACACCAATGAACCTAGCCTAAAGTAAGAACTGCAAGGTTTGTGGTATTGATACTAAGGGTAGTGGACGTCTATCCATATACAATACAATAATAAGATATTAATTGAAATATGTATAAATCCCCATAAATCAGGTTCTAATGCTCGTATTCATCACTCATACACCTGCACCTTCCGGGATTGGAAACCGGAAAAATTTTGGCTCAGAAGTTAAGGTAGAATAGAAATATATGACGACAGATCGTCAAATAAACGTTAATAAAATACCATCATGAAGATGTCTAGGTCTTAATTTGTCTGAAATTTCATGATCAGTCAATCAATGTTTTCAACAAAACACCTTTGAATGAAAACACTTAGAAAAGGCTTTAATCTACCGCGTGGATCCATAGTTTGGTGTGTGCTAACGAATGCAAATACAGACTCCTCTCTGTCCTGTCCAACTGCTTTAAGAGCTTTAGATACACAAACTTCGGTTACGTATCCAATGATGGCTCTACTGCTAGAGTATTAATGCCGAAAGGCTCAGGTTTTAATACTTATGTTCCAATTTTGAAAAGTACCAGGGTATGGTACGAATTATACACGGTTAATGAATCGACTCAACAAGAGCCACGGGTAAAGAGTGGAAATTTTGTGTAAGCAATATTTGATGATCTTGCTGATGTATCACGAATTAATGATTAACGAAGTGTTAAGCACCAACAACTTTATTATTATTATTAAGATAACAGCGTAGTGGTTGGCACTTTAAGGCTCATACCTACGACCTATTCAGGTCAAGCCTAATCGGGACGATTTCGTATAGACTGCTTGTTTTATAGGTCACTGTGAACCATACAATACTTTCTAGAATGTAATGTAATAAAATTGGTCGTCAGTATGTGTCTTAAATGCGCTAACTCTTGCGACGTTAAGCTTATCACTGTTACTTTTTAACTATAAAAATATGATAAGTTTGTGGGCGTTTTACACTTCTTTAATCACATTGTACGACATCGACAAGATTTGTCACCATTAAAAATTGCTCACAGCATAAAGGATGAAATTCCGATATAATTCAAACCGTATCGCGTTCCCCAAATTTTTTTAAAAATGGAACATAAATACATCAAACGAAGAATGAAGACCGTTCAGACCCAGCTCATTAATGCTCATTTAGTGGAATATTTACCGACCAATTACTTTATGGTGTAGCTTATTTATAGTGCGCGAGCGTCGCTGATTCATGTGTTTTAGTGCTGTATCGTTACTGTCAAACTGACAGTATATTTCAGGGGCAAATATTAAGCGAATGTTATTACCACTTAAAACTATCGACTGGTTTATGCGACTTAGTGATTCATAGATCGGTCATTTAATGTTTTGTGGCTATTTGTCAGATGTCATTTGGGATAAATGAAAGACAAACGATTGTTTGATAATATAACAATTTTAGATATTAGATAAGAATTGATTCTATTGTATGACGATGAATAATGTATTTGGTAAAAAAATATTTGGTAAATTCGAGTTAAATACAGAGACATAGAGATGTATAGATACAATCTACCATATTTATACTAATATTATAAAGAAGTAAAGTTTGTGTGTTTGTATATTTGTTAAATTGTAAGGGGTAATCTCGAGATCTACTGAACCGATTTTAAAAATTCTTTCACCAATAGAAAGGCACGTTATTGCTGAGTGTCATAGGCTATATTGAATGCTAGAAAAAATTTAAAGAATTTTGTCCACCCGTGTGAAGCCGGGACGGACCGCTAGTTACTATATATAGTAAAAGTCTTCAAGCAACAAGTAAATTCGCGTCTTCTCGACGTGACTTAAATGAATAAGGTAACTAAACCAACAGTCTATGACAAGCTACATTTTTTTCACAGTTCTCTATTAGCCCGAGTATTTAAGCTTACATCTTTAAATGAATGAATAATCTTTATTTGCAACAATTTTGAGTACATGATGAGATGTTCTTAATATTTATGCTAACATTTCATTCAAAATCTGCTTAATTTTTTACAAGCAAATATTTATAACATTTAATCGCCACTTTTTCTAGGCTACATATATTAAACTGTAGGGGAAGTCCGGAAAAGTGGACACCTTAACCTTTGACAGCACATGAAAAGAAAAACTAAAGACATAGAAATAAAACTCAGGCTGTTTGGGAATCAGCATTTATTATAAGTTTCAAATATAATTAACAAAAAGAGTGTAACTAATAATTAATTAATAATTAAAAGTACTAAAAATTATCTATAATATTACAATTAGTATCACTATCCGCTTTGCCCAACCCACCGGGTAAAGTGGACAGGACCATAGGGCAAAGTGAACACATGGTTAATTATGGAACAATAAGCGTAAAAAGAGATAACAATTAAAAAAATATAAAAATAATAATAAGAAATTATAGTAACTAATCAGTTATCAGTGCAATGGTCGCAAATAAATATATCCGTTCCTTCAATAGCCGTACATTTTTCGTGACTCCATTGCTTACAGGAATTACACTGAATTCAATCATCAAGTGGTTGCCCATTGACTTCAATGAAATCTTCTGCACAAAAATTGCATGTGTATTTTTCATTATTTTCAATTTGTTTAGATTTCTTTCAAGTATTTTTGGTAGTTTCAATATATTTGGTCGTTTTAACATTTTTGGTCTTGCCAGTACTTTTTTTAAGCGTAGTTTTTGTTTTTAAATCTCTGTTAAGATTTTTCAGTACTTTGGTGTTTGCTTTAGCAAATTAAACTCTTTGTTCTTCCTTAACCGGTGTGCTGATAAGTACCTCAGACTTCTGAATTTTTTTTAGGGTGATTTGAGGATTTCTACGCATAAATCCTGCTAGCCAATCATCACCAGCCTTTTCATTTTTGTCCCAACTTTGTGGATACGTAAGATTGTTCTTTTTTGCGTAAATGAAAACTAAGGCTTTGAAATCTTCTCGAGTCAGTCCATAAAAAACGTTATCCATCTCTTGCAAATAAATTTGAAGGTCGCCTTCCTGTTGGTCGTTAAAAACTTTACGAAAACGCCCAAGCTGAGCAGTCGAAGAACCTTTTTTCCAATGCCTGTACAGAGAAGCATAAGGTAGGTTGTATTTTTTTGCTGTTGCTTTCACAGGAACACCAGCATTGCAGTCAGCTATTGCAAGCATCATGGCGTCCTCACTCCATTTGGCTTGATTAGTTTTTCTTTTATATTTATAAACCATCTGAAACATAAATAATAATTTTTATTTTAATAAACTAAAGTTTGTCTATGTATAAACTAATAAAATCTGAAAAATAAACGAATATTCATAATCAAAATGTCTACCGGGTAAATCGAATACTACTGGGCAAAGTGGATACCATATTCACTTTACCCTTGTTCACTTTGCCCAATAGGTAAATTTTGCACTTGACCTAAACTGAAATGAAAACAACAAACAATATCTCGACAAAACTTGCAATAAATCAACACGAAAACATGCACTTTTCAGACATTATCACTGCAAACCGGTAACTATATGTATATATGCATAATTATAAAAATTACTTACGTTGAAATAACGTAACAAATGACCACTTTTTATTTTTTTTTGTTTTATTCACAAACGACGCACCACCTTGCGCTAACTCTCTCTGTTTACAACTGAGGGGTGGGGAGCCGACCTTGTAGCAGGTGACAGTCATGTTCGTACGCGCCATTTTGAAATAGTGAAGGGTATTCACTTTGCCTGGGCTATTCGCTATGCCCGGACTTCCCCTATAATGTTAGATTTATCAATATTGATTATTACAATATATCTGAATTTAAATATCAAAAAGTGAATCTCAAAATCTTTTTTTTTATTTAAATATTCTTGGACTGAGTAAAATCAGTTTTCAATAAGATAATTATGCAATTTTCTTTTAAATATACGTCTACCACACTCTCTTAAATAATCAGGAAGTGCATTAAATATTTGTACGGCCATTGAGCAAAAATTCGTATTTATTCTCTTTTATTTTATTCTTTCTTCTATTTTATTTATTCTTCTTTATTATTCTTTTCTTATATTGCTTAAACCAAATTTATTTTAAAATATGGATTTACATCATAAAGGGTATACCAGAAATATTTCTAGTTATTTTTTACCTATAAAGATACATTCTAAAACTACGGCCAACAGTTCTTAGTACTTAAATAGTAGATATAATTATTTTATTGTACTGAAACTTCAAAGCCCTAATTTAAATTCTCCGATTGTGTCTAGATATGGCAGTGCTCCCGTCACAGCGGCTAGGTTCAGTAACGAAAGGAAGTACGCAACAACTCACAGAACTACGTCCATCCAGCTTGATCTGATAAAACGTTTCTAGTCCAGATTCAGGATAGCGTTTTGTTATTTACTGCAGCTTTACATAAAACTCCTGTTATAGTGGTTTATGCATTGGTGTGATGGTGTAACAACTGGTAGCACGAATGCTCCTCACTGAAGGTGAACTTTTTCAACTCTTATTTTAATATAAATGTTTCAAGTTATGCTTTTTAAAATTAATCTTTAATTTTTTACTATACCATATTATGAATACTCAAAGAGGTAGGTTTGCTAATTTTCTTAACGTTTTAAGTAACTCGCGACAAGAGGCGTGAATTATTAAATTATTTCAACTATCAACCATTCATCATATTTTTATGTTACCTATTGGAATTAAACTACTTTTTCATCAATTCTGACATAATAATATACCAAGGAGGCGAATGAATCCTTTAAATTGGCGTTAGAGAGGTTTTGTTCAAATATTAGAGATTAGACACGCATAAATTACAAAGATTTGTAGTAATAAGGTCACGTGATAGTTTATGGTATGGTGGACCTATTTGGATAAAAGTAGGAAGTTAATCCAATTGCGCATCGAATGGCGACTAAAAAATATCTTGATTTTCTTCTTACTTTAGAAGATAAAATAAGATAAGATAGGTTGTTAAGATCCAACCATCCGTTCTCAGTCTTAGCTTACGACATTTTCGTCCAAATAAAGCGTTGTCACAACTTCCCGGAATTGTTACGGCACCTTTGACACTTTCGATGCCCAAAATGTTTTGACACATTTTGAAACCATAATGCATCGTTTCAACTATACCAAAGTATGCACGTATACTAGTGTAAGACAAACTACTTGTCTTATGTTTTGTTTCGTTTTGTTGACAGCTATGCTCTGATTTAATCTTAATATATTTAAATTACGTGTCACGTTGTTTGTCCGCGATGGACTCCTAAATTACATAACTGATTTTGATCAAACTTCGTAACTATCTGTTATTTGATCTTACTTAAAAGATAGGATAAGTTTTATTTCAATTTATAACACAGCAACGTGTGGCTGGGTCAGCTAGTATAATCATAAAACTAAGCACATGTTATATAAATATTATTAAGACAAAACAATATGGATTCAATGGTCTAAAATTCTAAATTGTCAGAAAATGGAAGAAATATGGGATGAGATGAGGTGAAAGACCCCAAGAGGCTTTTTAGCTTAACCGTCCTTTGTCTTCATTGAGATTTTGTTATTAATATCATTATTTTTTTGGAAAACGGGTATAAGCGTTTATGATATAATACAACTAATAGCTATATAAATAAATATTTTAAATAATAAATAAATATTTCTACAATTCACACCAATTAGCCGAACCCAAAGTAAGCACTGTAAGGCTTGTGTTATGGATACTAGGGTAACAGATAGACATACATATATCATATCTAAATATGTTATATTCATAGAAATTTAAATAAACACCCATGAATCATGTACAAATACTCTTATTCATCATACAAACATCTAGCCCTTCCTGGATTCGAAACCAGGACCGTCGGGGTGATAGGCAGGATCGCCACCGCCAAACGGTCGTCAAATAACTACCTATATCAAAAGCTTTAAATGAAGTAAGAATTATAAATCGAAAAGACTCAATAATAAAATTGAAGTACTGCAACATATAATGAAGAAGCTATTTAGATACACATAATCTGTGTTACCGTCTAAATTATCGTAAAGAATAAAGAAATCTATCTTACAATAATTACGAACTGATGACTAATTTGAATGCGAAGCCCATGGGAACGGTCAAACGGGGAATCGAACTGAGGCCGTCACGTCACAAATTACAAGGCGGCGAACGTGTGGAGATGTCGGTAATAACATACGCTTGTGACATTGTAATAGTTTGTGACCTCTGAGTGAGCAATATTTATTATGCAAGAAAATAATTCTATGATTGGTACAACATGTCAAACTTATTTATGTATTTGGTAATTTAACTTTTAGACGTAAATCAAATTATATTTTGTATTCTGATACGGGTAAAGGTTTCAAAAGCTATTATATTTTTGGTTGTGTTAATTTATTATAAATAAGCATTGTCAACTAACCAGTTACTTGTGAAAGCTTGTTTAATTTCTGCTTAATTTGTTTTTGTTTTCTTATCTATCTTTTGGTGACTTGGAAGCCAGGTCACCTAGATTGATAATATGTTTGTCAATATTATTTTATTGGCAGTGAAAGTTATTCCATTTCTTTTTACGAAATATTGAATAGATTCTAATTAAGGTCCAAGACTTTTATTTGTAATATTTACATAGGGCCTCTACCGCTTTGTCTTTATAAATAAATTAGTGGTTTTCTTATAAAACCCGTCTGTTAATCACTTCAAAGACTTTTTTTTATTTAGCATCCTAAATAATTCGCTCTTGATCCCAATCAAGCCGGGGAACCAAGACAGAATCCACGAGGGAACGAGCTAACTCAGAAGGTGCTTATTCACCCTGGCCATGAAAATGGACAGATTATAAGTTTTCGTAAATACAGACGCAGGGAGGGAGTTCCACTCATTTACCTTTAACCTGTAACTTTTGTTATTAGCAGAAAAACATTTTTTTTTAAGAAAATATCTAAACAAATCGGCAATTTCATAGATAGGTACCAACTATTTATAACTATGTCTCATTTTATTACTTCCCCCTAACGTGCTATAAATTAATTGAAACCGCTACAAATTAATCGACAATTAATGTAAGGTATTCACATTTAAAAATTATACGGATTTCAAACATAAAACTGTATAAATAAAAAGATATTATTTTTAAAGAGAATCATCAATTTACGCAACCGTTTTCGACGTCAAATCAAACTGCATTCAATTCAATAATATCACTTCTAGAAATCTACTGTTTACCACCTAACGTCAAACCAAGCAAAATAAATTACATCCAATATTAATATAAAAGCATGATAGATATCGTAATTTATCAAGTGTGAATACATGTATGCTTGTTTCACATGACGGATTCCCTTACATATCAACAGTATCGTAGCGCGAGGTCAGAAAATGCATAGGAATGCATAGAATTACATAAGGCGATCAGATAGCTCATAGCACCCAAGAGTGGGCGTTCATCGGGCGGGCGCCGCATTCTAAATTCAAATTGCTAGTTACTCACGCGAACTAGTTGTGAGTTGCGTAGATACAAGATTTTAACTGTACAAATTATAGGATACGGTATGCAGACTGCAGATAGCGGTGTAACGCAATACAGAGTGAATTGTTCTTTACAAAACAAAACTGGAAGAATGATTGGGGATGTTTTGCGAATTAAAATAATTTTCATTTTCAGAACAATTAATCAAATTAAACTAGGTCTGCAATACATGCTGCTGTTTGCAAATACTGAGCGAAGCAACTAGATTTTTGAAGGATGATTATTCCTCCATGGTATGTCCGATTTCAAAATTTTTTTTTGCACATTAGTCACGACCACGATGTGAGTTTCGGCGCCAAATTTCATTAATGTAGTATCAGCGGTTTGGCTGTGATCAGCTTTTGAATTTTTCTTTCGGTGATTATTTCTCCATGGTAAAGTCTATATTTTTTTTACATAGTCTATGTCCGTCAGGTTATAATCATGTATGTTCATGCCCAAATTCGTTTAAATCGATTGAACCGTTGAGTAGCAGGAGGGAGACAAGCAAAATTTGTGAGTTGCCTAAAAGAGAGCTTCGCTCTATAACATAATTCGCACATACGGTGCTATAACGTCACTTATGTAATTTAAGACAAAACTGAACTGAGTATGAGAAAATACTCCTACCTCTACTCTACCTCTTTACTTTGCTTGCTTTTACTCTAAAATGAAGTTCAAAGTTGTAGCTGAATTATATATTGGTATAGCCATGAAAAACTGTAAGTTGTAAGGATGTTCAATGCTCCCCCTGAAATATTACACCATTTGCATAAGTGACGTTATAGCACCGTATGTGCGATATGTGTCTTTATATACGAAATGTAAAAAATATTGACTACTTTACATAAAAACTGCGCAATTTGCTATGCAAGCGGCTGCTCCTACCTCTAAAAGAGCAAGATGGTTTATTTACCCAGCGAAATTTGATAACGCTTAATAGAGTAGAAGTATACAAAATACTCAATCAAAAATAAAGTGATTTTTATTACAATAACTTCTCTAAGGAACACACGCTAATGTTATTTAATAATAAAGCACTATTTAATTGTATTACTTAACCAGTAATGACTGTCTTACCTAATTACCGCAATCTTCCATTTTTACATTTTTGTTGGTGACAAATGATGCTACCTCATCTTCATCACCATCATTTCAGCCGAACATCTTTTAAACGAAAAAATTGTCAATGAATTGCGATAAAAATTTGGAGCAAATTGTTGTAGGCATGCAAGTGGTTTTTATAAATCAAGTCAGCAAATAAAAAGAGCTATTCCACAAAGAACAGCTAGTCTTTGCTGTTTTCCCGACTACAACTCACCAAATATACTAAAATGAGTAAAAAATAGTCATTGAAAAAATAACTCATTTAAATTTTGCTTATTGGAATAGGGACCCTAGCGAAATAAATTTCATACATGTTGTTTTATTATTGTTGTTTTATTATTTGTATAAATTGACTTCGACTCGCAACAAATTGTGAAGTCCAAAGACAAATATCTCAGGCAGCTCGTAATTTGTTCCTTTCGAAAATTAAATTTAGGCCTTTGGAAAAATATCTGACTTCGCGTGTCTCCAGCCACTTAATAACTGCTACCTTTTAAACATAAAGGATATATCTCAATCGGCGGAATCAATAAATTGATTGCTATAATAAACCTCATTAGTTATCGTAAATTAGATATACAGTCAATAACAGAGCTAAAGTATTAAAACCAAAGAAAAGCAAACTTTAATTCCTACCGCTTAAGACGATTTCTAAGGACAAAATAAATGCGTAATGGTTTGGTGGTTGTTTATAAGAATATAGATTTTATACATTGCGTGTTCCGATGCTACTTGTGTTTGCACGCAAGGTTTTTGTATGGTGTAGCCCTTGGGCAGCCATTTAAAAGCTATTCCACACACGTTAAGTTTGTTTGAATGAACGTTACTTGTATTTTGGAAATTATTACAATGTTAACACAGAGAAATATTCTTTTAGCTTGCTGTTTTTGCTACGCATTGATACTAGTCTATACATAACATGGCAAGAAAGCCAATTACAAATTTTCACATACAATAATCAGTGCGGAGGCAAAAGTCAATATAAATTAATCAAAAAACGAAAAAAAATAGTTTGAGATAAATGCTTTTATTCACCAAATCAAATTTTCATTAGAGATAATGTTTTGGCCATAATAAAGATGATATTAACTTTTTGAACGGAACGGAAATAATATTTTTAAAACAATGAAAACACGCTTTATATATTATTACTTTACATATCTTGTTTTCAAGATTTATTATTAAAGTCTGTTCATTCTAACTTGTCCCATTTGGTAAACAATCTTGGCACAATTTTTTAACAAAATCACCCATTTAAAAATAAAATAATAACAAAGTCAATAATCTATTACACAAATCGTTATTATAGACTGAAACCCATTTAATCTAGTTATCAGTTGATTATTAATGCTGCATTTTCAATAAAAAGGAATGCCAAGATTGTTTATTAAATAGGACAAGTTAGGATGAACAGACTTACTGCATTAAGATACAATAATAGTACAACATGTCAATTCTTTTCTGAACAAATTGCGTTAGTCAATTACCTAATAGTATTAATTTTACAACCTTTTATTATAAGTCTTTATCATTTTTATACAATTTTTTTACTTGAAAAAATCTCGGATCACCGCTAAATTATATTATAAATATTTATGAAATAAAACATTTTAATCGCTTCTACAGTTTTAAAGCAGATTCTTTAAACCATTAACAATAAAAAACTAAAATATAACACCACCTTTCCCAAACATTTTCGTCGTTTATCTTATCTTTACATGTGAAACTCACAGTCTATTTCAGTATCAGGGAAAAATAATATCACGTCCGAATCATCTTAATACCAATTTCCAATAATCGCTACCGATTATCTCGTTTCTCACAGTGCCATGAGAACTTCAATCAGACGAGCTATTTTTATTGACCCCGTCATTGTACAAGCAATATCTTATTCCCACTGTACAAAATGGTTAACTTTTACTAGAATTATAATGTGATTTGGAGTCTTTGAATTAACGGCAGAAAACATTGAGATAATGATACAATAAAAATATTACATAATTCTAATCATTTGGCAAAGAACTTGTGTAATGAAGATAGAAAAACTACGATACTTTTTTCAGCTTGGTCTAAAACAATATAGAAATGTATATGTGAAGAACTTATTTAAATTGTTTTAAGGTCAACATAGGATCTCAGTAACAGCGTCATGCTTCCAAGGAAAAGTATAAAATTGTGCGACGAACACGAGATGTCCATTTTATCCCATCCTATCAACATCCTATTGTCCACACTGCTACAGCGCAGTTTTCTTTGCATTTCAAAAAATGTATAGTCCGATTTAAACTTTGTGACGCCTATAATGTTAGCTGCGAATGCACTCGCACGCAGATACAGTGTTATATTGTTGGTATTTTGCGATTTGATGGTAATAAGACTTGGAGCTGATATATATTTTTATCGTAAATTTACTTGTATCTTTTACTACATTGCATTTAATTAAAATCTGTATGAAATCCATACAACTTTTTTTAGATTAGATAAATGAATAAATAAGTGAAATTATTATTTCTATCTGGCCAAACAAAATGTTATCCACCTAATTTTTACCCGGTAGGTAAAACAGCACATCTCTAATGGTAATCTGCGCATCGTTCAGACGTTCTGTGCAGTCAATACGTTTGCATCGGACTAAAGTATCAGCTGCAACCTACCATTAGAGTCCTGATAGTGAGCCCTATCGACTGCAAATGCCTCCAGGACCAATGTCTTATCGTGCCTTCTAAAACATGATTTGTGAATCAGAAACATTCGTCACCAAGATAACCAAAATTTTAACTTCCTCTTTTTACCCCTACTAGGAGACAGTACCCCTAATAGGATCAAAACTGACACTCTATCGTATAGATCAATAAATACTTAAAACAGATTTACCACTAAAGCGCCTGAAACAAAATACTTGCAACGTAAGAAATACTTCAATAAAAGTCCGCACAAAGACTACACAAATGATGAAGGCGATAATACAACAGAGTTAATACGTAGATACCAATATTACAGTGATAAATAAAAAGTAAGACACAATGCAATATTATAATACGGTACAATCACTTATCACTCTCAATTTTAATGCAAAAAAACACCATAACATACTTTGATCATTCAAAACAAAATATATCACACAGAAATGTTGCATTTTTAATTATTTATTTTAAATATTACAAATATAATCTGTATTCAATCAGATAATCTTATAAGAGAACAATCTTAAGCGTCTGCGAAACTTAACCGTCTTCGTTGTTCGTGATTAGCGTGAGAAAATATTTCGCGGTTGGTCTTAAAAAAGAAAGAATTTCGACCAAATTTGGTCCGAAGTATGATTCTACGATGTCGATTATTGTTGAAAGAGTTACTAAAATATTTATCTAGAGATGTTATTACACAAGACATTCACTGCATTTGAAAATAAATGTTTATTTACATTTCCTATGAAAATATTACTAATTTCCAAACAAAAATCTTTGAAATTATCAAATGAAACAGAGTAAAACACATTAATCAAAAGCGATACGCAGAAAAACGTCATTATTATACAATTGTATGTTCTTTTAGAATGCATGCAATATACTGAAACTTTCATACCTCTTTTGACATACAATCGCAATATAGTAAATTTTGAATTTCGTGTTTTAAACTTGGGCTTTTGTATCGACAGTACTCAGTGTTAGTGACATGAGATTGATCGCCTGGATATTTGAAAAACAACTTTTAATATCTCTGTGCTTATCATAGACGTAATTTCAGTTCAGATCAGATGTTATTTCACCGTCCTGTTTATTTGTGCAGCTCTTTTGACTTTGGAACGCATTCCTTTTCATACTCAATAAGTTAACTTTTAACGATTCATTAGTGCCAGTAATCTCATTACTGGCAAATCTTTTTTTGATGTTTTATATTCTGTTAGTCAAAATATGCATTATAGTATTTATTTGAAATCACTATATTTGTATTTTTATATTATATATATTTTTATAGTTAAACAGTTCTTTTTTTATGAAAGTATACTCGTATATAGTAATAAATATTTTTTCAACCCCATACTTTAAATTAATGTTATTTAGGTTCAAGTGGATTGACACATATCTACTTTTGCCGAGTCGAGTTGTATCAATGTCCTGTGGCTGCACGATGCAGGGTTCTTTGCCTTGCTAAAATGAATCTTTGGTATATAGCATTTGTTAAATTAACAACTACAATTAAAAACTGGCCGACTTCATATGCCGTGAGTGGGTAAAGTCAGCTGATATAGTTAATATTTTGTTTTATTTATTGTAAAGTACATTTTTGTAAAGCCAGTGGCGCAGTTAATATCCTATTATTATATGAATTTACCTACACAACCATCTAAAGACTCACAATTCTGCGTGCTAGCTAGATAGCTCCTTATCCATCTCACCTCTAAGTAACCATTAGTAACTTTAAGAACTGAAAATGTGTAGGTTAACCTTAATAAACGTGTCATTGCTAGAAATTTTGTTTCATTTCAACCGTCACGCACTAATGCTCAGACCAGAACAACAGAGGTAACAATATCTATTTCTTTATATTGAATTGCATTTGGTTGCTCACCATAATTTAAAATAGAACAAGTATGCACCGCTTTTTATTACGTCTGTACACAACTCTCCGATGGACTGATAGAGAATGCCTAATGCGAAATTAATACAATTTTTATTTTATATGATTAAAAACTTTTTAAAACCAGTAGAAAGCCTTTAAAGAAAACTGCGTAAAATAATATCTTTGACAAAATTTACTTAATAGTCAACTTGTTTATGTAAATTGAAGAACTTTAAGAAGGATTAACTTGTTACTAAATTATTATTGCTTTCTTGTGGAAATGGGAAGTCTTTTACAGCGCAGTTACGCAGCACTTCATCGAAACATGAAATTTGTTTTTCAATTATATTTGAGTCTTTTTATAAAATAGAACGTTTAAGATAAAACACAGCTCAATAATATTAAATAATAACGTCATTGATAAAAAATACTTTTCAGATTTAGTCTTAAAAAAAGTTAAATAGTTGTATCAACTCTATATAATTACAGCTGCGTAATCGTTTCCTTTTTTATCCGTTCCGCGCGCACGCGCTTGGTGGGTGGATTTTTTCACGTTTTGCTGCGATTAGAATGGTAAACTCCCATAACATACCCTTTATTGTACCGACAACGCGACTTACAACTTAAACACACTATGATTTATTTTTTAGCATCAAGGTCAAAATATTTTTGCACGGAGACTGCCACGATGACCTTTTGCAAGAATCAAGTCTAGGGGACTGAGAAAATTTCTGGATCATTATGATCTTAGACACTTTATTAAGAAACCAGGTTGTTTATATGACTAAATTATGTCACCTGTGATACTATTTAAATAAAATCTTGGACTCATATTTCGAAAGACTCATATTACAAAGATTTCCGTCTAACGCCTGGAAGAAGTTCAATTAGTTAAAGGTCAATTCTGCCGTGGTATAACTATAATGCCGTTAACTACCAAATTCTAATTGTACCAATTAATACCTTATGATTATAACTATAAGGTCGTGAACCACCAAATCCTAATTGGTAGTAATTGGCATTATGGTAATACCACGGCAGAATTAGTTATTTATATATATATATATATATATATATATAATTTAGTAGCTAAATGCTTGAATAATAAAAATAAAATTGAAGAAATGAGATTAAATCAGTATATATATAACCGTTTGATGCAACCATAGCGAATCTGCCTTTCGCACCGACAATACTGGATTCGCGTTCACAAAGGGGCAGATATTTGTGTACTGAATAAGAGCATTAGTACAAATGTCATGGATATTTATATATATGTATATGAATATTATATATCTATCCGTTACTTTTGGCTAGGCTAATTTATATGAATGTAACAAATATTACGATTATTATTATATAAAGAGAGAATTATACGCCGTCTTATTTTAAGAAGGCGTATCATAAATAAAATCCTTGTGTTTGGCAGAAAAAAGCGCTTGCGAGCGCTTACCAGCGCTGAAAAACAAATTAGACAGTTTTCGGCCAGGACACGTTTGGTAACTTCAGTTGCGCTGACACAATCCGCCATTTTGCTTATTATCGCTTAGCGATCGCCATTTTTCTTACAAGCGCTCGCAAGCGCTTTTTTCTGCCAAACACAAGGAATGACTTACGCATTTTGATATGTACTTACTTTGGCTGAATATCTTTCTAAAATAATATTTAACGTGTTTTATAGTTCATGGTAACCATGAAGTTCTATTTCATTCGTCTCGACACCAGACCACGCTCTATATCAGAGCGTATATGATATTGCAGTTGGTTTTGCAACTAGCTATAGAAACTGTTTACCAAAGAGGTATTAATAAGAAAATGTATAGCTTATTAACATTCCCTTTCGTTTTTATTACTTTCTCGTACCTAAGTCTTCACTCATCTCCGCCTCAATGAAAATGGATCCTAAGTGACCCAACCCGCGAGCGACCCAGTGCCCTTGCGCACTCTCTGATTGGAATTTATCGCCTTCTTGCCTTGTAACTTGCGCACCGTGCTCTAATACTTTTTTCTTTTACTGTAAAGGGAATGTTAAATCGTTGCTTTTTGCGGCTCTTTTAACACAGAGTATTAAAATATGAGTTCATTTCGTAGTACTTAAAAATGCCTGATGGATTTTTGTAATGAAAATAGAAGTACGCAAGTGCTTTGATGAATTGGAATCTTAATTAGATACTTTATAAGTCATTATTGAATATTGACCTACGAAATTCGTAAAAATTTATAAATTATATTTCATTTATGGGATAAAATACAAACAGATTTTCATTTAATCCCTAACTCTACATAAGTAATAATCAGTATTAAACTTTAATACTTACATAAAGGCTAATCGAAATATGTTAACTCATTTTTTTTGTGTCCCATTCACTTGCAAAGTTTCATGACGCGCCTCGGGGCATGCTCAGTTTCCCACGATATTATTTTATATGAAAAATCATACTAACTAACATTGAAAAATCGAATAAAAGTGGGCCTTATTACTGAACTGTGAAGTTTAAAATTATGTAGCCTCGACCAACGCTTACAGCGCTTAACAACAATTTCACTAAACTGGAGTTACATTCCTTATAGACACAAATCGTCTTAAGAATTTAAAGAACGCACGAACAAAAATGTGCTTTATTGCATTATGATAGAGGTTTGGAAGCTAATGAAGAGATTAGAAGTTGGGTCTTACGTGTTTTAAAGAATTTTCTCTCGGCTCTTTTTGATATAGCACGCGTCAAAACATAAAGCGTTGTTCATATTGTTGCTTTTTTAAACAATTTTTATATATATATTTTTTAAGGTTTCATTATTTCTCAATGACAGTGTAAGTATTTCACAAAGGCTAAGGTCACCGTTCAAAACAACACAAAACAAAATTTCAATAAATTCGCCCTACTCATTGTAAAAGCTGTTATAAATAAAGTAAAATTATGAAAGATAGCCACTCATCTCCTAATATTTTAAGATCTTTGGCAACATTAGTTCTTAAACCTCTGTTAATGACTACATTTTTAAAACTCATTAACCATTTCGTCAATCTATCGTTACTAACATTTTAATAGTTATGTGTTTATTTCAAAGTAAATACTCGACTTAACTAAGTAGTGAATCTAAATATTAGGTCTTTACCTATGAAATTGCTGTTTTTCATGACCCAAATGAAGCATATTTTTTTATGTTTTTTATTTCTATTAATCAAAGTAATCACCCATGCAATTTATGCATCTTTGCCAATGCATTGGTAGCTTATTGATGCCCTTCTTGAAGAAATCAGCTGGACGGGAGGTAACAAATTCTTCAAAGGCATTTTGTACTGCCTCTAGGGTATTTAATTTTTTTCCCGCCAAGAAGTTATCCAAATTCTGGAAAAAGTAGAAGTCTGTAGGCGCAAGGTCTGGTGAGTACGGCGGATGCCGGAGAACTTCCAACCCCAGCTCTTGTAGCTTGGAGACCGTCTGCTGTGCAGTATGAGGTCGCGCGTTTTCGTGCAGGAGCACTGGTGCCTAACGATTGACCAAAGCTGGTTGGAGACATGCGAGCTTCTCCATCATTGTGTTCAGTTCTTCACATTACACATCGCAATAATACTCGTCCCGTTTGGTAAGAAGCTGTGATAAATTACACCCGCGTTAGACCACCAAACAGTGACCATCACTTTTCTAGGGGTAAGTTTTCATTTAGGGCATTGTTTGGGTGCTGAACCAGGGTCCAACCAACTTGCTGAGCGCTTATGATTGTCAAACAGGATCCATTTCTCGTCTCAAGTAATAATGCGGTTCAGAATTCCTTCACATGTATGCCTGTTGTGTAGTGCAAAGCACGTCTCGACGCGTACTTCGCGCTGGCGATCATTGAGTTCGTGGGGTACCCATTTGTCAAGCTTTTTTATCTTGCCAATTTGACGCAAATGGACCAATATTGTTTTGATGCTTACGTCAAAAGCTGCTGTTAATTCAGCCGTAGATTGAGTTTCATCAGCTTCCACAATCGCCTTTAATTCGTCATTGTCGCTCAAGGTTTTCGGACGACCACGGGGTTCATTTTTCGGGTCATAATTTCCAGAACGGAAGCGGGCAAATCAATAACGGGTGGTGCTTTCGTTTGTAGTGTTTGCTCTGTAAACGTCGTTGATGTTGCATGCCGCTTGCTGCCACGACGGTACTCATACTCCATAATTTCTCGAAATTTTAACTTACCCATGTCGACGAAAAATGTTTGAATGCGTTGAAAACAAAACACTCACGATTAAACAAATGACGATTTTCGAAAACAGAATTCCAAGTTTTTTAAATAAAATTATAATGATCAGCCAAAAAAAATATTTGAAATGGCCAATACGGGAGAACGGTAATTTTATAGGTAAAGACCTATTATTATGAACCTGAAAGACTTTATAATCGAGCTATAGTCATTATCCTACTGTCATAAATGTGAAAGTGAGTTTGTTTGTTTATAACGCTTTCACGTCATAACTCTACTGTTCATCATGAAATTTTCCCTTCATATTGTAGGGAGATCATGACAAGTATTACCGCAAACTTAGCTGTGGTAAATTCAAGTCAATAATATAGCTATCGAGGTCACACCTGAAATATGTACATATATACTTAGCAAAAGTGCGATGGTAATATGGACTTTATTATTATATGGACTTTGAGCTCACAGTCTGTGGGCTTATGTAATGAGATAGGAAAGTGGGTTAATTTAGTAATAGGACTAAATAGAAGACGTCTTAAAAAAAGGCCAGGTAAGGTACATTACGATATTAGTGCGTTATGATGGTTATAACATGCGAGGCGTAATTGAGCCGAGCATGTTATAACCAATAAGCACGTATATCATACGACGTTTTTTAACACATTTGCGAGGAAACAGAAAAAAACATTTTATATTCTTTCATTTTTAATAATTGAAACAGTTAGTGAAATTACAATTATGAAAATGATACGTAGTTGTAGTTGGTTTTTTAATTATGTTATTATTATTAAATAAACTCAATCTGTGAATGTACACTGTTGCTTTCCCGCGTTTTTAACGAGCGGGGATTAGTTCGAAATTTGAATAGCAACAGCACGCGAAATGGCAAATAATACTGTTATGGAATTTATATGGACTATAACTTAACTATTCGCTTTGGTAACACACGCGTTTTTTATGACCCGCTTTAAATAATTAAAACCGGTGGAATTACATCAGCTTTACGAGCAAAGGTGTTATAAAGTAACCTTAACCGGCAAGCTTGTATTTAGAGTCTGTTCATCCTAACTTGTCCTATTTGGTAAACAACCTTGGCATTCCTTTTTATTGATAATGCAGCATTAAAAAACCAATTGAAGACTAGATTCAATGGGTTTCAGCCTATAATAACGATTTATTGTAATAAATTATTGACTTTGTAATTATTTTATTTTTAAATGGGTGATTTGGTTAAAAAGTTGTTCCAAGATTGTTCACCAAATGGAACAAGTTAGAATGGACAGACTTTAAGGTCTGATGAGATTTGAAGAAGCGAGAGATGTATGTCAAGGTCGTGGAAAATGGAAATCTGTGATCTCCGCCTACCCCTGTAGGAAAAAAACGTGATTATATATACATACAATCACGTATGTAATTGATCATGAAATAAAAATAAATATATAACTGGTGTATATTAATTGAGAAATAATTGAGTTAGGCAAAAGCAGCCATTTTTATATATATTTTTTTTTTATTTAGGATGGGTTTGCTCTTGATCCCAATCAAGCCCGGAGGCCATGACAGAATTCACGATGGAACGAGCTAACCCAGAAGGTGCCCATTCACCCTGGCTTTGAAAATAGATAATTTTAATCAACAAGATATATCATAATACTCATAAGGAAAAATCGTATTTATCTCTTGTTTTCTTGAACAATAACAACATTTATTTTAATTAATTTTAAAACTAGAATAGCTTTATTTTTTAAGATATTTATAGACTTTTAACATAAAATGACATGAAATGTAAAAAAGAATAATATGCACCAACATAGACACGGGCTTACAACTCATCGCACGGGTCCGGCTCGTGCGCCTGTCGCAGCTCACGACGCCGCATGCCCCGATAATTCTCAGAGAATTGTTATTTAGACGGAATCACGGTGGATTCATGATGTCACTTTACCTTTGAAAAAATCTTTTTATAACTATACCTAACTACTATATTTTAATAATTAAAAAAATATTTCCCAAAGACCCTTACCCGAAAACTAAAACTCCGTGCTCTACTTGCCCCATATTTTTTTGTTGAATAAGACCGTATTTAAGAAATACCCAGTTATGGAGATACTGAACATAAATGAACTATTTTTACTCCACTTTAAGCTTAGCTGTTACAGAATCTAGTTCATAAACTCACATGGTAGCTTTACAACAGACGCATTTCATTGCTTTGTAAGTTAAATTGCGTGTCATACGTTATACTTAGCTGGTAATACATAAAACAAAAGCAGTTTGCCTTCAATTATGTAATAACTGTATTATTTGGTATAATCATCATATGTCACGACTGTGTTAATATAGTACATTATTGAAGCCGCTAAAACGTTAGTACATTGATGGACGAACTTAACATTATGGGTTGAATAGAAGCAGATATATACATATGGTAAGGCCATCGATGTGTTGCCAAATCTTGTATACTTTTCTTAGATAAATGAGCGAACATTGAAACTATGTACATAGTAACTTTCTTTAACATTTGGATCCCTCAAACTCATTTTGTCAAATTAAAGGGTACCAAAAGCACCCTATAATGACAACTAAAAATAAATTTTCGCGTGTAAAGCGGTTCATCGTTTGAACAGGCTCTTTTCTCTTAACACAGCTAACAATTCGCCAGTTAATTCGAAATTTCAATACCCTTAATGAGTTACCACTTTGGTTAAATGGATAAGTTCTTTGTATTTATAAATTACACTACATAATTATATGAGTTTACATAATAACATGATAAATGGCTTTTAATAATTACAAAATTTCTAAGCATTTTTGGAGAAAACATACATTTTAATACCTAATATTACCCAATAGTAAAACTAGAATGGAAAATCTTCTTATGGCTAGATACATAAACCTAACACTAGTAACTGATTATAATCACAATTTTATAATAATTTGCCCTACATAATATAATTGACTATCGGCCTACCCCGACTTTTTAAAATTGATTCATTGGTTCTGAATGTTACTGTTAACATAGAAATAAACTTACAAAAACCACATTTCTTTTTTCATACTATTAGTATACAGAAGCTCGATGGCGTAGTAGCTACCGCGTTTTGATTTTGGAGGTTAAATATTTTTTTCAGAGACCGTGCTAGCATCTGTAGTCTTTAACACTACTCCAATATGCTAGACTGGACCCACGTGGCGAGTGGAACTAAATAATGGATGTGAGTTTTCCGAGGCATATTATTCATTTATATATGTTATAAACTGGTACTTTTTCTACTGATTGAATTTTCTTATATCAAATTTAAAACAACATCATAAACATCTTGAACTTGTATAATATTCAGTTATAATTAAATACTCACTATTAAATTTTACTATAAAATTACTCATAGCAAGTTTTAGCATTGAAACTATTGCATTGAATAAATAATCCGCTATTAATTGTCATCGCTCGCTTTCTGATAGATTTGAAATCTTATTATTATGGAAATACGGGGCACAAAAACCAGTTAATAAGAGTAATTGTAACCTATAATTTTGAACTTTGTTTTGATAGAAATAAGTGATGTTATGTGTTACAAACCTTCAAGCTTATAAGTCAAGGGTCGAAGTCAAACGTTCGACAAACTACACCATTGTAACGCCGTTTACAGCCACAGATACAAAACTATAGAAGTAACTGAAAATTTCTCAAAATAATATAATTAAATTATTTGAAAAATACTTCCTAAATTTATTGATATAAAAGTTTTAATATGTGTATTATTTATTCAAAAAATACGTCATAAAGTATAATCAATAAAAAAGAAACATATCTAACTAATTGTTACTCGAGCTCTTGTTTTTGTTATAACAATAGTATTTTTATTTTACTCACACTGTAGCGGCTGTTTTATAGATAGTGGGTAAAAGAATAGACAGACATTTATATGATAATAAGATATGTGATAATTTAGTAACCGTAGTTAATTCAACGTCACCAGATCGAAACTGGCAAGCCTAGCACAGAATAAATATATATACTTACTTGTATTTTTTTAATTAACTAAACTGCTTACTAATTTTGGAGCACTTTTCGAATATTTTACACTAAGTGGGTTATTCTATTGATTTAATTTATGCGTCTGCGCGAAAATTATACCCACGTCTATATTATTTTGACAGCGCTATGAAATGTTCACTTAAGTGATTTCATATAGCAAATGTGATTTATAATATTTACTACAAATATATATGTATGTAGTTAATATTACGAATGAGGCTTCTTGGCCTCTTAGTCCTCAACCTTACTACTCATTTAGGTTGAGGACCAAGAGGCCAACCTCTTTTACAACCTCAGAGCCACCTAGCGAGTTATGAAAAGATCTAAGCTTGTTGTTTACTTGTGTGATAAAATCCGTAATGAGGACATCTGCAGAAGAACTAAAGTTACTAGTATAGCCTTACGAATCCCTGATTTGATGATTGTTTGGTTCTTGAGTGACAACCACGAACTGAACGGAGTAACTAGGGAAGGACCTCCATAAGATGGACCCACAACCTAGTGAAGGTTGTAGAAAGCCGATTACTACAAATCACTAACTGTTGCTCCTTGTAGCGCTCTCAAGAAGTGATTTATGTCCACCAGTCGACTTTTAACAGTTGAACATATAAAAAAGGGATAATTGATCACATCCTTAATGTTACCTACGTATTTTATAATCCCTTCATAATATTGTATAAATTTCTTATAGACATATTTTCTCGCACTTATTGTAATAGATATTAAATAAATGTTCTTCTTCTATATCCCGCAACAACCGCAATCTGTTGCTTTCTTTCACATTTATAATTTAACTCTCATACTTTAAAAAAATCAATCCGCTACGTCCTTTTGAAGATTATAAGTTATTCTGATCGCATATGATTCGCGAACACATATTTATTTATAGTCATTGAACTTAAATACATATCTGTTTTCAAAATAACGCACATAATTTGTCGCCCGTTGTGGTGGAATGGCTAGCAAACCAGTTTTTATGGTAACGCCAGTCGGTGGTTCCGGTTTCGATACCTAGCCGGATCAATGTAGAAAGTGGACTTTTCTATATTGGCTCGGGTCTGGGTGTTGTAGGTGTTGTAGTAGCTAAAACACACAGGTGCTTTAGCTACTTAACACGGGTTCAGAAAAATGTACATAGTGTTGTCTATTATTTATACTAGATGGCGCTGTAGCGCGTAGAAACACGCCATCGTATTGTTTTGCGATAGCAGTGCAGGAGTACGTAAGGGCAAGTTTAGTTTTTCAATGTGAGGACAAAGAGACAATATGGCAAACAAGCACACACACACACACAAAGTATTGGCATAATATAATTAGGATTTAACATACTTCTCAATTTCCAGCTACGTCCTTTGACTCGTCGAGCGCTGCGTCATTCGTCGAGCCCGTCGACAGCTCGTTGCGTTTGCCCGCGAGCGTCTCGCGCGCACCTATTTTGTGAGCACCATCTATTGCTCCAGTTACATTACGACTTCGCGTTAAGGTGATGTTTATTGAGTTTTACATAGGAAATACATTTGTTCTTCGCTTTTTTACACACCATATTTCTGAGAGCTAAACACAATTCACTTTACTTAAGTGCTGGTTGAATTTTATGTATATTTGAATCAATGCTTTCTTATATAAAATAGTAGGTTAAAACTTTTAACCTTTTTTTAAATTAAGGGACATTCATATTCATCCCTGCCATCCATCAAAGTAAGCTTTTAAAATGCAATTACTGACGTGGTTATATATCCATATTAGATTAATAAACGCGAACGTGAAATAACCCTTCTTTTCTATATAAACCCCTGCTTTCCATTTTTGACGATTTATATTTATATTATAACGAAACTATATAGGTAACTAGTATTAATAAAAAAAAATAATGAAGTCTATCTACCCTTAATTTCTAATACAATATTACAATTTCATTGCTTTAATTTACATATAATATGTCGATTTTTCGCTTTCTGATTTAACGATGACAACGAATGGATGACAATGAAATAATTCGTTACTATTGAAGCTACACTATTATCCATGGCGTAAATAAAATAGGACCAACGTTAACACTAATTTCTTACCGATTCTCAATTTGTAATGGATACAAACATAATTTTATGTTCTGAATGGCGTTTATTGACAAAACTCATATTGAATAGGCAATTGAAAAAGATGAAAATTGTCGCAAGAATTAATCTGAATCATAAAGCACTAAAAATTATGAACATGCTTAGATAAATACTGTTATAGAAGAACGCACCGTATGGAATCTTAATATAATTTCTTGGACTAAAATTTTATCAGTAAATAAGAGCGATATATTATGAAAGCTATGATTATTTATAAAAATGGAGTACCTAAACTATAATTATTTTTTACAAAGTGCATATTTTCGAATAATACTTTAAATTCATTCAACCTTTCCTATTTTTTTAGTATTCTTTGTAAGTTTTATAAATAAAAACGTAGATAACATCCTTACCTATATTCGTATTCTATTCATTGGTTCATTTTTAATTAAATTATCTGTTCATTTTCTGAACGAATTGCTTTCAGACCATATAAAATAACAATGTACAGTCGGCCAAGAAAGTGGTGTACCACCCTAAGGCTGAATGTCGCTAGCAGTTTACAGAGCAATAAAGATTTGTTTTGCTCGCACCTTGATCTGACAACATTGCTATCTTATGATATTGACGTTTGTCACAGTTGTCACCTTATGCAAAGATATTATTAGACACTAGCAAAGAGTACATTATTAGATACTGAAAGTCACTAGATGCTAGAAACTAAATCACAACTTGTTTGGTTGAACAAAAAAATTTTAGCAATGGTCCAGTTAGCAGGCATTGACAAGGATATTTATAATGCAGTTAATAACAACTAACACGGAAAATAAAAGAAATTACTAAAATATATTTGACAAAATGTCAAATGTCAGATTTCTTTATATAAAGAATTTGGTTGACTATTTAAATAGTTTGTATTATTTTTTATTAGAAACATTGAATTTTTTTTGGCAGTAATTAATGTCTTATTCTTTAAATAATAAAGGTTAAAATGTCATGTACTTTTATGTGACCTATGACGTATAAATATTTATCAATTAGGTTTACGTCATTACTATGCATCTCTTTCAGCTAAATCTAATAGAACCTTGTTGTAATTTTCGATGACTAGCAAACTAAATCAAAAGTGGTACACCACTTTCTTGGCCGACCGTACAATATACACAATCTTTGTTTTAGAGAGCCCGCGGCACATGTGACACCTGACTGCTGAACATGTCTGTAAGTCTGCTGCGCAATAATAAATGCAAGTACCATGTCACCGCCACAAGATCCACGGAAAACTAGCCACAGTAGTTTATTAACAAGATGCCTGTGTTTAAATTATAATAGGATCCAGTGTTTGAAACATTCTCATGCAAGTACCTTTCAATATTTATTTCAACAGATAAAGGTCAAGCAATTTTATCATAAGAGACAAACAAAGAGAAATATGAACTTCTAGTAGGCAATTGGTGGTAGACCGAGTAGTTACAAATAATAAAAATAACTTCAAAATAAAAAAAAATATATTTTTACACGATTCTCGGCACACACTCCGCGTCGGCTCATAGAATTCGTTGCTCCACTTAACAAAAGACTAACGTTACTTTATTGCATAATAATTATTTGTATTGTAAAACTAGTGTCTAAGTTATGCTACTATTGTAAATTACTGCTAATAAAGTCTAATTTAGAAAATTTCATAAGACTCTGCAACTACTCGTAGTAGTGACCTCAACTTATAAACTTATATACTGCTGTTTTATTGTAGCGGAGTAAAAGCGGGGATTTTGCGTGTCCCCATGATGCTCTAGTAACTGCAAATTTAGTATCCCGGGTTCCCCTACTATAAGCGTGGTCAACTAAACGCTATAAATAATTTAACTAAACGTCTTAGTTTTTCTCAAAAGATTGCTTCTTGCAGAGGTTATTAAAAATGATTTTAGTGACTATAAAAATTACCGAAAAAATATTTTTTCGGTCTTTATAGTTCTTCATTACGTTAGTCATACTGATATATGAAGATAAAATAAAAATCTTTCAGTTTAATGAGTTTTTGTGAAAGCACTAAAAAATTATACTAAACTTTACTTCTTTATCTTAAAAGGATTAAGAAACATTAATAGTATCTACTGCAATACTACAATACAATCTACTTTATTATCATTAATATCGTTCAAATAACTATCATTGTTATACTAAAGATTATCGACAGGAAACTTCATTGTTTTTCCACCGTCGCATCGCCTTATTTGCATACAACCTCTCATCTGCATTCAAGCAAGATCGCATCGTTATTTGTTTGTTCTTTTTGGACCCATTCATGTTTTGAAACCTTACACTAATAATAGTCGCTTTGACGTAGGTCTCAATTATGCAGCCAATGAATTTAATTGTAATAATAATAAAATATTATTTACTTTCTCACCAATTAGGTCCAAAATAAGAGCTATGAAACTTGTTTTAAAGATTAACATTAGTTACTGTATATGTCTATCCATTAGGATAGACATATACATAAGTATACGATACATACATAAATAAGTAATATTGATAGAAATATATATGATTAGTGGCCATGAGTCAGGAATTACAGACATTTCACCCTTCACCCAAACATGTCCTTTCCGGGACTTGAATCCATGTTCATTAGGTCTTGCAGGTATGGTCAAATTCGGCTCGGCTAAAACGGTCGTTAAATAAACATTACTTTTTAATGACAGAATTATTGGAATAATACCATTATTGGAATTCAAATTTGGAAGCTTAAAATAGCTTAATATCCATTTTACCTATTTCTTTATAGCACTATGTAATCGAATAGGTTTTTCTGATGCTTTCGGCATGCTTATTTATGGTAACCATGTGTATATTATTATAGTTGATTTTGGGGAACTGTTAAGATATATGTCTTACAAATCGCGAACAAATCCTACATCTCAGAAGTTGTCTGTGTCTTGACTAATTTTTTACTTAATTTACGTACATTTTCCATTTTGTTATCTTTCAGAGTTCAGAAGATATTACTATAAGTATTTGTAGGCCTATTACTGCCTCTAGCGGGTATCATGATAAACTGCACCAAAGTAGTCTGCAGTATATTTCCAGGGAATATCATAGCTGATTTTATGTTTGACCCCTTTTAACGCCGCTGTCGTTTTAAGCTTTCAAATTTTGGTGTTTAATTGCTTGCCTTTATAATTCTCTCCTTAAGGTTGATTTTTTATCATTTGGGTTATAAATATAACCCAGTTTTTAGTTTTAGGCAAAAAAACGGAATTCGTACCAAACTGACGGCACTTTTTTCTACGAGATCTTAATATAATAATTTACAATGTGACAATGTCCGCAGCACCTAATATAATTCAGAAATATTAATGACATTATTATCCTCTTTTTATAAGTAAGTAATTCGACTTTTTCTTTATTTTATGAGTATTCTGTCATAAAAATTTATCCTAAATACACAAATAAGCTTTAGAGTCATGGACATGACTAGGCGAATTAAAAGTACATTTTCGCCATGACGAGTAAGGCTGAACAAGGTGTGGTCTATAGTGTTGGGCCAAATAAGATACCCAATATGATATCATTACAATTTTAATACTAGAGTCGTCTAACAAATATAAATATGTTGAAAATATAATATTTCATTACTGCATTCACACATCTACGGTTAAAAATAGTTATTTGTACAGTCTTTATTGCACCGATATTGTTTTACAGTGTAATATAAAACTAATGTTTAGGCACTGGTAAGTTGAATGAATAAGTAATGTTGCTGTTTCTTATTTTAAATAAGCATATGAGATTACTATATTTTACACCTTTCTCATCATTAAATCGATATGTTAGTTGAGTCATTTTGTATTCTCTTTTATTTTATAAAAAATATACATAAATATACATTAAACTTATAGTCATAAAAAAAGTGATACTTATTAATTAAATCGCAATATATATCCGTGTATTTCACGTTTCAATATCATGAAAAACAATGGTATCATTTAACAACCAATATTGAAATAATGATACCGAAAGTAATATTATTTGTTATGGCACAGCACTAAACTGACTCGCGTGACCTCTGCCCTTCGCTCGCGCTCGCACACATGCCTCGCCCGTAGCGGTCACGCCCCACGCCGTTTTGGTATCGACGAAAAAATTGATACCGAAATCAACTGATGTGTCAGATTCGATACAGGTTTTATTTGCGGCGAATTTTTATTATGTCGTTTCCTGTAGATTAGAATCAAATAAATCATTAAACAAATGTTTTAAAAAAAAACAAATTTTAAGTAAAAATAAAATAAATAATTTTTCTTGTGTTCAAGGGAAAGTAAAAATAAACTTAACCTTTTATTACTCTTGATAACGGTGCAGTTGTATGGCGCAGTGGTTAGGGCATACGACTTACGATTGTGGAAGTTAAGAAAGATTATAAGGAACTGATCATCGAATTGTGACCAGTGTCCCTTATTTTCACCTCTTACTCTTGCTTACTGTATGTGAATCAATACATGTTTTATCTTTCTTTAAGAAAAATCACCTTTTCCATGCCTCGAAAAGCTAATTAAACCTCGTTCGTTAGATCAATGTAATAAATGTTCGGTTACCTCCTTTGACCAGACCTTTAGAAATTTGTAAACCTTCATAATTGCAGAATGGATGCGCTTAACACTGGGCCATTGACATTCACGATGTTTAGATAATACTCAAAGGGTTAAAAATGAAAAGTATAAATAAAAATCCTTGCCATTCTTAGATAGAAATCGAACTCACACCTTCACTTTAGTGTCCTGTCCATTCTTTTTATACCTTGCATTTTCAATGCTATCTTATATGATTAATTTGCATAGAAAAATACTTAACAAAATCCACTTGACTCACAATATTATATTGCTGTTTCATTTTAATTAATTGTCAAATATGTGAAAAAGAAATCTTTCGAATGCGAGGATATTCCTCTCATCGATAAAGCAACTATTGTAAAGAGTAAAAGTACTAGAAAATTTCAACGTTTCCCTACGAGGCACGATCACTTAATTGGGAGATCAGTAGACCGAAAATCAAAAGGTTGTGGGTTCCAGTCCCGCTTGACAACAACTTGTAAGCCTAGTGATATTTTTCTAACATTTTCTTTAAAAAAATATATTTATAAATACATTTCCCAGTTAACGTCTCTCACAAATAAAACTTGGTAAGTGTTGAATATTATACATAGTTTTAGTTTTCATTAAAGATCTTACTACATATTCTATGTACATTAGGTTTTTGTTCGCAATCTGCCTCACATTAAATGTACTACACAACGATTACAAAAATCGGTAATAATATTATTAAAAAACACTTTAGCATATCAAATATTTCACAAAAGTTTATTACATAATTCAAACAAAAAGTAAAAAAGGCAAGATACTAGTAACTTAAAAAACGCCATGTCATCATATAACTTTAAAAATAAACTAAAACCAAAAGCACGCGTTCAAAAACATATGTTCATCATTAGAACGCCTTTGAAAAATATTCTAAATTCCGTGCATTATTCTTTTGAGAGGTATCCTACACAATACGACGAATTCAGCTTGACTCAATTAAATCTTAATTCGTACAAAGGAGTCGATTAATGAAATTAAGTCGGCATTTACTCGACTAACCATCAACCGCCTACAATGGCTTTAAATAGTAACAATCAAATCAAAGGATGCTCGAGTCGCAACAAAGGGTATAACTATTCCTGACCGTGACTATTAAAATTTAATGACATGATTTATTTAAAGTAAAAAAAAAAACAGAGAAAAGGGTATGTTACGAACCATTTTTCATATAACGCAGTTGGTAGCAAATGGGCAAATAAAAAATGTTTAACAGGGCCGACACTTTATGAAAAACGGTCTCCGACTGCGTAAGGCTTTGTCATCGGCCGGAATTTATTCATGCTCGCCCGTTGAGCCCCGGCTGTGAATAAAATATTAAGAATATTCCATTTTTCTGGGTTTGTATTGCGTAATGTGTGTGGCTACAAGAAAGTGTTTCGTCGAAAGAAAAACCCCATTTAAAACATTTTCATTTATCTCTTGAACAATCTTTCTCATAAACCCGAATATACGTTTTTATAAATTTAAAACACCTTCACCAGATAATAGATGGATTTTTTTTATTCCACATACAAGACCATGGGATCAGGTTGTAGACTCTAATAGCATCTCTGAATATATAATAATAACGGTGCTATTTTCACCGTGTGGAACTTAACTTACTTTAATGACATTTAAGTAAATGCCTTTTAAAGAGTTTCGATATGCACTTAAAATAATTTACGCATTAATCACTGCTCATTTTGCAATCGGCTGTGTACAGATTTGTTGAATGCAATATATTCCTTAAAAATCGATTTCATATATGTTTAACAGCACTCATATATCACTTTTGAACATAATCCAGATCAGATAGACATTAATTATTGTCTTTAGAATATCAAAATACCTACACCGGTTTATAAATTGGTAAATCAATATTTTTTTATTACCTTGTTGAACGCGAACATCTAAAATAAACCTGTAAACTGTCTTTCAAATTCAGGTTTACTTCTTACTAACTCAATACTTATATATAACATCATAACTTACTTTAACGACATTTAAGTAAAACTCTTTTACAGATTTTTAGATTTCTATTAAAAGAGTCCTGCTTATTTCACAAGCTATTGTCGTTTCGGCTCGAAGGTAGTATTAGCTTGACAGAAAATGTTCTTAATATATTAACGATTTACGTACGTCTTTCGTTTTTAATGTTATAAAAAGCTCTTCTGTACTTTCGTGCGTCTATACGTCCAGAAATAATATTTGGTCATTTTCTTAGTGGTAGCCGTACCATTTATAATATTTTATAGAAATCAACAAAACAGACTTGAGAACATTAACATGGCCGGCACAATGGTCGTGCCCCGGTTCTGTTACATTTTATACTAAATTACTTGATATTAAGTTGACCAATAAAACTTTAAAAAGGTTTTTAGCTTCTTATTGTCAGTGATTTTTATGCGAATACTGTTATTGTTTACCATTTTATGAGATTTAAATGTTTAGTATTTTCGTCACAACTTGTTTGTTTTTCATTGGTGTTACTTTTGTGACATTGTTGTTAACTGAGTGACGATTTAAGCTTTTTGCGTTTAAAATAATCTTATCAGGGCCGCGATAATATATATAGTATACATGCAAATAAGTATGATAACCAAATATAATTTATATTAAAATACTCATCACTCATACTCATAAATTATTTGGATATATTATAATTACATTAAGAGGTGATATATGCAATATAATGCACATAGCAACAGACTTCGTGTATAACTTAGAGTACACATGTCAATTTTAATGCTGGGAATTTGTGATAATTACATTTTGGTCGTAATTCGTATAAAAAAATCAATTGAAATTATTAAAAAATTTGATTAGAGTTTTTAATCTTCAGTATCTCTGTAACTATACATTTTCCAGGTAAGGAGTTATATAATAATTTTGTAATTATGGATATCATTTTATAATAACAATAATTGGATTCCATGGATCAGCTTCAATGCGGAAATATATGTGACGCCATATCTCTATGAGTTCTTAGCCGATTTTCGTGTGTTTTGTAATGAATCGAACCAACAGCTATAGGACTAGATCGTGATGGAGCCCGAATTTGAATTGAAATTCGTAAAAATAAAAAGTTATGACCAAAAAACATTGGCTCTATGGGATATTCCATTGAAACAAAAAGCGCGCGCTTTTTAAAAATTTTCATTCTTAAGAAATTTTAAAATTTCTGCGCTCTGCTCCGATTAATGATGCTAGCGAAGCTTTATGCTTAGCGTCTGCATCGACCTGGATATATTTCTTACATTTAGACCAATTAGATTAGCGTACTAGTAAGTCTTGTTATGGATACTGAGGTGACGGATAGACATATTTGATTTAATATTATTTAATATTTATAGAAATACATATAAGAGAGATTTGCTCGTTTTCATCACACAAACATCTGCCGTTTCCGGGACCCAGGAGCGTTCGCAGCATTGGCAGGATCACGACTATTACACCAGACATTCGTAACCATACAGCATCTTACAGCATAGCATGTGACATTGTTTGTATCCACCACAATTCCACGTTTTCTACGGATACAGACAACAATTAAGTATTTAACTGCTAGGTTTTTATATAAAACCAATTTTTAGAAGAAAAACATAAACTAGTTGCGAACGTCAGACGTAAACTGAAACCCGTAACTTCTCGCCAGTTCATATAATAACGTTATCATTCCATTGCTACTTTCGTTTGTAAAATACTTGACGACCGTTTGGTGCAACGGTAGCGATCCTGCCTTTCGCACCGATGGTCCTGATTCGAATCCCGGAAGGGGCAGATGTTTGTGTGATGAATACGAGCATTTGTACCTGAGTCATGGCTGTTCATATATATTTTTCTATACATATTACTTATTTATGTATGATATATGTATGTCTATCTGTTACCCTAGTTTCCATAACACAAGTCTTTATAGTGCTTACTTTGGGCTAGGCTATTTGGTGTGATTGTAAGAAATATTATTATTATTATTAAACTTATTACCTGCATATTGTAAGCGTTGGTTTTCTGAGCAAAAAATACATGAATAAAGAACATAGACATAGTTTGAATTAGAGGGAATTGACGACTGTCAAACGATTTATAGTGTTGACGCTTTCTTATTCAATACAGATGATAAAAAGTTTGACACTCATTCGATAACTGATCTCAGTTAAAGTAACTTTAGTTTGACTATCGAACGAACCATCCACTGTGCTGTCAAACATGTCAAAATTGAACTTTTAGCCATTAAATGTATGACATAAGTTTGTGAAAAATTCAGTTTTTATTTGGCATACACTTTAAAGTTATAATTTCAACACTTTAAAAGAACTCTAATAGGTAGGAACAGTAAGTAAACACTGTGTAGTCGACAGTCGATATTAAATGAAAAATATATTGATAGTTACGTGGGCAGATGCTACTCGTAAAATACTGCTATAGATCTGTTATTAAAACTCGATTAAATCGTCGAATAAGGAAAGTTTAAATAAACCAGCCGCACTATCAACATTAATTTTTGTTTACTTCTAATATTTCACTATTGATTACCAAATTTTAGATTAAAATTAAAGCCACAAAAACCATTTCTTTTACTATTGGAAACTGAAAATAATAGGCTGTCTACTCTTTCGATAAATAAAAAAAAACTTCTATAATTTAAGATAAATTATCTCCAATGTGATAAAATGTGCTTGTGTAACTAAACACGTATTATTTTATTGTAATAATATTTACAACTAATAAACAGGTGCCTTCCTTTATATTTTTCTTTGTTAAGCATAAACTTTGTGAATTAAATGAAACAATTTATAAAATTATACTCAAGGGTATTCATGAGAATCAACAGACAATAAGACGCCTTCGTCCAAATACGAAGTTTTTAGAAAGGGCGTGGGTGAAGAGGCAAAAAAAGAGGACCCAGGACTACTAAATTTGCCAGGGTCATCATGACTTTTTCTATTAAAAATCCACCCCATATGTCACCATGTATTGTGTTCACCCAGAATAGTAGCAATGCTGACATTGACAAAGGGAGTTGAGCTAAATTCTGTTCAGAACACAAGACTTTTTTCCAATTTGAAGGGGTGCAAAAAAATTTAAAATTTATATGATTCACAATTTGGGAGCACCTGTTCCTAATTGCCACCTTTTGACGGCGATTCCTTTTGAAATATCAAAAAATTGGAAATATAAAAATATATTTTTATAAATATGACAAAAAATTGAATAGGTTGTTATTAAATCTTATGTCTTATGTTATTTTTTACCCTTTATTACAGTATATTTGAGTTTATTACGAGTATATATTTTAGTAACACAAGACGACCAATTTGGTCAAGTGGAAGTGAACCTACCTACAAACAAACCACCTAAGTTCGAGTCCCGGAAGAGGCAGATGTTTTTGTAATGAATACGAGCATCTGTACCTAAGTGTACGTATTTATATGAATATCACTTATGTATCAAATACATATGTGTATGTCTATTTGTTATCCTAGTAGGTATCTCGTATAACGTAAGTGCTTACTTTGGACCAATCTAAATGATGTGAATAAAGGAAATATTATTCTAGTAATTAATATTATTTGATTATAATTATACCTATTTGGTGTTTTCTTCATCAGCCAGATTAGAATGATTTTTATATATTAGTTATATTCGGCATCCAGATAGTAAAATAAAGATTTATTGCAGTTATATTTTATAAAGTATAGCTTGTATACTAAGTTTAATTTAACCATAACCGATTAGCTTGTATGAAAGGTCTGATGAGAGTTGAAGAAGCGATAGATGTACGTGAGGATCGCGGAAAGAGGAAATCTATGGCCTCTTCCTACCCCTGCGGGAAAAGGCGCGACTGTATGTATGTAATTTAAATCTATAATCTAAGATCACAGTGGTTTGTGTGTTTGTCTGTCCGATCTTTTTCCCGCTCTTTTAATGTTAACATAGCAACGCGGAACCATATCAACGCGTTTTTCCATTGTTGGGCGAAAATGGGAAAAAGTCATTGTTTGCATATTGCCCAGTGCTGCTCTCGATATGTCTGTTCTACTCAGTGCTACCCCCGACATGTCTGTACTACCCAGTGCTGCCCCCGACATGTCTGTACTGCCCAGTGCTGCCCCCCAAATGTCTGTACTGCCCACTGCTGCCCCCGACATGTCTATACTGCCCAGTGCTGGCCCCGACATGACTGTACTGCCCAGTGCTGCCCCCCAAATGTCTGTACTGCCCACTGCTGCCCCCGACATGTGTGTACTACGCAGTGCTGCCCCCGACATGTCTAAGTCTATACTACCCAGTGCTGCCCCCCAAATGTCTGTACTGCCCACTGCTGCCCCCGACATGTGTGTACTACCCAGTGCTGCCCCCGACATGTCTAAGTCTATACTACCCAGTGCTGCCCCCGACATGTCTGTACTGCCCGGTGCTGCCCCCCAAATGTCTGTACTGCCCACTGCTGCCCCTGACATGTCTGTACTGCCCAGTGCTACCCCCACATGTCTGTACTGCCCAATGCTGCCCCCGACATGTCTGTACTGCTCGGTGCTCCCCCCACATGTCTGTATTGCCCAGTGCTCCCCCCACATGTCTGTACTGCCCAGTGCATTGTATCAATTAACGTTACTTTAGCAACGCGTTACCATAGCAATGGGTTACCGGGTCAGCTAGTGAATAATCTAAGATCACAGTGGTTTGTGTGTTTGTCTGTCCGCTCTTTTTCCATTGTATATGCGTTACCATAGCAACGCGTTAACCGCAAGTAGTTCGTCTACCGGAAGCTAGATGGTGCTAACGGAAAATATTTAATAATAGAATAAAATTAAAGAATTTTGTTTACTCGTGCGAAGCCGGGACGGGCCGCTAGTACTGATCTAAAAAAATAATCTCAAATGTGCCAAATTTAAGTATAACTTAATTAGATCAGCATTTAAAATTCAAAAGATAATTAAGTTATTGGCACATATCCAACTGTTTTGATTGTTTTAAAATAAGACTAAGACGCCACTTTTAATCAGCGTACAATCATTGCACGTTGAACACCACGCCTCATCCGAGTTCCTTAACTCGCATCTGTCGACACCGGTCAAAAGTTCACCCAGGTGAATCAGCCACGACACTAATGTTTTGTATCTATTCAATCGCATTACCCCTCATGTTTCGAATCAATCATCAATTTGAATACATTCAGATACATCATCTACGCTGTATCTGGTAACTTAATAAAAATCAAAGGTACACTGCACGTGTTCATGCTTTGGAGATTTGGAATATGAATGGGCTGTTGTTTTATTACCTTTGTAGTAGTGTTTCATTGTACTCTTGATTGCATTGGGCTGTTGGAGGTCAGGTGGGTCGCTGGGGTCATTTTTCAGGTTTGCTAATCTAAAAGGAGTAAGACAAAGAGAAATTTCACTTCGACATTCATGCACATTAACCTTGGAAATATGATCTTCTTTTTTAAATGTATCTCGGTAACAGAAAGGTATTAAACAAATTAGTTTCACTTTTAGAATACCTATAAAATATGTGTTTCTTGTGATTAGTTTTAATATAAGAGAAAGTTCTGATGTTGATAAGTGTTAAGATATAAGGCATGAATAGTGGGTGATCATGATCAACACCTTCATACTACAACGATGAAATATTTAGTTCCTTCCACTTCCGCGCCTATCACACATTTAAATCACATATTTGTGAATATGAATTTCAACTACATGTAGATAAATAGATAGATAAAAGCTTTATTTACTACTTTGTACACACATATATTAACAAAATTAAAAAACAAATCATATCTTAGGTAGAATACATAGGCATCCTTAACAACTATGTGTGTGTGTGCTGCAGCAGTACGCAAGGGTCACAGCTCAGCATCGTATTTACCCGTATCGCGAGTAAATTGCTGATTTTCAGCTACAACCACGAGCGACCAACAAAGACGATGACCAGCAACATCAGTGTGTGATATTTTAAAACATATTTAAAACTAGCTGTTGCTCGCGACTTCGTCCGCGTCAATTTCTGTTGCTTCGCTCCTTTTGGTCGCAGCGTGATGTTCTAGAGTCTAAAGCCTTTCTCGATAAATGGACTACCCAACACTGAAAGAATCATTCAAATCAGACCAGTAGTTCCAGAGATTAGCGCGTTCAAACAAACAAACAAACAAACTCTGCAGCTTTATAATATTAGTATAGATAGAAGCTCAATAATAAAGTACTTATGTAATGGTGAATGTGTAACATATTTTTATATAATCTATCGCCAGTCAATATAATACAAAATATTCTTCTGCATTCTTTAGAGAAAAGTAAAGTTCAATAAAGGAGTCTTTAATGAAATTTCTACAAACTCCTTTGCAGACAAAGAACTCAAACACTTGAAGCACAAACATTAATTAAAACTTCTAACATGACACTTGACGTTTACGCCAAATAGTCATCTAGTAGTTTAAACCTTAACGGAAGGACTTTGTGATTGACAACGCAATAGTGGTTTTAACAATTGTTCACACTGTCCTGACAGTTTACCATCAGCTCTGCAGCTCTTATTTGTATGCCGCTAATATTGTTTTAAAATATAAAGTAGTAGATGAGGCGCAGTCTTTCGTTTGACTGTCATTATGAAAATCGAAGTAAACTAATTTTGTAAAAGTAAGTGGGAATAATACTCTCCATTTTGGACTTCTCTTTGCAAAAGTGCAATGGTTTTAGTGATGTTCGGAAGAAAAATCCGTAAATTTTATTCTGAAAGTATGAAGTAGCGGTATGAACAAAAAAATATTAACAATTTTATTTCTTGTACCTTTAATTTACTGTTTATATAAAACTTTTTTATATAGTAAACTCACAATTTTATTTATATGATGAGGTATTAATTTTTTTTTCTAGTCATTTAACGGTGAAGGGTATATAAGTAAAACTGTAATATTATAGTTGTAATAAAAAAAAGACAAATCAGTACACATTTTTTTGCATTTTCCACCACAATAAATCAAATCATTGTATCCTATCCAGAATGATATTAATTCCTTACAATTGAGCAACTAACAAGCCCGCCGCCGCCGCCGCCTGATGAATTTGACAAATGTCTCGCCTCTTAACTCATGACAATCCGCAAGTGTATAGCCTTCGTCCCTCATAAATATGCTACCTATTAAATGTAAATTTCCAACTCAGTAATCCATTTGAAACGGCTGTTGGTCCCTGGGAGTTAATTGTGTCGTATAAGGAAGTTCTATACTGGTTACTTTTTCAAATAATTACATAATTATATGCATAATAATTTTATATCACACATAATGACCATTTATTTGCACTTAAGAGTAGAAAACAGATATGAAGTGCAGTATGTTAAACACGATGGACAGGTTAGCCTATACACAAAATTGTAAAATTTTCTAAGCCTTTTAAAAAAAATTCAAGAAGTGTGGGATTAATAAATAGAAATAAATGTATATACCTATATACCTGTACTAATAGTGATATTTGAAAACAATAACTACAATAAAAACCTATTTGCACATGTTCTCCGTCGTCTACTTGCTCTTCGCCTCTCTTTTCACTTCTATCCCTCTCACATATCACTCGCTCTGTTTGGCATCCTCACGTTTTTAAACGTTCGTACTTCGTCATCGTTGACGCATCCTGCTTAAATATAAACATTTGTACAAAAGTTTTATTTTTATTTTTTTACTTTGAATATTTTCTAATTTATTGTGAAAATCTATTTGGCATAAGATAAGAATATCATATATTCAATTTTTTTGTTAATATAAAAGTGGCTTTTATTGACAATTTGTGTGAACTATGCCTTGGGCAGTAACTAGACATAGTGAGTTAATGAGTAACAAGCCAACACTTATTGCAGCTGGTTGCAGCGTGACCTAAAAATAGAGAGCTATAGATTGATAGGTATTAAAAACGTACAGCTATTGAGAGAGTAAGTTGTTGAATACAAGTATGTATAGGTCAATCGAATATAAAAGACATATATCGCATTAATATAGTTATTGATACAATCTTTATCAGATCCATATTAGATCATTTTGATGTAAAGTTTTTTATCAAAGTTGACACGAACAAATTACGTCGTGATTTTAAAATAACTTCATTATTATGAATTCCATTTAAATAGATATTTTGTTGCTTAGGATTTTGACATTATTGTCTGTCCGTAGAAAATCACCATAAAATTTGAGATATCCAAAGCTTTAGTAACTTTAAATAAGATTTGATTTTATTGATGCTAATTTGATAACTAAAGCTAGCTGTAAATTTTGAGGGCGTTTACTTAATCGAGACTAGCTAAATCGCATTTTTTTAACGATTACCTTTTACTATAGCCTTTACCTTAAACCACCAATTCAATATAGTAGAATCACATCAGTGCCGAACATATAACATATTGCGTTTCCAATTAAGGGTGTGCTCCCCGCTGAGACCTACTGACGGAGGCTCAATTTAAATAGTCAGACCACGATTCGACCCTTTACGAACTCCCACTTTTACATCACAAAACTAGCTCATAAACCATTAATAATAAGAGTTATAGGAACGCAAATCATATTTTAACAATTAGTGAGGCCCTCCGGTCATTGCGCACGTTCAAAACATTCGATTGCTCCTTAGTTGACAATGAAAGAGTAGATCAAATTAAATAAGTAAAACTAACTGCTAGGTTTGGAAGGAATTATTCAATTTTAAAAACGTACAAGAATACAATTAACTAACTTTATCATCAAGACATGATTTTCGAACTCTAATTATGTTATTTATAAGTAAACTTAACCAAAACAGACACAAGAATTACCACTCCAAAGATCAATGGTGTGTTGTTACACATTTTTTTTAAACAAAAGATTAGAGAAAGTGAGGTTAATTGGAATATAGTAAGAAGAAAGCAATAATGTACCTTATTAATTTCTACTGTAACCACATTACTGTTCCAAATGCACGTCCTTCAAATGTAAGAAGATGTTTGTATCCAGCTTATTAATAAAATGATAGCTCTAATTTACACTGCTCGCTATATTGATTTTTACTTTTTACTTTGCCTCATCCTAATCATACTAAATAAGATGTTACATAAAGTGTGCTATATAAAACTCACATTATTTAAGCTATTTTCGACTGTTTGGTGAAGCGGTAGTAATCCCGGAAGGGGCAGATGTTTGTATGATGAATACGAACATTTGTACCTGAGTCATGGGTGTTTTTATATATTTTTTATGTATATTATATATCTATATGTATGTCTATCCCTTAACCTAGTACCTATCCATAACACAAGCCTTACAGTGTTTACTTTGGGCTAGGCTAATTGGTATGAATGAAAGAAATATTTATTTATTTATATTGTGGCTGTTTTATAACATATTACGTTATAAAATGTAGATGCATCATTAAAACGGATAATTAGCTCATACATGAAACAGCTGCTACTGATAGCTGTTTTTGAACTTAAATTTATTAGTTTCTTCAGTTGTATGTAAAAAGTGTTCCATTTGTTATAGTGGAATTGTGATTGCTTATAGTCTATTCATTACTATCATATCATCTACGACAGTTTGGTGTAATGTGTTCTGAATCCCGCACCGTCGGTACCGCCTGAGTTCAAGAATACAGGCATTAATATCTGAGTCAAGAGTATGTGTATCATATATTTATCCGTTACTCTAATATTCATAATACAAGCTTTACACTACTTACTTTGGGCTAGGCTAAATGGTGTGAATATAGTAAGAAACATAATTACTATTATCAGTAAATAATACGAAAGAGGATTGCATTATTTTGATTTTAGATCAAACTTTGATCAATGCTGATACAGTCTGGAAAATATTACTTCGGAGATTTGCTTATTGAAAGTACAGTTTTAAATCTAATAACACAATCGGTCGCAACATCTCGAATCCGTAAATCATTTCCCACGCCTTCCGCCGACCATAGCCATTACTCTTAGTAGAAACGGCCAACACCAACTATGGCAATACTAACCGATGCCCGTGTCAGCTAATTAAAAGTAAACATAATACGTAAGCATATCGGAGGGCAATCGCAGAAGTCACGGTGGACGAATATAGCCTAGAGCCACGTTTGATGGATCGAAATGACTGATCTCGTGTAACGAAGAGTAGCTTAGTCGTAGAGACTGCAAATGCTGATAACATAAATCTTAAAGTATTACAACCCAATTCATCTACCATGAATAATTATATTACGGTTTTATACAATTTTAGTACAAATATGGACATTGGTAATATTGGCGACACTAAGTACAGAGTTTTATAGTGAACTCTATGGGTTAAACTTGAACTAGGCGATGCAGTGGCTAAGCATAAAGCTACGCTAGCACCATATATTGGAGCAGAGCGTAATACCTAAAAAAAGATTTTTTTTTTTTTGTTTCGTAGGAACTTTTGCGAATTCAAAATTCGGGCTACGTCACAATGTAGTCCTAAACCTGTTGATTCGATTCCACAAAAAAAAAAAAATCGGTTAAGAACTCGGGAAGATATGACGTAACAGACATTGCGCCATTGAAACTGATCCATGGGAGCTTCGACCGCTCCGCTCCAACTAAAAATTTAATGGGTAAACTTTGTCTGTTTATATAATTTCATTATTGTACCTACTCATATTTAACTACATTTTTATATAATTTACTAAATAAAAAAAATACTTAAATAGAAAGTAGTTTTTCATGACTTAGAATGAACCCTGTAGCATAGAGATGCTACAGAGTTCATTCTTAGTCATGAAAACGTGATCATCTATTCTTGATTAGATATTCTATAAATTATATACATAATAAACGGCTGATCAGATTCAATTAGCAGTATAAACTAATGAGAAATAAAATATATTTGTAAAATGTTTCAAATCACGTCAATAATGATAACATAAATACTTTCAAAATTTCTGTTCCAAACGAATACACTATTACCATTCATTAGTTTCCTTCATTACTAACATCAATTAATTTCTTTGTTCCAATGTGTCAGTTGTAAATTGAGAAGCAAACACTATTTACAAGTTTTTTCGCCTCCTCGTTGACTGAGACAAACAATGCGTATGAGAAACGACCTGTCCGTCTATATGATGCTTAATGAACTCCGAAATGGTGTGGTTATAGCTAATAGGAAAAGTAATAGTTCTGTGTAGGTTGAAGTTTGATAGGTTCTTTAGATGATGGCCTGGGTATAAGACATCTAGTTATTTTAGAGAAGCTCATTGGCAGAGTGGTTAGTGCATTTAATTTAAAATAAGATTAAGATATTTAGGCAAGGTCTAATTTTCGAATAGGACAAATATTTTCTTGAGTACCTCCGTCCTTCGGAAGTAACGTTAAGCAGTTGGATTCATTAGAACCCACCAATCCGTATTGGGTCCACGTCGTATACTTGGCCCATGTATTATGACACTGAAGGGGGTGGGGTGTTTTCATACTAAGGGAAGGCTTGTACCTACCATATCAATCGGGATATTGAAAGACTGATGATGATGAAACACTTTTTAGATGATGATCTTGTAATTTAGGTTAGAAGCAGCAATTATAAGTTTAGCTACATTTGTTAATCTAGATATACCTGTCACGCCATTTGAAGAATCCTGTATGGGTACTTAAAATTTTATTTATTAGGTATTTCGTTCTTTTATAAAACCTTAAAAATGCTAAAGTTTGAAATAATTTTGGCAATTCCACAAATCAGGGTTTAAGTCATATTTTAATTTCCACCATCTCGTTAGGGAATCCTATAAAAGTGGCTGATAAAGGGAATTGTTGGATTTATTTTAAAGATACGCGCTTTTATGTCAAAGCAGTAAGTAAATCACTGTGACGGTAACAAGAAATAATGATTTATAATCTGCAATTAAAAAGTTAAAAGGGTCCACAGACTAACAAACTCACACAGACATAAATGGGAATCAATAAAAGTGATCGGAACGCAGCAGATTGGCTGATTCGCTGCGCTGTCACCGGTCACCATAAAATATTTTCGACAATTTCGCTTAACGTTTGCTCCGCTAGAATTACGGTTGGTTTGTGTCATGTAAATCATCGTGTTTGAGGTTTTGCGACCTCTGTCGTAGAGTTGAGACGGGCATGTCCAGTTTAGTGAAAAAGCTCAGCTTAGCCTGAATGGAGTCATAAAGTCAAAAGGACGAGCCTTGGAACGACTGGCATTACGATTTACGAAGTATTGTGGCATGTTTGCCCAAACTCCTGTGTAAACTTAAGATCTCTGTGACAATTTTAATTAGATGGTAAATAAGACTTTTTATTGCTTTTGTATTTAGGTACAGTCGGGCGCAGCAGTCTACTTAACAATATAGTAATTTAAAAATAAAATTATTTCCCACATTACAATAAAGATAAAACAGATTTTCAGCATAGTTTCTAGTTGGTATGCAAAACAAAGCGGCCCAATAGTCCCCATCTCAGCATATGTCACAGCGAAAGTGTTGCCATGACGCTGTTTTTTATGACAAAAGCGGCACATACTCACAAACACAACATTTAATATTCACCTCTTTTACTATTTACGTGTATGGTTAATTCTAATATACACACACTAACATATCGATATCTACATAAAAAAATCAACAACAGTTCTTATTCTGTCAAATATCACTAACACTAACAGAAACACCTGTTCGATTGTAAACATGTTTCTTTCAGTTTTTAATTTTGAGTTGGTACCTAATAACTTATTTATTAGATAAGATGAAAACATAAATTAGTACACGATTAGTTTTTGTATGAAGTTTATAATTTTCTCCGTAATAATCAACAAAGCATCGATTTAATACAATTTTTATATTAATCTAGCATTAAATTAATTAATTAACTTTTACAAAAGAATAAAATATAAATTATATTTACCTAATAGAGTCAACAGATACATTCATTCCACGAAAAAGAATCATTTATCCTAACCATTTGGTAATTGTTTACATTTCCCGTTCAGAAGCCAAAGGGCTGATCAAACTCATTCAAAAAACTCTCATCATTAACAAGAAAAATAATTAAATTTTATAACATCTCCGCCTATTTTTGGCTACCAAAACCACTCCTGTATTGAATTCTATTAAAACTTAATTAACTTTTTCTTGGGAGTTATAAATTTTAATAAGCTTTTAGACCGAAAAAGGACTCGATTTGTTTTGCTACTTCAGACCGTCACTTGTCGTTATGATAAATGTGTTCTTGGGCAAAGAAAATTGCATTTTGTTTTGTCGAATGCCGACGAAAAGGAATCGTCATGGATTTTAAAAGGATCGGCCGACAGCTAGTGAGTTATGAAATAACCTTATGGGCATTTCACAGCACATTATGATTCGTCCAGTGATCATTTTGCTCTTCTAATTAAATGTCATATTAAAATTTACATACACATTAAGAGAATTGACTCGAATAAAGCCAAATTACTTTACCCCCTTTACAGGTATCATAAAACTCAGTTTATTTTACCACATCCGTGAAACTCGGTGCTTATTGGGCAATATGTCACCAATGCTAAAATATCTTTTTCACTCTACCGTCTCTGATTCCAGGATTTAACTATTGCAGAAAAGTAATTTCATGTTAGAAATACTGTCTCTTGATTATATGTATTTACATGAGGGGTAACCATTTCAGAAAAGACGATTAAAGAGGTAATGGTTACACATTATGTAACGGTAATACTTTGAAATAATACATGCCATATAAGCAAAACATTTCAAAAATGTCAAATTTTCTATGTCCGACTTACGACCTGTTATTTAAAATGTACTGAAAACCGCATTTTTTAATAACAGTTAGAGAAACTAAGTATTGTAAAAAACAATGCCTTTTACCTTAAGACAGCTTATTCAAATGCCTGCTAGCCGGCATGCTGCGTGTTCTATAGTTCATAGAAGTTACATATCCTTCAGAGAATATTACATTTAATGTTCTATCCACCATGACCCAGTTACGACTAGGTGGAAACAAAGAATGCGACTGATTCTCTAAACCTCAGTATATTTAGAATAACAGAGCAGGAATGCCAGCAACGCAGGACATGCCCTAAAGCGGTCGCCGATCAGCGTACAGTCCGCACCATATTTCACGGTCCCGCGCCGACCGTTTGGGAACACCCGCTGTGCTTCTGAATTAAGTAAAAGCCTTCGAGCTCTTGTTTCTTGATACCTCTAGTTGGCTAGAGGTGCGTTCACAATGGAGTGTAGGTCGATCTTTGTGGTAAACCAAGTTTCTACTCTGTAATTTTGATATCAACTATTATAAAACCGTTTTGACCTCACAAAACAATACAGTGTTCGTTTTATCTTTTTATTTTAAAACTAAGACCAAAAAACCCTTTATTATTATTTTTTGTTGTTATTTACGTAATAACCTGCGTAAAAAGATAATAGAAATAACAATATGTCAAACATATAAAATCAAAAACGTTGGTTGAATTGCAACCGACCAAAATCAAATCTATAATTACATCATTACACTTTACAAACAACAAGATCTTTTCATAATTTTACGATTAGACACTTGCGCTTTTTCTTCTGCTTAGTTACTATAAGTTTATGTATGAACGGCATATATGTTATAAATATGTATATCTAAGCTTATTGACTGCTTTTCCCCATTTTGCGACATCCACTTCTACAACCAACCTTACACTATCTGTGTTGACTGGAAGACCGTTATATAGAGATAGGCAAACACGTATTTCTTAGTAGTTATAAATTTCATTTGCAGTAAAGAATATATAGGGTGTTTTATACCGGTGTGATCAATCAAATCGTAAATATAGCGCCATTCTTACTATCTCGTAAAATTATTAGGAAGCCTGAAAACGATCAGTGAAAAATTTTCAGCCATATGGTGGTTTTTAATAATTGAACAGGATTCTATGTATAACGTTAAATATTTGCAGGATATATAGGTGCAAAACAACCTGTTTATAACTGCCTTGCAATATAATTAGAAGAAATAGACCTAATGTATAGAAAAATGATGACTTTAATAAATATAATATTACACAACATCACATACGTTACTCTTAGTCCAAGTTAGGTAACTTAGGGATTTGTGTTATGGAATTCATAAACAACGATGATACCACATTACCCAGACACGAGCCAATATAGAAAAGTTCTTTTTCTACATTGATCCGGCCGTGGATCGGACCAGTTTAACTCATAACGTCCGTTCTTATTCTTGTCGGTGGTACTGCTAACGTTGGTCTGTATGGACATCAACGACAGTTTCATGGCCAATAACTTTCGAATCATTACTCACGTACAGAGTGATTGAGCACGAAATATTAGCGTTCACAATATCAATAGTTACACGACTTCTTATATTTTCGTTCGTACCCTTGACATTTATTGAAACTATGATTTCTCATTAGGGTAGCTTTTAGGTTATAATATTTATTGAGTGAAGCTCTGAAAGAGTGAAACTCTCTTTTAGACAACTCACAAATTTCGCTTGTCTCCCTCCTGCTACTTAACGGTTCAACCTTTTCGAACAAATTTTGGCATGAACATACATAATTATAACCTAACGGACATAGGCTATGTAAAAAAAATATATACTTTACCATGGAGGAATAATCACCGAAAGAAAAATTCAAAAGCTTATCACAGCCAAACCGCTGATACTACATTGATGAAATTTGGCGCCAAAACTCACATTGTGGTCGTGACTAATGTGCAAAAAAAATTTTGAAATCGGACATACCATGGAGGAATAATCACCGAAAGAAAAATTCAAAAGCCGATCACAGCCAAACCGCTGATACTATATTGATGAAATTTAGCGCCAAAACTCACATCGTGGTCGTGACTAATGTGCAAAAAATGGTTTTAAAATCGGACATACCATGGAGGAATAATCACCGAAAGAAAAATTCAAAAGCTGATCACAGCCAAACCGCTGAGACTACATTAATGAAATTTGGAGACAAAACTCACATCGTTGTCGTGACTAATGTGCAAAAAAAGTTTTGAAATCGGACATACCATCGAGGAATAATCACCCTTCAATAATCTAATTCAAAATCATTGAAAAAAAGTTCACGTGCAAAATAAAAATTTTCAATTTCATATGTGCAAAGTCCAGCGAAGCCCTTTTCGGATCATCTTGTATTAGCTCTGCATCACAGAACTTCTAGCTTCGAGCGGCGGTAGCCGCGAGAGGCAACCAGTTTGGTGCGCAATATTTTCCAGGCAATTGTTAATGATTAAGGTGAGGTTAGGTTAGATAAGGTCAGGTGGTGAGTAGGCATGGGAACGTTATACCAAAAAGTAACTAAAAACCGTTTTGAATTTCATACCGAAACATCACGTTACCGCAAAACGTAAAACCGTTTTTCTCATAACCAATGCAATGCAACCAAAACTAAAAACCGCGCACCGCGCCGCGCCGGCCGCCACGATCGCGTAAATGAGCCATAAGAGTGGTAAATGCAATAATAAAACAAATAATTTTGTAATTTTATCAGAAATATTATCAAAAAAATCGAAATGCAAATTATTGTAAATAAGACGATTTTTATTCATATATCTCATTTATTTACGCTATATTAAAGATGGCACTGATTTAAAGAGGCAGTTGTAAATAGCAGTTTTGGTAGGTTAAAAATTATAAATGGCACGTTTAATAACTAGTTCAGCAGTAAAAAACTATATAAGCAGTAAAGTAAACAAAAATGAGAAATAAAAAATAATGAAATGGATCAGTGAATATAAAATTGAGCAGGAAAATAATTAAATGGACGGTAAAAATTATTGAACGAGCGGTTAGTAATAAATCGGAATTTGTCGGTAAAAAATCTCATTCTAAGCAATTCTCATTATAACCTAACCTAACCTAACCAACCCTGTGATTAGTCGTTTTCGCCACTTCTCATCTCAATGAATTTGAGTTCGGGTGTCACCGCTCGCTATGATCTGCCGACTATTTATCGAACCGCTCATTCCGTCATTTGTCCCGCTGATTCAGTTATTAGACTGCTCAATTATTTTTAGAATTGACATTGTATGACAAATTAACCGACTAATTGATTTTTTATTCCTGTCCATGTTTTACTGTCGCAATGATTAATCAACCGCCATTAAATTAAATAACTGCTCAATATGTTTTCCAACTGATCATAATAACATCTCGAATATTTAAACAACAGCTCAAAAAATTAGCTCCCATTAAAGATTACTAGTTCATATATTTTAATTTTAACAAACTAGTCCTGTCTAGTAAAAACTCAAAGGGATATCGTCATAACCATAATAACGTAAAACTAAAACAAAAACTTGCGTTACGTTACCTAACATCGTTTTCGTTTCATTCGTTTCGCAGTAGCCAAACCATCTCGTCAACCGCGGTAGTGAAAACCAAAACTGAAAACGGTTTTTAATAACGTTATGGAAACTTTAAAAACCTTACGTAACGGTTTTCAAAAATTAGCCAAAACGCCCATATCTAGTGGTGAGGTAAGGTAAGGTAGTGCTTCGCTCAATATTTGCAAACAGCAGCATGCATTGCAGACCTAGTATATTCCTTTAAAATCAATATCCACAAAAATAATAGTATTGAGAATTATTTCTCGTGATAACTTCTTACTAGAATTCGGTGTGGGTAACGCACTAGTCAAAAATTTTAATTTTTTTCTTTATTATAGAGTTATTCATGACTTTTTTAACCCTACCAAACAGTTTAATTACACAATTAAATTATTTACCTTTAAAGTGACTAGTATTTTTTTATAATATCTAATTTCAATAAAGTAAAATTTGATATTTTAAACAAATTTTAATCTATTTGCGAAAATTTAATGAAAATCAGTTTATAGTTATGTAAATAAGTGTTAACAGACAGATAAAAAAATAATTTAAATAGTTTTTGTATTTCCTCCAATAGTATATTCAATCAACTTCTCTATTATGTTTTCACTTTTACAGAAATTTGTAAATTCAATTTCTTAACCATCAAAGCCAAAAAGACTTCTGTTAAAATATTTTGTATAAATATTGTTTTGCTCTTTTAATCATTGAAACAGATTCAATAATCGGTATTACGTATCTTCCGGAGTCGATACTTTATTGCTGGCAGCTTCTTTTGCTGTAATCTTATCTTTTATTTTACCCTTTTTTCTTTCCTTTTCCTTTATTTCTTATGCTTGATTTGAATGGTGTTTAGATTTAACCTTTCTCCCAGATTATCTAAACCTCTTGTCTATTTTAGTTTAGTCTGCAAATAAAATAGGTGTAACTAACTTTTGAAAAACCTAAATTTGATGACCAGTACGTTTTATTTTACTTCAACCATTGTGTACACGCCTCAACCAGCCTTAATAGATGTCTCGGTCCAATTTTCCATTTGACGTGTTTTTAATTTAACGTCTTCGCCCGCGGCTGCCGTCCGAACCTAAATAATGTACATATTTTACCCAAATCATACGCAGTCGCTCATTATGAAGCTCATTTGAATATCAACCCGCTGTTTATACTCTTGAATGAGGAACAACGGGCTTGTGACAATTTAGGCACGTTTTCTGAGATCGTACACTTTGAGACTTCTGGCACCAATTGTAAATGTGATTGTCAATTCGGTTGTGAGTTTTTATTTTCATCACTGTTTACGCTTCTATTCCAATGTGTTGTGCGATTTAGTTTTTTTTCCTTCTTCTACTAAACAGTTTATTAATTTTGTTATGTTTTTTTACTATATGATTATCATTTATACAGTTTTTTTGGACTTTTCCTTTTATATAACCAACTAATACAAAGTAAAATATAAAACTCTTAAAAATATTTTATAATAGAGCAAATAGTGGAACATATTGGAATAAATATTTTTACGAATTCAATAATTACTAGATTTTTAATATTTATTTGTGCTTCAACAATCTACTGTGACGTGGGAAGGCATTCTCTTGGAGTTTGTGACATACATATTTTCAACCCCAATATCCTACTTTAATTAACGTAATTTGGGTTCGAGTGCATTGGCACATATTTACTTTTGACGAGTCGAATTATATCAGTGTCCTGTAGCTGTATAATGCAGGGGTTTTGCCTTACTGAAATTAATATTTGGTAACATAGATTGTAACATTGTAACTTGAAAAAAGTATGAAAAATAATTCAGATGAAAAAGTGAAAGAACTTTTAAATACCTTAATTATACTCCTGAATAGTGAGTGATTCAGGTGTATAATTAAGGTTTATTTTTTTGGGAGTGCCTAATTCCATATTGCAGGATAAACGCGCCATGTAAAGTTAAAGAATATTAAATATGAATAGATTTCTTTGTAACACCTATTCTGTGTTCCGTACTGTACTACTGCAAAATAGTAGATAAGTAGAGAAAAGAAAACAACCATTATCTATAAATGCTTCTAAAGACCCACAAAAATATAAAAAAAGGATTTTTATGGTAATTAATTACAAAACGTAACTACTCGTACAACAAATCAGCCTATTGATGTCCTAACTGCAGGGGCATTAGTCTTTCCTATTGATGAAAATATCTTAGAGAGAATGGGCAATAACCCACCATGCAGATTTAGTGCGGTTTTTTGGGTGCTAAGAACTGCAAATGCAACCGAGACCAATACCGTCATCCAATAACATGCCATCCGACATACAATAAGTTCGGAATAGTAACTTTATGGTTACCGATCTGATGACCAGTCATACGAAAATTTAAACACCTTCATAACCCTCGCCTGTATGCGCTAATCGTTTAAAAGTCGGTTATCTAATCGATCTCGTTAGCAACAGAGAAAAAGCCAAAGTATAAGATTGAATGGAAACTTGTATAATGATCCTAGACTTTAATGAGTAACAGATCACAATACAAATATATATGTTCCGCGCACGTAAGGAAATTTGGAGTCGTACTGTGCTAGAGATCTTATATTTTATTGTCGTTTCTTCACTTACATCCTGTGCGTAGGTTACAATTATAACTTCATTTTTTGAACTTTGAAAGTTTTTTTTGTGTATGTGTACATTCGTATTTCATTCATAAATAAAGATGATATAATAAAAATAATACATATTTTGTAAAATATAATAACTTTTAGTGGATACCTTGTTAGAATTTGTCCATTTTCAAGTTGTTTGATGATGGTGATGCGAAGTACCATCTTAGGCATCTGAACAATAGTGGCATCGCTAACAAACCATGCATATGATATTTGTGATGATAATCATCAATACAGAAAATAACAATAACTGCAGGGGAATAGGTACACCGGTAAGCTTCCACCGTAATACACGAAGCGACAGATCCAGAGGCATGAGGTGGATTATTTTTCCATATGTAAAAATAGTGACAGATAAGGCCACAAACATTAAAAAAGTATGCAATTAAAACTATCTTCACTCCATTGAAAAAGCTATCGCATAATCTAAAGTAAGATGGTTTTCCTTTGGTTGAACCGAACGTTTATAAGATCGACTGCAGTTGTGGTATTCATACATCGACCAAGAAAGCAAACAATAGCATGCCGATTGAAAGAAGCACATAAACGTGGTCAGACACAACGATACGCAAAAGTCGCCCATCGCTTAACATTGAATCCAATCAGGCTCAAATCATTATGGGAAGCGATTGAAATTAACAAACAAAAAAAAATATTTGTGAAGATGGGTTAAAATTGTCAAGTTTCTGTATTGTAAGTAGTACGTTTGTGTAAAAACAAGACAACACAAGAAATTGCCGTTTCTCGATCTGATACACCGAGCGTCGTTTGTCGTTAATAGTTTCGAGTGAATAGTGAGTTTATAGATAGTGGTACCGGTATAGAGTGTAATAAAACACTGCGGCGAAGGGTAGACATATACGTCTGCCCATGACATTAGTTTGACGAACCATGATTTACATGAAATTATTGGTCACAGAGACATTAATTTTTAACTAATATAAATAACATACGTTGCATAAACCAAAGGAATTGTTGTTAAGTTGGATACTAATGCACGACAGTGTTCAACCTCATACTTAGGAAATATTCTAAAAAACATAGTATTCAATAGTGATTGAACAAAAACCAAGTGAGTTTATTACTATTTTTATTTTTTTTTTACTTTTCAGCTAATTGACCTTTACAGTTTAAAAAGCTATCATATCGTTACGGCAATGACCTTAAGTATAATTAATCCAAAAAACTTAAGCCGTGAGATGACGAAATTTTGATTATTTCTTTTATTTATGTGTTTCCATTAAAGTTTTGGAAATTCTGACCATCATAGTCAATGTAAAGTATTCATCTTCTCAAAAAGTCTCCCGCCTAACACGTGACACAAGTATATTTTTTTCTTGTAAATTTTTTTTAGATCTCTTGCAGTTAAATGCTTAAATAACAAATATAATAATAATTTTTGTTTCTTTAAACAGTCTTTATTTCGTTCGTCATTTCGATGTGTTTCTTATTTCTTTGACATAAACTCTTTGTAGTAACCGTACACAAAGAAATTGGGTTTAAATCAGGCGGACATTGTAGTCCATATTAATAGCTAACCAAATTAGAATTATTTTAAAATAGTCATGCAAGATATTTATTTTCTGATTTTTTATCGCTCTCGAATATGTCGTAAATTTAGAATTTTTACTAATCATTAGTATCCAAAATACCCAAAAAATAAAGTACAAAACATAATAATTGATGTACCTTTGACTAATAATTTCTTGTAAATGTATAAATCTTTTCTATGCACCAAAATCTTTAGTATTATCTATGAAGAAACCCCACGACCTTCCCTACATCGTAACATTAACTGAATAAAAAAAAATGCTGTAATTCTTAGGACAATGACTTTCAATATGAACTTTCTAATTGATATAGTATCAGTACAATATTATGCATAGAAAGTTTGTATCAATTAACAAAATGTAAATTTTTTTGCTCATTAATGTTTACACTTAATTCTGAAGTATTTCTTTTATACGTTAGAAATTTTATCAATCTAATTTTATCCAGATTCAGAGCGAATTTATTATGATGTACTTACTTATGAGTAGGAGGAGTCTTTCAGTTTCTTTAGACCACATACGTAGGGCACTCAGAATTATATATATTTATAAAAAAAAAAACAATTTATATTGAGAAAATATTTGTATCAAACCTTTTCAAAGAACTCTCCACCAGACACACTTTTCCAGCCACCTCTTCTACGGCGCCGGCGTATCTTACAAATATGAAAACTGTATCAACTAAAATAAAAAACAACTGAAATGATTATTTTTTGTTATTAAAAAGATATCTCACAGTGACAGACCAGAGCTGTAACGAGGGCGACTAAAAAAAATTATTTCGTTTCGATTGAGCGCTGAATGTTGCGTCGTTGCGAATATCTTGTTGCTTATTGCAATGAAAACTTTTGGCACGTATTTCGTAGTATACCGTGTTGACAAATCCTGGTTTATTAATCACATTATGGCACTATTCAACACTGGCCTGCATCTGAGGTTCCGTTGAGGTTGTGCGCACCCAGCGTGAACCCTTTCCGGCTCGAGCGCCGTAGTAAGTCTATGCTGGTTCGGAGACTCCCTCATGGGAGATGCCGTCCAGCTACAAAATCACTACGGGTGGCTCGATAATCGGGGCTTGAGGTCCATTTAAGGATTTCGCCGTCCCAAAACCCGGTATCGTTGTTAAGTTCATCTGCGACCAACATCAATTACACCAAAAAAAAAACCCAGCGTGAAACTATCCTCCTATTACGCAAAGGTACTTGTGTACTATTTTTAACACTTCCCAATCCTATCTGGAATATATATGCTGAATCCCTTCGAAAGTAAGTCATCTTTTTTCTTGAGGTACATTTTTCATTGCTAGCACGTTTTCTTCGGCAAAAACCATCGAATAACAACCACTCCTTTCTTCTACCCTAAACTTATATTTCTGGGCTTAAATTCGTTAGGTTATTTATAGTCAATCATGAAAAATCATCACAAATGTACCCGAAGCAGACCCATTCTTCAATGAGACACGATAATTTAATTTATCCCTCTTTAAAGTGTGAAATGCGAAATTCTAACGCCGATATTTATACTTGTGAATAATCATTTTGTTTAAATAATTATAACCGGTCAGGGCCGCATTACATAAAACTTATTTTCACAAAACTTTCTGTGTGGCCTTCACTTTAAAGCTTTAATGTAGCGGCAAAACAAACATAGTCATGATTTTATGCATCAGAAATGTGCTATATACAGAGTAATATTTCAATTGCTTGAAATATATCGAGAGCGAGAAATGGATCACTATCAAACATCACCGTGCCTATATCAAACTACAACCTTATCACTATGCAAGCTACACATCCATCCAGCATAAAATCGAAGCGTCACAACACATAATGTGTCAGTGTGAGTCACAAGCAGTACCGGTACCGTGGGGTCACGGGGGGTCATCTGCTCAACTTTGACCAGGCGCGGGTCGCCGAAAATAGCTTTTACATCACTTTGGAATGGATTATCCGATGCAATGGTGATTGAAATGGCGCGATATCCAAATTCTGTATTTGAAAATAGAATTATCAGTGTGTTTGTTTTTGAAAATAAACTAAAATCTTTTGCAAATTTTAAGGTCGTATAGGATGGTCACCCTGTGTTATTCTCATATTAATAATAAAAGATCGCAATAATTATTACTTGTTTTATATCGCATTCCATTTTTATATATTTTAGTAATATTTCAAACAACTGGATTTTTTGTATTAGAATTGGCCCCAGCTTTTGACCAGTTCCAATCATGTATATTATATATGTATTTTAATGTTGCAGGTATCCACGGACTTAAACTACCAGTTCCATTAGATACTTAAAGATACAATCTTCTGAACAAATTTCCCTTATTTAAATAAATAGCACTTACTCACAGAATAACGAAATCAAACGTGTCGTTAATCTGGTGCGCAGAAGTGTAAGAACAAAATAGGTTTCCCTATTTTCATTTATCAACCCCATGTAAAACGAGATTGTAAAGTGTATTGTAAGACAAATAAATAACCCTTTTCCTACTAGAACTATCTCCACTGCAAAAAAATCTAGTCTTACTAAGGAACTGAAACAGTAAACACCACGGTTCACCCTGGTCAATGTTAGACCCTAGTCACAAATTGACATGAATGAGAAGCATTTTGGTACGAATTTCTCACTTATGCAGACACAAATAAACAGCCTACCATAACAACAACAAACAATTTATTTTTCCCGTGTTTGTTGTTAAGAAATAAAAAGTTGATAGTGTTGATAAATTTTACAACGAGCACGAAATGTAATAATTATTCTAGGCCACTCATACGCACCTTGCAATAGTTGCTTTACCTCTTCCTACACTGGTCTAGTGCACTATCTAACTTACATTAAGCTCCTCATATAATAGAATTACAAGTAAGCCCTTAAATTTTTATAACATTAAGTTACTGACAGAAGATTATGTGTTAACTCACAATAAAAATACAACTCAATGTGTCATTAGATGAAAAATTTATAATCTTTAAAACCAGTCTTGAATAACTAAAAGCCCGTTGACTAGCTGTAGTTTAGTGAATTTCCACATTAAATGTCGTAATTTGCCATTAGACTGTCAATGGTTTTTTTATTTATTTGAATATAGTAATGGTATAATTATTTTGAACTCAGGGTGTTAGTCAATTATGTAAAAATTATACACATGTTTAAAATTATAAAGTCGTGATAAAAAAAATTATATCATTATGCATAAGTGTCTAACTACTTAATTAAGAAAAAAAAAACATTTCCTCATATGAGTCTTAGCTTTGACTTTGACTTTGACTCACAGAAACCTATAATTACTTGCAAGATAAAAATAATGCTACGTGATAATCAAGGTGATAGGTATATTATATGTGTGCCAACTTTCTTCCAAATGTGTTCAGTAGTTATTGAGTAAAAACATCTAAATATACAAATTTTCATATTTATATTAGTAGCATTAAAACAATACTTAAATGAAACCCTTGTAGGCGAAAAAGGTGAAAAATACCTATAATTTTTAAAATATCATGTGCACTGGAAAGCTATTGATGATAGAACAAATTATTACATTATAGTTGTAGAGAATTTATTTTATATCTACATAAAGATTCGCGATTCTATATGTTCAACTATGTCACTTTTATGTTTTGAAGTCACACCGCATAACGGTTCAAAGGCGAGAAATGTCCTTTTGCTAGGGTTTTCTAAAATGTGTATAGCTTTTCATATGCATCATATGATTCTTGGAGAAGCAATTTCTATAAAATGTTGTAAGTAACTTGTTGAGTTAAAATCAAATTATTTTTTTTTAAATACATTTAAATAATCTGTACGTACAATAAAACGTTACACACGACCGCGTTTATATAGCGATCGCTATCTCCGTTCATCTATGCTTACTGTCTAAAGAGAGAGGCATAGAAAAAGTAAGCGCACAGCTCAGTTGTTATTGTTTATTTGACAAACATGTCAATGGTGTCATTAAACTTTTTTACAAAAATACCCTTTGTCGCCTTCTGTAATACAACAATAAAAATTTAAGACTTTTCTCATGGACAAATTCAATTTAAGTATAAACCATTGTTTATACTTAAATTGTCCATCCATCCAGCAGAATCTACTATCGAATCAGAAACATGCATACCGTTCATATTATCTTCAGTTACCACAAGCCTATTATTTCTATCATAGAATGACATTAAATTTGATTATTATTGAAGTTATACTTCTTTAGGCGCGTTATGAAAAAATTATGAGAGTGACATTTTAAGATGTGACACAAAATTATCATGTTAAAGTTGGTCGTAAAGGCGACATGGAATAAACCAGCAGGATGAATTGGCCGCTAATTTAATGTAAATTGTAATTCATCGTGTCTGGGTGTTAAGGGTATCGTGTCTGGGTGGTAAGGGTGGTACCCCTTTAGGGTAGGTCTTTTAACGCGATTTCGAATCTGTTTGCTAAACGTAGACGTAATGGGAAGGCTTTGGTCCAGCAGGGGCTGATATGTTGATTATTTAAGCTTTGTCGACCTCGCCTATAAATTGCCTTCAACACAAAAGTGACAAGAGTTTACATTTTTCTGTTTTCAAACCGCGGGAAAATGGCGAAGGTGTAAAAAACTACAAATCTACGCATGTGAAGCTGCGTACAAAGGCTAGTTTAAAAAAAATACAATTAGTATGAAATACATGCTATTAATTTGAATTTCAATAATAATCTCGACGTAAATTGCCGTTTAGCTGATTGTTGAAATCCCAAATGTTTAAAAATAATTTATTGCTTGCTTCATTTCCGTGATGTCAAACCAGCTATATATGAGTATTATTCATATGATAGGTCAATAATGATTATTAATTAATGCTAAATTGTCATATTCAAAATACTGTTCTATAATTGGATAAATTATAGCGTGTTTTATACACTACCTGTTATGAAAATTTAAATACCTTTTGTAAACTTTCTGTCAAATTTGCCTTTTTCTGCCAGTAATGTTATTTTAATGATAATGCTTAACATATTTTTACCAACTACCAAATGGAGCGGCAGCATTTCCTATAGAAATTCTAAATAACACAGATTTTCGTTGTCATATGACCTTATAATTGACCTCTGAAAAACTAATAATGAAATATGTTAGAACCAGAAAGTGTCTTCTTGTCACTACAACGAGTTTTGCAATAAAATAGCGAAACTATCAGAGTACCTTTATTTTAATAATTTTTTTAATAATGACCACCTTAGGAATAGCACGTCAAGTGGCCAAGCGGGCATGGGTTTTATCATCACAGCCGAAAGTCGTGATACTTACCTAAGAGTAGAGGAATTTTACCAATATTTTCATGCTTGGCAGACGGCCCTTGTGTCAAACCCTGTCAAACCCTTTAATGTAAAAGTTTGCCTCTACCTTGTAGGACTCCATACTGTAATATGGTAAGTAATATATCAGTAAGGATTATTTATTTATAAATGTCTTGTTTTCTTACAAGCGAGTTGTTTGATTTAGTCGCAAACAGAGCAATGTACACTGAGCAGTCCCAAATCGTACTGCCATTTAGTTGGACAAAGTGCAACAGTTAATCAGTATTAAAATTCGTTTACACTGCACATAATTTACAAAAGCCTTACCAAACAAAACCCAACAACGTCTCCAAACATATTTGTATTCTTTGTCAGACAAACGAGAAAAATGTCACGACGCAAAATGCATCCTTCCACTTTGCAATGCCTCATCAGATTTTTATTTATTTATCGTCACCCTTTTAGGTTGGAATCGCACCAATACATTTGGTGTCTCTACCTAAAACAAACAATTTGTAATCCTGAATTATGTGCTGCTGAATGCATACATTTAAGAGATATGAATCTATAAAAATAAGGATGTGACACTTCTCGAATTGTGATAAAATTTTGTCGATGTTTAGACAGTGGTTATATACTTTTTTGTTTTTAAAAACAAAAAGTAAACTTTTTTATTTTTGTTTTTAATATTATTTTTGATATCATAAAATTAAGTTGTAATAGATTTTGCCTACGAAACTAATAGTTATATTGGATTATAGATTTTTTGTTTTATTTTTAAAAAGCCATTAAAAAAACTATCGACTAAGACATCACTAATATTAAGTCATCGGTTTAAACAAATAAAAGCATCGACGTGTCGCCTCGCCTCCGACCTTTGCAACATGGCGTGACTATTTGTCACTTGGTCTCGACTCCCGTCCTCGTTTGCTGCGAACATTTTGATTCGCATCACTAACAAGATTTTCAAACAAAGCAAATACATCGAATGTATTTACTAAAGACGACTTTACGCGTATTTGGATAGAATCAAAATCCGTTAAACCTTTATAGTAATTAAAGACCTTTTGTAAAGAGAATATAAATTTATTCTTATACATTGCAGCTAAGGATAACGTTGTTCTAACTGAATTGCGATCAATTTGACATACACTCTTTGAATTTTTAATTTTCCAAGCGACTGACCAATATATTTAAGTTACATTGCATTTGTTGTTTAATGTCACTTACGATGTATTAAGTAGTTAACTTTATAAATTGTAATTAAACTTCTTTTAAAGACGTAATAAATTTAGCTTTCGGTTGCCTGTTTTATTTTAATATCCGTTTTATATAAGGGGACTGTTTCCTTAGCTTTTGCGTTACGATCGTTTTTTTATAAATTAGATTAATCTTTGGTTCTTTCTACGGTGTTTTCATCCCAAATGTAGGCTTGTGTAACGGTATTGAAAGGCAGGCTATAGTTGATGTTTCTGAAATAGTAATAATTTATTATTAACAAAAATAAAAGTAACAATAACAAACAAGTATTCGTATATAGATTCGTAGCTGCATTAGTTTTCAAAACTGTGTCGAAATCATTAATGCCCACCTAAGGGATAAAATTTTGTGAGTTAATTTTCCAATATGTTTGTGTGTGTGTCTATGTATGAAAATTATAGATTAAGCACTCATCGACACCTATACGTAACAGAAATTCTTGATCTTAACTAATTTTTATATAGGACCACGCTCGCGCCCAACACCGTTCTGGTCATTTGGAAGCGTACGTGTTAGAGATAGGACTTCGTCATTTGGATTGACCAGCTCGATCCAAGTGCACGATTCAAACCCACAGCGCATATTGGAACGTTTTGAAACGATGAGTGAGATCAGTATATATTCCGCAAGAAACCATAAAAATATAATCGCTAGCAAATCCAGACAAATGCAGACTGTGATTTCAGCAAGAGGAGGTCAGACTCGTTACCTTATTTTTATCTGCCTATACTTTTTAAATGAAAAATGAACTAAAACGTGTTTCATTTTTACTTAGCAAGCAGGTACAGTTTTATCTATATATGATAAATCTGATTTAAACTATTCCTTGTTTATTAATTTACGTAATTCGGAGTATAATTTATCAAACAAACAAATAATATCAATGAAATTGGGTACTTAAGCCCAATTTTTTGCAGAGTTTATGGTTTAAGAATCTTTATCTTTAGTTTCACAATAAATAGCAACTTATCTGGCTTATTAACAGAACGAATAATTCAAAACGGTAGTGTTTTTCCAATTGAACATAGAAACAAATAATGAACCGAGTAACTCTAATTATAATAACAGAATATGAGAGAAGCAGCTTGCTGGTAAAAGAAGAAGTGTAGCAATGAGTGTTCTGTGAAGGGATTTGAGGGCATTACTCCCTCAAAAGGAGGTAAAATGTCTTAGATACCATGATATATTTGCAAGAATATAGTGCAAAGCATCGTTGTTACTTGTTTACGTGTACAGTCAACTTATTTGATTTCCGAATCGTTCTAGAATCTAATTACAAAAAATCAGTCAATTATGGCATGTAATTTGTCAATAAATTTAAACATCGTATGATAGATCTTTAGAAGGTAAGCGATATTGTTCTAAATCAGCATAGGAAACAAATTGGTCGATTGTACGCATATATTTGTAAAGTTAACTTCGCCAAGTGGGTGGATTTTATGTTCTCTTTAAATGATTGGCAGTGTCACAAAACGGTGACTTCCGTGTTCAAGTGCCCATTTTACCGGTTCTAACTGTATATCGAACTCATTTTATTACGATACGATCTAATGTATTTATAAAAAGGAATATCATTACTCAATGCTGAACACGATCGGTAACAGAAAAAAATCAACGGACCTGCAATTCCTAAAAGTGAAATTAAAAAAAGTAACATGTCTCCATTAGTGAAATTACAATACATTTTCCTCGAAATTTTAGAAAATTCCGGCCATTCAGTCTCTATTTTATGATATGTTCTTGTTTTTATTATAAAGACTTAAGAATCGTTGTCACCAAACAAAACCAGTTACGAACGAAAATGTATATCATAAATGAAGTCATAACAAGGGCACTGTATATCTTGATGAATAAACATGTAACTGCCATTGATATTCGAATGACTGTTTTAGCCTGACGCTGTTATAGCATCGTTACGTTGTGTGACCGTTACGATTCGAAGGCTGTTAAGTGTATCTCTAGCATAATTAACATGTCGCTGGCATGAGAGAAAAGCGAGAGAAATAAGGTTTTCAAATTTCTTATTAAATTATTTATCGCATACCAAAAAATTCAATTGTATTTCTTTCGAGCGAATGGTGACGCGATATCTGCTTTGTCTCTGTTCACGATAAAATATCAAAGATTTAAGATTGATTGGCATATTTAGTTCAATTTGACAGATTTTTGAGTTGCGTCGATATTCTCGCAAACCAGCGATGTAGTTACAGAATACCTGTTTAAAATTTATACCAAATAAAAAGATCATTTATCTTGTCAATCAGCCATGTGGCTTTTTAGTCATTTAAATATTATAGATATGGTTTATCCAAAAAATATTTTTTGTCATGAAAGCAAAAATTACTTGTTATTTCGACACTTAAAGAATTATAATAGACATGCGATTGTCTCTGTCTCATATTGTGTTCGAATAATTAGCTATATCGTCCAATTGTAGTCATTTAAAATGTTATATTGTATTTAATGAGACAAGTTCATGAAATTATGCAACTGGAACTCTTCTGTTAACATAAACTTACTACCATCTCACGAATGTTTTTATATTGTTGTATTCGTTTTCCTAAAAACTTATTTATAACTGAACTACCATTATAAGATTTGAATTGAAATTTCCATTTGACATGACATGTGGTGCCCAAAGGCAATTCCTAAAATGGCAAATGTTATAATTCGAATTACAATATTAAAAAACTTTTGTTAATGTTTACCAGTTTATCATAATTAAATACATTATTCTTAATATACTACAATGTGTGTCTTAAAATTGTTTTAGACACACATTGATGATTAAGTTACAAAATTAACAATAGTCTACTTCAATATTATTATTCCATCTCATTCCTAAATCTATATTCTATAGATTCAAATAAAGTTACTAATACCACTACGAATCCAGTGTGAATGGATTTCTAAAAGCGTGGGTGTCGAGGTCATCGAATAAAATCAACTATTCGAAGCTGATGGTCGCGGTAATGATGGTTCAAATTTATCTTCATGTTTACGAACCACTTAGAAGTTATACGACATAAAATGGGACGAGCTTTAAGAACATATAAGCAACATAGAATTACATCGTCCAAATAAATACCTAATATAATGACAATTAGTTATAAATAAACAGATTTCAGATAACTCAAGCCAAATATTAAGTTTCAAACTCAGCAGAATGTTTATACGGTTACTAGATAATGGATATATAAACACGTATATAACAGCCATGCCTTAAGACAAACGCTTATTTTTCGTAGGTCGTCAGAGAGACGAGAGACAAGAGAGCGATACTAAAAGTTATAGGCTTATTCAATAATATTATTATACAGTCGACAGCACTTCAAGCTATTCACTCTTAAACAAAATAATCTCTATTACTATGACACAAGCGTAAACACTGAGACTCGAATCTCTGGTGAGCCAGCATGATCAAACTGACGAATTCGACGAACCGCCTCTTCTTATATACACTGGTTAGGACAATAATTGCTATATTTACAGTCATGAGAATAGTTTTATTATAATATATATTATAGATTACGTTTAACCAATCAGAAACAAAATATATAAAGACCCTCCAAAAACAACAATCGTCTAAATAGTGATCGACGATCATTTTGGTTGATGATTTTGTGTTCAATCTGCATACATTATAACTGTATACTGTCTCTATTCAAAACTATAACTGTCTTAAATTACTCCATCTAATACTTATAAAATAATACGACATATTGATGATCCTCAAAATTTGAAAAGAAGTATGACTGGTAAACTATTAATATTTAGGTATTACATATATTTTGGTTTTAAAGGGTGCAAAACCAAATCGAAGCGTACAGTTAATAGAAAAGATTAGTAGAACGCACACTCCTATTTTGCATAAATAATAAATAAAATTGACATCTTGTTCTCTGGCGTAGGAAGCATGGACCGGCTCATATGAATTATTAGAAATTGATTGAATTAAACTTAATAGACGCCCGGGTGAGTGATATCGGCGGCGCGAGCTCACATTATGCTCGAATCATAAATTACCAACAGTCAAACCTCGAATTAAGTTGAGTACGGCATTCGGTACCATCATTATTCTTCATAAGACATCGTACTCGTCTAATGATTCCCAAAACTCCGACTACCGAACTAATAAACATCAATCAAGCGCCAAATCGTTATTAAAACGTATCAATCACGCCATTGTCTATAACGAACGTGAATTCATGCAAAGAAGATAAACAAAAATATTAAAAATTAAAGGGAATAACGTTTGACGTGAACCTACTGTGCAATATACGAGAGATTCGATTAGTCATTATTTGATTTAGTTCGGCGGGCCGAAGCGGTTCCTGGGGTGAGGCGGCGGGGGGTTACCACGATCGCGGCTGCTCTGACTGGTGCAGTCGTCATCAGCCTAACCTTCGACACTTTATATATTGCTGCAGGGGAAATGGATGATACAGCTCTTTGTCCCGTCATATAAACCATAGACAACTTTCTAGTCGGCGGTACAGTATTGGAGACTGTTAATAACTACACAATTCTTTACTTAAAAACTCGTTATCCAAATACATAGTTTCAATACAAACACCTTTTTAAGAACATTAAAAATAAAACTAATGATAATAAATATGATAGGATACGATTACTAACGAAACTAAAAAATAACCCATACATGACATTTCAAATAAAATTCCAAGGTGGAAGGACATGTAAAAAGATATTTGAAGCAAAAACTTTTAAGTTTACCGCCAAAGCTTACGAGCAATAAAACTTCACAATAAAGACAATCAAGGATAATAAAATGATAATAGGTAGCAATAAAATCAAAAGACTTTATGCAGTTACAATAGCCCAGTATTATCATTTATCAAACGCAATATCTTTGATTGAAGTTTTCCATTAAGAATTTCCAAACGAAACACTGCCTCTATTTGAATATATCATCATTCATGCAATTTATAAGCGTATTCCTTGATAGACACTTTAGCACTGAACAACCATCAACAAATGTTGAAATCAAAGAACTACATGCATTCATTTATTCGTACAGAAGTAATAAACTTCAAGGGGGGCTAATTATGAATAAGCAACCTTTTGTTAATAAGTAAAAAACACCTGTAATATGAACTGAATGTAACATAATTTAAAGACTTTACATGCTCATTTGTGATTAGCCGGCGCGAAAGGGCAAATCCTTTATTAAGATAGGTAATGAGGTTAAATTCATAACTCAATTCTGAAACGAACCAACTCTTAGTTCCGTACAATGTAATTTATATTCTAGTAACGAGCCCCACGGTATTTATTGATAACGAAGCAATCGAAGTTGCTGACGAAAATGCGGTAGAAAATTAAGTATAAAAAGATGCATCGTTTAATACGGAATCAAGTATTATGAACCCACAATGAGTAGTAAATAAAGCTGATATTGTAAGAGATGATTTTAATGAAAGAAAGAAAGAAGTTAACGATGGATTGTGTGGTAAGTCGGCACCCTGCTGCCGCGGACCCCGACCGCGCCTATCACGGACAAGACATCGATTAGTGATCGACTGAATTCAATTGCATGGCGAGACATGAGTCGATACCGTCGACGAATCGAGATGAACCGATCGAGATTTACATTGTTCAGTTTTTCGAAAATTTGCATTTTGAGAACGTCACGTCAACGACAACGCTGAGTCACCTGACAAATGGAATGATGCGATCGAACTCTGATATCGGACGCGTTGACCGTAAGCTCCGCTGTTATTATTGTTGTAACATGATTACTGTCAACCGTAGCAGCACGCGTAGATTTCGATTTAAAAATCAAATCGTCACTGCATCGTCATCCGATCAATCACAATGGTGTCAATTTGTAATTCCTGTTAGGTAGACCACGCTCGCGATAAGTATCTTTAATTTTGTCATAAAATTTTTTGTTTTTGTGGATGACCCCAATTTGCCGCACAAATTGTGTTTGGAACTTTTTCATCTACATACTTTGTTTTTAGAGTTGTTTTGTTACATGTAGCTATTCCCGTGTATCTTGAAAGTCTCCATCATGCATGCCTCTCACGATTACATGATATTTCACGTTTATTGGTTTAAGTCATGGCATCACGGTATGTGGTAGAAGCATTGACGTCCATACTTAATATAAAAAATTAAGAGTTTATTTTGTCAGCAGCGACGCGTATATCATATTGAGAGTAAATATGAATGTTTTATGGATCAGTAGCGGTAGATTATGGGGTTTCATATTTATTTAATTAAGTTTATCAGGTTACCTGGAGTGTATTGATTGGGTGATATGTGACGCACCTGTAACTGACGTAATAACTTTTATTCGGAATTAACTAAAATTATACCGTCAAATTAAATGTGTTATTGACGTTAGGCTAAAAAGTGAATAGAATTGTGTCGAAATAAATGGATTAACAAAAAAAAATACTTCAGATGATAGTCGCCCTCAAATGTTGCGTTAAATAAACTATTTTGTTAGGTAATGTAGTAAAGTAATACTAAAAGGGAATATTTTTAAGATTCAATTTTACAATATGGTGGATTAGTAAATATTTTTATACATATATTTATTTTCACTGTATTATGATAAGATTTTTTTAACTGTATTATAATATAGTTGATATACTCAAACTCACAAGCGGGCTGAAAAAGTAACTCAAAACAAAATTAAGTCATATTGTATTGACGATATTTAAATGTATTTGCAAATAGGAGGTGATTTGATTTTAATTTTGCTATTGTAAAAAGCGGGTTATACATAGTTATTAGCAACCACTGGCAAAGACGAACAAAGAAATTAAGTAACTAGCCTCATTAATGGATTAGAACACTACATACCATTACGAGAGACAGATGGATTAAACCACTTGCAACAACACATTTCCAATGACATCTGTGATAAGCAATTCCTATACCATTAAAAGAAAAAACAATAATAATGATAGCAAGTTTATTTCTCAGAAAATCATTATTTACACACAGTATAAGCGTAATAGATAAATTTAAATTGAAATTAAACTCGTTATTCTTTAAGAATTATCAGCGATTCGCACTTCAGTTAGTCCGTACAAAGAAAACGTTTACAAATACGTAGTGATACTATATTTTCGCATTCCTTACCCAGTAGGACTCCCACTAAATCTAATAAAGGAATTTGAATAATGCCATTAATAACATCTCAGGTGCTTTCTTGGTTATAAATAGTAACCTTTAGTTAAGCATAATAAGTGTTATAACATTCCATGATTTTGTACTAAGTGATAGTTTATTTAATAATATTGACCACCGAAAACATTAGCCAAATTAATTAATATATCGGTCAGCTGACTCATAATATTAAAAGTTATTAAACTGGAATGTGATTTTATTAAATTGGAATTGTATAAGTCCCTACAATAAGTTTTATATATTATGTAAATGAAATAAGATCATTTTTAAATATTTTATTGGACATCTCAAAAAATTAATGACAGGTATCAAACTAATTTGGTAAATATGGTAATGAGTAATAGCAATATATATTAATAAACATGTACCTACATGTGAAATACATGTATATGCATATTTTATTCATTCTATATTTATATTATATCAGGTCAATTACGGTGAATGTTACATTTTTGGTGTTTTGCTTACATTTGATTAGAATTACACAATTTATGATTTAACTTTAGCCACTTAGTTAAATCATTGACTCGATATATATAGGTATATATTGTCTCATATAAAATATTATATACACGATTTCTATATCAATCTATACGTTGTCGAGTAGCAAGCGATAAGACCGCCTATTGTACCATATGACGTATTTATTTTAATTATTTGTAATACTGACTTTATTTATATTTGTGGTGTACAGTAAAGTATTGTATTGCTTGTCATTCATAATAAATTACCACTATATACCTATTCATTCAAACTATTGTTATATCTTGCACTAACATTCTAAAGTATAAAAATATACCATAATTTCATATCTGTTTCTTCTTCATCAATTGGTCGATACTTGTTAATTATAACATTCGATGTTATAGGTTAGAACATGAACACACATCTCAATCACACGGCTTAATTCATTCACTGGACTAATTAGGTAATAAGGTATAGCTTATGGATATGGATATATAACTTAACATAACCAAGGTTCACACACTTAAGTGGTCAAGATACGCCGAGATTACATTAAATAGGGTTCAATATTGCATCTATGACGACTAGAGGTTGAAAATGCCCAAAGACGTGCGGGAGATGCTAGCTGTCCGAAATTTACTATAAAACTGGCAGGCTATTCGCAACTAAAGATGCAAAAAAGCCGGCTAAAGTTTAAGAATGCCACTGCTACTCAAGCTAAGAAGCTTGATGGCGCAGCGCGCAGTGGTTAACGCGCTCTGCCTGTGATAGCAGAGGTTAAGCATCGTTCACAAGCGAAATTCATTGGACGAGTGACCACAGACATTATCTACATACTTCAGAAAGCGCTTTAAGCTGTTGTTTTCAGCTGTGTCTGCAGTCTTTAGCACCCACCAAACTAAACTGGGCCCGCGCTGTTGATTATGGCTCATTCTACTTACTATATTTTTTATCCATGGTCGGCTGAGAACTACTATTAACAACATTCACAAATTTGGTAGATAAATATGTCAAGACACATAGCTTATGTAACAATAGATATGTATCACATGTAACATTTACTTAATTTAAGTGTAAAGTAATTTAATAAAAATATAACAGCAATAAAAAACTTGCAGCTTTTAATGAGTATGAAAGTGTTTGACTCTAAAATCGAATTACACATATTTTTCCATCTTTTATCAAATAATTCAATTTTCATAAAAAACATATTATAGTTAAAGACGAAACATCTAAATAAAGATATAACTGACCACGAACGTGTAGCGATAAAGTCTTCTCAAAAGTCTTTAACCAGAATGTATTCATGTGTCACAGCCATCGCCGTGTTTTGATCAATCCATGCATGGTAATCGATTTAATTGCTATAGGTTTGGTTGCCGATGCGCACGCGCACCTATGCCGTGTGGTTGTTATAATATAAAACTATGTATATGAAATTATTAGCCACCTTTTTAGTTTCAACATTTATTCTTACATATTTCAGAGTTTGTTTCTAATACTTAACTTGACTTAATAACGACCTTAGAAATCATCATGGTATATCTGTATTTAACATATGACAACATTGATTTTATAAATAATAAATATATGAAAATGAAGTACGGAGACAGCGTTGTAACTATAGATGTAAGGCCGGTTTTAAACCAATTAAACCAATCGGTTTAAAACCATTTTAAACCAAAAAACCGGTTTAAAACCGTAATAAACCATTATTTTTCGGTTTAAAACCGTTAGTCTTGATGATTGTGTTTTTCATAATTATAACTATTTTATCTTGATTTTACCGAGGTAAAAACATTACGAAGGACCTACCTATAAACTTTGTTAAATTTGTTATACACAGATTTTGATAAATTTAGCAGGGATAGGGTTTTGATAACTCACGCGTTGCGGTTATTAGACTCGAGATGCGCTCACTTCCAGTGCACAAAAATGAATGATAATTTGACTCGGAGGAGGGAGGTGGTGAATCCTCTATGGATACTCCGGCCCGGCTTCGAAGTTATGTTAGACTCGTACTGACTAAACACCACTTGAGATTGGCTTCGCCTTCGTCTGAGGCGACTGCCCCTCCAGAGAGGGGCGGCGCAAGCGCTACACACCTCGGTCAGGATGCGCATAGAAAAATCGACCGGGTCCCAGAAGTGGGATCAGTCGACAATTGAGAGGACTGGGGTAGATCTGAAGGGTCTGTCGTGACTTTATTTTTGGCGGATTCCTATGCAACTAAGAGGTGGTTCAGGTCTGCAGATAACTGATTAGGTTGATCCGTCAAGACGGATCTAGGTTATCTGGACAGACGATTTGAGGAAGTGGAAGGTATATAGTCGGATGCGCTTCGGATAAGAGGATTTGAGTGGCTCTCTGATGTTTTAAAAAAACGATCAGAGGCCTTCGTATAGAATTGTTGGAGAGTAGGGAGGGAGTGCGGATATACCAGGGAGCATTTGAAGATAATTTGATCTTATTACATTTCTATTTATACTTTTCGGAAGCTTCTTAACTAGGGAATCACTTAGTGAGAAGATCTAACGGAGACCTAACATTGATATTGTTCGATTTATGGCCTATGGGTGAATCACCATGCACTGACGAGCACTGTAGGTACATTCGCGGCGGGCGGGGTGGCAACGGCGCGGCCTTGAAGACAACGTTGTCTGTTTCCTGCGCAAGTAAAACGGACGACATTTTGTTGATGATTTCTTCTAATGGAGTGTGTAATAAATAATAGGTATATATTTCTTTTAAATATAGGTAAATAAATTTTACACAACATCACATTGATCTAACTCCGAAATACCTAACTAACTTTAATTAAGTACCTACTTGTGTTACGGATATAAGAGTTATCTTCACTAAAATTACAAATATAGGTATACAAATAAATAACACCCAGACAGAACAAATACAATGTTCATCGCATGAGCACAGTAACTGTACTTACATAAAGAAACTAAAGTATGTAGGTTAACCTACATACTACTTCTTAAGTTGTCGTATAGTAGGTACCTATGTAAGTATTGTAGTGTAGGTAGGTAATTTCTATTTTATTGTCTATAAACTAATTAAAACGAAACATAATATGTCGTCAGGTGATCAAAAATTGCCCTTAATGAAGTGTAAAATACAGTTCTTTTATCTTTGTAGGCAGGCAAGTTTTAAATCACATCAACCTTTTGAAATGGCTGAAAACTGGTTTAAAACCGCAAAAACTCATTAAAACGAAACATAATATGACGTCAGGTGATCAAAAATTGCCCTTAATGAAGTGTAAAATACAGTTCTTTTATATTTGTAGATAGGCGGGTTTTAAACCATATAAACCTTTTGAAATGGTTGAAAACTGGTTTAAAACCGCAAAAATTGGTTTAAAACGTTTTAAACCGGTTGATTTACATCTATAGTTGTAACCCAAATAACGGCTATTTCTTTTTAAAATGTATTTAAACACACTCTTAATCAATTCTTCTACACAACATAAAAATAACAGTTTTTCATAGTTGTAATCTTATAAATTTGCGTAAAATTATTTAATAACAGAGTAATAAAATAAGCTTACGCTTACAAATGCAAAAATATAGATGTTAATTCAGTAGACACTAATGTCTACAATAAAGTGGATGACATTTCTAAAGAAATCTATTATCATTGGAAACTTGATTATTTTGAGATTGAACTAGTTGCCCTGTAAACATGCAAATATTTAGACTGCATAAAAACTATCACTTTGATAGCAAGTTACATTGTTTTAATTTATCACAAAAATACTGATACAAAATACTCGTTTGTTTTTTCAGCGCCAGCGTTATTAGCTGACGTAACGAAATTATAGATGTTAGTTTTAACTTCAGCCAGTTTTTTTATAAAATGGTGTTTAGTTACGGCGTCCGTAAAAATGTTTAAATGCCGTTAAATTTTATTGTAGTAAACGGTTACTCGTAACAGTAAAATGTTAATATTTTTATTTTACTAATCAGTACATTATGTGATTTGAATACTTAGTGTGTTTGTTACCATATATAGTTACCATAGTTACCATGCCTAAAAATAACAGTTTTTATAATCAATTAACGTTACCATAGCAACGCGTGGCCGGGTCAGCTAGTAATAATAAATAAATAAAATAAGTTTATAAAATATGAGCATTTACAATGCGTGTATTGAACGTCTAAGCTACGCCATGGCTTCATAAGTCTAACTTGAAAGTTGATTCTAATAATAATTCTTCATATTTTGAACACAGGAATTCAATGAAAACAACTGGCTTTATACTTATACTCTACGTTCTAATCGTTAGTAATAATACTTTCAGGCACTTACAAAGCGCTTTTTAAATATCAATTTTTAGTTATAACTTTTGGTTTTGTCACTTCATAGAAAATCTTATGAAAAACTGGACAAGTTTAATTTAGTCACCAAAAGTTTTATCAAACTCGAAAGAGATTGTTCTAGTACCTATTACGGTAATCGAGAATCGAAAACTAGCCCCCGAAACGTATAACCACAACATTGATAAACTTATGGTGTGAGTGGGCAGGTAATTACATTTTCGGAGTTTATTCTTTACTTGTACACTTGTATTGAAAAATCTGAAAATTCTAGATAATCTTATTCATTTGCGAATGTCGTAATTTACAACACACAACCGATCAGACAGACAACAATGATGAAATTATCCTAAGTTCATGTTTTACACCATTTATTTGGGAAGTAATCTTAGTGGGTACAGGTATCTATTTTAGATTACTTTTTGTAATCTTTTGTGAAATAATAAACTAGGTCTGAAATTTAAAAAATCATTTTTTATATTAGACAAAATCATTTTAATTGTTCAATTAAAAATAAGTCATTGCAATAGTTAAGTAATTGGATTAACTCTGCGTGGTATTACCGGTATCGATGTTACGATATAATGATAATTATACAAAGCTGTAAATGCTATTTTAATTAAACAATTATAGGAAAATTTTACTTCTAGAAATATAGATATATTCTTATAAACGTATGCTAAAGCATTTCACAACTTATATAATACTGATTATTATTGGAAGATTATAGACATGATATTCATGTTAAAAGTTAGTAAGCAAGCAGGAAGTGAAGAAAATAAAAGAAGTCTTCAAAATCCGCCATTCCTCTCATTCTTCTTTATCGTTTAATTTTTATTTGCCATGAAAATTGCTCTTGTAACCATAGCTCTATTGATGAATAAAAAATTAGTAATAGAAAAGCTAAAAATAAGAAATAGAAAAGCTATAAAAATCTAAGAAGACTCGCAAACCAGTCAACAACCGCTGTTCTTAGAAACAGTTACCATGACTAGCAGACATACAGATGGAAAATGATCCTATAAGGGTGGGCAATTTTTCTCCCTTTCATTATACGGAACTCTTATACATATACAATAGAAGCAACTCTACATAAATATCACAGGCAATTCTGCGTGCGTTAAATTGCAGTTTGATGTATGCGAAACAATGTATTATAAATCTAAGATTAGTTTCACCTGAACTTTGTAATGCAGCCATTATTGGTGTTCGCTTCTGCATCGTACATTTCGATTACGCGTATGCCGTCTTAATGGGTTCGTCGTTTAATTTTAATGATTTCCTCAGGCAGTAAAACAACAACTCCTATGGATGTACAATTGGTAAAAACTAGTTTTTTTATGAACAATGTTAGTATTGTTCATAAAAAACTATAAAAACGATAAGCACATTATCACGTGCAGTTCGTAAATGCTAATTTCTCAGTAGCTATAGTTTTGAGTTTGGTATTACTATTTCCGTTAGCCCTGCTGGAATTTTCGATAAATATTATTAGGTTTAGATAATGAGTCGTTGTAATGCCGTCATTCCTTATTTTCATAAATAAAATATATTTAAGAAAAATATATTCTAAAATAAGACAACATCATATACATACATTGTTCTGAATCAAAGTAAAATAGCTAAAGCGCTTTTATTATGGAATTCAGTAAGAACTACGGTACCACAACACCTAGACCCGATCCAATAGACTAAATAGACCGGATGGGTCAAGAAGAAAGTTGGTTTTCTACATTGAACCAGCCGGCGATCGAACTAGGGAGTCGCGTTACCATGAAGACTGTTATGAGAGCCACTCCACTCCACACGACTTTTTGCTGTTCTTTTTTGTTGACTATACACATAAAACTTACTTGCATGCATACAACAACTTCACAAAGTTTCATCACAATCTGATCAATAGTTTCGGAACGCGCATAGGGAAAAAACATATGACATAGATTGTAATATGAAAAAAATGCCTCTTACATAAAAATATCGTTGATGGTATATGTTTTTCAGAAATCGTAATTTAAAGGATTTTTTCTTTACAGTTGATGACTATGTACTATTTAGTTTTTTTTTATATTATACCTACTATAATATGTTACGGCTGGATGATCACAAATGAGTGTCAGGTTTAAAAAGAATTGCTTAGTAAAATTCATATATAAGTACTTTCGATTTACAACGCATACTCGTATGTTTACGAGTTCTAGAATGCACTAGTAATATGTAATAAAGACTAAGAAATAAAAACTACTTTTACAAAGATTTGAGTATTTCCCATGAAAAAACGAAATAAAAACTATAATTTTTATTAATAATGTGAACTAAGATTAAACCTATCTTCGATTCTGTAACGTACAATTTCGAGCCTCGAGAGATCGAATTTTTGAGAATAATGAAGTATCCATTATTGACTACTTTAAAAGTCATTGTTATATTTTGATTGTGCTTGTAAAAGAGGCCTAATTAAAAAAATAAAATTGTTTAAAAACCTCAAAAGTTTAAAAATGCCTCACTTTTTCCCGACGTCCTCTCTCACGGTGGAAAGTAACTGTTAATTCATTATTAACCGTACTAAAGAAGGGCACAATTAAAGCATATAAAATTTAGGTGAAAAATATCAGGTCGCTCCCTGATTAAACATCTGATATAAAGATTTAATATCCATCCTTTATAACTACAATGTCATTACGACTCAAATGATTACCATTTTCGACATAAACGGTAATGTCCGCACAAATCAATGTTATTTCTGTTGACGATAAATTACTAATTAAAACAGTAAACGTCAAATCATTTTCGATAATGCTCATTCTCATAAATCGCGCGCTAAGAAGTCTAAAGCTAGTGATGGCAGTAATTAATCGGAACTGATATCGACGTTAAAAGTAAAATTGTAGATATATCGATTCATTTTCAATTAATACTCAACATACTCATTATTATTCTTTGGAAATTGGCTTTTTTAGCGATTCAGTACTTCTTCCTGAAGCTCTGGTACCTTGAAACTTAACATTCGTTATCATCAGCCAAAAAATATCCCTATTTTAGGTACTCGGGTCTCTATGGATGAAAATACCGTAGGGAGGTTGGGCGTGGTGGTCCACATGGGTCCAGTGTCAATTTGTGGGTGCTAACGACCACAGATGCTGCTGGGGCCAACATTTGAAAGCGAGGACGACCTCGTAATAGTATTTTTTTAGTAATTTTGCTACCCCGTCCTTGCAAAAGATGCTTATTTTACGCAGTCAGAGGCACAACGTAAGTGCGCCATTGAGTTCGTCATTACCAGAAGTTTTATTTGGGTCATATATGAGGAAAAGCTACCACTGAATAGTGTCACTTTTTGTGCAGAATATATAGAAGCATATATGCATATATTTATATTTCATTGGACTGAGCTCATCTTCAATACTCTCTAACATTATTTAAATAATAGTAATATTTAACACCTTTACAGTTCAGGCGTTATCATCTTAGATCTCAAATACCATAAACATAATTTCTTTGGTAAGAACGCTTTAGAAGTCATTCGAGTATCGTGCTTTACAATGTATATTAAGTTACATCGATATAAAATTCGGGTTTCACTCAGCACTCATACAGAATCGTGTGTGGTAAAAAACAAATAAAGTGATTCAAGCTTTTATTTACCCAAATGTGGCTGTAAAACATAAAAAATCGCTTTCAACCAAACTTAATTGCCGGCAATGAAGTAATTAAATGTGACAATCGTAAAACACTGCAGACCCCATAAAACATTATAGCCGTGTCGAGTTCGGGTCGAATTTATCCTGTGAAATGCTTTGGCTGGGATTGCAGACTTGAATTCTGCGTATGAGCAAGAAACATATAGAAAGAGTTACAAATAGAGAACATTGCACAGACATAGAATTCATCAAGACTAACTAAAGAGACAATCTAAGATAAATGATTTACATTTGTAGCATTACATAAAGAGATAATATAAAAAAAAATCAAACACTCACAAGAAAAACTCACTTTAAAGGAGATTCGAACCTGAACACGTTGTTTAAAAGAAACGGGATCCGTATTTTTTTTTTATCTTTTTATGTGCGTCTGTATGTATGATATTTGTTTTTTTTATATTTAAAATAATGAAATGTGATAACTGAACATTGGAAAAAATATTTGTCTCATGTGGTAATTGAATCTGAACCTCTTGCTATTCGAGACGGCTGCGCCATCAAGACATTAGTTTTGCCGACGAAATTTAACACTTGGTATTCAAATATTATAGCAATTACACATACATCTATTTTTCAAAATACTATATTTCAAATGTAAATATGCCCAGGACATCAACTCACCCACAATTAGTACCGAAAGTGGTCTTTATTAAAACTGTAAGTAGAAATTCCTGTCCAATACCGTTGAAATTAAATTACCAAGAACAAGAAATAAAGAGTTCCTAATAGCGAGGACCGGTTTGCGCAATGAACTGGAGGGTCGGAGGTCGCCGCCGAGACTTTAGCCTAAAGCAGCAAGAGGAAGTTTGCAAGTATCTACGCGAGGAACAAATTGTTATTTGTTATTATAAAACACAAACATGATGCAATATTTACGTGATCTTAACAGATACCTCAAAAAAACAATCATTATGCTTTGTAATTATTTTTTACCCCGGTAGGTTTGTGAAACGCTGTTTCCAACCGAAGTTGTTGGCGCTAAGTTATATATGACAAACTAAATCAAAAATGTACGTCGTCGCCGTCGAAACGTTGAAAAAATTGTCTGCCGCAGGCAATACAACAACAACACACCAACACCTTGCAAAGATCACTACACTATTCAGACATTGGCTTCACTAACAAAAATTGTCAACCCTAAGTATTTACGTTTTATGGTAACAATGTCTTATCAAATCAATAAATTATAATTATTATTTATATCACAGTATACCAATGTTATTAACATTATTTGTGCAATAAATAAAATTTGTTTTAGTATTTTTATTCGTGTTTATTATCATGGGCCATGTTGCTTGAATTTTTTTTGTAACGTGTATAAAATATTAACACTTCACGAGCTCCAATTAAAATATCTTTTCAAATAATTAAACATTCAGCCTAAAATTACACTGTTTTTTACGATCTTGATAATATTTTAATATCATTAGATTTCAGCGTACTCAAAATACGATCGAAAATATGTCTTATATAGGAATTATTTGATTTGATTTAAGTGAATTTAGAGTTATGTAAATACTACTATATAAATCTGAAGACACTGTCTGTACATTTATTTTTTTGGACAAATTTTATGATAAATATTCGTTTTATGATTCACTGATATCAAATCTACTATTTTTAAATGTTTGTCTGTCTGTATGTCTTTCTATAAGTCCAGACCGAGTTGATTGATTTCTATGAAATTTGTGATGTGCTAAGAACTTCTAATTGCGCATATAATAGGCTTTATATCATATCGGTAAAGTTTTTACAGTTTGGACTAATATTATAAATACGAAAGTGAGTTTGTTTGTCACACTTTCACGCCTGAACTGCTCAATCGATCACCAAGAAATTTTGCATACACTTTTACAGGGGTACAGAAAATACATAGGGCAAAAATTACTGTTCCAGAGAAATAGAATTATAACTTTTAGTGGACAGCCATGGGTAAAAGCTAGTAATATTACTTACATTCACACCAATTTTACTTACTCAAAGTAAGCACTGTAAGGCTTGTGTTATGAATACTAGGGTAACGATTAGACATCCATATTCGATACATACTTAAATTATACCCATGACCCAAGTACAAATGTTTGTTTTCGTCACACATCCTTCCGTAAATCGCACCCAGGACCGACGGTGCAAAAGCTAGAATCGCAACATATATTTTGAGATAGACACGAACAAAGTAAATGAACAATAATACATGTATGTATCTATTAATCTAAACATACGAATAAAGTACATCTTAGACCACCCACATAACATTCACGCCCGCTCCATCCCACGTAATTAAGCATTTATAAAAACAACAGGCCTTTTCACGATGTGCCATTATTGAACTGTCACTTCTTTCAAGATGACACTGTAATTACAATTACAACAGACGCTAAAAAACAAGTTCATTAAAACAAAGGTTATGAAGATATTTGAAAGGTTAATATAGTTCTTTTTCGAGATGTCACGATTACAATAATGTTGTTACAAACAACGTTTTGTGATAAGAATCACAAAAAAATTTAACATGTTAATTTGAAAATAGTTAGAAATTTTTATCTAAAGAACACAAAATATGTTATGTATCGTTCATATAATTATATTCTGATGATTATGATGTTTTCATTTATTTTATGTTTTAGTACCTCTATGAATTCCCCGATTTAGAAAAATAGAGAAATAGGATTGGAATGTATGCCATTGGGAAAATGTATGTAAAATATTACAATTCTTAAATATGAAATAACCTTTTTAGTCCGGTCAAATTAGACCAAAAAATAAGAATAAAGTACAACTTTTACAACTTTTTGAATCGTTATATCTCAAAAACGGTGGCTCGTAGAAAAAAAAGTATTAAGAAATTTTTTGTAGATAATTTTATGATCTACAATTTTGGTCTGAAGTATTTTTATGAAAAAATTTACCGTTTTGCTGAAAATCGCGAAGAACTCATTTTTTTGACCTTTGACCTTGAATATTTTTTTTTCCTTACAGGGGAAAAAAGGGGAACTTTCAAATTTTGTTTTTAATGATATTTTAAACAATCTTACCGATTTTCAGCTTGGTGGGAATTTAGATAACTTTCTAATGTCTAAATTGACAGGACTATTTGATCGTTTTGCAATGATAAATATAGTATAAACTATTAAAATATGTATATTAAAACAACCACAAACATGTTAAAACAAAACAAGATTGAACAAATAAAATGTGTGGGCTTGAAGCCGGTATGCTGCCTTTCATCACTATTAGCTCTAAAGATAGTGCTCGTCAATTGATTTATTAAATCTATGGTGTTTCTGCAACTAAATTCTTACTTATATTCTTAAATGGCGCATGAGCTTATATGATACTAATTTAATTTTAACGATGTGTATAATCTGTTTTTTCTTACATAATAGATAAGAATAAAAGTTTGCTATGTATTTGGAAAAGCTGCCATTGCATCGTAGCAATACAAACTGTCCATCAAATGCGCGTGCGGCGCGTGGGTGAGTCGCTAGAGTCACGCACGCGTAAACCTAAATAACTGACTCTCAGACGGCCGAAGTGATGGAAGAACCGCCGTCCGTTTATATTCGTTATAAGTGAAATATTTAAAAAAACTGTAATACTAACTCCTTCTTTGCTCGTGAGACAAATACGATAGTGGGCGAGATAGAACATAGCTAGGATTTTACTAATTATATCAATACATTTACGTCTACTAACAATGTTTTCTAAAAGTACTTGTGCTTATTTTATGTATGTTGACTTGTTATGATATTAAAATTAGTTAGAGTGATTTTTTACTCTATATATTCAACTTCCCGCCCCTCTCCTCAAGCTGACATCTCTTGCTTTGGGGTTCTTCTTCGTGTTGGAATAATGTAAAAAAAGCTGGATAATGATGATACCGATTTCTGTAACATAATTACGCTATTATTTCTGATTGGAGCAATTAATGTGACATTTATAACATATTGAAAAGAGATGTCATAGATATTTGGAAAGTTTACCAATGTATTGCTGATGTCAATAGTCTATCGAGCGGGCATATAGCTCGCGTGAGTAAGCCGTTAGAAACATTAAGCCTTATACAACAGTGGTACAGCCCATACCACCGGCGATCAGACGACCAATGCAATGAGTGAATGAACATTGTTTTTTTACAAAAACAAATTTTGCTAAATTACCGTTTTTTTGACATAGTATGCGTAAATTTTTTTATAAGTAATTTCAAAGATATAAGGTTCTACAAACAAAATCTATTTATTAAAAATTCATCGATATCAAAAAAAGGGCACTTTTTAATTACGCAGAGTTCATGCTTTGATTTTGATATTTACTACTAACTCTTTGAATACATATTTTTCTGTTTATTTATATTTGCCATAGGTGCCTAGATCACAACTATTTTGGAGAAATTTGAAAAATGTAAGAATACCCCTTTTTACTAAAATTTATATACAAACCCTCAATTTCATAAGCTAGCATCTACTACAGGTACTTAAATAATAATTTGAAACCAGTACTATTCTCATTCTGCTCTTATTTACACCACAACCTAATGTCCTATCAAAATGCATTACAGCTTTCTAATAGTTTATGCGCAGAGTGATCAGAAGTGTGGGCCATAATAGACCCTCGTTATGATTAAGGGCATAATTTTAGGTATCACTTGAGCCATAGCCTGCCCTTAACCGATATAAATCAGAAAATCGCTAGAAACTGTCATGAATCAATTTATTTAGATCTCTACTATACTTATTCAAATAAAATGCTTTTTAACACAAACCTTTTCACAGACAGACCTCTGAAAATAATTTAATAAAATAGTGCACATAAATCATACACAAAAAGTACTAAGTATAGCACTCGTATAATTTAACTAATATTATACACATATGTTAAATGTTTGATTTCAAACATTCGTTATGCTTGAAGTTGGGTATATTTGATGCACATTTTACTTATAACCTTCTGAACTCAATCCATGCATCAACATCTGTAGATTTACTTTTGGTTGGAACTGTACGTAGTATAAGAAAGGAAATCTAAATGATGATATTCGACCTTTGACCTTATAGTGGTATAAATTATATATGTTTACAACATGATATGGTTGACTACTTTAAATTATCTTATTAATTGATTACAAGCAAAATTATAACGATTTATATCGATAAATAAAAACTGAAAAGTTTACCAAAAACACGAATATGACAATAGTTCTGTGGCTGAGTATAAAATTTTCAAAATAATTATTGACTTGCCTGAGGACAAGCGATCATAGTATCATTAAATCAGACAGAATCAGATTTGAGAAAAAAAAAAATTTGGATGTTTCTTTTCTGGTAAAAATTAGTCTAAAGATATTTCTAAGACTAGCTAAGAGAACTACCCATTTTTTATTTTTCACATGATGATCGTTTGTTTTGATTTTGGTTCTTGTTAAGAAATTTATAAATGTTCATTTCTTTCAAATGAAACAGTACTATAGTTCGTAATTATATTTATTTATTAACACTTTCATATTATTCACTTGTTGAAATTAAACAATTTTTAACGGATTACTAAATTTTCGTATACTTATTTCTTTATTAATTAACATTTTAACTCTGACGTTTTGACACCATTTCAGAAGCCGTGTTCATCGAATGACAGGTAATTATGATGATGATATCAAAATTAAAAAATAGGAAAATAAGTTATTTCCTGCATTCACACCAATTAGCCTAGCCCAAAGTAAGCACAGTAAGGCTTGTGTTATAAGTTCGTATAGTGATACTTTTAAATTTATATCATTTCAATGAATGCGTTCCTAATATAATTATGTGATAACGACCAAATGGAGCGCAGTTTATTTAGTATTGTACTTTTATTTAGTATTGTAAACCAAGAACCTAAAAAACGTTACAAAGTGTTTCTACACATTGCTTTAAAACTGATTGCACAGAAATAAATTTTACAAAAAACTATATATTTCATAAGGGACAGCCCTAAATTTACGTATTCACATCATATACGATCGGAGGCGTCTAACTGTACCGAATGTGAGTCGAAAAGGCACGTTTGGCGAGTCGGTAAATCACAAGATAGAGTGGAGAAAGCTAAAACGTTACAAAATAAAATTTGGGTGTCCAGACGTTGCAGTTTTTATGGGAATAACAACATCTGTATAGTAGTGTAGAGTAGGTGACCGTGAAACGAGAAGAAAACGAGAGTCGGTCTTATAAAACTGTCACGACTCGATTTAGTTTTTAGATTGACGTTGCCGATTACGTAATTCAATCAAAGAGGGTTTTTAAGTCACCGCCATATAAAACACGGTAAGGAAACCATAAATCTTTATAATATTCTATTTAGGATAAATTGTGTTTGATAATAGTTGTTTTTAATAGTTATCTTATTAAATAAAGATTGAATAGAATCTTTGAGAAAGCACATAATTTCACTGCTTTCAAAATGCAGCTCCCATCTAACAATATTGTCCAGTCTCTATTTTCGACTGCAACGTGGCTGCAATAGTTATAGATAAATTAATTTTATATCTGCTAGTCGTGCGCGCGTTATGCCTTAAGGCGGTGGCGATGGCGGCGTGAGAGCGCAGCCTAATGTCTATGGATTAGCTGGTGCAAGAGATGTATGCCTGTCAACACGTGTCATACCTCACGTGTAATCGACGTGTCAGCACTGCGACTGCCTTTATTAAGAATGTCCATTGTTCCGGATTGGCCATGTTTTTGGTGTATTTTGTTAATCGCTTCAAAAACAGCCTGCCTGTTAAAACTAAAATTTTATTTGTCAATATTACCTAATATTTTACTTTGTTAATGTTGATGTTTAATCTGAATGCAGACGTTTTGTCGACTTATAAACAAATGCATTTGCTAATCATTTTGTCCTCGCAAATTTAATTTTTTTCTCCTCGGTCTTACCTTAATAGGCACCCAATGCACCAACGCTGCTGAGATCGCTACGTTCATTTTTCACACAAATTAGTATAAAATCTAGTATATACGACCGTCACTTTCGATCTATTAATAAATTCATTTGATCCAACTTATTTTCTCTTTTAACTATTTAACTCAGGAACAGCATTCCCGAGTCGGAAACTTTTCTAATAAATTCGCCTTCAAAAGGCAAATTCAAGCGTTTCGCTAAGAAAGCTTATCTAAGCGCCACTAATCATCGTGGATGAATCTCTTCAATTACTGTATTAAAGAGATAAATAAAACATAAACTACCGAGTTTCTATACAAAATCGTTTGTTATTAATTTGCATGTTTCCCTAATGTTGACTTATAGAGAATACTTTTAGTATTAAGTTTACTTACTGTGCAACTGTTGTATTAAGATGAATACAGTTTAATAAAAAACTAATTAAATAAATATAGATCTTTCTCTCCTTTTTTATTGCTCTTAGTTTATAAAGTCATAAAATCCCGTTGAAACCGCATCAATTAATAATAAGCAACCCCAAACAGTCCAAAATAAATGGCTGTTTTACCTGATCTATTTACAGTGTCTTTTTACTTTTACTAAAAGTACCGTATGAGAAATCTATAATTCTCAAATAAAACAACGTAGTCTAAAGTTTATAAGAAATAATTAAACTCTTCACTTATAACAAATAATTGTCTTTATTATTTAATTGTTTTTAATTACATAAACTGTGCAAAAAATGGTGCAAGGACTGGTCATCTTTATCAAGGTGGTGGCTTTGCGTAGCTTTTTTTTATTTTCTTATTATCAATCACATTGCGTAAATTTAAGAAGTTCCTTTTACTTCAATTTCTAAACTCCAACAAAACGGACAGTTTGTGCGTTTCTCATGTCAGTTGTAATTATCACGCTCTATTGGAGCATGGGTAGTGAGGCTTTTGTTTGTGCTTAGTAACCGTAGCGATTGCCAATCGAAGAATTGTGTTGGTTCAACTAAACTGCCATTTAAGGGTAGTTGTTTTAGTGTTAATTCGCGTTAAATATCAGAATCAAAGCACCATCTATCTATTTATCGAAAATATGAATACCGTTACAAAATATTGAACAGCTTGTAAAATTTGTAATGATAAAATGGGCTTTTGATCAAAAGTTTGTAAGTATATTTTGAATAGAAATATCTTAACCGTACCGCCATCTACTAGGAAAAGTAGTATTTGTGCACTTACATACCCGAGTGAATATTATTAATAATATTATCTCACTAAAATAAAATTTCTTTTCTTAAACCTTATTTCTCAATGTCGACTGAAGAAGTCGAGGTTACAATTAACAAACTAACTATGGTCTCCGTTTTTTAAAATCACGGTGTAGTATTACACGAGTTGGATACAGTAAGTGCGTCAAACCTCTTTATCTCACGAAACACTAAAACAGAATGATTGCAGCATGCGCAAACCAATAGGTAAAATATTAAAGAAAATTTGATAGACAGATCGAATTTATACAAAGTATCTGATTCCACTAGCAGTAAGGTCACTTTTTCTAAAGGCACAGAACAAGGCTGTGTACTCGGTCCTCTTCGCTACACCTTACTTACCTATATAAGTGATGCAGTTAACCTCATAACAAATTGCAAGTATACTATCAGTTTGCTGATGAAACAAAATCATATCCATTACCAGTAGCCATATATACGGAATACTGGATTATTAATTAGTTTAATAGCACTCTGATCATTTATATTTAAACTAATACAGTGTTGATCCTCCTCAATACCATGCTAAAATTGTGGATGTCATAATATTTCTTTGATGGCATCATTCTTATTCTATTGTACATCAAGATTGTTATGTCCATATGCAGATTTAATCACCTTATACCTATAATTTTAAATGCTCATTTTCCACACTCTATATCACCTTCATTTATAAGTATCTCCTTAGATAAATTCATCATGCAAACTGCTCCCGCTATAAGTGTTCTCCCGCAAATAAAATAAATAATTAATATACTCGTATTTAACTCATACTTGCTAGTGGGTTAAAGTGTCATGATTGGTGTTAATCAAAACGGGATTATTATCATGTTTTGTTTTGAAGCTTCGATATTGCGGCGCAGTAGCATGCGCCATCGTCACAGAAGAACTCTTCTTGTGAATACCACTTGGAGGATGATAAATGTCATATGTGTCAGTATAGTATTCTTGTTTCGATTTCTAATTTGTATAATATTTTTTTCTGTTAATTGTGCACAAATTGCAATTATGTTATGTTTCCTTATCATTATCATTTCATTATTATTTATTATATTATGTCCTTTTGTAGTTCAAACTTTTTAAGAAAACTGGATTCTTCGTAGGTCAAGAACAAAAACGACGTTCTTTAGTTTACATTGTTCCCATTTTCCTTTCACTATTTTATTTATCAAAATAGCATCTTGACCACATACTTTAATGGTTTTTATATTCCCTTATTTGACTTTTTGTTAATCTCACAGCCCTGAAGTCTCTTGTATTCACAGAAATTTGACTTTTTTTTTTATTTATAATGGGTTTGCTCTTGATCCCAATCAAGCCCGGGGGCCATGACAGAATCCACGATGGAACGAGCTAACCCAGAAGGTGCCTATTCACCCTGGCTTTGAAAATAGACGGGTTATAAGTTCTCGGAAATACAGACGCAGGGAGGGAGTTCCACTCCTTTGCTGTGCGCGTTATGGAGGATGTTGAAAAGCGCTTGGTGCTACAGGTAGGAATATCAACCAAGAAAGGGTGGTAGCCTGCAGTGCGTCTGGATGTCCGATGGAAAAAAGGAGATGGCGGTATGAGCAGATGCAGCTCTTGAGCACACTCTCCAAAGTACAGTCTTTAGAAGACCGCCAGACAGGCAACTTTGCGGCGATGAGCTAAGGTGTGAAGCTTGCTCTTCACCAATTTGTTGTCCCCGATGAGCCTCTCAGCTCTGCGCTGAATCGTGTCCAGTGCAGCAAGTTGGTATTTTGCTGAGCCATCCCAAAGGTGGCAGCAATATTCCATTCAAGATTGGACTTGAACTTTGTAGAGTGTTAAAAGCTGTCCTGGCGTGAAATATCGTTTGACTTTATTTAGGACTTTTCTATCTAATAACCAATCTTCTTTCCCATGTTTCCACACTGAATTCTAACCTATTAAGAGTCTTATAGAGAGGCATATCTATAACTTGAATATCTTTGGTCATTAGAACTATTTCTTGCTGGGGAATTTCTTTTTATTCATATGGCAATGGCTTTCTCCTCACAAGTTGTATCTTTGACAATATCTTCTCATCTTAAGCATCTATTCTCCATCTACTAAGCACGATGTCAGATTTGAACTATTTGACTTTCTGGTAGTAGTTTGTTTTGAATCTTTGTTGAAGCTGCTGATGCACTGATCTGCTTACCAGTTTTTTTTTTTATTTATTTATTTTTTTTTTTTATTGCAGAAAGTTGGCAAACAAGCAAACTGCCCACCTGATGGTAAGTGGTAACAGTCACCTATAATACATGTGGCTCTTGTGAGATTCGCAGCAAAACTGCAACTCCCACAAGAACCACAGCGTACGTTGCCAACTTGTGACATAAGATGTAAAGTCACTGTACCCAGTAATTTCACTGCCATATCTTACCCTTCAAACCGAAACACAGCAATGCAAACACAGCTGCTTTGCGGCAGAAATAGGTAAGACGGAAGTACCTAAGCAGACGACCCTGGTACAGAGTCTCCCTCGTTAACTTGCCATTTTAAAGATTTACTGCACCATTGTATTACTGACACGATAAGAATACCGGTAAAATTTTTCATGAATAAACAGTTTGTCATAATTTTTGTTTCTAATTTGTTCTTGACCTCCTCAGTGACTCCTTGACATAATCAGTAATATCTGACTCAAATCAATTAATGATATCAGTATAAACAATGACATGTCATTATGTTTATACCATTAACCTTGCGAGTTGGTTTTCTAGGATATTACCGAATTGATGTTAAATCCTTTTGCTCTTAACCCATATTTGACTTCGACTATTGAGAGTTTCTGCCATCGAAGTATCAAATTTTCATTTGATACTTCGATGGATCGAACCTTGAATAGGCGACCTCCATTTTTTAATTCTCTTTAATTAAATTATTAGTTACCATACTGCTAAGACCTACAACCTATTGGGTTATATTTTAATAATACTGAGTAGACTTATTTAGAAACCAATTTGTCACGGAAAGAGGTAAAAGAACAATGCAAGAAAAACCAAAAAAAAACTTACTGAAACAAACTTGTATTGACAAATTACCTTTAAATTTATCTTCGTTTATAAAAAAATAAATAAATTTCAATAAAATTAAAAAAAAAACGCCTCACTGGAAATCCACCCGTGTATACACACACTTGTTCTTTTGCGAACATCGGTGTGATCGGTCAAATGGAAGATACGATGTAAATAAAAGGGTATTGTATGTACTGGCTTTTATATAAATTCTACCTTCATCTAAATGATTAAATAGGTAAAGTATTATTCCCTATTAAATTGTTTAATGGATAAAATATGTTGTAATGTTTGGAATTATAATTAAAGATGTGTAAATGTTTCATTTTATAATCATAAATTAAGGTTATCCCTTACCTGGATTATTTGTCTGTTATGTAAAATTCCAAGTTATGTACAATTAAATTAGATATTGAGCCTGACGGATTCATCCGGTTAACTAGTTTTATTGCTTGTTCCTCAGCTAAAAAAGGCGGAAAAAATTATATTCGATATAGTCATGAAATATAATAAAATTGGAGAAATATATTTTACAGTACAAATCAAGTCTTTGAATATTACAGAATATATTGTTAAAGGTTGCGCATTATATACTCGTTTCTCCTCACTCACTGCATAAATCTATAATTTTAGATTATAGGTTAATGTTTCTGAAAAGACGGCACCAAAAACTGAAAATTCACAAACGCGATAAATATTTTTGATTTTAATACATCATATACGTATACTACTCGTCATAAAACTTTGAATAAAATATTCCATCGAAAAAGTAGCGTTAGTGATAAAAAGACACACATATTATTTATGCCTAGAACAGATTGATCATTATATTTAAGTATAATTACATGCAAATACTTTTTAGCTCGAGGATAATCAGTAAAAAACGTGCATTTAAATACATACTTCAAACATATTTAGAAGTCGTTCTTGAATACCAACGCTTACATTACGAGAACTGAAAAGAATATTTCAATTTTAGGTCCAAAGATATACCTATGGTATATATATTCCAATGGTAGTTCCGATGGTATTCCTCTCACAGTCACAGTTACACTATAAGCTAAATAGATGGTCAATGTTTTGTTTTCTAATAAATAAGATAAATTCTTTAAATTGTGACGTATGTGGAACGTTAGAAGAAGTACATCATTTGCTGTCAGAGTGTGCCTGAAACAAAAGTGAACGACCTGATTCATTCCTTAAATCTAAATCGTTAAGATGTAGGCACCATCCATGCTATCCTAGCTGAACCACTATCGAATTCAGCCAAGATTCTTTGTCCTTTAGTTATAAGAATAATTAGGTAGTTAAATTTAAATGTAAAGATAGAGTAGGGTTAATAATAAGACGGACATGTTTTCTATAGATTAAAATTCTTAAATTTAATAAAAACAACTTTCATTAAATGCACATACTTCAAACTATCATTTTAGTAAAACGTTGTGAGCCCAAGGATGATCTGTTTGTGACATTATGTTATTCAAAATAACATAACTGTAAAAATCCAATTCAATTATATCTCAACATGTAAACAATTATATATATTTACATTACAAAAGAGACAAATATTTAACACAAGACATGCCTATACAAAATACTTATTATCTGTACATGTATATGACAGTAAGAAAATAAAGAAGATAAGAAAAAATAATCATTACCATGGAAACTTTTTCCATTAGTATTAATTGTGAGCATACGCAATTAAGTTATCTCCACGATGCGGTATTTTAAGCATATTTTAGTATTGTTGCTTAAATACTTTTCTGAAATGAGGAAAAAACAATTGTAACAGATCTTTATACGTTGAAATAGCTACATCTGTATGTGTATAATTTTAATTAGTTATAGCCTAAACTAATATATATGTAGGTGCGTACATTATAGTATGTTGGAGCCTCGAATGAACCTATAAAAAGTAAATTTGGATTTTATTTTCTCTTTATTAAATGAATCTAAAAAGGAAATTGTTTTTAAAGCCCTGTTCTTACTGCAAAAGTTCCTAAAAAATTACCGGGGGGATATATTCTCTTGTTATATACCTACCTTATTTAATTCAGAACATTCTTTGAGCAAGGTTCCCACTTGTCAAGGAATGACTATAAAAGTGACTTTGTTTGACATTTTTATACTTAATGTTGGTCACTTTTGTCTCAGCGCCCTCTTCTCTGTCTCTATGCTCTAGCAATACCAGTTATAATTTTAATGTTTCACTCATAAACCTAACATCCAAGAAAGATTCATTAACTATTAACCTTTATAACGCAACCACAATACACATACTACAAATAAAGAGCTGATCGAGCGAAGATTTCAAACATTTTCAATTAATCTAGAACTATATATATCTTTAACTATATTTAATGTATCTTTCTTTTTTAAGTTGTTACATTCTGTTGTTGTTTTGTTATGTTTTTGTTGTGTGTTTGAGTCCCAAATAAATGTTTTTTCTTTTCATTCTATATATACATACTTAAATATTTAGAAGTCATAAATATTTCATTTCTCAAATCCTTACTAAAATTAATACTACTTTCAAAGTACCTACTTTATTTAAACAACCAATTAAACTCAAACTCAAAACAGTTTAACGTAGGAGTTGCCTTTAATGTCTTATAATATTTTTCTACTCCGTTAAACGGATCAAATGTCGATTGTTAAAACCAACGCGTGACCCACTAACAAAACAAGCTGAGGCATCGAGAACATTGTTTTCCCATAGCAGCCTATTCCATTCAGAATCTCATTACACTTCAAAAGGGGTACAACAGATCTGGCGCAATGCTGTTCTCATGGACGTGTCTGTCGTTAGGGCAGCGTGAGGTGACCATTACTACGTACAAAGAGTTGCCTAAAATAGAGAGCTTTTGTGAGGCGGGAAGGCTGAGACGCGAGGCGGGGGCGGGGCAGCCGGCCGCAGCTTGCCGGCTCAGTCGCGCCGCGCCGCACGGACACCTCGCACGCCGCTGCTACGCGTGCTTTATAACGGCGCACGCGCACGCGATTCCCCACCGCGCCCTTTCCACGTGCTTTTAAGTGGCCCCATGATTACCGATCATCATGCAAGAGCAAAGTTCGTCGCGTTCAAGTAAATCCACACTGAATTCCTTGGAAAGCGCTATCATCAAGCTGAAGAACAACTTGCAGATACAAGACGACAAGACTACAGACATGAACGGACTGCTAGCCGTCGACCCACCTTCTCCGCACACGGATACCAAAATTAATACAAGTAAGAACTCTTCATCAGCGACAGCAAATATAAACTTATCTATTGCGTCTGCCGCACTGCTACAAGAGAATATGCTTCAAAGATCATTACAAGGAGTAGTTATATCCTTGCAAAACGCGATGATGAATTCATTGCAACAAGCTGCATTATTACCATCTAATTCTGCAGCAGCAGCCGCCCTAAATCTACAAGCGCTAGAATCTTATTTGACCTTACAAAGATTAACATCCGTTTCTACTGTAAGTAATACTAGCCAAACTACGTCTGAAAGTAATTCTTCTCCAAAGCAAGATATATTAAGGATAGCGACAGCGAGTGCAAAAATAAACGAAGTAGATGCTTCTGATAACGCATCTAGAGAGTTTTCACCGAAATCGCCTGAGGAATATCCTATTAATGATGCGATAGCGGCCGAAGACGTCGATTTATCGGAGGAGGTTGAAGAAGATTTAGCGTTACTAGATAATGAAGATGAATTCACTTTAGAACAACATTTAGAATCTACCTCGAAAGGGTATGGCTATAGCTCACAAAATTTAGATAACGGATATCCAAGCCTATTAATGAATGCTATGTATCAGCAGCAGATGAATGGTAGTCCATCGCAAGCTCCATTGTCTCCTCAAGCTTCTAACTCATCGAGCTCCAAGTCAACGAATAGCTCTACATCTTCGACTGGAATTAGTATATCAAATAAACAGAAAACGACCGGCAGTGGCCCGCGGACTAAGAAGCAATTCATCTGCAAGTTTTGTAACCGTCAATTCACGAAGTCTTACAACCTACTTATACATGAGAGAACACACACGGATGAACGGCCATACTCTTGCGACATCTGTGGAAAGGCATTCCGACGGCAAGATCACCTCAGAGATCACAGGTAAACATTTTCTTCTTCTTATAATAACTATTGCAGTTATTATTAGATAGTTATTTTAATTATTATAAGATAATGAGTTACATTATATAAGTCATCTTATTTTATTAAAATTTTAATAATTCTATTATAATAATTTATCGTATAAGTGGAGGCAAGTTATTGACTCATATTTTTAGAAATACTTATCTTATACAACATAGGTATTAAAATTATTTGTCTAAGATAGTATTATTTATAAAATTCCGTTAGTGTAGTGTTAGTTAGTGTGTAGAGCAATTACCTGTACTTAATTTATTAATCAACAGGATCAATAGATAATAATAGGTTAAGTCACCAAATTCCTGTTCTATTGAAGATTTGACTTTATTGTCATTAGTATTTATTACTTTTTGATTTTATAATAATATAATGATAATATTTAGTTCTTACACTTCCGCACAAATCACACATTTAAATAAAATAACTTTTCATCGAATACCTGACGGATATCCTTTATTTAAATAATGATAAACAACTTACCTTTATAAATGATAGTTAAAATTTCAACTATCAATGAATGTATAGCTAAATTAGATGTCAAACCTTAAGAAAGATAATACATAATTCTTATAACGACATTTTTTTAACGTTAAATGCATATGAATTCCGGTTTTCAATTTGGTTCTGGAACAATAGTGAAACTAGGCATATAACAAGCAAATTAAATCTAGTTAATACTCACTCAGCTAATATAGAGGTGTCAAATTAAAAAATCTACTTTCTTTCAGTTGTTTACGTTTATATACTCATACAAGGAAATTTCCCTAAATAACAATTCTAAGAACGGCACGTAACCAGTATTCTTATCAGGAACATAATCTTCACACTCGAGAAAATAGGTAAATCAATTGATGTCATTAATACTGTGGCTTTACCCTGAATCTCCGGATCGAATGGCGCGGTCTTTTTTATAAGATAAAGTGTCAAAAACTTTGGAGAACAACACGATGCTTATTTTTCAATATCAATAAAAGATATTAGTGGATGTGTTTCAACGCGAATCGTTATGAACTTTTGAATAATGGCGGTGCGGTTCAAAAATTTAAAACAAAAAGGGCTAAGTTTGGACCGGAGAGATGCTATCGACACGTCGTTCGTCACGCTCGTAAATTATTTCACAAACCTGCCGCTAAACCGAGAAGGGGCAATGTTTTAATTTCGGGCTTCAGACGATTTTCTTATTCCTTCTTGAATTTATAAGATATTTTTATGCAATTTAATATTTCAAAATGTACCTATAATAAAAACTCCTAACGCCATTACCTTCATTAACGTATATCTGTTTCAAACAGATAGGACATCCAAATGTTTTTACGTATCTTAAAAACAATAAATATCTTAATGCTGTTACAACAAGTCATAATCTCTCTTAATCTATTTTCAACTTATCTGAGCCCCACCCAAAAAGAGCTAAAGGTGTTGGATTTTTAACACCTGTCTCTCGGCAATTTCCTTCCAAAATCACCGTATCTCTTCGGCAATAAAATAAATTTCGTGTAGGCGCTCGAGGGTTAAACCCGGCCCGGCCTGTCGATGTTCAATCGATGTTCGTTGACACCATACATTATAATGGACCGGAGCGAGACTTCGACGGGTTTTAACAAAGCACGTGGTGATCCTGACGTGAGGATTAATATAGACGACAAAAAAATAAACCTTGCATGTACAATCGGGTTTTGGAGCAGCCTTTGAGATTTTTTGTCAAGACTGATATGTAGATGATGTTTAAAAATCAAATATCTTTATTGCTAATCATTGTATTTGTCACACGTATTGACGTCTGAGAAAAACTATCTAAAGGATTTGTACATTGCTTAAAGATGTTGCACTCTTAATTACGAAACGGCATAACCGGCCGTGTTGACTCTAGTTAGGCCTACATACCGCTCGCGCCGGTCGTCGTCGGTGACTCGTTGCGCTTGACTACACGTGTGCTCTGTTCCATCCTAATCACCGTCATCATCTCGTGTTTTAATATTGGAATTATTATTTCCTACATCATCTCAAAACGTTTTATCGTCACCGACCTAACTAATAGATACGATTATTATGGACGTTACGATACGTTGAACACGTCGTAATTTCATATTTTGTTTGTTTATCCGATATACGGATAATTTCTCGGAACAGGCATTCGATTGGCTTATTTCTTGTTATGTGTTATTATTGATTACACGTTACGCGGTGTTAATTATATGTTGTAAGTCTAAATTCAATTTGAAAGTAGTTCTTGGAGTTATTGAGAATATTAATGGCCTAAACGTGATTCAACTTTGTTTGAAATAAACAGTTACTGCGCTTAGTTTCGTATTTCAAAACTTTCTTCAGTCATAGGGTAAAATTAGTACAACACCGAATAAAATTGTGAAACAAAGAATATAATTTACATTACAATATGCAGTAATTTGATGTTCAGTACATGGAACTACGTAAAAAGACCTGTTATTACAACAAAATATTGTGAGAAGCTTTTAAAGAAAACTATAAGCCTTATACCTGCTTACAATGTAAATACACGCGTAATAAATTCCTACGGGTCATTTCCGAAGATAGCTTTAACTAGTAAACGCGAACCAACATTTGTTATGCCCACATGCTCTCGCTGGCGTAAATTAATGATTATAGCAATAAAAACAAGGTTGTACGCCAATTTATTACCAATATCCCGCGGGGGCTTGTTTGCTTCCCGCCTGCTCCCATCCACAAGGTGTTCTCAACACGCTCCGATGTTTCGGTGCCTGAAGACATGACGTATTTATTGCACTCTCACAGCATCCTGCGCTAAATGGCGCACTCCTTTTTCGTAGTTGGTATTTTAGCCGACTGTTTTATAAATTCGAATCGCCTATAAAAGTTTTTTTAAATATGTTAATTCACTTTCTTATTTTTTTTATTTAGATAGTTGATTTTTTGTAAAATTGTTACATTTAGGAATTTGATAAACCTGACATTGCTTTTGACAATCCGTTAAGATTTGAATGAATTTTTCGTTACAGGTATATACATTCTAAAGAAAAACCATTCAAGTGTCTCGAATGCGGGAAAGGGTTTTGCCAGTCAAGAACATTGGCTGTCCACAAAATCCTTCACATGGAAGAGTCTCCACACAAATGTCCTGTGTGCAGCAGGAGTTTCAACCAAAGGTCTAACTTGAAGACCCATCTGCTCACCCACACAGATATAAAACCCTATAACTGTTCGTCATGTGGAAAAGTTTTTAGAAGAAACTGTGATTTAAGACGTCACAGCTTAACACACAATCTTGTCGGCATGACATCAGTCAATACCTCTCCTAGCGGAAGTAATGGCAAAAGCCCTTTACTCAATCCTAACTTTCCTATAGACAACATAGACACTGAAGACGAAAACTAGTTAGTTAATAGTGTTAAAAAGTGTATAGTGGCAAGTGTTTTAAAAGACTGATTAAATATGCCTATAAAAATGATGCCGTGTAATTTTAGGATATTTTGTGGACAAAATATTATAAAATTTTCAAACTGAAGAAGTTTCACGATAGATGGTTATTCAAGTTTTAGATATAACAATTCCTCTTGCCATGTTCTGTTAATGTTATAGTATCTAATAGTGAAGCGGGCGACTTCGAAATTTTTTAAGAATTTAATGAAAGCTTTGTGGCAAATCTATTAAACAATCTTCTTGATTAAGCATCTGTCATAAACAAAATGAATGAAAATAATGTTATTCGTTTTTTTTATCCTGGTAATAAAAGATCTTTCTTTTGGCAATTTTTTAGTGGTTAGTGTGTGACTTGCAATAACATTATAAAAATAGATTTTTCAACTAGTATTACTTAGGTTTAGTTATTTCTGAAATCTTGTAAATTTTCTGATCTCATTATATTTGTCTGTAAATATAAATTATACCTAAGTCAATTGTCTGTCCGTCCACCCTCATTGTTATGAGTAATGTATAATAAAAAAGTATGTAGCAATGAAATTATGAAGTGTAAATGAATTTATAGTATCTAAGTAAAATTGTCTTCCTGTTTTGGATGCATTATATTAAAATAAACATTTTTGAGAGTTGTACTGTTTAAATTTAATATAATTAAATCGATAACCTCAAACTGTTGTTTTATTTCACCGTGAATAAATAAAAGAGCTATTTCTAACTGCACATAAAACAAATCCAATATGGATGATGATTTTGTACCTACGGGTCTTAGATTTTTGTAACATTGCAATACGTAGAATAATTTTGGGCTGTTCTGCAATATGCTTTTGTCAAACTTCAATTACAATTAATAAACACTCCACTGACTTTAAACTAATCTTTTTGATGTGATGACCCTACATTATACCATTGGAATAAAGAATATTTTGTTTTAAAGACGTATAGTTTAATAACCCCATAATCATAGGAGATATTTAAAATCTAGTGTTAAATCTATGTGCAGTATCAAGAATTTCGTAATTTTTTTATGCATATTGCTTGGAAAAATCAATTCCGTAGAAAACAAAAAAAGAAAATAGGAGAGGAAAGTTATTTAAGTTTACTGTTATTAACATATAACTTTTAAACATTGAAATTCATTTACAAATATATAATCAGTATAAGTTCTTAAAAAAGACCTCACGGAGAAAATATTTTATATACCTACTATTATTGTAATATCATTTCGATGACATAATTAGCTTTTTTTATTTATTATAGAACACCTGCTTGTAAATTCAAAGTAATACAAGAACAATACTTAAAAAGAAAACTGTAGGCTTTACTTGAGAAAATCAACGATATTGTTTAAAAATTAAAATATATTTATTATTTTAAAAACTTCTTTTGAGTACTGTTGGTTATTGTGCTTTTAATGTTATGACCTTATTGTTGACGTTACATTAAATAAGATCTTTCACTATCAAATAAATAAATACTTACATGTGTATAAATAAATTCACAGTTTTTTCGTTGCTGTCATTTACATTTAAAATTTCGGTATTGTAGCAAAACAGAAATAAGAATATACCGTCATATATTATTGTGTTTCACGTAATACATCTCATATTATTAAAAATAAAGTTTTATAGTTTTTACAGAATACGTACCCTAGAATACATACCCAATCTAAGAGTTCATTATAATGGACAGCGTGATATTTGATGATTTCCCTAACATCATTACATTGCACTACACAAAATATCATTCATTGATATTATTTTCAAGAGATGGCGCTAGTTCTGTGTCGCTTTTACGTTTAAATATTTAGAATTTTTTTATTATATCGGTCCTAATCTAAGGTCGTAATAAGGTATATATAGAATAAAATTAAAGACATTTGTATTACACATAACTAAATAAGTAGCTAGACATTAGTATATATTACAAAAATCTACCTTCCCACAATATTTTGTTGTAAAGAAACTGTACTTTAGAGAGTCAATTAAAATACTGGTACAAAAATGATGTTTTCTTATGTTGGAGCAAATACACTGAGTGTAATTAATATAATCCAAAAAATAATAATTGGCCTTGCGATCGAACAGAAATAGCGATTTAACCTTACTTTTCATATAATCTATCCGCAATAATTCAATAACAATTCGACGGGTTATAAAAAAGTTTACTTTTAATATATAAATGAATATTTGACTCTAAAAATACACTTAGATTCCTCTAATAGCCTTGATATTTGTAGCAAAGAGTGATAATAGCATTCACCATCAAACGTAAAAGTGGTAATTATAAAGTTAATAGTAAAAGGCAAGACGAAACGGTGCTATTAGCAACAAAGGCAGACTACCGAGCTTGAAAAATCGATTCAATTCAACACCAAATCGCTGCAAGAGGACTAAAGTTATTCACACTAATAAAAAGAGCCCATTGTCGATTCAGTCCCACACAAAAGCTCTTAAGAGTGTATCAAAATGACATAAAGCTCGATTATTCTCGTAACACAAAACACGGTATAATGGTGCCACATGTCTTCGGTTTTTTCTCAGATTTTGGAAATGGATGACGTGTTAAAAAGGTAACAAATTGTCCTCACCCCAAGTTTTGGTGTCCTGTTGCTGGATGCGCAACCGCCGTATTTTACGTCGATTCGCGTTCTAAATTCAAATTGAACCATGTGATTTGGTACGGTTTTCACGCCTTGTTTTGCTTTTGTGGTTTTGTGTAGCAGGTTTTGTTTTGGTTGGTAGAAGAATGCGTGATTAACACGTTTCTTTTATGCATCCCAAAAAGTATTTAAAATGGGCCTCTAAGAGAATATATTAAAAAATAAAGCTTATTGTCTGTCATTATATTGCATAATTTTACGCAAAGGAACAAAAAATAGTGTTTCCTTGATTCATATATATTACTGACTTTTGTCTATTTGCTTTTATTAAACAATGTATGTTTATGAACATAAAGAGTAATGATAATTATGATTAATGTTTAAAGTAACGTTTTCTTTATTTGAAAATATTTTTGCATAACTACAAATATAAAATTAGGCAGTGTTTAGCGCTTTGGGACCTAGATACGATACTACGATGTTTGTGGCCAATATAGGGTTGGTTTGGCTGATGTGATGATGTAATGATGGATATAAAATTGCCACCTAGATGTCTACAGTAATTATTACTTATTAAATGAATTGTTTGGTATAGAGAATACGAAATTTACATTTGATTATAAAAAAATCTTTTCTACATCGTCCCCCGGGAAGCGACACCATAAAATGTTTGATCAAAAGACAAACAAAATGCGAAACGACAGTGACTGTGTTGGTGCCTACCTCTATGACAATATTATAATAGTATCTTAGAACTCATTCAATCTTCAAATTATTCGCAAATTATATAGCAATCACCCCATTGGAGACCCGCTGGGATAAATAAAGTGCACAATGGCTTTGTCTACATCTCCCCATAGAATTGCGATCTTTAGGGGTATCCAGTTATTATTAATGAATTAAAACTTAAAATAGTAACAGGGAAGAAATTGGGTATATTTTAACTTTACTTTCAGTATCTTTCGAAACAATCAACGTATCGAATCAATATTGTGTTACTTTTTATAAACAATGATTGCTCTAAAGTGCGTAAATTATTTTTTTTTATATTATTTTAAATTAAAAAACAAAACTAAACAAACAACAAAGCTTTAATTATTAGTTAGCTTTATTAAATTAAATTTATTAGTTTTCCTGAAAAACAAACATAAAAGTTCTATCACTATATTTTTGCTCTTTTGACATTCTTTTGATTAAGTAAACGTCAAATACAGCAATTCTCAACATATAAAAATTATAATTTTGAGATTTTGTCTAAATTTTCAATTAAAAAGCATAGAGCTAACAACATCTATTATTTTCAAACATTTTATTGTTCTGTTGAAGGAGCAGAAGGACGACTGTTTATGTAATGACTTAGATCGCATCTCTGTGGCAGCTTTCGTGCGTGAGCACTTATTTCCCTTTTTTTACAAACACCACATTGTCATCGACACCGAAATCACAGGCGATTGTCACAAAGGATTACTTTTGCCATTCGAGGTGTTTGAAAAATATTTGCTTTTGCCGTTTCGAGTGTGCATTATACGAATTTAGTGGCGGGCTTTATTCGCGACGGCCACACACGTCTGTGGATTTTTTTCCGTTTTTCTCTCGCCTGTGAAATTGTATAACGTATTTTGACAATACTCATGGAACGTGCGTCTGAGCAGTTTCGAATGTTAACCACGGTTTCGCCGCACTTATTTGTCTCTGCACTGTAGGCTGGTTCTTTTTTTTTGCAAAGTTTTCTTGCTATATTGCGGACATCGATGTGTGCAATATTAAAGTGGTAAGGAAAAGTTTGTATATAGATGATGATCACCTTTGCCTAGATGATTTAATTAGACATGCAAATTAGGCTAATATAATATATTGAAGATGGTTCAGTAGGTACTTGAAGATTCGTGAAGTGTTTCAGCTTAGTTTGCTTTTAAATATTTTTGTTTTATAGTTAATGGAATTTTAAATTGCGATTTACCATATTTGTACTATACTCAAGGATATAATTATTAATAATTTTAAGTAAAATAAGAAAAAATTTTGCTAAACAGAAATATTGTAACATTTTTTCGAAACACAATGTGTTCAACATTTGTTCTGATTTTGTTTTTAAAACAAAAAGGTCAATTTTTTTTGTTCTTATAAAGTGCTATTTTCACAGCAAATAATATTGTTTTTGATGAGTTTTCAAATTAGTGGTTCAAGATTTCCTAATAACTAATTTAAATATATTCTACATATATGTAGAAGTAAATATAATTACTTCACATAACTACCACTGAACTACTACTACTTCACTAGTACACTATCATAGGTACTTCTTTTTAAATGTTTTATTAGTTTATTTGAAAATTTCTTCAGACTTTATGAGAAATTCTTGAGAATTATAAGCTTACCATTGTTATTGGTGTTTCAAATAACAATTGCATACCTGAGTTACTATATTGCATAAAAAAAGTTATTATTTTACATTCTTCACAGGTGAAGATTTAAATGACATACATTTTTACTGGTCTGGTTAACTTAAGAAATATAGTATCATAATTATAGTGGGTATTATAAAATAATAGTATTCCAAAATAACTAGTTTTTTATGTTTACAATGCGTTGCCACGTTACTATTTCTATTAACTTTCATTAATTTAATTTTTTCGTTAAAATTATCACGCTATTAATTCTTTTTTTGTACCTCTTATTATCTTGGTTCAGTACAAATATTTTCAGCAACAGACATCTAAAATTGAAAGTTTTATTGCTACTTCTTCAACTTAACTAGATTTAAACTAACTTTATTTTTACTCAACAATTACAATCTCTACAATAATTATAGTAGTTGTAGAGTTATGTAATGTTTTGCTGATGTAAATTAAACTTCATCTATTTCGTTGATAACAACATTGTAATATATTTTATTCTGTTTATACCTTATATGTGCTTTGATACACATTTTAGAATGACGGTAGTTAGTTTATAACCCGTTTCTGTATTTTTGTAAAGTAGTGTCTATTGCAGTATGTTGTATTGCCACAAATAAATTACAAAAAAGTAAAAAGGGATGAACAAAAAAATACATAGTTTAAAAAAAAAACAAAAAAAATCACGCTTTAATAGCAAATCGAACTAAAAATCAGAAAATAACTTTTAATTTATATTAATAAAGCGTGGGGTGCTCAATATTGATTGTTGTAAATTTATAGTTAGTAGTTATTTGTAAACATAAAGTTAGAATAGAAATTTGATATAAAAAACACCCCATGCTTTTTTAATGTAAATTAAAAGTTATTTTCTGATTTTTAGTTCGATTTGCTATTAAAGCGTATTTTTTTTTTAGTTTTTTTAAACTATTTTCTTTTGAGATAAGCTTATCAAAATATTGTATAATCGTCGATCGTTGATAAGTTTACAACGTTTAAAGTAAATCTGATCGCTTTAGGTTGAGCAAAATCGAGCCCAAACGAGTCAGTTACATATATACAAACATACAAGTGAAACTAATAAAAGCGTGTTAAAAAAAATAGAGCCAGAAAATGTTTTTTTGTATTGATATCGAAAATATGGGTGCCGTCAGCAGGTATGACCACAGCGAGATGTCATCTATTAAACTGCAGCAATCACGTGGACCGTCTAGATCGAGTGTCAAATGTTGGATGTGGATTTATTCATAACTTGGCAATCCAATAACTATATTTGAATAATAAAAAATGACACAAAAAAGTTATAATATATAATTAATATAAGTACCTACTCAATAACTCTTAAGCAAATAAAATTACCTATTACCCAATACTTTTTAAGTCTGTATTGCGCAAGTTATAATTATACAGTGAGACTGGTAACTTCGTGAGTGTGTTTAGTGTAGTGCCGTGCTGTTGCTATGCTTTTATTTCACTAATATTATTCTGTTCTGATACCATTATGTAAATCAGGGCTAGTTTTTGTTCTTTTACCATTTAGAAATTTATAATAATTAACTACCTATATCATTAAATGCCTAGGCAATCTAAAAATGAAGGCTTCATTTTAAATTGTATTTTTAATAATTATGTCTTTCTGAAAGTTTTTGAAAGTATGAAAAAAGATAATTTCATACTTTGTTAAGTTATTGCTGATATAAAATATTATCCCTTGTTGCCAATGTAGATAAATTAAATAATTTTATTCTAATTAATTTCAAATCTTATTATATAATTTTATATTATAAGTCAAAATCACAAACATTATTCTGAATAGAATAGAATATTTCTTCATTTGCTTTATAAATGATGAAACAATATTTATAAAATCACACACTTTTCCCCTACTGACATGCCAATACAATCAAATGAACCCAAGTTAAGTAACTAAAGCACTTGTGTTATGGAATTCAGAAACAACGACATGCCATACATGCCAATACAGAAAAGTTCGGCCGGGGAACCTCAGGGTAGCGTTACCATGACCGGTATGCGAGCCACTCGACAACGGAGATCGTGATTGCCTGTGATAATTTGTTTATCAAATATATGCTTTATCATAGCATTATAACATTTAATAATAGGTAGGTATAACGACTGTCAAATATCCACAAAATGATGATATTCTTGTACCATAAATGGAAAGAAAAAATATTTTATTGAAACTAGTTATCAAAGAGACTGAGACTTAAGAATAAGACAACGAATCGTTAAGAAATTCAAAACAACGACTATCCTGCCGTGTGGTGCCGGCCTAGAATAGCACTACTCCCCTCTCATCCCGTGGGTGTCGTAAGAGCCGACTAAGGGAAACCTCACCTAAGGAGATGGGCAGCAGCATCTCTTTATGCGTACGGGTCATACTGCGATCGCCAACCCGCCTGCCAAGCGTGGCGATTATGGCAAAACCCCTTATGGATAGGCAAACAAAGAAACCAACCTCGAAACACGACGATGACGAAGTGGAGGCTATGTATGAGGAGATTTCTAGGGCCATACATAGTCACAAATCCTACTACACGGTTGTGATGGGGGACTTCAATGCAAAGTTGGGGGAAACGCTGCGGTGACGAGTTGAGAGTGGGGCAATTTGGATTTGGGGAACGGAACGACAGAGGCCAGATGCTGGCGGACTTTATGGAGAGGGAGAACCTCTATATGATGAACTCCTTCTTCAGGAAGCCCGTAACTCGCAAATGGACCTGGATAAGTCCCGACGGCAAGGTCAAAAATGAGATCGATTTTATCATGTCAACGAGGAAGCAAATATTCAATGACGTCTCTGTGATCAACGCTGTTAAGACAGGGAGCGATCACCGACTGGTAAGAGGCACATTGAATATCAACGTCAAGCTTGAATGATCGCGACTGATAAAATCTACGCTCCGACCAGTGCCGACCCAAATTCAAAACCCCGAGCGCTTTCAGCTCGAGCTTCAGAACCGCTTCTAGACCCTTGATAACAGCATAGATGTGGACGATCTGAACGACCTGGTGGTGGATGCTGTCCGTACGGTAGGGTCAAAATACTTCAAAACCCACCGTCCCAAATTGAAGAAACTCTCCGCACATACTCTCGAACTCATGGATAGGAGACATGAAATGAGACTGCAAGACTCAGCGGATGCCCTACGTTATTTTGAGGTTGTTACAGGGAATACAGAGAGAGATTTATATATGGTTTTTAACTGTTTATTATTAATTGGAAACGTTAACACATTTTCTATACAGAAAGATCAACTTCGAAGATGGCGTCCGGTCTAGTGATGTCACCAACAACTAGTGTTGTACAAATTACTCTTAACACGTTATAGACAGCTTAATAGACAGATCTCGAAGTCGCTGACGAGCGACCTTCGTCAATTTAATACCGAGCGTATTAAAGAGGCCATAGAGCGCAACAAAGGCTCCAAAGTGTTCGCTAGAGATCTGTCTATTGGACAAAGTCAACTGACGAGGCTGAAAACTGAGGACGGCAGTATCATTTCATCGACTCCTGAAATCCTGAGAGAGATTGAGAGTTTCTATAGGCAGCTGTATTCCAGTATTACACCAGGCCAAAGCAGAGCTCGAGATCCTAGAGCCAAGCTTACCCGCCACTATACCGAAGATATCCCGGACGTCAGCCTGTACGAGATTAGAATGGCCCTCAAACAGCTAAAGAACAACAAGGCGGCGGGAGATGACGGAATTACAACAGAACTTCTGAGAGCGGGCGGCACGCCGGTACTTAAAGTCCTCCAGACGCTCTTCAATTCTGTCATCGTCCAGGGCAAAACGCCGAAGGCATGGAGCAGAAGCGAGGTGATTTTGTTCTTCAAAAAGGGCGATAAAACCCTACTGAAGAACTACAGACCCATCTCGCTTCTGAGCCATGTCTACAAGCTGTTTTCGAGGGTCATTACGAATCGTCTTGCTCGCAGGTTTGACGACTTCCAACCTCCCGAACAAGCCGGTTTCCGAAAAGGCTTTAGCACCATAGACCACATTCATACGCTGCGTCAGGTTATACAGAAGACCGAAGAGTATAATCGGCCACTTTGCTTGGCGTTTGTGGACTATGAGAAGGCCTTTGATTCGATCGAGACTTGGGCGGTGCTGCAGTCTCTCCAGAGGTGCCAAGTGGACTACAGGTATATCCAAGTGTTAAGGTGCCTGTACCAAAACGCCACTATGTCGGTCCGAGTACAGAGCCAGAGCTCTAATCCTATCCAACTACAGCGAGGAGTGAGACAGGGAGACGTTATCTCTCCGAAACTGTTCACTGCTGCGTTGGAGGATATTTTTAAGCTTCTGGACTGGAATGGACTTGGCATCAACATCAATGGCGAGTACCTGACGCATCATCGGTTTGCCGATGATGTGGTCCTAATGGCTGAGACCTTGGAAGACCTGAGCACCATGCTCGAAGATCTCAGTAACGCATCCCAACGAGTGGGTCTTAAGATGAACATGGACAAGACGAAAATTATGTCCAACGCCCATGTTACACCCGCTCCAGTAAATGTTGGGAACGTTACACTCGAAGTTGTTGACCACTATGTTTACCTAGGACATACAATACAGTTAGGTAAGTCCAACTTCGAGAAAGAGATCTCTCGTCGAATCCAACTCGGGTGGGCAGCGTTCGGGAAGCTGCGATACATTTTCGCGTCCAAAATACCTCAGTGCCTTAAGACGAAAGTCTTTAACCAGTGTGTGTTGCCAGTGATGACTTATGGCAGTGAAACGTGGTCGTTCACTATGGGTCTTGTGGGAAGGCTCAAGGTCGCTCAGCGGGCAATGGAGAGAGCTATGCTTGGTGTTTCCCTACGCGATCGAATCAGAAATGAGGAGATCCGTAGGAGAACAAAAACCGCCGACATAGCTCAAAGAATTGCGAAGCTGAAATGGCAGTGGGCAGGACACATAGCAAGGAGAACTGATGGCCGTTGGGGCGGAAAGGTTCTCGAATGGCGACCGCGTGCCGGACGACGCTCAGTAGGTAGGCCCGCTACGAGGTGGACCGACGATCTGGTTAAGGTCGCGGGAAAACGCTGGATGCGGGCAGCACAGGACCGATCGTTGTGGAGATCCTTGGGGGAGGCCTATGTCCAGCAGTGGGCGTCGTACGGCTGATATGATGATGATGATGATGATGATGATGACTATCCTGCGAGACTGTGGGTCCCGTAAGACATAACAGTAATCGTTCTTACGCAACCTTCCATTTGTTTATTTAATAGTTAAGTCACACGAATGTCTCGATATCACAAGTATGCGAATTAACGGTGACAAGTGTGATTGCGGACGCCATTCTACGCAAACTTCAATATGAAGATTACTAAGTGCTCGATCTCTGTAGATTATTTCAATACAGAAGTGACGATTACGATTAAGTCTAATACCTATCGTCATACTTATTAATATCGTTAACTGTTTGTATTTACGCATACGATAGGATTTACTTTCAAAGGCAAAGGTACCAGTTTCAACGAAAGCAATAAATATGAGTATATCAAAAAAAAACTTGATTGTCTGTAAAGTCAGTTTACGGACAATAATTTTACGTGATAGCGTCATAAGAAACCATTGATGAAAAATTGCATACTTTTATGAATTGAATTGAATTATTATCACTGAATTATCATTATTTTATATATTTGTATAATACAAAGAAGGAGTTAACTGATTTTTTTTCGATATATTAACATTAAGTTGTTGTAATAAACAATGGAAACCACATTAACTTATCACTTCATGAAGTAAAAGAGTGATAGATGCACCACAAGTCGAACGCTTAGGCCTCATTATCGCTTGTTTCGCGCTCTCGCTTGCACGGTCGTCTCAGGCGGAACGTTACACTTTTTTGTGCGTGCAGCCGGCATTTATCGATTTATAAGACGTTATCATGTCAAAATGGTGAATCAAAAGAAATGTTGATTCTTGTCCACATCATAAAAAATATTATTGACAATGAAATTCTAGTGAAAATTTAATTTTAGGGTAGTTATTTACCTAAGATTATGTATCCTACAATTACGGCAGTTCCAATAAATGCCGTTAGACTAGTGGGCTAACCCTTTGTTATATTTTTTTCTCACTTCTATAGTACGTATGTAGTTAATATATCATCATAGGTACCTATAACTAATATTTGCTATAGTTTCCTTCATTGCTTTGGATTATTAAATGAATTTATTAAATGTATATAGTGTAATTATTTTGTCGAATTTGTAATAGAACAATATTATTTTATATTAATTGTTAATATTAATGTTATAGAATTGTGTCAATGTCCTGTTAAAAGATATCTTAAAAATAATCTTTGGATGATTAAAGTGCTTAATTTATTTTACGAGTTACTAAAACCTTTTTTATTTCCTAGACAAATTCAGTAGGTACCCAGTCAATGCAAAATTGCATTGTTTAAATCTGATGCAATAACTACTCCGACGCGAATAAAATAGCAAATTGCAACAAATTGCATTTGCATTGAAGACCGACACTTATGAAGGCCACTCGTCCACCATCAAAAAACTTCTAACTCAAGTGAAGATTTTTTGCAATTATTAAATAGTCAAGTTTCAAAGAATATTCCCTTCTGTATATGTATATGATCTCTGATGAAGCCCACGCGCACTTATCGTGTCTCTTCTGACAGTAACGGCGTCGCGCGATAGTCCACTAGATACTGGCCTCACACGAAGCAACGCACCAACACTGGTTCTCCCTATAATCGTATGAGATCATTTACGCAATCGCAGCCATGAAAGATAATAAACCGAGTACTGATTCCGTAAATCAATACGTTGTTTATAAGTAACTCGTGACGTCTTTAAATTTACACGTTTGGAATACGATAGCTACGTTGTAATGTTATACATACTATTCCTTTAATGAAATAAAATCGTAATAAAAAGTTGGGAAATCCAGTAAAACAACTGAACTCTATTATCTGTAATCCAACACTCAATAAAAATTGTGGTGAGAGGCGGTGGGCGCGGTCGATTTTGGCAACGCCCCCTGCCCACAAGGCCTCTGCTGTCATTGGCCGACAGATTATGGCTTGCGTGCGCGCATTGAAATTGGCTAAAGAATGCAATTGAATTGATCGAAGTATTCTCGAATGCTCGTTTTTATGTGTACTTCACTAACAGTTCTATTAGATTCTAGGCCCTGTAGATTGGAAGTAACCTGAGTTAATGTCCAGTTATACCTAGAGACGAAATGAATTTGGATAAAAGTTAACCCTGAAGAAATAGAAAATTCTGACGACCCTAAAGTTACAGTGTTTAGCAATATATTTAATTAACCGGTTCCTTAAAAAAAAATAATGCAACCATCACGGGAGTTCAGCTCAGATGAGCTCAGCTCAGCTCACACTCACGTCTTTCTGGCTAAGTCTGCACCTACCTGACGACGCCAGCGTCGTAACTGCTAGGCCTTACTCTTACCCACCTGAGGCTTTTTAACAATCTATTTGTTATTTGTTTTGTGAGTAAACATAAACTACGTGATTCCAGTCGATTTGAACACCATTGTAGGTATACCTATATATTCTGAAAAGCCAAACCAAGAGATATTTAGTTCTTACAATCCCGCGAACATTACATACATATTTGAATAAAACAACTTTTTTACGGATATGGCGCATAATTTATTTTATATTTAATCCTTTACAGGAGCTGTGATTACAGGAAGACTAAGGTAATGGTCGTCGTATATTTACGACTAACTTCAAAATATTTTAGTCGGACACGTTCCTAATTGTTATTTTTTTATATAAATCAAATTGTTTTATTTTGCATTTTATTTACTTATTAAATTCTCATTACGATTACAATGTATACTTAATCTCGCAGTATTCTCGATGCAAAGATGTAGACACGGTGAAGCGACATCCTTTGCAGAGTGGCTGGCAAGAGCTGGATGAAAGTAGCCGCAGATAATGCTCAGTGACATGCACTTGATAGACATATGTCCAGCAAAGGGCGACGATAAGCGGATAATAATGAGGAAGAATCTAGCGTGGATTGAAGAATGTTAGAAAACGTAGATGCATCCAGGATCAACGGCTCAACGTATCTTCCAAATAACAAAGGAGTACCAAATAATAAATATTTTGAAGCCCGGGCCTTATGATATTTGCTTTACCTCACCGATCAAAAGCCGTAGGTACATGCTGAATAATGCACTATGAATATTTAAAAGATAGGTGTTGAAATAAATGAAATACCTATCTTTTAAATAGTAAATAGGTAAGCGCTTGACTCCTATCTTGCTGGATATGATGCGATAGAAGATACTTATTCATTGGGGACTTAAAGGCCCCTCAATTGTATTTGTCAGGAAACACAGACAAAGGGTGCCACTCTTAAGCGTAAAATTAGAGACACGATACTCTTAAGCGTAAGAGTGGCACCCTTTGTCTGAGTCTGTGTTTCCTGGCAAATACTATTGAGGGGACTTCAAGTCACTAGTGAATTAGTAAATATCTTCTATCACATTATATCCAGCAAGATAGGGTTTAAGCTCTTACCTATTTACTATAAAAAAGATAGGTTTTTCATTTAGATTCGTACCGCTGTACTGATCACAAAATTGCAACCAATCTATGAATAGAACAGTGTACTTACTGGCTAAATATATTTGTAAATTTTATTCAAAAAAGCTTCTGTCAAATTTGTATTATTAGCTGTTTCTGTTACATAGGACCACACTGTTGACTTCGGAAGTCTTTACAAGTAAGTAACTACAAGATCGTTATCAAACAGTGGTACATTTCTAAAACACAATATTGGTTATATCCCACGCATTTGCGAAATTGCTACTTCACGATTTGTCACTTCCCACTCTAACAGATTGGGTTCAGTTACGAAACAGTGTGCATACACCTTTATTGATGTCAAGACAACACTGGCTAAATGGCGAATAATACAAGCTGCTAAAGTTACGGACGGACATATTACAAGTAGATTAGTGTAACTACCATTGTCAGAATTTATTGGGTGTTGAGTGGACTTTCAAGGTAACTTGTGAGCAAATTGCTTTTGGTTGAGAGTAAATTGCATCACGTCGGCTTGTTAGTTTTGCAACAATTATTTTACCAGCAATTTTGACGGTGGTAAATTAACTCTTGTTTTAGTAATTATAATGAATGAATGGATATTAAGTAAAAAATGATGGACGATTCTAATTAACTAATTTTAAATGCTTTTGAACAAAGTCAATTTTAATTTCATTTCATTTTAACTTGGCTTTACCGATTTTCGTATTTTCTATACTTAATAGGCAGACGCTTGTCTACTATCTCGCCTGATGGTAAGCGACGATGCAATCTAGGATGTGACGCACTTGCCTAGAAGATGCCTTTCCACTCGTGACTTGAAGACCCATTAATTGTATTTGTCAGGAAACACAGATTCAGGCAAAGAGTTCCATTCCTTAGCGGTACATATCACAAAATTGGAACTAAAATGCTTAGTGTGACTCTTTGGTATATCTACCATATTGATAAAGCGCTAATAAAATTATGAGGTAATTTTCCTTAAAATGCGTTAAAAACTTCACAAGAAGAATTAAAAGTGACAAATTGGTAAATTACTGTTTGAATGTTGAAAATACAATAACTGCTGCATGGAATTGTATGAAGAGATTTGATGAAAATTGTATGGAGAAATGGTTAAAAAACAAACAACAAGACATGACATGATTTTTTATAATTCTAGTATTATTATCATCACACACACACACACACACACACCTTCATACCTTAGCTTTTACACAGCTTCACAATTAGCCTTTTATATATATATATATAAGCACACATGACAATCCGTCCGCGTATCCAAGTCTGCCTTACAGTGTTTTATGGGCTAGTATTTATTGCATTTTTTCTCGAATGTTTATCAGTCGCTTCGTTACTATAACTATGGAATTCGAAATGACTGAATAAGTGCTTTTCAGTATCTATCTGTTAAAAGTATTTCATTTCAATTAATGTACACGAAAGTAAAAGAACTAGCCATTCATCCGAAATACTATACTATAGCTTTTGCTGCGGCTTAGTCCACTTTGACTTTAAAAAAGCGAATACATTCTCTGGATCGTTTATTACAAAATCCCACAGGAACCTAAAATTTTCCAAGATCCGCGTGCCAGATCTGTACAACCGTTTTCGCGAAATTAACTCACAAACATTATATCATTTGAGTTATTGGATTTTAAACACAATATCATTTGAGTTATTGGGTTTTAATTGGAAATAATTTGCTTTGAAACCTGGAATTTCCATTTGCTACGGTAATTGAAATCACACAAAATTAAAGAAAACTAACCTTTAAGAAATAGTAACGACTTTCTTCTAATTTAACGCAAAAATTGAAAAATCTGTAGATTTAAATTTCTTGTTCAGGCAATAGCACATCGACTAACCTAAAAATATCAAATTTCTCTATACAGTTATTAAAAAAATGCCAAGTCCTTTGTGAAGGTAATGCCAGTAAATGTATTTACCAAAACTTCAGGTCCACATCAAAGAGGTTTAGGCAGTGGCGTTGTTGAGCGGTGTGTTGTAGCTCTCTTGAAAGACCAAGTATTATAATTCAAGAATAGTAGAAGTTATCTAGATACCATATATACATAAATAATATAAATAAATTTCAGACAAGTGACAATTATTATTTGGTCCCTAAATAAGCAGAACTTGTGCTATGGATAATAAATAACGTATTGAATACATAACTAAGTATATAAACGACTATGACTCAGGAATAAATATTTATGTGTATAACACAAACATATACCCCTACCGGATTTTGAAGCCTGGACCTTTGGCGCAGAAGATAGGACGGCTACCGTTGCACTAAGCGATCGTCAATATTAATACGTCATATAGTGTATGACAGAGTAGCATCAACCCATCACACTTAAGGTAGTCATAAAAAGCAACTATTGATACTGGAGGTAATCACTGTACACATTACGTAGACCACAAAATAGGCAGCAGCGTTTACTGAATAAAGATTGCAATCTGCGATCTCCAATCCACCTGTCAAGAGTAAAATCCTGCTATATTTTAGTCCAGACGAAATATCTATCAGCGCGCGACAAAGATACTTAAAATCCGCGAGCACTATATAATGCTCTATAGCGCGCAGTCTGATTTAATCCTTATTACGGCTTTGGTAATGGTTCTTTTTGATTGATTGATAATTTTCCCCAATAGAGCTCCCTCTAATCTTGAGTGGTAGATCTCTATAGAACGCATTTTACACAGCTGACATTTTACACAGTTAAGGGGTTAAGTGTATTTTTCTTGGGTAAGTATTGTAAAAAATCTATTTCAATTTATTACTCAAGAGTACTCTAAGATACTGTAGTAATATTTACTGACTTAAATTGGACTTGCGGACTAAATAATAAAATAATAATTGTAATGAATCGTAGTAGACCCTGTTCACTTCTAGTCTCAGGACACACGACACCGGCAAACAAGCGCAAAGACTGTGACATTACACTTAAATGCACTTAACTTTGACAGAATCTTAACTGCAACCTGGTTTAACAAGTAGTGATTTATATATAATCTTAACTGTTAACGTAGGTATATGTATATTATATTTACAAATAAATAATAAGGAATCGAAAAACACAAAAGCTTGCTTTTTTAATAAACATATTTTGTTTCCTTAATGAAAAAATTTGCTCTCGAGACAATTTAGATTTATTGCTTTATCGTGAATAGAAATCAGTTTTGTTGGTTAGGTTATGTTTGAAAGTGTTAAGTTATGTCAGTTTATCACACCGAACAACAAACACCATCAACTTTTTCAATATTTTGTCATAAATTTTTATAACGAATAACAATTTGCAACAAAATGAATTGAATAGGTGGAATTAATTAAATCTTCATTTGATCAATGTTGCAAATCTCAACAGGTAAAAATACATCTGGGTAGAGAAATTGATATCTCAATGGGTTAATACTCGTACTAAATTTTGTTCTAGTATTTATTACAATTTTCTACCTAGCTAATATTTATTAAAATTTTAATAAGTGTTTAAAATTTTTCTGATTCAATTTAGAAGATTCACACCTCAGCTCATCTCCGAAAAGTTGCCTGTCAGTCGGTCTTCCACAGACTGTAATTTTGAGAGTGCACTCGGGAGCTCCATTTGCTCATAACGCCATCTCCTATTTTTGGATCAAGAGTGAACCCATTCTAAATAAAAGAAATAACTTGTCGTCTAGAGTAAAGTAATGGTATAAAACTTACCGGTCGTTATATCGTACTACCTAGAGAGTTACTCCTAAAAGCATAATTTTCATTCTGGCAACACCAACGTATTGACGTTTTGACATATATAACACATACTGAGAGCTTGCCGTGTCCTTCTGGTTGATGCTGTGTTACGAGTGAAGAATAATTTTTGTTTTTTGGTGTGTTTGTTACAATTTTTTAAGTTGATAAGGTGAGCAATAACACGTTTAAAATATGCTTTTATAATACTATTATTGCACCCGTGCCAACGATGTGAAACAATTCTTGGAGGTTATAAAATGTAGTCGCATTTTCATAAAATGGGGTTTGTTCGAAAAAACGTACCGCTTACAAGTTTCTAAATTGTAACGGTACAATTAAGTCCAAATAGCAAGGTTCCATTAATATTTTAATACAAAATTCAAAAGTACGAATTAAGAATCACGCGGTACGATTAACCCCTTGAGACCCAGCTTTGTGTTAGAAGCGTTATTTCTCTCTCTATCGGGGAAAAAAATATTATTCAATGAAAAAGAACCATTACCAAAGCCGTAATAACGATTAAATCAGACTGCGCGCTGTAGAGCATGATATAATGCTCGCGGGTTTTAAGGGGTAAAACAAACTGATCGATTGGGCAACATTTAAAAAATAGATATTTGTAAGGTACCAATTTCATTCTAGCCGAAAGTTGCTACGCTAGGTTTATAGTTTATTAAATGTAGCATTAAATACATATATATTTTTTTCAATATCATCAACACTTTTCTTTCAGTACTTGTTCAAAATTAAGTGGTACGATATCGGTGACTTTCCCCTAATTTGTTGTATTCGTACTAAGTTTTGATTATTTTTCTACCAAATTACGAGTAACACATAAAGTTATACACGCTTCAATTATCAAAACAAAAAACTCATATGAAGGCGACACATAAAAAAATATATATATTTCTTTTCAGCTCAAAAACAAGGCTTTAGTGATGTGTTACGACGCGGTGTGACATACAGCCCCGCACAGCACGCGCTAGACACATCAAAAGGTATTCCCATTACAAATATTGACGCGCACACGCAACGCCCATTGTGTCGGCTGAGCCCAAAGGTTATCTTATCAACTGTTTGCCCTCTGAACACAACGGTGTATTTGGAGAGAGGCGCTTACCCGTCTGTCGGTGTGTCTCTCGTCAAATAAGCCTTATCTGGCGGTAATTGACGTATTGGTCGGGATTAGGAGCCTGGTTTCCGGGAAGTTTCCTGTGCTTTTTGTTTTTTTAAGACATATTGTCAAAGTCAAAATCGTAAAGAACGATAAACATATTAAGATTTACAATCTAATTTGTCTATAAAATATGTATTAAAATCCGCGAGCTTATCCGATATTACTTGTTTTTAATACAAGAGTACAATGAATTATATGTATTTTTTATCACAATACTAAGAGAGCAATAATAAACTTTTAATTAAAAATGTCATAATCTCTTTTTATTGCACTTGGTTTTAATGCAAGAATATAATTTTAAGGAAAGTTTTGGTATGAGATTATACCATTCTTTACATTGGGAACTCATTGTTGCATTAATGTGACACTTTTTGGTAACAAAAAGTTGGTGAATTCTGGTATTACGTCGATGGATATTAACTGGTATACCTACCAGTTTTCTACCACCTTTTAAACGTGTTTGGTGAGATATTGGTTTAACTCACCAAGTTAGTTGACATCGTATCTGTTATAGTGAAGGTCGTACAGCATCAGTATGTCAAGTTGCTCACGTCTGTCTCTTAGTAAGTTGTATCTTTCAAGGTGATCATATTAAAAATATATTTGTTGTGCCAACTACGCAGGCCAATTACTACTAACTATTTCTTATGTACGTTACCAAGGGTTTTGATATATTTGTTATAAAATGGATGCCATATACAAACCACGTATTCCAGTTGAGAAAATATATGTGATTTAAACAGTTGTAGATATGTAGATAGATATCATAATTTTAATGGTAAATGCCCCATTTTTTATGATGTCGACATATGTAATTTTTGATTCATAAACTAAGAAAATTCCTAAATCCCTAATGGTGTAAACATTGTTAAAGTATATCTTATGGGTAGCCATTATGTTACTAATCGATATTTTTTAGTAAAAGTTATAGTTTATCACATGTTTAAACTGAGTGAACAATTTATTATGAACTCAATATTCAGTAAATCGATTCAAGTCTCCCTGATAACGCAGATAATCCTCTGGAGATTTTATATTCTACTTTAATTGTACATAATTTAAACAATTAATACATAATTTGAACCCTAATCAGAAGGGTTAGACAGTTTTTATCTGAGTATTACATAACCCTGACTATATTTACTCCTTAAGCTAATAAAATCAGTGAGATATTATAAAAAAGAGCCGCGTAAAAAAAAACTTCACAGCTGCCAAATACAGACAGCAGCATATCAACCTGTCTTTAAATGTTTATTGAAATTTAAGTCAAACGAATCCAAGATGGGGTCTACAGTTAATACGCTCAGGAATAGTTTAAACCAAACAATAAATATTAAAAGAAACTACTATTCTAATGCACTTAAAAAAAATCTTTTGAATCTTGCAATAAATCATTAATTCTTATCTAATAATAATAATAGCACTGTTATGCTTCTATTTCATCATTGGTTGAGATCTGTTTTAAATACTTAAGTATGGTATAAGTGTGCTGTTGTAGGAAGAATAGTTTCTATCAAATTCCTATTTTGAAAGCCGTCTCACGATGCGACAACAGCGCCAAGACATTTTTTTTCACTTTTTGAAGTATATGTCACGGTTTTACGGTTTTTTTAACTCTTTCAGTGTTAGGTTTCTATGGTTCACTGCATTCGTGCTGTATCTAGACTTCGGTCTAGATTATTATTTCAATATGTGACGAGAACAACAATTTTGCACCATTTTGCTTGACACGGCCGTTCAGATCACGTTTAATGTCTTACAGCATACTTGTCAACTCAGAAACGAATTATCATCCATTTCCAGTCACTTGCTTACTTGTTTCGAAGCAAGCCGTTACCGTTACCATGCTGCAATAAGGTGTTTTAAAAAATAAATAATGAACAGCTTGAATTAATATATCCCTTTCAGAGTTGATATGTGTTGTCTTCCAACGTAATAATAAGTTTAAAAAAAATAATGTTTATATGCAGTTGACTGTGCAATCAAACTAATGATAGGTTTAAAAATAACCGCCAATAAACCCATAGACACAAATCAAGCATAGGGGCCTACTTAAACGATTCCTCTTTATATGGAAGGATCAAGTAGGCTGTGAAACTTTATGGTTTTATTAGAGCAATACCGTCCAAGTGCCTTCTTTAATTAACAGCTTTATTTATAAAGAATTAGACCACCGTCCATCGGGAGTAATTAGCGTATATTGACCGACAAAATAGGGGCACCTTATTAAAATGTCTTAATTTTATTGGTCTCCCTTCGGTAAGGCTTTATTGAGCCCTATTTAACTGAGCTGTAAAGATACGGGAAGGATCTGTTGTATTGTTCCAACAAAACAACCGGCTATAAGAATGATTGTTAAAGTGGCAGTCGCGAATTGTGCAGTATTAATTTGTGATGCAAATTCAGAATTTAATCCATGACACGATTTGTGTGCTGACTGATTATTATGAGATATGAAATTTGTATTCTTTAATTTATATAATTTATTTTTAAAGGAATATATTTACAGTTAAATAACATGAGAGAAGTACAGACGAACGCATCCAGCAGAAGAAAATTCTACTTGTCTGAGACGTAAGACGAAACTCGAAAATGCAAACTATTGAGTATTTTAAATAAAAAAATCTAGCCGTTAAATGCTTCAATAATAATAAAAAATGAGGATTCTTTATTGCAACTATGAAACTATCAGATGGAAATCGATTATTTGATTAGTTGTTGATAATACTTATACCTGTACTAGGCCCTAGTACAGGTATAAGTATTATACCTGTACTAGGTACTAGGGACTTATTACTGTAATAGGGACTAGGGACTTATTACTGTAATAAAAACAAATTTTGAAAGCTGGAAGAACAATTTCACTTAAATTTGCTTTATTTATTATTTACTGTTTCCTACGACTTCCAGTTAAGTGCATGAAAAAAAAATTATATGATTAATCCTTATAGAAAATAAACTGATTCAGCGTGTGTTGCTCAGGACCTGACGTTTTTTTCTCAGTTTTTAGAATGCCATGTTATCAAAAATAATTTATTATCACACTACTTATTGAATATATTATTATTTAATTTTATTTTTTTTTTATTGCTGAAAGTTGGCAAACAAGCAAACTGCCCACCTGATGGTAAGTGGTAACAGTCACCTATAATACATGTGGCTCTTGGAGATTCGCAGCAAAACTGCAATCCCCACAAGAACCACAGTGTACGTTGCCAACTTGTGACACAAGATGTAAAGTCACTGTACCCAGTAATTTCACTGCCATATCTTCCCTTCAAACCGGAACACAGCAATGCAAGCACTGCTGCTTTGCGGCAGAAATAGGTAAGACGGAGGTACCTAAGCAGACGACCCTGGTACAGAGTCTCCCTCCAGTAAAACTTGTTACACTTTAGGCCCATGTTTGTAAGCAAGCGACTCTGTCTTCTTTCTGTGCGATACGAAACATATATTGGAAGTATATCTTACAAAAGAAATAGCTTTTCTTTCTGTCCATTACACAACACATTAAACGGTATACAACAAACTATAATTTTTTTTTGCATACGATTTTAAGATAAAAATTTAACAACTAAAGGTCATTATCGAGAGCGAGTTGTTCACATTTACTTAAGGCTTATTGTGTAATAAAGTATATCTGTATATAAGGTAATTTATTCTTATTTTACACATACGAATCGTTCCTTGAAAATTTTATTCAGGCACACAGATTTCAATTTCATTTTAAGAAATAAAGCTGAAATCTGCGAGAAGAATAATTGCTAATATAAGTATTAGCAATTATTCTTCTGTACCCTATAGCAAAATCATGGGATGGTGCTTTTTTAATGATCTATAGTGTATAGTATAGTGTTACTAGATAATATTATACTTTGATGGATTTATAAATACTATTTCTAGGTATAAGTCACTTTTTTATTACAATATAATGATTTTTTATGAATTTACTATTTTTTTTTATTAACTAAATATGAAGATGACGGATGACTTTGTGATCGAATATTAATGGAAGAAAATTTACTATATCTTGCAAGCACAATTTTTTAATATGACTACTGCTAGGTACAGGTTTTAAACTAATTTGTTAAAACGAAAACAATCACCGTAAAAGCAGCAATACTCTATAGCCAATACACTTAAAACCTTTAAGTAATAAAAATAACCAATGGAAATCAAACAAATAACTCGGTTCCCAAAAATTAAAACTTTTTAAGTTTTAATTTTTGGGTTCACTGATTTAGTGAACGCTTTAAACAAACAGAAAACAAAACTAACTGAATTAATTGAATTTTTATTTTAGATGATATTAAACATATAACTTATATCAAGAGACGCAATTAAAATCATAAACATGTGTCCCTTACGGAGGTCCAGTAAAATTGACTACGCTATCGTAAATAATCGTTTTTAAACGATACGATTTATAAGGAGTTCTCAAAAAGTGCTTAAAATTTTATTTTAAATAAACTAAGGAGCTGCTTGAACTAATTTTGTGTGATATTAAAACTGAACAAGTTGCGTCCACAAATCTGTTCATTTTAAATGGCTGTTGAAGAAGCTTCCCATTGAATGGACGGCATTATGCTACAATACAACAAGATGCCGTCATTATGTTTTTTATTATATAATATTGAAACAATTAGGTAAAATGGTGCTAGGTATGATGACTTCATAAAGAATAAAAATATACATGCATGGACAAAAGCAGTAGCGTAGCGCATCCAGGTAAAATATGTATAAGATAATTAATAATGCTCACAAAGTAAACCATAGCGACGGTTCATACTTGGATAATTTTTTATACAGCTAATACTAAGGTGAAAAAAATGAATCATTGTAGAATTACTTTACTTTTTTTATTAAAAGAAATAGGTATAAAACAAACACTACTTTAACCCTAAATAACGGTTTTAAAATTCGCAAAATGATAACTTAGATACCGTAATACCACTTACAAGAATATTTCAATGACAAATGAATGTATGTCAATCATATTTTTGTGCTCAATATTTATTTATATTTTATTTTAAATCAATAATCTTTCAACATTATTTAAAGAGAACTGTGTTATATTATATTATACTTAAATCGCTTTATTATAAATTAATTGGTGTATTGTTTGTTCCGTTCCAAGGTTCATGATAGAACACTCATGTTATTACATATTTTATATACCATATAACTTATGTTATTATATCTTTTATGTACCATGAATGAATGCAATAAGGAATTTGAATATGAATTCAAATTTTGAAAGTAAGTAACGTCTTAATAATCATAAAAATGTCATAAAAATCACATCAATTGTACAAAAGTATCAGATGTAAATAAAAAAAATTAAACTTAAGTTTACTTAATTATATTTAAAAATTGTTCTATTTCCTTATCATAAGTATGTTGAGAATATTTTCGGTAGTATCACGTATACTTTAATAAATAACACTGTTTTCATTCGAAATTTTAAATACATTTTTTTTTAATAAATGAATAACAATATACATATTTCAATGAAAAGAATCACCGATTTACCATTTTTTTAATACGAATTTCACTGTAACTTTCAAGTTTAAACTAGTTTTGTCTGGTTAGTTATTAAAAATTAGTCTTGATCAGGAACGAGTTTTGTCTGTAACATAGTATATTACTGCATAACGCTCTTCAAATTAGAGGGATCTCTCTTTTTTTGTGGCAGCATGTCGTCATAAACGCAATATGATGGGACAGGGAATTGGTAATTACGGTATTATTTATTATAAAAAGGGCTCTTATGGAAGTTATTTAAATAAAAGAATTTAGCATTTAAATTGGCCTTGTAGCAATATTATATATTATAGTTATTTGTAACATGTTTTTTTTTCTTCGTAAACATTTCTAATGAATAAGCCAGATGACGGTATTTTATGTATAATCTATTGCGATTGGTTTAAACTATGATCATTACTGGGTTGGTTTGATTTTCTGTTTATTTTCAAAGTTGGATTAAGAAGATATTACAAAATGAACTACCTACCCATAAGATCCGGCTAGATAGACGCTATTATTAAGGCCAAGCAACATTTTAAAAATTAAATAGTGCTAAAAAAGGCAATCTGTTTAGCATTATAAATAGAATTATGTATTTGTGCATCCCAGTAATCTATACCTATAAATAAAATTGGAGTGTCTGTTTGTAATATTGAAATAACCCTTTTTTACTACATGCATATGAATATATATACGGTACATACACCAAAATAACATTTTTTACAATTTTCGTCTGTCTGTCTGTCTGTTTGTTCCGGCTAATCTCTGAAATGGTTGGACCGATTTTGACGGGACTTTTATTCGCAGGTAGCTGATGTAATAAGGAGTAACTTAGGCTACTTTTATTTTAGAAAAATTCTTATTTTAGAAACATAAAGTAATGTTGCAATGTTCCACGCGGACGAAGTCGCGGCGGCCGCTAGTTTTCAATAAAATTAAGAACAGAAGAGTAGAAAAGAATTGCAATAGCATTAAAATGTCATAGGAAAACTTATTTTATGTGTGTAATAAATTAAGGTTAAAAGAACAACAACCTGTATTACTCAATGGAGTAACTATTGAAATTTTACTGCTCAATTATATAAATACTTCTATTACAAGTGGATCTACGTCCATAGTACTGACAATAGCTCGTCAACCTAGCACTAATATACCAATTAATAATTATGAAATTATTTTTTTATCTCCTTATACGTTTCTTCGTAGAAAGATTTCTCCTTTTTTGTTTGTATAATGTTTAATATGGATATAAAATAGTAGGCACTGTGTTATTTCTTGTTCAATATATTGTTGGTTTTTAATTATGATTTATTAATATGCATATTTCTAGCTTATTTTGCAGATTATGTGATGTCTAATCATTACATGTTTTTACCCTTGGTACCATAAGTTGGTAACCTAAAAGTCTACTCTGAAAACAGAATTGCTGTAATTTACACAATTCTTCCTGATTTCATTTTCGACAACGATCCTGTATAATATACTGGCATAAAACAAAAATCTATCATAAAATCGAAAACTATAAATATTATAATTTACTGTATTATTTATTTATTTATTTATTTATTTATTTATTTATTTATTGATAAAGAATAACAACAGCCAACTTAAACCTATGTACAAACATGTTATATAGCTGATACTGATTAGGCCAGAACTGTTATTCCTAATATAACCAAATAGAATTCAAAATAGTTGTAGCTAACGACGCATTAAAAAAGTAACTACTCTGCGAATAAGATAAAATTAAATTAATACATAAACATACATAAATGCTATACGTGTATACATAATCATACAGTATTCATATATATACGTCGGTAATAAACCATGTAATGTCCTAATTTATGTAAATAAATAATATTGTTCAGATTTTTGTATTGGATAAGTATTCAGCTTTAACCTTATTTAAAAATAAATTCTTGTTACCAATAAATATGTCAATTTCAGAAAACAATTTATTGTAACTATCAACAATTCTAGCTACCACTGCGTTTCGTGCGTAATTAGTACTACAGGAGGGAACGGCAAAAAGCGGTGTGTGTCGAGTGCGGCGTGATGGAGTTCGCAGTCGCAGTTTTTCTACCAACTCGGGGCAATCTAGGCACCCGCGCACTACGTCATACAGCAACCCCATATCCATTGCTGTACGCCTTTGCTCTAACGTGAGCAACCGGTATTTACGACAGCTATCTTCGTATGATGCTTCAACTTTATATGATTTTGATTTAAAATTTAAGTGCTTTACAAATTTCTTCTGAATGTTTTCAATTCGACTTTTATGAATGGCGTAAAAAGGAGACCAGATCGGTGAAGCGTATTCTAAGATACTACGAACGTATGCATTATATACTATTTTTAAGCTACTAATTGAGCTAAAGGGTTTGCAAGTACGCATAGTGAATCCCAAACTACGAAACGATCTCTTCACTATATTTTCTACATGATTGCAAAACGACAACTTAGAGTCAAGCCAAACACCCAAGTCGCGAACCAAATCTACCCTCTTAACAACATCATCGTCAAATTTGTAGCAAAATAAAAGGGGTTTTTTCCTTCGCGTGAAGCTAATGGACTGACATTTAGGTACATTAATACTTATATTATTTTTAGAATAGTAAGTCACTAGGTTATTGAGATCCTCTTGTATTAATTTACAGTCAGATATGGAATTCACCCTCATATATATTTTTTTATCGTCGGCATATAAAAGATGTTTAGCATTATTAAAACAGGAATTAATATCGTAAATGTATGCATTATATAGTAAAGGGCCAAGATGGGAGCCCTGCGGAACACCCGAAGGCACTGTAATAAACATTGATCGGTAACCGCCAAGGACAACTGCCTGAGAGCGCCTCGAAAGGTATGAGGTGACCCATCTCAGTAGATCACCGTGTATTCCCAGTTCTTCCAGTTTTTGTAATAGGATGAAGTGATCCACACGATCGAATGCTTTTTCGAAGTCCGTATAGATCACATCAACCTGTCCACCCTTATCCATGTGTTCCAGAACGTAATCCGTGAAAAGAGACAAGTTAGACACTGTAGATCTTCCCCTTATGAAGCCATGTTGAGATACCGGTATGCCACGCATAATAATCTGGTAAATGTGGTCATAAACTATTTTTTCGAATACTTTAGCTATTGTGTTAAGAATGGATATGGGGCGGTAATTTGAAATGTCGGACTTAGACCCTTTTTTATGGATTGGAATTATATGCGCTTTCTTCCATATAACTGGGAAATCACCCTTTTTTATAGAGGTTGAAAAGAGATGCGATAGGGGAAATGCCAGAGTTCTGGCACAGTTTATTAAAAAGACAGGTGGTATTCCATCACAACCAGCACTCTTAGATTTATCCAGTTTACTGAGAATTTGTTCTACCATTTCAGGAGATATGTCTATTTGGGATACCGTTTGATTGTTAGTAGAACAAATACTGGGCTGTGGGTTATTGGATGTAGTGGACTTGATAAAGACACTTTCAAAAAAAGAACTAAAAGCGTTACATATTTGTTGACCATCAGAGAGAACCTGATTAGAAACTATGAACTCTTTAGGATAGTTAAAATTGGCTCTTTTTGATTTGACGTATGTCCAAAAGTATTTAGGTGTATGCTTTATAATATCTTCAGTTTTCTTTGTGAAGTCTGTGAAACACTTGATTTGTTCCTTTTTCGACCGTTCTCTTAGTAATGAAAATTCATCGTAATCTCGCGGGTTACCAAAACGTTTCCATTTTCTGTGTACTTTAATTTTATTACGAATAATTTTGATTAATTTACGGCTGTACCAGATAGGATAATGTGACCTAGTAATTGAGCATTTAGAAAGCGGAACAAACTTATTACAGCACTCGTTCAAAGTATTGTAGAAAGATGATGTTGCTTCATCAAGTGACTCGGAAGATAGAATTTCGAACCAATCAATACCACCCAAATAGTTATTAATAAGGTCATACTTGGCCTTACGAAAGTTGTATCGTGGCGTTAAATTTATTTGAAAAGGTTTACATTTCAAATCTAGAATATTAATTGTAATGGACGGGTGATACGAATCTTCCTTAAGCACAGGATTTATAGGGCGAGAAACTTCTAATGGAAGGTTGCTAAAACAAAGATCCAGTATATTACGTTTAGAATTTGGCATGTTATTGTATTGTTTAGAACCTAAGTAATTAAGATAGTCCACAAAATTCCTAGCACAATTTTGTTGTTCAGTGCTTCCCTGCTTCGAAATAGTGCACAACCCATCCTGCCATTTTATACACGGTAAATTAAAATCTCCCGCTATCAAACAGTTACAATTTGGGTATTTATTAACCAGTTTAGATATATTGCTCATTAAATTTTCCATACGATCTGACAGTCCATACCTTTCAGGTGGTGAATATACTAAAATAAGATACAAATCTTTAGATGATGTTATAGCTTGGGCCGGTATACGAACACAAACTGATTCCGCGGCGTCGCTTTTCCACTCATTCAACATCCTTGCTCCGAGTCGCTGCTGAGCACAAATCATTACCCCTCCGCCAGTTGACTTTTTACAGAGTTCTAAATTCCTATCACATCGAAATATATTATAACGAGAATCGCATAACTCTCCGTCAAGTATATCGCTCTGCAACCATGTTTCAGTGAAAAGTAACACATCATAACTCATGCTTAATATGTTATTGTATAATTCTGTGCATTTAGTCCTCAAACCTCTCACATTCTGATAATAAATTTGTAGTCCGGGTGATGTAATATTATATCGGTTTTTTATTTTATGTACAATAATTAATTAAAATTATTAATAAGAATTATAAATTGTTTAATTATATCAATATACCGTTGATTACAAACAAAAGCAGTCGATAAAAACCTCTTTGAACGATTACGAGCATCGAAGTCCGCAATGAAATAATTTGCAACACTTTATTAAAGCTGCTCTAATGAATATCAACTTATCGACTTAGCGGGAGGTGTGATTACTAATCGAATAATGAGCAGTTCCGTAATTAAAACACCAATTTAAACCTTAACGCGTTTTATTAAAGGCGTTGAAAGTCCGACAAATTGAGACGTATACGAACTGGATTACATGAGTTTGTTAGTGCTGGACCTAATTCGAGTGTAATTAATGAAGTATAATTTGCGTATTCGCGTTATTATGATCATGAAAGTGGGAGTTGGGTTTTTATTAAAAGTTTAAAACTAACGATATGATATTACAAATAAATTCACGTTGAAAAGAAAATTAGCCAACACACTAAGTAATGAAAGACACACTTATTATTTTAGCTTTATAATAAATTTACGACAGCCTCAGCAGAACGGCATTGACACTATGGACCAAACGGTCCGGGATCGAGTCCCGGTAGGGGGCGTATGTTTATGTGATGTGTACGGACGTTTGTACCTAAGACATTGTTATTTATATATTCTTGAATATATTTATCTCTAAACTTATATAGGAATACGGCTACCCGTAACCCTAATTGTACATTATATTAATAACATTGCATTGGTAATATTGTGTTAATTACTCAACAATTTTTAAACAATTAGATAGAACGAGTATATTTACATTTCAAAATACTTAACAGTTTTTTTTATTAATCTATAATCTAAGATCACAGTTCTTTGTGTGTTTGTCTGTCCGCTCTTTTACCCGCTCTATTTCCCATCGTGTCAATAACTTTACCAAAGCAACGCGTTAACCGCAAGTAGTTCGTCTACCGGACGCTAGATGGCGCTAACGGAAAAATATTTAATACTATAAAAAATTGAAAGAAATTTGTCCACCCGTGCGAAGCCGGGACGGGCCGCTAGTCTATAATCTAAGATCACAAATTTGTTGTTTGTCTGTCCGCTCTTTTCCATTGTATATGCGTTACTATAGCAACGCGTTGACCGCAAGTAGTTCGTCTACCGGACGCTAGGTGGCGCCAACGGAAAAATATTTAATAATAGAAAAAAATAAAGAATTTTGCCCACCCGTGCGAAGCCGGGACGGGCCGCTAGTTAAATATTATAAAAGCAATTACAATTACATTTTTATTTGTTGCAAGAAAAGCTTGCTCAGGTTATAACAATTTATATTTTACCTAAATTAAATAGGTATCCAATCTCCATTGACAATTGACGGTCAAAAATTAATCGCTAAACAAAAAACTCGAACACACAAGCGTCACCTTTGTATAGCGCCTTTTTTTATTCCAGGCCGGTCTGCGGTTCGAATAAAAATGTCGTAACCACACTTCATCACACAATTAAATTCCGGCGAAGAAAGGGTATCGATGGTCGGCCATTATGAGCCCTATTGTTACCATTCGACTCACAATGCCTTACTTATGACCCGTTTAGGACACGAAAAAGAAATGGCTAAATGCCGTGGACATGCAATCAGGTCGCGTGGTGAGCAGATTGGAAATAAAATATATATTGTTATTGTGCTTTTTATTATTGTTCTTATATTTTACATATTCGGGCAATATTATTTCAGCCGCCCTGATAGCGAGAAACAGCAGGTTCGAATCCTGTTAGATACCTGAGACAAGTTATTTTTCAGAAAAAATGGCTTTACATATACGCATGTGTTGTGTTTGATGCAGAGAAATCGATGTAATTTATCCATATTTTTCTACTTCTTATGGTACAAAGGAATAGCTATAGAACCGTATGGTGATAAATCAAAGAAAATATATTGTTAAGTGTTATTCATTACCCAAAAGTTGATCAGTAGATCATAAGCCTTAAGTAAGCCAGTTGTAGGTATCAATTATTTCTGGTTGATGAAGCCTTTGGAACAAATAAATAATCTATGTTAACGTACCTACTTAAATTTTGATTTGACAGTTGTCCATTTTTTTGTACAGTTATGGAAGAACAAGTTATGGGAAGTATTGCAGGAATAAATGTTAGACACTAGATACACAGAAGATGGTATTTTTTTATGAATAAGAGTCCCAGTAGAGTAGTTATAGATAAGCAGCGTGTGAAGCAAATTTTTTAAGCCAATTCTTTATATATTTTCCTATTTGTATAATCTCAAGTCAATGATATAATAAGTTGTTATTTAAAATTAATAATTCAGTAGTTATAAGAAGATAAGAACTTGGTAACTATCAAGTTTTTTTAGCTTCATCAACCAGCGGCAAATCAATTTCTGTTCCAATTCTTTTTTCCTAAAGCGTAGGTGCTTAAATTCATTTTGCCAACAAAAGGTAAATATTATGTTTTTTTTGCAATCTTATTTTAAGTATATAAAAATAAAAAGGAATTTCAGTAAAAAGTTTTTACTCATTTATTTGGGTCAACCAACTATATTGCATAAAATTAATTGCTACCCATTACATATGGCTGTGTGTCTCAATGCTATTTCGGACCATAACAAATCTGTCAGATCAACGCGGCAAGCTTGACGGCCAGTTATGGATTCCGATGTATGAATATTGTGATTGGTACTTATTGTTATTAACGCTGGAATATTACGAAATATTCTTGATACTGTGAATATTGTTTACAAATATAATGATTATTGGAAATCAAAAAAAGCGTAGGAAAGCCTTCACGATAGGCTTTCCTACGCTTTTTGATTTTTTGTGAATAGGCTGTTAAAAACATACATATATTACTTTACGTTTTAGTAAAATACTAATTAACTAAATTAATATAAAGTTAAAACAAAATTACTCATATTTCACTACCGCGACGTTAAAAACCCATAAAGAACTTTACCGATCAAATAACGAATTTTGATTGTCATCCTTACCCTGCCCTAGTTCCAATACATTGAAGCAATCAGAAAAATGGCGCCCAAACTAATTTAACCCTTTCAATGTATCATGGTAATAACGACCCTACTTACTTTGGTTACGGTTGGGTGGAAGCGAATAGGTTTTGTGGTCAGGTAATGGTATAGCACAGGTTTCATGACAGTTGATTAAAAGGGGCCGAAAGCGGGTCTTAGTTGGGGGCCAACGACAGCGCGGCGGGTGCGTCCCCGCGGGTGGCACCCCTGATGATTGTGTTTAAAATAAATAAGTACCTCAATGAACGATTGTATGCGCATTCCCGCCGCCCGATGCTTTATGGACGCGCGATTGTGCTTTGATAATTTATGCGATGTACGACAGAGAAAAAGAGTATCGCGATGTCATCCGCGGGTTAACTCTGTGTGTTATTTAGTGTCGTCCTGAAACGTCGTCAAATTGCAAAGGACATAAATCTTAGTAAACGCTTTAGAGTTTCTTGATTAAATACCCCACTAGTAATAAATTGGCCTTGTAGTGCCCGGCAGCGAAGAATAGCACCAACCCTTTACACTTAAGGGTGTCGTAAAAGGTGACTAATGAGACTGGACGTAATCACCATAGGCCTTTAAGACCACAAACAGCATTTTTAATTGTGGTCGCTTACTGTGAGCTTTACCCCCGTCAAGAGCAAAACTGTCCATTCGACTGAGATGATGAACAAATTTGTAGCGATGGTAAAAGATTTTTATTTGTTGTAGCAGCTGCAAAACATAGCGACCTTCTGTAAAAGAATTCGTTTTTTGGATTTTCTTTGTGCATAAAACTATTGCTTAGAAAAAGAGAATATAGATTTTGGAGTTTTCTCTTGAGAAAGGTGTATGTCCTAGCAGGGTAGTCCTGTAGAGATGTAGGGTCGTTAGGAATAATACAACCGACTAGGTGAACGTACTATTTTTTTCTGCCTCTCGGGATACACTTGGGATAAATATATAAACATTAATATTTAATAATATCTATACTACAAATCACTATCTCTCGCTCTCTTGTAATCAAATTTATTCTCGAAATTAAACTGAAATCCATGTTATTTTTACAGTTTTTTGTGCTTACTATGTATTTGTGAACTTAATAATACTTAATACTTATAAAACCCTGTCTTTAATGCCGCACAAAGGGTCAAAATTGTGTATTTAGCACAATACACTACTTATTTCTGTAGTTTCTCTTTTCACTTAATACTTCTTTTACAGTTTCTATTAACGGACTCAAAATAATCCTTTCACAAGCTATCTAAATAATAGACAGTAACAAAGAGGGCGTGTCACACCATTAAAATTAAAACCACATCAAAAAGCTCACGAATAAATAGCGAATAGACTACACATTATCGCTACCCTACTTAACTGCAACTTAAAGGGTAGATGCATTTATAATGGTCTTATAATATACTACTTGCTCCCATAATCATTAGATTAAGGTCTTTTTTTCAGTGCAGTTTTCATTAGTGTCGTAATCTGTTCCCTTAACCTGTGATCAATGTTTATGACGTACATTTTTGTAAACACGTAATTAAAGGTTAGAGGCATCTATAAAAGGTTCAGTTTGAGGTAATGGAAAGGAGCTTTTAAGCATTAAACGTGAACAGTTGAAAATGCAGTTTAAAACATGGATAGTAAATAATAGTATACCAAATATTTTTTAGGAAGAGAGTAACATTCAATTGTAAGCAAAAATATGGCGTTTTTAAATTTATTTATTTACATATTTTAGATAAGGCAGCTGTAGCTCATCGGTTGAATGTCAGCTTTTACCGTTTGGTGTTTGGTGGTTCGAATCCCGCAAGGGGCAGATGTTTGTATGATGAATACGAGCATTTGTACATGAGTCATGGGTGTTTATATATATTTCTATAAATATTACATATGTATTTATGTATCATATAATTATGTAAGTCTATCCGTTACCCTAGTATCCATAACTCAAGCCTTACAGTGCTTACTTTGGGCTAGGCCGATTGGTGTGAATGTAAGAAATATTTATATTATTTATTTATTTTAACACAAGCAGTCCGAATTCGATTCGCGCCGGTGGACTATGGACGTGTACCAACACATAACACAAGCTTTAATGGGATTTTTAATAATGAACTAGATGCATTGTTAATATTATTTTATTAAAAAAAAGAATAAAAAAATTTGCAGTTACTTACTTACTAAGATATATCTTCTCATAAAAAGAAGAAAGTTTAATCAATCTTAGTAGACTTCTTTATTATTATTACTATAAACTACTGAAAGAAAATTTATTCCTTGAAAATATTCTTTGTTTATTTTAGAAATAACAATTTTAAATTGTAATTTTGTTGTTACACATGCCAGTAGGTACGTCCATAAAGGTTTTTTTATGAAATAAAGACATTTAACTTTATATACTTATTTAAATAATTTTATGTGATGAAATTGCATGAACAGATTGTTAACCATTTTGTAGGACTCCTTGCATTGTGCTATTTTTTCGAATTTCTGTCATTTGCAGAAAAATAATAGTCATATGTATTATAATGTCTTTTTTTTATTTCACGACAATTTAGCGGTTTTTTCTTTTAGTCTTTCTGACTTATCTGACCAAACGCCGTAACCACTAGTCTACTGAAATCAGAAAGGCGTGAATTTGAATTCAATCTGAGAAGTGTTTTTTTCCTATACTATTAAAGACAAAAATATTTGACTTACGTTTTCTTGTAGTTTAATCCCGATTATTATTATCGAGTCCCGAGTGACTGACTGACTGACTGACAGAAAACGCACAGCTGAAACTGCTGAGCGTTGAAATTTAGAGGGTTTCGAAAAACTCTTGCACTATGGATATAAATAAAAGTATAAGTAGTTGTATTTATCTATAGGCATCAGCGTTCAAGCCAAAAGTCCCTTATTTTTAAATAAGTAAGGGTGGAACTAATTTTCGTAGCTTGTAATAAAAAAATAACGTAGGTACATATATTTAGTCGATTTTCTAAATATAAGGGTTATAAGTTTGCACTAAAAGTTTTAAAAAAATAAGCTAATTATATTTTAATGAAAGCTTTGCTTACATAGCTTTCATTAAAAGTAAACAAAGTGGATTAACCAGCGGAAATATTGTTTTCAAAATACCGTATTTGTTTCTCTTCATAAACTTCATGAAGATTAATACATTCTCTAGAAGTCTACTAAATACATACTTCTAAACTCCTTGAGTACGAAGTACGGACAAAAGCCAGTTGGAAATGATAACTTCGGAGTTTCATCCCCTCATGCGACTTACACAATCTATTTTACACACAAAATTAGTAAAAATTGCTGTTTATCGCAGATGTAGTAGCAGTACTACATCTGCGAATCGACTAGAAAATCTATGGTTCTAGTGATTTATGCCCTTTACATGCCCATCGTTGGAGTAGCAGCACAAAAATAACTATATTTTGATTAATACGTGTTGCTGAACGAAAACAACTGCAGTATTTATCTTTGACGATACTCAATGAGTAGTATTTGCTCTAAACTAAATCAGTTAAATAGATTACCTAGGAATAAAACTTATTCTCCTATCTTATCCGTAATATATACAAGAACAGTGTTTATATCTTAAATGTATAAACTACACTTAAATTGAAAAAAGACGCTTATGTCCACGATACAGCTTTAAAGCAGCCCACGAACATAATTCAAAGAATCATAAATTTTATACTCTCAATTCTGTGGAACCGCGAACAGAGCACCTAAGTAAAAACTTGTGTTGTTTATTTTCTGATAGGTCTGTGTAACTGCGAGCGCCCTTTCTCTTAAAATACTTTTTTCTGTTTTTTATGCACCCAATAAAAGAGGTGGCGTATCCAAACCTTGGCGTTTTTCATGGAAATTGAGATATCTTTCGCAAACAATGTTTCTATTTGGTTTATTAAGACGTTTGGAAAAAATATTTTGATGCTTATTCTGGCCTCATTTTATTAAAAGTTAAATATTTTTAAATATATTTTTATTGAAAGGGACAAAATGGGTATCTGGGTAAACGCTCAATTAGATTATTTTAAATAAGTGTCCAAATTTTATTTTTTAGGTCACTTAATGCACTGCCATTATTAATGAATGAAGTAGTAGTGAATCAAGGTTACTTGAGGTGGTGAGTAAAACAACCAAAATTCGCTTTCGCTCTATGAATCATAAGATTTCATGTTAAACACTTTATCTAATTGATAGTAAAGATAAAATAGACATCGAGTTCTACTTTTTTTTTCATTGTAAGACAATTAGCAAGTTTGCATTCACGGAAGGCCAGAATTGTTGTGGAAGGAAGACAAATGACGAATTACAATATTTTTTTCTACCTATTTTGATTTATTGAGTACAACAACAGCACAATAATAAATTGTTACATTAGTTGCTAGGCTTACATATTGAACGCAATATTATTAAATAATGACTTACAACTTAACACACTATTATGTTTATTCCAAAAAATTGCCAAAAGCAGGGTTCAAATCAGTCAACATGAGCTTTGTATTCAGTATCACTGACGGGCGGTCAGTGTACTTATAAAAAATAGTATGAAAATTACATATATATATGTGTGTGTGTGTGTGTGTGTGTCTGCGTGTGTATGTGTGTGTTTAGGTTTCTCTAGTAATAAATATTTAATGATTGAATCAATTTTACTTTGGCAATGTCGTTTTGCTTTTTCTCTAACCAACTGGATGATTATAATTTAAGTCTTTTATAAGATCCCGACGCTCAAAGGTTAACTTTTTAATGACATTGTTCAATACTACTTATAAACATATGATTTGATCGTTTACACCGAGAATTAGTAAAAAAAACCACACACACATTCCAATCCAAATTATACAAACCTGCTAATCTCTCCTTGATCAGTGTTAAGGCGGCAATAATTATTATTTGGCATCTTTGGTTAGAGATATTATAATAGATAACGCGACGGGTAGCTGGGAATGTTAACTTATAGATTGTTAACGAATGATTCACAGCAACGACCCTCATTTTATTGTGCACCTTAAATGGTGATTGAAAATAATCCGTTTTAATCCATGTGAAGAACGATTTCTGAATAATAAATATGTTCAGGTATTTATCTCACGTTGATAGTTAAGCCACTTATGTTGCGTATAGATATTCGCCTGTATATGTATCTATCTATACTGAAGCTCACGCAGATTATTATCATTTTTTCTGCGTCTTTACATTGACAACTAATACCAAGCTGTTGTGAGACAGAACACCATAAATTAATTATCTAATCTGTGGACGTTATTACACTTGAAATAAGAAACCGATTATTTTCTTTTCGGCCAGCTTCCTTTTGCCTTTACACATTAAAAACGTTACATTGTGCAAAAATTATTATAGAAGTTTTTAAATAAGAACTAGCGGCCCGTCCCGGCTTCGCACGGGTGGACAAAATACTTGAAATTGTTTCTATTATTAAATATTTAGCGTTAGCGCCATCTAGCGTCCGGTAGACGAACTACTTGCGGTTAACGCGTTGCTATGGTAACGCATATACAATGGAAAAAGAGCGGACAGACAAACACACAAACAACTGTGATCTTAGATTATAAATTTATACTTTAAAATGAAATTAAGCTCTTGGTCGCACAGTAGTTAACTTAGTTTATTTGTAAACTTACACAACGAAGCTTAAATGACAAGAATATTGTGAAACACTTGACAACACTCCAGAATTCAGAGTATCTTTACCTTAAAAAAACATTCCTTAATTGTTGCACATGTTAAAACAGTAAAAGAAGCAATGTCAGTAATATAGCAACTATAATTCGTGTATATCATAGAGTATCAGTAGAAAAAAGTAAATTAATTTTAATCTTGAATAATGACATTTTAAACATAAACCAAAGCCCACCGTGCTCGAGTGGCTTGCATATCGGTTTTCAAGACGACTCCAATTCGTTTTTGATCCCGGCCTTCTATATTTCTAATTTCCATAACACAACTGCTTTAACTAGTTGGAATCAGATCAATGTCTGTGATGTTGTCTGATATTAATTGATAAAATAATATAAGTTTGATCTTCATTCACTCTATAACAAGGAAATCTTCGTAGGTAGTGATTAGAAGTATGAACAACAGCACGTCAACTTACTACAAACTGTTAAAACTAAAGATATTTGACTGTATGCGTTGGACTTGAAGCTGAAAATTGAATGGAGAAATTTGAAACTTTGTTTACGTTGATGTGCAGTTCACTAGTTTTCGTAAAGATTCTACTTACCCTTTGTATATGAAACGCCGTAGAGTTTTCTCCCTTGTTAACACCGTGGGCATAACGAAATTATTAAATTCTGATAATCACCAGTGAAATATATTGGCTTGCATTATGAGTAGGTATATTATTTACATCATTAACATCATTAGTCTATTGCTGGACGGTAGGCTCACTTTTTTTTGACGCCCCTGGCAACTTGGGCACCCTCCGGACTCAGGGGAGGAGGTGATGAATCCTGCATGGATACTCCGGCCCGGCTTTGAAGTTATGTCAAACTCGTACTGACTAAACACCGCCTGAAGTTGACTTGAACCTGGGAAGGGTCAGAAGACTCCTACTTTCCGAGGTGTATCCGTGCCGATCACTGACCATCTTGAGCTTCTCGGTCGCCAACTCTCAATTTAGGCTCTTTCATTGAGAGCAAGTAGCTTGAAAAGAACTTGGCATTCTGGCGAAGGTGAGAAGATACTTCACACCGGAACAGTTGCTCGTTCTTTACCAAGCGCAAGTTCGATCGTGTATAGAGTACTTTTCTCATCTTTGGAACAGTTCCACCCGATACCAGTTCCAGACGCTTGTATGCAGCAGAATTGCAGAGCCTTGTTCCGCCGTCCCCGGTTTTTATCGGACAACCAGACTTACAAATAGGCGACACCATTATGTGGTAAATATAGCAGAGTCGCACTAAGCGTTTTAGTTCCATTTTGTGATACGTACCCTTAAGCAGTGGAACTCTTTGCCTGAATCTGTGTTTCCTTACAAATACAATTTAGGGGTCTTCAAGTCACGAATGAATGACTTCTAGGCAAGGGCATCACATCCTAGATCGCATCGTCGCTTACCATCAGGCGAGATAGTGGTCAAGCGCCTACCTATAATCTATTAAAAAAAATTGTATTATCCGCTCTACAGGTATTATTAAATTTCAGCAAGCTATTTATAAGAAGACTTATAATTCCGTAAATATTTAACCTTACGAGGTACTATTACTACATAATACACAAATTTTTATACAGCAAATTGTACACAAATTTCATTTTTTTTTATCAAAGCTATGTCTGAGATAGACGAATTTATTCAATTTTTCATTTTCACTTATATATAATTTTTGTTCGATAAAATTTGTAATAGATAACATCAATATAAATAATGATATGATAGTTTTGATTTAAATTATGTAAAAATTGTGAATATTTGTAATATATTATAAATCAGTTGTTCCTTTGGTTCATAAATATATTAATAATTTAATGCCAATAAAAATATATTTCTTAAAATTTTGTAGTCATCTTTTCATTGAAACCCGTATTCGATCATCTGGTTCTTTTGTCATAATTTTGATTTACTCTGAGCTTTTATTTAAGAATATTTCTACTATGAATGACTGTGTTGGCCCAATGATAATAGCGATATTTTCATTCTCCGATATCAGATTTGATTGCAATAGTAGCAGTAAATGAATAAAAAGTATCTTAAGCAAGTCTTCCCGTGGCGTGGTAACCAAGTATATCTCATCCAATGTTTGTAAGCACAGACGATTAAAAAAAATCAACATTAGCATTTGACAAATGCATAAACCCGCCTACAGGGGGCGCCACTACTTGTTTGCTGTCAACGCAATTTTTATATGTCCCCAGCTTGAATGCGACGCATACATTACCCATATTTACAAATGAGTGGACACAGATTATCGCGCTGCAGTTTTTATCGATAATTTATTATGAAGAGTTTTTGCCTCATTCTATTTGTGTCAAAGTAGTTCAGTTTTTATTATTGAAATAAAGTTTCCATTTTCATAATAATCATACCTACTTAGTACAATTTCCACCATTTTTAGTATTGTTTTTACAAGTTGTAATCGCATTAAACGTACACATTTATAACAATTACAAGTGTAAATTCTTTTGACCGATGATAATCTAAATTAAGTTCTTTTTATGTAACATAAAATGGCAAATAAATAAATAGAAATTTTTGATTTGAACCTACGAAATTGTAATGACTACTGATTCAACAAATGCTTTTTTTTTAGGTATTTTTAGTTTAAATTTTGTAATTATGGTACACTTAATATGTCATTGGCTGATAGGTGTTTCAATCTCTAAAGTTAACAGTACAATCCTTAGGCACGTCAATTTAGGAAACGAACCTTTTTATATTATTTCACTTTTTAATGGTCGTTAAACCTTAAGTAAGAACACTAACCACTTAGCTTGGAATCAGAGTACCCATTGTAAATTACATAATGAAATGTAATTTTCAATTTTATTGAATATGTTCCCCGTATGAAACGTTGTATCTGTCTCTATTTGAATAAGCTTGATATAAGTTTTCAAGACGTCTGGAATTATCATTGTGTTCGGAATTATCTGCGACTATGCGTCTTATACCGAGTCTCACCGCGGCCCATTGAATGGAACTTTTATTTCCCTACACAATAACCACGCGGGGCGTGGCGGCGCGACCCGCGATTATGCTCGCTTTTTTATTATTTGCACCGTAGATACCTTTTACATCGCCGTTCAATTACTGCTGCGCGAGTCTCGGACACGTTGGATTCATGTGGAATGGATCAACAAATTAATAAATAAATTTGAGAGAGAGATTTTTAAAAGCTGTGGATGATTAAAAGCTTAAATTAAAGAGCAGATTTAGTTAAAAATAAGCTCACGTGCAAAAATAATGAGCACTATCATCAGAGCTTATAGTGCCGCAATTGCGGCAACCTTTTTTCATGATCAGAATTCAATTCAATTTGATGTAAAAAAGATATTCCTAATATTAAGGAAGACAAACATGAATAATTTTTTAAACTAATTGCTCCTAGTTAGCGACAAGAAATTAGTTCAAATAATGTTCCATGTCCAAAAGCGATTAATACGACTATAAATTCACTTCGATGGAAAGCAGATGATAGCAATCTTAGTGTTGTACTTCCTGATCATTTGTATCAAATCTTTACCAGGCTAGTAAGACTAGCATAACGTTAATCAAAGTCAATTCATCAAGGTATGACAAATAGCAAATTTTATTTGGTGCTTTTCAAAAATTAAATTAAATTGCGTTCCCAAAGTGATGCCTTTTTTCATAAAAAGTTTTCAAGGCTTAAGCAAAATAAACAAAGTTGAGTGAGTGCCCTGTTCAATTGACCACCTTTAACTAAAAAACTAACGAAATTGAATTTTTGTCGTCTTCATTTTCTTCGAGTAATATCCTCACTATGCCTTACGGTGCGCCCACGCAAGCTGATTGCGCTTACCTTGACATTAGTTCGACTGTCGCGCCGCCACGCTCAGTGATGCACTCGCTTGAACTGAGGACGTGTGTCGCCTTGAATGAACCACCACTGAGCTTTACATATTTTAAAAACGTCGATCGCAAAGTCGCAGCCTCATTATCATCATCAACGGTTTTTTTTTACAATTATGTCATTAATTATAGAGTTGCAATCATATGTTAAATTAAAAATAATAAATTTTAGCACAAATAATAATAATTGTAAGAATTTTCAGAATATGTTGTTTACATTTGTTGTTAAATTTTGTCAAATTACCTAAAAATTTTGTAAAATTTTCTGCCCTTGATAAAATGATTTCTTATTTGATACTTCCAATTATATAACGGTGATGAAATTCATTCTCATTAAAAGCATGCTAGGAAAACACGATTTCAAATTCCAGCTAGTAAATCCTTTCAAAACTATATTTTTCTATTATTAAAATAATTGCCATTTAAATGCTAAGAACAAAACTACTAAATATTGAATACAAATAAGCTAAAAAATATATATTCGTGTTTTTTTACTAGTTTTACTTTAATTGTAATCATTCCGAAACTTAAATCCTTTTTTCTGACTTTGTAGCGGACACCATTATGAAAGGTAAATAGTTCTTATTTAAAAATAAATTATTTAGTCGAATGTACTATTTTTTTTTAGACAGTAACTACACCAGAATTCTCTCTTATTCTCCATCACGTACAAAAATACCTACTTATGTAGCGAATCCAGGGAATTGGGAAGTCAACCCACAAAATCTTGGTACAACTGATTTGATACACTTATAAAAAACGCTATAATAATAATATATAATAACATCGTTTCCTAGACATGCCACTTTTTAAAATACTGTATAAAAATAAGTTTATAAAACCTCTCCTAAATAAATTATTAAGCTAGAGGTACTACGCAAGTTAAGAAAGCTTAAAAAACCATTATACATCAACGTTATCACTTAATTGTTAAGACACACGAAAAGGCGATTTTCAATAACACATCTTCATCAAACACATTAGCTACACGATTTTTATCTCATGTACTTCAAAACCAAATTTTATCTCAACGTAACCACACACCAAGAATTCGAATCTCAAAATCAATGCTGACTGATAAGATAATAAAACACGACCACTTATTGAGACCTCTTCTTATTTCATGCTTTATCTTTTAAAGTCTTTATTTTTTTAAGGGAAAAGAGAGCGAAAGAGCTTAAGCTATGTTGGACTAAAAGACGACCGTCCCAGCCTTAATTAGACTTCGTGGTGACCGTCAAAGCGTATTAAAAGTTCGCTTCATCAGTACAGTTGTTTTCTGCATGAGAGCATCGGCCGGCGCCCGCGCACTAACCGGCGCCTTAAAAGGTCGAGTTGTATCAAATTACGAGTCTGTTCTAGCAATGACGTCATTTGGAAATAGTGAGCTGTCAAAAAATATTTGTAAGGTTTCCTTTACTCACAATGGCGATAAAAATGACTTTAGAATAATTTAATAAAAAAAGAAATTCATATATATGTTTTGACTTTCGTAAATTATCGATTTAAACAAACGCCGTTATAGTTATTTTACATATTTAGTGTACGTACCAAGAGTCTATTACTGACAATTTAATAACTAAGGAAAAGTTAGAAAACCTCAAAATGGCAAAGACCACCCCTGAAAAAAAAATATAAAAAAACAAAAGACATCATGTTTAATTTAAATCAACAGCATGCCATTTTACATGATCAATTCTATTTCATTCTGCACTCTAGGGAGTCCCATTGAATGGAAATTTTACAAAACGTCTTCCGCAATTCCTATAATTAAACTTTCTCCCATATCCTCTCTTGGGAAATCAACTTAAGCAAAACTTAAATCAGTTAATTGTGTAAATAAAAGCTTATCCCTATCCTACTGAGTTCGACAATCTTCTAAGTTCCTTAAGATGACAGATACATAAAAAAAAATTGGGTATTCAGCATCAACATCACAGCAGAAGACATTTTTGGACAGAGGTCTGTTAAATAATTTAGGTTTTGCCATATTCTCCATACTTGGCAGGCAGTTTGGAAATCGCAGTATAAGACTTGAAAAACACTGCTGCCCATTTTGTGGTGTACGGGAGATGCTCAGTGATGACCTCCAGCATCATTAGTCGCCTTTTACGACATCCTTAAGTGTGAAGAGTTGTTGCTATTCTACTCTGCCACACGGCTTTATGTGTGTGTTCATTTCTCTTTAGCTCTATGGTTTCTTTTCGTTAAATATTCCTAGCAAATATTTATACTTACTTCAAAACTAGAGTCATAAATAAATGTGAGTTTTGTTTTATTTATTTCTATTTTATCATATTTTTCTGTTAAACTAAATATTAATTCTAGTCCTTTAAAAACCTACATCTTGAAAATCATCTGATAACCTTATTTTTTTGTGAAAAGTTTAACATTAAATGCACAACGAATTATTGGCCGAAGGATTTTAAATAACAAAAGTATGTATGATAAGCTTGGGTAATAAAATTATAACAACTACGAGTATATTAGAGTCAGTAGCATATTTTTAGCAAAACTTCAAATGAGGATAATCTCCTGTTTTTGTAATATACAGCTTCTTTTACATTAATTCCATTAAAATGTGGCCTAAGTAGTACCTAAATCCATAAGCAGCAAACACGTACTCTTTTGTTATTCCCATTTTTGTGAACGGAACATTTCTACTTGTGTGGGATTATCATCCAAACAATATATTTACATAGAATATCCGATTAACTTTCGTATCTGTCAGTGAAGAGACAAAGAGTCTGATGTTTTGTTTGGGAACTATCCCCACTTTTTGTGTTGTTTTTGGGTGTTTGCGGGTTACTTAGGAAATAGACTTTTTTCGGTGTTTATTTTTTTAAACGTTTCTGCAAGCAATACTCACAAAAAGTTATTTGGTAATAAGATTAGCGTCGACGCGTTAATACTAGTCCCAAATACGTCTCAAAACTCACATTATTGTTTTCACTATACCAATTAATAGAATAGAATTAGCAAATGATCAAAATAATAAAAACAAATGTCATACTAGCCATATTATATTACGTTTAAATCATATCTACTCCAACATCACAGAAAACCGCATCTTTAAGTTTTTGCTGTATCTGATTAAAGATCTATTGTTGTCAAGTTTTTACTAAATTGACTAAGCAAGAAGTATTTACGTAATGAAAAACCTATTGATTACTGTATTGTCGGGAGTATTAAAGAAAAATTACTGATTCGATATGCAATATCAAGGGTCACCCTTAAATTGGGTATTTCTAAAGAATTTATAAATAAAAAGTAACTTATGCTTCGGATCTTTTGCGAGGTTTGCCTAACCTCACAAAACATGTAACAGGACATTTTTCCTATATTTTGTGTTGTTTACTACAAAAATACTTATTTTTTCCTTCACACTACTATTCGCACAACTTCTGTAAGGGAATAATAACATCCGTATGTGTTATTAATCTGGAATCTAAACTATAATTTTGTAAAGATGTTTCTGAAAACAAAATGTTAGTATAAATTGGTAGATATTAAAAATTGGCTTCTTTTCAGTTTCACAGAATTGATACTTTGTAACTTATAAAAATAAATTTCGCTCTCTATTTCCTTTTGCTCTACGTAAATAGATAGTAAACAATAAACACACACAAGATAATAAAACATTTTAATGTCTTGAAGTAAGCTTCATGTAACCTCATTCAAACTACATTTTTAACTGCAAGTTATTTTCTTGGAGCTCGGGCTTGGCTCGAGGACGTTTTTTTACATGCGTATTTTATATCTTATAGAATAATAATCATAAACTTATTACAGGTATTAACCAATGATTTTTATATTTTTGCATTTTAAAAAATACTAGGAAAAATCAGGCTCAAAAGTCATTTTCAAACATTTTTCGTCTTTCTTCACTTGTTTGGAAATTAGCAAATAAAAGAGGCGCCAGGCTAACACTGCCGAAGTGTTAAATCAAACAATATTAGGTACGTAATTTGTTTTAAAACCGGAAAACGATCCTAAAATTGGGTCCAGCATCCAAGGTGGTCTCTTATCGTCCGCAGCTCGACGAGGCTTCCACTGAGACATTTCACCTTTTTTATAGCCATGCTCTTCGCGACTTCAGTGTAAAACTATAATAACTTTACAGCCCCAAAAAATAATCACCTGCCTATTTGCAAACGAAATAAAGTTGGAAATTGATTGCTTTCTGTTTCCATAGTGTTTTAATTGTTATGGTTTCGAGTATTTTTATCTCTGTCTACTTTCCCACCTTTTTACGAAGTAACGTGTGAGTCGAAGTGTCATAGATACAATTATCGATTAGGTAACGTTATCGGGACCGATCTATTGTCTTCCGGTTTATTTTTGTTGATTTAGGTAAATTTTAGGTTATTTAGACATTTGAGTCGATTATTTTTTCTTTGGGTTTCATTGAGGTTTTTTATTGACATTTCTTATGAATGGTGGTTTAGCGCCGACGCCAGTTGTAATATTCAAATAATAGCCAAACGTACACTTACTCTTTTTTTAGAGTTATGCAAACTTATTGACATTTTGATTTTAAATATCTTCAGGAGGTAAATAATTTTTGTCAAGATATGTGAAACGCGCTTGTCTAAAAGATTCTATATACTCATAATTTGATGACCCCTAAATTGTATTTGTCAGGAAACACAGACTCAGGCAAAGAGTTGCGGTACACTCTTTAGCGGTACAGATCACAAAATTGGAATCAAAACCAACCAACCAAATTATCAGTTGATTTTGTAGTGTTAAATATTTTCAACAATAAACGCAAACATTTTGATGATTTCAGACAGTTGTATATCCAAACAACATCATATATTCCTTAGCTTTTATTTTATAAATGAAGATGAGATTTGAAGTTATCACCTGAGCCGAAGCGGCCATATTCATTTCAAAACATTGCTACTACAATGAAGTGTTGCCAGCTGTAATATTTCTAGTGGAACCATCGCATAATTTTAGTCTGCTATTAATTCCTACGCTTCCACGGCTACTTCAGCATGAAAATCGAGAGACATTGTAAATTAAAGTCGAGAATCAAATTGCATAAAAGCTGACTTAAATATGTGCATATTATTGTATTCGTATAAAGACGTCAAAATGTACGGACAGTATAAAAGAAACACCGGGAACCATACAATATAAAAAAATATTTAACTACAGTTCAATGATCAATTTCAGCAGTTTTTTCCAACAAATCCTTTTAATATTCACCTATAGACAATAGTATTTGTGTATTTATTTATTAGACGATATTATCTTTAGGATTGCGCCATTACCCTACAGTTTTTTCCCTAAAACTAGAGTCCTAAAAACAGTTCTTATTTCATCAATGTTTCCTGTGGTTTTCCAATGTGAATTTATCATATCTTATACGTCATTATTATTTCATAGTTTTACAAGAAAAAGATTTGAAAATGATAAGTTGACAAGTCTAGTGACAACTGTTTTGCAATCAGTATATCCTAGAAAGTGATACGGCATCAACGCGCGCGCACGCGTCTTGCAACCAACCAATTATTTGCTGCAGGGATTCATTTTGTACAGACCCATCTCCCATTCCATTGTTACAGCGCACAATAACTCTGGATTGTCTAGCACAGACACTTTGTGTGTTTTTATGCATTTTGCAACACTTTGTTTTGTTGTTGCCTGATATTTAGTGCTATTTGCAACACGGAGTTGTCACGATCGAGTTGAATGTCCTAATTAAAATTATCCATGTTATATGTAATTTTATTGTTTTATAAAGAATCATAAGACACTTTGACAGTTGTTAGAATAGACAATAAGAATTCGATCCGTAGTCAATGAAATGCAAAATGATTAGTACAATATCCTGGCAGGATAACCATGCAATATCGGGCTCCGTGTGGGCACTAATTGGACACGTGTGTCACTCAATAAAAGTGGTTTATTACTTATACTTTCAATGCGTAATTACAGAGGTGACTTATAATAGTACATTCGTTGCTATGTTCAATTAACTTCGCATCTATAACGTGCGCACTAGCCTATGTCAATATTCATAAACTTATTCCCCGTAAAAAATAGGGCCATTACAGTTTTGTTGCCTAGATATTTCTGTTAAAGGACTGGATAAAACAAAGGTTGTCTAGTAAAATAAACCAAGTAATCCGATAGGTTTAGTAAGAGATATCTTAGTAAGATCTTCAGTAAGATATCATTCTAAGCAAAGGTTATTGGGAATGGGGTTTTTTGTAAAGAGACATTTTCTTTTATTCTTCATTAGTCTTCGTCATTGTTATTAGTTTATTAATGTCCATAATGCAGGTAAAAGACTTGATTCCATAAGTCCTAACTTTGAGGCTCGAGTCTTTTTTTCATAACTCTCGACTTAGTCTTACGTGTTATTAGTCCTTTGAGTTCTATGGAGTGTTTCAAGTCTTTTAACTCAAAACGAATCACTAAGTTTGATTCTAAGACTTGAGTCCTTTAAGTTCTTTGGAGTAAAATTGATTTCTCACCTTTAAAGAAGGAAACTGCAGTTTAATAAAAAAGACTCGCATAAAAGTCATTGTTGTGAGCTGTGCCTTATAATGGCTAACATTTTAATTATTTGTCAAACATAAATAATATTTGCCTAAATGCCTGAAAGAATGTTTATACCGCTATAAATATTAATTTCCGATGAAATGGCTTATAGTTTTGTAAATTTTAGTTCTCTTCGAGACTGAGGTTTTAAATAAAAATCTCAGTGATCAGTTATTTCTGGCATGATTGAGCCTTTTTAAAGGACTTAGTATAGAGTTATTTTTGGTAAAGACGCGACTTTAAGACCTCCTATGTGTAAAATTCATGTTTACGAGATAAAAAGTGTCTACTGAAAAAATGTGAAGAAATTAACTCCAGCAAATATGTTGGAATTAGTTTCTTCACATTTTTTTCAAACTAACTCCAACAAAAAGTTGGAGTTTGTTTCTTCACATTTTTTTTCAGTAGACACTTTTTATCGTTTATCTCGTAAACATGAATTTACACATAGGAGGTCTTAAAGTTGCAACGACGATATATGAAAAATAGAAAAAATACATAAATACCGATGACTCGACAAATGCGACAAATGCTCGTATTCATCACACAAACATCTGCCGCCTTCCGAGACTCGAATCCGACTCGACCGTCAATGCGAAAGACAGGATCGCTAACGTTGCACCAAACAAACCACATATTAAAGACAAATCTAAATCAGTGGGTTTCAAACAACCTAAAAAATTCAGTCCAAATGCATAATCTGATCCCAAGAGCACAACGATCCGTGTATATTTGGAACTGTTGTCTTTACTTCCTATGTCAACCAGTACGTGTTAAGTTACACTTTGTATACTTTTTACATAATCAGGTCATTAAACTAAGCAACCGCAGCAACAATAATTTTAATAAAATGCGTAAGTTAAATAAAGTTATATATTTTTAAGCATATCTGTCGTTGCAACAAAATTCCTTGTCCAAACATATATATTTCGATTTTAAAATTAAAACAGGAAATTAATGTCGTAAACATAGAAAAACCATTTCTTAGGAGTCTTCCTAGCGATTGTTTTGATTACTTTGATTCAAGTGAAATGATTCTAGACTCGATATAATTGCGACCACCTCCCTGTAGCATGCAATTATCATATTTGTGTCTCCATTAGCCCAGTGTGACATACTAACGACCGCAGCGCCGCCAGCAAGATAATGTAAACAGAAGTGTAGCCATAGACTTAAGAACATTACGGTGTTTTTATGAGGTTGACCGACGCATAGTAACTTCAGGCTTAAAACTCGAAAATGGAGCCGGAGACAAGAATTTCGAAACACGCTGCACCATCAAGTTTTCCACATCACTAGGGTCGGAAAGTTAACTTAATAGTAATAATTATAATATTTTTACATACATTTGTTATTTTGTTTTAAAATAATCTATATTTTGTTAAATCATTGATAGTTTTTTGCCATATTAGTCATATAATATTATGGATTGCCAATCTCAAAAACGTAGTAAATGCCAACAATTTCAATTGGTCGAATTAGTCGCTTAAAACTTAAAAAGCGTTTGTTATAGTTATCTGTTTTGTTTCTTTATATTTTGCTATAGCAACGCTCAATGAAAAGTTGAAAAAAAACCTTTTCACCTCACACGCTCGGAAAAGTTTGGTTTGTCATTCAATTTCTGCGTGGAAAATTGCGTTTTATCTGCTAGGGCAGAAAAGTGTCTTTTTATTCAAAGAAAAACACACATGGTACATTCCGAAACATCGATGATGTCGGTCTATAAATTACGTTTTATTATTTTTTAAATTACTACTATATTACTTTGTTTTGATTTAATAAAATTATTTCAGTTTCTTAAATTATAAAAACGACAAGCATAAATATTATTTAGAATATACTATTAATTATAAGAATTTTAAATGTATGGTGGGTGAGATTTCATAACATATGATTGGATTTCGGACCGCATCCGAGAAAGAACTGTCAAAGTGATTATGATATTTTTAGTCAAAGCACATTTAAGAGAAACCAATTTAAAATAATAAGATATTTAACATTACTAATTATAGCAAGTTTACTTTTAATTTATACTTTAATTAAACCAAGTTGCAATTTTATTTAAGCTGTTATTCTTCCACCCAAAAATTTGTTGTCCAACCTACATCCCATTGTAGTGAGATGAAAAATTTTGTGCTTCGCTCAACAGCAAAGTTTTTAGCGTCTCGTACCTTTGAAACCCTAGCTACGCTTCGGATTCTATCTTTGAACTCTTTGAAATTTTCAATCCTGAAATCCATCGCGTGCTCAGGTTTCAATAGAGGTATAGTCCTCGGCACATAAGTTGAACCTGGTTTTGAAATCACGTGACATGCGCAGTAGTGAATAATGTACCTAAACTTGCTACAGCGCTTGTCACGTGATCTCAAAACCAGGTTCAACTTATATGCCGGGAACTTTTACTCGCGGCCAAAACTCAACTTTGCAGCCTTGCATAACAAATAAATATTTTTGCCAACATTCCATTTTCACTTGATGTTGTATTGGTTTGTTATGTCTATCGTAGCATAGGTCTATATTTGGCTAAATGAAGACATTACCACCATGTGTATTAGGCCTAGCTTGTGTTTAATAAGCGCATTTGATTATCTTTATGCTTTGATACAGACAAATAAAGTAGTAAAAATAATGGAACACGTAGTAACAACACGGGTGGGATAGCTTTACACCAAACACGTCTAGTCTTCACTCGAGGTTGTCATGATTGGTTACAGATGTAATTATCCACACTAAGATAATATGGCTCTCTTAGTTAAAGAGTACCTTTCGTTGATATTTATGAAAAACCATTTTTTTATAATACACCACTAACGCCGGTCTGTGTAGCTTTAAACTTCCGCTTTCAATACAATATAATAAAGTAAATATACCACTGTCCACTGTGAACATCCCTTAAACAGTCTTCCAGTCTGAAGAGACATGCGGTATTACGAATATGAACTCTATTTGTAGTAGTTATGATAAATATTTCTTTACAAGATATCGCAAAATGGGTGTTAAAATGAAATCATTTGGAGGTTGGTAAGTATTTTATATACACGTTATAACTGTTTGTAATTGCTAGAAAATGTTGACGTTCAATTTCACTTGCTAAGTCACAAGCGTTAGACTGATTGTTATTACGATGTTTATAGATATTATTGCTTCCATTTACCTTACAGAGAAGAAATTATTAAATTGTTCGTAATTTATTAAAAATATATTATAGAAATTTAAAATGACAGTTTTAACACAAATATTAAAAAAAAACTTGTAGCAGTGATTCTGTCCAGGCAATATTTCTTTGTTTTGCCAAAGTGCCTCATAAACTGCTGATCAACTACGCTATAGTAGCCAATTTGAATAACTTTACAGGAATTATACTAGAAAAAATCGACTCAAGTTAGAATGCTAATAACTTGTGAACCAAGTCGATTTTTTAAAGCATTTTTCTTTTAAAACAATTTATAATCTCTGCAGGAATTTAAACAAAACTATAAAAATCAAGATTAGTAGGTATATTTTGTATATTTCTTATAAGTATTCAAATTTTAAAAATCCTCTAAAATTTAAAATATATAATGCTAAAAGTTTTTCTTGATATGTTTATGAAATAAGTAAGCCAATGATAAACATTATACAACATTCGTCGAATTGAATATTAAGAAATTTAATTTAATTAATAATACTGGAAGTGTACAATTAGTTTGACTTGTAGGGCGGGGTATGCCCAAATATGTGACCGCTAAAAGGAATGGTTGGTTTTGCACAATCATTTCTTTTGTGATGACATCATTAACATACATAATTACATTATTCATATTTTACCTTCAATCCTCGAACGTAAAATATATTCATTGTCAAAATAATATGCTGAAACAAACTAACAGTCATTATTACCAGTGTAACCCATGAAAATTTAGCCGTTTTCGGGATTTATTTAGAAAGAAAGTTCTCTATATAATATTTTAGACATAATAAGGTATATTTTCAGCAATACTCTAGCAATAACTCTTTTTAAATTTTTTTGTATTTTTGTAAAAAAGAATCTTAAAATATAGCTGAAAATATACCTTATCATGTCCAAAACTTCTTCTTCTATAAAACTTCGAGTACTTTCTTTTAAAAAACTTCTCGAAAATCGCCTAGTTTTTCATGGGTTACACTGGTATACCCCTTAAGGGTTGAAATTGCAACAAGAAAACTGATATCTTTAATTGGAACGATTCTGTTTTCTCACTTTATTTGCAATGGCAGAAATCCTGCTTATGTGGTAATCTCCGTTATTTAGTATCCATAGTACGTTTACTTAGGTGGAGTGGTGGTGGAAGACTCCAACTTAAAACTAGTCAATTCAAATGTAAATAATTACTAACATTTATGAAGTTCCATCAGCCTTTCTTAATTCTAGAAGAAGAGTTCTTTTCCTCCGCAGATTCAGCAAGAAATTCAGCAAAGGATTATTTCCAGTTTTCTTTTGACATAAAGTCATCAATTTATTGGTGCAGATACGTCCACAGCTTCAAGAAATTGATGTTCCAGCGAGCATAGGTAACTTATTTTAAAAGATATCACAGCAACTACCGCACGTAATGGGATTTTTATAAGGCCAGCCTGGCCAGCCAAGAAAACTGGTAACATACGACGTTAAACGAGAATATCTTACGATTTTCAACTGTGAAGCCTTTAACGTTTGTAGAAAATAGGTAGAATATGGCGATTACCATCCAAATACTTATTCTACCCGCGACAGTCATATGTGTAACACTGAAAAAAAAGTTAACCTTTCTTTACTCAACCACTACATTAGAAATTAAAGCAACTGATACTTTGTTAAAGTAACAAATTGACGCGTCAAAATAAATACTGACCACTAACATCAAAACATCGGTTCACACGACAAATTGGCGTCCGGCTAGACGTAAAAAAAAATTTGCTCCGATACAAGAAAAAAGCTTTATTGAGGCTAACAAGCGGACCTGATGGTATCCTCAGTATTACTTTCATCCCTTATCTAAAACTGTAGCAAGTGACCGCGCCCTTATTGGCTAAAGTTAGGTTCACATGGAAGCAAATTTAATTGAGTATTTTGTTTTTTGGGGATTTTCAGATTTTTTAAATAATTTTGTATTGAAAATTTACTAATGGTTAAGGTTTCTTGCCATAAAACAATATTTTCTGATTTTATATGGTTTCTATTTCACCGAAATAACATTTTATTCAACCAATCATCTTGCCCAAACATTTGATAATTTAAAGTATTTATGATTTTCAGCATAATTAGAAGTGTAATAAAAAAATAATGCAAACTACTGCTCTCTATATACTAAACTATCGATTAGTTCATTAAAATACGCTTTAGGTAATTAAACCATAAAAATCTTTCGTTTTAAATAGCATACCTACATGGAAACCCAGCTTACATTTTTTGTGCATAGTGCATACTTCTACTGATAATCATGTCACACGTTTTTTTTACACAAAACCACACAGGACAAAATGGCGTTACCATCAGATTATCGCTGGCTTGTGGTCGGATTATTACTTCATTTTTTCAACCCTCACCTACCTGTCGAAAATCGAGATCTCTTAGCGGATAGGACGTATTCAAACACCAATATAACTTGACCCCTTCCAACGAAAAAAGATATTGTCAAGGAAGGTTTATCTAACATTGCCCTTCTATACAATTAATAGAGCAAGCAAGCTTCTTAACCGGGTGAATATTTTGTTTATTATAACTATTAGAGATTTGTCGAAACATGTTAAGATACACACTGATCTTTATTTTTCCTTTCCGTGCCTATAAAATATTTGTGGCATCTGTTAGAACCTGATTTGTATATTTGATCAAACATTGTTATGTGATAAAATTCTTCCAAGCATTTGATTCACATGTAAGAATTAACATTTGAAATGTTTTTTTTCCTTGACTCGTTAAGACTGCTGTGAACTGTGTGTAAGTAGGACTTACATAGCAATGTCATGGATTTGGCCGTTCAATAGACGCACTTTAATAATCATATTGAATTATAACCATGTTATTGATAATATTCGAAGTGGTATTTGTTTAAGTAACTTTACAAATTCTTTATTTGTACCTACTGTATGATATATTACACTTTTCTAGTTGGAACATACGATATCATACCATATGCAAATCAAGCAGTATCATCAGCTAATAGTAAAGAAGCATATCGTCACAATCCTGAAACTATGTATGTTAAATCGGTCATTGAAATTGAGGCTCCAAAAAAAACCCAAAATTATTTTAATATATTTAATTAAACTGAAATTACAATATAAAATACAAACTATGCCTGACCGATATTAGAATCAGAATGGACGATAAATATGGTAAAAATAATGTGGCAACGACGTAAACCGCGCCGTCAGCGGAAAGGGTCACACGTACGCCGCCGCGACATCACGTTGCTGGACACGGGTCTGCATCGGGTCGGCGCCTGCTTGCACTTTGCTAAGTGTCGAATATTGTAACAAGGTCGATAGATATTCTGGAACACTTGTTTACACTTCCGCGATGAGTTCCACAAACTCAGTAATAATTCTGAATAGTAGCAATGTAAAACTTACAATTCGATAGCTAAAAAAAGTTCCAGTATACCGCATTAGATCTAGGATATATGTTCAAATTTCTTGATTTTTCCAACAATTTAGATGGGACTTCATACTTAAAACCCTAACTGAAAACAAGAGCATACAAAAAAACTAGGCGATGCAGTCCCTAAGCATAAAGCTACGCTAGCACCATATATTGGAGCGGAGCGTAATACCTAAAAAAACAAAAAAAGTTTTTTTTTCGATGGTAATTTTTGCGAATTTCAAGATTCAGGCTCTGGCCCTAAGCCTGTTGATTCGATTCCACACAAAAAAATATTAAAATCGGTTAAGAACTCGGGAAGTTATGGCGTAACAGACATTGCGCCATTGAAGCTGATCCATGGGAGTCCAATTAATATCGTGTACACAGTAAATGAACAACAATGGTCCTAGTAAAGTATCCCCGATAATCTTGAGGAGAGGAACTAAGAGTAAAATGTTTATTTTGTGAAAATTAGTTAGAGGAATACTAAAATACCGCAACCACGCCTAGACATAAAGGGCACAAAGCCGTACCGACATTGTAGGAGCTCTATGAACAGTTTACTGTTGAGTTATAGCCAAGATAACAGCTTTACGGCGTCAGAGCAGTTGCAGAGCTGTCAACATATATCATGAAGCCTCTATTTAGTGTCCAACGACCACCAAGACACAAATGTGATTGAAACAAAAAAAATATATACATATGATAGGATACTTAAAACTGATGGAAATGTTATCTAAAAAGTAATAAGCTTCTCATTAATAATAATTGCAGTCGCAAACTATTAAGTGATACCAGGATATTTCGTCGTTGCGACTTTAAGACCTCCTATGTGTAAAATTTATGTTTACGAGATAATCGATAATAAGAGTCTACTGAAAAAAAGGTGAAGAAACTAACACCAACATATTTTTTTTGTATCCCTTAAACATGAATTTTACACATAGGGGGTCTTAAAGTCGCAACGAACATTTATTATCCTAACTAATATACGAAAGTGAATTAGTTACCCTTTCACGCCTTAACTACTGAACTGGACAACATAAAATTTTGCATACACTTTGTTAGGGATAAAGAAAAGTATTCATTCAGAATAAAAGTACTATTCCCGAGGTATAGAAATATAACTTTTAATCGGAAGTCTATATTAACGCGTGCGAAGCTGCGGGTAAAAGCTAGTAAATATTATTTATTTAATGTTAAACCTAGCGCCGTTTTAGGCGGTGAGCATTTTGGCATTTGATTTGATTACATACACTCTAAAAATATCTATCACTTCGTTTAGATCAACTACTCACTAACGATAAGTTTTAATAAAAACAAGCTTTGATTTAAAATTCGGGTTTAGTAGGTTTTAAAACCATTTGTAATTACAGCTCCAAAATTTACTGTAGAACATAGGATATTGAATGTTCCTAAGCTAAGTTGCCATTTATAGTTCATGATTAAATTCGATCATTTATTTATAACTAGCAATTGTTACTATTCTTAGCTTAACAATTTTATTCTTTGCAAAAAGAATACATTAAAGTGTATGGTTTGAACCCAAAGAACCTCAATCCCGAATCCCTCGTAAAAGCACGAAGCGTTTAAAAAGCCCATTAAATTCAATTGACAACCGACAAACACGATAATGTAAGAACTTAACTTGTGTTAAGACATCAATATAAGAAATTCTCGAGTGTAAAGTGTGATACGATAAGTTTTTAATTAATTGAGTTCGTTATACGAGTAGTGAATATATTTTTACAAACAATATTGTATTGTAATTTTCAATTCATTAGGCACATTTTTAATTCCGATAAAAAAGCTTGAAGGGGTTCAAACTGGGTCGGTGCTGTAACACTCGTACTCGTTTTAGAAGTATTTCTTTGGTCATGAGTGAAATAATATCAAATATTATACAGGTATAAAAATTAAAAAGTAGTCTATTTTTAAGTAAAATTATATTATTGTATTGCTATATATAATATTACATCGTTTTCTACAACAGCGTAGTGAAACATTGAAATAGTTATCATTAATAACACTTTTTGCACTTAGGTAGAAAATTATTTTACAGAGACTGAATCATACAAACAAATATTAAGCTTTAACAAGTTCACTTCTCTGCTCTCTGCTAGTATTTATGATTATCAATAAAAGACACAGACTAAAGTGACATTGTAAAAGAAAACCTCTTTACTAATTTTACATTCACGGTTATTCAACAACTACAAGCAAATCGGGTTTCAAATTAATAAGTGCCAACGACAAAACAACCTACTTAATAATAACATTTATTTTGAATTGATATTAGATTTAAAGATATAGAGTATAAAAAATATTGGATAGATGAACTATTTACTGAGCACCAAATTTTGTGATGCAAGCTGTCGATTGTCTGCCCAGATTTAAATTCACCTGAATTATTATTAAAAAATAAGGAAATAAACGTCCTAAAAATATCACTATCACAAGCAGTTTTTAAAGACCTAGTAAATAGCTTGGAGAGACCGCGTGACCTTTACTTCTTAAAACTTCTTATTGTCACTTAAAGCGTTACCACCGGTTTGTTGCTTTTTTATATTAACGAAATTGAATTGCAAAAAGGAAAACTTAAAAATTTTGAGCAACTTCACATATTTTATTGACAAATTTTTTCTCCGCTCACGCCCCACTTGGCCAGGACAACGCTTGTCCAGTCAGCCAATAATTTTAATAAATTAGCTACTACAAATATCATGAACAAATTCAACATAACATAGAAAATTTTTAAGCTTTTAAAAGTCGATATGTCAAATAGAAACTTTACTGATCATTTTGACGCGTTCAAACAGTAATAGCCTCACCTTCGCCACGTGTTATCCAGATAACAGAGTTAAAAGCTGCGTGTCCCCACAATCTTTATTACTCTACTCCGCTATATATCAGAGGCCGTTATTAGTCTAGGTTTAGCAACCGAATGGCTTCCGCCATTCTTTAGTGATGGGTGTTTTTTCATGTAGTAGGAGCTCGATGTCACGGTTGTAACCAGTCAAAATGTCTATAACGTCAGTGTGGTGTGAAAGCTACTAGGCATCGAATCAAATATTTTGTCTAAAAAAAGTTATATTTAAGTTTTATGAAGGCTTAAAATCATACAGTAAAATATAATTTTGGCGGTTTTCACTATACACCGATGATATGGATCTCCATTCATTTATACTCATGGAATATTTTTTAAAATCAGAATAATAAATTCCATTTAAATACTTACAGTTTCACAAATTTGCTGTAATTTTGGCATAATTCGAAAATCGACATAGAAAACAAATATTCTTGAAATATATGTTTATTTATTTATTTTTTTCAATAACAATTTTTAACTGTATATAGATCAAGGAATTAAAAATATAAAAGATAATTAAAATAAGATATTGCATCGTTAGAATAAAAATGGTATGAGACTTGTTATTGGAGGACTTGCTTGAGCGGAGCGAACAAAGTGAGCGAAGCTCCCATGGATCAGCTTCAATGGCGAAAAGTCTGTTACGCCATAACTTCCCGAGTTCTTAAGCGATTTAAATGTTGTGACGGAGCCCGAATTATGAAAATCGCAAAAATTCCGATCGAAAAAATTTTTTTTTCTTTTTTTTTAGGTATTACGCTCCGCTCCAATATATGGTGCTAGCGTAGCTTTATGCTTAGCGACTGCATCGCCTAGTTATCCCATGGATCAGCTTCAATGGCGCAATGTCTGTTACGCCATAGCTTAACTGTTTCTAATATTTTTTAAGTGGAATCGAATCAACAGGCTTAGGACCAGATTATGACGGAGCCCGAATTTTAAAATTCGCAAAATTCCCATCGAAACAAAATTAAACTTTTTTTAGGTATTATGCTCCGCTCCAATGTATAATGCTAGCGTAGCTTTATGCTTAGCGACTGCATCGCCTAGTATTATATAAATCATCTCTCAATATCTATCAACTGAATAAAAAAATTGCATTAGTAGCCTGTTAATGTCCCCACCGTAAGGGGCATAGGACTTCCCTATGAAAGAAGACACCGTAGAGAGAATGGGCACGTGGGCCCAGTACGGATTGTTGTCGGTACTAACGACTGCAATTGCGCCCAAGACCAACAACTTAACATGCCTTCTAAAGCACAAAGCAGCTCGAGATTTTTGGTGGGCCATCCGATGACCGACCCTTGCGAAAGTTCTTTAACCTCGACAGCCACTCATTCATTCGCTAACCACTGCGCGACAAACCTACTCCTTTTAATACAACAACTTCGTAACAAATCCCTTTATTTTAGTTAATAATATTAATTAATGATTTCACTTTTATAATACTTCTTGTTAAAGTAGTGGAACAGTACATTAATATAAAGTTAGAGAGCAATGGTGGGTTTATCTCTAAAATATATCTCTTCCAGCTAACCTAGGCTATGTGGTTGACTTAAAATATTCATTAGTTTAAAATTATTGATTTTTAAAAATTATCGTAAATTGACGCACATCACTATTTTAATGTGACTGATAGAAAACAATAAAGGCATCACAGTGTGGGTGTTCCTAACATCGTCTTTGTTTTATGGTAATATCGTTTTTATTAAGGTGTAGGCCATAATATGCCAGAGAGTAATATTTTTGTCATTTTAAGACTCGCTAAAACATTTTTGTTTATCCTACATCTCTGTACTAAAGTTTTGCTGCAGTGTTGCAAGCTAAATGTTACTTAATAAAAGTAATGCGTTTACTACGTGACGGTCAAACCTTTCAGCAATGTTGCGAAATAGCCGCGCGACATTGCTAGTAGCATTTCTTTTTCTTTATAGTGTCCCACAGTATGACATGATTAATAAATATATATAGCCAGATTATGTTTGAGAAACAAAACTCTTTTAAACAAAAACTAATCAACACAATGCGTGGTAAAAGATACAAATACAAAAACAATAAAACATATTATACAAATTAACTCTAAAATAGTAACTGATCAATTAGCACAAAGTTTGTATACCACAAATTGAGCTTTCACTCACAGAAATCCAAAACGCGCTGCAAAACCCCTACAGATTGTATCAAATCTCGCTAAAAAACGACTTAAAACAAAGGAATCTCGTATCTTGCTAAGGCAGCTCAATCGTGGAGCGGAGTGTGTTATTTATTATTGTAGATTATCACAACAAATCACTCGGTCGATTGCCATACCGGAATCATTTGGTGTAACTGGAGAACACCCCTTATATTCGATGATTGGACAAATAAATATATTTCCCGTATCCTGTTTATCAGGTTTAGGGTGTTAATAAAAATGTAGGGGAGGAGCGGTAGAATGGGATAAGTGTGTGAAATAAATATTCTACAAGAAAAGGAATGTTATAATTTCTTTAGATACCAAAATTTTGATTTGACTTTTTCGAAATTATAAATATTTATTGATGAAAACTAGAAAAGAAGAATTTATCAAGTTTATAAAATTGTGAAAATGTTTGGAAAAGTCGCACAAACGGTTGTGCAATATATATAACACTCGCAAAAAAAAAAAAAGTGTTACTTATATTTATCAAGGAAATATTGAAAATACTTTTAATGAAACACATATTTTGACAGAACTTTTTAACAAATTAATAATTTTTATAATTTATAAAAGTAATGCATCAAAATTCAACTTTAACAATTTGTCAATTATTTGAAATGTTTTAGGAATCTACTTCCTCTGATAATCTACCACAACGATTCCTTTGGCATATTTTTTTTTATTTCACATTTGCTTAGAACGGACCTAGTATTAATTTTTACTAAATAAGAGCATTATATTAAATGTTTTTATGAAAACTTATAGCAGATTTTTTGTGGTTTTATTAAGTGTTAGACTCAAAGTTAAAAAGTTATCCTTATGTTACTGAAAAATATTATAGATTTATGTGTTACTAAAACGTATATATAAAGATAATAATAAAATTTCTTACATTAACTTCAATTGGATATAGGTAAGTACTGTAAGGTTTTTATCATGGATACTAGGGTATCGGATAGACATATCTGAACAATATAAATTATAATTGTTACATTTTCTACTGTTTCCTTCTGCATTACTAACTTACCTTGATAATTAAAGTAAAGTATTTTATAAATACCCCATTTTAGCCAAACATCCCCAACCGGTGTGAATGGATCCGTGATCGGGGTGGCCTGCGTTCGTCGTGCTATCGTTCCCAATAAATTAGAGACCGCTAATACAAGCTGTGGCCTCACAGAAGACTGGTCGTGTCACACCACCACTAATGTACTACCATGATAACACCATCAAAATCGCCTTTGCACATCACCACTTTAAAAGGAACTGCAATTCCAACCAATCTTCATACACCTCTTGACTCAAGTAAGTTTTGTTATAGCCATGCACATTCGTTTTATTGAACCGGGATAATACTCGCTCTTTTATATCGTTAGTTTAGGATTCGCTGTCACGTGGTACGCTGGCTTCATGTAAATCTTTACGCACTTTATTGTTGATGTGACGTGGCAATTGATTTCTCTCAATTTATGCTTTTATGCTTTGGATAAAGTGTCTTATTGGAAGAGAAAACATACATTCTTTCCCTCAAATTTTGCCAAATTGTTTTTAATATATTGTAACTGCGATATCATTTTATAATTTAAGTTTGACAAAGAAAAGACAGTAGTGTTCTTTGAATTACCAGTGCTTCGGTAGTCTAATGTCTTCGTCGGTATGTTATCAACATTTCCGTATATGCCGACGTGGACAATCTCATACCAAATATGTACAATAGGATAGACGAATAAACATTTATTCGCGCTGTAAGTGCTAGGAAGACACTGAAAGTTCTTTTACGTTCGAACAAAAGTATAAACCTACCAGAAAAAACAGGGTTTCTTTTTGTTTTTCTACGGAATCCTAAAAGTATTTTTTGACAGATCCCTACTTAAAGATATTTTTTATTGCATTAGCTCTTGGACGATCGCTTCTTGATATTGTCACATTATAGTCACCCTTTCACCAGTTTATCGATAAAAGTAAAACTTATATCGATATCGGTTGTTACTAATAGGCTCGCGAATGGGATCCGACGGGACGGGCAGCGGAGCAGAAGGGCGGCGCAAGCGCATCTCGATTTGTCGTCGCGATCTTGTCCTGATAGCGAAACGACTAGCGTCAGCTGGCTTGAATTGAACGGGTTTATGCAGAAGATACAATACGTTGTTATAACTTTACTGGAATAATATTACTATAAGGCAATGTGTTTGATGCAACCAATGTCAGCTATTCAGCTATATTGAAATTTAACCTGCGTTATTTACTCTATCATACTATTTTTTCCTTCTGAGCAAATCTATCTGTAACAGAGGTCTTTTGGAGGTATCCAGAACGTGACGACTTTTTTTAATTTATAATAAACTAGCTGAACCAGCCACACGTTGCTGTGTTAATTTAAAATGAAACCTACCCTATGTCCTAAGTTGCAACAAATCCAGCAGATTGGAAAAAAAACATCAAAATAGGTTGAGTAGTTTCGGAACTCATCGCGGTAAAACACTGTGACAGGAAATTTTTATATATGTGTAAATACCTAGATTTAAGCGGACATATTTCAAACTGGTCATTTTGATATAACTTTTCTAACGTGCTTCGGTAACTATGTTAAATATTGCCAATAAAAACGAAAAATTAAGTGTGGTATCGTATTCTAAAATATTAAATAATCTAGCTTACACATGATACTCTCAATGACAGACATGAATCATACACATTGAAATTTTCATATATCATATGCTAAATATAAAAACACACACTCGATGATTGTCTTCCTGTGTGCAATACAGGCAATAGTACGACAATTGATAAAGATTGTGATACAATAAAGAAAGAAAAAAAGAAAGTGGAACCAACGCATCGGGCTTCAAACATTAGATATAATAATGTCGAAAATAATTAGATAAAAGGCAATCTTTGATAGCGATCTTGCCTATACACCTACGTATGTTCCTGAATTTTGTTTCTTGTAATGCATATATGTTTGAGTGCATAAGCATTTGTTCCCGAGTCATAGTTGTCATATATTTATTTATATATTCTATCTACTATATAGGATACACAGTACAAGCTTTGCGTCATTTGTCTTAATAATAATTGTTAGTTGTCAAAACAGTCTTGATTCTATTATTACTTATCGTGTTAGCGACTGGTTGCATAAACCAATGTTTAATTCCCAGAACAAAAAGTACAAGATCGCAAAACCGCTTGTTAAGTCCTTTAGAGGACGAACTTGCAACTACTCGGTTGATGCGCGCCTGTAATCGATTCGACGCATCGATGCTTATTCAATAATCGAAACATGTTGGTGTCGCGGCTCTACTCGTAACTTTCTGCATGATGCATAATCTTATTAATTTATGAGACTGTTAATTAAATTATTTTTCTTTGAAATTGGACCATGAGGCAATATGAAATAATTATGCTCCATTTGTCAAAAAATTGCAACCCTAGGATGGTTACATATTTTGGTTAAGCGAAGATTGTAACAAGATTAACGGGTAACCCCAATCGATGAGTGAAAAGAACTACAACATAAATAAAAGATTTTTTAATAACTTTTTAACAACAAGATTCTTCTTTAAGTAATTACTTTTTCAATATTAATAACTTAAATTGCTTAGTTATTAATAGTTTACTTATTATAATAGGGGTTAAAGTATGAAATTGCCGTTTTATTGCAATAGGTTCTTTGAATTGACATAGAATCTTCATGGTTTGAGGTTTTCGAATGAAACTTTTTTTAAATGGTTTCTATGATGTTCTTTTTTTAAAAAATGTAAAACATTTGAATATCGACTTTCAATTGTTTTTGTTATTCAATTTAGACAAGAAAGATGGATACTGCGAAAATTCGAGTTATTTTTGAATACGAGTTCCGACGCGGAACTAACGCGGCAGAAACAGCCCGCAATATCAATGCTGCGTTTGGAGAGGGGTCTACTAATGAACGCACCGTGCGATTTTGGTTTAAACGCTTTCGTGATGGAAATTTCGACTTAAAGAACGAGCCACGAGGAAGACCGCCCACACAGGTAAATAACGATGAATTAAGAGAGATAGTGGAAGCCGATCCTAGTCAAAGTACCCAGGAATTAGCGGCATGGTTTAACGTTACCTTACCCACAATATTGACTCACTTGCGTCAAATCAATAAAATAAAAAAATACGAAAAATGGGTGCCTCATGATTTGACTGATCTGCAGAAAGAAACGCGTGTTGAAACTTGTGTTGCCTTGTTGAACCGGTACAGAAATGAAGGAATATTGGATCGAATTGTAACATGTGATGAAAAGTGGATTCTTTATGATAACCGGAAAAGAAAAATGCAATGGCTGACCCCAGGTCAAATGCCACAACAGTGTCCTAAAGCAAAACTTACCAATAAAAAGGTAATGGTAACTGTTTGGTGGTCTCAGCATGGTGTTATTCACTATAGTTTTCTCCGATCTGGTCAAGCAATAACGGCAGATGTCTATTGTGCCGAACTCCGAACCATGTTGACAAAACTAGCAGTAAAACAGCCCCGACTCATGAATCGATCTTCACCATTATTGCTCCACGACAACGCGAGACCTCACACAGCACGAGAAACCATTTTGACCCTTCAGGAACTGCAGTTAGAAACCATTCGTCATCCTCCGTATTCACCAGACCTTGCTCCAACGGACTACCATTTTTTTCGTGATTTGGACAATTATCTACGTGACAAGAAGTTTTCTTCCCAGGAGGCAGTACAAAATGCTTTCACACAGTTTGTGCAGTCTAGATCGTCGGAATTCTATCGCAAAGGCATTAATGACCTTCCCATTAGATGGCAGCAATGTATAGATAATAATGGCAACTATTTTGATTAAATAAATTTGTTAAAAATTTAAAAAATAAACAATATAGATTTTCAGTACAAATCGGCAATTTCATACTTTAACCCCTAATATTATATTAACTGAAATGAAATCCAAATAATTTTTGCTATGTTTTTCAGGACCAGCAGGTCTTTAATACTTTTACAAAAAGTGTTGATATTTTTGGCAGTTTTCGGAGGCAGAAGTCTTGCCTAACTTCCTTCTGTAGATATTATGGGTAGTAGTTCGCCCACAACAACATCATCGGTAATATTGAGAATGGAACATATAATATCTGATTATTTTTCAAACTAAATTTGACAACAGTTACCGTTTCATATGTAATTCAAGTAACTGCAGCGTCTTTATTTTAAGAAATTATATTATTTATTTTATTGGTAGGTCATATTTATCGGAGCGAGATATAATATCGTCTTCCGGTGAAAACATTTAAATGTTATCCTCATCTTCCAGCCCATTAGTTAAATTAGATTAGTTAATTAGAAAAGCTATTATTGGATTCACATACGCAAGCAAAAATGCACTCCGAAACGACGTCCTTATACTCCATATGCTCAATACCTACTGATATTATGCAGAAAGATTAGAAAAGCATACATTAATAAATCTCCTAATACCTAATTGATTTTAAAAATAGCAGTTTCTTCTTTATCGTGTGTTTGATACTTGTAAAAGTATCGATGTTGTAGATAGTAGTTAACTAAAACATGAAGAGATGGCCTCTGGTATTCAGCTTGAGAAATACTTGTAAAAATTCAACGAGCACTGCCTGAATAGCGGAAGTTTGTGGATTTGAGTCCTAAGATAAGTTGAACTTTTTCTAGTTCTTTAAGTAAGTATTTTTGACTTTAAGTCCAAGAGTTTAAATTGAATTTAAATCAAAATAGTAATTAAAATTCAATATTTCAAACAAAAAAGAACCATATCTCAAAATTTTTAATAAAGTTGTCAGATTTTGTGATATTAAATCCTCCATAGCACATGATGTGAATATGTAACATATGTGAATTTTATCTTAATATATATAGATGTGTGTGTATATTTATAAATACGATATCAACGTTTAATTGTAGAATAAATATTTAACATAGATCAAATAAGTTAAAGAAAATATTTTACTTATAGCAAATACGCTAACACTCCAAAGCACGAGTTACTTTATCAAAAAAATGTTTGTAGCCTTTCAAAACAATATTGTACAAGCAATCACTTTTTAAGCTAAGGCCACCTCTTTTGTTACTCGTACAGGCAACATTAATACTGTTAAATCTAGTGTTGGTGCCACAGGATATCTATAAATGTAAACCCTTACAACAATGTACAATTAAATATATCTTGTATTCTATTTTACAAAAAAGAACTTTGTAAACCCCACTTGTTGACATAAATATTATTAAGAATAAAAAAATATTTGACAATATCACCTACATTGTTCTGAGCTCAATTCAAGCCGTTAAAGTAGTCTTAATAAGGAATTCAGGAAGAACGGACGTACCACAACAGCTAAACCGAAGCCAATACAAATATTATTTCTTTCGCACATTACACATTTGAATAAAACACTTCTTTACGGATTTTGCGCATAATTTAACATGACTACGGTAATGTCATAACCTTAGTTATACTGTGACTACGATTCGTTGAAAGGAGTCGAAACGTCAGGATTAAATATAAAATAAATTATGCGTGTTTTATTCAATACAGAATAGTTCGCTTTCTACAGTGAGCAGGCGCTTTTATTTGATGTAGGTATTTAAGACTAACTTGCATACGAGGAGCACATGTTGGCTCTTTTTTGTCGGGAATTAAAAAGACAACACGCGAGTTTAACATACATACAGAACAGGGACGTTTTAAAAATTGGGCCCCAGGTCGAGGATCGAACTCTGGGCCTCGGTGTGGCGTTATCATGAAAACCTCTATGCAAGTCCAAGACCACAAAGGTCGTATAAATACATTTTTTCATAATTCACAATTATTTTACAATGTGTAGTGAATTAATGGCTTCTAACTTAACATAAAGTGTAGCAATAAAATTTTTAATACTAACTCTTCCTAATTTCAAAAATTGGAAGTTAGTAAGTTTCGACGAAATTAGGTTTTAAATTCTCATAACAAACTAATCACTTCGTACCTAATTCACCTCATAACATATACTTTATGACGTAGCCAAATTATAGGGGTCTTGGCCAAACTAATATTTAAGCTCATTTATAATAAGCGGTCGCAGTAGTAGGTAACAATGTTGCTTAACACGAAATTATACAAAATTTAATCTTCGTTTAATTACTGTATTGTAAAAATTAACAGGAGCCGTTTTTGTGGCAAACTTGTTTGAAAACACCGATACACTCATGTTAATGACTTCTGAGAGAAGATAAAGATAAAGAACAATATTTTATCACGACTGTGAGGAATTATTCATACACCACATCACATTGAAGTCATCACTATGAAAGCTAGTATATAGCCAGGATATATCACGTGAGCTCACCACTATAGAAAGTTAAAGGAAAAAACTTCCTCTGAACTGGGTGCTAGACGTTCGGAGTCCAATATTGTATAATAAAGTTTTAATTTACTTTGTCCCTATGTGTTATAATATACTTCGTCAAATTTTATCGATGGACCGACCACAGATGCCACAGATGCTACTAACATGAAACTATTTAATTTTATGAAAATATGAGATTACAATACAGTATATCGAGTACCACAACATTATTTTTTTACTAAAGAGGTCCATGAGATTATTATTAAAGACTTAAATACTTTTTTTATTTTATGTTATTAATTTTGTGCTCTTCACACTTAAGATTATTGTAGAAGGCGTTCTGTTCCACAAAATTAGCGGTACAGTGGCTGTCTCCAATTGTCGTTTCCAGCTTAGGTATCTACTCCCTCACATCTAATAATTAGTTAAGTGTCCAGTTAATACTAATGGTATAAAATATATAAATATTCAACGTGAATAAGTAGCTTTCGATATATGTAAGCCACGTTTCATTTCCATTTGAAACAATCGATATTTGAAACCTATCTACAAAGCTTCACTACACTATATAGCAAACCTCCCCCTCTTCTGGGGCAGAGCTCCGTCCAGCAGTAGATAGACATCTTTAAGCTGAGCTGATGATGATGACGATGTCACTTCATTATCATTTCGTACAAACCCACAAATCATACGAACTGTCGACCGTTAACCATTTGAATATCGCAATTTTTGACGCTACGAATATTCTGCTTCCAATTGTCGTTTCCAGCTTAGGTACCTACTCCCTGACATTTTTAATGACTTACGTATCCAGTTAATACTAATGGTATAAAATATATTAATATTTAACATGAATAAGTGGCTTTCGGTAAATGTAAGCCACGTATCATTTCCATTTGAAACAATCAACCTAAACAATTTTGATGAGTAAGCGAGTCGATAGATAGACAAAAGAAATCGATTCCGCAATCGATTTTATTCGTTTTCTTAGCACATAAACGCAACATTGACGATTGATTCTCGGGCAAGGAGAGTTTTATGACTGTGTATACGATCTGGGATTATATTTCTCGACCTCGTTAAAGTTCCTTTATGTTTGGGAAACTTTGTTGTGAATGTTGAAATGCGAATGTCTTCTTTATTTCAATGCCGCACAAACAATACATTTAATAGTAATAACAAGATAAAACAAAAAATAAGTAATAAAAACTGAACATATATTATAATGACTCTTATTTGATAGCGTTAGGTTTCAACTTATGTGATCTGAAAAATCTTCGCACACTTTAAGATTGTGTTTTTTATTTTCGATAAGTTGAACTTATAATAACTATTGTGGATATTATTATTCCGCTTAAGAAAAACATATTTATAATTAATCTCAATTAGCAATATCAGCATAATAAATATGCCGTGTTCTAGTACAAAAAAAGCTGCGTGTTTTATTCACTCTAGTTTTTCTTACACTTTCACTAGATGGCGCCGCAAAACATTATCTACCCATGGTGTCGACACATGAAGAGATATCGGTACTTCATTAATAACTTGCTCAGCAATAACGTATCAAAATTATAGTCTTATCATTTTATTTACATTTTAGTTAACAAGAAGGTCTTTAAACAGGTCATAGACGTAAAAATGTATTTGCTACCTAGGTATATAAAAAATAAGACAAAATGCTTTTAATCCAATATAATCATTCATGATGCATTTATTGGAAGTCACTAATTTTATAATGGCTCTGTAAGTCCTAACTCAACAGATCTTGTACTGAAAAGAAGCCTCAGAAACTCGGCAATGGCTGCTTTTTCCTCCCTTTAAATATTTGTGTCACCTGAAGGCAATTTTTAACAATAAGCATTGACTAATTCTAAAATTTTTCACCGAGTGAACCAATCAATACGCATTATGTTATAGATTTCAATTCATCTTTAATATTCCTCGTTCTATTGTCGTGTCAAAATGTTATGGCGTTTTCATAGTCGGCCCGTTGCCTATAATTATAACCACTAACTACTTAACTGGTCTGATCGACCATCAATCAGGTGGCTATTGTTTAGTTATTGATTTATCGATTGAAGATCTATGAAAGCTCCGCTGTTGAGAAATAAATTTTGCGGTAGTTAATGGCGCGCCTAATTGAATTGTTCTTAACAAAATGATAGATACTTATGATGAGAATATAATTACATTTGCATACAATATTGGGAGGGATACATATATTTCTAATAGCTTATCATAATAAATAATGCGCTTTAATACTTGAGATGTATCAAACACAATCATTTGTCAAATAAATAAAAAACTATAAAAAAGAAGAATAAATTTTCAGTAAAAAAATAGGAGACACAACTTACTATTAAAAAATCAACTTAAAAAACACATGTTTTGTGTCCAAGTCTCTTTATATATTTGTGGTATATATATATTTGTAGGTTTTTATAAATTTGGAAAGATGTTATATATACCATTATTTATTATTGTAATTTTCATAATTATTTCTTTCAGTAATATTTTTTCACAGCAAATAATATGCTTCAAATTGATTATAAACATACAAGAGGCTAAGGGAAATCTAGTTCAGAATTTAGCAACTTAGTGTAAGGTGATATCGCCAATTCTCACAGAAAATCAAAGCTGATTCACTCACTTTCTTTCTGTGGACACATTGCCTTGAAGACAAGCTGTGACCTTTATCTAATGCACTGTCCATCCATAGTGATAGATAGCCAAAACTGTAATTACCTCGGTACTATTTATGCCGATCCCACGATCTCGAAAGATATGCTTCTCAGAACTTCTCGCTTCGGTTAAAAGGTTTTCGATTAGATAATTATACGTAATAGGGGATGGATGATACGCCGCCACGTTCTGGATTGTACGGTATTGAGCATTCCTTCGCATATTTGTAATTCTGTTTATTAGCTCGAGCTTGTACATCCAAGAGCTGTCCAGAGGAATTAGTTATCAAATATTTTGCCAAATGGCAATACGGATAATATAAACAGTTTGAAAAGGATAGGAACGATTGCAGTGATTGGAACTTTTATGTATTGAAATGAGAGGACACCGAGACTAAAAATGGGATCTTTGCTATAATCGTCACGGTTGACAAGAGGTTTGGCAAACGTAGTAGAAGGATGTGATTAAGAAAACGCTCCTGCCTTTTTTTCTGGTCTACGGAGGATGTAGTGAAAAAACCCTTAAGTGTGAGGATTTAGTTCTATTCTACTATGTCTGACACCACACGGCTCTATTCACCATTGTTATATCTTAATTTTCCGCCAAAGGGATAATATAATGAAATTATTTTAGCAGACGCAAAGACAAAAACCTCAATACACTACACAAGCTAATTTCTACCTAAATAAACTAGAGAAACTTAAAGAATAAATAAATACTACGTTAAAAATAATACATTCAGATGGTAAATTTACTAAATATAGGATCACTCATATTTAAAATTATTATATATCGTTATGAAATTACAAAAAGACTTCCAAATGTTACAAGAATTTACAAAAGAGGGCAATTATTTTTAGATCTTGATATCGATTAAGCGGTAGCTCACAAATAATAGCTTTTACACTTTTCAAAATCGATATTGATGGGCAATTTAGCTGTCAGTTTTAAATGCCGCAGTGTTATAATTTCTGTTTGGTTAAAAAATGGCGTTAAAATATTTCGGACTCGGACTTTTTATACTAATAAAAAAAGATTTATTCTAGTAGGTACTCAAAACAAGTATTTACCAATAATATGAAGAAGAAATGATATCCGCATATTAAGTCGTAATTATAGAATTAATTACGTATCAATTAGGTGACTTACTACTTGCATTGTTATAGTTGACACTCGTCTGTCGTCGGTTATTAATTAATTTAGACGGCCGTTTGGTGCAACGTTAGCGATCCTGCCTTTCGGTGTTTATCTATTACCCTAGTATCCATAACACAAGCCTTATAGTGCTAGGCTAATTTGTGTAAATGTAAGAAACATTATATTCATCCTCTAGTATTTAATAGTCACTGCTTTGAAAATACAGTACGAAAAAAATTCTAGTTCGGCGTACATTAATGATGTGTACTAATAATAATAAGGAAAATAAAACTGTTACAACTCCTTCTAAAGTTATATGAAAATAATAAATTAAAACAAATTGGCAATTACTCGGATATTACTCTGGTAATACGCAGTTACATCGGCTTAAATTAACTTAAGGGGCAGTCATTAGGCTGTTCCATTTGCGAGGGCTTCTGTTACGCCTTTTTGTATAGCTTGATTACCCTGCGATAATGCATCGATACGCATCTCTTGAGGAATGTACGAGACAGGGTGCTGTTTTTATTTACAATGTAATATAATTATCATTGATCATTTTATTATTATAAAAACTTTTGATTAAAGAAAGGGTATTGAATAAATGAAATGTTAATATGCCGATGTAAGAAGTAAATAATTCACTAATAGAAAATATTTAATTTTGGTTTGGGATATATGAGATTAGAATCAAAACTATTAAATTAAAATTCTCTAGTATATAACATACATTTTTACCATAAGTAATTAAATAAAGCACTGATGCTATGGAAATCATAATTAATATTAAAAGTCAAAAGCTTTTTCCTTCCCATAGGAATTTTACAAAAAAACTTATGTTACTCTAACTGATTGTAATGTCACTTTGATGGCCCAAGTTTTTAGAAGGTTAGGCTATATTACATCGTATTAAAACACTTAAAACCAAAAAAAGAAAGCACCTTTAGTGCAGCTTAAATCTCGGGGCACAGCTAATTAACAAAAAACAGAAAAAGAAAAACAAAAAGATAAAAAAATATGTGCAAAACTGCTATTGCAGGTGAAAAATAATAACATGATCTCTGGCTGCGAAATGGAACAACCTGTACACGTAATATGTTAGGAACAAAATACGTCAGACTTGTCAAAAAGACGTAGTGGCCACGTCAATCAGCGGCTCCTTGCAAACAAAAAACAAGAGTAGCGCCAATTATAGGAGGCTTACCCTTAATGGCTTTTAGTGCTGCGCTGATTAGAAAAGCGGAAGGTGTATCTTATTGCAATTTTTTACCTAAATTTCGTGCAAAATTTATTTTAAAGTATTTATATTTTATTCCGCCAATGGTTATAAGATATATCTTACGTAAAAAAACTTACGTGAGTAATGTGAGTGAAATGGAGCCTCAAATAGGATTTTTCTGTATTTCCGGAATCCAGGTCAGTTACCGTTTGTTAAGTAATATCAATAGATGATTATTTATCGGTATTGCATCGACATAAATTCTTTTATTATTGTTACAAAAACTAAAAGTTTGCATATGATTCATAAGCGTATGTCTATAGTTTTGACCTCAGACCTCCTTTTATATACTCTGTAGTCGAATGTCTAGCATAAAGGTTTTAAGCGTCGCCATCTCTGAACATCGGTGTTCGAGTTCTGGCTGAGTCAATGTACAAAAAAGAACTTTTTTAGTTGCTTTCAAGTTTCGTGCGCTTCATTGAGTCTGTTCACTTTTCTTTTTTTTTTATTTTCCGATGCCACAATATCTAAATAACGCTTTTTACACTTTTGCGTTCACTGATAAAAAGTTATATGAAACAATAAAAAGTTATCGTATACCGAAAAGCCTTTGATTTACATTTTTGTATTTAATCTTAAGGTTTTGCCTCCTTTTTGGGTGATGTAGACACGGGATGGCTAGTAATAATAGTTTCCATTAGTATAGTAATCAAATTCACCAAAATTTGCAAGAACCTCGGTAGCCTAGTGGTTACGACATCTGGCCTGATTCGTCAGTTCCCTGCCTATGCGAATTCAGTCAACTTGTATGTCAATTCAATTACACGATGGCCCAAAAATAAGTTTTCAGAGTTCATAAACATATGTAATTTTATTGTTTCGCGTTAACTGCTAAAATTGTGAACAGATTTATATATTAACGGGGTATCCTTCAAATCCTTTGATCATCCCAAATGGAACTTGCTGTAATTATTTTGAAAATACTTTAATATAGCGGCTGTATGGTACCACTTTCTAATTTTTTTCTTCAATACGGGTATCAAATTGAACTCATTCCAAAACAGTTTAACAATACAAACATTTTGTCTTTTAAACGATTTTAAATTTATAAAACATAAATTTAAAAAATAATAAAGGACACGACTGTCTTGCCATTAATGAAAGAAAAGGTAAAGAAGAATAACATTTATTTTACTTAAATAAATTAAAGTTACAATTTAGTTATATGTGTAAAAAACAAAAGGTCACTAATTTATGAGCTGACTTATGAAATCAATAAAATTGCTAACTGATTGCAATACAGTCTCTTAGATTAAACAGTTTTCGACAGACGGTTTTTCACTTTTTATTTAGTTTTTGGCAAAACAGGAGTGGTTTTTTTATTATTTAACAATTATTTTTGGATGTAGTAGTTGTTTCCGAGGCGACCCAATTATAGACACTTAAAATAATAGTCTAGCCTACACGTAGACCAAACGCGTTAACGACTAAACCAACGAGACGAACTCAATCAAACCGCTCTCTATCTCCCTCTCAATTGTAAAATACTTGATACAATAATATTCCACTAATATTTTAACCAGGTATTTCTGTCGGCTATTTCACCATAGAACCAAATATGGCGTATCCCGGATCTAAGATCAAATATCAATAATTAGAGATAAAAATGTAGTGAGTCATTTATTAGTCATAGGCACTCGTTTCCGGTATCCGTTTAAAAATTCTGATTATTTCCGTACACTGAATAGTACTTTTGCTAATCAATTTCATAATCGATTATTGTTCGGAAATCACGTTTGCACACAATCAAATATAATCAATTTATCACGATACTTCCATTGATTTCAACAAATCACCTTTATCAATCACCAATCACCAGCCTTGGCATGAACTTGTTAGCGAGTTAGTCTATGAAAATAAATTTACAATATACTATGTTGTGATACACACAATATAATTTATGCTCATTTCAAAACTAGTACTCATTACAAAATAAGTGAATTCAGTGGAACAATAAATTTCCCAACAAGATAAGAAAGCAATCTTTTCGCACTTCTTTGTTTTAGAACTGATACACTGTATCAAATTGATATCACGAAACTTTTAAACTCGAAGTTGACAAACATATCATTTCTTAATATTAGATTATAAATAATACTTGAAAAAAGTACAGTCTTCCTAAATATTTTTCTTTGTGTATTTTGTGATCTTTATATATCATTCGAAAAACCTTTTTTTGACAATAAACTTCGTTTGCGAAATTATAGAATTCGATTTGTTTTGGTTCTAACCTAACCTAACCTAGAAATTTCGGTTCGATTGACTTATGTTATTTGACAAACAATGTATTTTGTCAAAAGTTTTTAGAATTGCGTTGTTTTACCAATTGACGTCTTTGATAATGAATTTTTATCTAATTATTATTTAAAAACTTAGTTATTTACAAAAAAAATCTTCTGTAAAATGTAATTTTAACTAACTTTTAAATAAATATAATTTTGCCAAACGTTATTTTTAAAATGTAATTTTGTGTTTTTTTATTAATATGACAGGATATATATGATTTAAGGCAATGGAGTCATCCCTCTACAAGGTAATGTTCCTTTCAAGAATGTTTCGCCCGTCGACTAATTTTGTTATTTAAATTCATCGAGGAAGCTTACAACAAAATTCATTCTCAATGATATAATAACCGTTTCTATTTCTAGCCGTATCTATGAAACCATAATAACAGGCTCTATATATCAGCTGTCGCCTATTTGGTCATCCCCTGCCACTGAAAGACGTTTGACAGACAGACACAAGTTTTAATTGCATATTGGGCACCGCCCGTGCTATATAATGATAGGAATAACAGAAACAGATGCAATGCTGCGCTATTAAACAAATTATAGTGGTCACGTTGCAGTCTGTTTAACTGTGATTTTCAAATGTATTTGATGTAAAATTGTATAGATTTGGTAAGGAAGTACGTATTATGTTTTTGTCTTCAGTTTTTATAGCTTTCATCGTTTTCTTAGTGAAATAAAATCTCAGTTTAAAATTTTGACAAACATAACATCTCCTTATGTCGAAATTGAAAAAAAGTCAGCATTTTTTTTCAACTTAATATAGTGTATCGTTATTCAGTAAACCATAAATAAAGATAAAAATTATAGTGGCTGAGATTAAAAAAAAAATACACTGCCGGTAACTTTATAGGGAAGACTACTATGGTCCCATAAATAATTTTCGTATATGTTTGATGTACTATTTGTATTTGATTAAGAAACAAATTATATAGTTCACTGGTAGAATATGGCATTAACTGGTAGAACGAATTATCTGACTATTATCCGAGACCTTTTGATCGATAAATATTATTTGCTATTTTCACAGTTTCTCTGTTAATTTTCAGAAGCACATCTGTTTTAAGTTGTTGTGTAAGTACATTTTTCAGTAACATTTTACAGAAAATCACTGACGATTTCTTTAGCAAGTTCGCCAGTCTTCATCTCCACTAAAATTAATTATATCTTATCATTTAAACATGGTTTCTTGAGAACAAGGGTACCCAATCCCAACAGAACATCTTACTAGTATAAAATCCGTTAAAATTGCACCTTCAACCCTCAGGCTAGTTAATTATATGATCACAGTCAATAATGTTTATTGGCCTTGTAAAATCGTCAATCAGGCCGAAAGCTAAAGGTTTCCTTGCCGCCGCGAACTTTAAAGAAAAACAAAAGCCAATCAGCTCTATAAGGTGTAATTAAACAACAAATTTTATTGAGTTGCACCCTTCACGCATTGTACCTATTTGGATTTAATCAAATAGTTTATGGGAAACGTCGGTGCGTATATGAGATTAGACAAAATGATCTGAAGTCATTGTGTGATTGGTCACGCCGGAGAATTGTGGACGGGTGCCATAAACGGCTCATTAATTACTAGATTCCTATTTCAAGGTATTGAAGCGAATTACTTTTTTAAAATGAGATTAGAGCGCCATCTATTTTGCACATCACACAAGTCAGTTTGTAAATAAAAATAACTAAATAAAAATGATTTAATTTAGCCGATTAAACCCATATACGAACACATATTTTAAAATTCCTAACATAATTAAAATTATATCGTTTTAAACGTTTAACTTGAATACCGTACAACCAGAAGAACAAATATTAAGCCATCGCTTTTTGATGGATATTCCAAAGGCTCGCACAAAGCGTTTTGCTAAAAAATTTGTCACCCATACAACTAAGAAGTAAAAGCTGTGCTCAAGTCTAGTTTCCTGATTGGTACTCATACGATCTGGGTACCTTCGAGTCGCAAACAATATATATTTTCTAGGCAAGCACGTTAATAATAATAATAATAGTCTTTATTTACAATATAAAAGTTTACATAACATTATAACGTTAATAACTACATTAGTCTAGGACTGTGTCGCAGTTATTAGCGCCCACCTCGAACTTTATCAAACATTTTTCATTACTTAAATAAATTTAAAAAGTAACAAATTACACATTAAAAAAAATGAAATAAAATAAAGTATCTACTAAATTTGCTATTTGTAAGTGTGTGTATGTGTAAGTGCCTGTGTGTGTGTGTGTGTGAGTTTATGTATGGATGAAGGAGATAAATATATGATTTATCGTTTCATTTGAGAAGGGACTCGACATCATCATAACTGAGGCTTAAAAGCCACTTGTTCAAAACAGCTTTACACTTGCGCAGAGGTAGGTTATAAATATTTAATTTATTATTAATTGTATTGTATAATACAGAGCTAAGGTATAGATAATGAAGGCTAGCCAAAACTGTACTACACTTTTCTACTCTAAATACTCTTTTGGACAATCTCTTATTTAATGTAAATCTTGGATCATACTCGCAAGAAGCATGCTTGCGTAAGATAAGATTAATTACAAATAATCCACGAACAGAAAGAACCTTCCATAACTCAGAAAGAACGTTACATCTAAGATAGCATAATTGTCTACCATCAGATATTAACGAACAGGCAATCAGATATACGCTAGCCTATTACCATATGAAGAATAATAGAAAGAAAGTAGGAAATCCAAACTACTGTATAATGTAAACAAAAATCACAAAATATATCTGATTGAACCTTAACGTACCAAGTATAAAATAAAAGGATGTCTCGTTTTTGTTTAATATGCGAAAAGTCGTAAATTACCTCTTCAAAAAAGTCCTATCTCAGACTCCATTAATATCATGCACACCATGGTGGTCACTCGATAAGACTGCTGGGACAGGTTGTTCGTATTTATGCACTGTTTGGACACACCTTTTTATCTAAATTACGGCTTTGGAAGCCCCTTACATATCTATTGAAATACCAAACTCAATTAAGTCTTTCCAAGAAATCGATGTACCCAATATTCCCTAACAAATCACTTTATTTGCATTTAGGAAGAACAACTGTGTAATTTACACCATTTTTTATACTTGTAAACGTCTTTATTTATGAAATTAATTGAAAATATCCGTCTTCTATAATTTAGCCCACACAAAAAGTGTGAAACTAGGCATTAATTAAAAAGGAACTTTATCCAACAATCGTGTCGGTGACAAATTAATTTATTTAATCAACGACGACGCGAACGCAATACATCAAGGGGACAGCGGGCGCAGATAACATTATGTGTGATATACGAGGCCCGAAATACCGACTTTTGGATTGTACCTTAAAGAGATTTACGTGGCCACTCGAGATCTGTAATGCATCTGATGTTACGTCAGTGTGGAAATAAATGCGACGTTTTGAATGCATCTTGTTTGTATGACAGATTTTTAGACATAGTTTCACATAAAAGTGCATAAGCATCTCATTGATATTGTTGTAACTAGTGTTAAAAACTGCATTTCATTCATATTGTTGTAAAAACTGCGATAACTTATTACATGAAAAATATATGTTGAAAATATTATTTTTAGCTGGCATTCGATGACGCATCTTACCTTGGCGGCTATGATTAACACTGTTAGGCAACTCAGAAAGTTTTGCGAATGAGATTATCTATAAAGCCCGGGTCGATTATAATTATAATAAAAAGTATTTACATGTCAAACTATCATCGTTCGAATTTGGAATTTCACTCCGCTTCTTTTTATAGTTTGTTTTCGTGCAATGTTTTATTTTATTTCAAATGTGTCCAGTAAACCGCACGAGTCGTTTGATCGACTTCAAATGCCATTTATGGATGAAGGTCCTTCTTAAGCAACTATTTTAAAAATTTAAGCAAACAGTGAATTACCTACCTAGAGATTCAGCACATACAGCAGATCCGATCAGGAAGAGTTTACAGGATTCTACACGAACACCTTCGCGTGAAAAGGAGAGTTACCTACGCAATGGGTGCCGCACGACCTCATCCAAGTTCAGAAGCATGCCCGTATGGAATGGTGCCATGATATGATTAATAAATTTAAAGCACACTCGTCTGAGCACGTTTGCCATATTGTAACAGGTGACGATTCCTGGATTTATAAATAAGATCCAGAATCAAAGTGCCAGTCGTCAGTTTGGCTATTTCAAAACTAATCGACACCTACCGAAGTGAAGCGATGGGGAAGCGCAAGGAAAAATTTTGATCGCTAATTTCTTCACTTTGACGGGGTAAAGTTAAAGCAGCATCAACGCCGAACGGTATACTACGAAATACCTGCCAGAGTTTGTTACTGCAATAAACACCAATAGCCGAATTCCGCTTACTGCTTCACCATGACAATGTGCCCGCGCTCTCTGCGCTTAAACCGAGGAAGTTCTGGACACCACACCGGTCAAAGTCTTCGATCACCCTTTTACTATCCTGGCACAATATGACTACTTTTTATTCCCGAAATATAAATCAATTAAAATGCAATAATTGGTTCATGCATGTAACTTTCTATGGAGGCTGGTGTAAAGTTCATTGATAAGATTTAATAAAAATGTGATATCCATATAAGCTGCTTTGTCAGTTTTTACCACGTTTTTCTTATCTCACTTTTCTTATTTGTTTGTCTGTCCGGGCAAAATCTTGCAACTTAAATTTGAGGCACTTTCCGATAAGCTAGAAAGCTGAAACTTTCAGGATAGTTCAGAACCCGATGACAATGCACTCTAAAGCAACTTTCAACTTTCCAGATGCACTTTCAGGTCCACTTTCGGCAACTTTCACTTTTGTATGGGGCTTATCCGATTGTTGCGTAACACATGGTTACTTCGTTGAGTTAATAATTAAAAAGGATAAAATAATTATACTAGATTTAAAAAATCTAAAAATCCCACGTTTTTCAATGTCCTAAAAAGAATAAAATAACCCTGCGGGGCAAAGCGAGGGGCCACTCAAAACGTGGGGGCGCATCTTTACAATAATCGGCATCAATGCATGTCATTCATCTCTTTAAAATCTCCTCTTAGTAATATGCGCCCCCACGTTTTGAGTGGCCCCTCGCTTTGCCCCGCAGGGTTATTTTATTCTTTTTAGGACATTGAAAAACGTGGGATTTTTAGATTTTTTAAATCTAGTATAATTCAAAACTTTTATCATGAAAATTAGCTGTAACAGTGTTTGACCGCGATGAACTCCGAAACTACTCAACCGATTTTGATAATTCTTCTTTCATTTTGCCGGATTTGCTCAGACTTAGGACATAGGATAGGTTTCATTTTAATTTATAACACAGCAACACGTGACCGAGTCAGCTAGTGTTAATGTATTTTTTTATATAAATATATTTTAGAAATAAAGAAAGATATTTAATTGATTTAATTACAAGTATCGTCAAGATTGTTTCTTATTTATTACAGATGCCGAGAATGTGTTTTTTTCATGCGAGTGATGAATTTTTGTGCGTTTCGGTATACCTACGTTAAAAACATTGCATATCAAAGAGTGGATGCAAAATTGTAAGAGTTGAGTTTAGTTCATACAACATCAAATTGATTTATTAAAAACATCGTTAACTGATTTTCAACTAAAGACTCAACTCAGAGCCAATATATATTGAGATTTGTCGTTTTTGGTAGATAACTCTCGCCTGTTCTTCACAACATTGAGTGTGTATAAAAATATTGATGTTTCATTAAAACGAATTTAAAAACAAAATTTGATTATATTTATTGTCTTCGAGAAAATCTCTATAAATATACACTTCCTTAATAAGTTTTAATAATAAAGAAACGATACCTAAGTGAACTATGTACCTACGATATAATTTTATCAACTTCATAGCGATCATCAGATACGATAGCTGCCTAATGATTTATTGTACTCGAAACTGAGTAGGTATCTGAATAGTGCAAGTAGATATATTAACTTGTTACAACACCAAGGAACGGAGACGAGTCTATTAAACTTGATTAATATAAAGCCATAAGCTCTTGTCTACACTGTGCCTTCTACATAGTTGTAGAGATGAATATAAGAAATTACAGTGCTTTTAGTGAAGCTTTTTGTGTTTACTAAGCGTAGGTAAAGTATCTTCACAATATGCCAAAAGCAGAAAAAAATATTTAAGTAATACAATTAGCTATTCTTTGTCAGTTATTATTTTTGTATAAGAAACATTTGCATCATAAGCAAATCGTACAAGTGCACCACAGGCGTACAAGCTATTTTACTTAGATTTAAATTTCAAGTAAAACAGCGTGAATGTGAACTTGTCAATCTTATCTTATTACTACACATCAACATATCAGCGCGTTGATTCGTATATATTAATTTAAACACACAATAATAACAAATGAATTGTTATTATTATGTTTTTAAATTAATATACCTTATTGTATTTTTATGAAAAGTATATTTTTAAGTATAAAGGTGTTTTAAAGGACTAAGAAATCTTAACTAATTTTCCATAATAATTGTTATAAAATACAATAAACCAAGTAATATGTATATAAAAACAATAGATACGTAACGTTATTAAAAAATATTATAGAGTTAAAAATAGCATAGCTAACTTTTCTGTGAATTATGTGTTTGAACATGTCACATTGTTTGTAAGAACCGCCAGTCTTTTTTTGTATATTTAACAAGTGCACACCTTATCAACAGAAACATCTTCCATGTTGTGTCAAAATTCCAATGCTAAAACAACGCGTATCTCGGTATGTCGTCTGTAAGCACTTACTAAATTTATGAATTCCGTAATTTGAGGTTGTTGTTTTAAGTGTCAAATAATATAAATAAATATTAAACTTAAAAGTTTTCCTGAATAGAATAACATTCAACATTAAAACAATATGTAATCTAGCCCTTGGTCTAAACACATCATCTGATTAAGAATAGTTCGCCCAGTGCGTCATGTAAATTTTTTTGGCCAAAAAACGTCGGGTGCTGTCAACAAAAAACAATTTAAAAAATACACCACAAGACGTAAACATATTGCTTACATGGTTTTGCAATTTGATCGCTCTTTGTTTAGGTTTTAAATGCAAAGATTTTTGAGATGTAAGTTTTAATCGATAACTATCCGATTTTTCATATAAATATAAAAATAACAATCAATACCTTTTATATGTTTTAGGAGACACGTCGAAACTCTGTTAAGTTCTAAAACAAATTAATTCATATATCTACTGACTACTACTACTTTATCAATATAAATTAAAAAATTTAGAAAGTTTTATTTCTGTCTTTCGTGACAGTGTTAGTTTGATTATTTAACTATATTTCTTAATACATTGTGTTACCTGCAATCAACTTTCCTGTACGGCTTTCTAACTTATATCGGGCGACTCCATGTATAGGCTACTAATATTAATTTGTCGTTTAGCAAATAAAACTCATAAATAACACAATACTCACAATTTTATGTTATAGAAAGTTAAGGACTCTATGTATACACATATAGATACAGTTATTAGTGTTTACTCTCTTATTCTAGTTAGAACATTATACAAAGGAAGTATAGATTCCTTAAATAGGGTAATCAGCCTACAAAACTAGACTTTGGAAGTAAAATGGTAGGGGATGATTTTTTTAAAGCGGTCCACAAGAGAGAATTTACCATTAAATTGGCGTTAATCTTAGCACCACATTAATAAATTTCAAAATTTATAAATATATTTAAAAATAATTTATTGAGCTTTGTTTCTTCAATCAACCATCATACATACTTACCCTTAAACGCATTATTCCAACAATCTCATGCCACTTTGTTTAACAAACTGCCAATCTCGTCGGAATTTGTCCCAAGGCTATTACCGAACCGTATAATCACAACATCTATCTAACAGAATGACTGATCGCTTATTGTCCGCTGGCTACCTGTATTAACTCCCTCTTTTCACAACGAAAATGTCATAAGTTCAGACTTTATCGAATTTAAAATACACCTTCTTCCTTTAGTAAAAAGAATATTTTTCTTGCTATGTCTCTTTTGCATTATCGTATCTGGAGTTGCGTGGGTTTCTTAAAGCCTGCTACCGGTGTTACGGATGATTGCATTCACACGATTCTGGACAGTATTCTGATAGTTTTTAAGACGCTTGTTTGAATATAGTTGAAAATGTTAGTTCTTTAATATTTGAAGTACAATTTACGAGCAAATGTACCCTACATTTAGCTGGAATGTATTGTTCTTTCAAATATGCATGTCGCATCAGATACCTGTGAGTGCCAATTGCGTAAAATAAATCTTGATATTTTTGATTTAAAACTTCGTTTAATTCCGAACATTCCTTTTATTTAATTAAAGATCAACTTATGTCCATAGTACTAAAGATAAACATGTTCATAATCCATAGTTACGCAGTATAGAGGCGGTAAAATTGCTGAAAGTCATATGATGCTATTATTTTTATCATTTCTTGTATTAGTATGAGTCAGTTGCAGGGTATAGTGCAGCGAATCCATTTCGTCACTTATTATAAAATCACGATAACTTGGTATATCTTTCCATTTGTAGTGGCAAAAATACAAATTCAATAAAATTCTGATCGATTTTTATTCGGACGATATGTCCCCAAAGCCCAATATCCTTGTAAATAGAAATGCTGGCAAAAAGTAATTGTATGTCTAAAAAGTAAAACATGTTTAGTCAAATATTAAGGTAAGTTTAATTAAAATACAGTTCCTAGGGTATTTCAAGCACTTAGATTTGAAATGTTAATATCAATAAAAATTTTAAAGCCTTTTCAAGAGAGTAGTGTAAATAAACTAAATATTAACATAATATGTAGTGTTACGTTAACGGCAACTGCTTAGTAATAGAATTTTGAAGATACCGAAAATACTTCATTTGTTGTATTTATATAAGAATTTTATATACTGCTGATGCAATTCGTCACAGCACTTTACAATTTGAATATGTATTTTGAAAATGAAAAAACACATGATCAACTTAATAATTAGTTGACTTTAGTCTTATGAAGTGTCTTGTCTATGTTTTCTAAAAAAAAAATTCGTTACAGCAGCCAGTTTGAGTACATTCACTGTTACTCTGCAAACCGAAATATGTGAATTCTGTGATCTGAGCTTTCGCAAAAACTCTAGATATCTAGACTCTTAAAATGCAAGTGTCAAGACTATGCATTCGAACTCGGTAGATTGATTTAATAACATCACCGGTGCCGATGGTTCGATTCCAAAACGCTTTTGATTTGCCGGGAAATTATTATAATCTGTCCTCGAAACAATGGGAGGCGGGGCGCGGCGGCTGGGGTGCATCCATTCATCGGCGCTCGCGCATACTCGACCGCACACTTTCGAATATACATATTAGGTCCTTACCCATGAAATTGACGATTTTTCTATACATTATTAAAAGACCATACTCCATCTGTAGCGCAACAGTTTAATAAAATAATAATAATATTACATTCATACCAATTAGCCTAGCCCAAAGTAAGCACTGTAAGGCTTGTGTTATGGATACTAGGGTAACGGATAAACATACATATATGTTACCTAGATATGTAATATTTATAGAAATACCCATGACTCAGGTACAAATGCTCGTATTCATCATACAAACATTTGCTCTTTCCGGGACTCGAACCCAGGACCATCGTGCGAAAATCAGGATCGCTAGCATTGCACCATTGTCTAATTTCTTGAATCTGTCCACCTTATTTGGATCAAAAGCGTTATTATTTAATTTGATTTATTATTTAAATTATACGGATTGCATTTGCTTATAACTTTCACGAGTTATTCACATAATAGTGTATAGGAAACTATCAGTAATATCATCGGTAAAGAGCTAATATATAAAATACGTTAGGAGACTCTCTTCCTTGTGAAACTTCTTTCCTAGTTTATATAGAACATACTAAACACATAGATACACTTATGAAAAGTTAGTTTTATAGATATTCTCTTTTTTATCTCCGACATCGGTTATTATAAATACGCTTACAAAGCGCATTATACAAAGACAGTGTTGGTATCTCCATAACGTACGGAATATTGATGAACAGTAATGTTCAGACCAAACAGAAAGTGAAGACGATCATTAATTTTGATGGTATTAAACGCGTGTGAGGTCGAATGCTTGCATTCGTTAATACGAGTTTACGAATCGAAATTCACAAGCAATTAATATAAAATAATAAAAATAAGGAGAAAATATAGATAAAGGTAGACAAACAATATCCATTCTAGTAACCAATCGTTAGCTTGTAACATAATATATGTCTGATTTATAATTTTTATATATTTTATGCATTTTCAATGCGATTTTATAAGATAAATTATTATAATAGAAAAATACTAGAAAAAATCGACTCGGGTCACAAGTGAATCTCAGGCGGGAATCGAACCCGCAACCTTTGGAAATCAATTGGGACAGCATTGGACCGGATTTCCAAAGGTTGCGGGTTCGATTCCCGCCTGAGATTCACTTGTGACCCGAGTCGATTTTTTCTAGTATTTTTCTATTATAATAATTTATCATATAATATATGTCTGTTGAAATGCAACAATGATCTTTTTAAAGGTTTAAAAGAGGAGAGGACAATACTGAAAACCTTTTCTTCGCCATCAACCTACTAATCAAAAGCACACTACCCCACCGTAGGAAGAAAGGGTCATAAAGTACAACGCAGTCCCAGTAAGTAGTGGTGGGACGAATGCGGATACAACCAGGACCCGCGGCTTAAAGTTCCTTCCGAAAAGCTTTTACTAATAAACACAAGTAGACCAAATAAATGTCCTGTAACAAGGCCTGGTCAAAAGTACCCTTAATCTACGAGCATGTATGAAAATACTAATGAGAGTTGAAGAAACCAGAAATGTGTGTAAGGATCTTGGAAAGTGGAAATCTGTGATTTCTGCTTACCCTACGAAAAAAGGCGTGATAATATGTATGTGTGTAAAAGTAAAACAAAGAGATTGCTCTTCAAATAGACGGTAAGAATGGGAGGTTTACTAACTCTCTCAGACCATAAACGAAGACGAATTAAAAAGTAACGAGAGAATAGCACTAGATATAATAATTTCCTGGAATATCCTCCAACCACCACCTCACGTAAAGTTCTTAACAAACTGGATATTTGAAACAAATCTTAAAACTCTAAAATCAAAATACCTATATATCATTCTGCTTTAAGAAAAAACAACGGAACATAATAGGAGTAGAAACGTACGATTTCATAAATGAAATAAAATATTTTGTAGGCCATGTTTAATAATACTGATTCTCAATGAGGATATGGAAAACTTATGCCCCTGCAGGTAAAACTTTAAAATAATCCAAACACGGTCCCGGCTACATTTGCAGTCGTCAACACCTCCATTTCCGCACTGGGACCGTGTAATCGCCAAATCTCCTTATAGCCAATAAAAATTCAAAGTGAAATCCCATGCCATGCCACTTCCATACTCTGTAAGGTTATAGAAAAAGTACTGTACAGCAAATTGCTATCATATCTAGAAGACAATGATCGCCTCAGTGACCGGATCTTCTAATTTATGTGACGCAATGCCGGGATGAGGCCCTCGAGATGGACGGCAAATGCCGTGTCACTTAAAACTCGAAGGCTTTTGACAGCATCTGCATATGTTATCCCCACTGACTTTTGTAGTTGGATAGCTGATTTCCTGACTGAACCATGTATCAGAGTAGTTATCGATGGCTACTCTTCTGACTCAGTGGCTATTGATGCTGGAGTTCCTCAGTGGTCTGTTCTCACTGCGACACTTTTCCTGCTGCACATCAATGACCTGTTGATATCAGGAATTGTTGGGTATTCTGAAGACAGTACTGTCGTAGAGAGATACCTGTCTAACTCAAAAGCCATTGGTGACGACGTGATGTTGATGAGAGAGACCATGGTTGAGCGAACGAACCAGAGGTTTAGCTAAATTTCCCATTGTGATGACAGTAATCTCGTTAATTGCAACGCCACCAAAACACAAACATGTATTTTCACGGCAAAAAGGTGTTCTGTCCTACCACTGTCGCAACTTCGGTTTCACCATCGAGTCCAAGGCTTAAATTGCAGCTAAAAACCTGGGCGTTAATTAATTGCATGGGTTAGCTCGTTCCATGGTGGATTTTGTCTTTGCCCCCTGGCTTAATTGGGATCAAAAGCGAACACATTCAAAATAAAAAAGAAGGATGAATAAAGAACTTTTGAAACCAAAGTATAGTAATTAAACTAATTATTGATATCTAATTTAATAGAATATATATTTAATCTGCAGTTGTCGCACTTTACTAAAATGATCGTTGGTGAAGAATTAATTAATTACGTATGTAAATCTGCCTTTGATTGTTTGTACAGTCAGTGACAAAACTCTACAGCAAAATAACTTGCGCGTCGTTGATCAGTTGTAGCTACATAAGTGACCTCCATAAGGATACAACTATGGTTGAAGATCCTAGAAAAAAAGCTGCTGAAAACGTCAATACTACGAAATTCGATGAACTTTCATAATAATAAATTTTCGCATCACACATATTTTTTGCTGGGAGTCTTGTAAAGAAAAAGTTTTAAGGTTCTATTTATTAATGATTTTAGGAGTTTTGTATGTGTCCATGAACTTTTGTCGCTGACTGTAACTAAAGCAATTATTACTTCCGATTTTATTTAATCTCCATTTGTCTGTGACTATTGACATTCATCCGAATCGATAAGAACGTAATAAAAAATCAATATACACTCGGCGTCAAAAAAATCGCACCTCTAAGAAAATCACGTTCAAATGGCATTAACTCTGGATATGCACATGCAGTCGTATTAATTATAATTTTATTTAAAAGGTTACTTAATTAACTTAATAAAAAAACATTATTTTTCATTATCAAATAAAACCTAAAGCAACAAATAAAGGGTCACAAAAATTCTAAGGAAATTTTGCTGCTCGGGAGAGTCGCGAGTTGCGCTAACTTTGTGGGTATAAAGAGGTCAACACGGGTTCAATGTGGGTCATTCGCTATTAAACCGTTGAAGGGGACACACGCACTGATTTTACTGAAGAAAGAACATCTGGAAAATGGACACTACAGCTGATGAGGCCGCTCAAGTGGTTGCACTACTGCAAGCAGGGGTGCGGCAGTGTGATGTCGCCCGGCAACTGAATCTGAGCCGTTTTTCGGTTCGTAGAGTCTACCAGCGCTTTTTAGAGACCGGTGGCTATATCCGGCGACATGGGTCCGGTAGACGTCGCTGCACTTCGGAAAGAGACGACCGGTTCGTTGTGTCGTACTCTTTGAGAAATCGCTTCTCAAACGCTGTTCAGCTGCAACAGGAGCTCCAGGCAGTTCGCAGACGCACCGTGAGTGTATCCACGGTTAGAAGAAGACTGAAGGAGAAGAACATAGCAGCCCGCAGAGCTGCTACAGGTCCAAAATTGACTGCAGCGCACCGACGAGCCCGCTTGCAGTTTGCTCGCGACCACGTCGATTGGACCATTGAGCAGTGGGGAGCTGTTCTCTTCTCAGACGAGACACGAGTGTGTCTTTTCTGCAACGACCGACGAAGAAGAGTATACCGGAGGCAGGGTGAACGTTTCGCTCAAGCCTGCATCCAGGAGACGGTGGAATATGGAGGCGGATCCTGCATGTTCTGGGGCGGTATGTCGGCTGCCGGCAAAACCGACCTGGTCTGCGTCTCCCGGACCGGAGGTGCTCGCGGACAAGGGTCGCTGACTGCGCGCCGCTATATCACAGAGATCCTGGATGTGCATGTGGTCCCTTTTGCCGAATCTTTTGGCGAGGGGTTCACATTAATGCACGACAACGCTCGCGCACACACTGCAGCCATCGTGAAGGTCCCAAATTCCTGTGATGCAGTGGCCAGCGAGAAGTCCTGATCTGAATCCGATAGAGCACCTCTGGGACCATCTTAAACGTAAGGTTCGATCTCGGGATCCGGCTCCTTCGACTCTAGAGGAACTCCAAACCGCGGTGATTGAAGAATGGGGTCTTATCCCTCAAGAAGAGCTCCTGAAGTTGGTGAGGTCTATGAGGGACCGTATGGAAGCCGTCATCAGGGCAAGGGGGGGTAACACTAGATTTTGAGTTAATTTTAAGACACTTTTTGTACATTTTTTTTGTAAATTATCGATTATTAATTAGGACTTAATTAAGATTTTTTATTATTTTTCAAATTTTTATGCTTTTTGTATAATTTTAATTAAAAAAAAGATTGCACTTAATTGTTGTTTGATGCTCCTTTTTGTTACCTTTCTAATGATACCTAACACTATCCTCTATATAAGGTTTAGGAATTTTTGAATAAGATTTTTATAAGGTGCGATTTTTTTGACGCCGAGTTTATATTAATGTTTAATCCATGGCTTAATTTTATCTATTGTATCTGTAGTATTTACAAACCCAACGACCGCAGGTTAAGGTCAACATCTTTAAAGCGTTGCAACAAACGAGGACTTTAAACGGAACAAACACAATTATTTTAAGAACTATAGTCATAGGCACACTTCCGTTAGAAATAGAAGGAAACGTCTATGTAAAATATGGGTACCTATTGGCTTATGATTCCCGCGCATGAGTAAATGTGGCTAAATTCGTCATCACCAACCTATAGAATTATCTTCTGAGGCATGATCTTCAGTGCGGATTTGTGACAGCACGGAACAGTTCGAAATAATAATTTCCTCATGACAGGTTTTGCAAAAGTAGCTTAAATTACGCAATCTTAGACTAGACAAAGACTGCTATATGAAGCTGTTTAGCTAAATTACATATTATGTACAGAATATGTAAATTATGTGAAATCACGTAATATGTAAACAATATGTTCAGAATAAGCCTTTTGTTCTTATTAGCTCACACCAATCGTACTTTGAATATAGGGTATAGGTCATTTAAAAAAAATCTTTAAAAAATATTACACCAATTAGCCTATGCCAACGTGACCACTGTATCTTTTGCAGGATGCTATGGTAATAGATAATATCTTTATAATGTCGATAGACATCATACATAGATTATTCATATTGACACAAAAATTTTCCCTCTTCTATAGGTAAATAATTCATATCTTTGCAATACAAAGCTCTTTTACTTCTAAGTCGAGACGTCATGAAATCAATTTTAAAATCATTTGGCAAACACTCCATATTTTACTAACGGACTCAGTGTTTTATGCATCTCATTAATCATCGGCACATAACCACATATTACAAATAATAACACATTTGGTATAATATTTGCAACAAAAAATACCTTACAATCTGTACATGAGCAAACACTAGATAATTTCTAAATACTTGTAGCAGAAATTTTATTCCTTTCTTTCACAAGTCGCAACAATCGGAAATATTTTTCTTGACAATGCTACCACGATAGCATTTCACTTAAATTTAACCTTTCTTTATTTTATTTTATCTTTGGAACATTATTTTACAGAAAATATTATACTAGATCCCACTTATAAGGTTACTATAAGCGTAAAAGCATTTTAGTAAATATTAGCTTTTTATTGATAACAGAAAAATAAACAAACATCTGGAAAGAAAACAATAAATTCTGAAGAACCCATCATAACAAGTAACATAAGTAAAACAATTCAATAAACATCCGACGCACAAGTCAACGAGCGACGCAAGCTCGCTTGCTATTCAAGCTTGTATGGGAGACGGCAAATGAAATGGCATTAGACATTTAACGTACAAGGCTATATATTTTAAGTCTCTCGCTTATGGGGCCGTTTGTGACCTTATGTTGTCTGTCGCCACAACCGCCACGGGTTAGCGAAAGATTGCGCCTGCTTCGGTTACGGTTGGGAACGTTCTTGTCATTTTATCGATGTTGATATTTTAAAAAAGTTATAAAGAAACTAGTATTTCAGTGGGCAAAACTTCAACCTACCTATTGTTTTAAATTTCCTCAACTTATATTCGACTTAAAGTCTATAAAATAAAATTCAGTGCCAGTTGTGGAATGCACTATATTTTTTTATATATACTAGAATACTAAAATACAATACTAATAAGTGCCAGATTATACGCAGAACCTAATGCTAAGGCTTTTTTATTTTTCTTGTTTATGAGTGTAACTCATGTATGCGCTTAAATGACCAATAAATGTTATTTCATTTTACTGATATTTATTTTATGAAGATCTTTTTGTTATTTTGCCAACTTTATGACTTAATATTTTATAATATAGTATACATATTGTCTTAAGTCAGGATAGTTATCTAACATTTATTGAATGCGTCCGTTTACCTAAGTTTACACGTTTACTTACAATGATAGCTAATCTTCAAGACTTTTTAAACATAGGATTAGATTCGGAAACTAATCATTCATTAACAAGCACAAGGTTAACATAAATAAACTAAGATGGCTAAATCTGACAAATAAAAGTAAAGAAAGCAATATTTAGCTAGAATTTTGTTGACGGTCATCAAAAATGCCAAACAACTAACATATTACAACTTGATAAATTATAGAATACTTAAAGAACTCTTTATTATGTTAAATAATACTAAAAACAAATATTTAAATTATTTGTTTTTAGTATTATTTAATTCATTATTATATTATATTTTCGAAATTAAAATTACCGAGACCTAATTTAACTCTCGCTAGCATAGCATGTCCTACTTTTTGGGAACCCTTTAATTAACATATCTTTTAAGCGTTCGTCTACTTTGTCATAACGATTTAGTTTTAATTTATTAAGTTTTCAAAATAGATAGAAATCATTGAGACTTTAATGTTCATTTGTGTAGTATTCTTTATAATATATTTATAATACAATACAATATACTTTATTGGACACGAAAAAATAAAATTAAGACAATAAAACAAAGAATTAAAATAAAAACGAATTACCATTGTATCAAATTTTTTTGGTTAATTTATTAAATGTTATAAACCATTATTTATTCGTTTAATAGTAATTGCGTCTTTGAACTTCACAATCGATTTTTATAAGCCAGCTATAAACATTCTCTGGCATGCATACAACTAATTTATGATTTGATCAATTGAAATCTCCAAAAATGAATGTTTAAGATACTCCTTCAGCTGATGTTATAGCTGCCAGTGGAAGAACTGTAAAAATCAGGATTAAGTAAAAGCAGTTATTTAGCTGTTGAATGTTATCTTAATTCATATCCCCAGTATCATTTGTTTTGGTGCTGAAACTATTCACATTTAACTTACTTACACATAAAAAATAACTTAATAGTTATTATAAACCTAATATAAGTGATTATTGTACTCTATATCTTTATATTTGTATACTTACTTAATGTTTTTGTCAGATGAGACCGTACTCTTAGAAACACCAAGCATTTGGTTTTACGAGACCGTAGCCTTAAGAATGTCTTTGTTTATTATTTGTATTTATATTAGAATGTATTTAGGTATTTCAATTATTGTAAAAAATAGCATTTTATATTCAATTTTTTAAATACCCTTTATATTTAAATATAAAATAAATGAAATAAAACGTTGCGATCAAACAGTTTAGAATGGTTATACGTAAATAATAATACGTAATACGTAAATAAAATAAATCTGTAATAAAATTTAACGTAATATATAATGTACAATAGTGTCTTTACAGTTTGAGGAGTTTATTATTCGGACGTATATAGGACATACACCATAATTTGCATTGACATTATGCAAATTATGATTTATACCAACATGAGTTCATAATACTTACAATGTTTTCGAATATGGCCTATTAATCGATATGTTAACTAAAGTTACGTTTTATTATTTATGTAAATAATATTTGTAATTGACACTAAGATAAGAAGAATTTTGGCATGATATATGACATTTTATTTAAAAAAAAACTCGACAGTGAACCGATTTTCAACCCTTTTTTCTGTATTATTAGAAGTTAGTTTCCAATGAAATCTAAACAAAACACCGATAATTTTCTTTTATCGATAGCCTGCTTTTCCCAACACTAGGGGCCGCCGCCCACGCGGGTCGCTCTCGGCGCTTGCGCCGCCCCGCGTTCGTGACATAACATCAGAGAATCGTTCAATATCTTTCGCAAGTCCGCATCGCACATCCGCAACCTTTTGACTTTAATTAAAAACAAACCTCCTTTCATTCAGTGGTTGTCAATTGTTTCATTCAATACTCTAATAACAAAGTATGATTGTACACGTATTCATTTGAAAACGGCATTTAACGACTATTCGACGTTTTCACTTTTTAATGAGGTTTTATTTATCGCCTATCTATTTTTTATTTCGATTAAACTTGGATTCTATATACTAACCATAGTATTAAAAAAAAATCAAGACTGTTAGTGTGTCATGCCTGCACTGCCTAACTATGTGTGTATTCTATAAGAACAAACTCCCATTACCGAAACGGGCATAAAATTAACTTACAACATTTATCAAACCGATGGATGGCAAGGTTTCACTAAAAGACATAAGTGAAATTAACTAAGTTTGCAGAGACTTTAAACAGAAAATATGTATATTTTGTAAAAAATATGTTACTCGATTCTACCGTGTGTTCTGTAGAAAATGTGATACTCGATTCGGCAGACGATTGTATTCTCACAAGCCATGCTAGTTTTCCTAACCTATCTCTAATCTCTACAGATAACAAATTCTTAATGTGAATTACTCCTTTATAGTAGTGTTTTGTAATTATCACTATATGATATCCATGTTCCTATTCTGTGAGAAGATAAACACATAGTGTTGTCAATACGAGTGTCAGACCTAATAAAAATTCGCGTATAATATAATTATATAGAACATTTCCAGCTTAGTATGCGAATTTTAAGTAATAACACCAGGGTGTTATTACTTCAAAGGAATTACATCCAAGAATGTTTTGAATAAAATCTTAAATAAGACAAAAAAAACTTTATTAAGGTATTTTATTTCAACACCGAAAAAATACGTTATGAATCTCACTGAATGAAATACTCACTGATATACGACAAAGTTGTTTATATCCTAAAAGAATGATCGTTAAAGGACAGTGTGCATAATGTAAGTTATGTACTTACTTAAGTGATTCTGGTATGATTTACAATTAAGAATAAACCATTCCATGGAATCATTTGAGCGCCATCTACTAGATAGTGTTATCAACTTCGACAATGTCTAGACGAAACAAATAAAAAACACGTTAAAAGAACAACGCTTTTCTCCTACAAAATCAATTTAACGATACATACAAAATGAAGCAATGCCATCTAGTGTAAAATGAAGACTACTTGAGCAACGCAAAGCAAAGTGAAACTTACATTGACACGATTGAATAAAAAAGCCGTACTCTACACCCTGAGACATCAGTGCGAGTCACGTCACGCAGTCTATAAGTAAACGTAACACACTCGGTTACAAATTTATATGAATAATATCTAGTTTCAGATTGTTATCGTTCTGGCCGCTCATACAGGAATCCATAGTAATAGTTTAAGTATATGTATCGTAACTCGCAACTACTGAGCTCTTAATTTTTTTCAATCAGCGCACACCTTATTATTTCTCGGCGGAACGCCCACGATAGATAAAACAAATGTCTCCTACCGCATTCATTCAAGCACCAATTAAGAAATGAAAGAAATGTCCATTGACTAGTCCGGATTCAGCCGGTCACAATATTGTAATATAATATCACATCATTATACCACTTAAATGCGGAAATGTGTGGGTGCGAAACCACCGTATCCAAACTATAATTTGAAATCTGTCCGTCGGTCCGTTATCCATCGATAATCGCCGTGACCGCGTATAATTGTTGAAACGGTTGTTCATTAAACTAAGCCTTTTAATTGTAAACACGTGCGTCTGAGTTTTTGTATCATTTAATTGTTCTAGGTGTGGGTGCTCTAAAATATTCTATTTGTTTAGGAATAATAATATGGACTACAGATTAGTTTTATAGGTAAGTTTCGATTATAAATATTATATTTAGAAAAAAGAACTTTACTCTTTACTGAAATTCACATTTCCTAAAGCCAACATTTTCGTTACCTCGCTTAGCTATTGGTGTACTTTTTCCTCGCACATCTCTGGTAGAAAGGAAGCCTTTCTCTTGACCGATGGTTTTGTAGTCTGTTTGACAAAGGCGCCTATACACAAAGGGATAACAACTAGAAAAAAAAATCTCATCGCAGGCGACTTAGCAATCTTAGCTATCTAGTCTGCACTCTAAAAATGCGCTTCAGCAATATATAATATATATTTCTTACTCGTAGATCGAAAGTTATATAATAACAAATATAATGCAGGAAAAATTAAGAATATAGCGATAAACTATTACTAACACATTTATATCATCAATATGTTATAAGCTACCAAATAACTATTCTATAGACAGCGTTTTTAATTGGTATAAGCAAACAATAACATATGTTACACATATATAAAGAAATATAAAATTTCCTCAACCAATATGCTGACCTTTAACCAATACATTAAGTGCAATATTTAATGTAAAAAATCCCATCTTTATAGTATACGTATACATGTTATTTTCTGTATCAATGTACCTGGTGGTGATTACCTGGTGATGAACACATACTTGATAGACGAGTTAACGATTTTCTATGTTCCAGATTTGATTTGTTTTAAAAAAAAATTACCGCATTTTGTAACAATCTAGGCTAGAAGTCTTCACTACTAGGCTAAGGCATTTACCCACCATGCTGAATTTAAACTAAAGAACTACATAATATCCGATTTGCACACCGTCACAGATATTGTCTACGACTCGATTAATAAATTGCTTAAATATCTTTTTTCCTACAAATGAAAAATATCTTTCAATAAACAAAAAATAGGGCAGAACAAAATCAGTAAATATTTTTAACTAAAGTAGGTTAGTACATACCTTAATCGCCTAACAGTTAACGACTTTGTTATTTCCCTAAGAAGATTTTTTTGTTTCCACATAATAAGTTATCGCATTTTGAATGCTGAGATAAAAAAAGTAGGAAGTTTGTCTTGTATTTCTTATAATATTTCATTTTTAAATCAAATGATTACTTAGCTTTTATGTGAACACTGGTTCTCAACCTGACCCATTGAACTGCGCCCACTCGTCACACGGCCCTTATTACCTAATTTCAAACTGTCAAATGGAAAGTCGAGCCCATTTTATATTAATGTTTATGGTCGCCGCAATAGGTTAGTCTGTTACATTAATAGGCGACTAATTAATTTTGATTTAAGTCGTGGAAAATGGAAACAGTACGTCGATGAGTCATGCTAAATGAGTGTCTTTGTTGTTTATGGATATGTGTGACTAGTTAGAAACTATTATAATGTAAATACTTTCTCATTACACTATAATATTATGAAGACAGATAATTTTTCGTAAAATTACTAAACTTGTATGTCCTTTTATGCCATTTAGTGTCCGGCAGAGTAGAATATCGCCAACCCCTCATACTTAACGTTCTCGCACACACCGTATATTTGTCACTATGTATAATTACAAATAGCTGTATTATTTTAAAAGAATGTCAATTTAATTTTGTAAATCCACAAGTTGCTTAACAGGGAATTGAGTATTTTTGCGTTCGTTACTGCAACTCGAAAACATCACAACCACCGACGCAGAAAAGTGAGCGCTAAACAGTGAGTTCTTAAGAACATGTTAGCATGTAGTGGGCAATGGATGGATGAACAACTAAAGCTATGAACTTAAACTTATTTACAATTTTAAAAGTAACCTTGTGCCATTGTCATAGAGATTAATCAATGTTTAGACTATCCACGTTAATTTACTGTTAACCGTATATTATCATAATTAATCTCATCCACATTTTCATCAATGCTCATTTTATGATTTCCAGTGGTTCTTAACCTCTGGCCAACCGCATAGATCGGCACGCGCTCTCCCCGCCCCATGTGAACTATCCGCACTATGTATTCAATGAAGATATCCTCTACGGTTACACTTGTATTGATAGCCCTTTATATTTCCTTAGGGTTGACCTAAATATTCAAATTATTTTGATGCAAAAATGTTTTACTGTTTACGGTTATTTTGTAAAATATATAGTAAAATCTAAATACTGCAAAACTATTAACTTGATTTGACTCTATAATTTAAAATAAATCAATATAATAACTTGTTATGAAAATACATTAGGAAGGCTATTTAAGCCATTGATGCCGACCTGTGCTCCAGAATTAAGAACAGGGGGACGACCCTAATACGATCAATTACAATACTATATTAGGGTAGTCTTAATGGGAAGTTGAGAACCTATGACAATGTCACATTATTATGTTGCCATATTTTTATGTAGGTATGTAGATTTTCTATTCGCTGAACTGGTTTTAATGATTTTTTCGTGTATTGAAGTGGTTCCTTAAAGGAGTCCTAAAATGAGAATCTAATTTTGACCCAGGCTTTCTCTTTGGATGACAACTTTTGATGACACGATATAACGAACTTTTACATTATCAGGTTTTTATATATTGTGTCATATTTCAATGGTAACCCTGTACAAAGAAGTGTAGCACTTTTCCTAGTGAATGGGGTGCACTAAAGACCGCTGAATGCGGTCCTTGTCTACACGATGTACCCGACACTCGACGAGGCGCCCGCAACGTCCCGCCACAATTTATTAGCCGGTGCGAACGTCACTTTTGTTTTATCGTGCCATTTCGAAAATCGAATCGGCTCAAACGTTTTTATTCGATCGACGATACTCTTTTGTTTTAAATGCACAGTAAAGGCTTATTGTTTTAAATGAAATATAAATTTATATAGGGTGATGAAAAAACTTACGTGGGCTAATAAAGTGTTTTTTATATCTAAAAACTGAACTAAATTTATAATGAAAACTAAACTAAATTTTAATCCTGACGTTTCGACTTTTTACATGCGCCGTTATTACATGAAAACTAAGGTAACGGTAATCATAGCTACATGTATTCCAATATTTTAATCTGACACATGTCTAACTGTTAAATTTATATAAATGAAACTGTTTCGTTTTGCATTTTATTTAGTTGTTTTATTATATCAACAATAAATGTAAAGTACTAAGTCTACCACCAGTTCGGAAATTGGGAGGATCTTCCGAGAGGAACTGGCGGAATAAACTCGGAAAAAGGAACCAACCAAACAACAAAATAAAACGCGTCTTGAATCCGGTAAGAATGGTTCTATTTAAATATGCGAAATACTCTTGATATTGAAAAATATTATGGGATGGGTGGAATTTGAATTTACCTTTTTTTTGGACAACCGAGCCAAAACTGTGTGTGTTTATTATTCCAATGAGCCAAGAGTTTAATTTGTAGTGCCACAAATAGGGGCTTTTTTTAATATGTTGCAGGCAACCGGTTTCGGTGAAACTTATATCAACTAAACTTCTGACTTAGTGCTATTTTTCAGATTTTTTTGGATGTGGTCGTCTTTTAGAACTCACTAATAATAGCTGAGAAAATAATATATCTATTTAAAAAATTATTAGCAAAATAAATAAGATAGATATGTATAATATATGTCATAATATTGTCTAAAGTTTGGCGCTGAAATCAGATTCCTAGCTCTATTAGTTTAAGAAAAGTTTAAAAAATTTGCTGTTATCAGGTCATTTTTCAAGGTCACTCAATGAAAGACAGAGATAGACAGCTAAAAATTACATAAATATTAATTTATACTTAACAATAAGATATTCACTACATTTATATCTGGGGGCACATTCTCATTGCTTAACCTGCTATACCCTTACAAGATTAGTATATCTTGTACTTTTGATTTAGTGTATACTAGGCGATGCAGTCGCTAAGCATAAAGCTACGCTAGCACCATATATTGGAGCGAAGCGTAATACATAAAAAAGAAAAAAAATTTTTTTTTTTCGATGGGATTTTTTACGAATTTCAAAATTCGGGTCCCGTCACAATCTGGTCCTAAACCTGTTGATTCGATTCCACACAAAAAATATTAAAATCGGTTGAGAACTCTGGAAGTTATGGCGTAACAGACATTTCGTCATTGATGCTGATCCATGGGAGCTTCGCTCACTTCGTTCGCTCCGCTCCAAAAAAGAAACTAATTTATGCTCCGCAATACACAAAACGCTTGGCTGCAACGAAAATCAAATGCATGTACTTGTCATTACTTACACGAATTAGAGGTCACTATTATGTGTGGAAAGTCATTTGGAGCCGTCCGCCAGTAACCGCAGTATTAAGGTTATTGGTAATATCGCATGACACCGACCACACACAACTTTCATCAAGAAACCTCTCTCACTGAATGAAGTGTATTCCATATTGAGCGATGAAAAATACTTGCAAATTAAAATGTATACTTAAGAAACTTCTTTGATGGTTATTTTAATTGGGTTAATAAAACACGACAAGTGTAAAAGCCACTATACAAATAAATACACGTTAATAAGAAGACATGGCAGGTGATTAAAGATCCAAAAGACCTGGCAGACCTTAGCACACTTTAACTATTATGCATTTTCATCAAAAAAGGGAAATTCGGAACTCGATCATAGTGCCACCTACCGGATTTAAATACTAGTATCGATGAAAGAAGTGTGGACTTATAATTTCTACCTATTTTGCGCGTTTTTTCACGTTCATTTATCCTATTTACCCTTAAAGGGTATTTTATTACTAAAATGCTGAAACACGTGTCCACTTATTTGTTGCTGGGAGTCTGTGTGTTAAATTTAATGTATCTACCGTTAAAAACTTGGAACTTAAGAAAATTCATTGTTCTCCTATTTTTAATACTCAGGGATATTTCCAAAAATAACGAAATACAGGTTTGCGCTTTTAAATAAATGAAAAACATTCTTCTTTTTTAATTATGAAATACATTGTAATATCGGGGTGTGACGAAAAGTTCCACTGAAAGTCAATTTGGAGCCGTCAGCGGCACAACCGCAGAGTTGACGTTATTGGAAATATCGCATGACACCAACCGCACACAACACTCATCGAAACACTTAATGTCCTCTCTGAATGAAGAGTTTATTACTAACTATATTTCTTTTGCAGCGTTAAATTTTTTATCAAACCTTATGAAGGCTATATTATCTCAGATCTTTATGATTATTTCGTAACTAATTAAAATAAAGGGCATTTATTTATTTTTATTATTATTATTCAAAGAGCTTTTGTCTTTAGATTACATGTCATTTCTATCGTAAATATAAATGTGGTGATATATTAAATGCTTTGTAATTATTATCTAATCAAAGCTTAATACTTTGTGCAAAAACTTGAAAGGAATGCTTTAAAATACAACGATATTCGGATTCTCTTCTAAATCTGCTTGTAATTTTTTTTATTTGGCTCACTAATCTGGGTACAATCGATTTATATTATACATATAAAAGCATAAAAATTAACTTACTAGAATTTACTCTAATCGAAGTAAGAAGGCATACTTAGTTACATATCGAAATTGACGACTACCTATTATGTAACTAATCTATTTTTAAATTATAATTAAAATTAAAGTTTTGCCCCAAAATGAGGAATAAATAGTAATAATTGAATAACCGTTTTTAAACAATTCCCGATTTCTTACACATTCCACTAACAAATGGTAGGCGTTATATTTTTCATATATTTCCATAATCTTTTTTAAAGTCTCAATAAAATTTCAGCGCACTGATTACACACAATACTCATTTAAACATAAAAATATTTTCAATGACATTCCTAAAAACAGTCGTTTTTGTGGATACAGTTGCCTATCAGTATAATTACTCACTCATAATAAGGTGTGGCAATCCATTACAAATGCATGTCCCCCGGTAGTGATAATGATAATTCTTCATAACAATTATTTGTTCTAAATAGAACAATTTACTTGCAAATAATTCTCAAAACAAAATTAATTACAAGAGATTCATTATAGATTACTAGTAAAAAAGTAAAATACATTTCCGAATTATATTTGTATTTAATAAGAACTGCACTATAGTACCTACTTAATAGTTTAGATTCTATTTAACAAAAGAGTCATTTATTTAGAACAATCTTAAAATTTGTTTGGCTTACTGTGCTGTGTGCCATAACCTTCACGCACATCACAGGTCATTATTTTTAGCATATACCTTACCTTAAGTTCGTCCTTTGGAACGTTCTGTTTTGCAAACTTTAGAGGTGGACTTCTGTTAACTAAGTGTTTTATGTTCATTAAAATATATTTAATTATTATTAGAGTACTCGCGGCCTTAGGAGATATCATGGTAGTGGTAATCAAATATACGTACGCCCCACTTTAAATTGCGCAAGGCCTGATTTACAACGTATTGAACCTCTTCCCGTAGCCACCACAATAAATCGCGCTAGCATGCACTATTATGTCTCAATCGTGCCAATGCTTAGCATAGAATCACATATGAATGTAAGCATGTTATGCTAAGAAGAATAACCTGCTGAGCTTGTATTGTTTAATAATATCCAAATTCTGTGAGGATTATAATGTCGTATAATTCACCATTACCATAATGAAAGCTCTCTCCCCTCTCAGAAAACTAATGAGATTTTTTTTGCTGTTAATGTTCAAAAACTTTTGATATATATTTAACATTAAAACTTTTGAAATTATGAAAACATATGGGTAGAAACATAGTTGCTCATAAACTGTTCTAAATGTTTATTCTCAAAAATAGGTAGCATCATTATTTTTCTGAAAAAAAAATTATATAAATATATAGATATTGTTTTATTGCTAAATATAAATAAAAAATGTTATCATTACTGAAATGAGTTTTAACCACATCAATGGCATTTCTGAATTAGAAGTAACGATGGCTAACAAGCAAACTATTTCATTAATAAATTGTAATGAATGAAAACTCATAATTTTCATTTTGAATGAACCATTGACTTGAAAACTTAAAAACCGTTTAAATTACCAATATGTGGTTTTAAAATCGATCTTTGGATCAATATGAACAATTAAGCTAAGGCGTTTCTCTGATTCTTTATTCGAATAAATAATCAATCGATTGATGGTTTTTCCATAAAAAACTTTAATTAATATTCAACACGCAACTAATTTGAAGTAACTGCTGCTTTGATATCATCTTGGAATTATTCTTGGATGTTTCATTGACAAACGCCAATTTGTATGTGGTTTAACCGTAAAACCATTAGTCTTAATTGACTCAAGTTTTGGACTGAAGAGCATCAAAAAGGTGCGGTTGTTTACGTAGCGATAAGCGAATGCGTCAGCTTGTGGAAAATATATAATAAGGTTCATATGATGTTTCAACCTTCGTCACTTGGAGTTTGAAGAAATTTTCTGTTGTGTTATTATTAAAAAAAACTCGGCTTGTAGGCAATGTATTAAGATGAAAATTTCTCCTTCCGTTTCAGCCGTTTGGGTGTACACTTTTTTAAAACACCTGTTCCCCTTTTATACCTTACCAGGAGCCTATGTATAATGAAAAAATCATTTATCTCCTATTTGAGCCATGTTGACGTAAAACATGTATATTTGTTTTATTATCAACAGCTTCGATACTTAGTTTCACGGTTCCAACTTAAAAATGGTGGAGATTTCATACAATTAACCCTATAACCTCCTTATTGAAATAATTTTCTTAAACGATGATGCTGATGCTGAGGGATGATTTGAACGTCATCATATTGAACGTCTCCTACTTTGAAAATAACCGTTTGCCAAACAACGACATATCCCCTTTTTCATCCCGCTAGGGGTAGAGTTTGTAAAATCCTTTTTTAACGATCATTTTCACCCTCCAAATTTCAAGTCTCTTTGATCGGTGGTTTAGGCTATGCGTTATTTCACAGTTAGCTAATTAGTCAATCACTCAAGACCAATGAGACTCAATGCCTTTTATGTATAAAGATAAGGTACTTAAGGTAGTTTAGTCTGCAGGTTACTTTATTATTAATATCAGACATCTTAACTAAGATTGATCTCATTTAATAGGATAACGCGCAAGTTCAGAGGCAGAAGTTCACTAGGGCGGGTAGCCAATGTATGTTTCACGATTTTTTGTAGATTTTGAGTTCATTGCATCAATTAACAAGATAAACACTTGATTTATAATTCCTGATTCTTTATTTTAAATTAGTTCCATAACATATCTTGCATAATCATAAGCAATTATGTTTAAGTTATATACCTTTACGCCATAAAAAATATGAAAAAAAAATGCATAACTCAAATCTTTAAAGTTACTAGTTATGGATATTTAATTATCTAGCTTGACAGAAGTAGCAATCCTAGCTCCAAGGGGCAGGTGTAATGACCATTATCTATTATTGGCAAATCATAATTATTTGTATATCATGTCCGCTACTCAGTTTATTTTGGTACCTACAAAATAATTTATGTGAGATATACAATATTTATTACTTATTATAAGTCTCTGCTACACTCATAGCCGCAGCCGTACTGACGAGTCAGTTTAACAATTGGGCCTGTATCAATATTTTTCTATAGAAAATTAAAACTGTAGAATTTTATGATTTTATTATTATCGCTATTAAAACACGTAGGCGTCTCGATAGATTATAGACCATGATTGATATTTTTTGTCATATTCAAATTAGAAAATACGGACTTCGGACTAATAAATGTCCTCCTTTAAGTGATTTTTTATTAGTTTTGTTGTTTTACCCTCTATATGTCACTACAATATGTATTCACATTTAAAACTAAAAAGAATATAATAAAAAGAAGTTAACTTCTAAAACAACAGTGTTATAAAAATGCTATATAATTATTAATTAATATAGTGTTTTATTTTAAACTAGCGGCCGCCCGCGACTTCGTCCGCGTGGAATATTGTAACATTATTTTTCTAAAATAAAAGTAGCCTAAGTTACTCCTTATAACCTCAGCTACCTGCCAAAAAAAGTCCCGTCAAAATGCGTCCAGCCATTTCAGAGATTAGCCAGAACAAACAGACAGACAGACAGACAAAAATTGTAAAAAATGTTATTTTGTTGTATGTACCGTATATATATTCATATGCATGTAGTAAAAAACGGTTATGTCAATATTAAAAACAGACACTCCAATTTTATTTATATGTATAGATGATAAATGATGAGCACAGAGGCAGGAAATGGAGTATCAGGCCCAAGATTAATGCCATATAATAAGAATGTCCACTAAACATACGTATACATTTTCAAATACCTCTATTGGAATATTTAATAAAATGTCGAACATTTAAACTGTAAATTTCAGCAATTCAATAAAAACGATTTGTCTTTGAATTAGAAATTATATTTTAGTTTATTATTAATAATATAAACTGCCTTAAGATCTTATGCGCGTTACATTAAAAGTTGTCTACAGCAGACTTCGTAGTTCCTACTTAAACTCCTACCACCCTTTCCTCTTCGTCTTGGTCTTGGTGCGCCGCCCAGATTCGTAAGATAGGATGACTCTTTCTTATTCCTAGAAAATTCAAGTACAGAGCACGCTTAGAGATACAGATGGCCAATCGACCAGCAGATCCAAAGCCGGTAAGGTCAGTAGAAGTTATGTGGCTAAGTGAATAGTGCGTTCGGCTTATAATTACGGAGATCAAGCAATTCCTGCAATGGCCGCACATTGGATAGTTTACCAAGAAATTATTATCTTCAGCTTCTCAGTACTTCGTAAGGTACGTTGTTTCGTTGGCCCCAACTATCTGGTTATGGAAAAGAGCCATAAATAGGTTAATCAAGATGAGTACAATTCTACAAGCTTTTAACCTGCTGGTCGATCGAAGATACGTGACACAGCATAAGTTCATCGAATTAACATCAGACAATAATAGTTCTCATTATTATATTACTTTCATACATTATAACGTTATTGGCATTTAATAGTCGGTTCGGTATCCAACTGTAAATTTTGTCTGAAAACTCGTCATCTTCATCGTCAGCTTACAAGTGGTCTTAAATACGGTTCTCTAAAAAAAAATTTAGAGCTTTTCAATATTTACTTTATAGTATTGCTTTTACCTCTAAATTCCTTTATAAATTAGACTCCAAATATATTTTTAGGATTTAGAGGGAAAAGTAATACACTACATACCCTAAATAGAGATTGGCAGATGTCAACATGTTAGAACAGCAGTTAGAACAGCTTAAATATCGAGATCCAGATGATGTTTCTTTGGTGACGTATCTGGTAATAGCGTATTCTTAACACCAGTTATTGTAAAACATGTTGTTTAGAGCCTTATAAAACTCTGTATTTGATTTGATAAAATTGTATTAAAATCACAAGATCTCTTTATTTTTTGTTATATTAAGATGTGTCTAAACGTTCTATGCAAATTCTGAGTGCCTTAAAAATACTCCAGTGTGTTACTCACAAGGAGCTAAACTATATGTCTAAGACAATGTGTGTGAACCGCACTCATTATCGGCGACTCCTACGCGCGCCCACGTCGAACAGTCGTAAGCTTTACTGGGATTACGGGACATTACACGGTTACAAATATAAAAACTATAATTAAACGAAAAAAAAATTAATTATTGCTTGGAATAAATTATTTTCCAAAATATACTATCGATTCATAATTGACACTGTATGACAAGGACAAATAATAAAAAAATTTGCAATGAATAAGTAATCATTGCCTTTACATCAAATTACTTATAAATATTGACTTACTATTGGGCCAACAAAGTGAATTTCAAATCGTTGATCCCTTAAAAATGTATTCTTATGCTCCTGGTGCATTGGTTAATTAATGGCTACTTTAGAACGCCTTTGATCTTAATAAAAAAAATCTATTATCCCCTAGGAAACTTAGTATACGGTTGTGTTGTATCTGGTATCATTATAAGCCTATTAATGTCTAGGCTGCTATATAAGCCGTCCCTAAGAAACACTGTGAGAGAATGTATGGAGCCACTCATGAAGCATGAACCACACGGGTAGTAGCGGATTGGTGCACATCAACGACTGTAGATGCAGACGCCACCAACAAAGATAACTAAAGATAATAATGATCTAATATTAATAATATAAAAATTTCAGACATCATCATATACATTGTTCTGAACTAAGTTAAGAATCTAAAGCACTTGTCGGCCTTACGAAAATTGCTTAAATTCCACAATAATAGATCAAACGCGCTAACCACATTGGTACCATCCTTCTACTTACACCAGCTTTTAATCTGCTGGTCGGCTAGCCATCTCTATATTGCTCTCAATTTTTTTAACTATAATTAACCTCATAGACCAAACACCCTGACCGTAGTTATCACCATCAAACTTTACGAACTGAAATGTTAAAACAAGAAATTTATACTTTCTTTTAAAGGGAGAAATAAGGCGTCTAGTAATAAATCAAAATTTGTTTCCAATGAGCAAAAACTAAAACTTTAATCTGATCAAACCGTGAATATTCGCGGGATCTCTAAGGCTGTTTCTCTTTTGCCTCTGCATTTTCTTAATCAAATACGTGAATATTCTATTGTGAAAACTATTTGTAATGTTAAAAGCCGCAGTGGCAAAGGTATAATCAGGGCGTCGTGACGACTCCCCTGGCACATCGCGCTCGGTCCCTTCCGCACATTGTTTCGCCCAAGCGAAGTTAGTCCAGTCCGCGTGTCCGTTTGTTCGTACAAACACGACGCGGGAAGTCTCGCCTCTGTAGCATTAGAAATGTTTTAGAAATCCCCGTTGCTTTTAAAAAACAATGTCAAAGGACTCTAGAGAATTATGAGAGGGGTATGAATTGTAAAATGCTTTATTAATAGGCGTACGCTGCGTTTGGCCTAGGCAGGAGCAAATCATAATAAGTATGATCGAAAATTATTTTTCATCATCACCAACTACAAAAGGAACCTGCCCATTTGTTCTAGTACAATACACGCAGGGGAAATACATAGAAAATATATGAATAGTTTACATATGTAGTTCCATGTCACATCCGGGTATTAGGCACATTACACTATTCTGTTGTTTTATATTCTTGTAGATATTGTGGCGAACATATAAGTTTTTTTTATTTATAACTAATATCAAAAGAAGTGCAAATGATTAGCATACTGACTAGTAGTGTAAGAGAAGCGCAACGTCATCTTAAATCTATTAATTTGAGTAATGCGGACATGAAATGGAGAATATTTTATGAGACAAAGATTAATAAAATGGAACTTAAAAACCGAATAGTCTCTTGCGAATTAATACTTTTCCGATCGTTTGTAAATCTTCTTGTAAAAAACGTGTTAGAAGGCATTATATATGTATAGAGACATTGTTACTTTAATACCATATTCGTGACGTCTGTGTTGAAGAATTAAGGTTTTAAATCGATGATGCAATCGAGATGCAATTTTCAATAGCGACTGAAAATTGCATTATCAAATTTTCTTGATTAATATTGGGATAGAACCCAATATAATTTAAAAGATTGGATTTATAGTTAGAAAAAATGGCAATACAGAATAGTTTTTTTTCAAAATTGACTTTTCTTGAAAGAAAACCCGTGCCCATTACAGCGCAAGTAATGCGTATGGGCTAATTTAATATATTAACACGTTACGACGCGGTACTCCAGTCCACTATGACACTAACAATCTTCATACAAATGTTTCGTACACCTATACCCGTACTGTTTTTCACAGTATTTTAGTGTACACGTGTTTTTGACACTAGGAACACAAGCCTCCTTTACCGAATGACAGTAAGACTGCTCTCTATGACACTCTAATGTAAAATCGACGGTTGTTGCCGTAGTAATTTTTAGATTAATTTTCGTGAAAACAGCGATATCCGTACTGTCATAATATGAATTCCACCTTTACTTTATATGCCGTTACCGCGGCGTAACGTGTTAAGTAGCAATCAGAATCACCAGCTCAAGGAATTCCATAAACTTTAAATACGAAACTAAGTCGTGGGAAACCACTCGAGTTGTGAGTTGCAACGTAAAAATTCAGCTTTCTCGCCGAGCGAGCTTCCGTTGGACGACCCCAGATAGCATCGCAGATGACCGATATATCGCGAAACGACCGACTGACTCACGGTTGTCGGGTGCCAGGGATGTACACGGATGTGGCTCTACGTTGATTACGTAACTGATTCTAGTGCAGTAGATGGTGGAAAGATCTGTGGCTACGAAACCTTTATTTGGAACAGTATTATCTGACTTTTTGAGCCCAATATTCCTTGCATTACTCATGCTTTATGCAGGCATTACTTACAATAGCAACTTCTTAGATCATGTGGCAAATATACTGGTTCCGGTGTCATCATTTCTGTGGTCAAGCGTTCGATTCTTAGTCGAGTTAAAGCTTTTACCATTGAACTACTTACATCGTGGAAAGCAAATAACAGTATAAATAAAAATAAAGTACAAACGTTTTAAATATAATCGCCTGTATTTCAAACTGCATCTTCTAGGAAATTAGCCTAAAAGACGTTATCATTTTACCACAAAAGGCCTTACCCGCTTTAGATTTTTTGCCAACAGTGCCTACTTTCTTCTTCTTTACAAAATCTCTTCTAACTTTACTGCCAATTTCGATTTTAACATCTTTTCTGCAATAGTTTGCATATCTTAATATTTTTGTTGACTGCTGTTTAAGCTGTCATAATGCTCATCATACAAACAAGAATTCACACACAAAACCTTTCCCCATAGACAGTATTACATAGGAAGCACTAAACAGCCATCAAATCAATCGTAAATGTGTGTAATGTTATATAATATTTATGCTTTTAACTTAATAACATATCATGAACTCAAGTAGATTTGTCGACAGATATAGTTAATTGAAATATGTTAAAAAAAGATTAGAATGAAATAAGTCTGGTCATCTAGTAGATAAAAGCACACGGAAAAGGCTAATTAAGGAGTGTCAGGATAGCGCCTAATCTTAATTCAATAAACTCGTCAATCAACTGACACAACTTTTTTCATTCTGGCTGGTACCAATAAACACCAAACAAGATCCGGCTATATGGATCAGTTGTAGATTACGCATCGAGGCGATGACTAATGCAGACAAGCCGTCTGCCACCGTGCTACGCAAAACCAGTTCTGCAAATGACCGAGTGGTATGAGCAGAATTTATTCGCATTAAGCATATATAGACTTTATTTTTGATAGACACGACACGACTAGATATTGGTGACCACTTTTCAGTGTACCTAACCATGTCTGCAACATATAGATAGGCAAATATCTTCGCTCTATCTAAAGTGAAAAATCCAATTAAAATTCCGTTCTTCTTTTCTACCGACAGTGAAACGACGTTTTTCTGTTTTTTTGGTTTTTGAACTATCCATACCTAATTGTGGTTTCTGTGTGTAATTTGAAATTGCATCTGTGTTGTCATTAGGATTAATTAAAGTTTCCTTTGCGGCAAATATGAATTCTTTTTTAATGTTGGTTTTTGAAAAAAATATGTAACAGAGTGGCCTTTTTCTGTGGACACCACATTTCGGTTTACCACTAAAAATATGTTGGTTGGAGAAAATGAAAAATAACATAATATTAATAGATAAGAAAAATATGGACGATTATTCGAACCGAATTAAAAAACCGTAAATATCAACACTCCAACGAGATGCCATTATAAGACGAAGGACAGACCATTGTCGGTAAAAAAGTAGAACGACCCATAAATTTCATTGTTGAATAAATTTTCATAGTTATATTTATCTAGATACTAGCTAGAAACGAGTTAATAAAGTCATGATAGACAGGTGATGTGACAAGAAAACTGAATAGCAAAGCGGTAACCGTCATTCAAACTAATATTTAGTGCTTCTAATTTAACTGTCACTTAACCGAGACAAACATTGCTCTTCGTCTGATTATTGAGTTTATTGCTAACAAGGTCTGCCTTTAAACTCGAAAATAACTCATGAAGTAAGGTGTTGGTACTAGCCGTTTACCCTGATGCAATGTGTTTTTAACGTCGTGTTTGAAGGATCATATTTCACGGGAAAAAGGAAAACCGAGAGCAGAGCAAACATTAGATATTTATGGAAGTACTTTAAAAAATGAGGTTTATTGCTTTTCATTTAGTGCAAAAACAATGTTTATAAATAAAGAACCTATGTATATTTCAAAAGTAGTCTTGTATTATTATGTAAAGGTGTTATCATATGTCATAGTCGGTATGACACGTAGTTCTCGTGAACCATAATTAAGAATTTTTATTAAAGGCTTACTTTGACAAGATGAAGCAAGTAAGATTAAGGTTGATTGAATTTTCTTTGCATTATAAACATGTCGTTGCATTGAAGATAATAAATAATATCTCCTACTGCCTAAGTATAAAATATTTTATACTCTGAATTTTCTAGTGAAAATATTCAGAAAACAAATGAAGCTATTGCTTTGCTCTGTAATAGATTGGTTTGGTTAGGCTACACCTATACTAATAAAGACAGCATGGCACTTCAAACAATTTGGAAAATGTTATGTGTATTTAGTTAATATTGAATTTTAAATGTATTTATCTCACTGATTGATAGTTTTATGCCTATATACGACAACAACCAATTCCTTTTATGTGATCTTTCATACGTACGAAGCATATATCTCCACTCATATTAGTAAGAACTTTTTGGAAAAAAAACAATTTACCTTTTATTATTCAATCATTTATTACCATCAATCTAAATAATTAAAATGGAATACGTACATATATAAAATAATTAAAAATTTAATATAATTTTATACAGCTAAAATCTATGTGAAGAATATGGCTAACGACAGAGAACTGTCTTTTTATTGGCACATTTGACATTAGGCCTAGTATTTACTGTGCAATAATTGACGCGCAACATTCTACGCTGAGTTACGATGTCGGACTTTTTCGTGATACAATCGACCAATAGTGGATTTATGGTTTCACTATGAGTTACTCGTCAACCACAACATAAATGCAGAGGGATTCATATATTCATATTAATTTTTATAAATTTAGTAGTCAATACTTTGAGAGCTCATAAAGTATACTATATAACGCAACATCTTACATCACCAATTGCGTATAACTGTTTGCATAATAAACACGAGGCTTAAAACATCACTAGTTTTCTACATAAGATTATTATTAAAGCATAAGCAGTTTAAACAATGTCTTATATGACAAATCATATATAACACATATTTATATATCATGTATAAAGACAGTAAAACTTGGAAGCAATTTTTAAAACCTTACCGTATGTATTTCGCTAAAGCATCGAAATATGGCAAAGTTTTATGGTAGCCGATATAATGAAAAATATAATTTTCTCAAATCAAAAAATAAAACTTACAATTTCATTGTACATTCAAAGATACAAAAAAAATGTTTTATTATATACAATAAAATTTTTTTTTTTGTATTTTTAAAACAGAAAATTGTATCACATTTAATATAAGACACTAAAATAGGATGCAGACTTACATTTTATTGTATGAAATCGTCGAAACTATAACTATAGTTACTATCATTTCCTTAAAATATGGCTCACATATTTAACTAAGCATATTGATGTCAAAACATGTTTTCTTATGTGAAAAACAATGAAATACAAAATATTCCAAACAAGAAATATCAAGCCAATATGAAGTATTCTTTTCTTGATTCGTTTTTTCGGTAAAATGTTAAGAAAATTTAGCAAAATGTAAAATTAAACATTTTTGACATTTATACTTTTAGTAAAATTATATTCCGTTACATTTATTAATTCATATTAGGTACTTTGAATTCTTTTAAATTTGACTCTATAAATAGCTAAATGTCAAACGAGTTCAAAACAAAATCATACTTATTAAGAATTATTCACGACTACTTATATTACCTAGGAACAACCCACAAAATATACATCAAATTATAAAACAAATGGAATGTTTTAATATCAATAAATATGAAAAACCCCTTCATACTATCCCAAACTGTAGTTATTTTAGAACAGCATACGTTCCACGTATTATCTTAACAGAAATAACAATATTTATTAAATATAATATAAATATTACTTTACATTAAAATATAGCTAAGCAGTTAAGCTGTTTAAACTAATCACTTATCCTAATAAATACTATTTACAAATCACCAGAATGTCCAGTTGTCAATAATTAATAGAATATGAAAACAAATGTTAAACATTCTTCATTTAGACAAGTCAAATTTATTATAAAATGTCGAAAAATGCTAATGAATGAGTCTACTCATTTGTTTTCTTATTCTATGAAACAAATATTTCTCCCGATAACAATTATGCCATATAATCAGAATCTAAATATCACAAGGGCTAATTTTAATCGTTTAATTTCGAATATAATGTGTTGAAAAACAAAAATTGTATCATTCTTAATATAAACCAACATTGCAATATCCCATTCTGGCGGAGTTAATGATGAAGCACGAATACTGTTACGTAAAAGAGGTTCCAAATGTTACCTGTAGTGACGCCACGTTAAGTGACTAGGTCACCATCTTAAATACATGGTCTCCTTCGAAGGATTGTAATGTATTTCTCTGTAACAAAACAAAATTATTAAACAAAGTTCCGAAAGAAAGATAACAAAAAGAAGACGAAAAAGAGTCCACAGGTTAATAAAATGCTTGTAGGGCTTACATTACAGCACGATCAAATTAATGTCTTATTTTTTACTTCGACAAATATATATGCGGTCCTCATTATATTACAGAAATATTTACAATTTAAACACAACAACAGCATAATTGTTAAGATATTTTTAAATAATAAATGCACAAATTATGGTGTTTCATGAATGAAATGAAAATAGTTCTTACTCTATTGTGTAAGAGAGACCGCTGCTAGGATCGTGCTACTCCATCACCTTCACCGCCACAAGCATTGACTACATCTACAACAATTGAGAAAAAAATGTTATTAGTAATACTTTAATATTTATCAAAAGGACATGTGCACCAATGCATCATTAATTATTCAAATATTTTTTGTCTTAAAAAAGGTGATTACATCAAAACTCTTTGGTGCATATTGTGTGTCCTTTTGATAAAACCTTTTTTTTTTATAAACGATTAGACAAATGTTAAATGTCCCTAAATTTGGTGTACAATTTTAGGAAGCTTAACAAAATACTTTAAATTTACCAACTCCATTTAAAAAGGTATGCCAAATAGAACAGTTATTCGTTAATTCAGTGCTTTTAGAAAAAGTAAAGTTGCAAGTGTACAGTTAGTCGGTTATTTTAATCTTAAAACCTTAACCAAAAACAAAAATATAAACAGATTAAAAACAACAAAAAATAGAACGGTTTCTTTTTTCCCTTCTTTTTTACAATGTTTCAGAATATGCCGTTGAAACGAGATTAAGATTTAATCCCCAAAAAGATGCGATAATTCATAACTTTGAAACTTTGGCGTTTCGTTAACAAAGAATTGTTGCTACGTTTTAAGAGGATTAGTGTCCACCGAAAGACCAACATCATTTTCACAAAGCATATTAACTGAGACCAAACGCTTCTTCACAACAGCACGATGATTAAAATTTAACCATATTTTTTTCCATAATGAAAGGCAAAATAACATTGTATACCCGAAGCCGACTTCGCCGGCAAATAATATATTAAAACATATCAATGCGTTTTAATATATTATTTGCCGTTAGTTTCTAACTAACAACAACAACAAATACCTTCTTATTAATAATAAATTACCAAGTCACTTTACTAAACTAAACTAACCTAACTAAACATAACCGTAACCGGATGAACCATTATTTGAATTTGGTTATGTTTTTCTGAGGTTTTTAACAATTAAATCAAAACAAAAATGAATAAATATCCATCACATACGATGAATAAACTGTCTTGTTATTAATTGATGTTTGTGATTGATCAATCAATACTAGAGAGTTTATGTTTTTCATTAATAGCAAAGGTAATAATTCTATATCAATAATTTCATGTGCTTAGATGTAGAACTAAAATACTAATTCATAGTAAACTCGAACAGTTTTCGACACTAGTTCTAACTCAGATTACGATAGTGCAAAGGGCGTAGGTGACAAAGCCGCTTTCATTTTACTTCCGCGCGATATAAGACTAGGTTAGTTCGTGAGCACACACCCTGTATGTGCGACTGTGGGAAAAGGCGTTTTGTCTCTACTACAGGGTGTTCCAAATTTTGTCAAGAAAACAAGTATATTTTATATCACGAAAGGTGTTATTGATGTATTCAATCAATTTATTTAAATTAATTTCAAATAAAGATTTATTACCGACCAAAGCAGAATTTTCAATATAATAAATTACAGTTATAACAACTGAATTATCAATATTGGCAATAAATTACAGTTACAACAACACAGGTGTGTAATTTGTTAGAATTAAATTTAAAATTCTCATTAAAATACAATAAAATGTGATTTTAAAAAATCAACATATTGGGTTCAAATCATCATGTTGAAATTCAACATATTGGGTTCAATACCGGAGCTGTGGCAGTTTTTTGCACGCTGACTGCTGTTGGTACGTCTCTATCTTTTGTTTGTGTTATGTTAAAAAGTAATGTTCATTTTTATTGGTATAGATGGATTTATTTCTAGTTTCACAATGAGACTTCTTATTTTCGACGACAATTAATTTTTTTTTTTTACCAACTAAATTTAATTAATAGAAATGTCAATAGCGTATTTACCGCACAATTCAATGTTTTTAAACAAAATAATAAAATTACAGAAGATTTATATAAACTATATCATCCAAAAGTTAACCACGCTGTATAAGATATCTTAAAGGAACCTAATTAACCAGCAGCACCTTCGGTAACAATAGTGTAGCCCGACGCTTGTAGTGCGATATCTAAACCGATTGCAACGAAACCATTAAGGGATCCCGCCTTACAACAATCTGTAACTATACCATTGCGCATCGAATAAATTCTACTGAGATATAATTGAATGATTTTATATTAAAAATAACCGCATATGTAATGAGGTCATTACCTATTCTTATTTTCAAAATGGCTAATAACCCCTTAGTGTTACACCTGCCAGTGTCAAGTTTGTCGATAGTTATTGATAACGACCATTTAATGATGATCTGTGGGACTCGATTGATTGTTGAATAAAGAACAACAGATAATGACTGAAAAGTGATACACCATCGTTTCCCTGGATGAGAATATACTCAAACCACCCGCAGTTTTGTTTATTTAATAATACTTTCTCATGTTCACGTACACCAATAAATATTTAATTCAAATTTAGGTATCAGACGATATACAATTTTGAAAAGTAAAGTTTTCAAGGAAACTTTAATATCTCACAAAACTTCTGACTTCTTAAATAGCTTGTTATTTTTTTTATTAACTTTTTGTTAATGGATAACATACAGAACTTCACCAACTAAAACAAACTTAAAGTTTAGTAAAAGTGACTGTTAAGATTTTTTTCTGTTTTATTATATTACCTACATATAAAATACGTTTGTACATATTTTATTGATATGATAATTCTTATGAATTATCACAAAATAACAAAATAAATTTCGTTTTGACATTAACTTCGAATCTTAGAAGATATCGAGTAACAAGATAATATGTTCAATAATATCCCTTATCCATCGATAATGCTCACCTCGCTGCAAATTTAATCGATAATACTTTAATCGATAGTATGTCAACTAAACTCAAGTCGTGAATCCATGGGATGGCGGATCGATAAGAAAGGAGAAATACGCCAAGCTAATGACCCACAATGCTAACTAAATGGGACATCTGACTAGACTATAGGCAATTTAATTAAACGTAATGGATCTATTGCTTACGAAACGTGTGGGTTTTAGATCGTCTCAAATCATAGACTATTTGTAATCCTTTTTAATACATACCTCTTTGTCTGTGAGCATCTCTTTTCACATTTGTCCTTTTAATCTAAAAGACTAAATAAAGAAGCAATCTAAATAATTTGATGCCAAAAAATATAATTAAAAAATATTTTACCTTTAAAGATAAAATATAAATAAGGGATTGCAAATTCTGTATCTTCGAGTAAAGACGAGAGTACCATTTATTTTTTTATTTCAAAATTGTACTCCACGATTAAAGTTTAATTTTTCAAGAAGATTTATAAAACAGTTAGTTTTCAAATTGTTCAATAATCTTCCATATTAAGTGAGTTTATATTACGGGAAATTAGTACATACAACATAGTATTTCAAATTTTGTAAAACAACCATTCATAGATACACAGATTCTTCATCGAAAAACCAATGTTTGAGACACACTTCTTCTTTGGGTTTTTAACGACGACCGACGAAGTCTTAAACTTATTAATATCAAAACAATTTATATAAAATTCCCACAAGAGAACTTCTAAGAAAACAGTCATCCTTTCAACGTGTATCGCAAGCTGTTGTTAAAATGTAAGTACAAACAGATGCGGGCATCTCTTTGGAAAAGTCAAAATTGGCTTTTTGTGACAACTATACTAATCTTTGGATTACTGCCTAAATCAATAGCAACGAACAATTTGAGGTTTAGCATTAGAAATGTATTTAACGAATTATGCATAATTAAACATGAAAGTAAACATCATTTACCTTTACTATGTTCAAAAATAAAGGGAACGAATAAAATAGTTTTAATAAATGATAATCAAATCATAACTTTCCTTATAAAAAAAAATCATTAGGTCTTTTATTGTAATGCCTCCTGGGAAAAAAAGGAAATCGGGCATCAAGTTGCAATATAACAAGCCTTCATCAAAAATTCCGTGACGTAAATACTGTTACAGTAGCATGTTGCCGTGGGGCCCGCGGTTTGCGGCCATTGAATGAATTTTTCACACGCCATATATTATTATTCTTCGTCAGGAAAATGTACAGTTAACTACGTTTTATAAAATGTGTAAAAAATTTAAAAACATGTTAGTATCAGTATAAAACGAACAGTAATTTGACATTGCGTAATATAAAATAAAAGTACCAATCATCAAAAAATGTTAAAACAGACACATTTTTTTCTAGGTAGTTCTTTTTTAGATATATTTGTTGTTTTAAAACTCGAAAACAATTTATAGAAAAGACCGTACAATTGTAAAATAACCATAACACAATATTAAAATTTGCCTTTTCGCATTTAGAAATTAATTTTCTTTAGGTCATAACAATAAACTTAACGCGCCGTTTTCAACACAAAGCTATGAGCTGGCATCAAATCACCCTATCATCATTCCTAAACGCAATACCGTAACTACGTGTACCGTTCAGAAATCGGCACCCCGAATAGGAAGCATCATACATGAGCCGACAAATTGCCGCAATCATATCCCGCGGTTCAGATCGGTGAACATTGCTGTTCCTTATTCGGTGATCGGCTATTCAAGGATGTGTATAATGGTAATTATTGATTTTACTTTTATTTATTATCAACTCCTTGCCATTTAAAACATACATATCGGTCTTTTTTTGTGCAGCCGGAAATAGTGTGCATTTGGAATAAACACGTTCTTTGCTTAATAGACAGATTTTTTGTGAATACTTCAAAAGAAGAGTATTTTAATTCATTGACAATTACTTAATATATTGACAAATATATTGCCAATAAATGTGAAAGGAGAGGGATTACAAAATAGGTTAATTCATAGAGTACAATCTTGTTGCGTTTTGTTCAAATTAAAGAGCATTTCGAATTTTATTTTTTGCACCCCTAACAAATGATTTGAGCGTTCACGTGTTTGCCCGCTTGCTACCGTCCGCGTTCGCACAGTTTCGGAAGCATTAGGGGCCATTAAGCACCGTTAACACACAGCCGCGTCACGAGCGCACGACCACGCGTGAGCACTGCATCCACTATCTCGGTAGTCGACGCGGATGCTCAGAGATTCACACGGGCCCTTTTGTTATGGTACAGATTACATTTTTCTTGAATTGATGCAAGATATTAATATTCTGCGATTCAGAGGTGTGGCAAGTTTTACAAGGTGTGGTTGTAGAAAAGGGACTGATACATTTTATCTCGTACTTCTACATGCTTCGAATGGCAAGTTAGACCCGGCTGCACCTGTATTCGTTAAACATAACCTGTATAACATCCAACATCCCGCACTAGATCCAAGTAGTGGGCCCATCATCTAATGCTACTGTAACCTTTCTATTATGGAAGCAATATGACAAAAGCATTTCCAATTTTAACAATATGAAATCTTAAGCAAGCAAGGAAAATTCCCGTCTGAGAATTCACTTGTGACTCGAGTCGAATTTTTCTTGTATTTTTCTATTATAATAATTTATCTTATAAGATCGCATTGAAAGATGCATAAAATATATAAAAAAGGAAAATAATGTCAACAAGAGATTGTTTAAAGAATTTCTCACCTATAAGAATCTACTACCGCTATGACTAATGTTGCTCTTGCCGGGGAGTTTTAAGCTATTAGAAACGTATATTTAAATTATACGCTGAAAGGTCTTCTGTTAATTATTGACAAGTCAATAAGACTTATATAAAACGTGTATTTTTAAATATTATATCGGAACCACCGTCTCTCGACGTAAACCTATTGACATTATGGGTTGAGATCTTAAAATGTCAACTTAAAGAGGTTACATTAAATCTTGTGCGAATTCAGTCGGCGCTATGAAGTTGCGTAAATTATAGAAGCTTTACCATGAATTAGAGAATGTTTTGGAAAATAGACAGCAATCCCAATAACGTAAAGAAAAAACCTTTTTCCCCTTTAACTGATCTACATAGCATCAGTACTTTCACAACATTTAATATGCAGGTATTCCATCCAAATTATAAATTTAACTGAAAGTTATCTAAATAACTATAATGAATATATTTACGCGAAAGCTGTGTATTATAATTTTCAATTTTCAGCTTGTTTTCAAGAGTTACAAGACTCCATTACATTACCAAATAGCTACTAAGCTATTGTATGCTAATCATATTGACAGTTGGGATGTCATCAAGCCGTAAGATGACTGATCAGATAAGTCAATGTTCTATGAGAGTTATGAGTCATAAATAACTAGAATTCACAAAATCAATGAAACATTAATGAAGGAAATATTGGCCCATTTTCAATTCTAACAATATTAAGTATTAAAAATAGGACATTAAACTACTGAGTTTCTTTTTCTCGGTGTCTCATTAAAAATAATCTTTAATGATGACACAGTTTTTTGATTATTTTTTTAGAACTTAACAGTTTGCCCTAATTTACTCATAAAAATATTTTCTATTGTTTTTAAAGCTGAAAGTTTAAAGTTTAATAAGTTTAAAATGTCAACAAGCCTGAGCAGTCGTGTAGCGACGACAGAATGAATGCAAAAGTTCAGGCTATGAAGTTTGAGATTTCCTTCACAATGCGCATTAGATCTAAGGAATAGCCAACTAGTTCAAACACGCACTCTGTAACAGTAGTAGCGAATAATCGCGATCTATCCGGCCTGTTGTGATCGACCAGACCCTAATACAGTCTGACGTGTTAGCCACAGCCTTGTCACCTGACTGGCTTGTGGTAAAACAAACGGTGTGGGCAACTCCGGCCAAGGTTGCTACTTCAGAAGACGAAGGAACGAGCTTGGAAATAATTAGCCGTCGGTTATACTTTTTTATATACACTCGCCATCATAAAATCGTTACCGCTAAATATTCTATTATCGTCGGTTGACGACGTATAAGTTGTGGAAATGTATAAATATAATTATTACAGGCAAAAGTACTCTTAAAGCTCGTTGGAGCTAAGTCAACCTACGTGTCTGTGGCTCTGACATCACTGTATGTGCCTTTAAAACCAAGAATAACTCCCATTTTCCCTTAAATAATTACTCAACATTAACAAAACTACTGTGGCAAAGCAAACAAGAAGCTATATAATTATAATTAATAAAGCTAATGTACTCAGTATTGGATTGTCAAACAAAAACTGTTTCGTGGTATTCACGCCTTTAACTCATCAGTTGCCAACGGAATACGATACGACTCTAGTTAATAGAAAAAAAATAGTTTTACATTGAGCAAATTACAAAATGAGATTCAATCGAAATAACTTATTTACTTTTTGTTTGTTGCACACATCTCTTTTTAAATAATGACAATGACATACTTTTTAATTAGAGTATAGAGAAAATGAAAAGCAATTTGAAATCTGAAACTATACAGCGTTTTCCAACAAAATGTGCAATATCATATAAAACAGAACGGATTCCTCTATATCGAAATAACTAAATGAGACGTTAAAGAAATTGAAGCATTATATCTTTTAAAACATTATTAATAACTCTAAAGACCCTACTATTGTTATTTCCGTAAATCTCCCCCATGTAAGCTAAACATTTTTATTACGAGTTGGTTTGCGTCTTTAGTATATACATCGGCAAGGATTGAACTCTGGCCATTTGGCTCAACCGATGAGCTACGGCCGCCATAAAGTATCTCTCTATGTGGTCTGAACATAAGTTTGTGGCGGCATCGGCACGTTCACAACTACGTATGGGTTTACGTTCCATTCCTGTGTTTTTATGCATTGCCGGTTGATTCTATCAATTTATACTGCCAAGTTAGTTAACTGGCTCATAATATATTGCTGACATCTTGTTGTATTATTAATTTTGGATAACAAAATAAATAAAATAATAATGGTTAATCAAATGAATAATTAGTTACTCACCTGTGTTGGCGTAAGTTGTCCTGCCTCTTAAAGCTCTTCCCACAGACCTCGCAGCTGAAGGAGAGCTCCGGGCTCTTGTGGGTCCGCTCATGTATCATCAGGTTGTAAGACTTGGTGAAGCGCCGCTGGCAGTATTTGCACACGAACTCGCATTTCGGACGCAGCTTGCGTCTGAAATCCCGCGTGTGATCTTCGTCGATCTGCATCACAGCGAACATTTTGTCTGGTCTATGATGTGATGCTTTGCGGGCGGGGCTTGGCCTGTTGAGTGACAGCTTATCAGAGCGAATCGCGACCATCTTACTGTGCTGTAAGGTCGCCTATGCATTGCATTTTGATAAGAATTTAGATTGGTACTATCGGTGTTATCGTACACTACCACCTCTAAGTATCTTTTGTTTTTATAGTTTTTTTACTAAAAGTTATATAAGTATATATAAGACAATGAGATGCCGTAAAGCAAATTACTGTCACTAACAATTATGTTGACATGTAATTTTTTTAATCAATATCCCAGATTAAGTGTTCCTAATCGATTAACTCCATTCTAAGTTGAAAAAAAGGAAAACCTAACCCACTCAATTCAACCAATTAAATATTGAAGAGTGTATTCATGAAATTTAGGTGTAATATAGTCATGCCGGTAATAATTTTAAAATATACCAAAGAGTAAGATTTAGAGTCTTGTATAGCACACATCGGCTAAGTATTTAAATAGATATATACATAAAATACAATTTATGGCTTAAACACACTAAAGGCTTAAATAAAATTAATAAATACATAAGTGAAGACTAATAACAATATAAATTAACTAAGTAGCCCGTGTAACAACTTCATTAAACAAGTTTAAATTGTCTATGAATAGTTAAAATCTTAATAAACAGAACAAAGTGTTAAATACGCACCTTCGATGTAGAGATTACAAGTTCTTTATTGCTTTACGACCAATACGTATGCATACACTTTCACTATATTAAACTTTTATTAGACACGAAAGGCGTTCGTAAAACTAACGGAGTAAGATTTAAAATCACTTTAATAAAGCGTAGATGTATAACGACTGGATGTGTCAACGTGAGTGGTAGACGTGCGACTGAGCGCGGGTGCGTTTGGCAACTGCGCGCAAGAGGGTGCGGAAACTACTGATAACGTTACGCGGAAGCCTGAGCCCCACCACGTGCTCAAATGAAACGAACAGGTAGCGACGCGGTAAGCTGCTGGGAAATAGTAGGCGGATTTTATGCGACATTTATATCAACCCACGGACGACATGATTCTAGAATTGCGCTGAACATATGTTTTACTTCGTAGATTTAATAAAATATTTAACACAAACTTTTGGACATTGTTAAATAGGTTATTATTATATGGTTTATCGAATCATGTTTTTGTAATCCTTCAATCGTGTTATCCCTCATGCACTCAATCATGAGGGACAACACGATTGAAGAATTTTTTACGATTATTTTGTTTACAATTATTATAAAATCTTCATGTGAATTTGGCATAAGTATTTTTAACTTTCTTATTCACTTTATCGCTATAAAAAATATCGATTTTCATATATATATATATATTTTCATGTTTCTATGAAAGTATAGTATTTTTTTCTTATAGTTTAATGAATGATAATAAATCTGTTATACTAATATTTAATTTTAACCATAATATAAAATGTATGATAAAATGTACATATTACATACTTTCTTCAAACAGTTTACCAGTGTGTGGGAAAGCGCCCGGTGGCTCGCGGCGCTACCGTGGGTTTCACTCACGACACACGTATGACCTCCACTTATTTCGGCACCGGTACTCCTGTCAGTAAATTGGTGATGATTTTCGGCTTCTGTCATTACCGTGACCGCGGGGCGTTGTGTTGTACGTTCTAGATTACATAGCTCTGCGTAATTGAAGCTTTTGTCGGATATCACACGCTAAAAGACATCTTTTAATGTGTTTGTTTTGAAGTAACTTGCTTTGAATATTAGATTTTCAGATACAAAACTTATCTTTTCAAAAACGCAATCGTTTAATTATTTATCGAAATTTTACTTCATAATACTCAAGAGATTGGGCATAGTTCAAAGATAAGGCATAAAATATAATAACAATTTAGAACATTTTTTTGAATTTTGAAAGATATAGGTAAGTTGCTTCTTTTTCGTAATTACTTGGCCTCATTATATTACTGTTCAATAGTGACTTTAATAGAATTACATGTACTTACAAAATATGTGTACGTAATTAAACACGAAACTTATAATGAAATATTTTTTTCTATTAGAATATTATCATAATATAATATACAACGAGATTGTGCACACAGTGATTAACATTTTAAACCACATCAATAATAAACAATTTTTAGAAAGTGTTTTTACTCCACCTGCTCATGAATTCAAATTTCGCGTTCAAAGTTATAAAACAGCTCTTGGAAAATACGTGGTATAGCACTTATGCGCCTTTTATTGCCAATAATAGCCCTGCCACACAGGACGCGGCTGAAACGCTACGCGTCATATTCGTTTTGAATTATCTAAATGCTAGTTTATTCTGAATGCTAGCTATAATGTATATTTTACTACAAAAACTGTTTTGGTTATTTAATTCTCGGTATTCCTCTAAATATAGCAAAAAATTTGAACCTTTACTACTTAGGCTTAATTCTTGTGTGTATGTGTGTGTGTTAGTATTTAAGTATTACTATGAATTACTGTAACTTTATTATAAAAAATAAAGAGGAATCGCACGAAAACCATACTTTTTAAGGTATAATGTAATGTATAAAGTTATTGTTACTCTTTGTTACTTAAAGTTAAATAAATCATAACATTTTTTACATTTTCATCACGACTTACTACTCAAATGTGATTCGCAAAAAAGCAATCTCCCATCTTCGTATTAATACTAAACTCCGTTTATGGTACCAAGCTGGCAGCGTAACTTAGGAGATAAACATCTCACGAGACTCTACTTTACGTGGACATTAAAGAGTTTTGAAGCCGAAATCAGATATTACGTTACTGACAGAAGTTTTAAAGGCGATGGCACCCAAGGAAGAGACACTGTTGAACTCTAAATATTATATTACCTTGACTGCTTCTCTAAGCAGTTATAGCTTTATTTAACTTAATTTAATAAAAAAATATTTTATTTAACACAACCTGTGTTACGTCTTTTAGTTGATTTAATTAACTAACTCAAGAAACTTAAGAATTAACTCAAGAAAATTATAAACTTTTTGGAGGATGATTTCAAAACTAGTAACTAACCATAATACGAGATTAATACTAATACAGAGGTACAGTTATCATAATAAAATTAATACTAACGTTTATCCGTATTGTGTCAGTTGGGCCACAAACTAACAAAACTAACAGGTAACTGCTTAAGTAATTATTAAATATAATAGCAATAACTTTGCTAAAAAAAGTTAGATCCGTATTATTGGTAATTTAAAAAAAAAATGTCCACATTCACCTTGTTTCCTAAATCATTAACCAGTCTAGCCATAAATACTGTTATTGGAGCGGAGCGAGCGAAGCTCCCATGGATCAGCTTCAATGGCGCAATGTCTGTTACGCCATAACTTCCGGAGTTCTTAACCAATTTTAATATTTGTTTGTGTGGAATCGAATCAACAGGTTGAGGACTAGATTGTGACGGAGCCCGAATTTTGAAATTCGCAAAAATTCCCATCAGAACAAAAAAATATTTTTTTTTAGGTATTACGCTCCGCTAAAATATATGGTGCTAGCGTAGCTTTATGCTTAGCAACTGCATTGCCTAGTATAAATATAATACTTTATTTTTTCAGTTTATTTATTATTTTGAATTTGGAACGCATTTATTATTTTTAAATCTTCTTTCGATAGCGCCATTTCACATATTTTTCGTGTTCATTATCAAATTACAATATGGAATGGGGTTTTAAAGAAAATAGGGTTGCAGTGATCGCCTTGCACAAAGTGGGTATGGAGCCGTCGGTCATATTCCAGACACTTCAAAAGCTTGGTATCAGCCGTATGTTAGTATATTGTACTATCAACAGATACAACAACTCTTTCTCTTAGGAAGCAAAAAATCTTATCGCCAGAAAGGAAGATTCCCGCTAGGACTCTGTCACGTATTATAAAACAAGACCTAAATCAATCTTTACAATTAAAGAGAGTGGATCGATCAAAATGCCTTCTGCCACGATACGCAGATGAAAGGCACAGAAATATCCTCTCTACGATGAAAAAATTTTCACGATAGAAGAGCACTACAATAAGCAAAATGATAAAGTGTACGCTCACAGTTCTAAAGAAGCTGTTCAAGTGATCGGAAAGAAACAACGTGGTCATCATTCTGCGTCAGTGATGGTTTGGTGGGGCGTGTCTTATCAAGGCGTCACAAAACTACATTTTTGTGAAAAAGGAGTGAAAACGTTAGCCAAAGTGTATCAAGAGACAGTCTTAGATCGTGTTGTGAAACCTCTCAGCATTACACTTTTTAAAAATTTACCATGGATTTTCAGCAGGACTCTGCACCTGGTCACAAGACACGAACTACCAAAGCCCAGCTTGAAACTAACGGTCCGGATTTTAAAAGAGCTGAAATCTGGTCCTCATCTAGCAACCTCAACCCTAAACCTAGACCTCAACCCTTAAGACTGCAAATTATAGTCAGTTCTAAACTACACGGAGACATCGAGTCTCTCAAAAAATCTCTGGAGTAAGCAGTGGCAAGATTTCCCATGGAAACAGCGCGTAAATCCATAGATTCGTGGCCAGACCAGATTAAAAGGCCTGTATAAAAGCGAAAGGTGGCTATTTCGAATAGAATATTTTTTAATTTATTGCTGAGTCTTTAATAAATATGTACATATAAATTTCAATAACATTACGTTACTTCATAAAAAGAAATTGCATTTTCATTTGTAAAAGAACTTATGGCCGGACGGTATGTACCGATTTGAATAAAACTGTATCACCAGAAATTATGTAGTTGTCGGTACACTGACCAACCACTACAACAATAGAAGAATAAATAAGTTACCATAAAGCAAAACTTTTTTTCAGAAAGTATCATAAACTAAGATAGTTGAGTGATTACATACGGCTATAAAAAATATTAGATGTTATTTACATATGTGTAATTAGGTATTACAGTTATTCGTTACTTATGGCTTCCACTTCAAATTAATTAATGGGTTAATATAATTTTAACGCGGATGTTAACGTGATTCACAAACCACAAACTTGCAGTTTCGAAATATATTCGCAGATGAATCACGTGAACACGATCTCTTGAACTATTAACATGACATTTCTAGAGAACAACGAAATAAACGACGCATTAGTAAAATCCGCGTTACAACGCAATGTTTTACTTGTAGAAAAATGAGTTGTGTTTTCGTAGGAAATTTCTAGTACCTACACCGTATTTTCGTCACCAAAATTAAATAGAAATGGCCTGCGCATTTAAATTTCATCAGAAGACTCTGTAACTCTGAATTGTATGTATTGGATGTCAGGTTTATGAGAAGGTAAAAGTATTCAATAACAGCAATCTTTTGAGTCAATTGACGTAGTAAGTAATTAAGGAAAATACTGCTTGGCACGTACACCATAAGATGTAATCAAACAACAGCTTACGCGTTCTCGCACACGACATATAATTGGATCAATTATTTTTCCAAATCTTATCGCCGATTTTGTGACCGAGTTAATACACACGTCCGAATCCACCATCGTCTGCAAATTAACGAAAACGAGAAAGGATAATGACGTGCACTTCCTTCGAGAGTTACTGACAAAATTTCAAACGTGTGTGTTGTGTCGGTTACAAAATCAAAGATAACAAAATAAATTATTATAATAGAAAAATACTAGAAAAAATCGACTCGGGTCACAAGTGAATCTCAGGCGGGAATCGCATTGAAAATGCATAAAATATATAGAAATTATAAAAAAAAAATAACAAAATAGTTTAAAAGTTCGATTTGATAATAGATCGTGTGTGTGTGGATCCTGCAGCCTCACTTATCATTGTGCAAAATGCAGAAACTGTACTTGTTGGAATATATCAACATTATGCAGTGTGTATCGTTATCCAACTTGTACCGTTAGTCATAGGAACCTCATGCAAACACCGCTTAATTCAAAACTTACGTAACACGGTTGTACTATATGATATTTTACGGTGATTATTAAAATTTATCGCGTAATAAAACCTCGGTCACAAACGAGGACCGCCGGTGTGGTTTTGCTTTCAAAACTTCTGAGTCAATGTGAATGATTAATTAAGATTTCTTTAAAGGTGTGCGACTTGGAATCGCTATGCGTCACGAAATATGAATTGACGGGTCACACAGTGATCTACAACTGTTTAGTTGTAAATAAAGCTGTCTATTATTAAAAAAAAATTGAATACTTTAGTTATATTTTAAAACTATTACTTTATTAAATCTAGCTATCTTTCACAATAACTTATATACAGAGGACATATTTAAGTAAGTCTGTTTATATATTTATCTTCATGGAACACCAACTGCTAAACAAATCATGTAGAATACATTCCAAACAATAATCAAAATACAAAATAAAATAAAGCAAACAATTGCCCTTTATAATAATAAACATTCAAACATCAAACTGACTTTTGACAAGTTTTGACATTTCGCGACTTGTTTTTTGCCATCGCGATAAGACATAATAAAGAAAATAAATGAAACATTACATTTTATGGAGATATGAACTTATTTCAAACTATAAAAATACAAAGACTGCCTATATGCCTGGTTTTACTGAGATCTGTATCCTACTTATGCCCCTAGTATATGTTTGTGTTGAGCTGTTTTGTTTGAACGTTAACATTTGACATACTACATATTTACATGCAATTTTAGTATACATATAAGCTCTACTTATTTTGATACGAAATGTGGTGTAAGTTATCCAAAATTAATAACAAACAGTATAGCTTTATCATTAAATATTTAACAAAATGAGTACTTATCATGTACCTTGTTATTGAGTTTCCGATATTTCGGCACTGTTGCAAGTGCCATGATCACGGAGCGACGAGAGTTGGTACATCGTAACAATCCCGTAAATAACTTATATTACTATAATGTTAGTGACCATGAAAGTTTAAAACAATATAAAATGAGTATCCTTGATTTTATTGACTCGTACAGAAGTAAAAAATAATCACATGTCACTAATGGTTTTTACACATATTTCTACATCATTAACAACTTTGTAAGACATGTTTGAATGTTTCATAAGCATTTCACTTTAATAAATACTTACAAGAACTACCACTTCGAAGTTGGACTTAATAACGCAAAATTCCACAAAGTAACATAATCATAATGCAGACTACTAAGCTATTGTTGCAACATAGTATTCACAGATAATATTTATGAAGATAAAACGTATTTAGCAACCACCTACGTTACTGCCAGTAGTAAAAACATGAGTAATAAATTTTAGTTCGTTAAAACTTCGAGTCTCAGCTCAATATAAAGTAATAATAGTCATAAGGTGAAATTTGGTTTTGTTCACTTCACTTGTTGGATAATAGTTTTATGTTAAAACATTTTCATTTATCAATACTAAAGTGTTTCTGTATATCTATTCATTTAGCGTTGATTTATAACAATATACAGTCGTATAATATAAATAACTTCAACATAAGTGACAATTTAACAACTTTGTCTGAAATGCTGCATCAAGTATTAATTGGATTGGCTAAATAGTTATTGGATACTTGCTCAGCTTTTCATAATTGCATTACGAAGGTTCTTATATTTATTCATTACGTTCAACTTCCTAGCCCATATATTTATTAATAAGTAGTAGTAAATAATAAAATATACAGAAAAATCACATGCACAGGTACTTTTTCGATTCGAATCCACACTAATTCCTTTCACCACAATACAAGCTTTTGTTACAAAATCAAAAAATCCAAGAGCACTAACGATATGAAGACAAGAATGTTGGAAAAGGGACGCCGAACGACTCTCGTCCAATATTTATCAATCCATTGTAGTGTTACACTGGTGTGCCTTTATATTGGCATCTAATACGGTCCATTATATCGCATTGATGGTATTGTGAGTTTCAATGAGACTATTCTGCTGAGTCAGCGTGAGTTCTGTTTCGTTTCCTAGTGCGCCGACCGGCTTTCTAGGAATTTCTTGTGTTTTGTTCCGTTTGTAAGTAATTGTGTAATAGGTGTAGAGTAATGCGTTAAGCTAATAACTGTTGTTTTAATTTTGTTTAATTTTTGTTGAATTAATGGGGTTTATCACAGTTATCATAATCCTTTTATCGGGAAACGACTCTAGCCAGGTTTATGGATGAGCCAATAGCGGCATTTTTCATTATATAACGTATCAAAACTGTATACATAATTATAAGGACGCACATAAAGGAATATGTAGCCGACATAAATATAGGCGCAGTTAATAATTCTGCAGTGGGTGAACGTAGTTTTGAAGGGCTTAACGATATAGATTTGATAGAAAACAGATATTTGTTCCTAGAATGCTACGTGAGGTTATTTAGATCAGGCGACATAATAATTTTAATAAATGTGATAGTTGAATCGTTCCATCTGCTTGGTATCCCATAATTAAAGAAATAATATCTCAAACAAAACACACACTGCGACACCATGTGATGTAGTGAGCTCTTTTTGTCAATAATAAATGAAAGATTTTGTCAAAAGAGATGTAAGTCGATTCTCTGTCCGAATTTCTCTCTTTCAGATCAAATATTATATCCACGAAATTATATAAACTAGTCAAATACGATGATTCTTATTTTTATTAATCAAATTCCTAATAACATCAGCTAATTTGCAATTAAAAGTCATGTTAGAATGTAGAACCATTTTAACATCCGTTGCGGAGATTAGCCGTACGAAATGGGACAAGCTGACATAAATAATATTTATTTGTTACAAGTACTCTATATACATGTACTTTTACTATGCATTTAATATAAAGCTGTAATTTTGACATTACAAACAGACACTTGAATTTTATTTATGTGTATTAGTTATTGTATGACTGACATGTCAACTCGTTACAATATTCACATTGATTACTAGGAATAAATCAAGTTAAAGCCTATATCCTTTTCTTTTTAGATTTTAAAACAATCAGTTAAGTCTTCACTTTATAAAATCGTTATTAGAAAACTTTGTTTCACATTTATTATCATAATCAGCCTTGTGGTGTCCGGCAAAATAGAAAAGCACCAACCCATTAAGCTAAACAGTGTCGTAAGAGGCGACTAATGACACTGGAGGTAATTGTAATACACCGCTCTCAAACCATCCGAATTATGATCTCCAACCCGTCTGCTAAGCGTGAAGATCATCACAAAATCCCCTCATTTAAAGAATAAGATTCCTTCGAGCAGGGACGTCTAACGGTTGAGGTGATGATCATTATCAGCCTATGAATGTTCTCACTGCAGGTCCATAGGTCTTCGCTACGAATGAAATGATATACCGAAATGGTTATAGACTACAACGCTGGCTCAGAGTGAATTATTGGATTCTAACGACTGTATAATCTATTCATCCTAACTTGTCCTATTTGGTAAACAATCTTGGCACTCCTTTTTATTAAAAATGCAGCATTAAAAATTAACTGATAACTAGATTCAATAGGTTTCAGCCTATAATAACGATGTATTGTTAATAGATTATTGACTTTGTTATTAATTTATTTTTAAATGGGCGATTTCGTTAAAAAGTTGTGCAAAGATTGTTTACCAAATAGGACAAGTCAGAATGAACAGACTTTAGACACGAACGACTTAACTTGCGTCCTTAACAACACGTAGGAGCTTGAGAAAGTATATTTTTGATCGACTATCCGATGACCGGGCCTCGCGATAGATGCTTATCCTCCGCAAGAAACCGCTCTGTGTCATCGTGCTTCTCAAATCAATCGCACTCATTAGTGACTTTTAACTGGGTAACGTTTTTGGCTATTGGCAACCCTGTTTATGCTATTTCGAAGTTACAGAATAAAAATCTTTCCTTTTTTTTCTAGTAGATAATTTTTTCTCACAGCTTCTTTAACCTTTGTCATGTTGTTGCTATTAGCATCCGAAATGCTTTAACCTTTTTGCGACACTATTTTCGTAACATCAACACAATCGTGAGTAAGATTGATTTGAATAAAATGATTGCCTTTGCATTGTTCAGAGCTCATCTTTCTGTATTTGATTGCGTTCGTAATTGGAGTACCCTACTCCTTCGCCATAAGGACCATTTTTGAATTGAAATTAATTCTTGGTTTTGACATCGACCCTACATTTCAACACGGATTTTTGTTTATCATTGTATTTGACATTTTTATGAACAAAGAGATACGTTTCTCTCAGACCTACTGATGTTATCTGTACTATGGTGAGTGAGAAAAGATGAATTTCATTAGAAGATCCTTTTAAAATGCACAATTTTCATTAAATCATAATATAATAAATTGAAGACATATACCCATATTGGTTTATGTCGTTTCTCTACCTATTACTAATAATTAAATTGCCGTTTTAATGGAAAAAACGTATTTTTTCTGTGAAAAAAATACTCACTTAAAACAACTGTAGTTTAGAAGAAGCAATTTTTTGCCAAATATCAGAGATTCCAAAGATTAAAGGGTTATTACAGAGAAACTAATAACAGCCAGTTTGATTTTTTTTAATCTGTGATATAGTCTATGAGAGCTTAAAATATGCGTTCTCCTTTTAATGAAATAGGTCAACTGCGGAATAATTGTGAAAAAAGTCTGTTTTCCTTTTATGTCAAGAACTATAATAATATGACTTAAGGATTATCCTTTTGCGAAATCTGAGTATAAACCGTAATGGATATAATGATAACAATTATGTGGATTGAACCTGGCTACACTAAGCCGAGCCAAATTATAATATACAAATGAACGGGTGAGCAGAAATAACGAAACAGTTTATGTCTCGAAGGTTCCCACAGGAACGGTATGCGCCGGCGCAGCACACAGGTAGCGGTAGAGCCGCTTCGTTATAACAAATTTGGATCAGCTATTCGATCGAATAGCTTTTAAAAGTAAGATTTTGTGATTTTATGAAATTATAACTTAATTTTGCTTTTATAAAAATTGTATGTAACATAAATATTCTACCGCAACTGGAAAATATGTGCCTAATTCTCAACTGTTATACCTAAAGAAAAATTATATTTTGATTAATATACGAGGACATTAAATTATTTTCTAATTGTATGTATTTATTTTACTTTTTATATTAAACAAAAGGCGGATCATATACAATGTGTCCTGTTACCAGTGTCGGAGCCTTTAATGGTGTGAAATGTGGCATTTTTTATCGACAAATTGCCCCTCAAATTTTGTTTTTCTCTTACAGCCGCCATTTTGTTTTCTTGGTAACCAAGACCTGGGCTCTCATACTAATTCGACCACCACTACTCGTGTAAATGTCCTATCAACATTAAAAAGGTGTCATTTGATAGCTAAACATGTTGAAAACAGTTACACAGCCATCATGTTTCAATTGTCATGGAATAAAAAATTGAAAAAAAAAAAAAAAGAAAAACAAATAAATTTTCTTTTGTGTATTTTTTTATTATTGGCTTTTGAGAAAAACCTAATTTGAGGGGCAATTGGTCGATAAAAAATGCCATATTTTACACCATTAAAGGCTCCGACACTGGTGACAGGACACATTGCAGGTAAGCGTTTGTATAATAAAATTTCGAATTGATATAAAGAAAAAATATCTACTCTACATTTACATTTTTCCGTAAAATACAATAATGTCACCGTTTTTTAATAGAGAAAATCTTTCATTGTTTACTAAATGTTATCTACTCCACGCATTGCGCTATACCGTAACAACAGAATATCTGTCGGCTGATATATTGGGGGCCTCGACGTAGCCTCCGGCGGCGTACTCCGAGCGGCTATGGCTATGTCGCTCGATTTTATGGGGAATTACCTGTGTTCTAAGGAATAAACTAGTAAATAAGGATAAACCTTATACCTATTCTGTTTATATGAGTACGTACTTACTACTTCTACTAAGTATTATCTAAGTAGAGTCTAGGCATTAAGTGATCTGTTTTTAGGGTAAATAGAAAAATGTAAATTACCCGAGTAAAAAAGTCTAAATACTTAAACAAATGTTTTTCTATAATTTATGGTAATTAATTCCATTTTTTGTTAATACGACCATTTTTATTTTAATAACTTCATTTTATTAGTAGAGTCTAAAAAAATATGTTATTTTGTTCTATGTTATTTATCGTAACATTCTTTCAAATTTCTTCAAGAGCGATTAAGAATGTTTACTTGTTAAAAAAAATAACAAAATCCTTCTTTCTGTGTAAAAGTTACCAACCCTAATTTAAGAAGAGTCTGTATAGACCCCTTCTCATACATACCTCAGAGCCCTCAGGGAGGGCGGCATGTAAATCACATACAAATGCTTGTATGCAAGCACGCTACTGGCTTACGCGCGAACCAATCAAATCAAAAAGATTCTATAAGGGAGCTTACAGTTGATACACAAAACTAATCAAAGAAAAATTTAATACCATGTTTGAGTTTTATTATTAAAATCTCAGGGGCATTATTCATATAATAAAGAATTCGTATTTTTAATAGAAGATTAGTAAATTTTAGAAATTTCTTCGTGCAGCAAAATTTACTTTAAAAAAGAGTGATAAAAAATTAATTTTATTTAAACATTTAGGATATGAATTTGATAACATTTTTTATTTATTAATACGCAGGTATTCAAATTACAACTTTAAATAAAAAGAATGTTTCCAAGCAATTTTAAAAGTGAAAACATTTGACAGCGCTTACATTTGATTAATTCTTCATCAACTGTTATTTATTTTATACGACCTAAGTAGTTATATATATTTACGACCAAATTACCTTATTCCAATTACGAACTTTAAAAAAGTATTCATTTGATGTACATATAAAAAAGTATTCATTTCATTTGATGCGTAAGCAGTTTGTATATTAAACTCCCACACACGCAACACCCTCTATGTGCGTGCGAGTCGGCTACTGGCTTACGCAGTGACCAATCGAATGCCGTAGGTATGACGAAGGCATGCATGACATTTGTAATTTAAACATAGAACTCTTTTTTCTTTTTGATCAGTTCAAATTCATTTAACAAGTCTATGCATTGTTGTTTCCTTTTTATATGTTTGATGTAGTTTGTAAGCAATATTTGTTTTTTTTCTTTTCATAGAGGTTCGTTAACGAACTTTAAATTGTTAATAGGTTAAGTATAAGAACTCTTACCCCGCTTCACCAAACCTAAAGTTTTAATAATAGATATCGCGTCCACATAATACGTCATCGTTTACAATTGCTTTGCCATACTGTGTAAATCTTTGGATTTATAAATATGATTTAATGAGACATAAATACGGCATTTTAATAAGCCTATTTATATCTTATACCTTTCACAACTAATTGAAATCCACACAGAAACACTAACTTTATTGATAATTAACAACTATAGATACCTTGTTATTAGTTTGTTAATTTATGTTATAAAGCTACTACAATTGAAGAATTTAGGCATGATTTTTCTTAGTCGTGCACACAAATCTTTAGGTTACTTCCGAATTTCTATTAGAAAGTGTCATTATTTCGTTTGTTTTATACTTTAAAACAAAGACAAACTTTTGAATTATTTCTGCTTATATGAATTTTCTTATATTGAATAATTAAAATCGATCGAGAACAACCTGTCAATTTATAATAAATACAAATACGTTTGAGCACAAGAAGTGTAATTCGGCTACCGTTCGCCAATCAGGAAAAAGGGCGGGGCGCGTAACACGGCAGTTCAAAAAACGAACACAGATTATATTTACCATGTCTAAAACGTGCGCCGCGTGGGTGGGACTTTCTATAGCCTCGGGCTTTCTCGTGGGACGAATGTTGTACCGTGAGTTATGTGCATCTACCAATATGTGGAGTGAATCTAAATTATAAGTTAGCGTTACACATGGGTGATTGGTTAGTAACGGATTCAATGTGAAAAGAAAGATATTAGTGGCATTATTAAGAAAAGCAATTTAGTCCGTAGGACTGTTGCTCTATGGTGTCCTTGCTTTAAGAGGAGTCTTGGAACGTATAACTAAATAAAGTTAATTTACGTTATTCTTACCAGATACAATATGCATATGTTATTATTTCCCTATGTTAAACAAAAAAAATTAAGAAGGTATATCTTACTGATGATTTTTTTTAAATTCTACCCTTAAGAAAACGTTAATAAGTGAAATTTTTTTAAGGAAACGTATTCTACCTTCAACTATTTATTTCGTATTGTTCCAATTTAATTCTGAATTGAAAATAATACCTATACCAAAGTGAACTCATTTGAGATAGGTACATATTGAAAAAATTTGCTAAAAGTTGCTATGTAATAATTTCTTAGTCCACCCCCAAAATAATTCTAACACCCTATATACACAGCAAAAAAGGCCAAGTAGGTACACCTGTGGCGCTTCGGGTCTGTGTTTGTGGTCAATAGCAAACAGTGCGGACTCGGCTTTGCAAACAACTGACAATCAATGGCCGAAACGACGGGGGATTTGTGAATGGAAACGCCATTTCCGATACTTCACATTACGAAGGTGTTAATTTGTTTATCGAAAAAACAATGTCGGTTAAATATACACAAAGGTTTGGCATGTAAGTAGATACAAAAATATTGAACGATAAATCTAAATACCTCTTTAAAAAGTTACCTTCTTTCTTTGTGTCTGATAAGGGCGATTACAATGCCTGGATTAGGTGGCCTTTGTTCCTAATAATGTTTTTTCCTAATAATGTTTTTTCCTAATAAGGTTAAAAATAAGTCATTTAACAATAGCATTTAAGATAAGATTATAACTTTCACGAAAATATCAAAAGAGTTTGCCGACACACATTGCATTATTTGCATCGTCCTAAAATTGTATCAGTTTCCATAAAACGTTATCAATGAAGTTATTAAGTCTTTTGTTTGAGCATTCATGGAATGTTATCGTTGGTGAGTCGGGACAGCTCAAAGGAAAGTCACATATCGATATATGTATGTTACTCCAAAATAATCCTTAATGCTTTGAGATAGAGTACTTTAGTAATAAGTAATTGATTGTAAAGCATACGTGCACAAACAAAGGCATACCAGATAAGACGCACCTTTTATATCCATAACCTACCTACTTTGTAAAAAAGTGTAAAATATGTAACCTTAGGTACTTAAGCAGTGTGTTATCTTACACCAATGAAGGTTAGGCACCCATTTCTTTGTTATATGATAATACAAAACAATAGTATGTACCTATAGATTAATGTATTTTTACAATTGGGTACTGCACTATCATTAGTGCAGTACCCAATTGTAAAAATACATTAAATACATTAAAGGTTTAATACCTTTTGTTTCGTTATATAAATTTATTTGATTTACACTGCTTTGTGGCAATCATACACAATTTCTTATATTTGCTTATGTAGAAATACCAGAAACAAAAATATTAAAATGGACAGCTGTCTTAGTTCGCTTTTATAAAACAAAGAAAGTTGCTTTGGCCAAATTGAGTTAGAGCTTTAGCATTCTTGCGAGTACCGAGCGTCTGGCAGTTAACTAAAATACGTGGGTTGGAATCCCACACTAAGTGAAATTTTTCAACACAGATTTTCTGTATAAATAAAAGATTCTCTATTTTATCTGTAACCACGGCGTTTAACGTAATAAACACTTAAGAATATATAACATCCATGAAGACAATACAGGATTAAGAAAAACAAAGAAAATGTGAACACCGTCTTCATAACCACCATCAAAACGAAAGTAGGATTTTTCAAACTTGATCGTTTCGAAATGTAAGGGTATCATCGTATTTGCAGGCTTTAAATGGACGACTCCTAAAACGCGGCATCCATTTGTTAATATTTAACATCCCGACCAAGGAATGCTCTTATCTCAAAGATTACCAGATAAGGCCGCCCAACCTTTGTCTCTATCTCGTCCAAACAATAGTTTCCTGTGTTACTTCGCTTGGACAAATTATGTGTTAACACTCAAAGTGTTATGTACCTTAAAAGGCAACTTATTGACTCTAAAAACTGGGTTTTGTATGATTTTTTAAGTTCAAACTTTACAAGAGATAGTCAATACTTGTCTCCTTTAAGTATAACAAGAGTTTCCTTTAATGCATGACAAATCTTAAAAAATTGAGTGCATTCAAATGTTTCATAATACACAATCTACTATCGTTAACATCAACCACAAATATTTTGAAATCCATAAAATATCCTTGACCAACAGAAATACCAATAATAAAAAATTGCTTATTTACATAACATTATAAATGATCGGCGTTAAATCGGCCGCTTTGTAGTCGAAAGAATCAAAGGAATGTTAACGTCATAGACGCCACTAATATTAACATGATCAAAAAACCATGGGCCATAATCAATTCTGTGTCCTCGATCAACTTTCGAAGTTATAAATGGGCACAATATCGGCTGGCGCAGCGGTGTTATGACAAAAGCCACCCGTATAATAAATAATTATTGTCTTCCACCCCGCGGCTCATAAACATGAGCCAATGTGTTAATACGGAATACGTATATGTGACAAAGCTTTTTTGTTCCTCGTTAAATCGGACTCATTCGGCGCACTCAAAGGAGAGTGGCGCGTACCGGGCTCCCTGCTGAGTCGCAACCATTGCCGAAACGTACGAGGCGTTCGAAATTTGAAATTTCAAATAAAATCCGTACAAGATATTGCACTTTGTCACTACCACTACGACTGATATGGGTTTCGAAAGTACGTATTATGGTCAATTAGAATAAATTACAGCTCTTGATTTAACAAAAAAAACTTATTACTAATCCGTCGTTAAACATCGCTAACTTGTGAGAACTTTTTATTAAACATAAAATACTTATGCAAATACTTTTAAAACCATAAATACACTGCGCTATTGATAGTTTTGGTAATTATTAATATTAAAACTGTATCTTCAACCAAATATAATTTGCCGATTAGCAGACATGTGCCTTATTAAGAAAAATGCGAGGGCGTCGCGTGGCGAGCCGTTGCCACTGTGATACGCATAGTCCGGGAGCTAGAGTGGAAATTTATATGTATTATTTGAGTTTATAATTATTCTCACATTAATGAAGATGTTACATTTTCGGCTACAGCTTTTGTAAATATTTTTTTCAAGGAAAATGAAAATCGATTATTGTAGTTGTAAAAATTGAAACGACAAATTTAGGTATAAGATGAAATAAATTACTTTAAACTGAACATAAGAAATTGTTTATTATAAAACACTATATAGCGAATGATTTTAACACTTCCATGAAAATGTATCATCAAAAAATTTATCTCCTCGACTATAAGACCACTTGTCGATGTGTAATTACGGATGTAAATTTGTTTGGACCCGGCGGGCTTAAGTCAATGATGAAAATCAACTTTTAACATACAATCAACCAGATTTTTAAGGTATTACCTTTATGCCGATAACATAAGGTCTAATCTACACAGTATTCGAATCATCTTTTACAAAGTTATATTTACTGATATGTTAACAGTAATGTGACCTCTTTAAATAAATATTATTCTTAAATGCATCACAAAATAAGATTTAATACCGGCTTTTCGTTTAAATGAATGCTTCATTAGCAATATCAGAATCCATTCATTCATTCGTTATTCACAATGTCGTCCCGGAAGCAATTACTAATTTTCATATCGACTGAAAGACAACCTCTTAATGAATTACAGTATTATTTTTCATAGGTGTAAACATAAAATATAAGTAAATATACGTATATACAATAACCCTCTTCTATATTTTAATACTGAAAATAGATTATTATTATAAGAACAAATTTTTTATATTTATCTTCAATTTTCGCTGTATTTTATTCGTAGACTAGTTATAAAAGCATTATTAAGACAGTTACCGTGATGCTAGTATAGTCGTTCACAAAGAAAAAAACAGGAAAGTATGACTAATAAGCTGCTGGCAGAACAACTAAAGGTTACTGCAAAACACCGGTTTTTAATCATACCGGCACTTACGTTATGAACTTTAATTATTAACTACGCACCTACAGTGTTAAGAAGAATATTTTTGAATGGTTAATTCGCTTTTTACTGCTTCGAGATATCTTACGCTTCCGTGATTGAGATAATATATTATAAGTAACAACATATGTAAAACATTAAAAAAAATATGAGAATATTAAACAATTAATTTTCAACAATCTACACCAATTATTATGTTCAAATGAAGCAGAGCTAGAACGGCACATCCCTACTAATATTATAAATGTGAATGTAAGTTTGTTTGAAAGCATAGCTTTCACGCAAAAACTACTAACCCGATCATCATGAAACTTCGTACATATATTCTTGGAGGTATTATAAGTAACAAATGATACTTTTTATTAAAAAAAAATTGCTGGCGAAGCCACGGGTAAAAGCTAGTAATAAATAATGTATACATTTCAATACATAAATAACTTTATACACAAGTTGGTTTGGAAACAAATACTTATTTTACCAAAACAGTCAATTATAGGTATTATGTGATCAAAAGCATTACTAGTATTTTATTAATTTGGGACCGTTCGTGCTTAGAAAAGACCGCCACAGTTGTATCAGGCTGTCGACAAAATAAAAAAAAAACAGTTGTAGGTAATTTAAAACTATATTATGTACCAAATCTATTTAAATGATTAGTATCACTGTTAAAATTACCATTAAAGTGTACTAATTTAGTTTTCTACACATCAATTATTATGTAATAATACCAAGTATTTAGCACGGAATTTTGATCTCGATTCTATATAAAACATTACGATTGAATTACTTCGTAAGACGTCTAAAATTTAATTGTCTATAGTAAATTAAGTGATTTAAGTGCTACTTTATTTTTGGCTATATAACATTACGGAAATTTGTAAATGTTTGTATAGCTATCAATTTATTTGTTTATGTTTTAATTTTATGAATAAATAGTGTGTGTCTTCAGGTTGGTTTTTAAAGGTGTGTAAGGTTATAATATTATGTAATAGATACCCGATAGAAAGAACCGACACTTAGTTTTTGAACATGTGCTAATATCAGAAGCATTTAGTAATAAGAAAACCTGTAAGTCATACTCAACTAATAAAAAATAAACAACTGAGCAATTTTTTTTGTAATCGATTACGAATTGTGTATACGAACGATTTCGATATATTTTAACTTAAAAACTTGTGTCGATTAAGCAAATTCATGGTCTATCGGAGACCATGGGAATTCTTAGGTGTCAATAAGTATATCTAATGATGCGTGCAATACAAAACTTTGGGACACAAAAAGCAATATTCACTACACCTTTGGATATTTCAAAGGTTTTTTTTAAAGGCCATTCCTCTTTTTTTGTTAAATAAACCATAAATCGTTATAAAATGGTCACTTGGAATGGTGAATAGCGTTCGGGTGCTTATGAGTTTGAATGAAAAAATCCTGGCTTGACAATAATTTTGGATGCTTTTGTGTAATCTAGCGCCTCGGAGGCGCTAAAGTTAATTTACATAATAACGAGCTGAATTATTCAGATAGTGCATAGTTATAGATATAAAAAAAATTAGACACTTTTAATTCACATAAAGATATAAAGTATGCAAACTTGAGGATTTCTTATTGTTTCAACACTGAATATGGATTTTGTTTCAATGGTATAATTAACAAATCTGATTAAGATCGCTATTATGCAAAAATATAATTTTAACAAATAAAATATTTTAACTGAAATTTTTCCAAAAAAATGCATATTGAAAGTTAGTTATTTTGGAAAGAGTAAAGTTTAATAGTTAATCATAAATACTTGAGGTAATATGTGCTAAAAATATTTTGGAAAAACTGCAGTAAATACAAAAAGAAATAAGACAAAAGTTAAATCTTATGTTCTGTTAATAAGTATTTAAAAATCTGACAACATAAACAACAACGTAGGTCAGTAATTCAAATTGAAACGAGTGTCTTCTAATACAAATGTATTCGATGTGAGTAAATTAAGAGAACATAGATTTCACTAAAAATATGAACAGATGTTGGGGTACTCACTGTGTTTGGGCGCTAACAACTGCGATTATTGCTGATTAATGTTTATTTTTACGTATAAATTACTCGGCTGCGCGGCGGTGACTGTTGCGAGTGCAGTAAAAAACAGTAATTTATTAGTGGCGACTTCTCGTCTTGGCGCTGGCTTAACGAGTGTGTGGCGTGCGGTGCGGTGGACAGAAAAAACTGGCTCGCTTGCTACGTAGCTCGATCAGTAGTGGCCTAAGGAAGAATAACCCCAGGAGTCGCTGGGAGCTGCCACCGCTTCCGAACGGCCCCCTCACCCCGCACCATCTCCCGCCCGCCCGATACAGATCACGCATTCTAAGAATACCTTTAACCACGGCACAGGCAACAACCAGCTGTCCCTTTCACTCCAACTGTGGCGCTGTTGCGGATGCTGCCGGCCGCGCGGGGCGAAGCAGCTCTCTAATGGACATTTCACAGCGGACGACGCTTCCTAAGTTCACCAGCTAAAGGTCACACAAGCTAAGCGAGCCCAAAGACGCAGCGTGAACGTGGAACTCGACCGCACCGAAGTAGCTACGCGTGCGCAACACCGGCAGCGCCCACATGACCGACAGTTTCGCTTCAAGCGTCGCTTGGGGAAATCTACTCGTCTCTTTCCTCCCTACTTCACGGCAATCTTTTCTCGCTCGCACACGACGACGTGGAAAAATGTATCTAGTTCTGTGGAGGCGACGCGGAGTGCAGTAGCAGTGATTTTTTTTTCGTTTCAATAAATTTGTGGTTGTTCGTCTCGCTTAGGCGCGCGCCCGGGGCGTCGTCGAGCGAGACGGTAGATTGCCACCGGGTTACGCCTTCCGTGCGTTCTGGTTATTAAGTAGGTTGGTATGGTATTAGAGCCACCGTGTACTGCTTGTATAAAACATAATATTGTCGTAAATACGGCTTGTTTGCAGCCGGCCGGTTATTTATGTGCGCCTGCGGCTACTGCGATACGCGCCGCCTCTTATGTCTTATTTTCACGTTATCCTTCGATCGATTCGTCGGTGTATACTATGTGTAACTCTGACTCTATATACTAGTCATAAAAATCCTATTTTTTTATTTAAAATTAGTAAAGCTCAATTCTTTTTTACAATCATTCTTTGGAAAAAAATAGGTCCACAACAGTACCTTATTTCCTTAGAAAAAGAACTTAAAAGATTACTAAATATTGAACTATATTACAACACATCATTTTTGCAGTTACCTTAAGAAATAGTTTCCATTGTTTTAGGATAATTTATAATTAAAAAAATAAATTAGCTAATACATTATAAAAAAATAATAATAATCAAAATTGAACACGTGACTAAACGGCAATTTACAAAAACAAAAATGCAAGAAAACAAAAGAAACAATGTGACAGTACCTACAAAGGACAATATTAGACAGACTGTTCACAATGAACCGTGAAAAGAAACATTAAAACAAATTAGAAAAGATATTGTTTCATAAATTGGGAGTCATTATTAAACGCAATGGGTGAATTATAGATTGCATTCCTTTATTATGGAGCAGTTGTCCTTTGCTATGTAAGCATACATAAAAACTTAATTAATCTAAAAACTTTAAACCCTTAATTTGCAAGTGAAGGGTTTCTTTTATTTATTAATACTCAAAAGTAGACTAAAGCGACCTCATCAAAAGTTCGCGATTGTCCCAAATATAAAACGATTCGATGTTACCAAAATGAAAAGATAAATTATTAGCAAAGGATTTATATGAAAACCACACCGTTTTAAAAGGTTTTCTTGGTTTTATTAATAGTGCTAATGTGCCAATTTGGGAGAGTGCCGAGGATTGGGCAAGATATCCTAATCCGAGTATAAATAATAGTTTTTTTTTAATTTTTTAACAAAAGTCTAGTTATTATTTGTATTTTTTGTATAATTTTTTTATATAATGATTTTGTTCAGTTTAAAAAAAATAGTAGACAGGTATTGCTTTTGTATACAGAGCCAAAACCAAAAGCAATAAAGTTTTAAGATATGTATGTAATAGTAGTTGCAGTCGATATAAGTATAAAAAAACGGGTTGCACTCCGGGAGTGCCGGCAGAAGTGAAAACATGAACATTAACGTTGTGCAGTTTTGATATTTTGGAATGGTTAGGGAATAATTTCGCATAAATTGCTTTAATTATAAGTATAAAAGTACTATCATTTATGTGGTAAAATACAATCATTTATTGCGCTATCTTACACAAACACACTCGTGCAAGCGCCCTACGCCGCTTAAACGAAACAGCAGGAGCAGACATACATTTTCGCCGCGCGGTACAAAAAGAGCCGGCGGTCTACTCTCCCTCCGTCTTACGAATTTTCGATCAGGTCACGTCTTGACGCGAGTTTAACATTTTTTACCCATCTTAAAAAGTGATAACATGAAGTTAGCTGTTAAATCGAAAGGTTAACTTCAAGATATCTCATTTAAAAATTAAAAAAAGTACAACTTCATCTGCGCGTATATAAGTACACACACGCTTTTTTAAGAGTTAAAAATATGTAATGTGTACCCAGACAACATTACATACAAATTTATGTCAAACCAATGATGATTAGTTTACAACATTACATATTTTGAACTCTTCAGAAATCCTAAACAACATAGGTTAATCGTCGCTATGCTAATACTAAAGTTGGGGTTTCAATGAAACAAATATTTAAAAGAATAAACCATTATTTATTGGTATTATAGTAACTAGGTATTGAAATATTTACATTAATATAATATAGATATCACAAAACACACCTCACAGAACATTGCAAAAGCGAAACTATCACTTATAGTATGAACAACGTTCAATAATCCTCAAAAGATCTTTGGAATGAGACTTTCGTCTGTAAAAATCTATTAAAAATAAATAAATAAATTTTCCGTTTAATATTCATTTATAAAATAAATATAAAAAACTCTCAATCTCATCTGTCGCGAGGGCACGAACGAATGCCCATGCAAAGACTGCGTATAGCATGCAGCGCTCTCGCATACCTATACACTCTGAGTATACATATAGGTATGTAATCTCGTCTGTCGCGAGAGCACGAACGAATGCCCATGCAAAGAGCGCGTATAGTATACATATATTATAAGAATACACGCGGAGTATATCTATGTAAAATCTCATCTGTCGCGAGAACGGCGGAAAATGCTCACCTACAAAAGTGCCCAACGCGCCATAAGAAGTTTTCACTTCAAAAATGATGATAAATAATTGTAACTCCAGTTAAGTTACTTCGTAAGTGCTGAGTAAGTAAAAAGTTACTTTTTACCATCTATTACTGTAGTATGGTATTAGATCTACAAGATTTTCAAATATTGTTAATGAATTTGTCGAAAGCGAATTTCGTCCAAGGATTCATGGGAAAAAAATATAACTTATCTCTAGTTCGTCCCAAATACTGTATACAGAGTAAGCAAACAATAGCTTAACGGGTCCTACGACACGCGACGACAAAACACAAATGGCACAATGACGAACAAGCAATGAACCGTCACGGCTCTAAACTGACAATCAAACAAAACCAAACACCAAAACATATTATAGCAGCGATTGTTTTCAAAATTGGACGGCTTTATTCAAAACTGCGGGTAGCTCATAGAGTCATTGTCACAAAGCATGGAACTGTTTGCTTACAAAATCAAGGGACATTTATGGCTGAAGGTGCTCATACTTTTGTCCCGTGTTGAATGGTCAAGCGACCACACTAGTCGATGACGTGCGTTGCTAATTCGTACATTTATACCTGTCGGACGTGTCAAAAATGCAATGATGTTTTCGATTTTAATTTCTTAGTGACCGCTAAACTGTTTTGTGCGCTTACAATGACACCATGAAAGAGGAAACCTTTTTCGGCAATGTAACGGTTAATTTTGGAAAATTAAATTTTGAGTCAAACACTTTTTTTGTTTTGTATTATTGTAATGACTTTCTACCTTCATTCCAACTGAAATGTTATTATATTATATACTATTTATATCCTAATTTATCTAACAATTTTTCGTTTAAATAATTCCTTTAGTACACATATATAGAAGTCGTCTCACTGAAATTTTTTTAAAGGAATATGTGCTGTGTGTATAGCGCGTTGATGTCTTTTATATGAAGCTATTTCATAAGCTTTTATGTGTATCTAATGAAAGCGCCTCGAAAGTCTAATAATTTAAATATAATATAGCTTGTGAAAATATTGTTTAATACTTATAATTTGACCAATTAACTATTATAATAATGTATTTATAACAAAATACTCGCTTCTGAAGTGCAGAGGTATAGGTGCGGTAGGTATAACCAAGTGGCGCTCTTTGTGAGCAAAATTCCCCTAAAACTAGGGTTGCTGCCATAATTTCCACGCTCGGCAAGCAGGCTACAGAATTCAGTTAAAAACCAGGAATTTAAAAATATTGCTGTCTATTTTGTTATCAACAAGTGGAATGGTTATTACCTTCAGTATCATTAGTCGCTTATTTGATAGAAACATACAGAACAAATCAAGGAAGATGCACCGCCCACCCGCAAATGTATGCACATATAAGCAGACATCGACACATCTTGGATCTTAATGGGTATGCCTCCTAACCATTACCGGGCACGAGGCCGGGTAAGGGGGTGATGGAGAGTACCACATAACTTCGTCGTTTACCCGCAGCGGGGTATGGGCACTAACGCATTTTACAGTGTATAAGGGTAAGTGTTATTCTTCTCTATACCCGACACTGCATACAAAGTTTAGAAATATTTTTAGTAAACAGTATTTACCTAACAGCGTCGTATTTTGAGATGTTAAGGATATTAGTCAGTTTGTAAACATCCCATTTTCCTCCCTTTCCCGCTTTTCCTATAAAGCCTACGTATTCTTTCGATTCGAAGGCTACCTGTACTTATTAAAATTGTTTTTGATAGATTTTTTTTAAATAGCGAAAAAGTTGTCACTTTCTCTCTATGATAAACTTTAATTAGAACACAGGTGGCAATGAAAGCGACAGGCGTTGACACTTACAACATGTATCATTTGCGCATTATATCTCTGTCTGGACACCGTATTGAATCCATGATAGTTTGAAGACTTCCCATAAAAGGGATACCATCCGTCTAAAAACAACTACGATGTCTCAATGTCGGTGCCATCAGAACCATTCAGGTAAACATTTTACCGTCCCTAACCCCGATTGTGCTGTAACCGTATAAATATACATAAATACCGCAAAAATTTAATTAGATAAAGATTTAAGAAAATTAGCAAATGCTATTTGTAGGAACTTCTCGTGTTCTATGAATGTGTGCTTCTAAGTAAAGTGCAAATCACCAAAAGCGATGTATGAATTGCAACCGTTTTACAGAATCTCTAAGAACCATGTTATTAAAATTTAACACCTTGTCACATTTGTGTGAAGTGATCAGACATTTAATAGATTTTTTCCTGAGTTTTGATTGAAGCAACTCGTTATGGTCAATTTTTTTTTATTTAACCAGGTCTGTCTTCTGTACTTTATTTATACGATTGAGGATATTAAGACTGCATGTAATCATATGAAAACAAAAGACAAATAATATATGTGATATATAGATGTGTATAAATAATATGTGTGACCCAATTAACAAATGATTCGCAATCAAAAAGCATCAAAGGACAAAGGAAAGGGTAATTCAGGGGTTTAATTTTGACGTCGCTAAATGAAACCCTAGCGATTCTACCTTCTGCGCTAAAGCCCCGGGTTCAAATCCCGGTAAGGTATATGTTTGTATACTGAACATGAACATTTGTTCCGAAGTCACGATTGTCTTTATACTTATTTATGTATTTCTATACGTTATTTTATACCTAGTTATTTTATGTCTCTGCATACTTTGGGCAAAACAATTTAAGTGTTGTTTGAAATAATCTTGATGTTCATTTCAACCTCATGGAAATGCTTAAAACTAACAAGTCAAGTTTTAGTTGTACTTTAAACAATGGATGATTTCCTATAGAGTTCAAAATTAGATTTATCTGCATTTTGAAAAAAACTGTCTTACTATGTAAAATCTATTTTTGTTTTTAAATAATTCGTTTAGATTTTTTAGATACGTTTATTCCGGTTGTACACACATTATACATTACCATTATATAATCAAAGAAAATAACAAAATAAAATAAATAACTTCATGACACAACCAACAACAGATAGTTTGTCTACTAAGATGTCTCAAGCGTTTTCAAATATTATTTTCATAGGGGCTAAATGAAGTTATAACTCGTTCAGTATATACTATAGTAGCCGAGATATCCGGATAATATTTAAGTGGAAAACTATATCTTCTAGTTAAGACATTACATACTTAGAACTATAACTTAAAATATAACTTTTCATGTTAACACGCCTACATTACTTAGCTTCCTAGACAAACAACAGTTACACTGGAGAAGGCAATACTGATAGGATCGTTATTCGTTAAACATTACAACCGACATTCGATACGAAATCGGAACAATCGACTAGCAAATCCGAAAACTCGAATAACAACTGTATACACGCTACCGGCGCCTTTTATGGCAAATCTATTGACCGATCTCTATTAACTTGTACTTGCCTGTACATTATATTGCATTAAAAACAGATATTTGTTCTAATACAGTCATCGAGAAAAATCTATAAATAGATATTACTTTATGCTGTCACATTAATCTTTACAAAGAAAAGAAAAACAGTGTGTTCTGTTAATACAACCTGTTTTGTATTTTCAAGGCAATTTTTTAATATTGCGCGTGTTTCGCATGTTAATGTTATGATAAAATAAAAATATGTATATATTTTGTCTGTTACAGTCGTGTACAGACAGTAACGATGCTTCTGTACGTGGTACCTAAAAGTCACAAAATATATTTTTATAAATTTTTGAGATATATATACGTTTATACACATAGTTATCAGTTACTTTTGTTGTTGACTCTATTATGCGGGCATATTTGCTTATAACATGCGCCTGTTTGTGTCTGGTTGGGTCCGCAAAAGCAAGTCTGAGAGCAAAGTGCTACAGCTCTCATGTTGGTGACTGTATCTTAGAAGTCTTTCTTTGGTTACCACGTAACCTATATTGTCAATTTTGAAAATGTTGAATTTGTACACTTTTCTAGCTCTAAAAAGTTCTTAATGAAACCAATATTTTTTATCAGACCATACCTGAGGTATAGAAATTTAATTAGATAAGTAATTATTGAAATCAATTTGACTATTATTCAGTTTCTTTTTAAATAACGTTTAATATTTAAACCTGATCTTATGAAATTAATAAAAATACATAAGTGTTGTATGATATAACAAGAAGTAGGCAAGACGTAGGCTACATATATGTAGAGTCAAATAATTGTTTTTTAGTTTATAAAAATATAAATGGATTTCTATCAGATATTAATCGTAAGGTTCCTTAATTTCGTATTCACTATGAAAAGGACTAAGGGTCCTTTATACCCAGTATATGCGAATACCAAGACAAATATTATTCACAATGCACGATTTTTGTCATTTCTGTATCATAACTTCAAGTAAATCTTTATGACGATGAATAGATATGTAATCTCGTTGTTGGTTATCAGTGTAGTCACAGAAAAATAGAATTCTTTTTTGGTACGTACGTGAAACTAAAATTACATTAGGTACACCACATTCAATCAAAAGATGTTAAGGTTTTTCTACAATATAATATCGAAGTTTTCCTATTCTCAAATAAATGAGTTGGCTATCTAAAAATAATATTTTAGCTCATCATTAGCCGACAATACAAGACGATCGGTTCATGCTTTGTCTCTTTAGTCCCTGACGCAATTCGAATGAACCGAAACGGAACAATAAAATTACTATATTAGTCAAGGTAAAAAGAATTATAAACATTATGATATAAAGTTGGTATTGCCGCGAGCGCCTCTTTGTTGATCTCCGAAAGAATCGTCCGTTGACAACAGAGACATCGATGCTGTCCTTTTTTTGAATATCGATTGTAAAGAGCATTCTCATGACTCTGTGAGAACTGAGAAGTACTGTCGAGGCTTAAATTCCACCTATTCAACGCACTGTCTTTGTGTCGGCTCAACTTTTGGTATTATAACGCTTGTCAATAAAAGCCTAAGGGGATAGGATACAATGTGTCAATTTGATACTAAAGGTATCTGTATCGTCACTGAGATAAAAATATAAGAAATTAATTGGTGTTCACCATCAAAACATTTAAAAGTTATTTTTAAGGGATGTAAATAGATAAATGACATGACATTAAAAGGATAATAACATGTTTTTTAAAAAATGTCTATATTTCAGAAAAAATAGGCATCTTTATAGGATTAAGAGTAAATATCAGCGACACAATGTGAGCCTTTATGCGAGCAAATTTGTTGAAAAACCATAAACGTATATTCGTGAAAAATCTAGTTTGCGTCAGTTCGTTAATTGCCTTCTTGATGTATGTTATATAAAGACAAAGTAATCTAGGTTGTTTACGCACATCGCCATATTGTTCTTCTCATTATGGCAGACCGAAGATACGAGATCGCTATTGGTTTTAACTAACTGAGCATCATATGAGCATACCTCCAACCAATTGGATATTTGATTTGACAATTAATACCTTATTAACATCCTGTTTGCTAGGTGAATCCAAATTTACGTCTCACACGCAACCTCATTTGCATAGACAGATGATATTTGTAAGTTATTACGAGTATACATAGATAATTCACAAAGACGTCGATATGCATTTTGCCATTTTAGAGTTATGAAAGTACGTACACGTGGCTTCATAAGGGTATCAAGTATCAGTTAATCCGAATAAACACAAGTTTACCATGATACTTTTCTCTCTTACCTCTACGTGTAACGTTCTATAAAGCATGAAAGGAGTCTCAGATCAAATAAAAAACAAGAGGAACGCAGAAATGCATCAGCACAGATAAATTTAACTTTTGCGATCTAAAATTAGTTTAAAAAGATTAATATGTATTTATAACCTCAGCGCGATGTTTCAGAATACCCATAAAACAACTGGGCATCTAAGCTTTATCAAAAAATGAAGAAAAGTTAATATTTCTAAAAGCTAAATTTTCAAGAAGCTCATATCGATATTCGATCGATTAAAAATTCACGGAATGCGTATTCGAATGTTACCGAATGATAAATGTCGCTAATCTAAAATCTGCCACTGAATTCTTCGTGTCGCACAGGTAGTCATAAACCTTATTAAATCATTATGTCTTTTATAAAACAATAACTTTTATAACCGTCGCAAATTCAGAGAAACGATACAGTAAAGACCAGTATAAAGTTTCATATCGTTAATTTTCTCAAATTAAGTTGTTAATTAATTTACATATGGAATAAACTGTTATTTGCGTCTTCTTTCTTTGTAAACAGTTTAATTTAAAGATTTTGATTTAATATTGTGGCAGCAATTTTTTATTTGATTCGGTGTTGATTATAGATATAGATCCCTATACAGAACAAATAAGAAGCCGATGAACACCTTAGAATGCGTTTATGTAGCTATGAAATCCATGCATAACGCAAATCTTTTATTTCCGTATTAACCGGCGTTAAATCTTAACTATATTACATCTCAGGGAAGTGACACAAGGACACACAATATCGTTAGTAAAATGCATTAATCTTATTAATTTTCCTATTATAACAGCAGGTTCAAGTACGCCACTAACGCGAATACTAATATTGTTCTAAAGTCACTATCTCAATTTTTTTTTTAAATGTTTACTTATATATCGAGCTTATTAGTACATTAATACATCTGATTCATGTTGCCCGCTATATTCATTTTGCCTTCTCATACACTATTTTATATAATTTGACGAAAAAAAGGTTAGTAAATAAATAACACTATAAAGCTTATGACATAAAAGATATTATTGCTTTCTAATAATAAAATAAATTTGCAAGATTCAACTGATGGAGGTGAAGTTCTAATATATACATACATAACTACGTATGCATATAATATAACGTTACCTTCTTTTTATATCTAGAACAATTACCATAAGGATTTATGCTTAAAACAAAAACATTAAATTACAGATAAGGTATTGTTGACTGAACTGACGGCACTTGTTATGACTTAAATATGCCTAATATTAAAAATTAAAGTAAGTACGCCCAATTACTCCTTCTTGTTTGGAGATAATCATTTTTAATAAATAAATCCAACAAACGAATCAAAATCGGATTTCTCCCAAAAGATCGATTTTAGGACCGCACCGAATCAAATTGATTTGATCGCAAAAAGAATAAGATCGCTTCGGCCGCCGAATAATTGTGTTTTACAATCGACCCGAATAATAAATAATTCAATTTTGCGGTCCGACGATTAAATTACAGTCTTTGTCCGAGGACAAGGCACCATCCATTTTAAACTTAGGTGTTCTTTATTGTTACCAGAATAAAGGTTATAATAGCCTATGTCTCGCGACATTGAACGGCACTGGTAACATGTTGGCGACAATAAAAATGCAAATGTCCAACAACGACCTTATAATTTACGGCTTTTGGACTAAAACAATCTGGCTGGTTGTTATTTGCTGACCGTTTTATGAGAATTCCTCTTTTTGCTACTTAATTCATTCATTTTAGTTACATTTTAGATTAATTATAGTTATTTGCTTGTCTAATTAATTAGACAATGTTATAAAAAAATAAAAGACTCCATTTAGGAGGTTTAACGACTTTCGCTAGGACTGGTTTTAAGATGGGTGACCAAAAATTTATTATTTCGACCTTCTCAAGCATTTCGCCTGCATCTGTAGTCATTCCAATTTAACTCAACGCTCTATTCGACTATTTTTGCTAACTGTGAGTGCTGCAGTTTTTAAATCATTATATTCATGGCTAGGCCACAGACCTTCCAGACATATGAATGTAAACACCGAAAGTAGTGCCCTATTACCGAGCACCAGATGTAAAATAGGCGCATCAAAATTCGAGTTATGGAAACCGACCGTACAAAAAGAAAATGTCGATTGTGTTTTTCTATATAATTACATCTACTTTTATCAAAGTGCTGCACGAAAATCAACGTATCTGTTATATTGAATATCTACTTACAACAAAAGAAAATCTGATTAATTTCGCAACTGTGTATTTCCTTTTTTAGTCGTGTTACTGTTGTCTCTTTATAATTTTTATATATCAATTTTTGTAAGTATCCTTCTTGTAATTAGAAATGACCTACCTAAATATACCCAAGTTTTTTTTTTGTTTATTTATTTCTCTTCGCAAAGTTTGTTTACAGAAAACACAAGTAGCTTCTAATACTTATTACGTCTAAGTAAACCTTCTCTTGATCATTAGTGTTGTAATTTCTTACATTTAACATTATATGAAAATTGTTTTAAGGATAAGGGTATAACTATTTTTCATATGAACGCATTATTAATTGACTTCAAAAGACAAGTCTTCGTATGTCACTCATCTACCATTAAACTGGGCATCGTGTTGTAATTCTTAATTCACTTCTTATACCTTTTACATAGAAATAGTACTCGTGGAACATTTCATCATCAGCTTATTAAAGGCCTCAGTTCTGGAGCACAGACCTTCATTTTGTATAAAAACCAAGGGGAGAATGAGGGATAATCTACCTAGTGGTCCCATATACGAACTGGTTCTTATGACTGTCTGCAGCCAGGATTTGTCAACACCTTAACGCGAACTCCGTAATACGAAGGAGCTTGAGATAAAAAAATTTCGGTCCCCATTCAGTAACCGGCCCTTGTGAATGTTGCTTAACCTCCGCAATCGTAGACCCAACGCACTAACCGCTGTGTCATCGAAATCCTCTGAAAACCTTTTAATAGGGGATTTTTCTTTATTATATCTCGAATTTAATTTGGCAGCTTCTCTATGCCTTATTTCCTTCCTTATCAGTTACCAGATGTTTCTGATTCCAGATGTGGAGATAAAAAAACAATTTGCCTGATATTTAATGCATGTTTTATGCTAATTAAGTCCATTTTTATTCTTCGAATATCAATAAATTGTCAGAGGCGAGACAAATAAGTCATAACATTGGGAGCTGAGGAAAGGACAAGGTCATTTTGGTGTTTTTTCTGCATTGAAACAAGAACCGACATGTTTAATGCAAAACTATACAATTTTATGTATAGGATGGTATCGATTTTATTATATCAGGTGTATTGATCGTGATGACGTCTTATTTTAAACAAAATGGCAGGCTAACTAGCTTATATTTCGTCCAATGGGAAGAGTGGATTCCTAATCCTGGTATCAGAAAATGTAGTAATAAACAGGTTTACATACTTCAACAATTAAAAGGTTTACGCGCTATTGACTTTTACCAATAAATGTAATGGGTTAGTGCGATCACCAAAAAGTCAAATCAAATAAAATTGCGTACCTAATTCAGAACACTTAATGGTATCCAAGTTTTCAAACATGTTATTTGTTACAAGCTAAGCTGTATACCTACTGGTAGTAATATAATGAATGATAGGTCAGAATTTTATGATACTGCTAAAAAAATAATAAACTTGTTTATTTGTAAAAATATGTTGTATGATTTTCGACAAAGAATACCACATTCCTTCCAATTAATGTTTCAACAGCCAATGAAAATGTAATCTTTTTTTGTTACAGAATATTGGTTTTTGCACATTATAAAATCGCACATAATCGAATAATTCACATACAAATTGATACTTTGATGTCATTTGAGATAAGCCCATTTATTTCTTGACGCTATAAAACCCCAATTATAATGGAGTTAAAAAGGCCTTATCGGCTACAAGTTTACGACAAATATTTGAAAAACCTTATGAGTCAATCTTTATTTGAAGATAATTCTTAATATGTATCTAGGTATATTCTTTCTTTACATGTTGCATTTGGCATATATATTTGCTATATTTTTAATAGTTTATTGTAAATATAACTAATGAAATAAATGTAAAGAAACGCTAATGAACACGAATAAATAAATACTCGTAATTATTACAATTATCGTATAAGAAACAAACACTTGAAAAGAATAAAATATTTGTTTCCAGTGGTCACAACCTTTTTACAGGCCCTACAATATTTATTTTTGTTTGTATTAAAATAACTTTATTTACTTTAAGATTCAAGTAATCTTGCATATTGAAATGCTTTATTTCAATTACAATTTGTACATAGATTATTAATAGCACAAACGGTTCTGGGTTCGAGTACCGGAAGGGGCGGATGTTTGTTTGATGAATACGAGCATTTGTACCTTAGTCATGGGTATTTATATGTATTCTTATGAATATAACCTATCTAAATATCATAATATATTCATATATTTCTATCCGCCTACTATCCTTAACACATGCCTTACAGTGCTTACTTTGCTAGGCTTGGCTAGGCTAATCGATGTGAATGTAAGAAATATTTTTATTTTTATTATTAATACGACTGTATGCTGCCAGAGGAAAGGCGAAATCTGATCACAAAAAGAAGTCCGATCGGTATCATAAAACTCCTGTTGTAAGGTTTAGTTGGTAAAAGGTTTAGTGAAAATGACGCACGAACGAACTTTTAACGAACCTTTAACGATCTGGACTTAAACAATCATCTTAAGGTATCTCCTAACAAAACCAACTTTACTATAGTTATTTCGGAGACCTATGATTTAAATCATAAACGATATTGCAGCATTTGTATTGGAATTTTATTTATTAGGTCCCATTTGAGATAAAAGCAGCGTGCAAAAAACACAACAAAAATGCTCAGCGTTTCAAAATTTTCCAGTTGTTCTATTTATCAACGACACAGGAAGTACCTCTTTGTTTGAGTCTCTACATAAAACTTTACACCGTACATACAAACGAATGTGCGCCGAAATAACGAGAACAGAATCAATATACATTCTTGGAACGCTACGGAAAACCGATAGGGTGTCTTTATGGTTTTAAGCAAAGATTGTAGCAATCTTACTTATGCAGCTGGCCAAAAAATGTGTGGCGATGTGAACTTTCTTTCTTTGAGTTAGAACACTCAATTGAGTAAAACTGTAATTTTATGTCTTCCAATATTATTATGAGTCAATGTTGGTGGTGACACCTCGCAAATAATGTTGAGGTGATGCCCAGACCACCGACATTCGTCGGTTCGTTTGATTCACGGAGATGGGAGGGTGTCCATTTTTCAGTCCGACATCCACTATTTTCCTTTCAATTTTATGTTTAGTTGTTTCAATATTTAAACTTTCATGTACTGTTTCGTATATGTATATAGATAATTCAATGTCAGTGTAATGGTTTCAATGATTTTATGTATTATATTATTTCTTTTGAGTTAATATGAGGATATTTTTAAGGTTTTATGGATTAAAATAGTTTAGAACTAAATGAAAGTCGCGAATGAATGGACAATTTCCCCTTGGAATCAGTGCATAAATCCATAGATTCGTGGCCAGATAGATTAAAGGCCTATATAAAAGGCAATTTTTTTTATAATTTGCTGAGAATGATAAATATGTACATATATAAGTTTCAATAATATTAAATTGCTTCATAAAAAAATGCATTTTTATTAGAAACAACTTATGGCAGGACTAAGTAACAAGGTCGAAGTCGTACTACTGATTAAACCATTATTTTAATTTTTCACCTACAGCCAGTCTATACCGCCCAATCCGAAACGACGAATACCTAAATGTGATATAGTGGTAACCAGTACGAATAAAACCCAATTTCCATTTGCTTCCTCCAATCTACGAAGCTTATTTTTATTTACATATCACTAGCTATCTTAATATGAAATCCTTGAAACATATTAATTCCTTTTTCTATATAAAATAACCAAAAACCATAATTTGTAAAAAAACAAGCAAATTCACACAGTTTTTAAAATTATTATTTTCTTTTCTGAAACAACCAACCAACATTCCTTTTTTTGTAGTGAATAATCTTTATCTCCTCCCCGTATATTACTTCATAAAAACCCACGTAAGCATATAGTTAATTTCGCATAACTATAGGTACCTTGGATTATAAGCATCAAATCTTGTCACTTTGATATTCCAAAAGCATCCTTTATCATTAAAGATTATGCTAATGTAAGTAACTTAAACAGAAACACCTAAATCATCACAGCTATGTCGATGCAAAGATATGTGCCGTAGACATGACATGTTCCTTATTTATACCCGACCGCGTGACGTTGGCATAAAGAGTCGCCGCGCCGCCACAATACCGGGACAGAGTTCGGACATGTATAGACAGAACGAAGACCATTCATCTCGGCGAGAACTGGCTTAAGATAGTCATAATTCCTGTATTCGCTGACTTCGACTATCGTTAAGACTTAAGTAGACTACTTAGCATAGTGATTGGAGTTTCATTTTCTTGTAAGTTTTTGAGTTAATATGTAGTGTCCAGTCGAAGCACCAAATCGAATACGTGCTTTCACGTGCTGAATTCAACATTATTGAAAATAGTCCTACTGCGATTTCTGCTGAGTTTTTAATTTAAATATAGGTACTATGATTTTCATCTGACTATTAACAGCATCACTACTTGGTTAGTTATTTCTTATGGATGAAAACCTTACGTATAGAATGGTTCCATAAACTCAAATTACGTATACTAATTTAAAATTTATACTGAGCTAATACTTACATCACTTAAAAATTCTACCAAAACCAATGACCATAACAGGCTGATTGAATTTAGTGCACAAACTGGTAACCCCATATTCAATCAAGTTCATTAATTCAATTGGTAAATCCCGATGCACTATTTAATATTTGAAAATAATAGTAATGATTGGATTTTCCGGCAATCACAATAGGTATCTAAAGGCAATGTTAACTAATAATATTTATTTCTTACACTCACACAAATTAGCCTCTCCTAAAGTAAGCACTGTAAGGCTTGTGATATGTATACTAGGGTAACGGATAGACATACATATATTATACACAGATATTGAATATTTTTTAAAAATATATAAAAACCCATGACTCAGATGCAAATGCTCGTAATTCTCACACAAACATTTTCCCCTTCTGGGACTCTAACCTAGGACCATCTCGATGCGAAAGGCAGGTTCACTACCGTTGCACCAAACGGTAGTCAAAACACAATTGTTGTCCATTGTTCGAATGTAACAATATTTTTTATAATGAACACCAGAGGTTATTTTAAATCCTATTTCACAATCTTACAGCTGTACTGATTCACAGTGGGTGGATTTTAAGGTGAAAATAAATAATAACGATTAGTAAGCAGTAAAACCAGTAAGGTGTCAAAAAAGGTTACTATGCGTTTTAGTGAAAGGACATCGCGTTTTTAATATACCTACTATGCACTAGTTTTGTATTTAGTTGAAAGTGACTTTTAGTATCTGTCGTATAAAAGACGTATTTCCGTTTGTATTTGCTAAAATATGGTAAATTCATTTACCATTACTTTGTAATAGATTTTTATTGTAGTTATTTTTTAAAGAAACTAATTCAACCTACACCAAGTTTCTTACATTATACTATATGCAACTTTCTTTAAATATTTAACATGCAATAACGTGAAAATATCCTTAATACATTGCAAGATTTGCAATTCGCACCGGCTGTAGGAACTAAAGACGAGAAGAGCGACTAAAGTGTCCCTTTAGTTGACTTGAGTTTCAGAGTAATCGCGGGCCCGTCAGTTTCAGAACGCCAGTTGCCTCGGGCGTTTCGCCGTGGGAACCGCCAGCAAGCTACGCTCCTCAAGGAACGGTCACTTGATCCAAACTAAGACTTATTTTATCAACAGCTAAAGCTTACGTAACGGATTAGTGCAAACATTTCCGAGTTATAAGACGAGATTTTTGCCGAGATTATAATACATAATATAACATTAGTCACATTGCAGTTACTTTTAGAACACTTTCTCATTTTTTTTAAACGGTATTCTCTCCAAATAATAAAATTCTGGATGCGAAAATGTGTTTGTCACTGTTTTATTTTCTCCAGTAGCGCAGTATCATATTGAACAGACCGAGGACTGTACGGTTTATTTCGAAAGAATGCATGGTTGAAGTTAGATATTATTTTGCTAAATAAAATGAGATAACAAAGTTATGCATTTCCATTTGTAACAAAACTTATGGCCAACATTAAAAAATGCATTTTCATTTGTAACAGAACTTATGGCCGTACTAGATAAATTAATTTCATTTAAACAAATTGATTGTTAGATAAATTATTCTAATAGAAATAGAATAGAAACGAGAGGATGTTCCTCTCATTGATGAAACAACGCTGGCCTACAGCGTAAAATCAGGAAGGTACTAGAAAATTTCGACGATTTTTCACAAGGCTCGGTAGCTCAATTGGGAGAGCATTGGACCGGATTTCCAAAGGTTGCGGGTTCGATTCCGGCCTGAGAATTCACTTGCGACCCGAGTCGATTTTTTCTAGTATTTTTCTATTATAATAATTTATCTTATAAGATCACATTGAAAATGCATAAAATATATAACAATTATAAAATTGATTGTTCTATTTTTTGTTATTTAGGCATTTAATGTCTATTTCAATCTAAAGAAATCTTTCTCAATATAAAGATATTATAACAAGAAAAAAATTAACTTGTTACATGTGTCGGACAGGACTTCAACCCTATTTAGGTTGAACCCTCGCTATCCGAGCGAGTACTCTTCAAATTCAGCTACCGAGACCTTGACAGACCCGTCGGACTTATCCAATTTTTTCTCGAAACTGCCGTCAATAAACAAATAATTTAAATGAACTTACTAGATAAAACATTAGAGTAGATACAATGCATAGAGAACAACCATACGATACCAGGAAGCTGCTTTTTTAATTTCCTTCTTTCTATATTCACTTTCTTTCCTATCGATCTGTCGCTCATTCTAAATTCTTTCTTTCCTGTTACTTGCATTCTAGGCGAGAGGTATCCTTAGCCTCGACCCTTGGATGTAAATACGTATAATAATGTATCCTACATGAATAACTTTATAACAATAATTAATCAGTTACCTTAACTTAATAAACAAGAAATAAAAAAATAAAAAACCATTAGATACCTTAAGGCATCTTGTGTACGACTACCGAAAGATTCTCGAAACGTCAAGATTTTGATGATTTAAAAAAGATGCATAAGTAAATAAGTAGTTATATACATAGTTCGTAATTTGGTGAAAGTAGTTCATAAACAAAAGGGCCAAAATAATAACCCAATGGCTGTTTGAAAAAGTTAGTTTACATCAAATATACAATCTGAAGAAAAAGATGTAAACAATCTAGATTTTTACTGCTAGCAGTTAAATACGAGAATAACAAAAAATATAATAAACGTACAGTCACTTCTGCGACATACATGAGAGGTTAAGTTAAACAACCAATTTGCGATTGTGACTAACTATTAATGATTTCAACGTCTTTATAATACTTTCAATTCAACTACCTAGGTATATGAAAAACAAAATGTTTATTATCTAGTATGTTGTTCGCCATGGGGAGAAAGTTACCCACTACCGATTATTAAAAGGGTTTATTTTTAGTTTATATAACACTAAAAATTAAAAAAAACTACCAGGCAAGGAAAGGAATTTCCTAGAAGTTTAGGTACCTCCAGCATATTTTTGTTGTATTAAATACATACTTTCTGATCCGTTATTACACGAGCATCAATCAACTTTACGAGTAGGTAAAACTTTAGAATTAGTATAAGCGAAATTGTAAAAACTGAATACTAAGTATACGGATTAAGTTATTTATCATATAAGTAGGTACCTATAACAAAATCAGCGTCGCCTCGCTGAGCAGCCTAGCCAAAAAACAAAGTGTCTTACAAAGAATTCCTGATTCAAATAAAACTACACAGCATTCTATAAACAAACATTCATTTGAATGAAATAAAACTATAGAAATAACTATGCAAAACACGTACACGGGGGCATTCTGTTTATACAGACTCTGCAGGGCATCTCATGCCTTAGATATTTTATTACTCTCCTGACCTAGACTTTGAGCTCTATTTAAATGCTACAAAGTAAACCATAAGTCAAAGGGATAACGATCATAATGACTATATCCAATGGAATTAAATGCATCCGTGTTAGGGGTCAGACTGCCAACTGAAGTAGGTAGATTCAATGAGATCGTTTGCCCTGAACTTTCTAGTCCTACTGATTGTGCAAACTATAATGTTTATTATTAGAATAATATTAACATGTTAACTTATTTCATAATGTGGACCAGGACTAGAGAAATTAGAATTTACAGTGACTAACTCATGAGTCATGAATCATGATGAGTTGATATTTGAAAGCTGTAAAATATGATATTAAATTAAATTGTTTCACTTTGGGTTTCTCATTTGAGAACTCTCCTTCAATTGTAACACTTTTTTAAAAGAAACTTTGATTCCGATCATGAGAAAAATAATATTGAAATAGGAAATTATGTTGCTAACATAGGTAATATTTGAGGTGAAAATTCAACATTAATTTCTTTAACACATTTTTAACTTTTATGTTTCTTTTTGCATTTTTTTAATGCTATCTCATAAGTGAACTCTCAGATGGGAATCGAACCCGCAACCTGTGGATGTCCAGTCCAATACTCGCCTAATTTTATAAAAATTAGGCGAGTATTGGACTGGACTGGACACTGGACATATTTCTATTAAAATAATTTATCTCATAAGATAGCATTGAGAAAAAAAAACAAAAAACATTTAAAAGTTAAAATTAAATGGCTGTTTTAGCTTAATCGATTGTCCAAACATTTGTAAAAATATTTCTTTCTAATACGAGAGGTTGTTCCTAGAAGGTAGGTACTAGAAAATTTCGACGGGTGTCGACAGCTCAATTAGGGGAGCATTGGACCGGACTTCCAAAGGTTACGGGTTCGATTCCGGCCTGAAAATTCACTTGTAAACAGTCGATTTTTTCTAGTATTTGTCTATTTAATTTTTTTTTCTTTAACACATTCTTTAATAGTAGAGGTATTGAACATAGATTTTTATGGACGTCTTTATCTTTTTTTAATCATAAATAGGTACTTCCCATACCGCTCCAAGCCCCAGACCTTTCATTCACAACTACACTAATAGCATTCAATTCATTAAAACCACCGCGGTGCTTGTCAGCGATTCTTCTAATTATCACAGCATCTTTCTAAAGTCCGGCTTACTAATGCCTGCTTATATGTCATCATGAACCTTATCTCACTGAGATAAAGATGTTTAACTAAAATTTCGTCGGCAAACATAATTGTGTATGTCTATACAAATATTCGTCACGGTGGAACAACGGATGATATAAAAAAAGAAACGTTGATCGCCATGTGCGGCCTAATTAAGATATGTATCCGATGAGCCTGCCCTCCGCTTTCAAACACTATTGTCCTTAACTAACACGAAAGAGATTGGACGTGTATAATACATAAATAAATGGTCACCCTTATTGTCCTGGATAAAATAGGAATTGATTATAAAAAGGCGTATGTTTCAAACCTTTCACGCACTACTTTCCAATTATATCTAAATGGAAAACTCTGTTTTCAAATAACCCCAATGCTTTATATAGTTAACGTCATAAGTAATGCGAACACAAAAAAAAATATGTACGTAATCCGTTCAATCACCTAACAAAATAGGTAAGTTATATTCAAACATCCGCTTTTGTTAGTTTGATTATGGATTTTTTACTAGGCGTGTGCCGGCGAACATCATAAACACCACATTTGCATCCCAACCGAAGCCCACCGCAGAAACCACCTCAATCGATCGCTAAAAAAATTCAACGCATTATACTCGCGCAACTACTTATATAGCATACTTTCAGAGATTAACATCATAATAATCTCAATTCCACCTATTGAATTTGAATCTTATTCCGTTTGAATAAACTTTTAGTCAGATCGATCAGCAAGTTCTCATAAGCTGTTATGAAGAAACAAGATTCTTATACAATAATACGTGCACTGGGCCGGCGCGCGCGCAGTCTGATCTGACCACTACTGTGCATTTCCCACGGGCTGCGTAGTCTTCTCTCCCGCTCGCTCGGTATAGCGGCATCTCTCTTCCGCCTGATGGACTGCCGCTCTTTCGTTAAACGCAGCACACCCACACACGGTGTCGGTATTTCAGTTTGTTCCGAGGTGGAGACCGACATAGATTACGTCAGCCCACGGGTTAGAAGTTTGTTATCGATGTAGCACCACGCTTGAACGCCCAGTCCTGTGCTTTTATTCCTCAAATTGCAGGATGCATGGCAATTTATGGTGTACACGCCAATATTGAAGGTTGCATTGTGGATGTTAGCAAAGACGATTTCTTAAATTTTTATTACTTTACAGTCATTGGTGCATTCAACAATCATACTATAGTAAATACTTATTTCAATTAAATTCACAAATCTCTTGCGTTGTTCACACTTAATAGATATCGAAATCAAACTTCACGTGACCACACATGGAGGATGTGTATATTAAAAACATTAACATTAATTTAAAAACACTATTCTAGCTTTTCTAATTACAATTCTCACATTTAAAAAGTTATTGACTGTTCTGACCTATTTTAAGCCAAGTGCGCTAAATATTGTTCAACCCCTAATTAAGGTAATCAATTACCGCTAAGGAGACCGCATGCTCCATGGTCACCTAAACATTCATATCCACAAAGTTTCTAAGTACCTACCTTGGTGGCTACAATTCAAAATGCCTGAATACCCAATAATGCAATATTCATCATAGTCATAAATTTTAACCATTTACGACATTTTTACTTTTTATGCAAGTTATAGCAACAAACTTTAATGCAGTAAGTAGTCTCTTTAAGACATCCTGCCAAACTCTCTAATCTCATCAATTCGACAATTGAGGGTTTGTATTAATTGTACATTAAAAAAGACCGTTGGCTTCAAGAATAAAAGAATGTAAACACTTTACTTAAAAAAAATATATAGCCAAAAATGTTTATTATTAAAATACGTTAGAAACATCTGATTTCAGATATTAGCTATAATTAACTAATTCTCTTTGATTTCGTCAAATTTTAATATTATTTAAATGTCATTCCCAAAAACTTTACATTGACAGGCGATAATCTTAGACACAAAATTAACGAAAATTATCTTTCGAACCAATTCCAAATTGCAGAACCGTGAGTAATAGGCGACCACTTAAACTGCGTCTACCCTACAAGCTGAAGTCGCGAGTTCTCGAACATTTTGCTTAAGTTTTATTAATCCTCATCCATTACAGGCTTCAGATGAGAGCTATAAAATTCTCTTCAGGGGAGCAGGCAACGTTTTATAAACCGTAAGATGATCTCTACAAATATTTATTTCAGAGTTCTTTCCTAATACCTGGTTGTCTAATTCACATCTGTCTAAAGTGCATGCTCAGCACGTCTCCTGTCAAGACTAGCCGCCGGCGCTGACTTCATTGCACCTAATTAGGTCGAAATGTTTTGAACACAGATTAGTCCTTATTTGCAAAATTGTCTACAAATAGAGGCCAATCTTAATCGAAAGATGTTCTTACCAATGTCTTATTTTTTAAACAAAAACATGGCGCTAAAAATTGGATAATATGTGAGCCTCTTCGATCTGACGTTGTCGATTAATAAAAATCATTCATGTATGGTTATAATAATAATCATTATTAAAGCTTTACATAATAGGTATGTCATCGATACATTTAGGCGTAGGTATATCTGACGAAAAGTGCCTATGTGCTTTCATTTTGGATATATTATTATATGTCTAGTTAACGAGGCGGAATAAGTGCATACACAAACGTCCAATTTTAGAGAATTGCGCATTATAATGTACTTAGTTAGCGTACCTAAATAGATAAGCAAAATGCCAAAATCAGTTTTCATTATAAATTGAGAACGAACTCAAACGAGTTGGAAACTACTTAAAGGATAAATTCTATGTTATTAACCTTACGATGTGCATACATCTTGGATATATAGGTATGCCCAAGTTATCAGGGAGGAATAAGTGCATACACGCACGTCCGGTTGTAGTGAATTGCTAGATACCTACAAGAGCAAAATGCTAAAATAGTTTTCATTCATAAATAAAGAACGAATTCAAATTAGTAGAAAACAAAACGACAGTAAAGGATAATACTAAGTAATATTGTCTTAACGATTTTTTTTTTGTAGTCATGAGCACGCTCGCAATGCTTTATTCAGTAACAAGAGAGTGCGCAGTAGAAGTAGTAGGTTAGTAATAAAAAGAACAATACAACATCTGTTAGAGATTTTTAAGGCACTCCCTTTAATGTTTATTTTTAGTTTTTAATACATACAAAAATATGTTAAAAAATTCTTCGCTTCCGCGCACATTACACATTTGAATAAAACATTTTTTAGAAAAAAAAAATATAACAACCATTATCTTAGTCATCCTGTGATCATGGCTCCTGTAAAGGAGTCGAATCGTCAGGATTAAATATAAAATAAATTATGCGCAAAATCCGTAAAAAACTGTTTTATTCAAATATGTTAAAAAGTTCTCTTAAGGTGAGTGGGTAATTTGAACCCCCATTTTTTAAGGAGGTCATCTGAGGCGAATATTTCCAACGCATCCCTTGAACCCTTATACTATTCAAAATCTAGGTTACTGCATACCTAAATCCTTTTTTTATACATGGGAAAAATTCATTACGCATACTCCGCCGCGGGTGACGCCGGAGTTATGTGGGACTCTTCTCCATGCCGCTACCTAACCTAGTGCCAAGTGTAGGTTTAGAGGCATACGTCACTAAAAACCCATGCATATACCCACAGTCCTGCCGAGGTCCAGTGGGGCCGGTGTAGCAGTCACCGCCATTGCCAACGGCAGAGAAACCCGAATACCTTGTTCCGAGTAGATGACACCGGTGGTAAATACCGGGTATCCTCCCAGGCTGGCAAGGCTGTGTAATACGAGCGGTTGAAGTCAACCCTCCTCTGCCAGCTAGCATCACCTAGGGCAGGAAGCTACACGTGTAAACATGCGCCGCAACCGACCTCATCCACCTACGATGAAGAGCATCCATGTGACGCTCCATGTACGCTGGCTCGCCCTAGAGTCGCTTCCGGAGACTTCTCCTATGAAGAAGAGTAGGGAGCAATTATCTCCATGTTGTTTGGGGCCGTTAAAACGCCCACGTGCTACTCCCCTCAGGTGGTTTCTTTTTTGTCATAACAGGTCTGCATACCTAAGTCCTATATTGTACCTACTCATTATATTCTCCAAAACATACACTAGATATCCTTCTCTCTTTTCTTCCATACATAGATAGGGGAACCAGGGAGGTTCGATCCCTATGGTATACTTGGTAAACTTGATTTCAAGTTTAAGGTAACGTGATACATTTTTCTTAATCAGTTAATAAATAATAATTGTAGCACAATCTAGTTCTTATTCAAACAACAATGGATAGATAAATCTAATCGTTTGACATAAAAAAAATCCAATACTGCAAAAAATAAAAAAATACAGTCCAAAATGAAAAGGGGTGATCAACACCTACAGCCTTCCCTACCTACTCTTCTAAAATCTCTGTTATCCTCTATTAATCCAATCAACAAATTTTTTGCTCATCTTATTTGGCCAAAAACCTAATCCCTTTGTCTCTAGCGAGCTACTAATTAGGTTTACCCACTAACGGGAATCTTAATACAAATGCGACTCCAAAAACTTACTGACTGGTGGGGCCCATGAGACTATCCAATTTTATTTTTATATTATTTCAACTTAACATAGGTATTTGTTGGGAACAATGATGCAAGATTTTTTTTGACGCAAAAGGCCGCGATATTTTATTAATTATAATTTCTCTTAGATTCACAACAATTAGCCTAGCCCAAAATAAGGACGCTAAGACTTGTGTTATGGATACTAGGGTAACGGATAGACATACATTCAATATTTATACAAAAATATGTAATATTTATAGAAATATATATAAATAGCCATAACTCGGGTACAAATGCTCGTATTCATCTTACAGACATCTGCCCCTTCCGAGATTCGAACCCAGGACCGTCGGTGCGAAAAGCGGGATCGCTACCGTGGCACCAAACCAGTGGCGTAAATAGATCAATTGTCGCCCGGGGCAGTTTACCAATTTTGCCGCCCCTGTCAGAGGGCTGCACCGCCCCTTGGAACGTTCTTCCGGTGGGTACCACGTGCCTTATCTTTTTACCTTTGTGCCGCCCGGGGCATTTGCACCTTCTGCCACCCAAACGGTCGTCGAATAATGATTCATTTGAATAGTAACTGAGTGCAAAAGCTTATATAAAATTGGATTGAAACCCACGATATAAAATTGGAGTCTTAGGACGCCACTCGTCAGTAGGCCTTTGAAGACACTATTGTATTAAGACCCCTAGTGTAGTCAAAAATCCACTAGTGGGTCTGATTAGCATAGCATTTCTTATACATGCATTTCAAAGCTTCTACGCTGGTCTTAAAAATGATTCGAGTTCTTAAAAAAAAATCACCGCCGTTTCCGGTTTTTGAAGCTTAGAAATAGATGAAAGTCCGAATATTCTTTCAATGGCTATTATTTGTTTCAGGTTGTCTGTCGGTATTTTTATCTTTGGAAACCTTCATTGAGATCATCTGTCCAATTGAGTAATCAATTTTTCTACACTGTAATACTTGTATTTTGTCTATGGTCTATATTTAACAAATGGACATGTTACAGCAGAGATGATGAAGCAATAACCGTACATTATTTCTTTTGCAAATGGGTCTCTCTTAAGACAGTAGCTTGTATTCTTACAGAATGCAGGCGCAAATCACCACACACAGAAATAAATATAATACCCAGGTTAAAATTTAAGGATTGTTATTAATAAAAATAACATTTATACATTTCAATGAATTTTAAAAGAACAAACCATTGAAAATTTAATCAATGACCAATTCTAAGTTAGTCAAGGTAACAGTAAAGAAAATCCTCTAATTTTTAACACAATTCATTTCGGGTTAAATAAATTGGGAAGTGTAATTAAAAGACAAAAGTCGTTTATTATTTAGTTTTATTTTAGCACCTATTCTATAATAATAACAAAAAACGTTTTGACAAGTGATTTCAAAATTAACTCTTCAATCAAACGGTGGGCGTAAACTTATCTTTTCTATTCAATTATTCAAGTAAAACATTTGAGTAATGAGTGTTTTAATTCTCAAAATAAATCACATCAACTGATCCATCTTTCATTTGATTACACATTATACAAAATTTAAAATAAGAAGCTAGCTTAAAGCAAATAAGTACAATTAACTTAAAAATACATCATTTATGATACATTACCACAAACATTTGTGTTTTGTGCTATAGGTTATATAATACCTATTTTACGATATCAAACGACTTCCTTACACATTCATTGTTTCGCAGAAAAAAACGCTGGCGAGCGCTTGTAAGTAAAATGGCGATCGCTGAGCGATAATAAGCAAAATGGCGGATTGTGTCAGCTCAACTGAAATAAGCAAACGTGTCCTGGCCGAAAACTGTATAGTTTGCTTAACAGCGCTGGTAAGCGCTCGCAAGCGCTTTTTTCCGCAAAACACAAGGAATGTTTCCACAATAATAAAGATGATCAGAGATGTCTTATACCATTATTTTTGTGTTCACTGCAAATCTCTACGATTTCAGCGCATATAGATAATTACACGTTTTGATTTCAAACATAATCAGCGTCAAGCAAGTTGGATGCGGTACATAAGTATTGGAGACATAATACACGTACATGGAGGAGCAGGACAAAGGCTACTGGAGGCAAGTATTATTAATGATACGTACGAATGGTAACTAATACGGTTATTGCATAATTCGAATAGAGATAAATGATTATATGATCTATCCGATATGATTGTGATAAAACTTGGATAGTGTTCTCGGGACGTCCGCGATGATTCCTGGCCCAAAAATCTGTATATAACCCCACGGTCCAATTTGCGCATATTTACGCTATCGGTACCAACAGTACACATACAAACTGTATAAATTGCGCTTACGTTCACACTCGTATACCACATGACGTCATGAATGACGTCATCCATCACGCACACAGTACACATTCCAAATAGGTAGTGCATCGTGTGCCCAAACGTCAAATTCAATTTTGGCAGCAACTGTCACGAATAATATAAATAATATATTTGCTTGACGCTTGACTTGACGTAGTAAAACAGTTAAAATCGTCGTCAGTTTCATCCAATACACTCTCCAGTAGAACGAAATCCATTATTTCGTCTCTAATCAAAGAATAGCAAAAAACGCAATGAAAATTTAAATTTAAGATAGGTTATGTAATTATGTTTATGACAGATGAACATAAGCGTGCTTACAGTTCGGTCCAATTTGTTTGCACGCTTACAGCGCACACAGTGCTCATATCAAAATGGACCGTCCATTTGCAGTGTTCGTAACGTGTGCACTGTGTGTATAAATTGGACCGCAACCTAAATTTCACTGCTTCGTTTTATTCAGATTGAAAAAGTACAGATAACAGCACATCTGTCGTTAAACTGTCAATTTTGTCACACGCACAGAAAAAAATAAAACAAAACATTAAAATAAAAGTGAAAGGTGCGCACGACAGTTGCGCACAAAAACGCTCATTCTATCACAAAATTTTACTCTTCACATTTTTTTGATACCGGACGCCTTATATGAAAACCAATTCTTAAGGAAAAAACTCTAAAAATGAAAGTTATAGCTTGCAACATAGATATTGTAATAAGAACAAGCAACACATTACCTCGGGTAAGATTCGAACTTGCATCTTATTGGCCAACCAGTAGTCCAACCATTCTAGGAACCTATCGCAACGCATAATTTAGATTGCCAAATAGTCACTTAGCGTATTACAAGCATAAATTGATTTACTTTGCAGGTTACATTTTTTTTTTAAACCAGCCTGCAAATTATACAAATTGTATCTTTAAAATTATGCCTAACAAAATTATGACAAATAATATTATGACTATAATGAGATAATTCTTTTTGAATAATTCGCCTCAAATTAAAAATTACGTTTATTAATTCTAGAAAATATTCGTAACATTTTTTTTCTATATTAAGGTCTCTTTTTTGATGTGAATAAAATAGGTACTTAAGAGAATCTTGCTTTTATAATTTTAATATGCACAATTTGCACGACCTCTACGCAATTGTGCAGATACGACATCGGAACGTGGTCATATCGGCGAAATCTGAAATTTTCGCTTTGTAAAGTAATAATAATAGCTTTATTATAAAACTAAAAATATAAAAGAAATGACTTATTACTTACACACTTATTCCGCGTTACCAATTTCTTATTATATGATTGAAATCAGTCATAATCGCACATAACAAAGTGGTCAATGAATAGCGAGTGGTGACAGTTGGCTTACACAACCCACTGGACATTCCGCTCAACGGTTTCATTGAACATACTAGTAGTTGTCTCTTTCATCTCTGCTTTTATGGATATCTGACATCAACCAAAGTTTTTTCATAAGTATGAATACTCATTCATATCCATACTGTAAGTAAACATTGAGTGAAATATATAAAATTTTAACATATTAATAGAACCACTAAGATCAAAATTAATTAGCGTTCAAATATCAAAAATCAGCCCACTACCTTTTTAAGAAGCCTTAATAACAATCGAAAGCCTCAGAATGTTTTTCTCTGTTATTAAAGAATTAAAGTATGAACTGAAGTAAAGTGTGAAATATGAACACTTTTAAATCTAACAATTATAAACTATAAACAAAACATACAAATTCAAACTTTCGTATTCCATTTAAAAACAAATCTTTACCGGGTATGTAAGGCGTGGGATGGAAAGGTAACTATTCACCATTTTCCACGCGTTAAATACCGGATTAAGTTTACCACTTCACAATTAAGTGTTCGTATTATCAATTACAGTTTATTATAAAACTCAAGAGTAACTTACTATAATAGGCAATCAGCTTTTTTTTTAACTTTCGTATTATCGTATATTATGGACTAGAGTCTTAATCACCTTAAGGAGATTCACAGTCCTATAATATAAACAAATTGAACACATACAAAATTACTGATATGATCCTAACGTATGACGAAAGTGATAGTGTGGAAATTTTCGGTGGAATAAAATATTATTCATAACAAAGTATATTATGATATTATAACAAAATGACATCGTAACATTTTTTAATCTTCACAAACAAATACTGTTAAATATAGTTCTATTTTAGTTTATTTTATTTAAACATAAATATATTTATCATAGGTTTGCCAGCGATCGACAGTTGCACGAATATAGGTGTCTTTTTGCACAACCGTTTCTAATTAAGGAATCTAAATCAGATAATTAAAGGGGTTTTGATTATTTGCAAGATGTATACTTGCTTTAACAATTTTACAGACATTTATAGTTTGTCCAATGTAGGATGATACTTTTGACAGTTGACACCTATATAGAGGGTATAAAGTTGCTATAGCAATGTCAAGCCAAACATAAGGAAACAAACGCAACCTTAGTACGTAGCAATAAGGAAGTGACACCTGTCAAAAGTATCATCCTACATTGGACAAAAGTATAACGCAAAATATTCGACCTAGGATCTCATATTTTTTGATCATAATAATCATAAATAGAGAATTTGGGAACAGTCTGAGCGATATTATTATATATTTAGATATTAAATCGGCGAGTACCACCAACAGTGTCAAAAAATTGAGTCCGTCGACATAATTAAGTTGAACTCTTATGACCAAAAACATCACAATAGCTGCAGTTTTTTATTACAAACATGTTGAAATACTCAAGTGTTCCTATCAATATTAATTCGCTGGATGTCCCTATATTTTTGACAATCAATACATTGCAAGCTGTACATGTAAACTTATTGGCCATAGTGAATATTTGACAAAGACCATCTGTCATTATTTTACATGTTGTGTAATAAAGCTATATCTTTTCTAAAAGACCTTCATAAATATTGTAAGATTTGCAATTAAACTGAGATTATAAGATTTATGATTTATGAGGTTTCACACACGGTGTTACTAGAACTGTTAAGTTAATCACATTATTAGTAACTAGAACGCGAAAAGCATGTTTGAAGAATATTTATATAAAATATTATTGATATTTACACTTTTTAGTAAATACTACCTAAGTATCACATGGTTCAGGTAGATCGGTTATCATTTTATAAGCAAATATTAGTACTCTCACTTTCTTTTTCTTACAAAAATTCTTAAATGTGAACTTAAGTTTTATTTAAAGTTAAATTAATGTTTCTCAGCCTAGCGTGTCTAAGACTATTTCTACGCACCACACCACACCACGACGAAATAAAAAATAAACTAAAGGTTAATTGAGAAATAATTATCGGCAATAATAAACGTGGCGCTATTTTATTTTAAAATATTGGCACTACCTATTTAAAAGTATTATAAGTGCTAGACAACGAAGCGGGGAGAGTAATATGGCTGCTCAATTTTGGATAGTTCTCAAAAAGAAGTTTTTGAAAAGAAACAAGCCACACGTCAAGTACAATGACAGGCGGGACAACAATAACTGCAGCAGTATTGTTTGATGAAAGAAGCAGATATGTACTATCGAGGTCTCTCGTGCCTTACCACTATGTAGAAATATTCGTTTGAACTGATCGCATCGAACACGCCCACACGACCCATACCTATCCCTAATTGGCTTCGTATTTTACTACATTTATACTACGGCCAATCATAAACAACTAGTTTTAAAATCGCCCTTGATGACATTACTGTCAACTGTCAATCTGCTCTCACTTGGTTGTTTACGCACGCGCGCCATTGTTGAATGAGTGGAGCGGGGCGTGGCCTGAAGCGATAGGCATCGTGCAGTGTGCAAGCGACTTTCGCCTTAGGACTGATAAGGCGCCAGAGGCTTCGATAGTACATGGAATTATTTTTATTAATCAGTAGTAACTAATCAAAGAACACAGTTATTTCACAGCTACTTCAAATCCCCAGATTATATGAGGCGAAGGAGTGGCTTATAAAAGGTATACGTTTTAATTAAATCAAAATCGGCTCTAATTCTTCGATTTTAGTGCCAAACAATGGAATTCGTAAGTTTCAAGTTGTGGTTCAAATGATAACAATAACAGAAATTCTCTTTTAACATACTTTAACATATAAGCTGCTACACACTATAGTATTTAAGACAGCAATATAACCTATTAATATTGCTGATAACGAAAGTATACTCACCTGTAAATCTTAAGTAAAATATATTCACTGTTTTGGTCGTCCGCAGAGTTAACAGATTCGAAAAAAGCGTGGCTAGTTTTTGGCAAATATTATAAACAAAATTATTATTTTTCTCTTTTAATAGGTAACTTAAATCGAATACACGATACATAATAACTTAATTACAAACGAAGCATGTAGTAGATTTGTTTCTAGCCTCAATGTCAGCGGTAAAGGAAATTTGTTCACGCAAAAATTAATGAAGTTTTAAATTTAAAAATATAATTCCAAAATAACTTAATTAAGAAATATTTCGAGATACTAACTCAAATCCTATTAATATTAACAAATATTTTATTTGAAATTAGATGGCCTTTTCCTCGATTCTCGTCAGTTTTAAGTGTTGTGCTCGTAAATACGTACGACGTCCTTTAGAATGTACGCTAACACAAGTAAACATATTTTAGATTTTTGGACCCTATACATATTTCTAGTATATTGGAATATTGTTGATTGCCATCAAAAACATACACAACAAACAATCTACTGTCGGATAGCATGGCGTTCAAAAATCACTTATTTCAAGTCCATTCAAAAGAGTTCCTTGTCGTCTGATACAAATATAATTAATAGTTAATTAGTTAGTATAAACTTACTAACTTAACCAACTGAATCCTGAATTGTGGACGCGTAATAATCTTGTGACAATTTGATTTCGAAATCTTAAAACTAAACAACGATCATTATTTAATTATAAAACGATAATCACTGTCAAAATGGAACGTACAAAAATAGAGGTTCGTTAAGAATAAACTTTTTCATAGTAATCTTAACTCTCTTTAATAATCAACTTAAAACTAAAAGGTATATAATTGATTTTTTTATAAAAAGAATAATTTGTCAGATAACAATTCAGAGGGTTGTTGATGTATATTCTGTCCAACTAAATATGCCAGTTTGTGGGCGTATTGGCACGGGGCGGGTACTCTGACTGTGCCAGGCCAATTGTAGTACAAATGGCACATTTTATAGGTTAGCCTTTGACACTGATCAGGGGTCATTCCGCTGTCGTCATGTACGACTACGTAATGTGTGGGCGTTACTGTACCTTGATTGACTTTCTGTGATACTATGAGGAAATCATACCTGTAAACAAATTGAACACCAGTTATTTACTAATTTAAATAAAAACTACTATTACAATAAATTTTTATAATAAATCCAATTTGAGCCTTGGTTAAACACCTCAGTACTATTTCACATTTCGTCGTTGCGATTTTAAGATCTCCTATGTGTAAAATTCATTTTTGCGGGATAGTATAACATATTTGTTGGAGTTAGTTTGAAAAATATGTGTAGAAACTAACTCGAACATATTTTTTGGAGTTAGTTTCCTCACATTTTTTCAGTAGACACTTTATATCGATTGTCTCGTGAACGTGACGCAACGACGATTTGTTATGTTAAAGTAATACTGAGGGTATCTACATACCTACTATTGAAAAGTTACACACACAAGGGAAACCATAGCATGATACACTTTTGTTGATAATTGAAAACCAACAGAGTGTGTAATGTATAAAAAGCAAAATTGTTTGCTGTTCTACATATTTAATTAGAATAGACTAAACCAAAGGAATGTCTTTGACACTTTAATTTGTACCCTTATGTTACCCAACGATATAGTTATATCATTAGTTTCTTTTATAAAATATGTGTTTGCATATTTTCTCTTACGATATTCATCTTTAAGGGAATTTATTAATACCAGATAAAACTTGTTCATCAGATTTAGAAATAGATATATAGTACAGTCAGATTCAAATGTGTTGTCAATTAAGTTACGTTACAATTAGTACAGTTATATAGTACACATTGAATAACATGACTTTAACATTGTTGGTGAAACGAAAGCATAATTTAATTTTTTTTTTATCGTTTTCCAGAGGTTTAGAGGTAAAAACAAAATTCGCATTACCCGAAAATCAACTTAAATTACAAATTCTTAAAATAGATAAACTCACCAATCACGCCTCGTGATAGCATGGTCCACGACAGTACCGGGGTACGGATTTTCATATCCACTACCGGCCTTCATGAATATGCGCGTGTTGATTCGTTTCTGTACAACTACGTACGTCAAAGTAGGTTTGTACGTAACTCCAACTAAGGAGAAGCAAACTTCTAATTGAGGAATCTCGTATTGTTTTACGAGTTTCAACTGGCCATCGCCAACGCCGTCTCTGGAAAATTAAAATATAATTGACCAAAATTGTATTTAAATCGATCTTTACAGCCGGAAATAGGTCTGGTCGTAAAAAAACAATTCTTTGTCGGTAATAACGTGATAAACTTGTTATTGACATTCATTTTTCATAATACTAGCTTTTACCCGCGGCTTCGCCAGCAATTTTTTTTTATTTCAAAATAAAGTATCCTATTTTACTTCTAATACCTCCAAGAACGTTGTACGAAGTTTCATGATGATCGGTTTAGTAGTTTTTGCGTGAAAGCATAACAAACAAACTTACATTCACATTTATAATATTAAGTAGGATTATTACGAAATTATCTGCATTCATAAATGTCAAACCATTTTTAACACCACATAAACCTTCGAAGCAGTTCTTGGAGGTAGAACGTAAAGTTTTGTAATTGGCTTTCATGTTTTGTTTTGCTAATGAAAGGTTTAACAAATTGTAAACTTTTCTAAAATAAAATAATAATAAATATAACTGTTTTTAACCCAATCATTTTAGTAAAACATGTATAATGCACGAGATGTCACTACCAACATTTCCAAGATAAATAGCAATAATTGTGTTGCAAAATAAAATGAAAAAGACCACCTTATAATAACTAGAAATCGGAAACAGACTGCTATGCTGCTAGCCCTTTCAGCCATATTCTTAATTAGTCTGTGTTTATTAAATATACGTCATACCTGTAGATAATAATCCTGTCGGGCAGTTTGCCATTGGTTCTGAGATAATGCTTCAACGCATCAACGAGACAAGATTTGAGAGAATCCACGATCTCCTGCCCTCGTTCTTGAAAAACTGCTTTAGAGTACCAATGCGTCATTGTTTGATTGTACGACGCTATGAAAGCTGGAAAAATTGGGAACAAAATATAGCTATTAAAAAATATTCAGGTCTATAACACTCACACGTGATACGTGTTTAAATAAATAGTAAATAGACTTAACAATAGTCTTATAGTGTATAATTAGTGTTCTAGTAAATGAGTATGGTCATATAAAATCAAAAAAATAATAATATTTATTTCATTATTTCTGTTAATTATGAAAAATCATTATTTAAAAAATATTAAAATGGTTGGTGTCATATAATTGAAATGGTACTGAGTTAGCACAGATATGCTTTCTATACCATCCAGCATCACAATCAGTGCCACTGTATTCTTCGAGTAGAGATTTGTTCAATTGACTCTCAGACTGTTAACTCGAGGTTTCCCTATGAGCTACTACTGCACAAATGGCTTACAAAGATCATGCAAAATGATTACATCCATTTTTCTATTGTTACTAAATTTACTTATAATACGTAATTTTACGAACATTAAGTATTGTACATAATGAGATTCTGTGGTTAAGAACTTTATTTTTCTCCAATAAGGAAAAACAGTATTAATTAACTATATAACCATATGCTTGAAGCATATAGCAATACTTATTGGAAATACAGGTTTTCTATAGTTTTAGGTCAAGAACTGGTAAAAATGTAATAAGAGATCATTGAGTATTTTATTTTACACCTATTGCTACATATATGGCCCACAAGGCCGGGGGCCAAGGCAGCAACTATGATGGAACAAGCTAACCCAGAAGGTACTTATTCACCCTGGCTTTGAAAATGAACGGGTCATAAGTTCTCGGAAATAAAGACGCAGGGAGGGAGTTCCACTCCTTTGCTATGCGCATTATGAAGGCTTTTGAGAAGCGCTTGGTGCGACAGGTAGGAATAGCAACCAAGAAAGAGTAGTAGCCCGCAGTGCGTCTGGATGTCCGATGGAAAAATGAAAGATGGCGGTATGAGCAAATGCAGCTCTTGAGCACTCTCTCCAAAGTACAGTCTGTAGAATACCGAATGACAGGCAACATTATTTTAATTAAATTTGACATTGTAAATTTGACTCCCACAAAGAAAACAAAAATTATTTCAGTATATACTTTGATCATAAACTTTTAATGTAAAGGCATAATTTATTTATAGAAAAACCATTTATAAATCGCAAAAAAGGTCGATCTTGCTTTCTTAATAATGTCAAGCCGCAACCCTAAACATCATGTTACAGGTTAATAACAACTCAGTAATATTTATATAAATCTGTCAACCTTACAGTAATAAAAACCGTTTATAGTTCGACTGGGATTGTTCTTAATAACTGGAACGCAACGGTAGGCAACGACTTACTATAGGGCCAAACACATACTTGCTTACAAGCTTAGAGTAATAAGCAAATAAATTATTTCATTCATACATTCATTCATTTATTAAAAAAGTGTCAAACAAATAACTTACAGCATACACTTCTCTTCTTCCTACTTGCATCGTGATACGAATCAATGCCAATGATCATCGCGGTCTTGTATGGAATGGCGATATTCCACAGTGTGCCTCCAAGCTTGCAGTTTATTTGCAGCAAGATCTTTTGAGTGATAGCACGAATTTTTTGCTGGTTCATGAGTGTGCGCGCATTTATTACCTGGTAAAAAAAAAATACTTGTGTCGGTATAAAAAGCTTTGTGGTGTTCGGCAGAATAGAATAGCCAACCAACCCATCACGCTTAGGGTTGTCATAAAATTCGACAAATGATACTGGAAATAACCACCAGGGTGGTGACCTAAGACCACAAAATAGGCTGCAGCGTTTTACAAAATATAATCTTTCACTGCATACTCCAAAGTGCCTATAAAGCGTAGACATTATGGCAAAACCCTCCGGTTTTTACGGGAGGAAGCCTCTCCAAAGGAAGTCCAACAGTGGACGTCTGTGGGCTGCAATAATAATGATGAAGAATCAAAATCCAATCGTAAATGTTTTATTAATCGATAGCGGGAAAATCACATTGCAAGTTATAGGTAAGCGACGATACTGCGTGTTCTTCCACTCATGCAAAATATTTACTTGATTCCTCAACACACAAAACTAGGACCAACCTGTTATTATGTGATAAATTATTATCATCTGCCCTAGTACGGGCAACAATATTTGGCAACCACTGTGGTCGAATGGTTATACCAGTTTTTTATGATACCCATTGGATATCCCTTGTTCGATCGGGGTCAATGTTAAAGACAAACTTATCTATATTGTTTCGAGTCTGGGTGTTGTGGTACCGTCGTTATTTCGAATTTCCATAACACAAATGCTTTAGTTACTTAATTTGGGTTCAGAACAATATATATGTGATTATGTCTAATATTTCTATTTATTTTGATATCATATTCCTTATCATAGACTAAGTTAAAAAATTATTGAACAATATTAACAGGCCAGAACAGATATTAAATAGCAACATTCCCACATAGTTAGTATTTTCATTAGTACTTACAACTCTCATCAAACTTGATACCTACTCTGAATAAAGTGACTACACAGAACTCAAAAATAGGCGTCACAGAAATATAACTGCTCGGTTATCGGCAGTAATTTTTGTACCAATTCTAGATGCCGTAAATATAAACTCATTTAAAAAGTCTATGCACACGAAGCAGGTATTAATTTCCTAAGAAGGAGGATCAAAACGGCGGGTTTTGGCCTTAATACATAAAAAAAGTTTTTTTTGCGAAGCTACTTAGTTTTGAAAGGTTATATTATTTTTGAGTTAAATTTTTTTTTTTAATATTTAGTCATATAATTCGCACAAACGGTGCTATAACGTCACTTATGCAAATGGTGTAATATTTCAGGGGGAGCATTTAAAAATTGAATATCATTACAACATGTAGTTTTTCTCGGCTAAACAAATAAAATAATTAGGCTACAACTTTGAACTTCATTTAAGAGTAAAAGCAAGCAAAGTAAAGAGGTAGAGTAGAGGTAGGAGTATTTTCTCATACTCAGTTCAGTTTTGTCTGAAATTACATAAGTGACGTTATAGCACCGTATGTACGAATATTATGATTATTCTGCTTCTTGGGGTGGTGAGAGTGAGAAAGGGGGTTGGGGGTGGTTCCGTTTGGGGTGGAATCGATTTGTTAGTCCATATAGTAGATAAAATTTTTTTTTTGGAAATTTTAAGTCAAAAATGAAAGGGGCCGAAAACCCGCCTTATTGACCCTCCTCCTTTAAGCATTATTTGAATACATTTAACACTATAACAGATATTTAATTTCAAAAGATGATATATATGTATATTCATTTTCACATACAATAAATTTGCACATATAAATACCTGAGAAGGCACAGGGTTGTCAGCGCAACAGATTTTCTTGATTGCAGCGTAGCGATCGTCCCTAGCTGTGGGGCAGATGGCAACAATCAATTGCAGAGACGTGGAAAAGCATTTTTTCAACGCCATCACGTAAGAGTCGGTCCTGTCGTTAGGTAAACGAACTAAGTCCGGGTTAGAAACGCTTATACCCATTGGTCTACATGAACGCTTCAGGGTTTCGAGAAAGTTCTGAAATGTTTAAGTAAAATTTAGCATTATTATATTTATGTCGAATGATCTGCGCTGTCTGTAATTATTAGAACAACTAGCGGCCCGTCCCGGCTTCGCACGGGTGGACAAAATTCTTTAATTTTTTTCTATTATTAAATATTTTCCGTTAGCGCCATCTAGCGGCCGGTAGATGAACTACTTGCGGTTAACGCGTTGCTATGGTAACGTTATTGAAAAAATGGAAAAAGAGCGAGAAGAAGAGCGGACAGACAAACAAACAAGCAACTGTGATCTTAGATTATAGATTTGCAGGTGAGTGCAAAACTTAGAATTGCTTTAAATTCTATTCTATTAACAATAGATTAAGACCAACTAGAATAAAAGACGATATTGTAGTCGCTAATGCAAAGGTAGGTAGAAATAGGAAATCATAATTTTTCCAATTACAAAAATTCACAGAGCCCGAGTCCATATTAAGATAAAACTACTAAGTAACTATAAGCTCAAATTTCTTACCATAGTAACTTGTTTATCCCTGTCTGTGTACAATATAGACCATCTCAGGATATCAACAGCCTGCATAACCGCATTTTTAGTGACTTCTCCATTCCACTCCGCATTAGGCTTGCCTGGAATCTTAACATTGTTACCAAAGAACAATGTCTCTGGTGGCAATGTGCGGCCAGTTATGTTGATTGTCTCAGGAGCTATGCTTAATCCCCAGCCTGCTAGACGATTTTTAGCAGTTTCATTGTTCATTACGTTTTGTATAAACTGCAAATAAAGGAGACATAATCTGATTTATTTATTGTTCCAGTTGCATCTTATAAATGTTTTATGCGGACTACAAATGTATCACCACACCCCGCCTTAAAAAGGGTAACCCTAAAAAGGTTAACGATAAACACGATATTAATTGAATCATCATAAAAAAAATAACTGTCTCATTAAATTAAAATACTCTGTCGTCAAAATACTTTTGACGATATTATCGCCAAATAATTTTAAAGAGCTGTGATCACAAGATATTGCTGGGGTTATCCTGTAAACACACTACTAAAAAGGAGTCCAATGATAACAAACAAAAAACAACATTAAAATAAACACGTTTTTAGTTTTGGCAATATAATTAGTATTTGACAATAACAGACTGTGTTTGATTCGTTTGTTTGCATTCTAAGAGGGGAGGGGTAAAAACTAGTTATAAGCACAGCAAAGCATAAAGGGTTGTATATTAGCATATTCCCAATTAAGTGATTACCGCAATTCGTGAGATTTTGTTTATTGTTTTAATACTATCGACCAGCCCTGGATTCACACGAGTCTTCAATGAATGTGGCGGAGGTCACATAATTATATAGACTGTCTTTTATATATAATGCATAGAACTAATATTTTTATTAGACAGCCCAAACAAATTTTTGTTACATGTTACACATGAAAGGGCTACATATAGTTGTCCAAATAAAAAAAACACTCAATGCTTTACTCTGAACCTGATAGATTGAATCCGTGTTTGGCAGAATAAAAGCGCTTGAGAGCGCTTGTAAGCTAAATAGCGATCGCTAAGCGATAATAAACAAAATGGCGGAAGTTAGCAAACGTGTCCTGGCCGCTATCAAGCGCTTTTTCTGCCAAACACACGGAATGTGTGTTTGGCATTCCCTTTGATTTATTAGTGGTGTCTATATCTGCAAAGATTATATGCTGTAAAGGGCAATCTTGATCAGCATTAAATGTACAACGTACCATACGTATTTAATTCGATAGGAATTACTGTTGTATTGTTTTAAATAGCTTTGTAAATAAATAATTATTTTTTACTCATATGTGAAAGATAAAAATGGTTACTGCCGTACTATCGCAGACTTTTCATTAGAACTTATAAGATATACAATTCTGTAGTACATTATTTTCAGTAAGGTTCTTACTTCGCTACAATAATATGCATGTACATATTATATATTTAAAGTTCAAGAAGAAGTGCTTTAAATTATAATGATAACTGTATCAAAATCCGTTGCGTGGTTTTGAAGTTAGGCAGACTAAAATAGCGACGCTGCTTTATACTACTTATAGATAAGGGAAAAAATTTGAAAGTAACAAAAATATTGTAATATTTTTTTTATATTTATATATTTGCGAAATATTGCTCTAGCCATAAATATACCTTTTTGAATGCCGCATGGCGCTGATTGGGCGTGATTCTGGTGTAAGTAGCGACATCCTTCATTAGTTTAAAGTTAGAGCGTTGATCATCAGTCAGTCCAGTAAGTTGACATAATTCCGGCACCAGGCAAATCATGAAATCCGTTGGTGCCTCTGAACCGGACATTTTTTTGGTTTCCCTGTATATTTTTTATAAATTATAAACTATTTTTGTAACTTAAATGTAACTGACACTAAGCTGTCACATATCATGTTAGACTATCATGACATGATTAGAAGTGATTTTCTAATCGTGATTTATTCACGTTTATTGATCAGATATATTTAAGTGGGAAGAAACTCTAGTAGAATAAAAATCTAATTTTGCAAGTTATGTTATTGTAGGCGAAAGTGCAAAACTTAATTGTTTTACCTTGATATAAGCATAGGCTGGTCCCAATCCATGATGTCAATGCCATAATTCTTTTTGTAGTAGTCTATATAACTGATTTTTATCAGTTCTCCTTTGTCGTTTTTCTCAAATGTTGATCTAGGGTTCATTGTATCATCTATGCTGTCAACCCTATAAATTAAGTTTTTGGATTTAGTAGCTATTCCTTACTTCTTTTCTTTGATCCAGACACTTCCAAACTTACCTGAATAGTTTTTTGTTATAAGTAGTCATGACAGATGACCCGACAAGTCTCTCAGCCATTGCTCTCTTCCAATTAGCACCTTCAGCTTGCACTGTCTCCTTTATGAAAGACAGTACAGACTGGGTCCGAAGTACTCGGTGAGTGGAGTCTAGGGTCAACATCAAACCTCCTTCATACTCATCAACGGCTGTGACATAACTATAATCATATAAAGAAAATTAATATAAAATTTATACAGCTATAGACACCACATAATATAAGGCTATAGCCACCACATAATATAAGGCTATAGACACCTCATAATATTAGGCTATCTAACCACTTGATGCCATGCCGTAAATATATTGTTCAATAGTACACAGATATACATGGATTAATATATCATCCCTAGAATTTCAAGAATTATGGAATAATTTAATAAGTATGAAAAAAAATCAATTACTGTTATATGATAAATGATAAGATATTAGACATTTTAATCAAGATAATGATTAAAAATAAGAAAGTATAGTTGATTAAAGCATATCTTAAAAATTAGAAGTGAACTAACATTAGCCAAATAAAAAAAAATTATTGATATTTTTTTCTACACTTAATTGCAAATTACTGTGAATAAATGGATCAAAAATTATTACCCAGGCCACACTTCTAATTTATGTTGTGGAATTTGAATGGCGGCATGTTCATTAAAGTGCTGGCGTCCAAAACGAACCAGTTGTAGATCCTTCATGATGTGTTTGAACAGCACGTTGTAAATGTGGATCATCTCACTGAGGCGGCGCGTGCGACGGAATATTATCTACGTGGAAAAGACATGACTAAAAATGTTATTCATAATTTTAAAAAATACGCGTTAGTAAAATGGTTATGCCATATACACCGAGCTGAGATACTGTAATGGGTTTCGATCAATTTGTTTGTTAATCTTTAAGACTTTATACTGAATTGAGGGGTGTATTTTTTTTTGTTTATTAATATAATAGACAATTATAATAGACAATTGTATAACACTTGTATTTAATTAGTGAGAAAGTTTTAAGATTTTTTTAATAAAAGAAAATGTAGTACTATTATTTAAAATAACACATTCATTTCAGATCTATTATTTAAGAGTTTATTCAAAAAGTATTTACAACAGAAATAAAATATTTGTTAATACGAGGGGCGTTCAAAGTATTCTTGGTATCGGGGTGATAAACTAATGATGAGGGTAATTATATTATCTCATTAGCTAAAGACACTCTTTGAGGGTATAAATATAAAATTTCATTTAATTGTCATCATTAGTATTCAAGACATCATTACGAAAAGACAACTGCGATGACAGATTCCACAATGTTGAATAAAATCGAGCATCGCGCCGTTATAAAATTCCTCACAAAACAAGGAAAGACTCAAAAAGTGATTCACGAAGAAATGGTGGGAACTAGGGAATGCAAACGGGGTAGAGAGATTATTGAAGACGACCCCCGTGCCAGTGGGCCGGTTAGTGCCATTACTGAAGAAAACTTTAAAATTGTTGAGAAATTTTTACTCGAAGATGCTCGTATAAGAGTGAAAATATTAGCAGAAAGGACTAAGGTATCCGTGAGTACCATTCACACTATCCTTCATGAGCATCTGAATCTCACAAAAAACAGTGCAAGATGGGTGCCGCGAATGCTCACGGCGCCTCAGAAATAAGTGCGAGTTGAGTGCTGTAAGGAATTTTTGGAGCTCTGTGGTGAACATCCGCGTTGTATTTTTGACCGCATAGTTACCGGTGATGAAACGTGGGTTTATCATTATGATCCTGAGAGTAAGCAAGAGTCAATGCAGTGGCATAAAAAAGGAACAGACCCATCGAAGAAGTTTAAAGTCACCCCATCCGCCGGAAAACTCATGGCCACAGTGATTTGGGATTCTAAGGGGATCTCCCTGATCGAGTACACAAAAAAAGGTCAAAGCATTACTACCGCATCTTACGCAAACACTCTACGTAATTTAAAGGAGGCAATAAAAGAAAAAAGACGTGGAAAATTATTAAGAATAACAAAATTATTTTTACGAGGTATTGAAAAATTATTTTCATGATCAAATAAGTGTATTGAGGTTATGGGGGACTACATTGAAAAACAAATTTTATTTAGAATTTTCTGCTTATTATTTTATGCCCATACCGAGAATACATTGAACGCCCCTCGTAGTATTATCAGTTATTTCTTCAAACATATATGGTGATTTGCAAAATGAAATAGAACTATAATTTTTCTAGAAATTTTTACTATTTGGAACTGTAGCCCAGTGGAAGCAATGAATCAAGAGAAACATCCTTGCATTAAAATAAACTTTTTTTGACAATCATTTAAGACATTAGTTTATTAGATTAAGAAGTTGATTAATTAGTTGAGCAACTCAGGATCTTTAATATTAATTATAATCACAAATATTTTAAAGTAATCTAGAAAGGAAATTAAGAATGCATGCTTGCATAGACATGCCTGCATTTGCCGAAATGTATGTTTACAATAATTGACAATAAAACATAAATCGAGGCGTTATATTAATGTGTAATAAGTTACTTACAGATATTTGTACTTTGCTATTGTCAAATGGGTTAGTTGAAATCAAGTTTGACACTTCTTCCGGGAGCCGGTGTGGCACATAAAGGGTTGTGCCATCAAATGTCTTTTCCTTAAAATAGTGACTATGTTCTAAAAAAGAAGGAAGAAAATGTTTAATAAATATAGATATACAGGTATATATTTTCTTAGTTAAGTTTGGGATGCACTTTTGTATAAGGCAATTAATTAATATAATAAATAACCTTAATTTTGCAATAAGCATTAAATTTTAATTAGTTATCTTTTATTATAATTAACTTTCCAGTTTAATTTTAAATTTTTTAAGGTCAGATAATGTCTGAATTATACCTATGATTGCATCCTAAAAATCATTATTAGAATATAACTTAGTTCACATAACCATAACTCACCATTGAGGAGTTTGAAACGCAGATGTCTGTAATCCTGATCTGGCTCATATTTAACCTCATATTCGAACACATTGTTCTCTTCAAAATTGAGGTATATAAAATTAGCGGTTACTTCCACGGGAGTTCCGGTCTCGCCTTTCATTATAACTGGTGGTGTATCTTTTACTTCTCTCTGTAAAGCAAGAATATCTTACAAAGTGAAAATTGATGTAATCTTAATATGACACTTGTCATTACTTTTAAGATGAATTTACAATTTATAAGTGAAATACAACATGCTTCATCTATACTTGAAAAATTATAAAAAATGCTATACAGTCAAAACCGATTATAACGACATCCCTCTAAACAACAGATCAGCAACGAGTTACGACTTAATGGCAAGGACCCAGCCGAATTCCCATATCAACTTATATTAATTCACTCACAAAGAACTTATTCTTGGCAATTGAGGAAGGTTGAGCAGTTGACGGAGCTGTTGAAGAGATGGTGCTCTCAGCCATCTTTTGTGTTATGTCCTTTACATCACCCTGACCGCCAGGATCTGCAAGTTTTGCTGCTTGCCTGTACGTACACATACAATATATATTGCTATTAACTGATCAAGAAAAAAAAATCATGTGTAAAGATGTTATAATAAGATAATGCGCTAGCAAGAAATTATGAATGAATCTTCAACTTTACAGTAAGTAACAAATTTAATATCATTGAAGTGCACAAACTCCATCTCCACTAGCTAGCTAGGCCCATTTTACTTTAAGAGGATGCATTGAGGATTTTTTTTAATAGTAAATAGGTTAGCGCTTGTCCGCTATCTCGCCTGATGGTAAGCGTCGATGCGATCAAGGATGTGAAGTGCTTGCCTAGAAGTAGGCAAGTATAGTGTAGATTCACCTGGACACTACACAGCTTTAGGGTCATCCAGAAATTACATCACACGTCAAAGAGGGGGAGGGAATCTCCGGAATGTGACATTGTGTGAAAACGGACAGGGGGTCAAAAGCTTCGTGGCGTCACATGTTAAAATTCAAAATACTAAAACGTGAAATTTATAGGTACGTGGGGAAAAAACTAAAAATCTATCTACATTTGTTAATATGCACTTTAACAATCGCGTTATGTGATTATTTCTCACGCAATAAGAAAGAATGACAGTTAATGTTTTCATTTGATTATTTTTAAATACATGCATAAAGTTGAAAAATGTGAGGTAAGTGTCTCTTAGGTCATCAGTCATAAATCTTGATTACCAAATGTGGACACATTTAAAACCTCAGTTAGTTATATGCCTTTTTACCATTGGCAATAAAGATTCTATCAAAGGATATCTTACTATAACGATATAAGTGCAACACTATCAATATTAAATTTACTTACAGGTTTTGTAACAATTTTAAACCCCTGCCAGCTCCTTTAGTTAGTGTTGGACTAGGACTGACGTCTGACGCTGGACTAAATGACACTTCTGCAAAACAAAAAATTAAATACAATGTAGACTTAATGATCATGAATTATGTTTTTAATTTATTTATTTCTTTTTTTTTTGGCATTCACAATGCAATATTTCTATAAGATATAAAATACATGTGTAAAAAAACAAGTACGCCTCCGAACCCTCAGATGGGATTCGAACCCACGACCTTTCGCTATCCGGGCGACTGCTCTGACCGCTGAGCTACCGAGACGCTGGCAAACGTGTCGAATTTTACAAACGTATTTCAACTTCTACTATGAGCTAGTATCGTTCCACCCATATTTATATCTTATAGATCATGAATTATTTTTATTTATCTATTTATTATATTTAGCAGTGATTATTATTTATCCTCATAAAGGGGTGTATACATAAAATCACAAGCTGTTTTCTAACATCTACTTAAATAAAAATAGCTTTTATTAAATGCTAACAATTTTGCAATTTTATTAAATGCTAAGATTTTTTTTTCAATATTTGATGGTCCACCATATATATACTATTTATAACTATTTATTTTAAAGAAAAACAAATCTGTCCCAATTATTTCGGTATTATTACAAACTACACTTGTCTTTTAACAATTCACTTTTGACAATTTATTACTTTTTTATATGACAGACATTAAATTCTTCCTAAATCCTCACAACATCAATACAAGGTGTTTGGTACCTGTATAACCCTGAACTGGTACATAGAGTACATACATCTTTGGAAAATTATTATAAAACCTAAAAACCACCCCATAATTTTTTTCCTATTTCTTATTTATTTTCTCTAACTGCTACTTGTAATGGTCTAATGGTGTATATTGCAGTATAGTCCCCTGACTATACAGCAATATACACCATTAGACCATTACAACAACCCTTTGTTTTCATGGGAAGTACATAATCTAAGTATGACAAACTATATCTTGTTCTTAAAACAACTTGAATTGAACCCTTAGTATTTGAAATATTTAGATTTGAAATCTCTAGGTCTACTTCAAACCTCTTTAATATTGAAATCTATTGGTAGAACAACTAGTGTAGAAATTATTTGGTTCTATTAGTGTCTAATTAAACTTGACATACCAGTTTCATCTATGTACATGTATAATTCTTATTTCATTATCATAGAGACTATTTAAATTTTAGTATTTATAACTGATAGTGCTGTCAACCGTATATGTTTCAAGTCTTCCACAGAAGAAAGGAGAGGAATACCTGGGAAAAGTTATGTAGACAACAGCACAACCACAAACTGGCACAATAGCATGTTAAGACGTAATCTAATGTAAATGTGAAGAAAACAAGAGATACACAGACCGCACAATAGTATTAACATGGCAGTCATTAGATGATCCAATTTTTTTTTTGTTTTGAGATTGGTGAAATTAATATGAAACTAGAAGTATTACTGTCATTATAACATGTAATTTTTTAATGCATACCTCCTGGCTTAGGCTGCTGCATCTTTGACAACATCATGGCTGCCATTTTTCCCCTCCCGCCAATGGGTACACTTGGTACCCCCACCTGTGATAATAATATCCATATATATTATGTAGTTCAAATGAAAACAATACAATTACTTTCCTTTTGTGACCTTCTAACCTTTGCAAATTGCACACCTAAAAGGCTAAGTAGTTGAGGCCATATTGATGAATTTAATCAACACTGCTATATTTGTCTAGTCAAAGCACTATATACGTAAATAAGACTGACTCAATAAATTATTCAAATATTTTTGTTTTAGCTTGAAATATTTAATTAATCTTTTTTGTTTATTATTATTAATACAGCAAAGCCAGCTCTTCCGAATAAGGCCCGCTTGAGCATATAGTGGTATATTCTTGTAGGGCATGTCATGTGCAGTAACATGATGACATTCATATGTGGCGCAATTCATCTTGAAAAATTTAATTTAAATATATGTTGATCAAGTTAATATTACATACACCCAGCTAAGGTTGTCAAGTGGTTAAATAGCTTTTAGTTTGTTCAATTTGGTTTGTATTGGTTTGGTTTGGTTAGGTTAGGTTATTTTTTGTTTACTTAGTTATCATTTTTCAGGTCTTTATTTTTGTATTTCTAGAGTTTTGTTTAATGTCGGTTAGGTTAGGCTTGGTTTGGTTTGGTTTGGTTTGATTTGGTTTGGTTGAGTTTGGTATAATATGTTAGGTTTAGGAATAGTATATTAGTATTTTTCTCGATTAATCAGACCAATTTCGATGAAAATTTGCGCAAATATGGGGGGTGTGGGGGGCGGAGCTTTAAAGTTCAAAATTACTTAAAATTAATGGAAAATAAAATTTGGAAAATTTTAAAGATACATCATTTTCCCACCAAGGGGCGATTAGTGCCACAAGTGTATACTGATATCTTACCATGCCCATCAACCTCTATTAAAAAATGACATTCATCCATCAATTACGTGTGGGCCTTATTCGGAAGTGCAGCCACAGCAAATTATTAAAAAATGAGTTCTAGCTCTAATATTTTTGTCTGTTACCTATGATTTATACATATTAGTAGCTAGCACACATATCTTTCAAGAATAAAAAATTACTCCTTGGCTATATGAGAATAAGCATTACAAATGCAAATTCAATTTTTATAACATAAATCATATAAAGTACATGAGTTTTTTTTTTATTAACAGTTAAAGCTGTTACTATTGCTACTATTTCAATGGTGTAGCAACATTTTATTATTTATAAAATAATTTAAGTACCCTTAACACGTTGATGGACAGTACCACACACACACGTAAAGACTTAAAAAACAATATGACAGTACATCTCTCGACGTAATAATTTAACTTAAGCCAAAGTCAGTATGCCTTAAGACGATCGATTCTTCATACAAATATGAGGAACAGCATGCTGTGGTGTCACCATAGAGGCTACTTTGACTTTTGTACTGTCACCAACTGTAATGAAGTTTAGGTTCAGAACAACCATGGTCACGCACACTCCTCCCATGAAATAAAGTAGTGACAAAACAGCAACAATCAGTATAGTAATAGTGTCCATCATGGTGTTAACCAACTAGCTTGTATGAAAGGTCTAATGTAAGTCGAAGAAGCAAGAGGTGTATGTTAGTATTGTGGGAAGTGGAAATTGGTGATCCCTGCAGGAAAAAGGCGTGAGTGTATGTATAAAACAATAATTTTGTTCAAAAACTTACATCACTTGGTGCAATGCTAGGTCCTGGTGTCATCTCTGGGGATGCGTCTTCAGATTGCGGAGGTGAGTCCATCATCTGAGACTTCTTCAGAGCTTGGAGCAAGGCCAAGCCTCGACCACGTCCCTTACTGGGGTCCATGGTCACGTGTTATTACTAAAAAGAATTCACATTATAAGAAGACATGCTTTTAGTCAAGCAAGTTATCGTCGTCAGCATTTTTTTACGAAAACGTAGTTAGTATGTACCTTACCGATTACTATGCACTTGATCAACGGCGTGTTTATTTGAAATAATTGTCTTTTACACAAGAGATTTAACGAATAGTACAATTTGTGATTGGTAGGTACCTACTTTCTATGAGAAACAAACCGTTTGTTTTAAGAGTTGGAGAGAGGAAAAGGACAATTAATCAAAATTTTTAATACCTACCTTCCAATACCTACACACAACCGATTAGAAAATTAATCGAACACAAAGTTCATAGAAATCATGTAAAATTGCAAAACAAGACGAATGAGACCGCGATGTACCATAAACAAATTAAATGAAAGCAAATTGTGTTCGTTTTTTTAGAACTTCATAGCACAGATTATCTTCATAGTTATTGGCTCAGAACAATAACTTATTGTTCTGAGGTTATTGGTATATTTGCTTTATATTTAAAACAGTGTTGCCAGTGGAAGCTAGTCAAAAGTAACAAATGTCAGCCCAAAAGTAACATATGCATTGAAAAAGTAACATTATCTTATTTTATATATAACTAGGCGATACTGTCACTAAGCATAAAGCTACGCTAGCACCATATCCTCCAATATGGAGCATACTTTTTTTGTTTTGATGGGAATTTTTGCGAATTTCAAAATTCAGGCTCCGTCACAATCCGGTCCTAAACCTGTTGATTCGATTCGACACAAAAAAATATTAAAATCGGTTAAGAACTCAGGAAGTTATGGCGTAACAGACATTGCGCCATTGAAGCTGATCCATGGGAGCTTGGCTCGTTTCGCTCGCTCCGCTCCAAAAAAACCTATAATACTCTAAAACTCAATATAATTCTACTGCTGTGCTGAAAGTTAGTTTGCTTGGACCTTTGCATTAAATTATTGAGCGAAGCTCTCTTTTAGGCAACTGACAAATTTCGCTTGTCTCCCTCCTGCTACTTAACGATTCAACCGATTCGAACAAATTTTGGCATGAACATACATGATTATAACCTGTCAGACATAGGCTATGTAAAAAAAATATAGACTTTACCATGGAGGAATAATCACCGAAAGAAAAATTCGAAAGCTGATCACAGCCAAACCGATGATACTACATTGATGAAATTTGGCGCCAAAACTCACATCGTGGTCGTGACTTATGTGCAAAAAAAAAGTTTTGAAATCGGACATACCATGGAGGAATAATCACCGAAAGAAAAATTCAATAGCTGATCACAGCCAAATCGCTGAGACTACTTTGATGAAATTTGGCACCAAAACTTACATCGTGGTCGTGACTAATGTGCAAAAAAAAGTTTTGAAATCGGACATACCATCGAGGAATAATCACCCTTCAAATATCTAATTGCTTTGCTCAGTATTTGCAAACAGCAGCATGTATTGCAATCCTAGTATTACCTACAAGTTACAGGTGCTATCAGTTGTATCAACTGCTTGCCTGTCAATAAAAATATTGAATCACTTACTGATTCCCTAAATGTTTACTAAAAATATTTATATTCTAATTATTGTCAGCACATACACTACAACAATATTTTTGTTAGTGTAGCTTTTAAAAAAATGTTGCCTTAAGGCAACCAGACCATGAAATTAAAGGTAAAAGTGGAGAAAACCCTTTTAACACCTATTTGATCCAAAAACCTACATAGCGTTATCCTGCTCTCTGGATATCCCTTTTTTCTTTCTAGTTACCTTTCGACCTTACAAGGGTTTGTCATGTCTATTAACTGTCATAAAACCACTTACAAGTGAAATGCTATGAGATATATACAGAGTGGATTTTTGAGATGGGATTTTAAGGACAGGTACATAAACTATTATAGTTACAAGAAAACATTTTTAGGCAACCATCCATAACTTTTTAAGATATTCCGATCTGCATTCACAGATTCTGAAAAAAAGTTACAGTCAGCAAAAAAATTTCTAAGATAAAAAAAAAAATTATGCCTATCGATCCTATTTCATAAAGGGATCAAAAAACTCTATGCGACCATTTAAGGTATGAGTACTAGAAATGCCAAAAATCGCCAAAAACTTTTCTCATACATTTTGTATGGAAAATCCTCGGATCCTATTTCTTACGGTGATCTCTCTATGAATCTTCTCTATGAATGAACTTCACACTGTAACTTTTGTGTTGCAGTGATGCGCGCGCATCGTAAAATTTCACTCTCAACATTTTTTCATAACGCGCCTAAAGAAGTATAACTTCAATTAAAACATTGTAATTTATCGCAAAAATGCGGTTTTAAACTGACTGTTTAAATTTTCGCGTCAAAACGGACCTATGATATTCCAATAACGTCACCCCTGTCTGTCACTGGTCGTACTTGTTCAATTCTTGGTCAATTTACAATCACCTTTAATTAAAATTGAATAAAAAATAGTATTTTAAAGCATAGAATTTTATTTTATAAATTTATAAAAAAAATATGCTTTAATCTTAATAATATATATATATATATAAATTACGTGTCACGTTGTTTGTCCGCGATGGACTCCTAAACTACTTAGGGGCCGTCCATATATCACGTGATTTTTTTTTTGCCATTTTTACCCCCCCCCCCCCTCCCCCTTGGTGATACATGATACATATCACGTGTATTTTTTAGTACCTACAAAGAATCTATTTTTCCTATATAGGCCCTCGAGATGCACGACGAAGCACTTGCCGAGTCACTTAACATCTCGAAGGCTTTTGACAGGGTTTGGCACGCTAGTCTGCTGCGCAAGCTTCCTGCGTATGGTATCCCCGCTGATTTTTGTAATTGGATAGCCGATTTCCTGACAGTACGGTCGATCAGAGTAGTTATCGATGGCTGCTCCTCTGACTTAGTGGCTATTGATGCCGGAGTTCCTCAGTGGTCTGTTCTCTCTGCGACACTTCTCCTGCTGCACATCAATGATCCGTTGATACCTGGAATTGTTTGGTATGCAGACGACAGTACTGTCGTAGAGAGATACCTGTCTAATTCAAAAGCCAGCGGTGACGACGTGATATTGATGAGAAAGGCCATGGTTGAGCGAATGAATCAGAGGTTGAGCCACGTTTCCCAGTGGGGTGGGGTGACAGTAACCTCGTCCAGTTCAACGCCTCCAAAACGCAAGCGTGTATTTTCACTGCAAAAAGGAGTTCCCTCAACCTCACTTGAGCTTTGAACCTTGAGCTTTATGGCATAGAGTTGTCGTCAGATCTCAACTTCGGCGCCAACATCGAACTACAGAAGTAGTAAGCCGCTTTCGTTTTGTACGCGTTTGGCGAAAAAATAAATACACGTCACGCCGCTTTTCGGTTTAGTATCGCGCGTTTGCTGAAAAAATAAATACACGTGATATATTACTACACCCCCCCTCCCCCTTGTGATATTTCGTGATTTTTTTATGGACCCCTCCCCCCCCCTTTCGAGCCTCACTTGATTAATGGACAGCCCCTTAACCGATTTTAATCAAATTTGTACACCGTGTGCAGTTTGATCCAACTTGAAAGATAGCATAGATTATAATTTTAATTTGTAACACAGCAACACGTGGCCTGGTCAGCTAGTATTATATAAATCTTAACGCACTTCAATGAATTAAAAATATATACGTTATTTATTCTAGAAGCATGTTGACTTGTAAAAAGAAATATTGCAAAATATGAAACATAAGGAATAAGTGGCATAAGTTATCACATATTTTATTGTCGTGTACTCCTAAAATCAAAGGGCAAAGTTATGTAACACTTTATTAGGAAAAAGAGAGCGTTTTCCATTTAGAAAAAAAGTCGACATTGTGTTGCACTATGTCAACTTTTTGTGTTTGTGTGTGTGTGTCAATAAGTTTTTGCTATAGTATGGTCGACACAGTGCAATACAGTGTCGACAATTTTGTCTAAATGGAAAACCTTAAGTTTATTTTTAATTGCAACTAACTATTTAGAACACCTTGCCGGAAAGTATTTAAGATACCGAAGTACTCCATATTATAAAATAAATTAAAAAAATCTTGGCTTAAAAGCATATTACTCTAAAGATTAATTAACTAATTATAAAAATATAACCCTATTTATGTATTATTTTTTATATAAATTATTCTTTGCGGCTTTGAAATTAATCTTAAAATTATGATAGTCTTATACTTACGTTTTATACATAATCTTATACATTAATTTTGCATTCAAATAACATTTGGCAGAATCGTGTCGGTTGATATTTTTATATATTGAAGTTGTCAATACAAAAGTGACAATCTCCAGTAGACATAGATAATTTTGTTTTAACCTTAACTGTTCGTTTTCAACCATAGACTTCTAAAGGATATAGACGTGTTTGAAATAATGAACGTTTTCCATTTAGACAAAATTGTCGACACTGTGTTGCACTGTGTCGACCATACTATAGCAAAAACCTATTGGCACACACACACAAAAAGATGACAGAGTGCAACACAGTGTCGACTTTTTTTTTCTAAATGGAAAACGCTCAGTATTTGATTGATCACAAGCATTCAATCCCTGCAACTAGAAGGCGTTGTTAGCCAATTTCCGTACAAAAGTGTCACCTTTGTTTCTATACCCCTCATTTGTAACTATTTCAATTTGATAAAGTTTCATTCATGTATTTCCATAGTTTACATTAATACACCCTCAACTACTCTATCATAGTCTTATATTTCTTTTCTGTTTATTCCAAGGTTGCTTAGTTGAATTCGCTCAAAGTGACAAGGCCGTCTTTTCCACGTCTTCTTCTGTTCTATAATCATAAACGTATTTTTGTGTGCACAATTAAGAATTTCCTTTCATTAATTTAATTTCGTTGTGTCCAATTTTATAAACTGTATTATTTTCCCTAAAAATATTCCCTATGAAATACGATAATTTATATACTGATGTAGATATGTTACTGTCTTATTTATTTGTGCTAATTATTTATGTATTTACAGTGGTTATATATGAGAACATGCTTATTTTTGTTACATCACATCCCCGTCTTTAATTGCTTTATTTCTGTCTAATCATCAAAATAAACTTAAGGATCTGGTGTTAACGTCTATTTTTATATGATATTCTTTTTGAATACAGTCCTGTTTGTATTAAAAGTCGATGCGAAAAACACATTGAATGTTAAGAAACTACGCAAAGACTAGTGCAAAATGGAAAGTTCTCAGGGCCGTAAAAACCTCAGGTAAAAACTCAGGGTAAAAACATATTTGCTCTTAGGTAAAAACGTTATCAAAAAGAACTGTCAATGTCAGTTATTTAAATAACAATACGTAGTAATCTCTACTTAGTCTGTGTTGTTGGTAATATGTAATCTGTAATACACAGTAATAGTTGATTTTAAATACGTATTTTTTTTTCATACGCTTCGCTTTCGTACTTTTACTAGTGTTTCTCATTTCAATCGAAAAAGAAAAAGGCATTCATAATGTTGAGAAATACATTGAGAATATTACAGAGAAATCATTCCTGTAATCGCATTTTTGCCATCAATGTACAGCGGTAAGTATGTTTACTTATTGACTTTTTTGAATATATACAGCATTGCTTTTAATCTTTTTATTTCCTTCAGGTACATTGACCAGAAAATGTTTAGTGGATTACAAAGAATCCCAGGATCGAATCTACAGCATGGTGTTCCCATTATTCCATGCTCCTGTCGCACGATGTTTATACAGACGCAGGATACCCCTAATCCTAACAGTCTAAAGTTTATGCCAGGAACTAAAGTTCTGGAGCCAGGGCAAACTATGGACTTCCCTAATATTGGTGCAGCACAATGTAGCCCCTTAGGTATGAACTAATTTACTATAGTAAATGTCAATGTTTAGGCATGCTTGAATTTGTTTATAAACACTATAATTTGTGTATCTAGTTATTTAAGGTATAAATTAAACAACTAAGAATAGGTGAAAATGTTATATTATGTTAATTCATTTAAAAATATTATTGGAAATGTTCAGATATTGTTAAGTAAGCTTTACAGTAGAGGATTTTAGTACATTACTTAATTTTGTAAGCAACTTCTGTAATAGGCTTGTATTATGCCTCTTATTATTTATTTAATTGATTAATGACAATGTTTTATTTAATAAATAAATAATTTGGCTGCCCGAAATATGATTATTGTTTATTAATAAGATAGAAATTCTGGTTTATTTGCTGTAATTTGCATAACATGTTATTTTCATTCCACAGCCAAAATGATTTTCAGAATCGAGGGAGTAAAAGCTGTATTTTTTGGCCCGGAATTTATAACTGTAACGAAACAAGATGATGACGTTGAATGGAGGCTATTAAAACCTGAGATATTTGCAACTATTATGGATTTCTTTGCCAGTGGCCTGCCTGTTATGACTGATGCTAAACCGTCTGGAGACACCCGTAAGATGTTTTTTTTTTATATATGCTGAAATAAATAAATTTTTATCTAACTCTAATTCCCAGTTATTATTCCTTTTCAAAATAGAAAATGTGATTTTTGTGTAATACATATGAAAAAATGTCAATTTTCCTAGTAATGACAACTTTTATGAGCATTAGTGACTGATTTAAATATTGGTTAGGCATGTACTGTGAGATGTATAAGCATTAAGAACCTTTTATAGAGCATATTAAGATTGATATATATATATCAGAAATTACACACAGTCAAAGCTATGCTTAGTTAAAACTAAAGTAATTGGTATGAGTTGTAAATATTTTTATTATTATGATTTATTATTAATTGACTAATGGGGAACTTTGAACTGCAGAAATTAATGAAGATGATGATGAAATTGTCCAAATGATAAAAGAGTTGCTTGACACAAGAATCAGACCAACGGTTCAAGAGGATGGTGGTGATGTCTTATTTGTTGATTTCAAAGATGGAGTTTTGACTCTCAAGATGCAAGGATCATGTTCCTCATGTCCCAGTTCAATAGTTACTCTAAAAAATGGGGTATGTATGTTTTTCTAATTTGACATGCAAGTTGAGGCATTCCCTCTTGCCACTAGAATCCCCTGCTGAAATGCCCTGGAGAATTTATTTCTATTTTTCGTCCATGTGAAATTCGTTAGACATTATGATTCCTTAATGTTACGTTAGGTTAAACAAATAGGTTAACAACTATTTGTTTGCGTATGACACGCAAAAACAACTGAACAGATTTTGATTTAGTTTTAACAGTTTAGTAGCTTGAGGTCCAACTTAAAATCTAAGCCCTATTTCTTCTCATCTGGATGGTAAAAATATAGCTCAATGGCAGTATTTACCTTCATAAGTAATTTTATTTTATGTTACTACCTTTATCCAAATTTAACCCCCTTGTATATCAATAACAAGCTGTGAGTATTTTGATGCAGTGAAGGCACTTACATTTGAAAACGGGTCAAAACTTTCTGTTACAAACCAAAGACACACAGATAAAACCATGGGTGGAAGCTAGTGTGATAAGTTATATTGTTGTTTTATCAAATTATTAAACCTTTAGATTCTTTGAATTTTCTTTGCAGTTTTCTATAGTAGTATTGTTTTTGTTAATACATCTGTTTATTAATTCTATTTATTAATAATTATATATTTCTATTGATATTAAGGTTATTGACTATTATGTTATTAACTATTAGGGATGATTATTGATTAAGGGATTCATGAGAATGAAAACACCAATTGAATTCTCCAGCGGTTTCCAATAGATGGAGGGAACTACAAGTCATTTAGTTCATGTGGAAAATTAGAAAAAAAAATGTAGAACAAGTGTAATGTAATTCGTAACTGCATTGAATATTATCGGTAGCACAAGTTTTGCCTTCATAAGCATTATTTTTCAAATTTTTGTCATTAGTAGCTAGATCCTCAACAGCTAACATAATGTTGATATTTCTTAGTTTCAATTCTGATAATGTTCATAATGTTCTTTTTTAATAGGTTCAAAATATGATGCAGTTTTATATCCCTGAAGTGTTAGCAGTTGAACAAATTGATGATGAAGGTGACAAGTTAAGCGAGAAAGTTTTCAAAGAATTTGAACAACTAAAAGCTAAAGAGAAAAAGGAATGAATCTTTTATATCGATAGTGACTATCAAAACTGTATGTAGTTTGTATATACTCTTATTTTATAGATAGTACTTATTGTTAGATATTACATGTGATATTATTGAATATAAATTGTTAAAAACAGTTATGTCTTAGACACCATTTTAATCCCTGAAGTAGAGTTCCTTTTATTTAAAATTATCTTACAAAGATCTAATAACTTTCTCAAGTAACAAGTTCCATTACACCCAAATAATTGTTGTATTTATTCTGTAAATAAAACTCAATGATTACATCAAGGTTCAATTTATTTCCATATGGTATAAACACATTGAGAAAATTGATATACATTAAATTATCTTCTAATCTATCTGTCTATCGATCTAAACTACATTTATTGTTAGTATAAACACAAAACTTATATTTTAATTAAAATATGGATATACTAATTTGAGTTGTGAAATTTCCTAAGCCTTCTTCAGCAGTAAACAGTTATTAATTAATATAATATAAATTTCAGCCTCACAACGAGAGTTGGAAGATTTTTATTTTAAATTAATAAAAACTAACTAGTCTCTACTGCACCTTAAATAAGATGACACTAAAAATTATATACCATTATGTCACATAAACACCAATGGTTTTGTACTTGCATAATTTTGTATGACACATGAAAATGTATAACAAATTATCAGCAAAAATTATTTCAAGTATTTATTTGTAAATGCTGTATTATTTTTAGTGCCTTGTGTTACTTATGGACATTTTTATGGAAATTATAATGAAACTATACAATGGCAGTGTTCAATTAATATATATTTCCTATTATTTAATAAATCCTTAAGGCTATTTCACTTATTATAAAAAATCATATATATTATGAAATTTACAAATTGTTAAATATTATATTAATAATTATTTTTATACTTATTCTATTAAATTACATAGATACCACGTTATAATGGATTGAAATACCCAGATGCATGTTATTAAAGTATTTTCTATGCTTTTTACGTAACATTTTACATCAATTGTCTATTTTGCAAGAATATGCATCCAGATAGATTAAGACAGGATGAAATTAAAGGAGGGTGAGAAAAAAGGTCAATAAGGTTTAGTATGCAACAGGCAGAATATCGATCTCCTGATCAACGATTCAGTAAAACTATGCCGTCTTATTCTAGATCTTATCAGTTTTATTTGGCGATAATACACCGCCAGTCTTTTCATAAAACTAAATATTTACAAAGGTCTGAGTGTAAGTTATTTAACGTGCAAGCTAACGTTACTATGGCGTTTGGGTTTATATTTATATGATAGACTTTAATACTAAGAAAATAAGTTCTGAATTTAAAATCTCAACTTGAATGCGATAGAGACGTTTGCCCATTTAAAACCTACACTCAACTCAAGAATTCGAAAAAAAAAGTTGGAATATTTAGGAAATGTGTAGCTTCAGTGAAGTTGAACTATGGAGAAACTACGGATGAACATGAGCGAAACGGAAGGTTGTAATAAGTTACATAGTAATGATATCTAAAGGTGTAGTTATGTGTAAAAATATTCGAGGGTAGTTTGTAAAATTGTGGTCGCTACGCCTTTTATAGTAGTGATAAATCTAAGACATTGTAACGTAATTTTCTTTATCCATCATAGAATCCACCCAGGTCTGCATAAGTGCTAAGGATTACACCGGCAAACACAGCAGGATGGGAAAAGGAACCAATCCATGAATATGCCCGCGCAATCGTCGTTAGGGTCGTAGGCTAAAAGCCTATGCCATTTGTACTTCTGCTCGCATCCGCAGTCACCGGAACATCGGTTCGTTGACTTTTTGCTGAAAAGTGTAAAAAGAAGTAAGAATATTACTTATTTTTCGGTTCTGAAAAAATGTCTGAATTTATTTCGCCCCCCAGCTGATGCTGTTCAGCCTACGTTAGCAGACATGATTGTCTCTAGGTCTGCATTGTCTGCATTGTGAGTATCCAGAATATCACGGTACTCATCTGCTGCTTATCTACAAACTATTCGGAGTAATGAATTCTTGCCATGTGGCAGAATATGAAATATTAATTCGCAGTTTAAAAGTTGTTTTATATAGAAAAACTATATTACTATTAGTACATTTTTAAATAAACTTTAATAATATAGTGTCATCAAAAAGTCCCCTGCACTACTTTTAGTTCACACTGATCCCATTTCAGCTGACCTCAGTACCTATCTCTGAAACTACATTTTACCTATACTCTTTTAGATACGCCTGTTTATTGTTAAATACCGTCACTCCAAATATAACATGAAATAATAAAATGAAATATAAAATGAAAATGAGAGAAAATACTTGGACGAATTGCCCAAAACATGAAGAAAAATAGTATTAAAGCGTTTGTGATAAGTTGAAGTGGCTTAGCCGATTTCACGGCATCAAAAACAATAGTATCTAATATTCCTCTCAATCGAAAATGAACTGAATATATTCGCTTGCATACTACATTCCAGTTTTTCCAGATCTTGCTTGTCGAAGCCTTTTTTCTTGTGATACATGAAGAATGAGTAATAATAAACATATAATTAGGTTCCCGCACATTATCAATTTACACTATCTCGTCGATCTGACTAAATATTATTTAGCTATTATTTTTATTCCACAGTGTCGGTTTCCATAGATCAAAAAATTACACAAACTTACCTGCAGACTTCTTGGTGTATTGCTTGCTCAAAGTGCATTGTGTTCACGATTGCCCTTAGCTTTCTCGCAGAGTTCAGAGCCCAATATGGCGTCATAATCTCTGTCTTGCTTTCACACGCGTCTATTCTGTGAAAGATATGATATAATATTACAGAAATTATTATTAATAGCTAATGAAATTAACAAAAGATTACCTACTCATCAAAGACAAACGATGTGAAAGATATGAAAGTGACATTAATTTTGTTTTAATTACGAGTTCTAAGCAAAATTAGCGTAATTTCCATACCTATTTATCGTGTTTATTCAATGTCGAATAATTTTCTTAAATAATGTAATAATTATTGACTGTAGTCATTTTTATAGATATTAATGAAAACTACAATTAATTATATTGTGAAAGAAATGGTACCAACATATCACACGTAAAATAGTTTCCCCCTTGTGAGGGTCAAGTTTGTTTGTTTAGTGACCACTAAAATAAGATGAATATCTTGGGAACATGATTAAAAGTTAATTTATAAGCAATCTGCTAATGCTCACACTCGCGGCAACTAACTCTTAGACTAATACAGGCGTTCAATCAATATAAATGAAAGTTTTAAAGTGTGGTAAGTAGATTCTATTTTTTCAAATATTATATAAAAATAGCTTTATATCATAATGACCTCGACGGCTCGGTACCATAGCATAGGCGTCTCTATGAGTTTTACCGTCCCTGTAGAATAGTGTAGCTAAATATATCAGAGGGTATATGTATGGAAAGAAGGGAAACTTTGTGGTCTTACCTGCCTGTGCTATTAATAGATTGTGCATCAGGAAGCGGCGTGTTCGTCGCTTGCCTCACTTGTCTGAAGTACGAATCCCCATTTTCCAAGTCTGGTACCCCTGGAGCTCTTCGTACCCTGCTCCCTCCTGGGGTTGTGAACGACCCGTACATCCTTTTGATTAGTGCCTTATTCTCGTCTATAAAGTTTTCAATTTTATCTCTGGAAAATTAAAGAAGTTGGTATTTATTATCAGGCTACATGAGCAACGATCTTCTCAGGGTGGCTGGCAACAAGTTGTTGTGTACCTACCCATTTGAATTATCCTTTCTAAGTTTATTATCGTTTAAAATCATAAGTTCCCCTTAAATCTCTTTTCGAAAGTTATTGAGCGAAGCTCTCTTTTAGGCAACTCACAAATTTCGCTTGTCTCCCTCCTGCTACTTAACGGACCAACCATCCAACCATCAACCGATTCGAACGAATTTTGGCATGAACATACATGATTATAACCTGACGGACATAGGCTATGTAAAAAAAAAGACTTTACCATGGAGGAATAATCGTCGAAAGAAAAATTCAAAAGCTGATCACAGCCAAACCGCTGAGACTACACTGATGAAATTAGGCGCCAAAACTCACAAACGAAGGTAAGGTAGTGCTTCGCTCAGTATTTGCAAACAGAAGCATGCATTGCAGACCTAGTAAAATTTGGTTGTGGTTTATACTTTATGGTTTTAAAGTCTTTAAACTAGTGCAATAGATAAGAATAGTTATTCTTATAAAAGATACACTTTATCGTCTGCGAAAAACTGGGTAATTTTCTTAAAAATATTACGCAAAAAATATCAGTTGATTCGATGAAATAATGACGTCATAGTTCATTACTCTTTTATAAAATATTTTTCGACTTTGATAGCTGATAAGACATCTCAACTGACTTGTCTCCTATCCCTATTCTGAGAGTGAGTTATTTACCGATGAACCATATTGTAGATAGACACAGCCAACCAATTTGATAGCCTAAGCCACCATAGAACTGTATAGCTTTAACTGCTACAGAATTAGACGTTCAAGTTGGTTGACAAGTTACATGTCACAATTGATTGATTCATTGTGATAAGATTCTATATTAGCCCTTTGTACTTTACATATTCTTCTTAATTCTGTGGATGCGTCATTGGGCAATTAGTTTTCGTTTGGTAATGTAACTAATGCCTTTTCTCAGTGTAAACAAAATAAGTAGCATAGAATTATTGATGACTTACAAAGGGTAAGTGTTCCCCGCAGTGGGGCAGTAAAGCTGGTAGTTCCTCTTAACGCATGGCACGCCCCTAACGATCTGACCCTGTAGTTCATAGCCTAGTGCTACAGATAGCGCGGTCCACAGGATCTGGAAAAAAGTATTCAGGGAATGAATGGCTATATCAGAGTACATTTTTACTTAAATTAGGTAGGTATTTTAAATAAATAAAATAAATAATTTTATTTATTTTCACAGTTCTCTATGTTGTTGTTGTCAATTTTTTGCAATGCAGATATGCGAAGACAAACGTACATACATATATACACACACCTTTATACATAGGTATACTTATGACAGTTGGCACCCGTGTTTAAAAGCTGGTATAAACTAACATACAAAAACTGTAATTCTGACAATATAATACATACGGGTCAACTTGATATCCTCCTTTTTGAAGTTGATTAAAAAGTCAAAAAATTATTTATATCTTTGAATTTGGTTAAGATAAGCTAAAACCTTATTATTATCCACTAAGGAAGAAATACGAGTTTGTCTGAGTAGTCACCGATCAAAACACATTTTTAAGCACAGCCTAATTAGAATAATAAACTATGAATTTTACTCACGCTTGAACGACATAGCCAAAACAAATTCATATCCGCTATTGAATGCCGCGTAATTAACACGTCTAGCACCTATAAGCCTCGCTAATTAACTGAACTAATCCGAAATAGTTGGCAATATAGAAAAAAAGACCTATCGTCATCTTCACATAGCGTAACGCGTCTATATGAAAACACTTCCAGTTATGATATTTTTCTATTCAAAGTCTTTTTACCTATGACTTGGAATGCGAAATGGTAAAATAACCTAACAATAAATTATGTTGAGTTAAGAGTTTATGCACGCGCCACGATAGAATCTTCGCATAAGGCTCCGGCATCCGTTACTCGCTAAATTGCAATATTAAAGTTTGTGCGGTAGCATAACAGAGGTTCGGAAGAACATACACCTAAAAAAATACAATATAATTGTATTCTTTTGGTCGGTAATTAAATTAGATGTTAGAGCAAGATAGTGGCAGGGAAATGAATGAATGTCGGGCTTGGCAAATCGCCAACTCCAGCACTTTTAACGCATACTTGTTTGTATGCTTTTTCAATATCGATACTATCGATAGCGTTATCGATTTGATGAGTGATATCGGGTTTTTGATTTTTTACTATAAATTTTTCGGCAGTCGATTTTTTGCAACATTATTTTTAGAGTTTTACAAAACTGATTTGACTATAGTGTGGCTCCATTCTCTCTACGGAAGCTACTTACCTAATATAAAGAACTAGCGGCCCGTCCCGGCTTCGCACGGGTGGACAAAATTCTTTAAATTTTTTCTAGCATTCAATATAGCCTATGACACTCAGCAATAATGTGCCTTTCTATTGGTGAAAGAATTTTTAAAATCGGTTCAGTAGATCCCGAGATAACCCCTTACAATTTAACAAATATACAAACACACAAACTTTACTTCCGTATAATATTAGTATAGATAAAATCGCTCAACTTAGTCAAACTACGTTGTTGTTGGAAGTGTGACGGATTGAGACGGTTGTTTTGTTTGCTGGCACATATATTTATGGTATAAATACCTACTTATTACTAACTGAAAAACAAAAATATATTCATAAATTTACTCGTTCTTAATTTTAAGATTCCTCATAAAATAAAACTTGTACCATATATCGAGTATGAACAATACAAATTTATCTAAGTATCTACATTAGAATTCAAAAGGTTAACGCATCAACATCAGCTCGTATGGAATACCAATTCTTCGGAATAAAATTTGCAAATTTACCGATGAGAATAGAAAAGGGAAATACTAGGCATATCCGTTTGAACCACTTCAGGACTGGAATCGTAAGTAAGAAAAAACGTATTACAACACGGGACAGTGTCTGTAATACTGTAACGAATCGAGTGCTAGTGATTTATTTATACAATTTACTAGGAACTAACAATTGTTACAAAATATTAACTTGCAAGCGCGTTTCGACTGTGAAGTGCTATTCACTCATGGATTTCAAGCTAGTCTAAGAAATTATGCAAAATAGAGTCTAAGAAGCTGAATTTCGCCCACTTTTATTTCTTATTTCACCATGATACCTGGCATATATATGTAGTATACATGGCAATTCGTTAATATGGTACTGCCGAGCTGGTATGATGTTGGAGCTGGAAAGCGGGAGATGGAACCCTACGATGTTCAATATGCTCATTAGATTCGTCGTAATAACTTGCTCTTTTACCTAGTGAAGAGGGTGAAGTCTGTGAACATCACAAAAGGGCTAGCTTCAGAGGGCCGAGTGTAAGTTTTCAAATATGCAAACTTCACTATCGCGTTAGAGTTCAGATTTTAAATTAAGACCTTATTTTTATATCGTTAAGGTCTATCGTACAAATATTATCTCAAACGCGATAGTAAGTGCACATTTAAAAAACTTACACTTAGGCCTCAGAATACAGCAATAGTAATAGTTGTGAGCGTCGAAGGGAACTGGATTTCTAGTCTAGTAGTCACTTGACTACACACTCAATTAACCGTAATGGGCAAATCAAAGTTATTGACTCAGTGTGAATTTTTTGATATGGGATTATGGTGTTGATAAACTTTTTTATTTTTTTTTAATATCATAGGTCGTTAAAAATAAATGAAACATTGCGCTCCCCTGGAACTATTCGTCTTAGAGACTTGACGTGCCGTGACTTTTATCATCCTGGCACTACATCCTGTGGTTACGTATAATACCTACTTACTGCATTATGCATTCATTTGTTTTATTGTATTTTACGGTTCCGAAGTATGCACAAAGGAAAACTAGATCGCCATTTATTTGGCAAGATTTAGTTGTAATTCTTAGACTAGACTATGACGAGTCAATAACCTTGCATTGGAACTAAATTTGCATATATTTCAATAGCAAAAAATATATGAGGCGCCTCATCTGCGGCACATGAACTGCCTGAATTATTTATTTTATGAATAAGTTTGTATGCTCTAACCACGTTTTGGCTTAGACAAAAAAATATCAGGTAGTTTTTGATATCAAAAATGTATCGATAGGCTTATGTTTAGTTATAATTAATCGGCTACAAATGTGCAGATCGTCAATTGTGTTATTTTCATTGGGTTTATATAGTTTTGTTTTGATTTAAATTGGATTCCGTTGCGTATTCGGAAGTTCTAAATGCGATTTAAGTTATATAATTTATATAAAAGGCGTAATAAAAAAGCCCAGAGAAAATTTATTAAATATAATCAACACTTTCTTGGCAGCTTGTTTAACGTTCTATTAAGGGCTACTAAGGTTGCTGGACCATGGAAGGCCACTCTAACGAGTAAACTCTTTTTATTCGTTTATTTACTGGATAAATGAAGGAAAGAAACTATGAAGTAATACTTTGTTTTATTGTGTACCATACAAATTGTGTACTTTTTTTTTAACCTAGCTTTAATCACTATTTATTAAACTTAAATTTTATTAAGCTCTTCCAAATTGCCTTGCAAGGAACAGGGCTCCAAACAAGGCCAATATTATAAAATCAGTCCTTCAACATAAACATAGAGTTGTAACAATTAATATACCCGCTTTATTAAACGTACATAATAAGCTCTTTCATTTAAGCGAAACATTAAAAGCTCAATATATTTTTATCATCTATAAAAAACTCAACGAATATTACTTGAACACCATCGTATAACTAAGAATAATATAATGGAAATTATTTAAAAATAGTAGTAATGAGTATTATTTTGATATCAAATAACTTGCCAACGCTTTTTATAATGAAATTAAAAACGTTTTTTACCTAAGATGGCCTTCTTATGGGTCCGTTCTTTGTAAGGCCACAATTTTTCCTAAGAAGGCCAAACTAACAATTATCTATGACTTTTAATAGTAATTATAATAAAATAATAGACACTTATTTAGTTTTCGCAGGAAATGCAGTAGGCATTCACTCGTGTCGCGAGAACACGAGTGATATGTGGGACTCTTCTCCATGCCCCTACACGGCCTAGTGCCCGGTTAAGGCTTAGAGGCCTACCCACTAAAATCTCCGGCGTCACACGTCCCACAACACATTGGTGGGGCTCGCGTGGCCCCTTATCGGAATCGTTCGCGACTCGGACCGCTGTGGGTCCACCCCTTGGGCGGACGTCTCCTATGCTCCGTGGAGGACGGAAAAACGGGGTGAGCGTGACGCCCTGAACACCCCGCACTCCTGAGTGCCAAGTGCAATGCAGCTGCCGGTCTCCCGATCCGACAACCGCTGGCCCCCTTTTGGTGAAGAAAAGAACTGCCACACCACTCGAGCGACACCAACCCACAAGGGACGTGACTCCCGCACCCGCGACGAAGCAGACGCGCAGACGAAGGCCGATGTACCCTAGCAAGGCCAACCGTCGAATGTTTGATTGGCCTTATAAGGAACCACCGGCTTTCCAGGAACACTACCAATATTTTAACTTAAATCGAGGCAAAATTATTATTTTCCTTTAGTACCATAAAATATTCTTAAACGACAATTTACAGTAAACAATATGAAGAAATAATAGGTTATATAACTAAAAATTAAATTTTGCTGTGCGCGCAAATAACAATTGTAACGTCGACGACCGAAGACTACGAAGCGCGAGATCGCACTGCCACAATACCGGCGCGAGCGACTCGCCACCACGTCTGTGGACTTGAGTTTAATAGATGTAAATGTGTAGTAGAAGGAATATGTCTACATGTCAATAACTACGACTTTTTAATAGTTGGCCTTCAAAGGAGCGTGGCCCTTCATGGTCCACCCACCCACCTTACCATTATTTTTGCTTGAATGTTGCTACATCGTACTTTCATACTATATTAAGAAAATGAAAGAATTGCAAAGTACGTTGCAATTTGTGCGCTCACTGAGGGGCTAGTAACGTCATCGTATAGACAGGTCGGTGCACGGGCGTCTACTTCACTCGCGACCGAGATGCCACGCCGCTTCACATGCCTTGCGATTAATTACTTTTATCAACAACTGGTTCTTGTTATCAAATGAAGTCATTATAACCAGTTTAATGACACTTCAAACGCACAGAAAACTGAATCAGAGTGATTCTCTTTAGAAATACAGGAGAGAATAATTCTGGAACCCATAACAAAATTTAACTTTTATCGCCAACAGTAAGGATACTTAAGATTGTTGTAAAAGGCGACTAATGGTACTGGAGGTAGCCATAGCAGCCTTTTCCGGACTATGGTCTTGTACTGCTATAAACATAAACACTTTTTTTTATGCTATCTCTAACTCGCTTGCCAAGCTTGGATATTGACTATGGCAAAGTCCCATTTTTTGGGGGCGGAAAAGTGTTCAGCAGTGGAAGTGTTACGACTGAGATGACGATTCATTAAAATATCTTCATGCATGACTTTCTGGCTGGAGAAATCTTATGGATGAATATAAGGAGGATATAGACGATTAATCCTGTTGCCGAGGACAGTTATTATTTAAAGAAACGTTTGAAACATTTTGATGGTACTTTGTAGTGGGTATTGCTACATTTCAGTATTATAGGTAATTAAGATACTTGTGTTTATTAGATTTATTAGAGTGCTTAAAAACTAAGAGATTCTGACGCACATTCTCTTTCTTATATATCTAATACTAATTTTACTCATGTTGTAGCAACTATATTTATTATAAAAAGTTGCTAAAGAACCCATTTATTTTTATGAACTTAAGTGCCAAGAACTATTCAGAGGTCAATCATAAACTGCGTGTAATTATGTGTTACTATTTCATGTACTTATTTTCAATTAAGTTATTTGCCCTAAGTCGTTAAATGTTTCAAATTGTAAGACTTCGATTAAAGTATTTTTATTGAAATTCTCTTTTTTACAAGCACTTACATGAAATCAGGTATGTTCCAGATTCCAGACAATCAGTGCAGAGTAGGTAACATGTATCATGCAAGTATAAATAATTTAAGTGTCAAATATGGAATACAATTAGTTAGATGGCAATACAATATATTGAGGGGAAATGAAACCGTGGGATAGAAACCCCATTGTTTTTGGGTTCCTTTAGTTTCGACGTAACAAGAGTTATTCATTTAGTCAGGAACTGGACGGTCGTTGGTGGAATTATTTTGTTTGTTAGTACAGTTATGTCGAAAAGTGCTCTTATTAGACTATCATAATTTCTTATTTAACATCATTATGCACATAACTGTAACTTTAAGGTTCTAGTAACTTCAGTTTGTATAATTGATAACTTCAAATTAATATTATAGTTTTCAAGTATTTTTACGTACATAATCCAATTATTTATAATTGATTAAAAAACAGTTTGTTTCGCAGAATTGTATACAGTGTATATTATGAGTTGTTTTGCTATACGTGCTAAATATCGACCAAAAAACACATAAACAATTTCGTAATGCGAAGGATCCCTGGAAGACGAACTAGAAAAATATAAAACAACAATTTTGTTTAAAAAAGTTTTATGCAAGAGTGTGTATCTAATAAAATTCGATAAATTGAATACAGATCGGTCGTTCTTCTTTTTTATCGACAGTGAAACGACGTTTTTCTGTTTTTTTGGTTTTTAACTATCCATAATTGTGGTTTCTGTGTGGAATTTAAAAGAAATTGCATCTGTGTTGTCATTAGGACTAATTAAAGTTTCCTTGCGGCAAATATTAATTCTTTTTTAATGTTGGTTTTTAAAAAAAATATGTGACAGAGTGGCCTTTTTCTGTGGAGACCACATTTCGGTTTACAACTCTGTCACGGCATTCTACGGAAAACAAACGAAAAAATATGTTGGTTGGAGAAAATTAAAAATTACATAATATTAATAGATAAGAAAAATATGGACGTTTATTCAAACCGAATTAAAAAACCGTAAATATCAATACTCCAACGAGATGCTATAATAAGACGGAGGACAAACCATTGTCGGTAAAAAAGAAGAACAACCCAGATATCAAGTGAACACTAAAATAGTTTGTGCCAGAATAGGTTGTGTATTGTGTGTATTCTACTTAGTCACAGTTGAGTCAACGTAGCACTGATCAATGGGCTCCCTTTTATGAATGGTACGAATAATTTAACGTCAATTAATCTGACGTCGGATAGGCGTTTGCGTCGATGTTATGTCATACGTTTACGCTTCCAGTCAGACGCAAATCTTATTGAATACATCATTATGTATAATTGTAGCTTATCTTAAAACAGAAACGACAAATCTATTGTAGCTTTATAATTTTAACATATTTTATGCATTTTCAATGCGATCTTATAAGATAAATTATTATAATAGAATAATACTAGAAAAAATCGACTCGGGTCACAAGTGAATTCTCAGGCGGGAATCGAACCCGCAACCTTTGGAAATCCGGTCCAATGCTCTCCCAATTGAATTCACTTGTGACCCGAGTAGATTTTTTCTAGTATATTTCTATTATAATAATTTATCGATTGCATCTTAATAAAAGTTAATCGAACAAGCGTATTTATTCACTACAAGTAAACTTAAGTACTTAGAAGGTACTTCTCTACCCACATAGAATATTAGGGACGTGGTGTTGTTATCTAAATACTTATCAATGTTTCACACCAACATTTTTTCCCCACTACGCGTCCTTGTCAGAACAGTACACCTAAAGTATTTATAAAACTTACACCTACATTATTATTAAAAAATATTTGTATCCATTGACTTATATATTTTGGTGAGCGTCAAGATGGCGGGATCAAGTCCCCAATTTGAAATGTATCACATTAAAATATTTGTGCTACATATGTTCTATTTGTACCCCGAACCAGACATTCGTACCTCTAAAGGTAAATGAAGTATGTAAAGATCTCCCTGATCCCGCCAATTTGACGTCAAAGTGGCGGGACCTTCTGAAAGCTCTACTCAGAGGCAGGCAATTCACACCCGAAAACTTAGTACTACATATGTACTTGTATATACTCAGTATTCAACACAGTTGTAAGTGCCAATTTAAAGTAATGTGATTAAAACATTGGTCCCGCCAATTTGATGATTCATGTTATCGCTGAATTTATATGAACATTGTTACAACTCGCGCAAAATCAAATGTGGAAACTTAGTACGGCCTAAGTACATGAACTTGTTTAATTTTCATGTTCATAATTTAAGTACATCAAAAGTTATCTGCCATTCATCTCTATTAATTTTCGTACCTAGTATTGTCCCCGGCAAATAAGTTGAACATGATTTTGAAATCACGTGACATGCGCAGTCGTGAATAATGTAACTAAACTTGCTACTGCGCATGTCACGTGATTTCAAAATCATGTTCAACTTCAACATATTGCTCAAAATGACCGTTTTTCTTTAAAAAAATTAAAACAATTACACTAACTATCTGATACACTCAAAATCCCAATGACGCCCGTACTAGGTTATATTATTTGATTCGCGAGCGTTTGCTTATTTTCTAAATATGCAACAAACCTAATATAAAATTATTTATGTATAATAAAATAATTTGTATCTTTTTTTATTTTTTATTTTTATCATAATCACAACCACACTCAATAAAATCTTTGGTTATTAATTGATGTTTTAGGGCCAACGCGTAAGTGCCATTTTAGTTTCGCGTTGGGTCGGTCAGTCGGTCCTTACTTTTGTTGTATGTAAGTCAATGCTCGTATCACATTTTTCTAACGCAATTTTTTATTACAAAATAAAACAATCATTGCATGTTCATAACATGGTTGTCACACCTGACAGATTAAATAAGTTTCAAGATGTAAGCTTTATTTAATTACGACCAATAACGTCCACCGGGTGACTACTACGTGATGCACTGACGTCTATATTTCACGAACCTACTTATATTATCGAGGTTAGTAATATTATGCCTGTACAGTGTCAACTGTCATGCGCAAGTATTTGGAGTTATCAAATAATTGCGCACTGTCAAGATGTCGAAATTACTCAACTTTAACGCTAGGTAGGTACTAAAACGTAAAGTCCCCGGCATATTAGGGTCCGTTCACACAGACCGGCTCGGAGAGCATCGGCGCGCATTTTTCTTTTCACGCAGACCGGATCGTATATGCTTGGAGTTGGTCGGAGCGGAGGCGCCAACTATTTCACATAGACCGGCTAGAAGCGACCTGAAAGCGGATGTGCTTGTAGCTGGTCGGATGCACTCGCCGCCGGTCGGATGCACTCGCCGCCGGTCGGATGCATTCGCCGCCGGTCGGATGCACTAGCAGCCGGTCAGATGCGCTCGGACCCGTTTGGATGCGCTCGGAGCCAGGTAGATACACTACAAAGGCAGTACCAGTATTCCGCGCAGTCCAATTTTTGCTTTCGGTGTTAACGTGTGCCTTTTTGGAAAATGGATTTAGATAGCTCCGATGAAGAAATATATTTGTTAACAAGATTTTTTGATCGGCTGCGCGAGCGAGAAAGAGCATGCAATCGGAGCCGAACCGCTGCGCGAGCGATAATGAGCATGCAATCGGAGTCGAACGGCTGCGCGAACAAGAAAAAGTACGCGATCGGAGTCGGTCAGCTCCTGTTATTATTTCACACCAAGCGCGTTCAAGCATTCTTAATGACAAAAGCAGTGCACATGCAAAAATAAACCTTACTGCAAATACTGAACACTCTGTTTTCAACGTGATAAGAATCTGCTCTCCTCTCCCAGCCGGTCTGTGTGAACGGATCCTAAGTTTAACCTGGTTTTGAAATCACGTGACATGCGCAGTAGCAAGTTTAGGTACATTATTCACTACTGCGCATGTCACGTGATTTCAAAACCAGGTTCAACTTATATAACGGGAGCTATAGGCGTGTTTGTTTACCGCAAAAAGAAGTCCTTTCAACTTCACTTCTGCTTTTCGAGGTGTCACTCTGGCGATAAAATCGAGAATCTACTTGGCATGAATCTGTCATTCGATGACAAAAAACGGGGTATGCTAATTAAGGTTAGGCGCTATTTAACGCTGGTTCAGCTTCTTATTTTATATAAAACCCAAGTTTGATTGTGCATGGAGGATTGCTGTCACCTTTGGAGCGATTCAGTTTAATATCAATAAGCCGCGCTCGATTTGGTGGACCGCAGAGCCTAAAAACTTAAAGCTTAACAATAAGCTGGTGAAAATAAAGCTTTAAAGTCTAGCTCACCGCGGTACAGGCTTGTTGGTGTTTTAGTATACTTGGACAGTATGCTTTCCAGCTACATGAGCTAATACCACCTTCCCTGTTTATAGTTGGCCTCGCCTAGACGAGGCGTGCGTACTGCCAAGAATGGAGCTTCCTGCCATCGTCTAAATTCCCGAAAGAATATAACCGAAAGAACTAGACAACTTGAGTAAACAGGTAGGTTGCTTCTTGGTAAGGACGACCCTATGGTCGACGATATAGTCGTCCTCTTAGCCCTACCTTGTGATCATGTGTAAGTCAATTTATTATAAAATATATTAATATATAGGCACGTACAACCAAATTAACGTAAAGGCTAATATTCTTTAATTTTAGACAACGGTATTTTAGCCATATAAATGTCGAATGTAAGTAGCTGAAATGGTCACAACTGTACAGGAGATCCGTACAGGTCGCCAAATTAATAGGTAGGTAATAGGAGTATCTTATTCTGTATGCAAACCGTATCCTAGCGTTAAGTAGGTATTTTAGCATATAAAAGCTTATCACCTAGCAACTTGTCTTACCATCACAATTTATCTGTGAACTGATTTTATTCAATACGTGAAGATTTTTGCAATTGTAGCACTCGATCTGACTCATTTTTCCATGTGGTCAATTATGCTTAATCGACCGAAATGTAAGTGGCGAAGAAATGGTTTTGCCAAGTCCTGCCCTAGATAGGAGGAATCAAAATATATTATCTTATATTTTTTTATTTAATTGTTATATTCTGTACTTTCATTATTAGCACTTCAGTCTAAGTTCTATATTTAATTTATTTTGAACCAAACCAACAAGTCTCTCGTTGGTTTGGTTCAAAACTCTTTACAGGGCGCCGATGGCTCGTGGACCATACTTTCCTCACCTGTATCCCAGAGGTACTTTGAAAAACACAGGCCTAAGAACTTACGATGCCCTTTGGGCACAAAGCTTAAGGTTTTACATTAGGTACTAGCCATATGCTGCATTAGAATTGCGTCAAGCGTAGGTACGCAGGAAACGCCTGCCCTAGCCAACACTGGTTGAGTCACGCGTGGGCCATGATAAAGTATAAGACGTGATCAATTTACGACATTCTCTGGGCCATAATTTATGCCCTTAGAACGTTCACCTTAACACGGTGTTATCGACTTAGTTTCATAGTAACGCCATTTGGACCATCAGGAATTCGTGCGTTATTTCTCTGTTATCTGTATGGATATTTCAGTGTATTTTAAATACAGTAGTCAATGAAATCGCTAAAATTAATCATAAACTTACGTTCGTTTCATAATATTAGAACAAAGGAAGAACATCGGAACATTTTTGATTTTCTTCTTTTCCATATGGAATAGCTAGATGAAGTAGAAATAAAGAGAAAAATGTATAAAAAAAATCATAAATATTCCAAAGACATGCAGAAAAGTTGAGAATCCTAAAACGGAAAGAATTAAAGAAAAAACTCTCAAACGATATTACTACCCGTAAAATATTATATAATTCGTTAGATAACAATGATTGAAATAAAAACCGATATGTAGTACCTAAACAAAATATACTAGCCAGTGTGAAAATAATTAAGAATAAAATTATATTTCTAGTTCAGAACAGAAAATTTTGGGTCATGTGTATTTTGCAACTGGGAAAGTTATCATCTTTTAAGTGTATTTTATATTTAGTTAATTATTGCTGGGCCTATTTCAGTGTTGATCGCAGATTTATAATATCAATTCACTTAGCAATGTGAATTGTTGTTACACAAACAAGACACTCATTGTCTTCTTATTGTATAATTTTGGAGAGTCTTCCTACCAACCTAGGTTTTTAGTGTATCATCCATCACTATTCTATACTACGATTTTCTGATTAATGCACACATTAAGACAATTCATTTTTAAATGTCTTTCAAAAACTCATTGCCTTACGTTTGTAATAATTGACATTTCTTTAATACAGAATGGTAATTTAAGTTAATTCCAAATATGGTTGTACTGACTCCTTAATAAAATTTGAGATTTTAGTACCCACATTGAAAATAGTTAGAAACTTAATGAGCTTTATTTTTTACTCGACTACGGCAGAGCTAGTTTTGAGACAGTTTTGGATAAATGTTCTACTAGAAATAATAAGATTGACTTTGATTCTGTAATTTATCACTTTAATTACTAGACAATAAAATAACATTGACATTTATCTCAAAAAAGGAAAAATGGTAATCATTTAAAATATATCCCAAAGGTAAAATCGCATCACAATTTAATATTTTGAAAGAAATTTGCAAGCTTCTTCAGTGTTCTCTGGTAGACAGAGTAAAATCATAATTATGTAGGAACAAGAGGCTGGGAAACTCCATTATCATGTTTCTTCAGGCAAAAGATATCCTGACGGTATTGGTAAAATATTTCTTAAGAATCAAGATAATTTATTTTAAGTGCATTCAAATTATTTCATTTCATGTTGTAGCGATGCATGGGCGTTGGCAAAAAGGTGTACAAGGCATAAGTAAAATTTTAAAGTTTAACCCTGAATAAATTCAAATGACTTTCTATTCAAGCGTGTACATACATATCTACAAATTATTATTTTTTTACTTGTTCTATGCTTGTGTTAAGTTTTTAAGGGTTGAAATCATAGAATAGAACCTTTATTGATAATTCATACACGACAAGAGACAAGGTGAGACAAACATGCATATAAAATTCAAACGGCAGCCTTATCGCTTATATATAATATCTTTCAGGCAACCTTTGGATGGCAAAGAAAACAAGCTATAAAATAGTCCGGTCAGTCAGCGGTGCTTAATGAAAATAAAGTATTTAACTAAAATTAAATGAAATATATATATAATATGTTAATAAAACATATTTACATACATAATATGTATGTATATATAGTTATAGTTATAATAACTATATATACGTAAATATATAATTAAAAACATGTTACGTTGTTCCAGATCTACAGCGTAAGGTTACTTAATATTACTTGATCGCCTTTTCGATACAGGCAGAGCATTTGAAAGCTGAGCTGCCTGCACAGCAAAAGATTTATCTACAAACCTGTGATGGTATTGCTTACTTTAAATTATATATATTTTTTCATAAAATTTAGACTAAGTTGAGTAAGATAGCTAGTAATAACTTTGTATGTTGTATTCTACAGTAAAAATTGGTCTACAATCGGAGTTATTGGGAACCGAGGAATAATAATTATGCATTATAATACACTATTTGGTGGGATATTATGTTGTTTAGTAGTGGTCCCATCGAAGTGATCGAGTTAAACGAATTGCTTTTGATTACTAAGTATAATAAGATAGTAACCACTGTAGAATAAATAACCATTCCTTTGAATTTAACCACTAATATTTCATAAGACTTGTTCTCGTTAAACTTAAGTCATGTATTTTTTTAGAAGATTGCTTATTTCGCGCTCAGCAACGAGTTCTAAGAACATAGAGTTTGTAATAGGCTCAAGAACTAATGGGCTTTTTGGGTTTTTTTTACAAGTTTAGCTCATAAAATTTTATTTGCCAAGTTTATCCATGAGTACAAATATGACCTAGGTCAGTTTCAGTTGAGTAAAGCGTTTGTATATTGACAATGCTCTTCTGTGTGTGCTTATTAAACAGAACTAGTACCTGCACATCTTACGAAGTTTTCGAACGTCTGCAAATAAACACAGTGTCCAAATATAGCTGGTGTGATAAATAAATAACATTTTTATTTGTAATGTTTATTTAGTTTAATGTTATAGGAATGCGAAAAAATATGCAATGTTGTAAAGAGACTAAATAAATTATTTGGTATTTCGTGTAACGCTGTGTGTTAGCTGATATAAACCTTTTATACCAGGACAGGAATTAGTATGGAAAATGAATGACACGATAAATTTCATTACAATACCTATAGGCGATTTTATATTTTCTATTATAATAAATATTATTTTTGCCTTTATCTCTTACTAGCGGCCCGTCCCGGCTTCGCACGGGTGGACAAAATTCTGTAATTTTTTTCTAGCAGTAGTAGTTTTTGAGTTTATTCATTGCAAACATACAAAAATACAAAACTTTCCTCTTTATAATATTAGTATAGATTACATGAATAGTTTGGATGCACTTGTGTTATGATATAACCAGAACTTATACTCAGGTTGTGTAAATTAAAAACAACTTTTTTTATTATAATTAATTAGGTAGGTATCTGAAAGGAGTTTTTTATCTCTATTTGAAAGATTTATTTCTAAGGGCCATGTCATGTTTGAATAATTAAAAAATAATGTTTTCGTGAAAAAATAATATTTGAATTGAAATTTGAGTGAAATAATGTCAATACTTAGATTCTGAAGCAGGACTAAAGTTTAAGTCAATGTAAGGTCCATGAACTATAAAAAATTCATTGATGAACAAATCGGGTCAAAGCAAATGTCATGTTTTACGCAACGGAAATCAAATAAAATCTGAATATATATTAGTGAGTTATTGGGTTTTGCTGGTTACACAAATATTTGAGATATATTAAAAGCAACTAAAGTCAAACGAAATTAATGAACGCATAAACGCTGTGGTGTAATCATGAGTAAATCATAATCCTAATAAAGTCATCGAGTAGGTACTAAATTTATTTTCGATTAAGTAATTGCACGAGAAGAACTATTTTTATACCAGTTTTATTGCGCCATAAAAGTCATATATGGCAGAAAAATGTAACCACTTTAAGCACTCAAGTTGGTTGTCTGTAAATCAATTTAAAGTTTATAAAATATTATTTAATCACTAGTTGGCTTCGGTCTTGGCATCTGGGAGTTAGTTATTTATAAAAGGATAGCTTCCTTTCGGACTTGATTTATAATTTATAATACGTTAATGTGTTTCGCTAATTTAGTTCGCGTATTAAAAATCAAATATTGGCTAATCATTTTAATTTTACTCAATACATTACCCCTGGTGTTTAGAGCTTAGTAGAGAGAAGTTTTATCACCATTTTATATTCTTATTGTTTAAAAATACATCTAATAATTTCGTATTTTTTTAGTAACAAGCACTTTTTATCTCTTTTATAATGCGTACAGACAAGAAATAAAACTCTTTGGTCTACATTCCAATAATGCATACTCAGAGTAAACAGGACTGGAGTAGCCTTTGCCTAACATTACCCCTCTGCCAAATGCACAAGCGTCGGAATCCTGTGCGTTATATAAAACTAGTTGAGCCGCCATTTTAAAACCACAATAATCAGAACGTCTTACCGTGCAGAGCTCCCACGAAAATGCCTGCCTGTGCTGTTTTCTACTGTAAAAAAAATTCGAAAATATCTAGTATGCAAAAAGATGGTGTCACCTTTCATTTGTAAGCATAATTTTTAGGTTTTGATTATTATTTAATTCATAATTTCATGTTTTAGCAGACTACAATTTCAAATTTCGCGCTCAAAGTTCGTTTGATGACGTCACGGCTGCACTCCCCACGAGACTACCTAGGGTTGACCATTATCGCATTTCAATTAATTAAGACAAAAATTAGAAAAAGTTTGTTGGTAATAAATAACTGTAATTTTGTATTAATTAATTACCAATTATAATTTCGTTTTAACAATGTACGTTGCGTGTTTATTTTTAGTTTAGTATTAAGTACATACCTACACTTTTGCGGCTGCTTGAAGCCTATTCTTTGCCACACAACATGGAAATATAAAATAATAAATAAAATAATTAATTAAAATAATAATCAAACTATTTGTCCTTTTATTCATGCTGGGCGGCGCTCATAAACATTAAGAGTACTAATGCTGTATATACTTCCAGTGTCCCTGACTTCATAAAAAAGACACGGTTAAAAGGGTACCATCGTCTAACCAGCACACCCGATCATTTCCGAGAAACCAAAATTTTTTTTCGAAACACAGGACAAATTGTTTTTATTTTGTAATCAGCAACCCTTATTAATTTGTACAATATTAATTTGCACAATAGTGATGTCAACTTCATCGATATTGTGATTTTACGAGTGAGTAATGAATGAATGAATGCAAGTATCATACTTAAATTGGAAATATGTATTTTTAATTTAAATCTGTATGTCGCAGGGAAATTGTATAATTCCGCAGTTTACATTCGGCGTCATCAGTTTAAAAAACACATACCCTTTTCTTAGTTCTTTTTCTTAACGATAATAAAACACAGCTTAGATAAATTACAGTTTGTTTCAGTAATTATTACCAGGTATTAATGATGATTTCAAATAAGAATAAGGTATGTGATTTTGAACTGATGACGCCGTATGTAAAGTGCGGAATTATACTATTTACCTGCGATATTATACATACGAGAATAAAACTGTAAAGATATAGAATAAAACAGGTCAAGTCCACCTTAAACCAAATGGCTAGTAATGAGAGTAGAGGAAGCGAAATCACTAATTTTTGAACATTTTGTCTGTCTGTATGTATGTTTGAGCACGCATCACCCAAAAACTACGCGACGGATTTTGATGACATTTTAGTATGGTAATAGCTAAATGTCATCGTCAACATTTAAGTTAAGTTTTTTATTAATATTGTAGCATTTATAGCTCCTTTTAAAAACCGGCTTGTCCAACTGCAATACTTCAAGATACTAGGAGTAAGGTATGTGGTACCAAAAGTCATTTGTACATAAATGAAAGCTATTGGAAGATAGTATTGCAGTATTAAAATTAGAAATGATCGGTATGTGTAGTTCAGGCAAATATACTCTGCCCCTAGGCGGTATACTAATTGTTGGTATTTATACTTTAAGCTTTGATATGCCCGGAAACATCTAATTTTTCATATTCAGTTTTCCTAAAGAATACAGCATACGAAAAAAATGGATTCATGCTTGTAATAGGTAATAGGGCATCTTGGGCATCTTCAAGAACAAGTACTATATGTTCCATACATATTGAGCCGTCTCAGTTTCAAAAATTATCTAACAATAGAAGAAGATTAGTTGCCCATGCTGTGCCAACGTTATTCTTGAATGATCCTCTTAGTTTATTATATAACTAGTTATGCTTCAAATAGATATTAACATGTAATATTATAACAGTTTTAGTTTATTACATTTAAATGTATTAATTTTAGGTTAAAAAATAAGTTGAAAAGGAAATACCTGCAAAAAGTGATGTAAGCAAATCGCAAAAAAATACAAATAATCAATCGGTCAAAGTAAAAATCTGAGAAATATAACTATATTCACTATCGCTTTGTTAAAAATAATGTTTCAGAGTTCCTCCTTTCCATTATGGGTATACGCAAAAGGGTCCACAGTGAATTCTATATATATAATAACACCTATTGTAAATATCTTTTAAATGCAATAAACTATCAAGTTTCAATTTGTATTTGTAGGAATACTAACGCAAAGTTAATAAATTCATTCATTGAACGAAACTGATTTATCGATATCGATATTCTCGTGCTATGTCATGTCACTTCTCACACAATGACATTCGTGTGTTTGAATAGAACGTTAACACACTATTTTAAGCACGTGTGCGTGTATTTTAAATATGTTTGTCGTATTATGCATGTGTGCGTTTGTAAACACGCAAAGAGTTTTTGTTCCTGTGTGCTGGCATTGAATGTAGTAGTAACCTCACCCCCCGCAAAAAATGGCAGAAAAATATGTACGAGATATTGACTAATGGCTACTCCAGTCCTGTTTACTCTGAGAATGCATACAATCCTAAAGGCCTTACCTATATATTAAGGTCGGAGAAAAAGTCTTTTCGCATATAGTATGTATAAGCTTGTAATAAAATATCTTTGGCTGTACTATTTAAAAAGGTGGCATTTCAAAAAAAGAATGAAAGTAGGAAAATTTTGTTTCCCATTATTTTTCAGTTGTTTTTCTTTCTGTTAAAATGAGCGAATCGAATGAAGAAATTAGAAACATTTTAAAATTTTATTACTTACAAAAGAGGAAAAAATGCAACGCAGGCCGCGAAATAATTTGTGACGTTTATGGACCCAATGCAGTGTCAGCAAGAGCAGCACAAAGCTGGTTAAAGCGTTTTCAATCCGGGAATTTTAATGTCAAAGATGCACCTCACTTTGGTCGCCCTGTTACGGATAAAATCAATGCTATTTTTAAAAAGGGGAGCAAGATTGGCATATCAGCATATCAGCATACCTAAAGAACTGGGAATTGACCACAAAATAGTTTTGACGTTTGAAAAAAACTGGGTACACAAAAAATATCGATATTTGGGTGCCCTACGAGCTCACTGAACCTAATGAACCGTGTATTCATTTGCGATTCTTTATTGAGACGTAATGGAACCGAACCGTTTTTGAAGAGATTGATAACTGGTGATGAAAAGTGGATCACGTATGACAAGAAAGTGCGAAAAGGGTCGTGGTCTAAGGTCGGTCAGGCTTCACAGACTATGGCAAAACCTAGGTTAACTCGCAATAAGGTGATGCTGTGTCTATGGTGGGATTGGAACGGCATTGATCATTATGAGCTTTTACCGCCGGGCAAAACCATTGATTCGGATCTGTACTGCTAACAATTGATGAGATTAAAGCAAGAAGTTGAGAGAAAGCGGCCGTAATTGTTTAATAGAAAGAGTGTGGTCTTTTATCACGATAACGCTAGACCACATACATCTTTAGCGACTCAGCAAAAATTAAGAGAGTTTGACTGGGAGGTGCTAATGCATCCGCCATATAGCCCTGATTCGGTTTCTTTGACTTGTTGCGTTGTTTTGATCAGAAGTCCCAAAATTCCTACAGCATCGGGATTATATCTCTACCTACAAGATGACAGAAAGTTTACAAACAAAATGGCACTTATATACTATAGTTAAAGTTAATATGAGCTTTGAAAAAAAATGTCTTGAATTTTAATATAAAATGCGAAAAAACTTTTTCCCCAACCTTATAAGCTCGAGGGAATAACTTATAAATTAGGAGAGCAAGCGAGCACGATGGTCTTCCTCTTGTTGCCTGTGGCTAACAGTACGACGGTTATAAAAAAGGTAAAGAAAAATCATAAACATAATTATATATACGTAATTTAAACTTATTAAGTCTGTATTGTGAAACATTTTAACAATATTGCCATGTTGTTTGACCATTTGTGTTTTGCCTATGTTAATTGTCGGTGTTTGTTTAACCTAGCTAAGAAGATTTTCGTTTACTCAAATTGTACTACGCATATATATACATTCGAAATTACCTTATTCACGCATGGCTAAAGGTAAAAAGTATGGATATTTTCTATCAAAGGTGTAGGTATTTAATTTCACACGAAACCGTGAGCTAAGCTCGGGCGCCCAGGTATTATGGAGTATTTATTTCAAGTCATCCTTTAGAAAAATATATCATAGAGATCGTGTTATTAGTTTTTTATATTCCTATAAAAAATATTATGCTATTTTAGTAAATAAGAATATAATTTAATTTAGACTAGCTGTGCCCGCGACTTCGTACTTTCGGCAGCATATTAAATTTTTTAGGCTAATTAATTTACAAATAGAACACACACATACATTAAAATAAGCTATTTACAATATTTTACTGCAAATATGTTATTTAAGTAAAATTTCCCTTTCACACAGAGCTATTCCGGATTGCCTATATTTATTTGAAGATCAGGATAGACATTATTTTTAAGGTCATCTGCGTTATCGACAATTAGATAGAACTCACGTCTCAGTGTAATCATGTCGTTACAGTCAGTTGGCATACAATCTCCTCCGATTTTTAAAAGAGCAGTTGCATATTGCCCTGCTTGAGAATCATTGCGAAGTTGTACTCGCATATTTGTATTGAGACAAAACTTTTTTACATGTACCCACATACAGATGCTTTCAAACAGGCATTTATTTTATGTACCCCTAGTAACAACCAGGAGGGTCTGTCTATAGTCACCAGCTAAAAGTACCAACATCCCTCCCATGATACCCCGATTGCCTTTGATATCTTTCATTGTACGATCTAGTGCTTCGATTGCTCTTTTGTGGGACATAGTACATTCATCCCAAAACAACATCTTACACTGCTGTAACATTCTTCCACGTTCACTGTTTCTGCTAATGTTACATACTGGTTTTTCTTCATGAGCTACGTTTAATGGTAGTTTTAAAACTGAATGCGCTGTTTGTCCCCCAATAAGTAGCGTAGCAACTATTCCAGAGAAAGCTACTACAACAGCAACTCCTTTATCTTTCCGGATTTGGGCTAAAAGTAAATTTAAAAGATAGGTTTTGCCAGTACCTCCTGGAGCATCCAAGAAGAACAAATTTTCTTCGCCAGGGTAAAATTTCTACAAACTTAGAATGTCGTATTTATTTATATCTAATCAAAAGCTTCTACATTTAATAATTACGTAACTTTAATATAAATTTTAACCCTATTTCAACTCTTTACAGCCCTTTTTTCTCATTAAAAAGTAGCCTTTGTTCTTTCTCAAGCTCTACACTAAATCAAGACCAAAATTTCATTCAGTAGTTTAGGCGTGATTGCGTTGCACACAGACAGACAGAGTTACTTTCGCATTTATAATATTAGTAAGGATCTGATATTTTTTCATTATATCAATGATTCTTCCTTATGAAATGCAATAACAAAAATATAAAATATTGTAATTTGGGTTGTCAAAATCAGCAATTTCATATTATACGACGGAGATCAATGATATGACGCAATATGTCGTTTCGTTACATAATAATATTTGAAAAAGGTAGTAAATAGGCGCTGTAAATATATTATTCTATGAAAATTCTCTGTCTTCCTCTCTTACGCTACTCGTGTATACTCCTGCACAACGTACCTAAAATCCGTACCCACGCCACGCAGGCGAGTGTGCACGATGGATAGGATAAGTGTATCAAGATTTAAGGTTTATACGGCTTTGCGTTGTGAAATTGCAACTTACGCGACGCGCGAAAGTGGAGTGCATAAAAGGATGGTTCTCATTATGAACAGCGATCGAAGCGATTTGGAATTAATTAGAAGCGATTTAGGAAACTACGTTAGCGATTCATTAAACTACTGTCACCATGATTGACGTACACATTTGGAATATTCCGCGAAGGTTTATGAGTTAATTTGTGACAATTACGGCAAGTTTGTTGGGTGACTAAGTTAATTTGCGGACTTGTTCGGGAACTGTGCGTAGAATGTTTTTTACTATATGTTAACTATTTAGTTAAATCAATCTTGGAATAAATTATTTATTTTAAATTATAACTACCACGTCACGTCACATATTATAGGTATGTCAATGTAGTGTAAGAAATGTTCACCTTATATACACAGGATCAAAATTTACGAATTTTACTATAAACAGTATTTAAGAACAGCTCATCCTTTTTGCAAATTAAAACTTTTACGAAATTCGTTTTATCACGTAACAAAGTTTCGCCTTTTGAATATGCGAGATTAGATTAGATTGACCCCACAATAAAGTTGGGGTAAGTTGTTGTAAAAAAGACTCACAGGTATTTGGTAAAAAGATCCATTGTTCACGGTAGGATATGAAGTCAGCGGCACAACAGGAACCGTGCCGTTCCGTAGTAGAATTGGCCCTTGCAAGGGGGTTATAGCTGGCTGACCAGGATCTGGAATAGGAAAACAAATTATATGTGAAAGTTCATAGATACATGAACTGTAATATTCTCAGTTAAAATATCTCCCGTTATCTGTTACAATATATTTTAAATATCCTAAAAATATGGTTGGTATAGTCTTGGGCGCATGTATCTATATTAATTATTAAATATTTTTTTATCAATTATACTAGATCAACGTATCTGAGGGAACCAAACCTATCGATTATAATAACCTATATTCTCGCTATCCGACAGACAGACAGACATGAACAAATCTGGCAGTTAAAAGATTCAATAACAACGATATATTTTACATTCCTTTTTTTACAATTTATAACAACTTTTTATTTTTATAAATTTAATTTGATTTAAGTAAAGTAAGTATACCTAAACAAAGTTTCGTTAACCCATATTTTTTTCTCTTGTTTTTCTTTTGATGACATTTGCGCTAACCCCATATGGGTATTTTAAACATCAGTTCTGTCTTTACAAAATAAACGTTTTGTAAGTATAGGAACTAACTCAAACGTTTATGCTTTATATTACGAAAGCAGAAGTTGATGCTCTCAAGACTTTATAGTAGGTATAATTAATATGAAACTTATAAAAAAAGCTACACTACGTTGTGTTATTCGTAAAATGGCCCTCATTTTTCATTATCTGTATTCGACAACTTTAGTATTTACTTATAAGCCTAAGTGAGGCTGAAAATATATAAATTCAGGCTGGCCAGCTGTTCAAATTCGCGTAAGTTCTTAGTTTAATAGGTTAATATTGGTTTAGGTAAAAAATATAAATACTAGATGAAAATTCGTAAATAGCTGGCTGGGGGACATGTGCAGAAATATGCATTGAAAGAAAACTACTTAGTTTGAGTATTAATAAGATAAGTCTAAAACAGAATAAGAGTCTTTAGGTCATTCTAATAGTTAATGACAGATATTAAATGGAAAAAATACCTCGTACACTAAACTAAAACGTTTCATTTTAGCTTGACAGAATGAGTATTTATTCTTGTGTCGAGCTTGTATCATTTATTCTAGTCGAGCTACCGATATAAAAAATTACAATATACAAAACTGATTTTTAGCTTAGAACCCAACATAAAGAGTTGTGAATTGGGAATAAATTACGGTTTGTGTATTATACTTATTTAAAATAATATAAACATGAAAAAAAGTTATCATCATATGGAGATGGAGTTGAATATCGTAATAGTCGTAACTTATGTTAAAACTGACGAATTTCTAGAACCAGTTCTTCTTGTCGATTAAAAGACTGAACGAGTGATAAGTCTAAAAATGTTGGTTCAAAAGAATTTATTTTATGTGCATTTCAATAATGTTTTTATTCTTTTACATTTCTCAATTTTGACCAGTTGTAAAATTGGTTGATATAATACTAATATCCTATCAAAGTGAAAAGAGATGAATATAATGAAAATCTGGCATATATGATAACTGCGATTTTAACTTATATTGCCCTTTTTCGATTGTACAGAAATTATGCAGAAAACGCAGATATTTGAAGCATATTTAACGAATGAAAAAAAAAAGATTTTCAACAGACAAAATTTCATTGTAAAGTTTGCGTTTCCAGACCTTTATAGAATATAGCCTACATATATTATTTGAATTTATCAACTTTGGACCGGAATTATTATTTTAATGCATCGAATGCAAATGTGCATTGATTATGACAGAAAATACTTCGAAAAGAATAAGAGTACATTAGTTCCTTGCTGTCAATATTTTTTATTCGCGATAACTTAGATGCACCCCTCTTACATGGTAGCATGCCTCATACTGCACACATAGCAAATTAAGTGCCTTAAGTACGGTCGATGTACCTATATGCAGTCGGTTGGTAGTTAACCAACTTTTTAATTATGTATTGTCACGCATTGGGTGCAATCTCTGTCAATTTAGTTTGATCCGAGTGTTGCTCGTCACCATTTGGTATTGTCATCGACACAAAACTGTTAATTAACTTGAACAAGACAAAATTATCAAAATACTAGTATCGTAAACTTATGATCATACTATGTAATGTCAAGGTTCAAAATCCGGCTGCTATCACCCTATATGGACTAAACGATTCTCGGTTGCAACTCAATAGTTTCCAACGTCATTTCGTCATTGTAAGGCGCGTCATCTATTCGTGTCAAAGGTTACGAAAACACCAATTTAAGAGTATACGTAGAGTGGTGATTACTATAGATCGACAAATATGAAATGCTAAAAAATATACAAACCTAAAATCTTACATACTTACTAACATTAACTTGTATTTTTTTGTTTATCGTGTGACGTATAAGAACAACCTCACAATATATGCAATAACCTTAAAATTAAGTTTACAAAAATGGTCAAGCAACGTTAAATATTAATTTATCACATATAGTGATGTGATAAAAATCGATTAAAAGTGTAGATACAAATCAACGAGTAACCTTGTTTCCGTTTCTAAGACGATTAATCCAATGTCAACAACGAATTCCCAGATGTCATCTGTTTAACATTAACTATATCGATTTTATTCATAAATGATTAATCGTGTCTGAATGTTGTTATTTATTCGGCTTGAAATTTGTTATATCTAATATAAAGTTAAAAGGTATAGTTAAGGTATTTGGTAGTTATTGCGTCCAATTTATGGCATTCATATCTGTCCTGTAGAGTCCACAATCCGTCGCTTAATGCATTTTGAGTGAACCGTGTCGCGAGACTGAATGGATTGTCTAAGGTTGCGTCGCAAATCTGAATATATCGGCCACGTCAACCTGGCGGTTTATGCAGCGAGACTTGTTCGAGACATATACCATTTACAGTGATGACTGTGATAGACTCATAATTGGTTGAGGAGCTTCGTAATCATACAAAAATGCCGGATTCGGAGCAATGAAAATCCATGGGAGATTCAGGGTTTTTTCTCTCTTCATACTTCGAAAAAGTCAGTTTGGTGAGGTTTTAGGTCTGGCGGTATCATTTGCTCTTTCTTGGAAGATGTGCAAGGAGCCACGCTTGCTGTCAATTGCGACTGACATGGGACGATGATAATATTTTTTTTGTAGATAATATGGATCTCATAAACATGTGGTTCCAACAAGAGGGCGTCATCGCCACTTGCCATACTGCACGGGAACGTTGAACTTATTGGATGAGTAGTTCGAGAGCTCGTGTGGCGTGCAACATCAAAAAGAAACAACCATTTTCCTTGATTGCATTGTGGAGTTTGGGGATAAAACAGCATCAATTAAAATTTTTCCTTTTATCAAGTTTCGATAAATATATGTCTTCATAATCCCAGAACACAGAAATTATAACCAGTGCTGGTTTTAACACTACTAACGCCCCGGGCGAGATTTATACGGCACCCCCTAACTGTAATTCAAACCTATGCAATACGAAAAAAGGAAAAGGATATAATAAAAAACCCATTCATTACAAAATAAACATTTACTAAAATACATTTTAACCGATCACTTGGGATTTTATATGTACTATAAAAAAGCTCAGTGGAAAGCTCATACACGTTGGAAAGCAAGAATAAACAGTGTTAAAGCAATCCTTTTTCAAATTAGTGCCATCGTTGACGTTTAAATTACTTTCACTAATGAAACATAGAAAAGTGATGTTCAAGATTCTCATGCCAAACTCTAGCCGAACAGTTAAAAGATTTTAGCTTTATAGCGCCCCTTTATGTCCGGCGCCCTGGGCAGTCGCCTCACTGCGCCCTACCGTAACTCTGCTACTGATCATAAATTTGTCTGCTGAACAAAACGCATTTTTTTCACGTGCAGAGAAAATTATCATTTTGAAGATATAACTAAAAATATATTTCTTTTTTATTTTAGAATACGGTATTGCAATATCTGCTCAATATCCGGAAAAATATTTTTAGTATTTGATAGATTTTATTAACTTGTTGTGCAGAAAAGTTATTAAAGTTTAAACGGAAAGATAGAACTTAGACTAAACATAAATACTGTGACTGTGGCAATCGATTAAGATGAAACAGCCATTTAGTTTTATAATTTTTATATATTTTCTATCAAATAAACTCAGTTTTTATATGACGACAGAAAATGACGAGTCTTGTAATTTTTAATACATTTTTATTATATATGACAGCTGAATACTAGTATATACCTGTAATTTGCTTCATGTTATAATAATATTAAATATTTTTTACTTTTCATATTTGATAAAGACCATCATAATCTGCCCTTCATTTCCAATGGTGAAGGTACCATATAATGCGCATACGATATTCTCTATTTTCTAATTTTAGAATTGTTTGAAAGGCAATTTATCTGTAAAAAAGTAAGTGATAAACAACATAAATGTTAAGTTACCCTTGTAAATCTTACTAATTGAAAACTATGTGATAAAATTGAATAACTGCAATCTGGATAATATTAAATATTACTATCAAACGACGGCGTCGCGCACGAATATAAACATACAGAATGTAATTTTGTTCAGTCTCTAAAAAGGGTTTGGTCGGTGTTTTGCGAATCCTTAAAAATGTTTTTAATGAAATTTTATAATTGCTAATGTGAACCAGTAATCAGCCAGTGAACAGTATATTGCCGTAGTTCACTTCTTAGACTTTTTTAAAGTTAAGTCTGAATAACGAGACACATGTTCCTCATATCGCAGGCCATGGTAGTAATGTTAAAGAATACCGGTTTACATCGCTCTTTAATTTTACCACCATTTTGTCTAACCTTTAATTTATTCATCGGTATATAGGTATTTTATAATTTTAACATCAAAACGAGGAAGGAATACCAAATATTTTTTTTAAAAGAACTACTGGTTAAAGAACAGAATAATCACACAATCAGACAATATTTATCCGAAACACATTCGGCCAATGTCTTTATTTGAATAATTTGCAGTAAAAAGTTATTTTAGGAGAGGTGGTTGAAAATTTTCTGAGAAATATATGCATATTAACAATAATTTTAAACTTTAAATAACTTTTTATGAAGATAATAGTAAAAAGTGTACTTACCGCTATTACAAAAACTGTTTTTTTTCTTCTCTCACTATCATAAAATTGATGTTGTAATAGTCAAACTTTTATTAAACTACTTTTGTGTACGTTATTAAAAACTAAAATGTGTACCGTTTACTTAATTATTAAATGCATAAAAGCGTATGTGTACGGTCTGGTCTGTATGAAGTGTAACTAGTGGTTTCCTACTTTAAGTTTAAGTTTTCCCTTTGTAGTTAATCTCCTTTTTTGTCTTTTTTGTCCCTTAACCACCTGTTACATTTAATACCACCGTCATAACGTTACTACAACGATGTTATTCAGCAATGTGAACTTAAGGCGGAATAATTTGTGCCTATTTAAGCAGTGTATTGGCTGAATAACATGCTACTTAGCTTTTGTTCAGTAATTTTATTCAGCCTTAAGTACACAATAATCCATTATTTTTCTATTATTTTTCTATTATTTAGCCTATGTGTTTTACTTGGGACATGGGGTACCATTTCATACAAGAGATTTTTAATTCTAAAAAACCGCAACAGATGTCACTACCATTAACATTTGTAAATTATAACATTTCACATGTTTAGAAATAAGACGAATTAAGTAGAAATATTAAGATTAAAATAAAGACTAGCATATTTTATATGTACAACTTCACATCAACCTTAATTCGACTCCTTAATTTGAAGATAAGAAACACCATAAATAATCAATTGAGAATACGAAAGCATAGGCTACATGTGACAACATTTTAGCTACTTACAAAGTGTTTTGCATTTGTGACACTAGATGGCGCTTAACCGAAATGCGATTGGCGCGCGGCTTGCACACATTCGTCGAAACTATTTGAGAGAAGCATCCCATTCTCTTCTAACGACGTAAATAACACAGATACATCATGTAGGCTCAGTTGGCTTGCTAAAAAGTTGAATGTTTCAAATTAATTCAGCTTTTACATTCAGTTTTTTATTTAAGTTTTCCTTATCTTTTGAAGTTGGAAGAAATCTCCAATAGGAGTTATCTATGCACAGTGTTTTATGGAAACAAAAAAATTTACACCTTAAGGTTTTTGCATAAATCGATTATTTATACCCTAATAAAAGCAAGAGTTCAATTTCCGGATCACTTTTTTCAGTAAAAAACTATATGAAGTAGTAAAGTTTTTAAAATTTGCGCATAAAAAAAATTAACAATTTAATTTCTTCAAAAGACGGTTCCATCTCTGTCCATGAGATATTTGCCACTTGATAAGGAATTATTGAAGGAATAATTTCGCAATTTTATTTTATTTATAAGTGTACTACTATCTGAGTAATATATATTTTTTTAAATTTTATTTTCAAATTCCAGAAATCGGCAAAATTGGAACCTGGATTTAGCATAGAAAGGTTCTTAAAGCCAAATTCTATCACCCATAAAAAATCAAGTCCCACTTTTGCGGTTTTAAGAAGTTATGATAGAATTTACATAAAGGTCAATTTTAATGATCTAGGGTTGTCACAAAGATCAACTATGTGTTAAATGAAAATGTTTCATTTTTTGTTTGTTAATTGATACCGTCAATCAATTGAATAAATTAACAACACTTATAGACGAATACAATATACTTACCTATACTACCTACTTAATGTAGATGTGATAATGTAGGAATACTTTATGTATGTTCGATCACATTTTGTACCTTACACGCCAAACGGTCGAAAAAATACACTATGTTGATTGAAATAATTTAACACACATACACACATCCTATACTTTAAACGAGCAATTCTTGCATGTACCTATATAAATATATTGGTATGTAATTGGTTTCTCGGAAACGGGTCTAACCATTGTGATGAAATTTTAGATTTAGAAATTCATTCACATTTAAAATCAATCTAGGTAAATCTCATCACCTGCCGGCACCTTCTGTGTGCAGCACGTTTTTTTTTTAACTTTTATACAAATAAATCATTTTCGTTTAATAATTCCAGGTTACTTTCATTTGAGACGTTCAAAAAAAAAAAATCTCCATCTTCAGGATCTTCTTCTGCTTCGAAAACAGCAATCGATCTGCATCAATTGGTTGTTAGATCTCGCAAACATCTGAAGGGAAATCGCTTAGAATGTTTTTTGCCATAGAAATAAACGACTCTGTCGATTCTAGGGCATGGTGAAAGAGGTCCGTCATTGCGGTTCTTCTATTCATTTTTCGGCAATGATGCTCTCTGTTTGGACGCCAGAATTTATTTCAGGACTCAGTCGCCTGGTACTGAGGTGGATAGGCTGGGTATCCTCTCCTATTAAGATCTGCCCTTATTTGTTTACATGTTTCGTCACTTAACTGTCAATCTATTATCATAATAAGAGCTTCTTTAGGCGTATAAGGTTGTGGCTTTGCCGCTTTAGGAGTAGGCTTAATGTGCCTTTCTACATCGCTCAAAAAATACTAGTGGCGAAAGCTTTAACAATTTTACCAGTGGCTGAAATGGGCCCGGTGAGGTATAGTCTTTGGCTATGGCTCTCAGTAGGTTGGGTAAGCCCCTGCTGAGGCAATACGGTGCCATGGGTTTGTGACCCCGCGAAAAAGTATGTTCTCATACAAATCAATCTAATCAGTTGGTTGCATCTTTAAAAAAAAGCAAAGTACAAAGTCGTGGACATAAATCAGGTATGTACCTATTTTTGTAACAAAAAAAACTTAGAAGTAAGCAGGCATGAACTTGTGTCTAATTGGGTCGGAAACGAAATCGATGTTCTCGTTTAAAAATAATACACAAATAAATATTATAAAAATTTTCGTTCGAGATCAAGGTTGGTGACAACCCTGGCATAAAAATTAAAAATGAATTGCTTCTAATCGCCGCAATAGTGTGACGTAGCTGATTTATGTATATATTTTTTTTATTTGTATTTCTATCTAAGTTGTAGGTTCCACTTTTTCGTTTTTAGGGAGAAAAATAATAAATACGAAATACAAAAAAAAAATGCTGCTCCCAAACCAAAGCATTTTTAAGCTAAAAAAACGGGTTTTATGCGTGGGATTATATCCGCTTGACACATATTTATTTGTTGTCTTTTATCTACTCTCACATCGTAAAATAAAAATATAAAACTCAAAACGACTTTATATTGACGAACTTTACAAAAAATATATCGAAATGAAATTATATTATATAACACTAACAATATAATTATATTATATTCATTATAACACTATTTCTCTAACAAAATAATGTTATAATATTTTTCTTCATTACGTTTCGATTACAGACCATTGTTACAATACTGCGCCAATTCGTATAGCACTATTTCATTTTTATTTGTGGCTGCACGCACTTTGGCGCATGCGCGGTAATACCGGGAATTTTGGCGCCATTTTACGTTTACTTGCAATTCGTTGGATAATTGTTTATTAAAATGTCTGATAGTGAAAGCGAAGACAATTTAACGCCGCCCGACATTTTAGAGACTGCGGCAGCAGTCAGTCTTAATCTACTTCCAGTAAAGTCATTGTAATATACAAAATGCTAACACTTACAATAACCAATAAATAAACTGTATCAATCTCTATCTTTTATTTAATGTATGAGATTAGAAAAAGTGCACATAACTAGGTATTACACACTCGTGTGTTGCTTTTAAAAAACTCACACTCGTGTATAATACCCCTCATTATGTACCAGTTTCATAAACTACTATTCTATTCACTTTCTATTCATTTTATAAAAAAATATTTTAGATTTCATAGGTCAAAGGTCACGATAAGTTCATGATTTTTTTTCTCAAAAAGTATTTGAGTTAGACTTTTGGGAATTGAACTTATACCTTTTTAGGGTATAAATAATATATTAATGTAAAAACCGGAAGGTGTCAATTGTTTTAGTTCCATAAAACACTGTGCTAAGTTAGGTGGTTAGGTATGAAATCCTGAAACCCTTTAAGATGGTTGACATTTTATCGACGAATAACATAACTGTGTAGGTACGTATATGTGATAGTGACAAATGTTTTGTCCATCAATAAAATGCAACCATACCTATTACGGCCACGGGTGTTTTCAGTAACAACTGCACCAGTAACTATTTAAAATACCTAAATCTCGATAGGTGTGCCTCTAATATTTTATTTCTCTCGATTTCTCCAGGATCATGTCACCTGGCCCTGACCTGATAACAAAGGGATAAACTAGAAAGTGTTTCATTTGAAACAAAAAAAACAATTTTCCAAATAGGTATAATACGCGACACGTTCGTAAACCTGAACCAAACGTGAGTAAAAATACATAGTTACAATAGTTAAGAAAGTGGTTTCCTAAAATTGTTCGCAATGATCCGTAAATAAAATAAAAGTTCCCCTTTCACGGTTTCCTTATCCGAGGGAGAAAAAATTGCAACCCAGTTCCTGTATTCGCGGCTAAAAATTTCATTATTCGAGGATGAAAACAGTAAATAGAAAGAGATTCAGTCTTTTATTAAAGTAGCGGCATCATTTGAGTTCTGGTACATGCCCAGGCGGCTTTCATGAAAGATTTGACCAAGTGGACTAATGTCAATTAAAACAAACCCTACCGTCACAATACAAAAGAAAGTTAAAAAAAGAATATTACCCCTCGAGGTAAAGTACATCGACGAGGATCGAACTACTCATAGGTCCGCTTGGTAAGGAATACATTAAATTTAAAAAGTCTGAGTGAAAGTTTATACGCAAATGAACTTTGTGATCATGAAAGCTGTTCGATCTATGGAAAGGAGCCTTACTCTTAAAAGGCAAATTTATAATGCTACAGCTCAAATTGATTTTATTTTGATATATATTCGTCTTATTTTGTAACTTGTAACGCGGGATACGTTACTATGATTCCATACTAATTACCATTCCATATTCACGGTTTCTGTATTCGCGGCATATTTTTGGAACGTTAAACCCCGCGACCGTGAATAAAGAGATTTTAATGAACTGTTACTGACATACGAAACCTCGATTGATTTGATTACGCATCGACCAACGTCGGTGAGTAGGCTATATAACGAAGCGCCATCTAACAACAACAAGCTACAACCGTATTCTTAGTGTCTCACTAGATGGCAATACGTATCGTATTATTTGTGTTCTCACTAGTGTCATCTATCGTAAAATAGACGGAAAGCAATATACCCAGTTGAATAACCAGTTTTAGGGTGATACCATTTTCTTGTACTAAGTGGTGTCTCTGTATATTATCTACTTTGTGCTTGGGATATGAAGGTATTTCGAACTTAAATAATTCTGATAATTGTTAAAAACGAATTAACTTGTTAAATATTAATGCAGTAAATTGATAAGTGGCGTGTTATTGAATTACTTAGTCGACCTACGGAGCAATTTATGATTATTTGTCGTTGATGTTCAATTTATCATCTCATACTGATTTCTGAGATTTTTCTAGGACAAGGAATTATAGAACTTTGTGATTCAAGTATTTAATTGAATCAATCTAAATACTTAGTTACTTTTTAACTTTACTTCAAAGTCCTAACAGTAAAGCAAATATCAGTTGCCTCTAATTCAGTAATGTGTGAAGAGACATCGCAATATCAATTCATCACGCAAAGGCTGTAAAGCTTAAGATTTAGGAAATTGATATCCATAGTATCATCATGCATGTTCATATGTTGAATACCTTTCTTCTAATTCAGAACAGTGTGTACATAACTACCGTACGTTTAATTGGTTACTTTGTAGAATGACATTAACAAAACTATTCCCATAGGATTTGGGTAAACATTAATTTCAGTGAGAAAATAGAGAGAAACGTATTAGTTTTTACAAAATTATTAATAAAATAACATAACATTATTTTTAACATCACATTATATAATAACATTACAATCCTCTACATATTTACTTTTCATGTCAAAGTTAATAAATTTAGTTCTTGCGACGTCGTTATCTCATTAAGTGATTAACTATAAAGGGTTAAAATTATTACTAAAACTACTTTTTATAAAAACTACTTATGAAAACAAAATAATAGACCGATTAGATTGATCTGATCTGATTTAGCTTATCACTGTAATAAATCTATTTGAACCCTGTGTATCACATATATGTTATTTAAATTAATATTTTATTATAAACAGTAGGACTTTGGTTTTTAATGAACACAGCGATTGCTTAAAAAACCAGATCGCAAAAACAAATAATATCCATAGAATTAATAAGAAAGTGTTTTTGTATGACACTTGGTAATTTTGACAGCTCTTAAGTACTTACCTTCTTACGCGTGGCAATATTAAACTAAGGTTATACCTACTCTGGTATTTCCTGGTGTAGTGTTTGATTTGTACTAATATGTTTTAATTGTCATAGTTGAAAGTGATAACGTTTTTGTGGTCAGTATCGTTTGAGGTAAGTCGAGCAAAAAGGAACAGGTCTGCTGTAAGGTCGGTATTTGAAAGGATTGTCTAAGTATTTATTAGTTCACGTGGCTGTTGCAGTTATGTCGAATTCACGACTTAATTCCTTGATTTTATTAACCTAGCCTGACGGGCTTGGACAGAAATTAACTGAACAGAAACCTTGGACCAATTCTGTATTCATTATTAATTTTATACATTTTCTATTATTGTATAGGTAGGTAATTTTTAAATTAGTAATAATAAAGCAGATACTGATAACACAAATAAAAATAATACAAAAACATATAATTTCAACGTTCATAAAATTTATATACACATATATATCTGAAAGTATAATTTAAAATTATACTCAATAACTTGGAAATTGCCGTTTTTCTTCGCGAAATATTAAACCGTAAAATATGGTTTTTCAATAGTTGTTTCTGCTTTTTTATAATTATTTTATTGTAATGGTTCGTTTTTGTAAGAGGATTTAACTCGTTTTCTAACTTCAGATTACCATTTTACACTATTCAAATGACTAATACTAAACCTTGCTACAATGATTTGTTCTATTACACATATTTTAAATCTAAATAAATAAAATCCGAACTAAACATTATTAATTTAAAGTGTGAGCTTTCTCGCAAGATGTACCACTTCTCCTGTTACGCGCGTCTACTTATCTTATTACGTTACATATCACGTTAGGCCGTACATTCTATATTCTCGTACATATATTAAAGTAAATAACCTTTGTAAACTCAACGATTTCAAATATACTAGTGGTACTAAACACGCAATTCCCAGATTTTACTCTTGATTACGACACGAACTGTTACTTAAAAAACGTCATCGATGCACACGAAAAACCAGTTTCAAAATATTACGTTATGCCTTTTGATAGAACATGTCTCAATTCAGATGTGCGTTAACAGCTTTCCTTCAACCTTTAGAAGAAATAAACTAACTTGAGCAACAATCTAACTATACTAGTTATCTTAATTAGTAATTAGTAAGTTGGTAAGGTAACTAAGATACCTGTTATATTAACTAATAGTTTCATTCCTACTAATATTATAAATGTGAATGTATGTTTGTTTGTTATGCTTTCACGCAAAAACTACTAAACCGATCATCATGAAACTTCGTACATATATTCTTGGAGGTATTAGAAGTAACATAGGATACTTTTTATTTTAAAAATCGGTAAAAGCTAGTATTAAATAATTAATAAAAATCTCTATTTTATAATAAAAAATAAAGCAAAAATGTGCCTATGTTTAATGAGGAAAAAACCTGAAAATAAGTTAATACGTCTTAAATAACATTCTATTTACATTTGAAGATGTAACTAACTATGATATGTTTCGAAAATTCTTGATAAATGTAATTGGCCATAGTGGATTTAACGAACTGCACAAAGACACGCCAAAGTCAAATCACTGAATTGCAAATTCGTTCGGTTGTTAATTTATTTACTTATGTATGAAAACATACTAAACCACAATAAAATAACATTGCGGGTATATTCACTATTTACTTAAAATAAAAACAGTTATCTTGAAAGCAATGAATTACGAAAAGAAATTGCTTGATTTAAGATAAAGTTTTGAACACATTGCTAAAATTTTAAAGATAAGTGTAAATTAATTAAATAGATAAAAACAGTACTGATAGAGACTTCACCTGTGTTATACAAAACGATGTACTTATAAACGAAAGTGGTAACAAGAGCTACGAAGTCGAAAGTTGTCGATCCGAATCAGGTTTTGCGTTCCGTATCATGCTTTCACGCGACTATGAGTTTTAGCGGCAAAAGAATAAGAAACAACGAACTAACTTTAGGTCTAACAAAAAATTAAGTTGCGTGATGATGCAATAAAAAGATACCACTCGCAAGTTCATGATGCTTTCTTCGAACGGGGTCAAGGTCACGCTTGTAATTCCATCTCGATTGACTGCTAATTTAATATCTGGTGTTGTAATTTGGATGTAAGCTGTGATGATTTGAGATCAAAACGATGACCGGTTGGTGAAATAGCAGATAACGATCCTTTCTATGCGCTGAAGGCTTTGGTTTTTATCCAGAAACAAGGGATATGTTATATATTGATAACATAACCTTTGCTTAGTTTGGAATTACATATAGTTTTTTTAGAATAAAAAAATGCTTTGCGTACAGTTTGAAAAGGAAATGCTTTGCGTACAGTTTGAAAAGATTGTGTAACCTCTTTGAGTGCATGTTGTAAAATACCCGCATTTAAAAAAAAAAAATATTGATTACAATTAGCTGAAAATTACAATTACAATAAAGAAACGTAGGTAATGCAAATTGCTTAAGTAATTTGGTGGCAGATAGATCTTCTTGGGTGCATATAATACTATTGTTTGGTAAATACACGTAATTTACTGATAAAACATAAATTAATTCTTTATTACTTACCCGTAACGATAGTGGACATCTCGAAAAGTTTTGTAAATTATTAAAGATAAATTAACAAAATGGTTCCTTGTTCTTCCTCTGTCGAAATATAAATGTGTGCGTACAGAAGAACTTTTCAATGGGCTGCAGACAAGACAATACCACTTCGAAAGTGAAACCAAGGTCATACCAAAGTGAAGACACAACGTGATGATTCGAGGTTTGCAGTCAAATTTACGCTGTCAGAAACTAGCTTTGTGTTAAGTAACTGATTACAGTTTTAGTATCTGGATTTCGTTTACTTTTCGATGTCCTTGCTGTTGAACTGTGGCATGCGGTAGTAAATATCGTTTCCAAAATAAATAAATGTACTTTTCTAATAGGGAACAGCGTGATTTTATTAACTTGGGCTACTTGAAGTATACTGATGTAAGAAGTTTGGACACACCTATTCACACTACATTTAACTTGTTTATGACACAATAATATCTATGTTAACATTATAAAAAGAGATAGCGGATTTTGTAAGTTTTAATATGAGTATTGAGTATCATCTATTAAGTATCTATATGGAAAATTCAATTTATTTAAAACTTTGTTTCACAATTTGAAAAGTACGTTTCTTATTCCAAGTTTCTTAAGAATTTTTTATTGCAATAAATTCATCTTGCCTCAGGATTCATGCGGGACTCAAACCCACAAACACTCGCAAAAGTAATCGTCCGGATAGCGAGAGGTCTTGGGTTCAAGTCCTGCTTGACTCCGGAGACAAGTTGTATTTTTTTAAATATTTTTTTCTGTAGATATACAAATGTTAATAGCAATAAATATTATATGTTATATATAAATTGTGTTTATCCCGGGCTGAGCCGGGATGCCGGGAGCCACTTGAGATCTTTATTTCGGTAATTTCATATTACGGTATAGATATGGTATATATACAGAAATAATCACAACGGTTTAAGTTAACGGTTAATGAGTCCTTGAAATAAAATATGCACGGACGAATAATTCAAAACTTTGTTGACCTAATAAAACTGTGAGAATTCTTTTAAAAACCTGACATGTTGACATTGACCAAAATATTTCATGTAAATTAGAGCATAAAAACATTTTAAGTTGGCGATTGCCATCTTTATTGGCACTTCCGATCACGATTTGGTGGAAATAGATGATTTTGTGAAACTTTTTACTAACAAAATAAAATATTTCGATAAATGTGGTCATTTAAATGGAATTAAATGGAAGATAATGCTGTTTCAGCCATGTTAAAAATTAAAATATTTTTTTCGAGTACGTGATTATGGGTTGAGAAGAAAGCATGTTACAGCGTTACAGCCGTCAAACATATCTACTCACCCGATTACTTTTATTAAGTAAACAGATTTTTCAATGATGAATATATAAATATTGTATACCTTATAAATGATTACACCGAGAAATGTATCTTACTTATATGTTAATTCCTCGGAGCGAATCAATGCCTTGCCTTATAGAAGTTATTATAATATACAGTTATTGCTGATTTTTCTTTCAACAGCTAGACCTGCTTCTTACCGAAAGTTCTATTCGAATTCTATATTCTCAGCCGAAAGGATAAATATTTATTTGATTGCGATGCAATTTGTTCATAATACTGTGAAGATGTGCGCATCGCTTTGGGGATAAGTTTGAAGAAATATTCTTTTGTTGGTCAAAGATATGCGACAAGTGTAACAATATTGGTACTCGAGCGCTTAATTTAAATAGCCTTGAAACTATCTATTTGTGCAACGATAGCTATTCTACATGATCAAAGGTCCATCGGTGTATAGACTTGCGAATGTTTCTTCTCGAGCTTTTATATATCTAATCTTGTATTGTATTATTTGATCTAAAATAATAGTTTGGAGGTGTGTGAATTGTTAAAAAAATCACCAATAAAAAGTTCATTAAGATATATTATTTATACATTATGTTTAAATCGGGATAGTTATTTCATAATATGCAGGACGAACTTTATTTTAGCTTTAAGATATTACTATCTTTTAGTTGGGTTTTACGGTGTAGTACGGCGGCATTCATGTTCATGTATCAATGTCTACGGTAGACTGGCCATTGTTCGTGTGGCATTGGGCTCCAGCGCTAAACTAATCGAAGGCCTTCCCAAACAAGATGTAAGCTTTAGCGATTAGGGATGCTGATTTTTTAGGCTGGACTATCTATTGTATTCCTCATTTCCCAATTGTATTTATAATAGAAATTAAAAAAAATGTTAGAGATGTATATTTCCTGGCTCCTCAATCAATGGTTAAATTAAGAATCCTTCAGTAACTGTTTGCTTAGTACGTTCTTCAATGTTTATAACTTTTTTATCTTCAAATAAATAATCAGCAATATAAGTATTGTTTACGATTCGACCTAAATTGTATCGCTTACTACGATTTATTAAGGCAAAACCTAAGTTCATGTAATTGCTAGTAGTAGGAATTGGAGCATTTATGTCGCTACCTAACTCCAGTAGGTACCTAAGATAACTATCGATATAGCTGCCGACCAATTTATTTCAATAAACGGTTATCGCATTATTAGCTGACCACCTTGACGCTAGCAAATACTTTAATATTACGACCTAATTCTATTTTTTTATCTTAGCAATTCAAATATTTGATTTTCAGTTTTGAAATGCACGATATTCATTAAAAAATTTGCTTGCTCTTTGAAACAGGCTTTTAAAAAAATAATGTAATATATATTACCTGGCCCAGGGACGTCATCGTAATAGTCGTCATCATAATCCAATACAGCGTGTAGCTGAGTTTTGCCACCAGAGCTCCCCGTTTCCACTTTCGTGAAGCCTCGGGGTCGGTCGGGAGGCTGTCCGCTACCACCAGCGTTACTATTACTGCCAGTTTTAATGCCCGCTTCCTGTGTTCGTGTAGGCGGTGATGACGATGCTGCTCTGTTTGCGAAATTGAAATTATTCACATTTTGGTTCGAGTTCAATTCGAACTTTCGACTAGAAGGGGGTGTTGTTGCAGCGGGATAAGGCGCACTCGTATATCCGCTATAAGGTGGACGTGGTGCATTTGGGTTTATCCTCCTCTGCTCATAATCGTAGTCACCAGTCGGATCGTGAATATACTGCCCTGTGTTATCGAACTGTGAATTCACTTCCTGCACTCGCTGATTATCAAGCTGTACGTCTAGCCGTGTGTTTTGTTGATATACTTGTGTGTGAAGTTGGCCGTTAAAAGGATTGTGTGGGATGTCGTCGTGTGGGTAATGGGTGAATTGGTTAGGGGGAGGGAGGTAGGCCGTGCCTGCACGCTTTCTCAGCTTCGACCTTCTTTGCTGGTTTGCTGGCGGTGAATACGGTTCATTTCCTGGCTGAGGAGGATACTCGGCTTGCTCAGGAGAGTATAGGAGATCATCGAGACCGATTCTTAGTGGAACTGGAGCAGCTGTCGTCAATGCTGGAGTTGCCGCATTTGCGGCTGAAAGCGTAAAATTCGCTAATGCCATTTCTTATTCTGTCGTCATTGGTAGTAAATATTACCCGCTTAGTCAATATAATGTAGGGTTACTGGTTATATGGTCGCACATGCAAATAATAAGAACAGTGTTGGTTAAATTAACTGCACGGGTGTCTTCTCATTGTCGGAATAAAGGACACTTCACTAACACTGGAACACTACACCAATCTGAAACAAAAAAAAACAGTTTCAATTTCCTACGTAATATAACTAAACAGCATCAAGCCCTTCTTTTTATAAGATTCGATGAAGTTTTACAGTAAGGACGTATTTTTATCATATGTATATTTGTTTGAGTTATAATAATTATATTATTCTAAGTTCCTTAAATTTATTATACAAATGACTCAGCTGGGTAATTTAAAGACATGTTACAGTTCACACATATTGTATTTTAAGCTTTATTGTCGATTGTCGTTTTATGAGCGGTTTTCCCCTCGTTTCGTGATATCCTTGCCACTCGGAATGGCATTCCGTTTGAAAGGCTAGAGTCGTGAAGCCAGTCGAATATTCCGGACTGTTTGGACTAATTTACCTATTTATAAAAAAGTGACATAATAGGTATTACTCACAAAATTTATTTAAGTGGGAATTCTTTGTATATTTTTTCTGTTACTTTCGCCTGTTTAAGTTATTCCATAATAATAAAAAAAACAGTATTATAATAAGACCCCAACCTTTTATATATTTATTGCAATTAAACAATCAATAAGTTAAACGCGAGTATTAATTAAAAATGAATTCCAATAACTTTTTTAAGAACAATGAAAACATTGTTTTTAAGTCTCGAATTATCTAAATTGATTTTCAGACTACAGTCTAACATTATTTTATATTTTGTGGTAGGTTAATAAGCGACTGAAAATATTATTCTACTAGCTCTCCGCCCGCGGCTTCGCCCGCGTGGAATTCGGTTATATTGCGGTATAAAGTACAACTATAAGAAAACTTGTTTTTATTTAATTTTTTTGCATTCACAATGCAATATTTCTATAAGATATAAAATACGTGTGTAAAATACAACCACGCCTCCGAGCCCTCAGATGGGATTCGAACCCACGACCTTTCGCAATCCGGGCGACTGCTCTGACCGCTGAGCTACCGAGACGCTGGCAAACGTGTCGAATTTTACAAACGTATTCCAACTTCTACTATGAGCTAGTATCGTTCCACCAATGTTGAACGCTAACTACCTTCAACATTGAAAGTAATATTTTTACAAATATTAAACAATCAATTAAGATGGAACCAGCTATAATTATGTTTTTATTTAATTTTTTTGCATTCACAATGCAATATTTCTATAAGATATAAAATACGTGTGTAAAATACAACCACGCCTCCGAGCCCTCAGATGGGATTCGAACCCACGACCTTTCGCAATCCGGGCGACTGCTCTGACCGCTGAGCTACCGAGACGCTGGCAAACGTGTCGAATTTTACAAACGTATTCCAACTTCTACTATGAGCTAGTATCGTTCCACCAATGTTGAACGCTAACTACCTTCAACATTGAAAGTAATATTTTTACAAATATTAAACAATCAATTAAGATGGAACCAGCTATAATTATGTTTTTATTTAATTTTTTTGCATTCACAATGCAATATTTCTATAAGATATAAAATACGTGTGTAAAATACAACCACGCCTCCGAGCCCTCAGATGGGATTCGAACCCACGACCTTTCGCAATCCGGGCGACTGCTCTGACCGCTGAGCTACCGAGACGCTGGCAAACGTGTCGAATTTTACAAACGTATTCCAACTTCTACTATGAGCTAGTATCGTTCCACCAATGTTGAACGCTAACTACCTTCAACATTGAAAGTAATATTTTTACAAATATTAAACAATCAATTAAGATGGAACCAGCTATAATTATGTTTTTATTTAATTTTTTTGCATTCACAATGCAATATTTCTATAAGATATAAAATACGTGTGTAAAATACAACCACGCCTCCGAGCCCTCAGATGGGATTCGAACCCACGACCTTTCGCAATCCGGGCGACTGCTCTGACCGCTGAGCTACCGAGACGCTGGCAAACGTGTCGAATTTTACAAACGTATTCCAACTTCTACTATGAGCTAGTATCGTTCCACCAATGTTGAACGCTAACTACCTTCAACATTGAAAGTAATATTTTTACAAATATTAAACAATCAATTAAGATGGAACCAGCTATAATTATGTTTTTATTTAATTTTTTTGCATTCACAATGCAATATTTCTATAAGATATAAAATACGTGTGTAAAATACAACCACGCCTCCGAGCCCTCAGATGGGATTCGAACCCACGACCTTTCGCAATCCGGGCGACTGCTCTGACCGCTGAGCTACCGAGACGCTGGCAAACGTGTCGAATTTTACAAACGTATTCCAACTTCTACTATGAGCTAGTATCGTTCCACCAATGTTGAACGCTAACTACCTTCAACATTGAAAGTAATATTTTTACAAATATTAAACAATCAATTAAGATGGAACCAGCTATAATTATGTTTTTATTTAATTTTTTTGCATTCACAATGCAATATTTCTATAAGATATAAAATACGTGTGTAAAATACAACCACGCCTCCGAGCCCTCAGATGGGATTCGAACCCACGACCTTTCGCAATCCGGGCGACTGCTCTGACCGCTGAGCTACCGAGACGCTGGCAAACGTGTCGAATTTTACAAACGTATTCCAACTTCTACTATGAGCTAGTATCGTTCCACCAATGTTGAACGCTAACTACCTTCAACATTGAAAGTAATATTTTTACAAATATTAAACAATCAATTAAGATGGAACCAGCTATAATTATGTTTTTATTTAATTTTTTTTTGCATTCACAATGCAATATTTCTATAAGATATAAAATACGTGTGTAAAATACAACCACGCCTCCGAGCCCTCAGATGGGATTCGAACCCACGACCTTTCGCAATCCGGGCGACTGCTCTGACCGCTGAGCTACCGAGACGCTGGCAAACGTGTCGAATTTTACAAACGTATTCCAACTTCTACTATGAGCTAGTATCGTTCCACCAATGTTGAACGCTAACTACCTTCAACATTGAAAGTAATATTTTTACAAATATTAAACAATCAATTAAGATGGAACCAGCTATAATTATGTTTTTATTTAATTTTTTTGCATTCACAATGCAATATTTCTATAAGATATAAAATACGTGTGTAAAATACAACCACGCCTCCGAGCCCTCAGATGGGATTCGAACCCACGACCTTTCGCAATCCGGGCGACTGCTCTGACCGCTGAGCTACCGAGACGCTGGCAAACGTGTCGAATTTTACAAACGTATTCCAACTTCTACTATGAGCTAGTATCGTTCCACCAATGTTGAACGCTAACTACCTTCAACATTGAAAGTAATATTTTTACAAATATTAAACAATCAATTAAGATGGAACCAGCTATAATTATGTTTTTATTTAATTTTTTTGCATTCACAATGCAATATTTCTATAAGATATAAAATACGTGTGTAAAATACAACCACGCCTCCGAGCCCTCAGATGGGATTCGAACCCACGACCTTTCGCAATCCGGGCGACTGCTCTGACCGCTGAGCTACCGAGACGCTGGCAAACGTGTCGAATTTTACAAACGTATTCCAACTTCTACTATGAGCTAGTATCGTTCCACCAATGTTGAACGCTAACTACCTTCAACATTGAAAGTAATATTTTTACAAATATTAAACAATCAATTAAGATGGAACCAGCTATAATTATGTTTTTATTTAATTTTTTTGCATTCACAATGCAATATTTCTATAAGATATAAAATACGTGTGTAAAATACAACCACGCCTCCGAGCCCTCAGATGGGATTCGAACCCACGACCTTTCGCAATCCGGGCGACTGCTCTGACCGCTGAGCTACCGAGACGCTGGCAAACGTGTCGAATTTTACAAACGTATTCCAACTTCTACTATGAGCTAGTATCGTTCCACCAATGTTGAACGCTAACTACCTTCAACATTGAAAGTAATATTTTTACAAATATTAAACAATCAATTAAGATGGAACCAGCTATAATTATGTTTTTATTTAATTTTTTTGCATTCACAATGCAATATTTCTATAAGATATAAAATACGTGTGTAAAATACAACCACGCCTCCGAGCCCTCAGATGGGATTCGAACCCACGACCTTTCGCAATCCGGGCGACTGCTCTGACCGCTGAGCTACCGAGACGCTGGCAAACGTGTCGAATTTTACAAACGTATTCCAACTTCTACTATGAGCTAGTATCGTTCCACCAATGTTGAACGCTAACTACCTTCAACATTGAAAGTAATATTTTTACAAATATTAAACAATCAATTAAGATGGAACCAGCTATAATTATGTTTTTATTTAATTTTTTTGCATTCACAATGCAATATTTCTATAAGATATAAAATACGTGTGTAAAATACAACCACGCCTCCGAGCCCTCAGATGGGATTCGAACCCACGACCTTTCGCAATCCGGGCGACTGCTCTGACCGCTGAGCTACCGAGACGCTGGCAAACGTGTCGAATTTTACAAACGTATTCCAACTTCTACTATGAGCTAGTATCGTTCCACCAATGTTGAACGCTAACTACCTTCAACATTGAAAGTAATATTTTTACAAATATTAAACAATCAATTAAGATGGAACCAGCTATAATTATGTTTTTATTTAATTTTTTTGCATTCACAATGCAATATTTCTATAAGATATAAAATACGTGTGTAAAATACAACCACGCCTCCGAGCCCTCAGATGGGATTCGAACCCACGACCTTTCGCAATCCGGGCGACTGCTCTGACCGCTGAGCTACCGAGACGCTGGCAAACGTGTCGAATTTTAATTGATTGTTTAATATTTGTAAAAATATTACTTTCAATGTTGAAGGTAGTTAGCGTTCAACATTGGTGGAACGATACTAGCTCATAGTAGAAGTTGGAATACGTTTGTAAAATTCGACACGTTTGCCAGCGTCTCGGTAGCTCAGCGGTCAGAGCAGTCGCCCGGATTGCGAAAGGTCGTGGGTTCGAATCCCATCTGAGGGCTCGGAGGCGTGGTTGTATTTTACACACGTATTTTATATCTTATAGAAATATTGCATTGTGAATGCAAAAAAATTAAATAAAAACATAATTATAGCTGGTTCCATCTTAATTGATTGTTTAATATTTGTAAAAATATTACTTTCAATGTTGAAGGTAGTTAGCGTTCAACATTGGTGGAACGATACTAGCTCATAGTAGAAGTTGGAATACGTTTGTAAAATTCGACACGTTTGCCAGCGTCTCGGTAGCTCAGCGGTCAGAGCAGTCGCCCGGATTGCGAAAGGTCGTGGGTTCGAATCCCATCTGAGGGCTCGGAGGCGTGGTTGTATTTTACACACGTATTTTATATCTTATAGAAATATTGCATTGTGAATGCAAAAAAATTAAATAAAAACATAATTATAGCTGGTTCCATCTTAATTGATTGTTTAATATTTGTAAAAATATTACTTTCAATGTTGAAGGTAGTTAGCGTTCAACATTGGTGGAACGATACTAGCTCATAGTAGAAGTTGGAATACGTTTGTAAAATTCGACACGTTTGCCAGCGTCTCGGTAGCTCAGCGGTCAGAGCAGTCGCCCGGATTGCGAAAGGTCGTGGGTTCGAATCCCATCTGAGGGCTCGGAGGCGTGGTTGTATTTTACACACGTATTTTATATCTTATAGAAATATTGCATTGTGAATGCAAAAAAAATTAAATAAAAACATAATTATAGCTGGTTCCATCTTAATTGATTGTTTAATATTTGTAAAAATATTACTTTCAATTTTGAAGGTAGTTAGCGTTCAACATTGGTGGAACGATACTAGCTCATAGTAGAAGTTGGAATACGTTTGTAAAATTCGACACGTTTGCCAGCGTCTCGGTAGCTCAGCGGTCAGAGCAGTCGCCCGGATTGCGAAAGGTCGTGGGTTCGAATCCCATCTGAGGGCTCGGAGGCGTGGTTGTATTTTACACACGTATTTTATATCTTATAGAAATATTGCATTGTGAATGCAAAAAAAAATTAAATAAAAACATAATTATAGCTGGTTCCATCTTAATTGATTGTTTAATATTTGTAAAAATATTACTTTCAATGTTGAAGGTAGTTAGCGTTCAACATTGGTGGAACGATACTAGCTCATAGTAGAAGTTGGAATACGTTTGTAAAATTCGACACGTTTGCCAGCGTCTCGGTAGCTCAGCGGTCAGAGCAGTCGCCCGGATTGCGAAAGGTCGTGGGTTCGAATCCCATCTGAGGGCTCGGAGGCGTGGTTGTATTTTACACACGTATTTTATATCTTATAGAAATATTGCATTGTGAATGCAAAAAAATTAAATAAAAACAATTATAGCTGGTTCCATCTTAATTGATTGTTTAATATTTGTAAAAATATTACTTTCAATGTTGAAGGTAGTTAGCGTTCAACATTGGTGGAACGATACTAGCTCATAGTAGAAGTTGGAATACGTTTGTAAAATTCGACACGTTTGCCAGCGTCTCGGTAGCTCAGCGGTCAGAGCAGTCGCCCGGATTGCGAAAGGTCGTGGGTTCGAATCCCATCTGAGGGCTCGGAGGCGTGGTTGTATTTTACACACGTATTTTATATCTTATAGAAATATTGCATTGTGAATGCAAAAAAAATTAAATAAAAACATAATTATAGCTGGTTCCATCTTAATTGATTGTTTAATATTTGTAAAAATATTACTTTCAATGTTGAAGGTAGTTAGCGTTCAACATTGGTGGAACGATACTAGCTCATAGTAGAAGTTGGAATACGTTTGTAAAATTCGACACGTTTGCCAGCGTCTCGGTAGCTCAGCGGTCAGAGCAGTCGCCCGGATTGCGAAAGGTCGTGGGTTCGAATCCCATCTGAGGGCTCGGAGGCGTGGTTGTATTTTACACACGTATTTTATATCTTATAGAAATATTGCATTGTGAATGCAAAAAAATTAAATAAAAACATAATTATAGCTGGTTCCATCTTAATTGATTGTTTAATATTTGTAAAAATATTACTTTCAATGTTGAAGGTAGTTAGCGTTCAACATTGGTGGAACGATACTAGCTCATAGTAGAAGTTGGAATACGTTTGTAAAATTCGACACGTTTGCCAGCGTCTCGGTAGCTCAGCGGTCAGAGCAGTCGCCCGGATTGCGAAAGGTCGTGGGTTCGAATCCCATCTGAGGGCTCGGAGGCGTGGTTGTATTTTACACACGTATTTTATATCTTATAAGAAAACTTCTCATTCCCACGGAAAAATCTAAGAAGCGCAAAACATGCAGATTTTGGGCACTGGAAACCCGGGAACACGCTACATAGAGCTGACGATGCGAAAAACGATGTTTTTCCAAGCTATCATTCCACTTCTTATGTATTTTAAAAAACACATCGTTACCATGTTTTAAAAAAACACCCAGCGCCATCTATCGCATACCTCAAGAACTAAATAACGTAACTAATATTTATACCAATTAGTAATTCGTTGACTTTAGTGATTTCAGGATAAGTAGATGTAAAAAAAACAGTTTAGACGATATAACAAATTGTACGTCATCCCTCGGGAATTCCTCATTTTCGGGAATTCATTATCGTATCATTTAGCTTCTAAATTTACATGTTTATATTCGTTTGCAATATTTTACCTTCTTTTGAACGACACACAGCGCCATCTACAATCCATCCATCAAGCAAACAATATTTTTGTTTTTCCTCGGGAATATCAATTTTTTTCCAGGATAAAAAGTACCCTATTATTTAATCCGGACTTTTATCTTTACGTCTGAAAAATTTCGAAGCTATCGGTTCAGTAGTTACGGCGTGAAAGCGGAACAAACAAACAAACAAACAAACTCACTTTCCGATTTATAATATTAGTAAGGATTTAATGGCATGCGATCTGTATGCAGGAGGCTAAATTCAATAAATTACTCCCAGCGACAGAAAGGTCTACTTTAATTTAGCTACAAATATATTTTTTATAAACCGATGACGGATAAAGTTTACCCAGCAAATGAACCAAGTATGCCTATATTTAATTCTTTCATTGTATTACTAATTAGCTTATTTAAACAGATCACAGAGTCAGGTCCCATGTTTAAGGTCTCAGTTGGCTCATTTAGTTACAAAATTTTATAACCCCCAGAATGGAAAACAGTAAATGGAGATGATGCTTCGAGGCAGTTATTTGTACAAAGCTTAGTATCTTTCGATATATTACCAATAAATACGATAATCGGATGACGATTGTTCCGTTATTTGACTCTCAGACACAAAAATAAAAAATGAAACACATTGCCGTGCAGTTATCGTGATTCAGTTTATAGATTACAGCTTTTGCATATCGCTGGAATTTTAAACTGATTTTAGAACCGTTTAGTATTTATTGAGCATGGTTTAATAGAGAGCTAGCGCTATTGAATAAAGTCAGTAGGTACATATCTCTAACAGCAATTGATAAATCAATTATGGTTTATCATATCAGTTGCGAATCGAAAAAATGAATCACGATAATTGGACGGCAATATATGTTTCATTTATTATTATTGTGTGGAACAGTCGTCATTCAATTATCGTATTTATTTGTTATATATCGTAAGATACAAAGCTTTGTACAAATTACTGCCTCGAAGCGACATCTTCATTTACTGCATTACTTCAGAAGTGGAAATTCAAAGTGGTGAAACAATTTTTGTACTTAGCAAATATTGTGGCTTTGTTATTCGGGAAATTATAAAGCTCCTTGTCTGTCAGAGTATCACTCAACTTACGATGGATGCGTGTGGTAGGTTATGACCCGTTTAATCTTTGGTGTTTCCATCCTTAGAGGATGAATGTAATAAATGGTTTGAACTTGCCCTACTTGGTCAAAGTTGACACCTCAGCTGGCATACTGCTGCCTTAGTTCAGGACATTTGCAACATCAATAGAACCACTAGTATGTCGCAAAACCTTTCCAATTTTACTCTTCGCAATATGACAACACTATGGAATAGTTTTGTGTGTGTTGTCGCTGTTTCGCGACCTTAATCCTAAATTAGGTCTTTTGTTCTTGCACAAAATGTATACTTATAACATTTCGACTTTCGGCCTTGCTGGGCTATCGACGAAGATCATCAGACTCACGACGAGATGCAAGCACGATCCTCTTTCTGGTATTCTTATTATTATTGACAAGTCGTCAAAAATGAAAATTGTGATTCATTACCTATAGCATTGTCTTTTTTAGTTAAGCAAATTTGTTGTTATTAATAGTATGAAGCTGGCAATTGTTGCCAATGAGTTATAAAATAATAATTTGGATAATTATCTACTTTCCATGACTAGTTACATTTTCTTGCTATCATTATAACAAACAGTTTTATATAATGAGGGAATATTTGGAAAATGTTCTTATTGTCGATGAAATGGATACAGCATGAGTTATTTTGAAATCACTATTAAAAAGTCATTTCTTTACATTCCAATAAACAAACGCTGCTGTGTCTTAGATTTTGTATTAAATTGTAACATTTTTAAGAAAAGTATAAATATCCTCCATCTTCAGTATAATCTTTCTTAGTGGTACACTAAGTACAACTACTTTTAGTTCAGTATGTTACGATACGGACACTGGGACTTCAGAAATTATTAAAAACTAGGTAGCTTAGCCTGAGGCTCTTTTCCAGAAAAGCGAATTCAAACCCGCCTAAGGTCAATAGAATGTTATTAGACTAATTAATGCACAATAAATGTTATTTAGTAATAGTATCAACATAACATATAAATGTAAAGTGAAAAAGTTTGAAAGAAAAATAATAGGAAATTATTTTAAAATATAAATGTTCTCTCAGTCGCTGTTGTCATTCTGTACAACCGGTAAGATGTATGTTAAATTGGACTATGGAGATTCGTTCGTACAGCGTGGGAAACATCTGCTCGGTGCATGGGAATCGATCTAGCAATTATAGTGAAAGAGAGGTTACTAAGTTAGTGTTTCATATTGCGTAGTATATATACCTATGTAGGTTTTATATCGCACCGTTCTGATTGTGATGCGAATGAGTCCAAAGCAAATATTCAATTCAATTCCAAGCGTTGTTATATTTAGTACAATTAAAATCATAAATATTACTCATTTTAGTCCTTATTATAAGATAACTGTCGTTGTCGAATTTTATTTGCGACTAGCGGCCGCCCGCGACTTCTTCCGCGTGGAATATTGCAACATTATTTTTCTAAAATAAAAGTAGCCTAAGTTACTCCTTATTACATCAGCTACCTGCCAAAAAAAGTCCCGTCAAAATGCGTCCAGCCATTTCAGAGATTAGCCGGAACAAACAGACAGACAGACAGACAAAAATTGTAAAAAATGTTATTTTGGTGTATGTACCGTATATATATTCATATGCATGTAGTAAAAAACGGTTATGTCAATATTACAAACAGACACTCTTATTTTATTTACATGTATAGATTTGTAATTTTGTAAGATGATGAAGTATTTTTACGGACTTCAAACATTTGAATGACGTTTTTATAATTGCATGTTTATTGCATGGTCTACACATTCATTAATTTCAATTAACAAATTGCTAGTCAAAAACGATGATATTATAAATTAGTCACGCCAAGTATGTTTTATTTGTAAAATGTCTGAGAAAGATATGTTTTATAATATATCTACTCTAGCCCTACAACTTGCCGTCGCATGAATTAATGTAGAGAGTGAAAAATGTCTTAATAACGTTAAATATACATAAAAATTAACACAAAATAAAAAATAATTATGGTTGCATATTACGATTACATTATTCTATGACTACGCCAGCTACAAATACCGTCAGATAAGTTTAAAGCATTATATGTAATTTAGTGCATCATGGGGGTTAACAAGCAGGTGAATGAAATAATAAAAAAAAAAGATATTTTTAGTTTATTCTGAAATGATACACTACTTCTTGAATTAATAAAATTGACTTTATTGTACATCATTACGTCTTTAAATTTTTTTCAAATATTATTTTCTAAACAAACGAAATGAAAGAAGGCTTTTTTCTAATACAGTGAAACCTTGTTAAGTGGGACCTGGATAAGTGAGAAACCTCTATTATTGAGAATTCCAATGAGGTCCCGGCACTTTTTCATCAAATTACCTCTGTTAATGGGACTTTTCGAACCTGGTTAAATGAGATTTGATTTCTAGGGTTTTATCGATGTTTACCTCTATAATTGGGACTCTGTAGCTCAAGTCCCTTTATAAGTGAGACATTTTATCAGATTTGGACAGGTTTCGACACGTTTTTTTGCAAACATTTGAATTTCGCACCTGTTTTGTTTGTCAATACTATCTCAGGTTTTGACTTACAAACTAAGCGAATACAAGTGTACAAATTGTCCAAACGTAAATATAACACATTATCAGTATCTGAAAAATTAGAGCTTCTGTCAGATTATGATTGTGGAAAATCAATGTAATTTGTAACACCAATAATATGCATTTTTATTAACATTTCCACCTCTATGAATGGAATAACGGTACATTTCGACTTCTATAAACGGGGCCTCTGTAAATGAGACAAGTATAATTTTGAACCTGTCTAATTGGAAAACTGGATAAATGAGAACCTCTTTAAATGGTACAAAATCCTTGGTCCCTTGAGATCCCAATTAACCAGGTTTCACTGTACTAAATAGGCAGGCGCTTGACTGCTATCTCGCCCAATGGTAAGCGACGATGTGATCTAGGATGTGTCCCGCTTGCCTAGAAAATGGGCTTGTCACCCTCACTTTGCTACTAACGTAGCACCTTCCCAGAAGCCTTACTCACTCACAGGAACACAACAATACAAAAGTGATTGTTGTTTGGCTGCGGTCTTCTGTAAGTTGGAGGTATTTCACCAGTTGGGCTGCTCCAACTTGAGCGAAATAGTTCGCTAGGCCCTACCTCTCTTAATTGCATCATTTTTTTGAGAACGTTAAAGTATATTACATAAAAAACTATTTGAATTTATAAAACTAAATAATACTCTATTATTCCGCTATTGCCACAGCGGCAATCAATTTTCATTGATTAATTCATTTAAAACTAGTTACACATAATTTGTCAATGGAATTGCCCCCACATTTAGAAGAACCGGATATTATTATTTCCGATATATACATAAAAACTAATCGAAGGATAACAAAACGTATTAATTGTGGTACCGGCAACCATAACAACATTACTCACGAATATAGTATGTAACTGGAGTATTTCCCGTCTGAACTAGTCTATAGGTAAATCTTGCTGAGATAACATATCTATTATTAGTTGAATGCAGCGCCTATTGTTAAATAGAAACAATGTCTAGCGATACACTGCACTGGCTGTTCCGAGAAGTCCTGCTTTGGTGCATTCTATAAAACACTTAATTTTAAGATTAACTTATACACAGAAAAGTATATGATTATTTGGTTGTAAAGACGATAAAGTGATCTGCAGAACTATTTACTAATTCATAATACTCTACCAGAATACACATATTTTTGAGACTTACAGATTATGGTAGATTTGGCATATCTGGTTGAGAATAACTTTAAAACAGAGTAGATATTTTCTAGTATTTTTCTATTAAAATAACTTATCATATAAGATAGCATTGAAAATGCAAAAAAATAAAATATTTTTTTTTACCTATTTTTTGTAATATCAAAATTCAATGACACCTAGTAGGTTACAAATATGTTTTAAAGAATAACTAGACATAGAAATAAAAAATCCGCTGTGAAATAGCTAACGGATGGTACAGAAGAAGTAAGATGTTTTTTGAGCGTGATCAAAATAATATTAGTGTTCAATTTCGATGCATTTGGTTATTTGTTGTTCAATTTTAAACAAATTTAAATTTGTATTGTTTATCATGTCGGTGAATTTGATATAAAATTTATTTTGTCGCATGAGTTGGTCGCATTAATAATATAATTATAAAAAGTTTTGAGAATTTATATGGATAATATAGGCTCAATATATGGCAATTATTCTCAAAAGCTGACGCGTAGCAGACCTCAAATTGTTTTCAGTCATCCTTTGAAATAAATAAAAGTATATAACCGTTTGTTGAAAAAGTCACAATATTTATATTTTACTAGCTGGACCGGCGAACTTCGTACCGCCTTAGCGTAGCTTTGAATTGAATGACGTTGACATTTGTCAGCGCGGTTATCGATGTGGTGTCACAGATTCCCACAGATTTTTTGTTTTAAATTGAATGACGTTGACATTCGTTACGTTATATTTTTCAATCTTTCTGAGAGATTTTCTTAACATTTTTTTCCGTAAGAACCTTGTACAGCGTATTAGAAAACTACAAAAAAAAAATCAGCCAAATCGGTCAAGCCGTTTTCATGTTATGTCGTGACAACGGAAAACGGGTTTCATTTTTATATATATAGATTCACAACTAGCTGGACCGGCCACGCGTGGCTATGGTCACGTTAATTGATTATAAAAACTGTTATTCTTAGGCTTATGGTAGGTATCTATGGTAACTGTATATGGTAACAAACACACAAAGTATTGACATAATATAATGTACTGATTTGTAAGGTATCTGTCTTACATCAAATATATGATTTCTCAGAAAATATTCAATAGTTTCATATCGTACTACAAAATAGTTGGTTTATTTGATTCACTTATGGTTATGAAATGTAATATTGCCTGTCATGTGTCAAAAATACGTTAACTCTCGGACATAATCCATCGATTTTAAATATCAGTAATGCTGTCAACACAGCGTATTTAATTTAAATATATTAAGTGTATTTACATGTGTCCGCTCAACTAAATTGACATAGTATTAAGTTAATGTTAGTCTTTATTGAGTTTTCTTGTCGGTGACTAGTTATACTAATTGTGTATTACCGTTTTGACACATAAGAAATAAGAAAATTTGTGAACGATTAATAATTAACATTTAAGTAAAATATTTAATTAAGATAATGAACAGTTCATCTGTCATTATTTAAAATCTACACAAATTGATTGATAAATTATGAATCTATAATCTAAGATCACAAATTTGTTGTTTGTCTGTCCGCTCTTTTTCCCCGCTCTTTTTCCATTGTATATGCGTTACCATAGCAACCCGTTAACCGCAAGTAGTTCGTTTACCGGACGCTAGATGGCGCTAACGGAAAAATATTTAATAATAGAAAAAAAATAATGAATTTTGTCCACCCGTGCGTAGCCGGGACGAGCCTCTAGTCATTTTTTTAAAAGAGCTATCTGTGGGTCTGCCACAGATATCCCCCACATATTTCGATCGATAAGATTCTTATATAGAGATATATACTTTTCATATTTGCCGTATATATTTTTTAATTTATTTTTCCTACTTATTTTTAAAGCTGATTTAATCTTATGTCATCATCCTGTATATCAAATCGTATATACAAGCTAAAGCCTTACTTAATCGTTCGATTGTCATTTAGTTGTAATCGATTAAAATCACATTGTTTGCGCGAATTTGTAGCATGTCGAGAACACAGATCCACGACCTTGTCGATAATGTCGATACTGTTCGAACAGATCAACGGAATGTAATGACCGTGAATGTGTAGCAGTCCGCAGATTTTTTATAGATATAGCACCTACAGCGATTTTTATAATTGGAGATTTTACTACTGACACCTGAAAAACGTATTACGCGTTCTGTTCCGCTTTTGTAAAAGATTTATTCATATTTAGGCGAGAATGAAACCTTATGTATAATTTTATGATATTCATTCTTTATTCCTATATGTGGTATTCTTGTGGTTTTTTTTCGAGAGTATCTATTGCGATACCCATTTTTTGTAATTTTACAGCGACATTAAAAAAACACTTTAATATATAGGTACTGCAAAAACATTGAGTTTCATCGTTCGACTTTATTTCGAATTACACAAAGAATATATCGAAAGACATGGTAGGAGTTTATGCTTTCTTTAAAATATTCTATTTAGTGTTAAGAAGTCGAATATTATTTAATACAAGTGCTATCAAAACCTAAATAAATCCTACAGCCACCGAGAAGAGGAAGCAATATAAGTCAACATGACCTCACCAGATACGCAAAAATGTTTAGGTAAATTGAATGTATGAGGAATACCAAGTATGCAGGCAACTGCGAATTTACAAGTATAAGAAAAAATCGCTTTAAGATCAACCGTCTTTAAAGTTAAAATGATTTTTGGCTTTTAACATTTCTTTCATTTTCATTTTTTTTCAGATCATTAACTAATTAAGTTTCATGTTTAAATATGATTTTGTATTAATTTTCTTCCGAAGCCTTTATCACTAAAAATAGGTACAATGTCAAACTAAAAATTAAAAAAGAGCATGGTTGAAATCCCATTGTAATTAATACTAATATCAGTTCCCATGACATATTATCAAAATATAAGGTGACTAGTTGGAATAAATTCGTCTCATCGATGGAATTAAGAATGTTAACAGCTAGCAGAAACATATGAATAAGAAAGATTTTTTTTATTGCAGTTGTTATGAGTATAGTATAGGGCTAGGCTAGTAGTAGGAGGAGCTGGCATGGCGGTAAGGGCGTATGGCCATTGATATAGGAGTTACAGTAACTGTCGGAATGACTAGTCATCTGATGGGTGGCCAAAAATCCTGAATTCCCTCGTGCTTTCGAAAGCTATCATGTCTTCCACTACATCCACAAAGTGAGTTGTGGCTCATTATCCCTAAGGAGAAAATATTTCCTTAGAGAAACCTTCACTACAGTGAGAACATTAAATTGGCTTATAATAAAGTGTCTAAATTATTAGTAAGAGGTAATTCCAATACCCATTCAATTTCAGCTTAAAAGTTTACACACACAGTCCCATATAAATTGAGAAAAAATTACAGTTTGTGGTAGGGTGACGTGTTGTCTTTCGTACTATACCAAAACAAAATATTCGCTTATTATCGTACAAATGTATCAATTTCTTCAAGAAAAATTATAACGACCAGATTGTTGCTATGGTGTTATAATATTTTTCTAATACCCAATACTATCTGCCCACACTCTTTGGTATTTAACACTTATCGACCATATTTGTGACTATCGATAAATGATATTAGTAGAAATAGATGATTTTCAATAAAATTTGTTTCTTCTTCTATTTTGGAAAAACCATATTTAAATGTGGAATGTTTTATTCAATTAGGTTTTACTAGATGCAGAAAGAACACCACTTACAGAGAGTGTTTATTTGGAGATTTTATAGTCTTTATTATTTTATGTTCTTATACAGTTTCCCAATATTAAAAGACGATAAGTTAGGTTTATTTAAGTAAATTTTACAAAAATGAACTTTTCATAACTTTTTTAAATTCTTAACGTGACTGTACTGATATCGTAACTAGTATTATTCGATTCTTTCCTGTTTTTTAATTAATTTTTAATAAGTTTTTATCAAAAAATAGTGTAACATTGAAACTTACATTGAAATTTACTAAATATGAATACTTATTATGTTTACTACGCTAATGGATTGCAAATAGGTGGTCATCTGTTCTGAACATCTAAATAGCGTACACGTGTATGCTACCAAGGGCGGATCCAGGGGGAGGGTCATGGGGGTCATGACCCCCCCCTGGGCTGGGTCCAGGACCTACATAGACCACTAATTAAAATTATAAAACAATGTTTTTATATATTTTTTGTCACAAAAAATATATTAAATATAAGTGCCTTCAATATTTAAATAATTTAATATAATACAATACTTTGTATGATAGCGAATGCATTATTCGGGAACGAACGATTTATTATTTTTTTTAATTTATATTTAGGATGGGTTTGCTCTTGATCCCAATCAAGCCCGGGGGCCAAGACAGAATCCACGATGGAACGAGCTAACCCAGAAGGTGCCCATTCACCCTAGCTTTGAAAATGGTCGGGTTATAAGTTCTCGGAAATACAGACGCAGGGAGGGTTCCGCTCCTTTGCTGTGCGCATTATGAAGGATGTTGAAAAGCGCTTGGTGCGACAGGTAGGAATATAAACCAAGAAAGGGTGGTAGCCTGCAGTGCGTCTGGATGTCCGACGGAAAAAAGGAGCTGGCGGTATGAGCAAATGCAGCTCTTGCGCACACTCTCCAAAGTACAGTCTGTAGAACACCGCCAGACAGGCAACTTTGCGGCGATGAGCTAGGGTGTGAAGCTTGCTCTTCACCAATTTGCTGTCAGCGATGAGCCTGTCAGCTCTGTGCTGAATCGTGTCCAGTGCAGCAAGTTGGTATTTTGCTGAGCCATCCCAAAGGTGGCTGCAATATTCCATGCAAGATCGGACTTGAGCTTTACAGAGTTAAAAGCTGTTCTGGCGTGACATATCGCTTGACCTTATTTAGAACGCCCAGCATTTTGGCTGCAATTTAAGCTTTGGATTTGATGTTGGCGCCGAAAGGTTTGAAGACAACTCAATGCCGGTACCTGTCGGTCACAGGTACAGATGAACCTCGGAAAATAGAAGTGAGGTGGAAGGAACTCCTTTTTGCCGTGAAAAGACACGCTTGTGTTTTGGAGGCGTTGAAATTAACGAGGTTCCTAACGCCCCACTGGGAAATGTAGTTTAGCCTCTGGTTTATTCGCTCAACCATGGCCTCTCTCATGAACATCACGTCGTCGCCGCTGGCTTTTGCGCTAGACAGGTATCTCTCTACAACAGCACTGTCGTGTGCATACCCAACAATTCCTGATATTAACAGTTCATTGAAGTGCAGCAGGAAAACCGTCGCAGAAAGAACAGACCCCTGAGGAACTCCGGCATCAATAGCCACTGAGTCAGAGGAGCAGCTATCGACATCTACTCTGATCGATCGTTCAGTCAGGAAGTCGGCTATCCAACTGCAAAAGTCAGCGGGGATACCGTATGCAGGAAGCTTGCGCAGCAGACTTGCGTGCCAGACCCTGTCAAAAGCCTTTGAGATGTCAAGTGACGCGGCAAATGCTTCGCCGTGCATCTCGAAGGCTTTGCCCCAGCAATGCGTCACATAAACTAGAAGATCCCCAGTTGAGCGTCCTCGGCGAAAGCCATATTGACGGTCACTGAGGAGATCGTTGTCTTCTAGGTATGAGAGCAAGTTGCTGTTCATCATCCTTTCCATAACGTTACAGAATATGGAAGTGATGGCGATCGGTCGGTAATTGCATGGGTCGGCACGACTACCCTTTTTGGGTATTGGTTGCACATTGGCAAGCTTCCAGGATTTTGAGACGGTTTTGTTAAGAGATAGGCGATACAAGCGTGTTAGCACAGGAGACAACTCAGGCGCACAGCACTGTACCTCAGTACTCTTGCTGGTATGTCATCAGGACCACTGGCCTTATTCACGTCCAGACTAAGTAAGACTCTACGGACCTGCTTATTGTGAATTGTGATCTAGGACATCGAAGAATCACAGTGAGGTATGTTTGGTGATTGTGGAGAGCCGATGTCTAGACAGGAACTGCTGGCAAACAGAGAGGCAAATAAACTTGCTTTCTCAGCTGCAGAATGGGCCAGTGACACGTCAGATTTCAGCAATGGCGGCAACCATAAGGCGGCAGAAATTCGCTTCGACTGACTTCGAGAGGGACCAGAACTGTTTACTTCCATTCGGATAGGAAGACAGTTTCGTCCCTATTCGGCTGATGTGGTCGATTCTCGTCTTTAGTAACACCCTTTTGCATGACTTGGCGGCCGAATTATGTTAGGCTCTCTTCTTCGCTCGGATTCTCCGTGCACGGCCCCGCGGTCGCGTATATGCACCCATGCTTGATAAGCAGATTGTTTTTCGGCCTGAACACGAGCGCAAGTCGCATTATACCAAGGTCGGGACTTGTAACCGAGCGGGATGTCGTAGAATGGAATAAAATACTCCATTCCCTGCCGAATTGCATCCGCTATCGCATCAGCGGTGCCATTAAGGGTCGCTCGAAGAGAAGCAAGTTTGCCGCCAGGGATAAGAAGCAAAGAAAATATGCATCTCGTCCCAATCTGCTGACTCGTAACGCCATACCCGCCTCATGCCCTTAGGGCTATCATCTGGAGGAGAGCAGATTGATACGGATTTCACCACACAGTGGTCGGAAGATCCCAGTGGAGCTGAGACCGATACCGAATGTTTGTGTGGATCAGTTGTCAGCAGTAGATCAAGACAATTGGGTGTGTGGCCAGCAATATCTGGAATTCGCGTCGCTCGATCCACCAGCTAGGTAAGATTTAGCACTAAGGCAAATCGTCGCGCTTCTCTCCCAGCATGGTCAGTTTTCTGGTATGGGAATAGCCACTCTTTGTGGTGAGCGTTGAAGTCCCTCAGAAAAACAAGTCCGCTGCTGGATATCGCTGCGTTGCCAAGTCTGCCGTCTCTGTGAGGTAATCTATGAGCCGAGTTGACTTCCGGTCACCGCTGTGCGATCGGTAAAACAGATGTAGAGCATCTTCTCTACCCCTGTGTCCACCAGAAATCTGACAACAGAAAACCCGGATTTTTCAAAGCATTGGAGACGCCTATAGCATATGTCATTGCGGACGAACACATAGACCCCTGCACACATCTTAAACTTATGCTCAAGTGTTTAGACTGTAGTTGAGGTACGCCTCGTCCGACGGGGTTGCTATCTGAGTCTCCGTCAAGAAGAATAGGTGAGGCTTCTCGGTCTCCAAATGGTGATGGACCGGATGGATATTTGAGTGCAGTCCTTTGATGTTCGCAAGGTGCACTTTAAAGGGGAGGAAGTGTAGCCGTTGTTTAAAATTCTTCCTGTTCCTTCTTTTCATGATGGTGAATGTTGGTGGGTAGGATTTTTAGTCGAGACGCTACTTAGTCGACCAAAGGAAGTTTTCTTGGGCTAAGCCGACCAAAAAAGGGAACTCACCAGGAGACTGCTGGGTCGCCCGAACCCCCCCGAAATGGCCACCGGGTCCTCCCGTCCAGTCGCCAAGTGGCACGGTGGAGTATTTCGGAATTTTTCGCAAGTTGGCGGGGCAGCTTTTCACGCGTAGCTAGCGCGCTAGTTGGGCCCCCTACAAACTGCGGTCGGCTAGCGGCTTAAACCGTGCTACGAATCCCGCTACCCTCCAGAATGAGTTACTAGGTACAACATAGCCAAGATACCAAGACCGGTCCTAAGCTGCGCAACTGACTTATTACCATCCCCCATGGGTACTGATTCTCCCACCCTCCGATGGAACGCAGCAAAGCTGCTTGGCGGCGAACTTCGGCAGGATAGTGGTCGCGAGCCAGGCGACTCCTTGCGGGGCCTACCACCGCCGCTGGGATCATCAGCCGTCACCAAGGGCCGAGTTGGTCCATGATGCCGTTGCCCGGGGTGGACCGCTAGGAGGTAGATCCCAAATTCCCAACCACCCCAAAAAAAATAATTTAAAATTTTAATTTTACCGCACCACCTTTCATATTCGTGTGACACTTGCACGCGCTGTGTTTCAACTTTAGACTATGGATAGCAAAGGACATGAAATACTGCGAAAAATTTGTGTTGGTGTTCTAAGATAGCGGCAAAAACTAGGGACACCGCATCCAAGATTCCACACTTATTATGTTTTTTTTATACAATTCATTAAAAAATCAATGAAAAACAGAACTGTAAAATGTATTCACAAATAATGCTCACTGACTGATATTTTAACGCGATTACACGGTGCTTTGTTATGGCAGACTGGACGCAAATTTATTTATGCCATAGTTAATACATTGCGAGTCCATTGGTATACTTAGTCTGAGGTTTCGACTTACTTCTTGCAAGACCTACCTAACCTCAATCGGAACGACTAAACTTACTTCAATCAACTATTAAATTTAAAAAAGTATTAACTTAAAAAGCTTTAAAATTCCAATATAAGGAATAGAGTTCTTAAAAATTTAGGTAGGTAGGTACAGTACTTACATACATTAATAAAATACCTACTTTTTACCTGTATCAATTATTATCAAAATTTAATTATTACTTCTTGTGACTTGACCACGACTATTTGACCCCCCCCTGGCGCCAAAGCTGGATCCGCCCTTGTATGCTACGTGCTAAAAATAAAACTCGAAATGGGAAAAATAAACATTCTATGTACTATAATGATTTGGCTATTGAATGGCCAAGTAGTTCAATAAATTTCGTGGATATTCAAAAAAGTTTTGGCATAACATTATGATGACGTCCAAATAAGCTATGGTTTAACAGGTAATTAAGCACTTTGCTTAAAACTATACATTTTGGAGACTATTGTGCTACTATCAATACTATAGCTTATGTTGTAATTAAACAACCGCAATAACATCGATTGAAAGAAAGAAAGAAAGATTTCTATTGTACACATAAGTCATTTTATATATTACAAAGTAAAAGATTATAATAATAAAAAATAAAATACACAACATTTATGATGGCCAATCAGGACCCTGCCTCAGCATAATGCTATTGCACTGTGACAGGTCACAATGCATCGGCGCTAGTATTCTGGCAGGGCCTGTAAGAGGTACTGTGTACAAAATATAAAAATTTACATATATTTTGTGAATTAGTGAAATTTTCGACGAGATGCACTAAATTTAACTATTTATGCTTTGAAATGCTCAAATTAATTTGCTTCTGCTCGTTTAAAATGATGATAATAATGCTTAATTTTATGCTAATCATTGTTTCTATACCATCCCGTGGAAACCTTTAACGCCAGGGAAATAGGGTATTTGAGGTTCTTAATTCGACTATACGTACGTTCCGGAATAATAATATTTTTTACTAAAAGGGATACACGTACTTCTGATTAGATCCCACGATAATTACAAGTTTGGTTTATAAGTATTTTTTATAATCTTAATAAAATGATTTTTTTAATTAAATTAGGCAAGTAGTTTATATGATAAATTATTTAAATAGAAAAATACTGGAAAATATCGACTTGGCTCACAAGTGAATTCTCAGGTGGGAATCGAATCCGCAAGATATTTTATTTTAGGCCGGAAATGGTAAACTTTAATTTCCCACGCGAAACGGGTATGTGGTTGATGCATTAATGTTTAATAAGATCTCTCAAACTGTACCCTACATTTTGGAACCGAAAGTTGGTATATTTTGAAAAAAAAAATCCAAAGAAAGCTTCAATTTTTTATTTTTATCTCTACCTGAAGGTAGGTACAGATTTAAGTCGTTTTATGAAAACGATTGGGCTTTGTTTAAAGTTGAGTGTACAGTTTTAACACACTACAAACAGCACAGATTTGGATAATTTCAACTTAGCCGACAAAGGGCATCTTCACTCTGTATAGGTATCTAAGAACTTTGAGGACTGTTGTGGTTAATGTATTAATAAAAAAAATAGAAGAATATTGTATGAAGTCGTACTCTGCTCGTGATACACCCAACGGGATTAAAGTAGAATCTGACCCGGTTATGTCAATCAGACAAACGATCTTGCATCATTATGTTGGTGGTTACGTTCGCCTTTTTATGGAAAGTGTAACAGGTTTTATTTTGTGTTAACATTGACTATGTGTCTTGTAGCATTCGATGCAGTCTCGTGTGGTCTGCCATTGAATTCAATTAAACATATGAATGATTGTCCTTTGATCATACAATGGCAGGAATTACGGTTGCAAAAACAAGTTACTAATTCGGCCCTAACACAACATTGTACTAGATGTGATAGGTTTAGTTCACCCTACTATGCGCATAAATCGGGTAAAGCAATAAGAATACCCCTTCGTGTAATATCATACATAAATTGATGTTATTTTCGCAAACAGTTCTAATATTTCCAATATATTTATAGTGATTATATAGTTAAAAATAAAGTTATGTTGAAATAATTGTGCAGATTATACAATAATTCTGAAACTTTGTAATAATTGATGGTTCTAATTGAGTGAGATAAGTATTTAGATAAACATCCTTGATAGAAATTTATGCCCAATATTATTTTGATGGGATTGAGAATCTGATATATGGTGGATCTAATGATGGTATTGTAATTATTAACGTACTTGTTGGGCAATTATAATAATTTGGGATATTGAATTAAGGTATTGAAGTAAGGAAAGGATACATTTTCTGTCTTGGGCGATACCGAATACACGTATCAAACTAGAATAAGTACCTATGTCCAAATTATGCGCTTTAGGTCTTGAAAATAACTTTGAGCACACACCCGAGATGAGACGATGGAAGAACGCAAATTGTTATTTTAACCAAGGTCTTGAAAAATCATAATTTAAATAGGTACGTTGTTTTCCGACCTCAGATCAGAATGTAGTTTGACCGTTGCTCATCTGGTGTGTTCTCATATTTATAGTGCCAACTATTGATCTGAAAGCTTAGTATAAGCATTAAAATATGCTAACGTTTCTATCACGTTTAAGTTAAGATTTAAATTTAGTACTTGTTCTTTAGCATTAAGGACTACAATTCAAATGTTAATGTAAACGCCATAGTAGGTTTAGTATATTTAAACATATTTGCATTCAAGACTCTAAATAGTTATGTGGCATCTTCGACTCAAATTTTATTCAAAAAATTATACGAAAATATATAATATATGAAAAATCTACATACTATTTCATTAGATAAAAAACTATAATTATGTTAAATTTTTTTAGATAAGTATTATAAATTAAGTTTTAAGTACTGCGAGTAATTGAATTCGATACAACGGGCTCACTGAAATTCTTTTTCTACAAAATATAGGTAATTATAATCTTTAAGATATACAAATTTTAAGAAATAAAATAAAGGTAGAATTCGAACCCACGACCTTTCGCTCTCCGGGCGAGTGCTCTGACCGCTGAGCTACCGAGACGGTGGCAGACTCATCGAAATTTAAAAACTTATTTCAACTTCTACTATGAGCTAGTATCGTTTCACCAATGTTAAACGCTTACTACCTTCAAAATCGAAAGTAATATTTTTACAAATATTAAACATTCGATTGAGATGGAACCTGCTATAATAATGTTTTAAATTTTATTTTTGCATTTACAATGCCATATTTCTATAAGATTTAAAATACGCATGTAAAACGACCACGCTTCCAAGCGCTCAGGTAGGATTCGAACCCACGACCTTTCGCTATCCGGGCGAGTGCATTGTATTGTGAATGAAAAAAATAATATTCAAAACATAATTATAATCTTTAATTACGCATTGGGTTCAAATGTATAATTTTAAATTGTTTTATGCCTTTTCGATAATCGAAGCAATTTTAAATATTATATTACTAAAACATCAGCGCAAGATTTCAGTAATGAGCAATATTGTTTCTTATTGATTGATAATCTTAAAGAAAATGTTTTGGTTGGGGCTTCACTCATGAAATTTGCGGTTTTAATCCAATCTAAGCCAGTTGAGAGAACTGTCATCTTTATTGCGAACATCCTAGGATCAAATATTGTGGTGGTGGATTAATTCAATGCAAATAACTTTTCCAATATAATTTCTCCGAAACTACAATTTCGAAGTGTCAACGACAAAACAAGGTTACCCGGAAGACAGCGTGATATTTGTAAGACTTAAACACTACTCACTTATTGAGAACTCGTTTAATTGGCAAGTTACTTTCGATTAAAGGCCAGAGATATGAGAAAAAATACCAGAGTTTTCCGGGTATATGCAAAAAGTGCAACAACTTAAAGCACGTGTCAATTTTATGTAGAATGTGCGAGTGACATTTTGCTAAGAGTTAATAAATAACCGAGTAATTCCTTATAATAGACAATTTAATTACATTGTTGATGATTTAGCTAAATTTAATTCTAATAAAACAATGTAATTATCAAAAGCGTGCAATAGTTTCGAACGTTTTACATACCACATTAAATTTCTGCAAGTAATCATTGCTCCAGTTTCGTGTAACTAATAAGTATCAACTGTTTTTTCCTCAACAACGTCCCACACATAAATCGATCACTAATATTGGCTAATTGAAAAGACGTTATGTGATGCAAGTTAAATCTAACTTTAATTAAATGTGGGTAGTACCGATAACATATTTCAAATTTCACCGTTCAATTGCCAATAAAAACTCAGCCATTTATCTTTAGATTGAGAAATCCATATATAAGCATTATTTTTGTTATTTATTCTTGTCTTTCCAAACCACAATATAAAGTTAAGAAATTATCAATCAAGAAAACATATATTAGGTATAAATACGTGTGTAAAAAACAACTACGCCTTCGAGCCCTTTTTTTACATACGTATTTTATACCTTATAAAAATAATGAATTGTGAATGCAAAAAAATAATAAAAACATAAGAACATTATTCGTTTGTTATCAAATTAGGTCAAATATTTATCAGATTATGTGACTATAATTAAAGTTAAAAAGTGTCACATATATCATCATAAATCTAATTTGCATTCTATGTACGTAGACAAATAATACAATGACATTTAAGCTTTTCAAACAAAAAGTAAGTATACAAACTGCTGTGCAATTCAATACAATTATTTACGCTCATGTTTACAAGTCACGCTTGAATATTTATATTAGAATTAAATTTATGTACATACAGTTGTGTCATGCCAGTCTGATCTGGACGAAAAGCGTTTGCGTAAATATTGGCGACACAACATCAAGGTTGTACCACTTCAGACCTAAGACCAACAGTAGGTATGTAAAATATTACTTTATTATACTCACACATATGTTGGTTTGACATAGTTTTGCTTAAAGGCACTTTAAAATATCATTACTTTATTTGAACATGATTTATATAAGACAAATTATGTCGAAATCTTATAAATGACTACCCCCAAAAATTAACTAGCCAGCGTTTAGAGAAATATGAAAATCATATGAATGTAAAATAAATAGTTTAAAATAAAGTATAATAGGCCATACGCAAAAGGATAACATTATATACTAATTAATAATTTCTCATTGAGTGATCTTAATAATAGTTAATTTTGTAACATACCTACTTATCTACTATTGTACCCTTATATTAATTCCTCCTCCTCTTATGTACACCGACCATCAAGTTTGAAATTTAATTTGAGATATTACTTAAATTGCACAAAATGAATGTCAAATGGATTTCTTAAATGATAAAATAACTATTGATAACTTACCTTTAATTTTGTTACACTTACAGGCTAAACCTATCAACAGTTTTCCCTCCACTCAAGTCCACAGATATTAAAGAGCAACTGTCACGTTTGAAACTTTTTTCACACGAAATAAAAAAGTTAACGCTCGCGATAGGCAAAGGCGTGCGTACTCTCAGCCGTTCACGCGGTAACTAAAGGCGTAAAGGTCTAAAGAGTTTGTATCCTTTTACTAGCCAGTGCCAGACAGCTGTTACGGCAGTTCTGGCCACTGCCACTGGACAGAGTGATCTGTTTAATTAACTTCCGATGATGTATTGGGTACCGGTTGGAATTTATGATTAGATACACTTTTATTGGTATGACACGCGGAAACAGTTGCGGATCAACACTTTGTGCGGTAAGTTTCGCCGCAACTAGGGAATGCCTAAGTAAAATAATATTCTAAGAATGGAGTTTCAATATTCAGTTCCCATCATAATGAGTCATTAATTTTATATATTTGGCAAGATAGAATATTAAATTATTTTTATAAGTCAAGTTAGTATTGAGTAAACTTTTTTACAACCATGAATATCAAATTAATAATGTATTTCTAAAATTATTAAAGATATAATAACTCAAGTGAAAGTAAACCGAAAATCACATTAAAAAGACATCAACGAGCGCTTTTTGCACCGTAGGGAAATACAACCGTATATACATATATAATGTTTTAGAAACTATTCTAACCCAGATACATACAGATTGATTAAAACAGACACTTCTTAATTTTTTTCTTATGAAAGATATAATAAAAGCATAATACTATTGTCACTGTGATAATAAGGAAAATAATAATATTTTGTATTTTTTAGAAATGGTGATGACCTATAATTTTGTTAATATATGGTTACTCTTGTTGAAGCTGACGAGTTTCTGGCGTCTTTTCTACTTGTTAGTAAAAACATGTACTAACCGGGTAAGTTACCGGTGGTTGGCCGACTCAAAATAACTTAGTTTAATATAACGTTAAAAGTAATATCACCAAGTATCGACAAGTCAGTAGCAATGGGCGTTTTGGCTATCTTTTGGAAACCGTTACGTAACCGTTTTGAAGTTTCCATAACGTTATTAAAAACCGTTTTCAGTTTTGGTTATCACTACCGCGGTTGTCGAGAAGGTTTGGCTACTGCAAAACGAATGAAAACGAAAAAGCTGTTAGCTAACGTAACGAAAGTTTTGTTTTAGTTTTACGTTATTATGGTTATGACGATATCCCTTCGTGCTTTTACCAGACTTACTAGTTTGTTAAAACTTTAATATATGAATTTGTAATTTTTAATGTAATGTGAATAAATGGGAACTTAAAAGCTTTTCTGGTGCATTTAAAAATCGTCATAGGACTCACAAAAAAATTGGTTTGAACTTTTTTTTGATAATATTTCTGATCATAATTATTAATAATCAGAAATATTATCAAAAATAAATCACAAAATTATTTGTTTTATTATTGCTTTTATCACTCTTTTGGTGCATTTACCCGATCGTGGCGGCGCGTTTTCAGTTTTGGTTGCTTTGCGTTGGTTATGAAAAAAACGGTTTTATGTTTTGCGGTAACGTGACGTTTCGGTATGAAATTCATAACGGTTTTTAGTTACGTTTTGGTATAACATTCTCATGCCTATTAGTCAGTCACAAGTTACTCGTACTTATAAGTTTACCGTCATTGTGGCTACTTTTGGAGCTGTATGGTGAGCCGGCAAAGTAGAATAGCATCGAAGGATTAGAGATTGAAGGGTGTCGTAATAGATGATTAATTATACTAGAGGTACACAGGTTTTTTATTCTATTTGTACACACATATACATAATCATTGGCAAAAAAATACAAATTGTATACAAGGCTCGATGTAAAAATAGGTGAAGACCGATTTTAACTATTATCCTGGCTGTTAAGGGCACACATAACAAGGGAGCATGGAAGTCAGTGTAACGTAGAAATAAAATAAAATTTTCCAGTACAATAGTATTAAGAAAAGCATATTGAATAGTTGAGATAATTAAATAATAAACCCTCTGAACCCTCTTAACGGCCTGATTAACAGTAGTCACAGCAATCTTTTATCTCACATATTGCTGGTTATCGCTTTGGTACCCAACAGTATGAATTTACATTTAAAGGGTTTAAGCAAGACACCATCATTATCTCACAACCAGTCCGCAATATGTTTCAAGTCATCATTTAATTTATGTCAGCATCATGAATGATGATGATAGTGCTTGATCACTTTAGTGAGAACATGGAACAATAGTGGTCTTAGAAGGGAACCCTGAGGTACACCGCGCTATACTAAACCGGCATCCGATATATTATGGACAGAACCATTCCCATTTTATTTAGTGGTACTGATTTGAGAGGTAACTCCAGCTCTTAAAACTGAAGCTTAGCTATTCTTAGCTAAAGCTTCTTAGCTCATGCTATTAAAGGCAAGTGTAACTGTTCTGTAACGCTAATCACGATGGCGTTTGGTGTCCTAGTGATAATGGAGATGATTACTATACGAATAAATATTGCTAAGTTTAAGTAAATGAAAGTAAAGTTTAATGACTGCATATACCTAACTTTATAACCTAATAAAATGACATTTACAAAATGCAATATCTTTCTCATCTATTAATATCACAAGACATTATTGTTTATTATTTATTAGAGAATATCAACCAAGGCTGCTTTTAAATGTGGATGGGTTTCGAAATATAACTTTATTTTAGGACAATGAATGATCCTTGTAGAAATATAAAAAGGCAAAAAAAACTCATCATCTGTAGGTCTACATACGTGACATGAAACTTTTGCATCCAAATGATTTTTAACTCAAGGCTCTTATGGAATACGAAATTTTGCTGTGTATTTGCTGTTCACGTCTGCAAGGAATGGAGCACGATTCTGAGTCACACACAGAGAAAAATGTGACATTTTAGTTTTGAAGGCGAACTAAAGTGAGTCACATACTGTCTAGTCAATTTTCTAATCGTACTTAGCAGTTACGCTATTTTCGACTTAAGTTCAAAGACTTAAGAGCGTCGTGCAGACATATTACCAGAATTATGCATAGCATTGTATGTAAATGTTAATAATAAGATTCTTGAAAATTGCTTAAATATAACACATAGTTATCATTAAGTAATATTCAATAAACTTATCTGTATCTTCATTTATTATTGCATGTTAAATGCAATAATGAATGTTGATTTGCAAATATAGGAAACGCAAGATATTTTCAAGTGTATTTTGTGAATTGATTAATGCTGGTGAAAGTTAATAATAATTAAAATAAATATGTATCTTAAGTTCATAGGCAGTGTTTTGTTACGTGTGTTACATCCCTTGTTCCAAATGTTTTCATTAATATATCACCACTGTTAGGGATACTTGGATCTTTTCATTTATCGTTATCTGTAGGTATAATTAAACATTACTATCTACTAACTATCTCCATTTCTTACTACTGCGTAGGTGTACTTTTGCAAAAAAATATTCCCAGCAGTTGGATGTCTATAAGTTACTATTAAAATAACAAAACTTTATCATAGATAAGATAAAACATTAAATTATACCCCTATACATTGTACAGTACAATTTTATCTAACAATATGTAAGAAATTTTACAATTATGAGATTATACTTCTCGAAAAGCTGTCACCATAGCCTATGAACATCTTCGACACCATAGGTATTTAATAACTTGAATTCTATTTCGCTATTACATAAAGCTCTGGCACACTACTTGAAACCGACAGAGGCTCAAACAAGTGTTGTTTCTTATTGGAGCGGAACGAGCGAAGCTCCCATGGATCAGCTTCAATGCCGCAATGTCTGTTACGCCATAACTTCCCGAGTTCTTAACCGATTTTAGTATTTTTTTTGTGGAATCGAATCAACAGGTTAAGGACCAGATAGTGAAGGAGCCCGAATTTTGAAATTCGCAAAAATATCCATCGAAACAAAAAAAAAAATTTTTTTTTAGGTATTACGCTCCGCTCCAATGTATGGTGCTAGCGTAGCTTTATGCTTAGCGACTGCATCGCCTAGTTACTTGTTGGAGCTCCTATGGATCAGCTTCAATGACGCTATGTCTGTTACGCGGTAAATTTCCAAGTTTTTAACGATTTTAATAAATTTTGTGTGGTATCAAATCAACACATTTAGGACCAGATCGTGATCGTTTGAAATTCGTAAAAATAAAAAAGTTATGATCAGCAAACATTGGCTCTATGGGATTTTCTTTTGAAACAAAAAGCGCTTGAAATTTTCATTCTAATGGAATTTTAAAATGTACTAAATATTACTAAATTTATTTATTTTTATTTTCAGTATTACGCTCCGCTATGGTGCTAGCGAAATTTATGTTTAGCGTTTGCATCGACCTAGTACATTACGCCATAATTCTGATAAACTACGAATTGCCAACAAAACTAATACGGAATACGGAAATCCATGACGATAATAGTGTGTGCATTTGTAAAAAAAAAGCAAACGCTCTTAGTTAAAGAGCATGTTAAAGAGCGTGCGTACACGCATAAACAAATAAAGAAACTGATTCTTACGAATCTTTGTATACTTAAGGAAATTATATTAGTCTAAATAAGTAATTGGTAGAAAAAAATTTCGAAATGTTTATTACAAAATAAATAGAAATAAGGTTCCTCTTACTATGAAATTTAAAAATCATGCTAATTTAAACCCAAAATGATTTTTATTACTTTTTAGATCTTTAAATCTACATTAATATATAAATAGTTTCCTTATTTTAAGTAATTGACTGTAGCTTGGTTCCAGATTCAAATCTCTCTAAGGGAATATGTTTATTTGATAAACATAAAATCATTTGTTCCTCAGTAATGGATGTCTATATACTTATACTTCTTTATGTATTCTTTGCGTCATTTAGTACCCTTCTTTGTATACTAAATAGTTCTTGTAAGTTGTAAATTACGAACTATTTGGACTTGAAAATTTTAATGAAATGTGATGCGGCGTTAACGTTCTTAAGTAGGGGTATTAATATTTTTTTAAGAAAACTCAATAAAACATCAAGCATAGTTTTCTTTGAGGTAACGGATTAGTCGAGATTATTTATCGAATATGGCATATTAATGTTTCAATCGCTGGAGCACTATTATGGAGGGAAACACTACAAGAAGAATGAGTCACAGCCCACCACGAGGGCCCAGTGAGGAATACTGGGTGCTTATTACTATAGTTGGGATGGCTTTACGTGCTTCCAGAGGCTTGACATCATTGTTTAGTCCCCTATCTGACTACTGACCCTTGCACAACTTGTTTCACATCTGCAATTGCACGTTGAAAGCGCTCACTAATCACTACGTCTTCGAACTCTAGTTGATAAAAAATAAAAATTATATTAAGAGTAAAATTATCTTAGAACTGCGACAAGAGCGTTTCTTACACAAAAGCTCTCCTGAACTAGGTCATACGAATAAGACATATCTTTTCATGAGACATACCCGACTACGGTGAAGCAAAAAGCATGATTTTGTGCATATGTATGTTCACCAGCCTGTTCCCTCTAGACATCTAAACTATTTATCACAAATTAGCAGCGTTTGTAGCATCCGCATTTTTCATATATATTGTTAGCTGTTGCTTGGACCTTTGCTTGCATTGCTTGTCAATTTGGAATAATATGTAATATGACGCCTCAGAAATCAGTCAAAAATATTTCTCTACCAACCTACTCAAAATACCCAGTATACGAATATAATAAATACGTCTGCAATTTAAACATTAATAAAAGCTTAATGAGAGCGGTGCGCTAGGATATTTATCGTAATATGCTGGAGCAATGTAATATAAATGCACATGATGATGGGCTTGCTAAAATCGAACCTTGTCTGACTAAATTTGTCGGATTAAAAGAATGGGAAAAGTTTACGCAAAATGTTCCCTGTACTTGGGTAGTTACAGTGCATAAGTTTTAATGGTGCACTTAAGATAAGGCAGAAATAGAAGTTACAACGAGATTGCAACGGGACAGATCTACGTGGCCCTCAGCAGACTCAGGTCTTTAGATAGATTATTTGTTTATTCTATGGATGATTATAAATTTCTGTAAAATCCTCATGACACAGGATCTCTTGAAGAATTAAAAAGGTTCAGAAGTCTTTCGAATTTCGAAACAGTAACCTACGTGTTTTTTTTTGTAATTTTGGGATATTACCAATAAACAAGCAAACTATAAAACTTGCAAAAATTAATATAAAGTGGATCTGCAAATACTTTATCACAAAATTTTATAATTTGGGGTTATCCCCAAAATACTTTTAACAAAAAGTAAGTTCAAAAATAAAAACTCGATAACTGAAAAATTACGCTTTAAAAAGTATGAAATTAGGAAATCCACCCTGGGTACTCCTTCCTTAGATAAATAGTTCATCACAGGAAGATGTACCCTGGGTGGATCCAGATGTTAGGGATCAATTTGTGGAATAATTGAAAACAGATCCCAATTGAGTAATTAACCTCAGTAATTTAGAACATTTCATACTTTTTCGTATAAGGGTTTACAAACAACAAACAATTAGGGTTTGCTTAGTTTTAAAAATTACTTAGAAGACATGGAACTTTTTTCTTTATTTTGATTAAAATTCATAATTGAACTCTGACTGTCTCTAACCTAAATTATTTATTTTTGATAAAAAAAATATGACTATCGTTACTGGTAGGAAGCTGGATATTTTATATGTGAAAGTACAAGACACGAGGATTATGCTATAAAGATATCTATAAAAAATAAACATTTTGCAAAAAAATATTTAAGGCTTTTAGGTCAATATTATATATTGACCTAAAAGCCTTTAATACTATAGGGGCACAATTCGAAAAAGATGATTGTTGAAAAAACACCTTTAAAGATTTTTGAGCCCCTGTATTGTCACAAAATCGGTCATAAGTAAATTAAAGTATTGAAAGCAAAATCATAAAACATCATAAGAGCATGTTCACTAAGCATGAAATATTTATCGCATATTAAATTTATCCTAGTACTAGTTTACTTTACTAATTTACTTATGACCGATTCTGTGACAATACAGGGGCTCAAAAATCTTTACAGGTGTTTTTCCAACAATCATCTTTTTCGATTTGTGCCCCTATAGTATTAAAGCTGCGAATATCGCAAAATATAATACTCAAAAACACGTGATATGGATGTGGTATTTCTGACTACCTCCAATTGTGACGAACACGAAAAAAATGTTGGGACCGACCTGTATGTTTTGTTATTTCAGAATAACTGCTTTATATATCTAGACTTACTAGTAGTATAAGTACTTACATTGATCAAAAAATTAAATTAAACGCGCGATGTGGCCGCGAAAGTGTAAGAAAAAATAAAGGTAAAATATTGGTAAATCCATTCCTTATACAATCGAATTCTTGTCGTTTTGTAAATATTGCACTGTTGAGTAAGATTTTGTATAGATAATTCATGTTGGCAGGCTAATTTAATAGCAGTAAGAGTCACAAAAACAAAAGACATTTGCGTAACACATTCATTACTCATAGTAAGCGGTAGGTAATAATTAACCAATAACAAATTCTTATGTAACACGCGTTCAACGCGTAGGTATATTATTTAGTTTTTAACTACCGCTCGGGGTAAAAGTTATGTGAGCAAAACATTATCGGTTATTAAAGTTATTTCACTATGAATGATAAAAAAATTTAAAGCGGTAGCAAAACTTATGAAAGATCACGGGATGAAATCCTGGTAGAAGCATATATTTATGTAGAAAGGGTATGCATTAGTTACCGAATCATGGTGGTTCACACTTGTTTATAATAAAAAGATGGTCCTAAAGTGTTTATTATTTATATAAAATTGACCAAGATTATTTGATGGAACGGTAGCGATACTGGGTTCGAGTCCCAGAATGGGCAGATGTTTTTAATGAATGCGAGCATTTGTACTTAAGTCATTGGTATTTTTTATATAGTTTTATAAATATTATATGTTTATGTCACATATACATATGTATGTCAATCGGTTATCCTAGTATCTATACCACAATCCTTACTAAGTACTTGTTTAAGCTGCAAGAAATATTATTTACTTCTGCCTCGAACTTCCATCGAAACTGGGATATTTTTTAAAGTATAGACAGAACCCTTCCCTAGCTGTCATAAATACTTATTTAAATAATAATAAAATTTAACGTTATACAAAAATCATGAATAATTATCGGATTGTAATATTTATTTATAACAAATTAAATGATAAGTCTAAATCCATATTTTTTGCAAAATTAGATCACTAGCGATATACATTAAACAATTTCATTAATGAGCCGTAAAAATAAAGTGACGTTGCTTGATCAAGATCTCAGGCCCTCTTTGTCCGGCATTCAGCGAAGTCATTTTATACACAATAGATTTGCGAGTATAATGTACTTGTGTACTTACAATACGACGTAAACGTGCTGTGCCACAGTATAGATGTGCTAGGACCAAATGGAACGCTACAATTTCAGTACACCCATAAGATTATAATAAGTTTTTATAATTCATGTCACGCTTCATCTTATATGTAATGAATCGACCGGGATTTCCTTACTTCCGCCAATGCCGTGGGGTTTTCTCCATATTACGACATTTTTTCTGCACCACTTGCGTTCCGTTTTATGAAGCCGGATCTACTTTTTTAAACTTTGTGGTTAATCTACTTACATTATTTGACGTTGATTGGTACAAATATATTTTATAGGTCACCAAAGTTTACACATTTAAGCGATTGGGATTCGGGAATAAACCATTACGTTAGGGTTTAGAACTGATTGCTTTTTTCGGTGATTACTGATCGTGGATATTTCTAAATAATAACAGAATTTTAGCATCACTACATAGTATAAAACATAGGGATATAGGGACAGAGAAAGGGACTTTCTCTGTCCCTATATCCCTATGTATGCTTAAATCTTTAAATAGATAGAGTAATTCAAGAGGAAGATTTATATGTATAATACATGCATAATATAGTAGAGCATTGCATCCGTGCGAAGCCGGGGCGAGTCGCTAGTTATAAATAAACTCATTTGCAAAAAAAACGGGCACCTAAGCAATGAACCATTTTAAATGTTAATATTGCTCTGTTTGATAATTATAAGTAGTTTTATCCTCACAATTTGGTAAATTAATAAGAAAATAATCGTTTTCATCAGTATTTCATAAAATTTTGATACAATTTATGGGAAATAATGCTAAACCTCACTAGTAGTGTATGTTCGCTAGTAGTGCATATGCTCATGAAGTAAAAATAAAAAAGTTTTTTTTGTTTGTTTTTCTTTAATAAAGTAAAAGCAGATAAATGTTTAGTATCGAGTGTGACCCCCTCTAGCTAAAATCACAGCTTGAATTCGTCTGGGCATGCTAGCGAGTATATCCCGGATACTTGCTTGCGGAATACGTTCCCACTCCGCAGTAATCACATTCTTCAGCTCTCTGATGGTCTGCGGAGCCGGTTGTACTGATCTCACACGCCGTTTTAGAACGTCCCAGACATGCTCTATGGGATTGAGGTCGGGACTTCGAGCTGGCCAATCCAAACGACGAATGCCGACCTCTTGCACATACGCTTTAACATCGCGAGATCGGTGGGCGCGAGCATTGTTGTCCATAAAAATCGAGTCTTCACCTAGAGCGGATAATGCGGGTTGTGCATGAGGAATTAGAACTTCCGTTATGTATCGATGCCCAGTCAGTGAGCCGTTTTCAATGAAGACTAACTCTGTACGATCCATTGAATTTATTCCTGCCCAAAACATAACAGAGCCCCCACCATAAGGTGTGATTTCTTCGAAACATGCCTCTGCAAAGCGTTTTCCTTGTCTTCTTAGCACTCGCCGACGTCGATCTTCACCGAACAGAGATATCCTGGCTTCATCAGAGAACAAAACCCTATTCCAATCTTCTTGACTCCATGATTCACATTTTCTAGCGAACCTAAGCCTGCGAACTCGGTGCTCACGGAGTAATTTTGGGCCGTGAGCCGGGCGGTGACTGCGTATATTGGCAGCGAGAAGCCTCTTCCTGACCGTCCATAGACTAATATGCACATTTCTTACTTCTCGGGGGTTGTTCTTAAGATCCACATTCGAAGATTTGCGATTTCTCAATGCGCGACTCACAAGAAAACGATCATCCTGTGGTTGGGTACATGGTTTTCTTCCAGAACCAGGCCTTCTCTCGACGGAACCAGTCTCCTGATATCGCTGCCAGGTCCTTTGGACCGTCGAGCGACTAACATTTAGCCTCCTAGCCAGGAAGCATTGGCTGAAACCCTTTTCAAGCAGCGCGATAATTTTGGTAGCTTTTACCACTTTATCTGCCATTTTTGATACAGCCAAACAGCAATAAATAAAGCTTTGACAGTCAAGGATATGAAATTAATCGATGGAAATTGAATAAAAGTTATTAAAGTCGATGTTAACTTCTGGAACTTCGCGCCAAAAATGTAGGATAAAAAGGGGTTTTCTGTAAAAATGAGCATCAAATGAAAATTTGAATTTAGAACGTACTTTTTTAAATACCACGGCATTTTTAAAACCGGCCAGTAACGTGTACAAACGATTGAAACCTTTTTTGTATTGTATCTTTTTAAAGATGAATGAAAATCAAAACCGCCCGTTTTTTTTGCAAATGAGTGTATATCAAAGTAATTTCTTTTACAATCATATTCATAGGGTATAAAATACGTGTGTAAAAAACAACTACGCCTCCGAGCCCTCAGGTGGGACTCAAACCCACTACCTTTCGTTATCCGGGCGAGTGCTCTGACCGCTGGGCTACCGAGACGCTAGCAAATGTGTCGAAATTTGTGTTTTCGTTTCGCCAATGTTGAACGTTAATTACCTTCAACATCGAAAGTAATATTTTTACAAATATTAAACAATCGATTAAGATGGAATCAGCTATAATTAGGTTTTTATTTTTTTTTTCATTCTCAATGCAATATTTGTATAGGGTATAAAATACGTGTGGCTTCGAAGGGCTAAGGGCTCGGAGGCGTAGTTGTTTTTTACACACGTATTTTATACCCTATACAAATACTGCATTGTGAATGCAAAAAAAAAATAATAAAAACCTAATCATATTCATCTTTATCATATATAACAAACAAAATCTATTCTTTTATAACAATAATATCAGTGTTATGCTTCCATTATTTCGTTAATTAAATCAAAGTCAATAAGTAGTATATATTTTATTTATATACGGAGGATAAAAATAAAATATAGGTGAAGGTAATTGCCGATAATATCAAGAAAAAAAATATATATGTACATAGAATGTATGTGCATTGTTCACGAAGTAATTTGTCATGTTGTGTTTACAATATTGCGTTATTTTGTAATGATTGATTGGTGTACACCGATCACATATAACAAATACTGGAGTGACATTGGCAATGTACGCTTGAATAAGATTATGAGTTGTCGTGAGAACCAGTGTCTTTCTTAAGGGCTACTTACAATTGTGTAATTAGGACAATAATAAAACCAAGGTTATGTAGCTAGCAAACGATTATATATGATTGATAAGGACATTTTTAAAACCATATGGTGTTCTGGAATGAAATTTATTTACAGAAATATAGTACACATTCAGTCTTTCTAATTCGAATCTGGCATTCTTAATACAGAGTAACAAAGTAGTAGTACAAACAAGAGACAACTCAGTCACACAGTGCCTCAGTACTCTTGTTGGTATGCCATCAGGACCACTGGTTTTATTCACGTCCAGACTAAGTAAGACTCTACGGACCTGCTTATTGTAAATTATGATCTCCGACATAGAAAAATCAGAGCGAGGTAAAACAGTTTTAAAAATGTTATATCGTTAATTATATTTAATAAAAACTAATCAATATTTCAATGTCAACATGTTCTCTATTAAAATAATCAGGAATTTCTCCAAGTTGCTGTCCATTTTGATTCCGTTACCTTAAATGCGGGACGAACCTAAATGAAATACAGAAAACAAATTATCTACTGAAATGAAGAAAATGATCATAGAAATGGGTTAAAAAAGTATCCACATTGTGACGGTTAACTAAGGAACTTTACACTGCGCAAGACCCGACACACACAAGAGCTGCTATTTTTAATTGTACTTGCTGTCTAAATTATGTGACTATTACAGCGTTTAGGCTGGTAAATCCTTAAAAATCACCAGCGTGAAAAAGAGTATTTATTATTGCGAGTCCACCATCAAACGTACCCTATTAATATAATTAACGATATTAATAATTATTGCAGATGTGATCCAAGCAAAAACTTTTAAACCTTTGCTACAAATATTTATATACTTAAATAGTTATAGGTTTATATCACGTCTGGAACCGCTGCACAAGTTTTCAAACTACGCGACTATCACATCAACTATCAAAGCTTTATGTGCTTTCTGAAGCACAAAAGAGCTCGAATATCTTCATTTTTAGTTACCCATCCGCTGACCAGCCTATGCGAAAGTTGCTTAACTTTTGCAATCGCAGGCCAAATGTGCTAACTACTGCGTCGTTATAATAATTAAAGACGTAAAAGTATAATTAAATTGTATTTCATATCGTTTTTTACTTTAGTAAGCACCAAATTATGTAATGCAACACGGAAGTGAATCTGGAAAATTGCGTTCTTTAACAATGGACGATAGATATACATAATTGACTGACATCGAACATCTTAGTTTATAGATAATATTCTGGTTGTAAGTAATCTTAGCGCATCTTATGCCTACTGTCATAGATATATATTATGTAGATAAGTTTAAGTTTTAGTGTTTTAAGGTGAATGTCTTTGCATTTATTGATTGTATTTTTTTTTCTTTAATTGCTCATGTAAAAATGTACAAGACGTTGGTAAATAAATAAATAAATATTCGGTTAAAATAAAACCTATAACAGTTTTTTATTTATTTATTAGTTTAAATTTTAATTTAATGTAAAGGTTGTTGATCTTTCCTTTGTTACGTTTGTACTTGTGCAACTATTTTTAAATCCGTTTTTGCTAGTTAGGTACCTCATTGCAAGGTTAGTTACCTTATTTCATTTTCCGTACGTAGTAAAAGGGCATAAAAACCGTAAGGAAAACCTTGAGGATCATCCTAACGCTTTTCTCTAACGTCGCTGTTATTAGAAATGTCCGTTTTGGAAATTAGATATTTTGCAATAGTATATTTCGAGTACTGTATTGGATACGCATTATCTGACGGCTATTATGAAAAATAAGGTGTATATATAGTTTTTATAGTTTTAGGCCTGATGTTTCTTCTGGGTAATGTATTTTCGCTTAAAATAAACACACATTTTGTATAATGTCTGTCTGATTTGCTTTTTAAAAATGCCTCTAGGGAATCTTAATACTTGGAGCAGTTTGGCAAAATGGCAACTTTCACACAGGACCAGGGTTTATTATTGACTTGACCACCGTTTGGTGCAACCTTTCGCACCGACGGTCTTGGGTTCGAGTTCCGGAAGGGGTAGATATTTGTGCGATGAATAGGAGCGTTTGTATCTAAGTCATGGGTATCTATATAAATCCGTAGGCCATGTTTTTGGACATGAAATGAAATTATGATAATTATTTGTTTTATGACAGACTGATACCAATTCTAATATTTCTAAATATTTTATCTGTCTGTCAATATGTCTTTCTATAAGTCGATATATTGATAATAATAGGCTATCTGTCTGTCTGTCTGCTGTCGGTCTGTCTGTCTATCTGGATGTCCTTCTATAAGTCAAGAACGTGTTGACCGATTGCGATGATTTTTGGTATATGGTAAAAACACGTGATTGCTTAAATTATAGGTTATATATCATATCGCAAAAAACCTTATAGTCCTAACTAATGTTATAAATACCAAAGTGAGTTTTTTTGTTACACTTTCACGCCTTAACTGCTCAATCAATCATCATGAAATATTGAAAGCTGGTTTAAATATATTTCAATGTATATTACACGTTTATGTATCATATATGTATGTCTACCGGTTACCCATAACACCGGCATTACAGTGCTTTCTTTGGGCTTGACTAATTGGTGTGAATGTAAGAGTTAATATATTATTATTATCTCGGGCTATTTCGTGCTTAGCAAGACACGTTGTGCTGTTTATCTGTAGCCGTTTACACCCACTAACAGTACCGGGCTCTCGCTGTGGGATGTTTCATTCTAGTTGCCTTCTTTAAGATTTCATTATTGGAGAAGGTAAGTGCCTCAACGTAGGGAGCAATAGGCTTGTGATGATGTTTATAATGAACTTGATGATGATTGTTTCATCAGTTTTGTGAATAACTTGGTAAGATTAAATGATTCCATAGGTTGTACGTTGTAGACTAGCCTATCATTGGACATAGGTAGTGAAAGCCGCAGTTTTTGTCTAATGAAAAATAACGATGTGCAAATTAATAAAATATGCATTTCAAAATAAAACAAATAAACACAATAATGTCAAAACGTCACATGAGACAAGTGAAGAATGGTTTTTGTGAAGTGTTTTTTAACAATTTCTTAATATATTTAGTTCTTACACTTTCGCGCACATTACACATTTGAATAAAACACTTTTTTACGGATTTTACTCATGGTTTATTTTATATTTAATCCTGACATTTCGATAACATCGTCATCTTGTGATCACCGCAAGCGTATTGGTTTAAGTTGAGGTTGTTTAAGGTTTAAGTTCAGAGGACGTAGTGCGAGTTTATGCGTCGACACTTGATATCTACTGCGTAAAATATTACTATGGATGAGCGCCCCTAGCGGTAACTACCAGAAACTATGAATCTTCATAGGAATCTGTAACGCGCTCGATAGAGTTTGGAATACATAAACTCACACTCAGGCCTCTGTTCAAGATCAGAATAACACTTTTGCTACTATATTAAACAATAGATAGATATATGGCTGCTATGATGATGATAACCATGTCGTATTAAACATTACGAACATTTCATATAGTTGCAACGCAATCTATGGTGTGGCATGGTACTAAGATTTTAATCTACTTTTAAGACTGACTTTACAAAGGAGGTGGATCCGCTGGTAAATTAAGCGCCAAGTTTATAATTATGAGAATATTAGTTATAAATTGGTCGCGATTATTAAAAATCAATTATAAACTGTAAAACTGTACGGTTTCCCTATTTATTTCGAAACAAAAAACTGGAATATTTTGCTTTAACTCCTTCCAGGTCCAAAGGAAAGTTATAGCCCAACAGTGGGACGTCAATGTTATTGATTTTATTCGTCAGTCACGATCGTGTCCGACATCCGGTTGTATTGTGCTGAGTTATGATAATTATTATTGGTTTATAATAAGAAGTCAATAAAACCACGTTGGCGATATGTCACGGTAGTCGCTTATATTAATAGACGACTTAAGGCGATGCCTTTATTATATAAAAATATAAATAAGTAGGTTTTTACATGAGTGGCAGATAAAATTTATTAATAGTCTTTTAGTGAGTAAATAATTTTAATTATTCTCCTACTTAAGAACTTTTAGTGGTGGATATATTTAGTGAATCTTTGTCTTACCCAAAGTAACTTAATTACATTGTTAGGAAATGTTTGCAGTATATCTATTAGCACTTACAATCTATACATATAAATAAAATTGGAGTGTCTGTTTTTAATATTGAAACAACCGTTTTTTACTACATGCATATGAATATATATACGATACATACACCAAAATAACATTTTTTTAAATTTTTGTCTGTCTGTTTGTTCCGGCTAATCTCTGAAATGGCTGGACCGATTTTGACGGGACTTTTATTGGCAGGTAGCTGATGTAATAAGGAGTAACTTAGGCTATTTTTATTTTTAAAAAATCTTTAAAATTACTGTTCCACAGCAACGCGTGGCTGGGTCAGCTAGTATCATATAAAACTTAAAACGGCAGATTTATTGCCTTTGTACGTTTTAACAATATGAAACAAAACAGAGCGGGTCCATAACTACTGTGTAGAGAAAAAAGAGGCAACTGAACTGTAGCTCCGTTATCATGGCACTTGCAACAGTGCCCAAATATCAGAAATTCAATAAAAATAAAAACAAGGTACATGGTAAAAATCCCGAATATAACTTATATTACTATAATGTTAGTGCCCATGAAAGTTTAAAATAATATAACTCAAATTGTTTTATTTTGCATTTAATTTAGTTATTAAATTCTCACTACGATTACACTGTACACTACCAGTTACCACCAGTTCGAAAATGGGGAGGCCCTTCTAAGAAGAAGAACTGGCGAAAGAAAGTCGGGCATGGGGCCCGACCTCCATCTTACTTTTATTATTGCAAAAAGAGCTAACTACATCACTAGGTCTTGTAGTGTGTGTCTTTAGAGATATAATTTTTTTGATTATTGAATCCCAAGTAGGTGGAACGCTCCAACCTTTATCTGTATTGGAATTATTATGTTTCCTAATTTTAATAGCATCACGTAACATCCAAGGAACAGATCTTTGTTCTCTTGCGAGAATTTGAGGTTTATCAAATATAATGTAGTGGTTTGGCCCCTCGACAGCATGCTCACATACTGCAGACTTATTATCGCGTTTATGTTTTGTATGAGAGACCACAGTCACCATCAATTTTGTAGACACCTGCTGCCTGGAGGGGTATATTACACTTGACAGATCGTAAGAATTGGTAAATCTTCCGGGCTGGTTTAAAGTACCGCTTCAGAGACCCGCTTCAAAATGTTCCCAATCTTGTCAGTGATCCCCCAGTGTAGTTCACGTTTTACTGTGGTTGGTTTGGTGCGGCCTATGTGACATAGTTTTGGTACTCGCAACTTGTAATCTTGTAGTACTCGCTAGACATGCTAAAACTCAGCAGTCAGATGTTGTTGGTTACGGATATAACATATATATAGTGCTCAAAAAAGTTGTTTAACGTTCAACGAGTTAGAGTATTGAAACTTTAACTCGTTTAACTCGATGTAGTAATATAACTTCGCAATATATTTACATCTTCATTTAATCTAAGTATGGTAACTAACAACCATTACTATTGTTAAGTATTTAATTCAAAAGAAAATTTACTGACAATTCTATACTTAAGACTTAAAAATTAATTTAAGTAGTATATTAGTAGTAGTAGTAGTAGTAGTAGTAGTACCTATTGAACATTACTTATATCTGTTCCACTGGGTGACGTTAAAATCAATAAACAATTTTAAATAAAGTCAGTGGCTTAAAGAAATCTGAGATTGCTTTCTTAAAAGTGTATTTTCGATGAAAACAATCTCAAATGGAATGACGAAGAGATAAGACCAGGATTATTTAACCCAAAAACATTATAAACTACAATTTAATTTGAGTTCTATAATCGATTTTAAGACAAAAATCGAGTAATTATGAATTGTAGTGACTTCAACACTGAATTCAGAATAGTGATGCTTGCGAAACAGCTTTTTTTTATTAATATGTTATTAAAGGTAGAGATACAATAGCTAACGAACCTCTTTATAGTCGTCGCCTTAAATAGTAGCTTTGATTATCAGGGCGGGGCACGTTCAATAGTGCATTCCCCTAGCCTATTTAGGAATTTATTACCACCTAATTTAACTTGTTTACTATTTTTGCGGAGCAATAATCTAGAGTTAACTTCCTCATTGTGCCATTTTCTTTTAAGAGGTTCAGTAAGATTTCATTCAAACTGGTATCGTAATCAATATCATTTGCTCTGCTTGTTTTAGCAATAACTACTTCCGGTTTCGAGTTTTCGAGTAGAGAAATTAATTTGTCAACTAATTTGTCAACGTAAACTCATAATAAACCGTTATAATATACTTGTAGTTTTTTACCATTATTATCCTTTCCGTTTTTTTTGTATTTCTTCTTTTAAGTTTTTAATTGTTCAAGTAAATATATAAGTTTTAAAGTATTGACAGGTAGTGTCGATTAATGAAGTCTCTAAATGTATTGGTAAAAGTGATTTTATTACGATGGGTATGAATCCTGGATTAACATAATAATATTCGACCTTTGATCACGGAAAAATCAGCAAACATGGATTGACTATAATAAGAAAACTATATCAATGACATATTGGGATAGTAAGCGTAAATTATCGTTTATTATGCGTAATAAAATTATTGCAGCCTTTATTAAAAGTAATTTATTCATTGTTTGTTAGGAATAAGGATTTCCTTTTAGCAAAATTAAATATTCTTAATTTTGGTCTAACATTTGTTAGAATAAAGGTATTGATGGTAAACAGTAATATCGTAAAAGTAGTAGAAAATTTATAACGACCGTTGCCTTAGTCGTCCTATGATTACGGCTCGCATAACATCACTACATAGTATAAAACAAGGTCGTTTTCTCCATCCCTATATCCCTATGTATGCTTAAATCCTTAAAACTACGCAACGGATTTTGATGCGGTTTTTTTTAATAGAAAGAGTAAATTAAGAAGAAGGTTTATATGTATAATACATATATAATATAGTAGAGCATTGCATCCGTGCGAAGTCGGTGCGGGAAAATAAATTATGCGCAAATTCCGTAAACAAGTTGTTTTATTTAAAATTGTACAAATTCAATGATACTTACAATCAAGCAATAGCAAAGCGAGCACTTTTAAAAGCTGCTCACACTAGCTAATCTGACTGGTGTTGTCATTGCCAGAACTATTTTTACAGCTTTACAATGCCCACTTATAAGACACATAGGCCAGCCCCCAAGATCTGCATAACAATCAGTCCTACGCCACTCGCATCTAACGGCCTGCCGCGGCTTACCCACAAAACGATGTCCGGTTTGCAGTCGCCATTCAAGAACCTATCTCCCCAAAGGCCATCGGTTCTTCTTGCCATGTACCCACGCCCACTGCAATTGTCGTTTCAGCTGAGCAATGACGGTCACTTTAGCTCTCCTGCGAATCTCCTCATCGCAGATCGTGCATCCTGTCTTGGCCCCGAGCTTGATTGGGATCAAGAGCGAGCCCATTAAAAAAAAAACATTCATACACGCAGGCAAACGCCAAGCAAGCACTCTCTATTGTCCTTTGGTGAGATGAGGCCTTCTTAAAAGACTCATATTTAGCGAACGTTTTTATTTTAAAAATATTAATCAGGGATCAAAAACAATTAGAATTTGTTTTCAGTCTGTGGTAGGTTGAAAAAACAAACTTAGGAAATCAGAACTGAACTAAACGGAATTAGTCACACGCCTCGAGTTGCCGCACAGTTCGTTCGCGTTCTACACGTTCGTGTACTAATGGGCAGACATTGCAAAGGTTGCTCTGACCCAAAAGTGGAAACGTTAAAAAACTTAGTGACTAAGATTACTCGATTTACATAATTTTAGCTTATACAAGAGACAATCCACATCAAAACTACAGTACACGGCAAGAGAATTTACAGAATCAAATTTAAAACAATCTATGAAATTTTACAAAATTTATAACGCAACGATTACATGTACTGTAATTTTAACAAATTGCTATAAAAAATATATATAAAAACGCTAAAATATTATGACATTAAATCCGCAATGATCATTAAACACAAGCCTCTAAGTTGACATGTGTCAATATTAATGAAGGGATTTATTGATAATTAGCGTCATTGGCGGATCTTTCGATATATTTTTTCGGTGTTAATTAACATGCATTGGTAATTAGTTTTTCCCTTAGCTGTTGTAAGGTTAGAATGTCAATGACCATTAAGTCGAAATAAAAAGTGACATTAAGTAATTTAATGTAAATAAAATCAGTCACTTTTTACATTAAATAATATTGAAAAATGCAAAAAATAATATGAATTTGTTTTAAGTATTCCGTTGTTGGATGCGGACAGTGAAGGACCGTTATTTATGGTTATCCTTTAGGGTAAGGAAGGCTTATGCTTAGGTGTTGGGCATCCTAAGGTTGATGTCATAATGAAGATTATTCTGTTTCTATCGTAAAAAAGTTTATTTGACGATAAAGTGGTCTCTGTAATCTAATCACCTGAACAGCGAATGATGCGAGTCCAACCCCAGAAATTTGTCTTTTTATTATTAGTACTAGCGGCCCGTCCCGGCTTCGCACGGGTGGACAAAATTCTTTAATTTTTTCTATTATTAAATATTTTTCCAATAGCGCCATCTAGCGTCCGGTAGACGAACTACTTGCGGTTAACGCGTTGCTATGGTAACGTTAATTGATACAATGGAAAAAGAGCGGGGAAAATAGCGGACAGACAAACACAAAAACCACTGTGATCTTAGATTATAGATTTCAAACTAGAGATTGCTACTTTAAAATGTAAATTGGTAAGCGATCGGTTGCAAATTTTGCTCGTACAAACTATGTCTTGGTGGTATGTAACAATAATAATATTTCTTTCATGCACACCAATTAGCCTTGCCCAAAGTAAGCACTGTAAGGCTTGTGTTATGAATACTACGGTAACGGTACGGTATATGATACGTAAATAAGAAATATATAAAAACACCTATGGTTCAGGAACAAATGCACGTGTTCATCACACAAACATCTGCAGGTAGGTGTTTGTGTCGGTGGCAGGATTGCTACCGTTGTACCAAACGGTTGTCAAATCAGTATATTCTATATCAGTCTTCGATCAGTATACCTGCAATTCAAATATGTTTATTTCGCAACACATGATCTTTGCAAGCTTGACCTACGGGAAAACGTTTTCTCTCCCTGATCTAAACTTAAAAATGTGTCTTTTGTTTATAAAGGAGACCATGAACAAATAGCACTTCCAGAGACAGCAAAATATCAAAAAGTGATTACATTCTATACGGAATGAATAAATAAATAAAAAGCTTGATTTTCCACGTAACACAGTCAGTCACATTTTAACAAGTTTTTCACAGCTCTGGAACATGGTATGTTAGTAAAGTCCGTAGGCTGATGAAATAACTAAACACTTAGGTACGATTCAGACCGACCGGCTCGCATCGGCCCGGCCCGGAAGGCATTTCACAATGCAGTAAAGAAAATTGAAACTTGTAACAAGAAATAAAAGTTCATATTTCTGCCACATAAACATTCCGCGACGGCCGTACTGGTCGGATTCGGTCGGCGCCGTTCGGATCCGAGCGGCTCCCGACGGATACCGCGACAGCTCCATCGGCTGTCGAACGCGAACGAAGATTAGCGGTGCAGCGAGACGAGTCATTTGAAGTTGTGAACACTAAAGGATAAGAAAAAACTTATTTTCTTAGTTAAACAATACGATTGTCGTTATAATATCGGCTGTCGGCTGTCGCAGCACGCAAACGGCGCTCGCGGCATGCGTCCGCATCCGTTCCGGTCCGAGCCGATGCGGGCCGGTCGGTCTGAATCGTACCTTAGAATGATTCGCAATAGCAAGAAATATCTATTTTTGCTATTGACCCTACTGTATTTATTAAAAACAGTAGAATTCATAAAGCAGTATATTGCTGATAAACTTGTATACATTTTATATTTAAGACTGAATATCGAAAAATGTTTACACAACTTTATGTTACAAAACGCATCTAAAAAAAAAAATTGTGCTTGCCAGCTAAAAACATTTGTTGCAAATAATATATATTTTTGAATGAGTCTTTTTAGTGGTATTCTATTTAAAAATAAAAAAAGTATTTTTTTCGAAATCTACAACTTTTTTACTATTTTTGGTATATTTGAATCTTATGTACATGTTTGGCCTAAGTGGTCCGGAAGAAAGAAAGACTCCTTTGTGATCAATCGATCATTATCGAGCTATTTATCTTTAGCTATTAATCTAGTCACTGAAATGAACACCTGCTCGTAATACTGCTTTGGTGCTAACCAAAGACTAAAAACATTATATAATTACACCTAACGAGCGGACCTGGCAGAAGTTGTCCCATTCCCGAAGTTATACCTACTTTATACTATCGTCAAAAAACCTGGAATTCAATCGCAACGCTGCCTTCCGATTCCAATTAGCTTTTCCAGAAATAACGCAATACAATAATTTTATGAACTTATTTAAAGGTGAAACACTTAATTTCGTGCTTTTTAACCCCGACTCAAAAAGAAGGAGTCATAAGATTGACTACTATGTATGTCTGTGCATTTGTCTATGGCACAGTAGCTCTTAAAAAGATGATCAGCTCTTTTTATGAGCTACTGTCTCAGACGTATAATAAATATATTTCATCTGATCTTTTTCACGTAGGCACGACAACAAACGATGTTCGGCTGTTATGTACAATAATTAACAAATAATGACAACTTCTGACAGAAATTGATATATTTTTCTAGACATTTATTTGTGACTTTTTGATTGTTTGTTTTTTATTTATTGCGTTGGGGTTTTTAATTACTTTTAAAGTGGTGGTTTTTTCATACGATGTTGAAACCCATGAAGGGTACATTTTTTTAAATGCTAAAGCACGCGTCCACTTATTTCTTATGAGGCACACCCTTGTAAAATATAAATAATATGTACAAAAAAGTCTGTAAGACTTACAAGAAAATCTTCTCCTATTTCACTTTAATGTTGATTAAATTTGATAATTAATAAACTAAAATTTATTATTAAGTTAGAAAATACATATATATCATACCACGTTTTTTTACGTAATCTTATACGTAGTTTGGTAAAATAACACATTTTGATACTACATTTGTAAGTTGCTGTAAGCACGACAGAAAAGATTTATGGTTTTTGGTCAGAATAAAAGGTCAGCAAAAAAGAACGTAACAAACCACGTGCTTTATTAGTAGTAGTAGTATGTACATCAATATTATTAATAATTTTCATGCTGCTTTAAGTTGCATTTTCCTGCAAAGTTTTTATGTATCAGTATGATTTGGGGACTCATTTATAAAGAATTAAAATTTCTAGCCTAAACTTTTTTTAAACGTTAGACTTAGCTTTTATTGTGTAAAGAATTTATGTTATATAAATCCGAAATAACGATATTAAACGACTTTTTCGGGAATCGAACCCTAAGAAATATCGAAGAGGAGGACTAGTCACTAATTTACGGAGGTTATCAACTTCTTATAATGTGTTATTGGATATGATTACTTATGTCAAAACTGCGAGGTACTACATGTTATCATACTATAACTTACATAAGTGTTGATAAATATGGAATCAATAACCATAAAATTCGTAATAAAAAAGATTGAGAGCATTTACTGGCTTAACATAAATGTCATTTTAGGCTCGTTATCAACAGCTCCGCAGAATTAGGCCTCGGGCCATTACAATTAACAAGCTACCGGATCAAAATAGTTTCAACCGATATAAATATTAGATTACATTTATAATTCATAAGGCGAGACGGAACAACGGCCAATGGCCAACTCGTGCAAGCTTTGTCTAGTACTGTTCATAAAAATTGCTAAGCTGATTTCAAAATACTATAATATAATGATCCTTATTATATTTACCTATTACACAAGGAGCTATCAAATTTGAGTAAGAGTTTCAGAAGTAACGATTAGGGGTTGGACATGGTTTTATCTGCAGTCGTTAGCACCCGCTAAATTGCACTTTGTACCTGGAGTGAGTTGTGCCTTATTTTCCCTACGATATTTTTATCCACAGGGAAAACCCGGGTACCAGCGATGGAAATACTTCGGATACGCAATCACTGATTTGTGAATTTTCCAAAAGACACAATCGGAATTGTTTGTTTCTTAATAATTTGTCGAACTGAGTTGTGTATGTGTGTATAATATGTTTTATTCGTTTTAGAAATATAATTTTTTCATTTGTCGTTTGTTTTATTAAGGCTTATAACGTTTTCAGTTTTCAGAACATTGCAATACGCCATAAAGTAACAATGACGTCCATAAAAATGCTTTTTTAATTATTATTTGCCAGAGTAACGACACTTCAGAGGGTATTTTAATTTTTATGTACTACCACAGCAATATCAAAATATTACGATACTTAGATACAACTAGAATTAAAGTAAACTCTAATCAAATGCACTTAATTTAAATTCTTTTGAATAGTCCAACATTAAATTTAAGTAAAGCGAATTGATTCCTTCAAGGGGTCGATACTCATGTTATCCTCATCCATAACAAAGAAATTTCATTAAATTTTCTTTCTACCATCATTCTGATTGCAAAAAGTGGAAAGCACGAGACCGGTTTGAGAACTTTTCAGTTCTTTGAATTACTTAGTTTCTTCTAACGTGTTTTTCAGTCAGATAATTGGTTGCTATTCATCTTTTTATTGACACGCACTTCTTGTTACATCGATGAAAAATAGTTCTTCGAAAAGTGGTCCGATAGATTGAAATATTTGAGTTGGTGTTTTTATTTGCGTTTATCTTAGCTCTATGGGATTTTTAATAAGATTTTGTTTAATAAATAATTGAAAGTGACAGATAAATAGAATCGATAAGCCTAATAGCGTTTTTGTATCAGTATTACGGATAAATTAATAAATCAATAATATATCAATAACAAAGCTTTTGTCTCTACTGTTTTGATAAGATATTGAGTAATTAAGGGGTTGTGTAAGAGATGTGTGCATTTCTTATGGAATTCAATGTCACATCAAATTCGGGGGCAAATATCTCTTTTTTAAATCTCCCTCTTATTCTTTCTTAGTCTGCTACAGCGAAGCATGACGAGGGTTATCAATTCAACAGTGTTTTGTTCAAAAGTTTGAAATCAATTATCTTATTTAAAGGATAATTTCTTTCTTTCTTTGCGTTTCAATTTTAGTTTTATTGTTGTAAAAGTATTATAAGAAGTAATTGCAATATTCGTCCCTAGGTCCATACTACTTCTGACCTTTGTCATCAACATTTTGTTTCCACGACATTAAAAGGCTTTTGTTAATGAGTCTGTTGAACTTTGAACTCAATGCGTAACTTGAAAAGGTAAACAGTTATTTCAATGGACATGCCAGTATTGCCTTAATAATATTCCCCGGAGCCATTTCCGAATAATTTCATTTTAATAATGATGATTGTAAAAGTACGATGCCCAATAAGATGGCAAATAGGTAAATACTCGAAATGAAAAGAAAACATTACCTGTAGGTTTTAAGTAAGAACCGAAAGCCATCTCTTAAAGAAACATTGTATGTTTTGAAATATTTATTTATAGGTTTCCCTTAATTAATAATTAGTAAAAATTTGTGCTTAATATTAATAAACTAAAGATTATAACAGCGTGCGAAATTATATATATATATATATAGTATAGAAGACTGTTGCAGTTAGATATTATATATATATATATAACATATCTAACTGCAACAGTCTTCAAATTCGTATAGGAGACTATATACCGTCTTCTTTCATTTTTCTCTACATTTTGATAAAACTTATTGTTTTTATAGTTGCTTTTAATAGATTGTATCACTAAATAAGACATTAAATTGAATAGTACTTTAAGTCATAACGTCAATAATGTAATTTTCGTGTTTTTTATTGACTCTCTTTTCCTCTTTTTTTTCCTCACCACATACCTCCCGTAGTCCATAATAAGGGCAAGGTCATTTTACGGATTATAATTACTTTGATCTTCAACCCGCCTTTCAAGCGTGGAAATTATTACAAATTCTCCAATTTCTTCGGAGGCGGAGCGGAGGCTTCTGTCCTGCAGTGTCTGGCTGTTAAGATAGTCAATAATTCTACTAAACATGCAAATTTCGTCTATTTAATAGAAAATTGATTAAAATATTTAATAAATAATGATTACCACGAAATTACTTTATTTTAAACTTATTTCTTCAGCAGATCACAGTTACAATAATTTCTTTCGGCCCGATATAATATTGTGATTTTAATAAACAAAAAATATTACAAAACAGTAAAATTGTCTCAGATGGCAGGCAGGACTCAAACCTTGTTACCCGGACGAATCTCTAATAGACATATTTGTCGAACCCATCGAATTTTTCCAAGTATTTAAGTATTTTTTTCTGGTAATAATTTAGAAAAAATATATAATAAGAAACTGTTGAATTGAAGAAAAATTTGCCTTTTTTCGAAGTAGGTTAAAAAGTCAAGTGATATTTTCGCACTCTCGTAAGCAGTCCGATTCGATTGCAGTCGTTGAAAACCTTTACCCCGAACAAAATGATTTTGTATTCATCTTCATTTATGAAAATCTTATCATCTTTCAGTGTCAACTAGAACAAAAAGCCTCCTTATTAAAAAATAAATAACCCAGCCTACATGAAGAGAACACAATAAAAAAATAAATATACAAAATCTTCAGTCAATTATGCCTAAAGAAAAACAATATTGTGCTATAAGAGATCTTATAGAAATATGGCAAATGAGAATGCAAAATATAAAATACGCGGTTGCACTAGAGAATGTGCGAAGCTGTGTAATTATGGACGTGCTTTACTTCTGCCAATAAGATTACTAGATATTCAAAGCCTGGCTTTATAGCCCTGGTGGATGAAAGTGATAGATATGTGCTTAGGATACGAGATATATTTTTCTATTTTTTTTCTACATTCACATCAATTAGCCTAGCCCAAAGTAAGCACTGTAAGGCTTGTGTTATGGATATTAGGGTAACGGATAGACATACATATATTATACATAGATATGTAATTATAGAAATATATGTAGTCATAGGAATATATATAAACACCCATGACTCAGGTACAAATGCTCGTATTCTTCATACAAATATCTGCCCCTACCGGGATTCGAACCCAGGACCGTCGGTGCGAAAGGCAGGATCGCTACCGTTGTACCAAACGGTCGTACAACGTATGGATATGGATGCATAATAAGAATGCGTGATGTGGATGTGAGTTAAAATTCACTGGAGTTATAGATGCTTTGTAAGTTAGTGTTTGACACGCACGAGTGTAGTCGTGCCATCGTTGTCTCATAAAATGCTTTTGTGTCTTGTTATGTGAATCGCGCAGCTTAGCTCTATTAGTTTCGTAGCTTAAGTATCTTTATAACCCCCAGCCCATCTCTATAAAAAAGTAATATTGTCGAATTAGTGGGACGTGGGCTGAAAGAAATTCGTTTATTATTTCTTATGATTATTTTGGGTATATAGATAGTTTTGGGTAGATAGTAGGGAATGCAAATCTCGCGAGATTGGGGCTCAAGCGAAATCCCGCGAGTATCTCGCGAGATTAGCAGTTTGGTGTGTTTTTTTGCAAATAATCACAATATTTGAATGAGTTAGGAAAAAAATAATAAATATTAGAATTATTATAAGATAAACATTTATTTTCACGAATTTTTTCAATAGACTTTAATGCATCAATCAAACATTGTTTGACGTATCTGTCTTTAATTTTTTAATAAAGTACTATGTAGTAAACTTTGACATACGTATCTATCAAATAACAAATGAAAGAAACAACCAGTCTTCTCTTCTAATATTAAACAAAAATCTTTTAGTAAGAAAACAGTTCTTGTATAACAAAAAAAACAACGAGAAGTCAAAAAAAAACTTATCATCATGTTGAGTTGACTATTAAACTGAGATATTATTATCAATTAAATTAAACTATATCTGCTTTTAATTAGATATTACAGATTAATTAACAAAATATACTATTCAAATGAAAGAAAAACAAAACCGACAGATCGCAACTCCGCCCGTGTCAGTCCGCGCTTAAAATAAGACGTTTTTATGCTCAAGTGCAATCTCGTTGAACTCGCGAGATGTCGCCTTTTTTTCGTCCGAGATCAATCTCGTTAAAAAAGGCCGAGATCTCGCGAGAACAAGATTGCATTCCCTAGTAGATAGATAGAGATCTATTATTATTTTTCGACTACTAACTCATTACGTTTCCCAATCTTTAGAAAACTGATATCGTATTATATTTCAAATTAGTTATTACTGTTTTCTTTAGTAAAATATCTTTATTATTAAAACATAATGAATTCAGTTGTACCTACCGACATTCCAGGTACAATCTACGCCTGAGCCTTTCACTCCACAAAGGTCTACTTTTAGTTCTAAAGCAGTTCTCGGAATTGCAATACTTCTTATACTATGTCAATGTATTTAAGACCGAACAAATATAGTCCTTGCTACTTGTCGATAAAAGCGTTTTGTCATTGTTACTAGCACTAAAACAATCAGAAATAATGCGAATATAAAAAGGCTATGCATATTTAAAGCTTCTTTCGTGACAAAACTCGAAATGGACACCTGATTGATGAATATTATTAAAAATTCAAATGTATTTGGTTCTGTGTGGATAAATTATTTTTATTTGTTTTTATACACAGGTAGGATACATCTTTTCAAACAAGAAAGAGAGAACACAATTCGTCAAACATGAACTATGACGACATTTTGGGCCTGACTACGAACACTTATATACGAATTCTGATAATATTATATATCTTTGGTCAAATTATATAAGCAAATGTTTTCATGCAAATGTTTCTAAATTTATTATGTAATTTTATCCATTCTTGAATACGTATAGAATAAGGATTATTTGGAACTTAATACCTTATCGATGCGTGATGTGCGGAATCCACTCTAAAAATATTTTTTTTTCTATCATAATGGCATTTTTTGCCTGAAAATCGATTGTCTATCAATATTATTGATACATTTCTTGCCATCGATTGTATCGTGAGTATAATAGGTCCATATTTTCGTTAGTATAGATAGTGTTGTATGATATTTTACTATCAATAGCGCCATCGATTTTATGAGTAATTTTAGGTGGGATCTATCAATTGTTCTATAGTCGATATTTCAGCAATACTAGCTTGAGGTCTTGTCGGCTGTACAAAAGGATGTACTACAAGACAAATGTAAGTTAAAATACTTTAATGCGAACGTAATCACGGACTTGTTTATCGATCGCTAGGTATATCAGCCACTAGAAGTGGTGGCTGATAAAAATATAAATACTTAATCTCACTGAAAGTCCTAACTGTATAGCTTTCTCACGAACTAATTTATACAGAAAAATACTAGAAAAAATCGACTCGGGTCACAAGTGAATCTCAGGCGGGAACTTGTGACCCGAGTCGATTTTTTCTAGTATTTTTCTATTATAATAATTTATCTTATAAGATCGCATTGAAAATGCATAAAATATATAAAAATTATAAATAATTTATACAGTTTTTTTCTTATATAATATACAGCCTTAATAAAAATAGTTAGTTTTCATCTTACAAAAAAACTTGCATCATGAGTTTTAGGAACAATATGCTTTTGATTGCAAATAAAATAGAAAAAACGTCATAAATATTTCTTATAGAAACAAATAGTATATTTATAATAGTATATTTTTATACAAGTATTATTTAACACAATCTTAACTTATTGCAATCAACTATCGTTCTATTTCACGCGTTATCCCCCTGAAAGTACTGCGACATTTGTCTAGACTTCGGCGGAAAGGAGGTCGCTGCGAGACACGAGAGTTCTAATAGATGCTCGCTCGCCGTTAGTAACATAAATGAAGACAACGATCTTTCACTTCTTTTTTCTTATTTCAGGAAACGTGAAAGTACATAAATAACGACTATCTGTAGTACACTTACTATCTGAACTTTCGTACGAGTGGTTTAACAAAACATAAATACTTTTTGATTCTTATATTTAAAAAAAATACTAATAGCTCGCGTTATCTACAGTAGCAAGTTTATTAAATACAAACATTTTCTTTTATGGAATTTCCATATGTTCACGTATTTATTAATTTAATATAAAACAGTTTTTTTTATTGATTAGTTAACTTATTATTAACAACATTAAAACAAATACAAAGCTATATGTAAAAGTAGGTGCCTCTTAAAAAATAGAGCTATTTAAGATTTTATCATTAAATACTTAAATTTATATTCTACGTGTGGTCCGTAAGCAAAAGAGCGAATCGATAAGTTTACGTCTCTGTTTAGTAAAAAAATATATCTTTATTAAGTTAGGTATTGCGAAAGTTGCAGTATATATTTTTATTATACCTGGGAAGAGTTAAAATGATACTAAACACTTTTCCCAACAAATTTCATGTTCACTACTATTTAATTTTGATTTTTTAACTCTTTTTGAATAGCCCTGTACTTTGACTAAATGTAATGGTTGTCACTATGTGTTACTAACATCTAATATAGAACATTAATAATTTTTTTTCTTGTATTTTAGTGAAGAGTCGTTTATGATGCGTAAATATGTACACTGAAAACAGTTTTCATGTCAATAAACATTTTGATGAAATAATATCAAATCAAAAGTTGTTTGCATTGAAATCTTCAAATTTCTTATTACCAAGGTTATCAATTAGATCAGCCTGTAAATATAACTATATTGCCTTATATGGTTTAGTTTAGAGGATAGAAGAAGTGTATTTTCAAACTTCAAACTTAATAATATTTTTTTTTAATTTAATTTAATTTAATTTAATTGCATTCATTTGTCTGATCTTCTTTTTTTTTAAACATTGTTTTTTTATTTAGATCAAACACAAGCAGTATACTAGGTTACTAGGAGACCTAGGCACAGTGCGTCAAGTGTAGTTTTTATCATTTGTAAAGGTTATATTATTGTTAGGTATTAACACGATTTTCTGATAAACAACTTTTTGGAGATCTGATAGTTCACTATGTTAATAGGTTTTAATTGATAAAGTAATAGAAAAAATACTGTCAAAATAGACTTTAAGTTATAAGATTAAAGGTATTGGACCGATTAACATATTATCAGTTGTGAACGAGATCATTTCTGTCCCCAAGACTATACGATGAGATTGTGTAACTTCGTCTCGACTAAAGGTCAGATCGAAATATCGCTCCAGACACATTCTGTAAACAGCCATGAACTTTCCTTGTTTCCAACGATTTCCGATTCACATAAGACTAGCTTCTGCCCTGACTATAAACACATCGAGACACGATGTAAAGTACATTCAAAACTGCTTACACCGACTATAAATACTTCGGGCGCCTCATGTTCTTCAGTAGGCTCATAGTTCTGCTGCGTATTATGTGCATACTTTGATGTCAGTTCAGAAATGTCACTCCATCGAATCCCAGACGCACTAAGGTCTGCACTAAGGTTAAATTAAAAAAATATGCTTACTATTTAGACTTCGACCAGATGTGTTCAACTTGAGATAATAATTTAACACACCTTTCAATATAGTAAGGTATGGGATCTCGAAAGAATTGTTTAGTAGAAAATAGTGTTGAAATCTAACAATAACATAATCTCCATAAGAGATAAAATAAGCCTGTAAAAAAAAACTGTGCCTCCGAGCACTCAGCGTGGAATAGAAATATGACATTGTGCATGCAAAAAATTAAAATTTACTACATTAATATCTACATAATCTTTGCAAGTGATTTAAAATTTTTCATAAGGCCCGTCACCAGGTCTTCTGGTCTCCTAGGATGTCGTCTCTACTTTATATCATGACTAGCGGCCCGTCCCGGCTTCGCACGGGTGGACAAAATTCTTTAAATTTTTTCTAGCATTCAATATAGCCTATGACACTCAGCAATAATGTGCCTTTCTATTGGTGAAAGAATTTTTAAAATCGGTTCAGTAGATCCCGAGATTACCCCTTACAATTTAACAAATACACTCGAGAGCAATGAATCCGGGTCACTTAAAGAATGTTAAAAATCTCGGAAACTAAAAATGATAGGTTAATGCAATAAATTGTATTTAATAGACAATGTAATACTCCTTAAATGAAAGTAAAAAAAATATGAGTCACCATACATTTTATTAACACAAAATTATATAAAGAAAAAAACTGCTGATCTCTCCTTAAAACAAAAATAGGAAACATGAAATGTTTGAACTTTATTACGATTTTCTTGAATTTTAATACTTCGTATTGCCTCCTCGTGCTTCCATTACTGCGTTTACGCGGTTTGGCATGCTGTACACCAAGTTCCTTATACGATTTTGGGGAATATTCTCCCATTCCTCTGTGAGAGCAATTATGAGCTCACGAAGCGTGATTGGGGGAGGGTTTCGTTGTTTTACGCATCTGCCTAGCTCGTCCCAAGCATGCTCGATCGGGTTGATATCCGGGCTGCGCGCTGGCCACTCCATACGAGTAATGTTCATCTCTTGAAGGTAGTCATTCACAATCCTACCTGTATGAGGTCGGGCATTGTCATGCATAAATATAGCATCCTCACCAAAATTGACCATAAATGGACCAACGTGATCATTGAGGATTTCTTCCACATATCTTACGCTAGTTAAAGAGCCGTTTTCTATGATCACCAGCTCTGTGCGACTTTCAGAAGAAATTCCGGCCGACACAAGTACAGACCCACCACCGTAGGCTTCTTTTTCTTCGATGCATGCTTGCTTGAATCTTTCCCCTGGTCTTCGATACACTCTGTGTCTTCCATCGTGCTTGTAGAGCATAAATTTTGATTCGTCGGAGAACATAACTTGTGACCAATCTTCAATACTCCAATTTACGTGGCTCTGGGCATATCTTAGTCTTGAAACACGATGCCCACGCTCCAGTTTAGGGCCGTTTGCAGGTCTAAGGGGTTTTAAGTTAGATTCAGCAAGCCGACGTCTTACTGTCTATGCACTTGGGTTACTTCCTCCGAGGCGTCGAAACTGATTGGTGAGTTCAGTTCCTGTGAGAAAGCGATTTCGAAGCATGGTTTTCACCAAGTATCGGTCTTCTCGTGCTGTGGTACACCTGGTTCTGCCCGTTCCTGGTCTGCGTAGGTTAGAACCAGTTTCTTCGTAACGTCGGAGAACTCTTTGTACTGTTGACAGCGACACACCGACAGTCCTGGCTGTATCGCGCTGACTCCGGCCGGTTTCCAGCATTTTAAGTATTCTGGTGCATTCTTCAGGCGTAAGCGACATAATTTCAGCTTGAATAATGAATATAGAGCACTATCAACATGGTTTATGTACCCACTTAAATGACAGATTACAAACAAAAGCAAAACCAAATGCTGTAATTTCGTAGTTCCATCTTCGAAAGTGGCCCTTTTTCAAATTTGATTTTTTTATGATATAACTTTACAATAACTAAGAAGTTTTAATACCTTCATTTAAGGAGTATTACATTGTCTATTAAATACAATTTATTGCATTAACCTAGCATTTTTAGTTTCCGAGATTTTTAGGATTCTTTAAGTGACCCGGATTCATTGCTCTCGAGTGTATACAAACACAAACTTTACTTCTTTATAATATTAGTATAGATGTACTGTGTATGTGTGACCAAAAAATAAATAATATCGTTTTACAAAGAAAAAGGGTGATTGGATAATACGAAAACAATAAAATTAAAATATGAAAATTATGTGCAATATAATACAAATCTTCTATCACCTAAATGAAACCAAATAAGGCAGAATACCTAGTACGAATTTAAAACAATTCTTCCCTAATCTACAAAACAATGTAATGATATCAAAATTTTCTTATTAAGTTGAATTTAATGATTAGATGGCACATTGAAAGGCAAGACATTATTTTTTTTTCCTCGAAATATTAATTGTTTTATATTTGCAAAGACTACTTAAAATAATAAGTTCGGATGCATCTACACTGTTATCCCAGTTACGTAATATCCTACTTAAAAATAAATAATTTTTAAATTGTTTAAATAGAAAAATACTTGAAATGAAACTTTTCGACTCACAACTTATTATATATACCACCTGAGAATAACCTGTTAGCTGAGTAAATTTTTTTTATTACAATAATTTATGAAAGAAAACAAAAAATAGATACATAAAAATCTTAAAATACATAATTCTTAATTAACAAAGGCTTGATCACACTCGTTCTACTTCCGGATTACTTGAAGATATTTAAGAGATTTTATAATTAATGTGTGAAATTATTGAAATTAAATCGTCAGAAGAAAAATTTTCTACTAGACAAACTTGTTACTGTAGCTTACGCGAATCTACGTTTATTTTTGGTATTTAGGAGAATAAACCTAGTTTTTTTTGTTTATTATATCAATCGTACCAAGGTACCAAGAGTACTACACAAGAGTCACTGCTTTGCTATACTACGAATAGCCGATATTTATTTTCTTAGGAATGCGCTGCTTTAAATAAAGAATAGGAAGTGAAAAATCACTGTCTTTGTTGAAGTTGCCGGTGGCGTCTACTATAGCTCTCGCATCAAATTGCTTACCAAGTATATTTGACATTTATGACTTTTGTCTGATAACGTGCGTGTTCCAATGAGGAACAATAACAATCTTGACAAGAGACGACAATTACAAGTCAGCTGGTCGAACTGGATCGTGACTCGACAACAGTCATGCATAAGTTCGTTTGTTATTTTAATGGTAATTAATAAAGACTATGTCTAATAAAATTACACAAAAGCTTTCGGAACAAAAATCCCTTGTTACACAAAATTACGTGTATTAATTTCAGATTCAATTTAACTCGTTGTTTGCAATCATGTAGTATTTCTCAAAACTCTCTATTAAAGAAACTAGTAGTTTATTTAATAGATAGATGGATAGATAGATAGTTTATTCCGGTTGTACACACATAATACATTGCCATTATATAATCAAAGAAATTACAAAATAAAATAAATAAATTCATTACACAACCAGCTTTGGCAGGTGCCTGTGTGCAGCAGCAGGAATAGGGTCAAGGCTCGATGCAGTTAATAGAGTTTTGAGTTTTAAAATAAAATTTTCTTATTTCATAATCGTTTGCATATTTTTAAATCCGTTCAGTTCAAACAAAGAGTGATTAGGAGGATGGACTAATAAAGTGGTTCTTTCTAAGAATTTATAATGCATTAGCTTCATAAAAAAAACAAATGATTACTATATAATAAAAGACCAGAAGTAGTAAGAGTAGCTGTTTATTTAGTGCCTTATGTTATTCTTTATTTAAAATACACCGATCACAATCACTGCCACTGCTTCCAACCTCGTCGTCGGCACCAATATGGCGTCTTATACCAAAAAGATCATAATAACAACTTATAATTTACAAGTTAGTTTAAAATATGATTTATTACGGAATTGAATATAGTTATATTTTACAATTAAATAAAACAGATTTCTAACATATATTACTTGTGAGCAGTGGTTGTAAAGGTTTTGGTTATTACAGTTTTTTTCAAATAGAGGCGTATATTACTGAGTTGTTTTAGTGTAAACTAATTTCTTTAGCAGACCACAGTTATAATTTTTTTTTATTAATCTAATGAACGTGTAAGTTCACCAGAACGTATAAGCTTAGACGTCTAAGTTGATCTAGCACTTTTGTTAGTAACATTACCTGGTCACTTTAAATTACCTTACAGGGGTGCCTATTACTCCAGCTATGAATTAATTAGAAAGGCAATTAAATAATAACAAGTACTGAGATAAGTACTTCATTGTTTCTTTGTCGAAATCGTGATTATTTTTTACAAAGCTTTTGGCGGCGCCAGACATATGGTCCTTGGGTGTTTTTGTCAAATCAATTCTAGTCCTTTGCTATCTGGTAGCATATAAGAAATGAAAGTGTATGTTTGTTAGTAATCTTTTAAATAACTTTATTATGAGTTTTATAATAATACTAGCTGACCTGGCTCCGTTTTGCTGTGTTAGTTAGAGTTATGTGCGCTGTGTGCTATCCTAAGTTGTATCCTATGTCCTAAGTCGCAACAAATCCAGCAAAACGAAAAACTGTATTTAATTTTATTTCTTACAATGCCATATTTCTCTATCTAAATACGCATGTAAAAACAACCACGCTTCCGAGCCCTCAGGTAAGATTGGAACAACGTTGAAGTTTAAATACGTTTGAATCAAACACTTTTTTACGGATTTTGCGCATATTTTATTTTATTTTGTATTTGATTCTGACGTTTCGACTCCTTTACAGGAGCCGTGATCACAGGATGACGATGACAGGATCCTGTGATCGCGGCTCCTGTAAAGGAGTCGAAATGTCAGGATTCAGGGAACTTGAGAAAACATTTTACACAATACATCAAACCTAACATTGTTTCTTATTACGGTTGATGGTCTGTCGATAGTTACGGTTGTAGATGTACCCTTTGTCATTGATGTGTCATGTATAAAAGTTATAGGCGATAGGTACCTCGTCCGGCCATAAGTTCTGTTACAAAAAAAAATGCATTTTTTTATGAAGTAATGTAATATTACTAAAACTTATAGGTTCATATTTATTAAAGCCTCAGCAAAAAATAAAAAAATATTCTATTCGAAATGGACACCTTTTGCTTTTGTACACGGAGCTTTGTGACGCCTTGATAAGACACGCTCCACCAAATCATTACTAACGCAGGATGATGACGACGTTATACCTTTCCGATTACTTGAGCAGCTACTTTAGAACTGTGAGCGTACACTTTATCATTTTGCATATTGTAGTACTCTTCAATCGTAAAAATGTTTCATCGGTTGAGAGGATGTCTGTGCCTTTCACCTGCCCATCGTGACAGGAGGCATTTGGATCGATCCACTTTCTTCAATCGTAAAGTTGATTTAGGGCATGTCCTGTATATCGACGATAAGCGCCGAGCTTCAGGTCTTGTGTTATAATACGCGACAGAGTCCTAGCGGGAATCTTCATTTCTCGCGATAACATTTTTTGCTTCCTAATGGGGTTTCGACGAATTCTGACTTTAACAGCCTTTGTAGTTCTAACAGCACGCGTCTTCGACAGAAAAAGTGTTGTTGTATCTGTTGATAGTACGATAAACGTACATACGGCTGATACTAAGCTTTTGAAGAGTCTCGAATATGACCGACGACTCCATACCCACTTTGTGCAACACGATCACTGCAATCCCATTTTCTTTAACACCCCATTTCATATTGTAATTTCATAATGTATACGAAAAAAATGTGAAATGGCGCGAAATCGAAAGAAGTTTTTAAAATAATAAACGCGTTCCAAATTCAATATAATTAAAAAGTTGTAAAAAAGAAAAGGTTTTATGCAACAGTATTTATGGCCAGACTAGTTATACTGTCATAAATGTTAACTGACTCACTCTGGTGCGAGAATTAGAAGCAGCCACGCCCAAGACAGCTGTTGATATTATAATTCTAAGCAAATAAACAGACAACAGACACGCTCTTTAATCACCATACAGAGTGTGGCCTGACGAAATAGAAGAAAAACGTTGCTATTTGTATAATAACATAGTTGACCACAAACACAGCCTACCAAGAAATATAGTTTTCGTTAAATATTATTTTGCTTTATTTATATTAATTTGTAATGTGATAAGCATTATCTTCACTTGCCGGTAGTGTATCGTGGGCTATGTCCATTCCATGGTATACAAAAAGAAGCCCAACATCCGGTTCATACCCATCAAACTGCCAAATTGTCTTTCCATTGTCATGCCCCGCTTTATTAGAGTTTTAATAGCTTCTATTTTAGGTAGTAATTATATTAAGAGCTTTCGGCTTTCGGTTCGAACAAATGTGGTCGACCTCGCAGGATCGGGAAGCAGTGAAATGATCAATTGGCACTGTCCTCGCCTTACACTATTTCCGCTGACAAATGTTCGAAGTGACAGTAGAACGATTCATTCATTGTGTCTTATTCACGTCATAGGTATCTAATGAGGAAAAAATGGCGAAGGCAAGTGTAGTAACTAGTGATATAGTTATAGGGTCTAACAACAAAGTTACTTTTTTATATGAAGTTTAGTTTTAGGTTATTGTTGGCTTCTAATTCATTAACAATATTCGAATATTTACATATCTTAACATTTTATTATCTTAAGTTATCATTTCCAAGCACACACGTACTTATTAATAAACACATCTTCCAGGGTATACAAGTAAATAAATAAATGGCATCGATTGAGGGAGTGGTTGCAAAGAGGAGGGACTATGTCCAGGAGGTATATGTAAGGGAGTAATAAGTAAGCGTCATGCTATATGCACCAACAAAATTCTTGAAATACACATGGGGAAGTTGGTGTGAAGACATGATGAGTCTGAAGGCCACGAGCTTAAAAGCATTTAATATATTAAAAAAAATAAAAAAGTAGCATCGGTTGGCTTGCCGACCGATTCTACTTTTTTCAATAATAACTGAACTAACAATAACTGCACTTGTGCAGTAATAATAGGTTATGTTACAATTTTGACAAAAAAATATTATGGCTCATATAAACGATCGTATAAAAAGTCAACTGCGGAGGATCTTAAATATCACACACACATATATATATATATATATATATATATATATATATATATATATACTAGTTGACCCAGCCACGCGTTGCTGTGCCGCCTGCAGCGCCATCTGCCGGGCTGATTTGTGAATCTAAACCATTTTCAGATCCCCTTGAACACACACAAAAAATTTCATTCAAATCGGTCCAGCCGTTTAGGAGGAGTTCAGTGACATACACACTCACAGAAGAATTATATATATATATATATATATATATATATATATATATCTTTATATATATATACAAGGTTATTTTATAAACACCATCCAAATTTTTTCTAGGCATTACATATCATTCAAACACTTCATTTATGAAAAAAAATTGGTAGGTAAAATTTCCGCAAAAAAAAATTTTGTCCGAGCGAATTATTACAACAGTTGGTTACTGGCAAAATAGGTACTTACAGTTGAACGACCGACCGCCCGAAGCGCCTCACCGAGCTGCGCGCGCAAGTTGTAACTACATCGGCGCAATGAAATCAGTCAGCCGCGGGCTTTCCGCGATGTACAATGTTGCGTTCACGCATTTACGTCGCATAATTATCTACCTAACGAAATGTGTTCACACTTGCAATTGAAATCGAGGGCGAAATTGAACGACGGGTTTATGTGAAGAAGGCCCAAAGCCTCGAGAACTTAATATAAATATAATCCGTGCATTTAACGAAGTGACAAAGTGAAAAAACAAGTAATACAATAAAAGACAATGTTCATAAACGTGCAAGACTGTTTAGAGAGAAATTACCTACACTTTAAGGTAAAGTGATTGTTTTCAAACTTCATGTAAGTGTATTTTTTTTGGATTTTTAATTAATTATTTTGTTGGAGTAAAGCAAAATGTGTGCAGGGCGGCTAAGACTTGTGAAATTTTTCACAAAAATATAGAACTATTAATTATACATTTCTTTATCCTATCGTGTAAAATAGACAAAAATAACTTAGGTAGGTAGGTACTAAGGTTTTGGCACTGCATTTGTTTTTGCGATTTTCGAATTGCCTTTGCGATCCCTGTGTTTTTTTAGATTCTGTGTTTAATAAACACCTTTTGCTTTACTCCAACCAATTATTCTACATAAGTTGATTAAATTTAAAAAAATGCGACGTAAGTGCCTAAGGTGTGGTTTACTTTTATGTTCATTTTTTATTTATTAAAAGTGTTATCGATTAATATTGTTATAATCAAAGAACAAATCAACTTATCTCTTCTTCAATTTGACGTTCCTATTTTTTTTCGTTTAAATTTGCAACTTATGAAAATCATTGTAATGTATCAATGAAATACGGGAGGGCGGGGCGGGGGTCGTGTAATCATCTGCTACAACACCGTGCGTAGCGTGACTGTGACAGCAATCGGTAGTTTTCCTCGGATAACTTTGTGTAGGCTTAACTTAATATTTTAGTACTGAGTGATATTAAAAGAAAAAAATCTTGTTTCGTTATTTTCTTCAAAGAATATAATATATAAATTTGGATGGTGTTTATAAAATGACCTTGTATATATATATATATTTTTTTTATTTTTTTTTTTTTATTTAGAATGGGTTCGCTCTTGATCCCAATCAAGCCCGGGGGCAAAGACAGAATCCACGATGGAACGAGCTAACCCAGAAGGTGCCTATTCACCCTGGCCCTGAAAACAGACGGGTTATATGTACTCGGAAATACAGACGCAGGGAGAGAGTTCCACTCCCTTGCTGTGCGCATTATAAAAGAATTCGAGAAGCGCTTGGTGCGACAGGCAGGAATAGCGACCAAGAAAGGGTGGTAGCCCGCAGTGCGTCTGGATGTCCGATGGAAGAAAGGAGATGGCGGTATGAGCATATGTAGCTCTTGAGCACACTCTCCAAAATACAATCTGTAGAAGATCGACAGACAGGCAACTTTGCGGCGGTGAGCTAAGGTGTGAAACTTGCTCTTCGCCAATTTGTTGTCACTTAAGAGCCTCTCAGCTCTGCGCTGAATCGTGTCCAGTGCAGCAAGTTGGTATTTTGCTGAGCCATCCCAGAGGTGGCTGCAATATTCCATGCAAGATCGGACTTGAGCTTTATAGAGAGAAGAAAGCTGTCCCGGCGTGAAATATCGCTTGACCTTATTTAGGACGCCCAGCTTTTTAGCTGCAGTCTGAGCCTTGGACTCGATGTTGGCGCCGAAGTTGAGATCTGACGACAACTCCATGCCAAGAAGCTCTAGGCTGTCGGTCATAGGTAAAGATGTACCCCGGAAAGTAGGAGTGAGGTTGAAAGAACTCCTCTTTGCAGTGAAAATACACGCTTGCGTTTTGGAGGCGTTGAAATGGACGAGGTTACTTTCACCCCACTGGGAAACGTGGCTCAACCTCTGATTCGTTCGCTCAACCATGGCCTCTCTCATCAATATCACGTCGTCACCGCTGGCTTTCGAATTAGACAGGTATCTCTCTACGACAGTACTGTCGTCTGCATACCCAACAATTCCTGGTATCAACAGGTCATTGATGTGCAGCAGGAAAAGTGTCGCAGAGAGAACAGACCCCTGAGGAACTCCGGCATCAATAGCCACTGAGTCAGAGGAGCAGCCATCGATAACTACTCTGATCGACCGTTCTGTCAGGAAATCGGCTATCCAATTACAAAAGTCAGCGGGGATACCATACGCAGGAAGCTTGCGCAGCAGACTAGCGTGCCAAACCCTGTCAAAAGCCTGCGAGATGTCAAGTGACACGGCAAGTGCTTCACCGTGCATCTCGAGGGCCTCGCCCCAGTAGTGCGTCACATAAACTAGAAGATCCCCAGTTGAACGTCCACGGCGAAAGCCATATTGACCGTCACTGAGGAGATCATTGTCTTCTAGGTACGAGAGCAACTTACTGTTCAGCACTTTTTCCATAACTTTACATAGTATGGAAGTGATGGCGATCGGTCGGTAATTGCATGGGTCGGCACGACTACCCTTTTTGGGTACTGGCTGCACATTGGCAAGCTTCCAGGATTTTGGTACTGTTTCTGTTTTGAGAGAGAGGCGATACAGGCGTGTTGGCACAGGAGACAACTCGGGTGCACAATACCTCAGTACTCTTGCTGGTATACCATCAGGACCACTGGCCTTATTCACGTCCAGACTAAGTAAGACTCTACGGACCTGCTTATTGTGTATTGTGATCTCCGACATTGAAGAATCACAGCGGGGTATGTTTGGTGGTTGTTGAGAGCCGGTGTCTAGACGGGAACTGCTTGCAAACAGAGAGGCAAATAAGCTTGCTTTTTCAGTTGCAGAATGAGCCAGTGACCCGTCAGATTTTAGTAAAGGTGGTATCATAGGACGGCAGAAATTCGCTTCGACTGACTTCGAAAGGGACCAGAACTGTTTACTTCCATTCGGGTAGGATGACAGTTTCGTCCCTATTCGGCTGATGTGGTCGAATCTCGCCTTGAGAATGACCCTTTTGCATGACTTGGCGGCCGAATTATAGGCTCTCTTCTTCGCTCGGATTCTCCGTGCGCGGACCTTGCGATCGCGGATATGCACCCAAGCCTGGTAAGCAGACTGTTTTCGGGCCTCAGCACGAGCACAGGCCGCATTATACCAAGGCCGGGATTTGTAACCGAGCGGAATGTCGGAGAATGGAATAAAATACTCCATTCCCTGCCGAATTACGTCTGCAATCGCATCAGCGGCGCACGAAGGGTCGTTAGAAGAGAAGCAAGTTTGCCGCCAGGGATACGATGCAAAGAAAATACGCATCTCGTCCCAATTTGCTGACTCGTAGCGCCATACCCGCCGCATGCCCCTGGGGCTATCATCCGGAGGAGAGCAGATCGATACGGATTTCACCACACAATGGTCGGACGTTCCCAGTGGAGCTGAGACCGATACCGAATGTTTGTGTGGATCAGTTGTCAGCAGTAAGTCAAGACAATTGGGTGTGTGACCAGCAATATCTGGAATTCGCGTCGCTTGGTCCACCAGCTGAGTAAGATTTAGCGCTAGGGCAAATCGTCGCGCTTCTCTCCCAGCATGGTCAGTTTTCTGGTATGGGAACAGCCACTCTTTATGGTGAGCGTTGAAGTCCCCCAGAAAAACAAGCTCCGCCGCTGGATATCGCTGAGATGCCAAGTCTGCCGTCTCTGTGAGGTAATCTATGAGCCGAGTCGTCTCCCGGTCACCGCTGTGCGATCGGTAAACACAGATGTAGAGCTTCTTCTCTACCCCTGTGTCCACCAGAAGCCAAATAACGGAAAACCCGGTTTTTTCAAAGCATCGGAGACGCCTACAGCAAATGTCATTGCGGACGAACACACAGACCCCTGCACACATCTTGAATTTATGCTCAAGCGTGTAACCAGGGTAGTTGAGGTACGCCTCATCCGACGGGGTTGCTATCTGAGTCTCCGTCAAGAAGAGTAGGTGCGGCTTCTCAGTCTCCAGATGGTGATGGACCGGATCGAGATTTGAGTGCAGTCCTCTGATGTTTGCGAGGTGCACTTTTAATGGGAGGAAGTGCAGCCGTTGTTTAACTTTCTTCTTGTGATTTTTGATCATATTGGTGAATGTTGGAGGGTTGGATTTTCAGTCGAGACGCTACTCAGTCGACCATTAAAGTACTCTTAGGCTAAGTTAACCACAGAGGGGAACTCACCTGGAGACTGCGGGGACGCCCGAACCCCCCCGAAATGGCCACCGGGTCCTCCCATCCAGTCGCCAACTGGCACGGTGGAGCAATTCGGGATTTTTCGCGAGTTGGCGGGGCAGCCTTTCACGCGTGGCTGGCGCGCTAGTTGGGCCCCCTACTAACTGCGGTCGGCCAATGGCTAAAACCGTGCTTCGGATCCCGCTACCCTCCAGAATGAGTTACCTGGTACAGCATTGCCAAGATACCAAGACCGGTCCTAAGCTGCGCAACTGACTTATAACCAACCCTCATTGGCACTGGAACTCCCGCCCTCCGACGGAACGCAGCAGAGCTGCTTGGCGACGGATTTCGGCAGGATGGTGGTCGCGAGCCAGGCGGCCCCTTACGGAGCCTACCACCGCTGTTGGGATCTTCAGCCGTCATCATGGGCCGAGTTAGTCCGTGATGCCGTTGCCCGGGGTGGACCGCTAGGAGGTAGATCCCAACCACCCCAAAATATCTTTATATATAGGTATCTAGGTTATTTATCTATACTGCAAAAATAACAGGCAGGACAACGTCTGTCGGGTCCACTAGTATATATATATATATATATATATATATATATATATATATATATATATATAAGTTGTAAATAAATTGTTAATAGCATTTTGTTACTTGTAATTAATATGTATAGTTAAAGTAAAAAAATGTTTGAATTAACGAGTATTATATTTTGTATAATACAAAGACGGAGTTAATTAAAAATAATAATGATAATTCAGTGATAATAATCCAATTCAATTCATAAAAGAATGCAATTTTTTTTCAGTGTTTTCTTATGACGTTATCACGTAACATTATCGTCCGTAAACCGACTTTAAAGACAACCATTTTTTTTAAATTGATTTCTCTTTGTAATGTATTGTTTTCAATCAATCAATCAATTTTTATTTTCAGCTATTACAATCGATATATTTTGTCGGTAAAAATTAATCATCTTATACCTTATGTTAGTAAGTACTGGGACAAAACAAACAGTGGAAAATCACTGGACAGTGTCTTCAACGCTAACCAATTAGGGTACGAATAAAGACCCTTATAATACCAGAGTCAAACTTATCGTATAGTTTTGCTTTGTGATTATGATTATTTCTCTGACAGTACTACAGATGATGCCGAAGTCTTCAGAAGTGTTGCAGAATGTTTCCTTCATTAAGTTAAGATCGACACGATAACTTATTTGGTTCTGATCCTTTACTCCTATTGTAATTAAAACATTTTTATTACTATTACAGATATTTTGAGCCAGATAGACAGGTAATCGACGTGTATAGTGTTCTTTATTTATCTAAAATGTAGTTTGAAAGTAAAGTTTAACTTTATCTTGGGAAATATCAAATAGTGACTGTCATCATTCGTGCTAATAGACAGGATATATACAGCTAAAGCTCCCATTTTGTTCGCAAAGATCCTTTGCCCCTAATGCAATGAGTAATCCCATTGTTTCAACTTACAAAGATTCAGTTTCAGTTGTGGGACCGGCCGTCCCACACCGCTGCGGTTCGGCATAGCTTCTTACGAAACGTACCTTTGCTGTCCATTGATTGCAAATATAATGAATATATTAATCCTATAACATTATTAAATTTTGTAGAAATGACACCAATTACTCACTTAAATTAAGATTTGTTTACCTACATAAACAAATATATAATTATAAACAACTATGATTCAGGAGCAAACGATTATGCGCTTCACATAAACATGCGTCATTACCAGGAATTGAATCCAGAACGTTGTTATCCTTATTTACTCTCAGTTTTTCAATGAATCTACATTAAATATCATACCATCTAATAATGCACGTAGCATGCAAAATAAATTTACAATTTATGTATGAAGTCCTATAAAATATTGACGGATTATAATGCTGGCAGTTTGTCCACTTAATTGGGTAGTTAATTTCAAGTACTAAGTAAACTAAATTATTAGAATACCCACGGGGGAATAGTCTTAGGTTGTTGTAAAGTAATTTTAGCGCCACCTGTATATTCACATAGTAAGGATCTAAACATCTACGAGGAAAATGCTATTGCTATTTAGTTTTGACCGACGAGTAGCAGAGCATTGCATGCGCTGCTTTTATCCGTCAACAGATGGCACTAGTAGTTTCATTTGTAAATAGGCGTTATTAATAAAATATTAATTTGTTCACAGAGAACATAAATGCTAAGATGGAAAACATTGGGCATGAATTAATGTTTTCAAACATCTTTGTGGCAACAAAACAATATAAAATTTAAATCAATGGATTTTAATTAAATTAATATGTAGTAAAATTTTATAATACTGACGTATATTTAAATCAAATTTAAATAGAAGGGTTTTGGCTTTTAGGTAAAGAAATATCTGTGTTTTTAATTGATTTATAAATATGTAAATAACTTTAGAATAAAAATTCCTTACAGAGCGGACTGTCGAAACCGAGGCAAAATCTATGCAAAATTTAGGGAAAAAATAATGTTTCTAATACATTCATGTTACCCTAAAACTAAGGAGTAGAAACTGTTTCGTACTTATAATAAGGATTGTGTAAATTGCACCATTTATAAACAGTTTGCTTGTAAGAGCTATTATTATTCCAACATTTATAAATGATAAAATACTTTTTTTTGGATGGGTACCACGTAACAAATCACTACGGTCGTTGACAATGTAAAGTTTTGAGTTCATGCCAGCAGAAGTCTACAGTGTTGTAAACGACTTAAGTCGTTTAGTTCTAACTTTGAGGTTCGAGTCTCTTTTTCAGTACTCTCGACAATTAGTCTTAATTGACCTAAGTAATTTGAGTCCTTATTTTAAAACAAGAGTTCTTAAATTAATTTAAAGTCTAGTTCTAAAGTTTAAGGAAAGAGACTGCAGTTTATTTAAAAGAACACACATAATAAGTGATTGATGTGGGCTGTGGTTCAATAATGCTAATGTTTTTGTTAATTTTTTTCTGTTTGTCTATATATCTTAACAAACACTTCTGCTACTTTCAACATTCAGTTAAGATCAAACTTTAATGTTCTGTTATAATTTTATAAGCTTCTCTGTGTTTAGCTCTCTTCAAACTTTCTTTTTGGAATGGCTGAGTCCTATTTCAAGAACTTAGCCTCGCGTTTGTTTGTTAATACACGAGTCTATATAAAAAGACTTAAAACTCAGAGCGGCTTCAGCTAATAAATGTTTAGGTACTTTAAACTCTATTCTTACAAAAGATTTCGAGTGTCATTTTTGGAGAACTTAGGACTCAAGTTTTTTAAAAATGAGATAATTCTGTGTTAGTGTTTGTTTTTTTTTCAGAATACCTGTAGACGTTTTTGACTAACTAACTGTATAGCTACTAGTAGCGTAGCTATCAGCCGTAGGTAAGTTGTAAGACAAAAAAAAGATAGTATTAATCAAATTCGGCAAAAGCCTTTATGGTGATTGCGGTGTCTGGCCTGGTTAACCAGAAAACGAGGGTTCTAATTCCACCTAACTTATAGCATTTTATTTCTATAATAAACTGTTGAGTTCTTTAGCTTGCCCCTTGCCACTCTAGCTTAGCAATTCGAAGAGCTATGTCGGTGGCTATGATTCTTATGGATATTATAGATAATGGGGTATAATATACCCCATTATCTGCTGCTGCTTAGGTGCTGGCGCAGAATGCTGAGCATATCCTGGGCGGAACGTCGCACAAACGAGTCAATCCACACACGGCTATAATACACACAATATATCAACATGGCTCTCAACAATCTGTAGGCAGAGAGTCCTTAAGTTCTTTGGACACACGGTCAGGCGAGACCCAGACAGTCTGGAAAGGCTGATTATTACTGATTGTGTGGAAGGAAAGGGAGCGAGAGGGCGGTCTCCTACAAGATGGACACATACAACTCAGAACGCTACGGGAGCTACACTACAATCATCCATCCAAATGGCGCAAGACAGAAATGTCTGGAAAAAAATGGCGGCCAGGGCAACGCACCATAGTCACGTCCCTTCGTCATGAGGTTACGACAAAAGAAAGAAACCCCATTATCATTAAAGTCCCCTGCTTGTCATGTCCAATACCTTATTTTATCAAAATGTTAGGGTGATAGTTTATTTAAATTGTATAAGTGACGTAATAAAATATGAATAGATGACACGGTAACGATAAGGGGAGCTTACTGAAAGCTAATATCCATCGTTCTAATATATATCGACAGTTTTAATAACGAACTTTTGGTATATGTATTACAATTTGAAACCGCTGACTCTATTGAAATGTCAGGGATTATATAAGAGATTATCTGAAAATATATTAATTGCAATTTAAAGCATTTAAATAGGCTTTTAAAATAGATGGATAGTTTTTCTAGCATCAACCTCTTAAACTGGTGTCGTAAATAAACATAAACTTCTCGTAAACGTAAACCACAATATTTGTGGTAATGTTTTTTGTACTATCTTTTAATGCGATCTTCAACCCGGTTGCCAAACGGAGATTATAGCAGTATTTTTTGAAGGAGTCCTCCGTTAAGTCTTTCGGCTGCGATGACGATGATGCATAGTTTATTAATCATAAATTTCAAGAGATGTTCATGCTAACAAATAAATCTGTGTAATTTTTATTGTTTCTGACGCAATTTACAAATGGCCATGGCATAGACGTTACAGGAAAAGTAAGTTTTTAACTACGTCCTTCCTTTATAGAATTGTTTCGTTTAAAACATAACACGGAAATTTATCCTTATAATTGAATTTGGAAACTCAAACTTTTCAAACTGCACTCAAACTGTATCAGTAAATAAGCAAGAATTTTGGGCATTAAATCAATTGACTTATCCTTTCGAATTTTACACAGTATTATTGCGACAACCCTACGAGTGCTGGACATTAAGAACAGGAAGACAGGCGCCGCAGGTCCTATCTAAGTGGGTCGATAGTGTTGTTTATTAAATCCACCCCTGTTCGACCTTGTTTTTAACGCCAGGTCAGATAGACGAGGAGCAACTCAGTCACTTTAGGCTGCCGCTTCAAATAAAGCTACGAGTAGAGAACATCAGAATGAAGTCTCTTTCTTGTGTTCATGGTTAGGAGAGCATAAATATGGGCATAAAGCCAACACAAATGGCTACGTAATTCAAAAGTTATACATATGTATGACACTCAAAGGAAGAGGAAAAAAAATTGTGTGATTTTTGTAAGTCAATATCTTTATGGTAAGCATAATAACACAATAACGTATAGGTATCATATATTTCTGGCATGTGGTCTTCGGCAGAGTACAATAGTTGGTACTATTCACACTCAAAGGCGTCGCAGAAAGCGCCTAATGATATTAGAGTTAACCACTATACACTTTCAGTAGACCACATAATGAGCAGCAGTTTTTTGTTTAATTATGGTCTTTTGCTACGACCTCTAACCCAAATGCCAATCATATTATTGCAAAATGGTCGTCTTTCGGCTGAGATGATCCTATAGGTACTCTACCATTACAGTTTTACGTAAAAAATCAAATCTTTGCATTACATATCTCTATGCTTTGTCTAGTTAGTTTAATTTGATGCAGAAATAAAAAAGATAAAATGCTTTTTAACCGATTTCAAAAAAGGAGATTTCTCAATTCTACCGTATATATGTTTTTTTATGTTTGTTCGCGGATAACTTCGTCGTTTACGAACCGATCTTGATGATTCTTTTTTTTTGTTGGAAAGAAGATATTTCTAAGGTGGTCCCATGATAACGAAATCAGGGTTTGATGATAGCAGACCAGAGAAATCGAGGGGAACTTTCAAAAATCGTAGGGGTGACTAGTGCGTTTTTATTCAATATGAGCATTTCCACTGCATTTATTGAAAGTCAACAACTATGCTGGCTTCGTAAACCTACGACGGGAGTCCTTGTACCGAGAAGAAACCGCAAGAAACTCGGTAAGGACTGGTTTTTTCTCCCTTTTACTGTGTTATTATATATTTTTCTTAATTAAGATAGCTTTTTTTGCGCGCTTATAAAAATGCATTAGAAAAATTTACTTTACAAAATATTATTAGGAATATAGTTGTTAAAGCAAAGGCCATTTATTCCACGCCTCTTTGTCTTTCAAATAATAATCAATTCTGTTATATAGCCTTTTCTCGTAGGGGTTTTATAACCAACATTTTTAAATTTCTCTAAAGGCTAATTTCTCTCAGTTACACGGTGTAGCACCTTATTATAAAACATCGTACTAAAAAATGAACATATTAAATTTAAACTCCTGCTAAGTATTTGATATAAAAAAAGAATTGTAGAATCATCGGTTGTCGTCGACATCATTCGCTACAACTACGGCCCCGTCCTTATACTCAAAAGGACTGGATTGGATACGAAACGACGTAAAACTTTTGTTATTTCTTATAATATTATATCAGGATATTAATACTGAACGAAGCATTTGTAGCTATTCATTTGTTTTCCTAGTTTTGATATTTATTTTGTTTCAGAACAAGGTAACTGAGTCATTTAACATGATCTCATGATGATTGCGTATGTGTCACGTTTATTTGCTTTAATGTTCGAATGGAAGGTTTCTACTTAAGTAAATATATAACTGAATTGACGTAGACAGTTTTTTAGAATAGACTTTAAAATTCGATTGTTATAAGCTTACATGTTAATTTGTTGTTTTTTTTAATGTAATTCATAATTATTTCAAATATATAGGAAGAATGGCAAACTTTTCCACATGGATAGTACCTCTCTAACTTAAAGAATATATAGATGGACACATTTAATACATAACCAAATTATTCAACTGCTCTATTCAAATCGTTATTATTACTGTTTTCACCCATACTTTACAAGGTGAGTATTACTCATCAATACCCATATTCACAAGGTTTACTCGGTAGCAGGCCTACCCAAGCTGCATCTCCCAGCTTATAGTATCCTCCCAAATTGTTCATATAGCTCTCATTGAAAACCATAGCTAACCATTACTATCGCAAAGTAATTTTCTTATTAAATATTCCTAATAATGTTTTTTTTTGTAACCTAAATCTTGTTTGTTATGGATGTATAATATATATACAGACACTAAGCGTTGAATAGGATGTTAATTATTTTGGATAAAGATTAATATTAAAGTACAAATAACATGGTATAGTTTCTATTGTTGTTTCTTTTTACCCCAAAAGTTTTAAAAATGAGTTAAAATGTTGTGAATTTTATAGGTCACTTTTAACATCTTGGGTTACAATATTAGATTTTTTTTCTATTTCTTCATCTTTTCTATTAATGAAATATAGCCTATGTCCATTCTAATTACTGGTGAAAGAATGTTTTTTTAATTACATGAGTAGGTTCACGGAGAGTAGGGAATTTATATATATATATATATATATATATATATATATATATATATATATATATATATATATATATATACTAACCTGGCCACGCGTTGCTATGTTATAAATTAGAATGAAAGCTAACCTAACCTAACCATTTTGCTGGATATGTTCCAACTTAGGAAATAGTTGGAACATATTCAGCAAAATGAAAAAAAAAACATCAAAATCCTCCTCATATATATATATACATATATAAGAGGGTGATAAAACCATATATTTGATATGCGTTGTTCACATATCTATAAAAATGTACGTCAAAATGTGTCATAAAAAGAATAACAAGATATTTAATAAGGGGAAATGTTTAATACCACTTTATATTGAAAATTAATAGTTTCAATGTTTTTCTACTATATTTTACATTTGGTAATGCTGAGTTGTAATTTATTTTCGACGCAGTATTCAGAAAGATGATCTAGGTTCAAACCACACACAGTCATCGACATCTGTAACTTCACAAAAGACTTTAAGGTCATCAATACATTAAAAGTAATTTGTATTCTTTAAACATGCACCAATAGCGTTTACGAATAGGACGAATAGCACAGAGTCAGCGATGTGCTTAAGGAAAAGAGGCGGTTTTTATCAGGTATCGAATGTTTGGTGATGTCTAAAGGTTTCAGTGCAGGAACTATTATTTTCCTGTAGAACTCAAGCTCAAGATAAATTATAATGATTGAATCCAGTTACAACGTTCAGCATATTTGCTGGTACTTGTCTCTAATTTATCATTTACTCATCAGACTATTATATAAAATAGCAGGTAGGTAACTATATGTCCAACGTCCTTGAATTGGTATCTTTTAAATGCTTTTAGGTAGAAAATTGAGTCAGGAAGTATTTTTCAATATTCTATACATTGTAAGACAATAGTCATATCGGAGAACATTATTAATAGAAATAAATACACAAGTTTTGGTATAATGTTGTGATATTATAAATCAAATTTCTTAATACAGAATAACGGTGTCAAGTATAAATATATAGCTGGTTTAGTCACAAAATTCGCAAAAGTAATTAGGGTAGGTACATAATAAGAAATTTTAGTCTCAAAATAAACTAACTTTTTTATTTGATTGTAATGTCTCATGTGCGTAGAGAAACCTTTATTTACGTACTTAAGATCTATGGCGTAGACAAAAACTCGCATGACTGCGAACAATATATCTTGCGACCATGGATCTTCAATAATGCGTTCGTGTTTACTACAGCTTAATAATAAAACTTTTGCAATATTTAGAAGAAAAATGGAATCGAATAGATATTATAAAAGTTTATATTGAAGTAGGGGAATTTTAAGATTCAATAAATAATTGTCTTCATTCTCATTTTATTTTTTAAACTTTTTGTTTTTCCAATAGCAAACATTCAATTGTCTAGTTTTGGGGTAACCGGTCACCTACACAGTGAACTGTCCTGTAAAAAATCGCTCGCACTGTCAAAGTATTGTAATATTTTCTTCTCTGGTCGTCCTTACAAACTATGCGCTTTTAAAAGTTTATGTTATTAGAGATACAGACTGTAGAGGCTTATTCTCCTGAATTATATACCCCCAGCAGGTAGGTAGGTATCATTAGAACTCTTTTCTAAGAGGTTTTCCCACACAAATTTAAATTCCTAGTCCTTTTTTAGGACAGAAGTTTGGAAAATACTGAAGGAAAATAAAACACTAGGAAAGAATTATTTAAGCGATCGGTCTCTTCAGCCTGTCTTGTAGTTTTCAGGCATGCCTTAATTAGTAAAAGCACATCCATTAATTTTTCAGTGATATTTTAATTATTGACAGTGAGAAGAAAAAGAGCAGTGGATAAAGATCTCAAGACTGCTTCTCTCCGGATAAGCACCGATGAATATTACCACAATAAAAAAATAGCAAATAGAGCTGTGGGTAAAGATGTCAAGACTGCTTCTCTTTCCGGATGAATATTACCTTTATAAAAAAGTAGCAAACCCAGCAAATGTTATCCTGCCCATAAGATGAAAAACTGGAATCCCATGGCCCGTTACATATAGGGTTCGAGTAGCATTTCCGGTAAAAACCATGAAATATATGAATGTTTATTTTTTATTACTTCTCACGTCAAAGCCCCTGGACTTTTTCTACGATATGTTAAACTCCCTTTTTCACTTCTCAACATTCCCGGTCAACACCGATTGTTTGACCGATTTTTTTTTCTAATTTTATCATCGATTTCGTCATCAACTCATCGCTCGCGTCCGATTATCCATCGTCCGCAGTAAATTTAGGGCGTGCACGTTCTACGAAAGCTGCTGAAGTACTTTAGGAGTTGAAATTAACCGAGATGAGATTAGGTGAGATTTAACGTTGAGTCATTTAGAAAATCGGATAAATGTTCGTAAAATACAACCTTACAAAAAAGTTAATGTCCTTTTTTCATAAAACGACGAAATCCATGTAATTTTAGACTTATGTATCTTCCTTAAGTGTACGAAATTCCATAAGAATCAGTTTTTTATTTTAAAGTCTTTCAAAGAAAGATATTTTACTTAATTCATGACACTCACGGAATCCGAGCTTACTGACGGTTGCTAATTCTTGCAAATATAGCCAGGATCAAAAGCTAAACGAGCTTTCTGACGGAGCTAATCATATTTTTTTGTTGTCCATCAGCACTATAGACCTCTACAACAAAAAGCGTCAACCACTTCGTCATCGAGCTGTTTATCTATGTAATACCTTTTTATATGTAAATTGTAATTTAATTATTCATTTAATTTAAACAATTCAATATACTTTAAAATTCTGGAAGTACAACTTTGTATAGATTATAAATGAGTATTATCTAACAATAGGGTTATGTTATATAGCTGCTATTGACATATTGTGTGAGAGGTCAAAGTTCATATTCCTTTCGGATGGAATGTCGTCGCAGTGTCTGACCGAGGAACAAATAACACGTCTATAAATTTCACCAAACACAAATAAAGCGAGACGTTCACGATTTGACATTGAATCCTTAATAGTAGTAAAAAAATATAATAAACATTTTGTTATAGTAAAAATATGGATACCTTCATAGATAAATTCTTTATTTTGAAACTACAACATCAAAAGATAACCCACCGGATACTTCGAGATAAGTTTACAATTGGCTTATCACGTAGAGCAAACTCACCCATTAAATAATTAAATTCGATAAATCAAAAGATGTAACAAAGATTTTGTATATATTATTATTTACTTATATTTAATATAAGTTTTTCCATTTTTAAAGCATTTATTTAAATATTTTGATACACACACACAAACACACATTACTGAGATCCATCTTAATCCGTATTATATTAAATTAAAATCTATTATATTTTATTAAGATAAGATTTTTTTTTTAATTTAGCTTAAGTGCCGCTGCTCTTTTCCCATAGATCGGCCGGGTGTTCACAAGCCTGGTTAAAACTATTTAGAAAGGTACACTCACCAAACAAAACTATTTAGAGTAGATTTTGTCAAATAATTAAATAAAAATTTTAAATTAAGATTACATTTAATTTCTTATGTATGTTCTCACTTTTATGGTAAAATTGAATGAATTCAAATGTATTCCTAATTAAATGTAGTAGGACATAGAAGTTTGGAGTAGGTTGAAGGTTGCCGCCGATGCCAAAAGCCCCAGGTTTGAATTTTGCAAGCGATAAGTTTCTGCAATGAAACAAATGAATGAGCATAATCATCTGTTTGTTTTTTTATAATAGTTTAGACATTTATTCATATTCAGTATTCATTCAGAGCTTACACTCTGCTTAATTTGATGCTAATTAAAAGGTATAAGTTATCCGAAATTTATTAGAAATACATAAAATGTCTAACGTACGAGACATGCGTGGTTACTAAAACTTGGTTTAATTATATAAAATTTTAGGACTAATGTACATAATATTTAGCAAAAATATTGGGCTTTCAGAACTCAAAAACCATAATAGATACAAATGTGTACAAATAATACACACAATATAAATACACTGTTCATTTTTAGGAAACTATAAGTTGTATTGGAAGCTATTAATAAATCACATTCAACTTTTATTTTAGCGAAAAATGTGCAAGGTATAAAGTACGTCGATATCACAAATATTTATCAGTGTTTCCAAGTAATATTTTTAGATATTCTCTTTATTTTATCGTCGTTTTCAAATCACATTCACTGATTACCGTTTCCTGTGGTTTCTGATTATTTCTTCTGTGATTGATTACTAATCTTTGGTTCGTTGAAACACGTTAAAGTAAATGCATGGCTAAAAAGGTCATTAAATATATTTATAAATTAATTTATTTAATTTAAATCATTAATTAGTTTTATATTTATTTAATTACACAGCATCCGACTGGCACTATAATACGTTTCAATTTTTATTCCAACAAACGTAAGCGAGCTTGTGCTTTTAAATTTTCCTTTCGATCAGTGATTGACCACTGAATTTTGAAAATCTTTATATATATAATTCTTCTGTGAGTGTGTATGTCACTGAACTCCTCCTAAACGGCTGGACCGATTTGAATGAATTTTTTTGTGTGTGTTCAAGGGGATCTGAGAATGGTTTAGATTCACAAATCAGTCCGGCAGATGACGCTGCAGTCGGCACAGCAACGCGTGACCGGGTCAACTAGTATATAAATAAAAAAATACGCTCAGTCTATGAATATATTTGGAAGACATCCGGCGATGTCTTTTCATCTCAATATGATAATTAGAAAATTAATAAAAAAATCTCTTATATCCATACTAATATTATAAATGGGAAAGTGTGTCTGTCTGTTTGTCTTTCTTTCACGGCAAAACGGAGCGACGAATTGACGTGATTTTTTAAGTGGAGATAGTTGAATGGATGGAGAGTAACATAGGCTACTTTTTGCCCCTTTCTAACCCCAAAAATGGGGGGTCGGAGTTTGTATGGAGCATTCCGCAATTTTCAAGGTAGAAAGCTAAAACTTGGTATGCTGACTATTTATGACTACCAAAAAAATTGCCCATAATTTTTTTTATTGGAATCTGCACCCTACCCCTTAAAAGAAGGGGTGAAATTTTATATGAGACCTTTCGCAGTTTTCAAGGCAGGAAGCTAAAATCGGCACACAGACTCTTTGTTACTAACGAAAATACCTGTCATTTTTTAGAAATCCTCCCCCAGCCCCTAAAATAGGGGATGGAAATATGTGTGAGACTCCGCAAAATTAGAACAGGTTCTTTAATACAAACGAATAATAAAATAATTTAATTAAAACGAATTAAATAAAACAATATTAAAAACATTAAATCTTACCATAAATCAATCAGCTTTTGAGAAAATAAACATTATAAACATAAATAAGTGTAACTCATAGATTCCGATAGATGGCGCTGATATGTTTATTGTATATGGGAGATTTGACAATGTAATTATTATAATATAATATCTAAAATATATTACTAAAAGGAGTCCCTTTAGGCAAGGTTCCAAAGATACTGGCAACATTCCCCCTTTGAATAGCTAAACTAATTCTTTGTCCGAGGTAGCTGCCAGCTCTTCGGTCTCCTGTGATGTCGACTAACCTTTTTGTATATAATGTTCACGATAGGTTTAATTGTTTAGTTCAAAAATTAATAACAGATGGCAGTGTTCGTTTTTACAACGCGCTATGGTTGTCTACATGTAAAAGTATAAGGGCAAAACCTATTATGAATAAACTACACTTTGGTTTTAGTGCATACGGTACCTATAATCTGTTGTTTGACTATTGATTTAATTACTTTCGATTTTTTGCTATTCCTGTTAAGCTTTGGTGTGGCTGGGGTGAACTTAGAAAAGCCGTGCTTTTCCCATGGACAGCTGTATGTAGCATGTTCGCGTGTGTCCAAGGCCCAGAATCTTTTTATTCTGACCCCAAATGGAAAGACATATAATGTAGTCTATAGTAGTGTGTTAAAATAAAATAAATAACGTGTAAAATTCTGTTCCGAGTTCTCTTCTGTGTTCAGGAAAGGGGAACAGTGCTACTAGTAATTTAATGCGAGCGAAGCCGCGGGCAAAAGCTAGTTATTTTTATAAGAACCTTTTTTATAATTATAAAAACATAATAATAAAAACCTTTTTTATAATTATGTAATATTCTTCCTCATTTGTGTTTGGTTTTTAAATGCTACAAAAGTAAATAGATTTTATATCAAAGAATTCGTTAATCTTGGCATTTAATGCTCGTGTTTGATAATTTAAAAATAATATAAAACTTGATTGTTATCTCCTTTCAAGTACCAACATTGTTGTTACATCAGTCATTCTTTAGATAAAATTTTGATAAGTGAATTTTCATGTTAATGAGTAAACCGTGAGGACAATATCTGTTACTAGTTTTGTGGTTTTAAGCACTTGGTTTTCTTAAATAAATACGTTTATATTTATATTTTATACTTATTTATACTTTTCCTTATGGAAAAGAAGCCTCTTGCAAAACCAGGCGATAACAACCGCATTTTACTGTCTACTTACTGTAGTGTACCTGTACTTAAAACGATAATACATCTTTACATAATTGTCATGTCTGCAAAATGAAATTTTACATTATTATGTAGCTACAAATTAATGCGCTATTGAATTTGAAAGGAATTTCAAAGTACACGAGCACTATTTAAATCAGTTGGTTGTTAATATACTTCATCATTTTTCTTTACAGTCTCAAAAACAAGATCTGCAATGTAGCATTAGGTATCGTTGACTTTCTAATTTTTATGTCACACCGATTAGCCTAGCTCATAATAAGCATGGTAAGGCCGTGTAGTGCCGGCCTAGAATAGCACTACTCCCCTCTCATCCCGTGGGTGTCAAAAGAGCCAACTAAGAGAAACCTCACCTAAGGAGATGGGCAGCAGCATCTCTTTATGCGTACGGGTCATACTGCGATCAGCAACCCGCCTGCCAAGCGTGGCGATTATGGCAAAACCCCTCTTATGGATAGGCACACAAAGAAACGGCCCCTAGTCCCCGGCAGCCAAACCATTCCTAGCTACGGTAACGGCTACGGTAACGGTGTGGAAGGGGGTGCGAAGAATCCCCGGGTAGGTTGCGGCTACCAAAACCGACGACTGGACCTGGCAACATATAACATGCGCACATTGAGGACCGACGCGAAAATTACAGAGTTGGAAGAAGTTATCGGCAAGTTACACTGGGACGTCATCGGGTTGTCTGAAGTCCGAACAGAGAGAGAGGACACGATAATTTTGGACTCCGGTAACTTGCTGTACTTCCGGGAGGGCGACCTACTGTCCGTGGGTGGTGTCGGGATTATCGTCCACAAGTCCGTCGTCAACAACGTGCTTTCCATCGGTAGTGTTTCCAGCAGAGTGGCATACTTGGTACTCAGAATATCATCACGGTATTCGTTGACGGTCATCCAGGTATACGCTCCAACCTCGAAACACGACAATGACGAAGTGGAGGCTATGTATGAGGAGATTTCTAGGGCCATACATAGTCATAAATCCCACTACACGGTTGTGATGGGGGACTTTCAATGCAAAGTTGGGGAAGCGCTGCGGTGACGAGTTGAGAGTGGGGCAATTTGGATTTGGGGACCGGAACGACAGAGGCCAGATGCTGGTCGACTTTATGGACAGGGAGAACCTCTATATGATGAACTCCTTCTTCAGAAAGCCCGTAACTCGCAAATGGACCTGGATAAGTCCCGAAGGCAAGGTAAAAAATGAGATCGATTTTATCATGTCAACGGGGAAGCAAATATTCAATGACGTCTCTGTGATCAACGCTGTTAAGACAGGGAGCGATCACCGACTGGTAAGAGGCACATTGAATATCAACGTGAAGCTTGAAAGATCGCGACTGATAAAATCTACGCTCCGACCAGTGCTGACCCAGATTCAAAACCCCGAGCGCTTTCAGCTCGAGCTCCAGAACCGCTTCGAGACCCTTGATAACAGCATAGATGTGGACGATCTGAACGACCTGGTGGTGGATGCCTTCCGTACGGTAGGGTCAAAATACTTCAAAACCCACCGTCCCAATTGAAGAAACTCTCCGCACATACACTCGAACTCATGGATAAGAGACATGAAATGAGACTGCAAGACTCAGCGGATGCCCTACGTTATAGACAGCTTAATAAACAGATCTCGAAGTCGCTGACGAGCGACATTCGCCAATATAATACCGAGCGTATTAAAGAGGCCATAGAGCGGAACAAAGGCTCCAAAGTGTTCGCTAGAGATCAGTCTATCGGGCAAAGTCAACTGACGAGGCTGAAAACTGAGGACGGCAGTATCATTTCATCGACTCCTGAAATCCTGAGAGAGATTGAGAGTTTCTATAGGCAACTGTATTCCAGTATCACACCAGGCCTAAGCAGAGCTCGAGATCCTAGAGCCAAGCTTACCCGACACTATACCGAAGATATCCCGGACGTCAGCCTGTACGAGATTAGAATGGCCCTCAAACAGCTAAGGAACAACAAGGCGGCGGGAGATGACGGAATTACAACAGAGCTTCTGAGAGCGGGCGGCACGCCCGGTACTTAAAGTCCTCCAGAAAATCTTCAATTCTGTCATCGTCCAGGGCAAATCGCCGAAGGTATGGGGCAGAAGCGAGGTGATTTTGTTCTTCAAAAAGGGCGATAAAACCCTACTGAAGGACAACAGACCCATCTCGCTTCTGAGCCATGTCTACAAGCTGTTTTCGAGGGTCATTTCGAATCGTCTTGCTCGCAGGTTTGACGACTTCCAACCTCCCGAACAAGCCGGTTTCCGAAAAGGCTTTAGCACCATAGACCACATTCATACGCTGCGGCAGGTTATACAGAAGACCGAAGAGTATAATCGGCCACTTTGCTTGGCGTTTGCGGACTATGAGAAGGCCTTTGATTCGATCGAGACTTGGGCGGTGCTGCAGTCTCTCCAGAGGTGGCAAGTGGACTACAGGCATATCGAAGTGTTAAGGTGCCTGTACCAAAACGCCACTATGTCGGTCCGAGTACATAGCCAGATCTCTAATCCTATCCAACTACAGCGAGGAGTGAGACAGGGAGACGTTATCTCTCCGAAACTGTTCACTGCTGCGTCGGAGGATATTTTTAAGCTTCTGGACTGGAATGGACTTGGCATCAACATCAACGGCGAGTACCTGACGCATCTTTGGTTTGCCGATGATGTGGTCCTAATGGCTGAGACCTTGGAAGACCTGAGCACCATGCTCGACGATCTCAGTAACGCATCCCAACGAGTGGGTCTTAAGATGAACATGGACAAGACGAAAATTATGTCCAACGCCCATGTTACACCCGCTCCAGTAAATGTTGGGAACGTTACACTCGAAGTTGTTGACCACTATGTTTACCTAGGACATACAATACAGTTAGGTAAGTCCAACTCCGAGAAAGAGATCTCTCGTCGAATCCAACTCGGGTGGGCAGCGTTCGGGAAGCTGCGATACATTTTCGCGTCCAAAATACCTCAGTGCCTTAATACGAAAGTCTTTAACCAGTGTGTGTTGCCATTGACGACTTATGACAGTGAAACGTAGTCGTTCACTATGGGTCTTGTAAGAAGGCTCAAGGTCGCCCAGCGGGCAATGGAGAGAGCTATGCTTGGTGTTACCCTACGCGATCGAATCAGAAATGAGGAGATCCCTAGGAGAACAAAAACCGCCGACATAGCTTAAAGAATTGCGAAGCTGAAATGGCAATGGGCAGGACACATAGCAAGAGAACTGATGGCCGTTGGGGCGTAAAGGTTCTCGAATGGCGACCGCGTGCCGGATGACGCTCAGTGGGTAGGCCCGCTACGAGGTGGACCGACGATGTGGTTGCGGGAAAACGCTGGATGCGGGCAGCACAGGACCGATCGTTGTGGAGATCCTTGGGGGAGGCCTATGTCCAGCAGTGGGCGTCGTACTGCTGATATGATGATGATGATGATTATGACATGGTAAGGTTTGTGTTATGGATATTAGGGTAACGAATAGACATACATATATCACATGTTGATATGAAATATTTATAGAACTATATGTAAATACACATGATTCAGGTACAAATGCTCCTATTCATCATATAAACATCTTTCGGAACTCGAAACCAGGACCGTCGGTGCAAAAGGTAGGATCACTACCTTTGCACGAACCGGTCGTCATCGTCAATATATTAAGATATGCCGTTTAGTCATCATTAAAACTGTGATACCAAAGATATCACCCCTTATCTAAAGTATCAAAACATGAATACCAAACACGTTTAAAAATTCGACGACCGTTTTGTGCCTTTCGTACAAGCGGTCCTGGGTTTCGTACCCGGAAGGGGTAGATCTTTGTATGATGAATACGAGCATTTGTACTCGAGTCATGGATGTTATATATATTTCTATGAATATTACATATCTATGTAATAATAATATATAATGTAATATGACATTGGACGCTGTTAAGCATCCGTGTGTTAACCCACAAAAAATCGGATATTGAGTTATGAATGCAGTTTTATTCTTTAGATCATAAGGTTTACGATAGTGCAATCCATTTTATTGAAAAAAAATCGCAGAATATTCTAGAGTACAAAAATCGTTATTGCTTATTTTCTAAATTCAGATTTGTATTTAGCGTTAATGTCATAAGTGCCTTACATTATTAATGCCAAAATCTAATGAGACCACAATAAAAAGCAATAATGTGTTACACTGCAACACACTTAAATGCAAAATAGGGCGAGCTCGGGTAGCTGAGGGCGGTAAGGATTGCGCGGACTTGTTGACCACACCAACACATAAGTTTTTTATTAATTTTTGACATAAATCTAATTAGATGTGTTTAGAAATTCATTAAATTCTTATTATAATGACGAAACGATGTAGTGGAAAGAAAAGTTTTATCAGTTCAGCTCTAATTTCAACGAAAAACAGTTTCGGCTAATTTCACCTAAAAACATGTTAATTTCCAAGTGTTTTTTTTTAAAGTAGGCAATTTCAATTCGTAAATGCTTGGATATTTTCATACCATAACCATTTTATCCAGCTACGGCAAAGATAAAAAGGAGAGTTATGATTCTAGAAGTGTATGTAGTATCTACGTTTGTACATTTGCTTTTAGTTGGTGGACGGCAATGTCGGAGGTTATGGGTTCGACACCCACACGACAAATGTGAATTATTTTTTTTTTTTTTATTTATTAAGGTAAAAAAACAGTATTGAAATGAAAAGTTGTTTACAAATTTTCTTAGAAACTAAAACTTATTTCAACACCAGCAACATTTACTACAGCTTTATTATATAAAATTAATTTACAAACATGTGCTGAGAGAGGAAGTAGGTATACAAATAATTTGTCATATTTCGTACATGCAAAAAAAATAATTAAAATCTTCTAATTAAAATCTACTAATCAAAATCTACTAATTAAGATCTAATTTCAGGGCAAGATCTTTATATGTTTTTAAAATTATAAAACAAAATTTAAAGCAAAAACATAATAAGCAGATATTCAAGAGTATATAACATTTTTAGGAGCTATATGAGATAACATAAATGAAGTTTTTATATTTAAATTCAATAAATTTTCCTATATTCTTTTATCTAACTTACGTCTTAGTTAAGGTTCATATTTGTTTCTTTTATGTTGTATCTAATATTTAATCGATGTCAGCGGGCACTGAGGAAACTTTTAATGATTAGTCTTTTGAAAGTATTAGACCCTACTGCTAGAATGTCAATAGTGTTAAAGTATTTATTATAAGAATTTACTAGTCGAAAAAGTGGTGAACGTTCACCAGCGTTTGTGCGGCAATAGGAAGTGGCAAAGAGCTGACAAGGTTTACGGCAGTGAGCTCTTTTAGGGACTTTATAATGTAGCTTATTTATGATAGGGATACAATCATATCTGTTATGGCAAAGGTCATATAATAACATAGCCTCAAGTTGTTGGCGTCTTTGTTGGAGATTTAGAAGCTTGTACCTGTTAAGTAGCTGTGAATAGTGCAAACGATTACGAAAGCATCTGAAATGCATAGCGCGTAGGTACCTCCTTTGAACCATCTCCAAAGCTTTGATATACTTTTGATAAAAAGGATTCCAAATGGGCACAGCGTATTCGAGTTGAGATCTGATAAGAGCGTTGTATAAGCATAAAAACGTAGTATGTTTATTAAATTCTGTACTTGATCGCATAACGAAGCCGTACATTTGAAAAGATTTACTAATAATGTTATCAACATGTAGATCAAGATGCAATTTGCTATCTAATGTCACTCCTAGGTCTTTAATGGAATTAACGTTTTCAATTTGTGTGCCACTTAGACTATAACTGTAATTGTATATTGTTCGTTTTTTAGTGAAAGTAATATATTTACATTTATTTATACTGAGACTCAGTTTGTTATCGACACAATAGGTTGAAAAGCGATCAAGATCAGATTGAAATTTGATTTGGTCTTCAATATTTTCTATGATATTGTAAATTTTCAGGTCATCTGCGTACAATATAAAATTACAAAATTTAAAGCAGTAATGTACGTCATTTATGAATAGAGTGAATAGAAGCGGACCCAAAATAGAGCCCTGTGGCACGCCGGAACTTATTGTTACGAAATCTGACTCATAGCCTTTTATGACTACTTTTTTATTTACCACGAATGCCATTGAATGCAATCTTGTCAAGTAGTATTTTATGATCCACCCTGTCGAACGCCTTTCTAAAGTCTGTATAAACACTATCAATTTGCTTATTACTATCAATACCTTCAAAGAGGTATGAGGTATATACTAAGAGATTAGTTGTAGTGGATCTACGTTTTATAAAACCATGTTGTTGTGAAATGATTATATTATGCAGAGAGGGATATATAATGTTATGTACTAACCTCTCGAAGAGCTTAGACAGACTAGAGAGTATAGATATAGGGCGATAATTTTCAACCTCCGACCTCTTTCCACATTTGAAGACAGGCACTATACGTGCGGCCTTCCAGATGGTTGGAAAAACACCTTCCCGTAGACATTTATTAAATATGAGCTGCACTGGCCGGTAGATAGTCATGGCAGTGAGCCTGAAAGTTATTGGTGGCAAGTTGTCTACTCCTGGGCCCTTTGAGATGTCCAATGTGCGTAGTTCTTTCAATAGGCTTTCTTTTGTAATGAATACATCACTAATAATTAGATTTGATGTGTGGTTATTATCATGACTTTCACTTGCATCATTGGTATTAGTTACATCCGATGGTTAAAGACCGATTGAAAAAACGAGGAGAAAAGATGACATACTTCGCTTGGACCATCCGCGACCAGATCACCATACCACCACTTTATCAGGGATATCAGCAGTATTTTTTCTGTTCTTTAAATATCGCCAGAAGTGTTTAATATTATCTTGAATATTACTCTCAACTGATTTAATGTAATTATTATAGCATTTATGTGACTCCTTTTTAAATCTAGTTCTGTATATAGAAAAAGTCTCGTAGTCAGATAAATTTTTATATTTTTCCATTTTATCCACGATTTATTTTTGTTTTTAAAGATATGTATCAGAGCTGGCGTAAACCAAACGGGAAACTTGGATGATTTTATTAATTTAGTGGGTATATGTTTTTTTATTATTTTATAAATTTTTTCGTAAAAAAGTGAAACTGAGTTTTCACAGTTCGAGAGTAAGCTATCCCAATCAATACTCGAGATTTCGCTATTTATTGTATCATAATTGGCCTTATTATAATTAAATTGTATACTCGGTTTTTTAGTAAAATGTATATTATTAACAAGATTATTTATTGGAATTAAGCCATAGAAAGGGGGATGGTTTTCATCTGGATGCACCAAGGGTGAGGCAATATTCGTAGTAGAATCACCAACATTAGTGATAAATAGGTCTAATATCTTGTTTTTTGAGTTTTTGAATTTATTAATTTGATAGCCGTTTAAAAAAGACATTAAATGTATGAGATGTTTGTTAGGTAAGCAGTAAGAACTAGACATAACAGGGTCCAAATAATGTGCGCTGGTTTCGCGCCATTCTAGTGTCGGTAGGTTGTAATCGCCAACAATCATGAATTCATTTATATTAAATCTTGAACATTCTAGTAATTGGGAAAGAAAATTAAAATGTGATATGTATATTTCCGAACTTGTATTAGGAGGAATATATGCGGCACTAATTACGCAACAATAATTACGTGAACGCAGCTCTAAAAGTACGTGATCAACAAGCGGCAAGTGCGGAGCGGCAACGGCGGTGCGGGTTAAGGGCGTCGCAGGCAACTCGCGGCGCACCGCCACCAGCACCCCGCCGCCGTCCCGTCTGTCGCTGCTAGCACGGTCTCTGTCACATCGAAATACTCGATATCGTGTAGGTATCTATGAACTCAGTATCCGATATTTCCCCATGTAACCAAGTTTCTGTCAAAATAATTATATCATAGTGATTACTTAAAATATTTATGTATAATGTATGCAATTTTGTTCTTAAGCCTCGGCAGTTTTGATGAAAGACTGTTATTTTGGTATTATCCATGAAGCGAAATAAAATAAAATAAATATGTTATTCTTATAAAAGTTTGGGGATTCCTGATATACGGAAAAAAGCCGTCAAACACGACAAACAACGAACATACTAATTTATTTTTATTAATTGAGTACTTGAAACCGTTTAAGGAGAATACATACTTGTGTGCCCATTTGGAATATAATTCCTGTAAGTGAAAATCTTTAATTAAGCCATAACAATTAAATAATAAGGTCAGAATAGGTTTCACTGACCTTATATGCAAGTGTGCTTTATAGGAAAAAATAATATATTGACAACATAATCGACTAAGTATAAATATCTGTCTAATTAATAAATGTATAAAAAAACTGATTAATACGAACATAAGGTTTGTCACAGCCCATACATTAAAAAAAGGTAAATTTATTAAATATTTGCTTAAGTCATAGTCATACCAACAGAAAATAGTGCTTACTTGCTTATACGATAGGTAGCAAAACAAAAACAAACGCTGCGCGGTGTCCGATCTCATAATAACACCTTGACAGTTAGAAGCAAAAAGATAGCTACGAACATCACTTAATCCTCGCGATTTCCGCCGCGCTTCGGATGGCAATAACTGGGGAGGTGTCCGATTTGCGAGCCAGGATAGTACCGTGTTTGACCCACACGTATTTATATGCTTGTTTTTTAGCTGTTTCCCTGCATTGGCGAAATAAAAGTTTGTTGTTAATTGTCAAATGTTCGTTGACATAAATTTTAGCCGGCGATCCGCTTATGGAAAGTTTAGTTGAGTCCAACCCTTTAGTCGAACGGTAGGCGGCGATAACATTATCACGTAGCATTCTGTTGGTAAGCTTGACAATTACATTCTTCGGGCGTTTATTATTAGGGTCGGCGTGCGGTACGCGATGAGTTGAGACAATATCTGAGGTACGAATAGGACATGCGATTACGTCACCCAAGCATTCAACGATATTTACGAGATTTTCACCTAGTCGTTCGGGCATATTACATATTTCAATATTACATTGCCTGAGATTTTGTTCTAGCGACGAAATTTTTTGTTCTAGCGACTGGATTTGTGACTCTAAACCCGAACAGGATGTCATCTTCTCTTCAATTTTTTTCAGGCGGTTGTCAAATAAATCCTGGCGCTCATATGAGAAATTTAGCGATTTCTCCAGTTCGCCGAGACGAGTATTGGTTTCATGTAAAGATTTTGTGATTTTGACATTGTCGGCATTAAGCTTCATCATGTTAGTATTAATTTGACCCAAAGCGTCTGAAATTTTTGACATCTCAGTGGAGAGGGCCGAACTAACTGCTGACGCAATGCTATCGGTGATTTTAGCATCCCAAATTAATAGTTGTTTGTTGAATTTTTGTTCGAGACATACCCAATCGTCTATTTGTCTATCATCTGGTTGTTTGCGTTTACGGGCATTTGACCAAGCGGCACTCTCTCCGTCCAGTGACGTAGGTATGTTGGTGTCCGAGGAGAACTTATTCGGAGGTGTGTGTTGCAAGGACATTGTGCGTGTGCGTAGCCCGTTACGTTAACTGAGTGCGAGGGAGTTAAAAAATAAGTTGTTGTCTTTTAGCCTGGCGGTGAGGTATGAGGTATCCCCGCTGTCACGACCGATAGATGCGACGCCAGAAAGAGAGGTAACAGTAAACTTATTGCTCTCACACTTTCGTAGCTAATGACTCAATGCCTTACTTGCGCACGATTATGACACTAACTGACTATTGCACTTCACGATATACAGGTGTTTTTCGTATAATAATAATTAATGCAAAATAAAAGTAAAATGATGACACTGTCACTCTCAACACTAACCCAACGATGAGTGAAATATTAATGATTATATGAACGTAAATAAATATTTAAAATTTAACCTATTAAATATTTCTCCATTTCTTTTCGTCATTTTTGGAGCGGAGCGAACGAAGTGAGCGAAGCTCCCATGGATCAGCTTCAATGGCGCAATGTCTGTTACGGCATAACTTCCAGTTCTAAACCGATTTTAATATTTTTTGTGTGCAATCGAATCAACAGGTTTAGGACCAGATTGTGACGGAGCCCGAATTTTTGCGTATTTCAAATACGCAAAAATTCCCATCGAAAAAAAAAAAAATTTCTTTTTTTAAGTATTACACTCCGCTCCAATATATGGTGCTAGCGTAGCTTTATGCTTAGCAACTGCATCGCCTAGTACCTATATAATGAAGGAAAGAAATGGAGATGTTTTATTTTGTTTTTTTTTTATTTAAGTAGAACGAAATTTTAAGTTATAAAAGTAAGCAATAGAGCAAGAGAATAAGACTCACACTTACTTAGTATAATAGATTTGTACCATCTCGTGGATACAAAAAAAATATAATTAAATTGATTTTATTTAATATAATTGAAATAATAATAAAAAATAAGTTAAAAATATTTGTTTAAATTTTTTAAATAATTGAAATAATAGAAGTGTTTACTTGTTGGATTTCTCATTTTAAGCAGAACTTGTAATGTAAATCAAACCATATTATAGCAATAAAACTTTAAATAAATAAGTAAATTAAAAGTTTAATATGTTAGGAGTTTATTTTATTACAGTTTCTAAAAATGAGTACACTTATTCATTTTAAAACAACAAATCAGAATTTTGCATTAATGTGTTAAGGCACATAACATATGAATGCTGAATATAATAAACCCTTCAGCAATTTAAGCATCAACCATTTTTAAGCTCTTTTTATTTAATAATGAATTTATTATAATGTATACATTTATTTTATTAATCTATGCATTTCAACAAAAAAAAATGATACCGTATAACAATATTTTTTTGCTTAACATAAGCGGAAAAAGAAGATTGTTCTCAAAAAAATTTAACAGCTGATTACTCAAAACTAGCTCGGTGTGGGTTAACACACGAATGCTTAACAGCGTGTATATATAAGTGTCTATTCCTAGTAGTATCTAAACATAAGCCTAACTGTGCTTACTTTGGGGTAGGCTGATTGGTGTGAATATAAGAAATATTACAAAAAAATAAATAAAAATGAAATATTATATTACGTAGTTCCAGTCTGTGAAAGTTAACCATTACACCCTTGCTGTAAACGTGCATACCTACTTAATTTATCAATAACGTCTTTGAGTTAGCTGGTTCGGCTATTGTATTATATTTCAACCATTAATCATGGTCAAAGTAAAGGCATTTTTGTGGCACTTTGTACTGCCAAGTATTAACTATTTATATTTGGTTATATGTCCCTAATTATTATGAACGTCGACAATTGCCTTAAGAAATTGTGTCTTTTAGAACTTTCTGTTATACGTGGGAGACTCAGGAGCTTTGAAAATCTGTAAAAACAACTTTTATTAAATCTTTTCAAAGTACTTTCCGCCAGCCAGGTAGAACTAATTTTTGTAACACTTTCCAGTCCGCCACAGACACCTCTTCTACAACCTTGTCGAACGCTATTAGCGCATATTCAAAGAAATGTTACCCTTGCAGTTGATTTTTTATCTTATAGGGAATTATAAAAAGTCACTCGGTGCCAGATTGTACAGTCGTGAAGGACTCAAAACTTTGACTTATGTGATATCCAGGAAGACCCTTGATTTGAGCGCTGAGTGCGCGGGCGATGTCGTGGTGAAGCAGTAACGCTCAGAGCTCGCTTTTTGGTCATTGCAATGAAATCTCCTTGTAGGCATTTCATAGTGTTATATATTCGGCGTTGATGCTGTTTTAATTTTGTTATAGGTAGTATCGAAGTCCGATAACCCATTTGTTGATCGCATTACTTTGGTAGACGTTGGTCTGTTTTGATACAGACAAACTGTCGACTGACGCTTTGTATCTAGATCGTATTGATAAATCTACGATTTGTCACCTTTTACATTGTTGTAAACGCATCCTGCTTCATTAATCATGTCCTGGCACCATTCCATAAGGGCCTGCTTCTGAACTACGGTAAGGTTTGTGCGGCACCCAGCACGCAACTATCCTTTTCATGCAAAAGTTCTTGTGTGTCTATCATGAGAACGCTTTCCGATTTAATTTATTTTTTTCCTAAACGTAAAGTTTAAATTTATTTTAATTATTCATCAGAGCAGTAAAAATACAGTTAACAATGCCACTTAAAAAACTACACCAACAGTTTGTCTGCAAAAGGGAGTCTCACTAAACATACCTATTTAATACTGAACAACAACAAGACAACTGAAAATTGGAATATTGAGTTTGTAAGCTTTTATTAAGTTATTCCACATCAAGCTAATCCAAGAAAAACTTTTTAACATTTGCCTGATTCTTGAATTATTTTTTTTAGTGCTAGAACTTTTTCTTCGATAATAGGTCGAAGGACGACCACGTCTTCCTCCTCTCCTCCTCCTTCCTAAAGTTAAATGATCGCGCTTGAATTTGTCATGCCAACAGTAGATGGTTGCTTAGAAGAGCCTTCGAACTTCGAGTCGAACAAATGACTCGATCGGTTTAAAGCCACATTTGAAATTATAAAACAGTTATTGCACCAAAATTTTCCCGACGCAGATCCACTTTTCAATGAGACATGACAATTCAATCTAATTTTGTTTTTAAGAAATTGGAGGGAAATTCGAAATTCGAAAGGTACTTTTACTTGTAAATTGTATGTTTTTAAAATAATTATAATCGGCTAGGGCCTCTTGCATAATAAACCTTTTATAGCAAAATTTTCATATGAGATAAGAGATGGTAATATAAATAAAGTGGGCAAGATGAAAAGATACAGCTGTTAGCATTAGTGAAGGGCATGGAACTTTCGTTATCATAGAAAAATTGCAAGAAATTTTTACCAGGAAAAGTCAAGAATATTCTCCATAATATATATTATCGATATAAAATCTAATAGCTAAAGATTAAAATATCAAAACTATTATGATAACATATCAGTTTCTTCTTTGTCGGTTGTTTATTAATTGTAAAATGTTGTAGGTTCGCTAAAATAAAACTAAGTTACCTGAAACATCTAGAATATGTAGACTTAAGAAACACTTGGAAAACATCAACGGGTCTTTCAAGGTCTCTTGAAAGTCTATTTCTTTCTTAAGTCTCTTTCAGTAGTTCTATTGAAAGAGCACTTGCTGAAAAAGCGAGAGGCTGTGGGTTTAATAAATAAATATGTTGATATAAAAATCTAACAGTTAAATCTCCTTATATATAAAAATCTAATAATTGGCAAATTAGTTGTATTGAATCGTTTTACCAACTTTACTAGCTACAATTCTAAAATTCAAAATACACTTAATAAAACATATCTGTAGGAAGTTTTTACTAAAGCAACTGACTAGGTTTTACATGACATCTCCCGTTTTTTCGAGGTAAATACCGCGTTGCAATAATCCTTTATTGTACGTTTAATGATTTTGATGGCATTCCGTTTATTTAACAAAAATTATCTCTCTTATTTTATTTTATTTTATTTTATTTGGGACGAAAAACAGTTATACATTATGTACTTAAAGAAACATATAGTTATTATTACAAGTCCAATAATAAATGTGTAACCAACTACATCATCCACGGATTAATTCAGCGATGTTGTTAAATTATTATTACAAATATAAAACTTAGATCTAACACAGACAATAACATATGCCAGTTCAAGGATGGTTGTTTAGTAAAGTTTCTATAAGATTCTTTTTAATCTCTCTCTCTTTTTCTCTCTTGCAGTATTAACCTTTTTTGATTTTTAAAGACACTAATACTGGATTATCTTATTAGTTCAAAGCAATTTTATCATTAGAGTTATTTAAATTATGTAAACATATTTTTTGCACAGTTGTCCCGAGTTCAAATCTTGGTAAGCATGGCATTTTTTTCCAAGTCATAGTCGTGCATATACTTATTTATATATTGCATACGTTATTTAGTAACTATAGTAGAAGCTATTCTTAGTTTGGGACTAAACAATTTGTCCTCCCTTTTTATCCTCCCAGGGATCGTTTAATTTTATTAAAGGTATATTGTACGTTCTAATTTCTAGTTACAATTTAAGCGGTGTAGATCAGTTCTAAAGTTTGTTGTTTCAAAATTGTGTATGTCAACAAATCTGTTGTAGGAAATAAGCGTAAAAGTTCCCTTTTCTATTTGCCCCATATAATGGCCGTCTAAAAATACTCGACGGCTGTTATCTGATTGTACTGGAGTGCCCCTCGCCAGCTGGTAACGATAAAGTAACCCCATTAATCTACAACCTGCTATTTTTAACCTTAAATGAAGCTTTACTATCGTAACGTTGACAATAAATAGTAATAAATCGGCACCAACACGTTCATTGGACAGACTATTATTATAGTGCCCAGAAATTAGTATATTTTTCTTTAAAATGTTGAATTAAGGCATCTGTGTTTGTACAGATATTTTTCCATAGTGCTTAGTGGTACTGGAGTTACGATTTATCGATATTTAATTGGATTATCTAATAATTGATACCACAGCTTAAAATCAAAGAGAGATGAATCAGTAAATAAAAAAAGGTTTCTCAGCAAAAAGAAACAAGCCTATGGTGTTAAAAGTACTGTTGGCTAAATAGTGGAAGTTGGTGTTCTTCTCAGTTCTCTCTCAAGTTCTCGTTCCTAGCAGCACTCTACGACTTTAGAGGAGGCGGTAGATGTTCAATACAGTGATTTTCTTCTTCAAGAATAAAGCCACAAGGAAATATCTTTTATATCGTTTGGGAAGAAAAACAAATAAATTATTTTATCTATCTGTGATTCAATTATTTATCGGTTAGTTTCAATATAATATTAGCTTAATTAAATGTACACAGTAGCTTTTCTGCATTATTAGATTGAATTAAGGCTAACGTATTTATACGGAAAACATTTTCTATCTAAAATGGCAGCATTACAAATAAAGTAATAAAATTTTCAATAGTTTCGCTAGCGAACTTGTTACTTTACCCCTTAGTTAAAGGGATTAAAAGTTTACTAAAAAGTTAAAACAAAAGCAATATTTGTAAAAAACAGTAACGCAGCTATTTCACTGCAAGTACGACGTTCCTACGTTGGCACATATAGTTCTACTTAAAGTGAAGTAATAACCTTGTTATTAAATTTCAACGGTAACTTCGTATTATAATAACATCAAAAATAATAAACAATAAATTCCCTCCCTCTCTCCCATCTCTCTTTTTACAACCTGTAACGTATTACCTGATGGCATTGGATATGCAAAAATTACTGTCTTTTAGCCCAAGGCCAAGAGATATTTAAAATAACCATTGATACTGAAAAAAAATTGTTTTGAGATAATTATAATCATCTTGAATCTTAGCCTTAGAAATAGCTCTCTGTATTACTTAACCTGTATCATGCTGTTCGCATTTTCCCCCATATATTGCGGCAAAGTATTTCACAGAAGTATATCCATATACTTGATTAAATAATGATATAATGATAATTTGTTTGATAGTCAAATGTGTTGTGTTATGTAAACTACATATTTCTCAAGAATTAAGATTGAGTTGAAAAAAATAGACATTTGTAAGTAAATTGTAGAAAAACTATATTTATAGTGCGTTTTCAAGAGTTGGGTTTTTTCAGTATCTATCTGGATCTCCTAATCACATCGAAATGGGAAGACGCTAAAGTTCGATCGTGTATGGAGTACTGTTCTCATCTTTGGGACGGTTCCACTCAATACCAACTCCAGACGCTTGAGTCCGTTGAGAGGAGGGCCAAGAAGCTCATCGGTAATGCCGATCTTTTTAACGTGGCTAACCTATCCGTTTTTTATAGGATACAGTTTGGAGAGTGTGCAGCAGAACTGCACAGCCTTGTTCCGCTGCGCCGTCCCCATTTTTTCGTCGGTTAACCAGACTTACAAATAGGCGTTTTATGGTTGATATACCAAACAGTCACACTAAGCGTTTTGGTTTCAATTTTGTAATACGTACCGCTAAAGAGTGCAACCTGAGTCTGTGTTTCTTGATAAATACAATTTAGGGGTATTCATGTCGCGAGTGAATAGGTATCTTCTAGGCAAGCGCGTCACATCCTAGATCACATCATCGCTTACCATCAGGCGAGATAGCGGTCAAGAGCTTACGTATTTATAATAAAAAAGGAGGGAATTTTTGACACGCACTTTGTATAATTATCTTTTTTTTAATTTTGTTTTTATCGTAAATAATTAGATAATTGTGTTCTTTTAAATCGTTTTCCGCTCTATGTATATTTTTATTTATAATTAACATTATTGTTTTATTGCTTCAGTCTTCTTAAATATACACTGAAATGTAAATTTTTTCATTGTTCCTTTTTTTATTCCTTTTGATAAGTTAATCTATTAAGCTCTCTCGATGACACCGAAACTTAAGAACATCGAGGAATTCATCAAAACTATCTACTATTTTATAAGTAGTTTACTATTTATAAGGCGTATGAGGAGCCTATGGTTGCGGAAGTTAAAAAACATTCGCAGGGGCCTTTTATCGGATAGGTAACAGATAGATTCAGAAGGTACAGTCACGAGCAAAGAAGTATACACCGTAGAACCTTGTCACATTTATCAATAACTTATTTCTATATTGTTGTCCCTTTGCTTTCGGTCGACTTACTGTGACATAGTTCTACGGTATACCTATACATCTTATTGCTCATGACTAAACGTCAAGCTTAAGTAAAACTAATTATATGTCGCACGGAGTTTTCAATTATATAAACGAAACATTAAGAAGCTGACGAAGATTTAAACATATTGAACAGACATACCTCGAGAATCATTCGAACTTTTGTCTTTTGGTTGGCCGAGTTATTATATTTCCTTATTTTTCCTTTGTTTAGATACTGTAAAACAAACATGCGTTGTTCTTTAGATATGCCTCTAATAAGTGAAAGTGGTGTGCGTGACACAAAACGAAAGTAATACATCGGTCATTTCCCTTTATCACCCCAGTCTTTGAAGGGGTGAAACTGGGTTATTTTACAACGATAAATTCCATTCCTCACTAATGTCAAGGCTCCGCTGTGAAATCCATTGGGAAAATATTTTGTCTAACCCTTGTCGTTACAAAAATGTCATTTAAAAACATAATTCAGTCTTTTTAATAAAGAAAAATACTGACTCCTATTCTAAGCTAAGGTTGTACTATGGGTACTAAATATTGTATAAAATAAGTATGTAAAAGTCGGGAACAAATACTTATTTTTATTACACAAACATATGCCGATAGCGAATTCGAACGTGGGACCTTTAGCGCAAAAGGAATTATCGCTACGGGTCGTCAAAAGTAACTAAATAGTATACAACAACTTTCTCTTGACAGGCATTTGTTCGACATTATTCTTGATAAACAAATGAAAGCAAACAACTAAGTTTTTAGCAAATAAAAGTTCCGGTTGTCACCTCTGAAGCCAAGATAGGAGTGACGACTGGGAAGAATTTTATTCTTGTCATAACCTGCACGGGGCATGAGTGTACGTTCTCTTATTAAAGATATAGTGATGCAATCCATGCAATACAGTATGCAGGGAATGATTGACGTTGTCATGCGATATTGACGATCGATTTGGCCGAACGCGAGTGACACTCTCTTCTTCTTCATCTAATACGGGCAGTATCCGCAACTCGACGACTTTAAGCGCCTATTTCGCGTCTGGAGGATGTTTGTTTATTTGTTCCAGCCATCCCAGCTCCGCCAGGAATGCTCCAAGTGCCTTCACCTTGGTGAGAACCTCCCGGAGTCTGCCCAGCGCGCCGAGATGTTTTGCCCGGTAGTGTGCCACTCCTTCACATTCCATTATGACATGGGTGGCTGTTTCTTCCACTTCCATGCATCCTCTGCATAGAATTAAATGACCTAAATGAAAAAGATGCCTGTTAAAGTTGCCATGACCAGTAATGGTGCCTGTTACTAGGCGCAGCTCTGATCTTCTTAGCTGTAGCGAGTGACACTACTTTTGAAAGCAAACGGTCCCGGGTTCGATACATGTTTTTACAGATATCTCTTAATTGTGTAACATATGTGTACCTATGTCTATCCGTTACGCTAGTATCTATATCACAAGTCCTTAGTGCTTACTTTGGGCTAGAATAATTGATGTGAATATATGGAATATTATTATTTTCTCAGTTAATTATTATTAGGTGTCCTGAAAAAGGTCTAATTTTTATATTTGAAATTTCAATGTTGTGATAAATAATTTATTTTAATCACTGTACGGACTTTTCTCAATTAATAAAGCGGTGAGGGAAGTAAATTAAAGAGGTTGGTATACGTTTGCTGATATCAATAAATAATAAACTTTAGAGTCAGCGACTTCAGTATGTTTGTAATATTTTTTCTATAAATAAAGATTATTTTTATTATTACCGACTGCTTACTTTGTAAAGTAACTCTTTGCTCGACATCACAATTTTGAATTAATATAATTCCTACTTCGTTAAAATAATTTTAATAAATTTAAAAACAATATTTCGTTAAGTTTTATAAGGCAAGTAAGTATTTTTGCAGATTTTGGCATTGTCTGTCATACTATATAATTTCGTGTATAGTCTGGAATAGAAGCACTATTACCAAAATAAAAAAATATATAATTTTAGATGTTTTGTAGAATATGTCTGTATTAAATAACGTTGTATTATTATAATAGGGTATTTAACAAAACAAATAGATGGAGTAAGAATTTCCAAAGGGACCCGTTTTGCCACAAGACCTGAGTAAGAATCTAATCTACATCTAAATATACTTACTTACTGCTTGAACCTTCAACAATATCAGATTGTATTGAAGACGTTACAAGAAAACATTATGTAACGGACAAAAATATTTTATCGATGTAGTAAAAAAATAACTTAGTTTATTTTCAGGAACATTTACTTTATTTCAATATGTATTAAATATATTTCATAAAAGTTTTTGAAACGAATACAACCTTAACGCAAGTCGACTCTTTTCTTAAATTGAATAAAATTTAGGGTCAAATTATGTTAACGTCCTTCGTAGTAGGGTGTCCAAAATTAAGTGTAATAAACTCGTAGCAATGAATTAGTACCTTTTGTTTGACAGTAAAAATGAATAATAGTTTATAGACCAAATATTCACCGATCCTTATGAATCTTTTGAGGAAGTTTGCTATCACGTTACTCGTAATTACTTATTGTTATTTCCTAGTTTAGCTAACTCCAATTATCACTTAATGAGTAGTTGAAGGAAAAACAATTGGAACAGAGAAGGAAAATTCCTTTTATTTTTCAATCACTACTAAAACATTGTAAGGTCACCATTTTTGTTTTAAGAGTTTGGATAATAGTATATATTTCTTGCTAAGGCCGGACACGATGTTTTCTAATTGCTGGGAAGATGCAGCTATTGTCAAAAATAATAATTTAAAAGTTAGAAAATAGATAGCAACTTTTAAATAAGTACACACAAGCCTTGTTGGAACCTCGTGATACAGAAAAAAGGTACCTATTGATAAAATACTCAGGTGGAGTTTAGTTTATTTTCAGATCAAATCTGAAAATAATGTTTTTATTACAATTTTTCTACATCAAGAGTTTTCCTATTTATATTACTTACTTTACTTTTGGTGTAAAATAATATATTTATATATATTATTTTTCTTAAGGTACAAAAATAATAATAGCACCTTAATTACCCAAAGCTTCTATAATCTCAAACAAGGCTCTATTTACGAGTATACGTTTTTAAAGCTATCTAAGACATTTATAAAGTTTAATGATTTTTCAGACGCTGGCAAACGTGTCGAATTTTACAAACGTATTTCAACTTCTACTATGAGCTAGTATCGTTCCACCAATGTTAAACGCTAACTACTTTCAAAATCGAAAGTAATATTTATACAAATATTAAACAATCGATTAAGATGGAACCAGCTATAATTATGTTTTTAATTGCCAGTGTCTCGGTAGCTCAGCGGTCAGAGCAATCGCCCGGATTGCGAAAGGTCGTGGGTTCGAATCCCACCTGAGGGCTCGGAGGCGTAGTTATTTTTTACACACGTATTTTATATCTTATAGAAATATTGCATTGTGAATGCAAAAAAAATAATTAAAAACAATGTTTTTTTTGTAAATATTTAATATAATCAGCTGCAATGTTTACCAAATCGACGAGTATTCGAAATATTTGTATATAAATTTATACTTTAATATATTAACAGCAAGGGTCGGCTGGTAAGAGCCATGATTTGAATTCGATCTGATTAGATTCGATCGATCGAAGCTGATGAATACGAATTTTATACATACTAAATTTCAGAATGAAAAAAATAAAAAATATCATATTTATTTTAAAAACAAAAAACAATATTTGCCTCAGCTCACCTCACAGCAACTCACTTGTAATAAAGATGTCCTCACTATGTTTTTTAGGTGGGGCCTACTACAAAACGTGTAAATGCGTCGGCCGGCGTCGCGCTGTCGGGCGGGCGCGGCGATCCTCAGTCTCCAACGTTCACCCGCTCCAAACGATCGCAAACCCAATAACCTCTACCATGGCCCGAACAGTAGCAGCATTAAGCATCGTTGTGTTATTGGCAGTATTCGAAATTGGTACGTTTTTTTTTTTTATTTTTAACTATTGGTTTTGTCAAGCATATCGGCTGTAGTAGTACCAAGCGTTACTATGCCAAGTGTTTTAAAAGTTTTTTACAGTTGCAAGTCGTGTGAATTGAATTGTTACTAGCTGGAAATTAATAGATTTTAAAAGCAATACTCTTACCAATTTATACCTTCATTAAATTAAACAATAATAATCGCCTCAATAATTACTTTAACTTAAAAGTATTTTATATGTTATATGTCATTAAGTAGTTTAAATAAAAAGTTACATTTCAAAAAGTTTTCAGTTAGGATGATTTTATTTCATAGTCAATATGATATTATGATAGGATCCTTATAGCAAACTACCACAGTTTAATACCCAGTTTCCAAAAAAAAAGTATATTTTATTTTGAGATTTAAAAACGTTGTATTGTTTTATATTTAGTAAAGCATCAAAATCCTAAGGCCATATCTCGTTCATGTTAATATCTTTTAATTTCCTACTTTCGAAACTTGCATTACTTCATTTACATAGCGTGCCACTTTTTAAATATGTCATGGAAAGTTATAAGACAAAAAAACAAATAATTAGATGTTATGATCGGAGCCGATATTATGCCTCAGTGAGGCGGTGAGATCATCGCGACCTTGCAAATCATAACGAATGATCAATCGTATCACAAATACATAATATCTTATTTTTGTAGAATATAAATAGTTTATTATGCGCAGATCCATTTAATTTATTTTTGTTAATGTGCTCTTAAATTAGGTGGTTTTATAATTATTTTATTCCCATTCTAGTATGAAAAACATATGTAAGTTGTTAAAATAGAGAATCATTCTTCACCGCTTTGTCAGAAAATGACTCAAACTGGTTAGGGGCCCCAACGGTCATTTGTTGTTATACAATGCGTTGTTTTTTTTTTAAGATTTAATCAGTGTTATGTCGTTTCTTGTGTTTTGAATTTTAAACAGAAAAACGGGAAGGAGCACCCGTTCAACGAAAACAAACGGAATGTGGCCACACCTAAAATACATATTTCTATTATTGTCTGATCTTATATTATAATTATGGAATAATTTACTGTCTATTGTCTATTGAGGCAAAGCGAACTGTTTTTATCAAAAGCCAAAAAACAAAAAAAAAACATTCTAGCATTAGTTGTAGCGAAAATACTAGATCTAATAACGGCTAACTGACGTGGTCGAGTGGCTCGCATACAACTTTTCATGGTAACATCACTCCGAGGTCCCGGGTTCGAACCCTAGTCGGGTCAGTAAAGAAAAATTACTTTAATGTATAGGTTTTGGTCTGCGTAATGTGATAAAGTCGTTGTTTCTGGATTCCATAGCATAAATGCTTTAGTTACTAAACTTTGGTTCAAAATGGACTGCCATGTTCTTATACCAGTAATAAAATTGAAGCATGAATGTATGATTAATGCAGTGGAAATAAGAGCTTTAAGAAGTATAACTGGACTGAATTTGATGGATAAAATAAGGAATGATGTGATAAGAAATAGTGTGGTGTGGAAGAAGATATAGTGACAAAGATAGAAAAAGGGATACTTGGATGGTTTGGACATTTAGAGAAGATGGACGAAAGAAGATTAACAATTGAATAAAACACTTTTTTACTGATTTTGCGCATATTTTATTTTATTTTATATTTAATCCTGACGTTTCGACTCCTTTACTAGAGCCTGTGATCATGGCTTAAATATAAAATAAAATATGCCCAAAATCCGTAAAAAAGTGTTTTATTTAAATGTGTACTGTGCGCGGAAGTGTGAGAACTAAAGAAGATTAACAAGACAAATATATGAGGCCAAGGCGAACATTTAAGGATTAAATAGATGTGTCCTGAAAAAAGGTCGGGTCAAAAGTTAACCCTTAACCGACGAGCGTGTATGAAAAGGCTGATAAGAGTTGAAGAAGCTAGAGATGTATGTCAGGATCGTGGTAAATGGGAATCTGTGATCTTTGTCTACCTCTGCGGCGTAAAGGCGTGATTGTTTCTAAAATTGAAATTGTGTATAGTTAAAGTTTGAATACCTACTTAAGGGCGCTTCTATGAATTTACCTTAGATTTAATCCAGGAATATTGAAGACTTTCCTTTAAAGTCTTAATGTTACAAACCAAGCAAACGGTGGTTAATGTGCCCGCCCTAATTATTATATATTATACTAGCGGCCCGTCCCGGCTTCGCACGGATGGACAAAATTCTTTAAATTTTTTCTTAATTTAAATATAGCCTATGTTACTCAGCGTGAATGTAGCTTTCCTATGGTGAAAGAATTTTTTGAAATCGGCTTAGTAGTTTTTAAGTTTATTCATTGCAATCATACAAACATACAAAAATACAAATCTTTCCTCTTTATACTATTAGTGTAGATAACATTTATTAGCACTTCATATATGATCAGATGAACTAAAAGATGACGATGCAAAAAATAATGCAATCAAGTTATTATTGTTTCGTTCATTCTTTGGATTAAAAGAAACAAACTCATTTATTCAGTCGCTTTTGTGATTGGACCTTAAGTATGCCTTCAAAACTTCAGGGTAACTATCCGTGATAGCTTAAATTATTGAGGTAATTAATAAATTATTTGAATTTGATTAGGAAAAATTTCATATACTAAACAAAACAAATAAAATTTATTAATTTTAAATAAAGATGGGGTCTATATTTACCATTAATGCGAACAGTAGTCAGTAGATGGTATGGAGCTTATTGATAAAATAAAAAAGAATAAATTGTGAAATGAAGAAAGACTAGTCACTGTCTTCCTCGTCGGTAGTGATATGCTTTTACTATAGGGAAACCTACCACCTTTTTACTTAGATTTCGACCTACTTTGTACCCTGAAACATCCTTACTAGTTATCAAGATGGCTATTTACATATGAATATGGGCGGGTTCCGGCTACAATTCCATCTGAAGTCGATTCTACGCCCGAGCCAAATTTTTATCCTTGTATTTAGTTTGTCTTATTTATTAGAAAAGTATGTAATAGGGAAAAGGTTTTGTTTTTAAATTTTGCAGAATATCTTGTTTAAAATAAAAACACAAATAGATGATATAAATAAATTATTATTAACAATATGGTTTACGAAGTGTTTTTTTATTAAAATGTGCTGAATACTACTCTTAGTACTCATGTCAATTTTCTAATGAAACATCTATAAAAAAGTATAGATAAATATCAAGCATTGTCATGTATGTTAGGTTTTATCTAAATCACTTTTTTATATATATGATATGTAGACTCAAATATTGGTTATAACACAATTCTGGTATAATCGTACAATAATGCCACAGAGTAAAATGAAATGAAGTTGTACAAATACATTCTAAAGAGAATTAAAGTAGCTGTTTTTCTTTTCGTTTTGATAGAATATTTTATACAGTGCTGAATCGATATATGGTTTAAATGTCACAATGTTTTGGTCTTATAATGTGTCTTCTTTTATCGGAAAATCAATATTATAAATGTCAAAAATTGTATAAGTTTTATTTGCTTCTCAATCACGCAAATACGACTGAATTTGTATGAAATTTGGCACATAAATGGATTTGCAATAAAACGCAGCATACTTTTTATCACGGAAAGTGAAGTTGTCCCTGGAGCAGCACAATAAAGACTTGTGACAAATTAAACACCTTGCGGGTAAAAACGCAAAGGGAAGTTAATAAGTACAAGAGCAACGTATGCGTTTACTTAAACATATTCCCCAATCGTTGTCACATATCAAATGAGAATTTATAATTAAATGTAACATACACTAAAATCTATATTTCAGTTGGTTTAAGAATTTAGATTGTTTCTTCTTTCTAAATTCAAAAGAAATGTATACTATTTGTTTAATCGTTTAATGCTTTACATTAATTAATTAATAATTTAATAAACAGAACTTTATATAAGGACAAGTAGTGTATGTAAAATAAATAATTTACCACAACCTAGCACTTGAGATGTGATACTGGCATTGTTTTTACAAAAAGTAAACGAGATCATTAATTGCTTCCTACTTAAAAATAATTGCACACGTATTTAAACTGAGTGACTAACATGGTTAAATACTAATGATGGATTAAAGAGTTCTGCAAAATGGAATCTGGTCTTGGAATCTTGTATGTATTACAACATACTGTCTCAACATACTTGTAACAACAAGTTTGTCTCCTGTTGTTACTATACTTGGTCAGCATATTAAATGTGTGGAAACTGCAAAAAACTTGGGGATCACTTTCGACAGTGAATTACGTTTCGTGGCCCATGTAGAGGACTTGGTTCGAAATTGTTTCTATAGGCTAAAGATACTCTACAAGATACGTAACCTATTGAGCCAGGAGGCGCGCATTAGCGTTGTCGAAGCATTGGTACTTTCGAGACTGAATTACGCTGATGTTGTCTATGGACCACGCCTTTTGTGTAAATCACAACGCTTAATACAACGTGTACAAAATGCTTGTTTCAGATTTTGTTACAAGATACCGCCGCGTACTCATATCTCTCCCTTTATTAATGCTGAATCGGTCCTGAACATGGAATCACGTAGACAACTGCATTTGGCATCCTTAATGTTTGACATCACGACTTCTAAGTGTCCAGACTACCTTTATTACAAATTAATTTTTCATACATCTAATAATGAGACCCCTAGAACTTCTCGACCGCCACTTAAATTTCAATTACACCGGACCGTGGCTTTTACTGGGAGCTTTCGATACCACGCTACCAAATGTTGGAACAATATTCCACCTCCACTGAGGCACCTAAAGAATAAGAACAACTTTAAATGCCAAATGAAGGCATATCTTCTTTCAAAGCAAAAGTTAGGTGTTCCCAGGTTCTTTAGCAGGTAGTGGAACCAAAATGTCGATTTAAATAAAAATAGGTCTACCGTAACCCATGGTTTTTTAATGATGTTATCCGTTTATGTCCCTAATAATGTCCATCACAGTTTATTTATTTATTTATAATAGACATATACTTAACACTTATTAAATATATAAAAATATGCTACACATTCACCATTATATAAGTACTTTATTATTGAGCATCTATTTTATATATGTTTTAAAATATCACACACACTGATGTTGCTGGTCATCGTCTTTGTTGGTCACTCGTGGTTGTAGCTGAAAATCAGCAATTTACTCGCGATGCGGGTAAACATGATGCTGAGCTGCGACCCTTGCGTACTGCTGCAGCACACACACACATAGTTTTAAGGATGACTTTGTGTTCTACCTAAGATGTAATTATTTTTTATTTTTGTTAATATATGTGTGTGTGTGTAAAGTAGGAAATAAAGCTTTTATCTATCTATCTATCTATCTACTGAGTCAGACAAAAGTTGGAACAATTCCAGTTTTTTACGACCTTGCGCAATTTAGAGTGCGCCATGCTTGGACAGTACTAAACACTCGCGACGAGAAAGTATTTTTCTTATAGTTTTGATAATTATTCTTCTTTTTTAGGAATTGAAGCAATGACCATAAAGTTATTCAAAGACATAATCCCGCCATTGTAAAATTTCAAAGACAACAATAAAAACAAAGCAATTTATGTTGCGTTGATATTTATTGGATGATTGAATTTTTTTAGGAATTTGAGAGAGAACATTTAAGGTTATTTTCCGTTCCCATTGGAGTGGTCAGTTTTTTTAAAGCTCTACGATACTGCGTATCATGGTTAAGATTCGAGAACCGAGTGGAGTTTTATGGTATGGTATGCCAAGGGTCTTTCCTTTTTAACGTCACATAGTGAATAAACGATGGTTTGGTTTAGGAACTATCAGTCTAAGAAACCATCAATGGCTTGCCATGTCATAAAAGGATTTGGTAAAATTTGAAGGAAATATAATCGAACCGATTTCTTTGCCTACTTTTATCAGCGATTTTGTGCCAGTTTCAACGCACACCTTCAATTGTCTATAATACATGTGTTTGCGACTTAGTTTCGGACGTATGTATTCACAAAATCTGTCAAAGTCGGTTAAAAAGTACGGTGTGCGTTTGTGAGTAGTGTTAAATATTTTACGATATAATTACGTCATAACTGAAAAATAATTAACGCTACATAGCCGAAGAATTAAAATTTTGTCAAAATATGGCATGTATAGTTAGTTTATATATCATAAAATAAAATATAATCAATGATACACTGATGACATCATTACGATTATTTATAAGGTGATGTAACCTTCTACAAAGGCTTTGGGTTGCGTTATTGGATACTTTTTACGGTTGCTTTCCTCAATGAATATATGAGAACACTGTCAGAATTTCGATGAACCCATTACGCTTTCAATTACCCATTACTCAATAGTTCTTATGCGTCAACAATAAAGGTCGGTTTACATTAACCTTTCTAGGTTGATACACAGATATAACCCAATGTAAAACACCTTAGTATGGCGAGTATTAATAATAATAACAATGAAAATAGTTTTCATTAAAATCGTACCTCGAGAGAATAAGATTTTTTGTAATACAGGAGCTGTGGCGTAGTGGCTTATCCACTGGTTTTCTTTCAGAGATCCCGAAATTGATGCTCATATATGTGCTAAGTTACTTGATGGTAGGGCTTTAAGTCCACTTGACTAGCTACCACCATCTTATCTAAAACTGCCAAAGCAAAGACTTAAAATATTGTTGTGTTCTGGTAGTTAGAGAAGTAACCAGCTTCTCCTTACCCAATAAGGATTAATTACTCGGTTTTGACTAAGTAAAAACTACTTTAGGCTTTGTGTTCTATAAATTGACAATTGACACCTTTCTATTCATTTCATATAATTGTGATCTGTGTTGTCTTATTTTAACGTTATGGACGGTTATATTTTCATTAAGCGATGTGTCTCGGGCTTGACTCAATTTGTTTTTAAAATTATTTATTAATCATATTATTATGCATAAGAAACGGAAAAATAATGAATATACTAGTGTGGATTCACATAAAAAAAGGCAAACTAGGACACCTTGCAAAACATGATATTGTACTTCATATTTGGAGTGTTGCCAGATCTAGCAGAGACGAAAAATACAAAAGCAACTGTGGCGGGATAATGTAACGGTAAAATAAAGTGGTATCATTATTATAAATTTTGCCTTGTAAAACATTTTCTCCATTTTGAAATACAGTAGACAGTACTTTCCCGTTTAATGATTTGTTTTTCTTTTTGTTTTTAATAATGTTACTATCTATACACCCATCTATATACCTACTACACCCTATACATCTACTTACCTAATACATAACTACTTCTAGTAGTTACGAATGCACTCTTATTTTATTCCACTGAATATTTTTTCTTCTTCTTCTTACCGTGGACCCAAAACCTCTGGAATTAAAAATACACTATTTGGGTTAAATATCAAATAAAGCGCTTAAAATATCTTGTTGTAATTTATTACCAAAAATTATGCTGCCGTTACATTAAAATATCTTCTATATAAGGACCCCAATCGTAGCGCCACCTATAGAATCTAACTAGCAATTCCAGAAATGATAAAACATGGGTATCTTTAATTTAATACTAATTTTATGATTCTCTCTACCAAAATCATGGACTTTTCTTACACCTTTTTATCTGATTACGCTGATGCCGATGAACATTTATATTTTAACAAGAGTATGTGTAATAAATTTTATGTCTCTTACTTTGAAAATAATAGATTTCCATGCATCAAGTTATTTCCTATTTCACCGGCTAAGAATAGAATTTGCCAAAATCCTTTTTTAGCGAGTAGTTTCGCCCTTTCATAAGCACCCCCACTGACTTTCACTCTGTAGATAAATCAAAAAATTTCGCGTCCAAATTATTATAGTGTCTGTGGACGAAAGTATTCGACCAGTGCATGTTATTAGTGATAACATATCAGAGGAAAGGTGGCCGCTAATTATATGTGATCTGGGCTTGAATTTATTATTATATTTATTATATTATATTTCTTTGAATATTACATATTTATGTATCATATATGTATGTCTATCCGTTAGCCTAGTATCCATAACACAAGCCTTACAGTGCTTACTTTGGGCTAGGCTAGTTGGTGTGAATGTAAGAAATATTTATTATTTATTTATTTATTATTTACTGAGCGGGCAATGGAAAGAGCAAGCTTGGAATCTTTCTTTTGAAGTATTTCTCGCCATATCGAGAAGAGTAGGTGGCCATTGACATTAAAATGATTCTTGAATGGCGTCCATGAATTGGACGAGAATATTCCGTGGGATGGCCCAGAAGGTGCACCGACGCAACCGTCCTGTGAAAGTCACGTGATCACGTACCTAGGATTAAGGGAACAATGCTTAAAGTATTATTGGGATCGATTCTGTTATAAATTTTCTAAAATATCTAACTTGTAGTGCATCATTTTTCTTTTCTTTGTAATAAAACTAGATAGATGTATAGCTAGGTTCAAATTTAAGGAATACACAAAATACGTACGATTATAATGTGTTTAGAAGCCTTTCCATATTTTTTTTAAGGTTTTTCTGCCAATGTTATAATGTTATATAATGCCTTTCATAAAATTGAAGTATTCCATCAGCAATAAAAAAGTTTGTCTTCTATGTCAGCATCAACCACTTTAAGTAGCCTGACAAGTTTTCATTGCTAATCGAAAACAAGGTCAGGGCGAGCATATGACATCATCTCTCTAACGACACCGACGTTGCGGACAAGACACAACGCATGTACAGTAAGTTAAGGTCTTAATCATGAGCTCACGCTGTGTAGTAACTTGAAATATTAAGTGATCTCATGTATTGAAACTTTATCTAATCGTGAACAATATTGATCATAATTTTTTTTTTACATAGAGTTAAAACAATTCAGATTATATCCACCCTATTTTTTAGTTATTAAGGTTAAAATCGTTTGAGAACATTTTTTAACATTTGTTTTCTATTACGTTTTACAATTTCAAGTTACAAACTACAGTTAGTGCTAGTACAAAATATTAATAATACCAGATCAACGTAAGTTTTATTTAAAAAGTACTAACTATAAAGTCAATAAAGTATAGTTTTTATATACTTTTTCTATCTGTTGTTTTATTCGTATCAAAATTAAGTATAAATTATTCATATTTATCTCCATTATATAGGCACCTTCTGGGTTAGCTAGTTCCATCGTGGATTCTGTCTTGGCTCCCGGGCTTGATTGGGATCAAGAGCTAACCCATCGTTAAAAAAAATAAAAATTAGTATGAAAAATAATACGGACTAACAAAGGAATGCTATGAAGTGAGGAAAATCAAATAAAATTATTGTTTTATTTAATTCGTAGTATGTTTTTCGGTAGGGATATTACCGGTACCGGTAGTGATTTTTGAAAAAATATTTACAAGGAGACTTATCTGTGTCTATTTTTTATGTTAAATATAGGTATATACATAAAGGTAGGTAACAAATATCTAATAAGTATCTAATTACTCTTCCAAATCACATTGTTCCTGAAGTTCACTAGGCAAAAAACATTTTTGAATAGATTACTTATTGCTATTGCTGTAAACCAGTTCTGTATCTATTTAGAGACACTAAATAGTGTTGTTCAAAAAAAGTGAAGTTATATACCTAACACGTATTTTAAAATAGAAAGTGGCAGAACGACCGATTAAAGAAGGCAGTAGGTCATAGTTTGCTACTTCATTCATAAAAGAATTCGTGAAATATTTTAAGTGGTTATTTTTAGTGGGTGTTTGTTATGAATTTTCATAGAAAAGTGACCACAGGCCAAGCGAATCACTTATTATAATAATAAGCCGTAACCACTGGCCTCTTGAGGTATTAGGTCGGCTGTCTAAATATGTTATCGCTTAGTACTTACGTTATGCAACATCTTTATTGTCACGTTTCAGAATCTTATATAAAAATACTTTAATTACTTTTATTATGCCAAAGATTAAATAAAAACTGTTTTTACTGTTTATAATTCATGATATTTAGTTACCCAACAGATAGATAACCATCTATAAAGTTAATTTGAATTAAAGAGATGCCAGTCTTAGCGAGGAATCCAAATTGCACATCCAAATTATTATATTTTATATTGTTTGACTTGACTTTGATATAAAGTTCTTGTTTTCATGTAGTATTTTCTATGTTATTTCTGTTTAACGAGTACAAACTGCCATGGTTATTCCAATGAAAACTTTACTTTTTAAACATTACGTAGGCAAGATAGTATAAAGTAACTTTCCTTTTTAAGTCGATTGACCAACATGGCTAAAGATAACCATTTATTTTTAATAACATTACTGATGATGTAAATTAAATCATATTAATTTGATATAACATCATCGATGTTAACTGAGATGAGATTAACAGGCTCCAGCACCTGCACTCAGATGCATACTTGAGTAATATAAATCTTGGCATGCAAACATAAATAAGAAAGATGGTGATCATCTTGGGTTTACTTTGGACTAGACTAATTGGTGTGAATGTAAGAATCATTACTATTATATTTATTTTGCGAGTTTTTGGAATATTAATATTTCGTCCAAAACGGAGAGTATACTATTTTGTCTAAAATATTTTGTGCATCGCTGTCGCAACTAAACTAATATTATAAAGACGAAAGATTTGTATTTTTGTATGTTTGCAATGAATAAACTCAAAAACTACTAAGCCGATTTCAAAAATTCTTTCACCATTGAAAAGGTACATTCACGCTGTAACATAGGCTATATTTAATGCTAGAAAAATTTAAAGAATTTTGTCCACCCGTGCGAAGCCGGGACGGGCCGCTAGTATACTATAAATATATATAGCAACGAATAAAATAAAGAATGCAGCCTAACTTCATCTTCACATATGAGTCCACATTGAACATATACATCTACTACACGCGTAAACACTGACGTATACGCCAACTAACAATAAGTTTTACATAGTTTAAATGTAAAATCACGGATTGAAATTGAAACTGTAAAAAATACTACCTACTTGATCATTGGAACAATGGCTAATGTTTGTCAGTATATGCTGGATTGCAATTGCTTTGTTGTCCAGCGAACCGTGGGTTCTAAAAAAACGGAGTAAATGCGTAACAAATTGATGGTAGTGTAGAGAAATAACAATAGCTTAACTCTAGTGACAATATTTGAATAAAAAATAGGTTGATCAATTTGTGAACATCGTGTGTGTGAAATTTGTGTGAGTTTCGATTTACTAGCCGTGTCTTTGCATATAACGCTCTTGTTTTTGCCGGTCATACAATACATATACCATATATATATAATGTACCCTTAGTTAGTCCTTATAACAACAGCCATCTATCAGTGAAATTCTTGCCGAAATTTGGTCAAGTTTCGAAGATTAACGGGAAAACACAGACATTTTTTTTACCGTAACATAATTATATACTTTCATACGTATTTATTAAAATGCAGATATTAATTGCAAAGCAAATTCAAAGATTTTTACTTGTATAGAATGAGGAAAATAGAATAAAAAGTACGTACGTATTTATTTATAAAATTTTTCTGTAGTCGCTCTGACCTAGGAAAATTAGGAAAATAATCATCAACTTCCAGATTAACTCATAATTATAGATTTACTAGCTGACTCAGCCACTCAGCCAGCCAGCTGTGTTATAAATTAAAAGAAAACCTATCCTATCTTTTAAGTTAGATCAAATAACAGATAGTTACGAAGTTTGATCAAAATCGGTTGAGTTGGTGAAGAGTTCACTGAAAACATACATTGTGACACTGGATTTTTATATATTAAGATAAGCAGAAAGACCAAATCAACATCAGTCCATTAATGTCTTCACTGCTGCGGCACCTTATCTATACTTGAAAACAGCCTAGGGGATAAAATGACAAACAGGAATAACCCACCACTCGGGCCAAATGCGGATTACTAAGACCATTGATAACACGGATGTTTAAATAAATAAGTAAATATATTCGATACAGATATTTCCATGCCAATCTTATACTTGAAGCATTTGAAGCAATTTTTTTAGAAAATGTTTTTATTGTTCACGTTACTAGGTAAGACGAGGACATCGTCTGATAAACGTTTACATATAAGGCATTGGCCATAATTGCCTTACATCAAGATCACAAGTCGGCCTCATATTGTATAACACATAATGCGGCCGATTAAATTATTTTTTTATTTTTTGAGAACCCAATAATAAGTAGGCATAAGTGGCAATCTGTATGGTGTTCCTTCCGTGAGACCTATGTACGTTTAGAAAGCATATGATGAAATAACAACAAATTTTATATGTGGTTCCCACCTTTTTCCGATATCACAGATTTGTTATTTCCAATAGGCTTAATGTGGTATGTGATGTTTTCATATACAAAATAATTAATTTATTTTAGGTTAAATCCAAGTTATTATGAAGGTTGTTCAACGTCGGTCGTGAGACCTTGTACTGCTAGGAATCGGCAAAGTAACTCAGCTTAGTTTAATCTGTTGTTTTCATGTCGTTGAACAGGTAGAAAGAAAAATAACGGGTTAATTCCTTTTAACCTTACCCACTTTACCTAGTACATCCCTTTAACATAATAATAAGCATAATTTCCAAGAGACAGTTATACCTTTTACATATATTAAACAAAATTAAAAATCACTGAAAACGAATCATTTCATTTATAACATTCTTAGTAAGTAAACTAAAGCCAATATCGAATTTGGTCTTCATAAGCATGATGCTTGTTGTAAAAATATTATGTGACCCGTAATTTTAGTGTCTTATCCGTAAGTTTATTTTAAGATTTTTCTATTTAAAATAATTAATAATTTTTCGATTATTCTTTTAACTTGTATACCCTATAATTATTATTGTTATAATGCAAACATTTAGACCTAGGCATAAAGGATTCTTCAAATCGCCTATAGTCAAGGTCGATCCTTTACCTTACTCAAGCATATTGCTGTCCCAGAATCATGAGGTAATCGGTAGATATTTAAAAAGAAACAAAATATGACATATTTCGTATCAGGTAGAGACGAAAATGTTTAAATTAGATTATTTTCTTATCTAAGATATTACGCATGTCAGAAAAATTTGATTCGTGTAATTGACGACACCGATTGGTAGCATAAGAAAGGCTTTTATTAATTAGCGCCAGTTAATTATTTTAAAACATTTGTGTTTCAATGTTTCCTTCGAGTAATATTTGCTTTCTCTATTTTTTTAATTACGTACTTTCCCTCCAGGTAAGGTAATTCCACCCTGTTTATGATCGTTTCGCATTCTAATGCTAATACGAAAAATACAAAAAAATAGACATTTAGATAAACAAACGCATGGTTGTTATTTTAAGTAGCCTATAAATATCCTCCTCAGTCGAACTCACTGAAGTTTGAGTTTTCTAATATTAACATTTCCATGGAATTGATCACAACGTTATTTCTGCTGGTTTTTTTGAGGTTGAGATTTTATCCTTTATTATAGCGAAATGATATACTTTATGATACTTAATTACCTTCTAGCTTCTAAGAAAATTGATTCGAATTTAATTACAACGAGCCATGGCTCCTTTAATAGAGCGACCTAACCCGTAGTCTACGGGTAATAGTTACTTTGAAACTCTTAAGGGGGAGAGTTTATTATAAACGTCACAATGCTTCATTGCCAACTAATTAGAAATAATCTTTAAGTATATTTTCTCTTAACTAATGAATAGGACCTGTACAACGTACGATAGTTATTATACGTACATTGAGTATAACAAAAAGTGAAAAACATTACAAAACTAGTACGTTTGAAATCGGTAAAAATCTTTTATTTATTTGTATATTTTTAGTTCATGTTATTATGGTATTCAATGTTTCTTTATATTGTGCCTCGCTCAATCGCTTACGGTGATTCTTTTTACTAAATATGGATGCACCGCCTTTACTATTTTTATACCCATCTTTTCGTTGAAAATTGCTAATAGCATAAGTCCGCCGTTGCTATGGTTCTCAATAAAAAATAATTATATTAATTAATAAATTTAAGGTTAATTTGTGTAAATAGATATTATATTAACGGATAAAGGTATTCAATTGTAATTGTCATGTAGCATGTGTCAAATCCTATGCAGTTGTGACTATGAGAGCCTTTTGAAATATTACTATCGCAGAGTTAACTTTCTGATATATCAAAATAATGTAATATTTAATTATTATAAGAGTATTTATTATATTTCCTCCGAACAATAACTAGCAAACGATAATGTCAATATATGCTAAGAGGAACAATGATATATGCTACGGAATTCTTTTGCGTTTGTTTTTGTCTTAAAGATATCTGTTTTATTTATGATTTACTATCTTATGGGTGTGGAATTCATTTATTGCTAAGCTAGGCTAGGCTAGGCTGTAAGTTTTTTTTTTATCTAGAAATACTTCTCTGGCATGCGTACAATAATTTACCAAAGTCAATCGCAAACCATCGACTACTAACAAACGGCAATTGATTTTTGTATATTAGAAAATAAGATGTAGATTTTTCCAACAGGTAACAACATAATTTATTTCAGGTTCTTTTATTCTAATAAAATTATACTGAGGTGCTTAAAAGTCTGCTTGCTGATCACTTATTGATGTGAATATCCGTAGCATTGCTTTCTCAAGCTTCAAAGTATTTATCAAGGCATTTATAATATATTATGGTTATTAAATCTAAGTATCGGGATAATAAATGCTTTTCCCTATAGTTTCCCTAGAGACTATGACTTTCCTGTCCTAATATATGTAGTTTATACAATCTAGTAAAATCGATTTCACAATGATATTGTTTCATTTTTGATAAATTAATTAACTTTCTGTATGTGGATGTGATAAATTTTCCAAATATTATTATATTCCCATATCCCAAAATACAAAAAATATCCAAAACTTATAATATAGCCACTAAAACAATTTATTGAATAAAATGTGGTTCTCGTTACTAATGTAAAGACAAAGGAAAATATATCATAACACACAATATCACCTCCATTCTGTATCTACAAAAACATTGCTATAAATTCATTCGTTTGACTTGTAATATCTTTGTTTGTGTTAGACGCGTGTTCTTCTTCAAATGGGCCAAACTTTGGTAAAAGAATATTCTGTGTGGATCTCTTTTATTTTAAGTATAGTTTTAGTATACCTACTTCTTACATTGTCACGACTAAAATTTTTTTATTCATTTGTTACTACTTATTTCTGTTAAATGATTTTCTTATCATTAATTTCTTTATTATTAAATACCTAAATTTGATTTTTTCATTTTGAATAAAAATTTTAAAAATATTTTCTCCTAAATTTTTAGATAAGCTTGTCCTTCAGGGCATCAAATTGCATAAGAATCGGTTTCCTTATTTTACAGTATTTAAGTTCGTGTAAAATGGAGTACGCGGTAATAGCTTTAACTATTACGCCATTACACTCTAGCTCTATTGGTTATTACCTCCTTTATAATTTGTCGTCTTTCACGACACCATTAAGTGTGAAGTGTACTCTAATACCAAACGGTAAAGTTCAGTTTGGAATAAGCATCAAAATTCATAAAAACTTATTAAACTTTATTTGTTAGATTTGTTAGATTATAAATATTGATATAAAATATTTTGGTTTTTCAACCACTTATTAATATTGATCGGAATTTTTAAATCATGTCGTAACTACCCAATGCACGTTTAATATGCGTCCCGTGTTATCAAATCGTTGTCTAGTACCGATGAAATTTTATAATAAATAGTTAACTGTGTCTTTATGAGAAATTGAGAAATGGAAAATAAATAAATAATAAATATTAATTATAAGCCTATCTAGTCGTTAGTACCTTTCAATCCGCACTGAGATAGTGACTGGGATAGTTCATTCCCCCATAGTGTATTCATTTGTAGGCCGGTGTCTCTAGCACTGGGAACTGAAATAGGCTAAAAATTATAAGAAAATAACACGTATTTGCGTTTCATTTTGATTTTCTTTATTTTTCTTCCTTCCTTCGTCTTCACGTTTCGACACACTCAAGTCCAAATAATGGTCACTTAAAAGCACATTTGAATAAAATGATGTGATAAGCTGAATTTACTGTCATTTATTTAATGTAAAATGTATTCTATTGTTCAGAGCTTAAAGTAGAATTGCACAACAACCTAGACCACCGACCATGAGTAACGTGGATGAGTGTACCAATTATGAGTAATATCATCACTTAAAACTATGAATACACCTGTGTAACATATCTCCAAAAGAATTATTTCTTAAGAAACTTATCCCTGTTAGTCCTCGTACTTTTTTATTAAATACTTTATTGAATACTATTACTTAAATATGCTTAACAATATCTTTGATAATAAAAGTAATCTCTTAAAATTATTGATATATTGTAATACACTTTGTTATTGACAATAAATTCCACGCACTTCGTAATCAACGTGCTCATGTAATCAGAATATTTTTTTATTCTGGAAACGGTCATATCAATTCAGACCCTTTATATGATTATCCCCGAACGTCCTTCCTATCATTCAAAATCATAAGAGCTATGTATATATAGATATTTGCTATGTATATTGAAAATTTATGTATAAATAAAATCTTTACATAACAATGAAACATGACTGCAACTAAAAATCTATAATATCAGGACGTTACAAAAAAACTAACACAGTCGTTCCTATAAATATGCCAGTTTCAAAGCTGATACTGTCATGTATATTTGTAAAGTTGTTTCATAATAAGACGGAGTTATAACGTTTTATATCTTAAATGTTTATGCATTGACAATAAAAAAGAAACTATAATAAAAATAACAAAAGAAAATTCGGCTCCCTAAGGGCTATTACAGCATAATCCACGACCAACAGAAAAAAAGGAATGTTAAAATTATAGATACTCTAAAGAGACACTTGTGTAAATAGTTATCACTCGCAGTAACAATAACAACTAAATGTCGAATAGGTGAAATTATCAAGTTGACCCAGTTAAAAAGGGACTGTCCGGATTTCAGGGCTTAATATACTTTATTCATATAAAAGTAGCCTTAAATTACCTGTTACTTAATCTGTTATTATGTGCTGCTGGCGGCGATAAATGATTGGTAAATACATTTATTGTACATATGATCGCTTGTTAATTTTCAGGATCCTGCACAAGATGCTACCAATGCAACTCACAAAATGACCCGTCCTGCCGCGACCCTTTCCAGAAAACATCTAAGATAGTGGTGAGCTTTTCTAAAGTTCTTATTATTTATTAGATTACAATAAGAATTTGGAATGTATTGATTTCCTTTGAACAGGAGTATGTCTTGTTGTTATCATAAGATGTCTTAAATAGAGGAAAAATATTTACCGAGGCAGAATACAGTAATCACTTAGTATTAAAACAAGTAAATAGTATATTTTATCTATACATATAAATAAAATTGGAGTGTCTGTTTGTAATATTGAAATAACCGTTTTTTACTACATGCATATGAATATATATACGGTACATACACCAAAATAACATTTTTTACAGTTTTTGTCTGTCTGTCTGTCTGTTTGTTCCGGCTAATCACTGCAATGGCTGGACCGATTTTGACGAGACTTTTATTGGCAGGTAGCTGATGTAATAAGGAGTAACTTAGGCTACTTTAATTTGCTGATTTTTAATAAAAAATATATTGTAAATTATAATAACTGAGCCACGGCAACGTGTGGCTGGGTCAGCTAGTATTAAATACAATTATGGGACCAAATAGAAGATGTCCTGAAAAAGGACAGGTTAAAAGCACCCCTAATCGATGAGCTTGTAAGAAAGGTCTGATAAGAATTGAAAAAACGATGATGTAAGTCATTGATTGTATTGAAATTGAAAGTGGAAATCTAATAGATAACTAAAACTATACTACTATACTATCGTACTATCTATACTATCAACAATTTATAGTTGATGATCAGCAATACTGTTCTATTATTGTTCCCCAATAATAATTATCTTAGCATTTCAAGCTTAGGATTATGCCAATATAGATATAATTAATTACTAACAATAATATTTTTCTGTCGAGCTCTATCTATTGACTATTCATTTCTATTGATCAGCAAAATCACTGTGAATGTAGTAACCGTACATACACACGTCTTTGTTATGCGTATATGCTATGTTTAAACCAGAATAATAATAAATATATTTTACATTTAAACTAATTAGCCAAAGTGTGGTGGGCTTTTGTTATGGATACAAGGGTAACGGACAGACATACATATGATATACATTTAATATTATAATATTCATATGAATGTACATAACTCAGGTACAAATCATTGCACAAACTCTTCCTCATCGCACAAACATTTTCCCCTCTCGGGTTTCGAACCCAGAGCTACCGTTATCTGTACTTTTTGCTATCCTTTGCGTTAACAATGACGCTTGTTCACTTACACATCACCATTTCCTATGAAGAGCCCATATAGAAATATTTAAAAGCCTTCATAATTGATAAATTTAATAGGAGTTCAATAAAAATTTTGTTTTTTTTTAATTTGCTTCTAGGACTGCGGCCATCAAGATTCAGTTAACTACAACAACCAATTTCTGCGATTCCTTCTGCCAGACAGTATGAACCTAAACATCGCCGGAGCCTCAAGTCGCTATTGTCACAAAATCATTACGCGTTAGTACCTGTTGATTAATAATAATAATACTACCAAATAAATTTCTTAAATCCATTGAAACAAGTGGAAAACCGTATAGCGGAGAATCTCCGTTCTACGTGGAAAACTGTGACGTAAATCTGTATCGTCAACAGATACTTTATACGAAGCTGTATTACTTATAAGGAACAATACATTTAAACTATTACTATCAACAGTATTATTATCAGTTGTTATCTTTTAAAATAATTCTTATTGGTATTTAAACTTATAAGATATTTTGCTACATTAGTTCACTACGTTTTCACATGGTTTTAAGAAGAGTATTAAAATCCAGTTTCAAATGAAATAAATATAATTTTAGTAGATGTAACTTTAGCAATCTATCTGTGATTCAGAATGACGAAATTTTTAAATGAACCGGTTCAAAGTGTCCACCCATCGTAGATACATTATTCCTCTCCAACTAGGTGTAAAGTCTTAAAGAACTCTTTTAAACACATTTCTTAAGCGTAGTATTTTTGCGTATAAAAAAAGTTTTTTTTTCTCTTTTCACAGAATCGGGCACAGTGATCCGTACTTGCCTCGACTCAAACCCATTAAACAAGAACCAGACTTGCTCTCTTCTCGACCAGCCGGGAATGCTTGATGCTTCCAGGAAAATAATCCATTGCAGCTTTTGTGACACTGATAACTGCAACGGCGTTGGTGCTCTGTCTTCATCCCTCCCTCTTGCTGCTCTCACTGTACTCTTCTCTTACCTCGTCTACAAGCAATAATGAACACGGAGCTAGTAACACAATGTCGTTGGTTTAAGCTTTTTGCTGTACGCTTCCAATGGTATTTAAGCAGCATCTGTTTTCCATAGATTTCATACGCGAAACTTATCTACCAACATGTTACTTTTTAGCATGTTGAAATGGTACAGTCGTAATTTAGACTGCTGGCTACTAAGAAGAAGATGGAAGATGGATACTGGCATGAACTAATCTGCCACAAAAAAGTCCATTTTGTTATAACTTTAAACTCCACATTTTTATGTTATATGTTATATTGCTATTTAGTAATGTAGTTCTTTCTTTTCCTTCATTGACAAAAAGTCAGTAGTTAGAAATAAACACTCTTCAAATAATCTTATAATTAGAAATTTTTAAACGAGTTTATAATTTATGACTACAGAGAATGGTTTCGCGTATGAATACAACGTGGAAGCTTTTTAAAAATATTTGAATTGTGCAACAAATGAAATTGAGGTAACGATAAAATGCCTTTAATTAACAACCGTCCAATACGAATGGTGTTACTTTTGCTTTGAGATTTTTTAATACGAGTAGAATATATGTACCGTAGTTGAGTAGGTTAATTAGCTTGTAATTTATTGATGTATGAGACATTAATTTGAAATAACTACTTAATTGCAATCATTATATACAACTATCAAGTATCTGAGCAGAATCTCAAAATTTTGTATTAATTTTTAATGTTGGTGATAGAAAACGTATAAGTAACAGATGATTTTTGGTTTATATAAGAAAATATCCCAAAGGTTACTTAAATACTTAATTTGTACAGAATCTTATCTTTCATTGCGAATGTTAACCCATACCGATAGAATAAGTTAAATAAGAAATACAAATTGATATTAATGTTTATGAATGTAGTTACATTGTTGTTGATGTTTCATAAAATATAATAAATTTGTTGAGATGCCTGTTATTAACGAAAAATTTGATGTTTCGCTTTTGGACATGACAGTGTACAGGTAATTATATGCATATAGTGCTTGGCTAAACGCAAAACTATTGTTATTTTTTCAATTTAATACACCACTGTACTAGAACATAATTTATACCAATTGACACATTGCTAGGAAATGCGAAATTATATTAGGAAATTTCAATAATCCAATTATAATTCTTAAACTCATGTGTCAGTCAGTTAACCACGAAATGACTTACGTATAGAGTATGACAGTTATGATTTTATAATAATACTTTTTTAGTTTGAGGATTTTACAAATGTCAAAACCACTTTGCAATGTTTATTAATTGTAACAAAATGGTAGAAAAACCCACCAACAAAGTGAACAAAGTAAGATACAATTTATAAAAAAAATATACGTTTTTCTTTTTATTGCTTATTTTATTATATTAAACCGTAATTTAGCGTAAGACATCTTACTGAAATTATTCAAAAAAGTTGAAATTTCGTAACTAGAGTTTTTGTAGTTCAGAGTAAATGTATTTCATGAAATATGCAATAGTTTTTAAGATGACTGTTAACGTGCTCTTTTTAATTAGATTCTCTTGTACTGAATTCATTGGAGAGTATTTAAATTTTTACAATTTATGGGGAATAGTAATAAACTGCTTTAAGACATAACAAACACTGACCAATTTAGCATACATTGATTTTATTTCACGCAATAATTTATGAATTTAACCGAAATTAATTAAGTATTTTTATTAAACTAAGCATTTAATGTATTTGAATCAATTAAGTTTATTGAAAATTCTATTAAGTTTTGTATTCAAATAAAGTAAGTAAAATTCAGTTTTATCTTTATTGATCAAACCCTTTTGTATTTTTGTTAAATAATTACATTAGTATATTTTTTGTTCTTTAAGCATTTACCTACTACGTTTTTATATCTAAAGATTTTTTTTTCCTTTTTGGGCGTCAGATTAAGAAATACTTGCAATGGTTCGACGGTTCTGTCAAGTCTAAAGTCAAGTAGCGTTATTGTGATTGTAATTTTCTGTTTAATTATTTTGATATTAAGCCCCAAACAATAAATAACAAGTGTCATCGCAGATACGATATCAGGTAATGTAAAATAATATTATACATAAATAAAAATTATAGTAAAATAAAACTACAAACCAGGCATTTTAGGTAAATCGAATTAAGAAGTAAAAAAAAACTATATAACAATATATATAAGTAATTAACCAGAAAATAAATGTTATTGTAACAAAAGCTTGGGGAAGGTACTCGGTATCGACTGTTGTATTTTTTATTTTTTTAGTTCGTTCGCATAAAGCACCCTACGCTTTTCATATAATGATAGTAATTTTGTCATGAATTTTTAATGAGCGTATTTTTAAATGTTATAAAAAAGGCATCATGAATGCATAAAAAAACAAAGTAATGAGAAATGGATTAACGACAACCGGTAAGGAAGAGTGACCAAACCTTCGGAACCAAACGGTGCCGTGTTCGAGTCCCGGAAGAGGCAGATGTTTGTGTGTTGATTACGAGTATGGTAACTGAATCAAAGTTATTTATATAAGTTTCTATGAATATAAGTAGTTTATGTACATGTATGCTTGTCTGTTACTCTAGTATCTTACGGTACTTACTTTGGGCAATGATAATTGGTGTTAATTTTTATTTATTTAGAGAACCACAAACAAGTGTGACGCTGGAACAGTTGCTCAATCGCAAGTTCGATCGTATATGGAGTACTGTTCTCATCTTTGGGACAGTTCCGCCCAATATCAACTCCAGACGCATGAGTCCATTGAAAGGAGGGCCAAGAAACTCATCGGAAATGGCGATTTTTTTAATAATAAGCAGAAAAGCATTGAACATAGACGGAAGGTAGCCAGCCTATCCGTTTTTATAGGATACATTTCGAAGAGTGTGCAGCAAAATTGCACAGCCTTGTTTCACAGTCCCTATTTTTTCATAGGACAACCAGACTTACGAATAGGCGCCACCGTTATTTGGTTGATATACTAAAGAGTCACACTAAGCGTTTTGGTTCCAATTTTGTAATCCGTACTGCGAAAGAGTGGAACTCTTTGCCTGAGTCTGTGTTTCTTGATAAATACAATTTAGGGGTCTTCAAGTCTCAAGCTAGGTAAGCGCGTTACCTAGATTGTATCGTCGCTTATCATCCGGTGAGATAGCGGTCAAACGCTTTCCTAATTACAATTTAAAAAAATCCCATTGTTAGATCATATGTTCCTGGCATATTCTGGCGTTGTTGGGTATGTATGTATTGTGATCACAAAATACTTTTGTTTTGATACGTTGAGGAATTCTGAAGCGCTTCTGATCCACATCCCGGGAATAAACAATGAGAAGTAGTATTTGGCACACGTTTAAAGTTTGGTATTGATATATGATTGGCATCACCGGCTCTAGGGTTGTAGGAGCGAGGGACTGCATAGAATGAAATAAGATATGGATGACTAGTTCGAGTTAATAAAAAGACACCTGTATAGAAAACGCGTGTATTAGGACCAACACCACAAAAGGAAGAGAATTATAATAAAAGTATATAACAATTTTTACTCTTAATTGTTGCTATAGCAACTGTGTTGCCATTGTAAATGTTGGATATTCCAACAAGGGTTTTGATCAGGAATCGGTTCTTGAAGTTGGTTTCCTAATTGGGCATGTTCAGTTCTTTGCCAGCAAACACGACTGTTGTAATAAGTTCCGTTTTCAAAGACTAGATTAGGTTTCGTTTAAAGTTTGGTATTGATATATGATTGGCATCACCGGCTCTAGGGTTTTCATCAGGAATCGGTTCTTGAAGTTGGTTTCCTAATTGAGCATGTTCAGTTATTTGCCAGCAAAGATGACAGGTGTCATAAGTTCCGTTTCCAAAGACTTGATTAGGTACTACACGATCACAAATGTAATCGATCAAAAATGAATTAGCCACAAAAACACCTCGAAAGATAGAGCAACGCCTTCTGTTTCAAATCCAAACGTGACATGTTATACGAGTCTCTATTTCAGTTCTTCTATTCCACTGGAGTAAAACATAGAGTCCAAGATCACGCCTAGTCGTTAGCCAAGTACACGCCTATCCAAATCTTAAAGTAAAATCTATAGTTCGGTAAAAGTAATCTAAAGTTGAAAAAGAAACTGCAATAGGGAGCATAGAAGACAGCTGATCGCGCAGCAAGTCGACAAACAACTTCCTGATTACAAGAGCGCCTCCAAACTTGCGGTTGCGTGGGCGCATAATGGGAAAAGAGTAAAAACGTAGCGGTGGCGGCGGCGTCTGCACAAAAGTGCATAAAAAGATCTAGTAGATGTTTTAGTCAACAATGAAACACTTTTTGGGTGATTTATTACTTCTATTGTTTAGATCATAAATATGTTGTCATAACTTTTTTTAAGTGATAATATGTGACTTTTGCCCATACTAAGTATTGTTTGTCTTCTCATAACACGTCTTAAAAACAGTGTTTTTGGAGTGGTGAAGCCCAATGTCCATACATTTTGCCTATTCTCCTCTATTGTTATAGCATACAATTGTAGATTTGTCAATATATTAAAACAGGGGATTACCCAAAAAATATAATATTCCTATAGTTAATCATAAATTTAGTTAAATATGGCACGTTTATCTTGAGATTAAAGTGGTTATCAAATTGCCAATCCAATATTCTAGGAAGTACTGTAGCTACCACAGCTTATCTGTCCTTGTTGTGGAAAATGTAGCACTACTCGTTCAACCGCTTCTATAAGTTGGCGAGTGGTTTTCAATATAATTAGAAATCACCATAGACAACCAAATCCAATAGCCACCTCCTTAAATGAATCTTAGATACGCAATCGTCAAAGTTTAATATTAGCAGATATTGTTGGCTATTTCAAGGTCATGTGTCAAATTATGCTGCATTCATAAGTACAGGTAACTATGGGGGCATCCCCATGTACAGTGGGGCAAGGGAGGACTGCTGAAACCCCACCCCACCCCACATACTGTTGGCGATAGATTTTGTAAAAGAGAGGTGTGAGCTGTGCCTCGCGAAGACAAAAGGAGATACTGTGGTGATGATGGTTTATGAACAGTGTGAACTAGTGCCCCCTGTGCAGCACAGCCAACTCGCTACGCCTTTACTCTAATCATTAGAAGGACTAAACACTCCAACGCGCAATGCTCCGGTGCGTTGGGCGGCAAATTACAATCATGGCGACAAGGACCCAGACAAGGGCAAGTTTTAATTACTACGCAAAAACATGAAGAGGAGGCCACCGACAGTCAACCAACAAGCCACCGACGAAAGTTCATAAAAGTATAAAGTATTTTCCCCTCCACAAAAACATATATAACTTTTAGTTTATCTCGATTATACATATAAAACACTTGTTTTTTAGCTGTCTGATCTAGGTACCAGCTTATCCAAATATATATCAATGTGAGTCACACGGATAATAAAGTCCTTATTCACTGTTATACCTACAAACTGGAGCTTATTGGTGCAGTCTTTAATGCATTCATTTAATCATTGCCAATATTATGCAAAATTTTGCAAGAGGTAAAGAATATTTTCTCGTGCTTCAGAAGGCACGTTGAACTTGTAAGTGCAAAAAACTTTAAATAAGAAAACTGATTCCTATGAAATTTTATCCACTCAATGAAGACACATAAAACTAAAATGGAGTAAGGATGATTTGTAAATTAATATTAATTTATACCTTAATTTACAGTGTTTTTTATTATATAAAAGTTTCGAAAATGAAAAGACTAACCTTTCAGACTTATGTATCTTTCTTATGATTATTAAAAGTCACAAGATGCATATCTTTTATGCAGCGGCATTATTAAAAATAAGCAAAACTTGTCATAGGCTTGATTCAATTGATATGAGAGAAAATTATTTGAAATATCCCGTATTCTCATCTGTGTTATGTATAGAGTACACGACAATATCTATTCTAGTTTACTATCAGCAGATAATGGTCAACAGTGGGGCCTATTTGAAGTTAGTACTCTCATCACACAACTACAGACGGTCTTAATATTTTGTTATTAAAAATAACCCCACATTAAAGATAAAACTTAACATTCCTGTTGTGATATCCCAATTGCGATTGCTACTTGTACTAATAAACCACATCAACGTTAGTCCATCTGTTTAACTGCGATGCCAAATAGACTAAGACAAGTAATCAGGTACACTCTCTTTTTGCATTTGGGGTTATTAAAACAAAACAAGAATATTTAATTGAAACGGATATGTTTCCATATTTAATGGATGGCACTAGTAATGTTGGTATTTGGCAAAAAAAATGGCGGATTCAACGGAAGAGTATTCGGGTAGCGGAAGGATATAGGTTCGAGTCCTCTTAGAGTTATTACTAGAAAAAAAAATATTAGGTGTCAGGCGAGATTCCAAACCTAATCCCCTCACTATCCGGGCGAGTATCTTGCCAATTAAGCTACCGAGACTTTAGCAGACCCATCGAATTTGTCCAAATATTTCTTAAGCTGATGTCAGCGCCATCTGTTTATGTTCTAGGTCGCCTGATAGCTGAGACAATTACTTTAAGTAAAAATTTATTTACATAAAAAATTTAGAAGTGTTGCTAAATTTAAATAAAAAAATATTAACAATATAATTTTGGTGAGAACTGTAGAGCAAAAAATAAATACAGAAGCAACATCATGTATCTATACCAATATTATAAAGAAGTAAAGTTTGTGTGTTTGTATATTTGTTAAAGAATTTTGTCCACTCGTGCGAAGCCGGGACGGGTCGCTAGTTGTGAATATTTTTATTTATACAATAATTGTGCAAGAGTACCTACAGTCATTTGTTTTGTATAGATAGCAGTGTACTGAAGTAGTATCAAACATGACGCTTGACAGATTTACTTCGTTTGTTTTCTTGACTTCAATTCTTATATGTGAATCCAACGAGGGTAAATATGTAGTTAGTAATATGTATGTATCTTACAGCTGGTATAAAAGTTAACTCTACTTTCATTAAATTCATCTTCCTTAGTATGTTAAAGCTGCAATAGCAGGTTCATACCAGATTTGGCTGGGCAGGGAGAAAAACACGAGTAGTGAAGGTGAGTGTTGTACGTGTTGTACGTTGGACAGGGCCCCTTAAACCTACACCCGTGTCATAAGTCTCGGGATCTACTCGGAGTTTCTCTTTCTGCCACACAATGGCCCCGGCACCCGCACGGAGAATCCATGGAATGCAAAGAAGTTCGTCTCTCCCAAGGCTTGAAATATGGCTTCTTTATGTATGAAAACATCGTCGGAATAGTTAAACCATGATCCACATTCGCTCTCAGTGCGGATTAGTGAGTGCTGACACCTGGATGTGCAATAATGCAGTCGGTACTAAAGGCTTAACGTGTCTTCCGAAGCTCGAAAGTACTCAAAATAATCTAATAATCTAAGGCCCTATCTGACCGTTGGTTTGAGTCGGTCCCAATGTAGTAAAACTATGGCGACTTTTTTGATTATTTTTTTTATTGTATTCACCAAAGTTATTTTTTACTGTGTTTAAATGTTATTTTATCTTCTTATTAAGATTTATCTCCAAAGTAGTAGTAGTAGTAATAGGCGTGTTGTTTTAGTAATTATATGTGAAAACATTTAATTGGTGTTTAGATAAAATTTTAGTTTGTAACTTTATTACATATAATCACTGTTTGTTCTCCAAATAAAATAAAATAAAATAATTATTATTTAGTTACCCATTCAACTCCTACGTATGTTATTTCACATTCGGCAATCATAGATCAAAGGCACTAACAACTGCGTCATTGACTTCAAAATTGTTCGCAACAAATTATTTCTGCCAATAACACAATTTATCAATTAAAATACACCCAACTTTAATAAACAAAAAAAAAAATCTTATGTAGAGGCTACATTGGGATGGCTCAGATATTCAAAAGGATGGCCTATAAAAATGAATCTGCTTTTTCTTTGTTTACGCATGAAGATAAATTATTATAATAGAAAACTATCACACCGACTGTGCTGGGTTCGAGGCCCGGAATGGGCAGATGTTTGTGTGATGAATACGAGCATTTGTGTTTGAGTCATGGGTATTTATATATGAATATATCTATAATTATTAAGTGTCCAAAGGATACACAGTTACATCAGAGTTACTATGGTTCATTTTATTTATCCGTTGACGATCTAAAACAAAAGGCGATAAAATTAAAAGAATTTTTTTGCTGATGGTCGTGTTTTGGACGAAAGTCCAATCAATCCTCCGTAATCATGGGCCTAATGCGTATCATTCACAATTCTTTTCTATTCATTGTTCCGTATGGAAATCCTGGAAACTTCTCAACATCTTCTACACCTGAAAGACATTATTGTTTCGACAATATTGCAGTTGGAGGAGTCCTAATAACAAACAAAGGTTGTGCTCTAGAGTTCAACAACACTGCAAGCACTTGCCTGCTATAGCCAATATTGCACAGTTTGTCACTCAAATTTGTGCAACACATCTAACTCGTTGAAATTATTTGCTGCTTTACTAATGTTCGTTATATTATTTTCATCGATTTGATAAAATAACACTTATTTAAAACCATTTCACTCTTTTTGTTTTTAATATCCTTAGTATTTAATAAATACAGTAGTATTAATAGATAACCTTTCGCCTTAATTTTTTACATTTTGTCCTCAACATTTAACATGTTTCAGTCTCACAAAACAGGTATTCAGTAGTCGGTTAATATCTACATATAGCTTAAAGTCAAAAAAATCCACTGATGACAAAGAATTGGCTCTAATTTTTTTTTTTCATTTCTCCTTGATATATTTTATGCACTCAATACATATTAACTTTAATTTAAGTAAGTTAAATAATCAATCTAATAACTACACCCACGGCGCGATCATAATACATTAATCAACTGCACGTGAGCTTTTTGTCATATTAACTCGAACAATATTTAACCTTAAGGACGAAAAGTAGAGCTCAAAATCAATTGAGAAATCTTGAAGTTTTAGTATATATTTATGAGAGGTGTGGTGGTAGGTTGTTATCCGTATATCATTTACTTTGCGATGATTAAATAGCACCTATTAACAGCAAAATTAATCTATAATATAATCTAAGATCACATATTTTTTGTTTGTCTGTCCGCTCTTTTTCCCGCTCTTTTTCTATTATGTATATGCGTTACCATAGCAACGCGTTAACCGCATGTAGTTCTTCTACCGGACGCTAGATGGCGTTAACGGAAAAATATCTAATGCTAGAAAAAAATTAAAGAATTTTGTCCACCCGTGCGAAGCCGGGACGGGCCGCTAGTTCATATGTATATCGTACTCGTTTCTTTCCAAATCCTGTTAATACGTTTTTAGTAAAAAAAATCATCGTTAATTACGATTGAACTTTTTGTAAAAGTCAAACTTGGAAAGGCATTTTTATTATAGATATGAATTTTCTAGAATAACGTGACCATATGAATATTTTATAAGGCATGAACACTTCATTTTTGGAGCACAATGAAATATTTACAGCGAAGCCCATAGATTTTCAAAACAAAATCTCGATTTATTTAAAAGCCTTTATTTTTAACAGCGTCCACGGCAGAACTGAATCTGATAGACAACACTTTAATACCTAACACTTTCTTTAATTAATTCCATTAAATTTCACTCAATAATTTTCTACTAATAAATGCCAATTGAAACATAGAATCTTAGGGAAATTCGAAAAAAAATATCTTTGGAACGGATGAGCTATTGTTCATGAATTTATTAATAGATCTTGGATGTTGAACTTTCTGTTGAAAACCGTTTAAAGAACTTTGACATTTTCACTCGGATGATGTACTGTGGTATGAACAGATGATTCATATTTCATTTATTACTAGCGATTATAAATATTTTAATCAGTTAAAGATTAAACGATTGCATATTGATAAACAATGATTCATGTCAATATGATTCAAAATATCAGAGCCTCGAGCAAACGTGGAATAATCCCATTTACAATAATAGATATAATATGATTCAGACCAATTTTTTAAATATTTAGATCCAATTTTATTTTAAAACTCAGTATGTACTGAGTTTTAAAATAAAATTGGTTCTGGGGTGACTCCAAAATTAAATATAGGTATGTACCTATATCCAATTTTGGAATCACCCCAGAGACTCTCCGGGACTTATATCTTATTGCACATTCTCACACAAACAGTTTCCCTAGTTGTTCATGTCCTCATCTTGAGATGACCAAGAAGGTTAAGTACTTGGGGGTCATGATTGATGATAGGCTTTATTAATTTGAATATCAAAAGTTCCTCGAGGTTATAAAATACCTTCGGGTGCCTTAGAGTAAGGACAAACACAGAATTTACATATTAAGTGAATCGTAAGAAGCATAATCGTTACTTGTATATTGCTAAACAAAATTCTTGAGTCATTCTTTCACTTATCAGCGCGCAGCCCAAACCCGTAATCTAGAACTTTTTGGAACGAAGTTCCTTATGGGGCGTTGCAGAGGGGTTACCTAGCCGGGCAAAAACGTCCGTAGCGAAAGAAATTAATGTATAGACTAAACATAAATATCTTACGCTTTTTTTATGGCTATAGTGTCTAATGTATAATCTACGTGATGACTGTTATTATATATTTTTATAAATTATTGTAAATACAGATGTTAAGATAATTTTGTAAAATAGTTTCTTTGCTTTTTATCGATAAAAAAAGCATAATGAAAATGTATGCCCTATTAATTATTTTCTTTATACCTCGAATAGAACTTAAAATTAATATTTTTATATAAGGAACTTTGTTCCTTTCCGGTGTCTCACGACACCACACGACTTTTTTTATAGTAAACTAGCTGACACAGCCACGCGTTGCAGTGTTATAAATTAAAATAAAACCTATCCTATCTTTTAAGTTAGATCAAATAACAGATGGTTACGAAGTTTGATCAAAATCGGTTAAGTAGTTTAGGAGTCCATCGCGGACAAACAACGTGACACGTAATTTACATATATTAAGATAGGTAGGCGCTTAACCGCTATCTCGCCTGACGGTAAGCGACGAAGCGATCTAGAATGTGACGCGCTTACCTAGAAGATACCTATTCAATCGGTACTTGAAGACCCCTAAATTGTATTTGTTAGGAAACACAGACTCAGACAAAGAGTTCCAGTCTTTAGCAGTATGGATCACAATATTGGCACCAAAACGCTTATTGCTACTTTGGTATATAAATCATATAATGATGGCGTCTATTTGTAGGTTTTATTTTATGATGTTGATCAAGGATAACAAAGGATTTTACGAAACTGTAGCACTAAGAGGGTGAACAAGGCACAAAACTTTTATATCGAAAAACTTTACAGCTACAAACATTGAAATTTGATATTTAGTTCTTACACTTTCCACATTTAAAAAACCTACCTCTACCTTCTTCTTTTACCGGGTAAACAAAGCGTTAATACTTGCGTTTTTTTTTAATCCCGACGTTTTGACTCCTTTCACAGCTCCTGTAAAGTACGGGAGCCATTATCACAGGATGACTAAAGTCGTCATTAACCTTCTTATATTTTTATCGTGCAAGTTCCTTACTTAATTAATTCATAGAAATTAAATTGTTTTATTTTGCATTTTATTTAGTTACTTTTATTATATATACGATACTATGCTACTGCATACTACTATACTTTCTACTACCAGTTGGAGAATTATTTGAAAACTTAGATTTTTAAGTTTTGTTTTAAAATTAATATATTTAAATTTAAAACAAAACTTAAAAAAAACAAACGTTTAAAACAAGCGTTTCAGAGTTTTTTGATAACGAACCACAGAGGGGTAAAGTATGGGGTTCAAACAGGCCGTGGCCTACCGGTTTAGAAGTCAGCTTTAACCCAGGCGGACTGGGTTCGATGTACTTCAGACGTATACCCACCTATAAAGGATAGAAATGAGACCTCGTTTTTGACCGCGTTAGCGAATGAATGCATGCATATGCATTCACTAAATTCACCTTCACTAAATAAATATAAAATCGAAGCCGGCATCCTTCCATATTACGCTTTTTATTAAAAGATAACCATAGTACTATGACATTTGTTTTCTATATAATAATACGATAATGTTTATTTAAGTAATAGATATAAGCCTAAAAAAAGAAACAACTTACATATATTTAATGATAAGTTTATGTATATATTTGTATGTCTGCGTGCGTCGCCTACACCCAATCGTAACCAAGCCTTTTGCTTAAGACGCGGGGTTGACGGTAATTTTAATAATACGTTTCAAGTATTGTTAACATTCTTTAAAAAAAACTAGGGAGATTCGTAAGTTTATTTGTCTTATATCTGAAAGTATGTATTTCAGTTGTCGATACAAAATTAATTAACACGTTTCTTAACAATTTTGGAAAAAAAACTGTGAAATAGTGTTCTCTAAAACCTAATTATCCATACACCAGATAAGTATAACATATGGAAGGTCTCCACTCTGTATAAATTTTCAAGGCTGATCTTTCGTGGAGCAAACATTAATCACTGTGTGAATCATAAATTACTGATAAATAATTATATTAAATAAAATAAATTACATACGTTGATATATAGGAATTTAATTGCGTTTCTATTGTTCTGTTATTTTATGTAAGTGCATGGACTTTATATGAGATGTCATTTTAGAGTTTATAATGCTCTGATAATGTAATCGTGGTTACCATTACTGAAAATTTTCTGTTAATCAAATACATATTTAAATTGTTGTTCAAGTAAATATTTTTTTAACGATTGAGCGTACTGGGAAACTCTTAGTGGGGGCGGAATATTATTTCAACACTTGGCAGCATAGCGGAAGCAGCCATGAAAAGCAGGCGATCTGTACCTAGAGCAAGCCAGTCTTGAAACAAATGTAGTGTCTCGACTAGAAACTAGAAAAGTCCAATTTCATATACAGGCATTTAGGTTTTCTACTATGAATAATGTAGTACTACAAGTTGTTGTAGTAGTAGTGTAGAATAGCAATAAAAGTAGATAGCGAAATGCAGACACGACGTGTACTTCGTACAAGAATGGTGTGAAATAGGATCGTCATGGAATATTAAAATTGAATCTTGCGAATGCGTTCTGAACCAGTTGCATCATTTTCCTTATTCTGGAAAGGAGGCAGCCACTAATAACAGAAACTACATAGTTGAGTTTAGATAAAACCAAACTTTCTCACATTTGGAGTCTCAAATCTATACTCTGATGCTCGTAAATTTGGCAAATGACACACTTAAGTCTGTAAAAACCGTTTTTATTCATTTATTTGGAGAACCAACACGGACATACGCTTTAAGAGGAACAAGGTCGGTGGCTTACAGTTATAAGTGCTGCCTTAATTAAAGATTGCCACGAAGAGCAAAAAATATAAATAGTTGAGAGTATAAGGCTTCCCTTAAAGTATAAACAAAATCTTAGTAAAATTGACCACAAATTAAACGTGCTCTACGAAATATAATTGACTGTGTATCACAATGCCCAGATTTTTTGAAACTGTAACTTTTTCCAAAAGCTGATCCCCCAATTTAATATGTGGATCACAATTGTTACTTTTTCCACTTGCAGTTTCGAACCAAGTATCATAATTTTTTTCAATTTCAAGAACCATTTTCCTTTGACCATATTATCAGCCGTTCAAGATCCTGATTTAAATCATCTACAGCAAAAAAAATATCATCTAGTTTAAAAGACAATACAGTTGTAGATTGTCTGCGTAGATTTAGCATTTACAGTTATAGATACACTTAATTCTGACCGCAATATAATAATTGAATAAAAATAGAGCGTTGGGGATGCTGTAATTAAAAACACAATCATTGGACAGTAGACCTTCTGTGATCGTGAATGAACATAGCTAGCAAGCCATTCTATATAATATTGAGTTCCAAGTCGTAGTATGCAAGCTCTCATAGCACTACAGTTGCATTAATGGTGTCAAAGGCACGTGAAAAGTCAAAGAGTACAAGAATAGTAACATCAACATTTCGGGTATTCAGTACTCGGTTGAACACAAAGTACTTCGTAATATATTAACTATTATGCTCATTATGATAAAAAATATGCGGTACTTTATTGTATATGATAGGTGTGGCAGGTAGATAATAAAAATTACTTAATAATAAAAGTTAAATGAAGGGAAACTGGTATCAAAGATTATAAATGTAATATAACGATAATATAACAAAGTAGGTTATTAAAATTATTTCACGTTTTATAAATTTACTTGAAATTCACAAATATAAAGCCTCTTATACCATGAACTATCTATTTAAAGACAGCAATTAGAAAACAACAGTCGAATAAACTACATACTTTATGCATATGGTGTTATATGAAAGTGATGAAGAAGGTTGAAAGTTAAACGCTTAACGGCAGGCCTGAACTTTTTGATTAGATGGATTGTAGTAAAAGAAAATACACAAAAAGTTATATAATTAAATAACATACAGACATTACAAATCATGCACCGTAAGTCAACAGTCACATTTGCCTCACGTTTATAAGGGTGCTCACTCTTAGGTGAAATCTTCTTGTGATCTGATTGACTCTTATGTCGTTTTATAGGGTATAACAACCATTTTCAAAAAGTGTCTCAATCAGATTCAATAGCGCTAATATGTCACTAAAAACACAACATTTTTGTTTATCGAAAAGTGCCATAAACATGCATTTCAATTTTACATTTTCAAATTTCACGCGTAGTTTGACGAAAACACACATACGGCGTCCAGCAGTGGATGCTATATTGATCTTTATGTGGTCATGACATCGGTTGACTCTATAAACAAATGTACTGATAATTTGTATATCAAAATTATATGCTTAATAAAAGAGTTATTATTCTACTTATTGTTGGTGCGCTGTTCCTCTATACTAGTCCATAAATATAAATGTAAAAACACCGAATAAATTGAATATTGACTAACCAATATTGACTAACTGATATAAATATGAGAAAAACTTAGTTCCAGAAGACGAAGTTGCTATAAGGAGTCTCGAACTATCATCTGAAAAAACTCGTTTGTACTTTTGTAAAGAATCTGCATGCATTACCTATCTTCAAATGATTCACAATAGATAACATTAAAAAATAATAAAAGTACAAAGCCGACACTTTTTGGTTGTCACAGCCTTATGACGTAATAACATGGCGGCCACTATTTCATGGCGTTAAAAAGTGAAACCACTGAATTGAATTTTCAAATTTATTTTGATATTTTATGAAATGATGAACTAAAACTGACATTTTCCGACAGGTTTTGTTCTATCTCAATAGTATATTTATAGATTTTTCCTCATATAAAGTAAAATACCCTATTAATGCATACTATGATGATATGGCGTGCGGAACACCGTATCTAGGTGTTATAGCAGAGTGGGGTGGCCGCCAGCGTACCGGGTAATCGTTGGTGGCATTGCACTCACCGTCAAAAAAAGGTATCATATCAGACGCTCTCGTAGTGCGGACTAGTAACGAATGACGAAGAAGCGAGTGCATCTTTTACTCCGAACTACAAGAGGAGACACAAAGACATGGCGGCCAAAAATTGCATATAGATGTCCAATTATCGATCGACGAAGTTATACCTCTTCATATGTTGATTTCATACGTTAAATCTATAAAGAAATCGTAGTGTGAATTTATCATCATTAATAGATGGTGATAGATGAACGTATTTCGATTCAACTGGGTACATTGGCATGTAAGATATATCTTCACATGATTAAATTACCAAGAATTTCTTTCTCATGATTGTTAATCAGTTAATCGTGGCGTGTTTACAATACAATAATACACACTAATGTTTAATTATTGATATCGGGGAACTACTTTTTATTGTGACCTAATTAATTACCTCGATGTTTATTGAAGTACCTGCTTGCAATCCAAAGTGGATGACTACATATGACAGCTAAGCATACTCTTTCTTTACTTTACCTTTCCACATTATACAAACACAAGCATGTAATGTTGTTTAATAATTTAAGTGCTAGGTATCTGCCAACAAACATCGAATTTCATACATTTACAATCTTTTATTTTTATTTTTTATCTTGTAGCATATCAATAAATAATATGAAGTTTTTAAAGACATTTTAAATGCTCCATAGCCGCATCACTGGCGCCTGTAGAGAAATTTTCTTCTATAATTATTTGTAATAGAAAATATTTTATTAACTTGATTTTTTTAAATAAAAGAAATTTAAGTACTATAAGAAGAAAATGATAAAATCTGCTATCTTCGTGTTATTGTAGTCGAGTAAAGTTGCAAATGTAGAGTTTTTAATTATGAAAAATCAAGACTGTGAATGAAAATATAGCATATATTTTTATCCCATCAATTAAAATAATATTTGATTGTTTGCGGTGAAATTGGTTGAATTCGAATATTCATGCTCTATAATGATTTCTAAGTGCGTTTTAAACACATCACTCGTAATTTTACTGCAGCTAATAAAAAGATCAACTTTAAGTGTCACTTCTTAAGAGATTTTTTTTTAATGTCCATATTCATTATATTTTTACAAGGAGCACATGTTTCTGAAGTTTCATGCATGTTACTTTGATATAAGCTTTTTACATATTATAAACCTTTACATATGAAAATCCTGCAAATTACAAATCCCTAGGTTCAGTGGTTTAGGCTGGGCTGTGCGTTGTTTATCAGTCAGACAGTCAGTCACTTAGGATAAAGACTGTTATATATCTAGATTATAAGCTGATAGCAAGCTATGCCTAGATTATGTTTTCCTGATTACCATGAGAGAGTTTGAGTTATTTGTTATTGCGATAATTGTTCGTGTTATTACTCATATTACTGTTTATGGTATATAATTGATATCGAGAAGCTTTATGGCGAATTAGCAATCTCATTTAACAAATAATTGCGCTATTGAGTAAATTTGATGACTGTCAGTAATCGCATTGTTAACAAAAAAATTACTATACCTTCTTCATGCTTCGGAAAATAGGCTAAGGTGTTGGTCCCGACTTCATTTGCAGTCGTTAGCGTCCTCCAAAGCTGCACTGACATCCTCGTAGTGGTTTATGGTCAGCTTTTCTTAAAAAGCTGATGATGGTGAAGTATGCTGTCGGTTTGCATTTGGAATAGACTGTTAAATATACTTCAGTCTTTCTTGTCTAAATAATATCTCCCCAAAAAAGTCTTCGTCGACGCTCCTCTAAAGGATCCGTATATTTGCTAAAGTACGCCATCTTGTAGAGATAAATAAGATCAGGGAAACCCATTTCTATCTTGATAAATTATTTTAATAGAAAAATGCTAGAAAAGATCAATTCATCTCACAAGTCATTCTCAGGCGGAGAATCGAATTCCCAATTGAGGCCTTGCGAACACTTGTCGCAATTTGCTAGTACTTTTCTACTTTTTACACTGCAAGCCAGAGTTGTCTCATCAATGAGAGAAACATCTTTATTTAGTTTTATGATTTTTTTATATATTTTTTGTATTTTTCAATGCTATCTTATATGATACATTATTTTAATAGAACAATACGGGAAAAAATCGACTCAGCTCACAAGTTAGTCTTAGGCGGGAATCGAACCAGCAAGCTTGTGTGGATGTCCGATCCAATGCTCTTCCAATTGAGCTAAAGAGCCTTGCGAACACCTGTCGCAATTTTCTAGGACTCTCTACTTTTTACGATGGAGGCCAGTGTTGTCTCATCAATGAGTAAAACACCCACTCATATTCGAAAGAAACACAACAAATAACAATAATTTGTTTCTATTTTTTTTTTTGCATCCACAATGCAATATTTATATAAGATATAAAATACGTGTTAAGCCGAGCCCTCAGATGGGCTCGAAGGCGTAGTTATTTTTTACACACGTATTTTGTATGTAACTAGTGACCCGCTCCGGCTTCGCACGGATGCAATGCTCTAATATATTATGCATGACTTATACATATAAACCTTCCTCTTGCATTACTCTATCTATTAAAAAAACCGCATCAAAATCCGTTGCGTAGTTTTAAAGATTTAAGCATACATAGGGATATGGGGACAGAGAAACAACAGAGACTTTGTTTTATACTATGTAGTGATAATATATCCATGACTCCGGTACAAATGCTGGTTTTCATTATAAAAACCCCTGCCCCTTCCTTTATTTTTGTGATTTATATCTATGATCAATGATATTCTATGCTGCTGATTCTACGGTAACATCACATCATAACTGTGACAGATGAAATTTAAATTTTTCTATACAAAACTGTTCGTGTCGATACGTCCATGCAGACAAAGTCGCAAGCTTCTACTAATATACATGATTAGTTAGTCATAGCACTATCATCGCTATATGAGTATTATCGTTGCAGTCTGCCTAACTGATTAATTATTGATTAATACGCCCGAAAATATTTATATAACATGTACGACATAAAAGTTTATCTCCTAATGCCGACGAGTACATTGATAAAGTGATAACTTCCAAAAATAAAAAAGAAAATTATCTTTTAGGACTCACTGATCATCTACAAAAGCTTTGGCTAGTTAAAAATTGTAAAAGTTTTGTTATTTGTGGGTATTACAACTTACTCTTAAACTGTATTAGCAGATATATGCTACTTAATTATATAAAAAAATTGAACTAAAACTTATTCCTCTGATATAATAATATTTGCAGATGATGATTTTCTATGTACCTATATTTTACTACATCCTAAAAATATCCTTACAATTTTTTATATGAACAATGCTCGTGAACGGGTACTGCCTCTTCAATACTAATATGGCATTATAACTATAAAACAGTTGTACATAAAGTTAGTGAAATAACTCACTAATGAAAAAGACTGAAATAACTCGCAAATTAAACTTACGTTCACATAATGTCTTAAGCTTATGATTTGTGTATTGTTTACCCATTATTTGACAAAGAAGCATTTCAAATTTTACCTAAGTAAGCTTATTAAATACTTCTGAATGTCAGAAATTACTTCATGAATTGCATGGGTGGGACTGTTACTACATTAGTTCTGTGCGCATATTTCTAATAAAGATATGACGGTGTAGATATAGAAATGTAAGTATAAATAGTAAAATGTTTTTTTATCACGGAAAGCTGATATCAATATCAGAACTGTTTCATATTCTACATGTAGTACTTATTTCTATATTAATTTTACGTTGATCCCTCATCGACTATGATTTTGGATACTTTTTACATGTTGATCAGCCAAATGTTTTTGTGCATTTCTTTGCACCCGCACATGAATATAACTTCATTTATCTTTATTCATTAACTGAATACAAATAACAACAAATCACAGCAAAAACGATAAAATGAATGATTCTATACATTCATTTTATCTTTTCTAACAGCCAGTTACATTGTCCCAAGATTAATTAATGATCTACCTCCCGATTTGATAAAAAGCATAACACCTGACAATATAAAGAATAAATTAAAACAATACTTTTTGGATATTGGAATGTAATATATATGGATGCTTCTGCTTCTCTGCTTCTATATTACTGGATATTATAGATATAGTTTGTAAAAAATTATTATAACACAAGCACTCCTGATTGTTGTAAATAATACGATTGTAAAATGTTGGGAATCTCGATGTGAAATCCTGACACATATACAAACCCTAGTGGTTTCCTTTGTGTTAGCTATAGTCAATAAGTTTCATTGTATAAGCATTTATAATGATAAATAAAGGAAAAAAAATATATATGTATAACAATACATATATTTTCATCATTCATCATTCGACGACCGTTTGGTGCAACGGTAGCGATCCTGCCTTTCGCACCGACGGTCCTGGGTTCGAATCCCGGTTGGGGCAGATGTTTTTATGATGAATACGAGCATTTGTACCTGAGTCATGGGTGTTTATATATATTTCTATGAATATTACATACTTATGTATCATATATGTATGTCTATCCGTTACCCTTATTCATAACACAAGCCTTATAGTGCTTACTTTGGGCTAGGCTAATTGGTGTGAATGTAGGACATATTTATTTATTATTTATTACATATATGGAATCAGGCATTGCTTAGCGGATGTCAGTATATAGGTTTCTATATATTTTTGTTGTAGTAAGCTAGATATTTCAGCTCTATGCATGAAGTGAATACATTAGAGATACAACTATTACTTTAAAAGTTACTCAGTTTACAACATTAACTACCTAAAGATAAATACCGATAAAAGTAAAATAACACATAAATTGGTATTAGTATTGGTAATTAACTCCCACTAATTCGGTGTTTAATAGTAGTAATAATCAGGTAACAGTTGCAGTTGTCTGATTCATTTAATTTATTATTCTTCATGCGATTGAGAACATCCGCAACACGAATGAACAGGAAAATTTATTTAATAAAACCCAAATAACTTTTGATAAAATTAATCAGTCTCTTAACTAATTAATCTATTTCCAAAAAAAAAACGAAATACCTACACAGATTAAACAAATGACATCTATAATACATAACGATTATAGGATTTTCCTTTTTTGTAGAGAATCCATGATGCTAATAACACCTATGTGGTAAATAACTTTATGTGGTAAACTGAACGATAAGTACTGAAAACGGTATGGGTACACATCTTAGTATTTAAGGTTTGAACTCTGTCCTGAGAAGTTCAAAATGGAACATATACAATAATAAACATATCAAAAGTTTCGAAGGATCAAGGTATTATTTTAAGTATTTTATTTTCCTATTGAAACAAAAATGTCTATAAAAAATGTTCAATATAAGTAGATTGACGAAGCACTCCCTGCTTTTGTATTAATAAAGACTTTTCGCGTTAAATCCAGAAAAAGCTAATGCACCTTAATTATAAATAAAATATAACGTCGAATAAGCAATAATAAGTCTGCATATCTGCTTTAAATGCGTATAACACAGTGATTCATCATATTCAATTTTTAATCCATTTAAGTAACATCATAACATGCATATTATGCATATGTACAATTGTACATGCGTATTAAGTACAGCAGCAGCATATTTGGCACAACTCTTCTTTAAAATACATCCCATTCGTACTCAATGGGATTCAAGTCTAATGATCGAGCAAGACATGATAGGACGTTGAAAAAAGCTGCAGCAAGTATTTTTGCAAGGACCCTAGCAGTGTGCGGATGTGTATTATAATGCGTTACCAGAAATTAAGATCCAAAGTAGGTACAAATAGGAATAAAAACGTTTGATAAAATGTAAATCTGGATATTGAGATTACTTCTGAACCAAGTCAGTTTCATTGTTCTGCCGATCCAAACACCCGCCCTCATCATAATTGTTCCACTACTGTATGTATGAACCTTCTGGCATGAATTTTGGTGTTTGGTGGTTCTGAACGTTTTTGGTGGTTTGGTGTCCACGGGTACTCTACGAGCGTGTATGTCTAGTATCTTGCCGCATACCAAGGCAAGATTCGCGTAAATAAACCTACAATATGGCAGGCAATGTTCTTCTGCCCAATTTCTGTGTTCTCGAGCCCGTTGTTAAGGGGATTCTCTGCGAGTACTAGGCAGTACACATTACAGTACACACGGTGGCTTTCTGAAACAACCCAAAGTTCGGCACCGCAGCAACTACAGCTAAAATGCTGGGCGTCTTAAATAAGGTCAAGCGATATTTCACGTCAGGATAGTTTTTAACTCTGTATAAAACACAAGTCCGATCTTGCATGGAATATTGCAGCTCCTTCTGGGATGGTTCAGCAAGTTACCAACTTGCTGCACTGGACACGTAGTGCCTAGAGTGGTCATCACAGCACATTTGCCGAGAACCAGTTTCCAATATTTTCACAGCTGTAATATTTTTGTTTAATCAAATGATAATCATAATAGCGTTCCTTTGTATTGCCTCAAACCCGTTGCAGAATTATATAGGAATAAAAATTGATCGAATATTTTTATCTTTTGACTTTCATCTTTTAACTCTAAAACTATTCCCTTCCAAATGACGAAATTTATTAAAGTATCCATAGGTATCCAACGTATCATATTCAAGATGTATGAGATAGAGTAGATATGTAAGACATATTACTATTAGGTACAAAAATGTATTTTACTAGCATAGCTACACTTTGTTACACAGTTTCTATATATAAACAGCTCTAAAGTTAATTTAACAGAAATCTATACAGGATATTTTTATTGCACTATTGCATACTTTTATAGTACAAAAAAACATGTTTAATTTACAAAAATAAGCATACTGCATTCAAAAATTTTTGAGTATAAACTTTCACAATTCGAAGATTTTTACACTCGAGAATCAAAACGGCTAAAATCCTAAAAAATACCTCTCTATATTTATGCTACCCTATGTTTACGAATATATAAGAGATTTATAATAAAAAAATGCTAATTTACATTTATATAAGTTCATAAATATAAAGGGTAAAAATGTAAAAAATTATATGGGTTCATTTGTACAGAATAATATTTACATATTATTCTGTAAAAAGCGAAAGCAACATGTTTCTAGAGTTCGTTCCAGAGTTATAAATGTTCCATATGACAACAATACAATTTAAGGAAGGAATTTGTAGACTTTGTTTTGTTCATATTAGTGGCTCTGTCTAAAAACAACAATATTCGTAAATTTATACTTTTTCTTATATTTTCATATCTAAGTTACTGATGCGTCTCTTACAATCGCTATCAGAGCTGATAACCGTTAGGAAAGAAACATTCTCAAGTGGTGACCATGAACTGGACATGGTCTAGTCATACACAAGATTTAACCATAAATTGGTAAAGGGCTGAGTTATAGCATTTCATGATGAGCTCTATTTTATAAAGAGTATATAGGAGTCCATTGCTGACTTGCAGAGGGATATATTATTTGTAAAAGAAAATAATAAATCATTATGTCCAAAAGTTTTATACCTTGATTTCGGATAGTACGATTAAGACGGAGGTCTTAGAGAATTACATTAATTGATAAGCATACTTATAACAATATATTATAATTCTTAAATATCGTATGGGCAAGGCACCCGATGTTTTTTACCTTAAATATTGATATTTAAATTCACAGCATATTATTATAAAAGACAATACGATTCGAATACCATTTAAATCTAGTAAAAAGCCTATAAAATGTAAGATTTCACATTTGCCCTTTTCTTTTATTTGGTAATAAAAAAATTACTGAAAAGCTTAGTTACTGGATACAATCTAGGATAAGAATATATGTAGATCAGATTTCTTGATAGATTACACGAACTTCAAACTCAATGAGGGTTGCGTCGTTATCACAGAACTCCTTCCGAGTTCTGTGATAACGACGCACTTTCCGAGTTCATCATCAGATCTGCTCCATGTCATAATAATAGTGCATTTTCATCTGTTTTACAAAATTCTGTATGTATGCGTATTAAAAAATTATATTCAAACGGAAAACTTCAACCGTAGGTCGAGTTCAACTTGCAAGATTTGATTACAGACAGACAGACAGACCAGGACCGGTGAAACTTAATAAAAGATCGTAATAATTTTAGCTGTTTTAGCTTACGTGTAAAGTCTATCCGTAGACAATAGCAAACAGTGATGTACAGTTTGTTTTTTGTATTTTCATCTGTTGCCATTGCTAAGTAAATAATGCATACGTAGTTTTAAAATTATTTATAATTTTTGTGTAATCAAACATAGGGCATCCTAAAGTTATCTTACGACAAAAAATAATTTTAATAGCTACTTTGTCAATTTTGGCATCATCTTTCACAGCTACGTTGTCAAAAACAAAATAAAGAAGTAATTTTAATAACGGATGTGTGGTACTTTCGTTTTATCTGCCTGCAATTAAAATCATGTCGTCATTTTTTACCTATTTCAATAAGCTTCACGCGATGCCATTATGTTTGATAATGCGCGTATATAAAAATATTATCAAAATCTATCTTTGCCATTTGGCTTAGCGGGGCGGAGTAATGAGCCTCACAGTGAATCTATAAGCTTTGTTTCGGAATAAATAATTTTCTTTTTTATTGTAATAAATAAAAGTGCTACAATGATCAGTGCCAAAGTTTTTCTGTGCGTTTATGGGCTCATGTTTATAATCAGCTCTCAGGGATATAGTAAGTAAAATTCATTAGTTTGAAGCGTTTGAAAAATAAATGGTATTTAAATATTACTTTCGTGAGTTTACTTGATAACTATTTTTATACTTATTACTTGTATATTTATCTGTTTGATGCACTTTTTTAACTATTAACAATAAACTTTCTGAAAATACTTTTTAAAAATCGTAGTATTAAATTCAGGAACAGCCGCTTCCTGTTATTAAACATATACATATGTATACAAAAATCTCCTAAAGTCAAGGCGAATATATACTCCGATTAAGGCATTTCTATCAAAAACTATAACGAAATAAAGAAAAATTGAGGCAAGTACTTATATTTATATTATAATAAAATTTATATACATTTGGATAATATCACAAATATTTAATTAAGTGTTATCATAGACGTGTTTCTTTGATTTTTTCAGTGCAATTAGAGTTACATAACTATTTTATCACCTTTGGATAATTGTAATCAAGTTAACAGACGGTTTCTTGATGACGGTGAATGATTAATTATTGATTTATTATTTATTGATCACTACTTAATTAAAGCATAATAGCTTAATACAGACCTGAATATAACCTAGTGTGGCAATTAAGTGTTTAAATGAACTCTTTCTTAATAAACTCTCATTAACACTTTGAACGCTAGACTAAAAACCATGCTTATCTCAGTGGGCCGTGGCGGATACCTCGTGACCGCCATCATGTTGGGTCCTGGGGGCAGCGTCGGTCGCCGTATGTCCGCTTCCCCTTAATAGCTTTAGAAGCCTCTAGGCGGCTTGCCCAATAATCATTTGTCTAGTATTCTATTAAAGATATATTGCAGAATTACCTATCCATACAATTTTTTAATATTTATTCATCATCATCCGTATATCGGGAAAAAATCTTATGCTCATCATACATATACTGCTATCACCCCACTCTTTTAAAGACGGAAAAGGTTAGTACGAAGCCAATATGGCCACTCCTTTCATTATTTACAAGCTTGATGACAACAATTATCACGAAAGTAACTAAATAACAGATGAACAATGACTGATTTATAAAAAAAATTGAATTTACTAATACCGGCTTTTTTCAAAAATCGCGAAGATTCGTCTGCTGCTTTATTTCCTTTGTCAACACTAATTGATGTTCACAAACAAATAATGGTTAGTAAGTTACCATTGATTCCACATTAATATCCGACAAAACGCAATTTTAACAAGAATATCAAACTACTAATGCAACACTTCACGTCACTAAACAAAGCCTTCACTTGTTATTCGTTATTGGAATGGAAGAATTTACTGTGCATCCCACTAAGTCATTATGTAGATTTACTTGGTATTACTATCATTACGAAATAGGTTTTACAATTTTTTCTAAAAATCAACAAATAACCAACCATCCGATATCATTTCCTGGTGCATGCTTTATGTCATATTAGTAAATTAAATCAAGATTTACCGTTTTTTTATCAAAACATTTATGAAAAGATCTACCACATTCTACGTATTGACCAGTTAACGTTATTTCTTCATTAAGAAGATATATTTCTACTTTGAATGTAATTTGAAAGCAAACATCTATAAATAGATGTCTGGGTAATCACAAAGATAATGAAGATAATGGGATATACCGGGATTGTCGTACCTTATGTACATAATGCTTTTACAACTAACGAAACATATTAATTTCTACATATTTATAACGTAAAAGTCCACTTTATAAGTACATAGCAAAAGAACAATAATAATATAACAATAAATACAATGTCATTAATGATTTAAGAACTAATTTCAATACATACAAAATAGTGGTCGATTTTATTCGGCCCTTTGGTAAGAAGTACACTTGAACATTGTTCTTCAGTCTGATCTATTATTTACTAGCGACCCGCCCCGTCTTCGCACGGATGCAATGCTCTACTATATTATGCATGTATTATACATATAAACCTTCCTCTTGAATTACTCTATCTATTAAAAAAAACCGCATCAAAATCCGTTGCGTAGATTTAAAGATTTAAGCATACATAGGGATATAGGGACAGAGAAAGCGACTTTGTTTTATACTATGTAGTGATAATGTGCATATAGTCAAAATGGAAACTTTTCAACGTAGATTTGTGAGAGCATTTTTTATTAAATGTGGTCTGCGTAAAAAATCACCGGAATATTCCAATCGCTTGAATAACTTCACCATAATCAGCTTGGAACGAAGAACATGAATGAATAATCTGTGTACGCTACACTCGATTACATTTTCTTATTTACATTACATTTCTTAAAGTTTAAGGTTACCACTCGATCGGTGAGTAACCAACAATTATTTTGTTAGCATACTGCCAGGCATAATTTTCCCACGTTTTTCTCAGGTCGCTTTCTTGTTTGCCTGTCTGTCTGTGCAGTTGGATTCTTGCAACTCAATTTTGAGGCACTTCCCGGCCACCTAGCGAGCTGAAATTTTTGGAGCAAGTCAGAACCCGATGACAATGCATCCTAAAACAACTTTTAACTTTCTAGGTACACTTTCAGGTCAACTTTCGGCAACTTTCACTTTTGTATGGGGCTTATCCGATTGTTGCGTAACACATGGTTACTTCGTTGAGTTAATAATTAAAAAAAAAAAAATAATAATACTAGATTTAAAAAATTAAAAATCCCACGATTTTCAGTTACCAAAAAAGAATAAAATAAGCATGTGGGGCGCATGTTACTTATGGAGATGTATGATATGCATAGATGTTGAGAGTATTTGTAAAGATGCGCCCCCACGTTTTGAGTGGCCCCTCGCTTGGCCCCGCCGGGTTATTTAATTATTTTTGATAGTGATAAAAAAAACGTAGGATTTTTAGATTTTTAAATCTAGTATTATTTTTCACAGAACAGTCCTTTGAGAAGAATGGGTTCGTTATATAATGTTAAATAAAAAAAAAACTCTGACGTTAATGTATTTAACTGTAGCATCAATAGTTTTTATGTAGCACTTTTATCAACAAATTCACCAGGAAATTATTTTGTAAAGCACTTTTATCAACATTACAACCTCACACCTAGAAAAACTAACTTTTCAATTTGTTTTGTAGGTTTTTCGTTCGTTTTTTTCCCCGTGTTTCCTTTTCTTTATATTGGCCTATCATTGTTTATTAACTTAATTTTAAAAGTGCTGTGCACAATTGTAATTGGGCGCAGACACGCTCGATGTAAATAATAATTTTTTATTGTGCATTTTATTTTGTCTGTTGTCTGTAATGTACTTTTATGATAAATAAATAAAAAATACCTATTAAATACGTAGCATAAATTTACCATTTTATGATAGTCATATATTTCAATGCTATCATATATGATAAAATATTAAGTGCTATTCCCCCAACGACATTTGCACATATATGGAAGGTCTGTGTCCCAGCATTAAATATACCTACGGAGGATTCTGTAATATATCATTAATACAATACTAGACGAAATATTAATTAATTAATTTTAAAAATATAGAACATTTCAAATCCCAATGCAAATATTATAATAGATTTGACAATGTAAGGACGGGGGGAGATTCTGTTATTCACTTCCACTGGCTGGGCATAGCAGGCGGCGAATCTTAGCCTTTCCGCTAGCGCTTCAGGATGCATCGCTGTGAAAAGAATCGTGCTGCAGCGGCATACTTCGTCAAAACCCAATGTTGTGTTGTGTCGTCTCGTCACTGGTTCGCCTAGTGGGTCCCGTGTAAAGAAGCACCGCTTTGGACCGACGACCGGATCGTTTGCGGGTCACTCCACAAGTTGGCTTTAACTGAGCACAATCATAAATCGCCATAGATGCGCGAGACGTGTATAGTGCCGTCAGCCGGTTTGCCGTATCCGTCCGCAGCCCGCCTCGCCGGCTGTTGAAAGTTACTCGCAATTAATTGCTAACGGATTCCAGCATCCTTACGTCCACTACGGAAGGATGAAATTGGCTGCCGCTTCCCCCAGATGTTTTAGGGGTATCCCTAGAAATATAGGGCGCCTAAATATATGTATCTATTAAGTGCCAGTGACAACGTTTTGTTTCAAATATTGACGCTAGTTATATTATAGGTGGCATATTTACTTTTACATTTTTGTATACATAAATCTTTAATTTTTCCGCTTTCATCGAGGTTATTTAGCTAATACTTAACTACATGCAAACAAAGAACAATTTTTTCTCTGTTTAATAAACATTGGATGATAGAAAGTAATAACACGCTGCAGTGTTAGTTGGTAGCGGTAAAATCGCAGTCGAAGCCAAATAATCACATTCCTACCTATTTACCTATATCCATTTTTATCTATATAGACCAATTTAATGAATGACGCGTTTTAATGTCCTAATGATTAGATCACTACCGATAATATAAACAAATATAGCTTTGTATTTTTTGCGAAAAATATCAGTTCTGTCAAATTCGTCACATTTTTTTATTCAAATTTGCATACAAAAATACCATTAGTGGGTTGAGACATTCTCGTGTAATGATACTTCATTTGCAATTGGTTTGGATATTAAAATAAACTTGTTTTTCAAAGAATTAATAAAGAGTAATAAGGGTGCGATGAACACACGAACGACTAGTACTTTCGTTTTTTGATGATTTTCATACGTTAGGTATTATAACAATTCAGGGGAGTATACCACAATGAGCTGCTTGCAAGATTACATATTGGGCCTTACATATTGGGATATGTAAGGCTCGCTCTACCATTGCTTCAAAGTGCTTCCAGTCGTCAAACCACGATGAGGCGGATCGAATCCGTAAAGCATTTACACATGTGATGTAATATATATTTTTTACAATATTGATATCAGGTGATAAGATACAAATAAAATACTAAGAGCTGTGTGCCTCCGGTGTCTCGATAACCTAGTTGTTTGACAGCCACACGTCGACAAGATACGTGTTTTGTTGCCGCGTGATATAATTGCTTTTATCATTCCAGATTTCAGATCATCATTAGGATATAAATGCCCCCACTATTGAGTCACCGGGTAGTAATTACAACGACTAGGTTTTAAGTTATTGATTTTAGACTCTCGAGTCTTTTTCAGGATTGATCTTCAAATGATTCGCTACTAATAAAAAGCTTACAGCGTTTTTGAAAACTGCGCTTTTTTATAACTTTAAATTATATTTAGGTCGTAATGCGTTTTTTTTTTAACTCAAACATAATCTTTAAAATGTTAAGACTCTTTAGTTGTAAGTCTAAATACTCTAAATGTTTAGATTTTTTCAAAGAGCCTTCAAACTTTTACTCATTAATAAAAATAATCATTTAAAAAGGTTAACATCTCGCGAGCTAAGCTTCTTTAACAGACTAGACTCAAATCTAAAATAAACAATCAAAAGCGAAGCCTGTCTAAAAAAGGGCTAAAAGTCTATAATTTTTTAGATCGTTCGTGTGGTGGTTATGGTCCATTCATCCTATAATATAGGTGGGCCTCAACAATGAAGAAATGTAGTAGGCTTGAGACGATGAATAGAGCTTACATCTTTCTAGCCTGTCCAGAAAAAAACAAACAGTCGTCTTATGATTATTGCATCGTTTTTACAAAAAAAATCACGTCAATTTGAGGACAATAAATTCCATATTGTTGTAAATTGGTGAGACCAAATCATAGCCTCCTTGAACCTTTTGAATGACTTTTAGAACAGTGTATATTCATTCCAAAGACAGATCGTATAAAAAATCCTTTTATCGGAGCCGGTCCGGTATCTATATCGGTAAAAATCAGATAATGTTTCGATTTCCCAGTATTTTTTTATCATTTAACAACAAAATAAACAGTTAACCTTGGTGGTTTCTTTTGCAACTAAAAGATATTGCCAAAGTTATTAGATTATTTAAGATTAACGTTATGATAGCAGAGCCCATAGTGACTATTACATATAAGGAAACATACACGGGAAAGCAATAACATAAGGTAGTATATACATCGGAACAAAATACATGGAATCCAAATACTTATTAGTCGTAGGCTCGAACAACATATAATAATAGGTATCGATTCGGTTTCTGTTATCGATGATGACCGTTTGGTGCAACGGTCGATCGATCGATCCTGCCTTTTGTTCCGACGGTCCTGGGTTCGAGTTCCGGAAGTGGCATATGTTTTTATAACGAACAGTTAGCGGGCATTTGTACCTGGTATGGTTATTTGTATATATTTATATTTCTTATGTATCATATAGGGATGTCTGTCCATTCCCCTTATAGTTCTTACTTTGGGCTAGGCTAATTGGTGTGATTGTAAGAATTATTATTCTTATCTCTGCTCAATGAAAATGTCCATCAAGTGCGATACAAATGCACTTCGACTTGAATACAACGATCATACACCGTTGAAACGCTTTAATCGAAACAGCAAAACAGCAGCTAGAAATCTACAGGCAGGAAGGAAAAGCTAACACAAGAAACACAAAATCTGTTAGGCAAAAGGCGATTATTTTATCGTCATGTAATTTCATATTTTTCTGCCCAGGAAAACACAAATAACTGTTTCATTTTTAAAACCTCAAATATTTTTACGAACTTCGCAAAAAGGAGGTTATAGATTCCAGCCGTATGTATATAATATTGTTAAATTTGAATAAAAAAAACATGAATAATGAATAAAAACATTTATTAGCTCTACAATTGGGTACATGAAAACTTAAGCTAAGTACAATTAAATGGACACTACTAAAACCCAAAGATTGTGAGGAACTGGAGCCTGAAATAGGTTTCCAAAGAGAAACCTGCAACTACAGGTCACCAGGCCCCCACCCGCAGATGGATTTATCTGTTTCACGGGCCGTAAGTTGTTACTAACGCCATTTAATTTTAAGTAATCATTATATTTAAAGGAATAATACAAGTAATAAAACAAACGACAATAAGCAATAAAAAAACTAATTTACTGAATTACAGAGCATGTTGGGTAATGATTTGTGGGAATGTGTGAGTGATTGTGTGAATGTGTGTATGTATGTGTGTGTGAATTAGTGGTGTATCTATGCGTGGTTAAGAATTTAAGGAACATTATGTGTGCTTTACTTAATAGGGAGGAGCAGCTTTTCTGTTGCGTCATAATCTAGAGACTTCAAAAACTTCGCGACTGTTAGCTTGCAGCTAGATTTTGGAAGAGGATAGATATCAAGCATGGTGTTAATTTTTTTGTATAAGAAGGGAGCAAGAAATGGGAAGAAACCTTGAGCGAAGGCTGTTCTTACACTGGGTATGATACAGACCGAATTTTTCCGGCGCTTATTCTTGAGCATCTCTGGGTCATATGGTAACTGGGAGTGTTTCATAAGGATGACTTTTAAAATGAATGTTTGTCTTACCGTGAGTATATCCCAGTTGCTATATAATTCAGTTGTTGGAAAGCGAAAAGGCAGTCCAGCGGCTGTCTTCAGGAGCATACGTTGAGCCCTTTCCACAAGTAGGATATACGATTTAGCCGCACCGCCCCAAACCGATATACAGTACTCTAGTAGCGAATGGCATAGTGCGAAGTATACGATCTTAATAATTGATCGGCTTGCTACCTGCTTGAGTGTTCTAAAGATGTACACCAACTTACGTAATCTCGAAGCAAGTAAATTTAGATGGGGTCTGAATGTTAGAGATTGGTCAATTAAGATTCCAAGATATTTTATGGAGTCAGATCTCTCTAGCGCAGGACAAATGCAAGAGGTTACCGAAGATAAAGAGGACTGGACGCAGCATCCGTGAGCGGTAATATTATATGATTGTGGTGGAGTTTGGCTGGATCTTAATGCGAAAGGGACGTATTTGGTTTTAGAAACGTTCAGAGTAAGAACGTTGCACTTCAACCATTTGTTCACTCTATTAAACCCAGACTGCGCACATTCGAAGACATTATCCCAGGATTCCCCTTGGAAAAGTTTGCACAGTTTTTGTTTATATCAATCTATACTGGCTTCTAAATACGGTTGCCCAATTTCATAATAGTATGTATGTCTCCGCAGATCTCAAAAACTATAAGTCGGATCGCAAAAGTTCAACTTAGAAAACTATACAAGTTTCATTAAAATCGATTTAGTAGTTTTTTGAGATATAGAGTTAAGTATGTATCGGTCACTAAGAAGACGTGACATGCCAGCTCCATCGAAATATATTTACCTACATTATTTAACCTGTTATCTTATTACTTTACAATAATATTAATTTACAATATAATTACAATCCTATATCCAGCCTATTTATTCTAAATCTACGTAAAATTATTTGTCTTTGAGCTTGGTCACAATCCATCAAAAGATGCACTTTCTCAAATTATTCACATATTTCACAAACAAGTGTATTTATTTTCTTAACATGACCGGATTACCTTATTCTTAATATAAGCTTAAGTTTTTGCCTACATAGAAATAATTGGGTAGAGGTATTCGACTAAAGAAATGATTAAATCATTAGTTTTAATTACAACTTAAAAAAAAAATATAAGAGTTTTTTAAATAATTATACTGACTTCAAAACTGTAATTTAATAAATTATTAAGTAAAAAGGAATAAATATAAGTTTTATGACTTAAAAACAAAATTAAATTACCAATTATTGTTTGAGATTGTTGCCAGCCTCAATGAATAAACGATGTCACTTGGTACTTAGTAGTCGAATAATGTCATATCGTTCATTAGAAATATTTATTCTTCAAAAACTAGAGAAAAAAATAGACTTTTCAAAAACATAATGCTTCGATTTTTTCTATTTTAGTAATTATTATTAACAGTTCTAAAGTCGCTTCATTTTTTGTAATTATTTTTTTGTTGATATAAGAGTTTTTTGTTACAGCGGACGCTCTGAGATGCTATGTATGCGTTGGATGCCAAACCGTGTCAGACTCTCAGATTCAAACATGCACCCCCGGTACCATCACTACTACATCAACGACGATGCCACCACCAACAGAGACGCCAACAACGCCAACCATCACATCAACTGAGAGTACTGAGACACCAACTGAGACACCGACTGAGACACCAACGCCAACAACAACTGAAATAACAACAGATGAGACACCGACTGAGACACCAACGCCAACAACAACTGAAATAACAGATGAGACACCGACTGAGACACCAGAGCAAACAACAACTGAAATAACAACAGATTGGACATCGACTGAGATACCAACGACAACACCAACAACAACGACGACACCAACAACAACGACACCAACAACAACGACACCAACAACAACGACACCAACAACGACGACACCAACAACGACGACACCAACAACAACGACACCAACAACGACGACGACAACAACAACTGAGACACCAACGACAACAACCACAACAACTGAGACGATAACAACGACGACGTCAACAACAACTGAGACACCAACGACAACAACCACAACAACTGAGACACCAACGACAACAACCACAACAACTGAGCCACCAACGACAACAACCACAACAACTGAGACACCAACTACAACAACAACAACTGAGACACCAACGACGACGACAACAACAAGTGAGCCACCAACGACAACAACCACAACAACTGAGACACCAACGACAACAACAACAACTGAGACACCAACGACGACGACGACAACAACAACTGAACCACCGACGACAACAACCACAACAACTGAAACACCAACGACAACAACCACAACAACTGAGACACCAACCACAACAACAACAACTGAGCCACCAACGACAACAACCACAACAACTGAGACACCAACGACAACAACAACAACTGAGACACCAACGACGACGACGACAACAACAACTGAGCCACCGACGACAACAACCACAACAACTGAAACACCAACGACAACAACCACAACAATTGAAACACCAACGACAACAACAACAACGACCACAACAATCGGAACAGCACTAGAAATAGATGAACTGGTAAGAATTCGAATTAACTGCATTAATCAAAATATAGTTTTTATAATGCGGAATAATAGGTGAGCTTTATATAATTTTTATTTTGAACCTTTTGTTTCAGATGATGAGGAACAAGCAGAATACGCACAACTCGTATTACAGCTTTGTACCTGTGAGGGGAAAACGTGCTGTCAGAGATGAAGAAAGTGGGGATGGTACGGAAAACTTAAGATGCGTTGTAACTTTCTTTGAAGGTAAGGCAACTTGTTTTTGAAAACTTTCTTTCGTTCATCAGTTTTATGTTATATTGTTTTTGAATCCAACAAAGACGAACAACATACATTTTAATCTACATTTGACAGCTAAATATTACTAGTATAATTGTCAAGAAATATCCGGGTTCAAGCTTTTTTAGTCAGTTGAAATAACTGTGACTGTGTAATTATCATATATATAAAAAAATACATTTATTGATTAAAAGATGAATTGATTTCAAAGATTTATTATTTATTTAATAATTAAAGTAATCAGCCTAATTTAGGCATTGTGCCTCTGAACTCGCGGTACCATTAACTGAACTTGTCAATCAATCTTTTGATGAAGGCAAATTTCCAAATTTACTGAAAAAAGCTATTATTAAACCGATACACAAGAAAAATGACAAGTTAGACCCTAGCAACTATCGGCCCATAGCTATACTTACAACGTCTTCAAAGATATTTGAAAAGGCAATGAGTGACCGTGTCTACAATTTTTGCGAAAAATATAAAATTTTTGACGACTCCCAAAACGGTTTTCGTAAAAACAAATCTACGATATCGGCAATATACAATTACATACAGGAAATTCTAAATATAATTAATGGAAAGCAATACGCGATTGGAATTTTACTCGACATGAAGAAAGCCTACGATAAAGTCCAATTTAAAATACTGCTTCAAAAATTATATGGGGTTGGAATCCGAGGTAAATGCTATGAATGGTTTCAATCATTTTTAAGGGATCGAGAGCAAATAGTTGAAATAGAGCATTACAACTCTTCCACAAACGAAATTGAAAGCATCAAATCAGATAACATAATAACCAATGCCTCCATTCCACAGGGTAGTGTCATCTCATGTTTGTTGTTCCTACTTTATATTAATGACCTCCCTAAAGTAGTGAAGGAAACGTGTGTACTATTTGCGGACGACATATCCCTCCTGACATCTTGTAGTAACAGTACGGAAATTAACAGCAAACTTTATTCTATATTTAACTATATTAACATCTGGATGAAAGAACATAATCTTGATATAAACTTTTCAAAAACTAAATTGATACCTTTTTACCCTCATCAAAAGGCCCAAATACATTTAAATTTTACATATAATGGAAACAAAATAGAATCAGTTAGTGAAGTTTCTTTACTCGGCCTCATATTAGACACACATATAAATTGGAAAGCACATGTTCAAAAGCTAAAGTCAAAATTTTCTAGCTTCGCCTACGCCTTACGTGAAATTAAAATAACAACAGATGAACGCACTGCACTAACCACCTACTACGCATATGCATATGCGTGGCTTTGTTACGGTATAATTATGTGGGGTAATAGTACCGACGCTACCTCTTTATTTACACTACAAAAGAAATTGCTCCGTATAATATTTAATTTAGACAATTTAACTAGCTGCAGATCATATTTTGTCAAATATCAAATACTTACATTACCTTGTATCTATATTTTGGAAGCATGTACATTTATAAAAAAACATCCTGAACTATATGAAACGCGTGATGAATCAACAAAAAAGTACACTCTACGCAGACGGAACAAACTAAGATTACCAACCTCCCGTCTAAAGCTGCACTCTTCAGGACCCTTATTTGCGTCAATAGAACTATACAACAAGTTACCAGATTCTATATGAGATCTATCTGAAGATAAAAAATTCTTAACACGACTAAAGGAACTTTTAATAAATAAACATTACTATAGCATCCAAGAATACCTTAATGACAAAAATTTTTAAGTAGCATTTACTATACTTAATAGAACTAACATTGCTACATCGACAAAATTAATAAAATAATATCATTTCTAAAAAAAAAAAATAATAATAATAAAAACCTCTAAAATAATAATTTATAATCAAATAACTAAATAAAAAGATGAATACACAACTGATTATTAATGAATAAACATTAAGCTCTATAGCATCCAAGAATAACCAAATGAGAAAACTTTGAAGTATTAAATTTGTATTAACTGGCTTAAAAAATTAAAGATACTGATGAAAAATTCATGATAATCATAATACGATACTTATCATAATCAATTTAAATACACACTAAATAAATTAATACAATTAAAATATAAAATGAAGTATATATAAAATATAATAATTTAAAATGTTAACGTAAATTGTTGTGAAGGGTTCTCCCCCTCTCATCCAAACTGCTGTGCCCGACAGGGTCCACAATGACCTTTAACCCTATTCTTCTAACATCTTTATGTACATTGTGGTTTATGCAATAAATTATTGAGTATTGAGTATTGAATTTTTTAATTTAGTTGATATCATATACCTAGTCGTTATACCATGAGTAGGTTACATATATTTCAAGCTAAAGAAAAAGCAATTTAAAAATTTAGGTACACTTGCTTTAAAATCAAATTATTTTTTTTACAGTTAATGGTGAACAAACTGTTGTTCGCGGTTGTTCAGAAGTACCTGATGATGATAATAACGAAGAAGCACGGTGCAGACAAGCTATTGAATCAGAATTTGACGGATTCAACGGCGACCTTTCAAGCTGCACAGTATGCGAAGGAGACCTTTGTAATTCCTCGCAAAAAGCCTCCCTTGCATTTTTCTTGCTCATTGCCGCATGTTTGTTTAACTTGCTTTAACAATAAAGAAGATCATATAAAGTCCAGAATCTTAACGCAGTTCAAATGTGGTTACTAAAGTGGTCTCTATGCAACACCACTAAACACAGGGTATAACATTTGTATCGTGCTAGCACATCGTGGTCAAGTACCCGAAATGTAAAGTTAAACTAGAGCATATTTTTATAGTTATTTGTATTTTAAACTTCAGCAAGATATAATAGATAATTATTTATTATGTACCATTTAATATAAATCTTAATATTTAATTAGTATATAATATCATAAGCGGTATGATTATCCAAGGTCTTTGTAGATGTGTGAAATATTTTTATTATTCCTTTTAATACCGTGAAATGAAAATACCTCATGACCCTGCCTTTGCCAGCGTCCTGTACCGTTCTGTGTTGAATTAAGTTGTTGTTTATGGTTATAAAGTTATAAAATTTGTTTGAGTGAGATGTGTGCATTATCTTCTTAATCTCATTTTGTTTTGTTTTATTTTATTTGAAAATACCTACATATTAATAGATCTAATATTTATATATGAAAGTGTCAAAAAATATTATCTTGACAAATAATATTTCTTTGCACGAGTATTTATTTATTTATTTATTTTATGGGCAGCCAATAAAGCACACACTTTTGATTTACATTATAACAAAACATTACATAGTGTTGCCTTAATTAAAGGCTGTCACGACATGCAAACATTTATACATATTTGTTAAGAAAAGACCTCAAAAATATAAAATTTTGTGATAAGTAATTAATCTATTTCAGAAGCTACAATTCTCTTAATAGTGAGTCTAAACTTGTGTAATGAATTTGACTAATCAAGCTCAGCATATCCGCTTGACAATCGTGATAGTTCACTGTACCGGGACTGAATTCTGTTCATTGCAGAAAAATGACCTTTTGTTCTGAAAGCAATTGCCTTAAACTACTGAGTAATGCTGTTCACAAAATCATTGTTGTGTATATGCCTTTTTCGGTTTACCCATACAGTTAAACCAATGTGTGCGTATAAAAACTGCACATTTACTGCATATTTAAAGCATCATACTTGCCTCTAGAAAGTTTGGTGATAAAAAAATATTATAATACTACACATTTCGTCTGCAAATGTTAACTGTTAGTATTATAATTCGAACAATATGTATATATTTATTTTTATTTTATATTTTAGTTTACCCAACTGAAAACTATTTAAAACAAATGTAGTTTTTCTGTGTTGCACATTTTATGGTGAAGGTACCACGTAGCCCGTTGTACAAAAAGTTCCACTTTGTAACGAATTTGTGTTAGTTTCTTATTAGGCTTTAATGTTTCTCTATCATTGCTGAACAAAGTATTGTTTGTTATTTATGAATAGTATTTTTATAAATTATATCCCCTAGATAAGTTTAGTTTTAAGTATTTATGTAAATGTTCAATAAATGTTTTTTTTATCAATTTTTATTATAAATTGTTAATGTTTTTTTTTTATTTGGAGAAGTTTAGCTTCTAAAAAGAAAGTTTTCATCGTGAAATTTTTCAGTATAGACTGCTTGTGGCATGAATAATTGTGAAAAAACTTGTACACACCCGGGTACTCATTCAGCTCGCTTGTGAAATTATCTATATACCTAACCAGTTATAAGCTAGCTATAATGGACCATTTATAGGAACTGTTATTTCAACACGTTTTTTTTATTTGGTACAAATAATCATATCAAGTCGAGTTTTTCTTTTTATATTACGAAAGTAGTTTTTTTACCATGTGACATACAAATTTCAGTAGATTACAGCAAATTACGTCATTATTCTCACCTTGTTATTTTCATCCATAGGTGAGGACTGAGCACAATAATAGGCTGATGATGATAGGTGTAAGGCATTAGCAGGATTATTAATTTATTATCGACAGCATTAAACTTAACTACATCTAAATTCTCCCCTTATGCCCAAATTGCTGATTACAGCTATAAATGATAATGCAGACCGTGATAATGCCTTACATTACTATGTGATACTGTACTTAAATAAATATCTGATTTGATAAAATAAAAAACAGACATTTTTTTATTTTTAATTATGAAACCCGTTTAAAGAATGCCTAAGTGGATTTGATAGTGATAACTGTAGTTATTTCATTTTTTAGAATTCACAATGCCATGTTTCTATAAGATACAATTACTACCTTTCGCTACCCAATCGCCTGGATATCGAATGGTTGTGGGTTCGAATTCTACCTTATGGTTCGGAGGTGTGGTGGTATTCTATAGGCGTAATTTTAATATTAGTAGAACTTCCTGTTAAGAAACGATTGACTATAAATAATTTCAAAAGATATTTCTGTGTGTCCTGTGAAAAGTGATACAAGTCGACTTATATCGAATTTGATAAAAATATCCTCTATTTATCTGTCTAATTAACATTTTGATACCTCTCTTACCTGCCGAGATCGTATGGTACATCTAAGGCAGATTAACCTGTTTTGAAAAATAGTTTTATGTAAATAAATACATGTTGACATGTATCGTCTACAAAATCAAGTCATACATTAAAAAATTGTGTATAAAGATGTAACTCAAGTTATTTTATTATGCACATATATTTATAACCTTCTCATTAAGTGACATCTAATACATGTTTAGTTAAGTTACCTGACAACAAAACAATATCACCCTTCACCACTGCTTCACATAAAATGTAATATGATACAACTAATTAAGAATCATTATACACGATAACTCATTTGATGTGATTTGATACAATAAATAGTTTTTTTTAAATATATTTTGTTCTATAGAACGCTAACGAAATAGTTATGAACACAAAAGTTACTCTACTGTAAAGTTAACAATTTTGTGATGTATCACTTTTCACAGGACGCACAAATATGTTTTGTTACATATATAATTCGAATATTTTTATACCCCTGTAAAATATTAGCAAAAACAATACAACATCTAAACGAAATAACAGTTGCCTGCTATAGGTACTTAACTTGCCCATGACCCGCATGGTCCACATCGTCTCTAGACTTCTCCACTTCAATATCAATTGAAAAAGCTCACTTTATTTACTGGATAAAGGAGTTTTGACCATATCACCTATAAACTCTCTTTGCTTAACTTTTAACCATGAAAATTAAAAAAAAAGCTTAGCTACGAAGTCGTCTTAACGTATAAATATATAGAGTTCTAGATAACTGGTGTACCATAACATCTACAAGAGTAATTAAGATTATTCCATTAACAATTTTTAATCAAAAGCTTTATTGATAAAATGGTATACGTGCAATCTAATCTGTTGATAGTTTTACATCGATAATTAAGGCAGATTTATCAAAATACGAAATATGAAAAAAACAATGTACTACGACTATGGTCTACTTGATGCATGCTAAAACTCTTTCAACCACGACAAAAGCCAAGAATTAATCAGGGTTGACTGATTGATATCAACTTGATTGATTTAATTGATATCAAATTATCGATTTTTTTGGACGATCGTTTGGTGCAACGGTAGTGGTCCTACCTTTCGCACCGACGGTCCCGGGTTCAAATCCCGGAAGGGGCAAATGTTTGTATGATGAATACGAGCATTTGTACCTGAGTCATGGGTGCTTTTATATATTTCTATGAATATTACATATCTGTGTATTATATATGTATGTCTATCCTTTAACCTACACTCGAGAGCAATGAATCCGGGTCACTTAAAGAATGTTAAAAATCTCGGAAACTAAAAATGATAGGTTAATGCAATAAATTGTATTTAATAGACAATGTAATACTCCTTAAATGAAAGTAAAAAAAATATGAGTCACCATACATTTTATTAACACAAAATTACATAAAGAAAAAAACTGCTGATCTCTCCTTAAAACAAAAATAGGAAACATGAAATGTTTGAACTTTATTACGATTTTCTTGAATTTTAATACTTCGTATTGCCTCCTCGTGCTTCCATTACTGCGTTTACGCGGTTTGGCATGCTGTACACCAAGTTCCTTATACGATTTTAGGGAATATTCTCCCATTCCTCTGTGAGAGCAATTTTGAGCTCACGAAGCGTGATTGGGGGAGGGTTTCGTTGTTTTACGCATCTGCCTAGCTCGTCCCAAGCATGCTCGATCGGGTTTATATCCGGGCTGCGCGCTGGCCACTCCATACGAGTAATGTTCATCTCTTGAAGGTAGTCATTCACAATCCTACCTGTATGAGGTCGGGCATTGTCATGCATAAATATAGCATCCTCACCTAAATTGACCATAAATGGACCAACGTGATCATTGAGGATTTCTTCCACATATCTTACGCTAGTTAAAGAGCCGTTTTCTATGATCACCAGCTCTGTGCGACTTTCAGAAGAAATTCCGGCCCACACAAGTACAGACCCACCACCGTAGGCTACTTTTTCTTCGATGCATGCTTGCTTGAATCTTTTCCCTGGTCTTCGATACACTCTGTGTCTTCCATCGTGCTTGTAGAGCATAAATTTTGATTCGTCGGAGAACATAACTTTTGACCAATCTTCAATACTCCAATTTACGTGGCTCTGGGCATATCTTAGTCTTGAAATACGATGCCCACGCTCCAGTTTAGGGCCGTTTGCAGGTCTAAGGGGTTTTAAGTTAGATTCAGCAAGCCGACGTCTTACTGTCCATGCACTTGGGTTACTTCCTCCGAGGCGTCGAAACTGATTGGTGAGTTCAGTTCCTGTGAGAAAGCGATTTCGAAGCATGGTGTTCACCAAGTATCGGTCTTCTCGTGCTGTGGTACACCTGGTTCTGCCCGTTCCTGGTCTGCGTAGGTTAGAACCAGTTTCTTCGTAACGTCGGAGAACTCTTTGTACTGTTGACAGCGACACACCGACAGTCCTGGCTGTATCGCGCTGACTCCGGCCGGTTTCCAGCATTGTAAGTATTCTGGTGCATTCTTCAGGCGTAAGCGACATAATTTCAGCTTGAATAATGAATATAGAGCACTATCAACATGGTTTATGTAACCACATAAATGACAGATTACAAACAAAAGCAAAACCAAATGCTGTAATTTCGTAGTTCCATCTTCGAAAGTGGCCCTTTTTCAAATTTGATTTTTTTATGATATAACTTTACAATAACTAAGAAGTTTTAATACCTTCATTTAAGGAGTATTACATTGTCTATTAAATACAATTTATTGCATTAACCTAGCATTTTTAGTTTCCGAGATTTTTAGGATTCTTTAAGTGACCCGGATTCATTGCTCTCGAGTGTAGTATCCATAACACAAGCCTTAAAGTGCTTACTTTGGGCTAGGCTAATTGGTGTAAATGTAAGAAAAAAAATATTTAATTTAATATATGAGAGCAAATCGACGAGCTTGTATGAAAAGGCTGATGAGTGTTGAAGAAGCTAGAGATGAATGTCGGGATCGTGGAAATCTGTGATCTCTGCCATCTCCTGAAATATTGCGTGATTTTAAGTATGTATGAGAGCTACATTAGTTTTCAAGTCTAGGTAGTTTATCTATTGTTACTTTATGCGTTATTCTGTTTTTTTTAGTCGTCGTAACCTTGTTAGCTATTTATACATCGGATGTATTTAATGAAATCTTATGGACGCTAACTTACGCGACCAATTTATTTTCAATATTACTGCAAACTTCATTATAATGAACCACCCTCTTATCGCTCACATTACTGAATGAAAGGAACGTGACCTTTCATTCGCTTTCATTCTATTGGACATTTGTAGTGCGCAAACGTTAACGTAATGACAACCATCACCTTAATGATACTGTGAAAAATGCACTTGAAAAGGTGATGAAATGTCAGAATAAATTAAAAATACTAAAATAAAGCCCTTTTTCGGTGCTTGGGAAATGTTTCTTTTTCGGTGTCAATACAATATCTTATTTATATAAACAATAATGTTGTATATTTCATAAGTAATGTTACAAATGAAACTGCATTTTTTTATGAAATAATGTAATACTATTAAAACTTATATATACATATTTATTAGTCTTAATAAAAAATATATTTTCGAAATGGGCACCTTTGGCTTTTACGCAAGCCTTTAATCAGTCTGGCCATGAATCCATGAATTTACGCAGTATCCATGGGAAATTTCGCAACTGCTTGCTCTAGAGATTTTTTAAGAGCCTTGATGTTCTCTCCATATCGTTTAGAGCAGACCATGTTCCCTAAAACTGACCACAATTTTTTGTCTAAAAGTTTGAGGTTTGGGCTAGATGAGGGCCAGTCTTTACCGTTATAAAGTCCTCAAAGGAAGTGTTGTTGTATCTGTTGATAGTATGATATACGTACATACGGCTGACACCAAGCTTCTGAAGTGTCTGGAATATGACTGACGGCTCCATACCCACTTTGTGCAAGGCCATCACTGCAATCCTATTTTCTATAACACCCCATTCCAAGTTGTGATCTGATAATGAACACGAAAAAATATGTGAAATGGCGCGAAATCGAAAGAAGTTTTTAAAATTATAAACGAGTTCCAAATTCAAAGTAATTAAAAAGTTAAAAGAAAGATAAGGTTTTATGTAACAGTATTTCTAGCCAGACTAGTTATACACCATTATTTTATTAGTACTGTTTTGTTTAGACAAAATAAATTGCTTAAGACTATTATATTTTTGCATTCTAATGTTCTTAAAGGAATAATTTTAAAAGATAAATAATAGAAATATTATTGGCACGATTGTCAGATATTTGTAAAAATGTTTCTTTCGAAGGCGAGAATTTTCTCTTATTGATGAAGCAACGCAAGTTGCGAGTTCGAGTCTGGCCTGAGAATGGCTTGCGAGCCTAATCGATTATTTCTAGTATTATTCTATTAAAAATTTTCAAACAAATTACATTGATTTATGAACAAAAGTTATCCTTTGCCAGCCCTGGATTTTATCGACAATTTTAGTATAAAAAATGCATTGTGTTTTACGAATAGTGCTTACGGTTTGAGCTGTTTACAATGAAGGCCATCGTCTTAGTTGTAACGCTATTTGTGTTTAGCCTGTGTTATTCCATTAGCACTGGTAGGTATTAATATTTTCCTTTTTGAAAAAATTAATTGTTTTATTATTTTACTCATAATTTATTTTTAAAAGGAAATATTGAAACAATCGCCAGAAAGCCAATAAACTTATGTTTTTCACAGGAAACCCTGAAGAGGCCAATATATTAGATGAACAAGCAGACGATGGAAGACGTTACTTAGCTCAAGCACGCGCAAATGCAAACGTAGGAGCTAATATGTATAGACCGGGCTCACCTCCTAATTTTGTACGAACCTCCGATTCTAATCAATTAGAACATGCAGTACGTCCAGTGTTAGGAGAATGTTACTCTTGCATTGACTGCCCTAAAGTCCTGTTCAATACGACGGTTCGGCAATGTGTATACAACTCACCTAGATGTATTGTATACTCAGAAAAATATAACCGTAAGTCATTAGTAGACAAGGTGAAACTAGAAGTATGTTGTTTGTTGATTTTATCTAATGCAATAAAAACAATTATTTAAATATCTTACAAATATTGCAATACAAGAAACTCAAAGTAAACCGTGATGTAACAAGTTATCTAGAACTCTGCGGCCGATTGTTGAAATAACTTTCATTGTGTGTAGTAAATTTATTACAAAAAATGTTAATAATATATAGATGCTTAAAGAATGTAATTTAAATACAAGATACAAAATCTTTTACACAGACTACGGTGCGGACACTTTCTATGTAAAAAATATTATTTATTTATTAGGCAAACCAACATCTGTACACAATAATACTAGGTATAAAAAACATTCTTAACAAATTGGCTAAATGTTACACTTATAGGTTAACTCAACATGCACATCTGAAATTTACTTTTTGACAAACTTACATACTTAAATACATAAATTCGCGCATTTAATGAGAAAAACTGAATAACCAAACTGTGACGCGTGTGGTAAAGTGGATGATGTGCAACACTTGTTGATGGAATGAAAAAAACCAAAGCGAGAGACAGCGACTTATTCAACATTTAGACCTGAAGGCATCTGATGTGGGAGCTTTCCAAATTATTTTGGCGGATCTCGCATCGGATGCAGCCAGGCTTGTATGAGACCTCGTTCGATTTCGTTTATGATGTGCTGCTTAAAAGTTAAGAGTACAATAGGACTGGCGTGATCTGTGAAAAAGTCCCTAAATTAAATAAAGAAAACAAGATACAAAATGAAAATTTAAAAAAGTATTTCAGATATTTCTATTTTATAACTTGTATTTAAAAAAATCAATTAATTTTTGCTTCAAAGTAACTACTTCAATCGATAGAAAATGTATCCATCTACAATCTTAGTAGTTCTCCTTAACATAAGTTTTGAAGGCACGGATAACTAAATTCTACATTTAAACTAGTTTGAAAAAAAAGCGAACTAATATTAATATCCTTTTAAATATTTTTGATTGAAATCAACTACAGGAATGTTATTTGCACTATAATGTTGTATGTATAATATTAATTATATAAGTTTGTCTACTTGACATCGGGACATGTATCTGAACATACTATTACTATTATACTATTATGCAAACAGCGATGCTACTAGCTCACCTCATTAAATCTCTTTAAATATTATTTTTCACAATGATTTGATGGTATAATTAATTGATTATTTGATACTGGATCTCATTTAATTTTAATTTGTACATCTAGTTTAGCTGGTAACATAGCGGTATTTCTATTTTGTGATCACATAGGAATGATGTATATTTTTTTCATTCACAGCAATTGCGCCTAAAAACAGACAATATGGCAAAATATTGTGTGTGTTTTTATAGGCGCATTTGAAATATAGGAATTTCAAATGCATATTTTTTCAATGCTATATATGAGTATGTTAAACTTATAATGCGAAACAATTACATAAACGAATTAAATAACTGATTCTAAAATAAACGTTAAATTTTCAGATTTATCTAAGCCAATATACGTTCGCGGGTGCGTGTCGGAACGTGGTTCATGTAACGACGTGAAAAGATCTCACGAGGGCCATCAGAATAACCTCAAGTTATTATCTTGTGAAGAATGTTACGGAGAAAAATGTAACACGAATGGTGTGCCAAAGTCACTACCAGATCTCAATACAGCTATTTTCTTCCTCATAATCATTCCAGCGATAAAGAAATATATGCTATCCTGAACTGAATAACGACATAATATCTACGATTCAACGTTATAGAATTAACTTGCTTTCGGTAAATATATTGAATGTCGTACTAGAACTTAATTAGTTATATTTTCAAATGTCTTGGTAGTCATTTAATTTTGTCAAATAAAGCGATTCTACACACGTTTGTTCGTTATTAATAATGAACCGGCTCTGTTTATTAGCGGTTTTCAGACTCGCTTCATATTTAACGTCAATTATTGCTTTAGAAGTTACCAGGGATATGGGTACTGGCGCAGTAAGAATCTCTGGGAATTTTTTTAGTAACTTTTTTCAATTGGCAGAGAAAAAATGCATAAAACAAACAAACATTATGCTAAATAAATTAAATAGTACTTTAAGAACTTTTACCTAAAAGAATAGACAGATTTTTACTTCATCTAAAAAGTGACATATTATCATTTTCAAAAACAAGCAGAATCAATGCTCAAATGAGATTAGGAACCAAATTGATAATTATAAAGAAATAACAAGTATAATAATTGTATGTTCATCACGTATGATTCCTGAAATTATATCGTATACTATTCAATATCAATTAAATTATAAGAACGAAGTGTGACAACTGATATCAACGTTTGGTTTCAACTAAAAAATAACTGGACTTACCCTAATAAAATATAAAAAAATGGGACTAAGGTAAGCTATTTGTGACAGCGACAATAGTTAAATGAACTCATACATATATGATTTAAAATGTGAAGATATTGAAAGTTTGAACTCTGGATGCGAAATTCATAATAAACTGATGTTAAACGAATGTGTATTTTGTATATATATATACAATATCGCGTATCTTGTCTAGTCGGACCGATGTCGTAAATTAGTTATAAATAGCGAATTTAAGTTACGCTATCTACTATTTTCATCTTGTCACTGCTGATGTACAGATGTTGGGCTGGGTATACATAATCTATAGCTATATAATAATACTAGCTGACCCTGCCACGCTTTGCTGTGTTAAAATTAAAATGAAACCTATCCTATGAACTAAGTTGAAAAAAAAATCCAGCAAAAAATCATCAAAATTGGTTGAGTAGGTTCGATGTTCAGTGTGGTCAAACACTGTGATACAGAATTTTTATATATGTAAATGGTTCAACTGTTTACTTTATCTAATTTACACTGGTGTATTACTTAAAGATGATCATTTTGACGATTTACATACATTAATTTACAGCTATAAAGTATATAATCTGTGTTTAGTATGTACTAAAACTTACTAGACCACTAAGTGTAGTGCAGTAACCAAATATCTATCTTAACCCTGTGTGTAGTATTTTAGTGAAACTACTAGTTTTTGGGATAAGTTCTTGCATTTTAAGTAGATAAAAAAATTATGATAATACAGCATACCTATTTGAAGCGAAGCAATCAAAGCGAGCGAAGCTCCCATGGATCAGCTTCAATGGCACAATGTCTGTTACGCCATAACTTCCCGAGTTCTTAAGCGAATCGAATCAACAGGTTTAGGACCAGATGGTGACGGAGCCAGAATTTTGGAATTCGCAAAAATTCCCATCGAACAAAAATAGTTTTTTTAGGTATTACGCTCCACTCCAATATATGGTGCTAGCGTAGCTTTATGCTTAGCGAGTGCATCGCATAGTATTGGAGCTCCCATGAATCAGCTTCAATGGCGCAATGTCTGTTACGCCATAACTTCCCGAGTTCTTAACCGATTTTAGTATTTTTTGTGTGGAATCGAATCAACAGGTTCATGACCAGATGGTGACGGAGCCGGAATTTTGAAATTCGTAAATATTACCGTCGAAACAAAAAAAAATTTTTTTAGGTATTACGCTCCGCTCCAATATATGGTGCTAGCGTAGCTTTATGTTTAGCGACTGCATCGCCTAGTACTTAAGTACCTATGTATACGTAAATAGTGTTACATAAAAATGTTTAAGCTTTATCGAACGCTGTCTTTTGTCTTCGAATACTCACATCGCAAGCAATAATAAACTGAATTTATGACATTTACTTAAATAGAAGAATATTATTTATTTAGATGTCAGTATCGTTTACGTATTAACTATGCCGAGTATATGTTACTTTGCTATATTGTTATTTTAGGCTTTATCAATTTTAAATAAGTAGTTGCATAACTTTGTGTGGTAGTCTAGTACAGACAGATTATATACCGTAAAGCTATACACTAATGAATGTACCTAAAACGTTAAACTGGTAAATTATCTAATACCCCAGTGCTTAACCAGCATCCGGTGTGGCGGTACTTTTATCGTATAGATAAAGGGGCTTTACTTTTGAATCGCATGAGTCAAGCTCGCATGCGAAACTCGCGTGCTGTCTTTTATATTTCCTGCATCGCACAGTGGACTGACACCATACAAGCATTGAGACATAGGTAACTCAAAAACTCATGTGACGAACTTTAAAAATTAAAAAGTAGCATGGTATTAACCTACCTATTAGCTATAAAAACCTTTTGAACATTTTCTTATTGCAATCTTATTTAAAGAAATATGTTACCTAACGCAATTTATTAGTATGGAAGTTGACATAAAAAATCCCGTATCTGTTTCTGTTTTATCATGTTTTACTACAATTTTATCAAACCAACAAAGTGCGCACAAGGCGCACCTTACGAGATATAAGTATTTACCAATTTTTGTCATTAGATATATTAAGAAGTTATTATTTTTATATACTTTTATTTCGATTCTTACTTCAGTAGTGAATTGCTGAAAGTTAGTGAGGTCATAAAACATCATCAGTACAGATTTTTGAAAAATATTAATCTTTATCTCTCTATGTGGCAACCGCTTACTTATTCATGATAAAAAATGTATTAATGAGCCGTAAAAATGTTTTCTAATTAATTACGTCACCTACTAACCTAAAGCCTTTTACCGACTCTCATTGGTATACTAGTTAGCTAATCTTATTAGACATTCTTAGTTTATTCTCTTTATTTCTTTTTATGTTTTAACTATGAAAAAAAATAATTTGTTTTCAAAATGAAATCAAAACATTTTTTTTGTCTGTCTTTTTATAAGTCGGGTTGACCGATTTCGATGAAATTTGCTATGTGGCAAGAACATGAGATTGTGCAAATGATATCGAAAAACCTTATAGTCTTTAGTTCTTATAGTCGTATTTTGCGTACACTTTGCCAGGGGTACAGAAAAGTACAAAGAGTACCTTTTATCTGGAAAAATTACTATTCCCGAGGAACTATATAACTTTTAATCGGCATTCTACATTAACGCGAGCGAAGCCGCGGGTAAAAGCTAGTCTTAAATATATACAATGGTACAAACAAAAAACTGTTCCTTAAAATTAGACATGATTTTTTTAGAGTTCCTATGTCTTACCTTACAATTTTTATTTCAAAATGCAGTTAGTGTAAAAAGAATGTCGTACAAAGCACCCCACGCTTTTCTAAAAAACATACAGGTGATGTTAATAATAGCGTGTTAAAAAGTCCAAGACTAAAACATCCTTGTCCGTCACTGGTAGCGCGTAATTGGACGACGAGAAGCATGGGGTATAGATGTAAAGGAAACCCAGTGCCTCATCTGTGGAGACATTAATAGTGTGTTAATCATAATATCAGCTACATGATCACAAACCATAAAATAAGGTACTCCAGAATATAAACCACCTCCTTAGCGAATGGTTAACATATCGGTCGTCAAGTCTGTGCCAATCTGATGGCACGTGTTTGATCTCTAGCGGGTCAATGTAGGATACGATTTTTTCTATATTAGCTTAGATCTGAGTTTGTAACGTATAAGATGTTTTTTTAGATATAAAGAGTTTGTTATATACTCATACTAGCGGATCTAGAAAATGTAATCCTGACGGGCTCCAGCACCCTAGATTGTTTACATTCAATTGTGAATCGAACACACAAATAATTAAATAAAATCGGAGTAGCAATAGCATAAAATAGGAAAATGAAACAGCTGTTTAAGAATTACCTACTTCTCTAGGCAAACGTTTTTGTGTAAATCACGTTGTTTGAAACCGCAGAACCGAGAAGTAGCTAAAGCGAAGGTCTGAACCTTGTGATTCGTCGCTTTAATTAGTTTGCATATTTGAGTGTGTGCGTACTCTTTTGTTCGGTCATGCGTTTACTTGTTGCGCATGTGTGATCTCCTACTATAGTGGTAGACATACGCTTAGAAAAATGTTTTCATAATCATTCTAATTAATATAAATTAGTAATTTGTATAACAAAATAAATAAATAAATCAATATCTATCCAAGAAATAAATATGATTGCAAAAAAATATTAATCTCTTGGCTAAAATCTTGTTAACAGTTCATTCGTAAAATCACATTAAACACACATATTCACACAAGCACACACACACACGCACTTACATATACACAAACACAAACACTCTCACACACTTACTAGATTAAGATGGATCTTGAGTTGTTTATCTTTTGTTTTTTAAAATGTTAATTGGAAATCGTCGGTTCGGATGTGGAGAGACTGGTGATCTGTCATACAGGGTCTCCTAGTACGGACGCTAGTCTCTCGCATAGACTAATTTTATATTATTTTTAGATTAAGTCATAAACTGTACAATGTGTAATTCTATGTGAGAGAAGAAATAACGAAAATAATTATTATTATTACTTCTTCGTTCTGCGGTTAAAACTGTTTTAAATAAGTCTTCTACTATTTTGTAAAGTAAGCTATCATTGGCAAGTAAATCCACGCTTACCGACATTTCAATGTCAAGATTAAACATACGCGCAACCATGATTCATTTCACCTTGAAAAGGCACCATGTAAATAGATACTATAACTCACACATTTAACACAGATTATTACATAAGTGATTAGCATATCGCCACCGGACGCTTATATTATTGGTTACAAAAACTTTATGAATTCCATGATCATGATTTTGTTATATTCAAATAAAGTCAATAGTAGAGACCGCACTATCTTCTCTACGTGTATTATTGTGGTATTCTATATTTTTAGATTTATAAAAATATTGTAGTTATGTCAATATTTCGATTTTATCTTACAATAATACTAAAGTATATACCTACATTTAAGGTATGGAATTCCCAGTTAGCGAAAAGACGCAGACGCGGGAATACAGATTCCCAAGAACATTTAACCCACAGTCCTTTAAATCTTGAGCAAATATGCTGCTTTTTGATAAGTTTTTTCTCTTATCCCTAGGGTTCAGAGTGTACCCAGATCAAGTTACCAACTGTACAAGGTTCCTCAAACCAATACGAGACCAGGACCACGATTCGATACAAGGTCGTAATCAGCCTTGTACAATAATTATTAAACTAGGAAATCTTCTAGAAATAAATTAAAATTCATTCTTGATTATCAGTTAGGTAAGTACCTACTTACGTTTGCGTACCTACTGAACTAACTACTAGTACTAACATTTTATAAAAAAGTTTTTTTTTATTGTTAATATATCTATTCTTTACTTCATTCGTTGCTTAATGGCGTGGAAGAAGTATTAAAAAGAATAATATGCCAATAGGGATATTCCTGACTGACCTCATATTTAGTAAAAATAAACTAAGACCAGAAATTACTAAAAGTTTCATTCCCATAAGAAAATTTAGGGTCTTTTGTTATTTTATACGAGTTATGTTAATATTACAGATTCTTTTCAATACAAGTGATGTTTTATAGGCAAAATATAATTCACCACAATTGTTAGTATTATCATGTAAAACGTCCTTTATTTAATAGTTTTATATACATAAATGTGTTACGAATGTATGAGGATTGAAAGTCAAAATACGAGACTTCTAGCTGCCTAGATACGAGGAAAAATAATCTACGATATGTAACCTTGGCCAAGAGTAAACTCATTGATTGTAACAAAAAATCTTTTGAGTTATTTGTTATTAAAATTGAAGTCTTAAGTAGTATAATACATTCAATTCAATCAGTATCTACTTGATTACATACTAACAAAAAAACCCACATTTGGTCGCGTTACTTTGACGCTCTTACCTACGAATTGGTTTAGAACACATACATCCACAGTTTAGTAAGCTTTGTATTCATTTTTTTATAGAAATTAGGCATGCGCTTGACCACTATCTCGCCTGATGGTAAGCGTCGATGTGATCTAGGATGTGACGCGCTTGCCTAGAAGGCAAGTGACTTGAAGACCCCTTAATTGTATTTGTCAGGAAACACAGACTCAGGCAAAGAGTTCCACTCCTTAGCGGAATAATTACCTATTATTTTGTAGATAATATAGTACTCCTCGTATTTATTTTATGATTTGGCGCGCAACACATTATGCTCAACATGTCCGGTAACATTGCACAAACAGAGCGGTAGACAATATTGCTAGTCTACAAATAGCACAACATGACGCGACTTATAAAAATGGACATGCACAGGCAACCATTACTAAATAAAAGATCTACGGTGTTGTCGCACAACTGCTAAGTGCTTCTCCATTCTACGGTTATTGGGCTGAGCAACATGTTGCCTGGAGTTATTTTCAGCAACTATACCAATATGATAAACGGAAAAAAAAAGCGCGTCTCTATCCGCAGATTTTCTCTAAACTATCTGTTTCCAAATATATTTAAAAACTGCTGATAGTAATTGGAAAACAAAAACTCTTTACAATAATTAATCTGCATTATCTACGCATTCACTTGTCAATAGACTGTTTTAAATTTATTACCACTAGGGATAGTGTTATAACGCTGTGAAGTATCATGATAATAAACACAAAATAAGAAAATATGTAATGTTTCACTTTTCAAACAAAGGCTAGTATAAAAGTTTTACTTATAAAACAAATGTAAGTATTAATGCTCTTGAGAAAACTCAATAGAAACTTTTGTAAAATCTATGAAATTTTGTAAAACCAATAAAATTTAAAACTTTTAACGATATTCGAGTATATATATTATAGGATACATTTCTCATTAAATTGAAATGAAAATTCCACAAATTAAAAATCAGTGCGTACTAAGATATCACGCTCACGATTGTAGATAAGTTTGTCGATATCGAGATATGTCTCGTTTACTCAAACATGTAGAAAAACTGTTTTTGCCTTTTGATATATGATTATAAACCACCTTATTTTATAACATAGCCACACCTTTATCGTTTATTTAATAAGTTTTGTGTGTTTTACCTTTTTACTTTTCGGAAATGTGGATTACCTACTCGTACATCAATCAACAACAATTTGTCGTTGACTGACGACTTACATGATCTGTGGTTGATCGTTTCTCGCTAAGTCTTGTTTCTTTCTTGAAACCGCCGAAATAACGAATGTCACAGAAAATATATATTTATTTAACTATTTAATTACATCTGTTATAGGATTCGATGTAATAAGGTATAAATTAAATATTTGTGTCAATATATCGTAAAAAAAATCCGGGATTTGAGGCCGGCGATTATCGTTTCCCAACGGGATCAGTAAAAAACTACCGGGAATGGGACCAATTTTCTATCTAAAATTTAAAAAAGAACATCCGAGCACATTTAGTCAGCGCATTGTACTAAACTCCTAAGATTTGTAAAGAATGCTAATGAGTTAGCTACAAGTAGATTGATTAATGTTACTACACAAAGTTAAATATTTTTATAAAACAATAAGGTATTCTTACTATTACTCATCCGATTTTTATATAAAATTTTGTTACAATTTTGATATAATTAGGTTTAATTTTGACTTTTAATTTAGTAGCTAGATCGTTAAGAAGTCGAGAAACTGGATAGCCAGCGGTGTTTACACTTGCCGTAGATTATGTTAATGCTGGCCCGACTTACCTACATATACATAACTATACTTATAATAATAGGAATATATTTTTACTTATAGAAAAATCCATCTATATAAGTATAAACATAAGTATAAAACATATATTTACGTGTCGTTCGCCTTAATATACTTTGAGTACATAATTGTAATAAGTCACCACCATCGCTTCAATCGAAATATCACACAAACCACTTGTCGTCTCCTTCTCTACGTACTAACGCATGGACGAGAAATATGTCGAAAGTATCGGTAAAAATGTCGACAAAACGTTACTGCTATGTTAGATTTGGTAGACAAAAAGCCGCGGCTAAAAAACTACTCTTTTGACATAAGAAGTCGAGTTATAAGCGCAACCATGTTAGAGACGATTGACGACAACTAACTAAAACACGAGAAAAACGGTCGACAAAATTTTGTCGTGTTAAACTTAAAAAATACGTTTTATGTATTTATTTAAGAAAAATATGAAAGTAACACGTGATTAAGTATCTAAAATTAGTGTAATACAAACTTGCAAAATATATATTTTTTTATTCTAAAAGCCCGCGCATCAAGCCCCAAGTTTGATAAAAACGCATTAAAAAGTGATATGAAGCATCCTAAGCCACTCGAAACCTTATTTGATAAACTAAATGGATATTATTGTGTTGCTATTAAGTGCCTTGATTATTAAGCCAGCCTTTGTTTACAAATAGTTTGATTTTTATAATTTTAATGGTTTGTTTTTTATATTTGTTTGGTCTTGGAGCATCAATATTATAAGAGTACCGTAGTGCGTACTTTCAACATTAATTTGTTACATTAATTTCTCTTTAATCACTAACAGATTATAGCAAGTAGTATTCTAGAAGGGATTATAGTCTTCTATAATCCCTTCTAGAATACTTTTCCCTTCTTCTTTTTTTTTATTAATGACAATATATTGCTGACCTACAAAGAAGTCATGATTGGTTACAACTTAAAGAAGAACTATCATTTTTATATATTTCCCAGCTTGTTGATCAAAAAGTAGAAAATGTTTGGTGAAAATTGTCCCTTTCTACAGTATCACATAGAAGAGTTAATCAGCTATTAAAGGCTTATCATTACAAGTACAAAAACGTCATCCAAATTTTAAATACTTTATCGGCTGATGAGAAAAACGATTTTATACAGCAGACCCGAATTCTTTTCGATATTTGTTAATGTAAAGGTAAACAAATTAAACTTTGTCGAGAGAAAATAAATACCAAAAGATGAAGAGAGAAAATAAATAAAATAAATAAGAGAGAAGATTTTGAGAGAAAATAAATATTAGGGGTTAAAGTATGAAATTGCCGATTTGTACTGAAAATCTATATTGTTTATTTTTTAAATTTTTAACAAATTTATTTAATCAAAATAGTTGCCATTATTATCTATACATTGCTGCCATCTAATGGGAAGGTCATTAATGCCTTTGCGATAGAATTCCGACGATCTAGACTGCACAAACTGTGTGAAAGCATTTTGTACTGCCTCCTGGGAAGAAAACTTCTTGTCACGTAGATAATTGTCCAAATCACGAAAAAAATGGTAGTCCGTTGGAGCAAGGTCTGGTGAATACGGAGGATGACGAATGGTTTCTAACTGCAGTTCCTGAAGGGTCAAAATGGTTTCTCGTGCTGTGTGAGGTCTCGCGTTGTCGTGGAGCAATAATGGTGAAGATCGATTCATGAGTCGGGGCTGTTTTACTGCTAGTTTTGTCAACATGGTTCGGAGTTCGGCACAATAGACATCTGCCGTTATTGCTTGACCAGATCGGAGAAAACTATAGTGAATAACACCATGCTGAGACCACCAAACAGTTACCATTACCTTTTTATTGGTAAGTTTTGCTTTAGGACACTGTTGTGGCATTTGACCTGGGGTCAGCCATTGCATTTTTCTTTTCCGGTTATCATAAAGAATCCACTTTTCATCACATGTTACAATTCGATCCAATATTCCTTCATTTCTGTACCGGTTCAACAAGGCAACACAAGTTTCAACACGCGTTTCTTTCTGCAGATCAGTCAAATCATGAGGCACCCATTTTTCGTATTTTTTTATTTTATTGATTTGACGCAAGTGAGTCAATATTGTGGGTAAGGTAACGTTAAACCATGCCGCTAATTCCTGGGTACTTTGACTAGGATCGGCTTCCACTATCTCTCTTAATTCATCGTTATTTACCTGTGTGGGCGGTCTTCCTCGTGGCTCGTTCTTTAAGTCGAAATTTCCATCACGAAAGCGTTTAAACCAAAATCGCACGGTGCGTTCATTAGTAGACCCCTCTCCAAACGCAGCATTGATATTGCGGGCTGTTTCTGCCGCGTTAGTTCCGCGTCGGAACTCGTATTCAAAAATAACTCGAATTTTCGCAGTATCCATCTTTCTTGTCTAAATTGAATAACAAAAACAATTGAAAGTCGATATTCAAATGTTTTACATTTTTTAAAAAAAGAACATCATAGAAACCATTTAAAAAAAGTTTCATTCGAAAACCTCAAACCATGAAGATTCTATGTCAATTCAAAGAACCTATTGCAATAAAACGGCAATTTCATACTTTAACCCCTATTACCAAAAGAAGCAAGAGTTCTTGCTTGACCATAAACAGGAGCAAAAAGGTACAGACAAACATACGTATATCTGTAATTAAAGAACGAGATTCAGTCTATATTAGTTACGCTACGCTAGTTCAAGGTGCTGCTAAAATATAGCGGTATCGATTAATGCCCTTCTTTGTCACAAAAAAATAAACTAGATGATTTGAAGGTTCTTTGTTATGATGGTACGGTCATTAACACAGGAAAATTGAATGGCGTAATTAGACTCTTCGAGAAAAGGTTTCATAGGGAAAGCTACCTCGTGTGTTTAAAGTGCCACAAATCAATATTGATGCCAGTAGTTACATTGACCTCATAGATCGGACACAAATCTTTCTCGATCAGCCAATTCTTCTATACGACACTGATCTGAAAACTAATGAGATTATAGTCTCAGGGTGACAAACTTTTAATTGCCTTAAAGCTACCATATCATACGCAGGCAGTTAAACGTTCTCAAAATAGTGACAGAAGCATCTTTGACCTTAAGGAATAAAAAATAAATTTAATACAAGCAAGAAATTGCATCGAGACTTTTTTTGCCTCTATTTGAGAATAATCGGGATTTTGTGGCCAAAATATAACAAGTTTGACTTTTATAGGGCACATAAATGTTTTCTATTACATTTTTTTACATGTTTATTATGTATAAAATTACATTACATCTAAAAAAAACATTTTCTATTACTTTATGTTGATTTTTATTTTTTTAGGTTTAAGCAAACGCTGTTTTTTCGAGAATTCCGAAATTTTTAACCCCATGCACGGGTTAAAGATATGACTAAAACAATCTCTTAAGAGCCAATTATTAATTGTTTTAATCTAAGACAACATAATATCACTATTAGAATGGGATCAAATAAGTTTTAATTTTCTCCCATGCATAAAAAACATACATTATAGAAATATAAAACACCCATTACTCAGGTACAAATGCTCATATTCATACAAACATCAGCCCCTTCCAGGATTCGAATCCAGGACCATCGCGAAAACGTAAGAAACATTGCAAATGTGATTAAAATGATCAGTCATAACCACTTGACATACGACATGGTAAAGATTGTGAGATTGTGTCGATGTCTAAAAATTAGAGCTACATAAATAAATATTTGAAAAATCCCACATTATTTAAGAAAGCCGTCTTGTATGTTACGCTATTTTAATCCACTATGATAAAAAGTTTTGTGCATGCGTCGTATCACGTAGGAATGTTGCTATATCATATTAGGAAACACTTAGGTAAAACTTCCGCGTCTCGTCTTCATTTATCTTAAGAAAATTGAGTAGTTTTAGCACCGCACATTGATTGCTTCTTAGCAATAAGAATTAAGAAAAGGCGATAATTTCTTTAGATATAAAAATCAAGCAGTGAAATTAATAAAAAAATAATAAGAAGTCATAAAAAACATTTTGGGCGGGATTTGAACCTCCTGCTTCCGTCAAACTGGGCCAAAAGCGAACCGCTAGGCTGCTTACTATCTTTATTTTGTCAAAGTGTCGTATATACTGTTAAAGAATTAAAAGCGATTACCCGAATAAGCCAATTTGAACGTCTTAACAAGGTTTTCCGAAAATAGAAATATAAGACTGCGTTGATATTTTGTTAGTTTTGATTTTGATAACGCGATACATAATACATATAAATAGTAATAAAACATACAAATTTTCTTCTGAATATAAAAAATTACCGACTTAATTTTCCTAATAGTGACTCTAAAACTGAAATAAGCTTTGTTACAATGGCATAAAGTAGATCCCAACGTCAAAGTGTATAGCGTAATTTACTTTAGACTCTACATCCCAGTTTCCGAATTATTATATAATTATATTATTGAGTGCTACATTAAAATTAATAAGAGAAAGAAAATGACGCATATCACATTTAAAATAAAGAGATAATTCTGTATTTCAAGAGTGACATGAAATAAAATTTATTATATTTTCATTTCATTAAGTTCACTTTTTTGGTTATCACAATGTAAAATTGTATTTTAGTAGCATTTGTGATTACTAAATTATACCCGGAAGTCATACCAAGTGCAGCGTTTTTTTAGAAAATTGAGCAGTGTGCTCTCAATAAATCACACAAACTCAGCCAAAAAACATCCACAGCTGGATAGAAGACTCTCCTTAAACAATGAAGAGGACTTTGCCATAATATTCACGCTTAGCAAGCAAGATTGCAGTAAAGACTTGTACGAAAGAAAACTTTGGAAAAGTGTGGGATTTCATAATGGCAGACCGAAAATTGATTACCAGGTAGACACATGACAGAAATCTCTTATGAACGAATGCAAAACATCGTCGTCAATCGTCGTCTCAGCCAAATGACGTCCACTGCTGGACACGGGACTCCCCTTAAGGATCTCTACATGGCAGGTTCACCGCTGCCCACATCCAGGTGCTTATATCGACCTTCACCAGATCGTCAGTCCATCGAGTTGGGGACCTGCCCATACTTCGTCTTCCGATCCGTGGTCGCCACTCGAGTAATTTTCTGCCCCAAAGGCCATTTTCCTCATTTCTGATTCGATCACGTGGGGAAACCCCGAGCATTGCCAGCTCCATCGCCTTTTGAGTCACCTTGTACCTTTTTATTAGGCCCATAGTAAGGAACCACGTCTCCGTTCCTTACGTCATCACTGGCAACATACACAGGTTAAAGGCTTTAGTCTTGAAACATTGCGGAATTTTGGATGAGAAGATGTCGCAAAGTTTACCGAACGCTGCCCAGCCGAGTTTGATTCGACGATTGACCTCTTTATTTGGATCATTAAGTTGGATTGTACCAGGTACACATAATTGTTAATCACTTCGAGTGTAGAGTCTCCAATCGCCACAGGAGTGGACACAACATGGACACTTGACATGATTTTCGTCTTATCCATGTTCATTTTGAGACCCACTTGTTGAGAGGCTCCACTAAGGCCATCGAACATTGTTCTTAGGTCTTCCAACGTCCCAGCCATGACTATGATATCATCAGCGAATCGAAATGGGTTTGAACGGCGAGTACATGCCGTTGATATTAATGCCGAGTCCTCTCCAGTCCTTCTCGACCTCGAAAACATCTTCCAGGGCGGAGGTAAACAGTTTCGGAGATATGACGTCTCCCTGTCTCTCCTCTCCAGTAGCTGCAACCGGATAGGTTTCAGGTTCTGATATTACAGTACTGACATGGTGGCGTTTTCGTAGAAGCACTTCAGCACTTCGGTATATTGATAGTTAATTTGGTACCGTTGAAGAGACTGCAGCACAGCCCAGGTCTCGATCGGATCGAAGGCTTTCTCGTCCACAAGCCAGACAAAGAGGCTGATTATACTCCTCAGTCTTCTGTATAATCTTTCGCAGCGTATCGTATGGAGCGTATGGCTAGAAATCGTCAAATCAAACAATCATTCCGGAGTACAATTGTAAACTTTAACGTTTGTTCACGTGAAGATATCAAAGAAAAACGCGCTGGATAACTCTAAAAAAGTATTATTTTGTTCCTACAAGTTCATAATTGTGATTTCAAATTACTATCCCATTCAGCTTATTCTCCTGATCTGCTACCTTGGAATTTCTACGCTATTCCAACCTTAAAAAAGAAAGGGTGGTCAAAAATTTTAATCCAATGAAGAGATCGAAGCTGCGAAACTTTGAAGATCTTGAAGAAACTTCTTTTAAGACCGTCATAAAATTCTTTAGTCAAACATAACACGACTTTGGGGCAGATTTAGGGAACATCTTTGGCGCACATTATAATTAATTGACTTGATTGATTGATTTTAATGCAATTAAAAATTGTTTCGTCCAATTATATATAGGATATTTTTTTCCTGAAAAATCAATGCGTACAAAGTTGAGGGCAAAAGATTTTTTAAGCAGGTGGAAGAAATGCAAGGAGCTAATCTCCAAAACGACTGGACTTATAACAAGACCATTTTTATTCTATGCTCAGCAAAAACATATTAGAAGTTGAAAACGAAGAAGAAAACGTAAACGTAAACACAGCTAGTTATAAATAAGTTTAAAAACAACAAATTTTAAAAACCTTTAATAAAGCATCAAATAATCTTTGCACCGTCTAATTGACTTAAATAAAAAAACTATAAAGTATTTAACTGAGCTATAATTAAATAAAAACAAGATTACGCAATGCAGTATTAATTAATCCGACCACTGGAAGCAAAACAGGACAGCAGTTCTGATTTAAAACTTATCTTACTCTGCGACGGAGTTGCGTACCTAATTATAACACTATCCAAAGATAACCAACCGTCCGAGCCGAGCTACGGTACGTCCAGTTTCACATCAGTTTAGTTCATCTCCAACAGAACTGACCAAGCGTCGTTCAAATATTTAAAATGTGAAAATATGTTTATTTTGATTCAAGTTGATATTCTCTCATGCAAAAACGGCGCGAAAAAGGATTCGGGTGAAAGGGAATGTTCCCGTCCTCATATATTATTTGCTTCACACTCAAAAATTCATGCGTCAAGATTAAACTTGAATTTATTGTTTGTTTATCTATTGATTAATAAGTTATATAAAAAGCTAGCATCACGTTAACTTACCGCAAGTTCAACAATAACGCCATATTTTACAACAAAATTTGTTATGGTTTTGCCTTATAAAATAATTTTTACTTTCCAATACCATATAACAATTGTAACATTTGTGGTAAATGTGATAGCAGATTTTCAAGCAATTGCTATCCATAAAAGATTAATTAGATGGAAAAGGATAATTCAATAGTCATTCATTATATAAAGAGTGCTTATGGCCCGGCCGGACAAAATAGTTCCCTAAATAAGTCATGTATTTTCTTTGTGAACAACGATCACACTGAGTGTAGCATTTAATGATGCATACTGCGAAGCTCATACATGATTTTTACGCCCGCTAATAAGGTTCTTGCCCGTATATAATGTTCACATTTAATTTTTTTCTTCGATTTAAGGTTATCTTATCTTAAGGTTATTTAAGGTTTATCTGAAAATCCTTGGAGTCAAAGTTAAAAATAATGATAAACTCAAATATAAATTAAAAAAGTGTACGGAAAACACACACCTTTCCCGCCTTTTTCCCGCAGGAGTAAGCAGAGATCACAGGTTTCCACGTACCACGATCCCGACATACATTTTGATCATACCTTTAAAGAATATATTTTATTATTATTATATTATCAAGTTTCTGTGATTTTTTCTCTATTCTTTGAGACTTTGGGGTAGATTTGGGATATGTTTGGCGCACATTATAGTTTATTAAGTTATTAAAACATAAGATACTTTTGTCGAGAAAATATATGCGTGCAAAATTGAGGACAGAAACCAGTAATCTATAACTATAGATACATTTTACAGAAAACATGATAGTTGTCTCTTACGTCCACGGAAAAATAAATTATTAAAAATTGTACGTCTAAGTGTTAAGATTAACGTCAACTTTGTCAAATGTTAAGTTTAAATAAAATCCTAAGATACCTCTTATGTCTTTATGGTAACCTATGGTGAATTGTATGACTTTTCCAATCAGATAATTCGTTAAGTATAAAGAGATATAAGTGTAAAATGATAAAAAAACGTGGTTATCAACCAAACTAAGGATTATTACCAAATTAAAGATTTAGCTGATTATTATGGCCGTAAGCTTGAATGTATATTTTGACACTTGCAAATGTAACTGCCGCGTGTGTTTTAAAACTCAAATTAAGAATATCTTTATATATATAATTCTTCTGTGAGTGTATATGTCACTGAACTCCTCCTAAACGGCTGGACCGATTTGAATGAAATTTTTTGTGTGTGTTCAAGGGGATCTGAGAATGGTTTAGATTCACAAATCAGCCCGGCAGATGGCGCTGCAGACGGTATCTAGGTTATTTATCTATACTGCAAAAATAACAGGCAGGACAACGTCTGTCGGGTTCACTAGTATCGATATAAAATTAAGGTTGACATCTAAATTTTAAAGCTAACGCGATAGATACGTTAGCATGTTCAAAAAATCACTCAGGCTTCTTGTCTACAATTCACGCTTAATATTTTGCAATTATTTTTTTATATACCTAGTTGAAACTTCATCAGTTTCTAGGTAGTAGGATTGTACACCTTTTTACATCTTTTACAAGAGCTTGTCTACTCATTGTTATTTTTGTAGTAAAAAGCTGTACGCATGGTACCGTATTCGCGCCAATCACCACGTTTGTACGAGGGACGTAATTGGTAGTGCACATAGAGAAGCAGTTAAAACGCTCAAAATAATTTACGTGCTTACGATGACGATGTTAAATAAATAAACTGAAAACTGGTAACATAGCTGCATAAAATATGGTTTTTGATCTCATTCAACAATGGTTTGCTCCAATAACATTTTAATAACAAAATTCTGTTCTATAAAAGAAACAGAAGAAGTAGGTATATAAAAAATATTTTGTTTTGAAAAATGTTAGTTTTCTCCGAATATAATGTAACCAGAAATGTAATAAAAAATTGCTTTATCAAAATTTTTTTAGCTTTTTTTTGTAGCCAGTTAAATTATAACTTAAGACTTTTTATTCCAATAATTTCTCAATGTAAAGAAAATCGTTTGACTTCTCTAATTACAAATATCTTTTCACATTTCATTTATTTGATTTTCTGTATTACTACGATCTTTTTATTGAGAGCGTTTAAAGTTCAGACATTGCGTCTCAGCCGCTATTTTGTGCGTGCCAGAGTTGTTTCACATTGCGACACCGCCCGCTCGCTCGCCATTCAGCCGCCAAAGCAGTTTGGAGCCGACCGTCTGAACGCGACGAGATTTAACGATATTTGTGATTATTTACCTTGTGGATTTAAAAATGGCAATATTGTCACTGTTTGTGCCAGTACTTCTCCTTGCTGCATTTGTACAATATGGTAAGTCTTTAATCTGTTTCCTTTATACTATTTACCAACCTACGTAAATAAATTTACGTAATATAATATTATCGAAAGTGCCCATATTCTTAAATAAAATTATTTTTATTCATTAACTTTCAATATCTATGTAACTTTAATACGTAAGTATTTACTATGCGTATTTAAAAAAGTTTAACTACCTAAATGTAGTGAATATTATTTTTAAACAATCATTGCTTATTTTTTTTATCACAGATAACATAGATTGTTTTTTCTGAGATGTTATTATATAAAATTCAATGACTACTATAAACGTTAGCAGCGCTTTACACTTGCTTCACCTTTCGAAGTTGGCGTTCTTGACACCAATATTTTACTGAGTATGATACTTGTGACTGCTAAGAATAATGTATACGGTGATAGTAAAGTCTTTTAATTAGTTTAGTTTTATTTATAACTGACATTTTAATCGTAACATATTACCTTTTAACTTACTACATTTCTTAACGCGCACTGGCCATTAATATAAATACGCAATCAAACAACAAGAACATTTAGATTTCTCGTTTCAGCGTAATATACCTAATGCGAAATTCTTTATACATTTAGCACACCTGTTATTGTGATATCCTCTACTTGCAATATACAAGGCACCTTGTCTAGACAAAAACAAGTTATAGTAATTTGTCTTTTGTATACAGAGATTAGTTATTTTACCCAAACAAAAATGTATTAACGAAGATCACAACGATTAAATACATTAAATATAAATACATTTATATATTTTAGTCAAAGTTAATATTTTTCATAGTAGGAATCTTAATGGGGTTTAAATGTTAGTTCGTAACTCGATATCAGCATTACATACTTAGACCTGAATGAAACCAGTTTAACAAGTTTTCTATACTAACATTAAGTTACGTTTTCGCCAAGAAGCGGTCACTCCGGCGAGGGCACGTTTGAAAAAAAAAACGCAAATATGAAGCGCTAACTTTTCGCATGCTTTAGGTAGTAAATTCTTTTCGTGTTTTTAAATTCATCAAGTGGTAAAATCAAAAACTAATTTTACAAGTAAATCGTATATTTATAACGGTATAATGAAAATGCTTTACCTCTAAACATTCTAACAAAACAAAGACAAAATTAATAAATATTAGACAACATCACGCAAATTGTTCTGAACTCAAGAAGCTAAAGAATCTGTGTTATGCAATCCAGAAAAAAAAAATGGTATACAACACCCAGACCTGAGCCAATAAAAAAGTACGTTTTCTCTGACTGGATCAAACCCGGGACCTCGAAGTAGCTTTACAATGAAAACGGATATGTGACCTACTCTACCTTAGAGATAGACAAAAGACAGTTGTAGATAGTGTTATAAAATTCACAAGTGAGAAAGAGTCTTGGTGGCCTAGCAGTTATGCGTTGGACTCGGCTTGCCAGAATACCTTTTTCCAGAGTGCAACGTACCACATGTAATAAAATTATTTATTAAAACATCATTATCATTATCAATTCAGCCGAAAGACCAATATTGCTAAACGGGATCCTCCACCAAATACGAGTACAGTCTGTTCATCCTAACTTGTCCTATTTGGTAAACAATCTTGCCATTCCTTTTTATTGAAAATGCAGCATTAAAAATCAAATGATAACTAGATTCAATGGGTTTATAATAACGATTATTGTAATAGATTATTGACTTTGTTTTTATTTTATTTTTAAATGGGTGATTTTGTTAAAAAGTTGAACCAATATTGTTTACCAAATGGGACAAGTTAGAATGAATAGACTTTAATAGAAGGGTTTTGCCATAATCATCACGATTGGCAGGGAGATAGAGATCGCAGTAAAACCGTTAATTGTGGTGGGTTCGTGCTATTTTCGTCTGCCGGACACCATACGGCTTGTAAAATATTTAACCACTATTTATATGCATCATATCGGAGCAATATAGCGATGTGATGTGATGTCATATTCGCATATACGTTATCAGTTTTAAAACTCAAATACGTGTCTTTCGTCGTCCTTCTGATCTCGTGATTCTGACCAAGGGTATTCACCTATGAAGATAAGTTACCTGATTTGTACGCACATAAAACTTTCATAAACAAAATGGTTCAATCGAAAAATTTACTACTATGACTTCAAATTTTGATTACTATGGAGTGCAGACTAAGATACACAGCTAAAATTTGTTAATTAGGTATTTTAAACGCTGGTGTAAAACGGCCGTTCCATGTCCGTAGGTCAAGAGCAAGACTTGAATTTGCTGCCATTGGTTTAACAACAATTGCATTTTTTTAGAGTTGTATTATTAACCTTGCAGAAAACTTGTATAGTTTTCTGCAAGTAGCTAAGTATTTGGCAGAGAAAATTATTCGATTATATTCTTGGTAGTTTAATAAGTATTTTATTTATATATATAAATACTATTATTTTTATTTCGTTAATAATAATAATAAATAGACTTTTGTAAAATTTTATATATTTTTTGCATTTTTTCAATGCTATTTTATAAGATTATCTTATAAGATCGTTTCCCGCCTGAGAATTCACTTAGGAGCCGAGTCGATATTGTCCAGTATTTTTCTTTTAAAATAAGTTATAGACTTTTTGATAGCAGATCGAATATAAAATATACCATTTGTTATATAAGACGATGTTATGAAGCATGCAATGCTTTGTTCAATCTCTATGTCATGGCTGCAATCGACCGAGATATGCAGACATAATAGTTGAGTCACTCGGAATTGTGGCAGATTTGAGCACAATTTGTTAAGACGTTTTGTGTCTATACTATACTTTTTGTTTTTCTACCTGAAAATCTATAGATACACGTGAAATTTTATGATTACCGATTTTATGATTTCTGAGCTATTGACTAGGTTGCAATCTCTCTAAATCTCTATATCGAATCATAGTATTCGCGTATTAGCGATTCTTTCCGGTACACGACAGCATATAGAATATTAACTTTTTTATTGTATTTTCTATTCTAAATGATTATGCTAAGATCGCTTTTACCTTAACATAAATATGCTCGTTTTTAGCTACTTGTAATATTTATTTTCATTTATTTTTTCGTCTTTGCAAATTGTAAGGTCAGCTGATCTTGAATAGCGCTAAAATTCACTGCTAATTAACATAAATTGAGGGATTTTAATTATTTGGACCATTGCGCAAGGTGTGATGTGACTAAAACTTTAATTAACAAATCACATTGGAATTTATTGAAAACTACGTAATTTATAGAAACATGTTTAATTGCCATTGATAAAAAAACAGATGATTTGTATTGTATTCTATTGTTAATGAGACATCTTAATATTTTTAAAGTATCAAAGTTTAATTAATCAAGTAGTTTATGTGAAATTTTAAATACTTACTTTGAGAAAATTATATAAATAAATAAAATGTAACAGAGTTACATTAACCTTGTATAATTCCAACCGAATCCACACCGATAATAAGTATTAATAAAACTATTTTATCTTAAATATTGTGGTAAAAATATTACTGGTTACTTGTAAATAATTGTGAACTCAAGTATTCTATATTTAAGCAATCTTATGTATTTATTTGTATATTTATTTATTACCATTTATTCAATAACTAGTATCTTTAGATGAATAATATCAATTTGATAAAATTTGCTTCCTTGTAGTTATAATTGTTTAGTTTCTAGCAAATTAAAATAATATAATTATATGAATTTGTTATACGTTTTATACTATCATTGTCATATTCTATACCTCAAAAACAAATAGTCTGTTTCTTTTTACACTGGGGCTGTCTTGACTTTTAAACAACTCTTTGCAAAAGCCATTCTGCTTTCTTATCAATACTGCACGAAGCCAAGAACAAATAAATGTATTGCGTAAATCGCAACGTACAACACTTTCGCTTGCAAGTTATCGCAGAGGTTTGTTTTGACACACTTTTTAAACCCTTTTCTATTTCACTTTCTAGTTATAGACCTTAAGCTTTGGTGATACAGGCTGTTTTCTATTATGATATTAGATTTTTAACTATAGGATTGGTGAAGGGACTGCTTTCTACGGTGACGTGCGCATTCCATGTTATACGTTGACACGAGAACACATTGAAATTCAAATTTCGTTTCAAAGTTCTATGCGAAATACTAAATAGATAAAATTTTATGTCTTTGGCCCATGAACATAATAATATCAGTGTAAGCACATACAAATTATTTTGTTAGTAAATTGGTAAAGAAACGGATAGTCCACCAACTGCTTAAAAACATTTTGCTTTCCCAAATTATGTTTCAGAATTTGAACAAACAAATGTGATAAATTCTTTGAATTGGACACTAATTTACACTGAATACTAATTAATTATACATATAAGGTATATGTCACTTTTAATTTATTTTATTTCGATGTGAAGATGTCAAAAATATCTAAAGATATTTATTTCTAATACGCTTATAACCTATTAAATTCTTTATAATATTATAAAAAAAATGAAAAATAAAGAGTTATAAGACGCAAATAGACAATTTACTAACGTCATTATATTTATACCTACGCTTAATGAAACAAGGCCACTGATGTGTCATCATCATCACCGCGTACAGGAAAACTAGATAAGGTATACTGAAGGATAGTGCATTCTGTGGATTATAAACAATGTTCAATGAAACACGTTCCAATTCTTTCTATAAAACATCTGATAACAAAAATATACTTGTCCTGTCAAATAGTTTGTATTTTTTTATCAGAATTTAATTAAATTATTTAATTTCATAGTAAATTTTGTAAATTTAAATTATAACGCGTGAGTGTACCGTAGCATACAGATACCAAATTTAAGAAGAAACCATCTAATCATAATCTTTGTACCTTTAGATGTATTTGAAAAACGTTTTTTTTTGTGATTTGGTCTGTCTTCATTAAATATTGTAATAAGTTAAGTAATAAAAAGAATTTTCATTAAAATTTTAATATCTTACGTAACTTATAAATAATATTGTGAAAAAATTTTAAAGTTGAACTTTGGCATAATATTTTCTAAAGAAAATATTGTAAAAGTTCGTCGGCAATCCTGAAACATCCATAAAATATAGAAGTTAATCGATCATTAAAAACTTAACAAACACTGAAAGCAAAAGCCTTGGCTTATTTTTATTACATTTCGAATTGAATCTATTACAATTTATGGTTCAAAATTAGATATTCTCTTCTATTTATTATGCATAAATAAGAAATATCAAGGTTATTATATTATGTTAAAAAAAACTCCTTACCGAGTAAAAAAGATCTCAAGGAGCTAAGTATCTGATATATAAAATAATCGTATTGGCTAATCACGTCATAAGAATCTGCAACCTTGAAAGAAGAATAAACAATTTATCACTTTTCAGTGGTAAAGTTATCAGGTATTTGAAAATTAAATAATTACTTTTCGGAATTATTATCACAAAATACGATGCTTTTTGGAGTATACTTTGTTGAGATTTGTCAAATAAATGCTTGCTTTGACCCTACTTTATTTCTTTTTATTAATTGATTCGACCCTACTTTACACCATTATAAAATCATTTTAGATTGAGTGTAGTGTATAGCGATATAAGACAAAAAAAATATTTCTTTACGTTAACAGAAGTTTAACAACTTGTGTCATTATTCAATCAATTTTATTCTAAGGTAAAAGTAAATCGTTCTAACATTCTCTGCTGTATTTACAATACAGCTTACTCAGAAATTGTTTTTAGATCTAAATATTTACATTATTACGTCAACGCTAGTTTTTTGTTCAAGCATTTCCTAAATCGTGCTCTTAAGAAACAATACAATGATATTCTTTGTCTTGCTCTGGGTTTTCTAGATGATAAACCTACGCATTATATTTCATAGTTATAAATATGAAATATTTTCATCACCGGTTGTGTCATAGATTATACGTATGCTTCAATACCATGGCAAAACTCATGATAATAAAAATTCCCTTTCATAAATAACCATTGGCATCTTGGCCTCCATAAAAACTTTTGACGTCATTGTGGCTAACGAACCCTAAATAACTCACCTAATTAAAAATTCAACGTTGTTTTGTTCTATTTCAGAACGGAATTAAGAACTCTTATAAGAAACTATGATACCGAAAATCAAACTAATACTTAGAAAAACTTCTTAGTGTCTTCAAATATTTTCGCGCGTTTATTTCTTTGACAATAGTAGTTGAGTTTTCATGTTAATTTTGTTCACCACTGAATTATCTCTTCTGAACTAATCACTTTTATATTAAAGGTCTTTTTGAATTTAAAATTTTGTTTTTATTACTTTTTCTAACTTGACTTCTTTTTAGGTTAATATTTAATACAATGAACATAACAAATCAACCATATGTTTTATCGCATCTGAAAAAATATGTATTTGGTAGTTGTTTAAAGTATTAGGGTGATCTCTATACTAAAACCTTCAATAGTTATCATTTGGAAAAGCGCTAATCATGTAAATAAAGTTCATATCAGATAAAGTTGATTCCCGAATTGTTAAAGATATCGACGAACCCGCATTACATTGATGGGCTCAATAAAAAACTATGACCCCTATAGGATTCGTTGACCAACACCATTGTACCAGAATTATAGCAAATCGCACCATTCATTCCTTAATAGCCACTATTCATGATATCGTATTTTAATAAATTGTCCATGTAATCAAAGAGAGTAATATTAGAAATAAAAAAAGATATTGGGTTTATATTATTTAATTTTGATAGGACAGACACCTGTTGTGGACTTGTGGTAATACCATTTTAGCGTCAATTCATTCAAAGCATTTTATTTGATCAATCAAAGGTTATCTTTGTAGATAGATAACTAATAATAGTATTCGTATAATACTACACTACACCTACTTTAATAGTTGAGCTATAGAGCTAGGTTGGCTACTCTAAGTTGTAACTCTGTTATTTTAACCCTTAGTGATGTTTGAGTAAGAATAACAAAAATATCATAGATTTAATAAACGTATAATATCTAAAATAAGCTCCTGTTACATGCGAACATATGTAATTTTAACGTACCATTTTTATAATAACTCTGTTCATCCCGTAATAGATCAAGTGGTCCATTACGTTACCGTGACCCAACGACCCTACAACTATGATAGAGTCAAGAGTCGTATTAGTCATCTCATCACATCAGTTGATAACAAACGCTCGGAATTAGTTCGTACATTGTTTCTCTGACCCAATATAACACGACATAATAAGGCGTAAGATATTTTTGGACAAAATATGTCTATTATAAATACTACTCACATTTGTTTCGGTCGGGGCAATTTAGAGAGATTTTTTGGACAATCTGTCTGACAAACTTTATGTGAAATATGTGGGTTGATTTATTTATATATATTTTGTACCGATTTTTATATGACAAATAATTCACAAAGTTACACATTTATAATAATCCGTTTTTATTGATTAAATTTATAATAACATATATTAACTTAATCAATCGAAAATTGAGTTATAAAACAAGTTTAATGGATGTGTTTTCTACACCCCTATTTACATTTACTAAACTTTTACAGATTGCAATAGTTACTTTCTCAACTGCCAAGATATACGCCATTATGCCTTACTATGCAATATGTGAACAAATATTTTTCTAATAAATATAAAAATAATAAATAAAGAAAATAATATTTTTTTAAAGATTTTTGTTAGTTTATCTCCAAATAGTTTTTGAATCTCAATGTCTTTAAAAACGTCCATTGCACCGTCTTCAAGTGTGAATAATCGGAAGAATATCTAAGTTATAATCGCTACGTTTTTCACTATAAGGTACAAAACAGATATATTTATTGAAATTTTTCATTCAATCGAAAACGTATTCCTTTTTAAGGATTTATCAAAAGATTTTACCATTTAATTGTAAATGTTATCCTCCTATTCCTTGTAAAAAATTGTATATAAAGAAATAAAATAAAAAGGTCTCTCTGATTGAAAATGATGGCCAGCGATACGAAGGGGATCTTAAATACCGGATGGGAGCAAATTGCTCTTTTCAACGCACCCGTAATTTGATTAATGAGGTGCGGGGCAAAGGAGATTTGTTATCGGGCAGTTAGTCAATATCATTATTGATTGTATATAATTTATGATTTTGCACTGCCATTTACTTTTTAAATTACTAGAATAGAATAAAAGATCGCATTGAAAATGCATAAAATATATAAAAAATTATAAATTTACTTTTTAATTGCCCAATCTGGAGCAAGTCGTAAGTACCAAGTGCACTATCGTGCTATCAGCTTATATATATCAAACGTTTAACACTTACGTCATTTAATAATATAAACAAGTAATTCCTATCAAATTTTATATTTATTTATATGTTTTGTTCACATAAAAGTGAAACAGAGGAACAGCAAAACAGTTAAGGTAAACACGATTTAAACAGGATAAAAACATTACAAAACTATTAAGAAATAGTTTTGTAATTTAGCATTGGAACAAATTAAACTTATTGGAATTCGTTAATATTCATTGCTTAAACATTAGTTTACTTGCAGATACAGCATAAAAGCTCTTCATTTATCACAAAATCTAACCGTATGAACTAAACTTACCTTACCTAGGTTGAGAAAATGGATATCAATAAAAATATAGTTATATGATTACAGGCAAAAAAATCTCAAATAATGATTGTATTTGTTTATTTTTCCTTATAACGATCATGACAATTGTGTGTAATTGTGGTAAAACGTGTTTATCTTACAATCTGATGTGAGTATAACAACACTGAAACCACCACAATCATTTAGGAAATAACAAAGTCATTCTTAATAATCGCGTTAAGTTGAATGTTTAAAGAATTGAAAGCTTTTTTAATAATTTGCGAATAGAACACGAAACGAAAACAGTTATGTTTTTCTAATAAAAATAAATCAACCAAATTCCGCTATACAAACGTATGCTCGTCGCTCTGCTAAAGTTATCGTTTCCTGGATTAATAAATAAATAATTACACTCCATTCACAGAACTTTAATTTCGGTTTATTGAGGTCAACCTAATTTGCAACGTTATTTTCAGAAAAGGCAACTTAGGGCTACTTACCCTTAAATATTACAGTTGCACAGTCGATTCAGTGCATATATATTTTTCTATTGATTCATGTTTGAAGTATATTAACCAAATTACTGAGAAAGCATAGAGGTGTAGGTATTGAGCGAACAATAGCTCATTTTGTATAGCATGAGCGTACGTGATTAATGGATCACGCAGGTATATTTTCTATCAGTGCGCTCACAAATGAATAGCAAACCAACACTGACTCATTTTTTAAAGGATAAACACAAGGAAAATCCTCTTTGCGATACTCAACTAGTCTTAATCAATTTCTACAATACAACAAGAGGATAAGTTTTGCATGTATTTTTTATCGAAGTACTTAAACGGCCCTAGTGATCGAATCAGACTGGGAATGCGAATTTAAAGGCACGAAAAAGTTTGAAAACTGTACCTACTGATTGTTTTATTTAAAGATTTGTGATTGCTGTCGATCACAGATGATCGTTACAGTGCTACCGAGGCTTGGGAAGGCAAAACTCTTAAATAAACCTCAAGTTGAGAATAATGCAAACCGTAAGGTTGAAAATTGCGAGCTACTGCAATAGTTTAGCATCTCCAAAAGAGTCTATAGCCCGTCGTCAATGGACTACAGTAACTACTACTTACAAAACTGTTAACATTAGTATAATTGTATGAGTAAACGATAAACAACTATTACGTAGAGCATATGACTTAATTAAATAAATTCAAAAAATGAATTGTGACTCCCACATTGAAACCAAGGATAAATTTCCATATGGTGGAAATTGTTTATTTTAAATAACTGTATTTCTAATAAATGTATATACACATGCCGTGTTATTTTAATGGTTGCCAAACGTGAGTAAGTATTGATAGAAAAACATCTATGAAAAAAAATGTTAGTTGTAAACGTGTATGACATCATTCCTCGTCCGATGGGTCTCTTGTTTGTTTGCTTGGCGATTGGGCAATGGCTTCTATCACATGACGTGTGAGTACCTATCTACTCGTAAAATCGGGGAACCATATCCAATTAAAAACTTTTTTAATGATGACAGCTATTTTTCAGTCTCTGGATTAGTTAGCGAATTCCTTACTTAGCATAATAATTGGTTAGTATGATTTATGTATTCTATTAAGACGTCTTTCGTTAACTTTGTTCACTTAAAGTGGTTTAAGTTATCTTTGTGTAAAAACAGTTTAAATGAAACGTCATGACTTATGGGAATAAGAACAGATCATAGGCGATAACTAAAATTTTTACACATTGTGTGTTGGTACTGCAGAGTGTATATGAAAAAAAAATAGATATCGCTTACTTTATACCTTATTCAAAATAAATGACCTTATTTTAAATATACATAAACATCTATTCCAGGTAGTATTATCTGTTATTAAGCAAAGTTTTGTTATACTTGCTTACTAAACTATCTATAGTGGCTATTATCTGAAACATAAAAAAATGTGGAATTAAAAAGCAATCTATATTTAAGAATATTTTCTCTTCCGTATGCCTTGCCTTTCGCATAATTTAAGATATGAAGTAACACGACTACGAACTGATGTATCGTGGTGGGGCGACTCGATAGAGAATGTTACGAAACCTTTACTTTCTTTTTTATTGTGCAATAGGAAATTAATGTGCTTTCAAGTTTTAGAGTGGGACCATGTTAAGAACTTTCACGTTTTTAAAAAAGTACTTATAACATAAGAATAAATGTCTTTTAAGCATAATATGCCTAAAAAACTAAACCCTTCATTTTATCCTCTCCTATGAACCAGCGTAAAGTTCTGGACCTGGCTTATCATCAGAAGTTGGTTAATGGAAATTTGAATAGTTCACAATTACTAAGAAAACTTAACTATAAGATTACACTGACATTCCCACGTCTGTAAAGATATTCTCTGTTTTCACCTATGTCATCCAAAAGTAATCTTGTTAAGGCCGAAATTTCTCTCTCTCCTCTGAACAGGTTACAAGCGCTTTACAGTGCACTGAGTAAGAACTAAATATTGACATATTTCGACTAAACCTGTGTAACTTTAAAAGGAAAATAGTCAACCTTCAAAGCGAAGTCAGTGGTACGAAGGTCCCCTGAAACCGCTTATATTTCTAATTTCTTGTTTTGTCGTTAAAGCAATGTTTATGCACTATATACTTACTTTTTTTAAATATCAGCTTGCGTTTCTTTTTAGTACTAAGTTTGTTCTTTTATTTAATATATGGGCTTATTGATTGTTGTTTAAAAACACGATAATTTGTTTTTTGTGTATTTAAAGGTCTTTTTCATTATGTTTTTTTTATTTTTAACTTTTTTATTATTGTGTTTTTCATGGCAGTTTTCAAGTAAAACAGCAGCTTATTAATGATACCGAAAAAAGTAACATTAGCATGTATGGTGTATGTCTTGTTGGTAGTCATTACAAAATAAATGAAGATAAAATAAATAAAAAAGAAAATATAGTTATATATCTATGTAAGACAAAAGGACTCGATTGTTTCCTTTGAATACAATTTTGTAGTGAATTTTTGAATCACTCTAGATAAATATCACCTTTCGTTATAATAAAGGAAAACAACATAATTTATTAGAAAACCTCAATCAAAACTCTTCAATTCTAATTGCTTCGGCCTTTCGCAATAACCTACACTCATAATGAAGTAAGTACATAAGGGAAAGGGCTTCTTTTGTTCATTTGCTGGGCAACCTTTATATGTCGTCTTTTAATGTAAATATCTAATCCACAAAACTAAAGCAGTCTTAAAGTTCAAAGCCCTTTAATAAAAATTTTTGGCCCTCATACAAGTATGAGTAAATGTTTAAAGTATGTTATGAATGCAAAGTACTACCCACCATAATTACATCATCATTCGCGTAATAACTAGTTATCGCCGTCAAGTTATAAGCTGACGAGTAATAAGCATGGTAAGTCAACTCTATTTTGTGCAAACCTGAAGGAAATGAATTCAGATTCCGTAAGAGTTTAAGAATCCTGATGTCTCAAGTTAGATAAAATATTCATATACTATAAAATGTCAAAATATTTCAACGAAATATTTCTCTCTAAAAATTAAAATTTAAGTCGAAAGGCATTTTTTAGAATTGATCCAGAAAATACTATAAATACATAATAGACAAATTGTGAAACTTGCTGGCATCTCTACGTCTGCTAAGAATGCCTGATCTATTGGGCATGTTGACAGAATTATCCGTCACGTAAGCGTTGTAATACAAAAAGCAATGAGTATCTAGATTATGAGTTTCATATTCATGGCCATTCCTTAAAAAGCCGTTCATTAGAATAAATCAAGCATACTGCTATGTCGCTTAATGCCTGGGTTTTAACAAATATGTTATTGGACTAACACTGTCTTAAGTGTGTAAACGATTGGCATATTATGATAATAATAAGCACCGTGTCGGTCAGACTTACCGACACGCCTAGACTTGTATAGGTATCTGCTCTTTAAATCGTAGCGAAAGCAATGCAAACATGAGGGTTATGCTTCAACAAATGAACATAGATTTTCAACTAATAAACGTAAGCAGTAAAGAAAATTATAACATTACACCTAGTGCTAGTATTTAGACTATAATTGTTTTGTATAGTTACATATTTTGGAACATAGAAGCAGTAATCTATAGCCACTTATAATAATTGACGTCAGTTACCCTCAAATATTTTTTTATTCTTATGAAATAAATTTTATATAATTTAAACCTGGCAAGTGCTTCTATTGTGGATATTAAAAAAAAAATTCTAAGAGGAATGTATTTCTTTCTTTATTCTATTAACTTAAGATACCTATATATTAAGAGACTTTTACCTTCTTATGAGGTATGTCAACCTCATCATACACTTTTAGATAAGCTTACACTAAACAAATATATTAATTATGGTATCAAGTAGATCATTCATACAAAAACATACTAACGAGTTCTTTAAACGTATCTGATTGTGAGTCTGCTAGTATTAAGGAGTGTATTAACAACCATGATTTGGGATCTAATTTAGCGTCGGGGCTTTAGGTCTAATATAGTCTAAAAAAATATAACTATAAATATTATTAGGGTTTAACATATTATGTTCTACAAAGCAGAATACTATTTGAGTACATTTGTAATTACGAATAGTGAAACCAATACCACTTCTATCGCCTGCCTTTTAATTAAAATCCTACTGTTGGAGCACTGACCTTTGTGAACCGCTCCAGATTTGCGGGCTAATATTACGAATCCTTGTGACATAAGTGTTTGACCTTTATCTAGAAGCAAAACGCGTCTGGTTTTGGTATGTAATATGCCGGCAGTCAGGCGCCATGAATGTTATTCAGTATTACATTGTCTTTTCACGACCTAGATGCAACCATAAATCGTTTATAATATATAACATCACAATTTTTTTATCTAGAACGTATAAGTTTGTTTTATAATGTGTGCTTAAAAACCACTTTATTTTCTAAGCGAAGCGGACAGGTGTATCATTTATTAACAAATTGAATATTTTCACGAAGAGTTTGACCCAGTGGCCTCGATAAAGGACAATATAGTTTACTCCTCTAACTATAACTAAGCATACTGGATGTACATTAACGTCTAAATGAGGTCAAGCAAAGATGGCCTATTTTATTAGCGTACGTAGGTTCTTTTGATAGGATAATAAAATCGGTGTAATAGAACCTTCTACAAGTTTTTTTTTTGAAAAGCGATGATAGAACTACTTCTAGTTGTTTTAGTTACCTCTATAAAAAAAACCCCAATAAAAATTTGATATTCGACAATACTTGTTTCGTTTTCCTCTGATCCAAATTGGATGGATGTTTTTCTTTCATTCATTCTAGGTGCGAATGAGAATAGTTTAGAGACACGTTTCATACGGATCTCTTACAAATAATTACAAAGTAGCGTGTGACATACCTGCAATTTCCACGATTGTATATATAAATCGGATACCAAAAACTTAAGAAGGAAACTCACAAACATCTATACATTTACAAAATTTTCCTGTTTCAATTGTACGATTGGATAGTGCAAGTACTTTTGCATATTGTTCGACTAAACCCAATGTTGTTAATATTATAAATATTAATTCTTAGTAGAAATATTAATTCTAACCTATAGTTGGGACTTAACTTCGTAAGACTTTAGCAATCATATATTCTCTATAGTACAGAGATTCTATTTTCACATTCTATTTTAATTTTCTCGGCAACCTCCAAAAGATAATGATAATGAAAATTCAGAAGGCGTATCCAGTTCTGAGTCATTTATTTCGTTACGTTCGGTACACAACAACAACAACGTAATAAGGTCGAGACTTAAACTCTATACTCACGCTACGGTATTTTTCCGACACTCCATCTCTTTCTAACTCATAAAAATCTAATTTGGTATAATGAGATAAAAAATTAAAACAACAGAAATTATTTATATCTATTAGTAATAAATCTTTATTAGTCATAAAGCGATAAATTTCTGTATGTGCCCCGTCTCCTAAACTAGGTATAGCCTATATATTAGGGTACAGTTGCTCCTCAAAATAGGACACAAATAGATTTGCGCCTGTGACGACTAACAAAATAAACTACTCCCATAACTTCCTCCCAAAAAAAATACAAAAAACAAGAAATAAAAAATAAAAGAAAATAAATTGAGCGCCCCAGTGCGCGTGCAGGATTGTTTATGTGGGTCTGGGGTACGTGTGAGCGTTGGTGCGTGTGTGTATGCGTGAGCTAGTGCGTGTGTAAGGGAGTGTGCGTGAGTGTGCTTTCATAAAGTAAATGTGTGTTTATGATTATGCAGACATGTTCGATTTGCTAGCTTGGGTGTTATGTCTATGTATTGTAAACTTAAGGTTAACACTACAAATAATCAAAGTAAGTGCAATAATCTTTCACATTATTCATATTCTTATCTTATCTTTTAGCCATTTCAATATTACTGTCTTAGCGTGTAAATCGCTTAAAAAACTATAATTTCTATTATGTTTATTTATTTCCTACAGATTTCCAACCAACGACTTTCCTATGATATATAAAAAATCAGTGCAAAAAAACTCTCTTATAAACCTTAAATTGGTGACCAAATATAAAAATACAGCGAACCATATTAACCGAAAACTAGATCCAGTCCAAAGACGATTATTTTTAGAAACCGCCAAACTGTAATCGTAGTTTTTTTATAAAACTTACAGAACTATTCGTTCATAAAAAAATAGTACGCCTAAATAAAGTTGTTGCAACTAAAAAGTGAGTACATGAGATGCCCTTCCATTGTCAGTGTTCAACGGACGGTAAACTTTCATAGGGTTATCACTTATCACCTTCTTTATTTACCCACGGGCGGGCGTGGTGCCCACAAGCTCATGAATTGAACTTGTATTTCCCATTCTAGGAACTCGTGATAAGATATGTAGCAACAAAGTAACGTTTGAACAATTTGGTTCACGTCTGTAGCTTCGCGATTGCAGCTTATATACCTAATTCAAAAGTATTTTTCAGGCAGTTTAGAATTTTTTTATTTATTTTTAAAATCGAAATAGCACTGTTTTTTTAATTCAATGTCCACCAACTATCATGCTGGTGACAGCCCTATTATAAAACGCAAATAAAGGGCCTTGCAAGAGAGGCATTGAATTTTTTCGTCAATTCTTCATCGAAGGTCGATTCCTGAGCGAAAAACTTCTTCGTGTTGAAGAACCATTGAATCGCATTCGTCTTGATTAAAGCTACATCGGAATCAGTCATGCAATCTCAAAGCATAAAAAGAATAGTATAACTTTGTTATCGTTCCGTCCGCTTTAAAGTTATGTAGGTCGTTTACATAAATGAACATGCTAATATGTTAAACCGTAGTAAACGAAGGAATAAAAACATGTATTAGATTTTATCGAATTCCTGTTTCTGAGATTTAAGAAATCTAATACAGTAAGCAAACAATAAATTACTTATGAAAAGAAGAAGGAACTGATTTTCTGCTGAAAATTAATTAAGTGTCATGCATAGCATTAAACTAGTCGTAGTTCAAGGAGATGCCTCACTTAAGTTCACTTAACAATCGTATTCACATGCATTTTAAAAGCTCACGGAAAGACCTCTACCTTGTCTCTTCAATCTACGACCTCTATTGATGACGATCTATCATTGAATCCATAAATCGGTTGAGCAGTTGTGCGCTTAGCGTGTTAAATTAGTCACATTTTTCTAGTAACTTATTGCTCTTCGTGAAATATGAAGCAGGAAGTTCCTTCTATATCTTAATGATACAGTTCATCGCACATTAATTTTCAAGTAGTTTTAAACGATATCTTTAAATCACAGAGAAAATTCACGATGTTACAGGTTATGGTTGATGTATTAACAAAAAAACCGTAACTACAAAATTATAACTGGTGAACAATATGCGAACACAATTATGACTTTTGCGAATACTTAAGGAAACCAAAAAGACTTTTTATTTCTATTTAATTGTGACGTATTGACTTTAGTTTTAGTTTCACTCCCAAGTGGATGCAAAAGTATGAATAAATATAAAAATAAGATAATAAGATATACAAATTTTTCATGATCATGAAAATCGTAAGATTATTTATTTTCAAATGTATTCATCTGGTTATTACTCTTAAAACAAAAGTTAAGTTATTAACTAATGCTGCACAAGCACAATAGCAGCGATCTAGGTTATTAAACAATAAAGGGAGATGCAAACTATAATCATGAGAAAAAGTGAAAAATCATCGCTACTGCGCAGTTTCTAGCTTTGCCCATGAAATCATTTGCATACAATGAATTAACGTCAAATAATCAGTAGAATCCACTGGGAGTATTTTGAATTAAATTAGAAAATAAGTTTAACTACAGACATGAATTTGAGTAAGATTTGGTAAAGTTAGGAAGAAATCATGTTTCTTCGTATTTTCAAGCTACTGAAGAGAGAATCCCTGAATCCATTAAAAATCTCCCAATATTTTCACCCTCAATAAATAATCACAGCAGGCTTATCACAACGCTCATTTTTTACTTGTTAGTAGTAGTATCTATATTAAGTTATGTCTGTTTTTTCCAGTAATTAGTTTATGCAAATATATCAGCTTAATCATTAATGAATGGTCTCCACGAAAACTTTCATTTGTACAGAAAGCTTTAAGTACTGAGTCCGTCCGATTGCACTTACCTTCATCCAAACAATAGATTAATTGTATGATCCATTTGAATCCAATAGTTATAAAACTTTATACGATATTTAGTTTTAAACAGTGAGTTTGATTTCTCTGTGTTTGAACATGTTTAATAGCTATACATTTTTAGGTAAATCATTTGTTCTACTTAATTTTCAACAGTTTTGTAGTTGAGAAAATCCAGCTGTGAAAATATAGAACACTCATTACTTACAGCACCGACCAATGTGTGTCCAATAAATGAGCAATTGTATAAATATTATTATATATCAGTATGTTATTGTTATTACTCTAGGTTATATTATTTATTATACTATAAACATCTCATATTTTTTAGATTAGAAACTAATATCGAAAGAAATTTATTACGTTACATTAGCTGAATTCCAGCTTTCTTAAAATTTTTGACAACTATTTATTAGTGTTTATAAGTAATTTATAAGATTTCTGGTGATTTAGTGAGATAATATGTCTTTAAACATAACCGATGTGTGTATGTTTATGAGTAAATAAAATAGGTATAACTAAAAAGTATAACTGAGTATTTCTCATACTTTGTATTTGTTTATTAATAACAGGTTTTTCTCAATTCAATAACAAATTTGATATATTAAGGGATTCATTTAATTGCTTTTAAAAGTTTTACATTTAGAAAAAGCTCTACCCATACTGTCATCAGCATATCAACCTATCCCAATATTCAATCGATTTACAATATAAAGTCCAGCATAAGCAAAAATTAAAATATAAATTCTTGTACAAGTCTGATATGCTGTAAAATATATAAAATCATATACCTCCATCATTTGAAAAGTATTTACATTTGATCTTATAAGTAATAATGAATAGTTAAAAATATTTACGTATATGAAAAAAAATTAAAGCTATAAAACAATAAAAGAAGTTGCGATCGCATGTACGAGTAGCTACGTATATTTACTAATAAGTAGTACGTATTAAACTTCAAGGGCCTTAGGTTAAAATTAAAAAAAAAAATGTTATCGTCAACCATTCCGTATCATCAACTCATCGTGACAAATTTTGGTAACTAAATAGTCAAATAACTTATCTACCTCTTCGTTCTATTCCAGGTGAATCAGTGCGGTGTTGGACGTGCTCCTCAGACTTAAACCCTCACTGCCAGGATCCCTTCTTGTATGGCAGTAGCATCGACAATACATACTTCAGGCTGGAAAACTGTGACGCCAACACTGGCGCCACCTACCCTTACTTGACGTCTTCCAAATCCGCCTGCAAAAAGCAAAAGAAATACAGTAAGTATCCACAACCTCTTATTCAGCTTTTACGAAAAAACTTGAACTATTTACTTAGTATTTGCTTGATTCAGGTTCTGGAACAGTTTATTGTTGTCTTTCAATTTCCCGCCAATGGTATGTATATTCCCAACGAAAACATGTTCATTAGAACTATTATCGGTTAAGACTGTCTATATGGCGAATAGGTTGTGGAATTAATAGAACACCGACCGGAATCCAACGTCTTTACCGCTAGGCTCGACTTATATTATTTTTTTAATTAAAAAGTTGAAAAATCGTTTTGGACTAAATAGGTAATTTATTCTTATTCATTTTTGCTACGAAAAACGTATTTTTAATTAAAATACTCACCATATAAAAGGCAATAACATTTTTTACTCCAAAAGTTTGAATTTCTTACCTTAAAAGATAAATTATTATAATAGAAAAATACTAGAAAAAATCGACTCGGGTCACAAGTGAATCTCAGTCGGGAATCGAACCTGCAACCTTTGGAAATCCGGTCCAATGCTCTCCCAATTGAGCTACCGAGCCTTGCGAACACTCGTCGAAATTTTCTAGCACCTTCCTGATTTTACGCTGTAGGCCAGCGTTGTTTCATCAAATGAGAGGAACATCCTCTCGTATTCGAAAGAAACATTTTTACAAATGTTTGGTCAATCGATTAAGATGAAACAGCCATGTTAGATTTATAATTTTTATATATTTTGTGCATTCTCAATGCGATCTTACAAGATAAATTATTATAATAGAAAAATACTAGAAAAAATCGACTCTGGTCACAAGTGAATCTCAGGCGGGAATCGAACCTGCAACCTTTGGAAGTCCGGTCCAATGCTCTCCCAATTGAGCTACCGAGCCTTGCGAACACTCGTCGAAATTTTCTAGTACCTTCCTGATTTTACGCTGTAGGCCAGCGTTGTTTCATCAAATGAGAGGAACATCCTCTCGTATTCGAAAGAAACATTTTTACAAATGTTTGTTCAATCGATTAAGATGAAACAGCCATGTTAGATTTATAATTTTTATATATTTTGTGCATTCTCAATGCGATCTTACAAGATAAATTATTATAATAGAAAAATACTAGAAAAAATCGACTCGGGTCACAAGTGAATCTCAGGCGGGAATCGAACCTGCAACCTTTGGAAATCCGGTCCAATGCTCTCCCAATTGAGCTACCGAGCCTTGCGAACACTCGTCGAAATTTTCTAGTACCTTCCTGATTTTACGCTGTAGGCCAGCGTTGTTTCATCAAATGAGAGGAACATCCTCTCGTATTCGAAAGAAACATTTTTACAAATGTTTGGTCAATCGATTAAGATGAAACAGCCATGTTAGATTTATAAATTTAATATATTTTGTGCATTCTCAATGCGATCTTACAAGATAAATTATTATAATAGAAAAATACTAGAAAAAATCGACTCGGGTCACAAGTGAATCTCAGGCGGGAATCGAACCTGCAACCTTTGGTAATCCGGTCCAATGCTCTCCCAATTGAGCTACCGAGCCTTGCGAACACTCGTCGAAATTTTCTAGTACCTTCCTGATTTTACGCTGTAGGCCAGCGTTGTTTCATCAAATGAGAGGAACATCCTCTCGTATTCGAAAGAAACATTTTTACAAATGTTTGGTCAATCGATTAAGATGAAACAGCCATGTTAGATTTATAAATTTAATATATTTTGTGCATTCTCAATGCGATCTTACAAGATAAATTATTATAATAGAAAAATACTAGAAAAAATCGACTCGGGTCACAAGTGAATCTCAGGCGGGAATCGAACCTGCAACCTTTGGTAATCCGGTCCAATGCTCTCCCAATTGAGCTACCGAGCCTTGCGAACACTCGTCGAAATTTTCTAGTTCAATTGGGAGAGCATTGGACCGGATTTCCAAAGGTTGCAGGTTCGATTCCCGCCTGAGATTCACTTGTGACCCGAGTCGATTTTTTCTAGTATTTTTCTATTATAATAATTTATCTTGTAAGATCGCATTGAGAATGCACAAAATATTTAAAAATTATAAATTCTTACCTTATACTTTTCTGAAAGCAGTATAACGATTTTTCACTTTAATTACCTGATTAGTTTCTAGCCGAGTGCATTAATGATTATCTTACGTAATAGTTCAAATTTTATCAGATCGTATTGCGTTCACAGCAGTGGGGCCCTCTGTCCTAAATAGATTTATATACCGTTATGGCAAAGTGCGGCCTAGTTGATGGCGAACATTCTATAACACTTTACTCAAACGGACAGGCAAAAATAAAATATATCTATTTAAAAACTGATTTGCAACAAGGTGAACTCCCAAATATGCAGGTATTGAAATTAACATATGATTTTATTGCATTTGAGATTTTAAGCTTCATACACTTTCGCGTTTACTTATAGAAATTATTTTCTTTTTTGTGGCGTTAGTGATGCCTATATTTGCTTGATCTTGTTTTACTTATTAAATGCTGAAAATTCGACAGATTTTTAGAAGCCACAGCGTTGTTTTATATAAGTCAACTTTTGAGGACGCGGTATTCCGTATGAACAAGTTTTTAAGTCTTACAGACTCCAAATAACCACTTGAACTCTGTTCTGAACATAAATCTAAAACAAAGGTCAGGCTGTTGACTAGACCTCACACAGTAACTTGTACAACTTAGTGTGTGTAAAAAAAATATTCGAAAACAAATATTTATAAAATTTATAAACCAGTCTTTTCTTTAAATTGTGTTTTATATTTGGTCTCCGATAAGTAGCATTTCAGCTAATTGCAATGTAACGATATAACTATAATATATAATTACTACCTACCAAATTACTTTTTATTGATAGTTATTTAAACTACAGGCAATTTGTTTTCTTATCTTTTCAACAAACAATCTAAACTCGGTAAAAAATATGCTAATTATTTACAAATACATAAAAATATTTAACTACCACTTAATTTGCTGCCTTAAAGTATTTCGTTAAGTGGTATCTATGGCGTGCGGTGTGGTAGATGCGGTATCTCATTTTGACCTTGCGTTTGTATGTACCTGGCTCATTAGAACGTGAGCACACCTGGTCCTACGTGAGTATGAAAAACAAGCCATTATATAGACGTTTTGTTGTGGTGAGTGCCTGTTATAATATCAAATACCAACTTTAGTTAAAGCAACAATCTATTCAACAACAAAAAAACTAAATGGAAGTGAATGGCGATTTGTAAATTAATTAAAAAATTATAAGAATAATCTTATAAATTCGATACCAAAACGATAATAGCTTTTAACTAACTAAAAACAAATTTTATTTAACAAAATTATGTTTACTAATTCTTCAAAACAGAGGTGTGTGATTTCCAAATAGAAGCTATTGCTTATTGCTAGCTAGTAAGTACTAGATGGCAATAAATTCTAAAGTACAAAGAAAAATTGCAGGCATGTCAAGGATAAAATTTGTTTGCGATCATTGTAAAAATTTGCTTTTACGACATTGCGCGATTGAGAGACCTTGCTAAAGAAAGATCAAGTAAAAAAAATATCTATGGTTGTACAAAATAGACGTTTTAGAGGTTTTATCTATTTAACTTGGACTATCACTACAATTTGAGAAATTTAAATGTAGCGCATGTTGTGCTTGAATTAGACTGCCAATTTTAGTAATAATGCCAATCTTGTAAAGACTACGATCAAATTATAATGATAATTATTATACATAATAATATGACTTTATATATGACAAATGAGTTCGTTAATTTATAAATTCATAATTGGTAAAATAACAATTAAATTAAAATACAACAAATAATCAATTTTTAAAAAATACAGTGTTATTTATAAAGTCACGTCAAAAGAGCGTCCCCTGGTGGACGGAATCGTGGCTTCCGTCCGAAATTAGGAATCAAAAATTATATTGTTCATCATATCAAGTATGATTGTTATTGTACTTTAAATTTAAACTTCTCTTTATTATTTACGGGTAAACTGATATACAATGTTTTAAATACTGTTGTTATACTAATTAAAAGTTTTTATATTAATATATATCAATCATGTCAGTCATGAACGATATGAGACAGCCTTATCAAATGATGAGAAAAAAGATTGTAAATCTTATGTTTTCGATACACTGTCGATAAACTTCGCTGGAATGTATAATGGCTTGTGTATCAGGGTATCATGTCAATAGCAAATGGATACGTATTGAATTGAATAAGTTCATAAACTAAATATAAATCAATTCGAAGCTGTATATATAGTAGTGCTCAAATTGTTTTGTTAGTAAACATTTGGTGTCTGGCTATATAGAGTCGTCGTGATTAGTGTTTTTTCTATAAAATTGATACATGATAGATTCCATTTTTCCTTAATATTTCCAGAATACAAATCCAAATATCGCAAATCATAATCTTAATAAATCAACCATCAGCTAACTTAAAGCGTCAGGCTCCACGTAAAACAAAAATAAATCTTAGCATAAAACTTAACTCGATGTCCGTTTAACTACTGGTAGTTATGACGCAGCTATTTTCGAGTGGCATTGTTGACACGGAAGTTTGTATACAATTCTATTGTTCTACTTAAACGCCCTTAATTATACATACCTGACTGGACTATATCACGAGAAAGAACTTTAGTAAGAAGAATCTTTGGTCTGTGTGTTATATATTGTTTTAAAAATATAAATACTTATATATTTTTTAAACATTTTTTTGTTATTTAATTGATAAGGAAAAAACTATTATAAACATAATGAAATTATGTTGAGCGGTTGAAAAGTTCCCATTATTACCTTCCGGCTCTGTTATTATATTAATGACTAGCGGCCGCCCGCGACTTCGACCGCGTGGAATATTGCAACATTATTTTTCTAAAATAAAAGTAGCCTAAGTTACTCCTTATTACATGAGCTACCTGCCAATAAAAGTCCCATCAAAATAGTTCCAGCCGTTTCAAAGATTAGCCGGAACAAACAGACAGACAGACAGACAAAAATTGAAAAAAAAAATGTTATTTTGGTGTATGTACCGTATATATATTCATATGCATGTAGTAAAAAACGGGTATTTCAATATTAAAAACAGACACTCCAATTTTATTTATATGTATAGATGTATAGATAGAGATCATTGACTCAAATTTTAGCTCTATTGAATATCGTATATGTAGGTATATTTAAGTGAGTCAAGTCAAACTTGACTTGTATGACCCAAATATTCGTACCAAAAACTAAGATATATGAACACTTGATATTACTTGAATTTATTTCGTTGAAACAGGAAATATTCGGAAGATAATGTATTAATAAAAATCAAAAGACATTTCAAAAATATACTCAAGACACGATTTTTATAACAACACAGGACAAGCATTATTAATATACAAAATTCAGGACAGTAAAGTCGTGATTCTAAAGTTGTTCATCGGAATAGTGATAAAATTTTACAAGTCACAAATTCACAAGTTTAATACTTACCAGACGATTATATTATGATATGAATCAATGTGTACCAGAAATATTTAAAAAAACGCATAATTACAGAACTATTTCATTAATGGCCTAAGGTTAAGGCCTAACGTTTGAGTTATGATTTTTAATTAAGATTTTATTTTCGCATTTTGCGGTACTAAACAGAGTTTACCCATCAGTTTCAGTACATTGGCTGTCACAATGTTGATTTATATACTTTTGATCTCTCTGGTAACACTAACGGTATAAACGTCTTGACTGTCACCTAATGCCTGGTATAGTAATATTGATTCTATCATAATGGTATCTAGCGATTATCAGGTGCCCGTTTCAGGATAAGTCAATACTTGTCCTGAAATCGGCGAAAAGTTAACTTTTGTGTACTATCTCTAATCGGAGTGATGGTAACGGTTCCATTGTTGTTACAAATTTCTATAACAACACAGCTTGGAGTCAATGCTTAAAATAAAACAGACATAGTTTAAACTGTACTTTTTATTTTACAAGTTGGAAAAGAAAAAATCTGTAATATTATGAACAATTATAACGTTATAAAAGTGATATTTTATTTTGAAAACGGCAATGATATCACCCAATTTCCTAATGATAGTCGCTCCACAAACCAAGTGTTGCCGCACATTTATATTTAGATCGAATAATGCTTCAGACATCTTTAAATAGGTACCATTTCACCGGGACAACAATAAAAATATACAAGACATCAAAATTTTTTTCAATATCTGTATGTTTGTATTTATTAAGAATTGCAACTTTAGATAAGTATGAAAAAATACTGTATTTACAAAATATCCTACATCCCGCTAAAGACAATAAAGATTTCTCTGAACTCGTAGCTCTAAATTTATTTTTCTTTTGTTTCCAGTTAACGGTCTACTCGTCATCTCGAGAGGATGCACCTGGAAGCGTCAAGATGATTTCACGAGCACCTGCCCAAGCTCTTCCAATGGCCCCAACGAGGTCACGTACTTCTGCGAAACCTGTGACTACGATGGCTGCAACGGAGCAGCAACTATCGGCAAAACTATAGCTTTATTACTGGCGCCTCTCGGTTTATTGCTCTTCAAGTAGAAATTGCATATCAGCAGTAACAAGTTTCGATAGCATTCATAAAATAAAACATAAAAAATCAGAACATAATTAAATTTTGATGCTAGAACTTACATACTTGCACACTTTATACCTCTCTACATAATATCATGGGCAACACTATTTCACTTGTAATTTAATGAACAAACAACGACCTTTTATCAAATAGTCTCAAATCATCTCAATATTAACTAAGGTTTTAACTGAGAATAATAATCTGATCAGAGTAAAACTAACCTAATTTTGTACAGACCACACACAACACTACATCCTAGAACAAAATCGTTTTTGTTTTCCATTGTTTTTTTTATTCTATGTGTTGGATTTGAATTTGGTTTGAATTTCGGTTATTTGCAAAGTAAATTGAATACCTGGTTAGTACCATCTTCATGAATATTCATAGTACAATCCTAAGCTGAATATCTAAAATCTATATATAGTTCAAAAACTTTAAACTTATTTACTTTTTTTGTTTGAGAAGAGAAATTTTAATGAAATTCTGAAGGTAGACTCTTCTAATATATTAGGGGTTAAAGTATGAAATTGCCGATTTGTACTGAAAATCTATATTGTTTATTTTTTAAATTTTTAACAAATTTATTTAATCAAAATAGTTGCCATTATTATCTATACATTGCTGCCATCTAATGGGAAGGTCATTAATGCCTTTGCGATAGAATTCCGACGATCTAGACTGCACAAACTGTGTGAAAGCATTTTGTACTGCCTCCTGGGAAGAAAACTTCTTGTCACGTAGATAATTGTCCAAATCACGAAAAAAATGGTAGTCCGTTGGAGCAAGGTCTGGTGAATACGGAGGATGACGAATGGTTTCTAACTGCAGTTCCTGAAGGGTCAAAATGGTTTCTCGTGCTGTGTGAGGTCTCGCGTTGTCGTGGAGCAATAATGGTGAAGATCGATTCATGAGTCGGGGCTGTTTTACTGCTAGTTTTGTCAACATGGTTCGGAGTTCGGCACAATAGACATCTGCCGTTATTGCTTGACCAGATCGGAGAAAACTATAGTGAATAACACCATGCTGAGACCACCAAACAGTTACCATTACCTTTTTATTGGTAAGTTTTGCTTTAGGACACTGTTGTGGCATTTGACCTGGGGTCAGCCATTGCATTTTTCTTTTCCGGTTATCATAAAGAATCCACTTTTCATCACATGTTACAATTCGATCCAATATTCCTTCATTTCTGTACCGGTTCAACAAGGCAACACAAGTTTCAACACGCGTTTCTTTCTGCAGATCAGTCAAATCATGAGGCACCCATTTTTCGTATTTTTTTATTTTATTGATTTGACGCAAGTGAGTCAATATTGTGGGTAAGGTAACGTTAAACCATGCCGCTAATTCCTGGGTACTTTGACTAGGATCGGCTTCCACTATCTCTCTTAATTCATCGTTATTTACCTGTGTGGGCGGTCTTCCTCGTGGCTCGTTCTTTAAGTCGAAATTTCCATCACGAAAGCGTTTAAACCAAAATCGCACGGTGCGTTCATTAGTAGACCCCTCTCCAAACGCAGCATTGATATTGCGGGCTGTTTCTGCCGCGTTAGTTCCGCGTCGGAACTCGTATTCAAAAATAACTCGAATTTTCGCAGTATCCATCTTTCTTGTCTAAATTGAATAACAAAAACAATTGAAAGTCGATATTCAAATGTTTTACATTTTTTAAAAAAAGAACATCATAGAAACCATTTAAAAAAAGTTTCATTCGAAAACCTCAAACCATGAAGATTCTATGTCAATTCAAAGAACCTATTGCAATAAAACGGCAATTTCATACTTTAACCCCTATTATTAAAAATAATTTTGTAAATTGTATAGTTAATGCACTGTTATTTCAGCCTTTAGTACAAACTTAGTTTCAGTGTAGAAAAGGGACCATGTGAATATTTTTGCTCTTGTAATAACGAGTAGGTGCCCACCGTATCATTAAGTTATATAAAATGCACATGAAGATGTTTTGTATTTATTTGTAAGGTAAGCTAGCTTATTTTTAACTACAATCGATGTAATGTTTTAACCAATTTTCAATCATGAATTAATTGCTCTCAGTCGATTATAATTTAAAACGTACAATGTGAATCTCTGAGTAGTTAATAAGAGTTACGTATGAATCTTTAATATTTTATTCTTATTATTGTATCTAAAAGAAAGCATTTTCACTTTTTTATTTAATTCTGTGTACTTAGATATCCTTATCTTTTCTGTACATTAAGCAAAACTGTAGTTACCTACCAATCATAAAACTTTTTATTTAAATACGGATCTTCATAAATAAAAATAGACCAACAAGATTGTAGCATATTTAATTATATATCTGGATATGTAAGTAAATGGAATCCCATAAATAATTAAGTAGATACAAATATTGTTATCTGTAAATATTCTCGAAATAAGTTTGGTGCATACCTAACCTACCTTCATTTAATGTTATAAGGTAATTAACTAAGCTTAATTAAGTAAGTAATACATTGCATTCACATGTAAGTACGTTCTTACCGGAAAGTTCCGAATATTTCTCTACATACACTACACATTGCCTAACAAAGAAAATTGGGCTGTTTTAATTAGACAACAGTACTTAGTGTACAATTGATATACATTGCTGAGCGAGTATACTAATCTGCTTTTTAGTTCGTTGGTGGACGGTCAATAGTACGCAAATTGTAAACGAGGTTTTATTTGATAATACATAATTAAATATAAACCTTACGTTTAGGTAACAATAATACGAAACATTCGAAATAAGATGCATTGAATTTTTTAAAGAAAATCAAATCAAGTATTAAAACCGTCATTTTATATTGTTCTCCGAAAATTAACTTACCAATTTTTTTTGCACAAAGCCGTTTTGATACTATAAATTAAAATAAAAATGGCTAATTTAACGTACAAAGTATTTATCGGTGTAATCTGCATTACAATACATAAAATATAAAATAATACACACATCAAAATTGTCTAGGGATCAAGTTGCTAGTTAGTTTGATAGTTACTAAATAGGTATCAGATTTTTTTATTACATTTTCTGTAACTCCTATGTTTACATAACAAAACACAAGCAAACAAAGATTAAATATTATATTTAATCAATCCAAATAGAGCTTTATATTTAATTCTATTAGGGCAATAAACTTTTTTCTTATATCTTGACCCCAAGACATTTTTGATTTGTGTAGGTAAAACAATACCGTCCTAGATATAACTTTTTAAAGTAAACGCAACCTAAAACAAAACATTTTGTGGGTACTTTAAAATAAGTGTAATATTTTACCAGATCATTGTAGGTTAATAAGACACTAATGTTATAATAGTTAAGTAATAAATAAATATTGTTAAATGCGTTTTATTTTTTTGTCACATCATTTCAAATACCGGGAGTGGTCATGCAATGGAAATCGCGTCAGCTTAACTTCTCTCCTTCTACCGGATTACTGTAAAAGAACTGTTTTTTACCATATACATGCCTTTGCGAAATAGGTACAACTTCTGTAATCGCTTTCATTCAACGTCCCCGCCAGGGACTCAAAAATACCTTTATAAGGATACACTTTCATAAGGTTTAGACACACATTGAATCTGTTACAGAATCATTCTTGTATCATTTATTTGGGTGTTTTGAACCTGTTTTGCGTCGAACACTTATAAAAGTGTAACAGATATAATGTTTTCTGTTATCAATTTGTTGGAAACTGTTTTACGTTTAACTATGTATGTGTATACACAGTACAGCAACATAGGCATTTCAAAGTACCCAAATCGGTGGCGTAAATAGATCAATTGCCACCCGGGGCAGTGGAACGTTCCTCCGGTGGGTATCACGTGCCTTATCTTTTTACCATGCCGCCCGGGGCATTTGCACCCTCTGCCCCCCCCCCCCCCCCCCCCCTATTTACGCCACTGACCCAAATCATTAGTGAGCTGTCGCATAGTTATGCCAATGTGAACCTTATTGAATTGTTACAGTTTCTTTCTGTTTAACTTTTAAAACAGATCCCTAGTCCCCGCTATTATGCTCACCCTTTGCTTGTAAGAGCTTCCTTTGTTTGCTTTATGACGAGAACGGAAAAATTCCCTAATAATTTTAGTTTTTTGTCAGATATTACGTTTAATAATATTGGATTATCAGCCATTACATGTTCGTAAAAATGTAAAAGAAGAGTACTAGATAGTCCCAGAGTAAGTACTCAAAAGTATCGACCGACATCATCGAGACATGCCTATTTGTGTTATCTGAACTCAATAAGTTCACAGACGTTTCACTAAATCCTCATAGTTTAACTAAAAGGGAGCTGGAAAATATCTCTTTGCAATAAGAATTCAAATCTATAATTGTACATATTTAAACAAACAGAATCAAAATTATTAGACTACTTGTTGACATCATGCCTACGACAATACCTACAAACAAAAGTTACAAATAATACGGTTATAATATTATAACCATACGCTTTCCTTACAATGACATACTTTTCTCGTTAATTAGGTAGGTACCTACTTAATTGTTATATGGGTGTTTCTCTACTATTTGGAAACCGGCCCATACAAGAGAGTCCTAAGCAAAATTTGTTAAATGTTGTGAAACCATTGTAATACAATGAAGGGTAATAGCAAATGAAATAGGTATTTTCAAAAAGCCTACACAATATCTTTTTTGTTTTTGAGTTATCGACGTTTTTTTTCCCTCAAACCGTGACAGGGGACTGTTATAATAAACTAGGGGAATTTTGATATGGAGTAAAAATCAATTTATATTTCTCCTTTTCTTTCGGATCATTTTTAAGTCGTTGATATCTCAAAGATTCAGATATACGTTTCTGTTCTAATATTTGTCCTCTTAATTTGGGTGGCTTCTTTTTCGGTGACAATATCGGTAATTCTACCTACGAAAAAGACGGTATTGTTAATGTTGTTATTAATTGATGCGAAGTCGGACAAGTTACTCGTTACAAAACAGGTCCTTGTGACACAACAGTCATTTGTGTTATGAAATGACAGGAGACTGTGGCCAGGGTACTGTTATTATTACCTTTAAAGCTAACTATCATAAAATTATATTAAATGTATCATGTTTAAGAAACATACTCGGTTACATACTCCTCAAGTTATTTATCTTTTATAATAATTATAATAAAACGTCTTAAGACATTTCATAAAAGACTTACCAGTGGACTGGTTCAACTAGCGGCCAAGACACGTAATTTAATCACAAAAGCACCGTTGACACTTAACAAAATGATGTTCGAGCGCTTAGCGCTACAATACAACAAACTTTACACCGATGTCTTTCCATTTCATGATTTAAATGTCTGTGCCGACACAAAATGTGATTTCTGCAGGATTTTGAAATAGTGACAGGAGACTGTTTTAAAAATTTGAGGACAATCGTATATATTTTTTTAATTAATTGATGATTTTAAAATTACCATTGTAGTTTTTAAAGATTCTTACTGTATTTAAGTAGAATTTGTACGCGTTTTGCTTAGTTAGCAACGACAAAAAAATATATATTTGTGATAAGATTTCTATTTTTGGAAATGGGATACTACAAGGGTCTGTGTTTTAAGGTATTTAAAGTTCATTTAATAAGACATAAGAATTTTAAACCACTAAATAAGCTGTAGCGTGCTAAGAATATAATATACATTGTTGTGATAAACAAAAAAAACTGAGAAATATCAAGAACTTATTTATAAAATTTGCCTGGGACAACGATTTTCCAATTAGTGAAGAAACACCCATATTGAATTTGTTTTCAAATTTTTGGTCCGGTTTACCATAAAAGCGTGTTTTTTATTTTTTTTAACTATAATCGACATTTCAGGTCAACTATAGAAGCGTGAATTTTTTCATAACCCATGTGATTTAGTAACCTTTTTCAGTTCTTCATATTTTGATTTTTTTTCGAAATTACTTAGCTGATTTTTTTTGTTATTGTACTATAATTTTATTATTGTATAATATCTGATAGGTGTGCAACATTTTTAAATTAATCTTCAGTTTTGAAGTGAGTAAAAGATAAAGATATACAAAATCGATTTATTCTTTTATTAAAATAGGTCCTATAATTAAAATAAAATGTCAAAGTATAAAAAAAAATATTCATATGGACGGATAAGGTCAGTCTTACTATTTTACAGCATAACTTTTATTTTAAAATACGACTTCTATTATGTAAATTATCGTTTTTAACAAATTTTCAAATAGCGAAAACCACCATGTGTGCACATTACCTTAAAATACCTAATGTTCAATCTCAATATATAGTATTACTTTTACATTTCATTTCATTACATCAATGTCAATTACATTTTAGTATTATATCAAGTCACATTTGGTTTGAGAAATATTCCTCTCTACATCTTTATATTCATCAAATACATTTGGTATAGTGTGATTGCGTTTCTATTCTTAATATGAGCGACATTAATATACACACTTACATATTATTTTTTTTATTAAATTTATTTACTCTTCACAAAGCTGACACTAGTGTATACACAAGTAAGGCAAAGTACAGTCAGTTTGTTTGAGGAACCTTTATGAGAGTCTGTAGTCTGAACTAGACTGCTAGTCTGTGCGACACTGATACACACACCAACTGATACAAAGATTATCTCAGAAGACAAAAAACTGATACAGAGACATAGTCAAGACCTGTGGTAGAAATTCATGTAATAAGATTTATCAAACATGATCTGTATTTTTCTGGGAGCTGAAGTAAACCACTGCAAATAACCTACATACCATTTAAAAATGGCAGGCAATACCATAGGCAACATTAAATTTAAATGCAAAAATGAGAACTGCTTGAAATATGATATCAAATGTTTTACCCCCTAAAGTTTTATAAATTCTACAAATAAAATTATTCTCTTATTACTTAATAAAATTATGTTTTCGAAGTAGTTTTGTGTAGAATTCATTATTTCATTGTTACAATTTTTTGTTCCTCATGTATATAACTGCTAGATTTTTGTAAGTAAAGATTTTTTTTTCTTGTAATAATTTCAATATTTACATTTAAGATGACCATCGAGATTCTTTATCTTTTGAACAGTTTTGTCTGAAATGGACTTTAAACTTATTTAAGCTTAGTAAATACAAATAATCTTAGTATCTGTACACAATTTTCAATGTTAATCTAAAGTTTAGACAGTTTTCTATAAGGCACATATTTTTTGTAATAATTGATACACATTTTATATTCGCCAGCGGTGGAGACATTAATAGGCTGATGAATAATGATCATTAACAATCACTTTATAAAATTGAAATTATTTTATAGTTTGAAGAAATTATAAAAGCAGTTACTAAACACTGCTAGAGCAATGTTTTACTTAAATGATTAACTTATTTCAACAGAAAATTCTTTTTATAAAGCAATTGTGCATTTATCACTATGCAGTATTGCTATTAATGAAACATAAAGACAGACATTGCTTTTAAAATTTTCTGGTTTGTGAAAACAAAGAAACACTTACAAAATAGATCTTATTTATAGTTAGTTCATTACTCATATTTTTATAATAATGTCTTATACAAATAAGTAAAAGAAGCTAATATCGGCAACCACACTGGCGTTGGGCTAAGCAATGTTGAAGAATTACATCCATCTTTACTGTTGCATGTACAATATTCAATAAAAATGTTGTATGTTCCTGTTCTCATGAGGCAGAATCTCTCATCCCCTTGGATACCAACCTCACCTAAATAAGCACATCCTCTGAAGTAGCGCCAGACACCATTAACTGAAAACAAAAATGATAAATCTTGTATAGAATTCTAATATATTTTAACATATCTATATTCCTGGATCTTGACATGAAATAAAAAATATTAATTTAACACCAACATAAAAACCGAAGTCAAAGACACTGATATACAAACGAGATATCAATTGTCAATTGGTTGGTCATAATGACGCTGACTGGGCTGGCGACAAGAATGACAGGAAAAGTGTGAGTGGATCTGTAATCTACTATGGTAATAACTTGTTAGCATGGTTCTGTAAAAAACAAAACGTTATATATAGCATTATAAACTGCCGTAGTTGAATATGTAGCTGCTGCTTTAGCATCTGCAGAGTTAATTTACTTAAAAGGTTTGCTTCAAGATTTTAACCATCCTTCAGATACAATATTATATACGAGCGAACAAACAGACCAACTAGCCAAAAGGGGTTCAAATAGAACGATGCATGGACCGGAACCACTACTGCCGATACCCATGGCACAAATAAGAACATGGCTGCGTAAGAAAACAGAAGAAAACTACCAAACAGAATGGACCAATAGTATAGGCTGCAGGCAAACAAAGAATGCCATTCCGGTGGCTTCGAAAAAGTTTGCCCGCAACCTCACTAGACTAAACAGGGACACAATACGTAATGTACTAGGTACTTTAACCGGACACTGTCCTCTGAATAAACATCTATTCACCATAGGTGTGACAGACAGCCCTCTATGCAGAGGCTGCATGGAGGCGGTAGAAACGCCACATCACATGCTCTTGGAGTGCAGGAGCGAGGCTGATCAACGGGCACGCTTTCTCCAGTCTCCAAAATCACTACCGGAAGCTTGTAGTAACCTGAAAAGGCTACTCGCCTTCTGGGATGGACTAGGATGGCTGGAGTAAAAGAACAAAACTCAATCACGTACAATGGCCCAATCAAAAGGCTAAGTGCGGAAAATGCCCTGTCAAACTAACTAACTAGCAATATTATATATTAGCTATGATAGATGCTATTATATATTATACTAGCTGTTGCCCGCGACTTCGTCCGCGCGTATTTGATTTTATCACGCGGTTAACTGTTATACAGCAAAAATAAATAAAACAAAACGTAGTATGTTTGGATTAATGCGTTAATCGTAGATAAAAAAAAATGTGAACAATTGGATATTTTTTTTTACACACGTATTTTATACTTTATACAAATATTGCATTATGAAAGCAAAAAAAATATAAAAACATAATTGGACACAGATTATTTTCCAACTTAGCCTGGCTGGTGATTGAACCCAGATACCTGCAGGCCAAAGGCACTTGCGATACCATAAATGACCACTGTGCCACAGAGGTCGTTTGATTAACACGATGCAAAAATAAAACCAGCCAAGTGCGAATCGGACTGGCACACGAAGGGTTCCGTACTTTATCTAGCTAGTACCTCATAATGCTTTTTATAGACAACATTCTATGTGGTTTGGTTCGGAACATAAACAAACAGTTTGCTTGGTTGACTTACACGTGAGGAACCCACATAGAGCTGACCGTGTGAGAAAAGCCGACGCTGAGGTCCACGCCGGCAACACGTAGCGTCTGCCCTTGGGCTTTGTTTATAGTCATTGCATAACACAAACTCACTGGGAACTGTACACGTTTGAAATGGGATGGGTAATTATTGGGAATCAGTGGAATTCGTGGTATGAAAACTCTTCCACCGAAGATTGTAGGTCATCTACCCGAATTCTGCCGACTCAATCGGCCGATTGATGACCTACAATCTTCACCGACGCCACTCTATGGTACGCTGCAGAGAAGTAACTTTTAGTCTTGTCCCGTTGCATAATTTTGAGGGACTTAAATTTCTTAACAAAATAATTGGGACGCCAGTTTTTAAATTAACTTTGTGTGCTGGAAGTCCAGGAGCACTCAGAGAATAAAAAAAAATTCAACGGGATAATTGGTAGCGTCATCTTGCTCCATTACTCTGTTGATAGAAGTATACTCAACTAGTTCTCCTTCAACATTATTGAGTATATCCAAGTTGTTTCTTGCGGCTTGGTCATTTCGCGGAGTCAAAATTGCTCTTTCGCAAAGCCATGAGTTCACATGATTTGTTATTTGATTTTGTTCACCATACACGGAAGAGATAAGTTCTTTAATTGAATTGAAACAGTGTGGCATAGATTTTCAGATAAAACAATTTGCCCTTCTTCTTTCGGATATGTCCCTTCGCCAATTTTTAGCAATAAATCAGAAAATTCCTGCGCATTTGTGTTGCCTCCTGTTCGCGCCCTCATGTTCACTGTTAAGTGCATCCTTGTGACGTGTCGCCAAAAGGCTTGAGCTCTTTGAGCATGCTCTTATCTCGTCGGTTTTTGTTCCCCGTGGTACTACTGGCAATGTTAGTCTAAAATCCCCACAAAACAGCATCATTTTGCCACCCACTGGTTGATCATTTTGACGGATATCTCTGAGAGTTCTATCAACTGCTTCTACTATTTTTCGGTGTGCCATAGTGCACTCGTCCCAGATAATTAAACAGCAACTGCGTAAAACCTTCGCTTTATCACTGCTTCTAGAGATACCACATACAGGATGTTTACTTAAGTCCAAATCTATGGGGACCTTAAACATCGTATGAGATGGTTTACCGCTGGGTAACAAAGTGGCTGCTATACCAGACTACGCAAAAGCAAGAGCAATTTTGGCTTGAGCTCTTAATTGTGCCAAGATTATTTTAGTGAGAAAAGGTTTTTCCCGTACCACCGGGTGCATCTAGAAATTTAATTTCTCCTATAGCATTGTCAATACTGTGACATACACGGTCGAATACAGTGCGCTGTTCTACAGTAAGGCAGTGGACTCCGGTTCGTAAAGTTTTGGCTAGTTCAGCTGTATCATAATTTATTTCCGCAGCGTCTTCCCTATTAATGCGTTGCCCTTTTATGGTCGGCGCTAGCAAACCATACTGAGGGAGAGAATCACCACCCATGTAACGTGTAAACGATGTAACTAAATCTTGTAAAGCTACTAAGCATTGACTGATAGCAATATCTCGTAATCTGTGGTTAAGGTCACCGTCAATATTTTGTCTTGTATTCCTAAAAAAGTCTTCCGCTAATCTTTTATGATATTTTTGCCACAATTTCTCAGCACTCGAAAGACCACAAAACACCAGTAATACAGCAAATAAATGACGCAAGCGGTGTGGATTATCACTAACGCATGCATCGGCTAGGACGTCATCCAATGCTGGTCATCGTCGAGTTAATGTCGGGCTGTTCAATTTCAGCCGGCCAAGTGTCAGGCCACGCATTGAATAGGGATCCGTAGCAATTTTTTTTCCCGCTGAATCTCGTCACTTTTATAGGATTTATACTTAATTCGAGCGGTAATACTTATAAAGTAGCAGCATAAGGTGAGTACACTTAAGTTGTGTATGTGTATAAAATGTCCAAGTTACTATGGTTTTTTAACTATCCCACGGGAACCCTTTAATTTTCAGGAATAAAAAGTATCTCAGATGTTGACCAGGGATATAAGGTATTACCATACAAAATTTCATTGAAATCGGTCCAGCCATTTCGGAGATTAGCTCGTACAAACAGATAAACAGACAAACAGACAGAGAAACAAAAGATTTTTCTAAAATAAAGTAGCCTAAGTTACTCCTTATTAAATTAGCTATCTGCCAATAAAAATCCCGTCAAAATTGGTCCAGCCATTTCAGAGATTAGCCGGAACAAACAGACAGACAGACAAAAATTGTTAAAATGTTATTTGGTGTATGTACCGCATATATATATTCATATGCATGTAGTAAAAAACGGTTATTTCAATATTACAAACAGACACTCCAATTTTATTTATATGTATAGACTAGCTGACCCAGGCACGCGTTGCTGTGGCACAGTAATTTTAAAGATATTTTTAAAATAAAAATAACCTAAGTTACTCCTTATTACATCAGCAACCTGCCAATAAAAGTCCCGTCAAAATCGGTCCAGCCATTTCAGAGATTAGCCGGAACAAACAGACAGACAGACAGACAAAAATTGTAAAAAATGTTATTTTGGTGTATGTATTGTATATATATTCATATGCATGTAGTAAAAAACGGTTGTTTCAATATTAAAAACAGACACTGCAATTTTATTTTTATGTATAGATGTATAGATAATAGCATCTAACGAGAATAGTAAGAGGTCAAAACATATTGATATTAAAAAACTGGTTGGTTGCCTGTAAAGTCGGTATATGGGCGAAAGTTTTACGAGACAACGACTTTGAGTGGTAAAATAATTTTAATGTGAATATTCATTCGTATAGTAGGAAGAAGGATGAAATAATAGTAACAATTTAAAACATTTATTTATACAAAGAATTATATTTAAAACATTAATTTATAGGCACGCGTCCCTTCCACTTTTTATGTCTGTCTCTCTCGCTCTTAGGCGGGCTAACCATGCCCGAGTGGAAGGGACGCGTTCCTCTCACTCGCTCTCATTGTAAGCGCATAACGTGAGCGGAGCGTAACGCAGTTTCTTGAAGTGTCACCCGGCAAACCAATTTATAAGACGTTGTCACGTCAATATCACTTTAGTAAGTAAACAAGAAATAGTGGTTTAATATGTGAGTACAAATGAAAATGTAGCTGATATTTAAGCTAACAAAAACATAATTATTTTGTATGAAAATTGGGGTTTATTAGTTGTTTCTAGTTCCTATTGTAGAAATATGCAATATTCATATTTAATGACTTTTAGACGAGTAGTTCTTCACGCCTAAGGAAAAGCAGGTTTCATTTTGTTTTGTTTATTAATAATGTGTTTGTCTTTTATAGTCAATTATTATTATTATGCATAGTTATAATTGAGAGGGGATGTTGAGTTTGTATATATTACTATAGATATAGGGGTTTTCTTTACTTGTTATTTCTCTTTGGTTTGGTACATTTTATATTGTTTTGTTTTTGTTTTAGTCTTTTCAGTGTTTTTGGAATATAGAAGAATATAAGATTGATGTAAAATATGTGTAATTTGATCTAATAAAACGTTAAATCGTTATATTTAAATTTCGATTATTATATTCTTATTTTACTTAACATAACTTACCTTTCTGTCTAATTTTCCGACACATAGTGGGTCTCAAACCAGGAAGATGCGACAGACCCTTCTCTTGTTTGCAGTCGGTTATCGGTACGGTACTGTTATCGAAAGGATCTGCACATTTAGGATCATTACTGGATCGGCAATCCCAACACTTAATACTGAAAACTAAAAAGTTTAAATTTACTTACGGTTCTATCCAGCAAATGGGCGTGACCAAAACAAGTCTTATAATTACCAAAAGGTGTGACGTAGAGCAAAAAGAAAATACCCAGCATATATTTATTAAAAATATCCATAATTAAGAGTAATGTATAGAAAAATGTACAAAGAAACGGCACAGTTAACATAAAAATATTATTAAACCGCTTTACATTTAGCATCAGTTCAGTTTATTTAGACTTTTTTTATTCTTTGTTTAGTTTTCCCATTAGTTCAAGCAAAGGGTAGAGAGCCCATACAGCCTAGTCTTTAGTTATTTTTTCTTTATTAGGTGATGATTTGAGCCGATCTATGAATGATAGGAACACGAATGGACAATTTCCTCGCCTTCTGTTTTGTTTCAATTTCCAGCACTCATGCATGTTCATAAATTAAAGTTTTATCGTTGTAACAAAAAAAATTGCCTGACCCTTAATACAATTTTAGGTCAACTATAGACCGTAGGACTGTATCCTCAGAGTAAACAGGACTGGAGTAGCCTTTGCCTAACATTACCCCTCTGCCAAATGCACAAGCATCGGATGCCTGTACGTTATATAAAACTAGTTGAGCCGCCATTTTAAAACCACAATAATCAGAACGTCTTACCGTGCAGAGCTCCCACGAAAATGCCTGCCTGTGCTGTTTTCTACTGTAAAAAAAATTCGAAAATATCTAGTATGCAAAAAGATGGCGTCTCCTGTCATTTGTAAGTATAATTTTTAGGATTTTATTATTATTTAATTCATAATTTCATGTTTAAGCAGACTACAATTTCAAATTTCGCGCTCAAAGTTCGTTTGATGACGTCACGGCCGCACTCCCCATGAGACTACCTAGGGTTGACCATTATCGCATTTCAATTAATTAAGACAGAAATTAGAAAAAGTTTGTTGGTAATAAATAACTGTAATTTTGTATTAATTAATTACCAATTTTAATTTCGTTTTAACAATGTACGTTGCGTGTTTTTTTTTAGTTTAGTATTAAGTACATACCTACACTTTTGCGGCTGCTTGAAGCCTATTCTTTGCCACACAACATGGAAATACAAAATAATAAATAAAATAATAAATTAAAATAATAATCAAACTATTTGCCCTTTTATTCATGCTGGGCGGCGCTTATAAACATTAAGAGTACTAATGCTGTATATACTTACAGTGTCCCTGACTTCATAAAAAAACACGGTTAAAAGGGTACCATCGCCTAACCAGCACATCCGATCATTTCCGAGAAACCAAAATTTTTTTTGCGAGCCACAGGACAAATTGTTTTCATTTTGTAATCAGCAACCCTTATTAATGTGTACAATATTTATTTGCACAATAGTGATGTCAACTTCATCGATATTGTAATTTTACGAGTGAGTAATGAATGAATGAATGAATGCAAGTAACATACTTAAATTGAAAATATGTATTTTTAATTTAAATCTATATGTCGCAGGGAAATTGTATAATTCCGCAGTTTACATTCGGCGTCATCAGTTTAAAAAACACATACTATACCTATTCTTAGTTCTTTTTCTTAACGATAATAAAACACAGCTTAGATAAATTACAGTTTGTTTCGGCTATTATTACCAGGTATTAATGATGATTTCAAATAAGAATAATGGTATGTGATTTTAAACTGATGACGCCGTATGTAAAGTGCGGAATTATACTATTTACCTGCGATATTATACATACGAGAATAAAACTGTAAAGATATAGAATAAAACAGGTCAAGCCCACCTTAAACCAAATGGCTAGTAATGAGAGTAGAGGAAGCGAAATCACTAATTTTTGAACATTTTGTCTGTCTGTATGCATGTTTGAGCACGCATCACGCAAAAACTACGCGACGGATTTTGATGACATTTTAATATGGTAATAGCTAAATGTCGTCGTCAACATTTAAGTTAAGTTTTTTTATTAATATTGTAGCATTTATAGCTCCTTTTAAAAACCGGCTTGTCCAACTGCAATACTTCAAGATACTAGGAGTAAGGTATGTGGTGCCAAAAGTTCTTTGTACATAAATGAAAGCTATTGGGAGATAGTATTGCAGTATTAAAATTAGAAATGATCGGTATGTGTAGTTCAGGCAAATATACTCTGCCCCTAGGCGGTATACTTATTGTTGGTTTTTATACTTTAAGCTTTGACATGCCCGGAAACATCTAATTTTTCATATTTGGTTTCCCTTAAGAAAACAGAATACGAAAAAAATGGATTCATGCTTGTAATAGGTAATAGGGCATCTTCAAGAACAAGTACTATATGTTCCATACATTTTGAGCCGTCTCAGTTTCAAAAATTATCTAACAATAGAAGAAGATTAGTTGCCCATGCTGTGACAACGTTATTCTTGAATGATCCTCTTAGTTTATTATATAACTAGTTATGTTTCAAAAAGATATTAACATGTTATATTATAACAGTTTTAGTTTATTACAATTAAATGTATTAATTTTAGGTTAAAGAATAAGTTGAAAAGGAAATACCTGCAAAAAGTTATGTAAGCAAATCGCAAAAAAATACAAATAATCAATCGGTCAAAGTAAAAATCTGAGAAAACTAACTGTATTGACTATCGCTTTGTTAAAAATAATGTTTCAGTGTTCCTCCTTTCCATTATGGTTATACGCGAAAGGGTCCACAGTGAATTCTATATTTATAATAACACCTATTGTAAATATCTTTTAAATGCTATAAACTATTAAGTTTCAATTTGTATTTTATGGATATAGCCTTCGAAACTGACTGTTGTAGCGTGTAATATCATCATTAATTTAATTTAATTTTTAATACATAATGTAGGAATACTAACGCAAAGTTAATACATTCATTTATTGAACGAAACTGATTTATCGATATCGATATTCTCGTGCTATGTCATGTCACTTCTCACACAATGACATTCGTGTGTTTGAATAGAACGTTAACACACTATTTTAAGCACGTGTGCGTGTATTTTAAATATGTTGTCGTATTATGCATGTGTGCGTTTGTAAACACGCAAAGAGTTTTTGTTCCTGTGTGCTGGCATTGAATGTAGTAGTAACCCCACCCCCCGCAAAAAATGGCAGAAAAATATGAACGAGAAATTGACTAATGGCTACTCCAGTCCTGTTTACTCTGAGACTGTATCCTTAAAGAACATTGGTTGTATTATATCTAAGGTGCTATCATTCCTTATGTTTGGCAGAAAAAATCACTTGTAAGCGCTTGTTAACAAAATGGCTCTGACAAATGGTAAATAGCTATTTTCCTCTAAAACGTAAACTTAGCAGTCACTGGGGAACATAACCTCAATTAAATATATTTTTATCAAATGCAGTGAAAAGTTTTAAACTATGAATGCTTTATTAAATAATTTAGTAAATGACAATATTGAAGAAGACGAGTTTACTACTATTATTTTAATGAGTGCACAAAACCACCGGTTAACTTAAGTTTGTAAACAAACTTATCTAAGAAAAATGGCCGATTGTGTCAGCACTACTGAAGTTAGCAAACGTGTCCTTGCCGTAAACTGACAGTTTGTTACTCAGCGCTGGTAATCGCTCGCAAGCGATTTCGTCTGCCAAACACAAGGATTGTCAATCATATGAAACTTTGAAACGTTAAAATAGCACAAAGGTAACGTTTTGTTTAGGGTGTGTTCGGTTCACAGAGTACAATCACCCTCAGTACATACATTATACCTACAATAATTAAGTTCGCTCCGTTCAGTCAGTGCGTTTGTTTGTATCATTGTGTTTTTAAAATAATTTACTATTTCTGAAACGAAATTATATTTGAGACTATATATTTTAATCAAAATGATAATCAATATATATTTTCTCTTAATGATTTGTTCATTGCCAACAGGTAAAAAACCAAATCACATAGATTTCAGCACTAAATAATCTCCAAAGTTTTACAACTTAAATTATATGTCATTATTGCAATACATTTTATTCGCCAATTTACTATGTTTAACTTGAATTTTCAGCATATTGTGTAAGATGTTATCAATGTGCATCATTTCAAGATGCTAAAGGTGAAGACACTTGTGGTGCATACAAGAAATTTGACAGGGAGACCCACATAGCTGTCGAGTGTAATAGTGATGAATCCCACACGCCCGGATCTTTTTGTACGAAACTTACTCAACAAGGCCCTAAGGGTTTTATTTGTAAGTATTTTTTATTTACAAATTAAGTAATTTTATTTAAATAATACAAGACTATAGTGTGTGTACCAATAATTAATTTATAACAAATCTATAGTCATCAGTACAACACCCTAATCAAAGCTGTAAACTCTTTGATTAGTTTATAATCAAAGTGTAAACCAGACTTCATCTTAAAGTTCAACACAATAGAGTCTGACATGTATAAGAATAGTGAAGAAAGTAATATTATACTAGTGAAATAAACTTTAATAAATTTAAATTCACACTGCAAGAGTTTTTGAATGCATAGTTTCAGTTTGGGTTATTTGTTTCATATTTGTCAGACATTGTTGATCATTGATTTATATTTTATTTTGAAAATACTATATAGGTACATTATTTTGAATTGTTATGTGTAAACAGTTTTGACACTACTGACACATTCTGACAGACAACATAGATATGCTGTTCCTATTATACATTTCACTAAATCTCCAACAAGTTGAATATATAAAGGTGCGTAAGGGTAAGATCGATACTGGGAAAAGAATGTATGAGTTAAATATCTTACTAAACATTATTTTTTAATGTTAGCCACATTGTGCATGGCATGTTGTTGTTGTCTTGTCCTAACTGCCTGTCCATGCTAATCACAATGACAAGTTCGAGGTGTGGTAGATGAACTTAAAAAAAAATTTACTATTTGAACTTTCCCAGTTATTTTCATTTGCGTATTTTGTCAAAACTATTGTTGTGTTGTTGTTATTTTTCCCGAATACATAGTTTTAGGTACTAATAGCCCTATAGAATTAATCGAAATAGGTGTAGGGTTTTTCCAGACAGATCTGTTCATCCTCCTCGCGAGTGAAGATTGGATAAAAATAATCCAGTCTTTGCTCATTTCAAATATGTCAGTGATCGTCAAACCACTATAAGAAATAACAATTGTTTTTATTGAGCCAAAATTTCTTTCTCATCTATGCTTATTTTAAATTAGTAATAGACATTTCAAATAGTAGTAGCGCACACTAATTACGTAACTGGCTACTTAAGTAAGCATATAAATTCTGGTTGAACTGATGTATGTTCTTTAACGTCTTATGATATGGCTGGTTAACTCCCCTTGTTCATATTTGAGAATACTTATAATTGTTAAGCAAAGCAAAATATGCATTTTATTTTGATTTGTGGCTGGAACTTTGCATTATGGCAGATTACTGCGAAATAACTAAAATAATGCTTGTTAAGTAATAATTTTAGTTTATAAGTATTGTGAGCTGATTATTATTTTTTGCATTTAACTGTGCAAAAAAAACAAGAAAAGGAAAAAACCAGGTTCATTTGTAGGTACTTTCATACCTAACAATGTACACTTCTATAATAAAAAATTTTGCTACCTTTATTTAATTTCTTTGAAAATGTTTGGTTGAATTTAACCATTCTTTACCCATAATGAGTAATTCTTACTCATATGACCAAGGCCAAACTTTAAGAACCATGAAATCTCCAAATTAATAAATCAGGGGTAACATTGAATAGCTCAGATGCAAAAAAAATAATTGTGGCATATCTGTTTCTTGGAATGTATAGATTATTTCTTAGTCATATTAAAGAATGCAAAAACACAGATTATTCTTTTACATTATGGTTAGGGCAGTAGAAGCGGTTTAAATTCAAATCTGGACTTATCCCTTAATGATCAATTCATTACCATATGAATAAAGAACAATATCCTGATTTTACCGAAGCATAACAGAACTGTTGAGAAAACAAAAAAATCACAGGTAAACTTTGTTTATTAATAACTAATTTGCGCCATACTTCATACATAACATTGATGAATACTGCAGCTGAGAAATTATTTTTTTTTGCCAAAAAAACATCCGGTAATAAGTATTTTTTTGTTCAAAATGAAGTAAACCTTATTACAAATATCTTTACCCGTTTTTTGCCCCGCATTAAACTTCCTAAATCTGTCAAATGTTCCCAATTGATATGGAACTCTGCGCGTTTTACATGAGGTCGTAATTAGAATGAAGAAATTTGACAGATGTTGGAAACTTGATGCGAAGCCCAGTATTTGTATGTCTGTTGTTTCCCGGCATCTTTTTAAATTACAACATTCCTTGCTCAGTGATTACACCATTAGCAGTTGGATCTCCGTTCACAGAAAATACAAGATGTTTGGCAAACACCCGAACATGCCGAAACATACCTACCCATGTTTACATTAACACGTCTATAAAATTATGTTATGTCAAGTTAAATAAATGGAAATTGTATTAAAAAATGAATTTCCACTCTAAATGACCGATCAGCTGATCTTTTCATGCTGACGTTTTGTTTACAATTACCATTTTTTGTCATTGAAATACCTAACATCTATACAGACATGTTCACATGGATACGTTTTGGCTTGTTTGGGTAAATCCTTGTGTAATTCTAAATACAGTCAGTCGGCAGATCATAGCATCTCAAAACTGGCAAATTGCTTCAATCAATTTTCAATTTAATCTTTAAACAATGGAGTTAATTATCATTTGGGGTTATTTGTCAGTTTGTGGTAATGTGCTGTAATTTTACCCCATTCCATTTTGACCGTTCTAGAGGGCGCTAGGCTAGGGTAATGATTGCACACGGGCGCTACATGGGTTAGAGAGTTCTCTGCTATACTTTGTCCAATGTAGGATGATACTTTTGACAGGTGTGACTTCCTTATTGCCACGTACTAAGGTTGCGTTTGTTTCCTTATGGCTTGACATTGCAATAGCAAACTTATACCCTCTATATAGGTGTCAACTGTCAAAAGTATCATCATACATTGGACAAAGTATAATAAGTCATTTATAATATTTGATATTGATTGTGCTGCCAGCATTACATCAAGCTCAATACTTTAAAGGCAGGTGCCTTATACCATTTTAATAAAGATTGTTTCAGTTTTAGAGTTTACTTATGTAATGTCGCCTGACTATTCATGAAAACGCTGTTTTAATCGTCTTATTCTTATCGTGTTTAAGGGGATGGCAGATGGCGACAAGTGATAAGACGGTGTGCATCTGTAGCTGATACTGGGGTAACAGGTGTATGTAACTGGGGAGTGTACCCCAATGGTGTGTATTGGGAAGAGTGCTATTGCTCATCTGATGAATGTAATCATTCAAATTATGTTAAGTCATCCATATTATTAGTATTTACCACTATTGTAATAACTTTGTTGCACTTATAATGAAGTACAAATATAAGATAGGTCTGCAATGATTTTATATATGTAAAATTTAATTGATTTGTCTATTATCAAAAACTTCATACAAGTGCCTTACGAAAGTGATATTGATCGAAAATCACCTTTTTTATACATATATTTGATGGTAATTTTATCTAGCTAATAAATATGTATGCAGTAAGAGTTTATCACTAACATATAATGACAAATAATAAGTCAAAATAATCTTTTTTTCATTGTTTGATATTGAATCTCATTATATATCTGATCTTAATATGTTTTTGTTATTAATTAATTGTAATTATTGAAAAATTTGCAACTGTAGACTGCTGCTAAGTGCTGCTTCGCTATGTAGTCCAGTCATCCTGGCTCAAAAATGGCCATATTTAACTTTTTTTTTCTGGTGGCTGATTTTTCACTATTCTTATGTATTTTTCGCCGCTGATTACGATGATGAGGTCCAAATCTGTCCAAACCCTGTGCTAAAAAAGTTATGGACACTTTTTGGACACAAAACTAGCGAAAAATGAGTTTTTGGGAAACAACTCAAAAAATGAGCCTTTATCGAAAAAAAAGCCCAAGAGAAAAAAATGTTTTAAATTTAATTTCCAATCGATATGGGTAATTAATTGGGTGTATTATCTAAAATATTTCTCCGGAAACTATTGTGCGAGTAAAAATAAATATCAATATGTTCGCATAAACCATTTATAGATTTACACATCCTTGAAATAGGGGAATAAGCACCGAACACAGTTCTGCTAAGAAGTGCAAGGGCATTAATTTGCTGCGAGGATATCTATTAGGGACACGTATATTCAGCCTAGCTAGACATTGGGGACAATCGATAGCTCCATTAAACATCTTCCATGCGAAACATGCATCACTCATTACTCTCCGATCAGCACTGTCTGTTGTGGTTGTAGGTTGCAGTTGCCTGGCTTGGGCGTTTTATCTTAATAATAATAAAAAGTAGGTTCCATCGTTAGTTTTTTAAAAAATTTGTAACTGACTTTAATGGTAATTGTACCTTAGTCTCTTTCCGTACCTATTGGCGAATATAATGCGTTTCTTTATACACTCTATCTGCAAATAAGTAACTGTTCCTAAAACGTCTTAATATCTACATATTGTACAAGGTAATGTATAGTTTATGGGTACCGTACCCATTTTAGATGCATATGTAGTGATGAACCCAGAACAGAACAAGGTGGTACAGTAATATGTAGTAACATTCTGTTTCTAAGACGTATGTAATCAAACATTTCAATCTTTTAAATAAACCTGTTACTATCAATATAAAGATTTAAAAATAGTGATGTGATATTGGTAAAAAGACTTGCCCCTTTGCAAGAGAAGATAATAATCTGAAAGTTATTTTGCAATTGAATCAGTTTAATAACTGTTTGTACCGAAGTGTAATAGCAACTATTATTATTATTTCTAATAGTTTTGTGAATAAGTGTGAATTTGAAAACAACTCTTCAAGGTAAAGTTTTAACTAATTAGCATTACGCAGTAACACACCAAAAATAGCGATGAAACGATACTTTTGTTATGAGTTTAGTCATACAATAAAGACTTGTACAATTGTTTTCATAAGTATTTATAGCAAATAAATGAATACTTGAAAATTCAAAATATTTTTGTTTGACTACCTTCGTATTGTTTCTTGTATTTCCTTCTGTTAAACATTACCCTCTTTTTGTTATTATATTATATTTACATAAAGTTTTATAGTAATTTTTACAAACTGACTTTTTCTGTATATTAGAAGATTGTGTGTAAGTTTTTAAATTCAAACCTTATTGCCTTAGTATTTAAGTCTATCATAAAAATATTTAGTCGAATTAGAAAATAATGTTTGCACAGTAAAAGTATGCGCTTACGCCTCTGGAGTCTTCTGTGTCTTTTTCTGTGTATTTCTGAATTGATTGTATGGCATTGTTTGTGCATTTTGATAATTGAAAACATGAACTGATAAAAAAATACAAGTTGACTGACGCTAATTATATGACGAATTGACTATTTATAAGTTACAGATGCCTTGTTCAGTGGTGTATTGGGAGGGGCACGCGTTGGAACGATGTTCCCTTACCTTTTTTCAGAACCGGAACGCGTTCCAGTACTTTTTTAGTAGTTTTGTTTTTAATTACAAATGAAAATTATATTTTAAATTGGCAAATTTGAAAAACATTTCAAAAATTATATTAACTAAAAGAGTATTTATCTTTATATAGTAAGAATAAGAAAAAATAAAAACTTATATGGAAAAAAATTGTTTGCTGAAAATAGGACTTTATTTTGCTCCCACTATGCGTTCCCTTCTTATTTTACCAATACATCACTGGCCTTGTTAGTAGTTATAGTGTAATAAACCTTTAACAACTTTTTAACGTGTTATAAAATATGAAATTTCCTTAATTGGAACTTGTATGGGATTAACTATAAGTAAACAAAAACATCTGGTTGTACTATATATACACGAGGGCGTACCCAGCATCTATCCTTGGAAGGGGGGACAAATTATGACGTCCCTCTAATTTAATTCTTATCGCCAACAGTAAGTACTAGGACTAACAAAATCCAAGGGCCAAGCTACCATCCCTTTAAATTTTCTTAAGCAATCATTAGGTACGGAGGTTTTTAATTTTTATTGCCCTCATACTTATGATGAATTCTGCAATTTCCGCTGGTAACAATGTAGGTTGCTATGAACATTATTATGGCGTAATGAAGGTTAATATTTTTTGTATCAAAAGAATCATGTACCTACCTACCCCTTGTATATATAATTTTTATGTAAGTAGTTAAGGAATATTTGATAACTTTGCTTAGTATTAAGTACTTTTGTATCAGAGAACCAAGTCCGTCCCATCGTACCTACATTATATACTGAATAAAATTATTGAATACAATGATTTTTTTATTACGTTTTTAAGGTATTTTTATAAGGTCACTATATCGGTCTCTTTTTTTACATTTCATTCTCTAACTGCCTTTTTGTTAAATAAGTGAACCATTTTTTTTGTTTTAATTTCTTTCTTGTCCTTATGTGTAATGTAATTTAAGCATTTGCAGATCTTAAGCAAAACCACTTTTTTTCCATCGTTTCAATATAAGATACATTACACACGTCCCAGATTCGTCATTGGATGAGTGTATAGGCGAAATCGAGGCATCACCACCAGAAAACATTAAGACGGTATACAGAGAAATAATTGACAAAAACATAACGGCTACGATGATGCAACAAGTGCGAGACGCGAGTGGAAGCCCCCCGCCCCGCGTCGGGTTCGCCTCTGGCCCGAGAAGAGCCGACTCACCGCGACAATCCGTGACGTCACCGCGGTGGATCGCACCTCTCGAGCCGCCGCCGCCGACTCAACAGCAATCCTTATCAGCTGTTACGAATAATATTGACTACGTAAACAAACAGAGAATTGCGAAGCGCACGAGTGAAATTATAACAACCTATTCACCAGAGTTGGCTCGCAGGGACGATGGGGAGAGATGGCAAAAAGTTTCACATCGTAGGAAACGTATGAATTACCGTTATCACGGTACGGCCGGCATTGCTAGAGAATGTGCAGGGAATTTCAAGGCCGCTGTGAAAAAGGTGCCAATATTTATTACTAAGGTGCACAAAGATACGACAGAAAAAGACATAGTCGATTATGTCTATCAAAAAACGGAAGAAGTTATAATTCTTGAACCAATATTGTTGAAATATCCGAAACCCTATAATGCATTTAAATTCCTTGTACCGGATGTTAAACTATCATTATTTTTAAATAGCAGACTATGGCCTGAAGGAATTATTTTCAGACGTTTTGTAAACTTCAAATTTAGAAATTCGAACATGAACGGTGTAAACAAAGGCACTGTGACCGGCCCATTATAACTAATTTAATGGATTTAAAATCTCTGTACAAACTTGTTAGTTACAACTGCAAGAGCGTTAAGCGCTCCGTGGAAAGTGTAAGGCAGCTATGTCGCACATCAGACATAATAGCCCTTCAGGAAACATGGTTGGTGCCGGAAGATATTCCGTTCCTGAGCGGGATCGACGCGGAGTACGGCTGCACTGGGACGTCAGCGGTGGACACCGGCGCCGGCATGTTGCGCGGCCGCCCCTACGGAGGCGTCGCGCTGCTGTGGCGGAAAAATGTGTTTACCGACGTATCGGTTGTGCAGTGCAACAACCCACGAGTGTGTGCAGTCAAGATAAACGCTTGTCAAAGGACTTTCATAGTGTTTAGTGTGTACATGCCTACGGATAGTGATTTGAATATGGCTGAATTTACGGACTGTCTCAGTCTGGTAAGCGCTATCATAAACAATAGTAGTGTAGAATCGGTGTATATACTCGGGGACTTCAACTCACATCCGCATGAACGTTTTTATGTTGAGTTAGAGAGTTTTTGTGTGGAATCACAATGGTTATGCGCAGACGTCGAGATATTAGGGTTAGATTCTGGAACTTATACATTTATAAGCGAGGCGAACGGATCAAAGCGCTGGCTTGATCATTGTGTAGTCACAAATTCTGCTCGAGAGACTATTATAAATGTACAAGTTAAAGAAGACGTGTTGTGGTCCGATCACTTTCCGCTAGTGATTGATATTTTGTTGGATAGCATCAAACCTAAATCCAATAAATATTTTATGCAATGTAACAGTGTGCGTTGGGGTAATAGAAACTCTGATCAATGTGATAGGTATAGTAATTTATGTAATGATAATTTAAAATTAATTGACTTTCCTGTTGAAATGACTAAATGTTGTGATTATGTATGTAAAAATTTGGACCACCATATTATTATTGATAAAATGTATAATAAAATAGTAAACTTATTAAGGCAGGCAGCTTGTGATAGTCATACGTCTAAAGTTCCCAGATATAGAAGGCCGATCCCCGGTTGGAACAGGCACGTAGGTGGCGCGCACAGGGCGGCCAGGGAAAAGTTTGAGTTGTGGGTGTTGTACGGCAGGCCGGCGGAAGGTCGCTTGTGGAATGACATGCAGACGAGTCGGAGGATTTTTAAATCGCGTTTACGCTGGTGTCAAAATCATGCTGACCAAATTAAAATGGACATCCTGGCGTCGCATCATTCCAGGAGCGACTTCCGCAGTTTCTGGGAGTCTACGAACAAACTTAATTGTAAACCAGGTCTACCTGTGAGTGTCGACGGTGCTTGTGACCTGACGGGTATAGCAAACATATTTAGGGATCATTTTACTGTAAAGTCACCTCTGGGTCCAATGCAATCGGCGAGAGATGATGGTTGTAATGGTCGGGATGTCAGCGTCCGTTTTACAGCCGAAGACGTGCGGCCGGCCATAAAATCTATGTCACGGGGTAAGTCTCCCGGTCACGACGACCTGAGCATTGAACACCTAAGGTACGCGGGATGTCATCTGCCCAGAGTACTGGCGATGTTTTACTCCCTATGTGTGGGCCATTCCTACTTGCCTGCATCGATGTTGAAGACTGTGGTGGTACCAGTTGTTAAAAACAAAACTGGTGACATTAGCGCCAAATGTAATTATCGTCCGATTTCGTTAGCTACTATTATCGCGAAGGCGCTTGACAGTTTGCTTAACACTCAGCTTGATAAACACTTACGTATACACGACAACCAATTCGGTTTCAAGTCAGGTCTCTCTACGGAAATGGCTATATTGTGTCTGAAGCAAACTGTCAAGTACTATACGGACAAAAATACGCCCATTTTTGCGTGTTTCCTTGATCTATCGAAAGCGTTTGATCTGGTTTCCTACGATATTCTATGGCAAAAGCTATACAAAACATCGATGCCCGAGGAATTAATTCGCACTTTTAAATATTGGTACAGGAACCAGATCAACGTCGTCCGGTGGTCAGGGGCGTATTCGACACCATACAGATTGGAGTGCGGCGTGAGGCAGGGGGGACTGACATCGCCAAAACTTTTTAATCTGTATGTAAATGCACTTGTGGAGGAGCTCAGCAGCACACATGTCGGCTGCCATATTGGTGAAGTCTGTCTTAATAATATTAGTTACGCGGACGACATGGTGCTGCTTAGTGCCTCTGTATGTGGACTGTCGCAGCTACTTAATATTTGCGAAAAATTTGCTAAAATACACGGTTTCACTTATAATGTTAAGAAAAGTGAATGGATGATCTTTCAGGCTCGGGGAAGGTCTCTAAGTCAAACACCCAAACTTAGACTGAATGGCTGGCTCCTTAAAAGAGTAGATAAATCTAAGTACCTTGGGCACATTCTTACCCCGGACTTGAAAGACAATGCGGATATTGAAAGGGAGCGTAGGGCGTTGTCTGTTCGTGCGAATATGATAGCCCGCAGATTTGCTCGCTGTTCTAGGGGCGTCAAAATAACCCTGTTCAGGGCATTTTGTACGTCTTTCTACACGAGCAGTCTGTGGGTGAGTTATGCGCAGAAGCAGTATGGCGCCTTACGTGTCCAATTCAATAATGCATTCAGGATTCTGTTGGGGCTGCCCCGCTTCTGTAGCGCCTCAGGGATGTTCGCTGAAGCGCGCGTGGATTGTTTTCCTACAACCATGCGCAAGCGGTGCACATCCCTGGTGCGCAGGGTGCGGGCCAGCCCGAACAGTATCTTGAGAGCTTTCGCCGAGCGTTTTGACTGCCAGTACGTGTATCACTGTGACATGGTACATGTACGGGCTAATAATGTTATTTTATTTTAACTTAGTTTTATTCTTAATTGTATTTTATTTATTTATTTTGAAATTTATTACATTTTATTTATATTGTTATTTTGTAAATGATTTAAAATTTTTGTAATTTATCAAATTAATGTAATTGGTCCATTTTGTTGACTTTGAATAAATAAATATTATATTATATTATATTACTATGCATGAATGGTAATTTGGATACCTTTTTTACTTTATTTACCAAAACAAAAACAAAAATGCTTCTGCCTAATAATTTATTTTTTTAAAGTAAAATTAGAACAAAGGCGTTAAACATGTTTATTTGACATTTTCTTATAAAGATTAAATTTAATTAATTTAATCTCCATGTGAAGTAGGTATCGGCTATAATTGTTGCGGCAGTATACTCGTTTTTATATAACTAACTTCAACCTGTTTATTCCTAGTTATTACATAGTAAGTATATTTTTTAACCAAATTTACGTGTAAATAATAAAATTAATGACAGATTTGCTAAAATTACGCATACACAGTTCTGTCGATAATACAATATATATCTACATATGCAATATACATACATCACTTAATATTGTAACATATATTTTTGAAATGGCGGCCACAAGATGGCGGATAATGTTTTTTTCGTTAAGACTGCGCCGAGCATACGACGCGGGGGCTGAGATCAAGTAAAGTGCGGCCAACGAAATAAAGTGCTCCTGACAGGGTCATGAAATAAAAAGCGACAAGTTTGAAGTGCCATATTAACGGATAATTAGCTTTAAAAATATTTTGCTGAATTTGATTTTAAATAAACAAGAAAACTATATTTTTTTCATCCCACCACCTCGGAAAGTGTAATTTTGCGCTTCGAAATCTGGCTGAAAAAAAATTCTATTTTATTCGCTTGAGCGGCAAAGTAGATTTGAATTTAGAACATCACATATAATGAGTACTCAATATAATTGTAAATTCAAAACGTCATTAAACCTATTTAATGTAACCTCTATGGTGCCAAATTTATGATAAGAACTTTTTAAATTGTGAAAAAATTTAAATTTGGAACCTTCTTGGTTTCTTTGTTTTATTTGCGTGCTTCGCGCCATTCTAGTTTTTCACGTTTTATTGCTTAATATAATTAACATAACCTAAAAACTGTACAAAAAAATCAACTAAAATGAGTGACATTAGCGACGATGAAGTTTATCTAACGCCAACTGAGTTAACTGAAACAGTTAATAATGCGCAAATGAGCCTTCTCCCTCAGCAATCACGAGAGAAGTATTTGAAACAGTACGATATATTTAACATGTGGCGACTAGCTAAAGGAGCAAAAACTTTCTCCGAAAACGTTTTGCTGGCATATTTTATAGAATTATCTGAGACCAAGAAAGCAAGCACGCTATGGAGTACGTATTCAATGCTAAAATTAACAATTAAGATGAAAAAAGACGTTCATATCGACACCTATCATAAATTAGTGGCATTTTTAAAAAGAGCCTCATCTGGTTATACTTAAGCCAAAAAAATCGAAGGTTTTCACAGCATCTGAAATTGCAAAGTTTATTAATAAAGCACCTGATTCCGTATATTTAGCGGCAAAAGTAAGTCAATACGTGTAATTTTTTGTTGTTGATAAAATTGTACATAGTACTTACAATATTTTTAATTTGATTAATTTATTTACGATTATAAATACTTCTTTTGTTACAGGTTGTTCTTATTATTGGTATAACCGGAGCATGTCGAACAAATGAACTTACACTACTTAATGTCAATAACGTATCAAAATATTCTCATAATTCTGATGAATTGCTATTAATTAATGTACTAAATACCAAGACAAAAAAAGACCGCAACTTCGTTATTCGCAAGGAATATGTAAACATTGTTCAGAAATATCAAGCTTTACGTCCTTCTAACACCCCAATTGAACGATTTTTTCTACAATATCGCAACGGAAAGTGTATCCGACAACCTATGGGTCAGAATAAAATTGGCAGTATTCCACGAGAAATAGCAACTTTTCTCGGACTTTTAGAACCCCCGTTATACACCGGTCACTGTTTTAGAAGAACCTCAGCCACACTTTTGGCCGAATCAGGGGCTGATCTTCTATCGCTTAAGCGCCATGGAGGCTGGAAGTCTAATTCGGTTGTAGAGGGATACATAGAGGATTCAATCCAAAGTAAATCAAAAATTTGTAATAGTATCGTGGAGGCCATAACGCTGAAAGAACCTCTGTCAGATTCTTGGTCTCGCCCTTCTACATCTAAAATGAGCCCCCATAAGATTGGAAACAATAGCCCTCTCTCGCCAACATTTACGCCAATAGAATCCAATGAATCGGCACAACTATTTAAAATTACTGATAGTTTACCACAAAACAGCGCACAATTCACAAACACCAACATAACATTACCTAACAAAAATATTAAACTTAACATAAGTAACTGTAGCAACGTTACATTTAATATTTCCTAATTATTTTCTACTTCTTATTATTTTCTTCAATTTATAGATTATCTTAATGTGTTTTAATTGAAATAAAAATATTTTGTCATTATAAATTGTTTTCTTTTTCATTTTGTCATTTCCTCGCTGAGGTGGGATGAAAAGTTACGTATTGCACTCGAGTGGAAAGATTTTTCACCTTGTGCTCGTTTGTTTCCCTCGCTGACGCTCAGGATTCTAATTTAGAATCACTCGCTGCGCTCGTGATTCAACTTTAGAATCCTTCGCTTGCTCGGTCATCCAAATCGAGCACGCGGTTAAAAAGGAACTTTCCACTCTTGTATAATAAATAACTATTAAACCATACTACGTTGTTATAATAATATATCAACGGTTTATTTTTGAAGTAATGTGCCAAAAATAACAGGTAAAAGTAATGTTATTTGTCTTTATACTCTCGCGTTATTCTTTCAAATAATTCCATAATAAATAATGTAGTAATAAAGTTAACGATATTATAAAACAGCGCCCAAACAAAACGTGCAAAGGCAAGTAGCCTACTTATTTGAAAAAATAAGGTTAAGTTAAAGTTTTGTCTATTTATGGTTAAAGATGGCAACAGATAACAAGCCGGTAAAAGTGTGTTATGAAATAGATAAATTGGCCCTGGATATGTTCATTGCATTCTCAGAATCCTTCCTTATCCTTCCTTATAACCAGTATCATGTAATTGAGCTAATCTGGGCTTAAATAAAAAGTTACGCGGCCCGCCACAACACTTCTCCGCCATTTGTCACAAAAAAGATACCGAGCCTATTAAAAGAAACCTGCAGGGAAGTAATAAAAGATGCCTGAGCGAAGGTCGTCGAAATAACGATACATCTTATTTTCTAAAACTTTTACCCAGATATCAGAGGCCTAAGTGCGACTTTACGCATTCGATACTCGTTATCGAGCGAGTTACAGATTTCTATGAACATACGGAGTTCCTAGTGGTTACCGCTAGGGGCGCTCACACAAAAATCTACAGTTATATTTTACGCAGACGATATCGAGTAAGGCGTAAACTCGCACTAAGGTCTCAGAATTGATGCTATCATTGATAATATTATTATTACTATACATTTAATATGTATGGATGGATGATGTATCCTACTAACTAGACGTTATGTATGTGTATTACTTATATACGTATATATGTATTTTTAATTTTGGTATATGTGTTTGTATGCTATGTATTTATGTGTATGTGTGTATATGTATGTATGTATACGTATGTATGTATATGTGAATATATATTTATCGTTTACACCGCCGCCTCTTACGCTTCCTTCCAGTCCTATCCATCCAAAGGTTGTCTGGAAGAGATCGCTCTGAGCGATAAGACCGCCCATTGTAACACTATTTTAAGTTTTCTCTTGTTTTCTTGTTATTTCAATGTGGTGTTATCAATAAAGTGTTTTGTAATGTATTGTATTTAAACATCACCTCTTCAAGTAAATCGGAATCGTATTAAATTGGTTTATTTACTAGTCGCAACTCTTTCGAGATATTGTTATATTTTTTAGTAAATATTTCTGAATATTATTATCGCATTTCATTTTCTTTGTTATTTTAGTTACATTTAGAAATCAAAAGCCAGAGAAATAAGGAGTATCTTTATACAGGTGTAACGAGCCACGTACCATTAAACCGTAACCGCCCCAAAAGTTCCCGAGCTAACAAAGAAAACACAAAAAAATTAGGAAAAAATAACACGCTCGGAAAGTTTTGGTTTCTTTTTCTGCGTGGAAAATTGCGTTTTATCCGCTATCGAGAAAAAATTCGAACTTTTCTACACATGGTAGGTATGTTCCAAATCATCATTATTATTTATAATTTATATTTTATTGTTATTTAAATTAATACTATAATACTCCGTTTTGTTTTTTTTTATTATTTTAGTTCCTTGAATCATAAAAACAGCAAATATAAATAATATTTAGTATAATACTCTTTGTTAAGTATAATAAAGGGGTTTAAAGATTTTTGTATGGAGGGTGGCCCTAAAGTCGGCCGCCATTTTGATTTGTTTTCAAAATCGCGGTGCACAACGAAAGTTAGGTATATATTTAGATGGAGGACACTTATACAAACAAAAAATGTTATATATAACATGATATCCTAAAGCGTCACGTTTCGGAGTTATTCACCAAAATTAAACATTATAATTAAACACATTATATCTAATTCCTATACTGAATTGTATTAAAAAGTTATTAATGAACAAAATCAATTATTAGTATTAAAATATTTGTTTTCTTTCTTTGTCTGATTCAGATTAAAAGTAAAAACTTAAACAACATGAAATAACTAAATAATAAATAAATAAATTCGTTATAACAACTGTTATTTTTATCTTTGAATAACTCAGAAACGTGACGCTTTATGTAATATAACATTTTATGCTTGTATACCTGTGTCCCCTATCCAAATATATGACATTTATTGTGCACCGCGATTTTGAAAATAAAAATCAATATGGCGGGTGATGTTAGGGCCAAAACCTTCAAACCCCTTTGAATGGTGGGTGAGATTTTAAAACACATGATTAGATTTTAGACCGAAAAAGAACTGTCAAAGTTATCTCTGGTATTCTTATTCAATTCACATTTTTTAGAAACCTATTTAAAAGTACTTTCAGATGGGCCCTGAAATTTAGTAAAATCCGAAAGAATAAATATCAAAAATGCTTCACCAGTGACGAAGATCTATTTACCGTTTTATTTAAGCTTTTTTTTTTTGCACCTAAAATTTTTCCTCGCTTTAGTGAGGCGCAAAATTGTGTTTCGCTCGGCAGCAAATTTTTTAGCGGCTGGTACCTTTAAAACCCTCGCTACGCTTAGGATTCTATCTTTGAATCCTTGGCTTATTCAGGTTTAAATAGAGGTAACTCGCAGTCAAATCTCAACTATCCAGCCTTGCATAACAAATAACTATTATCAACATAGTCTCCTTTCAGCTCGAAACACTTTTGCCAGAGATGTTCAATAGCTTCGATAACCTGTTTATAGTGAGAACCGTCGAGCGTCTTAAAATTGTCATCAACTGCATATTCCAATTCTTCATTGTTGGCAAATCTTTTACCATTTCAAGTTTGGAAAAAGAAAATAATCCTAGGGCATAAATCTGGCGAATAGGGTGCGTTTCATTGATTATTGGCGAATAGTATGAGTTTTGATTGCGTTTCATCGCCGCAATAACGTATGTGTGAACTGGTCCATTGTCTTGAAACAATACTTTCTTTTTCGCCAAATGCGGCTGTTTTTATAAATATTAATATCCTGTTTCACGTCCCCAACAACCCAAAAAACTGGATTGTAATTTTTTTGTTTGGATTTTAAGTTTTGATTGTTGCAAATATTAGATTTATTGCTATTATGCGTATTACTTTTTTCTTGTTTTGTCTCCGATAAGTCTGCTCTATTACATAGAAACTTAATAAATATTAAAAAAAGGAGGATATGTTAATAAGTATATTTCTGTGCTCTTCCCAAACTCTGTGAGTGACACTATCTAATTTTTCAAACATCATATGACTAGTTAAAGTTCAGTGTTCAGTGGGTTAATCTAAAGAAGCTAGTGCCCGCAAGTTTTTATTAGTTAAGTCTATAAGATGGCGATTAAATATGAAAGATTCTTTTTGCATGCGTTCAACAATAAATATCGCTTGAAAGTGGTTGTTCACTAGCAATCGTTTGTTGCTATATCTACTTATTACATAGCAACTTCCAAGCAGCTTTGTAATTATCTGTTTTAAAATCTATATTGTAAAGATATTTTTTCAATCTTAATACGCTTTCGGCATAAATATGTCTTAATAGGCTACATCGAGAAAATGCACAGAGCAATCGAAATCGACCCTATTCAACGTCCTCTTCAACAAATTATTCTTCGCACAGATATCAAAAAGCCCTTAAAAACCTATACTCTTAACACAGGCAGCTTTAGTAATAATTGTGCCCCTTATTTAGCCACTAAATATTTAATAAGTTAAGCATCGAGTACAGATGTTCAGGACGTGAAACAGGCTATTAAAGGAGATTCTATGTCGATGATTATTTAGGCGGTTCATCCTCAACGGAGTATATGGTAAGAATTTGCAAAGGCGTCATATCCATCTTAGAAACTGCAAATTTCATCTTAAGAAATTATAATCTAAGAGTCAACAAATTCTGTATAAAATTTTTCCCATTCGACGAATATCTTTAACTTATCTGAATTGATTGAAATTCAAGAACACTGATCAAATTGGATATGTAAAAAAGATTTTTTGTCTTTTTCCATAAATATTAATTTAAATAGAAAAATAATCAAACGACACATACTTACTTTCTGTCATTAGTCAGATATTTGACCCTTTAGGTCTTGTAAGTCCTTGTGAATCAAAGATTATTGTGCAAAGATTATGAGTAGAACAATGCACATGGGATGTAGATTTGTAGCGAAATAAAACAATTATGGTTAGCCTTTGCAAATGCACTACCCTTTCTTAATCAACTAGAAATATCACGTTAGATTCTTATAATAACCCCGTTACACATGAAGTTCACGTCTTTTCAGATGGTTCAGAACGATCGTACGGAGTATGTGGATACATACGTTCAATTGACAATTTAGGGTTAATAGAGGTTCATTTACTTACATTAAAAAGAAGAGTAGCACATATTAAGCCCGTCAGCACTCCGCGATTGGAGCTTTCCGCTGCTTTATCGGCCGCAAGACTTTAAGTGAACGAAAGTATTAACTTAACCATACCTATTGACAAATGTACATTGTGGTGTGATTTTACCTTAGTTCTTGGATAGTTAAAATCTACGCCTAGATAAAAATGTTAATACATTCTCTGTGATACTAAATATATATTTTTTATGTCAATTATTCACTTATTAATTATCGAATCAACTAAACAAAACTAGGGATTTAGCTTTTTTCGTTCGTCATCCTCTTAATCTGTGTGTGCCTCTACTCTCATCGCTATGTGGTTAGTAACCTCATGATAATATACGCATCATTTTCTCGGGATTATTAAATGTTAATTATATGTCAATAACGTAAAACTTTGTTTAACTATTAATCTTTTTGAAAAAAAGGACTGACTAAAAATGCATCTAAAGTAACAACAACTAGCAGCGTTAAGAGATCCATCTTCTTCCTCTTGCGGTGCCTCTCCACTACTGGAGGTTGGCCGTCAGCTTCGCATATCTCTTCTTGTCCCTCGCCAGATGAAACAGTTCACCTACGTTGGCGATTCCGGTCCATTGCCAAGACATTTTCCTTCTTCCGACGCGTCTTTTCCCCTCAATCTTTCCCATCATTATAGTCTGGAGAAGATGGTAGCGGTCATGTCTTAATACATGCCCTAGATAGGTTACTTTTCTTCTCTTGATAGTTTTCATGAGTTCCTAAGTTAAGAGATCCTAAGTTGCTTCAAATACATGAGCGTCCAAATAGATATTCTACATTGTAGATCTATCTTAAACTTATTCTTATTTTTCTTCATTAAATATTTGTCATAAGAATTATATATAGATTGTATTTGTCAGCACAGATCATTATTTGAATAGCAAGATTTTTGTAATACAAAATGTTTATCTCACTGAGGGCTACTGAGATATGTAATCTTACAGAATATTTAGCAGCTCGCACTTACGGGAAAACCGCAAATTTGCAAGTCATAATTGTGCGTAAGTCTATGTAAATGAAACACGTTTCGAAACACATTACTCGCAATAATAACAGTTGTGTTAGACATGTGTTCACAATGAACAGCAGTGTATCTAAAAGTCGCGTGTTCTTTGCAATTTGCCCCTTTGAGTATTACAATTTATGAAAAGTCCCACCCCGATTCCAGGGGAAGTCCATCTCTTGGCAGCGCACTGCCAAATTGCCAGCGACTCTCCTCACGTCAAGAGAATGTCTCGAAACGCGCGGTTCTACTTGGGGGCGCCTCAACCCTATGTTGGGGCGTCACAGACGCATGTCACTTCGTAACAAGCGAACGCTCTACAAGGTTTGCATCCGACCGGTGACCTATACCTCGCCGATCTTCTCACATGCAAAGGCATCAGTCCTATACAATTTACAGGTGATCCAAAACACCTTCCTACGTCGAGCTTCAAATGCTCCCTGGTATGTCCGTAATTCGGACTTACATTGAGACTTTATCCTTCCTACTATCCCTAATTTTTCATGAAGATCTCTGAACGTTTTCAAAACGGCAGAGAGCCACTCCAATTCACTTATCCGGAGCGCATTTGACTTCCTCAAATCCACTATCCAAACGACCTAAATTCGTCCTGACGGATCAACCTTATCAACTCTCGGCCCACCTGAACCTCCTCTAAGGAGCACAGGAATCCGCCAAAAATTGAATCACGACAGACCCTTCAGTCTACCCCTACCACCCCAGTCCTCACCGACCCCCCTTCTGGGAGCCGGTTGATATTTCTATGCGCATCTTCACGTAGGTGAATAGCGCTTGCGCCGCTCCTCTCAAGGAGGTCGCCTCAGATGAACGCTTCTGACCCTTCCCGGGTATAAGGCATCCTCAGGTGGTGTTTTATTCAGTACGAGTCTGACCTAACTTCACAGCCGGTCCGGAGCATCCAGGCAAGATTCACCACCCCCCTCTCCCGCATCCGGAGGGTGCCCAAGTTGCTAGGGGCGCAAAAAAAATTATTAAGTCTAAACAATGTAATCTGAAATTTAAACCGTTGTGAGTATTTTGTGATGAATTGAGAAGTCTTATAATTCTGAATAAATAATAAAAGAACACTTTTCTACTTTAACCCTTTGTTGGAAGAGTATTATTCACCATCATCCACTCTGTAAAAGGGAAAGTACCTACTCCTGCCGAGCTAAGAGTTTATGCTTCTGGACCGCGGTTCCAAATAACGAACATGTCTCAGATTTCCTTTGTAGTTTGTATTGCCTTCAAGTTACACATCGCGTCACATCTATGCGTCTTGTTTGCATTTATACATTTTTTCTAATCCTGCCTTGCTTCATTATTTACAACTCCTTACTTAGGCATAGGTATTTATTAGGTATAAACTCCTTATTAGGTAGCGCTATGATGCTACACCGTTCATATTACGTCTCAGTCAAAGGTAAGATTAAGATGGTTCATCTAATACATAACGAACAGGTAAAGCATTCTTTTGCTTCGTTCAACCAAGTTCAATAGGTTATTTAACATAGATTGTTTTTTTTAAATTTGTTTGCATTTACAAAACCTTATTTATATTTATGTATTATATCTTATTATTATTATCTTATGTATTACTTTTACTTAAAATAATACATAATTTCTAAAAATAAAAAAAAATTGGTTCAAAGCCAGGGTGAACAGGAACCTTCTAGGTTAGCTCGTTCCATCGTGGATTCTGTCTTGGCCCTCGGACTTGATTGTGATCAAGAGCTAACCCATCCTAAATAAAAAAAGCATCTATAAGGTGTGCAATAGGTATATCATAAATAATTTCTGCTGAAAAACAACCACTGCTGTACGGAGGCCCACCTAAAAGGTTTTGCTAATCCACTCTTGGCAGGCGGATTGGAGAACGCAATAAAGGAAAATAATTCGGAAAACCCTGCTGTCTAATTTGGTGGAGGTGTTTGGTGATTATCGGCGTTGTCGTAAGTAGCTTTTTACAACACCTTTAAGTACTTATAACTCTAGAGTTGGTTCTATCAGAGGCGTAGCTAGACAACCAAAGGCCGTGGTGCCTAAAAATGCTGCCCCTTACTAAACTTGTAGGAAATTGCCCTGTATTCTTTTAAAGTAGTACTGTCGAGTTAAATGTGAAAAAAACACCCTCTTATTTGACTAGCGTAGTACTTAATATTGGCGAAATCGCATTGGAGGGAGAATAGAGAGCATTTTTGACAGTTATTAACAATTATTTCTACTACGTGCACTGAAGCAGTACTTAGTTATAGGTAATATGATTATATTATAACTACTGTCTTAAATGTTTTACATACTATTTTCTTCCATTTTCTCAATTTTCAATGGAATTTAAATAGTACTTTTTATAAAACAAAATAAAAATTGATTTCTTATAAGCCTTAAATCAAAGTTTAACTTCTTTTTACAGGCTATCTGTAGTTTTTCAAAAATTTCAGGAGATAATTATCTTATCATAATGTAATATGCCAAACTGAAAATTTTAAACGGTTACTCTATGACCGACAGTACTACATTAAAGTCGCGTTGCAACCTATTTTATTTACATTTCAAAGGTCGAAGAACATTAAGCTATTTCAACACGAGGTTTGCTGGACAGGGTCCGAGGATCACTTGGGGGCCCTGGTGCACAGCACCATCTAGCCCCTCGGTAGCTACGCCTCTGGGTGCTATTCTTATTAACCCGGTACATCTAACTTATTTTTTTATTAATTTTGAATACTATTGATCATATGACACTTAGGTATAAGTTCGCATATCAAGATAAGACCGACAATAAACCTACAGTTTAATTTATTTAATTGGTATTGAAATGCTCACTTTAAACTTAGTTTCATAATAAAACTGCTCTAGATATTTATTTCCATTTAATTGTTCTTATTCACCTCAGTCAAAAGTCAGTTGAAAATCCTTTTGTCGACTTAATACCTCTCTACCGACAAAAAGTAATAACAGCCAATTAAGACAATATTGTTATTTTAAATGTGATGGTATTAATAACATTTTTGTGGTGATTTTAGTGGCTAGGTATATGATAACCAAATTATACGATAATGATAAACTGCATTTTACAGGCTATTAATTAATAGAAATCTTGATCTAAAAAAATGTTATAACTCACCACAACCCACCAAAAATGTTTAAATCCCATTTATACGTGTGCCATGTTTCTAAATTAATCTTAGTTATTACTTAGTGAGCAATCAGCAACTGTGTTCCAGCTAGGAGCAATGCATCTATCATGCATTCATTACCTACGATCAAATGTAATATCTGGGCCTATTCCCCGTTTGATTGCAGCGAGCTCTCTACAGTCTACTAGATATATCAAACAACATCGGTATGTAGTAGGTACCGGCAAATAATACTTAATTGGCATCGGAATGTTCATGTTGTATCTACATACATCGGTATGCGGATATTAAAAGGAGGATAATCTTTTAACCCACCCTTATAATCTAGTACCAGATAAAATAGTCAAAGTAGAGCTTGGGCAGTCAACAGCACATTAACTTACCCGAATCATGTTGCAAAATGTTATGAAACAAGATATCTCGCGTGGTAAAGATTTAAAGATCCATAGTTCCTGAACTATCAGTAACTATACTGTTAAAGGTCACTCATTCTAAAATTCCTGCATATATTTGATGTCAATCTCTAGCATCAATTACCTATGCACAATACTAATAGTAACAAGTGCGAATGTGGATAATGTCCACAACAAGCCTGATTGTAAGTTTTTAAAAGTTCGAACATTTCTTTTACGTTTAAGTTAACATTTTAATGTTAAACTTTAATATCGAAAAATAAGTTCTTACTATATGATATTAGTTCCTATATATCCGTGCCTATCTCACATGTTAATAAAACCACATTTACCTAATCCACGATGCAATAATTCTTGTTTTTTTTTTTATATAAAATGAATCCCGATTTGACCTCTTTACATGATATTTAATCATAGGATGATTAAAACAATTATTACCTTAGGTGTTTCGTCAGAATTAAATATATATAAAATAAAGTGCCGCGGCTCCGGTAAAAATGGTTTCATTTTAATTATGATGTCAACTTATTGAAATGATTGTATTTTGTGAATATTAGAAACCTTCACTAAGCTCTCTTTTCTTCCTATAATGTTTCCACACAAAAGAAAAACCTGTGCTCTTGTATAGTACCTGGAGGAAACTTTATTATAACGGCAGTGATGAATTATCTTAGCACTAAGTTGGTTAACTCTAAAAAAGGTATTTCCAAGATTACTCAGCTTTACATCCGGGATTATACAATGACACAGTATATTCTTTTTCTGTAGAACAAAACAAGCTTGGGTTTGGTTTCGAATGGTCGTAACCTCTGTACTCATTTATGTATAACAGCATATTTATTTAACATTAAAACTTTTTTTTTCAATTAATATTAAACGATAAGTTTTATTGAAACCTAAGTAGGCATTAAATTGCAGAAATAAGCCGATTCCCGGGACAAACACTGTTTTGCAATGATTCTCTATGGGACGGCGTGTCTAAAGACCCAGAAATGAGATATCCGGGAAAACTCAAAGCTAGCTCTAAAATTCTATTTTATTAACCAACCATACAAAAATTCATGCAAGAAAGTTTTCCAATAAAAATGAATTCATTCTATTGTAGCCATTTTGCTTATTATGAGAGATTGGATTCCTACTTAGTTTGTCTAAAAATTGAAAATAGGTCTTTTGATGCTGCCTGAGAATTTCTGTTAGCATCCGTTATCACATCTGAAATGTCCACGAAAGTTTTTTATAGCCAGGTAGATGCTGTTTGTTGTTATTCCATCCATAAATAATTGTTTTGTAGCAAAAAGCTTTGTCTCTAACAATAGCTTTGTCTGTAATGTTTTCTGAAGAGAGTAGGTAAACCAAATAAATTATTGCGTATTTGGAATTACACTTGGGTTTATAAATTCATAAAGAGAGAATTTTAAAAAATAACTAAATAAATATGACTTGTAAGAAATTAAGTAAAAAAATTGTTTACATATTTTTTCTTATTTTTTCACTATAATTATTTTATTTACTTATTATTACAACCATAAGTAGTTAGCACAAGCTAAACAAATAAACAATTATGTTCTTAATTGATTTATTTTATCGTTGGGAAGCTTTTATAAATTTGAAGCGGTCGGCCGGGAACCGATTGAGGTATCTGGGAAATGTGCTTTTCATATAATGAATTATCGTCGCTCATTGAGCTTTCGCCGGTGGTCGCTCGTAGCCGACTAACTTCGTATCGCTTCGTTCTAACTGAAGTTCGCAGACGGACGCTTGGCGAAATCAATCTGACCTTTTCTGACTCATAGCTGACTCAACGCGTGGAGCGAGTCAGTAACTGTTGAACAGTTCCCTTGCTCGTGTATTTTCGTCGGATGCCCGGCCTGGGGTTGATATTTTCCTCTAGACTCAACCCTCAGTCCTCTGAAAGTCGCGGAAGGAATGCGTAGGGCCACCTTAACAACTGGCTACGCAATTTCAATGTGAAATGATTAAGTAACCATTTGATGAAACGCTTTGTTTTTTTTTATAAGAGTGATGAGACTTAAAGTTTTTTCGCGTTGAGAAGTGGTGTGGTGGTTTGTTTTTATTATTTTTTTAATAGTTGTTTTATTGGACAATTGTGGAGAAAGAGCGCACATTATATCATCATCATTTAACGGTTAGCGAGAAGCACACGATTTCAGTGCGGTGAGTAAGAAATCTGTTTTAGTTCGTCACGTTTTACTGAATAATAAGTAGCTCCAAGTTTATTGATTAAGTATTTCTAATTTGTTTTGATGGGGAGGTCGGCTATTGCTGGGCCAAAGGTTACGAACCTAGCCTATCAGGAGAGAGCTGTGTGACTGTCTAACATAGAGATACTTACATTGAAAAATATAATATTGCTAAATAATAAAAAATATGTCAATTTTTCAACTGTTACCTTTAAAAGGATTACTTTTTTAAACAAAAAATATTTAGTATTCTTTACGAAGTAAATCGTATCGATCTTTAAAATATAATAATGATTGACAGCATTTTCCTGTAATGGCATTCAGGCAAGAACAAGAACACATTTTAACTCGAGGCGGCTGAAGGGTAAGTCTATAAGTGTAGAAAAACTAAGTATACAGTTTTCTCGTGCGTGTGCATGCAGCATGGAGACGCAAACAAGTGCGGGTGTAGTATGCACCAGGCGCGTGTCTGTATAAACGCATTAAATTTAAAGAGGCATCTTTACTTTTAAAATCGTTTGTCTTGATTGACTATCAATGCACAGAAAAAACTACTTAGCCTAGAAAGCTGAAATTTGAAATACATGTGTTTTATCACTAGCTGTGCCCACAACTTCGTAAGCGTGGATGTCGGAAAATAAATATCTCACGTTGTTGTTTTTCATAATGAGAAACGATGCGTGAAGATGTTGCCAAATAACATGCTTTTCTATAAAAATAGTGCTCCTTTGTAAACGATATAAGTTGTGGAACCATCTGGAGCGTAAACACAACACAAAAAGGTTGCCGGGGTTGTTTACACGCGCAAAAGAGGTACTTAGAGTTGGCCATGGGAAAAGCAACCAATAACCCCCCGGAACGAATAATGTTGGCCCTGAGTTTTATTAATGGACATGATATATAACATGGATAACAGAAAATTGTGGATAATTGTCTGAATCACCGATGGCACAACTGGTTCAGATTTTAGCTTCGATGATATTTTGCGGCAGATTAGTGACTTTAAGGCTGCCGTTGTTACAAGTTTCGAAGGGTTAAATGCCTGAAAAGAATTATTGGTACTTCAATTATTTAAATAATATAAGTCCGCGTGTATTAAGGCAATCCAAAAACTCTACTCTATGTTGCGGAACCGTTTTTCTAGATGTAATATACCTTGTATATTCTATTTCTACGGCTTGACCGTTACAGGAGTCAAAATATCTAGTTGGCACTGCTTGGTTTCCGATGTCTGTTAGATTGTCGTATACAGAAAATACAAGACCCTGAAGTGAAGTAACAGAACAACAGAGAATTTCCACCAAAATAACTTTTGCATTTTCTAATACGGGATACTCTTCCGCTCATAACAGCATATATTTTTGATGTTTCCATATATTTAACTAGCTGACCCAGCCACATGTTGCTTTGTTATAAATTAAAATAAAACCTATCCTATCTTTAAGTTAGATCAAATAACAGATAGTTACGAAGTTTGATCAAAATCGGTTAAGTAGTTTAGGAGTCCATCGCGGACAAACAACGTGACACGTTATTTATATATATTAAGACTAGCTGACTCAGCCACGCGTTGCTGTGTTATAAATTAAAATAAAACCTATCTTATCTTTTAAGTTAGATCAAATAACAGATAGTTACCAAGTTTGATCAAAATCGGTTAAGTAGTTTAGGAGTCCATCGCGGACAAACAACGTGACACGTAATTTATATGTATTAAGATAACATCATTCAATTAAAATACACTTCAGCACCACACACAGACACATAATACTATGTTAAATGGTTGTGCTTTTTTCGTTCTAAATTTAATTTGTATTATCTTTTGCCAAATGAACGATTTTATGAAATAAGGACCAAATTAATGTTACCTTAGATACAGACTATGTATATATTTGGAATTACTTGAATTCAATTCGGTAGTAATTCAAATCACCGGAGATTCATTACTCTTACCCATCAAAATGTGGCTATTTTGGACTAAGTAACGGTTACAAAGAGAGAAATGTTCACTCGGGTATACTTGTTGTTTCTCACCAGTCAAATCCAAGAAGGTGTTGTTTGATATAACTTTGAGATGCGCTTTAATACACGTGATACTAGCGGTAGCGATAGGATGCCAACCTTCCACGCGAGGTAAAGACAATTTGACCGTGATAGTTTGGGGTTTCGTTAAGTTTATATCTGATTTAGCTGCTCTCGTACTTTATAACTTTCAGTAAGTTTAGCGCGCTCTCTCGTCAAAGATCCGATATAAGATTCTTTAGTTCCTTCAGTTACTATTTCGCTTTATCATATTTACCTGATAGGAACTCATTGGTTTTGTTTCAATTCAAGTATAAGTTTAACATATTTTTTAGTGTTTCTGTTTTGGAATGAATAATAGATATCTTCTTTTATAAAGGAAGTCTAATAGAGCCAGTTTTTTATCTAGTATCATTGAGGACAGTAGAGTTTTCCGTAAATATTGAAGTATTAGAGTTACCTCTTTTCACAAAACATTGTATTCAGGGCACTTCATAAACTTTTAGCGCTAACCTAAACTTAGTAGAAGTATCATATTCACACAAGCAAAATGATACACACAAGAACAGACATTCAAAGGTCTCCTTCCAGTGTTGTTAATGTTATGATGAAATCCGTTACATAATTATGCATCCAATTTTCCAAGTTCCATATTTTCATCTTTTATAGGTCTATTTTTTTCTGAATCTTTATCAACTTGACATTCCCAAGACAGGCTTCTGTCAATTATCAAGTATTTGACACTGGATTTATATGGTATATTTGGGCGATATTAAGGTTTAAACGCGACTGCTGCTGCCAAAAATAATCCCCTGATATTTATTCGCATTTACGGATATCCCATAACAGGCGATTCAAAAATATTTTGCAAGTCTTCTTTGAGCACTGTGATAGCTTTGTCTAAATGCAATACATCCTCCTGTACATATAGTTGGAGGTTGACCGCATTAAGACAGTAAAATGAACGTATGAAAGTAGAAATGGAAATAATAAAAAGAGAAAAAAAAGGAGAAATTATGCTGGCCAGCAGTAAAAGCTCACCCGTACAAAGTCTGATCCTTCAAACTTTAACTCGTCCAAATGAAAAACTTGATAGTTCTTTGAATCTAAAGAAGTTATTTTTGAAATCACACCTTACTTTTCCATGTCACCTTAACAAGATTAGCATAAATTTAGCCTGAATTCCAAATCTTTGGATTTTTTTTATGTTATCATAAATTGAGTTGGAAATTGATAATTTAAAGCGATATTTTGCAAACAACCTGCTATGACAAACCTGCAAGTTGACTAAAGTAAATGATATGTTGAAAATGTCAATCACCTTTAAAGAAAAACACTAAATGCGGTAGCAGCAAGAAGAGAAAAATAAGTTCCTTTACACCATCTGGCAGTTTGTTCACCCCAACTCGTTTACATATTAGATAACAAAAGAACGATCGAATGATAGAGGTGCATTTCTCAGTTAATTAACCGGAACGGAGCAATAACTGGATGTAAGTAAGGACGATGTCTCGGTGTTATAAAAACAGATCAATGATTATCAACTGACTTCCCTCTCAAACCACACCATTTATTAAAAAGGAAACTTTTTTCTAATTAAATATTAACATTTGGTTAGCAGCAATCTAGGTGTTGGCCTATCATCAGCGCTGACACTAACAAGAAAGAATACGACTGACGAAGAATATTTTGTTAGAGCATAAACATACCCTGTCCGTGCTTACTACGATTTAAAAAATAAATTAAATATCCATATTCAACCACAAGACAAATTGTTACTTTGTGTAGGCGAAAATAAATTTATAAAAAAATTGCTAGCACACATACGTAAATTTCTATTTAATTTAAGATGTAATCGTGTGAATATTCTAAGTCAACTAAAGTGGTTAAATGATAAGTGATAAAATAAAATTTTGTAATGATTTAAAATTGACATTTTGTGGAATGTCAGAATATTAAATTGTTCAATATGAATAGGGCAATTAACTATAATTACGAGAAAAAATATGTGAAAGTGAATGTGTGTGTGCAATGTGTCTTTAATAATGTATAATAAACACATCCTTTTCTTAATACCATAACGAAACTGTTCCATACTACTTTTACAATATATAGTCAGCATGTGACACCGCGAGTAACTCTAGTGTGAACCCTGAACCGATTTAGCGTACATTATTGTATTATTACCCAGTTCAAGAAAAACAATTGTTTTTTTTTATACAAGTAAGCCCAATACACTTTCGAGTGATGCATCAAAATATTGCAAGCAACCTATTAATTTTGAAATAATAGAAATGGAATTATGGGAACTATGTAAAGCAGATATTTAACTGGACGTACTATTAAACTTTTCTTTGAAATTTTTTTACAAGCAGGAAATGAATTTTTTATGCCAGTTAAAAATCTATTGCTAAAAAGGTAACAGATATAAAACTCATAATCGATATCGATTCTGTCAAAAACATTTAAGAGATATATTCTTGATAAATTTATGGAATTCTGGCACAAACATCGAATAGAGTAAGATCCCACAGCGATCAGACGTAACTTATTTTCACATGGATGAAACCTTAGGTTCGTAGTAGTGCCTCATGTACTTAGAATACCTGTGTGTTTGTGGAACTTGCCGAGTGACACCTGGGCAGGTACCAGGTGAGAAAGGTAACTAAAAATTAGAGTTATTTTACTTAAATTCTGATGGCTGATATTTATATATATTATGTAGAATATTATACTAAACTAGTATCATAAAGTGTCAGACACTTTTCATGGACCAAAACTTTTGTCAGACGCTTTAAAGCTCCATAAAAAATAAATGAACTTTACTTATTTTCACATGTCTGACTTTTACATATGTTATTGAGGTAACTACTACAAAGTTATATTTCATCAGTCAGACAAATTTGACTGACCAAACATCCCTTAAGACAAAAATTATTCGACTGGGAGTGCGAGCGCGAAAGCAGTATGCATGCATTGAACAGCGAGTGAGATGTCCATAGCAACTCGGTTCCCATTTACCATCTGCTCCACTCTACTGTGTGTGTATGTGCCTAGTACGTGTCGCGTAGTATAGAGTTTAGATCCGTAAAGAGCACATGTTTTTTTTTGTTTATGCCGTGTATTTTTTTACTGATATTAAGTAATTTGTGATAGTGAAAAAACCATGGAAGACGGAAAATTGAAGTGTGTATTTTGCCAAAAATCTAATGATAAATTAATATTATTTTCCGAAGAAACTTTTAAAAAATGTAAACAAGTTTTAAAACAGCGAGAAATACATAACCTAAAATTAAGAAACATAAAATTACCGGAGGATTTAAATGATAGTGGTTATCACCGAGAGTGTTATAAAAATTTTACTGCTCTCCCAAAAAAATATTATTCTGCCACTCCAGTTAAAAAAAGAAATTTATTAAATGAATCAGAAAATACATCATTAGCATCCACATCAACGCAACCAAGTAACTGTACTGTTGATAATGATCCATGTGCACAATCTACCTCAAGTCAACAAAATAATTCTACAGCTCGAGATTCAGATGTAACATCAAGCTTAAGTCCAGTTAGTACCAATCATGAACCTAGCATAATACCTGAGCCAAGTGTTGAAGTTAGTATAGAATTAGAATCAGTTGAACCGGTGTCATAAATTACTGAAGAATCTAGTGCGACCCTTGAATGTGGTAGTGATTCCTTTACACCTAGTAATTCATCAGAACGTGATATAACAAGTGGAAAAACCCAGACATGTATATATTGTGAACAAAAAACAAAAAGGCATAAATTAAAACGACTTCCGTTGCATACATGCGATAAAAACCTATTTTTAATCAAATTAAATGAAGAAAAAGAAGACATGGCTGAATTAATAGAGAAAGTGCAAGATGTAATGAATCCAACAATATATTATCACAAAAATTGTCAATTGGAGTATTCTTATAAAATATCGTCGAAGAAAAATACTGTTAAAACATCATGACATGAGCTTCGCAAGCACCATCAAGCTGCTTTTGATGAAGTTTGTAATTTTATACAACAAAATGTCGTAGAGAAAGGTCGATGTTTTTTTCTGACATATCTTCATAGACAATACATGGAGTTATTAAACGACGAATTTGAAAATTCTAAGGAAGCTATGGGGAACTATGCAGTTCATAACTTAGAAGATAAAATAAAAAAAGTATTTCCGAAGGAGATAAAGTTTTTAATGTGTCATAATAAAAAGTTAATTGCTCCGAAACATGTTTCTGTCATTGATGAGGAGTTATTGAACAACTTGAAAGATCGTATCGTATATATATATATATATATATATATATTTATATATATCGGACAGTATCGTGACTGGATGAATGGTAAAAAATTCTAATGATTTTGTCGATGAATATGATGAATAAAAAATAAACTAATACTTGCTGTAATTAATCATAATATATATTTTTACTTTTAAATTATTTTGACTGGTACCTTTTTTACAATAAAATAAAAATAATGCCTTATAAAACAAAATAGCTCCTAATGTACTCATTATCCCAAATTCACGCAATACATGAATTTAATTTAATATTTATTAATTATTGAATTAATTTTTAATATTAAAAATCATTTCATTAAAGTAAAGATAAGAAAACCTTGGATTGAAAGTAGTAAGAATTTTTAAAAGATTTGAATTTATTACTCTGAGACGCATGCGCATAGTGCTTTCGCGCTCGCACTCCCAGTCGAATAATTTTTGTCTTAAGGGATGTTTGGTCAGTCAAATTTGTCTGACTGATGAAATATAACTTTGTAGTAGTTACCTCAATAACATATGTAAAAGTCAGACATGTGAAAATAAGTAAAGTTCATTTATTTTTTATGGAGCTTTAAAGCGTCTGACAAAAGTTTTGGTCCATGAAAAGTGTCTGACACTTTATGATACTAGTTTAGTATAATATTCTACATAATATATATAAATATCAGCCATCAGAATTTAAGTAAAATAACTCTAATTTTTAGTTACCTTTCTCACCTGGTACCTGCCCAGGTGTCACTCGGCAAGTTCCACAAACACACAGGTATTCTAAGTACATGAGGCACTACTACGAACCTAAGGTTTCATCCATGTGAAAATAAGTTACGTCTGATCGCTCTGGGATCTTGGACTAGAATAACCCTTTGCCCAGTTTAGATTTCAAAAATGGAAATCGACTGAGCTTGCTATTTTTAATTTGCGTTGTCTGGACTATTTTCTTGACCTTACAAAAACCCTTGACTTTGTCTCGCATGAACTTTTAACTAGTAAATTAGGCGGCCAGTGAAAATATCTTTTATTAAAACAATATTCCAGAAATAAATAAACTCATTCTTTTTAATCGCCGATGGCATCTTTATTATTGTGGGAACTGACATAACTAATAACATAATAAAAAATATAAACCCTGAATTGAAATTAATATTAATCGAATTACATTCAATTTAAAACATAAAAATACCTTATAATATATTATAATTTAAAATTAAATATATTAAAAATTAATGAAGCAATACAAATACTTTTTGGGAATAATAAGTGATCGAAAACTAGATTCGAAATAACATATGAAATATTTAAGTAGAGTAACGCTTAACTAAGAAGTTTAGTAGTACTTATTATAAAATTGCCGAGTCTCATCAGTAAAGCTTTAATGTATAAAATATTTTTTAGTATACATTATTATTAATTAACTTGTTTGTTGTTATGGAAGTTTTTAATTAATAATTTCAGGGAAACCTTATGCTCCCAACTACCTTTATTGTTTGCTCTCCGTGGCAAACTCCAATTAAAGCAACACTCATACTTGTAAACCAATTACTTAATCTTAGCTGTTACGGCGTGTGTTCTTGTTGGTTGTCCAAAATAAATAAAATAAAAATATACAATTTTATTAAAAAAAAATTTTAGAAAATAAATGATTATGATCCAAATCGTTTGCGTTTTTTGCGGTCATGTTAATGAAAAACGTATGTAACTGATTCTCGTAGTTGTAAGATTAAGAAAAAATGCTGTCAAAAATCTTTACAGATGAAAATTTATGAAGCCACGACTCAAGAGTCTTTCCTTTAAATATTCATTTTTGCATGATTCTTCTTAATGCATAAATATATTCCGTACTTAATTTAATACCTTCACAATATTTCATAACTAATACGTTTAGTATTTCAAATGCAAAATTTATATTTGCCTATTAATGTCCATTGAAAAGCAATTTCAACTAATCAAAGTTTCGATGAGGATCCATTTGTTTTAATTAATCCATTTCACTGAGATATCATTAGTAGAGAGGTTTGACCAAAAGCCTGGTTTGTCCTAACACTAAGGAACTATTAGATTTAAGGTTAGAATAATTAATGAATCTTACTTAAGTTAGGCGTCGTTTAACTTAACTTGGCTTCATGTTTTGCAATTTTTACTTAGTCTCTACAAGATTTACTTTTTTAATACTTGAATTACATTTCTTTCCTGATGAGTTTTATCTATTATCTACAAATTTACCTATTGTCTAAAAAGATACCTTAAACTCATTCAAGACTAGAGGGTTGAAATTATTAGATAATCGTCTGATTTACAGAGCCATTAGCAGTCTCTCCTCCAGCTCCTCAGAAGTCTTTACATTTTTGATGACAATGGTAAGAAAGACTGCACCTCATTGAAGATTACGATAAAGCAGATATTACTCGTGCTTCTCTCTCCAAAAGTGTTATGACTTTGAAAATGCGTACTAAAAAAAATTAAATTGAAAAAAGTTATCATATATTCTGATCGAAACATCGTTGCTGCCATTTCAAACTTTACATATCAGTTGAAACTAGAATCAGTAATTAAATAAAGTGCATAAAATACGATCATCTTTTCCATTATTTTGGAGATTGTATCGTACCATACCGTGCTACATCATCCATTCCATATTATATTCAGCACTCTCTTATATCATATTAAATTGTAGTCATTCATTCAGTTATTTTTATTTAAATCTCCCACTCTCGTATTCCTTACTGTACTATTTACCACCGTATACTTTACGCTTTATTCATTCATTATTCTTGCATATTTCTCGTTATTCTTTCATTCACACGTACTTACTATACTACCTTTATGTTCATCAAAATCTTTTATCCATTAGACAAGGGCTAAAATGGGCTTAGTATATTCTAAGCTTATTGATGTGGTATATATATATACCACATCAATATATTCTGTTATTTAACAGGAATCATGACCTATTTATCTATAACCTATTCATTAAGATTCAAGCAATTGACCCTAAACACACGCCCTGTAGAATGGTGTTACTACAGCATCAGGTCAAGATTATTATGTGCTTGTAATGGCATTGAAGCAACATGATGCCCAATTTCAAATAGGTTAGACATGTGCTGCCGTTTGAGGCACAATTAGTGTATCCTAAGATACACTAATGAAGCTTAACAGGTCTTATTGAAATCATCTAGTCCTGTTCTATGTATATGAGGCACTTTAAAAATAACGACTTTGTTCCTGAAATTTATCAAATATAGCCCTGCCATATTACTGTAACTCAGGGATTTTAAGCTCTCGTTAGACGGTCTCTGTGTAATTGAGTTACCGCAGATAGGCATAACAGGTGTGGGTGCCAGCGAGATGGCGGTGCAGTCTTTTGTGAATATGTAGCTAACTTCCGCAAAACTCAAGCAGTCGCAAAAGTAAAAATTAAGATTAGATAAATAAAAAAAAAATATATATATAATGAATATTTTATGAATTATTATTATAACTAGTATAAATACGCAGAAGTGGGGAGGAAGAAACATTAATCAGTTCATTAAGTATGACTCCATCAATGGCCATCTCCATGACCATAACGCATACAAAAAAAAACATTCAAAAAGGTCCAGCCATTTAGGAGGAGTTCAGTGACATATACACGTACAGTAGAATTATATCTATAAAGATTGGTTTAAAATTGTATTAACATATTAAATTAACAATTATAGTCTAAACTCATAAATAACGGTGGTGTTATTAATTTAACAGAAACCATTACATTTTATACTTTTTCGAACATGTCGTCTTACTTAAACAAGACGACCGCTTTCGACTTACCGACGTGGCTGGGTTCGATTTCCGGCAGGGGCAGATATTTGTGTGATAATTACGAGGATTTGTACCTGAGTCATGGGTACTTAAAAATGGTATCCATAAGACATGCCTTACAGTTTGGGCTAGGCTAATTGTCGTTCTATTTGTATGAGAAATAAGACAAATGTTATTATCTACCCAAACCAAAAAGCAAACAAGTAAATAACAAAAGTCATAAATACAACAAATCAATGTCGCTAACAAACCATTATTGTTACCATAATAACTCAAGGAAAATTTGGTCACTTCACGATATTCACGCTCGTTTGCCTTCTGCGTTAAAAAATATCTAATTATTATAAAATATATTGTTTATATATATGAAACTTTATTGACCACATTAAAACATTAGTAGAATAGGTAGACTTAATCCTAAAAGCATTCTCTACCAGTCAATCTTTGGGGGGGGGGGGGGATGAAACTCATAAATGCGGCAAAATAGACAACAAGTAATTATAATATTATTTTATTATTATTAAATGAAATGTCCATAAAAACTGCAATAAAATCTGTCCATCCAGTTTTTCCCAGGTGCGGTATTAATAGCTAGGTGGAAGATGACGTCGCTTTAGTTTTCGTTGTAGGTCTCTTTTATCGTATATTGGATACTAGTTTTTGCCCACGGCTACAATGGCATTATATTTTATTTTGTTGCCGCCTTGGCAAATGTATATTTTTTAAATACAAGTAGTAGTCTTTGTAATAATCCATTGTGACTGAACCTGAATGCATTTCATATTAAAGACTATTAATATGAAATGCATTCATTTATAGTTCCTATTTATTTGAGGTTACCTTACTGTAGCCTCGATCTCGTAAATCGCTATATGGAAAATAATTAATATAATTTATAAAAAGGAGTATTTTATTAAATGTTAATTATTTTAGTCTTTTACTGCAAACTCCAACACGCCTGCCAAGCATGGTGATTATAACAAGTTATTTCATTTTTGGGGGAGATGATGATGCGATCAATCCCCAAAATTTCACGTTACATTATATTTACACTAAATAAAATATAACGTGTTGGAGGTACTAACTAAACAAATTTCGAATTATTTCGAAATTATTTAAAGGCAATAATATCTTGTTCTCGACAGGAAATCCCTGTCAGAATTTGTCATCAAAGTGCAGCATTCGTTTTGGTATTGATTTAGAAAACATATGTATATACTTATTTTTTGTAATTAACAACTGTTAGATTTTTTATATCTATATTAAATGTTCTAATTCTAGATTATTTTAAATTAACATTTGTTAAAAATAAATATAAGATAGGCAGTAATTTATTTCTTACCCGTGTTCAAGTTCCAAAGTAAACCTTCCGTCTATCACAGACAATCAAAAGCATAATTTATATATAATCGTCTGCTCGAGATTCTAAGTAGCATAGTAGAATACTCCTTAAGTTAAGCTAAGGGAAAAGTTATTATCTGCCAAATGCCTTCCGGTCGTAAAAACAATCAACGGCTCGAAACGTAAAACGTGAGCGAACCTTTAACTCTAGCTGAGTATTATTGCATTACTTGGACAATATCACGGCTGGATGATCCATAAAGATAATGTTGGTTGCCAATAAAAAAGTGTCATGTTTTACATTCCCTAACCACGTTTATTCGCTAGTTTCATAGAGATCACTCAGAAAGTTATGCAAAATAAAGTTTTTATCTACTCTGATACTATAATACAAAGATTCTAAAACTGAAAACAAAATGCTTATGACAAACATTACGTACAGGCCAAAAATAATAAAAAAAAAAGTTTAATTACGATACAGGTCTTGTATGGACACCTGTATCATAATATAACTTTTTAATCATAACGATACACCTATACAACCTCCAGCTGGACCAAGGAGGTTGAACCTCTACTTTAAAAAGGTTTCAATGAACGAGTCCGCGACGACGCAACACGCATTCACAATCGATGTTTGCACCTTGGCGCCAACATTTGACATTTAAAAAATCTTTTCAATATTTAAACAAAGTTTGGTTTTGTTTGCAACATTGTTTTACGTAATATAGTATGAGAGTAGATAAAGTAGTGTATGACACTGTACATAACTTGGTCTTATAACACTCGTGTGATACTATAAAAAAACTCGCCTACGGCTCGTTTTTTTAAAACACACATGTTATAAGAACCCTTATTATGCAACAGTATCATAAACTACTATTATGTATGAGGCGCTGGCAGTTTATAATTGTAACCTTTTTATTCTACTTATTCTCCTGAGTTGGCACCGTATAAGTTCTTTTAGTCCCTAAAATTAAAAAAATCAACTCAAAAGGAATACAGTTTTTATCGCCGGAAGATGCGCTAACAGTGTTCGAAAAAGCCGCAGAAGAGGTGTTTGCAGTGGGTTGAAAAAATGGTTCGAAAATCTGTTCAGCCGCATGAAACTTTCTATAAAAGCTGATGGAGAGTTCTTAGAAAAGAATTCATATAAGTATTTTATCCATATAAGTTGGTTTTTTAGGTTATCAAAACATTCTGAGTCTCCCACGAACACGATGGATTTTATTATGAGTAATAATAAAATCGATCGTGTTCTACGTGGGAGACTCAGAATGTTTTTTATGACACAATGACATAAATTCATTGTTTGATTCGAAAATAAAAATAACTCAAGCACTTTTTATATCACCATTACAAAAACAAGGTGGCATAAACTAACATTGACAACCAAATATACGTAATCCACGTATAATGTGGATGTACCTAATAAGTTGTATTGTCTAGAGTTACAAACATTATTGAAAGATAGTATCTCACTAATTGAATTTGACTCGTAGGCAAAACAAGACTTACCAACCACCAGTTGATTATAGTTGTCCTAAGCATGTCATTCTGATAAACCCAAACCACAACATCGGCCTGGAATTACAGTACGTTATGCACCAAATACAATAATGTACGCTAGCTTGGTCGTGGAAGCGGCGCGAGTTGGAACTAAACAAAAGTTCGTCTCTACTTCGGATTGTGTCAGAACTTGGTTTTCTGAAAAGAAAAGTGAAATGAGTTGTCGTGCAATGAAAATTATATTAAGCTATATTTTATTAAAAGTTTACACAATATATTTTTTAAACGTTAATCAAAACCCATTCCCAAGAAGAAAGGGCTTAAGAAACTGGAAAACTTTAACAGAAATAACGCAGCGGTTAGCACTTTTGCCCTCCGATTGCCGAGATTCAGCAACATTTGCAACTGCCTATTATCGGATGGGCAACTAAAGTTTTTACTAAGAAAAAAAGAGGCACACATAATGCCTGAGTAATAAATTGTTAATAGTCAACAATTTTTACGAGAGTTTTAGCCAAAAGTGTTGCAGATTTTTAGCTTCTCTTTGATGTAGAACATGGTAAAAACTCTTATGAAAAGGTGAATAAATCATTACAATGTGTCCTGTGACAAGTTCTGGACTTTTACTACTGTCACATAATCTGTGTCTTGCATGAAATCTCAAGATATCTGTCGTTATTTTGAATGCTTCATCGCTTGACCGATAGGCATAGAAGTTAAAGTTAACGCTACTTGACCTCATCAATAGTAGGCTGAATACGCTAAGCACTACATTATTGAGCTCGAAGATATACTCGAGCCAGCAATAATCAAACCCTGCTCAATTTTGACATGTCATACACGTACTGTTATGAATAAATCTATATATTTTATTAAAATCCTGTGAGCGAATTCGTTCAAACTATTCTTGCTAGCAAAAACTATTGCTCCAACGCTTTTAAACGCATTGACTGTAAGCAGTACTTCCGATAGTTTTCGATATTTATAATAGTTTTTTTTCACACTTTCGTATCACCCTAAAAACGTTCACTTTAAAATCATTGTTTTGTGTATTTATTCTTAGATGGGGAATGGAGACAAATCATGTTTCTTATTCCCTTGTTCTTTATATTTCTTTGGTCTCGGCAGACGATTGGACGCTCACGGACATAATCAAGTGCCTTGTAGCATAGTATAGACAACAATCAAACATTTACTTACATTTACTTGAAAATCTCTATAAATATATGACGATATAAAACAAATGCATTCGTTTTATACTATTGGTGATAAAATTTAAAAAGTCAAGTAGATAAAATAGATCTACATGAATCAATGAGTAATTTATTTGTTATAATACAAGATTTATAAAGCATACTTGCTAGTCATACTACCTAGAGATACCTAAGTATCCTATAGACGTGTATAACTATAACAGTTATATTGATATAATTATCAAAGATTCAATCAGGATTAATAACGTGTGTTAACGACCCTATACACAGACTAGCTAGGATGTGAAGTAAAAATAATGAATTATGTAATTTAATGGATTTATTCGGGATAATTAAAACCTGCACTCTAAATTTAACTCATAATTCCAATACAATATCTCATCATGTAAATAACTTTAAATATTTAACATCAACTAAGTAAGACTTACAATGCTCACCAGAATATTTATATACAAAGAGTTACATACCTTTACGATGTGCTCAAGGCGACGTTCACACAACGAATGACGCTCGGACGGCTGTTGCGCCATTTTTATATTCTCAAGGCAGACGTAAACAACAAGATGGCGGCCGTACGAGAGTCATCGTTTAACAACTTTTAATGGATCAATCTTAAACAATTTAATTAAGCCGAATAGCTAATTTATAATATAAAACAATAAAATGTTAACAATTAGGTATTCCAGTGTAGTTGCTAACACGTGCATACCGCAAAAACAATCGGGAAAATTAGTCTATAACTAATTGCTGAGTATAAGTTGTCAAATATGCAACCATTACTATGGCAATATAAGTTATTTACGGGATTGCTACCATGTACCTTGTTTTTGAGTTTCCGATATTTCGGCACTGTTGCAAGTGCCATGATCACGGAGCGACTGAAGTAATTGCGGGTAGGCTGTTATTGGCAGAAATATCGGTCTACCCTCCGACGAAGTCTCTTATTGCGTTCGTTACCCGTACCACTGTTCACATTCTCACTATTTTCATGGAATTGTTCTCGACACACAACACTTACAGTATCGGATCGCGACACGACACTTTTTTGATTTTTTCGGTTCTTACACATACGATCCACAGGATTCCAGATATTCGACAATTTAAACCCGTCCTCACGATTGAAATTTTCATGTTTTGTTATTTCAATCGCTTCCCTGACCAATCTTGGTATGTAGTGGCGTTCTGTCGAAATAATCTGTGGTTTATGAAACTCAATCCAGTGGTTAGGACCAGAATCAATCAAATGTTCCGCGATGGCCGATTTCTGCTTATCGTTGTTCTTGATTGCTTTTATGTGTTCCCTTATTCGGCATGCTACTGTTCGTTTTGTTTGGCCAATGTACGAACTGCCACAGCTGCAATCGATCTTATAGACAATTCCATGAAAATAGTTTAGGACGTTAGTCCAAAGTTCAAACAACGCTTGATTCTTATGTATTTTATTACTTTAATCACTTAACAAATACCACAATCACCTTTTTAACTATCACAACCGAATCATGTACAATGTACTCTGCCTTGTATTGACGACTCCGAGGATAGCGATCAAATGTGCGCCATTGCAAATGGCGGCCGCCTTTTAATCCATCGTTACTACCGGAAACGGAAACGATGGGACTAAAGAGGAAAAGAGCCTACATTTGGATTTAAAATTTGTAAATAGAACTTATTATAATTTATAATGCCTATTATTAATATATAATATTTTTAGTAACTACTGACATTAATTATATATGACCGGAAGTGGTGTCTTTAACAAATTGTTGTTTCACTTGCTCTATTCGTTATCGATTAATCAATAAATATCGCTTACAAATACTAAACTAATAATTAAGAATTACATAGTTATTTCAGTTAACCTAACAGCTCGGCCATCCTGTACAACGCGAGTCCCTTCGCGTTTACAAAATATATATGATTTTGTTAAATATAACATGACAATATGCAATATAATATTACATCTTAAAACAAAGGACACAAAAAAAAACAATCACAATGTATTTATGCGTAATTATTCTTAAAAAGAACCATGACATCATACATATATTATGTATGTGTATTATATACGTATGTATGTATTTTTAATTTAGGTATATGTGTTTGTATGCTATGTATTTATGTGTATGTGTGTATATGTATGTATGTATACGTATGTATGTATATGTGAATATATATTTATCGTTTACACCGCCGCCTCTTACGCTTCCTTCCAGTCCTATCCATCCAAAGGTTGTCTGGAAGAGATCGCTCTGAGCGATAAGACCGCCCATTGTAACACTATTTTAAGTTTTCTCTTGTTATCTTATTATTTCAATGTGGTGTTATCAATAAAGTGTTTTGTATTGTATTGTATTGTATATATCCGTAAATCACGTACTTCTAAGTAAATAATATTGTTATTTTACATATACATTATATACAACATATCCTTTATTAATTACATTCATAATCGTATAATCATTATTTTTTTGTTTCATTATCGTTATCTATTTCATTAAGAGCATGCACATTAGAGTAATCGTCATCATTATCATCCAAATCATTGTTTTCTCTTTCATTATTTGAGTCACTATCAAAGTCTCTATCAAAGCTCATCCAAGGCTGCATTTTATCGAGAGCTACCACGCCCTCATAACGTCGACCGTTTTTACGTGACAGTGGCGTGTCTTCCACTACGAACCTATCATGATCAAGTACTTTAATGACGCGGTAGGGACCTTGGTATTTGACCACTAACTTTTGCGATTGACCGTCGTGGGGAACTTGTCTCTCGATCCGTACTAGATCCCCGATAGCGTACTTTCTGCCTGCTTTCCTACGTTTGTTGTATCTCTCGACATCCTTTTGTTGCTGTACCTGGATGCGCTTAGTAGCCTCCTCCCTAAGAGATTCTAACTCATCGATTGGTGTAACGTTCATGGTCTCATTTATGACGTCATTCAATATTCCCTGTGTCCTATGATTTATGTTAAAACCAAATAAAAGCTCTGATGGAGACTTTTGAGTAGTTTTGTGAGTAGTCGTGTTTAATCCTATTTGTATGTCTTGAATACGCTCATCCCAAGCTCTTTCATCTTTTCCATGATTAGATGTAGCTAATGCTTCTGTAATGGTTCTGTTAAAACGTTCAACTTGGCCATTAGCTCTTGGAGTCGCGACTGCGTTTAGGATATGTTTTATCCCGTACTCGCAAGTAAAGTCTTTAAACGTCTTACTAGTGAAACTAGATCCTCTATCGGAGATTAAACGAGTAGGAACTCCAAAGAAGCTAATGTGATCTTTTAAAACTTTAATAGTGGTTAAAGATTTTGTATTCTTAACTGGAGAAATATTAATGAATTTGGTAAAACTGTCGATCACTACTAGTAAGTAGCAATTTCCAGTCTTACTTCTAACGAAAGGACCAAGGTGGTCAGCGTGAACAGTATGAAATGGTACACTAAGCTTCTCTATTGGATGTAGTTCGCCCTCACGCTTCCCACCCGGTGCCTTGTGATGAGCGCATTCCAAACATGCAGATACGTACTTTTTAACAAATCGTCGCATACGTCTAAACCAATAATGTTTTTTTATACGATTTAACGTTTTCTCATAACCATAATGTCCTATGTCGTCGTGGTTTCTCTGCAATATTTGCCAACGTGCTCCACGAGGAACCACCCACTTAAATTCTTCTCCCACTAAACGGTAAATGCGGCCATTTTTAAGTTTAAAATTTTTATGTTTATCGGCTACTTGCTCTGCGTTCGGGTCGCTGAGAATAATCTTAATATTAGATATCTCTTCATCCGCCGACTGCACAGTGGTGATCCAGCCCTGTTCAGAGTCTATCGTCATTATGTTTAAAATATTAGTTTCGTTACTACATGTCTCAATAGGGTTTCGGCTAAGAGCGTCTACGTGCGCCATTTTTGCGCCAGGTCTATATTCAATCTTGCAGTCATATTCTTGTAATTGGATCCACCACCGTGCAATCCGCGGAAGTAGATCTCTTTTAATTAGTGTGGACCTAAGAGCGTTACAGTCAGTCAATATAGTAAACGGGATCCCGATTATACACACGAAATCGATTTAACGATGCAATGACGGCTAGGGTCTCTAATTCAAAGGAGTGATATTTTTGCTCGTCTAATGTAGTTTTGCGACTGAAGTATGAGACGGGTTGCAAAATACCGTCTTGGTTTGTTTGTAGTAGAATGCCTGCAAGACCGATTTTGCTGGCATCAGTGTGAAGTTGGGTCTCTCGTTTCGGATCGTATAAGGCAAGAAGCGGTCGTTCCGATAGCAAACATTTTATACGATTGAACGACTCATCCTGAAGCTGTCCCCACTCCCAACCCTTATCTTTTTTTAACAAGTCCGACAAAGGATACGATATTAACGCGTAATCTTTTATAAATCTCCTAAAAAAACCCGGAGAGACCTAAAAATTGGCGTAACTCATGTTGATTTTTCGGTTTTGGGAAATTAGAGACCGCTTCGCATTTTCTAGAGCCTGGTTGGATGCCATTAGGACTCACCTCAAATCCCAGAAAATCAATTCTGTCAAAGAAAAAATTACATTTGCTCATTTTTAATGTAAGCCCACCTTTTCTTAGTAGCTCAAGTACTTCTCTTAATCTAGCTAATCCCTGATCGAAGTCCTTACACGGTATAAGGATGTCATCCATGTAAATCAAGGCATATTTAATTTTGGCTTCGGATAATATTTTGTTCATCGTTCTTTGGAAAACTGACGGAGCATTTACAAGTCCAAATGGCATCCGATTATATTCGAACTGACCATCCGGAGTGACAAATGCTGTCAATGGGCGAGACGTCTCAGCTATAGGTATCTGATAGTATCCGGAGGCCAGATCGAGAGATATAAATAGCTTATTACCTGCTAGTAAGTCTAATTGATCCTCGATACGCGGTAGAGGATAGTGATCCTTTTTGGTTTTACGATTGAGAGCGCGATAGTCTACGCACAGCCTCTTCTCCCCCGTTTTCTTTTTTACAAGGACAATTGGACTCGCATAGGGTGAAGCAGATTCCCTCACAATACCACCGTCAACCATTTCTTGAATCATGTCTCTAGCTAAGCATCTCTCTGAATATGGCATACGGTATGGCCTATAAACAACCGGTTCAGAATCTTCAAGTTCTATAGTCATCTCAGTAGCGTTAGTATAACCCAAATCTTTAAGACTACTAGAAAAGCAATCGCCGTATTCAACCAGTGTGCTTTGAAGTACTAATCGTTGTTTGTTTGTCAACGACGGGTTACAGATTATGGCTTCGTCTATTTCGGTTGTACTAACGCTAAGTTTAGAGATATTCGCTGTTATATGAATTTGGGTAGCTCTAGTTAGTAATGTATCTTTTTCGATAACGATATCGGCATCGGATACATTATATATAAGTAATGCACATGTATTGCCTTTTACACTATACTCACCGGGTAGCAAAAATGTTCTCGACCTTCAGACCCACGAATCGTTCCCCCTACATAGACACGGCCATTACTTAATGAATTGCTTATAACTGAGACGGCACGGAAACCATTAACAGGAATCGTAGTTGAATGTTTAGAGATAAGGTGAACCTTATTGCTATTTTGAACCTTTTCAAATATAATACTGTCTGGCGTTTTCGTTATGATTAAATGAGGTCTCTCGGTAAACGAATGTCCCAGCAATACTGGATAATTGAGTACATAATCCTCGACTACATAAATATCAACGAGTTCTTTGATATTTTGAACTTCAATTGTAGTAACAATGAGTCCTAACGGTTTGATAAGACTTGCACCAATACCTCTCAGCATAGGTAGTTCTACATCGGTGATCAATTGAATGTTTAATTGTTTAGCATCAGTTTCCCTTATCAGCGAACATTGACTACCCAAATCCAAATGACATCGCAACGGAATATTATTAACTTTAATGTTCATTATATATTTATCGTTTGCCTTATTTACTATGCTAGTAAGTTGCGAAACTAACTTCTCATTTTTGTCCAATGTACGGATACTAGTGGAGGTTTTAGCGGTTTCACCCACTCTATTTTTGTAACAATTTGACGACTGATGTCCAATTTTATCGCAGTTAGTACATTTAACTAATGGTTTATCGCATCTAAAACTGGGATGACCTATTTGGTTACAGTTAAAACATCTTATACCTGTATTATGGCTTACTACTTTAGGACCACCTGCTTTATCACTAGAGACACTATTTTTCTCGAATTTATTTCTTCTAGCATTATCATTATTATCTTTGATATTACCCACTTTGACTGATCTAAAATACTTAAGGACTTGTTCGGGCTTTGAGAATTGAGCCGCCTGTGCGCCTACTTTTACAGCACGGTCTTCTACGCCATGAAGTATACAGTCTACTGCCTGTCTACCACTTATCTTGCACCGATTTAAAAGGTTAATTTTAGCATAATAATAGTGTTCTAGAGAATCACCGTAACGCACTCGTTTATTCAACATTTCCGTAAGAAGTTCCGCATAGTCCTCCCGGGAAGGGAAAGACTCTATGAGTTTTACCTTCCATTCCGCCCAACTATATAATAATGTAGGAAGACCTTGATACCATGACCTCGCCAGACCACATAATTTAGGTAGAGAGTAGTGGACGATTTCCCTTTCGTTCCAGCCGTAAATTTCGGCACACTCTTCGACTTTATTAATCCAAGTTAAAATAGTTTGTTCTTTGGTCATAGGATCAAAATCAGGGATGACATTATTATTGTAGGATAATTTAGGTTTATCTGACCCTTTAACGTCATTAATTATAGATAGGAATTTGTCTAAAATAGCATTAGTATCTTTACTTGACTTTTTAGCGCGTTTGGATGTTGAATGAGCTTTGATTGACTCACCTGATGACTCAGTTGACGTACTTGAATATCTACGCTTACGCCTCGTCCGCTGTTCTCGAGTTAGTCTTCGGCTTCTGCTTTTAAATTCGCTACGCGACGGTCCTGGTATCTGCGCTGAATATGTAAGGGATTGATGAGACGTAACTCTTTCACTTCCTCCTCCTCCTTGTGCGCGAGAACAACAATTTCTTGGGTTTGGACTACGGGAGTCATATTCATCTATTGTTTGAAAGCAGTCTTCCATTAGTCCTTGACCTCGGACATAATGTGTATCCGACCCTTCACCTCGGGTATTATACACCAGTGACCCTTGACCTCGAGTACTGTCCGACCTAGGCCCTTGACCTCGGGCGTCGGCTATTCCTAACCCTTGACCACGGGTGTCGTTTATTCCTGACCCTTGACCTCGGGCGTCGCCTATTCCTGACCCTTGACCTCGGGCGTCGCCTATTCCTGACCCTTGACCTCGGGCGTCATCTATTCCTAGCCCTTGACCTTGGGCATTATTTCCATCCATGACTCTGAAACTTAGTGAAAAGCACAGCTTAGAATTTCAGTAATTTATAGCTTTAAAATAGTATTATTCGGCACTACAACGATCACGTAAACAAGCGTTTGAATTATTCAAAAGGGAGGAAAAAAAAAAGAAAAAAAATAGAAAAGATGAACATACTTTAGCAAATCTGACAATTATTGTTCAACACGTAGTGGTAAAAACAAAAAAAAATAAAGAAATCATAATTTGGATTAGAGTATATAAGTGACCTAAGTACTTCTCTAGACCTACTACAATTACGTAATAATTATTATATTAAAGCTTACTAATTTTGTTAACTCTGTTAGCATTTTTCTATAACCATTCTGCTCAGTTCGTAACGTTTATAATTTAGAAGCAAAATAAGAAAAATTAATATCATTTAAGCGAATTATCGATTGTGCTTTAATAATTGTTTAGCAAACTACCCTATATACCATTATTATTTATTGTCAAGCTGGTAAAAAAAAGGAAACAGCATTAAAAGTGTAATAGTGATAATAAAAGAAAGGTAGCTCAACTTACGTTTTTGCAGGCGTGAAGGGAAATTTTATTTATCCCTTTCGGATCCCACTTCTGAACTTTAGGACGTTAGTCTAAAGTTCAAACAACGCTTGATTCTTATGTATTTTATTACTTTAATCACTTAACAAATACCACAATCACCTTTTTAACTATCACAACCGAATCATGTACAATGTACTCTGCCTTGTATTGACGACTCCGAGGATAGCGATCAAATGTGCGCCATTGCAAATGGCGGCCGCCTTTTAATCCATCGTTACTACCGGAAACGGAAACGATGGGACTAAAGAGGAAAAGAGCCTACATTTGGATTTAAAATTTGTAAATAGAACTTATTATAATTTATAATGCCTATTATTAATATATAATATTTTTAGTAACTACTGACATTAATTATATATGACCGGAAGTGGTGTCTTTAACAAATTGTTGTTTCACTTGCTCTATTCGTTATCGATTAATAAATAAATATCGCTTACAAATACTAAACTAATAATTAAGAATTACATAGTTATTTCAGTTAACCTAACAATAGTGAGAATGTGAACAGTGGTACGGGTAACGAACGCAATAAGAGACTTCGTCGGAGGGTAGACCGATATTTCTGCCAATAACAGCCTACCCGCAATTACTTCAGTCGCTCCGTGATCATGGCACTTGCAACAGTGCCGAAATATCGGAAACTCAAAAACAAGGTACATGGTAGCAATCCCGTAAATAACTTATATTACTATAATGTTAGTGACCATGAAAGTTTAAAACAATATATCATTACTATGGCGTTTGTTTTATAGTAGAATTATTATGAAAACTATCGTAGAATATAAAAAATAGCTATTCACACATTGATGTGAATGAAATCTCGACAAAGATATTGTTTACAATAAGATTAAGAATTTTAACCCTTTCATTTTTGTAAAACAGCGTAGCTTAATCAATATGTAGGAGGTGATTGTCAAATAAAAGTCGATTGGTTGTTAATTACTATAAAGTTTATATTACACGGATATATTAATACAAATGAAAGGATTTTAATGATGTTAGCCATCCCAAAACTGAGCTACACTATATCGATACATGCGACCAACGTTAACTACATTATACAAATATTAAATCTTACATTTTCAATCAAAATTTATTTAAACTATACACTTTTTATGGACAGGTATATTTTTATGTTTATTGAACCCTGACGTTTTGATTCCTTTTGTGGAGCTTTTTACATATATAATTAAGTTCGAATGTTGCACTATATAAAAAAAAAACTTACTATCAGGTAATAGTAAATTATAAAACATCAACCATAAACATAGTAAAAGTGTTTATATCACATGTATAACTTTTGGTCCTGAATTTTGTTCATTTTCGGGCAACACCTTGGTTGTAAATGCAAAATTATTCAGACTACCTGTCAATTACATTTAAAAATATGTAAATCAACCCGTCTGGTCACTTGCAAGGCTTTTACCAATAATTTAATTTCAATTTATATAGATACTCAGTGCAGCAAATCTAAATTATATTTTTTGTAGTATACTCTAACAATTCTTTGTGTGCCTATCCATAGAGGAGTTTTGACATAATCGCCACGCTTGGCAGGCGGGTTGGCGATCGCAGTATGACCCGTACGCATAAAGAGATGCTGCTGCCTATCTCCTTAGGTGAGGTTTCCCTTAGTCGGCTCTTACGACACCCACGGGATGAGATGGCTCCCATCTCTAGTGCTATTCTAGGCCGGCACTACACGGCTACGGCCTTTAACCAGTGTGTGTTGCCAGTGATGACTTATGGCAGTGAAACGTAGTCGTTCACTATGGGTCTTGTAAGAAGGCTAAGGTCGCCCAGCGGGCAATGGAGAGAGCTATGATTGGTGTTTCCCTTCGCGATCGAATCAGAAATGAGGGGATCCCTAGGAGAACAAAAACCGCCAACATAGCTCAAAGAATTGCGAAGCTGAAATGGCAATGGGCAGGACACATAGCAAGGAGAACCGATGGCCGTTGGGGTGGAAAGTTTCTCGAATGGCGACCGCGTGCCGGACGACGCTCAGTGGGTAGGCCCGCTACGAGGTGGACCGACGATCTGGTTAAGGTCACGGGAAAACGCTGGATGCGGGCAGCACAGGACCGATCGTTGTGGATATCCTTGGGGGAGGCCTATGTCCAGCAGTGGGCGTCGTACGGCTGATATGATGATGATGATGATGATAACTCTAACAATGCGTGAATTGAATGTCAATTACTATGTCATGTCATGTCTTTGAGAGTCCTCAAAAGAACTTATATCCAGAAAAACCGCAAGAAACTATATAAAAACTGCTTTCTCCCTATGAAGAGGAGAGAGGAGAGGAGAAGAATACGTAGGTAATACGTAAGCGCCCGAAAATTTGACATTTTAGGGTTTTTTTTTTATATTCTGTGAATATCAGAAATAAATATAGGAATAACATAAGAAGAAATATAAGAAAAAGGTAAAAACAATATATGTCCAATGCAATGTGTCCCATTGAGAAATAGACCTGCGTTTTCTTAATCAGAATAAGCAGAACTAATTAAATTAGTTTGTGAGCGGTTCATAAATAAAAAAAGGCAGATAATTTGGTGGTTATGGAACTACAAACAAGCGAATCTGTTTTCAATCATTGTATGACTGATTACACACAACAATTCAACGGCATGTTACATTTGACATGTGATTGAACGCGGTACCGATCACTTATGGCCGGTGCAGCTGTAATTTCCTCTTGTATGCATTGTCGACAGTCACTGCAGTCAAGTTCGAATCAATTTGTTACAATCAATGAATGAATCAGATGATGTCCCTGATTTCTTATACATACATGAAATATCGATTTTTAATTAGGATGAAAACAATCTTAAATATTTATAAATGGCTTCCCTGCAGCACAAAAAAGCAAAGGTAGCTTGGAGAAGAAGCAGTGGAACGGACATACAAAGGGTGCCGGTTCAAGTCCCACATCAGAATAATTTATGAGCCAACTCGACTTTTTCTATTATATTTTTATAATATGGTAAGTAAGCAAAACACCTGTATTTTTTTTTGTTTTGATAATCGTATAACTGGTTTTCTGGAAAATGGAACAGAAAAATAAATTTACAATATTGTGTAAAAAGAAAACATGTTGTATTTAAAAGTAAAAAAGAAAGGATAACAACAGTTAATGAATGATTTTCAGATTATATTTTCGTTGTTGAGTTGACGACTGGCTCGCATACTGTTTTCATGGTAAAGCCACTCCAGCCCGCCCAGCATACGCAACACGACTAATTTATTCGACCCGTTTTCTCGTGTTTTCGTCATTTGTCGTCAATGGTCTCTAAGATGGTTGCGCTTAGAAGTCGACTTCTTATGCCAAAAGAATAGTTTTACTTAGCCGCGGATTTTTGTCGACAAACTAACATAGCAATAGCGTTTTGTCAACATTTTAACCGAAATTTGCGACATATTTCTCGTACATGCGAAACGACAAGTAGTTTGTGTGCTATTTCGATTGAAGCGATGGCGGTGTCTTATTACAATTATGTACTCATATATCAACCACAGATCATGTAAGTCGTCAGTCAACGTCAAAATTGATGTAATCCACATTCCCAAAAGGTAAATAAATGGGTAAAACACACAACACTAATTAAATAAACGGTAACGGTGTCGCTATGTTAGATAATAAACTAGTTCATAATCATATATCAAACGGCAGAAACAGTTTTTCTACATGTTTGAGAAAACAAGATATATATCTATATCTACAAACTTCTCTCCAATCGTGCGCATGCGCTGCTTGAGATAGTAGCGCATGCTAGACCGGCCGGGTCTTGGATTTAATCCCCGGCCGGGATTTCTGGGATCTGGGTGTTGGGGTACCGTAACTATTTCTGAATTCCTTTATACGAATGCTTTAACTACTTCTAACTTGGGTTCAGAACAATATAAGTAATGTTGTCTTATATTTATTTATTATACGTAAGGAACACGATGTATATCCAACGAAACACCCTGTATATGATAGATACAAAACTTGTCGGTTGATTGGTGTTGAATTGTCGATTTTCTGAGAAGAGTAACGCAATGTGCTACCATTAAATAATTTGCCGCCTAAATTATATATATATATACTGAAATTATCTCAAATATGTATATGGAATAAAGAAAACCCATGTATGAAACCCCTTAAACTCTGCCAAAGGTCCGGTAGGGCCAGAACGGTTATCGCCACCATGGGCCCGACAGGTCAGCCCTACGGACACCTCACGAGCATCACGAGTATGCTCGGGTAAATTGAGCATCCCCAACGGTCAGATTCTGCTAAAGACCTCAAACGACACATGTATGCAAATGTAAACAAGAACTACATATTTGAACAGTTTGGGGTTGATAAAATAGTGTAAAAGATTAAAACCTTCAAATGTAACATTGAAAAATCGAAAATTCACTGTAACTATACTTTGTCCAATGTAGGATGATACTTTTGACAGTTGACACCTATATAGAGGTTATAAAGTTGCTATTGCAATGTCAAGCCAAACATAAGGAAACAAACGCAAACTTAGTACGTAGCAATAAGGAAGTGACACCTGTCAAAAGTTTCATCCTACATTGGACAAAGTATAGTTTGATTGATATATTCTTGTATATATTTAATGATATAATTATTTAAGTAGTGTAATGTTACTTACAAAATTACACTGTATTTTAAAGATCAAGCCATTATTTTGTTTGCGAGATGAAAACTATTGTACAATAAAGCATGGCTTCAATGAATAGTGTTTAACTAAATAAAACAACTCTGTCACGCCTGTGGTCAAGTTCAATACAATCTGTGAATAGTTCGGAATGCGTCATTATTATGTTGATACTTTCTTAGTCACAGCAGTATAAGCTCTATGTAAAAAAAATACTGTTGTTACATAGTTTTTAATAGCTCAGTCATGATATTTCGATAAAATATAAATACTATATCGAGTCTTTCTGATGATGACGGCACAATCGCTAATTCTATTCGCTTTTACAGGTGCAATAAACTAAACATCCTAGACCGCGAGGCAATAAACAAAGTTTCAGTACATACTTGATACGAGCTATCAGCTGTCATCTTTAGTGCGTGTTTACGCGTCGACATCGTAAAATATAACTATGGATTTTTGTATGAGCGCCTCTAGCGGTAACTATCAGGAACTACGACTTTTCATAGAGATCTGATTCTCGATATCGAGAATCGACTGCTTGAACTTGAAATGAAATCTCTGATCAACATCGGGCTTTATCACTACTGTTTTGTTATACCATCTCAGCCGGAAGACGTCCCCTGCTGGACAGAGACCTCCACCCAAGAAAGGGGCGCTTTTTTGGGTGGAGGTCATAATCTTCATGCTTAGCAGGTGGTTTGAAGATTACAATAGAAGATCATAATTCGTAAAACGCCGCTGCTTATTTTGTAGTCTACGGAAGATGTTCGGAGATTACCTCACATTTTATGTAAGATTATTCAGAAAATCCTTAAAATCTTACATTGCATAAAATCGTAGGAGATTAATAATGCAATCAAGGAAACACACTTTCCAAAAAAACGAAGACACACCTAACAAACAACACCATAGATATTAAAACAGAGAAGGTTTATATTAGATTTATAATTTTTATATTTTATGCATTTTCAATGCGACCTTATAAGATAAATTATTATAATAGAAAAATACTAGAAAAAATCGACTCGGGTCACAAGTGAATTCTCAGGCGGGAGACCCGAGTCGATTTTTTCTAGTATTTTTCTATTATAATAATTTAGGTTTATATTAATCAGTATTTGCAACTATACAAGGTCTCCGGCATATAAGTTTAAATTGGTTTTAATAACAGGTTACATGCAAGTTTATTATTTATGGTTTAGCTCAAGTTTCAGTGCGCGACACTATTGAGTAATTTAGAAATTGCTAAAAAAGTTGTAAGTATCAAAAGAAGGAGAAAGAAATAAGTAAAGAATTAAAAAAAATCTACGCTCATCAGCAACTCGCACATCAATCGCTCGAGTGTATATAGTCTCGTATTTATACAAAACGGATAACAGATACTCGTATAGAAACTTATTTTCTATTAATACTAAAAGTATAAACAACATACTATCAATTTCTAAAAATATTGTATAAACGTTGTAAACACAATGTTTTCGTAACAGAACTTGTGTTTCAGTAAGTATTGGCAAATATAAAACACGAAGTTCGTTTTTCCTCATATAACCAAAACAAGGAAAATATGTACTTAACTCCAAATAAAAATTCTACTATGGATAGCAATTAAATTAAAATCAGGTTCGAGCATTTCTGCTGAACTAAAGGGAACAAAGGAATTTGTCCTTTGATTATGGATTCAGTTCGAATACAATAGAATCTTAATTACTAATCAGTAGAAACCCCTAGGGCGAGGTTATCTACTACTGTACCTACTGTTAGCCAGAGGCTATGGTTTGTTTAAGTATACGCTTCCTTGAACAATGTTCCAGACAGGTACAGACCGCTAACCATGCCATTAATTAAATAACACACGCTCCGGCGGACATCTAAGCTGAACTGGAGTAAGCGCCGAAACAGCGGGGTTCGAGGAAAACAACAAAATTTTACAACATATCGTGCTAAGCTGCTGTGCAACGTTTTACCAGGCAGTTTTTCTAGCTGAAGTCTTATAATTATGAGTTCGTTGAACTACTGTTGTTATATATATTGTTTGTGTTTTATTCCTTTGTTAAAGTGCAAATTGCGAACCTTAGAAACAAAGGCAAGGAAAAACGGGAAATTTAAATTCAATAAACATCAAGAAAATGAAGTCAGTTTACATATTTTCTTTAAAAAAAAGAATATTCTAACTGCATTAAACTCATTATTAATATTCCTGATAGTTATCTATACTAATATTATAAAGAAGTAAAGTTTGTGTGTTTGTTTATTTGTTAAATTGTAAGGGGTAATCTCGGGATCTACTGGACCGATTTTAAAAATTCTTTCACCAATAGAAAGGCACATTATTGCTGAGTGTCATAGGCTATATAGAATGCTAGAAAAAATATAAAGAATTTTGTCCACCCGTGCGAAGCCGGGACGGGCCGCTAGTATTAATATAAAGCACGAATAAATAAAGTTCTTGTATCTTAAATTGAAATGAAATTTCCTTAGTAACGTCGCAAGTTATGCAAACTCTTTTAGGTGTAGTAAAGTTCTTTTAAATTTGATTACGTGACTCGCTGGTACCCAGCATGTTGCTGACGCTGAAGAAACAATTTTAAAATATTTTTTTGAAATTTGAAAAGATAGCTATATTTTATAATTCATTGAGATTGAACAGTGTTTAACCGCGGTACTTTGAAACTATCAACCGATTTTTTTTTCATTTTGCTGGATTTGTTCCGACTTAGGCTAGATTTTCTTTTAATTTATAATAGAATAAAAAATATTGTAGATTTTAATAACTGAGCCATAGCAACGCGTGGCCGGTATAGAGTGTACATCATTATTATTCTATATTTTACTTTGTTTTTCAAGTGCTTTAGGGAAGACAATATGTTTTGTTACTTCGAATGACACATGCCGTTTACGTTTTCAATTGATGTTCAATTGATGTCAATTGTCAAATCATAGAAACGTATAAAACTATTGTATGGAAGATATCGTATAGTGTCACGACACATTCCATTATTGCACTTGATGTTAAGTATCGAAATTATTAGTTTATGAGGCTGAAATGTGTGAATAAATGCTAATAAGTAATTTACTATGACTATAACCTTCGCTAAATACCAAGCAGTAAGCTTTTTATCGCAACTATTTTCAAATATTTCACGAGTTTTTTCTTGTCTGTTCAATAAAGTTCACATTGTTTTGAAAAATGAAGCACACAAGTTAAAACTGGTAAGCTATGTCCTTCATAAGTGGATTGTTAATTATTTGAACAAAGAGGGCATAATTTACAAGACCGGTGACCATACGTGTAGTCCAGATCAATCAAAAGTGACGTCAAATTATAATAATATTAATGAAATCACCTCAATCACAGGAGGTTAAATAGAGAAAAACCTGCATCCAGAGTTTATGGCATCATTAAAATCAATTTTATTATTCTCACAAAAAAAAATTGTAAATAATGAATTTATATTCAACAACTTGTATAACGTTAACTACGGGAAATTTTGTTCTTATTTTTATTACTGTATTAGATGGTGCTAATGACCGCAGAATCAAAGTTTGAAACGAAACAGGAAAATTTATGTTTTGTATATCTGGGCTGCCAATTTACATTATTTATACTTTAAAATCAGATGAAATATTTTGTAATGACACTAATTTAAATAAACTAATATATTTCTAAAAGTTCTGGATGAAGCAGAACTTTAATCCCATGTGGTCAGTATTATCCGATCGCCGTATCCAAATCGTGCAATAATATTGTAGAAATTTTTAATTTATAAATAAACGAGCTGAGACGATTAAGAACTAATCGACTTAGTACTTAATCGAAATAGGTACTAATCCTCCAGAATGGTTGAAAATTTTCTTTCCGCAGCCAAAACAATGTTCAAAATGTATAAGTGATTAGCGTGCTTGCTGAGTTTAATTTACACTGAAAAATAAGAGTGTGACTTTGTGCAAAAGTACAATGTCGCTCACTTTACGTTTTCATCATAAATTACAAGAAATATATTAGCAATAACTATTCTCTTTTTCCGTACATTGAGATCATTTTATTTTTAAAATATATATTAGCTGACCCGGCCACGCGTTGCTGTATTATAAATGAAATCTATCCTATATCCTAAATTGGAATAAATCGAGCAAAATGAAAAAAATCAGCAAAGACGGTTGAGTAGTTCGGAGTTCATCGTGGTCAAACATATTATGACAGGGAATTGTTACAAATAAAAACTATCTGACCTGTCCACGTGTTGCTGTGTTATAATTTAAAATTAAACTTCTCCTATGTCTTAAGTCGGAACAAATACATTTAATAAAAAAAATAATTAAATCGGTAGAGTAGTTACGGATCTCATCGCGGTCAGACACTGTGACAAGGAATTTTTATACCTACATATAGACGTGCTTACATTTCCGTATGCGTTAGTCTACTAAACAAAATGTATATGAAGTTTTAACAATTAATTTATTAAATTTTAATTAAAAAGTATGCTTTTATAACCTATTACAGATGTCTGAGCAATGCGGCTGATTGGCTCTTAACTTCTTGATTGTAAGTTTTGCTTTCCGATAATTACTTATCAAACGTAAGGAGAGGAAGAGTGACATCTTTTGTGATGAGATGAGTTCTGAAGGAAAAGAAGTAAAGAGTATACTTTCATCGTTGAGATATTAGACTACAACATTAAACATTAAATACATTGTTCTAATCCAAGTGGCTAAAGCACTTGTGCTATGAAATTCAGAAACAACAATAGTACTACAACACCCAGACCCAAACCAATATAAAAAGCACGTTTTCTACTTTGACCCGAGTTAGAGTGGTTAGGATACCGTTTCTAATTGACCTCAGAGTAAATTAAAAGCGGTATCCTAACCACTCTACCACGGAGGGCGTCGAAATCAAATAACTTCTTTGTTCTTCTTGTAATGTAACTTAATCCCGTTTTATACTTTGAATTTAATTGCTATGCTGAAATACTCAGGCCTTGTAAATCTATCAACATAATTCTGTACCAATAGATTTCAACCTTCTTCAAATATTCTGAAAATAAAAAAGAAATTATGAATACATTTTTAGAAATACTTGGGTGCGTACGCGCAAGCCTTCATTTAATTAGAAACTGTTACATGTTCCCTAACTAAACCTTCTTTATAACTCGCAAATTTCTCATCATATAGTCCGGGCTTATACAAAATAATCTTTTATTTATAAAGAGTTTTCGTAAGTTTAACACACACGCTATGTGTATTGAGGTAAGCGATAAGGAACCACTTTTAATGATCGTTTGAAAACGCAGAGTATTGAATAAAATTATTTATATTTAGATCAAATAGCAAAGAATACACAGTAAAACAAGCAAAGCAAAATTGATTCCAGTAATGATTGAAAAACGCTCTGAAGCCACAGCGTTTTGCAGCAAACTTAACTTTTTGCTTAAACAAGTGGATTCCCGCAATCTGAACTTTAAGGAGTATACTGTAAGAGCCTTTGACTTTAAGAAACCACCATTGCCAATGTAAACTTTGCAGAAGTTATTTGATTAGAATCGAGGGGATACATCTGAAGTAAAAAAGCGACTAATAAAAGTGCCAAGTGGCAAAGGAAAATCGCCTTTCTGCTTTTATTTTTTCAGAATACTGAACAATTTTACCTATTTTCTACCTTTCTTCTGCGCCAAAGATCCCAGGTTTGAATCTCGGTAGGGGTATATGTTTATGTGATGAACATAAGCATTTGTTTCTGTGTCATGGTCGTCTTAATACTTATTTAGATATTTTACAATCTTTAGTACAAACACTGCTTAATTTCGGACTAAGTAATTTTCCAAATTTTATTTTTTTTGTGATTTTTTATTGAAATTATTTTTAAAAGAATATAAATTATGTGACAAACATATTATTAATAACCCGTAAAGTATCTTTATGATGTTCTTCATAGTTAGTACAACAGGTTGGTATACAAAAATAATAATCAATCAAAATATATTTTCAAAATGTAGATTTTAGTGAGTGCAAATAATATTTACAAAGGCGTGACACAAGAAATAGTTTTTTGAAAAAAATGTGTTGTAAAAAGTGTAACTGTTCCTACTTTGAATACATGAAATCTAGGGACCAAATTTATTCATACTCAAACTATTTTCCCCATCGAAAACTATCCCTTTTACTCGCATTGAATATGAACAGAATTTTAGAAAGTAATAAAATAGGACTGCGAATAGTAATGCTAGACAATATATAACTAGGATATCAAGTTTTTCGTTTTTTCATTTAAACATAGTGTGCACACTTTTGCTTTGTTAAAATTCCGAGGCATGATAATGACTCCTAAACTACTTAACCGATTTTGATCAAACTTCGTAACTATAGATAGTAACGAAAAACTAGGATAGGTTTTATTTTTAAAAGTACATAAGCACTGTAAGGCTTGTGATCTGGATACTAGGTAAACGGATAGACATACATATATGATACATAGATATGTAATATTCATAGAAATATATAAAAACACCCATGACATGACTCAGGTACAAAATGCTCGTATTCATCATACAAACATTTGCCCCTTCCGGGATTTGAACCCGGGACCATCGGTGCGAAAGGCAGGATCACTACCGTTGCACCAAACGGTCGTCGTTTTAAATGTTTTTAATGCATTTAAACGTTATAAATGCAGCGTACATCAATCCCCGGTTATCTATACATATAAATAAAACTGGAGTGTCTGTTTGTAATATTGAAATAACCGTTTTTTACTACATGCATATAAATATATATACGGTACCTACACCAAAATAACATTTTTTACAATTTTTGTCTGTCTGTCTGTCTGTTTGTCCCGGCTAATCTCTGAAATGGCTCGACCGATTTTGACGGGACTTTTATTGGCAGGTAGCTGATGTAATAAGGAGTAACTTAGGATACTTATATTTTGTTTTTTTTTTTAGAAAAATTAAGTAATGTTACAATTTCCAAGAACTGTTCAGTACCGCGCGCAGCTCACGCGCATCAACAAATCAATATCACAAAAGCTGCCTATCGCGCGAGCTCAGAACGCGCGAGCGGGCTATTGCTGATTTTTAATAAAAAAATATATTGCAAATTATAATAACTGAGCCACGGTAACCTGTGACCAGGTAGTTTGGAATAAAAATACACATTTCTGTTTCATGTTAAGACGTGATTTGAAGAAAGATATACAATAAATAAAATTCCTGCTCTATATACCACCTTATACAATTTATGTAAATGAATGAAATGTTTAACCTAAGGGATCTTATGAGATAATTTTTATGAAGAAGGAAAGATATATGGGAGGGTACATAAATTATTTCCGGGAGATTTCTCAATTAAGTTTAGGAGATATACTCTCTTAAGCGTTACCTTATCCATTTCTAATTAAATTTCATCTATGACGACTCAGCGCGCTCTGTTTCTTTGATATTTATTTTAAGACATTTTTTGTTTTACTTCACACAATGGATCTAATAAATAATTTATCTTTAACATTTCAACAAAGCACGTAGCTCTAAAGTTCATGTTCGTGTTATAGTAACGATACCGCATCTGTTTATTCTCTTCTTTAGATTAACTTTTGGCTATCAATTAATTTACTTTTATATAACATATTTATTAATGAAATATTCATATTAGCTTTAACATGCTCTTAATAGTAGTTTATGATACTGTTGCATAATAAGGGTTCTTATAACATGAGTGTGTTTTAAAAAAACGAGCCGTAGGCGAGTTTTTTTATAGCATCACACGAGTGTTATAAGACCAAGTTATGTACAGTGTCATACACTACTTTATCTACTCTCATACTATAATATGTAAAACAATATTGCAAATAAAACGCTGAATATAACAACAAATTTATTTAAATGTCAAATGTTGGCGCCAAGGTGCAAACATCAATTGCGCATGCGTGTTGCGTCGGTCGTCGAGGACTCGTTCATTGAAACCTTTTTAAAGTAGAGGTTCAACCTCCTTGGTCCAGCTGGAGGTTGTATAGGTGTATCGTTATGATAAAAAAGTTATATTATGTTACAGGTGTCCATACAAGACCTGTATCGTAATGAAACTTTTTTTTTATTATTTTTGGCCTGTACGTAATGTTTGTCATAAGCATTTTGTTTTCAGTTTTAGAATCTTTGTATTATAGTATTAGAGTAGATAAAATTATAAATATATCTTATCATATTTTATATTTAATTTTTTGCATTCACAATGCAATATCTCTATAAGATATAAAATACGTGTGTAAAAAACCCACCTGAGGGCTCGGAGGCGTAGTTGTTTTTTACACACGTATTTTATATCTTGTATCTTATCATATTTTATAGATTCTACACATTAAAATAAGACAATATTATACATTATATAAAAATTATATAAATATTATTTTTAATGAAGTTTAGTTGAACTTTATTACTTCATTATATTTAAGGAGCCACTGTGCCACTAAAAACCGATTTTGTAAAATTAATGGGTACTTCAAATACTATGTCGTTAATTAAGATACCTGTTAACCCTAGAATGGAATCGGTTCTACCTACCCCCTTATTGCATTCGGTTGGTCTCGAAATGACACTTGCTACACATTGCCCACTTTTCTCTTCTTTCACTGAGAGGAAAGTCTAGTGGAAGTACACCTGGGAGGGGGAGGCCCCCCACCACCGGGGAGAGTTGGGACACTGCAGAAAAACTGGGAATGGTGTCATTTTGACCCACCGAATCCATTCTAGGGTTAATACAATTTATTATCATCGTTAGAAAGTTTCGATTAAATAAAATTTCCAGCGAACATCATTCCAATTAAGGTGCTTTAGATTAAACAGTATTGATGTAATGTATTTCGCTTATTAGATGCTTTAGCCAAATGAACTTTCGGCGAGTCGCCATCGAGTGTTTCGCTTAAGAAAAAATCTTAGTATTTCTACAGAATGTATTTTTAAGAATTTAAGTGCTTCGCCGTCCAAGCTGTGGTGGCAAGCAGAGCTTGGACGCTTGGATTTAAGACAGTCTCGTTGGAACTATTGTGTATAGGTTTTTTACTTTTGAAAAACTTAGTTTTTATAGATACATAAAGAAATCGTTTCATACTTTTTAAACAGATCGAATATGTCAGCAAAGAAATCATTATTTGGTTAGCGTATTGATTCTGTATTACAGATGTATTAAAATTCCTTAAATTATGATTAAAACTACTTATGTAAAAATAGATAGAACTCCACAAATTAAATTATTTTATTCACATTCATATTCATTTATTGCATCATGTTGTATATATAGGTGTTACAAAAAATGGATATTACAAACAGGAATTAAGTTTATCTTTGTCCAGCTGTGGGACCATATTAGCGAAGACTAAAGAATAACACTCAAAAAATAAAATAAATACTATACATAGGATCTGTGTTTTCGCCCTTATAAAGTCCCTTGATACAGTTGTAAATCAGTCATATTGCTCGAGCACGTTATCACACATGTAAAATAAGAAAAACACAAATTTTACCTATAAATGAGACTGAGCTCGAGTTTTATTATCCAAAAAGACTGCGATTTCCTAGTAAAATCGATAAAGCCAGATGAATCATCTTTCTTGAGTCTACTTCGAATTTGTATTTGAAATACTTTAAAACATTTCTTACATTAATGAATCTTCACCACCACATTGTTAAATTGAAAATAGATAAAAAATAGAACCTATAAAAATCGGGCTAAAACTTAAACTTGAAATGTTCGACCTCTCAAGTAAAATGACCCTCAATGACAAAGTGGTTCGAGATATTGGTGGCAATAAAGATCTGATATATAAAGATAGTATATATCTTTTGTGATTGAAGTAAATCGACTATTGAATAAATTCGGATGCAGTAATAAAAAATATTGATAAGGAAACGTGGTTGTTTTTATAAACGTATTTTATATCTTAAAATAAATATGGCATTGCAAAAAATAAAAATAAAATACAAAATACTAACTGTTTGTTTCATATCGATGATGTCGTCTAAATATTACGTGTGCTCTTCACGTGCAAAATAATTTAGTCAATAATTATTATGGAGTTTTGATTTCATCTGAACATATTAAAAAAAGTGCATTGGAGAAAGACGTTACGATCCATAGATGTCTTCTAAATTTGAATCCCCATTTATTATCTTATCATTTGGTCAATATCTCATGTAATCTAATGTGTGATATAAGACTACTTATAAATACGGTACGAATAGAATAGGCAACTAGTATCTGGTATATAATTATTCGGAATACGACAGACTTGTGTAGAACTTTTTAGGAATACAGGAAGAACAATGAGTTTTATAGACAAAGTAGTTCTTGTCACGGGTGCTAGTTCTGGGATAAGTGCTGCTATAGCTTAGAAGTTTTCATCATGTGGTGCAACCATAGCCATCGTAGGTAGAAATGAAACAAATCTCAAAAATGTTGAAGAAAAAATCTTGGCAAATAAAACAAATAAAGTATTAGCGATAAACGCTGATATGACCAAAGATAGTGTAATGAAAAAAAATATAGATAAAACAATCAGTATATTTGGTAAGTTAGATATTTAAGTGAACAATGGAGGAGCAGCTGGATTCGAAAGCATTATATCTAAAAAAGCGATAGAGAGATTCGACCAAATAATGACGACCAATCTTCGTTCAGCAGTTTATTTGACTCATTTAGCTGCGCCGTTTTTATTAAAAACTAAAAGTAATGTTATTAATATTTCAAGTATTTCATCTAAAACCGTTTTAAGCAAAAGCTGGTCTTGACTATTTTACAAGAGCGGTTGCCTTTGAGCTTTCTAAATATAATGTCCGAGTAAACGCAGTGAATCCTAGGCCAGTTAAAACTGACTTTATAAAGAATATGGGTCTTACTAATGAAGAACAAGTAAATTTACTGGAAGCTATGACTAATGCCACAAGCCTTGGAAAAGTATAAAAACCGGAGGAGGTTGCTGATTTAGTAGTTTTCTTAGCTAGCGACCTAGCAAGAAGTATAACAGGAGTGACATATAAAATAGATAACGGTGCTCTCTTAAAATGCAGTGAAATATAAAGTGCATACATTTTTTTGTAACCCATTTTTACAAGTTGGGTTAACCTTTATAAATGCAATACAAATAAAAATATATAATACATCATCCAATCATCGGTAGGTACTTATGTAATCATAAATTGAATATGGTTTATTTCAACTTTTCGTATCAATAAGATCCATAAGATTGACAACTCTCCTATCTTTGGAGAAAAAGCTCTTTTGGATGTATAGAGATATATATATTCATACAAGTTAAGTTCTTTAAAATATTTTTAGCTCAAAAAATTAAATTTTACACTAGTTTGATAAAATTGCTGTTGACTGTACTGATGAACAAAATTAAATAACAGCACTTACGCTATTGTACTACGACCAAAACATAGAAAAGACAAGAGTATTATCAAAAAATGGGACTAAAAGGAATCATGGGACGAAGAGGATATCATCAACACAGCGTCAAAACCCACTTGTTCCCGTACTATCTGCAACTTCCAGAACGAGGATCCTGCTACTTGTAACCGAGTTATTAAGGTTTTTAGAATTTGCAAAAAAATTTGAATTTAGGAACAGAATTTTGATAAAAAATTGAAGTATATACATATATGACAATATTATTACTGTGCCTTTATTTCTGTTACTGCTACTTCTAGCAACGTTATCGTGTTTATTACATAATGTTTTGCACATCAAAATACCATTAACAAAAGGCTCATGTGTCTTAATAAAAGCACATTAATGTGTGCAACTAAATCCGTCTTTTATTCGAACCTTCCAACTGTGACCGACATTTCAACGCTGGATCACTGTTTTATCCTTATTTCCTCTCGTACTTCATAAAAAGTGTTACATGACAAGACATCAGCATAGACTTGGTTTATAAGAATAAATTCATACCAAATGAATGTCATTTTTACTTTAAATTATTTTTCCTCAATTAAATTCAGTCGTAAAAGTCAAAATTATTTAAAAAAAGATTTAGTAGCTCAATTTCAATGTTAATACAGATACATATAAACAAATAGTAGAATCTAGGTATCTGTAAATTGGATAATATGTGTACTAAAACAAGAAGTTTTGGAAAGTAGAGGTAAAACGCGGCTTCGAATTATTTTGTCTCTTTAAAATCGGCTGTTGATAAAAAATCTTTTCGGAATTTGAAGATAATCATAAGTTCGCCGCTCGCCTAAAAATTAGATAGCAAGCTGTGACAAAGGCAAGACCTCGTAAACATAGTATTTTTCTACATGTGATAAATTGAATAAATGCGTAATAAAACCGTATCCCACGCAGACGCTAGCAAGTAGTTAATATAAGAGACTTGTGCGAAATAATTTAGCTAATTTGATTTGTAGAAATCACTTTTATATTGCCCCTATTGAGCGAATCTCGAGGTACGTATTTGCACGGATCAAAGGATAATATATATATTTAGATATAGTTTTAATGCAAATATATAAGAATTTCAATAGTGATTTCAATAGGTTAATAGTGATAAGAAAAGAGCTTTATGCAACCTTTGCTATGATTGCATCACACAATCATTGTGTCTACTACTACGAATCGAATTGCGACTGCAGCATTCAGCATACCTACCGGTCGCCATTCATTTGTTTTATAATAAGTTTTATGTCTTATAATTGTCTTTTACTATCAGTTTCAATGTGTAATGTTATGTATAACTTTATCGGTACTCTTAGTAGATATAAGATTGCTTTCCTTTACGTATAACACTAAGCTAATGAAAAAACTTTATTTCTCACTATATAAGTCCCCTTAGACAGGATTAACTAGTTTTGGGGATAAAAAATATGTAGTATTGATTTTATTTCATAAAAAGCCTATAGGGATATGTCCCTATTGGGAAGATGTCCCAACTTCAAAGAAATTTGAAAATTTTCTTTTGTATTCAACTATTTAAGTTCATAATGATCGAAATTTAAATTATGTGTGATATTAACTATATTATTTTACGAATTTGTATAAAAATATCTTTTGTAACCTAAATACAAATAAAGCAAACGCGAGCTTAACATTTCCCGATACCGATATATTTATTTTACGAACATACAGATTTTCTTCTTCAGTGGATCTGGTAAATGCACCGAGTCTGGATGGTTCGAGAACAACTTGAATACTAACTCTTGCGTAATATTGGAAGGAGTTCACAATAAACTATTTTTAGATACCCATTCTATTACTCTTTGAAATGTTGCATCGGACGGGACAGTAGCTTGCATTGAAGCATCGAAACGCCTTCCTTTGTGGATCATACAGACCGTAACTGTACATTTTTAACTTTTGAGATGGTTCTGTTCAATTTTTATCAGACAAAAATTTACTTCTTTCGAGACTCGAACCCGGGACCGTTAGGCATCGAAGGTACGGTCACTCCCGCTCGGTCAAGCCGGTCGTCATAAATATTTAACTGTAAAAGGTTTGCCATTCACCACTGTATATATAACCACGCTTTTGGTAAATTAGGTAAATAATTAAAATTTTAACAATAGGTTATTATTAAATTACCTAACAGTTGTTTAAAAGTTTAGTAAATATAAATACCATAACAGCATATAGCGAAATTGATATTTTGTATTTATATCATGGGTATTATATAGGCTATAAGCACTTTAAAAGCAGCGATTCCAAACCTTTTCTTTTAAGCGATTTTATACGATTTATTCCATAAATTTTCCATTATCTGATTTGAAAGTACTATAAAAATACCAACTAGTTTTCAGAAAAAACGCTACCAAACAAACACAGTCATCAAGTATGTCCATTCGTTCGCTTTTCCCGATCTAAACAGTTGCGACTGGTCTCATTTTCGATGTTATTGCTGAGTAATAAAGTTGTTTTTGCGGTTCCTCGGTGATAAACATAAATCGATGCTCAACCACGATTAGTTTAAGTAAGTATCTATCACCACAACTTCTAAGCTCTATACGCTGCAGTCTTTGTCTTTCAATATTTTCTTAGGGCCATACATTTAATAGAGTATCAGTGATGAGTTCTTTAAGTGTCGATCTCTTTGTGAAATTAAAAGTTATTATTATTATTAGTTACTTGTCTCACGGCACGGGCCTTCCTAGTGAATGGAGATACTACACAGGATTAACACGGATACAGCGGCTAAGGTGGCCTTACAAAACATAGAGGCATAAGAGACAATAAATTTTGTACTTTACGAAACTGCCTAGCTCCTCGTTCATTAAAATAATTAGTATCTACACAAATGTTTTTTTATGATTTTCTTTGTCTTCATAAACTAATCAATTAATGGCCACTTGGTGCAATGGTGGGGATCTTACCTTCTGCGCCAATCGTTCTGTGTTTTGTTCCCAAACAATAGTTGTTAATATACTTATTTATATATTCTTTACATTATTTACTACCCGTAATGCAAGCTATGCTGAGTTTTGGACTAAATAATCGTCTGAAATTACATAATGATTACCAACATTACTGAGATGTTATTTGATAGGTACCAAAATTTTCATACTACATACCATTGGTGCGTCTGTGAAGAGGCTACTCTGTATAGCGAGATATACAGTTTCATAGATTTAGCTCTAAGCGTTCGAGGGTCTAAAAGATCGATGTCTGTCTGACCTACTTTATAGGTCCTCCTAAAGCCATTGGAATAGTGTCTAAACTCTTATTTTAGGTGAGTAATGTGTTCTGAATTTAACTTGTCTTTGACGTTAATGAAGCATCTTTTTCCTCCGCTCTACTGCACATACTGACGAAGAGATCGGTTTGAACTCTTCAAATATTTATGCTCCAATAAAAAATGTCAGGAAAGCCCTCCAACCTATAAAAGTATGAAAATAGACTAATGAAAAGGTACGAGCCTTCTCAAATCCGACACCATCATGTTGTGCTGAGAATTTGTGAATTTTATGCTCTGTTATTTATGCGAAAAGGTATTAACTCGTTTGAAACCTGACATGGTGAAAAAATATAATAAAAATAAAATATATCAAACGTTTTTAACGAAGATATTAAAGTCTGATAAATATTTGGATTTGCACCAGTCATATCACACGTAGGTTGACAAATTCTCCCGTGCCAGTATTTTGCTTAAATCACATTTTTTCTATTTTTACCCGACTACGGCAAAGTCAAGAGGGCGGATTATGATTTTAGCACTCTATGTACATAGGTTTGTATTTATGTATGTTCCTCCAGAGCGCCTAAACTATTCATCAGATTTTGATGAATGATATGTCAATCGATTTGTTGTTACGGCTCGGCAACTTAGGCTACATTTTAACGGGCTTTAACAATAGGTGGATTCGATTTTACCTTAAAAACCTAAATTTTAAGAGATTTCATTACTTTCTTTTTTTCACCCCGGGTTTTAAATAATTTTATCTGTTAATATATAGTAGAGTATAAAAACAATATTTTTTAAATTATGTACAACAAGATTACATACATCTTATCTACTCTACACACATCACACACTTCCCTCTCATCTTCACATTTCCTTACAAACTTTCACCTTTACTTCTAAGCTTACATTTCACATATACTCATAATCATTACGCCTATTCTGTTACTCACAGCGTTGTCGGTATGCGCGGATAAAGAAGGTGGCTTAGTTTATCCTATTCCGTATACTGAGCAATTGACTAATCATCAAGGTAATAGTTGGACATTGTGTGGCCTTATTTATTTAGCATAGCTTTTTTGTTACATTGTGTTTTTTCGTTATTTCGTTTCGTTCTCCTTCGTTTTTGACTATATTGTACTAAGAGTACCTATATTGAGGGAAATATTGATTCATACAATTGATTAATTAAATACCACTAATATAATACGTTTTTAACATGAAAAGGGTTAGATACGTACTTTTAGGGTAGAGTATACATCTTTTTCTTGTTTTATTTGTCATTCTTCATTGTAACGCACATTGTTATAATTTTTATTTTATTGATGTTAATCACAACTTTGTACGAATTATTAGTTAAGGGAAACCTATAATTAGCCTACTATTGATAAGTACCTTTTGTATGTATACAAGTTATGTAAGCTGTTGGTTTTCTAAATAAATAAATAAATCATGAATGTCCTGCTCTCTAAGGTAAAATATTAAGTATTTTTTGTTGTCACATCACAGGCTTAAACAAAAAAAAATGTATAAAACTGTAACAAACTATGAAGAAATACACTAAATCTATCGTCGTCTTATTGAGTAAAACAACTCATTTGACATGTAAGATATTCTATTTATAATCACATTATAATTCAAATCGAGTGCCGTCGTCGTGCGCACACCACTTCCGGTACCTTATCTTTGCTATTATTTTTTTATAAGGCACCATTCCTCCAGTAGTTAGCAAATATAATATTATTTTAATTCGGTGTTAACGTAGGTACGTACGAGTAAGTGTTAATTTATCGTGTAATTTTAACATGCAAGCAAGCTGCTCAGTTGTTACTAAGCAAGCGAGTTAGTAAGAAAGCAAGTATGCATCATGCAAACAATCATGCAGCATGCAAGCAAACAAGCAGCATGACAGCAACAAGTAGTTTGAAGTGTCAATACAATGTCTAAGTTTTATATCTTTGGTAAACTAACTATGTCGAGGTGCTTCAAATTCCCGTATTCGCTTCGCATGCACCAGTCTACCGGCAATACTTTTCTTTAGTCTACATATAACATAGTTGAGGCCCACTAATATCTGGTAAAATGTTGTTTTGGTGAAGTGAAAGTATGGCAAAGTTATCTGGCAAATAAAAGAGATTTCGGCCAATAGCAATAAGTTATTTTGTAAATCAGTGAAATGTAGATCGGTAAAATAATAATTATGTCAAATGATATTTCGACGGACTAAAAATATGGCAAACAATACATTTGGCAAAAAAGACGTCGTCGTTTTCAGTCCAATGAAATAAGGACAAGTAAATTTCGGACAAATAGTCGGTTACAACACATAATATATAGACGCATATGAAAAGAGCGACGAACTTCTTTGCATTACATGGATTCACCGTGCTGGTCCATCTTGTGGCAGAAAGAGAAACTCCGAGTAGATCCCGAGACTTGCGACACGGTTATAATTTTAAGGGGCCACTTTTCGACGTACATCAAAACTCCCCTTCCACTACTTTTGTTTCTCTCCCTGACCAGCCAAATCTGGTATGAATCTGCTAATACAGCTTTAGATGCTCGTTCTAGTATAGAACTTACTGTAATTCTGGACAATACAAGGGTTTCAACAGGTTATAGAGAGATTTTGCTGGTATACAGTGCCGGATTAAGGTCGCCTGGGGCCTCTAGGCACTTTATGTTTGGGGGCCCCCTTATACAATGTGTCCCGTCACCAGTGGCGGAGCCTTTAATGGTGTGAAATATTGCATTTTTTACCGACAAATTGCCCCTCAAATTTTGTTTGAATACTCATTTCTTGAGTGAATAAAATAATACAAAATCAGAAAAAAATATTTTAAATAAAAATTTAATGTTTACAATTTTTTTATATTTTGAGGCCCCTTCTTCACCGGGGCCCCTAGGCACGTGCCTAGTGTGCCTAGTGGGTAATCCGCCACTGCTGGTATACCTCTCGCTCCTACTTCTACAGCATATAGGCTAACTACATAGGACATCATTATATTTCTTTTGTTTCATCGCGTGCTCTTTGGGTATGTAAGTTTCCCATGTCACGGTAAGTAAGCTCTACAAGTACTATCCGTTTTGTAGCTCTGGAAAAGAGAAATATGTCGGGCGTGGATGAGGAAACAACCACATCCTCTGGGATTTTGTAGTGCTTTTCATGCGTGTCCATAAAAATAGTCCAGTCAGGTGCTGTACCCAGGGTTGAGTAAGGCTTATTCTTAGAATTTGTAGTAGAGCCTTCTTTAATAAAGTTAATTTGTCTTATGTTTGCGGTCAGTCTTTTTTGGGCTCTAGCTACTGAAAGGTTTTATGGCTTCACGTATAATTTGAAGCAAACTGTCATGGCGATGTGATAATGATCCCTATTAAGGAACACTTTGCATCCCACCAATAAGTGCTTTGTTGTACAAATCGCCTCTCCACAAGTATAGCAACATTTTTAGAGGCTTTTCCTCACCTGGTCACTCTGGTCATAGAGAGTCATTTGGAAGGCATTAAGTTAGAATTTAAAAAGGCAGGAGACCAATCATACAGCAAGGTGCGCCACTTTAGAGCTAACAGGATGCAAAACTCATCTATGGTTAAGTACCTACTCGATTTGCATTTCTAAATTCATAGCTTGCACTTTATAACTGTCATTTTCATCTTGCTGAAGAAAGGTTTTTACTTTACTTAGTATGTCTCAGTTTTCCCTTTACTATCTCGTACCCAATCCAGCTCTATTAACTTGTGCACTTGTCATACATTGTTTGTGGAACTGACTTCAAGATTGTCTAGATTCAAGTTCTGTGGCGCTATTGTCTTTTGGGCGAGATGTAATTAATTCGTTTTGCGACCTTCCCAAAATATGCGTTTTTGTAACTCGCAGGTGTTTGTAGAGTTCGGAAGGTCTTTAATTTCAGAACAAAACTGTTGTCGTCCCTAAATAGAGTCGAGGGATCAACTGGATGTGCCAGTCAGAACCACGACTTCAACTTTATGATATTAGCATCTAACTTTGCTGAGAGCGTTTTAACGATGTCGTAAGTAAGGAAAGGCCAAGTGAGTCGTGATGTGAGATAGTTGTCGTATATCCAAGCTTTTATTAATATTACTGATTGGCAGTTGGTCTACCATATTGAGGTCTTTTATTAAATTTTTGACAACCACCCCTAATAATCCTTTACAGTCTATCTTTCTGCCAAGAAATTTAAAAAGGAAATTAAAAAATTTTTAAAATTTGCTTCTGCAATCGTGGTAACTATTTGACTTACTTTACTACTGACTTACTTTTAGCGAGTCCCGGATCATAAGAAGTATACGAGTTTGTATCTCGTATACCCGGGCGTAAACAATGACATTTACTTGGTTTCGTCCTAATCCGTCCGTCCATATACAGAACTCAATAACTTCATTAAATAATTCCTGACACCATTTGGGTTTACGTGGAAGTATTGCAAAGGCTAAGATGGACTCAGTGTACTTATTGTTGATTTTAAACCGGTAGCTCCATTTCTTTACATGGCTTATCAGTTTGTCAACTAGAATATTAATAACTATATTAAATACTATTTATTGGTGATAGGCAGCGTCCTTAGAATAGTGAATTTTGTGTATTCCTTGTTTACTGCTATAAGAAATATTAATAGTGAATAGTAAAAATTGATAATGACAATAATCACAGCGGGAAAGTTATACCCGTTACAAGCAAATATCATAAGTTCATTGTCGAGAAATAATTGTTGAATATTTTTACAGTGTTTGATTTTGTCTGAAATAAATCAATACAACATATTTATTCTATACTAGCGGCCCGTCCCGGCTTCGCACGGGTGGACAAAATTCTTTAATTTTTTTCTAGCATTCAATATAGCCTATGACACTCAGCAATAATGTGCCTTTCTATTGGTGAAAGAATTTTTATAATCGTTCCAGTAGATCCCGAGATTACCCCTTACAATTTAACAAATATACAAACACACAAACTTTACTTCTTTATAATATTAGTATAGATTTTAATTAGGTTACACTAAATTTTAACTTAATTATTATTATTATATTATTGTGAATCTCCAAAATACTAGAAAACTTAAGAAAATCTTCAAAACTTTAATATGCCTCCGCGTTTAAGATTAATTTTATTAAGCTACGACGCCTTTTCCTCGTAACATAATTATGCAGCGAAACTCCACGAAAATATTTTGTTAAGAGAACAATTTCCAACCTGTAGCTCAACATTTCAAACTCTCACCATCTTTATGCGAATTTTTCAAGGAATCAATTTGATAGCTTTATTCTATGTTTGTTAAATAATTGGAAACAAATATTGGCTACTTCTTCACATGCGAGGGACCGTAGCGCCAATTAAAATATATGACTAAAGCAGTAGGTTAACTACGTAAAATTGATCGAAACGAACGCACTTACACACTCCTCAGCAAGACTCTTAAGCGAATGTCGCAGTGCTGTCAGTCGCGGCTGCTGCGTCAAAACGAGTGGTCACATTTGATTTCCTTTGTTGCTATTTATAAGAATGAGATTTTTTTACGCAATAAACTTTAGTAATAAAATATATGGAACCTGTCGTAGCCGACGAAATTGATTTCAGTAACCAATTTTCAATAACAATGAAAAAAGACTTCTTAAAATGTTGATGTTTTTTAAATACGCAATTTTATTTATTTACTTGTAGATCCATTCAATTACATAATAATTATAAGACTTTAAATGTTTAAGCAAAAATAACTTTAAAAATTTTCAATAGATATAATAGCGGCGTCCTTAAGGTTCCAATGGAACATTAATGTTTTTGTCAACATAAAGATCTATTTTCGGTACTGGTTAAGCTATATACTATTTACTGTGATGGCGTGGATTTATATCACAACGTCCGTAGTTTGTAAATTGCTTTAATGTAATGTTCATATCGGTAATATCAACAAAACATTTTATTCTTCCTATATTTTTGGTATTTAAAAGGACTAATAGTTCCCGGCATATAAGTAGAAACCTAGTTTTGAAATCACGTGACATGCGCAGTAGCAAGTTTAGGTACATTATTCACTACTGCGCATGTCATGTGATTTCAAAACCAGGTTCAACTTATATGTCGGGGACTATAACTGCTAGATGCCATATATTGCCCGACAGAGCAGTATCTATAACACAAACCCTTCACACTTATGGGTGTTCCACCCTTCACATCCGTTTTTCGAGCTTCGGTGAGATTATGAACAGCTAAATTATGTTGTTAATTATGTAAAGAAATAGCATCTTTTCAAGAAGAAAATTTGACTACAATGCCAAATTCTCTTCCAAACCTCTCTGGGACATGTTTGAGTTCACTGGCACCTGTGACAAGAATTTTTTTTTGTAATTTGTAATTATGATATCTTATTTATTTAAAAGGGAGGTTCCGGCTAGCACTTACACATATAATAACTTAGCACTCAAATACACACATAAGAAACAGGTTGCTAACAGACGTGTGTTGAAACTGTCAAATCGTACATCCATAATCACAAAGTAACAGTTTCATTGATTTTAAAAGAAAATTGTTAGCAACAGAGTTACGTAATCCGCATACTGTTCTTGAAAAGTTATTGCAATCTCAGGCATAATTTGTTTTCTACTTTATCGATAACAAAGGAACCAGTTTAACTTAAAGAATACTATTAGTTAATATGCAAAGCAAGATGCTCATAAAATAAGTTAATGTTTTTGTTTTTGTAGCTACTATTTTTATTCGTCCATTGTTCTTTAAGTTCAAAGTTGTATGCCTCGGAGTCCGGAAGTTACGGGCAGACATATATTGTACAGCTGTGACAAGGGTTCCCTGTAATACGATAAGGAACCCTAAAGTTCTGATTCAAATAAGAGGCCATTTTCTATAATGAAACACTTATTTATGGTTATATTATAACTGATTAAATTTATAAAAAATATATATATTAGGATTTCAAATCAGAAACTGGATTGAACACTAGCAGCCCGCCCTAACTTTGATCGTAGTAAGGATAATCTATACATAATATATAGCATATGTCCAATTGTAAGAGAGTCGTGCTCAAATGGTGAAAAAATTTTTCAAGTGGACGCAGACGTTCTCGGTATTTTCTTCCATTTTATAAAATAATACAAAATCCGCTGTCCATGTTTATAATGTAAGTATAAACAATTTATGTGCAATTTGCAGTATTCAACAAACAATCAATTCATATCAATAAATAAAAAGTAATAAGAGTTTTCCATAGTGTATGATAGAAATGTCGTTAATGTATAAAAATTTGTTTCGAAAGCAGGGCTCGAAACAATGCAATAGATTTCTATAACTTTTTAATGATTTGCAGTACTCAGAAAACATAAGAAACAGAGGTATATCTGTTGCCTAGTGCTAAAAGGGCCAAAGTACGTTTTTGTATAAAATGAGATTGTTATGCGAGTTTATTGAAAAAATATGATTTTTTTTTTAACTAAAAGGGCCATAATTTATCAACAATCTTTCAATAATTACTATGTTAAAAAGCCCAATATAGTCTGCGCTTTTATACAGTTTAGTAATAAATATATGTATGTTATAAAAAGGCTGCAGCGTACTTAACTATTACTAAGTAAAAACGTGCTTTGGCCCTTTTAGCACTAGGTCACACATATATAAACATATATTTGTAATGCTCATATGCTTAAGCCTCTACTTCCATTGCGAGTATAGTGATCAACATGCCACGCCAAAGCCGGGTGGAATAGAAGGCTTAATTTCGTTACACTCGCTCTTTTCTACGTAATTTTCATCTTGTGTTATGAATGATTTATAGATGTTGGCTATTACTATTACGTAGTATTTAGTTACTCTATGTTACTACCACAGAGCAGTTAACGCATTTCACTACCGCAAGGTAATTGAAGTACTTAGTAGATATTAACTTAAGTCTTAGAGCAAGAAAAAAATTAAAAAATCAGAATTTGTATTAACACATAGTAATTAATCGCCACGACGATCTAAAGAAATATCTACCCGAGTGACTAGGGTCTGTCATCCCACAAAAGTGGACAGTTCCTATAAGTTAAGAGATCTGCAGTGTTATTGTCTGCTTAAATGAGTGAACGGCATTTAATGATATTACGATATAATGGTATTTGTAGGTATAACATTACGCCAAATCTAAAACAATAAATGGTTCTCCAGATGTGCCAGAACTCCATATGAACGCAGAAGTGGTCTAAAACTAATTAATCCATCTAACCTCAATATTGTTTGTTTCTTAAATTGTTACCAATTTCCAAGAACTTTTATATTTTCTATCATTTACAGAAAATTTACTCATAAAATAATTTAATTAGAACAGAATTCAAATAATTCTCTTTTAGTTAACTAAATACGTTGTTATTAATTTGATTCTGAGTAGCTCTACATAACTAAAAATAAAATACTGTTTATCGGTAAGCACATTACTTCAATAGATCTACCGTTTAAATACTTTTTAATATTTATGATCAGACTCTAACAAGACATCATAAAATGAAGGTCATAAAAATGCTCAACAACGCAATTACTAAAAGGAGAAGCACGGGATCCGCTAACCTAGTATCTAGCAGGAGTATTTGTATGCTCCTACTAGGAAGTAGATAGAAAAGTTATTCAATACTTGTAAATTAGTGCTCAAAATCTATCATGCTCTATGAATCGAAGTCGTGCCGTGTCCTCGAGGTGGGAGCGTCTGTGAACATTCTTCATGCATAATTCAATGGCTATTATCGTGTAAATAGAACCCTGCAGCAAACTAAAAAAATAACCTCTTTCCTTACCAAGTTTATACTGAAAAAAGATCAAGTAACTAGCGGTACAACTTTCGAGTGGTAGGTGTTGGTAGTTTTAGATAGTTTTCAAGTACTTTGTTTTTATTTCATGTTTAATAAATCAATGGCAATAAATAAAGAGACGAAACGAACTTCTCTGCATTCCATGGATTCACCGTGCGGGTGCTGGATCCATCGTGTGGCAAAAAGAGGAACTCTGAGTAGATCCCGAGACAACAGATCACAACTCGTGTTTCTCTTCCTGCCCAGCCAAACCAATCTAATATTTATGTCATTCCAAAACTGCACTCTAAGAGTTCCAAGGAAGTCCATATGTTTGGTCTAAGTCACGGGACTTTACAAAGAAATAGACATGATCTGTCACACAATGTCAGCTCACACTTGTCACACAAGGTAAACTTGCAATCAGTTAAGCGAGACGGATGGAGTTGCTACGTAAGTATAACAGAATAGATGACCAAAATCTAGTTATTAACCACTCAACGCAGTGCTACGTGTGCCACGTGCTCTTTATTCAACACATCAGTCTCAAACAGCTTTAAAATACCTTTAAGATAATGGTTTCCCAAGATACAGGCTTGCCTTGTTAGAACCTCTGCTTAATTACTGATTTAATGTAAAACTGAGGTGCGCATTTACTTGTTATGTCATTCTTGTTCATATAATTTTTGTTGGTTTTGTGCAATAAAGAACTTATCACTATTATTATTTGAAAAGAATATTTTTGATGAGACAGTAAAATTAATGCACTGAATTTTTTATAAACTTATTTAGTAAAGTAAATAAAAGAAGCTATAAATAAAACACCTGGACTTATGTTGTTTATTTTAGAATACAATATTTTATTAGCAAATACCATGATCAAATTTCTTATTTTAATAATAATATCTTGCACGACCACACCATTCAAAACAAGTAAATACTTAATAGCGTTTATTTATAATGAAACGACAAGACAAAGTAACAAAATGGTGTAATAAATAACTTTTGTGTTTTTCTTTATTTGACAACTTTTATTTATGTAAGTAAGAACGGTTTTAAATCATCAGTACAATAAAAACCCCTTCTAAATGGTAGTTTGTCACTGGGAACAAATAGCGGAGCAAATATTAAACTAATGTTGTTTTGGCGTTCGCTCGTGATCGCAATTTGTAAGTCAGGCCGCGCACAGAGTTCGCATAATATCCACGTTATAGGGAACACGCCGTATAATATCCTTAATACTTTGTTTATAAACATAAAAAAGACGTTCGTTATTTCGCTCTGACATAATATTATAAGTGGTTATATTAGAAAAGTACGTTAGGCTTTTTTACACAACATTATTTATGATGCCATAACTGTGAATTTTAAATTGACTTTCCAGTAAATGTACATAATAAACAACACACAAGACGGACGGTAAATAATAAATTACAATATCTTACATAAAAAAATTTTTTTATGCTAATATTAATATCTTTTAAATAACACAAACGCCTCAAACTTTAATTTAGAAACACCGTATTGACAAACTATAATAGTAGAGGGAAAACTGTATAACTGTATAAAACTGGAAATATGTACAGTGGTCACACTATTAATAATAATAGTGTGACCACTGTACATGGAAATGTTAATAGTTTAAAGATAAGTTAATGTTGTTGAAGTGCAGAGAAACCACGTGACCAAGTTAATTAAGTTTTTTTGCTAATGAGATAGGTATAAAATAATTAGGTAAGTATAGTAGCAAACCCGTTCTTTATGATACAATATAAATATATAAGCACTCTGAGTTAAAATATAAATAAATTAATAACGCAAACAAACCACGGACGTGCAAATGTAGGTTGCTGTGGTTGCTAAATTATGTAGGTTTAGGTATGTGCAGCTTGAGATTACAATAACCCTATAAAAAATAAGAAAAAATAAAAAAAATATTTTAGATAACAATTCTCCCATTCTATTCCAAATATTCCATCCCATATGTGTGATAGTAACAATATTTATTTCGTCTAAGTTACTGCTTTATAAATGATATGGATCTAGCCATCCTGACTAATATCTGACTCGGAGAAAAAAATACAGAACCACTATACACCGAGTGCGTCCAGATACAATAGACTGGTTTGCCGGTGATCACCCGTTCCACGTTATAGAGGGTACCGTAGTCCAGATCAAAGGAAAGCGTCGCACTAAGCGCTCACCTACGCATATGACTAGGCCCGGTAGCTCTGATACACCAGCTCGTGACTCATTTAATTTTATGACTAACTTCATACCAATGAAGTATACATTTTTTATTAATTAAAAACGCAAAATAATTGTGCCATCCTGATGGGATATCATCATTTCAGCAGAAAAATGTCTATTGCTGGGCGGAGGCCTCTCTCGAAAAGGAGGGGTTTTGCCATATCTCCACGCATGGCAGACGGGATAGAGATTTCAGAAATCAACCATGTCTATCATAACTTGTTTAGCCCTCTTATTATCGCTAGAGCTACTGCACATATTTTCATAGAAGTAGCACAAGTTTTATAGCGACTGACATGTTCATGGCGACAAACTTGCGCTTGGTAAAGATTGAGCAACTGTTCCGACGTGAAGTACCTTCTCACCTTCGCCAGAATACCATTTTTTTTTAAAAGTTAGTTGAGACTTACTCTCAATGAAAGAGCCAAAATTGAGAGTTATGACAATGAGATGTCGTTAAGCTCAAGATGGTCAGTGATCGGCACGGATATACCTCGGAATAATGGAGTCAAGTTGAAAAGATTCCTTTTAGCGGAGAAAAGACACGCCTGGGTCTTTGATGGATTGACCCTTACCAGATTGGCATCTCCCCATTCGGAGACTACCTGAAGGGCCAGGTTCATGCGGCTGACCATCGCCTCCCTATGCCGCTGGATTTGTTCAGCACTGGCTCGTGCATCAATATAGCTCTTTACAATCGTGCTGTCATCTGCGTACCCTAAAATACTGGGCATAAGCAGGTCATTAATATGAAGTAGAAAAAGTGTGACAGAGAGTGGGGATCCCTGAGGGAACCCTGTTTGTTTATGACAACCTGAAACATTAAAGCTATCCATTAGGTAGCATCTCTAGTAGATCCTTATTTATAAGTCCTCTATTTGCCGTCCCTTTTTAATTTATTTTGAAATTATATTAAGGATAGTTACCTTATTACGTAATTTTACTTTAAGTTTACAGGACGTCAGAAATTGGCCATTTTTTTGCTGATTGTAGGAAACGTTTTCCAAAATCTTTAAAAGCGATTTAAAATCTTTTCAATTAAGGACTATCTCAGAGTAAGAGTACGTAAAAAGGCCTGACAGATGAACGTGATAATATTCAATGTAAAAGTATAGCACTTTTTTTAAATAGTGCGTGAAAATTTAAAGGCAGCAGTATCTTTTAATTTTCCTCATTTTTTATGAACTCATATTACAATGTACTAAAATCCCCGTTATATTTACTAAGTATTACTAGTAAACATCAACGTTACTGGTTAACATATATATATATATATATATCAATATATCATTCTTTGACTGAACAACGCCATTCAACCACACGTCTAGCTTTTTAATTAAATATTTGAGTCGCTCAAAACGTTCAATACTACAGCTGATTAAAAAGCCGCCGTCTAATTGAATTAGTTCAGTGCTCACCACCGCGGCGCTAGGTGCGTTTTGTTTTCAAGATATTTTTCAGAAAGAAAGTAGTAGGGCACTTACGAGTGATACGAGTGATACAAGTAGTTAATTTGCCATTTAACCAGTTGGCTAAGCGTCGTCTAGCTGTAGTGTTGAACGTTGCAGTCATCAAGTCGGCTAAAGGACGTATAGCCGTGTGATTGAATGACGTTGTTCAGTCAAAGGGCTAGTTTGGTTGAACGGCTATTTTAACCAGTTGGCTGCGACATATACACAGCATTCTATTTGTAAGCTAGTTTGAAATATAAAAGAACCTATGATAAATTACCTTTTTTGCTGCCGTGTTAAAGTAAAAAGTTCTTTTCATTTTTAGATTAAACTACAGGTATGAGTTTTCTTATTTCTTTCATTTCCGGCCGCTAAACCACTGCCACTGCTCGCATGTAATTAACGTTTACAGCAATTTCGATTTAACTAGAAAAAGATTTTGAAGTACGTTTGAAAAAATATTTCATAGACTGTTTTCAAATACCCTCTGTTAATTGGTGAACGACTTTAATTTATTATTCACTACATTACACACCATTATTCTAATTACCGTCGACTTAATAGCCTCTTTAATTGCAGTTACAGTAGCTGCGCCTTGTTGAGACTTATTCATGTTGATTGCCCAGTAAGAAACAGGATTTATGATAATGTTTACTTAGTTCTATATAATTAATTACATTATTCTTGTAAAATATGTGATTTGCTTCTAGTCTTATTACTGTTACATACCAGCGATTATTAATAATATAAAAGTTTTTATACTTTTTTAAACTTTTATCATCATTAACCTATTATTGTCCTAGCTATTGGAGCACTGGCTTTTCCTACGATGTTTTAGGGAAAATGGGCCATAACGCACTACGAGGGCCCAGTGTGGATAGATAGGTGTTAATAACTGCGAATACAGCTAGGACCAACAGTTTAACGTGTATTGCAAAGCACGGATGAGCAAGCGATATATTATTATAATATAATTATAACATTTATTGTAACTTATTATTATTTCGTCACATTATCGAGGATAGGTCCCTGGAAAAAAGGCCAAAAGCGTTTACCACTGCACCTTCAAGCTCTTAAAAATTTCAGCCTTATGATACTCAAGATATGTCTCTGTAGAGTAGTAGCCTACGCAGTCGTCTGGATAACAGTACGGCGGGTAGGATTCCCGACTGGTAAGAGACGAATTATCACTAATAATAAAGTACCTAATAGTTTCTTTAATGATATACAATTGGAACATGTGCATTTTTTTTAGTTTAGGCCGATTTCAAGCACTGTTGAAGATCAAGCTACTTTGGCTTCCCATGGCGGAAAACCATATCCATGTATAAAAAACATATATATGAAGCTTACCATATTCACGCAAACCAATCAAGATGCCCTGCCCGTCTTCAAATAAATATATCCGCAGTTACCGACAGACAGCGACAAATCTTGCAACTTTGCATTAATCGATGGTCGACATTGAACAGCCTAATAGTCCTGACGAAGCTCCGTGTAGGAGCAAAATATGTGAATAGTAGTTGATTGAAAGCTGAACGAGTCAATGGGGCAAGTCGACAATGAAACCACGCTTTCTTTCTTTGACCGTATATTGCAAGAATTTCCAGGGGATACGTGTTGATAATCCGACAATTAAAATAAAGACTGTTGTCCAGTACTGGTATCGTCACCACATTGACGTTGACAGGTTGACAGTTTTCCCTCTACTTTTACTTAATTATCATTTTGTTGTTTGCAGTATAAAAATTTTGAAAATATATGGATACCAATACTAGTTACAAAATAATAGTTAATAATTAAGGCTTATATGATGAAGGTGTGTCACAGTCTTGGTATCTGCGGGTCTGCAAATACAGCATCTCAAATGGAGATTTGTTTGCAGATGAGCGGGCGGCGCATAATGCTTATTTGAAAAAGGAAAGATACCTCGGGTTTTATAGATAAACGGAAATCTTAAAACAATGTTGCTTGACAAGAGATACTAAGCCTCTCGTCTTCTTTTTCATTCTTCTTAATTTTTACGGGCTTATGCGCCTAATTTTTGTCTAAAATTTGCCTGGCTGATTCTGGCCGAGCTGGAATAGCTTACTTTATAGCTCTGCCAAAAAGACAATAGCCCTAAATAGCATGTTTAGTTAAAAGCATTTATATTTAAACGGATAATTTGAATAAATAGGTAAAGTAGGTCGTTCGTGTCATAAGCAATCACTGATCTCAACGTTTATTAATTAATTATGTTAAGCAAAATGTAGTTCTTTTTTATTTTTATAATTTCATAATAGTAATCTAAAAATAACCTGTTTTATTTAGTTCATCTGTCCTTATCTTTTATGGTGTCAAAGGAAATAAACTGCAGTTAAAACTTGACATAGTCTTACATTTGCAATTGGATTCCAATATTTATTTATTAAGTACTGTATATTCGTTTAGAAGCCATCAATTACATTTGAGCATTGAGGTTCAGCTACAGGACTGAGTAAGCTGATTATAAAACCGATTTAACTTTGCTTTCTCTGTAATTTAGGGCGTGTGAATTATTTGAGTAGCTGCTTTCATGATACGCGATAGCACAGGTTATACTTGATACAATATAGCAGTCAATAATGTAATACGTATTATCTTATCCGTATGCCAAAATTGTAATTCAACTTAACTACTTACTCGTACTCCGATAAAATCCAACCATGGATTGCGACCTCGCTTACAACTACGTTACAACGCCACCGCTGACGCAAATTCAGTTCATTATTCACTCACAATAAACTAAACTAGCGCTCCTAGGCCGTGATTGCTGCGAGAGTAAGAACCTCATTCTTTTGTTTTGTGATTAGAACTAGCAGAGACTTATTTCGTCTTCGAACTGCATTGGAATATAAATAATCCAATTCGGTACCACCTGTCAAAGCATAGGAAATCCTATTGCGATTTTTTAAAGTTTTGACTTTTCTGTAAGACAGAAATGTTCAACTCTTGTGATCAACTTCTGATTCAACCAATGTCTTATAAAATTATATTCCTTACATTGTCGATGTTTAATGTATTTTGAAACAGCGACATTCGTATGTCTGAAAGTCGTCGATAGCGATCAAATTTAAATTATAGAAAATTTTAATACACCGTAATAAATCAAATTACATCTTATCACAGCAATGAACAAATGAAAATATTCATTATTTTTTTTGTTATTTAAGCATGTACTACTGTATATAGAAATAAATTATTACTAGAAAAGATACTAATCCCACCAGACATCAGAAACAAGATAGATCTTTAGATACAATGATATAACATGTTTTGTAGATGATTACGACAACAGTAGAAAAATGATATCAGTGCACACTCGCAACATACAATAATTCTTGCGGACAATAAAAGAATCAGGTTTATGTATGAAGGCATGCCACAGCGATTACAATATAAAATCAGAACTCATTATTATAACAGCTCTTATAAAGAAATATACAAAAAAAGAAATAATGTCTCTAACGAAACGTAAATAGAGCTTAAAACATTTGGCCGTTTCCACTCGATACCAATTAGATCTTTCAAGTACAGAATATTGTATAACAAAGTTTGTCATATAAAATATATGGAATTTTCTTTATGTATTCATGTAGGTAAGTTGTTTATCCATAAACCAAACGTCGTGTTTCCTTTCCTGGCAGGTAAATCGTTGTACTTAGTAATGATAATGATTTATTGGAATGTCAAATGTAATTAACATACCTATTCAACTTCTCATTGTTACTTAAATATACATTATTAAGTGCAATATCATACGAATCAATAACAACGTATCACCGTCAAGTTAGGTAACTTCACTTTACTTAAGATTTTTCACTTATATAAATGTGTTTTCTGTCAAAACTGTTTGCTTAACTTTCGTTTTTTTTTTCAGGAACCGACATGATTTGAAGCACTTAGGTAAGTCAAACAACAGTTCTTTTTCAATAAGCTTTTAGAATAAATTTTACATATATTTAATGGAGGTACTATGCTGCCTTGCATAATGTTTTAAACGACAAATGTATATAACTTTATGTACTGTCAGACAACTGGCTAAAGTACATAAAAAGGAATCCAGTAAAAAATTAAATTCTTTAGTTAAGACAGTTTCTTAATACGATAATAACACACAAAACGTGAATTGCCTACCTGCAGCTATTTGAAATGCATAATGCTTACATTCGCGATAAGATTATTACCCAAAGTAAAAGCAATGAGAAATTGTACTTTGAACTTCTTCGTTAAAGGTTACGTCTCCTACCAAAAGCGTTCAAGCATTCTTAAACTTTTCCTTATAAATCAATAACAGGGGACGCATGGAAATTGCCCTCTCTCGTCATATGCCGAACAAAAGAACTCCGCGAACGCAGTGGTAAAACAATCCCTGGAAAATGTTCCGCGAGTATGAAAGTTTTTGCTGAAACACAGCCGGCGGGCGCTACCCAGTTTTTCAACTCTTCGTCAGATGAATGTACAATTTTTTAGAAAAAGATAACGTTGACTTTCTAAAAACTATTTAATATTGAAATAAGAAAGGGCACCTACATCTTCCCTTATTTGAGACATTGGTTAAATATATTTTTGTCTTCGCTTAGTAACTTAAGTGTTTAAGCAATATTGACTCTTGAAATTCTTAAAATGTTGTGCTCCTGAAGATACCAATGAAATATCTTGCAGTCACGGCGTGCAAATTACAAAACAAACCTAACTTTCCGACGGCATGGAAACCAAACGGAAAATTTCTTAAAAAAAACAGAGAAACCTCCTTTTTTAAGATAGTTAGAACAAGCCTTCCGCGAGTCTCAAACTATCGACGACATCAAATATCGTAGATGACACAACCAGTCAATTAAAGCCTCTGTTTGTTACTGATACTAAATAAATAAGTTTTTTTAATATTTAACTTTTTTTAAGATATTTATAATCAAATATTCACTATTTTCATAAGGGAAGGTAGCTAGCCCAACCCTTTTTTTAAGGATACATTTCGACGAGTGTGCAGAAAATTACACAGCCTTGTTTCGTCGTCCCTATCTTTCCATCGGACAACCAGACTTACAAATAGGCGCCACCGTTATATGGTTGATATACCAAAGAGTCACACTAGTCGTTTTGGTTCCAATTTTGCAGTCTGTATCGCTAAAGAGTGAAAGTCTTTGCCTGAGTCTGTATTTCCTGATAAAAACAATTTAGGAGTGTTCAAGTCACGAGTGCATAGGTATCTTCTAAGCCGGCGCGTCACATCCTAGATCTCATCATCGCTTACCATTAGATAAGATAGCAGCGCTTACCTATTCACAATAAAAAAAGTTATTTATTATTTATGGACGAAGTTTTATACTAATTTTTATCGCCTTAGCGGGTGAATTTCCAAAATCCCTTCTTAAATAAGCACCACCTACGAAATTGTCTGGCACTGGCAGACAATGTCCTGCCCGGTTCGATTACTTTACCAGGTTCGATTGTGAATGTACAATACTTAGGAACCCACTCAACAATCATTTTTTTTTTTTAATTAAAATCGCGAGTAAATGTGGGAAAAGTTCTTATTTTGAATTTTTCCATTTGATATGATTTATTCACCACTTGTATACACTTTACGAACCATGATCCTATAATAACAGAATTTTTAAGAAACAATATCATAAAATCGATAGGCAATCATCCAAATAACAAAATAATATGGCACCCATATATTAGATGAAATAACATTATAAAAGGATACTGATTCCATTTGATCGTAACACGCCCGTGACTTTTCCTAATATATACGCCAACTCCAGTACGATCTCCTTATTACTTTTCACTGAAAAGGTTTCACGTGAAATTTATTTTGCGTTCGTCTTGGGAAAATACTCCAGACTGGGGCAAAGTGAAGACGGAAATGAGGTATCGCTTGAAACAGAAATTAAGGGTCAAAGTCCTCTTTTTTCGAGTAAAACAGGAATCAGGTCATTAGAGTTCTAAAAGTTGTTAACCAGTAGGCAAAGTAATTTATTTTATGAATTAAAAAGGCCTTAACTTTATTAAGTACAACATCTAGAAAACTTGGCCTAAAAATTTTGTGATTATATGTTGTCAACATCATCATCATCACCTTATTAGGGGCCTCATGCTGAGCCTATACACCTTCTATATGAAAAAAAGTAAGGATAATAATAGCTCATAACATAACCAACCGTGCGGTCCAAGTGTTGATTAGTAAGTGCTAATGACAGTAGATTTATCCCTCATTACTTATCTACACTATTTTTTTTTATTTTATACAGTTATATGCTAAACATATATTTTAACATCACCTATACAATAATATAGTCTTAAATACTGTATTAATTTTAATAAGAGCTAATGTTTCCTGTTCTGATTTGCTGATTGGAAATAAAGTCCAACACCTCTTGTATATTTTTTGAGGTTTTCAATTCGAATTCAACGCTGTCACAACATTCACAAACCTCAACAATCCTGAAACACTTTCAAAGAAATTTACGATGCAGATTATGAATATTAAAAAAATATTTATTGCATCCACCACAGCATAATACCTCTCTGGACCACTGCGCGATCTTCGCTAAATGGCAGATTACCCAACGTTTAATTTCGCGTTGGGAAGCTTATGAATAAAACTTTAGGGAGTTTGAAAGCTGAAATAATTTGCAACAAAAATTATAGGATTACACTAAACTGTGCGGCTCTCTACATAATACATATAATAAATCTCCCCTAATGGGCGAATATTATTTTTTCACGCAATGTGTACAGATGAGAAATGTATAAAACAATGCGTGGGGGTTATTAAATAATGTTTTGTATCGAGCGCTTATTTTAAATTAGGTCAGTGGTGTTTTTTCGATTTCATAAAGTCGTCATAAAATTTCATAAAGAACGTCGCACTATGGAATATGGTAGAACAAACACACATCAAAATTATTTTTTACCGATTTATTGCAATCGGATACTTTATGAATGTAATGTAATAGTTCGAAAATCAAAGTTTAATATTCTGTAGCTTAATTTATATTATTTTTAGCGAAAATGATTGTTGTTATGTAGTGAAGTTAAAATTTTATGAAACTGGGAAATATTAATATTAAGAAAAACAGCTGCTACAATTTGCTATTTACGAAGATATATGAAAAAATCAAACACTAGCCTGGGAAAGGAAATTACTATCAATTGCAGTTTTATAGTTTGACTTTGCTCATCAATACTCCGTGGTAAGGTTTTTCGACTAATTATTTTATATTGTTAAGTTTTTATTATTTTAGTGTCATTTACCGTGACAAAATAGATATCTGAAATAATTTACACATTCCCAATCAGTATAAAAAGGGCTGTGAAAAAATATGTCTCCATTACTACTTTAGGGATGTTTTCGTACAGTACGGCTATTTAATTCTTCAAAATGTCTACTTTCAAGTGAATTAATAGTGTCTTATATAGAGGGCGGAAAAACAACTGCGGCACCATTAACTTTTTTGGAGGATAAACAAGTTTCGGAAGACAGTATATGTTTTATTATGGGTAATATTCAAAGGAATGTCATCCCTTCGTTTAATAAACGCTGGAGTGAACCGCACGCATTAAAGATGCATTTTTAGAAAGAACACAAATTGGTTGAATTCTGAATACAGAATTCAACCAATTTGTGTTCTTACTTTACGGAATATTTTCCGTAACTATACCGACATCAGAAAACAAACCAACCGATTCTTCTTCTTCTGGTAAACGAGGAAGAGCATGTGTACCATATGGAGACTCTTCAGAATCGAGCACAAAAAGAAATAAATACTGTTTTGCTAAATGAATATGGTTTAGATCACATTCTCAATGCATATCTTCAAGGATTGCGCTTTATTGGAGAAGGAACTGAAGCAAATCTAGTAGAAAAAATAAGGTTGGCTGATACCGAAAAAAGGTTTTCGTTATGAATCAGTTTGATAACGCAAAAATAATCAAAAGGCTTACTGATGAAGAAGCGTTAAGTATTTTCATCGACTTGGAACTCACAAAAGCACATTATCTGCATATCAGGAATGTTATAGATGAAAAACATTGTACTATATATTTTCACCATACCATATACAAGCAATAAAACAGGGTTGCTATCCACAACCATCAACAATGGAAATCACAAATACTTTTACAAAAATATTGAGAATTCAAGATTTATTAGTTCTTAGTGATAGAGTTTACAAGAATGGACAAAAACATTTACTATTATACAGCAAATTAGGTTGTGATGGGTCATCTGGATAAAGCCAGTGCAAACAAAAACGTCCAGAGGAGTTGGAACTTATTTCCAATGCAAATTTATTTATTACTTCTTTGTGCCCATTAGATTAATTGATGAGGAATCAGGCGCTATCATATGGCAAAATCCCACTGGCATTCCTTTATCTGTTCGTTTTTGTATACCAGAAAAAACTAAATCGGTTGTTGATGAAATAAAAAATCAAATACAAACTTTGCTACCATCAATAATTAATAAAGAAAGTGTGGGAGTTCAAGTCAGGCATGAACTTTATCTAACGATGATAGACGGAAAAACGGCACAAGTTTTAACAGATACGCCTTCTAGTTCCACATGTACCATATGCGAAGCTTCTCCCGGACAAATTAATGATTTAACGAAAATTACAGCCAGGCCTAAAAATGAAAATGCGTATCAATACGGATTATCAACTTTACATATCTGGATTCGTTGCATGGAAATGATATTGCACATATCGTATAATCTATCTTTCCAAACCTGGACTGCTACAAGCGATGAAATAAATAAGATTAAGGCGAAAAAAAAAGACTCAAGTACAAAAGCGATTTCGTGAAGAGTTGGGTTCGAATTTCGATAAAACACGTCAGGGGATGGGAAAAAGTAATGATGGCAATACTGCTCGAAGATTTTTTACAATGCTTCCTGTTCTGCTGATATCACAGGGGTTCCCTGTCACTGTGACATTAATTTAATAAAACGGTTATTCATCATTTTGCAAGCTAGATGATATATAGAGATGAAGATGAATATAGAGATGCTAGATGGTAAGTAATTTAGTTACTATGCTTTGGAAACTGCCAGAATATATGTGAGTAAATATGGTTGGTCTTACATGCCATCATCAGTCCACAAAATTTTAATTCACTGAGAGAGTATTATAAACCATTTCTCAGTATTACTAATTGGACAACTTTCCGAAGATGCTCAAGAATCACGTAACAACATGCCCGGAAATGCACTCGAACAAACAAAGATGTGTTTCATACACTACTTTATACTTCATATCCATATATAACGAGCATAAGAAAACCATATGCAAAATATGTAAAGGAGTTAGATGAAGGCACTTTACACCTTCTTTAAGTTGATGAACTAGTTTCAGATATTGAAGCTCATCAGGTGTAAATGTTAATCATGTTCAGCAGAAGCTAATGAGAAACTGCACTATGTAAAGTAGTTTATTGCAAATTTCAGTTTTATTTGCGATAATTTTAACCCCTTTCTATGTTTATCGTAATGTATAGCTATAGGTACTGTGCCATTTTTTATATTATTTTATTATCACATGATAGTTATCTTTATTGAATAATTAATGTTAATAAATACAAATTAATAAACAATTTTAAAAGATTTGGACTTTTCTTTATTAAATAAAAAATTATCGCATAATTTCAATTTACCAAACATTACATGTATAAACCGTTATATTATTTTATATAAGTACAAAATTTAATACCTCTATATATCTTTAAAATTGGCGTAGTTATAGATTTATGATCCGAAACATACCCAAATATTCCACAGTGCGCCGTGTGGCAGAGTATAATAGATTCAAAGCTTCACATTTTCGGGTGTGGTATAAGGCTATATTGGAGGTAATCACCATCCATCTCCCCAAGGTAACAAAATGGGTAGCAGCATTTTCCAAATTATGATCTTTTACTGCGATTTCCAACCAGGCTGCCAAGACTACGACAAAAACGCTTAGTTTTTGGAAAAGGCTTGTTCAGTCATGGACGTCTTTTAGCTGAGATGATAAAAAAAGAACGTGAAAATAAATTGTTTTTGTTTGTTTCCGCCGAATCACCGAATGCGCCGATATCACGTGTTTCAATAAAGCGGCAGCGTCACGCGTTTGTCAAAAAAAGTTTGGCAACGTACTGCTGGCTGGTGTAAATTTTACAACGTCGCTCGTGCGCTTATTGGCTTGCATAAACCATTTTTTATACTTACTGATAAAAAAAATACAATCATTAAAATCCCGGAGTATTGATCGGAGTTCGGTGGTATACCCATGTTAACATCAATGTTAATATGGGTCAATGAACCTAAATAGCTACCTACTCCGATCAGTGATAATAACTAAAAAAGATGCTAGTACGCAAAACCATTTAACTTTTTGTGAGACTTTTAGCTTTCAACAACAAAGAAATAAATTCGGAAAGTCAATCAGACCCTGCGGTTTGTCCCTACTTTGTGTGTGTTAACGTTACGTAAAATTTCGGCCCCTTTTTCCTAATTTGTTACATTCTGAACACAAAATAATACTAAACTTTGACGAGTGGATTTTTCGTTTGTTGTTTTAGAGCTTGACTCTTTATTTTAACAGCTCCGATTCGCAGACGTAGATTTTTAGATGACACCTTCCCTCTATTTTTTGTATTTACTTGCAGAGAAGTTAATCTCATGTCTCTTAACTATGGTTTTGGAGTATATGTGCAAGGTTGACAAAAGCTTAATATTTTGAATTAATGGAAACCATTATTTTCACGCTAGGCATGTGGGTTGGGAATCTCAGTAGAAGGCCATAATACAGAAAAACCTCCAATATAATTAGTCGCCTCTTACGTGACCCTTCTATGTGGAAGGTTAGTAAATAAAATAGACTGTAGTTATCATCTTTGTTAATCTGTGAGGTACCAATGGTGGTTGGCAATAAGTGAGTTGCACAGCTTAGAACCGATCTTGGCAATGCTGTCCTAGGTAACTTATTCTGGAGGGTAGCGGGATGCGAAGCACGGTTTTAGCTTTTGACCGACCGCAGTTAGTAGGGGACCCAACAAGCGCGCTAGCTACGCGTAAAAAGCTGCCCCGCCAACTCGCGAAAAATCCCGAAATGCTCCACCGTGCCAGTTGGTGACTGGATGGGAGGACCCGGTGGCCATTTCGGGGGGGGTTCGGGCGTCCCCGCAGTCTTTAATGGTCGACTGAGTAGCACCTCGACCAAAAATCCTACCCCCAATATTCACCACTATGATCAGAAAGCACAAGAAGAAGGTTAAACAATGGCTGCACTTCCTCCCATTAAAAGTGCACCTCGCGAACATCAGAGAACTGCACTTAAATCTCGATCCGATCCATCACTACCTAGAGACCGCAACTATACAGCTGCACCTATTCTTCTTAAGGGAGACTCAGATGTCCTCAGGGGGACGATCCTCCCCCGCGCGGCGATAGTGTGTTACGCTGACGACACACTTATCGCCGCGAGGGGGACGACTTACCTCGAGGCGTGCCGCCGGGCCAAGGAGGTGGCGGAGGTGGCCATAGCGCGCATCCAGGCCATGGGACTGGATGTCTCGGTCGATAAGACCGAGTGCATCTACTTCCATGGCCCGAGGAGAGCCCCACCGGTGAGGGCCAGGGAGGTCGTACTTGATGGGGTAAGGCTTCCAGTGCTTCGCCACATCAAGTACCTGGGGCTTCTGCTGGACGCTCGCTGGGATTTCAGCGAGCACTTCAAGCAGCTAGCCCCCAGGTTGGTGAAGGCCTCCCTGGCCTTAGGAAAGCTCCTGCCGAACGTCGGCGGCCCAGGTACCACGTGCCGCCGACTGTACGCAGGGGTGATCCGGAGTATGGCCCTCTATGGGGCCCCGGTGTGGGCAGAAGCCGTAGGGACCAAAGGGAAGGCAGATCTCCGGCGGTCCCAAAGGGTGATTGCAACCCGCCTCGTACGAGGGTACAGGACGGTGTCGCGATCGGCGGCTTGCGCACTCGCAGGTACACCACCGTGGGAACTGGAGGCACTTGTCCTACGGGAGGTGTATCTGCGCAAGGTGGAGGCCCGGGTGCGTGGAGATAGGCCCACACCCGAGGAGGCCCGGCGAGCTAGGAGGGATGCCGAAGAACGGCTGATGAGGGAGTGGGAGGAGTCTCTCATCCCGCCATTTGGGAAGCGCACCCTCGAGGCACTGAGACCAGTGCTTCGGGAGTGGTGCGCTCGGCGCCATGGGTCGGTGACCTTCAGGCTGGCGCAGGTGTTTACCGGGCACGGGTGCTTCGGTAAATACCTGCACCGGATTAGAAGGGAGCCGACCCCGTCGTGCCATCATTGCGGCGCTGCGGAGGACACTGCCCAGCACACCCTCGAGGTGTGCCCGGCGTGGTCTCTTCAGCGCGTTGTCTTGTCGCGACGATTGGGAGTGACCTCTCGCTCGCCGCCGTGGCGCGAGCCATGGTGACGAGCGATGGGTCCTGGGAGGGGGTGGCCACCTTCTGCGAGGACGTCTTCTCGCAGAAGGAGGCCGCCGAAAGGCGGAAGGAGGAGGACTTAGAATCCTCCCTCATAAGGCGCAGGCGTCGGGGGAGAAGGTGGTGGCGTTATGCCACCCGCATCCCCATCTAGAGGATGGAGCTTCGCTTCTCCTCTAGAGACGCCCCAATGGCGGAAGGAGCACCCATTCTGCCTGGGTGTCCACCCCCCACGTGAAAACGCACGAAGGGGGAGAGGGTCTCTTCCCACCCTTCCCCGCTGGGAAGGGCTTTGGGTCAAGAGGCCGGTAGCGCAGGCTCGCGGGATGAATGCACTCGCGAGCGAAATACGCTTGAGGAGGACCCTCGGGAACGGCTTCCTCGAGGGTAGGAGCCTCACTCGGAAACTACGGGTGATACCGGAGTTTTCTCCGTAATCACCCGGCGTGGCCGAGAGGGGGTCCGATGGGATAGCGACCGCGGAAGCCCTCTGGGAACTTTTGTTTCCGGGGGACTTCCGCGGACGCACATGGGAGGTGGGGGGGAAGGCCGTTAGCACACCTCGACCGCCTCCGGCCTGCATTGGGCGAGGCAACTGCGCCGCCTGTGATTGCGCCCGGGAACTTGTTCCTGGGTGATCATCACGGGCGCGGGAGTCTCGTCCCTTGTGGGTCGGTGTCGGTCGAGGGGTGTGGTTTATTCCTTTCCTCACCAAAAGGGGGCCAGCGGTTGTCGGGGCGGGGGACCGGCAGCTGCATTGCACTTGGCCCTCAGGCGTGCGGGGTGTTCAGGGCGTCACGGTTCACCCCGTTGCTCCGTCCCTCACGGAGCATAGGCGAGGTCCGCCCACGAGCGCGGACCCACACTGGTCCGGGTCGCGGCCGAGTCCGGCAAGGGACCCCGCGACTCGCACCACTGTGTATTGGGACGCCGCAGTTTTTAGTGGGTAGGCCTCCAAGGCTTTACCGGGCACTCGGCCGGGTAGGGGCATGGAGGAGAGTCCCACATATCCCGACACGATGGAATGCCTAATGCCATTTTCTGCGAAAACAAAAAAAAAAAAAGGGAGACCCAGATAGCAACCCCGTCGGATGAGGCGTACCTCAACTACCCTGGTTACACACTTGAGCATAAGTTCAAACTGTAGGCGTCTCTGATGCTTTGAATAAATCCGGGTTTTCCATTATTTGGCTTCTGGTGGATACAAGGGTAGAGAAGATGCTTTACGTAGGTTGGTCTACCGCGGTAACCAGGAAACGACTCGGCTCATAGATTACCTCACAGAGACGGCAGACTTAGTAACTTAGCGATATCCAGCGGCGGAGCTTGTTTTACGGGGGACTTCCCACACTAGAAAACTGATCATGCAGGGAGAGAAGCGCGACGATTTGCCATAGCGCAATCTTACTCAACTGGTGGATCAGGCGACGCGAATTCCAGACATGACTGACCACACACCCCTTTGTCTTGACTTACTGCTGACAACTGATCTACACAAACATTCAGTATCAGCCTCAACTCCACTGGGTTCGTCCGACCATTGTGTGGTGAAATCCAACCAGTGGTGACGACGTGATGTTGATGAGAAAGCCCATGGTTAAGCAAACGACCCAGCGGTTAAGCTACGCTTCCCAGTTGGGTGATAGTAGCCTCGTTAATTTCAACGCCTCCTAAACCCAAGTGTGTCTTTTCAAGGCAAAAAAAAGTTCCTTCTACCTCACTCCTATTTTCCGAGGTAACTCTATACAAGTGACACCTCAACTGCAGCGCCAACAACGAGTCCAAGGCTCGAACTGCAGCTAAAAAGCTGGGCATCCTAATTAAGGTCAAGCGATATTTCACGCCGGGACAGCTTTTAACTATCTATAAAGCTCAAGTCCGATCTTGCATGGAATATTGCAGCCACCTCTGGGACGGTTCAACAAAATGCCAACTTGCTGCAAAGGACACGGTTCAGCACAGAGCTGAGAGGCTCATTAGTAACAGCAAATTGGTGAAGAGCAGGCTTCACTCATTAGCTCACCTCCGTAAAGTTTCCTGTCTGTCAGTCTTCTTAAGAATGTACTTTGGGGAGTATGCTTAGGAACTGCATGTGCTCAAACCGTCATCTCCCTTTTTCCTCCGGACATCCAGACGCACTGCGGGCTACCTTCTTTCTTGGTTGCTATTCCTACCTGCTCATAGCAAAGGAGTGGAACTTCCTCCCTACGTCTGTATTTCCGAGTACTTACAACCCATCCGTTTTCAAGGCCGGGGTGAATAGGCACCTTTTTGGTTAGCTCGTTCCATCGTGGATTTTGTCTTGGCCCCTGGGCTTGGTTGGGATCAAGAGCGAACCCATTCTAAAAAAAATCTATATTATACCAGTGATTAATCAAGCAATTGATTACACATTCAGGTACACGCTTAGAGGTATTTTCTTTCTTTTGCATTTGTTGTGAAGCGAGTGTGAATTTTGATTGTTTTAAAAGAGCAGCAATCTTTCAACTGTACACATAAAAACCACATAACACCAAAACAATTAATTCATCAGGCTTAAACGAATATCTTCGGAATAGTCTATTTTTTTATAGTAAAAATGATTTGTCTTTTTCTATACGTTTTGGCAATCACATTATTTCATTAACCTTATTTTGAACTTTATTATTTCCTTCTTTGAAATGAAACGAAATGAAAATAACTTTATTCAAATGCACTTAAAATAAATTGTTTTGAATTAACGTCTCATTCAGGATGTCTTTTAAATGACAAGAAGAATGGGCGCAAGAAACTCGTCAGCTTTAACAGAAATAACGACATATACAATATAATACGTTGTCAACATACATAATCCGCAAAATAAAAAAAAAACAAAATAATTCTGTTATTGAAATCAAAGTAGTGTTATGATATCATTACCCAGCTGACTACAACAAAGTCAACAAGTATCTGTTTTAAGTAAGTATCCCTGAATCGTGTAATTACATACAGGGAATAAACGACAAATTTTTCTTAACAACTACATTGCTCGTTTACAAGCTGACGCTATGATATCTGTAAAATTTCAGCTTTACATGAGAACAACGCAATAAAAACATTATCGCATATGTCAACATAACCTTTTTCGCATCTATTAACTCTATGCCTATATGTAGACTTATGTTTTTTAAGGTTTCAATATTATTAATGTTAAATTGTTTGCGTTGGCCATGCGATCCGTAAATATTTGATGGAAATTTTTGGATAATGACTTAGGCGTAGCCAAGTACAAATAGATTGGGAGGCAGGGTCATTGGTAGAGTACTAATGATAATAATAAACTCTTTATTGCCCAATAAAAACATATTGCAAAGAAACATACAAAATACCAAAGAAAGCAAACAGCCTTTTTGCCGTATAGTAATCTCTTACAAGCAATATAATAAGAACAAAAAAAGTGGAAATAATTTGAGAAAGAATTACGGATATGGATGTATTCGTAAATAAATACAAAAGAAAAAATATGTATTCAATGATGATGGGAAGGAATGTTTCCTTCCAGAGAAAGGAAATGAATATTGAGTGAATGATCGCTGAAAAATTTCAAGTAACGATCTTTTCGGACACCCTTATGGAGTGAATTCCACAGAATGACAGCTTGCACAGAGAAGGATTAGAATAGGAATCCAATTGAATGACAGGAAATAGAAAAAGCACGAAAGTTGAGTATAATAGGAACGAAAACAGATTTTTTGTTTTATCTAACTGGGAAAAGTTGGGAGATAAGGGGTGGAGTGCCGGAAAATTGGCAACCAATCAAGCCTAGAATGAAGGTAGGATACGTGAACAAATTTACGTAAATTAAAAATTAACCTATTGAACATACTCTGCAGATCTTCTGCAGATGATTTAGTTTGTCAAGATAGGCAGGGCAATAGACTGAATAAAGATGCCGTTAGTGCTTGTTGGCAAAAAGGTGGCAATTGTGCGAGCTGTACCCAGCAAATACCTTCTTACAGCATCTATCTGAGCACTCCAAGAGAAACATTGATCAAAGAGTAAACTGCGAATAACGTTATTGGAGAAAGAAATCCCAGTGTTATCAAATTTCTCAGAAAGTAATTGCATAATGTCAATCCTGGAATTGAGTGTGGACTACCAAATATGATGGCCTGAGATTTAGATTTACAGTAAGCCCAATTACTTATTCTAATTACTTATATATAGAAGATTAGAATGAGCCGCTATTGCACTGGGCACAGTAAAGAACAGTAAAACATCTTCATACAAACGTGCCGCTCTCGGTTTGAATGTGTGCGTGCGCGCCGCGCGCCGTGTCGGCACGCGATTTCACGCGCACGCTAGCATAATATATGGGGGAATAAGGTGACGGCAGTACGGGCTGTGCCGCGCGACTGTGAGCATGCGCGTACGTCACATGACCGCTCACGATCGTCAACTCTCGCCGGCCACTTACCATAATATTAATTATTACGAGTATCATGACTTCAAAAAGGGGAAAAAATATTGTAGTGTTTTCGGGTGCCTCAATAACGATTTCGCAAACAAATATTCAATCATCATATACTTTTTATTACATAAATTTAGATCAAGTGCTGCTTGTTCGAAAATATTAACTAAAAGTAAAAGTGACGACCCTGGGGATCAACGCAAGAGTAGGCTAATAACTCGGCGGGCGGCCTTAGATAACCTACTGTTCTGTTTACTGTGCACTGGGTAATTCAAACAAAGGTGCTCGTGTGTAGATCTAAAGATTATCATAAATGTGATAGGAGCTAGATAAAGAATTAGTAATTGAGTTTATAAAGATACATTTATATACGCAGAGGAGAAATCACCAAAGGCAACGCATCCAGCGTTGCTGTCTCCCTAGCAAGTAATATCTAAACCATTAATTGCGGCAGGAGTATTAATGTCTCCACACATGAGGTTGAATAAAATAAGAATCCACCACGTACGCCAATTTAAAAAGCCTGACAAGCCCTCCGAAATACAAAAGGACTAAAGAGACAATTTTGCTCTCAATCACCCATCTGATTTAATTATTAATCTGAACGAGGGCGATTAGACACCACCACAGTAAAGAACAGTAAAATATCTTCATACAAACGTGCCGCTCTCGGTTTGAATGTGTGCGTGCGCGCCGCGCGCCGTGTCGGCACGCGATTTCACGCACACGCTAGCATAATATATGGGGGGAAAAGGTGGCGGCAGTACGGGCTGTGCCGCGCGACTGTGAGCATGCGCGTACGTCACATGACCGCTCGCGATCGTCAACTCTCGCCGGCCACTTACCATAATGTTAATTATTACGAGTATCATGACTTCAAAAAGGGGAAAAAAATATTGTAGTGTTTTCGGGTGCCTCAATAACGATTTCGCAAACTCATTCGCAAACAAATATTCAATCATAATATGCTTTTTATTACATAAATTTAGATCAAGTGCTGCTTGTTCGACAATATTAACTAAAAGTAAAAGTGACAACCCTGGGGATCAACGCAAGAGTAGGCTAATAACTCGGCGGGCGGCCTTAGATAACCTACTGTTCTGTATTTACTGTGACACCACGCACCAGCGCTTGGGAAATTTTGGGAGAGATTAGATACGCTTCGCATTCATGTTTTTCGAGATTCAAACGTACACCGTTTTCCTTTGCTCCAACGTTTTCAAATGCCTTAATTGTGGCAGTTATTTTAAAAAATCTCCAAAAATGTTTCGTTTATCAGTATAGCCGAGCAGTAATGATCTTACATTCGCATCCAAACGGTCTTTAGTTCGGATTCCGAAGAGGTATATGTTTGTGTGATAAATACAAGCATATATATATTGATATATAAATATATTTCTATGTAAATTATTTATTATGAATGTCACTTATTTGTTTCATAAATAACATGAGCTGTTGAAAGTCATTTGAGGAATAAAAAACTACCTTATGTAGTATTGTATAGAATTTTATGTTTTATCAAGCGATAAAATTGAAAACCATTTTTAGTTCTAAGCATAAAAATATTTGTCATTTTTATTTAGTGCATACTATATTTTTCAGCTTGGCATAACTGATGGTTTTTTGATATGTTCAAATGTTGTTAAATTTATACGATTTTTCGGTAGCAAATCTACCTTTTGCGCCGCCGGTCCTGGGTATTAACCCCGAAAGGGCCAAATGTTTATAATATAAATACGATTATTTGTCTAATATCATCACAAATAAATGGAATAAGCATTACAATTTTTTTCCGTTTTTAATTCTCTGATAAAATATAATTACAAACCTTTAAATATGGCAGGCGAACTGTGATGTAGTTCTCGCACATATACGACAAAATTATCGTAAATCTAATCATACAACTCACACATAAGTTACCAAGGAAACAGGTTGCGTTGAATAACGATTCATCTTTAACCATTAAGGGGCAAACAGTTATTTCTAGTGAATGTGTACGTACCAACTCCAAACGCGAGAAAGTATGAAGAATAAGATAACATGACATAAGTATTCGAATAGATAGATATCATAAAAAATAAACATAAATTGTGATTTAGTATATTTATTTACTATTGTATGCATTACTTTTCAACTATTTCGAAATAGGTGAAGTTGCAGAAAGCTCTGCAAGGATTATTTACATCGTATTTAAATAGCACAATAAATGACAAAATATGTAATTTAGCCCAGCTATAGTACGTAAAACGATCTATGAACGCAATTTTATAATACGATGTTTAGGGATGGCGATTCTTTCCGAAAAAGATCGATTTTTAAATCGATCTGAATCGTAAGCTGATGAATCGATTCACAAAAAAAATCAAGGCCAAAAAGATCGATTTCCAAAATGTCGATTTTTTTCCAAGTTGACATTCATAATTTAAATATAAATCGATTTTATGAATAACAAGAAACATACCAAAATAAATTATCTCTTACCAGTAAATTTAGTTCTTTTTAGTTCAGGGAATTCGATAAATACAATTATTTATATCAGGTATGAAAGAAGAGATTTATTTTCAAGATGTATTTATTTCATGAAAAAGTTTAAATTCCCAATGCTTTAAATCTAAACTTTTTAAAAATAACAGTTTGGCCAGTCTTTTCGGATCCAAGCGGTTCCGCTCATCACTTCCAATGTTGCCGGCAATTGAAAAAAGGCGCTCACAAGGAACATATGATCCCATGATACTTATATACAACATGGCTATTGAGTGAATGTGAGCCACACAGCCATCCAACGAGTTTTTAAGTAATTAACCCTTTAACCGGCAAAACCGCAATATTACTGGTGCATTCAACTAATTGTAAATAATTTTATGGTTTTTACCAAAATAAAAATCGAATGCCGATTTTCAAGGGTGAAATATCGATTCACCGGATCGATTCAGTACTGCATATCGATTTAAAAAATCGATCTTTTCGACCTGAAAAATCGATTCTTTGATTAATCGATCTCAGATCGCCATCCCTAACGATGATGTGATTTCATTGCTCATTTTTCTTTCACACCTTAAGTACTTTTTAAAAGTACGAAAGTAATGTTATAGACATGAATTACATTCAGTCTACAATCTACATAATAAGAAAACATCTTAAACACCTGTAATGTTAAAATGAAAAAATGATATTTCATTATCATGATATTTCATTTTTATAGTTTGATCTGTGCTTTAAGTTGTTCTTTAAACGCAGGTACAAACTTCCGTTACGTGTCCTCGCTTCTTTGAATTTGAATTTCTAACAAGTAACAAACCACATTAATTTACTTTGTTTGACGAGACAAAGTTTAACTGCGTTATGTTATATTTCTTATAAGCAAACAAGCTTACGTCCTGCTTAATGGTAAGCAGTAGTATTATGTTATTGAAGTATCAATAGTTTGTTGGCAGTCTTATCAATACACTTTGGCAGTGGGCAACATTACCCTGTTTTTGACGTGACAACGTCTTAAATTAGGTTGCGGCTGGGAGTCACTTATGAAAAAGTGTAACGCTCGGTAACGTTACGATGAGTCACCGAACGAGAGAGAGGCCCGCCGAATGCCTTGCGTCTCTCTCCCACTCAACTATGATCGGTCTGCCGCGCGCATTGTGCAATTTAATTATATTCATATCAATAAATATTCTACCGAGAAAAAGACGTTGTCACGTAAAATCTTCGCCCGTAAAACCGACTTTACAGGCAAAAAAAAAAAAAAAAAAAAACAATTTTTTATATTCCGAATCGCTGACTCTGACGTTGTTCTAATCTTTTAAATGTTTCCCTTGTTATGGCATAAAATTGTTTGGCACAATAGTGAAAGGCATAATTTGCTATAACTTAGCAAATTATGTTACAAATATTATATACATAAGTTCTATTACAAATGAAAATGAATTTTTTTCAAGAAGTAATAAAATATTACTAAAACTTATATTTACATATTTATTAGTCTCAGTGGCCACCTTTGGCTTCTATATAGGACTTTATTCTGTCTTGTCACGAATCTATGGATTTACGCAATGTTTCCATGGTAAATTTCGCCACTTGCTCCAGAGATTTTCAAGAAACTCGATGTCGCCGTGTCGTTTCGAGCAGGCCATGTCCTCTAAAACTAACCATAATTTGTAGTCTAAGGGTTTGAGGTCTGTGCTAGATGAGGGCCAGTCTTCAGCTTTTATAAAGTCCGGAACATCGGTTTCAAGCCAGGCTTGGGTAGTTTATGCCTTGTGAACAGGTGCAGAGTGGTGCCGGAAAGTCCACGGTACATTTTTAAAAAAGTGTATTGCTGAGAGGTTTCACAACACTATCCAAGACTGTCTCTTGATACACTTTGGGTGAAGTTTTCCTCCTCCTCCTTTTCAGACTCCTTTTTCACAAAAATGTAACTTTGTGACGCCTTGATAAGACACTCTCCACAAAACCATCACTGAAGCAGGATAATGACCACGTTGTACCTTTCCAATCACTTGTGCAGCTTCTTTAGAATTGTGAGGGTACACATTATCATTTTGCTTATTGTAGTGCTCTTCATTCGTGAATTTTTTTTGATCGGTAAAGAGGATATTTCTGTGCCTTTCACATGCATGTCCTGTATATCGACGATAAGCACCAAGCTTCAAGGTCTTGTTTTATAATACGTGACAGAGTCTTTCACTTCATTTCTCGCGATGAGATTTTTTGCTTCCTAATGGGGTTTCGACGAATTCTGTATTTAACAGCATTAACAGCCTTTGTAGTTGAAACAGCACGTGGCTGTCCCGATCTTTTATGGTCTTTGACAGAGGAAGTGTTCTTGTGTCTGTTGATAGTACGATATACTAACATATAGCTGTTTTGAAGTATCTGGAATATAACCTATAAACCATATCCACTTTGTGCAAGGCGATCACTGCAATCCTATTTTCTTTAACACCCCATACCACATGTAGTTTGATAATGAACACGAAATAACTGTGAAATGGCGCAAAATCGAAAGAAGTTTTTAAACGTTCCAAATTCAACGAAACTAAAAAGTTGAAAAAAAGAAAAGGCTTATGTAACAGTATTTATAGCCAGATAAGCTATAGTGATGCATAACAAACTATCTTACCTAAAAATACCTGCAATACCTATTTATCAATGTAAACATTTTAATTTTAGGCGAAAGTAAATTAAGAAATATATTTTGCGAAATAAACTGATCCTACTTTTAAATAATTACGATTTGAGCAAGAATTAAACAAATGCGCTACCGACCACATTAATCTAAGAGTTACTACCGCTTAAATGATATTTGTAAGAAATAATTATATTATGACAATACTTTGTGTGTGTGTGGTTTTGTTACCATATATAGTTACCATAGTTACCATAAGCCTAAGAATAACAGTTTTTATAATCAATTAACGTTACCATAGCAACGCCTGGCCGGGTCAGCTAGTAATTATAGTACAAAAACTTTACCCAAAGGAGATTGTCCACTCTCTATAGACACCTTGGCCACTCATGGACAGAACATTTAGCTAATCATATGTGATAGATTGAATAGTTAACATCATTAAAAGACAAAATATAAGCCTAGCTTTGTATCAGAAATTATATTTAGACGTTTTTCTATGCATTAATAAAAAAGATTATGAATAAAATAAAACAACATTTTTTTAAACTATTTATTATTATTCAGATTCATAAATAATAAGAACATGATCCAGAAACTGAGCTGGTGGATTAATATGGTCTTGATACCTTGCCCAGCCTAAAAACCAGATAATTGTCATTACATGTGCACAGCAACCTACTGTTCTACGGCCCACCATGCAGTTACAGTAATACTGTTTTATTGCTACTCTTCCTTCAGTATTATTTTCGTACATAATATATATGAAATATATTTTTCCTCTAATGTGTCTACTTTGAATTTTTCCACGTAACAATCTGCAATTTATTAAAGGAATTGGAAAACCCTCCAGTAGGTATAATCTATCAATAACATTCACTGAATCCAAAATCTTGCGGAAAAATAGTGAACATTGTGTAATACAAGTAATACAACAGACGCATCAACTACTATCGATAGATTTTTGATATTTTATGTTAGCAACACTGGAACCAAATTGCCGAAGCAGATCATTACAAGATTCAAATTAAATACTTAAAAAATGTTTAATGTTTGAAATGAGAATTTACACAATTTTTTTGGGAAATAACATTATCTAAAATAAAAATAAAAATATTGCTAAATGTGTTTTTTCATAGTATTGTGTCCACAAATAGCCAAAATTGGACAATGTCCTTTATGCATTATAATATAATATCGTATTAAGAGTTGCTATCGCAAGACATTACTTAAAAATAACTTTATTCATCAACCATTTTTCACGAAAATGGAACATATAGTTTTAAATGAGTAAATTATAAGAAATGGTGATAGCCCAAAGGTAAAAATATTTGCATTCGCATTTCATTTCATTCGAAAGTAGGAAAAATGCTGTCAATTGATATGAAACAAAACAAATCGATCGACAAACGGAGGAGGAAAAGGTACCTATTTATATATTCTTCATGGACTATACATTTATGTACTATTTTTTATTATTTGCTTATGCGCGTGACTACACTCGCGTTGATTTAGATTTTGATTAATCAATCGGAAAATTATTTTTTTACTTAATGAAAGTATATCCTTTGTCCTTTTCTATAACCCTGACAACTTGTTAAAACTCACAATGACCGGTTCAGTACAAAAGACGTTAAAGCGTAACAAACAAACAAACTCATATGTGCATTTACAAAATTAGTTTCGGTTTAAGTTATCCTTAAACTAAAATTGCATGGGATAGCCACCACATATAAAAATCACCAAGTCTCGTGGGGTAAAAGTAGACAAGTTTCATACATAGCAACTCGCAGCTCCTTTGCATATTAGATGCGTCTCGGGAAATATTTCTTTCACATAAGGCGACGTATTAATAAAGAGAGCCTCGTATTTTTACTTCTACTACTAAAAAACGCGTAGTAAAGTCATATTTTATCATAGAATAGAGAAAAAAATATAATCAAACTACGAGAAACAAGCAAAAACCAAACAAATTGGGATAACAAGCAATGCTTTTTAAAATAAATCATTATATTTAATAAAATGTGTACTCTATTAAATTTTTTTGAGGTTGATTTTTGATAACATGACTATTCTTTTTCGTTTATTACATTAAAAAATTTAATAAGTTAACTAAACTCTAAAAATTTTGTGGAACACGTCAAAGTATAATTAATTATCGGCTGTGATCAAAAGAGGAAATTTAGTTTCCAGAGAAAATCATAACTTGAAAATTATAAGCAAATATCGGAATATTAGGTAATTAAATTTCCTTTGCATCTTATATGCCTAGGAAATGTCTGTTTCACAATACGTTCTATTGTACGTTTTTAGAATACATTTAATTATACTGAAAAACTCTATATAACAACATTATGCAGCTTTTTAGGAAGAATTAAGTCAATTTTACAACTAAAACTAATTTTATTATATCATGTAGGTTTGCAGGTTATGATCATTCCTTATTGTTTAGTTGTATTTGTTGTGTTATATAAAGAAAATATGTATCTTAACATTTATTGGTAAAATAAAAGAATTTGAATACATAAGAATACATAATAAAATTGTAATATTTCAAGTAAAAAAAATTGTGGTAAATGTAACTGTTTTTTTACATACATAAAAGATAACAAAAAATCGGTCAAATAAGCGTCCAGCCACTGGCAATGTGGGGTTCCGTCGTTGTCCATGACAGAACGCTGACTTAAAAGGGAGCTTTTTGTTTGATTTCGTACTTGTTGTCATTTTATTTCTCTAGGTACGTTATAAAGTATACATACACTACAGCAGTGATTTATCACAAATCCTTGAATCAACGGTTTAGCTATCAGGGTGTGACAAACGACATAAGCAGTATAAAGCTTAATAATTTCAGTCTCTTAAACAAAAAATTACTATACACACCCGCAATGTTTTGTACGATCTATCCAATGACACCTTATGTCATGCTTCTGGTAGAAATAAACTTTGCGTGTAAAAAAAAATCAACCACTGTTTGCGTCAATTGTGTTATACCTTACCCACGATAATTTACTGATTTCTACTATTTAGAGTATCTAGGTATATTAGATACACGGAATTAATAAAGCGAAACTATAGGAGTTTCCTGTTGACGTATAGTCAACGGAACCCTTAAAACCCAAGTGAAAAGAAACCTTATTAAGCAAGTACAACTAAAGTCACAACGACTATTCACATAATTAAGCCTTAATAGGATACTTCTATAGGAGATTAGATTAGAAAAGTGGGGTGTAATTTAGGTACAGTCGCCCGTTAACGGGAATTTAATTAATATTACGTAAGTTCAGCAGCAATGTCTAACCCAATATTTGCGGCTAAATTCTGAGTACAATTAACAGCAAGTAAACTTATGCAAAATAATGACAGCATCTTTTCAGATTCACAACCTTAAACCCTGTCACATAAATTTCAATCTTCCAGCTGCTCATTGTACATCAAATGTTACTTTATCAAGTAATAAGAGTTTGCGTGGAAGTAATTAGGATTGATACTTAGAATTTAAACTTGACATTGACGATATTTAATGAGTTTTCATTTTGATGAAATTGTACTAGAATAAATTGTTCTACTTGTCAGGCTACTTGGAACCCACAACTTCTATCCAGGTAAGTTCTCTTCCAATTAAGCTATCATGCCTCGAAATTTTCCATGTGTGTCTCAAGTCGACACAAGCGCTATCTCATCATGTTTCAGGTACGTACAACATTGAATGTAATACTTTTACGGGTTTAGTACAACTGATAAAGAAGAAACAGTTATGTAATTATAATATTTTAAATGAAAGTCAAGTAATTAATATTTAAGTAACAAAAAACATAATATTTTTGATTTTTGATACTTGTAAAGGTAATATTATTGATTGATACTGATTAAGAAAGAAAAAGCGTTAGAGAGATCAAAAAAACACCTTGAAAATTTCAACGGTTCTGTGAAAGTCTCGGTAGCTCAATTAAAAAAGCACTTGCCCGAATAGCGAGAGGCTGTGAGCTAGAATCCCATCGGACACACAAATTATTTTTTTCTAAAATAAATTTCTTTAAATAAAAAAAATCACAGTTAAGTATTACTTAAATAACAAAAATATAATGACTTCTACTTTTGTAAGAAATATTTTTTTTAAACAGTTAGTTTCACACAAGATTTTAAAAGCAATAGTTTGATCTTATTCCGATATTACTACTTATTTTTTCAAGACATTTTTAAGTATTATTGCTGCCAATGTCAGGATGAAGGATTTATTTTTTTATTACGACGACGAGAGCTGATTAATGATAGATCAATGGATCATAAAAAAATGTATATTTCTCCGTTCCACTACATGTCTATTAACGTATAGGAAATTACAAAAACCTGCAAGGATTTTTTCATAAAACGTGAAAAAGTGCTTCCCGTTATTTTGTTTTACTGGCCATCACTCCTGCATGTTCACGAATATTGAATGACTAATATACTATTGTTGATCCATATTCATGTTTGATAAATACACAATAAATCACTCCATAGATAGTATAAAACAAAGTCGCTTCCTGCTGTCTGTCCCTATGTACGAGTATGCTTAAATCAATTCAAGAGGAATTCGTGATTCAAGAGGAGGGTTTATATGTATAATGAGGTTTCTAATATGATGTCGTAAATAAACACATTTTTTTTCACTTACATTGCAAACGCTGGCTGAACCCTACGAGATAGATCATAATAATGTACTACAGTATCGTACACCTTAAAAAGGTCTACAAAAAAGTCTGCTATATGTTTATCCTTAGGGATAACCCACAATAATCATTTTTATCCTTTACTTTTTACGAGAAATAATGTCTTATTTACGAAGCGATTTTAAGCAATACAGCATTAATCCTCAAATTTAGTACCTTAAATACATTGTACGTTTAATTGGAGCGGAGCGAAGCGAAGCTCCTATGGAACAGCTTCAATGGCAAAATGTCTGTTATGCCATAACTTCACGAGTTCTTAACCGATTTTAATATTTTTTGTGCGGAATCGAATCAACAGGTTGAGGACCAGATTGTGACGTAGCCCGAATTTTGAAAATCGCAAAAATTGCCATCGAATTTTTTTTTTTTTAGGCTCCGCTCCAATATATGGTGCTAGCGTAGCTGTATGCTTAGCGACTGCATCGCCTACTATAGATCAATATGGCCCTTTACAGCATGTAATTGAAATGAATGTTTTCGAAGATATTGCAGATTTAAATTTTTTTCTTTAACGTCAGCCTCAAATATTCTATTGAGTATATTTGATTAAGTTACAACATAACAATTGTTGTAACATTATATTTACTAAAATATATTTTTATGATTGTTTAATTAATCCTTTCGACTCCTTTTAAAGAGCCGTGTTCCCAGGATGACTGAAAGGTCAAAATATCAGAATTAAATAAGCAAACATAAAAATAAACACTTATAGGGACCAGTGAAAATTGTTTCATTTTTTTTATTTATGTTAATGATATGTTTATCAATAATATATATCTTCTATCTATCTGTATGTATCTTTATCAATAATTCAATTTTTATATCTAACAAAATAAGAGTTTAGATATATTCGATGCTCCTTTATCTTTACAATTATGAACATAATACTAATTGATTTTTTGGAGCAAAATATTCAAATTATTTTTCTGAATTTACCGCCTGTCGTAAGTGAAGATGTTATGTAGTCAACCAAAAGCATAAAAGGGACTCGTAAAACCGCTGTGTACCTATAAAGTGTTCGACTAAACACGTCTCGACCAATTAACACTGTCGTAAAACAAATTCACGTTTCTACAAATACATTACGTGCTTAACTACCGATTGCCTGTTTTAATCGCAATTAACGTCAAGTTATCATCAAACCAATGGCGCTCACATTATTTACAAAACAGTATCTATTTTAATTTAATATTAATATTTAATTGCTCTTAATTTCATTGTAACCATGGTAATATTTTACACAAAACGGGAACTTTTGTGGTCTTAGAATAAAAAAAAGAAATTTCTGAAAATCTAGTAAAAAAATAGTAATAATTCGCAATTTTCTTTCAAAAAGGACCCCGCCCTTTCCATATGGAAATCCGGTTTCAGTTAAATTGGACCAAACTATGATGGTTGGATAGAGGAAGCCTCTCTGAACAAAAGTCTCAATGGGCGCGAAGTTCTTAGTCTAATTCAATAAGCAAAGGGCGGGGTCCTTTCTTCTTAACACCAGATGATTAGCTTGGGATCAGATTCACAACACCCATGTTTCAATCTAGAGATAATCTCATATAAAACTTAGAAAACAATAATAATAATAATAAATATTTCCTACATTCACACCAATCAACCTAGCCCAAAGTAAGCACTTTTAAGGCTTGTGTTATGGATACTAGGGTAACGGATAGACATACATATATCATACATAAATAAGTAATATTGATAGAAATATATACAAACATCCATGACTCAGGTACAAATGCTCGTATTCATCATACAAACATCTGCCCCTTCCGGGATTCGAACCCAGGACCGTCGGTGCGAAAGGCAGGATCGCTACCGTTGCACCAAACAGTCGTCAGAAAACATATATTTAATTACGTACATAATTTTTATGTTATTTGAAAAAAAAATCTGGGATTTTTATAGGAGGTATATTAATTATTGAATATAACAGTGTCCTAAATGCTCCATAAAATGCAGAAAAGAACAATATTCGTTGTTTATAATAATTTTATCAAAAATATTTTTTTATATAATTCCGTAAATTTTTGAGATATGCAAGTTTGTATGTTTGTTACTTAATCACTAAAATCATTAAAGAAATATGGGTGAAATTTGCACACAGATAGTTTATTAGTACTTGATTAACACATAGGAAACCCAGAAAAATGTTAGTTGCCAGTGGGAATATAAAAACCGGCCAAATGCGAGTCGGACTCGCGCACCGAGGGTTCCGTACAAACTTTCTATTAAGTAAATTATGAATGTACCGAACATTGCATGTGTTGCTCTAACGAAAAAGGGACAAATTTAATTTTGCCAATAGAAAACTGTTCTCACCATTCATTGACATAGATTGCGGTTGGTTTACCAACTGCAAATAAGTTTATAACCGTAAAACAAAATTTGTTTTTATTGATGCAACTACAAATTTACAGTATTCGGTTTTTTCCATTACTTGTGCTACATGACATTTCTTCATGCCCAATTCAAGATTTTTCAACTAGATACCTCCACGCGTTTCCGGGATAAAGGGTCTTGATAGACAGACGGACGGACAACCAAGTGATCCTATAAGGGTTCCCTTTTGTTTCTGATTGAGGTACGGAACCCTAAAAACGACCTAAAGGACATCTCCACTTAAAACTTTTCAAAATCAACGCGGACGAAGTGGCGGGTAGTTCTTACAAAATTTCATCTGATTTGGTTGTTCAAATTATAATTACTTGTTTTTTTAACTGTATGAAACGATTTATAGGATGAATCTTACCTTATTTTTTATAGGAAAAATTCAAACCGTACTTTGATAGGCTTGACAAGTTTTTTTATCAAGGAAATCCTCCTCGAGATGTATCGAAATTGCTTTTCAGCTTAAAAAGGTTTAGGAAATTGAATAAATTTCTTTTAATTAAAAAATAGTCGACCAATTGACAAATAAGAATGCAGTCTGATAAATTTCTACAGTTTTTTCTTCAACCACGTATACAAATTGTCAAACCAAATGAAAATATTTTTGATTAATCTTGTAGCACTTCGAATAATAAAAAATAGCCTATTGGATAATGGTGCACACAAAACCGTGCGGACCCAACGAGAGGCGACCAGTATTATTTCAGCTAAAGGCAGTGCGGAAGCATTGGGATTAAGGGTTTACCCACATCAGTCAGCATGAAATCGCATTTGTCGTACTATTACGTTTTCTGTTGACCAGAAATTTGATTTGCTAAAGAAAGAAAGACAGCGTGACTGCGTTAGTGCGCGTCAACATTAAGGATGTCCCCACTAACACGATTTCTTTCTCGTTCTAGCTAATGACGCTCCTAAGTAAAAGAAAAAGATAGAACATGAAAAATTGGATTCTGCTGACAGATGTCGATTAACCCTATCGTTGAACACTTTTTCGAACTGAAGGAAAACCTGCGATCACCGTCAGTCTGTTTCTATCGTTCATCGCGTTTCCAATTAAATTATTGGTAACAAACCATTTCATTATTTTACTGGTATCGCTCACAAGACATATTACAAAACTTACAACACCGCGATACGTCAGACATTCCAGACGTCAAGATATTCCAGCTTAAAGTTTTCTAAGTTTTAAATAAGATCTCGAGAGTTTTAACAGACTCATTAAAACTACCTACTAAGATACCAAGTATCCATTGGCACTGTTTTATTACATTTGAAGATAAAGTAACTTGTCTCTAGGAGCTTTGTGATAACGTACATCTAAAAATACATTTATTCATTCGAAAATTTTACGAGAGGAAGTTCTGTATGGGATAAGATTCCGTTCTAACACACAATGGAACTCCAGTTAGATATATCTTGAAACTCGCTAGTCTTTTGAGCTTTCCAACCCGTGCCTAGTAGGGTATGTATGTATAAGACTCGTGAACACACAAACGTTTTAAAGTACAACTCTAGTTATTAGCGTTCGGTTTGAAAATACTTTCTCATTATTATATAAAAAAGAGAACCGCAAGAGATAATAATTGATTAAAATAAAGCTATTTTTACAGTTAGCGAAAGCGAAAATATGCATTTTACCTTATTTTTATTCAACTCTTCTAATAAATCAATCCAAGTTTAGGACTTTGGCACATTTAGCATTTTATAAGTGTCAACTTCATGGTGACTACACCTGAAAACAGAAATAAAGCTGGTTTCTCAAACCCTAACAAAACTTATAAGCTAGATAATATTTTATTATGCTCTCAAATTAAAACATGTTTTCAATTGTAATAATCCTTATGTTACGAGTTCTTTTTTGATTCGGTAACAATTTCTGACTGATTACTTTCATCCAGGGATTTAAAAAATGCCTCTTAAAGGCAAAAAACCGTAACTATTACTGGTTAAACTATTAAATTCATTTAAATCTCAACACAGATTGAAATTCAATATTGCTTAGAGCGTTCCATAGTAGGAAATAGACATCGCCTTGGGTTCCGTCATTTCTAATGAACAGCAAAGAGTTTTCCTAACGACCACGTTTCTCTTTAAATTTATTTCAGTCAAATTAATGGAAATAAATATAAATGAAGTTGATTTAATTAATTATAAAACCTTTTTTTTAATAAACAACGTTATCTTTAATGTGGAGTACATTCTGATTTGTGACAATTTTATTGACCTATTTTAATCAATAGCCCAACTATGACTTTTTTTCTATAGCTACACGAACACTTATCTAACATATTTTCATATCCATTTGATATAAAATTGAACATTATTTAAACAATGTATCATCCATTTGGTTATTTTACTAAACAAAAGCGAATAAGCATGGAAATAACTTTTAAACACGTAACAAGATTTACTACCTCTGGCTACAATATGAAATGGACTATTAAGCAGCAAGTGCTGTAATGAGAGGCTCGGCCCTGGCAACAGTCGATACGCAAACAAAATTATCATTAGACCATTAGTCCCCCCCCCCCCCTCTCCTACTACAGCCGTCGGCAGTGCTACGCAAACATACCACCGTCAATAAGAGCAGAATCTATTGGAATAGAGAACGTTTTTAGAAACTCTTTAATGTTGAACTAATGAACTTAGTGAGCTGGAAAGTGTGTTTACATTGAAAATAGCAAGATAAAGTGACCACTTAATTTTGTATTATTTTGAAAAAAAAAGCTAAAACTACTTTCGAGTTATATGAAACCTCGTAAGCCTGATATACAGTTGATATATTCTATGTATCATCTATAGTTTACAAAGTAAAACATTATTTTAATTTTAAGTTGTTAAACCGTTGTTTAAAGTTCTTAATGTCAAACTTCTTTAGTAAAGGACCCAACTCATTTTCAATTCATTGAAAAACCGCAATAAAAACTTCACAGGACCTATATTATGTTTTTAACAAACACTGTACAATCGCGACCGCAAATCCCCAATAAAACAAGACCTATTTTCTAAATTCAATTCTGTTTTTAATTAGCTCAGGCTTATTTTCTTTTGTTTGTTGTTACCGATTGATCTTGGGGGTAATCCTAAAAGACAGGTGGACTTTATTCCGCCGACTACGTTCTGACATGGAATTCGAATTGTGTTATATTGCTGCTCAAAGAATAAAGGCTCTTTTATAAATAAAGAGAAATATATTTATTCTGATTTGGCATATATTTTTTATTTAATAACGTCGTAACGGAAAGTATTTAATTAGGTCTTATTTAGGCAAAAGTGCCTAGGGATAATTAACAAACTCCTTGTACAAACAAGATATGGAATCTGCTTGTTTTGTAATATAACAACATCTAAAATTAGTTCTTCACATTTGTTTTTTGCATTAGCAATACCATGTTCCTATTTGATTTAAAACATATAAAAAAAACAAACAAATCTCCACTAACTACAGGATGATTTTGGATCTAAGCGAACAACTAAAGCGCTAATAATGTCCCCAAATCATGATCATCGATATATTATTTAGTATCCACGGTACAAACTGATAATTTCGTGAGTTTTCCAATATTATTATTTATTTAAGAAACCAACAGCGTCACAAATATTAAAGTACATATTACAAACTTATTATATTGTAAGGCCAATAACAGGTTTCTATTATAGATAAAAAGCAATCCGAACAAATCTGTCGAAATCTTAATATAGGACCTAACCCTAGCAAAAGTTTGAGTGTAATAATAAATACTTCAAACAGATACATTTCCTTCTACGATACCTAATTGGATCAACATAGCTAACTATAACCATATATATACATATATACACATGTACATACATATATATATATATATATATATACACACACACACGCATACATGCACATACACTATACATACACAAACAGTAACATCCACTGAGACCGGGAAAAATAGATATGCACATACACACAAATACCTGCCCCGATCGGAAATCGAACCTTGGTCATCAGTTATTATAACATAAAGAATCACATAATATCAAACTTATTAAACTTAATTTTAAACTTTGTCGATAAGTGAGTCACGTTATTTATGTCATTCTCCCACTTCAATAAAACTTTCTCACATTTTGTCTTTCTTTTTGTTTCTAAATAATAACACTTTGTTGCGCTACAAAACAACTTGGTTGAAAGCCAGTAATCATAATCCATGGGGGATTATGACCGATGTAAGAAGTTTCTGTACTTAGCTATTTTGTTAAGCTTAAAAAGCTTACTAAAACTATTTTGATTGAGTGTTCGGTTGCTGTCATTTCTTTAACGTCCTTCAAAATAAAAGACAAAAGTAATTGTCTCTCAAGCATTGGAAAGTCATTTTAGTGAATTCACTTTGTGTTTCTTTCGTTCACTACTGCCTACAGGTAATTATTACTATTAATTAAATTTACTTTTAGGGGTATGAAAAAAAGTTTTATAGCAAAAATATTTTGTTTTAAGAAAATAGCTAAAAAAATGTTAAAAGAAAAATATAAAAGAGAAGTTAGTTTAAATCAAATTAAAATCTATATAGCACAAATGTTTGTCTATAGTGATTACCTAAACATCTTTATATCTAAAAAGATGACACGGCTACGCGTTTCTGGTTTATTATAAACTAGCTTTTGCCCGCGACTTCGTTCGCGTGGACTTCAGGTTCAAAAATTGTAGCCTATGTGTTATTCTGATGTATAAGCTATATTGTGGTAAAGTTTCATTCAAATCCATTCAGTAGTTTTTACGTGAAAGAGTAACAAACATCCATACATCCATACTTACAAACTTTCGCCTTTATAATAGTTGTAGGATTAAAATCAAACCTATCCTGTCCTCATTCGGGGCAAATCCAGCGAATTAATTGTTGGTATAACCCGGCCACGCGTTGCTGGTATAGTAACAAACACAAAGTCCTTCTTTTTATATAGTAGAGATCATAACAATACAAACAACATATGTATAGGGATATACTCAATCATCAGTCATAGCTTTAACGATTAAACAGATTAAATGTTGAAACATCCATGACTATCTAATGTACAAGTTCTAATGTTAATCAGAAAAATATTCGTCGTTTCGTTTATTTATTAAGCCTCAATAACATGGATCCATTTAGAAAATTAAAATCAAAATCGTTTTATCACCGTTTTATGTATTCACTTTATCGTCACTTCCATTAAATCAATTGAATTTACTTATAATGGATTACTGGGTTGGTCTCCTTTTAATTCTATAGTGATAGATATAATTGTTATTCATGCTTATATGCACACGACACTTCAAATGTATATGTTTACACTGAAGGTTTTACATGAAATGAAAAATATTCTTTATTAAAAAGCCTACTTGGTTATTCTCGACAATCCTACAAGAAATCAATCTCATACTTCGAAATAAGCGTCGCAATAATCGAATACCTTAAAATTAAGCACTTTTCTATATTTAAAAAATTATATCTTTTTTTTAATATGCAGATTTTTCAAAAGTAAATGGTAGAACATATTATTATTAAGTGACTTAACAAAAACTAAAGCTACATATTTTTCCTTTCGGTACGGTTTTTTGTTCTAAGTTGGTAAGACGCTTATGACAACCATTACCTTCCTGTGAACATGGCACCTGAAAAGGAATCGAAATGTCAAGATTAAATAAAAACGTGAAAATAAATGGGATCCGTAAAAGGAGTTTCATTTCATCGAGTAGACGTGAAAGTATAAGAACCAATATAATAATATACCCGTGCAATGAATAGTTAAGAGGTTTTTGGAGGTCACACGAACCGTCTTTATATTATTTTCTTAATATCTTTCCAAATGTCACGATATATTGGATTCCAATTTTAAATACACGTGGGTAATGTCTTTTGTTTTTCAACAAAACAGAATGAAAGACGTAGTCTTACAAAAAATAGAACCTAGCTCTTTCTGTCTAACCAGCCATGAAACTAAGGATCTTACTTACTTGAGCAAAAGTCATCAATATCTTTTTATAAGCAAAATGCTTTATTTACTGCTAAATGAATTTTAATACATAAGAAAGTAGCTATTTATTTTCTATCAATTATTTTTGCTAGTCTTATTTGGTTTTTATATACGCTGTGCATGTGTTGCGTATTCACATAATCACTTTAACCCATTAAAAATTTAAAGGCAAATAGAGCACTCTCGGATATTCTAAATTTACGCACTCATATAAAATATGAACTGAAGCTCTATCTACACATTAGATTAGTACTTGTGCCCTAGGTTTTAACCGAATTAACCAAGTCTGAAAATATGATTTAACCTGCCCGCATCTACTTAGATAGATCAATCCCAATTTGATTTAAAACCTACTATGCTAATTAATTTAAAAAATAAGAAATAAATCGACAAGCACGGCTTTGTCAATTGCGATTTTGTATTTTTACAGTAGAAATACGCAGTAATCGTAATTGAATCTTCTTCTTAATAAAAGCTTATCTTAACTTATCTTTCATCAACCTTCCAACTTATTTCCGTAACTGAAATGTGACGTAATGAGTTATCCGTCTGTATTGTGTCTGATGGGTGACAGGCCAGTTCACTCCAGAAGACCAGTTCAGACCAGAAATGCTTTAAGTACCTTCTCTCGTGGCGATGTTTTCCTAGAAGATGCCCAACAGGACAAAATGTTCTCTATTACTCTACATTCTAGCAGAATGTATGGTGGCTTTTTCACCTACTTCCACATATCTCGTGCACAAAGTTCTGCCACTATTGGCGGCTATAGTTTTCAAAGATGTCTGCCAAGGATTGATTGCGAGATTCTTTTTAATTTTTTATGGTAGCTTAGGTACCCCGTGCACTTGCACCTCTGCGATTCTCATGCGGAAAGCTCACTCATGTCGCCAATGATCATGATTAATTAGGAAACTGTTTCCAAATAGAACATTTGTTATCAATGTTATACAGTGTATTTTACAAAACTTACATTTACTTTTTACAAAAGAAATATGCTACATGAAAAATTTCGGTTTTCCAGTGGCTACAATGCGATAAATGATTACCGGTCTTTATTTATCAAAAGAATATTCTATAATCTTGCTTCCTAAATGTAAACTTTCTTTTCACTTTGCATGCGATCGTGAAACCTCAGAAACACCTGACGATAAATTAGTTGACCAAAGAATACTTTTCATCACACAAAATGACCTCGGGGGAAAGTAAGAATGAAGGAACACGCCAAAGCTGGTCTGTACATAAACGACGACCTCTTTTCCTCTCCAGGTAAAAATGCAAAGCAAAAACTAAGAATAGATACTCAAGATTACCTTTTTAACCATTTTTTCAACAAAATATCCTTATTCCTGTTTTAGTTGAGGAAAATCCTTTCTCAAAACTTTATTTTGCGCACGTACAATTTGTTAGGAGAACGACGCAATAAGTAAATAAGCATAATACTTTTAGAATAATGATGATAAAGACTATTGTGTACTCTCATAGATCCTATTTACAACAAAGGGTTTTCTTTTACATTTTTTACACGATGAAAGATTTCATAAATTAAACACTTTGTAACATTTCACTGTCTTTTTACTCCAAAGTTTAGTATTTATAAAACAGAAAAATGAATGCATATTTAGTTTGGGCCATAAACATAACAAATCCTCAATTTTTTTTTACCAATCGTTCAATATTACTAAAAATACCACAAATATCAAAATTACAAAAAAATCAATTATTGTTACAATTGTCTGTGAAATAAAAAGATAAAATAATTGTTTAACCCAAAGTCAAAAGAAAATTTGAAATTACCTCAGTATGACTTCAGCATGGCTTTAGCAATGACATTTAATTAAAATCGGGTCGCTCGTGGCGATTACATGCGCGGCATCAACTCCGCGGATGTACTTGCCGCTAGCGCACGGGCTATCTTTATTATAAAATAATATTATCTTGATTCTGTAAAATTGACGATTTTAAGTGCCCGCAAGGGCCTATGAAATAAAGTTATTTTGATTTTGATTTTGATTTTGAAATAATATGTTATTGAGGAGTTGATTTTAATGGCTCTATGCAACCAGACCATTCCGTATGTGCCATAATTTCATTAGCGAAATGCGATATGTCATTATAGCCGCATTACTTCTCATCGCTTCGACTAAGGCGAATTATATATATTCATACATAATTAAGAAAAGTTCATTTATTTCATTCATTCATTTCACCAATGATAGATTTGTTTTATAAAACAAGGACATGTTGCCACAAGAGTTTTTGGAGAATGGGTAATGATTATGTATTTATGCAGCTCTAAGCGATACTTTCCAGATGGTGTTCAGTCAGTACGAGTCTGACATAACTCTAGGGTCGGGCCGAAGTATCCATGAGGACTCACCGCCTCCCTCCCCCATGCCCGGAGGGTAGCCCATTTATTGCTTTAGATGAAAAAATGCATAAAAATTAATATCTGAATCCCTAATGCTTAAAGATACACCGAAACGCAGACTAATCTTGTTTATAATAGAACTTAATTATACATTATACCGCTTAGGGGCAAGTGAATTTTAAGATTAAGGAAAATCTCTAGTTGTCCGCCACACTTTTATACAACTGATCTGAGTCCTGATGATTACGTCTCTAAAAGCACAGGACGTATACAAAGTAGCCATTCAGACTACATCAATTTCGGATTGGATATACTGTGTTTTAACAGTGTATAAATCGATTGAAGAACCCTTAAAGATAGTGGATACCAGTTTACAGTGGACCACCGGTAATCCGGCCCCTGTCTTATCCGGCGCCCCCAGTAATCCGATATGCCTATCAATGTTGAATGTAGGTATACACAATCATTATCTTGGCAAATCTTCACTCATGTATTCTATTATGCTCGACGGGTGTTGTTTTGAGTCTGATTGCTGAGTTTGAATTTGACTACATTTGATAGGGGAGCGCCCTAGCGTGCGTTCATTGTTTAAAAGTATGATGTGTGTGATCTGTAATTAGTCGGTTTACAAGGTAGTTACTCTGTTTCAAACAATTCTGCCCTATAGGGAGTACTCTGTAATCCGACAAATTCGATAGTCCGACACTGCCCTGCAAAACGTTTGTCGGATTACCGGGGATCTACTGTATTTGCTTCTTATTGTTTATATCTATATCCGTCAATTTCGGTGTATCTCATTTAATAATAATAATTTATTTCTACGTTGTTGCCCCTTTACAAATAAAAAAAGGCTAATTAACACGTCTTGTCTTAAATTATTTTCGAATATTTAATATCTAAAAAATATGCACTTTAATATATTTACCACTAACACCAATTATTTATAAAGTAACATGCTACAAACCAAAAACAAAAAACTCTATCCATAAATTAGATATCTCCTACTCAAATGACAAAGAAAGCACAGGAGCGGGAAGCGTCACGTTGGTGATTCTGTTTCTCTTGTTGAAATTTGTGTTATTGTGGATATTAGTGCGTAATAATGGTAGATTATAAACAACCAAGTGTTTGTAAACATACATGAATATAGGCAAGTGTTACAAAGCAGCGGAAGTTGTCTTTTCCTGCTCTCTTAAAAAGTCCACGGGGAGGTTTCAGTAAAACCCTATTCATCCTTTTATTAAATTTACTGAAACCTAGGAAAAAATGTATTTTACTGTTTATTCATCATCATTAAATTAAAAATTTTCTCAACAACTGGCAATTATACTAACTTGACACTGGCTAAATGCACAAATCGTGCAAGCCACAAATAAAGAAAAAGAAAAGACAAAGAAAGAAATCTTGAACAATAGATTCACTTTGGTGAAAAAGAAAAAAAAACGTTTAGTGAACTTCCTGCGAGTAAGCCTTTTCCCATTGTTGTTATAATTACAAATCATCATGACTGTAAGAAAACTCGATTTACGTGATAATTCCTCGAAGGAACATTTAAGGTTCGAAGAAAAGCTTACTTTAACGGAGTAAAAAGAATCTGAGTTAATCATAATAAATATGGTTATCTGTTTTAATAAGCATCTTGACGGAGTAAGTAAAAGACCTCTATAAACATATTTTAAAATCGCTTTGCAGATAATTAATTCTTTTGAAAAGTAACAGAGTATTCGGAAAACGCGTCGATTTTGAGGATGTAAGGACAACAGCATGTCAACGTACCATATAATGTAAAATTTTCTTTCTTTTTTTTTAGTTGGACATTGATCTGAAAATAAATCGTTGTAAATGTATGCCATTACTTTCAATACAAAATGTATGTTATATATTGATCACTACATAGTATAAAACAAAATCGTATGCTTAGATCTTTAAAACTACCCAACGGATTTTAATAAGGCGTTTTTGAAATTGTTAAAAGAGTGATTCTAGAGGAAGGTCGTACATGCATAATATAGTAAAGCAGTACACCCGTGCAAAGCCGGGCCGCTAGTATCTTTATAATTGCATAAAAAGTATGAATTGGCTAAATTTAAAAGTAAGCATCGACCAGTTTTTATAATTACATTGTTGTTGTGCTTTATGTGGTATCTGGATACAACTCTTTTGCTTTTCTGCTTAGAATTATTACACTTCTTTTCAAAAAGATACAAAGGTTTTTTTTATCGGCTGAGCAAATAAATCCTAGAGTCAGAAACAATTTCACTAATGTGGCGAACATTACTTGAAACTTGAAAGAAATGTAAAAAATTTCAATTTTGTTACTACGCCAAATCGTAAATGCTAGAACTTTGTTGCTAGTTATACTAATTGGATCTTTTTACCACGTTTTTCTTATCTCACTTTTCTTATTTGTTTGTCTGTCCGGGCAAAATCTTGCAACTTAAATTTGAGGCACTTTCCGATAAGCTAGAAAGCTGAAACTTTCAGGATAGTTCAGAACCCGATGACAATGCACTCTAAAGCAACTTTCAACTTTCCAGATGCACTTTCAGGTCCACTTTCGGCAACTTTCACTTTTGTATGGGGCTTATCCGATTGTTGCGTAACACATGGTTACTTCGTTGAGTTAATAATTAAAAAGAATAAAATAATTATACTAGATTTAAAAAATCTAAAAATCCCACGTTTTTCAATGTCCTAAAAAGAATAAAATAACCCTGCGGGGCAAAGCGAGGGGCCACTCAAAACGTGGGGGCGCATCTTTACAATAATCGGCATCAATGCATGTCATTCATCTCTTTAAAATCTCCTCTTAGTAATATGCGCCCCCACGTTTTGAGTGGCCCCTCGCTTTGCCCCGCAGGGTTATTTTATTCTTTTTAGGACATTGAAAAACGTGGGATTTTTAGATTTTTTAAATCTAGTATAATTTTCTCATTTGGAACTCATTTTCTCTGCCAACACATAGAAATACAAAGGAGCTCGATTTTTCTTGTCTTACTGTCAATACTACAGCATTCCGTAACTTACATTAACATTTCGTTATAAAGCATTAAAAACATTTTCATGACAAATACTATTGGTGTCAATTTATACGATTTATTTAATAATCTAAAGTATGTGTTTAATATAGTCTACTATTCAATTATTTGTAACAATTATGTAACGTAACTATATATCATATTATTGTCTCTGTGTGTATATGCGTGTGCGTGTGTGTATAGAATTCAGATTTTTATAAACAATACTCGTACACGGTAAATTCTGGGAAGAAGTAGGAATAATAAATCCACCTTTTTACCAATAAACGCTGTGAAGCTTGTGTTAAGGACACTAGGGTGGCGGATAAGCAACATATGAAAACACCTATGTCTCCGGTACAATTGCTCGTTTTCATCACACAAACTTCTGCCCTTACTAAACCCAGAACCGTTATCCCTGGGCCACTCACTTTCAAACAGGAAAGTCGTCAATATAATAGTTACAAAAAAAAAGTTATTTTTGGAACGAAGTTCCTTATGGGGCGTTGCGGAGGGGTACCCTAGTCAGGAAAAAACGTCCGTAACGTTAAACAAAAAGCGTAAGATTTTTATGTATAGTCTATGTGGGATGGCTATACAGTGTCTAATGTATAGTCTACGTGATGACTGTTATTATATATTTTTATAAATCACTGTTAATAACATAAAGGTGTTAAGATAATTTTGTAAAGTAGTCTTTTTGCTTTTTATAGATAATAAAATTATAATAAACTAGCTCACCCAGCCACGCGTTGCTGTGGCAATAATATTATTTTTCTAAAATAAAAGATTTTTTCTAAAATAAAAGTAGCCTAAGTTACTCCTTATTACATCAGCAAATTCCAACAAAAGTCCCGTCAAAATCGGTCCAGCCTTTTCAGAGATTAGCCGGAACAAACAGACAGACAGACAAAAATTGTAAAACATGTTATTTTGGTGTATGTACCGTATATATATTCATATGCATGTAGTATAAAACGGTTATTTCAATATTACAAACAGACACTCCAATTTTTTTATATGTAGAGATAATGTATACCCGAATAATTATTTTCTTTATACCTCGAATAGAACTTTAAATTAATATTTTTATAATAAGGAACTTCGTTCCTATCCGGTGTCCCACGAAACCACACGACTTTTTTTATATAAAATTAAACGAAGATGGGTAATTTTTGATTTCTTGGTGTTGGAAATGACTTGACATCAAGTATGTTGCGCAGCGAAAACGATGTTTTCATTATAGAAGGCGATTAGTGGAGATCCAAACCATATTTTCACTTTAAAAGTATAAGCGAGATGCACCTAAATAAAATGTTTTTTAGGTGCGTAGATTAAATACTATTGCAAGTTAACATCTATCACTACTCTTTTGAATTCTGACATGTGTCCTGTATCACCAAATTTGAATTAGACACAGATACTTTTTCACATTCATTCAATGACAATCGTGAGAAGATTATCAAATGGAAATCTTTCATTGCCGTAACAAAATAATTATGATAATCTTTAATTTTTCAAATGATGGTTATCTGTTATCTGTATTATCTGTATCTGTTAATAACTAGTTTTAATATAATATGATGATTATTATATTATATTAAAACTAGTTATTACTACTGTAGTTCTTACGAATATTTTTTCCATTTAATATTAAATTGACGTATCTATGTAAAAGTGTGTGTGTGTGTGTGTGTGTGTAAAACTTTCGTGCATATATGCACGATGCAGTGCCTTCTAACCCGTAGTAAGCAATAGACTTTCAGTTTCATCATAATTTAGATGTAGTAACCATGTGGTAAGTTTTGTTTTTAATTCCTTTTTTTGCATTGGATATAAAGTGAGCATAGAATTTAATTTGTTGTAGAGATAGCTGCCCAAGAAGCAATAAAATCTATGAGATAGCATGGTCTTTAGCGGGAGATAGGAACACACCGTGCCTTTACGTCGCTTGTCACTAAAAAGTTTTGGGTTATACTCAAGTTGGGAGTGTTGTCGTAGAATGATTGAGCGAATGAAGAGCTGCCGAACAGTAAGCACCTCCCAGAATTTGTAAACTTCGGTCGTGGGACAGAGCATTGGAAGTGAGGCGCCAACCTTTAGCACAGCTCTTTGAGCTCTTTCAACTTTTATAAGGTGTGTCTTAGCAGCACCACCCCAAGATGAAATACAATAACCCAGAATCGACTGACACAATCCAAGGTAAACAGTTTTGATAATAGGTAAATCTGCAATATTTCTAAGAGTCCTGAAAATATATATGAGTTTCCTCACTCTACCGGCTAGCAGCTCCAGATGAGGATAGAAACTAAGCGCTGAGTCAATCATCACACCTAGATACTTAATGGTTTCTGTCCACAAAAGTTTAGGGCAGTTACATCCAAGAGTAGATGAGCACGAGTGTACCGACAGAGACAGACCATCGGGGAGAATTGGTACTCCTTTTAGTTAGCAAATTAATTATTTAATTAAATAAAAGCAAAGATGTTGTATCTAATAATATATTATAAGATAAATTTATTTTTTTACTTAAAAATATAAACTTGTCTCAAGTGTAACGTCGCTATCGATTCTATAGCCTCGCCTCCTTATATACGGGCTATAAATTTATTTAAAAAGCTGCATTGACCACAAATATAAAATGATACAAAAGGCGGAATTAATGCTTATTGCATTCTCTCCCAGCCAACCTTTTGGTAAAAAGAAACTTAAAAGCGGGTACAATGGATATTACACGACATATTTAAACCAAATATATATACAATTAATACCTACATTAATTAAGTTACAATAATGTAATGATTAGATTTTACTATTACTATGAACCTTCAGTGAAAAAAGCATAAACTTTCTTTTTAAACGCAATCCTACTGGGAGAGCTACGAATAGAGTCTGGGAGGCCATTCCAGAGACGTAAAGCTTGGAGTGTGAAAGAATTTGACATAAAACCAGAAGGTAGAGGGGAATAGACAGGGCAAGAGAATCAGCAGAGCGAAGTTGGCGTTTACGAGAATCACACAAATACTGAAATTGACATTTCTAGTATTCTGGGTAGTGGGGATTGTTTCTTCTTTATCAATTGTTCGATACTTGTAAAAGTATGACGTCATATTATATTCTAGGTAGTAGTTACCTAGACAACGAAATAATAACGCTGGTATTTGTCTTAACAAACATTGAAATGGAAATGTTACTAGGAATCATTTCAATAGTAATTTAAAGGACTTGGTAAAAAAAATATTTAGTTATTATATATATATATATATATATATATATATATATATATATATATCGCCAACATCTGTAATATATTAATTACGTGAAAACTAAATAAAGTTAAATAACCTGAATTTAACAGAGTTATAAGTTACTCATTTCACGAGTATTGTGTGCAAAATTAATTAATTGCTTGCTCCTCAAATAGAACCGAGTATCTGCGAAGTAATTATACGCAACGAATGACACATAATAAATGGTGAATACCGGCCACAAAGTGTTATGAATGCAGTATACAAAGGGCATTTCGCATAATTATGGGTTTAATTAATTTCGTTGAGGAAGGCAATGGTTGAAATGGTTGTTATCTGCACAGACCTTTTGACAGGATTTAAAGCAATCATTATGAGTTACGTATGATGATAATATCTTGTTGATACATATTATATGTGATTTCTGTACTTGTATCTATATTATCTACGAAATGGTATTCACATATATAATCTTATCCTCTAAATTCGGCAAATCTGAGCATTATTCAAATTGGGAAAAATCTATTGTAAAAAGGATTTGTCCTCCTAGTAACGAAAACGTACTTCTACCTAAAACGCACATTGACGAGTTCACGGGAAAGTTGTAGAACGAAAATTAGATTGCGATCGACCCGTTGGGGAATCTACGAGTAACCGAATTTAACACGATTTTTTACCAGTTCTAAGTGTGGGTATACAAACTGTGTTCTACAAAATAATATGTCAGTGTCTACACATGTATATGCAAATAAATAAATTTGAACTTCTTATGCCAAAACAACAGCTTTCTACTACATATATATGCAATTATTTTTATTTATGGAAAAACGATATTTAGTAATTACACTTATTACAAATATTACAAATATGTAATGTGCATTACATATTTGACTAAAACAACTTTTTTTAGGGATGTTGCACATAATTTTTTTTATATTTAATCCTCACGTTTCGACTCCTTTACAGGAGCCATGATCACAGGATGACCAAGTCAATGATCGTCATATATTTTCTTCTACCTTCACAATATGGAACGTGCCCGATAAAACTACTATATACGGTATTTATAGCAAAAAGCCATTCCTAAAATTAATCTGATTATACTGTCACTCTCACTCCGTGTACAGCTGACGGTATATAACGACAATTCGTTTCACTGTATTATTTTCTAAACACTATTAATAGTTTAAGTTACTAAGCTTTAAGTTTATTTTAGTATATAACTACAATTATTTCTTCTTGAATGTTATAAATAAAAACAATTATTAACATCAACAAAAAACAATACTTTCACATTTTAGTCGGTAATTAATAGTACGTATATTCAAATCTATTTTTGAAAAATATTGGTAAATATTGATCAGGTACAGACATTGGGAGGTTCTATGTAGAAAAGGGTAAATTGAGGCGACTATCCATCTAACTATCGACGTTTATAAATGAAAAACGACTTCACGGCATTTGATGTACTCACTCCGCCCACACAGATTGCTGAATCGTGAATTTAACACATGAAATACGGCTGGTTTTATAAGTTATGTAATATTATTTGCGTTAGATATAGTTAATATAAAAACATTTTACAAGTTTTTATTCATATTCACGTTTCATATTCACGTCTGTCTTACAAGTTAAAATTTAACTCACTTCCCGGTTTCCGATTAAAAATTTACATGCATATGTATGTAAATATTATGACTATCAACAAATATGAATACCAAAAGTTTAGCTATTATTTACTGTTTCTAGTTTAGAAATAAAAGCATATGTCCTCTTATTTCAGTTCTGTACATCAAAAGAAAAACGGAACCCTTTTAGTATCACTTCGTTGGTCGTCTGTCTGTCAAGAACCTTTTTCTCAGAAGCGCGTAGGTATAGATATCAAGTTGAAATTTATATCAAATTCTCAGTTCTGCAATCTCTCAAAAAAAATATACTTCTGATTCAAAATATGTCACCGTTTATTATAATTACATATGGCAAAGGTATCACTATATAACAAAATAGAATACTTCTCATTGCCCTAGGATCATGAAATTGGCAAGAAGCAATATCATAAAGCACAAGTAAAGGGAAAAATACAAAAAAAATAATTTAGTTACATCACTAAAAACCTTACATAACCACAACTTTGTAAAAAACCTCGGTGCACGAATTCGACTCGCGTATGGATATTTTTTTTCTGTTTTGCTGTTAAAGTTTATTTTCTTTTTTCTCTTTTGTTCTTAAGGTTGTTATTCCAGCGGATATGTTTAAGGTAGCTTAACGATACTCGAGGAAATATTCACCATTAGGATAATGGAAGCTTCCTATGAGGAGCTGATGAGGTAGGTGTTTATGTAGCCGCTTTTTATCCACCACAAAGGCTATGTATATTATTGACATTTAAGCCATCTGTAAGTCTGATGTCGGTTATCTTGCCTCCTTCATATACCGATTGAAAAGCGTTGGAGAGCTCATCCCGCCATATTTAATCCCTCTCTCACACCTCAAAAATATTAAAGTTAAAATTCTTAAAATAAAATATAATTCAATTTCTGTATGTTAAATAGCAAAAAAATACGATAAAATAACAGAAAAACATTGCAGTTGGCCTACAGCGTAAAATCAGGAAGGTACTAGAAAATTTCGACGAGTGTTCACAAGGCTCGGTAGCTCAATTGGGAGAGCATTGGACCAAAGGTTGCGGGTTCGATTCCCGCCTGAGAATTCACTTGTGACCCGAGTCGATTTTTTCTAGTATTTTTCTATTATAATCATTTATCTTATAAGATCGCATTAAAAATGCATAAAAATTATAAAAATAAATTGATATGTCAATATTCTTATTGTCAACATTCTCGGTGGGATTCTTCGACTTGAGCCATTTTTCTTGAGGAAATCTGGCTCTCAGTCCCTTTGGAGTAAGCTTGAGAAGGGTTACTGAGACAAGTATCACCTGCCGGGCAATTTGCGTGAAATATAGCTGTTAGGAAAATCCCAAACAATTTTTCAGAACGTTACGTCATAACAACTCGTTAGTTTCGCTAGAAAAGTGTACTTTAAAAATTCTGAATAATAGAAACCTAGTTTTTGCTACCTATTGACATAGTTTGTTAAAGGAAATAATAGAAATATGATTTTAACACTTTTTATAAAGACCGAACCTCCTTGAAAGGCTTAATCTGAATAAATATTAAAATTATATTAGAAAGAATTAGAATTCAAACAATTTATTTCAGAAACCTAAGTTCCTTAGTGTTAGTAAGAATAAAAATACTTATAATAAAATGTGATTGTTTTATACACTTTCCAAAAAAAAGCCTATGCATGTTTATTAGTTGATCAAGCATTTTTCATTTCTTACTAGCTGACCCGGTTACGCGTTGCTATGGTAACGCGTATACAATGGAGAAAGAGCGGGAAGAAGAGCTGACAGACAAACACACAAACAACAAATTTGTGTTCTTAGATTATAGACTAGCGGCCCGTCCTGGCTTCGCACTGGTGGACAAAATTCCTTAAATTTTTTCTATTATTAAATATTTTTCCGTTAACGCCATCTAGCGTCCGGTAGACGGACTACTTGCGGTTAACGCGTTGCTATGGTAACGCATATACAATGGAAAAAGAGCGGGAAAAAGAGCTGACAGACAAACAAACAAACAACAAATTTGTGTTTTTAGATTACAGATTAGTTGCACAAAAAATGACAGTCGGGGCGAACGGCAGGATTGCACCTAAACGGTTGCGTGTTGTTTGTAATTTGTTAAATTGGTTTAATATTTTTTTAATCCAAAATGTTTCTTGAATCTATTTTACATACATATCTGCGATAATAGTAGTAAAATAACATAAACATTAATCGTTAAAGATTTAACATCTAGTGAGGTCACACAGGGTAAGTTCTATGGAGATGAAAATTACGGCAAAAATGCAGCCTCGAAATGACTCCGAATAAAAGATGGGAATGTCAACAATTCGTTCGGGAAACGGAGAAGAGAAATGAGCGACCACAAAAACACTTAGCCGGCATTTTGTTTTTAATTATTTCCGTTGTTACCGTAAATGGATGATTGACTAAACTGTAATTTATAAAATGTTTAAAATTCAACTATTCCATATGAATACGACAAACTTATTTTTGGACCTATTCGTCACCTTTGTCCTAATTATTTCTAATAAAAATAAACACAAATAAACAGAAATTCCTTAAAATAGCATATTACGCAAAAGAATTTAGAATATTAAAATTATCGTAATTAAATTTCGGCATGTAATGTCAGGCATACAAGACTAGCACCACCCAGTTCAAACTTTTAACAAACAACACAGCTTTCTCCCAATTATAATCATAATAAAGCCTTCAATACAATTTATTTCGAATTTCATCTATGAAAATGGCTGCGGAAGGAAGCAGAGTTTGTACGATCTGCCATTACTGACCTAAGAACGACATCTGCTGCTGTGTTTGAATTTATTAAATTTTCCTCAATACTTTCAGTTAATCATATTAATCGCTAGCTTCCCTTACACAGTTAAATTTATATAAATCAGAATCGCCACAATCATAATACACTAAATTCCTTTATTCTGTTAGCAAATAATAAAATGATTTTATGAAATGAAATGATGTTATTCAAAAGATTTGTTTATTTAAAATAAAAGAGACCTTTGACAAGAAAATAAAATTTATTAGAGAGAATTGAAAAACATTGAGTGAAAAAGTAAATTTAATTAATTTTCCAATTATTTACTACAAAACTGCTTTGTATATTTGTCAGCCTTTTACGCACGAAATAGTTACTAACTTAAATTGTTCAAATTAAAATAATCTTTAATATCTTAATAATAAAGTCAAGATAAACCTAAGTAATCTACTACCTGCCTAAATATATATTTTATTTTATTTTTTTACTTATATTGTGTGGTAAGATAAGAACGATATTAAACTACAACTTTCTTTTCAAAATTACGAATGAATCGATTACACTGCATTCATTTTTACGATATAAATATTTATGTATTATGTTGCACCTAATATAGTCCAAAGGTCGAATATTCCACTGAAGCTCATTAAAGAAAAAAGTACCTAAATTGATATTATTTTATTCTTCACTTTCTAGGATACTTATTAAAATTGAAGAATTGAATTACGAATGCATTTATTTTTGTAAATGAGTTTTCTTATCAGGTAAAAATATTATTTCACTTTTTAATACGACTACTATTTAGTTTTAGTTAGGACCTTTGGCGCTGAAGGTAAGATCGTTACCGTTGAACCAAGCGGCTACCATGTTTTAATGTATTTATACACTTAAATTATGACCCCTACTGTAGTATATCGATCTTGGATTTGAACAGAATAATAATTTTCTTTAAAAATATGCCAGTATGTTTTACGAAATAAGTTTTTGTGATTATTAAAATCTGATTCGACCAATTCTTTTTTATCCTGAGCTTCTAACCAAAGCTTAATTATTTGCGTGTCGTACTGTAACAAGTGATAAAAAGATAATAAAGAAATAAGTTGTCAAAGTTGTAATTTTAATAGCGAAAATGTCAATCTGATATGAAGCGGCTCGAAAATAAATTAGTACGGGTCAAACTTGATAAAATGACTTGCTTTGACAGCGATAATAAATCATTAGTTTTTCCTCTAAGCTTCTCCGTACATTTTTATTAGTTATAATATAAAACGAGATTGCAAGCTTTCAGCTTTTTATCGCTTTAAGATCGTTTTATAACTACTTTACGGATTGATTTACTGATAATGATCTATCTATTGATAATGAAATATGATATTCGTAATAAAATTAAAATTGCTAACGAACTATACATTTTATCATGCTTTGCAGATTTTCACGATATTTGTTACTAAGACACCTGTCAGTCCACGGTAGCAATCGCTGCCGATACCCCTCGTCAGTCCCTGGTAGAAATTGCTACCATATTTAAATTACCGCGTGGCCTGCTGTTTCTTTTTGCTACGATTAATTTTGAGTTACAGAGGTCCAAATATTCTGTGGTGGATTCTTTATTTAATCAGCTTTACGGTAGTATATTTTTGTTTTGTCCTAGCTTCATTATTTAGTGAGAAAATGGCATTTTTATATAAGAGACCGACATTTTTTTTTACAATACGCGCAGCATTGGGACTGTTGAGAGCGGTGTGGCGCGCGGTAGTGGACTGACAAGTGGTTAGAGTAGAGAGTTATAAACCACTACGTTTGCCCAACAAGGTTTGATTGAATATGCGTAATAAATAGTTCAAGACTCAGAAATTAATTGAACTGACCTTGTATGTAACTTTGATTTAACTGTTAAACTAATGGGATTTCGGTTTGGCGTAACCAATTGGGCCCACAGAAGTTCCTCGCATTTAAGATTATATGGTACGTTTACACGCTTGCCAAGCCTTGGCAAGGATCGACAATCGCAAGCATGTAAAAAGGGCGTTTGGCTTGGCTTGCGTGGGCTTGTGCCTGCTTGCTTCCGATCCAGTCGAGTGTCGGTTTTTTGACGCAGATCAAAGGGCGTTTGCGGCAAGCGCTTGCGATGCATTTACATGTTGGTCCGCGTTTAGTAGCCATTGTGATCTCGCTGCGAGTACATCCTTGCGTGATTTTACAAAAAATAAAATGAGTTGCTGGTCTAATGAGGAGAGTCTTTCGTTTCTGGAACATTACCAAATGGAGCCATGCATCTGGAATCCGAAAGATGCAAATCATAAAGATAAAAAGAAACAAGCAGATGCATGGATTCGTCTTGCTGACCTTACTGGAAGGCCAGTAAAGGAAATAAAAAATAAAAAAGAGATATTGATGACTACTTTTCGCAAGCACTTGAAAAAAAAACGTGAATCAATGCGTTCTGGCGCAGGTATGTTCCTACTATACATTTATAATTATTTTGATAGTCTGCTTAGCAAGGTGTAACTTATGTTTAAAAGCGTTGTTTAGTTTCTCGATTATTCCGCAACTATCTCGCTCTAATTTTCGAAGTTTATATTTTATTTTAGGTGCCGAAGAAATATACAATCCAACTTGGTATGCTTACGAAACCATGGAGTCATTTTTACTACCAGTATATACTTGCAATGAAGGAATAAACACCGAAACAGTAAGTATTTTTTTTTTATTCTAATTTAAAAAAAACACCGTTTCTTATTATACCTACCTACTTTATTTATACATTACATTACCTACTTTATTTATACATTTTTATCAACTTATCCAATCCTATTAAAATATGAAGTAAATTCTTCCCTGACTTCTCTGACGTTCACCGGAGATCTTCGTGGTATTTGTGGTAAATTTTGCAATGCATTATATTCGTCGTTATCTCTACGCCATGAACCAGGGGTAACCATATTTCCACTACTGTCATATACGTCAAACGAACTCTGAGGAGTATATCGATTTGAAGAACTTTTACTTGTTCTCAAAAAGTTATGTAGTAATACACAAGTCATCGTAAATTCCGTTACAGTTTGTGGTTCTAAATTGATAGGGCGTCTGAATATTCTGAAAACTGAGGTTAAAATTCCAAACGTAACTACAACTCGGGATCTAGATAAATTTTGGTTAAATAACCTTTTTGGTGAGCCTACTTCATGGTTTCCAGGGTAGGGTTTCATTACGTGTTGACTAAATGCAAAAGCACCGTCAGCTAAAAACACGTATGGAATATTAATATTCGATCCTGGAAGTGGACATGGTGGTGGAAAATCTATCTCGTTTCTAATTATTCTTTTCCATAGTAAACAATTATTAAAGACGCCGCCGTCACTTTTTCTTCCTTGACTCCCGATGTCTGCGAATACAAATTTGTATTTGCTATCCACTAAAGCCAAAAGGACAATGCTAAAAGTTTTCTTATAATTGAAATACTCTGTTCCACTATGCGTTGGGCTTTCAATGACTACATGCTTGCCATCCAATGCACCTATGCAATGTGGAAATTTAGTCCTGAATCCTTCTTCTATATTAAGCCATCCTTCTGCTGTGGTGGGCATCTGTAAAAAAAGTAAATGAAGTGTAATTTTAAGTATATTATTTTTTTGCAGCAATTACAACAAATAGAAGAAGATACAGATCAGACAGAGGATGACCCTCTGATAAGAGACCGTACAAGTACGGTTGCCACACCATGCAGACCACCATCTAGATCACCATCCAAACCACCATCCATACAAGCTGTTACTAATAAACGTCGTCGCCTTGCTTCTGAAACGGCTGAAAAGCAAATGGCCGTGGCTTTTGGACAATTAACAAATGCTTTGTGTCAAAGACAGAATGAAAATATACCTGCTCACAAAGACGATGATTGCGATCTATACGCAAAATTATTGGCTATAAAGCTACGTGAACTGTCAACTGATGAACGAAAAATTATGATGTACCAAATAGATGGGTTGTTTATAAACAGAATCAGTCAAAAATCAAATGAGCGTCATACACCATACCCTCAATATTATTCTTGACTGTCGTCAATGGCTGGTGCATATTCAACACCATTTCCTCAAGTCATTCCGAGTCGGCCAACATCAGTTAATAGTGTTTATTCTGAACCTATTCATAACGACCGAAGTTTTTTTCCCTCTCCAAACACACAAACTTCTTATTCAGCGCCAGACATGGCAAAACATATACCAACTTCAATAGCTCCAGCTCCGTCTACATCCACAGCACCCTCGTCATCTATTCGTATCATATCGGACCAAATCATCAACCCAGCCCCACGTGAAACCAACATTATAAACATGGCTGTGTTGAATGCTTTCGAAGATTTTGATTCGTCGACATAATTCTTATTTAAATTAATAAATAATTAAACAATAAAGCATTTAAAGCAACAAAGACTTCCTATGATTCTATTAAAATCTAAATAAATGTATAACATAATGTTTTGTTTTTTTCCTACCTTAACTAGATCCTTTAGAATTTCATTAAGAGCTCGGCAAACTTCACGAATGATTATTGATATCATAGGGACAGATACTTTAAACAAGTAGTGAAGGCTTTTGTAAGAATCACCAGATGCCAAAAATCGTAGCGTAATGGCAAGACGAAATTTGGCTGGTATAGCTTCTCTGAAGTCTGTATCATGCTTGGATATTATTGGTGAAATTTTTTGCAGTAAAAACTCAAAATCAGAATAGCTCATTCGGCAGAAGTTATCAAACTCTCCAGATGGTTCATGTAAAAGTTCATTAAATTTCTCTTCTATAAATTGTCTGTAACAAATAAAATATATCGTGAGTATTGTGGCATAACTCAATTGCAACAGATAATGGTTAAATCAAAATAGTAGTTACCTGGTACGATTATGATGAATCTTTTTCATCCACCATCTTCGCTGTCGTCGAGCTCTCCTTTTTTTTATTCCACTTTGTTTAAATTTCAAATAAAAGTACGTTAAACCAAATGCAATAGCCGTCACAAGTTCGGTGTCCGCCATGCTTGGATGTATATTGCAGACTGACGCATTCACAAGCGTATAAACTCCAAGGCTTGGCAAGCGTGTAAACGTACCATCAAACGCCAAGCGAGATTTGTGGAGGCTTGGAACTGTTTGCAGTTTGCCAAGGCTTGGCAAGCGTGTAAACGTACCTATAGAACAAACCTAACCAACCGGAATGTTCTCGGGACAAATGTTGGATAGATTTATCTTGTATTATTTATTGTTCTTACTTTGTTTGCTTTCTTAAATAAGTCAGCGAAACGGATATTATTAAATCAAATTGCGGTTGCGGTATGGTCACAACTGAAGAAATATTATTAAAAATTATTTAATAACGATGAAAAAAAGCTGTCATCTCAAGGTTAAAACGTAGCCTTATAACGCTATAAAACGTATGTGTGGGTAACAACACGTTAATCTACCACAAGTTCTCAAATTTTCTTAAATAAGATTGTCTTAAACTTAAAGCTGAAAATATACTGAAGACATGTATAAAAAACAGATGTGTTGTTGATTGTAAAACAAAAATCTGACCACATCGCAGGATCCCAACTCGTGTGCGCCAGTGTGGTATGTTTCGTTTCTATTGGACTATGAAAAAGAAGATCTCTTCGCATATTATCAATCACTAATTACACGACAAATTGAGGTGCCTTTATATCTTAACACAGAGAAAATTCAAGTATTCCCAAAAAAGACATACCTAGATTTAATTTTCGCTCTCGTGATCTCATATATTTTTAATTTCATTAAAATCATTATTATTGTTTTCGTTATTCACTTGCGAAAATGCTATTACCAAGAGACAAATAATTAAACAAATATTGCTCGTGCATACTAACTACATTTTCGACATGGTTTGCAATGCAAAACAAAAAAAAACAATTATGTTTTCGATATATAAAATAAAATAGAAAATTCTAAACATCAGTAATCTTGCAAATGTATACAGAGAGTAATTTTACTAAGCTTTTAAGTAATTTCAAAGAACACAAAACATACATTACAGTCCAAACAATCGAAGTAAGAAAGGATAACCAGGGTTTATGTTCTCAATTCCGAGCCGTTAAGACAAACTTTGAAAATCATCAACCAGGTTCTATTGAAAAGTTAGTACCACTAAACTTTGACGGGTGTCTAAAGATAAAATGGAGACAACTGCCTAGGAAAGTCGGTTATATTGATAGAACTGAACTGTGGGTGTAGGCTTCGAATTGATACAATATGTACGACAACTCGCTGATAGTACGTCTGATTTAATTAACTATAAACCGAGGTACTCATTTAGGTACAAGATACACATTTAGAAACTAAATAAGTACAGGGTTTACACATTTTGCATTTTAAGCACTTTAAGATATGCTTGGTTAGAATATCTTTGTAAAAAGATTTCTTCAAGAAACTTGCTGGGTACCTAATTTCATAGTTTAAGTAAGGGATCAACTGGCAATAGATTTTCCCTTTACCCAAACAATGTAAAATAATATTTTTTTAAGAATCTTTTACAGAAAAGACTATGCCACACATGTAGACATAAATAGTATATTTAGTCAAGGAATATCCTTATTTATACTTTAACAGAATCAAAGTGCAATCATAGAATTTATAAAGAAATCGCCTCGAACTCGTGTGAATATTTTTGTTAGTGACAATGTTTTTGTTCGGACCCGACATAGCTGCCTTAGCAAAAGCCTAGCTCGGCTAGGTCTGCGATAGACTAACAGAGCACTCCGACTGGTCGATCTGCTTCGTCGGACATTTCGAACTCACCGTGTTGTAATCGAATCGGCTTAATGTTAAAAATATTTGCAGTATTTGTGTGGTCTTTAATAAAACTATCTGACCCGGTAACGCGTTGCTATCGTAACGCGTTGCTATGGTAACGCGTTGCTATGGTAACGTTTATTTGATACAATGGAAAAAGAGCGGACAGACAAACATACAAACAACAAAGTGATCTTAGATTATAGATTTGTAACTATTGTAAAATATTGGCAGTCTCAAAGAGAAAAATTCAAAAGATTACTCATACTTTAAATACACTCGCGAGCAACCAAATCGACTCAAGCCCTCATTCTGCTTACAAACTTTGTTTTTACGTAAAGTATACAAGGTATTTATAAAAAAAGACTGTCATTAGAAAGCTCAATATACAAGCTTTCATAAAACACTAATATTGTTTTTTTTTTTAAATCTAACGCATTCATTTTTACATCAATAGCACTATGAGTCGTTTTGCTCATTACGCTATCCGCGACTTGCGCTAACTGCCACCCCTATAAAAGCTCTCGCAACCGGCACACCTTATCAGTCGCTTATCACAAGTTGACATGTACACATCTCCGAGAATTGCAATCATTTTTTCCACGTTACCATGGATACCACACCTGAAGAAGCCGCTCAAGTTGTTGCCTTGTTGGAACAAGGACTTAGCCAGCGAGTAGTCGCTGCCCAGCTTCGCTTGAGCCAGTCTGCTGTGTCCCGGGTCTACAGACGATTTCGAGAGACCGGTGCCTTTAATCGAAGACCAAGAACCAGCCGCCACCGGTGTACTTCTGACAGAGACGACCGTTTCATTGTCTCAACATCGCTGCGCAATCGGCATCTGACGAGTGTTGATGTTCAACAAGAACTCAGGCACGTTCGTGGTGTAGCTGTAAGCGAGTGGACAATAAGAAGACGACTGAGAGCAGCCAATCTCACTCCAAAAAGGGCTGCGACGGGGCCCAAATTGACTGCAGCCCACCGACAAGCGCGTCTTCAGTTTGCTCGAGAGCATGTCAATTGGACCATTGCCCAATGGCAGTCGGTTCTCTTTACTGACGAGTGCAGAATGTGTCTGCATGGCAACGACAGAAGAGGCCGAGTCTACAGGCGTCCGGGCGAACGATTTGCCCAATGCTGTTTCGCTGAAACAGTAGCATATGGCGGTGGTTCCTGTATGATGTGGGCCGGCATCTCTTTAGAGGGAAAGACGGAGCTCGTTTTCGTGCCTGGTGGAGGCCGAGGAGGCGGGCTTACAGCTGATCGGTACATCACCGATATTCTCCTGGAACACGTTGTTCCCTATGAAGGATTTGTCGGCGAGGACTTCGTCTTAATGCACGACAATGCTCGTTGTCATACAGCGCGCATTACCCAGCAGTTTTTGGATAAAGTCCAGATGCGTACAATGGACTGGCCTGCGCTCAGTCCAGACTTGAATCCGATCGAGCATTTATGGGACCAGTTAAAACGAAGAGTACGAGCCAGAAATCAAGCCCCTTCGACGGTGGAAGAGTTGAAGGCAGCATTGTTGGAAGAGTGGGTTAACATACCTCAAGAGGACGTCAAAAAGTTGATCAGATCAATGAAGAATCGACTTCAAGCGGTGATTAGGGCTAGGGGGGGGAATACCAAGTATTGATTTATTAAATTGTTATGTATTTTCTTAATCAATTTTCTTTTATTTCTAAAATACCCAACCACAACATCTTCTCACAAATTCCTGTTTTTCCTGTATTTATGTTTAGATATCATTAATTACAAAGATAATGAACGGATATTGATAATGGTGATATCTTATTAAAGCTGCAGTTTGGAGCTTTCAGATGATATATAGTTTTTAAAAATATCTCCTATAACTTTCTTGAAAACAGAGTCTATACTCAGAGTTAGGGCTTGAGTCGATTTGGTTGCTCGCGAGTGTATAAAATGAAGTAAATTGCGTAATAATAAATATTGTTTATGGTTTAAACATTAAACTAGAGATTTTATATTATTTATATAATTTCAGAGGGGCGCGTTACGGCGCGGATGATGCGAGATGGGTGGGCCGCGGCGCATGTCCAGTGCGCTGCTGCTGCCCTTTGCGCTGCTCGCGCTGCCGCCCGTCGACGCTGCCAACACCACCACATACAGGGTACAATTAATTGTGTTATATATAAATGACGGTATTACGTCGATACATTATAATCTACTGAAAAATAATATTTAACTTATAAGCAATATGATATGGTTCACATCTTCCGGCAATTCACAATCTCGCGGGGAAGATTATAATCTAAAGCTTTTTAAAATTTCACGGTGACATATATACCAAACCAAACCAAAGTCTATGTATATATCCGTGTAAAACATGTATATATCAGCATTTTTCACAGAACAGACGACAGTCTTCTGTTCTGTGGCGTTTTTTAAAAATCAAACGTCAAAGCGGTTAAATAGTGTTGCAAATCTGAATCTTCACTCATCAACGTCCAGTTCAAACCTTTGGTCCTGAGTCTTTGTAAAGAAGTTTCTTTTGTAATCTAGAAAAGAGATAAGAATAAAGTTCAGGAATCTAGAGCTCTAAGGAGGTGAAAAGAGCAAAAAACTTTTATATGGGAATCTTCACTGGAACGAGAGTATCTTTAGAGCTACAGATTTAAAAAAAAATTGTATTTAAATTTTTTACCGTTAATAAAGTTGGCTTTATTCCAGCGTTTCTTGACATTTGACCCTAAAAGTAACGTGTGCTTTTAGGCACTATATCGATGACCAACCTATTACCATTCCTTGTATTTCTAGGAACCATGTCTTTTGCAGTTATAAATTTGCTTTGTGTAGATTTCACAAACTTTGCAATTTCAAAAATGTAAGGACAGGGTAGTTGGCAGAATGTTTAAATATTTAAAAAATTACTTACATGAGATATAAGCTGCAATACCACGTATTGCTTTGATTCTTTTTTTGTGCCACAAATACCCTATGTATGTCTGTACTGTGTCCCCAAATAATGAGGCCATATCGCAGCACCGATTCCACATAATCAAAGTCAGCTGTTAGGGCAGTTTTTCTGGTGGTTACATATGTTAATTTAAACAGAACAAAAAACCTATTTACTCTTTTGCATACCTTATCTACATGTGGTTTCCGATAAATTTTTTGATCGAGCTCAATGCCTAGGAAAGTGGCAGTGCTTACATCTTGTGGTGTCCTCTATTACTGTCAGGGTATCCATAAAATGAAAGCAGTCAGTAGTTTCACCAAGCAGCACACGCACGTCCGCACCGGCCGACGGTCGAGAGAGCAATGCCCCACTACCGCTGTAGGCCGTGCGTACGGGCGTGTGTCGCTTGCACTTTATTAATACGTCACACCTCTTCCTTTTCAATTGATTCGAATAATTTGAAACAATGAAAAATAATTAAAATACATTTATGTAATTAATATTCTGAAATAGTATATCTTGAATTGTTATTTAACTAAGAAGTTTTTTTTTTTTTTTTAAATTATGTTTTATTACTTGCAGCCAAATACTCTAATCTTACGTGTCCTCTATTTTCTTTGAATACGCCACTCTCCATTTACCCTTTTTTTAGGTGTATCAGTTTTTTTTTATATTAATTTATTTAGTTTTCGACGAATCATCAGCTTACAATATTGTTTAATTACAAGCTATATAACTTAAAAAGCTAACAAAGGATTCACACGGAAAAATTGGTCTAGGTATTACTAAAGTGAGCTTACTCAGTGTGTAACCCTAGAAACCCTTTTGTAGTATTTGAATGCTAACTACCCTATTAAGATAAATTATTGTGAATGATAAAATGTCGTTTTATTCGGCTATCTCCTAATTAGGGAGTCACAAATTAATAAAACAATATATATAATTATATATTTATAGCATCATGCAGTGCATATGCAGGAGATGACAATTTTGTTTTATTTAAGTTTCTCTCTAAGTTATGTTCAATTAACCAATTAAGGGTTTTATTCAGTCTATTGTTACGTCATCAACAAACAAAATACACGGTTCATTCATAACCTTCGGCAGGTATATTATGTAAACTAAAAACAAGAGAGTCTTAGGCACTCCCTTGTGATGTTGAGGCATTATAATTTTTAATATCAAATCGAACTCTATAAACTTTTCTACTCATATGATTATAATATTCGATTAGAACATATTGCTGTCTATCTTTTAAATAAGAGATAAACCATTTGTGAGCTGTATTTGGGATACAACCAGTTTATAAATTTTTTATAAACATATTCGAATAGCATATTTTTAATGTCCAATTACTTATTATCTTTTGAATGTATTTGAGAAAAGCTAATAAAGTTGACTGACTGTAATTATTTAGGTCACTTTTTTGGTTATTCTTATGTAATGGTAATTACTGTTGTTTTTTAATGAGTTAGGATAAACTTCTACTTGCAAAGATAATTGCCAGTGAAGGAGAAGGTAAGTTCGACCGCACATTCACAATCAAATGTGAGCGTAGTTCATCAAAACCGTCACTTCTATATTTTTATTTAGTTATTAAATTCTCACTACGATTACATTGTACACTACTGAGTCTACTACCAGTTCGGAAATTGGGAGGCCCTTCCGAGAAGAACTGGCGGAAGAAACTCGGGCAGGGGGACCGACCTCCATCTTACTGTTATTATTTGCAAAGAGAGCTAACTACATCATCAGGTCTTGCAATGTGTGTTTTTGTAGGTATTAATTTATTAATTATTGGATCCCAAGCAGGTGGAACGCTCCAACCATCGTCTCTATTGAAATTTGGATGTTTCCTGATTTCAAAAGCCTCGCGTAGTGTCCTAGGAACAAGTCTTTGTTCTCTAGCGAGAATTTCAGGTTTATCGATACGAATGTAGTAGTTTAACCCCTCAAAAGCATGCTCACACTCACACACTGCAGACCCAATATCGCGCCCATGTTTTATGTCAGCTACGTGTTCTATAATGCGCGTCCCTATACTTCTCTTTGGTTGTCCGAAGTATGGGAGAACACAGTCACAATCGATTTTGTAGACACCTGCTGCCTGGAGGGGTATATTGCATTTGACCGGTCGTAAGAATTGGCTAATCTTCCTGGCTGGTTTAAAGTAAGTATTAATGGAAACCCGCTTCAGAATGTTCCCAATCTTGTCAGTGATCCCCTTCGTGTAGGGAAGGACAGCAGGTTGACGTTCTACTGTGGCTGGTTGGTGCGGCTTCTGTGTCGTAGTTTTGGTACTCGCAACTTTTTATCTTGTAGTACTCGCTTGTCATGCTGAAGCTCAGCAGTCAGATATTGTTAGGCACAGATGCCGTGAGTTCTCTGAAACAAAGATTTCCCAACGGTAGCCAACTGTATAGGATGGTGGTGAGAGTCACCATTTAAATATCTATCGGTATGAGTTGCCTTTCTATACACTGTATGACTAAGGGTTTGATTTAGATTGCTGCTGATTTGAACACTTAGGAAGGCTATTTTATTGTCTGTCATTAATTCCATAGTGACATCAATGCAATCTTGTACAGGTAAGCTTGTGAATAGAGATTGAACATCGAAGCTAACCATAGTTTCATCATCAGTGAGATGTAGGTGTTGTATTTCACTAACAAAATGGTAGGTATGGTGCCTTACTTTGTTTCGATAACAGAAACTCGTCAAGCTTATTGCTTACTATTTTATAAACATCAAAAGTAGCTGTTACTCATTATCATACCATAAAGTGAAGAGTAGCTCTTTTCTTGACTGTTGTCTACCCCCGTTGTCAAAAGATATATTCCCAGGGTCGACATCCATTTGTCCCAGCGTAACCCCAGTGACATCGAATTGTCATCGCATTGCAATGGTTCTACGATGGCAGGCTGAACATTTTAGGCGACCCAGAACAATATCTGTACGCCTTTATTTTGCGCCCTTGGCGCCATTGAATATGGTGTGTCACATTTATACCTATGCATTATAACAAATTTAACGGTAACACGCCCAAGTTTCTTTTTAACATGTTATCAGCAGTCTGTACTTGTAACTTGACTTCTATGCATACTGGTATTCTATTATTTATTGTTTGGTTTTTGTGTTTCACAACAAGAGACCTATTTTACTATAATAGATGTCATCTAACACCAATAACTCTTTTTCCTTCTTGTACCTACTTCTTATAAATTCCAAAATTTGTATAGTGTATAAATACACCTTGTATGTAATTTCTACATTACATTAACATATTTTTGAAGTCACATAAAAACAATATTTGGTATAAGTTGCCTTTATTTTATATGTGTTTTCCTACTGGAAATTATTTTATTAATAATAATGTCTGATGCTAATAAATAAAATGTATTGGTATTTTTGTTGATTTATTTTCTTTTATAGACTTGTGTAACTCAGTTATATCCTGGAGCTATATGCCACTCCGGATATATATCTAATCATTTCGTACAAAATTCTTAGCATATCCAGTATCCAATCCAATCACATGGGTCAATTCCAAATCATTTGGTCAAATACCGTATGGCTAACTACATAACAGATACGAAAGACTTAGAGCGCCGAAAACGCTTTGTGTTTTCTGTGTTTTCCGATGAACGGTAAAATTCTTAAAACGCGATACTGCTGATTTTGCGTTCGCTCTGACTGAGGTGGCAAGCGTCATTATAAGCGAAACAAGCGCTGCATAAAGTTTTGTTTTTATTAAACGGTAGCAAATTTGAAGCGCTTCATGTGCTCTTATTTTGCGAAATCTTATTAGTCCGGATTTAATAAACAGATGCGGATATTGATAAATATATATAATAACACCTTAGTTGGATATATGGTATGATTTGATATGGTTTCAAAGAATTAAACTACTAGTCCGGATATATTTATGGATATGGATAATCACTGGATCTATATCTTTTTTAGGAAGAATATAGGATAACTCCGATCTATTCCCGGAGTCACCTTACGCATGTGCATGTGCAGTCAGTTGCGCATGTGCAATTCGATAACTTTTAACTTGTATACGATATTTTTTTACATATATGACGGCGAGGCCTCACGCCGGTCATCAGAATGCTCTTTATTATCCAAAAAGAGTTGCAGCGATCTTCAAAATAATAACGTGTATGGATGTAGGATAGACTTCTTTATTATTTAAAAAAGTGGCAGTCTAAAATCGCAAATGATGCACGAGATTTCAATGGATGAAAAACGTGGTGATCCTCGAGACGGCGTGACAACCTCCCTGCGTGGCGTTCCAACGAAAAGTAACGTTCTCGCTCGGTATAAGCTATGAAGTAAAAGTTATACCCTTATAGCGTGCTAACGGTCACTATAAACTAACCGTTTCACGCTTATTGCATGCTAACTAAACGTTTACACTTATAGCACGCTGACAGTCTGCTTCTCAAGTCATCTCAGAAACGTTTAGTGTTGCCAACTTGCAACGCCTCTTTAAGGTCACGCCATCTAGGATTTCACTCAGGTACTACCCTGACGTTTTCCATTTGATAAAATCGTACCTTGTAAACAAATCCTTACTGACAAACATTTTTTTAGCTTAACCTCTACAGTTTAATTTAATCTAATTGAAATAATCGAATGCTTCAACATACATATATGATATTACTAACCTAACCTATTATCCAATGAATATCAAATTCAGAAATAACATTACGTATAATTCCGAAAATATTATTTGTTTATTTCAGTGATAAGTGTAAAATACTAATGTCTTTTAATATCACTATAAAAGATGAGATAGTTATCGTAGGTAATTATATGTTTGAATGTCTTTACAACGATTTAATTCTAAATCGATGCCCCTTAGCAAAGTCACACCTTTGTGCACCTTGTTACCATTGTCGCACCTTGGCAAAATCACACCTTTGTGCACCTTGTTACCATTGTTGCACCTTGGCAAAATCACACCTTTGTGCACCTTGACACTATTGTTGCACCTTGGCAATATATTCTTGTACCCCTTGGTACATGTCTTTTCAAATTAATGTATTGTAGTATATCCACTTGTCTGTATAACCTTTATATAGTTTTGACGTAATAACCATTGAAATTCAAATCGTTGTTTCAGGAATATAAAAAAACTACTTAAAAATCTATTTTTTTTTGTTGTATCATAGTATGTTTATTTAACCCGTATAATGCAATGTAATATTTAACCCGTACAGGGTTACTATTAACTAAATTAAAATCTCGATCGATTTAAATCGTAAGTAAGATTAGGTTTGGTGTGGGTAGGTAGCACAAGCCGGAATTATTAAAAGCAAGAACAAGACATTCATTACTAGAATAACATGGCAGAAATAACCGTGAAGGTAATAATAATCTCAACACATACATTATTCAATCGAGTGCTTAGTGCTTATTACAAGGTTATAAAGATTTTCTTTATAGCAAAATAGGATGACTTCATATATTTTCTTTTCTTAAAATAAAATAGTTATCAATAATAACACAAGTTCTTTAGAATTGCAATTAACACTGCCGTTATTCAAGTTGATATTTACATTGCTATAGTCAATGATTTTTTAACTCTTCTTAGAATCAAGTGGATAAACTATTTAACATTTTTTTTGTCTCAATACTATGAGACAGCCTTTTTTGCAGATGGGTTCTTTATCTCCCTCCTTTAATTTGATTTTCACGAGCTAATTTTTCTATACACCACTTACTTGAAGGCTCGTCGCCACGTGTGGTGTCCTCTATTACTGTCAGGGTATCCATAAAATGAAAGCAGTCAGTAGTTTCACCAAGCAGCACACGCACGTCCGCACCGGCCGACGGTCGAGAGAGCAATGCCCCACTACCGCTGTAGGCCGTGCGTACGGGCGTGTGTCGCTTGCACTTTATTAATACGTCACACATCTTATAGAGCATGATTTTGATAATGTATGTTTAGAAACAGATAGTGATTAAAATTCATGTAATTTTTTATTATCAATGTTAATTTTTAAATTATTATTATTTTGCCAATTTATTATAGATTTAATTGTTTTATTTATATCTTTTTCACTGTCAATTATATTGTGACAAATAGTATACTTTAAATATCATTAATTCTAGTTGTTTTTATGATTTCACTAAAATTATTTAATAAAATCAAAATGGAAAAGTATAGTATTGATTAAAATAAGAATTAAATGTAACTTATGAAGACTATAATGACGATCGGAAGGTACCATGTGTACCACTTTGTAAAGGTATATCATTAACTTATACTGAACACATGTGAATAGTAAAAGAAAATATAATAATTTGTAAAAGAATTGCGTTTTACCCACATTTTCTTTCCCACGCTAGCGGATAAAACGCAATTGTCCACGCAGATAATGAATGACAAACCAAAGATTTCCGAGCATTTCCAAAAAAAAATCCAAAATATTATTACCATTACATGCTTTATATGATCCGTAACACGTCAGTAATGTTTAAGTTTGCACTGAGGTCAAAATACCAATATCAAGATCACCTTCTTATTGCAGCTTCTCGGTAAGAAGATTACTAGAATAAGTGCTTTTATAATTACAGATAAAAATACTTTTCTCAAGAAATCAAAAAAATTAAAGCGAATGTTAGCTCAGCCGCAAGCAAAAGCTAATTTAATAAATAAACATAATATTATTCCGATTAGGTGATCTTCGAAGATGAAATCAGTAGGGCGACGATTTGTATTATCTGAGATATTATATCCGTATATTTTAATCAAATCTTCATTACGGCCCCCTCATGTAAACCTATGTCACCCTTTTAATGACAATAATATCGGCATCTACCCTCTTCAATCACCTTTTCAAATGATAAAATCAGATCAGTCAGAATGTTTTTACTCGAAAATTAAACAAATTTCCATCAATTTCCTACTACCGAGAAACTTTATCAAAAGCGAGAACAAACTTACTCACATTATTTCCTTGGCTTTTTCCTATCTTGACTTTTGCGAAGTTTGATTGTATATTACATATACACAATTTTAACACCAATAAAATACAAATTTTCGCGTTCGATACGTATTCTATTCGAAAGGAAAAAACAAACGCTTTCAAAGGTTTTGCCTTTGTATTCTATTTCGTAACAGTACATTGCAGCAATTTCATGTTATTGACAGTAGAAATCGCAATAATCAAATCGATGTTCAGCAATATAGGGTTGGATGCGCCAAATGCACTAGCGTTCTCAACCGAAATTGCGCTTTGGAACGGAATAGCTTGCCGCCGCCGGCTGTTGACGCGATAACGTATGCTATATCCGGATTAAAAGTCTATACTCTAACTCCGGATAGACATGATTTCAGTGCCCAGATATTACGAAAATGCATCACATGGGATAAACATATGGTTCACCATACAATCCTAAAAACTATAGACGTATAGTTACTTAAAGCATCGAAAGATAATGAGGCTGAAGATATTTTTGTTTTTTATAGGTACGAGCAACATATAATAAGGGGAAAAGCTAGATGGGGCGTAACGGTTAGCGTGTTCTACCTATGATTACAGAGTTTAAACAATTTTCGTATGAGCCACCCACTCGATGGATGACAAAAAATATCTCGAGCTACTTCATGCTTCGGCAGACACAATAAGCGTTTGTTCTATGCTACATTTGCGGTTGTTAGCTCTCACCTATTCACACTGTGCCCACTTGGTGGGTCATACATGGTCTATTATCTTGACGGTAATGTCATCCATATCAAATAAAATCAAATAAAATCAAAGAATTTTATTCTGAAAGTAATATGGTACAATCAACAGATGTTATTACAAATAGTCACCAACCACTACAAGTAATTTATAGAAATACACATCTAATCTAAATAATAACAATAAAAAAACATAAATCAAACCCTTTTTCTTTCAAGTCATAGACAATTCAATCTTTATATTATAATATTTCATTAATAATAAATCTAGATGTCTATTTATAGATCAATACAGTCCCGTATTATAATAGCACGGAGAAAAAATAAAATATAAAGTCAAAAATATCAAATTAATATCATGTTCTAAATTCAGTATAATTAAATTCATTCATAATAATTAAGTATTCTTTAATTGAGTAGAAACATTTGTCTATTAACCATTTTTTAATGTTTTTGTAAATAACATTGTTGGTAGCTCTCGTAAACTCTTAGGGATGTGGTTGTAGATTAACGATGACATAACATTTGAGTTTTTTCTACTTATACTTTGTCCAATGTAGGATGATACTTTTGACAGGTGTCACTTCCTTGTTGCTACGTACTAAGGTTGCGTTTATTTCCTTATGTTTGGCTTGATATTGCAATAGCAACTTTATACCCTCTATATAGGTGTCAACTGTCAAAAGTATCATCCTACATTGGACAAAGTACAGCATGCTTCTACAGTTAGGAACCTTAATTTTATTTGGATCTCTCCGCATGTATACACTAAAGTGAGAAGATTGTGCAAACAGATGAGGATGCTTTTTCACAAAACATCCTACTTCCATTATATACAAACAGGTGAGTGTCAATAAATTCTGTTCTTCAAAAAGTGGTCTACAACTATCAAAGGGCCTTGCACCACAAAAACCCCGAACACATTTTTTTTGAGATATAAAAATTTTGTCCAAGTAACAAGAGCCTCCCCACAATAGCAGACCATACCTAAGAATGGAAACTACATAGCCGTGATACGCCAGGAGTGCAGCCTCCCTTCCAGCATTATTTCTAATTCTTTTCAAAGCATAACCAAATCTGTTATTTTTTTGGAATATTTTTTCTATATAACTTTTCCAGTTGCAGTTTGAGTCTAATGCTAACCCTAGAAAAATCGTATCTGAGGTCTCTTTTATATCCTCTCATATGAAAAGCTTGTGACCCAGCAGTGGGAAAATTAATAGGCTGAGACAAAGTTTTTCGATTGATATTATAGTGTATTAACTCTATGTTGTATTTTGCGCTGATAATCTAGGTTGATGTGTTTGACTATACTTTCTATATAACTATATGTTCAACGTATGTTGTGTTTTTGACAGGGCATAGTTGAAATATTAATGCTCTCTCCTCGAGACGGCTAATAATGAAATATATGAAAGTACAGCGCCTTACAAATGGTTGCTGACGCGCTCACGTTTCCATAATGTGTAGGGCGGTATTGCGTAATGTTATTTTCCGATTTATTTAACGATATATATGCGTTACCCTACCTGTCGTCTCTCATGTTCCATTATCAACAATATAATTAATAACAAGTTTGTTATAGCACTGTTTAATGATGATATGTCCAAAAACATAATTCAATTCTATAAACATTATTATTTTCCTTACTTCTTAAAAGTAGTCCAACGAATGCAAATGATGTTATGAAATTATTTTGGTAATCCAAACTGCAAAATACCTGTTGTAATTTATTATTACATTGGAGAGAATACATTAAAGTATGTTTGGAATTTACTTATTTTGGGACTGAGATACTATGATTAAGATTTTTAAATACCAGTTTGTTACCATGTGTTTAATATTGTTGAAACTGAAAAAATAATTTGTGACGATGGCGCATAAAACTGCTCCGAAATATTCAAAGTTCAGCAATAGAAAAAAAACACTTTACATAACCCTAATATTTGTTATTTTTTTATAAAATTCCAATTTTTTCTGTCTGAATCAATACTACCTTTAATTACACTTTAAAAATAACCAAAGACATCACCCACTTATGGCAATTCTATAATTTATCCTCAATAAGAAATACTAAGTTATGGTGCCTAGATATTTTGTTAAATAATAACAATGATTGCCTAGTAAGGGACCAAAGTAGATAAGTATCTCTATCCGAGCTTAGACCGCAATAGGTTAGACCGCAAGTGATGTCCGTATCTTAAATATCTACAAATTATTAAAAGGGCAGAGGAAGTCCAACTGCAAGTGTTATCGAGTCGAAAGATAAAACAATAAAATATTTACTATTCTTTCTTTCTATGATGAACTTCATTGCTATTAAAATATTGATACTATAGAGTCTAAAGCCACAAACCTACTCGTGGCAACTGTTACGGATGACTTTTCCTGCTACGAAATCGTAGCCAGTCGTAGCATTGCTTGCACAAAAGCAGTTTGGGAGAAATAATTACGTCGGATTCCTTAATGACTTCACATTATTAAAAAAAGGTTTTCTTTATTTCGTAAAACTACGTTCTATTAAGAAAGTTATTCCCAGTGGAATAAGCTTGAAATTAAAGTGTAGAAGAAGGTCCTTTTCAAAGTCTCGTTGAAGTATGACACGTCCCATTATTCACTCTATAAAAAGTACGGTCCAAACAGTATGGGTACTATTAACGTAAAAGGAATAGACTCTCCAAATAGCTTAGATCCCTCATGCGTGATACAGTGGGGAGAGTACATATTTAGCCTCGTTGAATGCCTCATCGAGCTTATTATATGTCAATCATACGCTTCGAACAACTAATCAATTGCTTACTAATTAAACGTGTGTTTTAGGCGGTATCCTAAATTAGTAAAAAGGAGGTCGTTAGTTGCAATGCAATTTTAAGGAAAACCTTAGGAAATATTCTTGTTCCAAAGAAACCAAACATATCATCCACGTATTGGTATTATGTATGTACGTCAGCATTATAATAAAAATATGTAAAAAAAAAAGTACTTTAAACGCATTTTTCTTAGTGGAGTTATATTTATATAGGTAGTGGATCGCAAATTTTTTTGTAACCCTATGAGTCTTTCGATCACATAAATTAGTTTTGAATGTTTAAATAGGTTCAGCTATTTAAAATTATGAGAGTTAAAGTGGAGATGTTAAAACTTTACTGCTTCTCAGTCTATGCAATTCCGCCAAAGTCAATTTGTCTTTAGGATTATTATACAGCTCCTTTAGTCGAGCTCGCAAATAGCGACACCATTTAAACTTCTTTGCACAAATTTAAAAAAGAAAAACAATCGCAATAAAGCACTGCACATGCATTGTTATATATAACATTAAATTTTAAACAAATGTATGTTTCGGAAGCACAAAATAAGTCATAAAAACATTGTATTCTTTAAATTACTACTAACAGTGTGCAAAATAAATATCTACAGACTTTCTGTAACAAATACCTAATAATACTATAGTAAAACACAATTTGTACCTATATTTCATTTTGAAACAAGAAAATACCTCCTGCCTAAATTTAAGTTTGAAAAGCGTCAAAAACTTAAATTACAAAATTTCTACAACCCCAGACTCAAATAAAAAACAAACTAAAAGTCTAAATAGGTAAAAAGTAAAAAATCATAAAAAAAACTTTAAGAACTAATAAATAATATGAATATTATAAATGGATATGACATATAAAAAGCATATCCAATAACCCTTCTTAGTTATAAGACATGCTTTTTATATGTAGGTAATAAAAAAGATCAGAATCTTTCTGTTATTGTAAAATTCATACCTTTTAAGTGCAACCTACTATCTATACAAAGCTTAATCATATACAACTGTTTTGTATCAGCCTGTATTAGTGTCTCGATTAGAATCGAAAACAGCTCAACAACATCCATTAACATTTAAGAATGAAAACAGGATTTAAACTTAGATTTACGTGGGTTTCGTTTCGATTTCTTGCAAGGTTTCAAAGATATGAATTTTAACATGGCGTGCCAAAGCCGGTTTAAGCATAAAATTCTCAATGACTGACAATTTAATTTTTGTCTCTTAGTACAGCTGCTCGTAGGAAGCCTCGTAAGTAGGAAGTTTGTTTTCTTGCCCATATGCTTTTCAACGTTCAAATTAGACTTTATTCTGATTTAATTTTGTTTATTATTTTAGAAAAAAAAGATATTTCCGGAAAATCTGACAGTGCTATTTTCTATGTGATATTTTTATGAAATCGATAGACAAGAATCAATCCCATATAATAAAACATTTTGCCTTGTACTCTTACTTTTCTGTTTAAAAACTTATGTATAACTTATATATCTTGAAATATAAGACTCGGAGGCGTAGTAGTTTTTTACAAGCGTATTTTAAACATAAAAATAAGGCATTGTGAATGCAAAAAAGAAAATTAAATACATTAATCGCTCCATTAATTAAGTTAATTCGATTAAAACATCATATTCACATATGATGTTGTATGCAACGCAATACTCAAGTATTGCGTCACAAAATGTATACAAAAATACCGTTTTGGAGTAGACTAGACTTTTTTGTCCACTGCCATACACACAACATGTATTATTCTTTGAAACGCGGATATCGCCAGCAGAAGATTTTATTATCTCTTACCCGGATTTTCCACAAGGAAAAAGCTTTATATTTCGCTAGGTAAACAGATACGGGTCGACTGTAAATATTAATGATACTAAGAGTGCCGCTTTTTGAAAACAGCTATTTACCATTTAAAATTGTTTTATGTTACAGACAGATATGTCTAAAATAAATAAAATGAAAATTGTTAATGCAAATCGAGACATAGAATTTTAAAAATACTCACCACTCAATACTGTTAGAACTTGAAAAATAAATTAGAAACCCATAAACCAGTAAAACCTGATGTCGCACACCTAATCCCAAAGGAAATTAAACGACAAATATAGTGTGAATCCACATAGATAGTTAGTACGCTTTTTCGAAACTCGTTAAAGTTAAAGTAAGTAAGTTAAAGTAAGTTAAAGCTAAGTTAAAGTTGACGGATGTTAACTAACAGCAACCTAATATCTCAGTTAATTACAGAATCATTTGAATACTGCCTCTGGTAGGTAGTTACGTGCAAAGTTAGTTGATTGAATTCAATCTCATTGAAATGCTTCACCTAGTCTGGAACCGTTCGCACAATGCACAATCGCATCCGAATTTGATATTATAAATGCGTTTGTTTGTTTGTTACGTTTTCACGTGTTAACTACTGAAGCAATCATCATAAAATTTTTCATACACATTTAAAGGGATACAGAAAAGAATATAGGGTACCTTTAAATTGGACAAAAGTACTGTTTCATAAGGAAAAAATATTAACAACTGGAACGGAATTCTTCCCAAACTAAGCAAAGTACGTATTGTGGACACTAAATATCGGATACGATACATAAGTCGAATTAAAAATTATTTAAAATATATTTAGTTCTTACACTTCCGCGCACATTACAGATCAGATAAAACACTTTTTTACGGATTATTGCGAATATTTTATTTTATATTTAATCCTGACGTTTTCACAGGATGAATTAGTGATCCTGTGATCACGGCTCCTGTAAAGGAGTCGAACAGTCAGGATTAAATATAAAATAAAATAAAATATGCGCATTAATCCGTAAAAAAAGTGTTTTATTATTTAAAATAATTTAAAACATAGGCAACATCATGCATCACCCGATCATCATTATAAAGATTATGTCTGAAAAGTAAACGAAAACTAAAGCTATGATAATGTAACTTTTGCACATCGGCATGTGTCACCCAGTAATGTTCCAAAAACTACCCGACATTGCGAATTGAATCCGAGTAGTAAATTTATTGTCCAACCATTTCTTTTTTATTCTTTGGAAGTCTTGTTCGATTTGAATCAGTTTTTTTTCTAAATAATATAACTTGTAAATTGTATAAAATTTTCTGAGAACTCCACTATCATTATGAAAACGAAAGTGACTGTTGGTTTTCAAATTCAAATTCATTAATTGAAGATCACAGGTTACATTAAGTTGTTAAAATATGATTAGTACAATTTGTGTCTTACTTCGTAGAGTTTACAAAATATTCTTTTCAGTAATACAAATAATATCTACTAGCTTTCCATTTGACGCTAATTCATCAAGACGTACTACTAGTTGGTCCGACCTATTAAGAAGACCATTGATATTTTGGTGCAATACATAAATATTATTGTACACGAAATAAATCATTACTGTTGTCGTAATCAAATCAGTATTACAGTCATTACCTGTTTGATCCAATGTTTCATGTGCCGTGGTGTCATTGCTATTGGAAAACTGTATGTCAGTTTCATATTCATATTCATATTCATATTCTTTATTGCAAGCCACATGTTTTAGTACAGGTATACAAAGGTACTTATCATCTAGAGTTGCATGTGACACCCTGTAAGGGCGTAGCAATATAAACTTAACCTAGAAAACAAATTTTAGTAATAAATTCACAATTAACAATCAATAATAATCCAAACAATAATAAATTAAACTTTTCTTTTAAATAATTATAACTCAACATAAAAATAAAGATTAATACCATTCCCTTAAATTTTAGTTAATAATTTCATTATATTACTCACAAATTAATATCGTTAAAGAATTCCAATATATTATAATAGCTTTTTTTAATAAGAAAATGCTTTAATTTTTTTTCAAAAGTGGCATATTTTTCAGATTCTTTTAATTTATTGGGGATGTGATTATAAATTTTTATTAGCATACAGTGTGGCGAGTCTGCGACTATTTTTAACCTGGTGAAAGGAAGTTTTAATTTATTTCTGTAGCGGTCATTTCTCCTTTTTAGGGTAATCGGTGAGAACAATTCTAAATGTTTTTTGACAAACCTACAGGCTTCAAAAATATATAAACATGTAACGGTTAATACATTTAATTCTTGGAAATAAGGTTTGCAAGAGTCAGTCTGATCTATATTGCAAAGTATTCTGATGCATTTTTTCTGGGGGACAAATATATCATTAATTTTGCTACAGTTTCCCCAAAGAATAATTCCATAAGCCAAATTAGAATGGGCAAATGCATAATATGCCGAGAGCGCAGTGGTAAGATTGGTTTCACGTTTTAACTGCCTAAGTGCATAAACGAAAGAAGACAAACGGCTCGATAGTTTTAGGACATGTGATTTCCAATTCAAATGCGCATCTATTTCTATTCCTAGCATGGTGGCCGAATCTACTGTTTCCAAGGTATTTGTTTTAAATTGGTAATTGAGATCTAGTGCAGTTTTTTGATAGGGTCTAAATTGTAATAATTTAGTCTTTTTAAGATTTAGCTGTAAATTGTTCTTATCTAACCACTTTGTAGTAGAGTTCAATATTTCGTCCAAGTCTGTTTTAAGTGTGTCAGAGTTTGTACAAGGTAAGACTACGGAGACGTCATCAGCAAAAAGTACCTTATCCGAAGGAATTGAATCTGGCAGATCGTTAATGTAAACTAAGAAGAGTATACATCCGAGGACACTTCCCTGAGGAATGGAACCCGAGATGGGTATGAGGTGAGATCTGACATCTTCAATCTCTCCAGTCACAAAGTTAGTATTTTGAATTTCTACACACTGATGACGATTCGAAAGGTAAGATTGAAACCATTCGAAGGCTAGACCCCTAATACCTATTTTATAAAGCTTATCTAGAAGGATTTTATAATTTACCCTATCGTAGGCTTTGCTCATATCGAGCAGCAGACCAATCGCATAGTTTTTTTTATTAATTTTTTCTAATATTTTATTTATAAACGTATATATAGTTAGAATAGTATTTCTGTTTGTCCGAAAACCATATTGATTATCATGTATAGCCTGAAACTTTTCAAGAAAAACGATGATCTTTTTGGCCATTGCTGTCTCTAATATTTTAGCTGAAGTCGGTAATAATGCGACAGGGCGATAATTGCTAATTTCAGCCTTTTCCCCTTTCTTAAATATAGGTTTGACCAACGATATTTTTAGGAAGTCAGGGAAGCATCCTTCCTTGAAAGACTGATTAATCAGTAGTGTATATGGGAGAGTGAGTATTTCTGCACATTTTTTAATTAAACTTGGGGGAATTTCATCAACTCTGAAGCTATTCTTATTTTTGAGATTCTTGATTATTTTATAAGTGTCACTAGGTTTTAGCGGATGTAAATAAAGAGAGTCACGAACACTGCTTGCTGTGCTTGTGTTTCCATGACATCCCAAGTTCTGAGTGTTACTAATAGTTGTGAAGTAGTCGTTAAAGTAGTTTACAATCCGGTTTGGGTCTTTGATTAATATTTGATTATATTTTAATACAATATTTTGTTTTAATGGAGGAGGGTTACGATTAATTTTTGAATTTATTATTTGCCACATTGTTTTACTTTTATTTTTGGAGTTTGTATATTTATAAGTGTTGTTAATTTTTTTTGCAATATTAACGGCCTTTTTTAATATTTTACAGTAAGATTTGTAATAATTATCTATTATTTTACTTTTGGTTTGTATTTTGAGGAGTTTTAAAAGCCTTTTATTTCGACAGGATTGTTTAAGTCCTGGCGTGAGGTTGGGGTTTTTTGGTCTGTGATAAAGCCTTTTTGTTAATTTTGGTATACATATATCCAAATTTTGTTGAAGTACTTTACTGAATGCATTATAATTTTCATTTATATTATTTTCCTGTTTTAAAATGTTCAGCCAATTTACCTTACGAAGTTCATCTGTAAACTTATTTATATTAAAATTATTAAATGTTCTTTGTAAGCAAAAAAAAACTTTTGGTGCCTGGGTATTTGATGGTATAGAGAATATAAAACCTCTATGATCAGAGAAACCGAATTCTTGAACGGTCAACTTGTGATTAGTCAACTTAAAGTTAATAAACAGGATATCCAAACAACTGGCTTTACTAGGGGTAATTCTTGTAGGTTCCTTAACTATCTGGTGGAAATTGTACACTAACATATTTTTTTTTAGATTATACATGTCTTGGGTTTTTGTTAAAAAATCAACATTAAAATCTCCCCCTATCATTACAGATTTTGAATTATCCTTTAGTGATATTAAATGCATAAGCCCTTCTAAACATTCAAAGAATACATTTTTGTTTTTAGTACTATTTGGCCAGTATAAATTAATAATCAATAAGTTATGTCTTGTTAGTTCTACTGCTGACACTTCGAAGATATTTTCTACAGATAATTTTTCAATATCACTTCTTGATCTTATTTCTTGATTTCCTTCGATCAGTATACATACACCTCCCCCTTCAGTTGTCTTTTTTGTTTTACGACAATAGCTTGAAGCCATTCGGTAACCAGGGATAGAGAACAGTTCGAGTTTTTCTTTGTTTAGCCACGTTTCTGTTAAGCAGATAACGTGCAAACTTTGTTTCTTTTTTCTATAATCTTCAATAAAATCTTCAAGAAGATGTACTTTATTGTTCGCACTTTGCATGTTCTGATAAAATACATTTATATTATTATCGAAAGGATTGATTATTCTGGTTTTTTTGTTCATTTAAAGTACTGCGGACTTGCTGGTTTACTTTCTTTCTAATTTGTATGTTTCTATTAATCGTTGAGTCTAAATGTTTCTCTTTTAAGATATCTTCATCAATTGTATTTTGCACACTAGAGTTAATGTACTCTTTTCCATTTATAATCAGTTTTTTGTCCCTAATAATAGCATGTTGACCACTTTTCCGGGCCTCCAGTAGAGCCTTTCTTAATTCGCGTTTTTGTTTTAAGTCAGACTCGCTTAAGTATTCTGAAACGCCCAAACCAACATCCCTAAAGTATCCGGAATTCATAAGTATATGTTTTCTTAATCTGTTATTTGCCAATTCTATTTTTATGGGTCTTTTATTGCCTCGTTTTCCGATAAAATCTATCTCTTCAATGTGATGGGATATATTTACGTTCAATATATCATGGAAAACGAATGAAACATGATTTATTAAGTCTTCTTCAGTAACTCGGTAATCGGTGGTCAAGCCATGCAAAACAATATACTTTTCAAAACTTGTCTGAGTGCTATTGGCAGGGTATTTTAGGCTTTTTATTTTTTCTTGTATATCCACATTTAATTTATTTAGTCTTGAGCATTCATTTTGTAGACTTTTAATTTTTTGTTCAAGAGTGGAAATGTTTTCTTCTATAGCAGTATGCCTACTATTCATAATTTCTATGTTTTTTGTGAAGTCCTTTTTAAAAGTACTCATAGTAATTTCTATTTCTTTCTGTATAGTATTACGAATTGCTTGTAAAATGGAATTATTATTTCTGTGTAGATTTTCCTGCAACAGTGTATTTATTTGCTCTAGTGTTACTTGAGAGATCATAGTAGTATCACTAGTAGAGTCTTTCGTTTGGGGTGAGTTTACCAGAAAAGTATCGCCCTCAATAGTTATTGACGAGTCATCAGCCACGGGTGAGATTGCTTGTCGTCTCTGTTGTCTTTTTTTATTTAGATTTAGGTCTTGGTCATTATTATCCTGGCTTTGTCTAACTGGTGTGTTTGAGTTATTCCCCTTGGCAATTTTGGAGCAGCATAAGGGACATTTCCAAGCCAGTTTGTGTTCGCGTGTCATAGTATTGATAAATCTTACTAAAGGGACATTAACACATTCAATATCATAGCTTTCTGTACACAAGCAACATGATAAATAGTATCTATTACTTATTTCCTGGCAGCAACCAGCACATTTTTTCACAGAGCTCGCCATCTCTCTGTAATTTAATGTAGCAAAAATTCTTTGGCCGCACAGGATCGATCTCCGGCCTTGCGGCGCGGCGTACGCCAGTCCGCAGAGGTAACAACTACACCAAGCTGACTTATTCAAAGCCGGCCAATTTAACGTAGGGTATTAGCGATCGACCGATGCGAACACTTAATGAGGTCAAAGTCCGCCTAACAGCTGTTGTCACACTATCACTGCAATGTTTTTTTTTTGGCTGACCGCTTTATTTATTTATTTTATTAAGATTGGAATTTTTAATAGTACTGTTATGTTACAAGATTTTAATTAGGTATTTCAATCACTTTTTATTATTTCACATAGTTTAAACACTGTTATGATCAAAAATTCACTTGATAAAATTGATAATTAAATTTATTCACAATAGTGCACTTTTATCGGTTTTTTAAAACTGTTTTTAATGGATAACGTTAGGTGATGATAATTATTCTGTTTTTTTATACGTATTGTTGATTTATGGAAGTGATTTTGCACTTATACTATTTTTAAAAATAATTTTTACGCGGGGCGGTTGTTTGTGCTGCGGCAGCGGGTAGCTGAATGAAGTTTATGTACATTTGTCTCCGTATTTAATACTATTAGTTTTATAACCATCCATAAGCTTCCCAATTTTAATCTAGTATCCCTTACATCTAATTTCTTTCAACAAATAACGAGCTTTATAAAAAACACTATTAAAATTCATGTCAGTATTTTTGGAATTTAAATCTACATATATAACATTACTGTAATATCTATTGCAAATGAATTTAATAGTATAATTAAGCTTATCCACATTAATATATTAATTGTAAGGTACTTGAGACACTAAAACAGTGGTATTAGATATCTTACTTAGCCAGATAAGTATTTAAAATAATACTGGATTTTTATCCTCGGTTCCAGCCTGCAAAATAACATCGTTTTTTGTTAGCCTTTTGATTTCGATTTCCATAAAATTACTGTTGCAAATACTGTTGAGATTTACGCCTGGTTTAACAAATAAAATGATTTCATAATTGGGACCCACTAGCTGTTGCAATAATTTTCGTAGCCCTCGTCCTTATTGGTCTGCCAGAATCAAGATCCTCTTCTTTTTATGTTCTTTTGTTGGTGTATGTATGTAATTTTGCTTCCCGTCCACTCAGTATTTGCTTGCATTTTACCCGAATTTTCTTGCGTATTTGTAAAACATTTTTTGTCCCCAGTAATATCGTCCATATAACAAAAAAATATATTTTCAAGTCCAAGATTTAATAGTCGTGTTGATATTGTATACATATTATTTAAAAACATGTCACTGTGTTAGATAATGGTGAGGTTCTGCTCATACGCATTCTTATATATATATTTATTTAACGATGTCAATAAATGCTTACTTTGTTGATTTGAAAAGTGTTTAATAATTTTTTTGTGTATTTATTTTATTTCTTGTTCCCTTATGGTCCGTTTTAATGTTTGATTTTCACAATTTAGGTTTTCTATTTCTTGATTTGCCTTATATTTTCCAATTCAAGTTTTAACTCCTGTTTCCAAATATTATCAGTGTCACTGTCATACTCAACATTCTTGTGTTAAATAACGTTGAGTTTGGGACGTTCTTTTCATTTTGGATCATTATCATTTCTGAAATGTCATTTTCTGATTTAGATCGTATGAATTCCAGGATCGAACTTGGTATCATTTAGTTTATGTCCATCTTAGTGATTTACAATTCCACCAATTCCAAACAACACTACAAAAGCTTTAACTACTTACATCAATAAAAAATTGATACACTTTTGTGATTTGATTATTTTTTTGGTTTGCTAAGTATTTTGGTATAATATAAATCTACCTCTGATTTTGGTGAAATTTTGCCTTTAATTTATTTTAATAGGTCGATTCCTGAAAACAAAACAAATGAGTCGTTATTGTTCATTAAAACTTAATAAAGTAACTGTAGAATAATACTGCATTATTTCAGAAAATAACAGTAAAAAGCACGTAATTCGAAATAAGAATTTTATATCTCTCTCAGTTATTCTACGACAGTTAATTTCGACATTATTTCACTTTATTAACGCATTTTAAATCAACTGCCCTATATAATGCTGATACGCATTGGATTCTTCACATGTAATGTGCAAGACATTGGTAAAAATCTGGACATAACATGAGATAACAGATTCACGTCAATCCTGAAAATATTGCTATTTTGAAATAGTGCAGTGTTTTTCTGGATGTATGTTATATAAAAAAGATTTTTCGATTGCTCCGTCACTTTCACAAAGTAATTGTAATTATGGGAACCCTTATTAAAGAATAAATATATATTTCGTCTGTTTTTCCTTAATCAAACAGTCAGTAACAATGAAAGTATATATTTAGTTTCATCACAAACGCTTCAATATGGTAATGCATCACTGTATTATTTCACAAATAAACCGGTATCTTAGTTGAAACTTTCGGTAATTATTTCTCGTTTTACACTGACTTTCTTTTACTTATAACAGTCACGCGTCTGAATCATTTTATTAAAAATGTTTTAATAATAAACTCTATTTTAAAACTTTGAATGTTTTTATTATTGATAAATACAGAGCCGATGTAAGTGAAACGGCATCCTCTGGAGAAATTGTTCTTAGCTCGCAAATCAATATGAATTTTCTGAAAGTTACCTCTAGAGTATAATTTTATATAAATAAATAATTAATAGACAACTTCACAAACATTGTTCTGAACCCAAATTAAGTAGCTAAACCATGATTAATCCGACCGGGGAATTTAACCCCAGATCTCAGAGTGCCATAGCGATTAAAAACCTGCAAGCCACTCGAAATAAACTGCTTCAATTGGCGATTGATTTTGAATTAAAACATAACTTCCACCTTCAGATTGTAGAGATGTCATCCGTCTATACAACTGCTATGGTGTAAAGTGTCTCTCTGTTTCTTACTTCGGGTTTACTGGGTTCATTGGAGTCACTTTTTAAATTAAACAACATCGGTCATGAAAGGTTTGACTCCGAGCAATGCATCACGTAACAACAACTTTCATGCTCTTAGTGACCATTATTAAAAAAGGAACTCTGCTTTTTTTTGTAAAGATATTATCTACATACTATAAATAGATACATTACTTTTATTATAGATACTATAAGTTACTAAATTGATCCAGTGATTTGAGTCCGATTGAAGTTTATGATTAGCGATGGCCTATTTTTTCTGTGTCGTTGTTTTTAACAGCTTTACGTGCTCCTTTCTATTCTTCTCTTTGTTTGGCCGATGCGTGAACTACCACAACTACACTCGATCTAATAAACGCCCGGTTTCTATTCACCCTCTGTATCTGGCTCTGTATCTGGCACCCGACATTGAGCAAATTTAAAAACCAAAAAGTAGATAAGATACCAAGTAATCTAGGGGAGTATATTCTGTAGGGGACAGAATTCGATTTTGAAAATCATTTTTCCGTAAACACAGGAAAGAAAAACCAAATGGCAGTAAAGTAAATATCGATAGAGTATAATATCAATACTGAAACTGGAATGGGAACTTCAATTTGAAAATACCAAAAACCAAACTATTTTTTATACATATTAGTATGAAAATATTTGCAAGTTTAAAGTCCAATCCCATATTGCTGTTTTACGTTCAATACCAAAAGCTTCAATGTCGATGTACATTTCAAACAACAATTTGGAAACAGTCACATCATTCTAAATTAGGGTCCCAGGCAACAAATGTCGCTTCTGCTGTTGACATCCGTGCGGTGGCAATATGTACGCATCATTTAAATTGATATATTACATACGAAAACCTGGCCTACCCATGTGGTGTCCGGCAAACTAGAATAGCACCAATCCTTCACACTTAAGGGTGTCGTTAAATGTGAGTAAAGATACAGGAGGATACTAAAAACTCGTCTCCAACGTTTTCAGAAATGATATGGCCTTTCACTGCGATTTTCAACCCACCTACCCATCATGGAGTGGAGATTAAGTCAGTAATTAATTAGGAAGTTATTTTAAAATCCATTTATATGACTTCTTTATTATTTCACAGAATTAATACAGAGACATTCTGTTATTTCCTAAATACACTGTTTTTCGCTTTATTTCCTTTTGTTTATAAGTTCCAAGATAACGATCAACAAAGCACAACGGACTCAATCAGCGGAAAACTGTCTTAAGTTTGCACAGCACCTAGATGGTTGATAAAAATTAACTAGATAGTTCATAGTGAATCTATACAATGAATTATTCTCTAATATCTCGTATTCTTCAAGTCAAGGTGTCGAATTGTTAGAAATTGTAATTTAACATAATTAAATGATTATGTAAAATTACTTGCCGCAAACTTATGTCAATTGATTTATATTAAGGGATTGACATGTAATTTTATCATCTACTACTTATTTTATAAACTTAAATGTTAGTGGTAGTGTTTAAATCAATTTAAAAATTACTAGTTGTCTGATAGAGTTATTTATGTCATGCCCGATTTCACTATGGGTTATTTCTAGTTAATCATCTTCACCTTTATTCAAACTTTAACATTAAATTGCAGGAGGAGGTAGAGTCGTCTTTGCGGTTAGTGCACGCTGTGGCATCAGGTGCGACTGGGGCGTTGTGTGTCACGCACAGATACGGGCGGCTGCGAGCACCACTTCATGCAGCGAGGTGGGACACAGCGAGAGCAAGAGCAGACCTCGCTGCCAACGTTCTGCATCAACTAGGACTGGATACCGCTGGTAAGTGAAAAGCAATGATCTATTTTATTAGGATTCTGCAAAACATCAATAATGTACTACACACCCACACAACCATAATAAAATAGCTGTTATAACAACAAACTTCACTTTCATAAATTTTGAACTAGATAAGGCTTAATACAAAGGGTAATACATATTTATTTTATCAGTATTTCATTATCACCATACGACATTATACCAAAGGGTAAATGAATTGTGCTGTAATTATTTAACTTATACATGAATATCTATAAATTAGTATGCATAGTATATACCTTTATAGTTGTATACCTTTTACTTAGACATACCCAACAGTAACTAAAAATCTAGAAGTTAAAAGATTAAAATAATAATTAAAATTTCAACAGTTACTCTTAACTGAAGCTTAATCGCATACCATCAGTTTGATTCTCAACTATTACTCTGCTATGGCTATCATCTTAACCGAAAAGCTTCCACTACGGCCTCATCCAAAAATGGAGGAATTTTGCCATAGTCTCCACGTTTGGCAGGAGATAGCAGTTTAAGAGCATGCAGCTGCCCATTTTGTGGTTGCCGAGTTGTATGGTAATTTCCTCCAGTAGCATAAGTTAGCTTTTACGACACCGTTAAAAGTGAAGAGTTGGTTCTATTTCACTCTTCTGGAACCCACAGTCTAATTTCGGCTATATAATACTGCGTATATTCAAGTTGTTTTTCCTTTTTTTTTTTGCAGAAGTGTTAATGGCTGTGTCCCAAGGGTTAGTGATGGGGGCCAGTCCAACAGAAAGGGCGGTTGGTTCTCGAGCACTGGCCTTAAGGTCTGACGGAGTGGTAAATAGTGCAGTAGCTTGGGAGAGATACGGCACAGCGGAACCAGTGGCCATCGTGTCTCCACAGTTAGAAAAGCCTCCAGACCCTGAATATCCCTGGTAAGGTTATTTAGGTGATTTGAGAATATAAAAGAGCTTACGATAGGATTGAATATCGACCCTTTTATCACGTCTGATGTCAGAACTAAAGAATGTTCCCACTATAGTATAAAATTATAGGTGCCACATTGGTGGACCGACGTGCAAGCGACGCTCGTTTGCTACGTAACTTTCTAGTTAATTTCTTCTATGTTCATCTTTTTAGTCTTTCTTGAACCTGACATGTGTATCATATGTCTGATTTTTACCATTAGTTACAGATTGATAATGGGAACAATCATTATAAATAATGAGTAATCTGTAAAGTATCATTTTTTTAAATCCCATTTTGATTATTTTTTACTTGTTTAAGGTATGTATCAGCGCACAATAGTGAATCTCTTCGTTCTTCTAAGTTTATGCCTTCACCTCCTGGGGTTACAATGGAAGGTTGGTGGACATACCCCTACTACAGCTGTGAGGCGAAACGATGGCTTCTTTCGTACACAGTACCTGTATCAACAGTAAATGGGTATGACTTAATATTGGACATTTTATTTTACGAGTCCCATAAGCCATTAAAAAGATACAATTAAGTATTAACAGATATTACTATTACTAAGCTAATAATAACCCGTAGTAACCCCATTATCAGTATATATTAGCTTTGAAACTGGTATATATTTAATTCCTTATTTTACTTATGATTCTATACTTGCTGATACACTGCTGTCAGGGCTGAAGTACGTTCCTAGTACCATCTATCGAAACTAAACTAAATGTTACTGAACATTGCGAGATTGAAGTTATTGATAGTTCCTAAAACTAGATAAAATCTATTTAAGAAAATCTGATCAACTGTTGATAATGTATATTTTTTTAAATCTGAAATTATCAAGGTATACGTGTTGATAAAATTGTATTTGATGTTTATAGACGTGAAAATTATACTTCTAATGCGAATTTAGGGAGTGATTGATATCAAGCTAATCTGCAAACATCCAAGATTAATAATAAATATCTCATGTCTCTGCCAAAAAGATTTTGAGAGCATACAGACAAGGAAAAAAGTATCAAAGTTATTGACAAATTAATTAATAATAAAGTACGACGTGAACAGATAAATAATCATCATTAGGACGTAATGCGTGTTTAAGTATTCGCAGAAAATTACGTAATAAAACTTTATATATTAATGTTTATAATATAAATTTGAATAATCTTCAATAACACTAATAAAAATAGAAATGAAATGAAATGAAATGAAATTATTTATTTGCTATAAAACACGGAGTACCTACAAATTTAACAGTTCACCAAAGTTTAGTGTCACAAGTTATAGATTTGGTATGTAACATAGGTCTTATTATTATTATTAAATGACATGTTACATAATATGTATATAAATTCTCTTTACGGCAACACTTTTACATTCTGAGATACAAGTTTGGTACTTAGCTTTAAGATTAATTAAATGCAACAAAAATATGAGAATAAAAACCACATAAATATTATTATGCATATATGTATTTAGACGGTGGACTAAGAGCCAGTGCCTGCCAGACATACGTTAAAGTTTAAAATCTGAATTTTTTTTTGCGTGTTCTCACTGGTGTAGGGAACAATGTTTGGGGGTTACAAACCTTGAGTAACGGTGCCTTCGGAATGTATCAGGTAATCTAGGAGCGCAGTACCTGAGCTCACTCACGTTAAATTATAAAAGCTGAAATTTACACAGAGTGTTTAAATGACCATTCTAAGTCATTATTTAAAAGGTCAGACCTATCTGAAGAGTCCAACACTCCCCCAGACGCGGTAGAAGGTCAAATCCAATGAAAAAGCATTGCTTAGGTACATTAATGCATTTAAGAGAGTATTCGTGCAGTTAAAATTTTATAATTAATGAAAATTATATGTAAATATTACTTATTTTTTTTAAATAACCAGACATATTCGAAGGGTTAAACACCCCCTTAGACTGAATAAAGGCTAGCTAGAAAACTGTTAAGTGAATTTGATACGAAAAAAAATGTTTATTCAGTACATAGAAAAGTTAAATTTAGATTATTTATTTATTAATATAAGTTAATAAATTAAATTTAGTTTAATATTAATTAGTGGTATAAAGAATGCATCGATAGGTCGTTACTTATGTATATGAATAAATGAAAAAAAATATTTATCAATAATTTTGTTTTTTTTTGTAGTTTTAAAATAATATAAAATATACATAAATAGATATGTATTATTCAATCATGACAGAACTAAAAAAAATTAGAATAATTTAATAATATTGAACGAAATTAGACTATAATATTTAATATATTATTTTATATATTTTTCTTGAAAATTATTTTGCAAGACTATTGGTAAAAACACTTACCTAGGTCTATTTGGAAGGTCTCATATATTCCTTGACACAGTAAAAGGTGGAATACAAGCGAAAGAATGTCTTCGTATACGTAAATGCGTATAAAATAGTATTAGTGGGTTTTAGAGATGACGAAATATACAGGTATGGAGTAAATGCCTATTCCACAGATCCCTCCAAACGTATAGATAGAAGTACAAGTTCAAAATTCTAAATGTCTTTTTGGGGCACTGGGTTCAGTGTCTACCGCGTCTGGGGGAGTGTTATACCCTTCGGATAGGTCTGGCCTTATAAATTATGACTTAGAATGGTCATTTAAACACTCTGTGTAAATTTCAGCTTTTATAATTTAACGTGAGAGAGCTCAGGTACTGCGCCCCTAGATTACCTGATACCTACCGAAGGCACCGTTACTCAAGGTTTGTAACCCCCAAACATTGTTCCCTACATCAGTGAGAACACGCAAAAAAGTTTCAGCTTTTATACTTTAACGTATGTCTGGCAGGCACTGGCTCTCACTCTACGGGTTTTTGTTTTAATTATTAATTTTACTACTTTTGGTCCTTTGAAGCACTCATCGGTTGCCTTCTTTTTCCAAAAAGTAAATATTATTCCTTTTTTATTTCTGTGATACATTTTATCATAGTAACTATTTTTTATGGCAATATATCCGTCTGACCTGGCCGAATCTTCGGGGGCTGCTGAATCTTAACGCTGGTCTGCGATACGTATCTTTTATCAGAAAAATATAAAGGCCTTATATTATTTTACGACCATTCGAAATAATTGTTATGGATGTCATTTCATTTCCCTCACGCATCATCCCACGTCACCACCCCCGCACGGCGTACAAACTACGTATGAACAGTGACAGTTTATCATGGAACAAAAAGTAGTAAAGTAAATAAGTAGCGCCCTTGTAACCTAGTATTAAACCTCGCGAGCCATAATATAAGATGAGATATTAAATAAAGTAGATAAAATAAATAGTTATTTTTTTATTTTACATATTGTTTTCTAGGGCATTCCATTGTTCATAATTGTTTTGATATAAAAAAAAACAAAAATACACTAATATTTTGACCACTTCGCAAAATTGCGATTATCTCGAAAACTACATACTTGGAAGTTGTACCTTTTACTAAACATAGTCACAAATTGTGCTAAACTTAATAAACTAAATAGTATACCTGGGTAATTATATGTAATTATGAAGTTCAATGATAAATGTTATTTTTACTGTAAAAAAGCTTTTACGATTTAGTTCATTATTTAAAAAAATACATGAATCATAGAAAATTACCTGTACAATTAAGTTCAATCAATTAAATAATTTTATCTGTATAATTATATAAATTACCGTTGGTACTTAGTTCAATGACCTAAACTCTATTATGATGTTTCATGACAAATATTATTTTTACAGTAAACAAGTAAAATCTTTTTCGAATTATTTTTAAGTAGTCCTTTTCAAATTATTTAATGGTAAGCTTTTTGTAATTGGAATTTTTTTATTTTATGTTTCAGACTGAAAGGTGTTATTTCGCTCGATATAGACATATCTAATTTGGAAATAAATCAGTGTGAAGCAAACCCTGATTACGATAGCGATAATCAAATATATTCTTTTCATGGCACTCACAAGTGTCCTAACGAGACTACTTACGTAAGTCACATTTATGGAATGTTATGTGTAAAGACGACAGAGCCTCATTATACTCTACCTGAAAACAGAAAAAACACGTTGGAATAGTCGACCCCTAACAGGATTCGAACAGCCTTCTAGCGATAAGATGCAGTAAGCGTCTACAGTTCTACTATATTTTGTCTTGTCAAAGTCTCGTAAATCTTGCCAATCACATAACACCAGCTAATATTACTCCATGCCTTTACAGGTGTTGTAAAAGTCGAAATATAAGGCCAACTTGTTTTCTAAAAATAATGGATTGATTAATGAAAATCGAATCAATTATTCAACAAAACAAATAGCAATAAAAAGAAATATTTTTTAGGGTGACGGCTAGTGTTTATCTAACTATATTATAAAAATTCCCTGTCACAATGTTTGACCGCGATGAACTCCGAAACTGCTCAACCGATTCAGATGATTTTTTTATATTTTGTTGGATTTGTTCCGACGGAGGGCATGACATATAAAAGATTTCATTTTAATAAATATTATAACACAGCAACGCGTGCCTGGGTTAGCAAGTTTATTATAAAATGACAATAATTGTATGTATGTTTTTACTCTTAAGGCAAAAATATTTACTGCGTTTACTTTTCCATTTATTTACAGTGTGATTACAAACCTAACAGAGAAATGAACGCACGGCATGCTGGTTGGGCACGTGGTCTGTATATTTGCCGTTGTAGACCTGGATATTACTCGATAAATCATCCAGAAGGATTTAATGGATCATTAGTTGAAGGTAAGTTATGTAATAATTTAAAAAATACGGTGACTACTTAAAAACACTTAAACTCAACCAAAAGCTTAAAAAAGTGGAGTCTTTTTAAGGGAAAAAATAACCAAAAATAGACAAATAAAAGTTAGTTTCAACAAACAGAAAAACTTTAGGTTGCTTTCCACTTCCTCAAAGTAAGAAAACCTGCATACAATTGTTAAGAATAAAGGCAAAGGGGGAGGGCGGAAGTAGGAGACATAATTTTCATTTGATATAATTTTTATATTTGCTACAATTCAGCCTGATGTCTATAAATAATTCAATAACAATACCCCTCTATCACTGTTCTAACCCAACCTAACCAAAAATACGCTTCATTTTCTATATGTTCAGAGCAGAGTTCAAATGTCACTAAGGCATTTCAATTATAATAGCTTTTCACGTAATCTCCGTTCACTAATGCATAAAAGGTAAATAAAAATAATGAAATGTTGGCGGTTTGAGCATACGCCTATTTACCTTTTAAAACAAAACAACAGTTAAAGGTATACATCGTTATCGTGCGGGCAGTATGGTGGCGACTCAAGGACGACTGACTAAGAATGTTGTCAAACACAATTAATTATTATAAATAAAAATAATAAATTATTTATAGTTATTTATTACCATAAATGTTTTAAGTTCACCTACCCGCTTGCATGCCTATTTTATTGTATGGTTCGTCTCTGAGCCTTGGCAACTACATTAAATAATAGGTACAAAAGAAAACGATTACAACAAAGTCATGTGTTTTGATATGATTTCCGTAATTATTGAAGTACACCCCACCACCTGCTACTTGCAGGTGGTGGGGGGTATTGTTTTTTCTTATCTAATTCGTCTCCGGGAATTACACCTGCATTAAACAATGGGTATGGCAAGTACTGTTTTGTGGCGCCATAACGCTACATTGTTTCACACTGACTTTTTTAAATGTTAAGTCAGTCCGATCGGTCAGTCGGCCACGTGCTTGCTTTTAGAGTAATTGTTTCGAGTGTTTTCTTACGTTCCCGCAATTAATTAACTGACCTCGGCTGTACCTGTTATGGGCATCTGGACTAGAAATTGGATAAAAGTTATTTTTGCATTGTTTATCGGGTGAGTATCTTAAAAAATCATGACATGCATTTTTAGGGCATGATTTGACGCTATGTATGGTACAATCATTAGTCAAAAAATAAAATTCAATGAATGTAATAAATCTGAACAAAAACGATGATCCCTTTTCAATTTGTCTACGCTGTCTGTTATTATAAAAAAATCGTACTTTTGGCGGGAGCGGGAAGCGTGGTTTTGTTTTTCCTTGTAAAAATTGTGTTGTGGTACAACACAATAATGGTGGATTATCAATCACTGTGTTTATAAAAATGCAAGAGTGTTGGTAAGTTAAAGAAAGTAGCGGAAGTTGTCTTTTCCTGCTTTCTCATGAAGTCCACGGGGAGATTTCAGAAAACCCCCAGGCCTTTACTGAAACCTAGGGAAAGGGAAATTTTACTGTTCATTCATTGATCATCTATCATTGATAGATCGGATTTCATCGTCATTCATCATCATCTTATGAAGAATAAACTAAAGACTAGACTGTATGGATTTTGTACCCTTTACCTTCCCTTATGGGGAAAATTAACAAAAAATCTGATTTGACATAACGTAGTAGTAAAAAATAGAGCGAGTATTGTTTACATAACAATGAAATTAAGTTGAACTTTCTTTTCAGTTGCTTATCAAGAATTCGAAGAAAATGCTTTAGAGAACTGGAGTGAACCTTACGAGTGCTTAAAATGTCAACCAGGATGCGAAACTTGCAAAGGGCCAGAGCCCTGCCTAGCTACATACAACTGGCCTTTCCGGTAAGTTGCTTTATGTTAATTTAAGTCACTATGTATTATCGAAAAAAAATCAAAAAATATGTAGTTAGTATTATCAAATGTTCATAATAATATTTTTACTTTATCTAATCTATCTCCTATATAAAAGTATCAATACTATCTATATAAGAGTTGCCAAGTTTAGTCATAGGTTAAATGTTGATAAATGATAAATGTATAATCACCTCAACCTATTAAATATTAAAATATATCATCACAAATGACAATGACCCAATATCTTTAAATAAATTCACAAACAAACCCTGTTGTTTATCTCATGTTGCTAAGAATGTTTAATTCAATACAGATATTAAAATAACATTTGCAATATGCATATTGCATTAACCATTTTTGTTGATGATAATTATATTTTTTTCATGCATAATTTTTTTAGCCATACCAACATTAACCGATTTATTGCTGATGTTGGTTTCACTTTTTTTTGCGTGTGGCGTTAGCCACTGAAACCGTGTCATTTTTAAATCGATGATAACTCCTTCAAATCAAGTTTCAGGGAAATCAACCCAGAATGAAACTATTTTCATTTTTCACATAAATCAAGCTCATAGCCTTCGTTTCTGTAATTGTATGTAGCAATGAATTGGTTGTTTCCTAAATAAAAATTAAATGAGGAATATTTAACAACAATTTCATTGGTGTTTTTATTAGTTGGAACAGTTCTGCCTCATTATTCTGTTAATGTTCTCACTGCTGGGACACATACAAGGGTCTTCTGTACAAATGAATGTAAGGAGTAGTTCCTATCACCATTAAAATATCTTTTACTCCCTACTTAAGTAAACACATTTTATTCTGAAACTAGAACAAAATGTCTGATGGAAAATAAGTAAATTACTAATAACATTTATCAAATTTCAGGATATCCCTACTAGTGATTTCGGTGACCTGTGCAGTTTTGACTGTCTGTCTGACCATTTACACACGCCACCACAGGCGTGTAAAGGTGTTTCGTGTTGCCAGCCCTGTATTTCTTTCAATCACTCTTCTTGGATGTGCTATTATGTATATGGAGGTATGTTACAGTAATAAAGGCCTCACTAAATTTAAAATCCCTCATGCATGAAGGCATCCTATAACAATTTTAAAATGCCCCCATATTTTTTCTCTGCTATTCATTAGCAGCACAAGACAAAGGAAACAAAATAGTTCATAACAGTTGACCAATTATTTTTAACACAATTGATGGTTTCCATTGTTTAATTAAGTTGTTGTTATTTCTTTTTATTAATGTTATTTTTAATAAAATTGTATAATAATTTACAGATGGCAGCCATATTTCCTGTACTGGACAGATATTCTTGTATTGCAACAAAATGGACTCGCCACATGGGATTCTGTATAACCTACACTGCCCTATTGATGAAAACATGGAGGTAAAAATTTAATTTATAATTTTAGGAAACTATCAGTGTCGATGATAAGTATATTCATTTTATTTTATAGTAATTATCTGTTTTATATAATTTATTTAATGGCTTTTTACCAAAACAAAGCACTAAACAAAATATTGGTTAACTATTAAGTTACATTATGTAACTTATCATTCCGAGTCCCTCCACCTCAATTTCTGATAAATTGATAACTTATAACACAGAAGAGGCTATAATTAACAATGCTAAGAAATATGAAATTTAATGCATTCTCTGAACCTCTACTTGATTGCATTCTATCTTTTACTCTTTCATTCATTTCAGAGTGTCCTTAACATACCGTGTGAAATCTGCTCACAAGCTCAAACTAACAGACAAACAGCTTCTTCAGTGGATGGCTCCGATATTACTTATAATGCTAGTTTATCTTGGAACATGGACTCTTTCTTCACCACCTGATGCTGAAGTTGTGAGTAGGAATTTATTAATAATACAACCAAAGCAAGAACATTAAAAAAGAAAAGCAATAATTATAAATCTTAACTTTTTTCAGATTACAGATAATAGAGGATTGAAATTCAAGCAGTGCACATATAATTGGTGGGATCACAGTTTAGCTATAGGTGAGTGAAGAATTTTATACCTAGGCTGATACGTAAAATGTGCTACTTAATTAACGTTTATACTACACTAGTATAAACACTATAGCAGACAGTATAGTAAACACCTAGGCACACCATCTAGGCAGTTTTACTAGTTGGAATAACTATAATCACGCTGTAACATGGGTATATCGAGAAGTGCACCAGGAATACTTCCTTTAGATATAACAAACAAACTGTGCTGTAGTAGTGTAAATAAATTTCTATTCTTATTTCTAATTTCTTCCAGGTTATGCTTTACTTTGTGTGCTTTGTTAGTCTGCTGGGTGGCAAATAGAAATAGCGTGTACTTGGCGATATAAGAAACATTGCTATCGCCCTCTGTAATATTTTATAAGTTGCTATTAACAAATAAAGAATTAAGTAACATATATTATTAATATTATGTAAAATGGCATATTATCATTGTTTTATAGAGGCAACATATAACAATTGTTTATGATAATGTCTACTTTTTCGTCCAACAATTATTATCTCATTGCCATCTTATGATGATCATTAGATATTAAATATAAATTAATACTGACTTCCTTATAACATTATAAGTGTTAATCTTTGTTGTATTTAACGATGTCATGAAACCATAACACTAGGATAATATTGCTTTTTTGTGGATTATGTATGGTGATGACGTATAATATTCTAAACGTTAATACTTCTGTCAGTTAGTCAAAAGAGGTCCTGAATGGGTGTAGGTAATAAAACTGGACGATTCAAAACAACTTTAAGTGCATTTGAATAAACTTTATTTTCATTTATTTATATCTATGCAACCTTACTTCCAGGTGAAATATTGTTTCTCCTGTGGGGAGTCAGAGTTTGTTACCGAGTACGCCACGCTGAGAGCTTGTACAACGAAGCGAGGCTAATATCTATTGCCATTTACAATATTTTCACTGTCAACTCGCTTATGATTGCATTCCAGTAAGTACAGTTATCCATACAGAATGAGTTGTTACAACATAAAATGTGACATTAACACTGATTGTAAACGCAAATCCTTTTTATTCCCAAGTGATAAATAATTATTTATTTTTACTAATATATAATTGTTACAATAATATATTTATAATCTTGAGACTCTTAGACATCAATTTAGGCAATTATTATTTTTGCTAAAAATTACTCTTTGTTCTTGCAATTATTTGCTCTTTTTTTCATGCAATATTTTAACTGTTATCTTTACCTTCATTTCAGTTTGCTCATCTTGCCTCGGGCTGGGCCAGATATCAAATATCTTCTTGGCTTCATTAGAACACAACTATCTACATCAACTACAGTGCTATTAGTTTTCTTACCAAAGGTATGGTTCAACAATTTGAGTTTGTGTAAGAAAATAGGAGCATCACATACATTAATAATTGAACATAACTACATAACTGTAAGTTAAGTCACAAGTATAAAAGTACTGCAGTGATAATTGGCTATAGATATGTACTGCATATAAACTCTTGTTTACAACTTATCCCTATGGAATGGAAATAAAATTTTGTTCATTAGTTAGCGACTTATTTAAGCTGTATTTATATTTGAACTGATTTGGCGAATTTTTAAATATTTGTAATAAATAAAAATAAATAAACATAAAACAGAAAGTTTTTTTTAAAGCAACTTTTTGTGAACTCAAAAAAGGCTTAGGCCATAATTAAATTTGGAATATCATCTGCCTGAATAGAATAGTTTTAAAAAGAATGCAAGGGTTAACTTGGTCTTGATTCTTATGGGAATCATCATTTATTTGACAAGGTACTTCGCGTGGTCCGTGGTACTGGTGACACGTGGGACAGCCGCGCGAGAGCGAGAGGAATTCCTGCATCCTCTTCCCTCAATGGCATTGGACTGGTGCCGGATGATCCACCTGACTTGTACCAAGAGAATGAGGAGCTTAAGGTAATAACGATCAGTGCAGATTACATCTTAGCAACCGAAAGTAGCAGCTAAGTGTGATGCAATCCGGAACACTGAGCTAGGCGCTTGGAGCAGAGGTAGAAGCCGCTAACATAAATAAACACAGCGGTGTTTACTATTATATGTTTCAGGAGAACACATACATAATCATTTACACATCACTTATAGTACCCGTATTATTCTGTTATAATTCTGGAGTTATTCTGTGCGGGAGAAGTTGCAAAAATAGTAAGACGGTGTGATTGTGACGGTGGACCGTCCAATGTTTAGTACTAAATATCTTACTTACGCTATCGTAACTAGCAACTAGATTGCTATGAAGATTTACTATCCCGTCCAGTTACGAATTTATCTGAAGAAAATTCATCTTCTATTTTTTTCCAACACCTTATTTTTATATTGTATATAATTGTAACTGTTATTCATTAATTGTTTGAAATCATCATTCATAATTACAGGAAGAAGTGCAGAAACTCGCGGCTCAAATCGAGTTCATGAAGATAGTCCAGATGGAAATGAACAACAGGCACTTGCGACCGCGCCCTGGGGGATACTTCACCAGTAATACCGCCGCACCTCAAAGCCCTATGCACCCAAAGACTGTTAATATTTCACAGGTATTAATATTTATAATAACTAATTTTTTGTTATTCTGTGCACACAGCTCCTAAGTCCCGGAATCCCGAAGTCTACGGCCCAGATGTGAGAAAATCAGGATCGTATATAATTTAAAATGATAAAATTAAATTCGTTAAATGCCTATTGAAAAGTGTTATATATCCAAAAATAAAATAAACAGACCGTGTAGTGTCTAGCAAAGAAGAATATAGTTTTCTAAACAATTCCCAACTCGCATGCGAAGCATGGATATTATGACACCCCATTTAGGAAATAATAAACAAACGACACTCACGAGAACTCAACTCAATGAAACTCAGTGAAAAACCCCAACAGAAAGTTCTAATCTTAACTTATTGGTGATATATAATACTTTATTAATGGAAAAATTCATTTATTTGTTATGCTTTCACACATTAACTACTCATCCTATTTGTATCCTATCCACTATGAAAATTTATATAGATAAGTTATAAGGGTTATATGGGTTCAGAAAATGACGTCTTACTGATATAATAAATATATTTAAATGAACTCCTAAAGTATAAAAAAGAAAAATAGTGATATTTAGTTGTAGTAATGGTGATTATAAATGTGCATATACATACATAAAAATAATTAAAAAAGGAATATAGTAAAATACAATTAAAAACAGTGAGGACGTAAGTCAGTGTCCTTTGGTCACAGCTAGCTTGTCCGTCAAAAGAAAAAGAAACAAAAAGGTGTGTAGACTCTCTCGTAGGCATCATGTTGGTGTTAACTAGGGATGTTGCGGATGTGTTTTTTTTCACATCCGCGGATGCGGATGCGGATTTTAAGAGGCTCACATCCGCGGAAGCGGATGCGGATGCGGATCTGGACAAAAAACTTAAGTGTTGGTTTGGTAGGGTAAAAAGCAGTAATATTTATCCTTTGTTTATCTATACATATAAATAAAATTGGAGTGTCTGTTTGTAATATTGAAATAACCGTTTTTTACTACATGCATATATATACGGTACGGATACGTACACACACCAAAACCACATTTTTTCCATTTTTTGTCTGTCTGTCTCTCTGTTTGTTCGGGCTAAACGCTGAAATAGCTGGACCGATTTTGACGGAACTTTTATTAACAGATAGCTGATGTAATAAGGAGTAACTTAGGCTACTTTTATTTAAAAAAAAAAAATTTTACTTTAGAAAAATTAAGTAATGTTTCTATGTCAAAGTACTGTCCAGTACAGCGCGCAGCTCACGCGCATGCCACCACTGTCTATGCCGTCACGTCGGGCACGTCGGGTCAATATCACAAAGGCTGCCTATCGCGCGGGCTCAGAACGCGCCAGCGGGCTATTGCTGGTTATTAATAAAAAAAAAAATTGAAAATTATAATAACTGAGCCACGGCAACGTGTGGCCGGGTTAGCTACTTTAATAATAAAGTAGTGAGTGAATTACTATTACTGATTAATTGTTTTAGTAATGAAATTTAAATATTGGAGCATTATATTTAAAGTAGAATGACCGCCTTTTCGGACTCCAGTCTGTTTCGCAAGGGTTCGCGTATTAATCCTGCGCTACTAAATAACTGTTCACTTGGAACACTGGCTGGTGGCGCTGATAAGAATTTGCGTGCTTTTTTAGGTAACAGTTTGAACTCACTTTGATTAACACTCCACCATTAAAGAGGACTCTGATTTAAATTAACTCACTTTTGATTACGGAAAGTAAGTAACTGCTTCTTGTGAATTGTGTCAGGGCTGACAATTTCTGGTGTAGCATCATGGTAAGATCACTAATTAAACAGGACTGACGTCCTGTACCTGAGGTCTCTACTCTAGTCGTTCCGTTCTGTTTCCATGAAATCTGTCATTCTCATTTTCTTCACTCTTTCGGTACTTAGAGATATTCTTCGAGAAGCCAAGATGTCTTCGATGTTGCTGCTAATCTTTAATATATCATCTTTAATCTTTTACTCGGTCGACACTCGCCACTCGCCGGCCCCTTCCCTTTCTTTCTTGTCGCATCCGCATCCGCATCAGCTCCGCATCGATTTATATGCGGATGCAGATGCGGATGTCTAAATCGATGCGGATGTTCCGCATATGCGGATGCGGATGCGAATATTCGCAACATCCCTGGTGTTAACACCCGTATAACCAATCTGACGTTTGTTATTTAACGTAACTCTCGTTGTAGGTATAACTACTTACAATAGCGAGTGTAATACTTTTACAAGTATCGAACAAGAAACAGCTATGTATTATTATAATTTCTCATTATTTAAGCAGTTAACTACTGTTATTTTTTTTTTATTGAGGCTAAATATAACAGTTATTTATGGTTAATCTTGACGTTTCATCTCCTTTATAGGAGACGTTATCACAGGATGCTTAAGATTGATTGATTGTGCAAAATTTATACAAATCAAAATTGTCTTGTTCATTTTAACAGTTAGGAACGTGCCCGATTAACATATATTATTATTGTGAAGATGTATGACGACTATTACCTTAGTTATCCTGCAATTACGGTTCCTATAAAGGAGTCGCAACGTCAAGATTAAATAGAAAATATGCGCAAGTCCTTTAAAAAGTTGTTTTATTTAAATGTGTTATGTGCGCGGAAGTGTAATAACTAAACAATTCTTTTTATATTTTACGCATTTTTTCAATGCTATCTTATAAGGAACTTTTTCTAGTATTTTTCTATTATAATAATTTAACTAAATAATGATATTTGGTAATGTTTTTCTACCAGGAGAACACAGAGTGGGCGGGGCCTGTGTGACTGGTAGCGCTGAGCGAAAGCGGCTGGTCATGGCCGGGGCCCGCGGCGCGCGCCGTTCGTACCGCCGTGGATCCTCGCCCGCCCGCATACGTCTGACCGCTTACTTTATTCGTTTACCTCCACAAACGTTGCATGTGATCGTATTTAATATATCCGTATCAAAAAAAACATCTCAGCAAAATTACTTACGAAACTAAATGATATACTATCTAAATCTTATACAAGATGCTTGGTTTTACTTATATAATTCTAAAAAAATGTTATTGCCCTAACTGAAAGGTACACCTTCTTATGGTGCAAAACCGAGTCTAGTCTAATTTAAATTGTCACAAAAATACTCAAATTAATTTTAGTTACAAGAAACGGCAAAAAGCCGATCTGCAGCAAGATAACCATACTCTACCATTTCATAGTACTCCGAATTTGTGTGATTCGTTTTAAATTTTTCGTTTCCTAACGAACCAAGCTCAGCAAGGACGATATGAACTCTCCGAAATAGATCATCGGCAGCCATGAACTCAATGCATTTATAAACAAATATCTAGGGCAAAGACAACGTCGCTTTGGAGTATCGTATTAAAGTCGTTAATTGATTAAGTCAATATTTATATTTTAAACTTGTAATTTTTATTATTTATTTTGAAGTAATTTAATAAAGAACAATATTTAATAACTGATTAGCCAATAATATTTATTAGCTTGGAATATTGCTGCATTTCGTCTTTCAATCCTCTCAAAGGGTAAATATTTTTGATTTCATTGCAAAGTCAAATAAAGATGTTTAATGATTGCCTATTAGATGAACAATGTCAAGTTTATCATCGTTATATTAATAGAATGATATAAAATAAAACTTAAGGAATAATTCCAAAATCAACCGCAAAAGATAACTAAAGGCGACTCTACATGGTCTTTGCGAATCAACCAGATGAATGCGCCGTAGTGGTCAACGGCAGTGCCACTGCGCCATTGGCAATTGATTTGCAGTAACTTATTTGTTACTGACTGTACCCAGTTTTATAAGTGAGAATATTCTGCTAAGATGTAATTTCGATATGAATAGAAGAATATTGATCGATTCGTTTATATCCTTGAAAAAGAGTTACAATGTTGATAGAATGAATAAAAAAGCAATTGTTAATATTTTTTAACTCATCAATAGTATATTGTTTATGCTAAGATGTGTAGAAAAACTGAATCACTCTTTAACCCCCACGTTTCCCAAATATTTCGTAGACGTTTAGTAGAAATATCCGAACGCCAAGGGACAAGAAACTGAAATTGAAACAATCATGCTGTTAGTCAATTACATTAGACTGTACATTAAATTTAAAATCGGTAAATTTGCCATTCTTCAACTAGGTTTTTCATTGTTGAAGAATTATAGACCCGTGTCACTTCTGGGCCATGTCTTAAAGCTGTTTTCAAGAGTCATTACGAATCGTCTCCCTCGCAGGTTTGACAACTTCCAGCCTCCCGAACAAGCTGGTTTCCGAGTTGAGTCCGAGTTCCGAATTCATGGTTTCAGTACCATAGACCACATACATACGCTGCAGCAGATAATTCAGAGGACTGAGGAGTAAAATCAGCCACTTTGCCTGGCGTTTGTGGCAAGCCTTCGATTCTATCGAGACCTGAGGCCCTACCATCACGTCTTATAGCGATTCAAGTTTAGCTGTCAAAAAGAGACGTCACTATAGACCGCGTATAGCGGTGTCTCACTTTGACAATCGAACTTGAATCGCGCTAAAAGATGATGGTAGGCCCTCTGAGCAGTGCTGCAAACTCTTCGGCGATGCAAAATCGACTATCGAGATATCGAAGTGTTGAAGTGATTGTACGAATACGCCACCATGTCGGTCCGCATCCAGGATCACAACACGAAACCTTTCCGGTTGCAGCGAGGGGTGAGACAGGGACTCCGAAACTGTTTATCGCTGCCCTGGAAGATGTTATAAGCTTATTGACTGTATTGGACACGGCATAAGTATCAACGGCGACTAAATCACCCACCTTCGATTGGCTGATGATATCGTAGACATTAGAGGACCTAAGCATGATGCTCAATGACCTTAGTAGAGCTTCTCAAAAAATGAGTCTCAACAAGCACAAGGAGAAGACGAAAAGACTTCACTTCTGTGAAGATTAGAGACTACACTCCAAGTTGTTGAAGATTATGTACCTGGGACAAACAATAGAATTAGGTAGGTCCAACTTCTAGACAGAGGTCAATCGTCGAATCCTGCTCAGCTGGACAGCGTTCGGGAAACTTGGTCCCTTACTATGGGCGTAATAAGAAGGCTCAAGGTCACTCAAAGGGCAATGAAGCGTGCAATGCTCGCAGTTCCACTACGTGATCGAATCAGAAATCCTCATTTCAAATCGGTAGAAGAACCAAAGTAACCGACATAGCCCCAAATATTGCCAAACTTAAGTGGCAGTAGGCGGGGTACATAGTTCGCAGAACTGATGGCCGTTGGGGCAAAAAAGTTCTCAAGTGGCGAACACGAACCGGAAGAGGAAACGTAGGCAGTCCTCCCACTCGATGTATTGACGATCTGGTGAAGGAAGTACCTGGATACGGGCAGCGCAGGACCGGTCGTTGTGGAGACCCTTGGGGGAGGGTTTTCCAACTCTGGACGTCATTTGGCTGAAACGACAAATTAGCCATAAAATTAATATGAAATTTAATATATTTTGTTTTTAAATATTTTTTTATTTTAAATCTATGCTATTCACATGGAATGCCGGAATAGAAAAAATAAAAAGAGAAATAAGCATCTTAACTGTGACTGTGAGCCATGATACCAAAAAGTATGCTCCTTCAATGTTAAAATAATAATTTATAAAATATATATATATTGGATATCATTTCCTAGCAACAATCTCCTAAAATGACTACAAGTGAACTTTAAAATAAAGATCAGTTACATTTCTCAAATCTACTCTAGTTCACTTGTTTCAAAGCTAAGTATTGTTAATTACTGATTCAATAATGCTATGATCGAAATCAGGCTATTGATTTACAGTATGACTTGGGTACCCCAAACTAAAGAGAGATTCATTTCTTTTGTTTTTCAATTGGTAACTTACGTCAAACATAACTTATTATTACTGTCGATTCTTGTTTTTCTTGTACCGTAAAATATATGTCATTTATCGCATCTGCCGATTCTTTTCTATAAACACTGCAACAACTTTTTCAAGGACAGCTATCGATTCACGTGCAACGCTACATCAGAGTTTAATACCTTGCTCTTTAAGTTTCGTTGGCTTATCACGTCATCGATCTTTCATTAAGAAGACGGTCTGGAGGCTGGCCGCGTCTATTTAAGTTCGCTCAATGAAGTATACAGAATTCTTGATTGCTTTTCAAGTTTGCCAAATCACCAAAACAAGCTGTACGGTTTACTACTGTCTTAGAAAATAATTTCATTCATACTTTATAAAATGGAGTAATGGTAAAGTTAGTGCATCGTTTATTTGCATGTCACCCTAGTATCTACATTTTAAGTCTGGTTAATGTACAAACTGATGCAATTAATCTGCAACTGTTACGATGTCATAGGAACGTCACTAAAAATTACAGGTTGAGTACTTGTCCTGTGTTTATAATGGGATTGGTTTAAATCCGTATTTGTAATAGGATGTTATCTATGCCAGAAATAACTCTTCGTTCGAAACTAAACTGCCTGAAGAGTTTTAATTTTAAGCCAGGTGCTTCTTTAGTTAGTGGTGTGTACCAGCAATATAATGAGGGTAAATAGTTTTCTTACACTTGTGTACACCCAATCATTTTCTATTACCATTAGTGGAATAAATATCGTGTGTGAATTTATTAGTATTTTTATAATATAAGAAAACCGCGACCGATATGCCGAAGCTTTTTGTTTATAAATCTAGTTTGAGTAAGATATGAATGTACCAAAGCTACTAAACAGATATTAATTTACATGCTATAAGAAAAAAATCTCACCAGTGAAACAAATGAGGATGTAAGTAAATAGAAGACGTTTTAAGGACTTTTGATCTTTTTTCTTTGGATTAAGTTTTTTATCACATTGTAAAAAAATTACAATATAAACATCTTGATCATCATGGATTTGACGCTGACTTACAAAATAACAAATATATTTAGTCAACAACTCCTTGTGTAGTGTTATCATAGGGGAACTAGAGTTATCCCGTCTATCACAAAATATATGATTTTCTCATACATAATTTTTGATGTAATTAATTTACTTGCTGCTATTAATAAGATATATAAGTACACAAGGTTTTAGTTAACTGTTACCTAGCAATTGTAAGACAATTAATTGTTAGATATTTGAAAAAGCTGATATTCGATACAAAAAACATCAAATACTTGGACACCTTCACTGTCCAAATAATTAGAAACAACAAAGCAAGTTTTATTGCAGCATTCTATGTAAGCTTTGTTTAATCAACAACTAGCAAAACTGACTCTTCCAATATTCTTGAACATTGTATGATATTTATATAATATGCAGTCTCTTCTATTTGACTCTACGGACATAAAAGCACGTCCACCCATCACTTACTATCAAATTTTCTCAATTGATATAAAAATATTTTAAGCTGAAAATCAAATGAAGATATTTTACAGTTTAGTACAGCTTGATGTGTTGTCAAATATACATCAAACAAAGGAAAACTGCTAAATAGAAAGTAAAAACTACGCCAAAAGATATATGCATAGCTATCATGCCATTATTAAATCTAGTCAGGTAATTTGTTAGAATTTTTCAGGAAATTTACATATTAAAATGAAATAATGTTATTTTATGATTATTGTCTTTATAATAACCTAGTCATTATGAATAACAATTTTATAAATGTTATGCATTAAGTGTATGACACTAGGCAGACAATAAAATGTTGCATATTTTACTTTTGTAAATCATGTTGGCATAATATTTTGTAATCTAAATCGTAATTTATTATCAACTTTAATTTAGATTTAAAAGAAATTAAATAACTATGTTTTGTAATATTTAGGCCTTATACCTTTTTATTAACAAAACATATGTCGTTCATGTATAGTTTAGGAATAAAAAAATGTAAATATGAAACGTAAAGCATAAATTCTAAAGTGTTGTACATAGATTCTTAATAGTTTTCTTTTTTATTTATTTTTAATGTCTGTGATAATGAGTATTGTATGTTGCAGAAATGAAATACGTATATAAATGTTTAGCAGATTAAAAAAAAATACACACTTCCTAAGTTACCTAGTTAAATCGTCTTAGACATGCATAATGTAGAATTTTCTCTCTTAAATTTCTTCCCTATTTAATACTTCCTAGAAGCCTTCTTAGAGTAAGATTGATTTAAAACTTAAAATCATTCTTAGGTCCATACATTCTATTTACAACTTTAGATATCTTCTTGTATGGATATTTATTTTATTGTTATTGATAATTCTTAAATTTAAATTAAATGTCAAACTCAATGAGTGTGTCAATATTGTTCTGATTTTTATATATAAATATATATATGGATAAATTACTACTTTAACTCGAATGCAAACCAGAACATAATTGTTACTAAAATGAAAATTATTAAAAAATAACATAAAAGATATTTAATACTGAACTAAAATATGTAATTACATTTGTTTGCATATAATGAATGACTTTTAATGTTTAATGGAACTAATTTAATCATTAAATAAATAGATATTCATAATATCATCTCTGTATGTAATACACATGAGTGCCATCAAAATAAATGTATGATTCTGTATTAGAAATAAGCCATAGATTTCAAAATAAATGTTGTTATGGTGTTCAGTAAATAGTTTATGAAATAGAGCCAGGCTCATTCATTTCTAGTTTTGTGGATAGAATAAATCATAAATGTGATACAAAATAAAATTAATTATTTCGTAAATATTTCTTTTTATTGTTCTTCATTTTGTTAATAGCATTTTCTGTAATGTCTTTATGTAATCATTGTGTGCCAAGCTAAACATGTATCAAATATTTTTTAAGTGAGATATTAATCAATCAATTATTATTATGTGTAGTTTATTTTTTAATATTTCTCCTATATATACTAATGTAAACTGTATGTTTTAAATAGACTCACTGTAATATTGTTATCATACTTGATTATTGTAATGAATGTATTTAAGATTCTGTTTTTACATTAAAATAACAGTGACTGTTATTGGTGTTTATTATGCAAATACCTTATTAGGATAATTAGTATTAAATAAATTAAATTTACGTAACATTGTAAAAAATATCATGATAAGGTAATCGACAATTTAAACATAATATGTCTGACTATAGCTGAGCCAAAAAACTACTGTTTGATAATGTCGCAATTAGTCGATGTTTGTTGGCCAAGTTTCTGACCCAACTGGATCTCGAAAACGAGTTATCTCTGTTATCAGCTAAAATCTGATTGTCTATAGAACAAGCCTGTAGTTTATCGGTAAGAGACTTGTATTCTATTTTAGGCTGAGCTGTTGCAACACTACTACAGCTGAGCCACCTGCACCCTAATTCACAAACGTCCGAAACAAAAATATTCTATTTCCGAATAAATACGTTCGTTAAGTTCATTATAGGCTATGTCTAGTTGTGTTCTTAGTTATTTCTTGCAGAAAATTCGACTATCGAACCCTTAATCACTTATAAAACCGACAGCGCTATCGATTGTTAAAGATCATAGATACAATACTATCGACCTATTCTCACGATAATAACGCAGCGGTATACCGCAGGCAGCGGTATGGAAGAGTGGGAACGGGCCGTGTGTTGTACTATGATGTCACGCGCGTTTAACGCGGCCAGGTCGTCGCGCTCTCAATTTAAAATTCTATATCTTCGAAACTAATTGACGTATCGTAATAATTTTAATGACGAGTATGTTTTATTTTCAATGGAGAATACAGAAAGCTTATATTCAAAATTAGTTAACATTCTTAATTCTATGCGTTACCATTCAAAGATAACAGATTATTTTCCGCCTCCACTTGATAAAATTAACTTGAATGATGTTTATTTTCAACAAGACGGTACAACTTGCCAGACTACGCGTGAAAATATAGACGAATAGCATTTAATTTTTCGATAAAAAATCGTGAATTGGCCTGCAAGATCCTACAATTTAAAACCATTAGATTTCTTTTCATGGGGATTCTAGGAAAGCAAAGTGTACATTGATATGCCAGACACTATTTAAGACCTAAAAACAACATCATTACCGGTACATGCCATAGAAACGTTTTTGTTGGTAGATGTCATCGAAAATTTTGACCATTGGATCAACATAATTATGTAAAACTAGTCTTGGAGAACATTAGAGTGATATCATTTCCATACATACATAAATGGCATAGATTAACCTTCAAAATAAACCCAACTTGATTCAAGAACAAATATTTCTAGTTTTAATATGCGTTTACTTTCCTGCGCCACATTTGGTCAACCCTTTATATCTGCACCAAGAGATTACAAATAAACAATAGACATTTACATTTTGCTTTTTTATTGACTAAAAAGGGTCCCATGTGTACACACAAATCTTAATTAATGAGAACAGAGAACCTATATTAAAAAATAGAAATGTTATAATATTTTGTATTAAGGGCATCACACCTTGGTCTCACAGTTGTCATTCAGGTCAAACTTCAATTGACTTTTTTTGAAGGTTTGTGCAATTGAAAATGTGTTTTAAAGTAGGTGCAATTATGTGGACAAAATTAAATAATAAATGCATGAAAGAATAAGGAATTAAATAATGATAATTACCTTCTAATGAATATTGTTAAAATTGCAAAAATAAGTACTATACATTAATCATCTAACAAACAATTTTTTTCACAGTTAAATTAGCACAAAGTGAGAGTCAAAATTGATGTATTATTAACGATCTGATCTTTAGGTTCATTTTAATGGATAACATTCTAAGAAAAGACTCCAACCTGTGTAGGACCTGAGCAGGAAGTGGAGCACTTAAGGTAACCGACTATAAAAATATCTTGTAAAAGCTTTGTTCAACAAAGTATTGCTATCTTTTAGGTACTAGCTACATTAGTAATCTGAGGTCCATTTGAAAAGTTTAATCAATTTTTTTTTTAATTGTTTTAAAATACCCTTTTAGATTCCATTACCAGTATGGCAATGGCTGGGGGACCATAGTATCTGGGACGGTTGAGTGCCTTTAGGATTTGAAGACCATTTTCCCCGTGGATAATGCAATGGTTATGTTAATTAATATGTAAAAAAAGCAATAATGTGACTTTATAATAGTACACAATACAAAATTGTCCTTCAAACAAAACTATTGCAAAATCAATATACAGTCAATGCTATCTATCAAAAAATATCATTGTCCTCAAATTCCTTCATTAATGGGACACTTGCACATAAGAACTGGGCGTCGTTGAATATGGGTTTAACACTTTTACTGGTTTCCGTATTCGAAAGTAGATCTAGTACTTTCATATGTTTTTGTGCAGTTTCACACACTTTTTCAACTGATGACAACTCTTTTTCTTCTGCAATGAGTAATGCTTCCATTGACGCTCCACGTTCAACACGTTTTCGTAATGTTTTGATCTCATCTTTTAATATTTCGTAGTCCGTTTCTGACATATCTTGCAAATGCACCTCATCTTCGGGAAGTAAAACATTTTGAGGTATTTCCAATACCCTTTCTATTTCTTTATCTATAATTTCCAAGGAAGGCTCAGCACGTTCGCAATAAAGTCTAATTAATTTATCACACGACTGAGTTACTATAGATCTATCAGTATCATTGAGCTCAAATGATTTTTGTAAAGTTTTTTCCATGCCCTTCACGCCGAATCGAACTTTTTGTTCAACCATTTGTCGTACGGCAATTTTAAGACGTTGCGCTCCAAAACCGAAATGCTGCGTTTCATACTCTTCTTTTGATCCACCACACCAAGGTTTTGTATTTATCATTTTCGTTTTAAAACGAAGAAACACAAATAAAAAATAGCAAACACAAATAACACAGACAGTTATTTCCATTTGAAATCAGTGAAAAGATAAACATAAACAGTTTTTCTATCTTTACTTTGTAAGTTTTCCCAAAAGGGCAGGCAAAGAGTATAAAGCCCATACAGCCTCGTCTTTACTTTTATATTTTCTTCATTAGATGATGATGAGAGGCGATCTATGAATGATAGATAATCAATAAATGATCAATGAATAATGAAATTTCTCTTTCCTTAGGTTTCAGTAAAGGTGTGAAACCTGCTAGTTGATTTCTTAAGAGAGCAGGAAAAGACAACTTCCACTGCTTTGTTTCACTTGCCAACGCCTTTGCATGTTCACAAACACTTAGTGATTAATCATCCACCATTATTACGCATTTATATCTTCCACGCAAGTTTTAACAAGAAACAAAATCACCAAAAAGACGCTTCCCGCTCCCGCCAAAAGTCCTCTTGTTTTTAAGCTATTGCATAGCTTTTATCGCGGGCTTTGAGCGCGGCGACCGAATCAAGAAATTCCATAACGAAAATAAACCTAACACCCCCCCACTCCGACCGGCACAGCAAGCGGTGCGGCGTTGAAGGCCGTGCATGCAATTCTCAGAACAATAACTAAAGCTATAGAAGCCGCGCTAAAATAAAAACTGTAAAACAGCTCTCGTATTCACTTAAAGTAATCTAACATACATGGGTAAGAGCGAAATAGACAACAATTGTAAGGTTTTATTTTCACGTCATTGTCACAAACTCTCAAAGTACAAATGTCAAATGGTTGTAGTTTGGTTGTATATTATACTACTAAATTAAAAGTACGTCTTTGATGAACGTTTTTTCTGAAGTAAGACCAAATTCAATGCGGTCGTAATACAGTGGCCGAACAGCTTTGTGAGCGGCTAGCGTGAAATTATATTATTTTACAAGGAAGTTCGTGATAAAATAACAGGAAAGTGTGCATATAGACGCTTCAGACATCTTAGAGTCCGCGTCCAGGATGGCTTGTGTTGTTCCAGACTACAAGTCTCATATATCACGAAAAGAAAATACGGATGAGGTGTTATCATTTCATCGGTGAGTTTGGTTTCTAAATTCTCATAATTTGACAATATAACAACGGTATATTCAGAAAATTGTAGTAAATTAATATTACAAATAGATTTCTCCATGAGTTTTGGTTTAAATTGTCTTATTTTCATGCCTTCTGTTTTGTATATGATAGTATGATAGTGATGTGTTTTTTGTTATCGATGTCAACATTTTTGGTTTTTACTTTTTGCTTTAGTTTTCCCAAAGATGAACCTATTAGAACTGAATGGATACGCCGTATATCAAGGATCAACTGGACACCGAAAGCGCACAGTCACATTTGTTCGAAACATTTTAGACTACATTCATTTGAGCCACATGAAAACATTTAATTTCGGCGGCTGAAAGCAAATGCTATACCCACATTACATTTACAGAACATGCAATTGCTCCTTTTTTATTCCAAACATTATCTTAGTCTTGGTTTGTCATATAATTATTTCGATCCTACCAATAAATATTCAGATTTTCAATTAATATTTTGGCAGCGTGTATCCCAAATAATAATGATAGCTTATTTACAATAATATTTTTGTGTTTCAGAAACCACTATCGCATTAAGAAGGAATTATGAACCACCAAGTAAACGCCCCAAATCTATGACCACAGTTGAAAGAAATACTGATTCCGATATCTCTGAACTGATATCTAAGTTACAGAAAATTATAGCAGATTATAAAAAACCAAATCGGAATATTAAAAAAAGAGTTAGAAAGGATTAAAAAGACCAGCAAGTAACGTCTTCGCAAAATAAACACTAACAAAGAGAACATTAAGGAGCAACGCGAAGAAATCTCAACTCTATAACATATTGATAGAAAATTTTAAACAAGAATATGTTCAAGCCGAATACCTAGCACTTTTAGAGTGTGTAAACAAAAATGACAATAATTCGCGGCGAGAACTGAACTCAATTCCGGAAACAGCGTTTAAAAATGTTTTGATCATTGGATTAAGTTAGCGTAAGTGTATCGTTTCTGAAGGAGCATACTTTGAAAGTGATAAAATAAATTTGGATGAATAACAAACATTGTGCATATTATTGATCTTTTCCCGGTACTTTCTTGACATAGTAGTATATAAAAATAATTAGTAAATATGTATAAAATAATAGTTGGTTAATTTAATTTAAATAATCGATTAATTTTCTTTTAAAATTTTTCCTCTTTTTTAATCTATACCTATAAAAAATATAATGTTGAATGCAGTGTTCACTAATGTACTGCTAGAGGTCTAACTTAAAATAGAAACATGTAGCCTTATATGATATACCTATACAAAGTGCAATTTTTTAACTGTACCTACCTGGTTTCTCTAGATACAGAAGACTGCAAATCTAATAAATAAATTGGTTCGGGTCCAAAATTCTACTCATGAATACTGCATTATAAAATGTTCATATTGCAGATTCTACACGTGTTTATTATGACACATTACCGTCCGTTCTAGTGTCATAGACATACCAACAGCATAATTTTTTTTTACATGTTTTTAATTTTATTTTTATCGATAGTAATATCGATGCCGTTACATCATTGACGTAAGGGTAACTAGTGACTACCTTATAAATTACGAAACAAATTTTATATACTTATTTCTTTCTTACACATTTACAACTGTATAAGTCAAAATAGTCCGAACTAACGTATTGTGTTGTTATTTTAGCACGGCTTCTATAGCTTTAGTTATTGTTCTGAGATGCAATTGCTTTACCGCGGCAGTCCCCGAGTGCCACACGTGTTTTTTTGACGTGACAACGTCTTATAAATTGGTTGCGGCTGGGAGTCACTTATGAAAAAGTGTAACGCTCGGTAACGTTACGATGAGTCACCGAACGAGAGAGAGGCCCGCCGAATGCCTTGCGTCTCTCTCCCACTCAACTATGATCGGTCTGCCGCGCGCATTGTGCAATTTAATTATATTCATATCAATAAATATTCTACCGAGAAAAAGACGTTGTCACGTAAAATCTTCGCCCGTAAAACCGACTTTACAGGCAAAAAAAAAAAAAAAAAAAAAAAAAAAAAAAAAAAAAAAAAAAAAAAAAAAAAAAAAAAAAAAAACCGACTTTTTAATATTATAAGTATATATATGAAATTGTAAACTCTTTATGATATATATAATACAAAAAAATTGTTTATATCGATAAATTTTGATAACCATCCAAGATTGTTCCATTTAAATCATTAATGTATAAATCACTTATAATATAAATATTTAATAGTAGTAGATATATTTCCTATATAACCCAAATTATTCATTTATTAATTTTCGAAATATATTACAGGCATTTATATTTAAACATCCTGTTACATAATGATTTATAGTTTTTTTTATCCTCAACAAAATCACTCAAATAGGAATTAGTTAAGTTTAAGTTTACATGTACAATGTTTTAGTAAACAAAATATATTTCTATAGTTAAAATTTGTGCAATTCTTATTTTCATTCAATTCCTTGTTCCTATTGTGCAATTTAATTATATTCATATCAATAAATATTCTACCGAGAAAAAGACGTTGTCACGTAAAATCTTCGCCCGTAAAACCGACTTTACAGGCAACCATTTTTTATTTTTGTAATGTTTCCGATACCGGAAGGCAAAGGTTACAAAACCCATTTTGCCTGACAAGGCAAGACTTTCAATTTTTTTTTTTAATTAGATAATAATTAATAATGATGAGACCAGAAGGGCTATTACGTAAGTAATAGCCACTGAGTTAACAAATGAGTTCAGTTGTTAACCAAACCAAAGACCTTTTACCTTAAAACTAGACAGTGTACGAAAAAATATTGTAAATCTAAAGTGAGATTTAAAACCATTCCAATAGGGTATCTATCATCTTAATAATCGGTCTTGAGTGAGAGGGCTCCCGCTGGTTATGTGTCCATTTCTGACGTCTTGCCAGCTCAACTAATCATTGGGATTGGTAGAAAATTTCATACTTTTCTATTTGTTACTGCCTCGGTAAAGCAGTGGTTAGTGGGTTGCACTTTAAAGTGACGGCTGCGCAAAAGGTCCCGGTTTGATGCCTGGGTCAGGCTAAAAATTTTTCATTGATACTTTTAAAATAACTCCTTAAATACAGAGTAAAAGTAGTGTTTAAATGTTTGAGCCTGGTAAGGTAAGCCACGACCCGCTCGCTGACGTTCGCTGGGCCTCCCCGAAGGGGGCTTCGGGGAGGGTCTCACCCGGTGTGCCGACCGCGCCGAGGGCCGTGCAGGAAGCTTCCGGTGGGCACTTCCACTTCGTCATCTTCGACGATCGCTGTCCAGCGACACCCTACCCCGTGGGGGTGTACTCCCACGAGTGGGAGTCCGGGAAAGAGCAACAGCTCATGCCCGCAATCCCCTACGCCACTAGTGGCGATAGAGATGAAGCCCCCAACAGCAGTCAGTCGCTCTCTGAGAGTCGACTCGATAAGGACCGATCGCTTAGATTGTCCGCAATACTGAAAGCTACTTTGTGTGGCTAGAGTCTCTTAAGTATAAGGACCGATCGCTTAGATTGTCCGCGATACTGAAAGGCTACTTTGTGTGGCTAGTCTCTTAATTATAAGGACCGATCGCTTAGATTGTTCGCAATACCGAAAGGCTACTTAGTGTGGCTAGAGTCTCTTAAGGATAAGGACCGATCGCTTAGATTGTTCGCAATACCGAAAGGCTACTTTGTGTGGCTGGAGTCTCTTAAGGATAGGGCCGATCGCCGCAGATTGTCCGAATCCTTACTCGTTTTTTTTTATGACTAAAAAGAAGACCCGAAGGGCACAGTGCTTTGCGTTGGCCTGGTTGCATAGGAAATTTAGTATTGAGAGCTGATTATAGAATTGATTCAATAATTTAACAGATTATAAATTTGTGACTAATGATTGTAATTAATTCGAGTAAGTAAAAAGTTTAGCTTAATAAATTAACTGTTGGAACCTCTTAAGCTAGTTTTTCTGAATCTGACCCCTATCTTGCATTCGACTGAACATGGAGTCCGATAAAAGTAATTTAGGGGCTCCACCGTATAGTTCTGATCTCACATATACGATAAAATTAGCAATCTATAAATAAAACAGACCTATAACTAACTAATATTAATAAAATAATAAAAAAGTCGTGTGGTGTCGGATAGGAACGAAATTCGTTATTATTAAAATATTTATATTAAGATCTATTCGAGGTATAAATAAAATAATTATTCGGGTAGGTATACATTTTTTATTTGGAGCGGAGCGAAGCGAAGCTCCCATGGATCACCTTCAATGGCGCGATGTCTGTTACGCCATAACTTCCAGAGTTCTTGACCGATTTTAATATTTTTTATGGTGAATCAAATCAACAGGTTTAGGACCAGATTGTGACGGAGCCCGAATTTTGAAATTCGCAAAAAAATTTTTTTTTCTTTTTTAGGTATTACGTTCCGCTCCAATATATGGTGCTAGCGTAGCTTTATGCTCAGCGCCTGCATCACCTAGTTGGAGCGGAGCGAAGCGAAGCTCCCATGGATCAGCTTCAATGGCGCAATGTCTGTTACGCCATAACTTCCAGAGTTCTTAACCGATTTTATTATTTTTTGTGTGGAATCGAATCAACAGGTTAAGGACCAGATTGTGACGGAGCCTAAATTTTGAAATTCGCAAACATTTCCATCGAAACAAAAAAAAATTTTTTTTTAGGTATTACGCTCCGCTCCGATATATGGTGCTAGCGTAGCTTTATGCTTAGCGACTGCATCGCTTAGTTATGATTTTGGAGCGGAGCGAAGCGAAGCTCCCATGGATCAGCTTCAATGGCGCAATGTCTGTTACGCCATAACATCCAGAGTTCTTTACAGATTTTAATATTTTTATGGTGAATCAAATCAACAGGTTTAGGACCAGATAGTGAGAGAGCCCGAATTTTGAAATTCGCAAAAATTCACATCGATTTTTTTTTTTTTCTTATTTAGGTATTACGCTCCGCTCTAATATATGGTGCCAGCGTAGCTTTATGCTGAGCGACTGCATCGCCTAGTTTTATCGATAAAAAGAAAAAGAAACTTCTTTACAAAATTATCTTAACACCTTTATTTTATTTACAATGATTTACAAAAATATATAATAACAGTCATCATATAGACTATACATTAGACACTATAAAGCCATCCCACATAGACTATACATAAAAATCTTACGCTTTTTGTTTAACGCTACGGACCTTTTTTCCCGGCTAGGGTACCCCACCGCAACGCCCCATAAGCAACTTCGTTCCTAAAAGGGAAATGTAATCTTATCATTTTTTATAATTTTTATATATTTTTGCATTTTTGCATAAATTATTTTAGTAGAATAATACTAGAAAAAATCTAAGCAGCTCACAAGTGTATTCTCAGGCGGGAATCCCGGTCTCGAGTAGAGTCAATTTTTTCTAGTATATTTCGATTAAAATGATAATCTTATCTGTTACATATATTATATTATATTATATATTATATTATGTTATGATTTTGACTTACTATTTACAAAAATACAGTTCCTAATGGTTACTTTATTAATGGTCAATGTACTGAGAGCTTACATTTAACCATAGAATTTATCTATGGTCTTTCGGAATTATTATTAATGTGACGTCGTTCTATATTTTGAAAATGGAAGTCGAAGATGGCTTATCTGATCTAGCCGAATCACGCGCAAAATAGTTTACTAGCTGTTTTAATTTTATTTGTAATTATTTGAAAATAATTATACGCGCTTTCAATACGCTCTTTGTAAACTCGTTAACAATAACCTGCCGCGGCTTGGCAACGAGGATATGTAGGCACCCCCCGCCCAAGGTGAACCCGAGCACAAACGGACTCTGTGGGAGGGAGTAGATGACAATTTCCAGCAGAGTCGTAGTTAGGCAGCCAAAGCCAAAGGCCCTACAGAAAAAATAACTTGGGCCGTAAATAAACTTACAGGGGATTCCCCTGTATTATTTCAAACGAGTCGTCATGATTGAAATAGTACTCTTGATTTGGCAAGAATCAAATGTAAAAAAACTCTGTCTTTTTTTAGTATCGTAGTACTAAGCATAGCAGAAATCGTTGAAGCGTTGGAGGGAGAATGGGAGAATGAGTTTGGGCTCGTTTGATTTGTATTGACGAGTTATTTGATATCTAGAATCTGATCAACATCAGACGTTCCACTTTTTAGTTCGTTTTATTAATAAGTAATTATTAAGTAAAATTTAAGTAAAATTAAAAACACTACATAATATTACAAGCTTTTTATTTACTCTCACCTGTGCCGGTGTGTGTAATGAAATCCTGCAAGTTAAATTTGACCCACTTCCCGGTTACCGATTGAGCTGAAATTGCGTATGTATATCGGGTGACAATGCAATATTATGATGACATGGAGATTATCTGATGCTGGAGCTGGAAGATAGCCATAGGAACGCTTCAATAAAACGACACAACCCCATCGAGTTTGGGGTCGTTTCATTAGTATTGAAGAATATTTTGACCATATATGGTAACCAGGATCTGATATTGATTTAAATTTTTAATGCGTATTATTAGCAAGTAATAATATAAGGATGTTTTTAAAAAGCTTTTTATAATTACTAAGTCAAACAAACAATTTTTAATACAGTGCAAAACAGTACAAAAGACCACAAAAACGTACCTATAGATTTGGCGATTTATTTTTTGTTACAATATTTTTTAATTCGAGTCTCTTTAAAACAATCACCAATCCAACGTTACTTTTACCTTTTATTTCTGGCATATCACTAAAAATATAACTGTAACAGCGTAGTACCTACCATGGTTTTAAAAAACACAGTTTCCTTCTTTATTTGACTTTTAATTTAGCGCAAAAATATAACATTTCTTTTAAGGTAGCTTAATGATATATTTTTAAAGAAAATTATCTGTTAGTATAGCAAATAAAGATTTATTTTTCGATCTTAAATCCGGCGTCCATTTTATTACGACCTGTCAGGATCAGTCTTTCGTTGGCGCCAAGAAAAAAAAAATCGTAAATATTTACCGAATTCTGCCTTGTTACCTATTTTAAATCCAAATTGTCACAGACCGAATTAAATTTTCTTACAATAGTTTGACTTTTTTTCTTCCATAGTTTACCGAAAATACAATTGTAATTATTTTGCAATACTGATTGTCTTATGTTTTTTTTTCGAATTCTATATATTTTTAAATTTGCCAGGTCGTTTGAAAAATATGATTACGATTATATGATTTTGTTTCAAATGTTTCCAGTTTTAAAAAGACAAAAATTTTCAATAACAAATTAACAATAAATTAAAGCAATTCCACTTGTTGTCACATAGCATCAATAATATCATAAACAATTAAAGATGTAATTTTTTGAGGGTGGAAGTGAATAGGAACAATTAAAGATGTAATTTTTTGAGGTGAGAATTTTGTATACAATTTTGTAGTTTATATTTCTTCAAAACCAACACCATTTCTTTGTTTTTTAATTATCATAAAAATAATAGCGTTTATCAGCTGAGCAAACATTTTTTTTTTTTTTTTTTTTTTTTTTTTTTTTTTTTTTTTTTTTTTTGTTGATTGAGATAAAACATTGTATGTTATATCTCAATCAGCCGAAGTATTGCGATTGTGTATAAAGTACAGTTCATCAAGTGCGTCGGTGGTGTAATGGTCAGCATAGTTGCCTTCCAAGCAGTTGATCCGGGTTCGATTCCCGGCCGACGCACACTTTTAAATATTCCTATAAAATAATAAGCTACCTTATCGTACATTTTACCTTATAAAAATCAATAAAAGTACCAACATTATTAATTAATTCAACAACTTTAAGATTACTTCTATTTGCTTTTTTTACTGAATCTAACAGACTATCTAATTATGCTATTGCGACTGGTCTAAGAAAAACAAAAACAAAATTTTCCATTCAATAATTACAAATATTTTGATGTATTAAATAGAAGACCTAACAATTAAAAACGTATAAATTCAGTGCAATCTTAACGAAAGAATGTGGAAAGCCAGGACAGTCCATATCTATTTTTCAATTTTAGGTTTTACTTTTTATTTTGATAAAACAAACTAAATAAAATTTTATATGTATTTCTTTTTTCTCTCTTCACTTCTATAAACAAATTAATAGTATCGATAAATATCAAATCATATTCGTTATAAAGTCAAAATGATGTAAATATTTAAGAATAAAACACTTTTTTACGGATTTTTGCGCATGTTTTATTTTATTTTATATTTAATCCTGACGTTTCGACTCCTTTACAGGAGCCGTGATCACAGGATGACTAAGATGATGGTTGTGATAAAATGCTCCAGCTCTTGTCGGATGAGAACACATACAAAAAAGTTAAAAACGACCAAACTTCTAAGGTACTGAAGAAAACCAGTGAACTGATCAAGACGCATTCCGAGGTATTAGATCCTGACGTCAACCATCTTATTCCTTCCTGCCCTAAACCGCCGAAGTTGTATGGGTTGCCGAAAATACACAAACAAGATGTACCGCTACGTCCCATCGTTAGCCAAATTGACTCACCAACCTACCGTTTGGCTAAACACGTAGCTAAAATACTATCACCACTAAGAGGTAAAACAACTGCCTATGTAAAGGATTCCTACCATTTTGTTAGTGAGATACAACACCTACGTCTCACTGATGATGAAACTATGGTTAGCTTCGATGTCCAATCTTTATTCACAAGCTTACCTGTTCAAGATTGCATTGATGTCACTAGGAAGAGACTAGAGGAACACAATATACCAAGTGAATATTCAAAATTACTGGAACACTGCCTAACATCGGGCTATCTCTTGTGGTGATGATGAATTCTACCTACAAGTGGATGGTGTAGCAATGGGCTCTCCTGTATCACCCATAGTCGCCGACATATTCATGGAGGACTTTGAGGAAAGGGCCCTAGCTACGGCACCGGTGTGTCCACGCTTTTACAAAAGGTATGTAGATGACACATTTGCTATATTACCAAGAGATATGGTTTCTGTCTTTTTAAGTCACCTTAATTCCGTTCATCCCAACATACAATTTACTATGGAATTAGAGACAGACAATAAAATAGCCTTCCTAGATATTCATATCAGCAGGAATCCAAATCAAACCCTTAGTCATACAGTGTACAGAAAGGCAACTCATACAGATAGATATTTAAATGGTGACTCTCACCACCATCCTATACAGTTAGTTACCGTAGGGAAATGTTTGTTTCAGAGAGCTCGCGGCATCTGTGACCAACAACATCTGACTGCTGAGCTTCAGCATGTCAAGCGAGTACTACAAGATAACAAGTTGCGAGTACCAAGACTGCGTCACAGAAGCCGCGCCAAACCAGCCACAGTAGAGCGCCAACCTGCTGTCCTTCCCTACATGAAGGGGGTAACTGACAAGATTGGGAATATTCTGAAGCGGGTTTCTATTAAAACTTACTTTAAACCAGCCAGGAAGATTGACCAATTCTTACGATCGGTCAAGTGTAATATACCCCTTCAGGCAGCGGGTGTCTACAAAATCGATTGTGACTGTGGGCTCTCATACATCGGGCAAACAAAGAGAAGTATAGGGACGCGCATTAAAGAACACGTAACTGACATGAAACATAGGCGCGATAATAGGTCTGCAGTGTGTGAGCATGCTTTTGAGGGGCCAAACCACTATATTCGTTTCGATAAACCACAAATTCTCGCTAGAGAACAAAGATTTGTTCCTAGGATGCTACGCGAGGCTATTGAAATTAGGAAACATCCTAATTTCAATAGAGACGAAGGTTGGAGCGTTCCACCTGCTTGGGACCCCATAATTAATAAATTAATACCTACAAAAACACACACTGCAAGACCTGATGATGTAGTTAGCTCTTTTTGCAAATAATAAAACAGTAAGATGGAGGTCGGTCCCCCTGCCCGAGTTTCTTTCGCCAGTTCTTCTCGGAAGGCCCTCCCAATTTCCGAACTGGTAGTAAACTCAGTAGTATACAATGTAATCGTAGTGAGAATTAATTAAATAACTAAATAATGTTTTAAAATAAAATAAAACAATTTGATTTATATAAAATAATTTAATAATTAGGAACTTGCCCGATTAAAATATTGTGAAGGTAGTAGAAAATACATGACAACCATCATCTTAGTCATCCTGTGATCACGGCTCCTGTAAAGGAGTCGAAACGTCAGGATTAAATATAAAATAAAATAAAACATGCGCAAAAATCCGTAAAAAAGTGTTTTGTTCTGATGTATAATGTGCGCGGAAGTGTAAGAACTAAATATGATGTAAATATTAGATAACTGCGTTAAGGTAACAATAAACAAAAATTCTTATTTACAAGCTCAGATTATAAAACAAAAGGCAGATAGACCGCACGGAACAATAATGTGAAGCCACTCTTGTAGACATGTGTGCGTGACAGCACTATAAAAACACGTAGCCTCGGTGTGCGTTACGGTTGCCAGGATAATAACAAAATTACTTGGTTACAGTTACAGAGTTGGTTTTGATTTTTTTTTAACTAACCGACGACCTTTTTCGATGAAGTAAACATCATCTTCTTTGAAATGCCTTGAACAGACAACACAAAATTTTGATGGTAGCCAACCGTTATCTTGTCTGCTATCACGTACGATAGAAATCCAATCGTTACGTAGAACAGGATCAGTTGGGAATCTGTATGAAAAGAAATATTTTGTGGATTTATAGCAGCCGTTAGTAAAGTCGTGATGAGTCTGTATTGTTTTTGGCTATATATATATTTACTTTATGTTGGCGAATCGACGGATGTACATCATTATTATTAGAGACAAAATATTCAGTAGTTTTAGTAACGAAGTCAAATAGAAACGGACACACATACATACAAACATACCAACCAACAAGCGAGACAAACAAAACACTATTATCGAAAAAAATATTTGTATAAATCGATAATCCTGTTTCCAATACATATTTCCCAACTTAAGGGCAAATGTTTCAAAATAAACTAGCAACACCGGCAGATTTTTGTTAAGGTTTTGTGTTCCAAGATTTCACTAAAAATAATCACGTAAAATAATATCCCAATAGACAAATAATTAACATTTACATATGAAAAGGTACTCCATCTTCTTACTTTTGTTTTTGGGAACAATTTTTGCAATGTTTGAAAACATAAGACGGCATTATTCTCAAAAATATGAATATTATCTGTGACGTACTAACGATGCAACGCTTCGTGACGTACTGACTCGAGATTGTATTCGCTTTTGAATTTGTATTTGCTTTGTTGGCTTCACTTTCGGTGTTCCGCACGGTCTATCTGCCTTTTGTTTTATAATCTGAGTTTACAAGTATCAGAATTAACTTTTTCTACGGCAACCACGGAAATTAAAAGCCTGCAAGCAATCATGCAGAAGTTAAGCAAGCAATCAACACAAAAACAAGCATGTAACACGAAAGCAAACACGCAGCAAACAAACAAGCAACCATATAGCACGCAAGCAAGCTCCTCTTCACGAGGTCACGAGTGTAACCTAACCTAACCACCCAATAGATTTTACGACTTTGTTTATAGCTGGAGTCACCCCTTCTGCACCCTCCGGCAAGCATTCTACACGCAGGCTTGCAGGAAGACGATACATAAGGTTTTGTCAGTTTTGCCTGGGACCTGAGGCTCAACATGTAGCATCAAAAAAACCCGTGAAACTAAAAAGATAAGACGATTAATATCAGCAGTTTTCATTTTTGAATGTCATAATTTTAGTACAAACTGAAAACAACAAAAAAATTACGAGAAAGAATAAATACGAATTTTTTTGTTCGGTTTTCCCATAAAGGAAGGGCAAAGGTGCAAAGAATATACAGCCTCGTCTTCAGTAATTTTTTTCTTATTTGAAATATCATCTTCATTCTTCATAATCGGAATGAAAATGAGAGCTGATTTATAAATAATGGATGATCAATGGATGATAAAATAATAATAAAAATATATCTTTATTGTTCTCGCACACAGATAAAATATATACAATTATTACTTAACCTAAAAACTGCACATAAGGATGCACAACCTAAAATCTGTGCGAGAGACTGGCATCTGTACTAAGAGACCTGTATTACAAATTGCCAGCCTCTCCATCTCCGAACATCAGGCGGTTAGTGACAAGTAAATACATAATAATGAGGTACATGTGTGAATAGAATAAATACAAGTCGGTTACAATATCTGTGGACCTCGCTGGAATGTCAAGCCCCCTCCCCGTTCTCTTGAAAAAGAATAAAAAAATAAAAGAATAAAAGAGTAAAAGTATAATATATTTTATTAATAGTTCATAATTATTATTGTTTACAATACTATTCCCATGATGCTTGTTTTGTGCACCGTACCTAAGCGCTGACGTGACGTCATCAGGTCCACAGATATTGTAACCGGGTTGTAAGTTCCTAAATTATAAGTGATCGGATATATGCGTGCATGGAGTGGTGTGTATATATTTGAGTTTGTGTGGCTGTGTGTACGTGCACGTGTGTGTGTACGTGCACGTGTGTGTGAATTTAAGAGACCACTTGTAGTGATGATTCTATGGCGGGAACTATCTATTGTATTATATAGGAAGGTGTCACTGGGTCACTATTACACACAGCTCCGAGCGCAGGCGCACGTCCAACCCACACCGCGTCTAACCACGACTGACAGATTGACAGCTACCCCCTCTGCTTGTATACATGAGACAATGTATTATATCTATTGTATAGATACAAACACTACATCCCTTCCTTTTTAACAAATTTATTTTTTAGTCAATACATATAAATAATCGGACTTAATTAAATTAACAATTTCTTATACAATAAATTTTGATAAAGCATATTTAAATAGAAAGGTATATTTTAACTGTTGTTTTATTTTCTTATATCTTATCCTCGTTTCCGTTGTTCTCGTCTTCTACTGGTTTCCATTGTCCTTCCACCCGCTTGAGATGAATTACATTTCTCCTTAATCTTTGTCCGGTTTCTGTATTTCTTATTGTAAAATCCCCTCTTACTGATTGTTCCACTACATGTGGTGTAGGATTGAAAGTTGTTGATAGTTTATTATTTTTTTCCATTTCTTTCACGTACACCTTCTCACCTTTCGTCAGTTCTGGGTTTTCCGCTCTTCTTTTCCGGTCTCCATACTCCTTTCCCTTTTCCTTTTGTACTTTATCTCGGTCTCTAACTTCGTTGTCATTATATGTCTCATTTATGTCTTTCAACATAGGAATTTTATCCCTGTTCATTCTTTTGAAAAATAGTTCCGATGGCGTCTTTCCGGTAACTGAATGAGGAGTGGAGTTGTACATCATTAGGTATTCATATAGGGTATCTCTCATATCACGCTTTTCACTAGAACTAATTTTGAGTCGTTTCACTATGTCTCTGTTTTGACGCTCCACTTCTCCGTTCATTTGGGGCCAGTATGGTACAGTATTAAAAATCTTAATATTACAGCTACGACAAAAATCCTTAAACTCTTCGCTTACAAATTGCCGGTCATTATCAGCAGTGATAGATAGTGGATAGCCCAATCGACTAAAGAGTTCTTTCAAAATTTTAATAATCTGCAAGCTTGTTATGGTCTTGGTAATCTTTATCTCCTTATAGCGGCTGTAATAGTCAATAATGACAAGTAAATAGTCATTATTCGGTAATGGACCCAATAGATCCATCGCAATATCGACCCAAGGCTCAGATGGAAGTTCGCGACGTTTCATTGGTACTGGAGGATTTGGTAAGCTAACCAGGGTGCATCCTTTGCAGCTTTTTACCATGGATTCGACGTCCCTGTCCATTCTAGGCCACCAAACCTTAGAACGAAGGCGACTCTTCATGGCCACAATACCTGGATGTCCCTCATGGGCTGCTAGTAAAACTTGCTTTCTAAGATTCGTTGGTATAACTATCCTGTTGCCTCTCAAAAGGATGTTGTCATAAAAACATAATTCATCAGAGAATATTTTGTACGTTTTCACAGACTATTCCCATTGGTTACTAAAAATTCCTTTCCTAACATTTGTGATCTCCTGATCACATTCCGATTGCTCAGTGATCTGGTGCAGGGGAATTGCACAAGGTCTCGCAAGTTCCACTATCTGATGGACGTAATTCTCTTCTGATGACTGAGTTGCCTGATCCGAGAACTTACACAGCCGCGATAATGGGTCCGCAATATTGGTTTTACCGGGTTTATATTTTACGCTATAGCGATACGCCTGAAGCCGCAAAACCCATCTTTCAACACGAGCGCATGGTTTTGATTTCGGGCTGAACAAAAATTCCAATGGCTTATGATCCGTTATCAAATCGAATTCTTTACCAAAAAGGAATGTATTAAAATGTTCGATGGCCCATACCAGGGCAAGGGCCTCTTTTTCTGTTTGGCTATATCTTCTTTCACATTCGCTGAGTGTCCGATTTCCGTATGCAATAATTCTTGGTCCCTTACAATCAATCTGCACTAAGACCGCTCCAAGTCCTACAGGACTAGCGTCTGCTATTACTTGTGTCTTGTCTTTGATATCATAATATCCCAATGTTTCTATTCTAGATAGCATCTCTTTTAGCTTTTCAAATGCCTCATTGAGTTCCTTCTTCCAGTATTCTCCTATGCTTGCTTTCTTCCCTAGTTTCTGTCTTAATATTTGTTTCAGAGGTTCGGTCGTCGTAGCCAAATATGGGATCCATTTGTTAATGTAATTTACTAAACCTAAAAAACTTTGTAATTCTTCTATTGTTTGTGGCACTCTAAATTCAGTAATACTCTTCATATATTTAGGCAATGGTCTTACCCCTTCCGGTTTTAATTCATGACCCAAAAAATGTATTGTCTGTACTTTATAAATGCATTTTTCTTGATTTAATAAAACATTGTTGTGCTTCAATACTTCAGTCTCTTTAGAAAGTCGGATGTCGTGTTCTCTCTCGTTACTCCCCCAAATTAATATGTCATCTATAAAATTTATAGTTCCCTCGCATTTAATAAGCATTTTCTCCATGATTTTTTGAAATAATTCTGGAGCACATGTGACTCCAAACATAAGTCTTTTATACCTGTAAAGGCCGTTAGATGTTATGAAGGTTGTCAAATATCTAGAGTTCGGGTGTAACTCTATTTGATGGAAAGCATCTTTTATATCAAGCTTAGAGAAATATTGCGCTTTCTTTATTTTTGGTAATAAATTTTCCATACATGGTAATGGGTGATTTTCTCTTAAAATGGCTGCATTAGCACGTCGCATGTCCACGCATAATCGTACGTCTCCATTATCTTTAAGGATAGGAACTATAGGAGAAACCCATGGTGAAGGTTCATGCACCTCTTCTATTATGTCTAAATCTAACAATTCTTTGATCTTCTTGTTTATCTTTTCTTCTAATGGTATAGGTATTCTTCGATAGGGTTGCATAACTGGTTTTACATACGAATTAATAGGAATCTCGATCAAAGTGTCCTTAAATTTTGGAAAAGGTAAATTATTAAATTTGTGTTTAAGATGATTTACGCCCACACCTAACCTAAGAACACCCAATCGCAATGCAGTGTCTTTACCAAGTAGGTTCCGTGATCCATCTTTAATAACATAAATAGTAGCGCGTTCCATTTTCCCGTTTGCTTTTATTTCTGCTTCAAAAGAACCTTTGATTTGTAATGGTGTATCACTTCCATATGCTAGTAACATTTTGTTAGGCTCTTTTACTTGTTTCTCACATTTAATCTTATTTTCCTTTAAATATTCCCAGGTTTTGCAAGATATTAAATTCACTTTGTATCCCGAATCAATCAGCATGTCTAAATTCACTCCTCCCAACTCGCATTTGATTGTTGCGTCGTCGTTCATATTAAATATGTATTGCGCTTCTTCATTTTCCACAGAACTTACTGCAGTTTCTTTCCGTTGTCGCTTATTATGGAAGTTATTTCCTCTTTCTTGATTTTGAAAAAGTTTACGTTTTTGTTGAAATAACTTAGTTTTACAACATCTTTCATCTTTCTCATAACTATCAAGCTGGTAACTTACCACTTCTAAGGTATTAGCTATAGTGATAACTTTATCTAATGTAATTTCATAACCCATGGTTAACATTTTTTTTCTTAGTTCTGACGACAAAGATTTTTCTAATATTTGGTCAATTATGTGGTCATCAGGTTTTTCGAACTTACATTTTGCTGCCTGATGTCTTAATTTAATAAGAAATTTTTCAAAGCTTTCTCCTTCATCTTGCTTAATAAGTCGAAAAATGTGCCGTTCAAAGGTCTTGTTTTGTTTCGGAAGGAAATAGTCATCTAATTTATTAACAGCTATTTCAAAAATATCAACGTCCCCTCCCGGTTCTGCATTTGCTCCAGGTATATTATAAAATATCTCCTGCAGTGCACCTCCCCCTAGAACTAGCAACGTAGCTCGCTTTTTAGCTGGGACCGTGATATTCGCGGCTTCAAGATAAATCCGAAGGGACCGTTTCCATTTCTCCCACCTTAAACCGACAGATGTGCTGTCACCTTCCATCTCCAATTTGTCAGGTGGTGGTAGCTGACTTGCCATTATCGTCGTATTTGGAGCGACCTGAAAATACACCCAATTGAATGGACGTCTAAACACCTTCAATTTAATGAAAGTCGACACATAGATCCAATTAAATGGACGTCTCAACACCTCCAATTTAATGAAAGTCGACACATACTTCCATTTTAATGGACGTCTAAACATTTCTAATTTAATGAAAATCGACACATACATCCAATTTAATGGACGTCATAACACCTAAAATTTAATGAAAGTCTACAACTACATCCAATTTAATGGACGTCTTAACACCTCCAATTTAATGAAAGTCGACAACTACATCCAATTTAATGGACGTCTTAACACCTCCAATTTAATGAAAGTCGACAACTACATCCAATTTAATGGACGTCTTAACACCTCCAATTTAATGAAAGTCGACACACACATCTAATTAAATGGAAGTCTAAACACCTCTAGTTTAATGAAAGTTGACACATACATTCAATTTAATGGACGTCAAAATACTTTCTATTAAATGAAAGTCGTTTGCAGTACCTCTTATTTAGATAAAGCCCATATCAGGCTAACTTCAATTAAATGGACTTCATATTGAGGTATCACGAAACACTTTCAATTAAATGGAAGTCCAATTAAATGTTATTATCAATTGAATGAAAATCTAGGCCTTATCTGTTTATTTTGGATAATCTAGTTAAGAGGAATTTAAATCTGGTCACTATCAACAATTATCTTATGGAATGGGAGACCCATTTTTTTTGTTTACTGTGCCATAGTCACTATATCAGACTTAACAATTATGTCGGTAATCTGTCGGTAAATCTATAAAGGTTAACTTTTCGTTATTAAGATTTATAGTCTACTGCGTATACAAAACCTACAGGAAATACAATAAAACAAAAATGTAATAATTAATTTTTAAGGTACCCACCACAACAATACACATTTTATGTCAATTAACATAAATGTAAATATTTGTAGGTAGGTCGTTAATGCAATCTAAGTAAAACAAACTATTCATCCTCACTTAGTTTGGTCATGTTTATATAAGTATAACCTGATTATTGAAGGGATTCGTAAATGCATCGTTCAATGCAATCTTATTAAAAAACAACAAAGCTAATTTCATTAGTTATGTATTCCTTTGTTAACATTAAGTTTAATAATATCGAGACTAGTAGCAATTTTTATGTTGTATTATTGCGTAATTTGTAAAGATATAAGGTAAGAATAGCATTTTTTCCAAAATCCGTTACTATTTTACGGACGGAATCGATGACTAAGTATAATATAATATTTGTATTGTAGTATTTGTACACCCACATTCCCTAATAATTTGAACAAGTTAGTCTTGCTTATTGAACTATTGAAATCATCAAGCAACGGAATCTAACGTGATTTAACTAATATTTAAACTGTGTTGCTGCATTATAACCTTTTACTGTCATCTTCCTTTCTTTTTAATTAATTTATGAATCTTATTTACTGACCTTTATCCTCGTCGCCACTTGTAGTGATGATTCTATGGCGGGAACTATCTATTGTATTATATAGGAAGGTGTCACTGGCTCACTATTACACACAGCTCCGAGCGCAGGCGCACGTCCAACCCGCACCGCGTCTAACCACGACTGACAGATTGACAGCTACCCCCTCTGCTTGTATACATGAGACAATGTATTATATCTATTGTATAGATACAAACACTACACCACTGTTAGTAGCATTTAAGTTGCGTCATAATCTAGCGTTTTGAGCCAGGCAATTGTGGTTCTCTTGTATTTTAATTTGGATAGTGGGTATATGTTAATTTGCTTATTTGTTTTATTATACAAGAAGCTACCCATATATTTAAAAATCTCCGAGCAAATGACGTAATCCCCTGTGACTTAGAGAAACATACTTTGTGTTTGCGTCGTTTATTTAAATTTAGTGAGCAAACGTATTTAATTTAACAGTCTTGCTTTAACCGATTCGTTGCGGATGGCACGTCTGGTGTGCCATCAATTTCTTTTGCGTGTGGCGCTAGCCATTGGAGCCATTTCATTTTTAAATTGATGACTAATCCTTCAAATTAAGTTTTAGGGAAATCTACCCAGAATAAAACTATCTTCATTCTTCACGCCAATCAAGCTCGTAGTCTTCGTTTCTGGTAATTTTATGTAGCAACGAATCGGTTAATGCGGTATTGAAAATAAATAATTGACTAACAGTTAAGACATCGGTTAAGACATGAATGAATGAATGATGAATTAACCTCTTTCTTTAAGTTTCAGTAAATATGTGAAGATTAGTACCTAAATCTCTACACATTTACAGAAACTTCCGTAGACTTCTTGAGAGAATATGGAAATCGGTTATTTCAATTGCATATTTATACACACACGTGCATTTATAAACACTTAATTGGAGCGGAGCGAGCGAAGCTCCCATGGATCCGCTTCAATGGCGCAATGTCTGTTACGCCATAACTACCAGAACTCTTAACCGATTTTAATATTATATGTGTGGAATCGAATCAACAGGTTTAGGACCAGATTGTGACGGAGCCCGAATTTTGAAATTGGCAAAAATTTCCATCGAAACAAGAAAAAAAAATTTTGAGGTATTACGCTCCGCTCCACTATATAATGCCAGCGTAGGTTTATGCGTAGCGTCTGCATAACCTAGTACTTCATGGAATGATAATTGTGATGAAATATCACAACTATCATAAAAAATATGTTTTCCCTTGACAATCGTATAACTGTTTTTCTGGACCATGAGAAAAATCGAAAGCTACCATAAATAACCTTTGAATTAAATATTGTCCATTTTCGTTTGAACTATTTATACGGGAATTTTTTGTGATATCTTGTTTCAAGTATTCTAATCTCATTTGGCAGAGAGAGAGGTCTTCCGACCCGTTATATTAATTATATTGTAATAATAACTAAAAAATATCAATATTTTTGGGCCTGTATTGTTTGCAGAACTCTCCGACGACGACCTCTCAACATCTTATGTTTGGTAGCATAGCCGTTAAATTGTATTATTTCATGTGAGTGTTATTTTCGTGTTAAAATAAACAAAAAAAGTCCTAGCTTATGGTCATTAACGTAGTGAAAATAAAATACTTCCATTAAGTTTTCATTAATCAGTTAGTAATAACAACGTGTACTATAAAAGGCAAAAACTATTAAGCACTGCTCTGAAAAGAGTGCTCATGCTTACACAATAATAACTACACACATTTACTAAAATAACACAAAAGTAAACTTCTTCATCAATAGTGCGCAGATTGCCTAACTCTACCTTCTAACAATTTTAAATAAATCAGATTGAAATGAAGATGACAGTGGGCCTCATTAACTAGGTCGATGAAGCATAAAGCATCGCTAGCACCATATATTGGAGCGGAGCGCAATACTAAAAAAACTTAATAATGTGAGTACATTATAAAATTCCATAAGAATGAAAACTTTCAAAAAACGCGAAGGATGAGAAATCCCAGAGCCAATGATTTTAGGTCACAACTTTTTTATTATTGTGAATTTCAAAATTTCCATCATAATCTGACACTAAATGTGTAAATTCGATTCCACGCAAAAAATATTAAAATCGGTTAAGAACTCGGGAAGTTGTGGTGTAACAGACATTGCGTCATTGAAGCTGATCCATGGGAGCTTTGCTTCGCTCCGCTCCAATAATCTTGGCTTTTAGTGGCACTTGGCTGTTAGTTAACAGAAACAATAGCAGTTAATCGTTACTACTCACACGATTCACACGACCGACTTGCGACTGATTATTTTTGTGGACTTTTTTCTAACTTCGTGAAGAACGTAGCGTTTTTTTCAGACGATGTCCTATACTTTGTCTGTAAGCTTAATTTTAAACACCCTTCACAATTTGTCATTTTTATAACTTAAAATTGTATACTTTTATTTTTAAATATTTTAATGATTTTTGACATTTTATCGAGTAGTTTAGTTTTTGTTTTGTATTGTATTTGTATTTTTTAAAAATGTATATTGCGATGCCCTAGCAGGGTTAAAATTAATTGAACATGTTAAGTCGCCACGGAAATGTACCTACATCATGAATTTATATAAATATCAAGATAGCGGGATCAGTGCCTGTGTTATACAGATTTTACTTTATCTTGTACTGTGAGTACTATTTTGTACTTAACATTATAATTTAGTTATCTGCTTAGTCTAGACGATATTAAACGATAATATTAATGACGCTATTTTGACGCATCAAGATGGGGCGCGGTGATTGCTTTACATCTAAATTACATTTTTTTTTATTAAATTACTACTCTACTTTTCTGTACCTATTATGAACCTTCAGAAACTATCTACCGTTAAATGAATAACCAGTGGATTAAGGACAATCGGGATTAGGCGATGAGTTGGTCACAATAATGCTGATAAAAATCTGAAAAAATAAAATTGTTAAAAAAATCAGCAAAATGCTGGAAGTAGGAAGTTAATTTTAGATATACCTACCGCATAGATAGACCTTTTAAAGATTGAATACTTAGTAATGATTAAGGCGATAATAGTATAAGATTTGGGCGACAACTAGCCATTTACCCAAATGGACTATATCAAAACCATATTGCCAATACAAATCAAACTAAATATGCGTATGTTCTTGCTTCCGATATATTGTGAACCCTTTTGCCTGAGTTCGTTAGATTAGAGTTAAACATGCCGCAGACAGAGCCGTTTGATTCGTTAATTATATATAATATAATTAAGGAGGAAGCACGGATTTGTCTATACAGCCTTTTACAAGGCGTTACTCACGAGTAGATACTTAGAAATAAAATTTAGTAAGGAATCTACTCGAATACCGAGCAAAATTCATAATCAGCTATATAACTCGATGTTAATACAATGTTTTAATCTGATAATAATCTGTATTATGGAATCGCCCATTTTCTTCCACCTTAATACAAACGAAAAATGCGTTATTCATTTTGTTATAATCGTTTTGCGACCACAATCCACTTCAGTGTGGTGCGTATTGCGTTCGTTCAATTTCATTGTGTTCAAATGTTGGCGGCTTACCGTTTAGTTTGTCATTTCTGGTCTGTTAGTCAGTCGCGGCGCAGGTTTCGCATGGAGGGGACGTTTCATTCGCTGAACGACCAAAACATAACCTCTAATTCGCGAAAACTTTCACTGACTCTTTATTTTGATTTATTCAACATTTGCAAGGAGTTTTACAATATTGGCAAACTACTTTTGTTGCAACTGAGAGTTTATTCTGTGTGACATCAGATTGTGTTTATGTGTGTGGCTAGTGCTTAAATATTTGGTTTGTTTGAAGTTTGTAGTGATCGGTAAACGGTCTTACGCTTTCTGCGTTTCGACCGTGAACTTGTTGGTTGAACTGCCTTCCGTGGCTGCCTGTGGTAAGTTCACTGATGCATGAACTTGATGAAAAAAAATTCTAAGCCTTTCGGACTTAGCTGATAAAACGTGTTGCTGTTCTTATCTTCTATTTTGTTATGCAATGGAACCTGTTGAATTGCTAGTAGGTTATGCCGGGTCGCCAGTCACGCTCAACTACTTGCATTTTTATCATTCGGTCAGTGTCAATGAAGGCGTTGGCGCATGAAAAGTTACCTACCTACCTACTTTTAAAAAAACGTGCCAATTGTTGAGTGAACGCCAAGAACCATATATATGATAAAATAATATTGGTAATGAGTTTTAAATTTTTTTAGATACCTTCACAGCATTTTCGGTGATGTTAAGAAGTTGGGAAAATTTCTATTACGCCGAATAGACCTAGATACCAGATAGGTATAACACATTAATGCATAGTTCAATTAAAAGATTTATAGAGATGTACAATTGTTTTTGTGTGTTGAGGTTATTTGCATTATGTACCTTCCGTAATAAAGTGAAAATACCACGGAAAATAAGCATAATATTGTTAATGATTATTGATTCACGAAGATTATGCTTAGTTTTAAAGCATGCCGCTTTATTTTATTTTATTTTATTTTATTCATTACATATAGGTGGGTACAGAGTAGATGTGCCTACACTTCCGACCTACCAATCCACGTAGGTCAAGCTCTTAGCAAAACCATAAAACATCTGAGAAAAAGATTAAAAAAAAATAACTTATGGTGCCTAAGTTGTTACCTTACAGTTACGACTACTTAAATCACTTATTAAATGAGTAAAAATATTAATATTTTGCCGATACTAGTCCCGATTTTATAGTATTCAATACAGAATCTAAGAAGTATCATTTTAGGTAAAAGATATATTTTGTTTCGGGTACCCGCAGAGTATGATTATTACCGATTATTTAGTCACAACGTAAACAACTTTAGCAGAGCTGGTATTATATTAGTATGGATAGTAAATAACGAATACAATACAAAAAATAAAAATATAAACAACAAATGCCTACACTTATCATACGAACATTGTACTCCAGTAAAACTCAAACCCGGGACCTTTTGACGTGTTATCAATTGCTGCCTTTCTTTGCATCAACTAGTTGTCAACCGTGTAATCGTTACATGTAGGCAAGGGATTATTTATAAATATAAGAAATAAATAGCTTTGATGCATAATGTATGTTGTAACCAATAATTTATCTTCCTTTCTTTTTATATATTTGTAGTATTTGTAATAAAAAAAACTTGTGGTGAACTTGTCAGTTAAAATTTAAGTTACACGCTAATTGAAAGAATTCATAGTTATTTTTTTCGTTTAAATAACGTCAATTTTACAAATTTTTCTTCCACGTGCTAAATAATTTATCTAAAAGGTAATAAGCTCGTAGTGTTTCATAAAAGTTAGCAAAGCTAGCTGCTATATTGTAAGTGAAAGTAAAATAAAGTATCTTTTTATTCACATGCACTTATAATAAGCTATTTGATGTTGTCCTTTCCTACTACTACCCGTTTACGAAATTAAATCTTCCCGAACCGATCTTAAATACGAAAAAGGTCACATTAAAATTTGGAGTGAGAATTTGTGTAACCGCGCGGTGATTTTATTTTTCTACTAGCTGTATGTAGGATCTTATTAATTTTGTCGGGAATCTGGATATGATTTTAAATGTCGGGACAATCCCGACCATTTAGAAATCCTAATTGTGGATGGGATTCTGAATTGTCTTAGATTAGGTGGATACGTACGGATTGTTTCAGTTATTATTAGACGTTGACGACCAAAGGACGGTAATAAAATATTATATTAATTTTCCAGATCTAATTTGGGTTTGATTACAGTTCCAAATGTTGCCAAACACCTACACATAATACCCACATTAAACATCTTAGTTGCATAAAAAAAGAAATTAAGGTAATGACCATCTTATATTGAAGGGAATTTCTATAGATCACCGCCACCACCCCGCCCGTTGACATTTAACCTACGCCTCTTGCGACGTTTAGATATATTGTTCAACTTTCATGTGTTTAATTAAGTGAATATAATTTTTTGATATTATTTTTATTTTATTTATTTTATGAGAACAACCAACAAGACATACACCTTACAAGGTAATGTTACATTTTTACGGTAGCATCAATACGGTGCTGGCTTACTGAAAGGTTGCCACGGAAAGCATAAAAAATAAATAAAAAAAAGTTGGGAGTTTGGAGTTGTTGAAATTTTTTATTTAATATTAAGTTTAATATTAAAAGTTAATATTACCACCATTACCACTATGACCATCAATGTTATCTAAGTATGATTTTATGTCGTCGTGTCCACATTTGTTTACAATTTAATATTCGGTCGAAGTGAAACACGAGTTTAACCTCTCCAATCTCTTGAACTCGGCAATACTATTCTCTACTATATATTTGTACTTAAATTGCCTTCAATTACCGTAATAGCGAACTTACTTGTCAAAACAAATCTGTCTGATAAACATTGCATCCTAAATTTATCGTAAACTACAAAATATTACGTATTTATCGAACTTAATTTTATTGCTCGGACCTTGGTCTTTGCCCAAATAAAACTCGACCACCTTTTTTATATTGGTCGCAGTTCTAACCTAATATAACCTGACCGATTAATTTTGAATGTGTATCGGTTTTATTAGTATAAACAATTAAATATATTTGTAGGTTTCAGATAAAGCTGTGACCTGAATTTTTTAATCCTTATTTATTAACATTATAATAATTATTAACTTACGTACCTTATTAACGTTATAATTATTGGATCATCTTAGTTAGCCCCGTTAAATAATTGTTTTTTTTACTAAAATATTGACTAGCACGCTACCTTTGTTCATTTTTATGGAATACAATAATCTATATATGTTACAATTTTAAGTTTTGATAGATTTTACCTTCGAGATTGACTCTATCCATCAATGTCATAGTAATTCAGATGCTATTTTTTCTGCTTTCGGTGGATTCGAACTACTTTAGAAAATTAAGATTTTTTTGAAGTAAATCTTGCTATCTTGGCAATGTTAAGGTTACTTTTACTTTATCTTTCCCTTTATATTGTCAGATTCCTCTGTAGATAAAAATTACTTAATATTTACAAGTATGTCAAGATATTCTTAATTGCTGTTATTAAATTATAGTTTTATGGAAAAAAATTCGGAATTAATATTGACCCATTACTTTCCTACTATGAACAAGGCCGCATGTGGGATGGCATGTTATTACCCATCCATTACACCCTCATACCGGTCTTAATATCAAACATATAGACAATTAATCATCAATGGATCAGCCAAGCCTGTATTTATGAAGCTTGCGTCACATCAGCGACCTAAATACGATGATGTAAAAGCATATTTTTGGAATGTCAACAGCAGCTAGTACGGTACGCGTGTAGCAGACTCGATGTTGTTCTACATTCGTTGTTTTGATTCGGCACGATGTTTACACTGCATTTTATTTGTCTTTTCAAAAATACGATGATCATTCCTTTTGTTCAGATAAAACATTTTAATTGGACTAATTGTCTTGTTTAACGTCATAATAATGCCACACCACTATTAATTATTATTTGGAGTTTGGTTACTTGCAGGGTTGCTTATTATCAAGATAATTATTTTCTCTGATAATTATCAGATAATTATCGGATAATTATCAGATTATCCAACTATCAAATGAAATAACTTATATATAAATAAAAGATTTTTTCTATTTTTAGACATTACCTGTGAGTCTGAGACTACTTTTGTTTAAAAAAAACGATTAATTTTGATATGTGTACGACTTAACTATTGTAATTTTTGAGTGACTCGTATTATTAAAGTCCTCGCCTACGGCTCGGACTTCAAACTCTACTCGTCCGGCAATTGCTGGTTTTCCGCGCCTCGACAACAATGTACTACACTCGCGAGCAACCAAATCGACTCAAGCCCTAACTCTGAGTATAGACTCTGTTTTCAAGAAAGTTATAGGAGATATTTTTAAAAACTATATATCATCTGAAAGCTCCAAACTGCAGCTTTAATAAGATATCACCATTATCAATATCCGTTCATTATCTTTGTAATTAATGATATCTAAACATAAATACAGGAAAAACAGGAATTTGCGAGAAGATGTTGTGGTTGGGTATTTTAGAAATAAAAGAAAATTGATTAAGAAAATACATAACAATTTAATAAATCAATACTTGGTATTCCCCCCCCTAGCCCTAATCACCGCTTGAAGTCGATTCTTCATTGATCTGATCAACTTTTTGACGTCCTCTTGAGGTATGTTAACCCACTCTTCCAACAATGCTGCCTTCAACTCTTCCACCGTCGAAGGGGCTTGATTTCTGGCTCGTACTCTTCGTTTTAACTGGTCCCATAAATGCTCGATCGGATTCAAGTCTGGACTGAGCGCAGGCCAGTCCATTGTACGCATCTGGACTTCATCCAAAAACTGCTGGGTAATGCGCGCTGTATGACAACGAGCATTGTCGTGCATTAAGACGAAGTCCTCGCCGACAAATCCTTCATAGGGAACAACGTGTTCCAGGAGAATATCGGTGATGTACCGATCAGCTGTAAGCCCGCCTCCTCGGCCTCCACCAGGCACGAAAACGAGCTCCGTCTTTCCCTCTAAAGAGATGCCGGCCCACATCATACAGGAACCACCGCCATATGCTACTGTTTCAGCGAAACAGCATTGGGCAAATCGTTCGCCCGGACGCCTGTAGACTCGGCCTCTTCTGTCGTTGCCATGCAGACACATTCTGCACTCGTCAGTAAAGAGAACCGACTGCCATTGGGCAATGGTCCAATTGACATGCTCTCGAGCAAACTGAAGACGCGCTTGTCGGTGGGCTGCAGTCAATTTGGGCCCCGTCGCAGCCCTTTTTGGAGTGAGATTGGCTGCTCTCAGTCGTCTTCTTATTGTCCACTCGCTTACAGCTACACCACGAACGTGCCTGAGTTCTTGTTGAACATCAACACTCGTCAGATGCCGATTGCGCAGCGATGTTGAGACAATGAAACGGTCGTCTCTGTCAGAAGTACACCGGTGGCGGCTGGTTCTTGGTCTTCGATTGAAGGCACCGGTCTCTCGAAATCGTCTGTAGACCCGGGACACAGCAGACTGGCTCAAGCGAAGCTGGGCAGCGACTACTCGCTGGCTAAGTCCTTGTTCCAACAAGGCAACAACTTGAGCGGCTTCTTCAGGTGTGGTATCCATGGTAACGTGGAAAAAATGATTGCAATTCTCGGAGATGTGTACATGTCAACTTGTGATAAGCGACTGATAAGGTGTGCCGGTTGCGAGAGCTTTTATAGGGGTGGCAGTTAGCGCAAGTCGCGGATAGCGTAATGAGCAAAACGACTCATAGTGCTATTGATGTAAAAATGAATGCGTTAGATTTAAAAAAAAAAAACAATATTAGTGTTTTATGAAAGCTTGTATATTGAGCTTTCTAATGACAGTCTTTTTTTATAAATACCTTGTATACTTTACGTAAAAACAAAGTTTGTAAGCAGAATGAGGGCTTGAGTCGATTTGGTTGCTCGCGAGTGTATTATTTTGTTTTGTACAATAACAGTTACTCGTTATTATCAACGATAATTATCGTTATCCAGTGCAACCCTGGTTGCTTGGTCAATGGTTGAGATTTTAATGGTTAAGCGACCACAGAAACCTTTTCTATTAATCAGGAACCAAACAGAGGATGTCGTGAAAAAAGGCCAGATCAAAAGTACCTATAACCGACGAGTTTGTATAAAAAGGCTGATGACAGTTGAAGAAGCTAGAGACATAATGTCGGTATCGTGGTAAGTCGAAATCTGTGATCTCTGCCTATCCCTGCAGGAAAAAGGCAGTGATTTTATGTATGTATCATATCAGCCTTACGATGCCCAGTGTTGGACAAAGACCTGTTTTTAACGATTATGATTATATTTGATTGCATCGCTATCTTTTAGTTGCACGATTTATTTAACAAAATGAAACCTATTGTTTTCTATATTATTTTACACTAGGCGATGCAGTCGCTAAGCATAAAGCTACGCTAGCACCATATATTGGTGCGGAGCGTAATACCTAAAAAAAGAAAAAAAAAATTTTTTTCTTTCGATTCGATCTCCGTCACAATCTGGTCCTAAACCTGTTGATTCGATTCCACACAAAAATGTTAAAATCGGAACTCTGGAAGTTATGGCGTAACAGACATTGCGCCATTGAAGCTGATCCATGGGAGCTTCGCTCGCTTCGCTCCAATAATTCCGATGTCCCTAGTAAAGTACTTTAAAATTTTTATATTAAAAATATGATGTATTAATATAAGATGTATCTATTTAGGTATATCTAATCTGTTTGTAGATGAAACTTCTATCGGGTCCTGTTCGAATACAATTAATCGTGAAATACATTATTTATGTTTCCGTCCACCATTCGTGGAAGTTAAAAGCTAGCATTACGAGTGATTTCTAGGCCCATAGTAAATACAACCAATACTACGGTGTATGTACGCCGGAGCGATTTAATCTTGTTCCTTATCGTTCAAAACCGACCGACCCCTCAACAGGTGGACTACAGTTGCCTTAGAACAATATTGAAATTTTCATAATTTTTGTATATATTTTTTTGCATTTGCTTAATGCTATTATAAGATATTTTTCTATTAAAATAATTTAAAAATATTGAAATTAAAACTCATATTTTCCATTTAATTTTAACATATAACGCGTATTACAATTATGTTAAAAATAACAGGAAAATGGGTGGCGGATCTTAGATACTAATCATACATGTAAGTTCCAGAAAAAACGACAGAGGAAGAAAATTTATTACTGAGTTTTTCCCCAGCTGTCCCAGAAGACGGATAGTACTTTAGAGACGCATTATTTGTCATGTTCGCCGCTTTCTTTGTTCTGTTCTGTGTGTGAAATGATCTTTCTTTATTCTTGTACGACAACCGATGGCCATACAATGTGTAATTTTATTGCTCTTTCATGTATAAAATTATGAGCGATGTGAAACTCCTTAGGGATGGATAGGATATTTGATTAATGTTATATTTTTAGTTTTATAATTCATTAAAATAAAAGTGTAAGTGTAAGTGTGTATCCGTTGCTATAGTTTTATCTGGCAATAAGTTCTTATTTTGTATTTGACTAAATCCACTTCAAAAATATATTTAATTTACGAATACCAAAACGTATTTATTTTCATGTCACTTAATCCCCACTCCCTTTTATAGAGCCTGTTCACGTAAAAAACTTTTCATTTTAATGACTTGACGCGAAAGTATAAGAATTTTTATTATTGAGATTAGCGAAAAGGTCTTGAAAATGTATACAAAACAATTGGTAAACTATAATTTTTAATTAATTATAAAACATTACAATTTCTAGGGAATAATATATAAAATACTGGCGTTTATTCGTAGTCCTTGAGACTGAATGTCATTAAGTTTAACAAAGAGGTTTTATTGTGATAGCGTAAGAGTTAAAATTCAGAACTTATTTTCGTAGTAATAACGTTTATCATACAAATATTGAGAGAACGTGAACGTTTGGACATTCAAAACACATTTAGGCCTCGGTTTTGATGAAAACGTCGGTAAAAAATTATGTGAGACTTTTTGAATAAAAAAGATACAAAAATTAATAACTATTCCAAAATATCTGACCTTACCTTACTGACTTACCTGGAATTTGCCGATAAGTAGATCAAACTCATATAAGTACCTTAGAATTCGTATCACGCAAAAGCTATCGAGCTCTTTTTGATCGAGTTAAGATATATGTATTGTTTTACCGCAAAGTATAGATTAGAATATTGATGTTCGCACTACCATTTTATTATGAGGCTCGGCAGGTGGGCGGCAATACTTCAGTCTTAAAAAATAATAATATTGCATAGACCCGAGTCTCGATTATCATTTTTTAATATGAACAAGTTCAAAAAACAGAATCTGTACAACAAGATAAAAACAATAATATTCCTTTTCCCCGCATTAATAAAAAAGGTATAATTATGTTATATTTTTGTTTATATACAAGTGGCCCGTCCCGGCTTCGCACGGGTGGGCAAAATTCTTAATTTTTTTTCTATTATTAAATATTTTTCCGTTAGCGCCATCTAGCGTCTGGTAGACGAACTAATTGCGGTTAACGCGTTGCTATGGTAACGTTATTGATACAATGGAAAAAGAGCGGACAGACAAACACACAAACCGCTGTGATCTGAGATTATAGATTTGCATTTTGATTTTAAATAGCCTATTAAAAACGAACACATCTCCGAGCCCTTAAGTAGGATCTACTTGATCTATATTTATTATAATAAACGAATATACAAAACTTGCCTCAGATAACACATCTATTGAATTAGGTCTCCTAATTCCGTCCAAGTGAGGTCTCCCTCATTTAAATTATTCATTTTAAATATAAATTTAAGAGTAGACAAGACACTGTAGTTACCAGGGGTATCAAAATTGTTCGAACTATGGTAATCATTTAACATCAGAGAAGTCGTATGTTTCATTTTCTTATATTATGTAAAAAAAAAAATTTACTGATTGATGTTTCATTGATCCTGACGTTTCTACTAAGAAGACCTATTAAAACCATCTCTTCAAATGGTTTAATTAAATGATGGCTTTTGAAAGGTAATGAACTCAAAATTGAAATTATATTATCTAATAAGCTAAAAAATTAAATAGCAATTAGTTTATTTCCTCTTTTCGGCCGTAAGACTTCCATTACTGGATGGAAGCTTCCCCAAAAATTATGGGACGCGAAGTCCTGCCACTATCTCCATGCTTGGCAGGCGATCGCTATAAAAGACCGGACACACGGGATGTGTGTGGTTATATGTGGTTATATGTGGGAATATCCATAATCTCAATTGTCATACTAATCAAAGGCAGAAACTAATGAGGTTTTCCAGTATATATTCGCCTTTTACGACAGCGGCTACTATACGGCTAGCACGGATTTTTCTTTATTCATTCACAATTACTCATACCTATAGTACAAAGTGGAATGTGAAAACACTTTCATTCTTTAAGCTATATCCCTAATAGGGAGTTGGAAAATCAGGATTATATATAAGACTAGCTGACCCAACCACGCGTTGCTGTGTTATAAATTAAAATAAAACCTATCCTATCTTTTAAGTTAGATCAAATAACAGATAGTTGCGAAGTTTGATCAAAATCGGTTAAGTAGTTTAGGAGTCCATCGCGGACAAACAACTGACACGTAATTTATATATATTACGATAATATAGAATTAAACGCCTTCTAAACCTACTAACTAAATAAAAATCTGTCTAGCTGAAATAGAATAGCACGTATCCTTCACATTTAATTAAAAGAATAATAATACTAGAAGAAATCAATACCACCTCCCGTAGATCACCGCCTGTCAAACGTGGAGATTATAACAAATCCTCCCAACTTTGTGTATCCTTCCCTTGAGATTGAAGAAAAATACTTCGTATTAAAATTAGTAATACAAAGTTAGCACCAAAATTTTTAATAGGTAGCTTAGCTATGTAAACAAATCAGGATGTTTTATTTTCTTTTATAGGAAATTATAAAAGAAAAATAAAACCTAACCTATATATATAGACTTCAACAATTTGTTTGACCTGAGCACAACAGTATTAATTGGACGCCAAGAGTTTTAAAGTAGGACTTCGCCTTAAATAGAAAATCGACTTCATACATTTCCCGGATGTAGATGTTCCCTCTTGGTTCAGTAGAGAGATTAATCCCGGATGTGAAACTTCCAGTAACATGTAGACATACAAGCCTGTGTCTTCATAATCTCACGTGAATGACTTCTCCCATGTAAGATGAGTCGTTCTTAGAAATAAGGGAAGGCCGCTATCATTTTATTTAAGCAATATATAATATTTGGAGAACCTAATTTAATTACAGTATTATATGAAGTAAAAGATATATTGATTTTTTTTTTAATTTGAGTGTTTGCAAGCGTTTATAACGTCAAAGCTACGCAATGGCTTTGTAAGTCCTACGTCTGCAAACCTTGTACCGAGAAGAAGCCGTAAGAAACTCGGCAAGGGCTCTCTTTTTCTCCCTTTTACTATGTGTTAAATTATCTAGTTACCATATATAGTTACCATACGCCTAAGAATAACAGTTTTTATAATCAATTAACGTTATCATAGCAACGCGTGGCCGGGTCAGCTAGTATAACTATAAAACATTTAATAAAACTTTTCTTGCATTACCGAGGTGTGTAAGAAAATATATAGAAACAAAATATTTACCACGCAGGCCCAGTGTAGTTTGGTGGTTGCTAACAACTACCAGGACTAATGGCGTGCCGAAGTACGGATTAGATTGAGATCTTAGTATTTGACTGGCTATTGCACCGTGCCATCAAGAACCTCATAAAGTAAACAGTATTTTATCACCGTTAAAAGTACTGAGTACTTGGTCATGATGCCAGCACATCATCTTACAATACAATAACAAATCTAAAAACCTAGTTGTACGCAAAATTTTACATTTGAATTAGTTTGATGTGCTGCCGACTGTACAATAAATCAGTTATTGCTTTCTGGTCGAAATATTTAGCGGTCTTATTTAAAGTGTATGAGAGCTATTATTCAAAAGCGTTTAGTTGACTTCCATAAATTGTGTTTTTCTCTTTAACTTTGATCGCTATAAATTACTACTTATAATTATTTATATCATTTATATCTTAAAATCATACGTACTTGGTCAAACTCATTTAAAATAAACCATAACATCAAAATTTCATTGCCAACATTGGCCGCCGTATAAAAAGAGTCTCTCATCATCTGTATATTAATTAATTAATCGAGCCAATTTACTTTATTTGAATACCTTAATTGATTAATGGACTGGATTATTATCTGATTCTGAACAATTACTTATTTATTGATACAAATTAATCAATATTCTTTGAATATGTCTCTTGTTTATCTATTAGTGAATCGATGTCTTTATATTTCTCTTCAGTTATTAATTTGAAATATTTGTGTGATTATGATTTCTAAGAGTACAGAACCAACAAACACAAGAGTCATTTATATCAACCAAGATTGGATTAGTAAGATAAAATAATATTGATAATCTTATATAAGTGCGCGTTGTGCCAAACAATAATAAAAAGAAAGTAATAACTATTTGAATTATTATTACCACTTAAACTAGATCCTTTTTAAAGTACTGCACACATAATGAATAATTTTGAGTTTTATTTCGTATACGGCTAAATATTTTAAAGTTAAGATGTTCTTTCTCAGTTTGAAGGAAGAACATCCAGTTTTCGGCGGAATGCCAAGAAGATTGGGATTGAGACAGTTTTCCTTTTTCTTCTAATTTAAGAGGTCGTACATAAGATATCAATCGTGGGGATCAATTGAGTTTATTCGGTTTAATCTGTCCAAATGATATTTATAAAAGTTAACTAGGCAATTGTTATGACTATAATAAAATATTATTCTTAGAAAAATGTACATAGGTATGAAGGTTAAAATTTTATGAAATGAGTTTTCTGTTTACACAATTTCTTATATTAGCTTCTTCGTTTCTTCCTAAAGTTATTCTTAACACGTTGAACGCAATACTAAAAACCATCGGCGGACACCTCGTGACCGCCATCATGTTGGGTTCTGCGGGCCGCGTCGTACACCGTATGTCCGAATCCCATCGATGAATTAGGAAGCCTTTAGGCGGCCGACAGACAACGTTTCGATTCTTTTCATCAGGGAAAGTGACCCGGGCAGCTGCATAGTTCAACCTGGCCAATTGGCACAAATATAAACAAAAGGACTCACAATTTACGTGCTTTTTCTTCAGTGCAAAAAATGTTACAGATTCATAAAAGAGAAATTTCTTTTCGTTCAATTAGTGATCTTACATTAAGTAAACATATATTTTTAGCTTTTATATGACATTAGAAAATCGTTAGAATCTAATCGTTATCAGTGAAGTACGTATCAAATAAGTAATGGGTTCCATAGTTAATAATTTACGAAAGGCATAAGCTGCCTTTTTACGAAAAATTGCATGGTTAACCACTTGTTTTTACTTACTGGTCCGATATAATATAAAACGCTACCTTTTTATGAAGGAAGGATACAATTTTTACATATCAATAGATACAGATCAATCTTTTATTTCTCATAGAAAATACCATAAGTAATTACCATACAAGTTAAAAATACCAATAGGAAATTTGGAAGCTTGACTACATCCATGAAAAGAAGCAAGCCAAAGATTTTTTCATATCCGCTAGGCTCGCTGGGACCCATTGTCTGATTCGCACACCAGCAGAAGCATCAGGTTTCTTGGATATTTGTTCAATAGCGAGGGTATTTGTTTGTTGAAAAAACAATAAAATTCAGCATATTATTACAGTGATAAAGCAAATAGAAACCAGCTGGAGATTTCTTCACAATTGTAAAATGAACAGCATAAAATGGCCCCGAATGGTCAATTTATGCAATCAAACGACGTTGTTTAACTTTTGGCAGTTCCTATCTACCGCAGTCTATTTGACAGTGTTCTGGCAATTCAGGTGCAGTATTTTATGATCCACTGGCCTGACTTTCCGATTGAAGGCGGCGACGTTTACATTTCTTTGGCTGCGATAACTACCAGTAAAATATTATTCTCATCTCCAGAACATATGTGAAAACTTGGATTCAACATTGTTATAAATCTTCGAGGATCATCTCAAAATTTTCGAATACATCCATGTTGCTTTACAAGTATAACTCCAACGGAGCCCTAATTATTAATATAAATAAAAAACACTACTTTTGACGAACCAATACGAAATGAACGAGTATAATGCGCGTTTCGCTGAGGCTCGCGGATTACCCGCGCGGCGCCTGCGCAAGGAAATACGGTCGGACGTGCTCGCAGGCCGCAACGGACACTGGTGTCTGCCATTTGATATCTCGGAAAGTATTGAGTACGTCACTGTTTCCATGAGCCCCCATTATTTTAAGTGTTATTTCCTTGCAATATTTGCAAAAAAACACCCCAACAATTTTTGACAATACTGTGTTTATTGGTATGGCCCCTGGGGAAAATATACAGTCGGACACATGGTGTCCGTCATGGCGTTCAACGTGTCTCGTCGACTAAGTTTAACAATTAAATCTTTTTACAATCAAAAATAATTGCGTGACAACACTTAACAAAAACTTCAGAAAAAAGCAAGGAAGCTATTAAAAAGTTGTGAGAAAAGTCGCGCAATTTTTGTTATTTGTTAAAATGTAAAAAAAATGTTAAGTATAGTCGACTTCATAATTACTTTAGAAGCAACTTTAAGCTTAAAGAAACTCAAAATTTAAAAGAGGAATTTTACAGTTTTGTATAGATTTAGGTGCTGTCCATTGTAGATCCACGTACAACTTGAACTTCATATTTGACTCATATTAGGAAATTTAAAATTGGACATTTTTGATTATGTTAATGTCTTATATATTGCTCCCTCGCATTTGCTTTGCACTTGATTGTACTTTATTAGAATTTCCTGGAAAAAAGAGTCACTGAGAAAGTAATTTTCAAGTACTTATTTAAGTACTTAAAGACGTATTTCATTCATGTGATCATTTTCTGGTGGCAATATTGAATCTTTAGAAAAGAGTCAAGTGACAGTCGTAATCCAAAATGTCACGTCAGAGGGTGTGGTCGCCCAGTGGAATTCATGTTATAAAACTTACCAATTACTCAAAATTAAAACAATAATCTTTTGTAATCGCTAGTTCGCCATTAACTGTATCATGATAACAGTATTCGATTAGGAGATAAGCTGCTCAAAAATTGGCCGGCCAAATTGTCTCGTGTCCTTTCACAATAAAAACGAAAGTGTTTACTATCGCTTTACGATCTCTGTTAACATTTATAGGCTATCCAATTAAATGTTGCAATCATCGGTGCAAATGATGGTTATTGACCTGAATTGTTGGTTGCCTTATCTTTATTTTTAACTTACTAAAAACTTTGTCTTTTTGCTCTACGTGTGTAAAGTAGTCGAAAAGATCTTGTAAAGTTACTTAACTCTATAAGAACCTTGAATATATCTAACCAGATATAAATAAGTAAACATAATATTATTATTCACTATTATGACTTAGATTTACTGGAAGATTGTCTGTTCCATACAAATTGTACACATTTATAGAGCAAACCAAAACAAGGTTATCAGTTTATTACGAGACCATAGTACACAGTTAAAGTAAATATACAAACTACGATGGCAATGTTATCAATCCTTTTACTTTTATTGCCTTTTAACTTCCTGTATTTTGCATGTTTTATAGGTTATACTTAGGGACGGCACGTATTGCAGACAAACTTTCAGTGTAATTTTGATGATGAGATGAAAAAAACTAGTTTCATTTTGTATGAGGCTCTGGGATATTATAATTATTTTAAAGACATTGTGGCAGATGACGAATTCTAGATTTATTAAAAAGATCCAGACACAAAGTTTCAGTCGACAGTAGGTATGGCTGTTTCAAAACGATCCAACGCCTACCAAAGAGAATCAATCGGGAAGTGTGGCAAAATTTGGAACGTTATATTCTTCGTCTGTTTCATTACAAAATCATATCAGCATTAACACCGAACGGTATACTATGAAATGTCAACCAGAAGTTTTCAATGCAAAATGCGAGCAAAATGCAAAACAAGCGATCAAACACTGAGCTCCGCAAGTTACTGCTTCACCACGATTCAGCGTTCAAAACATTCCTTTGTCGTAGACACCGCACCGGTCTAATTCTTACCGGCTAACCTTATCAGTTTCCGGCCTTGATTTGGAACGTTGCTGCGACTTCTTTTTATTCCCTACAACAAAAAATCAACTGAAAGGGACACAGTCTTCATCGCCGGAAGAGCGATTCGTAAATTGGTTCAGACCAGTTCATACAATAAGTTGGTTTTACTATTTATAAATCTTGCTGAGTGTGCCACGCAATATCATTCATTAATTAAAATATAATGTATTTTGAGCAGCCATTCTTCTCTTTTATATTAAACAGACTATCTTTATATATATAATTCTTCTGTGAGTGTGTATGTCACTGAACTCCTCCTAAACGGCTGGACCGATTTGAATGTTTTTTTTTTGTGTGTGTTCAAGGGGATCTGAGAATGGTTTAGATTCACAAATCAGTCCGGCAGATGACGCTGCGGTCGGCACAGCAACGCGTGGCCGGTTCAGCTAGTATTGTATATAAGTCGTGGCCACACCGGTTAAATTATTAAAGGTATATTTATTTAAGTGACTAAATAAAAATTCGAAAATATTAAATTTATTTGATGGCCTATAAATTAAGGCATGAACAGTAGCACGAATTCTGATACGGACAATGTTTGTGTGATGAGCATTTGAGTAGCAGTTGCAGAATTCTTTTCCCGATTTTCGTATATTTATTTTTCTATTCTTACAGTTATTTAGCAACTAAATTTAAGGCCTGTTTTGCTTTTTATGTAATAATTGTATGGAGAGTCAGTATCTCTATTATATTATGCATTCTACCATATAGTTACGAAATCAAATGGCTTCCGTTTTTAAAAAAGACTCGTAAGTGAAATAAAAGCATTCTTGTCAACTACTTTATTGAATCCCGATCTAATCCCAAAGATGGTGTCGCCGGATTTAGTGTTTAAACTATAGAAGTTATCATAATTAACTTTGATATTCTAATAATTCAATACATACTCAGGTTTGGGTTGGTAGGTCAGGTATGGAGGTCGATTCATTATTTATTTTCAAGTTTTTTAGCATTCAAATGAAATGTAAAGCATAACAAGTTTAGGCTTTTCTCATTCGCCTGTTATTTCAAAACATTTTGATATCATATTTTGACGTTTTTTTTTATTGGAGCTTGGTTTGATAATTTCTAGCCAAAGACTATAAATTGGGTCCTAGTGTGATTTCAAATTAAAATAGTCAATCTGAACTTGTTTGTATTTGGAGTGTCTTTCCAACCAGAAGTACCTAGGTTCCATGACAGATAGTTATTGAATTAGTCGAATCATATTTAAAATTTGACCTGTTAATTTCGAAAACTTAGCTGTTCTGCCGATTTTGATAAGCTGCTTTGCTTTACCAAGCGCTTGCTCAAAGTATCCTCCAATAATACGAGTATACCAGTTTGGGGCGATGTAGGAATTACCTACTGCCTTTTATACTGAACAAAAACAAAGAGCAATTAAAAAGAATCCTGCTTAGTTAGCCTCGAAGGTTAGTACTACTCTTCAGTACAGCGAATACCTTATTCTTACCGTAAGAAAACTATTTATGCTACAACTTTGGAAGCACAAACCTGTTTTTGCTTTCGAGTTTTCCTCTTGGTGTCTCATAGAGCAGAACTCATAAGGCGTCATTTTTATAACGTTGTAGTCATTTGTACAAAAATATTTTGAAATGGATTATAAATTTGAGCTACATTGGGACGAAATAGACTCTTTGTTAATGAATAAAAAGAAAGTAGTCATTGTCAGTAACTTGTCTATTATAGATACCGGCTTGTCTATTATAGTTGTAATTACTTACTCAAAAACAGTCCATACGTCATTATACAATAAAAATAATTAAAATAAACCATTCTTGCCGTTTCAAAGTCATTAAGTAGCTTTTTTTTAACATCATATGTTGCTGATAAGCATCGATATGAGGATCCCATTGCTTAAATCAGAAACTTAGTGGTATTAAAAAGTTCAACTATTTTGCAGTTTATAGTTATTGGTATATTGACCTGCCTCACATTAGGCATAGTGAAATATTACACAGTTTTTTCGAGTTAAGCCCTAAGTTTAAATAAAACAACTATAACCGGACTCTAGACGCGTTTGTTCTTGTTTTTTATTATTATTTTATCCTCACGTTTTGTCTCTTTAACAGGACCCATGATCACAGGATGTTAGGATGTGTAAAGGACTTCTACCGAATATACCAAAGTCATATTACCAACGTCCCGGATGTCGGGCTGAGTAATCCAGGAAATGTCCTTTCTGGAGTTGGCAAGCGGATGTTGTTTTTCCTCACTATCTATGCCTGCCTTTTTCATGCTCTATTTAAATGACCATAAGTAACATTCGTCATCAGGAAGATCATACGTCACCTATATTATATAAAAAACTGCTTAGGAAAGTAGCCCAAATTAAATACCTCTATAATTTTTATATAATTTTTCTGGGTCACAGTTATAAGCAAAATGTACAAAATACTTTTTTTTTCATAATGTTTTAAAACTGTTACTATCCGGACTTTTTAAATAGATAAACATTATTGATATTTTCGTTAACCCCTCGTGCTAAGCTAAGTGTTTTTGTTACGAGAGGGTCCACATCCGTAGTACATCTAGGAGGTTCGTACTTGATTTTACTTTAAGTTATTTTTATATTTTTAATAGATACTAAAAAATGCTATAAACTGTGATACTTAACCGATTCGTTGCTGATGGGACGCCTGTCGTGCCATCAGTTTTTTTGCGTGTGGCGTTAGTCACTGAAACCGTGTCATTTTTAAATCGATGATAACTCCATCAAATCAAGTTTTAGGGAAATCAACCCAGAACAAAACTATCTTCATTTTTCACGTAAATCAAGCTCGAAGCCGTCGTTTCTGTAATTGTATGTAGCAACGAATCGGTTAAGCCAAAAAATGGAAGAAGAGGTGCTAGTCTGAATCGCGCATCGAGTAAAATCTTATCTAAAGATGGTCGGTTCATCTATCACGTTATTCTGGCCGACTTTTCCGATGTCTCAGAAGCTCATGTTTTACATGTTAAAGATTCAGTCCTTGAAACACGTCTTTTCTAGGAAAGTTGGTAGTTATTACCGGGTTGGTGTATTCAAAATGAAAATGAGTTTATTTTACTGCAAGGTAAGTTTATAAACACGAAGAAAAATAATTTTCTTTTACTTTTTTCTATAACAATAACAATAACTATTACTTTAGAAGAAAAAAAAAAAAGAAGAGAACGAGAGCAATTTTGAGCTAAAAGAAAGTTTAGTATAGATTCAGGTGCTGTCCATTGTACATCCACTTACCAAACGTGAACTTTATATTTGACTCTTATTAGGAATTTTCAAATTTGACATTTTTGATTACGTAAATGTCTTGTATATTGTTTGCTGTTTGTACTTTATTAAAATTTCATGGAAAAAAGGCATTCAGAAAGTATAATTTTCAAGTACTTAACGTATTTCATTCACGTGTTCATTTTCTGGCGGCAATATTGAGTCTTTAGAAAAGAGTCAAATGAGAGTCGTAATGCAAAATGTCAGATCAGGGGGTGTGGTCGCTGAGTGGAATTCATGTTGTAAAACTTAGCAATTGCTCAAAATAAAAACAATATTTTTTTGTAATTGCTAGTTTTCCATTAACTGTATCATGATAACAATATTCGATTAGGAGATAAGTTGCTCAAAAATTGGCCGGCCAAATTGGCTCGTGTCCTTTCACAATAAAAAAGAAAGTGTCTACTATCGCTTTACGATCTTTGTTAACATTTATGGGCTATCCAATTAAATGTTGCAATCATCGGTGCAAATGATGGTTATTGACTTGAGTTGTTGGCTGTCTTATCTTTATTTTTAACATACTAAGAACTTTGTCTTTTTGCTCTAAATTTAAATTTAGACTTAAATTTACTGGAGGATTGTTTGTTACAAAATTATAAATACCGATTGAAATACTACGAAATGCCAGCCAGAAGTTTTCAATGCAAAATGAGTAACAAGCGACCAAACACCGGTCTCCGCGGGTTACTACTTCACCACAATTCAGCGTTCAAGACATTCCTTGTGTCGTGGACACTATACATCACCGGTCAAAGTCTCGGCTAACCCTCCTTACCTGTTACCGGTCTTGATCTGGCACAGTGCAACAAAAAATCAATCAAAAGGGATTTAAGATGGTTGGTTCATCTATCACCTTATTCTGGCCGACTTTTCCGATGTCTCAGAAGATCATGTTTTACATTTTATAGACTCAGTCCTTTCCTAGGAAAGTGGGAAAGTATTACCGGGTTGGTTGGTGTATTGAAAATGAAAATGAGTTTATTTCACTGCAAGGAATGTTTGTAAACGCAAAGAAAAATAGTTTTCTTTTACGTTTTCTATAACAATTTCTGTCCTACTTTTGAATAGCATTTGAAACGAAATGGATTATGCTGGACCATTTGTTTAATAAACAATACCTATTTCGACGTGGGTAATCGCTCTTGTAACAAATGTTGCTTTGTTATGTCAAGAACTGTATGAAGGTCAAGAAGTTGTATACAAACCATAGGTATTTGCTTTTGATCGATTGGATGAAATATTTGAGCTTGGGATGTGATCACCATCGGCGATTTTGGTTCAGTCCAAAAAAGATGCTGTTTTGCTTTTGGTTTTATATGATAAGATAAGATTTTTTGCTGGGTTTTTGACGAATACTGGCTTTAACAGCATTATCATTTTCTTTAACACCCCATACCACATTGTAATTTGATAATGAACACGAAAAATATGTGAAAAGGCGCGAAATCGAAAGAAGTTTATAAAATAATAAACTCTTTCCAAATTCAAATTCATTAAAAAGTTGAAAAAAAGAAAAGGTTTTATGTAACAGTATTTATCGCCAGACTAGTTATATTAAGATAAACACTCGGAACAATTATTGTTCTGAGGATAAATCTGATGGTTTTATGAGTATCATCTAGATTTTTAAATTTTCTTTTTTTACGGTCTTAAATGGTAATCAACATCAAAAGCTACTTTTTGTGGAGGATGATAACAAAATATTATACATATAAGACATTATCCGTTAAGTTTGGCTCAATGCTCAGAAGAGAATGTTCGATATCAATAGTTATATATAATTGTTAACTCACAGTAATATTGTTTGGTGGCAGTAGGGACAAAAGGTTTTATAGTAAAGTATCTTTCGAAGCACGGAGGAACTCGAGATAATAATTTTTCACCCATCAAAGAATGTTGCAATCAAAGCGCGAACCGCGGCGCTATCGAGACCCTCTAGTTGAAATACATTATACTTTATTACGGTATAACAAAATGAAAAACTAAACGTTTGACTTTAAATATAGATTCGTTCGTCACTTTTCGTCGTAATATAGTTCATTAACGCCTACATCTGATTGAAGTTCCTGTTAAATAGTGTTTTGTAGTGTACACGGTGAAAGTTTGTGTTTTATACAATGAAACTTCGCTTTGGATGAGAAACATGAAGATGTATTGCTTAAGTTTGACTGTAGTGCACGCAGGGAACAAGTTTACAGCAAACTTTAGAACAAGATTTGAACGTAGTGAAAGTGAGTTTTACCAAGGAGCTAACTACATTTTCGTGCTGTTCGCTGTTCAGTTAGTCTTTTAGTTGTACCTAAAAATGTTTAAAAGATTTCTAATTTTAAGATGACGATAAGCTCCGTTAATTCTATATCTTTATCTTTATCATTACCTATTTGACAACCTACATGGTCGAGTGGCTCGTATATTGGTTTTCATGGTAATGCCACTCCAAGGTCTCGGGTTTTATTCCCAGCCGAGTCAATGTAGAAAACTAACTGTTGTATATTTGCTCGGTTCTGGGTATTGTGGTGTCGTCGATGTTCCTTATTCCATAACACAAGGGCTTAAGTTAACTCGTAACTAGAGTTCAGATCAATGTATGTGATGTCTGTTTTTTTATTTAATTTATTCACCTTTATTCTAAAAAGAAATATCTATAACTGTTCAATGTGCATTATTTTTTATTTCGTTGGCGAATAAGCTAGAAAAAGTAGTGGATATTTATGGTAACAGTGAAAATTTAAAAGTACTTCGTTCTATTAAAACTGAAAAAGCAATCTTTTGTGTCAATAAATTGTGTTGTATAGGCTCCTCGAAAAAGTGACAGCAATACTAAGGCTCAAAGTTTAGTGTAACCACTCAATTAATTCTAAATGACATCTTCATCTATTAAATCAGCAGCCAAATTTGACACAAAGAAATATATGATCGAAGCAAAGAAAGGTATATTTTGTTGAAAATTCTAAGACAATGTATTTTTCAACTTTACAAGGAGTACCTAATATTTAGTTAGTTAGTTTTCTCAGGCAATTCTGTCAATACTTATTATACTATTAAATAATTCCTATTTTTCCTTTTTTTCCTATACCGATTCATTTTACATCTATTTCACTAGCAAAATTTATTTAAATGATGAGAAGAGATTCTGATGATGAATGATTTTTGAGGTAATAATACTGTTTCGAAGTGGTATTTATGTACCGAAGTATACTTATCCACCATACAAAATCTGTCACTGTCAATCTCTTACATTTGGCAAACGTGATTAATATTGGTTGCAAAAGAAATACTTATTCAGTAGCCAGTTCATATGTTCAAACAGATATGTTGCGTCTTTCACATCTTTGACAAAAATGTCTTTTTGGTATTTTTTTTGGTTCATTTACGTTTTTATTCTAATAATCATTTCATTTTTGATGCGGTATATTTTATCAACTTAAAATATTTTTATTATCACATAAAAATAAGTGCGACTAAATATAATTCTATAAAAAATCAGATACAATATATTTTTTCATTTATTTTTGTATTTGTTCTAAAATACACAAAAATATCAAATATTTAAAGGGAGAAGTATTAAGTAATTTTTATTTTACTTTCATGCATTCCTTCGTAACAAGAAAGCTGCAATTTTTTCCAGAAAAGAAAATTAGACTTGCTGACCTAGAACCACAATGTTGTGTTGGGGTGCCCATCAAATGAGGTCTTGCGTGTTATGTTGTATAAAGGCCATTCCCGGCTTTATACCTCTGTTTTGTTTTCCACGATCCGTTGCCGTTTACCTACGTCGATTTTGTAAAGAATTCACTGCAGGAAGTCGATTAATGTATTCCGTCTCAATTTTTATTCATTGCAGCCAAAACCAGCCTTCCAAGTTTCCATTCAGGAAGGTGTTTCGAATTCAATGTGCGGTGTACAACTTTGTGTGAGTCGATTACTTAATTGTTACGCTGGAACTAAAAGGAAATGATGTTGAAGAATTTTAATGGCGACCTTACAATAAATTACTGAAATAGACTAATTATAAGTACATTTTAAACGAAAATTTAGGAGGAAAAAATATAATCTTTATGTGAAGGAATCACTCTATTCCCCTCATCTGATAAAATACTAAAATGATTTCGATATTCCAAATGGTACAGTCGGTCGATCGGTAAAATTGTACAATCAAGCTTCAACTTTGATGCTTAGAACTACTTTATGGCATTGTAATAAAGATTATTATTTTTTTTAGTATTTTAACCAAAAAAATATATTATCCTGATGTTATATATGTTATATGGATAACAGTACATCGACCTACCTCAAATATTTAGTTGCAAGTTAAAATTTAACTGCACATGTTTTCGGTCATATTGTGGAAAATAGCTTGAAAATAAAACCAAAGTTCTGTAAATGTGCAAAAGCGCAGAAATGAAGATCTAAATAAAAAAATAATAATTTTTGGGTTGGCTGTTTACTACCTAGAATTATAATCCTACTTAGTTAAATCTTAAAAAAATCTAGGTCAGTGTTAGTGGGTCGGCCTCTAAAACTCTTGAACAAGATTAACTGCTTCACAACATGGTCACATTTACGTTTTAATGTAAGTAAAACACTGGACAAAGCCGAGAAGAATTTAGGTTCATCACTATCAGACCGCAACGGGGCAACAATAAAATGGGTCTACTCTTGAAGGTTTGTGTCTGAAGAATTCAGAGATTTTCCTGTTTCTATATTTGCTCTTTGGCTCTTGAGCTTTTTTTTGTTTTGAATCCGAGAAATGGTCAAGTTAAAAGGAAATTGTAAGATCACAATCTAATTCGGATATATAAAGTTATTAAAAAAACTTTTTGCCAACACAATCGGACAATATTTTTTTAAAGCCCTGTTATCGTATTGTTGAAAAGTTAATCGCTTACGTTAAAGATAATTGACAATCTACAGTTTTAATTGATTCATTTGAAAAGTAGTAAACTCTACAATGATGTGGATTTTTTGTATTTATTTTATTTTGTATAATTAAGATGTTTTGAAAAAAAAAAGAATTGAAGAGACAGTTTATTTTTTTACTTTGTCTCTGTCAGAAAAGTGAATAGGCCTGTTAGAATCAATAAGGATTAATCATTGTCATGTTTAAGTGACGTTCTCTAGAAAAACGTAACGCCTGATTATCTACAAATATACTAGGTCTGCAATACATGCTGCTGTTTGCAAATACTAAGCGAAGCAATTAGATATTTGAAGGGTGATTATTCCTCGATGGTATGTCCGATTTCAAAACTTTTTTGTGCACTTTAGTCACGACCACGATGTGAGTTTTGGCGCCAAATTTCATAAATGTAGTCTCAGCGGTTTGGCTGTGATCAGCTTTTGAATTTTTCTTTCGGTGATTATTCCTCCATGGTAAAGTCTATATTTTTTTTACATAGCCTATGTCCGTCAGGTTATAATCATGTATGTTCATGCCAAAATCCATTCGAATCGGTTAAACCGTTAAGTAGTAGGAGGGAGACAAGCGAAATTAGTGAGTTGCCTAAAAGAGAGCTTCGCTCAATAAAAAAACCTTAACACTTAAAAGAAAAACAAAAATTAAAATATATGGGTAGATTCATCTCCACTATATTTTTAAAAACTCAATAAAAACGTTCGAGTCAAAAAATTTATTTGCTAAAATGGGTAGATTTCTTTATTGCGAACTGAGTGATATAAAGAGAACTGAGACTTCAAACCTCGTATAGTTCAGATCCTTCATCATAATCCCCATGACTACTATTCTCTTGGTTTAATTAATTGTCCCGTTTTATACAATTTCACGAGTTATTACAATGATTTTCTTGAAAATTTTATTACAAACCACACAAGTCAATAATTATTTTATTCAATTTAACCTCTTGAAAATGACAGTTTTCGGAATCCTTGTTGGAAGTATTTCAAATTGCTACTGACAGTGCCGTAATTTTTTTTTGTAACTGTTGTTAATTAGGAAATATATTAAAAAAAAAATATTTTTTAGAACACGCTGACGGCGAAATATTTGTATATCGACAAATCGATAGACAAAAGAAACTTGTTAGTGCTAAGCTCTAATATTTTAAGCAAATGAAAAGAAATATAGTAATATAAGTTATTTACGGGATTGTTACCATGTACCTAGTTTTTAGCGAGTTTCCGATATTTCGGCACTAATCAAAAAAGTGTCGTGTCGTGATCCGATACTGTAATTGTTGTGTGTCGAGAACAGTTTCAAGTGAATAGTGAAATGTGGACAGTGGTACGGGTATCGAACGCAATAAAAGACTTCGTCGGAGGGTAGACTGATATGTCTGCCAATAACAGCCTACCCGCAATTACTTCAGTTGCTCCGTGATCATGGCGCTTGCAACAGTGCCGTAATATCGGAAACTCGCTAAAACAAGATACATGGTAACAATCCCGTAAATAACTTATATTACTATAATGTTAGTGACCATGAGGGTTTAAAACAATATATTGTTTACTACTACTTCTTGGTGTTAAATAATAAACCTATCCATATGTGATGGTTGTAAGAGAGTCTCGAAGTCGAGACATACGAATAGTACACATGAAAGTGAGAAAGAATACTAAAAATAATTTATAGAATATAATTTGATTCATATTAACAGTACAAGCAGACCCGGTGAACTTCGTATCGCCTCAGAATCAATAAATGTTGCGTTAATTCAGAAACTGAATCAAATTACTAAAAAATAACCATAAAATAGTTGCTACAGTTCATGAAAAACTGTTCTTTTCATTGCCGTATTGATCGTTTGACGACGATCTAGTTGCATCTCTATATGCCCATAAAATAATCTATACTATGTAAATCTGTCGGTCCTGTCTATACATTTATTTATTTGGACAAAATTTAAGATAAATATTCGTATTATGCATCATATTATTTTTTAAATTTTAGCCTATCTGTATGTTCTTTTATGCGTTATGTCACACTTTTCCAGGGGTACAGAAAAGTACATAGGGTACCTTGTAACCAGAAAAAAGTACAATTCCCGAGGAATAGAAATATAACTTTTAATCGGTAGTCTACATTAACGCGATTAGAATTAGTATTATAGTCTACATTAATTACAAGAACAAAGTTAGGTCGAGTGCAATCCTCGCCGATGTATTAAGAACTGGACCAACTCATAACACAACACCTTTAGGTACCACGAAAGGATAACGAATATTTACGTATTTGATCCTTTTTAATAATTATGTTGAATATCTGTAACAAATTAAAGTAAAACAAACTAACGATACGAAAACAAAATAAAGAAAATATTCACGAAAAAAAATTTAAACGATTTTGTATTCTCTTACATTTATGTATGCAATAGCTTTTTTGACTACTGTTAGGTATTTTCTAATAGAAAAATATTACATTGAATTCCAAAGAATTACATAGGAATCCGTTCGGAAAATCAAATACAAAGTCTAAAATAACCGATAGAATTGATCGTCAATGCGCGAACAATGACAAACCATAATTAACCATATTCTCTTTCATAATGTGCACTTTGTCGATCTGAAGTTGAATTTATCTAATTAAACCTCTTTGAAATCACTTTTGCTTAACGAATTTTAGAAGAAATAATAAAATAAAATATTGAATAGTATCAAATGTAGATAATAACGGCTGAGAACCGAATGGAAATTGGTGAAATCTCAAAAAAATGCTAATAACTGGAGAGCTAGCTTGGTGAAATGTAATGAAAAGACCGAGGAACTGAATCGGCTGTCATGAAAATGCAATATTAATGTTTGTCCGCGTTTTGTTTCTCTGTCATTTATCGGAGATGGCGTTGTGTACAGATTTATTATTTATTTCTTTCTTTTCTAACGCGCGAAGATACTTCTTGCGAGAAACCGAGAAGTATATACAAAGTTAAAATTATTTTATTTATTCTCGAGATAACATCAAAAAAACCTGTCCGTACTCAATTTACTTCAGTTTTTTTATCAATTTCTCGGATGTTTTAATAACTATTTTGCTAGTCCGCGTGAAGACGAATCCAACAATCAAAGATAATAAAAATCATTAAAGTCGTTCTTGAGTTAAAGATGGTGTAACTAATTCTAATTTGTTTTATTTGAGACTAGCTGACCCAGCCACGTGTTGCTGTGGCAGTAATATTATTTTTCTAAAATAAAAGATTTTTTCTAAAATAAAAGTAGCCTAAGTTACTCCTTATTACATCAGCTACCTGCCAATAAAAGTCCCGACAAAATCGGTCCAGCCATTTCAGAGATTAGCCGGAACAAATAGATAGACAGATAGACAAAAATTGTAAAACATGTTATTTTGGTGTATGCACCGTATATATTCATATGCATGTAGTAAAAAACGGTTATTTCAATATTACAAACAGACACTCCAATTTTATTACCACGTTTTTCTTATCTCACTTTTCTTATTTGTTTGTCTGTCCGGGCAAAATCTTGCAACTTAAATTTGAGGCACTTTCCGATAAGCTAGAAAGCTGAAACTTTCAGGATAGTTCAGAACCCGATGACAATGCACTCTAAAGCAACTTTCAACTTTCCAGATGCACTTTCAGGTCCACTTTCGGCAACTTTCACTTTTGTATGGGGCTTATCCGATTGTTGCGTAACACATGGTTACTTCGTTGAGTTAATAATTAAAAAGAATAAAATAATTATACTAGATTTAAAAAATCTAAAAATCCCACGTTTTTCAATGTCCTAAAAAGAATAAAATAACCCTGCGGGGCAAAGCGAGGGGCCACTCAAAACGTGGGGGCGCATCTTTACAATAATCGGCATCAATGCATGTCATTCATCTCTTTAAAATCTCCTCTTAGTAATATGCGCCCCCACGTTTTGAGTGGCCCCTCGCTTTGCCCCGCAGGGTTATTTTATTCTTTTTAGGACATTGAAAAACGTGGGATTTTCAGATTTTTTAAATCTAGTATAATTTATATGTATAGATTAAGTATGACACGCAATGTAACGCACGTAGTAACACACTGTGTTTCTCGTAGAGTATCCACGTGTAATTGGAATGTGCATTACACACATTTAAAAACTGATTTCATTAAAAAAAATTTTTACAATGTCAATGTTTGCAAGGTATGGAAAATGTGGATAACATGAGAGTGATAATGAAAGAAGAGTGAATGCAGGAAATCGAGCGGATGGAGCTTTGCACTCGTTTATGAGCAGCCAGGTGTCAAAAAATAATCGGATGGCTGTGCACAGAGGCGTGTTGATATCGACTCTAATGTATGAAAGTAAATCTTGGGTTTGGCAGTAGAAACATGAATTTATGATTAATGCAGTGGAAGTTTACCTAAGCAAGGTTCTGGTAACAGTAATGACGGTAATACAGCTAGACGATTTTTTCAAAATTATCAGTGCACTGCAGAAATTACCGGTGTGGATGAGGAATTGATAAAACGATTTTATGTTTTACTTCAAGTTATGTCTAGCGGAAAAGTAATTAATGCTACGAAATTTGGACAGTATGCTTTCGATACAGCACAACGATATGTTAGTAAATATATGTGGTATTATATGCCATCATCTGTCCATAAAGTCCTAATTCATGGGGAAAGTGTAATTCGGCATTATTCAGTGTTACCTCTTGGACAGCTCTCCGAAGATGCCCAGGAATCAAGGAACAAAGACTATAAACGATTCAGACTTCATCATGCTAGAAAATGCTCTAGAGTAGCTACAAATGAAGACGTTTTACATACACTTTTGTACACTTCAGACCCTTACATAACAAGTTTAAGAAAACCTTCCAATAAAAAGTCTATGGAACTTATAGATGAAGCTGTAGAGCTAGTAGAATAATATAATTCTATGTTATTTTCTTTTTCTTATTATATTTAATTAATAAGAGTAATTTTATGTGTTTATTTTGTATTAATTATAACATTTAGGTCACATTGTTTAAAATTAGTCGTAAATTTATGATAATTTTTCAATATTTCATGTTTTGTATTTTTTTACAATTATTAAATATATTTTTATATGCATAGACTGTATATTATTTTAAAGTACGTTTATCTCAGATTACCTAAAAAAAAAATCAGCTGTATATCTATAAAAACATGGAAGTTATAGATTTATGACCCGAAACCGACTCGATCTCCACATAGTGCGCCGGAGCCTCGCCGAGGCGGTCGCTTAGATGAAACCTTTTACAGCCTCTCCGGCTAAAGGTACTTGCGGACTACTTAGGTAGGGCGTGGTTTTTGTCAGTCTAGCCTGACATAACATCTTTTTAAGTGGCTTAGCCATAGAAGGATTTCCACGTTAAAAAAAAAAAACTTTCTTATAAGTTGGCTTTCGCACGTTGACCGGTACACATCTCCGCTACTTTGGACACTTGAACTTGGACGACAATGGATACTAGGCCAAGGCCAATATACCAGGGCCAATTTTCAGGGACAAAATAGAGGTGTCCTGAAAAAAGGCCAGTTCGTAGGTACCCTTAACCGACAAGCTTGTATGAAAAGGCTGATGAGGGTTGAAGAAGCTAGAGATGTATGTCGGGATCGTGGTAAGTGGAAATCTGTAATCTTTGCCTACCCCTGCGAGAAAAGGCATGATTTTATGTATGTATGTATTTGGTCTTCCATAATTATCTATTTACCAAGCGTTATCTCATTATTTCATACAAAAAAATCCTGTATTATAAATATTTCTGAAATTCACACCAATCAGCCTAGCCCAAAGTAAGCACTGTAATGTTTGTGTTATGAATACTAAGGTTATGGATAGACATACATCCTTACTAATATTATAAATGTGAATGTAAGTTTGTTTGTTATGCTTTCACGCAAAAACTACCAAACCGATCATCATGAAACTTCGTACATATATTATTGGAGGTATTAGAAGTAACATAGGATACTTTTTACTGAAAAAAAAAATGCAGGGGAAGCTGCGGGTAAAAGCTAGTATATAATATACTAGCTGACCCGGCCAAGCCTTACTGTGGCTCAGGTATTGTAATACACATTTTTATTAATTATAAAATACAATGTAACCTATCCTATATCCTAAGTTGGAACAAATTCAGCTAAATAAATCTTCAAAATCGGTTGAGTAGATAGAGTTCATCGCGGTCAACCACTGTGACAGTGAATTTTTATATTATATAGATTTAAACACCTGTGACGCAACGGAAGGGAAGGGTAGATGTTTGTGTGATGAATACGAGCATGTACAAATATCCTTCTATCACACAAATTTCTACCCTTACCGGGACACGAACCCGGGGCCGTCGGTGCTAAAGGAAGCGTCGCTACCGTTGCACCAAACGGTCGTAATGGGAATTATTTGCGATTTCAATCTTTGTTTAGGGTATTTTTACAACTTGTTGATTATGTTTAATATCTACAGATATTTGCTTTAGATTGTGTGTCATATCATAACAAACACTAATATGAGCTTGTGGTCACAGAGTATGATATATCGTTCATTATTATTGTATCAGGAAAAGGATTATTAAGCTATCAAGATAAAATGATGTAACGTGTTAGGCTAATGGCGTGATTATGATTTCTAGGATGAATTTGTGTAGTGTATTTAATCGCCCGTGATTGACTAGATAATCCTGGATTATGCTATCTCTTCTGCTACATTTTATCATATTTTCTGTCCTTGAATAAATATTAATGTTATCTTTAACTTAATGATATATTCGGTAGGCATGAGAGATTTGTATGGATAATTAGCCATTTGGTATCAACCTTTTACACATAAGGGTGTCGTAAAGACTATTAATGTCTGTACTGTAAAACACAAAATTGCTGACACCGTTTCTTAATTACTTTTACTGCGATATCGAGCGAGCGTGGCTTATGTGGCGTATCGAAACCCCCTTCTCCCTAATCAGGGAAAGGTTCCGCTCAGATGTAGACGTCTTTCGGACGAGGGGAAGATGATGAAGTGTTCATTTTTAGGAAAACGTTAACCATGTTATAACCTTTTCTGTCTTCATCATAGTATGCTATTTTTTTCTGTAAACCTATACTTATTCCAATAGTTTGGTGAATAGATTTTTGCTTTGAAAGGATGTTAATAATGCGATAAACATATAATTAATATTCTCGTTAAACCCTCGTGGTAATCCTTATTCGTTTTTTGTTACAAGTGGGTCTATACTTGTGATAGATGTGGGTCTACATCCGAGGTAAAGCGGCGAGGGCTACGGCCGCCTTTAATCATAGTTTTTGGTTGAGTATAATATTTCAGTTGTTTTAATTTATACGCTGTTGAATCCCCTTTCAAGGTTTCTATACGTGTCTTGTTTTTAAAAACCTTGTTAAAAATGATATCACGATATTTTACGAGACGATTCTCTCAAAATGGTTAGTTTGTACAGTTCATTCCGTAGTTGTATAATTTCCTTAAAACAATGTCTTATATAATAGAATATTCGCCACATTGTAGCTTATTTATAATTTATTAAACGTCACGTAACATGTAAAGACACTCTAAATAATGAGTGTTTACACGTGAAGTGAAAAAGCAGTAAACTAACTACGTATAACAAAATGAGGAGCATGTATATTATGAATACATCTTGGATACATTTAAGGATGTTAGTATCGTGTCTGGATACTGTTTTAAATAAGCTCTTTATAAACATTCTCATGATCGATATCTTGATGAATACTTATAAAGACCACGGTTATCCATATTACCGCTTCAGTGAATTTAATAACACCACCCACGCTCCGTTGTTGAGCAATAGAAAATGAAATTGTTGTCGTAACGAGATTATTATTGCTGTCCATAAACATGATTTATACGTTATCCGATTATTTTGATACTGCGGCAGATCCCAAAGTAAGCCTTTCTCTTTGTTACGGCTGGATTACATGTGTATTCAATTTCAAAATTTATTATTATTTTGTTGAACATTATGCACATATACAAAACTCGCGAAGAACTGTTCGCTAAAGAAGTCTGTGTCAACCGTTTAGGTACTTATGGTTAACCTGTGGCTATTGAACATGTAAATGAACTTATAAACGGGAAGCTGTATATACAAATGTCACCGTAAAATACCGTTAGATTATAATCTATCTCGCGAGATTGTAAACTGTCGAAAGATTGTGAACCGTAACATAGTTGTTACAATTATAACCCATCATTATCAGGTAGATTATAATCTATCGAAGTGAAACCGCTAAATTTCACAAACCTAACCTAACTCAATGGACACAGAAGGGCTTATTGCACAACCGACCCATAATGCGTTAAGTTGTAAGCTCTATGTTACGGTTCCCAATCTTTCGACAGTTTACAATATAACGAAATAGATTATAATCTAACGGTATTTACAATTTTACGGTTACATATATAAATGTTATTTTGAATAATAATATATTATATTGTAATACTACATAAACACATTAATTAACCGGTTAATTTTAAATGTCGTCTTTGGTAGTGCTTTCACTACCAAAACTCCTTTTAAGCTGTATAACTAGAGCGAAAGTTAACGAAGATGTATTGATAAAGTTGCGCTGCGTAACTTTAGAATTGGATGCGAATTATTTTTGTGAACATACTAATACGTAGTGGTGTTTATGTACATAATGATTAGTTTAATGTATCACCTACTAAACATACATCTGTCTTTCTTTGATTAGACGAACAACTCAAAACATAATATGATTTACGTCGCTGAATTTGGAGTTCGATGAATTAACTTAAACACTTCAGTAACACGATTTATTAGACAACTCGTCCCAACAAGATCTAAGACCTGAACGGGGGTTACAGACATTTGTACCTATATTTGTGAAACACAATTTAGTTTACTTTACTAAATTTCTATTCACAAAAATTAGACGTGCTAGGTATAAAAAAATAAATTATTTGTGCAAAATTGCCATCGTGACATCTATCAAAAGAATGTACCTATACGTACAGTCAATTAAAATAATTAATAATTTGCCAGCTGACTTGAAAGAATTACCATTTGACTGATTAAAAGATAATTGTGTATTTGTTTATTGGAAAATTATGTTTACATTTTAGATGAATATTTCAATTATAAATGTTCACAACATTTATTACACTGAATTGACTCACAAGAGTAAATTCATTTAAAAACATTTTTCTTATTTGAAATTTAATCTGATTATTAGTTATGTAATTAATATAATTTTGACATTACGGAACTATTTTTGTCTTTTGCCATTGCAGCATTTTAATTATAATAATGAACAATAATTTTCATGCCGCTGATGAAGGCAGAATGTGCTAAACTTGTAAATTGTTAAAAGAACCACATTAATTATGTACCGTATTCTTGAAAATAATCATGGTTATCTTACAATATGACTTCTTGCAGTCTACTACGGCTAGTAGGTATCATGATTCGATGAGATTTTAATTGTCGTTTTGTGATCCTGATCTTCTACTACTATTATATATGTCTACAGTGGATCCCCGGTAATCCGACAAACGTTTTGCAGGGCAGTGTCGGACTATCGAATTTTTCGGATTATAGAGTACTCTCTAAGATCTTTTATAATCTGGAATTTTTTTGAAACAGAGTCCCTTGTAATCTGATAAATTACAGATCAAAATGATAATATTCTCTCTGAACTAGTAAACTATGAACGCATGTTAGGCCGATCCGCTATCATATATTATTTAGTCAAATTCAAACTGAACTGAGCAGTCAGAATTACCTATATTCGAGAAGATTTGCCAAAACAATGTTTGTGTACCAACCTACATTTAACCGTGATAGACGTGTCGGATTACAGGGGGCGTCGGATTAGACAGGGTCCGGATTACCGGGGATCCACTGTATTTCTTGGTAAAAAACTGTTATAAAATGTTAAAAGACAGTGCTTTTAACTATTATAATTATTACTTGTAGGGTATTTGTATAAATTCAAGCAAGCCCATATCTCAATTTGGACAGGACCATGCCTATCGAGTCGGGCAGTAACTCAATAAAAGTAATGTAACGTGTCAGATTAAGAAAAAAATATTGTAGTGAATCGTATGAACAGGCTGTAATCTTTTTTTGTTAGATTAAGTATCTAATTGTTTACCACTCACAGGCTAACTTTCAAAAACAGCCACTTTCAACGTTACAACGTATGTAAAAGATATTAAATTTTTATGATAACAGTCAAAAGGTATACTAGTTCTGCATAGGCGCATTTTGGCGCATAGTTTGGCACTACGTTCAAAGAATTATAGATAGATATGCAAAAGTCCGGCTTTTTCTGAACATTCAAATTGCTGGTTCGAATTTGATAACCTTTAAATGTCTCAACAGAACGCCACTACAAGCAGCATATTAAAATTAATAATGACCCTGGGAAGCAATTGAAATTATCACAACAAAAATTTCAATGTCAAGACGTGAAGACGGGTTTAAGTGTCTCTAATCCAATAGTCCGTTTATGTAAAAACAACGCAACTTTAAAAGTGAGTTTTCTTGATCTTACTCTGTCAACAGTGTGAGTCATGAACAGTTTCCAGTGAATACTGAGGTAACATACAGCGATATCCGTATCGAGTGTAATAAAAGACTACGACGGAGAGTGGACTGATTACGTCTGCCCATAACATCCGCCCGCAAAATCTTCACTTTTCTCTGACGATGCAACTGCGCTGAAATATCGAAGTGCCATAGGAAAAACATGAAAATTAATATTAATCTATGTGATCCATGCAGTTTAAAATTTAATAACAATATTTATATGGAGAATCTAAAGGTATAATTTGAGTTTGCTTCGTTCTGTTAATCTGCTGGGAGCTTCTTAATAAAGTATTTGGATGTATTACTATTTAATTTAACAAAGTAAATTATACTTATCCTAAAACAAGCTGCTGGATGATTTGGCACTAACTAACAAAGTGGAAGACAGAATTAACGCGTGATTTAGTTTATTTCGCCATTAAACCAGTGTTTCTTTCGGGCAAAATTCTCCAGGAGGGTAATTAAGAGATCTGGGGGGGGAGGAGCGAATTATTTTATTTAATTTATTATTAATATTTTAATAAAGGTAAGATGATATCAGGCTACACAATAACGAAAAGATACAACTAAGCTTAACCAAAATTGTTAAAGTGACTTATTTTTCTTTTACAAAAATCTTATTCTTCGTGGGTTTTCCTTTACAGATCAACAACTTTTTCCAAAAATTCTCCTTTTGGAGTCTTTGGTCCCTCGACGCTAATCAAAGTTTCAAGTAGAATTCGGTTTCTTGCTTAATTCAGTATACTATTCATCTTATAAAACGATCTTTCGACGGAGGCAGTGGTTACGGTAAAGGCAAGAAGGATTTCACAAAGCTTTTGTAACTTGCCCTACGTCTGCTTCAAAGATTTTTGCGATTACATTTTCCTTGTCTGTCTTAGAGCTGAACTTTCATTTAGCTTAGCAAGGGGCTATTGACATAGGTATTTGTATTGCTTTGTAATAGTCTACAAGTGTAATTTTGTGGTCGTAATCTGCTGTCGACTCGGGAACGCGCATAATAAGGCGCGTGAGGCAGAAAGCGAGAGAGCGGCATCCTATTGCTATTCAGTTCCAGGCACCTATCTACACATTTTACTTTTAAAGGAGTAGTACCTGAAAGAAACACTGCATTAAACAACGCGGTAGATTTGTATGCATCTTTTATAAGTGAAAGAAACACTGCATTAAACAACGCGGTAGATTTTTATGCATCTTTTATAAGTAAGTTATGAACTTAATAATTATCGTACCTTTATATAACATACTTTATACTTGACGACCGTTTGGTGCAACGGTAGCGATCCTGCCTTTCGCACCGATGGTCCTGGGTTCGAATCCCGGTAGGGGCAGATGTTTTTATGATGAATTCGAGCATTTGTACGTAAGTCATGGGTGTTTATATATATATATTTGTATAAATATAACATATCTGTATCATATAAGTATGTCTATCCGTTACCATAGTATCCATAACACAAGCCTTACAGAGCCTACTTTGGGCTAGGCTAATTGGTGTGAATGTTAAAAATATTTATTTTATTTATATTTATTTATATCAGTTTTACGCCTCGAAAAACTTAAATATCATGCACGCCTGTGGTAGTCACATAATTCAGTACAAATTTATTTAAATATTAAACCCGTCTAAAAGCTTATTTGATTATTTATTAACCAAATTACACGGGAGTCTCACATCCATACAATCAACCAATTTTCTGATTTTACGAATAATTAATGTGTTAAAAGACGTAAAACTAAGTTAACATATGCCTTGCCGTTAAAATGTGATCACATGTAGGCAGTAATGTGAGCGGCTGTTTCCTAAAACAAACATTCTGTATCTAACAAGGTTTTTAATTACGTCGTTTGTCGGATGTGGACGTGGGTGTAAAATCCTCAAATAGACGGTGGACATAATATTCTCTCCGGAGATTGGGTGTAGTACATATTACCTCAATCCCATAGTATAAACTGCTGAACGGTTTTGATGATGATTATGTAAAAGTAAGTTATTATCTTTTCACCTTTGATTATTTGTATATTTGCGAAAATTATTTTTTTATATTTAACCTTGACTACGCAAGCTGGGCTGTAACCGGTGGGCTCCTGAGGTTCTTACTGCTAGTGAAGTATATAACAGAAGTTATGTTAAAACAACGGCTAAGTCGATTTACGGACCAGGGGTTCTGTACGCACTTATAGATATGTAAGGTTTTTGGTGATGTAACCACAAAATCAAGTTTATCGGATTTTTTTCTTTACTGATGCTATATGTCATTGCTTCTTGCCAAATTTTATAATTCTAGGTCAACAGGAAGTATCCTTTATAATAATAATAATAATGTATTTATTTATTCAAGTAACAAGACTCATTTTGTTAGTTATAATTTTACTTATCCTATATTAGTATCAGTATCGATTCTGTTGCTAATGTCATATGCGGCATAAACGGGGATAAATATAATTTCATTATGTATGTATGAGAAGAATAAAGATTTTTTTTTTATTTCTATAAAAACTGTATCATTAGATTACGTTGAATTAGTTTTTTTTTAATTTAATATGTTTTTCCATTATCCTTATAACATTATACTCAAACCCAATTTTTAAATATCTGCTTGCCAGTACCTAATGAATTACGTGATCGCGTATATAATAGCTTTTGCAACGTGTTTGCTTGCAAAAAAATGATCATTCTATCTTCATTGCTCAAAGGGCAATCCTGATTATTGATATTAATGTTAACATAATACCTCCAGGCGGTCCCGAGAAAAAAGCCTGAACAGGAAAATTGACAATAAAGGATCCTATAGTGGTTCCGTTTTTCCTTTTGAAGAACGGAACCTAAAGACCATAAATTATTTATCAAAAGACAATTATAGACATATACCTATTTTAAAGATCTAAAATGATAACAAAAGAAAAAGAGTAGTAGTATTCTACATAGCTTTAAAGAGATCTAGACACCGAACGTTGGTTCCGTAATTTTAACGTTATAAGTCCTTCCGTTCAAACCAACAAATATTCAACCAATATCAAGTTCAATTTATTCAAATGAATAATTTAATTTCGTCGATTTATTTGCAAGAATATATATAGAATTTAGTATGAATTGGCAAAATTATACATTTTATATGGTAAAATTTCGTAAATTGACAATTATACATTTTTTTATTTTTTTTTATAAGGGGTTTTGGCTTGGTTACAAAGACCTTTGAGCCATTTCTTCATATTATGTCCATTCTTGTTTAAAGAGTTGATATATAAATGATATGAATAATAGATTATCAATGGATGATGAATGAAAAGTGAAATACCTTAACCTAGGTTTCAGTAAAGATGTGGGGTTTTTACTGAAAATTTCTCGTGGACTTCTTGAGAGAGCGAAAAGACACCATCCATTGTTTTGTTTCACTTGCAAACACTCGTGCATATACAGAAATACTTAGAGGTTAATAACCCACCATTATTACACACTAATATCAACCACAACACAAATATTAACAAAAAAAACAAGACCACCATAGTGACGCTTCCCGCTCCCGCCAAAAAGTCTCAATTATACATTAGGGCTACTACAGTATAGATTAAAACGCCACTAAATAGTAACCAAATATTCGTAATTCTTATATGAATGTTAAGTTTGTACTTTCATATCACGATCTTGATCCATAATTTTAGATAACAAACACTACGATACAATGGACATGTCGTTTCGATCAGTCAGCGAGCATATGAGACCGTAAAACATATAACTTATTATTATATACATCGTTATCAAATTACACTTGCGGATGCCACTTGATATTACGAGTTAAAGATGACAGAAGAATGACAATAGTTTATATATAGATTAAGAACGTTTTAATGTAAGGGGTAATAGGCAAAGTTAATATCGTCAACCTAATTATTAGGTGCTTAAGTTCTTTTTGGGTAAAACTTACAAGTGGACAGAAAAAAATATCTCTGGTGTTTTTAAAATGTCTTTATAGCAAATTGCAAAATTATAATTATTCATAGATTATTAGTTCTACATTTGTAATTGAAATTTGTTCTAACAAACTTTGTTTAACAAAAATTTTTTGTAACAATAAGTTCCCGAATTCTGCATTAGATGATATTAAAAGTAAAATTTCGTAATTTTTGGAATAATGCATTAGGGTCCTGATATATACTTTGCTACAAGTACGTTAGGTTATCGGAAATTCGTTTAGCAGTTTCTAAACCTATGCAGCGACTTCAATAACAAGCAACAAACAAAATCGAACATAGAAAGTATCGCAGAGGTTTAAAACTATGATCTTTGCTAAAGGCAGATAAATGCTGTCAGTTTAGGATGTAAAATATGTATAAAGTTTTATCGTGAAGTAAATTATAATTGTCTTCTAACCTTTACTTATGTTTTATAAAGAAGAGTTTGAATGATTTATATATCAAGTAGTTGACACTAAACTCCTTCCTTCCCCTTGATTAAATAGGTATATCGTAAGCTTACATGAATTATTGTATTACTTAATATTTTACAATGGCAAAGATTGAATCATAGATTATGCAGTCCAAAATGCAAATTGACGGATTGAATAGTTTTAACACAAATGCTTCAAAGAATGTAGAATCGAAGGGTACGACGCAAAAATATGTCCGTATCAATAAATGTTGAGAGAAACCAGTTCATAAAACAAACATTAAGAACCAGTTTATGTTCGAAACGGTAAACTCGTTGACGTCCTTACTAGGCTAAATTATACATAAGCATTAAACAAATTATGAACTAAGTTTGTTAATAATAAAAACAAAATGCAACGCTCCATCCTACTTGTATGCTGGACTTCTTGGCTTCGCTTTGTTTAATCCATGAATGTTATTAACCTTTTATTGGGACAGTCGACGGCACGGCTGCTGTGTAATCTCTGCGTCTGCGGAAGTTAAGCAACATTGGGAGCGGCTGGTCATCGGATGGGTGGCCAAAAATTTACTACCTAAAACATGTCACAATGCTAATGTTAACTGATCGCAGTATCAGTCATTAACACTATCGATGCGCATTGGGACCCGCCTAGTTGGGTATGTCCGTTTTATCTTTCTTTCCACGAAGAAGACTAGTTCTCTAACCGTGGGGCTACCAAGAGATACATTATGTTCAACAAGATTATCCAAATAATAACATAACAGTGTTCGTGAACTTCGATTATCTGTATATTTATAACGTTCTGCTGTTACGCTAGTAAGTCTGTTGGAGACAAATAAAGCGATATTTATATTCCGTTCGACTCGACTCGAAGTAAATCTGAAAAGGAGTATATCTTATTTTAGCTTTTCTCAAAGTCACACCCTCTAGGAGCACGTCAGACACACCTGAATTCACGCCATGTCGAATGACAGGCAATATCCATTATAACTGCCATAGGCGTGATCGTCATTTATTAATTATGTGTGTTCTTTGTGATGCTCACTTCTTCACGTCTGTCACGATTAGCATATGACGCGGATTATACAGTACAATTCTATAAAATATTGTCGTGTCAAGTCAAAATATGCTAGTTCACTTTTTTGATATTTCAACATTTCACTTTTGTTAACGCTCACCATACTTTCGCTTGTTTCTACATCGAAGGTATGCGATGATACCAAAAATTAAGTCTTTTAAAAAAAGTGGAAATGAAACGTTGAAATATAAACGGCCTGTTTCATTTGAAAATCGAACACGCCTTCCGCTATCCGGCAGGCTGAGCAGTTTACAACGCAACGGGACTAAAACAAAAAATTATACTTACTGATATTAGAAAAACGGTTTTGTATTGTTGTTCAATGTATTCTATTTCATACGAAATGAATATAGGCTATTCTCGTTATAGATTATAATGTTAAAATTGATATGTATGGGCCTTCTTACAGTACTTTTTTATGTGTAATAATGGAATGGCAAAAAAGTATATTTGATTTATAATGATTTTTATAAAGTAAAATTTATTCATTTATTCATTTATTCATTTATAATTGCGTTACATGCGATATTGATAGCAGTCTAAATACATTGTTTCTAGGCTCTAAACAATCGCATGTACCTTGATAGGCACAGCAACAAGGAAGAGAGAGGGGCAGACATTATTTTGTTAAAATTTATCTTTAAAATATTCGTCGACTGAGTAGTAGCATTTTGTAATTAAGAGCTTTTTTAAAGTATTTGTAAATTTATTTATATTGGTTTCAGCTTTTAAATATTCTGGTAATTTGTTAAAGACTTTTATAGACATTGAATATGGTCCGGAACTATGTAGTTTTAATTTAGATAATATGAGTTCATTATTGTGTCCTGCAGCTTACGTTTAAATAATATGATAGGAAACATGAATGCGATTTAGCGAAATCGATGTAATAAAATTACATGAGATGAGTCTTCTCGAATTTACTATTTGAGAATATTGATACGATATGATGTTACGAACATCGAAAAATTGTCAGTGACATATTGAACATAATAAACTGCGAATTATTTATGAGAATTGAAGATTGTTGAAGAATGGCAATAAAGTCATAGCTGATGAGCATAGTGTTGGAAATATGTTTATATTATATTCAATATTCCGTATATTTCCAAAGTGCGGTGTACCTATACATACACCGCACTTTGGAACTAAATTGTTCATGACAATTATATAGAATTAATCATCATTATTATTAAGAATGATATATCGACTGCGAAGTGCCAATAACACCTAACTGCTACTTTCAAAATAATACACAAGCTGAAAAAACCTTTAATTTCTTGACAAGTTAATAATTAGTTTAACAATTTGGTTATTAATTTCTTACATGATGCTCTTGCAACTGAAAATATGCTTAGAAAGTTTCATTAAAACATGCAAATAACGAATTTTAATTCGAAATTTGCATGTGTTAATTTCTCGACGAATTTCAGTTAGGAGGTCTTGGTACTTCGCCGTCGATATACTACAAAACACGAAAAAAATGTATACTTCTTGTGACGTAGACTTTTCATTTCAAAACCTCAGTTCATTCAATAAATATAATACAACTAGCTGACCCAGCCACGCGTTGCTGTGTTATAAATTAAAATAAAACCTATCCTATCTTTTAAGTTTGATCAAATAACAGATAGTTGCGAAGTTTGTTCAAAATCGGTTAGGTAGTTTAGGAGTCCATCGCGGACAAACAACGTAACACGTAATTTATATATATCAAGATAATTTGTTAATATTACAACAATGAGAATTATGTTTTTTAATTTAATTTTTTGCAAATGATAATTATTTTGTCACCTTTTAGTCGGCTCGTCGATCTAGCCAGAAAATAAAGTCGCACTTTTTCAAACATAGGACTTATCGATCTAGCGTGAATAAAGGGTCTTTAATAGGTTTACTTGAACGCCCTACAGAATGTATGGTAGTGACAACACTACTACAACTATTATCGCAACTATTTGATGTTGTATTCGTTAATTTTATTGTATTGAGACATTTAAAAGTAGTTTATTATAGAATAACCTTATAATCTCATGCAGAAAATCTTAGCAATTATGAAATGGAAAAAAAAGCTTTATATTTGGTTAGAGTTCTTTTTAGACCTTGGAAATTAATATGAAACAATGCATTGTTTTAGAGTTTCATGGTCACTAACACTAGAATTGTAGATAACCGGATTTTTACCATTTCCGCGCAGCCACATGCGTCATCATCTTCAAAGAACTAAAGTTTTTTGTGTTGTTATGGACAGACGTATCGGCTCTGTCATCGCAGTCTTTTATTGCACTCGGTAACGACACTCCATTGAGTTGTCAAATAGAAGTACCGATAAGAACATACTCAAATCTGTTTATCCTGAATTGTCCAAAGATTACCACCACATGTTCGTGTTTATCTATGCAAAGTTACGTTTAGTGTAACGACCTCGTGTGTGTTGTGTGTGACATGTGTTTCGAGTGACGCGTTGCCATATAACCTAATATTTGAAACTATTGACTTACATAAGTATTACTACGCAAGCAATACATATGCCAATGTTTGAAACTAAATTCAGAAATATTGAGCATAAATTATCTTTAAACAAATGATTCTTTCTTTCTGTTTTTGAATGTCAATAATTTAAAAAAAACATTGTTGTGTAGCCTTTTCTTGTAGGAGACTTCTGATATTTTGGTTATAAGTATAGTTGCTGGCATATAATATATGCCGGGGACTATAAGTGAATTTGAAGTTACTGTTGCGCGCTGAACTACGTAACGTTGTCCATTTTAGGTACACATGTACCTGTACCTAAAATGGACAGTGTGTTGTAGATGTTTATTCTTATTGTCATTTGTGAGTTTTGTTTAAAACAAATGTGTTACATATTCATGACAATGTTCGTCATGACATGGAATGTATAATGAAGAAGGACTTTTTGCTATTTACGTGACAACATATGTATACTGTTTTCATTTGACGAATCTCTTGAATGTGTTTGCTACGTGAATGCCACCTGAATTAATTTACATCAAAATTGTATCTCAGATGCTGTTTGGTTTAGGAATAACCAAGAACTTTACTATTTGCTGTATTGGAATGCAAAAATATCTGAGAACTCTTTAAATTTTATCCTTTTTATACCAATCGACTGTAGTCTGTGTTTTTATTTCATACCTAAGAAGTTACGCATGTATTGTTGATAATAACAGATAATTCGAAACCTCACGTGAACAACATCAGAAGGCAAATTGGTTTTGTTATTGACAGAATATTCTATTCTATCAACAACGTCCATTTTTTTATTAGTTTATATAAAAAATCTTTATTCAAAAATAGTTAAGATAAAGCTGTATATAGGTCTTGTATAGAAGACCTTGCTAACAAAGAGATAAAATAAAACGTTTACTTATTAAAAAAGAAGAAGCTAATATTTAAAAAAATCACCTGAAGTTTAAAAATACTGCATGGTACCTATTGATATATTATTCCAGTTGGTACGTAAATGTTCTTATTCAAATAGTCCTCTGGATTCTGTGTACTCCCGCACTCCATTTGCATGGGAATTGGACCGGTGTGTGACATAACCTGAGACATGAAACAATGTTTTGAATAGATTTCACACCGAAAGCGAGTTAGCTGGCACTTGAACTTGGATGGTTCCAAGTTCATAAAATAACAGAAAAAGTTGGTCCTTTTTTTGTAATTTTATATACTCTTGTCATATAACAATTTAATTTTATTTTCTGGCTGTTGTAAAGAAATTCTGTCAATGTGAATGTGTATTCAAACATTCACATTGACAGAATTTCTTTTGTACAATATAACCCAGAAAAAAATAAACCGTCTGAATAATTGAAGGGAAAATCTTTGCCTTCACTCTCAAGTCTCAAGTTTATCACTCGCTTTATCATTTTTCGGACTTTCACTTTAGTCGCAAACACATATTATTGGTAAATATTAACAAATTAACTATAATTAGACAACGTTTCGTCAAATATCAACTGAAAATCAGAAACGGTTAGGACGCAAGGCATCTACTTCACAAACCAGTGGACACCGTACATTTAATCGACTTAAAATTTAATTAAAGACACTTTAGAAATAAAATCAAATAACATGATTCGTGTAATAAACGCGATTATTTCCATGATTTTCGTTTCCAAATGTTAGGTTTGTTTTCCAAATCTACACTTCTACACTAATATTAATACGAGGAAAGATTTATATTTTTGTATGTTTACAATGAATAAACTCAAAAACTACTAAGCCGATTTCAAAAATTCTTTCACCATTGGAAAGCTACATTCACGCTGAGTAACATAGGCTATATTAAATGCTAGAATAATTAAAAGAATTTTGTCCACCCGTGCGAAGCCGGGACGGGGCGCTAGTATTATGAATAAACGCGTCCAGTGATCGGTTTTATATTGTTTTATTACAACGAGTGTAAGAACTAAATAATGACACTTTTATGGTTTCGGTTTACACGTTAATACTTTTAAGTGGTTTGACTATCGGCTGATTACCCTAATATGCCTTATAGTTAATACCTTGTATATTTGAAGAAAACTAATACATTTCAGCGCAATAGTATGAAACAATGAAGGCATAAGAAATGTAACAACTTATTTGAGTACTTACTTGTTAGAGTATTCGGTTACATGAGTACAAATAGGTTGATGTAATGCTTATGGTATCAGGTTTATTTTGTATGTAAATAATAAGCGTTCGCTCGAAATCCATCCAAAGAGCATATTAAGGTCAATCGAGGTCGTTAAGAACATATTAGTATAATATCATCTCCCAGATCATAACTTGTCTGCGGCTCTTCACAAAATTGTCAAGTGAGATAGCAATGTAGCTAACTAAATTGACAAAGTTATAAGCAACAGTTTTATACTAGTGTTATGTTTGAGTATAACTTTTACTGTCTCTCTCAGAGATCTCAACAAATTCTTCCTTTTATGGAAATATTAAAACGATACACATTGTGAGATGATTCAGTAAAACAATCACTGAAACTCAACTACTAATACTACAACTACTTATAGATGAAACTCGTTTATGTTAATGTTGACTCAACTATAGCCCCCGGCATGTCGTTACCTAAAAGGGTACGACGTTAGCAAACCCTTTTTTACTATCGAAAGCTCTAGAGGATTGTTTCGGTTGTGTAGTTAAAAATGAACGTGGAACCGTTATTTGCATTATAATATTACTGTTATCAAAGTTACAGAATGAACATGGAAAAAGTATTTTTTTGTAAATACTCCTACTGTAGAACTCACAGCTCTCTATTTTACATTTTTATAAGTAAATGTTTATTTGACCCAGCCCTCAATTATTGTAGAATATTTTTTTATGAAATTGAATCTGTTATTATCTTTGTAAATGTTTGATGTATTATAGAGCACTTAAAATTTTTATTCATTCAAAAAATCACAGTTTTTGTTCTATTGAAGGGCATGAATAGAAAATATAATTCATGTGCCGGAGACAAATATGACATGTCGAACAAAATGTATACATATGATTCAATAGCCATAGACGTGTGTGTAAATTATTATTGTTATATTAAAGCGAGCCATTATAGTATCTGTTCCCATTAAACATATGAATCTCTTAAACTAATGGGTTAGTATGCAATTTCGGCACATACCTAGATAAAGCTGTTCTCAAAACAATATATAAATAATCTGTTTCATAAAAAAATATTTTGGTGAAAAAATAAGATTCATTTATAGACATCTTACTCGATATAATATACTTTGCAAATTGTAATTGTTACAAAAGCCACTTATAAATTTAGAACACATAACATATAATAGTTACATTATGTGATGAAAGTAATTTTTATTTGAATTGTACGCTGTCGGTTCATCACATGGACGAAGTCGTGAGCAACGGCTAGTATGTTAGGTATCACGAAAATCGATTACACCTATCTGTTAAAGAGATGTTGTTATGGCATGATATGTCATGATCAACTAGGTTATTTTTAGGTAGAATAGCTTTCAGCAACAGAACGTAAATAATTAGAGGTAGGCATCTGTTTTTAAATTCGTATTTTTAGATATACCTTCTTGATTAAGATATTTCGATAAATAAAAAAAACTAATTATGAAAAAACATTAAGTTTAAATTGTTCTATTAAATTGTCACAACGCCCTTGTGGAATATTCATCTCCGAGTGAGGCAAAATTTGCTAGACGCCGCTAATCCTATTATATCTGAAATTCAAAACGAAGAGAGATGCTTAATTTATAAGCAAGTAATATTTTACTTTATAAGCTTTCTGAAACTTTAAGAGACAGAATACTGGTAGTCGACTTTGGTATCAGTTCGTGTCGTGACTTCCTCCTTAGAGCCTTAAGTTCATTCAAGAGAAGTATAAGCAAACCGGTTAGGTGTTATATTCGTCTTAAGAAATCAGTCTTTTATATTGGTAGAAGAGTTGTTACCGCAAACAGGTAGTGTCAAGTAAACATCAAGAGAGGACTGCCAAAACTACTTGTTGCGTTTTTTTTATCAGAAGTCCCAAAATTTCTTAAGTAACCGGATCATGTCTCTACCTACAAGATGGCAGAAAGTTTACGAACAAAATGGCACATATATACTGTAAATTAAAAGTAAATTAACTTTGAAAAAGAAATGTCTTTAATTTTCATATAAAATGTGAAGAAACTTTTTCCCCAACCTATTACGTTCCTCTTTTGTTGTGATTATACTTAGTTCTTGAATTCCAAACAATGATTTTAACGTGAAAAATAGGAAAAAGTTGCGACTTTTGAACAGAAAGAAGCAGTTTATGAGTTCGAAATATATTTCCCACAGGCCCCTTGCACACTTGCTATTTTTAGCTTTAATGATTGTTTTTTGCAAACGCTAGCTCGGTGACTGAAAACATATTTCGCGTCTCAAGATGCCTTTGATCATAGCTGGCGCGCACACAAAAGATTTTTATTTCACAAGACGTTTGTGCCGTTTAATGGTTATACTAGATACGTTTACATATACAACCTGAAATGTGACTAGTTGTTGAATTTGTTTATAATGGATATTTTTAAAGTTATTTTCTTAATGACCACTCATTTTCTTCTTTAGACGTAACTATGTCATTAAAAAAAAAATAGAACAAAACTACTATTTACTATTTACTGTCTTGACTGTATCTGTTTCCTTACAATAAATAATAAAAGTAAAAAGTGAGATAAAGTACGTTTGTAAACTATGGTGTCCCTCGAAGTGTTTATTACGATTTTAAAAATATTGCTTATATCAACCTTAAAAATTGCGGCTGTAATTAAGTACTTCGTTTAAATTAATAAAACAGAATAACTAATATGCCAATATATATATATATATATATTATTACAGTTTCATAAATCTGCTGATAAGAAATACAAAAATCCATTTTTTTATAATAAATCTATGCACTACTCTAGTTTTATCTATCTTAAATAGCATAAATTACGAACGTAAGAGCTAAAGGAATGTGAAATATAGACCATTTTAGAAGATTCCTAACTTGCTGAAATAAATTCAAAGGTTGTGATAGAGTTACATCTTTTATATACATATACTTTTTTAAATAAGATTGAGCTTATTTTTTTCTTGTCATGTCATCATCATCATATCAGCCGTACGACAACCACTGCTGGACATAGGCCTCCCCCAAGGATCTCCACAACGATCGGTCCTGTGCTGCCCGCATCCAGCGTTTTCCCGCGACCATGTAATATTGTTTTCTTTTCATGTAATATTCTGTAATTAAAAGTGCATAAATGCTAGTCCTCCACACTAAGTTGAGACTTCATTACTACTCATAATACACAAAATCAACTCGTGTACGTTTTAGGCGTATTTTAAAATACGTTATCACATGATCGCAGACTAACACAACCTTTCATAATGTCAGTTAATACGTTCCTCTTGTTAGTGCAAACATACAAATCGAATATGAATTGAGTTTGTTTAACTTAATTCAACAAACCGTTTAGTGTAAACTCCATAATAGATAGAATAAGTTATCATTTCCATAACGGATGTTTTTTAACTCTATTAGAAGTTAGGAAGGTCAGGTCGCATTGAGTACTACTATTTTTTAATTGTATCTGTTACAGTCAAAACTCATAACAAGTCAAAACTACTTTTGACCGCAAAAATTAGGCAAAAGTACTTTTGACCAACGACCTTAGTTAAAAACATTTTTGACTGATTTTCGCAGTCAAAATTGGTTTTAACTAAGGGCATCGGTCAAAGTTACTTTTAACTACAAAAAACAGTAAAAATGTGGTTTGCCTGATTTAAAATTTAGATTGTCAGTCAAAACTTATAAATAGTTGAGGTGGTTAGGTTATGTTATGTTGTTCTCTTATTATTATTATTGATCTAAATCAAAATCTCAATTTAATGAAAATATGTTATTTGGAAATATTGATGCTAGTCCTTGAAAAAGTTATTTAACACATAAAATAAAACCCCTTAATGGTTGATGCATGAATTTTGCAACACGAACAAAAGTGACTAATACGTTACACTGTAACCTAAAATATTGTAGCAGAAATTGGAATTCAAAGAAAATGAGTGGAAACGAAAAGAATGAACGCTTTTTATTAAGGCTTCAAACGTTAGAAGGAATGAAGAATTGTCATTATAATGTAATCGCAAAGAAAGAATTTGAAAAATTTGTAATTGAGGTGGAAGACGCAAAATTTGCGGAAAAAAAGAAAAAAATAAAAATTCCCAATCCAAGGAATTTTGACTAACATTCTTAGTCAGAACCACTTTCAACTAAGACAGTTTGGTCACAAACACTATTACCCAATATTTAGCAGTTAAAAGTACTTTTGACCAACGTCTTCAGTTAAAATCACTTTTGACTGGGAAAATCAGTCATTAATGGTTTTAACTAAGATCATTGGTCAAAAGTACTTTTGCCTAATTTTTGCAGTCAAAAGTGGTTTCGACTGGTTATAATTTTGACTGTAACATATCTACTATTTCTAAAATTTACTAACGCTTCGGTGTAATATGGTTAAAATAATTTATTAAAAAGTCCTTCAAGGGTTTATACCTTAGGCTCTTATTACAAGTTTACATATTAAATAAAATAAAGCAATAACAAATGTTTGTTTTAATGCTGGAAACGCCATTGTCTGTGACACTGTATCATAAGTATTTAACCAAATAAAGCTACCGAATGAAACACTCACACTTTGAATTTTAAATTACGCAATAACTTAGTGTAGACCATCAGCCTATTACTGTCTCCACATCAGAAGCACAAGTCTTCCCTAGGAATAAAAACACCGTGGACAGAATGGGACATAACTCACCGCGTGAACCCACAGCGGATTGGTAGCTCCGGAGGAGCTCGAGATAAAACATTTAGTTACCAATCCACTGTTAATGTTGTTTTCGCAATCATAAACCGAAAACGCTAACCGTTGCGCCATCCAAATCGTCCGAGCTGTGAGAATATATTACATTTTGTGTCTAATGTTTTCCCATTTCCATATAAATAGCGTTATATATTGTTATTTTAATGTTGAATCAAAAAGGAGCTACTCTAAACATATGTTATTTTTAAATCACTACGAAGTTTCAGCTATTGCAGCTGCGATTAAACGAACAAAATCCCGATTTACGTTGGATGTAAACAATTTGTGTAAACAGCTGCATTCACGTCGGTATGTATCAGCATAAAACAAACACACACACGCTTTTATTTTGTTTTCTGACGGTATTGTTTTCTGCGCAATTTAGTTAGTTTTAAATCTAATGCCAAATCTGCTAACTAAATGTCCTTTGTTTTGGAGTTTCTTATAATCTAATCTAATAATTTAAAAACGTTACAGTACTCGAATGGTCTTGGGAAATATTTGGACATAAATATTTTGCATTGAGCGAAACGAATTGTTTTGAACACATTGCTTTTGACGAGTCTCGTATGTAGAGCATGAAATCAAGAAAATTACTTTAAATTGATTTACTCGTCTGCAAAAAATTTTTAGTTAAGAGATTTGGTTTTACCCATTTAACTCTTTTTTATCTTTCAATCATATGTTATAAAACGAGCAATGTTTGTGTGTTTGTGTAAAGGTTTTGTGTATTATTTATCTATTCAACATTTTTTATTGAAATACGAATTGAAAATAATTAAAAGATAATCAGTCTTGGTAGTCTTAGAAAATTTACATTAAAAAGGTTAATGTAAATTTTCTAAGACACTGTTAAGAAAATTGTATTAATAATTACAGATTGCGGAAAAAAATTGTATTAATTCTACGATTAATAAAACTATAGGGTAAAAAGAAAATAAAGTTTTTTTAGTTCTTACACTGCCGCGCGCATTACACGTTTGAATAAAACTATTTTATTACGGATTTTGGGCATAATTTATTTCGACTCCTTTATAGAAGCTGTGATCACAGGATGACTAAAGTAATGTATTTTCTACTACCTTCACAATGTTTAATAATTGTTAAAATTTTATATTAATGAAAAATTTTATTTTACATTTTATTTATTTATTATATTCTTACTACGAATACATTGTATAGGTACTACTGAGTCTACTACCAGTTCGCAAATTGGGAGGCCCTTCCGAGAAGAACTGGCGAAAGAAACTCTGGTGGGGGGACCGACCTCCATCATACTGTTATTATTTGCAAAAAGTGCTAACTACATCACTAGATCTTGCAATGTGTGTGTTAATTAACACGTCCAAAGAATTGAGAAGAGTATTCAGCAGAATTGCACAGTCAGGTCCCGCCGTCCCCATTTTTTCATTGGACAACCAGGCTTACAAATAGACGCCACCAGTGTATGATTTTGGTTCTAATTTTGGTAATGCGTACCGCTAAAGAATAAAACTCCTTGCCTATATCTGTGTTTTCTGAAATATATAATTTAGAAGGCACGATTGACTAGGTGTCTTCTAGGCAAGCGCTTCACATTCTAGATCGCATCATCGCTTACCATCAGGCGAGATAATGGATAAAAAAATGCTCACATACATCTGCCACTTCCAGTAGTGGATCCCAGGACAGTGTCGGCGTGAAAGGCAGTATCTTTACTGTTGCTGCACCAAACGGTCGTCATATATGAATACTATCAAAGATGTTCTCCTGCATAAAGAATTCCTTGGCCCAACAGAGGGGGGCATTAGTTGGCTGATGATGATATTATTGTATTGATTTGCCCGCAAAATAGCTGTGATTGGTAATTTCTTCACATTAATGACCTTCTCAATAAAAATATTTTAACGGCTACAGATTATAGCATATACTGGTACCGATGAGCTGCCTATTACCGGTTCGAATCCTTTACTGACAGATTTTTAGTTTTCTATAACTAAAGAAATTTTAACTAGTTTTCTAAGTATTTAATTCTCAAGCTGTCACAGCTTGGGAAAAAAATTCAAAACGGAATTTTAATGTATTTTTTTTATATTATTTAGGCTTTAAATTGCAAGATTTTACAAGTAAAGGATTTTTTACCAGACAAATTCTACTTTTCTCACGAACAGGGTGGGCGGAAATTGTTTTTTCGCTGAATCAACCTTTCGTAATATTAAATATAAATTCTTATAATTATTCTTATACTTGCGTATCCAAAATTCTCAATTAGTTCAGCTTTATTGAAAATAGAATAAAATCAAGTAAACCATTGTAGAGGCTTTGTTATGTGTAGAAAATAAACGTTGTTATAAGAAAAACTATTTACACAAAAAAGATTTAGCCCGCTCGAGCTCGTACTCCCAGGGGGCCCTATTTTTGAATCACTCGTTTAAAATTGTATTGTACCGACGTCCGAAGTCACAATCGACTATTTATTAGCATGAAATAGATTTTTTAATCACTTGTCTCCGGTGTTAAATATAATAAAATAAAACGAAATAAGCCGGTACCTAATTAAGACGGAATTTCAAAACTATATTGCATAGCTAAATGCTATAAATAATGATGTCTCTATCGTGATGAACATACGTGTCACTTTCGATGTTGATCGCTTACAAGTCGACTGGTTAAGACTTGACTTTGACATTGTAGATCAGTGATTCAAAATAAGGGAAATTTCTGATATCGAATGAAAATTTATAGAAAACGAATGAAAACGAGCGACGAATTATTTCGAAATAGAGCCCTGGGTACCTATTCCGAAGCTGGTAACGACAATCGATTTGATTCGATGTCTATATTTGTTCTATAACGGTTGTAAAACTACTGACTTGGCTAGCATTTCTTTATCGTGTGCCAAGAAAGTACTTACCACGTTTGTTCATTTGCCACTTGTACTAGACCATTGCCAGATGGCAAGATGGGCTAGATTTTTATACTAGAATATGTAAAAAATGTTTTTTCCAATATCGGATATATCTCTTATTCATATTTATAATTTGTTATATCTCTTATTCACATCGTCATTTTATATAATCACACTAGTCATTTGGCTCCGAATGAAACTGAGCTTGTATTTACTAATACATACGGTCGGTGTGTAGGTATGTCCACCATGACTGGCAAAAGGAGATCTTCCCAGATCATGTACCCGGGAGCTTTTATGTAATCAGTAATGTCTGTTCGGTCGTCGCTTATTAGACCAAAATACACATGAAAAACAAAATAACGCCATTTTCGTTGCAGTGATTCGATGCAGTGTAATAATTCTCTGGTGGGTTCTTCATTAAGAACAGTTAAAGTAAAAATTTTTCAACTAAACTTTCCCTAGGCTGAACCCTACCGCAAATAGACCACACTATGGTCCCAAACCGCGAAGCTAATTAAAGTTTTGTACATTTCACATCACACGGTTATCACAAAACGCTGTTATTTACTTTTGCCGCCTTCGACACAAAACTTCGGCGCAAAATACTAACATTCGTCACTTGGGATTAAACCCATGTTATTTTACACAAAGCGAACTCATTTTCGTCTTCTACGCCGGTTATCTATCACGCAGCTGTGCTGTCGCTAACGTTTTGTGTGATTATCTTATGTGCCCCACGTGTGGCCATATGAACTGAGGTTCATATGCCTCTTTACAAACATAGAAGCTGAAAATCAACAATTAACAAGTCTTGAGTGATGTATGAGCTACTATATTCATTCATTAATGTCCGATTGGATGAAACGACTTAGCGAAAGATTAACTATTTACTTGGAAAAAAATGCATATCATATATACATAAATAGCTCCTTCTGGATTAATTTCAACGCAATTCCCCTGATTTTTTTAAAGATCTGTATATACATATAAATGGTAAAATTATAAAGACCTTTTTATCTCACTGCTATCAACGTCCTCCCTCCATAGACGAGACATCTTAATTTTGTTAAAACTCGAAGCATTTGACTCGTCGTGCATAAACAATGGAGTGGCGCTATTAGCCCTTTCATTCCAGAATTTTCAATTCAAATGAGGCTGTACTATATATTCAGGAACAGAGACCTTCGTCACTGAAAGATTAAAGGATTGAGAATATTTTCCGTGGGATATCCTCGCCATGCTGAAGTAATCCCATTAAAATTATAAAGAGGCCTCTTAATCAAAGTGTTGTTGTTGGAGATCGTTGGTTCAAATTTGAAAAATTAATCATTAAAATTTTGTTTCTTCGAAATCAACAACACCACTTTTAAGATTTATCTCTAACATTGCTTGAAGTTGTAATTGTATCTTAATAAATAAAATATATTTTCAAGAAATAACAAAGTTAATCTACTTAAACAAATTGATGTCTTAAAGTTAAGCCATTCTGTGTAGTAATAGCTAAAACACTTTAAAGTCAAAATGGGCATAAATTAAATGAAGGGTACTTTGGGAAAATGGTGAACTTGTAATTGAGAATGATCGACAAAACTACCTACTTAAGTCAAGATTATTCCCATATAAAATCCTATGCAAACTAGGATTTGAAGGCGAATGAGGGTCTTTCATGCTATGCTTTGAAGTGCATGCTATGCGTGTTTTGTCAGTCACATTGAGCTGTTATATTTACCGAAAACCCACTTTTGCCATCAACATTGCCTAATATTCAGTAACATCTTTATAAAATTGCTCTCATGATTAAAATTTTTAATGTTTTGGTTGGGTTACCAAAATATATATGTAGCAACGATGTATTTGTTTAATAACCACAGATTTAATAGTAAATTAACTTTTCGACATAATAACGACAAAGAAACGGTTAAGTACACAATTTCCATCTGCCTTAAACACAAAGAAAATAACAAGATACTTAGCTGTGAGGTCCCGAAGTGATTTTAGATTTTATACACAAAGTATTTTAACGGGTAGATAAGAGGTTTTTGAGGACGTTTGAGGTTCAACCAAAGCTCCTCCCGCACAGATTGTGCGGCATCCATTATTATTCCATACAAATCCGCAATTAACACTTGTTTCCCCAAAACTTCGATTGTGTGTAGATTCTATTCTTCAGGGTCCTAATTTCTGTCAACCTAAGTATGCACGAAGTTTTGGGTAGGTTTTGTTTGGAGTTACTAATTGTGAATTTTCATTGTTTGCTGTAGAGTTGCCCCTATATTTGTTAGGCTGTGTGTACTTCAACTGGATATTGTAATTAGCGAAATAAGGAGTGCTTATAATTTTGTATAATTTGAAATTTTCTCCGTGTTTTTTTTTAATTATTTCTTCAAATAGCGTAGATCGGGTAAACTATATTATATCTAGCTAGAACAAATTTTAGGAAAGATCTAAAAATTATCATCGTTGGCACTATATGTTGCCCTTCATATGAGATGATGAAAGATTTCTCAAACCTCGGCTTAAACTTAAATGTCGTATATGCGTTGCTTACTCAAGTGTATTTAAGTTATTCTAATCCTAAAAGCCGTACCTACGAGTAGCAGCCCTTCACACTTAAGGGTGACGTAAAAGGCGACTCATGATACTGGAGACAACCGCAATACACCTCCCGTAAACTACAAACCAGGCAGCAACGTTTTCCTAATGATGGTTACTTACTGCAATCTAGAGTCCGGCTGCCAAACGTGGAGATAGTGGCAGACCCCCACTTTTGGGGGAGGCTTCCGTCCAGCAGTGGACGACAATCGTCTGAGGTGTCGAAGGTCTGGAGAAGACGAAATAAAATGTTATTTGGCTTACTTGATCAGCCTACATGAAATAGAAGAAAGAAAAAAACAGTCGAATGAACGTTAAAAATGTTTATATTTTCGGGTCAATAATTCTTAGTCAATAATAAATGAAACGAATATTTTATCATTCAAGTATTTGTGTTCTTATTTTTGGAACAGGTTATTGCATTTTGGAGCTAAAAGAATTCGGTACTTCGCAGCAATTGAAAGCGATAGTGCGTAGCCGTTTTTTTTATGAAAAAATCATTTTAAAAAATTGTTTAGGTTCACACATTACACATGTCAATTAATCTAAAATCAGTCAACCAGATAGTATTATTTGATTGTCCAGGCCGTTTTTCATACTCAATATTTTGTTTATGCTAATTAAAGCTAAAGAACATAACAACTCTATAGTACATTTTTCCTTACGTGAGCTAAGCAGTAAAAAAATATGGCGGTCGATATTTTTTAGGGTTGGGAACCATTGAGTGAAAGTGTGACATCTTTAAGTGAATGAATGAGTGTATGAACTTTTAGATCATTGGGTTTTTAAATACTGTTGAGGTAATGAAATAAATTCTTCAGGCTTTACTTGTAGTAAATACTTATAATAATAATAATAACTATGACTGTCAGTTTTTCTTCGCTTTGTCCCTACTGCAGATGAAAACAATAAAATGTCACAGTGTAAATGTATATAAATATGTGTCTAACAAACACCTACATAATTAACAAAGACAAAAACTAAAAACTGACTCACATCAAAACATCAACGTTTTTTTATTGATTTGGATTTTGGATCCGAATTTCGAAACTCCCATGGATCAGCTTCAATGACGCAATGTCTGTTACGCCATAACTTCCCGAGTTCTTAACCGATTTTAATATTTTTTGTGTGGAATCGAATCAACAGGTTTAGGACCAGATTGTGATCGATTGTGATAGGGCCCGAATTTTGAAATTCGCAAAAAATCCCATAGAAAAAAAATTTTTTTTTAGGTATTACGCTCCGCTCCGATATATGGTGCTAGCGTTGCTTTATGCTTAGCGACTGCATTGCCTAGTTTTTATGGGACCACCCTCAAAGTATCATATTTATGTAATACTAGTAAAACACAGGCGAATTAAGAACCTACTTTTTTTGAATAATAACAGTTGCAGCAAAAAGATAATTATGAAAATAACCACGGAAACCTTAAAATGAACTGATTCCTTACAAACCATTCATACATTCACTTCATCCCATCCTTCTTTTATTTTTTAATTATGACATATTGTTTATTTAATCTGTGACCGAGAAGGTCTTGGAAATTACGATTTTAGCTAAAAAATGTTATTTGTGAGGATATTTCAAAGCAGTTTTCAGTGAAAATAAATGCGTTTATAAGTAAACTAATGACTATGATGTATTGTGGCAACGTTAAGTGAGTGATTCTTTCGGAATGTCGTAAATTGTGATCCAGTGATGTTTGTTTACTATTTAGCTCAAGTAAGAAAAAATACACTATATATCTTTCACTAGGACATTATCCCACATCAACTTCTGAATTATATAAATGTTTCGCATAGAGTTGTTGCTCGAATAAAGGCGTTGAATGCTTCATTAGTCAAGTTTTTTAAGTTTGAGCATTAATTGCCCTTAGAATTAGCGAGGTTGCCAATGAGATTGTCTAAATTGAGTATTGGCGAGACAAACCACATAACTTTTCCCACATGATCTATAATTATTCATACCTCCTAAAACCTTCTTGTTAAAAGTTTTCTAGATCCAACACTGTCTTATACTTTAGGGACTCAATATAATAATACAAACCTCATTTATAGTGAAAGACTACATAATTTAACATACAAAATTTATATTCTTGGTTTCATTTAATATGGTCCTTTTACACTTTTAAACGTGAGAAACGTGCATCTTATTGATCGTTTAAGTGTGACAATGAATCCATTTTGACATGTTTCTTTTAAATGTTGATTTATTCTCTTACTCTATTAACTACCATACGTGATAAACATTTATTAGTGCACAAGATGAAATGTCACGTCACAGCGACAATGTTTTTAGATATCGCAAAAAAGATTTTGTATAGTCTTATATTTCTCTAAAAACTTTTCTGTCCGTCCATATTTAAGGAGGAACTTCGGAATTTCAAAAAGACATTTGGTTTTGACATTATCAGAACTAAATCAGCATATTCAATTAACTAAACGGTATTCAAGCCAACTGAACGTTCTTTAATTAATATCCTGTGCTCATAGAAAATGTCAGCTTTTCAATCAGGGTAACTGTCAAAGGCTTGTGCTACGTTCTTCGAGCCCGCAATTAAGTAGAAGAATTGCTTGCATGAACTTAATAGTTAATTAGTTTGTGGTTCGAAATATAATTATCAGATTACTTTATTGGTGAAGATAAGAAAAGCTAAGGTAAGGGAAGAAGAGCTTTAGAACCTGTGATTTTCTACGGCATGACCGTATTTAAGTACTCAGATACTTTAATTCTTATTACAAGCTACTAGAATATAGTTCCATATGAATATATGAAAATAAGACGTACCTCAACGATAAGGGAAATATAACAATTTATGTGGTCCGGCCGCAAAGCAATAACCTCTGGGCGAACCACCTTAAATTCAAAAGTGGGATACAATTTCAAAAAAGTTATATCCTCATAAAACAACTTTACGTTTAAAGTAAAGCTACTTTGGGAGTGGGATTAAAGCCTTAGAATTTAAGTCAGGGACAATTTAAGTTCTTTTGTCTAATTAATTAACTTAATTTGCAATAAAAAAAACTGACGGGAATCCAACCATATGCATTCCGCTAACTCTTTAGCACCAACAACACCAGGGCAGGCCTCTGCCTGACTTGGTGCTGTTGCATATTATACTTGTAACACATTTACTCGTATAGGCTGTTACGTAGATATTTCTGAGCTCGTAAATTGTTTGTGGTCCCCTGCCTTTAATTGTTTGTGGTCAGCTACAATGCACTGTCTATTTCGTCTGTGAGAGGTGTGTCGCGGTTCTACTCGGAAATCTGTAATGTCACTTGTACACTTCTTGGGAGCCGGTGTAAGCGCCGGCGATCTCGCCATTGAATTATAAAATATATCTATTTTTATCCGTTTTATTGATGAGTAATTCTTAATGAATTGGTGTTGTTTTATGTCGCTTTGGCGATTAGTATTCCAATAGGGTGTCGATTTTCGGAATAACCTCGTGATATTGCCGGGTTGTCTGGCGCATGTGCAGCCCAGTGGAATTATTATATTTTTGAAACAAGGAGTTGAAATCGTCAGTTTTTTGATCAAGCGACGATTTCCTCCGACAGGTATAGTTTTTACAATCCTTTTAGAATTGTCGTTTACAATGTGGTTTATTTGGCGGGTCAATTCACCCGAAAGGTCCAGCTCACTTATTCTGTGTGGTAACGCGTTGTGTACGTTACAGGAGATTTTGGTTGGGGCCATTAATACCCCTTTGATCCGGTGGTGCCGTCTGCAGGAAGTCCGGATTCCTGGCAGACGGTTCTCGTTCTCTTCTAGGAGGAGTCCTAGTTTCCTCGGAATAACTTCGTATGCGCTTGGTGGTCGACCTGTGGTGGCGCCTTTTAGCTAAGATATACTTTAATATCTTACCCCATCAATCAATCATCAATCATATATCTCGGGACACCCATACCCAACATAGTCTGAGCTAGGGCGGCAAACCGTTTTAAAAAGGGAAGCTTCTTCCCATTTAAACATTTTGGTATTATTGAATTTAATTAATAAATGATCTGTCCACTAGTTAGACTTTCTTTTACCTTCCCATTTCTAAAGTTAACAACGCTTTCAAGAAATTAATGTCGCTCCTATACAAGACATATTGTGTCGGAATGTTTAATAATAATTAGTAACGCATCAATGTCTTAGAATGGGCAACTGCTTTTAACTGGCGGCACTTGTTTTTTGTACATAGTACATATACTAGCGGACCCGGTAAAAGTCCTGCCCGATTGCAGATGTAAGCATATCTGCCCGATCACAAATCGCAGCACCACGTCAGATCATATGAAAACGATCCGCCCGTTTAATTGTATCGCACAGAAGAATTAATAAATTCATGTGATTCTAGACAAGTTATTAGCTAACATCAGAAATCAGATATAATGGATTATGGGATTTCTACAATAGCTATATGCCGTTAAGCTATTGTAATAGACAAATATTAGTTGTAATTAGTGATTATTTACAATACTTATAATTATAAAAGCTATTTTTTGTCGTCACTTTTATTCGTTTGGAAGAAATCGTTATTGTTACCATTTATAAAGTAACGAAGCAAGTTTGTGTCTGTCTAGCAAAACATTATTTTTAAATTAAAACAACAACAAGAACCAGTACCGGTGTTCTTTCAATTCCGGAGCAAAACCGCAGCGTAGTAGGGTCCAAGCGGGTACAATTACAGGAGCTTTAAAGTAGAGATTGGCATTTTATTTTAATTAAAGTTGTCGCGCGCGTCCTAATATATTTACGTGGTGGTACCCACCGTCGAAAGGTGAAAACTGAAATAATGAAAGTAAACTGGATTGTAGTAATATTCTTTCGAATTAGAGAATGCTTTTGTACATTTTTGATGTAATAATAGAGTTATTTAATGTTGTCCAAATTACTTCAATTGTTTATAGAAGTATTCACGACTTTGTATATTTATGAACACTTTAAAAATATTTCCAGGCAAATATCTTTCGTGGAGTTACGCGGAAGAAAAGGAAGCAATATTATCGTTTTATGATAATGTGTTATGTTTCTTAATTCGCAACCGCTCGCTCCGAATTGGTCGTTACCTCCTACTGCGCTTGCCTGCATTTTTCAAATAAATACTGCTAAAATAAAATAAACCTACTAAATGTAAAGGAGCGCGGCGAGAGGTAAGGGCCATCTCAAAGTGCACTGTTTGTAGAAAAATGCGCCTTTCAGACTGGTTTTTATTGTACTGTTTAACCTGGTCGAACAATACGAACATTTCTGACCACTCACATCAATAATTGAACTCCAAACCAAGCAAAACTTGTAAGTTGAATAGGTATAGAAAAATGTGTTTATGCTTAACTCGGATCGGGAATAAATGCTTTAATAGTTTTTTAACTCACAAACTAATTAATGCCGCCATCAGGATTCTGTCAATTCAATTTTAGTTTATTGTTTACTTTTTGTTTGAGTAAAGTTTAATAATAATATTTTTTCCTTTTTTGATATTTGAATATATTGAATTGAACAGTACCTAGTTGTTGGGTTTCCTAAGGTGTCATAATTGCTGTGATAATTTATCTGAGGTTATTATTATTATTGAGTTAAAATCCCAGTTCTACAATAGGTGAGCAGCAGCTATAAATTGAACCACATAACAAGTCAATTTATGTATCCTTTTAACTTTTATTGAATATTACGCGTTTTTCTTCAGTTTGAAGCCTTTTGCCAAATTTTAACGGTCTTGAAAGATTTAATCCAAATTAAAATGAAACCTCTTAATGGGTTGACATAAATAATATCATTTACAGTGTAAACTAATTAAGAAAAGCCTGTGCAACTGCGACGAGAAATTTGGTAATTTTAAACTTATTTACTGTTGATTTCGTTTGCAACTCGATCCCTTTCCCTTCCTCTAACAATGCGAGTTAAATAAATCACTTCGCGAAAATTCCTAGCTTAAGAGTTTCGTAAGGATTAAAATTCAACACAATTTTTATTAATTGTGTCTTTATTGAGTTTTGATGTCGATATTTTTCAATGTAAATATTTACTACATTTATTTCATATGAACTGAAAGGAATAGAAGGACGCTCTGTAAAAACATGTTGCAAAACATTTTATAAGATACTAGTGTTCGCTCGCTGATGCTCTGCCCGGAACGTGCTTGCTGCTGCGTAGAACGAAACATGATTTTTACTCAAAAATTTACGTGAGCGTTTGAAAGTTGATTTTTTTGCAAAGTGATACGATCTAGTTATTTACTGACTATATGGTAACAATCACACACACAAAGTATTGTCATAATATAATTTGGATATTTCGGAGAGTACGCAGCAGAATTGCACAGCCTTGTACCACCGTCCCCATTTTTTATCGGACAACTAGATTTACAAATAGCCGCCACCGTTATCTGGTCAAAGAGTCGCTCTAAGCGTTTTGGTTCCAACTTTGTACGAGAGTGGAACTCTTTGCCTGAGTCTGTGTGTTCTGATAAATTCTATTTAGGGGTCCTTAAATATTTATTTATTATAATATAATACGGATTATATCACGGAGCAACTCTCTCCGGTTGCTCCGTGATCATTGCCGAAACAGTGCCGAAATATCGGAAACTCAATAAAAACAAAAACAAGGTACATGGTAAAAATCCCGTATATAACTTGTATTACTATAATGGTATTGACCATGAAAGTTTAAAACAACATTTACCTTTGTGACTAACACCAACACGTGAAAAACTGTCATTAACACTATTGTCAGAAATGTAACAATTTATGATTAATCTAAAATAGATAATGATAAACGAAGTATTAAATTGCCGAAGGCTTTCATTCTATTCCCCAGTAACCATATTGAAGCAGACCAATTGGCTGAGAATAGGCTGTGAAGTACTATAGGTTATGGACTTTTATTCCATAACGTAATAATGTCTGCCTTCAAACCGTCCTCAATTTCCCTTTTTTTTTTGCTAAAACGATTATTGCTTGTCAAGTTTATTTTGACATAGGCTCTAACGCCGGACGACAGTTTTCATAAAGAGCGACCTTGTCGCTAGCGTAAATATAACTGTTTAATAAAATAAATTAGAGGAAATAACTGGAAATAATATGTATTGACGTTTTTCTAACTGATTAGAATTCATTAAATTAAACTGTGCAACATTTTACTTTGTAATACAACGCAAATGGAATATTTTTATTATACTGCATTAAAAAAAAAAGAAATCTGTTAAATAAACTATTAAACATTTTGTATTTGAAACAATTTACATATTCGGCTTGTTATTATGACGTAATGAAATGTGTAATTACTATTTGCAATTAAACCACTGTTCCAGCAGAAGAGAATTAGACGGACTTATGATGATGACAAATAATTATTCTCCATTCACCTCGATTTTTAATAAAAGTTACAATCACGATTTGATCTTTAAATATGACAGTCAATTTACCGTCTTTCTAACCTATATTACCTTTTAATTATATTTCTTTCTTTGAAAAGCAAGTGTTAGGGATACCAAGGTAATATTTATACAGAAATAAGTATATAATTCTTAATTTAGTTAGGTAGGTGTGAAATTTTATCTAACAGCTAATAAAATAAGATGTTAAACAGTGAAATATTGAACTAAATCGACGTAATAACTATATTATTACATTGTTATTTAATGTAATTCGCCAAGTGCACGCTTTGATTGTAACTGTAAAGGCAATAAGCAACTAAATTTCAAATAAATAAATATTGGAAGTGCAACTCTTAATCCTAACTCCCAATGGGTGTGGTGGCAATTAGGTTGCGGCGAGTGTCCGCAATGTAGGACAAGACATTGGACCCAGTAACGATGCTGTGTCAAGATAAACTTTTGAGAACCATTCGGTAAATTTGTATTAAAATAATTCGTCGGCGCAGTGGTTGGTGCGTTTGGCCTGAGATTATGGAAGATAAGCTTCTTATGTAATGACCGGTGAACGGATGGGTGAACAAAATTTCTTATCCTGAGGCCAGAGGAATCGTACTTCGGAAAGCATATTGTGTCCGTCGGCATCTTCAACCGTTAGTACCTATCCATCAATTCACACGCAATTCCCCCTCGTGGGGACTTCCCCCATACAATTTAGGGTTTATTTTTTCCAGATAAATAATGTAATCACTTCACCGAGTATAAAGTAAATACACCAAAAACAAAATATTTCTCACGTTTTAGCTTTCTTAATTTTTAACATATATTATTCTACTTTGACATAATTATACATAACTTCCGGATATTGTTTATATAATAAAGATTCGAAGTTTATTTTTGTTCGCAAGTATAAAATTACAAGAAATAGGATACGATATTATAGAGTATGGTTTGCAACCCTAGTTATAGCTATTCTCATTAAAATGTGTTCATCTATGAGGAGACTAGAGCTCCATCAGTGGTCATTAAAATAGACTGACGATGAAATTTTTAAAGTTTGTTCTTATGCTTTCAAAGCCCTTAACGATTATTAGCCAGACAGTAAAAATTCATGTTTGAAATAGAAACTTTGATAAGCCATGTCATTGTAGACAATATAGATAGAAAAAACACAACCAACAGCATAGCGTTCGATACATCACTGAAAAGGGCAATTAGTGAATGAACCGTGAAACTGCGCTTATGCATATGAACACAGCAGGAAGTCCGACTGAGTGCTTTAGAAAATGATGATGAGCAAAGCAAATCACCTCTACTAATGAAATCAATATCGATATTAAAGTGAACATAATTCTGGTATGCGATTAATATTAGGTATGATTTTTAAAGGAATATTGGAAGAATGATTTTCGATGTTAAAAAAAAAAACTAAATAAGCAATTCAAAACTGATAAGTATTTTTTTCATCTCGACGAAAGAAATCTCTATAATGTTGGTTTCAATTCCAGATACTGTCAAAATAGTATTCAATAGTACCTCAACGTAATAGGCCTCAATGTTGGTCTTGATTATCTTACTAAGATTTGGTTAATGTATGTAAGTAGCATACATGGAATTTGAAATAAATATTATCTATATCACGTAATAAAACTGTCTACAAAGCCTTTACCCATGTGCCCTTCAAATGGCTGAACACGCTAACCACGGGTTTATCGGGCTCTAAAACATTTAGAATGCTTTTAATTATAATTTTATTGTGGCCCATAAAAACCCAGAATTTGCAGAGAAAATCCTTGTTTATCCTTATTATTACCGTTTCAAACATAAAAATCGTTGGCAAACATTTTTAAATTGTGCTTTTAAACAATATCTGACTTCGATAAAGAATACTTCATGTGTATGTTGGCTTGTTAAATCATTAATATCCTGGCATTTAAAACTTATATATTTTTACTAATTACGGAATGAAGATTTTATGTTTTACTGTACAGAGTAATAACGACATAATAAAAAAGATACCAGACATAATTAAAATTTCCTCAAACGTTAGGACGGACGAGATCTTCGCAGTCATCTTATAGAAGACATGCCTACAATATTGGGTTTTTTGGGTAGGATCGTAAATGTTTTTCTTTTGGTTATTATTATTTACATTTATTCACCTGCAAAATATGATTAAGAACTAAAAACAATTGAATTAATAAATCTTTAGAAATATAATGAAAATTAAGGAACGTGTTTTTTGTCAAGTTTTGTATTTAAATAAAAATTATTAATTTCTGAACGTTTTAAGGCAGGTAACCATAGGTATCCCTATATGCCGAATGATAAATGTATAGATAATTTTGTATTGGTAATATGCTTACGGTGCAATATTAAAAATTTTAGAGTAATTCTAAAAATAGTGAACCTTACGATCGAATGTTTTGTTGAATGATGATTTTTATAAGCACGGTATTAGTTCATTTTCATAATGGTGAAAGACACGAATATTCGATAGTGTTTAAAATTTTTTTTTTCCAAAGAATATTAGGCAATAATGCCTCAATTTTTGTAATTCATATTCCCGTTAAACTCTTGTAAGCTAAATGCTTATGTTATAAGTTAATCCACGGCTGCACGTCTGTACTACATTTGCGCGGTTCGAACTTGGTCCGCTTGTTTCAAAGCAAATCTCTAAAAACAGGCTACAATTATTTGAAGAATGTTCATTAGGTATCTTCAAATGTATTACTTACACCTTTATGCTAATGTAAACAATATATAAAGTCATTGTTAGTTGTGTGAAAATTTTGTTTGAAAGCAAATGTCTAGTACGTTTGTTTCACGTCCTTCGGTAAAGTAGTAAAGAGCATAGACGGAAGGTAGCAAGCCTATCCGTATTTTATAGGATACATTTCGGAGAGTGTGCAGCTGAATTGTACAATCTTCTTCCGCCGTCCCCATTTTATCATCGGACAACCAGACTTACAAACTGGCGACACCGTTATATGGTGGATATACCAAAGAGTCGCACTAAGCGTTTTGGTTCCAATTTTGTGATACGTACCGCTAAGGAGTGGAACTCTTTGCCTGAGTCTGTGTTTCCTGACAAATACAATTTAGGGGTCTTCAAGTCACGAGTAAATAGGTACCTTCTAGGCAAGCGCGTCACATCCTAGATCACATCGACGCTTACCATCAGGCGAGATGGTGGTCAAGCGCATGCCTATTTTCTATAAAAAAAGTACATATTTTTTTATAATATTAATTTTCTTAAGAAATGCTTCAAAAACTTGATAGTCTGTATCTTGCGGAAAGTGTGAAAATGCTAATATAGTCATTGTGTTTATATGTTTAATAAATAAAATAATTCAGCTTGTATAAGCACTCTACAACAATGTGGTAAATTATATATTTGAAGCACGACTATGTAGACTTTATTACGCAAGTCAAAATAATAAATCATTGTTCTTCTGAAAGAGTCAAGCCATCATTTGCAGGTTAGTGTTCACGTGCAAACGAACGCAGTTTCACGGTTCATGAGGCCATTAGTCGAGCCTTCCATTTGCTGCTAAAGCTCCATTGACCGGAGGGTCTCGATGCTCAAATGCATTAATTTTACTATCCGTCCCTTAAGAAAATAAGGGGAGAAATTCGGAAGCGTTTCCATTAATAGCGCGTTTGATATTTCTTTTGGTTGGTCATTACTGTTAAATAATATTATTTATTATTATTATTATTTAATAGCTAACCACTTTATGTAAAGTATTAGTTTATTTACACTATGAAAATCATCTACTTCGTGCTAACTCACTAAATCTGTGTTAACAAAAAATAGCTTATCCAGAAATGTTGAAATTCATTCGGGTGTAACTAGCGCCTAAAAAAATTAAACTTAAGTGTTTAACATCAACAGTCGCTCTAAATTTCACGGTGACTGAAATGGTGTAGTTAATTTACCTTGACTTCTCCAGAAAACTAATTTGGAACCAGGGATTTTAGCGGTATCCAAATAGAGTGTTCTGAACACTGTTTTTCATTTCTGTTTTAAAAGTTAAACAGAAAGAAACTGTAACACTTTGAATCTGTATTAGAAAATACCGGTTCATAAGTGTTAATATCTGTTACAGTCAATAAGGTTCACATTGGCATAACTATGCAACAGCTCACTAATGATTTGGGTATTTTGAAATGCCCATGTTGGTGTACTGTGTATACACATAGATAGTTAAACGTAAAACAGTTTCTTACAGATTGGTAACAGAAAACATTCTATCTGTTACACTTTTATAAGTGTTCGACGCAAAACAGGTTCAAAACACCCAAATAAGTGATACAGGAATAATTCTGTAACAGATTCAATGTGTAACCCTTATGAAAGTGTATCCTTATAAAGGTTCCCCTGTTTGGAACTAAGAATATGGCGACGGAAACGAGACTCTAACGATCTTACAAAGCTCTAATATGAATAATTAATATAATACATTTTATCAACTGGAGAATTTTGCAGGTAAAGTGATGCTACTGACTACAGTCTGTGTACCAATTAGGTACATCTATCTATTTAGGTAACGATGGTCCATTATTTTTTTATTGTATAAGCAAAAAGAAATCGAACAAGTAGGTGATAAAAATACAAGACTGGGTAAAACATACTACGTAGTGCGTAACAAAAGGTAGGACATTTGGTTGTAACTGGTAGTTTGGGAATCGTAATTGTGCAGCTAGAATATATTATGTGTATCCATCAACAATGGTGATATAATCAAGTTATAATTATAACCGATAAAACAATAGACGGTGAGAATACATTTATGATGACCATTAGCTTACTTGTCCTGTAAACATTGCGCTTGATAAGGAGTTGATTTAAGTCAGGTTGAGACGACAGTCAGAATTAAATGAATAAGAACGTGAAATTAAACGAGTATCGAAATCCGGTAACAGCTGTTACATTTCACCAATATTATTATTATTGTACTGAACTACTGTTTTTAAGATGTAATAACCTTTCCGTAAATATTGCTTTTCTCTTTTGCTTCATATTTTTACCACATTTACTAGTGCTGTGTAGTGTTCATTGACATTACTGATATGCCTTAAAAAATGTGATATAAAAACTATTTTCACCTGATCAGATGTAATAACATAGGTAGTTTCATCAGATTATGTTGGATAAAATCTAAATTGTGTTTACTCAAGTGAGATTGTCACTAATATCAATACACTCAAAGATAATATTCAATCTGATTATTAATGGGATCAGTAGATTTGTGAAAGAATGTGACAACAATGCATGTAGCAATTTACGGCCTCTTCGTGCTTAATCTTTAGGTTACTAAAGAGATTATGAGGAACCAAGTTCATAGATCCAGTACTTAGATATAGCGATTTCTTAAGGCTATAAATAATATTTTTTACGTTTATTTCTGATAAAAAATATGGCGACAAAATTCTTCAATACGTATTTTGACATGAATTATTGCATTATAATTTATTTTAAGGTTCCTCTTTGGTATTTTTATTATTGCAGAGTTTTAATATTAATAAGTGATTACTTTTAATGTGGAAACAATGTGCTGAAAATACCTTATACATGTGTGATTCGAACAGAGGCCCTAGTGTAAGTTTACGCTTCGATACTCGATATCGTTTGCGTAAAATATATATTACTATGGATTTTGTATAAGCGCCCCTAGCGGTAACCATCTGAAATAACGAATCTTCATAGAAATCTGTAACGCGCTCGACAACGAGTATCGAATGCGTAAACTTACACTAGGGCCTCTTATGACTTGACAAACCATAGCTGCGGTTATTCCAAAACCAAAAGCGGCGAAATCTGATAGCTTTGAAGTTGAAGAAGACACAATAAGAAAAGAAATGAGTTCACAGTTCCTTTATTCCCATTCAGGAGTTGGTGTCAAAAATGCTCTCAATTTGTTCCTTTGAAAAGGTTATTGGGTCGTAGGGCGATAAAATTGGATATTTTTAATACCCTATTAATCGCGCTGTTTATGCGAGTATACGATCATTATTGATATTATGCTGATGATATGCCGATCATGAGAATTTTGATGTTAAGATTATGAATAGTTGATTTTAAGTACAGTCGTCAGTACATCAATCTATAACACTAAAATTAAAATTTTGCCCATTACAATGGCACTAAGCTGGTCCGCAATTAGTAATTGGTAACGAAAAATTGTAATATTTAATAATTTATTTTTACAATTTTTAATTAACACGTTCAATGCCACCGACTCGCAGGATCTATGTCAGTGAATTCGCCTAGCGAGTCGGTGGCATTGAACGTGTTAAAATATTAAAAAAATATATATTTTAAAAATATAATTAATAAATATTATTTTTAATATAATAAAATATATAAAGAACACCCAACTAGCCATGAAACAGTGAATAACAATAACATTTTTTTAATCTTATTTAGGTATCTAATTATTTACCCTGTTTTAAACTACACCATTATCTCTTTGTTTGCATGTGTAACCAGAATGCTATGAAATCGCAGGACGTTATAGAAAAGTATCCAACGTACCCTATACCTATATACAGGGCCATTTTATAAACACCATCCAAATTTATATATTATATTCTTTGAAGAAAGTAACGAAACAAGATTTTTTTCTTTTAATATCACTCAGTACTAAAATATTAAGTTAAGCCTACACAAAGTTATCCGAGGAAAACTACCGATTGCTGTCACAGTCACGCTACGCACGGTGTTGTAGCAGATGATTACACGACCCCCGCCCCGCCCTCCGGTATTTCATTGATACATTACAATGATTTTCATAAGTTGCAAATTTAAACGAAAAAAAATAGGAACGTCAAATTGAAGAAGAGATAAGTTAATTTGTTCTTTTATTATAACAATATTAATCGATAACACTTTTAATAAATAAAAAATGAACATAAAAGTAAGCCACACCTTATGCACTTACGTCGCATTTTTTAAAATTTAATCAACTTATGTACAATAATTGGTTGGAGTAAAGAAAAGGGTGTTTCTTAACCACAGAATCTAAAAAAACAAAGGGATCGCAAAGGCAATTCGAAAATCGCAAAAAAATGCAGTGCCAAAACTTTAGTACCTACCTACCTAAATTATTTTTGTTTATTTTACACGATAGGATAAAGAAATGTATAATTAATAGTTCTGAAAATATTTTTGTGAATAATTTCACAAGTCTTAGCCGCCCTGCACACATTTTGCTTTACTCCAACAAAATAATTAATTAAAAATCCAAACAAAATACTCTTACATGAAGTTTGAAAACAATCACTTTACCTTAAAGTGTAGGTAATTTCTCTCTAAACAGTCTTGCACGTTTATGAACATTGTCTTTGATTGTATTACTTGTTTTTTCACTTTGTCACTTCGTTAAATGCACGGATTATATTTATATTTAAGTTCTCGAGGCTTTGGGCCTTCTTCACATAAACCCGTCGCCCTCGCCCTCGATTTCAATTGCAAGTGTGAACACATTTCGTTAGGTAGATAATTTTGCGACGTAAATGCGTGAACGCAACATTGTACATCGTGGAAAGTCCGCGGGTGACTGATTTCATTGCGCCGATGTCGTTACAACTTGCGCGCGCAGCTCGGTGGGGCGCTTCGGGCGGTCGGTCATTCAACTGTAAGTACCTATTTTGCCAGTAACCAGCTGTTGTAATAATTCGCTCGGACAAAATTTTTTTTTGCGGAAATTTTACCTCCCAATTTTTTTTCATAAATGAAGTGTTTGAATGATATCTTATGCCTAGAAAAAATTTGGATGGTGTTTATATAATGACCCTGTATACATATATCTCGAGAAAAAGGTCGGTTGGCACTTTTATCACGCTCAAACAGTATGGTATTCGTTGTTTTTATTATTACGTAATTTCAGGCTTTTTCCAATCAAAATATTGACCCAGTTTTAATTTCAAACACAAGTAAGAAACAAATAAGAAGTTCTCAAAGAAATTTGCCAACAATATTCAAGTTTTAATATTCAGTTGCCTATTTGGGCAAGCATTTCGATCGTGAGCTTATCAGGAATGATTGGCTTCTTCGTTTCCAGTTTTTATAATTATCGAATCGCCTGACATTGGAAATAATCGTAATCTTATAATTTTATGGAAGTTGTAGCGGCATCGGTTGGTTTTAAATGTTTTTAAATGCCCCGCCACGTGAACTGTTTGTTTCGTGGAGCAATAAACGATTTTATGCCCAACTTTATTGTTTTCCTTTCCAGTTATTACAAAGAATACAGGTTAATACTTAATAGGTAAAGTTCTTTTAATTGATATTTGTATGCAAATATTTATCACTTTAAGGTTCAAAATTCTATATTTATAGCAAATGAAAATAAATATATTGAGCATCAAAATCGCAGAATCTCTGTTCTGCTATCATAAGAATACTATAATACATTCCAAATTATTAAAAAAAAAATTGTACTGTTTATATAATGAGCAAAATATGTGTATTTAAAATGGTAAGATTTATTATATTTTTTTTGTAATTGAAACATTTAACTGTAAGATTTTTTTAGAGTGCTAGAAATGATGACAAGAAAAAGTCAACTTGTCCAACTTGTCAAGCGGGACTCGAACCCACACCTCTCGCTATCCGGATGAGTGGTCTTCCAATTAAGCTACCGAGACCTTTATAGGGCCGTCGAATTTTTACAAGTACTTTATTAACCTGAAGCCAACCCTGTATCTTCATGTTTTAGGTATAAACTACCTACAGCATTTTGTAGTAGTGGCACTGAAATATATGTACAGAAACTGCTATGCTTTTCTTTTATGCATTCATTTATTATTCAGAAGCTCTTCCCAAAGAACTTTTCGCTTCTTTACAATTTCTAGTCTAGTCAGTGCTGTAGTTTCTTTCTTAAGGTTACATGACAACACTACATGCATTCGAAATTAGCTGTTTGAATACCTTGTTGCAAATTTATGCTCAGATAAATGTATCGCAAGGACGTTCTTACTAAACTTTTTGCATACAATTCCAAACTATATCTTTAATAATATTGTAAAGAGGTTATGTTTGCATATTTTTGAGTTTGGAAGTAGGGGTATTCTCCGAAACCACTCATCTGATATTGAAGATGGATTTTCAGAGTGGACCAGGGCTATAAATAATCCCGTTAAAAAAAGGTTTTTCGTGATAATCTACTTCACAATTAATTTCGAAGAAAAATGGCCGAGATATGATTTTTTCCGAATACTGCCTTAACGGAAAGAGATATTAAAACTTCATACATTGAAGCAGTAATACTCAAAAAAGTTTGGGACAAAATATATCTATATGCTCATTATTGAAACATATTAAATACAACTAAAAGTTATTTAAAAAAAAAACATATATCATGGGTAATTTATGAATGTAATCTTAAAGCCTTATTAATATTCATGTGTTTATTACAGCGAAAATTTTATGTAGATAAAAATTGCCTCTGACGCAACATGGTTTTTGACAAGTAGTTTAGATATTGCGGTCGTGTTTTTTCAAATAAAAGCTTTTTTTTATATGTGGAGGGTTGACAGAGTTACTCCGGATAAGTCAATGTATTAGAAAAATTCTTTTACCGTTTGAGAAGTATCTAAGTTCCAGCTTGACATAGGTTATTTATTATGTATACATTCCGTTTGATCGGATCGGAGAAGTTGGAGCCGGCCGTTAGTGTTTATATAGCATTACAAGACTCTTGTTAGGTCTGTAGGCTTAGGTCTGTACACTATTGCGTACACTAACCTGTTGTTCATATTTTGTATCTGTTATGTCGTAGAGTTATATAGATTAATTTCTTAATTATCACCTCCTTCTTGACATAAAAGAACATTGCAGTGCTTCTTAATACAAATACCCTAGCACTCTCAGTTGGACGGTACACAGTTTAATTTGAAATAGTTAAGGATAGGAATGAAAATTACAACCCCGTCGTAATTTTAGAGAAACAAATATTCTATACATATTTCGGTATCACGGTAGAGTTGTGAATGCTTATTTTTCTTATTCAAATATTAGATATATTTCTTTCCCTCTATAATGTGACACTTGTTTGCAACACTCACTGTAAATTAAAATCGGTAAACAGAAGCGAAATCTAGAAACATAGGTTTCTTAATCAACAAACATAAATTAAATACACATGTATGCGACAAGAATGATGACCTCACATCGTAAATGTTTTTAATAGTTCGCCTTGTGAATTATAGTCCCAGAGTCACTAATTTATTGCGTGACTTTGAAATGAACTTTGTCACTAATTACAGAAGGAAGACAATTTTACTTATGGTACATGTCTCGTTTTATTTAATTCTAACACATCTGCGTCTATGACACTTTTCACACATTACACAGGATACAGGAGTTATCCAGTCACGGTTCCTGTAAACGACTCGAAAAGTCAGGATTTGGATAAAGTATATTAAAAAAAAAACAAAATGAAACGCGCAACTAATCCGGTAAAAGTGGTTTTATTTAATGGCTTTCTTTTTTGTTAAAAACAACTATGACTTAAGAATTTCAACACCTTTAAATATGCATCCGCCGAGAGAACAAGACTTTGCCAGTCGGTATATGTTTAAAAGCAAAATAATGCTTCTATTGATATGGAATATGGACCTCGCCTAAAGTTATCATCGTTCTCATTCGCCTTCGGTTCCTGACTTTTATAATAAAATTGTTGTTTGGGAAATTTCATCTGTGAAAAATCATAATATTCCAAAGGCTAGGAGCGTGGCTGCCCGGATTCGTAATACCATAAATTCTGTTTTAAACTGACTTTTAAATATCGTGATTGTACAGAGGTTCCGTAAATATCTGTCCTTAACAGTAAAAATATATTGTGTTTACTATTACGATTTGTCTATCTTTTCAATGTATAACAAATGTCCTCATACAACATACAACAATGTTTTTGAAAAAATACATTGATCTAATCAATAAGCATTATTTTCGTAACTGATCAGAACACAGTTGCTGTTTTTTGTAACTAAAAGTTAAAAGTTAAACAAGTTAAAAGTCATTTTAATAGTAACAACTTGTAATGAATAGAAGCACCATTTTGAATTTTTAGAAATTTTACTGACTCATCATTATCTCAATTAAAAGACGTCCACTGCTGGACAGAAGCCTCTCTCAAAATTGGAGGGTATAAGCTCTAAATTTGGCAGGCAGGTTGGAGATTGCAAATGCAATTCAGAAAACGTTATTAACAGTTACCAGTATCATCAGGTGTCTTTTACGTCATCCTTAGCGTCAACGCCGCGTCCCGTAAATACAAACTTACTAGTCCAAATACTTTAAAATATGGAAGATGATAATTATAAAGTTTTATTCACTTAAAAGAAGAAGAAAGAGAAATGGTTAAAACCACGCGGGCATCTTCTGTTGTTTAGAAACACAAAATCAGAAAGTTATTTTCTGAAAAGGTTGCATGCTTTCCCGTGAGTACAAGGTCGTAATTATCTCGTAGCTTGGGTAAACTATCGGTTCATCGTTTTCTACCAAGCGGTAAAAGCGAAATGTTTTCATTTATTGAAATCTTTTTAAACCTAGTTATTCATTAAACTTTATGATTATAATGTGAAACTCAATGGCGCAAGTGGTTAGTTCGGTTCCACTCAGCAACCGCACTAGGCAAACTTGGTGGGTTATATCATAGAATGATGATGATGGTAAATTATATGATAAGTAAGGATTATTCACCAAAGAACAATTTAAATAATTCTAGTCACCATGTGTTTTAAAGTCACATTTAAATTTTACATAAAAGAAAATTGGTAAATTTTTTTGAGGTGCTTACAACCGGGATCTATATGATTTTTTATCTCTTTAACATTTAAAGGTTAGATGACAGTTATCCCACATCCGGCGTTATATATTAACGATTGTTCTAAGATACTTAATTTCCTTTTCTTATACATAAAAACTGCGTTTTTGAGTTACTGTGAAATAATTAATATTTACAAGATTTTGTTTCATTACATTACGACGTCTATCGAAAGATTTAACGTTTTTAATTAAATTCTGTTGAAGGAGGCAGCGATACTTCCAAATGAACTTGAGCCTGGAGTGTAACAAAATTACAATAGTATGTAGCAATGGAACCGTATATTTAGTATTTTATCCGGAAAAGAATGATTAGGGCAGTCTGAAAACTAAGACTTGGAAGATTATAAGAAGTAATGTTATGACATTACAACTTCATATTTTTCATCAACCTATTTAGAGGTGTATAAGAAAAACATGAGGTAGGTCTAAACGTCAAAGTGTATGGCACGATATGCTGTAATCATCAGTCGTGTCGTAGTCACTAATTTTCATACTAAATCTTAGTATAACATATTCATAATTCTTTAGGGAATCACGACACACTTAAACGTCTAAAAACAGCTTGATTTCTTTTTTATCCAGAAATAAAGTACTGTTCCCGAGGGAATAACGATTTACAAATATAATCGAATCGCCCGCGGGCGTTAGAATATAGATTGGAAGTTCTGTTTTTATGTTTGAATAGGTATTATTCGCTTAGAAAGAAAGGAGAGGAGACTTATATAGATTTTCGAACAAAAAGTTGTCTTTATTTATAGATGATTAACGTACCGTCCTAATTTTTCCCGGATAAAATATATATTTAGCCAGTAATATATAGCTTACGTTCCTCTAGAATTAAATTCTATTCAAATGGTGAAAGAATTTTTCATTTCGATTCAAGGTTTCCGGAGATAACCCTCTACGCGCAGAACGGAGATGCCTGTCTCCGTTCTGCTCCTCTACGTATCAACAAACCTTTGATTATGTACCTGTATATATCAAAGGAACAAACATACAAAATCAAACTTTTCTCTTTGAAATTATGTTGATCCGATTGTATGTAAAACCAATAGTCCGTCTGTAATAAAACAACTCATCATTATCAATTCTCTCTGTCCACACTCTTTATTAGGTACAATGTTGATAATCTCAGATAAAGAAAGTTTATATTTATCAGTTTTGTTTTATTGTTTGTTGTAATTTATCTGAGAGGAGTAGTAGTAAATAATTAAGTCTCAAGTTTCTGCTATAGATCAATCAGACAGACTATTTCCGTCTTGAATGGCCACACGAGACAATTAGATCTTGCGGCTTACTACTGTCGATTAGGTAAACGCAGAGCCGACTTGACTTGGATTGAATTATTTATTTTATTTACACAGTATTTCTGCTAACCTACAGCTTACGTTATAAAAATATATAGCCATTTGAGTGTCGTATTGACTGATATTGTACTTAACGTATTACTCATAATTATAAAGTTTGTTAGATACATTTTACAATGATTTTCCATAAAAATGTTATATAATTTTTTTAAATATTTATCTGTATAGTATATTCATTCAAGTTAATGATGCAATTTGCAAAGTACCTTCAAACACATAGTTTATATACAAGATGCTGCATTTAATATTTAAGTATGTAAGAAATGTAATTGTCGTGTATTAATCAGCGTGCCATGCAGTTTTCCATATCATTATTTACTATGTTTAGCGTCAGAATACAGTTCGATATTCAAGAATACTATTCTAATGAGTTACAGAGGACAAAGTTCTCATTGTGAAATCACAAAGATTTTTAACCGCAAGGCTAACGACGCTTCTAGCAGTTTTGGTAATATTAATTTCACGCTATCTACTGCTGGTAGGCAGGTAGGTAGATAGTTTTGATTACATTCGCCAAGATGACCTGGATAAAAAAGCTTCTATTCAGTAGGCATAAGATTTTCAAATATGAACTTAGATGTTAGAAAAAATTGAAAAGTAAATATCATTAATAAGGGAAACCCAGTTATTCGAATTTTAAAAAGTTTTATTTAAACTGTAATTTACTATTAATAATAATATAGCTACTTTAAAAAAAAAAACAAAAAAATCACTTAATATTCTTAAATTATGCAGTAACACTGCTCTATGACAAAAATATTAGTAAACCTACCTACTTACAAAATATTTTTAAGGCAGCTCTCAAAATTCAGACAATAGCCGGCACATAGTGGAGATACAATAAGATTTAATTGTACCAAAATAATTAAAATGAGAAATAAGTTAAGCATAGTCTAACGCGGTTGGTCAGTTACCAACCAAGTTTAAGCTTAAAGAAGAAAAATATCCATGGCAATGTTGACACACCTATTGTAAAATTGGTTTGTGGGTACAGTTATTGGAAAAATACTGCTAAAACAGCATAAGAAAAACAAACAGATATTATATTGATGTACAAACAACCAACCATTCCGAATAGACCATGTTTTCTAACAAATTAATATTTCTTAGCGCTTAAATTAATGATTTGTATGTGTATTCATATTTTGGCTTGAACTGAATTTAATTAAACCCTTTGATTTGATCCTAAAAAATTAAAAACAATGTAGCAATCCCTCTTCTGCGTAACTTAAGTAGCTTAAAATTATTGTCCTCATAAATATAGCAATGGTATTTTGAAGCAATTCAAAAGAAATCCCTAACAGAACTTATTTTACCAATTTATAGCTCTATAATTTTCCGTTTGATCGACCTATAAACGTGGCAAAATGGAAGCTACATTTCTACGCTCGTAGCCAATTTGCGCTATGTTTGTACGTGTTCCGTTCCGTCTAATTTCCGACTGCGACGGTCACCAAGGAATTACTCGACGCTAAATAAGTTTAGCAGTGCGACCTTAGACTAGTACTTAACTCAGTTTATTTAGAGAAAGTTATCTTGATTTTTCACATATTTGTGCTTAAATAAGTTTGAATGGTTTGGACAGTTATATGTATTAAAAAATATTATTAAGTTTTTTGTTTGGTTTTGAACGGATATTTGGTGCAACGGTAGCGATGCAGTTTTTAGCACCGACGGTCCTGGGTTCCATAATCGCCACGCCACCATTGTTGAACGCTAACTACCTTCAACATCGAAAGTAATATTTTTACAAATATTAAACAATCGATTAAGATGGAACCAGCTATAATTATAATTATCCCATCTGTGGGCTCGGAGACGTAGTTGTTTTTTACACACGTATTTTATATCTTATAGCAATATTGCATTGTGAATGCAAAAAATTAAATTAAAAAAAAAATTGGTTGCCTGTAAAGTCGGTATACGGGCGAAAGATTTACGTGACAACGACTTTGAGTGGTAAAATAATTTTAATGTGAATATTCATTCGTATAGTAGGAAGAAGGATGAAATAATAGTAACAATTTAAAACATTTATTTATACAAAGAATTATATTTAAAACATTAATTTATAGGCACGCGTCCCTTCCACTTTTTATGTCTGTCTCTCTCGCTCTTAGGCGGGCTAACCATGCCCGAGTGGAAGGGACGCGTGCCTCTCACTCGCTCTCATTGTAAGCGCATAACGTGAGCGGAGCGTAACGCAGTTTCTTGAAGTGTCACCCGGCAAACCAATTTATAAGACGATGTCACGTCAAAACATCTAGAAAATCTTTTGAACTTTACGGAGGTAGTTACACCTACAGTTATATATTTTAGGAAAAGGATTATTACCGTTGAACTCCATCCGGTTTTTGTTAAAGTTGCAAACTTCCAGTTAACAGACTTTCTCGATTAGACTACGAGTAGGGTACCTAATTTCAACTTCTGTTACATTTAAACGAGCTTACTATTTAGTCTGAGAGAGCTGTCGAGTAAAAAAAGATGTAGGAGGGCTACTAAATTACCAAAATATATTGGCTACTAATGGTGCGCAGCTGATATTTCCGCTCGAATTTGAGTCGCCTCAAATGGCCAAATAATTTCAGATACGCAAAGTTTTTAGTCAAATAACGCTTTAAGCAGAATTGGTATTATCAGAGTTGAAAATATTGTAGTTCCTTCATGCTACTATGTGAATCGATACTGTCTTGACTTAAAAAAAAAAATAGAATCAACAAAAAAAACAACTAGTCTCAAGTGTCACGCAGGCTTCGAACCCACATCCCTTGCTATCCGGGTGAGTGCTCTTCCAATTAAGCTACCGAGAACCTTGACAGAAGAGCGAATTATTCCATATATATAATATTAGTATTTCTTAAGCCGGCAACAACGCCGTTTATTAATTACTTCCATCAACATCGAATATAATACTTTTACAAAAATCTAACAATCGAAAACGAAGAAACAGATAGCTGTTACGCGTGTTTATTATATAGTCCTACTTAATGATATTTATCGAATATCTTGACGATATCTCACAAAAAACCAACCTGCACTCCTAACAGTGAGACCGTCATACATTTAGAGAACTACACTTCGCCAACACATGACACAACTACTTCTAATTCCCTCAAATTGTTTATCTAAAAGAACTACCTATTGTACGAATACATTTGTAATGAGTAATCTCGAATACAAAGACCAAAATAATTTATAATGAATGAAAAGATATCGTTATAATTGTAAGCCCTAACTAAATATAGCTACAAGAATACCATTACCAAATGGCTAGCTTGTCTTGAGACTAATAACGTTTTGAATTAGTAGACATAGTCAGTAATGATAGAAGAGAGAGATAGAAGTATCGCTATCTCTAAGACATGGGGTAATGCATGGTAGTTCCCATTAATACCGAGACCGGGGTTACCTAATCTTGGGGCCATGTATTCATCCATCTTAATTAATTAAGTGCAAATAAAGGCAATATTCGGACCTCCTTTCATTAAGAAGAAGGATAACTATTGATAGTATTGATGATACTTTTCTTTGTTTTCTCAAATGTACTATCAAATCACAGTTCTACCTAAGTTGCGAGTCAGGGTCAGGAGTCAGTCATAAACTGATTTTATTGCGGAATATTTCGATTTAGTATAAGTTTCTGTAAAATATGAAATGTTAATCGAAGAATTAAAAGCAATGTAATAAACATAGAAGATATGCATTAGGGTTTTGTGTTGTTTCTTATTGCCACGAGTGTCATTCACTGTCTTAATTATTGACGAATAGATTATAAAAATAAGTCGGTAAATTTGTTCATACTTGTGAGTGATTATTATATCAGCATTTTAATGGCATTCTGTCAAAACAATTGACGGAAAACCTTTTTTATGATAATCCCTTTGAAATAAATATATAAAAAAAAAAATTCTACACATTTATGCTGTGCTGAGCCCCTGAAAGGTATATATCTGTATATGTAGGTATAAATTCCCTGTTGCAGTGTTTTACCGCGATGAACTAGGAAACTACTTAATCGATTTGGATATTTTTTTTTATTTTGCTAGATTTGTTCCCATTAAGGACATAGGATAAGTTTACTTTTACTTTACAATCAAATTATTAAGTTATAATAACTGAGCTACAGCTACGCGTGGCCGGGTCAGCTAGTTCTTTTATATACATTTCTTGGGCTCGCCAGACCAAAATTTGATCGTATTAAGGCATAAATTTAATATGTTTACAATTAAATTGTTTATTAGAATAAACATGAAAAATTAAATAAATACGTTACTTAATTAGGTGCACATTTATGTTAATTCAAAACGATTATAGCAAAATGTCATTGACAGAAACGTCATATTTCACGTTTCACACTGAAAACTAAACCCCTAATATGATGAAAAGACCGAAATATTGTTTTATGACAAATAAAATTGTTGAAACAAAAATTAGCGTGTAAACAAATAGAAAGATGTAACAGTTTGAAAGAATATATGATACTCGTATCAGAAAATAATCAGTTATTACAAAAAATAGTAGGCATTATTTAAAGTTTCATTAAAAATAATCTATGGTAACCTGGAATAATGTGCGTTCTTTACAAATAGGGAAAGGTATTATAAATAAAATCAGTGGTTCCAAAGATTAACTTCCATATTTTAAACAAACTAATAAAAATTGATCTTATTTAAAAAAATACGATCACAAAATTTAAACCATTTGTCCAAGCAATTTGTATAAAGCAAAATTTTATCTACATTAAATTTTGATAAGCAAATGTTTATTGATAAGACTAGAGATTACCCACTTAAATAACCCGTGATAGATTAAAAATATTTTTGATATAAATTATTATTGTAAATATATGTACAATAATGTATAATTTGTGAAAGTCAAACTCTCTTCTTCCTATTTGCTGGGCACATTAAAGTTCATAATTATGTATGTTATATTCAAGACTAAACAACCATTGGGGAATAGCAAAAAAGCATTTAGCATTTGTAAAAAGCTATTTTTGGCCCTTTTAAAATTGACTTTCAGGGTGGATATAATCTATATCATCCCTAAAAGTCAATTCTATATATTAGTAAGAGAATTTCTAAATTTGGATGAAATTGTTTCCGAAAATACCTTCCTACATCCAAATCGAAATATCACTTCAATATAATTTTAGTGTAGATTGGAAGGCGTTGGCTAGGCCAATATTTCTGATCAATTTGGATGTTTCTTTGTGCGTAAATGATGCTGACTGTACAATTACCGAATAAAATTTACACAGTCATTGGTATTGTAAATTTCACAGATTTACTCTGTAAATCGTGCCGTTATCAGCTATTTACTACGTTTATCTCACCATAAAATCTTATCGCTAACAGGACTTTTATCATTTATATGGAATGATGTATAGCCAAGACATTCTATGTTTTAGTAGCTGCGTGATTAGCATGAAAATTTTTGTTGAAGTTATTGCCTGAAGATAAAATGATAATTATCCTTCAGATGCTCAAGCTAATCTTGATAAAGTATCAAAGTAACATGTGGATCGATATGAACCTGATGCCGTGAAGAGAAAAGAGTCCAGAAAAAGCATACTATACTTTGTCCAATGTAGGATGATACTTTTGACAGTTGACACCTATATAAGAGGGTATAAAGTTGCTGTTGCAATGTCAAGCCAAACATAAGGAAACAAACGCAACCTTAGTACGTAGCAATAAGGAAGTGACACCTGTCAAAAGTATCATCCTACATTGAACAAAGTATAAGATATTTTTAGGGTTCTCCTTTGATTCGCCTATATAATATATTGGACCTTATTGCATTTGGGACACAAATCATTTGGCATAATTTGGTATACATTGTTATTTTGGGTAGAAATTGTTTTCCATTACCAGCCAGCAAGCTTTATCAATCATATCACAAGTTTGCATGCCAATTGACAAATAGGGCTAAAAAGAATTCGGTGAACCAATATCTATCCTATTTCTTGACCTCCTTTTCGTTGACCAATATCTGTAACAGGCGTTTATCTTTCACGACATTTGTCCAAAGTTTACGTGATCAATATCAAATACAACCCGCAAGTAATTCGAGGAGACTATCAATCCACGATTCAAGATTAATATTCTTAGTTAGGTAATAAAACAAGTTGGTGTAGTAGCACCTATTACACCTCAGTGTTGCGAATTTAGCTATGCTACATAACATAACAACAGAATTTTGTTGTTATATTATGTAGCATCATTTATATAATTATATAAGTAATTTAAATGAAACAACTTATTTAGGGTTATTTGCTCATAATTTATATATAATCTATAATCTAATAAGGTTGTCTGGAAGAGATCGCTCTGAGCGATAAGACCGCCCATTGTAACACTATTTTAAGTTTTCTCTTGTTATCTTATTATTTCAATGTGGTGTTATCAATAAAGTGTTTTGTATTGTATTGTATTGTATAATCCTGATGTTTCGGCTCCATTACAGGAGCCGTGATTTACTCTTCAACTATTTTTGGGGTGGTATTTGTAACAGTTACTAGTAAGTATCTAATTTAAACTGTAAAACCCACCATTGAATTTTGTTGAGCGTCCCTGAACTAAGTTAAGTTTCTACGAACTCGACTATTATAGAACTAAATAAATATGTACTTAAAACTAACCTTTGTTAAACATGACTTGATATTAGACTTTCCTTAAGTTACGCATGAACATAGGTCGAACTTTAAGGGAAAACAATCTTACATCAGGTTTAATTGGAAAGAAATTAAAGGAATATGCAAATAAATTAGATATCTAAGATGCGAAAAAAATCTTCGTCCTTATTGTACCATTTCATTAACATAAAAATGTTTCTCAGCGTTATATATGTGATATGTTATAGGCGTTTTTATCGTGCTAAAATTTTAAGATACAGAATTTTATGTAAGATGCTCATTCCATTTTATACCAATATGAATTTTTTCAGTCTCAAATCTTATATTAAGACCTGCCTATGAAGGTTTTCGCCTTTCATCGAGTTAATATTAATAAAAGCAGTCATAAAAATGTACCAGCCGTGGCAACAAACTGATAATACTTCAAGTATAATTAATTGTTCTTCATTAATAATCTTACGTAGCTAAGTCAACTCTATGTAATGTTTCGACATTACTGAGAAAACTACTGAGTTGCCCTGGAGTGTGGGGAAATAGGTAGTGTTTCTATTAAACTAATCTTTTCAATCTCATTTAACGCCATTTAGGAGCCACTTACGGAAGCACGTTTATTTGAAGAGCTTTTTTTGTACCGTGCATTTCTTATTAATTTCAGTCCCTTATCGATAATCAAGGCAGACTAATGAACGATAGCAAATAAAGCTATTTATTTACCCTTATGTTTGTGTCTAATGATGTCTAGTCCAATGATAATACAATATTATTTTAACCAACAGACACTACACCGTAAGTAATGTATCATGCCGAGTGATCCAGATCGCGAATACACGCAATCTCTGCGGCTAACCACTAATTTATAATGCACTACCTTTCCATCCTTCACAAAGGGAAAGCAGTGGAACTTTGGAAATGCCCCAGGTCTAGTTTAAGCCTTCTTACATCAAAATTCAACAAAGGTTTTATTGCAAAGGAGAATGTTGATAAGACCCCCACAAAAACTTTGGAAATCCAAGAGAACTTAAGCTTAGGTAAGTTTTCTAGAAAACATTTAAATAACGTTCTTGAAAACATTCGGTTCTCCAACGGAACTTCGGCAATTTGACTGAGGAGCTTAAAAGTTGTGACAACCGACAACCCTAGGTTCTTTAGTTACTAGTCAAGCCATTTTAGAACACGAAAACAACGCAATTAAAACTTAATGACGGGACGTAAAACAATTTAATAGACAATTCTAAGTCGATCTTGGAACTGTAAGTGACTAAGTATGTGTGTACTCAACCATGCTTTAACACTTGGTAATACGTGCTTAGATGCTTAACCGAATTTAGAACTAATCTTTATTTAAGGGAAAGGTTTGTGGTTCCCTTAAGATTTTTTTTAAGAATTCTTAAAATATGAAATTATAATTATTTTTGAAAAAATGCTAATCGTTTGAGTTAAGGCTTATTAGAAATGCTAAGTTTAATTAAAATAAAAAAGGAATAGTTAAATAATGCTTAATTCAAAAATATGCTACTTTTTATCAGTAGATACGAGTATTTAGTCTCGTTTTTTTATTGTTTGGCGTTTGACAACTTTTCTGCTTTCATTTTTGAAATTCTTTTTTTCTATTGTTATAGATCAGTTTTTAAGAATATAATATACTAGCGGTCCGTCCCAGCTTCGCTCGGGTGGACAAAATTCTTTAAATTTTTTCTAGCATTCAATATAGCCTATGACACTCAGCAATAATGTGCCTTTTATTTAAAATCGGTTCAGTAGATTCCGAGATTACCCCTTACAATTTAACAAATATACAAACACACAAACTTTACTTCTTTATAATATTAGTATAGATTATTATAAGCAATATTACTAATTATACGTAATATTGTAAAACGTATCTATTTTTATGTTTATGTAAAGATACTATGAATACAATCGTCATTTATGCGAGAGTGACTGATTGCCAGACAACACACAGCCTAAACCACTGAACCAAGACACATTAAATGTAGAGGATTTGTTTGTAAAAGGGTCAAAATGCTCGCTTAGAAAGGATTTTGGGAAATTCTATAAGTGGTTAAAATAGGGGCTAAGTTGTTATGTGGAAATTTGTTACTTTTAAAGTAAGAGGCATTCAATTCAATATACATACGCCTGGTCAAATATAAGTTTACATGGGCATCAGCGTTTCAGAAAATACTATTTTTGAGAAAGTAAAAATGAATTGAAATATTGTTTAAAACTTTACCAGTTTTGAATTAAGATACAAGAAATTGAGTAGTAAAGCTTTTGAAAAAAATAAACGTACGTGTATTTTGTGGTTACTAGAAATACTGCATGGATTCAGGTAACGTTAAGATCGGGTTTCGGGTCTTAATTAATGAGACCTGATTGCATTAAAGATGAAGTAAATAAAATTAGTGGAAAAGTTTTTTATAACTTTAAAATTTTTAAAATAAATAAAAAAATGAGTAATATAAATAATAGTAATAAATAAATTAAAGAAACAACAAACTATGAATTTCCAATGGTTTACTCCATAGTAATTAGTCCTCGTCCCAACATTGCGCGATGACTTTTGTGTCGGATGGACGGGTAGATAGATAATTTCTATGTCGTGTTGCTCGAATTGCGTTTGAGAGTGTGTTTGTGCAAATAGTTTTTGTGTTGTTTTATATTCTATTGAATCTGTAATGAATGTCTGGTTGTGTTTTCTGTTTGTGTCTTTGTTAATGTTAAATTGAATGTGCGCTGCGCCAAATAATTGTAAGTACTTTTATACCTTATCTTATTTTAAGGGAACGTATGTTCTTATGAGAATAAATAAAATGTCTTTAAACCTAAACCTAACTGGAACCACATTCAATATAATTTATTTTTGTCTCATTTCGGTACTTAGGTATATTATAACAAGACAACTTGAGTAACAAATGTCCTTCCGAGTTTAAATTTTACCAGTATTTTTATATTTTTAAAGACAACAAAAAGTCAAATGGACATTTAACATTTGTTCTAATATTTTAAGCATGCATCTAGTACGAAAGAACTATCGAAATAGTTTCATTAATATAATTTTGCATTTGTCGCGCCACCTAGCGGCATGTATTAAAACGCCAACAATCGAAGCCTGTAATAGTAGTTTTCCTTGCTTTCAATATGCTTTTCCGAGCGTCTCGCTCAGAACAAAGTGATCCTTCATGGCGCTAGATGTCGCTTAAATTGATGCTTTTTATAAAATGAAAATATTTGTTACCTTTTTGTATTATTGTTCCTATGAACAAAAGAATATTTGTAATAACCAACTTAAGATATGCTTAGAACAGATTTTATTTTAATGTTGATGTAGTGGAGATACTAGGTATACTTAGAGAATACTAATAATATATTTTTAACGTTAACATCAGACCCAAGAGTATTGTTTTAGTAATTTAAACTTTGCACACCTAGTCAAAATCTGATTGATAGAAAATAAGACACACAACTATGGATAACTTTATGTATAAAATGGTTTCTTTTGCAACGTTTTGGACTCAATTTTAAATTCTAAATCTATAAGATTATTTTTCGAATAACACTGGAAATGATTGAATTAAAACGTCAAGATAGACGTTTCAAAATTTGGATGAAAAGGTTTCTAATTACTTTGAGCGAGTTATATTTTATGAAACAGTTTCTATACACTTTCTTAAGCTGAATTTCGCGGTGAACACTAAATAATATTTAACTGAAAAGGCTTTCAAGGTTTTTTACTTTATTGCACAGTTACTGCGGAGTGGTAAAAATGTGTAATCTAAAACATAAAATGCTGTTTGTTCTTTATATAAACAGTCTTTTCTCTTCAATATGGCACAACTGCGCAAACGTTCAAAATGAGAAATAACGATATGAAACGACAAATAACGACTGCTGATATGAAAAATGTATAATCACAAGGTGTAAGAACAATGGTTCTTAAGTATACATTTTGGTTACGCATATTAATGTAAACTAAAGCGACATATGTTTCCAATCAATATGATGAAATTTATGTTTGAGACCACCCATACATGGGGAAAAGGAAAGTAGAGTACATAAAATGATGGTTAAATATCATTACCGGAATATCTGAAGTCAACTCCGGCACATTACGTGTCAAATATAATTAAGTACTTTGTTTTATATGTATAAACATAAAACAATAAAACTCGTTTCCTATCAATTATTTTGGTGGTCCTTTGTTAGGGGTCTTCTTATACTTAATGATGCTCTATCGTTTGACTCTTGTTGCCAAGTCCCGCAATATTGCATGTCAATCATACTTTGTCACGTTTCATAAATTATTTTGGTAGTAGGTACTTTGTTAAGGCTCTTTTTCCACTTTGTTTTATTTCTGTCACATTGATTTTCCGGTTGTCATGTGTCTTTCTCTTTATTCTTTTATTCATTTTTATTTATGTACACTATGATATAATCGACATAATGCTCTTAATCTAATTACAAAAAGGATTTTATACAGTATGATACAGAAATCAATCAATTTTAAGATAGTATAGTTATATAACAAAATATTGCTTTCAATAACTTGGACTTTCGCCTAATTAACCTTGACTGCAGATGTACACACATATACAAGTATACACATAGACAAAAGTCTACCAATTCATATATTTTTTAAGGGCAAAGTTGCAGTTCAGACCATTAAATTATTTTTTTTTTTTTTTCATTTATAGCTATAATCACTCAAGTATAAGCAGAAACATAAACCAATAGTGACAGTGTAGGTATTTCCTAAGTCTGCAGTCAGAATTATAGCTTCAAAATATCAATTGATATGAATAAATTTGATAGTTTGAATTGAAATAATTTGATGTTTATAGGCACACTGTGAAATGTGTTTACTCTATTTATTTTACCTGACAATTTATTTTTTTAAAGTTAATTACATCTTATGTACTGAAAACCATAGAAAAAATTCAAAAGTTATAGGCATAGATTGAAATTCCTTCCAATTATGTCAGAGTAGAAGGTATTAGTTAGATGAATTGTATTTGGCAGCATTCGATGATCATACATTACTTTAAAAGCCTTCAACTCAAAAATAAAGAATATATCTTTACCGTAATTGACAAATTGGTGTTCACTTCTAAGCAAGTCAGGTAATTAGTCAAAATTGATTAAGTAAGAAGTAAATCAGTGGCAAATGTATTTGAGTTTAAAACATAATTCACTACATTTTTAACACTATTATTGTTAAATATTTTTCCACAGAATACCTACAAAACAAATGTTAAGTACTGAGCAGGTACGTACCTTGATTTGTAACAAATAAATGAGAGGAAACACCTCAACGAGATTGCCCAATAAAAAACACAAGAACAGAGATTACATGACTTGGTAAGAGCCCGTGGGTTGCAAGGAAATCCATGTATCCATCTGATCTATGGTCTTTATTGCTTATACTAATATCTATGTTAATGTCACCTAACATAACTATGTTAGGAACATGCTTTATGCTATGGATTAAAGTATCTAAAGAGTTCTGAAAGTCTTGAGTGCAGTGTAACCATGGTGATCTATAAACACAAATGAAAGAATAATTGGCTCCGATTCTAACTTCCAAACAATCAGCATCATCTAATAAGGGTTCAGTCACAGAGACATGCCCTATATCCTGATGAGTATAAATTACAACTCCACTATTTTGGTTTATATGTCTAGAAGTAGTAAAAGAGTTATAGCCTTCCAAATCCGGTATAAGAGTACTGTCCTGCAGCCAGCATTCTGTCAGGACAATAACATCATATTTGAGGCCACTTCTGGCTAAGAAAACTTCAAAGTCACTGAAATTCTTATTTATACTTCGTATATTTTGTACAATAACCTTTAGTGAGGTTTGGAATTCATTTCTATATTGCTGAAAAGCGCTGGGATCACCAACCACAAACGACTCACCGACGCTGATTCGATCAACATCGGCGGAAATTTCAATAAGATCATTAGCCATTTTCATTATTGTTATTTAAATGATACAAATTGAGAATCAGTTGGTGATCAGTAAGTAAAAAGAAGTCGACTAAAGAGAGACTGGCTGTGTGATCTTGTAAATATAAATATAATAAATAAGCACAACAAAAAGATAAAGTATTAATATAAATTTTCCTACCGCTACTACTTTTTTGATTCAATAGATGAAAATGGTTATAAAATGGAAAAGGTAAAATCAAACATGCAAAGTAAGTGATAAATGAACGAAAAGAGTTACATTTTTGTAGTCATGCTGACCGCAGAGCATCGATTTGAGAACACGTTTTTAGCACTAGAGCAGGTTCACCGTCTGTTTTGCGTATCAAGATGCTTCCTCGAGAAGTCCAACAGTACTTATACAGCCCTTCTTTGACAAGGTTACGTGCAGCTCCAAGAATTTTCTTGTTTATTGGCGTTAAAGCCTCTGAAACATATACTGGTAGGCTTTCTCCGTCATATCCGAGATGAGAAGAGTTTAATTTTGAATTTTTGTTTTCTTTGTTAAAAGTCTTTGTTGTTTTTAAAAGAATTTCTTTGTCTTTTGTGTTCTTGAATTCAACAACTATGGGTGAATTAAATTTTCCCTTCCTGTAGCACTGCAGCGTGTCAGTTACGGGTGTGAGTTTTAAACTTGAGTAAAGCGTGGTCATCACAGTTTGTAGGTTCTCATTTTCTTGCCTGGGAACATTTCTTATTTCAATGACATTCTTGATGCGATGCTTCTGTAATTCATTTAGTTGAGCTTCAAGTTCATCAATACGATCGATTGCTGCTGCATGTTTAACTTCAAGGGCAATTAATTTTTCATTTAAGTGACCAAGATTTGCCGCGTTGATGTGTAACAACTTCAACATCTCTGCATTTGACTTAAGAATTTGGTCGTTTTGTTTCTTCATATCACCGATTTCGATATTTAGCATATCTTTAAAAGATTTCATGAGACTTTCCTTAAGATCTTTTATGTCTTCGTGGTCAGGATTTTTCCTTTTTCTTATATTCACATTTCTGATCACTTCATTGTCATGTGATTCCAAATTAAGATTAGGTTGAGATGAGTACAACGAAGATTTACCAGAAGTGGGTGTCCGATGCATTATCTTAATTTTTTGCGTATGCTACGCTGAGAAATGAGTGACAGATAACTTGCTTTAGTACGCGATTCTACTGCTTTTGCCGCCGTGTCACCACTGCCATGCGAAATGTTGAACAATATCACTAACAATATTCCCAAAATAATAGAGAAAGAGAAAAAATTAAAGCAGATGCTATAATTATGTGCGATTAGTTCAATTTAGAATAACTACACTAATTTCACTACATTAATTTCACTACATTCACTATTTGTAAAATAAAAAATAGCTGCACGCGTCTGCTCACGGTCACAGTTCGGACGAGAAGCGAAGCGAGTCTTTCTCTATATAAGAATATTGTAATAAGGAAGTAAACCTTATTGTAATAAAACCGTGATAAGAATAGGCAATGCAGTCTAGTCTAGTTCAGCGTCGCACAGTTGCTCACTTGTCGGTTTTTCACACTATGGAAAGTGTGCTCTCGAACTACATGAGCTCATACCACCTTTCCCCTTTTATCGTCGATCGTCTAGACGTATTGTGGTTTCCATTCTTGGTTGATCTATCAATCAGGCATATCAAGCTCTTATCGGCATTATTTATAGTCTTCTCAGCTAAGGAATGGAATCCCCTGTCCGTGTCTATATTCCCGATAACATATTACCCAAAATCTTTAAAGCTTGAGTGAGCAGGCAGCTTCTGGGCGGGCTTCGGCCACCTCACGAACCTAGGGTGTGGCCAGGAATCGGCACATTTATTAAAAAAAAAAAAATACAAAAATAAACCTGTTTTTTTTGGTAGCGTTTAACGTCAAAGAATACAACTTATTCATCTTATTTTCTTATTATTTTTTAACCAAATTACTATTATATTGTAGAGGCTGATTATAACTTGCATTGACTGTATTGTGTTTGTTGCAGGAGACGGCCTCAAACTGGCATCTTCAGGCCCGGGTAGCCCGGCGCCACCGCCGGTGCAGTGGCGCATGCGCAGGAAACCAGGTATTGCATATATAATAGAACGGTTACAAAGTAAAATTAATTCTATCATAAAATAAAAGGGAATAAAACAACAGCAAAGGCTATAGAAGTGCTATAAAAGTCAAAGTGTGTAAAAAACAACAAGAATAATTACAACTTGAACGGCTATTTGTCATTGTTTAAAATAACATTTTATGTTATTATAAAAGTATCCACAATAAAAAACAAAAAAAAGATCTATTCGCAATGACAATAAATTGCCCTTTTTAGTTTTTATAAGACGGTTAATGCATATTTTAAAACAGTCGGGGTTGGATATATGTGAGCTAGTATTTATTAAAGTATCGTGCAAACTATTTACGCCATATTTTATGTGACACTCTTTTGGCGGTGACTTACTTGAACGACACAATTTTTAGGGTTCCGTACATCGAAAGGAAAAAACGGAACCCTTATAGAATCACTCTGTTGTCCGTCTGTCCATCCATTTGTCTCTGTCAAGGCCCTATTTCTCAGGAACGTGTGAAGGTTTCAAGCTAGAATTTATATCAGTCACTCAGGTCTACTGTCCCTTGGAGCTGTGAAAAAATCAAACTTCTAAGCCAACGCAATCAAAAGATACAGCAGTTTATGCCGCCAAATTCCGCAAATTTTCGACACTCGCAAGGGTATCAATACCTACGGGGTACATCCCGTGGACTCAGAATCTTAAAATGTGGTACGAAGCAACGTCTTATAGCAATATAAAGGAAAAATTGCAAAAACCGTAAAGTTTTAGTTACATCATATAATAAAAATATTTATGGAACCCTCGGTGCGCGAGTCCGACTCGCACTTGGCCGGTGTTTTTGAGAAATATATAGTATACAAGCGACCCTTACAGATGTTGTCCTGCCCGATTATAGCGCCACCTATCAGATCCAATTGCGAATCTAAACCGGGACCTAATGAAACACACAACCATCAATCCAATTCTTTAGGAGAAATTCAGTGAAATATGAGGCATTATGTATATGATGATATAATATAATACTTTTGTATATGATCAAAATATATATGATATCGTAACTACAATTAGTCGCTTTTTGTTGGAGTAATGAACGCTTTAATATAATTTTGGAATTATTTCTAAATTATCACATTGTATTCGTTACCCCTTTTTGTTTAAAAATATGTCTAACTCGACTTTGACTGTTTGTTAGGAAGTATATAATAAACATTCAATATAACTGGGTCTTGTAAGGGGGGTAAAAAGACAATGACTTTTAATATTGAGATGGACATAACGTTAGAGTGACACAACCGTTCTGCAAAAACGTAACTAGGTCATGTCCGTACTAAGAAAACCTGTCACCAGTAGGTACTTATCAAAAACGTCTTTACTTATTTCCCATTACCTAACATAATAGCATACATATATCATTGAGTTACACACTACCTATATTAAAGGAAATATTATACAAAGAGAGAGAGAGAGAGTGCCTTCCATAGGTTTTCAAAGTTATTGTAAAGCTAATGTTAAAATGAGATGATTATACCATATCGTCGTGCGCGTGCTATGTGTTATTTAACTATTTTCGGATTTTTATGCAGTATTGATCGTTATTTCAATGCACACATACTGTAAAAACAACTATGTAATAAATTAAATATTTAAAGAGTTTCGGAATGTAGCTATGTGACATTCATACTTCGAAAGTTCCATATATACACGTTAAGTGTTATACTTCACAGAGCTAAAACAAATTTATAAAAAACACATAGCGACTTTTTCACGCGTAACGACGATATGTGAAAATGTTTTCTAGTGGTTCAATAACAAGAAAACTTCGGATAAAACACACGTTTTTCCGTAAAGTCGTGATATTTTGTTAAAAGTTATGTTGCACTTGCTCGGACAGCTAGAGGTTGTGGGTTCCAGTCCTCCGAAACTAGAAAAGTTAAAAAAAAGAAAAAAATGTTAATGTTTAGCACTAAAAAAGAAACATTAATAAATGACTTCTCTTAGTAAAAACGAAAGCTATAAATTAATTTATTGTTGACACAGACGTTTCTTTGCTATTTGATGGGTTTATATATCAAATTAGAGGTTTTATATAGATGGCCATACAATCCCGCTTTTAGTTTCAAGCGTTTTCTATAGTGAATATATACTTAATAATTTTTCCTATCTACTAAATCAAAACTAGAATGTACTGTTTTTTAAATTTGAATTTAAGATAAATTAGTTCTAACTTGGAGCCTTAGTAAAAACTAGTATTAATAAACTTGTTTAAAGTGTTGATTGGTTTTTAATTCATTTCATCAAATAATTAAATATTCAGTATATATAAATAATCAAATATTTTTTCTTGGTGATAATTTGTAATATTACGTAGTTCTCTTGGCTTTTTTTGTTAACGATTTCTCTGGCGCTATAATTTGGGATCTTAATCGCTTCAATTTTCTATACCGTTTCAGAGTTTTGTTTGTTGTTGTTCCTCTTTAATTTCTTCCAATAAATTATAGTGGGTTTCTTTAATCATTATATTGAATTGATCTTCTTTTATATGATAAAAAATTCCCACCGCCGCCGTGTCCTTAAGTCCGCCATGACTTCTACGCTCCAGTCGACCTGTACGTCCTTAGCAGATAAATAAATAGGTAGGAATGTGCGTGAGAGCGGATTCTCTGAATCAGGTGCCGTCTCTTGATCAATCAGAATAAAGCATGATGAACTTTAACTTATGTCCAAATAGTTTTAACTAAATCATTTCGATATAAAGTGTTTCATCTACTTTTTTATTTAAAAAAAAGTCAATTTATTTTTTTAAGTTTCGCAATAATTCCAAAACTAATCTATGGATGGCAAAGAAACTTTAATAAATTGTTGTACCCATGCCATAGAAAGGATATTTATTAGTTAGCAAAAAGTTTTTTTTTTTTTTAGTCGTACATGAAATAATAATTCGACGATACAATTTTTAGACTATCTATCACTTTCTACACAAAGTCTGCCCTCGAAGATAGGATCGATTGCCTCTGACAACAATGAACGATAAATCCCTTGGGAAGAGACGTCGTGACGCTTTACGTATAGGTATGATGGAGAAAAATTATTTCTTTCTTGGTAACAACTTAAAGAGAACTCTTTGTTTGAATATTTCTTAGCATTAGTTGGTAGAGTACTTGAAATTTAAAGAAGTCTTGCCTTATTTAACTTCCAAGTTTTAGGGTTGAATACTACTGATTGCTTGGTAGTGATTTGTGATGAGTGCTCTAACTTAATAATGTTAATAAAAATAATGTTAAAGTCAATTTAAAGTTAAAGGCAATCACTTATTTAGTTTCAATAATAGATAATGATTTTATGTTTCGTACAACTTCACCCATTATTTTGTGCTTAACTAGGCAGTGCTTGTCCTATGAATATTAAATAACAAATAAAATACATAAAAGAATACAGATATAACAACCATGACTCTGAAACAAATGTTTATTTTCATCACACAAACACATTCCCATACCAAGATTTCCTACTACATATCTCCGCCAACAACCAAAGTCGGATCGAATTCATAAACAATTTCCACCCGGTCAAAACAAGGGCAAGATCGCTACCGTCGCACTAACCAGTCAACAAGCTGTTAATGACAATTGTCGTTACCCAATCGGTCAGTGCTCCTATAAATTATGTTTTGATAATTGACCAGCAACTCCAAACCCGTATCGATTATCACATAGATAACAAAAGTTGTATATATATTTACTAATTGTAAAAAATATAATTATTGGTACTTTTTCCTATAAATGGTTTATGAGGTAGGTCTGCATTTCCCACAATAGTAGGTAGGAGGCGCATTCGGCTTACAATTGTAGAAGTCGACGAAGGAAGGAAGCGCTCGGTGCAACGGTAGCTATCCTGTCTTTCGCACTAACGACGGTCTTGGTTTCGAATCGTGGAAGGTCAGATGTTTCTGTGCTGAATAAGAGCATTCGTACCTGAGTCATGGCTAATTATATTTTTATACCTATGTATCATCTATGTTTGTCTATCCGTTACTCTAGAATTCCTAACACTAGCCTTAACTTACTTACTTTGGGCTAGGTTACTATAATTGTGGTCAATAGCACCTTTCGATTCGCACTGAGTCATGGAGTGCCGGCCTTCTTTCTACCGTGTTTTCATCCGTAAGGAACGGCTGTGCTGTAGCAGAAGGGATATTCCTAAGTCGATGATGATGATGGTTGTAATAACAAAAAGACGCACCAAGCGTTTTGGTTTCAATTGTGTGATCCATACCGCTAAAGACTGGAACTCCTTTTCTGGGTCTGTGTTTTCTGACAAATACAATTTAGGGGTCTTCAAGTAACAAATGAATAGAAATCTTCTAGGCAACATCCTAGATCCCATCGCCGCTTTCCATGAGGTGAGATAGTAGTCAAGCGCTTACCTGTTTAAAATTTGTTTAAAACTTTAATGTCTGGATGAGTCCATTTTATAAATGATTCCAGTTTGTATGCGGCCCTGACGTGATACACGTAAATAGACGTCTTTAAGAGAACTGTTTCATGACTCATAAAGTCCTTATATCTCTGAGATTATTATAAGATACGAACAGGCCATCAATGAATCTCCTTTGAGGATATAATAAACTTTATGACGTTGTTCAGAAATTATTCTGTAGCGCTTTATCTCGATTACCAATATACAGTATACTTTATACTTGGCCCGAGATGTTGTTTAATTCCAATTATAGTTTATGTGAAATATAAAAAAAATATCCTGTGTATATTCTTTAGCGGACATATGCGCTTCTTTACATTTTATGTAATGTATGTGTTATATTTATTTTATAATTATCGCAGCGATCTACACATGCATATGACTGGTCAATTTCAATGATATTTCAACTAATTTTGAATGAATATAAAAAAAATACCATCTGGCGCCTTATGGTATACCACTGATAAGTGACACAAAATAAGGATGATTATACTGATATTGTACAGTTGTGGCCATATTAGATAATAAAGTACATTTTTTTTTAGTTTCTTCTTCGATTATAACATATAATTATTCTATTGTGTTTCTTCTCGAAATTAATTTATAGTAAGGATAAATAAGCAATAGGATAAAGAAAATTATGTTTGGCAAAAAATAATCAAAAGTTACGTGTTTTTATTTACTGATCCCTTTTTACTCTGTAGCCCAGCGTTGCTTCATCAATGAAAGGAATATCCTTGTATTAGAAAAAATCATTTTTACAAATGTTTAACAATCGCAGTCATCAATAACAATTGACGATTGTTTTGTGCAACGGCGATCCTGCCTTTTGCACTTACGGTCCTGGGTTCGAGTTCCGGAAGGGGCAGATTTTTGTGTGATGATTAGGAGCATTTGCGCCTGAATTTCAATGAATATTACATATGTATGTATCATATGTGTTTATCCGTTATCCTAGTATCCATAACACAAGCCTTACCGTGCTTACTTTGGGCTAGGGTGATCGGTGTGAATGTAAGAAATATGATTATATTATTAGGAAATATCTTTAATCTGTTAAGACAAAAAACAGCCATTAAATTAGTTTTTTATATTTTTGCATTTGCAATGCCCTCTTCTATAATCAATTTTAATAGAAAACCACAAAAGCTTTGCTTTTTAATAAATAACTGCCCGCCCACATTATGATGTAATTGTGGTGTGTCTGAATTAAAGCTTACATTCGAAGTCCAGCGTGTGGTGTACGGCAGAATAAAATAGCACCAACCCTTCACGTATAACGGCGTCGTAAAAGGCCACTTATGATACTGGAGGTAATTAAATTATCAAAACTCTTAGATCATAAAATGGGCAGCATTGTTTTCTGAATTATGGTCTTTTATGCGATTGTATGCGAAACGCTTACGATTACGGCAAAAACGGCAAAATACGGCAAAAAATTCGAGGGAGGCTTTCGTCTAGCAGTAGAAGTCACAAAACTAATTTAATTTTAAAATAGTGCTGCAGTAGTAACTATATTTTCTCATGGCAGCACATTTTTCTCTACACCAAACCCGTGGAAAGTCTCATTATAATAATTTCTTGCAAAGGGAAGAGTGCCTGTCACGTTTTCCAGACACGTGGAAACAATTTATCCTATTCCAAGCTGAGTTTGTAAAGTTTGGTAATAATGAAATTCTTTTGTTACTTTATTAAATAATATACTCTAACTTAGGTAAACAAGGATGATATTTGTGCTGAACTTGCTTGTAAGTGTGATATTACATTTTATAATTAAAGGCTGGTGACATTTGTTTTTGTCGACTCTAATTGGTTGTCATGGATATGGAGCACCATCAACTAGGGAAGTATCTTCTAGAAAACAGCAGTCAACTAAAATGTTTCATTGTATATCAGTATGAAGTGTGCCACAGCTGTGTCTAGACAGTAGAAGAAGAAGGTTAACAAAAATAATAATGCACCATTGATGATGGCAGCCAAAAAAGAAAGAGTATTCTCATCCGACAAAATCGCTCGACAAATAGGAGTGCTGTGTCGTCCCCTGTAGACTTGGTTTAACAACTTTGAGACTACGGATAGAGAAACTTTGTTAAAAACTCTCTCGACATTTTCATGTTTCGCGTTCTGGTATGCGTATTATTGCCATAAGGCGATAGTTAATATTGGTTATTGTCCACACCCAATACGCCAAGGCGCATGGCGAATTGGAGACAATTTTCTTAAGCTTTATAAATACGTGCAGTCAATAGATGTGCACTTTTCTTACTACCACCCGCTCAGGAATCGAATCTAGCAGGCTTAACATAAGAATTCGAGCACCTTTTCGTTGACAGAGAGTTCGATCAAACCTTTCGACTAATAGCAGTATATGCGTTTCCAACAATTCCCCTCTTTTATTTTCGTTTATCCTTGTATTTTTTTATTTGTTAATTTGAGCAACCAGTGAGCAGGGATAACTGGCTATGAATTTATTTAACTGAGTGTTGCCTTTATTACTTTATATTAGCTACGTTTAAAGTACCAAAGTGTTAGGAGCAAAAGGTCCTTCAAATTGTGTAATGTTTTTAAATTTTACAAAATAAAAGTAACTGCTGTTAGCGACAAGTTTAGACAAAAAAAACTTATGTCAGTTCAAGAAAAGTAATTAAATGCTTATGATGAACAGTACGTAATGTTCCTACAGAAATTTATATTTAGTTATTGCATATTTCTAAATACGTAACGAAACTTGTGGATTGTTTTTACATAACCATGGCAATATTTCGAATTAATCATACCGTAATTCAAAGGTCGTTCACATAACTCTTTGCCCTAGCCCTTTGATTTCTAATTCAATCAAATAATCGCTTGTCTGTCCTTGGAGACTAATTTCTTATGAAAACAATTATTAGACATTACTTATAGTTATAAAGATAATTATCTTTCTCAATTGGCGCTTTAGTCTTTTCCTTTCAAACGTAAATGTTGCTCTTCAATTCGTAATTTTCTTATAGCCATTTAAATGGCTAAAATATATTGATATCATCTGTGCTCGGTCTAACACATAAATTTTATTTTGATTACTACAAATATGTACAGCTACTTATTTTTAGAACGGTATATTTGCGACTTTTAGGATTATGCGCCAGGAACCTTAGTCGCGTTCGATTTTATGTTATATTAATGTGGAAAAGCGTTTCTATTTGTTTATATGTTATTGTAAGATATTTATTTTTTGTTTGATGTAAAATAAGTTAGGCACTGTCTAAAAGGATTAATGCGTGTTATTTTATACTCTTGTTTGTCTCACATCACATGGGAAACTCTTCTTTCTTACCCATATTCGTGGGCGTGCTTTGATGTGACTGCGTAAGCAACCGGGAGCAACAGTTGCCTACCGGTAATTTTTAATCTGCGCCGCCATGTAAGGTTCGTGTATTTCGATAATAATTACAAATTATCTTTGTGGGTTTCCCAAAACAAAATAATCTAAGCTCTACAAATACGTCCTATTGGATATCTCCTGTGATACATAATAAAATAGAAACGTGTAATTCGTCGTAATCAATTTTCTCATTCATAATAATAATAACATTTATCGAAACACTATAATTAGTAGTCAATATAGTTTTTCAATAAATTTCCAGTTTTATTATATGCAACATGGGCCACATGAAAATTTCACGGTAAAATATGATATCTGATTGATGCGTTCTCTCATGGTTTGTAATCAAACCGAAATAAACAAAGTCATCAACTGATATTGCCTACTTGGAGACAGGTCGAATAGCCGGGTAGTTGGTACAATTCTAACTGTCGTCCCGACGGATGCGTGACTTATTAGTATTATATCTCCTGTAATTGATACTCAGGCCTGAGGATAGGTACTATTAGTTCTTGTTAATAATGAATAGGTGCGTGATCCTAAATGTAGTTATTGGAACTGCTGTTGAGTGTCGATCGTAATATTCTAGTGCTTGATCTCAGTTCGACTCAGTCTTCCGCAATACGACACAAATGACTCGTTCTTGGAAAAATGCCAAACAACATACTGACCGACTGTAAAGAATCTTATCTTTATTTCTAATACAAATATGTATTTGAAGATCCATACATAATATTATTATTTTATGTCAAGGATTGAGGACGGGAGTTTATATTTATCCAAGAAACATGCTATGAACTAATGCTATTAAAACAAATCTGAAATAAGTAAAAAGGCAGATTCTTTTATTTTGACAAAATTATGGGTTAATCCCAGTAATTAATTCCGACTCTTAAAGTCGCTGTGTGTGATGCTTTATGTAAGACACGATAATTCAACGTGTAACTCTTAAAAGTCTTGAGCGAAAATCGAAATTTAAATATAGTACTTTACTTGGATTTTTTTAAAAGTTATAAGGGTCAGGGCCTTATTCAAACCAACCCTTCTTCGCAATTCTTTTTGAGTTGCTTGGTATGGCCATAAAATTATACAATGATTTGTCCTTAGGTATCGCATATTTGCTGATGGATAAATTACAAATCAAAGTATTCGATTTTTGCTGCATATTGAACTCATATTGAATCCGGCAATATTTAAATGTTATGTTTAAGAATATGATTTAAGTAGTCTTATTTTAAAAAAACATTTCTACACCAAGTAATCTAAAAATATTGTTAAGCGGGGTTGATTAACAGCTCTTTTTACTGCTACAAAAAAAATCTGCCTTGTTGCTGTTGAGACGGTTTTTTCTATGAAAAGAATATCATTATACCGCAGTAACTTGAGCACTACCTAAACTTTTCATAAAAATTACATAAATTTATAAGTAATATTGCACGCGTTTCGAATTTGTAATGAATCTAACGCTGTTGCTGATTACAATTTTGAACGGTTGAAAACGGCTGAGACCTTGTGTGCCTTAGCGTAGAATAACTTTTTTTACTCAGAAGCGACTACTATATAGACACAACTTTTTAGACACAAAGGAGTTGAACTATTATTTTACATATTCAACTTTCAACTACCATTATAAATCAAAAGACTAATAATAAAATTAATCATTAAATCAGTTATGTTTATCTACTCTCTTAACTTAACTTATTAACTAACTTATTATTATTTAACTAATAATATTAACTTATTATATTATAAAAATGGAATAAGTTTTCGTTTCTTAAACTCAAAATAATTTATCCAATTTTGAGTACCGCAATGAACTCCAAAACTACTCTACCAATATAGATTGTTTTATTTTACTGGATATGTTCCGTCTAACGACATAGGGTAAAAGGTTAATAAGGGTATAAGGTTTCATTTAAAACACAGCAACGCGTGACCGGGTCAACTAGTAAAAAATAAATTATGTGCAAAATCCGTAAAAAAGTTGTTTTATCAAATGTGTAATGTGCGCGAAAGTGTAAGAACTTACTAAACTAAACATATATATGTATATAGTAGGAATAGTGGAGGGAGCAACTACTATGACCCTGGAAACACATGAAGCGGAAACCACAATTATTGTTTTGCTAGCAAGTAAATCACGTTCCTTACGTGCTATACATTCCATACGTGTGTTTTCCAATAATACTATCATATACCTTGCAACTGTGATAAAAATGATGAGATAGGAATTAACTTTTGATATTCTTTATTCCTTACATTATTAGTACAACTAATTAAAAAATTAGATGTAAAATACGCCTGTAAACAAAAAACCACGTCTTCGAGTCCTCAGGTAGGGGTATTTTTTATTTTGAATGGGTTTGCTCTTGATCCCGATCAAGCCCGGGGGCCAAGAAAGGATCCACGATTGAACGAGCTAATTTGAATGCAAAAATAATACATTTATTCAAAAGTTGTTCTACGTTAATGAGCTTATTGCCCTTGGAACTAATGAATTGTTTGGTAAGTTACGTGATGCTTTATGAGCTAACGTTTTGATGGACGTTTGAAAGCTTATGCAAACTTTGTTGATCGATAGTCATTATTATTCTGGAGTGTTGGTAGTCTTTAACAAAATATAATTGATTTCAAATTTAAGGCTGAGTTGAAAAAGCTTGGTTTTGTAATTTTGCCACGAATTTAAAAGAGTAGAATTTGAAGGAGTTTTTTTTTTAAGTTTTTAATATTACAAATGCATCAGTTTAGTATGATTTTAAAGAAATGTTTTTGTACTATTATTATCTCATTATTCTTATTATTGAAATTCCTATATTTCAACCAGCAAGGATCATTTTGATAAAAAAAATCACATAATAATCACATTGTAGTACATAATGAATACAATTTTATTTATATTTTAACAATGGCAATATTTTAAAATAATAAACGACAAATTCTCTCGACAGTTAGTCAAGTTTAGATGTGATAAGTATTTAGTGCCATATTCACGAACAAAAAACCCATTATGAAGCAAGTTGTGACTTAAAATCCCAGTTCAGCCATGTTTTAAAAATTCATCGCATTATTCCGGTGATTATCCATAAATTTCTTTTCATAAAATGAGAGGAAAACTCGCTTAGTAACCAAATGTAATTAGGACTTAATGTTTTACGGACTGACGACACGGGAGTTTCAGAGCTATCTCGGGAATGTTTCACAATCATCGGCCTCACTTCAGGGTTGACTCGTTTAAGAATATTTCAGACATAGTAATCTGGCGATTACTCAAATAACTTAACCTACGTATTTTCTTAATTAAATGGATATTATTTACAGATCGATGTTAAAATAGATTTGTACATATAAGACTATATTTTCTTGTCCTACAATATCTCGTTTCTTCATTGAAATAAATATGTTTTGCGGAATAAGTTATGCTTTTATTAGACATAGGTTTTCTCTTTTAGACAATTTAGGTATTCCGCTTTCATAATCCGTCTTGTTATTAACAAATATTTAAGTTAAGTTGCTATTCTTTGAATGAGCAAATTAATTTATCAATCCTCTTAATTAATTATTTAGAATTTTCATTATTTCCATTGTTTGCATAAGATTGATTAAAAGAAAGATTTATTGTTTTGGATAAGGTACAATATTACTTTTCTTAATTAATAAAAAAAAAGTTCGGATCGAAATTTGTTTTTAGAGTATAGGAAATTTTTTGAGAAACTTTTCACAAGTAATCCATGCCAGCTTTTTTTTCTAGTTTAAACATTGCTAAAAAGAAATCACGATCACAGTGCAACTATATGAAGAGAATATTCTCTGGTCTCGCATTCGCAATGTGAACAATTTTTTAATTTAGTAAATACTTTCATGGTGGAAATAATTATTTCGTTATCAACACTGTTTAATTACGAGCACTGTTCGTTAACTGCGCAACTTAAGGATTGTTTAGTGAAAACTTGTAGTGGAAATTTATTGGAGCTAGCCAAAACTCTGAGAGGCAATTTTACCAACAAAAACATACCCGATGGTAATCGGAACCCAGCTAAAACGCTGCCGTTACGTTTATCATTGAAATTAGAAAAGTTTTTGCCCATGAAATAACCTCTGGCAGATTTGTTTGGCTTGTCTCCCTTGGTTGACAGTTTCCGACTCTGATTGTTAGTTCAGGAAACCATTTTAACTAAATTCAACTCTAAACTTAAAGGCAGCTGTTTAATAAGTAGGAATACCCACAGCCGCTTTTCGTTCGTATTGGGTGTTTTTGTCAGTAGAATTTGTGTTGAGATTCTAAATTAAAATTATCAGAGTTCAAGAAATCGAATGCCATATTCTAAAGTGGACTTTTTTAGTCAATTAAAAAGCAAAAGGCATTTTTTTTCGTTTTTTATATAATTTAAACCCTTTCTTTGCGATAGAATCCTATTTAATTTCGGTAGGCGTTCTCTTTAATTGTTCACGTTGAGTTAGAGGTGTTGTAATCCGTAGGGCGGTGCTCCGTACGTGAAGGCAGTGTGAGTCAGGGCAATGTTCCAGGATTTATTATTATACGCCGTTCAGAACATTTGCAGCGTTTCTTTTAAACTTGATGACTGTTGTTTAAAGTTATGGATGTATGAAACCCATCAGCGTTTATGGTTTTCCATTATTAGTAATCTTATGGAATACCATCAACGTAGATGCGGGGAAGTACTTGAAATAAATGTATGAAAATTACCAGATCTAATTTAGGTGGTCTTTTTGTAGAATACCTACATTTTGTGTATTCTAATCAAAGTAGAATCAAGTGGCAATCACTAGACCTGCTGTGGGCAAAATAAGAAAGATTTGGGGTAATACGAACATTACCAAGGCCACAAAACCAGGCTCGTTTATTGCCTTATATTCCCCATTTTCCTCTATGCGTCGGAGACATGGACACTTCGTGAAACCGAGAAGAAAGTTGACGCGTTAGAGATGTGGTGTTGGAGACGAATGCTAGGTCCACGACACTGGACCGAGTTTCGTACAAATGAGTCCATATTTAAAGAACTCGGCATTTTGACCTTCTTCGGCCATGTTTCTCGTCGCGGTAATGACTCCATAGAGCGTCTCGTGGTGCACGGAAAAGTTGAGGGCACCAGACCGCGTGGTAGATCACCAATGAGATGGACAGACAAGATCAAGGCCGCAATTGAGTACTCGGCTTATGAAGGTACCCGGAAGGCTGCAGTCCGTGATGAATGGCGCCGTATAACCAAAATCATTACTCATCGTGATTCATAATGATGATCACTACCACTCTGGCAAGAATGTACTGACTAGGAAGGAAGAAGACTCAAAGTAGATCTACATCCGATGACTTTACATTATAATTGTGCTGATTATTCAGTTTAAATAAATCTTTTAAACGCTAAAATATGTAAGCGCTATTAGTATTATATTAGTAGTGGCTTTTTTAAATTTTAAATTACCATAGTGGTAGATAGTAAACCGAATTTAGAACAAGCTTGTTATTTTATAAATATACCTTTAGTCTCAAGCTTGTATTGTTTTAGCCTTTCTACCCATTTGCAGCCACCTACCTCTACTAAGCAAATTGAACACAATAGTAGTATGGTGGGTTTTGAAACCGAGACTTTCGTCTAGTCAACACAAAGTAATCTCAAAATTGTGATAATCTATAGTGATTGATCTATAGTGAAGTTGAGTTTCAGTAAAAGCAAGCAGTAAACTAGCCACTGCTTGTTATATACGTTAAAATTTTACACTTTTGTCTAAAGACATTTCATAATGTCAATAAGCTAGTGTGTCCTTCCGATTTGTAGGTGTCAGACCTACATTTGGTTAACTTCGCTCAATAATTAAGCAAATTGTTCTGTATGTTAATTAATTACACCAGCCGCAATGATTAATGTTCCAACCAATTTTGGTGAAACCTTCGATAAATTATTCTCGTCTCACGCACAATGTTCGAAGCTTTTGTTTCCGTTTCAAATTCTCGTCCGGGTATCTCGTTATACTCGCTAATTCATCATGCTAGACTTTTCTCCACTTTCTTTTAAGGGCTCAAGGTTTCTGAAGGCGATAGCTTCTTGTAATTAATGGTTGGCATTAACCAATAACATCTCCGCCTTGGCAAAATGGATGATCTAATCTGACAAATATTTTTTGGAATCTTTGAAAATTTGTTCATATCATTGAACTCAATAATGTAATGAATAACGAGATTATGTAATTATAAAACGTAGCCGACTGAAAATACATAAATCTGAAACGAAATAACCATTTTGAAATGAAAAATTTTTCACCGATCACTAAACGCGTTTTTTTCTTTTCAGAAGCCGTGCTCTCAGGATGTCTATATTAATTCTAATCAATTACAAAAACGTATGAATTATCATAAAACCGTAGAAATAATGCATTTATTGACCCATTTCATTTAAACATATATTTTCGAGATAGCCTTTAAAATTTTTCGTTTGATATAATACTCGATTGGGAAACTGGATTGATAAACCCACCATTTTGATTTATATTTGACGTTACGTTGACGTCATTTTAGGACACTTGAGTTGCCAAGATAAATCCAACGATACTTTAAATTATAGAAAATCGCCCAGGAGTTTAGATAATATGTGATAATAAAGACCACGGACCACATACGCACATGCACTCGCTGAATGCCTTACCGTTATTGGCAGTAGAGTAACAATAATTGAATAGACAAATAGTAAAACAATAAATATCATTTCTTAATTTGAAAGTCCTATTATATATTGTCTCTTTATAATGTTATGAATGTTTAACAATAGATTATCTATTTTATCAGGATTTCGGGTAACTGAAACATAAAATCTATTATCAAAGCGCTTTAGATAGAAATCCGGTACGGGTAATAACGTTCTATCATTTTGTCAACAAAAGGTTCATCTTTACTGTTCCTTTCTCATTAGGTAGATTGATATAGTTATCATAAAAGCGACCCAAATAAATGGAAGCAACAAAGTTATCAAGCAACTAATTTATTGATTTTTTGATACCCATTATAATACCATAAGCCGCTTAATAAATAGTATACCTTTCGCCATTCAAATTGAAACATATTCATCCAGAATTAAAGATGAAATTGTTGTGTGATGACAAAGTTATATCAAAAAAAAAATTAATGGATTATAAAAATTGATTAAATAAATCCCTGATAAAGGTTTTTATTATTGCAAATGAAATTTAAAATTTAATGAACACTAATAAATAATGAAGAATCAGATTTATGTCGCCAAATTTTATACCATTATCCGTATAATTATTTGTGGTTTATAATATATAATTGTCTAACGTGGGTTAAAGACATTAATAAAGAAGCGTTTCGAAATCTGTTGTGCAGAATTTCGACTATTTATATATTGCTACAAATACAGCAACACGCGGACTAATGCCTTGCGCCATTTTCTACAAGTCAACTAGTTAGGTGTATAAACCACACGGTGTTCTGGTATAAGCGTCGCGTTATTTATATTTTCAGCATTAGGGATACCAACACTAAAATGACTTTTTATATGTAAGAACTATATTAAATACCTACTTTATTGTGCTCACTACAAAACAATTACAAAGATGAAAAGATCACAAAAAATTGAGTACAATCATGCGGTATTATAGCACAATAGTTATCTCTTCATTGGGTTAAGGCTAAGATTTTAAAGAGATGAAAATTTAAAAAATATTTCTTACAATTGCCCTGAAACTTGGACTAAAACAATAACTTTTTTGGTGCATAATAAACTTATGGTTTTCCCAAAAATCAACTATCTGGGACTTCTGGAAAACACGTTAATTCGCTTGAAATCAGATTGATGATCACTTCACCACAGAGGTTTGCAGTTACACTAGCAAAATAATTATAAAACCCCATAAAATCCGAAAATATATAGTACTAGCTGGTGCCCGCGACTTCGTCTGCGCAGGATTAGTATTTCGAACAATATGTTTATAAATTGTAGCCTATGTGTTATTCTGATGTATAAGCTATATTGTGGTAAAGTTTCATTCAAATCCATTCAGTAGTTTTTACGTGAAAGAGTAACAAACATCCATACATCCATACTTACAAACTTTCGCCTTTATAATAGTAGTAGGATGTCCTGAAAAATATCTATTTGAAATGGTTTTCAAATAGATTTTACGTAAACAATCAAAATTAGTCGACTAATAAATAGAATAGTTAGCGCCCTCAAAGGGGGCGATGTTCGAGGAATAAAATTGTTTTAAATATTTTTCTCCACCTGAATCCTTAAGAACCAATAAATATGTTTCTTCGAGTGTTGTGGGCTTTATGTCTTGTAATTAGCTCCCACGCACTTATGCGTATCTTACTGATTAATGAAAATGCGCCTTTACGGTCTCACTAACCCAAGTTTCACAGTTTCGTTTCATTCCCTATTTGACCCATAACCTTTGCTGACAGTTCACTCTTAAACGAACTCTCCGCAAACACTGCTTCCGTAATATATTTTTATTAAACTTTTGGCTTGGCATAACTGTGACGTCTACTATGCAGTATGGAATAGAATCCTGACCTACATTGTGTCGTGCCAAAACTACCCACACAGTAATACCTGTCATATTAATTCTGTGTTTGTGAAATAAACGACTCGGATATATAGCTTGGACTGAAATCGTGGGGCTGATTGGATCCATTGCATGTACAAGTTTACGTTACGGTCTGTCGCCGGTAGTCGAATATGAATATTTATAAGTACCTACCTTTATAAGTTTCCTGTTTGTATAACCATTTTTCTTAGCAAAACTTTGTTCACCAATTTAATGACGATAGGATTGGCCGAGCGGGAATGACTCTACCTTCGAAGCCGAAAGGGTTCCGGGTGTAATTTAGGCTAGGCTAATTGGTGAAGACGTAAGATATATTATTATTTATTATCATTATTATAAAACCTCCCTATAATGTCTCAAATCATATGTGTATCTCAGCTATAGGGACATTGACTGATACTATATACAAAATTGATGAAGCTAGACGAAAGACTTAAATAAGATGATAAAAAGCTTTTTTTAATAATAATAATTTGTCAATATGTACTCTGGTTTCTCTTCTTATACAATTTGATCGTTTTCATTGGATATTTACTGGTTTACTGTTAGAGAATGATTCTTGGTTTTAAATCGCCTTTTTTACTTTTCTGTGCAGTGAGCAAAATAAAAAGAGCAAATAACCATAATTTTATTAATCACATCGAGACTTATCTTTAGCTATTTACTTATAAATAGTACCTACTTGAAGCTTTGTTTAGTATGTCGAAGAGTAAAATCGACTTTAACTCTGCAACATTATCAAGTTGTTTCAACTCTGAAACTTCGGAGTCATAAAAAGTTTGTTATCAAGAAGTTTCGGTTTCCACGAAGTCGCCAGCCTAACATTCTTTTTCTGTAAACCAAAAAAGTTTAGAACAAAGATCTTATAGATGACCCAGTAAGTGTAGGTAAGGCTACTATTATTACATTCACATCATAGATATTTATAGCACAATATAAACGAGATGATTTGGAAGACGAGGAGCCTAAAGTAAATGCTCTGCCTCCTACACTCGATATTTTTTAAATCAATTTGACACTTGCGATTTTTCCACATAGGCTATCAGCAATTTAGACACGTCGTCGCGTCAAATCGGTAGAGTCGCTAAAACAACGATGATTAAAAAAAGCTTGTTTGTTATAACCCTTACATATTGCTTGGGGAATTTCTCAACATACCGTACTAATTTTGAGCTAACAACAGAGCAGTGATATTTATTGTATCTATAACATCGGATATAGTGACAGTTTTATTGTTGTAACGTTACGTAAGAAAACGGAAAGGAGTCATATTGAATTTGCCATTTGCGAAATGGCATATTTCGTTATATCAGAGTGATTATTTCGCCACGTGTATTGGGTTTGTGACGAAGTAGTATTGACTTTTACTATATATAAGCATAGGTTACTCGTTATCGACACTGTAACTGATATTGTTAGTTGTTGATTTCCTATTATCCTTTATTTTCGGAAAGAGCTCTAACGAGTTCGTTGAAATGTAGGAGTTTGCAGGGGTAGAAAATCGGTTTAGTTAGATCTCATTTCTCGGAAAATTTGTTTTCTCCGTTTAGTAATGTCGCTTTGTAAATGATCTTTTCAACAACCTACTGGCGCTGGGCAGTATATTTGATCTTCAGCTTTTGTTTTTGTATTAATTTTGTTTTTTTATCTTTATAATTATTTATGCTTTATGGTTTTTATATATTTGCACTTTTAATGCTGTTCTTTATGATAAACCTAATAAAAAAAAATACAAGAATAAATCGACTTAGCTCTTAACTTGTTTTCAGGTGGGACTGACCGGGCGGGACCTATTTAAATTTATCATTATTTATGCTTGCTCTAGTAAAGCAAGCATTAATAATTCTACAATATTTTGTTTGCAGAGTTACCAACATTTGAATTGCTATGCGTACTTTTTAACTATAAGGGACAATTTTATGTTTTACTTAAAATACAAAAAAATATTCTCAAAATATTATTGTTTCATTCTACTTACCATTTCCCGACATTGATGTATTAAAAAAACTAAGGACTTACTATTTGAAAAGAGGTATACTGGCCCCATAAAGTATACATAAGTATACTTATGTATACTTCCTTATAAATACGACTAAGTTTATACAGGGTGGGCCAAAAATAATTGCAATTTTGAAACATGAATAGAAATAAAATTACTAATGTTATTTTGTTGATGATTTATTTAACGTAATAATTATTTAATGAAGTTTATTTTTTAAAATGAAATCGTCAAGATGTGCACCGTCTCTCCTGCAATCGACTACGCAAACTTTGGAAAACTCGCTGACACATGCTGCGGGGAATCGCGGCTATCTCCTCGTGGATGTTTTGTTTTAATTGGGATATTGTAGTCGGTTTATTAAAGTACACTCGACTTTTCAGGTATCCTCACAAGAAAAAATAGGGTAAGGCCCGGGCTTCTCGGAGGCCATAGGATACCTATCACCTCTGTGAGATATCAATTTGTTCAGAAACATTTCTTTGACTACCGGTAAAGTCACATTTGACATATGGCATGTTGCTCCATCTTGTTGCATCGAAGTCCTGCTGTTGTAACCAACATACATAATACAGAATTACTCCAGCGTAATGTCAGCCAATAACTACGTTGAATGTAATCATTTGGTTTCATCTACTGCACAATTTGAAGCTTATGTGGATGCAGTTTGAGTTGTAGATGCAAAATACGTTTACGTGAGTTTTACGAGAGCCGCCAAACACTTACGTGTAGAGATGATTTTGGATTGTTCCGTACGGAAATCTTTACCTCTCGAACGTTCTCATCGCTTTTTCTTGAACGTGGATTCGTTGTTGATCCCATCTGCTCAAACTTCTAGACCCAAGCTTTAATGAAATTGGACATTCACCTACGCGGCGTAATCTGTATTCAATTCTAAACAACCGTCGTACAGTAACGTAGGAATCGTTACTTTTGTAAAAAAAATCACATAAAAAGTACGTTGTTGTCCCCTAAAGCGCTCCATCGTGACTAAAATTGTATGAAGCGAAGTATAGTTTTCCGCCACCCGCGCGTCTCTCTCCACAACTGTCTTCGAGAAATCTCGTGTTGCTATTTGCAAAAATTTTTGGCCCACCTGTATAAAAAAAAGAAATGAATAATATTTTTCTTAAGTCACGTCAATATTTTTTAATTTTTTTTGTATGTTAATAGAGGGAAAACTAGAGGGAAATTATTATTATTTTATTATTACAGATTTTCAATGCGGCTATAGGTAGTTAATATAGTAGACAAATAAATAACACTAATTAAACTTTATGTTTTAATTAACCATAAAAATAGAATTCTAAAGATAGAGTTTCGACAAAATACAATCCACATTTACAGTGGATTTGCCTCAGGAAAAATCAATACTTTCCTTTTGCTACGGTTCAATAACATTCACTTTTTCGTAGAAGCACAAAAGCAAAACATTGACAAGGAATCGAAAAATGCAACAAATTTTACCGAGAAATGTGGTAAAGCGAGGCCATTCACCTGCATAGTGATGGGCAATGCTAAGTTTAAGTGCAAATCACTTATGCTTAGATTTATAGCGCGTAGTCCAAAGATGCTGCATCAATGTTGATGAAACTCGATAATGAGCGGCAAGTTATTAATAAGTTTGTATTTCTTAATAAATAAATGACGATTATATTGTATATTGTCTAACAACTGTTGTCATCTAGCATAAAAAGCAAGCGGAGCATTCGCGTAGTTCTTTAAGCTAAAAATCGAATAGAGAAATTTGACAGAGTGTATGAGTTGACGTGCTGTTGACTTTACAATGAATTTTTTAATGTAAATAAAATATCTTATTTATAAATAAATGTAATAGCACTTGGGCGACCGACCTTTGCTCGTTATAATGCTTTTTATATTTTTGTTGTTTTAAATCTTAGATTTCTGTATAAAAAAATATTACTAGAAAATATTCATCCATTCATGCACTTCCAATTAACATACCGAGACCTTGAGAGACCCGTTGAATTTTTCCAAGTATTTCTGGGAACTATAACTGTTGAATGTAATAAATAAAATAGAGCGAGATTGTGAACGTATGACAGTATATTTTGAAGTAAGGTTTAAAAGTACTTTAGTTTTCATTAACCATAATGTATAAACAAAGAGTTTCTACAACATCCTCCCCTTAATGAAAAATAACGATAACCTTAATTAATTATGTTATGCCCATGCCTACTACACATCTATTATGTGCTATGCGCCTTAAGGGCTGCGTTAAGACATCTGCCGACATATGATCTGATCGCATATATTTTACATCTATAATGCCATCAGATATCTTCTCCCTTACGAAATGAAATTTCGTGTCTATATGTTTCGTCCTATTGTGATGGATTGGATTGAGAGCAATTTTCTGCGCACTTTGGCTGTCGTTATACACTACAACCTTATCAGCGTTACCAGTGATATCAAACACTAACCTCCTAAGAAAAATTGCTTCTGTAGCCGCACTAGTAAGCGACATATACTCCGCCTCAGTTGAAGACAACGCGACCGTTGGTTGTTTTTTGCATTCCCAACTTATTAGTTGGGTATTTAGAGTAGTAACCAGTGTACGACCTCCTGTCATTAATACAGTTTGCCCAATCTGCATCCGTATAACCACACAAATAGTCACCCGTCTTCCGGTAAGTAATACAGTAGTTTTGAGTTCCTTTTAAATATTGTAATACCCTTTTTGCGGCCAACCAATGCCTTTTGTCAAAACAAGTATAAAATTGACTTAAATAGCTTACGGCATAATCGACGTCTGGCCTGGTATTCACAGCTAGGTACATAAGGCAGCCTATTAAATTCTGGTAATAATTAATTCTGGTGGATAATTGCATGTTTCCTTACCCTTTTCCAGCTTATTGTTTTCTAAAGGTGTTGACATTTCTTTGCAATTCTCCATGTTAAAACGTTTTAAAACTGATGTCGATGATGATGATATGTCGTTTGACATAAATCTTGTCCTCCGAACGATTTGCATTAAGACCTAAACAATATTCAAGTTTTCCCAAATCTTTTAATGAGAAAAATTTACCTACTTAGAGAATTTTTGACAGTGTCAAAAGTCTTTTTCCTTTTAAATAATACCAAAATGTCATCAACATAGACACCGATAATAACAGTTTCATCACCAAACTTTTTCGTATAGATGCATGGTTCTGCAGAGGTTTTGACAAAACCAATATTTGATAAAGTTTGATTTAATTTAATATTCCATGCACGAGCAGCCTGTTTTAAGCCGTAGAGTGATTTCTTTAATAAACAGACTTTATCTTCTGCACCTGTCTCAACAAAACCCGGAGGCTGCTGCATGTAAACTTCCTCCAATAAGTCTCCATTGAGAAACGCAGTATCTACATCTAAGTGATGTATATTCAACGCCATTTCTGCCGCCAAAGCTATCAGCGTTCGCAAGGACGAATTACGCACTACCGGAGATAATGTTTCATAGTAGTCAATGCCCGCCGTCTGGCTGAAGCCTTTGGCTACTAGTCTTGCCTTGTACTTGACAACTTGACCTTGAGCATCCCTTTTCAATTTGTATACCCACTTGCATAGAATAATCTTCTTATCTTGTTTATCAACTAACGTCCAAGTTTTATTTTTCATTAGCGATTTATACTCGTCATCCATCGCTAACTGCCAGTTTGCACTCTCTTCCGACTTCATAGCAACTGCGTAGCTTTCAGGTTCGTCGGAGTCATACGTAACTGCATTACAAATAAGATTAGTATCAAAACGTTTGGTTATTCTATTTCTGAGTGGATATCTTTCTTCTGTAATTTCTGTACTTTGAGTACACGTATCTTCAAAATCAAAAGTCCCGTCTGCGCTGTGAGTTTGCTGTGCTTCTGGTTCCGGCTCACTAGCACCAGCGTCAGTGCCTTGCTCAGTATTTTCACTTCGCCTGTATAAACTGCAAACTTGATTGGGTACTGAATCAAAAATAGTATCTCCACAAGAAGTAGAAGTGATGGATTCCTTTTCTTGAACCTTCAAATTAGAAAAAAGAATTTTCGAAGAAAACCACATCTCTTCCTTTTATCAACCTCCTTGGACAATCTGCTTTACGAAAGTAGTAGCTCTGTGGATTTTTTGAATATCCAACGAAAATGTGTTCTGTCGCCTTAATGTCCAATTTCCTTCTGTAGTTATCTGGAACCTTAACCATGGCGCGACACCCAAAAACTTTCAAATGACTTAAGTCTGGTTTCTCGCCATGCCATGCTTCAAAGGGCGTTTTACCATTGAGAGCTCGATGTGGACATCGATTTTTTAAATAAACGACTGTCTCCACAGCGTCTTGCCAATAGCCCTTTGAGAGAGAACAATCAGAGAGCATACAACGCGCCTTCTCTACTACCGACCTGTTAGTCCTCTCAGAAACTCCGTTTTGTTGAGGACTGAAAGGAACGGTTGTCTGGTGTTGGATACCTTCCTCCTCCAGGTAATCAGTAAATTCTTTGTTAACGTACTCTGTTCCGTTGTCTGTACGCAACGCTTTTACCTTTAAGCCTGTCTCTCTTTCAACCATAGCTTTAAAAACACAAAACTTTTAATTAGGATGGGTTTGCTCTTGATCCCAATCAAGCCCGGGGGCCATGACAGAATCCACGATGGAACGAGCTAACCCAGAAGGTGCCTATTCACCCTGGCTTTGAAAATTAGACGGGTTATTAGTTCTCGGAAATACAGACGCAGGGAGGGAGTTCCACTCCTTTGCTGTGCGCGTTATGAAGGATGTTGAAAAGCGCTTGGTGCGACAGGTAGGAATATCAACCAAGAAAGGGTGGTAGCCTGCAGTGCGTCTAGATGTCCGATGGAAAAAAGGAGATGGCGGTATGAGCAGATGCAGCTCTTGAGCACACTCTCCAAAGTACAGTCTGTAGAAGACCGCCAGACAGGCAACTTTGCGGCGATGAGCTAAGGTGTGAAGCTTGCTCTTCACCAATTTGTTGTCCCCGATGAGCCTCTCAGCTCTGCGATGAATCGTGTCCAGTGCAGCAAGTTGGTATTTTGCTGAGCCATCCCAAAGGTGGCAGCAATATTCCATGCAAGATCAGACTTGAGCTTTATAGAGTGTTAAAATCTGTCCTGGCGTGAAATATTGCTTGACCTTATTTAGGACGCCCAACATTCTGGCTGCAATTTGAGCTTTGGATTCGATGTTGGCGCCGAAGTTAAGGTCTGAAGACAACTTTATGCCAAGAAGCTCGAGGTTGTCGGTCACAGGTACAGATATACCTCGGAAAGTAGGAGTGAGGTGGAAGGAACTCCTTTTTGCCGTGAAAAGACACGCTTGTGTTTTGGAGGCGTGGAAATTAACGAGGTTACTATCGCCCCCACTGGGAAACGTAGTTTAGCCTCTGGTTTATTCGCTCAACCATGGCTTCTCTCATGAACATCACGTCGTCGCCGCAGGCTTTTGCGCTAGACAGGTATCTCTCTACAACAGTACTGTCGTCTGCATACCCAACAATTCCTGGTATCAACAGGTCATTGATGTGCAGCAGGAAAAGCGTCGCAGAAAGAACAGACCCCTGAGGAGCTCCGGCATCAATAGGCACTGAGTCAGGGAGCAGCCATCGACAACTACTCTGATCGATCGTTCAGTCAGGAAGTCGGCTATCCAACTGCAAAAGTCAGCGGGGATACCGTACGCAGGAAGCTTGCGCAGCAGACTTGCGTGCCAGACCATGTCATAAGCCTTCGAGATGTCAAGTGACACGGGAAGTGCTTCGCCGTGCATCTCGAGGGCTTCGCCCCAGCAATGCGTGACGTAAACTAGAAGATCCCCAGTTGAGCGTCTTCGGCGAAAGCCATATTGACGGTCACTGAGGAGATCGTTGTCTTCTAGGTATGAGAGCAACTTGCTGTTCAGCACTCTTTCCATAACCTTACAGATTATGGAAGTGATGGCGATCGGTCGGTAATTGCATGGGTCGGCACGACTACCCTTTTTGGGTATAGGTTGCACATTGGCAAGCTTCCAGGATTTTGGGACGGTTTTTGTGTTGAGAGGCGATACAAGCGTTTTAGCACAGGAGACAACTCAGGCGCAAAGTACCTCAGCACTCTTGCTGGTATGCCATCAGGACCACTGGCCTTATTCACGTCCAGACTAAGTAAGACTCTACTGACCTGCTTATTGTGAATTGTGATCTCCGACATCGAAGAATCACAGCGTGGTATGTTTGGTGGTTGTTGAGAGCCGGTGTCAAGACGGGAATTGCTTGCAAACAGAGAGGCAAATAAACTTGCTTTCTCAGCTGCAGAATGGGCCAGTGACCCGTCAGATTTCAGCAATGGCGGTAGCATAGCACGGCAGAAATTCGTTTCGACTGACTTCGAGAGGGACCAGAACTGTTTACTTCCATTCGGATAGGAAGACAGTTTCATCCCTATTCTGCTGATGTGGTCGAATCTCGCCTTTAGTAACACCCTTTTGCATGACTTGGCGGCCTAATTATAGGCTCTCTTCTTCGCTCGAATTCTCCGTGCACGGACCAGCTCCGCCGCTGGATATCGCTGAGCTGCCAAGTCTGCCGTCTCTGTGAGGTAATCTATGAGCCGAGTCGTCTCCCGGTCACCGCTGTGCGATCGGTAGACACAGATGTAGATCATCTTCTCTACCCCTGTGTCCACCAGAAGCCAGATAACAGAAAACCCGGATTTTTCAAAGCATCGGAGACGCCTATAGCATATGTCATTGCGGACGAATAAACAGACCCCTGCACACATCTTAAACTTATGCTCAAGCGTGTAAGCAGGGTAGTTGAGGTACGCCACGTCCGACGGGGTTGCTATCTGAGTCTTCGTCAAGAAGAATAGGTGCGGCTTCTCGGTCTCCAGATGGTGATGGACCGGATGGAGATTTGAGTGCAGTCCTCTAATGTTCGCAAGGTGCACTTTAAATGGGAGGAAGTGCAGCCGCTGTTTAAGATTCTTCCTATTCTCTTTTTTCATAATGGTGAATGTTGGGGGGTAGGATTTTAGTCGAGACGCAACTTAGTCGACCAAAGGAAGTTTTCTTGGGCTAAGCTGACCAAAAAAGGGAACTCACCTGGAGACTGCGGGGTCGCCCGAACCCCCCCGAAATTGCCACCGGGTCCTCCCGTCCAGTCGCCAACTGGCACGGTGGAGCATTTCGGGATTTTTCGCGAGTTGGCGGGGCAGCCTTTCACGCGTAGCTAGCGCGCTAGTTGGGCCCCCTACTAACTGCGTTCGGGCAGCGGCTTAAACCGTGCTTCGGATCCCGCTAGCCTCCAGAATGAGTTACCAGGTACAGCATAGCCAAGATACCAGTACCGGTCCTAAGCTGCGCAACTGACTTATTACCAACCCCCATTGGCACTGGTATTCCCGCCCTCCGACGGAACGCAGCAAAGCTGCTTGGCGGCGGACTTCGGCAGGATGGTGGTCGCGAGCCAGGCGGCCCCTTGCGGAGCCTACCACCGCCGTTGGGATCATCAGCCGTCACCAAGGGCCGTGTTGGTCCATGATGCCGTTGCCCGGGGTGGACCGCTAGGAGGTAGATCCCAACCACCCCAAATCATTATAAAATATACAACCTTTCTTATCAAAAACAACACAAAATCCATTATCTACAGCCTTCTTTACCGAAATTAAATTAGTATTTAAATTTGGTATAAAAACTACATTTGATATATTTTTGATACTATTAGAACATTCGGATTTAAAATTATTATCAATAGAAACACTGCCAATGCCAGCACTTGTCAAGACATCTCCGTTAGCAATTGTGACTTGCCCAGTAGAGAACTCTTGTATATTCTCCATCCAATCTGACCTTCCAGACATATGAGCATATGACAGCTCCAGAATCTACCCACCATTTATCTTTGAACGCCTCGGTACCTACTTTGAATGCGCCAAACAGACTAGATAGGGTGTTTTCTTTCTTCGGGCCAACATTTTTGGACTTTCTGTTAAGGAGACAGTCCGGTCTCTTATGTCCAGGCTCCTTACAGTGGGAACAGACTATCTTCCGTTTTCTTTTAGGCTTCTTTTCCTGAACACATAAACCAAGATCCGATTTAATTGGTTCATTATCAATAGATCGCGAAAATTCTGCTAATAGTTTGCTTTTCACCAGCTCGCTAGAAAACTGCACTGTTGAATTTTCTAGTGCCATTATTAAGGGATCAAATCGTGACGTCAGTCCTCCTAGTAATATAGTTCCAGCGCCAAACGACGACCCATGGACTTATCCTTGTAAGCAGCAGCTAAAGTGCTCCAGGCTTCCTTGGCGCTCTTACAGTTCCTTACGTGCGTTATGGCTGGTCCATCCAATGTCAAGCAAATTTTGGCTAGGGTAATTTCGTCTTCCCTTTCTTTAATATTAGAGGCAGTAGAATCTCCATCAGGATAACCTATTATACAATTCCACAAACCTTCATGTACCAAGTACATTTTCATTTTGAATTTCCAAATAGTATAATCTTGTGTACCTTTTAAAAATATCCCTGCAAGAGATCGTAGACTCGAATCCAATCCATTTTTACTCATATTGTTGTGATCGCCCGTTGACATCTTTTGTTTTTATATGTCAGAAAATTTTTCACTTTTAAGTCGAAAATTTATGTAAATTCACAACGATCCGGTAAATCTGACTCCCAAAATTACTTTCCACTCATTAAAACTCTATCTTCGTGCTGATAACGTGTTGTATGTAATAAATAAAATAGAACGAGATTGTGAACCTATGACAGTATATTTTGAAGTAAGGTTTAAAAGTACTTTAGTTTTCATTAACCATAATGTATAAACAAAGAGTTTTTACAACAATAACTTATAACAGTATTGTTACTTCCGATGTTATTGTTGCCAACAATCGATGAAGAAGAAACAGCAATGCAATTTTATTTGAAGATGCGGTTTTACAATCAATGCAACGAAACAAAAAAACAAAATATTAATAATGTTAATTTGATCCAAATAATTAAAGCCGTTTCCGTTATTAGCGAAATAAATTTATATATATAGATATGAATTACTCATTTGAAATAATTATATGAATTAAATAAACTTATGATAACGAATGTAAACATTACACAAATATTTGCCACATATATGTATTTGTTGTTAAGGCCACAAATCGATAAACTAACCATTAAACTAATATGTACAGTCAACTAATTTTATTCCTACGCCAACATAGAAACGAATCGCTTTAACTGGTAGAGAATTATGATGTTCAAAATGATCAACAAATCACATGTTAGAATCGGTCGATTAATGGAGGTTTTAGACATATTAGTTTCATTAAATTAACCTGCCGCTAAAACCAAGCAGATTTTTTTGTGATCAAAATGTCAATGTCACAATTAAAACATCGAGATAGTGGCCAAGCGCATGCCTATTTTCTATTTAAAAAAAAATAGACTGTAAGAAGCAAAAATTGTTCTTAGCTTTGATATAGGGTAATAAGGACATATATGCGAGTTTACGCATGAAGTCAACAGAAGCTGCCTCTCTTTTGTATTATAATCTGTTAGCAACTACACTGGAATACCTAATTGTTAATGTTTAAAATTATAAATTAGCTGTTCGGCTTAATTAAATTGTTTAAGATTGATCCATTAAAAGTTGTGAAACGATGACTCTCGTACGGCCGCCATCTTGTTGTTTACGTCTGCCTTGAGAATATAAAAATGGCGCAACATTCGTCCGAGCGTCATTCGTTGTGTGAACGTCGCCTTGAGCACATCGTGAAGGGTATGTAACTCTTTGTATATAGATATTCTGGTGAGCATTGTAAGTCTTACTTGGTTGATGTTAAAGATTTAAAGTTATTTACATGATGACATATTGTATTGGAATTATAAGTTAAATTTGGAGTGCAGGTTTTAATTATCCCGAATAAACCCATTAAATTACTTAATTCTTTATTTTTACTTCACATCCTAGCTAGTCTGTGTATAGGGTCGTTAACAAATGTCAATATTAACCCGCCTTAGGAAAATGATATCCTGGCAAAGTGTATAATTCAGGCATTGTACAAAATGACTTGTTATTCTAAACCAACCATACTAGGTTAAACTAAAACTGCAAAAACACGGGCCGAGCGTATAACAAAAGTGGTTGGCGATCTGATAGAACCGAATTTTAAGTTGTAAAGTTGATAATATGTTTTATTGTTCATTTTGTTTTCATCAAGAAGCAAAATTTTCCAAGAATTCAATCGGTTGATATAAAAAACATTACTATTTGTTTCTTTATACTGTTTTATTCATTTTAGACAAATATCTTTCAAAGATTTTGGGATTCGTCAAACGGAACGTTTCAATTTTATCATCTTTCTCGCCCTGTTTGATATTAACTGTATTATAGAGGTCACTGTTGTCAATTGAGAAAAAACAAAAAAAAATAAAACTCAATTTATTGAGTAGTTCACAGAAGTTCTTAGAGAATAATAAACACATAATTACTGATGAATGTTCATCAAGGCCAGTCGTTCATCCATTTCATTTAAATAGGTTTGTTTTTTTTAATTCCAGATACAGTTTTATCAATGTAAACTTCCCAGAAGTTGTTTAGTGATTGTAATACAAAGCTGTACCGAAATAAATAAAAATACCCACGTTGGGAAAAGGATTTGTCTATTATTTCTTTACCATTACAGAACTGTAAAAAGCTATGACTGTACTGTAAGATATTCCAGCAAAAATGGGATAGGATACTGCGACGTTAAGAAGCTTCTTTTCTGTCTGTCTGTGCGCGTATCACGCAAAAACTGTCTAACAGATTTTGATACAGTTTTCACAACTCGGTGGCATCACGTTTCATTATATTTTGTTGGGTAGAAGGACAAAGTAACCTCTCTGCAGTACTAACGTTCATTAAATAAGGAATTTATTTAAAATGGTCTTTGCAGGCACTTTTATCCCAATTATAACCTCCCGCATATCAGTAATATAAGCTGGGAGTACCTCTACGCGGTGCAGGCGGTAACACTGGCAAACTTGCTAAAACTTCCGTGTTTCCTGGGGAGGTCCGAATTCCACGGCGGTAAAACTGCGGGCGGAAGATCTAATTCTATAAATATAGAAAAGGTAAGGGTTAGCTTAACATGTTTTTTTATTGTTATCTCAAACATTCTTTAGTTCGGCTTACGATTGTCTTGGGAGAAATATGTTTTACAAATAATAATTTAACAAAATACGTATTTTGTTGGAGGGATCAGAGTTGGGAATCTAAATGGAGCTTAGTGGTATTAATAAAGGAATGAAATAAAGAAAGTCTTTAATGTGATTGAAGCGAGACAGTTAGTTATTTTAATGTTTTATGTTAAACTTATATATTTTAGTAAAAAAAATTCATATGACTCAAAAGAAATATTGAGTCCCAAAAAAGGAAAAGACCCTCTTTTTGATTGAAAAGAGGAAGAAAGTACACGTCATGAATTCATATAAGACGACAATGTGGTGTGCGTTGACTTGAGTCGATCATAAAGAGTGATAGAAGATGGCGAAAAAATCGGTCAAAAAGGCGGTCTTATGCGGAAACACTGATAGCATAGTACTTCTTTTATACCATGGCATACTTCAAAAAGAAACGTAAATAGTTCTTTAACAGCCGTCTGAAGTTTGACACTTAAATTATTTCTTGAAACATTTGCATAAATGTTTAGTTTTCTCAGAAGCATTAATATGTTGTTGCTCCTCCTTCGTTCAATGAGATATTATTGCGCAAGAAAACACATACGTTTCACATGAAAGGAGATCTATTTGCTTTCAAAATGGCGCTGCGTAATTGGTACGTCATTATGATTCATCAATCCCATATTACTTACTGGTACAACGTACCCTCGTGACGAGCTCAATTGCACAGTAGTTAGATATTTCAGCCTATGGTTCCAGAGGTTAAGCGACTTTCGGAAGGGATGGTTATAAGATGAGTGACCAAAAATTTACCATTTTTTGTTCCCACGTGCTTCATAAAGAACGTATAGCCATTTGTGACAACTGCTTCTGGAGTCTTTAGCATCTACTGTATCGCACTGCACCTGTGTGGGTGGGTTCTGGACCTTTCTGCCGAGGCTGTTCTTATCCATCAAAAGATCTGTGCTGTGCGGACGTTATTAGGACGACTTCACATAGCTATGGGCTTCGAAGTCTTCTTTATGGATCACTGCGCGATACCTCTTATATCATTTGCTCGTTGATCATAGTACTTTTTGTAAACAGTAGCTATAATTACGCGGACAGTTATGTAAAAAAACAACTTACCCGTCTTACGAAATCACTGTAAACTTATTGTAAAATAAATGAGTAGTTGGCTCAAAGTGCGATAATTATGTGAACTCACAATTGTCAAAATTATAATTCGTAGTAACAATACATGCGTGTTTTCAATCAGTTTGTTAGAAACCACATGATGGTTGTAGGAAAAATCACTTACTATCCTAGAAATGTGACGACTTTGTTATAATTGCGTAGCAATTGTTCTTTTTGTTAAATTGAGATAGTCACGAGTGAAAATAAATTTATTTTACTGTAGGTTTCTGAAAAGTGAAAGTTACTTACTTGAGTTGAGAGAAGTCAAAGTAAATTCAAAGGGCATCTGAATTCCCGAACTGGTAATAGATTGAGCAGTTTTCGATAAAGAAGATAATAATGTAACAACTTCAGAAAATGCAATTTTAAGCAGTGCCTTACAAAAGTAACTGTTTAAAATTCAATTTTAGTTAAATTCTGTAGTCCAGTAACATTCCTGATAAAATATCAAATCAAATCATCATTTATTTATGGGCCCATAATATTGTATATACTAGTAAGATAATAATCATGTTTAGGTCATGTGATCAACTTGCTGGGCAAGCTTGCAAATTTTAATTATATATAAATATAAGAATGTTAAATAAATAAAATTAGCATTCGGAATGAATAGTAATGGTATACAATTTCCTTAAACACGCCCTATACCAAAATAATAGGGGTTAAAGTATGAAATTGCCGTTTTATTGCAATAGGTTCTTTGAATTGACATAGAATCTTCATGGTTTGAGGTTTTCGAATGAAACTTTTTTTAAATGGTTTCTATGATGTTCTTTTTTTAAAAAATGTAAAACATTTGAATATCGACTTTCAATTGTTTTTGTTATTCAATTTAGACAAGAAAGATGGATACTGCGAAAATTCGAGTTATTTTTGAATACGAGTTCCGACGCGGAACTAACGCGGCAGAAACAGCCCGCAATATCAATGCTGCATTTGGAGAGGGGTCTACTAATGAACGCACCGTGCGATTTTGGTTTAAACGCTTTCGTGATGGAAATTTCGACTTAAAGAACGAGCCACGAGGAAGACCGCCCACACAGGTAAATAACGATGAATTAAGAGAGATAGTGGAAGCCGATCCTAGTCAAAGTACCCAGGAATTAGCGGCATGGTTTAACGTTACCTTACCCACAATATTGACTCACTTGCGTCAAATCAATAAAATAAAAAAATACGAAAAATGGGTGCCTCATGATTTGACTGATCTGCAGAAAGAAACGCGTGTTGAAACTTGTGTTGCCTTGTTGAACCGGTACAGAAATGAAGGAATATTGGATCGAATTGTAACATGTGATGAAAAGTGGATTCTTTATGATAACCGGAAAAGAAAAATGCAATGGCTGACCCCAGGTCAAATGCCACAACAGTGTCCTAAAGCAAAACTTACCAATAAAAAGGTAATGGTAACTGTTTGGTGGTCTCAGCATGGTGTTATTCACTATAGTTTTCTCCGATCTGGTCAAGCAATAACGGCAGATGTCTATTGTGCCGAACTCCGAACCATGTTGACAAAACTAGCAGTAAAACAGCCCCGACTCATGAATCGATCTTCACCATTATTGCTCCACGACAACGCGAGACCTCACACAGCACGAGAAACCATTTTGACCCTTCAGGAACTGCAGTTAGAAACCATTCGTCATCCTCCGTATTCACCAGACCTTGCTCCAACGGACTACCATTTTTTTCGTGATTTGGACAATTATCTACGTGACAAGAAGTTTTCTTCCCAGGAGGCAGTACAAAATGCTTTCACACAGTTTGTGCAGTCTAGATCGTCGGAATTCTATCGCAAAGGCATTAATGACCTTCCCATTAGATGGCAGCAATGTATAGATAATAATGGCAACTATTTTGATTAAATAAATTTGTTAAAAATTTAAAAAATAAACAATATAGATTTTCAGTACAAATCGGCAATTTCATACTTTAACCCCTAATATTTATTCTTACGTGTAACTTAATAAATTACTTTCGTTTTATATACATAATTACGATTTTTAAAATCTAATTATTTTATTCTACCATTATAAAGCAAAATTCATATATTTTTTTTAAATATAGGTGCCAATGGCAAGAAGGCTTGTACAATAAATTAATGTATTGAGCTCGCAAAATATTGGATGGCATACTTATGACGACCATAGCCATCCAGTGCACACGGCTCCCGTGAAGGAGTGTAATTGTCAGGTTTGAATGAAATCATGGAAAATATACGCAGTTTTAGTATTCTTAAAATCATTTAATTTCAGTGAGTGGGATGTGAGAATCTTTGAAGAATATAATTAATTAAAACTGTATTGGTCTAATCGAATCGAAAGCGTGCTAAAAATAACATGCATTTAACTTCAAAAGGAAAATAATGTTATATTTCGGTGCTCTCTTTAATTGACACAATAAACTGGGTGGCCGCAATTGCGATTACGTGGAAATTAACGCATAATTAACTAGGTTCATTATTGGGAAAATATATTCGACATTAATTATTTAGAGTTCCTATGTTTCCGTACTATCTATCTATATTATGCTTTAGGTAAAAAAGTAAATGAAAGATATGGTTAATTAAATACAACTTATATTCATTACTTCCACTTGCAAATCCGCACTAGGCCCGCGAGGTGTACTTTTAGTTGTTTTCCCATCTGAGATTTAATTAAGAGGCGCAATCGAGAGATTTATGTCTTAGATAATCTTATATCAGTAAGTCTTTTTAATAATGGGCGTCATGATTCAATATAAAAGTCCAAACTGCTGCGTTCTACCGATATTATCACCAATATAGCATTGCGTTATTCAATATTTGTTTTCAATAACTCTAGATTGTGAGTTTCATTTGGTTAAAGCCCAATTTTGACTAAATACGGTATTAGTAAAATATTTTAGTCAAAATTGCGTTTCAAAATTACGCAATAGAAGTAGATCTTGTATTCCTATTTGTGTTTTTAGTACATTTGGTATTAAGACGCATACGATCTTACACACTCTTGCATTAATAATGCTAATAGAAATAGATATTCCCTCGAGAAATGAAAATTATATCCTGTTTTATTTATAAACAATCGAATTAAGGACGCTTGCTAGCAGTTTTTCTCGGGCTATTAAGCCTTACTTCCTAAAAATAGGACTCGCTACTGAATTGAGGAATATCGAATTTCGAGGTACGTTAGTTCAATAGTTTACGACTATCTACAATGTACGCCAGTTCAAAAGTATACGCTAGCGAAGTAAAAAATTATATTGTAAGTACCTAACCCAATCGAATCAATGTTATATCGATTAATCGTCATAAAATAGCATAATCCATAAACACAAGCTTTACAATGCTTACTTTAGGTTAAGCCTCAGAGTAAACAGGACTGGAGTAGCCATTAGTCAATATCTCGTACATATTTTTCTGCCATTTTTTGCGGGGGGTGAGGTTACTACTACATTCAATGCCAGCACACAGGAACAAAAACTCTTTGCGTGTTTACAAACGCACACATGCATAATACGACAAACATATTTAAAATACACGCACACGTGCTTAAAATAGTGTGTTAACGTTCTATTCAAACACACGAATGTCATTGTGTGAGAAGTAACATGACATAGCACGAGAATATCGATATCGATAAATCAGTTTCGTTCAATGAATGAATTTATTAACTTTGCGTTAGTATTCCTACAAATACAAATTGAAACTTGATAGTTTATTGCATTTAAAAGATATTTACAATAGGTGTTATTATATATATAGAATTCACTGTGGACCCTTTTGCGTATACCCATAATGGAAAGGAGGAACTCTGAAACATTATTTTTAACAAAGCGATAGTGAATATAGTTATATTTCTCAGATTTTTACTTTGACCGATTGATTATTTGTATTTTTTTGCGATTTGCTTACATCACTTTTTGCAGGTATTTCCCTTTCAACTTATTTTTTAACCTAAAATTAATACATTTAAATGTAATAAACTAAAACTGTTATAATATTACATGTTAATATCTATTTGAAGCATAACTAGTTATATAATAAACTAAGAGGATCATTCAAGAATAACGTTGGCACAGCATGGGCAACTAATCTTCTTCTATTGTTAGATAATTTTTGAAACTGAGACGGCTCAATATGTATGGAACATATAGTACTTGTTCTTGAAGATGCCCAAGATGCCCTATTACCTATTACAAGCATGAATCCATTTTTTTCGTATGCTGTATTCTTTAGGAAAACTGAATATGAAAAATTAGATGTTTCCGGGCATATCAAAGCTTAAAGTATAAATACCAACAATTAGTATACCGCCTAGGGGCAGAGTATATTTGCCTGAACTACACATACCGATCATTTCTAATTTTAATACTGCAATACTATCTTCCAATAGCTTTCATTTATGTACAAATGACTTTTGGTACCACATACCTTACTCCTAGTATCTTGAAGTATTGCAGTTGGACAAGCCGGTTTTTAAAAGGAGCTATAAATGCTACAATATTAATAAAAAACTTAACTTAAATGTTGACGATGACATTTAGCTATTACCATACTAAAATGTCATCAAAATCCGTCGCGTAGTTTTTGGGTGATGCGTGCTCAAACATACATACAGACAGACAAAATGTTCAAAAATTAGTGATTTCGCTTCCTCTACTCTCATTACTAGCCATTTGGTTTAAGGTGGACTTGACCTGTTTTATTCTATATCTTTACAGTTTTATTCTCGTATGTATAATATCGCAGGTAAATAGTATAATTCCGCACTTTACATACGGCGTCATCAGTTCAAAATCACATACCTTATTCTTATTTGAAATCATCATTAATACCTGGTAATAATTACTGAAACAAACTGTAATTTATCTAAGCTGTGTTTTATTATCGTTAAGAAAAAGAACTAAGAAAAGGGTATGTGTTTTTTAAACTGATGACGCCGAATGTAAACTGCGGAATTATACAATTTCCCTGCGACATACAGATTTAAATTAAAAATACATATTTCCAATTTAAGTATGTTACTTGCATTCATTCATTCATTACTCACTCGTAAAATCACAATATCGATGAAGTTGACATCACTATTGTGCAAATTAATATTGTACAAATTAATAAGGGTTGCTGATTACAAAATAAAAACAATTTGTCCTGTGGCTCGAAAAAAAATTTTGGTTTCTCGGAAATGATCGGGTGTGCTGGTTAGACGATGGTACCCTTTTAACCGTGTCTTTTTTATGAAGTCAGGGACACTGGAAGTATATACAGCATTAGTACTCTTAATGTTTATGAGCGCCGCCCAGCATGAATAAAAGGACAAATAGTTTGATTATTATTTTAATTAATTATTTTATTTATTATTTTATATTTCCATGTTGTGTGGCAAAGAATAGGCTTCAAGCAGCCGCAAAAGTGTAGGTATGTACTTAATACTAAACTAAAAATAAACACGCAACGTACATTGTTAAAACGAAATTATAATTGGTAATTAAATAATACAAAATTACAGTTATTTATTACCAACAAACTTTTTCTAATTTTTGTCTTAATTAATTGAAATGCGATAATGGTCAACCCTAGGTAGTCTCGTGGGGAGTGCAGCCGTGACGTCATCAAACGAACTTTGAGCGCGAAATTTGAAATTGTAGTCTGCTAAAACATGAAATTATGAATTAAATAATAATCAAAACCTAAAAAATATGCTTACAAATGAAAGGTGACACCATCTTTTTGCATACTAGATATTTTCGATTTTTTTTTACAGTAGAAAACAGCACAGGCAGGCATTTTCGTGGGAGCTCTGCACGGTAAGACGTTCTGATTATTGTGGTTTTAAAATGGCGGCTCAACTAGTTTTATATAACGCACAGGATTCCGATGCTTGTGCATTTGGCAGAGGGGTAATGTTAGGCAAAGGCTACTCCAGTCCTGTTTACTCTGAGGGTTAAGCTCTTTGGTGGGAAGAAATTTTATATATATTTTTTAAATTTTATATTTAATTTATTAGTAGCATAACATTCACAATTTCATGGATCAAACAATCAATCGAATGGATATGGTACACTCACACATGAAAATATTGGATTATGAAAACGCAGCTGTGTAGAAAGAACGTGTGACGCTTAAACGCAATTGCATTGTAATAATAGCGACTAATGAAAACTACTATTTGGGGTAGCCTCTCAAAGTCGATAATACTGCAAATCAGTATTTGCTAATAGATTTTGATTAACTATTCGATCAATATAATAAACATTTTACAACAATAAATAGAGTTACGGTACATTTGTAAACCTATCTTTTAAATGAATTTAATTTCAAACTTCCGTTATCTTCAGTGTTGCAGTAATTTCTCTCTTCTTATTGGTATTTTATGTACTGGATTGGAGAAAAGTGTGGGGCATAGACCCCACTAGGGTGGACTGTATAACTTGGGTGGTGATGGACGATGGTAATGTCGGATGGCGCCGTAGGGATGGTGACGTCAGCAGGGTAGCCTCGGCAAGGAAAAGTCGCTGATTTTCTTAAGCTTGCAGTGAGGTTCGGAGGCTTCAGGTTTCTTCTTCTTTGCTTGTTTTCAAGGCTGGATCGGAAGCTCGGTCGGAAGTGATTTTGCATTGATTTGAGCCCGTCTTTTATTCGATATTTTTGGGTGACCCATCCAAGGTGGGGCAACCCATTTTGGGCCTCCGAACCTCACCCCCGCAAGTGCTTTCGCCTTTATTTTTGTCATTATTTACACATTTTCTTATGACTACGACTTATTTTCTAGTTAATATTATTTATACTTACTAAAATAACATACAATATTCATCATAGGGAGAGCGGGAAGCGAGTGGCGCCGCTCTCGGCGCGGGCGCTCTTTTATTCTACCTCGCCTCCCGCCTCGGTCATATATAAACTGCCCCGCTCGCCTCTGTCGTCTGCAGTCGCATAGCGGAAGGCGAGCGGGATGTTTCTATGTATTTCAGGTTAATAAATAGGCCATTCATCATATTTTTATTAATAAAGGTTAACTAGAGAAAATATACTACAATCTAAACATTATTACGTAACTAAAATAAACTATTCTTAATCTCGTAAAACACACTTGACAAAAGGAAGAAATGCGATCGTCCTATTGGCGCACCTATAAGGAGCAAGTCCTGCTATCTGCGAACATGCGTTTTGAACTACACCATTTTCAGAACTTTACATTAATCATTTATGAATTACTTAATTTACGTTATAGGTGCTATTATACAGATAAACGAATCGTTTCGTCGTGAACATTTCTCCCGCCGTCGCCTTGCGATCTTACTGGTAGAACGACGATCTTCTTGGTGGGCCTTCGCAGAACGTGTCCCTTGCTGGTGGTGACGTCCACAACTCGAACAACTCCGTCCTTGCCGGGGTAGGTCTTCGTAACTCGTCCGCGCGGCCAGGTGTTGCGAGGTAGGTTCGAGTCGCATATGATGACCACGTCGCCGATGACAGGAGGGGTGCCGACGTTGGAGGGCTCCCGCCGGTTTTGCAGTAGCGGTAGGTACTCTCGCACCCAGCGGCGCCAGAAGGTGTCGGCGAGCTGTTGGGCGCGTCTCCACTGATGACGCGCAGTTAGGTCGGACTCGTTGAAGGCGCCGGGGGCCGGAGTATGACAGTCGGGCCCAATCAGGATCATGTTGGGTGTGAGCGCAGGTGGGTCGTCCGGGCCCACCGCCACGTGGGTGAGTGGACGGGAGTTCACGGTCGCTTCGGCTTCGGCGAGCAGTGTCTGCAGGGTCTCGTCGCTGGGGCGCTGTTCGTGCAGAGTGGCGCGCAGGGCTTCCTTGACGGTGCGCACCATACGCTCCCATGCCCCGGCCATGAAAGGAGCGGCCGGGGGCAGGAAACGCCAGTTGATGTGTCGTGCAGCGGCGGCCTCCTTGATCGCCGCGGAGAGCTCCCGGTCGGCGCCTCTGAATGCGGTGCCGTTGTCACTCCACAGCTCCGTCGGACAGCCTCGCCTCGCTATGAAACGGCGAAGGGCGGCGATTGCAGAGTCGGTGCTGAGCGATGCGGCTACCTCGAGATGTACCGCGCGTGACGTCATACACGTGAAGAGCGCGACGTACCTTTTTTCTCTATGTCGTCCCACCGTGACTTCTAGTGGGCCGAAATAGTCCACTCCTGTGTAGGTGAACGGGCGTGCGTGGTGAGCGAGGCGCGCCGCAGGCAGATCTCCGGTAGAGGGCGCGGCGGGCTTCGCCTTTTTCAGTCGGCAGGTGGCGCAGCGAACGATGACTCCTTTAACCGTAGGTCTTATCTTCATTATGTATAAGCGTTGACGTAACTCATTTACTACTATTTCCGTGCCGCCGTGGTGTAGCTTCTCGTGTATATGGGCTATATATAACTTCGTGTAGCTATGTTTTCCGTGCAGTACCGCCGGGCGGACGGTTTCTTCCTCGACGTCGCTGGCCTCCGCTATTCTGCTGCGAAGTCGTATTATATCGTCTTCGTCGATATATACACTTAGCGCGGCGAGTCGGTCGCTCCTGTCGGGTTCTTGCTTGCGTCGTAGGCGTTCTATCTCTTTACTATAGCTGTCTTCTTGAACGGCGCGTATCCACGATTTCTCCGCTGCGAGTAAATATCGCGCTTCTAACAATATGAAATCGTTGTGACGCGCAGGTGGAGTGGTTAAATCGTCGGGCTTGCGGGGTCTCGGGTTCGATTTTTTCCAAACTGCGTCTTGTGTTTCAGCGGCTCTTGTTCGTTTTCTGCGTGTTGCTGCCACTGTTTGCTTCTTTGGACGACAGAGGTCAATGAACTGTAGCACTCGCGCGGTCGCTCGCAAGAGACGTGTCCACTTAGAGAATCGTTCTATTTTCGGTAGATGACTGTGTTCGGAGCGCGGTTGTAGTGTGTTGCACTTCTCTTTTTCTTCACCGGTCGCTTCGCTCGCTATTTTACTCTCCACGGGCCAGGTTGTTTCGGGTTGATACAGGAACCGGGGGCCGTGGTACCATCGGTGGTGCGGGTCGAAGTCGGTAGGTGTCGCTCTGGTTGCGTCGTCGGCTACGTTGTCGATTGACGGCAGCCACCGCCACTCGTTTTTCTTACTTAAATCTTCTATTTCGGCGATTCGGTGAGCGACGAATGTTTTGAATGTGCGTGGTTCGGCGCGTATCCATGCTAGCGCGGTGCGTGAGTCGCTCCAGTATGTCTTGCGAGTTATTTCATACTCGTGCTCTTCTGCGGTCGATCTTGCTAATCGAACTCCTAGGACGGCTGCTTGGAGCTCCAACCTGGGTATGGAGATGGGTTTCGTGGGCGTGACGCGGCTCTTCGCTGCTGCTAGGGTGACCTTGATGCTGCCGTCGCTCCGCGTTATCCGCCAGTAGGTTGCGGCGGCGTAAGCTTCTTCGCTGGCGTCTACGAATGTGTGCAGCTCGTAGTAAGCGGCAGGCTCGGCGTCGTAGCACCTCGGTATGCGAAAGTAGCTTAAGTCGTGTAGCCGTCGTAGCCACTCGCTCCACCTGTCGTGTAGCTCCTCCGGTATGGCTTCGTCCCAGTCCGTCTTGTAGCGCCACGTGTCTTGCATTATTCGTTTCGCCGGCGTAGTCACGGGTGAGATGAGGCCTAGCGGGTCGAAGATGGACATGATGATGCTGAGCGCTTCTCTCTTCGTCGGTGGTCGCAGGTCGTCGAGTACTTCGGGCGGCGCCTTAGCGGTGTTGAGGCGAAATCGTATGCAATCTTCTTTTGTATCCCATAGTAGGCCGAGTGTTTTTTCCGTCTCGCTCCCGCCGATAGCGACTGTGTTTCCCTCTCGCTCTGTTAGTGCGACGACGGCGCTGATTGCGTCCTTTTCGTTGGTGGCCCATCCGCGTAGCTCGAAGCCGGCTCGCCTGTGCACGTAGTCGACTTCTTTGGTGATCCGTTTTGCCTCTTCTACGTTGTCGAAGCTGTGCAAGTAGTCGTCCATGTAGTGGTTTGCTTCGATCGCGCGCGCGGCTCGTGGATACTCGGCGGCGTGTTCCTTTGCGTTTCTGTTTTTTATGTAGAGCGCCGTGCATGGTGATGACGACGCGCCGAAGATGACGGAGGTCATGCGGTACTCCTCCGGGGGTCCCTCCCGCCGGTTGTCCCTCCACAGGAAACGGAGTGCGTCCCTGTCTTCTTCACGGATCTTGATCTGCATAAACATTTCTTTTATGTCCGCCGACACGGCGACGCCTCGCTGCCGAAACCGCATGATTACGCCGGGTAGAGATTGTAATAGGTCGGGCCCGGGGAGTAGCATGTCGTTGAGGCTGCGTCCGTGTGATCTAGCGGCGGCGTCGTGTACGACTCTTATTTTCTTCTTTTCTGGATTGCAGACCGCGAAGTGAGGTAAGTACCACGTTCTGTCGCTAGGGGGCGTCCCTGCTCGTTCGGCGTAGCCCGACGCTAGTAGGTTGCCGATTCGTTCTTCATACTTATTCTTGAGATCGGCGTCGCGATCGAGTTTTCGTTCGAGTGTGTGTAGACGCTTGAGCGCGTCCGATCGATTGTTCGGTATGTCGGTGCCCTCTTCTCGCCACAGTAGACCCGTTTCGAACCGTCCGTTAGGGAGACGTCGGCTTTTATCTTCTAATATCTTGAGGGCTTGCAGCTCGGGATCGCTTTTCTGTTTTCTCGGTTCGATCGATAGTGATTCAAGCGCGAAGTATTTCTTCATCATTTCCTCCATGTTATCTGCTTCGCGGGTTTGAGTTAGATGCGTGCAACAGTAGGCTACGGGGGCCGCGTGTGAGGAGCGGCAGCCGTGTAGCACCCAACCCAGCTGAGTCTTCGAAGCCACGAGTTGGTCGCGCCGTCCCTCCCGTATGTCACGTGATACGATCAGCTCCCAATTGTCTTGACCGATGAGTATCTTGATGACGGCGTTAGTGTATAGGAGCTCGTGCTTGATGTCCTCTAGATGCGCGCAGTTCTGCACCTCCCGCTCGCTTATCGTTTGAGTGGCGAAGTCCAGACTGGTGACGGTGTGCGCGCTGCAGATGTGCGGTTTGCCTCGGTTGTGCCTCCCCGCGATGCTGACGTTTACTTTCTTGCTTCTATTGTGCGCTATCTCTGTCCCGCTCACTCCTTGTACCCATAGTGGCTCGTTGGGTCCTTGAAGGCCGAGCGTGTCTGCGAGCGTTGAGTCGATGATGGTCACGGTGCTTCCCTCGTCGAGCAGTGCGTAGGTATTCACGGTGGCTTCTGGGCCCTGTAGGGTGACCGGAGCTATCTTCAAGTACGCGCGGCTCGTGTTGGTTGTGTTCGATGCAACTTGATCGATCGCTGAGGCGATCACTTGTTCGGGCTTGATCGGCGACGGTGATGCGGGCGGCGTTGTCGCCGCGGTCGGTGTCGCTCTCTCATGATGAAGCAGCCGGTGGTGTCGCATGACGCATCCGTTGAGACCGCAGGGCTTCGCTCTGCACACGATGCGGCGGTGTTTGCTTGATAAGCATCGAAAACAGATGCGATTCTTCTTCGCTATCTCCCATCGCTCGTTCGTGTCTGCCTTGATGAATCTTGGACATGTCGCCAGCTGATGCTTCTCGTTGCAGCACGGGCACGGTGACTTCTCGCTAGGCTTGAACGGTGTGGCTTCGGGTGCCGCGGCGTATGTGCGCTCGATCTTCCTCTTCATAATTTTCTCTCTGACTTCATTGTTTACTTCGGGAGGAGCGTAGGGGGCGCACTTGTCCGCTTCATTGTTCAGGAACATTGCCATCTTCTTAAGTTCGGGCGTGTCTTCCTCTTGTGCCGCGTGATCGTACCACTTGTTGCGTAGGATCGGCGTCATTTTTTCTATGATGAGTCGCAATATCTCCGGGTTGTGTAGGTATTGCGGTCGCTTGAGTATTTCTACGGTAGCTATGGTGTTAGCTACACGGCTGGCGAACACGCACAGGTCGCGTGGGTTGTCGGTCAGCCGGGGGAGAGTCTTCATCTTCTCCATTTCGCCGAGGAGCAGGGCATCGGGTCGACCAAATCTTCTTTCCAACGAGTTCATTATATCTTCGGGGGGTGGCTGACTGATCAGGAGGGCGCTGACGGCTTCCAAGGCAGCTCCCCGTAGACTTCTTCTTAATCTGGCGACGTTCTCACTTGCTGAGAAGCTCTCCGCCGACTCGTTGAATGCTGCTCTGAAGTGCAGCCATTCTTGTGGTTGACCGCTGAACGATGGCAGTTCCGTAACGTACGTTCTCTTCGACTTGTTGGTGTAGATTGCTTCTGCTAACGCGGCAGACAGCGTAGTGACGTCGATCGTGGGGTTCTTGCTGGACTGAATTTCTTCATCATTTTCCCGTTGTCTGCGTTTTTCCCGGGCGCAGACAACCAGTCCTTGCTTGACTCCGTTGACTTCTCTCGCAGTACTCTGAGGGGCCGTCGTTGCGTTTGCAGTCTCCTCCATAGGGGACAGTCGATCCTCTTGCGTCGGCTGTCTGTCGAACCAATCTGAGACTCGTTGTGGTGCCAGATCGTCTTCTTCTCCCGATTCTTCGGACGATGTTTCTGCTTCTCTTCTTTGTTGTCTTATTCTCTCCAATTCTGTTTCCGCCTGGATCCGCTTCAGTTCCAACTCGGCTAGCCTCTCTCTGGCCCCCAACTCCGCGAGGAGTTTCTTGCTGGGGGCTCCTGATCGGCGTGACCGAGCGGGTTTGGCGGCTCGGGCGGTCGGCGGCGGCATCAATTCTGTGGAATGTCGTTCCACGACGGTGGCTGTACTGGCGGCGGGCGTGGCTTGAAGCCCCGATGTGTCGGCCGGGCCCCCCACGCTGGGCGTGGCGGTTGTGGTCGCTCCCGTGCCGGACGTGGTTCCCGTTTCGCCGCTCCCGGACGTAGTGCCGGTTTCTTCGCTTCCGTGTGTGGTGCCGGTTTCGCCGCTTCCGGTCGTTGTTGTGTTGGCAGATTCTTCCGAGGTGGACTCTTCTTTCCCGAGGTTACTTCTGGTGACTACCATCTTGCTGTTTCAGTGATCCGGTTTCGACGAGGACCAAAATGTGGGGCATAGACCCCACTAGGGTGGACTGTATAACTTGGGTGGTGATGGACGATGGTAATGTCGGATGGCGCCGTAGGGATGGTGACGTCAGCAGGGTAGCCTCGGCAAGGAAAAGTCGCTGATTTTCTTAAGCTTGCAGTGAGGTTCGGAGGCTTCAGGTTTCTTCTTCTTTGCTTGTTTTCAAGGCTGGATCGGAAGCTCGGTCGGAAGTGATTTTGCATTGATTTGAGCCCGTCTTTTATTCGATATTTTTGGGTGACCCATCCAAGGTGGGGCAACCCATTTTGGGCCTCCGAACCTCACCCCCGCAAGTGCTTTCGCCTTTATTTTTGTCATTATTTACACATTTTCTTATGACTACGACTTATTTTCTAGTTAATATTATTTATACTTACTAAAATAACATACAATATTCATCATAGGGAGAGCGGGAAGCGAGTGGCGCCGCTCTCGGCGCGGGCGCTCTTTTATTCTACCTCGCCTCCCGCCTCGGTCATATATAAACTGCCCCGCTCGCCTCTGTCGTCTGCAGTCGCATAGCGGAAGGCGAGCGGGATGTTTCTATGTATTTCAGGTTAATAAATAGGCCATTCATCATATTTTTATTAATAAAGGTTAACTAGAGAAAATATACTACAATCTAAACATTATTACGTAACTAAAATAAACTATTCTTAATCTCGTAAAACACACTTGACAAAAGGAAGAAATGCGATCGTCCTATTGGCGCACCTATAAGGAGCAAGTCCTGCTATCTGCGAACATGCGTTTTGAACTACACCATTTTCAGAACTTTACATTAATCATTTATGAATTACTTAATTTACGTTATAGGTGCTATTATACAGATAAACGAATCGTTTCGTCGTGAACAAAAAGAAATTTCAACTTTTTAGTGAAAGGAGTCGTCGATCATCCTGATTAATTACTAATATCGAGAACTGTTTGGTGCAACGGTAGCGATCCTGCATTTCGCAGATCCTGGGTTCGAGTCCCGGACGGGGCAAATACTTGTGTGATGTAGTAGCGTTTGTACCTGAAGTTTGGGTATTTATATATATTTAATATAAATATTACATATCGATGTACAATTTACATACCGTTACACTAGTATTCATGACACGAGCCTTACAGTGCTTACTTTGGGCTCTAATAATTTATGTAATCGTACGAAAAATTGTGTTTGTCTAATTGAAAAACAAATATTGCACATATTTTACTACAGAAAAGATTTCAATTTGATTTCGTTTGATTTCTTTGAACTGTACCTAGATTAAGTAATTTTTGCAGTTGTAATTTTATGCGAATAGGAATTGAACTGATATATCAGTATCAATATGATATGCTTGATTTATTATCATTAATATAAATTATATGATATTAAATATAATATAATAAATTTATAAGTAATTAAAACATGGGCAGCCCTCGCCTTATTTGTGTTGTTTGTTATTTTAATTTGGTTCCAGGTGGTATTTAAACACAATATGTTTTATTATACTTTAGGATTTTTATTTTTAGAGCTCACAAGTTCACACATGTCTCTAGACATGTCCTGTTTACTCTGAGCTAGACATCGATCAACGAGCTCCAAGGATACACCAAAGAAGAAAACCACAGAGCATAGAATATAGCAATACATGCAGGCAAATGTTAATGATTCCATACAGCCATAAATTCTATTCAACAATTTGCTGTGTCCGTAAAGGACGACTAAGTCTTTTAAGTTTCATTTATATTTTAAGACCAGTGTGTACTTAGTTGGCAATAAAGATTTGAATTTGAATTATTTAACAGATCTCAGTGGTCATAAACGCCTACGAATCGACTCATCAGAGGCCTTAGTATAAGCCTTTAAACGTGCAAACATGTGTTTATATGATAGATATTTATTCTACGTAAAAGAGTTCTGAAAATGAAGTCTATACTGAAACATTTGTATCGTTTACATATTTGAAAACTTACACAAAGCCCTTTAAACGTAAAAGCTAGCATAAAAAGTGCTTGCATTCCAGCTGCCTTTGTTTGATAAAGGATAGGAATTATTTGTTCCTACTTTTGTAATTGGATGGTAGTTATGCTGCTTATTTCCTTTGAAGACTATTGCGTGACTTTTAACTTAATTAAAATATTTGAAGCATTACATTTTTATTAATAACAAATCTAAGCAATGACGGCGACTTTGCCAGATTAAATCCCCTTATGAAATCTATTTGGAAATTCATATGCTCCGACATACATAATGAATAAAAAAACAGTTTCTATCTTTATAGGTCAGATTAAAAAATGTAAACTTCTGGACTCATGTTTTGCATTTGGCTACTTTGGGTAATATTTTTTTTGTTATAAGTATGTTTCAGGGATGGTAAGTTTGTTTCAGGGATAGTTGACGTGAGGATGTTCCACTTTAATTGTAAAAAAACAGAGCTCACCGACTTTAAGGCACTTTTATGTCTTGATTATTACAGAATGCCTGTAGCATTCCACGTCGGTACTGTATTATCTTTTGTCAAAAACCTATTATCTTGCTCTGAGCTAATTGCCATTATTTATCTATGATTAATGGTTGAACGTTATTCATGTTCCAGAGTTTCGGATTGTGTATATAAAGGTCTAGGTTCAAGTCTTTGATTTATAGATGTTAAGTTGGAAATTATTGTTGCCCATGATCTATTAAAGTGTTATGAGTATTTTGTTCAAACAAGGAAACGATCGGATTTATTCATTCACTAAAATATAAATTTAATAATTCTCCAAGGCAGTTATTATTAAGAATATGTACTTTTTATGACCTTTATGTTATTAACAAAAACGTTCTTGATAATACATTACATATTTACTTACATAAATATTAAATCTGATGGCAAATTTACTCACATGAGTATGTTTGTCATATCCTTGGCAGATTTTATTGAAAAAAATGATGATGCTCGCAATGTTCGTTTTTTTAGACAATCGACAAAATTATGACTACTGTTAAGTTTAAGGACTGTAATCTAAACCACCATCGTAGTAAGATTTTTGCTTATTGAACAAACCACGAGTGGCATGTTTTTATGTTACATATAACGTTGAATAAAGTACTAATAACTGCAAAACTCAGAGAAATGGTTGAAAGAAGTTCCGGGCATAATAATTTTTACGATTCATTTTACTTAGCAATTTCGTTGAAAAATTACCAACGTGTTTTAATCTCAAATTTTATCACTTTCTTGACATGAAATATGAAAGATTGGAAATATGGCATCGAAATGTAAATTAAAAATGAGGCGCGATGTTCGACCGTCCCGAAATATCCTGCTATGTCAAATGAATGCGGAAATTAAAATGGGTACAGCTACTTTCTTCAAGGCATGACTAAAGCTACATTATAAGAATTGTAGAAAAACATTTTGTGGGCTTTGTTATAATTAAAAGTCATAGTCGAGAAATAGAAATGATTTAATTTAATTTTAAAGGATATTTATTATTGTGATCTTTGCTCATAACGTTTTCTTAAGTTGTTAATATTTGAAATAAGAAAAAGATTACTATGTTCGATTAAAGTAAATAATTTGAAGGCCCGAAATACACTCAAATTAAAATTAATAAACAAATTTTATTTCAGAATGATAAAACATAAGACGGCAGTGACTTATGTCAGTAATTGAATTAAAAATATTATTTGATGACCTTGACCGAATGATTAAGATTATTGAAATTCGTTAGAAAGAGTTTTTTATTCTGTAGTTGGTCGCAAAGAGTAAGAACTAAATATAACATGTAATGTGCTCACAACTTCGTAAAGTAATTTACTCAATAAACAACTGTACGGCAGATTGGGCCTGAAATGGGTAATAGTAAGGTGTCAGTATGAGTTATTACATAAAATATTCATATGCTATCTGGAATGCTTTAGCTTAATTAATTAGGTTTCGTCTATTTTAATAGTCATTCAGCTGAGTAGTCTAAAGTCAAACAGTTTTATAGCAAATTACTGATGATATCGAATGGATGCTTTTTCTAGAAATGTAATCATGGAAATGGGTTTGTCATATCGATCAGTTTTAATGGAATTCATCGGAGTTTCCAGAAATTACCTTCCTGATATAAATATTTGCCTTATAATTATGTAGAATACCAACTTACAAGTTACAATTTAGAGACAGACGCAATAAAGGACGTCTGCTGTGATGACAGACGGTAACTATTAATATTGCAAGAAAGCTTATTCACAGCTTAGAAGCGTCCACTTCGTGTGAAAAGTAACCACAATCAAGCCTTCAGCGGCTACCGCCACGATACTGTCCTTTCGTTTGCACTTCATGCGTTTGTCATCCTGTAAGAGGCAAGAGAATTGATCACATTATTATTAGCCGCGTCCGTTAGCGTGATCAGTTTACAAAACAATATTTTTAATGCAATAATTGACCTTCACTCCTAAGGACGTCGTATAAGATAATATGATCAATATTATTGTAATATAACGACAGATCTTGCTTCACAAGAAAAAAGAAAACAAAGTAAATGTTTACGGGCTCAAATGACGCCTTAACGAATACTAGAAAAAGTCTACTTCTGCTACGAGCTCGTAACTTCAAATAAAGCTAGTTATCGATACAATTATTGACTGAAAGGGATTATACTATATAGTATAATACTCATACTAGCTGATCCAGTCACACATTGCTGTGTTATAAATATGAAAAAAAAAAATCAAAGTCGGTAGAGTAGTTTCGGAGTTCACGCGCCGCGATCAAACACTGTGACTGCAAAGGTGTTGGATGAACAGTTATTAAATGTTCAAAAAATGCAATTTTATATAGTCTAGCAATAATTTTTAAACATTTTGCTTGTTTTATTACTATCGTTCCTATATAAATATATATACCTTATGTAAACACAATCAGATAATTTCCTTTAAATTTTGTGTTAATTCCTTAGGGTTCACATTAACGATTGTGACATGATGCATTAAAGCATCTCATTTTCAGTATATTCTTTTTTATTTAACTCAAACCTTATGTTTACTGTAAGAATTGCAGTACAATTTCAACAGAGTAGCGATATCGATCAGCTGTTTGTTTGTATTGCCACACGGGGTCAGCAACCAGTCCTATATGTCGTGGCACCATTCCTAAAGCGTGCGGTGAACCAAAAATATAATAGTGAATGAGCAGTACCCGATATTCCGAACAATCCTGGAGAGGCCGTGGAAAATTTGGCATCCAGATTACTATTGGAAAACTTATACTTACGTCATTGAAAAGTAATCCCTAAATCTATACCGTAAGAATTTTAAGTCGCTTGAACGAACGAATCGCAAAATATTTTTTTGTGAATGTATGCAAGATTGGATAAACATTGAGGTGGGAAAATGGAATAGCAACGAGATATCACTGTACAGGGACAAAAAATAGAGTAAAGTAAATATTGCAACAAATAAAGTATTTTGCATTATATGTAAATTCAATTTCAATAGGTGGATAAATCAGGTAAAACATAAAAACAAACAATGAGTACGGCATGTATTAGTTTCTTAAAAATCTCTTCAAATTGTTTAATCTTGGAAGTTATAAAAATAAATTCAAATTATATACATGAGAGTGCACTGTTATCATATTAATACAGGCTACAACTGAATTTTGTGATAGTACAAAATATACAAACAATTGTGGCATTCGATATAAATGTGTGTAGTTCATGCTTATCCGATCTTCAACTTAATGAATTAAAAATTAGGATTTTATAGATAGTTTATTTCAGAACATTACTATAAAAGCAGATAGGTAAAAACGAAAAACAATTCCCCAAAGGGTGGTAAACTACGTTATTTTCAGTAACGTAGAGGTTAATAAAATCCTACTAATTTTATTAATGCGAAAGTTTGAAAGTTTATTTCTCCATCATGTTAAAACAGCTATTATCTAAGACTTACTGTGACAAACAAAACACCACGCGGGTTAAACCGTGGTCGTAAGCAAGTAACTAAATAAAATGCAAAATAAAGCAATCACATACTTGACTGTTAAAATTTTTCTTTCTTTTCCCCTCGTTTTTCTCTACTTCTCTACCAAAAAATCTTGGTAGAGGTTCTCTACTAACGAGAGAGCTCTACCAAGATTTGTACGTTACAGACAAAGAGACTAGTATCTGTTTGTCTGTCTGTAACGAAACTCAATTTTCACCCATTTCCCGACTAGCTAGAGCTCTGAAACTTTAAACATAGCTCATAACTCGATGATAATATATGATTATATACTTTACGACATAATTTCTATTAAAAAAAAAATTAAAAACCCTCGTTTTTTAGGCCAACTAAAAAGAGAAAAATAATTCTCTGCCATGTGTCCAATACGAAAAACGGTGGGCGCAGAAGTACTTTAAATACCAAAAGTAATCTTTTATGTTTTTATTTTTATTAAAATTTATTCAGAAAATTAAAATATCAGACGGTAGTTTTACACTTAGACATTAGCACCTTAACCATTCCGTGAAGACGGCTCCTGAATAGGATTCTAAACGTCAGGATTGAATAAAAGTGTTTACACATCCGTAGATTTTTCCATTTCAATGAAAAATTATCCTTTTCCAGTCCAAAAGAAAGTTATATTATTCGTCCTTTCACTTAATAGTTTTTTTTTAATTGTCTGATCGTAACCGATTTCTCTATTCAGCGTACGTACATACAAGTGTGACTTGTCAGAACTGCATAATGCTGATTTCGATCGACCTGCCCTTGCAACAATTACTTTATGCGGGCTGTTTTATGTGTAGCAATAAACACACTAGCCCATTATGCGAGAATGTACTTGAAATAACCATTGAAGAGCTTTTTTTCAATGTTATAAGTAGTATGGAAAGGGTGAATTGGTATGAAAACAAATGATGATATTTCGTTTCAGAAATCAAAAAGTACATGGTTCAAATTTAATTATATTTTTACTTATTTAGTACCTATATAAGCTATAACGATTTGCTTGAGGTACTGAAATCTTTAAAGTTTAAGTTATATTTTAAGCTTAGATTTTAAAATTTTATTCTGTGGTTAATGGCGATATAATTATTACATTTGGTTTTGTTGTTAATCATTTATCAGCTGTATTTTTATATCTGTTACGGCTAAAGGTAGGTGTGAACATAAACTTAAGATTAGCTGGCTAAACCTAGGTTTATCGTCGAGAAGCAGCTAAAGTTCGATATCATGTTAGGTTAGGTTAGATTAGTTATACCGGCTTTAGTTATGCCGGCTAAAGATAGAAGAAACTAACATTAACACCTCCTCGAAGGTAAACCTAGGTTTAGCCGGCTAATCTTAAGTTTATGTTCACACCTACCTTTAGCCGTAACATATCTAAAGAAACTACTACTAAAAAAAATTAACTTGGTCTCAGGTGTCAGGCAGGACACGAACCCACTTCCTTTTGCTGTCCGGGCGAATAATCTTCTAATTGACACATGTGAGAAATTATTTTTTGAGTAATAATTTTTTTGATGTATTGCCTATATATTAAGGGTTTTGTTAGCTGCAACTTAAGGAAAAAAAATTATAAATATTAGACAACATCACATACATTGTTCTGAACCCAAGTTAAGTAACTAAAGCACTTGTGTTATGGAATTCAGAAACAACGATGGTACAACAACACCCAGACCGAAGCCAATATAGAAAATTGACATTGACCCGGCCGGGGAACAAACCCAGGACCTCGGAGTGGCGTTACCATGAAAATCGGTATGCGCGTCACTCTACCAAGGAGGTTGTCAGTCTTCTAGTATTACAGTAAAAAAAAAATGGTTGGTTGCCTGTAAAGTCGGTATACGGGCGAAAGTTTTACGTGACAACGACTTTGAGTGGTAAAATAATTTTAATGTGAATATTCATTCGTATAGTAGGAAGAAGGATGAAATAATAGTAACAATTTAAAACATTTATTTATACAAAGAATTATATTTAAAACATTAATTTATAGGCACGCGTCCCTTCCACTTTTTATGTCTGTCTCTCTCGCTCTTAGGCGGGCTAACCATGCCCGAGTGGAAGGGACGCGTGCCTCTCACTCGCTCTCATTGTAAGCGCATAACGTGAGCGGAGCGTAACGCAGTTTCTTGAAGTGTCACCCGGCAAACCAATTTATAAGACGTTGTCACGTCAAAAGCAAGTAGTATTATTATTATTAAGTTATAGTTGCAAACCTACTTATTTGATGGTGAGGAAAATAGGCGACGTCTAGCGCAGTTAACCAGAAAAATGTAGGTTCATACTAAGAAGTTTTAACATTGTTAATGCTTAATCGGATTGTAATATACATAAAAGTCGTCTGCTATTTTTTTTGTAACTTATACTTACTTCAATATTTTAACTGAACGTTATAAATCAAATCCAGCACGGTTAAATTTTAACCCTGAAGCCATTTATAATATTTGAATCGTGACAGAATAACAAGTGGTGGCATATGTGCCGTGCTGTCGAAAATCTCACTTATTTATCTGATCGTCATCTATAAATAAAATTCTATAGATATGTTTTCTGTATGTTGTAGAGTCCATTATGCATGTTACCTAATTTAGTGTAAGGACAAGTGACAATTATTGATTAGACTGATTCGAGAAAATTTTACCATATGTAAAATACATTCTGATGAAGTAAGATCAGGTAAGAGGCTTAAGAGTTTTGTTCTCAGAAACTTTTAGATTGTTAACTGAAAAAAAAAATTACTTAATGACTTTTATTTGTACTATCCTTATTAACCCATTTAGTTATTTTCATTTAACAATGTTGCTGGAAAGGGATTTTGGTTAACAATTTACACCTCCATCTTTATCTATGTTTTCTCTGTAACGTGCAATAAATTATACTTAAATATTTGTTAAGTGACGTGATTCATTTACGTTTACTTTGTGCAAATGAGTCTTTAGCTCTGCAACAGAGACTAACGTTTTCCCACGTTTTGAACCGTCATCACACTGCCATACGAGCCTGTAATATATTTCTGTATCTGGGTAATTTAGGCGCCAACATTGCCGCAAATGTCCGTAATTTGCAGAGCCGTTCCACTATCTCTAGGTGTTTAATCTGGAGTCACATGTCTGAGATAACCCTACGGTTGTTAGAACATATTTCTTACTGTTTATGGATTTTATTGAAGTGAAGCTTAGTTGTTAAATTTGCCGCGTGTGAACTTGTCCGGCATTCAATAATTATCTTTATTAATGTAGATGTTAGGCTTAATATGGCTTTAGATAGTATATTTCGCTGTTAGTAAGTTATTTTTGGTTCGTAACTCATTCAGCATCTATTTATAAATTTTGTGATATTTGCAGTACCTACCTATAAATAGATAGACAAATATACGGTGAATCTTTAGTTAAGTGATTATTCTTCGATAAATCGAGTTGATGTCAATGTGAGGAATATTATTATTATTATATATTATTACTAACGACATCTATAAATTGCTTTACACGTTTATGCGGTTAATACGGTTGTTGCTGGATTTTAAAATTTTGTGAAATAAATACAGATTAAATGCGATTTTTATATAATGTGACTGGTAGTCCGAGAGAGTGAGTAGTCATCCTCACTACTTTCTACGCATTTAAGGACTTTGAATATCAAAAATGTGGAAGCTCTTAATATAGACGAAGTATCTCTCTGAGAGGTCGTTTCTCCTTAGTATTTCATCTCGATATTGTTGTGTGTTCGAATCTCACTTATGGATAATTTGTCAACACATATTTTTATAATTACCCAATCGTAACGAATGCGTCTGCGTTATTTGAATACTTGCGTCTTAAAATGAACATAATTGTAATGTTCGTTTAATACACGTATTTCCCTATCTCAAAGATAAAATTTCACTAACCTTATATGCGCGTTGTGTAGAAAATAGCTTTTAGTCAAATAAGATGCTTGTTCCGTAAATATAAGAATGTACTTGAATACCAAGTAGTTGCGAGTTTTGACATATCGGCGTAGTTTGCGACTTGCCGCAAGCGAGATGTTTGGTGGAGATCCCACTTGGAACGAAAGTTGAGGTCTTTTTGCTTTGCTCTAAAACTTACGTCTCTATCATATAAAAGTTATGTTACAAAACATATTTTAGAATGTAACTAGAATAACTGCCAAATATTTAAAAATTTGTTGAAGTAAAGCTTAATTTCAAACTAAAGTTGAACACATTTCATTTTAGTAACTATTGCACATATTTATATTAATTTATTAAAAAATATAATAAAGATCAAGTAATCTTATCTTTTATTACTAACTAACCCGGCCACGCGTTACTGGTATAACCCGACCACGCGTTGCTATGGTAATGTTAATTGATTATAAAAACTGTTATTTTTAGGCTTATGGTAACTATGGTAATTATAGGTATATGGTAACAAACCCACAAAGTCCTTCTTTAATATAGAAGAGATTTTTGAATAGTTGTTATAGTAGGTCCATTTACTGTGTGGTGTCTGGCAGAGTAGAAATCACCAATCCTTCATTTAAGGGTGACGTTAAAGGCGACTAATTATATTGGAGGTAATCACCATACATCTCTTGTAGACAGCATAATGGGCAGCAAAGTTTTCTGATTGATGCTCTTTCATTGCGGTTTCCAACTCTCCGGCCAAGCGTGGACGTCTTTAATCCTTTGTAACTTATATATACACACTTTTTTGCCTCTTGCTACATAACGATACCAATAAATTACACAAATACTCATAACTAAAGATGATAAGTTCTTTTCGACTTTGATAAAATATGTCAAAGGGTTTAGCCGTCCTTCCATAGGCAAACTGCCCCCGATAGGAACCTATATCGTAACCTATGTTATATTGTAGAGGGTACTAATAGTAGTTCATCGAGTAGATATTAGCTCAAATCTTAGTTAATTGAGGAGCTATTTGAAAAAAAGTGACCGGAGACGACTTTTTTCAAAGTGATATATCTCTGTTGATTTTAAAGCTAGAAAAATAAAACCAATTTCAGTGTTTATGGTACACTTTACAGTTTATTTTACATAAATTTTGGATGAGCCAAGCCTAAATAAAAATATTAGAAAAATGCAAAAAAAAAATTTTTCTATCAGATTGAATTGAATTACCACTTTGAAAAAAATATATAATAACCTTCTATACCTTGCCTAACAGCATGCCAAGTTTATTAAAATCCATAAGGTTCAACATATTGAAAAAAAAATGAAAGTAAGTGGACCACCTTATGACCACTTGTTGACGCTTTCAAATTGTATTAGATTTTATAGTACCTTTCTACGGTATCGGCAATAATATTTTTTAACAAAATAGCGTTTTAACAACTTAAAAAATGTGCATTAACGGGTGGAGGTGTAACTAGCCTATTACAATATTTTCTCGATCTACTTTTATAGTGACTAGATTATCAAAGTACCCGATCGAAAAATGTGGGTTTACACAACAAATAAACACTTTATCATCTTCCCAAAAACGTTTTGTTACGTAGCAATTATTCTTCTATAATCGTTTGAGGCAACCATAACTGGCCTGGAACTTTTTGCTCTTTGGCTAAACTTTATCAAAGATCTCTGATATTAATTTATTAAAGTGCTAAACGGACGTGCCGGGAGCTCAAATAAATGAGCCTAATTTATTTAAACGACGTTATTACTAACGGGTATCTTTTTCAGGGTGCTCGGGCCTTGTAAGACGACTAGACACCGACCGTTATTTATTTTGGACCCTTATTAAATCTTTCTCTTGGCACTCCACTCAGAATTTATTAAGGCATTGAATGTCAATTAGCGTTACCCGATATGAAGGCGTTGAATTTTATCTTTGGTACTAACGATTTCAAAGAGTAACGACTGTGAACAAGAGAATGATGTGAATGATGCAACAAAGTTTGGGTAGTAAAGGTTTTTGTCCTTTTAACTATGTATATATGTTACGGCTAAAGGTAGGTGTGAACATAAATTTAAGATTAGCCGGCTAACCTAGGTTTATCTTCAAGAAGCAGCTAAAGTTCGATATCATGTTAGGTTAGGTTAGATTAGTAGGCTTTAGTTATGCCGGCTAAAGACAGAAGAAACTAACATTAACACCTCCTCGAAGATAAACCTAGGTTTAGCCGGCTAATCTTAAGTTTATGTTCACACCTACCTTTAGCCGTAACATATACATTTGTAATATGTTACGGTGATTCTAAAATATCCAACTGCTTTAATCGAAAACGCTGTTTCCAGGTAATACCATAACATAAATAATCTCGTAATAAGTCTTTGGACATTTTTCAATACAAAGCTTTCCTTATAATCATATTTATAGTCAGTCGACAGTAATAGTAATATTTCTTACATTCACTTCAATTAACATAGTCCAAAGTAAGCGCTGTAAGGTTTGTGTTACGGATCTAGGGTAACTTATAGACATTTGTAGAAATATATATAAATACCCATGGCTCAGTTACAAATGCTCGTATTCATAACACATACATCTGCTCATTTCGAGATTTGAACCCAGGACCGTCGGTGCGAAAGGCAGGTTGGTAGGGACCACTGCACCAAACGGTCGTCGAACAGTCGACAAAGTTTTGCAAGTTCTCCATCACAAAATCTTTGTGTTCCGAGAAGTAGCAAGAAAGTATTATTTTTTTTGTCTTATTGTGGCCCTAATCATTAATAAATTGGATTTCAATAAATTATGATGAATATATATTAAAACGGGTTAAGTTGTCGATGTGTGGTCATGTCGTATTTGTTCCTGATTTTGAAAAACATATATTGATCAAACATAAGCAAAAATAACAAACGGTAGACGACTAACGGTGCTCTATCATTGGTCGATAACTCAGTCGATGCATGCGAGGAGTCCCGCACGCATAGATCGAGTTCACGACAAGTGAAGTTTGTACATTAATAGCTTGGCCAGGTAATCGAAATAATACATTTATGGCCATTGAAAATGAACGCTGGAATTGTGTGGGCTTTCATACATTTATGGCCATTGAAAATGAATGCTGGAATTATGTGGGCTTTTCGAAGCTCCATGGAGCTTCGAATTTCCCGCATCCCAAATGTGAGCAATGAAAATGCATCTTGAGTAACGTATTTGAGAAAAAATGTGAAATTTTGTCTGATATTCTGATTTCATATTATTAAGATTCATATCAGTTAAGACTGGCTGGGTGTTCGGGCACAATATCTATGAACGTAGAACAGTGCCAACTTAATAGTAAGTATTTGTTTCTCATCCAGCTTTCTTGGCAGGTCCGTTGGCAGTTCCGCTGCAGTAAAAAATTAGGGTAAAAAGTAGCATTTTATCAAAATGTACTTACATTCACACTGACCTACTTCCTCATACTTTATTATATACACAAAGTCTGAATGGTCTTGTTTTTGTACCAAGGATAAATTAGATCTCCGGTATTTATTTGTGACATCAAAGAATACTTAATGTTGCTATGACAATATTGTCTTCCAATAACATTTCAATTAAAATATTAATATTCATCTTGTGCTCTATTTCTGTGTAACAAATTATAAGCAAATTAATATCGCTTTGTTGCCAAATGAAGTTCTAACATAATGAAATTTTAACGATAGCCACTCCGTCTTACTTTTATCACAAATAACTTTTGCATAAGATATTGTGGAGAACTCTGTAGAAGGGCTTACTATAAAGTCTGCGTAAATAATAGGGGTTAAAGTATGAAATTGCCGTTTTATTGCAATAGGTTCTTTGAATTGACATAGAATCTTCATGGTTTGAGGTTTTCGAATGAAACTTTTTTTAAATGGTTTCTATGATGTTCTTTTTTTAAAAAATGTAAAACATTTGAATATCGACTTTCAATTGTTTTTGTTATTCAATTTAGACAAGAAAGATGGATACTGCGAAAATTCGAGTTATTTTTGAATACGAGTTCCGACGCGGAACTAACGCGGCAGAAACAGCCCGCAATATCAATGCTGCGTTTGGAGAGGGGTCTACTAATGAACGCACCGTGCGATTTTGGTTTAAACGCTTTCGTGATGGAAATTTCGACTTAAAGAACGAGCCACGAGGAAGACCGCCCACACAGGTAAATAACGATGAATTAAGAGAGATAGTGGAAGCCGATCCTAGTCAAAGTACCCAGGAATTAGCGGCATGGTTTAACGTTACCTTACCCACAATATTGACTCACTTGCGTCAAATCAATAAAATAAAAAAATACGAAAAATGGGTGCCTCATGATTTGACTGATCTGCAGAAAGAAACGCGTGTTGAAACTTGTGTTGCCTTGTTGAACCGGTACAGAAATGAAGGAATATTGGATCGAATTGTAACATGTGATGAAAAGTGGATTCTTTATGATAACCGGAAAAGAAAAATGCAATGGCTGACCCCAGGTCAAATGCCACAACAGTGTCCTAAAGCAAAACTTACCAATAAAAAGGTAATGGTAACTGTTTGGTGGTCTCAGCATGGTGTTATTCACTATAGTTTTCTCCGATCTGGTCAAGCAATAACGGCAGATGTCTATTGTGCCGAACTCCGAACCATGTTGACAAAACTAGCAGTAAAACAGCCCCGACTCATGAATCGATCTTCACCATTATTGCTCCACGACAACGCGAGACCTCACACAGCACGAGAAACCATTTTGACCCTTCAGGAACTGCAGTTAGAAACCATTCGTCATCCTCCGTATTCACCAGACCTTGCTCCAACGGACTACCATTTTTTTCGTGATTTGGACAATTATCTACGTGACAAGAAGTTTTCTTCCCAGGAGGCAGTACAAAATGCTTTCACACAGTTTGTGCAGTCTAGATCGTCGGAATTCTATCGCAAAGGCATTAATGACCTTCCCATTAGATGGCAGCAATGTATAGATAATAATGGCAACTATTTTGATTAAATAAATTTGTTAAAAATTTAAAAAATAAACAATATAGATTTTCAGTACAAATCGGCAATTTCATACTTTAACCCCTAATATTATCTACCTCTATTCAAATATAGTGCCTTTGCTACCGTTTCAACAAAAGCGATCAAAAGGGAATGGCATGAAGCCTATGTATTTTCATAACCACATAAAGGTTTCTTGAAGTGAATATTAGGATTTTTATGCTGTAATAAAAATCTAATAAAATGTGTTATGCTAAGCACGGTATGGTTAAAAATTGGGGACAATAAGGTGATTTTAAAATCTAACCTCTGAAAAACTTAACTTAACTTAATTAACCACTTTCGGTATTGACTTCATAACAATTCGCTGGCTTGATGCTTGTCCGTTGACTGAAATTGTTAATGTGATTAAGTCATTTCGGGTTGATGATTATGATTAAGTCGATTCATTTTATAATGTTTTATATTTTTTTTCAATGCTATCTTATAAGATAAATTATTTTAATAGAAAAATACTAGAAAAAATCGACTCGGCTCAGAAGTGAATTCTCAGGTGAGAATCGAACCCGCAACCTTTGGAAGTCCGGTCCAATGCTCTCCCGATTGAGCTACCGAGCCTTGTGAACTCTCGTCGATATTTTCTAGTACCTTCCTGATTTTACGCTGTAGGCCAGCGTTGTTTCATCAATGAGAGGAAAATCCTCATCATATTCGAAAGAAACATTTTTACAAATGCTTACGCAATAGAGTAAGATGAAATAGCTATTAAATTTTATAATTTTATATAATTATTACTGTTGCATTTTTTCATTGCTATCTTATAAGAGAAAATAAATTATTATTTTAATAAAAAAAATACTAGAAAAGTCGATTCGGTTAATTAGTGTGATATAAGATATAATAATCACATTTGTAATGAAACGATTATTCTATGATAACACCATTAGCAATTTTCTTATAATTATATAAAAACTTCTATATAAAAAACTTGAATTAAGAAACAACTACCTAATCATGACCGTTAAATATAAAAAAAACTATATTAACAACATTAAGATTTTTTTAATAAGAATACGTATGTACCCCATTCGCCATTCCCCTTTGTGATTGAGACTCGAGAAAGCCGTATTGGTTAATGCTAAGATGTGACTTAAAATGGCTAAGCAGATAAGAGCAAACAACAAATACTTTTGCTAAGCATGATGATATGGATGTAAACAATTTTTTATTTAATCCTCAGGTCCAGATAAATGAATAGGCACAATTTTGCCAAACTTCCAGTCATCAGGTTTATGAAGAAAGAGAATGATCTAACAAATACTTAGCATAGTATACAATGTGAATAGGTGGTATAGCATCAGTTAATGTTCCAGAGTTCCTTTAATAGAATCTCTTCCCCAATCACAAGAACTATAGCATTATGACTGTTATTATTTAACTTGCATTAATTTTCAGAACTTATAATTCCTATTATCAGTATCGTCATTATTGTAAACAGAAGCTAACTACGGTGAAAAAAAATTACAATCATGATTGACATCTGACGTAGTTGTAAGTGTCCATTATTCATTGATCTCTGGTAAAAACCAGAACCACCTCGCTTTGATTCTAAAATGACCACAGCAGTTTTAGGTTTTGGGTTCTGCAGCGAGCTATTTACTACGTCTACATATTATATTAACAACATTTTTAATCATATTTTTCCTTTATTAATTTGATTTTATTAAATTGACCGAAGGCAGGTATTTGGTCTTACTTGTTCTTTAAAGAGGCACAATTTGTTATGAGTGAATGAGTGAGCGACTGCGAGAAAACACAAAACATATTATTTACACTATTGGGGTCACGGAATTGGTTATTCCAGTCATATGTTTTTAGTTTTTCATAAATAGCGACGTAGTCTGCTTTATAAAATTTCGGTTACAATGCATCAGTCTCAGTTAATACCAATTTATATAACTACAGTTGAAATCACCAATAATACACATAATTGTACGATTACTTAAAAACTGAATTGCAATTATCCAGGAAATGATCAACCAAGTTAATTTAAACTGATGATGGTTACTTTGTTGGCGATATTACTTCATTATTAAAGCCATTTTTCAGTTCAGTGACTATTGTAGACAGCTCTGTTGCCGTAATGAAAATAATCTCTAAAAATGATTGTAAGCGCAATAAAAAAGATTTGGTATCAATCAGCCATACTTTTCTTTTAATCCTTTGTCTATGCCAGCTTTTGTGGCGTCACACAATCTTGTGGGAAATATTTGATATTTTAAGAGATGGTTTGTGTTATTTTTCTAGAAGGAAAGGTCTTAAGATGGTTTAACCTTTAAATGTTTTTGATGGCTCTTAACTGGTGAATATTTATTAATTTCTTTATCTTTTAGTTATATCGTTACATTATTCATATTATTGTTATCTGCTTACAGAGAACAATAATATGTTCTCCGTAAGCAGATAACAATATATGATATCTTTATGATAAGTAAAAAGAAAATTACGTATCTATTATAAAATCATTTTAATGTCATGTGCCAAAGCCTCTAAATAAGTAAATAATCAGTGAGTCACCCAAAAAACAATATTTATTATAAGTTTTCTTATTTACAATTAAAGAAAATACCACTAATGAATGTTTATTACTTTATTCAAAACCACATATTTATGTTTCCGTTTATTAAAACTACGAGTATATTTGCTAATGTAGCTGACAATTTATTACGTTTTAATTTTAATTAAATATGTAACGTGGTCCACTGGATCGGTAGATGCTTAATAGTATTTGACTCTCAGAGATGGGTTACTATTTATAGCCAAGAATACTACAGTTAAGCCTTCTTGCAACTGTGCCCTACACTTGCACGAGAGAACAAAGTTTCTCCAGAGCTTCGAGGGTTGGTCAAAAAGTTCGCGGAATGGAGGGTAGAAAGTAAGAAATAAAACACAAAACTATTTTTCCTTCTTAATGTATTTCCCCTTAACTCTAATACATTTATTAGACCTATCAATTAATTTATTAATACATTCGAAAAAAATGATTTCTTCTTGTCGTCTAAATAGGCCGAAATTGCGCTCTTCTTCACAGCTATGAAGAATCATAGCTGGAAAATTTCATCCCTTGAAGCTCTTTTTTCATTTTTGGGACTATTTTGGAAGACATCTCTTGCAAAATAGTCTGGGGAGGTTTTCCTTGTTTGGTAAGGAACTTGATGACTGCGCGAAACTCAATTTTCTCCATGTTGCAAATTTTCTTCCGGATCGACTTGTTGAATGATGTGTAGCTCTGGTAATTATGACCTATTTTCTTTGAAACTTAGTATTTATACTCTTAATGAGTGTCACAATTAGTGCTGGTAGTAAAAAGTCACCTTTCTGCCCTCCATGCCCCTCATTCCACGAACTTTTTGACCTGCCCTCGTACACATGGATGTGATTTATTCCTTGCAATAAGTTGTTAGTTGCAGTCAAAATATGTGTGTTAATTAATAGTAATGAAAGCAATCATCGCACTTTGATTATCTTCTGGATGTTTTTTAACATCATGTTTACATGCAAACCTCTTTTTTCATAGAAATTTTGGTTATACATATCTATTATATTATTTAGGTGACTTCACAATATTTTTTCACTTAACTTCACATACACAGCTTAGGTACCCAAATTTTACCTCTGAAGAGAATGTGTTATGTTTTTTAATGCGTCAGCGATGCCTCTGATAATTGTTAGTTTATTCAAGAAGAAAATCCGTTTGATTAAACCAACCTTTTTTATAATAATTTAATTTTTAGATATTCTTTTTTAGTTGTCATATCTTATATCATTCTTGAAAATATATTATTTCTGGCAGTTTAGTCTGATCAGTCTTAATTATAAGTTTTTCATGGTTTGTTGTGTTCACAATTTGATATAAACAGACTAATTAAGGGCATTCCGCATTTATTATAAACTAGCTGACCTGGCGAACTTCGTACCGCCTTAGCGTAGCTTTGAATTGAATGACGTTGACATTTGTCAGCGCGGTTATCGATGTGGTGTCACAGATTACCACAGATTTTTTGTTTTAAATTGAATGACGTTGACATTCGTTACGTTATATTTTTCAATCTTTCTGAGAGATTTTCTTTATATTTTTTTCCGTAAGAACCTTGTACAGAGTATTAGAAAACTACAAAAAAAAAATCAGCCAAATCGGTCAAGCCGTTTTCATGTTATGTCGTGACAACGGAAAACGGGTTTTATTTTTATATATATAGATTTCAAAACTTTCTCTATTCATGTCATATTTACGAATGTTAAATTACCAATTATAAACCAATTTATATACCAATTATATACCAATTCCCAACTTTGCTATTGATGTACCAGTATTGATGCTGTTACTGATTCACGAAAATTACGTTTACAAATAAGACTCTGAGGCGCATTTGGGAACGTAACGGATACCTAATAGACTATTGTTCCCTGAATTAATCTCAAGATCGCGTTGTAGAATTCGAATGTCGTTTTCGACACCATTTTCGCTCGAACGTGTATTGAAACACAAATATATTTTGATTAAATTGATTACGACATCGACGGCGACATCTTAAGCGAAAACTTTTTAAAAAGGCATTTCGAATGTCAAATTTATTAGATTTTCTTTTTCACTTGATCTATTTTGGTCTCGGACCAATATGTAAACCATCGCTTTAGAAAATATAAATATTCATTATTTTAAGAAATCCCGGTTTGAGGTATTTTAATAGCAATTATTACAAGTTCATCTTAATTTTAGTATTATATGAACCACTTTTTTTGGTATTTTTTTAAATTAGAAAATGTGAACTTTTGAGTAAAATACTGTTATTTTGCTAATGCTAACGACTACTCCAGTCCATTCCTTTTCTCTCTCTATCTTTCTGTTGTGTGATGTGTGATGTGTGACCACATAATTTTAACGTGTCGATATATTTTTTAAGTAATACAGGAATACTTTATGTATGTAGATAATCAAATATAAATCTACTTCAATGATATTTTGCACTAGATACCTATCTAATTATTTATAATCTGTTTGTTATGAAAATAAATGTTGTAATTAGCTCCAATGAGCTAATTACATTTCCTGCATTTATTTGTTAAGATTATTTTTATTTATAGTTTGGAAATGAAAAATTATCTCATTGATAACATAGTATAGTAGTACATTATTACTGAATATTTGTAAAGCTACTCGTGAATAACGTGATGTGTGGTTTTCTGTCAGTATGAGAAATACTAAATGACAAATTTACGCGTTTCTTAGAAGTAGTCAACCCCAAGGGGCTGATACTTTCAGCAGTTTTATTAGAAAGCCTGTGGAAAGTTTTACGAATACTAGAGACGGGCATGTGCCTCGTCAGGGATCAATTGACGTCAACTACACATCAAGCGTAAACAGCAAGGCCAGTAAGTTTTTACTTTTACCGTGGAGTGAACGGACGTATAGCCAATTGATTTAAAATTAAATATTAATTTTTGTTCTTTTCAGGTAATTTTTCTTGAGCTGAAAAATGGTTTTGAATATGTAAGTAAGTGAGAACTGTAGCTGTTCCTGTAAAGTCAACACTGTTGCACTATTTTAATACCTCGCGATAAAACAATCATCTGAAGATACTCAAACATTATCTCTGATAATGTATAATTGTTGCGCAACACTAATAATGACAGTCGCATCAGTCAAGTTATTAATGTTATCGAACAATGAGTCGATGTTGCCTTTATGCAGGGGAAATGTTGTTTTGTTTATTATATTCTAAAAGTTCATTCATTACTTGTACCCGTCTCCTATCGCGTCTGCTATTGATAAAGTAATTGTGTTCCCGTGTCTTACTATTATATTCCACACTGACACAGCGTGGGTGCGTAGTGCGTGTGTTTCATAAGTCGTAATTTTATCGTTGTATTCCTCGCCAGTATTCAATACAGTTGCAATTCGAGATTATCTTCGAAATATTCTACGCTAAAGGCCAAATACTAATCACTTGTTAAAGGATCTGCACTGAGATTAAATGCAATATCTAACCGCTTGCGTGATTTGCATTCCTTTAGCAGATATCAAGTTCTTTCGGTGATGCTAACTGCAATTTCCGTGATCAAAAATTCCTAAGTATCTAATGCAACTGGAAAGCTATGTGTGCATTCAGATTGTTGTGTTTTTATACTGTTTATCAGTTAGGAATTGCATGTGTATGGTGCGTGTGTGTTGCAAACTGCGGATGTTGTGTATTTTATTTATGTGTGTGTGAGTATTCCTGTCATCGAGTCGAGGCGCGGCGGACGAGTGCGTTCGCTGGCGCCCGCCAGTCGTGTTCCGAGCGCTGTGAGGCTGCCGCGTCTCTCCCGTGTTGAGCTTCGACTCGCGATCACAACTTTGTGCACTGGAAACTTTTCAAAGCAATTTCGGGCGGATTTGATTGTTGCGCGTCACTGTAGCTCCACGTTTACAGCGGATTCGTAAAGTGTGCCTTGCTGGCAGCCGTGCATCAACTGTCGCGCGTTTTATACCACTCATTCGGTCTATTTTTGAATATTCTCTAAACGCCTCACCGAGAAGTTTTCGAAACGCAGTCCGTCGACTCGGGTTAACGGCCTCGTGTATGCACGCCTGCATCACGTCTCTTGTGTTTTTGTTGACGGATAACATTTTGTGCAGTTAACATCGACCGTTCAATCCGAGAAACGTTATCTGTAAGTATGACCCCGGTTGATTTACGATACTCGCTGTCCATTTATCCGTTTGCACTCGTGTGTAATATAATAATGAGTTTCTAAAATGTCGACTTTATCGGCCTGTTGCTTGTCCAGTACGTATTGACGTTTACGACACGTTTGTTTTCGACTGTAACTTGTTACTGTAAAAATACAAACAAACTTTGACGTGGTGTTCGGTTGCATTTGTGTTAGTGATTGCGTTGTTACGTGTGTGGGGGTATTACATACATACGCGTATGTACGTAACTACAGATGATCTGTATTCCGCTGTGTACATACATATTCAAACATTTATAACGTGGACCTTTATGCCTATTGTGCTCTTCTCCGTAGTAGAATACTCGCTTACCTAGACACCAACATGGTTTTGACCTTTAAAACATTTTATTTAATGTATAGATGGCGTAAGGATAGTTGAAACTAGTAGTTTATAAAATTGGTATTTTGACTTTGATTTTGAAGTGATACATTGACCAGAATTGAACACGGTTCCCTTGGATTAAAGATGACATCTCAATCGCTCCGATAATAATTTTCCTATATTTGCTGTCAAATAATACTTAGTTAAAAGTGTTAACAAAGCAGTTGACCAAAGTTACGTATAATATAAATATATTATTATAGCGATAAATTCGATATAAGTACTGACAACACTACTATTATATTTTATTTATTAAAAACATAAAGAGTTCTGGATTGCTTTTGATCAAAGAAGTTATTATAATGAATACGCTATCAACTTATTGATGCTTATGGTTTATTTAAATAATATAATGACAATAAATGATTTAAGAGCATATAATAATTTCAATTATTTTGTTTCATCATAATGCAAATGATACGAAAAAAATGACACAATGAATAATATGCTTTATTTTTGTTTTCTATATAATTTTAAGTTCAAAACAAACGTTGGCTTCTAAAGATGAGCTGGAATTTCATTAAACATATACTTAAATATACGGACTTTTTTTTATTTACAACGAGGAAAATTACAACTAGGTTCTCTTATAATCCTCAAACACGAAGCATCTGACTATTTCACCTTTAACTGCCGAAACAACGATGTTTTGGTTGAGGCAGACTAAGATCATTTTCAAGAAGGTGGTGTGGTTATATGGTGGAATTAAAACAAACCCCTACCACTAACTAAACCGAGCACAAATATGCACCCCCTCAGGCGTGTACAAATATACACCTCTAAGTGTAAAAACAGGCGGGGAAGCCATTATACTACAGAGTTGGTTGACCACAACCAACAGGTACTAACCTAGATATGTTTATGTAATATTTTCTAAATAATGTAAGCATTTTCTAAATAAATAATGAAGTACCGATGATAAAATTTCTAAATCTTAAAATAATTCTTTATTTTGTCATTTTTTAATGTTTAAACGTAGAGATGGTATGGCTGATGGGTATGAATTTTTGAGGAAGTACCTTCTGTGTCAGTATGTAGGTAGTATCGGTATACAATACCTTGATATCAGCAATGTTATTGGTTGTTAGCATAAACCAAGAATCAATAAGGTGTGGTTTATCAAGGTGCTAAACATGCATAAATGCATGCTGTTATTGCGTTTTACGCACTTCCGTTTAGGTTGCTTATAAATCCATGAAAGGACTGTTAATTATCGTCAAAAACTAGAAAGCGGTTTGGTTCAAATTAAAATATAGAAAATTGAGTCATACAATACGCCGCTGTTTCACACATTGAAATAAAACCATGTAACCGTCTAAATACGAGTTTATCAATGGGTTTCATTTTGTTATTTGAAAGATTACTGTACGATGCGTTGTATCGCAACGTTGTTACATTGTACGGCTTGCCGTACATATCTTGGCTTATCTTGATATTGGCTTGACATAGAGCATCAAGATTTGACGCTCCATGTTATATGTTTATACTAAATACAACGAGATTAAAAGCAAAGATTGAAATCTCTTTGATTTATAAGAACCAACGAAATGTTTTAAAATGAACCCACAGCACTCATCTTGGCTATTTATTTCAAAAAGATTACTAATAGTGCGTAAAACACATAATTAATATTCATGTTAGTCTTCGTGATAAGCTTGTTTTATGAGTGGGTTCACATCCGTAGTACATTGACGAGGATAGAACTTGGTCGGCTAGGTTTAGATGGGTTACGGTGCCGCCTTGATATATATTTTACTTTTATTTTATAATGTTTGGTCCTTACAGTAATCATATATTGCTATTCTCAGTTGAATGGTTTTTGATAAAAAACCAACCAATAAGTTTTTGCTAAGACTAATGTTTTATAAATACTCGGAGGGGTTACTCTATGTGAAATAAAGGACTGACATCTAGTTGCTCATATATCGTTTGTTTTAAATGTTTTGCTGTAGTTGGTACAATATATCTAAGAAAGAGTTAAAAGATGGATGGAATCATCTTGTTAGAGTAATGGAGAAAATTGAGTGATTTTATTCTTAAATTGGGCGGAGTTTGTAAAAATTATACAAAAACATTTTTAGAAGAGAAACTTAGATGAGCTGTTCGTTGCTCCCTCTGCCCCTAAACTCATAATTTCCTTCTTATCTGCTTATATTTTATGTTGTAAATGTTTAATTTTTAATTTATTACATCATTAAATATTTTTTATATATTAATAAGCCAATCAGCTAAATTCTCATTGCCTGCGAGAAGAATCATGTGTTCCCTCGAAAATTTAAGTAAGCGCGATTCCCCACAAACGAAGTTGGGGCAAGCACTAGTAAATAATCCTACCAACCTTCCTGTTTTTCCAGGACATATGTTTTATGGGATATCCAGGTTTTGTTCATTTTATAATTTATAGTAATATAGTCAAAACATAAATTATTCTGTTTAAACCTGATTTCATTCTGTTATCGTTTTAAACCTAAATATCCTGATTTTCAGAATTTTGATTACCCTTAGGTATATAAAATTTGCAAATTTAATTATTCTCGTATATAATTTAACTTTAATCTTTAGGGAAACTGAGTTATCACCATCGTCGAGTATCTGAACTTAGAAATATACAATGCTCCTCATTTTGATGGCTGTCTCTCGCCGAAATCGCTCGTGACCTCACAAGTTTTAATAGCCTTAGAAATTTATGCTAACTTTTAGTACTTTGTGTAACAATAGGTATTATACTACAGGTTTGACAAAGGAACGAAATGAGACTGAAAGTACATTATTTAAAACGTAATTGATGAATACAAATTTCAGCCATTAATAATATGTAAAGCAAAAGAGAAAAAACAATTCAAGGGTTCTGTTGATTGTTTACCAATCCACAATAGGCCCGCGTGGCAGATTGTGGCCCCATCTCCTTATAGTGTTATTGTCAATAGCGAAGACCAGTACCAGTTCAAAGGAAACATTGTCAGTCTATGTTAATTATGATTTAATTTTTTACACTTAGTTGCAAATGACAAGCAAACAGAAATGCCTACACAGAAATAATTTATAGATGCAGTCAAATATTTTGTTTGATTTTGCAAGGTAATGTACAGGTACTGCAACCGGTTTAGGGCCCACTTAAAGAGGTTACTGTCAATGAACTAAAGCAAGCTGTGAGTAAAATGAAAAACCATAAAGCTCTTGGCTCTGATGCAGTTCCAGTTGATCTTTGAAAAGCAATTGGACCTACAGCAATAGAATGGTGAGCCATTCTATTGCTGTAGGTTCAATTGCTTTTTAGCATTATAATTATAAGTACGTCGAGCCCCCAGTTATGGCAGCAAAGCTACGTTGTGTCCTTATATAAAATAAAGGTGACATTACTAATTGTAGCAATTACAGGGGCATAAAACTAACTTCGCATATCTTGAAGCTCTGGGAACGTACATTAAATAATAATGCCTTTTGGACACCTATACAATTACTTCGAATCAATTTGGTTTTACTCCCTCAAACCCACAGATGCAATATAGACAGTAAGGCTGCTTATGAAAAAGCATCGTTTGAATAAAGAAGACCTTCACTTTATATTTATAGATTTGGAGAAAGCGTTTGACCGTGTATCTTGAAGACTTGTATGGTAAACATTGAGAGAACAGGAATTACCCGTAGATTGCATTCGTCTGATCCAAGATATGTATATATAATATCCATACAAAGGTCACCCGGTCAGCTTAAGCCAGGAGTATATGGTCAAGGTGGGGGTCTATTGTGGTTCGGCACTCAGTCTACTAGTTATTATACCGACGATATTGCAGATATTGCCAGGTCTGCTAAAGAATTGCAAGATTCTCTGACTAAGTGTGCCACTGTTTTGGAAAACTCAGGGCTCCGTGTTAACAGATCTAAAACTGAGCATCTGGATTGCAACTTTAGTAAAACATCAAACACATGTGGTCTCTATTACCCAGATGGAGTACTGGTACCTAAGGTCGATCAATTTAAATATCGAGGCAGAAGTCACGAACGACGCTAATGTCGAGGCAGATGTCTCTCACCGAGTCGGCGTCGCATGGCATAAGTGGCGAACACTCACTTCTCTGCCATGCGCGTATGTTCATTCGAACTAAGGGCAAAGTATACAAAACAGCAGAAAGACCAGCGATGCTGTATGGCGTAGAATGTTGGAGTGCAAGGGAGATGTACATTCAAAATTACACGTGGCCGAGATGAAGATGTTCAGGTAGTCTGGTGGAGTTTCAAGGCGAGATAAAATAGGAAACGAACACGTCCGAGGTAGCTTTAAAGTAGCTCCGATACTAGAAAAACTAAAATAAACTCGTCTTCGATGGTATGGTCTTGTTATGAGGAAGAGCAATAACCACGTCGGTCGTCCCGGAAGCCAAGAGAAGACGAGGACGCCCGCTTTCGACGTGGTGGGCTAATAGAAAACCCCAACTACCCAGCCCGACCACCCAGGACAGACTGTCCTGGCGCCGTAAGATTAGGAGAGCCGACCCCGCTCAATGTGGGTAAGGAAAAAACAATAAAGAAAGAATAAAAGAATGTACAGGTACTGCAAATCTTAATCATTAATTTAATCAAAGATGTCTGTACATGCTATTTAAATCTTACAGGGACGACACCTTGGTAAAAATAAGCAATAAGCATTAACGGAGAAAACGATTCTGAACTCTTAATTTTACAATAATTATATCAATTTTTTGTACAATATCCTATTCTAAATATGCATATTAATGGTGTTATCGCATAATGCTAAGTACAGTATTGTTATTTCCCTTTGTCCGTTTCCGTTGTCCTTTGAGGATATCACACGGAACAGTAAAAAAGAGTAGAAGTCGCATGACGCGGTCTTTTCAAGGAAACCTGCGTAACCAAACTCACACATCTTTAAATCGCGATAATATTCCGATTGGTTAAAAACTGAAAACGTTAAAGCATATATCACAAAATGAATTATTTCATATTCTACCCTTTTTGTATATATTTATGGTTCATAATAAATAACAGTTTACTTCTTTGTTCCGGTACCGCTTTTGTGTAGAAGATGGCGTTATAGTTATGCTTTCAGTGACATTGCTTTGAGCATACTGTACACTGCAACCACACGCTAGAAGACGCTTAAAGTTGGACAAATTAGCTATATTATATTATCGATATAGTTTTAAGTTTTAATGAAAATAACGCAGGCAATAATATAAGATAAAGATAAAATGTTTTTTTTTCAATATGAGCATTTACAAAGCAGATATTGAAAGACAACGCTACGCCATGACTTCGTAAGTCCTACGTCTAGAGACCTTGTACCGGGAAGAAGTGAATCAATCCATTTCTCCTTCATATTTGGAGCTTTAGAAAAGCTGTAATAAATACAACATTTTGTTATGTTAATATCATGATGTGAAACCTATCTTCGTACACAAGTGGTTTTAATGTTTTATTGAAAAAAAGAAACTGCTAAAACGCGCGTTCTCAATCTTTGATATATTTATCGTTTTCATTACAATTTTATTACGGTCAATATGGTTTTGCTCTCCAGAATACTTTTTAAAATCATATCCATTAAATCCAATTTAATTAAAAAAGTAGTTAAGAATTGTGTAATACTAACCCAATATGAGCCTTTGTTGTTCGAAATAAAAAGTTTTTATTTTTTTTATTTATTTATTTATTAAATCACCTTTTTTATTTACAACCTTATTTGTGTACAGTTATAATTAACTTTTACACAAAGAGCAATAAAAGTATTTAAATTAAAATGATAATTCCATGAAATTAGTTGCAACCAATATGCATCTCTTCAATATACTTCTTATCGATATCTATTATTTACACGTAATCAGGTGCATTACTAATTGAGTAGCGGGAAAGCATGCTATCTGTAATTTATAGGTGTTTTAGAAACTTCCAGAAAGAGAAACGTGCACATTTAAAGTTTTATTCCCATTTTCAAGAACTCTATATAATCAGTTTACAATTTTAATGAAAATAACAGAAAATATGAATTACCTATGGCACGTTGTGCCTCTTTTAGATAAATTAGTAATTTGACTATCTTTTTTACCCTCCAAAACTGCACACTTTGACATTTTTCTATTTTTTGCTATATTGTTAGAGTTTGCGATCCCGAATGAGTAAGCGGATGGTCTAAGTGCGCGAAGATACGCATACTTGAGGTTACGAGGTTATCGCTTGCGACTTGCGACTTCTACTCTTTTTTACTGTTTTGTGGGATATCATGACTTAAAATCTTCGCTTTGTGGGTCTAATTTTGAGCAGTAAGATAGAGGTTTATATCAAAATATATATGAATCTAGGAACAGTAGAATCCATGAATCCAGGAAAAAAAAACAATAAATGTATGATTGTATAAACTTTACTCAAAATGAGATGTCGGGAAAACATTATATTTAATTCGTCGCTCACCTGCTATTAATAATGTTAATGTAGTTTTTTCAATTTAGTAATAAAAAATAAATTCAAAATAAAACTATATTTTTCGATATTATACGTTCACAAAAAAAACTTAACGTGAATTATTAACCAGTGCATTATAGAACTAAGTTCTAAATGAGCGAGGTCGCGGGCAACCGTCTGTTAGGTAATAATATTAAGTTTCTGAGAGACATTTATAGAATTTATAATTTTATAAAAAAAATGCTAAATTTTTCCTTTCTTTATATATTCCTGTTTAAATCGTGGAGTTGTGATATGTGTATGCTGTACATATACATTTTTATATATATAAAAATAATTGAGTTGCCTGGTTATAGTGGTTATGACTATCATAGCTGAATATCGTACTAAAGCTATCATTAATTTCAAGTTTGGGTTAGATTAGAACTAATTAGGACTGAATGGCTTACATAGAGCTCAAAGTAAATCGGCATCGCAACGCTCAAGGCAATTTAATGACAAATAATGATAATTGACAATAAGGTCTGAGGCCCAGAGGCCTGCATTAATTGGCGAAGCGATTAAGTTTCATTACTTCAATTTCTACTGTAAATATTGATACAGTTATTCAAGGCTCCATAAAAGCTATGGACATTGATGATCTTTCTTTAAGCTCTAAGCGATTTCTGATGACTGCGTTAATGCAAATAGACATTTCCCTTTTTTATTTTATTTTATTCCTTTTAATATCGGTTATATACGAAAATTATATCATACTTGATCTTTTCAATATGTTAATCCAGTCAAATTGTTTCTATTAAAAACTAGCTTAATGTCGTACTGAAATTTGGTGTTCAATACAAAATGCACGCGAGTCTGACAGTATATTTTGGCGATTTACGTAAGTCCGTATGTTTACCATCTCACTATAAAGAACTCTTCAAGTTGAAGTATGGGAAGATTCATTCCACAATTTTTAGGGTTCCGTTCCTCAAAAGGAAAAAACGGAACCCTTATAGGATCACTTTGTTGTCCGTACGTCCGTCTGTCAAGACCCTTTTTCTCAGGAACGCATGAACGTATCAAGGTGAAATTTATATCAAATACTCAGGTCTACTGTCCCTTGGAACTGTGAAAACTCAAACTTCTAAGCCAACGCAATCAAAAGATAAAGCCGTTTATGCCGCAAAATTCCGCAAATTTTCGACACTCGCAAGGGAATCAAAACCTGCAGGGTACTTCCCGTGAACTCAGAATCTTGAAATTTGGTACAAAGCAACGTCTTATAGCACAGATAAAGGAAAAATTGCGAATACCGTACATTTTTAGTTACATCACATAATATAAAAATATTTTACGGAACCCTCGGTGCGCAAGTCCAACTCGCACTTGGCCGGTTTTTTTAAATGAAATAATTAATTTTAGAAATTAGTTAATTGGTCGTAACATTTTTTTACGAAAAGTATTTTAACATGTTATTAATATTCTCATTTTTCTCGCGGTAAATTAAATGCTTCTGTTATTTAATTACGGTCCATATCCAAAGTACATTGACGAAGATCGAACTAGGTCAGCTTGGGTCAAAGCTGACATCTGAACATGGTGTATGACCTTTCTTTCTCAATTTCGTGCAGCGGCAGAGAATACTTTCGCAGTTGCGTACGTCGCGGTACTGAATATCGAAATATAGTATGACAGCCAAACCGTTTCCATCATTGTTATACTAATAAAATAAAGCATTATTAAGTATTACCTTAATAATTCTGACTAAGATAATAAAATAAATATTCAAGACATTGCAGGGAACTGACAGTAAATGTAATACCTACTGTTCATTTACTGCAATACCTCAATGACAGGTTATATTTTGCCCTATGTATGTAAGAAGCTAAATGTTTGGGACAAAATTGCCTTAGTTTACAAGAAGTATACAAAAAACTATCTTTTTAATATGGTACCTTATTAAATCTATGTCTATTGTGTTTTCTGCCCATTGCTCTAGAAACAATGTGCTTACTACACGCTTGGTTAATGGAATACATGATGTGCAGTTTCCGATATAAATATTCTAATATCACTAAGAAGTTGCTCAATAATAAATTTCAATAGAGGTTTATTAAAACTTCTATGCCATAACTTCTTACAGCTCTTCTTCTGTAGCCTATGAGATTAGAAGTACCGTAAACCTTCAGTTATTCTGCATCTGTATTATTCATGTACGTACTTGTCTCATTGGAACTGCGAGTTGGCATTGCGTAAATTGGTGATCTAAAACTGCTACACATGCCGTCTAGTACCTTGAAAAGATAGCTTCACGTATGTGTTCTTGTGATTTCAATTTGTTGTGAAATTAAGTTCATGGCTCCTTTAATTTTTATTTCTCTTCGAGTCCGTTTCAGAACATTGTACAATTTCAAGCTACAGTTGTATCTTTAGTTTCCTCAGCGATTCATCAATTAGAACCGTATGATGTGTATGTCAATCAACTTGCTATATCGACAAGGGAAATCGAATCTGTCCGATCCTTAATCCGTACAGCTGGGTAAAATTTCCTGTCTGAGCGGAGTTTTGTGCTTATAGCACGTGCCTCTAGTGTGTCTATACATATTGTAATTGTTTACACAGTATAAAGATAACGGTGTCTGATGCTAGTTAAAATTTTATATCTTACATATTTAAGTATGTGTTGCTCCCGTTGCTAGGATAAATTAAATTGGTATCCCATTTGGATGAATGATTTTTTTACACCGAGAGTATTGTTTATGTCAAATATAGAAAAATACTAGGTGCTACATTAGTTGGTTTTAACGCTTAGAGAGTTAAATACACACAAACAAGAGTAAAAGTGTTTTACCTCAATGAGGGAACGCACAAAAAATATTACTAAATATGTGACCGAGACTTAGGAATGTAACCACAAGATTTATGATAGTAGAGGTAGGTATATTTGTGAACGTTATGGCTCTAAGTGCCATTGAATGAAAAGTGTAATGCGAGAAAAAGAAGTACGATACAATAATTTAACTAATATCTACTGTAAACTAATAAATAATTAGTATAAATAAATAACACTACTAAAATAAAAATGAAAGGATAAATAAATAAAAAATACACTCACATAACCATATGCACATACATGTCTAGCAAGTTAAATAAATAAACAAGGAGTTTTGCTATTATTGGGAAAGGTAGAACTTTTTCACTTGATCCTTGAAAGTAGCAATTGATTGAGCACGTCTGACCGCAACTGGAAGTGAATTCGAAAGACGGACAGCCCCGCACAGTAAAAGAACAACTATAAAACGTAACATAATGTGATGAGGTGTAAAGGGTTAGATTTTCTGATGACCGAAGGGGTAAGAGTTAGCACGGTGGAGATTTGTAAGGCTATACATATTGTTTCTGATCGGACCGTTCAGAGTGAAACTTGGTACCTCGAAGAAGACAATACTAGAAATAAAATACTTTTAAGCGGATAGTGAAGAATGTTTTAACAGGCAGGATATCGTAACAAAACACAGCTTCGGAAAGGAATCGAAAAGTCAAGAATAACTAAACAAGAACAAAAGTGTTTTTGTTCAAGGACGCATAAACGATTATAACAAAACATATGGTCAAAACCAAAAAATCTAGCCACTCGGCGACGGAAGCCTTAAAAAGCATAAGATTTAAGATAGTAGACGCACAATTGGGAACGTAAATTTTTTTTTTTTCAACTTGTCATAATCGATAAAATTTTGTGTCGATGTTTGTTGCCGACCGGTGAACATACCTACTATGAATAACTACAAGTTATTACTACAACTTGAAAGATTTTCGTGTTAAATAAATAATATAAATAGCTGTAAAAGTAAAAAAAAAACTGAAAAAAATTAAATAAAATACCTATATGGGACTTTAAAAGAACTGTGATTTTACCAGACAACTCCACGTATTTATAGAAGAACAGATTAACAAGTAGACTCTCGAATATAAACTGTGACAAAACTTTGATATCATCACTTAGTAAAATAAAACTTTGACAGTCTTCAAAAAACATTTAATAAAATTTCGTGATATTTGAGATTATGGGCGTCCTATTTGTCGTTATACACAGGAAAATATGTTACGCAGGCGGTATGCCGCAGGTTGGCAATGGAATAGATCCGGCCTAATGCCCTGTGAAAGGTTTGAAGCACATACCCAATTAAAACTCGAGGGACCCCTTTCACCGCCTTTGACTCATTAAAAGAAGCAATCAACATTAGGTGATGATGCTAACTCAATAATTTTCCAGTATCGTAACCTTGTTTTGCTCAAGCTCCGGTCAATCCTTTTGGGATAAAAGCTTTTGATTACATTACATGCTTAACCCAGTAGACTCCGCTCGAGTTCGTTTTTTAAGATAATGCAATGTTTATAAGTGAGGAGCGGAGAAATGTTAATAAAGTTATTATTGGCAATTTGATATTTTAACGTGACTCTCTCAGTTGTACTGTAACCATAAAAATTCGAACCATAAAAATTATTTAGGTTTGTACAATTGTGACGACAAAGGAATTAAAAAACAAATGAATACAAGTGATGCCGCTATATTTTAACGGTCTTATTATGCGTAGCAGAAAGTACGGGCAATATTCGAATTTCGACAATCAGCTGACACAAGTAACGTAGAAAAGTTCAAGAGATAACCCACCGCTCTCGTTCTACTGTGCGGGTACTGCGTATCGAAGGGGGCGGGGCGACACGCGAACTGATAATAATTATTAGTCTGGAGCAATTAAGAGGCGCCAGATATACGCCATGGATGAGATAACGGTAGACTTAAGAAGAAATAGAGGCCACATAAGGATCTACTTAGTGAGACAGAATTCATATAAGATTGAAATTAATACCGTTTCGCTTATTTTAAAATTACAGTAATATTTTTTTGTATAAATTAAGACGTTAGGAAATTTTAATAAAACGAATTTCGAAATAAATGTATTATAATATATTTTTGACAATATCACATACAAATAACTACTTTAGTCAGCTGTTCGGATATATTTTTTAATTAAGTAGCATTTTCTTTTATAGCTTTACAATAAACAGTAGTAGAGCATAATATTTTTGTAAATATGTTGATAATAATGTTTTAAAAATGTCATGTTATAAAATGGTCGGCAATTTTTTATAAGTTTTACTAAAATAAAATAGAGCATCTCAACAAGCGGGCTTCTAAAATATTAAAATAAACAAAGAATGGCAGTTGCAGTAGATTCATTAGTCTGAGTGCTCAAGCAACTACTGTTTCACGAGTAAGCAAACAATTTTCTAGTTGTGGAAAATTTACCAGCATTGTTTCGTTCGTGGCACACGGGCAGATCGCGTGCCTAACGCTCTACATTCACCGCGCAGCGCAGTTCTGCTATGTCATCAACGTTTTATGTTATTAAATAGAAAACCAAGCCCGCTCACATGTAAACACGGGAAAGTTTACATCCAAACATCGCTTGATAAGATAACGCTACTGTGTTACAACACGGCAATTCATCGGGTTACGAAATACTCAGTTCGTCGTGCACCTATGAACTGGGTTTTGTGGTTCACATGAAATTAACGCTACAGTTACCAATGATTTCAATACGATTCACGAAATTTGATTATCCGGTAAGCTTCCCTGAAATATTAATATGATGTCGTTTCATTTTTAGAATGTACAACATCATTGTTCAATGTAGAAACATAATTAATAATATTAAATTTGTGGCTATCGTGAGTCATTTCTCTAGTAAACCTTTATATCAGGTTTCATCTATATAGTTATAAGATTGATCTAAAATAGTTCAGCTATCAAATTTGATTATACCTAAACTTCCATGAATTAGATTATCCGAAATTATAAAGAAATTATTACGCATTTCTCTTAATTCAGTTCTTTTAGAGGTACCATAATAGCATTTCTTTCTAAAACGATCCTGTAGATGTTTTCAACACTGTTAATGGTTTCTGGAAACTACGATTAAATGGAAAAGTCAGTGCCATTAATTGTTCGAAGGGTGAACAACCCATTGTAAAGAACTAGTCTGGAATAATAATTGTTCGGCACTTTGAAGTTCCTTAATGTTACTTTAAATAATTCTCCTTACAACCAAAACGGTGTACACAAGCAAATATAATGTTTATTAAATTATATTAAGCTTTGTATCTAAATACTTAAGATACACATTCTCAAATGACAACACTATAGTTATATGAAATGTAACACATGAAATTTGGAATCTTTTCTTTGGAATATGAATAAGTCGCTCAAGAAACATTCAAAAAGCTTATCGACAATTAGCAAAATTATTGAACTTAATTTGTAACATAGAAATATTTGATTATTTTTATTCAAATTAAAGTCTAAAATATTGCATTAAAATTTAATACAGAGACTGTACTGACTATTGCATAGAAATTTTACATAAATACCTCACTTTAACATTTTTCTGATATTTTTTTTTCTTTCTGTCAAATGAGTACATATTAGATTTTGTTGGTAGTATAGTTTTATTGTGAATTAAAACATCGTTATAATAACAGAAACAACAGATATAACTGACGTTGTTTTTCATTGTTACCTTAAACATATAGCTTTGGATGTAAACCCTGCAAAAAGAGAGGTTTTGCCATGACTATCTTGGCAGGCTAGTCGGAGTTCACACTAATGATCATGATTGGGAAAACGCTACTTTGTCTATATCAAATTCCACCACCCTCAAGTGGACACACTTGGTGTTCTGTTTAGACGAACAGAACACATACAACACGGCAATAAGCCGAGAAATTTGTTACATAGAACATTTTTAAAACAGATCCAACATACAAAGGCTTCAAGTCATGACTCACATGACCTGGCTTTAACATAAGCCCATGCATAAACATGGCTCTCTGTCACACATTATTTTCACATAGCTTCTACAGACTTCTATTTTAAAATAAGACTTGAATTTATGAAAAAGTACCAACTCAGTAATTTACAAGGTTAAGTAATCATCGTCAAGCAAACCGACTTCCTGTTTAATTCCAACGGCTGGTTCAAAATTATTGTTAATTATAACAGAATTTGGTTTGAATGCCAAATTTGTTGTACAATAAAAGGCTAAACAAATATTAATCAGACGTTTATCCGAAAAAAAAATTTTCTAGTCAAAATTTCTTTAGATATAACAGTCTGACAGTGAAATGCTTAAATAACATTAAAAATAACAAAACAGGCTGTTGTTATAAGTACTTGTCTTAAAACATTGCAAAAATTGCGACAAAGGTCCCCCGGGTTCATATCCTGGTAGGAATGTGTGGTATATGTATGTGAGACGAGCATATTGTATCTGTTCTATAATCATGGTTGTTAATTACTTATTTATATATTATATGTGTTATTTTACATCCATATTATTGACTGATTACTTTAGAATTAATTAGGTGTCAGCGTCGAAATGTACATAATATGACAATTCTGCTTATCCTGTAACGTGAACACGGTTCTTGAAAAGAAATAAGATAAAAAACGGTACCTATACAAAAATTGCTATCTTGTTATTTAATGATTTCATTGTTCACCTTCACCAAGCCCTTATGAGCTTCGGAGTAGGATCGTTATTTGAACGCACTGAGATACATGCCCGCATGATTTTCACATCAAATATTAAAATTTCGCGTCTTGTGATAAACATTCTTAATAAGTCTTTGTGGTTTTATTGAGCATATTATTTAAAATGAAACGCTGGGATCGAACTGAAACGATCGACAATCAAACACGTCATTGTGCTGCGATAAGAGCGACTTGTTAGTTCGTGATGACGGAGGGGGCTTGTCGCGATAACTCGAGGTCAAACGGCCAATGAAACCGTATAGAATACAATAATGCTACTGTATTCACTCATGATTTACCTACTTTAATATTAAGACGTAAATACGTTTAATTATCTTAAGCCAACCTTGAATGCGGACTTTATTTTGTAGATGGTAATCGGTGATTAAGCGAACGGCATGTCTGAAATATTGCTGGAAAACATTTTTAATATTCTTATCACGCCATTCTATTCTAAATTGAAATGTAATGAATAAAGATACAGAAAAAATAAAAGCTGCTTTTACTTATAGTTGTAGTACAAAGGATAAAAATTTTCTAGACGTGCGGGAAATGTGTATCTTTTTAAAATACCACACATCCATGTGGCTATGCCTGAGATAGATTGGTAGTTAGAGACTTTGAAGAATGACGGAGGAATCACCACATTTTTTCCTCCCTGATTCCTTTAGAATGAGCGTAAACTTTTTTCAATTTAAAAACGAAATGAATGTGTATAAAATTGTAACTCTATATTTTAAGTTAAGAGGTCTATTCAGCTGTGGCAATAAATCTCCTAAAGGATTACAAGTAAACAGCAGCCCTATCAACGTTTTGTCAGGGTAAATCCCACATCCGTTCTTGCCTTGTAAACGTCCTACATCGCATTTGTTTTTTGTCGCCTCAATTTATTGTGAACTTTGAATTGCACCTTAAAATCAATTCTATTGACTAAGCGTGTCTTTGTATCGCTTAACCTTTGCAGGCTAGGATGAACATCGATATTAAAAGACACTTATCCTTTCCGCCCGAAGACACCTTTTTAAGTTATAATTTCTTTAGATTCAAAAATCTAGCAGTTAAATAATTGACAAGCAACGCCATTTGTATTAAGTAGGTGTTTAAGAGTTTAAGGTGGTACTTTATACCTACTTCCTGTTTGGTTTTAACTTTACAGATAAAAAAGTACATACAATTAATTATAAACGGCTAGTACCCCATATATATCGACATACATAGTCTGAAGACAATTAGATCACCATAAAAGATTTCACGAAATTACTGAGCAATCAAATTATCCCAAAATCACACCATAAACCTTTGCAAAAGATCGTGCTATTGTTCCTAAATCATAAAAGAGGCCATAACCCCTCCTTAGCCGATAACGGAACGATTTGCAGTCGTATCTGCGACTCGGAACGACCACACGTGAACGTGGTCCCACATCTCATTAATTCAAGCAACACGTTCTCTGAGTGTTTATTGCTATACCGATACCGATTTTACGGCGGGTGGCCTGATGTTTCTGTCGAAGTGTGACCTGATTTCGATTGCAATCATGACCGTGACGTTAATATCTAATAAAAAGTTGTAGAGGCAGCAATTCTGATTACCGCAATCAACTGTTATCAGATTCTTACCTGAAATGAGTACTTCATATTCACTTTTATGGAGAGTTTGGATTGTTGTTTTAGGTAACTTCACGGATATTTCCAATGACAAAACAAAGTTAATTATATTGCAGGCATTGCAGCAAAAAGCAAAACCAAAGTAAAATTTATTTTATAACATATGGCTTTACGAATAAGTCGGATTATACAATGCAAATACTGGACTAACGGGAAATATTTATTAAGTGTCAATGAATATATTATGCGGTATGTTATATATGTGAGGCGACGATCGCCATAGTGTACTATATCATATTATGGTAGCAAACCTAGATAGGTCTTAGACATTAGGTGTCAATTTCAAACAAGGTTGTGTCCGCCCCATTTTGATTAATGACCTTATGCCAACAACTTTCACCCACGCGTTCCGACCCTGCTAAAATCTCCATAGACCTTTCAAAACTTGTGCAGTGACATGAGTTTCTTATGCTGTTTCTTATGCTTATGTGTAAGCTCAGCTTTGCTCTCCAGTGAGATCAAAACTTACTATTATATCCTGTTGAAGGATAACTTCTTTAGAATTTCCGAGAAGTTGAGATGACACTTCAATTGTTAACATATTCGCAGCTACCACAGGTTATATTGATCTTGTATATTTTGTATGAATTCGTCTGGGTTACTAAACCATACTGGAATCACGCTAGCTACTGCAGGTTGTTACTATTTAATTAAAATCACCACGAAAAAGTAACCATTAAAAATATAATCGAAAAAATAATTAAAAACGATGGCATAATCATATAATCAACATAATCACTCCTGATTATAATGCAGTCCTTGCAGACTTTTAGAAGATATTTTCCATTGTTTGATTTTGAAACCAAAGTAACAAGAAAATTTTATGATTACCCTCTATTAATGATGCCTACTTATTAATTTCGCGTATTGAACATTGGGCAACCGCAGTTAGTTGAGCAATTATTGAGTTTTGATTATTAAACTTATGATTACGGGTCGAATCCCGTCAATAAAGTTCAACCAAATAGGACAATGAGCATATTATGTATCCGAGTCATAAAGATTTATTTATATACTTATTAATGTATCCCTATTCTTTCTGCTGCATATGATAAGGAAAGTTCACGTCACTGCTTTCAAGCTTGAGTAGATTGGAGTATTAAACAGGATGTTCAGTGTATCGTCGTTATTCGCTGACGAGGTCATGACCCCGCGCGTGACGTCACGCCTCGAATGAATGAACATCCACCCAAACCCCCTTTACCCCCTTTGGTCAGTTTTACACGACCGACGACTCCCAATATACGGCCACAACATCTGTTGTTGACAAATCAACTCTTAACGCTACGGATCTAAATGTTTCTTGTAAATATTGCGAAGAAATGAAAGTCGTACATATATCGCGTTTCATAAAAGATTTCTATTTATCATTTCGAGATTGTTAGTTCTAACTTTAATGTATGAACAGCTGCTATTGAATTATTGTGAGTTACATATCTGAGTATATCTAATGGTAATAAAGTAAGCATATTTGACACGCTTAATTGGTTACCATGTCGGCCATTCAAAGCATTGATTTAAAAGGAAACACAGCCCTCCTTGCTTTGAATAACTTATAAACTGTTGCACGCAGTGTTACAGTAAAAGCGAATGTCGTTGCAATGGTTATGTGAACAATGTACATCTTACTAATATTGTAGATTTAATCGACACATTCCAAGCTGCCGCTGAATAGATTAATAACAAGCTAGCTTGTGAACTAAGATTTTATACAAACATCTATCATCAATCTAATGAAGATTGTCTGAAGGAAATGACAAGTCACTATATAAAGTGGAAAGGCTACCAATGGTCTAAAAAGAAATGACAGATTGCGACAGTCAATTCTTAAACTTCAATAATTTCACTATTTTTAGAAGAATATAATTGGCATTCGTCATGATTTGCAATTCATATTAGCTACTTGTGTTTTCCTAAAATATAGCCATGAGGTAAACCATGTTGTGTATGTCTTCAACAGAAAACACATAAGGAGCCAAAAACTTAATGAGAACGCATATTTTTTCTTGTTCTTTGCGTACTCGCAGAACTGAAAACCAATTATCTGTTCTGCGGTTGTATCTTGTGTTTCTTTCCATTAGTTTAGTTTTTATTCAGGACAGTGTATTAGAATTGACGATTATGGTAAGTAAAGTCCGGTTCCATTTCTCGTTGCAGTTCAGGTCTTGGTCGCATGCCTTATTTGGTAATCCTGTCTGGTGAGTCATCGCTATATCGATGCGGGCGTGTGCACCCCATAAGACAGTGGTTTTCAACTAGTTTTACTTGAGAAAATCCTCCAACTCGCAAATACTGACTCGGATGGGTGTGTATGACGATTGTACAATGATGGTACGAAATAAATTCTGTTTTATCGTAATTTTCGTGGCAATAATGTATTACACATCTTAGAATTATATATTGCATGAAATGAAAATATATGTTATGTTGAATATATGTTATATTCGTACTTAATCTGGGAGAAATTATTCATGTGTTACTATGATAAAATTAAGATAATTTTGTGGAAAATTTGTATTAAAAATATAAACGTGCACTAAATTGTCACGTTTAGTATTAAAAGGTGCGTTTGATCAATTTTCTTTTTTTAAATTAATTTATCAATCAATTAACAATACCAAATAATAAATGTCGTTTACAATTAACTAAGTAAAATAATATTAGATTCTGCTAATATAACTTTGGTTTAGTTTGAGTACCGATAGAAAATTACGACACATCGCAGCTTCATTAACACAAGGTATAAAAAGAATGTAAACGAAATCGTATCTATTCATCGTCCACCAAAGGAAACCTCTTAAATGGATAGTTTTGCAGTTATTGGATATCAAATTTTTAATTTTTGTTAAACACTCGAAATACCGACACCAACAGTTTGGCGCTACGTAAATTATATCACGCATAATAAATAATGTTCTTCTTAAAACATAATAATTAAGTTTCCGTCAATTGATCGATGGTAATATTTATAAGCTTCATATAGTTTAAGCTTGAGAATTAAAGCATGAGTTAAGTGTATCAGCAGGTATATAGTTTCGGAATGTGTGACTAATTGGACTTAAGTTTTATGGATATTAGAGCTTTGTGTGACCGACCGATACTTATTCAAAGAAGTAGCATCGCCATAAAGTTTTTTTTTAATATACTTTTACGTTAGCGACGATTATTTTTAAATCTGTTATTACATTTTTAACATTATTATCACGTAAGTGTAAATTAGTTCGTGACTTTCAAAAGCAGTTGTGGCTCCTTAACTTATACTTATTTATTCATGTTAACGAATCCATATCGATCGATGCTAATACTTGTGCGATCCTTATAATATTATATCGATACTAAAATAACACGGTGTTCTCATGTTCGCTATGCTTTTAAATTAGCACATCCTCACAAATCATTATTTGTTAAAAATATAAGTTGGCACTTATACAATATTTGTGTTTTTTTGCGTATAGAGAAATAACTTGCGTTTTTTTGTATCTATTAATATCATATAATACAATTAAAGTGTTACACTTTGATTTTAATGTCAATGATTATGTGAAAAAAATTGTCGTTCCAAAAGTTTGTCACGAATAGACTCCGAAACAGCTCAACAGATTAAGAAATTTCAACTTACATTTCCTGCTGATAATAATATAAATATTTGTAAAGCCTGTTCTACTGCCTTCTGAACAGATACTCGTATAATGAATTAAAAATCCTCGAGAACTCAGGTCAAGTTTATTTGACTTGGTGTATTATGATTTCCCTTATTTCTCGTCTTTATCATTCTAAATTTGAGGTTAAATTATATTTATTTGAATTGCATTTGTGTCTTTTGGCTTGAGTTAAAAAAATTATACATTTTTTTTCAATACAGTAGTTTTTTCTGTAGAAAGTCCTTAATTTATTTAAATGATCGTTTACAAATCGCTATGTTCATAAGCAGAACACTATCCTAGTGAGGGTATTAGCCGCGGACATTATATTAGCAATTTTATACCCTGTTATAAAATGTTTCATATAATACTCAGCCCTAAAATCTTTTGTGGTATTACACAAAAGATATATAGTTTTATTATTTATGAAATATGTAAACACATACACGTTTTTCATTCTCGCAGTGGTCTTGTACAGATAGTTTCTGGTTTCGGATTTCAAATTGATAGATACCTATTCTTTATTGGAAAACATTAATGTTTTTTACAATTGATATAATAAGTTTTCTTTTACCGAAATTTGTAACCGTAAGAATATTAGGTATAAAAAATCATCCTTGAACTCTGAACCGTTATACTGCCTTCGGATTTATGGTCTAACAATCGATATGGCAGACAAGTGGAAAATGCTCTTTGATAAATGATTGGCGCGTTACTCCTCCGAATCCTCATTTATAAAAGAAAATTGAAAAAGCTCATATATGTATAAAATATAAATGATATATGTAGAAAACTTACAAAAACAATGTAATGTAACAACCAAGCATAATTTGGCACTTGTATGAATAAAAATAATTCGAACAACTTCCAAAAATATTTAAACCAGAACTAAACAGAGCTGATATTATCAATGTTAAATAAATAAGTTTATCTACTCTGATACTATAATACAAAGATTCTAAAACTGAAAACAAAATGCTTATGACAAACATTACGTACAGGCCAAAAATAATAAAAAAAAAGTTTAATTACGATACAGGTCTTGTATGGACATAATATAACTTTTTAATCATAACGATACACCTATACAACCTCCAGCTGGACCAAGGAGGTTGAACCTCTACTTTAAAAAGGTTTCAATGAACGAGTCCGCGACGACGCAACACGCATTCACAATCGATGTTTGCACCTTGGCGCCAACATTTGACATTTAAAAAATCTTTTCAATATTTAAACAAAGTTTGGTTTTGTTTGCAACATTGTTTTACGTAATATAGTATGAGAGTAGATAAAGTAGTGTATGACACTGTACATAACTTGGTCTTATAACACTCGTGTGATACTATAAAAAAACTCGCCTACGGCTCGTTTTTTTAAAACACACTCATGTTATAAGAACCCTTATTATGCAACAGTATCATAAACTACTAATATAACAACCACGACACGGGAATAATGTTTATACTCCATGCTAGCTACCAGGATTAGGACCAAGGAAATTATTACTAATATAATTCGAAAATAAACCCAATATGAGATAACGTAATTTTATTAGAATTTGCGTAAAAATGTTTTTTTTTTCTCTTTATTTATGGCAACAAACAGTCGTATATGGTAATAATAATGAAGTAATAACAAAGTTAGGTAGCTATAGACCTATAGTGCCAATAATGTGAGTATCTATTACAATATTCAAAACAAATGAGCGTTCTATATAAAATTTTAGACAAAATTAAACTAAAAAAATAAAATACAATTCAACACATTTATACATCGTCGCATGGATGGTGATAAAAAAAAAGGATAAAAATGTTTAAGCTAATTGTTAATTGTGAGGCAAATATAAGTAGATGTACTAATGTTATGCAATTGCCTATATTTATTGAATTTCAGACAGTTAAACGTAATAATTTCTAAATGCTTCATTTTCAAATAAGCCCAATATTGAACTTTACTTTACTTTTACGAGAAAGAATGTTGGAAAATATTTTTTATTCAACTAATAATACTACGTTTATAAACGATAACCTTTTTTTCAGAAGCAGGTTTTATATGCTTTTTATATGAAATGAGAAATATGTTTGTACAATATTTTGCTGACAGCTTTATTGAAATACGAATTTTGAAGTATAAAAAAATATTTTTGTTTTCATATCTTAATGTGGTTAGATTTCAATATTGTATCATCTTTCTTTGTGATATTTTATTAATGTTTTATGCCTCTTAAATGGGATAGAAATAACGACCAAAAAGAACAACATATGCTTATAACACTTAAGTCAGCCACACTAAGTATAGTTTGTTTCTTTGTACGTTACAATAGACATGACGTAACCTGGGGAATTTAACTCCCGAAGGGATTGCAGGCTCTATTGTACCCGAATAAGAGCTGATAATATCATAAACGATAATCACTTTTCAGAACGAATAAAGGAATTTTAAAAACTTTATACAATCTTAAGAAAAAGTATTGGCTGTACGGTGCATTCCACTTTTAATGCTTCTCCCGTTCACTACTTTTACTTACCGTTACATACTACTATAAGTTATGGCTTCTGCGCTTGTCTGAACTATCCTTTACAGGATTTAGCACCCGTATTCTGAAAGGAAGCCGAAACATCGGAATTAAATGAATTAAACAAGTTAGTAATCTAGTGAAAAATCATTAATTTCTACTAAGCTACAGAATAGTCTTTTTACACTTTGAAACGAGTGCCTGGAGTCCCTATTCTATTTATTATTCAAGTCGTTACAATAGGTAAAAGTGGAGGCATAAATGCTGGAATATACCATACACACGGTTCTTTTTTAAGTTATGCAACCCTAACTGAAGATCATGCACAAAACAGCAGAGCTGCAAAGCTACCCAACATTAATAACAAAGAATGAAAATGTTGAACATGTTTTCAATAAATCGTTTTACTTTTTTCTTTTTTAAAAAAGAAAAAAGTAAAACGTTAATGCAGTAGTACCATCATATAATATTAAAATATCGCGTAAAATATAAATAAGCAGGATTCTGAAAGTAAAACGAGAGACAATAAGAGATATTTTACGAGAAAATAATAACTTATTTCCATTAAGCAATTTGATTGATTATTAGTCGTGTGACATATTAGAATTTTTTAGACAGGGCATTAAGCAGGCAAAATTGGATTGTAATCTATATTCTGAATAAATTAATTTCCAGTTTAGATTTGATTTCAAATTATACTTTGTATTATGTAAATGTTTTAAGTTATGAGAGTCCAAATCGTTTTACTTATATTAAAAAATTGGTAAATTAATAATAGCATTCGTAAGTAGTAAAGTGGTAGGTAGTGGTAGATTTTTTTTTTTTAATAAATCTACGTTTTTTGTTTTGATACAACTGAATAATCGATCAGTGTATTGACTAAAGTGGAATATTTATATTGCCTTTTATATTGTGTTACCTTGATGCAAAAATCTTTATTGTTAAAAATGCCAAACCGCCCGTTAGATACGTAAACGATTTTATCTACTCTAATACTATAATACAAAGATTCTAAAACTGAAAACAAAATGCTTATGACAAACATTACGTACAGGCCAAAAATAATAAAAAAAAAGTTTCATTACGATACAGGTCTTGTATGGACACCTGTAACATAATATAACTTTTTTATCATAACGATACACCTATACAACCTCCAGCTGGACCAAGGAGGTTGAACCTCTACTTTAAAAAGGTTTCAATGAACGAGTCCTCGACGACCGACGCAACACGCATGCGCAATTGATGTTTGCACCTTGGCGCCAACATTTGACATTTAAATAAATTTGTTGTTATATTCAGCGTTTTATTTGCAATATTGTTTTACATATTATAGTATGAGAGTAGATAAAGTAGTGTATGACACTGTACATAACTTGGTCTTATAACACTCGTGTGATGCTATAAAAAAACTCGCCTACGGCTCGTTTTTTTAAAACACACTCATGTTATAAGAACCCTTATTATGCAACAGTATCATAAACTACTATTTTATGAAGCGTTAAGACTGTCTATTGTACTATTGGGCGCTTTTATTTAAATTCATTGTCGTTCCGTCTTTATTCGTATGTTTGGCGTACAATAAAATATATATATATCGAAAATGAACACCGCGACACAAAAGATTTTATCGCGAATCACTCGAAAAGTCGGACCTTATTTTATTGATACAGGTAAAGTATCCTGACCTTCTTGGCCGAAGCCGGTTTGTGACGGCGTACTAAACCGTTTCAAAGATAATATACTCACTAAGTGATAGCAAGTCTGAATGTCACGTGGAAAACATCGTGACGTTAGAGTATAACGTTACGTTACGACGCACACACACAGAATTTATTTATTTATTATTTATCTTTTATATATATTACTATTAAATCGAACATTAAATTAGGTAGTAAAAGGTTTATATAAACAGTTCTCATTTAGAATACATACACATATTTCGTGGAACACGAACAGGTACTTACGAAGGAACACTTAAGTAAACTTGGTATGAATTCGTAATAAAAAACTTCAGTAAAATGGCTCCATAACCTTCAAGGTTCGTACAGTTGCGTATTATCATAGCGTATAAAAGTTTTGTTTAGTTCATTCGAAGATCAACGTTCGATCTTAATAGAGCTCACGCCACCGCAGCCGTCGCCACAAGGTGACTGAGTTGCGCGTCACGAGGCTGTATTTTTGCCATTATTTGTCAAAAACACGATATCGAATCTTCTAATGTTTTAGCATACATTTCCCATAAAAGGGGGGCAAATCGATGTCATAATTTTGTGATAATGTCATTTTTAGACATATTCCAGTGTTTTTCGTTGCAAAACAGACGGAACACACACCGTTTGATTTTCATAATTTATGTTAAAAAATTTATTTGCCTGTTTCATGGGCAATTAAAGTCCAAACCCGTCGTAACTTGTTATGTAAATGTTATTGTCAATAGTCATTGTATTTACATTAGTTGTTTAATTCAAACTTTGAACCGTGGATGCAGTGTCAATTACTGTACAAGTGTTCGACTTTCTCGGACGATATAAAAACTCGACGACTAGTATTACTTTTTGTCGCTCTTGATACAAAGCGTTAGGTTGCGGAACAACTATCGAATATGTCAACGACCCACTCAGAAGTAACCTTCTACTTTTCCGTCCTCAATGTTTGTTTGTCTAACGAAGTGACAAATGATAGAAGCATTGTCAATTTTTACGGACTCACACACACGGTACAGACCTTTTTGCGTTATTTATTTTTCTAAGGGGCGGGAGTACCAAACTATATTTTTCTTTTTTTTTCTTTTCAGTTACATTTGCGCGGACCCATGTAGTCTCAGAAGGTGATGGCTACGGGTGACTTTCTTTTAGTGGTCTGTCTTTGTGAATTGTGTCAGTGAGTGGTTGGTGTGTTTGTTAGCCAGTGTTGATAGTGGTGCCAGTGATGTGACAGTCTATGAAAGTGTCAGGGTGTTCTCGGAATGTTCACGAAGCACGGCAAAACCGCTGAGCGGTGCCTTAACCCCCACTCCCAAAGGGGGCGCAAGAAGAAAAAGCCAGCTCCTCATACGCCCTGGAAGTACTTGATGAATTGCCCACTCGTTAGGAAATGTTTTGGTATAGTATTTTTTTGTTTTACCTATTTTTTTATCTTATTTGTGTTTTGTTTTTATTGTAATTCACAGTATAGCAGCAATTCAATTCGCATCTCATCGTCAAACTGGTTATTTAAACATGCCAATAAAAAGTAATAATAATGAGGTGACATCGTTAATATTGAATAGAATATATATGATATGTTCTTAAGTATTATGCAGAATATTATGAAAAAAATTTGATAGTTTTTCTATCAATATACAGATCCGTTTTCGAAGCTTTTCTATAGACGAGTAAAATTAGATATTCATTCTTTCTTTAAAAGATTAATAACCTTAGACGAAAGAAGATAAAAAACTTACAATGATTCTGATATTGCTTTACATAATTTTTGTTGGTATATTTTTGTTTCCTTTCTTCAGCAATTGATGTACAAGATATTTGGTCCTCATAATTTTCGATGTTGTCTTAATAACAAGACAAATTTTGTGATACTCATTTTCTGAAATCGTGGAGGCTGGAACCGAACAGTGTTCTACGACATTTTTATCACATTGGTATATCTAAAATTCATTCTGCTAAGACGAAGAAAGTAGACATTGTTAATGATTTTTTTCGGCAGCTTAGCAGAAACGGCGTTCGGTGAGGATTGGTAGAAAACGCGGGTACGATTCCCACCAAGTATTAATTGAAAAGTTGTCTTTTATTTTTATTAAAATGTAATACAACATTTAAGGTAGAAAGCCTGCTATTAAAATATTGAGATATTTTTCAGAATATAGTAATAAAATATGTAGTACCTAATAAACTAATATGTCATTACTATCTATCAAATATCTTTATATATTTGTTTATATAAATAACTTAAATTTATCATTATGATAACAACATTTTGTCGAACTTTAGTATAATTATTTTTCATAGGATTATTTCTAGGTAGTTGAGCTTATATTATCTTTATATATATAATTCTTCTGTGAGTGTGTATGTCACTGAACTCCTCCTAAACGGCTGGACCGATTTGAATGAATTTTTTTGTGTGTGTTCAAGGGGATCTGAGAATGGTTTAGATTCACAAATCAGTCCGGCAGATGGCACTGCAGTCGGCACAGCAACGCGTGGCCGGGACAGCTAGTATATTATAAGACTCTGCTTCGAAAACTGCTTTTGTTATAAATCCCCTACTCTCACTTCAAAGAACAAGTTAAATTCATCATTCCGTTTTAGTGATTCTTCGAAAGTTATCTGTGTATTTGTTTAAATATAAGAACATTGCAAATAATTATTAGATTTCACTCCATGTATAAATTCGTAAAAATTAAATCCTTAAATTGTACATAGACTTTTGTCTATGCTCTATTTGACTTTCGCTCTTTGTTCATGGGATATTTTTTCGAAGAATACATATCTCATAACAGGATCTCTTTAATTTGTGAAGTTTCTCGTACTGGTTTGCGATTGCGGCATACTTGGCTGCTTCCAGAAAGCAATCTTTTTTGCTAAATCTCTTGGATCTTCGGCCAATGAACGTTCCCGACCTTGCAACATTCCTCACCTCGCGACGCGCAACTTGTTGTGCAACCAGTCTAGCAATTAGTTGAAACTGTTAGCAGAATTCTCATCTTATTAGACCGGCTTGTTTGTGGTTTTGTTAAAATTGATGTTTCCAAACGACATTTAAAGAACTTAAATTAAACTAACGTACAACACGAAATTAATTGCCTTAATATAAAGTGTTCACCGTTTTTATTGTAAGTGTGAGAGGATTTCCTTTTAAATAATTATTGTTTATGTAAAAAAATGGACTAACTAAAAGTTCAAATTTTGGTCCTCTCGTTCACATAACAGATGGCAATACATTGGCTAAAGGCCATAGGACGATAAGAATACCGAATCGGCCCCAGAGAGGTATCTGGCTCATAATTTTAGGAAATGTTGGTACTCATAAGATACGTCGATGCTGAAAGTTTCAGCTTTTTATCTATTACCGTTTCTGAATAAATCTAAAAATACTGAATTTCAGTAAAAAAATTCATTCTCAGCACCATGTGAATCGATTGATCTAAATACAGGATATGTTTTGGGGCATGGTGGTAGCTTCTAAGAAAAAAAATATAAGCAATATCTGTTCATAAGAACCTATAAAAAAACGAGGTTATTTTCTTGATTTTAATTTTTAATCATGTTACGGGAACGCTAAAAATATGAATCTATTTTTTTTGAATTCCTCATTCAATTTTCGATGAAATTGTGATCTTGGGATTTTTTTTAAAACGTTACGCCATATTGAAAAAAAATAAAAACCGATTAGCTGCTCAAAAATTGATTTCTTATTATGATTTAACTCTTGCAATGATAAAATACAGAACGTTTGCAATTATTGTACTAGTGAAAACAACAGAATAAATTATGAACACTCATATAAAAATATTTTTTCTCTTTTCAATAACTTTAATATTAATATTTAATTATAAACTATTCAAATGTATCAATTATATTAATGTGTTAATAATAAAATCTTCTTATGAATTTGTGACTAGTCCTCGTCGCTATCTTCATCAATCACAGTGGGGATATTGTCTTAATTGAATAAAGTATTAAGTATTGCTGCTGGTTTGGGGATTTTAGCCAAATATCGTCCATGCGCCAGGTAAAAAATTATTGCAGCTTAGTGTGAACAACAACCAATTGTCCTTAACCCACAACAGTATTTGTGAGTTGCAACAGTTCTTTTAATTTGAACTTCAATACATTCTTCTGTATCATAATCACATACAACCTCTAAATTAAATGATGAATAATCAGTACTTGATTGAGATTCAACAATTCACTCGTATCTGAAGGTAATTCATTCTCCAACGATGTATCCTGATCCTCGTCGTCAAGTTTCGTTTTCTTATATTTTTTGATCGACAATTATTCCACAAAACATAACCAACTACAATTGGATGATCAAAGATCGTTGAAAAGTCTTCAGCATCTTCATCAGATTATATATATTTTGGAGTACCTCGCGTTTGTTTAATGAATTTTGAACAAATACAGCACTTTGGATTATATGTTTTAGATGACGACATATTTTCACTTATATAATTATATAATTAGATAAAATTAATTATTAAAAACAGAAAAAGTACGACCAATACTTGTTTAGAATATCAACAAATAATTTTAAGGTTATCTACAAATCTGGCGGGTTTTCATGAAAATAGAAAACAGTGTCACCAGTTTTGAATTACAGTGCCATCTTATGGGTGCTGAATTAACTAATAATTGAGCGGGAAAGTTTAAATTCCCTAAAACGTAGTTGAATTATATAAACAATATTGTTTTGTACTGATTTAATAATTATAGTGATAAATAAAGTTTATAATAATGATTAGAGTTCATTATATGAAGAACGATCTGAACGACCTGGTGGTGGATGCTGTCCGTACGGTAGGGTCAAAATACTTCAAAACCCACCGTCCCAAATTGAAGAAACTCTCCGCACATACACTCGAACTCATGGATAAGAGACATGAAATGAGATTGCAAGACTCAGCGGATGCCCTACGTTATAGACAGCTTAATAGGCAGATCTCGAAGTCGCTGACGAGCGACCTTCGCCAATTTAATACCGAGCGTATTAAAGAGGCCATAGAGCGGAACAAAGGCTCCAAAGTGTTCGCTAGCGATCTGTCTATTGGGCAAAGTCAACTGACGAGGCTGAAAACTGAGAAGGGCAGTATCATATCATCGACTCCTGAAATCCTGAGAGAGATTGAGGTTTCTATAGGCAGCTGTATTCCAGTATTACACCAGGCCAAAGCAAAGCTCGAGATCCTAGAGCCAAGCTTACCCGACACTATACCGAAGATATCCCGGACGTCAGCCTGTACGATATTAGAATGGCCCTCAAACAGCTAAAGAACAACGAGGCGGCGGGAGATGACGGAATTACAACAGAGCTTCTGAGAGCGGGCGGCACGCGGTACTTAAAGTCCTCCAGAAGCTCTTCAATTCTGTTATCGTCCAGGGCAAAACGCAGAAGGCAAGGAGCAGAAGCGAGGTGATTTTGTTCTTCAAAAAGGGCGATAATACCCTACTGAAGAACTACAGACCCATATCGCTTCTGAGCCATGTCTACAAGCTATTTTCGAGGGTCATTACGAATCGTCTTGCTCGCAGGTTTGACGACTTCCAACCTCCCGAACAAGCCGGTTTCCGAAAAGGCTTTAGCACCATAGACCACATTCCTACGCTGCGGCAGGTTATACAGAAGACTGAAGAGTATAATCGGCCACTCTGCTTGGCGTTTGTGGACTATGAAAAGGCCTTTGATTCGATCGAGACTTGGGCGGTGCTGCAGTCTCTCCAGAGGTGCCAAGTGGACTGCAGGTTTATCGAAGTGTTAAGGTGCCTATACCAAAACGCCACTATGTCGGTCCGAGTACAGAGCCAGAGCTCTAATCCTATCCAACTACAGCAAGGAGTGAGACAGGGAGACGTTTTCTCTCCGAAACTGTTCACTGCTGCGTTGGAGGATATTTTTAAGCTTCTGGACTGGAATGGACTTGGCATCAACATCAACGGCGAGTACCTGACACATCTTCGGTTTGCCGATGATGTGGTCCTAATGGCTGAGACCTTGGAAGACCTGAGCACCATGCTCGAAGATCTCAGTAACGCATCCTAACGAGTGGGTCTTAAGATGAAGATGGACAAGACGAAAATTATGTTCAACGCCCATGTTACACCCGCTCCAGTAAATGTTGGGAACGTTACACTCGAAGTTGTTGACCACTATGTTTACCTAGGACATACAATACAGTTAGGTAAGTCCAACTTCGAGAAAGAGATCTCTAGTCGAATCCAACTCGGGTGGGCAGCATTCGGGAAGCTGCGATACATTTTCGCGTCCAAAATACCTCAGTGCCTTAAGACGAAAGTCTTTAACCAGTGTGTGTTGCCAGTGATGACTTATGGCAGTGAAACGTGGTCGTTCACTATGGGTCTTGTAAGAAGGCTCAAGGTCGCCCAGCGGGCAATGGAGAGAGCTATGCTTGGTGTTTCCCTACGCGATCGAATCAGAAATGAGGAGATCCGTAGGAGAACAAAAACAGCCGACATAGCTCAAAGAATTGCGAAGCTGAAATGGCAATGGGCAGGACACATAGGAAGGAAAACTGATGCCGGTTGGGGCGGAAAGGTTCTCGAATGGCGACCGCGTGCCGGACGACGCTCAGTGGGTAGGCCCGCTACGAGGTAGACCGACGATCTGGTTAAGGTCGCGGGAAAACGCTGGATGCGGGCAGCACAGGAGCGATCGTTGTGGAGATCCTTGGGGGAGGCCTATGTCCAGCAGTGGGCGTCGTACGGCTGATATGATGATATGAAGAACAATTATTTTTATATGAGTGTTCATAATTTATTCTGTTGTTTTCACTAGTACAATAATTGCAAACGTTCTGTATTTTATCATTGCAAGAGTTAAATCATAATAAGAAATCAATTTTTGAGCAGCTAATCGGTTTTTATTTTTTTTCAATATGGCGTAACGTTTTAAAAAAAATCCCAGGATCACAATTTCATCGAAAATTGAATGAGGAATTCAAAAAAAATAGATTCATATTTTTAGCGTTCCCGTAACATGATTAAAAATTAAAATCAAGAAAATAACCTCGTTTTTTTATAGGTTCTTATGAACAGATATTGCTTATATTTTTTTTCTTAGAAGCTACCACCATGCCCCAAAACATATCCTGTATTTAGATCAATCGATTCACATGGTGCTGAGAATGAATTTTTTTACTGAAATTCAGTATTTTTAGATTTATTCAGAAACGGTAATAGATAAAAAGCTGAAACTTTCAGCATCGACGTATCTTATGAGTACCAACATTTCCTAAAATTATGAGCCAGATACCTCTCTGGGGCGGATTCGGTATTCTTATCGTCCTATGGCCTTTTTGAAGTTTGAGTTGCTGTTGTTTTAAGTACGATTTACATTAAACACCACGCATCTCATCGGATCGAAATTGATACGTTCAGATGCGTTGGCAATCGATCGCATCGATTATAATTCGCTGAAATCCCGACCCATACGAATGGCTTTGTACGGCCTCCATCGCTTGCGTGTATGTATACGAATCCACGTACATAGCTATATACAACACTGGTGGTGCCGCGTCCTCATCATATCATTTAATTTCTATCATGTCATAACTTTATTGACGTGATAACGTCTTATAAATTGGTTGCGGCTGGGAGTCACTTATGAAAAAGTGTAACGCTCGGTAACGTTACGATGAGTCACCGAACGAGAGAGAGGCCCGCCGAATGCCTTGCGTCTCTCTCCCACTCAACTATGATCGGTCTGCCGCGCGCATTGTGCAATTTAATTATATTCATATCAATAAATATTCTACCGAGAAAAAGACGTTGTCACGTAAAATCTTCGCCCGTAAAACCGACTTTACAGGCAAAAAAAAAAAAAAAAAAAAAAAAAAAAAAAAAAAAAAAAAAAAAAAAAAAAAACCGACTTTATTTTATTAAATTGGAAAATCCGATGTGGTATTGATTGCTAATGTCTTAGAAGAGGAAGAAAATAATGATTAAAAAAATATAAAATATCGAAAATGAAATTTTGAGTAAAGATTTGTCCTGTCTGTGATCAAGCCGATTACACGCGATGGTAGCCGGTTGGGTCTGAACGGTGGACAGCACCCGAGCGGAGATTATCCCGGTCGGCTTCGGACGTGTGCCGTGCTGCTTGATTGGAGGCGGCCAGCGCGGGCCAATGGCGCGGCTTGGTAATACAGATTTAAATCACTATGTAGGCAATTTAATTTTGATTTAATATAGCAATATCCATTCATTTCAATCTGATACGCTGAGTGCTGTTTGATGTAAATCGTACCATAATGATAACTAGTTGGCCTGTGACTGCATCTGTCTATATACGTCGGTAAGATATGTTTCAAAGTTGAAAATTTGATTGCCATGTTTTCAGTTACCCCTGAAACACATAGGTAAATTATAATATAAAATATTATTATTATATTACAGTATTTTGTGTTTAATATAGAAATAGAAACAATCTAGAACAAATGCAGAATACGTTAGTTTATGGATTAAGCATTATATTATCGACTGTCGCTTCATCAGCAAAATTATCTTACTTATTGCGGTCACGGTAGGTAGTGATGTTGAGTTCGTCTGTGGCTACGTTACATTAGCCATAATCAACAAAAGAAAGCCACTTGACACAGGTCGGTCGCCTAGTTTGTTACGGTTGCTTTGTAATAAAATATACATCTGTCATATTTTTTACCATTTGGTTAGTTTTCCCATAATCGCAGGCTAAGGGTACAAAGCCCATACAGCCTAGACTTCAGTTTTTTTTTCTTAATGAGATGATGATGAATGATGATTAGAACCGATCTATGAGTGATAGATGATCAATGAATGATGAATGAACAGTAAAATTTTCCTTCCCCTAGGTTTCAATAAAGGTGTGGGGTTTTACTGAAACCTCCCCATGGACTTGAGAGAGCAGGAAAAAGCAACTTCCGCTGCTTATTTTCTACTTGCCAATGCTCTTGTATGTACACAAACACTTAGTGATAAATAATCCACTATTATTACGCATTAATATGTATCACAACACAAATTTTCACAAGAAAAAAAAATCACCAAAGAGACGCTTCCCGCTCCCGCCAAAAAGTCTTTTTTTCATTAAAATACTTTAAATTATTAAAAAAAGGTTATGAGTTTTATCCATGACCTACCTACCTACCTACATACCTATGCATAATTTTAGATGACAACTCTGACTGTCGGTTAGTGCATTTCCAATACACGAATCGATTTAAGCGAGATTTTAGTGTTTTCGCCAATAAAAATTATTATCCTTGGCGCCAAGAAGGTATCTTGGATTTACTGCCAGCACATTATTTTCCAGCCTTGTGGTTTTCTCCACGGTTAATTACACTCTTCGAAACTTATCCGGTTGCAGCTAAACTGAAAAGTAAGGCGATATTTTGTACTTTATTTTTTTCTTTTTGTTTCATTGTGTAATAATAAATGTTAGATAAAAAAACCTAGTATAGCTGAACCATTCTGTCAAAATGATCAGACACATTTTAACGGCCTATGCTTACGGCGTTTTTAAATGCGCTGGTGATACGCGTTTTAAAAACTTGGTGTGCAAATGCTCTAAAAGATACGTCTCTCATTTACTGTTGATTTAGATTGTAACATTTCATTTGAATGATACCGATTTTTTAAGAATATTTCAATCTGTTTGAAACTTGTGACAAATGCTCACTCGTATATTCTTAGTGAATTCAAATACCTGATTAATTGTATAGATCTTACCTAGTTGTGGCACTTCATCAGTAATGGATAATAAGAATAAAACGGTATTCAAAATTGCGATTTATGTATAGAATTTCACGTAACTGATTTTTGGATTAGTGCCATTCGGTTTGATTCAAGTATATTGCTTTAGTGGGCTCTAAATCGGGATATTGATGTGTCATAAAGGAGTAAATGTGTCGACACATTGGTAGAAGGTTTATATTTAATACATTGAGATGGTCAGAAAGGTTGAGTTAATGGAATCTAAATCGTTTGATAGTTAGACGATTATTATATTATTGTCGATAAAACATTAATGAGAGATACAGTTCAATTTTTTTCATTACCACAGCAAGTGGCGATTGTACCAAACTCAAATATTTGAAATATTGTTATTGATAAAATCGAAAAGCAATCTTTCTTATTAAGTCACTCCATAACTACTCCATACTTTGTTTAAAATTTATTTTCCCATTAAACTTCATACATTATTTTTGGGATCGATTTCTGAAACCGTAGTAAATTTTAATTTAACACATTGGTCATTTAACACTGAAATCTGTTTTTGTGATTATTGCCAATTTAATATTTCGATACGTTAAACCATAATAAATAAATCGATACTCAAAGTTCTATTATCATCAACTTATTTTTTTTCCTCTGAAGGGGTGTATAGGCCGTCCTTTTGGATAACAACATAAATTATATATATAAATAGTCCGATATTTCATTTTTTAATGATCATTATTTTTTTATCACAAGAATTTTATAACGGAAACAACTATTACACGTTCACAGAAAGCATAGACAAAGTTGCTTCACTAGACACTATATTAGAAATCGTTTTAAAGTTTGTGTTTTTGGTTTAATTTTTGTTATGATATCCATACATAATTTTATACAAACTTTAATTGATCTATTTATCAAAGCAAGTATTTCTATGTTTTTTATTAAGTTAATTACAGTAGTAAATCGGATCTGGTTGTTTTGGCCGACTTGAGTTATTTGTAACTTAAATCAGTTTCACTGTCCGCAAGGAAAATGGCTTCCACACGTGACTCCATTATAGGGTGCTATTGACACTGCGTATACGAGGGCGGTCCGATCAGTACTTAGCCTTACCGTCCGATGGCGCCACTATTGCAAGAAAAATTTATTATAGTGTACCTTCTCGTAGACAGCTACTGTCGAAATTTCAGCCGAATCGGACTCGTAATTTTGTTTCAACCGCGTGTAGAAGAGGGCGTGTCCGAGGATTTTAGAAAAATCGCGCAGTAAAATCAAAGAGCGCTAGGATGCTGTGTACGGTGACTCTTCCCTTTCGATGGCAACCCTCAAAAATTGTTTTAATGAGTTTCAACGTGGTCGTAGGTCCGTTTTTGATGACCACGTCCAGGTGCTCAGAAAACGGCTACCACGGAGAATAACGTATCAAAAATCCACGATCTTATATTGGCAGATCGCCGATTGTACTGTCAAAATAGCTGAGACAGCATCTCAAAAGACCGCATGGGTCATATCCTGCATGAAATTTTGGGCAGGAGAAAGCTGACGGCGCAATAGGTGCCGCGTTCGGTCGCTCCGGGCAACAAGCGCAACCCGAAGGAGTTTTTACGTTGTCTCGTGACCGTCGACGAAACATGGATCCACTGGTACACACTAGAGACCAAGGAACAGTCAAAACAGTGGACTTCTCCGAGCTGTACTATACCGAATTATAAGGGCCGATTCGACGCCGGATTGCAGAAAAACTGCACGATTTGGAGAAGAAAAGAGTGCTCTTCTACCATGACAACGCACTGGCTCATATCTCCGCTTTCGCCATGGCCAAATTGGTCGAATTGGGTTACGAACTGCTGCTCCATCCATCGTGTTCTCCAGATTTGGCCCCGTGCGACTTCGTTTCGAAACTTGAAAAAGTCATTCGTCGGTTAGAAATTTGAGTCGAATGAGGAGGTCATCACAGGCACGGAGGCCTATTTTGCCTCCCTTAAGAAAACGTATTTCACAGACGGGTAAAAGAAGTTGGAGCATCCCTGGGTGAAGTGTATCGGACTAAAAGGCGACTATGTTGAAAAATAAATAGCCACTTTTCCAAAATTTTCGTTTTTCTTTTATAGGCTGAGTACTTATCCGACCACTCTCGTACTTCTTCAGTTATAGGAGCCACTCTTCAATACTTTTTGTGCTCTAGGATAATATAAAAAGTGGCTGAAGTAGGCTTGAAAGTTAAATTAAAATATTGAATATAAATAGCGTCTGATGTGTATTAACTTGTGCCAAACTCCAGCTTTAAAACCAGTTTATTGCTTACTGCAATTAACTAATCTTCGACAGATATTATTCTATAGTTAATATTATTAAATTCCTTCTTCGAATAATAACGGGAAATATCTGCGTTCTTTACATATGAATTGAAGAAGCCTTCTAATTTTATTCTTTGATTATTACTGCAAAATTAACAATATAAATACATATATATTATTAATACTGTAGTCATTAAATTGATTGACTAAAAAGTAATATAATAATAAGTTTGTTATTAACATACGTAGTTAATCATATAATAACAATAACGGCAATTTATTTACAAGTGTATTAAAAAAATTGAATAATAAAAAACAAAAAACTTTCTCTATTTATACGTTTTGTTTATTTTTTGCATTTGAATGTTTTAAGAATCTATTTTTACCCGGAAAATTCTTCATTTCAAAGTAATATTTAACAAATTTTCCCAAAATTTTATTAGAATTGTAATTAATTTAAGACTAAATTTTTAAATGAAAACTGAACTAAGAAAATGTTCCATGGTAAGTCTAAAGTCGTTTGAGCGGAGCTAAAGTTTCCTTTGCACTCAGTAATTGCATGCTTTCATTATTATCAGTGAAAGTTGAAAAGCTTTTGAGTCTTCCTGCACTCCATTTTAAAAACAGCACTCCGAAACTTCACTTGAATTCTAATAAAGAGACTGTTAGAAATGTTTAGAACCAGTTTTTAGTCAATGAAATGATAGATAAGATAATTATTATAATATTATTAATTTGTGCCATAAAAATGACACGACGTCAAAATACGACCGACTTTTAGAATGACTAGCGTTTTATGCATAACCAGCAAAGTATATCTGTTTATTTTATGTAGTTAGAATTGTTTTATATGGTAAATGTATTAATTGACTTAGCACACATTGGTGCGTTATGCAACTTGGACAAATGTTTATAAACTTCTTTGATAGATAGCTAGCTCTAGTTTTGACGACAGATTAGAGCGATGGTAGGGATCCTGCCGTTCGCACCGAATGATATTTGTGTGACGAATACGAGAATTTTTACCTGAATCAAAGGTATAATATATACAATGAATATTATTTATTAATGTATAATATATGTATGTCTATCCGTTACCCTAGTATCCATAACACAATTCTTAACGTTACACTTAAGGCTAGGCAAATTAGTGAAAAGTAAGAAGATTATCACTGTTTTGTTCAATGTATGTTGCACTCCTTTTTTTTCTTTTAATTTGAATATGAGAATAATGGACTAGATTCGGACCAAGTGGGGGAGAAGACTAGTGTAAATATATTTTTGTCTTTATTAAATTCGATACGCGTCCACCTAGGGTGCCCACGATTTTTACCCGATGAATACATTAACCAGCTTAGTATTCAAGTCAAGGTCTCTCAGATTGCGTTGCCTTGTCGCCTGATGCTCCATTGCATTTTGCAGTTTAGGAATTACTTCTCAAACTTTGCTAAGCGTCCCATGTAAAATGTTGACTCAGGAGAAAATTTTGATTTACTTTTATCTTGGAAGTTTTATTTTATCAGCAGAATATCTACGCGCCCAACGCAAAAAAACTAAATTATTCTTAATATAAAGAAATCTTTTCTTTAATTAATAACCATCCATTTACTATTATTAAGCTCGCCCAGTCGTCGGCTTTTTCTTTACCCTGGGGTATAGAGTATAGCCAAGTGTAAGGCCATTTATTACAATACAGAAAATATGAGAAAAGTCTGTCAGTCATGTGATAGTAAAAATATTCTTTTAATTTTTTGCGGTATATAATGTTATATTTTCTTTGGATTGTGTGAAATTACGTTGTATATTCTAGTTAGTTAGTTTGACTGGGCTATTGTGCGTGTGTTGGGTTCTCCTCCTACTCCAGCCAACCAAATTTATCTCAGAATGCTAACAGCTTTTTCAGGCTTCTGCAGGCCTGCAGGCAGTGAGAGATGCTGGAGATTGAAATAGTTATGCCCGTTGCTCTGCCACACATGTACATTCCATGCATACATGCTGTGGAGAGTCCTCTGCCTCCATGCAGAAGCTTGTTTAGCTTTGCGGATCTTGTTCCTGTTCAATCTAATGAGGTTGCGGGCAAGCTTTTTAGAGGCCTCCGGAAATGCATTCTTTGCGAAGTACACCATTTAAAATAAATTTTATTTATAATGTTATTAAATAATTCTCTTTCTTATACTTAGAATGGCTTTTAGAATATATTTTATACTTTTTATTCCGGTACATACACATGCCGGTAAAACTGCAGGATAAAGCTAGTTAATAATATTTTAATATTTTTACCTATTCCTTCATTATTCTTATAAGCTATGAAAATCTTAATTTTGATTATAAATGACCTTTTAAGTAACAAAATGCCTTAAGAAAAATTACCAAAACCTTTTAACCTTTGCTGGAAAATCTCAGAGTTTTCTCCTATTACTTTCTTGAAAGAGCATATTTTATCTAATTTCCGATGTAAAGAGGAAGTTTCAACAGTGCAATCAGTTCATGCATTGAAAAGTCTGATTCCGATTCGATGTTTGAATAATGCATGATATTAAATGAACGTTGTATACTTCTTCCTTCGAGGAAGTCCAGGCCCGTTGAGAGTAAGTTTTTGCAAACCCATTTAGAAACAAATTAAAATTCTGATGGAAGTTGACTCCAAAATTTAATAATTTATTTTTTAAAATCAATAGTAATCTGATTTATAAGTACATACAAAAGATATTTATAAAATAAAATAAAAATACAAGGAAATATTAATATTATATCTACCGTCTGTAATCAAAAAATGGAAATTATACAAGACAAATTATTAACTGTTTTCTATAACGTTATTTAAGGGTTTACAAAACTATTATGAATTTTATTTCTACAATAATCCGGTTAACGCGACTTACCAAGACAAAACATGAAATATTTGCATTTCTGTTAGAAGCGTTACAGTAATATTACTTATATGATTTTGTAAATTTATTTCCCTGTAATAAATGTTTATGTCATAATATGTTTACAAAAATAAGTATGAAAAATCTGAAAAAACCAGCCTGCAAATTCCGAATTCGTATAAACGTTAAAAAGTCCATAATAACACTTTATCGACTTTTAGCTTGGAGACATCCATATGATAAAAGGAAATGATCGAAAAGCAAATAATAAACAATTCTTTTTTGCCATTTGCTTTTCAAGATTACGGCGGGTAATAGAAATAATAGTTCCTACATTCACACAAATAGTGACTGTAAATTTCCATTTTATTTCTAGCTTTGTTTCTGATTCTATTAAACTTGAGAAACTAACTAACTTAAGAAATAATCCACAGACATATATTGTTATCCAATTATAATAACATAACGAATATAAAAATTCAATCAAAGCGTATTATAGAGAAAGGTAGAAATACGCTTAATGTATAACTCAAACATAAGTTGCAACAAACACAAATTATCATGTTCATAATGAAGGGTTTGTTCCTAATATCTTTAAATCAAACCAGGTTACGTGTGATTGGTTGACATTACAAAGAAAGAAATTATCAGGGTAGATAGTTATTTAAATTTAATTAATATTATTGTGGTGGTAAATACTATAAGTGGAACTGGAACGTCGCTGGAGGCTGGAGTTTGACGGGTTTATTAAGGAATAGTACATGCACTTACACACACACACATACACATTTACGTTCAATGACATCCTTAGTTTATAGCTATGAGACAGTGCTATGTGCTAATGGGATAACTGAAGGGAATCTGTCTCCTAGAATACAGGTTGACCTAACCTAGGTGGCAAAGTAATAATGATTATGTTTAGTATTGTTTTATAAGTTATTTCTCTAAGATTTTTGGTTTTTGTGCTATAAAAAAAACGATGAATTTATTGTTATTAATATACGTTTACCTTCATACAACGCAACGAAATATCCGAACAGCTTTCCCTTCTTAGAAACTTTATTTTCTTTGTGCTATCAATTAATTTATGCCCAAAAGATAAATCAATGAATATAAATATAATTGTGATATACTTAAAAGCATGTGCATTATCATTTTCAAGAGATTGTTGATAAAAAACAGGTAGAAAAGTAAAATTTATTGAAAGGTTTCTAAGAACTACGACAAGGATTAACCAGTAACACAAACGTAGTAATATTGCGATATTTATGTAGAGCACTTCAAGACGAACGTGGGTTGTTTTAACTGCTATTTCAAACAGTAGACTGTAATTAATGGCTTTTTAGAAGAAAAACCATAGTTATTACTACCTACGTATTCTACTCGGATATCTGACGTAAATAGTTTTGAACAGGTCAATTCAGGTCTTTCCTTTTATTTGTCTTTTTTATTTGTTTCATGACTATTGAAATACGAGTTAGATCGAAACCTATTTAACTAGATGGCATTTTTTAAATAGGTCCTAGTTGCGTCTTTTTTTTCGCTCAAATATGTAAAGCTTTTTCGAACAGTAAATAGTAAGTGTAACAAAATAGCAAGTTTTGAGCCATTTCATAAAACTTTTAGGCGTGCATAGAAAAATATAGACTATATATTAGCATTTTTTCCATTTATTAATTGTGTTAACTCCCATGAGATTAAATACTATTCAACATAGTATTCAAAATTGAATAGGCACTTGAATCAGATACAGGGTGCAATGAAATTCAAACGTGAGAGAGCGGTAGCAGTATTTAAAGGGCACCATCTGGCGAAATCGCAGCTGGTAGGTGTTACGAGGGAGCAATTATTTTAATACCTCTCGTTGTTTTGATAACTTAGGTTATCTAGGCTTTGTCAGGTGAAATAGTGTGCTGTCATTCTCCATCCTTAATTAATACCGAAAATAGACTGCATTTCAAACGTATTTAATACAAATTTTGAAAAATCTAATTTAGATCATAAAAAATATAATTATTTTGAATATACGCTTAGTTTAAATGCACAAGTTTCCTCTACAAAGATAGTCAAGAAAAATCGTTGTACACTTTATGTGGAATCCTGCAGCTGAAAGCCGATTTAAAATATGCTTTAACTTACGAATTTACATCTTTAGATATACGTTATTAGAAAATACGAACACAAACTCTTGTATTTGTAGCAATCTTTATTTGGATTCCAGGAAAAAAATTCGATAAATTCTTGCTCTTGTGTACAAATTGTCAATTGAGAAGTAGCAATATATATTTTTTTAATATTTACTCTTAAGATATTTTGTTATTATTAAAACAGTTTAGAGTTGAAATGGAATTTGTTGACTTGGTACAAATAATAACAGTAATAAAAAGTAGCTTCTAATGCATTATTTACAACAAGTTTAAATTTACAGACATTTTGAAAACTTGAAATAAGTATATGGTGAAATTATTTTAAATATATGGTTGCGTATTTGTATTCATGAAATATGTTGTTTGGAAAAATCAGTATTTCCAGTTTTAATATCCTTAATAGTAAATTTTCATGAGCTAAAAGCGTTTTAGAAAAAAATGAGCAAGTTTAAAAGTAAAATAATTAAAATATAAGGTTCTTACATATGAAAGTGGCGTTTTGTTAGGGAGGAATGTAAATTCGATTTTTAAGTAAATATATTTCATTAATCAAAGTATGCACCATTGTTATCTATGCACTTTTGCCATGTCATAGGTAGTTTATTTATCCCGTTACAAAACTACCATGGGGGTGAGAATCAATAAAATCTCTGAAGGTGGTTAAACTGCTACATTGGAGTTGAATTTTTTCCTTGAAAGAAGTTTTACAAATTCCGGAAAAAATGGTAATTTGTTGGAGCAAGGTACAGATAGTGCGATGGATGTCGCAGACATTCCAAAGTCAGCTCCTCTAGTTTAACGGCAATCTATTGTGCAGTGTGTGGTCTAGCATTGCCCTGAAGCAGCAGTGACCTAGAGCCTCGATTGTTTAGCAGCTAGTTCTTCCATTATGGTTTGCAGTTGCTGACAATAGGTATCTGCCGTAATCGTTTGGCCAGATTTTAGGAAGCTGTAGTGAACGACATCGGCACTAGTGCACCAAACACTCACAAGTAACTTTTTCTAAGTCAATTTTCGCTTGGGCGGGTTTGGCTGGTTCTCCAGAGTTCAGCCATTGCGACGGGTGCTTTCGATTATTGTATAGGATCCACTTTCTTCACATGTAATAATGCGATTTAAAATCCTTTCATTACTGTGTCGGTTGAGCAATGTAACGTATGTCGTCGTAGCAGTCGACGCGTGTTTACTGATTTGATTCACTCAATTCATGAGGTACCACCATTCAAGATTTTTTACTATCCCGGTTTGCTTCAAGTGGATTAAAACAGTCTTATCACTCACACCAAAGCCTGCAGCTAACTCTGAAGTGGTTTTAATTATTCATTATCCATTTTGGTCTTCGGCCATCCACGGGGATTGTTCTGAAGGTCGATAATTCTAGAACGAAAAAGTTGGAACCAAAAACGTACCGTATTTTCTTTTGCGACACCTCTGCCATACACATCGTTAATCCTTCGAGCTGTTTCTGCAGCACTGATGCCACGGTAAAACTCGTACTCGTAAATACAGCGATATATCATGTTTTCCATCGTGCGATATGAGCGACGCCAAAGAAAAACTAATCAGGAAGAAACAAATCAATGACTGTTTTCGAAATTTAAATGTACAATTTATAAATTTGAAATTGGAATTCTTCACCCAAGAGGAGATATTTCAGATCAAAGTGTAAGTACAAAAAAACAGCAATTTCATATGTAAGGACCTAATGTAATTTTTAAGGCACCCGTTCGCAATAAAGGTTTTCTCAGAACATTGTATGTTTATGCGGTCGAGAGGGTCACCTTTCTTTCATTGCACCGAACACGAGTCAGTGGGTAAGGGAGACAGGGAGGTAGTAATTTATTTTGTTCAACAGCTGTCGTGGTCAATCGATGAATGTTCTCTTCACATACATGGAAATTCAACTTAGTATTCTAATTTACGTCAATTTAAAAAAAAAAAGCAACCAAAACATTTGGTTTATTAAAAGTGTTGGTGAATGTACAAATGTGAACAGTATTCACATTTGTTTAAATAAAAACTAGTTTCTAAAAAAAATTGAATTGTGTTTATTTGTTGGGTGCCTTAAAATGATAACATAGTATTCATTGCTTGAAAATTATCTAAGATATAATACTTTATACGTGGAGTTAAAAGAACATTGTTATTAACTTGCTTTCGTTTGTGTCTGTGTCTATTCAAAATAAGACCATTTCTGATGCTCGTAAAGGGTTGAGCTCTTACGTAGATAATGGATGACTGTTCATTATTCAGTCATCACCAACATAAACTTAATAGTTAGATAACCCACAAAAAATAATTAAAACACCTGTATAATCCTTGAAGAAATTCAATTAATCCTGTGATTTACGTTAAAAAAATAGAAGTAACAAAAGATTAAAAAATAATTAAATTAGTTAAGCCAGAAAAGCGCCCACCCCACGCTTTGAGTCATGTTACATCATAGTACTTGAACATATATCTTTGAAATTTTTATCATTCCGGGAAAGGAATTTTCCATCATTAGTCTGGGAAAAAAATATTTTTTTCTTTTTAATCTGCTTATTAAAACGTGGTTTTTAAAAATCTTTTTATAATTATGTTTTTAAATTAAATTAATTTAATGAATTTTTTTGCTTCATATTTACATTGTAATTGATAACTTCGTTAATTTGACGTTTGACATTTATTTTATATCGAAACAAGCAATCCTCTTTCTCGTACGATTTGATATCAAATTACAGTCGTAAACTGACTCATATTTTCCGTTTTCATTCTACGTTGAATAGATAATGGTCAAATATGCGGTTGAAATAAAGTATATCTTATCTGCAATCAAATGGTAACTCCCAATTATTTTTCCTCTGTGTTACATTCAACTCAATGTTTACGAGATGTGCTTAACTAGTGTATAATTCGTAGCAATTGATTGCATTGAGTGTACTACTCATATGTGAATGTCCAGTTCAGTTCAGTGACTGATGTGTTCGGGACTCGGCGGGGGAGCCAGGAGGTCGGATGGGGGAGGGGCATCCATCTACAATGATTTACTACTACTACTTCCATTCAAGAGCGACGTTCGATTTGGTACGTGCACCCCGCGCGATCAATCAATGACTTATCGTTTGTATCGCCAGCGATCGTCATTTGTTTTCGCCTGTAGTTTGAGTAGCGCCCTGTATCTTTTTTTTATGTTTTCCGCTTCTAAGTTAGATGGAAAGCTGCCCAACACCAGAAATCTTTATTTATTTTCTATTTTTGTTAATATAAACAATAGTATATTCTCTCTGTTACCACGTCGTGTAGCTTTAAGCTTTTAAGCGGCAGTATGATATGAAGACTACTTCGCAAATCCCTCACAAATTACCGGTGTAATCCTAGACTGTGTGCTAAACTAAAAAGTTTAACAAGTGTAAAATTTGGGTGAGTTAACTTAAATACACGTAATCAGAGTTAAGAAGTCATAATAACCTATTATTATGGGATATTAATTTGCTTTTTAGTGGATTTCAGCTACTGGCAAATACAAGGTTTAATATCTCTTTATTTGACATTATTTTACCATTTTTTCTTACTCTCTGTCATTTGGTAAATGTAATTCTCAGTAATAAATAACGGAGTTCCTTTCACTAGCCTAGTTATCAGTAAGTTCAAAGAAGTCTTGGCAAAATACATTACCTATTTTGTTACTTGCGAAGCCTTTACTCTTCACACTAAGGTACCTCGACTCTATCACTTGGGCTTACTGCCACACAGCTTTACAAATCTGTCGGAAGAGTGAAGCACCGTTTAACGATCGCTTAGGTACAAGCCAGCCGTTAACTAAAAGCGACGTCACTTAGTTTTGCCGCTAAGTTTCAAATCCAGTTAAACGATACCTCCAACGATGATAGAGCTTAATGGCACAGTGGTTTGCGAGTTGGACCTGCGATAGCAAATGTGAAGCAACTTGGCAGGAACTGGTCATCGGATGGGTGGCAAAAATATAGTATCTCGAGACTTTTTATGGTTTGGATGGAATTTGAGCGATCGCTCCGGCAGCATATAGGTCATCATTCACTTTTTATGGCGTTTTTAGATTTCTACAACTGGTTTAAAAAGTATTTATACTTTGAAGATAGCGATTAAAAAAACTCATTACTTGGTCAGTTTCTCTTCGACTTTAGTTGTTTTAGCTTGACATGCCAATTAATATTGGTATTTAAGGCTAAAGACTTCCTCCAACTTACAAACAATACTCGTATTAGTATAGATAAGCATCCTTTGAAGTCAACAACTATGCCATGGATTAGTCCTACTTTGAGAGTATTGTACTGAGCAGAAGCCGATTATGTTTTTGGTTGTATGGGAATGTTTTTAATAATATCCCTTTGATTTAGACGCGCCCAAAACCGGTCCAAGTTAAATATGTATATATATATCATTATCCCAAACGAAAAAAACGACTTTACTCATCACTAATCTTATTATGAATAAAGACAATCAAAAAACCATCACTTTTTGAAATAAATAACAAGAGATATCTTAAGATAACAAGACAGCTCTATGAATGTGTGATAAATATAGTACTGTTTAATGGCTTTTGGCTCCAGTAAGCGTTTAACTAAAATACTACACGTCAAACCGCTCGTGCTTTTAAGAATATTAAAATCTGCAAAAGGCTTGTCTTTTGTGAACAAATACTGCTGTAGATCTTGTGTCGCATTTTAGCGAGTCCCGCTTAAGTTTAAGTAAATGGTAAACTATACGTTTTGTCAGAGTTGACAAATTATATTACGTTTGAATGGTTTTTTTTAATTAAGAATGGGGTCGCTCTTGACCTAATCAAGCCCAGGGGCTAGGACAGGATCCACGATGAAACGAGTCAACCCAGATTTACATCCACATTTCTAAACTACCATTTCTGATTCTTAATAATAAGCAAATCTATCTCGTCAGTTTATGTCAGTCCGTTCCGTCAACGCAGCGTTTATTTCTACGCAGTTGTGATTAAGTGATCATTTTTAGTTTTTTATTATCTTCGCAAAATTCTAATTTAAAGGCATTTTATATATTTAATAAATGTTTGTACAGTTTTATGATTATTATACCAAATTTGTACCAAGGTACGTTTGGCCCGAAAAGAAAGGTCTCCTTTATAAGGCTGATTCTTTTTGCCTAATTTATTCAACTTAATCTCTTTACTTCATATATATTATGGAGGGTAGCACAACTAGATAAAAATAATATAGACTTTTGTTTGTATTTTACTGCAACTATCAACGTGGTAAAATATTATTAAATCTGAAACAGTTGAAAACAAGTATTAAATGTGTTGTTGCTTTAATAAATGCTACAAAACTGGAATAACAGTTTTTAACGTGTTCTGGTTTCTTCTTATAATGATACAGTTTTTGATACCTATCCGATGACCGACCATTGCAAAGGTTGCTTAACCTCCGCAATCAAAGTCTGAACTACTGGATTACCGAGCTCCTAGCAGTCGTACATCAGAACAATAATAATTGACATCAATATCGTGGCTTTCATCACACAACAATGTTACATAACGCGTAGTATCAAAGCAGAATACCTATGACGTTTTTGAAACGTTATCTGAGGAACATATATTCGTTTATATTAGGTAACGTTCCATTCAGACTTGTGTTCTTTTATGAGCTCCAAAACACGAATACCACAATACTGTTGGAGAAACCATAACGCGAGTTGTCCCCCATACACTATAACATTTATACGTGTTTGCCAACATTTTACGATCCTCCATTTTCGATAAGAGAAATAGCAGTACTAGTAAAAGGACTTCATTTTTTGCAAGGTAAAAATATATATAACTAGCTGACCCAGCCACGCGTTGCTGTGTTATAAATTGAAATAAAACCTTTCCTATCTTTTAAGTTAGATCAAATAACAGATAGTTACGAAGTTTGATCAAAATCGGTTAAGTAGTTTAAGAGTCCATCGCGGACAAACAACGTGACACGTATTTTATATTAAGATTACCTAGTAATAGTATTAGTTCGGATTATTCCGATATGCCGTTCCCTTTCTTCTTCATATTAAACGTCAGCACAATATTATTGCCGGAAGCTTATTATAATTAACGTCAATAACAATCAACGGAAAATTACTTAACATTCTGCTTGATAACAGTCATAATCTTGCGAGCTAGTGCTATCTCATCAATGAGTATGTTTGTTTGTAGAATGACCGCTGACCGTATAATCTTATGTTGATATTTTATCCGTAGAATGAGCTCTTTACAGAATTAAGATGTTAACGAAAAATATAAGGCATCTTATATTGATGATACATACGTATAGGACAATCAGCTTCATTTGTTTTGTTATTTTATTTACAAAGCCTCATGGTTAAATGATTTATAGTTTTTTTTTATATAGAAAATGATTTTTGTAATGATCTTTTGAGACAGAAAGAAAAAAACTACTGACCTAAAAAAAATGTACACTACAAAGTAAAATAATTGTGCGCAATATCTGCAATGATTGATATTTTTAGTACATAACATTTGTTATTTTAGCCTTTTATTATCGTATTTGGCAGATTAGAAAATCAGTCAACTAGTTCAGGAGCAAGGCAATGATTTATTTAAATGGAAAATATCATAAACAGTTTTGATAATTGCATCGGCGAGTATCGTCAATCAAACCAATTAAAGTCGTTTGTGCAAAAGATGTATAGTGCAAATGGTCATGATAACAGTGAAGTGCAAATGATGTGTCGATAAAGTGTCGAGATGTAAGACTGCAGCCGGTGGCGCTCATGGAGACGAGAGCGAGGTAGCGCCCCATGGGGCAAACGGCGAGTATGTGTCGTCTCCACGGATCATGTCTCCACCACAAGAAAAGTATGTATTTACTTCTTAAATTAACTTCTTAAATTTAACCAGCGTTTCATACACGTTTGTTGTGTATTAAAAGATTACTGACGAAGCCACAAAAAATAAAACATTGAGGGGAAACATTTTTCTATGTATTTAAAACAGACAGACAGACAGAGTAGAGAGCTCGTAGCAATAGAATCCTAATGTATCGTAGAATGATAATAAGTTTGTGTTCGTTTGGAATTTTTAAGATATGTTATGTTTATGACAAAATTTAGAAAACTACTTACTGTTACTCTGCTTGCCCTTTTTAATCTGCGGTGTCGTCTTTTTCATGTGTTCAGTGGTGCTTTCCACCAACTCCTTGCCTTAATCCAAACTGGCGTAAGATATGCCGAATAGTTTAAGCATTTATGACCTGTAACACAGGCTTTTTCCTAGCACAGGCATCAGTCTCGCACAAACATTAAATACACCAAGAAATGTAATACCCTAAATCATGTAACTTTGTGACGGGAAAGAAATAAATGACTATTATTATTATTATTAGTATTAATTTCGCGTCCGGCGGCTTGCAATTGTGATTTGATTGGCGTTGACTTTTGCGTCGCGGACAATCAACAATCACAATTATCGGAACGCAAAAGGTCCAATAATCTTGGTGGCATTGTGAAATTGCAAAAATTAACAACATTTCAGCTATACACGACTAAAATAGCTTGCTGGCAGAAACAAGAATTACTGTCAATTGACTTAATTTTGACATGAAAAAGTGTAGCTTTTGTTTAATGAGATATTTCAAATTAAATTTTCAGTATAAATATAATATCAGTTTTTTTAAGTGTACGCCAACTTTTATGAGGAGAGAGATTGCGATTTTAGTAATGCTGTTATGAACGTGATTTTATAAAAAAAAACAAACGCTGATTCCATATTCTAGTCATGATCTCCTACTAAAAAACTTAATGAAGAACATTGTATTGCTCAAGTTTTCGTTTAGTTTTGCTTTCCTATGTTTTATTGTAAATACACCACAGAATGAAAATGAAAAAAAAAACACATTATGCAATCAGTAACTTTATCGCTAAAATTAATATCTTCCAGGCAATCTTAGGATGGACTGGATAGGGACAAAAATAAATGGGCAGCTCTATGGTGTTTTACTAAGCAGCCAAAAAATTTACAACATTTACATCTACCTGAGAGCATAGCAGTATATACCTAAAAAACATATGTATAAACTATACATGTATAATGGAAATATACCTAACAAACAAACATATTTGTTTAAACCGGACACGTTTTTATTCTGATATCTAGTTGCTGTCGCACATTATCGTAGCAAGTGTCAAGCTATGGGTAGTCCCGGACTCTTATTGTGTTATCATTTGTTTTGCTGGCACACACTAAACGTTATAATGTTTTGTCAGCATTGTGACTGTTTATGGTAGTTTGTCTTTACGACCATACTGAGAATCACAGCAAGCCTGCTCGCAACCGGCGGCTAACACTAAGTTTTAGTGTGTCCATCTCTAGACGATTAATAGTATCCAGCAATTTAAGTTTTTCTAGTGTATATATGGTACTAGTTACAAAAATCTGTTACCTAGTTAAATGCTTAAATTATAAAAAAACAGAAGCATACAAATTGTATGCAACAGTATAGATTCTTTATTTAAACGAAAAACTCTTTATTAAAACTTTTAAATTTACAATAAAGGTTTAGAAAAAGTCGAAATACATATTTTAATTATTATTTGAGCTCCACAAAAAAGAATTTCTATGGGAATTGCCTCTTTAATATTTGAGGCAGATGTTAAGTAATTAGTGTCTAAGGAGATTCAATGATATCTATGAAAATTAATATAAATGAATATCAAATAATTCAGACAAACTTGGAAAGCGTCTTAAAGTTTAAATCTTTAATTAAAGTCTCTGCTATACTATTGTATAGCAGAGACTTAAGCCAGAGTAAGTTTTCAAGGATAATTTAATAAAATTATTAAAAGAATCTCTGTTGCTTCTGCCAAATGCTTAAAAGATAAATTATGTTATGTGTTCTGCTAAATATAGAAGCACCGTAAACATTTTTAATCCAATAAAAGGTTCTATTTTTTTTTCAATTAGCAACCCCAAATGCATACAGTGTTCGAACTTAATTTGGTACGTTCCTTTCGAAAGTAAGATCCTATAATCCATCTATACAAGCACAGTGCCCATTTCACCAAGGCATGTAGGTAATAGAACATTGATATTTTTTTTTTGACGACCGTTTGGTGCAACGCACGGAGGGACACGCTCCATACAAGGGCGGTCATAAATAGTTAAAGTCCTGTTACTATCAATACATTGTATTATTTTAGTGACTTATAGTTGTAAAAGTGTTTTAGGAACATTAAAATGAAAGAAGTACATGTATTTACGGAATAAAAGACGTTTACTTCAGTAAAAAACAAATATAAACAATAACATACTTTTACCTAAATTTATCATGAACAAACACTTAAAAATTGGAATGAAAACATATATTTTAAATAAAATAAGAGTCAAAACATTGATAACATTATTTAATTATAATAAAATAATAGAAATAAATAAATTAAAATTAATTAAATACAAAAAAAAACAAAACAACTAACAAAATACAAATAAATTATTCTTATTCTAACAATATTAAACATGTAACAATTCTATTACACTTTGTGACAGAGTATTTTTCTTTTTAGGGGGAAGTTTCCGAAGACTTGTTATATAAGGATCTGAATGTAATAATAGTCGTTGTATTAAATCTTGATTGGTAACTTCACGTGACATTTTTCGAGTGTGACTTCGTCTATAAATTTTGATATACTTATTTGTCGCTTCAGCAGCTTCTTCGGAAAGTTCTCCTATAGATAACAATGCATAACTTATAATATCTGATCCATGTACGAGCACCTTGTGGACAGAAGCAGGAAGACTATACCACGGATATTCCTCGACCAGGTTGTATGCTGTTTGTAATGCATAGTCTTTAAACTTGCATTCATTAATTTTATGTCCAGAAGATAACGTTTGTAATATTACACAACAACGATCTATGAGATCCTTATTCAAACCTGTAATTTCAGCAGATACAGCTGATTCCAAAAAAAACTTCCTGGCCGTGTTTCCGTCGTTAGACGTCCCGCTTCCACCACTACGCGGCTTGTCAACTAATTAACCTAATCGTTCCCTAAACTGGGACTGTACATATTGTTTTTTATTTGATAACAATTGTTTATCACTATCTAGCCTAACTTGCCATTTTTTTATGTCTAATCTATATGAAAGATGAATAAAATATTCGAAGAAACGTATCCAAGAATGTAGTGGTGATAATCCAAATTGGTATCTACTCTCTATTACAGGTTTTTGTAAACATTCGTCTATTTTATTCATCTCTTTAGTGGTAGCATTACATATATAACATCTACTTGTAGATGTTTCACTTAAAGCACTACAAATTTTACCATCTACCATTGAAAGCTGCAACTTATGAGAAACGACCAATTCACGATTGTCGATCTGAATAAAAGTAGGTTGCAAACTTTCAATTTTATCCTTAAAATAAGCTTCCTCTTGCAAAGACACTGCTGTGCTTTCTTTCAAAAATTGAAATCGAATAGGACGGCAGTACCTAGTGGAAGAGGGTCGAGGATTTTTCCATAAAATTTTACAATTATCTTCAGCTAATTTTACAATAATTTGAAGGGGTACATAAGATGTTACAAACAAACTACTATCTTCTAAAGTTGAATCTGAAAAAAATTGTTTGTATTCACTATGTCCAGTGCTGCCATCGAATCCCCATTTCCCAAGTAAAGAGATATTAGACAAACAATCATCAGGAATCTGATCTAAGACCTCTTTTTGAGATTCAAGGATTCGAGAAGCTGTGTGATCAAAAAGACTTTGTAATTCAACTTCAGCTGAAGACTCGGAAACAGTTATATTAGAAGGGTAACGTCTCTGTTTCGCTTTAGTAATTTGTTGGTAACATGGTAATACATTAGGAGAAATCTTACTATTAACAAAGCTTTTAATTAATAAATACTGATGTTTTGTCAACTGAGCATCAGTCACAAGTGACAAGACATCATCAGTGCTAACTCTAGATATACACGAATCGAATGAACAGTCTGAAACATCAAGCAATGCACTCACAGTAGAATCATCAGACTTTGACAAATCAGCTACTCTCCGACGTTTAGTCCTTTTACTACATTGCGTAAAAGGTTTTCGAGGACGACCACGTGAATGACACGGCGACGTTTCAGACGGAGTACATTGCTTATTGTTTTTCACAAGTTGAATTTTTTCAATAACATTAAACCAATCGGAATTCTTATATAAAAGCTTGGTTTTATCCCTATTACATTTTTTCCAGAATCGAGCAATAGCTTTACATAAATTATTAACAATTTTCTCTAAATAATGAATATCAATGTTCTCAGCATCGTTCAGAGTAGTCAACAAACTTTGTAGGACTTGACGACACTTTTCCGAGTCATTATCGGTATTGACAGTTAGCCATATTTCAAGAATATGCATTCTTGAAAACGAGCATATATATAAATTACCTAAAACAAAAAAAACAGTTAAAATTCAGACACAAAACCTACACAAACACTAAGACTAAATAAACTAATTTCGTAGCAAATGCTACGAGATAATCTGGCAACCGTAGCACCCTTGTCATCGCCAAAAGGGCAGATAAGGGCAGCCAAGTTTTAATTTTCCTAAGATAAGAAAGTCTAAAGATTATGGTGCAATATACCTCCATAGTCGGAGCGAGTGGGAACATATTTAAAAGTTTATTCAAACTTTGAATATTAAAATATAATACTCCAAGAAAAGTCGCCTCGTAGCAATGACATACTAAAGAAAATATATACTAAGATACAATTAAAATAAAAATATTAATTATTACATACCCTGTTCTTGGATATCCATTTCAGAAAAAACACACACAGCACTCACAGGTCCCGCAATGACAACAAATGACGTCACGCTTTTTAATGACTCACTGATAACAGTATTTACGATTGGCGATGCGCTCTCTTTGAATGCACAATAGATAATGAAGGCGCACTCTAATTACTGACCTATTTATAGTTTCAGAAGGTACCGCAACTATCCAATGTAACGACAAGGAATAAAATTTGTAAACTAGAAAGCAGGTTTTTAAGATTTATGACCTATGGATGTCCCACAGTGCAACGGTAGCGATCCTGCCTTTCGCACCGACGGTCCTGGGTTCGAATCCCGGTAGGGGCCGATGTTTGTATGATGAATACGAGCATTTGTACCTGAGTCATGGGTGTTTATATATATTTCTATGAATATTTCATATCTATGTATCATATATGTATGTCTATCCGTTACCCTAGTATCCATAACACAAGCCTAAAGTGCTTACTTTGGGCTAGGCTAATTGGTGTGAATGTAGGAAATATTTATTTATTATTTATTATTATATGTTTGAGGTCCCATATATAATACTAAGGTAGGTACTAGATTGTATGTTTCTCATTCAAGACTTCTTTTTCTCCTATTTTTTTTTGCAACATATTGTATATATCGTTGTGAATAGGGTTCTATTTATTTAGTCTTTTTGACCGTAGAATCAGAGACTTAAAATCATATAATAAAAAAATTGAATAGAATTTTGGATAGGGCTTGGATCCAATCTAAAAGAAGACCAATTGGCCTTCGAATTAACGTTCCTCATTTCATTGTTAGTCTCGTTTTCCTTAAACATGCTAAACAGATGAAAATACTGAGATTATCGGATCGGATATTTATATGTAAAAGGTTTTGGCCTGAGTAGCTGACAGACAACACACAGTATCAACCGCTGAACATAGAAAATAGAACATTGAAATTTGGAAGTTGTGTTATAAAAGGATAATAACGCTCGCTAAGAAAGAATTTTTGAAAAGTCAACCCATAACAAGGTGGATTAAAGGATAAACTGCGTTAAATCTATAAAGTAAGAGACAAATAATAAAATTTGTATGATCAACATTTTCGAAATTTTATTTTTATTTTACCTTTGAAATTGGTTTGAAACTAGGTTATAAAAGAGTAAAAATGTTCAGTAAGGCCATGTTATTAAATTATGAAGCATGATATTTTATACACGTATTTCTGCTTAGAAACGTGCTTCAGAATTTTCAAAAAAATATGTATTCTTGTAAGGGGTGAGATATTGTATGAATTGTCCGCCATTTTTTACGTGAGAGGCATGAAATTATATATTAAAGCTTTTGTTAAAAATATATTAATGCATGCAGGTTCTGGAAATGTGAGACTTAATAATAAGATGACAAAATTAAATTGAGTGCTGACATACTTAAGACTAATTGACCATTGTCAATGAAAGTCCGAAAGTATATTTTATCATGAAGATATTCACTTAATTGTGACCTACAATTAGCTGATGGCGCTGTAAAATATGAACTACTATACCGTTCACCGAAAATGCCTTGAAAGAATATAAGAAATTTGAACATTTATATTTTTTAAACTCTCAGCATTGGTACATCTGGTCACCAGCTAGCGCTGCAGAACATTAAGTTACATCTAAACAATCAATCAATAGCCATGAAAATTGGTGCACATAAGTATGCTATACTGGTGAGCCATGGAGAAGTCATGATGAAATCAGTGTGGCGCACACGTTTTTGAGTACCAGTCAGAGCAATTTAATGCAGTTTCGGCATAAACGCCAATATATGTTAATGTTCTCTTTTATTTTTTTTGGATTCCGCGTCTCAATGCAGTAAAACGACTCGACCCTGAAAAACTACTAAAGTTTAATATAGCTACATTTATTTTATAGCGATACTAGCTGATCCGGCCACGCGTTGCTGTGTTATAAATTAAAATCAAATCTATCCTATCTTTTAAGTTGGATCAAATAACAGATAGTTACGAAGTTTGATCAAAATTGGTTAAGTAGTTTAGGAGTCCATTGAGGACAAACATTGTGACACGAGATTTATATATATTAAGACTAGCTGCCCCGGCCACGCGTTGCTGTATTATAAATTAAAATCAAATCTATCCTATCTTTTAAGTTGGATCAAATAACAGATAGTTACGAAGTTTGATCAAAATTGGTTAAGTAGTGTAGGAGTCCATTGAGGACAAACATTGTGACACGAGATTTATATATATTAAGATTAAGCGCAATAATTCGCGCTAATGGCATAGCAGCATCGATGCATTCAAAAGCAAAACATAGCCACGATCTTATTGTTTCAACTCTTAACTTAAGAGCTAAGTTATAAAATGCTATAAAATTGATATTATTATTTGTAATATAAAACGGATTTTTTCACAACATTCAAATAAATCTTTACAGTTCTCTGAAGTATTCAATAAAAAACACCAAGAGTTTTAAGATTTATTAATGACAAAGAAAAGATGCATTAAAGGAAAGAAGAAATATATTTTTTCTTTTAATTATACGCTATATTATTATACTAAACCTATGATTAGTGTGAAACCATAAAGCAAATCGCCCTATTTGTGGTTGATGTAACGCAATAGAGAATCATTAGTCATGCCAGAAAACATTTTATCCAGTACCTAAGGAAAAACGGCAAGAGTTATTACTCATTTCTTTTCACTCAGTATGTTCTCTAGTCTGTGCGGGTTTTGAACTGTGTTTAAGCTTCGTCCTTTTGGTATTATATCTTATATTATTTTCATTCTTTTCATAACTTTATAACTATGAATTCTCATAGAAAATGATGTAGGTCGCAAGATGGAAATGTGCTCAATATTTGAGCTATCATTGGTCAAATATTAAATTCAAAAGAAATTTACTACAAAAATTTAGGCGGGACGAGAACTCACAATCTCTCGCAATCCGGGCGAGTGCTGTTTCAGTTGAGCTTCCGAGACCTTCCTCTCAATTTTTTTTTGCGTTTGAGAAACGCAGACAGTCTCTTTCTCGCCTTGCAAAATAAGACACGTGCATTTCACATGCGAATCGGATACAAACAATTCAAAAATAGGACCTCTCGTTAGTACCGTTAATTTTTTTAAGTATTTCTTAAGTTGAATACCATCGTCACCGTAATTATAATTACAATTACTATGAAAGTCGATTGATTGGCAAGATTAGGGTTCGACCCAAGATGATTGATGGAAATACGTTAGCTAATTATACAAATAGCTTATGACAAAATTGAACAAAGACACCAGTCATAATCTCAGCTGGGAGAACAACTGGGTGGCGGAAGATTAAGATTCAAACCATCTTTTGGCCGAGAATTTTTTCCCGACAAATTAGTTTGTGTAAGCATACACTCTGTATGCTTAGAATGATATTTCAATCCCCATTAAAACTCACGTATCCAGAGAGTACATGTTTGCCACTACGCGGTGTTTTGTTTTTTTTTAATTACGTAGTGGAAAGCAGTAATATTTACAGTAGATAAAGTTTTTCCGTTTTAACGAATATCATTATAATTCCTGGTACACGAAGTAAAAGCTTTCAGTGGTTCTAAAGTTGATACGGTTTACGATATCATCAGCTCCGCATATCCACAAACGTGTCCTTGGCATAAGCTATGCATAATTTATCTTAAATTTATGGGATCGAGATTGATGTTAACAACATTTGATATATTGCTTTGTTAACTTTTATTTTAACAGTGTATCTATTTGTGTTATATTTATATGTTTAGGTTTATTATAATACGTTTAAGCGCACATTTTTATAACTAATTTAAAAGATGTCTAATATTTAAAAAGATTTTGAAACTTGTCCATTATGATTTGGTGACGACCGTTTGGTGCAATGATGGCAGCGATCCTGCCTTTCGCACCCACGGTCCTGGGTTCAAATCCTGGAAGGGGCAGATGTTTGTATGATGAATACGAGCATTTGTACCTGAGTCATGGGTGTTTAAATATATTTCTATGAATATTACATATTTATGTATCATATATGTATGTCTATCCGTTACCCTAGTATCCATAACACAAGCCTTAGAGTGCTTACTTTGGGCTAGGCTAATTGATGTGAATGTAAGAAATTTATTTATGATTTTCTATCTCAATGCAGGTAAACTTATTACCTAGCAGTACTTTAGAACAATAACCATATATAGTTTTTTTTCTTTCTAATTTTTTTATTGTGAATGCGTGTGTGTGTGTGTTCGTGTGTATGTCTGTGTGTGTTGAATGTTATTTTAAAATAAATATTTGAAGTAGACTATGCAATATGTTAATTTGGCATGATACTCTTAATGATTGAAAATAATTTTCATCCCACATAGCACACGAATAAAAAAAACAATAAAATTATAAATTTTTAGTGCACCTATAATCATAAATCACATGTAATACCTAAAAATGTTTAATATTCCTATTATTAAAATTCTCTGTAATTAATTAAAAATGAAAATTGTCTTGTTTTTCATTAATTATTTATAAGATAATCAAGTTGAATTTAGTGTAACACAATAACTTCAACAATAAATGTAGTATATAAATATAATATTTTTATTTCTTATTGAACGAAAGCGATGTCACGACATTTTATTATTCTGAGTTGGGACACCTTTTTGCTACTGTACAAATGTTTATTCTCATAATGGCGTGTTGTAAGTGTAGAGAGGACACACAGTATACAGTATTTGTATGTGTGGGTAAGCAGTAGGCACACGCACACTTCGCTCACGTTTTATACGTTACGCGTGTGCCCATTGTCATCTCCTCATTGTTTATTTAAATTGTGTTGGTATGTGATTAACTTCATAATGAGTTTAATTATCAAGTATACACCGCCTTTACAGTTTCTGTACTCAGCCGTAAAGCAATAAAAGTTGGTAAGGTAAGCAAAGGCGGCGCCGTCCTGTACTGTATACATAATACAGTACAGAACTGTATACGGATAAAATTTAAATAATTAAATATTCATGCTAACTAAGTTTTTCAGAATACTAAACCTCTTAGTTCATAAATCTTCTCTTCGTACACTTATGATATCTTTTTTGTATCGTCTTGCCAGTTGTTTTGTTATTTTATTGTGTCAGGACAACAAAAAAATATCTAAGTTATAACGTTTAAGTAAGTATGCCAAATATAATTTATTGAATTATTATACACCATCGAATTCTCGACAAACTAATGGAACAAAGCTCTTATTTGTCGAATTGATCTCTTGCTAATAAAAGATTTTAATATTCATGAGTAGTAAAGCTAGGTTTGACGAATTTAAATACACGGCCTTATAAAGACTATGTATAGCTATTGTCACAACTAATAACCGCAACCTGACCAGAGACAACTGCGGGCCACAAAGCAATTTAAACTTAAGAAACAAATTACTGCCATTGCGGCCTGAACAATCTTGCGAGTATAAATTAACTCTATGAAGTTAGTTTAATATATTAGGTTTAAGCGTTAGCTTAATGTAATCGCTTTTATAGTAAAGTAACACCCCAAAGTGTTTGCTCAGTTGAACGATATTGGGTGACTTGCCAAAGCCTGTAAATGAATTTAGAATATTTACATTAACAACTATTAATTATTAAGTCAAGACATTTAATTATAAAGAGGTAGTTGATACTTAACTTAGCGTTTTAGAGCTACAGCAAAGGTTGAATAACTATCACTAAGCCGCTTTTCACATAATAGTAGTTTATGATACTGTTGCATAAAAAGGGTTCTTATAACATGAGTGTGTTTTAAAAAAACGAGCCGTAGGCGAGTTTTTTTATAGCATCACACGAGTGTTATAAGACCAAGTTATGTACAGTGTCATACACTACTTTATCTACTCTCATACTATAATATGTAAAACAATATTGCAAATAAAACGCTGAATATAACAACAAATTTATTTAAATGTCAAATGTTGGCGCCAAGGTGCAAACATCAATTGCGCATGCGTGTTGCGTCGGTCGTCGAGGACTCGTTCATTGAAACCTTTTTAAAGTAGAGGTTCAACCTCCTTGGTCCAGCTGGAGGTTGTATAGGTGTATCGTTATGATTAAAAAGTTATAATAGGGGTTAAAGTATGAAATTGCCGTTTTATTGCAATAGGTTCTTTGAATTGACATAGAATCTTCATGGTTTGAGGTTTTCGAATGAAACTTTTTTTAAATGGTTTCTATGATGTTCTTTTTTTAAAAAATGTAAAACATTTGAATATCGACTTTCAATTGTTTTTGTTATTCAATTTAGACAAGAAAGATGGATACTGCGAAAATTCGAGTTATTTTTGAATACGAGTTCCGACGCGGAACTAACGCGGCAGAAACAGCCCGCAATATCAATGCTGCGTTTGGAGAGGGGTCTACTAATGAACGCACCGTGCGATTTTGGTTTAAACGCTTTCGTGATGGAAATTTCGACTTAAAGAACGAGCCACGAGGAAGACCGCCCACACAGGTAAATAACGATGAATTAAGAGAGATAGTGGAAGCCGATCCTAGTCAAAGTACCCAGGAATTAGCGGCATGGTTTAACGTTACCTTACCCACAATATTGACTCACTTGCGTCAAATCAATAAAATAAAAAAATACGAAAAATGGGTGCCTCATGATTTGACTGATCTGCAGAAAGAAACGCGTGTTGAAACTTGTGTTGCCTTGTTGAACCGGTACAGAAATGAAGGAATATTGGATCGAATTGTAACATGTGATGAAAAGTGGATTCTTTATGATAACCGGAAAAGAAAAATGCAATGGCTGACCCCAGGTCAAATGCCACAACAGTGTCCTAAAGCAAAACTTACCAATAAAAAGGTAATGGTAACTGTTTGGTGGTCTCAGCATGGTGTTATTCACTATAGTTTTCTCCGATCTGGTCAAGCAATAACGGCAGATGTCTATTGTGCCGAACTCCGAACCATGTTGACAAAACTAGCAGTAAAACAGCCCCGACTCATGAATCGATCTTCACCATTATTGCTCCACGACAACGCGAGACCTCACACAGCACGAGAAACCATTTTGACCCTTCAGGAACTGCAGTTAGAAACCATTCGTCATCCTCCGTATTCACCAGACCTTGCTCCAACGGACTACCATTTTTTTCGTGATTTGGACAATTATCTACGTGACAAGAAGTTTTCTTCCCAGGAGGCAGTACAAAATGCTTTCACACAGTTTGTGCAGTCTAGATCGTCGGAATTCTATCGCAAAGGCATTAATGACCTTCCCATTAGATGGCAGCAATGTATAGATAATAATGGCAACTATTTTGATTAAATAAATTTGTTAAAAATTTAAAAAATAAACAATATAGATTTTCAGTACAAATCGGCAATTTCATACTTTAACCCCTAATATTATGATACAGGTGTCCATACAAGACCTGTATCGTAATGAAACTTTTTTTTTATTATTTTTGGCCTGTACGTAATGTTTGTCATAAGCATTTTGTTTTCAGTTTTAGAATCTTTGTATTATAGTATTAGAGTAGATAAATAAATTAATTCAGTTTTGCCTAATGTTCCCTAAACTCTAATATTTATTATAAATCAAGATGAAGGTTACATAAAATAATCACAAATGGGGCTTTACTTAACTTGTGAAAACTTGTGCCACCTTTCTTAAAGGAAAATGTGGTAATAATTTCTGTGCCAGGTATTTTAGCAGTTGTTAGCACCCACCAGTTTGCATGATGATAAGTTCCATCTATACCTTTTATATATATTTTTTTATAAACAAGTCCTTTAGTTCAGGAGTATTGTAAGGTAAGTGAAGTCAAAAAAGTAAATATAAAATTCACACTTATTGTTAAAAATAAAATTATACACTTAACAAGTCTGCTCTAGTGTTAAAATGAATGTTAAGAACACGTTCTTCATAACTTTAAGTAAAGCTTCCGTCAAATTGGAATTGTTACAAGTTATACCGAACTTGAAATAATTTCCATTTCTAGCTGATATCGGGGTCAGCCTCTAGAAAGGTTTACCATCTTCAGACGTTATCATTACATCACTAACGAAAATGTAGCACATTCCTTTCGAATTCTACTTTAACCGAGCGAAAACGATTGGAAGAGTTGTAAAACTAATCAAAGTTGTCTTAGAATCTTGAACTGCTCTCAAAAGTTTGACAACAATAACATCTCTTTCATTTTAATTTCTTTGCTATCTACTATCATGGTAAGCCAATTAAATAGTAATTTTGGAAAGTTTAAGATATATAGTTTCAATTAGATTCATAGCATATTAACTAGGAAAGTATTTCTACGTCTATTGCTAAGGAATTTAACTTAGCAATAGAAGTATTAATTTAGTATTATAAAGCGTTAATTTAGTACATAAAAATTTCGTATTCTAAAAAGGTTAACACTGTAAATATTTGGGGTATTTAGTTAATGTTTGAATTTAGATAACGTTATTCAATGAAGGAAAGCGAATCTCGCAACGGTACCTAGCCCAAAAAATCTTTATATAAATGAATCTTTATTTTCGTTTTAATTATACTTTTTGTACTATGGCAGTGCAACGCATGCCGGGTACAGCTAGTAAAAAAAAAAATGTATTTTTTTTAACGATCAAGCCACGTTTTTGCCGGCCTGTTTTTTGGAAGATATTTTTTTAATAATATTTATCTCCTAAGTAGCGCGATATTTTTATTGGTGTTGTATTCACTCAACTATTGTGGTCAAAATATATGTTATAGTTTAAAAGATGCCGTGTGTTACCTTTTATTTGCCGGTTCCAAGAAGGCGGTCAACCGAGACAGACTTTGGCATGCAAACAAGATTAATATAATTAAGACTTCCGAGAAATGTTGAAACCGATGCCGCATTGAAATCAATGTTCTGTCAATAGAATGTAACATTTGAAAAGAGAGGACACTGTTTTTGAAGTAAATTTGATTTTATTAAGATTTGATTAATCGGCCGTAATTTTCAGAATAAAATTGTAATCAGGGATACCCTGTAATTTATTAAAATTCTTGGTAATAATTTATTTCGCATAAATTGCTTGCTTGAAATTAAATAAGAAAGAAAAATCATACGGGTCTGGGCTCAACAAAGTTTGTTTAACCAAATTGTTACCCGTGATTTAAAAGTTCTTTTTTGTTTCAAAAACCAAAGTGCAGAATCTTAGATTAATGTTATTTAAAAATTATTGGTTTGGTTCTAAAAATAAATGACTTTCTAGGTAAAACTATAAATATTCTTAAAATGTACACTCCAGAGCCTATTTAAGTAGGTATTTGGGTTGAGGCGACTAAATCAAGTTATTGACTTAAAATTTTACACCGGCATTGCAGCTTAATTATGGTAGTATACTGATCCTGTTGTGATAGGTATAACAGGTGCTCAATCAAAATACTCAACTAATTGAGAAATGTTAATAGAGTAAAAAAAATCAAGGACAATTCGTTTTTAAATTATACTAATAAATAATAAAAATATTACCACCATGTTTTTATTTTCACTGCTCTTTAACAACACTGCCTTATTTCTGGGGCTTTTCCGTCTTTATGAGTCTAATGTGTTCATTATTTATTCTTGTGTTAACTGAATATTAAATTCAAAACAACTGTATCGAATTGATGTATCGTATTGTTTAATAACCTCAGTTTTAGGAGATATTTATAAAAGGCCACTTTCGTAAATACATAATATTAACGAAAGTGGCCCCTGTTTTTATGAGTCATATTAATCAGGAATATTTAACACGTATATTAATTGTGCGATATCGACGAAATTTCGGTTAAAATTACAGTTCATAATGCAAATAAAATAAAGAAAACTGTTATATAATTTTCACATTTTCTCGTAAACTCATTAAAATAAAACCCTTTTTATGCAAAGCTAAAAATGCTGATATTTTTATATTTCTATTTTAATTATGACGTTTTGACTTATTGATTAGAAGTCGTGAATGGATTATATATAAATATAAAAAGCTTGAATTTTATTGAGAAATGATGTTTTATACTTTTTAAATAGAGATATAGTAATTAATAATTAATAAACTTGAATTGAACCTTGTGCTCGATAAGGGAACATTTCGCAACGCATAATTTCGATTATCATAAAGGTACTTAACATACTAATCAAAAGGCATAAATTGCATGTTAGATTAAGATAAATATTTTTAACTTTTTTTTAATAAATTTTTTATGCATTTTCAATGCGATCTTATAAGAAAAAAATAATAAATAATTCACTTGTGACCCGAGTCGATTTTTTCTAGTATTTTTCTATTATAATATTTTTAACTTTTCTTTTAAAATTATGTCTATCAAACTTTATGCCTATAATTAGAGAGCTATAGAAAACAACAATAGTTTTATAGAAAATAATGTAATTAAATCCACCGGAAATACCTGTATACAAGTTAAACAAGACAATGAAAACCTTTATACTTGATAAATTTCACCAAGGCCGGTAGCTTGTTAGCCTACGGGGTGGCGGCGTCTGGCACATTTTTACTAAAAGACGGAGAGAAATAAATTAATGTATTTTCTGATATAAATAGTTAAAGAATTATTAAATACTAAAATAAAAATTTAAAATAGTAAAACAGAAACTTTATTCGTTCCACTAAATTCATGTTATGAATTCTAGGAATAAATACTCAGATTGCTGTAGAGAATGAGAGGAATTGTGTTTGAACCTTACATTAACCACTCAACAGAACTTCGTTTTCTTGCGCACTCGAACGAAATCAAATCACTTTACTGGAAATCCTTTAGGTACGGCCTTTCTTCGCTTGAAAAGATTTTCTGTACTTGAGCAAAGAAATTATGGCTAAATTAAATTCAACATTACCGTGTTAACATATCTTTAGACAGGAGTGTAATGCCAAATTATAAAGATTGGTATTGGTATTCCTGACGGAGAAATTAATTTGTCTCATGTCTAAGGAAAAAAAACTGTTTTCGTTTTTACGTAGTAAATTTGTCAAACAGGTAATTTTCTTAAGCCCATCGAGAAATGGCGCATCAGAGAGTAGTAGTGTGTCATCCATCACTACCAAACTAATATTATTATCTGGGACAAAGGCCATTGTTTGAAAAAATCCTAAGGACGTATGACCATAACCATGCGGCCCCAATATATGTACATTGACCGGTGCTAATGACTGCAGATGCCACCGGGACCAAACTTTTAACGTGACTTCGGAAGACTGAAGATTAAAGCTTTGGTAACCCATCCGATTCACGGCCATTTCAAAAGTTTCTTTACCTCCTTGCGCCATCAAGCTTTTTATTTATAGTGCATATGTTCTTATGCAATCAATTTAACATAGCCACGTATGCTATATCTGTTTATGGCAAACTTAAACTCGTCCATCGAGAACTTTAGGGTAAGTCGTCTTTACGGTACCACAAATTGTAGCAGATCAAGCAGAGCTTATTACATAAAGTACAGTAAGCATTTATGCAAAAGCTGTTATTAGTATGTTTCTTTATATGTTGAAATTTCAATTTTTATTCTCCAACATATGCAAAGGAATTAAATGCTTCAAAACGCCCCTCTCGCCTCCAATGATGTCTATACGTAATTTTAATGCAATATCTGCAGATTTATTATCGAAATCAATTTAAATGATAAACACTCTGCACAGTTGTCAACGGCTACTATGTTTGTATGAAAATAAACTGTGAGGTGAAATTAGATGAAATGTATTTACTGGTGTTTCTGAAACTACTGATACTGTAGATGTTAGTATTACTTCATACGTCTGGAATTTGACGTCAATAAGTGGGCGAACTGGATCATAGTCACGCGTCATTGAATAAAGACATTAACAGGAATATATGTCAAACCTATTATGATCTAACGTTGCAGCGACAAACTGAAACTGCTTTATCTAATTTAGAAGTACCGAATAGCCGTTTTATGTCGACGGCTCCTTGATTGGTACGGTAGCGATCCTAACTGTTGGCGCCAAAGGTCACAATTCGAATCCCGTTAGGAGTATATGTTTGTGTTGTGACCATAAACTTTTGTTAATCGAGTGATGGTTGTCTACATACTCCTTTATATATTTTATACGTTATTAAGTACCCATATAACAAAATCTGCTCAGTTTGGGACTAAATAATTGTTGTGAATTGTCCGGACTTGATTTATTCATTTAAAATATATAGTCTAATAACAGCTCCGTATCACTGACGCTTACATTAGTATTCAATTGCGATAATAAAAGATATACTCATATGTATAAAAAATAATTTGGAATCTTCTGTAACAAAACAGCACTGCCACTTATGTGCTTACTTCGTCGCTAATGCTGTAGTAGTATTATTATTATGTCTCATTAAAAATGAGTTAAAAAATAAATCGCGACTGTCAAGAACTTTGATTTCTTATGTCTATCTTAAGATATATATTAGGTTGGGGAATAAGTTCGTTCGGTTTTTTTTTCAAAGAGGATTATTTAAAGTATTTGTTTGTTGTTGAGCAAAGTATTTGTATTCATTAGACAGTGCCTTTTCTGCTCTACAGAACTGTGTTATTTGTTTTTCGAATATTTTTACTTTTTCCTATTTTCTAGGCTTCGAAATGGAATACCCAGGTGACAAAAATCAGCATTTTCGACATCTACGTTTCTTCGCTTTTCATCGGGGTCAAAAAGCAGCTGAAGCCGCTCGTGACATATACAACGTGTATGGAGAAGGTGTCATAGGTGAGCGCGCAGCACAGAAATGATTTGCGAAGTTCAAAAGTGGCGACTTTGATCTCGAAGACATGCCTCGCAGTGCACAACCTGCAGAATTCGATGTCCTCATCGGCTTGAGGTGCACCTGCACCTCAAGGCGATACACGGGGAAATGCTTGAACGGAACACAACAGTCAACAAGGAGCTCTACGCCGTGTAAATGAGGCTATGCGACTGAAAAGACCTGACCGACAAGGCCAAGTCATCTTGCTCCACGACAACGCCAGACCCCATGTTGCACAAATCGTCAAAACCGCACTCCAAGAGCTTGAATGGGAGGTTCTTCTGCATCCACCGTACTTTCCGAACCTTGCGCCAACAGACTATCACCTTTACCATTCCTTGTCGAATCAAATGAGGGGTGTTATCTTCGACGGCGAAGAGGTCCTCAAAAACTGGCTCAACAACTTCTTCGACACCAGACCGGACGATTTTTTGCGGAACGGCATCAACAAATTAGTCGAGAGGTGGGAGGAGGTTGTAAACAATAACGGCGAATACATTATTGATCAATTTATTGTAATAATTATTGTTTTTTGTTGAAAGAAAGCTCTTTGAAAAAACCGAACGAACATATTCCCCAACCCAATACATTATTTCTTTCTTTCTGTACGTAGGCTCTTAATTTGATGACATATCTGGTGATGTAATTACTGCTCAACGGACATCAATAGAATTACCGGCCGTCCCTGAAACCGATCTCATTCTCCGAAGGATTGGAAAGTTATTCACGAAAAATAACTTATTTATTTTGGTTGCAGTAGACTAATCATATCTCAGTCATCTCTATCACGAAATATGATACTACGTTAGTACATAAAGCGAGACAAAAAAGACCAACAATATAGAGAACTATAAAATTTAAAAATTAGTAATGAAATAAAAATTTGCTATATAAATAAAATAAATGTTTATGTTTTCAATAAAAAGATATACATTCTTCATACATTCAATAAAAATATATGATTCTACGTAACATATATATGAAACGTGAATTTTAAAAATATTTCTTAACCTTGATAAAAGTCTATTGCTGTAGGATCATGTGTTACAATTTTATTCTTAGTTGAGACATTCTAATTGGTCAGGCCGTTCGCCTTTATGTTTGACATGGTATAAACATTCTTTATTATTTGTTTGTTACTATGAACCTTGAATCTTCAAGGTTCATAGTAACAAACTGACAAGTGATTAACTGATAAACATTTGAAGATCAATTACCAATTCAATGGTTACCGTTTCATTATTCTTATTATATTTTTATTTCTCTTTGATCTGGCAAGTCATCTCGACAGAATTCTTTTGTTTCTGGATACCACCAGTTCAAACTTATATCTTAACAATAACACATTTTTATTTTATTCTATAAGGGAAAGATGCATTTTATGTTTTGTTTCTTTTGTTCTATAGGTTCACTAGGTCTCTAGAGATTTTGGGCGAAGTTAGGTATGTCGGTCTATGGCGCATGACAAGTTTGGCAATATTGCCCGTCTTGTTTCTTGTCGCTGCGTCACTCTTAGGTATGATTTAAATATAAAAAAGCAGCTTACAATTTCGCCTTATCGGATGACTCAGGTGAATTGATTACTACTGAATAATTATATACTGAAAAGGTCGCAGCGCAAGATGTCTAGAGGTGTCAAACGCTCGAACGCTATTTCCTGATTGCACCCGTCATATCTAAGCGACATGGGTCGCGTAGGTATGCATCTTGAAACGCGTAAATGTTTTGTTCAAATCGCGTCGGTTGGAGAATATAAAAAGCTTTTAGTTGTTTAAATATCAAGGTAAAGGGTTACATTCGACTCCTTTCATTCGGAGTAACCTTTGAAATCTTATAACAGGGTCCTGTAAAAGGTATTGGAAAGAAATCAGCTATCCATTAACACATAAAGATTGCGTTTGAAAGGGGTTAAAATCCATTACAACTGGAATCATGTTGGTTGACAATCGCTTTGATTGAACGTCAATAAAAGTAACATAAAACGTGTGGAAAAAAGATCTATCAAGGCGGGACTCGAACTCAAGATAATCTTAAATTGGTTAAAAAGACATAGTTAACTAACAGAATCAGTTAAATGCGCTAAGAATGTTGTGTAATTTATATGCGTTTCTAAATAACAATAATGTTTTAAATATTTTTATAATTTGCAGGATTTCAGGGACTGCTTTCCGGTTTTAAGAAGCTTCTGCCATTCTCTCCCATTTATGAGCTTGACCTAAAATAAAAAAAAAATCAAGTAGGTACAGTCGACAATATATCAAGCTATACACTGACGTTATGCTATTATAAAAGTCATCATTTCATATTTAACGTGTTTTTTTGTTTGATTTTCTGCCCATCGGAACAAACACAAAAGAACTACGAAAACAAGGAGAAAGAAGTTGAAAAACGTAAATGTTGATTTTCATTGTAATTTATATTTTTTTATAAATGCGATTAGTTTTTTATATGATTTTTGTGAAAGATATTTAAATGAGCTAGAAACTAATTGCACTGAAGAGAAAGACGACTTTTTTACAAGCTTTTATTTTTACCTGTCCCAGTGTCTGTAATAATCTTGTGAGTTAAATTTGACCCACTTACCGGTTTCCGATTAAGCTGATATTTTGCATTCATGTGTATATTGCGTGACAATTAAATATTATGATGACACGAAGTTGATCTGGTGCTGGAGCTGGAAGGTGACTATAGGAACTCCGCAATAAAATGACACAACCCCATCGAGCTTGGGCTCGTTTGATTGGTATTGATGATTTGACTAATCCTTTATTAGATAAGCTTTTAAACTCTTTATTAAATCAGTTGTTTTATTCCATTTAGAAACTGCCAGGTGCTCTTTAAACCCAGCAGATTTTACAACCAACATTTTCTTACACGAACGTAGCGCCGCGCATCAAAAACCATTCAAGGATCCACGGAACAAAATTTTTATTGAAATCTATTCAACCCTTAGGTGTTCAGTGACATATACACGTGCATAACATTTATGTATAAAGATAACCATGTTAATTCTTGAGAAACACATGAATATAAACAGGTAAAAATATTGACGGTCTAAATTTTTACTTGCAAAAGTTAAAAATTTGAATAACTTTCTCTGCATTTTCCAGCGGAGGAGACACAATATTTACACGAGCCGGAAGCTGTTAGCGAAGAATAACCAACCACTTAGCTTGTGACGTCTTAAAATAACTTAGATGTTTCTTAAATTTTATAAAAGTGAATTAGTTTTCAACGGGATTGGGTGCTCAGAAGCTACAAAGAAAAAAAATTCATCTATTTTTACTATATTTTATAAAGTTGCTTATAAATACTTACTTATGTAAAAAAATCTATGTTATGTTTTTTCAATATTAGGAACATTCGCGTTCTATTTCTTCCAATATATTTTTAAACAGTCTATGAAAATGCCAAAAATAACTTTTATAATGTAATTAGTTACATTGTTTTTTAACAATCCTAGTAGTTTTCGTGTCTCCTAATAAGATCTACTTTCCTTACTTGATGTAAACAGTGCAGCAAAGGTCAGACATCTTAGTAAGGTCGTTTCACTCTGTATCTACTCTCTGTAAAACGAATAAGAATGCAAGTTAGAAACGATTTAAGCCACGTAGAACTCTTCGCGCAACTGCGCTTTAGGATTAAAAACTCCAAGCAGTAATCTTAGGGATTAGATGAAAGAGGTTCAATAGCATTTTAATAGTCGTGCCTGGCGTGCTTTGCAACGCTCTTTATTGCTGATTGTATATAAACCCTCTCTGGCATGCATACCATAACTTACCAAAGTTTAGTCGCTATCCATCGACTACTTTTCGTGTCTTAGCGAGACTAACGAACGGCACCAGATTTCTAGTTATATCTAATAATAGAAAACGAGGACGAACTCGACTGTAAATTATCTAAGCTAGGTCTGAATCAACCAGGGAACTAGGAGAGTTCTAACTTAGCCATTGGAATCACCAAGCTAACGGGTTCGTTCTATACAGGGTTACAGGCTAAAAGATTTTCTCACTTAGCCTGTGACTGTCTGTTCTAGGAAATCCATAATCTTCTTAGTCTTGAGAGATCTCAGTTACTCCGATAATATGTACCAGAAACTGGCCATGTTTTGATCCTGGTTCTATAAAACAGTATTTTTCGATTCGACTAGAAGATTGTCCTAAAGAAAGAAAGACTGTTGACCTATTTGTTTACTTCGCGCTCTACGTGAATTCCTGAACGTCCTGGTACCCAGAAAAGAATATGTTTTTCCGTCCGTTTCTTTTATTATTTAGTTTGTTTACGCACTAATGTCTTCTCACTAATTTTTAAAATATAACGCTCGAGTTGAAAGCGTTAAGCGATGCTTGGCTATCAGATAAGATAGAGATGGTTCTATATATGGATAATATAGAGTAGCGCTCTATTTTTTGATCAATTGTTATGCCCAAGTAATTGGATTCCGTGAAGAATAGTAGAAGAATCTCTTATATAGTGGGCGTTGTAAGCATATTAGATTGCACCATTTAGTGCAATTAAGTTTGGATTTACCGAAAGCACGTACTCTGTACACCATTTTTGATGACGTTGAGTGGTATTTATAGAACACATGGTACACTGCTTTGACAGGAGCCAATAACGCACGCCACTATATATAATTCGCATAGCTCTGTTTATCTAGTTGTTTATTGAAAGTCGAAATCGCTACAATCATTATATCGTGACTACCTTTGACTTGACTAATGTAGTTGTTAAAGTATATTTGATCTGAAATCATCAACAACTAAGGAAAAATGGTGAAGACTGGAACATTGTTATTAGGAAGACAGACTCATGTGAGATACCAGTTTTATAAAACCGCTTACAACCTACCTAATCTTTGATCTATTTTGCAACTCTGATTTTGATCTGATCACAAAGGCGATTATTATAAATAAAATATAATATCACGAACGATACACATAAACTTCGTGTGTTTAGAATTTTGGACTTGTTTGCATAACGTCTCTTGAGATATTGTTTGATTTACATAACACGAGTCCTCAGGCATCCCGATTTACGTGACATCTGTTTATATATTTACGATGACTAGAGGATTCCTAACTTCTAACGGTAGAATATAATCATATCATCAGGATCGATGAACAGAAGTTTTTGACGATATTATAAATAGTAAACGTTTGAGAAGGGTGTTGTATTTTTGATATTCACAAGTATATGTACCTGAGTATGACAAAATTAATGTATAGCTAAGATGTTACGTTCCTTTTCTGATTTTAACATCAGACTATTTTGTACAGTGTGACGGTATTTTTAGGATAGAGTGGAATTTCCACTTTTTGTAATGGTGACGATGTTGTAAAACAAACGACTGTCTGAATTGGAAACAAAATCCGTGCTGTCGTTACTCTTTTTTTTTAATTCTTTAAGTTTAACCACTGAATTTTATTAAATTTCAAAATTCTGGGATTTCAGGGCACTTACTTTTTTGGACAAAAACCCAACACATAGTGCTCAATGTTAATTAGGATAATGCGTAGTTTGTTATAGACTGACATGACGTTTCCTGTACCTTAGTTTCTTGAAAGTATTTCTTTGTATGTTTTCCTTTATATCTCGATAGTTCGTATTGGTGAATTTAAAAGCAAATTTCCCACATTCATCCTGGAAAAGCTCAATGTTAACATTGAAATTATGATTTTTAGCATTACTCTTCACCAAATAGCTAGTTTTAAGTTGAAAATGTTAATTGGATAGGGGATACTAATGTAAACATCGAAAGCATTATTATTCAGACCTAAAATGTAATTAAAGATTCCGCACTTCTATAGGTTAGGCGTAAGGTCAGCAAATTAGCTATCGGTAAGTCAAAGGTACTTGACGCTTGCAACATTTGTTCCCTTCCGTATTTTCCTTATTCAGGTCTTTTTCATTTGGCAGACACTCAGTTAATTCTTTACCTTATCCATACCGATAAACTTCATAACCTGATATCAGATCTAAACACGTAATCAAACTAAAGATTTTCTAAAGTTTCCGGACACGTTGGCCAGTCTGTTCTTCGCTTTTTCCTTTTGAACCTTTTTATCGACTGTCTATTATATAGTCTAAATTTCTCACATTCATTGCTCTCTTTATATTTGCTTTTTCAAAATGTTACTATAATCGTGTACTTAGCGAGTTAGCCTAGTAGTTTGCTAACCTGATAATAAAGACAACTATTGTGATATGTCTGTTGTTTTGTTTTCTTTTTATTTGTAATATTTTCTGGTTCCATAAATTATGTTTATAAATGATTTATCAAAACTATATCTTCATGTATCCCATAGTTTTATGGCATTATGATCACGTTATCTAAGTTGCGTTCGATGTTTACAGTAGCTAAAAGTTCTATAAAGATATCCCACAGGACGCCCACGCCAACAATTTGGTAGTTTCGTGAGTAACCCTATAATCTCGCTATGCATACGTAATTAGTTCTTAAATACGGAGACGGAGAGAGATGTTTTGGTTAACTTGTGCTTACGAGCTTTAACTCCCCAAACTATTTGTAAGCATGTTCTGTCTAAACAGCTACAAACCGCGGGCTGGGTATTTAAGCATGTTGTAGAAGGCGAGAGAGCTTTGTCGCTGTTTATGTTTAATTGTATACATAAGGTCACAGCAATAGAACTAAGGAAGAATATTTCCACAAGATTGACTTAATTTCATATATGAGTTCTCTTTACGCAAAATTATGCTCTCGAAATATAACTTTCACCACAGAGGAAATTAATAGGTTTTCTTTCGCGTAGTAGTTAATCCATAAATTTTGAAATTTAACTTTCCTTTTAACGTATTTTTTAAATCGATGACGTGATTCTCAATTCGCTACCCTTCTAACAATATTAAATAGTATATATAACTCATAAGTTCATTTTAAAACCTAATCTCAAAACAGCTTGACCTAAATGTTACAGTTCGGCTATTAAGAAACTGACTTAATAATTTGGTCTCTAATGATTTGGTCATTGTACGCGGTTTATTGATGTTATAATGTGTATAATAATCACAATTGTCAGATTATACTATGGTAACACCACAGGCGACACACACAAACCATCATCGTCAATAATGTCAAAGCAAAAACCGCTTTGTTTAAACAAATTACCGTTTTGTTTTAGCAAAAGAAATATCTACAAAATATTTTTTACTATTTTTTTTTCAACTTTTATAAGAACATTCAAACCAGATAATTAAGTACCTTATTCTTATCGTTACATTCACAAAGCAAAAATTTTAAAACATGACGTTCTTTTAACGTATTTTTTAATTAGATGACGTGGTTCTCAATTTGCTGCTCTCCTTTAATATTGTTGCTGGTATTTTTTCTTTATGTTATTTAATTAGTCTTTTATATTACACGTAGAACAGGTAAAGTGTAGTAAACAATATAATTACTCTATAAATTTGTATGAGCCTCGTGATAAAATAAAATTATCAATACAACTTTTTGTAATGTTAATAACGAACTCTCTAAATCTTCGTTCGAAGCAATTGCTTCTCAATCGTTCCACGACAATGTCTAAGAAGGAAACTGTAATAACAATTTACTGTGTTTTCATTGTGACAACATTGATGCTTAGTGAGGACAGTATATATGTATTTACTCTTAATTGAGGCTGAAACTAATGTTATTGAAGATCATCAGCAGAGGCTGTGAACAGTCCTTACCTATGGCTGAAATCACCTTAGTGAGAACGAATTAACACCCACCGAGCGGGCCCATTTTGGATGGTGGATGTTAACGACTACGGCTAATATGAGATAACAACTTATTGCCACCCATCCAACGACCGGCTCTTGCAAAAGTTGTTTAACCTACGTAACTTGGATCCAATGCGGTCATAACTGCGCTAATGAGCTCGTGTTAAAAAACTCTATAAATATGTCAATTCTATTAAATTTTATGAAATACTCATCAGGTTTATAGCATTTAATTTACGTTGAAAAAGAAGTCAATTTTCGTAGCCATCTTACTATGCCCTGTTAAAAACAAATATTAGAGAGTTTAAAAACTCAATTTGAATATTTCTTTATTATTAAAAAGAAAATGGGCTTAATCACAATTTAAAGTAATTCATCATATTCGTCTTAAAATAAAGATAGTAAGTTACGGAACCATTTATACAAATAAACGCCGATAGGTTTTCGACGTATTCTTTAAGTGGTCACACATCCCTAAGGGCGGAGTCCACGTCGTTATTGTTAACTCTTCGTTGTGAACTCGCATTCGTTTTGGGTATTGCTAAGCCGACAGACGACTGAGACGCCGCGTTTTTATGTCGCTTAGCCGAGTTTGACAGTTATCGAAGTTCGATATTTTAAAAACTAGTGAATAATTTACATTCTTTCCATGAGTTTACCCACATTGCTTCATTAAGTCCTACTACTTCTGGGCAGAAGATAATCCTTGCGGTAGCTCAAGAATAAGACCATCCAGAAGCACTTAAGATACTTCATCAGGCCAGTTTTACCCATAATTGCTCCTAGTTCTTGTAATTACGAACCAGGTAATAAATATCTTACTCAATATTTCTTCTTAATTTATCCTATGCAGAAGATGGTCTGTCTTTACCAGACCTGCTGCATTGGCGCCCAACGTGGCATAGCACTAAAGATGCGAAATAGCACGTTTACTGACAGTGCGAATCGACAATTCATTGACGTTTCGATATATGTAATAATTTCGTTGTGTTTTTATATAATGCAATACAATTTGAAAACGGAAAGATAAAATATAGTGTTGGTTATTGTGATATGATTAATTGCAACACATTTTTTATTTCAATCTGAAATCGATGGCAGTTCTTTTAACAGTTAAACAACATTTACAGATCTTATTTAATTGAGTCCTGGGTTTATCAATCGATACTTTTTATCTAATTCATGTTACTGTAGTTGTGTTAAGATGATAATTTCTAACGTTTTCGACGGGTTCAATGTCGTAAATAATTTTCTATATTGTTGGGTCAGGGTGGGTTTTTCGTTTTTTTATTTCCCATAACATAAATGCTTATAATACTTAGCATCGAAGCAATGTATATGACGTTGTTCTGTATTTACTTTTATTATCCTTTTAAATAAAACAACTTTTTACGGTTTTTTGTTTAATATAATTGTTTTATATTGCATTTTATTTCGTTTTATAAAATGCAAAACAATTTAAAAACTAAATAAAAATGTAAAATAACACAATTTCATTTATATAAATATAAACAGTGAGGGGTGTGTCCTAATAAAATATTGTGAAGGTAGTAGAACATATTTAACGAACTGTAAACGAGTCGAAATATCAGGATTAAATATACATTATGCGCGGAATTGTACGAACTTCTAATTATCCGTTTTAGTAAGCTAAATCTATTCAAGCTTCTCTATAGCTCAGTCTGGTATAAATAATTATAAAAGTACCCATGAAAATTCAATATAAAATGCATGTAATGATGTAATGGGTTTTGCAGTTTTGCGAACACAAACCTGCTGTTTCAGATAAGCTGTATATTTATGTTTAATATATATTTTGTAGAGATCGATATTTAGTTTTTCATGACTAACTACGTAGAAGTAAACAACAATTTACTTACACTAGTCAAGAAATTAATGAAATTGTTAGGTAAATTTATATAATTGAAGAAGCCTTTCGTTTAATCAACATATTGAGTGCGTGTTCAAATATTGCACAGTTTCGAAGAAAAAACCTTGTTCGAGTAATTGGTTTCGTGTTACTTTTATTAAATTCAAAACTGACTATGCAAATTGTATGCAGATCACAAACAACGAAAATAGTGTAAAATGAAATGGAGATTACGTGAAATTGGATGCGTTGTATCACAAAGGCCTCTTTATAATAATAATCACATTTCAGTTCATGACAACAGTCAACAGCTCCTTTATATTAATGCTAAAAGTATAGAGATTGAACGAATACTAGTATCAGAAAAAAATATGGCAGGGTACCACAAAATGTATTCTATTTTCAGTCGGTTTTTATTTATTGTATATTATTTATTACTGATGAATGTCGTAAAACTAACTTAGAGCTTCTAGAATGCAATTTATTATTTTAAACTTTCATGGTCACTAACAATAATATTATTTAGAATTTTTTATCAAAAATAAAAAATAAACAAATATGGTAAAAATCTTATTATAATGAATACCCATTGTTGAACGTGTCTATGGTCCTGAAATGGCGTTATTAAGTATTCGTTACTACAATTCTTGTTTTCTCCGATTTTGAATTATTACTTTTTGTGAATTTTTTTTGTGAAAGTATGATAGAAGAAAACCATATACATATTGGTACATTGTCTATACGTAGGTACAGTCAGTATATATACACATGGACAGATGATATTAAGCCGCAATATATTATTAATTATAGTTTTTAGATATCTGACTAAAATACACATTTTTTTCTTATAACATCTATTTTTACAAATTTTAATACATAAAAATGTATGCAGCACACTGTAGTTTGTTCACGTTACTTTAACAAAAAACAAATATTAAATTATTTCATATAATAGGTTTTTAACCTGCATTTACACACTTAAATATAATAATACACACGTTAATAAAGTAAACGCATAATGTTTACTTAATTAAAATGTCTGTATTCATAATTATTTGGATGAATACAACCGGAACCTGATAAAAAAATTGGTTATATTGCTTAATGTGTAACTTTTATGTAATTTTTTTTTTATAATCGGGTAAGGATAATTTCTTTTTGTTACCTTTAGTTCGTTTATAAGTTGCTAGTTAATTTAGCACTTGATAATTATGAATATAATAGGTATTCTTTTTATCTTTTTGCATTTTTGATATTTAATCAATAACGTGGAGGCTACATAAACGAGTCTTATCTTAAGTATTTCCTGATACTCCTGATAATGGTGTTGGAACAAGTGTTTATGTACCACCTGCTGTTATTATCAACGCTGACACGTTGGACGGCTTTAAAAGCTTTTCTAACAAGCGAAGATAAGAGAGGATGACTGAAAGCTAAATTGAATGAATGTTTTTCATGGAAGCACTTGATTTTCCCGGAATATTTACCTGATTGACGACTAACTTTATTAAATTATCTACAGTAACTAAAAACAGTAACAAATTGGTTTATATTGCACTGCGGATTGGAGATCAGTTTATTTGATCTGCATCACATTTAAGCTTCTCCATATCCAGTCTAGCAAAATTACGCATTCGCACGAAATTAGCTTGATTTCACTTTGCAGGAAATGTAAATATGATCATGTCCGAGAAAAAACGGATGGAGAAATGAACGCGCCCATGATTAGGTGATTATATGAGTCATTCAAAATATTTTTCTATATAAAAAATATTTACATTGCAATTAATACATTATAAATATTCCCCATAACTCTAAGTGGTAAGATATGTATATGCTTGCGTTACGAGTGGGTTTACGTTCGTAGTACTTGTCTACATTGGCGAGGATCAAACTCGCTTAGGTTGAAACTGAAATTATAACCTGCATTTACACACTTAAATATAATAATACACACGTTAATTAAGTAAACGCGAAGTATTTACTTTGTGCTACGGCTGCCTTTCAGTCAGTCAGTCTTAGAGTCAGAAGTAGTTAAGTTATAATGAGCGGGACCAAGATTTACTGACTCGAGTAGGGACTGGGAAAGGAGCGAAAACCTTGCAATAAGTCCGTTTTAAAGTTGCTCATTAAAATATAGTGAGAATAATCGGTGTAGACAGCGGGCAATATACGACTCCGAGAACCCGTTTCATACCTATAATGTCTACTTCTAGAAATACATATGCCATACAACCTTGTTTTGTTGAAAAGACAAAATTTCTGGGTATTACATTAGATTCACGACTACAATGGGACCCTCACATTGAGGCCTTGTCAAGTAGACTCAGTTCTGCGGCATATGCTGTAAAAAAAATAAGGCTTTTAACTAATGTTGAAACGGCAAGGTTAATTTATTTTAGTTATTTTCATAGTGTAATGTCTTATGGGTTGTTGTTGTGGGGCTCAGCTGCTAATATTGAAAGCATTTTTGTATTACAGAAAAGAGCTGTCCGTGCAATATACAGCCTTCGGCCTCGGTATTCTCTCAGAGATTTTTTTAAGGAAATTAATATTCTTACTGTGGCGGGACAGAACATTTATGAGAATATAATTTATGTACGAAAACACTACAATACTTTTGTCAAAAATAGCGACGTACATTGCTTTAACACCAGAAATAAGAATAGACTTGCCGTTCCAAGATTTAGACTTCAAAAGACAGGAGGCTCTTTCTTGGGGAAAGGTATAGCACTGTTTAATAAAGTTCCACAAAGTATAGTAGATTTGCCTTATCATAAGTTTAAAATGTATGTTAAAAATAAGCTCATGTCCAAAGGTTATTACAAGGTCAACGACTATTTAATAGACCGCGATGCATGGAAGTAATATGTGTCATTTCAACATGACACTATTTATTACAGGTTGTAACATACAGCATTAGCATTTTTTAATTTTTTAAAACTAATTTATTATTGGTAGTTAAGAGTATGACATGCTCTCTTAATACATTTCTTGGGTGGTGGCATGTGGTGCGGATCGTTACGTTCCCTAAGATATGGTTGAGCGAAGCGATGGCTGTAACATGCGTCATGCTCGTGAACGGGTGCTGCCTTGGGAAATGGGTCTGCTCTAACCTTCAGTATTCAGTATTGACTAATACTAAACATAAATCTTGTTTTTTTCTTAAATTTGTCGTTTATTCCCTATATGTTATTGCAATGTTCAGGGATACTTACTTTAAGTAAGTACAGATACTTGTTGACTTTGTTGTAATCAACGAAACAACGAAATAATGATATCATAACACTATTAGTATTGTCATAATAAAATAATTTTGTTTTTTTTTTGTGGATTGTGTATGGTGACGACGTATTATATTGTAAATGTCGTTACTTCTGTTAAAGCTGACGAGTTTCTTGCGCCCATTCTTCTTGTCAGTTAAAAGACGTCCTGAATGGGTGGTAGGAAAAAATGTTGGACGATTCAAAACTACTTATTTTTAAGTGCATTTGAATAAAGTTATTTTCATTTTCATTTTCAAAAACCGTTGCACGAATAAAAGAGATCGGTACATTGTGACTCCACCACTACGTTTATCAATACAGTCGTTGCGAATAAGGTCAAAAGCCGGCAAGCAAAAGGCAGTCATATTAAGGCAAGGTTTTAGCCAGCTTTCAGACACTAGAAAAGTGTGCACATCGGCAGAGAATAAAGTATTCAGAATATCTTAAAGCTGGGCAAGATATGCTTTTTATTTGACGAAACGTAGGTCATACGTGTCACGAAGTGCGTCTAACTTAATATCTTTGAGTATTAAAAAATATATACGTAATATATTAAAACTTAACAAATAAGCAGTAATCCAATTCAGAGTTTTGAAATATACAAATCACACACCTTTCCACACAAACAAAAACAAAAAACATTAAGCAAGAGCTATGATACTTAAAAACATGAAATTTTTTCAATGACACACAATTATAATCTGTGCCTACACTATTTGAGAATGGCACTTGTTTATTGTGAGAGGTTATAAAGTGATATGATAAAATAAAATTAAGATAAGAGTAAGTGTAGGTAACTAAAACGAATGGATATAAAGCAAAAACTGGTGGTAACAATAATATAGTATTATCCAACCCTTATCTGGAGGAAAATTCACCAAACAACGAAGAGAAATAAACTACTTTATTTATAGCAAATGTAACCAGGAAATAAACTAACTCGACCCTTAAGCTACTTCGCTCCTGATACAACAAACTCTGTGAAGGCATTTTGTACTGTTTCCTGGGAAGAATTTATTTTTCCATGCAGAAAATTGTCGCGGGAAAAAGGTAGTCGGTTGGATCCAAGTACAGAGGATTATAGATGGTTTTAAAGTGCGGGTCCTGTATGGTTTCATGAGTAGAAGTCAAGACCTCACTATCTGCAAGCGTTATCATGGAGCAATAATGGTGAAGATGATTCGGGGCTGTTTCGCTACGAGTTTTGTCATCATTGTTTGAAGTTCCGCACAGAAGATATCAGCTGTTAATACTTGACCGGATGTGAAGAAGCTGAAGTGAATGGTACCATGAAGTTACCACAAAATAGTTACCTTAAATTTTTGTGGGTAAGCTTCGCTTCAGATCATTATTGAGGCGTTTGACCTGGAGATAGCCATTGCGTAGTTCGTTTGCGATTATTGTAGAGAATCCATTTTTCGTCACACGTCACAATCTGAACCAAATCCCCTTCATTTCTGTCTTAAGTTTTAGGTACGGAAACGGTGCGTGCGGTGCGTTCATTAGCCGTATTTCTCGTTCATTTCTCCGAACACAGCATTGATATTGCGAGTTGTTTCTGCTACATTACTTCCACGTCGGAATGCGTATTTATAAATAACTCTAATTTTCGATGTATTCATCTTTATGTTAAAAGTCGAAAGTAAAAACAATTGAAAGTCAAACAATCGATAGTCATATTTCTATAATTTAGAATGTTATCTTTATCTTGTGAAAAAAGTTGTATAAGTGGCCAGTACTTTAAAATGACAATTTCATATTTAAGCTAATTAAGAAATTAAAATTGATTTTATGAGATAGAAAGGGCAGAGGTGCTGCGAGCTTGCTTGCTCTTGCATTGCTTTAACAGTTTTTCCGTATCAACTTTAACATAATATAAAAGTACGAAACTAACCCATCGGGGCTTGACCCAAACAGCTCAAATACATCGTTCAAAAGTCTTTTACGTTTTAAACAAATTTCTTGATAAGAAAGAAAAAACTGCTATTTTCTGATTGAATGTATGTAATAATACTATCCGACATAAATTAAGGGTTATGATAAGTTGGAATAATGTTAATTATTACCACAATAGACTCTAACAAATTAGATGGCTTCTGAAATGAAATATATCAATAACTGATGTGATTGATAAAAAACATGTTAAGAATCAATAAGTTGACTCATTTTATAATGGGTTTATTCTGTAAAATGTCAAATATACAAAAAAAAAATTTTATTGTAATTTAAGTTTGATGTTACATAACAAAGTTAATAGGTTTTTCCCCGCTTTGCAATTATATACATAAAATTATTGCACATGTTAGTAATAAAGGATTATTTAAGCAAATAATCAATTTGTGTAATCCTCATGAGCTAATATTGGAACTAGTCCTAAAAATAAAACAGTAAATACACAAAAGAATAGTTACGTCATACGTATTGCTACTTCTAATACGATTTCTAATAATATCAATTTTATACGACTGTTCAAATTTTTGCTATACGTTTATAGTTGTTGTATTATTAGCTCAATTGCTGAATTTTGATATATTGTTAAATTAGGATGTGAAATTTGTATACCTATACTACAAGTTCTGATTAATACATTTACACTACTAGTATATTTGTATTAAAAAGATAACATGGTACTATGTTTTATTTAAAACTTCGTACTTGTTAGTTTTTCACATTATGTCAATATTAAATTTGACATTAACATGTTAATCTTTTAATAATTAAATATTTATTTGGTAAAATATATTTAATTTAATTGATCAAAAATAAAACGTCATAATTTTGCTTAAACTATTTAGTAAAATAATTATATTTGGTACGCTATATATAGCCAATCGACATATCCAATTTCTTTTTATCAAACAAATATCATAGTTGGATTACATACCAAGAATACAAACTATTAAACTTATGTCTACGATTCGGGGACACAGCGATCGTCCGCTCAGGCATGTGTCAATTTCAATTAAGCGAAAGTAGATGTGTCTAGCTCTACTTAATTAGAGGCACGCAACATTTTAGGACGATCTTGCGATAACAGGGCATGCCTCGAGCAATTATTCTGTCTTTAAATGGTGTCGCTACGTGACATTGATGACATGACGTTGTTCTGTATTTACTTTTATTATCCTTTTAAATAAAACAACTTTTTACGGTTTTTTGTTTAATATAATTGTTTTATATTGCATTTTATTTCGTTTTATAAAATGCAAAACAATTTAAAAACTAAATAAAAATGTAAAATAACACAATTTCATTTATATAAATATAAACAGTGAGGGGTGTGTCCTAATAAAATATTGTGAAGGTAGTAGAACATATTTAACGAACTGTAAACGAGTCGAAATATCAGGATTAAATATACATTATGCGCGGAATTGTACGAACTTCTAATTATCCGTTTTAGTAAGCTAAATCTATTCAAGCTTCTCTATAGCTCAGTCTGGTATAAATAATTATAAAAGTACCCATGAAAATTCAATATAAAATGCATGTAATGATGTAATGGGTTTTGCAGTTTTGCGAACACAAACCTGCTGTTTCAGATAAGCTGTATATTTATGTTTAATATATATTTTGTAGAGATCGATATTTAGTTTTTCATGACTAACTACGTAGAAGTAAACAACAATTTACTTACACTAGTCAAGAAATTAATGAAATTGTTAGGTAAATTTATATAATTGAAGAAGCCTTTCGTTTAATCAACATATTGAGTGCGTGTTCAAATATTGCACAGTTTCGAAGAAAAAACCTTGTTCGAGTAATTGGTTTCGTGTTACTTTTATTAAATTCAAAACTGACTATGCAAATTGTATGCAGATCACAAACAACGAAAATAGTGTAAAATGAAATGGAGATTACGTGAAATTGGATGCGTTGTATCACAAAGGCCTCTTTATAATAATAATCACATTTCAGTTCATGACAACAGTCAACAGCTCCTTTATATTAATGCTAAAAGTATAGAGATTGAACGAATACTAGTATCAGAAAAAAATATGGCAGGGTACCACAAAATGTATTCTATTTTCAGTCGGTTTTTATTTATTGTATATTATTTATTACTGATGAATGTCGTTAAACTAACTTAGAGCTTCTAGAATGCAATTTATTATTTTAAACTTTCATGGTCACTAACAATAATATTATTTAGAATTTTTTATCAAAAATAAAAAATAAACAAATATGGTAAAAATCTTATTATAATGAATACCCATTGTTGAACGTGTCTATGGTCCTGAAATGGCGTTATTAAGTATTCGTTACTACAATTCTTGTTTTCTCCGATTTTGAATTATTACTTTTTGTGAATTTTTTTTGTGAAAGTATGATAGAAGAAAACCATATACATATTGGTACATTGTCTATACGTAGGTACAGTCAGTATATATACACATGGACAGATGATATTAAGCCGCAATATATTATTAATTATAGTTTTTAGATATCTGACTAAAATACACATTTTTTTCTTATAACATCTATTTTTACAAATTTTAATACATAAAAATGTATGCAGCACACTGTAGTTTGTTCACGTTACTTTAACAAAAAACAAATATTAAATTATTTCATATAATAGGTTTTTAACCTGCATTTACACACTTAAATATAATAATACACACGTTAATAAAGTAAACGCATAATGTTTACTTAATTAAAATGTCTGTATTCATAATTATTTGGATGAATACAACCGGAACCTGATAAAAAAATTGGTTATATTGCTTAATGTGTAACTTTTATGTAATTTTTTTTTTATAATCGGGTAAGGATAATTTCTTTTTGTTACCTTTAGTTCGTTTATAAGTTGCTAGTTAATTTAGCACTTGATAATTATGAATATAATAGGTATTCTTTTTATCTTTTTGCATTTTTGATATTTAATCAATAACGTGGAGGCTACATAAACGAGTCTTATCTTAAGTATTTCCTGATACTCCTGATAATGGTGTTGGAACAAGTGTTTATGTACCACCTGCTGTTATTATCAACGCTGACACGTTGGACGGCTTTAAAAGCTTTTCTAACAAGCGAAGATAAGAGAGGATGACTGAAAGCTAAATTGAATGAATGTTTTTCATGGAAGCACTTGATTTTCCCGGAATATTTACCTGATTGACGACTAACTTTATTAAATTATCTACAGTAACTAAAAACAGTAACAAATTGGTTTATATTGCACTGCGGATTGGAGATCAGTTTATTTGATCTGCATCACATTTAAGCTTCTCCATATCCAGTCTAGCAAAATTACGCATTCGCACGAAATTAGCTTGATTTCACTTTGCAGGAAATGTAAATATGATCATGTCCGAGAAAAAACGGATGGAGAAATGAACGCGCCCATGATTAGGTGATTATATGAGTCATTCAAAATATTTTTCTATATAAAAAATATTTACATTGCAATTAATACATTATAAATATTCCCCATAACTCTAAGTGGTAAGATATGTATATGCTTGCGTTACGAGTGGGTTTACGTTCGTAGTACTTGTCTACATTGGCGAGGATCAAACTCGCTTAGGTTGAAACTGAAATTATAACCTGCATTTACACACTTAAATATAATAATACACACGTTAATTAAGTAAACGCGAAGTATTTACTTTGTGCTACGGCTGCCTTTCAGTCAGTCAGTCTTAGAGTCAGAAGTAGTTAAGTTATAATGAGCGGGACCAAGATTTACTGACTCGAGTAGGGACTGGGAAAGGAGCGAAAACCTTGCAATAAGTCCGTTTTAAAGTTGCTCATTAAAATATAGTGAGAATAATCGGTGTAGACAGCGGGCAATATACGACTCCGAGAACCCGTTTCATACCTATAATGTCTACTTCTAGAAATACATATGCCATACAACCTTGTTTTGTTGAAAAGACAAAATTTCTGGGTATTACATTAGATTCACGACTACAATGGGACCCTCACATTGAGGCCTTGTCAAGTAGACTCAGTTCTGCGGCATATGCTGTAAAAAAAATAAGGCTTTTAACTAATGTTGAAACGGCAAGGTTAATTTATTTTAGTTATTTTCATAGTGTAATGTCTTATGGGTTGTTGTTGTGGGGCTCAGCTGCTAATATTGAAAGCATTTTTGTATTACAGAAAAGAGCTGTCCGTGCAATATACAGCCTTCGGCCTCGGTATTCTCTCAGAGATTTTTTTAAGGAAATTAATATTCTTACTGTGGCGGGACAGAACATTTATGAGAATATAATTTATGTACGAAAACACTACAATACTTTTGTCAAAAATAGCGACGTACATTGCTTTAACACCAGAAATAAGAATAGACTTGCCGTTCCAAGATTTAGACTTCAAAAGACAGGAGGCTCTTTCTTGGGGAAAGGTATAGCACTGTTTAATAAAGTTCCACAAAGTATAGTAGATTTGCCTTATCATAAGTTTAAAATGTATGTTAAAAATAAGCTCATGTCCAAAGGTTATTACAAGGTCAACGACTATTTAATAGACCGCGATGCATGGAAGTAATATGTGTCATTTCAACATGACACTATTTATTACAGGTTGTAACATACAGCATTAGCATTTTTTAATTTTTTAAAACTAATTTATTATTGGTAGTTAAGAGTATGACATGCTCTCTTAATACATTTCTTGGGTGGTGGCATGTGGTGCGGATCGTTACGTTCCCTAAGATATGGTTGAGCGAAGCGATGGCTGTAACATGCGTCATGCTCGTGAACGGGTGCTGCCTTGGGAAATGGGTCTGCTCTAACCTTCAGTATTCAGTATTGACTAATACTAAACATAAATCTTGTTTTTTTCTTAAATTTGTCGTTTATTCCCTATATGTTATTGCAATGTTCAGGGATACTTACTTTAAGTAAGTACAGATACTTGTTGACTTTGTTGTAATCAACGAAACAACGAAATAATGATATCATAACACTATTAGTATTGTCATAATAAAATAATTTTGTTTTTTTTTTGTGGATTGTGTATGGTGACGACGTATTATATTGTAAATGTCGTTACTTCTGTTAAAGCTGACGAGTTTCTTGCGCCCATTCTTCTTGTCAGTTAAAAGACGTCCTGAATGGGTGGTAGGAAAAAATGTTGGACGATTCAAAACTACTTATTTTTAAGTGCATTTGAATAAAGTTATTTTCATTTTCATTTTCAAAAACCGTTGCACGAATAAAAGAGATCGGTACATTGTGACTCCACCACTACGTTTATCAATACAGTCGTTGCGAATAAGGTCAAAAGCCGGCAAGCAAAAGGCAGTCATATTAAGGCAAGGTTTTAGCCAGCTTTCAGACACTAGAAAAGTGTGCACATCGGCAGAGAATAAAGTATTCAGAATATCTTAAAGCTGGGCAAGATATGCTTTTTATTTGACGAAACGTAGGTCATACGTGTCACGAAGTGCGTCTAACTTAATATCTTTGAGTATTAAAAAATATATACGTAATATATTAAAACTTAACAAATAAGCAGTAATCCAATTCAGAGTTTTGAAATATACAAATCACACACCTTTCCACACAAACAAAAACAAAAAACATTAAGCAAGAGCTATGATACTTAAAAACATGAAATTTTTTCAATGACACACAATTATAATCTGTGCCTACACTATTTGAGAATGGCACTTGTTTATTGTGAGAGGTTATAAAGTGATATGATAAAATAAAATTAAGATAAGAGTAAGTGTAGGTAACTAAAACGAATGGATATAAAGCAAAAACTGGTGGTAACAATAATATAGTATTATCCAACCCTTATCTGGAGGAAAATTCACCAAACAACGAAGAGAAATAAACTACTTTATTTATAGCAAATGTAACCAGGAAATAAACTAACTCGACCCTTAAGCTACTTCGCTCCTGATACAACAAACTCTGTGAAGGCATTTTGTACTGTTTCCTGGGAAGAATTTATTTTTCCATGCAGAAAATTGTCGCGGGAAAAAGGTAGTCGGTTGGATCCAAGTACAGAGGATTATAGATGGTTTTAAAGTGCGGGTCCTGTATGGTTTCATGAGTAGAAGTCAAGACCTCACTATCTGCAAGCGTTATCATGGAGCAATAATGGTGAAGATGATTCGGGGCTGTTTCGCTACGAGTTTTGTCATCATTGTTTGAAGTTCCGCACAGAAGATATCAGCTGTTAATACTTGACCGGATGTGAAGAAGCTGAAGTGAATGGTACCATGAAGTTACCACAAAATAGTTACCTTAAATTTTTGTGGGTAAGCTTCGCTTCAGATCATTATTGAGGCGTTTGACCTGGAGATAGCCATTGCGTAGTTCGTTTGCGATTATTGTAGAGAATCCATTTTTCGTCACACGTCACAATCTGAACCAAATCCCCTTCATTTCTGTCTTAAGTTTTAGGTACGGAAACGGTGCGTGCGGTGCGTTCATTAGCCGTATTTCTCGTTCATTTCTCCGAACACAGCATTGATATTGCGAGTTGTTTCTGCTACATTACTTCCACGTCGGAATGCGTATTTATAAATAACTCTAATTTTCGATGTATTCATCTTTATGTTAAAAGTCGAAAGTAAAAACAATTGAAAGTCAAACAATCGATAGTCATATTTCTATAATTTAGAATGTTATCTTTATCTTGTGAAAAAAGTTGTATAAGTGGCCAGTACTTTAAAATGACAATTTCATATTTAAGCTAATTAAGAAATTAAAATTGATTTTATGAGATAGAAAGGGCAGAGGTGCTGCGAGCTTGCTTGCTCTTGCATTGCTTTAACAGTTTTTCCGTATCAACTTTAACATAATATAAAAGTACGAAACTAACCCATCGGGGCTTGACCCAAACAGCTCAAATACATCGTTCAAAAGTCTTTTACGTTTTAAACAAATTTCTTGATAAGAAAGAAAAAACTGCTATTTTCTGATTGAATGTATGTAATAATACTATCCGACATAAATTAAGGGTTATGATAAGTTGGAATAATGTTAATTATTACCACAATAGACTCTAACAAATTAGATGGCTTCTGAAATGAAATATATCAATAACTGATGTGATTGATAAAAAACATGTTAAGAATCAATAAGTTGACTCATTTTATAATGGGTTTATTCTGTAAAATGTCAAATATACAAAAAAAAAATTTTATTGTAATTTAAGTTTGATGTTACATAACAAAGTTAATAGGTTTTTCCCCGCTTTGCAATTATATACATAAAATTATTGCACATGTTAGTAATAAAGGATTATTTAAGCAAATAATCAATTTGTGTAATCCTCATGAGCTAATATTGGAACTAGTCCTAAAAATAAAACAGTAAATACACAAAAGAATAGTTACGTCATACGTATTGCTACTTCTAATACGATTTCTAATAATATCAATTTTATACGACTGTTCAAATTTTTGCTATACGTTTATAGTTGTTGTATTATTAGCTCAATTGCTGAATTTTGATATATTGTTAAATTAGGATGTGAAATTTGTATACCTATACTACAAGTTCTGATTAATACATTTACACTACTAGTATATTTGTATTAAAAAGATAACATGGTACTATGTTTTATTTAAAACTTCGTACTTGTTAGTTTTTCACATTATGTCAATATTAAATTTGACATTAACATGTTAATCTTTTAATAATTAAATATTTATTTGGTAAAATATATTTAATTTAATTGATCAAAAATAAAACGTCATAATTTTGCTTAAACTATTTAGTAAAATAATTATATTTGGTACGCTATATATAGCCAATCGACATATCCAATTTCTTTTTATCAAACAAATATCATAGTTGGATTACATACCAAGAATACAAACTATTAAACTTATGTCTACGATTCGGGGACACAGCGATCGTCCGCTCAGGCATGTGTCAATTTCAATTAAGCGAAAGTAGATGTGTCTAGCTCTACTTAATTAGAGGCACGCAACATTTTAGGACGATCTTGCGATAACAGGGCATGCCTCGAGCAATTATTCTGTCTTTAAATGGTGTCGCTATATTTGTTTGCCTTTTCGTTGTTAATTAAGGATCGAAGTTGGGCGTGTGTTAGAATTGAATGACTCCGTCGAGGGCTGATGACAATTTATTTCTGAATAACTGTTATTGTTTGTAACACGTAGCTTTGAATAAGAATTTGAGAAATAACTTTAATATTAAATATTTAACTCAGGATAACCATGCCTTATCTGGTTAACGTTCACGTTCGTTCACGTTCGTATTATAAGCTCGATTGCAATAACGGTTTTCCTCAGATATCGCTGCTGTGGTGTCAACTACCAATAACAAGTTATCATTCCACCAAACATTTAGAGAAAAACTAATGAATCATTATTTTTCTGCAAGTCTTGTTAAATATCTAAAAGGTACTATTTAGTATAACTGGGCGATGCAGTCGCTATGCATAAAACTTCGCTAACACCATATATTGGAGCGGAGCGGATTGGTAGTTTCAAAAATATAAGCTCTAATAAGTTCGGTGTATATATGTTGAATCTTGAAAATTTTTTTTTGCTCACCCATAGAGCCTAATTTTTTGGTAATATTTTCTTTGTTTTGGCGAATTTTCTAATTCGAAAAATGGGCTAAGAACTCATAAAGTTATGGCGTCACATACATTTCGTCATTGAAGCTGATCCATGATGGTTCGCTCGCTCCGTTCCAAAAATTATAAAAGCAAAGTGCAAGCAAGCAGCGGTTTTCGCTTTGGTTACAAACAAAATTTTATTATTTCAAGAGCTAAAGATATTATTAGGATTCTAATGGCTCTCATTCCAAATAGAGCACTAGAAGGTTTCACCAAGGCTCTTTGTAAACAATCAACAGGTGATCAAATACGGATATGCAGTATAAAAGTAAGACAGTAGCCTATTTTCTTATTTAATAAATTTTACTGGCGGATCTATTGACAAAGAGGACAGGCTTTACATTTAGATAAAAAAAAAAAACACATTTTAGATTTACGTATGAAAGTTACATTTTTAAATTTACAGGTATTATCGATTCATTATTATTATTGTGCTCATGGATAAAGTTGTGTATACTTTATAAACTTTTATAAGAAAGTTTGTCCATCTCGGCACGTACAAAATATGTCTCATGTCTTTCCTCATTAATGCGACTTAATAAAAACGTTGTATGCTAAATTTGACATTTCTTCGGTAACGTTTAGCTGTTGCTACTTTTCACCAATTAAGCTCGAATGAGGCTCGTATATGGCTCGTTTATGGAGCCTTATGTAGAAATTTAAAATTTGTTAACTTTGCCCAAGTTTTAAAAGTTAGTAAACTTTATTCGTTATGAAGATCTTTCCCGTGACAATCTTAACGATAATTTGAATCAAATCAATTATGTACGTTTAGTCATTAATCAAAGAAATATTGAAAAACATTTGATTTTTTTAAAATTAATGTATATTTACGTGTTCTAACTTTCATCATAATTAAACTCGAAAGATAAAAAAGTTTTCTCTGAATGTGGTACTCTTTGTTACGAAAAATGAGATAACTCGTTATTTAATTATAGTATCTGTATAATCCTAAGAGTATCTATGTGATCACTACCTTATTTATGACACTTATCGAATAAATAATAATTTGTTGAATGTACTTTTACTAAAATGTCTTTTAAATACCTTTACATGTGCGGTTGCTGTAATTGGTGGCTTAAAAAAGTTCAAAGTGAGGATATTTTTAGTTTTACTTTTATCATATTTAAACGTACACGCTATCTATAGATAGAAACTTTTGGTACCTGTCGCTATATTCTATAGAATAGCTCTTGTTTGGTTGGCGGTAGAACTGAGATATCGTATCAAACAACTTTTTTTTACTATCTTCTCGTCTTGATTGTTGCATTTGTAACCTTTTTCAAATATTTCGTACCGTCCTTTGTTGATGTCATTTTTGTTCTTTAATGAACACAACCTGTTCACGTACTCTTCAAGAACCTCGAATAACTCACTCGACGGTGCGATGATAAGAATTTTGGTTTTAGAAATGAAATATTCGAAAAAATAATCTCGTCGAAATACATCCATTTTCCGTGTCTCACCATCTGAGATTTCTATTTGACTTGATCACTTTTTTTTTTTAATTAAAAACTCGTCTTTAGGGCACTGGTAATAAGTTGGTGTTTTGTACGGACATCACAAAAGCTTCGATAGATAAGTTTTTATATACCTGTAGAATAAATGTCTCTTTCTTTTGTTCCAGGTCTACAGTTGCGGAGCATAGAGGAGCCGGCGGGTGGCGCGGGCGTCGGAATGCCCGCGCCCGCCTGCTACGATGCCGAGTGCGCGCGCACCGAGGCTTGGCTCGACGAGAACCAAGAGTTCGTGCACGACTACTTCCTAAGGTACTGTTTCTCGTTCAGATCATTATAAAATACATACAATTAAACACATATTCCCTTATAAACCTTGGCCTTTATCCTAAGGAAATGTTGATATCGTCATCAGCCTAATGTTCTCCCTTTTGCAGTATCTACGGGCCTTCCCTAAGAATCGGGTAGCACGGCTTTGTTTATCGGAGTACTGTTCGCCGAAAGCTTGTTTCGTCGAATAATGTAGTTATGTATTTGAAAGCCGGCTAGGTCTCAGTTCAATTTAATATGGTTAGGTTAGGATCTTGAGATGTTAAACAATCATATGGCGAAACGATCTTTCGTTAAAGAAAACTTCGGTAAAAAATTTAAGCTTCATAATGCGCATCGCACCAAGAGCTCAGCGTGCCTTCCGAAGCACGCGAAAAAATAAATTTTTTGCCAAAGAAATTTTGACTACTTAACCAACACTATTGATTTTCTGGATTTCTATAGTGTAATCATTAATCATCAGTGCAAGAGTTAGTTAAGTATATTGCTATTACCCCTGTCATCAGTTTTTAAGTTGACCACAATCTACATTACTGCACATAATTATGATGACCAATTCTGTTGGGATTCGGTCATAACAAGAACCTCACGTTCTTACGATCATAACCAATGCATAGTTCTAAACTTCCAATAATATCAGTAATGACCTATATCAAGCCAATCACATATTTAGCAAATCAGAATCTAAATTAGGGCTTCTCGTACAATCGGGTTCGTGTATCAAACATACTGCAATCCACACCACTGGTGAGTCCTATATTTTTTTCTCTCACAAAAACATTGTTAACTATTGCATACACTATGTATGCATTTTAATAAGATTACGTAAGATTTGTGATGAAGTAGCACAAACCTTTGAATAAGTTAGAATACTAAGATGTTTCGAGTTCAATAAAGAAAATAGGGAATGCAAATGCCTTCGAAAAAGAACTTCCTTAAAGTTTCTTCTACAAAGGGCCACTTCTGGCAAAATATGACTCTGAACTATAAGCGCCACCTTTCCTAAAGCTAGTCCTCTTTTTAAAAACATACAAGTATCTTCAGATCTTATTTTACAAAAGTTTGCATCTGGAAGTTTTATAAGTAATTCAGTTATAGATATATATTATTATCCGATGTTAAAAGAAAAGGGGATTTAGTTGAAAAATTTAGGTTTTAGTGTATATTTGCAGCAAAAAAGGTTTAAATTATGAGTTGTAGTTAGTTTGTAATCTTAGGTCGTATTCCGATGCATTTGTTTAGCGGTGTCTGTCTAATTTCCAAAGCTGTCGTTAATTTTAAAGTCAATCAAGTATCGGTAGTTGTTGTACGAAGAGTACTTAGCAACTGTAATGTTGCAGCGTTCGCTGTGTTCCTTAGTCATTGAATGCAAACTAACAGTAGATTGCATCACGACAGCCATTATATGGGTTTAATTAGCATCCACATTTCCAAATTTGCAAGCTGTTTATCCATTTTCTGCTAGCTTTGTATCTGTTTGGATCTGTTTTATGGATTTCCTTTAGACCCATTGTTTATTGTCCTTAATTATTTTATTAACAAAGAAAATCTGTCGTTTTTTATGTTAGCTTCAGCCTATTGATGTCCCCTTTCCCTACAGATGCTATGAATGCCTAAGAAGACTAAGCCGAAATCAACCGTTCAGACCCTGCGCACATTACAGGTTGCTAATGACTGTAAGGCGTGCGGAGTCAACGTCTTAACATGCTCTCTAAGCATGAAGATCGATATAATAAATTTTGATCACCCATCCGATAATAGACCGTTGCGATAGTGCTTTACCTTTGTACTCACAGTCTGAATCCGCTTACCAATGCGTTACCGAGATCATCCATGTGTCTTTGCATTTAATCTAATAATTAAAACAAAAATTTAACGAAAAATAATATAAACTTCAAATCATGTGGTAATTTAAACACTTAGTTATAGCACGAATCGGTTAATTTTTACGGTACAGTTGAGAGCATATAATCATGCTATATATCTATATCTAGTAAAACTATGGTATAAGATAGGTTCAAACATCAAAATTCATTCGGTCGATTCTTCGAGTTTGGTAAGATCTTCCCATCTATTATCTTGAAACCCTCACTTAACATTCAAATTAATTTTACAAATGAGTAAATTTGGTTAAGGGACTGAAAAGCAATGCGTGGAATTAGAAAACATAGCTAAATGCATGAAGATGAGGGCTATAAATCTCTGAATTGTGATTCAAATTGCATTTATTGTAGTCACCAGTACAATACAAATCTCCATTTGAACAGAGGCACAGAGGTGAGACGCAGAATATTAATATCACTACACAATACGTTCAAGGATTTTGCAGTAAATACTTGTGTGAAAACTATTTTTGCTGTTTTTAAGGTAAATAAACAAAACGTATAACTTTGTTGCTGTGCAAATTAAATGAGCATAAACTCAAATTGAATGTGAATAAAATGGGTCTTTGGAGCTTTGACAATACGTGCGTTTTCCTAAAAATATCGGCAACGCGGTGGTTACCTTTCTATAAAGTATGTGCCTTGACTTATATTTGCAATTGTTGCTATATCAGCCAATTAACCTCCCTGCGGCTAGAGAATATGCCTTCCGTCATCAAGATCGTGGGGAGAATTTTATTAATTATTGACCAGTAAAAAAAGATAAAGTCGTTTCATTCTGTTTCATATCATATACTTACTTTATTTGAGACAGTTATTAAGACTAGTAAGATATTAAGTACAAAAAATAAAAATAACATTTGTTTCCGTTTACTCACCATTTCTTACACGTCAATATCGATCTTTGTGATCAACCAAAACATAATCAATATCACCGACAGTCGTAAATTGGTAAATGGTGTAATGAAAGCATATATCTGTAGTTATTGTGCTAAAAGAATAATATTATTTTGTATGGGTTATGTTGCGTATTTTTTTAAAGTTTGTATCTATAGAAATTATCATTAGAAAAAAATTAATTTGTCTCAGGTGTAAGACGGGAGTCGAACCTATATACCTTCGCTCTCTGGGCGAGTACGCTTCACAATCCCGAATGCCAAGGTCTCGGAAGCTCAATTAAGAGTCTTTTAATGCAAAAGCGATCAAACTGTTTAATTTTTAACAGTTTTTATAAAAGTTATAACTACTGAACTTTTTTGACATTATTGTAAAACTTAAAGAACTTCTGTTATGTAATATATTAATTTTTAAGCTTACAACAGACGTTTAATTTGGCGGTTTTAGTTTAACTCAAACCAAAGATTCAAATAACGTGGAGATTTAACCCTTTATAACTCAACAACATTAATTTTCTTAAATGCTTGTTATTATGGTAGGTAAAAATAAATAAAAACACACGTAATTTTTTTCTGTTTCGCTTTTTTTAATAGATATCTAAGAATGAGTAATACAGGAAATAAAATACACATTATTCTTACACCAGCTGGTAGTCTTTTTCTTGATGTTGAAGTAAAACAAACAAATGTTGATACATTTACCTCTTTTTAACAAACTCTGACGTTCTCTTAATTATAACTAGCTCTTGAATAGAAATCAAGGCCTGTAAGAAATTAGATAACGGTTTTTAAAATCTTCACTCCATTCAATTTCAAATACTTTTTCAGCTAGTTAATATTATTTTTTATTATATGAATTTACTTTTTGTTGGCAGAAAGGCGACGCGACAGGTGGTGGATGCTTGGCTGGTGTCTCATGCGACGCCGCCCAGCGCCGAGCTTGCGTCGCCGTCGCGCGCCGGCTCAGGCTCCGGAGCGACCACACCTGTCAGGTAAAAACGATAACTTTTTTATATTTTTATTTTATTTTTAAATTTAATTTTAAAACATAATAACAACTTATAATGGATGCCAATCACGTAAGAAATTGTTTCTAAGACACGATTAATATACGGTTTTAACTAATTTTGTGATATTGCTTATTGTAGCAAAACTGTCGTCAGAAATACAATCAGCTTCTGAATTAGATAACATTTGAGTGCAATGTCACATGGCGCAGGTTCATGAGTAAATTTTGGACAGAAGCCTCTTTCAAAAATAGGGGGTTTGCCATTATCTGAATAGAGATCGCAGTTAAACGGGAGGTATATGATTATTACCTTCACTGTTATTAATCATCTTTTACCTTTTACGATATCTTTTAGTGTAAAGGGTTGATGCTATTCTGCGCTACCGAACACCTCGAAGCAATTTAACATAATACCTATAAAGTGTAAATCTACTTACGGTATATAGGTATGTTATGCAAGCCAGCGTTTGTTTGCGATGCGTGTCTACCACACTCCGCTAAGGCTCTCGAATTACTGGAGTTACTTTCAAAATATCAGTTACCATGTCATGAACATGTTGCTATGCAAACCAGCGTCGTGTTGCCGTAGTCATCGTTTCCGGTCTTTTTCTAAAAAAAATAATAAGTCATGGATGCTGAAATTTAGCGGGAAAAGATTCAACTTTTTTGTGGCTATTAAAATAGCTTTTAATAGCCTTAGATATTTAAATAAAAACGACTTTTTCACGGTTTATTGCGCATAATTCATATTAAATGCTTACGTTTCGACTGCTTTGGAGGAGTTGTGATCACAGAATGTCTAAGGCAATGGTCGTCATATATCTTCTACTAACTTAGCAATATTAAAATCGGGCACGTTCCTAACTGTTGAAATTTGTATAAACAAAAATTGTTTTATTTTGTATTTTATTTAGTTATAAAATTTTCAGTATGATTACAGTGTACACTACTGTGTTTTCCATCAGTTAGGAAATGAGAGGCCTTTTCGGAAGGGCCTCAGAAATGTAAGAACTAAATATCCAAGGTATATTGCTTACTTTGTTTAGAAAAGATCTTAATTATTGATGCTCTGTGACCAATAAATCATCACGGTTAGTCAAAAAAAATTACTCTCTGTTATGTATGAACATAGTTATAGATTGTACTAGAAATAGATTGTTTTCGAATAAAATTAATACATATGGGTAGTTCAATAACAAACACTTTTATGAAATATCCTATTTTGTTTTTTTTATAGACAAAACCCTCTCAAACTATGGAAATTGCGAAACACTATAGGCGTTTGAACCTTTGGACTTCTGCTTGTTAAATAAATAAGACTTAAAGCCTATTGTACTAGTATTTAAATTTATATACGAGTACAATATGCTTTTTTAATTGTATTTAGTAATTGAAAGTAATATTCAACTCTAAGTTGAAAGCATTTGGGATGTTCAATTTTGATGGGACGTGGTCGGAGTATGGATAAAATCCTACGTGATCCATCGTGATTTTCATCCTGTTGATCACGAAATCTTTTAATGACATAGTCTATCTCGTTTTTTGTGGTATCAGGCTACCAGGAATTGTGGAGCCGCCGGGGCCTTGAAGCCGGTTCTTATAGGTAACATTTATGTGAGGCTTTTGCCCTGCTAGGCGTTCGTTGGGATCGCACAACGCCGGTTTTCGTACCGATGACGCTACAACCCGTCATAGGTCTAAGGCACTTATCCCGCCATAAGTTAGTCGCCAAAGTCTCGTCGGTTGATAGCCAGGGAGTATCACCACGTACAGGAGAGGTTGACATTTGGGGTCAGCTGGATAATATCGCCGTTAACCCCCTTTTCCTGTAGGGTTCTACATATATTTAGTTTGTTTTTTCTCATAAGAGTATTGTTATCTTTAACTCATATGATCGAATTCGTGTTTATTGAATTATACATTACGTGTTGATAACGAGTATGCCATTTTCACGCGGCATAACCAAAATTTATTTTTTTTGGTCTTTTTGTTTGCTTGAAGGTACGCTATCGATTTCGTTTGTAATATGAAATATCTTTAATGTCGAAGTTGTACAGAAGTTGAATGCTTACTTGTAACCTTGTAACCAATAGTAGCTAAGCCACTTTAATTTTTTTGTCATTGTTTTCTCACGCTTCATAATAATACTAATTGTGTCAGTTCGTTTTTACATAAACCGGTGAATAGATTTTTTTTTAATTAACAATAACTAGTCTTGATTGATGCTACTTTATCACGATTGTATTTTCTATTGTGTTATCTTGTGTTTTTTCTTTTGGTGTAATAAGGTATCTAACTCGATAGTTCAACATATAGTGGCGTATTTACGTCACACTGTATACCGAGTAAATAAATTTCAGCATACATTATTCAAACATTCGGCTTATCCCGCGGAAACCAACCGGCACATCCTTCCTCCATCAATCTTCTGACATCAACACTACTTCAGGTAGGATGCTAAGTCACCTGAGAATAGATTACGTTGTTGTTACCGTGTCTTTTTTGTGTTATATAGTAAAAAAGGTTTGATCATTTGTGTATTGCTTTGATCTTCTGTGATTCTTCGTTGTGTAACAATAAAATTATTTTAAATTATAAATTTAATCATAGTCTATTGGAATACATTTTTCATAGGTAAAAGTTTATTATTGAAGTAGATTCCAATTTCTCTTTATGAATTTTTTACATGTCTCCTTTATAAATATTAATTTCTCATGCTAAAGTATCGACACGTTTTCAACGACTTGTAAAACGTAAAAGCAGCAAAAACTTTGAGGGACTAAACGCCCGGGAGCTAAGACGGTAACTTTAGGCCGTGTAAAAAATCGACAAGAACAGGTAAAACTTGGAGGCCTCGTCCCTTCGTTATCTCCCAAACTTACCCGGCTGTCTTCAAAAAGTTTCCTCGTGGGACCCTTCTTTGATAAGAATAAAAATTGTTTTACATACATAGATATAGTGGATTGAATAGGTTCATTTTGCTTTTCTTTGAATGTCAAAGTAAAGGTTTCGTAGTTGAATGAATGAAATGAATGAAAAATACTTTATTGTTACACACAAAAATATACAAATAGCTTAAAACAATATATATATAGAACGAAAGGGTGCTACAATAGGCGGTCTTATCGCTTAGAGCGATCTCTACCAGACAACCTTTGGGTGGAGGGAAATAAAGCTATTAAGGACAGGGGTGTGATGCAACAAAAGAAAAGAATATAAATATATATATAGGATTTTGAAAATAACTATAAAAAATACAATATCTAAAAAATACCTAAATAAATACCCAAGTATATAAATCAGAATTAATAATAATACATACACAAATATCCAATAAGCTAAATTTACAAACAAGCAGCTTAGCAGTTATTGGGACATATAAAACTTTTTAACTTGATCTTTGAAAGTAGTTATTGACTGAGCTCGCCTGATCGAAACTGGGAGTGAATTCCAGAGACGAATAGCTTGCACAGTAAAAGAACAGTTATTAAAGGTAGTACTATGTGATGGGGTTAAGAGGCTTAGATTTTCTGATGACCGAAGGAGATAAGAGTTTCCGCACTGAAGGAAATGGAAGCGTTCTTTAAGATAACGAGGGTAAGTAGGATTAAACAGTATATTGTAGAGGAGTGAAAGTATATGAGTGTTCCGCCGAAGTCTAATAGGAAGCCACTTGAGCTGATAGCGATACTGAGAGACATGGTCATATTTACGCAAGCCAAATATGAACCTTATACAAAAATTCTGGAGACGCTCAAGCTTGTTTAGCTGGTCCTCCGTTAAGTCAAGGTAACTGGCGTCAGCATAATCAAGGATAATCAAGCATAATCAGGGAGTAACAGAGATTGTGCGAGCGCAATTTTAGTGGCAGTCGGTAAAAAGTTACGTAGTCTCCGCAAAGATGACGCGGATGCATACAACTTACGGCTAATGGCTTGGATTTGCGGTCCCCAACTCAGTGTACTGTCTATAATTATTCCTAGATTTTTGGCAGTTTGTCTGTAAGGAATGACAACACCTCCAAAATTCACGTTAGGGAGTGAATGCCAATCGATCCGGGAGAGTAGTTGTTGTTATGGATTTATCATAGTCTGCACAATATTATGGTTCAGAGACCTACCGCAAAACCTACAAAAGATTGTGGGAATTGATGTTTAAAGTCTAGTCTAATAGATAAACTAGGCGATGCAGTCGCTAAGCATAAAGCTACGCTAGCACCATATATTGGAGCGGAACGTAATACCTAAAAAAGAAAAAAAAATTGTTTTTGCGAATTTCAAAATTCTGGCTCCGTCACCATCTGGTCCTAAACCTGTTGATTGGATTAACCATAAAAATATTAAAATCGGTTGAGAACTCTGGAAGTTATGGCGTAACAGACATTTCATCATTGAAGCTGATCCATGGGAGAGAGAGACTCCAATAAGTTTAAGATGTATAAGAAATTCGAACATAATTTAACTTTAGCATAATTTTATGTTTCTATTATAATAATTTATTTAATGTAAATAATATTGAAATTATTGATCAGTTTGGTATAATTAGATTTGTTTGAACATATGTTAACCTTTAGAAGTATTTGTGGACACCTGTTCAAATCTGCTACTGTGACGTAATTTAGCAGTATGTAAGACACTTTAATAAGACAAAGGAAGTAGTTAGTGTTGATTAAAGTTAGTAAGAGCGTTACGCGGGTTTGCCAAATGGCACGAGATCAAAAAATGAGGTGAAATTTTCAATACGAATTTTCTTTAACTATTAAAACAAAAAATAAATTTAATTATAAATACCCATAAATTAGATAGCTAAGTGTCTGTTTAAAATCTGCCTAGGCTTACAACAGCGGATAAATGACCATTAAACATGATATGCTATGAGGATTGATGTATGCTATGGTATGCTTTAAGGAGACTGTAGTCAATTATTACTTAGACAGAAATAACTTTTGGCATCTCTCTAGTGTTATTCCTACTTAAAAAGCAAATTAGGGGCAGCTTTTTAATATATGTGTACAACCCGGTTACAATATCTGTGGACCTGATGACGTCACGTCAGCGCTTAGGTACGGTGCACAAAACAAGCATCATGGGGATAGTATTGTAAACAATAATAACTATGAACTATAAATAAAATATATTATACTTTTACTCTTTTATTCTTATATTATTATTTTTTTTTCTTTTTCAAGAGAACGGGGAGGGAGCTTGACATTCCAGTGAGGTCCACAGATATTGTAACCGAGTTGTATAAATATATATTAAAAAGCTGCCAGAGCTTTAATGGTTGCTAACTCTTTCGTATTGCTCTTACCCAACTGTGCTCATATTCGTAAAAGGAATGTTATATTGTACGAATAGCACATTCTGCTGCATAAATAAATATAAAAAAATATCTAATGTTTTGAAAAAAAAATCCAACGTAAAATAATAAGTGCATCATAATAACTACGAATGAGTGTATTAATTAACAATTTTTGGTACATAATAAATATATATGTTATACTATAGATAATTATCTTTCTGTCTTATCTAATAGATAGATATCATTTATATTTAGTTTACAGGAGAGCAATATAAATATAAAGCGTTGCCTTTTTGTAATAATAAAAAGCATACGCCTAAGTTCTATCGAGTTAAAGAGGATATGAAATTGTGTTAACACACTACGCGGCTTGATGAAATATGCAATTTTCTATGCAATGGTTGTTTCAACACCAATTTCGATGAATTTAGAATTTTGCTTATTGGCAATAAGTCCGATGAAATGTGGGTGTATGCTTTATTGCAACTTATTTTGAATTAAAAATGTTCTTATCTTTATTTTTATACGACCACGCTCAATAAACATTAAGATGTTATCTTAAACATTTATTTCTTAGTATATCGAAAATAGTATATCTGCAATTTTATTTTTTAAACTTTAGAATTATTATTTTTTGCGTAATTACACACGCCTTAATCACGGAGGAAGTTTAAAAATCAACATATCTACATTTCTGACCATTTTTTCGTTAACAGGAAGATCTCAGCCCACGAATTCGAACGTGGTGGGCTTCTGAAGCCGTTGGTGACGACGGTAGATGGCACGCCCACCTTCCTCGGAGACCAGCCCCACCACGCGACTCCGTCGCGGCCCCAGCGGCGTTCCAGGCACGAGTTGCGACAATTAGACGAAAAGGAGCTTATATTTGAATTAGTAAGTACTTTTAATACCTCAGCTATTCTTACACTGCTACCTGGGTTCCTTTCTTTATTTTATTGTTACCCTGATTTTACCAAAAATGAAGAAACAACAATGCAAGCAAGCCAGAAGCTTGAAAGTCAGTATTAGGATTGTGGTAATATTTTGAGGGAGTTACACGCAACGTTTGGAAATCTTTAAGCTATTTTTCCACCAAACATATTGTGTGAGGATGGTATGCACTACGTGGCGTAATAAATGCATCGATGGGATCACTTAATTTTTCTAGACTCAGCTATTGGTGTATTTTTTACTCGCGCACCACGTAGCAACTTCTTTTTTATTTGTTGGCAAGGAAATAAAGATTCGTTTACATATGCTGTAACTCCCTCAAATATTACCCCAGAGCTAAAACTTATCCTTAAGGCCGTGACACTCGACTGTATTTAAAACAATATTTTTAAATACTAGAACACATAGCAGTCAGGACCCATTCTAGGAAGTCAGCCTACTCGTCAGTAGATTGGAGTAATCTGCAATGTAATATAGGTATATGTTCTCAATTCACTAAGCCTCCATTTTTAGAATGGGCCCGACTGTTACAAGTTTTCTTGTAATTAAGAATATTAATTTAAATACAGTCGAGTGACCGTTTGCACTTAACTTCCTAAAGCTCCTAAAAGCTATTATGTAAGGTCTAACTTGTCATTTTTTGTATGGATTTGACGCTTATAAGCATCGCATTAGCAACTTTGGCGATTCTTAAGTGCAATCTGGTATGAAGAATTTCATGTTTTACGGTTTTTTCATTTCCAAATTAAACAGAAACGCAGTCGGATTTTTAGGTTTTTAAATTACGGTTTTTTCATTTCTAAATTACACAGACACGGAGTCGGGTTTATTAGTTTTTTTACTCTACTTCTAGCAGCAGCTTCAACAATTAAAATGTTAAGTTTATTTGGTAGATAATTTATAAATATCTCGAGTATATAATATAAACTCGAGTTTATGTGAATGCATTGTCACTTTCTACACACGCCGTTACAAAGAACTAGCGTCGAATGTTTACGCTTTTGTTAGGCACAATAACACATTAACCTGCCATATTATGTAAATTTCTAAAATTCATATTAATTCTATAACTGATAATATGTCATTAAAATTTGACATTCTTGAATGAGTTTGTTTGCAGTACGGTAATCTTTACAGTTAAATGAAATGAAATGAAAATTAAAAAATTACTTCTTTTCACACCTCTTAACTCGTTCGCCTTTTACAAGTATATTTAAAAATAAGGTATGTACAACGTTATGAAATAATTAAAGTACAGTTTTTATCACTAAGGAATTTACTCTGTTAAAATAATGATATTGTAAAATACAAATCATAAATATGGATCAATGATACAAAGTAAGCATAGCCGTAAAGTAAGTACGTACGGAAGTAAGAACGTTACAAAGTTTATTTCAGAACAGCCATTTTAAGAACTCTCAAGTTTGTGCCTAGGTTTATAGTTACAAAAGTAATAAAATGTGTTGAGATACTAAAACACATAATACTTAGAGTGTCAGTTGATGCTCCTACAGTTACTTTGTTTTATTATAACACTTAGTATTGTACTTTTTACTAGATATAGCATTGGCTGATAACGACTTTTAAATATATTCAACCGCCATATAATCGGAAATATATTTTTTTGCCAGTAAATAATTTTTATTAATAACGGCTCGCCTCTAGTCTGAGTTTAACATATTGCATACTCAATATGTACCTATATGCCTTTATGGAAACTTACTTTTTAATTGGTGAAGGAATTCTTCAAATAAATTCAGTGATACCCGAAATTCCCCATATAAACAAACCTATGAAATCCTTCTCTGTCTTTCACTCTCTCTGTATGTTTATATTATTAGTATACATAGTTGGCTCACATGAGGTATTTGCCCTTCACATAAGGTCTTCAAACGAGGAAATATTATTTTATAAATAAGTCTAATAAAAATCAGAACCCACGATGGTCACACGTCGTACTACAAGTTCCTCTGACGAGAAAGACTTGTATGTTTTGACCGATCGAGTATGTTGCCGAACACCCAACTGCCGGCCGGCAGGGCTTGCCAAAACTAGTCAGTCAGGAACTATATGATTAAAAACGGGACGAACTACATACTTTTCCGTACTGTGATAAACAAGAATATGATTCTAGATGAAAGGTACTCCTCGAAATGCCGACGGCATAATGTATAGACTTCTTCGTTGACATAAAACTTGGTGTAGTAAGTAGTGCCTCTTACTATATGACAACAACATGCTTGTATCCTTGTTATTGAAGAAGATGCTCGTATAGTATTACAATGGATAATTTATCCGATTTGGTGACCATTATTGACAGCTTGTCAGTACTAACGTTTACATGGATACGCTCCCAAAGCTGTGGGGGAAACAAGTATTTCTTGGATTGGGGCATTGGGATTAGTTTTAGCCACATAGCGAGATTAAACGTTACAATACATTTCTGTTCTCTGAAAAGTACAATTGTAAAATTAAAGAAAGAAGTGAAAATAAGACTTACTAAAAGTACAATGAGGAATTTACCTATATCTTGCCATATTCGAGCGGGCTGCGCACGTAGCGTAGATTGGGGAAGGTGTTGTTTAGATTCCCGTCTCAATTGAATTTGTCTTATGAGTCATAAGTTATGACAGATGAATTTTATTTTACAAAAAGAAGAAAATTTACAAAAGAAACATTAAAATGACCACAATGTCCTAATTTTATAGCTGAAATTCACGAAGTTAAGTAATAAATTTAACAGAAAAGATATTCGAAAATGTTAACTTTATTACAAAAAAACAGAAAACAAATGGCATAAAAGTATTTTACGAGGAAACACTTCTGTAATGTGTTTTGTTTGTTTTAATATTCTTATTCCTATTGTGCTGTGTAATGATTGTAATGACGGTTAAAAATTGTAGGTAGGTAGTCTTTGTGATATATTTTCTTGCTATTTTTAATGGCGGAATAGGCAATTAATAGGTTGGTTCTTTAGGATTTGAGAAGTCTTACGTTTTATTAAGAAAAAGTATATTTATTTTTATTGATTCTGCAAATATTATGTAATTTTCTTGCTTTTATGGATTTTTATCATATAAATTCTGTAACTTTTGTCTAAACGTGTTTGTCTGATTATTATTATTATTTGCCTTTTGAAAAAAAATCAAATTATTATATGCCGACGAAACTGAATTGTGTTTTGAAACCAACATTATTAGTGATAAGTGGAGTTTTTTCAATGAAAAAAAAATACATATTGGTAACCACCTGAAAAAATATAAAAAAATATTACATAAATAAAATTTCTAATATATATTGAAATAGGTAAGTTCCTACCTGAGGGTTCGGAGTTGTGGTTGTTTTTATAGGCGTATTTTTAATCTTATGAAGAATTTTTTTAAAGGGGTATTTACATGACGTGACTGTACTGTAAATAACAAATTAAGAATGTTCTCTTGGTAAAAGTAAATTAATACGACTGTGTGATAATGCGAATGGGCGTTTTGGTATGTTTTGAAAGGATTAAAAGTAAATAATACTCGTTATATCCTTCAAAGATTACGCATTTATAAATTTCTCATACATAAACAATCAATTAACGTAAAATTTTAATATATTTTGTATCGCATAGAATGACCAGAAAGATTGCGTATGAAAATAATAAACGACTTTGTTAAAATTTGTGGTCTCAATTGGCAAATCATAGAGAACAGAGATAACAGCTGACTCACACTTCATGAGTGTAAACAGGCCTTGGCAAAGTGAACGTCAGAGATAGATAGAAAAGATAGTGTTCATTTAAGGACCAATTCCCATTTAAACCATATTATTGGTAAGAAATGAAAAAGTAAAATTAAATAAATGATTAATTCAAAAATTGTTGTGATAAATAAATCTTTACATACAAGGTTAACTTCAGTAATAAGATTATCTACATTTTAATCATTTTCAAAACCAGTGTATTATTTTATGGTATTTCTACAAATAAAAATTTAATTTAAAATTGAATGGTATCGAATTTACATTTAAATGGACTTATCGGCGTCGCAGAACTGAATTACATATGCAAAAATACATATTCGTATAGATTTGTTATTAAATAAATACACATATTCATTCAAATTAATTCATAAAAATAAAAAAGATAAGTAAAACAAAACTTTTTACAAAATATTCATACATATGTTAATACTACGTCATATTGGTGTTGTTAAATTTTTCATTGCTAGATATCAAATAATATATTTGTATATAAGTATTATGAAATCAATTATTATTTAAGGACTATGGTATGTACTACAAATACAAACAAACCGAAAGGGTTATCATGTCAACAACGCACTGATAACCCCAATAACTTGCATTGACATCCTGCACATGAGTCATCTCATTAAAAAGATCATAATTTCCTTTTGTGAGATGTAATAAGTATATTTTATTTCTTCGATACACCCCTTCAAATAAATAAGCATAGTGCGTGTCGGGCCAGGCGCTGTACAGGGTTTCTAAATAGTCTAATATGCGTGTAAACTTAAAATACTTCTAATAAAAGTTTACATGGTTTTTATTCTACAAATTACTATGTGCTTTAGAAAGTTAAAAGGTTCCGTAGTTGTGATAGTTGTCCCTTTAAAATTACCCTTCGACGTGGTCGACCATTAATCGTTAATCTGTTAAGTCTACCTAGCTGTAAATTTTTAATTCGTTTGATTTGTATGCTTTATTTAGAACCTTTAGCTGGTAGAGGGAGACTTTCAAGCTTGATATTTGTCAAACGGATCGAAAAATGGGCCATAAGACAGACGAGAAAATCATCTTCATTTTACCTTTAGAGGAACTATCTTAAAAAAATGATTCAAGGTTTTCCGTTTCCATCTTCTGTTTTGTCGGCGTCATAAAAGGTATACTTACCCATGCCAAGCAGGGGACCGACAGACAGACGGATGAACATGATAAAATCATAAAGGTTCCTTGTTAACTTTGGAACCCCTAAAAAGGCAGCGACAAAATCAGTTCATATTGGGCGACATAATCGTGGAAAATAAAGAAAAGTATACAGACGAGTTGAGATCCTACTCCACTTTGGAAATCGGTTATAAAATAATATATTTTTAAACAAATTTATGATGTAAGAGGTGCATTCTTTAGGATAACAAAAATTACAGAAAACACAACAAAGCTATATATAAAAAAGTAAAAACCTTTGTTTTATTACGTTAATTCTACGTTGCTGACGAATTTTTTTATTTATAATGTAAATTATCTATGCATGTCTATGATAATCCACTGTAAAGACCGGATACCCATTGTTTACGGGTAGCTACTTGAACAATGTAGGTTTTAGCATTGTTTTTGAGGAAATTGTTATAAACGGTTTGAAAATAGAATGGGTTTCGGTTTGAAATCAGTCATAGACACTGAATCCGTGGAATAGTAAAATACGATTTAATTTATTTCATCACAGGCAACCCGCCCCGGCTTCGCACGGGTGCAATGCTCTACTATATTAAACATATAAACCTTCCTCTTCAATCACTCTATCTATTTAAAAAATCCGCATCAAAATCCGTTGCCTAGTTTTGAAGGTCTAAGCATACATAACCGTTCAAAATACTTTATATGCTGAATTTCACTAAACGAAATCTTACTTGCAATAAATTGGGGAACCGGTTACTAAAATTTATATGTTTAATTTCATTTGACCGACATATTTTAGCTATATGTATTGCTTCCTGTATTTAGGTGTTCACAGGGCTCGGTAGGTCAATAGGGAGAGCATTGGACCCGACTTCCAAAGGTTGCGGATTCGATTCCCGCCTGTGAATTCACTTGTGAGCCGAGTCGATTTTTCCTCGTATTTTTCTAAAAAATAATAATTTATCTCATAAGATAGCATTGAAAAATGCAAAAAATATACAAAACTGATAAAACTTTACTATTGGCCGAATTCTCTAATGAAATTTCATTTGCTAGATAACTTATATGACGTACCTTCACTTCACCAAAACATTTTACCGAATATTATTTGTCCACAACTATGTTTTATGTAGATTATCGACGAATAGTGCCGGTGAGCACAGGAGTTTAAAGCACCCCGACCAAGTTGGTTAGGTTACGAAAGTTATAAGATAGACATTGTAATCTCACATCAAACTAAATGTTGCTTGCATTCAGCAGAATTACTTGTATGCTATAAAAAATAGCATGCATGTTAAATGCTTGCTTGCTTGCCCGCATGAGCAGGGGATGCAGGGGGTCGCAGGGCCAGAGGCTCTCCGCTATTTCGCTACAAATGAAAGTTGGTGGTACGTTGGATGAGACTTGATCACGCGCAAAAAAGCAAGTTTAGCAGAGAATCAAATTGCATGGTGCTCTCTCGCCCTTTTTGAAAAATATAAATATACGAAAATAGTGTAAAAGTTTTACGTTATATAAAATTCGATCAAAAAGTTTTCGAACTTATGATAGCTATGTTCGGTGTTACTTTGCGTGTTAAAGTTCGTAATCAAGATATTCGCATGAAAACTAAAATTACCGACTTAGGTCTTTGAGTCGCTAAGCTGAAATGGCCATGGGCAGGTTACATCGCTCGCAAACATATGAGCGTTGGGGGCCCCCTACTAGGTGGACAGATGCCTTGGTGAAGGTTGCGGGAGTCGATGGCTTCAAATTGCTAACATACGCGCGCTAAAGAGAAGGCATATTCCAGCAGTGGTCTCCTTATTGCTGATGATGATGATGGTAAACAATCCAATAAATCTAACGTACATATTTTAAGTGTAACTATACTAAATGCTAACTAGCACTGAATCTTCTTGAGTCTCTTTCGTTTGGTTTTCTCTCTGGCTAGGTGTTTAAAATATTTTTTCAAATTAAATCTTTTTAATTTAATAACTTATAACCAAAATTATATGACCTTGTTTGCTTTTATGATATGCTAATATTCTAATTTATTTTATTAATTTCGTCTTTTTAGTTCATACAGGTTTTATTTAATATCTAAAGCTGAGATGCATCTCATGCCTTGTAGCACAAATAAATGTAAAATCATAGGTTATCTTTGCATCGTTTGTTTCGTTATTTTGCCTGTTACAAGACAATGTTTACTAAAAATAAAATATGATACTTTACCGAGCTGAAGAAGCGATATCGAATCCCAATACCTCGTTTACGTTTCAAGCAGAGTTGACTACCGGAGAAACATAAACAATATTGAACTAATGTTTATATTTGTCCGGTAGAACTATACTCTGATTTTTAATTAGATGGACTAAAGTGACATTAGTAATGATACCACATAACGGAAAATAACGAAAAATAGTGTTGTCCCCTTATCCAATTAAAATTTAATTATTTGTTCAATTTCGCACATTTTTAAATGCAAAACACTCGAACTGTGTTATTTTGATAAAAAACTAATTAATTAGAACTTAAGAAAAATCATTTACAGAAACTGAATTGGTTTAAATCAACCTAATATTGTTTTAATCGGTTTTGTCTGTTAAAATATGGATGTACCAAAATACTTGTTATTGAAAATAAATCGAATGATGCAGTGACCCCACCCCAGCTGAAATAATTTTTATGATAAAGTGGTTTTCCTGTAAATTCTAAAACCATCATGTGACTTAAAATTTTTTCGGACTATAAGGTTTTGTTATAACTTTTTTGTTACGTTGTTTTTGAGTGGAGTTGTTCCTGTTTGTTGTTTTTTTTTTAATGTCATACGATGTTTTATAAAATATTTGCAAGAAAATAAATAAATATTAATGAATTCATCACTACTTAATGACATTTTCAAAAAAAAACAATACATCGAAAACCTACTAAATGTGTAATAAAAATAATAGCACAACGTAAAATACAACCAAAACATTTTTACCTAGTAACAATCATGCCGCCGACATGATAATTCAATTCAATCGGTAAAATTACTCGCGTCACAACACTATGTTTTTGGTTGGCAACAGTTGGCAACATAAAAAAAAAGTGCGGCGGCGGCTGTCACTTTAGTCCATCTAATTAAAAATCAGAGTATAGATATTTGTTTCTCATTTTGTAATTAATTTAGGGACTTTTAACTTAAGTAGGCATGTCAGTCCTATCATAAACCTTATTCTGTGTTGTGTACATTTAATTACTTATTTATTATGATTGACAAAATTATTAATCTTTTGGTTTGAATTCGACAGTGGTTCAGTACGGAAAGTATATTTATTTTTATTTATTTTCAAAAAGGCACAATAACAGACAACAGACAAAATGCACAATAAAAACACTTACAATTAACATCGAGCGTGTCTGCGCCCAATTACAATTGTGCACAGCACTTTTAAAAATAAATCACAATTAAATTAGACCATACAATAAAACATTAAACAATACAATAAATAATACAATAGTACATTAAACAAAACAATCAACGGACAACTTAAGAAAACACAAACGAAGAAGAAAAAAAAACAATGAAAAACCCACAAAACAGCGTGCCAAGTAGCCTAAGTGTGAGGTTGCAATTTTGGTAAAAGTGATTTACGAAAACAATTGATGCTACAATTAAATATATCAACCTCAGAGCAAATTTCATTATAAAATGAACACATTCTTCTTAAAGGACTATTTTGTGCAAAATTATTCCTATATACATCTATAATAGACGATAAAGATTTAAGGAGTAATCAGTAATTGCTGTTTACTTTGGTTCCGGGCACATTCCTACAGAAAGTCACGTACATTTTCTAACGTTACATATGTCACAATTTGGCGAGTTTACCTTCTTCATTAAGAAACCAAATTTGTTTGTCGGAAACTGCCCGGATCGAGGCCGAAGCATTATAACACTATACAATTTATAATATATTGGCTTAGAGTGTAAAATCCATGGGACTGTGAGAGGCTGGCATTGGATGGTTTTATACCATACCCCTTTTTAGCAGAATTGGCTCACAGATTTTGGTGTCACCATGTAAGGAGACTGGGATGTGATGTGCTTTCTACTGTTTCAGTTGCTTTGGGTTGTGCTTAGATATGGGGTTAATATTTTTCCTCGAAACAAACTTCATTTAACCTTACAGTGTGGGTCGTAGAATAAACACCCAACTCCGTTGATCGTAACAGCGTTCCCTCTAGGAAACACAATTTTTACTGATGATAATATTAAAATGCTTCAATGATACGATAATGGACTTCAACATTTGTTAGTATCAATTGATAAAATAAACACTTTTCGTTTGTTGATGTAAATATAATTACGTCACATTGTTGATTCTTAATTTGATATACCTTTATTTAGAGCTGAACGCTGGTGGAAGCAAATGAGCCGCCATTAAAAAACAGTTATTACATGTTAATTGACCTCTGATTGGTAACTCGGCTAATCGGCGATTGGCACAAAACTTTCCATTGGAATTAGTAGGTCATCCGAGTCTATTAAAAATCAATTAGAAATAAGCATATACAAAAAATGTCGAAGATATTTGTCTTATTTTTCTTTAACTGCCTCCTCAATCAATAAGAATTTCATATTTACTCTAAAAATAAAACTAATATTCTTAATTGTATTTAATTTAGTAATAAAAATAACATTTTTTTCGTTCACATTAAATAGCCTAGCCTAAAGTTAACTCTATAGGGCTTGCGTTTTGTATACTACAGGAACAGATAAACAAACATCTATATATCAAAAGGACAAAACGGAACCCTTATAGGATCACTTTCTTGTCCGTCCGTCCGTCTATCTGTCAAGACCATTTTTCTCAGGAACGCGTAGAGGTATCAAACTAAAATTCATATATAATACTCAGGCCTGCTGTCCCTTGGAGCTGTGAAAAAATCAAACTTCTTAGCCAAAGCAATCAAAAGATACAGACGTTTAAGCCGCAGATTTTCGAAACTCGCACGGGAATCAAAACCTACAGGGTACTTCTCGTAGACTTAGAACCTTGAAATTTGGCACGAAGTAACGTCTTATAGTAAAGGAAAAATTGCAAAAACCGTAAATTTTTAGTAACATCATATAATAAAAAAATATTTTTGTAAATTTTAAAGTTAGTACCTCTTTTCTCATGAACGCGTAAAGGTATTGAATTAAAATTCATATCAAATACTCAGGTCTATAATACATTGGAGCTGTAACAAAATCAAACTTTTATGACAACACAATCAAAAGAAATAGCATTTTAAACCGCATATTTTCGAACTCGCAACTACTCGCGAGGGAATCAAAACCTAAAGGGTACTTCCAGTCGATCTGGAATCTTGAAATTTGGCATGAAGCAATGTTTAACAGCACATATAAAGGAAAAATTCCGAAAACCTTAAATTTTTGTTATATCTTCATTTTGCAATAAAAATACCATAACTATGACTCGATTGTCGTGATGGGTGAACTTTTACTTATATACGTACCGGTTTGTACGAAACCCTCGGTGCGCGGGTCCGACTCGCACTTGGCCGGTTTTTTTTTCATTTTGCTGGATTTGTTTCGATATAGGATAGGTTTTATTTTCATTTATAACACAGTAACGCGTGACCGGATGAGCTAGTATATTAATAGTTAATATCATTACGTACTTTATTATAGATACGTTTACACAATGTCAAGCCACCTTTGATGTATTTTATTATCATTCGTATTAATTATACAAACATTTGCACCTAATGAGACTTGAATACGGAACCGTTTGGCTTAACAGCTAGTGATAGTCCCGCTCCGCCGTCTCAACATTCGGGAACATATGAACCTAATCGCAGGAATGTAAAAAGTCATATATATTTTTCTCTGCTTTTCTTTTAATTATTAAATTTAGTGGGAAGTTTATCTTTATAAACTAGGGAACTAAGGTGATATCTGAAAGTTTTTGAATTGTAAAATCTATAAAAGTGTTTGATTCCTTTTAAAACCAGGTTGAATATGATACAAAATGGCATAAATTCAATCGCATTTGTCTCTCCACGTGGCTATCCAACCCACACTGGTCGGCCGTTCCATTACTCAATTATAGTCTATTTGCTACTTCGAGAATCGTAACCACTATGATAAGAGCATTTGTAGCAGTTAGTGAAGAATGTTTTATCATTTTTTTTACCAAGAATTTCTCCAGAAACAGTTTTTATTTGTAATCAGTCAATCCTAACTTAACCAATAAATCATTTTTTTAATTAATTGCGTTAATAAATTCCCTGTTTCAATTTATATATCTGCAATCATGTCATATCAAAATCCTGTTATTTAGTAACGAAAGTATGAATAAAATTAGGAGACATCATGTCATAAACCATTGTCGGTGACCAATCAGAGTAGACGACTTCCGTGGTCAAATGGCTCTGAAGTAGTTATTACGTAGTTGCGGTAAATAATTACACTTATTTTAATTATGAAGTGAGTTTTATTAAACGACTAGAAAGCGCGGCTTCGACCTGACAGTGATAGATCGAACTACAACAGCGCCACGGGCGCGCAAAAAGAGAAACTAAATTTGGTTGCGTTCCATTTTAGCAATAGGCTCGCATACTGGTTTTCATGGTTATGCCACTCCACGGTCCCGGATACGATCCCGGCCGGGTCAATATAGCAAGTTAACTTGTCTTTAAATGACTCGAGTCTGGGTGTTGTGTCACCGTCGTTGTTTCTGAATTCTATAAGACAAATGCTTAAAAGCTAATTAACGGGGGTCAGTGCAATGCATGTCATGTAGTGTATTATTTATGTTTCCAATTCCAATTATTAAAAAAGTAATTACGTCATTATTATACGCAAAGCAGGACTTTTTGGCGGGAGCGCGAAGCGTCACTTTTAGGGTTTTGGTTTTCTTGTTGGATTTTGTGTTGTGGTTAATATTAGTGTGTAATAATGGTGGGTTATTACCCACACAGTGTTTCTGAATATGCATGAGTGTTGGCAAGTGAAACAAAACAGTGGAAGGCGTCTTCTCGCGCTTTGTTAAGAAGGCCACGAGGAAGTTTCAGTAAAACCCCACTTCTTTACTGGCACTAAGAACTGGCAATTATACTTACTTGACATTGGTTAAATGCACAAATCGTGCAAGCCACAAATAAATAAAATAAAAAAGTACACAAAGCAATTATTACTGCTTTTTATGCAATATCTTACGTATATTTAAATATAAAATACAACACGAAAAACTTTATTGATAGTCGTTCAAAGTAATCTCTTTAAACACAGAAGTATGTTAATGAAGCCAGATTATAACATATAAACGTTCTTTTATTCCGTTTTTGTTGTTATTTAACTGCTTTAGGGATGCAGTTGTAGAGTAATTATCACAATGTTAGTAGTAAATGAGTACATTTAATACAGCTAAAGAAATACATAATACGTAAATTACGTGTATTTCCTAAAACAAATTAGCATCTAAAATACATTTTATTAAACAATCCCAAAGCACTCCCGCTGTCAGTTTAAATGATACAAACAATTTTTTTTTTACTAAATAATTTGATTTTTCTATGGAATCATGTTTTTTCCTTGTTTATCATAATTATCGCAGAGTTATTCAAGACATCGCAGAAGCTACGCGACGATTTGAATGTTCCTTTGTAATCTTTATGGCGTTGTTGGTTTAAGGAAATTTAATGATCAACCGGATTACTTTATGTATTCTTCTTAAATGTTTCTACGTTCTTAAATTTCGCTTTAGTATTTTGGTTGTTGATATTTTCAGTCTAATTAGTAGTACCTATTAATTGCAACTTGAGTTACTTGAGTCAAAATTTGCAAAGCTTTATAAATATTTATTAGGTTACTAGCTTAACGAGCTGGTGAGCGTAGATTTGGAACTTTATCCCATTATCCTCTGGTCTTAGTCCAGGGTTCGAGCCCGGAAGTAGCAGATGTATGTGTGATGAATATGAGCATTTCTACCCGAGTCATGGGTATTTATATACATTTGTAACTAATGCTAGCTAACCCGGCCACGCGTTGCAGATATAACCCGGCCACGCGTTGCTATGGTAACGTTAATTGATATAAAAACTGTTATTCTTAAGCTTATGGTAACTGTGGAAACTATATGGTAACAACCTTTTGAGGAAGAAGAACTTTGGTTCTTCTTTTATATAGTAGAGATTGCATCTTTGTGTCATAATTATGTATGTCTATTCGTTACCCTCGAATCCATAACGAAAGCCTTATAGTGCATACTTTGGACAAGCCAAATTGGTGTGAATATTAGAAATATTTTGTTCCCGTTTCACTGTTCTTGAAGGAAAAACTCGGCACTTAATGTGTTGTCAAGTCACATCACATGTTGAAGGCAATGAATCGAAGAGGTCAACACAGCTTATAAAAATAATCTTGTTAGCGCCTTTTAGAAAACAGTAATTACCGTACAGTATTATCTGTTGACATGTTTACGATAGTACATAGTTTTTACTATCCCGCTTTTGTGTTTTTCCGCTAATATCTGCAGAAATGGCTATTCGTCGTAATTTTTTTCGTTAATCTATTAAAGCCTGTTCCACAAAGCCTGATTATGTTCAAATAATATGCTCAACAAATAATATTAAATTAATTTCGTTCATTATTTAACTATAAGACCAGAAGTTAGTGCTTAATTATAGTTTGCGAAACAGGCATTTAGTCAAATAAGTGTTCGAAGTAAATAATAAATTAACATTACTGTTAAGTATCACCCTAACCCGTTCTGTAATTTTTGTGTAGTTTTTGATAGTCCTCATAAACTTTAGTTCTTAAAATATCAATAAAAAGAGTATAGTAAAAAAATATAAACAGTTATATCACTTTTCTGTTATGAGTAATTTTATTAATTATAATCAGAAAAGACTGGTACAACCAATATTGTGTAAAAGACAATTTTCATCGACTTATATTGTTCTTTGCTGATAAGCAAATTAATAATGATAAGATTTCGGATTATTCATTTAAACTGTCTGTCATTGACAATTTTCCTCACATTTTGTCAATTTTTATATTGACAAATGATCTTTGCAGTCTTCTTCACGAAAAGCGTTTTATTTTAACGGGGTAATATAGAGGCTATGTCCACCCTGAAAATATATTCTTAATATTGGTGATAGACGTTGTGAAATCACATGACTTGTTTCCAAGATTTCTTCCTACATCCAAGCTTACAGCAACGTCACCAACCTACAAACCTTACATTTAAAATTCTAGTTTCTAACAGCGCCTGTACTATTCTGCTCTTTACTCTTTTCTTCAGATGTTTTACAGGTCACAGAGTACATCATCTTAGTGTCTCAAATTTTTAAAGGAAGGAAATGATATATTATTCTATCTACTCTCTTCAGTATACACAAAATATTTGTCTCTCAATTTCAGTTAATTTTCTATATTTACATGTGTTGCTGATTTTGTTTGGCACGAAAGTACGATATCTATATTTAGCATCCGCAATAGCGGCCTAGCAACGGCATACGTCAAATGGGGCCAAACGTATGCTGCGGTATGATTCATTATTACCGATTCATTGAGTGGCTTGTACATACACACGCGCCGGCTGGCGTAACCTTGTCACTGATACAACTGAACACCTACCTATGCAATATGGTAGAATTTTTATGTTTTTAGGTCGCAATATGGGTGGCGATTCGCTTTTTTAAACTGTTATGTGCAATACAACAAATCTATCACAGTGTTTGACCGCGATGAAATCCGAAACAACGTAATCGATTTAGATGATTTGATTTCGATGATTTTTGTTTCATTTTGCAGGATTCGTTCCGATTTAGGCCATACGATAGGTTTCATTCTAATTATTGACACAGCAATACGTGGCCCAGTCAGCTAGTAATTTATATAACAGGACCAGATTGGGAAAATGTACCGAGATACAAGATACTGCCGTTTAAATAACCATAATGAAACTCGTAAGGCATCACTAGTTATAACATATTCCTACAGGCTCGACGTATGTTCGTACGAACCGTGCTTATATCTTGCGCGTCGTGAACACATTAAGCCGTGCACGCGTAGAGTGACCCACTTCCAGTTTTTAGGAAGAGCGCTGGTTATATATCTAGACGTTGATGGTTGAGTTGTTGGATTGAATGGACGACTCCTCATTTCCATTCATACATATCTTCAGTTACTCTACTAATGTCCATATCGGAGTCTTCTGTGTCTTTTCATAAGTAAATATTAAATAATTTTTAAGCATTGACAATCATCTGAGTGGGCTTTATTGTTGCACTTTGTTTCACACCAAATGTTCGCGGTAATTGGATTTATGTGACGTGTAATCCGTCGTGAAATGAATGTATGAGTGTATTTTCTGTTCAATTCCGTTATTATAAAGTACGAATTTGCAAAATTGAAAATTCTGTTTTTATTTTCATGACAGTCAGATTTGTTAAGAACTAATCACATCTATTTTTAACTAGTTTGGCAAAAATTGTGTAGTATAAATGAAATAAAAAGCAATAAAATTCCGAAATTGAATATTGAAAAGCAATAAGTACTTTTCTTTTTTCTTTCTGATGTGAAACAATGAACCTAGTAGTGTTGTTCTAATAGTTTTCTATATCTTTTGCTAACGAATACGCAACACTTTCGGCATTGTTTTTATGTATTGTTTTAATTACAGCAGGTTTTTGGATTTCAAATAACTGTTACTTTTTAAATTAACAAGCGATTGTTTTCAGTTCTTATTATGAACGTTCACACAACGCAACCGTCATGAATGCCGTCCAAAAGATCATAGCGAGTGCCTTTGTTTCGGGCTGAAAACTGACATTCGATGGATCAACGCGAACATTAACGCGAGCTGTTACATGTAATGCTTATTAATCCCCTTCATATACAGAATAAGCTTTACATAAGAAGTTAAACATAACATAACAACATTACATACACTTTACTCAGATATGGATCCGCCTTTACTCCAATCTGGATCCGACTGGTAACATCCGATGTAGTAGTAGATAATTTCCAATATGTCTTGAGGGATATATAGAGTGATTCGTGTGTCAGTTGTTGGTTTCGTGAAAGAACGTGAGTGACAGGTATTCATACAATAAAGACCGCATTTTTGCGGTAGACTGGCGGAAACAGTCGCGCAAGAGGTATGTTGTTAAATGCGCGACCAGACTTTGATATGTTACTGTAACGTGCAAAGCATGCATGTTATTTTTCAAGTACCAAATATTAAGTGTATACGCACACTAAGCGACACGCGACAGCGACAGCTCGGCAACTAGACGCGACGACTTTGTTCAAAGCTTCGCACACAAGGCGTGCACACTTCACACACAAGCGATGGGACTCGCGCGCGCTCGCTACTTGTCGCCGCATCTAGTGGCGGAGAAGACGCCAAATTCAAACGATAACGCCGTGACAAGTCTCCCAGTTTGCGATGGCTCTAAGGGCGGTTGGTGCATTGGTAGCGATCCTGCTTCTGCTCTCACGTCCTAGGTTCTAATCCTGGTAGGAGCATAATGTTAGTGCGATGAACATAAGCATTTGTTCCCGTATCATGGTTGTATATATTCTTATTTATGTACTATATAAGCTCTGCTTGAATTGGAAGTAAATAATTGGTGTGAGTTATCCGGAATATTATTATTTGATATGACTTGGTATTTTAAGCTTTTGTGGGACTAACTAGAGATAATCAGGGATCTATTGAGTTTTCCGCATTGTCCATATGTCAAGAATGGCAACTTTTTTCATGTGCATGAATGTGATAAGACAGAGGCCTAGTAGGCCTTATTATTATTATTACATCAATTTGTCAATACTGGAAAAGTCTTATTAAAACTTTTCTTTTAAGACATTTCTGGTTGTTTGTAGTCATACGATGTAACAATTTTTTATGTGAAATTTCATTCTACTAAATCTCTTTGTGTTCTAAGTTAATTAAAACAAATGTCAATAGGCAAATGGCAAAAATCTTATTATCTATACAATAACAAATTCTATCTATGTAATAACAAATTCAATATCTCGTGACCATGACCTTTTAAACATGTAAAACGTATAATGTGTTTGCTTATTTACTATTTGGAACTCGCTTTTGAAATAAATTCAACGTTGCTTTGTGGTGTTAGTGTATTTCTCGCTAAAATAATCTTATAAGGTTTCTTTATTTACAGACCAATATTTCAATATTGTTAACATGATTTCGGAATAAATGTAATTAAAAAACTTAAGTTGGCTTAATAATTAATGTTCTTGTAAATTAAATGTAATAATTATTTTTGTAAAAGACAAAGTTCGCGGAATGGGTGGGAAAAAGGTTGAAATTAATTACCAAATTATTTTTCTTTTTCAGTGCCGCAACCCTAACCCCGTAACCCTAATACATTTCTCAAAGCATTCAAATAATTTGTTAATTCAATCATAAAAACAATTATTTGTCCTTAGCGCCAAAAAAGGTCGAAATTGCCGATTTCACCTCTTCATCGTAGTCAAATTTCATACCACGCAGTTCTTTTTTCATTTTTGGAAATAAATAATAATTACTGGGAGTCAGGTCTGGACTATCAGGAGGGTGGTGGAGTTGTTCGAAGCCGCACCGGTGAATAGCAGCCGTCGCAACTTGACTCGTGTGCACAGGTGCATTGTCGTGCAAAAGGAGCACGTCTTAGGCTAATTTTCCTCTTCTTTTTTCTTTATTTCTAATATTGAAGCATAATAGTGTCCCGTTATATTAACACCGCGTTCTTTATAGTGGATCAGTTAAATACCTTCTGTATCCCAAAATATAGTCGCCATGATCTTTCCGGCCGATTGTGAGACTCGGTACTTCTTGGGCGGCTGGGTGCCTTTTTTATGCCACTGCATCAACTCTTGCTTTGACTCGGGTTCGTAGTGGTGAACCTAGGTCACATCTCCATTAGCAATCCGGGCTATAACTTCTTCCTTGTTATCGACACAGAGCTCCAAAAATTGACGAGAACCTTCGACACGTTATCGTTTTTGAAGGGAAGAAAGCATTCTCGGAACCCACCGTGCGCTGACCTTTGTCATCCCAAGACGATGATTTAGGATGTTTAAAATGGTTGTTTCGGATACTCCAACCATAACTGCTAGCTGCTTCTTCTTCTTCCATCTTCCAATACAATTTTTTATACATTTTCGATGATTTCGGGTGTGGTGGCCACAATTGGCCGCCCAAAACGTGGGTCATCTTCAATTGAGTCTCTTCCTTGCTGGAATAGGCCATGCCACTTATAACCTATGTTTTACCAGGGGCAGAGTCCCCGTAAACCGCTAACATCCCTTGAAAAATTGTCTGAGCGGATTTACCTTGTTTGGTGAGGAATTTAATAACGGCGCAATATTCAATTTTCTGCATACTTGTTGATTTCTTCCCGATTAACTTGTTTGCACGTTGATAACTCAAAGGTTAATGACCCGATTAGGTTCGAATTTGGAAAATATACAAATGGTGAGATGCTCAATTATTATCTATCTGGATACATGGACCTACCCTCACTATCCCCCTCCATTCCGCAAACTTTTTGACCTTCCCACGAACATTAACGGGAACCTATCACAACGCATAATTTCGATGATACAAAGTCACTTAGCATACTCATCAAATTAAATATTTTTATTCATTACTTGCCCACTAGCAAATGGTTAGCAGGTAACGAATAATAATTATTAAAAAACGTTATTTAAAATTTTGACAAAATACCATTTTGACAAATAATATTATTCCTACAATTAGATAACCAACCATATTAAGCATTTAAAGTGCATTTAAATATGTTCCGAATATCATAACAAACCTAATATCTGTATGTGTCCTGTACCTGATGACCTGTTATGAAATGGCAAAGTCCTGGGTGCATTGCATCTTTTCCAATATAATAGCATAAACAAAAACTTTCACTTTTATTTTGAACGGTTAGAGAAGGTCTCGATAGTTCGACCTAATTGAAATTTAATTTAAGTACGTAAGGATTACATCAGTACACTAAGAATAACGCAGGAGTGCAGAATATGGTACCCAATACCCTATTGATAAAACCCCAGGGCTTTCTGTTGTCGGGCACGTAGATTGTGTACCGACAGACCAACATTTTCGGGGTCTTCCAATCGGCTATTTCGAATAAAATATGTCTTTCGTATTTTTGCATTATAATAAAGTCTGCAATAAGGTTTAACTGTTTTATAAAATATTTGGGTTAATATAAAAGTATTGCAATTCAGTTTTGTCAAATCAACAGTCGTAATAACATGTATTTAATGTTATAAAAATAAAGTGTCTTTTTCTCATTAGCTTTATTTATAGGTATATTTGATCCCCCGTTTCTTTTGAATTTTTGGCGTGGGCGTGCAAATATTCGTTGTTTTCATCGGTCTCCGGTCTGTCTTCTTATTTTTAGGGTGGGTGTAACAAAAAATGCTGGTCGCAGCTAGACCTAATGTTTGCTAACTACTAGGGGCGTATATACAGATATATCAACGCTGCAGGGCCCTTTGCCAAAAAGCCCTCAGTACTCAGTACAACCATAAAGTATAAAATCATCCTTATAATCGACCGCTTGACAAGCAGCAGCAGCAAAATTTGTTTGTCTGTTTAGTTTTAGTTATTTTTAGCATTTTTTTATTACTTACACGTTTTTTATAAAACAAAGGTGTGAAAAACTCTTTTCATGATTAAATGTCGTATAATACAAAATTTGATTTCCTAATTTGCGCTTTAAGTATTAAACTGTGGGTAATGTGACTCTTCGCTTCTTTATTCGGTGAGTTTCGGTGAGGTTGTTTTATAGATTAGGACTTTTTGTTTTTCGATTCCACAATCTAGATGTATTACACATTGCTGAAAAAAATGAAAGTAGTATAAAAATGTAAAATAATTGTTTTATATTAGTAATTATAAATATTTTTCTTTTTTCTTCAATCAATACTGAATTCTTCATTCATCCAATCATGAAACTAATGAACACAGTCCTTAAACAATATCCTGTGATTTTTGTGGGACTTAAAAGTAAATACCTGAGCCATTAATTCAAAAGAACAGTTTTCATTACTTCTGCTCCGGTGTTGCATCCTCAATTCTAGTATATACGAGTAGTAGTAATTAACATGAACGCAAGCAAAGAACTGCAACAAATATGGAATGCGAACCCTGTCATTATGCTATATTTTTTACATATTGTTTAATTGCGTAATTATAGTCATACTTAGGAATGCTTTATGGTTTTTTGGTATTATATTTAAAGTTTTATTACAATTTTGTTTCAATGTCGACTGCGATAGTGATACGTAATGTAGAGCTTCATGTCCTCCCACTCTAACTCACATACCTCTTGATTGTTCCAACCATTTCTTTAATGAGGTTTGAACATAACCTTAATGTTATCGTAAGGCATCCTTGATTACTGGAGCATCACGTTCGACCCGAATCGTCGATAATTAATCATTTCGTGTGGGTATCGGATGGGGACGTGGATAAATTGCTGTGGCAAATTAAACAAATACCCGCGCGACAGTGATATGGGATCTTTTAGATTAGATGCTGTTTGAAAATTGCAAAGGCGATTCATTAAAGTGGGCGTTTTATAGCTACAAGTAGTGCAGGCTGTTCTGAGCAGTATTCTGTGTAGCGATGAAGTTTATTTTACAATGTACGTTGGAGCGATGCTAGAATTAGTTTTGGTTCGTAACTTGGATGAGTTATTCGTCAATTTGTCCCAGAAAATCTATCTTTACTTATGGGATTTTATAGTGCTCAAAGTATACTCAAATGCAGTTTTACTAAATGCACCCGTGTGGGACGGGTTTAGATGGTGGAGTTAACGAATAACTAGTCATGATATTGGTCTGGTCCGGTTGGTCCGGACTTACGTTCGAAGTTTTTTGTTTTCTAATTCTGTTGTCTACGTGCGCTTAGTTTTTGTTAGTAACTTTCCTTTACATTACTGTTGGTTGCCTAACTATTGATTAACTTTCTCGCTTCCAATACCATATCTCGATCTCGTGATCTCGATGACGGATCAGAAAATTAAAGGGATTTCGAGTAAATTGTTTATAATTAACTGGCAGACCTTGCAGATGTTGTCCTGATCGGTTCCAGCGTCTACCTACCGCGTCTAAAGAACACCAAAAAAATTGATTTTGAAATCAATCCAGACGTTTAGGCAGATTTTTGACATAAAATAAGCGTACATAAAAATACTTTATAATATTATTACATATTTTAATTTTGTATTGTTTCGTTGGCAAATAACTTCGGTAATTTAGTTGTTCAAACCAGATCTGTCATGTAGGTAGTCGTTTATAATTGGGCGAAAATGCGCGAGACACTTGAGTCGCGTTGCCTACGTATTCTACTTAAACCTCGATCTACATTTCCAACTTCCCGAAATGACATGTATATAGTATCTATATGACCCATTCTCTTCTAAGTTTCTCGAACTTACATAACCCACGACATTTTACACATAAAATGACAAACCCCCGTTATGATACTATCGATAGTTAGGTTCTATTAATATTAACTGCTATCTAACTTACTTTAATGTTGTCAAATATCAAGTAAGTAAAACAACCAGCTTTCGAGAGTTGAGCAAAACTAATTTACGCAAAAGTTTAATTATCTCCTTTTTGTCGGAAGTCTCGCGAACAATGATCATAGTTGTTGTGTGTGTTGTGTGTGTGTGTGTGTGTGGATATAATCAAATCTGCGTGTGCATAGTTTGGTACTATTAATTGGAGTTCTACTCCAGAGTACAGCAAGTCAAAACTTGTTAGCGACATTAGTTTTGAAACGGCTTGTGTTCTACACAAACATTTACATTTCGAGTTTGTGCGATTAAACTACTCGTAGATGTACAATTTGGTCTTTGATTTTTTGTATACGTACAAAAAAGGGCGGCATGGATAAATATGGTCTGCCTATGCTAATCGGAAAAGTGACCATACCTGGAAAGGGAAGGACATTCTCGAAGATCAGATTCACATTTCTTTCACGCTCTTTCACTAAACCCAGTTCTAAATGTTATTATTTATTCATTATAAATTATAGTCATTACATGCTAATAAATAAACACGTGGACGGAAATTCTACGTCACATACACAATCTGTTGGTATGTGGTATCCCACAAATTTATTTCTGTAAGCTTACTTTGTTTCGTGTACAATACACATAATATATTGGGACTTTGTGATTTATAATTTCAAATATAGAAACTATATACTAATTAGTCTAGAGCTGTGTGTCTAGTCTGATTTGAGTTAGCTAACCGATAAACTACGAACACCTGTCTGAAACTGGCAATCTATTTTGGAGTTTGGATGAATTAGTAATCCTTGTTTATGACTGTTTGGTTGGTGCTGATGAGATTCCTTTCCATGCATAAGAGGACTAATAAAAATGAACTTAAGTAACATTATTCAAATGTTTTATTCCTCGGTTCATTTCGCCCGGAGCGGACATCTTAACTTTTTTTGTATTTTAGAAATTGATAAACTAAATTGATTGTATTTATTACCATTTGATTTATTTTAAAGCTAAATGGTTAAAAAGTAACTGGGTGTTCAGTAAGGTTGCCTAACTCTAGATATTTCTAATATTTTTTTTAATTATAATCTTTAGTACCTAGTCATTACAAATTTAAAAGCACTCGCTTTCAATCGGCATCGTTTATCGCGCGATGCTTGCTCATGCGAGCTCTTGCCAATTAGATCATCGCCTGACGATCAGTAAACTGGTACACTGTTCGTTTGTTTATTCAATTTGTACTAGTTAGCAACTGTGTGCGACTTCGTTTGAGTATTTTTTAACAAAATTCTATTTTGTTCTCTATATTTTGGTACCAAACAGTTACTACGACAATTGCATAACATATTTCATTTTCAGATAAGAAGTAGCAAAACTTACTTAAGAATATCGCACATTCATTTTATATGAAGCTTAGATAAAAAGCGATATTTCAAGGACAATATCTGAAAACGTTTATGATGTAAAGTGAATTCCTGCGATACTCAGTAAAAACGCAATGTGCCGTTGATTGTGTAAGAAGTAAAAAATTTTTAGGTATATAAAATATAATAGAAAAACCTTCCTTATCTGTCATAAGTGCACAATTCTTCCAATGATACGCTTTACAAATTCTTCGAAGAGACAACAAATACATCTTATTGGTTAATTCCTTGTTGTATAAAGGCACGTAGTGGTTTGCCGTAAACTCCTGTATTGTACGCCGTAAGTTCATTTCGCCGAATGTAATTATGTTTTTCAATATTTTCCAACATACCCGATAGATTTAGCCTAAAATAAAAACGGACTAGGTCTAAGTTCAATTTAATACGGTTAGGTTAGGCCAGAACATAGTTATAAACTTTGAAGATGTTCGGATTTAAAACATAATAATTCGATGAAGAAAGCTTCGGTCAACAATTTTAAGTTAGATCTGAACAAACGAAATCTATATCATTAGCAAGAGATAAAATTTCCTTAGTCACAACCGTTTTAAACAGTAAATATTAGAAACGCCTTTTCAAAATGTATTTATCCCTTCGAAATTTTGGCTGCGTATCTAGAGTAGTACTTAAGGTCTTAGGAGATTTAGGAGAGATTTAAACGTTTATTTGTTTAGTTCATGATTCATAGTTTCTTATATACTTAGCTAGTTTGATCCGTTATTTAGAAATCTAAATGTAGTGTGTTATATGAGGTTTTTAAGAGCTTCAATTATTATAAACGGAAAAGTTTCTTGCTTTACTTTAGAGTTGGTTCTAATATAAACGGGATTTTTATTAACTGAGATTTTCTGTTCCGCAGACTGGTTTTGTTGATAAGCACGCTACGATACTAATTACATTCCAAAAGTTTTGTGATTGATTTCTTGTGTTGGGCGAAACAACTATGTTACTATATTGAAAATCTGCTTGTTTTGAAAGTCAAATTTAACCCTATGTCTGGCTTAGGATAAACTGTAGGTACCTAAGTAGTTTCATGTTTGTTTTTTTTTCAATCATGTTCAATTCGGCAGAATGCTATCTAATATGGTGCATAAATGTGTTCTTGTAACATTCGATATAATTATGTGACTTATATTTTGGGAGCTTATATCTTATTACATACTCAAACATTATTTTCCAGTTTGCTAGCGTTAACCATTAGTGTGAATCTGTTGCGGGAGAATATTATTGATCTTATAAATTATGAAAGTTTATATATAACACAAAACAGTAATTATGTACATGAATATTAATTTTACATCGGGCTTATAAATCTCTCTTTATTTATACAAGGTTTAAAAAAAACCTTAAGGAAAACTTAAACCACGTATTCTTCCCGTAATTATTTTTTTTGTACAACAACATCACTCTCGGGAAATGTTATTGTTATTCAATTATAAGTTTGATACGTTAACCGATTTTTATGCTTTTTGCACAAAATATTGTCGTTATGAAACATTTTAATTATTGCACCTTTGTTATTATAGGCATTTCTTTTCGTTTTATACATCCATGAAACTAAATCCCATTATTTTTATTAATCTGTCTTTTTTACATGGTCATGTACACCATCGCTGAGGCTTCGTTTTGGGTTTTTGAATACAGCAAGTATTTACTCTTTAGTGACTGGGACTTAATGATTTTAATTATAGTATATAACTAAAAAAATACTTATCTTTTTTCTTAACGTGTAAAAAACTGCTACCTTAACTGCTATTTAATTGCTACTTTAATTTTAAATAACAAAAAGTATATCATACATATCGGTTTCGTATTTATCCATATTCTATATTGTAAGTATGTTACGCAATTACCTTGAATTTGAAGAGAAATACTTACAAAAATTCAACGGGTCTCTTAAAGTCTTGGTAGCTGAATCGGAGAGTACTCGCCCAGATAGCAAGAGGGTTTGGGTTTAGGTCCTGCTCAAATACTGATGGTTCGAAATATTTTCTAAAAAAAACTGTTGGCTTACAAATATCATCTAATTAAATGCTTAAATAACAAAAAATATATATAACCTGAGTTAACCTAGGCATGACTGATAGATCAACTAATAAAAAATCTCACCGCGTTCGCTCCTTATTGTTTTATAAAAGGATAATTTTGTTCTGTAACGTAATTATTGTCTGTTACTCTTACATCACTATGTGTGGGCGGTAGGCTGCCATATTTGTCACTCGACACAACCGACTAAAGGGTTATCACCACTGCCAAACTGGGCTCTATTACCTAGATTAATATATGTAGAGAAAGAAAGTAATTCCAACGTGAAAAACGAACTATAGATATACTAAATATATACCCGCAAGTTCTTTTTAAATCAAATTATTATAGTTGAAATTGACTTACAACTTCATCTGAAACTGTCCCTTCGAAAAGACAAAAGTATGTAAATGGTGCTTAAGAAACAAAATGGGAAACACAATCATCTACAACTTTAGTTTTTCTACCTTGTTGAGTTACTTTGTCTTTTTCGAAGCCAATAGAAGTTAACCAGGTTTCCTTAATAAAAACACATATCTCGAAAAGAAGCAGTTATAATGAGATAGTGTAGTGTATTCAAAACAATACATAAAATCAAGTTATATATAAATTCGAAGCTCTTCTTTGGTTGTTGGTGTAAAGTTATAGAGAATTTCATAGTTCGAATCTATTTGTGCGAATAGTGCAATATCGAGGCGATAAACTGTTTAGGAAAAAAACTCACGATGAGATTTTTGGTATTCCTAAAGTTTCTTCTGCTGCCACTGCCTGTCGTTATAAATATAGGCAAAAATTTATGATTTTTAAAAAATATCCTTTTCACCTCATACAATCGATAGTTACTGGTGAATCATGGCCTAACTCAACAACAATACAAGATAACAATGATACTTGCAAATAAGTACTAATTCTAGCATTCCGCTTTCGAAATTCATCAAAGTATACTTCTATGTAAAGATGTCTACATGTATTCTTAGACCAAGATGTTTCAAGTATATCTAACAGAATATCGGAGGACGAAGGAACGCGCATCCTTCTTTTATTGTATACTAAGAATAGATATTGCAATAACGTATTGCGATAATATCGGTCGTTATAGCGCACAGGCTTTGTACACACAAGAAAATATTTACAAAGCCTTTGCACGAATGCACAAGGGCACAGCTTATTTCAGTTTAAAAATTCATGTAAGCGAGATTAGAAGCTGCGAGTATCTTCGTAATGTGGTGTGGATATCTACACTTAAATAGTAAACTTAATTACAGCTTAGGCTTTATTAAATAATCTCTGTCAACCACAGAAGTCCAGTTTTTATTAACCTTTAACTACTGACGTGGGGGCCTCTCAGGCCTTGAAAAAGTAAAATTGTTGAATTTCTCCCCTCCCTCGTGCACGACGCATGCGAATCTTCTAGTAACTTCGAGTTTAATTACGCCGAGGCTGTCAACGACTGTGCACGTGTTTGCGCGCGCAATTTTGCTAGGTAAATTCATTTTAAAGTTTCTCGTGGGCCTCTTGTCGTTGTTTTTCTAGCAGTAGTTTAAAAACTTTTACAATATGGAGCCCAGTACGTCGTCCGGAAGAAAGCGGTCTCTCGTGAATAAAAATAACCAGCATTTAGCGATAAATATAAGAAGAGTAGTGCCAGAAAATAACGATTTTGAGACAGTGGTGACGTCTTGGTTAGATCATGAAGGCTCAAGCGGCTCGGAGGCCGAAGAAATAGATGACACCTTCACACCGGAGCTTCATGAGCAGATATGCAGAAAGAGTCGGAATCCGAAGAACCGGTTGAAAATGTACCAGAAGAGCCAACCCCAGATGACGATGTTCCTCTATCATCAATTCGATCCTTCTATGGGAAAAATCGCTACAAATGGGTGTGCCAACCACCGTCTAGAGCCGTTCGAGTTCCTCAACATAATATAGTTAGACGTACTAACACTTCAAACCTAACAGAAAACGATCGAAAAGATCCTTTTTCTATACGGAATAAATACATTGATGATGAGATTTTACTAGAGATTCTCAAGTGGACTAATCAAAAATTCAATCTATATCGGGCAAAGTTTTTGGACAAAGATCGTGCTGAGCTCAGAAATTTAGATATGATGGATCTACAAGCATTTATTTTTTTATTGTTTATTAGCATAAAAGCATGTATGCTTTCATTGTGCAAAGCAAGTTTGTCCAGACTGTGTTTAATTCGCACTATGTGATGTCTGTAATTTTTTTCCCCCTTTTTAATATTAACTGTAACTATTTGCCATTTGCTATAAAGACTATTTGACATTAAGATTTTAAGTTGATTTGTTGATTATTTTAATATTTTTCATTATTACTTTGTGATTAATGATCTCATGTGATTTTTGCCAAAAAATGCAAAATGTTTTCTAAAAATTGATATAATACTTACCTTTTAAGAAATAAATTACATAATGATAATTTCTTTTTATTTAAATATATCCACTAATAATAATAATTAAAAACATAATTCCTATTAGGAAATCAAGAGAAGTAAGCAACAAAATTCAGCGAAATTTTGGTAAAATTTAAAGTTTAACTAAGAGTAATTTCCATCTTTTATAAGATTGCATTTTAACACAATAAACAACGAGCAAGAAGTCATTTCTGACATGATAATTAAGGCTTTGTTGATTTTCGCATGTCGGCCTGCATCTATCCGTTACAAACCATAAATACACATTAAAAAACGCGTCATATCTATGGCGCGTTACCCCCACTCCGCCTTTATTGTTTGGAACATTTACTTTTTATTGTTCTATCGATATACAAATGAACAATCAAATAACAAACTTATTGTTTCCAGGTGAAAGACATATGCAACGAGTTGGAAGTTAGAGTCCTGTGCCACAAGATACTTCAGAATGTGTCGATACTTCTTGATGCAGACAGGGGTTCTCTATTCCTGGTGCAGGGCGAGAGAGCTGCATCACCACACCCACAAAATGGCAGGTAAGTTTTATTGTAGATGAATGGATTCTAATTTAATGATATTTTAACTTCGAACATTCGAGTATCAATGAAGTTTGAATGTGAGCTTAATTAGCGATTTTGAAGAATTGGTGTAAATAAGCGGTTATATGTGATATGTGATAAAGTTAAAGGATCCCACATTATTTTTCTGGCATTAACCTTCCACTGATTTTAAGTCAACGAATACAGCTATATTTTTATTAACTTATGTATAACAAAACAACCTCCTTGTATTTGAACAATGTGGTTGTGTTGGTAGAGAGTAATTTAACTTTTAACATACACAGAAACGGCAAGGTTAATACATACAAATCGCAGAACCTTCATGGGCATGATTCGGGTAACCCTAGTGTTACTCTACCTTTGGACATCACCACATTTTTGGGACAGTCTATAAAGATTTAAAAAAATGGTACCAGTTACGGGGCAATATCTAAAACTTATACAGTTTGAAATTATGTGATAATTTTTTTGAAGATATTTAATATTTAACAATAATTTCATTCAATGTGATTCCTAAAACGATTCCCCTAATTATGGGGCTGTTATTGCCATCACCTGGAATAAGCTGAGAGAACGAAATTAAAAACCGGTGCATTGAGACGTCGAAATGATAGTCTGCTTTCAAATCCTATTTCGGCCATAATCAGGATTTATTGAGGCAAAACCTGTTTGCGTTTTATGTTTATTATAGGGTCTGTTTCTCATTTGGAGTCTGTATGATGATTTTATATCGATAATGGCTTGTAACTTATCATTAGTGTAGACATTATGATTGTACATTATTTATGTTTTAAAATAATAATAGAAATCATTTTTAATAATACGTACTATATTCCTACTACTAGCCATGCACATCACCACACACACCACAGCTTATAACCTAAGACAACACAATATTTTCAAAAATTATTAATGTAAAACATATTTATGTAAATAATTACTGAAAGAAACCTTTTTACTTAATACAAAATAATTTATAATATTCTTTAGAACCAGCAGAATGGTAGAGCAAGATGTCCTAGTGCATCGATAGTAGAAGTACATATAGTACCTATTATGTATAGTATACCTAGTAATATAGTACCTATTATGAAAATTGTTTTAATTATTTTAAAACATAAATAATATACAATCATAATGCCAACACTAATGATGAGCTACAAACTATTACCGATATAAAATATCTTGACACAGACTTAAAATGTGGAAGAAACCCTATAAAAAACATAAAATGCAAGCAGTTTTGATATTATGTTGGAAAACCAAATAAATAAATAAATCACATGCTATTACGTCGCTTTGTCTCTTGCCACTATAATCCAAGTATTGTCTGATGTTATGGATTATGATGAAAGACTTATGCTTTGCCTTGTATCTCTTGGTTTCTATTCTCAAACTTCACATTGTATTTATCACTGCTTTCATATGTTCAACGGTAGTTACCTCAACACTGGTACTGAATATCCGTGTACACAAGCCCTAAGGGTCATAGTCATTCGCAGCTTGCACTTAGATTCTTAGCTGATGTTATTTTTATGATGATGCCCTCGTAATTTTATTTGCTATTCAAATGTACTGTAAGCGATAGTTATGTTTTATGCACACGTAAAGTGCAAAATCATGTAGAAATAGTCATTTCTCATTTACTTAAATTTGGGTATAACCCTTTTGATTTGTATTTAACTTAAAACATACTAAATATACCTTGCAGAGTAGAATAGCACCCATTCTTCCAACTTAAGGGTGTTGTAAAAACCGAGTACTGGTACTGGAGATGGTAATCGTATACTTCCGTAAATCACATAATGGGCAGCAGTTTTTCATATTTTTTTTGCTTGCTACGGTATAACCCCTTCTATATTTTTGGAGAGGCTTTAGTTCATCAATAGAGGTCTTCCAGCTCAGATGATATTAAATAGAGGACACACCAGTGCCATCTATATAATTCCTATCGAATATTATTTATTGTATAAGCTAGATTTTTATACCTACAGAAGTTTTCATACAAAATATTGGGTTGGGGAATAAGTTCGTTCGGTTTTTTCAAAGAGCTTTCTTTCAACAAAAGACAATAATTATAACAATAAATTGATCAATAATGTAGTCGCCGTTACTGTTTACAACCTCCTCCCACCTCTCGACTAATTTGTTGATGCCGTTCCGCCAAAAATCGTCCGGTCTGGTGTCGAAGAAGTTGTTGAGCCAGTTTTTGAGGTCCTATTCGCTGTCGAAGATAAACCCGTCATTTGATTCGACAAGGAAAGGAAAAGGTGATAGTCTGTTGGCGCAAGGTTCGGAAAGTACGGTGGATGCTGAAGAACCTCCCATTCGAGCTCTTGAAGTGCGGTTTTGACGACTTGTGTAACATGGGGTCTGGCGTTGTCGTGGAGCAAGATGACTTGGCCTTGTCGGTCAGGTCTTTTCAGTCGCATAGCCTCATTTACACGGCGTAGAGCTGCTTGTTGACTGTTGCGTTCCGTTCAAGCATTTCCCCGTGTATCGCCTTGAGGTGCAGGAGCACCTTAAGGCGATGAGGACATCGAATTCTGCAGGTCGTGCACTGCGAGGCATGTCTTCGAGATCAAAGTCGCCATTTTTGAACTTCGCAAATCATTTCTGTGCTGCGCGCTCACCTATGACACCTTCTCCATACACGTTGCATATGTCACGAGCGGCTTCAGCTGCTTTTTGACCCCGATGAAAAGCGAAGAAACGTAGATGTCGAAAATGCTGATTTTTGTCACCTGGGTATTCCATTTCGAAGCCTAGAAAATAGGAAAAACTAAAAATATTCGAAAAACAAATAACACAGTTCTGTAGAGCAGAAAAGGCACTGTCTAATGAATACAAACGCTTTGCTCAACAGCAAACAAATATTTTAAATAATCCTCTTTGAAAAAAACCGAACGAACTTATTCCCCAACCTAATATATACTCCTTGGGTAGTCTCAATTATTCGTACCTACTAAATTTATTGAAATAATTGATACCAAAGTTTGGCTAATTCGTGAAACTGCTTAGAGCACGTAAGTCTTATTATAATATAAGCCAAATAGTTTATTTCACAGTTAGACGTATTACACTAAAAGAACTTACAATATATTACGATAAAATCATATTTGTTTATATAAAAAATCGAAAGGGCTATGACTTTTGAGTCGACTCGAGGGTTAAGTTATTTATTGGCGTTGTTAGCACGTAGAACTTGACGTTGTTAAATGACTGGATATATTTATTTTGCTTAAAGAAATTATTTATTGTAATATGAAATATCGAATTTTGAGGGCCACGCGGTATAGCCCTGTGTATGTGCGGTACTACTACTAATACTTTTGTTATTGATGGATTTATTATGACATGGTTCTGTAAGCTGTCTACATTTTTATTTATTTAAATTGAATGGATTCGCTCTTGATCTCAATCGAACCTGAGGGCTAAGACAGGATCCACGATGGAGCGACCTAACCCAGAAAGTGCTATTCACCCTGGCTTTGAAAGTAGGCGGATTATAAGTACCTTCTTGGACTAAATACAACACAATACAAGTGACTCATTTAGTTCAGCGTTTTACACACATTATTTAGATAAAATCACTTTAATCGGATTTACTGCGCGTTTGATCCTATCTAATCCTGACGACTCGACTCTTTTTCAAGAGTTGTGCTGACAGGATAACTAAAGTAGAGGTCGTCATAGGTGTGCTATTACCTCACAAATACTCAATTCTAACAATATATAGAGTCATAACAACTCAATTAAATATTTTTTTTTTTAGTTTCTATTTTGCTATCTTCATTATTTATTTAATCATCTTTACGTAACTAAAAACTACTTCGTCTGCCACGAGTTCAAAAATAGGGGAGGCGCTTCCGGGAAAACCGACAATACACTTTCGGACAAAGGAACAGACCGGAGAGAAGGGAAATACATTTATTATTTACATATTATTTCAATAATAAACGCAAGATGGAGGTCGATCTCCATGTCTATCTACTATTTATTATTTACATTTTATTTACGCCAATGAATAAAACCGCTTCATCGTTTGTGCGAAGGGAACAGTCAGCGGCTGTCTAGTGCCCGGGCAGCCGGCTGGATGCGTGGCTGCGGGCGCCGAGATGTAATTTGTTTAAAAGGGAAAATTTAATTATGAAAATTTATTAGCGACGTAGCGAACTTTCGATGTCAGATACCAATTACATTTTTTACTTTTTATAAATAGCTTTGTCGATTTAATTACATTTATGTGCTATTTCAATTAAAATTTGTCTAGTAAGTTCAACAAATTATTTGACTAGCCAAATAGAAGATGTCCCGAAAACGACCAGGCTAAAGAACCCTCAACCTACGAGCTTGTATGAAAGGTCTGATGAGAGTTGAAGAAGCGAGAGAGAAAGTGAAAATCTTTGATCTCTGCTTACCCCTACGGGAAAAGTGCGTAATTGCATGGATGCATGTATGTATTAAAATGTAGAAAGAAAGGACCATCAACCACCATGCAGACTCCGTACGGATTGGTGGGTTGTAACGACTGCAGATACAATCGGAACAGATGGATAAGCGATTGGAAAGAATCACGGAGTAAATTTTTGGTTATCTATTTAAAGACTGCTACTTGCAAAAGTTGCTTTACGTTCGCAATCATAGATCGAACGACCTAGTAACTTCGCCCGCGGGGTCTTTGTAATCTTATCGCATCATGATGAATGTAATTTTAATGGTATACTAGATTTGTAATTTTAATGATATACTTTAAGTTTTTTCCCAAAACCGTATTATAATGACACCTTTAATATTTAACTAGGGGAATCTGATTGTAGATAAAATCGATTGCTTGTAGGAACAAAACCTTTTTAGCTTTCACACAAACTGATTCCAAAGTATTCAGAGAATAAGTAACATTAATACTTTGTACGTGATGTTGCAAATTAAAAATTAGGCTGTTACAAAAGCGTGACAGCACAACTGTAAGCAGGCTTATTTTCAGCAGCAACGCTTCAGTATATGGTGTGGTAAAATATTAGTAACAGTCAGAGATTAGCGTAAAATCGTTTTGTCAGTACAACGTGAAATATTTGGGATTCAAGATTTTGTTGAATATGTATTCAGAAGCAATAAACTTCGTAACGTTGGCCAACAGTCGTCAACTGGCAATTAAATTGGTTATAACGCACTTTTAATTATGTTTTTAAGGATGTCTTTTTCTTACTTACATTCTTACTGTGGTACTAATTTCAAGTTATTGAATTATTGACTCTCGACTTATTAAATTCTCGTATCATCAATCTTACAAAGAAAATCAACCAAAGACCTATACGTAAAAAACCAACGCGCGCGGTGATACTGCACTGCCGCTATACAGTTTTAAACTAGTGCGGAGAGTAGTTGCCATTGCATATCTGTTACATACCATATATATAATCGACAGTTATTTTTATTTGTTTTGTAACAGTACTGTAGTAGTAGTAGTAATTACTATTATTTATACTGAATAACCATCTCGACCCATCTTTGTGTATATTAATTAAACCGACTTTGTACAAGCACTACCGTTAACTAAATGAAATTTAATCAACCGCAATTAATGGCATCCTTTTGTCATCGATAACGAAATTCATATTGCTTATTAGTTAAGGTTTAGGTTTACAACTACATGTACACATATGTGTAGGTATATTATAGTAGAGTAATATGTTATAGTAGTGACTTGCGACTTCGCTTAGCTTAACAACTTTCTACGAAAAAACGAATTTTCTCATTTTGTTAACGCAACCTTTCTTTTTTCAATTAAGAATTGGATGAGGTCATTTGCTAATTTACTTAATAAGTTTACATAAGGAGGACTAAATTAGGTACCAGAGGTGGGAATACACCATTGCAATAACATGTAAGGAAAACATTATATAAACCCTTCTTTTGATTGATGTTAAGATATTTAATGCCATTTCGCTACCACTAATGCCATCTAGTGATTGCTGATTGATTTAAAAACAATTATCCTGCGTGATAATTCTGTTTGAATAAGTTTTGGTCACTTTTGAATTATAAGGTAATTATATTAATGTGTAATTTTATTATTGTTATACTAATCTGATGCCGAGAGTGATAATATTTAACTATAAGTTTCTCTAATGATTATAAAGTACACTAGCGCCACGATTACTTTCAACAGGAAGCAGCCATATTGCGCTAGAGCGGACTCGAGATGTGTGTATGTCAAATAAAACGAACGTTTAACGTTTATATTAAGTGTTTTAGTTTTCAAGCAGTTGACTCTGCGTTTTTATTTTGGCATGGCATGGCTGTTTTCAACTTGACAGATTGGAACAGCCATATGCTGTAGGTGACAGTTTCTAATAGTTCTATAATTATGTAAACCCACCAGGGACATCAGCAGGAGGAACAGTTTAATAACAGCACATTAACAACAAAGTGGCAATGTGTTCTGTTATTATGAGGTTCATCAAAGATTTTAGAACTTCGCTTTAACTTAAAAAACTCAGGGTCGTTTCTTACATTACGTCAGTATTGACCACAATGTAGTAGAATTTGTATAAGAAGCAGCGAAAAAAGAAGTATGCTGTGCAGTAAGATAATTGATATCAGTATTCAGTTAATCTTTCTACGAATATCCATTCATTACGTTTAATACGTGACGTGACCAAACAATCATTAGTTTCCAATTTTTCCTTTTGTTTTGATTTTAATATGTTTTATCTTATTGTTATGCGCTATAACTAGGTATGATTGATGGCATTACATCATAGACTATAAATTATGCATTAGTTCAATTACATAGGTATTTTTATGTTGTTACCTACATTTCTCACAGCTCGGAATAATTAACCTTCCAAATAGTTTTTTTGTGAAAATATGACCATTTTAATTTCGGATTACCCACAAGAGGAATTTATGTGTATACAACTTTAATATCATGAAAGGGGTATGGGTTCATCTTCTATCGTTAGGAAATCCCACTTATGATCGTGTGATCGTTATTTGTATGAATGTATTGCTTAAGGACTAGAGATTTCTCTTCGACAGTTATCTAGGAGATTGACATGCTCATTGTCTTTCCAATATGTACATAAAAATTGCGTGTATTTCCTAAAACTATTTATGCGCAAAAGAATAATAAGCATTCGTTCAAAACTATAGTCTGTTCGCCGTGAACTGAAATGTATACATAAATCTAGAGTTTTCTTAACTCTATACAAATTGCGCCCGCTAATTATTTTTATCCATAAGTAGATAATAAAAATTAGACGAAAATATTTTTATGTGTATAATTTTAAATTTAAGTGGCCTGTAGTTTGGTTCACTGCTCGGTAAAGCGCTTCTTACTACTGTGCCATTCATCTCGGTTTTGTGCCACAGTGGATATAAAACAATACCTTTTCGACATTTCTACTTTTAACTATATGATATTAAGTTTATTGTATTTGACATAATTTTAACAATAGTTTATTTTTTAATGACTTGTTATTGAAATCAGACATTGTATTATGTAATTGCTGATCGTTTATAACTTAATTAATGCATTGTTCTTGACCCTGATCTGCTGTTTATATTAATTTTCACGTTTTTTTGGAATTATTTTGTTTCTTTCAAGTGCTCTGGTGAACATCTCTGTAAATTTGCATTGTTTTGATAAACATACATGTATATAATCTATCGTCGGAGGAAAATAAGAATAAGTGATGTCTATTATAAAACGCAGACCGGCTTCTTCTACTCTGCCATCAATTTCAAATTCAAAAATTCTATCCCTTACTTTATTTTATTGTTAATGTATTTTTTTGCATTTGTCAGTATCTATATTTTGCATGGCATCTACTAACAATGCCGTTGTTGTTTTGTTGATAGTTGTTTCACTTCTGGCAACTTAACGGTTGTATTGCTGCGACAACATGCTCTTTAATTGCTTGCAATTATAACTATAGGGTGGTAATCTTAAAATTTCAATAGTTTTAATTTCAATATAAAATGCTTGATAGTTGTTTTTAATTAGTTTTACTTTTCCAAGAATTGTGCTCTTAGATCGCTGTTTGTG